>OX941080.1:31522500-41092500 GCA_954870635.1 Arctium minus | reverse complement strand
TCCTCGTTGACCTCTTGATCTTCAATAAATGCCCTTCTAAAACCCTAGGTTGACAATAAATGAGGAGAGGAGTGATTGGGGAAGAAAACCACCAAGAAGCTCTCAAAACGTTTCTTTTAAATTGGGGACAAATATAAGAAATGAGTTCAAATGGTTGAAACCCCGTTTTTTGGACCTGCAGGTGGTCCTGTGGCTTTGGCCGCGACTTTGAGGCCGCGCTATAGGCCGCACGTGTGTCCCAATGGCCTGATTTCCAGCAAGTTCTGCGACTTGGAACCCCCGCAACAACCCGCGTAAGTCGTTGTTCCAGGATGATAGTCATGACTTGAATATATATATATATATATATATATATATATATATATTGGTAAGTTCTAAATGAAATTGCGGGCGTTACACATAAGGTTCAAGATGTTAGAGGATTCATATGATTATTTTTACCCTATTTATTGTTATATGTTCACTAATGTATTATACTTCCTTGCATATATATTTTTGATGTTTTCACTACGCTCCAAGCCTAACACTTGTTTGCTTTGGTGTACATATCAGGTTCCGTTAGTGGAGGGGTGGCTAATCCTTGAGCGAAGAGTTTGGTCAAGATTTTTGGGACATAGCATTTGACGAGATATAGAGTGTGCTTTATACTTGTCGATATTTTGGGAATTGATGACGACACCCAATTATAATATAAACTAGAATATTTTAGATTAAGTAGGTTGTCGGTCCTCATTTCATTTCATTCGTGTATTGTAAACGCATATACTCTTCTCGTTCTTGGGGTGATGTCATTTGTGAAACTTTATTTCATATAAAATGTTCCAGGTTTAAATTCCCTTTAATTTATAAACGTTATATTGCGAAAATTTCAAGTTTTGAAATCACTAAATTTTAGTGTGTTACATAGAGCTTCCACAGTTTAAAACAACTTCCCAAATTTCGGAGTCTAATATCGCTGATTCCAACCAACAAGCGTCATCTGAAGATAATTTCCTAAATACCACTTTGGAGGCTGGACGATGATTGTTGGTTTCGGAGAACTTCAAGGTGAAGTGATCATAAACTTTTATTTGATAACGAGAGGATCATCAGTCCAAATCCCCATCAATTGTTAAACCATAAATTTTATTCTTTCTTTCTTTCACTTCTTGAAATTGTGAAAATTTTTGGAGTTTTCAATCCCTTCAATGTTTCATTTTAAGTGGGCCTTCTGATGGGTCTTTTGACGAGCCATGTCGCGCTTAGGATTATCCTTCTCAACCCACCTTCGACGAACATCTTTCTTTCCCTTTCTATTCTTTTCTCCTCAAATTAGAGAACACAACGTAGATTTTGCAGGAGGATTTGGCAACCGAGATGGGGGGATTTGGGTTTTAATTAGTTTATGATTTTTGGATTTTAGTTTTAATTTGTGTTTTGAATTATACATTTTATTTTGAGTTTGAGTTTTGCCTTTTTACATTCATTGGAAAAGAAAGAGAAAAAAAACACTGGTTCAATAAGAATAATAATTGATTAACTAAAAAGTTAGATTAAGTTTGAAACGATAAAATCTTAATGTGAGGGGCACATGAGACTTTAACGGAGATTGAATTAACGGTGTTAATTTGAGGTATCGTTATGAAAATGAAAAGTTAAGGGACTACATTCAAATTTGGAGCAATCTACAGGGACCAACGGTGTAATTCACTCTTTAAACATAGAGTAAACTATTATTTTCTTCCTTGTGATTTGTTACTTGTAACTATTTCGTTCATATCCTTTAAAAATTGCTTTTCTGGTCACTGTGATTTTCGTTTTATTTTGTTTTTCGTTCCTGGAACTAACTCCCTTAAAAAACTATGTTAAGTCAAGGCCATATTGGTCCTTTAATACATATATATTTTTTTCCTAAAAAAGTAAAATACATTCCCTAAAAAATGTTCCACGTGTCTCTTTTATTCAAAAATGAAATACTATTTTTTTTTAAAGTAAAACATTAATTAAAAAATTACAACCCATCCCACGCATCCCTCCCCGCCCCACTTCTTCAATTCTTCTTTTTCTTTAAGACTAAACCCTCATACGATTCCAATTTCGGTCAACTTTCTCAGACACTTGTTTCTTCGGATAATCTTCTCTAGAGGTATGCCAGAGAAGATGATCAGAATAAAAGGTTGTCAGAGAAAGTTGACCGAAATTGGAATCATATGGAGTAGAGTCTTAGGAGAAAGGAAGAACTGAAGAAGTATGGTGGGGAGGGGTGGCCGAGATGAGTTCTACTTTTTTTTAATTAATGTTTTACTTTAAAATTATCCCCATTTTTGAATAAAAAATACACGTGGAATATTTTTTAAGGAATGTATTTTAGTTTTTTAGTTGAAAATTATATATATATATATATATATTAGATGACTAAAATGATCTTGACTTAACAGTTTTTTAACGAAGTTAGTTTCATTAAAATATGAAATAAAATGAAAACCATGTTACAGAACAATCACTATAGAGAGAATAACAACAAGGTAGAGAGAAGAAATCTATATTTCTCATTAATCATAAGCCCTTTAAATAGGGAGAAGTTTACAAAGAAAAGGAAACCTTTATTATGGTAAATTCTAATAGTAGGAAAATATTTTGTCAATCACTTTCTTTTGATGATGGCACATAATCCTTCAACACTCCCCCTTGTGCCGATTCAAATGAGTGAAGTGATGGTGCACAATTGTTGTCTCGTTAAAACCTTACGCCGAAATAAAAACCCAGTGGGAAAAAACAAAAGTTTGACGAAGGAAAGAGTACAACGCACCAGCTTCTTTGCAATACATAGACTTTTCCTTTAGTCTAGTTTTCTCTTAGATTCGAATATCAATCATGAGAGTTAGGAAAGCATGATGGTATATAGATTATTGTCTCACTAAAACCTTACACCAAGGAACAAAACCCAATGGGAAAAATAAAACATTGGTTGAAGGAAGGAGCACAACATACCAACATCACATGTATAGTAGGCTCCCCCTTTTGTCTACTACTCCCCCTGATTCGTGCATTAATCAAGGAATTTGGAAAACATTTGCATTTACTTTCTACATGCTTCCCAATATATGATTTGGTAAATGTGTCATTTTCTCTTGACATCTTACTTGATTCACTTGAATCTAGAGGAGAGTTTGTTATTGCTGATTGCATAGAAACTTAAGCATAATATGCTTTGTGTTATCACCTTTGATGTATCTTACTTTCATTAATTCGATACATGATGCATTATTTCCATATATGCAAGTAGGATAGTGGTTGAACTTAAAATCACTAGCTCCTCTAATATGTGTAATGACAGTTCTTAATCATATACATCTCTTGAACAGTCTCATGGAGAGTAATATTATTGGAATTGTTCAAGGAGGTAGTTACAATGGTTAGCTTAGCTTACTTCCAAGCAATCGGAGTGTTCCCTGTGGTAATTCATTATCCAGTTTTGGAACAACCCTTGTATGGATCAGACACATACCTAATATTAGCAAAGACATACCAAGACATTGTTTGGTGTTTTTCTATAAGGGCTAGTACTTTTGCTGCTTATATTCTAAGTAGGTATTGAGGTTTCATTATCAATCCCATTATTCTTTCTATAGGGAAAGTATAAGCCTGTGTCAATGGTTCCAAAAGATTAATTTAATATCATTCCAATGACGTTGCGTTGGTGTTGAGCTAAATCTAGCTAACAAGTTCACTAAGAAATACAATATACGGTCAAGTGTATTGTGTTAAGAACAATAATGCGCCTATTGAACTTAAACAGGGAATTCCAACTCCCAAAACCTCTTTGTCATCATCCTTTAGACGAAATAAATCTTTTTATATTCAACACTTCGACCGATCATGGGAGTGCTAACCAGATGCGCTTTGTCCATATTAAGTCACCTGATCATTTTCTGGACACATGCAGATCGGTGGATTAATATTCCACAAACTTGATGTTCTAGCTCAAATAGCTAGACAAAACCAAGTTTTCCCAAGATCTTTCATCTCAAATTCAGATTTCAAGTAGCTTGTTGTTTCTCTTATTTCATCAAGAGTGCCTATTATGTTCATAACATCGACATATAGAGCTACACTGAAAATTTAGAACTTGTTTTCCTAAATAAATACGCAAGGGCACAATTTATCGTTATTATATACTTTCCCAATCAAGTATCCACTTAGGTGGTTATAGAACATTCATATAGATTGCTTCACTATATAAAATGAGCGTTTTACTTTTATTGCAAGAACATTTTGTGGTTTAGAGTTACTTGATTTTGATAATGTAATATCATCAAATACTTTTACATATCTCTGAATCTAGATCCCCATAGAGACATGCAGTAACCACATCCATGAGTTGCATTTCCAGTCCTTCGAAAACTACTAGACTAATAAATTATTCGAACGCATAACATCCATCATGAGAGAGCAAGTCTCATCATGGTCAATCCAGGGCGTTATGAGAAACCTTGCGCCAAAGGAGAGCCTTAAACATTAGGACTTCATTATTCTCATTACACTTTATGACAAAGACTTAGTTATGTCCTACGGGCTTTGCACTTGGTGGGTTAGCACTACCAGACCAAATACCCGATCCTTTGTCAAATAATATAATTCTTTCTAGATTGTTTATTTAGGTCAATATGCTCTTTGTTGATATTATTCAGCTGAGCGTGGTTCGATGTCGTTGTGCCCTATCATCTTATGAGCAATAGTATATGTGAATAAGTCATCAATGAGTATATATGAACTGTCCATCGACTCATATGTACTCTCACAGTTCATTTGAGATTTTCTTTCATCTCTATAATCATATTAACTTCGGAGCGTCCTCCAGTGATGATTCATGGACATAATTATAATTAGAGATAATCTCATTAGAGTTTTATGTATTGATGATAAATTGATGTGCCTCACTATTCTCTTCCTTTAGAGTAGTATCCATCGAACCAAGTAGCTTCCACCACTTCCAGTTGGTAGCTACGTCCTCAACCACACCTCCACTATGTGTGACTACAACGCACTTTCCAATGGCGTTGTGCCCCTGTTGGGGACTTTTACCTTACAGGTATATTAGCAACTTGTATGTGTGATCTTGTCACTTTTAGAATAATTTTAACGTATCAGGTATCGAGTCTGATTCGTTTGACTTCAACTTTATGTTGTGAAGTTTGGGGATCAAAATGAGATAGAGTTGGAACATTACATGTCAATTCCTGTCGTTACCTTGGAAAATACTTTTTCCTATCTCCCCCTAACGACGGGAAGAATGTCATCAAAGTGACAATTCGTAAATCATGCAACATACGGATTACCCGTAAAAGGTTCTAAATAGCGGATAATTGTTGGAGATTCATATCCAACATATACTTAATAGTTTTTAATGACCCATTTTAGTGCGCTGTGGGGGCGCAATTGACACATATATTATACAAACAAACATGCATAAATTTAAAAGATTAGGCTTATATCCAATTACCAACTAGTATGCATGATATTGGTTGAGTAGTAGTGGGTCTAAAAACAAATAAGTAAAGCTTCATGAAAATTTGCATAACCCCAAATAGATATGGGTAAATTGGTATGCATAGCCAATGCCCTAGTTACCATCTATGTCCTTTTGATGACATCTTTTGTGAGACCACTTTTATGTATACACATGGGGGTATAGGATGCTCTACATTGATCCCAATACAAATGCAAAGATCATCAAATCCTTATGATGTAAATTCTCTAGTATTACCAAGCCATATAAACTTTATGAGATGATTAGGGTGGTGAGCCCTTAGTTGTATAGTTGGTCTTAGAACTGCAACGTTTTGTGTGGACATTAATACGACGTGTGTTCATCATGTCAAAACTTCAACCAGAACCATAAAGTACTTGAATGGCCCGCATTCTGGATGTATAAGTCCACAAATATTACTTTGTATTCATTGTAAGAATGGAATATTTTGTATTATGTCCTTAGCTTAGGATGACCTTGTTGCTATTGTTGTTTAAGGAGTAAGGTTTGCAAAATTTCTAGGTATTCAATAGTGCATATTGTGATGGTAGTGTTGCTTCTTATGTTGCAGAGGTCAACAATTGCAATTTTGGATCATTTCTTTCACTCGAGAAAATGTGTCTATATGTATTTTTCAACACAGGGTCATTATGTCATATCCCAAAATTCATTATTGGTGACAACATATGATTCAGTGACCTAGATAATCCACTAGTTTGACACATTAGCTTCTCTAATATATGTTTCCTTCCATATTTATTAGAGTTTATATAGATATCCATTTCCGTTCGTAATATGGTTTTCCATTTCAAACAAGTATTTGAACAAGGTTTGATGCATATAGTGCTTTAGTGATTGATTTTGTGTCATTAAACAACAAGTGACAGTCCATCATCTAAGTGTTTGGTTGGAAGAATTAAAAATAATTAATTCGATGAATAATAATCTATTTCTTTAGGATTGTATGATATGTCACAAAACAATCAAGTTCTCCTCGATACATTCCTACATGGAACGAAAAACATTGAGAGTTTTGTATTTGTTTTTGATGTATTTCTTTACATATATAGTGGTTATAAACCCGAGTGTATATTTGCAGGAGCAATTAATTTGATAGTTAAAACACATTCAAATAAACTTATATTCAACCAATCTTAGATATGATATAGTTTATTTTCAACTTGTTCCCTTTTCGATGGGAGCACTCTGTAGTGCATTTCTTATTTGATTGTTCTTTATCACCTGGGGCGGTAGTTGTATCTCTACTCCAGGTATTGAAAAATTCTTCCCAACTCTTACCATGACATGACCCTTTCTAGGTTCTCATCCACATGGTGCATATATGTCACATGTGTGTGATTTAGTATGTTTATCTCGTTGTCCTTTGGAGTTCTTTCCACCTCTAATGCTTGCATGATTTAGATTCAAAAACTTTCTTTGTCCCGACAAGTCTAGCGTCTTAAAAGAACCTCATTGTGTCTCTCAACCACTTGCACTAGGTTGATAAGTTTGTTAAATGTTGTGATTCTTTTGTTATCATATTCCAACTGATACTGATTCATTAGTATGATTGTTGATGTAGGGAAAGTGGAAAGCATTTTCTGAATCATGTCGTCTTCCGTGAGTTCTTTGCCATCGAAGTTTGGACGTGCTTTGAGACGCAACATTTCTTTGTTGAAATAATTTACCTTTTTTTTTTGTAATCGAGTAAGCGGATTTCATTTCGCTGTACGATTAGTTCGGGAAGTACAGGTTCATGAATACTCCCAATTCTCCCCTTCGGGACATCTCACAGTTCTTTGGCGATTTCTAGTAAAGGTATTCCTATGAAAGTTATGATTTATATGTCGTCTCAATACATGATGGTATTTGCTTGTACCTTTTAAGGAGGTTGCTTTTTCAGGTCAATAGGGAGTTGACGGGTTTTAGGTATTGGATATTCATATTTGTACTCAAATTCTTTTGAGTTTAGGACATCGAATCATCGATGAGGTGTTTCAACTATTTACGTAAATAAGGGACAATATATGATTTTCTATTTCATAAGACAATGGATGATAATTATAGTTATTATTTTATGTATGAAATTTCATTATCATACCAATATTGGATTTTGTATGCTTACATTTTGTTGATAATACTTCATCAATATTTCAATTTGTAAAAATAAATCGCTCAATCTATTGGATTTCCAGGTAGTAGGGGAATCACATGGATTTCTTAAGTCCCTATAAACCTTGGGGCTATTTACACCCGTTTGACAAAATCCAATCGATATTTTACGATTTATTTAATTTGAAAAAACATTGCTAATTATAGAGCTTTTGAAATGAGGCCAAAAAGAACATGTGTTTGACATATAAAGCCAACTTTAGTGTTGTAATATATTAATGGTATTTTAAAGAGTTTTTTTAGGCCAAATAAATATTTGTTTTTGTATAATACCAAATTCAAAATTTTGCTACCATAATGGTATGTTGAATACTTTTGGCAAGAGATAAAAATATGGGGTGGAAGGGTAATTCCCAAAATTTAATTATATAATTGAAATTATAAGTAGAAACTTATAGTTAATGTCTTTATTTGAATATACTATGTGGGAGAACAAATGCATTTGAATAAGGTGAATTAAATCTAAAAATAAATCATGACAATAAAGACATTAAAATGAATAATTTAACACGAGTCTAAATAAATAAATAATATTTATCAATTAAACTAACCAATTAAGCAATCAAATATGTATGTATATAACAATTTATAAAAAAATAGTAACTAATAGATATTGTAAATCAATTACTTGTTAAATATGGTTATTATGATATTACAGTTAGGAAAGAAAACCAGTTTCATAAAATAATCAACTCTTATTTAAAAAATAATTTGATACTAAATTTATGGAAAAACAATAAAACATCAATAAGTATTTATATCAATAAACATTTAAATAAAGTAATAAAATACTCAAATATTTTTATTTAAATATGATCATCCATCAATAACTTTAGTTTTAATTGTCAAATGTTGATGCATATTGAAAATGCTATTTTGAAAAATAGATTTTTTTTCAAACATATATATATATATATATATATATATATATATATTTTAAGACAAGAATAATAATAAATTTATTAAATAATATTTAGGAAAGGAAACCATAGGCAATAGAAATATTTTATATTTAACTAGAAATTTTAAAGATATACATACCAAAAATAATTTTTTTTTTTAAACACTCAACGGTATGGATAAAACTAAAACTAAAAATATATTTATTATCATATTTAATTATCATCATAAAATATTAACCATACACATAAAGAAATAAATATTTTTATAATCATATTTTATAAAACATACAAAAACAACACGTGAATTAGGATTTCATGATATTGACAATCATATTTTGCGTTTGTAACATAAAACATGGTAGGATGATGTATATAATTTAAACATATAATAGAAAATCATGTTTTGATGAAATCATCATATTTAGTCATAGCATAAAACGTAATTTAGTGATGTTTTAAAGCTAAAACATATAAAAGTTACCTCAAATATCGAAGTTTTGCTTGATTTCACGATCACTTCGTTCTAAGGAGCGTGCATGCTGATAACGTGTTACAGAACAATCACTATAGAGAGAATAACAAGGTAGAGAGAAAAAGTCTATATTTCTCATTAATCATAAGTCCTTTAAATAGGGAGAAGTTTACAAAGAAAATGAAACATTTATTATGGTACATTCTAATAGTAGGAAAATATTTTGTCAATCACTTCCTTTTGATGATTGCACGTAATCCTTCAACAAACCACATATTTTTAAAAACCAAAGATAAAAATAGTTCTAAGTAACAAATCATGTCCCTTTAAAAAAAGAGTAAATTACACCGTTGGTCCCTGTGGTTTGCTCAGAATCTGGATATGGTCCCTATTTTGAAATAATTACACCAGGGATCCCTATGGTTTGCATTTTGTTTCACCCCGAGTCCCTGACAATAACTCTGTTAAATGAAATCCGTTAAGTCAAGGGTAACATTGTCTTTTCAACTATTAATTAAAAAAAGATTTTCAGAACACCAATCACATGATGCCACATAGTTTTATTCTTCTCTCCCTTTGACTATTATCCCTCCCTCTCTTTGACCGCCCTCACCCTTCCCTCACCACACAACCACACTGCAATATATACATATACATATATATACACACATATATATACATATATATATATATATATAGTATATTAGTATATATAACCTGCAACTCATCCTTTTCAAAAAAAACCTGCAACTCATCCAAATAATATAGAGATCATGTAACACCCTAAAAACAGGGATAACAAAACTTTCCAAAAGAGGAGAAGTGGTATATAATTTGCCATAGCAAGAGCCTCCCAAAAAGGGGAATATTACAAATAAGCCTGTTTAATCACAATTGTAATTTAACGGATAAATAAACAACAACAAACTAATCTAATTTCTACATCTAGAAAAGAGATTACAAAAGGGGTGTCATCTATAAACCCAAATCTTCCAACCAAAAGTTCAAGTGCCAAAATCCCCAAGCTCTCGCCTAAAGCATCTAAACTTGCCTAGAAGCAGCGCCGCTAACACCTGAGATACACATCGACACCAAACAAGTGTTAGGCCAAAAAGCCTAGTGAGATGAACAAGTAAAAGCATGCCAGATACCGATACAATTCTTATCAACAGTTAACCAATTAATCACGTAGATGTGGAGTCAACGGGAGCGACCCATATCTCCAATCAGATTCACCCAAAGAGGCGATGTACCTTGAAGCCAAATAACAAAGGCAACCCAAAGGCTCGACACGCATCGAGGACTACCGCTTAGGAAATTCCCCGACGGCGGAGGTCTAGGCACATAGGGGACTACCACTTAGGAAACTCCCCAAATGTTACCTACCTACATCCCTATAGTGAATCACTGACTTGGTTCATCCACATTATGCAAATAGGAGGTCTCAATATGTGTTTTAACCCAACATATTCGGATATCAACCATGAACACAACATTACCATCCCAAGCATGTAAATCCGTCATATGACGTAATAATCAACCATCTACTTCGTGAGGATATAAGGTCGCCAAAAGGCATTCCAAGTAGGAATCATCATAATACCAAGATATGCATAAGTGACTCCTAGTAGGTTACTCACATGCATATTTCCATAGAAATCCCCAAATACTTGTACATTAAATAAGAACACTTGAGTAATAACAATAATGATAACAAGTAAAGTAAATGATGTGTATCTAGTTTTTACAAAAGGGTTAGTAAACTCACAATCTAGGTTTTGTGCCAAAACCTAGAAAAGATGAAAACCCTAGATTTGAGAAGATGAGACTTGGAGATGAGAAGTTGAGCTTGAGAAACCCTAGAATCTTCCTTGAGATGAGTTTAATGCTTGAATCCAAAACCCAACCACCAAGGATAGTATTTATGAGAGTTAGGGTTTGGTAGGTGGAGAATGGAGACTGAAATGGGGTTCCAAAATCGCAACCAAAAGAGAGGGTTTGAGAGAAATGAGGTTAAAATCTGTTAAGGTTTCATTTAAGGCACTGGACCCCGACGGCGATAGTGCCCGGCGATAGTGCCCGGGGCACTATCGCGACTCACAATCGCGAGCACCCGAATACCTTCGGTACAAGCCGTGCGATAGTGCCCTCCGCGATAGTGCCATGGCACAATCGCGTGGCACAATCGCGACCCACCCCGAACTCTCGGTACATATTCGACGATAGTGCCCTCCGCGATTGTGCCACAATCGCGAGGCACTCAAAACAGTCCAAAACTCAACCGAAAACGATAACGAGCACAAGGTTTGAACGATAAAAGATGGTAAATCAATTCAGATGACATTACAACATATTAACCATCATAAAATACATACAAAGGCTCATATACTCACATAGGCACAATTAATGCATTAAGGGAAACAAATACTTACCTTATAAGTTTACGGATGTTACAGATCACATAACTATCATACACAGATCGTATACATACTCAACATATGTATATATATATACACACACATCACACACACAACATATGAAAAGAAAAAAACCCACCTGCAACTTTAAGCAAAACTCATAGATATATGTGGGTTTAATATGTATGTGTATATATATATGTGTGTGTCTGTAAATATACATACACTACGGTGTCTTGACACCCGTCTCCCTTCCTCCTACCATCCCTATCCCTTCCCCCTTCTCTTTGACCACCTTCACACTTCTCTCACCACTTACCATAACCATACAGGAACACAAACTAGAGGTTGAGAAAAATAAACCACGACGACGACAAACATCTTCACCGACCAAAACATCAATGCCGACCACAAACTTGTCGTCAATGCCATCATCCCACCACCACCTCTTCCTTCCCTATGTTCTATTTCTACCATAAGCGCCAACAATGGTTACACAATATATAGTCACGATGGTTACATGTCCTCCATCAATCTCTTTCTACAACTCTGGTGAACACATCGAAGAACCATTGTCGCTGCCTCGTTATCAGAACAACATCGAGATGACAGGTAACTTATTGTCCACTGGTGGTGTTAATCTAGATAAATTCTTTGAAGATGTTGAGGCGACTAAGGATGATTTACGAGCACTTGAGACGCTGCATAATCAGCTTCAATGGTCTCACGAGCATAGCAAAACGCTACAAAACGCTAAATCTGTGAAGGAGCTCAGATCTGTAGTCAACGACCTCCGTAAAAAACTCTCTGATTCGATGAACTCCTTCAACGATCTCTGTAATAAAACGGCGACGGAGTACCATAAAACCGTCCAGCGACGGTACTACACCGTCACAGGCGAAAATCCTTACGAATCGATAGGAATATGAAGGAACTGCATCACGTGTTTATGGACATGGTGGTGTTGGTGGAGAGTCAAGGGGAACAATTGGACGACATTGAGAACCAGGTGAACCGTGCCAACTCGTTCATCAACCGTGGTACCACACACCTACATGTTGCACGTAAGCATTAGAAAAACACCAGAAAATGGGCCTGTTTTGGTATTGTTTTAGTACTGATTGTCATTCTTTTTATCATACTCTCCATCATGGCTCTTCCTTGTGGTTACAGGTCCTCCATCGATCTCTTTGCAGGTTTCAGGTGGGTTTTGAGTTGAGGGAGAAAGGTTGTGGGTTAAAGAGAGAGAAAAGTGGTCAAAATAGTCAAAATAGGTTAAATGACTATATTGCCCCTTAGTTAACGGATGCTTTTTAACAGAGTTAGCGGTAAGGACTTAGGGTGAAACGAAATGCAAACCCCAGGGATCCCTGGTGTAATTATTTCAAAATAGGGACCATATCCAGATTCTGAGCAAAACCACAGGGACCAACGGTGTAATTTACTAAAAAAAAAAAGTAACAAATCTTATGGACGAAAATGGTAAAATATATTTTAATGTATTAAATTCAATCAAAGTTCTAAAAGCGTGTGAAAGAGAGAATGAAAAAGAGAGAAAAAAAGTAGGTGCTGAAGCACAAGGAAAAGCAATCGTAACAGAAGCTCCCCTTGACGCTTGACCAAATCAATCTCCATTCGTATTCAAGGTTTTCAAGCTCCTTCTTCCTTCTTCAATGGCTATGTGATCAACTTCTCTAAGAATTGAAGAAGAAGAAGAAGAAAGAATCATGTGGGTGTTCTATCTGATCTCGCTGCCTTTGACCATGGGGATGGTGATGTTCACTCTAAGGTACTTCGCCGGACCAGATGTCCCTCGTCACATCCTATTTACCGTCGGTTACACTTGGTTTTGCTCTCTCTCCTTCATCATCCTCGTCCCCGCCGACATTTGGACTGTAAGTCTCTTTCTTTGATTCTCATTTTTGTTTGTTTATGTCTTCTAGGATTACCAACTGCTTCACCGAAATCATCATTGCTTAATCTTTTTAGACTTTTGGTTGGATCCAATATTAATTAAACCCTAGTTAATTCTTGGTGAAACCGACGGATCATTTATTGGTTCGATTTGTTCCAATTTTGTATGCCGACTAGTTCTTCCTCAACTAGTAAATCGATAAGGACCTTTTGAAGTTTCTTTTGCGAAAAGATCCAAAAGCATCAAATTGTTGGTTACACCAACTTCATTCTATTTGGCTGGATTTTTTTTTACCTGAAGAGGTTATGATCCATTATCCATAACAAAATGAAGTTGAAAAGTAACTCTGTACAGTTTAGCTCTTCTTCTGGAATTGAGGTAGCAGGAATGATGAATGGTGAAAATATATTGGATGGATCAATTGAAGTATACTGATAGGATTTGAACATTTTATTTTTTCTTTGCTAACAATGTACTCAAAAGATGAGGAGATTTCTATTATGATCAACAATTTCACTTTAATCTAGCAACTCGGGTGAAATTTACTGAAAAGCATGTGAACGGAGTAGCATTTTGACACTACAAAGGAGTTGAAAGATTGCTATCACTATAAGAAGAAAAAGTCTTTTGGTTGCTTCAAGCATGATACCAATCTCACATGTCGGTCTCTACCTCAGCTATCCTACATTTCATCCAACTTCCAGGATCATGCTAAACCTCATTCTCCGTGGTTGGAAAACCATACACATCGAGTGGAATTAGAAAGGAAACTATATAGCTATTGATTATCAATATGTCTGTTCAATCTATTCAATTCACAAGCAGCATTGCTCTAGTGAGACCAAGTTTATCTTTCAGGGAAATAGGATGTTGTTGTGAGTCCACATCTTTCAGGAAAGTGGTACATGCTAATTTGCTCCTAGGAGAGCTGGTTGACTGGTGCATAAAAGTTTTTCTCTAAGGCAAGTGAATTCTTTTAGATGGTGAAGCGCTAGCTGTCTACCATTAGGGATATTAAAACATTTGATTGGGGTACTAACCCCTCTTAGTTGCTTGGAACTAATGTTTCCTGCATCATATAAAGACAAAACTAAATTCTTAGAAACAAGTTCAGGTTCTGTTGAGTTATCTCTGAAGAACATATATGTCTGGGTTTGACATGAATTATTTATTTTTAATAAATGAAACCAAACCAAACCAAACCAACCAAACCAAACGAAGTGAACCCAATATATCCCACTTAGAGGTACGGTCCGGGAATGGTATGATGTACACTAACCTTGGGGTAGAGGTGCTGTTTCCGTGAAGACTCTGGCTTGCAAAACAAAGAAAACAAGGAACAAGTGTGGTAATTAGCAGCAAAGTGTGTGCAAACAAATAACAGGGACAATGCGATCTTCACTGTTCTGTGAAGTCTTTAACTAAATTTGGAATTTGGAGCTTGCTAGTGCAGGCCTGAATAGAACACCCTATAATCAATACATGTTGGATATGGACCCCTTTTTGAATCAAAAGTGGTCCATGAATTTGTGGATCCAAACCAAAGGGCCTTTGACCCAGCAGCGGTATCCGGTAACCTAACCTTTCTAGAGGTCAAGGGTTCCAACCTCACCAAAAGTGAGGCATGCATGTGAGTTTCATTTGCCGTATTCATATACTTCAAAAAAAAAAAATTATGGATCCAAGGGGTGTACATAAAACCATCAACCCGCGAAACCCGACCAACCCAACCCGCGAAACTGCAAAACCGCCAAACCGCAAACCGCCAAACCGCTAATTAGAAGGGTTGAAATTGGGTTAGGAAAACTCAACCCAACCCAAACCGCCAACCCGCCGCTATTTTTTTTTATAAAATTATATATTATATATATATATATGCAGTTTATTCACAACCCAAATTAACTTTAAGACTTATGGATTATAATTTATAATTGGATGATTGTAATTAGAGCTGTAAACAAACCGAACATTCAGTGAACCGTTCGTGAACCGTTTGGCGGGAAGTTTGTTTATGTTCGTTCATTTAATAAATGAACGGACATGAACACATTTTTTGTTCGTTTAGTTAAATGAACGAACATGAACAATGGTCTCGTTCGTTCATTTATGTCCGTGAACGTTTGTTCATTTATGTTCGTTAATGTTCGTTCGTTTGCATTCGTTTATGTTTGTTTACGTTTGTTTATGTTCGTTTACGTATGTTTATTATATAAATATATTTATATATTGTGACATTAATATGTAAAATCATTAAGTAACTTTAATTTTTAGAATTCTTTTTTTATCGCTCATAAGTTTACACGGTTTTTCATTTTGTTATGTTAGTTTTTAGGAACGGAATGATGAGTAATGGTGGTTGTTTTTTGTTCATTTATGTTCGTTCGTTTATGTTCATTTAAATTTATTTATGTTCGTTCGTTTATGTTTGTTTAAGTATATTTGTGTTTGTTTGTTTATGTCTGTTTAAGTCCATTTATGTTCGTTCGTTTATGTTCGTTTAGCATCTTAACGAACGAACATAAACGAACACGAACAAACACATTTTCTTAATGAATGAACATGAACACAAAAAAATTCATTTTTTTAAGTATATAATATATATATACGGCAAAATGCAACAAATAAACTCACACACCCTCCTCACCTTTGGTGAGGTTCGAACCTCTGACCTCCTAGGAAGTCAAAGACTCTTTTATCGCTAGGCCAAAGGCCCTTTGGTCTAAAAAAATTTCATTCGTTTACCGTTCGTGTTCGTTCGTTTGTTCGGTTAAGTTAAACGAACGAACACGAACAAGCCCTAATTGTAATAACTAATAACTTTGTTGAGAATAATTTTAGTATTATTTATCGTATTTCAATCGGCAAATTTATGTATATTACTAACCCGCCAACCCAACCCAACCCAACCCGCCATAACCCGCAAGGGTTGGGTTGGGTTGGGTTATATTTTTGAATGGGTTGGGTTGGGTTGGGTTGGGTTGAGATTTTCCAAACCGCCATAATTGGGTTGGGTTGTAAAAACGTCCCAACCCGCCCAACCCAACTCGCGTACACCCTCATCCAACTGTCAGCTAAGTTGGTCATGATGGTTAACAGTTAAGGATGGCTATTATTATTAATTCCGTCTTATAGTTTTGTTGTCTTATTTTTCTTTCTTAAGAAGGCTGTGTTACTTCATACATTGTACTTAAGTAAAATTATTGAATCACATTAATGAAATCCTACCAATTCCCGTGGCTGTAGGTAAATCGCTGTATGATGTTCTACTTTTGCTTTCCTGTAATTGTGCTTTGTTTGTGTATGACTATTGATCATAAGAATATGATCATTTTCGGGGTTGATACATCACTATAAGATGCGGTGCTGGTGTCAGGCCTAAATGGTTTGTACTTGGTGGAAAGACCATTTATGGATCACGAGCTCTAAAATTCCCTGTTCAGTGGCAAAAACAAAAACATCTTCATGACCCAAAGCCTGAGGGCTAGCTCTTAAAGTTAGGGCTATGGTCAACAGATGCATATATTTTACTGGCGTCAATCAAATAGGACAAATGCTAGTTGCTTCATTCGAACTGCTAAAAGAAATATTTTTATGTTGTTTAGTTTTCTTACAATCATGTGGAGTGCTTATAAATATTTTTATGTTCCTCCTTAAAATTTCCCCAGTACCTAAAGAATGAGGCAGACATATACATGAATCACTTGCATGGTTCCATTATACATTTACTTTAGTTGTTTAAACATGTTGCTGATTCTTTTTCTTGTGTTCAGGCTATGATTGATCATGACAATGGAGGGATTTCTTTCTTCTGGAGCTGGTCATATTGGAGTACATTTTTACTTACTTGGTATGCATCAGATTTATATGTGTATCTGTTATCCTGTTGTTATTTTGTCAAGTTAAAAAATACCGAACGGATGGAGCCTTATATGTGCCTAATTACTTATTCAACAAAAAGTTGTTCAGCATCTGGAGAAATACATTTCAAATCCTCAGAAAC
The DNA here is from genome assembly GCA_954870635.1 of Arctium minus. Classification (NCBI taxonomy): domain Eukaryota; kingdom Viridiplantae; phylum Streptophyta; class Magnoliopsida; order Asterales; family Asteraceae; genus Arctium; species Arctium minus. Next base: position 41,075,113 of record OX941080.1, on the reverse strand, counting down.
ATGTGCTTGTTATTAAGATGGGTTCGACTGTATACCCCGTTTTTGCTTTCAGCCAGGAATTGACATCGTGAGAATGCAGAGAATGTTGTTTATTTCTATCCCTTGTTATCATTGTTAAGTTATAACTCTATTACAGTCAGCGGTTTTGATCATAAGATTTTGTCTGCTGTTATATATGTGATGAGCTGTAAATATGAACACATCTTGTAAAGATATATTTAGAACCCTTAGGGCGCGTTTGGTTTGCGGGAATGGATTGGATTTCAAGTAAGGATTTGGCTTTGGAGGGATTTGGATTTGGGGGGATTTGAAATCCCGGCCCATTGCAAAGGAATTCCAAATCCATTAGGTTAAGGATTTTAAGAGGGTCAAAGGATTTCAAATCCGGTCAATAAATTCCATTCCTGCAAACCAAACACAGGATTGGAATGAATTTGAAATCCAAATCCCTCCAAATCCATTCCAATCCCGCAAACCAAACGCGCCCTTAGTATATAGACATTACTTGCTTTGATGTGTATGCCATGACCTTCATAAGTGTTATTCATTTATAACTTCACAAGGAAGCTGCTGCTATTGTTCCTTTTAGCTCTCTGGTGGTCATACACTTCTGTAATTTCAGAAATCCATGACAATTAACTTCTAGATGCATCATATTCTCATCTATTTATGTTGAACAAATTCTCTAAGCAGGGCCGTGGTGCCTATCCTTCAGGGTTATGAAGATGCTGGGGATTTCACCGTTACAGAAAGATTGAAGACCAGCATACAAGTGAATTTGGTATTTTACCTGATTGTTGGTGCTGTAGCATTTTGTGGACTTGTACTCCTTATTCTTTTGCACAAAAACTGGTTTGTTTCTGATACCCTTACTTATTTGATAGAAATCCGCTATTTTTGTTGCAAATCATGGTTACTTATTTCTGAAATCTTTTATGCATCCTTAGATGATCTATGGCTATTGATATATTAATTTGGGAAGCTTATATTTTATCATTGAACGGTGATGCATCTTCTTCGATGCCATCATCATTTTTTAGGCTCTAAATTGAAGGATAAATTATAGATACTCTTCAGTACTTATTTGATAAGATATTATGGCATTCAGGTGTTTTTCTTTGTATACATCAATCAAAGCAGTAAAGCACCTTTTTTTTATTACCGAATATACTTTTTTTTGTCATATTAACCTAGATTAATTGAATTTGTGTGCCTTTCTTCTATTAGTTTTGTGCAAGTGTATGCATATAGAGCTAGCAATGCAACTATTTTAGTGTTTCATTAAACTTTTTCATGCACATGATGACGTCTTTGTTTTATTTTTCTTAAGTATGTCTATTTTCTTCTAATATCGCCAGTAGGATTTAAATACATGTAGTGTAATTCCTTTTAGTATCTTCAACTTGTGGTTTCTTCTTATACTTCTCAAATGATTGCCAGGAGTGGTGGCATAATTGGTTTTGCCATGGCATGTGCAAATACATTTGGGCTCGTCACTGGTGCTTTTCTCCTTGGCTTTGGTCTAAGTGAAATTCCAAAGGGTATTTGGATAAATGCTGACTACAACACTCGCCAAAAGGTTCTTTCCCATAAAGTCGCTCGGATGGCTGTAAAACTTGATGATGCTCATCAAGATCTTTCAAATGCTATTGTTGTAAGTTTATAGTTCATTTGTTTACATTGAGTTTCTTTCATATAACCTTTTTAGACAACTCATGATGCACCTATTATGCCTATGTCTTCCAAGAAGATATGTTTTACATCAAAATAAAGGGATGCAAGGAAGTAAGGGTATATTTGACTAAAGGGACAGAACCAAGTTGAATTTACGTACTAGTTAATAAAAGTTGTGTGCAACTTATGATCATCTCGTCATGCTATTAACTTGTTAATAATTTGTATCACAGGAGAACAGAGTTAGGCTTTGTTTAATAGCATATGCGAAAAGATTAGTGTAGGAAATAAAAAGAATATTGAGAGGTAAGCATATTTTGATCATCAGAGTATACACACTAGGATTACATGTAAGTGCCATCTTACTCTTATTCCTCCTAAATGAAAGGTTGAACTTGAAGAAACAGTTTTATGAAAATATTAGTATCTCATCACTGTGTTTCTTTCTCCTGAGTGATGTATACTAAAGTTCAATGAGTTATGGGGCATGCAATTGTCTAGTTGTCACTGTCCTCTGCAGTGATGGTTATCTTTGATTTAGATATAATCTTCTCTTGTTCTAACACATAAATGTTTATTGTATTAGGTCGCTCAAGCAACATCGAAGCAAATGTCGAAGCGTGATCCCTTAAGACCATACATGAATATCATCGACAAAATGTTGATGCAAATGGTAAATATGCTTTGTGCATGTGAGATGTTTTGTGCTTTCAAATTTTACATATTTTGCACTTGTCATGTCATTTCACTTTTTAGTTTTACGGTGACAAGTACATATTCATATGAGGCATTTATATTTCCAGCTTACGGAAGATCCTTCTTTCAAACCCCAAGGAGGAAGGTTAGGAGAAAATGATATGGATTATGACACGGATGAAAAATCTATGGCAACACTAAGACGCCAACTAAGAATAGCACGAGGCGAGTACTATCGTTATAAAAGGCAAGCCCCAAGCGGAGTTTATTTGTTTGATTAAATGTTAGACATACCCTAAGGGGGCGTTTGGTTCGCAGAATGTGATGGAATCTAGTGGAATTGGAATGTTGAATTCCTTTGACCAGATTCCATTCCCTTGTTTGGTTCAAGCTTTTCAATGGATGGAATATTTGAATTCCAACAAATTCCATAGATATAGGATTTTAACATTCCATCATAAAACTCAAGGATTTCATTGGAATGGAATCTCATATTTTGATAATTCCAATGTTACCTTTTACCCCAAACTAAACCCTACTCATTTTGATTATCAGCCGACACCAACTCGTCTTCTCCATATATCATTGATTCAGAGCTGTCTTCTCCATACATCATCGATCTGGCTCTCGTTTTCTCCATTACAGCAAGAGGTTATCTCTCTCTCTACATATATATATCGTCTTCTCCATCGATCTCAATCTGCTCTCCCATCTTCTCCATCGATCTCAATCTGTTCTCTCTGCAGAGCGCTGCAATCTTCAGCCATCCATCATGTTCATACGTCTTTAGGCCTCAACAACAAACCCTAGGTCACCAAAAATTGCAGATATCTTCTGTCAGTTTTCTTTTGAAAGGGCCAGTTCTAGGTCACCAAAAATTCGATTTTCATCATCAACCCGTTTCAGCTGCTTTTGCTCTATTCTAATTTCAAATTTTGGAATTAGTGAACCTTAATCATGTTTAGGGTTTTGTTTGAAAGCTTGGATTTGAGGCATGGTTTTCAAAATCGCTTGAGGCGTACGCCTCGAGGTGCGCCTCGAGGCGAGGCGGTCCAAAACCGCTCCCGAGGCTTAAGCCTCATAGTCCCTGGACGAGGCTTACGCCTCAATCTGTGAGGCGGTGAGGCGTGAGGCGCTGGTGAGGCGTAAGCCTCGGCTATTATTATGTTTTTGGGATGTTTTTGGGGAGACTGATGTCTTTTTAAAGTGACTTGTACTTTTATTACCTTTTGTATATTTAAAAAAGGTAGAGCTAGTCAAACAACAAAAGCAATTGTACTTTTTAGTAATTTTAAAGTACAAAAAGTCATTTTGGGGTGTCCTTCCCTCTTCTCAGGAAGAAAGAAAGAGGGCGACTTTCTTTTATGCACCACTTCATCTTTTTTGCTAGTTATTTTAGCTATTGTTTTCTCATTTTTTGCTACTGTTTTCTCTTTTTTTAGCTACTGTTTTCTCACTTTTAGCTACTGTTTTGATCACCATGTTGATTATGCTCAACATTTTAGATTAGACTACAACAGCCAAATGGCCAAATGTTTGTGATTTCTGACCATTGGAGGTCAGATTTCATCATACTAAAGCAGCTAAATGGCCAAATGTTTGTTGTCATATTTTCATTATGTTTTTAGCCTTATAACTAGTAATTTTATGAGCTTATGACGTTTAAAATTTGGTATGGAATTATGTTTTGCTTCTTATTAGTATTTATGAATTTTATTTGGTATGGAATTATTTTTCCACCTTGCATTATACACATATATATATATTATATACATATACACGCCTCAAGGCTTACGCCTCGAACCGCCTCGAGGCTTATGCCTCGCCTTGCAGAGGGAAAACGCCTCGAGTCCCGATTGGGATTTTTAAAACTATGATTTGAGGTTCTGACTTTTAAGTTGGAATCTTCAAAAATTTGGACCGAATTCCGATTTCTTCATATGTATAGGTTTCGATCAATCTGTATCTATATATTGATAAGTTATAGTTATATGTTGGGCTAGATGAACCACTGTCCAAAGAAAATTCGATCGATCTGTATATGTATCTCCGATTTCTCCACTGGTGTTTTAATTAGTTTGTTTGGTGGATGGATACAAAGAAAATTCTTGATATACAAAGAAAATTTACAGGTTTCATCTTTTGGGGAAGGTAATCTGTATCCTGATGCAAATTTCAAACAAGGTAATCTGTAAATTAACCACTGTACTAGTGTAAATTTGAAACAAATTTGAAACAAGGTAATTTGTAAATTTGCGCAGGTTCCATTCTTGTTTGGTGGATGGATATTGTAAATTTGGGTCGATTCAAGTAAAAAAAATCCTGCCTCTATTCTAAAAAGAGCCACAATTAGATAAAGAATGAACTTAAAAACTCAACCTGTGTTTCCAAAATTAAAATAATGAAAAAGGGTATTTTGGTCATTTACCAAAATTCCATTCCAATTCCGAAGCTACAATCTGTGAACCAAACAGACAGATTCCAATTTCTTTAACAGATTCTATTCCAATTCTGTCAACCAAACAGGTGGTCAAACCTGACAACATTCCATTCCAATTCCTTCAAAGTCAAATTCCTTTGACATATACCATTCCATCCAAAAATATTCTGTGAACCAAACGCCCCCTAAGGTGGCTTTGGTTCGTTGGAATCCGATGGAATTTTAAGGAATTGAAATGGTCAATTCCATTCATATGTTTGGTTCATTCTTTGGGTTCTAATAAAGAATCCGAATTCCACATATGGTGGAATGTAAATTCCTCGGCCTCTAGCAAGGAATTCCAATTCCTTCATCCCATCTTTTAGGAAAAATTATTATGCTCTTATATTTACTCCATCTAATTCCATCCCATCATGATGGTTATCACCACCGTTATCGTTGCTGCCGCCATCTTCGCGGCCACCATCGTCGCTGCCGCCAATGTCGTCACTGTCGCCGCCGCCGCCAACACTGTCGTTACCGATGTCGCCTTCACCCCCACCACCGCCGTTACCATTGTCGCCTTCACCCCCCCCCCCCCCCCCCCAAACCACCGCCATCGTCACCATAGTCATCGCCGCCACCACCACCACCATCGACACCACTACCGCCTCTATCCCACCACCACTATTGTATTCAACAAACCAAACAAACATATTCAAATTCTTAACCAATTCCATTCCAATTCCAGCCAAGCAAACGGATGGTCAAACCTGGTTAAATTCCATTCCAATTCCTTTGACAGATTCTAATACTTGATTCCATTATGTGAACCAAACGCCACCTAATATGTGTGCATTGTTGGATTTTTATTTTTTGATGCTACATGCATTTATTTTTGTCAGATTGGATGTTAAATTGTCAACCATTGCCCAGCATTTAGGCGTTTTTCCTTTTCAGAATATATGTCTGGATGTCTGTCTTAACCTTGAATCTTTTACTCACTTTTATCTTGTGTTAGTAGTATACATTTGCATCATTTGAGGGTATTGTTAGTTGGGATATGTACGTGATAGGTAATCAATTGTGTGGTTTAGCCCAAAGGTTTAATTTGTACCTTGTTTGTGCCCCCTTTCTGTCTATACATCTAAATGATGATATATGGTGGGCATTGATAACACTATGATTTTCTCTTGTAACTTTAAATTGTTGGCTAAATACCAAATAGCTAAAGGTTCAATATATTGTTACTATATTTTGTTGAGAAATTTGCTGTGGTGGAAGCCTTGCTTTACAAGGGACTAGTATGTCACTTGGGTCATAACTTGAGTCTATCATCTGTAAATGGCAGTTCAAACATCTGTGTGGATGATCCTTTCCCTGCAACCCTTTTTGTGACCAATATGTTATAGGCTATTTACTCTATTATATTTCTGGCTTAATCATTCAGTTTTTCTTCTTGACCAGTGAATATATGAATTTCGTGACGGAAGCTCTTGAGTTGGAGGACACTATAAAGAATTATGAGCAGCGTAGTGCAACTGGATGGTTCGTTTTCTGTCCTGCTTCTGCATTTCCTAACATAGCATACTAATAATTTAACTTTTGCCAATTTGTGGCATCCTCAAATTGTACCAATGCCTCTTATTCATCCTACCATCGGTTCCATCCCTCCAAACTATTACATACTTTCATGAACTATTGTTGCTTTGTGCTTTTGACGAGGCCTGGTCTCTTGGCCTGTAATGTCCCAAAATTTAGTTGGAAGGTTCTTATATTTTAGTTTGATGTTCCGTGCTCTTTGATATTGCCACAAAACTGGCCATTAAATTGTTCACATTTTTGTAACTAAAATGTCTCATTGTGTGTAAATAATCTCAATGTAATTACTTTGACTGATTTACCCTTAGAAGAAATAGGATGTCATTGGCACATTTTCATTGACCAAGACTTGTTGACTTTGGACAATTCACCATGCTTAAGGTAGCAGCTTGGTTTATGTCATGGACCATGTCAGTACAAGAATTCATATTTAGAGGCTAACATGTACTTTTATCTTCAAACTGAAGTTTTGAAGATGCTATCTATATGGTATGCTTACAATCTTTTTCTTCGGCTTGTTTGACTTGCAGGAAATATATTTCAAGCTTCAGGCCTGAGCGTCCTGGGAAGCTAGGGTCTTGTCTCGATTCTGTTGGTAATTTTTTTTTATCCGTACAAACTGCCATGTATTTGATACTTTTAATTCAAGTATGGAATTTCTACATGGTGTTCTTGGAGATTTTCTCATATGTATATAGAGTATCAAGTAGAGGGGGATTTTCAGTTGTATGCATAAAAAGTCTGCGTGAGTTCTGCCTCATTTCTTTTGTCGTCTACTGCAAATAACTTATAAATTACCTATTGAAAGCAAGTAACTTGGCTTAGTCTTTGGTTTCTTTGTTTTGTAGCGTAGAAAGTTTGCCATGACAGTATATTAGTGGGAGTTCTTTGTTATATCTGTAACTTTACGACTGTCATTTTTGTCTCTCTTATGAGTTGGGATCTTTGTAAATGAGGTGATGCTATTGGTTCGATATGAATATGACATCCTAGGTTACATCTACTGTTTAGAATTTCTATCAGACGCGTACAAAGATTTATGTATGGTCCATAATATTTCATTTGGAATCATTTTGTAGAGTTGGTATGGCGCTGTATACTGCGGAAGCAACTCAAAAAGCTTTCAGCTATCATATTAGGTTGTTTGACAGCTGCAATTCTTCTAGCAGAAGCCACCATACTGCCCAGCGGGGTCGATTTTTCACTTTTCTCTATTTTGATTAATGCCATTGAAACAAATGAAGTGCTTGTGCAGGTAACATCTCACCCTTTTTATCACATTGTTTCTATTTGGGTTAATGTGTTTGAAAAATATTTTGCTACAGAATGATCAAGATAGAGCGAGTTAAAACTATGAAATATTTTAATTTATTTCCAGATGCATGGGGGTCTGGATCCCTCATTTGGTTTTCTTTCTTGTTCCTTGGAAAATATTTCTTACTCTTGTGTATCTGTTTTCAGGTTGTCGGTTTCATTCCTCTGATGTATATGTGTGTTTGCACCTACTATTCTTTATTCAAAATTGGAATGTTGACATTCTACTCACTTACTCCAAGTCAAACAAGTTCCGTCAGTCTGCTGATGATATGCTCGTAAGTTTTCATAGAGTTTATAATTTGACAAAGTCTGGTTTCCTTATGTTCATCATGGTGATGTACATAATATTGTTCTGACATAAAATCTCCATCAGGCAGGTGGCGCGGTATGCACCTCCAATCTCATACAACTTTCTAAATCTCATCCATCTTCCACGTGATGCAACCACTCTCTTTGAACGGGTCAGACTTCAATCTGTAGTATCTTTCTGTTACCTGATGCAACCAAATGAAAATTCATAGCTAGACAACAATTCTTAAATGGAGTACTAGAAAGTTAAAGATCTACTAAACTCTAGATAAACACGTCAAACTAGAAAATAAAGTAGTTGCAGTTCAGATTTCCTGATTATTCTAGAGATCATGCAATCACTTTGCCAGAATTCCAGTAAGAATATCTTCAATATACATTCGGCTTTAGTTTTTGTAGTAGGTCCTCGGTCAATGCCATGCATGTTGTGGCATTGTGCTTCATAATTCTGCATCCAAGTTTGTGCTATATGTTCATAAATATATTATTGGTCCATATTTTATAAGAAGTTGGCATAAAATATTGGGAGAAAATCTTAATGGCTGTCCAAACCCTTTGTTATGGAGGTAAACAAAATCTATTGATCACAGCGATAATGGTCGGGATCTTCATGACTTCATCACAGGTTTTATGTTAGGATCGATAGCTAATCTTAAAACAATCTCAGTTCTATGTTAGCACTTAGCAGTAGCGTTCATTTCTTCCATATGCTGAGTGTTTGCAGTTGTACTCCTTTGTCATGAAAAAATTAAGTGCTGAGTGTTGGTTGATATGTATCACATGTACAGAGAATGGGGAAAATCGATGATGCAGTCCCTTTTTTTGGGGAAGGATTCAATAAGATCTATCCACTTATTATGGTCGTATATACCATATTGATAGCAAGCAGTTTTTTCGACCGAGTTATGAGTTATTTTGGGAACTGGAATATATTCCGATTGAGAAATGATGCTGATGACCTTGATGGATTTGATCCTTCAGGATTGATGATCCTGCAAAAAGGCAAGTTCTTCCATTCTTTCAGAAACTGCCTCCTAGTTATTTTGAATCATAATATTCATAAATCCGTGCCCTTTTTCTTTCTTTCTTTCGTCTGTAGAACGCTCTTCGCTACAGAAAGGACATAAGGTTGGTGAACTTGTCATTCCTCTTGCAAGACATTTCAATGGTGCAAGTGTGGATATCGAATCTGTAAGCGATAACACGGTAAGGGAGTCCTGCTTGATATACGGGCAATGCTGTTTTCTTTATTTTCAAGTAGCCAAGCACAACCCTGACTCCATGCGTCTGTCCCCAAATCCCATATCCCCTTCCTGTCTACCAATCACGTGAAGATACATCATTAGAGAAATAATAAAAAGATAAATTAAATAAATTAATGATGTGTGGAGAGGATAAGGAACGTTTTATTCCACTAGAGGGGTTTGGCTGTTAACTTCAGGGCATTATGGGACTAGTCGAGGTGTGTGCAAGCTGGTCTCGACACCCATGGTTACCAAAAAAAAGTAGCCAAGCACAACTAATACTAGCTTATGTTAGGCGGGTTGTTTTTTCTTTCCTTTTCTTTTTTACTTATTAATTTAATGCAAGTTACATTGCTATATTTGTTTAGATTGCTATTGATTCAAGGCAAACAATCTCTTTAATCGACAACGGAAAAGGTTATTCAGAACTATCTAAAACAGACGGTCGTGATAACCTCAGCAAAGACATTATTACCAGAAAATATGAAGCGTCAAGGGCAGATCAGCCCACAAACTCAGCCACCTCCAACGTCTCTTCACTCGATATAAACAAAAACCAGGGAATGGAAAGTGGACAATCGTCGAAAATAGTCTCAACTTGGGTATCGATGAAATCAAATTTTCAGAACTTTAGGTCTAACATGGAGGCCAGGCGCTTCATACCGTTACGCCAGGTTCAAGATCCACAAGTATCTCAAGACTCTTCTTCTGAATCACTTGATGATATTTTTGAGAGGCTAAAACGACCGACACAAGATCGAGAAAGTTACGGCGGGCGGGGATGATGATTCTCGAGGACGTCCGTGAAAAGCTTGGCAGCAGCAGCAGCAGCAGCAGACAGATGATAAGTTGTAAATTTTCTTCTATAGCACCATCAACAGAAACATTCTTTCTGCAATTATTGGATGGAAAGAGGGTAGGATAGAGGGAGACACAGGAATTATTTGAATCTCCCATGCTGTATTATTATACAATATATATATATTAAAGAAATTAGACTGCATTATCTAAATCCACGAGAAACTCTTTCATATTTTGAGCCATTAGGTCTATGAACATATTTTTTAACAAATAAATTCCTTTTGAAATCGAACAAAATGGTCCTTTTAACCTTAAGAAATGATAGGTAAACCGGCTATGGTGGTAAAAATGGCTTTTCTTAACGTAGGTAAATATATGAAAAAAGCTAACACTTTCATATTACGAGTGATCAAGTTATTGGATATTTTTTTCAACAAATACATCTCTGTCTTATTGAAATAGAACAAAATGATCATTTTGACCCTAAAAATGATAGGGTAACTGGTTATGGTGGTAAAAATGACTTTTAAAGTAAAAAAAAAGACCTAAATATTTATTGCAACCCCCATCGTTGTTGCTGTTGAACCCAATCAATTAAAACAATGTTTTACAAACTATGCAGTGGCAAAGGCTACCAACTAGAGTATTTTTGGATTTTGTGTTCGCAAATGAGCAAGCTGATGTAATTAGATGTGCTTGTAAGAAATGTAAATTTCTCAAAAACAAAGGGAGAGAGGAGGTGAATTTAGACTTGTTAAGAAAGGGATTCATGCTTTCTTACACTCATTGGTATGCACACGGTAAAATAGCACCCGTAGTTCTACAACCGCAACAATCAATAGTGGACGAAGATTATAATGAGTTTGATGGCGTTCAACAAATGGTGATGGATCAAAGTGTTCCCGATACATCAAGTACATGGGACGAGCAAGATCCAAATCCACGTGCACATAACTTCTATAATATGTTAGAAGTTGTGGACCAACCATTGTGGGAGGGATGTCATAGATTTTCAAAGTTACAGGCAACCGAAAGGTTTTTTAATTGGAATGCAGATTGCAACGTACCATAGTCAACCTATAATCGTAACATTGCAATGGTTAAAGAAATGTTACTCGACGGTGAACAACTGGTTGGTAGCTTTTATGAGACAAAGAAGATGTTGAAGCAACTTGCTCCTCCGAAAGAAAAGATCCATGCTCGCAAAAACCATTGCATGCTATCCTTTAAGGATTATGCTAATGATAACAGTTGTCGAGTGTGTGGGGAGCCTTGTTACAAGACAACTGGCCGGAACAATAAGGTGTCGCATCTGGTTATGACGTATTTGCGATTGCACCAAGATTACAACAGTTGTACATGTCTAAGAAAACAACAAAGGAGATGACTTGGCACTGTGATCATCAGACTCTGTCGGGAAAGATGGTACATTGGAGTGATGGGAGGCTTGGAAACGCATCGTTCGTTGGCGTGCTGATGAGGGGCTCACTACTTCCCTCAAAAGCGAACAAGTAAAACACCTTCTCTTGACTGGCCAACCCCTTTTTGGGGCCTCCTGAAGTACTTGTTCAACTACTGTCGTCTTGTCTTCCTTGGCTATACCAGCCGGACTTTATGCCTTTAAAGTTTTATAAGAAAGGTTCATTGGTCACTTACGTAAATCTGACAGATGAGATTAAGTAGTTCTTTTGTGCTCCCCCCTTTGGGAGGGGGAGCGCCAAAAAGAACAAAGAAAAAAGAGTGCTTCTCGGGGAGGAGCACGATATGTAGCTAATTAGAAACTGCAGGAAACAACACTAATAAGCCTGTGCCCTTACCGGTTTCTTGCTTTGATATAGCTGAGTTGATGCTTCATGTAAGAATAACAAGACATTCATTGCTAAAAACAGTTGCAGCTCGAAGCAGCAGTAATAAGCTAGTTCCCTTACGACATTCTTCTTTAACAGGATCCATCCTGATTTTGCTCAGAGATCGGGAATGTTCGTTTTGGCTTATGTATGGATTGTTTCAACCCCAATACCTCGAACTCTAATCCGTATTCACTCTGGCCCGTCTTTCTTACAAACTACAATCTACCACCTTGGATGTGCATGAAAGAGTGCTACGTCCACTTGGCTTTGCTTATTCCCGGAAAGAAGATCCCTATAAAAAATTTGGATGTATTTCTTCAACCCTTGATTGACGAGTTGAGGATGTTATTCTTCGAGGGTATCTATATCTATGATGCCCATGGTAGGGCGAATTTCATAATGAGGGCCATACTATTGTGGACGGTTAGTGACTTCCCTGCTTATGCCATGCTTTATGGTTGGAGCACGCATGACAAGTTAGTTTGTCGATATTTCATGGGTAATGCATATGCGTTCCATTTACGAAGCGGATGGAAGTCGTGTTGGTTTGACTGTCACCGCAAGTTTCTACCAATGAGACACACGTTTAGTCCTGATAAGGTCCGATTTCATATCGGGCATACCGAAAAAGCTCATTCACCCCACTGCCAAATAAGGATCAAATATAGACACAAGTATGTAGCCTTCCTACAGTTTATGATGGTGTCCCACACGGGTCAAGGAACTATAGAAAGCCTGTGGGTTTTGAGGTAACACACAATTGGGTAAAGTGAAGATTTTCTGGGAGTTTCCGTATTGGCACACCTTGTTGATCCGACACAACCTGAATGTAATGCACCTTGAGAAGAATGTGTTTGATAATTTGTTTCACACGATTATGGACACACCAAAATCAAAAGACAACATCAAAGCTAGGAAAGACATAGAAGAATATTGCAACCGACCAGAGTTGCATATAAGGGAGGAACGAAAGAAAACCTTTAAACCGAAAGCTTCCTACAGATTGAACAAAAAGCAAGTAAGAAAGGTGTGTGATTGGTTGAAGAAGTTGAAATTTCCAGACGGCTATTCTTCCAACATAGGGTCACCTTGAGGATGGTAGTTTCTATGGCTTCAAGAGTCATGATTGTCACATGTTCATGCAAAGACTGCTCTCTATTTCCATTAAAGGGATGGTACCGACCCAGATATGGGATGTATGGGATGTTATCACTGAGTTATGCACATTCTTTCGTGCAAAATGCTCAAGGTATTATACGTTGACGACTTGTGGCAATTTGTAGACAAGTATAGTTGAAACTATCTGCAAGTTAGAAAAAGTATTTCCACCAGGGATCTTTGATTACATGGAACACCTTGTGGTACATTTGGCACATGAGGCATTAGTTGGGGGGGGGGTCCGGTTCAATATAGATGGATATATCTCTACGAGAGACGTCTAGGGTCCTTGAAAAGGACAGTGAGAAATAGGGCAAGGGTAGAAGGGTCGATTGTAGAGGCAAATTTGGTTAACGAACTATCTACCTATTACTCGTTCTATTTTGAACCAATGGTAGAGACGCGGATAAACCGTGAGCCTCAGATTTTTGACCCCGAATGCGAGTCTTCCGACCAACGGATAAGCATATTGAAAACCCTGTGTCGCCTATTATATGATAAGACCTGAAGACATTGTCAGCTAGAAGATGATGATATGCACAAGGCTCACACATACATCTTGATTAATTATGAAGAAGTATTTCCTTGTATAGATATGTCTGGTCACGAGCCGTATATTGATGAAGCGGGGCTCGATAGACGCATGGGAGAACAATTTGCTGGTTGGTTTAAGATCTACTTAAGTGTATACATATTACAATTATTCATCATTATTTATATGTTTTTAATAAGATATTACAAATTACATGATTATTTGTCATCATAGGTTATGGGTCCAACCCCACTACCGACCATCTGAGAGTTTTGGCAGCTAAACAGCCCCGTTATGTTTGGAGAGACCCGTGTTTTTTTTTGCAAATGGTTACAAGTTTCACACGTAAACTCACCGTACCGGTCGCACCACACATAATAGTGGAGTATGCGTGAGAGGCTCCTATTACTCTGAGTATGAGTCTGACTACTATGGATTGTTGAATGGAGTCCTAGAGATAGAGTATCATGGGTATGGACTCGGTCGCTGTGTTGTTCCACTATTCAATGCATATAGTTTGATACCGTTAATGGCATTCGAGTTGACCCAAAATATAATCTTGTTGACATCAAACCCAATCAAGACTTCGTTCAGACGACCCGTTTATCCTACCATCACAACCTGAACAAGTCTATTATGTACCATATCCATCAAACTTATTAAAAGATTAGTGGTCTTTGGTGAAAACAAAGGCAAGAGGGGTCTATGAGTTAGCGTCCGATGTACCGTTCGATGAAAATGTGGATGAAAAACAATTTTCCAAGTAAATGATAGAATAACATCCATAGGTAGAAATGAAGACATCAATGAACCTATCTGTCTTGTCATCGAAGAAAAAGACATAGAAATTGCCAATGATCGTTGAGACAACTGGCATGTTGACAAGAGTGGTGATGAAGAAGAAGAGTTTATGAAGACTCAGATGGTGACTTAGAAGACAAAGAACATGACTTGTCTGATCACTCCTCATATGATTAGTTTTTAGTGTTAGATAACTTTGTCTCGACATTTTAAATCTTTATTGACAAACATGTTTAGTTGTTTATTTGTTACCTTTATGAATTTGGAGACTTAAGGTTTATGTTTGGCTTATCGTATTAGGTGTAATATAATGTTGTGTTATATACTTGCATAATTGTTGTATGTTTTATAACGTTGTTTTGTAGACTTGCTACAGTGTCGCACACTTGGTTTGGACGAGGTAAGGGGCAGTTTCACTCCTACCAACTGAGGTACCAAACCAGGAGTCTTTAGTAGTTCTTCGATAGAACTAGAGAAACTTGAGTCGGGAAACCATCGTGGCATCACCGACCCGGAACTCCTTCCGGGCCAAAGGATGAAGATCGTGATAAACCGCTATGAGTAAGTGTTATCTTAACTAACTAATCAAATTAACTGTTTTGGGGTATATTGATACTAATTCGACTCATTTTATAGCTTGAACGATGCCAATGTCATACGTCTTAAGATAAATAGGTCCATGATTGAGGGGCCATACTGTACATGGACGCAAGTCCCTAGGGAGGTTAGGGCCCGTATGTGGGACCAGTGTAAGGTTTGTAGTATGTATTTAACTTGTTATAGTTTTGAACTTAAAAATCAACTAACATTTTACGTATAAGGGTTCTTTTATTGGGATTCGGAGTTAGAAAACCAGATTATGCAGATTTGGGAGGCGAAAAGCATGAAAAATTATAGTGACGGTATGAGTGCAACAAGGAAAGGAAAAAAATTTGAAGGTTGCACTTGTCACACCCTATTGAGAAAACGACCCAAATAGGGATATGAATCTACTGAAGGAATTCCCTCCCGCTTGGCTCTCTCTGCGTCTCTAAACGAGATGATCGATTGCTGGAACAATGACCATTGAAATGAAGTATCCAAGGTGGTATCAGAAAACCAGATGTTTAAGGTGGATGGTGAAATATCCAAACACATCGGCAGATCGGTCTCGTTCTCTATGCACGGTGCTCACCTGGTAGGTCCTTAAAACCGATTACTTTAGTAGCTTGACTTTTGATATGTAGATTACAATTAACACATGTTCATATGATTTTTTTACCTTTGTAGACGAGAGCAAGAAAAGGCGTGCCACCGACCTGTGTGGACCTGCTCAATCATACGCATAAGAAGAGGTCGAGTGCAGAGTCATCCTCTTCGGATAGCGGGTCACTAGGGGATTACGTGACTTCGATATGTAGCTGGGTTGTGGTAAGTGTTGAATACCTATAACTTTATAATTGTTCACCATTAATTCCAATTCTCTATCTAGTTTGGGTTGCCATTTGTTCGGCAAACACTAGGATTGTTTAAGTTAAAATCTTATTATACATATCTCTATCTAGTTTGGGTTGCCATTTGTTGGTCAAACATTAGGATTGTTTTAGTTTAAATGTTGGTATATATATATATATCTTCATGTTAGTATGGGTTGCCATTTGTTGGGCAAACATTAAGATTCTTTTATTTAGAATGTTCGTATATATACTTCTATCTAGTTTGGTTTGCCATTTGTTGGGAAAACGTTAGGATTGTTTTGTATGGAAATATCCCATTTACAACTGTTATGCTGTCAAAATACTTGTATTTTTTAACAGAGTGAATATGCAACAAATCTCACCCAAAAGTACGACGATGATGTGCACTCCTATCCGCTAGTAGATACAGAGTTGTGGCAACAGGCGGTTAGGGGAAGCAAGAAAGGCCGGCTCTTCGGCTTCAAGAACAATGTTAGTGATCCCAATGTGGTCTTGACCGAGGCACCCGCATACGGAAACCCGAGTGTTGCATCGTCTTCTGATACCCGAGTGTGACCTCCTTTTACTTTGATGTTTATCTATTTTGTTTATAATTCTTATTAAAAATTATAATCGTTTCTTGTTTTTTTGAAGTATCAAGAATTAGAGCGCCAGCTACTAGAAGCAGAAGATGTAACACCGTATTTTCGGGTAAACCTTTCGTTATTTTGAGGATCGTTTGGGTGGTTAACAATATCATGCTAGTGTTCCGATGTTTGGATTCGAGTCTCGGACCTGGTTAAGTATTCCCCATCATAGAATTAGATTGTTTCAGGTCAAAGTCGCGCCCGCGAAGGCTGGGACGACTATGCTACAGGGCATAGTCGCATGTGTCACAATCGCCACATTTGGGAACGAAGGGCAGAGAGGCCAGGCTGGGCGGCGACATTGCCCAACGACTATGACCAGGGCATTGTCGCCAGGTCATAGTCGCCGACGGGTGACAGGGGTTAAAACCCTCACTTGCGAGATTTTCTCATTTGATCTAACTTTTAGGTGCTATTGAGCTCGTTTTTCTCTCAAGGCTTTGGTAAGTCTTCCTTCCCTTTTCACCCTTGAAGTTAATGCTTCCCAACCGCTCAATCTTGATCATTTATTTCGTATTTAGGTGCTCTAAAAGGGGTTGTTGTGCTAGTTAAAGTCTCTCAAGTTCCATCTCATCTTCTCACTAGAGACTTGGATTATAGGGTTTAAGTTATAACCCTACAAGGTGAGTTCATTCTCTTTATAAAACTTTATACATGTAAAATGTGGGTTTTAAACATCTAAATATCTCCATTTTTATTTACTTGTCTTGATGGATTTTGTATCAAACCTACTTTTGGAGAAATTTAGGGTTTTATGATGAGAGTATGATTTTGGGATTTATGAACCCTCATGTTGAAACAATAGTATATTTGTATATGGAAAAACTTGTTTACTTCAAATTTTGGTTTAAATAATTGGAATCCAAAATTAGGGTTTTCAATATTGATGGTGAAATTAATGAATGAGCACTTGAAATATTGGAATTAAAATATGGATATGTTATTCATGTGACAACTAGGAATCTCTTGGTAAATAATGTGAGATATCATATAGAATCATACACTTGTTAATATCATGGGTAGTATGTTAAATGTTGGATTGTACGGTTGGCCTTTTTGGCGTATGTGGTATATTTGACTTCATTGGGAGTCATGATCCCATATTTGTATAACATTTTGTCCAATGATGGAACTCTAGTTTTCCCCATTGAGGCACGTTTAGGCATCATATTGGGTTATAAGTCCTACGTGTTAAGTATTACGATATTGGATGGGGATTTCAACGTAAGGGTCCTATGTGGTTGAAGTTGACATTCCATGGGTGTACGTTTAAAGCCACCGTGCCTAACATCCCTTGCGTGTACTTTTATGTGTATTGGTTTTACTGAGTCGTCAAGTGGCTTACTCTTGTGTTCCGTTACTTTTGTTAGTAAGCGGGTCTCCCCCGTTAACCCAAGAGGTATCTGTTTATGATAAAGAGTATTATCATTAGTATTATAATTCATTTCTTTTACTTACGCTTATTATTGATTATTTCTAAATACAACTGTTTGATCTCACTAGGCTTTAGCCTAACACTTTTTCTTAAAATGACATGTATAACAGGTCAATCTAGCGGTGGGATTCGTTGGGAATGAGCGGACGACCTAGGGGTCGAGAGCGGTCTTTTTGGGAGATAAAGTGACCGATACAATGTTAATAGTGGACATACATTTTGGAGGAATAGCGACACCCAACTTTAATCTCTTTTGACTAAGTTAGATTATTAGGTTGTCGTTTTTTATTTTTCATTGGGTTGTTTTGTAAATGGCATAACCTTATTCCCCGTTTCGGGATGGTACTTTGGGATTGATTTGGCAGGTCATTAATTACTCAGGTTTACTCATTTTATAGCCGTCATATTGCCGAATTTTCGTTTTTTTTTTCCTCTAAAATTTAGGGTGTTATAAGTTGGTATCAGAGCAGTAGTTTAAGTGAAGTAGGTATGAATGTAGAATACGTAGACTTAAGCTGTGATTTTAAGTTATGATTGTGTGAGAATGGGTAGAACTCTTAAGATAGGATAGTCTTAGAGTCGACGGAAATTACACTAATTGAGAGTTGTGGTAATGGTGATGAAAATTCTTACGTATCACATATTCATAATTTCACTTAGCTAACGTAATTATGAAGACGTTTTACGTGATTATGCTTATATTTCATTGTTATGATGATTAATGAATGTAGTAGTACGTTTCTTTGTCTATAATTCGTGTGATCTATCTCTCACCTATATTCTCGCGTGTCTGTAGCAGACCATGGTAAATACTCGAAATCGACCAGAGGGTCAAGAGGCATCGACATCTACGACCGACCACCCTAGAGGTACGATGACAGACTTACCCTCGCGGCCGCAGAATGTTTTGGGCGGAGGGCCCGAGCATGTGCCCCGTCGCAACATGGCCCATCTGAACCAATAATAGAAGAGGTGACTCCAGAATCAAGGATGATGGACCGAATGATGCAAGCCATGAACACGTCAATGGCTCAACAACAGGAAATGTTTTTGAAGCTGCTGGAAGACCGGGATACTAACAATCGTAGACACGAAACGGTTGCGGAAAACGTCTTGGTGGCGGGATCCGAGGGTACGGGACCCGAAATTCCCGCTAATGAGACAACAACCTCAGAAGCAAGGCAAGTGTCTAAGACTTGCACTTTTAAGGCATTCCTCGGATGCCGACCACCGGAGTTCAAGGGCACAGACGATCCGATTGTTTGTATGAATTGGATCCGGGAAACTGAGCAGGCCTTCCGATCGAGTGAATGTGGGGAAGGACAAAAGACAACATTCGGTTCTCAGATGTTGAGAGGGGCGGCCCTAACATGGTGGAACATTTACTCCTCTTTAGTGGAGGCCACAATATTAGCTCAACTGAGTTGGCCGACCTTTAAGAAGAAACTAATGGAAGAATTTTGTAACGAGTGGGCCATGGACCGATTAGAGGAGGAATTCCGGAATCTGACGAAGGGAAACTTGTCATTGAAAGAGTACAACCGCCAATTTATAGACAAACTGGGTTTGATGGGACACCTGGTCCCGACTGAGAAAGATAAAATCAAGGCCTAAACCAAAGGGTTGCCGTCCGAAATGAAGAATCTGGTACAGGTGTCCAGAGTCTCTACTTTTCGAGAGTCATTTGAGGAGGCACAATTGGTGGAAGATTCCTATGGTTCGAACAAGTTAGAGAGAAGCGCAGGTGGCGAGAAAAGGAGATGGGAGGGAAGTTCCGTACCCTCCAAGAGATTAAGACCATTCAACAACAATCAACGAGGAGTCGGACCCAGACGGGACGTTCCATGGTGCTCCAAGTGTTGGAGTAAACATCTCGGCCCTTGTAACTCGGGGTCTGAGCCGTGCTTTAAATGTGGCAAGCCCGACCACAGTTTTAGAGATTGTCTGATCAGAGGAAAAATTTGTTTTGGGCAAGGAACCGGGTCACATTAGGAGCGAGTGCCCGAAGGCGAAGACAGGTTTCAACGGAGGAAAGAAAGTGGACCCTCCGAAAGCAATGGGAAGAGCATTCTAGATGACTACTGAGGAAGCGAAGGCATCGACAGATGTGGTATCGGGTACGTTTCTTCTAAACTCCGTACCTACACGCATATTATTTGATTCAGGAGCTAGCTTCTCGTTTGTGTCAAGTTCTTTTTATCCAAAATTATCCATAGCCACTACTAGCCTAAACGATGCCTTAGTGGTAGAACTAGCGGATGGTGATCAGGTAGTAGTTCGGGATGTTCTTAAGGGTTGTAAGTTGGAAATCGAAGGGAAGGAGTTCCCGATCGACTTAATGCCAATGGCCATCGGAGGTTTCGATGTGGTCATTAGGATGGATTGGTTAGCGGATAATCATGCCGAGATTCTTTGTGCAAAGAAGTTGATTCGGATTCCGACTTCGGGTGATGAGTCAGTGATTATGTATGGCGAGAGGCAGAAAGGCGAGGTAGCGATCATCAGTATGGTGAAGGCAAGGAAGTTTTTATCGAAAGGATGCTCATCCTTTTTGGCGTATGTTATAGACGCCAAACTCGAGAAGAAAAATCTATAAGATCTAGGAGTGGTAAGAGAATTTCCCGATGTATTCCCGGACGACTTACCTGGCTTACCACCCGATCGTCAGGTGGAGTTAAGATTGATCTAGCGGGAGCTGCCCCGATAGCCAGAGCCCCGTATCGCCTGGCCCCGTCAGAGATGAAAGAGATGACGGGACAGTTACGAGACCTTCTCGAGAAGGGTTTCGTGAGACCGAGCTCGTCTACGTGGGGAGCACCGGTCTTGTTTGTGAAGAAGAAAGATGGCACCATGCGAATGTGCATCGATTATAGGGAGTTGAATAAGGTGACTGTAAAGAATAAGTAGCCACTCCCTAGAATCGATGACTTGTTCGAACAACTTCAAAGAGCGCGGTGTTTTTCGAAGATTGATCTACGTTCGGGTTACCATCAAGTGAAGGTCAAGGAGGATGACATCTCGAAGACCGCTTTTAGGACGCGCTATGGCCACTACGAGTTCTTGGTGATGCCCTTTGGCTTGACGAATGCCCCGGTGGTATTCATGGATTTAATGAACCACGTATGCCGACCTTTCCTTGACAAGTCGGTCATGGAGTTCATTGATGACATTATGATTTACTCCAAGGACGAATCCGATCACGCACGTCATCTTTGTGATGTTTTAGAGGTCTTGAGGAAAGAGAAGTTTTACGCTAAATTTTCCAAGTGTGAGTTTTGGTTTAAGGAAGTGCAATTTT
The DNA here is from genome assembly GCA_954870635.1 of Arctium minus. Lineage (NCBI taxonomy): Eukaryota > Viridiplantae > Streptophyta > Magnoliopsida > Asterales > Asteraceae > Arctium > Arctium minus. The sequence continues at coordinate 41,053,894 of OX941080.1, read as the reverse complement.
TGGGGCACGCGGTCACGAAAGATGGAGTGAAAGTAGATCCGGCGAAAATAGAAGTTATGATGAATTGGGAACCTCCCAAAAGTCCATTCGAGATCCGGAGCTTTTTGGGCTTGGCGGGTTATTACCGAAGGTTCATATAAGATTTCTCTAAGATTGCTTCTTCGTTGACGGCGTTGACCAAGAAGAATGTAAAGTTCGTGTGGATCGATGCCCAAGAAAAAGCTTTCCAGACATTGCAGAGGAAGTTATGTGAGGCTGCAATCTTATCCTTGCCGGAAGGATCGGAGGATTTCGTGGTTTATAGCGACGCATCTAAGATGGGTCTTGGGTGCGTACTCATGCAATGGGGAAAGGTGATTGCCTACGCGTCAATGCAATTGAAGGTGCATGAGAAGAATTACCCCACTCGTGATTTGGAATCGGCAGCGGTAGTATTCGCGATAAAGTTGTGGCGACACTATCTCTACGGCACGAAATGTACTGTGTACATGGACCACAAAAGCTTGAAGTATGTCTTTGATCAAAAGGAGCTTAACATGAGACAAAGAATATGGTTGGAACTACTCAAGGACTACGATTGCGAACTACTTTACCATCCGGGTAAGGCAAACGTAGTAGCCGACGCCTTGAGTAGGAAGGAATATAGTGGGAAGCTTCGAGCCAAGCTTACAAGAATCGAGTTAGTGTAGAGCCTCATGGAGAAAATTAGAGCGTCACAAGTCGAAGCCTTGAAGGAAGAGAATCTCAAGGATGAAGTGATGACCAAGCAACGATTACTTTTGACCGACGATAGCCGAGGGATCAAGTGTATCAAATGTCGCGTTTGGGTGCCAAATATTGGGGGAAACCGGGACTTGATCTTGGAAGACGCGCATAAGTACAAATACTCTATCCACCCGGGAAGCACGAAGATGTATAGAGACTTGAAGTTGCATTATTGGTGGCTGGTTATGAAATTGGATGTGGCACATTACGTGGAGCGGTGTGTGACTTGTTCGCAAGTAAAGGCCGACCACCAACGACCTTATGGAAGCCTACAATCGTTGGAGATACCAGAATGGAAGTGGGAAAAGATTACCATGGATTTCGTGACCAAGCTACCAAATACTTTGAGGGGTAACGACACCATTTGGGTTATTGTCGACCGTTTGACGAAGAGTGCTCATTTTCTAGCAATGCGGGAAACCTTGCCAATGGATAAATTGGCAAAACTCTACATTGATGAAGTGGTCTCTAGACACGGTATACCCTTGTCCATAGTATCCGATCGTGATAGTCGTTTCACTTAGAGATTTGGGGGATCATTGCATCAAGAATTGGGTACTCGGGTGAATCTGAGTACGACTTATCACCCACAAACCGACGGGCAGAGCGAAAGGACGATACAAACCTTGAAGTACATGCTTAGGTCGTGTGTGATCGATTTTAGCGGTAATTGGGATACCCATTTACCTTTGGTAGAGTTTGCATACAACAACAGTTACCACTCGATCCTTGGGGCGGCACCATTTGAAGCCTTGTACGGGAGGAAATGTAGAACCCCCGTGTGTTGGTTAGAAGCGGGAAAAAAGCAATTCGTCAGACCGGAAATCGTGCAAGAAACGGCCGACAAGGTCAAATCAATTCGGGACCGTTTGAAGGCGACGCAAGATCAACAAAAGAGCTATGCCGACAAGAAGAGGCCACCCGTAGAGTTTCAAGTGGGGGACCGTGTAATGTTAAAAATGTCACCTTGGAAAGGTTTGATTCGGTTTGGAAAGCGAGGGAAGTTAAGTCCCCGTTTCCTTGGACCGTTTACCATCCTTGAGCGTATTGGACTTCAATCTTACAAGTTAGATTTGCCACCAGAGATGGACGGAATCCACCCTACGTTCCATGTGTGCTATCTTCGGAGGTTCCTAGCGGAGGAAGAGAGTGTCATACCATTATCAGAAATCCGTGTGGACGACAACCGTTGTGTCGAAGATCCCGAAGCCATTTTGGAAAGACTGATCAAGAAACTCCGACACAAAGAGGTGGCATTGGTGAAGGTTCAATGGAAACACCATCGTGGCGCCAATGTAACATGGGAGGCGGAAGAAGACTTGAAACGTAGATACCCTCAATTGTTTACTTAGTAAGAATTTCGGGGACGAAATCATCCCCAAGTTGGGGAGGATTGTAACACCGTATTTTCGGGTAAACCTTTCGTTATTTTGAAGATCGTTTGGGTGGTTAACAATATCATGCTAGTGTTCCGATGTTTAGATTCGAGTCTTGGACCTGGTCAAGTATTCCCCATCATAGAATCGAATTGTTTTGGGTCAAATTCGCGCCCGAGAAGGCTGGGGCGACTATGCCCGATGACTATGCCACATGGCAGAGTCGCATGTGTCACAATCGCCGCATTTGGCAATGAAGGGCAGAGAGGTCAGGTTGGGCAGGGACATTTCCCAGCGACTATGACCAGGGCATTGTTGCCAGGTCATAGTCGCCGGCGGGTGACAGGGGTTAAAACCCTCACTTGCGAGATTTTCTCATTTGATCTAACTTTTGGGTGCAATTGAACTCGTTTTTCTCTCAAGGCTTTGGTAAGTCTTCCTTCCCTTTTCACCCTTGAAGTTAACGCTTCCCAACAACTCAATCTTGATCATTTATTTCGTATATAGGTGCTCTTAAAGGGGTTGTTGTGCTAGTTAAATTGTCTCTCAAGTTTCATCTCATCTTCTCACGAGAGACTTGGATTCTAGGGTTTAAGTTATAACCCTACAAGGTGAGTTCATTCTCTTTAAAAAACTTTATACATGTAAAATGTGGGTTTTAAACATCTAAATATCTCCATTTTTATTTACTTGTCTTGATGGATTTTGTATCAAACCTACTTTTGGAGAAATTTAGGGTTTTATGATGAGAGTATGATTTTGGGATTTATGAACCCTCATGTTGAAACAATAGTATATTTGTATATGGAAAAACTTGTTTACTTCAAATTTTGGTTTAAATACATGGAATCCAAAATTAGGGTTTTGAATATTGATGGTGAAATTAATGAATGAGCACTTGAAATATTGGAATTAAAATATGTATATGTTATTCATGTGACAACTAGGAATCTATTGGTAAATAATGTGAGATATCATATGGAATCATACACTTGTTAATATCTTGGGTAGTATGTTAAATGTTAGATTGTACGGTTGGCCTTTTTGGCGTATGTGGTATATTTGACTTCATTGGGAGTCATGACCCCATATTTGTATAACATTTTGTCCAATGATGGAACGCTAATTTTCCCCATTGAGGCACGTTTAGGCATCGGATTGGGTTATAAGTCCTATGTGCTAAGTATTACGATATTGGATGGGGATTTCAACGTAAGGGCCCTATGTGGTTGAAGTTGATTTTCCGTGGGTGTACGTTTAAAGCCACCGAGCCTAACATCCCTTGCATGTACTTTTATGTGTATTGGTTTTACTGAGTCGTCAAGTGGCTTACTCTTGTGTTCCGTTGTGTTAGTAAGCGGGTCTCCCCCGTTAACCCAAGAGGTATCTGTTTATGATAAAGAGTATTATCATTAGTATTATAATGCATTTCTTTTACTTACGCTTATTATTGATTATTTGTAAATACAACTGTTTATCTTACTAGGTTTTAGCCTAACACTTTTTCTTAAAATGACATGTATAACAGGTCAATCTAGCGGTGGGATTCGTCGGGAATGAGCGGACGACCTAGGTGTCGAGAGCAGTCTTTTTGGGAGATAAAGTGACCGATACAATGTTGATAGTGGACATACATTTTGGAGGAATAGCGACATCCGACCTTAATCTCTCTTGACTAAGTTAGATTATTAGGTTGTCATATTTTATTTTTCATTGGGTTGTTTTGTAAATGGCATAACCTTATTCCCCGTTTCGGGATGGTACTTTTGGATTGAGTTGGCAGGTCATTAATTACTCAGGTTTACTCATTTTATAGTTGTCATATTGCTGAATTTTCGTTTTTTATTCATCTAAAATTTAGGGTGTTACAGAATAGGCCCGCAAGAGGGAGCATGAGTAGATGCGCCAAGCAGAAGAGGTCCGCAAGAAGCAGCATGAGGAGATGATGGCCTTGGTGAGACAGTTTACCCAAAGTCAGCAATTTCCGTCCCAGTTTCCGCCTCCCTTGCCGCTAGAGTTTTGATCTTTCGGTTGTATGTTTATGAACAAGCTTTTCCGAACAATTTATATTTATTTCGCCCGAACAATCATTGATGGGCTTTAATTAATGTATAATATTTGATTTCCAGCTTTTAGCAGTTTTTTTAATATCTAAAGGTTCTGATTTTTTGTTTTTAGCAGTTTTTTTTCCGGACCGGTTAATTTCCGGTGGATTTCCGGTGCAGTATCCGCCGGTGATTTTATTAAAAATTATAATTTAGAAAATCTAAAAAATATTAAAAAATAAAATAAATTACCGGCGGATTTCTGGTCGATAATCCGTTAGTAATTATTATTTTTTAAATAAAATAAAACAATTTTCACATTAAGTAAAAATAAAATAAAATAATTAAATTACCGACGGAAATTCCACCGCAAATTTGCGGACCATTAACCTGAAATTATTTACAAGAGCTAAAAAATTTTAGTGGAGTGTATCCGCGGAAAATTGGAATCCGTCGGTAATTACTGTCTGTGGAGAAAGGTTTTCCGACCGGCGAATCCGTCGAAAATCCGTCGGTAAAACTCTTCCGTCTTGTAGTGTATATATACTACATAAAAAGCCTTTTTACACGGTTGTAAAGAGCTTTTTACAGCGTTTGGAACCGTGTAAAAGCCCACCGTGTAAGAAAGTGGTCGACCTTTTTACACGGTTTGGAAACCATGTAAAAATGTCTCTTTTTTATACGGTTCCAAACCGTGTAAAAATGTCAGAAAAACCGTGTAAAAAGGGGGCTCAATTATTCACGGTTGTTAGACAGAACCATGTAAAAATCTGACTTTTAATTTTTACACGGTTTGGCAAAACCGTGTAGAAATGTCACATCTTTTTACACAGTTTTTCTGCCAAACAACCGTGTATAAAAGTGATTTTATTTTCATTTTTGTATCGACCAATATACAGAATACCGTTATATGAATCCATATTAAGATACAAATAATGTCTAATTAACAACAACAACAAATAGCAGGAACACAGAGATAACTAGCTAGGGTCGACCCTCCTCCTTTATCCGGGCTTGGGACCGACAATGTCGTGTGTTGACATGGGCAGAGTTACCTACCCCACCCCCCATCTATGAATAAAAAAGAAAACCTATAAAAACCAAGGCATTTCATGCCTAATTAACTCAAACTCAATACTTAGCAAAGTAAGCAATACACCACCCAATGAATTAATTAAATTAAGATGCAAAACAAACCTTTAACAAACTCATTTAATAATTTCTCCAAACTAATCAACATCCATACAACACATAAAATTCCATGAAGAAAGGTTCCACTACCAACAAATAATATCTCAATTACTATTCATCTTGCATAAAAGTTGAAGTAGCTTATAAAACTATATAATATAATAATAACTTGAGGAAAAACTCAGTTATGATCTAAGGACCAGATTTTGAACTTACAAAGCACGTACCGGTCACTACCACATTTTCCCTCTATCATGCGTTTTATGGTGAACGAGTGGGCCATAAGGCTAGACATCTCCTCTAGTTGTTCCATTGTAAAAGAGCTTTAGTCGTCCATTTATCCTACATATATAAATTTAAAATAGAATATGTTACTTTATAAACTAAAGTGCTTTGTGCAATATATAATTAAAACTTAAGAAAAATTTGACTATATTATAAAGCATTTGGTTCAAACTCAAAACAAACATGTAAAAGCAAACCAACAAAAAAATAAAGAGAAAGGCCACAGATAATAAATATGTATACCTCAGAGTTATCAGATATAGCATGTTATGTTTTCTAAAGATGTTACATTATCGGTCTATGAATATCATTAAAAGAGCAAATGAGTTCACAACAATTTTGCACTTCAATAGTAAAGTCCAATTGGAAGATAGTAGCTTAGGGCATCCAAACTCATAGAATATTTAGCTGTGTTATAAAATGGGAGCAAAGTGAGGTTTCTCAATTCATGTTGATTGACATTTAAAACTGTAGCAAATCTTACCCAATTGGGAAGTAACATTGCCTTTATGAAGGCTTTCAACGAAGGATTATGTCTTCGGTATCTGTCACTGAATGCCTTGTCCTTCAATGATTCATCAAAGAAAGTTTTTTTGTCAAACTTTTTTGGGTAAAGACTTTACTAAAGGGTCGCCTAAGGAAATCTCAAAAGGAATTTCGACGGTCAACTTCATCAAACGATTTTCGATACCTTATAATCACTGAAGGAAGTATCACCGACGGATTGCAAAGTTTTTCACAAAATTTGTAGACGACATATCTTTTGATGATCTGTCGGTAATTATACTTTATTTTTAGAAAAAGAATAATTCAAAAACTAGTATTGTCATGTATACATACACAAAACCTATACATAAAATACACATAATATATATAAAATCAAATATTTGTTGTTCGTACAATATATATACTATCCAGGTAGCTAGGGGAGGGGGAGGGCTTATCTTAAAGGGTATATATGCAGAAACCTAGCAAACTGCTCAACTAACTGCCCTACAATGCCTCCAGAGTTGAAATATGTCTTCGCCCAACCTTTCATTATGCCGGAGCATACTCCCATTTTGTTCGCCTTCCTCTAATCTTCTTTAGTTTTTTTCTTGTAACGCGAGTGCTAAAATATTAAAGATTTGACACATGATCAGTACTTTGTTGGTGCTCAAAATTGATAACATTATATAAGAAACATATCTTCAGTGAAGAAGCAACATCGTAAGATTATATAGTGCTGCAACTGCTGTGATCACCAGTAGTGTTAGCATTATTAGGATCCTAAGTGGTTTCGAATTCAAAGAGACGTCCCTCTTTTTCGCCCTCCAATACCACAACTATGGGTCATGAACATTTACAAGTGATGAGATCAAAGTCGCCATACCTCTCATTCTATAACTGCGCAAACCTATCCTATAGTTACTAAAGTAAAAAGCTTAATTAGCTATTTCCTAGTAATTTCGGCAATATAACAACTGTAATTCGAACATTTCCATTACATGATTATAACAATTATGTATTTCAAATAACAATAGAAGTCGACAATAAAGTATTGTTACAATATAATTAAGTATTCTAATCAACCCTATTAAACAAACTCATTTAGAAAATTTACCATTGCTCTATCTGCCGTCGGAATAACGTACTTTGGTGGACGGTGGATGGGCCCGACGTCTCCCCCTCAGGAGGCCTCTTATTCATGAAGTGAAGGTTCTCGAATATCTTTCAGAAGCAGTGGGGGAATGTCTGTAACACCCTCAATTTGGAAAGAGCAACTAATTTAAAGTTTTCAAATATACATCGGTTAAGGATATAATCTATTCTTCAAAACATCGCTAGAGTCGCCATGAATAGAAATTTAGGTTAAACTTCAACAATTAATAGGTCGAGTCTGGTATAGAGGCTAATTAAAGTTGGGTGCATGTTACTAAAACCCAATAACAGTTACTCTTCTCAAAGACTAAAGCAGAAGACTTCATCAAGCCACTCACCCTTGCACAAACTCCTAGCACTCAACACTTCGCCAAAGCGCTAGAACCTTTCTCCCATCCAGGACTTGATGCACATGCCGACAAATAAAAAGGTTAGGCTAACATGAAATAAGTGAATTCAAGAGTTTACAACATGAAATAAAAATATTTGTTAAAGGGAAAGAATGCAGTTTAAATCCTAGACCTTCAAAAAGATTTACTTTAAATATCAAACGACATCAATTTCAAATAGCACGCCTTTAAACCAGGAAGCCAACATGAACCTTCTTTCGTAAAACCACTTTAATCCCAAACTCACTCAAAATGTGAATAGTAAGAAAACTCCCGTTTGTAATAATACGAAATAACACTTTACATCTCGAAACACCCCAAACGTGGGCGGGCATAATACACAACCCATAAATCTTGAGTAAACAAATCCGCATATGGAAAACGTCACCGAAAACATGGATAATAAAATGATACAATTTAATACCCAAATAACATCTTCCGGTGACGGGGGAGACCCGATTCCATTGTACGTGGCGAAACACAAAGTTAAGCCACATAACCATGTTGTCGAACTACACCTCAGATCGTGACTGTATTGCCTGCTCCACTGAGATACACCTCCAGTCGGACTTTATTTCAAGTCCCAAACACCGTATCCCCCATTGCCTGCTCTGCCGAGCTACACCTCAATGATACATGATCTTATTACCTGTTCGGTCTCTAGAGGAGTTTCATCCTTAGGGTATTCATTCGACCCCTAGTGCCTACTCCCTAGCATTCAAGATAGGAGTCTCGGCTCCTTACTTGATAACTCCCGATATCTAACCCTCGTGCACAAGAATTAGACATCCAATCACAAGACCCATGGTCCCGAAGTACAACCTATAAAGGTTCCTCTTCGCCAAACAACCGGGACGACATTAATGCCAACACAACATAATTTCCCAAAGTGAGGATCCCAAGAGTCCTCACCATTAATTACGAATGACTTACATGCTTATGGATGCAATGTAATACAATCTAAGATACATGACTTCAAATGAATGACACACGCACTCGAACATGTATTATCCAAAATAAAGTGCAATAAATGCAACACTCACCCGAAAGCTACACTTTAAACTATTGAACCGGACAAATGTCCCCAAGACTTGGTGATTACAAAAACTGAGCCTTAAATCCCACCAACAACTGCCCATATGCTAAAATCCGCAAAATGCAATAAAATGCAGCCGACGATGACTATGCAACCACATACTCCAAAATGTATGAATGCAATCCAATATCATTTAGATTTGAACAAACCATTTTCTGAACAAGTTTATAACCACAAAGGTTTACAATATCCGAAATATTCACAAGGTTGGGAATGAACTCCTCCAATGACTCACACGTTGGTATTTTCAAATCATTTTACAACCTGAAATACACCTATTGCCCATAACCATAAAAATGTATTTTCACCCAATACCCTCCATTTATGAAAATGGTTATCAAATCATTTTCATTATGATACATTTATCAAAATCCCAAGGATGGGTGTTTTACAAGTTTATGAAGTCAAACACTTCCAAATAACCAAAACTTATCAGATAATCAACAGTTAACAAATTCATGTAAAACACATAAACACTTTAAAATAACATTTTGGCATGTACACCATTTTCACAAATCAACTTGAATTCAACTTGCTAGATTTAGGCTAAATCTAGATTTTACCCCAAAAACTTGAATCTCCTTTGATGAAGGCTTGAAATCTCCAAGCAACCTCTCTAGATCTTAGATCCAAAACATCTACATGGTTTACTTCACCACACAAGTCATCAAAATCACACCCAAGTTGAAGGATGAAAGGAAAAAGGATGTAAACATCAAACCTTAGCTTAACATTAAGGGAGATGAGAAGCTTACCACCACAAAATACTCTTGCATACTCCAATGAACTTCAAATATATTGATATATACTTGAAGATCGCTCAAAAACGAAACCATAGCAACTTGAATCACCAAAATCGGATTTAGGAGGAGAAAGTTATGAGGAAATGAAGTTAGATCTCCAAAAATCGAGTATAAAACTCTCAGGTCGTTTCCCGCGGTTTGGCCCGTGGCTTGGAATCCGTGGGGTAAACCGCATGCTTCCTCATCATCAATCCAGAGGGTTACGCAGCCTAAGGTCGCCCACCAACCCGCGGGCCTCCGAAATCCCCCATTTCTCGCGTCCGATTACTGTATTGGCCATAACTTCTTCGTTTTAACTCCGATTTTGCTCTGGAAAGAACCGTTGGACTCGTATTTTAATCCTTCATCCAACAAGACTATAAAATCTAAGATTCAAGCCCATAATATTAATTCTTATATTTCTCTTAAAATACTGATTTCTATACTAACTTGAAATTATACCTTTCTAAAATCGGGATGTTACAAAGTCTAACCCCTAAAATTATGGAAAAATACGACTTTTAAATAGCAGAATATTTCCATATTAAATATAATACTAACACCTGTGAAAGGGAAAATATGGGCAATTAAATGCCAACAAATAGGATTACAATTAACAACTTACTAATCTAATTATAAATTGAACTAGATTACAATCGGATGTTACTAATCCTTAAAAGTTCCACTTTGTCTTACAAGCTACCCCAAATTAAATGATATTTCCCTTGATGCTTCTAGGTATCACCAACGTCACATCTCAAATTGCTTTAGATCGGTTACTAAAGGGGCTTAATATACATGATATTTTAGAAAAAGACATAACCCAAAAGATATTACTCGGAAATGGTACATTTGTACGTAAGGGAATAGTTTCCCGAAAACGGTACAAGTTATACACATAACATATTTCGATGACCAGGGAGACCCATTTCCATTGGATTTGACGGGACACAAAAGTATTGTCACTTATTAATGTTTATTGGGATTAGACCTCAAATTTTATGACTATAGTGCACACCCAAAATGGCATCATCTCAAGTCTTAAAATACCTTTAGTGTTTACTCCTAAAAGTTCCACCTCAAGGTTAACAAATCTTATTGTCTGTCCATTAGCTAGCTAAGTCTCACCTTAAAGCTCCATTCAGACTTTAGTATCCACTTGCTAGTATTGAAGATAGGAATATACATAACCATCTTTCCAGAAAAAAAAACCTATGATAACAGCATGTAACACCCTAAAAAACTGGGGGAAATTTAAAACTTAAATTTCGGCAATATAACGGCTGTAAATTGATAAAAACCTGATTGAACAAAACCTGTCAAGGATTCCCAAAGTATCATCCCAACCAGGGAATATAAAATTATGAGTACAACCCAACGAATGAAGAATAAATAAACGACAACCTAAATAATCTAAGATGCTCTAATAGATTACAGTCGGGTGTCGCTATTCTTACAAAAACGTGAACTATTCACCATCTATACCGGTCTCTAGATCTCCCAAAAAGACCGTTCTCAATCACACGATCGACTACACATCCCCGAAGGTTCCCACCACTAGGATTTCCTGTCATACATGACAACCAAAGAATAAGTGTTAGGCTAAAGCCTAGTGAGAATTATAATCACAACATTTAAAGTATAATAAAGTTTCAATACAATAACATGATACTTTCACAGTGCTCTACCATGGTGCTTCACCTGACATTAAAACAGGAAAAACCTAATATGAAGTCATCAATGCACTTATAATTTCTCCGTAGTCAATTAACTTGAGTAGCATCAATCCAAACGAGATCTTTAGCTATTTAAGCACTCAACCCAAACTAGGTCTTTAGCCGTCTCATGACATCAACTCTAACCAAGTCTTTAGCCAATCCGACAATCAACTCAAACCGAGTCTTTAGTTTAATTATGACCTCAACCCAAACCCGTTCTTTAGTTCATTTGTAACCTCAACCCAAACCGGATCTTTAGTTCATTTATAACCTCAACCCAAACCGGGTCTTTAGTTCATTTATAACCTCAACCCAAACCGGGTCTTTAGTTCATTTACAATAGTAATAACAACCGAGACTTATGAATCAACATCATACTCCAAAATGACGTAACATATAACTCATTATTCATACACAACATGTTTCTACATGTCTAGACCACATAGTATCTTTTTATACTCTCATTGTGTAACTTTACACACAAGTGGGGTATTAGGTCAACTCCACGAAATTAAGTAAGTAGATACATAATGTATATAATTACTAGCACATTATTTAAGCATATATGAGAGAAGGAGAGTTAAGAAGTACACTCACATTGTTGATTTCTCACAAGAAATCAAACCCTAGAAATGGAGGATGGAGAGTTGGAGGCTTGAGAAGTTGATACAAGCTAGAATCCTTACAAGACCGCACCTAAGGATGCATTTATTTCACCATTAATACTCATTCAAGAACATTAAATGTTGTTGGTGGAAACTAGGGCACAAAGACTTACCAAAATTGCAGGAGCAAAACCCACCAAAGCTTCCCAAAATCAGTTCTAAATGATAAAGTCTCGAAATGGGGTTTTTAAACCCTCAGCACCCGTTGGCGACATTGCCACGACGACAATGACATTGTCATTGTCGCGGGTCATAGTCGCAAGGGTCCAACCCCTCACGGTACACCTTTGGCGACAATGCCCCAGCGACAATGACCATGTCATAGTCGCAGGGCACAATCGCCGGGCTCGTACCGAGAGCCCCCAAACTTTGGCGACATTGCCCTCACGACAATGACACCCTGTCATAGTCGCGGGCATAGTCGCGAACAACTCGAATTTTCTGGAAATTAGTATCTTCAACCCACGTTGCTCAAAACTGATAAAAATCGATATTAACTAATAATTCCCAACAATGATAAGGTTCCAAAACGATAAGGATTAATACATGGGTTTTTCAGAAATTCGGGGTGTTACACAACAAATCTACAACCCTCAAGCATAAGGGTTTAGGGTTATAGTACCAATGCCCTAATCCGAAGTGATGTCGGATGGGCTAGAGGAAAATCCTGGGTATGCGGGATAAGATTCGAGACTGCATGGTCTCTCAGATTGGCAATGGTGTGACCACCTCTGCCTGGTTTGACAACTGGCATCCTGCCAGTCCTCTCTGTAGGTCGATAACCCCTCGCAAAATTCTTAATGTTCATCTTTCTATGAATGCTAGGGTTATCGACATTATTCACAACGGTAGGTGGGTCTGTCCTCAGATGCAGGATAACCCTACCTTCCCGCTTGGTCGTCTCGATCCTCGGGTTCTCTCCCCTTCTATCCCGGACAAGCTCCTTTGGAGAAAACGGGATGGAAACCTTACTCCTTTCTCGGTGCATGAAGTCTGGCTCAACATCCGCCTCAATGAGCCTGAGACGGATTGGAATCACATGGTCTGGTTCTCGCAGAATATTCCCAGACATGCTTTCCTCCTTTGGGTTGCCTTGCATCAGCGTCTCAAGACGCATGATAAACTCCATTCGTGGGAGGCCTACCCGAATCTCTCGTGTGGGTTCTGTTAGAATGGACCGGATTCTCACAATCATCTCTTCTTCGAGTGTTCTTTTCCTAAGCAGTTTTGGCTTGTCCTCAAGCCAAAGCTAAACCTCCCTCTTGTCCTAGACAACTGGATGGACATTATCAGACTTCTCCAGCCGACCACCAAAGGCAAGACCATTTGGTCTATTATTCGCAGATTAGTGTTGGCTGGGACTGTCTACCACCTCTGGAATGAAAGGAATAATCGTATCTTCAAGAATAAGAGAAGATCGCATTATACGGTAGTTAAGACTATTTCTGATGATGTTAGGTCTAGGCTTCTCGGCTTGAATCTGAAGCCGTCCCCGAATGTTGTGCATGCTAGACATGCCTGGAACCTCCCATAGTGGTTGGTTTTTTCTTTTCTCTCCCCTTTTTTCTTCTGCTTCCTCTCCCCTTGTTCTCTGAGCTTTGCTCCTTTTCTGGTGGTTGCTTCGGTTTAGCTTCCACCCGAGTGCTGCCTTGGTTTTATGTTTTGTCATAAAAATCTTAAAATTTAAAAAATCCAAAAAAATTAAAAAACCAAAATTCAAAAATTGTCTTTTTTTTCTTGATCGGAGGGTCGCCCCCCTCTGTATAAAAAAAAGGGTTATAGTACCACAATACCAAGCTTGGAAATTTAATAATATAAGGAAGGTGCATAAACCCCCAAAATATGAACAAAGACATTTTACAAATATTCAAAATGACCTCATCCTCTCAAATTTATATTCAAGTTACCCATAAGGATCACAAAGTAAAACATCAGTTATGCAAAGTGTATTATGAAATATCAAAATATCATGTGACCTTTCATTTACGCCAAGCTACTTTTGGGCTAAATAGGTGAATGAGTTTATAATCGAAGTCATTATGCTCCAAGAGATGAAAGCGCCTTTTATATTATGAAGTAAATCCAAGAAAACCAAGAATTTACCCATTTAATACTATATTTATCACTTTATGTCAAAATCCCCAAAATCATCATATTTATGGAAAATTGTTGGAACAATCATGTAATAAGTTTGTAAGATTCTAAGAAAGTCAAGTTTCATCATGTATATAGAATGATAAAGGTAGAATGAACTCACAAACTAGGTTTTGGTGAGAACCCTAGAAAATCAAGCGGTGAAACTCTGAACTTTGGAGAGAAGACATCAAGCTTGTCCACTAGATTTCTTGGCATTAAATGCTTGTTAGATTCCTTTAAAATCAGTCTTAAATGCCCTTTACTTTGAATTTAATGTAGGGATAGAGAGAGAAAGGAGAAGAAGATAAAGAAGTGACTGGGGGAAGAAAATGAGGTGAAAATGACCAAAATCAACCATATGTACACCTACAACACGACCACGCAACCTTGCCCGCGACTAAAGTCGTGTGGCAAGTCGCTCACTACCCATATCCTTAAAAAACAGTAGGTTATGGGACCAGGGCGGCGACTCAGGTACTGTTTTTCGTCGATTTTCGAACTTTTTGCATACGGGAAGCTTCTAGGTATTTTTTTATTAATAAAAATCTACAATTTATTACACACTTGGGCTCAAGAGGCTGAAGGAAAATGAGTTTTTAAGAGTCAACACGTCCTCATAACTGTTGCTACAATAGTCAAGTTAAATTGTTAGTAATTTATAAATATAATAAATTGAAAAGTATATATGTAAGCAGTGGCGGAGGTACCTTTGCACCAGAAGGTGCATTGGCACCTCCTCACTTTTTTAATTTTTTTTTAATATTGATAAACAAGATAATTAATTGCATTGACATATGATAATTAGTTTTTGTTGAGTTGGGCTCCACCTCCCCATAATCAGACTTCAGGTAAACAGGCCCACTAAATACTAATCCACTAAAATATCTTATTACCGTGAAGTGTGAACAGAGAACTCCCACCTCTAACTCGTATCGAACACGGAATCAAAATTCACCCTCCCCTCTCTGTCGCCTCACCAGTCGCCTGGACCGCTGCTATCCGCTATTCCGCTGGACGTCTGGACGAAACGGAACCTGTGGCCCTGCGTGTCTGCCGGAGCCAGACTGCCGGCCGGCCCGACTAAGTGAAGTTTGAACCAGCGATCTGCTTCTGGTTTGCCGCCACTGCCTGTTGCCCTGTTCTGGTTAGTTTTTTTTTTTTTTTAAATTATGATTTGTGTTGTGAAGTTAGTGTCTTACAGTCTTACTTTTAGTGATCTGAATTCTGAATATACAAATGCTTTGCTGAATTGTTGTTGTTAGCCTCCTTTGCTGCTGTCACAAAACCATTGGAGCATCTTTTGTATAGATTCTTGGCTTTTATTAGCATTTGCCACGTATTGAAACTTGAAAGTAAAAAAATGTTATTTATTAGAGTATATTACATTTTTATTTTATCCATGTGGTTTGCTACTTTGCTGATAATTGTTATCTTTTAAATGTATTTTTTAAATTATGATTTTTATACTTAGAACTACTAGCTTAGCATTCGAATTATATTTGGTTAAAGTATTGATTAGTGTAATTTTTAACAGTCAATCATGGATAAGTATTTAATAAAGAGAAAAACAATCGGTAATTCGTCATCAATGCCAGATAAGAATAATGTTGATAGTTGTAAACAAAGTCGTGTGGAAATCAATTTATCGGATCTTCCAACTAACCCTGGATTGCGGATTAGGATTTTGGATTACAATCCTAATATTCGTGATGAAGTTCGCAGAGCATATCTACTGAAAGGGCCTTGCCAACCTCGAAGCCATGATTTTCCTTACACCGCATTTGGGAAAAGATCACGAAGATTCAACCCTTCTTGGTTTGATGAATTTTCTACTTGGCTTGAGTATAGTGTCAGTAAAGATGTGGCTTACTGCTTATGCTGCTATCTTTTCAAACCAAGTGTCGGAGATCAAGCAGGCGGTGACACTTTTGTTGGCGTAGGCTTTACAAATTGCACAAAGAAAGAAAAACTAACAATTCATATTGGAGGCGTTAACAGTGTTCACAACCAAGCTTGGGGCAAGTGTGAAGCTTTGTTGAACAAAAAGCAACATATTGAATCTCTTATCATCAAACAGTCAGACCAATCTAAGAGGGATTATAAGTTACGTTTGATCGCATCGATTGACTGCATTCGATTTCTCTTAAGACAAGGACTTTCTTTCCGAGGCCATGATGAATGTGAAGATTCAAATAATAGAGGGAACTTTCTTGAGCTATTGAAGTTTTTGGGTGATCATAATGAAAGCATCAAAGCAGTTACTCTTAATAATGCTCCCGAGAATTTGAAGTTAACTTCACCGGATATCCAAAAGGACATTGTTAATGTTGTTGCAACAGAAACAACAGAACTTATTGTACGTGATATTGGTGATGATTTTTTCGCGGTGCTCGTAGATGAATCTCGTGACGTTTCAATCAAAGAACAAATGAGCGTTGTGTTGCGCTATGTGGATATGAGAGGATGTATAATTGAGCGTTTTTTAAGCATCGAGCATGTCCCAAACACTACATCTATCTCGCTTAAGGTTATGATGGGGCAAGTAATATGCAAGGAGACATTAGTGGGCTCAAGACACTAATTTTGAATGAAAATAAAAGTGCGCATTATGTTCATTGTTTTGCTCATCAACTTCAACTTACTCTTGTAGCTGTCGCGAAAAAGCACACAAAGATCGCTGATTTCTTTTTCTTAGTAAACAATGTTGTGAATGTTGTTGGAGGTTCTTGTAAACGTCGTGATATGCTTTGAGAACAACAAACTGCCAAAGTTTTTGAAGCACTTAATTCTGGTGAAATCTCAAGTGGTCGAGGCCTCAATCAAGAAACTTCTCTGATTAGAGCAGGTGACACTCGTTGGGGTTCACATTATGGTACTTTGGTTAGTTTGATTGCATTGTTTTCATCCGTAATAGATGTGCTTCAGATGATAGGTGAAGATGGATTAACCTACGAACAAAAGTCAGAAGCTCGTCTGTTATCCAACTCATTGCACTCATTTGATTTTGTGTTTTGCTTACACTTTATGAAAATGATATTGGGGATCACCAACGAATTACCCAAGCATTGCAAAAGAAAGAACAAGATATTGTAAATGCAATGAAATTGGTTGGAGTTTGCAAGCAACGACTAATGGATTTGAGGGTTGAAAATGACAAGTGGGATTCTCTACTCAATCAAGTTACATTGGTTTGTGAGAAACATGACATTGATGTTTGTAACATGGATGAAATGTTCTTACTTCCTGGAAGATCGCGTCGAAAAGCTCCACTAATGACAAACTTGCACTACTATCGTGTTGAGTTATTTTACACTGTCATCGATTTGCAGCTTATGGAATTGGAGAATCGATTTTCTGAGACTAGCACCGAGTTGCTTATTTCCATGGCATGCCTAAATCCAAGTGATTCCTTTTCAGCTTTTGACAAGAGAAAATTGATCCATCTTGCTCGTTTCTATCCCGATGATTTCTCTGACATGGAACTTTTGATACTTGATGATCAACTAGAGACTTATATTATTGATATGCGGACTACCGAAGAGTTTTCTAACCTGAAAGGGATCAGTGATCTTGCACAGAAAATGGTTGAAACAAAAAGGGATAAAGTGTTCACTCTCGTGTTTTTGCTTATAAAACTAGCAATGATATTACCTGTTGCGACTGCAACCGTTGAGAGGACGTTTTCAGCTATGAGCATCGTGAAAAACAGGTTGCGCAATAGAATGGGAGATCAATGGATGAATGATTGCTTGGTTGCTTATATCGAAAAAGATCTTTTGGCCGAGATTGATAATGAAAATATCATAGATAAGTTCCAGAAAATGAAAACTCGTCGAGGTCATTGTTAAATATATAAATGTCGAATATAATCAATATAATATCGATACTTTTGCCAGTTTTAAAATGTCAACTTATTTTATATGGTGCACCCCCTTGTATAAATTTCTGGCTCCGCCACTGTATGTAAGTACTAATCAATAGACTTACCAATCGATGTTGATGCTATGTGGCACTAATCGAACCCCATTGTGCTTGAATGAAACCCCTAAAACGTTGCTGCGCAATTGACCTTACTGGCATTGGATTTGGATTTCTGAGGATCTCCGACGGATATCTCACTCAACATTGTATTAAAAACATTAACAACAAATAGTTAAAATAAACCTTCGGCGAACCTTTGCTAATCACCGACAACTCATTATCTTTTCCAACTTTTTAATTGAAATTTTTAAATGTCGTCAATGATCATTCGTAAAGTTTTACATCACAACAAAGTCTTTTAAAACAATTTTGAAATAAAACATCTTATTAGTCTTTTTATAAAATATTATATGAAGAAGCGTCTTAAAAACAAAACATTTTTATAAGAATATGTATTCATAAGATATTTCTAAAAAATCATTTAAAAAAGTTAATATAACACTTTTTCTTAAAAGATCTTAAAAACATATTAAAATGCTCATGTAATTGTTGGGCTGTAGAGCCGCTTGTCCGCTTAAGAAGATTCCACCAACTTAAATGACGAAAAAAAACCCTCGAATAAAATGAGCATTTTAACACTCAATGATGTTTCATTTTGAGGAAATTACTAAAATCTATATATCTATTAAAGGAGAAACCAAGGTTGATGAGTTGGTTTCTCCTATGACCTAAAAACCCATTTATCATTTTTGTCCTTAATCCTCTTTTCCTAATTTTTTATTTAATTTTTCATTAATATTAATTATTCATTATGTTTGCATTTAACATTATTCCCTTCATTTTTCCTAACTCCTAGCTCCATGGCACCGAAAATGTATAAGGGCTCAAGTGATTCACCGAAGCGGCCCCATTATGTTTGCATTTAGCACTATTCCCTTCATTTTTCCTAACTCCTCCCCATCTCCCAGTATATTAAAGAAGAAAATCAATATAGTTGATCTTCATATTTACTTTATATGTCTATTATCTATTTTATATCTATCAATCTATTATATATATATATATATATATATATATATATCATGTTAGGAATTGTAAAACTTAGAGATGATATCGAGACCGGATAAACTTAAGAATTGTGTTGGAAAGCACTTTCCAAATACAACAATTCGACCCTATAAGCCTTGAGTTCACGAATTTTGTATTGGGATAATTCTTAAGGGTTTTCCCTCTTTTTTAAAGGCTGTGAAAAAGAAAATATATTTATACCCAGATTCTCAAATTACATAATTAAATAAGAGATCGACGGTTATAGACGGTTAAACGGTTATACAATGGTTATAACCATTAATGGATAAGGTCAAAAAGCAGTTACAACCGAATTCAAGTTCTGGACAACAGCTTTTCGCGACAGCTTTTCGCGACAGCTGACAGCTTTCAGCAACAGTCATCAGCTTTCAACTTTCAGCTATCAGCTTTCAGCGACAGCTATCAGCGACATCTATCAGTGACTAGTTATCAGCTTTCAGCGACAACAATCAACCATTAGCAACAACTATCAGCTTTCAACGACAACTTTTAGATTTTAAGCGATAACCTTCCGATTTTCAGTGATAGCCTTTATAATTGCTAAAAACACGACTTAAATAAATTTCTAAGTCCTTTAGAACTTCAACCCCTCTTTAAGATAATAAAGGTAACATTTGTAAGTGTGCACTCCTCACCTTCTAACTTACGTATGTTTACCTTATCGTCTTAATCGGTCTCAAGTAAATCACAATTACACCAAAATGTTTGATGACACTAAAATCACCAACATTCCTCCCCCATTTTAGTGTAATCCTTTGATTCACTATCCAAACATAAATATGTAAAATTCAAACAAAAGCATAAATGAAAATGTCACGAAGATTGAGTTTTCATTTTAGTATATTACACATTCCAAATATTCGAGAATCAGGGTGTTCTAAGAATTGAACCCATCAACCCATTTGAATACATGAAGATAATATACACATATGTTCGTACAAATTCTAGATAACACACTTGACACATTTGTAGAGGTCTTGCGTCCTTATCCATTCATGAACGTATAGAAAGCCAAGTCGAAAACTTTACTTGAAGCAGACACACTTCACGTCCACTTAGGTGACTCTTTTATGTCTTGCACCTGCATATGCAATTTTTCAAAAGAATCATTAAGAAATAGTTTTTCAACCTTACAGCACTTGCAGTTCTAAGCACATACCTAGGGATGATATTATCATGTGCTTCAATTTTATTAATAAGCCTTCCACATTGAATTCAACCTTTAACGTTGTATTAAAGGGGAATTGGGTATCTTATTAATAAATATTTATATGGACTTTAAACCCATCCCGATCACGGACTTGTGCACTAAGTCCATAGCCAACCCATTTGTTAAATGGTCGACTAAATTATTATGAGTTCTAACGAATTCTACGGATATCACCCCATGCATGATTAATTCTCTAACCATGCTATGTCTTACTACCAAGTGCCTTGACTTTCCATTATATACTTGGCTATATGCCTTAGCCAAGGTTGCAGCACTATCACAATGAATACAAATCGGTGATATCGGTTTCGGCCACAAAGGAATCTCGTATATTAAATTCCTTAGCCACTCCGGCTCTTTACCGGCGGCCGCCAAGGCCACAAATTCAGATTCCATGGTGGAATTTGTGATGCAAGTTTGTTTCTTTGAGGCCCAAGAAATGGCACCTCCACCGAGTAAAAATGCCCATCCACTAGTAGAAGAATGATCCTCTACATTGGATATCCAACTCGCATCCGTGAAGCCTTCGATAACCGAAGGAAACCCGATATAAGTGATACTATAATTCATGGTTCCCTTTAAGTACTTGAATACTCTTCTTACCACTTGCCAATGATGAGCACTCGGTCTACTAGTAAGCGGACTCAACCTACCAACAACGTAGGTAATATCCGGGCGTGTACTTGTCATTGCATACATCAAGCACCCGATTGCTTTAGAGTATTCTAATTGTGAAACCGTTTCACCCTCGTTGGGCATAAGCTTCTCATTTGGATCCATCGGAGTACTTACGGGGGAACAATTTAACATGTTAAACATCTTTAACACTTTCTATACATAGTGAGATTGTGTTACAGCCAAACCTTTGTTCTCCCGTTTAATCCTTATCCCAAGGATCACTTCGGCCTCCCCCAAATCCTTCATCGAGAATTGGGATGATAAATATTCTTTTGTTAAGTTGACTTGTCTTTGGTCCGTGCCAAAGATTAACATGTCGTCTACATATAAACAAATTATGACGCCTCGACCGGAATCGTCAAATTTGCTATACACACATTTGTCTGATTGGTTTAAACGAAAATCATAAGACAAAACAACTTCATCAAACTTTTGATGCCACTATTTTGGGGCTTGTTTCAAACCATAAAGTGAGTTAATTAATTTACACACTTTATGTTCATTCCCCGACATCACAAAGCCTTCCGGTTGCTTCATGTACACATCCTCCTTTAAATCACCGTTAAGAAATGCCGTCTTGACATACATTTGGTAAATTACCAAGTTATTAATAGCCGCCAATGCTATTAATAATCGAATAGTGGAGATTCGAGCAACCGGTGCGTAGGTATCGAAATAATCGATGCCTTCTTTTTGCCGAAAACCTTGTATTACCAACCGAGCTTTAAACTTATCGATAGAACCATCAACTTTCATTTTCTTCTTGAAAATCCATTTGCAACCCAATGGTTTGTAACCTGGTGGTAAGTCGGCCAACACCCACGTGTTATTACCCATGATAGACTCCATCTCATCATTTATTGCCTCCTTCCAAAAGGCAACATCTTGAGACTTCATAGCCTCATCATAGGTTCTTGGATCTTCCTCTATGCTATAAAAATAAGTATATTGAGATCCAATTTCATCCCTTGAACCTTCAACTAAGTATAGTAGAAAGTCGGGACCAAAAGATTTCTCAATCCTTCCTCGTTTACTTCTTCGAAGCTCGAGAAATTCCAAAGGAATTTCCTTTTCTTTTCCACTATCTTTGATTCCACTCGTACTTGGAATCATGTCTTTTGGTCTCGGTATCGAAGTAAATCGATTCTCATCGAAGATGGCATCTCTCGATTCTATTACGGTTTTAACCGAAACAAAATCGTTTGGTTCGATGACACAGAACCGATATGCCTTAGAATGATCGACATATCCGATAAATATACAATCGATTCCTCTTTCCCTTAATGTCCTCCTTTTGGGATCCGGTAATCTTACCACGGCTCGGCATCCCCAAACTCGTAAATAATTCAAGTTTGGTTTCTTCTTGAACCAAAGTTCATAAGGAGTCACCTTACTTCTTTTGTTTGGTATCCAATTCAAAACGTAACAAGCTGTCAACATGGTTTCACCCCAAAATCTGTCACTAAGACCGGAGTAGGATAACATCGAGTTAACCATTTCTTTCAAAACTCGATTTTTCCGTTCCGCAATACCATTTTGTTGAGGTGTGTACGATGTCGTGGTCTCGTGAATAATTCCAACAGACTGGAAAAATAGAGGATCGAAATATTCACCACCTCTATCGGTTCTTAACTTTTTAATTAAAATATTTTGCTGCAATTCCACTTCGGTTTTATAAATTTTAAATTTTTCTAAAACTTCATCTTTCGAGTGAAGTAGAAAAACATAAGAAAATCTCGAAGCGTCGTCTATAAATGTAGCAAATACTTTTTATTTCCAAGTGAAGGAGTCGTATGCAAATCACACAAATCACTATGGATTAAATCCAAAACCATAGATGATCTTTTAATTTTAGGAAAAGGTTGACGTGTGATTTTTGTAAGCATGCAAGTCTTACACTTTTCAATATTTAAATCAAATGATGGAATTATGCCATCCTTGTACATTTCATGCATTCTTTTATAGTGCACATGTCCAAGTCTGGCATGCCACAAAAAAGAATTTTCATTCTCAACCAAACACACAGAATTATCGCAAGCAAAATTATTAATTAGATTCAACATAAACATACCAGAATTCAAATATCCAAATCCAATAAACACACCACGTCGCGATAAGGTATACTTATCGCTTTTGAATACTTGTTTGTAACCCAACTTGTTAAACATACTACCGGAGACTAGATTCTTCCGGATTTTCGGTACAAATAAAAAATTATTAAGAGTTAATAAATCCCAGAGCTAAGATCCACATAACCACGACCCAAGATTGGAGCACTAGACTCGTTGCCCATATGCAAGACTGGTCCATCTTCCATCGGTTCGAAGTTTTTGAACCATTTTTGATCCTTGCACACGTGACTCGTGGCACCCGAGTCTATACACCATGCGATATCATCATCATGTACATAAAATGTATAGGAAATTAGTGGTACATAATTCTCACTTGAATTATAAGAAAAGATCGAACTTTGACCTTGATTTGGGGGTTGGTCGTTTGACCCTTGTCCCGCCCCACTCGTACTCGCTCCATTCTTGTTACCTTTACCAACTCGACAATCTCGTTTGAGATGTCCTGTTCGACCATAAATCCAACAAGTCATTTTTGACTTTTTATTGGGTTCGTGTTTGGGGTTGTCAAACATCCGCTTTTTACCTTTGTCTAAATTCCTTTAGGTCGTGTTCTTACGCTCCTCAACCATGTTGACATTGGATGAACTTGGGACATCCTTATCCTTGGTCTTACCACTTTCTTGTACACGTAACGATTCCTCAATACGTAAGTGGCTGCCAAGTTGAACCAAAGAAAGTTCTTCCTTTTTGTGTTTAAGTGTGTGTTTGAAATCTTTCCATGACGGTGGCAACTTGTCAATTATAGTCGAAACCGATATGGATTCATCCATATTCATATGGTGTTGAGTAAATTGACCAAGGATCCGGAACAATTCGTTGTATTGCTCCATAACGGGCCTGGAATCGTTCATCTTGTAATTGTTAAAATTACTTACGAGGAACTTCATACTCGAAGCATCCTCGGCCATGTATTTTGATTCCAAAACATCTCATAATTCCTTGGATGTTTCTACATTATGGTAAATATCAAATAAAGCATTAGACATACTGTTAAGAATATGCCCACGACATATGTAGTCATCGTTCTCCCACTTGTTTCTACGTCGGACCGCCTCCAGGGTTGAATCTTCAAGAATCTCGGGCATCGGGGTGCTAAGAACATACACGACCTTCAAAGTGGTGGGAAGGAAGTGCATCTTCTTTTGCCACCAACGAAAGTCGTTTCCCTGAAATTTCTCTAGTTTGCCAAATTTCGAAGTCATATCGCGAATGGACTCCTCTCGATTTGCCATCGTTAATTAATCAGAAAATTGTTGTATTTGAATGTTAGGAATTGAAAAACTTAGAGATGGTATCAAGACCGGATAAACTTAAGAATCGTGTTGGAAAGCACTTTCCAAATACAACAATTCGACCCTATAAGCCTTGAGTTCACGAATTTTGTATTGGGATAATTCTTAAGGGTTTTCCCTCTTTTTCAAAGGTTGTGAAAAAGAAAATATATTTATACCCAGATTCTCAATTTACATAATTAAATTAGAGATCGACGGTTATAGGCGGTTAGACGGTTATACAATGGTTATAACCATTAATGGATAAGGTCAAAAAGCAGTTACAACCGAATTCAAGTTCTGGACAACAGCATTTTCGCGACAGCTGGCAACTTTCGCCGACAGCTTTCAGCGACAGTCATCAGCTTTCAACTTTCAGCTATCAGCGACAACTATCAGCGACCATCTATTAGTTTTCAGCGACAACAATCAACCATCAGCAACAGCTATCAGCTTTCAGCGACAACTTTCAGATTTTCAGCGATAGTCTACTGATTTTCAGCGATGGCCTTCATATTTTCAACGATAGCCTTCATATTTTCAGCGATAGCCTTCATATTTTCAGCGATAGCCTTTATAATTGCTAAAAACACGACTTAAATAAATTTTTAAGTCCTTTAGAACTTCAACCCCTCTTTAAGATAATAAAAGTAACATTTATAAGTGTGCACTCCGCACCTTCTAACTTACGTATGTTTACCTTATTGTCTTAATCGATCTCAAGTAAATCACAATTACACCAAAATGTTTGATGACACTAAAATCACCAACATGTCAACACACATACACATATATAAAAGGAACAACCAAAGATAATGTCTTGGCACCATGAGATATGATCCTCAAATTCACTTGGTATAGATGAAGAGGAGGGCAAAAGGCACTTGAGGAGTAGGCATGGAAGAAGTCAATTGAAAAGTAGACGAATCAAAGAATTCTCAATCCAGAAGAAGAATACCCACTACTAGAAAAGTGAGTTTCAGCGACGGGCTTTTAGCGACGAGATGTTTCAGCAAGAGGCTATTGCGACGACATGTCGTCTATATAAACTGTTTTTCACGATAAAATGACTTTTAGCGACGACAAAAATCGTTGCTAAAACCCTTGTTTCTTGTGGTGACCTTCAATCACTAACATCCGAACATGTATGTAACCATTATCTTATTCAAGGAAAACAAGATTTTCTAATGGGGCCAACAAGTTCATATAATCTTTTTGTTCTGTACTCTTCCAATGTGATTGATTAAAGTTGTTGATATGTATATAAAGAAATATGCAAGTAAATGTCACGATGTTATATTCTATTCATTTAACTTATAGTATAAAATGAAAGATTTCAACAATAGATATCATTATTTGTGCAAGTCTATCTCTACTCTTTTTATCAAACGTTGAATTAATTATTTGAGTTTTTTATACATGGAATTGTTTTCTATTATGGAGTTATAATTTGATTATTGAAGTTGTAAGATTATGATAAACTGAGTGTTTTTATTACTATGTTGGCACCGCACAATGGTTTAGTAGGAATTGTGGTTATAAATTTTCTCAAAATTTTGATTTTCTAAAATGTATAATATATAAATGACTTATATTAAAGGAACAACCAAAACCAATGATATGCCATCTCCTCAACAGCACGAGCCCTCCTTTCTTTTATCTAAATTATTTGATTTTTTTAAAATATTTTATATGTTAAAAACTTTCCGTTCCTATACTAAAAACATAAAATTCATTGAGATAATGTTGCTTTGATAATTTTAAAAAGTTTAACCTATAAAGTATAAACCTTTTCATCTTATTCTTGAGGAGAAGATGCCAAATTGTTGAAACTCATAAGGTTGACTAATTTTAGTCTAAACTTTTTGTAACAACAATAGGGATGTTGTTTGACATGTCATTCGAGTTCTAAAAAAACATAACAAAATTAGTACCGATACATCTTAAATTCTTCGTAACAAGAAACGATTATCAATGTATAAAAATGTACCAATTATGGAAATACAATATTCTTCATTTTATAATTTAGATCTTATTGATTATTAACCGAAGAATTACATTTTATCTTAATTCAGACAAGTATTTCTTTAAAGTATTTTTCGCTACCGCACAACATGTGGGTGACACACTAGTATTCAATTATATCAGTCAAATTCTTAGCCACTTTTTAAAATCTTTTACCAAAATAGCTAAAGTTTATGCAGAATCTTTACACAATTTTTTTTTAGGTAAGGATTGTTTTTTACTAAAAAAAATAGAAGAAAAAAAATTAAAAAGCAAACTTTACGTAGAAAATTTGCATAAAATTATAGAAAAAATTTACATTTTGAATTCTAATAATTAATTATTTAATTTATTTTATATCCTAAATAAATCTAAGGGTAGTAAGTGTAAGTATTAAAAATGATTCGTACGTATATAATATTTAATAATATGAGATCAAATCCAAAAATATTAAATGTTTGGCTCATTTGAAATTATTGATGAAACGATTATAATAGGATAATTTGTAAAAGAAGAAACGTATTTTTTGATATATTTTAGTTAATATACGATTATATATATTAATATAATAAATATGTAAACGAAAAATGAAAAAATAAGGATTATATAAAGTAATTAAATAACTAATTATAAGAATATAAACAGTAAACTTTACGTATATGCAAAAAAAAAAAATCCAACAATCATGACGTAGAAAAAAACAGCATAAACTTTGCCTTTTAATTTTTTTTAAAGTGATTAAAAATTTAGATTAACTGATAACTATATATCTATATCTATACTATATATTAAAATTCTTAAACGGTTATTGAAAAAAGTAGTTATTGGAAAATGTTTTTTGGAAAGTTAAGTTTTACATTTATCACTTTTACAGTTAATTATTTAATTTACTTTCTACCCCTTGTTTTTTCATTTTTCATTTTACACTCTTATTATTTTAACACAAATAATCGTATATAAATAAAAATGCAATGAAAAAATACGTTTCTTTTTTTACAAATTATACCATTATAATCGTCTCGTCAATACCTTCAAAACGAGCCCAATATTGAATATTTTTAAATTTAACCGTACTATTAAATATCATGAATATCTACGAATTAAATCTCTACTACTATATAAAAAAACTAATATAGTTATTGTACAAACTTTTGTACAATAACACTTATCACCCTAAGCTTTTATACAATAACACTTATTACCCTAAGCTTTTATACAATAACACTTATCACCCTTGTAATGTTACATTTGTCACCCTTACAATTACTTATTTAATTCATTTTATATCCCTTATTTTTTCATTTTTTATTTTATACCATTATCATATTAACACAAATAATCGTATATGAACAAATATGTAATGAAAAAATACGTTTCTTTTTCTACAAATTATACTATTATAATCGTCTCGTCAATATCTTCAAAACGAGCCCAATATTGAATATTTTTTAATTTAACCGTACTATTAAATATTATGAATATCTACGAACTAATTTGTTTTCTATCCATACGTTTTATTTTTTTCCACCGTTAACACATTAAAAATACATAATCGTAAAATACGTTTCATTTTTATTATAAATTATATCATTATAATTTTTTCTGTCAATAATTGTAATATAAACTAATTATTGAATATATTTATGGGTTTAGGGTTTTATAAATTGTGATTCATAAGTCATGGTTGAATTGTTGATGACATGTCTATAAGGAAGTAACATTAATTGTTCGTTATTTACTTACATTCCGCTGCATCGTGCGAGTATATGCCTAGTTGTAGTAAATTTCCTTTCATTTTGGAGGCATACAAGTGGAGTATTGGTAACCACAAATGAGACAGGACGTAGCGGTAGTGAGAGAACTACATTTGGTGTTTTAAACTTGTGGTGTAAATCATTTTCATACAAAATCGGATCATTACTAGAAAATAATATTTTTGATTAATTTTACAAATTCATTGGAAATCAGTTAAAAATTTCAGAACTTTTTACGCATTTCTGGCAGAAAGCGATATCTGATTTTAGAAAATAATTTCTAAGAATTCTTATGGATTTTCAACCATATATGATTTAAAAAAATATTTTTTAATCAATTTTACAAAACCCATTGGAAAATTAAGAATTTCCTATGGATTTTTGATGATATCATATATGATTTTAAAAACTAATTTTTAATCAATTTTACAAAATCTATTGAAATCCTTTGAGATATTCTATGAATTTCATACGGATTTTAGACGGATCTTTTATTTATATGATTTAAATATAATACTTTTTAATAGATTTTACACGAAATTATAATAATGTTTACAGTTTTGCTTTTATGTCTGCCAATATATGATTTCCGTTAAGAATATAAAATAATTAATATAAAAGTTTAGCATGTGGTTTTCGACGAAAAATTATCAACATATAAAAGAAGCCAATAATTTTAGATCGAGATTTAACTTGCTTCCTGATATCGGTGCTTTTGAAGAACCCGCTCCCAACTCCCCTTGGCACAACTTCAGCTGAACACCACCACCACACCACCCACCCCCTTTCCCACCGAACACCTCCGCTGCACCATGGTCGTCGGAAAAAGTTCCTGACCAACAAATCCGGATGGTCATTTTCCGTCAACATCTATTTCCGACAGAAAGTGCTGTCAGTGAAAATACTGTTTATAAGAGTAAATACAATATCTTTTCTCACTTTGGTAATAGAGAATTATATTACTGATAGGGAAAGAAGAACTAAGGTGTACAAAGGTAAAGAAAAAAAATACAAGGGGAGACAACAAACCATGCAAATAAACAACAATACCTAAGTAGCTAAATGAAACCTAGAAATTAAGAACAAAAGCATCCCGTGCTAAACTCCACCCGCAGAGGTGAACATTCAAACATCAAACACCTGAAATCCCTATAGCAAAGCCTTTTAATTTCAGACTTTGTTCAAAATAAGGGACGTCTTTTGTTTCCATACAAACATATGCTTCCACTCCCTTACCTCCCACATCGTCCATTAAATATACCAAATATTTTACAAGCCAGCTCCCGTGGTTTGTCCAAACGGGCTTTCCGAAACCAAAGTCCACTTCATAAAAAGGGAAATTACACCAGCTAGTTAACCAGATCACGTTTGTCGTTGAAGGAATGTTGGTTATCTGTGAGAAGGAATTCAAAACCACTGTTTGCCCTTCATCACTGTGAAGACATATATTTGAGTAGCTATTTATGACATTCTTAACAGAATCTCTTAAAATATATGCTAACCCTTCACAAGTTTTGCATTCAGTGAGTAATAGCCCCCAAAGATTCCCGAACAAATCTTTGGGTATTGAGGATGTAGTTCTTTCCCTTAGATTTATTGTCTGGATGAGAACAGAATCTCTTGAATAATTGTGTATCGCTCTATCAACATCGATGATAACTTCCCATATCAACCCCGATACCAACTGTACTCTTGACAATGGACGGTTACCAATTTTTTCATTGAGCATGGCCTTCGCTTTCATGTCTGATATCACAGTCTCGCTAAATGAAAGTTTCTTCATGACGTTGTTCATGCTTGGAAAATCATTGATTCTCGACCCAACAATTCTTGGATCAAGAGGAGTTAGACCCAGAGTAGGAAACAAAGAGGATGAGTGGAAGCCCAACCGAATGGATCCAGACTCATTATCTTCTCGGCTTATAGTTGCCCATTCGTTCAGGAATGTACAGAGAGTGGAGGCATCAACAATTCTATGTGAAATGCTTACACCGAGTGCTACACCTCCACACTGGAACGTGGTCACTTGAGTTGCAAGTATTGGGTCAGTGACTTGATCAGCAATCCTACTTTTGTAAGGAATGAATTTGTCGACAAGGTTCGAGCTATATTCATAATCAAGAAAATCTTGCAGTTTGATGTTAACTTGGGCACTAATGAACTCAGCACCTTGGTCATTGCAATCAACAGTGTGAATTTCTTCTACATATCTACCAGCTAGAGGGTAGAATTGTGTTAAGGTCTTCTCGAGTGACTTTTCCAGTTTGGCGACAAACTTTGGGTTGTTATCACTATCAATGGAGAAGAAGAGAGCAATACTAACACTCATCACTGGAGCAAACTCGTCGGTGAAGCCTATCTTGTAGTGACGGAGGGTTAGAGGAGTTGGAATGGATGGTTTTATGAATTTCCTTGATAGTATTTGGATACGCATTCCCATAACTTTCTTTACACTGCACACTGAATATTCTATGTTCATTAATGGTTGAATGAGAAAGATGGCTCTTCCCTTAAGAAGAGCCTACCATTTATAATCCATCTGACACATATTTACTTTATTAAAAAATTTAGAATAAAATGATAAATTGTTAGAATATATGTCATAATATTCACTCCACATTATAAGGATATTATCCTAACATAGTTAATAATGTATGGATAAGGTCCGCTTTCCCTTATCCTTTTGATTTGTATTGATTATTTAGTTTTCTTGTTAAGTTTCTTGTTTGTATAAATAGAAGAACCCTGAATTATAATAATAAACTTGTTGTAGGATAAGTGTGTCATCGTCTAACTGATATGATGATAGAGTTAGAGATATGGATAGAGATAAACATATTAGAGATAGATTAGAATTGATATCTCTCATAGCTATCTACTTGTAATTCATCCATATTTAAAGGGTTTTTGATTAATGAGAATTACAGACTTTTTCTCTCTTTTACCGTTCTATTTTTTTATCCTTTAACACGTTATCAGCACGTAAGTTCAATCGGTCATTTCGTCGATCAAATTTCGGGTTTCCAACTTCATAAATCTATCCCTCCGTCGATGCTACAATCCAAGTAAGAATTCTTACACACGTATAATATTTATGTGGCGTATTCATGTCATGAACCATAAATCTGTATCGGTTAACTTTCTGTTTTGAATAATTTATATGCATGTTGGCTTGTTTTTGAAAGTGTTCGCTTTTGATTTCTCCAATAATTTGCTATGTGTGGTGTGTTTTGTTGGTCATATTCTATGCTTTATACCAATTGAATCAAAATTTATTTATTTATTGCAGTATTAGGTTGTTATATTACATTTATTTTGATTCAACATATTTTGATTTCATGTGGGTATGATAGTTTTTATGGATATGATAGTATTTATTGTTTTGAACTATTATTATTATTTATTAATGCTTATTCAGTTAGTTTACAATCTTCATATATATAGATGGTTAATATAAATGTTCATCTTAATATTCGTATATTTAGATGTTTATCTAATTATTTTACAATATCAATTATTTATTATTTATTTATGTTAATATTTAAATGTTCATTTTAATTATAATACATAATCTTATAATTATTTTTTGGAAGATACACTTCAAACCCCCATAACTTTTGTTATTTTGACAAAAGCCCCAAAATAACATGAAAATGTTAAAATATTATTAAAATGTTTATCTTGATTGTGAGTTCCCACTCATAATTTTAAATTATATAATTCTACTCATAATTTTAACTTATATAATTAATTTTTGGAAGTTACACTTCCAACCCTATATATTTTGGTCTTTACCAAAAGCTCCAAATATACTATTAAGAAGTTAAAAGTTTGAAGTTGATTTTATGTAAAACAATATTTATTTGTCTAAAGGTAATCTTTTAAAATACTACTAAAATATTAAAACATTGAAATTGGTTTCATATGCCAAACACATATTCATTTGGCCTCATGCCAAAAACTCTATAATTAACAATGTTATCTTCAAATTAAATTGTTGGGAACTGAAGAATTCATCAAGTATGGTTAATGCTGCTAGTTCAGAGTTAATACTGCTAGAAGACTTAAAGGTTAGTACTGCTGAGTGTTACTACTGCTAGTACTATTAATACTGCTAGTCAAAGTTAGTGCTGCTTGAACAAAGTTAGTACTGCTTAGCTAGTTAGTACTGCTAGTGGTTAGTACTGCTTAGTAGTTAATGCTGCTAGAAGGAAGTTAATGCTGCTGAAGATTAATACTGCTTATATGATGAAGATTCGTATGAAAGGATATACATGGAAGCTTAGAGATATACATAGAAGATATACTGAAGATATTTTATTAATTGTAATTATCTTTGTATTCAGTATATATATATATTGTATTGTTTAGAATAGTAAGATAACTTTTAACTTTAGTTTTCATTCTTTTAGAGAAAAACAACCTCAAGGCATAGATCCTAATTCTAGAGAAGTAGAATTCGTATTGGTGAGCCTGTTCATCAATATTGAGGTTGAGTGAGTAATCTTGTAACTTCAAAGCATTCAATAAAAGCTTACAGTTTGTTATTCATATTTTCTGTGTTGATTGACTGTTTCATAGAATATCAAAGTGTTATTCCGCAAACTTCTTTGATATTGTTTCTGAGAATTAATTCTTGTTGAGAATTCGATCCTGACAAGTGGTATCAGAGCCTGATTTCTCAGAAACAACTATTCATCATGGAAAATCTTACAGAATCAAGCAGTACTTTGGTCTCAAAAGTTCCAATGCTTAGATCCAATGAATTTGACATGTGGAAGATCAGAATCAAGCAATATATTCTCCTCACAGATTACTCTATATGGGACATCATTGAGAATGGCCCATCTGATGAAGGAAAGATTGGTGAAGATGGCAAAAGAACCCCTCCAAAGACAGATGCAGACAGGAAGACAAGGCAGACAGAGATGAAAGCCTTGAGCACACTGCTCTTGGCCATTCCAAATGAGTATCAACACCAATTCTGCAATTGCACTGATGCACAGATGCTCTGGAATGCTCTAGAGAAGAGATTCTCAGGTACCAAAAGTACCAAGAGAAATCAAAAGGCAATCTTAAAGCAACAGTATGAAAACTTCATCTCCACTAAGAATGAGTCCATGACTCAAACTTTTGACAGGTTTAATAAACTAATTGGTGAACTAGCTACTATGGGAGTACAGATTGATCAAGATGATGTGAACAGAAAGTTCTTAAGGTCCCTTGGAGATGAATGGACCATGTACACTGTGTCATTCAGACAGAATGATCAGTTGGAAGAAAAAGAACTTGATGATCTGTACAATGATCTTAGAGTATTTGAAGCTGAGGTGGAGGCAAAGAAGAAGCCTTCTGGATATATTCATAATGCTGCACTCCTATCAGCATCAATTGATTCTACTGCTAACCCTGAATCAGTTAATGCTGCTAATGGAACAAACCAAGAGAAAGGCACTGAAACTGTGTTTGAGGCCTTTCTGGCAAGTCATGGAAACTCTTCTCTCATTAATGATGACTTGGAACAACTCAATCCAGATGATCTTGAAGAGATGGATATTAAATGGCAGATGGCTATGCTCTCCATGAGAGTTAAAAAGTTCATCAAAAGAACTGGGAGGAACAACTTCTCCCAAAGAAGAGAAGATGGAGCAGGATTTGACAAGTCCAAGGTGGAATGTTACAAATGCCATCAAAAGGGACATTTTGCTAGAGAATGCAGAAGTGGAATGTCTCACAACAACAACCATCAACAAGCTCAATCTGGAAGCTTCAACAGAAACTCTGCACAAGCCCTTGTATCTCAACAAGGTATGGGGTTTGATTGGAGTGATCAAGCTGAAGAGGCTATTCAGAATCAAGCTCTAATGGCTAAAGTATCTGATCTCCCATCTGAGGTAAGTTCTAATCTCTGTTCTAAAACTTGCATAGACACTGTTAAAAGGTACAGGGATCACAATCAGAAGATGAGTGATGACCTTAAGAGATTAGAAAAAGATATAAAAGACTATGTAAGGATTGTAGAGAGATTTGAAGATCAGATCAAAGGTTTTCAAGCCAATGAACTACAACACTCATATGACACAAATTACTGGCAGTGGGAGAAAAAGGATTTAGAACTTAAACTGACCAAATCTAAAGAGGAGAGTGAAAAACTGAAAGAGGAGCTAACCAAGGTTAAGCTTGATGTAGAAAAGTTTTCCAATGCTTCTAAAGCAATGGACTCTTTACTACAAAATCAGATTCATGATAAGCTGAGAAGAGGAATTGGGTACAATGCAATACCACCACCCTATAACAACAACTACATCCCTCCTAGTTCAGAGTTGTTAGAAACAAAGGATAGGAAGAATCTACCTAAGGGAGCCACTGAAATAGATCCCTTAGATGAAGTGGTTGTTAAGGATAAAACTGAGAAAGAAGTTGTCAAGGATAAGGACAATACTGTGAGTGGTGAGATTCCTAAAGAAAATCACATTATCACCAATGAGGGATGTGGAAAGCACTGGATCAAGTCTAAAGAGATAGAAAAGACTGAGGGAAAGAACAAGAAGGTTCACTATAAGCAGACCACTGTTGTGAACCCTATTCCTTGCAAACAGTGTGCATGTAAGAAGAATGAGCCCCAAAAACAGGACAAAAAGAGGGGAAATCAAAGAAACTGGAATAATCAGTGGGCACAAAAACAAGGGGTTGATCTGAGTAAAATCAATAGACCAAAACCTTGTTTTATCTGTGGCAAATTGAATCATCTTGCAAAATTCTGTTATTTCAATCCTATGAAACAAAGGATGAATTCCCAAAGATCCATACAAAAACCCTTTGGTTATAAGAAAATTGAAAAGAACCATGTGGCTAAGAAAACTGTTAAAACTAAAAGCCACATGAAGAAAAAGTCTGAAAGTGTCAATATGTGGATTCCTAAAAGCACTAAAACTGTTAGTACTGCTACCACAAATAGTGTTGCTGACAATGATAGTGCTGCTAGAAGTAATACTACTGCTAACAATGTTAATGCTGCTAACAAGGTTAGTACTGCTAAACCTGTTAGTACTGCTAACTCTGTTAGTACTTCTAAGGTTAGTACTGCTTCTAGTGTTGGTTCTGCTAAGCCAATAATATTGACAAAGTACTCTAATAAAGAGTGCTTTGAGTTTAAAAACCTCATTAAAAAGGAATGTAAATACTTTGATGAGAAAGGGAGACCCAAGACAACTTTTGCTTGGGTCCCCAGTCATACTAATTGATTTATCTAATGTGCAGGGCAACCAACAGCTCAAGGGAAAGAGCATTTGGCATGTTGATAGTGGTTGCTCTAGGCACATGACAGGCAACATGTCATGCCTTCAGGATTTCAAACATATCAATGGAGGACATGTTGCATTTGGAGACAATCTTACTGGTGGTAAGATAAGTGGAAAAGGCACGTTTTCACTAAGATCAATGGCATCCATGACTTTCATCGACGAGCACAACGAGATTGCGATGCTACAAAAGCCAAAGCAAGCTTCAGGATTTCATCAGATTGTGGATTTCCTCAAGACAAGCCACATTGCTCATGCTCTCATTGTATCACCTACAATCTACATTGAGCATCAAAGGCAGTTCTGGGCCAATGCAACCATTGTTGTGGAAAATGGTGTGCAAATGATCAAGACAAGAATCTGTGATCAACCACTAACAGTTACTGAAGAGGTTATTCGCATCAGTCTACGTCTAGACGATGCCTCTGGTATAACTTCTATCCCAAATGATGAACTGTTTACAACTCTTACAAGAATGGGGTATGGAGGCCCATTGGGTGTTTTCAAATTTTCTAAAGCAAAATTCTCACCCCAATGGCGTTTCTTTGTCCATACTCTTATGCATTGTATATCCAAAAAGACTACTGGATGGAGTGAGTTCAGCAACACTATTGCTTATGCTTTGGTGTGCTTGGCCACTGCCAGAAAGTACAATTTTTCTAAAATGATTTTCAATGATCTTGTCTCAAACATGGGAAACAAAAAGAGCTTCTTTATGTATCCCAGGTTTGTTCAAGAAGTTATTACTAATCAATTGACGGATATACCTCAACCTGTTGGGGTATATGTACCTAAACCCCCCAAAGGCAAGGTTTTCTCAAATATGAGAAGATCTGCTGGGGACTCTGAAGGAGTTGACACCCCATTGTTCTCTACAATGATGGTGGTGTCCCAAACCAATGAAGGTATGGCAGCAGGGTCAAGGCCCCCATTAGACCAACCCACTGCTAGCCAAGCCCAACCTTCCCTCTCAAAATCAATTCCCCAGTCCCTTCTTGAAAAACCAACCTCTCCCATCACCCAAACCTACAAGAGAAAACAGGTAAAGAAGGCTCCTTCCCTTCTTGTACCACTACCCACTAAGCCTATAAGCCCTCTAAGGGAGAATTCTCCCCTAGAGAATATCCAAAGGGAAACCACAAGGGTGTCTCCCAACCCAAAGGAGGTGCTCTCTGAGGAGGAGGTAGAGCATATGGGTGATGAGGCTGCCACTACTCCTGCTAGCACAGAGGAGGAAAGTGGTAACATCAATAAGACCTCCCCCATGGCAACTTTGAATGAGCAATCATTTGAAGGACCCTGGTGCCAAGAAACCATAGGGGTGGATAGTGCTTCTGCTAGGCAGAAGACATCTACTAATAAAAGATCCAATGATCCTTCAATAGGGGGTAACACTCCTGGAGAAGGTGAGGACAAATATAACTATGATGAATTGATGGAGACCATGGGAAACATCAACCAGGATGTCATCAAGCAAGGAAAAGAAATAGAGGAGATGAAGCTGATTATTCTATCTCAACAAGTTCAGATCACCAAACTGAAGAAAATGGTGACAAGATTGTTACAGAAAAGGAGAAGGAAGCAGTTTGTGCTAAAGAGGAGGACAAGTGTTGAAGATGATTTCAACAAGGGGGAGAATTCAGAGGCTGAAGCAGAAAAAGAAAGTATTTCTGAGATGGGATTTGATGTTAAGGGGGAGAAAGCTGCAGAAACAGAAGCACAAGAAGTAGAAACAGATAATGTTCAAGCAGTAACAGGGCTATCTGTTGAAGAATTGGAAATAGCTGAAACCTTAGTAAAAGCAAAGAATGACACTCCTAAGGCTACTCAAAAGGCTAAGGGAGTGGTCATCAATGAAGGAGGCCTTGAAAAGAAGACACAAGAAAGAAGTGAGGCAGGGTTGAAGGATACAAAGGGTAAAGCTAAGATGATTGAACCTGAACAACCTGCAAAGAAGAAAATTCAGATAGAACTGGATGAAGAAGTGGCAAAGCAGCTTCAGGCAGAAATGGAAAGGGAGGAACAACTTCAATCTGAGAAGGATAGAGAGCTTGCACTGAATATGGCCAGAAAACTAAATGAAGAGTATCAGAAGAGCATGAAAACAGCAGCTCAGGCCAAGCAAGTACAAGTAAAAAGAATGCCATTCAAAAAGCAGAAAAGACAACCCTCCAAGACCTTTTTGGCCAATCAGGAAAGAAGAAAGATGATAAACTTCCTGAAAGGTGCAATTGGTGTTAAGGGGGAGATGTTTACTCATATGGCATACTCTCAGGTTGAAGAGCTATACAGGAAGGAAATGACAAAGCTCCAAGGGGATTCCTCTCAAAGGGAAGAAGCAGAAAGAAGGATGAAAGAGAGACATGATCTCAACATCCAACAACCATTCCCTGAGAAAACCACACCTTCCAAAGAAGAAGCAGAAGAGAAGAAGGAAGAACCTGGAAATGTTGGTAGAGAAGCCAAGTCTGGAAAAAGAGTGAAAACAATTGCTCCAAAAAGGCAGTTGAAAAGGCCTAGGGTGGAAGAAACTGAAAAGGAAGCAGAACCTTCAGTCACATCCCCAACAGAACCAGTACAGAGTCCAGAGCAGGTCACTAAGCAAACTGATGAAAGTATGGATCCGTACATGACAATAGTGGAACCTTTGAAAGCTGTTCCAATCTCTATGCAAGCTCCAGAGATCATCTTCTGGGATATTCTGAGAGACAATGGAAAGAATTTCTTCAGAATCAAGAGAGCTGATGGTTCATTTGAAGCTTATTCAACATGGGGGAAAGTCATCAGAAGTTGTTCAAGAGCTGATATGGAAGAACTATATAAAGTTGGGATGAAACTTTATGAACCTGTGTTGAAAGGTACTGAAGAGAATCTTCTCAAAGTGACATTGGAATACTTGTGCATGATGTTTGAGCCTGCAAGAGTGCACCATAGGATTAAAGATCATATGCATGAGTTCATATTCAAGAAGATTGACAAATGGATACTGTTTGAAAACTGTGGAGTATACATGATTACTATTGACAATTGTTATCATGAATACTACCTGGTGGACAAAATATATGAGCATAGCAAGGAGAAGTTAGAAGGGATGCTTAAAGCTACACTGGTTTGTACAAAGGATTCAGAAATGGCCAAAATTGTGGTGAGAAGAACTGTAAATCAAAGCTTGGGCCTAGATCCAAATTTGGGAAATTGAATCAGAGGTGTTGAAAGCATCTTGAAGAAGATCTGAAGAACTTGACTTCTTTTCCTAAAAGTCAAGTTAGGGGGAGATTGTTGGGAACTGAAGAATTCATCAAGTATGGTTAATGCTGCTAGTTCAGAGTTAATACTGCTAGAAGACTTAAAGGTTAGTACTGCTGAGTGTTACTACTGCTAGTACTATTAATACTGCTAGTCAAAGTTAGTGCTGCTTGAACAAAGTTAGTACTGCTTAGCTAGTTAGTACTGCTAGTGGTTAGTACTGCTTAGTAGTTAATGCTGCTAGAAGGAAGTTAATGCTGCTGAAGATTAATACTGCTTATATGATGAAGATTCGTATGAAAGGATATACATGGAAGCTTAGAGATATACATAGAAGATATACTGAAGATATTTTATTAATTGTAATTATCTTTGTATTCAGTATATATATATTGTATTGTTTAGAATAGTAAGATAACTTTTAACTTTAGTTTTCATTCTTTTAGAGAAAAACAACCTCAAGGCATAGATCCTAATTCTAGAGAAGTAGAATTCGTATTGGTGAGCCTGTTCATCAATATTGAGGTTGAGTGAGTAATCTTGTAACTTCAAAGCATTCAATAAAAGCTTACAGTTTGTTATTCATATTTTCTGTGTTGATTGACTGTTTCATAGAATATCAAAGTGTTATTCCGCAAACTTCTTTGATATTGTTTCTGAGAATTAATTCTTGTTGAGAATTCGATCCTGACATAAATAAATCACAAGATATCAATTGGATTTTGTCAAACAAGTGTAAATAGCCCTAAGGTTTGTAGGGACTTAAGAAATCCATGTGATTCCCCTACTACCTGGAATTCCAATATGATGAGTAGTTTCTCTTCACAAATTGAAATATTGATGAAGTATTATCAACAAAATGTAAGCATACAAAAATCTAATATTGTTATGATAATGAAATTTCATACATAAAATAATAATTAGAGTGAATTGTGGATTTGGTCCCGTGGTTTTGTATTTTCTTTGACCATGATCCTCATTCTATGTTTATTAAGGATATAGTCCCTGTGGTATGCAATATATTGTAGATAGAGTCCCTAAACACTAACACCGTGAACTTTGAAAGGTTAAAGGCATCATGTGTCGACCTTCGGGTTCGATTCCTTGGAGGAACGGGTGGCGTTACCCCAGTCCATGGGTCGACCTTCGGGTCGGGCATGGGCGAGGCTATGGATTGGTAACGGTCCATGGTCGCGAGGATTAGTCGGGTGCCCGTTTGGATCCCGGATACCTCGTCGACTTCGGTCGGGGCGGATGTGTGCGTTTAGCTAGCCGTTCAAAAAAAAATATTTTGGAGGCCGTATAATTGATTGCTAAATACTACTTAATATACATCTCTTCGAGTGTTATAGTGTGATATGATTCAAAAATACAATCTTCTCCAATTCCGACCTTTAAAAATCCAAGGTCAATTAAATCCTTCTTCTTTCTATACCAAAATTGAATAAGAGTGGCGAATATATCATTGTTGTCGAAATAATAAACCTTGGTAATTCAGTCAATCAATAAACTTGTGATCATTATTGGTATACATGTTTTTGGAAGGAGGATGGTACCTCTGGAAATTCAATTTTATTGAAACATACATGTTTTGTCCCTTTAATTATCTTTGATGTTTATCATATATAATATTATATATAAAAATATATATTTTGTACTATTATCCAATAAGTCAATAATAATAAACAAGTTAAATTATGTTAAATATTAAAAATTAACAAATAATATATTAAAAACAAAAAGAAAAATCAAAATCGCATTACAAAAACTGTAAATTACGCCATGACGTGCCACTTGGTGGTACCACTACACATGAGACAAGTCTATGACGGGGACGTAGCGATGAGGTGGTACGAGGGCTACATTTGGTGATTTAAACGTGTGTTGCGTGTAAATCATTTTCATATATATAAAAAAATAATATTTTTAATTAAATCATTTTCATATATATATATATATATATATATCACTCACTACTAGAAAATAAATATATATATATATCACTCACTACTAGAAAATAATATTTTTAATTAATTTTATAAATGCATTGAAAATCCATCAAAAATTTCAGAGGGCTACATTTGGTGTTTTAAACGTGTGGTGTAGATTATTATCATATATATCAATTACTATTAGAAA
This sequence comes from Arctium minus, assembly GCA_954870635.1. Classification (NCBI taxonomy): domain Eukaryota; kingdom Viridiplantae; phylum Streptophyta; class Magnoliopsida; order Asterales; family Asteraceae; genus Arctium; species Arctium minus. The sequence goes on along the minus strand of OX941080.1, from coordinate 41,013,060 downwards.
ATTGTTAAAGGGAAAACAATATAGAAGAACGATATAATAAATAGAGGAAAAATGTGTAATTTTCATTGATCATAAACCTTTTAAATAGAGTTGAGTTACAAATAGATATCTATGAGATATTTCAGTTATAATCTAACTCTGATATATTTATCTCTATCTCTATCGTCATATCCTTTAGACGATGACACATTTATACTACAACACTCCCCCTTCTGCCGAGTCAAAGGAGTGACGGTGCACAATTGTTGCCTCGTTAAAACCTTACGCCAAAATAAAAATCCAGTGGGATAAAAAATAGGACGAAGGAAATAGTACAAAGCACCAGTTTCTTTGCAATATATAGACTTTTCCTTCAGTCTAGTTTTCTCTTAGATTCGTAAATTAATCATGAGAGTTAGGAAAACATAATGGTATATAAACAATTGCCTCACTAAAACCTTACACCAAGGAACAAAACCTAATGGGAAAAATAAAACCTTGGTTGAAGGAAAGAGCGCAACATACCAATATCACAAATATAGTAGACTCCCCCTTTTTGTCTACTACTCCCCCCTGATTCGTGCATTAATCAAGAGAGTTTGAAAACATTTGCATTTACATGTTTTCCAATATATGGTTTTAGGTAATGATTTGGTAAAATGTGTCATGTTCTTCTGCCATCTTACTTGATTCAATTAAATCTCGAGAAGAGTTTTCTTATTGTTGATTGTATATTAAGCAGAATATGCTTTGTATTATCACCCTTGATGTATATGTTCATTTCTTCAATACAAGATGAATTATTTTCATATATGCAAGTAGGATACTGGTTGAACTCAAAATTACTAGCTCATCTAATATGTGTAATGATAGTTCTTAATCATATACATTCTTTAATTATCTCATGGAGAGTAATATCCATGGATTAGTTCAAGGAGGTAGTTACAAGGGATTGCTTAGTTTACTTCCAAGCAATCGGCGTGTTCATTGTGGTAATTCTTTATCTAGTTTGGAAACAACCTTTGTATGGGGTAGACAGATACCTAATATCACCAAAGACATACTAATACATTGTTTGGTGTTTTTCTATAAGAGCTAGTACTTTTGCTGCTTACATTCTAAGTAGGTACTAAAATTCCATTATCAGTCTCATTTTTTCTTTCTATAGGGAAAGTAAAAGCCTATATCAATGATTCCAAAATATTAAATTGATTTCATTCCAATGACGTTGCGTTGGTGTTGAGCTAAATCTAGCTAACAAGTTCATTGAGAAATATAATATATGGTCAAGTGTATTATGCTAAGTACGATAATGCGTATATTGTACTTAGATAGGGAATTCCAGCTCCCAACACTTTTTCGTCACCATCCTCTAGACGAAATGGATCTTTCCTTATGTCCAACACTTTGACCGATCATAGGAGTGCTAACCAGATGTGCTTTATCCATATTAAATTTCCTGATTTTCTTCTAGATATATGCGATCGGTGAATTAATATTTCACAAACTCGGTGTCCTAGCTTAAATAGCTAAACAAAACCAAGTTTTCCCAAGATTTTCAATCTCAAATTTAGATTTCAAGTAGCTGGTGGTTTCTCTTATTTCATCAAGAGTACCTATTATGTTCATAACATCGACATATAAAGCTGTTTTGAAAATCTAGAACTTGTTTTTCTAAATAAATACGCAAGGGCACGGTTGTATATTATTTCCCAATCAAGTATTCCATTAGGCGGGTATATATACCACATCCGCTTATATTATTTTAATCTATAAAGTGGGCGTTTCAATTTTATTGCAAACGCATTTCATGGTTTAGAGTTACTTGATTTTGCTAATGTAATATCATCAAACACTTTTATATATCTCTAACTCTAGATCCCCGTAGAGATATGTGGTAACCATATTCATGAGCTGCATTTCCAGTCATTCGGAAACTACTTGGCTAACAAATTATTCAGATGTCATAACATCCATCATGAGAGAGTAAGTCTCTTCGTGGTCAATCCAGGGTGTTGTGAGAAAACTTGCGCCAAAGGAGAGCCTTACATATTAGAATTTCATTATTCTCGTTACGCTTTTTGACAAAGACTGAGTTATGTCCTACGAGCTTTACACTTGGTAGGTTAGCACTACCAGACCAAATACCCGATCCTTTGTCAAAGAATATAATTCTTTCTGGATTGTTTCTTTACATCTAGGTCAATATGCTCTTTGTTGATATTATTCAATTGAGCCTGGTTCGATGTCGTCGTGCTCGATCATCTTATGAGCCATCGTATATGCGAATAAATTATCAATAATTATATATGATCTGTCCATCGACTCATATGTACTCTTATAGTTCATTTGAGATTAATATTCATCTCTAGAATCAATATTAACTTTGGAGCGTCCTCTAATGATGATTCATGGACATAATTATAATTAGAGACAATCTCATGAGAGTTTTGTGTATTGATGATAAATGGATGTGCCTAACTATTCTCTTCCTTTAGAATAGTATCCATCGAACCAAGTAGCTTCCACCACTTCCATTTGGTAGCTACGACCTCAACCACACCTCCACTATGTGTGATTGCAACGCACTTTCCAATGGCGTTGTGCCCCTGTTGGGGACTTTTTAACCTTGCGAGTATATTTGCATATCGTATATGTGATCTTGTCATTTTTGGGATAACATTAAACGTATCAGGTATCGAGTCTGATTCGTTTGACTTCAACATTAAGTTGTGAAGTTTTGGGGATCAAAATGAGACAAAGTGGGAATATTCAATGACACTTTCTGTCGTTCCCATGGAAAATCCTTTTTCCGAGCCCTAACGACGGGGAAGACTGTCTCATGAAAGTGACAACCCGCAAAATCTAGCGGTAAAGGGATCACTAGTCAAATATTCTAAATAGCGGATAATTTTTGGGGATTCATATCCAACATATACCAAATCGTCTTTAAGGACCCATTTCGATGCGCTGTGGGGGCGCAATTGGCACATATACTACAGAACCAAACATGCGTAAATGTAAAATATCAGGCTTATATCCAGTTACCAACTGGTACGCATGAGGCTGGTTAGCAAGCAGTAGGTCTAAAAACAAAAAAAACTACATATAATAATTGCATAACCCTAGGTAGATGTGGGTAAATTGGTGCGCATTACTAATACCCTAGATGTCATCATATTCTTTTGATAACAACTTCTATGAGACCATTTTATATATATATGTGGGGTATAGGAAACTCTACATTGATCCTAATACATATGCAATTAACATCAAATCCTTATGATGTAAATTCTCCAACATTCCAAGTCATGTATACTTGATGAAATACTCAGGGTGGTGAGCCCTTAAACGTATAGGTAGTGCTAAGAGTGCAATATTTCATGTGGACAATAATACGACATGCGTTCATCGTGTCGAAACCAGAACCATAAAGTACTTTAATGACCCGCATTCTGGATGTTTATGTCCATAAATATCACCTTGTATTCGTTGTAACAATGGAATATTTTTGTATTATGTCCTTAGCTTTATGATGATCTCATTCCTGTCTTGGCTAAGGATTAGGGTATATACAAAAGTTTTAGGTATTCGAGAGGGCATATTATGATGACAATGTTGTTTCCTATGCTGTAGAAGTCAACAATTGCAATTTGCCTCATTTTGCCTTTCACTCGAAAGAGAATGTGTCTGTGTATTTGACAATACACGAATCACTATGTCATAACCATGGTGTCCTACATGGTCATGTCGAAACATATATGTGTCATTTCCCCAAAGTTCTTTATTGGTGATAAAAAAAAATGTTTCGATGACCCAGTAATCTACTAGTTTGACACATTAGTTTCCATGATATATGTTTCCTTTCATATTCATTGGAATTTATGTATATATGCTCATTTCCATTTTATACGAATATCTTTACAAGGTTCCTATTAATCTTGTACCAACAAGAAAATGACAATTCATCGTCTAAGTATTTCGGTTGGATGAATTATAAAATAAGTATTTGTCTATCATTTTAGATTATGTGAGAGTTAAAAAAAATCAATTCTCCTCGATACATTCCTACACGGAACGGAGAATATTGAAATTTTTGCATTTGTAACAATGTATTTCTTTACATCTATAATGGTTACATATTCAATTACTTATCAGAGAAATTAATTTTGATACTTAAAATTAATTTCAAAGAAACATATGCTTAACCAATATTAAACATTAAATTAATATGTTATAGTTCATTTTTAAACTTGTTCCCCTTTTGATAGAATCACTTTTTAGTGCATTTCTTATTTGATTGTCCATTATCATTTAGGGTAGTAGTTGTATCCCTACTCCAGGTGTTGAAAAATCATTCTTGACTCTTACCAAGACCCTGACCCTTTCTAGGGTCTCGTCCACATAGTGCATAAATGTCACATGTGTGAAATTGTTTTTAACTCTCTGTTATTTGGAGTTGTTTCCATCTTAAATGCTTTCATTATTGATCTCGAGAATTTTCTTTGTCTCGACATATGTGGTGTTGTTATTCGAAAGAACCTTGTTATATCTCTCAACCACTTGCAGTTGGTTGATGAGTTTGTCTAAAGGTTACATTCCAACTTATATTAGTTAATTAATATTTTTGATATATGAAAGGTGGAAATAATGTTAAGAATCATGTAATCTTCTATGAGTTCCTTGCCACAGAGATTGAGACGCGTTTCGGATATAACATTTCTTTGTTGAAATCAGTTACCTTTTTGTATTAGAGTAAGTGGGTTTCATTCCACTGTACGATTAGTTCGGGAAGTACATACTCATGAGTACTCCGGATTATCCCTTTCGGGACATCCCACATTTTTTTGGGGGTTTCTAGTAAAGGCATTCCTATGAAACTTAGGATTTATATGTATTCTCAAAACATATGTGTATTTGCTTGTACCTTTTCAAGAGGTTGGTTTTAGAGTCAATGGGGAGTTGATGGACTTTAGGTATTTTGTTGTACCTTTTCAAAAGGAGGTTTATATACTCATTTATGATACTCAGATTCTTTTAAGTTTACGACGTTGATTTTGGGATGAGTTGTTTCAACCATTTACATATATAAAGAATAATACATGATTTTCTTTTTGATAAGAAAATGGATAATGGTTATGAAATTTCATTATCATAACAATATTGGATTTTTGTATGTTTATATTTTGTTGATAATACTTCATCAATATTTTAATTTGTGAAAAAGAAATCACTCAATCTATTGGATTTCCAGGTAGTAGGGGAATCACATTGATTTCTTAAGTCCCTACAAACCATAGGGTTGTTTACACCCGTTTGACAAAATCCAGTTGATATTGTGATTTATTTAATTTGAATATAACATTGTTAATTATAGAGCATTTGGCATGAGGCCAATGAGTTTGGCATATGAAACCAATTTTAATATTTTAATACATTAATAGTATTTTTGGAGCTTTTGGTAAAGACCAAAATATATGGGGTTGGAAGTGTAACTTTCAAAAATTAATTATATAGTTTAAAATTATGAGTAAGAAATCACAATCAAGATAAATGTTGAATTTAACTATAATAATTATATAATAATAATAATAATAATAATAATAATAATAATAATCATCATAGTCATAATAGATGAACAAGCATAAATAACAAGAAGCGTTTAAAACATAGCTATCAATTCAAATATGATTAAACACAAAAAATGTAGTAATAATATAATACATTTAGGAGATATATAATAATTTTTGTTACCCGTATGTAGTAGAATTACTTTCATAAACACTTTATTTTAAATATAAAACATGTAAAAAGAATAATTAAGATAATCATATGACTTATAATACTTCATGATTAACTTTATAAAAAAATATTACACAATATTAAAACGAAATAAACTACATCTTTATCATTCAATCTAGATAAATTAAAGTATAATAAAAAAATTGAAGTAAACAAATTATACAAAACACAAAAACTTTTGACATCAAAATACTCCATAAAATTGATAAACAACCGAAAAAATTATCGCATTCTCAATACCACACAAACTTTATTATTAATTTGATAGAGACAAATAAATAAAACGGTTACACTTTTACTATTTAATAATATACTTTAATTAAAGAATGTAGACTTAATACTTTATATTAAAAAATCAAATTTTATTTGTATTGGTAAGTATTAAAATAAACATTTTTTTAGGCTATTGATCTGTATGTAAGATTTTTAAAATAGATAAAAATTCAATTTTTTTATAGTACTTAGTAAAAGGATATATATCAAAACATAAGAAACAAACAACAATACATGTATGGATACTTGGCTGATCTAGTTGGATTTTCTCACCAATCTCTCTTCACCCCTCTCTGGTCAACAAAAAAATATGCCTTTTTTATTTATAATAATAATAATAATCATATTACCTCATTCTTTATAATGGGAATGAAACAATCAAAGGAACATACATAATTTGTAAATTCAATAAAACATAACTGCCATTGATAAAGCAGTTGTTATGATGCTTGACTGCTTGTTTTAGTTTTTCGATGTTGCACGCTATTGTGAACAATGATAACAAACAAGCAAAAATTCTATTGATTATATATAAATAACAAGCCGAAAGAAAACTTACTTGAGTTTGTGACCAACGTAATAAGAGCAGACAAGTAGGCAACGAGCAACGGACAAAACAACCATTTAATTATAAATAAATTTTTAGCTTACGTGCTGATAACGTGTTAAAGGGAAAACAATATAGAAGAACCGTTAAACCAAGAATCACTAAATCACTTAGAGAGAGAAAGTAGAGAGAGAGAGATGAAGCGCAGAATGTGTTCTTGAATAGAATATACGTGAGTTTCTTACACAACCCAAAGCCACAAGGGACTTAAATACCCTTGGCTTATACAACAGATAAAAGCTATTAAGCACAGTATAAGACCAAACCTTTAAATACAATGATTACTATAAAATCAGACTTAACAATCTCCCCCTTAGTAATCATTGGCGTTGTGGTCTTCAATATCCATCTTCTAAATCAGCACGGACCATCTAAGCGACTTATTGAAGAGAATCTTTCTTGACTAAAAAAAAATTTCTTCTCAGCATCTTTCAATTTGTGTTGCCTTTGCTGCTTTGACAAGACTGGACCAGTTTGAAATAAACTTGAACGAACAATCGGTTCATCAGCTTGTGCTCTAGACGACACACTTCTTTTAAATGAACTTGAATGAACAGTAGTGATCGGAGCAAGAACATCAAAAGAATTAATTGCTGAGAAAATATAGAATCTTGAGCGAATCTTGATCAACAGATAAACGTTTGAGCTCTTTGTCTCTTTAACTTCTCCCCCTCATGACCTTGATGATCTGGATCAACTTGGTCATGCAAATTAAATTCTACTTAGTAAAATATCACAGATTAATCTATCAGATGAAGTCAATAGTAAGTTTTTGGATACAGATACAAGTTTTATTGCATATCAAGTTAAAACATGTTCAGTTTCAAAAACTTTCGTCAATCTATTCAGTGTGCTAGCATGCGAACTTCGATTAGCTTCAAGAAAATGCAATTATAAAAATATAATAGAGAACTTTGCATGTACTCACACTAAACCATCAAGAATTAAGACTTTCACAAGTTTACAAGTTTATCCCTTAAACCTTCAACTAAGTATAGTAGAAAGTCGAGAACAAAAGATTTCTCAATCCTTCCTCGTTTACTTCTTCGAAGCTCGAGAAATTCCAAAGGAATTTCCTTTTCTTTTCCACTATCTTTGATTCCACTCGTACTTGGAATCATGTCTTTTGGTCTCGGTATCGAAGTAAATCGATTCTCATCGAAGATGGCATCTCTCGATTCTATTACGGTTTTAACCGAAACAAAATAGTTTGGTTCGATGACACAGAACCGATATGCCTTAGAATGATCGGCATATCCGATAAATATACAATCGATTCCTCTTTCCCTCAATGTCTTCCTTTTGGGATCCGGTAATCTTACCACGGCTCGGCATCCCCAAACTCGTAAATAATTCAAGTTTGGTTTCTTCTTGAACCAAAGTTCATAAAGAAAAATCAAAATCACATTACAAAAACTGTAAATTACGCCATGACGTGCCACTTGGTGGTACCACTACACATGAGACAAGTCTATGACGGGGACGTAGCGATGAGGTGGTACGAGGGCTACATTTGGTGATTTAAACGTGTGTTGCGTGTAAATCATTTTCATATATATAAAAAAATAATATTTTTAATTAAATCATTTTCATATATATATATATATATCACTCACTACTAGAAAATAAATATATATATATATATCACTCACTACTAGAAAATAATATTTTTAATTAATTTTATAAATGCATTGAAAATCCATCAAAAATTTCAGAGGGCTACATTTGGTGTTTTAAACGTGTGGTGTAGATTATTATCAAATATATCAATTACTATTAGAAAATTGTTAAAGGGAAAACAATATAGAAGAACGATATAATAAATAGAGGAAAAATGTGTAATTTTCATTGATCATAAACCTTTTAAATAGAGTTGAGTTACAAATAGATATCTATGAGATATTTCAGTTATAATCTAACTCTGATATATTTATCTCTATCTCTATCGTCATATCCTTTAGACGATGACACATTTATACTACAACACTCCCCCTTCTGCCGAGTCAAAGGAGTGACGGTGCACAATTGTTGCCTCGTTAAAACCTTACGCCAAAATAAAAATCCAGTGGGATAAAAAATAGGACGAAGGAAATAGTACAAAGCACCAGTTTCTTTGCAATATATAGACTTTTCCTTCAGTCTAGTTTTCTCTTAGATTCGTAAATTAATCATGAGAGTTAGGAAAACATAATGGTATATAAACAATTGCCTCACTAAAACCTTACACCAAGGAACAAAACCTAATGGGAAAAATAAAACCTTGGTTGAAGGAAAGAGCGCAACATACCAATATCACAAATATAGTAGACTCCCCCTTTTTGTCTACTACTCCCCCCTGATTCGTGCATTAATCAAGAGAGTTTGAAAACATTTGCATTTACATGTTTTCCAATATATGGTTTTAGGTAATGATTTGGTAAAATGTGTCATGTTCTTCTGCCATCTTACTTGATTCAATTAAATCTCGAGAAGAGTTTTCTTATTGTTGATTGTATATTAAGTAGAATATGCTTTGTATTATCACCCTTGATGTATATGTTCATTTCTTCAATACAAGATGAATTATTTTCATATATGCAAGTAGGATACTGGTTGAACTCAAAATTACTAGCTCATCTAATATGTGTAATGATAGTTCTTAATCATATACATTCTTTAATTATCTCATGGAGAGTAATATCCATGGATTAGTTCAAGGAGGTAGTTACAAGGGATTGCTTAGTTTACTTCCAAGCAATCGGCGTGTTCATTGTGGTAATTCTTTATCTAGTTTGGAAACAACCTTTGTATGGGGTAGACAGATACCTAATATCACCAAAGACATACTAATACATTGTTTGGTGTTTTTCTATAAGAGCTAGTACTTTTGCTGCTTACATTCTAAGTAGGTACTAAAATTCCATTATCAGTCTCATTTTTTCTTTCTATAGGGAAAGTAAAAGCCTATATCAATGATTCCAAAATATTAAATTGATTTCATTCCAATGACGTTGCGTTGGTGTTGAGCTAAATCTAGCTAACAAGTTCATTGAGAAATATAATATATGGTCAAGTGTATTATGCTAAGTACGATAATGCGTATATTGTACTTAGATAGGGAATTCCAGCTCCCAACACTTTTTCGTCACCATCCTCTAGACGAAATGGATCTTTCCTTATGTCCAACACTTTGACCGATCATAGGAGTGCTAACCAGATGTGCTTTATCCATATTAAATTTCCTGATTTTCTTCTAGATATATGCGATCGGTGAATTAATATTTCACAAACTCGGTGTCCTAGCTTAAATAGCTAAACAAAACCAAGTTTTCCCAAGATTTTCAATCTCAAATTTAGATTTCAAGTAGCTGGTGGTTTCTCTTATTTCATCAAGAGTACCTATTATGTTCATAACATCGACATATAAAGCTGTTTTGAAAATCTAGAACTTGTTTTTCTAAATAAATACGCAAGGGCACGGTTGTATATTATTTCCCAATCAAGTATTCCATTAGGCGGGTATATATACCACATCCGCTTATATTATTTTAATCTATATAGTGGGTGTTTCAATTTTATTGCAAACGCATTTCATGGTTTAGAGTTACTTGATTTTGCTAATGTAATATCATCAAACACTTTTATATATCTCTAACTCTAGATCCCCGTAGAGATATGTGGTAACCATATTCATGAGCTGCATTTCCAGTCCTTCGGAAACTACTTGGCTAACAAATTATTCAGATGTCATAACATCCATCATGAGAGAGTAAGTCTCTTCGTGGTCAATCCAGGGTGTTGTGAGAAAACTTGCGCCAAAGGAGAGCCTTACATATTAGAATTTCATTATTCTCGTTACGCTTTTTGACAAAGACTGAGTTATGTCCTACGAGCTTTACACTTGGTAGGTTAGCACTACCAGACCAAATACCCGATCCTTTGTCAAAGAATATAATTCTTTCTGGATTGTTTCTTTACATCTAGGTCAATATGCTCTTTGTTGATATTATTCAATTGAGCCTGGTTCGATGTCGTCGTGCTCGATCATCTTATGAGCCATCGTATATGCGAATAAATTATCAATAATTATATATGATCTGTCCATCGACTCATATGTACTCTTATAGTTCATTTGAGATTAATATTCATCTCTAGAATCAATATTAACTTTGGAGCGTCCTCTAATGATGATTCATGGACATAATTATAATTAGAGACAATCTCATGAGAGTTTTGTGTATTGATGATAAATGGATGTGCCTAACTATTCTCTTCCTTTAGAATAGTATCCATCGAACCAAGTAGCTTCCACCACTTCCATTTGGTAGCTACGACCTCAACCACACCTCCACTATGTGTGATTGCAACGCACTTTCCAATGGCGTTGTGCCCCTGTTGGGGACTTTTTAACCTTGCGAGTATATTTGCATATCGTATATGTGATCTTGTCATTTTTGGGATAACATTAAACGTATCAGGTATCGAGTCTGATTCGTTTGACTTCAACATTAAGTTGTGAAGTTTTGGGGATCAAAATGAGACAAAGTGGGAATATTCAATGACACTTTCTGTCGTTCCCATGGAAAATCCTTTTTCCGAGCCCTAACGACGGGGAAGACTGTCTCATGAAAGTGACAACCCGCAAAATCTAGCGGTAAAGGGATCACTAGTCAAATATTCTAAATAGCGGATAATTTTTGGGGATTCATATCCAACATATACCAAATCGTCTTTAAGGACCCATTTCGATGCGCTGTGGGGGCGCAATTGGCACATATACTACAGAACCAAACATGCGTAAATGTAAAATATCAGACTTATATCCAGTTACCAACTGGTACGCATGAGGCTGGTTAGCAAGCAGTAGGTCTAAAAACAAAAAAAACTACATATAATAATTGCATAACCCTAGGTAGATGTGGGTAAATTGGTGCGCATTACTAATACCCTAGATGTCATCATATTCTTTTGATAACAACTTCTATGAGACCATTTTATATATAGATGTGGGGTATAGGAAACTCTACATTGATCCTAATACATATGCAATTAACATCAAATCCTTATGATGTAAATTCTCCAACATTCCAAGTCATGTATACTTGATGAAATACTCAGGGTGGTGAGCCCTTAAACGTATAGGTAGTGCTAAGAGTGCAATATTTCATGTGGACAATAATACGACATGCGTTCATCGTGTCGAAACCAGAACCATAAAGTACTTTAATGACCCGCATTCTGGATGTTTATGTCCATAAATATCACCTTGTATTCGTTGTAACAATGGAATATTTTTGTATTATGTCCTTAGCTTTATGATGATCTCATTCCTGTCTTGGCTAAGGATTAGGGTATATACAAAAGTTTTAGGTATTCGAGAGGGCATATTATGATGACAATGTTGTTTCCTATGCTGTAGAAGTCAACAATTGCAATTTGCCTCATTTTGCCTTTCACTCGAAAGAGAATGTGTCTGTGTATTTGACAATACACGAATCACTATGTCATAACCATGGTGTCCTACATGGTCATGTCGAAACATATATGTGTCATTTCCCCAAAGTTCTTTATTGGTGATAAAAAAAATGTTTCGATGACCCAGTAATCTACTAGTTTGACACATTAGTTTCCATGATATATGTTTCCTTTCATATTCATTGGAATTTATGTATATATGCTCATTTCCATTTTATACGAATATCTTTACAAGGTTCCTATTAATCTTGTACCAACAAGAAAATGACAATTCATCGTCTAAGTATTTCGGTTGGATGAATTATAAAATAAGTATTTGTCTATCATTTTAGATTATGTGAGAGTTAAAAAAAATCAATTCTCCTCGATACATTCCTACACGGAACGGAGAATATTGAAATTTTTGCATTTGTAACAATGTATTTCTTTACATCTATAATGGTTACATATTCAATTACTTATCAGAGAAATTAATTTTGATACTTAAAATTAATTTCAAAGAAACATATGCTTAACCAATATTAAACATTAAATTAATATGTTATAGTTCATTTTTAAACTTGTTCCCCTTTTGATAGAATCACTTTTTAGTGCATTTCTTATTTGATTGTCCATTATCATTTAGGGTAGTAGTTGTATCCCTACTCCAGGTGTTGAAAAATCATTCTTGACTCTTACCAAGACCCTGACCCTTTCTAGGGTCTCGTCCACATAGTGCATAAATGTCACATGTGTGAAATTGTTTTTAACTCTCTGTTATTTGGAGTTGTTTCCATCTTAAATGCTTTCATTATTGATCTCGAGAATTTTCTTTGTCTCGACATATGTGGTGTTGTTATTCGAAAGAACCTTGTTATATCTCTCAACCACTTGCAGTTGGTTGATGAGTTTGTCTAAAGGTTACATTCCAACTTATATTAGTTAATTAATATTTTTGATATATGAAAGGTGGAAATAATGTTAAGAATCATGTAATCTTCTATGAGTTCCTTGCCACAGAGATTGAGACGCGTTTCGGATATAACATTTCTTTGTTGAAATCAGTTACCTTTTTGTATTAGAGTAAGTGGGTTTCATTCCACTGTACGATTAGTTCGGGAAGTACATACTCATGAGTACTCCGGATTATCCCTTTCGGGACATCCCACATTTTTTTGGGGGTTTCTAGTAAAGGCATTCCTATGAAACTTAGGATTTATATGTATTCTCAAAACATATGTGTATTTGCTTGTACCTTTTCAAGAGGTTGGTTTTAGAGTCAATGGGGAGTTGATGGACTTTAGGTATTTTGTTGTACCTTTTCAAAAGGAGGTTTATATACTCATTTATGATACTCAGATTCTTTTAAGTTTACGACGTTGATTTTGGGATGAGTTGTTTCAACCATTTACATATATAAAGAATAATACATGATTTTCTTTTTGATAAGAAAATGGATAATGGTTATGAAATTTCATTATCATAACAATATTGGATTTTTGTATGTTTATATTTTGTTGATAATACTTCATCAATATTTTAATTTGTGAAAAAGAAATCACTCAATCTATTGGATTTCCAGGTAGTAGGGGAATCACATTGATTTCTTAAGTCCCTACAAACCATAGGGTTGTTTACACCCGTTTGACAAAATCCAGTTGATATTGTGATTTATTTAATTTGAATATAACATTGTTAATTATAGAGCATTTGGCATGAGGCCAATGAGTTTGGCATATGAAACCAATTTTAATATTTTAATACATTAATAGTATTTTTGGAGCTTTTGGTAAAGACCAAAATATATGGGGTTGGAAGTGTAACTTTCAAAAATTAATTATATAGTTTAAAATTATGAGTAAGAAATCACAATCAAGATAAATGTTGAATTTAACTATAATAATTATATAATAATAATAATAATAATAATAATAATCATCATAGTCATAATAGATGAACAAGCATAAATAACAAGAAGCGTTTAAAACATAGCTATCAATTCAAATATGATTAAACACAAAAAATGTAGTAATAATATAATACATTTAGGAGATATATAATAATTTTTGTTACCCGTATGTAGTAGAATTACTTTCATAAACACTTTATTTTAAATATAAAACATGTAAAAAGAATAATTAAGATAATCATATGACTTATAATACTTCATGATTAACTTTATAAAAAAATATTACACAATATTAAAACGAAATAAACTACATCTTTATCATTCAATCTAGATAAATTAAAGTATAATAAAAAAATTGAAGTAAACAAATTATACAAAACACAAAAACTTTTGACATCAAAATACTCCATAAAATTGATAAACAACCGAAAAAATTATCGCATTCTCAATACCACACAAACTTTATTATTAATTTGATAGAGACAAATAAATAAAACGGTTACACTTTTACTATTTAATAATATACTTTAATTAAAGAATGTAGACTTAATACTTTATATTAAAAAATCAAATTTTATTTGTATTGGTAAGTATTAAAATAAACATTTTTTTAGGCTATTGATCTGTATGTAAGATTTTTAAAATAGATAAAAATTCAATTTTTTTATAGTACTTAGTAAAAGGATATATATCAAAACATAAGAAACAAACAACAATACATGTATGGATACTTGGCTGATCTAGTTGGATTTTCTCACCAATCTCTCTTCACCCCTCTCTGGTCAACAAAAAAATATGCCTTTTTTATTTATAATAATAATAATAATCATATTACCTCATTCTTTATAATGGGAATGAAACAATCAAAGGAACATACATAATTTGTAAATTCAATAAAACATAACTGCCATTGATAAAGCAGTTGTTATGATGCTTGACTGCTTGTTTTAGTTTTTCGATGTTGCACGCTATTGTGAACAATGATAACAAACAAGCAAAAATTCTATTGATTATATATAAATAACAAGCCGAAAGAAAACTTACTTGAGTTTGTGACCAACGTAATAAGAGCAGACAAGTAGGCAACGAGCAACGGACAAAACAACCATTTAATTATAAATAAATTTTTAGCTTACGTGCTGATAACGTGTTAAAGGGAAAACAATATAGAAGAACCGTTAAACCAAGAATCACTAAATCACTTAGAGAGAGAAAGTAGAGAGAGAGAGATGAAGCGCAGAATGTGTTCTTGAATAGAATATACGTGAGTTTCTTACACAACCCAAAGCCACAAGGGACTTAAATACCCTTGGCTTATACAACAGATAAAAGCTATTAAGCACAGTATAAGACCAAACCTTTAAATACAATGATTACTATAAAATCAGACTTAACAATCTCCCCCTTAGTAATCATTGGCGTTGTGGTCTTCAATATCCATCTTCTAAATCAGCACGGACCATCTAAGCGACTTATTGAAGAGAATCTTTCTTGACTAAAAAAAAATTTCTTCTCAGCATCTTTCAATTTGTGTTGCCTTTGCTGCTTTGACAAGACTGGACCAGTTTGAAATAAACTTGAACGAACAATCGGTTCATCAGCTTGTGCTCTAGACGACACACTTCTTTTAAATGAACTTGAATGAACAGTAGTGATCGGAGCAAGAACATCAAAAGAATTAATTGCTGAGAAAATATAGAATCTTGAGCGAATCTTGATCAACAGATAAACGTTTGAGCTCTTTGTCTCTTTAACTTCTCCCCCTCATGACCTTGATGATCTGGATCAACTTGGTCATGCAAATTAAATTCTACTTAGTAAAATATCACAGATTAATCTATCAGATGAAGTCAATAGTAAGTTTTTGGATACAGATACAAGTTTTATTGCATATCAAGTTAAAACATGTTCAGTTTCAAAAACTTTCGTCAATCTATTCAGTGTGCTAGCATGCGAACTTCGATTAGCTTCAAGAAAATGCAATTATAAAAATATAATAGAGAACTTTGCATGTACTCACACTAAACCATCAAGAATTAAGACTTTCACAAGTTTACAAGTTTATCCCTTAAACCTTCAACTAAGTATAGTAGAAAGTCGAGAACAAAAGATTTCTCAATCCTTCCTCGTTTACTTCTTCGAAGCTCGAGAAATTCCAAAGGAATTTCCTTTTCTTTTCCACTATCTTTGATTCCACTCGTACTTGGAATCATGTCTTTTGGTCTCGGTATCGAAGTAAATCGATTCTCATCGAAGATGGCATCTCTCGATTCTATTACGGTTTTAACCGAAACAAAATAGTTTGGTTCGATGACACAGAACCGATATGCCTTAGAATGATCGGCATATCCGATAAATATACAATCGATTCCTCTTTCCCTCAATGTCTTCCTTTTGGGATCCGGTAATCTTACCACGGCTCGGCATCCCCAAACTCGTAAATAATTCAAGTTTGGTTTCTTCTTGAACCAAAGTTCATAAAGAAAAATCAAAATCACATTACAAAAACTGTAAATTACGCCATGACGTGCCACTTGGTGGTACCACTACACATGAGACAAGTCTATGACGGGGACGTAGCGATGAGGTGGTACGAGGGCTACATTTGGTGATTTAAACGTGTGTTGCGTGTAAATCATTTTCATATATATAAAAAAATAATATTTTTAATTAAATCATTTTCATATATATATATATATATATCACTCACTACTAGAAAATAAATATATATATATATATATCACTCACTACTAGAAAATAATATTTTTAATTAATTTTATAAATGCATTGAAAATCCATCAAAAATTTCAGAGGGCTACATTTGGTGTTTTAAACGTGTGGTGTAGATTATTATCAAATATATCAATTACTATTAGAAAATTGTTAAAGGGAAAACAATATAGAAGAACGATATAATAAATAGAGGAAAAATGTGTAATTTTCATTGATCATAAACCTTTTAAATAGAGTTGAGTTACAAATAGATATCTATGAGATATTTCAGTTATAATCTAACTCTGATATATTTATCTCTATCTCTATCGTCATATCCTTTAGACGATGACACATTTATACTACAACACTCCCCCTTCTGCCGAGTCAAAGGAGTGACGGTGCACAATTGTTGCCTCGTTAAAACCTTACGCCAAAATAAAAATCCAGTGGGATAAAAAATAGGACGAAGGAAATAGTACAAAGCACCAGTTTCTTTGCAATATATAGACTTTTCCTTCAGTCTAGTTTTCTCTTAGATTCGTAAATTAATCATGAGAGTTAGGAAAACATAATGGTATATAAACAATTGCCTCACTAAAACCTTACACCAAGGAACAAAACCTAATGGGAAAAATAAAACCTTGGTTGAAGGAAAGAGCGCAACATACCAATATCACAAATATAGTAGACTCCCCCTTTTTGTCTACTACTCCCCCCTGATTCGTGCATTAATCAAGAGAGTTTGAAAACATTTGCATTTACATGTTTTCCAATATATGGTTTTAGGTAATGATTTGGTAAAATGTGTCATGTTCTTCTGCCATCTTACTTGATTCAATTAAATCTCGAGAAGAGTTTTCTTATTGTTGATTGTATATTAAGTAGAATATGCTTTGTATTATCACCCTTGATGTATATGTTCATTTCTTCAATACAAGATGAATTATTTTCATATATGCAAGTAGGATACTGGTTGAACTCAAAATTACTAGCTCATCTAATATGTGTAATGATAGTTCTTAATCATATACATTCTTTAATTATCTCATGGAGAGTAATATCCATGGATTAGTTCAAGGAGGTAGTTACAAGGGATTGCTTAGTTTACTTCCAAGCAATCGGCGTGTTCATTGTGGTAATTCTTTATCTAGTTTGGAAACAACCTTTGTATGGGGTAGACAGATACCTAATATCACCAAAGACATACTAATACATTGTTTGGTGTTTTTCTATAAGAGCTAGTACTTTTGCTGCTTACATTCTAAGTAGGTACTAAAATTCCATTATCAGTCTCATTTTTTCTTTCTATAGGGAAAGTAAAAGCCTATATCAATGATTCCAAAATATTAAATTGATTTCATTCCAATGACGTTGCGTTGGTGTTGAGCTAAATCTAGCTAACAAGTTCATTGAGAAATATAATATATGGTCAAGTGTATTATGCTAAGTACGATAATGCGTATATTGTACTTAGATAGGGAATTCCAGCTCCCAACACTTTTTCGTCACCATCCTCTAGACGAAATGGATCTTTCCTTATGTCCAACACTTTGACCGATCATAGGAGTGCTAACCAGATGTGCTTTATCCATATTAAATTTCCTGATTTTCTTCTAGATATATGCGATCGGTGAATTAATATTTCACAAACTCGGTGTCCTAGCTTAAATAGCTAAACAAAACCCAGTTTTCCCAAGATTTTCAATCTCAAATTTAGATTTCAAGTAGCTGGTGGTTTCTCTTATTTCATCAAGAGTACCTATTATGTTCATAACATCGACATATAAAGCTGTTTTGAAAATCTAGAACTTGTTTTTCTAAATAAATACGCAAGGGCACGGTTGTATATTATTTCCCAATCAAGTATTCCATTAGGCGGGTATATATACCACATCCGCTTATATTATTTTAATCTATATAGTGGGCGTTTCAATTTTATTGCAAACGCATTTCATGGTTTAGAGTTACTTGATTTTGCTAATGTAATATCATCAAACACTTTTATATATCTCTAACTCTAGATCCCCGTAGAGATATGTGGTAACCATATTCATGAGCTGCATTTCCAGTCCTTCGGAAACTACTTGGCTAACAAATTATTCAGATGTCATAACATCCATCATGAGAGAGTAAGTCTCTTCGTGGTCAATCCAGGGTGTTGTGAGAAAACTTGCGCCAAAGGAGAGCCTTACATATTAGAATTTCATTATTCTCGTTACGCTTTTTGACAAAGACTGAGTTATGTCCTACGAGCTTTACACTTGGTAGGTTAGCACTACCAGACCAAATACCCGATCCTTTGTCAAAGAATATAATTCTTTCTGGATTGTTTCTTTACATCTAGGTCAATATGCTCTTTGTTGATATTATTCAATTGAGCCTGGTTCGATGTCGTCGTGCTCGATCATCTTATGAGCCATCGTATATGCGAATAAATTATCAATAATTATATATGATCTGTCCATCGACTCATATGTACTCTTATAGTTCATTTGAGATTAATATTCATCTCTAGAATCAATATTAACTTTGGAGCGTCCTCTAATGATGATTCATGGACATAATTATAATTAGAGACAATCTCATGAGAGTTTTGTGTATTGATGATAAATGGATGTGCCTAACTATTCTCTTCCTTTAGAATAGTATCCATCGAACCAAGTAGCTTCCACCACTTCCATTTGGTAGCTACGACCTCAACCACACCTCCACTATGTGTGATTGCAACGCACTTTCCAATGGCGTTGTGCCCCTGTTGGGGACTTTTTAACCTTGCGAGTATATTTGCATATCGTATATGTGATCTTGTCATTTTTGGGATAACATTAAACGTATCAGGTATCGAGTCTGATTCGTTTGACTTCAACATTAAGTTGTGAAGTTTTGGGGATCAAAATGAGACAAAGTGGGAATATTCAATGACACTTTCTGTCGTTCCCATGGAAAATCCTTTTTCCGAGCCCTAACGACGGGGAAGACTGTCTCATGAAAGTGACAACCCGCAAAATCTAGCGGTAAAGGGATCACTAGTCAAATATTCTAAATAGCGGATAATTTTTGGGGATTCATATCCAACATATACCAAATCGTCTTTAAGGACCCATTTCGATGCGCTGTGGGGGCGCAATTGGCACATATACTACAGAACCAAACATGCGTAAATGTAAAATATCAGACTTATATCCAGTTACCAACTGGTACGCATGAGGCTGGTTAGCAAGCAGTAGGTCTAAAAACAAAAAAAACTACATATAATAATTGCATAACCCTAGGTAGATGTGGGTAAATTGGTGCGCATTACTAATACCCTAGATGTCATCATATTCTTTTGATAACAACTTCTATGAGACCATTTTATATATAGATGTGGGGTATAGGAAACTCTACATTGATCCTAATACATATGCAATTAACATCAAATCCTTATGATGTAAATTCTCCAACATTCCAAGTCATGTATACTTGATGAAATACTCAGGGTGGTGAGCCCTTAAACGTATAGGTAGTGCTAAGAGTGCAATATTTCATGTGGACAATAATACGACATGCGTTCATCGTGTCGAAACCAGAACCATAAAGTACTTTAATGACCCGCATTCTGGATGTTTATGTCCATAAATATCACCTTGTATTCGTTGTAACAATGGAATATTTTTGTATTATGTCCTTAGCTTTATGATGATCCCATTCCTGTCTTGGCTAAGGATTAGGGTATATACAAAAGTTTTAGGTATTCGAGAGGGCATATTATGATGACAATGTTGTTTCCTATGCTGTAGAAGTCAACAATTGCAATTTGCCTCATTTTGCCTTTCACTCGAAAGAGAATGTGTCTGTGTATTTGACAATACACGAATCACTATGTCATAACCATGGTGTCCTACATGGTCATGTCGAAACATATATGTGTCATTTCCCCAAAGTTCTTTATTGGTGATAAAAAAAATGTTTCGATGACCCAGTAATCTACTAGTTTGACACATTAGTTTCCATGATATATGTTTCCTTTCATATTCATTGGAATTTATGTATATATGCTCATTTCCATTTTATACGAATATCTTTACAAGGTTCCTATTAATCTTGTACCAACAAGAAAATGACAATTCATCGTCTAAGTATTTCGGTTGGATGAATTATAAAATAAGTATTTGTCTATCATTTTAGATTATGTGAGAGTTAAAAAAAATCAATTCTCCTCGATACATTCCTACACGGAACGGAGAATATTGAAATTTTTGCATTTGTAACAATGTATTTCTTTACATCTATAATGGTTACATATTCAATTACTTATCAGAGAAATTAATTTTGATACTTAAAATTAATTTCAAAGAAACATATGCTTAACCAATATTAAACATTAAATTAATATGTTATAGTTCATTTTTAAACTTGTTCCCCTTTTGATAGAATCACTTTTTAGTGCATTTCTTATTTGATTGTCCATTATCATTTAGGGTAGTAGTTGTATCCCTACTCCAGGTGTTGAAAAATCATTCTTGACTCTTACCAAGACCCTGACCCTTTCTAGGGTCTCGTCCACATAGTGCATAAATGTCACATGTGTGAAATTGTTTTTAACTCTCTGTTATTTGGAGTTGTTTCCATCTTAAATGCTTTCATTATTGATCTCGAGAATTTTCTTTGTCTCGACATATGTGGTGTTGTTATTCGAAAGAACCTTGTTATATCTCTCAACCACTTGCAGTTGGTTGATGAGTTTGTCTAAAGGTTACATTCCAACTTATATTAGTTAATTAATATTTTTGATATATGAAAGGTGGAAATAATGTTAAGAATCATGTAATCTTCTATGAGTTCCTTGCCACAGAGATTGAGACGCGTTTCGGATATAACATTTCTTTGTTGAAATCAGTTACCTTTTTGTATTAGAGTAAGTGGGTTTCATTCCACTGTACGATTAGTTCGGGAAGTACATACTCATGAGTACTCCGGATTATCCCTTTCGGGACATCCCACATTTTTTTGGGGGTTTCTAGTAAAGGCATTCCTATGAAACTTAGGATTTATATGTATTCTCAAAACATATGTGTATTTGCTTGTACCTTTTCAAGAGGTTGGTTTTAGAGTCAATGGGGAGTTGATGGACTTTAGGTATTTTGTTGTACCTTTTCAAAAGGAGGTTTATATACTCATTTATGATACTCAGATTCTTTTAAGTTTACGACGTTGATTTTGGGATGAGTTGTTTCAACCATTTACATATATAAAGAATAATACATGATTTTCTTTTTGATAAGAAAATGGATAATGGTTATGAAATTTCATTATCATAACAATATTGGATTTTTGTATGTTTATATTTTGTTGATAATACTTCATCAATATTTTAATTTGTGAAAAAGAAATCACTCAATCTATTGGATTTCCAGGTAGTAGGGGAATCACATTGATTTCTTAAGTCCCTACAAACCATAGGGTTGTTTACACCCGTTTGACAAAATCCAGTTGATATTGTGATTTATTTAATTTGAATATAACATTGTTAATTATAGAGCATTTGGCATGAGGCCAATGAGTTTGGCATATGAAACCAATTTTAATATTTTAATACATTAATAGTATTTTTGGAGCTTTTGGTAAAGACCAAAATATATGGGGTTGGAAGTGTAACTTTCAAAAATTAATTATATAGTTTAAAATTATGAGTAAGAAATCACAATCAAGATAAATGTTGAATTTAACTATAATAATTATATAATAATAATAATAATAATAATAATAATCATCATAGTCATAATAGATGAACAAGCATAAATAACAAGAAGCGTTTAAAACATAGCTATCAATTCAAATATGATTAAACACAAAAAATGTAGTAATAATATAATACATTTAGGAGATATATAATAATTTTTGTTACCCGTATGTAGTAGAATTACTTTCATAAACACTTTATTTTAAATATAAAACATGTAAAAAGAATAATTAAGATAATCATATGACTTATAATACTTCATGATTAACTTTATAAAAAAATATTACACAATATTAAAACGAAATAAACTACATCTTTATCATTCAATCTAGATAAATTAAAGTATAATAAAAAAATTGAAGTAAACAAATTATACAAAACACAAAAACTTTTGACATCAAAATACTCCATAAAATTGATAAACAACCGAAAAAATTATCGCATTCTCAATACCACACAAACTTTATTATTAATTTGATAGAGACAAATAAATAAAACGGTTACACTTTTACTATTTAATAATATACTTTAATTAAAGAATGTAGACTTAATACTTTATATTAAAAAATCAAATTTTATTTGTATTGGTAAGTATTAAAATAAACATTTTTTTAGGCTATTGATCTGTATGTAAGATTTTTAAAATAGATAAAAATTCAATTTTTTTATAGTACTTAGTAAAAGGATATATATCAAAACATAAGAAACAAACAACAATACATGTATGGATACTTGGCTGATCTAGTTGGATTTTCTCACCAATCTCTCTTCACCCCTCTCTGGTCAACAAAAAAATATGCCTTTTTTATTTATAATAATAATAATAATCATATTACCTCATTCTTTATAATGGGAATGAAACAATCAAAGGAACATACATAATTTGTAAATTCAATAAAACATAACTGCCATTGATAAAGCAGTTGTTATGATGCTTGACTGCTTGTTTTAGTTTTTCGATGTTGCACGCTATTGTGAACAATGATAACAAACAAGCAAAAATTCTATTGATTATATATAAATAACAAGCCGAAAGAAAACTTACTTGAGTTTGTGACCAACGTAATAAGAGCAGACAAGTAGGCAACGAGCAACGGACAAAACAACCATTTAATTATAAATAAATTTTTAGCTTACGTGCTGATAACGTGTTAAAGGGAAAACAATATAGAAGAACCGTTAAACCAAGAATCACTAAATCACTTAGAGAGAGAAAGTAGAGAGAGAGAGATGAAGCGCAGAATGTGTTCTTGAATAGAATATACGTGAGTTTCTTACACAACCCAAAGCCACAAGGGACTTAAATACCCTTGGCTTATACAACAGATAAAAGCTATTAAGCACAGTATAAGACCAAACCTTTAAATACAATGATTACTATAAAATCAGACTTAACAATCTCCCCCTTAGTAATCATTGGCGTTGTGGTCTTCAATATCCATCTTCTAAATCAGCACGGACCATCTAAGCGACTTATTGAAGAGAATCTTTCTTGACTAAAAAAAAATTTCTTCTCAGCATCTTTCAATTTGTGTTGCCTTTGCTGCTTTGACAAGACTGGACCAGTTTGAAATAAACTTGAACGAACAATCGGTTCATCAGCTTGTGCTCTAGACGACACACTTCTTTTAAATGAACTTGAATGAACAGTAGTGATCGGAGCAAGAACATCAAAAGAATTAATTGCTGAGAAAATATAGAATCTTGAGCGAATCTTGATCAACAGATAAACGTTTGAGCTCTTTGTCTCTTTAACTTCTCCCCCTCATGACCTTGATGATCTGGATCAACTTGGTCATGCAAATTAAATTCTACTTAGTAAAATATCACAGATTAATCTATCAGATGAAGTCAATAGTAAGTTTTTGGATACAGATACAAGTTTTATTGCATATCAAGTTAAAACATGTTCAGTTTCAAAAACTTTCGTCAATCTATTCAGTGTGCTAGCATGCGAACTTCGATTAGCTTCAAGAAAATGCAATTATAAAAATATAATAGAGAACTTTGCATGTACTCACACTAAACCATCAAGAATTAAGACTTTCACAAGTTTACAAGTTTATCCCTTAAACCTTCAACTAAGTATAGTAGAAAGTCGAGAACAAAAGATTTCTCAATCCTTCCTCGTTTACTTCTTCGAAGCTCGAGAAATTCCAAAGGAATTTCCTTTTCTTTTCCACTATCTTTGATTCCACTCGTACATGGAATCATGTCTTTTGGTCTCGGTATCGAAGTAAATCGATTCTCATCGAAGATGGCATCTCTCGATTCTATTACGGTTTTAACCGAAACAAAATAGTTTGGTTCGATGACACAGAACCGATATGCCTTAGAATGATCGGCATATCCGATAAATATACAATCGATTCCTCTTTCCCTCAATGTCTTCCTTTTGGGATCCGGTAATCTTACCACGGCTCGGCATCCCCAAACTCGTAAATAATTCAAGTTTGGTTTCTTCTTGAACCAAAGTTCATAAAGCAAAATCAAAATCGCATTACAAAAACTGTAAATTACGCCATGACGTGCCACTTGGTGGTACCACTACACATGAGACAAGTCTATGACGGGGACGTAGCGATGAGGTGGTACGAGGGCTACATTTGGTGATTTAAACGTGTGTTGCGTGTAAATCATTTTCATATATATAAAAAAATAATATTTTTAATTAAATCATTTTCATATATATATATATATATATCACTCACTACTAGAAAATAAATATATATATATATCACTCACTACTAGAAAATAATATTTTTAATTAATTTTATAAATGCATTGAAAATCCATCAAAAATTTCAGAGGGCTACATTTGGTGTTTTAAACGTGTGGTGTAGATTATTATCATATATATCAATTACTATTAGAAAATTGTTAAAGGGAAAACAATATAGAAGAACGATATAATAAATAGAGGAAAAATGTGTAATTTTCATTGATCATAAACCTTTTAAATAGAGTTGAGTTACAAATAGATATCTATGAGATATTTCAGTTATAATCTAACTCTGATATATTTATCTCTATCTCTATCGTCATATCCTTTAGACGATGACACATTTATACTACAACACTCCCCCTTGTGCCGAGTCAAAGGAGTGACGGTGCACAATTGTTGCCTCGTTAAAACCTTACGCCAAAATAAAAATCCAGTGGGATAAAAAATAGGACGAAGGAAATAGTACAAAGCACCAGTTTCTTTGCAATATATAGACTTTTCCTTCAGTCTAGTTTTCTCTTAGATTCGTAAATTAATCATGAGAGTTAGGAAAACATAATGGTATATAAACAATTGCCTCACTAAAACCTTACACCAAGGAACAAAACCTAATGGGAAAAATAAAACCTTGGTTGAAGGAAAGAGCGCAACATACCAATATCACAAATATAGTAGACTCCCCCTTTTTGTCTACTACTCCCCCCTGATTCGTGCATTAATCAAGAGAGTTTGAAAACATTTGCATTTACATGTTTTCCAATATATGGTTTTAGGTAATGATTTGGTAAAATGTGTCATGTTCTTCTGCCATCTTACTTGATTCAATTAAATCTCGAGAAGAGTTTTCTTATTGTTGATTGTATATTAAGCAGAATATGCTTTGTATTATCACCCTTGATGTATATGTTCATTTCTTCAATACAAGATGAATTATTTTCATATATGCAAGTAGGATACTGGTTGAACTCAAAATTACTAGCTCATCTAATATGTGTAATGATAGTTCTTAATCATATACATTCTTTAATTATCTCATGGAGAGTAATATCCATGGATTAGTTCAAGGAGGTAGTTACAAGGGATTGCTTAGTTTACTTCCAAGCAATCGGCGTGTTCATTGTGGTAATTCTTTATCTAGTTTGGAAACAACCTTTGTATGGGGTAGACAGATACCTAATATCACCAAAGACATACTAATACATTGTTTGGTGTTTTTCTATAAGAGCTAGTACTTTTGCTGCTTACATTCTAAGTAGGTACTAAAATTCCATTATCAGTCTCATTTTTTCTTTCTATAGGGAAAGTAAAAGCCTATATCAATGATTCCAAAATATTAAATTGATTTCATTCCAATGACGTTGCGTTGGTGTTGAGCTAAATCTAGCTAACAAGTTCATTGAGAAATATAATATATGGTCAAGTGTATTATGCTAAGTACGATAATGCGTATATTGTACTTAGATAGGGAATTCCAGCTCCCAACACTTTTTCGTCACCATCCTCTAGACGAAATGGATCTTTCCTTATGTCCAACACTTTGACCGATCATAGGAGTGCTAACCAGATGTGCTTTATCCATATTAAATTTCCTGATTTTCTTCTAGATATATGCGATCGGTGAATTAATATTTCACAAACTCGGTGTCCTAGCTTAAATAGCTAAACAAAACCAAGTTTTCCCAAGATTTTCAATCTCAAATTTAGATTTCAAGTAGCTGGTGGTTTCTCTTATTTCATCAAGAGTACCTATTATGTTCATAACATCGACATATAAAGCTGTTTTGAAAATCTAGAACTTGTTTTTCTAAATAAATACGCAAGGGCACGGTTGTATATTATTTCCCAATCAAGTATTCCATTAGGCGGGTATATATACCACATCCGCTTATATTATTTTAATCTATAAAGTGGGCGTTTCAATTTTATTGCAAACGCATTTCATGGTTTAGAGTTACTTGATTTTGCTAATGTAATATCATCAAACACTTTTATATATCTCTAACTCTAGATCCCCGTAGAGATATGTGGTAACCATATTCATGAGCTGCATTTCCAGTCCTTCGGAAACTACTTGGCTAACAAATTATTCAGATGTCATAACATCCATCATGAGAGAGTAAGTCTCTTCGTGGTCAATCCAGGGTGTTGTGAGAAAACTTGCGCCAAAGGAGAGCCTTACATATTAGAATTTCATTATTCTCGTTACGCTTTTTGACAAAGACTGAGTTATGTCCTACGAGCTTTACACTTGGTAGGTTAGCACTACCAGACCAAATACCCGATCCTTTGTCAAAGAATATAATTCTTTCTGGATTGTTTCTTTACATCTAGGTCAATATGCTCTTTGTTGATATTATTCAATTGAGCCTGGTTCGATGTCGTCGTGCTCGATCATCTTATGAGCCATCGTATATGCGAATAAATTATCAATAATTATATATGATCTGTCCATCGACTCATATGTACTCTTATAGTTCATTTGAGATTAATATTCATCTCTAGAATCAATATTAACTTTGGAGCGTCCTCTAATGATGATTCATGGACATAATTATAATTAGAGACAATCTCATGAGAGTTTTGTGTATTGATGATAAATGGATGTGCCTAACTATTCTCTTCCTTTAGAATAGTATCCATCGAACCAAGTAGCTTCCACCACTTCCATTTGGTAGCTACGACCTCAACCACACCTCCACTATGTGTGATTGCAACGCACTTTCCAATGGCGTTGTGCCCCTGTTGGGGACTTTTTAACCTTGCGAGTATATTTGCATATCGTATATGTGATCTTGTCATTTTTGGGATAACATTAAACGTATCAGGTATCGAGTCTGATTCGTTTGACTTCAACATTAAGTTGTGAAGTTTTGGGGATCAAAATGAGACAAAGTGGGAATATTCAATGACACTTTCTGTCGTTCCCATGGAAAATCCTTTTTCCGAGCCCTAACGACGGGGAAGACTGTCTCATGAAAGTGACAATCCGCAAAATCTAGCGGTAAAGGGATCACTAGTCAAATATTCTAAATAGCGGATAATTTTTGGGGATTCATATCCAACATATACCAAATCGTCTTTAAGGACCCATTTCGATGCGCTGTGGGGGCGCAATTGGCACATATACTACAGAACCAAACATGCGTAAATGTAGAGAGAGAGAGATGAAGTGCAGAATGTGTTCTTGAATAGAGAATACGTGAGTTTCTTACCCAACCCAAAGCCACAAGGGACTTAAATACCCTTGGCTTATACAACAGATAAAAGCTATTAAGCACAGTATAAGACCAAACCTATAAATACAATGATTACTATAAAATCAGACTTAACAAGAACAATATAATAAAGAGAGGAAAATGTGTAATTCTCATTAATCATAAACCATTTAAATAGGGATGAGTTACAAATAGATATCTATGAGATATTTCAGTTATAATCTAACTCTGATATATTTATCTCTATCTCTATCGTCATATCCTTTAGACGATGACACATTTATCCTACAACAAAGATAATACTTTTAAGTAATTTTATAAATTTACAGAAAATCCATCAGTCACAGTCATAGGGCTCCATTTGGTGTTTTAAACGTGTGGTGTAAATCATTTTCATATATATATATATATATATATATATATATATATATATATATATAGGGGTGTGTTCAAATGAAAACTATCTTTCATTGTGTACATGAGGACCAATCTTAACCTTTGATCAAAACTTAGAAAACCAATCAATGGTTAATACATAATAAGGTTAATTGAGAAGTGATTAAGGACAAAATTGGAAATTTGAATCAGCGCTTACCTTGTCTGACTTTTTTTTTTTTAATTATTTTTTTACCCCCTTAAACTTTAAAATAAACTATCTTAAAAATTACTAATATTTTAACCAAACAAATTACATAAAAAAAACGAGAATTTCGTGCTTTTCGATATGACATCCATCTCTATATAGTTTTTTTTTTCGTTTTAGCCGTTTTTTACGTGAAATTCTATATATGTGTTATATCCATTATGAATATTCTTGCACGTCCTCGGGTGTCCACATTCAGTATGAATAACAAAGATGAACGTTCATTCACTATTCATGATGAATAATACAGTATTCAGGATGAATATAACCCGAATCCATAAAATCGTGTATTATTCACCCTGAATGTTGCATTATTCATCCTGAATGATATATTATTCATGATGAATAATATATGGATGACCCGTGAAGGTGTAGACACATAGCGCGCTCACTTTTGTTTCCCAATTCACAACTGAAATTTAGTTTAATTCATTATGAATATGTATACGCATCCCCGGGTGTCCCACATTCAATATGAATAACAAATGTGAACGTTCATTCATTATTCATGATGAATAATATAGTATTCAGGATGAATTACACAACATTAATGATGAATAATACACAAATTCATGAATCGTGAATTATTCACCACGAATGTTGTATTATTCATCCTGTACGCAAATTATTCTTGTTGAATAATACATGAATGACCTGTGAAGATGTGGAGACGTGACACGCTCTCTTTTGTTCCCCGGTTCACAACAGAATTACTCGATAGGTTCTCGATTTGTCTTGATGGATGTTGGGTTACGGTGCTGAAGAAACGCGATGCCTTACGACGTTGAAGAAATTGTTGAAGAAGGTGAAGCGTTGGCTCAGGCACTTTGACTTTTGAACCAAAAGTGAAGCGAGAAGTGTTGGAACCCGATCTTGATTGGAACTTTTTCTGATAATGTTGCGAGAGAAGGATCATCGCTTTCTCGAGTGCCTCGCCATCATCATCAGTGGTCCCATTGTAAGCGTTATCAGACAACGCTTGTTTAGCCAGTTGGCTCGTGAGGAGTGCAACTGGGTCCACTGATTTCTTGTTCTTCTTTTCAAGCTTTGCTTTCTTCTCTAGCACCAAGCTCTCATCAGTCAACAGAATCTCATATAATTCCTGTATCTGCATAGTGGAAATCCGAACATCGTTCCTCAGTCTGTGACAAGTTTTGTTCCATTCAGGCTGAAGAGCATTTAGGAATTTCAGATTCGTCTCAAGCTCTGTCTTGTTCACATTTATCTTTCGCAGATCATTCAGCACTGCACAAAATCTGTCGAAAACACTTTTTAGAAACTTACTGTCTTTGGCCTTGAACTCCTCAAAGTTGTTCATGAAGCGTGTATGTCTAAGTTGAGTCGCAACTGAAGATCCAAGCATGATCTTTTCTAACTGTTCCCACATCTGATTTGGATAATTTTTGTAATGATCAACACGGTTATAGACAGAGTTTGGCAAATCTAGCATCATATTAGCACTTATTTCTCGATCAGCTTTTAGGCGTAAAACTTCGTCAGGTGTTGCGGGAATCTCTTTGTTAAGATTTATGAACGGTCCTTCAGTTAGAGACTTCATCATGTTTGCTCCATTAGTTTGACGTTCAATGAAGTTGAGGAATCGATCTTGCCACTGAGTGAATTCGTTTTCATCTATCAGAACTGGAGGACGAGTATCGGATCCCAAGGACATCATTAGATCGCTTGTGTAGAACTTAGCTTGAAAGGCAAACTTTGCAGAATCCATATTTGAGATAAACAGAAAAATTCTAAGTCTGAGACTGGCGCAAAGTAGATGATTGTCGCGAGCAGTATGAGACGCAAATTGTTCTTTGCGTGAACAAGTTGTGGCGCAAAGGAGCTTTGCGTGAAGCACTAGTAACGCATATGTTACTTTGCGTGAGCAGAGGAGACGCAAACTGGAGGTTTGCGTGATAAAGCAGTGGCGCAAAGTAGCCTTTGCGTGATTCACAAGTGACGCAAACTTGATTCTCGCAATCAGTGAGTGACGCAAACAAGGTTTGCATGAGCCGAGTAAGACGCAAGGTGAACTTTGCGTGAGCTGAAGGTAACGCAAACTTGTGTTTACGTGAAATAGAGTTGGTGAGAACTTGGATTTGCGCGATTAACTAAAGATGCAAACTTAAGTTTGCGTGAGAGGTTGATGAAGAAAACTTTGATGAAATCCTTGATAAGAACTAGCGCAAAGCTTATGAACTCGCGCAAATTGCTATGAACTCGCGCAAAGTTGAGATCTAGCGCAATCCTGCTGAAAACCACAAAAATCACCAAAAATCGATTATATCCATGAAATTAATGCAACTAAATCACACAGAAATGATCGAAAACAAGT
The DNA here is from genome assembly GCA_954870635.1 of Arctium minus. Lineage (NCBI taxonomy): Eukaryota > Viridiplantae > Streptophyta > Magnoliopsida > Asterales > Asteraceae > Arctium > Arctium minus. The sequence continues at coordinate 40,981,705 of OX941080.1, read as the reverse complement.
TTCTAACACTTTTCAATCCAAGTTTTCGATAAAAAATCATAAAACACAGAATTCGATAAAAGAACAGTTCGTTAAAAACGGTTTTTTTCAGAATCCTCAACAATCTCAAAATCGACAATCAAAACTTGTTTTTCTTGAAATTTGATGTGAATCAAAAGTGTTTAGCATGTAAAATCGGATCCAACAAACCAAATTTCGCATAAGATCGTTCAAAAACACAACTGAATTAGATGAAAATTTCAAAAACGAGATTTTCTTGAAAAAAATTTCAAGAAAATCAATCAAATTTTCGAATTAATGCAGAAAATCAGAAACGAAAATCGAATCTCTCAATTCTCTCAAGATCTAGAACAACTCTGATACCAATTGTTAGTCCAAGAATCACTAAATCCTAGAGAGAGAAAATAGAGAGAGAGAGAGAGAGAGAGAGACAATGTAGCGCAAAGTAAAATGTGTATTGAAAGTATGCGTGAAGTGTTACAAGGAACAAAGACCAAAGGGACTTAAATACCCTTGGTCAATACAACACAGTATTAGACTCTAAACACAGTATTTGACCAAGCCTATAAATACAATGATTACTATAAAATCAGACTTAACAGAAACAAATGTTGTATTAGAGAGCTGGAAAGAGCTTCCCAGTTTCGAGAAAATTTACAGCACAAATAACATTGTTAAACATGATACAAATAAACACAAAGGTACCGGAGCAAGCAGGTCTATTAGACAATTTCTTCACCGGAGCTCCAAATCTGCAAGTGATGCGTCAATTAACCTTCCGTTACTCAAGAATGTAGATAACAAATTTGTGTCTGTGTCACAGGTCCATCTCTTTCTTCCTGTTCCTCCCACCATGATCTCGACGATCTTCCTCGTTTATCTCTTGATTCTGATAAGCCAGGGAACGTTCGAAATCGAAAATGGTGAGATTCGAACTCATTTGACTCCCTACCATCAATAACCAAAGCTCTGCCACGATTGTTGAATCTATGAGACCTTCGAGATTCAACACACAAGAAATCGAAAACTCACAAAAGAAATTTTCTTAGATCTGATCAAAGGTTCAACACACTTGAGAAAGAGAACGAATGAGAAGAATTAGAAAAACAAGTGTCAGAGATGATGAAGGAACACCTTGGATTCTAGTTCTAGGTTTTGACGATGATGAACCCTAGCAGTAAATTGGGGGAGAGATACTTTTAATTTATTTTAGTAAAGCAACATCCAAAATAACCATCCAATGTCCTTGCAAATTGACAAAATTGCCCTTAATTTTTTGTTTAATTACAAATATGCTTTGTTTTTCAATGACCCTTGATTTATACTAATCCATGGACTAGATTAGTCCTCAAGGTTCTCAATCTTTATTTGGTCCTCACCAGATTTTACCCCTATATATATACATATATATATATATAGAGAGAGAAAGACAAAGACAGAGACAGAGAGGAGGGTTATTTTGTAACCCATTAAAAAGTTTCAACTCCTACAACCTTGGTATCCACCGTTGGATTCATCTCTTTATTCTTTTTTAATTTTATTTAATATATCAAGGGCAAGTTAGTCATTTGTTTTTTAATTATTTTTTCCCTTTTTTAGATGATGATTATCTTAATTATTTCCTTAAATTGTGGGATTCACATGATTTAGTTTCTAATGGTGCATGTTGTAACTGTTTCCCTTCCTTTTTTTTCTGAATAACAAAATCAAGATTTCATGAATCTTCGTGACTGTGTTATTGGTTCTTCTATGGGTAGTCGGATTGAAGGTAGCGTCGACTGCGTTGATGATGGTGGTGTTGCCCAAAACGATTTTAAAAGATCTCCCGAGCGAGGTGATGCACTTGTAAATTATTCCGACGGAGAAGATGATGATAGGGTTTCGTTGATGTCGATGCTCTCCGAGACGAATGATGTGGTGTTGGCCTTCAACTCGTTGCAATGTAACACTGGTGAATCTGGGGATGGTGTATCGAAATTAGTAGATTTTTTCCGTGTTGAAGACTGTTTTGTCCCTGATGAAGGTGTCAGCGATGAAGGTTGGGCTACTTTTGAGTTTTTATTTTTATTTTTTGGTAGGCGAGTTTCGTTCTAGGCGTGGCCTCGACCGTCCTTAGACATCCCTCTGCCCACGGGTCCTATAAAGTTCAATGTTATGATTGGATACGAAATGTATGAATGCAAATAGATGGATTTTAAACATGTTGTAGGTGCTTATATTATCGTTAATAAAAGACATTGGGATGTATGTTTTATCCGTTTTTTGGCAAGTACATACTTGCCTTTACAAAAGTAGAAATGCAAAAGCCGTTTTTTATCGTTGTTTCTTCACGTGGTTACTTCTGCTTCTTGGTTGGTGTGTTCGTGTCGGGCTCAGTCTGCGTGGTCTTTTGAAGGCCTGTTGCTTCTATTGCTTTCCTTTTCTTGGAGTCTTATTACAACAATCCTACGAGCACAGACGATAGAAAGTTTGTTTTATAGAAACACCACAAAAACAAAAACGTACATGGGAACGTTATGGAACTTACTTAAATATATCCAAATTGCATCCTACACTAAAAGTCTACAACTAATAGAAGCAAAAAGCGCTGAACAGAAAATGAATAACTTGCATATGTACAGTAAACAAAGTTTACCTGAGTAGCAATTTTTTACTGAGGGACGAAACAAATATAGTCTAGTTGTTACTACCAATATCACCTAGACCCAAAATGTTTTCTCAAAAAAATGGACACAGTTTGTAGTTGGAACATAAAACGTTGTAAGAGAATATAATGATCTTCAAAGCTGCATAGAAAAGCAGACAAAAATTAGCTATATTGGTAAAAAAAACATAGAATAGTAGACATCTAATTTGCAATTCTAGATTACGAATGTGAATTCACATAGAATAACATTGTGTTATCATTTCACATTTTTTCAATAACAGTGTTGCACTTGATGTGGACAACCCTGAATTATATCACCGGATTGCAAAAGGGTTTAATTTCATCTTGACTGACTTTGTGGTAACTTTAAACTTGACTATGACTGAAATCAAGGTCTACTATTGTTCTCTTATTTATAGTGCTACTATAGTATTAGTCAAAGTGCTCAATCTCTGCATTATTAGTCGCAATTACTGATATGGTATATAAATTGCAGCCAAAGGGTCATTGGGCCAACAATATTCGGGTTACCGGTAAATGCTTGCCTCCGTGGAGGTCAAAGGATCAAACCTCGCCAAATGTAGGTAATATGTATGAGTATTTACCGTATATAAATATTATATACTTCAAAAAAATTATATGACATGTATGCAACGAAACTGAAATAGTTAGTGGACCATGAATGATATAAAAATTTAGTTTGATAAGTGCATGAACATTCTTAAGAAAAGAACCTATCATGGATGGTACTTCAGTTTAGAACATTCTTAAGAAAAAGCATCTATCAAGGATGGTACTTCAGTTTAGAAACAAACCTCACTTTTCAACACAAATCAATACATTTCTTAGTTTCATTATACATTTCTTAGTTTCATTTTGCAGTTCTCAGGATTTAAGCTTTCTCCAATTATTCATATGAACTACCTTCTAGCGCCTTTGTTTCTTGCCTTACTAAAAAACCTACAAAATTTTGTATTCCCAAGTTAATCAAGCTTCAATGATTACAGTCCTGTTAAAGTTAAAATTCACATTTTGTAACCCGGTAAATCATCTATCCAAGTTAATTGCGAAAAAACAGATAAACCCTAAATCCAATTGAAGAAGGAAATAAGTGGATTTTAATTTTACCTGAGTGGATGCATACGATTGACAAGCTTTGCAAATTCTAGATCAACATTCAAAGAAGGAGACCAGCAATCCATTGAAACTTGTAGTTGTAATGAAACAACGAAAATTACAAACATAATTGGAAAAGAAAAAAAAAAGAGTTTAATTGATTCGGAAAATGTTGAAGGGTTTTGTTTGTGGGTTTCAAGCAGATGTTACGTATGAGATTCTAGAATGTGTATGTGGGTGTGATTATGGTGTATTGAGTGGTGAATTGAAGAGTTTTTAATTGGAGGGAGATACAGGTAGAGAAGAACAGACGGAGGAGGACCATGGTGGAGGAGGACGGCGGAGCGCATGGGAATTAGAAGACCGCTGGTCTCCGTCAGCCACTGCCTCTGCTTCTTGTCTCTGCCGGATCACGAATTTGGGAATCAAACAATTAAAATTGACATTAACACCATGAAAAGGAAATAAAAAATCAGATGGAGAAGGTGAAAAAGGAGGGTACGCGTGAGAAAGAGAAGAGTAGACGAGCTCATGCGTGGTGAGTCACGTGCGACCTAAAGCCCTTCTAATTTCTTATAGTATATATATAGTCTCATTCATTTGTTAACCAAGTCATTGGTATTAACCATGTTAACTAATCAACCATTAAAACTTTTGATTAACGGTTTAAATAAAACATTGATTTTAAAACAGATTCATAAGCTTGGAATAACTATGCGCATATGCACAAGGGTATAATTGTAAAACGACACATCAAATTAAAAAAGGAAACATATTAACTCCTCTTTGGTAATCAAGGAGACCTGATCTCGAAAAGGAATAAGAATATTTAAGAAAACATATTAACTCTTCTTTGGTAATCAAGGAGATCTGATCTCGAAAGGAAATAAGAATATTTATGGAAACATATTAACTCTTCTTTGGTAATCAAGGAGAATTGATCTCGAAAGGAAATAAGAATATTTAATCAAGTTTTAAAGTAAAACATATTGTGTTTTGACAAGTTCATGGAGATGATTCATGATTTAATGTCTCTGTACTTTATTGATCAGCAAACATATTTAATCAAGTTTTAAAGTAAATAATATTGTGTTTTGACAAGTTCATGGAGATGATTAATGTTTTTTCGAGAAGCTCGCTCGGGAATCGTCTCATCTCGCTCGTTACAATAAGAAGTCGACGATCACATCTCGCGAGATCGAGGCTGTTGTTAGGCTCACGTTGCCCGGTGAGTTGTCAAAACATACCGTTTCTAAAGGTACCAAAGCAGTTACCAAATTCACCAGTTCTTAGATATGTGTAATTAGAAACTAAGAAATGTTTTGAGATTTGATTGTTTACTCGAGTGTTGTTTCCAGAGATCTAGGGTTTCTTAAACGATTTGATTGCATTTTGATAATCGATATTTCTATTCTCAATTTAGATTACAAGGTTTGTTTGATATTTTTGAACTTGATCATCTTATTCCGAAATTCCACTAGAATTCTGTTTTTGAATGCTATTGGTATTTCTTCTCATTAATCCCAGATCTGATACCTAGGGTTTAAAACAATAGCTAAACTTTTGTGACATTTATATGCAGTGCACACTTGCATGTGTGCACATTTGCATATATGCACACTTGCATATGTGCATACAGTGCATATGGGCACACTTTGAACACAACATCAAGAACCACCATAATGGTGCATATGTGCATACAGTTCATATGTGTACACTTGCATATGTTGATCAACTATGCATATTAAACTTTGTTATTATGCATATCGGATCAACTCACAGTTACTTATGGTGCATATATGCATGTACACACAATCACACTAGTACATATATGCATACTAGTTCAATTACTGCATATATGCAGACTAATCGACTGTCGCCCATTCTGTTATATCACAAATATTGACTTCTTCGAACAATTCTCGATTATCTAGAAAAAGAAAAAAAAGCTCTTTAACTAAATAAACAGGTGCACGCCGTACGCATAAGTTTGAAAGCAAAGATTTTGAAATATTCAAAACAAGATTTTCAAAATAATCAAAACAGGTGCACGTCGAGTGATAACTACCAATTTCATATTTTAAAATATTTTAATTAAAATAAATTGAGATAAATATTAATTTTAAGTTTTAAATATTCTATTTAAAATAAATTAAGATAACTATCAAATTTAATGTTTGAGCAAAATATGGAAACTATTTAAGCCATATGTTATTTAAAAGAAATACCTATATTACCCCTACCCTATTTAATATGCATGAACATTGACATAAACTATTCCTGAATTCTGATTGGTTGTTGGATGGTTAACACGGTTAATACCAATGGCTTGGTTAACAAAATAAGGGGACCCTATATATGTATGTATGTATATATATATATATATATATATATATATATATATATATATATAGGGGTTAAATCATGTGAGAACCAAAAAAAAGTTGAGAACTATGAGAACCGATCTAAGCCGTAATTTGGTTTTTGAACTTATGGTTTTAATTAAAAGTTGTTTCACCATATGAAAATGGCATAATCGTCATTTTATAAGAGAGATTCACCAGATTAAACACATACTATTTCACCTCATGAAATAAAAATATATATTTCATAAATATGATGTTTCATCTCATGAAATAAAAATATATATTTCATAAATATGATGTTTCATCTCATGAAATCCAAATATAATGTTCATATAAATGTTATTTCACCACATGAAATCAATTACAATTTTCATCATTAATCTATTTCAACTCATGAAATCAAACACAATTTCTGTCTATAATGTTATTTCACCTTATGAAATCAAAGACAATTTTAGTCTATATGTTATTTCACCCCATGAAATCCAACATAATTTTGAGAAATAAAAAACACCACTGTTGCAGAACCCTCCTCGTTTCCTTTAACACTGTTACAGATAACCCAATCCCACTTTCTCTCTCTCTAAATTCTATGTGTTCTGTTATACAGATCACTTGAAGTCGACATCTGGAATTTTGTATCCTCGTGACCTGAATAATATCTGTTGAATCCCAATCTCTCGTTTCTGAGGAGCTCTATAATTTCGATATCATTTCCACCCTGAGCTTCATTCCAACCATTCAAGTGGCCATTAGAGATCAGGGAACTCCTTGGCTGATGGAAATTGGTCTGCTGATAAGGGGAATGATTATTTGGCAGAGATTGTTCAACCATACATGAAGGAAATCCATATGAATCGGTTTTCTGAGGATAACCATCTCCAAGTTCAGTAAATCTAGGGTTTTGCTGAGAAAAGTATCTTTGCATCAAAAGTTGAAGTCTGACATCATTTTCAAAAGAAATTGGCTGTGTATGGAAGTTCGATTTTGTTAGACTAGAATTGTATTTAAGATTAAAATAGAAGGTCTAGTTTGTAAATGTTGAAATAGTTAAGGGTCTTGAGTTGTAAAGTCAACTATGTTGACTTAGTATAAATAGGTTGTTTCCTTTGTAATCTTGTAAGTATGGGCATTAGATACATTCAGAGAGATTGGTAAGAGACTTCGCACACACAGAGAACACAATGTGAGACTTGTGACTATATGTTAGATATGTGACTAGTTGTATTTCTTGTGATTGATCAATAAACTTGTGTTCTTAAACTGTGTCTTGATTGTTATATGCTAGTAATCTGGGTCACAATTGGTATCAGAGCTAGATCAGAAAATAAGAAAGATCGATTTTTTTTCAAGAAAAGTCACTGTTCATCGTTACTGTTGTATTGGAATCAAGATTTTGATTTAGTGGTTATTTTGATGTAAATTTGAGTTTACTGTAATCGTACATTGTAGTAGAACAATTCTTGTTTGAAGCAGAAATCAATTTGATCAATAGATTCGAAGAATTTGATCAATCTGTCAAGTTTCAGAAAGTTTTTCATCATGGACTGTCAAAGATCAATTGCCACGAACATGTTTGATCTTGGTGAAATTCACTTCGTAGGGTTGTTCACGATGATATAGAGATCATTTCTGCAAATTTTCAGAGTCAAATATTGAGTTTTGGGTGGAAATCAGTGAGATTTTAGTCAAAAAAGTTCAAGATTCAAAGAATTCGCACGAGCCATGAAGAACTCGCATGATGAACTTGCAGGGCTGAAGGAATTCGCACATCACAGAGAACAAATTTGTTAAGGATAGAATTCGTAGGGTTGAAGAATTCGCACAAGAGACACGTACGAATTGTGTGGAATTCGCACCTGAGAGACATACGAATTTCAAGGAATTCGCATCTGAGAGACATTCGAATTGTAAAGAATTCGCTGACTAGTTTTCTGCGAAAAGCCCAGAATTCGCACACTAGTCTTCTGTGAAAAGATCAGATTTCGTATCCTTTTCATGCGAATTCTAGTTCATACGAATTCTTACCTGTGAGTGATATGTGAATTCTGTGACACATACGAATTCTTGACTTGTAATAATTTTGAAATGATTTTCTGAGATTTTTATTACTGATTTTCTGCGGAGGGGGGCATATTTCTAACTGTGATTAAGTTTCTGATTTTTGCTAATGATCATTTCTAGTTCATTTTTCTACAGATTTCAACATGTCTCAGGGATACAACTATGATTTTGAAAAAATGAATATTTCTAAAGCTAAAGCTAATGTTAAGCGTCTTGATGGACAGTTATCTAGATAGTATGGCCAATGATTGTGAAAGGGATAATACAAAACTCAAATCTGAGATATCACCTCTAAAAACTGAAAATGAGAATTTGAAGATTCAAAATTCATCTCTTCTTTCTCAAATCAATAAGTTGAAAGAAAATTCTACTTCCTCAGAGAAAAATTTTGTTTGCTCAGAATGCATTACTAATTCCAAGATAATTTTTTTGCAGGAATAATTGAGTCCAAAGAAAAAGAGATCTCAAATCTTCAAGCCATGCTGAAAAAGTCTGAAGGTCTTAATGTCAATCCTACATGGTCAAAGAAGGAGATAATGCTAAAAGAGATTAATGATCTTAGAAGGAGAGCAAACATTGCCAGTGAGACATCTGAGGGGCTTAGAAAAATAAATTCTCAAATCTTTGCTGAAAGAGATAAATTGAAAGACAAAGTGTTCAGTCTTGAGGTTGAGATCAACATGATGAAAGAAAAAGCAACCCAAGAGAAAGACAACACAAAAACCCAATATGAGATGAAGAAGATTGAGAAGAAGAAAATTTCTGAATTAGAAGCTCAAATGGATAAAGAGAAGAAAGAAAGAAAGGATTTTGTGAAAGAAAGAAAAGCTTATGCTCAAAAGTGTTCAGAATTTTCTAGAAAAGCTTTTGAAGAAAAGAAATCAGTGGAGTTGAAATGCATAAAGCTTTCTCAACAAGTTTCAGACTTTGAGAAAGTAATCATAATGGAGAGAGATAAGTTTGAGAAGGAAAAGAAGATTGCTGAACAGAAGAATGTTGGTGTATTCAAGGAGATATCTGAACAGAGAAATAATGTTGAAAAAGATTTTGAGGAAGAAAGAAGAGTGTTTGAGACTGAGATAGAGAAGCTGAACAAGAAACTATATGAACTGTCATCAACTATTCTTAAGGAAAAAATGCGAAAGCTGAATTGCACAAGAAGTATGATACACTCTCAAAGGAAAGAAACTGTTTTGCTTCAAAGATAAAAGACTTTGAAGAGATCATGTTCAAGGTGAAGCTGACTGAGCATAAAACGCCAGAATCAATTGCTCAATCACCAAGAGATGATCTAGTTGCATCTGAATTCTCATTCAAATCAGCTGCAAGTTCAATTTTCACAAATGTTTCTAATAATCTTTTGTTTGATGCAAATGATAGTCATACTTATAAACTTAATGATCAGATTCATCCTTCTAATCTTTTCTATGACAAAATGTTGATGGTTCAGGTAACATCAAGAAGATTAAGTCTAAGAAGAAAAGGTTCTGGAGAAGGAAAGGTGAAAAAGATAAAGAAAATTGGATTTGGAGAGTTAAAGGATCTTAGGAGGAAAAGAAGAAAGAAGAATCATTTGTGCATACATCAAATTCTAAAAGGAACAATGCTCCTAAAGCTAAAACTTTTGGCAAACCTGATATGGTTTACACTATTAATCAACTGATCAGGTTATCTCAAAAGAAGATTAGTTGTTCCTATTGTGGTTCAAATGATTTTGTAAACAAAAATTATGAGAATAACTTGGATGGTTCTTACTATATCTCTCCTAATAGAACTGCAACTAACAAATCAGAATCCAAATACTAGTGGATACCAAAAGCTGAATCTGTGTTGCAGGTACCCAAGGTTTAAGGGGGACAAAGAACCATGGCTTTTGAACAAAGCAGTTCAAAAACCAAACTTAAATATCAAGAAATTATGGTTTCTGGTTACCTCAGATCAGAACTCGTTTTTCATTGGTAAAATTGAATATTACTATTCTCACCGGAGAATAAGTAATCATGGCTTCTGAATAATCAGTTCAGAACCCGATCTCAAAAGTTTTTCTTCTGAAGGATGCTCAAAAGATAACATCTTTTCAAGAAGTTTTTTCATTTGAGGGGGAGTTACTAAATTACACTGTTATATCTTTTTGGGGGAGAAGATATACGAAGCTTATTAGACTTTCATTGTTATATTATTCTGATAAATTGACTTTTTACAGATATTAAAGGGTAGAATATTTAAAGTTTTTGTCTAAGTGTGCTTAAATGAGAATATTCATTTTAAGGGGAGCTTACAGGTATATTTTCTATATCTTAATCTTTATCACTTGTTGAAAGATGAACAACTTTCACTTGTGAAAAATGATTTCTTAAATGTTCAAACCACTTCAAATTATTAAAATGTTTTCATGAATTGAGAAGTGTGTTTTTAAATTGATTTTGGATACTTTGATGCTTATCTGACCGTGTGTTCTTAAAGAAAAATACTTGTGTATTTTATTTTCATATACTTTGTCAACTATTCATACACACATCGGTTCAGTACAATGTTTCTTGACTTTGTTATTACCATGTATCAAAAGTTTAATCTTTCTATGGTAACACTCCCATTTGTACTCTACTTTGTTTGAGATCAGACGTCATTTCATCATTATACATGTGCTTTCATTGTTAACATGTTTATATTTTGTTCATATAAACATCTTACGTCTTTGATATCCCTTATTATTTTTCTTCATGATAATTTGATCTGATTAAATCATTGTCAGATTCTCAAAACATTTCTATTCACTTCATGATATTCATTCATTCAAATTGTTTTGAGAAATCTTAAATGTTTAAATGCTCAAATTTCATTCATATCTTTTTGAGCATAAATACACTGACATTGATTTCTTGCATTTAAATGACAAGAAACTCTTTGAGCAACACATTCATTTTAGGACAAATACATGGGATTCAGTGTGTGAGCTTAACCGAACTTCCATGGATTCACGATAACCAGTGTTTCCTACCCATGAAGCATTCCTTGAGTGATTGAGGGGAGATGGGTCAAAAAATTGAGTGTTGGTGTGTGAAGAGGTAAAATGGAAATGAAAGATTGGTTATATGTGAGCTTGAATGATTAAAAGAGAGAGGGTGAGAGAACAGAGTAAAAAAATATAAACTCTGCACCAAACTTCTTTCTGAGCCGGGCAACCATATTACTGTTGTTTCACATTTTTTCGTGAACAACATTGAAATAGGCACCTAGCCTATGCCATCACTTTCATTACAACCAACTACTCATTCTTTTCTTAAAAAGAGAATGTTTCACATTTTTCTGGGAAACAACACATTTTTCTGGGAAACAACACATAATCTATTGGTTCTTCACTCGGAAGATACTGATATTGAAAAAGAAGGAAAGTTGCCCCACCTTCGCCCCTTTATCATGCACATTTGAGTCTATGTATAACCATTGTTGTCTTATTGGTTTACATAATTTTTGAGCCTAAACAGCAATCATTGCGCTAATTCTTTCTTAACACAAGCACGAGCACACAGAAAATCTGTTTTTCTGTCAGAACATTCATAGAATTTACCTTGTGTTTTTCAATGATTGGATGGAAGTCCTGGGGAGTGAACATCATCTCAAGCTCCTTAAATTGTACATTCGTTGTACACAGTAACTTTGTGTTACTGACAGACATTCCTAACTATTTCATTTGTTGATTCAGGGTTACAACTCCTAATTTGTCTTAATTTGAAAATATTCAGATGAATACTTTCATGAATTGTCGGCCGACTCATTATCAGATCAGTTGGGGGAGTATGTTCTTATCCTACCAACAGGGGAGATTGTTAATCATGAAGACTGTGCTTATCAGATGATTTGGGTGAGATCATTCAAAGACTGTGCTGACATTGAAATAGTTTTAATGATTCTGATTCTCACAATTCATCAAAAGGGGGAGATATATCAAGTTTTCAAAGTTAGACTAAAGTTGATATTATCAAGAAGGGGGAGAATTTAACAGTCAGATATAGTGTTTCGGTTGTTCAAAGTTCAAGTTACAAGTTGTTTGAAAAAGCTGAGAAAAGAAAGAAAGTTTGAAGAATGACAAAGTTTGAAAGTTTTGAAGAATAGTCAAAGTTTGAAGACTTCAATGATAGTGAAGAATTTGTCAAAGTTGTTGGAAAAGTCAAAGGAGGAAATTTATTTCAAGTGATATCAAAGTTTGTTGAAGATATCAAAGTTTTCAAGATTTAAAGCTGAAAAAGATTGTTTGCTGAAGATATTTTTGAAGATAAGAAGACCTGAAGATAATTGTTAATTTTTTTTAATCTTGAATCCAAAGGAGGAGATTGTTAGACTAGAATTGTATTCAAGATTAAAATAGAAGGCCTAGTTTATAAATGTTGAAATAGTTAAGGGTCTTGAGTTGTAAAGTCAACTATGTTGACTTAGTATAAATATGTTGTTTCCTTTGTAATCTTGTAAGTACGTGCATTAGATACATTCAGATAGATTGGTAAGAGACTTCGCACACACAGAGAACACAACGTGAGACTTGTGACTATATGTTAGATCTGTGACTAGTTGTGTTTCTTGTGACTGATCAATAAGCTTGTGTTCTTAAACTGTGTATTGATTGTTATATGCTAGTAATCTGGGTCACATATTTCATGTATAAGCCGAGGCTATTTATCCTACTAGGAACTCTACCACCAACTGCCAAAATTGCAGGATCCATAAACTCGAAATCACCAACACCACCAATATCTACAGGGGCTGATGCTTGATGCACTTTTCTCAATAATGGGGAAGTGTCGAACATGTGATTCTCAGATAGATTATCAAATTCTAAGTTGTTGCAAATTGGAATGATGGAAGTTGATCACTTATTGTTAATCTTCTGAAAATCAAAAACACATAATTCGAAACAATAACCTGAAGATGATGAAAGCTCATTGTAAATTTTGCAAATTTGTTTTTGTTTTTATCTTGTTTCTCTCTCTGTTCTTGCTTCTGTTTGTGGTGACGTTGATGAATCTCGTTGACTTCATCTTCCCCAAAATATATATCCACTTTCTCTCACTGATTCTACTCAGAATCTCCATATCCAAATCTCGCATCTTCTTCCTTTTCCCTCTCGCCTTCCTCATCTCCATCTCCTTTTCCACTTCAATCCCTAACCCTAACTCACTAACCGCTCACTCGGTTCTCACCCGCCATGTCTTCCCCATCGGATTCCTCCTTACCGATGTCCTTTCATACGACCTCAACCATACTTCTGGACACTTCTCATCGAGCTCTCACCGCCATTGATTTGGCTGAAAATAGGATTTTCGGCTCGTTTTTCGATGCTTCCACCTTGACGATGGCATGTCCAAAACTCTACTATTTTACCTTGTGAAGAAACTCGGTTAATTTTAATGGCGATTTGAAACCATCAAAAATCCATTGAAAATCCATCAAAAAATTCAGAAGTTCTTAGGCATTTTCGACAGAAAGCAATAACTCATTTTGGGAAATAATTTATAGAGTAAACTAGGATTTTCGTCCTGTGGTTTGTTGTTCATAACTATTTCGTCCCTGGTCTTCAAAAATTATTTTTTCGTCATTGTGGTTTACAATTTCTTTCTTTTTTCGTCCCTAAAACTAACTTTGATAAAAATAATCCTTGAATTAATGGGTAATTCAGTTTCTTTCAGCTTTGTAGTTTTCTTTATTATCTTTATTAAACAGATTTCTAGGCAAACATGCCTTGAACATCCAGTAGTACAACCATTTAATACACCGACTCCCCTCTCCTTCTCCGGTACACCATCATGAAATCCAAAAAGATGTTCTCTCTTCACCGAACAACTTGCAGAAACTTGAAACTTAAATTTATTTCCATAAACATGAAACTTGAAACACAAATCCAAACCGATTTCCAAAAACTTGAAACCATTTTTTATCTCAACAATCAAGAGCATACCGTATCATGGCTTCAAAAATTAAACATAAATCAAGAGCATAACCATTTTCGGTTTGAATCTTTCCAATCAATGTAACTCAAATTTTGAGTGTGTTATTCAACATGTAATTCAAAGGGAAAGATCATATAGAAACCGAAGCTTTTGAAACAACATGAATTAAAAACCAAAATCCAGCCCAACCACCGCACCCTAACCGAGCAAAAAGGAAATTGAAATCGAATGTAAATCAAAATCGAAGCTTTGAATCAATGTAAATCAAAAACCTAAAATCAACATAAAAATCAAATCAAAACCCAGATGGTTGTTAGAAATCGAAGTTTTGAATCAATATCCCCATGACGGTTATACACCCCACGAACGTCCCCATGTTGGTTGCAAACAGGAACTGCTAGCTGGGTAGAAACACGCCGACGATCACGTGGTGGAGTGTAAAACCGACTGCAAAGCACTTGACACCACGAGTTCTTTAAGCATACATGTCCAATGACTTTTGCGGTCGCCACGGTGGTCGATGCTGATGATGGCCGAGGAAGACGAGATTGATGCAACTTATGGTCGGTGTTTAAGGTGGTTCGGTACTCTAGTCGCCGGAAGGGAGGGGACACGATTATCGCCATAGGGAGATAGGGAGATGGGAGCGGCGACGATATTGTAGGGGAGGTCCTGCGAAAAAATAGCGGTGTTTATCAGGGGGTTTGTCAAACAATAAATTATTAATTACTACTATAAAAGTATATAAATTATTAATTATTAATAAAAATAAGAAAAAGTAAAAAAAAAAGTAAAAAAACATGAAAAAAACCTAACTGTTTCTGATTTAACGGAGTTATGTAACAAATTTAGTTAGAGGGACGAAAAAATCAATAAATTGTGAACCATAGTTGTAACACCCTCACATCGATAGCTGAATCATCTACAACAACAATTTAAGGTTTAACTTCAACAAACACATTTCAATCTTTATACACGGTATATAATAGGGATGGATATTACTAGAACCCAATAACAATCACTATCTCCACACTGCGGAACACTTCACCGGACTACTTACCCTTGTGTAAAACTAATACTCATCTCTTCATAGCATTTCTAGAACCATTCCCCAACTGAACCTGATGCTGTCAGGATCTAATTCTTAACAAGAATAATGAACTCAGAAACAATATTAAAGGAGTTTGCGGAATAACACTTTAATATTCAAAGATCAATGTAACAGTGAATCAGAAATCACAATCTTGAAAACTTTATTGAATGATTTAAAGCTACAAGATTTCACATAAAACCTCAATATTGATGAACAGGCTCACCAATACGAATTCTACTTCTCTAGAACTAGGGTTCTAAACCTTGAGGTTAATTCTCTCTATCAAAAACAAAAACTCAGAATGTTGTCTGCTAACTTGATATATTAAACTTATTCTCAACAGATCTATACATATACTGAAAATAAAAGATAATTACAAAAAATAAAAGATCTTCAGTATATTCTTCTATCATTATCTTCAAACCTTCCATGATTATCTTCAGTCTTGATCTGCACGTATCTTGATTATCTCTTAAGCAGTATTAACTTTGTAGCAGCATTAACACTCTGAGCAACACTAATTTTCACCAGCAGTAGTAACTGTGCTCAGCAGTATTAACTTTGATCTGGCAGTACTAACTTCATCAAGCAGTATTAATCTGATTCAGCAGTAGTAACTTTTCTCAGAAGTAGTAACCATGTTGTGCTAGCAGCATTAACCATACTAAAGCAATTCTGTAATTCCCAACAGATGCACATGCCAACAAATAAAAGGTTAGGCTTAACGCCTAGTGAGCTCAAGAGTTTTCACCATAGATATGTAAAACAATAAACTTTAAGAGTGTTATTTAAAACGTGATTTCCCAAAATAAATTACATTAAGTCTGAATGCAATCTCTTCTCCAACCTTCATCATCTTCATGATTAAAACCACGATACAAAACGTTTCCTCGAATATAAATCCAAACCCAAGACTCACGCAAAACATAACTTATACTTTAACAACCAAATACTAAAAACATGAATGAACTCTATCATCCAAAATATCCAAAAATGTGGATAAGATTCAATATCCAAAACCTTAGAACATCGATATCAACCCATACTCAAAACATCACTGAAAACATGGATTATAAAACTCCATACCCAAAGCAACACCTTTCGGTGATGGGGGAGACCCAATTATGTTGCACGCGACGGAACACAAAAGTAGGTCACATACCTATGTAGAAAAACCAAAATGTATGGATTATACTCATAAAACATATCGAGATCAACTCCTCTAAGTCTGTTGCTCGTAAACATCAAGTCAACTACTCTGAGTCTATTCTTGAGATTTCCAAAATGAGAACTCAGTTCCAAAATGGTAACTCAGTTCCAAAACGGGAACTTATGCACAATGGAATTACACCTTACTGCCCATAGGACGCTTCCCGACCATATAGGTCCACAACTTACTTACCATGGTCACCTTATTAGTGTATAAAATTGTATCCAAGATTTAATGTGAAAAGTCTAAGTCTAAGTAAGTCAACAAAGTCAATCTTAGTGGTTTGAGAAAAGCTTTGTTATGAGAGTTTCTATGTCTTGAGAGTTTAGGCATGTGAGAGTTTTATATCCTTGGTATAAATAGGGATATGACTTGTCAAATAGGGATATGACTTGTTAAAGTCAAAGTTCAAAGCTGTCAAAGTTTGAAGAATCAAAACGCTGAAGATTATTGTCAAATTTTTGTTAAATCTTGAATACAAAGGGGGAGATTGTTAGTGTATTTTATTGTATCCAATATTTAATGAGAAAAGTCAAGGATGTAAAGTCAACATAGTCAAACTTAGTGTCTTGAGAGTTTCTTTACTTTAAGAGTTTAGTGTTGTGAGAGTTTTATATCCTTGGTATAAATAGGGATATGACTTGTTAGTTTTAAGAAGAGTTCCACATTGTAATATTCAGTCTGTGATATATACGACAGAGTCACTTTCTCTCTCTACTATCTCTCTAGATCTATACATTGTTATATCTTGAATCTTTAATTGAATTGCTTGATTTGATCAGGGTTTTTACATTTTCAATTGGTACCAGAGCGAGACCAAACTAATTCAGAAAGATTATCACATAAAATTGGATCAATTTTCTGGAAATTTTAAGAACCTTAAAAACGATCACTGTTGGATAAAATTTTGCATTGAATCATTGATTCTTTGATTGTGAAATTGGTTCCATTAGATTCGTATTCTGTAATAGATTTGTTCTAATTCATATTCTATCACATTTTAATCTTTGAAACAGGTTGAATTGAAGTTGTGGATTGATCTTTGGAAATGTCAAGAACACGCAGTCGGTTTTTGGTTACTTAATGTTGAATCAAATTCACAATTGATAATTGTTGATTGAATGTATAAATGATCAAGTTGTGATTGATTTTAGTTTAGAAACACATTGTATTCACACAAATTCACAAATCAACCACAAGATCAGATTCAATTTTCGAATATTTTTGGATTTTGTTGAAAAAAAAATGTCGAATACTGTAATTGCAAATTGCACTATAATTTCGACTTTCTTAGATAGATTTGTTGCCTAGAAATGTGTTTAGAATTGGTTTTAGATTGTATTGGTGTACTTTCAAGAATCAATTTGCAGGTTTGAATCTACTTGGATCGATTTGTGAAACCAAGTTGAAGAACACGCAAACAAGCATTTGAGAGTTCTAATGTTATAACTCCATGTGGTTTGCGAGTTTTAATCCATGTGATCTGCGAATTCATGTTCAAGTAATCTGTGTGATTTGCGAGTTTCAAAATCCATGCAGTCTGCGAGTTTTAATGCTGAAACTTCATGCAGTATGCGAGTTCTAATGCTACAAATTCACATAGCCTATGAGTTTTCATGCTGCAAAACTCATTTGATTTGCAAGTTTCTGATTCATGTTATCTGCGGGTTTTAATTCACATGATCTGCGAGTTCTGATTCATGAGATCTGTGAGTTTAAGTTCAAGTAATCTGAAAATTCTAATGTTGAAACTTCATATGGTCTGCGAGTTTTAACTCATTTGATCTGCGAGTTTCAATTCTAAGCATCTGTGAGTTTCAATTCCAAGTGATCTGCGAGTTACAGTCCATACAATCTGCAAGTTCTAATTCAAGTGACTTGAGAGTTCTAGTTCATTTGATTTGCAAATTTCTGTTCATGTGGTCTGAGAGTTTCAGAAACACTTAAATCATTATCTGAGAGTTCTGTAAACACTCAAACTCTTGCTTTGCGAGTTCCAGAGATAAGTTTTTTTCTGAGATTATTTTTTCAAGTGGTGATCTAAGTTTGACGTTCAGTCAACTTTTCTGAATTGTTTGGAAACAATCATTCATTCAAGCTCATCTATATTTCAAAATGACAATTACATATGAGAAAGGAAACATTTTACTGTCAGCTAGAGACATGGCTGTCTTATACATGCCTGAGATACCTGTTATAGAAGCAGAAAGAGAGAAACTGAAAAATCAGAATTCAAAGCTTCTGAAATAGATTCAGGAGTTGAAGTCAAATTTGTCAAATTCTGATAAAACTCCTGTTTGTGCAAAATGTACTGATAATGCTAAATCTGATTTTGCAGGTATCATCAGTGAAAAAGAGAAAGAGATTAAAGATAGAGAGGAAATGATTACAATAAAACAAAATACCATTCAGTCTATTGAGAAAGTAATCAAAATCAAAGAGTCCATAATTACAAAACTTAAAAGCCAACTAAAGCCAACTGAACAGAAATCATCAGAATTGCAATCTGAATCAGTTAAGCTTCAACAGAAGTTTAAGTCTTTTGAAGACAAGATATCTGCTTTGGAGTCAAAGAATGTTGATCTACTGAAAAGCCTCCAAGCAGATAAAGTCCAATCAAATCTAGAGAATGCTTCTACTCAACTGATGTCTGGTCTTTCAAAGAAAGCTATACAAGAGAAAAAGGATCTTGAGATTAGATGCCTTAAACTCTCAAAGCAAGTATCTGAGTTTGAAAAGATTATTATTACTGAAAGGGATACTTTTGCCAAAGAGAGAAAAGTTCTTGAAGACAAAACGGTTGAACTTCCCAAACAGATCTCTGCATTACAAGACTTACTTGAGAAAGAAAGAAAAGTTTTTCCAGAAAAGAAAAAGTATTTTGAGCTTGAAAGGAAAAATGCTGATAAGAGAAATGTTGGGATTTTCAAAGATATTTCTGAACAAAACAAGAACTTAGAAAAAGATTTTGAACAAGAACGTCAAATCTTTGAATCAGAAATATCTAAGCTCACATCCAAGTTAACTGTTCTATCCTCAGACATTCTTAAAGAACATATGGCTAAATCTGATTTGAAACAGAAGTTTGATACACTTATTGCTGAAAGAAACATTTTATCCGAAAAGATAAAGAACTTGGAAGCTGCAAACGTTGATTTGTCAGATAAAGTATCAGCTGATGTGATTGATCAATCACCTGTTGATAATTCAATAGAATCAGTCTGTTCTTTCAAAACAGCTTCAAGTTCTATTCATGAGAAAAATGTTTTCAAAAAGAAAAGTGTTAAACTAAACAATGTTAAATCCAATCAGATTCGACCATCTAATCTGTTTTATGATAAATCTGTTGATAGTCCAGTGAATTTTTATGTTAAATCTCTTGAGAAGCAATCAAAGAAAAGTCAGATGGTCTGGAGAGTTAAAGATTCTTCTGATGAGAAAAAGAAAGACAAAGCATCTGCATCCACATCAAATGCCAAAAAGAACAGAATGTATAAAGGTAAATCTTTTGGTAATTCTGATATGTTTTATTCTACTAATCATTTGATCAGGATTGCTCAGAAGAAAATATGTTGTTCTTACTGTGGAGCTAATGACTTTGTAAGTAATAACTTTGTTAATTACTGGTATGGTTCATACTATGTTACCCCCAAAAGAACTGCAACTAATACATCAGGACCCAAATACTAGTGGGTACCAAAAGCTAAATCTGTGTTGCAGGCACCCAAGGTTTAAGGGGGAGCATAGAACTTAGGCTTTTGAACAAAGCAGTTCAAAACCCGGGCTTCAAATTCAAAGATCAGTGGCTCTTGAATAATTCAGTTCAAAACCCAGACTTCAACGTTAAAGGACTATGACTTCTAAGTAAAACATCTTAGGACTCGGTCTTTAATGTTTAGAGTTAAGGATATTTTGAAAATATCCAGGGGGATCTTATCTGACCTAAATCATTCTATCATGATTTGAGGGGGAACTTAAAGGTAAATATCTTCTGATCTAGATCTCTGATTGTTTGGAAGAAGAACAACTTTCAAGCATGAAAAATGTTTTCTTAAATGTTCAAACCACTTCTGGTTCTTAAAAGATTTCATGAATTTAGAAGTGTGATTTTAAATGTTTTTCATTTACTGAGCGTTAAAGTTTAACTGACCGTGTGTTTCCCAAGATTAATACTTGTGTATTATCTTGTCTATATACTGTAAAGTATTCACACACAACGGTTCAATATTTCATATTGATTTTGTTATTACCATGTATCAAAAGATAAATCTTTCTATGGTAATACTCCCGTTTGCTATTCAATGTTGTTTAATTAAACATCATTTCTATACTGAAATGTGCTTTCATTGATACAATGTTTATATATTGTTCATATAAACATCTTACGTATTTGATTTCCTGAAATATTATTCTTCATGAATTTTGATCTGATTTTAATCATTGTCAGATTCTCAAAACATTTTTATTCTTTCATGTTCATTCATTCATACAAAGTTTTGAGAAATCTTAAATGCTTAAAATGCTCAAATTTTATTCTTATCTTTATGAGTATACATACACTGACAAATGATTTCTTGTGCTTAAATTGTCAAGAAAATCATTGAGGTGCATATTTTTTTAGGACAAATACATGGGATTCAGTGTGAGTGCTTAAAAGAACTTCCATGGATTCACGAATACCAGTGTTTCCTACCCAGGAAGTATTCCCTGAGTGATTGATGGGAGAGGGGTCAAAAGATTTGAGTGTTGGTGTGTGAAGAGGTAAAATGTAAATGAGAGATTGGTTAGAAGTGAGCTTTAATGTTTAAAAGAAAGAGGGTGAGAGATCATAGTAAAAGAATATTAGACTCTGCACCAAACTTCTTTCTGAGCCGGGCAGCCACATTACTGATTGGTTCACATTCTTTGGTGGCCATCATTGAAAAAGGCAGTGAGCCCATGCCAAATCTTGCAAATACCCCACCAACTACTCATTCTTTTCTCAAAAAGAGAATGTTTCACATTTTCTGTGGAAGCAACATATACTCTATTGGTTCTTCACTCAGAAGATACTAATATTAAACAAGAAGGAAAGTTGCCCCACCTTCGACCCTTTCTCATGCACATTGAGTCTGTGTATACCATTGTTGTCTTAGTGGTTTACATATTTTGAGCCTTATGAAACACAATCATTGTGCTAATTCTTTCATACACAAGAACGAGCACACAGAAAATTTGTTTTTCTGTCAGAACATTCATAGAAAATACCTTGTGTTTTTCAATGATTGAATTGAAGTCCTGGGGATTCAACATCAAACCAACTCCTTAAATTGTACATTTGTTGTACATAGTAACTTTGTATTACTAACAGGCATTCCTAACTATTTCATTTGTTGATTCAGGGTTACAACTCATAATTTGTCTGAATTTGAAAAGATTTGGATAAATACATTTATGAATTGACGGCTCTTTATCAGATCAATTGGCGGAGAATGTTCAGATCATGAAGACTGTTCTACATTGTTTAAAAGGGGGAGAAGTTTCAAAGACTGAGCTGAAATTGAAATGAGTTTTGATGATCATGATGTTCACAATCATCAAAAAGGGGGAGAAATTTATAAATTTCAATTTCAAAGATAAAGGAAGAAAGTTCAAAGTGAAAAAGACTTGTGGAGAAATTCAGAAAGTTCAATTTATTCAAGATTGATGAAAAGAAATCATTCTGAGATGATTCAAAGATAAGTAAAGATGTTTCGAGAAAGTTGGTTTTCTGAAGACAATCCAGAGATCAGAGAGATGAAGACACGAGATCAAAGATTCCTCAAAAGTTGAAAGATTTCTGAAGTTTCAAAAGGTTCAGAGAATTAAAGAAGTTTCAAGAGTTTCAAGATTCTATATGTGAAAGAGTTTTCCAGATTTTGCAAAGTTTCCGAGATTGAAGACTGTCAGAGCTTCAAAGTTCAAAGTTGTCAAAGACAAAGTTTAAAGAATTCTAGAGCTGAAGACGATTGTCAAATTTTTATTAAATCTTGAATACAAAGGGGGAGAATGTTAGTGTATAAAATTGTATCCAAGATTTAATGTGAAAATTCTAAGTCTAAGTAAGTCAACAAAGTCAATCTTAGTGGTTTGAGAAAAGCTTTGTTATGAGAGTTTCTATGTCTTGAGAGTTTAGGCATGTGAGAGTTTTATATCCTTGGTATAAATAGGGATATGACTTGTTAGTTTTAAGAAGAGTTCCACATTGTAATATTCAGTCTGTGATATATACGACAGAGTCACTTTCTCTCTCTACTATCTCTCTAGATCTATGCATTGTTATATCTTGAATCTTTGTTTTGAATTGCTTGATTTGATCTGGAATCTTACATTTTCACACCCGATGCCTATTCCGTGTGATACGGATGTTTGCACACCTCTAAGACATGTGATAATTGAATCTCAAAGCAAGTATACAACGGGATCCAATATCGTCTTTTCAAGTAATAAAATGGTAAAATACCAAATATCGTCCCATAGAGATTGGTGTAAAAGCGTAATAAAAGTGTAGTAAAAGAAGAGATTTCAGATGGCGAATTTGAAGACTTTGTTTGAGTTGGTTAACAGTGAGATGATTAACAAGATATATAAAGATAGAATGGGTGCAAGACTTGAAGTGAGGAGTAAACACAAATTATGGAGGTCAATGCTATAGGGATGCTATAGCATTAGTATTAGTTCAGCAACAACAAGTTCCACCATGTACTTTAAAGAGTATCCTTCCGGATATCTACCATTGCACTTTTGTTTAGCCTTCAATCAACATATGCCTATGCAAATGTCCGAACCAGTGTGAGTGTCAAATGGTTTCTTTAAAGTATATGGAAAAACAAATGCCTTTGTTTAAAAATCACCCTTCCGAGTTGATTCCCATATCATTCAAGTTGACGTGTTCTTAGTGGCTCATTCCTGAGTCCACTACACTTTAACATTTTGACTAGTGATCAACCCGTCAAGAATCAATCGGTTTGAAAAACAAAGATAGCAAGTTCCCTTGCTAGTAACTCTTCCAAGTATACTTCCCGTATCATTCAAACTGACGTGCTTTTTCATGGCTTATTCCTAAGTCCATGGCACTTTCACACTTTAAGAAGTGATCAATTCGTCAAGAAGTGCCTTTGGATTTATAAAACTTAAAATGACATAGTGGAACAATGTTATTGAAGAACAAAGTCCACTAGTTTTTGGTTTACAACCTCCCTTTTTGTCTCACACCCAAACTATAAAATTAGCTACTCATTACGTAAAATAAATTGCAAGAAATGTAAATGACATAAAGTAAAGACATAATGTAAATGACGGAATGTAAATGACGGAAAATAAATGACAGAGAAAATGCAATAAGTAAATAAGAAATTTAAAGACTTAATATTAAAGTTTCTAGAGAGAGAGAGTTCATAGATCAATTCTATAACTCATGGAATACATATATTTTTTTCTCCTCTAAAACAAATGACCATACCATCTATTTATACCAAAACATGAATGGCAATATAGTAAATAGAAGGCTTAAAATAAAATAAAATGTACAAACAACTAAAGTTTTAACCAAATATACACTCCAAGTATGTCATCATCTTCCTTCCTCCAGCCAACAACTCTAGTTCCATTTCAACAAAATATTTGGTGTAAAGTAATCTAGTTAGCAATCTTCATCAAAAATCCTCCATGGTTTCTCCAACAAGCAGAATTGGATGCTGTAGCATTGGCTGGCAGTAATGAAATCAGCATAAAACCTAAGTTAGCTTCCATAAGTAGTAAAAGACAGGAAAATCATAAACTTAGCTCCATGAATAAGAAAATGTGGAAAATAAGATAATAAAATGACTCAATTGTTGGGATAAAAAGAAATTGAAATCCTAAAAGACGAGAAAAAGATGCAATATGTATTGAATTCTCAATACATATCACAACCTCAAACTTAAAGTTTTGCTTGTCCTCAAACAATAAAAATAAAATAAGAAAATGACTCAAAGTTGAAAGATTGCAAGATAATGGCAATAAGTGCACACAATGTGTAGAGTATATCACATACAATTCATAGCCTTTCATAAATCCAAAGTGATACTTCCATAGCCTAGTTGTGTGTATGGACCTTATGCTAGCAAGACTCTTTTCTTTGTCAAACATTACAGAAACTTCATTTAGGATCACTAGGGCCTGTAGGGTCACTCTTTTTATGGCATATATTTTCTCACCAAGCCTTTTCTCACACCAATATTCACCAAAATATTCAAATTTTGGCATTTTGTGCTCTTTTACCCCTATGGGGCATTTTTTTCATTTTTTGTGCACCTTTACCCCGATGGGGCATTTTTGGTGTTCTTGTCATGTGAGAGCTTTGCTCTTTTGTATTGACATGTTTTTCCCATTTTGGGTAACTTGTAACCCACTCAACCTCAAACTTAGAAGTTGACAATGTCCTCATTGTCTTAAAATGAATGCACATAATTGTGTTTAAAAAGGTTACAAGGGGCCAAAATGGTGTATGAAAAGAAAGCCTAGGTCATCCCCTAAATATGTGAAGTATGTGCAAGTCAAATTGTGTCCCAAAAAGAGTAATTCTAGTTCTAGCAACAAAACAATACTAGGTGAATGTTATGCAACTATGGAATTATTAGGGCTATGTACTCAAAAGATATTAACACTTTACACATGCAATCTTGCAAATAAAAGAAACCTAAAAATGAAAATTTTATCCCAGACTCAAAAACTGAAATGTAAAACATGGAGACTAAGGAAGATGATTAAACCTGCCCTACTCATGAGGAGTAGGTTGTGAAGTGCCAACTTCATATGTGGATGGCAATGCTACAGCATCAACTGCTGTCACTTTCTTCAACAGATCTGCCCTTTTCTCCAGCAGCTGTTGGTTCTCATCATGGAGCCTTATATTCTCTGCCTTGATCTCCTTTAACTTTGCTCTCAACCTTCTCACCTTGCTCTTTGTTTTGGCTTCCAAATCAACCTTAAGTTCTTTCACTTCTGTTCTGACTTTCTTTTGCCCTTTGTCCACCAATTCGATCTTCATTATCTCTACCCTGTCCCTGAATTCTCCTTTTTGATCAAGCAACCTATTCATGTACCTGCTGTTTTGTGCAAATAAATCTTGCATCATGGTCATCACATCTTGGTCAGTGGTGGTCCCTCCTAAGGCTTTTATGTGCAACATCAACTTGTCCACCAATTTCTTTTCTTGATGAAAATCTAGGGTAGATGGTATGATGACAGGAAATTTTCCTTCTTCTCCTAGAAAAACATATTTTAGATGAGATGGGAGTTGTTTTAACTCAAGATTAGGCGGTGAAACAATGGATGATGTGAAAGGTTTTTGGTCACTATTTTCCAGCAGCTCAAATGCTACATCATTCACTAAGACAGTCTCTTCTTTTCTTAAGGCAAACTCCTCAACATCATTTTCCTCTTCT
Source organism: Arctium minus (assembly GCA_954870635.1). Taxonomy (NCBI): domain Eukaryota; kingdom Viridiplantae; phylum Streptophyta; class Magnoliopsida; order Asterales; family Asteraceae; genus Arctium; species Arctium minus. The sequence continues at coordinate 40,955,821 of OX941080.1, read as the reverse complement.
ATGGATAATTCCTCATCATCCTCTTCCTCCAGCTTAAAGGTTGTTCTAACTCCCTCATCATGACACAATGATTCAATCACACTAACAATCCTCTACATCATCGGGATATTTCAAGGAATTGAAAACATTAAATGTGACTTTTTGATCTTGAAGCCTCATGGTCAACTCTCCCTTTTGAACATCTATCAAAGTTTTTCCGGTGGCTAAGAATGGTCTTCCTAAAATGATAGGAATATCATTATCAGCCTCAAAGTCTAAAACGATGAAATCTGCCGGAAAGATGAACTTATCAACCTGAACTATATAAACACTTTAAAATAAGCATTTTGGCATGTACACCGTTTTCACAAATCAACTTAAACTCACCTTGCTAGATTTAGGTTAAACCTAGGTTTTACCCCAAATATGAGTCTCCTTTGATGGAGACTTGGAATCTTCAAGAAATCTCTTATAGATGTTAGATCCAACACCCCCACAAGGTTTCCTTAACCTCAAAGCTACCAAAATCATACTGAAGTTGAAGAGTGTAAGAAAGATGATAAAAACATCAAACCCTAGTATCTAAATGAAGAGGTGAGTAGATTACCTTGACCATAAACCCTTGGATCAGCCCAAGAACACCAATCCTCTTCTATCTCATCTTGAAAAGCTTCAAAAAACGAAACCTTAGGTCCAGTATCACCCAAATCGGACGTAGGATGAAGGAGATGCAACCAAATGAAGAAAAACCTCAAAATGTCGATTTTAAGCTTCCAGGTCGCTCCCATGGCCTTGCCAGCGACTTGAGTCCGTGTGGTAGGCCGCACGTGTCTTTTAATGTCGACCCAGTGACTTGGGCGGCTTGTGTCGTGGCCTCAAAGCCACGCACCATACCGCGAGAATCCATTTCCCCTGGTTTCCTTCTGTTTTCACGTCCGATTCGATCCTCGATGGCTCCACTACAAAATGGGAAGTAAAACCTTACTAAACCTCCATTATGATGGTCATACGGTTACGGTATTATGGGTTAAGGGTCTCCAAAATCACGGGTGTTACAATACTTACATAAAAAGCAATTTTAAAAAGATCAGAGACAAAAATAGTTATAAACAACAAACCATAGGGACAAAAATCGTAGTGTACTATGATTTATATTCATTTATACAAATTTCAAACAATTCCTACGGATTTCCGACGGAAATCCATATCTGATTTAAAATAATAATTTTTAATTTATTTTACAAAATACATCGGAAAATTCTAAGAATTTACTATGGAATTATATACGATTTTAAATAATTTTAATCAATTTTACAAAAAAAACTCCTTTGAAATATTCTATGAATTACCTATGGGTCCAACTGGTCTCTTGTCTATATGATTTAAAATAATATTTTTTTTACCAGATTTTACAAGGAATTACAATAATGTTTTAAAAAAGATATGTCTGCTGATATATGATTTTCTTCAAGAATATAAATTAATTAATTTAAAAGTTTAGCATGTACAATTTCTGATAAAAGTTAACTACATATAAAGAAACCAATAACTTTAGATTGAGATGTAACTTGCTTCTTGATATCGGCCGAACACCGCCACCATACCACCCACCCCTCTTCCCACCAAACACCTCCATTGCACCATGCAAAGTTCCCGACCAACAAATTCCGATGGTCACTTTCCGTCAGCATCTATTTCCGATAGAAAGTGATGTTGGTGAAAGTCCCGTTTATAAGAGTAAATACAATCTCCATTCTCATTTTGGTAATAGAGAATTATATTACTGATAGGGAAAGAAGAACATTAAGGTGTAGAAAATTAAACAAAAAAAACAGAACGGGAGAAAAGAAACCATGCAAATAAACAAAAATACTTAAGTAGCTAAGCGAAACCTAGAAATTAAGAACAAAAGCATCTCGTGCTAAACTCCACGTGAATATTCGAACATCAAATACCTATAGCAAAGTCTTTTAATTTCATACTTTGATCAAAATAAGGGACGTCTTTTGTTCCTATACAAACATTTGCTGCCACTCCATTAACTTCCACATTGTCCATTCAATATACCAATATTTTGACATGCCAACTACCGTGGTTTGCCAAAATGGGGTTTCCAAAACCAAAATCTACTTCATAAAAAGGGAAATTACACCAGCTACTTAACTAGATCACGTTTGTCATTGAAGGAATGTTGGTTATCTGTGAGAAAGAATTCAAAACCATTGTTTTTCTTTCATCACTATCATGACATACATTTGAGTAGTTATTTATGACATTCTTAATAGAATCTCTTCAAAGATATGCCAACCCGTCACCAGTCTTGCATTCTGTGAGTAATAGTCCCCGAACAAATTTTTGGGTATTGAAGATGCAGTTCTTTCCTTCAGATTTACTGTATGGATGATAACATAATCTTTTTAATAATTGTGTATCGCTCTATCAATATCGATGATAACTTCCCATATCAACCCCAATACCAACTGTACTCTTGACAATTGACAGTTGCCAATTTTTTCCATTGAGCATGGCCTTCACTTTCATGCCTGATGTCACTGTCTCGCTAAATGAAAGTTTCTTCATGACGTTGTTCATGCTTGGAAAATCATTGGTTCTTGATCCAACAAGTCTTGGATCAAGAGGAGTTAGACCCAAAGTAGGACAAAGAGGATGAGTGGAAGCCGAGCCGGATGAATCCAACCTCATTTTATTCTCGGCTTATAGTTGCCCATTCATTTAGGAATGTACAGAGAGTGGAAGCATCAACAATTCTATGTGAAATGCTTACATCGAGTGCTACACCTCCACACTAGAACATGGTCACTTGAGTTGCACGTATTGGGTCAGTGACTTGATCAACAACCTTACTTTTAGAAGGAATGAATTTGTTGACAAGGTTCGAGTTGAATTCAAGATTAAGAAAATCTTGAAGTTTGATGTGAACTTGGGCACTAATAAACTCAACACCTTGGTTATTGCAATTAACAATGTGAATTTCTTTTACATATCTACTAGCTAGAGGGTAGAATCATATTAAGGTCTTCTTGAGTGGGTTTTCCAGTTGGGAGACAAAGTTTGGGTTATTATTATTATCGATGGAGAAGAAGAGAGCAATAATAATACTCATGACTGGAGCAAACTCATCAGTGAAACTTACCTTATAGTGACAGAGGGATAGAGGAGTTGTTGGATTTGGATATAGACTGCCATAACTTCCTTTACACTGCACACTCAATGCTCTATGATAATTAATGGTTGAATCAAAGATGGCCCTTGCATCTAAGAAAGCCGACCATTTATAATTTACCTAACAAATAATTACTTTATTAAAAATTAAGAATAAAAAGGTAAATTGTTAGAATATATCTCATAATATTCCCTCCACATTTTAAGGATATTATCCTAATATATTTAGGGTAAGTTATGAATTTATTGATAAGGACCCCCTTTCCCTTTCCCTTATCCTTTTGATTTGATTTGATTATTTCTTTTTCTTGTTAAGTTTCCTCTTTGTATAAATATATAGGAGAACCCTGAATTATAATAATAAACATAAAATTTTAGCCTACAATTTTACATGCTATTAGAGCCACCTTTGTGCCACCATGACCGACAGTAATGAGTCGCCTCCTCCTCCTCCTAAAATTGAACCAACTCGTCGTATTATCTTGGTCCTCAAGATAAACCCAACGATTATATAACCCCCGTCAAACTGCGAACAGACAACTTCGATGCATGGGGCTGCTCCATCTTAATGGCCCTGATTGCACGTCAAAAATACGATTTTCTTAATGGAACGATTAGTACACCAGAATCGCGTTGCACCAAGGATGATCAGTTAACTTTGCATTCGATGTTGGTGTGTTAGATCATGAATATCATTGATCCTGAGGTAAAATCTATTCTTTCAATATATGAGAATGCTTATTTACTTTAGGAGAATCTAAACGAACGTTTGTCGGTTGTTAATGGTCCCCAGATACAACAACTTAATTCAGACATTTCTCATTGTTAGCAAAATAAAGCCAGGTATGTTGCCACTGATTTTGCATAAGTCCTTTGGGATGAATTAAACAATTAAGAACCCATCTTGGGTTGCTCGTGTGAAAAGTGTACATGCAACCTTAGTAACGCTTATGAAAAATGACGTGAAGATGAACGTCTCCATCAATTTTTAATGGTTCTACAGTCTGAGTGTTATGGTTAAATTCGATCCACGTTGTTGTCTCAATACCCACTTCCCTCCTTGAATCGGGCCTTCCAAAAAATATCACAAGAGGAACGCATTCGTGGAATCTCTCGTGTCAAAGATGAACAACCCGAAGTTATTAGGTTTGCAGTCCGTACAGAAGGTTGCATCAAGGGATAGTCTAAAAAAGTTGATAAATGCGGCTTGATATGTGTCCATTGTCACAATTCAGGACATGATATTGCCAATTGTTTCGAATTAGTTGGATATCATGATCGGTGGGTTGGTAATAAAAGGGATGGCCAAAACCCTTCTTTACGCAAAAAGGCAGCAGCCGCACTTGCTGCAGCATCTTGTGGTATAAGTGGAATATGCTACAGCAGATCCCAATACAATGAGTGAATCACGATGGACAACCAGAGTAGCACCGCTTACAGGATTCACAAGCAAACAAATATAAACCCTAGTTACTGCCTTTGGTAAACAACAGTCTTATAACAATCACTTTAGTTGTAAGTCTCTCGATAATTTGTGGATCATTGACACAAGAGATTCTCATCATTATTGCCTCGTCGATGTTTCTGATATGTCAGATTGTACCGTAGGACTTCCTGATGGGCAATCGATTACAACTACTAAACAAGGCTCCTTCCATCTATCTCACAACATATGCCTTCAAAATGTTCTTTATGTTCCAAGAATAAATTACAACTTGTTGTCCGTCTCACTGCTTACCAAAGATTTGCCATTTTTTGTCCAATTCTCACATAACATATGTGCTATACAGGACCTACATTCATGGAGGTTGATTGGAATGGGTAACAAGGGATGGACTTTATTACTTCAGACTGATCGGTGATCGAGTTGTGGCATAAACAAATGGGACATCCTTCCGAACAAATAGTGAAATTGCTTCCTTCGGTTAATCCTAGAGATAGTTTGAATAAGGCATGTGAGGTATGTCATCAGCTAAATATTCTAAAGACTCTTATCCTTTATGTGAAAATAAAACATCTCAGATATTTGATCTTCTGCATTGTGATTTGAGGGGTCCTTATAATACCCCTTCTTCTTGTGGGGCACGTTATGATTTTTCCTATGTCGTATGGGTATTTTTGTTGGTTGAAAAAAAATAGAAGTATTCAAGATGTTTTTTTCTATCATAGTCATGATTGGCCATCAATTTTCAGTTTTCACAAACGATTAAGATTGTGGGTAGTGATAATGGAAACAAATTCAACTATTTGAAAGATTATTTTTTGGCAATCGGTATACTTTTTCAAACCTCATGTGTTGGTCCATAACAAAATGGACGAGTAGAAGGAAAACACCATCACATCCTTAATGTTACCGAAGCCTTAAGATTCTAAAGGAATCTTCCTCTTTCTTTTTGGGGAGAGGGTATTCTAACTACAACCTATCTAATCAATCGAACCCCTTCACAACGTTTATCTATCTAATAAACCTCCTTATGAGGTAGTATTTGGTTCACCTCCATCTTATGAAACATTACGAGTTTTTTGTTCTTTATGTTATTCCTATAATCAAAGAGCGAAATGTGACAAGTTTTCGAGTCGAAGTAAGAATTGTATTTTTGTTGATTATCTGTTCGGTAAAAAGGGATGGTTAGTATATGATTTAAACACCCAAGATTTTTTTTGTCTTTAGGGATGTAACATTTTTTGAGAATGTTTTTCCATTTTTGGACCTCAAGACGTTCACTCCTAATTCAAGGGACTACAATCAGATGCCACTAGAGAAAGATGTGTGTTTCCTTCAGATAATGTGGTTAATAAGGTTTATCAGCTTGTACAACAACAGTCGCCTATTGCAGCATCTTCGTCCTTTTCTACTACAATATTTGCGTCAGAGGAAGCCTCACTAGCTGCAGCATCTTCGTCTACTATATCCTCTACTATAGCATCTGAATCGTAGAAAGATAGAACATGTAACACCCTCAAATTCGGAAAGAGCAACTAATTTAAAATTTTCAATAATACCTCCAATTTAAACGAAATATCTTACGGCAAGACCATATTTGAAATACAACTCTAGAATTAGCCATCAACAAGATGAACATAGTCTTACATAAGGACTAATTAAAGGTTGGGTGTTACTAAACCCAAATACAAGTTGTTGTTCCCAAGATACATGTGGAAAACTTCACCAAGCTACTCTCTCTCTCTCTCTCTCGTGCATATATCTAGCACTCGTCTCTTCACAGAGTAGCTAGTACCATTCCCCAACCGGGACCTGATGCACATGCCGACAAATAAAAGGTTAGGCTAACGCCTAGTGAGTTCAAGAGTTTTCAATCATGAATAAATATATCGTTAAAAGGAAAGAATGCCACTTAAATCACAATGTTCCAAACAATTTGCTTTAAATATGAATATGACCCATTCCAATGATACACATGTTTTAAAGATGGACACCCCAATGTAAAACACTCTTTGATGAGGTAATGCAACCCAAAATTGACTCAAAACATGAATCGAAATTGAACTCCAATTTACAAAAACGCGGATAAAACTTTATTTCCCGAAACACCCAAAACACGTGTGGAGCATAATACTCAACCCATAAATCATGGGTAAAATCCATATATATATATATATATATATATATATATAACGTCACCGAAAACATGGATATTAAAATACAATACCCAAACAACACCTTTCGGTGACGGGGAAGACCCGGTTCCATAAAATGTGGTGAAACACAAAGTAAGCCACATATAATGTTATGGAGCTTCTATCACATCACCAAGATTATCGAGTACAACCACCCACGATCTATACCTCGAGCTCCCAATGGTCTAAGAAGGACTCACTGCTTCTATTATAGCACCAAGGTCCTCGAGTTCAACCACCAACGATCTATACCTCGCGTTCTCAATGGTCTAAGAAGAATTCACTTCTTCTATCACAACACCAAGGTTATCGAGTTCAACCACCCACGATCTATACCTCGAGCTCCCAATGGTCTAAGAAGAATTCCCAACAAAATCGACTAACTGACTCTTATGCATATGGATCCAATGCATTACAGTCTAAAACGTTACATGACTTAAACGAATGAATTAACGCATTCAAACATGTAACTCTCAAATAAGATGCGACTAAGTACAACATACGTCCAAGGCTCCTTAACGAGCTACCAAGACTGAACAAATGTTCCAAAGACTCATCTGAGTGTAAACCAAGCCCCAAAAGGCATAATGAACGTTTGGCTAAAATACATGAATCAATAAGGTTACGTAAACCAAAATACATCTTTTCCTAAAAACTTTGTCTCTCAAATCACAATTGGCCTTCGGCCCAAAACTAAAAAGGTTTACCATTTCTAAAATGTTCCCAAAGTCGGGAATGACCAACATCAAAGGACTCACACATTCGTATTTTCAAAACATCCCATTTCATAAATGATGCATAAAACCCGACAAACACTAAAAGTGCATTTTTTACCAAATATCTATTTATAGAATAAATCATCAAAACAAATTCATTTATGACACATTAAATAGTTAGACACTGTAAATAGTTAGAATTTACCAAATACCCAACAATTGATAATTTTCATGCACAACGTATAAACATTTAAAATGAACATTTTGGCATGTACACCGTTTTCATAAATCAACTTGAACTCACCTTGCTAGATTTTAGGCTAAATCTAGATTTTACCCCAACTTGAGCTTCCTTGAAGGAACTTGAATCCACAAGAAAAATCCTTCCAAAACCTAGATCCACAAGTTCCCAACAATAAGTAATCATGTTCAACTATTTAGAATCGATCTCCAAACATTTTATATCAAAATCCCCAAATGTAGCCAAAACCCTAATTTCCATATATTGAAGAAAAGAGAATGTTACCTTACCCACAACTTGAATCCATCGACAATGCACTTTAGGTCACCAAAATGAGTCATAAACCACCAAACTTCGAAATGATGAAAAGGGTTAGGTGGAAACCCTAGAAATTGATGAAGATGATGAAGGAGATGAAGGGTTCCAAGCTTTCTTAACAACTCTTTAGCTTAGTGATGAAGATTCTTCATAAACTTCAAGGATTTTGGCCTCCAATGGTTGAAAACCCTAAATAACTCAAAAGGGTTCGTTTTGGGAGAGAAAGGAGAAGAGAGGGTGAAGAATAAGTGAAATGGGAGTAAAAATTGAATTTTAATCATAGCCTAGGGCCAGCCGCGACATTGCTACGCGACCTTGCCCCGTGGCACAATCGCTGACAATGTCGCTAGGATTGTACCGCGGGTGCTCCCTTGGCCGCGACTTTACCCCGCGAGAGTGCCCTGCGGCACAATCGCGGGCATTGTCGCCAAAGGACTGTCGTCGCCCGAAATTTTCCGCTTTTCAACCGAAACTCTCTCATCGCTTTGAAGATCTAAAGTAGGTCATTTCCTTTCCATAGATGACACTCGTAAACCACAAGATGGGCTTGAAGTAACCTTTACTCGTTGGAAATTTACGGGTGTTACAGAACATCCTCTACTGCAGCATCCGATTCCCTTCCATTGGGGCGTGCTACAGGGATACAATTTCTTCTGTTAAGCTTCAATATTTCGTCACTCATACTGTAGGAAAACAAAAATATTGTAGTAAAACAAAGCCCATCTCAAATTTCACTCGCCTTCCAGTGTTTCTCTCTCTAGTTTCCTGTTCCCTACTACATATTATGTTAATTGTGATAAGTTTTCCATGCACCATCGCAAGTTTCTTGTTGCAGTCACTGAAGAAGTCAAGCCGTAATTCTTTAAGGAATCTATGAAATAAGAATGGTGGTGTAAGTCCATGCAATCTAAAATACGTGCCTTGGAGGATAATGACACTTGGACCATGGAACCCATTCCTCCAGGAAAACGCGTTTGGGCAGACGGTAGGTTTTCAAAATTAAGTATAATTTAGACGGAACAATTGAGCACCTCAAGGTACATTTGGTTATCTTTGGTAACCATCAGGTTGCCAAGATAGATTACAATGAAATTTTACTCCTATAACAAAAATGATGGCAATTCGGATTTTCTTAACGGTAGCTACATCAAAAAGTTGGGAGTTACATCAAATGGACGTCCTAATACCTTCTTGCATGACGATCTACAGTAAGAGGTGTATATGAAGCTTCCACAAGGATTTGAATATCCAAAACCGGCATTGTTTTGTCGACTTCTAAAGTCTTTCTATGGCTTAAAGTAGGCTCCACATTGTTGGTTTGCGAAATTGGTCATGGCATTGAAAGCATATGGGTTTCTCCAATCGTACTCCGGTTACTCTCTTCTCACTTATACCAAGGTAAATATCCTAGTATATGTTGATGATCTCCTTGCATCTGGTAACGATTCCGATGTGTTAATGCACATATTTATTGTATTCAAGATCATAATTATCTGAAGATGGAAATCTGAAGTTAAAGCTGATAAAGTCGTTTCAACAAATAGTCTAGGGTCCTTTTGTAATAATTAGTCAAAGTATGTTTCCGTAATTTAATTATTTGTCTTTTATTTTTAGTTATTAGTTTGTTTCTGTATGTTGGGCCAAGCCTTGCAAGCCAAGCCCAATAGGCTAATAAAGCCTAATTATAAATTAGTTTAGGTTAGTGGTAATTAGGTTTAAGGATTTTAATTGCATAATTATTATTGAGAGTAAATTAGTGGTGGTGGTGTGAGGCGCCGTGAAGAACAAGAAGAGAGAAAAAGAGGATTTCGATTTCAACCTTGTAATCTTTTGAATCCATTGAATATCAATATCAGGTTTGATTTATTATATTGTTTATGTGATTGCTTGATTGAATGATTGCGTATTGGGACACACAATTGGTATCAGAGCACAGTACAGATTGGATTGAATAAGTTTTTGTTCGGTTCTAATTTTCTGTCAAAGATTCATGTTTTTTTTTTGTGTGATTGTTTATTCAAGTGGATATTAGTTTGATTGTATTTGTTTTGCATATTAAAGTGATTGGGTATTGTTTGATTTGATAATTGCATTGTTTCTGATTATCAATTTGTTTAATTTGGTTTTCTGGGTTCGGTTTGGAGACGGCACTGTGTGCTCAATCGAATTTTTCATAAAGTGGTTTTTACTGAAATTAATTGGTAGCAATCAGTTCTAATCGTGTAATCGATCGTTTTTGCAAAGTTTGGGAGTTTAATTTTGTGTTTTGATCTGTTTCTGGGCTGATTATTTGAGGTTCTGGGTCGTTTCTGTATCAAGAACACTCCGGTCGAACATATAGGTCTATCGGTCTAAGTCCACTTCCGGTCGAATACCTTTATCGGTCTATAGCATTCGACCGGGACACTCACTGTCCACTCCGGTCATGCATAATATCGGTCGAAGCATGGTATCGGTCGAACAACCATCCGGTCTTACCAACATCCGGTCTTAACACTATCGGTCTTGCACTCTATCGGTCAAATCATTCGACCGGACTCTACAAGTACCCGGTCGAACACTATATCGGTCAAATCCTTCGATCAGACTTTACAAGTTACCGGTCGAACATTTTATCGGTCCTTTCAGTTACCGGTCTTCACATCTATCCGGTCGAACTCTCTCCGGTCTTTACAAGTCTCTGGTCGAAGCACATCCCCGGTCGATTTAGCGGGACCCCCGTGCTAAGTCTGCGAAGGGGGACAATGTTCTGTTCGTGATCAGTTTTTTTTCTGAATTTCTTTCTAAGTTTTTCAGTATTGTGTGATTTTATCTTGACTTCTAACGATCTCATCCAGTTGATTGTTTAATATCAGATAAGTTTGATTTCTAATCATATAAGTAAACATGTCTCGGGAAGCTCTTGCTATTGGAACAGATGTGAAGCCACCAGTACTCTTCAAGGGGGAGTACGAGCAATGGAAGGACAGATTTTTTGAATTCATTGATCGACATGATTTGGGAGATGAAATCAGAAAATCTATGAAAGAAGGGATCATGACACCTCCGACCAAGGTTCTCACTATAGCTGGAGAAAATGGTCAAGAAGAAGAGACAGAGTATAAATTACCGATTGGTGAATACTCGGAAGATCAGCTGAAGAGACACAAGGGTGACAAGCTGGCAAGATCATTTATTCTCCAAGGCATACCGAATGAAATATATGTCAAGATTGACAGCTATAACGCTACCGGTAAGCAAATGTGGGATCAATTGGAGAAGATGATGATCGGATCCAAAGTCGGCAATCAGCTCAAAGTATCTACATGCCTGAATAATTATGAAGAGTTCAAAGCCAAAGCTGGAGAGTCTCTCGAAGCTACTTATGACAGATTTGTCACTTTGCTGAACGAGCTCAGCAAGAACAAGATCAGCAAATCTCATGTGGAGCTGAATGTGAAATTTCTCAGCAATCTTCAGCCTGAATGGAAGAGGTTCACCCGTCAGATGAGACAGTTGAAGGATCTGCATGACATTCCTCTTCATGAAGTTTATGAGATCCTCAGACAGAATGAGGAAGAGGTAGAAGAGATCAAGGCTGAGATGAAAAAAGCTGACAAAGCAGTTGCTGATCCAGTTGCTCTTGTGGTTAAGAAGTCAAAGAAGAAGAAGGTGATAGATTCTGATTCGGAAGAAGCTGATTGTGAGGAAAAGTCTGAAACTGACGATTGTGAAAAACTGATGGAAACCATGCTCATGTTAACCAAGGCTTTCCAAAAGAAGTTCTATAAAAAGCCAAACTCCAATAGTCAGCGATACTCGTCTGGTCCGAACAACTACAAGCATAAAGAGAAAGTTGAAGAAAGGAGATCAGAAGAAATGAAGAAGGATGGAGCTAAAGAGACCAAGAAAGAAGAACCGATTAAGTGCTACAACTGTGGTAGACTCGGTCATTTTGCCAAGGACTGCCGCAAATCAAAAGTCCGAAACTCAGACTATTACAAGAATAAAATGCTTCTAGCCAAGCAACAAGAGGCTGGAAAAGCATTAATGGCCGAGGATGAATACTGGCTCGACCACTCGGATGAAGAATCTGAAGAAGGAGAGAAGGATGAGACAGCACATCTGTGCTTGATGGGGAAGAACCAGTCAGAAGCTGAAGCTGATTCGGATGATGGAGATACTGATGAGGTATGTAACTTTACTGAATTTGATTTATTGAACCAAATGAATGCCATGATGTCTAAACTCCAAGAATTAGAGTCAAAACTGAAGCGTGAAAGAGGTGTCATAAATGAGAAAAATCAATCTATACATAAACTTAGTAATGATATTGCTGAGAAAAATGTATTAATTGAAACTTTGCACAAAAATATAGACACCAGCGCTAAAGAAAAGACTATAATTCATAAAGAGTTATCTGAAACTGATTCAAAGTTTAAAGAATGTGAGTTTAAATCTAGAGAGATTGCTAAAAGGTACTTTTCTACTTCAAAAGAGAATAAATCTTTAATAGAAAAGGTGAATGCTTTGGAAGAAAAATTACATTCTTTGGGACAAACTGAACACACTATTCATTTGAACAAACCTAAAGAGAAACCTGATACTTGGGGACTTGGTTACAAAAACCCACATCATCTCAAAAAGGTGATATCTGAAGTACCTGCACTTTATGACTTTGGGTTTATGTTATTGGCTCCTCAACATCAAGAACTCAAACCTTTTTGGACTAGTCTGTCGGAAAAAGATAAATCCAAGGAATATGATAAAAGAAAGAACACAACTAAAGTTCAACTTCCATTTCGCTATGAGAAGTTGAATAACAGTTATCGTTCTAATAAATCAAAATTTCTTTCAAATGATTATTTTGAAAGTTATTCTGTTAAAGAGTTGGAGACTAAACCCATTGAAGGTAAGCTTTACGTCCCTCCCCTCGTTTTGGAAAGTAAAATTTCTGAACTTGAGAATACTCTTACAGATGAAAGAATTTTGATGGACTTAGAACAAACTGTATTTTCAACAGTGTTCAAAAATTCTAATTTTCCTAAACTCTCCAACGCTTTAAATTCGGATGACAGATCTGGTTCACTTGATAATGAGCTTAATTTCTTAAACTCTGAAGGTGTTTTAAATAAGTGTGTTTCTCAGTTTGATTTTTCTTCTAAACTTCCTGATCATTCATCTTGTGTTATTAATTCCTTTGGATTACCCAGTGTTTTTGACAAAGGTGAAACATCAACGAAAGTTGATAAATCAGTTTCTGTGAAATCAAAGAAAGCAAAAGGTAAGAAACAAATATCTCATCTTTCACAGAAACCGATCCCCACTGGTAAGCCAAAGAAGAAGCATTCTCTTAATTCTCATCATTCTAACTTTAAAGTTTCACATGTTTCAGATTTGAGAAAGCAAAGGGTTGGAGTTAAGACTGCATGGATACCGAAACAGAAGATAGACGAGAAAGCTAAATCTAGTTCTAGTTTTATTTTGAATAAAAAGACTTCTAGTAAAGATGATTTGAGTGTGAATGTTGCTACTTTTAAAAATAATCTTGTTGATTCTCGCAAGAAATATTCTATAAAGCAATTATTTCAGTTAGCTCCATCTAGTACTAAAAAGTTTTTAAATTATGGTGAATGTGATTATGCTTCTCGTAGATATTCTGATGTTTGGTATGGTTCATATAATGTTTCATCTTATCATTATCATACGTCTTATCATGCTTCTAGTTTTCAAAGAAAAAGCGGACCCAAATTTAAATGGGTGCCAAAATCAAGTACTAACAGTGGAGGTCCCATTTTTAAATGGGTTCCTAAACCTCTTCTTTCTTGATTTGTGTTGTGCAGACCCGTCATATGTGGTATTTGGATAGTGGGTGTTCCAAACATATGACCGGGCAGAAGAGTATGTTGTATAATTATAAGGACAAATACTGTGGCACAGTTCGTTTTGGGAATGATCAGTTTTCACCTATTCTGGGTTATGGTGATGTTGTACATGAAAATCTTACGATCAAGAAGGTGAGTTACGTTGAAGGCTTAGGGCACAACCTGTTCAGCATTGGCCAGTTCTGCGACAAAGATTTAGAGGTTAATTTCAAGGCCAAGACATGTTCAATACGCACTGAAGAAGGAAAAGAACTCCTGGTCGGATCTCGCAAGTCAAACCTTTACACCATCAATTTGTCAAAGGTCCAGGCTGACAATCAGGTCTGCCTACTATCAAAGGCCTCGATGCAACAAAGCTGGTTATGGCATCGACACCTTTCTCACCTCAACTTTCGGTGGCAAGCTAGTGAAAGGTCTTCCAGAACTGAAGTACGAAAGAGAACATCTATGTGCAGCGTGCGAAAAGGGAAAGATGAAGAGAGCCCCACACAAACCAAAGCCTGAACCGAGTACCAGCTCTCCATTAGAGTTGTTACATATGGATCTATGCGGTCCTATGCGAAAGCAAAGCTTAGGAGGAAAGAAGTATGTGCTAGTTATCGTGGACGACTATACGCGATACACTTGGGTTAAGTTTCTACGGTCTAAAGATAAGACTCCCGATGTTCTCATTACGTTTCTGAAGACGACCCAAGTCAATCTGCAAAAACAAGTCAAGATTCTCAGGACTGACAACGGCACAGAGTTCAAGAACAAGATAGTTGAAGAATATCTCGAATCGGTCGGGATATCACATCAATACTCTGCTGCTCGCACGCCTCAACAGAACGGAGTCGTCGAAAGGCGAAATCGTACACTTGTCGAGGCCGCTCGGACAATGCTCAGCCAATCTGAATTACCTTTATTTTTGTGGGCTGAAGCTGTATCGACTGCGTGTCACACTCAGAATCGCTCCATGATACACCGCCGATTTCAGAAGACTCCGTATGCGTTGATCAACAACCGAACACCAACCATTAAATATTTTCATGTTTTTGGTTGTACGTGTTATGTTCTAAACGACCGAGAGAATTTGAACAAGTTCAGTGCTAAGGCGGATGAAGGCATCTTTGTTGGTTATTCCTCTACATCGTCTGCATATCGTGTTTATTTAAAGAAGTCGAAGACAGTGATCGAGAGCGTCAATGTAACATTCGATGAGGAAATGGCTTCTGAGCACATCAGTTCAAAACCCGTCATTACTGGAGTATTAGCTTCTGGACCAACCAGTCCAGGACCTGCACCTCAAGAGCACAAATCAGATGGCGCTTCGTCGTCTACTTCTAATTTATCTGATTTGGATTTATTATTTGAACTGTTCTATGATGAATTTCTTGGTTCTAAATTGCCTCACTCTGTTGTGGTTGACAGGATAGAAGACTCGATGACTACTCATCCGACCACTTCCGATATCTCTACTGAATTTGGTTCCCCTATTCAGCAAGAAGTTCCAGTTCAAAAGCCTACTCCGACAGTTGAAGTTGTGACCAACAATGCTGAGACAGAAGTAGCTGACTCCGTAGGATGTGCTGTAGGGACTGATCAACAGATTGACCAAGCTGTACCTACTGCTACTTCTGCAACAACTACTTCAACTGAAGCCCCCATTAATTCTGAACCATCTGAAGGAGATACCAGTGGATTCCTAGATGCGGACAATGATCAACATGCATCTAATCCACTCCCTCATGAACATAAGTGGACCAAAGAGCACCCGGTACATCAAATTATTGGAGATCCTTCTGCACCGGTGCAAACTAGGTCTGCAACATCAAATCTATGTATGTATGAATCCTTTTTGAGCAAGATCGAGCCTACTCGTGTATCTGAGGCTCTTGCCGATTCAGATTGGGTAACTGCGATGCAAGATGAGCTGAATCAGTTTGAAGCACTGAAAGTCTGGAGACTCGTACCCAAACCGCAAGGTAAAACCATCATTGGTACGAAATGGGTGTTCAAAAACAAGAAAGATGAAGATGGCACCGTTATCCGAAACAAAGCACGACTTGTCGCCAAGGGATATAGGCAAGAGGAAGGGATAGACTACAATGAGACTTATGCTCCAGTGGCACGTATAGAGGCAATTCGGATGTTCTTAGCCTACGCAGCCCACAAGAACTTCACCGTCCATCAAATGGACGTGAAGACAGCTTTTCTGAATGGAGTACTCAAGGAAAAAGTCTACGTCTCACAGCCAGAAGGGTTTGTAAATCCAGATAAGCCGAACCACGTCTACATCTTGGATAAAGCTCTTTATGGACTAAAACAAGCTCCTCGCGCCTGGTATGATATTCTATCTCAATTCTTGGTTAAATCGGGTTTCACAAAAGGTACGGTTGATACCACTCTTTTTATTAAAAAGGATAAAGGCGATATCATTCTAATTCAAATATATGTGGATGATATTATTTTTGGTTCTACAAATCCTAAGTACTGTAGGAACTTTGCAAACCTCATGGTGTCTCGTTTTCAAATGAGCATGATGGGAGAGATGAATTTCTTTCTCGGATTGCAAGTCAAACAATTTTCAACGGGGATCTTTATCAATCAATCTAAATACATTCTGGATATTCTTCGAAAGTTCAAAATGGAAGATTGTAAACCGATTGGTACCCCAATGGCACCTGGTACTAAGATTGGCACCGATCTTTCGGGAAAGGCTGTTGATGTTAGGACTTACATAGGGATGATAGGTTCTATAATGTATCTCACTTCAAGTAGGCCGGATATAATGTTTTCTACATGCTTATGTGCTAGATATCAGGCCAATCCTAAAGAATCCCATTTGTCTGCTGTAAAGCGGATTTTCAGATATCTGAAGGGGACTGCAGATCTTGGTCTGTGGTATCCTAAGGATACAAGCTTTGAACTAACATCTTATTCAGACGCAGATCATGCTGGTTGCATGTTAGACAGGAAAAGCACCTCGGGTCATATACAATTCCTCGGAGATAAACTCGTCAGTTGGGCTTCGAAGAAGCAATTATGTGTCTCCACATCAACGGCCGAAGCGGAATATGTAGCTGCTGCTAGCTGCTGTTCTCAGGTCTTGTGGATGAGAACACAACTGCGAGACTATGGATTTCATTTCAATAGAATCCCGATATATTGTGATTCGAAGAGCGCTATTGCGATTACCGCTAACCCTGTTCAGCATACTAAGACCAAACACATAGATGTCCGGTATCATTTTATAAAAGATAATGTAGAAAAGGGGACAATTGAACTTTACTTTGTAAAAACCGATTATCAGCTTGCGGATTTGTTTACCAAACCTTTAGACGAAAAGAGATTTAATTTTCTTGTCTCAAGACTTGGTATGCTAAATCTTAAGACCTAATCGGTAGTTACCTATTAAAGTTTCTTATTGTATCTCTTTATCATTTCTTTATTATTATTTCCGCATGATACCTGCTCTTTAATAGTTTGTTCATGATCTCAGAGGGAGTGTAAGAAGTATTTCATTGATAGTCAATGTTAGTTTGAGGGGGAGCATATTTAAATGCATCGTGCTTACTGATACTTGTTAGTAATGCATAAATTTAGGGGGAGCGATCAAGTCAAAGGAGTATGGCGATGACTTCTGATTATTTCTGATCAGAACTCGTACATCAATTGTTTTACTGCTTTATGTCATTTCAATTTCAGTGAATAAAGTTACTTTGACTAGACTTTTAGACTTTTGTAGGTTGAGAGATGCTTCAAAGATCATATCTATATGACTTTAAGCTTGACTTCGTGAGATGTAAGACTGTACTCAAAAGGTATAATTCTTAATCTTCATCTCCTCCATGGTTGAAAGAAGGACAACTTTCAATCAGAAGAAAACATGTTCTTAATTGTTCAAACCACTTCCCAATTCTCAAAAAGATTTCTTGATTTGGAAGTGTGATTTTAAATGTTTTCTGCTTCATCATTGAGCCTTAACTGATAATGTTAAATCACCTGAGCATCTTATGCTTCATAGGAAAACATGGGATCAGTGTGCTAGGACTTAAGTGAACTTCTATGGATTCACGTTAACCAGTGTTTCCTACCCAAGAAGTTAATCCTGCAGTGAAATGTGAGGAGTCCAACAAGAAATGAGTGTGGGATGTGTGATGAGGGACAATATTAAAAGAGAGTTCGGTTAGCTGTGAGCTTAAAGATTAAAAGAAAGAGGGTGAGAGATCAGAGTAAAAGAATATCAAACTCTGCACCAACTACTTTCTGAGCCGGGCAGCCACATTTCTAATGCTTCACATTTCTTTGGTGAACATTATTGAAACAGGCAACTAGCCCATGCCAACTCTTGACATTACCCCACCAGCCACTCATTTTCTTCTCAACAAGAAAATGTTTCATTTTTCAAAGGGGACGCAGCACATATGCTATCTGATTTTCATTTGAAAAATCTGGATATTGAACAGAAGGAAGTCTGCCCCACCTTCACACTTCATTCATGCACATTGCGTCTGTGTTTAACTAACTCTTGTCTCAGTGGTTTACACTTTTTGAGCCTTATAAGCAAACATCATATGCTTTATTTTATTCTATCACTTGCACGAACACACAAATAATTTGTTTCTTTGTCATAACGTTCATAGAAATTGCCTTTGTGGTGTTTCGATGATTGAATGGAAGCCCTGGGGGAGTGAACATCATAAAAGCTCCTTTATATTGTGTACTCGTTACACACAGTGACTTTGTGTTACTGACAGGCAATTTTAACTGATTCATTTGTTGATTCAGGTGTTACACTTCATTTACTATATTGTCTAGATTTGCAAAGATCTGGATGAACATCTTAATGAATTGACGGATACTCAGTGGTTCTGTTTGCAAGATCAATGGTGGAAGAAATTTCTTGAAGACACGTTTTGATGAACTCTTTGCTCTTTTCATCAAAAAGGGGGAGAATCGTCAATCAAGAAATGCGGAGATCAAAAGTTTTTGAAAGAATTTCTGAAGATATTATGAAGTTTTGCTGCTTTGAAGAAATTTGAAGATGATTTGCTGAAGTATTCCGAGCTGAAACTGGAGATAATTTCTTTCCAAAAGATAGTCTCATCGATTGGGGAGATTGCTACATTATGAAGACAAAGAGGAAGATTACATTTTCTGAGCTTAAAGAATGATCTTGATCCAAAGGGGGAGATTGTTAATGCACATATTTATTGGATTCAAGATCATAATTATCTGAAGATGGAAATCTGAAGTTAAAGCTGATAAAGTCGTTTCAACAAATAGTCTAAGGTCCTTTTGTAATAATTAGTCAAAGTATGTTTCCGTAATTTAATTATTTGTCTTTTATTTTTAGTTATTAGTTTGTTTTTGTATGTTGGGCCAAGCCTTGCAAGCCAAGCCCAATAGGCTAATAAAGCCTAATTATAAATTAGTTTAGGTTAGTGGTAATTAGGTTTAAGGATTTTAATTGCATAATTATTATTGAGAGTAAATTAGTGGTGGTGGTGTGAGGCGCCGTGAAGAACAAGAAGAGAGAAAAAGAGGATTTCGATTTCAACCTTGTAATCTTTTGAATCCATTGAATATCAATATCAGGTTTGATTTATTATATTGTTTATGTGATTGCTTGATTGAATGATTGCGTATTGGGACACACACGATGCTATATTGGCTTTCAAAAGTTATCCCAGTCATGCTTCCACATGAAAGATCTTGGACTGTTAAAATACTTTCTTCGGATTGAGGTTTACCCGAATTCCTAGAAGAATATTCTTATGCCAAAATAAAGTATACCTTAGATCTTATATCTGAAACCGGCTTGTTGGGATCAAAATCGTGAGCCTTTCCCATTGAACAAAGTCATCGGCTGCACTTGTTGATGGTCCTCTTCTCAACGATCATGAGCTATACAGGCGTCTTGTGGGATGAATCATATATCTTGCTGTAACACGTTATGTTGTTCATATACTTTCACAGTTTATGCATTAGCCTCGTCGCCAACATTGGGAAGTTGCACTTCGAGTGGTCCGTTATGTAAAGGGCAGTCTGGGACAAGGAATTCTTATTCACTCGAACAACGACTTAACCATGATAGGTTGGTGTGATACTGATTGGGACTCTTGTCTTCTAACTCGACGATCACTTAAGAATGAGTTATATTTATTGACGATTCTCCAGTTTCATGGAAAACGAAGATACAACACACCATCTCCATTTCCTCCGTTGAATCAGAATATAGAAACATGGCCTTGATCACCTGTGAGTTGGAATGGTTGAAAGGACTATTACTAAGCATTGGTGTTCGATATCCAAAGGATGTCCCATTGTTTTTGTGATAACCAATTTGCATTTCATATTGCCAAAAATCCAGTTTTCCATTAATGTACCAAACACATTGAAATAGATTGCCATTTTGTATGTGACGCCATTCAAGAAGGCTTGATCTCTCCATCATTTGTCAATACCACTATGCAATTAGCAGACATATTCACCAAGGCTCTTGGGCAAAAACAGATGCATTTCCTGCTTAACAAGTTGGACATTTCAAATCCCTAAGCTCCAACTTGAGGGGGGAGGGGTTGTTGGAATATGTCTCATAATATTCACTATATATTATAAGGATATTATCCTAATATAGTTAGGATAATGTAGGAATTTATTGATAGGGATCCCTTTCCCTCATCCTTTTGATTTGTTTTGATTATTTCATTTTCTTATTAAGTCTCCTATTTGTATAAATAGGAGAACCCTAAATTATAATAATAAGCATAAACTTTTACCCTACAATTTTACATAAATAAATTAAAGTAAAGATATATGTTATAATTTGATTGATGGGACAAAAAGAGAAGACAACTTAAATAAATGTATATTAAATAAACTGATTTGGGTTTTATAACAGATAACTTGGTTCAAAACTGTTTCAATCTGTCCAGAACTTGCCATTTAGGTGGTGTTTTTTTTTCAAAAAAGCTCTTATTTGCCACTTATGTCTGATTCTGACAAACGTAAGACAATGCAGACCGTTTTTTCCTTTTCAGGGCCTCTTAACCCTTAATATCCTGTGATAAATTAAGTGATAACCTAGCCACTTAATTACCTCTTATTTTCGTTCAGCACCATTCTTTCGATTTCAACGTCGATTTAGCCCAAATGCACCCTGAATTTGCAATGCAAAACGCGAAGATTGTAGATCATTGTATTGTATTTCCAGAAAATCTTGAATCACTTAAAATATAGGCTTCGGTGTGCGAGATATGATTAAAACTTCACAACCTCGCAAATCTGCCAACATCCTTCTTTTGTTTTTTTTTCGTTCCGTCCTTCGATCATCGATGCTCATTTCAATTAACGTATTTTAAGTCGAATTTTTAGGGACAAAATAGACAATTATACATATTCAGACGTTTGTCAGTTTATAAAAACAAACAGTCTTATTGATTCAGATCTCAGACTTCAATACCAACTTTTAAAAATCAGAAGTGAAATCAGACTTCAAATTTCAGCACCTCTTAAAAAACGTACGCCACCTTAGTCTAATTTGGAGGACGTATCATCAGGGGCGGCCCTGGGGTGTGCCCAAGGTGCGGCAACACGGGGCCTTCAACTGCTAGGTGCCTCCGATAATTTTTTTAATGTTATAATATAATTATATAACTATAATATTAAAAATGAAATAGAATGAAATTGCATATTAGATGGTTAAAGCCCCTTATTGCACACCTAAACTCTAGAACCCGCGTTGGATTTTCCTAGGTTTCTTTCTACATATTTTTTTTTCTAAAACTAGTTTAAAGGAGTAAATTTCATTAAATTTTACTTTTAGAAATTTGTTTTGCTACTTAATATATTTTATTTATCTAATTTAGTTTAGAATATAATATTTTATTTTTATAATGTAGTTTCCTACATGCTTACACCCAAACTTTTCCTAATCCTTATTACATATTTTTTGATCCATAATTTGTATCCACAATCTTTTATAAATATTCGTTCAAGAAAACATGCATAATCATTCCCCAATAAACTTAAAATGATTATTTATTAAATTTAAAAGATTACTAGAAGCTTATTCGCACAATGCAGCGAGATACATCACGATTTTAATGTTTCATTTTATTTTTTTGTCGATTTACAGTACGATTTTGGATGGTTTTGAGAAAGTGATAATGTTTTTTTATAAATTTGTTTAATTTAGACTTAATAATATAATGATTTTTATATAAAAAAAATTAAGTATTTTGTTAGAATTCAATGATTATCTTATATATTTTAATGATATCTAGAAAAAATAACCAATTACATATTTAATAATATAATTAAAACAAAATTATAGTAATATAATATATTAATTAATAGTGATACATGGAAAAATCTGCATAAAAGGAAGACCCTGGACATACGAAATTGATAGGTGTTAGAAACCTGCAGTAGTAATATATATTTTGTGCTTTGATACTTATAATTTAAGAGATTTTTAAAATCTTGCATAAAATGATGGTACCTTATGCCTAATAATTTGTATTTAAGAGTTTTTTTATCCGTGCTTTATAATATAGTATAGATATATTATTCTTCATAACTTGTTTTTTAATTTTATTACAATTTAGGACGTACAACCGTTTTATCTCTAATCTCTTTTAGACTCTTTTATCTCTTTATAATTCGAATTCACAATCTTAAACAAATATCAAGTAAAAATAAAATATCGAATCAGTAATCAAACAACATAAAAATTAGAGTTCATTAATTAGAATATTTCGTTTAGTTTATTATTCAGAATTTATAAGATATTACATTCTTTTATAATTTAGGTTATTTTTATGTAACAATCCAACCTTAAAACAACAAGATAGCAACTTAAATCTTAAATGAAAATGCCAAACGACATAATACAACACCCAAAATACGAGATTTGCGGAAAGATAACCTAGTACACAACTGAGAATACAGAGACAATAGTCTACAATGGAGGTCCTCTAATTTAGCTCGAGCGCACATCTTCTCTTAAAACATAACCGCTCCTTCTACTGCCACTCTTTACCTGAAAAGGGTTTTAGATTTGAAAAGAGCGAGGGTTAGACCGAAAGGTCTAGTGAGTCCCCTCTTGCAACAGCTTTATAACTCAACAAAACATTCAATAAAATCATCATCAAATAAACCATTTTCAGCTACCAGGAAAACATTAACTTTCAGTAAACTTCTCCGCTCACACTACCGACACCCTAAGGTGACAGCGTGTCTGTGACTCACATTGCCTTAGATGGGACACACCCCCCATATAGCATAAACGGGACAAACCCACCGGTATGAGCACAGGCGGGCCACACCCCCCGACTTTGAGCCTTCTCACTTAGGACCATGTATGCATACACTTCCACTTTGACAACAAACAGAAACTTCGTCTTTAACATTTAAATAATATCTCGCAAGTAAGTACAAAGTAACATCGTTTCAAAGCTTGCTTATAATTTCATAATACTCATGTCATCATATATAAATCAAAGTTTAAATAAAACTTCCACATGCTTTTGTTAGCAAAATGATTTAGTTCAGAAAAACTCACCTGGCGTCCTTAGCTCGAATTTCGCGTCTACTCTTATATTTCGGTCCGAAACCTAAAAAGGAAACATTGACCGGTGAACTCCTTAAACTTTCTATCTTATACGAGTTGACTTTACCTCACTCCCAACGCCACCTATTCTCTAAAAATATTCTCGGCCCATAAGCGACATCTCGAAGCCAAATACTTAGATTCCAAGAATTAAAATAACGATAATAGGTCGGTCTACAAGTGCTCAAGCCCAACACACAAAAGCCATAACTGACATATGGGCTTCGGCCATTCGACTAGCCTAGGGGACCGGGGCCTTTCATGGCCGCCCGGTGAGAGTTGGAGACCAGGGTCTCCCTCTGTCGTGCGCCGACCGGGGCCTCCCCCCGTGCGCCAACCGAGCTGTCCCCATGCGCCGACCTGCGCCGCCCGGGGCCTCCCCCATGCACCGACCTGAGTCGCCCGGGGCCTCCCCCATGCGTCGACCTGATTCTCCAACCGACCGGGGGCTCACGCGACCGGGGTCTACTACACACCGGTCC
The DNA here is from genome assembly GCA_954870635.1 of Arctium minus. Classification (NCBI taxonomy): domain Eukaryota; kingdom Viridiplantae; phylum Streptophyta; class Magnoliopsida; order Asterales; family Asteraceae; genus Arctium; species Arctium minus. Next base: position 40,931,801 of record OX941080.1, on the reverse strand, counting down.
CCTACCCCGACCGAAGGCGATAACAGGTTTTCGATCGAAAGGTAACCCAGATTAACTAAAACTTTCTAACAAATTCACAACCCTTTAACCCAAGGATTAGAGTATGACATAACAATCACCAACCATTAAAACAACCTCAAATCGAGATATGCATCTATCGATCTAGGGGTGTTCGATGGGTCTCAGACCCAAACTCCCAAATTCGAACTTAACCGAAAAGAAACAATATTTTTCTTATAATACAAGCTTACTAGAGAAGAAGGCCTAGGATTTTACCTTGAGAGGAATCAATCGAAGAGCTTCCAATCCTTCTTCTTCCTTAAGACGCACCCCCAAATCGCCCTGCCCTTTCTCCTTTTCTCCAGCCGCCAACAGAGTAAAAGATGAAATCCCTGGACAAAACACTTAATGATACCATTTTACACTCTGCTCCCTCCCACTTTTGGACATTGACTAAGGTGCTCCCAACTTGAAATATATTTAAGACTTGGTTATTACAATATCTCCCCCTCAAAAGAATTCCGTCCCCGGAATTTCATTGCTGAAAAGATGAGGGTATTGTGATCTCACATCGGCCTCCACTTCCCATGTTGACTCTTGTCCCTTATGGAACTTCCAATGTACCTTCACCAATCGAATCTCTTTATTCCTTAATTTCTTAACCTTAAAATCCAGTATTACTACCGGTTCTTCAATGTAATTCAGTTTTTCATCCACTTGGATGTCCTCCAATGGTACTACTACATCAACCTCCGCCAAACTTTTCTTCAGATTTGACACGTGGAACGTGGGGTGAATTCGATGCAACTCTGCTGGTAGATCCAGATTGTAGGCTACTTCTCCAACGCGTTCTAAAATGGTAAACGGTCTGACAATCCTCGGACGTAACTTACCTTTCTTTCCGAAACGGACTACCCCCTTCCAGGGTGAAACTTTCAGCATAACCGAATATCGCCCAAAGGTACCACCACATCTGCTTTCACAAAACATCTTTTCAGATTCAACACATGGAATGAGGAATGATTCCCACTCAGATCTTCGGTAGATTTAGTTTGTAGGCTACGTCTCCCAAGTCGCTCGCCAATAGCAACGCCCCAACAAATCTAGGTATTAACTTCCATTTCTTTCTTAATCGATCACACCCTTCCAAGGCGAGACTAACAACTTCACACTTGACACCGCTTGTGGCTAAAGACTCATAATTCCCAATCTAACCAAGATAGAACCATTCGATTAACCAAGTCATTCTGATCAATACCCAGCCACACGTAACCATCAGATTTACCCCTCGAATACAACAACTTCCATAACCGATAAAATTTTACCGGAGTCAACACCACGACAACATGCATCACTGATTACACAATTACTCCACTCACCAACATAACCCATCGTCAACTGTAGACATCACCTACATCTCACAGTCACGAGTTTCTTCATCATGCAACTTGCCTTTGCAAACACCCACTCTTAGCACGTCATACGTCAAACGTAGCAACACTTTCTTTTTCGAAACACACTGATCTCAACCCTTCGACATTAATTATATCTTATACGCTAAATATACATTGCCTCCAACGACATTACTTCAACTTCTTACATATTGACAGAAACTTCCACAATTCAGACCCTCGTAATCCACCAGTTCCAACTGGCCAAACAATACGGTGCATACCTCCCTTTCTCATTGCATCCACAATCACTCAACCAAAAGCGCAATAAAGCCCAAATTCACCCACTCATCACAGAGCAGTCAAGCTCATACAACTATTCCAAATATTTTAACACCGAACCATTGACTCACTTGAAATTCCCTTTTTGTGCATCACCAAAACTGACGTTATGGTCCTTCGTTCCGAGCACTATATTCCACCACCTCTACCTTCCTCCTTGGAGACTTCAAACCCACTTCTAATGACCGACTCATTGATTAAAGGGTTTTAACCTTTGAACCAGCCTTACGATTTTATTATCAACACTCCTACCGTACCGAAACACCATCTTCTTTCTCTCATACCCACGCTAGGGATAGTAAACTTACTAGCAGCATCTAAAACATAACTCCACATTTTGTGTCACTTACCAAACTTCTTACTCTCAGATTCCCCACCTTTCCGACATAATATCTTCACTTTCTCCTCGCTGCAAGAAACACCGCTCACCCAACATCGCTTACTTTAATCCTCGATGATTCCCAAATGAATCAAACCCGATTTACATTACTTTGCTTGATCAACCGACTTCCCACACTTCTTACGCGAGATAATCAACCTAACTCCTCCAATTCAATACCCACTATTCGAAAGCGCCGCACAATTCTCTCCCTCCAAATAGGATTTCCCAAGCTGCTAGAATCCTTTCCCCTAAAGAGTACCTCAACTCGCCCACGAATTTCCTATCTACTACACAACCCTTGAACTAAGCAGTTCATCACTTTCAACAATCATTCTAGGGATATAAAATAATTCCGCCCCAAAACTTACCGAAAACCAGAACACACAGGTCCTTTCTTTGATAACCACCAACCATCATTTGAACAATTATTCTCAACATAGCAAAACCCCAATAACCAAAACATTCGCACCTCTCAACCACATACTCACTACCTACAAGTCATTCCCCATAGATCTTCGAACAAGAACGCTCATCCGATAGCAATGACGTCAAATTTCTACATATTCTCGAGGAAACTACTTACCACTTTAATGATTTGCACTCCCAACTATAACATAAAGGCATCACCAACTTATGGTTACAACCGCCACTCCACTACCTCCTCCCAGAACAACTGCAAATCTCCACACCACTTGGCACACCTACAAATACCGATCTCTTCTCACTAGTCATAATACTGAAATCGGACTTCGAGGCATTTCACGTCTTTGTCTTTCTCGAACCTGAATAAATCGCAAAACTATGATCTTCAAAACCACCTAACAAGATATCGCTCCTTGTCGGCTCATCGCGACCTGCTGGAATCAGACTCCAGTAGCCTGAAGGATTTAAGCGTACTACCTCGAAAACTTAAATGCTCAAAGCACAACCCCTCCCAGTTGTGCTATATAAAACTTTGCTCCCATAAAACCATCAAAACTTCATTGGTAAAGAACAACCTGACCGAACTAAAGATCTTCCATTATGTAAGAACCACACAATGTTGCCCAACATCGCATTAGGTTGCACCTTTTCTAAATAATCTTTCGATTCTTCACGCATCACCTCGAAACTAACCATAACTACTTCTTCATTTTCAGCGTCCCACTATTCACCACGAAAATGGTTTCTGACTTCCACAGCAACAGTCGACATTAAGATATTTTCACTATGTTTCCAGCCAGCAAGGATCCCCAATGAGATCTACCTCTTCCACTGCGGCAGTTAACTGCAAAAATATCTTTACTACTTCAGACTCCACTCCCGACACAACCATTTGCCGACATTCACATCTCAAATCTCGGAACCAACGGTATGCTACTATAGTACCATCATCCTTAACATCATAGGCCAAAACTTCCAATAACAACCTCCGTTATTCACCCCCCTCACTTAGAATAATACCAATATCAAGTATTTACCACCCTCTGATCGAGCGACTCACTTCCACTCTCAAACTTTCATCATTCTTAATTTCAACCCTTCCCCTCGACCTAGAGAGTTCATAGCCTTCATGCCTGACACACAAATATTTAATCTCTAGATACGTTTGAAAATTAGAAGATACCTATATCAGAAAACAGACTTACATGCATACAACACAACACTGACTTAGCCATGCACAACAATTTCAGGAATCGTTCTACCTCAACTCCACAACAATTTTATCTTCACCACACCCCAATATCGGGGTTGGCACATTTGAAAATGTTACCAATGAACTTTACACACGCGATTTATAAAATACTACAAAATTGTTTACACTAAGCGTGCCAAACGACTCTCACCCTTGTTGATATAACAACACATGCCTGAACCAAACTCAATTATAAAATCATGCGGTCAAATTTTGTTTTGATTTATCATAACCAAACGTTAACTCATTTATAAAGAGATATATAAAAAAAATTCCAGACCAAAAATCGAAATTTATCACCCAAAGTCAAAAATTGTCTTTTCAATTCAAACTCATATCCGCAAGCGTCAACATGTTTTCAAAACAACTACTTCATAAGACACACACTCGCTAAAACGCCTGATATAGATGATAAGAAAAACCCCAACAATTTTGTTTGACACACAATGCATGAGACTCGATGACATTGAAGGCTATTCACTCTAACAAGGTCGATTATTTACATTCACTATAATTTATCCCCGACTCCTTACTTCTGACCAACCAGTAGGAGTCCTCCACTGTACCACACCCTCCGGCACCATTGTCTTTTAACAATCTTGGAAACCCAACATCTAATCACCACCGTGACTATTGATTCATAAATCAAACGTCCTCATTCTGGCCCAACAACCCGCCAGTAACAAATCTTTTCCATCCAATCCTTTCCACAAGTTATCCGCCAACACTAATATCGTCTCTCAACCACCCTTCAATTAACAACAACTTTTAGAAGCCTCAACTCTATCATTCGATTCCTGAATTAATATTGTCCTGCTTCACACTAATCAACATACCACTCTACTAAACCGAAGACTCCCCTTGGGGCAAAAGCCACCTCCTACCATCATTCTATTCCTTATGGACCCAGGAAGTCCTTTCTCAACGAAACATCTACATCCTACACTATAAGCATCCTAAACGGTATTAACCTTACTACCAAAGACGAACTTCCACAACACGCTAGACTAAGTCTATCAATCTATGGATAGAGTCTCTCTACCCTGAACCACATTCAACAATAGCAATTGAGTATGCCCATGTACCTGTAAATTCATAATGGCATTGGCCAGATGCGATTCTGAATTTACCTTACATGAGGGTACTCACTATTGTTATCACGCCTCACAATGATCAAGGTCTTTCTTAAAGGCTTCCTATATCTCAGGTGTGTTCATCTATCCCACAGTTTAAGTTCAGGCCCATCCGGTCACCTAAATCCCTTAAACTATGGCTTTGATACCAGTTGTAACAACCCCACCTTAAAACAACAAGATAGCAACTTAAATCTTAAATGAAAATGCCAAACGACATAATACAACACCCAAAATACGAGATTTGAGGAAAGATAACCTAGTACACAACGGAGAATACAGAGACAATAGTCTACAATGGAGGTCCTCTAATTTAGCTCCAACGCACATCTTCTCTTAAAACATAACCGCTCCTTCTACTGCCACTCTTTACCTGAAAAGGGTTTTAGATTTGAAAAGAGCGAGGGTTAGACCGAAAGGTCTAGTGAGTCCCCTCTTGCAACAACTTTATAACTCAACAAAACATTCAATAAAATCATCATCAAATAAACCATTTTCAACTACCAGGAAAACATTAACTTTCAGTAAACTTCTCCGCTCACACTACCGCCACCCTAAGGTGACAACATTTCTGTGACTCACACTGCCTTAGATGGGACACACCCCCCATATAGCATAAACGGGACACACCCCCTGGTATAAGCACAGGCGGTCCACACCCCCTGACTTTGAGCCTTCTCACTTAGGACCATGTATGCATACACTTCCACTTTGACAACAAACAGAAAATTCGTCTTTAACATTTAAATAATATCTCGCAAGTAAGTACAAAGTAACATCGTTTCAAAGCTTGCATATAATTTCATAATACTCATGTCATCATATATAAATCAAAGTTTAAATAAAACTTCCACATGCTTTTGTTAGCAAAATGATTTAGTTCAGAAAAACTCACCTGGTGTCCTTAGCTCGAATCTCGCGTTTACTCTTATATTTCGGTCTGATACCTAAAAAGGAAACATTGACCGGTGAACTCCTTAAACTTTCTATCTTATACGAGTTGACTTTGCCTCACTCCCAACGCCACTTATTCTCTAAAAATATTATCGGCCCATAAGCGACATCTCGAAGCCAAATACTTAGATTCCAAGAATTAAAATAACGATAATAGGCCGGCCTACAAGTGCTCAAGCCCAGCACACAAAATCCATAACTGACATATGGGCTTCGGCCCATTCGACTAGCCTGGGGGATCGGGGCCTTTCATTGCCGCCCAGTGAGAGTTGGAGATCGGTGTCTCCCTCTGTCGCGCGCCGACCGGGGCCTCCCCCCCATGCGCCGACCGAGCCGTCCCATGCAACGACCGAGCCGCCCGAGGCCTCCCCCATGCGCCGACCTGATTCTCCAACCGACCGGGGTCTAATCGACCGGGATTTACTACACACCGGTCCCCTACCCCGACCGAAGGCGATAACGGGTTTTCGATCGAAAGGTAACCCATATTAACTAAAACTTTCTAATAAATTCACAACCCTTTAACTCAAGGATTAGAGTATGACATAACAATCACCAACCATTAAAACAACCTCAAATCGAGATATGCATCTATCGATCTAGGGGAGTTCGATGGGTCTCAGACCCAAACTCCCAGATTCGAACTTAACCGAAAAGAAACAATATTTTTCTTATAATACAAGCTTACTAGAGAAGAAGGCCTAGGATTTTACCTTGAGAGGAATCAATCGAAGAGCTTCCAATCCTTCTTCTTCCTCAAGACGCACCCCCAAATCGCCCTGCCCTTTCTCCTTTTCTCCAGCCGCCAACAGAGTGAAAGATGAAATCCCTAGACAAAACCCTGAATGATACCATTTTACACTCTGCTCCCTCCCACTTTTGGACATTGACTAAGGTGCTCCCAACTTGAAATTTATTTAAGGCTTGGTTATTACATTTTATACAATTTAGGATTTAGGATCGTTTTCTTCCGAATCACTATTAAACTCTTTTGTCTAAAATTTCTATATTCGGAACTCACAATCTTTCATTAAGAATTCAAACAAATATACATATTCAGTTATTTAATACTCCCTCCGTCCCAAATTAAGTGTTCACATTACTATTTTAGTTTGTCCCAAAATAAATGTCCACTTTCAAAAGTAAGTTTCCAATTTCCCATTTTACCCTTAATTATAAGGTGGAGAAAGTTTCTCTCTCTATTTTCAAGGGTAAAAGTGTATTTTGGTTATTTAAAAAGTATAATAATTACACATTCCTAAAACTGTGTGTCATTTTCATTGTGGACATTTATTTTGGGACGGAGGGAGTAATAAACTTGAAAGGCTACTTTGTTTAATTGAAAAAAATTATTTTCATTCTTATGCGCTTATTTTTCATTTTGTTATTAATCCTTTTTCTATTAACATATTCATTATAGAAAATATCTAAGCATAAATTTGAAAATGTAATAGTCAATTTGCAAATAACAATTTATTTGAATCTATTTTCTGATAATTAAAATACATTTTTTTATAGGACCACATTAATTTTGTTTGACACAAGGTCTCTGAAATATCAGGGCCTACCCTATCTAGCATTGAGGTATTAGGAGTTATACATTTGGGGTTGTTTTTTTTTTTTTTAAAAACCTCTTAATGACTCTTAAGTCTGCATCGTTCAGACCTTTTATACATCGCCTCTTATTAACCATAACTAAAATATGATTTCAGACTTTAGACCTCTTAAAAAACAAACCGCACCTTGGTGTTTTAAATGTGTGGTATAAATCATTTTCATGTACAATTCGACCACTATTTAGAAAATATTTATTTTAATTAATTTTACAAATTCATCCTAATTGTGTAAGAATTCTTTCGGAATTTTCCAATGGATTTTTGACTGGAAGTCATTTTTGATTTCATAAAAATTAATTAATTTTACATAATTTGTCTAAAATTCTAATGGACCTTTTAGTTTGCGGGATTTCGCAGGAATTGAAATTGAGTTTCTTTCCAATATTGTTGCGTTTCGTTTAAAAGAAAGTCTGAAATTGAAATCCGGTCGGATTTCAATTAAATTCAATGAATAGATTTGATTTATATATCCCACAAGGTAGTTGGTATTTCACGAGATTTATAAGATTTGTTTGTAATAATGTTTTAAAATGTGTTATAAACATTCGTTTTATAATATATCAATTAATAGTAGGTAATCTAATTATTTTCATAATTAGTTATATTCTTTTACAAATCATTAATAAAGAATGAAACTTACTTTCATTCTAAATCCTATAATCCGAACACCCAAAAAATTCCAAATCTTTCCAATTCCACGAATTCCTAATTGCTAAAAAACATTTCGTCAAACTAAACACCCCCTAAGAATTTCCTATTCATTTCTGACGAAAAGCCATATCTAATTTTAGAAAACAATTAGTTAATCATTTTATAAATCCATCAAAAGATTCTAAGAACAAGAATGGTAAATACGTCATATCGCTCTCTGACTTCAACGAACAAACAAGTGCCAACACATAAAAAATTGCCATATAAAACCAACAAGTAAGAGCCATCCCAGAGGTCTCAAAGCCCTAACATATATCCCTCTCATCTTGTGTAGCTTCATACTATCGAGTTATATAAAAGAACACGGACACAACATTTTCACCATCCATAACAATTTAAGAAATTTGTTATGTTGTAGATAAGCAAGAATGGCCACAAGATGTATGTGAACCATGATTAAAAGGTCATTTCAAAGCTCGACAAACTTGAACATAACTAAATAATTTCTATAATACGAATGAAACCTTCCAACAATAAATTTTTTAGAATACCTATTTTTTGTCCACTATGATTATTTCCAATTTGTTTGGATTACTTAGCAAGAAGAATATACTTCCCACTTATCCTTGTGGCCATATATATATATAGGGGAGCGATAAATTGGAAACCAGTATTACATTGAAAACTTTGCAAACCGAAATCAACCAATCAGTGAATTTTTTTTAATTGAAAAGGTTATTTTTGTCTTTTACATTATTTCATAATATATATGGTAACTGTTATTATTATTATATTAATAATTATTTAATTTTAATTTAACTTATATATGGTAATAATGATCATTGATTAATTTAAAAATGAGATATTTAATTTAGGTAAATTATTTAATTTTAATTTAGCTTATATATGGTAATAATGAAACAATAATGCTTAGACGATAAACCTGATGAATCTATTTTCATTATGAAACAATAATGCTAACACGATGAAACAATAATGCTAACAGGTAATGAAACAAAAATGGAAAGTTAACAAAAGTGGCACCAATTCATCATGTTTCATTATAAAACAATAATGGTAACACGATGAACCTGATGAATCTATTTTCATATACGGATATGCAACTGAACAGGTAATGAAACAAAAATGGGAAGTTAACAAAAATGACACAAATTCATCATGTTTCATCACAAAAATGTAATCCAATGAAATCTATAATCCACAAATTCATTCTGTTTCATCACAATATTAGATTGCGTGAGAAATTTTATAATAAAATGAAATTAAAAAAAAATATTTTCTTACATTTTAAAAGAAAAATAAAATTTTTCTTATCGATGTGGAAATTCATGGGCGTGGAAATTTTATTTTTGTTTTGTGTGGTAATTTTTTTTACTTGAAACCAAAATATAATCTAATTTTATATTTTCTTATTTTGCATGGGAAATTTTATTAAACCTTTCTTGCCATATTTGAGACACAAAATCAAAAGACATATTTACCCTTTTCATCTATTATTTTTATTTATTATTAATAAATTAATTAATTTACTACCATATATAATTCAAATGAATCTTAACCATTGATTATAAAGATCAATGACTGAAATTTGGTTTCCAAAGTTTTCAATGAAACTTGGTTTCCAATTGATACCACCCCTATATATATATATATATATATATATATGATCAAACGAGAACAGTAACTACTTAAAAGAACATGAGAACTAACAAAATCATTAGTGATTTTCCATTAACGTGCAAAAAAGCCATGCGAATCTGAAGCGGCGGCCAAAGTCCTTTTTTCGTGTGTTAATGTAAAATTACTAATGATTTTGTTAGTTCTCGTGTTCTTTTAAATAGATACTATTGTTTGCATGTATATGTATATGTCGTATGCATATAAATGTGTGTATGTCATGTACATGTCTATATATATGTATGTATGTTTGTATAACACTTTTGGTCCTGATCTAACTGGAATTAACGGGAAAAGATAGCGCAATTTAACTGTTTCCGTTAAGTCCAGTTAGTTCAGGGGTATTTTAGTCAATTTAAATATAATTTGATAATTTAATAATTTTAATATTAAATAATATTAAATAATTTATTTAATAATTTATTAATAATTTAAAAGTAATTTTTTTTTAATTTTAAAAAATTGATATCCGTCGGTAATCACCGACGGTTAAATTCCCTCGGTAATTACCGACGGAATTTTTGTCAGTGATATTTCGAATTTTCTAAAAAAAATTGCGGGCATAATAAGGCCCTAATTTTTCAATCATTCCCTCTCATCACTTCTCTGAACCCTCAAACTCATCGATTCCTCTCATCCCTCGTCCCTCACAAACTAACAATCCTCAACCCATCGCTTGAACTCTCACTCACCGACGACTTCTCACTCACCGTCGTCCCTCTCACTCACCGGCGACCACCATACCCTCGATTTGTCCGGCGACCTGCTGCATCCCTCGAATGCCGGCTACCTGTGAAGCTAATTAGGTTTTCTCCGGTGACCTGCTGCATCACTCGCCGACTACTGTTAGGGTTTGTTAATTTTAACTTTTGAAACAAGGTGGATTTGTGATATATATTTGAAGTTTGATTTAGATTTTGGGTGTTCAAATGATTTTGATTTGTTTACTGTTAGTTTAGATAAATGGTTGTTTGTATGTTTTGATTTGGATTTGTGATATATATTTTAACTTTTGTTTACTGCATCTTCTTGAAATAGATTGTGTTTACAATGTGTGTATGAATCTTTGTGTGTATGTGTGTGTATTTGTTTTTGTATGAATTTGTTTGTATGTGTGTGTGTTTGTATGAATCATGTGTGTATGAATTTTTGTATGTGTATGAATCTCTATGTGTGTGTGTGTGTATGAATCTATGTGTGTATGAATCTGGTAGAAAGAGCCCCGGTCAAAATTTAGATGTGTTTCTTAGGCCGCTAATAGATGATCTCAAGATGTTGTATACAGTGGGCGCTCTTATGTATGATGCTTATCATTAGAATAATTTTGAGATGAGGGTTACACTTCTATGGACCATTAGCGACTTCCCTGCCTACACAATGTTGTCGGGTTGGAGCACGCACGATAAGCTAGTCTGCCAGTACTTCATGGGTACAGTCGATTCGTTTCAGTTAAAAAATGAAGGTAAATCTTGTTGGTTTAACTGTCATCGGAGATGGTTACCTAGTGCACACCCCTTCCGACGTGATCGAACAAGATTTTTGGACAAATCTAGAGTGTTAGCTGGTCTACCACCCGAGTTAACTGGTGAAGAAATATGGGAGCAGGTCCGTCATCTTCCAACTGTTTACGATGGCTCCCTGTTTCGATCGACCAATAGAAAAATTACCGGCTTCGGAATCACTCATAATTGGGTGAAGAGAAGCATCTTTTGGGAGTTACCATATTGGAAGATGTTGTTAATCCGACACAACCTGAATGTCATGCACATTAAGAAGAACGTCTTTGAGAATCTCTTTAACACTGTCATGGACACGTCAAAAACAAAAGACAATATAAAAGCAAGGAGGGATGTATCTCTTTAACACTGTCATGGACACGTCAAAAATGAAAGACAATATAAAAGCAAGGAGGGATGTAGCAATTTATTGCAACCGATCGCAGTTGCACATTGCCACGTCAGGCAATAAAGTAGTGAAGCCGAAGTCGTCGTACACTTTGACCAAACAACAAGTAAAACAAGTATGTGAATGGTTGAAGAGACTGAAGTTTCCGGATGGGTATGCTTTAAATATTCGGGGGGGGGGGGTGTAAACATAGCAGACTACAACTTTTATAGCTTCAAGAGTCATGATTGTCATGTGTTTATCAACGATTGCTCCATATTGCCTTACGAGGGATGATACCGACTCCCATATGGGATGCGATAACGGAGTTATGCACATTCTTTCGTGCAATCTGCTCAAGGGTGTTACACTTAGAAGACTTGATTCCATTGCAAACAAGCATCGTTCAAACAATTTGAATTGGAACACTTAGTGATACATTTGACACGATAAGCCATAAATAGTGGGCCGGTGAAATATAGGTGGATGTATCATTATGAGAGGTAAATGGACTTTTCCATTCAAATACTTTTCATTCAAATACTCACACATTTATTTTCTAACACGTATTTCAATCGTTGTTTATGAAACTTGGGTCGTTGAATAGGACTGTTAGAAACAAAACAAGGGTGGAGGGGTCTATCGCTGAGTCTTATCTAGTAAATGAAATCTCCACCTATTTCTCCCTCTATTTTGATCCACAGATAGACACTCAGCATAATCGCGAGTCAAGAAACTTTGCCCTAGATATTCCTAGTTCTTCAGGAATAGACGATCGATTGAGCATATTCAAGGTTCCTTCTCGTAGATTATTCGAGAAGGGGGGGGACCATCTTGACTCAAGCCGACATTCACAAGATCCACACATATGTGTTGTTGAATTGTGAAGAAGTTCGACCTTTTCAATGGATCTTTGACGAGTGGATACGACAAAGAGAATCTCTTTTTGATGCAGTTGCACGAGATAAAGCTTAGGATGAAAGGTTTTTTACTTAGTTCGAACAACACGTGAGTATAAAAATATGAAATTTACGTATGTAATGTTACACATATGTAATTTATTTATTATTTGTGGTATTATAGGTCATGCTCGGATCAGCCGACTTCTCCAATCAATTGAAGTCCCTAACATGTGGACCAGGCCGATATGCTTGGTCGCATAAGGGATATTTTGTCAATGGTTACAAGTTTCATATGGTAACACATGTTGTTGGGCATTTCTCACATAATAGTGGGGAGAGGATCTTATTATGACGACTCTGAGTCTGACTATTATGATTGTTGGACGACGTCTTAGAGGTGAAGTATTACAGTGTAGGCTATTGTGTTGTAGTTTTGTTCAAGTCTACATGGTTTGATAGTCCAGGGGGAGTTAGAGTCGACCCTAAACATGGGTTGGTTAATATCAAATACAAGTCCAGACTTAGAGGTGAGGACTATTACGTCCTAGCATCACAAGCGGAACAAGTGTATTACACACCCTATCCTTCAGGCAGTAAAGATTTAAAGGACTGGTGGGCAGTTGTGAAGACCATTGTCCGTGGAATATATGAAGTTGCAGAAAGGGCTATCGATGAGTTGGATGATGATAACGTGGATGGAGAACCGTTCTTTCAAATCAACAAACGGGTAACTCATAATACAAACAATTGGGTAAATGAGGATCTTGATTTCGTCCCTCTTGTCACTAGGGAGGTCAACGTAGTCGCCACAAATGACGAATCTAGCGACGAGGAAGACGCATCAGATCACGAACCTAGCAATGAGGAAGAAGAATTTGAAGAAGTGGACGATGATGCAGATAACGAAGACGAACTTATATTATCTGATCACTCGTCTGATGACTAGTGTGCTTTTCTTATGTAGACATTATTCAAAATAATTGTATCCTTATATGTTTGCACACTCATATTTTTGTGTCTTATGATTTATGTAAACTTATATCATTGTGTGTGAACCATTCTCTATTTTTAGACGGGGGGACACGTCATTAGGGGTAGGGGTAGAGGCTCTAGCAGGGGCAGTAGCAGCTCTGCATGGCGTGGACCCGTGCTGACGAGCCTAGGGACGATTTCGAGTTCGTTGCAACTACCAACGAGGGACTAGATCAGATCCAACCTGAGGATGGGCTTGCGACGTCGTCGCCTGGAACGGCCTCGAGGGTTAGAGGCCCCAATATTGCATCACAGACGTCTCGTCATCCGAGTCAGCGACCGACGATTGAGTTGTCTGCCAGCGGGTAAGTAGATGTGATATATTATTTATTCTAGTACATAACAAACCGATGATAATGTTTTTTATGTTGTATATTTTGCAATTGTGAAGGTTTAAGAGGCAGGAAGTGGTCCGAAGGGCCACTAGCATTTTTCGATCCATGTTCGTTGGTCCATGGGCTCATGTTTGGGATGTCCCTGAGGAGCAATATGCACGGATCATGGATCATTTACGGGTATGTATTTTACTCTGTTTAACTAATTGAGTGGGTTTATTTTTACTTAATCCAAACAATGTGTATGCAATTGTATTATAGTTGGCCTCCTGAGATGGACGCCGACGTATTACTTGCATTCCGGTGTACCCTGACGAATAGGTACCCAGACATGATGAGAGATGCCCGTATGTGGGCCAGATAGAGGGCTTTAGCTATTGATGGTCTCCAGTTCTTAGCGTATACAATCCAGAGTGGATCCGTGTGATATTTGGGTCCAAATGATTGATCAGGTTTGTTTTGAATACTTGTATCTGGTTATACTAGGATTTTTATTGATTTGTGTCTTGTTTTTAATAGGTATGGAACACCGATGCGTTCAGGCGTATATCTCGGGCCAATACGGCCAATCGGGCCACCGAGTATGAGGGGTTGACATTCAGACACATGTGCGGATCTATTAGTACCGCTATGAATCGAGACCGCTTGGTAATTTATCATCTACTAGACTAAATGTATATAGCTGATGAATATATATATATATATATATACATGATTTTGTCACCTATTAACAATTTTATTGTAGGGAGATGCATGGGGCCGTGAGCCTTAGGCGAGGAGGTTTGGGAGGCTACACACTGCACCAATAGGAAGCTTGTTCCGGGTGCGACTGGTCCGCCCACATATCCTCCGATCTACGTTTACCTAAAGGCGACTGATATGGCGGTAAGTTCAATTATGTATGTTTAGATTTTTGTTTGTTTTATAAGATTGATAAAATTTATAGCAAACTTAGTTTGGGTTGCCATTGTTGGGCAGACGATAAGATTGTTTTGATAAAAGCAGGTCATGGATATATATGTTAAAAGTACAGTTGAAATGATGTCGAATTTTCTATAGGTTAGTTGACAATGTCTGGTTTGGTAAACTGTAGGGTAACTATCGACGGATTAGGGAGGAGGAGTACCCGGACTTAGATCCCGACACTGTATCTCCCAATGACGCCGAGTTGTAGGACGCAGTGTCGGAGGACGGCGTAAAGGTCGTCTGTTTGGATGGGGGACCAGTCATGATCCTTATTATGCTATGATCGGTGATTCAGGTGCCAGTACGAGCGGGAGCTCGCACGACCATCGCGATGAGGAGGTACGCTTGTCAATTGTTGTTTAACATTGTTATATGTTTGTTAAATGTTGTCTAACATTGTTATATGTCTGTCAAATGTTGAATTTCATATAGATGAGCTAAGACGGAGGCTAGAGAGAGAGATAGTAGAAAGGATGCGGATGCAGGAGCAACTTAACGCGTTTGAAGCCTTCATGAAGAAGTTTCAAGATCCCCCCTCCCCCCACCCCCCCCCCCCCCCCCGATGTAGGATAGTTGGTTGTATTACGTTTTATTTTTAATTTTTAGATATTAAATGAAAAATGGGCAGGTTTTGTACAGTTTTAAACTGGATATTAAATGAAAATTTGGCAGGTTTTGTACGGGTTATAAACTGGCATTTTTGAATTTTGAATTATTTTTTTATAAAAAAAATAATATATCCGTCGGTACATGTTTATTTAATTTATTAAATACCGTAGGAAATTCGTCGCTAAATCCGTCGGATATGATTCGTCGGTAATAACCCAGGCCGTCGGTGATCCATTGGAAAAACAAGCCTTCGATTATCCGTCAGAAAAACAAGCTATCAGTGATCTGTCAGTATTATCCGTCGGTGATCCGTTGGAAATTTGATCGCCGGCCACCTACTTTCCAAGGGTCTTTTTCCGACGGATTTCCGACGGATTTTCGATGGACCAGACTTTCAACGACGGATTACCGACGGATTCAGCCATCGGTTATAACCCTCTGTTTTGTAGTGAAAGTCCTACAATTTTGGAGGAATAATTAGAACCAAGGGGTAAGAGGAGATGGTAAGAATATACTCATAGGCATGCACAATTTTTTTTAATAAGCCAATAGTTGTGTGTTCTTCCTCTATGATACTCTCTTTCCATCCAAAATGTCAACACTGTACGATTATCTAATTTAGAGCATCCACAATCATGGACCTTGTTAAAGGTCCATAACTTTGCCACGTCACCTTGCTATCTCTGTCACATCAGTTTTCTCTTTCCTACACATTTAATAAACCTTTCACACCCAATCATGGACCGGTCCATGATTAATTTAATAAAAACTATAATAATATAAAATTATACTGATAAAAGACAATAATTAAAAACTAATTATTAATTAAAAGACAATAATTAATAATTACAATAATAAAAATCATAATAATTAAAAATTACAATAATTGAAAGTTACATTAAGTTAATATAAAAAAAATATAATTCTAAAATAAATCATAATTTTTCATTTTTAATTAATTAAATTTGATAAATATAAATATGATTATTATATTATTTTTATTTAAAAAATTATATTATTTAAATGAAAATGAAGGCATGGACCGCTCCATGGAGATGGAGCGGTTTGCCAAAATAAAGGACCGGTTCATATTTGTACATGTGGATGATGGACTTTTCATAAACCCCTTGTTGTGGGTGCTTTTAGGGAGCTAACATAAAAAAACACTATTAAATATATATATTTTGAAAATTGTGTTTTTGATTAATAATACTGACGTATTGTAAGTGAACTGGCATGTTTATAAATGTATGTTCTACAAAATATATGTATAATTTTTAAAGTATGAACCATGGAAACTTGATTTTAAATAATACCAAAACGTGAATTTGTATTAATGTATTTTCATTTTCATTTTCAATGTGAAAATCAAGAAAATTGTGCAACATGTGGGATGCATTTGTAAGCCAAGGTACAAATTTCACGATCATCATCTTTAATATATTCACATGTTGAAGAAAGTTTGATATAATCGGACCCATACACGTGGGTGATTTCCTTCTTGACAAAATAAAGAAAATATATATCCATAAACCATTGTGTGCATGATTGTTTGTTATATTCAGAATTAAAATATTAAAAGATGTGGTTTAAGAAAATCGATTGGAAGTGATTGTGTGGTTGGAAATTCATCTATCTCAAACACCTCATATTCAACAAATTATTTAAGAGTACGATTATATTTGTGGATCTCTAACTAGAGGGAGGTTTAAGGAAAAACCTTAAAAAAATGAAAAACTGAAGAACACTCTGGTAGCCATTTATCTGAACGGTATGCACTTGTGTATACAAGTAATTTATAACATGCACAAGTGCATAATATGCACAAGTGCATAATATGCACATGTGCATAATATGCACATGTGTATAAAAACCAAAAAACTAATTAATTACTTGTATGCACAAGTACATACTGTCCAGATTGAAGGCTACCAGGGTGTTCCTCAGTTTTTTGTTTTTTTAGGTTTTCCCCTGAACTTGACCCCTCTAACTAATGGTACTACGACAAATTAGTTGATTAATACATGTGTTTTTAAAAAAAATACTTAACAATGATATATGTGTTATTTATTGGGACTTTATGATATTAGAAGTAACTATAAATCATATATATAAATTTGCAAGAATAGTGACATCTAACAAAACATCATTGTTGTCTAGATAATAAAATTTTTTCATTACACAAACATAGCTTAATGTCTAGTTTTTCCTCTTTCCTTTTCGAGATGCGTCAGTGTTGAAGAAAATCTGAAGTACAAAAGCGTAGGATCACATAATGAAGTAGCACGTCATCAGCCAAGGAAGCGTTTTGGGAAATTTTTGGAAAGCTTTGTTCACATGCTTGGGTAGTTGATGTTGGAAGCTCTCAGAATTAACCGCCGGAAAGAAAATGATGTAAATACTTTTGTTGTGAAGAGGTGAAAGAAATGAAGGTGGCTAGTGACAACACCTCCTCTTATTCTTTTCCCTCCAACTTTGTTCTTCTTTAGTGTATGCCCAAAGCCATCAAAGGATGATTACATGTTTGAGAAATTTTGTCATGATATCTATCTAGGAAAGACATTTGTTATCTTTATATATTGTTATGTGTTATATTTAAATGTAATAATAATCTTAGAATAATGTATTCTATTGGTCCCTAGTCAAATATTATGGGGCTTAAGGTCGAAGTATTATGGTAGTGGCTAATATATATTGGGATTCATATGGAGATATACAATCCACTTATGGGTACAAGATATGGATCTTTTGTATCAGACGTAACTCACAATGAGAATGTTGCATATATGAGTGTCATAAACGCTTCTCATGTCATCATTGAACATGTATTCTTTTGACTTGAGATCATGAAGTTTGCGCCATGTGAGTGACATGTTTTAACACGATTCTAATCATTGCATACGTAACTGGCCGGGAGGTAGAATCTTCATTGGATATGTCATGTGTCGCTTAACAATAGAAGCATGGACTGAGAGAGGATTGATCCATCCTGTATAACATGAGTTATGTATTTGATCCCTTTGATTGATCAAAGGCTACCGAGGAAACATATGCGTGATAGTGGGTATGTCATACCATTATTTGTTTTGTCAGAACATTCGAGAATCAAGAAACTAGAGATTTAAGATAATTGGAATGACAAATCCATCCCTCATGTTCAATCTAGACATCAAAGATAATTAAAGGGACAAACCATGTATGTTTCAATAAAATTACCAGAGGTACCGTCCTTCTTCCAAAAACATGTATACTAATAATGATCACAAGTTTATTGTTTAACTGCATTACCAAGGTTTATCATTTTGACAAGTTCACCACTCTAATTCAATTTTGGCATAGAAACAAACAGGATTTAATTGATATTGGATTTTAAAGATTGGAATTGGAGAAGATTGTATTTTTGAATCAAATCACAGTATAGCAGTCGAACAAATGCAAATTATGTAGTACTTAGAAATCAGTTATACGGTGTCCAAAATATAATAAGATAATGGACCTAAAGCCTCGCCATATTTGTATCAGAAGGTTTAAATGTTTGTGGAGAAGCTTTTGTCGTATCTACTAATATATATATATATATAGTCGGGTTCAAACGAGAACAATATCTATTTAAAGGAACACAAGAACTAACAAAATCATTAGTGATTTTACATTAACACGCGAAAAAAGGACTTTGGCCGTGGCTTCAGGTTCGCATGACTTTTTTGCACGTTAATGTAAAATTACTAATGATTTTGTTAGTTCTCGTGTTCTTTTAAATAATTATTGTTCTCGTTTGATCCTCCCTCTATGTATATAATACACCTATAGATATACATACATACACATGATATACATATGCATACGACATATATATAAATATGATATACATATACAATACATCTATAGACATACATACATATATATATATATATATATAAATACATACATACACACATATATAGACTCGATATAGACATATGTGCTATATATATACAAGCAATACATATGTATACAATACATCTATAGACATACATACATACATACACACACACATACACCCATACATAAACATGATATAGACGTATGTGCTATATATATACAAGCAATACATATGTATATAATATATCTATAGACATACATACACACATACATAGACATGATATAGACGTATGTGCTATATACATACAAGCAATACATATGTATACAATACATCTATAGTCAAAACTAGCATAGAATTCGAGGATTAAGTCATGAGAGACTTCACCCGAAAAGGAAAGAAAAAATTTCCAACCAATAGTTGTGAAGGCTTCAAGTGTACCAAAATGACCCAATCCATCTAGATGGACGAAACGACCAAGATTTCACGTACGACTACATAAAGAAGCCCTTCGCTCATCTCTTCGGGTAATTCATTTGGAAATCAGGTCAATCGGAGGAGGATGGGTCCGAGAGGAGGAGGTACGAGAACACGTGGAACCCATATATGAATATATATATATATAAGCCAAGACTCATAAATAATGAACGATGTGCACTGTGAAGTGAATAAAGATTACAAAACTTTTTATTAAAATAAGAAAGTTTTCAGGAGACAAACGCTAGGAATGATTCAAAAAATACTAGGACTGGGACCACAAGTAAAGTCACAAAAATAATGAGGTAGAACTTTTAATAAGAATCATGGAGCAAGCGATTTAAGAAAACTGTATATTAAACAAAGACGTGAGTGACCACATATGGAAACGATAGGTATAAATCTTGAAATGAAAGAACAAGTAAAAATCTAGATTTTGAAGAAATCCTCATTGTTACCAAGATCTAATACTAAGAACCAGTTATACCATTCATAAGTAAAAGCAAAGAATCTGTCAGATTCAGTAGTGGACGTCTCGACTAAGAACCAAGCGGATGTCCGGATTTGTCATGAAGGACCCAAACAATACTTTGTTGCATCAGCAGAAATGTGCAGATATCTGGATCCATGAGGACATCCGGCTATAGGCATAAGCGGACGTCCATATTAACCAATAGACAAATTGACATTAGTGGAGCTCTATGTTGTTTTTATCCTAGCATAACAACCCTGATTATTTAGCTGATACAATAAAATATGAATTTGATTTGGCCCCTCCTAAGCTTCTGTCTCTTTTTTAGACGTCCACTACTCCACTTGAGAGCCATCATTCCATTGCCCAAATCAAGTTGCTATGGTCAAAGCCTTCCAAATGTCAAGCCGTTCGGTCCTCTGCGATGTATATGTAACCGGTCTTATAACCGATTAAAGGGTTGAATTTGAAAAGTTACAAAAGAAATCTGTAATTAATCCCTACAATTTTATATGTCATATTTAAAAAAAATACGAACTTTCTCTACAAAAATTGCTTTATTATGCATGATTTCAAAGCTCCAAAAGGTCGACGAGATATACTTTTGAGAACGATGTTTGAATTTTTCATATTGATGTATTCTTTTGGAGTTTTAATATGCTATGTTTTTACCGTATCTTTTACGCTTTTTAGAATAGAAAAAATGCATCAAAATGTAACAAAGTTTTGTCTTAGCTCCTATTTGGTGTAACAAAATATTTATTTATTCAATCAATGTAACAAAGTTTTAAAACTTCCTATTTTTTACTCTTTCTTGACAAGAACTTCTTTATAAACGGGTATCCATGTCATTCAATGTTACAAAATTACCTTATTAACGTCAAAATAGTTAAAAAAATAAAGAGACTGAAACTTTGGTACATTGATTGAGAATAATTAAATATAAACCTTCGATGAAATCCAATATCTTGACTTATCCAATCAAAAAACTCAATTAAACAAGCAAAACGTAATCAAATACCAATCTCTCAATAATAAAACGCTACTTGGAGTTTTTAAACGAAATTCTTAAGCAAAACGAATAATCAAATAACTTGAAACGTATATTGAAAGTGAACCATCTATTATAAACTAAGTAAAACTTGTAAAAACTAGATTAAAAAAAAACAAACTATAGAACCTTTAATGCTACCGTTGAGAACCTCAAGAAAACCGTGTTTGCTTGATTTGCTTAACGAAAAGAAACGCAACAACAACCTCTATTTTTGATGAGTTTGTTGTTGCCAAAACAACCCCAAATCGAGCCTTCCGCCACCCCGAAAAGCTGTTGAATAGTGTGTGTCGAATGCTAAGAAACGAGACCCCAAAGCTGTTAATTTACAACCTTGAAATCCTTCAATCCCACTGTGTTTTGTTGTTGTAAATCGGTGTCTATGTGATGTGTGCTTCTGTGAATAACCCTCAAGATCACCTCTAAAAACCACCCCTAAAAACCACCGATTTCATCCCCCTCTTCCTCTCGATGTTGTGCCCTTTTTAATCTCTTTTTTTTTTCAACTGAATCTCCCCACCAAAGAAAGTGGATTCTTCCTCTCTTTTTTTATCTTTTTAAACCTTTTGACGACTTCCCTTTTTTTTTCATTCCATAATTCGATTTCCCACCGTGAGAGTAGGAGACAAATCCCATGGATACTCACACTTTTCTTTTTTCTCATTGGAGCCCAAATAAACCAAGCCCATATAGTAATTATTAACTTTTTCAGATCCAAAAAGAAGTAGACATGCTTTGTTGATTTGTACCATGGTTGGATGCTATTATGACTTGTACATTTTTTTTCTTTTGATTATCTATTGTCCAGTATGTTGATTCCGACTTCGAGGTCAATTTCGGCTCAAATGAAGCCCGATTTTGCAAAAACCTAAAACTTCAAAGTTTTAGGTCTGTTTGTTGGGTTCCAGGTCATCTTGAATCACCTTAAACGGAGCTCGGATGAGTGAAATATGGTCAAAACGCCGCAGTCGCGCAAATCTATAAAAAATCCTCGTTTTGTTCTTTTTCGCTCCAAATTGTTCTGAACCTATAAAAATATAAAAAACGCATCAATGTAGTTCGGTTTTACCATTTTTATGCATTAATTGAGGGTGATTGACGATAATTTATGGTAAAACTTAACGACCGATCAAAACACCTCACACTTAAACATTGACCATCCTCGGGCAATAAGACAGTTTATTTCGGCAATTCAAAAATAGTCAAGTTAGACTCTTTGGAACTCATAGCATGTCATGAATATGGGACAAGTCAACCATCAAACCCTTAACACGTGCATACTATTTCGAGAACTAACATGAAATGATCCGGTAAGCTCTCACTAAGGATAAGATTTACTCAATCACTCACCTGTTTTGGGTTATGTGTTTCGCTCGAGACATCCTTACATGACTGGTACTCTACCATAGGCTTGCAAAAATTCTCATTCTCCACCACTGGAAATGCATGCAAGATACAAATCAAAAGGTCTTTTTCAAGGGTTGTAATGGTGGCAACGGGTAGGGTGGGATAACATATGGTGAAGTGACTTTTAAAACCTTTAGGACTAACACATCAAAGATGGCCTTTATCACTTTTATATGCAAACATGACTTAAATGCAATCTTGAAGATAATAGATTCAAGTTCTAGAGAGACCAATACACATGAGATGTAATATACACATGAAGTGAAATGAGACTAATTTGCAAGTTTTAGTCATAAGGCTCAAATGTCTCACGGGTTAGATGTGTTTACCCAATCAAACAATGATAGTTTCAAATAGCAAGACACACCAAGTGGTCTTAGGTGACTAATCAACCGATTCATTAGTGTTATATGCTCCTTAGAGTCTAACACGAACTTTTCATTATGCTCATATATGTAAAAAATTACTGCCCAAGAACAAATCAATTCTTTAAGTTTTTAACACCCCACACTTTTAGATCATGCATTGTCCCCAATGTATGCATTTATGCTAAATAGAACACATATAAAGATGAGAGGAACAGAAAACTCCCCTGGTTGTCCTTCAATGCATGACTAGGTGCGATGTTAATCAATCCATGTAAGCTCCGACCTGTATGGGACTGTCAACCTTCGGCGATTTGTCTGCACTTTCCTGTTAAAACACAAAATCTCGGGTCATCTTTTTTAAAGAACAATAGAGATTCAGTAGCAATCAATTAGAAAATTCCAAATTTTCCCCTCCCCAACTTAAAGATATGCATTGTCCTCAATGCTGTGAAGTGGGACTAAATCAAGAGGGATTTCAGGCTCCAAGACAGATAAACAGAGAACAAAAAGATAAACCAAAACAAACTAACAAACTAGTCCTCATTTTCCCAGGGAAATGCGATTGCAGTTTGCATGTGCAACAAGTCTTTTAAACCCTTAGGTTCCCCCTAGTGGAAGAGTGAAGTCTCGTAAGGGTTTGTACTAAATATACCCACAAAGTTCATTCAACTATGACTCAATTAACTGACTCTATCTTAAAGCAGGAAAACAAATAAAAAGCAATAAAGCAAATATACAAAATATACAGACAACTGGAAACGGTCATATGATTAGGAGTCATATACCGGATCGACAAGAGTCGTGGTCTCCAAAAGATAGTCATCATGGTCTCTAGCAGTGATGTATGGCTTCAGTCTTTACCCATTTAGTTTGAAGGATTCCCCACCTTTCTCATCTTGAATTGTGACAGCACCACGTAGGAACACCTCTTGCACAACGTATGGGCCATACCATCTAGACCTCAGCTTTCCTGGGAATAACTTCAAACGAGAGTTGTATAGCCACACTTTCATCCCTACATGGAACGAATTTCTCGATATGTGTCTATCATGAAAATCCTTAGTTCGTTCCTTGTATATGTGGGAACTCTCGTATGCATCCCGTCTCAATTCCTCTAGCTCATCTAACTCGAGTCTCTGATGGTCATTGTATTCTTTCAAATCTAGATTCAGCTTCTTGATTGCCCAAGCAGCTCGGTGCTCCAACTCGACTGATAGATGACAAGATCTTCCATACACGAGTCGATATGGATACATGCCTATGGGTGTCTGGTATGCGGTGTGATATGCCCATAATGCATCCTCCAATCGACTTGACCAATCCTTCCTATCAGGTATTACGGTCTTTTCTAGAATATGCTTAATTTCATGATTAGAGACCCCGACCTGTCTGCTAGTCTGTGGGTGATATGGCGTGGCTATCCGATGTGTGATTCCGTAGTGTTTTGCTAGATCACTAAACTTCATATTACGAAAGTGAGTTCCGCCATCACTGATGATGACTCTCGGATACCCATGTCGAGTAAAAATGTGGCTCTTGACAAATATGCATACTACCCGGTGATCATTCGTTTTGGTCACGATAGCCTCCACCCACTTATAGACATAGTCAACAACTAGCAGAATGTATAAATTTCCCTGGGATGATGGAAAAGGACCCATGAAGTCTATACCCCATACGTCAAATATCTCGACAGTCAGGATAGGGTAGAGAGGCATCATGTCCTTTCGTGAAATATTGCCCAGGCTTTGGCATCGAAGACAGAATTTCACAAAGTTCTGAGCATCCCAAAATATGGTAGGCCAAAAGAATCCACACTCAAGTACTTTGATCCCTGTCTTCTTCCCACTAAAATGTCCCCCACATGCATAACTGTGACAATGCTTTAAAATATCTTCGTGATCACTGTCAGGGACACATTTACGAAAAGCTCGAGATCCTCCCAGTAGTAATACTTAAACTGCGAAAAGAAGTACCGTTTCTGTTTAGTTGTCCAATCTTGTGGTAACTTCTTCACAACTAAGTAATTAGTAATATGTGCAAACCAAAGAATCCTAGATATGGCAAATAACTGCTCATTCGAGAAAGATCAATGGACTTCTTCCTTGGTTAGGATCTGATTTGTGGGGATTCGGGATAAATGGTCTGCTACCACATTTTCAAACCCCTTCTTATCTCGAATTTCAAGTCAAACTCTTGTAATAGCAAAATCCACCTAATAAGCCTAGGTTTGGCTTCTTTCTTATCAAGAAGATGGCGAAGGGCTGAATGATCCAAGTAATCAATCACCTTCGCTCCCTAAAAATATGAGCGAAAATTTTCCAATGCAAACACGACAACAAGTAACCCTTTTTCAGTGGTCGTGTAATGCATCTGGGATTCGGAGAATGTCCGACTAGCATAGTAAATGGCAACGGGATTTTTATTCACCCGTTGACCAAGCACAACTCCCTCGCTTCATTACTTGCATCATACATTCACTCAAATGGCAACGACTAGTCTGGTTTTTGCATGATGGATGCCTCGACGGGATTTTGCTTAATGGTCTCAAACGCCTCTAGACAGGCTTTATCAAAGACAAATGAATTATCCTTGGCGAGTAGATTGCATAAGGGTCGTGAAATGGCATTGAAGTCTTTGATAAATAGCCTATAGAAGCCTGCATGTCCTAGAAAGGAACAAACACCATTCACCGACATCGGTGGAAGGTAAGCTGGAGATTAACTGGACCTTTGCTCGATCAACTTTAATGCCACGTTCATAAATCAAGTGACCGAGCATAATTCCTTCTCAAACCATGAAATGGCTCTTCTCCCAGCTTAGCACTAAGTTAGTCTCCTCACAACTCTTCAACACTCTCTCAAGACTATGGAGACAACTTTCAAACGTCTCGCCAAATACTAAGAAGTCATCCATAAAGACCTCCAATGACTCGTCCAACATGTCACTAAAGACTGACATGATACAACTTTGGAATGTAGCAGGCGCATTACATAATCCAAATGGCATTCGACGGAAAGCAAAAGTGCCATAAGGACATATAAATGTCGTCTTCTCTTGGTCATCAGGGTGTATGGCCACTTGATTGTATCCTGAATAACCATCCAAGAAGCAGTAGAATTTCTGGCCTGCCAGCTTCTCTAGTATTTGGTCGATGAAACGTAAGGGGAAATGATCTTTCAACGTGACTGCATTCAACTTTATGTAGTCGATGCAGACTCGCCATCCTGTGACGGGGCGAGTAGGAATATTTTCCTCTCCTCTCTCCACAATGGTGATGCCAGATTTCTTGGGCACCGTTTATGTCGGGCTCACCATTTGCTAACTTCTTTCTTCACCACATCCCTCATTTTCGGGTCCAGTCATCTTTGAAATTCACGTGAGGGTTTGGCATTAGGCTCGGTGTGGATTCTATGCATGCATACTGAAGGACTGATCCCTATCAAATCGGCTATCGACCATCCAATTGCCTTCTTATGATCTTTTAGAACAGAAATAAGCATGTCTTCCTGATCAGGTGTCAGTGATGATAAGGTAATAGCTGGTAGGGTGTCATTGTCTCCTAGGAAGACATACTAGGTGATCTGGTAGTGGCTTAAGGTCCAGTACAAGTGGCTTTTCAAGTGATCCCTTTGGAGGTTCATGATCTAGACTTGGTAATGGTTCAACCTTATGAGACCAGGGTGGTTGGTTAGGAACAAGAGGCTCAACAAGCAATGCCTGGACCTCATGTATATGTACCAGATCAAGATCATCCTCCGATGAGATAGAAAAGTATCAAGTGAATAAATCTTCTTGCAGTATGCTTGAAGTGTATTCTTGTGTACGTTCTTATGTAAAGTCTATGGAGTAACACTCGGTCTCAGTCGGAGGGAAGGAGGATGGCGCAAAGATATTCATATGCAATTTTCAATTACCAAAGGTATTGTCCATCACTCCAGATCGGCAATTGGTTGTGGCATTTATGGTCGGCCAAGAATCATCGTAGGGCTTTTATCTTTACAAATGCCCTCGGTATCTAGCACAATAAAATCCATGGGATAGTAGAAGTCATCGATCTTCATAATCACATCCTCAAGCACTCCCCTCAGTGTCTTAACAGATTGATAAGAGAGTTGTAATAACACACTTGTTGCTTTGAGTTCACCAAACTTAAATTGATCATACACCGATCATGTAAAGATATTCACACTAGCCCCTAAATCAAGCAAGGCACTCTTTATAGCGGAATTTCCCATAATGATAGGGATCAATGGGGCTCCAAGGTCCTTGCATTTTTATGGTAGGGAACTAGATAGAATAGTGCTAACTTTCTCAATAACTTCAATCTTTTTGGAGATCGAAGTCTTTTGTTTGCGCTTTTGAATGTACAATTCTCTCAAGAATTTGGAATAAGCCGGGATTTTTTTTGATGTCATCTAGTAATGGTAGATTTATCTTTACTTACCGAAAGACGTCCATCATTTTTCGGCCCTTTTTTCAAAATGGAAATATCGCAGATTCATTTAAAGCGGTGGGAAATGGAATAGTGGGTTCATGATTAAGCAATCTCGAACCCTCCTCCACATCTTGAGATTTATCAGCACCAGATGTGATTGGAACTTGATTTGCCTCTTCAGACTCTACTCCCTGCTCAATCTCTTTCCCTTTTTCCTTTTTCGTTTGAGAACTTTCAACATTTTTTTAAGGGAGGGAGTCCAGTTGACGGCCACTTCGCAAAGTGATTTCATTTACGTGTTCATGACTAGGATTTGGTTTAGTTATACTTGGCAGCGTACCCCCATACCTTCTACTCAGTTGTTCAGCCAGTTGGCCGACTTGTTTTTCTAAAGCAGCAATAGACTGAGTAGCTAGTAGCAGCAACAAACTAGGTTTTGTTGTTTGTTATTTGCATGTAATCTTTCATCATTGCCATCATATCTTGCATTTACTTTTCAATTGGCGATGAACCCTGTTTGTTGTTGTTATAATTATTATTACCACCAAAGTTTTGATTATGACTTTGATTACCATGGTGGTAACTTCCAAAGTGAGAATAATTGTGATTTTGTCCCTGAAATTTAGGCTGACTCGACTGACCCTCATGACGATGATTTTAGAACCGGGGTTGATTTAAAGGACCCTCTTGATTGTTTTTCCAAGAAAAAATAGGATGCTCTCTCCATCCTGCATTATAAGTGCTTGAAAATGGGTCTTGATTATGATTACCAAACCCCTGGGATTGTTTTACGCTCTCATAATGGAAGACTATGCACTCACTTGCAGAATGTGAGGAGTCCCCATAGTGAGTGCATGCATTTTGAACCTGAAAAACATCATTTTTCTTCCCAGTCATCCCACCTAAAACAAGATCTATCTTTTTAAACAACTCACCAATCTCACCCTTGAATTCTCTCCTCAAATCAATTAACCCTTCAGTATTAGATAATGATGACACTAACCTATGAGTCGTCCATGAGAAATTATGTGATTCAAGGCTTCGGCTGTATGTTTCTAAGAATTGCCATGCCTCCTCATCACTCTTTGTCATCATCGTTCTCCCACTTGCGGCATTAACTAGACCACGGTGTGTCGGGTCTAAGCCATCAAATAAGGTTTTCACCAAGATCCATTTTGGGGTATCATGGTGAGGGCAAGAACGAAGAAGCTCTTTAAGTCGCTCAAATGCCTCGTGAAACTCTTCCCCATGTTTCTATTGAATATTGGAGATCGCTCGACGTATCTTCGCAGTTTTCCGTATGGGGAAGTACTCGGATAAAAACTTCCTCTACATATCATCCCAAGTAGAGATGCTCCTTGGCTCAAGTGATATAAATAACTGTTTTGCTCGCCCTTTTAGAGAAAAGGGAAACAATATGATCCTAAGGTGGTCTCGGGTGAGACCTCGAATGTTGTTGGTGTTGCAGATGGCAATAAATTCGTATACGTGATTATACGGTTCTTCTTTGGATAGGCCATGGAAGTTTGGAAGCGACTAAATGAGATGAGTACGAATCTCATAGTAAGTATCATCATCACCCGGTAAGGATATCGGGGATGGGTTCTCGTATGTTCTAGGTTGGAAATAAGTTTTTAGAGGGTGATTTGGTGGTGGTGGATTTTCCATTTATTCTTGTAATCTGAGATTATATTATTGATTTTCCTATAAATACAATGAAAGAGTACAAGGATATATGTAGGCAAGAAATCTAGGAAAAAATAGGAAACCCTAAAAGAGAAAACCCTAAGGGCCCACGAGCTAATTGGGCATGAGTAAAGAAATTACATTTTTTACATTCTAACACACCCCCTCAAGCTGGAGCATAGATATTAATCATGCCCAACTTGTTACAGATAGAAGAGATTCACGAACCATGTAAAGCTTTGGTAAAGACATCGGCAAGTTGACTTCCTGTTCGAACAAAGGGAGTTAAGATGGTTCCATCTTCTAGCTTTTCACGAGTGAAATGGCAGTCCACTTCAATATGTTTTGTTCTCTCATGAAACACTGGATTATTTGCAATGTGGATAGCCTCCTCATTATCAAAATATAGATTCATTGGTTTAGATTGAGCAAACCTAAGTTCACCTAGCAGATTACGTAACCATATCAACTCACAAGTGGTTTAGGCCATAGCCCTATATTCAGATTCATCACTTGACTAGGAAACAAGATTTTGTTTCTTGCTTTTCCACGAGACTAGATTTCCTCCAACTAACACACAATAGCCTTTCGGAGACCGCCTGTTCGTAGGATCTCCATTATAGTCAGCATCTGTAAACCCTTCTATGACATGATGACCATGATTTTGATAAAGAATGCCAAGACCAGGGGCACCCTTTAGGTACTTCAGTATATGTCTAACGACCTCCCAATGTGGAGTTCTTGGAGATGACATAAACTGACTTACAACACTCACTGGAAAAGCGATGTCAAGACATGTAATCGTCATGTAGTTTAGCTTTCCCACAATTCTTCTATACTTTTCTGGATCCTCAAGTAGATCTTCATCGTCCACTTTCAATTTCATGTTCGGAATCATTGGGGCCTCACATGGTTTTGTTTCAATCATCCTAGAGTCATTCAATACATCCAAACAATATTTCCGTTGAGACAAACAGATCCCTTTATGAGTATGAGATACTTCAATTCCCAAGAAGTATTTTAAAGGACCTAGATCCTTTGTTTGAAACTGAGACGCAAGGAAATCTTTCAGCTTCTTGATCCCAATCTCATCACTCTTACTAATCACAATGTCATCAACGTACACCACTAGTAGAATGCATCCAGAAGGGGATCAAGTAAAGAACACAGAATGATCATAAGAGCTCCTCCGTAAGCCAAACTCAGTCACTACAACATTGAACCATCCAAACCAAGCACGAGGGGATTGCTTTAAACCATACAATGATTTACGCAACTTACAAACTCTGCCAGACTCCTCCTGAGCAAAAAACCTAGGTGGTTGCTCCATATAAACTTCCTCATGTAAATCACCATGCAGGAATGCATTTTTCACATCAAGTTGGTGTAGGATCCAGTCATAAGTAGCGGCTAATGAAATAAACAAGCGGATGGAGGGTTCCTTAGCCACAGGAGAAAATGTCTCGTAGTAGTCGACCCCATAAGTCTGAGCATATCCTTTAGCTACCAACTGGGCTTTCAGACGAGCCACTGATCCATCTGGATTAACTTTCACTATGAATACTCATTTGTAGCCAATTGCCTTTTTACCTTCAGGTAAATCTACCAAATCCCATGTATAATTATGATCTAGAGCATTAATCTCTTCAATCATGGTATCCCACCATCCAAAATGAGCCAAAGCTTCACCAACCGTTTTAGGAACAGAAAAGGAATCAAATATAGAGATCAAAGAGAGAGAACGAGATGAAAGCTTATCATAGGAAACAACAGAAGAAATATGGTAAGTATATGAGCATTTACCTTTCCGAAGAGCAATGGGAACATCAAGATCAGGATCCTGTGTATCGGAAGGTGGTAGATCACTTGAAGCAGGAGGATCATCATTTGAAGGATCTGCAGACGATGACGAAGATGGTATAGGTTCGGGATCTAACGTAGGTCGTTGCCACCTATTATACACATGAACTATCGGTGGTTTAGTAGGCTCTTGATGTTGTGTCGAGTCGGATAGGATAGGAGATTCGAGAACTGGTACGGTATATACCAACAAATCATCGCTATCTCTTGGGTTGCAAGGATTGGACACAGGAAAGAAATGTATATTCTCATGGAATGTAACATCTTGAGATACAATGTATCGGTTAAGCGTGGGAGAAAATCACTTATACCCTTTTTGAAGTCGAGAGTAACCAAGAAAGACACATTTCAGAGATTTTGGATCCAACTTAGTTATGTGTGGTCGGGTATCACGGACAAAACAGGTACAACCAAAGATCTTTGGGTCGACAGGAAACATTGATTTTGTAGGAAACAAAACTGGGAAAGGACTTCTTCCATCCAAAACAACAGATGGCATTCGGTTGATGAGAAAATAAGCAGTAGCAACAGCATCAGCCCAGAAGAGTTTTGGAACAATCATATGAAATAATAGAGCCCGAGCCACCTCTAAGAGATGACGATTCTTTCGTTCAGCAACCCCATTTTGGGCTGGTGTATCAACACAGGAAGACTCATGAAGAATACCTTTTTAAAGTATATATGACTGAAATGTTTGAGATAAATATTCTTTTGCATTATCGCTACGAAGAGTTTGAACGGAGACTTTAAATTGTGTTTTAATCTCAGTATAAAATGAACAAAAATGGGTAAACACCTCAGATCAATTTTTCATAAAGTAAAGCCAAGTAGTGCAAGAGTAATTATCAACAAAAGTAACGAAATACTTAAATCCAAGTTTTGAAGTGACCGGACATGGTCCCCAAACATCATAATGGACCAACTCAAATGGGGACGAGGCCCGCTTATCATAAACTCTAGGACTTAATTGAATACGTTGATGTTTGGCATACTGACAAGACTCACTCTATAGAGAAGATAAAGAAGAAAACTCAGGACACAACTTCTTCGAATTCTGTAAAGAAAGATGACCTAATCGACAATGAACTTCAAGCGGAGACGATGATTTGGAACAAGGCAAAGAGTAAGGTATTTGATGTTGAAATATGTATAGGCCGTTAGTTTCCCGCCCTTTACCAATAATTCTCTTCGTTGATAGATCCTAAAAGACACAGAATTCAGGAAAGAATGTGACACAACAATTTAGAGCACGGGTACTTTTGCTGTTAGATAACAAATTGAACGAGAAATTGGGTAGGCTCAGTACAGAAGATAACGAAACAGATGGGTAAGATCAATGGTGCCAGAACCAAGGACAGGTGGGGTTGATCCATCAACAATTGTGACATGTGATGGAGACGTGTGTTTATTGAAATTAGAGAAGAGAGTAGGATTACCTGTCATGTGATCTGAAACACTTGAATCAATGACCCATTTGGAGGCAGAAGAAAATAGGCATGTACTAGAGTTACCTGTCTTAACAAATGCAGCAGTCGGAGCAGTAGAATTCTCAGTCCTTAAAAGTCGAGCATATTCTTCCACGGGTATAGTAACCGTACTATCAAAGAAGTTGGAGCCATTAAGCTTGTTGTTAGTGGGTCTAACGTTTACTGGAAGTATCTCGGGTACCCGTGGACTACTGTTACTACCAGATGGTTTGTCTTCCCCAGTCATCTTCCAATGAATCACGAACCAGAAAGTTGAAGTTGGACAAAGAATGCACTCACAGGGTGCCAGAAAACTGACGAACAAAAACGAAAACGAACAACGCACTCACAGGGTGCCAGAAGACGAACAAAGATGAAAAAAGGGAAAATTCTTCAATCCATACAAAACGTACCAAGCGAACTTCGATCCAAAAAAAAACGTACCACGCCGGAATACTATTCACGCCAAAGTACTATTCATGCAGGAGTAATGTTTACGCCGGAGTTACTATTCACGCCAGAGTTACTGTGATGGTAGAAAGTGGGACGACTGCTATTAGGGTTTTGGCAGCGACGACTATTAGGTTTTTAGGAACGGCGGCTCTGATACCATGTAATCAGAGATTATATTATTGATTTTCTTATAAATACAATGAAAGAGTACAAGGATATATATAAGCAAGAAATCTAGGAAAAAAAGGAAACCCTAAAAGAGAAAACCCTAAGGGCTCACGAGCTAATTGGGCCTAAGTAAAGAAATTACATATTTTACATTCTAACAATTCTTCAGTATCACTCATTAAATTTTTGTGAATTTCAGTCTTAGGCTTCTTGATTACAGATTTCTGATTTCTAGCTCGCCTTTCTGTTTCTTCTAATTCATGCACTCCAAAAACGGGTAAATCTTTCTTAGATCTAGTTTGGTGTTGTAGATCCCAGAAACAGTGCAATCATAGTAATAATCAATAAACAATAGATATTCAATCACAACTGTTGGTCATATGATTAGATTTATCAGTAAAGGGTTTAAGGTTTACAGAGAGAATTTCAATACGGATTAGTAAACCTTTCAACGACTAACTCTCTCAAAATAGGTTTTGCAACCTATTTATACTCCAAACCTAAACCCTAAGGCCTAAGGCCCAAAACAAACAAACAAGCCCAAAAACAATTAAAAGCTTTTACAACGCTTTTAAATAAAACAATTAAACTCTATAAATGCGTTATACAACTTTCAACACACTAGGACTTTCAGTCCTTACAATCTCCCCCTAAAGTTGAATAAGGCATTTATCATCTTGAAATCTTCAGGCCTTGATCTTCTTTCCCTCTTGAATCTTTGAAAAACTTTGGTGTTGCTTGTCTTCATATCTTTCTAAGCTCCCCTTGAATAAAGCTCTTGGTCTTCATATTTCAACTTTGTAACTAGATTCAATGTATAATAGCCTCGACTGAACGCACTATCAAGCAGCTTTCAACTGTAGAAACTCAACATATCGGATCAGCACACAAGAAAGATAATGTGCGAGTTATGTGAAATTCCACAGTGCATCTTCAGTTTAAAAACAAAGAATTTTTCTTTGAACCGCTAGTTGAATATGCTTTCAGCTTCAGACCTTGTTTCAATCAGCTCGTAGGAGGAATCAATTTGTAGCAAATACCATATGATAAGGGATAGAAGAAATACAATCTTTGAAATCCAATGGCTTTTCAACCTCAGATTTAAGAAATTATGTTACTCCCCCTTAGATTTTGCTAACTCCCCCTCAACATGATAATCTGTGTCTTTGAATTTATGTCGTTCTCCCCCTCATGATGATTAGGAGAATCCTGAACATCATGTATCTTCAAATACTAAACCGAATGAGTAGCAAAAGATCAGATAAAGCGAGTCAGTAACCAAGGGTAACAGCTAACTCAGAGACACAATAGTAACTATTATCACAACAATTGAAATAATTATGTGACCTATTTTCAGAGTTGGCAAAGGGGTATCTATGATAGGAATTCCAATTATCACCGAAGTAGAATATTAAAACTTACTTCTCAAACTGTTCCGGAAATATCACAAAGGTATGTGATTGGAATCACAAAGATTCGTGCGTGTGTGAAAGAAATATAAATACGTATCTTTTTGGCTCAAAGATTGATTCAAACTGGGACGCATGTTAGAAATCAATAGACACAGTAACATAAATATGAAGTTCGAAGACCGGAGCTGATGTCTTCCTTTTTCAATATCTAAGACCTCTGAGTGAGAAATAGATAGATTATGTGTTAAATCTCTGTGCATATATGAAATAAGTATCTTTTGTGAGATACTTGACTGGCTGGGACGGGTGACACGAGTTATCGACAGTGGGTCTATGTCTGTTTCAATATCCATCTTCAAAGAATGAAATAGATTATGTGGTAACCCGGATAACTGACTCGGTTTGGTAAGGACCAATAATTCTTTTAAGTCATGTCACATCCTCACTATATTCTTTTCACTCCAAACTCATCTATCAATCTAGACCCCTCACTGATATCTATGAATTGGATGTGTTTCTTGGGTAGGTCCTTCCGGTTCTGGATTGACCATAGAAACATTAAAAGCCCTAACACTCCTTTAACTCGCGAAGATAAAGCATTGAAGTAAAATTTCTGGTTTGAGATAATCAGAAGTCAAAAACATTTAAGAACGAGTCCTGAACTGAAATGTTCAGAAGTTGATATGAAAAATAAACAACATGGTACTCCCCCTCAAAAATGGCATAACCCTTGATTGTACTCATGTGACGTGAATAATCTGAATTAAATCACACATGACATTCCTGCAAAACAGATTAGGAAGATTTTGGTTTTGGTATCCATGTTGTGATGGATCCTTGATGGTTAGTTGTGTTGGCTTTGAAGCTATTAAACTGAGGATTGGGGATGCTATAAGTACCATACCAACTATTAACATACCTTGGATGGACAAAGTCACTCTTTCCATAGTGATTGCAATAGATCTTTGCTCGGTTTAGACTAATCAACTTTGTTGTAGAATATACATAAGTAGGTGCATCAGTCTTGGAAATAGATGAATTTGTATCAACTACATGAGAATCATGAGACTTGTAATCGGA
This sequence comes from Arctium minus, assembly GCA_954870635.1. NCBI lineage: Eukaryota > Viridiplantae > Streptophyta > Magnoliopsida > Asterales > Asteraceae > Arctium > Arctium minus. The sequence continues at coordinate 40,896,034 of OX941080.1, read as the reverse complement.
AAATTTGTTGATAAGTCATTGTTACTTGGAAAGCTTAAAGTCCATGGACTGAACTTGACAAGAGATGAAACTTTAAAGTGCAAGGACCAAAAGTGACAGCGTGTGAAACTTGAAAGTTTAGGGATTAAACTTGATAAACTTTGAAACCTTTGAAGTACGAGAAGTAAAAGTGACAAAACTAAAACTTAAAACTAGAGGGACTAAAAATGATAGAAAGTGAAACTTGAAGGTAGAAGGACCAAAAATGACATAAAATGAAACTACTAACTAGAGGGACTAAAAGTGTAAAATTTAAAATTTCTAACGGACTTAATTGGACTCTAACTGAAAAAGGACTAAAAATGAAATAAAAACTAACCAATCTAACAAACTAACGAACACTAACTAGACTAACGAAAAAATGACCAAAATGTAAAGAATTTAACGGCAACTTAACGGAAACTTAACCAAAACACTATTCATCATCTCCTACCTCTAGCACACCTGCAAAACTGAACATGAGTTAGAAATATTCAATGCAAAACAATCGTTAAATCTCCCTGATCTCTCCTTAACAGGTTAAAACTCAAACGGTCAATCCACAATCACAAACGAACCAACCGAAAACTTTTTTGGAAAACGATCAAAAACTCAAACACTCGGTATGGGTTAAAACGTTTTGACCAAAATTGATCATTTATGTTCCCTTAAGCTCCCTCAACTTATTAGAACCCGAAACAATCTCTCAAACTCTCGTACGAAGCAACCGAAAATTTTTCAGAAACCGAACGAACACTTAAAAACTTGAAATAGGTTAAAAAATTTCGAACGAAATCAAACGTTTAAGTACCATAAACAACCGTTAACAGTTCAAACTTGAAAAACTACGTCCATAATCACACCCGAATCAACCGATAAACTTTTCGAAAACCGATCAAAACTTAAAAACTTGTCGTAACCGATTCAACCACCGATAAAATTCAGAAGCTTCGGTATATATGTATATCAAGCCTACAACCCCCGGATGCGCAAGGTCGCTATACAAGTCTCAAAACCCGGTTGTGGTATCAATTCCCGATTCGTAAGGGATCAACACCCGGATCAAGTCTAACTCCCGGTTGCAATTGTTGGCAAGTCCCGGACCCAAAGCAATCTCTCGGTAGACAAGGGTTTAAAACCCGGATTGAATCTCAACAACTCCCGGATGGTGCGCTTATTTAATCAAAACCATAGTCGACCAAAAATTAGAAATCATAGCCGCCATTCACAATGAACCACCGACCAACTACCAATTTCCGGTCACAATTTTGATTTCGCCGACCATTAACAAAGATAGTCGCCCATTTCAATTGTTACACTGACCATTCACAAAATCTGACAACCACCGATTTCAATTTGAATTCCATCACTGACCCATTAATTTTTCAGCCTCCAATCACAATTTAAAACCAAAGTAATGGATGTCAATTTAAGAATTCACAGCCGCCGAACTAAATTTCCTCACCGCCCCTCTCTGTATTTAATAACCAATCACAAGAAAAAATAACTTCCGGTTTTGTGATGTTCACTCCTGGGTTAATGCTACCTCCGGGGTGTCAAGACCAATTCCTGGTATGTGTATTCAAACTCCCGGTATATGTGGTACCGGGAGATGTAACCCGGTAGGAGTGGAACTAGGCATGGAAATGGTGCGGGGATGGGACGGGGACCTCAATCCCCGTCCCCATCCCCGATCCCAATTTCCATCCCCATCCCCGTCTCCGTCCCCAACGGGGAATATGATCACATCCCCATTCCCGTCCCCAACGGGGAATGGGGATTCCCAACGAGTAATCGGGGATTTCCCGTTTTATGTGGTATATTTGAAATGAAATATGTTGAGAACTATATATATTCGATCGATAATGGTCCATGTTTAAATCTCACATATTTCCAAATTTTGTTTTTACGGACTATCAAATATTCATGTGAACGAAATCACATCATACGTAATTTTTTAATCAAACGTTTCCAACTCTCCATGGTTTTTATCTAAAAAACTAAATAAGTAAGACAAGTAAAAGAAACGTAACAAAAAGATCAAAATATCATGTCTAAATCTGAAAAATACATCTAAATCTTTATAAATAATATATTTAAAAAATAGATATACAATAAATTTAGTAATAAATACATGATATTTAGTAATAATTTTATAATATATTTAATATGCGGGGACGAGACGGGGCGGGGCGGGGACCACGTTACCCTTCCCCGTCCCCATCCCCGGTTTTTAACTTTCGGGGATTCTCGATCCCCGGTTTTGCGGGGAATCCCCATCCCCATTGGGGCGGGTGCACCGGGTTCCCCAATGGGGCGGGTCTCATTTCCATGCCTAAGTGGACTCCCGTGTTTGACGAACACTGCGAAGACTTGGTCAACAAGCAGAAGTCGATCCATAAATAGCAAATACTCCAAATTAATCAATTTAACAAAAAAATGATGATTGAAATATGTTTTTAACCACAAAACAATCAATCTTTTGCAATTAAACGAATCAAAACACAAGAAATTGTACGAAAAACTTCAAGAAATTGAAGAACACAGTAAGCGCCGTATCAAACTAGAAGTCGATAAAAATTAGGAGTTTAGACAAACATTTTGATCGTATCGAATGAAAATTAATTCGATCCCGCTCTGATACCAATTGTAGATCCCAGAAACAGTGCAATCACAGTAATAATCAATAAACAAAAAATATTCAATCACAACTGCTGGTCATATGATTAGATTTATCAGTAAAGGGTTTAAGATTTACAGAGAGAATTTCAATACGGATTAGTAAAGCTTTCAACGACCAACTCTCTCAAGATAGGTTTTGCAACCTATTTATACTCCAAACCTAAACCCTAAGGCCCAAAACAAACAAACAAGCCCAATAAACAATTAAAGACTTTTACAACGCTTTTAAACAAAACAATCAAACTCTATAAATGCGTTATACAACTTTTAACGCACTAGGACTTTCAGTCCTAGCAGGTGCATGCAACTTAAAAGAACAAGTTATTGACCTCAATCAAATCAAAACTTAGAACTACGTGACAGGCAACCTAATAAGCAATTAAACTAAAAAAACGCAATTAAAGTAAAGACTCGACTAAGAAAAAATAAACACGTCAAAGAAAATTCTTTTTTTTTTTTTTTGTTTTTTTATAAAGAAAAGACTAACACTACTCAAATAAAAAAACACACTAAAAGAAAATATTAAAAACAAAGACGAGAAGATTTACCTGACCCACGAGAGATCAAAAAACAATCTGCAAAACATTATTAGAACGTATCGAGTAGCAATCTATTCAAAAGATAATGCAAACAGATAAAATTAGCACAAACCAATTAATCTAAGCACACAACTCCCTGGCAACAGCGCCAAAAACTTGATGCACGCATCGTTAAACACACAACAAGTTTAAATTTATAAACCGAACTCAAACTTAGTGATTGGGTAAGTAGGGTATCGTTCTTCTCAGGGAGTCAGTGGTTAAATTAACGATTTGTATTAAAACCGAATGCACGTGTGTCACAAAGATTGGCTACCCAATTAACTCGAATAAAGCTCAAAAATAATTTAACTAAAAACCGAAATCTAATTGGCACAAATACACTCTTTCAAAATCATGGGAGTTAAGAATTAAACTACTGAACTAATAAAAATCGAAACTTTTTTAACGACAACTAACGACTAAAACGATCACGAAATCATAAACCGAAAGTTCACCAATCAAAGAAGGTTAAAACCAACATCATCACAATTTCGTCATCATGCTTACTAACATATTACTATGAATCACTAACAAAGAAATTAACTAGATAATAGAATTAAAATTATAACTCAAAACCAAAGATGAATACCACTACCCAAGTAGAGCCTAATTAAATATAAACCTTCGATGAAATCCAACATCTTAACCATCCAATCAAACAACTCAATTAAACAAGCAAAACGTAATCAAATACCAATCTCTCGCTACTTGAAGTTTTTAAACGAAATTCTTAATCAAAACGAATAATCAAATAACTTGAAACTTATATTGAAACCGAACCATCTATTATAAACTAAGTAAAACTTGTAAAAACTAGATTAAAAAAACAAACTATAGAACCTTTAATGCTACCTTTGAGAACCTCAAGAAAACCGCATTTGCTTGATTTGCTTAACGAACAAAAATGCAGCAGCAACCTCTGTTTTTTTTGAGTTAGCTGCTGCCAAAACAACCCCAAATCGAGCCTTCCGCCGCCCCGAAAACTAGTCCAAAAAGCCGTTGAATAGTGCATGTCGGATGCTAAGAAACGAGACCCCAAAGCTATTAATTTACAGCCTTGAAATCCTTCAATCCCACTGTGTTTTGTTGCTGTAAATCGGTGTCTATGTGATGTGTGCGTCTGTGATTAACCCTCAAGATCACCTCTAAAAACCACCGATTTCATCCCCCTCTTCCTCTCGATGTTGTGCCCTTTTTAATCTCTTTTTTTCCAACTAAATCTCCCCACCAAAGAAAGTGGATCCTTCCTATTTTTTAAACCTTTTGACGGCTTCCCTTTTTTTTCATTCCATAATTCGATTTCCCACCGTGAGTGTAGGTGACAAATCCCATGGATGCTCACACTTTTCTTTTTTCTCATTGGAAGCCCAAACAAACCAAGCCCATATAGTAATTATTAACTTTTTCAGATCCAAAAAGAAGTAGACGTGCTTTGTTGATTTGAACCATGGTTGGATGCTATTGTGACTTGTACATTTTTTTTCTTTTGATTATCTATTGCCCAGCATGTTGATTCCGACTTTGAGGTCAATTTCGGCTCAAATGAAGCCCCATTTTGCAGAAACTTAAAACTTCAAAGTTGTAGGTCTGTTTGTTGGGTTCCAGATCATCTTGAATCACCTTAAACGGATCTCGGATAAGTGAGATATGGTCAAAACGTCGCAGTCACGCAAATCTGTCAAAAATCCTCGTTTTGTTCTTTTTCGCTTCAAATTGTTCCGAACCTATAAAAATATAAAAAACGCATCAATGTAGTTCGGTTTTACCATTTTTATGCATTAATTAAGGGTGATTGACGAGAATATATAGTAAAACTTAATGACGGATCAGTTAATTTGTGTAACCAAAAGGTAATCAATAGCTACGGTTATTACAAATTTAGTGTAACCATATGTTATGAATTGACCATGTTTAATATAAAATTTGCATGGTTATAAGTAATTTATGGTTATGGTTGTATTTATTTTGTGTGACCAAAAGTTAATCAATAGTCATGTTTGTAACAACTGCGATGTTATGAATTGGCCATATTAATATGAAATTTGTGTAGCTATAACTAGTTTATGGCTACAGTTTTAGTTATTTCATAAAATATATTCAATAGCCACAGTTCTAATAATTTCGCGTAATCATATATAATGAATTTGCCACAATTAATATGAAATTTGCATAACTATAAGCTGTTTATAGTTGTGATTCTTACAATTCAGCATTACCATGTGTTATGAATTGGTCACAATTAATATAAAATTATTGTGACTGTAAGTAGTATATTGAACGTTTTTAAGTTGTTTCATGTGACCAAAAGTTAGTCAATAGTCACATTTCTAACAATTTAGCATAACCAAATGTAATGAATTGACAACGGTTAGTATGAAATTTGTGTGATGATAACTAATTTATGGTCATGGTTTTAGTTATTTTGTGTGACCAAAATACTATCAATAGCCGTAGTTCTAATAATTCAACATAACCATATCTCATGAATTTGTCACGGTTAATATGGAATTTGCATGGCTATAAGTAGTTTATGGTCACGGATAAAACAAATATACGTGGTTATATGGTAATCATTAGCCACCTTAAAAACAAATTGTGTGGCCATAAGTAGTTTATTGCCATGATTTTATTTATTTTGTGTGATCAAAAGGTGGCTAATAGCACGTTTATATAAATTTAATCATATATATATATATATATATATGCAATGAATTGGCCACGTTTAATATAAATTTGTGTGGCGATAAGTAGTTTATGATCACAGTTGTAGGAAAAATGCTCCAATACCAAAATATTTGGATACCTTTATGGTCACGGATTTTAGGCTATGACTACAGTTTTTCATGTGATATGATGATGCATTTTAAAAGTGGCAATAAGGATATCAAAAATTAGGGGAGAATAGGCTACCGTTTGAATGAAGAAAAAAACAGTGGCTAAAGGTCTACGACCACGGTTTTAAGTATGGCCAATGTGACATTTGTACTAATCACGGCGGTCAGACCATCATAAATCATGTGTCTAATTATTTATTGGACCATGAATTAGTGACAACCAACCCAAGGTTTTCCACTGGATCATCGACATATTTTCTTTTGTTAGTTATCCGAGGGATATTTGTCAGAAGCTTTCATCATCGCTTCTTTCACAACTTTATCCCTCGCCTGCACTCGTGCATCAACCTCTTCTATAATCGCTTGCCTCTTTTACCCTTTTGCTTGCGATGTTTCCTTTCGTTGTTCAATTTGTAATCATTGTTGTTCAAGTTCTTCTATTTGTTTTGGTAGCTACAAATAGTAAACAAATACACAAAATCCGTAAGTAACCATAATGTTGTGTTGTATAGAATAAATAAACATGCATACCTCATCGGCATATGCTGATCTAGCTATCGGTGCTTGAACTTCCTTCTAGTGAAGCACACATAATCACGATCACAAGGTGCACCAACCGTACAATCTCCCTTTCTTCCTTCCTAATTCCTAGCATTATTTGAGCCCATAAATCAGCATCAACACGTGGATGAGCGGCGATGCCCTCCCGGTAGCTTTGAATCATATTGTACTGATACGCATCCTACAATACATATAAATAGAAAAACATAATAAGTATTTTTTCTTAATTCGGTAGCATAAATATTGTATATAAACTGAACGTATCCAAATTCAATCAACCCCAATATTTTCTCAACAATTAAACTATCTATGAAATGAACCTTATAATTCATGACAAACCAAACTATAATAAATGAATCTTGACGTTTGCCTAAAATTGTGGAGTAAAAAAGAAAAAAAAAACAAAAAAAATAGCTTCACTAGAATTGTCCAAATATGGCCGCTACTAAATGAAGTAAACAAGAAATTTTCTTCACTACAATTGTCTAAATGGCCACTGTTAAATAAAGTAAACAAAAACAAACAGTAAAAAAGCTTCACTAAAATTGCCCAAATTGTCCAAATATAGCCATTAAGAAAGAAACAAATTTCGTAGAAGAAACATGCAAACAACATAAATAATAAAAGAAGATTCCAGAAGTTACCACTCTTCGTAGATTTCATAGAGAGAAACATAAATCTAAGGACAAACAAGTTATTACTGTACATAAATTGAAACATAATTGAAGTTAAAATGGAGAGAGCAAAAGGCAAAGTCAAAACAGAAGTGAAGATAGCAGAAACTTGGCATAAGTCGAAACAACAAAAGTCAAAATCGGCACTCGCCTCCCCACAGTGTCGGATATGACTTGAGGCGGGGCGGAGATGGCGTGGAGAGCAAAGGCAATAGGGACTATGGCAATGTCAATTGGATCCTTCTTTTTTGAAGTTTAAAATTGATTTTTACGACCGTAACATGTTATCGGTCATTTTTATAGGTCAAAAGAACCAATTTAATCTATTTAGTAAATGCATGAATTTTATTTGTTCAAAAAAGTTGTCCAATGTCTTAATTAATTACTCAAAATATGGAATCTCCTCGTTATAAATAAACCATTTTCACAAAATATTGTTTGAACAAAAAAACCCTTCTTTTTTGCAAAGGGCACATAAAATTTTGTGACTACAATAACACGTATATTATTAAAACTAACGCATGAAATCTCCTATCCCAAAATATCATGTTTTATTCATGTCCGACCAATGAAATTAAGACATATCAGATTTTATATATTTTTGATTTTATTTAATTCAAGTTTATATTCTCTCTTTGATGACGTGTATTCATGTGATTGGTGGACTTAAATGGGACATGATAATTTGGGACAGAAGATTTTTATCCAATGGCATGGGGCGTATAAAATGGAAGTATATGTCGACATATATATGAAGACCAAACAAAAATAAAACTATGAATTGCATCTCCTCTCTTGCTTCTCGATGCCCCTCATTTGGCAAAACCAAAACTCAACATCAACATATACTCACCACTCGATGCCATGAGAAAAACTTGAGGTCATCAAGTCACTCGAGCCCTGGGTTTGACGCAGCGTAGGTTTGCGGAAGGATCGACAAACGTCTAAACTTTTTAACGGTTGAGAATTACGACGCGTAAAACTCGAAAACTCAAGAGAATACTCTCTAAAAAGCTAAACTTTTATTGATTGATAACTTGATTGATTGATAAACAATGAATCATAACCATCCTATTTACAACCTAAACTAGGAAAAAGATAACTACGGAATTAATATATCTAATCCTAATTTATTAAATAGATAAAGGAATAAAACAAAACTAATCCTAAACAATTAATAAAGATAATTAAAGGAAATAGAAATAGAATTAGATTAGGAGTCACGTGGATGATTTCGTGGATGAGAATTGGGGTCATGTGATGATAGCTTGGAAAACAACAGTGTGCAATGCGATTTAGTATGTAGGTGGAAGTCACTTGATAACTCACGATAGACACTGTGATGCGGGTGTCATGTGGCTCAAGTCGCTTGGCACTCGCATGCGTTTCTGTTTTCGGTTTTCAATCCGCTCTTCAATCTCTATCGCAACTCTCTCTATATTTGGTGCTTTATTTTTACCTTTCTTTCGATGCCAAATCCCGAGCCTCTTTCGAGCTCGTTTTTCTTTTCGAGTTCGTTTCTCCTTTTCCCAATTATTTGCGAAAACCCTTCTTAACTCACGAATTCTCCGTGTATCAGTCACCCTCACTTGAAAAGAACCCGTCCTCGAGTTCCCTTGAAAAACGTCTTCCTCCGACTCGTAGAACATTCTTTTCTTCGAAATAATTGGATCCACATCCCGGTTTTCAAAATTCAAAAATCTTGACCGGTCTTCAAATCCAAACTGAGGTTGTCGTGATCGTATCCATACGAGCGATATTTTATCAAATTCGAAAGCGTAAGGGATTAAATTAACTTTATCGGGATTTGTTTTGGTTTGAACCGGAGCTTTGGATGAGGTAATAATTGAACTGTCACCTTCGGAATCACCGTTCTTGACTTTTTGTGACAACACTTTCGTTGGCTCGAGAATGTCTTCCACTATCTTGCTTTCGGTGTCTTCGGTGACTGGTCCGAGATCTAGTTCCGACACTTTGGCCTCGATAACAATTTCTTGTTGTGACTCGGTCACGACTTCATCTTCAACTTTGTCCAGCAAGACTTCGTCGTCTTGTTTTGATGGCTCCTCCGGAATGGGTGGTTGTCTGACCAGAGAAGTAACTGAACCGATAGTACGGTTGTTGATGTTGCTCTTCTTGTTGGTGCCTGCATCGAAGCTATCAACCGGAGTCACGGCGATCTTTTGGTCACCACAATGGAATAGTACGAGGTCGTATCGACGCTTGTAAGTGGCATGATTGTCGAATTGCCACGGTCGGACCAATAGAATGTGGCAAGCATCCATATCAACGACATCACATAGTACCTTTTCTCGATAGTATTTGCCAATTGAGATGGGTACTAGACAAGTTTTTGTAACTTTAACTTGAAAACCGTTCTTGATCCATCCAAGAGAATAAGGACATTCATGGGGTTGAGTGGGTAGATTAAAGTAATCGACCAATTTTTGGGATACTAGATTTTCGCAACTCCCGTTATCAATGATGAGGTTACAAATCTTTTTGTGAACGGAGCAATGTGATCGAAAAAGATCTTCATGTTGGCTTTCTTCTTTTGACGAAAGAAGTATTCGTTGAAGTACGATATGGATTTTTTCTTCTTCCTCCTCCTTTTCGGATTCGGAACTCGAGAGATCGACCCGGTTAGGTTGCCAGTGCATGGTGCCATATCCGGTCCTTCAAACCTGTCTCTTCTCCAACGACTGTCGTTGACGATGTTTGGTTGAAGCCTGTTAACAGCCACTGTCAGATTAGTAAGTGATGTGGATAAGGCCACATTCATCTCTACTAGACCCGCTTTGGTAGTCGGCTGTCGATCTGCAATTGTTAGTGAAAAGACAGGCGAATCCTGCTCTGATACCAACTGACACAGCGTAGGTTTGCGGAAGGATCGACAAGCGTCTAAACCTTTTAACGGTTGAGAATTACGACGCGTAAAACTCGAAAACTCAAGAGAATACTCTCTAAAAAGCTAAACTTTTATTGATTGATAACTTGATTGATTGATAAACAATGAATCCTAACTATCCTATTTATAACCTAAACTAGGAAAAAGATAACTATGAAATTAATTAAATCTAATCCTAATTTATTAATTAGATAAAGGAATAAAACTAAACTAATCCTAAACAATTAATAAAGATAATTAAAGGAAATAGAAATAGAAATAGAAATAGAATTAGATTAGGAGTCACGTGGATGATTTCGTGGATGAGAATTAGGGTCATGTGATGATAGATTGGAAAACAACAATGTGCAATGCGATTTAGTATGTAGGTGGAAGTCACTTGATAACTCACGATAGACACTGTGATGCGGGTGTCATGCGGCTCAAGTTGTTTGGCACTCGCATGCGTTTCTGTTTTCGGTTTTCAATCCGCTCTTCAATCTCTATCGCAACTCTCTCTATATTTGGTGCTTTATTTTTATCTTTCTTTCGATGTCAAATCCCGAGCCTCTTTCGAGCTCGTTTTTCTTTTCGAGTTCGTTTATCCTTTTCCCAATTATTTGCGAAAACCCTTCTTAACTCACGAATTCTCCCTGTATAAGGGTTGCACAATCCATCCTCCCTTTCCACAAACCAACCGATGAGTCCTGGCAGCCTAGTGACTTCCTACCTGACTCCTCACAGCCATACGATGATCAGTTCGCCACCGAGGTGCAGACCCTCGGCGACGAGTCAGTCATGTTGCCCGTTGATTACCTTGTGGTTCTTATAGGTAATATGATCACAGAAGAGGCTTTGCCAACATATGAGACCATGCTCAACAACTATGATGGGATCCGTGATGATACTGGAGCCAGTGCCAGCCCTTGGGCGGGCCACATGGACACGGGCTTGGACTGCGGAAGAGAATGACACGGTGACTTGCTTCGTACTTATCTTTATCTTTCTGGTCGAGTGGATATGTCGATGATAGAGAGGACGGTCCAGAATCTGATTGCTTCCGGCATGGTTAATATAATGCTTCTTGTAAGGGTCGTTGGTAGTTACAAAGTCGTATTTCAAGTGATTTACGGTCCCAAAAGTGATAACAATAAATCACGTGCAACTGACCCGTTACAACAAATGCGGAATAACGAGATCTAAATATTGTATATTTTGGTCTATAGATTCATACCGATCCACAAGCGTAAATATAGAAGTTATCGAATATACGATAAAATATAACGAGACAGCAAATAAATCGAGACAGCAAGATTTAACGTGGTTCCACTATCAGTGTGATAGTGTACATCCACAGGGAGAGAGAGATCTTTATATTACCAACCGGGAGAAGTTACAACGTATTTACGAGATCCTTGGATCAATGAAATTCCTCCAAAAACAAGATATATATATATATATATATATATATATATATATATATATATATATATCAACAAGGAACAAAGGAAGAAGAAGAAGAAATTAGAGAGAGAGCTTCTAACTTCTACTGATGGATTTTTGGGATAATATTATGTGTAGGCATGCATCCATATTTATATGGATGAAAGTAGAATAAGACAAAGAATAAGAAGGAAGGAACAAGTGGCTATGGGTTGTCATTGCTTATGAAGGAAGGCATAAGTACACTGGTGACAACATTTTCCCATGCAACAACATTTTCCCATGCATAAGAAAAATCCAAGTCAAGTAAACTTCCAAAAATATGTGGCTTAAATTAATCCACATATCCAAGCTTTAAACACTTGTACAGTGTGCTTGGTGAGTTGCACAGCACCAATAAAACTTATCTTATTTAAGTTTTTCAACACTCCACCATGATGTGCAAATCACCCGACGAAACCAAAGCACAAACCAATTCTCGAATACGGACAAATAGCTGATAGAGATTGACACGAGGTAACAAAATGCATTTGGATCGTGACGAGCTTCGGTTCGGCCATCACCCGTCAAAATCAAAAGCAAAAAAATCCTCAAGTGAGCAATCTCGATAAACGAACGAGTTAAGCAACCTGAAAACACGTAACAAGTAATAACTCCCCAAAGATGTCACTATGTCATCTGTAGCAATATTCTCATCTCTCCCACAAAGTGCCAAACAACACTAACACAATCTGAGCTAGATCAAATTCGAGCAATGCTCGAACGCGGCTGGCTGTAACGACTTGGTGAACATATCAGCAGCATTATCTTCAGATAATATTTTCTTCAAGTACACAACCTTTGCGTCGTGTAAAGCTACCAGAAATGCATCACGCACATTAATGTGCTTCGTTAGAGAGTTGAACGCCAAATTTGTTGCCAAGTGAATAACACTTTGGCTATCACAATTAATACGGACAATAGTCTGCTTCAGGCCCAAACCAAACAAGAGTTCCTGTAAATGAACTGCTTCTTTAGCAGACTCGACCGCTGCAATAAGTTCAACTTCGGTAGTCAATAATGAAACAACTGACTGTAATCGTGATCTCCAACTGACCGCTGTTCCACCTAATGTAAAACATAACCAGAAGTGGATTTCCAACTGACGCGATCACCTACGTAATTTGAATCGCAGTAACCAAGAATATCACAGTTGTTTTGCATACCATAAATCAGGCCATGAGTTTACGTACCTTTCAAGTAACGAAATACAGTTTTCACTGCATTCCAATGTGACTTACCCGGGTTCGATAGAAACCGACTAATCACACCAACGGAATGTGTAAGATCGGGACGGGTGCATACCATAGCATACATGAGGCTCCCGACTGCACTGGCATATGGAATCTTTGCCATCTCAGCCTTTCCAATATCGTCTACCGAACAATCGTCTCTAGTAATCTTGATGTGTCTTGGAAGTGGCATAGACATCGACTTTGCTCCATCAAGATTAAACCGTTTCAGAATCTTCTGAATATAGCCCTTCTGTGTTAACCTGAGAGTACGGGACTTTCTGTCCCGAACAATTTCCATGTCGAGAATAACAAGAGCTTCACCGAGATCTTTCAATTCAAATTCTGATTTCAACCTATCTTTCAAACGGTCGATTTCAGAATGATCCATGCAAGCTATCAACATGTTATCAACATAAATAAGTAGATAAATACATATGCCATCGCTTGATCTATGATAGACACAAGCGTCTTTCTCGCTACGCTCAAAACCCAACGAGAGCATAAATAAATCAAACTTCTTATACCACTGTCGAGGAGACTATTTAAGTCCATAAAGGGACTTCTTCAATTTATAGACCCAATCAGGTTTGTTGTCGGAGATGAAACCTTCCGGTTGCTTCATATAGATGGTTTCCTCAAGATCTCCGTGCAGAAAAGTTGTTTTCACATCTAATTGTTCGAGCTCCAGATCGAGAATTGCCATAAGGGCCAGAAGGACCCGGATAGATGTGTGTCGAACCACAGGCGCGAAGATATCATCATACTCGATACCCTTCCGCTGTGCAAAGCCTTTCGCAACCAGGCAAGCTTTATAATGCTTATCGTCTTTGACTTTATAGACCCATTTGCAGCCAATTGCACGACTGCCTTTCGGTAATGGACAAAGCTCCCAAGTGTTATTTTTAGATAGAGCTTCCATTTCTTCATGCATAGCTCCTAACCACTTATCACAGTGGCTCGAAGCTAGGTACTCCGAATAGTCAAACGGCTCATCCTGTACAACATGTAAAGCATACTCAAGATGGTCAGTAAAACTCATATTTTCAAAATCCCAATCACCATATCTATTAGGAGGACGGATAGTTCTCTGGCTCTGCCTTGCATGTACTAATACTGGAATTGTATCACCTTGACCTCCACTATCATTCAAAATTTCTTCCTGAACTGAGCTAACTGGATCAGAAGTAGATGTATCTGGTGGACTAACATCTTCTTCAGATTCTGATCCCAAAGTAAAACCACGAGCAGATGAGTTGGGTACAATAGGACTGACAATTACCTCATCTCCATCGGCTATTGGAGAAACAGAAGAGATAACTTTTGGTTCTGGAGAGGGCTGTCGATTATGATTAGACTTGAAAATAATCGACTCATCGAAGGCCACATGTCGAGAATGAATCACCTTTCGGGTGACCGGGTTCCAGATTCGGTAACCCTTGATTCCATCTGTATAGCCGAGTAGGAATCCCTTGGTGGCTCTGGGATCCAACTTGTCCTGACCTGTCACATGAATATACACAGGACAACCAAATACACGTATGTATTTCAAACAGATACAACCCTTACCCCTCCAAATTTCCTCCGGAATTTTTCCCCCAATGGCTGAACACGGTAACCGATTCACAGTGTGTACAACAGTGTGAAGTGCTTCAGCCCAAAATATTTTAGGGAAACCAGATGTAACTAACATACATCGGACTTTTTCTAACAAGGTCCTATTCATCCGCTCGGAGACTCCGTTTGATTGCGGATCGCAAGGTGTGGTGTAGTGTCGGTGAATACCTCTACGTGAACAAAAGTCTTTAAAGTTACCACTAGTGTATTCACCACCATTGTCACATCTAAGTACTTTTAATTTTCTACCAGTCTCGACTTCGACTAGTGCTAACCAAGTTTTGAATATTTCAAAAACATCTGACTTTAACTTAATCACATACACCCAAAGTTTGTGCGAGAAATCATCAATAAAAGTAACATAGTACTTACTCCCACTGAGGGATTGTGTCGAAGATGGTCTCCAGACGTCTGTATGAATGTAATTGAGGATCCCTTTGGTGTTGTGTTTTCCAACACCAAAAGAAACACGCATCTGTTTACCCGAGATACATTCTGAACAAAAGTCCAGACTCGTAGGCGTATCAACTGTAATGAGTTTCCGCTTGCGCAGAATCTCCAAATTCTTCTCTGAAGTGTGTCCCAACCTAAGATGCCACAAACGCGTAGCATCTAAGTTTTTCGAACTATCCGCGACACACGCATCAGAACTGACTATTTCGCCTACCAGATGAAACGGGTTATTTTCTGTCTGCTCACCTTTCATTACAACAAAGTTACCTCTAGAGATGCGCATACTCCCATTTTCTATTTGAATCTTACAGCCAAGTTTGGACAGTTGTCCAACAGAAATCAAAGAACGAGTCATAGACGGTACAAATTTAACATTTGATAAAGTTCGAATAGTACCGTCAAACATTTTGATTCTGACCAAACCGATGCCTCGAGTGACACACGATGTATTGTTTCCCATATAAATATGGTTACCTTCGAACTCCTCGAAAGTAGTGAAACAGTCCCGAAATTGTGTCATATGGCACGAAGTATCCAACACCCAACGCCTGTCGCCTTGCGGTGCAGTAACCGTTGCTGAGAAGCCTGTATCTTGTTCGGTTGCAACTGCTGAAGATTCTGTTTTGTTCTTGTCCTTGTTTTTCAAACTCGGAAAATCTCTGACCCATGACCTGGTTTGTGACAATAATTACAATTGCCACGTTGCTTAGATTTCCCGCGATAACCAGGTTTACGAGATTGGGAGCGGCCACGAGTTCTTCCCCTGAGCTGATTGTCTTGGTCTCTTTCGGCAAATAGACCATGACTGTTGTGGTTGTTCTCTCGCGAACTGTTACCGATTTTCATCTGAATTCTCTGTTCTTCACAGATCATCCCTTCTTTCACGTTAGACAAAGATATGGAATCTCTTCCATAAATAAAACTGTTAGTGAATTGGGAATATTTTTTGGGAAGTGAATACAACAGAATCAAGGCGAGTGACTCATTATCTGTGGCAAAAATAGAATCTTTTGCCTTAAACTTCATTATGATGTCTTCGAATTCAGTCATGTGGGCCTGAATGGTAGTGCCTTCCTTCATTTTGAAGAACAGACACGACCTCATCAATAACAGTCGGTTAGTCATGGTTTTCTTGAGATAAAGATTCTCAAGTATTTTCCAAATCCCTGCGGCTGTCTTTTCAGAAATGATTTCAGAAATTACATTTGGACTCATAGCCATTTGTAAGGTAGTGAAGGCCCAAGCCTCCATTTCCTTAGCTTCTAAGGTGGACATATCCGGATCTATTTCTTCCGGAGCAAAGACTACGGGGTGAACATCGTTTGTCCTAAGTGTTGTTGTTGTAGTAAACTGCCATTTACCAAAATCACCCTCTCCGTTCCATTTTTCTATTATAATCCCGGCCCCCGATAATTTAAAAGAACCTTTTTGATAAACATTTGGGTTCGAGTTGGAAACGGAACCGGCGAATGGATTTCCTGAATCAACAGACATTTTAACTGGTACTTATCGTGCGACCAAAAATATACAATCTAAAACGAATTTAGATCTAGCAGCTCTGATACCAATTGTAAGGGTCGTTGGCAGTTACAAAATCCTATTTCAAGTGATTTACGGTCCCAAAAGTGATAACAATAAATCACGTGCAACTGACTCGTTACAACAAATGCGGAATAACGAGATCTAAATATTGTATATTTTGGTCTATAGATTCATACCGATCCACAAGCGTAAATATAACAGTTATCAAATATACGATAAAATATAACGAGACAACAAATAAATTAAGACTGCAAGATTTAACGTGGTTCCACTATCAGTGTGATAGTGTACCTCCACAGGGAGAGAGAGATCTTTATATTACCAATCAGGAGAAATTACAACGTGTTTACGAGATCCTTGGATCAATGAATCAGCTACCCAAAATTCCTCCAAAAACCAGATATATATATATATATAGGAACAAAGGAAGAAGAAGAAGAAATTAGAGAGAGAGAGCTTCTAACTTCTACTGATGGATTTTTGGGATAATATTATGTGTAGGCATGCATCCATATTTATATGGATGAAAGTAGAATAAGACAAAGAATAAGAAGGAAGGAACAAGTGGCTATGGGTTGTCATTGCTTATGAAGGAAGGCATAAGTACACTGGTGACAACATTTTCCCATTCGACAACATTTTCCCATGCATAAGAAAAGACCAAGTCAAGTAAACTTCCAAAAATATGTGGCTTAAATTAATCCACATATCCAAGCTTTAAACACTTGTACAGTGTGCTTGGTGAGTTGCATAGCACCAATAAAACTTATCTGATTTAAGTTTTTCAACACTTCCTACTATTTGTTTTGAATCAAAATTCAACTAAAATTTGATCAAATTAATTATACTCATTAAGTGGTAAATAAATTGATTTGATTCAGTTAACTATATATATATATATATATATATATATATATATATATATATTCCTACAGGACATAGGAACAGAGAATAATCCTTACTTGGGCTTCGTATATGCATCCTTCCAAGAAAGTGCCACCTTCGTGTCACACGGAAAATAACACCGCACGTCTAGCAAAGGAGAACGACGATCATGTGCTTGCTCGCATACGTGGCATCATTGCATCTGATGAAAAGCGTCACGAGAAGGCCTACTATACATCACAATAGTTGAAAAGCTACTTGAAGTGGATACCACGACCACCATGCTAGCAATCGCGAATATGATGCAAAAGAGGATCACGATGCCCGCTTATCTCATGACTGACGGGTTCAACACATCAATATTTAGCCATTACTCGGTAGTAGCCCAGCGTCTTGGGGTCTACACTGCAGGTGATTACGCTAATGTATTGGAGGATTTAGTGCGACGGTGGAGGCTGGAGAAGTTGGAAGGGCTGACGAGCGAGGGACAACCTGCGCAAGAGTATGTGTGTGGGTTAGCAAGCACCAAGGATCGATCAGGAAATTGCAGGAGCGTAGTCATGAGCTGGCACAGAAAATGAAACAACATGGTGCGGAGTTCAGCTGGATTTTCAATAAGAAGGTTAAGAAGGTTATGCTGTAGAATGATCATACTTGAATGATTATTGTCGTAGAATTAAAATAAATGTAAAATGAACGATACTTCTGTTTTTATGTGTATAAGTAGACTTCTGTTAAGACGATAATTGCATGTGCACGACAAAAGATTTTAAAGGTATTTTGGTCTATTTGCTTTCATCTTTCAGGCTTATTCATCTTTATTTCAAGATCTTCCTCATCTTTAACTTCTATCCTCTTTGTATTTCTTTTGATAAATTAGAACTTAGTAAGCACAATAACATCTAAAACTCAAATAAAAAGAAACCAAAATCAGTAGGAATTTTGGAAATTGTGCTTAATGTTGCCCGAAATATACAAAATATACTTCAGGTTGATACTCGGAAAATATGCTCAACTTTAAAATTCTTCCCAAAATACCCATGTTACTTAATCCCAAGTATTATGGGTCGTTTACCAAACGTTTATCGAGTAACCTTTTACCGGCAAGAGTCGCCACCATTTGCTTACCTTATCAGGTTACATTCTTGGATATCAAAAAGAATTGTTGGTAAACGTCTCTTATCCGGTAAGTGCTAACCGGGAAGAGTCTTCTAAGATTCTCGGTCATTGTCATGCTTACGTAGTAAGGAAGCAACAACCTCGTAAGCGTATACCCGATAAGCTTCTACCGGGTAAGCTTCTAGCAAATGTCCCCATAATGTGTTCCATGCACCACTCCTTCCATATATTTATTCCCTCTTTCGAAATAATTATGAATTACAACTTTGTGCTTTGCATATTATAAGGCGTTGGGTCTCTATCACTAACTCGGTTAGAATTTTTCTATCAAGTAGGTTAATTAAGAATTCATTTTGGTCATTTTAATCATAAGGGCCAAACATGTAATAAAAACCTGTAACACCCCTAAAATTTACACAAAATACAAATTCCAAAAACTTGAATAATTTCACCAAGATAAGCTTAAACCCAAAAAGGGAAGTAAAAAAACCAATTACAAATATTAATAGGATTAAAGTTAACAACCTACTAATCTAATCCTAATTGAACTAGATTATGAACGGGTGTTCTAAATCCAAAAAAGTCCGACTCTGTCTCTCAGTAGGACCCAAAATGACGTCCCTCCCCCATGGTGTGCACATCATCAACACCACGACTCAAACAACTTTAGGTTTGCCACTAGTAGGACCTGATATACATGTTATTTAGAAAAAAAGTGTTAGGCTTGCGCCTAGTGACTTCAAACAAAAACATATTTGAAACAATATATCAACCACGTGAAGAGATCAAGATAAAAGGATTTTACTCAGGAGAGTAACATGTATACGAATGGGATATAATCTCCTAAAATGGTTAAACCTGACAATTTAATACACATAGCATCTTTCGATGACGAGCAGACCCATTTCCATCAAATGTGGCAGGAACACATAGAGTTGTCACTTGTCAATGTTTATCGGGATTACACCTCAGACTTTATGACTTTAGTGTACAACCAAATATGGCGTCACCTCAAGTCCTCTGATACCTTTAGTGTCTACTCCTAAGAGTTTAAGCTAAAGGTTAATGAATCTTAGTGTTTGTCCATTAGCTAGCTAAGTCTCACCTCAAGGCTCCTGTTCAGCCTTTAGTGTCCCTTCAGGATATCCTATTTGATAACACAGATCTACAACCCTCATGTATAACGGTAGTAGTACCACAAATACCAAGCTTGAAAATTTAACAATATGAGGAAGACCGAAGACACATAAACCCCCGGAATTAGAATCTAGCGCATCTCATGGTTACTAGAAAACTCTTATCTTCTACAATCTACAAACGTAAGTACACACATATATTTCTCAAGGATTCACAGGGTAAAATAAGCAATATGCAATGGTACTCAAAGTACCGAAATGTATTTTAGCCCCCTTTTTGTGTCGACCCATGTTTGTGAGAAATTGGAGTATATGTTTACCATTGAAATCAATATGCCCAAGAGATGAAACCTCTTTTATCCTTGTGAACCAAGAGCAAAGAAACTCACACTTTACCCAAAAAAAATCTTCATTTTACCATTTAGGTCAAAAGTTCCCAAGACCGGTATATCTCATTATTTGTTGGATTAATCATGGAATAAACTTGTAAAAGTGTAAGGAAATCACATTTTGACATGTATATAAGAGGTAGGTTTAGAATGAACTCATCTTACAAAGTTCAATAGGAAAAAACCCAAGAAGTTCCACTACACCCTAGAAATCACACTTAGGACTATAAATACTTGGATGAGAAATTTTAATCTTGAAGTTGAAGGGCTCCTTGGTATTTAATGCTCACCAAACACTAGAAATCCCCTTTAAATGTTCCTAGTGTGAAAGAAGAGGAGAAGGAGGAAAGAGATGAAAATGAGGGAGAAATGAGAAAATCGGATTTTTAACCCGTTGTACTGCACCTGCGATGTTGCTCGCAACCTCATGTCCCATGCAAGTTGCATCGTAGGAACTGTTATTTTGCGCTCTTTCGTTTGTTTTTCAATCTTTTCCCGCACAGGAGGTTTCTAGTCCTTTTTTAATAATAAAAATAAATAACTAAATACATATTTGGGCTCAAAAGAACTAGAAATAGGGATGGAAACGGGGCGGATATTGGGCGGGTAATGCATCCCCCGTCCCCGACCCCGACCCTGACCCTGTTTAAGCCCCCCGACCTCGTCCCGACTAAACCCCGATGGGTTCGGGGGAAGGAATCCCCGACGGGTTTGGGAAACCGTTGGATACCCGTTTAGCAAAAAACAATGTGTTTTAAAATTAAAATTATAATACATTGTTACTATATTAATTATCAATATTGAAATACCATATATATTTGTCATTTAGTAATAAATATAGACATATTTTCATATATTTATTTATACACACACTATATATATACATATATTAAAAAATAGTAATAATCGGGGTCGGATTAGGGGCGGGTACTGCCATCCCCGACCCCGACACGAACCCGATTCGGGTATGAAAATAAATCCTCGTCCCCGCCCTGTTACCCGTCAACCCGGGAATCCCCGCCCCATTAGGGTCGGGTACCTGCGGGTCCTGCCCCAACGAGTAAAATTTCCATCTCTAACTAGAAAGAAGTACAAAAATCAAGGGTGTTACATGTAATTTACTCTCTCTATATATTGTATAGAGTAAACTACGATTTTCGTCCCTTGGTTTGTTAGTTATAACTATTTTCGTCCTTACACTTTACAAATTGCTTTTATCGTCCTTGTGGTTTTCATTTTGTTTCTGTTTTCGTCCTTGAAAGTAACTCTGTTAAAATTTAACCGTTAACTCAAGGGCATTTTTGTCTTCATTATTTTAACTATTTTTATATTAAAAATGTTATTATATTATATATTCATCATTATATTTTATATAAAAACAAACAAAAACCTAAAACCTAGTCAAAACATATTTTAAAAAAAAAGAACCTATTACTCTAGAGTCTACACCCTCCACATCGCTTCTCCACACCTTTTTCAACATCTTCTTCCCCACTTTCCCAATCCCGTTTTTCAGGTAACCAGGTTCAATTGAAAAGCTTACCTTCTTCTCTAATGAACTCTTCCCATCAATAACCAAAACCCAAATCAACCTAAAAATCTAGATGAAAAACACATCCCTCTTCTGATTTCTTTCTCAAATCCAAACAACTGTTACAAATCGATTTTAGATCAAGCTTAAAACTTTTGAATCAAAGTAAATCGTAGTTGATTGTTCACCTTTCATGGATACTGAGCAGGTAAATCAAAGATAAAAAATGATATGAAAATCAAAGCTTCTGAATCAATGTAAATAAAAGACGTAAATTCAATATCAAAATCGAAATCGAATTTAATTAAAGCTATCATGTAAATCGAAATCAAATCTATCATTAAATCGAAAGCTGAACTTTTGAACGATTTGTAAATCAAAGCTTTTCAAAACTCAGATGGTAGTTGAGGAAGATAATAGTGGTTATAATCAACATCAAAATCTAAGCTTTTCAAAACAAAGAGAGAAGTAGAGAGATTACTGAATACCAACTTGGAGACTTATCTTTTATTAATAGACCACAATAGTTATAAATAACATTACAAAGAAACTGGAAAGAAATAACAAGCCCAATAGTACTTCACTGGTCCTACAAAAACAAAAACAGTATATTATTAATAAAATAATAAGAAAATTAAATAAAATGGTTAAAAGACCATATTGCCCCTGACTTAACTGGCTTTTTTAACGAAGCTTTTCCCAAGGACGAAAAGCAAAACGAAATAAAAACCACAAGGATGATAAAAGAAATTTTTAGAAACGAGGGACGAAAATAGTTACAACCAATAACCACAGGGACGAAAATCGTAATTTACTCTATTGTATATTAATATATATATATATATATATATATATATATATACTTAATAATTTTTTTTTTTTTTTTTGAAGAAATATATATACTTAATAATTAATTTATAATATATTGTGTGTATGTATTTATCTCAATTCCTTCTCTGATTTCCAGTCACAAGTGATTTTGCATCCAAACTGTTTGAAGGAGGTATTTTTCAAGTTATCTTAGTGTGGATTGAAGGAAGTGTGTTTCAACCCATTGTGATTTTGCATCCAAATCGAGAGTTGTTTTTGCAGAACCAAATCTCAGATTTGTTCGTGAAGGCATGGCTTTTGATCTCCATCGATTATCCTTCTTTTCTCATCTTGCCTTCTAGAACCCAAATTAATTCCATGTAAACATTAAAACAATTTTTTCCCAATATTCAACCATGAACATCATCAATACAAACATTCAACCATGAAAATTAACAAACATCATCAAACAAACATTCAACCATGAACATCACCAATACAAAGAAAAAAATTGAAACCCAGAGATCTAGAGCTTCTATTTATCGAAACCTTAGGAAAAAAATTGAGGAACGGTGGTTGCTATTGGAACATAAAATCTAAATCGAAGCTCTATTGAAGTGAAATCCTATCTGGTTTATCCCAAATCGAAGCTCTGTTGATTGAAATCAAATCACATATTTATCTCAATAGAGCTTCGATTTAGATTTTATGTTCGAGTAAGCAACCACCGTTCCTCAAGTTTTTTCTAAGGTTTCAAAAAACAAAAGCTCCAGATCTTGGATTTTGATTTTGATCAAGTTTTTTTTTTAAATTATATTAGATTTTGTATCAAAAACGCTTTTTAATGGATTCTCATATTGACAGAAAAAGTTGTTGTATTGATGATGTTCATGGTTGAATGTTTGTATTGATGATGTTTGTTAATTTTCATGGTTGAATGTTTGTATGAATGATGTTCGTTGTTTTCATGGTTGCATGTTTGTATTGATGATGTTCATGGTTGAATATTGAAAAAAGATTATATGTTCGGTTTTCAATAAACATAAGGAGTAAGCGCTATTGTATGTTTGTTTCACTACTATAGTCCATTTTAATTTCTGCACAGGTTTGAACGTTATTAGTCCCAAATGCAAGTGTATGATCAAGAATTATCCAATGAATCACAAGTATATTGATGTCGATTTCTCTCTCTACAAGTTTCTCTTTCTAGAAAAGCTCTCTACAAGATATGCAATTACAATTCTCAATATGATTCCTATGTACAAGATTACAAGGAAAACCTATTTATACCTAAGGAATACAAAGGGAACAAACAATCTAACAAGCATTGACTTTTACATTAAATGAGTTGACTTTGACTTTCTCTCTTTAGCTTTGACTTTGAGCTTTAATGTAGAATCTTCATTCTATGATCTTGAATACAACAATAGTTGCACTAACAAACTTGACTAGAAGAAAATCGAAGACTTTGTTGATTCAGGTGCATATTATATATGGTCCAGTTATCCCTTTTTTGTACTTATACAAAACATCATTAAAGATTTAGAGAAATATGATATTTTTTCCATATATTTTGTAATGTCCTTTGATAGTCAACCTTTAAGAATCTTTTAATGACAGATATTGCTTCTTAACTATTCAATGTATATATTTTTTATTGTGCATGTAGTGATGTACATATGTCATTTGTGTATGCTTGTGGTTCATGTATTTACACTAATAATTATTGTTTTCTTGCCATTAATGATTATCTAGAGGAAAATAAGTGAAGATAATTATTTTTTTTAAATCAAATGTAACACCCTCGTCCCGCGACGGGAGGTGTAAAATCAGGTAACCGGATCAAAACTCAAAAACATCACATTCAGAGTTGTACTAAGCTCTCTAAAAATAACAGTTACCTTAAAACGAAATTTAACATAATTACAAACCCAAAATATTATCGTCTGAATTAATCCCAAAATATTATACAATCCGATATACAAAAGCTGATCTTAAGTCTTTTTTACTCTCATTGATATCTCGATCTTTCAACCCGTCCCTAAACTGGAACCGAAACCTGTCAAGGAAAAAAAATCACCTCGGTTGAACAAAATCACTCGGTAGGCGAATAATGTGCATAACAATGTGAACATAATATAAGGTCAAATCAAAGTTAACGTAAAACAATCGTAGTGAAACCATTCTGAACATGAATAAAGAATGTTGAAATCAGTTTTTTTAAATCAACAAGTCACCCAAATTGCAATAATACGTTGTCTAATCGGATGATCAGTCCAATCAGACTTGAAATGTCAATGTCGGGCACAACACCACCCATTCCCCGGTAACATATTCGGCTCAATCCGGTAACCATAAATTTTCTAGTATTCGGCTCTTAGATGCATCCTACGTCCCCTGTTTGGCTTGGCCTTAGCCTTTACGAGAACGTCGTGGTCATTAATAGCCACCACGGAAGGCATCTCAACACCGTGGCCCAAGTGTTGAGTCTAATTCAAAATCAAGAAAACCCGTGTCGTTAAAAATCATTGTTTCGGTATATCATAAAACCACATTCATAATAATCTAATCAAACGGAAACAAATTCGTTCAAAATATTCAAATCGACCGAAAACGGATCGTATCTTCAAAAATCAATCCATCCTGAAATCATGCAATTTTCGTAAAACATGAAGTCAATAATCAAAAAGTCTAACTATTTCAACAATATGTTCAAATTATGAAACGTATTCAAATGATTAACATAAACTGAATTTTCATACGAAAGAAATGTTTTCTATACAATTACCCGAAACCATAAGGTTCAAAGTCACGTCTATCAAGATGGATGGATGGGATTTCCGCAATGTAACCGAGGGTAGGTCGGGTCAAAGAAATAGAATATTCATATCTTGGAGGTGTTTTAGAAATGATCACACAAGACTTGAGGCTTATGAACGGTTCTCTCCTTCCGGGTTACCTACCCTTATTAGTAAAATGCTTTTAGATGATTTTCGGTAACAATTCTCATCAATTTCAAGTTCCTGGATTTTAAAAGAATTTATAGGCCTTGAACCATGATTAAAATACCCCTACAATAATTAATAAACACTTAACACAAATCTTAGATCCCTAAACAACATTTGCAAAAATCCAATGTTAACACTCGATCAAACAGTAGCTAACAACTTCTGTATACCTAAAGTTTAAGCCTTTTTATCATGCTTAGAGGTTGAACTAAATTTTATTGTCAAACTTAAAGTTGTACATATACCTCTTAGAATTTATTATCAACTGGATTCACATAATTTGGAGTTCTAGTCTATTTTGTACAAATTTTATACAAACCGAACGCAATTTCGAGTGGTTGCAGAACAACACTTAGATTCAGAACTAGATTTTGGTGTAAACTAAAAAGTTGTAATGTACTCATAGATTTCTATATATATAAAGAGCACTTCATTTGGACAAACGGTTGAGTTTATACAAATTTTTAAACTTACTAGAGTGAATCTGCCTCTTCTAACAGCACCAATCTTGGAGAGCATCCATTTCATATCATCTACTTCCCACCTATGATTCATAGATAAACTTAAGGTTTAACCCATTTGACCCAAAGTTGAAGAAATAATAAAATTTAGCCATGAACATACCTTATCATGATCCCCTAGTTCCATTTCTAACATCATATCTTCAAGAACACTAAGGTTTTAAGGAGAAATTTGGAGATTTGGAGATGAGATGAGGATTTTCTAGAGAGAGGGGGGAGAGATTGAGAGCTAGAGAGAGAGAATATGATTATGGAATCAAATTTTTAGATTTTAAAAAATAAATAATTTCATATAATTTAACCCTTGATCTATATTTTTTTTCAATTTAATCCTACAATGACCATTCGTGTACATTTGGTCCTAACGAAGATTGTTTCATACAAGATTAGTCCTTAAATGTAATTTATAATATAAAACTTGACCTAATGTACAACTCTTGAAGATTAAGGTATAAGTCATTCAAATACGATCTCAACAACACAATTTGGTTTTTGATCATGAAATTGATTTACTAAATACGGGGTATTATATCAAATTTTAGCGACGGATTACCGATGGAATTTTCGTTGGTAATTATTATTTTTTTGCCGGTTGGTAAAAGTCCCTCACTAATCCATCGCTAAAAAGGTCTGTCGTTGATCCGTCGCTAATTTGGTATGTCTTTTATTTTCGTCGCTAAACCGTTGTTGATAGTATCACTCGCGACTGTTATACCGACAGATTTTCAGTGATGGATTAGCGACGGAAGTCACTTTCAACGACAAATTAGCAACGGATCAGTCCGTCACTGATAGGGTTGATTTTTGTAGTGTTAGTTTTTCAATTTTCATTTTACACTCTTATCTTATTAACATGCATACTCATATATCAACTAATTAAAATACATAAAAAGAATACATTTTATTTACAAATTACACCATTTTAATCATCTCGTCAATACGTTCAAAATGAACCCATGCATATTGAATAATCCTGGATTTAATCATATTATTAAATATCATATATACGTAATTTTTTTAGGAATTACTTTTTAATACTTATACTACCTTTATAGTTGTTTATTTAATTGCTTTTATATTCTATAATTTTTATGTGGTTTGCACATATAAGATATATAAAAATTTGGATTTCGGGTGATATTATTTGTCTGGTGGTGAAGAAGATTAAGACACTATTCAGAATGAGTTGATGCTTAAATTACTCAACTATGAGGAGTTCTACTTGAGTATGTTTGACCACCGGTACGTACGTGTTTACGAATTGTTGAAGTTCTTTCAAAAGGGTGTGGTTGCAGACAGTAGTTCATTTATGGTTGAAATGAACATTCTAATTGCTTCAAAGTGATACTACATGTTCTTAGTATGCAACTCTCTACAATGCAATTACCAATGCACACACCTTCATCGCCATTTATCAACATGTGACTTTTGCAATCGGGCACACTAATTGTAACCATTACGTAAGAGTGTATTAATAGGAGGGTACTCAATGTCTACTCTTACGTCACAATGGAAACATTCGAGATTTCATGATGCAACTACATGGACTAGCGTGTATCAATATCAAGCAAAAGTATACAAATAACATTTAGACTCTAATCATACTCGTGAATATATTGATTTTTGAGTAAACTCTAATTTTGGCCCCCATAGTTTAGTGAAATCTTTGAAAGTGGGACCTAAACTTTGATAATTCTAGAAATCGTCCTTGTAGTTTTTCATTTTGCTTTGAAAGTGGTCTCCTATCACTATCACTAACACTAACTCTGATTATTTTCTCTGTTAATGGCAGGGGTATCTTTGTCCATTTAGTTTAATTTCCTAATTTTCTTTAAAAAATTAAATATATAATATATTGTATTTATATTATAACACAAGAACAATCAATCGGAAATCACAAGAATTCCTAACAAACATTTTGTTTTGGGGAGATGAAAGTGAAGTTAGCACTTTGACTTTGCAACTGGAAGAGGCCGATAGCCATCATCATGCAGCTATTTTAACTTCTGAAACATGTTCATCTTTTTCTATCAATCATGGACAAATACACCAGATTTAGTGATTGACATACCATGGTTAATTGATTGAAGATGAAAAAAAAAAAAAAAACACCTGTTTCATCTCGAATGAGATCATTAAGGAGGAGTTTAAACGGCAGTAGAAGGGATATTAACCCCTTAAGTCCTCACCATCAAGCCTCTCTTCTCCTTCATCTCAATCTCCATCTGCGACCTCTATAAATCCAGACACACATGTATACAGTTGTAGAAACACACACACACACACACAAAGCTATAGGAACACATACCACACACCTTTGCTAACATTTAGATATACTGTTACAAAAACCGAAGCTCGCACACACACATACCGTTGCACATGGAGAAAAACACAGGTTCACCGCAGGGGAAGAACTAACGGGTTGGAGGTTGCGTTGTTTGTATGTGGTTGTGTGTTTGTAAGTGTTTTGGGTCATTAATGGTTGTGGAGGAACTCCACTCGGTGGTATGTTGTAATTGAGATGATGATTCTGTGATGATATATATATATATATATATGTATATATTATAATATTAGTCATATACCTGCGTGCGATGCGGCGCGAGTATTAAACTTTTTTGTAAATTGTGATTGAAAAATTAATACGATTATTTATAGAATGTTTTATATCATTTAATTATAAGTTGTTTGCAAGTAAAATATTATCATGAAAGCCAAATGAAAAATACTAAGGTTGAAACTTATAAAAATCAATCATTTCGTATAGTTTATTTGAAAAAATAGTTCGTGTATTAGATCTCAAATAATTTAAGGACTTTGTTTTTTACTGCATGTTAATTGAATATAGATAATAAAATGTTCTATAAAGAATCAACGCTAATATACAAACATCAAATTTTTCATAATATCAAACTTTTCAAACAATTATTTGAAATGTAAAAAAAAACATGATGCGTTGAATATTAAAACTACTCTGAGTTATAAACAAATTTCAGCATCCCTTAACATCTAGGATATCAAACATCCCTCCATGCCACTTTACCCTTTTCATCTCTCATCCACACTATAAGAAACATTTCATTAGTTTCTTTATTTCCTTAAATATAAATGTAGTGTTTCCATCAACCGATGCGAAAGAAAACCATTGATAAGAAAGTACATAATCCCATTGTAACATTGAACCTTTACTTGTTGAACATCCATTATTATGATTATATTGTAAAAACATTAAAACATCGTACTTTTAGTTAAAAAATGATAGGCACAAATATTCATAGTAATATATCCGTTATAATGCAGCAGAATGTAATTTCTTTTTTAAAATCAGGAATAAAAGTTGATGCAACTACTTGTTTAATGAATCCATAATTTATGCTTGAAAAAATATTATTACAATTTTATATTTCTCAATTAATGAAAAAAGTAATGGTTCAATCCAAGGGCTAATGAAAAACATATAATTCATCAAGTTTAGGTGGATCTTTGAATTGAATGCCAAACAACTAAAAATATAAAAATTGCTCAACCAACCATTTGGAAAAAATAACACCAACTTTTGTAGTCCATTCATCAAAACAGCCTTCAGGAAGCATAAACCTTCAACTGAGTATAGCTCGTATGCAAGCCAACAATAGAAGATGGGAGCTCAAGCTTAAAGGAATAAACAACTCTAACATATTATAAATGACCAGGCTTCTTCCACCCCTTACACAAAAATCAAAAGTCAAAAGTCAAAAGTCAAAAATCAAAAATCAATACAAACAAGACTTATAAGGGAAGAGGAATTGTTTGCACACATCCTAACATCCCTAAAGCCTAGGGATATACCACGTGCATTTTGTTAGGTTTGGTTTAATCCTACTTCAATATTCAAAAGTTGAATCGGGATGAATATAGAAGCTTAGTGAGATTCCTTCAATAATCTTTAAATTCTCTTTACAAGATGTATCCTTTAACTACTAATTTTGATTGTACTAAATAAATTTAGAAGAAAAGAGAACTAAAGCATCATATACTTACTCATGCTTTACATCCCTCTGTTAATATATAGGAATTCAAACTTCTTTAACAGCCTTCTGGACTACCTTTTTTTCTTGTTCTTCTTTTGCTTCCAACTTTCAACCATGATCTTCAAGATTGGGTTCTCACATTCGTCAATCATTTCTTCATAAAGAGTGAATGATAATAGCAAACAAATTAGCAAACATAAACGAATATATTCTAAATTGGAGTACTAAAATTTTCATGTGACTCCAAATGCAGTACACTCACCACTATTCACTGTTGACACGATGCTTATGTTTCTTGTATAAAGTCTAGCATCCTTGTGAACATAAAATCTATCTGCCCTAACGCAGTTGTGTCCGCTTGATTGCAAATTAGCCCTAACAAAAACTTTGCAACCTAAATTTGGTTCTAAGAAACTATTAAACAAATGACGACACTAACAAATACGCATCAACAATCAAAAGGACATGTTCAGAAGCATGTGTAAGAGCACAATCAAAGTTCATTATACAAATTGATCTAAATTTGGGCATGAGACACAACTACATTTTCACACACAATAAATGGATATTTTCCGCCAAGCTCAAGTGTCCTAGGTATTAATGTATCGGCAACCTTCCTCATTATCTACATTTACAAAAAGAACAATGTTATAATAAAGAGTTGAAAGATCCTTCGACTAATATCATACATGTGTGTTATAATTTGGAAACCCTTTTCTAAAGAAAATTGGAAACCCATTTAGCAAAGGCTTTCAGATGATCTAATATGTTGATAGAAGATCTAACAAACTTCAAGCCAGATTATAGAACAATCCTACTAAAATCAAGATTATGCTAAAATGAGCAAGATAAAATTCATAGAATCATTTATAGTTCGAGATAAATATATGATTTGAAAACGTACTTGGATTACCACAATTGAAAACCAAAGCTTAATTCAAGATCTAGTTAGGGAATTTGAACAAATTTGAAATCAAACCCCATTTTATGCAGAAATCAAAAGGCAAGCATTCCAATTATTGATGATCATACTTCGACATTGTTGTCAGCAGCAACCTCAGGCATATCTCTACTGCTACCTCTGCAATAAATTCAACATGAATTAAGAGGATAATAAGAAACTCGAGTTTAGAGCAGATTGATAAATC
Organism: Arctium minus; assembly: GCA_954870635.1. Taxonomy (NCBI): domain Eukaryota; kingdom Viridiplantae; phylum Streptophyta; class Magnoliopsida; order Asterales; family Asteraceae; genus Arctium; species Arctium minus. Next base: position 40,864,914 of record OX941080.1, on the reverse strand, counting down.
AATTAGATAACCAGTATGTTGATTGAATTCGGGAACTCCATACGGCGGTTATTTCCGTCAACCACAATTCGGGGAACAAGGTCTGATATAAGAAAATCAATGCAACAGTGATTATTTCATGAATTTTATGGATTTGTAGTTTGATTAAAGTGTTGAGAGTTAAAACATGATATATTGCTATATAACATATAAGCGAGAACGAAGGTCTGATAGAAGAAAAACATGATATTGGGAACTCGATTACGTAACTTGTCTCTTGGGAGTTTTGTTCAATCGCCTCGCTATAAATTGTTTTGGTACGCAAAATTAATTTCCCCATTTATGGAGTATATTGATGCGAGCTAGGACCGTAGTGGTCCATTTAAAAAAAACTTGTTGTATATCCTTATTACTGTCAATAATTAGCATAAGGGCTAAAGAATTTTTAAAATGGTTTTATATGTGTGGTGTTTGTTGTCACCTTACACACCTACAGAGTAAACGGTAGTGGATTTTATGCGTACAAGTGATTGTAATAAAACCATTGTATTTGTGAGTTTTATAAAATTTCAAATTGGCATATCAATTGAAAAACATTGAACTCATTAGGGCTATAGATTTAAAACCCCTATCGTGAAAGGAGCTGCAATTAAGGGACTAGACGAGCCTTCGAGATTTGAAGCGTCGGATGATTTGACTTGTGGTCAACCTTGAATTTGGGTTTCAGTTTTGAATCAGGTCATGCATGAATTGTAGAGGTATTAGATTTTTTTGTCCCCCAGTTAATTAAGAGATGATCTTTATGCTTCGGTAAGCCTGCGGGATAAGGTCTTGTATGATTCTATACGTGGTTGGATTTGATTTGGCAGGTTGATGGTTCGCTTGACATCATGCTACTGGTTAACGGTGTACCGTCTTAATGGGTTTTGTGAACAAAGGAATTTTGTGGTCCGTTTGTTAGGAATGTAAGATTTGGGAATATTAGTCCTCTCTTAGGTGTCAACCTAATGCGACAATCCACGTTTTGATGTCACCATTTTGGTATTAGACGGCGACTCGTTTCTTGAAGTCAATGAATCCTAGAATGTTTGGAAGTATCCCGGGTAAATCATGAGAAAAGTTGACCTCTCAGTGGTGGAATTTAAGGGAAAGATGTTGGTGATTAAATATGGGGGTGTGTAGACTTTCCTGAAGTAGTAAAGATTTTATTGGAGGAATGTTTTTAGGTTCAAGAGTAGATCGGAGTTGGTTGGTTGCCGGATCTGTACTAACCAGATATCCAAAGAGCGTATTGGTACGTCCTTGGAAGGAAAACCTTATCGAATACCGAAGGTGGTGGCGAAATTTTTTTTTGAGAATTCTTCAGGGTTAGATGTCGATCTTTGAGTTTGGATTCAGAAACATGGGGGATCTGAGATATTTTGGCCAGTGAGAAGTTGAAATCACCGACTACCCTTGAGGTAGTATGTGTTCCCCAAGGTTGGGAGACAACCGCAGTCTCACGGTTAAAGGCTACGGTAGTAAATTAATTGTTCATTCGAATATAAGGGTAAAGTGCCCAAGGGGAACAGTTATCGTGAGGACCATCGCGAGGTTACGGGAGTAGTTCTGGCAAGCGGTGTAGAGTTAATCTATTCTGTGGGCAACGTTTTATGAGAATCTAGATTTCGAGGACGAAATCTCTTTAAGGTTGGGAGGATTGTAACACCCATATTTTTGTTAAGCCTTGCCTTGCCCTTCTTTTCTGGTTTCTAATCGAAAACCCTTCATTATAAATCCTTGTGAAGTTAGAACGTTGGATCGGGAGCACTTCAGGTCGAAAGGTCAACAATTTTGGCCTCGGTATGGTGTGGGCGATTGTGCCCGCGATTGTGACAGGGTGTCACTCTCGCGGGGAACTCTCGCGGCCCTTGTACCGAGAGTGGGTAGGAGCGAGCGATTGTGCCCGCGATTGTGACAGAGTGTCACTCTCGCGGGGCACTCTCGTCGTCGGGGTCCAGACTCCATTAAGTCCCTTTTTCCCACTTTTCTCATTTATTCCCTTAACCCACTCTCTCCTAAACTCTCTCTCAACCGAATCCAACCCCCTCAAACGAACCCTAATCCATTTTTGGGGGTTTTCCCCTAAAATCTTGTACTCCCTCATCATCTATACTTGTAACCTCAACCTCTTGAGCAAGATTCAAGTGTTCATCACTACTTTTTGAAGATTCATAAGTTTTGGGGTTTTGCTCAAAACCTAAGTGTAAGTTCGTCCCCTCAGTTTCTAAGCTTCTTTATGACTTATAATCACACCGTGGGTGATTTCCTAGTATTATGTTTCTCTAATTTCGTTTTGGTTGATTTTGGGAAGGTTAGGTCAAAATTAGGGTTTGGCCAAATTTGGGGATTTTGATACAAATGTTTGGGTAGCAATTAATTATGGTTGGATATTTTTATTTATGGTCGAAAATGTGTGGATCTAGGTTTTGGAAGCTTGAGTTGAAGATTTGGATTGGGTGTCTTCGGAAAGCTTTTGGTGGGATCTATGCTTTTGGAGGCCAATGGTTGTGGATTGAAACCTAGGTTTAACTTAACCTAGCAAGGTGAGTTCAAGTTGATTTGTGAAAACGGTGTACATGCCAAAATGTTTATTTTAAAGTGTTTTGTGTCTTACATGAAATTGTTAACTGCTGATAAGTTTGGTTATTTTGAAAGTGTTTAACTTTATAAACTTATATAGTACACATCTTTGGAATTTTGAGCATTATGATAAATAAATCATATATTTTGGTATCTTAATGATTTATTTTACGGAAGTAGATTTTGAGTATAAATGTATTTCATTTTGTATTTTGGAGAAATGCATGGTTTTGTGTTATGGGACATTTTGAAAGGTAAATGTTATAGACTCACTTGGAAAACGATTTGTCACAATCTAAACTACGTTGGAATTTATTATATGTCATGGAGCATGGGTTTACATAACTACGGGTTGTTTATGTTTGATTTCATTTTACGAATTTCAACGTTGGGTCTTTGGGTTTGTTGAGCTTATGGCTCGGCTTGGATTTTGTTGGGTTTTGAGGACACTTGTCCGTTTTAATAGCTCATTGTAGAGCGTTTGGTTATGATTTGCATTTATTGCATCTTATTTGAGAGTTACATGCTTTGAATGCGTTAGTTCATTCGTTTTGAGTCATATAAGGTTTTAGTTAGTGCAATGGATCCATAGGCACGATGTTCCTATGTCCCCGCTTTGGGCATTTGTTTCACCATTTGGCACGGAATAGGCATCGGGTCACCATGATAAGTAAGGTGTGGACCTATACGGTCGGGCAACGTCTCATGGGCAGTAAGGTGTAATTCCCTTGTGCATAAGTTCCCCTGTTTTGGAACTTTCAGGAATAGACTCAGAGGAGTTGACTTGATGCTTTCGAGTGATAGACTCAGAGGAGTTGAGCTCGGTGGGTGTTTTATGTGTAACCCACATGTTTTGATTTACTACATAATTATGTGACCTACTTTATGTTTCGTCACGTACAATGTAATCGGGTCTTCCCCACCACCAATAGGTGTGGTTTTGGGTTATGGAGCTTTATAACCCATGTTTTCGGAGACGTTTGAATATGGGTATTTACTTATGTTTTGAGGTTTTGGATATTGGAACTCATTCGAGTTATTGGGATGTTTTGGAAGTTTGAGTTATCTACGTTTTCAGTGCTTGATCATTATAATGTCATTTATGTTTTACGTGCGTTTTGGGTTTTTTGGCTTTATTTAAGGAGGCGTGTGTTTTATGATTTTAATCACGAAAAGGGTGAATAATGAAAGGAGATTCTTTTGTGATTTAATGTATTCCATTTTTAGTTGCTTTCAAATCAAATGTATTGCATTTCGGAAATCATGATTTTTAAATAACATTCTTGAAGTTAATGTTTTATTTATCTCTAATGAAAACTCTTAAGCTCACTAGGCGTTCAGCCTAACCTTTTTATTTGTCGGCATGTGCATCAGGTTCCAGTTGGGGTTTGGTTCTTGCAGTGCTTTGAAGAGTTGAGCATTAGACTTACACGAGAGTAAGTAGTTTGGTGAAGTCTTCCGCAGTTGGAGATAGTGACTATTATTGGGTTTTAGTAACACCCGTCCTTATTATAGAATGTATGTGTGGAATGAATGTGTGTATTGAAGTTAAACCTTAATTTGTTATTGTAGATGAATCATTCATTGATGTATTTAGAATTTTTTTTAGTTAGTTGCTATTTCCAGATTTGAGGGTGTTACACGAATACAATTACCTGGACTTCTATATGCATTGGCCTTGTTATATATTTCACCAGCTAAATTGTGTTTACGCCAAAAGAAGTTGCAACCTCATGCTGGGCTCCTAAGAATGAGTCAACAAATTCTTTTGGACTTTGCAGTTTGCACAATCCTCATACTTTGAAACACAACAAACAAATACAACAAAATGACATAAATATATGATCTGAAACAAGATTTAACAAATGTGGGACTCAACAATGATTTATTTGTTGTGTGATAGGAAGAGTTTGGGCATTAAGCAAGGGTAAAATAAATTTACATTAACATCATTACAACTGCTTAAAATGGAAAAATTCGTATTTCACGTAGTTTTGTACTATTTGCATTATATCTTCAAGTATTAACTCTAAAAGTATTCGTTTCAAAGCACTGATATGTCGATTTTGGTCTACAAAACTACTTTCCGAAACACATTTGTTAAAATTAGCAACAAAGTTCATATAAAGTTTAAACATTGGCAAAGTATTAGGTTCGATTTATCATTAATTACTTACATCATCGAAGAAAAGCGAGAAATCATCGTCGGTGGAAAAATATTTACTATTATTTGCTTTTTCAAATTTCGGAAATAATCACATATGAATATGACCAAACTGGTCGTATTTAGACAACAATTTTTTGTACCCGTCAAAGTCTTATGAGATACTTGCTTGGCAGTCAACACTTGAATGGGTATGTTAAAATATGTGTAAAATAGACGATCTTTCAATCTTTGCCAACTTTTACCATTTTGGTAGCATGCCACAATATTAACCTGAAGAAAAAGTTCGCAAACATCATATGCAAAATACAATACCATATGAAACCTACAAAATCCCTTCTGCATTTGGTCAACATTTTGCAAATTGAATTGTAACTTTTAGACTATCAACTTCTCTACCTTGTAAGAAAATCAAAGAAACAACCGATTACAATAAGATTCGAAAATACTGAAATGTTGTTGCAATCTAAACAAACGTGTTTATCAAAAACATGTATCAATATCACCTAAAATTGTAAAACATAGATAGAGAAGTTAAGGGTAAAATTCAAACCTGAAGATTTAGCATGATCAAGTGGAGATTGAGAACGTATGATCAGATAGAAAGCATCCACCAAGAGATAATGTTACTGCAAACCTCTTGCATATTAAAATCATTCCACATAAATTAGTAAAAGACATCAAACCAGAATCAAGTAATCCACATTTATCAATAAAGCGCTAAAACAGAATCAAGCAAAATCCAACTAAATCGGTAAACCAGAATTAAGCAATCCAAATAAATCAGTAGAGATTAGATGCTTACCTGAGAGACAAAAGAAAAGAGGCGATTGGAGTTGTGGGTTGAGATGTGTACCCTAACTCGTCGGTCAACATAGGAGCACTGCAGCAGTAGCGATCGACGATTGGAGTAGAGGGACTGAGGAGTCGACGGGTAGAAAATCCCCTGAATCAGAAGAAGTGATAATGATAATGATGATGATGATGATGATGAGATTGGGGCAGCGTGAAAAACCCCATGAATGAATGAGATTGCAAAAATCTCATGAATGAGTAGGAGTTGTTGCACGAGGGAGGGAATATAAAGCGGAGAAGGAGAGAAATCGACGCTTGGAACGTGGAGGAGGGTGAGGTCTTGTGGAGAACGTGGGGAGGGAGAGGGCGTGGAGAAGGAGACGAGAGGGAGAGGTCTTCTGGAGAATGCTTTCAATTTTATGCTTTGAAGGTTGTACAATAGGTTTAAAAATTAGTAATCTTAAAACTTGAAAAAAAAAACTATAATAGAATTTTCACAATATAGTATAGATATAGATATAGAATTGAGAGATAGATATAGATATAGATAGTATATATAATGCTACACATTTATGATATTTTAAAATATTATAAAACCCATAAAAATATTAAATAATTAGTTTATATTAAAATTATTGACGAAAAAATAATAATGATATAATTTATAATAAGAATGAAATGTATTTTTAATATATTTTAGTTGATCTATGATTAAATATTTTTAATGTGCTAACGGTGAAAAAAAATAAAACGTATGGATAGAAAACAAATTAATTCGTAGATATTCATGATATTTAATAGTACGGTTAAATTAAAAATATTCAATATTGGGCTCGTTTTGAATGTATTGACGAGGCGATTATAATGGTATAATTTGTAAAAAACATATTTTTTTCATTGGATTTTTGTCCATATACGATTATTTGTTTTAATATGATAAGTGTGTAAAATGAAAAAGCAAGGAATATAAACTAAATTAAATAACTAATTGTAAGAGTGTTAAATGTAACATTGAATCTTGAAAATAATCGGTTTACAATTTTAATATAAGTATAGATATAGATGGTATATATAATTCTACACATTTATGCTATTTTAAAATATTATAAAACCTATAAAAATATTTAATAATTAGTTTATATTAAAATTATTGACTAAAAAATTATAATGATATAATTTATAATAAGAATGAAACGTATTTTTAATATATTTTAGCTGATCTATGATTATGTATTTTTAATGTGCTAACAGTGAAAAAAATAAAACGTATGGATATAAAACAAATTAATTCGTAGACATGGTCGTTCCTAACTTGGGCCTGTTACACATTGGACGATAATACGAGTGATAAAGAAATAAATTATAAAAATTCATACCGTACTAACTGTCTTACAAATTAAAAGGACAAAAAATGTTTAAAATAATATAGTAACATGTGAAATTCACTTAAACAATATTATTCTTCTAGTATTTTTCGAAACGAAGTCTTCAATCAAATCTTCATAATAAACATTCTCCAAGAGTCCACTTTCAATAGCTATCATGGCAAGTCCGTTAAGTCTTTCTTGTGTCATCTTGGAGCGCAAATACGACTTCAACAACTTCAACTTCGAGAAACTTCATTCTGCAGATGCAACAGTTACAGAAATAGTCAACAAAACTCTATAAGCAATAATAGCATTAGGAAAGCATCCAACATGTTTCAAATACTCTAAAATATCAACAGGTCATCTTTTGATTCGCTAAATAATCTTGAAGTAACTTCAATTCCACATAGAAGTCATTCCCATCAACATCAGATTGGTCTTGTTTCTTAAGTGCAATTTCAAAATTTGTATAAGAAGACTTCAAACACGCATTATCTAAAGAACACAACTTATTAGAAGTAAATAAAAACCCAAACACACTTTCATATTCTTGATATTGTTCAAATCTCCTATTCAGTGAAGCAATTGCATGATCAACAACACATAAGAAATAATTAACTCTAAATGACTCCTTTGCAGATTGTGAAGTAATTTCAGATGCATCACTCGAATTTTCATCAAAATGTCTTTTTCTTCAAATTTCACATCTTTGAGGAAACAATGGATCAATATTCAATTCGGTAGCAATTTCCTTTGCTGATTCATAGCATCTAAAAAGCTGGTTTCTCTATATTTCTCAAAAAAAGAAATCAACCCCTTGACTTGTTCAATAGCAACATCAATTAGCATATTTTTTGACTGTAAATGCTTACTAACCAAATATACGGCATATAATATTTCATACCAAACCAAAATATGACACTAGAAACTCAAAATCACCAAGCTCGTTGTGTGCTAAAGATTTTGCTTCACTTCTTATCTTTGAATCGCTATCAGTTTCAGCTACTTGAAGTAAAGCTTCTCTTATATCTAACACTTGAAATCTTATAGCTTTTACACTATCAATACGACTCTCCCAACATGTCGATGACAATGACTTGACTGTCCATCCCTTCACATTATCTTTAAACACTTGCCATCTCTTAGTAGAATTAGCAAATATTGTATAAATACGCTGAATAATTCCAAAAAAAATCTCTAGCTTTACCACAAGTGTTGGCTATGTCACACAAAGGGGTTGTTTGGTTGGTTTTCCATTAAGTTCTGTATGGATAAAGTTGTCTGTGTGGATTAATCTGTCTGTATAAATTTGAAAGGTTTTTATTTGAGATAGTTTTTTCATAGATGGAAGAAACGTGTTTTTAATGGGAGGGACTGGTTTGGAAAAAATTTGGCTTTCTGCATAAAGCTCCCCCTTGAAATCGTACCGAATAAGTCACTTTCTATATTATTAAGCCACTACCAAACTGTAATATATAGTTGTCTGAATAAGACGTGAGCCTCATTAAGCTCATTAAGCTGCTAACAAACAGGCCCAAAGTCAAATTAAGACTGTGAGAAGCAAAAAGGTGTAAAAATCTCTAGGATTTATATCTAATAATTTCTTTCGTACTCCTTGATGTTTCCCTTCATATTCGAACCATTATCGTAAACTTGTCCTCGCACATAATCTATATCTAGACCAAGATACTTTAGTTCATCTTGCAAGACGTCAAACAAACCTTGACCTGTTGTATTATTAACCTCCAAATATCTTAGAAAAGACTACTCAATGTTAACATTTTTAGAAGAGACATCTACATACCTTAATATTAAAGACATTTGTTCTTTATGACTTATATCGGGAGTGCAATCAAGTATAACGGAGAAATACTTTGCCTCTTTTACTTTTTTAATAATTTCATATTTGATTCTCCTAGCAAGCAAATCTAATAACTCATTTTGAATTTTATTGCCAAGATAATGAAATTGCATATCATCGTTAGTTATACGTTGAACATGATCTTGAACAATTGGGTCAAATTCGGCCAACATTTCAATCAAGCCTAAAAAGTTACGTTGTCGTTCTCATATAATCTTGAATTAGTGCCACGAAATGCAAGCTTATGTTTTGCAAGAAACTTCACAATAGCAACAATTCTTGCCAAGACTTTTTTCCAATGACTTTTTTCTTTCTCAATTTGCCTTTGAGCAACTTTGTCAATGGTTTGATTCTTTTGAAGTCTTAGGAGAAAATCATACCAAGTTTTCATATTCATTACATGATTTATACATCATGTTCCTTAAGTCTAGTGCTAAGGTGTGACCAATCGCCAAATCCATCATTTGTTAGTTGACCTTTCACATGCCTTTTCTTAAAAAATTTACAACAAAAACAAAATACCTTATCGAGCTCTACCAAATAGACAAGCCAATCTCTATCACACTTCTCCCCGTTTGATAAAATTCTAGTATATCATGTGGCAGAAAAACGTTTAGAAAATTTGTCTTTGGGACCTTTTTGAACAGACAAGCCTCTTTTTAGGACCCTTTGCAACTAGCACATCAATCATTTTAGAATCTAAAAAGTCCCAATTTCTTGGATCAAATATATCAATATTATTAAACACATCATTAACATTAGTAGCATCATCAATGTTAGTATCATCAAAAACATCATTAGAAGCATTAGCATTAACATTGGTGTCATCAATAACATCATTAGAAGCATTAGCATTAACATTAGTGGCATCATCAACATCATTAGAAGCATTTGCATTAACATTAGTAGGATCATCAACATTAATATCATCACAAGTATCAACATGTTGATTATCAAGAGAAGATTGTGATTCTTTAGTGACAAACTTATCAAGAGATCCTCTTTGAGACTTTATTATCTCTTCAATTCTTTTTTTCTTTTTACGTTTTTCACATCCGGAATCATACTTTCTAAACCTAGAAGACATAATGAAACGGAAATAAGCAAAAGAGTATAAGGGAACAAAACAACCTGACTTGAGGATTGAGAATAATTTCACAAACAGTAAATCCCAAGTGCCAATTGCCAAAGTCCCAAAGCTTTTTTGATTGTACTGCAAAGTGCAAAATGAGATAAACAATATAAATTTCTGATTTATGACTTATAAGCATAGTCTAAACAATATGAACATAATCTGAGATTCTCAGTATCTTAATTCCTAAATCAATTAACCTAAACCTAACAAGTAAAAACCAAAATCTCATTTTAATTTACACAAAAACAACTAGACACAATCTGACAAACAGTAGACAAACAAATAGAATTTAAGATATCAAAACTGAAATTTACCTATTATGTTGTCACTGTCGATTGAATGATTTATCCTCAACCTCAAGAACCAAAAATTCCATGTCCAAATCTGCAAAATCAGTCCAATAAGATGAACGAGATTGAAGAATGAAGATTCTAAGATTCACAATCACCGAATCTAGGATGAAGATTGAAGAATATATTCAGTTATTCACTAACCTGTGGTATTATACAGAGGAAGAAGAGAGAGCCATTTGCCATTAGCCGTTGAAAAACCGAACCGTCCATCTTAGGGATTTCAATCGTCGATATTAGATGTAGATAACTTAATCGATTCGAAAAATAGTCAAACAGTAGGTGTAGAACTCTGAAATTGAGAGGCGCCGAGAAGGAGATTGAAGTTCTCGAAAAAAGTTAGGCGTGTTTGAAGTTAATCGATTTTGGCTTTCGTTTTGGTCTTCTGGACTGAAATTAGGCGTGTTTGGGTTTGGGGATTTCAGCTTTGGGCTGCTTAAACATCTTCCAGAATTCATATGAATATGAGGCCAAAGAGAAGCAAATATTAGGCCCCTTATTTTTTGGGGCCCTGTTCACAAGAGCAGTTTTAACAGGCCATAGCACGACCTTGCTCGTAGATATTCATGATATTTAATAGTATGGTTAAATTAAAAAATATTCAATATTGGGCTCGTTTTGAAGGTAATGACGAGACGATTATAATGGTATAATTTGTAAAATAACGTATTGTTTTCATTGCATTTTTGTTTATATACAATTATTTGTGTTAATATGATAATGGTGTAAAATGAAAAATGAAAAAACAAGGGATATAAAATAAATTAAATAAGTAATTGTAAGGGTGGTAATGTAACATTGTAAATGGAATGAGGGGAGAAAAAAATGGCTTTCAAAACATTGTAAATATAACTGTTTTAGAATTTTTATATAGTAGTATAAATAACTAATTGTAAGAGTGTACGTTAAATGTAACATTAAATCTTGAAGATAACTGGTTTACAATTTTAATATAATAGTATAGATATAGATAGTATATATAATTCTACACATTTATGCTATTTTAAAATATTATAAAACCTATAAAAATATTCAATAATTGGTTTATATTAAAATTATTGACGAAAAAATTATAATGATATAATTTATAATAAGAATGAAACGTATTTTTAATATATTTTTGTTGATCTACGATTATTTATTTTTAATGTGCTAATGGTGGAAAAAAAACATATGGATAGAAAACAAATTAATTCGAAAATATTCATGATATTTAATATACGGTTAAATTAAAAAATATTCAATATTGAGCTCGTTTTGAAGGTATTGACGAGACGATTATAATGGTATAATTTGTAAAAAAAGTATTTTTTCATTGCATTTTTTTTTCATATACGATTATTTGTGTTAATATGATAATGGTGTAAAATGAAAAATGAAAAAACAAGGGATATAAAGTAAACTAAATAAGTAATTGTAAAGGTGGTAAATGGAACGTGGGGAGAAAAAAATGGTTTTCAAAACATTGTAAATATAACTGTTTTAGAATTTTTATATAGTAGTATAGATATAGATTAAATAAATATAATATTTAATATAATTAATCTTTTTTATTACAGTATTTTTTAATAAGAAAAAGTGAAAAAATAATTAACTAACGGATAAGGACATAATAGAAAAAGACAAATTAATAGATAAAAGATAGAAATGCCCTTCATCTTAATAAATATTTTTAACGAAGTTAGTGATGAGGGATCATTTTCAAAGCAAAATGAAAACCACGAGGACAATTTCTAGACTTATCAAAGTTTAGGTTCCACTTTCAAAGATTTCACTAAACCTTAAGGACCAAAATTAGAGTTTACTTTAAGGCCAACCTTTATTAAAAGCACAGAGGAAAAACAGAATATGCGGGGTTTTAGCAATGACTTTCGTCGCTAAAAGTCAATTCATCGTCGAAAACCGTTTGTAGAGACTACACGTCGTTGCTTTAGCTTCTTGTTGAAACATGTCGTCGCTAAAGGCACATCGTTGAAACTCACATTTCTAGTAGTACGAAAGCAACCAACAACAAAAAGTTTCAGCGAGAAGCGGAAACAACCAAAACCGAAGAAGCCTAAGAAAAAAGAACAAAATACAATGCAAAGGGTTAGACAAGAAACAACCCACCAGACAAACACAAGCAAACAAAAAACCCCAAGGAAACCACTACAAAGTGCCTTCAACCCAACCTCCACAAGATACAACCAAAACCGAGCATGAAAGCAAACAAAAACTAGCATTCAACTGGTCCAAACCAACCCAACCATAGATTAAAAGCTATCGCTACCTCCCGGACTGCAACACCAACCCAATCAGGAGATATGAAAACCTTTAGCACGATTAGCCAACTATTGGAAAGAAAGGAGTTGAATCTTGAATTTCAAATCGGGATGTGGAGATATCCTTTCTTCAAAGACCATTTTGTTTCGAAAGCACCAAATGACGTGTAATGTTATATATACTACTGCATGCCACGGATCTCTATAAGTAGAAGAGAGATGCAAGATCTTGAAGGGGGGAAATGTACGCCATATAACTCATAGTTATTGAACCGAGACCCCACCATCTAAATACACCCAACCATACGCTCGAAGTAATTCTCTAACGAACAAAACAAAGATCAAATGACTCAATGTCTTCCCCACATCATGGACATAGATACAAGTGGATGTTAAATCCCATATTCCCAAGCACCTCCCCAACCAGAAGTTTCCCGAGACGTAAAAGTCAAATAAAATATTGACTTTTCTTAGAACCATCCGATTCCAATTAGTTTCAACCGAGTATTCCAAAGATCCTACGGTAGTATTGTCTATAAAATCTATAAGACTCTTAACCGTAAATACCCCTCCATCATCCAAAATCCATACCCATTTTTCACAAACATCACCACCTAGAGAGTGAAACTAACCAATCTCACTAACTCCTCTACTTCACTTAGCGTCTTGCCTCTTGGTTTCCTAACCCAACCCCATTGTGAAGTCCGATCACCCTCACCCCAAGGAACTATATCCTTAACTACCACGTCCTTGTTCTCTTGAAGATGAAAAAGACGTGAAATCTCTCGTATAGGATGAATTCCCCGACCCATCTATCCTTCCAAAATGAAATAGATTCACCATTGCTAATCTTCTTACCGAACGATCCACTAAAATTGATCCTTATATTTTCTAAGTATCTTTCAATTCGAATAATGTTACCACATGTTCCTCTGATTATCTGAATCTCGTGTCTAGAAGGATTCCCCAACCCCCGTATGAACCATATAAACTTTTAATCACCTTGACCCAAAAAGATTCATCTTCAGCCTGAAAATGCCACCATCATTTCCTGATGAGACCCAAATCGAAGATCTAAGACTCACCACGTTTATTCCCCCTCCAAGAAAGTTTTTCAGAGTCAAAACCCAATTCACCCAAATCTTTTTTCGATTCTGATCAGTGACGGGTGTCGAGCCCGACAAATAATAATTGTTCCTTTTTACCTCAAATTACAACCTAAATTGCAATAGCGGTAAGTAGGGTCGAATCCACAGGGATTGGCCGTGAACGGTGTCAAACTTCTACGCTTTATTTAAAAGGGGGGGGGGGGTGGATTGATAAACTAAACATAAAAAATTTAAAGCGGAAAACAAATAATTATAAACTAGCAACGAGTTTAAATCATTGACCGGATCGTGTATCATAGACTTGTTCTTAAAAGATTTTTCTCATTTTATTCCAGAAAGGCTATGAGTATCGATACGCACCGACACTCTGTTTGTCCGTAAAATTAAACTAGCATGAGACGCTCAATAAACTAGTTCCTAACAAGCAAATTAAGTCTAGTTACGAACATAGACTCAACTGCTAATTGCATTAGGCTTAGACAAACGCCATTCCTAGCCAATGAACGGACGCCCTCCATTTAGACTAGATTAAGCAAACCCACGACACTAAAATTAATCAGACGCCCAATCAATTGAAATATCGTTTGCTACTAAAGTAGAATTGAGAACAATTACAGATTCAAAACTCTATCTAGCAATTCACAATTAGACTAAATTATTCAAGGGTACCGACTTAAATAAATAACCCAACAATGATAATCGAATAAATCAAAGTTTGCATAAATGAAAATCAAATGATATGAAAAGATTCAACAAGTCTCAACACAATCCCAATCAAATGATTACAAACCCATTGCTAAAATGTAAAGACTAACTATGAAATTGAAAATTAAACCTAAAACTAAGATTACCTAATGGATTGAACCAAATAAAAACTTTTCCCAAAGTTGTCTTCTTCTCCTTTTCTTCAATTTTCTGCCATCATTCCCATCGATCTCTCCCTCTAGACAACGGTTCTAGTCGAAGTTGTCTTCCCCTCTGTTGAAATCGAATGACGCCCCCCAAAAACTGTTTAAACGTAAAAAAACGTGAGGAAGGCAACGTCTCCTCAAGTGGGTTAAGTCAGCACGTTGGGCTGTGGGCTTTGTTGTTGTCTATCGCTGCCAAAGAAACAAAAAAAAGAACCCTGATTAAATATAAGTCACGTGGCCCATTTTACTCCTATTAAGCTCCATTTGACTTTATATGCTCAACCAAGTCCTATTTAAAAAGTATTCTCACATTAAACTTTAATTATTATGCACCAACTGATTAGACATTTTAGGAATATGCATAGCCTTGTAAATCATTAAAATATGTACTCTTTTGCACATAAATCCATCTTTTTTAGCACCTATTAATAACCAACCAATAACAACGATTAAAGGGGTCAATTAACTATTAAATCATGATGGAATGTAAGGAATTCGATATAAAAATGATTTAAAATATGTACTTATCAAATACCCCCACACTTAGATCATTGTCCGTCCCGGCAATGACTTAAGTTAGCACGTAGTGATATAAATGAATCAAACGAGATCATCAACGCATAAAGCATGTCATGAACTTGAGATTTGCAACTTGGCATCGAAAAGTGAGCACACACACAATCAAATAGACTCAAGCTAATTTCGAGAACTCTCACGAATAGTAAAATTAGAACAACACTCTTAATTCACTCTAGGGTATAAAGTGTATCGCTCAAACCGTCACTACACTAGCATGTACTTACCATAAGCTTGAAATGTCTTTCACTCTCCACTACTTTGATAAAATACATGCATATAAATCAAAAGGTCTTTTAGGGGTGTAATGTAAATCAAGGCTTTGGGTACGGTAGGGATACATTTGGGAAAGAATGGTTAAAGACCTTACACCAATGGAGAACCCGGTTCTTCAACTATGAAAATTTCTTTCAACAAAGGACTTTTCATTTTTGTCTTTGAAGTACGTTTACCTTTGGATGATAGGAAATAGACATATACACTTTTAATTAACCTTATCATCATTTTCGTCGTCTTACTCTTCTTCTTTTCTTTTCTTTTTTTCTTTTTCTTTTCTTGACGGCTTATTTTCTTATAGACTTATTTTTTTCTTTTTTCTTTTTTTGAAATTTTCTTCCTTTTTTTTCATTTTCTTTTTATTTTCTATCCCAACATAAAAGTTCTACTTTTGAGCTCACGGGGATACCAATACTACTACATTGGTGATTGGTCGGGTGAGTCGTGTTTGGAACGGTTCATGATGTGGGTGACGAAAGACATAGGCTAAGGCTCAAAGTGGTGTTCAAAAAGGATAATCATGATATAAAAGGTAGGCTTAAGGCTAATTGGCTTTAATAAAAATGAGAAACGACGGCCTTTGTCATATTTATTAGCATGTCAATATCATGTAATCTTAAGGAGAGACAAATCAAGTTCTAGAGACACATATCTAGGAGTGACGTAATCACACAAGAAATGAATTTGAGACTAATATCATGTGTTTAGTCTAATAGGCTCAAAGTCTCACGGTGTTAAAAGGCTAGTTCAAGAGATTAGCAAAAGTCTAACTTCGACCGATATTTTACCACTAGTCGACTCTAAGTGCTATCAATCAAACCCAATCATGCTATGCATGCATCCAAACTCGTTGTCATCAACAAGTCAAGCTAATTAGAAACATGCTAACACATTTTCGGAAAGGACAACAATCCAAATTTAAGCACAAATTTTGCAAAAAAAAACTACCCCTAAAAGCATTTATATACCCAAATAATCCCGAATCATGCAAATGACCCCCACCCCAACACTTAATTTATACATTGTCCTCAATGTACGCAATATGATTAGGACACTTGAAAACATTTAAAAGTAAGGGAAACAGTAAACTCCCGTGATTGGCGAGTGGCCTCCAATGTATGAGCTAGCGAGGTGAGTCCATCCATTTAAGCTGCATATTGGGGTTAAGAAATCCTGAAAAATATAGAAAAGAGCTTAGACGACGATAGGGAAAACTATAAAAAAGAAATAAACAATTAAAAGCAAATGCATAAATTTAAAACCCATGGGTTGCCTCCCATGTAGCACCTTTCTTTTACGTCTTTGGTTGGATGCCTTCCACACACTATTCGGTGTCCAGTAGACCAATACCCCATACATGCTTCTTCTTTACATGTTGGGGTGCCTTGAATTCTGTCCGGATTTCAAGTGCGGGGCCTTTGCATTTTAGTGATACTTCTCTTTGTAGCTCGGCAAAGGCATCATCACTCAGGGTCACCTTCATATCTTCAATCATCGGTTCTTCAAGCTTTGTGAAGGTTCCCCAAATATCTACGCTTTCCTCCTCTTCATTGATGAGATCAACTATTGGCATATGAAAAGGAGTAGTCACCACCATCGGATTCTGAGTTCCAACGTCTTCTCCCTTGGTGTCACCGACATGTGAACTAGATGTACTTAAGATCACTTCTTCGTCATCTTCTTCGATGGAGCTCTCTATTTTCCACTTGTCAACCAATCCTAGCTCTTTATCTTGAGTTTCCCACCGGCTTTGAGAAGATATGTATGCACTAATCTGATCCTTCAAACTCTGAATTTGAGCCCTTGTCTCCTCTTGGAACTTGAATCTTTCCTGCTGAAATGAATATAATTGTGTGTTAAGGGCTATTAATTGGACCATCTATTCAAGAGACATACTTGAGTTCTCAGAATAATGTTGTGTGGTCGGTGGTGTCAGTTCATAGCTAGAGAATGATTGATCTTGCCATCCGTATTCATATTCGTTTGGAGTTGGATGGTTTTGCCATCCCGGGTAGTAAGTGCTTGAGTATAAATCAATAGGATCTTGGCTCGGGCAAGGGAATCCTCTGTAAGTGTAGGCCGACTCGGTGTTGTAGTGGAAAGTTGGACATGTGTCCATTAGATGGGCATGTTGAGCATATGTCCCAAACATTCCCACTTGTGGTGTCTCTCTACTAACCACCTGCTTCACAATGTCAGTTAAATCTGAAAATTTCGACTCAAGGGAGGAAAGACGTACCTCGATTGAATCGCATCCCGTGGTGGTGTATCGTGACCCGTAATCATATGGATTATATGCCATGAAAAATATAAGGAACACTTAAAAACACTTGGCGTTAGGCACACGATTAGCTTACGATAAGAAACTAAAAATTAAAGACTAAAAAAATAGACAAATAAATAAAGCGTAAAAACTAACAACAATCAACGTTGTCAATCCCCGGCAACGGCGCCAAAAATTTGACGGGTGTCGAGCCCGACAAATAATAATTGTTCCTTTTTACCTCAAATTACAACCTAAATTGCAATAGCGGTAAGCAGGGTCGAATCCACAGGGATTGGCCGTGAACAGTGTCAAACTTCTACGCTTTATTTAAAAGGGGGGGGGGGTGGATTGATAAACTAAACATAAAAAATTTAAAGCGGAAAACAAATAATTATAAACTAGCAACGAGTTTAAATCATTAACCGGATCATGTATCATAGACTTGTTCTTAAAAGATTTTTCTCATTTTATTCCAGAAAGGCTATGAGTATCGATACGCACCGACACTCTGTTTGTCCGTAAAATTAAACTAGCATGAGACGCTCAATAAACTAGTTCCTAACCAGCAAATTAAGTCTAGTTACGAACATAGACTCAACTGCTAATTGCATTAGGCTTAGACAACCGCCATTCCTAGCCAATGAACGGACGCCCTCCATTTAGACTAGATTAAGCAAACCCACGACACTAAAATTAATCAGACGCCCAATCAATTGAAATATTGTTTGCTACTAAAGTAGAATTGAGAACAATTACGGATTCAAAACTCTATCTAGCAATTCACAATTAGACTAAATTATTCAAGGGTACCGACTTAAATAAACAACCCAACAATGATAATCGAATAAATCAAAGTTTGCATAAATGAAAATCAAATGATCTGAAAAGATTCAACAAGTCTCAACACAATCCCAATCAAATGATTACAAACCCATTGCTAAAATGTAAAGACTAACTATGAAATTGAAAATTAAACCTAAAACTAAAATTACCTAATGGATTGAACCAAATAAAATTTTTTCCCAAAGTTGTCTTCTTCTCCTTTCTTCAATTTTTTGCCATCATTCCCATCGATATCTCCCTCTAGACAACGGTTCTAGTCGAAGTTGTCTTCCCCTCAGTTGAAATTGAATGACGCCCCCCAAAAACTGTTTAAACGTAAAAAACGTGAGGAAGGCAGCGTCTCCTCAAGTGGGTTAAGTCAGCACGTTGGGTTGTGGGCTTTGTTGCTGTCTATCGCTGCCAAAGAAAAAAAAACAAAGAACCCTGAGTAAATATAAGTCATGTGGCCCATTTTACTCCTATTAAGCTCCATTTGACTTTATATGCTCAACCAAGTCCTATTTAAAAAGTATTCTCACATTAAACTTTAATTATTATGCACCAACTGATTAGACATTTTAGGAATATGCATAGCCTTGTAAATCATTAAAATATGTACTCTTTTGCACATAAATCCATCTTTTTTAGCACCTATTAATAACCAACCAATAACAACGATTAAAGGGGTCAATTAACTATTAAATCATGATGGAATATAAGGAATTCGATATAAAAATGATTTAAAATATGTACTTATCAATTAGACCCCCTAAAACAAATTCCTCCTCAATTTTTCTAAAGAATGCAATACTCAATCAAGGGTACTAAACAGAGAGAAATAATACAGAGATAAGTTACCGAGAATAAATTGTACCAGAGTGAGTCTTCCTCCACAGGATGCCATGCGAGATTTCCATTCTGATAATTTTCCTTTGAATTTATCAATAATCAGATTTCAAATCTCTGACTTGTTCATATTTCTACCGATTAGGAGACCAACGTAAATAATATGCAATCTCCCTTCACAACAATTAAACTTACAAGCCATTTTGGAAGCTCCCATATCCGATACACCCACTTTATAAATCTTACTTTTATACATATTTACCTTTAGCACTAATGCCATTTGAATAACACTTCAAAATTCCCAATAAACTTCTGACATTGAAGGCGTTCCACTCCTCAAAAAATATTGTGTCATCTGAAAATTGAAGATGCGCAACTCAAATCATCAAGGCCAACATAAACTCCATTAATGGAGCCTTGACTTAATGCTTCTAGCATTGCCACGTTAAGATCTTCCGTTACAATGAGAAACAAAAACAGAGATAAAGGATCCCCCTATCGAATACCTTTACCCAAAGGAAATTCGGGTGTAGGCGAACCATTATTTAACACAAACACCAATGTCGATCTCAAAAATCCATAATCCATCTCGTCCACTTTGCACCGAAACCCATTTGATTCGTCAAGTCATCCAAGATGTTCCAATTAATACAGTCGAAAGATTTTTCAAAATCCACTTTGAAGATAAAAGTTGTCCTTTTTTTCTTCTTAAGAAATCGAAGAGTTTCATCTGCTATCAACGCACCGTCCAACATGGATCCTCTTTCTATAATAGCATTTTCTCGACTTCGATTAATTTTCCAATAACCTTTTTAAGTCTTTCCGCTAGAATCTTTGCAATAATTTTGTAAAGGCGCCCTATTAGGCTTATTGGCCTAAAATCATCCAAGCCAATCGAATATTAAAATTTTGGGATGAGAGCAATGAAGGAAGAATTTCCTTTTCCTAAAATCATCTCAAACGTCCATAACTTCACCTTTTAAAACATTCTAGAACCTCCTAATAAATTTAAAGTTGAAACCATCGGGACCCGGGGTTTTGGTGTTACCCAACGCATTCCAAACCTCCAACGCATTCCAAACCTCCTCCTCCGAAAATTGAGATTCCAAAAACTTAGGCTCCTCCTGAGATAGGCGACATAACTTACTGCTTCGAAGCAGGCCCGTCTTTTGGGCTGTTAAATGTGGGATTCAGCACAGGCCCCCAAAATTTTTGGGGCCCAAATTTCAGTTTTCTTTTCATCTTTTGGGCTTATCAGAAGCAATCGAGCGAGAAAATCAGAGAATTCATTCAATCGGTGTGTTTCAATCTTCAACCTCTCATCGATTAAATCAGATATCTCTTTCCATATTTATTCCCGATTCAATCGGTTGTCGATTGAAATCCCCGATACAAAGATGCCTAATGATTTGGTTTTAGCTAATCAGTTGCGAAGGCAACGACATCGGCAACAACGGTTCGATTTTAGGTATTAAATTTACTGATTTTGTCAATTTCATTCAACAATAACATCCACTGTATGTTCGATTTCATTGTGCAATTGTGTGTTCGATTTGTCGATTTCATTCAACAATAACATCCACTGTGTGTTCAATTAATCGATTTCATTGTGCAATTGGCCAATTGTGTGTTCGACGATTTCATTGAATCATTGTGCAAAGTAGCAGTTAGCGATTTTATTGTGCAAAGCAGTAGTGGATTTCAATTTCGTAGTGTGTTCGATTGTCGATTTCATAGTGTGTTGATTGTGTTCGATTTGTCATTTGTGATTTGTCAGATTTCAATTTCAATTTCATTGTGACATTGTGTTGTGCAAAAGCAAGAAAAGAAAATAAGAAAAGCAGTACCGTAGTAGCACTGTAGCAGCCTAGCAGGTAAGTGGTAACCTTCTTGACTTCTTGTTCTTTACTCCTTATCTTTTATTTATTTATTTCAGTTTCAATATGTCTTCTAGGGTTAGAAAATATGATTCTAGATGCGAAAAACGTAAAAAAAAAGAAAAGAATTGAAGAGTTAATTCAATCTCAAAAAGGATCTCTTGATAAGTTTGTCATAAAAGAATCACACACTTCTGTTGACAATGAGAATGTTGATGTTAATTTGGATGATACTTATGTTGAAGCTTCTAATTAAAATCCTAACCTGGTGAATTTAGTTGGCACTCTAAATGATTCCCATGAGGATTTGGCTACAAATGTTGATACTAGCGTTGGTTTAGATGATACTAATGTCAATGTTAATAATACTTCTAATGATGCTAGTGATGGTTTAGATGATACTAATGTCAATGTTAATAATGCTTCTAATGATGCTAGTGATGGTTTAGATGATACTAATGTCAATGTTAATAATGTTTCTAATGATGCTAGTGATGGTGATTATGCTACTAATGTTGATGATGCTTTTAATCATTTTGATATATTTGATCCAAGAAATTGGGATGCTTTAGATTCTAAAATGATTGATGTGCTAGTTGCTAAAGGTCCTAAAAGAGATTTGTCTGTTCAAAAAGGTCCTAAAGATAAATTTTCTAAACGATTTTCTGCCACATGGTATACTAGAATTTTATCAAATGGGGAGAAATGTGATAGAGATTGGCTTGTATACTCGGTAGAGCTTGATAAGGTATTTTGTTTTTGTTGTAAAATTTTTAAAAAAAGACATTTAAAGGGTCAGTTAACAAATGATGGATATGGGGATTGGTCACATCTTAGCACTAGACTTAAGGAGCATGAAACTAGTATAGATCATGTAATGAATATGAAAACTTGGTACGATTTGCGGTTAAGACTTCAAAAAAATCAAACTATTGACAAAGTTGTTCAAACCCAAATAGAGAAAGAAAAAAACCATTGGAAAAAAGTCTTAGTAAGAGTTGTTTCTATTGTAAAGTTTCTTACAAAACATAATCTTGCATTTCGTGGAAGTAATGGAAGATTGTATGAAAATAGCAATGGTAACTTTTTGGGCTTGATTGAGATGTTGGCTGAATTTGACCCAGTTATTCAGGATCATGTTCAACGCATTACAAATGATGATTTACATGTTCATTATCTTGGTCATAACATTCAGAATGAGTTGATAATTTTGCTTGCTAGGAGAATTAAATCTAAAATTATTAATAGAGTAAAAGAGGCAAAGTATTTTTCTGTTATTCTTGATTGCACTCCCGATATAAGTCATCAAGAACAAATGTCCTTAATATTAAGATATGTAGATGTCTCTTCTAATACTGCTAGCATTGAGGAATCTTTTCTAGGATTTTTGGAGGTAAATGATACCACGGGACAGGGTTTGTTTGATGTTCTAGTAGCTGAATTAAAGTGTCTTGGTTTGGATATAAATGATGTGCAAGGACAAGGTTATGATAATGGTTCAAACATGAAAGGAAAACATCAAGGAGTACAAAAGAAATTACTACATATAAATCCTAGAGCATTTTATACTTCTTGTGCTTCTCATAGTTTAATTTAACTTTGTGTGATATAGCCAATACTTGTGGTAAAGCTAGAGATTTTTTTGGAATAATTTAGCGTATTTATACAATATTTGCCAATTCTACTAAAAGATGGCAAGTGTTTAAAGATAATGTTAAAGAATGGACTGTAAAGTCATTGTCAACTACTAAGTGAGAGAGTCGTATTGATAGTGTTAAGGCTATAAGATTTCAAGTCTTAGATATAAGAGAAGCTTTACTTCAAGTAGCCGAAATAGATAATGATTCAAAAGTTAGAAGTGAAGCAAAATCTTTAGCACAAAATGAGCTTGGTGATTTTGAGTTTCTAGTGTCAATTGTGGTTTGGTATGAAATACTATATGCTGTAAATTTGGTTAGTAAACATTTACAGTCACAAAATATGTTAATTGATGTTGCTATCGAACAAGTTAAAGGCTTGATTTCTTTTTTTGAGGGATATAGAGAGACGGGATTTTTAGATGCTATAGAATCAGCAAAGAAAATTGTCATTGAATTGAATATTGATCCGTTGTTTCCGCAAAGACGTGAAATTCGAAGGAAAAGACATTTTGATGAAAATCCACGTGATGCATCTGAAATTACTTCACAATCAACAGAGGAATCATTTAGAGTTAATTATTTCTTATGTGTCGTTGATCATGCAATTTCTTCACTGCGTAGGAGATTTGAACAATACCAAGAATATGAAAGTGTGTTTGGGTTTTTGTTTACATCTGATAAGTTGTGTTCTTTGGATGATACATGTTTAAAGTCTTCTTGTATTAATTTTGAAAATGCACTAAAGAACCAAGACCAATCTGATATAGACGCGAATGACTTATATGTTGAACTGAAGATACTTCAAGATTATTTACCCAAATACAAGATGGGGCCGATGGATATTTTAAAGTATTTGAAACATGTGGAATGTTTCCCCAATGTTATTATTGCTTATAGAGTTTTGTTTATGTTGACTATTCCTGTAACTGTGCATCTGCAGAAAGAAGTTTCTCAAAGCTGAAGTTGTTGAATTCTTATATGCGCTCCACGATGACACAAGAAAGGCTTAACGGACTAGCCTTGATAGCACTTGAAAATGAATTATTGGAGAAAGTTGATTATGAAGAACTCATTGAAGATTTTGTTTCAAAGAATGTTAAGAGAATGATTTTATTTAAGTGAAATTGACATGTTTCTTTGTCTTTTTAAACTTTTTGGTTATTTTCATTTGTAAGACTTTCAATATAATATGAACTTTTCTATTTAACTTTTATTTGTTATTTGTTTTGTGTTCCAATCGACTCGTATTTTTGATACAAGTGTAACAAGGCCTCCAAAAATCTTGGGACGGCCCTGCTTCGAAGAAAAGGTCGAGTTAAACCGAGACCAGAAAATCTATCACAAAAGTTATCAAAGGCCGCCTGTTTTATTAGAATCACATCTTCACTCCAACTTCCATTTATAGATAACCCTTTCAAACTATTATTCTGACTTATTTTCCTCAACATCGAGTGGAAGAATTTGGAATTTTCATCCCTTCCCATAATCCACTTAATTCTAGCTTTCTACAACGTCATTTTCAATTTACACGATTCATTCTCCATCGAATTTGATCGAGTTTCGTTCCAGACAGTCATCTCGTTGTCAGATAAGGCGCTACTTTTGGTAATTGCTTCCCATTTTTTCGCTTCATTTTTTGCATTTTCTAGCTCTTGGTCTAGTTCATCAGATCTTCGCTTGCTCTAGCAGTTTAACTCTTATTTTACATTCTTAAGTTTATCCCGAAAAATCACATCTAGAACTAAAGATTTAGGTCACTTGCACCAAGCCCTCCTTACTACTTCCTTAATTTCCCTCTCTTCCAACCATATATCAAACACTTGTAAAGGTTTTGGTCCAAAATCAACTACTTCATCTTGTAAAATAATTGGCCAATGATCAGACAACTTTCTACTCAAAGCAACCATCGAGAGGTTCGACCAAATAGATTTAAAATCTTCTGATACCAAAAATCTCTCCAACTTGCAAAATTTTGCACCGTCTTTACCAACTCTTGTGATACGTCTCCCACCTAACGGAATGTCGAATAGGCTCTCTGATCTGATAAACTCATTAAATTCAGCGGGCGCCTTCTTATTTAGTTGAGTATTTAGTCTCTCATTAGCCCCTATAATTTCGTTGAAGTCCCCGAACAAGCACCATGATGCTTGGATCGAACCCATAATGGTACTAATACGATTCCATAATATACTCTTTTTATCTTCATCTTGTGGTCCATAGACATTTATGAATCCTACTAAACCGTTTAATCCCTTCCATTAACCAACAACCGCAAGGAAGCCTTCTTCATCTATGGCTTGATTTCCGATAAAAGAGTTAGAGTCCAAATAGTGATGATCCCCTTGATCTGCCACTAGAAGAAACTTGAGCAAATCTGAAATCGTTATCAACCCAAATTTTGCTCATCAATTGATCGACCCCCTAAAATACTTTGGTTTCTTAGAGGCCGATGATTGAAGGCCTTAACGAACGACCAATATCTCTAACCCATCCCAATTTGGAATTAGATCCCAAGCCGCACACATTTTACGAACCAATTTCATTAACCCATAAAACTAAGATGATTAATACCGTTGAAAACCATATCACCTCAGACTCTAGCCAAAGGGTCCTTTTTAGTTTTTACAACCCACTTGAGGCCAAACAAATCTCATCTTTTTACCAATTTCACGGGTGGCTTTTTACCACTTGAGGCCATCCCGTCTTTGAAGGAGTTGTCTATAGAACTTTTATCTAGCCCTACATACTTCAAATTGTTGCATGTCTTACTTGCAACTTCCTCCTTTTTCTTTTGATGGCATTTAGATCCCTTTCGTCTTACCAAGTTTTTAATCATTCTCATACTTAGTTTACCATTCAAATTCCCACCTCTTATACTAGTTTAAAGAGCCTCTATCACTTGCTTTCGCGCCAATGATAGATACCGTGGCAAGAACTATTAATAATATTCTGAACCGAAAGGTTACTATCTAGCTTGATCAAAACATCCAACCCTCCCAGGAACTTTAAATCAAGATACTTAATACATTCTGCTAAGTGAATGTCTCTCGTGGAATCCAAATAAGAAGCATCTTTTACCTCCCTAACAAGCACCCATTAAAAATTCAGCAGCGTCTTTCTCTTCGACAATGTTAATGAAACCATCTTTCTTACCAACAATGGAGTTCCTCGTTAATGTTAAGACAAACCTTCGGAACTTGATTTAGTTATCATTTCCTCACATCATGGATAAACAATCCTCATTGGCAAAGATAGATCACTTAAACTACCATTTCGTTTCACGACTTCCACATATGATCGACCATCCATCCAAGCAGCCCTGAATGATTTAGAAGCCTTACCGGAAGTTTGGCTTCTGATAGCGGATGACCTTTTGTTTTGATTTGCAACAAATATCGTCAATTTTTGGGTGCCAATACAAATAGAGTTACGTCTCTTCTCCATTTCACCCAAATTAGAAACACCTCTAAATTATGCAATCCCAAAATTACATCGCTTCTTAGTCTCTTCTCCATGGACTTAATTGTTGTTTGCCTATGGTTGAGGGTATAGGTGTAGGTAGGATTTCTAGGTGGTAACTTTGGGTAAGTCATCACCCTTTTGTTTAGTCATTTTGCATGTCTTTGGAAGAGAATTGAAAGGGGTGTAAGTGTGTATTTTGGGGAGTATGGTCCAAGATAGATAAAATCTTTAAAAATTTGAAGTTCTCCTTGATTAATCTGATCAAAGGTATTCTCTTCTATAAATTAGTTACCATGGTAGTCTTTGATTTCCGTGTTGTTGGCTTAATTTATTTGAGCTTGAAGTATTAGGTCATCTTTATGGATTTGGTTTGTGTTTTTTGGGTGGAAGGTTTATAAGGTTCATTTCCTTTCAAGTTGGAACTTTTTCAGTTGTCTTGAATCTTTTCTAGTGTTCTAAATCCATGTTATGAGTATTTGGGGTTTAATCATTTTATAGTTAAAAGTGATCATTTTGATGATTTTATGTCTTATGAATTTGTTAATCCTTGATGGAAAAGTATATGGTTGAAAATAAACTGTTTGTTCTTAACAATTATGCTTTCAAAATCTGGATATTGGTGATTTTGGGTTGGTTTTAAGGTTTTGGAGAAGACAAGTTGCAGGTCAAAAACAGGGGTTTTGGTCGTGGGTTGTGAGGCATGCGACTTTACCCGCGACTTAGGTCACGTGGTCACTATGGTTGCAAAATTTGAAAATTTTCCCTTTTTCTTTCGGGTATTGTTGAGGTCTTTAGGGGTATCGGTTAGATACCTTAGAGGATGTTAAGAGCTTTGGTAATGTTATTTGCTTAGTTTCTGATCCATGTTTATTTGATTCAGATTCTCATTCGGTTTCTAGTTTCGTTACCGGTTAACTTCGTATTATCGCATATCCTAATCGAGGTGAGTTTTCTTTTAACCAATTTCGAACTGAAATGTATATATTATCAAATGTTTGTCATTTGATATTGTATCTTATTAATACAATTAGATTATGTTCATTGAAACGTGATGCGATATTTGATACGTGAAATTGAATTCTTGATTTTTGGATAAAGGGACTATAACTAATTCGGGTGTGTTAGGACTGTAATGATCCGAGCAGGGAGTTATATGTAATGCCCATGAATGTGTTTCGTGTGTTGGGCCACAACCGATATTGATTTCAATTTTATCGGGGTGTGTGCAATAAATTGTGGCGAGTGTTATGGTGGTTAGAATGTTAAATCAGTGTGACTATTTCATTAATAATTGATTTACTATTTCATATTATCTGGTTTATTGAGATTGTGGAACCATCAAGGATTTGCTCGTTAGACCACATTCTGTTTTTAAAATGTACATTTCAGTCAACATCGGGTAAATGATAAAGGGGAAGGGAAAGTCTAAGTTAATCTTATGTTATCTGTCTGTTTGAAGTATGTCAACTTGGGACATGAAGTTGTTTATGAAACTTTTGGCTATGTGAAGTTTTTGTACAAGATTCTTATTTTAGAAACAAAAAAAAAAGTTAATAGTGACTTTTAACGTATTCTGTACAGTTTTATACTGAGAGACTAATATGTATCCGAAATGTGTTTGGATACATGTAAATTATGTGTTATTTGTTATGTGAATATGCGGGTTGTTATATTTGGTATCAGAGCCTAAGGTTAAGGGATTTAGGTATTCAGATTCATACTTAGACTTAAACTGTATGATATTATGTGAAATTAAGATGCCCTTGTTATGTTAGAACCCGTGGGATATTAAATTTAGTGAGTAGAATGAATGGCATGTAAGGTAAATTTAAATTACATCTGGGCAATGTAATTATGAACTTACAAGTGCATATTTGTACTGAATATTTTATTCTATATGGGTATGGGATTAAATGTATATATTTTGTGATTTCACAGATGGCAAGTAAATGAGTAATTCTAGTTATTCTGAAAGGTTTGCTTCAGTTACTCCAGAACGAGTTAATCCTTCGATTGATAATATACTTGTTGGACCTCAAATACTCAAGGAAGAGGCAGAGGGCGTGGTAGAGTAACAATTGAAATTGAAGCAAATCCTAAAACTACATCTCTCAGAAGTCGAGGACGGGGAAGAACAGTAAGTAGGGGATTACCACTGGAATCGGAAGCCTCGGTTCAAGAAAATTCAAATAGTGGCCGAGGTAGAGGTAGAGCCAGAGTTTGGGGGGCTAACTCAAGCTTCTGAATATGCAATAAATAGACTTCAAACTAATTTCCCATCTTTGTTTGGACATCCTCATCATACAGAAACAGAACATCCAGTGAATCCTGAACCTAATAGAGGGAGTCAGGTAAATATTCCACCTATTATTGCCACTAAAAGATGTGATTATAAAATATTCTTAGCATGTAAACCACCAAATTTATTCTGGTGAACATGATCTTGTCAAATTTATGAAATAGTTGAAAGAAATGGAATCAATGTTTAACACTATTAAATGTGCAAACGAGGATAGAATGATGTTTGCTGTTGCTGTACTAAAATTTGAGGCTTCATATTGGTGGGAAATTGTGACCTCTTCAAAAGGATCATATATTTTCAAAATTATGTCTTGGAATGCTTTTACTTAAGCTTTTAAAGAACAAATTTGTCCAAAAGCAACAGTCAGGGAGTTAGAAGAGGAATTTCTGGAATTGGAACAGGGTAATTCGACTGTTCAGGAATATACGGCAAGATTTTTAGAAAAGTCCAGGTTTGTTGAATGTTATGTATATATCTTCAGAAATTCATAGAGTTGAAAAATATGTTTGGGGATTTGACTATTCTATATGGCGGCTTGTTATAGCTATGCGTCCTGAAACTTTTACATCCGCAGTTGATGCTGCGAAAACGACTAAAAAAGAAAAGTGACAAGTGGGTGAGAGAAGTGTAGAGAAAAAAAGGTGGGAATAACTGCCAAGTGACCCTAGAAAAAAAAAAGTTAAGTCAATTTGATAGTCGTCTGAGTCCCAAATTTGTTGAGAATTTGTGTCTGAAGTGTCACCACATACATAGAGGTGAGTATAGTAAAGATCAGAAGCATTGTTTCTGATGTAGGAAATCGGGTCATGTTGCTATTGATTGTAGAACTACTAGACTCTGCAATTCTCCATACCATATCGACCTGATTGTCCACAATTGAAAGGTCGGGGAGTTTATCATCCGGGGGTTAGTTAAGAAAATCAGAGAGATACACGAAAACCCGATCAACCCAAAGCAAATGGCATGCATTCCAGATGTCTATGGTTGAGGCCGAGCAGACTTTAGTAAACTCAGTATGTGCTAAAATGTTATTTGATTATGTTGTCAATCGTTCCTTAGTGTATCCCTCATTTATTGATCGTTTGCATGTGAAACTTAAAGCTTTAGATTATGTGTTAGTAGTAGAGACCGCTAATGATAATCAGGTTTCAGTTAGTGAAATATTTGATATTTGTTGTATAAATGCGGATGGGTGTTCGGTACGTATTCATTGTTTCCAATGTCTTTAAAAGAATTTGATGTGGTGGTAGGAATGGATTGGCTGAAGAGCAGGCTAGTATTGTGTGCAATAAAAAGATGATCAATATTGACTTACCTGTAAAAGGGTCCATTGTAATTTGCGGTGACCGTAGATCGAAAAACCAGTCTGATTTATATATTAAAAGCTCGTAAACATGTTAAGAAAGGTTGTCAGAGTTTCTTGACCTATGTAATTGATACAAAGAAAGAAAAGAGTGTTGTTGAAACCATACCGGTAGTCAGTGAATTCCCAGAAGTCTTCCCAGATGATTTAACTATCCTTCCACATGACCAATTTATTAAGTTCATAATCGATTTAATATTGGGGGTTGCACCAATTGCTCGTGCACCGTACCGATTGGCTTCGTCTGAAATGAAAGAAATGATGTCACAATTGCAGGAATTATTAGATAAAGGTTTTTTCAAAACAGTTGTAACATCCCATTTTGAAAGATTAATTTTAAGATATGTGAGATAAATATAAGGGTTGTTGTGTCAAATATCATTGTCTATATAAAAAGAAAGTTAAATAGTTAAATGTTGGGGTAAGATTTGACAAAGAGAAACTCTAGGGTTTGTTGCGTCAATTTCATAAACTAGTAATAACATAAATGGAAGAAGAGAGAGAGAGAGGATGGTCGTTTTAGGGCTTGAAGACTCGATTCCTTGACATCCAATCAACGATTTGAGGTACTCTCTCTATGTTTATGCGTCAATTTCTTGAGTATTGATGATTCAAACGATTTGTGGTTGGATTAATGGAGTTTTTAAGTCACCAAAGGTAACCTAATGGCTGTCAATGGTGGATAGTCCTTGTGTGTGATGATGGATGTGTATTTTCATCGAAAATAGTTATTATTACTATGTGTATAAGTCCCAATTAAGTCCCATTGTCATAAGTATTGATTTTAGAAGCTTTAAGTACAAAAACCTAGTGATGTAAGGAAAAAAGAATTGTAATAAACTTGGTTTGTTGTGGTAATTTGATGGGTGAGTTTACTATATGGTTAGGAAATTTAGACACCCATTAGTTGCTATATGATGTTGAGATTCAATAGATTTAAGAATTAATAATGGAAAGTATACGATCTTGATACAGGGAGAATTCGGGAGTTAATAAGAATTCTCGAAAGTAATTGGAAAAGAGGAAAACGAGATCGAAAGAAAAAACGAGCTCACAAGAGACTCGAAATTTGGCATCGGAAAAAGAGGCAAAGAGAAAACGGCAAATATAGAAAGGGTTACAATAGAGATTGAAAAACAAGTCGAGAATCGCAAACGAAAACGAATGCGAGTGCCAAGCGACTTGAGCCGCATGACACCCGCATAACAGTGTATTTTGCGGCTTGTCAAGCGACTTTTACCCACAATGCAAACCGCGTTGCTCACTGTTTCTCCAATCCATTATCACGCACGTGACCTCCCACTAATTCATTCTATTTCCTTATTCATTCTATTTCCTTTGTTTATTTAATCTAGATTTAGTTTATTAAATAATTATCTTATTTAATAAATTAGGATTAGAGTTAGTTTAATTAATTTCATAATTATCTTTTCTAGTTAGATTAAGATTAGATTTATTTTAGTATTTATCTTTTTCCCTAGTTTAAGTTATAAATAGGTTTACTTGTTATGAAGAGTTCAATCAAGTTATCAATTAATAAAAGTTTTCCTTTTAAGAGTTTTCTCTTAATTTTGAGTTTTACGGTTGTAATTCTTGTTATTAAAAAGGGTTTAGACGCTTGTCGATCCTTCCGCAAACCTACGCTGTGTCAGTTGGTATCAGAGCAGGATTCGCCTGTCTTTTCACTAACCATGGCAGATCAACAGCCGGCTACCAAAGCAGACTTAGTTGAGTCGGACGTGGCCTTATCCACAACACTCGCTAATCTGACAGCGGTTGTTACTAGGCTTCAACCCAACATCGTCAACGACAACCGTCGGAGAAGAGACAGGTTTGAAGGATCGGCTATGGCGCCGTGTAATGGCCGCCGTAACCGGGATAATTTTTCAAGTCCCGAATCCAAAGAAGATAAGGAAGAAGAACCAGTGAACCTGAAAAGAAACGACCACAATAACCGAATAAAAGTGGACATCCCGTCTTTCTATGGAACCAGAGGTGTAGAAGAATTCTTAGATTAATCGAAGTCGATCGATTCTTTGACATTATGGATGTTCCCAAAGACATACAGGTAAAGTTGGTTGTTTTCCGTCTTAAGAGTGTCGCCGCTATTTGGTGGGATAAATTGATCGTGCAAAGACAACGACAACGAAAGAGACCAGTTCGATCTTGGAGGAGAATGAAGCAACTTATGATGGAACGATTCTTGCCTGAAATTATGAACAGATCCTTAAGAAACTCCATCCCGAACCCGACAACGGCAACTCTTGGAGAAAGGATACGCACGAGAAATCAATCATGGTTTTGGGCGACAACAACTACGATCATATTATACCATCAGTTTCTACTCTCGTTAAACAACCACCCATTCTAAAAAAACCACTCATTCCGGAAAAACCACCCATTCCGGAGGAGCCATCGAAACAAGACGATGAAGTCTTGCCGAACAAAGTTGAAGATGAAGTCGTGACCGAGTCACAACAAGAAATTGTTATCAAGGACAAAGTGTTGGAACTAGATCTCAGACCAGTCACCGAAGACACCGAAAGCAAGATAGTGGAAGATATTCTCGAGCCAACGAAAGAGTTGTCACAAGAAGTCAAGAACGGTGATTCCGAAGGTGACACTTCAATTATTACTGCACCCAAAGCTCCGGTTCAAACCAAAACAAATCCCGGTAAAGTTAATTCAATCCCTTACGCTTTCGAATTTGATAAAATATCGCTCGTATGGAGACGATCACGGCAACCTCAGTTTGGATTTGAAGATCGGTCAAATTTTTTGAATTTTGGAGGCCAAGTTGTGAATCCAAACGTTTTGAAGAAACGATTGTTCTACGGGTCGGATGAATACCTTTTTCAAGTGAACTCGAGGACGAGTTCTTTTCAAGTGAGGATGACTGATACAGGGAGAATTCGGGAGTTAATAAGAATTCTCGAAAGTAATTGGAAAAGAGGAAAATGAGATCGAAAGAAAAAACGAGCTCGCAAGAGACTCGGAATTTGGCATCGAAAAAAGAGGCAAAGAGAAAACGGCAAATATAGAAAGGGTTACAATAGAGATCGAAAAACAAGTTGAGAATCGCAAACGGAAACGAATGCGAATGCCAAGCGACTTGAGCCGCATGACACCCGCATAACAGTGTATTTCGCGGCTTGTCAAGCGACTTTTACCCACAATGCAAACCGCGTTGCTCACTGTTTCTCCAATCCATTATCACGCACGTGACCTCCCACTAATTCATTCTATTTCCTTATTCATTCTATTTCCTTTGTTTATTTAATCTAGATTTAGTTTATTAAATAATTATCTTATTTAATAAATTAGGATTAGAGTTAGTTTAATTAATTTCATAATTATCTTTTCTAGTTAGATTAAGATTAGATTTATTTTAGTATTTATCTTTTTCCCTAGTTTAAGTTATAAATAGGTTTATTTGTTATGAAGAGTTCAATCAAGTTATCAATTAATAAAAGTTTTCC
This sequence comes from Arctium minus, assembly GCA_954870635.1. Taxonomy (NCBI): domain Eukaryota; kingdom Viridiplantae; phylum Streptophyta; class Magnoliopsida; order Asterales; family Asteraceae; genus Arctium; species Arctium minus. Next base: position 40,831,451 of record OX941080.1, on the reverse strand, counting down.
TTTTAAGAGTTTTCTCTTAATTTTGAGTTTTACGGTTGTAATTCTCGTTATTAAAAAGGGTTTAGACGCTTGTCGATTCTTCCGCAAACCTACGCTGCGTCAGATCTTTTATAAACTCTATCCCTATTTAAACAATTGATTATCGTTTGCTTTTTCTTGATTATTGTCATTTCAGATTTCTTTAATCATTGTCGACATTTTTTTCTGTCATTTAGTTTGGTTAAAATTACTAAACAAATTTGATTAGTTTGTAGTTATGATCATGGTTTGCTAATTTTTTCAATTTTATAAAATTTTAACCCATATAAAAAAAAATTAAGGCATTATTTGGCAAACTAGCTTATAAAGCTAACTGGTAGTTGATAAGGTAAATTTTTAAAATGTTACTATGAATAATTTTTCAATAAACTAGTTTATGATCATACTTAGAAGAGGGAAGAAAATAAAAAACATAGCCTAAATTAGAAGGTAACCTACAAGGCTAGAAAAATAAATAAACGTGAAAACCAAAGAACATCTCCATCCTCCAATGGCACACCATCTAAAACACATACACACAGGTTGACTTTCTCCATGGCGGCATCCAATCGCCACCGGAAATTACTTCAAGACACAACCAGCTTCATCGTCATACATCCGGGGTATTATTGTACGCCTCAGTGCAATCTGCAACTGAACCCCACCGGCCTTTGCGTACCCGGTTGCTTATTCATCTGCCCTTCCATTTGTCGCATCATCGACTCCTCTCTTCCACCATCATCATCGTTTTCTCCGGCCACCAGTCCTTACCCATCATCATCATCATCACCGACGACAGAACACCACCACCCATCACTCTCTCTACCTCTCAGGATCTCTCTCATCTTCCTCTTCGTCACCTTCTCTCTCTTCTTCCTCTACACCCTCTGCAAGTTCTACACTCTCTGGTACCGATCCAGACGCCACCGCACGCCGCCGTCATCCTCACCGGAAAACTATGGAACCAATGGTGACGAATTTGTGGATCACCCTATCTGGTACATTAGGACTACTGGTCTTGAAACGTCGGTGATAAACGCGATATCGGTTATGAAATTCGACAAAGATGGCGGTGTGGTGGAGGGATCTGATTGCTCTGTTTGTTTGAGTGAATTTGAAGCAGATGAGACGCTTAGATTATTACCCAACTGCAAACATGCTTTTCATGTATCGTGTATTGATACATGGCTCAGATCACACACAAATTGTCCTTTATGTCGTGCTGGAATCGTTGATAACACCGTTGATTTGCCATCGCCTGAGCAAAACAGAGATGATGTGGGGTTAATGGGGGAAATTGATTTAGGGATCTCGATGATTTCGGAGGACGATAACGGAGGTGAAGGTAGCGAAAGTTCTGAATTGAGAATTGGGGAAACAGAGGTGTTGATTCGCGAAAGAAGTAGTGAGTTGTTGATCATCAGAAGGTCAGGTTCTGTAGATGGTTTAGAAGTTTATGATCATCATGAGATTACACTGCAATCTGTTGATGGGGATTTGGGGATCGAATCTGTCAAAATTGATCAAACAACAGATGACAATCATTCGATGAGAGATGGGAAGTGATCAAAATCAAAGTTTGTTAAAGATTAATGGGCAGTGCTTCAATCAGAAGATCAATGGAAATCAACCCCAGATCGAATGAAAAGTTGTGATTTCATATCAAGGCAACAGAAACCGAAGAGATAACCCAATTCATCAAGTTTTTTGCCCTTTGATTGATAGCATCTTCTTCAAATTTTGATTTCAAAATGGGTTATTTAGGTTTATAACCTTAAATGAGATTTTAATTAACTTCATGACCTCCTCTTCTAGTAAATCAAAATTGATTTCATACTCGTAAGAAGATCATAGAATTAACTAAAGTTTAATGAGTTGTAGTGGTATTTTCTCAACTCTTCGATCAGAATAATGAGTTGTTTTTTAACTAATTATTGGGTTCCATTTTTTTGGTTAAGGTGTTATTTTCTTTGTTGGTTCTAAACTTAATCTTGAATCAAATACAACTCAATCTAAAACGATGCAGTTTGGTTTTCCATGTTCAACCAAGCCAAATCAAAAACTAAGTGGCGTTTGGTTCGCATAATATTTTTAAATAGAATGAAATTTGTTAAATGAATTGAAATTTTTCTGTTTGGTTCAAAGATTGTAACTTCGAAATTGGAATAGAATTTTGGTAAATAACCAAAATACCCTTTTTGATTATTTTAATTTTTTTAAACAAAAACTACTTCAATAAAATAGTCATTAAATAGTTTAATTTTTAACTAAAATTGCTTTGATTATTTTAGCACACGAATGATGAGAGAGAGAGAGGGGAGAGAGAGAGAGAGAGAGAGAGAGGAGGGAGGAGAAAATTGCTATTTTACACTATAAATTTTATTTTTTTATAAATATATCTATTTTTGCCCTCAAATATTTATAAATTCAAAATCTAACATCCAATACAAATTTTTTTGGATCTATATGTAATAAAAATTGACTATTATGAAATAAAAGAAGTCATTAAAATCTAAAAAGAAGTCATTAAATGGATATCTTTCATACTTTTTTATGTATTAATGTGATTATAGGAAGGTTTAGTACAAAACCATCTTCAATGCCTTGGGGTGCCATTTCTTGCACCATTTTACTTTACTAACACCATTTTGTTTTAATAAGATTCTCATTTTTTGTACCATTTTTGGTATAATGAATAGTGAAACACCAATTTACACTGTTTCATTATACTTTTTTTTGTTAGGTTTCAATACATACATAAATGGCCCCTCAAATATGATATTAATTTCTTTTTACTTTGAACGCTATAAAAGATTTAGGGGGCGTTTTAACATAATACTTTTGGATGGAATGGAATATGTCAATGAATTTGACTCTGAAAGAATTAGAATGAAATGTTATCAGTTTTGACCACCTGTTTGGTTGACAGACATTGGAATGAAATATGTTAAAGGAATTAGAATCTGTTTATTTGGTTCACATAATTTAGCTTTGGAATTGGGATGAAATATTAGTAAATGACCAAAATACCCTTTTTGAAAAAATTTGAAACCGAAATCCAACTACTATGGTTCTGATCAGTGGTGGTCGACAGTGGTCGATAGTGGTGGTTCAAAACGGTGGTTCGGATTAGTGGTGGTTGGCGGTGGTTTAGAACGGTGGTTCAGATTGGTGGTGGCCAGCGGCGGTTCAGATCGGTGATGACTGGCGGCGGCTCAGATCGTTAGTGGGTCGACGGTGGTTCAGATCGATGGTGGTCGGCGGTGGTTCAGAATGGTGGTCAGCGGTGGTTAAGATTTGTAGATCCCAGATACAGTGCAATCAGCAATCAATAACAAACAATGATTGAGCTGGCCACAACTTCTAGTCATATGATTAATAATCAAAAGGTTTAGGTTTACAGAGAGAATATCTGATACAGGAATGTAAACCTTACGACTAGAATAATTTCTTCTAAACCTAAAACTCAATAAACACCTCAATATATATGAGGCGTATAAGGCCTAATGGGTTTGAGGCCCAATTACAAACCAACTATCAAATAATTACAATTCAAACCCTTATAAATGCGTTATACAACTTTCAACGCACTAGGACTTTCAGTCCTAACAATCTCCCCCTAAAGTTGAATAAGGCATTTATCTTCTTGAAATATTCATGCCTTGATCTTCTTTCCCTCTTGAATCTTTGAAGAACGTTGGTGTTGCATGTCTTCATGTCTTTCCCAGCTCCCCCTTGAATAAATCTCTTGGTCTTCATAGTTTCAACTTTGTATTCAGATTCAATGTACAATAGTCTCGACTGAACGCACTATCAAGCAGCTTTCAACTGTAGAAACTTAACACATCAGATCAGCATACAAGAAAGATAATGTGCGAGTTACGTGACATTCCACGGTGCAACTTCAGTTTAAAAACAAAGAATTTGTCTTTGAACTGCAAGTTTAATAGACTTTCAGCTTAAGAACTTGTAGAACCAATATGCTCGTAGAAGGAATCAAATTGTAGCAAACACCACTTGATAGGGATAAAATAACCAATAAAATCTTTTCTGCTCAGCTGCAATCTTTGAATGTAATGGCTTTTCAACCTTAGATTTAAGAAATTCTGTTACTCCCCCTTAGATTTTGCTAATTCCCCCTCAACGCGATAATATGTGTCTTTGAATTATGTGTCGTTCTCCCCCTCATGATGATTAGGAGAATCCTGAGCATCATGTATCTTCAAAGACTAACCAGATGAGTAGCAAAAGATTAGATAAAACGATTCAGTAACCAAGGGTAACAGCTAACACAGAAACACAATAGTCACTGTTAGCACAACAATTAAAATAATTGTGTGGCCTATTTTCAGAGTTGGCATCGATGTATCTCTGATAGGAATTCCAATTATCACTGAAGTAAAATATTAAAAAATTACTTCTCAAACTGTTCCGGCAATATCACAAAGATATGCAAGGGGAATCACAAAGATTCATGCGTGTGTGAAAGAAGTATAACTCAAATCGGTTAGGCTCAAGGATTGATTCAACCTGTGACGCAGGTTAAGAAATCAATAGACATTGTGAGATGAATATGAAGTTCCGAGACCGGAGCTAATGTCTTCCTTTTTCAATATCTAAGACCTCCGAGTGAGGAATAGATAGATTATGTGCTAAATCTCCGTGCAAATATGAAACAAGTATCTTTTGAGAGATACTTGAGTGGCTAGGTGGGGTGACACGAGTTATCGACACTTGGTCCATGTCTGTTTCAATATCCATCTCCAAGTAACGAGAATGAATAGATTATGTGGTAACCCGGATAACTGACTCGGTTTGGTAAGGACCAATAATTCTTTTAAGTCCTGTCACATCTTCACCATATTCTTTTCACTCCGAACTCAGCTATCAATCTAGACCCGTCACTGATATCTATGAATGGGATGTGTTTCTTGGGTAGGTCCTTCCGGTTCTGGATTGACCATAGAAACATTTAAAGCCCTAACACTCCTTTAACTCGCCAAAATAGAACATTCAAGTAAAATTTCTGATTTGAAAGAATCAGAAGTCAAAAGCATTTTAGAACGAGTCATGAACTGAAGTGTTCAGAAGTCGATATGAAAATTTAAACAAACATGGTACTCCCCCTCAAAAGTGGCATAACCCTTGATTGTAGTCATGTGACATGAATAATCTGAATTAAATCACACATGACATTCCTGCAAAACAGATTAAGAAGATTTTGGTTTTGGTATCCATGCTGTGATGGATCCTTGTTGGTTAATTGCCTTAGCTTTTAAGCTATTAAACTGAGGATTAGGGATGCTATAAGTACCATACCAATTATTAACATACCTTAAATCCACAAAGTCACTATTTCCATAGTGAGTGCAACAGATCTTTACTCGGTTTAGACTGATTAACTTTCTTGTAGAATAAACATAAGTATGTGAATCAGTCTTAGAAATAGATGACTTTGTATCAACTACAGGCGAATCATGAGACTTGTTTCCTTCACTGTCTTCTATAGTTGGTTTCTTTCTCCAAACCATCTTTACTTTTATGAAAAAATGATTATCTGAAGAATCATTAAGCTCGCAATCAGAAGAACTGGAGTAGTAAGTATGTCTTTTGTTAGAGATGCCGGCCTTTCTTTGTTTCTGTGAACGTCTTTTAGATTTTTGCTTTGAAGATTTGTTCATAGAAACCTTTTGAGAGGCAGATGTTGAACATTCGCCTTTATAAAATTTGACCAGTGGCTTACCAGTTGAATCCAAAAAATCAACATGACTTGGAAGTTTATGATCGAAATCAAATTGGTTTAGCTGACTGTCTGGATACACCTCAGAATTCAGAAAGGCTGAGAATTCCATTTCCTCATCAGAAGGAGCCTTATCACTTGAAAGATTTAGGAAACTGGAAGGATTTGTTCCTTTAAGCGGATCATTAGCGGAAGCATTTTGAAAATCAGAATGATGATCCGTTTCGAAAATTTGAAGCTCTTTTCCTTTGTTAGAAGAATTTGGTGAAACATCGCCCAGAAAAGCTTTACAGGAAAGGGTATCTAAGGGTGGAGAAGAATGTTCTGACAAATTGATTGTCTCAACTTGGAGTGAGTCAAGCTTAGCTTGAAGCTCAGCTTTATGAAGTTGCTCTTTCATCAGATCTGCTGCCAAGGCAGACGGTTGTGAATTAAGCTTATTTATCTCTGCCTGAAGATTTCAAGATGATAAATGCCTTATTCAACTTTAGGGGGAGATTGTTAGGACTGAAAGTCCTAGTGTGTTGAAAGTTGTATAACGCATTTATAAGGATTTGAATTGTAATATGTTCAAAGTTATTGTAATTGGGCCTCAAAGCCCATTAGGCTTTCACATCCATATATATATGTTATTCTAAACCTAGTTTTAGGTTAGAAGAGAGAAGATTTAGAAGAAATCATTGTTAGAAAGCTAGTCGTAAGGTTTACATTCACTGATCAGAAATTCTCTCTGTAAACCTAAACCTTTATTGATTATCAATCATATGACTAGAAATTGTGGTTTATTTATTGTTCTTCATTGATTACTATTGCTGTTGATTGCACTGTATCTAGGGGTGTTCATCGGTTGACATCCAATGGATGTGAGCCCAACCGAACCGATCCAATCATCCATTGGATGTTGGATTTTTTCAATCCAATGGATGATTGGATCGGTTCGGTTCCATCCAGTGGATATTTTTATTGGATGTCCATTAGATCGAATTGGATCCGACCAATGGATGATCGGATTGGATCCATCCGACATCCAATGGATGATCGGATGAGATCCATCCAATGTTTTAAATTCAATCTGCACCATAACAACAATTCATATAATATTCCATAATTTTTAATTTCATCCCTTCAAGTAAGTAAATAACCATATATGAAAATATGAACCATAAATGCAAGCAAAGCACATTTAAATTGGAGCATATAAGAAAAAATCACAAATATAAACTTTACAGTTAGATTTTTTTGCAAGTAAAATTTACTATTAGTTTTTTTTCAAGTAAATCTAAGTGTCAATTTGTTAACTTTACTGTTAGTTTTTTTGATATCAATCTAAGTGTCAATTTGTTAACTGTTGTCAATTTAGAAATCGTTAATTTGTTAGTTTTTTTATAGCAATCTAAGTATCAATTTGTTAGTTTTTTGGCACTAACAAAGTAACAATAACAGTAGCACACAACAAATCAGTCTAAAATCTAGAGAACTAATGATTTCTAAACAAGTAAACATCACAGTAGCTGAGTAGCACACTTTCTAAACAATAACAGTAGCACACTTATTGAGTTTGATGTAGAAGCCGTTTTAGAGAGTTGCTACACGAAAAGAGATAGTAGAAAGCTTCTAATCAGAAAAAAGGAGTGGTCGACGGCTGCTGCGACGGTGATCGACGGCTATATTGTTTCAACGATGAAGATAGAGAGACGTGATATGAGAGAGTTGAGAGTTTAATTTTAGGGTTTCACTTTCAGCTTTTCAATTTCCCTTTTCTTCTTACTGCCGCCGAACAATAACAAAGGTTTTCAATTTAGTTTTTTAATTTTCAATTTTGACAACTTTTAAATTAATTTGAATTGCTTTTTTCGTGGACACGTGCAAGCAAGGAGACTTTCTACTTTTATATTGTATATAATTTTATAAATATATTATATTATTAATTATTAATTGGATGAATTGTTGGATGGTTCGGTCGGTTCGGTTCGGTTCCGGTCGGTTTTGGATTGTCATCCAATAACCGACCGATCCAAATTGGATATTGAATTTTTCCATCCGATCCGATCCAATTACAATTGGATATCCGATCATTGTCGGTCGGTTGTAATTGGATCGGTTGACTTTCTGCACACCCATCTGGGATCTACAAGATCGGTGGTCGATGGTGGTGGTTTAGATCGGTGATCGGTGGTGGTCGACGGTGTTTCAGAATGGTGGTCGGCGGTGGTTCAGAATGATGGATCGACGGTTGTTTTGATCGGTGGTGGTTCAGATTGGTCGTGGTCAGCGGAGGTTCATATGGGTCTGGGTAAATCAAGCAGGGAAGACGGAAATAATTTTGTCGTTTTAAGAAAATGGGATGGAATGGAATTGAATTTCAACTCGATTGTGATGGAATGACCAAATCCATGAATAGTGGAATATGTGGAATTCAATTCCATTCCATAGGTAAACCAAACCCTGAATGGAATTTGGTCAACGAAATTGATCAATCCAATTCTTTCAGATTTCCTCAGAATCCCTGCGAACCAAACGGCCCCTTATGTGCTATGTGTATTATATTTACATGTATTATATTATTAATCAGATTTATATTATTAAAACACAATAATATATTCAACAAAAACAATAATATTATGTTTTAGTACATGACCTTAAAATTAACTAATAAACCGACAAACAATTTAAACAACATAATAATCACCAAAATGATAATGCATTATTTTAAACAGCATGATAATCAACGATGAACACGACTTCAAAGCACTAATTGAAGTTCTGAGAGAAGTGCCACCGATAGAAGTCGAGACCATGATGGAGGATGGTAGCCGATTCCAACAATTTATTGCTCGTTATAGACAAATCAAGAATAAAGAAGCTCGCTTCGCACTTCTGAATACATTAATTGGTCATTTGTGAGAAAATTATAGTAATTCCAATGTTTAATTGCATATACGTTATTGTTTAGATACGTAATATAACTTTTATTATTTAATGAAATGTTTATTTCTAGAACTTCTAGTTTATTTTGATAAATAAAATACGACGATATAAATTACATTATAGTAAATCTATACTATATTATAAAGCACGGATAAAAAACTCTTAAATACAAATTATTAGGCATAAGATACTATCATTTTATGCTAAATTTTAAAAATCTCTTAATTTACAAGTATCAAAGCACAATATACATATTACTACTGCAGACTTCTAACACCCACCAATTTGATATATGTAGAGTCTTCCTTTTATGGAGACATTTCCATGTATCACTATTAATTAATATATTATATTACTATAAATTTGTTTTAATTATATTATTAAATATTATTAAATATGTAATTGGTTATTTTTTCTAGATGTCTATACTATATTATAAAGCACGGATAAAAAACTCTTAAATACAAATTATTAGACATAAGATACTATCATTTTATGCAAAATTTTAAAATTCTCTTAATTTACAAGTATCAAAGCACAAGATACATATTACTACTGCTGGCTTATAACACCCATCAATTTGGTATATGCAGAGTCTTCCTTTTATGTAGACATTTCCACGTATCACTATTAATCAATATATTAATTACTATAAATTTGTTTTAATTATATTATTAAATATATAATTGGTTATTTTTTCTATATTTCATTAAAATATATAAGATAATCATTGAATTTTAACAAAATACTTATTTTTTTTATATAAAAACCATTATATTATTATCTATATTTATATTTATACTATATTATAAAGCACGGATAAAAAACTCTTAAATACAAATTATTAAGCATAAGGTACTATCATTTTATGCAAGATTTTAAAAATCTATTAATTTACAATTATCAAAGCACAAGATACATATTACTACTGCAGGCTTCTAACACCCACCAATTTGGTATATGCAGAGTCTTCCTTTTATGCGGACATTTCCATGTATCACTATTAATTAATATATTATATTACTATAAATTTATTTTAATTATATTATTAAATATGTAATTGGTTATTTTTTCTAGATGTCATTAAAATATATAAGATAATCATTGAATTCTAACAAAATACTAATTTTTTTTATATAAAAAACACAATATTATTAAGCCTAAATTAAACAAATTTATTAAAAAAAACATTATCACTTTCTCAAAACCATCCAAAATCGTACTGTAAATCAACAAAAAAACAAAATGAAACATTAAAATCGTGATTTATCTCGCTGTATTGCACGAGTACGCTTCTAGTATAACAAAAATATGGATATAATTTGTAAAGTAAGTAAATATAAGGGTATCATTAAAAGTTTATATAGTTAAAGATAAAAATGAATATACCTAGAATATTATGAAATAATGTTACCTAATGGAAAAGAATTATTGTTTGCATCATTTTTTACAACATTTTTTCGTGATAAATGATGTAAAAAATGGTGTTACCATTGAAGATTCGTTTAGTAACATCCCAAACAAAATTAGCTGACAAATATCTTACTATTTTAAACTTTTTAAATTAAATTATGACATTGAAAATATAAAATAAAATATAGAGTAAACTACAATTTTGGTCCCTGTGGTTTACAAAAAATACAAAAGTGATCCCTGAACTTTAATAAGTGCAGATTTCATCTCTGATGTTTCGATTTTGCTATGAAAATGGTCCCTCTGGCGTTAGCTCCGTTAAATTGTTCGTTAAGTCAGGGTTAATTACGTCTTTTTACACAATTTTTTTGTCTTTACTTTTTTTGTCCTATTCTTATATATATATATATATATATCTCTTTCTTGTACATAATCACACACACACACACACATATATATATACACACACAGATGTACATAATCTCACACACACACACACACACACATATATATATATATATATACACACAAATGTACATAATCTCACATACACACACACACACATATATATATACACACACAGATGTACATAATCTCACACACACACACACATATATATATATAATCACACACACACACACACACACACACACACACATATATATATATATATATATATATATATATATATATATTCACGAGATCGACGCAAGAAAAGGGGAGAGGGTGGGTGATGCCGACGAAGAAAAGGGGAGAGGTTGGGGGACGCCGGTCACCATCTCTGGCGACCTCACCTATATTATTAACAAAAGCTTCCATTTCCACCTTCTTTCAACCTCTATCTTCTTCCTCAACCTCTATCTTCTTCCCCAAAATTAATAACTCCGGTGAACCTCAATGCTCCGGTCACCATCTCCGACGATCTCAATGCATACACACACACACACATATATATATATATATATATTGAATTTATGCTTATATATATGTGTGTGTGTATATATATATATTATGTGTGTGAGTGTGTGTATATACATATATATATACACACACACACACTCACACACATAATATACATATACCCAGTGAGAGAGATGGTGAGTATGGAGGGACAATAGAGGATGTGGTTCACGGGGAGGGACGATAGAGGTGGTGGTGGTCATGTGGAGGTGCAACGGTGCTCGGTGGGAAAGGGTTTAGGGGATCGTCGGAGGTGGTGAGTGTATGTCGCCGGAGGAGGGATATGGAGGTGGTCGCCGGTCCCTGTATGTGTTCGAATATATATATATATATATATATATATATATATATATATATATATATATAGAGAGAGAGAGAGAGAGAGAGAGAGAGAGAGAGAGAGGAAGGATCATGCGAAAAGTTAAACATTTTGCGAGAAAGCGAGAAGTGTTTAATCATATATGATTACACGATCTGTAGATGGATTTAATCATATATGATTAAACGTCTATGTATTGCCAATATAACATGTGTTTAATCATATATGATTAAGCTTGTGTATCATATGTGATTAAACACTTCTCGTCTTCTCGCAAAATGTTTAGCTTTTCGTTTGAACATGCCCCTATATATATATATATATATATATATATATATATATATAATATTAATATAAATTAGACTAAATTACAATTTGATCCCTCAAGTTCAAGCAAAATTATAAAACTTATCCTTGTATAATAAAAAGACGAAAACACCCTTGACTTAACGGAGAAATCTAACGGAGTTAACGGACGAGGGACCATTTTCATGGCGAAATCAAAACCTCAGGGATGAAATCCGCACTTATTGAAGTTCAGAGACCACTTTCGTATTTTTTGGTAAACCACAGGGACCAAAATTGTAGTTTACTCTAAAATATATAATTTTAATTTATGTGGATATGAATTTGATAAAATGATTCGGTTAGTACATAAGAGATGTAAAGGAAAAATGTTCCAACTATATATTATGAATAAAAGGGGAATTTGGTAAAAGCAAAGCATATACTATGATGGAGGGAGCTAAACAGTTGCCAATCTCCCTAAAGTGATTCTTGTTGGTCATTTCAAAAGTTGATTTTTGTGGACACATTACACATTAACTTAACATTTCACGTATCCAGTATTTTGAAAGAAAAATTCACTGTTTCAAACATAAAGGGGCTGTTTGGTTCATGGAATTGGAAGAAATTGGAATGATCAATTCTATTGACTAAATTCTAAGCCCATGTTTGGTTCACAAAATGAAAGTGATGGAATCCTTCCAATTCCATTGAATTCTACAATTTAAAGAATTCACCATTCATTGGCTTAAGTGAAGGAATTGAATTCCTATCAACCAAACCCGTGGTCAAATTCCATCAAATTCCATTCCAATTCCTTCAAAGTCAAATTTATTTGATGGATTCTAATTCCATCAAATTCTATTATGCGAACCAAATGCCCCCTAAGATTTTAAGAATTTAGAATTGAATTAGATTTTAATTTTATGTTTGGTTTGAATAATTTTCTGGATTTAAAATTTCGGGATTTTATTGAAAACCTATGAACATAAGATTTTGAAATCTCACTGAGATGGTATTTCACGGAATTTCATATAAAATATGTTAACTTATTTTTTGTAATAATCAATTAATAAAAAAATAATTTAGTTAATTTTTGTAATTATTATATAATTTGGTTTTATAAACTAATTATAAAAAATAGAATTATATAATTTGGTAGAGGTGACTGACAGTAGCCACCGATGGTGGTAGTGGCGGACTGGCGGTGAGGGGTAGTGGTGACCCTTAAGACTAATACCATATTAGGATTATATAACAAATGACGGTAAATAAGTGATTTTTAGTTTCTTTATCACTTTTGTCCCATGTTGTTCCACCTATTTTGTTGGAACAAGAAAATATCATTTTTTGTCATATCTTGTTCCACCATGTACGGTCTTTGTCTCTGTCCCATGTCGCGTCAAACGTAGGACAATGATTTTTTTGTCTTGTTCCATGTATCAAACGCAGCATAAATTTCAAGTTACACAAAATCATTCTTTAAACCAATCACCCTTTTAAATGAATTTATGACAACATATATTTTTTATTTTACAATTTACACCATGCCATAATGCGAATACAAAGCTGTCAAAGAGTTATTGGCGGGAACCATGGTGGGTATGTCATTCTGTGTCTAAACCCTTCCAAGTGTAGTACAGCAGTAGTGTTCTTCCCAATTTCCCAAATCACTTTACCTTCTGCCCTAAATCTCCTCTTCGTCCACCCATATTTTCCAACTTCTTTTTTTGTCCCAAATCACTTCAATTACGCTATAATTTTGTGTTTTTGCTTCCAAACTGAACATGGAATGGTTGCAATTTCTCGACAATTGATTTGATTTCTGCACCCAAAAGAGGTAAACATGTTTTAACTTGCTTCGTATTTTCGATAATCTTGATATCTCTTTTAAGAGTTCTTTGATTCATGTGTGTGTAATGTAATCGTCGGATGTTTAACTGGTTAGCGACCAAATTTAATTTGATTTCCAGATTTTGGAGCTTATACATATCTTTGATTAAATTGTATCCATATCAAGTGTATTGGAAACAGGATCTTGTGAGATTTTGACTCAACTAATTGTGAAAAGTAGTTTAGAACATGCATTTTTTACTTAGAAAGTCAAAGCTATTACATATCAACTTTGTAGCTGATTTCTGTGGCTTAAGGTTTTCATTATGATCATTGCCGGAAAGAATAAAGATCTTTATAATGAGTTTGATTTGAAAAAATAGATAGATTTTGGTTTTTCGAATCGGTTCATACCCCATTAGCATATCGGTTTTGAAGATGGTGCAAGGAAAACTGAAATGTGATTTTGAGACTTGATTTTTACTCTATTTTCTTCTTGTGTGGAAGATCTCGCGAAGAAGTACTCCGCTAACATTTTTCAGAATTCATCGGAAGATTTGAGAAGATGGATACACGAACTACAAGCAACCAACAAGAAGAAAACAACAACGATAACAAGATGAACAAAACCACGAAGAAGGCCCTGCTTGCTTTAAACTGCATAATGCTAGCCATAGGCAACTGCGGTGGCCCGTTGGTTCAACGTCTCTACTTCATAAAAGGGGGTAAGAAAATTTGGATATCGAGCTGGCTACTAACCGCCGGTTGGCCGTTTCTGATCCTCCCACTAATCCTATCGTTTTTGCACCAAAAAAGAACCCGAAGAAACGAAACAAAGCTTTTCTCTTTGAAGCCAAATCTCTTCTTCCCTTGTGCTGTTCTTGGAGTCTTAACAGGTTTGGACGATTATTTAGCTGCTTATGGCGTTTCCCGCCTCCCGGTTTCCACATCCGCTCTTATTATAGCGACCCAATTGGCATTTACTGCTGGATTCGCGTTTCTTTTGGTTAAACAAAGGTTCTCTGCTTTCACGATTAATTCGATATTTTTGCTGTCTATTGGTGCTGTGATTCTTGGTCTTCATTCCAGCAGCGATCGGCCTGATCATGAATCGGGGATGAAGTATTATGAGGGGTTCTTTATGACACTTGGAGCATCGGCTTTGTATGGGTTTATTCTACCGTCGATTGAGTTGACTTTCAAGAAAGCTAAGCAGCCGATTACTTATTCTTTGGTGATGGAGATGCAGATCGTTATATCGTTCTTTGCAACTGTCTTCTGCACCATTGGGATGCTGGTCGCCCGTGGCTTTGAGGTAGATCCCGTGCACCCCGCTACTTTACAAGAAAAAAACAGGATTTGTTTCTCGTAAAAGATAATGACTAGGGAATTTGTGACGGATTAATTGTTATATTCGAAGACTCGGTTAGGCAAAATGAAGTTAGGTAACCTAACAAGTTTCATCAATGAAGTTGGGCAATCTGCGACACTTTTAAAAAGTGTAATATAATAAAAAGTACTATAAAAAGGTTAATATATATAAGACGGATTTATTTATTATGTCCTATTACATTCTCAAATTTCGTCAATAGAACTTGTTAGGTTGCCCAACTTTGTTCTTGTTGTAACGGCATTGTAGTATGTATAGGAGGCACAGTTATTCTTCCTATAACTTAAAAATCCAATTAAATAATCAATAGGTCGGCAAAGAACGGTTGGACGTCCTAAAAGACACGTTTTGTTGTAGTTATAGATTTTGCAAGGCATGTTTCAAACCTCGTAAAACCTATAATTTGCGACGGATTTGAAAGCTCGGTTGCAATTTTGTCTTTTCCTTAATTTTCGGCCCTCCTCCCGATCTCTAGATTGAATAATTTGTTTTGATTGGTTAGGCAATTCCTGGAGAGGCGAGGAAATTTGAGCTCGGGGAAGAGACATATTACGTGGTTCTGATGGTGAACGCTCTTTTTTGGCAATTCTTTTTCTTGGGAGCGATCGGAGTCATTTTCTGTGCCTCCTCGTTGTTGTCTGGAATAATAATCGCTACGTTGTTGCCTGTAACGGAGTCATTAGCCGTTTTGTTCTTCCATGAAAGGTTTCCGGTGGAAAAAGGAATTTCTCTTACGTTATCTCTTTGGGGTTTTATTTCCTACTTCTATGGAGAGTTCCGGCGTATGAAAGAGACGAAGCGTGACCCTGAGTTAGGCTCGACATTAGCCAACCGTATGTAGCTGTATGTGTATATCAAAATGAATAGCTCTTAATGTGTGTATAATAACAATAAGAAGTTGGTTTCAGTCTTTGATATATACTCCTTGATATATGTTAGAGCCTTCTTTCTCTTCTGTGTTCAAAGATTCTTTTGGCATTAGAGAAAATTAAATACCCTTTGTTAAAGCTTTTTGGAAAGACTTGTATTCTCCAAGTTTTTTCCAAAAGTATTTTTGTATTTCTTTTTATGCTTTAGAGCATCTCTAAGGTGCCGTTTGTTTTTTAAGAGGTCTAAAGTCTGAAGTCTTAATTTAGTTATGATTAATAAGAGATGATGTGTAAAAATGTCTTAACGATTCAGACTTAAGAGCCATTAAGAGATTTTTTAAAAAAAACAAACAACCCCTAACACTTTCTCTAAAATAAGGATTTTGAGTTAATCTTTTTATTTTATTGTATTTTTTAATTTTCTTTTTAAAATGGAGAAAGCAATAGTGATGGTAAAATCTTTTATATTTGGAGAGTTATAAGAGAGAAATAACTTTTTAGAGTGAATTGCAAATTTGGTCTATGTGGTTTGTTGTTTTTCTCATATTTGGTCTCTACAAAAATTTTATTGCAAGAAAATCACTGTGATATGCAAAAGTGCTCGGATTTGGTCCCTCAGACTAACTCTGTTAGACTCCCTTCCGTTAAACCTCCTTCCGTTAAACCTCCTTGCACATAAGGGTATATTGGTCATTTTGCTTTTTTTTCATTTTTACTATAAATCACAAATCATAGGGATTAAATTTACAATTTACTCTATTTAATATATATATATATATATATATATATATACATACACACACATATATATATAGAGAGAGAAAACTCGGTTGCAGTCCCCAACCCCATCTGAAATCATCTTCTCCGCCCAAAAACCCAACTCCGGTCATTTTTTCCGACCAAAACCTCAACTCCAATCATCTTCTCCGGCTAAAAATCTCATATATGCCACCACATACAAACTTATAGACCATATCCGGCCACCACGATACGAATGCAATCGACCAAACGCAATCGACCACCGATAAACTCAAATAACTCAATCATTAATTATCATCACCACCACCTGATAACGATACAACAAAACACAAACCAAAACAAATTGATTATCACAAAAATCGTTGTTCACTTCCAAAAATCAAAAACATAATTACAATGATTGAACATAATCACTAAACCCTAAATCAAAGAAACAACAAATCACAGGGACGAACTTCGGCGACAAAAACCCACCCTCCGTTTTCGTTCCTGGCGACGAACTCCGACGACGAACTCCGGCTACTCACCTCCATTCACCCTCGTTCTAAACCTCCATTCTTAGCCACCTCCATTCTCTTCCGATCTGAACCTAGATCTGCTGCAAAATGGGCGACGACGATTGATATAGAGGGTGGATGGATAGAGATGGGTTTCGATTTTCGATCTCTAGTGAATATACCGCCTCCGATCTGAAAACAAAACCACCCCCAAGGGGTGAGTTACTCTCCAGGGACGAAGGTGGAGATCCCTGGAGTTACAGAGATCAAACCACATGGACGAAGTATACCAAAGAAGATGGAGAACGTTGGAGATCAAACCACAGGGAATAGTGGCGGTGGTGGTAGGAGTTTGATTGGTGGTAGAGAGAGGGGGGTGGTCGGTGGTGTAGAGAGAGAGAGGGGACGATGGTTGAGAAGGGAAAGGAAGTCTCCTAGGGTTAAAGGAATATATGGTTAAAAAGACCATTATGCCCTCATGAGGGCATTTAACAGTTGTAAATTAACGGACGTTAGCTTCAGGGACCAAATCCGAGCACTTTTGCATACCACAGGGATTTTCTTGCAATAAAAATTTTGTAGGAACCAAATGTGAGAAAAACAATAAACCACAGGGACCAAATTTGCATTTCACTCAATTTTTTATTATTCACAGTTTCACATCAATAATAAATTCGAAATTAAATAACGAAAAGATAAATAATAATATTTTTATTATATATATTTATATAAAAAATGGTTAGGGTAAAAATAATATTGGTTGGACATGTACTGCATAAGCTTCATTACGGCAATTTTACAAAAGTAGTCAGGATGGCCGAGTGGTCTAAGGCGCCAGACTCAAGTTCTGGTCTTCGTGAGAGGGCGTGGGTTCAAATCCCACTTCTGACATTTTATTAAGTTCTTAATTTTAATTTTGTTTAGTAACTTAGGGGTGCTCAAATTTATGATCATCCCGACCAACCTAATCTGAAAAAGCGTAAAAAACTTAAACCGAGGTAACTCGACATATAATCGATACAAATTTTGTCTAAACTGTATCTATTGGGTTGAGAACGAGTTATGCTCAAAGCAACCCTACCAAAACTTGTACATTTTTTTTTATTTTGGTTTTAAACTTTCAACGGCTCTTCTTTATCTCAATTTTCAAGTCTTACTATCTTAGCCCTAGTTTAGATTTGTCCACGAAACCACGTCAACTGAAATCGCACAAGTCTAACCTTCAAATCTTAAAGTTTCTTCGACATCCATCGAATCAAGAGGTAAAAGATACACTTCTTCTACTTTTCTCTTCTCCAGACCTGATCCTGACATTTTATGGGCCATGTGCGAGATGTAAAATAGGGCTCTCGATAAGTATGAAAAAAATTATTTAATATATCGTTTTGTATTATAAGAAATAACATTGAATTTAAGAAATACGAATAATTTATATAAAACCATTTTTTCGAATATTCTTAGACACAAAATCAATCAATAATTATTTATAAATTAATATGATTTAACATATCATCTTTACATAGTATCGTTAATCTGTTCCAACATCAATATATCAAAGTTTTCTAGGTAAGTAATTTTGGACTTTGGTACTAGATAAAAAAAACCTTATATAAACTATAATCAATACTGTAAAATGAACAACTAATTAACTTTTCACATATTTTCTTTTTCAATGTAATTAGTTAATACATGTTTGAACCCTTCATATAATACAAAAATTTTGGGTCCTATTAGATAGTAAAAAAAATGTGTCACTTTTATTTACTAATTTTTTTGATACTACTATATAGTAAAAAAAATATTTGTCCCCTATTTCTCGTGGGCCCTGAGCGTACGCCCGACCCGCCCTCCCCCAAAGACGGCTTTGCTCTTCTCTTGTTAACCTTATTTTTATTTTTATATTTCTATTTTAATTTTAATTTTTTTAAACGAAATCACTTAATTAGATTATAAAATGATGTATTAAAGTTTCAACCCGATCAACCTAACCTAACCAAACCTAACCTAACCTAACCTAACCTGGACGGTTTGGATTAGGTTTGTAACACCCATTTTTTTTTGCCTTGACAAGTGTTACGTAATATGAAAAATTCCTCTAAAATACTCCAAAATTTCGGCTAAATTAAAAGTGTTTACAGTGGAAGACTTTAAATTAATAAACATGTAACTTAAATGCTAATCCGTCCCATACCGGATTGCGTTACAAATTTATCTGTCATAGATGCCTGAACATAAATATTGGACTTAAATGGGCTAGACGAGTCTTTATACGTGCCCCCCTTTCCCTTGTTCAACATGAAACCTTATGTCCCTGAGATGCATACTATAGTTAGCTTATAAAGCTCAGTGAGTTCATGATTTGCATGAATAAAATCATTTTGCATAATACATATCAACTTCAAAACATTGTATCAAATAGTATGCACTTTCTGAAAACATGCAGCGCTGAAAGAGAAGAGATCTTATAAACTGTCTTGTCGGGTATGGGTCATTTTGTCACTGACACGCCCTGGGTTGAACTTTCTATTTTGTTAAATCACCCACTTGACTGGGTCGTGTCACTTGTCTCTGACACGCCCTGGGTTGAACTTTCTGTTATGTTCGATCACCCACTTGACTGGGTCGTGCCACTTGTTCGTGACTTACTAGTCAAATGTCCACCCGTTAAAACCGATCATAAGACTGTCATATAACATGGCATGCTAAAATTGTTTGAAAATAATAAACATAAAGCATGTGACTGGTTATAAATAACATACATGTAAAATATATTGCATCATGTATGTAAACTGAAACATCATGCATAAGTACACATCACCATATAAATCATATAATGCTGAAAATAAATTTGTACATAGGTATGCATCCCAGTGTAAGTCTCATGAGGAGTCACCTGATTATGTGTAGATCGGCTACTTATAGCTCTTGAATGAAAAACCTACACATTCCATACCACCATATCCAATTAATGGCTTATTTTTTTTCCAAAAGTCAACAAAAATCAACTATGGTCAACCCAGTGGCGGATCCAGGATTTTTTTCCTGGTGGGGGCACCTTTAAGATAGATTAAAGGACCGTAAAGTCGTCCGATATATTTTTAGCTTAATTCCACCGTTTTGAGCGATTTTTAAAGTTTTATTGGTTGATTTCAATGGATTTCAAAGTCTTTTTGGCGATTTCGAGGGACTTTTTCGGTTTTTTAATTGATTTCGAGAGCTTTTTTTGGTTTGTTAATTGATTTTGAGGTACTTTTTTTAGTTGATGGGGTCCCATACGAAAAATCAGTGGGGGGAACTATGGTAGAAATTTTAAAAAAATTTGTTTTTAACCTTAAAAAATTGTATTTTTGACTTTTTGAGTGGGGTCCTTCCCCTCTCCTTTTTCACTCTAAGTCCGCCACTGGTTCAACCCGACTCAACCGAAAGTTAAACTCTAAAATCGGGTCTCTTAATAACTCAAATATATTCATTTGATCTCGTCGTCAAATTACTTGTGGGTCAAACAAAATAAAAGTCAACCGTTGGTCAACCTCGACTAACTTTAGTCGAAACCCAAGTCTAAAACTCGACGACGTCCTAAAACGTCAAAATAATCATTTCATAACTTATAAACATATCTCTCCAAATTAAAGTGTCCCAAAACGTCAAAGTAATCATTTTACAACCTTATAAATTCATCACTGTAAATTAAAGTGTCCCGATAATTATTCGATCTAATTACGACGCTTTAATCCCATTGTAAATCATCAAAATAACTTAATAAATCCCCAAGTGTTGTGCTAGTAACGACGTTTAACGGCGGTTTATCTTTTAAATATATAAAGAAATTATTTGTTCTGCATTTAAATGTCTCAGTAATATTTAACCAAAATACGACGCTTCAAAGTCATCATTTAAATTTAATTAAATAATTTCATAACACCTCATTAGAATATAATTAATTAACATAATCAAGATTTCTAATTTAAATTAAGATAATAATTAAATATAATATAATTAATATATTAATTAAACTAGAACTTCAACTAATTTAATTCTTAATTAATAACAAGTCCTCACTTAATTTAAAACCCAAAATAATAATTAATTGTTGACCCAATTAATTGTCTAAACAACAACCCAAAAATATGGCATGGACTCTAATTATTAACCAAAAATAAAGGTCCAAATCTGATATATATTAAAAGCCTAAATTAATTATTAGCTTAAAATATAATTACAAGGTCCAAACTCAAATCAGAATCAGGTCGGAGCCCATCTTGTCGACCAGCACCATCAATCAACACCGGCGATCGGAAAACGGCTGTTTGGCATCGTTTCTTCGTCGTTTTCAATGATTTTTCTTACTAAAACTCTAGAAAATGATTTTCCTCAACCATAGGAACAAAAATCAACGAAAACCATCAAGTATTGAGCCCCACACGCTCATTTAAAATTTGGGTTAAAAACCCACTCGAATATCAGTAAAAAAACACAAAATCGGACCATCTAAACCAAAATCTGAGACATAAGGCTACTAAGGTTCGATAAAGGACTTAAAAACGAAGCTAACCATATAAAGAACTTGAAATTTGGTTGAGTATTTTACCTACAATCGTTGATAAAACGGAGCTTTTCGACACCGAACTTCAACCTCCGATTTCTCCTTCTATGTTGGAAAGAATTATGTAAAGGTGACAACTCTTATTTATGTTGCTGGTATTGTCACCTCTGTGCCAACAATCTGCAACGTCTCTGGTACTATTCTGGCAAGAGGCTGTACTGAGAGAACCTTTTTCTGTTTTGTGTTATCCAATAGTATTTCCCTGTTTTTTCCTCTTTGTGTATAAATATTGTCCCAGGTGTATTCCTTGTCATCAATGAGAAGAAAAGCTTTCTATATTTTTCCTTCTCTCTACCCCTTTTCTATTTCAAACTTGGTATCAGAGCCTACCGATGGCTACTCCTGTGACATCTCCTGTGAGTAATACAAGTAATACAAACAATACAAGCAACACCTCTCCTATCATTCTACCCTTTCTTGGTCATTCTTCATCCTTTCTTCCCCCTATTACCATAAAGCTTGATAGGTCAAATTTCACTTTCTGGAAATCACAAGTTTTACCAGCCCTGCGTGCTCAAGATCTCGAAGGGTTCATTTTGGGCTCAAAAATATGCGCTCCTCAACATCTTCAACCTGCTGGAAATGAAACTCCCCAAATCAATCCAACCTACACCTCATGGATAAGAACAGATCAAGCCATTCTGAGTTGGCTTCTTAACTCCATATCAGAAAATATGTTTGGACATGTTGTGAACTGTCACAGTTCTCAAAATGTCTGGACAACCTTGAATCTGTTGTTCACCACCAGTTCTAAAGCTCGTATTCTACAACTAAGGTTCCAGATGCAGTCTCTCAAAAAGGGTGGAATGACCATCCATGATTATATTCTGAAGATGAAAAACCTAGCAGAAAGTCTATCAGCAGCTGGACAAGTTATCTCTGATGATGACTTGGTTCTCTACATTCTGGGTGGTCTGGATCATGATTATGATTCAGTGGTGGTCAATCTGACTTCTCGACATGATCAGGTTACTCTGCAAGAAGTGAAATATATGTTGCAAAGCCAAGAAATGTGCATTGAGCAATTGAACTCAAAAATAAGTTCATCCATGCCTAGTGTGAACATTGCTACTCAACTAAGAAGGTCTCTAAACCCCACTGGAAACACATCTGGAAATCCACCTTTGATCAACAACTCCTCAAACCCTCCTATACTTACTACTGGTGGACGTTTCTCTTCCTTCCGAGGACGTGAAAGAGGTAGAGGAGGCCGAGGACGTGGTATTGGACCTTCCCTGTTCTACCAAATCTGTAACAAACCTAGTCATACTGCTGCCAAATGCTATCACCGGTATGATGTTACTTTTCAAACCTCTCAACAGTCCTCATATCCAAGCCCACGATCCAATGTGAATGATCAAGATCTCTTATCATCCAGCCAGAAAATGAATGATTCAACTTGGTACATTGACAGTGGAACATCTTCTCATGTCACACCAGATCTCACAAACCTTCACCAGAAGGCTGAAATGAAAGGTAAAACAAAACTCATAGTTGGTAACGAACAGGCTTTACCCATTTCACATGTTGGAACTTGCAAACTCTTTTATTGACCTCAATCATCCCCTATTTTTTTAAAGAATACTCTTTGTGTTCCTCACATCACCAAAAATTTGATTTCCATATCTTAGCTCACTAAAAACAACCCTTTCTTTGTTGAGTTTTATTCTAATCTTTGCATTGTGAAGGATTTGAGTTCGAAGAAGGAAGTGTTTCGGGGACATCTTAGAAATGGTCTGTACGAGTTCCAACCCAAATCTTCATCAAGTTCCAGTCATGGTCTACTCAAATCAAGTGATTCTCACAGCTGTTCCAGCACTTATCCACCTCAGTCTTTTTCATTATCTTCTTGTAATTCATCCAAAACAATTGGTGATGTTTGGCACATGCGCCTCGGTCACCCTAGTTCAGTTATATTAAAGAATATGTTACCAAACATCAAACCTAATTCTCTTTCTCCTTCATTTTTCTGTGATGCATGTCATGTTGGTAAGTCTAAACATTTGCCATATCCTTCAACAGAAAAACATACCACTAAACCTCTTGAAATAATCCACACAGATGTCTGGGGACCTGCCCCAATAATATCAAGAGAAGGGTATAGATATTATGTCCATTTCATTGATGACTTCAGTAACTATACCTGGGTCTTTCCTCTAAAACTTAAATCTGATGTCAAAGATGTCTTTCTACATTTCCAAGCATCTGTGGAACGAATGTTTGACACCAAAATCAAAACTCTTCAATCAGATTGGGGTGGTGAATATCGAACTCTTGCTCCTATTCTAAAATCGATTGGTATCCACTTCAGGTACCCATGTCCTTACACTCATTCTCAAAACGGTAAAGCTGAAAGAAAACACCGTCATATTGTCGAAATGGGTCTAACCCTGATGTCTCAAGTCTCTATTCCTCTAAAATTCTGGTGGGAAGCCTTCTCTACATCAACATTTCTCATTAATCATTTGCACACTGCCACCTTGAGCAACAAATCACCAATCGAGGTCCTATTTAAACTCAAACCAAACTTAAACTTTCTCAAGGTTTTTGGATGTGCTTGCTTTCCTCATATTCGAGACTATCTCAAACACAAATTGGATGTTCGATCAGTGAAATGTGTATTTATTGGATACAGTCATCATCACAAAGGGTACAAATGCTTGCATCCCTCTGGAAGAATATACATAGCCAAAAGTGTGATTTTTTAATGAGATTGATTTTCCTTTTGCACATGACCCATCATTCAAATCTGATTCTAACAATCTGTCTCAATGTCCTCCTCCTCATAATCATCTTCTTTGGCTTCCTCAGATTTCATGTAACCAAAATGACCAAGAAGAAGACCAAAATTCTTTACCCACTTCTCAAAGTCGACTATCTGATAACCTTTTACAATCTCAAAACTCCCCTTCACACTTCTCTATTGAAAAGTTCAACAGTCAAGTTCCATCAGAAAACTCATATCTTGCTGTCCAAACTGAATATGAGCATTCTCCTCTATCCAAAAGTCCTTCTTCAGTTAATGATCCTCATCTCAACTCTGAAGTACAAAATTTTGTCGCTCCTCACCATCATATGATTACAAGATCAAAAGCAGGCCTTTTCAAGCCCAAAATCTTCACAGCTCAAACTCAATATCACTTCTCATCTCTAGAACCTTTTGTTCCAAATTCTGTGCACCAAGCCCTCTCAAATCCCAAATGGAAATCTGCCATGGATGCTGAATACACAGCCTTGATCAAGAATAAAACTTGGTCTCTTGTTCCTAAAACACCAGGTATGCATATTGTTGAAAACAAATGGATATTTCGAAACAAATTAAACTCCGACGGTTACCTCAATAAGCACAAAGCTAGACTCGTGGCGAAAGGTTTTCAACATTACCCTGGAGTTGATTACCTCGAAACTTTCAGTCCTGTTGTCAAGTCCTCAACAATTCGTGTTATGTTTTCTCTTGCTGTTACCTTCAAGTGGGACATTCAACAGATCGATATTGACAATGCCTTTCTAAATGGACCCTTGTCTGAAGAAGTGTACATGTCACAACCTCCAGGTTATGAAAATCCCAATAACCCAACTGCTGTGTGTAAACTCCACAAATCCATTTATGGCTTAAAACAGGCACGAGTGCCAAACTTCGAACAACACTTCTCGATCTTGGTCTCAAAAACTCTATATCTGATCCCTCTCTCTTCTATCTCAACAAAAATGATGCCATTCTTCTTGTTCTTGTGTATGTTGATGACATCCTCCTCACTGGCAACAGCTCTAAAGCTGTGCAGCAAATCATTTCCTCTCTCCAAAAACAATTATCCCTTAAATCTTTGGGTTATGTGTCCCACTTCCTTGGATTTGAGACAACTAGGGGACCAAATGGACTTCACTTGTCCCAAACCAAGTATACTCAAGATCTCCTCTTTAAGACCAACAAGTTAAATGCAAAGCCCTGTCCTACACCAATCTATCAAAGCAACAATCTCTATCTAAATGACAACCCTCCTTTTGAGCACATATATGTTTATAGAAGCATCATAGGGGCTCTACAGTACCTCACTTTGAGAAGACTTGACATTGCTTTTCCGGTTAACAAACTTAGCCAATTTCTCCAAGCTCCTACATTGAATCATTGGAAGGCTTGCAAACGTATCCTAAGATATCTTGCAGGTACAATTGGTCAAGGAATTCTGTTCACACCAGCTTCAAGTATGATTATTGAAGGTTTTTGTGACTCTGATTGGGCCAAGGCATTGGATAATAAAAGATCCACATCAGGAAACTTGATCTACTTTGGCGGAAATCTAATTAGTTGGTCTTCCAGGAAACAAAAGGCTGTTGCAAGATCAAGCACCGAAGCTGAGTATCGATCAATGGCACAAGCTTGCACGGAAATCGTTTGGCTTCAGTCACTGTGCAAAGAAATAGGAATTAATTGCAATCAACCTGCAATCATCTGGTGTGACAACTCCGGAGCTAGACAGTTGGCCCTAAATCCCGTTTTTCACTCTAGAACGAAACACATCGAAATTGATGTTCATTACATCAGGGATAAAGTGGCGGAGAAAGAAGTAGAAGTAAGGTATATCCCATCAGAGGAACAGACTGCTGATATGCTTACAAAATCACTGCCTATAAATACCTTCAACTACTTAGAGAGCAAGTTGCCCATGGTGCCTTCTCCCCGTTCAACTTGAGGGGGCATGTTGGAAAGAATTATGTAAAGGTGACAACTCCTATTTATGCTGCTGGTATTGTCACCTCTGTGCCAACAATCTGCAACGTCTCTGGTACTATTCTGGCAAGAGGCTGTACTGAGAGAACCTTTTTCTGTTTTGTGTTATCCAATAGTATTTCCCTGTTTTTTCCCCTTTGTGTATAAATATTGTCCCAGGTGTATTCCTTGTCATCAATGAGAAGAAAAGCTTTCTATATTTTTCCTTCTCTCTACCCCTTTTCTATTTTAAACTTTCTAAACTCGACCAAATCTCCATTTTTTTTAACCAAGATGATCATTAACCGGTTACCTTCATTTATCTATAATTTTTTTTGTCCTAATAGTTGACAAAACGAGTCAATAAGAACCTCCAAATGAGTGGTCGTTTTTTATTTTCTGAAAAATTCAGATTTGTCCTTTTTTCATAACAGGTCCCTTAAGTTTGATCTTGTTGACATCTTCTCACACCCTTAACTTTCAGATATAGCATTCGCCCCCTGAATCCAAGACTTTTGCCAATTTTACACTTTTCACTCGTAATCTAACATTTTCTTTCAGTATTAGTCCGATTGCATAATAATTCATTTAATCACTTCTCACTTTCATTAAATAGAATAATTGGACCCTATTTACACTTTTCTTTATATTTTTGGTCCAATAAAATAATAACTCAAATTTTATTTTGTTATATATATTTTTTTCCATATTTATTTATTAACTACATTTTGGGGTGTCACAAGGTTGGGTTGCACTTTTGATTGAGTTAAGTTAGGTTGAGATTTTTCAAACCGTAAACATTAGATGGGGTTATTCAAATGTCTTCAACCCAACCAATCCAACCCATGAACGCCCCTATAAATTACCAATTACTACTTTTTATCTATACTATATTTTAAATTCTTAAACGGTTCTTGAAAAAGACCGTTCTTGAAAATCAGTTTTTGGAAATCCCTTTTTTTCTCCCCACGATTCCACCCTATTCAATTACATTAAATTTAATTTTACATTTACCACCATTACAATTAATTATTTAATTTATTTTATATCATTTGTTTTTTCATTTTACACCCTTGTCATGTTAACACAAATAATCGTATATGAACAAAAATGCAATGAAAAAATACGTTTCTTTTTTTACAAATTATACCATTATAATCGTCTCGTCAATACCTTCAAAACGAGCCTAACATTGAATATTTTCTAATTTAACCGTACTATTAAATATCATGAATATCTACGAATTAAATTGTTTTATATAAAATTTTTAAAACGGTTATTGTACAATATTTTGTACAATAACATTTACCACCCTTACAATTACTTATTTAATTTACTTTATATCCTTAAAAATTCTAAAACGGTTATTGTACACTTTTACAATGTTACATTTACCACCCTTGCAATTACTTATTTAATTTACTTTATATCCCTTACTTTTTTATTTTTCATTTTACACCATTATCATATTAACACAAATAATCGTATATGAACAAAAATGCAATGAAAAAATACGTTTCTATTTTTACAAATTATACCATTATAATCGTCTCGTCAATACCTTCAAAACGAGTCAAATATTGAATATTTTTTAATTTAACCAAACTATTAAATATCATTAATATCTACGAATAAAATTGTTTTATATAAAAATTTTAAAACGGTTGTACAATAACATTTACCACCCTTAAATGTTATATTTACGACCCTTACAATTACTTATTTAATTTACTTTATATCTCTAAAAATTCTAAAACGGTTATTGTATTTACCACAATTGCAGTTACTTATTTAATTTACTTTATATCCCTTACTTTTTCATTTTTTATTTTACATCATTATCATATTAACACAAATAATCGTATATGAACAAAAATGCAATGAAAAAAATACGTTTCTTTTTTTACAAATTATACCATTATAATTGTCTCGTCAATACCTTCAAAACGAGCTAAATATTGAATATTTTTTAATTTAACCGTACTATTAAATATCATGAATATCTACGAATTAAATTGTTTTATATAAAAATTTTAAAACGGTTATTGTACAACCTTTTGTACAATAACATTACCACACTTACAATTACTTATTTAATTTACTTTATAACCCTAAAAATTTTAAAACGGTTATTATACAATCTTTTGTACAATAACATTACCACGCTTACAATTAATTATTTAATTTGACGTTCAAAAAAATTAATTATTTAATTTAATTTATATTCTTTGTTTTTTCATTTTACACCATTACCATATTAACTCAAACAATCGTATATGAACAAAAATGCAATGAAAAAATACGTTTCTTTTTTTACAAATTATACCATTATAATCGTCTCGTCAATACCTTCAAAACGAGCCCAATATTGAATATTTTTTAATTTAACCGTACTATTATCAACTATGAATATCTATGAATTAATTTGTTTTCTATCCATACGTTTTATTTTTTTTCACCGTTAACATATTAAAAATACATAATTGTAGATCAACTAAAATATATTAAAAATATGTTTCATTACTATTATAAATTCTAATATTATAATTTTTTTGACAATAATTTTAATATAAACTAATTATTGAATATTTTTATGGGTACCATAAATGTATAACATTCTATATATACTATCTATATCTATACTATTATATTAAAGTTGTAAAACGGTTATTTTTAAAATTCAATGTTACATTTAACATTTTTACAATTAGTTATTTAATTTACTTTATATCCCTTATTTTTTTATTTTTCATTTTACACATTTGTTATATTAACACAAATAATGGTATATGAACAAAATGCAATGAAAAATATGTTTTTTTTACAAATTATACCATTATAATCGTCTCGTCAATATATTTAAAACGAGTCCAATATTGAATATTTTTTAATGTAACCGTATTATTAAATATCATGAATATCTATGAATTAATTTATTTTCTATTCATACGTTTTTTTTTCACCTTTAGCATAATAAAAATACATAATCACAGATCAACTAAAATATATTAAAAATACATTTCATTATTATTATAAACTAGGCATATACCCACGCACGATGTGACGCGAAAAATCGTGAAATCGAAGGAACAATTGACAAATGTATGTATCCGCTCGCAAAACATTTTGAAATCAAAATGACAACAACGTTTCATTTTTAGTTTGTATTTTTCGTCCTTATCGATACTTTAGTCTATGATTCACATATAAGTGCACCAAACGACTCAAGCACCGTGTTTTCATAGACTAAAATATCGATAAGAACGAAGAATACAAACTTAAAATGA
The DNA here is from genome assembly GCA_954870635.1 of Arctium minus. Lineage (NCBI taxonomy): Eukaryota > Viridiplantae > Streptophyta > Magnoliopsida > Asterales > Asteraceae > Arctium > Arctium minus. The sequence goes on along the minus strand of OX941080.1, from coordinate 40,801,842 downwards.
AAACGATGTTGTCATTTTGATTTCGAGATGTTTCGCAAGCGGATACATATCTTTGTCAATTGTTCCTTTGATTGCATAATTTTTCACACCAAATCGTACATCCGTATATGCCTAGTAAAATTAAAAAATAAATAAAAATGTGAGTTTTCACAATAGGAATAAACGAGCCACATGTTTGAGAGGTGGGGACAATTGCATTATGGTATGCATACGTGGTCATTTTGGTCACGTGTAAGGTAGCAGCCGCACGTTCCTATCATATCATATCAACCACACATCCAATCAATCCATCAAAAAACAGGTCATTAGTCACTTCTGACTTATAAACTTCTTTTATGGGGAGTGTTATTTGCACCAAAAAAGTGCAAATAGTGACTTATTGTTTTTCGATCCAATCATTAAAAGATACAAATTATTATTATTATTATTATTATCTTTATCTATATATCTATATATATACACGTGTGTGTGTGTTTTGATTTTATAAATTTATAAAATTTATAACTTTTGATTTTATTTTATAAATTTGTAACTTTTGATTTTATTCTATAAATTTGTAACAATGAAGAAGGATTCACTGGTGAACTAAGACTCACCGGAGATGGGCAGGAAATTAAATTCGTGGCACTGTAAAATTTTTGTGGGGAAGAAAACGTAGAGGAGAAGACATGTGATAATGATTTTAAATATATATTTACATTTTATACCCCTATAATTATTTAGTTAGTTTACTTTATACCTTTTACTTTTCTATTTTTTATTTTTCATTTTTATAATATTAACACATAAAATCGTATATTAACTAAAATACGTTAAAAAAATACGTTTTAATTTTAAAAGTTACACCATCATAATCGTCTCTTCGAAACATTCGAAATGAGCCCAATATTGAATATTTTTGGATTTAATTATTTAATTATATATCATATGTACTACATAAAACATATGAATATATTATTTTTCTTTTTACCATAAAACATAAAATGTATCATATATCATATATACTACATATTTTGGACAAGTTATTCATAATTTATGTTATTCTTATTTCTACCATTTTACTAATAACGATATTTTTCATGTTAACATCATAACGATGGAAATCGTAGTTTTAAAGACTAGGGACGTGAACATTGGGATATTACTTATAACACTTTAAACTTCTTTCGATCAGATCAAGGTGCACCATTTGAACACTGTATGATAATGTTCTGAAATAGGTGTCTTGATTGCTTCAAAATATAATGTGATATTATATGTTATAAGTATGACCGGCAGTGAGACGTACTTACCGCTTAGGTCCACTCCTCCAGTGTGGTATGAACATGTTGTTTTTACAATCGGGTACGTTAATGGTAACCATTATGTGAAATTAGATATGGCAGAAGGATACCCGTTTCCATAAATTGTAGGACATTTTTTCCATTACAGTTATCCGTGCGCTGCTGGATGAGCTACCCCGTATTCAGAGCGAATAAAGAAGTACATGCAACTTTTACGTGTTAATTGTACTACGGATAATGTTATTTTAGAATAATCGAATGTAATATAGATTATTTTATGTTCTATTTATATGTTAAATCACAATACTTATGTTTTATTTTATAATTATATAATTATAAAAAATTAGTAATATTTATATTTATAAATACTTATTTTTTTTCAAATCAAAACAAAAAGTAAAAAAAAAACTTTTAAAACTATATAATACAAATAAACAAAAATATATAATAAAAATAAACAAAAGAAAAAAAACAACAAAAAAACAAAAAAACAAAAAAAAACAAAAAAAACACAATTATGGAGCCAATCATTTTTGGTACTTTTTTGTGCAATTAGAAAAAAAAAAAGTGTAGATAGCCTCCCCCTCTTTTATTTATAAGAGCATCACCAATTAAAGGTGTAACGACTTCTAAGAATTAGCATTGTGAAGAGTTCTTATAAGAATCCAAATCCCTTTAGATTCTTACCATAAAATTTGTGAGATGTGACATTTTTCTTATTTTTTATTTTATTTTCTTGAATTTATATTAAAATTGTATATATAGATGGAACCTACAAAAATAGATTCTTGTAAGAACTACCATTGTAACATTTTATGTGAGTTCTTGTTTTGATGAATTAAAAGTGAGGTGACAACAAAAAGTGTAAAAATAAGGTTCTTCATAAAACCTTCATTGGAGATGCTCTAAAACAGTCAAAAAAACCAAGTAACATCGTAAGACACTACTTGGAAGATGCAACAATTTTTTTTTTGGTGGTACGTAAGTTGCAACATGTTCCTACTTTGTTGTAATATGTGATTTTGGCTTGCTTTGTATGTGTCGATGTATGTAATTGTAGGACCGTAAGTTGTGTTGTCTTAATTTATTTTTGTTATGGACTCATTTTTTATCTGGATATGTTAAAAAATGTCGGAAACCATAAAAAAAAGTATTTTGTAGTGTTGATTTACGATTTCTTGGCTATTATGTAGAAAAGAAATTTAGAATTGGTAAAAAGGTAAAACTTCCTCTATATGATTATTTATGACAATAACTCGTCAAACAATTCATTATATTTAAATCATATATATATATATATAAGGGTGGTTTCAATTGGAAATCATATTACATTGGAAACTTTGGAAACCATATATCAACCATGGATCTTATTAAACAACGGTCAAGATTTATCTGAATTAAATATGGTAACAAATTAATTAATTTATTAATAAATAATAATAATAATAATAAGTCAAAAGGGTAAATGTGTCTTTTGCTTCTATGTTTCAAATTTGGTAACATTGATGAAATATGCTGAAAAACAATAAATAGTATCTTTCTTTAAAAAACAAAAGGAAAGCGTATCAAGAGTTGTCTGCTTACCATCGAAACACAGAGAGCTCTACCAATTTCATTGCAACGATGATACGATTGCCTGGAGGTAAAATTTGAAGATTTCATTGGATTGCGACCTGAATAATAATAGGCAAATCAACCATTATCATCTATTTTGATTTCAGTAACACATACTGCTTCGATTTCATTGTCTAGGTCGGAAAAGGAGCGAGAGATTGATGAAGAAGAACTCGTTTTCGAACTACAAGAACACAACAGAGAATCCTCTCGATAAGGATGGCAATGAAATCCGACCGAAATCAGAGGGGAGCACGAATAACAGACTGCCGGTGGTAAAACCCCATATCGATGAAGGTAAGTTTAATAAGCAATGTTGTCATGAAAGTAAGTTTTTTTACACAAACCGAAATCAGAGATGAGTGTTTCAATGTATGAAATCGAGTATTCAAGTTAGGATTTTGAAGAAGTCAGATTTAGGGATAAACCCTATTTTAGTCTGCAATTAGGGTTTTCATATGTTGTAAATAGGAATGGGTAACAAAACATTAGATGAAATCAAGTGTTGTTCATGTAATCGATTGCTGTTCATTATGGGATGAAATCAATTGTTGTTCATAAATGTTACCAAGGGATGAAATCGATTGCCAACCTTGACATTGGGATGAAATCGATTGCTAATTTTAAATGAAGTACAACCTTCAAAATCGATTGCAGTTCATGTATGTGTGTATTGTTGTGCATGTAATGTTTTAAGTTACAAATTTGTGATTGATAGTTCATGTATGTGTGTATTGATGTTCAATTGTTTATTGTTTCGTCACCTGTTCACCATCATGTTTCACGCACGATCGAATTTTGAAATAAAAAGGTAATGAAACATGAAACATGAGATATCTGTCTTCAAAATGAAACAGGTAATAAGAAGGTAATGAACATGTAACTAGTAGGTAATGAAACATAGACAGGTAATAAGAAGGTAATGAAACATGAAACAGTTAATAAAAGGATAATGAAACATGACACATGAATATGATGAAACTGATAAATTAAATGTTATGTTTCATGAATATGATGAAACAGTCAAGTAACATATGAGGGGGACATGTTTGATGGTGTTTCAGCTAACGAGATCAATGTTTTAAAAACCGGTTTTTTGGTTGACCCGGTGTGGTGACCGGGTCACGGTTCAACCGGGTGGTTGACACGGTTTCAAGAAATTCTATGTATTTTTCATTTTCCTGCATACATATATAGGGGTAAGTTCAAACGAGAAGTTAAACATTTTGCGAGAAGGCGAGAAGTGTGATATAATATTAATATATATATATATATATATATATATATATATATATGTTGAGGAAGGATCATGCGAGAAATTAAACATTTTGCGAAAAGACGAGAAGTGTGATATAATATATGATTACACGGTCTGTAAGTATGTTTAATCATATATGATTAAACGTCTATGTATTGCCAATATAACATGTATTTAATCATATATGATTAAGCTTGTGTATCATATATGATTAAACACTTCTCGCTTTCTCGCAAAATGTTTAGCTTCTCGTTTGAACTTACCTCTATATATGTATGCAGGAAAATGAAAAATACATAGAATTTCTTGAAACCGGGTCAACCACCCAGTTGAACCGGTTGAACCGTGACCCGGTCACCACAACGGGTCAACAAAAAAACCGGTTTTTAAAACATTGAACTCGTTAGCTGAAACACCATCAAACATATTACCCTCTATTGCTTCGTATGGTTAAACATCTGAGGGGAGTTAGCAAAATCTGAGGGGGGGGGTAACAAAATTTTATTACCTGAGGTTGAAAAGCCTTTGGATTCAAAGATTGCAGCTGAGCAGAAAAGATTTTATTGGTTCTTCTATCCCTTATCATGTGGTGTCTGCTACAAGTTTGTTCTTCTTACGAGCTGAATGAAACAAGTTCTTAAGCCGAAAACATATTCAACTCGCGGTTCAAAGACATATTCTTTGTTTTTAAACTGAATATGCACTGTGGAATGTCATGTAACTCGCACATTATCTTTCTTGTGTGCTGATCCGATGTGTTGAGTTTCTACAGTTGAAAGCTGCTCAATGGTGCGTTCAGTCGATGCTATTGTACATTGAATCTGGTTACAAAGTTGAAACTATGAAGACCAAGAGCTTTATTCAAGGGGGAGCTTGGAAAGACATGAAGACATGCAACACCAAAGTTATTCAAAGATTCAAGAAGGAAAGAAGATCAAGGTCTGAAGATTTCAAGATGATAAATGCCTTATTCAACTTTAGGGAGATATTGTTAGGACTGAAAGTCCTAGTGCGTGGAAAGTTGTATAACACATTTATAGAGTTTAATTGTTTTATTATTTATCGCGTTGTAATAAGCCTATATTGTAATTGGGCTTGTTTGGTTTAATGGGCCTTGGGCCTTTAGGGTTTTATCTCTAGTATTTAATGGTTTGTTTAGGTGAGTTTAGGGGGGGTGGAGAAAAGAGTTGGTCATTAGAAGGTTTACACTTGCTTATCAGAAATTCTCTCTGTAAACCTTAAACCCTTTACTGATAAATGTAATCATATGACCCGTAGTTGTGATTGATTATTATTGTTTCTTGATTATTATCGTGAATTGCACTGTATCTGGGATCTACAATTGGTATCAGAGCAGGATCGAATTAATTTTTATTCGATACGATCAAAAGGTTTGTCTAAATCCCTTTTATCGACTTCTACTGTTAATCGACTTTGGTTCTACCGTGTTCATCATATTCGATTTGAATCTATGTTTGTGTTTGTTTGGGTTTGATAAACGAAATATGTCTTCAATTTTTTGGTTTTAAAAGGTGATTTTGTGTGAATTTCTGATTATCGCTGCCATGAAATTAACCCAGATTTTTGGTTCAATCGATACCGCGTTCATCAAAATTGAAGTGGTTAGTTTATGATTTTAGTGGTTTTTTGTTTAGATTAAATATGGGTTTGAGGTTGGTAAGCAAAATCAGTGCTTATTTTTTGTTTTAAAAAGGTTGTATTTGATCGATTCATTGATTATCGCCGTTTTTATCGAAGGAGATCGAAGAAACCTAGAAAACTCTTTGATCTCCCGGGTCATACGTCTCCCGGTACCATCTCTCCCGGTACCATATTTTTTTCCCGGGGCCTTGCTAACTCCCGGTTTGTAGCAACTCCCGGTACCATATCTTCTCTCAGGTTTGAGTTTGTACAGGATTTTGATCCGGGAAACCCATACCACCGGGAATTAAAATTCCTTCTACACTCTCTCAAGTCTCACCCCTCACTCTCCCTAGACTTTATCTCCCTCTCCCCTGTGAGAAAAACACGCCGACGGTCCCTATCTCGTTACCCACCGCCGACAACGTTTCCGGCGTCAGGACACCCACCCGCCCCACACCTTCGTCTCCATCATCACCATACATACTTCGTCTAACATCTGAAACATTGGGGATCATTGCATCCATTTTGAAATTGAAATGAACAACCGCCAGAGTTCTTTTTTATGAGAAACTAATATATGACCACTTTGAAATTGAAACCAGAAATCTCAAGACTGGTGAAATCGAACCTAGGAACCAGTTCATCTTGTCGAGGTATAAGAATTCGCTGAAACTCGTAGGTCTGTTCATTACTCCGGTTCATCTTCTCGCCGAATCACCTTCTGTTGTTCGTCTTCTTGTAGTCCGTCAACGGTAGCAAGAGGGTTCAGTTTTAGGGTTAGGGTTTTTTTTACTGTTCTTGATATTGAGTTAGGATTTTTGATTGTTTACGATATTTGATTGTTCTTGAACTCCCGGGACTTCTCTTCCCGGCCTCTCCTGGTCCTGGCACGTTGCTAATCACTCCCGGGACCTTGAGATTCGGGTTGATTCGGTCATAACAAAAGTTTAAGAGTTTTTCAACCGTTTTTCGATTGATTCGGTAATGGTCGTGGACGAAGTTTTTAGTTTTTAAAGTGTTTAGGAGTGTTTATGACGCTTAAACGATCATTTTTGGTTGAAAAGTTTTAACCCATACGGAGTTTTGGAGTTTTTGATCGTTTTTCGAAAAGTTTTCGATTGGTTCATTTGTGATCGTGGGTTGACCGGTTGAGTTTTAATCTGTTAAGGACTGATCAGGGAGCTTTAACGATCATTTTGCATTAAATATTACTAACCATTTCGAAGTTTTGCAGGTTGGCTCAACGAAGGGGATTATGAATAGTGTTTTCGTTAAGTGACCGTTAAATTTCTTACATTTTGGTCATTTTTCGTTAAGTCTCTGTTAGTCCAGGTAGTTTGTTAGTTTAGTTAGTTTTATTTCATTTCTAGTCCTTTTTCAGTTAGTGTCCAGTTAAATCCGTTAGTAGCTTTAAATTTTACACTTTTAGTCCATCTAGTTAGTAGTTTTATTTTATGTCATTTTTGGTTCTTCTACCTTTAAGTTTTACTTTCTATCATTTTTAGTCCCTCTAGTTTTAAGTTTTAGTTAGTGTCACTTTTGGTCCTCGTACTTCAAAGGTTTCAAAGTTTGTCAAGTTTAATCCCTAAACTTTCAAGTTTCACTCATTATCACTTTTGGTCCCTGCACTTTAAAGTTTCATCTCTTGTCAAGTTTAACCCCTGGACTTCAAGTTTTTCAGATAAGAATGACTCATTTGATTGATCTTGATACTTCAAAAGAAGATATGATTCTAGATTTGAAAGGGAAAATTTGCACTTTGGAGGAAACTAATTGCGATCTTGAGATTTCAAAGTTGAAGACAGAGGTTGATTCAATGACGACTGTAGTAGAGAGAAACTTTTTGAAAAATAAAAACTTTGAGCTGAAAAGGAGAATATCAGATCTTGAAAGAGAAGTTGATATAAAGAAAAGGGATCGACATGAAAACTCAAAGAAAATATCTAAACTTGAACAAAAAGTTGCAGATTTTGAAGTCAAAGAAGAGAAGAACATGGCGCTTGAAGAAAGAGGAAACATGTTGGAGAGTGAAAATCTTGACCTGAAGAAAAGACTTGTTGTTTTTGAACAAGAAAAAGTCGATTTCTCAAATGAAAGGAAGAATCTTGAAAGAAAGATTCTCGAGCTTTCAAAGAAAGTTTTTGATGAAAGAAAGGTTTTTGAGGATCAAAATGCGAAACTTTCAAAACAGATTTCTAATTTTGAAAATGTTTTGATAATTGAGAGAGATTCTTTTGAGAAAGAGCGAAAAGTTTTTGAGAGTGAAAAGAAAATGCTTGAAAAGAAGAATGTTGCGGTTTTTAAAGAGATATCTGATAAACGCAACAGTATAGAAAAGGATTTTGAAAGTGAAAGAAAGACTTTCGAAACTGAGATTCATAAGCTTTCAAAGAAATTATCTGGATTAGCAATAGAGATTTTGAAAGAACAAAAGATAAAATCCGATTTACAAAAACAATTTGACTTTATTCTAGAAGAAATAAATGTTTTATTTGTAAAAGTCAAGAAACTTGAAGAAGTAAATCCTAAAGTTGAGTTATCTGAACAAGCTAGTCCCGATACTGTTGTTCAGTCTCCTTATTCTTCATGTTCACCTTCTAAATCTAATTCTTCGAAGAAGTTTGTCAAATCAAATGAATTTTCAAAAGATCGGATTCGTCCTTCAAATCTTTTCTATAATTCTCTTGTTGATGATTCAAATAATCAAGTGTTTCGAAAAGTCAAGATGGTTTGGAGAAAGAAACCAACTACAGAAAGTAGAGATGGAAACAAGTCTCATGATTCTCCGGTAGTTGATCCAAAGTCATTTATTTCCAAGACTGATTCACCTACTTATGTCTACTCTATAGGAAAGTTGATCAGTCTGCACCGGCAAACGATCTGTTGCACTTACTGTGGAAAAAGTGACGTTGTGCATCCAAGGTACGTTAATAGTTGGTATGGTACTTATAGCATCCCCAATCCTCAGTTTAATAGCTTCAAAGCCAAGGCAATTAACCATCAAGGATCCATCACAATATGGATACCAAAATCAAAATCTTCCTAATCTGTTTTGCAGGAATGTCATGTGTGATTTAATTCAGATCATTCATGTCACATGACTATAATCAAGGGTCATGCCACTTTTGAGGGGGAGTACCATGTTATTTATTTTTCATATCGACTTCTGAACACTTCAGTTCAGGACTCATTCTTAAATGCTTTTGACTTCTGATTCTCTCAAATCAGAAATTTTACTTCAATGTTCTATCTTGGTGAGTTAAAGGAGTGTTAGGGCTCATAAAGTTTCTATGGTCAATCTAGAACCGGAATGACCCACCCAAGAAACACATCCCATTCATAGATATCAGTGAGGGGTCTAGATTAATAGATGAGTTCGGAGTAAAAAAATGGTGCGGATGTGACAGGACTTAAAAGAATTATTGGTCCTTACCAAACCGAGTCAGTTATTCGGGTTACCACATAATCTATTCATTCTCGTTCTTTGGAGATGGATATTGAAATAGACATGGACCCAGTGTCGATAACTCGTGTTACCCCACCCAGCGACTCAAGTATCTCTCAAAAGATACTTGTTTCATATATGCACGGAGATTTAGCACATAATCTATCTATTCCTCACTCGGAGGTCTTAGATATTGAAAAAGGAAGACATCAACTCCGGTCTCTGAACTTCATATTCATCTCACTGTGTCTATTTATTTCTAACCTGCATCCCAGGTTGAATCAATCTTTGAGCCTAATCGATATGATTTATACTTCTTTCACACACGCACGATTTTTTGTGATTCCTCTTGCATATCTTTGTGATATTGCTAGAACAGTTTGAGAAGTAATTTTTTAATATTTTACTTCGGTGATAACTGGAAGTCCTATCAGAGGTACATCGATGCCAACTCTGAAAATAGGCCACACAATTACTTTTAATTGTTGTGATAACAGTTACTCTTGTGTATCTGTGTTAGCTGTTACCCTTGGTTATTGAATCGTTTTATCTGGTATTTTGCTACTCATCTGGTTAGTCTTTGAAGTTACATGATGCTCAGGATTCTCCTAATCATCATGAGGGGGAGAACGACACAAAATTCAAAGACACAGATTATCGTGTTGAGCGGGAGTTAGCAAAATATGAGGAGGAGTAACAAAATTTTATTACCTGAGATTGAAAAGCCTTTAGATTCAAAGATTGCAGCTGAGCAGAAAAGATTTTATTGGTTCTTCTATCCCTTATCATGTGGTGTCTGCTACAAGTTTGTTCCTCCTACGAGCTGAATGAAACAAGTTCTTAAGCTGAAAACATATTCAACTCGCGGTTCAAAGACATATTCTTTGTTTTTAAACTGAAGATACACTGTGGAATGTCATGTAACTCGCACATTATCTTTCTTGTGTGCTGATCCGATGTGTTGAGTTTCTACAGTTGAAAGCTGCTCAATGGTGCGTTCAGTCGATGCTATTGTACATTGAATATGGTTACAAAGTTGAAACTATGAAGACCAAGATCTTTATTCAAGGGGGAGCTTGGAAAGACATGCAACACCAAAGTTCTTCAAAGATTCAAGAGGGAAAGAAGATCAAGGTCTAAAGATTTCAAGATGATAAATGCCTTATTCAACTTTAGGGGGATATTGTTAGGACTGAAAGTCCTAGTGCGTGGAAAGTTGTATAACGCATTTATAAAGTTTAATTGTTTTATTATTTATCGCGTTGTAATAAGCCTATATTGTAATTGGGCTTGTTTGGTTTAATGGGCCTTGGGCCTTTAGGGTTTTATCCCTAGTATTTAATGGTTTGTTTAGGTGAGTTTAGGGGGGAGTGGAGAAAAGAGTTGGTCATTAGAAGGTTTACACTTGCTTATCAGAAATTCTCTCTGTAAACCTTAAACCCTTTACTGATAAATGTAATCATATGTCCCGCAGTTGTGATTGATTATTATTGTTTCTTGATTATTATCGTGAATTTCACTGTATCTGGGATCTACAGTTTCTATCTTGTCAATTTAAGTCCACTAATTATTTTTCCCATAATCGATCATTTAAATGTTTGTGTCAGATTTTAACCGTTCTTAGGGCCTGCTTTCTTGCTTCTGAATGCCTCTTACTGGATAAAAGCTCTTATAAGAGATGGTTTGTTTACCAAAAAAAATAACATCTCTATTGAATTCCAATTTTTGATCGTCCTCTTTCCCTGCTAAGTAATACATCAACTCCTTACTAGAGTCAGAGATGTTATTTCTAATTATAACTCTATTCACCATTTCCCAAAATTTAACCTCCTCCTGGAGAAAATAATAAAAAATCTAACACGAATGAGAACAACAAAAAGACAACTTGTATACTGTCTCTAAAAGCTTTTCCTTTATTTTTGTGCAATTCTTAGTTCCTAGTGTTCTCGTCTATATTTGAAAATTCAGTTGTCGTTTTTCACATATTTACTTTACTGATTGACTAGGTAGATGGTTTAAATATGACTAGAAGCGTACTCGTGCAATGCAGCAAGATAAATCACGATTTTAATGTTTCATTATATTTTTTTGTTGATTTACAGTACGATTTTGGATGGTTTTAAGAAAGTGATAATGTTTTTTTTATAAATTTGTTTAATTTAGGCTTAATAATATAATTTTATATATAAAAAAATTAAGTATTTTGTTAGAATTCAATGATTATCTTATATATTTTAATGACATATAGAAAAAATAACCAATTACATATTTAATAATATAATTAAAACAAAATTATAGTAATATAATATATTAATTAATAGTGATAAATGGAAAGATCTGCATAAAAGGAAGTCCTGCACATACCAAATTGGTGGGTGTTTAGAAGCCTGCAGTAGTAATATGTATCTTGTGCTTTGATACTTGTAAATTAAGAGATTTTTAAAATCTTGCATAAAATGATGATACCTTGTGCCTAATAATTTGTATTTAAAAGTTTTTTATCCGTGCTTTATAACATAGTATAGATAGGTTAAACTTAATAATAATACAATTACGTAAATGTAGACATAACAAGCAAATACTAAGGAAAAAAGTATTTTATAAAACATTTGATCATGTAGGGGTGTTCATCCAAACAGCCAAACCGCACCGCAAAGCGCGGTTTGAAACTTTTACGGTGTGGTTTGTGGTTTGTATGCATAATGTAACACCCTCGAATTTTATATATAACATATAAATATTTAATTTTATATATAACCGCACCGCACTGCATATCTTGTATATTTTTAATTTTATATATAACATATAAATATAGAACAATTTAGTATTTATGTAATGTCTTTAGACTTCGTGTTTTGACCCATAATCCCATCTTGAATAAACAATTGGCCAATTGGAAGTCGGGGCTTAAAGATCGAGATGAAAGAAAAAGTTGGACATGTCACAACTCACACATTTAATTTAGTTTAAACTTTATTTTTTATTTCTTAAACTATTTTTAATTATACAATATACATTTGGAATAAGATGTATTGAAACTATATATTTTTTTAAACTACGGTCACTTTATCGTTAATTTTATAATGTATTTTAAACTTATAATTTTTGGTATGTATGCATAATGTAACACCCTCGAATTTGGTAAGAGCAACTAATTCAAAATTTTAAACATAACATCAAAATAAGGAACAAAACTTCATCTTACGATCCAAAACTCTATATGCCTCAAATACGAATTCTATAATTAACTTTGACATATATAAAGCTCCAATAACATACAGACTAAATTTGAAGTCGGGTGTTACTTAACCTAAATACAAGCTGCCCTCCTTAACTTAGTGTGGAAGACTTCATCAAGTTATTCACTCCTTGGGCGCACAAAGGGCACTCCTCTCTTCACTGCGATACTAAAACTATTCCCAACCGGAACCTGTTGCACATGCCGACAAATAAAAAGGGTTAGGCTAACGCCTAGTGAGTTCAAGAGTTTTACATGAGTAAATATATCTTTAAAAGAACGAAACTCACTTGAAATCACGACCTTTCAATTAATGTACTTTAAAACGTGGAAACAACTCTTTTCCAATATCATGCACTTTCAAATATGGACATCTTATTTTAAACATGCTTTATAAATTGATGCAACTTAAACTAACTCGAAACATGAATATGAATCGACTCCCATTTAAGAAACGTGGATAAAACGTTATATCCCAAAACACCCAAATACGGGTGGGGCAAAATACTCGACCCATGAATCATCATCAAAACCACATATCCCGTACGTCCGAAAACATGGACACTAGGTCCAATACTCACGCGACCATAAAAGAAAGGAATCTAATTACCAAAACATGGGGATGACATAATTCATTCAAACCTTAATATACGAGGAGGAAGATCCAATATTAAGGCCCTTATTCACTGTCGACCATATAGAACCAATGACAATAAAGTAAAACATCCTTATATTTAAAATACTAATAGCCGACAACGGGGGAGACCCGTATCCGTTGAGAGTGGAGGAACACAAAAGTATGTCACCCATGCAACGTTAATCGCATGACAACTCACGACATCACAGTCCAAGTGTCCCTACGATTTCTTTAACAAGCTTCACCTCAAGTCAGTTGACCTTGATGAACATTCCGAAGAACTCCATCCCGAAGGCCCGACACACTTAAAGACTACCTCCCAGACATTACTTCAAGCGGCGGAGGTCCTAGTGCCTACCTCCTCGGTAGCACCACCAGACTCAACCCTCCCAGTGCTTACTTGTAAAGTTTCCAGTCATAAAACATGGGTACCAGAGTTCAACCCCGCAATACCCAATTGACCACCAAAACAGACTGACTTACGTGCCTATGGATCTAATGCAACACAGTCTAACCTTACCGGACTACACATGAATGACCAAATCACTCGAGCCCGTAACCAACCTCAATATGCAACACAACGCATTAGTACGTATGTCATAACTGGACTCTACATTGAGCCATATAAAACCGGACAAGTGTCCTCAAGACTCCTTTAAAACGACATCGAGTCAAAATACTCAAAACCACTTCTTGACCAATGATTAACGCTTTTCAAATAATAAACGCACTCGACCCATACCAAACAATCACACGCTCCAAAATACTTGAATGGACTCCAACACAGTTTAAGTCGGGACAAAAGATTTTCCAAATAGATTTATACTCTTTATCCTTTCAAAACGTCCCAAAACACAAAATTAAACCTTTACCCAAAAAAACACTAAGAATGCTTTTTAACCAAATAAGATCCATTTAAGCAATAATTCATCAGGAACACTTTAAAATGACTCATTGTCCAAGATACCCAAAAATCCCAAATATGGGGGTTTTACAAAGTTTATGAAGCCAGGTACTCAGATGATCAAAACCCACCAAATGACTCAACAAATAATAGTTTCATGTAAAACACATCAATACTTTAAAATAAACATTTTGGCATATACAACGTTTTCACAAATCAACTTGAACTCACCTTGCTAGATTTAAGCTAAATCTAGATTTTTACCCCACATAGATCTTCTTTGAAGAAACTTGCATCCTCCAAGCCAAAACTTCTAAAACCTAGATCCATAAATTTCAACCGTAAATATTTACATCCAACCATTGGAAACATTCCTCAAACATTATATATGAAGATCTCAACTTATACCAAAACCCTAACTTCCATAGATGAAGAAAATAGAAGATTACCTTAACCCAAGCTTGAATCCACCAACTAAAACACCTATAGTTCACCAAAATGGCCACAAACTTCCAATCTACAAAAAAGGGAAAACAAGGGTGGATGAAACCCTAGAAAACTCGATGGAGAAGATGAAGGTGGAGGACTATGGTTCTAACCTCCAAACTTGCTAGGAGATGAGGAATCATGAGATTTTAGGAGGAAAACTCCTCAAAATGGGTTAGGGTTCATTTGGGAAGGTGTGGGTCGGTTTGGGAGAGAAGGTGGGAGAGAATTTGAGGGTTTTGAGAGAAATGAGGTTGGAGGCCGGATTTTCTTCTTTTATCAGCGCACTGTGCTCCAGCGCGGATTGCGGCACGACCTGACCCACGCGGAGAGTCACGCGGACCACTGAAGCCGTGAGGAAACAGAGCCTCGCGCGGTTCGTGGCGCGGCTCGACTCGCGTGGAGAGTTGCACGGGGCACTGTTGGTGATTTCTTTCGCCTTCTCTTCGGCCAACGATTTTGGGGTGTTACACATAAAGTTCGATAGAGACAAACCGCATAAACCGCACTGAATTTTGCGGTTTAGAAAAATGTTCAAACCACATATGCGGTGCGGTTTGGTCCCAAGCTGCACCAAACTGCACCGCGAACACCCCTAATTTGATGTATAGGGTCAGGTTCAGGGAAAAAGCTTAAAAAATGGAAAACTGAGAAACACCCTGATATCCTTTCATCTGGACGATATGCACTTGTGCATACAACTAATTTGTAACATGCACACGTGCATATGCACAAGTGCATAATACACACGTGCATAAAAAACAACTTAATTACTTGTATGCACAAGTGCATACCGTCCAGATCAAAGACTACCAGGGTGTTCCTCGTTTTTTTTTTTTTTGAGATTTTCCCTTAAACCTCCATCTTGATATATAATAGTTTATCATAAGAAAATACTTCGAACAAAATGTTATATTTGTCATTTTACTCAATTAACACATGATAACAAAAACATTAGTTAAACAATAACTTTCAGTCAACAGTTATTTGAGTCAGATCTCTACCTCGATCATCATTTACCCAAATATTTTTTTTGTAAACAACCCCAAACTTTGGGTCTGAATTGATTATTTTTTCCTTAACTGAATCTATTTAATTTTTTTTATATATTTTTGGAAGATAAATATGTATAAGTGTCTCCAAAACTCATTTTACAAGTTAAAATGTCCAACAAATTAGATTTTCTATAACCAAACGAAACAAAATGAGCCTACTATATTTCATTCGAAGGAGTCTAGGGGTGATAAGAGACGCATATCTGACTTCTATTGCAAATAGTAAAGCGGTTGGTTCCGTGATGACCCACTCCTACTAGTGAAATGTGTGTAAAAGGGAGAAAACTTATTTGCTAGAAAATGAAAAACTTGATAAGAGTGAACTACTACAATAAAACTACAAAGAGAAAAACACAAGTATACAAAAATTTGTGAAACTATATAAGAGTAAGCAACAACATGAAGAGAAGCAAGTCCAATAAAACATAACCAATGTGAGTCAAACTTAGGTTTTGGGTAGCCTAACTACCGACTCATTAACCTTACCGCTACCATCCATCTCTCCAGCTCCCTTCACTTAAAACCTGCTAGTCTTATGTCTCCAGAAATTCTTATCAGATACCATGTCCTCAAAAATGCCTAAAGTCGCCATATCCTTTATCAGTTGCTCATCACATGCCTTCCTTGACCTACCCCTCCTCCTCGTCCCCTCAAACATCACACTTCTACCCTCCTAATTGGAGCCACCATTACTTGCCTAAGAATGTGATCAAACCATCGCAATCTTCTATCTTTCAGCTTACACGTCATAAATACAAAAATACAAGAAATCTTGGAATAGAAATTCAGGAATTTTGATCACAATTAAAACTATGTTCCCCCTCCGCAGACTTAGCACGGGGGTCCCGCTATTAAAGGCCATATTACAGTTTTGAAAATTTCTCAGAAAATATTCTAAGTATGGAAACACGCAGATCACTATGAAAATTTGAAACTCGCTGACGCCTAAACTCGCAGAACACAGATTACTGAGAAACTAGCAGGCTTAAGCTTGCGCATTTATGAAACTCGCAAGCAAAGGTTTGCGTGTTTTGACAAACTCGCAGGCCGAAATTATCTCTAAAACTCGCTAATAGTAGCGTGCGCATTTTCTGAAACTCGCAGGTTGAATGAACTCGCAGATCACTGTTTTCGAAGAAACTCGCAAGCAAAGACTTGCGCGTAGAACTCGCTAAGGTCTACGTGCACGTTTCAATACTTAGTAAATTTTCCCCAATCTTCAAACTCGTAGACTTCGATCTGCGCGTTTCTAGAACTCCCAGATAACCCTCTACGCGTTTTGTCCAAAAACCAATTTCTTCAGCTTGCGCGTTTTTGCGATGAACTTGCACGTTTGATGGATCTTGCGCGTTCTTCAGAATATCGACAAAAAATCCAACTTTTCTCACATATTTCAATCCAAGCCTTGTCCAATTGACTTGAAACTTTGTATGGATGCTCGATTTCAATATTCTAACAGGTTACAACACTTAAATTTGACAAACAAACACAAATTGAACCAAATTGATTCAATTTCAGTGCATATGAAACTGGTGAACTCGAACTTCTATAAATCTCAACAATTATGAACAATTACAGTGCAAATTATAAATTACACTATACAGACTCGATCGATTATACTCAGCAAACAAAACCTAATCGAATTCAAATTCAATTTCACTCTAAAACTCAAAATTCGAATCAAACTCGATGAACACAGTGTCAAACCAATTCTTGATCTGATTTCAAAATCGGATATGCTCTGATACTAATTGTGTATCCTGTTTCTAGATTCTAATCACAAGCAAATCAACAAAACAAGATATGATTAACTACCTGTTTGATTCAATTCACAATCTCAAATGATTTACAACTCTGTTCTTGACTTTCTCTCTCTAGACTCCTCTTTCTCTCTCTAGAATTCTCTCTCTCTAATTCGTATACAAACTCTAGTCACTACTCTATTACAAAGCAGAAAATACAAGATATTTATACCTATAAGAATTACAAGGAAACAAATACAAAAACAAGGACTTTGACTTTTTATTACAAATTGACTTTGACTTTAATGAGAGTTGACTTTCAACTTTGACTTCTTGTATCTTTGACCTTCAGCAATTTTGATCTTGTATCCAACAGATTTATGCTCTAACAGATAGGTTTAACTTCGAACATTGGCTACATTACTCGGAAGACCCCCATTCGGTATTTTGTCCAACATGGTTCTACCACATGTCCATCTCTCATTCATACAATTTCCGTTTTCCTATCATAGGTCTGGCTTATCGCCAAATACTCCAACCCATACAACGTAAATGGTTTTGATGACTATCGTGTATTCTTTCGACTTTAGCGGGGACCTTCTTATCACACAAGTATGTTGTAGCTCTTCGCTTTAGTAATACCATTTTTATACAATGTGTTTTGCCATCCTTCGCCTCACCCCTTTTTTCTGAATCATGGAGCTTAGATACCTAGATTAACCCTTCAAACTAACTGTTATGAAAGGAAAAATGTTATTCCAGAAGTTAAATAACAACAAAAACTAAAAAATAGCATTTTGACCGTTCTTTAAATGTGCTTGTTAGTCCCAAAGTATGTAAACAAGGTTTTGTAGAAGGGGGGTTGAATACAAAACCCAAAAATTTACTTAATTTTAATTCTTTATTGATATAAATATCAAGAATTACACTTAGGAAAACAAAGATTGTTGTGGAATAAAATAGCTAAACTATTCTAACAATCTAGCACTTAGAACACTTTTCAACACAAAGACAAAAAGCTTAGAGAGAATACAAACTAACAACTTGCTAAAAATTGCACTTGGAAATTCTTGAGCTGAAAGCGCGAGTTGCATGGAGTCACCTTCATTCTTTATATACTATCCAATGCATTGATTGCAAAAGACACTTGTCATCTGATGAGTGGATCCTTGGATATCTTCAATAAATTTTTGGATATTTGAAATGACTTACCAAGATACAAAAGGTAACTTTTGTACTATGATAAGACAATATCCTAATATAATATACCTGGTACAAATCTTTTTGAGATCTTCAAAAGAAAAAGTCTCAATCAAATCAGAACATAAGTGAATATCCTTTATGCAATAGAAGTTTCCATTCCCTATGTCAAAAGAACATTGGGAATGAGGAAGTATGTCAAATCATGAGGATTTAACATAATGAGGTTTTTTCCGATCAACAAGTGATCGGCAGAGAGAAACTCCACCGAAGGATCGGTAGAAAGAATCTCTGTCGAAAAATTGGCAAAGTGATGCCGAAGAAAGGAGTTCGGCAAGGGATCCTTATGCCGAATAGAAGAAACATTGGCACAAGGAGTATCTGCCGAAAATATTGCTTCTTCGGCAGATGTAGCTCAGTCTTCTTGAAGTTCATCTTGATCCGCATCAGAGACTTGCTTCATGTTGAATTCAGTTGGTCTTTGATTCACCGATCTTTTAGAGCATAACTAAGCTATTACAAAGAACCATTAAAATTTCTAAGTATGAAGAATGTACAAACATTTTACAGATGAACAATTACAAATCAAAGGATAGGTCATCTTCAAATCTTAGATGACCTAACAATTTCCCTCTATTTAATTATGACATCTCATACTTAGATAAAAGAGAAAAAACATGAATAATGCATTTTGACCCTTTTTGATATTCTTTTGGGTTCTTTTTCACATAGACCATTCTTTTTGGATTTTTTAAAGAATCCGACATTTACATGTATAAAAGAATGAAATAATGATTTGTACAAGCTATTTACGTCAAACTAAGATTGCACATTTTATTAATCTCATGAGAAGATTACAATACAAGTTCCAAAATAGAAGATAATTATAATAAAAGAAAAAAATAACAAACTATTCAAAAGGTAGATGGGGATCTGCATTCCTTTTCTTGAGTTCGTCGATGGCATCCACATAGAGATCTCTTGCATGAAGTGGGATGATTTGAATGATCCTATAAAGAAAGGTGGTGTCGGCAATAGGAATCTGACTTGTTCGGAAGAAACAAATCTGACCGAGGGCGTTATTGAAAAAGATTCCTTAAGTCGGCTCTCTAAGCACAGTGGTTGAAGAATGAGGTACCAATGTCGGCAAAGATAAGTCAAGGTTGGAAACTTTTGTAATTTTTCCTTCCTTGGCCATTTGAGCGAACACATTTTCATTTTTAGAGGACTTCGACTTTGGTTTGGAGAGAGGAGGGAGATCGACTTTTAGGCTCTTGATAAGTTTTTCTTCGGCAGGATTGTGAACTATCTTGTAAGTTCTTCGGTATTAGCCGAATTTTGTTTGGAGATCAGTGATATATTTTTCAATTTTTGGCTTGAGAGCATTTTTTTCTTTTCTAGGCATAACACGATTTCCATCCATTCGGTTACTCCATGCCTTAGCAAAGAGTCAATTCTTTCAACCGTCCTTGTTAGATCTTCCTTCGTTATGATCAACCGAGTGACATTGTATTCCTTGGAGGGTTTTAGAATCTTTACATCGATGATCTTTGCATAAAATTTTTGGTTGTTAAGAACCTTGTGGTAACACTCAACACACATAGCTTCAATCTCCTCCTTTTTCTTTACTGATTCCTTCAGTGCACCTAGTTGGGCAAGTACCGGATCGGTAGGTGCCTTTGCCTTCTCGGCTTCTTCTTCAGCTAATTTTTGAGCAAGCCTAGAATCTTTGTCTAGAGTCATTTGAGCGATCTTGGCAAATCGAATTTCTTCTTCAGAAAGACCAAGATATGAGGAAACAATCTTCAAGGGAGGAGGAAGTTTGATTCCTCCCTCATCGGCAAACTGTTTGATTGTAGTGCTTTTAAGGCGCTTTTCTTCAACAACTGCTTCTTCAGGAGTGAGTTTCTTCTTTCCTTTATCCTTCTTCGGCAACTCCCCCTTGGACTCTTCGACCTTCTTGAGAGAAAGGTCAGTTTCCTCCCGTTCGATTCTCTCTTTTTCTTTTTCTTCGGTTTCGGCAGATGCCGAGATATTGACTTGAGACGAAATAGTCAGTTCTTCTCGACGTACACTGGAAGGATTATGAGGAGTAATATGCTCCCCATCAGTTGGTTTCTCCCTTCAGTGCATGCCGGAGAAGAGAGACCTGCCTTGGCCGACACACGGCCAACACGGTGATCAAGCCGATGTAGAGTTTGGCGGTCATCAGAAGTGAAAGCATAGTCGGTAATGTCAATATCAAGTGATTTGGCACAACATTGAGCAACTGCTGTTGCGAGAGTATCAAGCTTGGCATTAAGCTTGGAGATGGCATCAAGAAGCTTAGAGTTGACGAGATCCTGATCAGTAGCCCATTGCCGAAGCTTAGCAAGTTCCTAATCACGAGCATCTGATGCTGCCTTGAGAGCAGCCATAGAGAGAGTGGGAATGGTGTGAGTATGGTGAAGAGGGGTCAAATGATATGAAGGTTCGGCATTAGTGTTAGGCTGAGAAATCAATTCGGCAGGTGCAGCAGGTTCGACAGAAGGTAAGAGTCCTGCCGAAATATGGTTAGAAGAAGATGCAGTTGCCGAAAATGGAATATGGGGAGATCCTGCCGTCATAATGTTTGAAGAATATTCCCCTTCACAAGAGGTGATCCATTCATGAAGTTCATTATCATCACTGGATAGAGAGGATGATTTAAGATCATTAAACTTCACATGTATTGATTCATCAATACATTTTCTTTTAAGATTGTAGACTCTATAGGTTTTAGAAGAAGAAGAATAGCCCATAAAGATTCCTTCATCTGCTTTGGGATCAAATTTCCCAAGATGTTCTCGATCATTTAGGATAAAACACACACAACAAAAAACGTGAAGAAAGCTTATATTAGGTTTTCGGCCATGGAAAACTTCATAAGAAGTCTTGTTGTGTCTTTTCACAATGATGGATCTGTTTTGAGTAAAGCAAGATGTGTTCACAGCGTCAGCCCAGAAGTAGGTAGGAAGATTTGATTCACTCCGCATAGACCTTGCAACTTCACATAGAGTTTGGTTCTTTCTTTCCACCACACCATTTTGTGGTGGAGTTCTAATAGCTGCAAAGTTTTGTGATATGCATTTATCATTTAAAAAGGCATCTAAGGTAGCATTTTTGAACTAGGTGTCGTTGTCACTTCGGATAGATCGAACAAGTTGTCCATTCAGCACTTCAGACTTTTTGATGAAATTGATGATTTCTTCAGATGTATCCCTTTTGTACCTGAGAAAAGATACCTGTTATCCCAGATAACAATGAAAACAAGATGACTTAATCAATTCAATCAATTTCTAATTGTATTTATCAATCACATAAACATTTACAAAACTCTCTCAAACTTTCTCTCTCTAACTCTTAGAACTCGTATGATATTCTCTGTCTCTCTCTAGAATGATATACTATTATCCTCTTCTCTGATTCGTATCTACAATCTGAATGTTACCACTTATTACAAAGACATGGAACCTATTTATATCTACACACAATTACAAGGAAACTAAAACAAACTTTGACTTTGACTTTATTACAAAGACTTTGACTTTGATGCTTGAGAGTTGACTTTGAGGCTTTGACTTGCTTGACTTTCATCTTCAGTATTAATGATCTTGCATCCAACAAATATGTGCTCTAACATTCTCCCCCTTTGGATCAAGATCATCTCTAAAAGGATATTGCAATTCAATCTTCTCTTTTAAACTCAATTTGAATCTTCTCCCTTTGATGTAAACAAGATCTTCTCAAGCAATCAACATTCTCCCCCTATTCATATGAAAAATTGACATTCTCCCCTTTCTTTGATAAACTCTATCTTCAAACTTTCATCAATCTTCCAAAATTATGTTCTTCAAGAATATTAACATTCTCCCTCAAGGTCGGCACAAACCTCTTTCAGACTCTTAGAAAGAGATTATCTTCAGAATTCAGCTCAATTTACTTCAGCAAATTTAACTTCAACAATTCTGAAAACTTTGAACTCTTGAGCTTTCAACAATCTTTAATATTTCTTGATCTTCTCTCACAGTCAATCTTTGAACTTTTCTTTAAACACTTTGAATAATCTTTCAACAAACTTTCTTTCACAACCATTTCTTGACCTTTTCTCCCCCTTTTTGATGATTGCGGCATTGAGATCATCAAAATTTTCAACAAGAAATGTCATTATCAATTCTGACCACTGATCTTTTGAACTCAAGAGCTTCTGATTCACCGTCAATCCATAAAGATATTCATCTAGATCTTTTCAAATCCAGACAAATTAACGTGTAAAACCTGAATCAACAAATGAATCAGTTAATATGCCTGTCAGTAATAAAAAGTTACTGTGTGTAACGGATACACATTGGAAAGGAGCTTTTTGATATTCACTCCCCCAGGGCTTCCATCTAATCATCGAAACACCACAAAGGAAATTTCTATGAATGTTATGACAAGAAAAGAAATTCCTTGTGTGCTCGTGCAAGTGTTTGAAAGAATTAAGCACTTGATGATAGCTTTTAATAAGGCTCAACATTGTGTAAACCACTGAGACAACAGTAATTAAACACAGACTCAATGTGCATGATTGAAGTACGATGGTGGGGCAGACTTCCTTCTTTTTCAATATCCAGATTTTCCAAATGAAAACCAGATAGATTATGTGTTGCGTCCCCAGAAAAATATGAAACATTTTCTTGTTGAGAAGAAAATGAGTAGTTGGTGGGGTTTTAGTCAAGAGTTGGCTTGGGCTAGATGCCTGTTTCAATAATGTTCACGAAGAATTGTGAAACATTAGTAATGTGCCTGCCCGACTCAGAAAGTAGTTGGTGCAGAGTTTAATATTCTTTTAACTCTGTTCTCTCACCCTCTTTCTTTTAATCATTGAGCTCACTTCTAACCAAACTCTCTTTTTCATTTTACCTCGTCACACAACCCACACTCATTTCTTTTTGACTCCTCACACTCGATCACTAAGGATTAACTTCTTGGGTAGGAAACACTGGTTAACGTGAATCCATAAGTGTTTCAATTAAGTCCTACACAATGAACCCATGTATTCCTAAAAGAATATGTTGCTCAAAAATGGTTTAACTTTATCAGTTAAAGCACAAATATACAAATGTCAGATGTCTATATGCTCGTAGATATAATCATGAAGATTTGAGCATTTTAACCATTAAAGATTTTTCAAACAAGAATATTGAATGAAAGAAAATGAATACAAAAAACTTGTTTGAAAATCTGACATAGTATGAAAAGATCAAATCAAATGATATAACAATCAAGGCTTAGGTCAGCAAAAATTGGATATTGTCTATATGAACCAAAATATAGACATTCTTGAAAGAACGTTTTGAAATGAAATTAACGCTCAATATTCATTAGAATTCAATCGGGGTGTCTTACCATTGAAAATTTGTTTCAATTTAGAGACATGGTAAGAACAAATTCAACAAAATAATAAACCGCTGTGTGTGAATACTTGACAGTATATGGAAAAGACAATACACAAGTATTTATCTTTGGAAACACACGGTTTATAAACAATTCCGCACAAATAAAAGTGAAAACATTTAAAAATCACACTTCCAAGTCATGAAAACTATTTAAAAATCGGGAAGTGGTTTGAACGTTTAAGAACATGTTTTCTATGATTGAAAGTCGTCCTTCTTTCAACCATATATGAGATTAAGATAAGAATTAAACCTTTATGTTCATTCTTAAATCTCATCAAGTCAGCTTAAAGTCATATAAGATATGATCTTGTAAGCATCCTCTCAATCTGCATCAGTCAAAAAGTCCGTCAAAGCAACTTTATTCACAACATTTATTGAAAAGTAAATGACATAAAGCAGTAAAACTTTGAATGTACGAGTTCTGATCTGAAGTAATCAGAAGTCATAATTCATACTCCCCCTGAAATTATGCATCTGTAATTTATCAGTGAAAAAGCACATGATAGAGATCTACAACTCCCGCTGAAGTGTAGTTCATCATATCTTCCAAATGCATATTTCCAGAAAAATATGTACTCCCCCTTAAAGGTTGATTTCCTCATTTAAATCTCGGAGTACATTTCTCATATCAGCCCGGGAGTATCATTTCTTTCATCGTTGAAGTACGAGTTCTAAACTGTTGTGTTTAGAAGTCAAACTCCATTGAAGTACGGGTCTTGAACTGTAGTATTCAGAAGCCTTGGTTCTCTTACTCCCCCTTGACAATAGGTGCCTGCAACACAGAATCAGTCTTTGGCTTTGGTACCCACTGGTATTTGGGTCCATAATTATGAGTTTCATTTCTATTAGGAGTAATAGAGTAAGAACCATACTAGTAATGATCACTAGTTTTGTGAACATGATCATGTGTACGATAATAAGAACAATAATATTTCTTACTTGACAACCTGATTAACTGATCTCTCGAGTAGACATGATCAGGTTTACCTTTTCGCACATTGTTCTTCTTGGCTTTAGTCTCATGTACACATATCTTCTTTCCTTTCTTCTCAGCTTTCTTCTCATCTTTCTTTTCTTCTTCAACTGGTTTCACTTTCCATACCAGTTCTTCTTCTTTGTATCTTCTTCTTCTTCTTCTTTGTGTACCTGAACCATCTACATATTTATCAAAGAAAATGTTAGTAGTACGAATCTGATCAAATGATTTAACTGACCTTTTTGAAGAAGCACGTTTCTGATGTGAGCTTGCAGCTGTCTTGAATGAGCATTCAGAATCAACTAAATCATCTCGAGGTTTGTGGATTTGTGACTCTGGAGTCATGTGCTCAGTCACCACCACCTTTGAAACAATGTCTTCAATCTCTTTTATCTTAGAAGAATAACTATCTCTTTCTTTGACAAGTAGGTCAATCTCTCTCTTGAACTCAGACTTCGCTTTCTGATCTTTCAATGCACTTTCAAATAGTTCAAATAACTTTGCAGTCAGCTTCTTTATCTCTTCCTCAAATATATTTCTTTCTTCTTCAAAGTCTTTTTCCACATTCTTTCGTCCATCAGATATCTATTTAAAGAATCCAACATTCTTTTGTTCTATAATCTTCTTCTCCTTGTCAAACTTTTCTCTTTCCAAAATGATCACTTTCTCAAAGTCTAAAATCTGTTGAGAAAGCTTTATACATTTCAGCTCAACTCTTTCTTCTCTTCAGTACTTTTTCTTGAAATGTCTGAGAGCTTCTTAGCAAACTATTTCTTTTCAATCTCAAAATCATCCTTTTCCTTGACCATCTTTTGTTCCAAATCAGATATTTTCTTTCAAAGCTCAGCATTAGCATCTTCTAGATTCTTAACTTTCTCCTCATTCTTATCAACATAATTTGTTTGGTGGATTTGGATATTTTGATCTTCCAAGTCTGAGATCTTTCTTTTCAGATCATTATTCTCAGCTTCTAGACTCAGTATCTTTTCATTATTCATCCCAGAAGTCTGTTTCAGAAGATCTTCATTAATGGTCTTTAATGCACTGACTTCTTCTCTCAGTATCTTTCTTTCATCAGAATATCTTTTTGATCGCTTTGAATAGTATAAAACTGATGAACCAAGATTTTTGATCTCTAATTTGAGTTTTGCAATTTCTTCTTCATCATCAAAATAACTCATCTTGAATTATCTGTTACAAAAAGAATTTGACAATGATCGTTAGTCCAAATGAAATCAAACAATACAGAAAATCTTAGAAAGAAAATCAGAAATGAAAATTTCCAAAAACTCTCCAAGTCTAGAATTTGTAATTGGAAGTCATCTTGATCTACACTGTTTACTGATCGTCAAAATTCAGAAAGTAAAGTTGGATCTACAAAAATCAAACTCAATTAATTTTCAGAAAAATCTACTAAGTATGAAACGCGCACAATAAGAAAATGAAATAAAATGCGCACAAGCCTTCATGCGAGTTTTAGAAACGCGCACAACAAAGGTTGCGTGAAGTCACTTCTCGCACACAATGATGTGCGAGTTTGTGCTTCATGCTCAACACTACTTGCGAGAACCACGGTTCGCGCACGCAAGCTTATGCGAGTTTCTACTTCTCGCACACCACAATGTGCGAGTTCTAGAGCTTCGCGCAAGAACTTGCGAGAACTGGACTTAGAAAATATTTCGAAATGAACTTCTCGCTAAACACAAACACGCAAGAACAGGGACTTGCGAGTTTCGGACTTAGAATATTTTTGAACAAAAACACTTCTCGCTAAACCAGAACGCGCACGATACAGACTTCTCTCAAACTCCACTTCACGCACACCGAATGACTTGAACAGTAACAACTCGAACTCAGGGTCGTGCGAGTTTCAACTTCTCGCACGTCTCTGTTTGCGAGTTCTTCCCTTCAAATCCACAAACAGTCTTCTGCGAGTTCTTCCCTTAGCGAGTTCTTCCTTAGCGGATTCTTTGGATCTAGCGAGTTCTTGATTTGCAGTTCCAAAAACTCAATCTTTGCTCTGCAATCGATCTAATCCTTCACCAATTGGTTCGAAAATTTGCAGAAATGACTATGAACATACTTCGAACACAATACTAGCAAACTATTACAATCAAAAACATAAATCGATACATTTTGATTCTTCTACAATGCAAACTGATACTTCGAACAAAAATCCAAGAAATTTCAAAATTCAATCTAATTCTTTGTGAATTAGACTAAATGATCCAAAATAAACTTGTTCTACGCATCAAATCGATCCTATTACAAGCAAATTTATACCCAAAACAACAATAAATCGACAAAATCAAATGCCACAGTCCATTTTTGCGAGTTCATCAAAAAACGATCCGAAAATCTTCAAATTTGATCCAATCTTTCTGAATTAGTCTGCTCTCATACCAATTGTTATCCCAGATAACAATGAAAACAAGATGACTTAATCAATTTAATCAATTTCTAATTGTATTTATCAATCACAGAAACATTTACAAAACTCTCTCAAACTTTCTCTCTCTAACTCTTAGAACTCGTATGATGTTCTCTGTCTCTCTCTAGAATGATATACTATTATACTCTTCTCTAATTCGTATCTACAATCTGAATGTTACCACTTATTACAAAGACAAGGAACCTATTTATATCTACACAAAATTACAAGGAAACTAAAACAAACTTTGACTTTGACTTTATTACAAAGACTTTGACTTTGATGCTTGAGAGTTGACTTTAAGGCTTTGACTTGCTTGACTTTCATCTTCAGTATTAATGATCTTGCATCCAACAAATATGTGCTCTAACAATACCCAAGTGTAACGAGTAAACTCATCAATAATCACAAGAATGTACCTTTTTTCCACCTAGACTTAGTGTGTTGATAGACCTACATAGATCCATATATAGCATCTGAAGAGGGGTAGTGATAGAAAAACACTGCTTCGATTTGAATGAGGACTTTGTGAGCTTGCCCTTTTGACAGGCGGCACATAGTTTTTCTTTGGCAAAAGAAATTTTCGGCAGCGCTATAACCAGTTCTTTGTTGGAAAGAGCATTTAACGTCTTAAAGTTCAGATGAGAGAGACGTTTATGCCAGAGCCAATTCTTCTTTTCTGAATCTTCAGAGATAAAACATATGCTCTTTTCATCTGCTGATTTATGACTCATGTTAATAACATATACATTGTCCTTTCTGAAGCCAGATAGGATATTGTGAAAGTTTCTGTCAGTAATGAGACAATCATCAATTCTGAAGATTACATAATATCCCAAATCATATAGCTGACTAATACTGAGAAGATTTTGCATTAGTCCTTCCACATAGGCGACTTTATTGAAGGTGATAGAACCATTAGAAAGAGTTCCATAACCTTTAGTGGAACCACGAGAGTTGTCACCAAAAGTTACGGTTGGTCCTTTTTCATTCACATAGTTTATAAGAAGAGATTTGTTCCCGGTCATATGTCATGAACATCCACTATCAAGATACCATGTATGATGATGCCCAATGACCTGCAAACACAAACAAATCAGTCCTTTTGAACCCATTTTGAGGTGGGTCCTTTAGGGTTAGAAGTAGAAGAAGAAGAAGGATTATTTTGACCATATTTGTCAATGCGTTCCTTTGGACAATCCTTAGCTAAGTGAAAAGTGTCATCACAGTTATAACATTTTCGGTAGATGAACTTTGTCTTAGGTTCAGGAGAATGAGCTTTAACTTTCCTTTGAAACTTAGGTTTGAGAGATTTTGAAGTATTAGGAAGAATGGGTGACTTGGAAAGAATATTAGGCATAGGTCCTAAAATTCCTTTTTCAGAGGATGGAAAGGAAGAAATAGAGATTCCTTTTGAGGCGCGTGAGTGTACTTTGTGATGTGTGAGTTTTAACTTTATTGCGTGTAGATTTACGAGTTTTTTTGGGCGTCGTGTCTCATGAGAGTTTTGTTAAAAAGAGCCACTTTATCGTATGTTATGGTCTTGGAGTTTTAACATTCTCAGACTTATTGTTGTCTTATGTTTCATGTTGGCAAATGGAAATTTTGACACCGCTTGATTTTACCGTCAATGAGTTTATGAAAGTTTAGTTGGGTTTATGGCATTTTATTTTATGACCATTTAAACCACGTAATAAAAAGAAATTTTGGAACGTGTAGACTTGCATTATTGTGTGCATTAATTTACGAGTTTTGTTTAATACTTTGTTTCATGCAAGTTTGGCATCTACATTTTTGCAACCGTAAGAGGCACCTTGAAAATCCGAATGTCGCATGATTGCATCTTGAGTTTCACACGAGTATGTGCATACTTTTGGGTTGAATCTGACTTTCACTCGCGTGAGCAAATATACGAAATATTATGTTGTCTTGTATTACATTTTTAATCTAAGCGTGCTTCGCTTGTTGACCTTGCAGTTATAAATTTTCCGTAATACATGAAATGAATTTTCGAATTGCATATCGTTGTAGTTACCATCTTGGTCAAATGTGTTTCATTGATGCTACTTAAAGTTTTAAACTTAATTTGAGAATTATTTGCATTCTTATCATTTCACCGAGCTTTGGGGAATAAACTGTTGCATATGGAGTTGTTAATAATTTTATGTCGCAATGACTCTTGGGTTGAGAAGTCAGAACTTTAAAGTTAATTTGTGAATATCTCTTTTGGGAGTTGTACAACTTTTATTGCACACGTCGTGGTGCATGAACCTATTTTCATGTTTAAAGTGTAAATTGTTACGCATGTTCTATTATTGTCTTTATTTACGTAAGTATCAAACAAATGAATTTGGGAAAACAGTTTCATATGCGCGGTAGTAATGATCAATTTTGAAACCTATCGAATGATCGGTAGTGTATTTTTACCGCACGTTTGATCGTTAAAAATCATATGTATTTGAAAGTTTATATATTTCAAATGGGCATACCGGTTGAAAAACCTTGAACTCATTAGGCCTATAGATTTATACCCCGTCGTGAAAGGAGTAGTATTTAAGGACTGAGGGAGTCCTTCGGATTTGAAGCGTTGGATGATCCGACTCGCGGTCAGCCTTGGATCTTGGGTTTCAGTCTTGAATCTGTGCGCACTTGTTTTATGGAAGTAGTAGATTAAGGAATGATTTTATACTTGGGAAATCCTACGGGATGAGATTTTATGAGTTAATCTGTGTTTTTAATTTGGATTCGGGTTGGTTGGTTGCTCGTCGGTGTGATATTGTGGTATATGTTGTTGGTATATCGTATTGGTGGTTTCCGCAATCAAAGAAATTCCTGGCGGTTTATTTGTTGGAAATGTGAGATTGTGATTTTAGTATTTGGTTAAGTGTCGACCTTAGTGCGGCTACCCATATGGAATGGGATTTTGGGACGGGATGTCCATGTTTTTGAGGTCATCACTTAGCCCTAGGTGTCGACTTGCTTTCTTGAGGTCATTGGATACTGGAATGTTTTGGAAGTATCCCGATTGGATCATGGGATGATTGACCTTTCGGTGATGAAATTTAGAAGCAGGATTAAGTATTGATGATTATGTACCGTTGTGTAATAGCATTTCCGTGGTGATAAAATTTTTATGGAAGGAATGTTGTAAGGTCGGGGATGGAACGGATTTGAGTAATAGCCGAAGTCGGACTAACCAGTTACTTGAAGGACGCATTGGTGCACCTTGGAAGGGCATCTTGTTTAGTATTAGGAGTGGATCAGTAGGAATATGATGATTCATGGGAGTTTGGATTTGATCTTCGACCTGGAGTTCGAAACTGTGTAGATCCGAAGGGAATTAGTCGGAGAGAAGTTGGGGTCACAAATTACCGGGAGGTGGTAATTGTCATCCAAGGTTGGGAGACGACCGTAACCTTGAGAGTAAAGGTTACTCTGGTGAGTAAAGTGTCGGCTCGGTCATGAGTGTGATGTGCCCACGAAGGGCCGTTGGCGTGCGTAGCAGTGCAAGGGGCATGATATCAGTGCCGGAAGAAGGGTTGAGGGAAATCCCTCTGCAGACAAGGTTGCGCAGGAATCTAGATTTCGAGGACGAACACATTCTAAGGTTGGGAGGATTGTAACACCTGTGATTTTGGTTAACCCTTAATTCACCCTTATCCGGTTAATCCATGATTATAGATCTTATCCAAATGGTGTTTGTGGGTTTTGAATTTCGGACCGAGAGCACGTCGGGTCGAAAAGTCGGAATTTTGACCTTCGAAGGGACCTGGGCGACTATGCCCGCGATTGTGACAGAATGTCACTCTCGCGGGGCATAATCGCGGGAGATGTACCGCAGCCCTCCCCCTTCGGGCGACTATGCCCGACGACTATGCCAAGAGCATAGGCGCGTGGCACTATCGCCGACGACCCCTGTTCGTTTTTAAGCAGCTTTGAGCAGCCCCTCTTCATTTATCTCAACCCCCTTTCACCCCTTTTCTCTCTAGAAACCGAACCCCAAACCCTAAAATCGGTTTTATGCATCCAAGACACCAAATCTATTAGGTTCCAAGTGTTCCTCTTTCCACCCATCAAAGATTGGAAGCTATGGTCAAGAAGCTTCATCTTCACCCTCAACCTCAAGCCCATTTTGGGTTTTCTAGGTTTTCGTCAAAACCTAAGTGGTAAGTATGTTCTTTCCATTTCCAAACCTTGTAATAAGTTATAATTGCTCCATCGATGTTTCCCTAGTATTTGGCTTATCAAATCTTGGACTTGTTAGTTTTGGGAGAAACTAGGGTTTTGATCTCGTTGGGGATTTTGGTGTATTATGTTTGGGGAATGTTTCTTTATGGTTGGATGTGGTTATTTACGGTTGAAAATGTGTGGATCTAGGTTTTGGGAGCTCGAGTTGAAGAGTTGGATTGGGTGTCCTCGGAAAGTCTCATCATCAAAAAGGGTTTTGGAAGCTCTCGGCTTGAGGATTCAAGTGACCTTCAAAAGAGCTCGTTGGGTGAAATCTAGATTTAGCCTAAATCTAGCGAGGTGAGTTCAAGTTGATTTGTGAAAACGTTGTACATTCCAAAATGTCTATTTTAAAGTGTTTATGTGTTCTACATGAAATTATCAAATGTTGGGTTATTTGCTAATCTTCGATTATGGGAAGTATTTAACTTTACAACTTTGTGTAATACCCACATTCAGGATTTTTGGTCATTCTGATAAATGTGTTACAAATGAATGTGTTTTGAGGTCTTATTGCATAAATAGATCTTTGATCAAAGAAATACACTTTTAAACGTTTGTCGGGTCTTATGCATCGTTCATGAAATGGAATGTTTTATAAAGTATTACTTGCGCTGTTATGCGAGGTACTCGAAAGAATGTCTACAGTCTCATTTTATGATTTTCATTCTGATCAGCAGTTAAATTTGGAAAATGCATATTTTGTGTTGTGAGGTATTTGGAAAGTATAAGAGTATAAGTTCATTTGGAAAATGGGTGACTCAACTAATGTCGAGTTTTGAACTAATCTTACTTTAGTCGTGGTGTTAGCATATCCGTTGGT
Organism: Arctium minus; assembly: GCA_954870635.1. Lineage (NCBI taxonomy): Eukaryota > Viridiplantae > Streptophyta > Magnoliopsida > Asterales > Asteraceae > Arctium > Arctium minus. The sequence continues at coordinate 40,769,420 of OX941080.1, read as the reverse complement.
CGAGTGTGTTTTATTGTATTTTTATTTCATTTACCAATGAGTCAATGGGCTGATAAGCCAGCAGCTTGGTATTTTTATTTTGATTGGGTTTTAGGACAATTGTCCAGTTTTGGTAGCTCGACTTCGAGCCTTGTTGGCGATTTTGGATGAGGCACGTTAGGTATCGGGTGCGATGTAAGTCCTTGCTGCACGTTATGGTACCGGGTGCGGTATAAGTCCTTCGTGCTCAAGTACTACGATATTGGATGAGGAGCTCGACGTAGGAACCCAACAGGGTTGAATTCGAGTTTCCGTGGGTGTACGTTTAAAGCCACTGAGCCTGACATCCCTTGCGTGTACTTTTGTTTATATGACTAGCCATAACAACATAAAATGGGTTTATTTTGTGGACCGTCACATTTTATGGAATCGGGAATCCCCCGTCACCGAAAGGTGTTGTTTTTGGGTATTGAGTTTTATTATCCAAGTTTTCGGTGACGTTTTGTATAATTGGATTTTACCCTTGATTTATGGGTTGAGTATTATGCCCCACCCGTGTTTTGGGTGTTTTGGGATATAAGGTTTAACCGTATCTTCATAAATGGAGAGTTCAATTTATATTTACGTTTTGAGTGAGTTTTGGGTTAAAGCTAAATTATGAATGGGCGGCTTACATTGGTATCATCATCTTTGTAGTAGTTTGGTTTGGAAAATGTTCAAATTGGTGTTCTTTGTCTAAAATGCATATTTTGGAAAATGAGTCGTTTTCACATGTAAGACGTATCATATTGAAGGACTATGACTTTAACCGCATCCTTTCTTTTTAAAAGATTATTTTATATATGTTGAAAACTCTTGAGCTCACTAGGCGTTAAGCCTAACCTTTTTATTTGTCGGCATGTGCATCAGGTTTCAAGGTTGAGAGTCGGTTCTAGCAGTCCCATGAAGAGTAGAGCCTTAGCTAGATTCGAAAGTAAGTATTCGGCAAGGTCTTCCGCTTTATGGAGATAGTAACTATGCCTGGGGATTAGTAGCACCCGTACTTATCTTGGACTTTTGTATAGAATAAATGTTGTATTGAGGTTAGATCTTAAATTGTGGTTATAGATGATCCTTTTATTGATGTATTTAGAAAATTTTAAATAAGTTGCTATTTCCAGAATTTAGGGTGTTACACCGTCGGACGTCAATTGCTTTGTGTCAACCGTCTATTCCTCCTCCTCCTCTTTCTTCAATCCCCCTTTCTTCTCCAGAACAAATCTTTTTTCTCTCTGTTTTCGTCTCTAAAACTCTGATACCCTAGCCTCCACACAAACCCCTAGTTAAAGGGATCAAAACGTAACTGACAGGAGGTCCGCGCGGTCGATCGCGCGGCTGAACCCGTGCGGTGACCCGCGCACAACACTGAAATCTTTGCATCATGAGGAGTCTGCGCGGTCGAACGCACGGCTGAACCCGTGCGGTGACCCGCGCACAACACTGGAGTCTTTACCAAACGGAGGGTCCATGCTAGTGTCTGCGTGACTTGGACCGCGCCGCCATCCGCGCGGAGCACTGTTCTTCCAAAATTGCTTGCTCGCTTCATTTTGGCCAAACTTGTTGTCATCCTTCACCATCTTTCTCGGGATTGCTTGGCTAGATCCTTAATCCTCTTCTTGTACTTTCCCTTCCAAAAATGATTAGATTTATTGTTATTCTACCTGGGATTAGGCAAAACTTTCCCCATTTTCGATTACGAATAACGTCTAAAAATGACATTATCAGAAGGTTAACAGCAACAACCTTTCCTTTTTCAAGTAAGGAAGGTTTCTTAGAGGAAGAGGAAGAAGCTTCTTCAAGATTCAAGGTTTTAAAGAGATCATAAACAGGTTTAGCAAAATCATTTGAGTCTTGATCTTCTTTAGGGAGAGGTTTGGATTGCTTGGGTGAAACAAAGATGCCAAACTTTCTGGAGTCACGAAGATCCATAGAGTAAACAGAACCAGAATTTCCTGAGTCGGTTTCTGTGCACTCAGGAGAGTAGGAGGGAAGTTTAGAAAAGGAAGGAGGATTTTGAGAAGAAGAAGGAATGTCTTGGGAAGAAGTATAATCAACATCTTCTTTCCAATAGCCAAGCCCAAACTTGTCATCACCTATTATTTGGTCTTTGAAAATATTTTCCAAGTTTTTGGAGGAAGTGTTCCATTTATTAACAGTCTCCTATTCCTTTTGAAGACGTTTGAACAATTTATTCTTTTCTTTAGCCAAAACAAAATTAATGGTTTTTAAATCTTCAAGCTCAACTTTCATTTTATCAAAAAGATTTAGCTTAGAAAGATAAACTTGAAGTTGAGAAGAAAAAGACTTGATTTGAGCATTGGCTTTTTTCTTAACATCTTTTTCGTTATGATAAAGTACAGTCAACGAGTCATATGCTTCAATCTTTTCGTCGTCAGAGAGAGAGTAGAAGGGATGTACCTGAGAGGAGGAAGAGGAGCACTCAGCCGAGAAACCATCCTTGATCTGGAATCTTTAATCTCATCATCAAGTTTTGCTATAAGACATTTATTTGAAATTTCTTTCTCACTGTCCGAAGTAGACTCATCAGATCAGTCAAGAGCTTCAGCCATCAACCCTTTCCCTTTTCGGTGAGAATTTACATTCCTTTCCTTTTCCCTTTTGTATTTAGCTTTGTACTTATCATCTTTGTAAGAAAGATCTTTGAAAGATGAGGAAGATGAGGATTTTCGAGGATGAGACCTACCAGTAGAGATAGATCTGAACTTTCTTCCCTTAGAAGAGTTGGAGGAGTTGGACTTAGATTTCCTAGGAGGATTGCTTCTACACTTAGAAGCGAAGTGGCCTTTCTTACCACAAGCGTAGCATTCCTCCTTGGATTTGTCTACAGAATTTCTAGAGGAAGAAATAAATTTTCTGTTGGCCTTGAATCGGTTGGAAGAAGAGTTGTTTCTAAATTTGGAGAAGTTAAAAAACATGCTCATTTCCTCCGTCATTTGATCAACATAGGTATCTTCACCTTCATCATCGGCTTCACTCAGATAAGCCTCTGAAAGGTGATCCGAGTCATCATGACTCTCTCTGTCCGAATCATCAGAAGGATAGGCTATACGGGGAGTACACACAAATTTCTTGGAAACATCACTTATAAGAGCCATAGAAGGGGATTTTATCTCTTTGATGATGGTTTTCCTTTGAATGCGAGTTTGCTCGTAGTTAAAGAAGGTTCCATAGAGAGCAGTAAGAGGAAGACTTTCCAAATCCCTGGTTGCGTTAATACAAGTACTGAGGTTTTCCCAGAAGTCTGGAAGACCGTCCATGAACTTGCACAAGATTTCCTCATTGTCATAAAGTTTTCCCAGAAGTTTGAGGTCATTAAGAAGACTATTAAAACGATTATAATAGTCAGAGAGAGATTCTCCTTTTTAATGAGAGAATAGTTCATATTTTCGAAGAAGAGAAATTTTCTTACTTTTCTTTACTTCATCTGTACCTTCGTACATAACACATAGGGTGGACCACATTTCCTTGGCAGTGTTAAGATTTACCAGGGAGTGATACACTTGATCTGGAAGAGATTGAGCGATAATTGCTCGAACCTTGGAGTCAAGCCCAATAGTGCGCTTGTCTTCCTTAGTGTAGTCCTTAGGCCTTTTCGAAACATATCGACCAGTAGCATAGGTTCTTTCCTCGTCAGAAGAGTCATCAGAAATTTGAAAGAGATACTCTTTTTCTTTATCTTTGTCTTTAGGAGTTTTGACAAATTTGTCCCAGACATTAGAGACAAGGGGCCCTTCACGAAGAATAGTCAGATAACGACTGTCGGCCCCCTCTAGGAATAGCATCATTCGACTTTTCCAAAAAGAAAAGTTGTTTGGATTGAACCTAGGAGGTTTGACAGTCGAACCATTGTCAAGGTGAAGAGAGTTTTGAGAAGACAAAATCAACTTTAGTGTTGGAAGGTGATGCCATGACGGATCTGGTTTATTATATTAAACCAACCGCTCTGATACCACTTGTTAGTCCCAACGTATGTAAACAAGGTTTTGTAGAAGGGGGGTTGAATACAAAACCCAAAAGTTTACTTAATTTTAATTCTTTATTGATATAAATATCAAGAATTACACTTAGGAAAACAAAGATTGTTGCGGAAGAAAATAGCTAAACTATTCTAACAATCTAGCACTTAGAACACTTTTCAACACAAAGACAAAAAGCTTAGAGAGAATACAAACTAACAACTTGCTAAAAATTGCACTTGGAAATTCTTGAGCTGAAAACGCGAGTTGCATAGAATCACCTTCATCCTTTATATACTATCCAATGCATTGATTGCAAAAGACACTTGTCATCTGATGAGTGGATCCTTGGATATCTTCAATAAATTTTTGGATATTTGAAATGACTTATCAAGATACAAAAGGTAACTTTTGTACTATGATAAGACAATATCCTAATATAATATACCTGGTACAAATCTTTTTGAGATCTTCAAAAGAAAAAGTCTCAATCAAATCAGAACATAAGTGAATATCCTTTATGCAATAAAAGTTTCCATTCCCTATGTCAGAAGAACATTGGGAATGAGGAAGTATGTCAAATCATGAGGATTTAACATCATGAGGTTTTTTCCGATCAACAAGTGATCGGCAGAGAGAAACTCCACCGAAGGATCGGTAGAAAGAATCTCTACCGAAAGATTGGTAAAGTGATGCCAAAGAAAGGAGTTCGGCAAGGGATCCTTATGCGGAATAGAAGAAACATTGGCACAAGGAGTATCTGCCGAAAATATTGCTTCTTCGGCAGATGTAGTTCAGTCTTCTTGAAGTTCATCTTGATCCGCAGTATGAAGAATGTACAAACATTTTACAGATGAACAATTACAAATCAAAGGAGAGGTCATCTTCAAATCTTAGATAACCTAACAGCGCTTAACCTGGCCACTAACCAGACTTTGACCAAGCCTTGCATAGCTTATCTTTTATCCATCGTTGATGAAAAAAATATGAATGGTTGGATTTTAGGTATGGACCAAACCTCGTTAAAGTTCTTCGTGTAACCAGTCCTAGTTAGGTGGTCCCGGTCCTTGACCAATTTGTGTTGTGCACTCTATTTTAAACTATAATATTATTTCATATAATGTTGTAAAGAAATAATATAGTTAGGTTGGCCTCGATTCTTGATCCATTTGACAATTAATTACTAAAATCATAATATTATATCTTATCAACAATACTCTTATAAACCCCTAAAATAATTGACAAAATTACGTAAATTTTGTTATAGGAAAAACAAAATAGAACAACAGTAAATAGAGAGAATGAAATCTATAATTCTCATTAATTATAAGCCGTTTAAATAGGGACAAGTTTACAAAGAAAATGAAACATTCATTACGGTAAATTCTAATACTAGGAAAATATTCTGTCAGACACTTCCTTTTGATGATGGCACCTAATCTTTCAACACTCCCCTTTATGCCGAGTCAAATGAGTGATAGTGCATAGTTCTTCCCTCATTAAAACCGTACGCCAAAGAAACAAAACCCAATGAGAAAAATAAAAGCTTTGGACGAAGGAAATAGTACAAGGCACCAATAAACAATTCCGTTAGTTTACTATATTTCTTGATTTGTACATCAATTAAGAGTTTATAAAACAAGATGATTTATAAATTGTTGCCTCACAAAAACCTTGCACAAAGGAACAAAACCCAGTGGGAAAAATAAAACCTTGTGTGAAGGAAAGAACACAACATATCAATTTCAGATGTAGAGTAGACTCCCCCTTTTGTCTACTACTCCCCCTGATTCGTACATTAATCACAGGATTTTGGAAAAAATTTGCGTTTTAATAATTTCTACATGTTTCCAAAATATGGTTTTAGGTAATGATTTGGTAAATTTTGTCACATGAGAAATACAATATACGACCAAGTGTATTGTGCTAAGTACGATAATGCGCATATTGTACTTAGATAGGGAATTCCAACTCCCCAACACTTTTTCGTCACCATCCTTTAGACGAAAATGGATCTTTCCTTATATCCAACATTTTGACCGATCATGGGAGTGCTAACCGGATGCGTTTTGTCCATATTAAATTGCCTATATATTTTCTAGACATATGCGATCGATGAACTAATATTTCATAAACTCGGTGTCCTAGCTCAAATAGCTAGACAAAACCAAGTTTTCCTAAGATTTTCCATCTCAAATTTAGATTTCAAGTAGCTTGTGGTTTCTCTTATTTGATCAAGAGTTCTTATTATGTTCATAACATCGACATATAAAGCTACTTTGAAAATTTAGAACTTGTTTTTCTAAATAAATACACAAAAACACAGTTCATCGTTCTTATATATCCTTTCCCAATCAAGTATTCACTTAGGCGGGTATACCACATCCGCATAGATAGCTTTAATTTATAATGTGAGCGTTTTACTTTTATTGCAAATGCATTTCGTGGTTTAGAGTTACTTGATTTTGGTAATGTAATATCATCTAGCACTTTTATATATCTCTGAATCTAGATCCCCGTAGAGATATGTGGTAACCACATTCATGAGCTGCATTTCCAGTCATTCGAAAACTACTAGGCTAATTAATTTGTAGAACGTTATAACGTCCATCACGGGAGAGTAAGTCTTATCTGGTCAATCCAGGGAGTTGTGAGAAACCTTGCGCCAAATGAGAGCCTCATACATTATGACTTAGTTATTTTCATTACGCTTTATGACAAATCATTTATCTATATCTTACATGCTTTACACTTGGTGGGTTAGCACTACCGAACCAAATACCTATTCATTTGTCAAATAATATGATTCTCCTGGATTGCTTCTTTTCATTTAGGCCAATTTGCTCTTTGTTGATATTTTTCAACCGAGCATGGTTCGATGTCAATGTGCTCTATCATCTCATAAGCAAAAATATATGCAAAATATATCATCAATGAGTATGTATGATTTGTCCATCGACTCATATCACTCTCATAATTCATTTGAGATTTCTTTGATCTCGGGAATCAATATTAACTTTGGAGTGTCCTCCAGTAATGATTGATAGACATAATTTAATCAGAGACAATCTCATGAGATGTTTATCTATTGATGACAAATAGTTGTACCTTACTTTTCTCTTCCTTTATATGAGTGTCTATCAAACCAAGTAGCTTCCCCCATTTCTGTTTGGGAGCTACGACCTCAACCACACATCCACAATGTGTGATTGCAACGCACTTTCCAGCGACATTGTGCCCTTGTTTAGGGACTTTAACCTTGCAAGTATATTTGCAGCTCGTATATGTGATATTGTCACTTCTGGAATAACATTAAATGTATTACGTATCGAGTCTGATTCTTTTGACTTCAACTTTACATTATGAAGTTTGGGGATCAACATGAGACCGAGTGGGAATATTCAATGACACTTTATGTCGTTCCTATAGAAAATCCTTTTTCCTATAGAGAGCTTTTGGCATGAGACCAAAATGAATATGAGTTTGGCATATGAAGCCAATTTCAATGTTTTTAATACCTTAATAGTATTTTAGGAGATTTTGTCATTAGACAAATAAATATTGATTTCGACATAAAGTCAAATTCAAAGTTTTAAAATATTAATAGTATTTTTGGAGCTTTTGGTAAAAGACCAAAATATATGGGGGTTGGAAGTGTAACTTCTTAAAACTTAATTATATGATTGGAATTATAAGTAGGAACTTATAATTAAGGCATCCATTGAATATATTATGTAGGAGATCAAATTCAAATGCTAAATCCTTAAAAAGAATCAACATTTGAATAATGTATATATAAATCAATGCAAAAAGTAATGCATGATTAAATTAATAAACATTTAAATACAATAATTAAATACTCAAATATTTTGATTCAAATATAATCATCAATCAATAACTTTAGTTCTAATTGTCAAATGAGTTGATGCACACACACGCACACACACACACACACACACACACACACACACATATATATATATATATATATATATATATATATATATTCCTTGAGATAAGAATAATAATAAATTTATTGAATGATATTTAGGAATAATATTTTATATTTGACTACGATATACATACAAAAAAAATAATCAACCAACATAAAAGGAATATCAAAAATAAATAAATGATATTTGACTAATAAATAAAATTTATTACCTAATATATACTACCTTATAAACCAAATTCCCTAAACGTCTTAAAGTCTTAAAGACAACATTTAAAGCATAATGTACAACCCTACAATACACTGATTTAATTTAAATTTAAAAACTATCTTTAATGTAGCCTCATTATTACAGTATATCTTTCAAATCTCTCTTCAGTGTCGATTCATGCTTCTCGGCTTCATCTCCAAGAACGACCACTCCATCTCCAAGAACGACCCTTCGTTCTCCTCCAACTCTCCAAGCATGGGCTTAAATCTAAGAATCGACCTGCAACTCCATCTCCAAGAACGACCCTTCGCTCAAAATCAATTATGCTTCCATCGTCGATCACCATCAAGAGGTCTAGGGTTCAATTTTACAATCGCCGATCAACATCCACCCGATCTGCTCAGGTACGTTTCACAATCGGTTCTCCTTCACAATCTGATTTATTGAATTAGATGATATTGATTTGTAATCGTTGTTCCGGTGGAAACTGTAATTTTTTTTGGAATCCATGCCTCTTTGTTCTTTGATTTTTTGAGGTAAACCCCTATTTTAGTCGGTTTATTGATTTGGGTGATTTTGATGTGTTATCATTGTTTCTATTGATTTGTGCACAATCGGTTGTGAAGTTCTCGAAACTGTATTGATTGGTTTCTCCTTCACAATTGGTTTAGAGTAATTTCGTTTTGGATTACATGTTTTAACTTTGATGTGATTTTTAACTTTTGGTTTCGCTTAAAACAAACCTCAGTTCACAATGTTTGCCTTTGATGTTCTATTAACACTGATTGTGAAAATGTCGGCATTCAATCGTTTTTTGAATCTCGATGTGTATGATTGTGTTTCGACGTCAATTTCTTAGAACTCCTTTTATTGGATTTTGTTTGATTTTGTCTCACTTCTGTTTGTTTTGACCGACATTTTTTTCATTTCAATGCCAAATTTTATGGATTTTTTGTTATTGCAGTTTTCTAGAACTTGAAGAAACTGTGGTCTACCCACTTTATTTCGGTTCACCATTTTGTTTGCTAATTGCCTTTTAATCTTATATGATTTGAGCGATTTATATACCTGCTTGGTCATAGCTCCACTAAATCCTTTTGCTACTTGCTTTTTTTAGGACATCATTCAAATACACAAACTTACTTTTGGTATGTTTGCTATTTACTTTTTACTCTTATATGAGTTGGGTATTCATGGGTGACCGACATAATTTTTGAACGAGCATGATGACTCACCTTTTTTCTTCCTAACTTTTCTTTAATACTCATGCATTTTTTCTAATATGCATGTATTCTTCAAGGACAATGAATTTTACCTTCTAAAATTGTTAGTCCTATACCACTTGGTGAAAAAGGTGTCATTGTTGTAATAATGAAAGTTGTGGATTCAATGTCAATGTCTCAAGATGAGGATGAATCTTACCTAATGAAAGGTGCTTGTGTTTGCCTTACAGTAGTTGTTATTTTGTATGTCATCTCTAATATATACCTTACATTAGGCATCAAATGTAGAAGCAAAGATGAATCGTCAATTTCTTAGAACTCCTTTTATTGGCTTTTGTTTGATTTCGTCTCACTTCTTTTTGTTTGTTGGAGTGCATTTCTTTGATTATAATGAAGTCTTCTTGTTTATCGGCTATATTTTTTTAGATTCCCCATTTTTCCTTTAATATTTCAAAATTGGGCATAATCTAATGGTTTGACCGACATTTTTTTTCATTTCAATGCCAAATTTTATGTATTTTTTGTTATTGCAGTTTTCTAGAACTTGAAGAAACTGTGGTCTACCCACTTTATTTCGGTTCGCCATCCAGAGGTCTAGGGTTCCATTTTACGATCGCCGATCAACATCCACCCGATCTGCTCAGGTACGTTTCACAATCGGTTCTCCTTCACAATCTGATTTATTGAATTAGATGATATTGATTTGTAATCGTTGTTCCGGTGGAAACTGTAATCATGATTTTGGTATCCATGCCTCTTTTTATAAATTTTTGCCTCAATTTCTTAAAACCTTTATTAGCATGAAAAATCACAATTAGTGTTAATAGATATCGAGTGTTGATGGGAATGTTTCCCTTTGATGTTTTGCCTTTTAGTGATATTCAAGAGCTCTTTTCTTTATTGATCTTTCCCGTGTGATGTTTATCTTTCTGCTATTGCCTACTGTAAAATATGCAAGTTGCACTCACCTGTCCATCAAATGTGATTTGTCCTATCCGTTCTGCTGACTGGAAAAAAATGAAAAGGATGTATTTTTTTATCTACCCTGTCTGTTAATCTTTTTGGTTGTTATTTACTATATAATGTATACATGTGCTTTTCTGTAGTCATTTGTATATGAAAGCCAGAGAGCCATTAAATGTTATTTTGCTTTCACGAAACCCTCAAGACTATTGAAGTATTATGGATCTACTGTATTAAAATGGTGTGTTTGTGTGACATTAATTATTTGGTGCTCTTCCCATTGAAGAATGTGTTCATTTTAACCATTATTTCTTTACTACGTAATAGTTTTCTTTCTATTTTATTGCTCTAACAACATATTCTTTATTGTGTTTAACTAGATGAGAAATCTCTTTTCATGTAAAATGTTTTTAACTATGTGCTCTATTTTGGAATAATGGATTTTGCATCCCCAACTTGCTCAATGCGGGAGTATAAATGTTTTTAACTATGTGCTCTATTTTAAGAATGTTTATTGATGTAAGACTTCAATTTAATTGTTTATTTATTATTTTATGAAGTATGGTATATACATAAAAACAATATTGAAATTTCCATAAAGCATGTTTGTTAACCTTAAAATTTATAAACTTTTGTATCACTTGTAACTTAACACAACTACACAGATTTTAGAGAAAACGTTTGAAAAAGAAATTGTTTTTTAGGGGATTATTTTTCTATTTAATATGTAAGGTTTTTTTATCTAGAAAATGGAATGTCATTGGACTGTTGAAGATTTTGCACAACTTAAACCAACATTTTAGATGGTGGAACATAACTATTGTTCGGGTAGACTATATTTGGAATGATGTGAAGGAGAAGATGTTGCTTTTAATATTACTCGATAGAAATGTAAGTTGCAAATACTTAATCTTGATATAAATTTTAGAAATTACTATAGTTTTACATTATTTTATTTAATGTGTTATCATATAATAGAGATAGAAAATGGTAGCAATAATCCCCCACCGTTTATTAGCGTCATATAGACATTACATTTTGGAGGGTGGCGTGTATTCGTTGCATCATTTTCAAGTTGAAGAGTTGTACGAAGATCCCCCGGCCTACGAGCGATACTCTTTTGCCCATGACGATTGGGTGATTCGCATCAACCACAATACAAAGCTTACTCCGTTGCCGTGTGATGTCACAAATGGGTTTGTGTTCTATCCGTTGGTCCCTACACTTAAAACGATTCAAGAAAAAAGGAAGAGTCGGAAAACACTGATTGGTAAAATTAAACAGTTTGTTAAAATTATGTTTATATCTTGATTTTTTGAAGAATAATAGTATATAATATCTAGAGTTTAATTTTTTTTCATAATAAATAATTTTTAGATGTTGTTGGCAAAGTCATCGCTGGAGGACGGATAACTTATCTACGTTGTAAAAATGTCTATCATGTTGGTTCATGTTAAATCTTTCTACAAGACGCGACGTAAGTGCATATATTACAAATATTTATACTAAATTTTAGATATATATATATATATATATGTATATATATATATGTATATATATATATATATATGTATAGCTAACGATAGATAACGATTTGGAAACGTTAAAAACGTTGAATTATGAACAGGGGACATGTAATCAAGATGAAACTTAAAGACACTCCGCGTACACGGCCTCTAATGATTGCACGTGCAATCAAAGAAAAGTCAATAATATATGTGTCGTGGCTTAAACTCATCCATTTGGAGTCAAGTATGTAATAAGTTTATTTAATATAATCATTTCCTATACCATGATTTCTTAAATATATTAATTTAAAGTTTCTAAAATTTTCAGTTAATATTTTGATTTCTACGGAGTTAACGAGGGTTGATGTAGAACCAAAGATGCCAGAAGCGGATATTATAAGAGTTAAGCAAAGAAAAAAGTGGGGCAATTAAGAAAAAAATGGGGCTATTAATGTTGATTTCTTATTTTGGATATTATATGTTGTGTTAATAGTTGGTGATAATCATTTTGCGTAAAGACATGTTGTTAATTTTTGGGTGGATGTTTGGTATTTGTTATTTTTAGACAAATTTGTGATTTTTCATTTTGTAATGATAGTTGACATTTGTTGTCTCTAAACATATTTAATGTGATTGTATTTTTGGTATCATGTGATTTTTCTATTTGTTGTTTTTATAAATATTTGATGTCGTTCGATTTGCCGATGATATTTGGTGCAATCATTAAAATAATATGCATCAAATAATAATTTTTAACATACCAATAACGGTAATGATAAATAAGTACAATGTAGCATAATATTGTTAAACTATATATTATTTTTTATGTAATTTTACAGTGTCAAATGAGGATTGCAAATGAGGAAGGTGACAATGATGTTACACAAGTTGATATGAATACGAATAATGGTATGTGTACTAGATATATTGCTAAAAACATAAGAAAATGTTCGTTTTTTCTTTCTCTTCTTTTCGATTTTGCACGAAATTTGTGGCTAACCAAAAGTAACATGATTTTCCCAAAATTATGAATTCCTCATGATTTCCCTGCTTCTATGTTGTTTTAAGGTGTATTAAGGATTGTCGATGAAGAAACTACAAATGTTGATGTCTCCCAAAAAGAGACAAACAAAAAGAGAAAAATAGAGTTTGGTGATGGAAGTAGTCAATATATGGAGACAATACAAGGGAATATCAATGACGCAACCCCTGTCAGTGCGTTAACTTTTGCTGAAAGAAGAAAGATTGTTAATCGAAACTATTATCAACGAAGCAAGGAAAATAAGAGAAATGATTTTAATACACAAGGAGCAAGCCATTTAGATTCAGGGTTGACACATGATGACCTCAACGGTTAAAAAATTACGATTATTATTATTTTTTAATTTGGAATTGACATAAACTAGAGGCTTATTAACATGATGTTTTTTGTCATAGACATTCAAAATAAGCGTGGAATACTATTACCTCTTTTTGACAAAGTCGTGAATCAATAATCAACAAGTTAGTATTTCTTTTTGAACTCGATCTTATCACTTCTTTATAGTTAAATCTTTAATTTTCATATTCTAATGTTTTACATAACGCTTGGCGAAGGAAGTTGTCAACAAATTACAAATATCTCTCTAGTGGATATGACACAAGAGAATATTAGTGAAACGTCTGTCAATGTGTTAAATTTTGCTCAAAGGAGAAAGATTGTTAATCGAAACTATTATCAACGAAGCAAGGAAAATAACATAAATGCTTTTAATACACAAGGAACAAGCCAATTATGTTCAGGTAAAAAATTTACGATTATTATTATTTTGTAATTTGGAATTGACATAAACTAGAGGCTTATTGGCATGACGTTTTCTGTCATAGGCATTCAAAATAATCGTGGAATACTTCTACCTCTCTTTGACGAAGTTGTGAATCAAGAAACGACAAGTTAGTATTTCTTTTTGAACTCGATCTTACCATTTCTTTATAATAATCTTAATTTTTATATTCAAATATCTTACATAGCGCTTGGCGAAGGAAGTAGTCAACACATTACAAATATCTCTCCAATGGATATGACACAAGAGAATATCAGTGAAACAACGCTTGCCAGTGCGTTAACTTTTGCTCAAAGGAGAAAGATTGTTAATCGAAACTATTATCAATGAAGCAAGGAGACGACACAAGCGAATTCCAATGAAACAACCACTATCAGTGCACTAACTGTTGCTCAAAGAAGACAAATTATTAACCGAAATTACTATCAACGAAGGACGGAAAATAACAGAAATGTTGAGATCCAACAGGAGGATCCATACAGTTTTGTCTATGATGGGGTCCCGAAACAACATCGTGTCTTGAAGGAACAAAATGCATGTGAACATTGTGGAGCAAAACGGTTCGAATTTGAATTCCCTTCCTTTTGTTGCATGAGTGGGAAGACAAAGTTGGCATACTCACCCATTCCTGAAGAACTATACCATCTATTTACAATGCAGTCAGAATTAGGTTAAATGTTTAGGCATAATATTCGTGCATACAACACAAACTTTTCATTCACGTCAATGGGAGTAACTTTGGATAATACTGTGAGCAATATGACATCTGGAGTATATACATTTCGTGCTCAAGGAGGAATATATCATAGAATCGATCAGTTAGTTCCTAGGGATGGACAACCTAGGTACTTACAACTTTATTTTTATGATGCCGAATCTGAGTTTTCGCATAGACTACAATGGCCAAATCTTGATAGAAATGTCATTGAAATGTTGACTCGTGTGCTTTCTATAAACCCATACGTGAGAACGTTTAGAAGCCTTGCGGAGCTAGGACCACTCGACAATTATAGAGTCACTTTGAATGCTTCCGTGGAACTTGACCAGAGGGTGTACAACCGACCGACCACATATGAGGTTGAAATACAAGTATTTATTTTATCTTATTTAAATAAAAATGTATCATATACATGATACTTACAAAATTCTACCATTTTACAGGTTGCTGGTATTTGGGTTGAAGGCAATGACAACATCATTGCATACAGGAGAAGTATTGTTGTGTATGGGAGGTCCGATTACAGTAAAAAAAGTTGAACATCATTATGGTTGTTATGATTCTTTGTCGTATCCTTTGTTTTTTTCCCAACAACGAGTTTGGATGGCATGCTAGAATACCCAGACATGGAGTATGCATCGATGAAATTGTTAATGAAGACGAAAACTTTGATGAAGATCTTGAAGGTACGAACATGATCGCATATATTTATTACCTTATTCATTCATTCATTTATTAAATATACTATTTAAAATCACTATTACGCAGAGGTTAGCTCGGGAAGGGGTAGGAAAACAGTAACGATGCGAGATTATTATTGTTACAAGTTCCAAATTCGGTCGAGTGAGAACATGATTCTATTGGGGGGAAGATTGTTTCAACAGTTTGTGGTAGATATGTACATCAAGATAGAAACCGCACGTTTGTAATTTATTGAAAAAAATCAGACGAAGATAAGATCAGATTATACCAAGGTGTTGTGGATTGTGTCAATGCTTGTGAGGTTCAACCAAGTAGAGTTGGACAACGGGTTGTGTTGCCTGCAAGTTTTATCGGAGGCCCACGTGATATGCGATGAAGATTTATGGATTCCATGACTATAGTTCAAGATGACGGGAAACCTGATAAATTTCTTACTATGATGTGTAACCCAAAATGGCCTGAAATCGTTAAAGAGTTATTTCCCGGTTAGACCGCACAAGATAGGTCGGACCTTGTTGCAAGAGTTTTTCGTGCCAAGTTAGAGGATCTAAAAAACCAACTCTTCAAGAAGCACATCCTCGGTGAGTTTGGGGCATATGTTTATGTCATCGAGTTTCAAAAACGTGGGTTGCCACATGCACATTTCCTCATGATAATGAAACCGCAACACAAGATTACAAACCCAGACCATTACGACAAGATCGTGTGCGCTGAAATCCCGGACCCAACAAAGTATCCTGAAATGCATTAGCTGGTGATAAAGCACATGATGCATGGTCCTTGCAGTCATTTACGACCATCCAGCCCTTGTATGGAAGGTGAGCCGAGAAAATGTCGTTTTAGATATCCTCGACAATTCAACGACAAGACGGCGCAGGCAGATAACTCATATCTGATGTATCGGAGGAGAAACAATGGGATGCATGTGAATGTACAGGGAAATATCCTAGATAATAGATGGGTGGTTCCATATAACCCAAAGCTGCTAATGATGTTCAACTGTCACATCAACGTTGAGGTTTGCTTAAGTATAATATCAGTGAAATATGTCTTCAAGTATGTTTACAATGGCCATGACAAACAGGTTATACATGTTGATCCTGATAGAGAAGAAGTTGTTATCAACGAGATAAAGAGGTTTCAAGATGCACGTTATGTTTCGCCACCTGAGGCGATTTGGCGGATTTTTAGTTTTCAACTTTCTCAGATCCACCCATGTGTGATGGCTTTACAAGTCCATCTTCCGAATAAACAGTTGGTTAGGTTCAAAGAGAATGATATAATGACAGAGGTTGTCGATAGAGAGAGGGATAAGAGAACAATGTTGACCGCATTTTTTGAGATGAATAAAACAGATATGAGTGCAAGACGACATTTATACAAAGATTTTCCAAAACATTTCACGTGGAATGCCAGTACACGTAAATGGAATCCTCAAAAACAAGGATCAATGAGAGGACGTCTGGTTTATGCTAATCCTGCTGAAGGAGAACGGTATTATCTACGCCTACTTCTGTCTCATATTACTGGACCTACGTGCTTTGAAGATCTTTACATGGTTAATGGTGTATTACACCCGACATTTCGAAAAGCAGCTCTTGAGAGAGGGTTAATAGAGACCGACGATAATTTATCGCATTGTCTTGCCAAGGCCTCCATATTTCAGTTTCCCGGTGCTCTTAGACGACTATTCACAACGATCTTAATTTATTGTGAGCCGGGAGATGTTCAGAAGTTATGGGATAAACACTATGATTCACTCTCAGAAGATTATAGAGGACACTATGAAAGTGTTGAGAGAGTTCGAAATATGGTTCTTACAAATATCTCAGTCTTTTTACAATCTATGGGTAAGAATCTCGATGATTTCGATCTTCCAAACTTAAATGGAGATGCCAATTTAGAATCAAAAGGGTTTCGTGAGGTACAAGAGGAATACTCAATAATTGTGGAAGACGAAGACCTGTGTGCCCAAAACTCCCTAAATTCTGACCAGAAACATGCATTTGATGAGATCATGAGTCATGTAGATAATGATCGTCCGGGTGTGTTTTTTGTAGATGCTCCAGGTGGAACTGGAAAAACATTTCTGTACAAAGCTTTGCTCGCTAATGTTCGTTCTCGTGGACTTATTGTACTTGCGACCGCTTCATCGGGTGTTGCCACTAATAACATGCCAGGGGGAGAACAACTCACTCTCGGTTCAAGATTCCCCTCACTCTTAGTAATAATTCAATGTGCAATATAAAAAAACAAAGCGGAACTGCTCAACTGCTCCGAGATGCAAAAATAATCATTTAGGATGAAGCATCAATGGCAAAGAGGCAGGCAGTGGAGGCACTCGATAGAACAATGCAAGACATCACTGGGGTGCGACTCCCATTTGGTGGAAAGATAATGATTATGGGAGGTGATTTTAGACAGGTGCTGCCAGTAACGAGAAATGGCACCCGAGCACAAATTGTAGACTCTAGCCTACGGATGTCACCTATTTGATCTTCGATTAAAAAGTTGCAGTTAACGATTAATATGAGATCCCTTACTGATCCATGGTTTTCAGATTTTCTGTTACGAGTCGGCGATGGAGATGAAGAATCAGTGGACGGAAACTTTATTCGCATACTTGATGACATGGCCATCCCTTACACCAATAAAGATGAATCGAATGATGCTTTGATCGATGCGATATTTCCTTCTCTGCAAACCAACGGGGCTGCTTCAGATTATATCGTTTCTAGGGCAATACTAACAACTAAAAATGAGCACGTCGACGAGACTAATGATCAGTTGATTGAAAGATTCTGCAGAGAGGAAAAAATTTACTATAGTTTTGACGAGGCAGAAGATGATAGGAACAATTTATATCCGATGGAATTCTTAAACTCACTGACTGTTAGTGGGTTGCCCCCTCATTACCTCCGGCTGAAAATCGGATGCCCAATAATACTCTTGCGGAATATCGACCCTTCAAATGGATTGTGTAACGGCACTAGGTTGATATGTAGAGGTTTCCAGCCAAACGTCATCGATGCAGAAATAGTTGTTGGCTAGCATACTGGTAAGAGGGTATTTTTACCAAGAATTCCTCTATGTCCGTCTGAAGATGACATGTTCCCGTTCAAACTGAAGAGAAAACAGTTTCCCATTCGACTTTGTTTTGCTATGACAATCAATAAAGCTCAAGGGCAAACAATTCCGGTGGTAGGTGTTTATCTACCAGAACCGGTATTCTCGCACGACCAACTTTATGTGGCATTATCAAGAGGGATATCGCATGGCACTACAACGGTATTAGTGAAGTGTTAGGTCTAAATATTGTATCCAAGATTTAATAGGAAAGTCAAATATGTAAAAGTCAACATTGTCTTTGTCTAAGCTTGTTTAGTTTCCTTAGCCGTTAAGGCTTTGTATTAGATAGGTAGTATATATTTGGTTTGTGTTTGTAATCTTGTAGTGGAGTTCTAGAGAATGTATTGTTTGTAATAGCTAGAGACATATGAATACGAGATCTACTTTCTCTCTCTAGACTTTCTCTCTCTAGTTCTTGATCTTAATGATGATATCTTGAGTAATTGCTTATTGTGATTGGGATTTTGTGATTAACAATTGGTATCAGAGCCGTACCAAACTTTTCAGAGAAGATTTGATCATGATTTGAATTGAAATCTGAAGTTTTAAAATTGAAAATTTGAAATTTTCGAAAATTTTCAAGAACACGAGTTTGGGTACTGTTCATTCGAATTTCATGTGAAAAATCGTTTTTGATGCAAGAAAATGGATTCATTGGATTCGTTTTATATGTAGGATTAATTCTTGTTCTGATTACATTTCATAATTCTATCAATTTCGATATCAATTTTCGAAATTTGAGTTTTCTGGAAATATCGAGTTCGAACTCTGTTCTTGATCGAATTCCTTTGATTTGTTGTTTTAATCGAAAATTGATTGTGTTTGTGTGTTTAGAACTGTTTTTCGATGATGCTGACAGGTTCTTGAGATCAATTGTGCAGGTTTCGATCGATTTAAGTTTGAATCTGTCAAGAACTCGACTTTGCGTTTCATTCATCATGGTTTTCGGTTCACATTAGACCCGCAAAGCTCATTGTGCGTTTCAGGCTACACACGCAAAGCCTGCCTTGCGTGTCCTCAATGACCCGCAAACCTCACTTTGCTACACCCGCAAAGCTTCACTTTGCGTTTCCTTCTACACCCGCAAAGCTTATCTTGCGTTTCAAGAAGGACCCGCATTCTATACTATGTGTTTTCTTCAGCACCCGCAAACCTCTACTTTACGGGTGTAGTGAGACCCGCAAAGTTTGTTTGCTCGTGTAGTGAGACCCGAATAGTCAGTTAAAAAAAAAAACAAGTATTGTTCAAATTTCAATTTTCACGAAATATTTTTTTAAGATTTCAATTTGATCTGATTTTTGATTTTCTGATACATTAGTTTGGAACGATCATTCACTGTAAGCTGATTACTCTTTAATCATGGGATTTTTTACAGATCTTGAAGAAAAGATCAGAAAGGTGGAATTAGAGAAGATTAATCTGGGTCATCAAGTTGAATTTCATTCTCAGAAGTCAATAGAATATTTTAATGAAATCATATCTTTGAAAGAAGAACTCTGTGCTTTAAAGGTTCTTAATGAAGATCCTCAGAAAAGATCTTCTGGACATTCTGATGAGAAAATAAAAGGATTGGAATCTGAGAACACTGAGCTTAAAAAGAATTTATCTGTTTTGGAAAAACAGCTTGATGCAAATAAAGCTGAGTTTGAAAGTGAAAAGAAATATTTTTCCAAGAAGTTCTCAGACTTTTCCAAGAAGTGCTATGAATAAAAGAAGTCGGTGGAGCTTAAATGCTTAAAATTTTCTCAACAAATCTCAGATTTTGAGAAAATTCTGATTTTAGAAAGAGAAAAGTTCGCTAAAGAGAAAAAGGCCATAGAACAAAAGAATGTAGGATTTTTTTAAAGAATTATCTGGCTAGCGAACTGATTCAGAAAAAGAGTTTGAAGAAGAACGTTTAATCTTTGAGAATGAAATTAAGAAACTAACTTCAAAATTGTATGAACTGTCTGCTACAGGGCTGAAAGAGCAAAAGACGAAGTCTGAATTCAAGACAAAGATTGATCTGCTTGAGAAAAAAAGAGACATCTTTGCGTCAAAGATCAAAGAGCTTGAAAAATCTGTTTCAAGTTCAAATCATAAATATGTCTCTTCAAAAAGGTCAATCAAATCATTCAATCAGATTCGTGGCACTAACCTGTTATTTGATGAATATTTAGATGGTTCAGATTCTTATCCAAGGAGAAAAAGTTTCAAGAACGAGAAACTGGTCTGGATGAAGAAATCAGCCAAAGATGATAAGACTGATGAGCTGAAAGAGAAGAATTCATGTGTACATGTACACAAAGCAAAGAAGAACAAAGCACCCAACGGTAAGAAATATTATTGTTCTATTTGTTGTACACATGATCATTTTCATAAAGCAAATGATCATTACTGGTATGGATCTTACTCTGTATCCCCCACATGAACTGCAACTAACATTTCTGGACCCAACTACCAGTGGGTACCAAAGAAGAAAATTGATTCTGTGTTGCAGGCACCTCAAGCCAAGGGGGAGTAAGAGAACTATGGCTCTTGAATAACACAGTTCAAGACCCGCACCTCAATGTCAAGATAATGGCTTCTAAGCAAAACAGCTTAGGACCCGTACCTCAGAGATCAAAAAGACCTTACTCCTGTATGCTTGCATCCGATGGATATTGATGGTCTTCATCCCGAGTGAATTGATCTAATCTCTATCCTATATTTTTTCTTTGCTAGATTTTTCTGATATTGATGGTCTAACAATTCAAAAGGGAGTGTTTGATCTCTATCCTGTTTTAACTGACATATTTCAGATGCTTAATTTAAGGGGGAGTAAAGGTGATGACTTCTGATTACTTCAGATCATAACTCACTCTATAAACCGTTTTACTGCTTTCTGTCTTTTATTTTTGAATAAATAAAATGAATAAAGTGGCTTCTGATCAAATGACAGATCAGGACCCGTTTTTCAACGATCAAAGAAGGATATTATGCTAATATCCAAGGGGAGCTCAAAAGATATAAATCATTTGATCATGATTTGAGGGGGAGCTGAAAAGGTAAAAATCTTTTGATCCTAGATCTCTGATTGTTTGAAAGAAGGACAACTTTCGAACATGAAAAAAAAACATTTTCTTAAATGTTCAAACCACTTCTTATTCTCAAACGATTTCATGAATATAGAAGTGTGATTTTTAAAATGTTTTTCATTTTTTGCGTTTAATTGTTTAACTGACCGTGTGTTTCCAAATATCAATACTTGTGTATTATCTTGTCCATATACTGTCAAGTATTCACACATACCGGTTCAGTATTTCATTTGAATCTGTTATTTCCATGTCTCATAAAGAAACAATTTTTTTTTATGGTAATACCCCCGTTTGCGTTCAAAGTTGGTGTGCATCATTCATCTTGTTCATATTTGTGCTTTCTTTGATAAATTGTTTATATTCGTTCATATAAACAAAATTACCAATTCTTTGATACCCTAACCATTTGATTTGATCTGATTGATTCATTGTCAGATTCTCAAAACAATTCTCTTGACTTCATATTCATTCATTCAATATCCTTGTTTTGAGAAATCTTCAAAGAACAAATGCTCAAATTTCATTCATATTTTCAATGAGCATACATACTCTGACATATGATTTCTTGTGCTTTACATGTCAAGAAAAATCATTGACCAGCATATACTTTTAGGACCATGGGATTCAGTGTGAGTGCTTAATAGATCTTCCATGGATTCACGATAACCAGTGTTTCCTACCCCGGAAGAAATCCTTTGAGTGATTAAGGGGAGAGGGGTCTAAAAGAATAGAGTGTGGGAGTGGGCAGAGGTAAAATAGAAATGAGAGATTGGTTAGATGTGAGTATAATGATAAAAAGAAAGAAGGTGTGAGATCAGAGTTAAAAGAATATCAGAACTCTGCACCTACCACTTTCTGAGCCGGGCAGCCACATTACTGATTGGTTCACATTTCTTTGGTGACCATCATTGAAATAGGCAAATAGCCCATGCCATCTCTTGCATACAACCTCACCAGCTACTCATTCTTTTCTTAAAAAGAGAATGTTTCACATTTTCTGGGGAAGCAACACATAATCTATCGGATCTTCTCTTAGAAGATACTGATATTGAAAAAGAAGGAAAGTTGTCCCACCTTCGACCCTTTCTCATGCTCATTGAGTCCATGTATAATCATTGTTGTCACAGTGATTTACATACTTTGAGCCTTATGAAACACAATCATTGTGCTAATTCTTTCAAAACACGAGCACACAGAGAATATGTTTTTCTGTCAGAACATTCATAGAATTACCTTGTGTCTTTCAATGATTGAATGGAAGTCTTGGGGAGTCAACATCAAACCAGCTCCTTACATTGTACATCCGTTGTACACAGTAACTTCGTGTTACTGATAGGCATTTCTAACTGTTTCATTTGTTGAATCAGGGTTACACGCTCATTATGTCTGAATTTGAAAAGATTCGGATATATACAGTTCATGATTTGGCTCTTCAGATCAAAAGTACGGCAATATCAAGGGGAGATTTTTTGTTGTTCACAAAGGGGGAAATCAAAGCCTATGCTGAAATTGATGATATTTTGATGATAATGATTCTCACATCATCAAAAAGGGGGAGAATTATAAAGATTCAATTTCAGAGTTCAAGTTCAAAGTTCAAGCCTAAAGTTCAATTTGCTTCCACTGTTTCAAAGGCTGTTTCAAAGGCTGTTTCAAAGGTTGTTTCAAAGGATGTTTCAAACGCTGTTTCAAAGACTGATTCAAAGTCAAAAGTTTCTGATAAAGAATATCAAGTTTCAAGAAGGTTTGTTCTTCCGAAGACGATTCAGTGATCAAAGTGATGAAGATACAATTTTGATTGAAGACAAAAGTTTTTCAGAGATAAAGTTTCAAAGTTTTTCGTTTCTTGTTCAAGGAATGTTGACTTTCCAAAGTTTCAAAGTTTAAAAAGACTTTTCATGATTTTTGAAAAGCTGCGAAAGAGCAAAGTTTGTGAAAGCGTCAAGAGATAAAAGATGAAGAATCAAGAGCTGAAGATCTGCATCAAATTTTTTTATTAAATCTTGAATTCAAAGGGGGAGATTGTTAGGTCTAAATATTGTATCCAAGATTTAATAGGAAAGTCAAATATGTAAAAGTCAACATTGTCTTTGTCTAAGCTTATTTAGTTTCCTTAGCCGTTAAGGCTTTGTATTAGATAGGTAGTATATTTTTGGTTTGTGTTTGTAATCTTGTAGTGGAGTTCTAGAGAATGTATTGTTTGTAATAGCTAGAGACATATGAATACGAGATCTACTTTCTCTCTCTAGACTTTCTCTCTCTAGTTCTTGATCTTAATGATGATATCTTGAGTAATTGCTTATTGTGATTGGGATTTTGTGATTAACATGAAGCCTACAAAAAAGTTCAATCAGGACGGAGTCTACACATCAAATGTGGTTTATCAAGAAGTTTTGAGTGATGATTGTATATGATTAAAGCATGTTTGTAATTTCTATTTTGTTTAAACAGAAATTTTTGACTTATTGGATGAGAAATTGAATTAAGTTTTCATTTTTGGATTTACGATACATCCCGTTGCAAAATTTTAAAAGTTAAATGTATCTTGATAGAATATGTGAACCACCAAGTATTTCAAAGTTATTTTGCATAAATTTGATATTTAAAAGTAAAATGTATCTTGATAGAACTTTAACATCCCGTCGCATTGCACGGGTACTCAACTAGTATAAAATAATACAAATCTCACAAAGAATATATTTAGTAAATGATTTATGTTGATTAATTCATGATAAATTTAACATCATAATTATAAAATACTAGAAGCCTACTCGTGCATTGCAGCGAGATACATCATGATTTTAATGTTTCCTTTTATGTTTTTGTAAGGCCCATGTTTTGTTGTTAAATTTATGATGGGTTTTTGTTAAGTTTGGGCTTAGGCCTGAATTTTTAGTTGGAAGGGCAAGAGAGTAAATTTGAGTAATAGTTGTCAAATAGGGTAAGACTCAATTCTTTCTCATTTCTTTTGTGGAACGGTGCCAGGGATAAGTGGGGAGACTTGAAGAAGAAGATTGGAAGCTTTGAAGAAATTGAATTCTCAGGTTAGTTTTCTTCTCCATGCTAAGTAATCATTATTGATATCTCCTTCTGATTTAAGAATTAGATTATAGACGTAAGGGGATTGCCATAAGGACTGTATATGATTTGGTGGAGTCTGAGAGTAGTTCATTTAGGTGATTCGGGTAACCAATTTGAGTTATCGAAGCTTGGTATCTTGTTAGTAGTAGAATGCTTATTTCTTTTCATTTGAGGACTTGTTTTAGCGAATCGAATGATCCGTGGGTTCTGTATCGCAACCCCCTTCTTTCCAGTTCACGCTATGTCCGGTCGATAATCTTGGCATTAGTACCGGTCAATCGAAGAAGTTACCGGTCGACCCAATGGGAAATATCGGTCATGTGGTTACCGGTCGACCAAGGAGGGATACCGGTCGTATGGTTACCGGTCGACCAAGGAGGGATACCGGTCGTATGGTTACCGGTCGGCGCGTGGAGTAGCCTCGGTCAGCGCCCGGTCGGCGCATGGGGAAGGTCAAACCGATTCTGGTCGACGCTTGGGGGTGGGAAGGTCGAGTGTATACACCGGTCATCTCGTATGGTCCGGGCGTGGAGGGATTTCGATTGGAAATAGGGATCGGTCAGTAGAGTTTGGGCACCCAGTATGTTAGGTTGCGTTTGTTTTCACTCTAAGTCATTTCTTTGGTTAATTTCCTTACTGTTCGTTATTAATTTATAGGGAAGCTGACCTTAACTAATTGAGCACCAGATTTGACAGGTGAGTTCCTGTCCCTCAATCTCATAATTATTTATAATCGTTTTGAACTGAGATTTGGGATGCATGAGATTCTGTTAATAACAAATGTTATTTTTATATATGTTCATAAATTAGTGGACTTGTATGAAGTTATGTATATGCTTAGTTGCATTAAATGCTTTGATACGAGAAATGTTGAACTTGTGGTGATTATGGAAAGAATCTCACACCACCTATGTGTGCGGAATTTGTTTCCCTCGCATACGGACGGGGAGTCTGCTTGGGCCCCGGTGTGAGCGGGGAGTCTGCTTGGGCCCCGATACGAGAGGGGAGTCTGCTTGGGCCCCGATCGTAGATGTGCATGTTAAAGGTAACTTTGGAAAACTTATCGTTGTGTCACTTGGATGGTACGTTGAATAAGGAATAAATTATTGTTTTACTTGAGATTTGGAAATTTGTTACTTATTATTAACGATTTAAATTATATTTTGTGATTGTTTGGTTGGTCAGAAATTCACTAGACCTTTTGGTCTAACCTTCGCTTTTAAATCTAAAAACCATTTTCAGGAAAAGGTACAGGTGATACTGCGGGAAAGGGAAAAGAGAAAGTCTAGCGTTTAGAAGATATTGAAGATGCAATTTAGACTAGTTTTCATTTTGTAACTCTCGGTTGTAGTAAAGACTTCCGCTGATTAAATTTTCGAGTTTTATATTGTAACCTTTGGATATTGATTGACATTTCTATGTTATGTTTGGTATGAATTTTGGGTTATTACATTTGGTATCAGAGCCATAGGTTAAGGGATTTAGGTGGTCGTATGAGCCTAAACTTAAACTGAGAACTTAGGGAAATCCAACCGAGAGCTAGGATGCCTGTGTAGGTTCACTCTAGACGCACTTATGATAAGGTGGTGAGGACTGTCATGTAAGGTAATCACAAATTTACAGGTACATGTATGTGCTTGAATAACCTTGTCATACTAAGATTCTAAGTTTTGGTTTTGTTATGGTTCAGCAGTTTCATCATGTCGGGAAGGTCACTGAGGAGTAGACCAGTACCAGCTGAGGAGACTAATCCAGTCAACGGGCCCCAGGTCATTGAGCGAGCAACACCTTTAAGGCAACCTGTGGCTCGTGGAAGGACCAGGGGTCGGGCAAAGAAGACGGTGAGACCGACTCGAAAAGCCGCTACTCAGGTGGAACCTAATGCTGCAAATAGGAGGCGCAGGGCGTCTCAGTCGGGTCGTCGGGCCAGGAGTGCAGAAATTCCTGAGAATAGGGAAGTATCGCAACAAGATAGTTCTATTTCGGTTCGGGGAAGAGGTCAACAACGAGGTCGGGGCAGTGGTCGGAATCAAGCTTTTGTTACTCATGCGGCCTTTGCTGCGGAAATGGCCAAACTGCAGGAGACTCTGAACGCCATTCTGGTGCAGCGAGAGGGGTCGGCATCGGGGAACAAAGATAAGTCTGAAAGCAAGGAGGGAACCGAAATATCTAGTCCACCGGTCTCAGTAGAGGGTAGTCATCGTCAATCGACTACTCTGGTGGTGAATGAGTCGGCAGCTAAAGGGTGCAGCTACAAAGAATTTGCTACTGTAAACCGCCTACCTTCAAAGGTGAATGTGATCCGGTTTTGGCGTTAAAGTGGATTAAGGGTATGGAGCTGGCGTTCGATACCAGCAAATGTGCGGATGCAGATAAGGTAGTTTATGCATTGTCCATGCTTAGGGATGAAGCAGTCATGTGGTGGGACGCGGAAACTAGAGGTCAAGGCTCGTCGACAGCAAAGGGTATGTCTTGGGAAATGTTCGTGAAGAAGTTTAAAGCTCAATTCTGCCCTCTGGCGGCAATTAAAAAGTTGGAAGAATAGTTTTTGAGTCTGGAGCAAGGAGAGATGATTGTGCGGGAGTACACTTCAAAATTCATTGAAAAGTCTCGTTTCGCAGAAATCTACGTGCCAAATGAGGAGAGGCGTGTGGAGCGGTACATCTTTGGTTTAAGGAGTGACATTCGGGAATTTGTCGCAAACAAGGAACCAGCCACTTTTCAATTAGCAATTAATGCAGCAGAAATGAGAGAGAAGGAAAAGAATCGGCAGGCGTCTGAGAGGGGGAGTGAAAAGAGGAAATGGGACGGATCGGGAGCAGACGGAAAGAAAGGGAAAGTGTTCAGATCTGAGAACCGCGGGAATCGTGGGGTGATGTCCCAGTCGTGTGGTAAGTGTCACCGAGTTCATCGGGGTGAATGAGCGACTGATCCGAGGTCTTGCTATCGTTGTGGGGTGTCCGGTCATGTAGCTAAGGATTATCCAAAGAATCGTTCATGTTTTCAATGCGGGTCGTCTGATCATTTAAGGCCAGTTTGTCCACAACTGAAAAAGGGCGGAGCGACCCATTTTGGTGGGAAGCAGGGATACAAAAAGGAGGAGAAAAGGTCGGAGCCAGCACGTGCAAAGGGACGTGCTTTTCATATGACTGCTGCAGAGGCATAGGAAATACCAGAAGTGGTGTCAGGTACATTTCTGGTGAATTCTTTACCTGCCAATGTGTTGTTTGATTCGGGAGCGGATCATTCCTTTGTATCTCTTGGGTTTTTGAAATGTCTGTCCATGAAACCAAAAAGTCTAGAAAGGGCATTAGAAGTAGAAACGGCAGATGATAATCGGGTGTTAATTAAGGAAGTTGTCGAGGGTTGTGTCATAGATATAGAAGGTAGTTTGGTGTCCTTACGATTATATCCTATGGCAATGGGAGAGTTCGACATAGTGTCGGGAATCAGTGGCGGATCCAGGATTTTTTCCTGGTGGGGGAACCTTTAAAATGGATTAAAGGGCCGCAAAGTCGTCCGATATATTTTTAGCTTAATTCCATCGTTTCGAGGAATTTTTAAAGTTTGATTGGTTGATTTCATGGATTTCTAAGTTTTTTTGACGATTTTGAGGGACTTTTTGGTTTTTTTTGGTTGATTTTGAGAGTTTTTTTTTGATTTTTTGATTGATTTCAAGGTACTTTTTTTTATTGATGGGGTCCCATATGAAAAATCAGTGGGGGGAACTATGGTAGAAGTTAAAAAAAATTGTTTTTAACCTTAAAAAATTGGTTTTTTGAGTTTTTGACTGGGGTCCTTTCCCCCCACCTTTTATACTCTAAGTCTGCCACTGTTGGGAATGGACTGGTTGGCTGAGAATAATGCCAACATAGTTTGCAATAAGAAGCTAATTCGAGTACAGATACCGGACAAAGGAACGGTAATCTTGTATGGGAGTCGTAGGAATAAAAGGGTTAGTCTGATGTCAATGACTAAAGCGGCTAGATGTTTAAATAAAGGGTGTGTGGGGTTTTTGGCTTATGTTATTGATGTCAAAAAGGAGAAGCGGGAGATTGGGGATGTTAGGGTGGTGAGTGAGTATCAGGAGGTATTTCCGGAGGACTTGACTACCTTACCCCCAGACCGTCAGGTGGAATTTCGCATAGATTTGGTGTCGGGGGCAGCACCAATCGCGCGTGCCCCTTATCGGTTAGCGCCTTCGGAGATGAAGGAAATGATGTCTCAGTTGCAAGAACTGTTAGACAAGGGGTTTGTGAGACCGAGTACCTCACCTTGGGGTGCGCCGGTGTTATTTGTGAAAAAGAAAGACGGTACAATGCGAATGTGCATTGATTACCGTGAACTTAATAAGGTAACAGTTAAAAATAAGTATCCGCTGCCGAGGATAGATGATTTGTTTGATCAGCTAGAAGGAGCTAGATACTTCTCCAAGATTGATCTGCGGTCAGGTTATCATCAGCTAAAGGTAAGAGGGGAAGACATCCCTAAAACGGCATTCCGGACGAGGTACGGCCATTATGAATTTTTGGTGATGCCTTTCGACTTAACCAACGCACCGGCAGCATTTATGGACTTAATGAACAGAGTGTGTCAGCCCTACCTAGATAAGTTTGTGATTGTATTCATAGACGATATCCTAATTTACTCAAAGTCCGAAGAGGAGCATGAGGAGCATTTGCGCGTCATTTTGGAATTGTTAAAGCGAGAGAAACTTTTTGCCAAATTTTCTAAATGTGAATTTTGGTTGAAAGAAGTTCAGTTCCTTGGGCACGTGGTATCTCGGGAAGGAATAAAGGTGGATCCAGCTAAAGTAGAAGCTATTCGAGATTGGGAGCAACCGAAAAGCCCATCAGAAGTGAGAAGTTTCTTAGGGTTGGCGGGATACTATAGGAAATTCATTAAGGATTTCTCGCGTATCTCAACGCCATTGACATCCCTTACAAAGAAAAGCGTGAAGTTTTCGTGGTCAGAAGCACAAGAGGAAGCATTTTAGAAGTTGAAGGTCATGCTGAGTTATGCACCAGTCTTGACCCTACCTGAAGGCAACGAGGATTTCGTGGTATACAGTGATGCATCGAAGTTAGGACTGGGATGTGTTCTAATGCAGCGAGGTAAAGTGATAGCTTACGCTTCTCGTCAATTGAAGTACCACGAGTCACGATATCCTACCCATGACTTGGAGCTAGCAGCAGTGGTGTTCGCACTAAATATTTGGCGACATTACCTGTACGGGACGAAGTGTCAGATCTTTACAGATCATAAAAGTCTATGTCATCTCTTTGATCAAAAAGAGTTGAATATGCGCCAAAGAAGGTGGATGGAGTTACTGCTATACTACGACTGCAAAATCGAATATCACCCAGGAAAAGCCAACGTGGTGGCAGATGCCCTGAGCCGCAAAGAGAGAAGTGAAACTACAAAAGTGGTGGCCATGCGAACTGAAGTAGCATCTGATCTCATGGAGAAGATAAAGGAGTCGCAGTCAAAAGCAGAGATGCCTGAAAATGTAAAGCAGGAGTGAATGCTTGGTATGGTATCTGTGTTAACAAAAGATAGTCGGGGTTTGAAATGTTTAAAGGGCAGAGTTTGGGTTCCGAAATTGGGAGAGCTTAGGCGAGAAATTTTGGAGGAAGCTCATAAGTCGAAATATTCGATCCATCCGGGAACGAACAAGATGTATGGAGACTTAAAACCAAACTTTTGGTGGCCGAGTATGAAGAAAGATATAGTTCACTTTGTAGAGTATTGTCTTACTTGTCTGCAAGTAAAGGTGGAACATCAACGACCATACGGAAAGTTGCAACCATTAGAAATTCCAGTTTGGAAATGGGATCAAATCACTATGGATTTTGTGACTAAGTTACCAAGGACTCCGAAGGGTTATGATGCTATCTGGGTAATTGTAGATCGGTTGACGAAATCTGCACACTTCCTACCCATTAAAGAGACGTACACTCTAGAAAGATTAGCGAAGTTGTACATTGATGAAATTGTCTCACGTCATGGGGTGACATTATCAATTATATCGGATAGAGACAGTCGTTTTACGTCAGCATTCTGGAAAAGCTTTCAGCGTGAAATGGGGTCACGAATAAAGTTGAGTACTGCGTACCACCCTCAGACTGATGTTCAGAGTGAACGGACAATCCAGACCTTGGAAGACATGTTGAGAGCTTGTGTTCTAGACTTTCGGGGTTCGTGGGAAAGTCATCTTCCTTTAATTGAATTTGCGTACAACAACAGTTATCATGCCAGCATAAAGGCGGCCCCGTATGAATCTTTATATGGACGGAAATGTAGAACCCCTTTGTGCTGGAACGAAGTTGGGGAGCGGCAGTTAGCGGGACCAGAGTTAGTGCAAATCACAGCGGATAAAGTGGTGCAAATTCAAGAAAACCTAAAAGTGGCTCGAGATCGACAAAAGAGCTACGCAGACTGTCGGAGAAAGGACATAGAATTTCATATCGGAGATCGAGTAATGCTCAAGGTGACTCCATGGAAAGGAGTAATGCAGTTCGGTAAGAAAGGAAAGCTAAGTCCCCGCTACATTGGGCCGTTTGCAATAGTAGAGCGCATTGGGGATGTGGCTTACAAACTAGAGCTTCCCGAAGAATTGCGGAGTATTCACAATACGTTTCATGTCTCTAATTTAAGGAAGTGCTTAGCGGATGTGAGTGCAGTAGTACCATTGAACGATATGCAAATTGACGAACGCCTGAACTTTGTAGAAGAACCTGAAGCTGTCACCGACCGAAAAGTCAGAAAGTTAAGAAATAAAGAGATTGGTTTAGTAAAAGTGCAATGGACATATCATAAAGGGAAAGATGCTACCTGGGAGGTAGAATCTGAGATGCGAGCCAAATACCCTCATTTGTTTGAAAAGGGGATTCCGGGGACGGAATCCTTTTAAGGGGGGAAGGTTGTAAGGCCATGTTTTGTTGTTAAATTTATGATGGGTTTTTGTTAAGTTTGGGCTTGGGCCTGAATTTTTAGTTGGAAGGGCAAGAGAGTAAATTTGAGTAATAGTTGTCAAATAGGGTAAGACTCAATTCTTTCTCATTTCTTTTGTGGAACGGCGCCAGGGATAAGTGGGGAGACTTGAAGAAGAATATTGGAAGCTTTGAAGAAATTGAATTCTCAGGTTAGTTTTCTTCTCCATGCTAAGTAATCATTATTGATATCTCCTTCTGATTTAAGAATTAGATTATAGACGTAAGGGGATTGCCATAAGGACTGTATATGATTTGGTGGAGTCTGAGAGCAGTTCATTTAGGTGATTCGGATAACCAATTTGAGTTATCGAATCTTGGTATCTTGTTAGTAGTAGAATACTTATTTCTTTTCATTTGAGGACTTGTTTTAGCGAATCGAATGATCCGTGGGTTCTGTATCGCAACCCCCTTCTTTCCAGTTCACGCTCTGTCCGGTCGATAATCTTGGCATTAGTATCAGTCGACCGAAGAAGTTACCGGTCCACCCAATGGGAAATATCGGTCATTTGGTTACCGGTCGACCAAGGAGGGATACCAGTCGACCAAGGAAGGATACTGGTCGTATGGTTACCGGTCGGCGCGTGGAGTAGCCTCGGTCAGCGCCTGGTCGGCGCGTGGGGCAGGTCAAACCGATTCCGGTCGGTGCTTGAGGGGGGGGGGGGGGAAGGTCGAGTGTATACACCGGTCATCTCGT
Organism: Arctium minus; assembly: GCA_954870635.1. Lineage (NCBI taxonomy): Eukaryota > Viridiplantae > Streptophyta > Magnoliopsida > Asterales > Asteraceae > Arctium > Arctium minus. The sequence goes on along the minus strand of OX941080.1, from coordinate 40,737,370 downwards.
ATGGTCCGGGCGTGGAGGGATTTCGATTGGAAATAGGGATCGGTCAGTAGAGTTTGGGCACCCAGTATGTTAGGTTGCGTCTGTTTTCACTCTAAGTCATTTCTTTGGTTAATTTCCTTACTGTTCGTTATTAATTTATAGGGAAGCTGACCTTAACTAATTGAGCACCAGATTTGACAGGTGAGTTCCTGTCCCTCAATCTCATAATTATTTATAATCGTTTTGAACTGAGATTTGGGATGCATGAGATTCTGTTAATAACGAATGTTATTTTTATATATGTTCATAAATTAGTGGACTTGTATGAAGTTATGTATATGCTTAGTTGCATTAAATGCTTTGATACGAGAAATGTTGAACTTGTGGTGATTATGGAAAGAATCTCACACCACCTATGTGTGCGGAATTTGTTTCCCTCGCATACGGACGGGGAGTCTGCTTGGGCCCCGGTGTGAGCGGGGAGTCTGCTTGGGCCCCGATCGTAGATGTGCATGTTAAAGGTAACTTTGGACAACTGATCATTGTGTCACTTGGATGGTACGTTGAATAAGGAATAAATTATTGTTTTACTTGAGATTTGGAAATCTGTTACTTATTATTAACGATTTAAATTATATTTTGTGATTGTTTGGTTGGTCAGGAATTCACTAGACCTTTTGGTCTAACCTTCGCTTTTAAATCTGAAAAACCATTTTCAGGAAAAGGTACGGGTGATACTGCGGGAAAGGGAAAAGAGAGAGTCTAGCGTTTAGAAGATATTGAAGATGCAATTTAGACTAGTTTTCATTTAGTAACTCTCGGTTGTAGTAAAGACTTCCGCTGATTAAATTTTCGAGTTTTATATTGTAACCTTTGGATATTGATTGACATTTCTATGTTATGTTTGGTATGAATTTTGGGTTATTACAGTTTTGTTTTTTATCGATTTATAGTACGGTTTTGGATGGTTTTGAAAGAGTGATAATGAGTTTTTTTTAAATTTGTTTAATTTAAGCTTAATAATATAATGTTTTTTATATAAAAAAAATTATGTATTTTGTCAGAATTCAATAATTATCTTATATATTTTTAATTCTTTATATTTAAATTGAGATGTTTATCCTGTTTTGATTATGATTATCAGTTAGTTATGAATTCAAACATATAGTTTTAGAAGTTTGTACTCATGCATCATGACTTGTAACCTTAACTTTTAAGTAATGTGTATCAATAAACAATACTTAATGTATAAAAACTTGTTTTTAAGAGTTTATTCGATAGTTTAATATTTAATAATAATGTAAATTTATTTTAGGTTTAATAATATAATTTATTTTATAAAATAAACATTAAATATTCTGTTAGATTTTGTAAATTATATTTTAGATATTTTATATTTAAAATTTGATTTTTATCCTGTATTTAGTATTGCGAGGAGTAATTTTAGGGAGTTAAAATGGGGAGTTAATGTAGTCAGAGATAAGAATTGAAAGATAATAAATAGTATTAAATATAGTACATAAAGTTTTAATGATTGTTTTTAAGAGATTTTAAGTAATTAACATTAAATAGCGGTACATTAAATTTTAACAATTGTTTTTAAGAGTTTTTTTATAAATGTTTTATAATATAGTATAGATAATATAAAATTTAAAAATAATGTTATAATTAGGTTTAAAGACATGTGTCAAAAAAATTTCTTTCTAATAGAACTAAAATAATTACAAAAACACATTAATATTCATCATTTTTTTTCGATTAATTAGTAAAATAAAGAGTAAATTACAATTTTCGTCCCTATGGTTTGATGATTATAACGATTTTTGTCCCTGGTCTTTCAAAACTGTTTTTTTCGTCCATGTGGTTTCTATTTTATTTCCATTTTCACCCCTCCATCCAACTTTGTTAAAATCAAGTGTTATTTCAACCAAAAGTGAATTAGCAAATTACATATTTGGTCCTTGTGATATATTAATTTTTACATTTTTATTCTTAAATTACATAGTTTACATTTTTACTTTTTATTTTTCTTTATTTATTGTATTTTTATCAAGACATTTATTTTTCTACTAATTATATTGTATATTTTCAAAATTATTATAACTTTAATTATTAAAATAACCAAATAATTTCATGAAAAATATTGATAAATACATGATATTTTTTTCAAAGATTTAGGTTTAAATCTCCTAAAAATAGTATTGTTATCTATTGATTTATTAAACCTTTTTATTTATTTTAAATTACCATATTGGAAAAAGTTCAATAAAATTCGAGAAAAAAGTAGGGGCTGTTTACCAAATTTTCTATTAAGTCCTGTATTGATAAATTTATCTTTTTGGATAAATTTGTCTGTCCAGATAAATTGATGTTGATGTTTACTTTTTTATATGAATCAACAGTCTGTATAACAAAAATGACCAATTTACCCCTAAGTATGAATTATACATTGTTTGATAAATTATTGTTTATTTTTTAAGTCAAATGATATATCTGAAACATAAATTATTGTTTATTTTTTAAGTCAAGTGATATATCTTATAAGTAATTGTAAACATTAACAATCAGATCTTATAAGCATGTTGGGGAATACGAAGTTTACATTATATTCAATCCAGTACTTGTAGTTGCTTTAGATCAAGTTAATTCAAAGAAAATTGCAGGAATCTGTTTATAGAGAGTTAAGATGTGAAATAATGATAGAATCTTATCTGTTTAAATGTACATATACAACTCGAGAGCTGATTTTCAGTATCTTCTTGAGAAATCAAAGATACAATGTGATTCTAATATGATTTTATCGTTCTGTAGTTTTTCATTTTCCAAATTGACGTCAGCCCGACGATATTTTGACATTTTTTAACAATCTGTAGCGCGAATCGGAAATTGTTCGGGGATTAAAATTGTGTTTTGCAGAAGTAGCTTAAAAAACGGTAAGTCGTTCAGATGAGGTTTTCGTTCGTTTAGAACAATTTTGTTTCTACTTTTTATTTGAACTGTTGTGATTGCGTAAAAGCATGTGGTTTATATGATTACCAATCTGTTTTTGTGTTCCGAAGCCTTAGAATTTTATTAAATTTTTAAGAATTAGTGGAGCGAATGGGAACTTGTTGAGGATTAAATTTGTATATGTTACAGAAGTAGCTGATGAATTATTAAAATTTGTATATGTTACAATAGGTCGCCGGCGAATCTTCTAAGGGATAGGGTTTGTGTATGTGTGTTTTAAAGGAGCGCATCTTATTTTTTCAAAGGGTAAAATTGTCAATATTTTGTCTTAATGGGGACAACACCTTCCTTACCTACTGTGCGAATAAGCCAATTTTGTATGTGCGAATAAACCATTAAGCCACAAGTAAACACCCCCGTAATCTTATTTTATAACAACCGATTGTTTTTTGATAAATGCACTTTAATCCTACTATTCAATATTTTCATTTAAACTTAATTTTTTTATTAATTAATCAAATTTGTTTAATATTTCAATTAAACATACATACATACATACACACACACACACACACACACATATATATATATATATGAACGTTATAAATAGCATGAGAATTAAGGTTTGTGTCTGACGACATGTTAAGTCTGTGGCACGTCATGGCCTAATGCATGATTTTTGTAATACCATATTGAATTTTTCTTATCCTTTTATTGTTTTATTTTTTGTTTTTAATATATATCCTAATTTAAATTGTGTAATATCATTATCTCATTGAGTAATAGTATAAAACAAAAAATTACGACAATAAGACAATAAATAATGAATTGCACATTTTAAATTAGGTTATATATTAAAAACAAAAAATAATATAATAAATGATAAGAAAATTCAATATGGTGTTACAAAAACCATCCATTGGGCCATGATGTGTCACATATTTAACGTGGCATCAGACACAAGCCTTAAATCTTATGTTATTTAGAACTTTGACATATATATATATATAGGACGATAATCAATAAATAAAAATATTAATTTTAGGAGATTTAAACCTAAAGTTTCGAAAAAAATATTATGTATTTATCAATATTTTTAATGAAATTTTATGTTATTTTTATAATTAAAGTTATAATAATTTTGAAAATATACAATATAATTAATTAGAAAAATAAATGTTTTAATGAAATACAATAAATAAAGAAAATGTAAACCATGTAAACCATGATAAAAGAGTTTTTTGTTTAAAGACTCAACGACAAGGATAAACAAAAAATAAAAATATTTATTACCATCCATTGACAAATAAAATAAAATTATATTCATATCTTTACAGTTATAGAGATATTTATCATCATATTTCATTATCATCATAAATTTAAAGAAACAATTTTTTTATAATCATATAAAAAAACAACACGTGAATTAGAACTTCATGAGATTGAGAAATTATATTTTGCATTTATAACATAAAACATAGTCGGGTGATATTTATAATTTAAACATATAATAGAGAATCATGTTTCTATGAAATCATCATATTTGTTAATAGCATAAAGCATAATATGGTGATGTTCTATAGCTAAAACATATAAAAGTTACCTCAAATATCGAAGTTTAGTTTGATTTCACAGTCACTTCGTTCTAAGTAGTAGCATGAACGACCAATATGCTTGATTAGCTCATAGCAAAATCAAACATTTATAATGGTGCCAGATTTGATAATCTTCGTAGAACGTACGCGCTGATAACGTGTTATAGGAAAAACACAAGTCCTTTAAATAGTGATAAGTTTACAAAGAAAAGAAAACATTCATTACGGTAAAATTCTAATGCTAGAAAAATATTCTGTCACTCATTTTCTTTTGATGATGACACATAATCCTTCAACAAATTTTAGTTTTTATAAGGGATTAATATTTAAACTTTTATAAATAAGCCCTTATAAAAATTAAAATATACGGAATTAAAGAAAAGTGTCCTCCAAGAAGTACATGTAGATTTTAATTTTTTGGTCACCACATGCACTTGCTAGCAATCAATAGATGATGTCTTTCATATCATTGTCCTCTTCAATTGAGTTAATATTTGGGACCCTTAGAGGTGGTGTTGTTTTATTTAATTTATCCATCCTACAAAATTAGGTAATTTAATTAATAAAAACGTCAATAATATCAGTTATTATTTCGATTTAATGTTAATTAATTTAAACAGTCAATTTAAAACATGAAGAATATGTGAGAAAAAATAATAATATTACTATCGTAAAAATCTTAATTAATTTTCTTAACTTTATTGTTAATTATATATTTATCTAGATTGTTACAAGAGAAAAGAGATATATTTTATTAAATATATTAATAAATATAATAATGAGTAAACTACAAATTTGGTACCTATGGTTTGTCGGTTATAACACTTTTGGTCCCTACAGTTTCGAAATTATAAGATGGCCTTCGTGGTTTGCAAAAACGTCTGCATTTGGTCCCTCTGTCTAATGGCCATTTAAAAATCCCTGTTAGATGAAGGGTATTTTAGACTTTTTCCCATTTTTATGTCATTTTCTAAATTGATTTTTCTATCATTTATCCATGAATGCATCACGGTCTCCCTAAAAAAATACTCCTAGTCCGATGAAGCCTTCAAACTTTGGTGAAAACCTCCTTGTGCCATATGTGTCTCCATCCCTCACCCCAACCCGCCTCCTCCTCGCGATAATTCTCCTTCACCACCAGCCTCCTTCTCCCGATGAACCCCCTTTCTTCCCCAAGTTAAAACACATACATACACAACTTAACACACACACACACATCCAAGTTAAAAACCACAGACCCACAAACCCATCCCAAACCAACTTCTTATTGAATACTCGGTGAAAGGGAAGAGGATTGTCGGAGACAAATAATTATCAGCAACCCAGAACTACTCATGGTGACAGAACCACCATCACCAACCCTAAGATGTTCATGATGATGAAAAACAAACCCAGGGAGGGGACAAATCACAGAGATGAACAACAATGATTGGAGCTAGGGTAATCCTTTTTATGTGTGGAGAAAGGTTGCTATAGCTTAAGATCAAATCAAGAACTTCTAATCGAGGCCATTGCCCTTGAAAACTTGAAAGATAATGTCAAACAAGCATAAAAGATTGGGGATGTAGAATATATCAAAGAAATGATTTATCTTAATTGTAGCTTTTGAACCAAGAGTAGTTTCTTCTATTTCTACTCAAAACTAGACTCGATCTCGGTGAAATTGTTTTTTTTTTTGCAAAATCAAAAGATTGTTTTCATATGCCTCAAGGGGAGGGTGTAGTAGATGGTGGAGGATCGGCCGAAGAGGGAAGATCGGTGGGGGTTGGGGTGGTTTTGTGGCAGATTGGTGGAAGGAAGAGGGGAAGAGCAAGGAGCTATGTTGGCGGAGGATGAAGTCGGTTGTTGTTGGTCTTGGCGACGTGAGAGCAGGGGCAGAGGGGAAGGCAGGGGGTGAGGCCAACGGTGAAAAGGGAGGATGACGGAGAAGAGGGAGACGACCAACGATGAGATTTGATTTAGGTTATTGAGGTACGATATGATACAGATACATGTAAAATCATATATTAGACTAATATACATTTGTAGTCTCTATAATTTACATATTTATTTATTTGTTCAAGGAAAATGACATAAAAATGATAAAAAGTCTAAAATACACTTTATCTAACGGGATTTTTTAACGACCGTTAGAGGAAAGGACCAAATCTGGATGCTTTTGCAAACCACGATAGCCATCTTGTAATTGAAACTGTGGGGATCGAAAGTGTTATAACTGACAAACCAAAGGGACCAAATTTATAGTTTACTCAATAATAATTGGTATTTTCTTGTGACAAAGTTCATAATTAGATTGGGACCCACAAACAGTCCTGGAAAGTAAATGTGCATTGGACCTAATCTGGAGGTGGGGTTTCATTTCCATTTTCATATTTCTAAGAAAAAAACATTAAATTTATTCTAAATTGACAGAACAAAAAGTCTTAGAATTCTTTCCAAATCCTCTTCCATATGAAATAGATAGTCAACCAAAATATCAAATTAACAGTCAATACTAAAATATTATTAATTAATCAATAAAATAATTATTAAAAATTTGAAACATTTATTTACCAACTTAAATGAGAATTAAATTAATTGTAATCATATATGAATAAGAAATTTATACAGTGACAGAAATAATTTCTTTCTTTTTCTTTATTATAATAAAACATATATTCTCCTTAAAGGTTTGTACCCAATTATTTGATGAATAATTGAAATAACTTAAAGATGGTTTTCATTAAAAAAATATATTAACATTATTAATTTGTAAAATATAATATTTTATATAAAAAATTAGTTTATTTAAATAATTAAAAAAGAAATTGAAAAGATGGGATAGGATAGGATAGGATGGCCATATTGGTGCAAAGGCAATTGCAATGTTGCAATTGCAACCCTATATGGCATCTTAAATTTGATTAAAATTGGTTTTAGAATTAGAATCGTAAGGTTCGTTTTGAGGTTAAGTCTTGAGTCTCAGGAGTCATCGAACGACAAATTTAGCCGGAAAGGCGAGTCCATTATGGGTACAGTGTTTCTCAAGACCTGATTTATGATAGCAAATATGTACATCGTATATATAATTAAATATGTGTATACTTATATATTTATATTAGTATTACTCAAGAGAGAATTATATTGAAAATTTTAAATTAAGTTATATACTATAAATTAAAAAAATAAAGCATTGAAAAGGTAAAAGTAAATTCAAATAACTATTTACAGAAACCATGCATCGGACCATGTGTCACATGTTTAACATGGTATCAAAGACAACGGGTGGCATGTTTAATATAGGGGCCGTTTACCCAAATGCTTACCCGATAAACGCTTAACAATAAAACTCGACACACTAACTTGCTTTACCGAGTAAGATTTTAATCATCACGATAGTATCTTATACAACAATTTACCCGGTAAGCGCTTACCCGGGTAAGGGTTGTCACCCTCTCTTACTGGGTAAGACTCTTCATCCTTATCCTCGCTCTTACCGGGTAAGATCCTATCCTCTTGTCATGTTCATCCGCTATGGTAAATTCCCCGGTAAACACTTACCGGGTAAGAATTTTGTAAACGGCCCCTTAGAGGCCATTTATTAAATACTTATCCAGGTAAGAGCTTACCGGTATTACTTACCTTACGGTCCTTACCTATTTAACATTGAAACTACTACCTAGAATCTTATCTGGTAAGAGCCATAAAAATGACCTATAGTCTTACCCGGTAAGTGAGAGAAATGACTTTTACCCGGTAAACGCTTACCGGGTTTAAGACGCTTACCAACAATCAATTTTGATGGTTGGGAATATCATACGATAAGGTGAGCGAAGGTAATGTCCTCGCTGATAAACGCTTACCCGATAAGTATTTTGGTAAACGGCCCTTAATCTTAACAAGGATAATTAATTTAAAAAATGAAGTCCGAACCATGGTTGATATATGTGTTTTTGATGATTATATTTTTCTTCTTTCTTAAAGATTTTAATCTTTTGGAGCCATTTTTTGGGCAAAAAAATCTTTTCTCAAAATCGTTTTACAAAGTGGGGTTTTGGAGTATTAACAATTCGAGCTTTTAACGAGCTATTTGAGTTTGAGCTCCTTTATCTCAATCTTGAATTTGTCTATCTCGAGTTCGACTCCATCTCGAATACAATGTAAAACTCGTTTAACTTGACGAGTCGAACTCCATTACACCAATGTTTGACTCGGCTCGATCGAATTTAAACCTTTTCATTCGAGCATACATTTTTTCACATAGAACATACTCATAAATTATACAATCAAAATATAGAGTTTAGCCAATAAACGGGTCAATCGGTTGATCTTGAGTTCGTGCCCATAAACTAACTTATAAAACTTCAATTTTAGGTATAATGTGTAATTCAAATTTGTTAAACGCGTATCGAGCTTCAGCTCAAACACTGAAAAAAATATTTGAGCTTAAGCTCAAGCACAATATTGGAAAAGTTATTAACAACTTGAGTTGAATATTAATTTTTTGAGCAGAGCTCAGTCAAACAACTTACTACTCGACTTGGCTCCGCTTATTAACACTCTTACAACTCTCTTCACGAAAAACAACTTTTCTAATCCCTCAAGACAAAGATGAATTTGGCTACAAACTACCCTACCTATACCATACTTCATGGAAGATTTATTATAATATTCTACGTAAACCATACTTCATAGGAGATTTACTAAATTTATTTAGGGTCCGTTTACCAAACGCTTACCCAGATAAGCGTTTACCAATAAAATTTAGCACTACCACTTACTTAGCGGGTAAGATTTTAGTCCACCAAAACGGTATCGTATGCAACAATTTTTCTGATAAGCGCTTCCCGGTAAAATTTAACACTATCACTTACTTACCGGGTAAGATTTTAGTCCACCAAAAGGGTATCGTATGCAACAATTTTCCCGGTAAACCCTAACCGTGGTAAGAGTCTTCGCCATCACTTACCAGGGTAAGACTCTTGGTTCTTGCCTTAGCTCTTACCGGGTAAGATTTTTGGTCATTACCATCTTCATCCATAAGGTAAGATGACTTGGTAAACACTTACCTGGGTAAACATTTAGTAAACGGCCCCTTAGTTTGATTATATACTAAGACTTTGTTTGGCAAACTAGCTTATAAGCTAGCTTGTAGCTGATAAGCTAGCTTTTCAAAACGCTACTTTGAGTAGCGTTTCAATAAACTAGCTTATGGTTATCCAAACATATACACTAGCTGATAAGTTAATTTTTTTCTATACTTTATTGTACTTTCACCTTATGCCCCTTTTTTCCTTTGGTAACTTTATTTTCTTCCATACTTTTCACAAGCCATAGTCTTGTAAAAACAACTGTTTTATTCTTTAAAGGTGGAGATAGGATTTGTATATATTTTATCTGAGGTGTAATAATTAATGAATCCCATAATCTGTGGAAGCAGTACAAGTGAGGCAATCCTTGAGGGTATTTTAGAAGGACTCTGAAGTGACTGATTGTTGCATCAGAGTGTGAATATATATATATATATATATATATATATATATATATATATATATATATATATATAATTGAAACATAAATCTGACAAAAATCCTTTCTTCTTTTTCCTTCCAAAAACACCAATAACATGTCCATGCCCATTACTTCACAGCCTGGAGAAACTTCTTGAAACTGTATATCAAGCCCACATTCTTCCATAAAATCCAACCAAAACCCATGTCAAATTCTTCCCTTTTGATCATTAATTCTTCATCACATCTCTTATTCTAAAATCCACCATCACCAGCAGATTTCTTTTCTTTTCTTTTCTGGGTCATGTGGGATTCAGAGAGTGAATCAGTTGCAGGTAGAGACTACGATAATGGACTTCTTTCTTCAAACAAACATGGAGTTCACACCGATCGCTTTGAACAAAGAGGAAAATCTTGGTACTATATATATATATACCTACCTACCCATCTTATCTCTTTTTAATTGTTTTAAAAGATCCACCAAATTAATTAACGAGCTTTAATTTAATTTCATGGCGGAAATAGGTTTGTTGCAACTGATATCCCCAGTGATTTCTTGGTTCAGATTGCTGATGTTACCTTCCATTTGCATAAGGTATTATTAATTGCTTTTTATCTGAATTCCATCGATTTTTTTGGGTTCTGAATTGTTTGATTAATTCATCATTTTGTCTGTTTGTTTGTGTGGTCCAAAAGTATCCCCTGCTTTCAAGAAGTGGAAAAATGAACAGGATTATATATGATTCAAGAGAATTAGAGTCAAGCAAGGTGCTCATGGATGACATCCCAGGTGGTGCAGAAGCGTTCGAGCTCGCAGCGAAATTCTGCTACGGTATCGCCGTCGATCTGACCGCCACCAACATCTCCGGCCTCCGTTGTGCCGCTGAATACCTCGAAATGACCGAGGATTTGGAAGAGGGCAATCTCATTTTCAAAACCGAAGCTTTTCTTAGTTATGTGGTGTTGTCTTCATGGCGAGATTCGATTGTGGTGCTAAAAAGTTGCGAAAAGTTGTCTCCTTGGGCTGAGAATCTCCAAATCGTTAGGAGATGTAGTGAATCGATCGCTTGGAAAGCTTGCGCTAACCCGAAAGGAATCCGGTGGCAGTACACCGGAAAACCCATGAAGGTTTCTAGCCCGAGCTGGAACGAGATGAAGGATTCGAGTCCGAGTCGGAGCCCGGTTCCTCCCGATTGGTGGTATGAAGATGTTTCGATTCTTAGGATCGATCATTTCGTTCGTGTCATTACTGCGATTAAAGTAAAAGGAATGAGATACGAAATGATTGGAGCCGCCATAACACATTACGCCACGAAATCGCTTCCGGGGTTGATCAAAGAGGGGACTGGTGGCGGTTTAAGTGAAGAAGGAAGTAGTACTGGTGGCGGTATGGCGGTTTCTGGCAACTGGAAAGGTGGTTTACACATGATTGTGGCCGGAAATAAAGAAGATCATTCTACGATTACGCAAGCGAGAGATCAAAGAATGATTATCGAGAGCCTTATTAGCATAATTCCGCCACAAAAAGATAGCGTTTCGTGCAGTTTTCTTCTCCAGCTTTTGCGAATGGCGAATCTGTTGAAGGTGGCTCCGGCGCTGGTAACGGAACTCGAAAAACGGGTCGGGATGCAATTCGAACAGGCGACGTTGGCCGATCTTTTGATCCCTTGTTACAATAAGACTGAAACCATGTATGATGTTGATCTTGTTCAAAGGCTTTTAGAGCATTTCTTGATTCAAGAACAGATGGATGGTTCGAGCCCCGGTCGTCAGCCAATGCCGGAAAAACATGTATACGAAGGGATTCAACGGAGTAACTCGAATGCGAAAATGAGAGTCGCTAGGCTCGTCGATAGCTATCTCACCGAGGTCTCGAGGGATAAAAACCTTTCGTTGACCAAGTTTCAGGTGCTCGCAGAGGCTTTGCCCGAATCTGCACGAAGCTGTGACGATGGATTGTATCGAGCGATTGATTCGTATCTTAAGGTAGTCTAAACTTATAAATCTTGAAATTAACCTTTAGCAAACTTATATATATCCCAACAGCTATCCCATTGTCCCAAAATAGTCTACATTTCCCAAAATAAGTGTTAATTTTCATAATTAATTTCTTACTTCGAATTCTACCATTAATTATGAAATAAGGACATTCATTACTTTCTCAATTATTAAGGATAAAGTTGTCATTTAATTAGTTGAAAAATGTAATAACATCGCATCTCTATGACCATGTGTCTTGTTTATCGTGGGCATTTGAGGAAGTAGTTTATTTGCCAAGAGCAACTTTTCTGCTAGTTTTTACCAAATATAGCTAGTTTATATATCAGCTAACAGATAACTTATTATATATAGCCGACAGCTACTTTATCAGTTCAGTTAATTTGCCAAACATAGCTTATAAAGCAATGTTACTAACGGGCTTTGTGTGTGACAGGCTCACCCGACGTTATCAGAGCACGAACGGAAAAGGTTATGTAGAGTGATGGACTGCCAGAAGCTCTCGATGGACGCATGCATGCACGCTGCGCAAAACGAGCGGCTTCCGCTTCGAGTCGTGGTGCAGGTCCTGTTCTCGGAGCAGGTCAAGATCAGCAACGCCATCGCGAGCACATCCATTAAAGAAACGGCTGGCGATTCGCATTACCAGCCAATGGTTCAAAACCGGAAAACATTGCTAGAAGGAACACCACAGTCGTTTCAGGAAGGATGGGCTGCTGCTAAAAAAGACATTAACACACTGAAATTCGAGCTGGAAACGGTGAAGACCAAGTATCTGGAACTGCAACACGAAATGGAGAATTTGCAGAGGCAGTTCGATAAGGTAACGAAGCCGAAACAACAGTCGGCATGGACGAGTGGGTGGAAAAAACTGAGCAAGATGACGAAGATGAGTACCATGGAGAATAACGACGTCGGAAACCAGAGTAATGTAGCGCAGGCGGCTAGAAAGAACCCCAGAAGATGGAGGAATTCAATTTCCTAGAGGTGGAAACCGTTGGCCGGACACGTGATCGGAAGTTTCAAGTCAGCGGGAAACCCAACCCAACCCAAGCGTCGTAAAAGTTGAAGTCACGTAAACGACTAAACCCATGAAAAGATTGGATACGAACACATGTCGATCGAAACTACTTCAATGCAAAACATTAGTTATAAATTCTTTCTTCATAAATTCCTTTTTCCTTTTAATTAGGAATTCAATTTCACATGATTAATTAGCTAGTTCATCGATCCTCTTTGTGGTGTTTATTTCATTTCATTCTTGGTGTTTCATCATATTCCCTTGTTAAAACTTGTGATTTTGAAGTTAAGTTATTATGTGTTTTTTGATACACCTTTATTATCCCATGTTTCTGGTTTACATTCATTGGTTTTAGTTTTTGGATCTAGTTGTGTTAATGGATTAGTTTGATCCGAAGAGTTGGTATCAAGTTATATGTTTCCTCGAGCCATATTTTCTAAGGGTTTTTTTTTTTTTTTAAAACCTCTTAATGACTCTTAAGTCTGAATCATTCAAACCTTTTTACACGCCACCTCTTATTAATCATAACTAAAATAAGACTTCAGACTTCAGACTTTAGACCTCTTAAAACACAAACCGCACCTAAATGATTTAGAGGGCCACTACTTTTTACATAAGGTCACTCATACTTATTCTAACATTAAAAAATTTGTAATATAGTAAATTACATGTTTGATCCCTGTGGTTTACCTAAGTTAGTTAGATCATGCATATATACCTAAAGTGAAATAAAAAGGAAAAAATCTATGTGGTTACATAACGTTCTTATCCGTGCCTCTAACTCTATTAAAAAAGATTCAATTAACTCATTTAATACGAAGATATTTTTGTCATTTTACTCCTTTCCTATTTTTTTATTAAGAAATAAATTATTTAAAAACAAATTATATATATATATATATATAGATTGTTTGGTTCATTTGAGAAATGGTAAATATATGAGAAATAGAGAAGTAGTCCTAGTAATTCATATGATCAAGATCGGATTTGACTAGTCAAATATTGTGGCTTTGACCGGTCAAAAGTTGCAGCTTTGACTGGTCAAAAGTTGCGGCTATCCCAAAAATAGAAGAACAATTTCGTAAATTTTACAAAACACACGGGCTGTGTTCATATATGAACATGTATAATTCACATATGAACTATATGTTCATATATGAACCAGTGCAATTCACAACTGAACTCTTTTAACTGATTCATATATGAACCTTTGTGATTTATATATGAATCAGTTGAACTAACTAACAGATTCATATATGAACCTTTGTGATTCATACAAGAACCTTTGTGATTCATATATGAATCTGAATGAATCACAAATATTCATATATTTTGTGATTCATACAGATTCATATATGAATCACAAAGGTTCATATATGAATCTGTTAGTTAGTTCAACTGATTCATATATGAATCACAAAGGTTACAAAGATTCATATATATATATATATATATATATATATATATATATATATATATATATAGAGAGAGAGAGAGAGAGAGAGAGTCAAACGAGAATGCTAAATATTTAAAATAATAAGAGAATAATTTAGGCCAATAATTTTATTAAATAATATCTTAAATAATTAATTCTAAAAATAAATAAATAAGGGTATAAAAGTAATTTAGTTATATAAAAGTTATTTTAGGTATTTATATAAAACTCTACTTTTACCATATTTGTAAATTTAATATGATTTAATATTTTATTAAATAATTTTTTATTTAATTAATTTAAAATAAACATATTTAATTTTCATCTAAAGAATTCTTTTTTTATTTAAAGTAATATTTAAAAATTACAATTTTCATAAAAATCACATGTGATTCATAATAAATTAATTTTTTTTTATTTTTTTCCTAATCATATGTGATTTAAAATTTGAAAAACAACAATTCAAATTAAACATTGAAAAGAAAAATATAATGAAAATAGAATCATATGTGATGTGTAGCAAAACAAAATTAAAATTAATGTATAAGATCACATGTACTTAAAAACGTAATTCATAATTTTTCATTAAAATCATATGTGATTCACAATGAATTATTTTTTTTAAATGTTTTTCATAATCATGTGTGATTTAAAATTTAAAAAACAATGATTCAAATTAAAAATTGAAAAAAAAATAATGAAAACAAAATAATATGTGATCTGTAGCAAAACACAATTAAAATTATGTATAATATCATATGTACTTCAAAACATAATTCATAATTTTCATCAAAATCACATGTGATTCACAATGAATTAATTTTTTTTTCAAAATGTTTTTCTAATAATATATGATTTAAAATTTGAAAAACAATGACTCGAATTAAACATTGAAAAATAAATAATGAAAACAGAATCATATGTGATTTGTAGCAAAACACATTTAAAATTTATAACATCACATAATGATAAAAAAAAAAAGAAAATTAGTGACTTTTTTTAGAAAAAAATGTCGATTATTTGTGGATATGACATGTGATTTTTGAGATAAATTGTAAAAAAATCTTAAATAAACTAATTCAATAAAAATAAATATTTAAAAGAGTAAATTACATTTTTAGTCCTTGTGGTTGTCACTCAATATCAAGTGTGGTCCATATTTTAAACTAATTACAGTTTTGGTCACTATGGTTGCCATTTTATTTCACTTTTGGTCCCTCTGACTAATTCCAGTTAAAAATTGTAGTTAAACTAAGGGTATCTTGGTCATTCTACTTATTTTTTTTGTCTTTTTAGATTATAGAGTAAATTACTTTTTAGTTCCTATGGTTTGTCATTTTTTCATTTTTCCCTTTTTATTCAATTCTACTTTTTTTTTATTTTCATTTTTCATTTTATATCCTTATTATATTAATTCATTTTATATCCTTGTGATTAAACATGCATATATTGTTTCCCCTTTTAGGGAAGGCTCGTGTTTTGACATTTATATACCACATTTCCATTTTTGGAAATTTTTGTTTACCCTAATTTTGGGATGTTACAAGTTGGTAACAGAGTTTTAGTTTAAGTGAACTATGTGTGAGTTTAGTATGCCTAGACTTAAGATGTAGATGTTACTGGTATCACTGTCCCATGGGTAGAATTTTCTTAGGTGGAGAGAGTATTAAGACTACGGAAATACACTTATTATGAGTTGTGATGACGACGACAAGAACCCTTGTGTATAGTACGTTCAAAATTTCACCTGGCCAGTGTTATTATGAATTTATTGTTATGTAAGTGTACTTGAAATTACTATTATAATGATTGATAATTGTAGTAGTATGTTTTGAACCGTTAATATTTTAAGGAATTAACCGGTATGATCTTTATCATGTGTGACATTTCACAATGGTAAATATGAGAAGCCGAGTTGTGGCTCAAAAAGACGGTAATGAGGCAAGCATGACCGCCCTAGAGACATCTAGACGAGCTATTCCAGCTAACAACCCAACCGTCCCTCCGATTGTCACTACGAAAAGGGACATTATTGACGTAGCGCCTCAAGTTAATTTGGGGATCGGGAGTCCAGTAGTGCAAGAACTGGATCCCCAGTCCATCATGATGGCTAGTCTAATGCAAATGATGAATTCCACCACGGATAAATGGGACGAAAGGTTCATGAAGATGTTAGAGGATTGTGACACAGGAAACTAGAGGCATGAAACGGTTGTGGAAAATGTGTGATTGGATCCGGAGGTGTGGGGAATGTGGTAGGGACAAAGGAGCAAGTGGTAGGTGCTGAGAGGAGGAGAGAGAGAAAGAGGTTGCTCATACAAGTCGTTTCTGTGCAGAAATACTATAGAATTTTCCGGGACGACAAGTCCAATTGCTTACATGAACTGGATCAGAGAGATCGAGATGGCGTTCGAGGCCAATGAATGTGATGACTCTCAACGAGTAAAATTAGCATCTGAAATGTTCAGAGGGTAATCCTTGAGTTGGTGGAACCTCACCCGGACGAACCTCACTCTGGAAGTCTTGGCTAAGCTCATTTGGCCGACGTTCAAGCGAAAAGTAACGGACAAGTATTGTAACGAGCGCGCCTTGGACTGGATTGAGGAAGAGTTCTGGAACTTGAAGAAAGGAAGTCAAAACATTGTTGAATACTTAAGGCAGTTTGTGGAGAAGTTGACTTAGGTGGAGCACTTGGCCACCGACGAGAGGATGAAAATCAAAGCCTACCTTCCAGCTGAGATGAAAACAGCGGTGATAAATCCCAAGGTGGCAACTTTACAGGAAGCTATTGAGGAATCTCAACTGGTAGAGGACGACCTTGCCCAAGGGCGAGAGGAGAGGAGCCAAGATGGTGAAAATAGAAAATGGGAAGGGCCAACCGGACCCACACGACATTCTAGTCCCTTCTCCGGGGGAAGGAATGTAGACCCCCGACGTGAGGCTAGGTGGTGCCATAAATGCAAAAGTAAGCATTACGGTCCTTGTAACCCGAGACCGTTCTCTAACCCATCTAAATGCTTCAAATGTGGTAAGAAATACCACGTGAGTCGGGATTGCCACATCCAGAGGCTAGTATGTTTTGAGTATCGAGAACCGGGGCTCATAAAAAGGGAATGCCCGAGTCTTTTAGGGAGCAGTTGAGGGGTTTCCAGCGGGGTCGTGTCAAAGAAGGATATTCCACCCAAGGCGCCAAGTCGGGCCTTTCAGATGACTGCAGAGGAATTAAGAAAGACCGCAGATGTAGTGTCGGGTATGTTCCTAGCAATCTCCTTGCCTGCTTGTGTTTTATTTGATTCTGTTGCAAATTGTTCGTGTAACACCCTAAAAACCAGAGTGAATTTGAAACGCGGAAACTGGACAAATAAACATCAACACCTGGTATAAACCTTCCAAAAGGGGAAATGTACTTAACCTTTACAAACCTGAATACTGATATTGAACTCAACAACAAACTAATCTAAACATAAACTATCTAGATTACATCGGTTGTTAATCCAATATCACCAAAAGATTAGGACTTAAACAATTGCCCAACATCAATACTAGTCATCTCAAAAATCCCCGAGACCAAGCTTGTCACTCAAGCCCTTAGCAACCCACCGCTAACGGGAACCTGTTATACACATTATTTGAGAAAAAGTGTTAGGCTTAAAGCCTAGTGAGAACATATAATTTATAAATTTCAAGAGATATAAACAAATGTAACAAAAGGAAATATTTTCAATAAGATTTAATTTTCAAATGAAACTTTTGCCACAACCGGGCCTTTTAAATGTAAACTCATCATACGATGACAACGATAACTAGTTTTTACCAAGGATTGTATCGTAACACAAAGTAGGTCACAATCCGAGTTATGAGTCGAAACACTTGGAATCCTTGGCCACGAACTACAAAGGTCCGTACTACGATGTGAGGGAGGGCCCTCGAGGAAACCAAGTGAAACTCCTTCACTAGGACTACCATATGACCCTTAGCTAGTAACCGATATCACATAATCGTACCAAATTGCCCTCGAGGATCATATGCATCCATAGCTACAAATAAGGGAAAATATGATCCATGGCTAGTAACCGGTCTTGCATAACCGTACCAAATGGCCCTAGAGGATAATATACATCCATTTTTACAAAGAGGGGGAAAAGACATCCCAAATAATAGTCGACTCAATACCTAAGGATCCACTAGTAATGGTACAGACTCGTCACAACAACATATGTGACCAACCATAGATAGTCATATGGCATAAAATAACATTTATAAACAAAATGCATTTTCAAGTTTAACTTCTGGTAAGAATGAAAATCATCAAAATTAACTTTAAACATTCTTTCAAATAATCCACATAAATGTGCAAGTAAAACATCTTTTTACTTCAAATAAGATGGAACCCATCATTTTAGTCGAAAACGATCGGGAACCCTAAAATCTCCCAAAACTCAAGTTATGTCAAAATGTAGTAAACTTAGATCTGAAACCATGGAGATATATAGAAGTTCAAAATGTAAGTTTTGACATGTATAAAGTTTAGAAAAAGGTAGTAGGAACTCACCAAATAGGTTTTAGACTAAAACCCGAAAAGCCAGATATCGACCACCGAGAGAAGACGAATCTTTCTACACCGAACCCTTGCTAGATGCACTTAATACTAGCAACAAACGGCAACCGAAGAAACCAAACACGGAAACCAAGAAAGAGAGAGACTTGAGAGAAAGAGAGAGAGAGAGAGAGAGAGAGAGAGAGAAATGAGATTTTGATATTTCATTTACCAACTAAATGAGATATTTGTGAAGACCTCTTTTAAGTCATCCAGGCAACCTCGCGGGTTATGCCGCGACTTCAACTCGCGGCATAACTCACCCGCTAACACAAAACCCACACAAACAGGGGGTTTCGCGGGTTGTGCCGCGACCTCAAGTCGCGGTGCAACTCGCGTGGTTCACTGTGGTTCGTCCAAAACCACCAAAATCCAAACTCAAACTCCCAACCAAACACGATGCTAACGACAACGCTTAAACACAAGAATAACCAGATTACATAACGGAAATCCGGGGTGTTACAATCTGTTAGATCACATATCTATTGGATTCAAGATCATCCAAACTGAAGATCGCAATCTGAAGCTAAAGCCGGAACGTCGACTCTCGATATAAAAGTCTAATGTTTATTTGTAATAAATGTCAAAGTAATTAATGTTTATTGTATTTTATGTTTTGTCTAAATATCTTATAAATAGATATTTAGATATTAGTTAGTTATTAGTTTAGTTAGTTTATTATAGTTAGTTATTTAATATCTTTGTAATAGATATTATCTAGGATAATATCTAGATATTAAAGTATCTAGATATTTAGTTATTAGGTAGATTAGATATTGTGTATCTCAACAACTCTCTCTAAGATCAGATATAATCAGACACACAGAAAATACACACACAACACATATCAAAAGGTGTAAAAGAGAGAAAACAGAGAAAACACATTCAAAGCTTGAATCGATCAACCTTGTAACCATTTTTATTAATCAATACAGGTTGGTAATCATATTGTGTTGTTGTTAATCTATAAAACTTGATAAGTATTGTGGACCGACAATTGGTATCAGAGCCTGATTAAGATCAAAATCAAGTTTTTAAGAAAAACGACTCTGTGTTCTTATTTGAAAATCGATTTCGAGATTTTTAAGTGTTTTAAGTGTTAAAATCGATCAAGTTGTGATTGATTAGGTTGCTAGATCGAGTTGTTGTTGTTTGATTTCACTATAAAGTTTTAATCGAGTTCTATTTTGTGATTTTTGTGAGAAAACAGTCGAGTTTAGAAATTCACTGTGCGATCAAATTTATTTTCAAAAAGTGTGTTTTATCGAGATCGAGTGATAACATTCAGTTCTAGAAGTGTTTCTAGACATATTGGTAGAGTTTGGGTCTGTTAATCTTGGAAAAACAGGTTGAAAAGTCGAAATTATTGAAGTACAGACGAACTTGCGCAAACCAGAAGACGAACACACGCAAAGCTTACTTTGCGCAACACGCCTGATACGCAAACCCAACTTTGCGCATCCAACCTGATACGCAAACCCAACTTTGCGCAACCAACGTGAAACGCAAAGTCCACTTTGCGCATCTCAAGCAACACGCAAAGCATACTTCACGCATCCAACGACTTACGCAAACTCCACTTCTCGATACACTCTTGATACGCAAACCTCGAACTTCACTTCTCGCAACAAGAAGGATACGCAAAGCTCAGTTTGCGCAACCCTCCTAATACGCAAAGCTCGGTTTTCGCAACTCACTCAAACACGCAAACCTCAGTTCAAGTGATAATCTCTTCACGAAAAGATCAAGTCGAGTTTGCGCAACCCTCTCGAAACGCAAAGTTCACTTTGCGCATCTAACGTGATACGCAAAACTTCACTTTGCGCAACCCGCTTGATACGCAAACCTCTACTTTGCGCAACCCAAGTGATACGCAAAGCTCCAACTTTGCGCGACCTTCTTCAAACGCAAACCTCCATTTTGCCCCAATTTCACACTTAGACAAATTTTTGAAAACTGTAATAGGGACCCCCGTGCTAAGTCTGCCTAGGGGGACAAAATTTCTTGTGTGATTTTATTTGGATTAACGATCATATCTGTCAAGTTCTCTTATTCGAAACAGGATGTCATCCAGAGAAATTCTAGCTATCGGAACTGACTCAAAGCCACCAGTACTCTTCAGGGGAGACTTTGATCAGTGGAAAAGTCGGTTCATAGATTTCATTGAAAGACATGAAATGAAGGATTTAATTAGAAAATCTCTGAGGGAAGGAAAAATGACAGTTCCAACGAAACCTTCTACTCTTGTGAAGGAGAATGGAGAAATAGTACCATCTCAGCTTCAATTAAGACTTGATGAATACATTGATGAGCAGAAAAAGAGACATGAAGCTGACCAATTAGCCCGATCTTTCCTATTGAATGGAATGACTGAAGAGATTTCAAAAGAGACCTTTCTCACATTAGATCGCGAAAGGGCTACAGGAAAGCTGATATGGGAACATATTGAGAAGTGTATGACAGGATCAAAGATGTCATCAAAAGGAAAAGATTTGGAAGCTGAGAATGATGCGCTAAAAAGAAAGATTTCTGATCTGGAAGCTCAAATATAGAAGAAAGAGTCTGTTACGAGCAACGAGAAGAAATTCAAAGATTTGGAGAGTGAAAATGCTGAGCTTGAAAAGAAAATATCTGAGTTTGAAAAGAAGTTCTCAGATCTGTCCAAGAAGGGTGTTGAGGAGAAGAAGGTGTTTGAGCTTCAAAGTTTAATGCTTTCTCAAAAAGTTGAAGACTTTGAGAAAGTAATCATATTGGAAAGAGATCAGTTTGCCAAGGAGAGGAAGGCAAATGATCAGAAGGGTGCTAAGAAGGGATTCGAAGAAGAAAGAAGCATCCTTGAATCAAAGATAAAGAAGCTTACCGAGAAGCTATCTGAATTATCTAAGAGTGTACTGACAGAGAAGAAAAAGAAGTATGCATTTGAGACGAAGATTGATCTCCTTATCAAAGAAAGAGACAGTTATTCTTCAAAGGTAAAAGAGCTTCAAGATATTATTTCAAAGATGGTGGTGGTGACTGAGCGAACGACTCCAGAGTCAAAAATCCACTCACCTAGAAATAATTCAGTTGGTTCTAACAAACCAGCCGCAAGCTCACATCAGAAAACTGCTCTTTTCAAAAGGTCAGTTAAATCTTCTAATCAGATTCATTCTACTAATCTTTTCTATGACAGGAATAGAGATAGTTCAGGTACACAAAGAAGGAGAAGAAGCTTCCAGGAAGAAGCTGAACTGGTCTGGAACAGGAAACCAGTTAAAGAAGATCTGAAATGTAAAAACTCATGTGTACATACGCCGATTGCCAAGAAGAACAATGCGCTGAAAGGTAAACCTGATTTTGTTTACTCAAGAGATAAATTAATCAGTTTGTCAGGTAAGAAATTCTATTGTTCTTATTGTCGTACACATGATCCTGTTCACAAGACAAGTGACCATTACTAGTATGGTTCTTACTCAGTAATCCCCATACGAACTGCAACTAACACATATGGACCCAAATACCAGTGGGTACCAAAGAAAACTAAACCTGTGTTGCAGGCACCTACTGTCAAGGGGGAGTAGGAGAACGATGGCTTCTAAGTAAATCAGCTTAGAACCCGTACTTCAACGAAGTTGACTTCTAAACACAACGATTTAGGACTCGCACTTCAATCATCAAAAGACCTTACTCCTGAGCTGATAAGGATTGTACTCTGATACTCCAACGAGGAAATCAACCTTCAAGGGGGAGTACATATAAAAATCTAAAATGTTTTGCATCCGATAGATATGATGACCTACACTTCAAAAAGGAAGTTGTGGATCTCTATCATGTGCTTTAGAACTGACATATTTTAGATGCATAATTTCAGGGGGAGTATAAAAAGGTGATGACTTCTGATTATTTCTGATCAGAACTCGTACTTTAAAAGTTTTACTGCTTTTTGTCTTTTCAATTTAAGTGAATAAATTTGCTTTGACTTGACATAAGACTTTTGCAGAATTTTTGAGAGATGCTTACAAGTTCATATGTTTATGACTTTAAGCTTAGCTTCATGAGATGTAAGATCATAGGTTCAGGTATTATCCTTTATCTTAATCTCATATATGGCTGAAAGAAGGACAACTTTCAATCATTGAAAACATCGTTCTCAAACGATCAAATCACTTCCCGATTCTTCAACCAGATTTTATAATTCGGAAGTGTGATTTTCAATGTTTTCTTATTCAATTGAGCTTTAACTGTTAAGTTAAACCATTTTGAGCATTATATGCTTCATAGGAAAACATGGGATCATTGTTCTAGGACTTAACACAACTTCTATGGAATCACCTTAACCAGTGATTTCTACCCATGAAGTTAATCCTTAGTGATTGAGTGTGAGAAGTCGAAAAGAAATGAGTGTGTCAAACAAAGAAAGAAAGTTTGATTAGAGTGAGCTTAATGTTTAAAAGAAAGAGCGTGTGAGAACAGAGTTAAAAGAATATCACAACTCTGCACCAACTTTTTCTGAGCCGGGCAACCACATTACTAGTGTTTCACAATTCTTTGGTGAACGTTATTGAAACAGGCAACTAGCACATGCCAACTCTTGATCAAACATCACTAACTACTCATTTTCTTCTTAACAAGAAAGTGTTTCACATTTTCAAAGGGAAAGCAGCACATTTGCTATCTGATTTTCATTTGGAAAATCTGGATATTGAAAAGAAGGAAGTCTGCCCCACCTTCGCACTTCAATCATGCACATTGAGTCTGTGTTTAACTTACTGTTGTCTCAGTGGTTTACACAAATTTTGAGCCTATAAGTAATCATCAAGTGCTTAATTCTTTCTATCACAAGCACGAACACACAAGGAATTTGTTTCGTTGTCATAACGACACAATCCTCCCCAATTTGGGAATAATTTCGTCCCTGAAATCCAACTACTCAAAAAGATGAGGGTATCTTCGTTTCATATCCTCCTCAGCTTCCTACGTCACGTTGGCTCCCCAATGATGCTTCCACTACACCTTGACCATAGTGACTTCTTTGTGACACAACTTCTTAGACTTTCTCTCTAAGATAGCGTCAGGTTCTTCTACACAACGGTTACCCTCGTCCACTCTTAACTCTGAGAGGGGAATGACGCTTTCTTCCTCCGCTAAACACTTCCGAAGGTAACAAATATGGAACGTGTTGTGGATTCTGCTCAACTCCGGCGGTATTTCCAATTGGTAGGCTTGCAAACCTACCTGCTTAAGCACTTTGAAAGGTCCAAGGAAACGGGGACTCAGCTTCCCACGTTTTTCGAACCTGATAATGCCCTTCCATGGAGATACCTTAAGCAACACACGGTCGCCCACTTGGAACTCCATCGACCACCTCTTCTTATCGGCATAGCTCTTCTGCCGATCCTGAGCCGTTTTCAACCTTTCACGAATGCATTTGACCTTATCGGCCGTCTCTTGCACGATTTCAGGTCCGGCGAATTTCTTCTCACCCGCTTCAAGCCAACACACGGGAGTTCGGCACTTCCTCCCATACAATGCCTTAAAAGGTGCCATCCCAATACTCGAGTGGTAGCTATTGTTGTAAGCAAACTCCACCAAAGGTAGGTGAGAGTCCCAACTACCCCCGAAATCGATGACACAAGACCTCAACATGTCTTCCAACGTTTGGATCCTTCTCTCGCTTTGCCCGTCGGTTTGTGGATGGTAAGTCGTACTCAACTTAACTCGCGTACCAAGCTCTTTTTAAAATCCATCCCAAAAGTTCGAAGTAAACCGACTGTCACGATCCGACACGATCGACAAGGGTGTTCCATGCCTCAAGACCACTTCATCGATGTAAAGTTTTACTAACTTGTCCATCGGTAAAGTCTCGCGCCTAGCTAAGAAGTGAGCGCTCTTAGTCAATCTATCGACTATTACCCAGATGGTATCGTGACCTCGAAGAGTTTTAGGCAACTTTGTAACAAAGTCCATGGTAATATGTTCCCACCTCCACTCAGGAATCTCTAAGGACTGAAGACTCCCATACGGTCGTTGATGTTCGACCTTAACTTGTGAACACGTCACACAACGCTCCACATAACGTGCCACATCAAGCTTCATTACTGTCCACCAATAATGAAACTTCAAGTCCCTGTACATCTTTGTACTTCCCGGATGAATGGAATACTTGGACTTGTGAGCATCCTTAAGAAATAGATCACGGTTACCCCCAACTTTGGCACCTACACACGACCGCTGAACAGTTTTACCCCACGGCTATCTTTCGTTAAGAGCAAACGTTGTTTCGTCATGACTTATTCCTTGAGGTTTTCTTCCAACAATGTTTCTACCTGCGATGTCTTGATCTTTTCAACAAGACTAGACACTAACTCGATTCTCGAATGGGTAGCCCGAATACTTCCGCTATAGTCCTTCCGACTTAACGCATCGGCCACCACGTTCGCCTTACCGGGATGGTAAAGCAATTCACAATCGTAATCCTTGAGCAACTCGAGCCACCGCCTTTGCCTCATGTTCAACTCCTTTTGATCAAACACGTATTTCAAACTCTTATGATCTGTGTAGAGCGTACATTTTGTGCCATGGAGGTAATATCACCAAAGCTTCAAGGCGAACACCACCGCTGCTAACTCCAAATCATGGGTAGAATAGTTCTTCTCGTGTATCTTAAGTTGCCTCGAGGTGTATGCGATTACCTTGCCTCTTTGCATCAACACACATCCTAATCCCATCTTCGAAGCGTCGCTATAGACCACGAAGTCTTCTGACCCTTCCGGCAACGACAAGATTGGAGCTTCACACAATTTCTTTTGCAGAATACGGAACGCCTTCTCTTGCGTTTCGGTCCAATCGAACTTTGTTGATCCAAACTCTCTCAGTGATTTGATAACGACCCTTTTCTGTACTTAGTGAAAATTACGTTTAATATGTATTAGTGTTTCACCATCAGCGATCAGACTGAGTCTGTTCAGTTATCGCTGATAGTCTTTATTATAAACATTTAATATGTATGTGTTTCACTATCAGTGATCAAACTGAGTCTGTTCAGTTATCGCTGATAGTTCTGATGTAAACAGTAACGTAATCCCTGAAGACAAGTCTCGCGTCAACAGATGTTCATAGCTGAATCGAAGAAGAAGTTGTTGAACAAAGAGAAGTCTACTAGTGACCTGATGCGGATATCAGTAAAGCAAAGACAACTCTACTTATACGCGAAGGAACATGAGGAAAGCTTCAGCGATCGCTGAACTCTTGATGTTTCTAAAGAAAGAGATATTCAGCAATCAAATGATCACAAAGCTTATACCTCAAGTTTCCTTTTGTCTTACCTTGCACAACTCAGTACGATGTGTCAGAACGGACATGCCTCTGCCACAATTCGTACAACAACTCTGTCAACTACACTGTTCATGATCCGGACGAAAGCATGTCTCCCAAAGACAGACTTCCAAAGCCAATCAGTGAACGCCACGTGTAAAGTGCTCTGCAATGCATTTAATGCATAGGGTATAAATATGAAGATCACCCCTCCATCTGAGTGGGTGCTCAATCCTTGAACCCCAAATAGAAACCTTTGTTTTCTATATTCCTTAATCCCCCATTCTCTGAAATTCTTGTGCAATCATCTTAGTGTTTCTTAAGTTTGTTTAGATTGACTCTGTCTTAATCTTATTCCGCAACAAACTTGTAAATTGTTTTTGATTTATCAATAAACAATTTATTAAACTTTAAATTTCTGTGTTTGTATTCAACCCCCCCTTCTACAAACTTGTTAAGCACCTCCGGGACCAACAAGTGGTATCGGAGCAGACTGTTTAATCTGATAAACAAGATCTTGCTTTATTCTCTTCCTTGCTGTTCTAAATGGCACTTAACACAAACACAAACTACTATGATAATGGTTCACTTTCTAAACCTCCTCGATTTAGCAGAGATAACTTTTCTCTATGGAAAAATTGAATGATGCTATTTCTTGAAGGTGCTGATCCT
This sequence comes from Arctium minus, assembly GCA_954870635.1. NCBI lineage: Eukaryota > Viridiplantae > Streptophyta > Magnoliopsida > Asterales > Asteraceae > Arctium > Arctium minus. The sequence continues at coordinate 40,710,342 of OX941080.1, read as the reverse complement.
ACTATACCTTAATATATAGAAAATGGACCCTATGAACCTGTTAGAATTATAGCTGCAGTTCCCGCTACTGCCACCACTGAAGCTGTCCCTGAACGCTATGTCGTTAAGGAAATAAGACAGTGGAGTGATGAAGACAAAAAGAAGGTAGGCATAGATGCAAGAGCAAAGACCATTATCTCAATGGCTCTGCCTGATGAAGTTTTCCATTCCATCATGCATCTGAAAACTTCTAAAGAAATGTGGGAAACTATATGTGTTCAATATGAAGGCACTACTGAAATCCAATAGACTCGAAAGATTAACTTGGTAAGACAGTATGAAAGTTTCATCGCTGGTAAGAATGAATCTCTCTCTGACGTTCATCAGTGGTTTAACTGCTTAATCATTGATCTAAGAACAGTTGGTAGGACCTATTTTAATTCTGAGGTCTTAACAAAATTCTTAGAATGTCTTCCTGAAAGCTGGGACAGTTATTCAATATGTCTTAAGCTGACAAAAGACTTAAATTCTCTTTCTCTAAGCACTTTGTATGGAATATTGCTCAACTATGAGCAATCGAATCTCTTGAAGAAGAATCTTGTAAAAGATTCTAAAGACTCCAAAAGCACTCCTGTTGCTTTAGTCTCTTCAGAGATAATTCCATCTCAGCGATCTACTCTCACCATAACTGAGTTAGATTCTGAATCTGAGGATCTATCAGACCCTGATCTTTCAGAGTTTGATGAGTCCTTAGCACTCTTGACAAAATCTTTTAAGAGATTTGCAAGAAAGAGCAATTTTCGAAGAAATAAGCCTCTCTCTCTAACTGATAAGCCAAAATCAACCCCGGTTGATAAGGCTATTGCCACTTGCTATAACTGTGAAAAGATTGGACACTTTGCTAGTGAGTGCAGGTCTAAAAAGGTCTTCAAGCCTTCTACCTCAAGAAGATCCAGTGATGACAAATACCTAAAGCTGAAGAACAAAAATCAAAAGCTGAAAAGCTACAAGCGAAAAGGTAAAGGTCTCATCGCTGAAGAACACGACTGGGCTGAATCAGAAGAATCAAGTTCTGATGAAGAAGAAGTCGCTAATCTTTGCCTCATGGCTGAGATTAAAGAATAAGTGGAAGAAGCATCAGGACCTTCCATGAGCTACATATCATCTCAGGTATCTATCTCTACTAATCCCTCTCTGCCTGAAGCTGAGAGAAATCCGCCGTTGATGTGCTGACGATTGATCTTTATAATGCTCTAAACGACAAAACTCAAGATGAGAATAAAAATGTTCATTTAACTCAAGAGCTAGAGAAATGTCATGAAAAGATCAGAGAACTAACTCTTTTAGAAGAAAAGTTGAGAAAGATCAAGTCATTATAAATGAAATCATCAGCATTGAACGAGAACAAGCCATCGCTGCTCTAAAAGCAGAAAAGGCTCATGTTGAAAAATGGTGAAAATCATCAACAAAGATCTCTGAGATAATAAATGCTCAAACTCCTGAAAGTGATAGAACTGGTCTTGGTTTTTGGACACCACAGGATGAGCCTAAAGAAGAAAGTTCCATGCTTAAGTTTGGAACGTTTGTCACTCCTATCTCCGACACTTCTTATAATCAGTTTTATCATTCTTCTTCAAATTCTATCCCTGAGGAAAAATCCAAAGGCTTTAAGTCTGCGGATAAAGGAAAATCCATTCTTCGTCCTCAGAAGTCTACCAAGAAAGCAAAGCTGAAAGTTCCTTCTAAACCCTCAGTGAATCAATCCTCTAGCTATGTGATATAAATCTTCGATCTCTGTCCTCCAAAGCTAAAGATTGACCTTAAACCCACGAGATCTGAAGAAATGAAAATTCCACCCAGATCTCATGAGAAAAGCATTCTTGGACCTGGCCCCACTCATCTTAAACTTGCAAAACCTTCTACTTCTGGTCCTAAAACCATTTTCAAATATAGAAATGCTATCACTGTGGTTTTACAGACCATATTGCAAGCAAATGTCCAATTGCCACTAAAGCTGATAAATCAACTAAAGTGAAGATGAATGCCTCCAAGGCTGAAAAGGTCACTAAAGCTGAAAAATCGACCAAAGTGAAGATTACCACTAAAGCTGAATCTTCATCTGCTGTGAAGACTGCTGAATCTTCCATATCCACTAACACTAAAGGACCTATTGAAAAGTGGGTACCAAACAACGCTTAATCTTCCTTATGTGTGCAGGGATCAAAGGGCATCTGGTATCTCGATAGTGGATGTTCTCGTCATATGACTGGACAAAAAGACTTGCTCACTGAATACAAGGAAGAGAAAGGTCCCTCTGTGACCTTTGGTGGAAATGGAAAAGGATATACCCGAGGGTTTGGTGTTCTCAGCAATGGAACAACTACCTTTCGAAGAGTCGCTTATGTAGATGGACTGAAGCACAATCTTCTAAGCATCAGTCAGCTATGTGACAAAGACTATGAAGTTCGCTTTACAAAGAAAGCATGTTCAGTGGTAAATGAGAAAGGAAAACCTACACTCAGTGATTATCGTAAAGAAAATGTCTATGTTATAGACATGGACTCTACTACCACTGAGAATGTATGTTTTCTCTCTAAGGCCTCTTCTGATGTCAACTGGCTATGGCACAAAAGGCTCTCTCATCTAAACTTCAAAACCCTGAATTCTCTCTCATCTAAGGAACTGGTTTCTGGTCTTCCTCAGCACTCATATGCTAAAGAATCTCTCTGCTCAGCATGTGAAAAAGGAAAACAAACAAAAGCTAGTTTCAAATATAAACAAGTTTCCTCAGTGACAAGTTCTCTTCAGCTCTTACATATGGATCTATTTGGCCCTGTCAATATCCAATCAATAGATGGAAAGAAATATACGCTTGTCATTGTAGATGAATTCTCTCGCTATACCTGGGTTATCTTTCTTCGCTGCAAGAGTGATACTCCAGAAGAACTAATATCTTTTGTTAAAAAGATGGAAGTGCTGAATAATCTTATTGTTCGTTCAATAAGAAGTGATCATGGAACTAAATTCAAAAACAGCTCTCTGAACAATTTCTTTGAGAAAAAGGGAATTTCTCATAACTTCTCATCAGTAAGAACACCTCAGCAAAACGGAGTCGCTGAAAGAAGAAACAGAACGATCATTGAAGCTGCTACATCAATGCTCAGCGATTCTCATCTCCCTACTCAATTTTGGGCTGAAGCTGTAAATACTGCATGTTTTACTCAAAACAGATCGCTGATAGTAAAGCGATTTGGAAAGACAACTTATGAACTTTTTCATGGAAGAAAGCCCTCTATCATCTTTCTTCATATCTTTGGTTGTCAGTGCTATATCTTAAACAACAGAGATCAACTTGGAAAGTTCGACCCAAAAGTTGATGATGGAATATTTCTAGGATATTCCTCCATCTCCAAAGCCTACAGAGTTTTCAACAAAAGAAGACAATCCGTGGAAGAAACAATTCATGTCACATTTGATGAAACTCGCTCAGCGAACTCTAAACCAATCACTGACAATGAAGAGTTAAATGCTTGGATGTTTTCTCATTACAGAGAAACAGAACCTTTCTTTTCAAACCATCAGCACACAAAACCACCTACTGCTGATGATGATCCAAACATCATACATCCTAACACTGAATCCAACTCATGGGTTTCAGCTGAACCTCTTAACACACTGCTACCATCAGATCTACCTACGTCTGAAAATCTCTCTGATAACAATAGTTTGTCTAATACTCAACAGTTAATTGCTGATGAACCTCAAACGTCCTCATCAGTAAACATCCCAATTGTTGATCCCACCTCTGAGTTAAGCGATCATGCTCCTGCTCAGCGATGGACCAGAGATCACCCAATAAATCAAATTTTTGGTGATCCAGATGCAGGTATTCAGACACGACGAAGCTCAGGTAATATCTGTCTCTTTGTTAACTTTCTCTCTTTAATAGAACCAAAGAAGACTGATGATGCCCTCAGAGATCCAAACTGGGTCAGCGCTTAGCAAGAAGAGCTGACTGAGTTTACTCGTAACAAAGTTTGGAATCTCGTTCCTAGACCATCTGATGAAACTGTTATAGGCACCAAATGGGTGTTTAGAAACAAGTTAGATGAACATGGAACTGTAACCCGCAACAAGGCTCGACTTGTTGCTCAGGGATACAGACAAGAGGAAGGCATAGACTATGATGAAACCTTTGCCCCTGTGGCTAGGATCAAAGCAATTCGACTATTGTTAGCCTATGCAGCCTATAAAGACTTCATCGTTTATCAAATGGATGTAAAATCAGCGTTCCTAAATGGAAAGCTGAATGAAGAAGTCTATGTAGAACAACCACCAGGGTTCTATGACCCTAAGTATCCAAATTATGTTTATAAATTGGATAAGGCTCTCTATGGTCTAAAACAGGCCCCTCGTGGTTGGTATGACACTCTCTCATCATTTCTTATCTCTGAAAATTTTGAACGTGGCAAAATTGATAATACATTATTTTTCAGAAAGATAAAAGGTCATATTATGCTTGTAAAAATATATGTCGATGACATCATATTTGGTTCTACTAACCCATCTACGTGTACTCGCTTCGCTGAAAGAATGAAGAAAGAATACAAAATGAGTATGATGGGTGAGCTGACATATTTTCTTGGTCTTCAGATTAAACAATCTGACAAAGGTACTTTTATCAGCCAAGGTAAGTATGTTAAAGATATGATGAAGAAGTTTGATCTTACACAAACTTCAGCGATGAAAACTCCCATGGCACCTCCCCTGACACTTAACAAAGATCCATCTGGAAAACCTGTTAATGTCACTGCCTATAGAGGAATGATAGGCTCCCTGCTGTTTCTTACGGCGAGTCGACCTGACATTATGTACTCTACTTGTTTATGTGCACGCTATCAGTCTGAACCCAAGGAATCCCATCTGATCGCTGTTAAGCGAATTTTCAGATTTCTGAAAGGAACTCCTAATCTCGATCTTTGGTATCCCAAAGACTCAGGGTTCGATCTAACTGGTTATTCTGATAGTGATTTGCAGGTTGTAAACTTGACAGAAAGAGTACCACTGGTGGATGTCAACTCCTAGGAGGAAAGCTGGTAAGCTGGACAAGCAAGAAGCAAAATTTAGTGTCCACTTCCACAGCTGAAGCTGAATACGTAGCCGATGGAAGATGTTGTTCTCAGATCTTATGGATGAGAAATCAACTATTGGACTATGACCTTCAACTATCAAAGATCCAATCTATTGCGACAACACTAGTGCTATCGCTATAACAAATAATCCAGTGCTACATTCAAAGACGAAACACATAGAGATCAGATATCACTTTATCAGAGATCATGTGATGAACGGTGATATTGAACTTCATTTCATCCCTACTGACTTTCAGCTTGCTGATTTATTCACCAAACCTCTTGTTGAGACAAGGTTCAACTTTCTCATCAGTGAGCTTGGAATGCTGAATCTCGAAGAATAATTCTTCAGCGTTCATGTATTGTGTCAGTAATCATAAAGTTCCCCTTTTATCATTCTCTGATAAACATTCTGACTCTCAGGTATGTTCTCTCCATCCCTACAACTGAATCTTCATTCAGTTAAGATGTTTTTCAAAATATAAACTTTAATCACTGAACTTTCTTCAAATGATTAAAAGCTTTTTGAAAAATAAATTTATCACTGATATTTCTAGTCAGTGATCCTTCTTAAAAGAAAATTCATCCCTAACTTTACCATCAGGGATACTTTCAAAGAAAATCTATCGCTGACTTTTCTTCAGCGATAATTTCAAAACGGACAAATGAACAGTCTCTCTATCTTCTATGACGTCATTTGAACCGACAATCCACGACATTCTTTTTTCTGACACGTTCGTCCGTTGCCCTTCCATCCAATCAACTTCGTGGGACGTGTCCATGTCATGATGAACATTTGTTTTCCCGCCTCTCACACTCTCTCTTCTTCTCTCACACGTATAAAAAGAATGTTTTTCCATTCTTATCGTTTTACGCTTTCTGGAAATACTTTCAAAGCAAGAAAACTCTCTCAAAAGCATTCTAGCACTCTCAAGCATTTGCATCGTCTCCTTCAAAGATCAACAGGTTATTCTTGATCTTCTTCTTATTCTTGTTCTAAATCTTCTTACATAATACTTCATTTATGGACTGCCATTATGGGTTTATAAAGATTTTATCAAATAAAATCAATTTTCTTTTTGATTTTATTCATTCAAAACCACTTTCTTTTAATTATCTTCATTCAAAATCTTTGGTTTTTCTTCCTGTTCTTATATCTTATATTAAGAACACCTTTTTAATCTTCAAATATGTTGATTTTTCTATGTTTCTTTCCCCAAAATAGAAACTGGGAAAACCTTCTTTATTTTTAGACTAAAACCTTTCTTCTATTATTCTATCTGTTCATATTCAGAATGGCTCAATCTGCACTTGTCGCCTCTAAGAACGTCAAGTTCGCCATCACTGACTCTGAGCTTCCGAAAAACAATCATCTTGCTCTCCTTGATTTTGATGGTGTCAAATACCCACATCTGGTGGAAGCCGCAAAGTTTCTAAAGAAATCCTGCATTGCCTACGCTATCACTGTGGATCCAACACCTTCAAAAGCTCTTCTCCAACAATTCTGGTTTATCGCTGAAGAGACCTCTATCACCAACAAAAAGGGTGAACTGTTCCTGCTATTTCCTTCAGCACTGAACTTGGACCAGAGATGATGACGTCCTTAGGGCTAAGTAAAGCTCTGCGATTTCCTGACAAACCCAGGAATGGATTCGATGCCTTGCCCACTGATGTTGAAGTCATCCAATTCCTGGATGCTATGGAATACTCTTAGGAACCCAACCGAGGACGACAATTCCCAACAAGAAGCTGACTCTCATGAAGAAGGCACTCATGCCTTATCAGCTTAACTACATCTTCTCTCACTTCATTCAGTGTATGAGTGGGAAGAGTGGGTCACTGGACCAGGCCAACAAGATTCAGGTCCAAATGGCTTACTCAGCGATCGCCGGAAGAAATTTCGACTACGCAACAACTATCTTTGACGATCTAAGGTCAAAGATAGAAAAGACCGAGAAGGATCCCAAGATCCACTATGTACGCTTCATCTGTGCGTACCTGAAGTTCCTCTACCCTGCTACTTACCCCACTAATTCTGATGCAACTTTTCCCAAAGTGGGTCAGCGCTCCCTAGAGGTCAAGCCGCTCCCCAACGAGGTAAGTATTTCTGAACTCCGCTCCCGTCTCTCTCTCCTCACTTCTTTGTCTTCAGCGGCCACGCAGGAGGTTCCTTCTTGTGCTATCCCTGCCGCTACCCCTTCCAAACGACCATCAACTGGCTCCATTGGTCCTTCGAAGAAGGCCAAGGTAACCAAGGAGAAAGGTACCTCTAGCTCAATACCTAAGGATGTTTCTCAACAAACCTCCTTGGATGCATTCGTGGGTCTCTCCTCTTCATCCTCAGCAATACCCACATCAACCATGCCAACGACTACGATCACTGTCACATCAACAGTGACACCACCAATCATCTCAGCTCCTCCACATCCTGAGGTGATCACAACGGTAACTACCCCTATCCCTACTTCTATCCCCATCTCTCATCCTTCTATTTCTTTGGTCTTTGACCCATCATCTACTTTTTCGCAACCACAGTTTGGACTCATAGGACCTGAACATCAATCTTTTGAGGAATCTATGCAATTCTACAAAATGTTTGATAATTCAGGTACTCCTATAACCTTAAACACTACTCCCAACTCACCATATAAGCCTGTTTCTCAAAAACTAACTTATATTTTAGGTCCTAGTTTGGCGACTATTGACACCAATGTCAACAGTTTGAGTGCAAAGGTGGAGTCTCTGACTGCCTCTCTCAACAACACCACCAGCGCTGTTCATACCGCTGGTGAAGCACTGAAGACGCTGACAGCTCAATGCGCCTCCAAAGCTGACGTCTCTCAAATCGCTACTCTCCAAGAAGCGATTGTCAAAGTCAGGGAGGACTCACAGCAACAGTTTGCGGCCCTATCTACAAAGGTTGATTCCTGTGAAGTTCTTCTTCAGCAAATCCTGACTCACCTGAAGGCACCAACTCCAATTCTTGCTCCTTCATTTACAGAGAACGATCGCACCTCTCTGAACATAGCTGTCGAGTTTATTCATCAAGCTACGTCAGATATCCCTGTATTTGAAGGTCGTCTCACAGGACTGGAGGCTGAAGTCCAGAAGTTGGCCACTGCAGAAACCTCTACTCCTTTCAAAGATCTCTCTCTCCGTGATAATGACAAAGAGGGGGAGAAAGAAGCTGAACAAAATAAGGGGAAAGAAGATGATGCTAATGAACAACTGAAGGAAACTCCCTCTCATGTTGAGGGGGATATAGCTGCTGAAAAAGCCCCTCCTACCATCGATGAGTTAATCGATGAAGATGAAGAGGAGGACGATGAAGATGAAGCCCTTGATCTTGAAGATCAAGAGGAAGAAACTCATCAAGATGATGATGATGATGACGATGAAGAAGATCAATCTCTATGGTGTTCTTCAGCCGTCACTTCATCAGCGATATCTTCGAAAGAAGTTATCAAAGCAGGGGGGAGTCATGAGACATCTTCAGGAACCCCTTCCCAAAGCAAAGGTGCAACTGCTGAGGAATGACTGAAGATGACCTCACTACCTGAGGAGAATCTTTCTCAGGTATGCCTTACTCTCGTTCCCTTATCCTTCTATAAAAATCCCACCCCTGTTTCTTTCTAGCCTTTATCTCTCTTCTTCCCTAAAAATAAACTAACCTTTTTTCATTTTCTTACCAGACAGTTCTCTCCCCTGCTTAAGGGTAAAGAGATCCAAATAATCCCAACTGCTGTAGCTGATGATCAAATAATCCCAATCTCTGTAAGAGAGATTGATGAAGAGGATGAAGAAGAAGAAGAGTCCCTGCAACATCCACGGAGGCCCTCTAGACCACTTCATTGGTCAAAGGAAGAGATGAATAAAAGAACAGAGATGATCTCTCATCTAGAGAATCAACGACTGAAGATCCCCTCTCAATCAACAGATCTAGAGTTCCTGACTGAAGCTGAAATTGAAGAATCCGTTAGGGCTGAGAAGCTGATTGTTGATTGTCAAAGAGATGCCTCTATGGCTCTCGAAATTCAGTCTTCTCAAGTCAAAGACAAGAAACTGAAAAAGAAACCAGTTGAAGTCCAGGCTGATCTTTTGAAAGAGATTGAAGAGGAGCGCTCAAAAGAACAAAGGGTCAGCGATAGCTCAGTCGAATGGTGTAAAAGCAAAATCAACTATCGCTCTGACCCAATGAAGATCATAGCTGTTACTATCTCTGGGAAAAAGAAGAAGGATCGAGTTTTTGTCACTATGGAGATTACCAGAGAGGATGGAAGCTGCAAGTCCATGTTCGTGTCAAAGCTGGAAACCTTCGGTTATATGGAATGGCTAGAGTTCAAAGAAGCGCTGAAGAAATCCAAATCAACCAGCAGAGGCTATGTCGAAGGCATCTTGGAAGCCCTCATCAACAGAGTCTCCACTATGTTGAAAGTACCATCTGCTCTTCCTTCCAAACCAAGGCAATTCAAAAGGAAGCCTGTCTGGTCCTCCTCTGAAAATGTCGCGGTGATCAGGAATGAAACCTCCATCAAATTCTCAAGAGAAGCTCTGTTCGGTCCTCCTCCTGATCTTTCAGTTCTGGATCTATCTCTGCCTCCTGGTGGACCATACGTTGCGGGACAAGTACTTGAAGAACCTTTTGGAATCTTCTTCAGAGATGACGAGGAACAACTCAAATTTCAAAGAATCTCTGAAATCCCTATCTGTCCCCTCGGTCTTCTCAAGGATCTCATGTGCTTATGGTGTGATCTCTCTCCTGCTGCTGAGCAAATCAAAGTGATCATTAGCAAAGAATCTTTAGAGCGAAAGCAAAAAGGAGAAGATATACCTGAGTATTTGATCAATCCTCCTAAACCCTCTTTAGATAGCTGATAGATTAGTTTTCTTCTTGTAATCTATTAGTTTAAACTTACAGTAGTTAGTACATCACTTGTACTTGTAATTTTCATACCTTGTAATTCTTTTCTTGGATAAATGAAAGTTTCAGTGAAGTACTTAACTCTATCAGTACTGTAAAAGATCCCTCAAAATAGTAATTGGGACATGTATGTTATGAGTCCTGATTATTCCATCATTTTGAATTATAAAGTAATTTTCTTCAGTTACTTTGTCATTATCAAATAGGGGGAGATTGTTGATCCAAACTCTCTCAGTGATTTGATAACGACCCTTTTCTGTACTTAGTGAAAATTACGTTTAATATGTATTAGTGTTTCACCATCAGCGATCAGACTGAGTCTGTTCAGTTATCGCTGATAGTCTTTCTTATAAACATTTAATATGTATGTGTTTCACTATCAGTGATCAAACTGAGTCTGTTCAGTTATCGCTGATAGTTCTGATGTAAACAGTAACGTAATCCCTGAAGACAAGTCTCGCGTCAATAGATGTTCATAGCTGAATCGAAGAAGAAGCTGCTGAACAAAGAGAAGTCTACTAGTGACCTGATGCGGATAACAGTGAAACAAAGACAACTCTACTTATACGCAAAGGAACATGAGGAAAGCTTCAGCGATCGCTGAACTCTTGATGTCTCTGAAGAAAGAGATATTCAGCGATCAAATGATTACAAAGCTTATACCTCAAGTTTTCTTTTGTCTTACCTTGCAAAACTCAGTACGATGTGTCAGAACGGACATGCCTCTACCACAATTCGTACAACAACTCTGTCAACTACACTGTTCATGATCCAGCCGAAAGCATGTCTCCCAAAGTCAGACTTCCAAAGCCAATCAGTGAACGCCACGTGTAAAGTGCCCTGCCATGCATTTAATGCATAGGGTATAAATAGGAAGATCACCCCTCCATCTGAGTGGGTGCTCAATCCTTGAACCCCAAATAGAAACCTTTGTTTTCTATATTCCTTAATCCCCCATTCTCTGAAATTCTTGTGCAATCATCTTAGTGTTTCTTAAGTTTCTTTAGATTGAGTCCGTCTTAATCTTATTCCATAACATACTTGTAAATTGTGTTTGATTTATCAATAAACAATTTATTAAACTTTAAATTTCTGTGTTTGTATTCAACCCCCCCTTCTACAAACTTGTTAAGCACCTCCGGGACCAACAAACTTCACATTCTTCCGAGTTAAAACTGTCAAGGAAGAAGCGATCTTCGAAAAGTCTTGAATGAATCTCCGGTAGTACCCCGCCAGACCCAAGAAACTACGGATCTCGGACGGACTGTTGGGAGGCTCCCAATTCATCATAGCTTCAATCTTGGAGGGATCCACTTTCACTCCGTCTCGAGTGACAACGTGACCCAAGAATTGAACTTCTTCAAGCCAAAAGTCACACTTGGAAAACTTGGCGTACAATCTTTCTTTTCTCAACACATCGAGAATTTCGCGTAGGTGTTGCTCGTGCTCTAACTCGCTCTTATAGTACACGAGTATATCATCAATGAATACGATGACCGACTTGTCGAGGAATGGTCGGCACACCCTATTCAACAAATCCATAAATACCGCTGGTGCGTTTGTTAGGCCAAAAGTCATTACAAGAAACTCATAATGGCCGTAACGCGTTCCGAAAATTGTCTTCGGGACGTCTTCTTCTCTTACCTTCACTTGGTGGTAACCCGAACGTAAGTCGATCTTGGAAAAACACCCTGCTCCTTGGAGTTGATCGAATAATTCATCAATCCTGGGAAGCGGATACTTGTTCTTCACTGTTGCTTTGTTCAGTTCACGATAATCTATGCACATTCTCATTGTGCCATCCTTCTTCTTGACAAACAAGACCGGAGCTCCCCAAGGTGACGAGCTCGGTCTTACGAAACCCTTCTCCAAAAGTTCTTGGAGTTGTGCCATCATCTCTTGCATCTCCGCTGGTGCTAACCGGTAAGGGGCTCTAGCAACAGGAGTCGCTCCCGGTACGAGATCAATCTGGAACTCCACTTGACGATCGGGTGGCAACCCGGGCAAGTCGTCCGGAAAGACGTCTGGAAACTCATGCACAATCTTCACATCTTCAAGCTTTAACTTCTCTAGCTTGGCGTCGATCACGTAGTCTAGGAAAGACGAGCATCCTTTCACCAAACACCTGCATGCTTTAGTCATGGTGATTATTGCCACATCTCCCTTCCTCTTCTCACCATAAATCACAATAACTTCGCCACTGGGATTGGGAAGTCGAATTAATTTCTTGGAACATACGAACTCGTCATGATTGTTCGCTAACCAATCCATGCCGACCACAACATCAAAACCTCCGATTAACATCGGCAACAAATCGATTGGGAAATCTCTCCCTTCGATTCCTAGAATACACTTCTTCAGAATATCGCGGATTAGAACTTGACTACCATTTGCTATCTCAACTACTAACGCATCCTCAAGACTAGTAGTGGTCATAGCTATCTTTGGACGGAATAACTCAGATATAAAAGAGAAACTGGCACCCGTATCGAATAAAACACGAGCAGGTACTGAGTTTATAAGAAATGTACCCGATACCACATCAGCTGATGCCTTGGCCTCATCTGCCGTCATCTGAAACGCTCGACCCGGAACCCTAGGTGGATTCTCTTTCTTTACTGGCGCGCTACCCTACATGAGCTTTAGGCAATCTCTCTTCATGTGCCCCGGTGTCTTGCACTCATAACAAACAAGACCTCTGATTGGACAGTCACGAGTGATATGATCAGATTTACCACACTTGTAGCAAGATTGAGGAGTGGTGCCACATTTACCGTGGTGCTTGGTTCTGCACTTTTGGCACCACCTAGATTCTTGATAACTGCTGACACTTCGGTTTTCAACAAGAGGTCGGGTTCTCTTAGGAGGTACTGAACTGCTCTCCCATTTCCTCTTCTCAACAACTGCCACAGCCTTCTCTGGTTTACCTCTCACATAAACCTCTTCCATAAACTGTGCCTCTTCGATAGTCTCCCGAAGGTTAGAAGCCTTCGAGTTTCGGACCATGGTCATCATGTCCAACGGTAGACCCTTCAGATAGGCCTTAATCTTCTCCTTCTCAATTGAGGCCACATGCCCCACTAACCCCAGCTTTTCCATGAACTGACGGGTATACTCACCGTCAAATTCCCTTTCTCCAGCGCTCAGAACTCTGCCTCGATCCGATCCATAGCCCTCTCATTGCAGTATTCTTCCAACAACTTTACCTTGAATTCGCCCCAAGTCAGTTGGGCCAAGACAGTAGGAGAGAGGGTGGACTGGATAACATTCCACCACATCAGTGCCGTATCCCTCAGCAGTTGGGTACTGAATCTTACCCTCTGGTCATCCCCACACTCGGATGAACCGAAGGCCTGTTCGATAGCTCGGATCCACTTAACACACGCAACTGGGTCTTCAGAACCATAGAACTCTGGTGGTCCACAACCCAGAAAAGACTTGTAGGAACAACTCTTCCTACTTTTCGGAGCACCGACAACTCTGTGCTCCTCAGTCCTGTCTCTGTTCCCAGTGCCCCAGAGCCAACCAACACATTCCCCTCCACTGCCTCATGCCTCCTGAGGCTCGTGTCCCGGTCCTCCAACATCTTCTGAAAAACCTCTTGCTGTTTCTCCATGGCCGACGTTACCATTTGCATGACGCTGGCCATCATATCAACTTGATGGTTTGCCACATGAACAACGGGGCTGGTGGATGGCAAATCTACTCTTGGCCCCAGCTCCACTTCCCCATTAAATATCAGTGGCATGCCCGGAGGAACAACAACTGACACTCTAACCCCAGGATTCAGCTCACGCGAACATAATCGCTAAGATATCCGCCGCCTGACGGACGACCACGTGTGTTCACCATAACTAAGTAATGGTTGCCACACAAGCATGAATAGAATAAGAGACAGATCAATAGAACAAACACGAAAGAACGAATACCACATTACCAATTGTCATAGTAACGGTATATTAAGCAGAATCACGTATAAATATTCTCATAATAACATTAGCTAAATGAAATTATGAACATATAATACATAAAGGTTCTTAATATTATCGCTACAACGTTCGATAACTATAATTTCCGTTGACTCTAAGACCAACCAATCTTAGAAATTCTACCCAAGCTCACAAATCAATGCTTAGTATACTCAGTCTAAGTCTAGACATCTTACATTCATGTCTAGATCACTTAAACTAGAGCTCTGATACCAACTTGTAACACCCTAAAAACCAGAGTGAATTTGAAACGCGGAAAATGGACAAATAAACACCAACACCTGGTATAAACCTCCCGAAAGGGGAAATGTACTTAACCTTTACAAACCTGAATACTGATATTGAACTCAACAACAAACTAAATTAAACATAAACTATCTAGATTACATCGGTTTTTAATCAAATATCACCAAAAGATTGGGACTTAAACAATTGCCCAACATCAATACTAGTCATCTTAAAAATCCCCGAGACCAAGCTCGTCACTCAAGCCCTTAGAAACCGACCACTAACGGGAACCTGTTATACACATTATTTGAGAAAAAGTGTTAGGCTTAAAGCCTAGTGAGAACATACAGTTTATAAATTTCAAAAGATATAAACAAATGTAACAAAAGGAAATCTTTTCAATAAGATTTAATTTTCAAATGAAACCTTTGCCACAACCGGGCCTTCTAAATGTAAACTCATCATACGATGACAACGATAACCAGTTTTTACCAAGGATTGTAGCGTAACACAAAGTAGGTCACAATCCGAGTTATGAGTCGAAACACTTGGAATCCTTGGCCACAAACTACAAAGGTCCGTACTACGATGTGAAGGAGGGCCCTCGAGGAAACCAAGTGAAACTCGTTCACTAGGACTACCATATGACCCTTAGCTAGTAACCGATCTCACATAATCATACCAAATTGCCCCCGAGGATCATATGCATCCATAGCTACAAATAAGGGAAAATATGATCCATGGCTAGTTACCGGTCTTGCATAACCGTACCAAATGGCCCTCGAGGATCATATACATCCATTTTTACAAAGAGGGGAAAAGACATCCCAAATAATAGTCGACTCAATACCTAGGGATCCACTAGTAATGGTACAGACTCTTCACAACAACATATGTGACCAACCATAGATAGTCATATGGCATAAAATAACATTTATAAACAAAATGCATTTTCAAGTTTAACTTCTGGTAAGAATGAAAATCATCAAAATGAACTTTAAACATTCTTTCAAATAATCCACATAAATGTGCAAGTAAAACATCATTTTACTTCAAATAAGATGGAACCCATCATTTTAGTCGAAAACGATCGGGAACCCTAAAATCTCCCAAAACTCAAGTTATGTCAAAATGTAGTAAACTTAGATCTGAAACCATGGAGATATATAGAAGTTCAAAATGTAAGTTTTGACATGTATAAAGTTTAGAAAAAGGTAGTAGGAACTCACCAAATAGGTTTTAGACTAAAACCCGAAAAGCCAGATATCGACCACAGAGAGAAGACGAAGCTTTCTACACCGAACCCTTGCTAGATGCACTTAATACTAGAAACAAACGGCAACCGAAGAAACCAAACACGGAAACCAAGAAAAAGAAAGACTTGAGAGAGAGAGAGAGACAAATGAGATTTTGATATTTGATTTACCAACCAAATGAGATATTTGTGAAGACCACTTTTAAGTCGGCCAGGCAACCTCGCGGGTTATGTCGCGACTTCAACTCGCGTCATAACTCGCCCGCTAACACAAAACCCACACAAATAGGGGGTTTCGCGGGTTGTGCCGCGACCTCAAGTCCAAAACCACCAAAATCACTGTGGTTCGTCCAAAACCACCAAAATCCAAACTCAAACTCCCAACCAAATGCGGTGCTAATGACAACGCTTAAACACAAGAATAACCAGATTACATAACGGAAATCCGGGGTGTTACAGTTCGTTCATGTCTACTACTTTTTGCAAACAATTCGTTACTCTTGCTAGCCTCTTATTCGATGCACTAGTAGTAGAGGTAGCCAATAGGGACCAAATGTTAGTTCGGGAGCGTTATGATGGATGCACCATAGAATTGAATGATGATTCCTTCATGCTGAATTTACTACCGATGGCCATAGGTGGATTCGTTGTGGTAATAGGGATGGATTGGTTGGATAAGAACAACGTCGACATCTCTTGTTCCAAGAAAAAAGTTATAGTATCCCTGGAGGGAGGAGGTGCGGTGATGGTCTATGGGGAGAAGAGTCAGAAAGCTACCTCGATCATCTCGTTACTCAAGGCGCGTAAGTGTTTGGCCAAAGGGCGTCTTTCATATTTGGCCTACGTGATAGACGCAAAATTGGAGAAGAAAAGGATAGAAGATGTGGACATGATACAAGACTACCCAGATGTCTTTCCGGAAGACTTGCCTAGGTTGCCACCGGAACGTCAAGTGGAGTTCCACATCGATGTCACCCTAGGAGTGGCTCCGATTGCACGTGCCCCTTATCGTCTAGCACCAACGAAGATGCAAGAAACGATGACACAGCCTTAAGAATTTTTAGGGAAGGGGTTTATTAGGCCGAGTTCGTCGCTGTGCGGAGCTCCGGATTTGTTCGTTAAGAAGAAGGAAGGGTCTATGAAGATGTACATAGACTACCGGGAACTAAACAACGTCACAGTGAATAAAAAGTATCCACTTCCCCACATTGATGAACTCTTCGACCAATTGCAAGTAGCAGGATGCTTCTCCAAAATAGACTTGCGATCCGGTTACCACCAAGTGAGGGTGAAGGAGGGCGATATTCTGAAGACAACTTTTCGAACGAGATACGGTCACTATGAGTTCTTGCTGATGCCAGTTGGATTGACAAATGCTCCGGCCGTATTTATAGACTTGATGAACCGGGTGTGCCGACATTTCTTGGTCTACTCAATGAATGAGGCCGAGCATGGTCGACATTTGCAGGAAGTGCTCGAGGTTCTCCAGAAAGAGAAGTTGTTCGCAAAGTTCTCGAAGTGTGAATTTTGGCTCCAAGAGGTCCAATTCTTGGGTCATGTAGTACCCTAGGACGGAGTGAAGGTGGACCCGACAAAGATCGAAGCCATGATGAGTTGGGAACCACCGACAAGTCCAACCGAGATTAGAAGCTTCTTGGGACTGGCCGGTTTCTATCGAAGATTTATCCAAGACTTCTCGAAGATTGCTTTGCTGCTTACGACCCTAACCTGGAAGAACATCAAGTTTGTATGGTCCATGACTCAAGAGCAAACCTTCCAGACTCTCAAGAAAAGGTTGTGCGAGACACTAATTATGTTATTGCCCGAAAGGATGGAAGACTTTGTGGTGTATAGCGATGCCTCCAAGATGGGTATTGGGTGTGTTTTGATGCAAAGGGGAAAAGTGATAATCTACGCCTCATGACAACTCAAGGATCATGAAAAGAACTATCCGACCCATAACTTGGAGTTAGCGGCGATGGTATTCGTGTTAAAGTTATGGCGACACTACCTTTACGAGACAAAGTGTAATGTCTTTTACGACCACAAAAGTTTGAAGTACATTTTCGCCCAAAAAGAACTCAACATGTGTCAGAGGAGATGGATAGAATTGTTGAAGGGCTACGATTGTGATCTACAATACCATTCCGGTAAAGCCAATGTAGTGGCGGACACATTAAGTCGAATGAGTCATGGAAATGGAGTCAAATTGTCCCTTGCTAGGATCGAAGTGGTGTGAAGCTTGGTAGAGAACATCAAGACGTGTCAAATAAAAGCGCTCCAAGAAGGAAACCTCAAGGCCGAGATTATGGTGAAGCAACAGGAGTTGCTATCGGAAGACATTCGTGGCCTCAAACTCTTTCAAGGCCAAATCTGGGTACCAAAGCTAGGAGGAAACCGTGAACTACCCTAGGAGGAAGCCCACAAGTCCAAGTATTCCATACATCCCGGTAGAACGAATATGTATAGAGATCTAAAATTGAACTATTCGTGGCCGGTAATGAAGCTTGACGTGGCCAATGACGTGGAAAGATGCGTCATTTGCCTTCAAGTCAAGGAGAAACACCAAAAGACTTATGGGAGTTTGCAATCCTTGACAATCCCTGAATGGAAGTGGGAGCATATTACAATGGACTTTGTCACCAAACTACCAAGGACTTTGAGGGGTCATGATACGATTTGGGTGGTGGACCGACTCACTAAGAGCGCACACTTCTTGGCAATGCGAGAGACGTTGCCAATGGACAAATTAGCCAAACTCTATATTGATGAAGTGGTGTCGAGACATGGTGTCCCGCTATCTATCGTTTTGGATCAGGATAACTGGTTTACTTCCAAGTTTTGGGATGGACTACAGAAAGAGTTCGGTACTAAGTTCAAGTTGAGCACGACCTACCACCCTTAGACAGACGGGAAAAGTGAAAGGACCATTCAGACCCTCGAAGATATGCTGAGATCGTGTGTCATCGACTTTGGGGGAAGTTGGGATTCACACCTACCCCTAGTAGAGTTCACCTACAACAATAGATACCATTCAAGTATTGGAATGGCACCATTCGAAGCATTATACGGTCGTAAGTGTATGGCTTGAGGCTGGGGAGAAACAGTTCTCCTGGACGAAGATTGTTCAAGAGACGACGGATAAAGTAAAAGCGATCCGAGAACGGATAAAAGGAACTCAAGACCGGCAAAAGAGCTATGCCGAAAAGAAGGAAGGCCAATAGAGTTCCATGTGTGGGACCGTGTCATGCTAAAAGTCTCCCCATGGAAAGGTCTTATCCGTTTTGGGAAGCGCGAAAAGCTTAGTCCTCGCTTCCTTGTACCTTTCACCATCCTCGAGCGAATTGGGCTTCAAGCATACATGCTAGACTTGCCGCCCGAAATGGACAGATTCTATCCAACCTTCCATTGTGTTATCTATGTAAATGCTTAGCCAAAGAGGATAACGTCTTTCCATTGTCAGAAATTCATGTTGATAACGGCAACTATTGCGTGGAGGAACTGGAGGCCATTTTGGAAAAGAAATCGAAAAATGTTCGCCATAAGGAAGTGACCATGGTGAAAGTTCAGTGGAGGCACCATCGTGGTGCTAATGTAACTTGGGAGGCCGAAGAAGACATGAAGAGGCGTTATCCCCATTTGTTCGCAAAAGGCAAGATTTCGAGGACGAAATCTTAATTTAGGTGGGGAGGATTGTAACACCGTAAAATCTTGGTAAGTAACCTCATAAACCTGTACCTCTAATTCCATGTTCATCACAAGAAACAAGGGTTTTATCAACGACTTTTGTCGTCGCTAAAAATTAATTATCACCAGAAACAATTTATAGAGACGACATGTCGTCGTAATAGCTTCTTGCTGAAACATTTTGTCGCTAAAGCCGGATCGTTGAAACCCACTTTTCTAGGTTGTTAAGGCGTAATTTAAGTATCAATACTTATTAAAGACCTAATACTTGCAACACGAGCATGTGGGTCGTCGAAACGTAAGAAAATCGAGTGTCGGGGAGCTAAGAACGAGAATACCCGCGACTGTGACAATTGTCATAGCCGCATGTCAAGATTGTTGGGGTTAAGGGAGTTGTGGTAGACAGGGCGCGGTTGTGACCCGAGTCTGTGACATGGGCATAATCGCTCATTACAGTCGCTAGAGTTGTACCGAAAGGGGGTAGAGCTCGGAGACCTTGCCAAGCGAGAATGCCCAAGGGCAAAGTCGCAAGGCACAGTCGCCAGCGATCATCTGGGGATATAAAACCCTTCATACCCGACTTTAACTCATTTTTCACTAAAAACTCTTTTAGTGCATGATTTGGAAAGCCATTGGTGCAATTTTTTTCCTCTCTACTCCACTCCACATTAAATGCAAGGTTAGGGTTGATAGAGATCATTTATTGTGCTTCAAGACTACACAGGGGATCATTTATTGTGAAGAAAAAAGCAAGATTCAAGTACCCAACTACATTTCCTTCCAACAATTTCTTGGGTTTACTATTTTCTAGGTTTTACCCTCAAAACCTAGATTCTAAGTTCCTAAACCTTGTTAAAACTAGATACATGTCAATAAATGTGTTCTTCATCCTTGTCTTACATTTTTGTGAAATTTTTCATTACTTGATAATATGTTCATAACTTACCATATTGCAAATCTTTGGGTTCTTATGTGGGAAAATTGTCATCGGGGTATCTTGAAATCATAGAAGTCTTATTTATGAAATGAAGGATGGTACTTGATATTTATTTAGAATTACCTATATTTTAAGATTATGACCTAACTTGGGTTTGACTCTAAATGAGACTCTGGATGCTAAATGATTACACATTGTGGTTTGGTGCATTTATATGTATAATGGGTAGTGTTACCCCTTGGAATGTTTATATGAATGATTATATGAACACTTGGCTAATTTCGGAAATCTTAGTATTTCATGTATAGCTATTTGGTTATTGAGGTGGTTGGACCACAAAGTGGCTATGAATGTTTGATACACCTTGCTTGGAGTAAGTTGTATTCTTGACATAATTTAAATTGGATGAACCAACAAGTGGGCACTAGAAGGATATAATATTGGATGCCACCTTGGAGGTATGTGTCTAGATCTTCGCCATTTTGGGTAATACCTTGGAGGTAGTCCCTAATGTGTCGGGCCTTTGGGGTGTGGCCAGTGAGGGTGAACACCAAGGTATATCGACTCTTGAGGTGAAATTTGTTTGGTGTTTTGGGTCTCCCCCATTGATTCCTTATTATGACCATTATGAGATTTGATGATCTATTGCTTTCATTATGGTTTGAATTTAATTTGTTCAAACTCACTAGGCTTTTTGGCCTAACACTTGTTTGGTGTCGACATAGCGGTGCCATTTCTAAGAAGACTTAGCCGGGGTTATAGCGAGCTTGGGGGAACAATTTTTGGGATGCCCTTCTTGAAGAATCCATTTTGGACAATAGATGACAACTACTTGTAATCTTATTTTCTTGTTAGAGATTAAATTAAGTGGTTGTTATTTCTTACCGTTAAATTACAGACATGTGATTAAACAAGCATATATTGTTTTCCCTTTTGGGGAAGGCTTGTGTTTTGACATTTATCTACCACATTTCCAATTTTTGGAAAATTTTGTTTACCCTAATTTTGGGGTGTTACATGAGGGACCTCCTTCTAGCGAAACCACGGACCATGAAACAACTTGAAAACACTACGTGTAATTATTTTACTATGTGATGAATATTTCCATATACAAGCAAGCCTAATGTTTGTCCAACAATTGGCAACCCAACTACAAATATATAAAATCAAGCCTAATTTTTGCCCAACAATTGGCAACCCACCTAATTAAACATAAAAGTTTTGAATCACATAACAAAGTAGATGAAAAACATAGCATTTTAACAAATCCCAAATCCAAACTTGATAGTATGTCAAAATGGTGTGGTTTTACCTCTAAAGCCTAATGGTCTAAAATCCCTAATCTCAAATCAAGTTTTACTTCAAATACATGTACATAATGCAAAAGAATACTTAATAATCAACAATCAAATAATCATTTCAAACACAAACCAATACACCATTTGGTCTTAAATCCCAAATCCCAAATTCAAACTTGATAGTATGCCAAAATGGTTTGGTTTTACCTCTAACACATGATGGTATAAAATCCCTAATCTTAAATCAAGTTTTACCTCAAATACATGTACATAATGCCAAATAATACTCAATAGATAATGCCTTCCAAACATTTAACGAAGTGAGAACTAAAAGTTTTACGTCTAAATTTACTTAAAAATGAACATTATTCAAATTAAAACACACACACACACACACATATATATATATATATATATATATACAAACACACATACAAACAAATGTATAGATACACACATATATATACATACACATAAATATATACATATACAAAACACAATATACACATAAATACACACACACACACACATATATATATATATATATATATTTAGGGTGTGGTTCAAATGCAACCCATTTACATTGTGCAACATGCAACCCCTCTATCCACCACATATTTTATGTAATTAAAAAAAAGGAAAAAGGGTAAATGTAAAATGTGTGGTGGATAAAGGGGTTGCGCCATGTAAAAGGTTGCATAATAACTCACCCCTATATATATATATATAGGGGGTCATTCAAGAGAGAACTTGTTAATTTGTGATAATTGTGAGATCCGATTTCAACCTCTCATTATTAATAATCAATAGCTAATTTTAATAATGTTAGTTTTAGTAATTATCCATTATTTTCAAATTTTTTAAATTTATGGATAATATTTAGGGGTAAAGTAGTTTTTTTTAAATTTATGATAACTTTTTGATAATCATCCTTTTTAATGAATAATATATTGGTAATTATTCTCTTTTCTCTCTCCCCTCTCCAACGTAGGGGTGTACAAAAAACCTTCAACCTGCGAAACCCACCCAACCCATAACGCTAACAACCCAATTAAACCCAACCCGCCCAACCGCCAAACCGCCCGCCCGCCAAACCGCCAACCCACAAATTAAGAGGGTTGAAATTGGATTACGCTTTGTTCAACCCGCCCAACCGGCCAAACCGCCGCTAATATATATTTTTTATAAAATTATATATATATATAATACAAGAATAAAAAACAACTAGTCTATTTAGACAAATTTATAGCCCAAAATATATTATATACATTATATATATATAATACATTTTACTTAACCGAACAAAGTAATGTAGGCTTGTTCGTATTCGTTCATTAAACTTAGCAAAACAAATAAATGAACACGAACGTAAAAGAACGTAATTTTTTGTGTTCATGTTCGTTCGTTAAGAAAATGTGTTTTTTCGTGTTCATTTACGTTTGTTCGTTAAGATGTTAAATGAACGTAAATAGACGAACATACACGAACGAACACAAATGAACAAAAAAACAACTAATCACCATTTTGTTCCAAAATAATATAGCAAAATGAAAAACCGGCTAAATTTTTGAATGATAAAAAGGAATTCTAAAATTTTAATATAATTAATGATTTTACATATTAATATCATAGACAGAGGTTCAAGGGAAAGCCTAAAAAAACAGAAAACTAAAGAACACTATGATAGCCTGTCATCCGGACGGTATGCACTTGTGCATACAGGTAAATTATGTTGTTTTTTTTTGTTTTTATGCACAAGTGCATTATGCACTTATGCATGTTACAAATTACTTGTATGCACAAGTGCATACCGTCTAGATGAAGGGCTACTAGGGTTTTCTTCAGTTTTCCCTTTTTTTGAGGTTTTCCCCTGAACCTGACCCTAATATCATAATATATATACACACACACACACACACACACACACACACACACACACACACACACACACACACATATATATATATATATATATATATACTTATAGGGGAAGGATCAATTGGAAACCAATATTACATTGGAAACTTTGGAAACCGAAATTAACCAATCATTGAATTTTCTTTTTTTATTTTTATTTTTAATTGATAAGGTTATTTTAGTATTTTACATAATTTCATAATATATATGGTAATATTGATCCTTTATTAATTTAAACATGAAACATTTAATTTAGATAAACACAAATTAATTTATACGCAAGCTACAAATCAAATTATTATTTTTTGATTGATTGATTCATCAAATGAATGAAAATTCCTATTCATATGAAATCTTCAATATTACCTCGAGGCACAAAATATTAATATAGTGAAACATAATGGATTTGATATAGTGAAATAAAATATTAATATAATGAAACCTGATGAAACATAAAATGTTAATATAGTGAAACCCGATGAAACATATTTGATATAGTGAAACATAATGGAAAGGTAATGAAACAAAATATTAATATAGTGAAACCTAATATAGTGAAACAAAATATTAATATAGTGAAACCTGATGAAACAGATTTAATATAGTGAAACATAATGGAAAAGTAATGAAACTTATTTGGGTTTTTACATATTGCATATTGATAACATGTAATAAAAAGGCGGTCTTGATATGCTCTTTTTTTTTAAAGAAATATACACTTTTCTATATTTAAGCATATTTCATCTTTGTTGCCAAATTTGAAACACAAAAGAAAAAGACACATTTACCCTTTTGACATATTATTATTATCATTTATTAATAAATTAATTCATTTATTAACATATATAATTCAAATGAATCTTGAACATTGATTAAAAAGATCAATGGTTGAAATTGGTTTCCAAAGTTTCCAATGAAATTTGGTTTTCAATTGAAACCACCCCTATACTTATATATATAAACAAACATAAACAAACATTAATAAACAGACATTAACGAACGTAAATGAACGAATGAGCTCATTGTTCATGTTCGTTCATTTAACTAAACGAACAAAAAAACATATTCATGTTCGATCAATTCTTAAATAAACGAATATAAACGAAATTCTCCCCGAACGGTTTGTCAAACGTTTGGTTAATTTACAGCCTAGCACTGCTAAGTGCTAACCAAATAACCTCTTGGTTCGCTAAACGTTTGTATATTCTTTGTAGTATTTATCGTATTTCATTTTACTTTTTTATGTAAACTACTAACCCGCCCAACCCGCAAGGGTTGGGTTGGGTTGGGTTACACTTTTGAATGAGTTGGGTTGGGTTGAGTTTTTCCAAACCACCATAATTGGGTTGGGTTGTAAAAATGTTCCAAACTGCCAAACCCAACCTGCGTACAATCCTACTCTAACGAACGTTATCGGTTGCATTCTCATATCTCTTGTGATACACGTTGTGATACATTACCACTTTATATATGCTACCATTGTGATACCCTCAAAAAACTCTTTGAACACTGTGAACATTACCACTATGATACACTCTATGAACATTGTCACTATGATACACGTTGTAATACAGTGTAATTACATGATTTTTAGCTTTAGTGATATATTCTTTTGCATATTGTGATACACCGTGATCCCTTTTTTTAGTGATATTGGGAGATCCCCAAATTTTGTTACGGGAATCAAGATGATTAATATTTGAAATTTTTAATTGCATGAGATAATAATGAAAATTTCTATAATAGTGGTAATTAATTTATTTCGTTGTTATCTAAATTTCAAAATTACTAATTCACCATTTATTATATAATAATAAATATATATAATTATCTCAAATGAGTGACTCACATTAGATCTCACGGTTATCACAGATTAAGGAGTTCTCATTTAATTAAGCCCATATATATATATATATATATATATATATATATATATATATATATATATATATATATATATATATATATATATAAACAAAACACTAATATAAGAAATATGCAATGAGGCTTGAGAAAAAAACTTACAAATCTAGGGTTAGTGGTTGGGGAGAGCTGTTCACAGAAAAAAAAATGGAGGCTCACGATGGTGGCTGCAGGTGGTGGCTACGGCGGTGGCTCACAGGGGTGGCGACGGTGGTGGCTAAGACAGTGTCTCATGGTGGTGGTCTCTCGTCTCTTTCTCTCTGTCGCTTGCTGTGTATGAATTAGGTCTCCAAATTGGAGCACACTTTTTTTTATTAATCTGATTATATTCAGTGACGGATTTCCGAGTGAAATACCGTCGCTAATACCCTTTTTTAATTTTTTAATTTATTAATTTATTAAGTTATGAATTATATTTTAATTAATAATTAAAAAAAGTATTTATTAGTCTCTAATTTTTAAAGAATAATTAGTTATAAATCGGAAAAAATTCAAAAAAACCCAATAAATTATCATATTTTGAATGATTAAGTCCTTGAACTATTTTTTTGATAAACCATCGAACTTCTAAAAATTGTTTACTTTTTTAAAGGTATCTGGAACTGACTATGAAAGTTTTAAAGTAAAAACAAATCTAAATCAGTTTTACTGTTCTCAAACTATACGCCATTAAAACCCCTCATAAATAATTATATCGCTCCGCCTCACCACTCCCTGTTGCCCTAACGTTGTCCATTCTCCATATCACCTAACACACTGTTGAACCTGTCATCAATCTCCCTCTTTTTGATCTATTTTTTATCTATCAAAAAAGAAAGAATCAAAAGATAATCGGTTACAGGTGGTTTTTTTTGGGTTAAAATTATGTAAGTAAGCAATTTTTAGAAATTTGATGATTTAATTTATTGAAATAAAATGTTTAGAGACTTAACCATTCAAAATGGGAAAATTTAATGGTTTTTTCATTCAAAATGAGAAAGTTTAATGGTTTTTTCATTGAAAAAAATAGTTCATGGACTTAATCTTTTAAAATGAGAAAGTTTAATGGTTTTTCCATTCAAAAAATTAGTTCACGGACTTAACCATTTAAAATGGAATAGTTTGTTGGGTTTTTATGAACTTTTCCCTTATAAATTACTAAAAATATCATTTATTAAATTATGAATTATTTTTAATTTCAAATTAATCTTTAATTATATATCATAAAGTAATACTTACTTAATTAGTTATAAATTATTCAAAAATATTATTTATTCAATTATGAATTATTTTTAAATTAACAATTAACAAAACTTAATAAAGTCCAATAAAAACAATAAAACCCAATAATATCCATTAAAGTCTAATGGAACTCTTTAAACCCCAAACAAAACCAATTAAAGTTTAATAAGATCAATTAAAGCCCATAAAAAAAGAATAGAACCAAATGAATCCATTAAAGTCCACTAAGATCCATTAGGGTGCATTTGGTACGTAGACAAGACAAGACATGACAAGATGGAACATGATTGGACAAGACAGAACAAAACAGTTGTCTAGCGTTTGACAAGACATGACAGAACAGGACTAAACTGGTTAAATGACGAATTTACCCCTGATGAAAAAATCATAGATTACATCACATAAAACTAATTTACATCACTAATACATAGTGCAATGGATTATAAAAAACATAAAACTAATTTATCACGATTGGATTTTGGATATGGAAATCAAAATAAAAAATTTTAAGTTTCGGATTTTAGGTTGTTTCGGATTTGGGTTGGTCGGGTTTCGGATTGATGTCGGTCGGGTTCGGTTATTATATAATGCAAAAGTTATATATAAATTCAATCGTTTTTTAGGATAAATACAATCGATTGAAAGATTGATGAAATCGATAGCAAGTTTAAAATTTATAAAATATTTCAACAGACTATAATTTACGATTTTCAAAAAATAGTTAGATATATATATATATATATATATATATATATAGTATTTAAAATATAGATTCAGGTTATTTCGAGTTTTCGGACGGGTTAGATGGCCAACGATCAAACCTAATCCGAACCCAAATATCCTCCCAAATGTCGGGGTTCGGATTATCAGATTTCGGGGTATTTGAGTTTTGCAAAAACACCTTATTTTCGGTTCGGATGCGAATTTGGATTTCGGACTATTCGTGTTTTGCACACCCCTAGCTTGGAGGCGTGGATGATGAGAAGACATGTTTTATGTTTTTGTTTTTAACAAAGGGTATAATAGTCAATATATTGTTGTTCTACTTAGTTCCAGGGGGTTGGAGTGGAACAAGTGTGTCCCATGCTTGTTCCACTTAGTTCTAGCGTGTCCCACATATGGTCACGCCAAACATGGGACAAACATGTCCTGTTCTGTTCTGTTCCACTATGTTCTGCATACCAAACGCACTCTTAAAGCCAATATAACACATTAAAACCCAATGTAACCGAATAAAGCCCAATAGATTCATTAAAACCCAATGTAATTAAAGCCCAAATAAAATCGATTAAAGCCTAATAAAATCAAATAAAATTGAATAAAACCCAATGAATCCATTAAAGTCCACTAAGATCCATTAAAGCCCAATATAATATATTATAAAGACCAATAAAACCGAATAAACCTAATAGATCCATGAAAGCCAATGTAACTCTTTAAAATCCAATAAAACTGATTAAAGACTAATAATACTCATTAAAACCCAATATAGTTGAATAAAACCCAATAGATCCCTTAAACTCCAATGAAACTTTTAATGCCCAATAGAACCAATTAAAGTGCATTGGATCCATTAAAATCCACTAAGATCCATTAAAACCCAATACAACCCATTAAAACATAATAAAACCAAATAAAACACAATAGATCCATTGAAGCCCAATGAAACACTTAAAGGTCCAATAAAACCAATTAAAACCCAGTAAAACCCACTAAGATCCATTATAGCCACAATAAGACACTTTATGTCTAATTAATGCACAATAACAAAAACACACACACGCACGCGCACACACATTATTTATATATTCACATATACACTTGCATATATACATATATACAACATATGCAATTACCAAACAACACAGACACATTATCTATACATTCACATATACACATGGATATATATATAAACATATATACAACACATACATACATGCACACACACACAAACACCTACACACACACCTACACACACATATATATATATATACATATATATATATATAGCAACCAACACATGTATATAACAAATACAAATGAGAAAACAAGAAAAATTAAACATACATATAACACATATACACAACAATACATACATAGATCTAATTATGGTTATCAACCAATACATATACACATCATGTATACATATATATAATATGGACCGACAAATACCTATAACACATAAAAATGAGAAAACAAGAAAAACTAATACTTTTGTCACTAATTAGCAACGATTGCCACGTGTCTGTCTCTAATCCGTCGCTAATTAGCGACGGACATGTGGAATTTTTTAAAATTAAAAATAATGGCTTCCGTCGCTAATTAATGACGATCATCTTTCCGTCGCTAATTAGCGACAGATCTACGAGGGAATGTGTTCGTGGTCCGTCGATATTTCGTCGCTAATTAGCGACATATTTTGTCCATCGCTAATATCCCTTTTTCTAGTAGTGGATGTTCACAAGTTATAGATTTAGATTTAGTTCTATTGATTTAGTTGATGTTCATAATATGTTCACAAATTATACAAGATTTTGTAGATTTTGAATATGTTCCTTTGTGTTTATATTCAATTATGGTGTACTTGTATGTTATGGACAAATGAGAGAGAAAATATAGAAGAGATGAGAGAAAAAGGAGAAAGGAGAGAAAAAAGAGGAGATTTTAAATTATATAGATTTAATATTTATAATTAATTTTTGTATGGTAAATTGGATCTCAGGAATTAAAGAGTTTCTAAAAAATGCACTCTCTCTCTCTCTCTCTATATATATATATATATATACACGACAATTAAATGAGAACCACAAAAAAGTTGAAAACCATGAGAATCAATGTAGATCACAGAAACAGTGCAATCACGATAATAATTAATAAACAATAAGCCTTTAATCACAACTGCTGATTATATGATTAGATTTATCAGTAAAGGGTTTAAAGTTTACAAAGAGAATTTCAATAAGGATTAGTAAACCTTTCTAACGACCAACTCTTTTTCACAAAATAGGTTTTGCAACCTATTTATATCAAGGGCCTAAACCCTACGACCCAAGGCCCATTAAACAAGGCAAGCCCAAAATTAATTATAAAGAGTTTTTACAACACTTCAAATAATAAAACAATTTAACTCTATAAATGCGTTATACAACTTTCAACGCACTAGGACTTTTAGTCCTAACAATCAATCTAAACACTATTTTGATTTTGATCTTATGGTTTAATTTAAAGATGTTTTTAATTAGAAGAAGGGCATAATAGTCAATGTGCTAACAAAGATTCACCAACCGAAACACATAATCACTATGCTATTTCACGTCATAAAATAAAACACAATTTTCATAAATATGCTATTTCACCTTATGAAATCCAAACATAATGTTCACACACACACACACACACACACACACACACATATATATATATATATATATATGTTATTTCACCACATGAAATCAAACACAATTTTCATCTATAATTTATTTCACCTCATAAGATCAAACATAATTTTCGTCTACACGTTATATCACTTCTTGAAATCAAGCACCATTTCCGTCTATATGTTATTTCACCTAATGAAATCCATGATTGCTGCTCTTTCTCACAATTTTCGATTTCCATGATGCTTTGCTGTAAAGATCTACATGCAGCAGTGCCGATCACCTCATATTCGATTATGAAAGGGTATTTGTAACTAGATTGATTTACCTGACTTGAGGACGTTCTTCAGATCATGAGCAGATAGAGTAGTGTTACCCTAATAAAGCCAACAAATATGCAACCACAACCTTCATTTTGTTATGCGAAACACCACTAGCACATAAATTGCAGGTTTGCATTAAAATCCTTTTAGACTAACAAAAGTTGACATGATTTTGATCCAAGAAAAGCTTTGAATTTCTCAAATCCAAAAAGGCAATTGTAAGACTAGATGAAGAAATGGACAACAAAAGTGAGAGATGTGCAAAATCACAAATTAGTTTTTCCCCAGATTTTGATGATGATACGTTTTCTCCTAAACCAAACCTTCGTATCGAAAGAACAAACCCTAATTTACCGATGCAAATAGGAAAGTAGAAGATACCTATTGTTAATGTGTTACAGTTACTCTGTAAAATTTTCCTGGTTTGTGCATTAGGGTGGTTTGTGCATTAGGGTTGAGAGGCTGATTCAAAGAATCTGATGACAGATGTGTCGGCATTCTGCAGTGCCGATCGAACAGAGGAGATGAAAGTAGGATTAAGGAGTTGTTCATCGAAAAGGGAAATGGTTGTCGGCGAAGGACATGGATGGAGATGGTTGTAGGCGATGGGTTTGGTCTACATCTGTTCTTGATGCTTGGAATATGGTGGATGTGTTTTGGATCTTTTTCTTAATGCAGACATATGCGAGTGAAATTTGGTAGGACTTACACAAATTACAAGTTTGCCTTGAAACTTCCAAATTAGACGTGAGATTAGGTAGGACTTTCACAAATATTATAAAACTTCCACCATTTTTAATGGTCTTTGATTAAAACCATTGGATGATTTAGATTCGTCCTCATGGTCCTTAACCATTTTTTGGTCCTCCCATGATTTAACTCCTATATATATATAGATGGAGGTTCAGGCGGAAACCTCAAAAAAACGGAAAACTGAAGAACACTCTAATAGCCCTTTATCTGGACGGTATGCACTTGTGCATACAGGTAAATTATGTAGTTTCTTTAGCTTTTATGCACAAGTGCATAATGCACTTATGCATGTTACAAATTACTTGTATGCACAAGTGCATACTGTCCAGATGAAAGGCTACCAGGGTGTTCTTCAGTTTTTCGTTTTTTTGAGGTTTTCTCCTAAACATGACCCTATATATATATATATATATATAAAGAGCTTGTAATAACGTAAAAGGGTGCGTTTGATAGTGTAACACCCGTAATTTTCGAAGTAAAGGGCACCAAGACGATTTTGCAACATGTAAATAATGGGATTTATGTTGGGAAAGCATTACTTAAAGTCCCTAAGAGTATCGAGGGCCTTGGCGTTGAGAGAGTCGAGCGTTGGGGATCGGTACAAGCCCAAAGACTATGCCAAGCGCTATGACAGTTTCACTGTCGTTGGTGGAGGAGTACCTTCGGTACAGTCCATGCAACTATGCCATACGACTTTGACACTGTCATTGTCGCATGGGCAATGTCGCCTAAGGGCTCAGGGGCAGATTAAATCCCAATTTTTCAGCCATTCTCTTCATTTTTCACTTCTAATATCTTCCCTTTCCCTCTCAAATCGTTTCCCCTCTCTCCCTTATGAACCCTAACCGGTTTTGGGGCTTTTCCATGAATATCAAAGTGTTCCCTCTCCATATTATGTTAATGGCTTCATCTTCTGATGCAAGAGTAAGTTCTCACCTCCAACACTAGAGATTTTGGGGTTTATTAGGTTTTGCCCAAAACCTAAGTGGTAAGTTCATCCCCTCCATTTCCAAGCTTTTTTATTAGTTATAAACACTCCATTGATGATTTCCTAGCATTATATTTCTCTGACTTTGATTTTGGAGAATCTAGGTTAAGAATTAGGGTTTTGGCTAAATTGGGGATAGATTATATATGGTTGAATATGTATATTTACGGTTGGAAATTTGTGAATCTAGGTTTTTGGGAGTTTGGCTTAGAGATTCAAATTCCTTCAAAGGAACTCAAATTGGGGAAAATCTAGATTTAACATAAATCTAGCAAGGTGAGTTCAAGTTGATTTGTGAAAATGGTGTACACGCCAAAATGTCATTTTTAAATGTTTATATGTTTTAATTGAAATTATCAACTGTTGAATTATTTGATGAGTTTTGATTAGTTGAAGTGTTTAACATTATAAACTTTGTGAAACACCCATATTTGTCTTTTGGGCATTTTGATGAATAAACCTTGAGTATTAGTATCTTAATTATTCCTTTTACAAAAGGAAGTCTTTTGAGTATAAATGTACTTCTAGTGTGTGTTTTGGGAAAATGCTTGATTTTGTGTTATGAGACGTTTTGAAAGGATAATTGGCACAAACTCGTTTGGAAATTGATTTATATCAATTTAAATTGTGTTGGAGTTCATTCACATATTTTAGATCATGTGTTTGTATAAACATTGGTCGATTGCGTTTCATTTTATTTTGTGGATTTTAGCATATGGCTATTTGATTGGTTGAGCTTAAGGATCTGTCTTTTGTCCTTGTCAGGTCTTGGGGACATTTGTCCGGTTTGAATAACATAAAGAGGAGTTTGGGTGTGAGTTGCATCTATTGCACTTTATTTTGGAGAATACATGTTTTGAGTGCGTGTGTCTTTCATTTAGAGTCATGTATTTTAGTCTTTAATGCATTGGATCCATAGACATGTAAGTCAGTCATATTTAAGGGTGGGGAGTCTTGATATTCTCACCTTGGGAATTATGCCGTGTTGGCGTTGTTGTTCTTCTTGTCGTTTTACGGAGAGGAACCTTTATGGGTTGTACTTCGTGACCATGGGTTTTGTGATCTGATGTTCTAATTCTTGTGCACGAGCGTTAGACATCATGAGTTATTAAGTATGGAGCTGATACTCCTATCTTAAATGCTAGGGAGTAGGCCTTAGGGGTCGAATGAGTACCTTGAGTATGAAACTCTATTAGAGACCGAATAGGCACTAAGATTGCGTATCCTTGAGGTGTAGCTCGACGGAGCAGACAATGGGGGATACAGTGTTTTTAGGACTTGAAAGAAAGTTTGACTGGAGGTGTAGCTCGACAGGGCAGGCAATACAGTTACGATCTGAGGTGAAGTTCGACAACGTGGATATGTGTCTTAACTTTGTATTCTTCCACATACAACGGAATAGAGTCTCCCCCGTCACCGGAAGGTGTTATTTGGGTATTAAATTGTGTTGTTTTAGTATCCATGTTTTTGGTGACGTTTTGCATATATTGATTTTTATTCAAGATTTATGGGTTGAGTATTATGCCCGCCCGTGTTTTGGGGTTTCTGGAAATAAAGTTTTATCCGCGTTCTTATAAATTAGGAGTCCAATTACTTTTCATGTTTTGGGTGAGTTGGGGTTGAAGTTTCCTTACAAGAAGAATGTCTATGTTGGGACACTTGTCTTTAAAAAGTGTGTGTTATTGGAAAAGGAGTCGTTAAACATTTAAAGTAAATCATTTCGAAAGATTATGATCTAAATCACATTCCTTCCTTTTAACAAATATATTTGTTCTTATTGAAAACTCTTGAACTCACTAGGCGTTAGCCTAACCTTTTTATTTGTCGGCATGTGCATCAGGTTCCGGTTGGGAGAATGGTTCTAGCGTTTATGTGAAGTGATGAGTGCTAGATGTATGTGCAAGAGTGAGTAGCTTGGTGAAGTCTTCTGCATTAGTTTTGAGAAGAGCATCTTGTATTGGGGATAAGTAGCACCCGACTTTGGTTTAGTCCTTGTTTATTACTGATGTCATTATTATTGAGGTTAATTAAAGAATTTATATTGAGTTTTGATTTGTAGGAAGAAGTTTGATTTTATTTGTTGTGATATCGAAAATTTTTATTAGTTGCTCTTACCAAATCTGAGGGTTTTACAAGTTGGTATCAGAGCTTAAGTTTGAGACTTTAGGTGTTGATTTCGGATACCTAGACTCAAATTAACGTTCTTCTAAGTATGAGAAAGTGAGATTTCACTAATAGACACTCTAAGATAAGATATTTTGAAGTCGATAGAGTCACTAGAATCGGGAATCATGACGAGGGTAGCAAGGATAATTATGTACAATACGTTCATAATTACACCTGGCTAGTGTCGTGGTGAATTTACATGTTACCTGTGTGTGTTTGAACCGCCCTTATGTGAGGACCGATAGGGTAGTGGATGAGTTTCCGAGGAGTAGTGGTTTGAAGAGGTTAATGTTTATAGCGTTGTCACTTGTAGTGACGGTTAAGGATGGTGATTGCATTAAGTGGACCATTTCGGGTCGAATTATTGCTTGGATTAGAACCACAGATTTATGGAATCGACATTATACGAGGAGAAACTGTAAGATGGACGGATGAATCATTTGATTATTATTTTAAGATGTTTAAGAATCTGGATGACAATAGTATGAAATTGAGGAGCGTGATTTCAAGATGTTGGGTGCCGACCAAATTCATGCACATGATTTATTTCTAAAATAAATTGCATCAATTATTTCTCATGCTTCCAAATCATCATGTGAATTACATTGCCAAATCATGAGAAATGTTTGGCATACACCAGATTTTAAACCGTGAGTTTAAACATTCATGAAATTGTTTTATAGCATGTGGTTGCAAATTTTCATTGAAAATCTCTTCATCCCCGTTTCTTGTATAACGCTATTTTCGGATAATGTAATATTCGTGTTTTAATGTTATTTGGGGTATTGGGCAAATAACTGCGAAATTTTAACCTTGATATTGGATCTCCTCCACGTATGTTAAGGTTTTAAAGCAAAATTTATTCCCATGTTTTTGCGTCTGAGTTTTCTTGGGAATTTTAGTATGTACGAGTTTTGTTGAGTTTCATAGGGTATTATTTTGCGACGTTTTTCGACGCGTGAGCTCTAATTATGTTGCGTGTAAATTCATGAGTTCATTAAGCATCATGTCTCATGCAAGTTTTGCTGGAAAGTGTCAATTTATATCGTGATGCGATAAAAGAGAAATTTTGGAAAACATGACACTTTGGTTATAATCCTGTATTATGATATTTGATTATGGTAAAATAAAAATTTGTCACCATTTGATGTTGAGTGTCACTGAGTTTCATTGAGTCTTACGAAAATTTTATTGGGTTTTTTGGAGTTCTATTTCTCGACATTTGCGTCGCGTAGATGAACTTTGAAACGCGTATATTTGAATTATTGTGTGCGTTAACTTATGAGTTTTGTTTAACATTTTGTCTCATGCGGGTTTTGCACATGTCGTTTCGCAACCGCAAGAGGCGTCTTGAGAGTCTTCATACAACATTGTTGTGCTTTTGGGTTTTATACAAGGGTATTTCGTGTGAAACTTTTGCTTTGAACATTTTTGGGTTGGTGGGTTTTACTGTTATTGTATAATGCAATGCATTTTATTGATCTATTGGTATGCATAACGTAGTAGCCACTATTTTGGAACAAAGAATGACTTGTTTGTGCAACTTAAATGTATGAAGTCGATTTAAATTATTTTACACTTCGACCAAATCACATGTATCTATCAATTTTTTAAGTTTGGGTTGGAAATTTTATTTCATGACATTTTATGGTTAAAAAGGAGAATTTGGATCTTGAAATTGTGAAGTTCTTCTTTTGGGAGTTTGTACAAACATACGTTTCGCATTGTATTGGTGCAGAAAATTATTTTACATACACGACATAGATTAATGCACATTAGGACCGTAGTGGTCCATCTGTAAAGCTTTTGCACCTTTCTGTTATTATCATTATTAGCGTGAGTACTGATCAAATGCTTTTCGAAATAGTTTTATGAGGGTGATATTTGTAACCACTTTGCACAACTACCGAGTAAGTGGTAGAGAATTTTTACACGTACGATTAACTATTATAAAGATTTTGCGTTTGAAAGTCTTATAAAATTTCAATTGGCATATTTGTTTAGTCATATAGTTGAAAAGCCTTGAACTCATTAGGGTTATAGATTTGAAACCGCCTTGAGAAAGGACTTGTAATTAGGGACTAGATGAGTCCTTTGGAATTGAAGCGTCGGATGATCCGACTTGTGGTCAGTTTTGGAATTTTGGGTTTCAGTTTATGCATCGGTACACGTGTGAATAATTGAGGCATTAGATTTATGCTTTCTCCCAGTTAATTGAGGGGTGATTCTTCTACTTCGATAAATATGTGGGATAAGGCTTGTATGATTATTTGCGTATGGATGGATTTGATTTGATGGGATGCTTGTCCGTTCGGCATCACGTTATGTGTTGGTGGGGTATCACCTTAATGAACCTTTGTGAATAAAGAAAATATTGTGGTTCGTTTGTTAGATATGTAAGAGTGAAACTTTAGTGCCTTGTTAGTGTCAACTTTAAATTCTACAATGCTAATCCGGAAGGAAATATTTGACGGTACACCCACGTTTATGGTATAGTCGTTTTGAGGATAGGTGTTGACATTCGATTCGAGGACAATGACCGTTGGGGTGCTTCAGAACGTACCCAATGAATCCGGTGTGTTTGCATCTTAAGCGGTAACTTAAGGATGCTAGATGTTTGTGGTTAAGTATCAATGATCAAGATTTCTTGATAGGGTAAAGGTTTATATCAACTAGATAATTGATGTTTATGTACAGTTTGGGAGCTGTGAAATCGTCGAATTTGAATAAGCCAACCACGTGGAGAACGTTTTGGCACGTCCCTGGAAGGATGACTCTACCAATAACAAGGGCGAATGAGTAAGGGATTTTAGGGATTCTTTGGGTCGGGTGTTGATCATCGGAATACGAATCTAGAATCGTGTTAAACTGGTACGGATTTGTCAGAGAGAGGTTGATGTCACAAACTACCCTTGAGGTGGTACGTGTCACCCAAGGTTGAGAGACAACCGTAGCCGTGTGGTTAAAAGCTACTTTAGTAAGTTAAGCGTTCACTCAGATGTAAGTGTAATGTGTCGGATGGGACATTTATCGGGAGTATCAACATAAGGTTTATTGTGGTTGTTCTGGCAAGTGGTTTAAAGACAACCTATATGTGGGCAACGTTAAATTAGAATCTAGATTTCGAGGACGAAATCTCTTTTATGTTTGGGAGGATTGTAACACCCGTAATTTTCGGTAAGTAAAGGACACCCGGACGTTTTTGTAACTTGTAAATAGTGGGATTTATGTTGGGAAATCATTACTTAAAGTCCCTAAGAGTATCGAGGGCCTTGGCAATGAAAGAGTCGAGCTTTGGGCTCGGTACAAGCTCGACGATTATGCTAAGCGACTATGACAGTGTCACTGTCCCCTGCCAATGTTACATGTGGAGTACCCTCTGTACAATCCATGCGACAATGCCATGCAACTTTGACACTGCCATTGTCGCATGGGCAATGTCTTCTAAGGGCTCAGGGGCAGATTAAATCCCGATTTTCAACCATTTTCTTCATTTTTCACTTCTAATCTCTTCCTTTTCTCTCCCAAATCATTTCCCCCCTCTCCCTCATGAACCCTAACCGATTTTGGGGCTTTTCCATGAAGATCAAAGTGTTCCCTCTCCATATTATGTTAATGGCTTCATCTTTTGATGCAAGATTAAGTTCTCACCTCCAACACTAGTGAGTTTAGGATTTATTAGGTTTTGCCCAAAACGTACGTGGTAGGTTTATTCCCTCCATTTCCAAGCTTCTTTATAAATTATGAACACTCCATTGATGATTTCCTAGTATTATATTTCTCCTACTTTGATTTGGATGATTTTGGAGAATCTAGGTCAAGAATTAGGGTTTTGGCTAAATTGGGGATTTTGAGGTAAAATGTTTGGGGATCGATTCTAAATGGTTGAATCTGTGTATTTACGGTTGGAAATTTGTGAATCTAGGTTTTTGAGAGTTTGGCTTGAAGATTGAAGATTCAAATTCCTTCAAATGAACTCAAGTTGGGGAAAATCTAGATTTAGCATAAATCTAGCAAGGTGAGTTCAAGTTAATTTGTGAAAACGGTGTACACGCCAAAATGTCATTTTTAAATGTTTATATGTTTTACATGAAATTTTTAACTGTTTATTTATATGATGGGTTTTGATTAGTTGAAGTGTTTAACTTTATAAACTTTGTAAAACACCCACATTTGGGCTTTTGGGCATTCTGATGAATAAATCTTGAGTATTGGTATCTTAATGATTTCTTTTACGAAAGGAAGTCTTTTGAGTATAAATGTAATTCTAGTGTGTGTTTTGGGAAAATGCTTGATTTTGTGTTATGGGACGTTTTGAAGGGATAATTGGTACAAACTTGTTTGGAAAATGATTTGTCTCAATCTAAATTGTATTGGAGTTCATTCACGTATTTTGGAGCATGTGTTTGTATAAACGTTGGTCAATTGCGTTTCATTTCATTTTGTGGATTTTAGCATGTGGCTATTTGATTGGTAGAGCTTAAGGCACAAACTTTCATCTTTGTCAGGTCTTGGGGACATTTGTCCGGCTTTAATAAATTGAAGAGGAGCTTAGGTGTGAGTTGCATCTACTGCACTTTATTTTGGAGAATACATGTTTTGAGTTCGCGTGTCTTTCATTTAGAGTCATGTATTTTAGACTGTAATGCATTGGATCCATAGGCATGTAAGTCAGTCATATTTAAGGGTGAGGAGTCTTGATATTCTCACGTTGGGAATTATGTCATGATGGCATTGTTGTTGTCCTGGTCGTTTTGCGGAGAGGAACCTTTATGGGTTGTACTTCGGGACCATGGGTTTTGTGATTTAATGTTCTAATTATTGTGCACGAGGCTTAGACATCATGAGTTATCAAGTAAAGATATGAGGCTCCTATCTTGAATGCTAGAGAGTAGGCACTAGGGGTCGAATGAGTACCCTGAGGATGAAACTCCACTAGAGACCGAACATGCACTAAGATTATGTATCCTTGAGGGGTAGCTCGACGGAGCAGACAATGGGGGATACGATGTTTTTAGGACTTGAAATAAAATCCGACTGGAGGTGTAGCTCGACAGAGTAGGCAATATAGTTACGATCTGAGGTGAAGTTCGACAACGTGGATATGTGGCTTAACTTTGTGTTCCGCCACGTATAACGGAATCGGGTCTCCCCCGTAACTGAAATGTGTTATTTGGGTAATAAATTGTGTTATTTTAGTATCCATGTTTTCGGTGACGTTTTGCATATATGGATTTTTATTCAAGATTTATGGGTTGAGTATCCCGCCCGTGTTTTGGGGTTTTGGGAAATAAAGTTTTATCCGCGTTTTTACAAAATAGGAGTCCAATTACTTTTCACGTTTTGGGTGAGTTGGGGTTGAAGTTGCCTTAAAAGAGGACTGTCTATGTTGGGACATGTAACACTCTAAAAAAAGACGAATAAAAATTCAAAAATTCGGCAATATGACGTATAAAATACGAAGACCCAAATACTCCGTAAATATAAATTTCCAAAAGAACAAATCCCAATATTCAAGACAACTAAAAACCCATAATAATCGGGTTAGTTTGCACCATAAAGTTTGCAACAAAGAATGGGACATCAATATTACTACAACCTAGTTAATCTAGGTTCGATTCAAATCTAGATTAAAATGGGTGTTGCGATTTCACTATATTCTGTCTTCACAAAATTCTCCAAAAAACCGGTACTTCGAGAACTCCTACGTGCCCGATTGACAAGCCCGACATCCTAACTTCCTCCACGAGTAGGATATGTGAGGAAGCAACAACCACAACAAGTGTTAGGACGAAGCCTAGTGAGATTTCATAAGTTATATAAATCATAAACAATAATATCATATTTTAAGTAAAACAAGACTTGGGTTACCGAACTCCATCGTCTCACAATTATTGTTTCCTCCGCAACCATAACCTCGTACCTTAACACAATATACAAGAGATAACCCTTGAAATACAGGGGAGACCCGTTTCGACCAGGGTGAGGTTTACACGGGAGTGGAGTCACCTATGATGTTAATGGATTACACCTCATGTCCCGGTCTTAGTTCCCATGCCATAACGACATCACAACCTCAGACCACAATCACTGCCTTTATTGCCTACTCCGTCGAGTTACACCTCAAAGTCTTACGGGACATTATGGCCTATCCATTTCTAGACGAGTTACACCTCATGGGTCCACGACCCCATATTGCCTACTCGCTAGTAAAACACAATGACCAACACAAGGTCCAAATAATATACAGCTACCTCCTCGTGCACAAGGAGTAGCGTTCCCATTCTTAACAGCTGATCAACATTTGGTAAGCATTTATAATCACTTATACACCTCTTTTCTACATGTAAATATTAGTTCCTCTTTACTTCTCAAAGTACCACATTCCTCACGATCTCATACATGTAGTCATAAAGGTTTATTTTACTCGTACTATATCTTCATAAAGTTATCAGCAGTTAGATCAAAACCATAACAACAAGGGTTTCCTCATGAACTCATCATACAAGCATGAAATCAAATATCCCTATTCATTTAGTTACCTTAAAAAGGATTATGAAGGTTTACTATACATGCTCACCCTTTTAGGGTTCATAAAGTTGAAAACTCTACAAGTTAGGTCACAAATCCCAAATGAACAACACACACATATATATATATATATAATGTAGGTTTAATACGGGTAAAAAATAAGTAATAGAGTATTTAAGGAGTAGAAACTCACCTTGTGACGTTATACACAAGCCCTAGATGATTATACTTGAGGGAAGGGAATGAAGACTTGAATGCTCAACCCCTAGAAACCAAAATTAATGACCAACAACCCTAAGTCAACATCATAAATACAATGTAAGGATCTCTCTAATTAGCAATGAATGAGGAGAGATGGAACCCTACCTATGAATCCTCTAAAAATCGCATCTCTAAGAGTTCCACAATGCAAAACATGGGAAAAAGGGGGGAAATTCTACATTTGACCTGCAGAGGCCTTCCCGCGGCTTTGGCCGTGGCTAAGGAGTCGCGCCGTAGGTCGCGCGTGTCCTTGGATCGAAAAACTCCAGTGAGTTCTGTGGCTTTGACCGCGGTTTTCGAGCCGCGGTGCAGCCCGCACAAGCTTCTATTTGCCAACCAACTCTAAGCCTTAAACACTTATTTTTTGACACTACACACACATACATTTCATACGCAAAATACACATGAACCCTTTTATAATTGACATAATTATGCACGCACACCCGAAGCATTACGCTAGACACATCTATTCATATGGCGTGACGGTCTTAAAACGAAAACACGAGTTAAAACGGAGAGTGACTCAACGAGTCATATTTATACATATAAATATATATTTAGTGCGAGTGTTCAAATATGTTTACGGAGTGACATTTGAGAATTTTGGGGTGTTACAATCCTCCTCTCCTTCGGAAAGATTTCGTCCCCGAAATCTCATATCATTCAAACAGATGGGGATAACGCCTCTTCATGTCTTCCTCCGCCTCCCAAGTCACGTTCGCACCTCTGTGGTGTTTCCATTGTACTTTCACTATCACTACTTCTTTATGGCAAAACTTCTTCGTCTCTCTCTCTAAGATGGTTTCCGGCTCTTCAATGCAACGATTATTGTCCACACGAATCTCAGATAACGGTATGACATTTTCTTCTTCCGCCAAACACTTCCGTAGGTAGCAAATGTGGAATGTAGAGTTAATTCCACTCATCACCGGCGGTAAATCAAGTTTGTAGGCTTGGAGTCCCACACTCTCAATGATAGGAAAAGGCCCGATAAAATAAGGGCTAAACTTTCCTTGCTTTCCAAACCTTATAATTCCCTTCCAAGGTGACACCTTCAACATTACTCGGTTGCCCACTTGAAACTCCATCGGTCATCGCTTCTTGTCCGCATAGCTCTTTTGGCGATCTTGGGCCACTTTCAACCGCTCTCATATGCATTTTACTTTGTCTGCCATTTCTTGTACTACTTCCGGTTCAGCGAATAGCTTCTCGCCCCCTTCAAGCCAACAAGTCGGCGTCTTACACTTCCGTCCATACAAAGCCTCGAATGGTGCCATGCCCAAACTTGAATGGTAGATATTATTGTAAGCAAACTCCACCAATGGACGGTGAGAGTCCCAAATTCCCCCAAAATCGATGACACACGATCGCCACATGTCTTATAATGACTAGATTGTTCGCTCGCTTTGTCCATCCATTTGAGGATGATACGCCGTTCTCAACTTCACTTTTGTCCCCAATTCTCTTTGAAACGCACCCAAGAAA
This sequence comes from Arctium minus, assembly GCA_954870635.1. Classification (NCBI taxonomy): domain Eukaryota; kingdom Viridiplantae; phylum Streptophyta; class Magnoliopsida; order Asterales; family Asteraceae; genus Arctium; species Arctium minus. The sequence continues at coordinate 40,667,971 of OX941080.1, read as the reverse complement.
TGGGAAGTGAAACGACTGTCTCGATCCAACACAATGGATAGTGGCACTCCATGCCTTGAGACCACTTCCTTAATGTAGAGTCTTGCTAGCTTGTCCAACGGTGAAGTCTCTCTCATAGCCAAAAAGTGCGCGCTTTTCGTCAATCGATCCACTACTACCCAAATGGTGTCGTGGCCCTTCAACGTCCTTGGTAGCTTTGTCACGAAATCCATTGTGATGTGATCCCACTTCCACTCCGGTATTTCCAAGGATTGCAAACTCCCATACGTTCGTTGGTGCTCGGCCTTTACCAATGAACAAGTAAGGCATTTCTCCACGTAGCTCGCCATATCAAGTTTCATCACCGGCCACCAATAAATCAATTTCATATCCCTATACATTTTTGTGTTCCCAGGGTGAATAGAATATCTTGATTTGTCCTCCTCTTCCAATAATAACTTCTGGCATCCCCCCAATTTGGGTACCCAAACTTGGCCTTGAAAGAGTTTCAGTCCCCTACCGTCTTCTGTCAAGTTGAGGTGCTGCTTTGACATCGCTTCCTCTTTGAGATTGGTTTCGAGTAGTGCTTCGGATTGAGCGGTATTTATCATGTCCATAAGGTTTGAGATGATCTCAATCCTTGCTAACGAGGTCTTCACTGATCCGCTATACTCTTTCCGACTTAGCGCGTTCGCCACCACGTTTGCCTTGCCCGGGTGATACTAAAGTTCGCAATCTTAATCTTTCAATAACTCTAACCATCTTCTTTGACTCATATTCAATTATTTCTGATCGAAAACATACTTCAGGCTCTTATGGTCGGTGTAGAGGGTGCACTTGGTGCCGTACAAGTAGTGCCTCCACAACTTTAAAGCAAAGACAACCGCCGCTAATTCAAGGTCATGCGTTGGGTAATTCTTCTCGTGCTCCTTCAGCTGCCTTGACGCATACGCTATCACCTTGCCCCTTTGCATGAGGACGCAACCCATCCCCATCTTGAATGCATCGCTATAGATGACAAAGTCATCCGTTCCCTCGGGTAGGGATAAAATTGGAGATTCACACAATTTCCGTTGCAATGTACGAAAAGTCTTATCTTGAGTCTCGGTCCAAGCAAACTTCACATTCTTTCGCGTTAAAGCGGTCAAAGATTAGGCGATCTTGGAAAAGCCTTGGATGAACCTTCTGTAATAACCGGCGAGTCCCAAAAAGCTTCATATTTCGGTTGGGCTTTTCGGAGGCTCCCAGTTCATCATCGCCTCGATCTTCGCGGGATCTACTTTCACTCCTTCACGGGTCACCACATGGCCGAGAAATTGAACTTCTCGCAACCAAAATTCACATTTGGAGAATTTGGCATATAGCTTCTCCATTCTTAACACTTCTAGAACCTCTCTCAAATGTTGCTCGTGCTTTTCTTCATTCTTGGAGTACACCAAGATGTCGTCGATGAACACTATGACCGACTGGTCCAAGAATGGTCGACACACATGATTCATCAAGTCCATAAATATTGCCGACGCATTCGTCAACCCAAAAGGCATGACTAAAAACTCGTAATGGCCATACCGAGTCCTAAATGTCGTCTTCGGAACGTCTTCTCCTCAAACTCTTACTTGATGATAACTGGATCAGAGGTTAATCATGGAAATACATTCGACCCCTTGTAGTTGATCAAAGAGATCGTCTATTCGAGGTAACGGATATTTGTTCTTGATGGTCACTTTATTCAACTCCCGGTAATCGATGCACATACGCATCGACCCATCCTTCTTCTTTACAAAAAGTACCGGTGCTCCCCACGGAGACGATCTCATCCTCACAAAACCTTTCTCAATAAATTCTTGAAGTTGGGACATCATTTCCTGCATTTCCGTTGGCACGAGACGGTATGGTGCACGAGCTATCAGTGCCGCCCTCGGAACTAGGTCGATTCGAAACTCCACCTGACGGTCGGGTGGTAGGCCCGGTAGATCATCTGGAAACACGTCTGGAAATTCGTTGACAATCCTCACATCTTCTACCTTCTTCTTCTCTACCTTGGCATCCAACACGAAAGCTAGATACGAAGGGTACTTCTTCGCCAGATATTTCCTTGCTTTGATTGATGAGATGATGGCCACATTGCATTTTCGTTTTTCGCCATACACGAAGATGAAGTCATCCTCCCAGATAGGAATCCGTATGAGCTTCTTGGAACCCAAGATCTCCGCTTGATGCCGTACCAACCAGTGGTCTCGCCACTACATCGAAACTACCGATGGTCATAGGAAGCAAGTCCACCATAAAGGTCTCGCCACTGATTTTGAGTCGACAATCTCTTAGAACATCCCTTAGAATCACCCGTTCCCCATTATCTACTTCTATAACTAAAGCATGACTTATGGCACTAGCCGATAAACTCAAAGATTTGCAAAACACATCGGACACAAAAGAGAAGTTTTCACCGGAATCAAACAATACTCTAGCAGGTGTGGAGTTGAGTAAGAACGTACCCGATACCACGTCATCGGTTTCCTTTGATTCCTCCTTTGTCATATGAAAAGCCCTTCCCTGAGCCTTGGGAATGGCCTTCCTTTTTGGTTGGTTTCCTGAACTTCCTTCTCTCGCCACACCGCTTAGTTGGGGCACTCCTTTCGAACATGACCAATTTCCTTGCATTCAAAGCAAGTTGTCCCTCGAATGGGACACACGACACTGAGGTGACCTGGTTGGCCGCACTTGAAACATGAGACTGGGTTCGGGTTTGGGTTGGAGTTGGTCTTGCAAAATTCAAAGTGCTTACTTTTGCACTTAGGGCACCATGTTAGATATGAATTGTATTCAAGATTAAATGGAGGGTCTAATTTGTAATAGTTTGTAAAGTGTGTGGTGTGTATTGTAGTTTGTAGTTTAGAAGTTGACTTTGTTAAAGGTCATGTTGACCATATAAATAGCAAGTCTTAGCTTTGTTTTAGTCAGAGATTCATGCACAGATTGGTAAGAGTTTACACACTGAAAAACACACACAAACACAGTGCTTAGAGTCATAATCAAGAAATAGGGATATGGCACTTTGTAAATCGTGTGGTTAATAAAACATTTTTGTTCTTGATAATCTGTGTTTAATTAGATTGCTAGAAACTGGGATCACATTTGGTATCAGAGCAAATTCGACAAATTGAAAATTTTGAGAGTTCGTATACCGTTTCTTGAGTCTTGATTGAATTTTTTAGTGTAAAAGAGTTTTTGGTAAATCTTTTGATTGAAAAGTGATCGAATTATGGTTTAGAATAACTTTGTGGAAGTGAATTGCGTTGGTAAATCGATTTTGATCATCAAATTTTGATTTTTGAGATTTTTTGTTCGAACGATTCGAACTTACTGTTGCATCAAGAATTTTGTGTTTGAGTGTAATTTTTGTAAAATTGATGGATTTGGATTGTTTCTCGTACTAACGTGATCATTTCTGTGAGTTTACAGCATCTGGTTCGAAGATTTAAGTGGGATTTTGGACTAGAAATAGTGTTTTAGGACCGTATCTTCAAGAACTCGCAAGATCTCAACAATTCGTATGAAGAACTCGCAGGCTTAAGATTTCGCAGAAAGAATTCGCATAAATCTCATCAAAATTCATTTAAGTGTAGAATTCACACATCAGTGTTGTACGAAAAGAGAGAATTCGCATAGAACTTTAATTGAAATTTCATCTAAGTGTAGAATTCGTATACTTCATTATACGAAAAGCAAGAATTCACATATGTCTCTGGTGCGAAAAGTTGGGTTTTAAAATGCTAAGAAAGAATTCGCATGCTCCTTCATGCGAATTGCATAGAATTCGCACACAATTAGATACGAATTCTGAGGAATTCGCTAGTGGTCTTATACGAATTCAATAAGATTTCTCATAACCTTTTTGAAATTTTTTCTAAGTTCATATTTCGTATGAGATGCGAAAAGTTTTTGAAATCTCAAAAGTTTTCTAAGTAAAGAGTTCACATCATCTTGTTATACGAAATCTGTGTGCGAAAAGCTTTATGCGAAAAGTTTGAATTCTAAATTTTTTTCTCTAAGGATGGAATTTGCATAAGAGACGTGTACGGATTGCAAGGAATTCACATATAGATTTATACAAATTCTTAGAATTCACATATAGGCTCATGCGAATTGTGAAGTTTTGAGTGTCTCTTGTTTGCGAATTGTGGACTTGTGCGAATTTTAACTTGCTCTATACGAAATCTTGTTGATATACGAATTCTATCATCTTTTTCATGCGAATTTCTCCTTGAATAGTATCATACGAATTCTACACTTAAAGTTTTTGGAAATTTCACTTTCTGAAATTTTTTAAGTCTTGCATCTATTTTCTCGATTTGTGGGACTAACGATCAATTCTAGCTTAAATTCTTTTGCAGATTTCAAGATGTCTCAAGGTGATAGTTATGATTTTAGTAAAATGACTATGTATGAGACTAAAGCTAATATTCAACATCTTCTTGGATAGTTATCAATATACACAGAATGGCCAATGACTGTGACAGAGAAAATACAAAGATTAAAGCTGAAAAAGCTAAGTTGCAAATCAAAGTCTCTGCTCTTGAATCAAAAATAAAAGGTCTGAAAGACAAATCTGAAAGTCCAGACCTTAGAGTTGAAAGAGAATGCAAAGCTTAAACTTCAGAACTCAGAACTGAAAGCTGAGATTGAAAGTCTGAATGCTAAACTGAAGATAACGGAAATTCAAGTATCTACATATCAAGAAAAGGTAAAAGATTGGATGAAGAAAGTAGATGAGAGAAGTAAGAAAGAGAAAACTGAACTAGATAAATCTTTCAATCAAAGATTATCTGATCTTTCAAGGAATGCTGTAAAGGAAAAGAAATCCATTGAACTCAAATGTTCGAAACTTTCTCAACAAGTGTCAGATTTTGAGAAAGTTATCATTTTGGAGAGAGACAAGTTTGAGAAGGAAAAGAAGAATGTTGAAAAGAAGAATGTTGGTGTTTTCAAATAAATATCTGAACAGAGAAAGGCTGTAGAAAAATATTTTGAGGAAAAGAGAAAAGTTTTTGAGACAGAGATTTCTATGCTTACAAGAAAATTATCTAAACTGTCATCAACTATTCAAAAGGAAAAGAACGCGAAGTCTGACTTACAAAAGAAGTTTGATCTGATTTCATAGGAAAGAAACAGTTTATCTTCAGAGATAAAAAAACTTGAAGAGATCATGTTCAAGGTGAAGTTTACTGAGCCAAAGACGCCAGAATCAATTGTTTAATCACCAAGAGATGATCAAGCTTATTCAGAATGCTCATTTAAAACAACTTCAAGTTCACGTTTTACAAATGTTTCTAATAATCCTTTTTTTGATTCAGATGATAGTCATACTTCTAATTCTAAAGATCAGATTCGTCCTTCTAACCTTTACTATGATAAACATGTTGATAATTCAGGTAAACATAAAAGAACAAGTGGATTTGGAGAGTGAAAGGTTCCTCGGAGGAGAAGAAAGAACACAAATTATTTGTGCATACATCAAATGCTAAAAGGAACAATGCTCCTAGCTAAAGGTAAAACTTTTGGCAAACCTGATCTTGTTTATACTGTAAATCAACTGATTAGGTTAGCACAAAAGAAAATTAGTTGTTCCTATTTTGGTTCAAACGATTTTGTAAACAAAAGTTATGAAAATAGCTGGTATGGTTCTTACTACAACCCTCCTAATAGAACTGCAACTAACAAATTAGGATCCAAATACCAGTGGATACCAAAAGCTAAATCTGTGTTGCAGGCACCTAAAGAGTAAGGGAAGAAAGAACAATGAGTTCTAGATAAAGCAGTCTAGGACTCGTTCCTCAATGTCAAGATGAATGACTTCTAAGCACATCAGTTTAGGACTCGTTCTTCAATGATAAAGATGGAACGTTTGATTTCTAAATTCACTTCAATCCTAGTAATTCAGAACTCGATTTAATGATTAAGGATTATGCATATGTTAAGGGGGATCTTACATGTTTTATATTTTTCCTAATATATTTTCTGATTTTTCAGGGGGAGATCAAATGATAAATTCATTGTTACATTTTAGACGAAATTACTATTCTCACCGGAGAATATGTAACGATGGCTTCTGAATACTTCAGTTCAGAACCCGACCATAAATGTTTTTTCTTCGGAAGGATGCTTACTATATAACATCTTTCAAAGGAGTTTTTATTTCGAGGGGGAGTTAATAACAATTTCACTGTCATATCTTTTAGGGGGAGAAGATAAAAGTATGTTATACTTTGATTGTCATATTTTTCTAATGACTTGCCATTTTACAGATATTGAGGGGGAGAATATCTGAAGTTTTTGTCAACGATGCTTAAATGATATTATTCATTTTAGGGGGAGTTTAGATTTCTGTATTGAAGGTATATCTTTCTGAATTTTAAACTCTATCACTTGTTGAAAGAAGAACAACTTTCGCTTGTGAAAATCGTTTTCTGAAATGTTCGAACCACTTCGCGTTCTCAACATGTTTTATGAATTTTTAAAGTGTGATTTCAAATGATTTTCTTTGGATACTTTCATGATTATCTGAACGTGTGTTTCCAAAAGATAAATACTTGTGTATTATCTTATCTATATACTGTCAAGTATTCTTACACACATCGGTTCAGTACATTCTCATTGGCTTTGTTATAACCATGTCTCAAAGGATAAATCTTTCGATGGTAATACTCCCGTTTGAAATTCAATGTTGTTTGAGATCAGACGTCATTTCTACTTAAAATGTGCTTTCATTGATAATATGTTTATATATCGTTCATATAAACAACTTTCGTTCTTTGATACCCCATTACATTTTTCTTCATGATATTTGATCTGATTAAATCATTGTCAGATTCTCAAAACAATGAAATTTAATGATCTTAAATGTTCAAAGTTTTGAGAAATCTTAAATATTTCAATTGCTCAAATTTCATTCTTATCATTCTTGAGCATACATACACTGACTATGATTTCTTGTGCTTAATTGTCAAGATAATCATTGAGCAACACATTCTTTTTAGAACAAAATACATGGGATTCAGTGTGTGAGCTTAAATGACTTCCATGGATTTACGTTAACCAGTGTTTTCTACCCCGGAAGTAATCCTTGAGTGATTGAGGGGAGAGAGTCAAAAGAACTAAGAGTGGGTGTGTGTTGAGGTAAAATGGAAAAAAGAATTTGGTTAGAAGCGAGCTCAAATGATTAAAAGAAATAGGGTGAGAGATCAGAGTAAAAGAATATCAAACTCTGCACCAAACTTTTTCTAAGCCGGACAACCACATAATCTGTTGGTTCACACTTTTTTGTGATCTTCATTGAGATAAGCAACTACCTATGCTAACTCTTTCATTAAAATCCCACCTGCTACTCATTCTTTTCTCAACAAAAGAATGTTTCAATTTTCATAGGGAAGTCGCACATTATCTATTGGATCTTCATTTGGAAGATGCTGATATTGAAAAAGAAGAAAAGTTTCCCACCTTCGACCCTTTCTCATGCACATTGAGTCTATGTATAACTGTTGCTATCTCAATGGTTTACATTATTTTGAGCCTTATTAAAAGCAATCATTGTGCTAATTTTTTTCATACACAAGCACGAACACACAGAAAATTCGTTTTTTCTATCAGAACGTTCATAGATTAGCCTTGTGTTTTTCGATGATTGAATGGAAGTCCTAGGGAGTGAACATCACCCAAGCTCCTTATATAGTACATCTGTTGTACTCAGTAACTTTGTGTTACTGACAGACACTTTAACTGTTTCATCTGTTGATTCAGGGTTACCATTCTTAATTTGTCTGAATTTGAAAAGATTCAGATGAATACATTCATGAATTGACGGTCATTATCAGATCAGACGGAGAATTTTCATGTTATTCCTTGGGTGAAATTGTTTACATCCTATCAAAGGAGGAGATTATTTTTGTTCATCATGAAGACTATGCTTATCTGATTATTTGGGGGAGAAGTTTCAAAGATAGAACTGATCTTGAAAGTTTTGATGATTCTGATTCTCAAAATTCATCAAAAAGGGGGAGAAGTTTCAAAGTTCAAGTCTGATTCAAGTTGATCGTATCCGAAAGGGGGAACGTATTCAAAGATAAATTTTTAAAGAGAGAGAAAATTTATGAAAAAGCAAGAAAAAGGGGGAGATAGTTCGAGATTTCAAAGTTAGATTAATTTCAAAGTCAGATTAATTTCAAAGAGAAAGCTATGGCAAGAGATATGTAATGAAAGGGGGAGATGTCAAAGTCCGATCGTTGTTTGGTATAAAAGAATGAAATTTACAGGAGATGATTCAAGAAGATATCAAAGTCAAAAGAAAGTTGTCAAGCGGATAAAGTCAAAGTAAAGTTTGAAGATTATCGAATTGATGAGTTTATTTGAAGCTGTATATTTGTAATCAAAGAAAGGGACTGAAGAAAAGTTTCAAAGTTTTGAAGATTTGAAGATTTGAAGATGTTATAGCTAAAAAAAGATTGTTTGCTGAAGATTATTTTGAAGAAAAGAAGACCTGAAGATTATTGTCAAAAAAAATTTTAATCTTGAATCCAAAGGGGGAGATTGTTAGATATGAATTTTATTCAAGATTAAATAGAGGGTCTAATTTGTAATAGTTTGTAAAGTGTGGTGTGTATTGTAATTTGTAGTTTAGAAGTTGACTTTGCTAAAGGTCATGTTGACCATATAAATACCAAGTCTTAGCTTTCTTTTAGTCAGAAACAGAGATTCATGCCCAACTTGGTAAGAGTTTACACATTGAAAAACACACACAAACAGAAGTGCTTAGAGTCATAATCAAGAAATAGGGATATGGCACTTTGTAAATAGTGTGGTTAATAAAACATTGTTGTTCTTGATAATCTGTGTTTAATTAGATTGCTAGAAACTGGGATCACACACCACTTTGCCTCCCGTCGATTGTCGACACTCTTACTTGGCGGTTGGAACCTCGGCTTCTTGTACGAACTTGGCGGGCTTTCCCACCTTCTCTTCTCCACGGTCTTTGTCTTCTCGGCTTTATCTTGCGCAAAGAGCCTTTCCATCACTTTAGCTTCTTCAATTGTTTCATGGAGGTTAGAGGCTTTGGAGTTGCGGAGCACTATGATCATGTCCGCGGGTTAGCCTTTCAAGTATGCCTTTACTTTATCCTTCTCAGTCGGGGTCACGCGCCCCACTAAATCAATCTTCTTCATAAAAAATCGGGTATACTCCTTCACTGACAAGTCACCTTTCTTGATCGACTGGAACTCTTCCTCTATCGAGTCGAACTCCTCCTCAGTACAATACTCTTCTAAAATTTTCTTCTTGAACTCGACCCATGACATCCTGGCCAACACTGATTCTTCAATGGTTGAGGTGAAGACATTCCACCAAGTCAAAGTCATGCCTCGAAGAAATTGCGACCCATACTTCACCTTTTGGCGCTCTTCACAGTCACTAGATCTGAACGCTTGCTCGATCTCTTTGAGCCAGCTCATGCACTTTGCGGGTTCATCGGATCTAGCAATTTCCGCCGGTTTGTAGCAAAGAAAGGACTTGTAAGAACATCCTCTCTCTGTGTTGGGTCTGAAATATGCCAAGGATAGTTACTACTTCTAGTTCAACATGGTTAATACTTCTGAAGTTAATATTCAACATGGTTACTACTTCTGTGGTTAATGTTGCTAGTTGTAGTTAATGCTGCTAGAAGAAAACAGTTAATACTTCTAGTTAGTACTTCTGTTATTAATGCTGCTAGTTGATGGTTAATGTTGCTCAACAAGATTAGTACTGCTAGTTCAAAGTTAGTACTGCTTGAAGAGATTAATGCTGCTGAGCATGGTTAGTACTGCTAGAGTTAATACTGCTCAGAGTATTAATGCTGCTTATGATTAATACTGCTTATAAGATGGAGATCTGTATGGAAAGGATGACAGTTGGATAAACTGAAGATATTCATGGAAGCTTAGAGATAATGATGGAAGATATTCTGGAGATATTGTATAAATTGTAATTATCTTTTATCTTCAGTATATATTTTGTATTGTTTAGAATAGTGAGATAACTTTTGAAATAGATTTATTCATTCTAAGTGATAGAGAGAAATCAACCTCAAGGCATAGATCCTAATTCTAGAGAAGTAGAATTCGTATTGGTGAGCCTGTTCATCAATATTGAGGTTGAGTGTGTAATCTTGTAACTTCAAAGCATTCAATACAAGTTTACAGTTTGTTGATTATATTCTGTGTTGATTTACTGTTTCATTAAATATCAAAGTGTTATTCCGCAAACTTCTTTGATATTGTTTCTGAGAATTAATTCTTGTTGAGAATTCGATCCTGACAAGTGGTATCAGAGCTAGTATTCTCAGAAACATTCATTCAACATCAATCATCATGGCTAAAGAATCAGAATCGACAAGCACTGCCATTCCCACTGAGGTAACATCTAATCTTTGCTCTAAATCCTGTATTGAAACTGTTCAAAGGTACAGGGATCACAATCAGGGTATGTGTGATGATCTTAAAAGATTAGAGAAAGATATAAAAGACTATGTAAGAATCGTTGAGAGCTTTGAGGAACAGATTAAAGGTTTCCAAGCCAATGAACTTCAACATTCATATGATATAAATTACTGGAAGTGGGAGAAAACTGACTTAGAACTTCAGCTGAAAAAGTCTAAAGAGGAGAATGAGAAGATAAAGAGTGAGTTTGAGAAAGCCAAGCTGGATATTGAGAAATTTTCCAATGCCTCCAAAGCAATGGACTCTTTGCTCCAAACTCAAATCCAAGACAAACTTAGAAGAGGAATAGGCTATAACACCACACCACCACCATACAACAACAATTACATTCCTCCTATATCAGACTTGCTAGAGACCAAGAATAGGAAGGAATTGTCTGATGAAGCCACTAAGGTAGATCCATTAGACAAAGTGGTGGTTGAAACAGACTCTGAAGAAGAGAACTCTAATGATAAGAGTAAGGAGAACACTGTAGGTGGTGAGATTCCTCTAGAAAATCACATTATCACCAATGAGGGATGTGGAAAGACTTGGGTCAAATCTAAGGACATAGAGAAGACTGAGAGAAAGTCTGAGAAGGTCCATTATAAACAGACCACAGTTGTGAATCATGTCCCTTGCAAACAGTGTGCTTGCAATAAATCTGAGCCCCAAAAACATGATAAACCAAGGGGAAATCAGAGAAATTGGAATAATCAGTGGGCACAAAAACAAGGGGTTGATCTGAGTAAAATCAATAGACCAAAACCTTGTTTTATCTGTGGAAAGCTTAATCATGTTGCCAAATACTGTTATTTCAATCCTATCAACCAAAGAGTTAATTTTCAAAGACAAACTCAAAACTCCTTTGGTTATAGGAATCAAAGAAGGAATCAAATGGCTGAGAAAAGATCACCTAAAAAGTATCATGCTCAGAACAAGTTTGCTAATACAAAGAAAAATGCTCCAAATAAGCCAAGGAGTAATTTAAAGACAAAGAAAGCAAACAACTTTGTTCAAGTTTGGGTTCCAATTGTAAAGAAACCTGTTAGTACTGCTATCCCAGATAGTACTGCTAACAGAAATAGTGCTGCTGCAACCAATACTACTGCTAACAAGGATAGTGCTTCTACTAGTATTAATGTTGCAAAGCCTATAATATTGACAAAGTATTCCAGCCATGAGATTCCTAAACAACTCATCCAGACCAAACTGACAGATTATATAAATGAGAAAGGACAACCCAAGACCACTTTGGCTTGGGTTCCCTCAAAGACTAACTGATTTATCAAGTGTGCAGGGCAATCAAAAGCTCAAGAGGAAGAGCATTTGGAATGAAGATAATGGTTGCTCTTGGCACATAACAAGGAACATGGACTGCCTTCAAATTCTTTAAAAGATTTGATGGAGGACATGTTACTTTTGATCCAACAGAAGGTAAGAAAAGTGAAAAAGGTATAGTTTCAAAAGATAAAGTAACTTTTGAAAATTTTATGGTATATGGTACTACTAACCTTGTGTCTGTAAGTGTTTCAGGTTGCTAATACTGAAAGGTAGTTAGTACTTCTAGTTCAGTGAATACTGTCAGACTGTGTTAATGCTGCTGGTATGTGTTACTACTGCCAGTCTGTGTTAATGCTGCTGATAAGTGTTACTACTGCTAATGTAAGTTTTCTATACCTAAAAATGATCTTCAATGATTTAATGTCAAACCTGGATATCAATTAAAAAAAAAAAAAAAAACTTTTATCTGTATCCAAGGTTTGTACAAGAAGTACTTAATAATGAATTGACGGACATACTTCACTTTGATGAGGTATATGTACCTAAACCCCCTAAAGGCAAGGTTTTCTCAAACATGAGAAGATCTGCTAGGGACTCTGAAGGAGTTAACACCCCATTGTTCTCAACAAAGATGGTGGTGTCCCAACCACAAGAAGGTATGGCAGCAGGGTCAAGGCCCTCATTAGACATTCCCACTGCTAGCCAAACCCAACCTTCCCACTCTATATTTATCCCACAGTTCCTACTTCATAAGCCAACTTCTCCAATCACCCAAACTTATCAAAGAAAACAGGTAAAGAAGGCTCCTTCCCTTCGTATACCTTCACCCACTAAGCCTTTAAGCCCTATATTGGAGCATTCTCCAATAGAGAATATCCAAAGGGAATCCAATAGGGTGTATCCCAACCCTCAGGAGGTGCTCTCTAAGGAGATGCAAGAGCATATGGGTTGTAAGGCTCTCACTACTGACTTTGCACAAAGTGCAGGACAGGACAGTGTGAACATTACTAAGACCTTCCCCATGGCAACTTTAGATGAGAAATTATCTAAAGGTCCCAGGTGCCAAGAAACCAAGGGAGTAGAAGGTGCTTCTGCTAGGCAGAAGATCTCTACTAAAAGATCCAAGGATCCTTCAAGGGTGGTAAACACACCTAAAGGAGGTGAGGACAGTTTAACTACAAAGAATTGATGAATACACTTGGTACAATTAGTCTGAAAGTTCACAATCAAATTATGGAGATAAAAGAGATGAAAAGGAGCACAGATCATGATTATTTCAAAAAGGGGGAGACTTAAACAACTGAACTTGAGAAGACATGAGAAGGAGAATCAAGTTGATACGAAATCTTATTTTGAGGGGGAGATAGGTGAAGAAGCTGAAACAAAGCAGCAACTACAGCAGAAACAGGAAAGAAGATAACAGCAGAAACAGAAAAGAAGATAACAGCAGAAACTGAATCAAGAAGAACTAGTAATTGCAGAAAGTTTTGAAATTATCATAAAGACCCTATGCTGAAGAACTTAACTTCTCAGTTTTGAAAAGTTAAGTTAGGGGGAGATTGTTGGGTCTGAAATATTCCAAGGATAGTTACTACTTCTAGTTCAACATGGTTAATACTTCTGAAGTTAATATTCAACATGGTTACTACTTCTGTGGTTAATGTTGCTAGTTGTATTTAATGTTGCTAGAAGAAAACAGTTAATACTTCTAGTTAGTACTTCTGTTATTAATGCTGCTAGTTGATGGTTAATGTTGCTCAACAAGATTAGTACTGCTAGTTCAAAGTTAGTACTGCTTGAAGAGATTAATGCTGCTGAGAATGGTTAGTACTGCTAGAGTTAATACTGCTCAGAGTATTAATGCTGCTTATGATTAATACTGCTTATAAGATGAAGATCTGTATGGAAAGGATGACAGCTGGATAAACTGAAGATATTCATGGAAGCTTAGAGATAATGATGGAAGATATTCTGGAGATATTGTATAAATTGTAATTATCTTTTATCTTCAGTATATATTTTGTATTGTTTAGAATAGTGAGATAACTTTTGAAATAGATTTATTCATTCTAAGTGATAGAGAGAAATCAACCTCAAGGCATAGATCCTAATTCTAGAGAAGTAGAATTCGTATTGGTGAGCCTGTTCATCAATATTGAGGTTGAGTGTGTAATCTTGTAACTTCAAAGCATTCAATACAAGTTTACAGTTTGTTGATTATATTCTGTGTTGATTTACTGTTTCATTAAATATCAAAGTGTTATTCCGCAAACTTCTTTGATATTGTTTCTGAGAATTAATTCTTGTTGAGAATTCGATCCTGACACTCTGGTTGCCTTGTTTCCAAGGTCGCTAATCCATTAGTGCGGATGTCACCTCTGGTGCCCCCGGAACCTGCTATGATAACATTCTCTTCAATCGTCTCGTGACGACGATGGTTTGTATCTCGGTCTTTTAGAAGCTTCATGAACAACTCTTGTTGTTTTTACATAGTCTCATTCATGGGTCTCATCATGTCCATCATTTGAGTCTGAGGGGTTACCTCAGTCACGATCGGGTCAGCAGTAACAATGTTGGTCCTCGGAATCTGTTCCACCCTTCCGACAAGCATTAGTGGAATTGGAGGTCCATCCGTCACGGTCGCATTCGGCCTATCGGTCGTGGATTCATTTATCGCTTGACCCTCTGGCGATGACAGAAGATGACTCCGAGAATTTACCATTTTCGTCTGTCATTAAATCAAAGGAGGGTGAGAGATGGGCTACACAAGATTACACACAAGAAACGTACTAATACAGTTCATCGATTATTATAATCATAGTAATTCAAGCATGCTCACATAGGAGTACATTCATAATAGCAGTAGCTAATTGAAATTATGAATGTACACTACATAAAGATTTTTGTTACCACTTTCATAATCCTCAACAAAGTAGTTTTCCGTTGACTGTAAGACTGTCCCATCTTAGAATTTCTACCAAATTCTCGCACTTTATTGCCTAAAAGTCTCAACTTAAGTCTAGGTATCTAGATCACATACCTAGTTCGCTTAAACTAGAGCTTTGATACCAACTTGTAACACTCTAAAAAAAGACGAATAAAAAATCGAAAATTTGGCAATATGACGTCTAAAATACGAAGGCCTAAATACTCCGTAAATATAAATTTCCAAAAGAACAAATCCCAATATTCAAGACAACTAAAAACCCATAATAATCGGGTTAGTTTGCACCATAAAGTTTGCAACAAAGAATGGGACATCAATATTACTACAACCTAGTTAATCTAGGTTCGATTCAAATCTAGATTAAAATGGGTGTTGCGATTTCACTATATTCTCTCTTCACAAAATTCTCCAAAAAACCGCCACTTCGAGAACTTCTACGTGCCCGATTGACAAGCCCGACATCCTAATTTCCTCCACAAGTGTTAGGACGAAACCTAGTGAGGAAGCAACAACCACAACAAGTGTTAGGACGAAACCTAGTGAGATTTCATAAGTTATATAAATCATAAACAATAATATCATATTTTAAGTAAAACAAGACTTAGGTTACCGAACTCCATCGTCTCACAATTATTGTTTCCTCCGCAACCATAACCTCGTACCTGAACACAATATACAAGAGATAACCCTTGAAATACACGGGAGACCCGTTTCGACCAGGGTGACGTTTACACGGGAGTAGAGTCACCCATGATGTTAATGGATTACACCTCATGTCCCGGTCTTAGTTCCCATGCCATAACGACATCACAACCTCAGACCACAATCACTGCCTTTATTGCCTACTCCGTCGAGTTACACCTCAAAGTCTTACGGGACATTATGGCCTATCCATTTCTAGACGAGTTACACCTCATGGGTCCACGACCCCATATTGCCTACTCGCTAGTAAAACACAATGACCAACACAAGGTCCAAATAATATACAGCTACCTCCTCGTGCACAAGGAGTAGCGTTCCCATTCTTAACAGCTGATCAACATTTGGTAAGCATTTATAATCACTTATACACCTCTTTTCTACATGTAAATATTAGTTCCTCTTTACTTCTCAAAGTACCACATTCCTCACGATCTCATACATGTAGTCATAAAGGTTTATTTTACTCGTACTATATCTTCATAAAGTTATCAGCAGTTAGATCAAAACCATAACAACAAGGGTTTCCTCATGAACTCATCATACAAGCATGAAATCAAATATCCCTATTCATTTAGTTACCTTAAAAAGGATTATGAAGGTTTACTATACATGCTCACCCTTTTAGGGTTCATAAAGTTGAAAACTCTACAAGTTAGGTCACAAATCCCAAATGAACAACACACACATATATATATATATATATAATGTAGGTTTAATACGGGTAAAAAATAAGTAATAGAGTATTTAAGGAGTAGAAACTCACCTTGTGAAGTTATACACAAGCCCTAGATGATTAGACTTGAGGGAAAGGAATGAAGACTTGAATGCTCAACCCCTAGAAACCAAAATTAATGACCAATACCCCTAAGTCAACATCATAAATACAATGTAAGGATCTCTCTAACTAGCAATGAATGAGAAGAGATGGAACCCTACCTTTGAATCCTCTAAAAATCGCAGCTCTAGGAGTTCCACAATGCAAAACATGGGAAAAAGGGGAAAAATCCCGCATTTGACCTGCAGAGGCCTTCCCGCGGCTTTGTCCGCGGCTAAGGAGTCGCGCCGTAGGTCGTGCGTGTCCTTGGACCGAAAAACTCCAGTTAGTCCTGCGGCTTTGACCGCGGTTTCCAAGCCGTGGTGCAGCCTGCGTAAGCTTCTATTTGCCAACCAACTCTAAGCCTTAATCACTTATGCTTGAACACTAAACACACATACATTTCATACACAAAATACACATGAACCCTTTTATAACTGACATAATCATGCATGCACACCCGAAGCATTATGCTAGACACATCTATTCTTACGGCGTGACGGTCTTAAAACGAAAGCACGAGTTAAAACGGAGTGTGACTCAACGAGTCATATTTATACACATAAATATATATTTAGTGCGAGTGTTCAATATGTTTACGGAGTGACATTTGAGAATTTCGGGGTGTTACAGGACACCTGTCTTTAAAAAGTGTGTGTTATTGGAAAAGGAGTCGTTTAACATTTAAAGTAAATCATTTTGAAAGATTATGATCTAAACTGCATTCCTTCTTTTTAACAAATATATTTGTTATTTTTGAAAACTCTTGAACTCACTAGGCGTTAGCCTAACCTTTTTATTTGTCGGCATGTGCATCAGGTTCCGGTTGGGGGAATGGTTCTAGCGTTTTTGTGAAGTGATCAGTGCTAGATGTATATGCAAGAGTTAGTAACTTGGTGAAGTCTTCCACATTAGTTTTGAGAAGAGCATCTTGTATTGGGGATAAGTAGCACCCGACTTTGGTTTAGTCTTTGCTTATTACTGATGTCATTATTATTGAGGTTAATTAAAGAATTTATATTGAGTTTTGATTTATAGGAAGAAGTTTGTATTTTATTTGTTGTGATATCGAAATTTTTTTATTAGTTGCTCTTACCAAATCTGAGGGTGTTACAGATAGAATGGACATGACAAAATATAATAGAAAAGAATACAATGTTCCATGTTTGGTGTGACTTTATGTGGAACAAACAAGAACTAACTAGAACAACCATGGAATACGGGTGTCCCACTCCACCCCTTGGAACAAGAGAGAACAACATCATTTGGACCAATATAGCCTCATCAGATTTTTCACGCCTCCTCCTACAAGCGACTTCATTACTGGACGATCAATTCCTCCATACCCATCGATTTCATCGTTGCTTCTCATCAGATCGAGTCCTCCATTGTGATTGATTCCTTATCTGATTGTTGCTTCTCATCAGATCAATTTCATCGTTGCTTCTTCTCTCGACTTCCACAGGTAATCGACTCTCTCCTTGTATCAATTTCTCTCATCAGATCGATTCCTCCTCTGTGATTTCTTCGTGTTGTCTACATAAATCGAATCCTCCTCTATAATTTGATTCTTCCATAGCCATCTTCTTGTTGAATCTTTGATTTCTTCTTGTTTAGCTTATCTAATAATCCATTTACAAAAAAAATCAAATTTTCTTGTGATGCTTGCCCTATTTGTTGCTTTTGGGGAAATTACTTTAATAAAATGTGTTGCATTTTGAATTTTGTTGTTTAGCTTAATGTGTTTCATTATTGTAGTTAACTTTTTCTGGTTATTCTTGTTGTGCTTGTTGATTTCCCAAGAAAATCCATTTTTTTTGTTGATCTCCGAAAAAATCGACTGTTTCATTGTTGTGCAGCCCGTGCATGTTGATTTGTCTTGTTGAATTACCAACACTATTAACTTACGATGCTTGATGATTGGTAGCATTTTGTATTAGGATGCACAGAAAATGCAATATATTTCACTTAGAAAATATGTTGGTAATTCATGCTATAACATGTATTAGGATGCCATGACGCGACACTTATAACCAATCTTTTTAACTTAACACACCTTTCCCATGCCAAATGTCTTATCGAATCAAGTCTTTCTGCCTTTTGAAAAGGAGGAATTGTGTTCCTAATTTTTAATGCCAAACCTTATATTGGAAAATTTTAGTAAAAATGTGGTTTTTACTAACCTTGGACACATTTAAATACATGTATATGTATTGTATATATCTAACTCTTAGTGGGTTTGTGTTCTCCTATATGAGAGCTTCGAAACGATATATTATGTGTCCAAAACGGAATATGTGTGAATGAGATATCGATGCTCAAAGTTGGGTGATTGGAATGAATTTGGTGAAAACCAAGTGGTGTGGGAAGTTGTCCCACATAGGAAGGAGGAACAAAACTTTTGTCGTTTATAACCATGAAAGTATGAGGGACTTACAAGTCCTTTGTTTGGTTTTACTCCATTACTTACCTGTGCGCAGGGGGGGTGTGCCGATGGAGACTTTCGTAGGCTAAAATCGGCGAATTTGTACATGGGCGCGACCTGTGGACATGAATGCCGCTCCGAAATCTTATGCTCGCGCAACTTGGTTTTTGCGAATTTTTTTGTTTTAATCCAGTGCATTGGGCGAGTTATGCCGTGGGTTTACCCACGTGGCAACTTTCGACATGCACTGGAGTGTCGACAAAAACAGTGAATTACGCGGGTTAGGCCGCGGGCTTACCCGCGACATGCACTGTCTTGAGGACGAGAAACAATGCATCACGCAGGTTGTGCCGCGAATTTACCTGCGTGGTAAGTCGCGACGTCCACTGTTGCAAAATCCGTTTGTAACTCCTTTCGATACTCATTGATGTTAAAAATTAATATGTTTTATTATCAAATAATTACTATTAATTTCTAATTAATTACATATTGATTTCGTCAGTTTCAATTGTGAGTATAAAATGTGGAGTCCGGGTTCATTCCTCGATACACCGAATATCGAACAACGCACTATTCTCTGAATTTCTTTCGCATACGTTTTCTTTCTGGCATGTTCAGGCAAGTGGTTATATCTGGCAGTACACACTGCTTACGCTGTTGTACCCTGGGAACATACGGCGAATCTGTTTAAGGGAATCGTGTTATACACGAGCCTCAGCGCCATTTCAGTTCATCTTCGGTTATTCGTATACATTTATCTTCAGTCGATTTTATTGTATTTGATTTGTATTAATCATTCGTTGATTGTATATACTTTTACATTTGTTGTAATTTTATATGTATTGTTAAAATACATATCGTTTATACTAACAATCTTAAACAGACTCTAATCAAGATTGATTCGATACAATTAGTTTTCTGTTTTGTGTAAGCAGATAGAAACTGTGGTATCGTATTCTGTTTTGTGTAAATAGATTTTCTTCGTGATACTAATTGTTCACGTTCGTTTTTCAGAATGGTGAACACAACCGTAACCCCTACTCTTGTGATATCGGTCTATAGTATTGCTACCTTGCCAGTGCAATCCATGGTGACTACTACCACACCAACATCGAACATGATAGCCAATCACGCTGAGAAACCGGAGAAATTTTCCGGTTTGAATTTCAAGAGGTGGAAGCAGAAAATGTTCTTCTATCTGACCACTCTGAATCTAGCTCAGCTCCTCACTGAAACCGCTCCTCAACTTAGTGGAGGAGAGGCCGACGTTCAATCTATGAGCGTGGTCGAAGCTTGGAAGCACTCGAAATTCCTATGCCACAACTATGTGTTGAATGGGCTAGCCGATGCGCTTTACAACGTTTATTGTAAAGTAACCACGGAGAAGGAACTTTGGGAGTCCTTATCGGAAGTATAATACTGAAGATGCGGGAACCAATAAGCATGTTGTTGCTCGCTTCTTGGATTTAAAAAAGATTGACTCGAAAACTGTGATGAGTCAAGTTCAAGATCTTCAAGTGATTTTGCATGACATACTTGCCGAAGGGATGGTTGTCAGTGAAGCCTTCCAAGTTGCAGCAATGATTGAGAAGCTTCTTTCTGGTTGGGTAGACTTCATAAACTCTCTTAAGCACAAGCGAAAGGAGATGTCTGTGCAGGATTTGGTGGTACGTCTTCGTATTGAAGAATACAATCGAATAGCTTTATAGGGTGGTTATAATGTCGGCTCTTCAAAAGTTAATGTGGTGGAAGTTGGTCAATCTTCCAAATCCAAGGCGAAAAAGATTGACAAAGGCAAGGGGAAGGCAAAGAATCTTGGCCCTCGGAAAGAAACTTTCAAAAAAAAGTTCAATTGTTACAATTGTGGCCAACCGGGTCACAAGGCGGCTGATTGCAAGTTACCCAAGAAGAAAAATCCTCGTCAAGCCCACATGATGAATGAAGGCTTGGTGGCAATGATCACAGATTTTTCGGCCATGAGACTCACTACCATGGTTTCGGAGGCGAACGTGATTGGTTCGAACTCTATGGATTGGTGGGTTGATACTGGAGCTACCCGTCATGAGTGTCATTACAAAAGCAACTTCATCTCCTACAAAGATGTTGATGATGGGCAAAAGCTCTATATGGGAAATGCCGCCACCACTGATGTTAAGGTCATTGAAGATGTGCTTCTAAAGATGACTTCCGGGAAAGATGTGTGATTTAAAATCGATTCCTATTAGAGGTGGGGACAAATACTTTATCATGTTTATCGATGATAACACGAAATAATGCTATGTATATTTACTTAAGAGTAAAGATGAAGCAATAGACAAGTTTATCTTGTATAAAAATGAAGTTGAAAATCAACTTAACAAAAAATCAAGGTTGTTAGAAGCGATAGAGGAGGTGAATATGTTTCACCGTTTGCTGAATTTTGTTTTAACAATGGAATTCGACATGAATTCACAACACTCTACTCACCTCATCAAAACGGTATGGCTGAGAGAAAGAATCGCACCTTGAAATTAAGAGATGGTGAATGCCATGTTGATCAGTTCTGGATTAAGTCAGAACATGTGGGCGGAAGCCATTTTGTCGGCTAATTATCTTTTGAACAAGATACCCCGCAAGAAACAAGATGAAACTCTGTATGAATTATGGATGGGGAGAAAATCATCTTACAAGTACTTACGAGTGTGGGGGTACCTAGCTAAAGTGGTTGTACCTCCTCCTAAGGTACAAAAGTTAGGACCTAAAACAGTGGATTGTGTATTCATTGGATATGAAGAAAATAGTAGTGCTTATCGGTTTCTTGTGTATGAATCTAAAATCCCGAGATACACAATAATACAATTATTGAGTCAATAAATGCTTCATTCTTCGAAGATGTGTTTCCTTTTTTGAACAAGGAAGATCAAACATCATCTTCTAAAGGTAAAGAAATTGTTCGAGAGGATGAACAAATTCTATCTGATGAAGAATTGGTGGAACCTAGAAGAAGTAAACGGGCTCGGGTTGAAAAATCGTTTGGTCCCGATTTTCACACCTACGTGGTGGAAAGTGAACCCAAAACCTATCGTGAGGCGGTCACGTCGTCGGAGGGACCTCAATGGAAGGAAGCCATGAAAAGTGAGATAGAATCTATCTTACAAAACCATACATGGGAACTAGTGGACCTACCACCGGGTTGTAATCCACTAGGTTACCGTTGGATCTTTAAAAGAAAGATGAAAGATGATGGTAGTATTTACAAATACAAGGCGAGATTAGTGATCAAAGGATATAGACAAAAGGAAGGTCTAGATTACTTTGATACTTATTCGCCTATGACAAGAATAACATCCATTAGATTGGTGTTAGATATTGCAACTATTAGAAATCTGCAAATTCACCAAATGGATGTGAAAACTGCTTTTCTAAACGGAGATTTAGAAGAAGAAATCTATATGAAGCAACCTGAGGGATTCGTTGCCCCGGGACAAGAGAAGAAGGTTTGTAAACTTATTAAATCCTTGTATGGCCTAAAGCAAGCTCCAAAGCAATGGCATCAAAAGTTTGATCAAGCCATCTTAGAAAGCGGTTTTAAGATAAATGAGTGTGATAAGTGTGTTTATATGAAAGACACCACTGATGGATATGTCATCTTGTGTTTATATGTTGATGATATGCTTGTCATCGGTAGTGATGACAAAATGATAAGGTCCACGAAGGATATGTTGAAATCTAAGTTTGACATGAAAGATTTGGGTTTAGCGGATGTGATTCTTGGGGTCAAGATCACTAGAACCCAAAATGGTTTGGTGTTAAATCAAACACACTACGTAGACAAAATTCTTGAGAAATTCAATGAAGGAGATACTAGTATAGCTAGAACTCCGATTGACACTAGTCAACATCTAGCTAAGAATAGAGGGGAAAGTGTTGCACAAGTGGAATACTCAAGAATAATTGGTAGTCTGATGTATCTTATGAGTTGTACTAGACCTGACTTAGCATATGAAGTGAGCAGGCTAAGTCGGTATACTAGTAATCCCAGTTTAGAACACTGGAAGAGTATTACTAGATTGTTAAGATATCTAAGATACACACGTGATTATGGACTGCATTATGAAAAATATCCAATGGTGATCGAAGGATACAACGATGCAAATTGGATATCTGATATAAAGGATTCCAGATCGACAAGTGGATATGTGTTTACACTTGGAGGTGCGACTATATCTTGGAAATCGTCCAAGCAAATTGTTATAGCCAGATCCACGATGAAATCTGAATTTATTGCCTTGGATAAATGTGGTGAAGAGGCAGAATGGCTACGTCAGTTCATGAAAGATATTCCCAAATGGCCTAAGCCGGTAACGGCCATATGTATACATTGTGATAGCCAATCGACGATTGGTAGAGCTCAAAGTACAATGTATAATGGGAAATCTAGACATATTAGACGTAGACATAATACGATTCGACAATTACTCTATACTGGAGTTATCACGATTGACTATGTAAAGTCAAAGGATAACATTGCGGATCCGCTTACGAAAGGCCTAAGTAGAGATTTGATTTCTAAGTCGTCGATAGGAATGGGACTAAAGCCCTTGAATGAGTAATTCATGCAAAGGAAACCTTACCTAGAAGACCGAAGATCCCAAGATCTGGGTTCAAAAGGACAACCTAGTTGTATGAATAAGGGAGGTCACTGTGGGGGGAGTTAATAAACTTCCAACTCCAATTCTGAATCAGTGATAGTAAGGCTAAGTAGGTGGCTTTTAATGATCAATGAAGATCACCTATGTGAGAGAGAAGTGGGGTCGCTTCGAAGGGAATTGTGGGGGCTTAATTCCTATCAGCTCTCGCTGAACCAGGCTAGTGTTCATGACCATAACGAACACGTCTATGAGGATATGACCTTGTTAGGAAGAATTTTGTGTGAAATGTATTGTCGCTTACATAAATGGCAGTTCAGTTCAAGGACCTCGAGTCTACTGACAACTAGGAGGCTAAGTGTGTTTCACAAGGGAAGGTTCAAAGGATAACACCTACCTATCCTATGGAAGATTCAACCATTGAAAATTTCGTAGGGAAATTTCGTATGCAAAGATCGATCTCCATTCATGTAGGGGATTGTTGGAAAATTTTAGTAAAAATGTGGGTTTTTTACTAATTTTGGACACATTTAAATACATGTATATGTATTGTATATATCTAACTCTTAGTGGGTTTGTGTTCTCCTATATGAGAGATTCGAAACGATATATTATGTGTCCAAAACGGAATATGTGTGAATGAGATATCGATGCTCAAAGTTGGGTGATTGGAATGAATTTGGTGGAAACCAAGTGGTGTGGGAAGTTGTCCCACATAGGAAGGAGGAACAAAACTTTTGTGGTTTATAACCATGAAAGTATAAGGGACTTACAAGTCCTTTGTTTGGTTTTACTCCATTACCTCCCCGCGTACAGGGGGGTGCCTATTGAGACTTTCGTAGGCTAAAATCGGCGATCTTGTACGTGGGCGCGATCTGCGGACACGAATGCCGCTCCGAAATCTTGTGCTCGTGCAACTTGGATTTTGCGAGTTTTTTTTGTTTTAATCCAGTGCATTGGGCGAGTTATGCCGTGGGTTTACCCACATGGCAACTCGCGACATGCACTGGAGTGTCGACAAAAATAGTGAATTACGAGGGTTTACTCACGACATGCACTGTCTTGAGGACGAGAAACAGTGCATCACGCGGGTTATGCCGCGAGTTTACCCGCGTGCACTGTTGCAGAATCCGTTTGTAACTCCTTTCGATACTCATTGATGTTAAAAATTAATATGTTTTATTATCAAATAATTACTATTAATTTCTGATTAATTACATATTGATTTCGTCGGTTTGAATCGTGAGTATAAAATGTGGAGTCCGGGTTCATTCCTCGATAGACCGAATATCGAACAACGCACTATTCTCTGAATTTCTCTCGCATACGTTTTCTCTCCGGTATTTTCAGGAAAGTGGTTATATCCGGCAGTACACACTGCTTACGCTGTTGTACCCTGGGAACAGACGGCGAATATGTTTAAGGGAATCGTGTTATACACGAGCCTCATCGCCGTTTCAGTTCATCTTCGGTTATTCGTATACATTTATCTTCAGTCGATTTCATTGTATTTGATTTGTATTAATCATTCGTTGATTGTATTTACTTTTACATTTGTTGTAATTTTATATGTATTGTTAAAATACATATCGTTTATACTAACAATCTTAAACATACTCTAATCGAGATTGATTCGATACAATTAGTTTTCTGTTTTGTGTAAACAGATAGAAACTGTGGTATCGTATTCTGTTTTGTGTAAACAGATTTTCTTCGTGATACTAATTGTTCACGTTCGTTTTTCAGAATGGTGAACACAACCATAGCCCCTACTCTTGTGATATCGGTCTATAGTATTGCTACCTTGCCAGTGCAATCCATGGTTACTACTACCACACCAACTTCGAACATGATAGCCAATCACGCTGAGAAACCGGAAAAATTTTCCGGTTTGAATTTCAAGAGGTGGCAGCAGAAAATGTTCTTCTATCTGACCACTCTGAATCTAGCTCGGCTCCTCACTGAAAAGGCTCCTCAACATAGCGGAGGAGAGGCTGACGTTCAATCTATGAGCGTGGTCGAAGCTTGGAAGCACTCGAAATTCCTATGCCACAACTATGTGTTGAATGGGCTAGCCATTGCACTTTACAACGTTTATTGTAAAGTAACCACGACGAAAGAACTTTGGGAGTCCTTATCGGAAGTATAATACTGAAGATGCGGGAACCAATAAGCATGTTGTTGCTCTCTTCTTGGATTTCAAAATGATTGACCCGAAAACTGTGATGAGTCAAGTTCAAGATCTTCAAGTGATTTTGCATGACATACTTTCCAAAGGGATGGTTGTCAGTGAAGCCTTCCAAGTTGCAACAATGATTGAGAAGCTTCCTCCTGGTTGGGTAGACTTCATAAACTATCATAAGCACAAGCGAAAGGAGATGTCTGTGCAGGATTTGGTGGTACGTCTTCGTATTGAAGAATACAATCGAATAGCTTTAAAGGGTGGTTATAATGTCGGCTCTTCAAAAGCTAATGTGGTGGAAGTTGGTCAATCTTCCAAATCCAAGGCGAAAAAGATTGACAAAGGCAAGGGGAAGGCAAATAATCTTGGCCCTTGGAAAGGAACTTTAAAAAAAAAGTTCAATTGTTACAATTGTGGCCAACCGGGTCACAAGGCGGCTGATTGCAAGTTGCCCAAGAAGAAAAATCCTCGTCAAGCCCACATGATGAATGAAGGTTTGGTGGCAATGATCAGGGATTTTTCGGCCATGAGACTCACTACCATGGTTTCGGAGGCGAAGGTGATTGGTTCGAACTCTATGGATTGGTGGGTTGATACTGGAGCTACCCGTCATGTGTGTCATGACAAAAGCAACTTCATCTCCTACAAAAATGTTGATGATGGGAAAGCTCTATATGGGAAATGCCGCCACCACTGATGTTAAGGTCATTGGAGATGTGCTTCTAAAGATGACTTCCGGGAAAGAGCTCAAGA
The DNA here is from genome assembly GCA_954870635.1 of Arctium minus. Lineage (NCBI taxonomy): Eukaryota > Viridiplantae > Streptophyta > Magnoliopsida > Asterales > Asteraceae > Arctium > Arctium minus. Next base: position 40,641,752 of record OX941080.1, on the reverse strand, counting down.
TTAGAGACGTTTTGTACGCATCGGAGCTTCGGAAGAACCTTGTGTCGGGTTGGTTGCTTAATAAGTTTGGTTTTAAACTTGTGTTTGAGTCGGACAAATTTGTTTTGTCCAAGAATGGTATGTATGTGGGAATGGGATATGCCTTGGATGGCATGTTCAAGTTGAATGTAACCGTTATTAATGGAATGAATAAAACAAATGCTAGTTCTGCTTATATGCTTGAGCTTTCAAACGTTTGGCATGGCCATTTAGGACATGTAAACTTTAATTCCATTCAACGTTTAATTAAACTAAACTACATACCTAAATTTGATATTGACTCGAATCACAAGTGCCCCACATGTGTAGAATCCAAACTTACTAGAACGTCTTTCAATTCGATTGAAAGGAAAACCGAACCCCTTGATTTAATTCACACTGATGTGTGTGATTTAAAATCGATTCCTACTAGAGGTGGGGACAAATACTTTATCACGTTTATCGATGATAACACGAAATAATGCTATGTATATTTACTTAAGAGTAAAGATGAAGCAATAGACAAGTTTATCTTGTATAAAAATGAAGTTGAAAATCAACTTAACAAGAAAATCAAGGTTGTTAGAAGCGATAGGGGAGGTGAATATGTTTCACCGTTTGCTGAATTTTGTTCTAACAATGGAATTCGACATGAATTCACAACACCCTACTCACCTCAGCAAAACGGTATGGCTGAGAGAAAGAATCGCACCTTGAAAGAGATGGTGAATGCCATGTTATTCAGTTCTGGCTTAAGTTAGAACTTGTGGGGGGAAGCCATTTTGTCGGCTAATTATCTTTTGAACAAGATACCCCGCAAGAAACAAGATGAAACTCCGTATGAACTTTGGATGGGGAGAAAACCATCTTACAAGTACTTACGAGTGTGGAGGTGCCTAGGTAAAGTGGTTGTACCTCCTCCTAAGGTACAAAAGTTAGGACCTAAAATAGTGGATTGTGTATTCATTGGATATGCAAAAAATAGTAGTGTTTATCGGTTTCTTGTGTATGAATCTAAAAATCCCGAGATACATTAGAATACAATTATGGAGTCAAGAAATGCTTCATTCTTCGAAAACGTGTTTCCTTGTTTGAACAAGGAAGATCAAACTTCATCTTCTAAAGGTAAAGAAATTGTTCGAGAGGATGAACAAATTCTATCTAATGAATAAGTGGTGGAACCTAGAAGAAGTAAACGGGCTCGGGTTGAAAAATCGTTTGGCCTCGATTTTCACACCTACGTGGTGGAAAGTGAACCCAAAACCTATCGTGAGGCGGTCACGTTTTCGGAGGGACCTCAATGGAAGGAAGCGATCAAAAGTGAGATAAAATCTATCTTACAAAACCATACATGGGAACTAGTGGACCTACCACCGGGATGTAAGCCACTAGGTTACCATTGGATCTTTAAAAGAAATATGAAAGCTGATGGCAGTATTGACAAATACAAGGCGAGATTAGTGATCAAAGGATATAGACAAAAGAAAGGTCTAGATTACTTTGATACTTATTCGCCTGTGACAAGAATAACATCCATTAGATTGGTGTTAGATATTGCAACTGTTAGAAATATGCAAATTCACCAAATGGATGTGAAAACTGCTTTTCTAAACGGAGATTTGGAAGAAGAAATCTATATGGAGCAGCCTGAGGGATTCGTTGCCCCGGGACAAGAGAACAAGGTGTCACACCCTCAAATTTGAGATAACAACTAACTTAAAATTTTCTAAATACATCAATAATTGCTTCAACCACAATCATAATTTAAGATTTAACCTCAATACACATAATCTATAATAAGGACGAGTGTTACTAAAACCCAATAACCGTCACTATCTTCAACCTGCGGAAACTTCATCAACCACTTACTCTTGTATAAAGCTAAGGCTCAACTATTCATAGCACTGCTAGAACCGAACCCCCCAACAGGAACCTGATGCACATGCCGACATATAAAAAGGGTTAGGCTTAACGCCTAGTGAGTTCAAGAGTTTTAACATGAATAAATATATCTTATAAATGAAGGAATTCAATTCAAAACAATATCCTTAGAAATGGTTTACCTAGAAATGGAAACGACACATTTTCCCCATAATATGCACTTTTAAAGATAATGCTCCCAAACACACATTTCTTATAAAACGATGCAACCCGGAACTCGCCCAAACGGGGTCATAGTTCGATACTCAAATTTGTGAAAATGTAAATAATACTTCATATCCCAAAACACCCAAACTCGGGTGGGACAAAATACTCGACCCTTAAATAACGGAAAACAATCCATATAAATATGATACACCATTAAAACATGAAACTGAAGCTTAATACTCACGCGACCATAAAATGGAATGAAATCCAAGTATTAGAGCATGGACAATTAAATATCCAAAATACCGCGGGCCGACAACGGGGGATAACTGTATCGGTTGAGAGCGGAGGAACACCAAAGTATGCCACTCAAACAATGTTGGTCGCACGACACTTCACGACACGAACGCCCAAGTGTCCCTACGACTCCTTGACAAGTTTTACCCAAAGAGACAACTGACCTTAGCGAATACCACCGGAATTATCGCCAAAGGCTCGGCACACGGGGGATACAACGACGACATTTCCCCACACGGCGAAGGCGCCAAACGCCCATCGGAGGGCTACCCACAGTCATAATATCTCAACCGGGCTCAACCCTCCTAGTGCCTACTTGTAAGGACAAGGTCATAAACCATGAGTCCCGGAGTTCAACCCCGTACCACCCTATTGACCATAAAATAAGACTAACTTACGTGCCTATGGATCCAATGCAACATAGTCTTAAGTTACACGACTACTCATGAATGACTAAAGCACTCGAGTTTGTAACTATCGATAATATGCAATAAAATGCATTAAGATGTAAATCACAAATTGGACCCTACATCGAGCCATTAAAACTGGACAAATGTACTCAAGACTCTTTTAAGCCAATACCGAGCTAAAATGCTCAAAATTCATTTGACCAACAATTACTAGTCCCACAGATAATGAAATGTCTTTAAACAAAGTTTACGAAGACACATATCTCAAAGACGAGATAAACCCAAAACTCAATGCATAATGGGACCAAAGGTTTTCTAGAGGTTTTATGAATGCCAATACACCAAAATGCATATAACATGAAATAGACTTTATTTGTACAAAATTGTCAAAGATGTATAACTCATAAAATAGACCTTACTTGTACAAAATCACCAAGAATACGTAATTCATGTTATTTAGTTGTTGAAGCGTTCATAACCCAATATAAGCATTTTAAGAGGTTAACACAACCCAGTTTACCAAATATGAAGACTTATCCAAAATACTCACACTTTGACAAATAACCAAGTAAAACATATTTCACTTCTAAATACTCAAAACTTATCAGCAGTTAACCATTTCATGTAAAACACTTTAAAATAAACATTTTTGCATGTACACCGTTTTCGCAAATCAGCTTGAACTCACCTTGCTAGATTTAGGCTAAATCTAGGATTCACCCGACGAGCTCTTTTGAAGGCCACTTGAATCCTCAAGCCGAGGACTTCCAAAACCTAGATCCATACATACCAAACCATTTAGAAATATTCCCCAAGCATTATTTACCAAAATCTCCAACGAGATCAAAACCCTAGGTTCCCCAAAACCATCAAATCCGAGATTTGGGAAATCAAACACTAAGAAACTGTCAATGGAGCATTTATAACTTATTTCAAGAAAGCTTACCATTCTTGGTGATGAGACTTTCCGAGGACACCCGTTCCAACTCTTCAATCTGAGCTCCCAATCGTTGGACTTGATGAGGAAGATAAAGATGGAGGTTTTGTGGTTTCAGATCCCGCTAGCTAGATGATGAAGAATCATGTGGTTCAAGGGGGAAAAACCCTAAAAATGGGTTAGGGTTCGACTTTGAGGTTTGGGAGAGAAAAGGGGAGAAGGTAGAAGTGAGAAATGAGGAGAATGGTGAGAATTTCGGACATTTAGAAGACCAGACGTCACGCGCGACCCTGCCACGCGAGTCACTATCGCGCGGATTGTACCGCGTGTTTTGTGGTACTCCGACGATTGTGCCACGTGATCGTGACACTTGTCACTATCGCGAGTCACTATCGCGCCAACTGTACCGAAGCCTAAACGGGCCGAAAACTCGCGATTCTCGCATGGGTCGACTCAAGGTTCGAAAGCACAACATTTTCCACTCATAAAGATAGTCGGAAGGCGGAGAGATTATCGACGAAGGACGGGACTTACTTACGAAAAACCGGGTGTTACAATCCTCCTAACCTTAGAATGATTTCGTCCTCGAAATCAATCCTTCTCGATGAAACACTGCCCACTGCAAAGATTGTCTTTAATCCAATTGTCGGCACCATTCCCAAGACCCTTATACTAATACTCACGACAGCCGTCCCTTTGGAGCACATTACTCTCATAACCAAGCAAATACTTAGATGACAATTACCACCTGTACCCACAAATTTACGGTCGTCTCCCAACCTTGGATGACAATTACCACCTCCAGGTAATTTGTGACTCCAACTTCTCACCGACCAATTTCCTTCGGATTTATACGGTTCCGAACCCAACATCAAAGATCATAACCGAACTTCCAAAATCCTCAGATTTCAACTGATCCATTCCTAATGTTGATAAAGTTGACCTCCTAAGGCGCACCAATGCGTCCTTCAGGCATCTGGTTAACCCAGATTCGGTTAACACTCAAGTCCGTTCCAACCCCAACCTCACAATAATCCTCTAATACAACCTTTATCACCATGGAAAAGCTTATACACATCGGTACTTAATCATCACCGTCTATCCTTCTTTTAAATTCCATCACCGAAAGGTTAATATTTCCCACGATTCAACCGGGATACATACCAACCATTCCCAGATCCATTGATTCTAAGAAAACAAGTCGACGCCTAGGACTAAACGGTGACCTTGAAAACGTGGACATCCCGCCTAAGATTTCATTCCAGATGGATGGTCGCACTAGGGTTGACACCTAACAGAGTGCTAAAAATTCTAATTCTTACATTTCTAACAAACAGACCATAAGAATTTCCTTTGATCGCAGAACCCACTAAGACGGTTCACCATCAACATATACCATGATGTCACACCGGCGAGCAACCCACCACATCGAACCCAAAATATGCGCAAACAATCGCACGGGACCTTTTCCCACATGATTATCGAGCATAAAATCACCCCTTAATTACCTGGAGAGACTCAAGTATACTATTTCCATTATACATGTAGGTACCAATTCAAAACTGAAATCCACAATTCAAAACTGACCGCAAGTCGGATCATCCGACGCTTCAAATCCCAAGGATTCCATTAATCCTAATTACAACTTCTTTCACTACAGGGTTTAAATCTATATGCCTATTGAGTTCAAGGTTTTCAACTAACAGACCAGTTTAAACTTTCATAAAACTTTTAAATACGTAAGCTTTATAACAATAATTGGTCGTGCAGTAAAATCCACCACCGCTCTCTCGATAGTTGAAAATTGATCACATATGCTACACATATAAAACCATTTCCAAATTCCTTTTGATCGATATTTACGTAAATAAAACAGTAATAAAAGATGTGTAGCAAAATTTACACTATAAGCTTGAAAGTAAATTCTGGGACCCCAACACGTGAAATAAATGTTTGTACAACTCCAAGAGAGAACTTCACAACTTTTAACCTTAAACTTTTCCTTCTTTAACCAAAAACGTTATGTCATAAAATTTCCAACAAGTCTCTTATGCATCAGTTTATTCCCAAAACTTTGTAGAATGATGGGTACGCAAATAAATCTTTCAAATTGAGTGTAAAGCCTTGAACCGCACCAATAAAGCACATTTGACAAAGATGGTAACTACAACGATATGCAACCCGAAAATTAATTTCATACCTTCCAGAAATTGATAACAACAAGGTCAACAATCGAAGCACATTTAGATTAAAAGTTTAATATGAGGCAACATAAATATTTCACATAATTACTCACGCGAGTAAAAGTCAAATTCAACCCAAAAGTATGTACATATACCCGTGTAAAACTCACGATGCAATCATGCGACAATAAGATTTTCAAGGTGCCTCCTACGGTTGCAAAATGTAGGTGCAAGACTCGCATGAGACAAAGTATTAAACAAAACTCGTAAATTAACGCACACCGTAATGCAAGTCTTACACGTTCCAAAATTTTATTTTAATACGCGACTCGAATGATTATAAAATAAAACGCCATAAGCCCAACTAAATTTTCATAAACTCATTGACGGTAAAATCAAGCGGTGTCAAAATCTCTGCTTCCCAACATGAAAAGCGTAAAACGACAATAAGTCTAAAAATGTCAAAACTCTAAAACCACCACATAGAATAAAGTGACCATTTCCCACAAAACTCTCACGAGATACGACACCCAAAAGCTCGTAAATTATACGTCATAAAATTAAACTCACGCATCTCAATATACATTCACCAACTCAAAAGGTTGCAAAACTATACCCCGTAAAATTAAACACGACTCGTACAGACTAAAATATTTTTAGAAGATTCCGACTCAAGAACAGTGGGACAACTCTTCCTTTAAAACGTTAACATACATGGAGGAGATCCAATATGAAGGCTAAAAATTCTACAGTTACGCCCAATACACCAACTGACATTGAAACACGGGTCTTTATAATATCCAAAAATAGCGTTAAATACAAAACAGGGACGGAGATATTTTCAACACAAATTTGCAATTACATGCAACAAAACCATTCAATGCATGCTTAAGCTCACGGTTTAAAATATGATGAGTGCTAAATGTTTTACCAAGACTTCGTAACATAACTCACTTTATGCCTTAAAAACATGAGGTACGTTTTATGCAAACTTATTTAGAAATAAATTTCGTGCATGAATTTGGTCGGCACGCAACATCTTAGGACTATGCTTCTCAATTCATACTATTGTCATCCGGATGCTCAACATCTTAAAGTAATACTTAAATACTTCATCGGTTCAACTTATAATTTCTCCTCGAATAACGTCAATTTTATACGTCTAAGGTTCTACTCCAACCATTTTCTCCTGACCCACCATGGTCAGCTTCCAGCATTCATCATGCCTTAACTATCACTCCAAAGTGACATTACTATAAACATCAACCATTCCTTAGATCACTCGCTTAAAAACTTTCTCACTGACCCAACGGTAATCATACCAAGGTAGTTCAAGTATACACATGTTGCATGTAGGTTCACCATGACACTGTCCAGATGCCAATATGAACGTACCATACATGCTTGTCAGGATCTGATTCTTAACAAGAATAATGAAACTCAGAAAAAATATTAAAGAAGTTGCGGAAAAACACTTTAATATTCAAACTATCAATGTAACAGTAAAATATATATCACAACTTGTAAACTTTATTGAATGATTAAAGTTACAAGCTTTCACACAAAACCTCAATCTTGATGAACAAACTCACCAAGACGAATTCTACTTCTCTAGAACTAGGGTTGTAAACCTTGAGGTCAATTCTCTCTCTAAACAAAAACTCATAAATCTCGTATCAAATTATTCTGAAAAATCCTATACATATATTGAAAATAAAAGATAATTACAAAACTTAAAAGATCTTCAGTATATTCTTCAATAATTATCTTCAGCCTTCCATGATTATCATCAAATCTTGACTTTATCTCCAAGGCATCTTTATCAATAAAATCAACACTAATAATCTTCAGAAGTATTAACCATCTTCAGCAGCATTAACCAATGAGCAGTACTAACTACTAGCAGTACTAACTCTCCAAACAGTACTAACTATTCAAGTAGTAGCACTAACTCTTTTAGCAGTATTAATTCTACTAGCAGTAGTAATCTTGAAAGCCTGGCAGTAGTAATCACTTAGACAAATCTTCAGTTCCCAACAATGCTCATCCTAACTTGACTTTTAGAGAAAAGAAGTCAAGTTCTTCAGATGCTCCCAAAACTCTATTGCTCATAAACCTATATCAGGATTCAGCCCCAAACTTTGATTAATAATTCTCTGGATCAAGTATCTTGCCATTGCAGAATCTGGTGCACAACCTAGCTTTTTCTTCAACATAGCATGCAACTTTAACCTGCTATGGTTGTAAACTCTATCCACTAGGAAGTATTCAAAGTGACTTGTATCCATAGCCAGTGCATATACTTCACTTCTTTCATACAAAGTCCAGTTGTTGATGGTTTTGAAAACATTTCTGATAACATGCTGAACTTCCTCTGGCTTGAACAACATGCATAGATATTCCATCACAAGTTTTGTAACTGGTATCCCTGGAGCTTTCAGCTTATCAGCATATAATTTCATCCCCACCTCAAACATTTCCTCTAAATCAGATCTGGAGCATGCTCTTACAATCTTGGCCCAAGTAGGATACACTTCAAATTTGTCATCTTTCCTCTTCAGCCTGATATACTCCTTTCCATCTACTTCCATGGTATCCCAGTGAATAATCTCAGGAGGCTTGACACCAACTGGTTCAGCTGCTATAGGCTCAAGCACTTTCTCCATCACCACCATGTACATATTTACATCATAAGTACTGGATGGTTCTTCCTGAGATTGAGCTTTCTTTTCATCAGACTTAGGTGCCTCTTCTTCTTCAGCTACCTTTTGTTCTTTCTCAGCTTCTTCCTCATCCACTCTAGGTTTCTTAGCTGGTTTTCTTCTAGCCATCATTTTTGTTCTTTTCAAAGTCCTCAGACTTTCACCTAGAGAAGCTTCCTTCCTTGGTGATTCTTGATCATCAGGAAAGGGTTTTTGAATTTGAAGGTGATGCCTCTCTTTCATCTTCCTTTCCACTTCAACTCTTGCTTTGTCATTCTCTTGTAACTTTGTCATCTCTGCCTCATACAAACATTTGATTTATTCAAATGACATTTTAGTGAACATTTCCTTTTTGACTCCCACAGCACCTTTGAGGAATGTAATCATCTTCTTTCTCTCTTGAGTGCCAAGGTAGGTCTTTGAAGGTTGTCTCTTCCTTGTACCCAATTTGATCATTGCAGTCTTCTTTGGAATTGCAGATCTCTTCTGTGTCATCTCTGTTGCCAAACTCTTTTGATAAACTTCATTCAGCTCTGCAGCTAGAGATTTTGCCATCTCCCTATCTTTCTTCACTTGAACTGTTTCTGCTTGCTCAAGTTCTGCTTGAATCTTCTTAGCTAAAGCTTCATATGACTCAATCAACTTTTCCTTTTTAATTGGTTGGTCAGATTCCACTATCTTGGTTTTGCCTTTATCCTTGCTTGCTATCTTATCAACACTAGCTTTCTTGATAACCTCAACATTTTCTTTGATGACAATTCCTTTGGCCTTTGAAGTGACCTTAGGAGTATCATGTTTAGCTTTGATTAGTGCTTCAGTTATCTCAATTTCTTCCAAAATTTTGCTAATGAGGTCAGTTAATACCTCTTGAACAATTTCTGCTGCTTCATTTATTTCAGCAGTATTAACTGTTTCTGCTGCTATGTTTGCTTCAGCAGCATTAACTGTTTCTGCTGCTTTCTTAAACCCTGTTTCTGTTTCAGCAAACTCCCCCTCATCTCCATGTTTCTCGCCCTTATTCTTAGCATTCTCCATGTTAACCTCAGCTTCTGACTCCCCCTTTTTGGGAGCATCATCCACTGGGTTCCTTCTTCTGAGCACAAATCGTTGCTTTTCTTCTTTTGAACCACCTTCTGAACCAACTTCTTTAAGCTGCTGATCTCTTCTTGTTGGTTGATGATGACTTTCTTGAGTTCATTGACAACCTTCTTTTGAGCATCCAATTCAGTTGCCATGTTGGACATGGCAGAAAATCAATTCATGGTAGTCATATCTATCCTCACCTTCTCCAGGAGTGTTACCCCCTTTTGAGGGATCATTGGAATGTTTAATAGGGATCTCCAGCCATGCTGAAGCACCACCTATTCCCTTGGTTTCTTGGCACCCGGGACCTTTGGATGATTTCTCACTCAAAGTTTCCATGCGGAAGGTCTTAGTTTGCTAGCAGGAGTAGTGTTAGCCTTCTCACCCACATGCTCATGCATCTCCTCAGTGAGCACCTTCTTGGGGTTGGGAGACACCCAAGTGGTTTCCCTATTGCTATTCTCTAATGGAGAATGCTCCATTAGAGGGCTTTAAGGTTCTGGGTTTGTAGGAGGTACAACAAGGGAAGGAGCCTTGTGTACCTTTCTCTTAGTATACGTTTTGGGTAAAACTAGTGTTGGCTTAAGAACAAGGGACTGAGGTAGTGTTATGGTGGTTGAAGGTTGGGTTTGGCTATCAGTAGGATGGTCTAGTGAGGGCCTTGACCCTGATGCCATACCTTCTTGGTTGTGGGACACCACCATCATTGTAGAGAACAATGGGGTGTCAACTCCTTCCGAGTCCTTGGCAGATCTTTTCATATTTTAAAAGACCTTGCCCTTAGGGATTTTAGGTACATATACCTCATTAAACTGAGGTATATCCGTTAATTCAGTGGTGATAACTGCCTGGACAAATCTTGGATACATATAGAAACTCTTTTTATTATCCAAGTTTGACACAAGGTCATTGAATATCATTTTTGAGAAATTATACTTTCTGGCAGTGGACAAGCAGACCAAAGCATAAGCAATGGTACTACTGAACTGACTCCATCCAATAGTTTTTCTAGAAATACAGTGCATAAGAGTATGAACAAAGAAACGCCATTGGGGAGAAAAGTTAGCTTTGTAAAAATTTGAAAACACCCTATTGGCCTTCATACCCCATTCTTGTGAGATTGGAAAACAAATCCTCATTAGGGATAGAGGTAATACCTGAGGCATCGTCTAGACGTAGACTGATGCGAATGACCTGTTCAGTGACTATCAAGGATTTGTCACACATCCTTGTCTTGATAAACTGCACACCGTTTTCAGTAACAGCGGTGGCATTGGCCCAAAATTGCTTCTGGTGCTCGATGAAGATTGGTGGTGACACAGTAAGAGCATACGCTATATGACTGGTCTTGAGAAAATCAACTATTTGATGGAATCCATCAGCCTGCTTCGGCTTTTGAAGCATTGCGATCTCATTGTGTTCATCAATAAACGCCATGGATGCTATCGGTCTTGAGGATTCTTGACTGAAACACACTGGTTACTTGAGAGAAAAGAGTTAGAGAGAAGATGAACAGTATTCAAAGAATCGTTGTGAGCTTTTAGGCGGGCAAAGAGGGTATTTATATGATTCGGGAAAGAAGCAGTATTAACCATATTTTCAGTTAAAAAAGTACTAACCCAGTAGCAGTATTAACTAAGAGCAGTATTAACTGAGAGAAGTATTAACTGAGAGCAGTATTAACTCAGAGCAATATTAAATGAGAGCAGTATTAACTGACAGCAGTATTAACTGAAAGCAGTATTAACTGAAAGCAGTATTAACTAACTAGCAGTATTAATATATAACTAACTAGCAGTATTAACACATACCTGAAGTAGTAATAATGAACCTGCAGTAGTAACTTTGCACTGGCAGCATTAAAACTGCACTGGCAACATTAACTATACTTACATTGTTGAAACTTGTGTTAGTATGAGCAGGGCAATAAACTTCCTGAGAAAGATGATTAGTAGCACCAAACAAATAAACAAATAACAGGTATACAAACACTTATTAAACATGAGCTCATTCAGAGTTGATCATGCCCACACTTGTGACCAAGAAAGTGAATCTACCCACATCAAAAGCTTGAGTGAATAGATCAGCAAATTGATTATCAGTATGAACTTTAGCAACTTGAATAAGCTTCTTTTCATTGCAGTCTCTAATAAAGTGATACCTGATTTCAATGTGCTTTGTTTTGGAGTGCTTGACTGGATTGTTAACAATGCTAATAGCACTGCTATTGTCAATGAAGATTGGAGTGTGAAGAAAGGTTACCCTATAGTCCAGCATTTGATTCTGAATCCATAGAACCTAAGAACAGCAACTTGCAGCAGCAATGTACTCAGCTTCTGTTGTGGATAAGGACACTGTGGTTTGCTTCTTACACTGCCAAGATACTAGTCTTGCACCTAAAAGCTGACATCCCCCTGATTTAGACTTTCTATCCATATTAGCACCACCCAAGTCACTGTCTGAATATGCAATCAAATCAAAAGTAGATTCATAAGGATACCAAAGACCTAATCTAGGTTGCCCTCTTCAGTATCTGAAAATCCTCTTAATAGCTTGAAGATGTGACTGCTTTGGCTTGACATGGAATCTGGCACATACACACACTGGAAACATGATATCTGGTCTTGAGGCTGTGAGATACATGAGAGATCCAATCATTGATCTATAAAGATGGACATCAACATCCTCCCCCTCAAGATCAACAGTGATCTGTTTGTGTGTTTCCATTGGTGTGCTTACTTGCTTTGAGTCTGATAGACCATACTTATCTAGGATGTCTTTCACATACTTTGATTGACTTATGAAAATCCCATCTTTCTGCTGTTTCACTTGAAGCCCATGGAAGAAAGTGAGTTCACCAATGAACTCATTTTGAAGCTCTTGTGCATCAACTCTTCAAAGTCTCTACACATCTGATCTTTTGTGGATCCAAATATGATGTCATCCACATATATCTGAACAAGTAAGATGTCCTTCTTACTTCTTTTAATGAAAAGGGTCTTGTCAATGATTCCCCTTTCAAACCCATTTTCCAAGAGATAGGTAGACAGAGTATCATACCATGCTCTTGGGGCTTGATGTAGACCATAGAGTGCTTTCTTAAGTTTGTATACTCTGTCAGGATATGATGGATTCTCAAATCCAGGGGGCTGACAGACATATACTTCCTCATCAATTGTTCCATATAGAAAGGCACTCTTCACATCCATCTGATATACCTTGAACTTCATATATGAGGCATAGGCTAGAAACAGCCTAATTGCCTCTACCCGTGCCACTGGAGCAAAAACTTCCTCATAGTCTATGCCTTCTTCCTGAGTGTACCCTTGTGCCACTAGCCTTGCTTTGTTCCTGATTACTATTCCTCTCTCATCCTTTTTATTTCTGAAAATCCACTTGGTGCCAATTGCTCTATGACCTTTTGGAAGGTCCACCAAGTCCCAAACATCTTGCAATTTAAACTGTAGCAACTCTTCTTGCATGGCTTATATCCAACTTGAATCTTTCATTGCATCATAAGCCTTCTTAGGGTCAATCTGAGATAGAAAGCAAGAGAGTACTGTATGTTGCTGATCCTGCAAATCTTGAAGTCTGCTTTGATTCCTAGTCATCATAGGAGAAGAAATGTCTCCTATTACCAGCTCAGGAGGATGATTCTTCTGAGTTCTTAATGAAGACTAGGTTCTTCATTAATTCCTACATCTAAATTGAAATCATTTAAGTCAGCTGAGGGAATCTCATCAGCTGCTTCTGGCTCTTCATGCTCTGGATTCTCCTCATCTCTTCTTTCTTCTTCACTCTGAATTGGTTCAGTAACAGTCTCATTTTCACAAATTTCAACAGGGTCCATTATAGGTATGGGAAAGATCACAGACTGAGGAATAATATCTTGTACTTGTTTATCCCTTGATCCTCTACTTCCTGATCCTGCATGATCATCACTACTAAAACCCAAAGAGTTAGTTAGTGAATCAATGTCAAATAACCACTGAGGACCTGAACCAATAGGAGTTGGTGTGTTCTCATTGCATTTGACATTGTCACTTTCCTCAATTATTCTAGAAGAAGAATTAAACACTCTGTATGCCTTACTCTAAGATGAGTAACCAACAAGAAAACCATCATCTGCTTTGCTATCAAACTTTCCTAAGTGATTTTTGGTATTGAGAATGGTACAAGGACACCCAAAAGGTTTGAAAAATCCAATAAATGGTTTTCTTTTATTTAAAAGCTCATATGGTGTCTTGTTTTTAGGCTTGACTACTAGAACTCTGTTTTGGACATAGCAAGCAGTATTAACTGCTTCAGCCCAAAAAGTAATTGGATGTTTTGAATCAGCTAACAGAGATCTAGCAGCTTCAATCAGTGTCCTATTCCTTCTCTCAGCAACACCATTTTGTTGTGGAGTGCTAGGAGCACTGTATTGCCTCTCAATTCCTTTTTCCTCACAAAAGGTGTTTAGGTCAAGATTTTTAAATTCAATACCATTATCTGACCTAATGACTTTTACCTTTTGATTTGTTTGGTTTTCAATTCTTAGAATAAAGGATTTGATCAGTCCACTTGTCTCATCCTTAGTACTTAGAAAATATACCCAAGTAAATCTAGAGTAATCATCAACAATAACTAAGCAGTATGATTTCTTACCTATACTCATGACAGTTGTAGGACCAAACAGATCCAAATGCAACAACTGAAGAGAAGAGGAAATTGTGTTCAAGTCTTTGGACTTATGAGAAGTTTTGTGTTGTTTGCCGTTGAGACAAGCAACACAATGATCATCACATGAAAAGACTTTTGAAGGCAGACCTCTTACAAGGTTGTTTTTAACAAGATTATTCATTGTTTTAAAGTTCATGTGACACATCCTTCTGTGCCAAAGTGATGATTCATCCAAAGAGGCTTTTGAAACAAGAAAGTTTAGGGATGAATCATTTGAAACATTTTCCATATCCAAACAATAGACATTATCCTTTCTAGGAGTTCTTAGTAGTATCATCTTTTCATCAACTACCTTGAATCCATGAGCAAGGATCATGCATTCTGAATCAGTGAATAATATGTTATGCTTTTTGTCACAAACCTGTGATACACTTAACAGGTTGTATCTTAACTGTTCAACATAGAAAACATCTTCAAAGGTCATCTTACCTTTTGTTACATCTCCCTTACCACTAATCTTACCTCCATCTGGAGTATTACCAAAGGCAACATGCCCTCCATCAATTTTCTTGAAATTCTTGAGGTAAGCCATGTTCCCTGTCATGTGCCTAGAGCAACCACTATCAACATGCCAAATGCTCTTTCCCTTGAGCTGCTGGTTGCCCTGCACATAAGATAAATCAATTAGTATTGACTGGGAACCCAAGCCAAAGTGGTCTTGGGCCTCCCTTTTTCATCAAAGTACTTATACTCCTTTTTGATGAGATTTTTAAATTTAGAATCCTCTTGAGTGGAGTACTTTGTCCAGATGATTGGTCTAGAAGCACAAGCACTAGAAGCAGTACTAATTTTAGAAGTACTAACAGAGTTAGCAGCACTAACAGGTTTAGAAGTACTAACCTTGTTAGAAGCACTAACAGAGTTAGCAGTATTAATATTTGATGAAGTACTAACAATGTTAGTTTTAGAAGTACTAATACTATCAGCAGCACTAACATTGATAGCAGTAGTATTGCTTCTGGCAGCACTATCTTTGTCAGCAACACTATTTGTGGTAGCAGTACTAACAGTTTTAGTGCTTTTGGGAACCCACATCTTGACACTTTCGTTTTCAATCTTTTTCTTCATGTGGATTTTAGATTTAACATGTTTCTTAGCCACATGGTTCCTTTCATTCTTCCTATAACCAAAGGGTTTTTGCACATATCTTTGAAAATTTATCCTTTGGTTCATAGGATTAAAATAACAGTGCTTGGCAAGATGGTTCAATTTGCCACATATGAAACAAGGTTTTGGTTTGATAATTCTACTCAGATCAACTCCTTGTTTCTGAGCCCACTGATTATTTCAATTTCTTTGATTTCCCCTCCTTTTATCATGTTTTAGGGGCTCATATTTAATACCTGCACACTGTTTGCAAGGAACAGGATTCACATCTGTAGTCTGCTTGTAATGGACCTTTTTAGTCTTTCCCTCAGTCTTCTCTACACCATCAGATTTGACCCAATCCCTTCCACCTCCCTCATTGGTAAGAATGTTATTTTCTAAGGGAATCTCACCACTCACAGTGTTATCCTTACTCTTACCAGCTTCTTTCTCAGTCTTTTCCTCAACAACTACTTCATCTAAAGGATCTATCTTAGTGGCTCCCTCATGCAAGTCCTTCCTATCCTTGGTCTCTAGCAAATCTGATTTAGGAGGGATGTAGTTGTTGTTGTATGGTGGTGGTGTGGTATTGTACCCAATTCCTGGTTTAATCTTATCATGGATTTGAACCTTTAGAATTGAATTCATGGCTTTAGAAGCATATGAAAACTTTTCCACATCCACCTTAACCTTGGCTAGCTCTCCTCTCAACTTTTCATTCTCCTCTCTAGACTTTGTCAGTTGGATTTCTAAAATATTTTGCTCCCACTTCCAGTAATTTGTATCATATGTGTGTTGAAGTTCATTGGCTTGGACTTTAATTTGTTCCTCAAACCTCTCAACAATTTTCACATAGTCTTTTCTATCCTTTTCTAACCTCTTAAGGTCATCACTCATACTCTGGTTGTGATCCCTGTACCTTTTAACAGTGTCTATGCAAGTTTGAGTACAGAGATTAGAATGTACCTCAGTTGGGAGATCAGATACCTCTGCCATGAGAGCTTGTTTTTGAATGGCCTCTTCTGCTTGATCACTCCAGTCAAACCCCATTCCTTGTTGAGAAACAAGAGCTTGAGCAGAGTTTCTGTTTTGGTTGAAGTTTCCAGTTTGAGCTTGTTGGTGGTTGTTTTGAGAATTTCCACTTCTGCATTCCCTGGAAAAGTGTCCCTTCATATGACACTTGTAGCACTCCACCTTTGACTTATCAAAGCCTGCTCCATCTTCTCTTCTTTGAGAGAAGTTGTTCCTCCCAGTCCTCTTGATGAACTTCTTCACCCTCATAGAAAGCATGGCCATCTGCCATTTAATATCCATCTCTTCAAGATCATCAGGATGAAGCTGTTCCAAGTCATCATTGATTAAAGAAGAGTTACCATGGATGGAAGGAAAGGCTTCAAAAATAGATTCATTGCCTTTTTCTTGATTTACTCCACTGGCAGCATTAACTAATTCAGGGTTAGTAGTAGAATTTGTTGATGCTGATAGGAGTGCAGGATTATGAACATATCCAGTAGGCTTCTTCTTTGCTTCCACTTCATATTCAAACACTCTCAGATCATTGTACAGATCATCCTGTTCCTTTTCTTCCAGCATGTCATTCTGTCTGAATGAGACATTGTACATGGTCCATTCATCTCCAAGAGATCTGAGGAACTTTCGGTTGACATCATCTTGTTCCATCTGAACTCCAACAGTATCCAACTCCCCAATTAACTTATTGAATCTATCAAAAGTTTGAGTCATAGATTCATTCTTTGAAGATGTAAAATTCTCATATTGCTGCTTGAGAATATCCCTTTGATTCCTCTTAATGCTCTTGGTGCCAGCAAATCTCTTCTCTAAAGCATTCCATAGAATTTGAGCATCAGTGCAGTGATTAAATTGATGTTGATACTCATTAGGGATGGCCAATACCAGGGTGCTTAAGGCTTTCATCTCCAATTGTCTCACTTTCTTCTCAGCATCAGTTTTTGGAGGTGGTCTTCTTCCATCTCGTCCAATTTTACCTTCAGCAGAGGGACCATTCTCAACAATGTCCCACATAGAAAAGTCTGTAAGGAGGATGTACTGCTTGATCCTAATTTTCCACATGTCAAACTCATTAGGTTTGAGCATGGGAACCTTTGAAACAAGAGTACTGGTTGATTCAACTGTGTTGTCCATGATGAATGAAGGTTTATGAGAATACTATGCTCTGATACCACTTGTCAGGATCTGATTCTTAACAAGAATAATGAAACTCAAAAACAATATTAAAGAAGTTGCGGAAAAACACTTTAATATTCAAACTATCAATGTAACAGTAAAATATATATCACAAAATGTAACTTTATTGAATGATTAAAGTTACAAGCTTTCACACAAAACCTCAATCTTGATGAACAAGCTTACCAAGATGAATTCTACTTCTCTAGAACTAGGGTTGTAAACCTTGAGATTAATTCTCTCTCTAAACAAAAACTCAGAAATCTCGTATCAAATTATTCTGAAAAATCCTATACATATACTGAAAATAAAAGATAATTACAAAACTTAAAAGATCTTCAGTATATTCTTCCATAATTATCTTCAGCCTTCCATGATTATCATCAAATCTTAACTTTATCTCCAAGGCATCTTTATCAATAAAATCAGCACTAATAATCTTCAGAAGTATTAACCATCTTCAGCAGCATTAACCAATCAGCAGTACTAACTACTAGCAGTACTAACTCTCCAAGCAGTACTAACTATTCAAGTAGCAGCACTAACTCTTTAAGCAGTATTAATTCTACTAGCAGTAGTAATCTTGAAAGCCTGGCAGTAGTAATCACTTAGACAAATCTTCAGTTCCCAACAATGCTCATCCTTGCGACCCTAGACAAGTTTCCCGTTTCTAGCGGCTTGATGAACTCCAAAATATCTTATCTTAAGGTTTCTAATGTAAACTTCACTTACAATCACTTATAAGAATGCTAGTTTGAGTCTAGGCATCCAAAACTCAATACCTAATTCTCTCAAACTTAAGCTCTGATACCAACTTGTCACACCCTCAAATTTGAGATAGCAACTAATTTAAAATTTACTAAATACATCAATAAATGCTTCAACCACAATCATAATTTAAGATTTAACCTCAATACACACAATCTATAATAAGAACGGGTGCTACTAAAACCCAATAACCGTCACTATCTTCAACCTGTGGAAACTTCATCAACCACTTACTCTTGTATAAAGCTAAGGCTCAACTCTTACTAGCACTGTTAGAACCGAACCCCCCAATAGAAACCTGATGCACATGCCGACAAATAAAAAGGGTTAGGCTTAACGCCTTGTGAGTTCAAGAGTTTTAACATGAATAAATATATCTCAAAAATGAAGGAATTCAATTCAAAACAATATCCTTAGAAATGGTTTACCTAGAAATGGAAATGACACATTTTCCCCATAATATGCACTTTTAAAGACAATGCTCCCAAACACACATTTCTTATAAAACGATGCAACCTGGAACTCGCCTAAACGGGGTCATAGTTCGATACTCAAATTTGTGAAAATGTAAATAATACTTCATATCCCAAAACACCCAAACTCGGGTGGGATAAAATACTCGAACCTTAAATAACGGAAAACAATCCATATAAATATGATACACCATTAAAACATGAAACTGAAGCTTAATACTCACGCGGCCATAAAATGGAATGAAATCCAAGTATTAGAGCATGGACAATTAAATATCCAAAATACCGCGGGCCGACAACGGGGGATACCCGTATCCGTTGAGAGCGGAGGAGAACAAAAGTATTCCACTCAAACAACGTTGGTCGCACGACACTTCACGACACGAACGCCCAAGTGTCCCTATGACCGGAATTATCGGCAAAGGCTCGGCACACGGGGGATACAACGATGACATTCCCCACACGGCGAGGGATCCCACAGTCATAATATCTCAAACGGGCTCATCCCTCCTAGTGCCTACTTGTAAGGACAAGGTCATAAACCATGAGTCCCGGAGTTCAACCCCGTACCACCCAATTGACCATCAAATAAGACTGACTTACGTGCCTATGGATCCAATGCAACACAGTCTTAAGTGTTAAAGCACATATTTATTGGATTCAAGATCATAATTATCTGAAGATGGAAAACTGAAGTCAAAGCTGATAAAGTCGTCTCAACAAATAGTCTAGGGTCCTTTTGTAATAAATAGTCAAAGTTTGTTTATGTATTTTATTTATTAGTTTTAAGTTAAATAAGTTTAGTTTTAGTTGTTGGGCCTAAACCTTGTCAAGCACATTAGGCTTATTAGCCTAAGTATAAATTGTCTTATTTTAGTGGTAATTAGGTTTAGAGAGCTTAATTAGAGAATTAATTTTGAGAGAGGTTTAGTCTGGTGGTGGTGCGCCGTACACAGAAGAAAGAAACAGAGAGATTTCGATTTCAAGCTTGTAACCTGTTGAATCGTTTGATTAATCGTATCAGGTTTAAATTATTTTGTTAATTATATGTTTATTTGATTGAATGATTACTTATTGGGACACACAATTGCTATCAGAGCTAAACAGGTTGAATTGAATAAGTTTTTGTTCGGTTCTATTTTTCTGTCAAAGATTCATAATTTTTATTGTGTAATCGTTCATTCAAGTTTGTATATATTGGGTTGTAATCGATATGTATATGCTATTGATTTGGCATTGATTGTTTTGAGTATTGCATTGACTTCGATTATCAATTTGTTGATTTTTGTTTTCTAGGTTCGTTTTTGAGTCGACACTGTGTCATAAATCGAATTATTCTTAAAGTGGTTTTTATTGAAATTAATTGATTGGAATTTGTTCTAGTTGGTTATTTGATTGTTTTGGTAAAGTTTGGTTGTTTAATTCGAGATATCGAGTGTTTTCTAGACTGATTTGTGTTTCTGGGTCGATTAACATCAAGAACATACCGGTCGCCCGGCATTCATATCGGTCGACTTGGTTTGCGTATCACGCTATACCGGTCTTTGTTTATATCGGTCTTTCACTATCGGTCGTCCACACCTTATCGGTCGATCGGTACACACACAATCCACCCCGGTCGAATTCCTTAAAGTCTATCGATCAAGGCTAATATCGGTCGAAGACCTCTATCGGTCCATTGCATTATATCGGTCTTAGATCTCTATCGGTCGAAGCATAGTGTCGGTCGAACAACCATCCGGTCTAACATCATATCGGTCTAAGCAAGTTACCGGTCGAATCCTACTTTGCGCATCGGTCGTGATACGCAAACTGTACTTTGCGCATCGGTCGTGATACGCAAACTGTACTTTGCGCAAGGGCCTTGATACGCAAACCTCTACTTTGCGCAACGGCCTTAATACGCAAACCTTCACTTTGCGCAAGCACTGTTCACACTTTAGCGGGACCCCCGTGCTAAGTCTGCGGAGGGGGACAAAGTTCTGTTCGTGATCAAAATTTTATGATTTTCATTCTAAGATTTTCAGTATTGTTTGATTTTATCTGGACTAACGGTCATTTTTCAAGTTCTTATATTATATATACCAGAATGAATTCTAGTGAAATTCCTTCAATCAATACGGACGAGAATCCACTAGTCCTTTTCAGAGGAGAGTACGAGCAATGGAAGGACATATTCTTGGACTTCATCGACAGAAATGACTTGGATGACTACATCAGATTATCTCTAAAGGAAGGAATCATGAAACCACCTACCAAGGTTCTCACAGTAGCTAGAGAGAACGGAGAAAATGAAAAGAGAGAATTTCGATTACCTCTTGATAAATACTCAGATGAGCAGAAAAGAAGACATCAAGCTGACTGTTTAGCCAAATCTTTTATATTGCAAGGAATTTCCAAGGAAATATCAAAGGAGATTTCCATCAAGCTATAATGCAAAAAGGCTACAGGAAAGCTGTTATGGGAACATATTGAGAAGATTATGACAGGACCAAAGATGTCTTCAAGAGTAAAGTTTCTGGAATTTGAGAACTCTAAACTAAAAGAAAAGATTTCTGCTTTGGAAGCTCAAATCCAGAAACTAGATTCTGTTGAGAATAATGAGAAAGTTAATGATTTGGAGAGTGCAAATGCTGATCTTCAAAAGAAGATATCTGATATGGAGAAAAAGATGGCCAAAGAAAGATCTAAGTTTGAGATTGAAAAGAAAGCATTTGTAAAGTTCTGGATTAAGTCAGAACATGTGGGCGGAAGCCATTTTGTCGGCTAATTATCTTTTGAACAAGATACCCCGCAAGAAACAAGATGAAACTCTGTATGAATTTTGGATGGGGAGAAAACCATCTTACAAGTACTTACGAGTGTGGGGGTACCTAGCTAAAGTGGTTGTACCTCCTCCTAAGGTACAAAAGCTAGGACCTAAAACAGTGGATTATGTATTCATTGGATATGCACAAAATAGTAGTGCTTATCGGTTTCTTGTGTATGAATCTAAAAATCCCGAGATACACAATAATACAATTATGGAGTCAAGAAATGCTTCATTCTTCGAAGATGTGTTTCCTTTTTTGAACAAGGAAGATCAAACATCATCTTCTAAAGGTAAAGAAATTGTTTGAGAGGATGAACAAATTCTATCTGATGAAGAAGTGGTGGAACCTAGAAGAAGTAAACGGGCTCGGGTTGAAAAATCGTTTGGTCCCGATTTTTACACCTACGTGGTGGAAAGTGAACCCAAAACCTATCGTGAGGCGGTCACGTCTTCGGAGGGAACTCAATGGAAGGAAGCCATCAAAAGTGAGATATAATCTATATTACAAAACCATACATGGGAACTAGTGGACCTACCACCGGGTTGTAATCCACTAGGTTACCGTTGGATCTTTAAAAGAAAGATGAAAGATGATGGCAGTATTGACAAATACAAGGCGAGATTAGTGATCAAAGGATATAGACAAAAGGAAGGTCTAGATTACTTTGATACTTATTCGCCTGTGACAAGAATAACATCCATTAGATTGGTGTTAGATATTGCAACTATTAGAAATCTGCAAATTCACCAAATGGATGTGAAAACTGCTTTTCTAAACGGAGATTTAGAAGAAGAAATCTATATGAAGCAGCCTGAGGGATTCGTTGCCCCGGGACAAGAGAAGAAGGTTTGTAAACTTATTAAATCCTTGTATGGCCTAAAGCAAGCTCCAAAGCAATGGCATCAAAAGTTTGATCAAGCCATCTTAGAAAGCGGTTTTAAGATAAATGAGTGTGATAAGTGTGTTTATATGAAAGACACCACTCATGGATATGTCATCTTGTGTTTATATGTTGATGATATGCTTATCATCGGTAGTGATGACAAAATGATAAGGTCCACGAAGGATATGTTGAAATCTAAGTTTGACATGAAAGATTTGGGTTTAGCGGATGTGATTCTTGGGGTCAAGATCACTAGAACCCAAAATGGGTTGGTGTTAAATCAAACACACTATGTGGACAAAATTCTTGAGAAATTCAATGAAGGAGATACTAGTATAGCTAGAACTCCGATTAACACTAGTCAACATCTAGCTAAGAATAGAGGGGAAAGTGTTGCACAAGTGGAATACTCAAGAATAACTGGTAGTCTAATGTATCTTATGAGTTGTACTAGACCTGACTTAGCATATTAAGTGAGCAGGTTAAGTAGGTATACTAGTAATCCCAGTTTAGAACACTGGAAGAGTATTACTTGATTGTTAAGATATCTAAGATACACACGTGATTATGGACTGCATTATGGAAAATATCCAATGGTGATCGAAGGATACAACGATGCAAATTGGATATCTGATATAAAGGATTCCAGATCGACAAGTAGATATGTGTTTACATTTGGAGGTGCGGCTATATCTTGGAAATCGTCCAAGCAAATTGTTATAGCCAGATCCACGATGAAATCTGAATTTATTGCCTTGGATAAATGTGGTGAAGAGGCAGA
Organism: Arctium minus; assembly: GCA_954870635.1. Taxonomy (NCBI): domain Eukaryota; kingdom Viridiplantae; phylum Streptophyta; class Magnoliopsida; order Asterales; family Asteraceae; genus Arctium; species Arctium minus. The sequence goes on along the minus strand of OX941080.1, from coordinate 40,618,303 downwards.
ATGGCTACGTCAGTTCATGGAAGATATTCCTAAATGACCTAAGCCGGTAACGGCCATATGTATACATTGTGATAGCCAATCGGCGATTGGTAGAGCTCAAAGTACAATGTATAATGGGAAATGTAGACATATTAGACGTAGACATAATACGATTCGACAATTACTCTCTACTGGAGTTATCACGATTGACTATGTAAAGTCAAAGGATAACATTGCAGATCCGCTTACGAAAGGCCTAAGTAGAGATTTGATTTCTATGTCGTCGATAGGAATGGGACTAAAGCCCTTGAATGAGTAATTCATGCAAAGGAAACCTTACCTAGAAGACCGGAGATCCCAAGATCTGGGTTCAAAAGGACAACCTAGTTGTATGAATAAGGGAGGTCACTGTGGGGGGAGTTAATAAACTTCCAACTACAATTCTGAATCAGTGATAGTAAGGCAAAGTGGGTGACTTTTAATGATCAATGAAGATCACCTATGTGAGAGAGAAGTGGGGTCGCTTCGAAGGGAATTGTGGGGGCTCAATTCCTATCAGCTCTCGCTGAACCAGGCTAGTGTTCATGACCATAACGAACACGTCTATGAGGATATGACCTTGTTAGGAAGAATTTTGTGTGAAATGTATTGTCGCTTACATAAATGGCAGTTCAGTTCAAGGACATCGAGTCTACTGACAGCTAGGAGGCTAAGTGTGTTTCACAAGGGAAGGTTCAAAGGATAACACCTACCTATCCTATGGAAGATTCGACCATTAAAAATTTCGTAGGGAAATTTCGTATGCAAAGATCGATCTCCATTCATGTGGGGGATTGTTGGAAAATTTTAGTAAAAATGTGGTTTTTTTACTAATTTTGGATACATTTAAATACATGTATATATATTGTATATATCGAACTCTTAGTGGGTTTGTGTTCTCTTATATGAGAGCTTCGAAACGATCTATTATGTGTCCAAAACGGAATATGTGTGAATGAGATATCGATGCTCAAAGTTGGGTGATTTGAATGAATTTGGTGGAAACCAAGTGGTGTGGGAAGTTGTCCCACATAGGAAGGAGTAACAAAACTTTTGTGGTTTATAACCATGAAAGTATGAGGGACTTACAAGTCCATTGTTTGGTTTTACTCCATTACCTACCCGCGTGCAGGGAGGTGCCGATTGAGACTTTCGTAGGCTAAAATCGACGAATTTGTACGTGGGCGCGACCTGCGGACACGAATGCCGCTCCGAAATCTTGTGCTCGTGCAACTTGGTTTTTGCGAATTTTTTTGTTTTAATCCAGTGCATTGGGCGAGTTATGCCGCGGGTTTACCCACATGGCAACTCGCGACATGCTCTGGAGTGTCGACAAAAACAGTGAATTACGCGGGCTTACTCGCGACATGCACTGTCTTGAGGACGAGAAACAGTGCATCACGCGGGTTATGCCGCGAGTTTACCCGCGTGCACTGTTGCAGAATCCGTTTGTAACTCCTTTCGATACTCATTGATGTTAAAAATTAATATGTTTTATTATCAGATAATTACTATTAATTTCTGATTAATTACATATTGATTTCGTCGGTTTCAATCGTGAGTATAAAATGTGGAGTCCGGGTTCATTCCTCGATACACCGAATATCGAACAACGCACTATTCTCTGAATTTCTCTCGCATACGTTCTCTCTCCGGTATTTTCAGGCAAGTGGTTATATCCGGCAGTACACACTGCTTACGTTGTTGTACCCTGGGAACAGACGGCGAATCTGTTTAAGGGAATTGTGTTATACACGAGCCTCAGCGCCGTTTCAGTTCATCTTCGGTTATTCGTATACATTTATCTTCAGTCGATTTCATTGTATTCGATTTGTATTAATCATTCGTTGATTGTATTTACTTTTACATTTGTTGTAATTTTATATGTATTGTTAAAATATATATCGTTTATACTAACATCTTATTTCTAAGTGAAATATATTGCATTTGTTTGATTTGATTTTTAAAGTCATCAACCTTGCACTTTTTTAAATGTTTCGATAACCTCTAAAAAGATTTTAATAATTCAAAATAATAAATATATGTTTCGATACTTTTAGGTCCGAAAAGTATATTGGTGATAATATTATTTGTTTCCGTGATGCAAACAAATCGAATAAAGAAATAGGAAAATGACACCATATATGCATACCTTTGGAAATGTCTTGAACCAAGAAGACAGGTCTGGCGTGGCCTAATTAACACCAGCTAGATATGTATATCCTTCATGCATGTATGGTTTATATTCTACCTGTCGACAAGTTGCATTCAAATCCCTAGCTAGTTTACACAAAAACTTAGGACAAAGTTAACAATATCTTTTTCGATATGATGGGAAATCTCGCAAATATGCTTTAATCAGGGATCTCAAAGAGATAATGTTTCATGCCCAATGTAGATGTTAAAAATAATTAAATCTTTATAAAGTAGGCATCACTTATATTATGCATACTCAGTACTAAATGGCATCATGGTGATGTATGAAAGGGGGTTTATGGTTGATTTTATTAGTTTATGTAAAAAAAAGGTTATTTTCATATTCCATTACTTTGAGAAAAACATTATTCCATGACAACCAATTGTTAATAGCTTCGTCGTCATCAAACTCGATTCTTAAACTGATGTTTCCGTCAAGTGAGTTTTATATTTTCGAATTGTTAAAATAATCATAATTACAATTAAATTGGGTTTATAATTGATGGCGGAAATGCACACGTGTAAAATGTGGCACAATAATGGGGCAAGTATACACCACGTAGCTTTCGTTTCTCAAGTAATATAATGTTAAGGACCAAATATCGTATCCACAGGGATTGAACTTAACTAAGAATCAGAGATTTCCACGAACTTCCGGTGCAAAGTTAGATTTATAAAATTGAAGGGTTGATTTTTTAGCGAAATATTAAAATTTAAATAAACAAGATAATAAAAAGCGGGAACGGATGTAAGTTTCCCCCGAGATTATTTTAATAACTTAAATGGTTAACAAAACCGGTCACAATAGAACCCACACGATTTCCTCCTTTCGAAGCGACGTCGTATCAGTTGCGATAACGGTTTTATTATAAAATCACCACACTTTCTAACTTTCGGTTTACCAATCTCACTAAGTAGATCTCAAAGATCTTAGCTCCGTTAGTATGGAGAGATGCACATATCTCTATGACACACCAACTCGACCGACATCTAGACCTTAGTTTCATTATACAAAAATCCATATCTCTATGCGATTATTGAATATTTTCTCAAAGCTCCTTGCATCACCCAAGCCGTATTCGGATCCACCCCTCTCGAGGTCTAAGATCTAATATTAACACACACAAGTGATCGACATGTCCGCGTTGAGATGAAGCTTCAACTTGGATGACCAAACCAAAAAGTTAGCCGAATGCGGTAACACCCAAGTGTTACATATTAACCTCTCGGGTTGACTTACACCCGCACCCAAAGGGGGGTTTAGCTACTCATAATGTTAAAAGACATGATAAAGAAAAAGAAGAAGAAGTGCATAAACTGAAATTTCATAAAACGAAAACGTAACATTGTGGCCACAAGTTCACCACAGTGGTGGACAGAAAGTTAATAAAACTTAAACAAAATTACTACAAGAACTAGAAATACAAAGCAAAGCTCTACTACTACTGATAATATGATGGAGTATGGATGAATGAATGAATCTTCCAAAGCTAAGCACCCTTCTTATAGTGGAAGATGATGGGTGGGAGTGAAAAAGACATGAGAGGGTGAAAGAGGCCTCCCATGTTTGTCTTCTACCTTCCTTTGGCTCCATCTAGCTCGTCCATATCTTGCATCTTCTTTTGTGTAAGGGTCAACCTTGACTCCAACATGCATGCCTCCAACTTGCATGAAAATGGGCTTAAAAAATCTGCAGAAAAATCGTGGGTGCAGTACTCGCCACAGTGGCGCACGAAAATTTCACGAAAATTCGAATTTTTGATCTCATTAGTTATTTAGAAAATCTTGGAACATTTTAGACCAAAGGATTAAGAAAAGCTCAAATGGGTACGAAAAATGTTACAAAGGGGTTAAAACGAGTGACAAATTACTCTAAAAATTGAGGGATATCACATCCTCAAACTTGAGATATTACTTGTCCTCAAGTAAAAAAAAAGGAATGGAAAAAAAAAAGATAAACCGAAATTTTTGGCTACAACGAAACAAATTATTTGCGATAGATGATGCACTACCTTTGGAAATTGCCGGTGCACTCATTTTTTCGTCGTCGTATTGCTTCGTTGATCAATAGGGCTTTTTGAGGGTGTATGTTCGCTCGAGTCTTGGGTTTTCCCTTTTCATCCCCACACTTATTATTTTGTGGGGTTAATCGAAAGGAGTAATTTGGCTTTTTGAGTGGGCTTGACTTTTTCCTCCTTTTACTTCCTTTGAATAATTGTAACCGCCATGTCGAAAGCGAATCTAAAAAGATATAGTTTACAATTGCCTAATGTAGCTTTTTCTTTGGCTTTTAAAATTGTAAACTATATAAATCTTTCCTTTTTTTGGATTTATTTGGGTTGATTAAAAACCCCTCCCCAAACTTTAGAGATGGGCAATGTCCCCATTGCCGGAAATGTGTCGTCAATGAGAGAGCGGCTAGGGTACGAAAGGGACCTGTATGAGCCAAGAATGAGAAATGGAGGACTACATCATTTCAAACATCGCAATACGAAGAAAAAAAATGAAAGCACCTGCAAAAATTGTTAGCACAAAGAAATAGGAAAACGCACATAACGATCACGCAAATAACATCAGATAAGGTTCAACAACAAGATAATAACAAACTGTACCCCAAAAGAAGATAACAACAAAAGAGATGAGATAAATGTTCCAAGAGTTTAAAAATAACCGAGAGATCACGCATGTGGTGGCTGACCACTGTGGTCAGCATCAACAATAGGTGGTGGAGGGACTGATGTAGCAGCCTCGGTCGATGTACCTGTCAGAGTATCCAAAATATCCAGGAATGGCGGGAGTCTGGCAGCAATGACCGGATCCAAGATGTGGGTCACGGGCATGTGCATACATCCAATAAGGAGTTAAAAGTAACTCATGGCTCATGTGGCGCTCATCAACAGCAAATATGTAAGACACAGCAGCCGAAAGGGCCTCATGGAGCCTGCAGATGGCTAGAGTCTGCTCCTTAAGCTGCCCGGTAAGTATAGTCAACCAAGTATTCATGCCATAAACGACATCGGGGACCTGCTGCTGCGAAGGCGGAACATGTGGCGGGGCGCGGGAGGAGGAGGCTCTATGGGAAAGAGGCTCTTGTGGCGTTTTCTTACCTGAAAAGCGAAAAGACCGTTTCATCCGGTCGATAATCCCCTGATCAATACAAGAAGTGTGGAACTGTGTCTCATAGTCATCGTCAAGCTGTACCTCAAAATGCCTCAACAACCGAGTAATCAAACTCGAAAAAATCAGACAAGAACTAGCTCTTGCCGCAACCTCTTGGAATATACTTTGGATCACCGGACCGAGATCAATCGGATGGTCCCGCAAGATACAATACAACATGATGCATTTGTCTCTAGAAAGTGTGATATTGTGTAAAGTGGGCATGATGTTGTGTCGCAGAAACTGAAACCAAAGACTAGCCTCGGCGGTGAGGTGACCAGATCGAATGATATCCCGGTTGTTGTCCATCATCCAACCATAGCCGGGAATAGTCAAAGTGGATGCAATATCATCGTCCTCCTCAATAGTAGTGCGGTGAGATAATCTAGAATAAACGCACTCGCGTGGGGGTGTCAAACCCAAAGTGGCATTGATGGATCTGCCATCAAACCCTACCTGGATATCCCGAATGTGCACCACATCGCCGCTGGTACCACCCATGGAGGTATAGAACTCGCAGACTAACGAGAGGTTTACCTCGCACGGCTAAGGTACCAAACTCGACCACCCATGGGAGGTCAAGTGGGATCGGATAAAGTCAAATTGCCGTACCAATGCGAGGTGAAAACCGTGCTCAACCAGCAACTATTTTTGAAGGATAACAAGATACCCAACCTCAAAAGATGGTGGTGCAATAGAACGGTTGGATCGGCGACGATGAGAAGGACTTGAAGTACACGGTCGGGGCGCTTCATCATCAGGATGATAGTCACGATCATCAACTGTTCGCTTTCTGGACTGATGTGTCGTGGCCCGTGCGGCTGTGGTCTCTGTCTCAGGAATAACCTCGGTTGATGAAGAGTCGGACCCGGATTTCTCGCCATGGTCGTGTGTGGGCACATTGTCGCCACTGTGGTTACCCACCACAGTGGTGGCACTCGGAGACATAGGCTTTGGTGAATCGGCATGCATGGGCCCTTTTCCTTTATTAATCCCCACGCCTTTATCTGCTAAAACTTCTCCCGGAGTGTCATCTGCGAAATACCGACCAATGTCGGTTTCGTATCCTGGGAGGTCGGTATATCCCATTTGGTTGAGATCGAAATTCCGAACATCAGGAATGTGTTTGGGTGAGCTAAAAAGGAGGAAAGTGGGAGTGGGTTGAGGGGAGGGTTCGGTTGATGGGAAAACCGCCTCCGTCATGAAAGAGGGAGGGGTAGGGTCGGTGGTGGTAGAGGGGATTAAGGGGTAGAGGAAGGGGAGGTGTTTTACCTGTTGGCAGTCATCGGAGGTGGAGATGGTAGCGGCTGGAGGTTCGCTGGTGGTGGAAACTGGGGGTGAAGAGGTCGACCGACGATCGCTGGAGGCGGCGGGCGGGGAAGGGACTCGGTGGTCGGTGGAGGCGACGACACCGAGGCTGGCGACCGGAGCAACATTAGTGGTGACGAGGTGCGCTGTCAACGAGGATGGATCTAGGAGCTCACCACCGCCGATCGTCAAGCGGCGAGCGGTGGCCGTGGGTCACCGAGAGGGACGTCACGGAGGGTGTGGGCCGGAGGTGAGAACCTTCTGCCGAGCCATGGCCGGTCGCCGGCGTGGGTTCAATGGAGATGGGAGCAGTATGGTTTGATGGTGGGATTGTTGTTTTGGAGAGGAAGGATTAAGGGGTAAGGGGGTTTTGTGAAGAGTGTTTTTTTGTTGTGGTGGGTAGTTTAGGTTTAGTGGTTTTAGGTAGAGTGGTAATGAGTTTGGGAGGGGAGGGGTGAAGGGGGGAATCTAATGGGTCGGTTTTGGGAGTGTCAAAACAAAAGGGGGAAAATGTTTTTTTTTTCTTGAAGAAAAGAAAAAAAATGTAACAAAAAGGGTGACAAGTAAGAAAAAGTTGATGGCTTAGGTGGTGTAGGCTTTTGCTTTTGCTTTTTAACTTAGAGAAACAACATATATATTTTTATGAAACTTCACTTTTCTCATAGCAAAAGGGGGGGGGTAAGAAGCATTATAAAAAAATGACACATGGAAACCGAAATCAGACGTTGGGAACTGATTTTTTAGAGAATTCTCAACTTTTTTAAAGAATAAGATATTATCCCCCATGTTTTCTACTGTCTGGAGCTGCTTTAGGACCCTTGGACCAAGCCCACCATAGTGGTGACACTGTGGCCACAACTGCAACACACGAAAAAAAAATTTGCTCACTTCTTGAAAATAAAAAATTAAAATACTGCAATAGATCCCAATATTTACATGGGTTACAACCAACCCCACAACTTAAACGGAGCATTAGGTTTTGTTAGGCACTTCCTCGGGGAGGTAGTGCTTAACGCGATGACCATTCACTCGAAAGGTGCTACCATCTTGAGGATTTATCAAATCCACCGTACCGAATGGGTTAACTTTGGCAATTTTGAACGGTCCGGACCAACGGTATTTGAGTTTACCCGAGAACAATTTTAAGCGATAATTAAAAAGAAACACTTGTTGACCTTTTGAAAAATGTCTTTGATTAATGCAACGATCATGCCATATTTTAGTTTTTTCCTTGTAAATTTTGGCATTCTCGTATGCGTTATGTCGCAATTCCTCAAGTTCAACAAGTTGGAGCTTTCGCTTATTTCCCGCGATATCCTCGGCCATGTTTAACTCTTTGGTGTCCCAAAACGCTTTATACTCCAATTCTAATGGGAGGTGACACGCTTTACCAAACACAAGACGATACGGTGACATGTCCAACGGGGTTTTGAAAGCTGTGCAATAGGCCCAAAGTCCATCATCCAATTTTTGTGACCAATCTTTGTGATGGGGCTTGACAACTTTTACTAAAATTGTTTTAATTTCTCGATTCGAAAGCTCGGCAAGCCCATTTGTTTGCGGATGGTAAGCGGTGGCCACACGATGTTGGATGTTGTACTTGCTAAGGACAACACTTAATATTTTATTGATGAAATGAGTTCCCTCGTCACTAATTAAAGCTTGAGGTGTTCCAAAACGGGTAAAAATATTTTTGTGTAAAAAGTTAATTTTTGTCTTACATCATTGTGGGGACATGCAATAGCTTCTACCCATTACGACACGTAGTCAACCACAACTAAAATATACTGATTATTAAAGGTTATCGGAAACAGTCCCATAAAATCAATACTGCAAACATCAAAATTTTCCACTTCCAAAATATTGTTAAGGGGCATTTCATTTCTTTGAGACACATTCTCGGTCCTTTGACAACGGTCACATCTCTTGACAAATTAAAATGAATCTTTAAAGATCGGCAAAAAAAATCCATTTTGCAAAATTTTAGCGGCCGTTCGTTGGCCACCAAAGTGACCACCGTACGACGATGCATGGCATTCTTGCAAAATGTTTTGCATTTCAGACTCAGTACACAACATCTTAACACTTGATTCGATCCCATTTTAAAAAGGAGGGGATCGTCCCACAAATAATGCTTACAATCATGGATAAACTTTTTAAATTGTTGCATGGTGAGGTTATACGGTCGTAACCCACTAGCTAGGTAGTTGGCTATGTCCTCATACCATGGTTGTGTTTCTCCACGAAAGTGTTGAATGGCCAAGATTTGTCATCGGGAAAATTTTCATTAATGTCATGGTTTCCTCCACTTGAAATTACACCATCCAACTGAGAGAGGTGATCCGTCACTTGATTTTCGACCCCTTTTCGATCAACTATTTCAAGATGAAACTCTTGAAGGAATAGGACCTAACGTATGAGCCGATACTTGGCATCGGCTTTGTTGATGAGATATTTAATCATTGAGTGGTCGGTATGAACAATGACCTTGGTGCCAATTAAATAAGACCGAAATCGGTCAAAAGCAAACACTACGGCAAGTAATTCTTTTTCGGTAGTGGTATAGTTAATTTGAGCATTAATAAAAGTTTTTCTTGCGTAATAAATCGGTTGAAAATTTTTACCCCGCTTTTGACCAAGGACGGTGCCAACGGCCTAGTCACTTGCATCGCACATAATCTCAAAATGTAATGTCCAATCCGGTGCTACAACAAACGGGGCCGATACAAGTGCGGTTTTAATTTTTGCAAAAGCCGTTTTACATTCCGAATTAAAATCAAAAACTTGGTCATTATGAAGCAAGTTAGACAAAGGTTTTGCAATTTTCGAAAAGTCTTTAATAAACCTTCGGTAAAACCCGGCATGACCCAAGAATCTTCTAATGCCTTTGACCGAGGAAGGCTCGGGCAATTGCATTACAACCTGTAGTTTTGCTTTGTCGACTTCCAAACCTCGTGGAGAAATCAAATGTCCCAAGACTATTCCTTCTTGGACCATAAAATTACATTTTTCCCAATTTAAAATCAAGTCATGTTTTTCGCATTTTTTCAAACTTTTTTGCAAAATATTAAGACAATTTTCAAATGAAGTTCCAATCACCGAAAAATCATCCATGAACACTTATGTGGTGTCTTCAATCATATCCAAAAATATAGACATCATACACCGTTGGAAGGTTGCGGGCGCATTACATAGTCCAAAGGGCATTCTTCAAAAAGCAAATGTACCGTACAAACAAGTGAAGGTAGTTTTCTCTTGATCCTCGTGTGAAATGATGATTTAATTATAACCCGAGTACCCATCTAGGAAGCAAAAAAATTCCTTTCCCGCTAACCTATCGAGCATTTGGTCTATGAATGGTAATGAAAAATGATATTTCTTGGTTGCTAAATTTAATTGCCTATAATCCATGCAAATACGCCACCCGGTCATGCTCCTCGTTGGGATGAGCTCATTTTTGTCATTGGTGATCACGGTGGTGCCACCTTTTTTTGGAACACATTGGACCGGGTTCACCCAACTACTACTAAATATCGGGTAAATTATACCCGCATCTAACCACTTTATAATATTCTTTTTCACCACTTCCTTCATAATCGGGTTAAGTTTCTTTTGTGGTTGCACTTTGTTAAACCCAGATTATCTAGTTGATAAACAATCACACAACACAATAAAGATCAAGAGATAATAAATCAGAATAACATACCACGATCCCTTGATTAATCAATGAAAACCAGTGTGAGTGTTCTTGATACCTTAGACTTGAATACAGAGAATACGTACGGCTCTTAATTATTAATTATGAAGCTTATCAGAGTTAACCCTAAAACCTAAATAATAATAACTATTTATACTAAGTCGTATAGGCCTAATGGGCTTGGGCCCAACTTCTAATAACTATTAACTTATTACAAATTAGACCCTCTAATTAACTTTAACACAATTTCAATTTAAACCCTTAACTTTAACTTTAATCTAGAATACAATTTATGATCCAACAATCTCCCCCTTTGGATTCAAGATTAAAAAAAATTTGGCAATAATCTTCGGGTTCACTTTTCTTGAAAACTTCATGTCTTCATCATTCCTTCCTTTAAATTAAGTGTCCTTCTGACGATCATATTTAGTAAGTTCAGACACTTTGACAACTTTAAATTCTTCAGTCAAAAATTCTTCTTGTATTCTCCCTTGTTGTATATTCTCCCCCTTTTTGATGAATGGTGAGAATCATCATCATCAAAACATATCAAAACAATCTCCCCCTTTGTGGATGGTCATCAATTTGGCACTGGCTTCATGTACGGATCCCTGTGTGGAAATAAGAGCAGTCTTCCCAAATGGAAAGAGTGATTATTTCAATCTTTTCAGATTCAAATAAAATAAATGTGGTAACCCTGAATCAACAAATGACTCAGTTAGAATGTCTGTCAGTAACACAAAGTTACTGAGTAACACAAAGTTACTATATAAGGAGCTGGTTTTGATGTTGACTCCCCAAGACTTCCATTGAATCATTGAATACCACATGGTTATCTATGAACGTTCTGACAGAAAACAAATTTCTGTGTGCTTGTGCATGTGTATGAAAGAATTAAGCACTGATGATTGCTTTTCAATTTAGGCTCAAAGTATGTAAAGTTGTTGAGACAACAACAAATTATACAAAGACTCAATGTGCATGAGAAAGGGTTCGAAGGTGGGGCAACTTTCCTTCTTTTTCAATATTAGTATCTTCCAAATGAAGAACCAATAGCATATGTGCTGCTTCCCCAAAAAATGTGAAACATTATCTTTTTGAGAAAAGAATGAGTAGCTGGTGGGGTTGTATGTAAGAGATGGCATGGGCTAGTTGCCTTTTTCAATATTGTTCACCAAAGATTATGAAACAATAGATTATGTGGCTGCCCGGCTCAGAAAGAAGTTTGGTGCAAAGTCTGATATTCTTTTACTCTGTTCTCTCACCCTCTTTCTTTTAATCTTTTAAATCTCACTTCTAACCAATCTCTCTTTTTCATTTTACCTCTTCACACACCAACACTCAAATCTTTTGACCCCTCTCCCCTCAATCACTCAGGGAATACTTCCTGTGTAGGAAACACTGGTTATCGTGAATCCATGGAAGTTCTGTTAAGCTCACACACTGAATCCCTTGTATTTTCCTAAAAGGATATGTTATTCAACAGTCTTTTGTACATGAAAGCACAAAGGAATACAGTTGCACATGAAGAATAAAAATTTGGAGAAGTCAAAAACATAAGTTGTTTTGACAATGCAATTCTCCCCCTCAAACTAAAAAGAGTTTGACAATTAAGCTCGTTGATGATTAAGCTCTTTAACAAGTAAGCTCCCCCTCAACTTAAAGTTTATTTTTTTTTAATAGAAAACAAACGAAAAACAAAGCACTGAAGTGCGGGTTCTAATCAGATGCGATTAGAAGCCATAGTTACTTTATCCTTGAATAACGAGTCTTGAACTGAATTATTCAAGAGTCATTATACATATTCCCCGGTGAGAATAGTATTTAATCTTTTCCTGAAACATCAGAAAACACAGCAGTAAAAATATAAAGCATATAGGCTCCCCCTTAATATGTGCATAATCCTTAATCATGAAACCAAGTTCTGAATTACTAGGATTAGAGTAAATTCAGAAATCAAAGTCTTTGACATTGAAGCCCGAGTCCTAAGTTGTTGTACTTAGAAGTCATCTTGTTGACAATGAGGCAAGAGTCCTGATCTGTAGTAATTAGAAGTCATTGTTCTTTCTCCCCCTTAAACTTTGTGTGTCTGCAACACAGATTTAGATTTTGGTACCCACTGGTAGTTGGGTCCTAATGGGTTAGTTGCAGTTCTAGTGGGAGATATAAAGTAATAACCATACCAATTATTCACATAATCTTTTCTTACAAAATCATTTGTGCCACAATAGGAACAACTAATTTTTTTTTGTGCTAACCTGATCAATTGATTGATGGTGTAAACCAGATCAGGTTTGCCAAAAGTTTTACCTTCTGAAGCATAGTTCCATTTAGCATTTGATGTATGCACAAATGATTTGTCGGTCTTCTTTTCCTCTGAAGATCCTTTAACTTTTTAGATCCAATTTTCTCTATCTTTCTTATCATCCCTTCTCCAGAAGCTTTTCTTTCGAGACTTAGTCTTCTTTGAGTTACCTGAACCATCAACATTTTTGTCAAAGAAAAGGTTAGAAGGACGAATCTAATCAGTAGATTTAGAAGTAAGACCATCATCTAAATCACAGAAAGGATTATAGAAAACATTTGAAAAATGTGAACTCGAAGCCTTTTTGAGTGAACAATCTGAATCAGTTTGATCATTTCTCGGTGATTGAGCTATTGACTCTGGCGTCTTGTGCTCAGTTAGCCTCACCTTGAATACGATCTCTTCAAGTTCCTTTATCTTTGAAGACAAACTGTTTCTTTCCTTTGCAATCAGATCAAACTTCTTTTGCAATTCAGAATTCGTCTTCTTTTCCTTCAGAATGATTGTTGATAGCTCAGATAGCTCTCTTGTCAGCTTAGCTATCTTAGTTTCAAATACTTTCTTTTCTTCAGAAAAGTCTATATTTACTTTCTTCTGCTCAGATATCTTTTTCTCTTTCTCAACCTTTTCTCTCTCAAGAATGATAACCTTCTCAAAGTCTGAAACTTGTTGAGAAAACTTAACACATTTAAGCTCTAAAGATTTCTTCTCTTCAAAAGCTTTTCTGGAGAAATCAGAGAATTTCTTAGCAAAGCAAATTCTTTTCTTTCTTTCTCAAGCTTCAACATTTCATCTTGGACTTTTGTATTGTCTTTGTCTTGGGTTGCCTTTTCTTTCAGCATATCAATCTCAACCACAAGACTGAAGACTTTATCTTTCAGTTTATATCTTTCCGCAAAGACTTGAGAATTTATCTTTCTCAGTCCATTACTAGTATCACTTGCAACACTTGCTCTCCTTCTAAGCTCCTCAAGCTCTCTTTGCGTTAATTCCTTCTTTGACTATGTAGAGCTTGAATTATAACTTTCAGATTTTTTCAGTTTTGCTTGAAGATTTAAGATCTCTTTTTCTTTAGACTCAATTATTCCTGCAAAATTAATTTTAGAATTAGAGATACATTCGGAGCAAACAAAATCTTTCTTTAAGCATTTTGGCATGTACGCTAAAGCACAGTCTTTCTTGGTTAGCACCGTAATTCCCTTCTCGTCTGTGTAAGGCATGATAATATCTGTACCACTTAAATCAACTAGATGAGATCGTTAGAATCAAGTATTGGATAAAGACTACACTCAAAACTTTTCAGAAAAACAAATTTCCAAAAATAAATAAATGCAGTACTTGTACACAGTATAAAGCACAAAGAAATTGATCACAGAAAATCTGGCACAAAATTGAGCTAAGTCAGTGGCGAAAAAGAGTTTTGCGTGAGCAATGGTTGGCGCAAAAGAGTGATCGTGGTCTTGCTTGATCGGGGTCCTGCTCGACCGAGGTCTTGCTCAACCGGGGTCTTGAGGTCGACCGGTGTGTTGCACAACCGGAGAGAACCTTCGACCGGTAACTTGCTTCGACTGGTATTGTGCGACCGGTAAGGTGTTTAAAATGGACCGGTGTTCGATCGGACTAGCGACCGATATAGACCAAGGTGATGCGACCGGGATAGTTGTGAGGAGACCGATATGTATGGAGGACCGGTATGGTGCGACCACTATCTACTGACCGATATGAAGCGACCGGGATGGTATTTTGACCGGAGATTACTCGACCGGTATGGACTGAACGATGTGATGCGGTCGACCGGACAAGTGTAATTGAATAACGACCGGTATGTTCTTTGAAACTTTCGACCCAGAAAACAATAATTAACCCAGAACACACATCAAACACAGAAATTGAATGCAAAAATCAGACTTTTGAAAACATAAACATACATCGATCATAATGCAATCAAAACCAATGACTAAAATCAACTTTCAAGCTTCAATTTGATTACCACAGGGGCCGATAGATATGAGAAACCAGAGTCTAAAAATCATCAAAAATTCAATCAATTTATGATTTACAATGCAATTAACCAATCAGATAACGTTCAATAGCATAAAACACATCTAATCAATTCGATTTTAAGCATAAAAACACATAAATTCGAGGAATCAATTATCGCACAGTAAGATGTCGATGAACAGTGTAAGTTATCGATAAACCAGTATTAATCCGAAAATCTTGATTCTTTGGCTCTGATACCACTTGTTAACCAGATAATCTAGTTGATAAACAATCACACAACACAATAAAGATCAAGAGACAATAAATCAGAATAACATACCACGATCCCTTGATTAATCAATGAAAACCAGTGTGAGTGTTCTTGATACCTTAGACTTGAATACAGAGAATACGTACGGCTCTTAATTATTAATTATGAAGCTTATCAGAGTTAACCCTAAAACCTAAATAATAATAACTATTTATACTAAGCCGTATAGGCCTAATGGGCTTGGGCCCAACTTCTAATAACTATTAACTTATTACAAATTAGACCCTCTAATTAACTTTAACACAATTGCAATTTAAACCCTTAACTTTAACTTTAATCTTGAATACAATTTATGATCCAACACACTTTGCCAACACTATTCTCTTCCAAAATAATCTTATGTTGGCAAATCGAAAGACTTATTCCCTTTATGTGGGCTATGGTCCACCCTAGCGCTTCCTTATGTTTTTTCAAGAGCTTTAACAATCTTATTTCTTGCTCAAGGTTCAACTTAGATGAAATGATTACGGGTAACTTTTCATCTTCCATAAGGTAAGCATACTTAAGGTGACTGGGTAAAGGCTTCAACTCCAAATCGGGTGGTTGCACTATGGACGGGAGTTGGGTGTTTTTATCCTTAAAATCCAGCTGCTCAAAACCTGCCAAATCTTCCAAAAATTCATCGTAAAAAATCAGGTCATCGTTTGTCACCACAGTGGTGAGGTTATGGCCACAATCTCCCAAATTTAAACTTAGATCCTCCCTAATGGCCGAACAGTCCTCTATCTCTCCATGAAACTTAAGGTTTTTAAAAACATTGAATGTCACTTGTTGGTCATTCACCCTCATTGTGAGTTCACCTTTTTGGACGTCGATTAAAGTTCTTCCCGTGGCGAGAAAAGGTCGTCCCAAGATGATTGGGACGTTTTTGTCTGCTTCATAGTCTAAAATTAAAAAATCTGCCGGGAAGATAAATTTATCGACTTTAACCAATATGTCCTTAATTTTACCCTTCGGATAAGCCAAGGATCTATCAACCAACTGTAATGTCACGGTGGTAGGACGAACTTCTCCTATTCCTAACTTGTTAAAAATGGACAAAGGCATGAGGTTAATGATAGCTCCTAAGTCACACAAGGAAAGGCCTACTTCTTGTCCTCCTAGGGAACAAGGGATGGTAAAACTTTCCGGGTCTTTGTGTTTGGGAGGAATCTTACAAGTAAGGAGGGCACTACATTCCTTTGTCAATGCTACCGTCTCATACTCACCCAACCATCTCTTCTTATTGAGGATGTCCTTGAAGAATTTAACATAGTTTGGCATTTGCTCGAGAGCTTCCACCAAAGGTATGTTAATGTGGAGTTGTTTGAAGATGTCCAAGAACTTCTTAAACTGATCATCCACATTTGAAGGTGTCGACTTTTTGGCTTGATTTGTGGCCACAATGTCACCAATATGGCCAACAACAACTGAGGGTAATTCAGGCACAACAGACTCAACTACAACATGGGTAGTTTGAGGTGTTGGGATTGCAGAAGTTGGGGGAAACAAGGATGGAAAATTTTGTTTGTCAAAAGTATGCGTTATTTCCCCTTCTTCTTGCATGATGGGAATGTCCATTAGGTCACTACTACTTCTTAACGTAACGGCCTTGGCGTGATCTTTGGGATTAATCTTAGGGGTCTCGGTATCACTAGGCAACGTGCCATGTTGTCTTCCCCTAAGATCGGTCATAAATTATCCTAGTTGGGTCTCGAAACCTCGTAACGTTGCATTAGTTTGGTTAATGAAACCCTTGAGTAATTCCAAAGAACCATTATCCATCATATTTTGCTGCCTGCTTACGTGAGGAAGTGGGTTTTGACCATTATTGTGAGACTGTGAGGACTGCCCCATTATGATGAGGATGTGGGGACTGCCTACTGTGATGAAATCTCGGAGGATTTGGGGGTCCAGGATTTCCTGACCATGAAAAGTTCGGGTGATTTCGCCAGTTCGGATTATACGTCTGGGAATACGCACTGTTCCTTGAGTGATTTCCTACGTAATTAACCAAGATGGGTATCTTGGACAATTTTCATATGCATGGTTTTCATCACATATGCACAAGTTTCATTAGGCAAGTTAGCGTTCATATCATGCACTTGGTTTTTCTCTCCTAAGTTCAAGTTATTTTTTTACCAAGTTCCTTGAAGCAACAATTTGTGCATTTAAAGCTGTTATTGCGTCTACTTCATGAACTCCTGATGCATTTTTAGGAGGAAGTGCATGGGGGTTTGACCACTCAGTATTATTGTTAGCAACTTTCTCAATAATGTCGTATCCTTCATTATATGTCTTGGCGGTAAATGCACCACCAACTGTACCACCGAGGACAATTTTTGCAGAGTTGGAAAGTCCATTATAAAATGTTTCCAATTGGATGCAATGGGGGATTCCATGATGACATCATTTCCTAAGAAGTTCTTTGAACCTCTCCCATGCATCTGACACTGCTTAGTCGTCCCCTTGCTGAAACAGTAAAATTTCATTTATGAGTTTTACATTCCTTGTTGGTGGAATTCATAAATTTTTCCGCAAGGTCCACCCAAGTAGATATAGAGTGGGGCGGTTGGGAATTTAGCCAAGATTTATCTCTATCTCTTAACAAAAAAGTGAGGAGCATTAGCCTTAAGGCATCTTGAGGAACTCCTTGAACTTTAAAAGCGTCCGCAATTTGTAAAAATGATTTTAAATGCAAATGCGGATCTTCCGACGAAAATCCTCCAAACTGACCCATTGGTTGGATCATTTGGAACATTAATGGTTTTAACTCAACGTTTGCTGCAGTAATATCGGGTCTAAGAATTCTAGAATTCAATTGAGCAAATTCGGGAGTAGCATAGTCCCTTATTCCATGATCTTTGTCATTGGCAATCTTCACCGTACTTTCCACAATAGGTGGAGGCGGTAGATGTTGGGGTCCTCCTACAATGTCACCCATAGTGTTATTAACGGGGGTTTTTTGATTGCCTCTTCCTCTTCTACTTCGTCGACATCTCCGAACGGTTCTTTCGATTTCGGGATCTAGAGGTACAAGTTCACCGTGTTGTAGTCGTGGCATACAAAACGGGGAAAACGAAAAGAAAGCTCGTGACTCGGGCTCAAGTAGAAATCAATATCTTAGGATGTAAAATCTTGCCAATCCCCAGCAACGGCGCCAAAAACTTGATGGCGGAAATACACACGTGTAAAATGTGGCACAATAATGGCACAAGTATACACCACGTATTGTGTTCGCTTCTCAAGTAATATAATGGTAAGGACCAAATATCATATCCACAGGGATTGGACTTAATAAAGAATCAGAGATTTCCACGAACTTCCGATGCAAAGTTAGATTTATAAAATTGATGGGTTGATTTTTTAGCGAAATATTAAAATTTAATTAAACAAGATAATAAAAAACGGGTACGGGTGTAAGTTTCCCCCGAGAGTATTTTAATAACTTAAATGGTTAACAAAACCGGTCACAATAGAACCCCAAACGATTTCCTCCTCTCAAAGCGACGTCGTATCGGTTGCGATAATGGTTTTATTATAAAATTACCACACTTTCTAACTTTCGGTTTACCAATCTCACTAAGTAGATCTCGAAGATCTTAGCCCCGTCAGTATGGAGAGATGCGCTTATCTCTATGACACACCAACTGAAACTGACATCTGGACCTTAGTTTGATTATGCAAAAATCCATATCTCTATGCGATTATTGAAAATTTTCTCAAACCTCCTTGCATCACCCAAGTCGTATTCAGATCCGGCCCTCTCGAGGTCTAAGATCTAATATTAACACACACAAATGATCGACTTGTCTGCGTTGAGATGAAGCTTCAACTTGGATGACCAAACCGAGAAGTTAGCCGAATGCGGTAACACCCAAGTGTTACATTTTAATCTCTTGGGTTGGCTTGCACCCGCACCCAAAGGGGGGTTTAGCTACTCATAATGTTAAAAGACATAAAGAAGAAGAAGAAGTTCATAAACTGAAATTTCATAAAACGTAAATTGACCACTGTGGCCACAAGCTCATCACAGTGATGGACAGAAAGTAAATAAAACTTAAAGAAAATTACTATAAGAAATATAAATACAAAGCAAAGCTCTACTACTATTGATAATATGATGGAGTGTGGATGAATAAATGAATCTTCCAAAGCTAAGTACCCTTTTTATAGTGGAAGAAGATGGGTGGGAGTGAAAAAGACATGAGAGGGTGAAAGAGACCTCTAATGTTTGTATTCTACCTTCCTTTGGCTCCATCTAGCTTGTCCATATCTTGCATCTTCTTTGTGTAAGGGTCAGCCTTGACTTCAACAGGCATGCCTCCAACTTGCATAAAAATGGCCTTCAAAAATCTGCAGAAAAATCGTGGGTGCAGTACTCGCCACAGTGGCGCATGAAAATTTCACGAAAATCCGAATTCTTGATCTCATTAGTTATTTAGAAAATCTTGGAACATTTTAGACCAAAGGATTAAGAAAAGCTCAAATGGGTACGAAAAAGGTTACAAGAGGGTTAAAACGAGTGACAAATAACTCTAAAAATTGAGGGATGTCAATAATATGTCAGTAATGTTTTAATGTTCTGATTAGGGTGTTAAAAATAACGAAACCAAATAATCCATCTGAACAGAATGAGATTTGGGTTAAACTATTTCTAGTTAAACAGTCCGGTTAACTGAATAAGGATAAACCGAATACAAATTATACTATTATTATTTTATATATTTTATTTTTATATATAATGTTTGTTGTTTGATGGTAGATAATGTTTTTTGCTTGATGTACAATGTCGCATAAGAAATAGTGTCTTCTGGTGGGTATTAGTTTTCGGTAGATGATGTTTTTTTTATTTCATACGAATCATTTGTTGTGTATGAATGTATAATACAATTATATATTGGAAGAAATGAGCCTCAAATTTGGAGAAATTATTGAAGCAATGTCATACGAAAAAAATAATGAATTCTTATTTGGTTTAAACGGTTACTAAATCAAGTAACCTGAAACCGATTACACTGAACCTCATTTAGGGCCTGTTTTTTTTTTAACATCTGAAATCAAATTCGGTCAGACACCACTGTATTATGACCGTTTGATTTATTTTAAACAAGGGCTGAAATGCTCTGACCATGCTCTGATTTCACAAGTGGTAAAAAAACCCTTAAAACCTCTTATATCATCGGCGCCTCCCTCCAGATATCGTCTCCTCCCTCTTGAACTTGTCGATCGATCTCTCAAGCCCTACTGCCCAGATCGATCTCTCAAGCCTTACTGCCAAATCGATCGAACTCTCAAGGTACATCTCTGAATTTCATACTTGTTTCTTGCCAATGTTTGATCCGTGAACTGAGTTGGGTTTTTTGCCAAATCTATCGAGCTATCAAGCATTGTGGAAACTAATGAAATTTATATCATATCTGGTTCAAATACGAGTACACTGCACAGCTTATTCTCTCAAGAACCTGTGGACTCTCGATCGATAGTGAAGAAGCCACTGCTCCTGAACGGTATGATCTCCATATCTCGATTCTGGTTCTTGATTCTGTAACAATTCATTCTTCTCGATGCTTTGGTTATGTTTCTTTTCATATCAATCCTTCTCTGTATCGATTTATATCTCTTTTTATAATAATGCTTTTTGCTATTTTATGTTCTTTTTGTTGTATAATATATGTTATGCTGCTGTGTTTAGGCTTGTTAACAACATATTGATTTTTAATAGCCACTTGGGTCACTTGCAACTTTGCCTCTAATGCTTTTTCCTACTTTATGTTCTTTGTTGTATGAAGATATCTGCAATACTCTTTTTGAAATTGAGGATTTGCTAATTTATTTATTTTCTCTTTGAGATTTAACCCTAAAATGATGATCAATTTGTTTGATGTTCTTGGATAATTTGAAAAGTTCCAAAATTTTAAGTTAGATCACATGGGCTTCTTGAAATCCAGGAGTAGGAAGTTATCTTTCTCTTGGTGGTTACCCATGTAAATAGAAAATAGGGTTAAAAAGTCAACCTTTTCTTTTGGTTCTATAAGGTACAGAATTGTTTACGCTTATCTTTTTGTTGGATACAATCGTAATCAGTGAGCTTTTTAATCCGTTTTCATGTTTAATGATCTTCTATACGACCATATATATGTGCATTTTTTGGATGATTTCATGTAGTATCATAAGGTGGCTTTTTTTGGTTAGTAGTATTGCTATCAATTCATTTTGATTTATCAAACAACACTTCCGTTTAAATGGTGATATTAGTGATTGTCTTCGTAACCATATTCATTTAACAAATTGTATTCATTTTAAAAACCATATCCATAAGAATAGTATCATAAGGTGTCTTTTCTTGATCTAGTTTGCATTCATGGTAACCATTGAATTGATCTCATGTCGGTGTTCGAAGAAAATGGTGGGATTGAAAAGAGGGATTGATGAGTAGGGAGTGGTGGGGGATAATAAAAGAGGATCAAAAGATAGAAAATTGAGGTTTGTTGAAGTTGAAATTGGTGGGGTTTGGATCAAAGAATAATTATTTGAAGGGATTCTTGAGGAGGGTATGGAGATGAATTGGTGAAATTGCTGAACTAGGACTCCATCAAGCATAGTCTTGAACCCTAAAATTGATTTGACTAAAAGAAAATCACACACTTTTAGCACACACAAACACACTTTTACTGTGTGTAAAATTGAATGAATGTTTTCTTGAAGAACACAAGAGAACTTTAACTCTAATTTTCTTGAACTACCCACTTTTCAAATTAACACATTGAAACACACACTCACTATGTGTGCAAAGAAATCTTGAAAAACTTACAAAGGGAGACCAACCCTTTTCTTGAATTCTTGCAACACACATACAGAAAACACATTCACTGTGTGTGAAAAGTTGAAAAGCACAAGAAAATTAAAACCCTTTTGTTACTTGCAAAACCACTTACTTTTAGCACATATCACTTCAAATGAGCTCAAAACACACAACGAACCACGGGATCTGTGGATCTGAAAGGTGTATGATGTCTCCGATTGGATGGACCCAAGAAGTATATCCCATTTATTAGTTTATTAATATTATAAAATGAATGTTCTCAACATATTTTAAAACATTATTACAAACAAATCCTATGAATTGTGTATTGCTTTATTTAAGGGGACTTTTGTTACCAGATCTCGTGTTTATGCCCCTAGTTCAACCCGTGAGAGGACTGTGGTCTTATCATCACCATTTACATCTCATACTCACACTACTCAAAATGATGAGGATGGTGATGATGAGGAAGGACCAAGTGTCGATAAACCAAGTGGACCTTCCTCTAGACTGAAAAAGAAGAGTAAAACAAAGGTCTACATGAATGAATTAGCTATTGAAATGAAGGGTGCACTTCAAACACTTGTTGCAAAACAAACCTCAAACGTAGATGCTTGCCTTGAACGGTTGAACACTCTTGTCCTTGATCCAAGGAGTCCTCTTTATAGTGCATCCGTTGACATTTTTGGCCACACAAAATTATTAAGAGAGACATGGTTGGCGATCCCTCCAGACCCTGATATGTTTACACAATGGATTTTGAGGACTGCATGAAGATTGAGATTCATGGAGTACTTTTGGGAATATGAACAAGTTGTTATTTTGTTACATGTTTTGTATTTGAACATGTTATTTGTTTATGTTTTGTATTTGAACATGTTATTTGTTTATGTTTTGATATTTAACTATGTAGAACAAGCTTTTAGAAGTTGAACAAGTTTAAGACAATTCAATGGTATTTCGTGGAAGTATTTGTCAAACCAAACGGTATTTGAATGTGTAAAAAATATAAGGTAGTATAATTTAATTAAAATGAATGGATGTTTTTATAAATCAACGGTACAACATATTGAGAGATAAAATAGACAATTTTCAATTTATAAAACAAACAGTTATGATTTAGATTCAGATTTCGGACTTCAGACGTTAAAAAAACAAATAGTCTTATTGATTCAGATTTCAGACTTCAATACCACCTCTTATTAATTAGAAGTGAAATAAAACTTCAGACCTCTTAAAAAAAACGCCACCTTAGTTTAGTTATCGGTTAGTTTTTAAAATGGTTGAAAACCGATTAACCCAAACCAAATAAACTGAAAACCAATTTAACCGACCCAAAAACATGACCCTCTAGTTCTAATAGAATGCCTTATAAGACTTAAATTTATGAGATCAAATAGGACACAATTTTTTATTCCTATAAAGTTAAGTTGTATAAAACAATATACTGAAACATCTAGAGATTTTTTTACGTTCTCTATACCTAATTTTTAATATAGTAAATTGTGATGGACTGTTTAATAAATACTAAACAAAGATGCTTCACAGACGGAAGAATCCGTCGGTAATCCGTCGTACAAAGTTATCACCAACGGATTTACAATCACTGATGGAAAAATCCATCGATAATGGTCAATTCATCGGCAAAGCCTCTATAAGTTGTAGTGAAACTTATTATTAAGTCATGTTTGGATATTTAATTAAATTAATATGTAGTATCTTAACATGATTAATTTTATATCAATTACATGATAAACATGTTAGAACCCAATTTGGTTTGAATATATTTGTGCAAATGTTTGTTGGGTTGATAATTGTGCACTTTTAAATTCCATTCTGCAAACTGTTGTCGGTCTCTTTTGTAATCATAGAAGGTTAATGTTCCCTTTGATTTTTATCTGTCCACTCATCCTAATGACCACCAGCAAAGCATCTAACCTTTGGGAAGAAACGACATTTAACACAAGATTTGGTAGCAAGACAAGGAAAAGTGCTTAAAGTCAAAATTGGAGATGCATTGGGGTGATGAAGTCTAATTAAAGAAGGATAATCTCACAGTTAACCGATCCCGGATGTATGAAATATAAATTAATATGGGGTAAATTACGATTTTCGTCACGATGGTTTGTTAATAATTTCAGTTTTCATTTCTGTGATTTATATATTGCGATTTTTGTTCCTATGGTTTGTAATTTATTACTATTTTTGTCCATAGACTAATTCCTAGTCTTAATGATAAGGGACTAAAACAGTAAAAAATTGTAAACCATAGGGACCCAAATAAACAATAAATTATTTTTGAAGGACGAAAATAACAATGAATTTCAAACCATAGGGACAAAACCCGTAATTTCTAAACCACAAGGATGAAAATCACAATTTTTAACAAACCATAAAGACGGAAACGTAATTACTCTAAATTTGGATCTCGTGATTATTTCTAATTTGAAAACTATCACGATACTAAAATATAACATGTATTTAATTGGGTTTGATGTTCATATATAACTTGGAAGTACAAATTCTATTTTGATGTTTATGTTAAATCTATATTATGGAACTTGCAATTAATTTTGTCCCTCATTGAGCCTAACTAGGGGTGTTAACGAGTCGAGCTTCTAACGAGCTACTCGAGCTCGAGCTCGTTTATATCGAGCTCGAGCTTAGTATTTATCGAGCTCGAGCTTAGTATTTATCGAGCTCGAGCCGATCTCGATCGCAAATAATGCTCGTTTAAGTTAACGAGCCGAGCTCCATAAAGCCAACACTCGGCTCGGCTCGTTCGAGAACTCGATTAACTTTTTCGAGTCGAGTCGAGCCTACATGTGATTTTCGAGTTATAGTTATTCATAAAACATTATGATTGAAATTTAATGTTTAAAATAAAAAAAACTTATACCAACAAGATTCGAAACCTTGACCTAAAGTATAAATACACTTAACTCCTACTACTAATCCAAGTGGTTGTTTTGATTAAAATATGAGATTTAATCTATAATATGTAGTTATTTACCAATCTACTAATTATTAAACATTTAAAAGATCAGATTAGTAGATGACTATTCATATTCTATTGGAGGTTTCAAAGCGACGATAGAGTTGAAAGTCGAAACGATGCTTCTACTTCAGGACGTCCACGGTTCTACCAGACCACAACTCAAATCGATTGAAGCTTCTATTCAACCTTTGAACTCACATACGGTGATTCTCCTCCTCGCTTCAACCTTTGAACTTTACAGTCGACCTTCGCTTCAGGTTTGTCTTCGATTTTGGGTTAATCGATTTGTATATGTGTTAATCGATTTTGGGTTAATCGATTTGTATATGTGTTAATCGATTTGTATATGTGTTGATCGATTTTGGGTTAATCGATTTGTATATGTGTTAATCGATTTGTTTAGCGTGTTAATCGATTTGGGTTAATCGTTCCTCCCTCATTGACGCCGATCTGCTTTCCCCGAATGGAAAGGTAAGAGTTCCATTAACAACTGTTGTTACATCCTTTATTAGTTTCGTTACAAAATCTGCTTAGTTTGTAGCTTTATCGGTTTTCTGGTCGTGAAGTTGATTTGTGTGGTCTTGAAAACCACCAGGTGTTTCTTCAATCTGATATAGAAGCTGTTGCATTGAGGATGAAACAAGAATTTCTGAAATACGAGTCTGTTAATTGATTTGGGTTAATCCTTTTGGCTGGTCTGTTAATCGATATGGTTATCGATTTGTATAGTCTGTTAATCGATTTGGGTTAACCGATTTGTATTTATGTCAATAGATTTGGGTTATCGATTTGTATATATGTTAATCGACTTATGTTATCTGTTAATTTTAGTATATTAGTCAATTTGTATGTCTGGACTTACTGTTGGAGCAAATTTTGTTTGAGAAGCAATTACTTTGGACTTACTTTGTGTTATTTGTTAATTTTATAGGAAGTTTAGATAGGTGTGTTGCCTGCATTGCAGAAGGATAAGTGTTGAAAACAGATTAATGAATAATGAATAAAATTTCAAAAAAACTGATTTGGATCTATCTATGTGTTGAAAACAGATTAATGAATAAAATTTCAATAAAACAATAATTTGATCTTTTGGACAGATTAATGGTTTTGTCAGAGGATCAAGTTCTTGTAGCAGCTACTACTACAGCTGATCATATTGATCAGCCTGATTCCAACATTCAAGTTGAAATTGATTCAACTGCAAACCAAAATGTGGAGGAGCAACATCAATTCAATAAAAGGAAAAGAGTAAAGAAGTCTGAAGTATGGAAATATATGATTGAAGTGACGACAGATAAAGGGAGAAGGATACAATGCATACATTGTAAAGAACTTTTTACTGTAAGTTCTACGGCGACTACAACAACATTAAAAAGGCATTTGCAAGCTTGCAAAGCGAAGAGGATTGCTGTGAATAAACAACGATTGCTTAACTTTCAGCCGGTCTCCGATACAGGTGAGCTTCAAGAAACTTTTCTCCCAATTCTTAGTAATGGTAAATATGATCCGGCTATTACTAGAGAATTGATTGCTCATTGGGTTCTTATGCATGAACATCCTTTTACCATTGTTGAAGAAGAAGGTTTGAACTTAGTTTTCAAAAGTATGGAGCCTCAGTTCGAAAAAATAAGTAGGCATACCGTGAAAAATGATTGTATGGTTGTTTATGAGCTTGAGAAAAAAAAATTAAAGAGTCTTTTAGAAGGGGTTAACAAAGTTAGTTTGACCACAGATTTATGGAAGTCTAAAAACCAAGATACCGAGTACATGGTCATTACATGCCATTTTGTTGATTCTGATTG
Source organism: Arctium minus (assembly GCA_954870635.1). Taxonomy (NCBI): domain Eukaryota; kingdom Viridiplantae; phylum Streptophyta; class Magnoliopsida; order Asterales; family Asteraceae; genus Arctium; species Arctium minus. The sequence goes on along the minus strand of OX941080.1, from coordinate 40,591,722 downwards.
GAAGTTACAAAAAAGAGTTTTGAGTTTTTTGCATATTCCTCCTCCTAGACGTGGTATTGAAATTGCCGATTCTTTATTGAAATGTCTAAGGGAATGGGAAATAGAGGGCAAAGTTATGACTATCTCTGTAGATAATGCTTCAGCAAATAATTCTGCTATCAGAGTTTTAAGAGACCATTTTTCTAGACTTGGTAAATTGTCTTGTGGGGGAAACTTTTTTCATGTTAGGTGTTGTGCGCATATTTTGAATCTTATGGTGCAAGATGGGTTGTCAGAAATCAAAGCTATCGTAGATAAGATTCGTGCTAGTGTGAATTTCGTAAAAGCTAGTGACTTGAGATTAAAGACATTTTCTCAAGTTGCAAAACAACTTCATTTTCCCGATAGAAAGCTCATTTTAGATTGTAAGACTAGATGGAATTCTACATTTAAAATGTTATCTACTGCAATCATATTCAAAGATGCATTTTTCTATGTATGAAGTGAGGGATCCATCTTATACCTCTTGTCCTTCTATTGATGATTGGGAAAAGGTTGGATGCATATGTGAGATTTTAGAAGCTTTTGATTTTTGTACCAATATAATTTCGGGAAGTGACTATCCAAATTCAAACTTATTTTTTGGGGAGGTATATTATATCAAACATATATAAGATAAGCGGTCCAATGATCCTCGTGATTTTGTTAGAAAAATGGTGGGAAGTATGAAAGTGAAGTTTGATAAATATTCGGGGGATTGTAACATGCTTATGTGTATTGCTAATGTTTTGGATCCTAGATGCAAGTTAGAAATGCTCAAATATTCATTCCCAATGATTTATAATGAGGTGAACATGAAGGAGAATATGTTGAAAGTGAAAGATTTGTTGCATGAAATTTATGATGAGTATGATTCTTCATTGCGTGTAAGACATGAAACATCATCGATAGATTCATCAATCTTTTCGAGTCAAGAAGTCACCAATGAGTGTACTACTCAAAAACGAGGGTTCTCGGCATTTTATTCTCGTATGAAGCAAGTTGAAAGCTATGATTCGGGAAAATCTGATTTAGATGCATACTTAGAAGAGGGATGTTACCTTTGTGATGATGATTCAGCTACAACATTTAATATTCTTGATTGGTGGCGATCTCGTGAGACAAAATTTCGGATCTTGTCAAAGATGGCAGCTGAGATTCTAGCTATTCCTATCACGACAGTGGCATCTGAAGCTACTTTTAGCGCCGGAGGTCGAGTGATTGATAAATATCGTGCCTCTTTGAATCCGGAAACTATACAAGCTTTGATTTGTGGAGGAGATTGGGTTCGTAGGCTTCACGGTGTTAAAAAGAAAAACAAGGTGATAATTTTAATATGTTCATTATTTATCGTTCTTTAACTTTTCTCGAAATTAATTTGTTTACCTTTATTTGCAGAAGGAAAACCAATTACAAGAGATATGTTTGGTTGATGTTCTTGGTACATGAAGACTTTACTTGGTAGTATTTCTTTTTTATCTTTTTTTTGTAGTTAAACTGAAGATGGATGAACAATGTTTATTTTCTAAAGTTTGTTTTTAGGATTCAGGTTTACTATTGCTGCTGTGCACATTTGTTGCGTTATTCGACTTCATCAAAGGTGGTATTCCAAGGTTAAAGACTTCATCAAAGACTTGAGGAGCTTTTCTTTTTTTGGTAGTATTTTAGGTGAAAGAAGGATTGAAATACTTTTTTTTGGATGATATCTAGAAGGTTTGACTCATGAGAGATTGTAATTTATTTTCACACATTGTATTTCAATTTCTATTTTCTTTGTTTTGGATATTAAAGTGCTATTTATCTTGTTATTTTCTTTGTGTTGAATTTTGAGTTGTTAAATGAGCTAATCGAGCTCGAGCTCGAGTTGTTAAACGAGCTTGCCAAAACTTGAATTAACGAGCTGTTAATCGAGCTCGAGGCCTCGAGTTGTTAACTGAGCTCATAAACGAGCTTAGAAAACTCGAAAATTTTGCTAAAATAAACGAGCTTAAACGAGCTACGAGCTCTAGTTCGAACACTAAAAATAACAATCGAGTCGAGCTTGGACACAATTTGGGAGAATAATTCGAGCTCGAGCTCGAGCATAACATTACATTCACGAGCCAAGCTCAAACACTGCCTAACTCGACTCGACTCGACTCGTTAACACCCCTAAGCCTAACGACGATGATGCTTCAATGGTGGAGACGATCATTGTAGGTTAGCATCGAAGCTCCTTAGTTATTGACAGAATGGATTGAAGTATAACATATATGAAAGGTGAAAATATGTAAGAACAACAAATACATACAACTATGATCTAATGACAGAAATAGCCCATAAAGTCTATATATTTGCAATACATGTATGGCTAAAAGAAGATTTGATTGATTATCTGAACAAATGTATAATATCAACATAACTTGCACATTTTGTTACGTTTCTGTCAAAAAGTGACATGTACTATCCATGGATGCATGCATAGTATAATTAAAGATATAATTAAAAGTCTGGTTGTCAACTAAGCTAACTTAAAGTTGATGACTGAATACGATATCTTACAGACCTATCATTTTGGTGTTTGTGATATGGTTTACATTTGTACACACATGTGCGTGCATGCACACACACATCCACATCCCTTTTATTTTACTTACTCTTATAAGAGCATGCATTTAATTTTTCCAACTCCAGTTATACTTATCAAGAATTGAACCCTTTTGCAACACAAACATATCAAGTAAAACCAACTCTCAGAGTTATGGACCTTGATCATGCACTTCATAGTAATCCTCCTGCTACAATTAATGATAATAATAGGAGCGATCTAATTGCATGCCCCTCTTGATTATCAAGAATTCCAAATCTGTTGCTACATGAGCCAATCATGACTCTAAGAATGGAAATGAATACTTGAACTCCATAGTGGAACATTTTAAAGGGACTTTCAAAGCTCATGGAAGCACCTTGCTCCTTAAAATGTTGACAACTAAGCATGATAGAATTAGTGGAGTGTGCACGAGCATATCATGATGATGAGCGACATGGAAAATATGTTGAAGGGCAATGACATGGAAAAGAGAAATGGAAAATGAGTAAACCGGTTGCCATGAGTGTGTAAGAAGAAGAATGCTTGAAAGTTGAGAAGTCAAACGCCACGATAAACTCCAAGAAAAAATGTCTCATGGAAGCGCAAATGTGTAATTGGTGATAAGAATACCCAATATCGTTTAAATTTACTATCCAATTGAACGAATCAAAGACAATCATCCTTAGGTCCAACCATCATGAACAAACACAAATAGTAGAATGTGATAACCAAAATCTCCAAATAACCAAAAAATTAATGGCACACACAATCTCCAAATAACAAAATCTCCCAATAACGAAAATTAAAAAAGCAATACAATTTAAAATGTCCAAAAAGAAATTGAAATCAATAAAGTTCACCAAATGACAAGAGCAAGAAGAATCAAAGAAGAACATCGAAATATACCAGCTATACGAACGAATGGAAGGTGTGGAGACATAAATATGTCCCAACAATATATGTATCCAAAATGAATGTCCCCCACTACCATTCAACTTCAATGATGATTCTACCAACCATCCATCCCATTCAATCTACCAGGAGGCTCACAACCACGATGACAATGATCTGGAGGTAGTATATTTATCTTTAATCTATTAATATATTGAGGAAAATTCAAATGAGAACGTGAATTATTTAAAAAAAATAAGAAAACAACAAATTATGTACAAAATCATATGTGATTTTACATTAACCCGAAAAAAAACCCGGACGCGGGTTAATTTGGTTTCGCGCAAAGTCGCGTGAATCATATATGATTTTGTATGTATTCGGTTGTTCTCGTGTTTTCTTAAATAGATAATGTTCTTGTATGAACCCACCTCTTAATATATTACCTCCATGCCAACGATTTATTTATTCAACAAAAAGTTTAGGAATTTAATTATTTAAAATGGAAAAATTCATTGAAGGACTGTTTGGTTCAGGTTGAGGAATGAAAATTGAAATGAAAATGAAAATTGACAGGGAATGGATCCATTCCCCTATTTAACCTCGAATGAAAATTTGGGCTTCTAGGGGGAATAAATCCATTATATTATACAAAACCAGACAATTTTATTTATTATCATTCCCATTGATTATTGTGATTAATACCTCGGACCATACACCGTCAATTATACTGGTAAATTTTTGTCTCAGGATACTATGCTCGTGGAGGTCTTCAATCTACTCTTGTTCTATACAAAATTCAAATAAGGTTTATTGTGTTGAAGGATTATGTGCCATCATCAAAAGGAAGTGATTGAAAGAATATTTTCCTAGTATTAGAAATTACTTTAATGAATGTTTTCTTTTCTTTGTAAACTTCTCCTATTTAAAGAGTTTATGATTAATGATAATTACAGATTTCATTCTCTCTATTTACTATTGTTCTATTCTGCTTTTCCTATAACACGTTATCAGCATCTTGCTCCGGTGCTCCGCCAAGAGAGAATTCATCCGAACAAATGCTAAGATGTTTTACGATATTAACATCAACATAAGGTATGTTTTTTATATTAAACTTGTAATTGATAGTTCATTACTAGTTATTTTAATACCACAAAATAAAATTTCCGTTGATGATGAGAATCAAATTGAAAAACATAAAACTTAATTAAAAGTAGTATTATATAGTTTTGCTTATAACAATTGTCGTCACACTTTTTGAATGGACGGAACTCCTTTTTGGAACCCCTTTTATTATTGTTCCTATCAAAAAGAAAAAGAAAAAACAATAACTTTTATTCTTTCCTTTTTTTTTAAATATGAATTTCATAATTGTATTCATATCTTTTTTATTGAATACATTGTTTATTTGGAATACAAATTTCATGATTATAGATCATATTATTGGTATAATATTTAACTTAACGGCTAGATCTATTGAATATTGTTATCATGTTACATAGTGATACATCCATTGATCAACGACTGATTTTTATTTATAATTTTATCTTCAATACATAATTCATAATTCATACAATAACGAATATGAATACATTACTGTAATTTATTCTTTTTGGACTATCGTATATGTTGAATTCGACCAGATAATTAGCATTCATTTTGTTGTACTATTATCTTTCGTAATTATAATCTTTATTAAGCATGCTCAATTAATTAATTTAATTATGAATTTATTGAGCATGTTTAGTTATTATTAATTTAACATTCTCCTCACTACAAAACAGAGGCTTATCACTGACGGATGAATCCGTCGGTAAAATGGAAATCCGTCGGTGATCCTTCGGTAAATAGCCGTCGGTAAAGAGGTGGTCGGCGTTCAAATTACCGACGGATCACCGACGGATATTACCGACGGATCATCGACGGTTATGTTTTCCGACGGATCTCCGACGGTTACCGACGGCGAGGTTATTTTCGACGGATCACCGACGGTCTTCCTTTAGCGATGGATTATATCCGACGGATTCTTTCCGACGAATTTAGCGACGGATTTCCGACGGATATTTATTAAATAAAAATTAAATTAAAAAATATTTTCCGACGGATTACTGACGGATAATCCGTCGGTAATTTAAATTTTTTTTTTAAATAATTAAAAATTAAAATTTTCCAATTTTTTATCCCATACAAAACCTGCCAATTTTTAAATATTACTAATTCTTAAAGTGTACAAAATATCTATAAATACATAAACATAATCCTACGGAGGGGGAAAGGGGTGCTGATTGTTAAACTTGATCATGAATGCGTCAAACTGTGTCATTCGTTCCTGCATCTGTCTCTTCTCTGCTTCATCTCTATCCAATCGCTCCTGCATCCGGATCCTCTCTGCTTCCTCTCTCTGTAGTTGCTCCTGCAACTGGATCCTCTGTGTTTCCTCTCTCTCTAACCTCTGCCTCAACTCCTCCAACTAAAATTCAACATTTGACAAACATATATAGAACAATGTCAGACAACATTTAACAAACATATGATTAACAATGTTAAACAACATTTGACAAGCATACCTCCTCATCGCGACGGCCGCGCGTGCTCCCGCTCGAATTGGCACCTGAATCATCGGTCATAGCATAATAGGGATCCTGACTGGTCCCCCATCCAAAAGGACGGCCCTTACGCCGTCCTCCGACACTACGCTCCCACAACTCGAAATCATTGGGAGGTACAGTGCCGGGAGTTAAGTCTGGGTACTCCTCCTCCCTATTTCGATGGTAGGCATCCTACAATTTACCAAATTAGACATTGTCAAGTCAACTAACCTATAGAAAATTCGGCAACATTTCAACTGTGATTTGAACATATATCCATGACCTGCTTTTATCAAAACAGTCCTATCGTCTGCCCAACAATTGGCAGCTCAAACTAAGTTTGCTATAATTTCTATCTATCTTATAAAACAAACAAATATCTAGTCATGCATAATTGAACTTACCATCATATGAGCCGCCTTTGGATAAACGTAGATCGGAGGATCTGTGGACGGACCAGTCGCACCCGGAACAAGCTTCCTGTTGGTGCAGTGTGTAGCCTCCCAAACCTCGTCGCTGGTAGGCTCACGTCCCCATGCATCTCTCTACAATACACAACTTAAATTGTTAGTAGGTAATAAAATCATGTATACAATACATATATTCATCAATTATATACATTTAGTCTAGTGTATGATAAATTACCAAGCGGTCCCGATGCATAGGGATACTAATAGATCCAGTACAGTGTCTGGATGTCATCCCCTCATACTCAGTGGCCCGATTGGATGTATTGGCCGAAACTACACGCCGGAACGCGTCGGTGTTCCATACCTGTTAAAAAGAAGACATAAATCAATATAAATCCTAGTACAACCAGATACAAGTATTCAAAACAAAACAAACCTGCTCAATCATCTGGACCCAAAACTCACTCCGGATCCACTCTGGAGGGTGTGGCGCAAGAATCCTGTAGCCATGTCCGTCGAACTGGACACCATCAATGGCTAAAGACCTTTCCTCGGCGAAGACACGTGCATCTCTCATCATGTAGGAGTACTTATTATGTAGGTGACGCCGATATGCAACTAATACATCGACGTCCATCTCAGGAGGCCAACTATAATACAACTGCAAACACATTGTTTGGATTAAGTAAAAATAAATCCACTCAATAAGTTAAATAGAGTAAAATACCTACCCGAAATCGATCCAGCAACCGTGGATAGTGCTCATTAGGGACATCCCTAAAATGAGCCCAAGGACCATCAAACATGGACTTAAAGACGACAATGGCCCTCCGGACTGCCGACTTGTCCTTAAACCTTCACAATTGTAAAATATACAACATAAAAAACATTAGGATCGGTTTATTATGTACTAGAATAAATAATAGATCACATCTACTTACCCGCCCGCATTAGACAACAAAAGTGGCGGTCGCTGACTAGACTTGGGCGTCTGTGATCCAGTTAGGCTTTAACGTACCCAGTTGGCCTTTAACGTTACCAGTTGGGCTTTAACAGATCCAGTTGGGCTTTAATGGATTTAGTTGGGCTTTAACGTTACCAGTTGGGCTTTAACAGATCCAGTTGGCCTTTAATGGATTCAGTGGGGCTTTAACGTTCCCAACTGGGCTTTAACGTATCCAATTGGGCTTTAACATACACAGTTAGGCTTTAATATACATACTATACATGATCACATACGTACTTGTATATACATGATCACATACGTATTTGTATATACATGATCACATACGTACTTGTATATACATGATCACATACGTACTTGTATATACATACATGATCACATACGTACTATACATATACATGATGTATACATACTTTATATATACATGGTGTACATACATTCATGATCACATACGTACTTGTGTATCTACATACATGATCACATACATACAAACATACATATATATATATAATATATATACATACATGATCACAGAAAAAATAAATATTTATTAAATTATTAAACTTACCGACGGATTACCGACGGATTCTTAAAGGCCGTCGGTAATCTGTCTGTAATTACCGACGGACGTCAAAAAAAATAAATATGTATTAAATTATATAAATTACCGACGGATTACCGACGGATTTAAAAATAAAAAAAAATAAAATAAAAAAATTTAATATCTGTCGGTAATCCGTCGGTAATTTGTACATTTACCGACGGATTACCCACAGATAATCTATCCGTCGCAAAATTTTCTTTACCGTCGGTGATCCGTCGGTAATTACCGACGGATTTAGGTAAATGTGGTCGGAAATAAGCAATTTTCCAGTAGTGTGGCCTTTGTTTTTATTGTGTACATACAAAACGAAAAATAATTAACATAAGCATAATGCATCATTGTTTTGAGATGTTTTAATAATTTATATGTGTTCTAGGGTTAAACTATTTTTAAATAAATCATTGGGTTTGAATATTAACTAATCATCTATTATAGTTAATGATTTCATGAATATCTACATGTTAAAATAAATAATTATCTAACAATTTATTAGTTTGTAATAAATTTAGTATCTAATTGTCTATTAAATTATAGTTGCTTATTTTTTTTTTTATGAAATTGATTTTCTTCTCATAACAACAATATCATATAAATGATTATATTTCATAAACATTTTCCTTAAATAAAGACATTTTTAAATATATCTTTAATCATATTTTTTTTATAAATAGTTGGACGCATATATTAGGTTGCTCAATTGATTACTTTAATTGATCAATATTATTTATTTGTTTAGGTTAATATTGAATTATTTATTTTAAAGCATATCATCGTAGTTTATTTTAATATGTCTTTGTTTATTTAAATGTACGTTTAAATGTTTATTTTCTATGGATTTAACCTTAAAATTTCATATATTATATTCAAATGTTTGCGACAATTATAAGTTTTTACTTATAATTTACAATCTTATAAATAATTTTTTGAAAGTTACACTTTCAATCCATATATTTTTTGGTATTTACCAAAAAACTTTGAATATCCTTAATGTGTTAACATTTTTTGAATTTTCCTTTATGCAAAAAACAATATTTATTTGGCCTCGTGGAAAAATATCTCAAAATAATATTAAAGTATTAAAACATTGAAATTGACTTCATATGTCAAACTCTTTTATTTTAGCCTCATGCCAAAAGCTATATAATTAACTATGTTATCTTCAAATTAAATAAATCGTAAAATATCGATTGGATTTTGTCAAACGGTTTAAATAGCTCCAATGTTTGTAGGGACTTAAGAAATCCATGTTATTCCCCTACTACCTGGAAATTCAATAGATTGAGTGATTTCTTTTCGTAAATTGAAATATTGATGAAGTATTATCAACAAACTGTAAGCATACAATAACCCAATATTATTATGATAATGAAATTTCATACATAATATAATGATTATAAACCGTGATTCATTGTTTTAGAAAATCGTACATTATCCCTTATATACGTAAATGGTTGAAACATCTCATCCATGATTCAATATCCTAAACTCAAAAGAAATTGAGTACAAATATGAATATCCAATATAAAAACAACTTTTGGCGGAAAAATACGAAAATATACCTAAAATCCACCAACTCCCTATTGACCCTAAAACCAACCTCCTGAAAAGGTACAAGCAAATATCATCATGTTTTGAGACGACATATAAATCCTAACTTTCTTAGGAATACCTTTATTAGAACCTTCAAAAAAACTGTGGGATGTCCCGAAAGGGAGAATCAGGAGTATTAATGAATATGTACTTCCCGAACTAATCGTATAGCGGAATGAAATCCAATTACCCGATTACAAAAAGGTAACTGATTTCAACAAAGAAATGTTATATCCAAAATGCGTCTCAATTTCTATGGCAAGAAACTCATAGAAGATAACATGATTTATAACATTATTTCCACCTTTCATATATCATTAAATATTAATGAACCAATATAAGTTGGAACACAACCTTTAGACAAACTCATCAACCTACTGCAAGTGGTTGAGAGACACAACAAGGTTATTTCAAATAACAACACAGATATGTCGGGACAAAGAAAATTCTCGAGATCAATAATTAAAGTGTTAGAGTTGGAAACAACTCCAAAGAATAGTGAGTGAAGACTATTTCTCACACGTGCCATCTATGTACCATGTGGACAAAACCGTGGAAAGGGTCAGGGCCGTGAAAATAGTTGGAAGGATTTTCCATTCCTTGGAGCAGAGATGCAACTACTGCCCAGTTGATATTAGATAGTCAAAGAAGAAATACATTAATCACTAGTTCTTTCGAAAAAGGAACAAATTGAAAATAAACTATATCATATTAATATAAGATTGATTAAGCACATATTTCCTTGAAATTTATATTAAGCATAAAATACATATGCACACTCAAATCGATAACCATTATAGATGTAAAGAAATACATTAAAAACAAAAATAAAACTCTCGATATTATCCGTTCCGTGTAGGAATGTATCGAGGAAAACTTGCATTTTTGTAGAACATTTCATACAATCTAAAGAGATCGACTAATACTTATTTTATAATTCATCCAACCAAAATACTTAGACGATGTACTGTCATTTTCTTGTTAGTACAAGATTAATAGTTATTAAAGCACTATATTAATGAAAGCCTTGTTAAGATATTCATATCAAATGAAAATCATATTATATGAATGGAATTAAGTATATGTACATCAACTCTAAATATATGAAAGAAACATATATTAGAGAAATTAACGTGTCAATTAGTGGATTATCTAGGTCACTAAATCATATTTTGTCACCAATTAATAATTTTTGTACAATGAAACATATATGTTTCGACATGATCACATGGGACACCATGGTCATGACATAGTGACCCGTGTTTGCAAAATACACATAGACACATTCTTTTTCGAGTGAAAGGCAAATTGCAACTATTGACTTCTGCATCATGAGAAGCAATACCATTATCATAATATGTCCTCTCGAATACCTAAAACTTTTGTATACCTTCATCGGTAGTCAAGACAGAAATGAGACCATCCTAAAGCTAACGACATAATACAAAAATATTTAATTCTTATAACGAATGCAAGATATTTATGGACATAAACATCCAGAAAGCGAGCCATCTATGTACTTTATGGTTCTGGTTTTGACACGATGAATGCATGTCGTATTATTGTCCACATGAAATGTTGCACTCCTAGCACTAGCTATACGTTTAAGGGCTCACCACCCTGCTTATCTCATCAAGTCTACATGACTTGGAATGCTAGAGAATTTACATCATAAGGATTTGATGATTATTGCATATGTATTGGGATCAATGTAGAGTTTCCTATGCCCCATACTAAAATGGTCTCGTAGAAGTTGTCATCAAAAGAATATAAATGGTAGCCAAGACATTGGTTATGCGCACCAATTTACCTATATGTGTCTGGGTTATGCAATACTATAAGAAACTTTACTTCATCATTTTGAGACGTATTACTAGCTAACCAGTCTCATGTGTACCAGTTGGTAACTGAATATAAGTCTGATATTTTACATTTACACATGTTTGGTTGTGCAGTATATGTGCCAATTGCGCCCCCACAATGCACCAAAATGGGTCTCTAAAATGATTAAGTATGTTTGTTGGATATGAATCTCCAAAAATTATCCGCTAATTAGAATCCTTGACGGCTGATCTGTTTACCGCTAGATTGGCAGATTGGCACTTTATGTGACAGTCTTCCCGTCGTTAGGGGGAAATAGGAAAAAAGGATTTTCCATAGGAACGATAGGAAGTGTCATTAAATATTCCCACTTTGTCTCATGTTGATCCCCATACTTCATAATGTAAAGTTGAAGTCAAAAGAATCAGACTCGATACCTGATATCTTTAATGTTATTCTAGAAGTGACAAGATCACATATACGAGCTACAAATATACTTGCAAGATTTAAGTTCCCAAACAAGGGCACAACGTTGCTGGAAAGTGCGTTGCAATCACACATGGTGGAGGTGTGGTTGAGGTCGTAGCTCCCAAACGGAAATGGGGGAAGCTAATTTGTTCGATAAATACTCATCTAAAGGACGAGAAGAGTAAGGCACAACTATTTGTCATCAATACATAAACCTCTCATGAGATTGTCTCTGATTAAACTATGTTTATGAATCATTACTGTTTATGAATCATTACTGGAGGACGCTCCGAACTTAATATTGATTCTAGAGATCAAAGAAATCTGAAATGAATTATGAGAGTGAATCTGAGTCGATGGATAGATCATACATACTCATTGATGATATATTTCACATATAATGTTGCTTATGAGATGATAGAGCACATTGACATCGAACCATGCTCAGTTGAAAAATATCAACAAAGAGCAAGTTGTCCTAAATAAGCAATCCAGGAGAATCATATTATTTGATAAATGAACAGGTATTTGGTTTGGTAGTGCTAACCTACCAGGTGTAAAGCCTATAAGACATAGATAAATCATTTGTCATAAAGCGTAATGAGAATAATTAAGTCATAATGTATGAGGCTCTCCTTTGGCGTAAGGTTTCTCACAATGCCCTGGATTGTCCACGAGAAGACTTACTCTCCCATGATGGACGTTATAACGTTCTGCTAATTAATTAGCCTAGTAGTTTCCGAAGGACTGGAAATGCAACTCATGAATGTGGTCACCACATATCTCAACAGGGATCTAAATTCAGAGATATATAAAAAGTGCTTGATGATATTACATTACCAAAATCAAGTAACTCTAAACAACGAAATGCGTTTGCAATAAAATTAAAACACTCACTTTATAAATTAAAGCAATATATGCGGTGTGGTATACCCGCCTAAGTGAATACTTGATTGGGAAATGATATATAAGAACGATGAACTGTGTCTTTGCGTATTTATTTAGGAAAACAAGTTCCAAATTTTCGAAGTAGCTTTATATGTCGATGTTATGAACATAATAGGCACTTTTGATGAAATAAGAGTAGTCACACGTTACTTGAAATCTAAATTTGAGATGGAAAATCTTGGGAAAAGTTGGTTTTGTCTAGCTATTTGAGCTAGGACACCGAGTTTGTGAAATATTAATTCACCGATCGCATATGTCTAGAAAATAATCAGGCAATTTAATATAGACAAAGCGCATGAGGTTAGCACTCCCATGATCGGTCAAAGTGTTGGATATAAGGAAAGATCCATTTCGTCTAAAGGATGATGACGAAAAAGTTTTGCGAGCTGGAAATCCCTATCTAAGTACAACATGCGCATTATCGTACTTAGCATAATGCACTTGGTCGTATATTGTATTTCTCGGTGAACTTGTTAGCTAGATTTAGCTTAGCGCCAACGCATCGTCATTGGAATGATATCAAATAAATCTTTTGGAATTATTGACAAGGGCATATACATTCCCTATAGAAAGAAAAATGGAATTGATAATGGAACTTTAGTACCTACTTCAGTACTAGCTCTTATAGAAACGTATTAAATAATGTATTGATATGCATTTGCTGATATTAGATATATGTCTGGCCCATATAAAGGTCGTTCCCAAATTAGATAAGAAAGTACCATTGGGAACATGTCGATTGTCTGGAAGTAAACTAAGCAATTTTATGTACCTATCTCTTTGAACTATATTACTCTACATGAAATCCTTCAAGAGTGTACATGGTTAAGGACACTATCATTACACATATTAGAGAAGCTAATGTTTTGAGTTCAACCAATATCCTACCGCATACATGGAAATAATGCATCATATACCAAAGGAATGAAAGTAAAATACATAAAGGTTGATAACACAAAACATTATCTTCTTAAGTTTCTATGCAATCAACAACAACAACAAACTCCCCTCAGGATTCAAGTGAATCAAGTAAAGTATGTGGAAAATGTGAATATTTTCTAAGCTCTCTTGATTGATGTACAAATCAGGGGGAGTAATAGACAAAAGAAGATATCTACTAAACATGTATATTAATAAGTTGTGCTCTTTCCTTCGCCTATGGTTTTATTTTTCCCACTGGGTTTTGTTCCATGGTGCAAGGTTTTAGTGAAACAACAATTTATAAATCATCTTGTACTATAAACCTTTTGATTGATGTACGAATCAAGAAAGATAGTAAACTAAAGGAATAGTTTATTGGTGCCTTGTACTCTTTCCTTCGTCTAAAGTTTTTATTTTTCCCACCGGGATTTGTTTCTTTGGCGTAAGGTTTTAATGAGGCAAGAACTATGCACCATCACTCATTTGACTCGGCACAAGGGGGAGTGTTGAAGGATTATGTGCCATCATCAAAATGAAGTGATTGAAAGAATATTTTCCTGGTATTAGAAATTACCTTAATAAATGTTTCTTTTCTTTGTAAACTTCTCCCTATTTGAAGGGTTTATGATTAATGAGAATTACAGATTTCATTCTCTCTATACTGTTGTTCTATTCTGCTTTTCCTACAACATATTGATATTTGTTGATTCATTTTTTATTATTTTTTATGTCAAAAATTTTAGAGTCTGTACTTTTGTTTTCTATAAATTTTATTTTATATATACATACAAATATTGTTGTGGATTGATTAAAGGGAATTTAATTGAAATGCCCGTATTTCAAAAGTATGTTACCCAAATGCCTAAAGTCTCCCCTTTTTTTTTTGCCGAAATGCCCCATAACCCCACGATTTTAACCCGCGATCGCGGGGTTGGCATAAGTTTTTGAAAATCGGGGGAGGGGGGGGGGGGGGGGACCCCACGATTTGGGCCTGGATCACGGGGTTGGGCCGTGAATAACATTTTAAGCCTGCGATTTTTTGTAGGGTTTTTCGGTATTAGGGTTTCGGCCAATTATTTCCATAATTTATTATCCCCCAGCTTCCACAACTACCCCCCGCCGCATCCATTATAAAAAGAGGTCCCCCTATCCCAAACCCCACCACTTCTCCTCTACTTTTACTCTCTCAAATATATCGTGCATTCTACACGCTCGGATCTCGACTTGGTTCGTTCGTGCTTTTAGAAGTCGGATATGGCTCGTTCAGTTAGTACAGTAAGTTTTCTCATAACCCCTTTGTATTTTTATATTTTATAAAATATTTGTTGTTGTATGTTTTTATTTTAGACTATGTGTTTGATTCAAAAATATTGCGTTTATTTTAGAGATTGCGTTAATTTTAGAGTGTTACGTTTACGTTGATAATATATTAGAGTATTGCGTTATTTTTAGAGTGTTGTGTTTTTTTGGAATATATTTTAGAGATTGCGTTAATTTTAGAGTGTTGCGTTTTTTTCGAAAATATTTTAGAGATTATGTGTTAATTTTAGAGTGTTACATTTACGTTGATAATATGTTAGACTATTGCGTTATTTTTAGAGTGTTGTGTGTTTTTTTGAAAATATTTTAGAGATTGCGTTAATTTTAGAGTATTGCGTTTTTTTTTTCAAAAATGTTTTAGAGATTATGTGTTAATTTTAGAGTGTTACGTTTACGTTGATAATATGTTAGAGTACTGCGTTATTTTTAGAGTGTTGTGTTTTTTTTGAAAATATTTTAGAGATTATGTTTAAATTTTAGAGTGTTACGTTTTTTTTCGAAAATATTTTAGAGATTATGTGTTAATTTTTGAGTGTTACGTTTATGTTGATAATATGTTAGAGTATTGCGTTATTTTTAGAGTGTTGTGTTTTTTTTGAAAATATTTTAGAGATTATGTGTTAATTTTAGAGTGTTGCGTTTTTCGAAAATATTTTAGAGATTATGTGTTAATTTTAGAGTGTTACGTTTATGTTGATAATATGTTAGAGTATTGCATTATTTTTAGAGTGTTGTGTTTTTTTAAATATTTTCGAGATTGCGTTAATTTTATAGTATTGCGTTTTTTTTCGAAAATATGCTAGATATTGTGTTAATTTTAGAGTGTTACGTTTATGTTGCTAACATGTTACAGTATTGCGTTCTTTTGAAAATATGCTAAGTTACAACTTAGGCCCCTTAATTTTGATAAATTACAACTTAGGCTCCTTAACTTTACCAAATTACAACTTAGGCCCCTTAACTTTGCTAAATTACAACTTAGTCCCCTTAACTTTGCCAATTTACAAATTAGGCCCCTTAACATTACCAAATTACAAGTAGGTCCCTTGACTTTGCTAAATTACAACTTAGGCCCCTTCACTTTGCCAAATTACAACTTAGGCCTCTTAACTTTGCTAAATTACAACTTAGGTCCCTTAACTTTGCCAAATTACAACTTAGACCCCTTAACAGTACCAAATTACAAGTTATGTCCCTTAACTTTGCTAAATTATAACTTAGGCCCCTTAACTTTGCCAAAGTACAACTTAGGTCCCTTAACTTTGCCAAATTACAACTTAGGCCCTTTAACTTTGCCAAATTACAATTAGGTCCCTTAACTTTGCTTAATTACAACTTAGGCCCCTTAACCTTGCCAAAAAACCCAAATAATAACTATAATCAACGTAATTAAATCGCAACATATTGATTTGGATTTTGTCAAACGGGTGTAAATAGCCCTAAGATTTGTAGGGATTTAAGCAATCCACGTGATTCCCCTACTATCTCGAAGTGCATTCGATTGAGTGGCTTCTTTTCGATAGTTAAAATAGACAAATAATCCAAAAAACCCAAATAATAACTATAACCATAATCCGTTGTCTTTTATTCCTTAGTTATAAGTTAGGTGCGTTGACAACATCTATGCATTACTATGTAGGGGGGATTTTCATCACACGGACTTGTCGTTCAAATGTCGCCTTAGCTTCGCGAAGGATATTAGAAATGCTTTTGCCGCGTTTCCACCTGAACGGGCACATAATCTACTGGAAATCTTTGGACGAACACCTTTCGGACCATGGCTGGAACTTACCAATACTGGGTAGGACCCCATTCTAGTCCACATGTTTTTACAGTTGGAGTTCGATGTCGCCAATGCAGATCCGAAGGTGTTTTAGGTGTTTATCTAGATCGCTTCCGGCCACTGCCAAACAGTTATATGGTTAGTATGTATGTTCCTTTGGGTTTTGCTTGTGTCAAATCTTGTATAAGACTAACTTTGTTAATATTCATGAACAGATGCACATCCACAATTGTTCACCATGAAAGTCTACCATCAAGGGTACTTCACGGTAGGGGTGCTCAATTTTTCGACCAACCCAACCCGAAGAAACGCAAAAAACTCAAACCGAGGTAAACAGATACATAATAGATACAAATTTTTCCCAAATCACATCTATTGGGTTGGCAACGGGTTGGGCCCAAAGTAACCCGACCAACCCGCCAAACCGCCAACCCGACCAAAACTTACGCTTTTATTTTTTTTATAATGGTTTTAGACTTCTATTGTATTTTCTTTCTATCTATTTTAAAGTCTTCTTATCTTAGCCGTAGTTTAGATTTGTCCACGAGACCATGCTGATTAAAATCGCACGAATCTAAACTTCAAGTCTTCAAAATCGATAGAATCAAGATGCAAGGGATACTTTTCTTCTACTCTTCTCTTCTTTTATTAACCTTATTTTTATATATCAATTTTGATTTTAGTTTTTTTAAGCTGAATTACTTAGTTAGATTGTGAAATGATGTATTAAATTTCAACCCGACCAACCCAATTAACCAAACCCAACCCGCACGGTTTGGGTTGGGTTGGGTTACACTTTTGATTGGGTTGGGTTGGGTTGAGATTTTTCAAACCGCAAACAATGGGTTGGGTAGTTTAAGTGCCTTCAACCCGACCAACCCAACCCGTGAGCACCCCTACTTCACGGAACCACCTACAACACATTACTTCCGTGGTCTAGAAATTTATGTTGACATGTTAGATGTGGACAATCTTTCCATGCAACTGCTTGAACAGATCATGAAAGAGCTGGACTATGCCGAACCAAAATATTATCGGTTGTATTTTAAAAAGCCGAATGCAGATGATTGGACTGGTAGAATTGACTACCAATGAAGATGTAGCCAATATACGTGAGTATGTTGACGGCCATACCGTGATTGAAGTGTACAACGAGGAAGTGGAGCTTAGCACTTCCAGACTCGTCTCGCCAGAGCTTTTAAGAAGTCGACGGGGATTGTCAAAAACCCAAGCATCGTGTAGCCGTAGCTTGACAATTGAATAATTTTGTACTGATTAGTATGTGTATGTTATGAAATAATCTTGTATGAGTTGTTTTATTTAATATGAATCACCTTCAGACGAATATTGAAGTATTTATCAGACTACAAAATGCGAACATCAACAAAGAAACTCCAGGTACGAAACAACAACATTAAGAAAGAAGAAAGTACAAAACAACAACATAAAAACAACAAAGAACGAAACCAACACCCCTAGCACCACTTAAGGATAAAGAGCCTTACATTGATCAACCCAGTTATGCTTCTCGGTTACCATCTCTTGAAGAACTACGAAGTCTTGTATAATCTTGTGGACTTCTAAGTTTCTCGACGAATACGGGACTCCTTATCTTTTATTTCCCTCTTCAACCTTTTTATCGCCTCTTCTTCCTCGTCGATCTTTCTCAGGTGTCTATCCTTCTTGGCCATCATTTTCTTCCACTCTTCAGTGAGTTGTTCGATCTCCGCTTCACTTTTCTCTATCGCTTTTTTCAGTCTCGAGAGCATTGTTTGTGAAGACGGTGGGATTGAATATGATGCATTTACAGCCATGTGTTTGGTGAAAGAGGAGACTATTACGATATCAAAATGGTGTATGGATGTTGTGACTTTTACAGTTGGTATTAACACTGGTATTTATAGCCACAAGGAGCAATTGGCTCAACAGAAACCTTCAACCTTTTCTGGGAATCTTGCAGGCTTTGCAGGGGAATCTGGCAGCCTTTTACAGGCGAATCTGACAGGCTTTGCAGGGGAATCCTGGCAGGCACTTTGCAGGCGAATCGTTTCAGCCTTTGCCGGCGAATCTTACAGGCTTTGCAGGGGAATCCTTTCAGCCTTTGCAGGCGAATCCTGATAGGCACTTTGCAAGAGAATCATTTCAGCTTTTGCAGGGGAATCCTTTCAGCCCTTGCAGGGAATCCTGGAAGGCACTTTGCAGGCGAATCGTTTCAGCTTTTGCCGGTGAATCTTACAGGTTTTGCAGAGGAATCTTTTCAGCCTTTGCAGGAGAATCCTGGCAGACACTTCGCAGGTGAATCATTTCAACTTTTGTAGGGGAATTCTTTTAGCCTTTGCAGGGGAATCCTAGCAGACACTTTGCAGGCGATTATTTTGACCATATCCACAAAAGCGATCACGACTATAAGTAGATTGTGTGTCCCTGTGATTAACGATTCAATCAAGCAAAACGATTTAAATAACAATATAAAGCAAACCTGATACGATTAATCGAATGATTCAAATGGTTACAAGCTTGAATGATGAATCTCTCTCTCTGTCTCTTTCACACAACTCTCTCTCTCTGTTTCTCTTGTACGGCGCACCACACACAACACCACACACCTCTAAACCTAATTAACACTAAATAAACTAATTTATACCTAAAACCTATTTAATTAAAGGAAAGGACTAAAAATGAAAATATGAAAACAAACTTTGACTATTTATTACAAAGGACCCTAGACTATTTGTTGAGAGTTGACTTTATCAGCTTTGACTTCAGATTTCCATCTTCAGATAATGATGATCTTGAATCCAATAAAACTGTGCTTTAACAATCTCCCCCTTTGGATCAAGATCATTACTAAAAATATTTAGCAATTCAATCCTTCTCTTTTTGTCTTCAGAAAGTAGCAATCCTACCCAATCGATGATAATCAAATCTATTGGAAAGAAATTATCTCCAGTTTCAGCTCGGAATGCTTTAGCAAATCATCTTCAAAGAAAATTCCTTCAATTCAACATATCTTCAGAAAAACTTTCAATCTTTCAAAAACTTGTGTTCTCTTCATTTCTTGGTTGACGCTTCTCCCCCTTTTTGATGAAAAGAGAAAAAAGTTCATCAAAACTTTTCTTCAAGAAATGTCTTCCACTACTGATCTTGAAAACAGAACCACTGATTATCCGTCAATTCATAAAGATGAGCACCCAGATGTTTGCAAATCCAGACAAACTAGAAAGGTAACACCTGAATCAACAAATGAACCAGTTAAAATTGCCTGTCAGTAACACAAAGTCACTAGTGTGTAACAAATACACAATATAAAGGAGCTTTTATGATGTTTACTCCCCCAGAGTTTCCATTCAATCATCGGAACACCACAAAGGATAGCTAGAGCTTCCCGAGGTAAAACCTGACTTGTAATCTGTACTTCACATCTGTTCCGATAGCTAGAGCTTCCCGAGGTGACATCCTTACTGATATGATTAGTAATCAAACTTATCTGATATGAAGACAATCAACTAGATGAGATCGTTAGAATCAAGATGATGTTTGCGTAACACCTAGGTGGCGCAAAGGAGGGTTTGCGTGACCAGGCAATGGCACAAAGGTCAGGTTTTCGCGAGTAACAGTCTGACCGATATATTGCTACGACCGGTACCTTGCTACGACCGGTATTGGTCTTCGACCGGTATAGGTCTTTGACAGGAATTGGTCTTCGACCGGTAAGATGTTGACCGGTGAGGACTGAGAGTTTTCCGGGCGACCGGTATAGAGAATGTGTTGTCCGGGCGACCGATATTGAGAAAAAGTTGTCTGGGCGACCGATATTGTGTCAACCGGTAAGGCTTCGACCGATATAGACTGTGACTAATCCGGGTGACCGGTAAACCAACTGGTATTATGCGGTCGATCGGTATAATGCGGTCGACCGGTATGTTCTTGTTGCTTTCGACCCAGATAAACACAAATCAACCTAGAAAATAATCGATAACTCGAATTACACTACCAAACTTTGCCAATTCGACCTTTTAATTAACTAGAACTGATTTCAAACAAGTTATTTAGAAAACAAACACTTTTATTAAGAATCAAACAATGACACAGACTGTGCTCGTTTACGACCGAACAACACCAAAATCAACCAAATCGACCACCGAAATCAATCATATACTCACATAAATCAATGCCAATTCAATAGAATATGCATATCGATTACAACCCAATTAATAAAAACTTGAAGGAACAATCACACAATAAAATTTTTGAATCTTGACAGATAAACAAAACCGAAAAAAAAATTTCAATTCAATCTGTTTGGCTCTGATACCAATTGTGTGTCCCTGTGATTAACGATTCAATCAAGCAAAACGATTTAAACAACAATATAAAGCAAACCTGATACGATTAATCGAATGATTCAAATGGTTACAAGCTTGAATGATGAATCTCTCTCTCTATCTCTTTCACGCAGCTCTCTCTCTCTCTCTCTCTATTTCTCTTGTACGACGCACCACACACAACACCACACACCTCTAAACCTAATTAACACTAAATAAACTAATTTATACCTAAAACCTATTTAATTAAAGTAAAGGACTAAAAACGAAAATACGTAAACAAACTTTGACTATTTATTACAAAGGACCCTAGACTATTTGTTGAGAGTCGACTTTATCATCTTTGACTTCAGATTTCCATCTTCAGATAATGATGATCTTGAATCTAATAAAACTGTGCTTTAACAATCTCCCCCTTTGGATCAAGATCATTACTAAAAATATTTAGCAATTCAATCCTTCTCTTTTTGTCTTCAGAAAGTAGCAATCCTCCCCAATCGATGATAATCAAATCTATTGGAAAGAAATTATCTCCAGTTTCAGCTCGGAATGCTTTAGCAAATCATCTTCAAAGAATATTTCTTCAATTCAGCATATCTTCAGAAAAACTTTCAATCTTTCAAAAACTTGTGTTCTCTTCATTTATTGTTTGACGCTTATCCCCCTTTTTGATGAAAAGAGCAAAAAGTTCATCAAAACTTTTCTTCAAGAAATGTCTTCCACCACTGATCTTGCAAACAGAACCACTGATTATCCGTCAATTCATAAAGATGAGCATCCAGATCTTTGCAAATCCTGACAAACTAGAAAGGTAACACCTTAATCAAAAAATGAACAGTTAAAATTACCTGTCAGTAACACAAAGTCACTATGTGTAACAAATACACAATATAAAGGAGCTTTTATGATGTTTACTCCCCCAGGGCTTCCATTCAATCATCGAAACACCACAAAGGTAATTTCTATGAACGTTATGACAAAGAAACAAATTCTTTGTGTGTTCGTGCAAGTGATAGAAAAATTAAGCATATGATGATTGCTTGTAAGGCTCAAAATGTATAAACCACTGATATAACAGTTAGTTAAACACAAACTCAATGTGCATGAGTGAAGTGCGAAGGTGGGGCAGACTTCCTTCTTTTCAATATCCAGATTTTCCAAATGAAAATCAGATAACATATGTGTTGCGTCTTCTTTGAAAATGAAACATCTTCTTGTTGAGAAGAAAATGAGTGGTAGGTGGGGTAATGACAATAATTGGCATGGGCTAGTTGCCTGTTTCAATAATGTTCACGAAGAAGTTGTGAAACATTAGTAATGTGGCTGTCCGACTCAGAAAGTAGTTGGTGCAAAGTTTAATATTCTTTTATTCTGTTCTCTCACCCTCTTTCTTTTTATCATTAAGCTCACTGCTAACCAAACTCTCTTTTACAATTTCTCTCATCACACATCCCACACTCATTTCGTTTGACTCCTTACACTCAATTACTAAGGATTAACTTCTTGGGTAGGAGACACTGGTTAACGTGAATCCATAGAAGTTCAGTTAAGTCCTAGCACATTGATCCCATGTTATCCTATAAATCGTATGATGCTCAGATGGTTTAACTTTAGCAGATAAAGTGCATAGATGAAGAAAACATTTAAAATCACACTTCCAATTCAAGAAATCTGTTTGAGAATCGGGAAGTGGTTTGAACATTTAATAACATGTTTTCTTATGATTGAAAGTTGTTCTTCTTTCAACCATAGATGAGATGAAGATAAGAAATTATACCTTTTAAGTGCAGTCTTACATCTCACGAAGTCAAGCTTAAAGTCATAAAGATATGATCTTGTAAGCATCTCTCAACCTGCAAAAGTCTAAAGGTCTAGTCAAAGTAACTTTATTCACTGAAATTGAAATGACATAAGGCAGTAAAACAATTAATGTACGAGTTCTGATCAGAGAAAATCAGAAGTCATAGCCATACTCCTTTGACTTTTACGCTCCCCCTAAAATCATGCATTATTAACAAGTTATCAGTAAACACAATGCATTTAAATATGCTCCCCCTCAAAATAACATTGATCATCAATGAAGTACTTATCACACTCCCCCTGAGATCATGAACAAACTATTAAAGAGCAGATATCTTGCGGAAATAATGATAAATAAATGATGAAAAGATACAATAAGAAACTTTAATAGGTAATCACCGATTAGGTTTTAAGATTTAGCATACCAAGCCTAGAGACAAGAAAATTGAATCTCTTTTTATCTAAAGGTTTGGTGAACAAATCTGCAAGCTGAAAAGCAGTTTTTACAAAGTAAAGTTCAATTGTTCCCTTTTCCACATTATCTTTTATAAAGTGATACCTGACATCTATGTGTTTAGTCTTAGTATGTTGAACATGATTAGCTGTAATCGCAATAGCGCTGTTCGAGTCACAATAGATCGGGATTCTATAGAAATGAAACCCATAGTCTTGCAGTTGTGTTCTCATCCACAAGACCTGAGAACAACAGCTAGCAGCAACTACATATTCTGCTTCGGCCATTGATATGGAGACATTTGATGCCCAACTGACGAGTTTATCTCCGAGGAATTGTATATGACCCGAGGTGCTCTTCCTGTCTAATATGCAACCAGCATGATATGCGTATGAATAAGCTGTTAGTTCAAAGCTAGTATCTTTAGGATACCACAGAGAAAGATCTGCAATCCCCTTCAGATACCTGAAAATCCGCTTAACAGCAGACAAATGGGATTCTTTAGGATTGGCCTGATATCTAGCACATAAGCATGTAGAAAACATTATATCCGACCTACTAGAAGTAAGATACATTAAAGAACCTATCATCCCTCTATAAGTCCTAACATCAACAACCTTTCCCAAAAGATCGGTGTCAATCTTAGTACCAGGTGCCATCGGGGTACCAATCGGTTTACAATTTTCCATTTTGAACTTCCGAAGAATATCAAGAATGTACTTAGATTGATTGATAAAAATTCCCGTTGAAAATTGTTTGACCTGCAATCCGAGAAAGAAATTCATCTCTCCCATCATGCTCATTTGAAAAAGTGACACCATGAGGTTTGCAAAATTCTTACAGTACTTAGGAATTGTAGAACCAAAAATAATATCATCCACATATATTTGAATAAGAATGATATCGCCTTTATCCTTTTTAATGAAAAGAGTGGTATCAACCGTACCTTTTGTGAAACCTGATTTGACCAAGAACTGAGATAGAATATTGTTAGAGCATAAATGTGTTGGATACAAGATCATGAAGACTAAAGTCAATGTTCAAGAAAGTCAAAGCTGAGAAAGTCAACTCTTATTAATGTCAAAGTCTATTTGTAATAAAAAGTCAAGTCAAATGTATTGTATTTGTTTTGTATTTTAGTTAGTAGGTATTAATAGTTTTTGTTTGTTATTTCTTGTAAGTTGTATCTTGAAAAGTCGTAAGAAGAGCAAATCCAGACAGAGAGAATTGTAGAGAGAGAAAGAAAGTTCTAGAGAGAGAAAGTTGTAATTCGTTGAATTTGTGATTTGAATCAAACAGGTAATTGAAACATAATGTTTGTTTGATTGATTGTTTGTAATTAGGAACTAGAAACAGGACACACTATTGGTATCAGAGCAGATCCAAATCGAAATCAGATCAAGAAATTGTTCGATACTGTGTTCTTGAGCCGAAGAATCAAATTCTGAGTTTTAGTGTGAATTAGGTGTTGAATTTGATTAGGTTATGATTGTAGAGTGAATTCAATCGAGTATGTATAGTTTAAATTGACAATTACACTATAATTGATCTTGTTTTGTTGATTTTGTATGTTTCGAGTTCACAAGTTACTATGTACTATAAATCGAGTCAAAGTGTATCATTTTGTGTTTGTTTTTGAAATTCTTGCATTGTAATCTGTTCTAGAATTAAATTCGAGGATTTCTGCAAAGTTTCGAAACAATTGAAGAAGATTTCAGTCGAAAATCGATGAAAAAGTGAAGTTTTGGTCGATATTCTGAAGAACGCGCAAGATCTGATAAACGCGCTAGTTCATCTGAGAAACGCGCTAGTTCTTCGTTAGAATGCGCAAGCTGAAAGATTCTGTTTTTGGTCAAAATGCGCTGAGGGTAATCTGCGAGTTCTAGAAAAGCGCAGATTGAAGTTTGCGAGTTTAGTTTGTCAGCTTGCGAGTTTGAAGATTTGGGAAATTATTCTAAGTATCAAAACACGCACGTAGTCATTAGCGAGTTTTAAGAACGCGCAAGTTTAAGCTTGCGAGTTTCATCAGGAACAGTGTTCTGCGAGTTCGTTCAACGTGCGAGTTTGAAATTCTCAAAATATTTTCTAAGTGTTGGAACACGCAACGCTTGCGAGTTTCAAGTTTCGCGCAAGCCGTGGTTAGCGAGTTTGATCAAACTCGCAAGTAATACCTTGCGAGTTCAGTAAAAGCGCACGTCATTGTTAGCGAGTTTTATAGTGAACAGTCACTTGCGAGTTTCAAAGTTCAGTGAGTTTCAGCGATCTGCGAGTTTCAGCGATCTGCGAGTTTATCTAAACACGCAAGCCGTAGTGTGCGAGTTTCATAAACTAAATAGTGACTTGCGATTTTAAACTTCTGCGAGTTCTACAGTGGTTTGCGAGTTTTGTCACTTAGTCAAATTTTCTGAATTTTTTATTTTTCTATATTTCAAGATTTTTTTTTTGTGATTTCATATTTGGACTAACGATCAGTTTCTAGCTTCTTATTGCATATCTTTTCAAACAGGTTTATACAAGATGACTTCCAAAGACGCTCTTTCTCTTTGCACTGATGTCAAGCCCCCGGTTCTGTTTAAAGGGGAATACGAGCAGTGGAAGGACAAATTTTTGGATTTTGTGGATAGACATGCAAATGGGGAGAATATTCTGCTTTCAATTACTGAAGGTCCTATGATACCTCCTACTGTCCAGATACCTGATGACGATTCATCTGACAGTAAGGATGGTGATGAGGACAGAGATCAAAAGATGAAGATTGTTCCGTTGGATTTTTCACAGTATTCTGAGGAACAGAAAAGCCGGTTTAAAGCAGATAAGAAAGCAAGATCTCTTCTACTTCAGAGCATTCCGAATGAGATTTACATCAAGATAGATATCTACAAGGCCAATGCAAAGAAGATGTGGGATCAACTTCAAAAGATGATGATGGGTTCCAAAGTTGGCAATCAGATGAAAGTGGCTAACTGCATTAATAGCTACGAGGAATTCAAAGCAAAAGAGGATGAGAGCTTAAAAGATACTTATGAACGGGTTGTCTTGCTGCTAAATGAATTGTCAAAGAAGAAAGTGAAAAAGAAGCAGCTTGAGAACAATGTCAAATTTCTGAGCATCCTACAACCTGAATGGAAAAAGCATACTCGTAGGATGAAATAGATGAAGGATCTAAATGATATTCCATTACATGAGGTTTACGAGACTCTGCGTCAGAATGAAGAGGAGGTGGAAGAGAAAAGAACTGAGAAAAAGAAGGCAGAGAAAGTTCCTGATCCCATAGCTTTGGTAGCCGGAGAGAAGAAGAAAGAAAAGAAAGAGAAAAAGAAAAAAGAAGAAAGTGATTACAAGTTCTGAATCAGAATCTAAAACTGATGGAGATGACGGAGAAAGCCTCAAACAAGCTATGCTTCTATTGACTCGAGCATTCCAAAAGAAGTTCTACAAGAAGCCGGGATCCAATTCTCAGAGATACTCTTCGTCCAGCTCCAAGAACCATGACCATAGAGAAAGAGTTGAAGGAAAGAGATATGAAGAGAACCGACATGTAGAGAGAAAGTCGGAAGAAAAGAAGAAGTTTGTGGATGATTACGCCAATACTGAAAAGAAGACGTCTAATGATCTGATCAAATGCTACAACTGTGGCAAGTTCGAACATTATGCGAAAGAATGTCGGAAGCCAATGGTTCGCAAATCAGAGTATTATCAGAACAAATTGCTCTTGGCCAAGCAACAAGAAGCTGGCAGGGCATTAATGGCTGAAGACGAATACTGGTTGGATCATTCTGATGAGGAGGAAGAAAGAGAAGAAGCTGCTCACCTATGTTTAATGGGCAAAAAGATGAAATATGATGATTCAGCTGATGATGCAGTTGATGAGGTAATGCACATAACTGAAAAAAAAATTCATAATCAAAATGGAAGCCATGATGGTTGAGCTTCAAGACTTACAAACAAAACTGAAAAAGGAAAAAGACAGAGTTGCAAAAAGAAACAACAAGATCTTTGAGCTTAATAAGTCTGTTATTGGGAACAAAGATCTAATTGATTCTTTACGTAAGTCTTCTTCTGATTATAAACTTCAAGTAGATTGTTTTGAAAAGAAGATTTCTGATTTTGAAGTTAAAATTTCTAAGTCTGAGTTTGAGAAGAAGGAATCTGCACTAACTGTTCATAAATTGCAGGTTGAAAACAAGCTCTTAAATAAGAAGGTAAATGGTCTGGAAGCCAATCTTTATGCAACAGGTCAAACAGATCAAACTATCTTTCTTAATGTACCCAACGAAGAGGCTGATGTTAAGGAAAAATGGGGACTTGGTTTTGAAAACCCTCATTATTTAAAGAAAGCCATCAGAAAACAACCAGCACTTTATAATTTTGATTTTCTTGCTTGTGCTGGTAAACATACTCATTTAAAATCCAAATTTGTTACCAAATTATCAGATGAAGTTGAGGCCAAAGAAACTGAAAATAGAAAGAATATTAAGAAAATGCAACTACCATTCAACTATGCAAAGTTAAAGGATAGTTATCTTTCTGAAACACCAAAAGTTCTTCCAAACGACTATTTTGCCAATTATTCTGTTTCTGAGATGCAGGCAAAATCTGCAAATGCAAAAGTTTATGTTCCTCCACTCATTCTTGAAAGCAAAATAGTTGAGCTTGAAAATGTTTTATCTGATGAAAGACTATTGGTAGATATTGAACAAAGTGTATTTTCTACTGTTTTAAAGAATACATTTTTTCAATCTACATCAACAAAGTGTTCTAAAGTTTCAAAGGCACCTCAAACTTTGACTGATAACTTTGATGACTTATTTGTGTCTGCAAATGATTTTCTCAATTCTGATGATGGGTGTTTAGAAGAAATTGATATGTTTGATTTTAATTCTTCTCTTCCAGATCATTCTATTTTTCTTATAAATGGAGAAAGTTTACCAAGTGTTCTTAAAACTGGTGAATCATCAACTAAGGTTGGTGAATCAGTTTCTGTGACTGCTGATTATTATTCTAAGGGTAAGAAATATAAGAGACAACAATCACAGAAACGGATCAACACTGGTAAACAAAACAAAAATCAATCTCAGAAATCTGATTTTGCTAATCAATCTAAATCTTTTGTTTCAGATTTAAGAAAGAAACGGTCGTAAGCAAGATCTGAATGGCGACCAAAAAGGAAGAATGATGAGACAGCTGAATCAATTTCTGATAACTCATGTAATAGATCTGATAGTAGTGATACTGATGTAGTTGGTCAACTTGCTTCTCTTAAACAAAACCTTGTAACTTCTTACAAGCGTTATTCAATAAAGCAATTGATTCAATTATCTTCTACTACTAATAAATCTTTTCATTATCGGAGATATGATTTTTCTTATCATCATACATCTAATGATTGGTTTGGATCTTATCATGTTTATTCTTCTAAATCTAAATTTTTAAAGATTTTTCAAAGGAAAAGAGGATCCATATTCAAATGGATACCAAAATCATGTGTTAATCTGTTAGTACCCGTTTTTAAATGGGTACCTAAAATTGTTGTTTCCTGATTTCTCGTGCAGACCCGACATATGTGGTACTTGGATAGAGGCTGTTCCAAGCATATGACCGGGCATAAAGATTTATTGTCTAATTATACAGAGAAATTCAGCGGCAATGTTCGATTTGGGAACGACCAAGTTTCACCAATCTTAGGATATGGTGATATCATTCAAGACAACATAACGATTAGGAAGGTGAGTTATGTCGACGGCTTAGGGCACAACTTGTTTAACATCGGTCAATTCTGCGACAAAGGGTTAGAGGTCAACTTCAAAGCTAAGAGATGTTCGGTTCGTTCTGAAGACGGCAATGAACTCTTAGTTGGAAATCGAAAGACAAATCTCTACACCATCAATCTTTCAAAGGTTCAGAATGACAGTCACGTTTGCTTATTGACAAAAGCTTCGATGCAGCAAAGTTGGCTTTCGCACAGATGATTATCGCCCCTGAATTTTCGTTATATCAACAAGTTGGTCAACGATAAGTTGGTAAAAGGACTTCCAGAGTTGAGATATGAGAAAGAACACTTGTATGCTGCATGTGAAAAGGGTAAGATGAAGAGAGCCGCACATAAACCAAAGCCTGAACCAAGCACCAGTTCTCCACTAGAGTTGTTGCATATGGATTTATGCGGTTCGATGCGAACACAAAGCTTAGGCGGAAAGAAATATGTGTTGGTTATTGTGGACGATTATTCAAGATACACGTGGGTCAAATTTTTACGTTCAAAAGATGAGACGCCCGAAGTTCTCATTACCTTTCTAAAGACGACCCAGATGAATATGCAGAAACAAGTCAAGCTTATTAGAACTGACAACGGCACAGAGTTCAAGAACAAGATAGTTGAAGAATATCTCGAATCGGTCGGAATATCACATCAATACTCTACTGCACGTACACCTGAACAGAATGGAGTAGTCGAAAGGCGAAATCGGACGCTAGTCGAGGCCACTCGTACTATGCTTAGCCAATCGGACTTACCTCTATTTTTGTGGGCAGAAGTTGTGTCAATTGCATGTTATACTCAGAATCGGTCTATGATACACCACCGTTTTCAAAAGACTCTGTATGCTTTGTCAACAACCGAACACCGACAATCAAATATTTCCATATATTTGGGTGTAAGTGTTTTGTGCTAAATGACAGAGAGAATCTGAACAAATTCAGTGCTAAGGCGGACGAAGCCATCTTCATTGGTTACTCTTCAACATCAGCAGCATACCGTGTTTATCTGAAGAATTCAAAGACTGTAGTTGAAAGCGTCGATGTAACATTTGATGAAGAGATGGCTTTTGAACAACTCAGTTCAGAACTCGTGATAACTTGAGTATTAGCTTCTGGACAGATCAGTCCAGAACCCGTTTCTACAGAGAACAATTCGGATAACGCTTCTACTTCACTTTCACATTTATCTGATTTAGATTTGTTATTTGAATTCTTTTATGATGAGTTTCTAGGATCTAATTTGCCTAAATCTGCTGTGACTTACAGGTCTGACGACACAAGTTTCAATCATCCAGTCACTTCAGATGTTGTACTGAACTTGAATCTCCCGTTCAGTCAGAAACTCATATTCCAACATCTACTCCTACAGTTGAAGATGTACAAGTAAATGTTGAGCCAGAAGTAACTGTGTCAGTTGGGTGTGATACACTATCTACTCAACAGTCAGAATCTGCTATTCCAACTGCTGCTTCTGAACCTGAAACTTCAACTGTAAACCCCCCTCCAACTATTCAAACTGAAGAGCCTGATAGTGGATTTCAAGATGATAATCATGATCAATCAGTATCTATTCCACTCTCTCATGAGCATCGTTGGACCAAAGAGCATCATTTACACCAAGTAATTGGAGATCTAAACAAGTCGGTGCAAACTAGGTCAGCAACTTTGAATCAATGTATGCATGACTCATTCCTTAGCAAGATAGAGCCTACTCGAGTATCAGAGGCTTTATCTGATTCGGATTGGGTATCTGCTATGCAAGAAGAATTAAATCAGTTTGAAGCCCTGAAGGTCTGGAGATTAGTTCCAAAACCGGAAGAAAAATCCGTAATTGGCACTAAATGGGTATTCAAGAATAAAAAGGATGAAGATGGTATTGTTATAAAAAATAAAGCAAGACTTGTTACCAAAGGTTACCGGCAAGAGGAAGTCATAGACTACGATGAGACGTATGCTCCAGTAGCGCGTATAGAGGCAATCCGTATGTTTCTAGCCTACGCAGCTCACAAGAATTTCACAGTCTACCAGATGGACGTGAAAACGGCCTTTCTGAATGGAATTCTTAAGGAGGAAGTATATGTGTCTCAATCAGAAGGGTTTGTAAATCCAGATAATCCAGATCACGTCTATATTTTGGATAAAGCCCTGTATGGTTTGAAAGAAGCCCCTCGCGCATGGTATGATGTTCTATCTAAATTCTTGGTCAAGTCTGGTTTTTCCAAAGGTAAAGTTGATACCACTTTGTTCATCAAAAAGGAAAAAGCCGATATCATCCTTATTCAGATATATGTTGATGATATAATATTTGGCTCTACAAATCCTAAATACTGCAAAAACTTTTCTAACCTCATGGTGTCACGTTTTCAAATGAGTATGATGGGAGAGATGAATTTCTTTCTCGGATTACAAGTAAAACAATTTTCAATGGGGATTTTCATTAACCAATCTAAGTACATTTTGGATATTCTTCGGAAGTTTAAAATGGAAAATTGCAAACCAATTGGAACCCCGATGGCACCAGGTACTAAGATTAGCACTGATCTTTTGGGTAAAAGTGTTGATGTTAGGACTTATAGAGGTATGATAGGTTCTTTAATGTATCTTACTTCAAGT
The DNA here is from genome assembly GCA_954870635.1 of Arctium minus. Taxonomy (NCBI): domain Eukaryota; kingdom Viridiplantae; phylum Streptophyta; class Magnoliopsida; order Asterales; family Asteraceae; genus Arctium; species Arctium minus. The sequence goes on along the minus strand of OX941080.1, from coordinate 40,559,878 downwards.
AGGCCAGATATTATGTTTTCAACATGCTTATGTTCTAGATATCAGGCTGCTCCTAAAGAATCCCATTTGGCTGCTGTCAAACGGATTTTTAGGTATCTGAAGGGGACTGCAGATCTTGGTCTGTGGTATCTTAAGGATATTGGGTTTCAACTGACTGATTATTCAGATGCCGATCATGCAGGTTGCATGTTGGACAGAAAGAGCACTTCAGGTCACATTCAATTTCTTGGAGATAAGCTCGTTAGTTGGGCATCAAAGAAACAATTATGCGTTTCCACATCGACTGCTGAAGCAGAGTATATAGCTACTGCCAGTTGCTGCTCTCAAGTCATGTGGATGCGAACACAACTGCGAGACTATGGATTCAAGTTTGATAAAATTCCAATATATTGTGATTCGAAGAATGCAATCGCGATATCTGCTAATCCTGTCCAACATACGAAAACCAAACACATTGACGTCAGGTATCATTTTATCAAAGATAATGTAGAAAAAGGAACAATTGAACTTTATTTTGTAAAAACAGATTATCAGCTTGCAGATTTATTTACCAAACCCTTAGATGAAAAGATATTTAATTTTCGTGTCTCTAAGCTTGGTATGTTAAATCTTAAGACATAATCGGTTGTTACCTAATAAAGTTACGTATTGTTATCTTTCATCATTTTCTTTATCATTATTTCTGAAAGATATCTGCACTTTAATAGTTTGCTCATGATCTCAGGGGGAGAGTGCGATGCACTTTAAGATGATCTACATTCTTTTGAGGGGGAGTTTATCTAATTTCTGCATTTTACTTAACTGACAAATTTTTTGTGATGCATGAATTTAGGGGGAGTGTACAAGTCAAAGGAGTAAGACTATGATTTCTGATTATTTCATATCAGAACTTGTACTTTAATTGTTTTACTGCTTTATGTCTTTTAATTTTGAATAAATTTTGTGAATAAAAGTTGTTTTGACTAGACTTTGAGACTTGTGCAGAACGAGAGAAGCTGACACGATCATATCTTATTGACTACAGTTGACTTTATGAGAATTAAGAATGAGCAAAAAGGTAAATTTCTTATCTTAATTTCATATACGGTTGAAAGAAGGACGACTTTCAATCATAGAAAACCTGTTCTTAAACGTTCAAACCACTTCCCGATTCTTAATAGGATTTTCATGAATTGGAAGTGTGATTTTAAATGTTTTCATTGTTAAATGTGCTGAAATGATTACAAACTATGTGTTTCCAAAGATAAATACTTGCGTCTTGTCTTTTCTTTATACTTTCAAGTATTCACACACACCGGTTTGACTTTTTGTTCAAAATGTTCTTACCATGTTTCATATTGAAACATCTTTTCGATGGTAAGACACCCCTTTAGTACTTCAAAGAAATTTTGAGCATTAATTTCATTTTGAAGCGTTTCATTTCAAGAATGTCTATATTTTGGTTCATATAGACAATATCCATTATTCTTGACCATAAGCTTTGATTGTTATATCATTCATTTCTGATCATTTTCATACAATATCAGATTTTCAAACAAGTCTCTTGCATTCATGTTTATTCATTCAATATACTTGTTTGAAAATATTTCAATGTTTAAAAATGCTCATATCTTCATGATTATATTCTGAGCATACACATATCTGACTTGTATTCGAGCTTTAACTGATAAAGTTAAACCATATTGAGTAACATTATGCTTTATAGGAAATATGGGTTCTTTATGCTAGGACTTCAATGAAAACTTCTATGGATTCACGATTACCAGTGTTTCCTACCCAAGAAGTTAATCCATAGTGATTGAGTGTGAGGAGTCTAAAAGAAATGAGTGTGGGATGTGTGATGAGGTAAAAATGGAAAAGAGAGTTTGGTTAGTAGTGAGCTTAATGATTAAAAGAAAGAGGGTGTGAAATCAGAGTAAAAGAATATCAAACTCTACACCAACTACTTTCTGAGCCGGGCAGCCACATTACTAAGGTTTCACACTTCTTTGTGAACGTTATTGAAACAGGCAATTAGCCACATTACTAATGTTTCACTCATTTTCTTCTTAAAAAGAAAGTGTATCATATTTTAAGGGGATGCAACACATAATCTATCTGATTTTCATTTGGAAAATCTGGATATTGAAAAAGAAGGAAGTCTGCCCCACCTTCGCACTTCAATCATGCACATTGAGTCTGTGTTTATCTACTGTTGTCTCAGTGGTTTACACAATTTTTGAGCCTTAAAGCAATCATCATGTGCTTAATTCTTTATATCACAAGCACAAACACACAAGGAATCCATTTCTTTGTCATAACATTCATAGAAATTGCCTTTGTGGTGTTTCGATGATTGGATGGAAGCCCTGGGAGAGTGAACATCAAAAAGATCCTTTATATTGTGTATTTGTTACACACAGTGACTTTGTGTTATTGACATGCATTTTAACTGTTTCATTTGTTGATTCAGGTGTTACATTCCTATTTTGTCTAGATTTGAAAAGATCTGGATAAATACATTGTTCGAATTGGCAAAAGAATCAGAGGCTCTTGTATGATTAGTGGTCAGATCGGATACAGACATTTCTTACTGAAAGTTTTGATGATATTGATGCTCAAATCATCAAAAAGGGGGGGATGGTATCAAAAAATGTTAAAGTTTTGGAGTTTTGGGAGATGTTTTACAGAAATGTCCAAGTCAGAAAAATTCAAAGTAAATGATTTGAAGAAGATCAAAGAATTTCTGAAGATGTGCTGATTTTGCGGAAATTTTTCTTTGAAAATTATTTGCTAAATCAATCCGAGCTGAATCTGAAGATAATTTCTTTCTGAAGTCTGAAAGAGATTTGTGAAAGTTTGAGAAGATTGTTGAAGACCTTGTTTATCATATTTGGGGAGATTGTTATATTTTTCAAAGACAGACTTGGGAAGATTACAATGTTAAAGGGTGAGATTGCATCTGACAGAGCTTAAAAGAAAAGACTGAATTGTAAGATCTTTCAACAGTGATCTTGAATCCAAAGGGGGAGATTGTTTGAGCATAAATGTGTTGGATACAAGATCATGAAGACTAAAGTCAAAGTTCAAGAAAGTCAAAGTTGAGAAACTCAACTCTTATTAATGTCAAAGTCTATTTGTAATAAAAAGTCAAAGTCAAATGTATTGTATTTGTTTTGTATTTTCGTTAGTACGCATAAATAGTTTTTGTTTGTTATTTCTTGTAAGTTGTATCTTGAAAAGTCGTAAGAAGAGCAAATCCAGACAGAGAGAAATGTAGAGAGAGAAAGAAAGTTCTAGAGAGAGAAAGTTGTAATTCGTTGAATTTGTGATTTGAATCAAACAGGTAATTGAAACATAATGTTTGTTTGATTGATTGTTTGTGATTAGGAACTAGAAACAGGACACACAAATATCATACTAGGCGCGAGGAGCTTGTTTTAGTCCATCAAGAGCTTTATCCAATATGTAAACGTGATTAGACTTATCTGGATTTACAAACCCTTCTGGCTGTGAGACGTAGACTTCCTCCTTGAGTACTCCATTCAGAAAAGCTGTCTTCACATCCATTTGATAGACGGTGAAGTTCTTGTGAGCTGCATAGGCTAAGAACAGCCGAATTGCCTCTATACGCGCCACTGGAGCATAAGTCTCGTCATAGTCTATCCCTTCCTGTTGCCTATATCCCTTGGCAACAAGTCGTGCTTTGTTTCCGATAACGGTACCATCTTCATCTTTCTTGTTTTTAAACACCCATTTTGTACCAATGATAGTTTTACCTTCAGGTTTGGGTACGAGTCTCCAGACTTTAAGTGCTTCAAACTGATTCAGCTCATCTTGTATCGCAGTTACCCAATCTGAATCGTCAAGAGCCTCAGATACACGAGTAGGTTCAATCTTGCTCATAAAGGATTCATGCATACATAGATTTGATGTTGCAGACCTAGATTGAACCGGTTTTGAATGATCTCCAATGATTTGATGTATCGGATGCTCCTTAGTCCACTTATGTTCATGAGGGAGTGGATTAGATTTAGATTGATCATTGTGAGCATCTAGGAATCCACTGTTATGTCCTTTAGATGGTTCAGAATGAATGGGGGTTTCGGTTGAAGTAGTAGTTGCAGAAGTTGCAGTAGGTACAACTTGGTCAATCTGTTGATCAGTCCTTACAGTACATCCTACTAAGTCAGCTACTTCTGTCTCATCGGTGTTAGTCACAACTTCAACTGTCGGAGTAGGCATTTGAACTGGAACTTCTTGCTGAATCGGGGAGTTGGATTCAGTAGAGATATCGGAAGTGGTTGGTTGAGTAGTCATCGAGTCTTCCATCCTATCAACCACAACAGATTTAGGCACACTAGACCCAAGAAATTCATCATAAAACAGTTCAAATAATAAATACAAATCAGATAATTTAGAAATAGACGATGAAGCGCCATCTGATTTGTTCTCCTGAGGTGCAAGTCCTGGATTGGTTGGCCCAGAAGCTAGTACTCCGGTAATTACGCGTTCTGAATTGACGTGCTCAGAAGCCATTTCCTCATCGAATGTAACGTTGATGCTCTCGATCACAGTCTTCGACTTCTTCAAGTAAACCCGATATGCAGTAGATGTAGAGGAATATACAACGAACTTGTTCAGATTCTCTCTGTCATTTAGAACATAACACTTACAACCAAAAACATGAAAATATTTAATGGTTGGTGTTCGGTTGTTGATCAACGCATACAGAGTCTTCTGAAATCTACGGTGTATCATGGAGCGATTCTGAGTGGGACACGCAGTCGATACAGCTTCAGCACACAAAAATAGAGGTAATTCAGATTGGCTGAGCATAGTTTGAGCGGCCTCAACAAGTGTACGATTTCGCCTTTCGACGACTCCATTATGTTGAGGCGTACGAGCAACAGAGTATTGATATGATATCCCGACCGATTCGAGATATTCTTACACTATTTTGTTCTTGAACTCTGTGCCGTTGTCAGTTCTTAGAATCTTGACTTGTTTCTGCAGATTGACTTGGGTCGTATTCAGAAATGTAATGAGAACTTCGGGCGTCTCATCTTTAGACCGTAGAAACTTAACCCAAGTGTATCGCGTATAGTCGTCAACGATAACTAGCACGTACTTCTTTCCGCCTAAGATTTGCGTTCTCATAGGACCGCATAAATCCATATGCAACAACTCTAAAGGAGAGCTGGTACTTGGTTCAGGCTTTGGTTTGTGTGTAGCTCTCTTCATCTTTCCCTTTTCACACGCTGCACACAGGTGTTCTTTTTCATATTTCAGCTCAAGAAGTTCTTTCACTTACCACTGACCAGCTTGTTGATCTACCGAAAGTTGAGGTGAGAGAGTCGTCGATGCCATAACCAACTTTGTTGCATCGAGGCCTTTGATAATAGACATACCTGATTGTCATCCTGGACCTTTGACAAGTTGATGGTGTAGAGGTTTGACTTGCGAGTGCCAACCAAGAGTTCTTTCCCTTCTTCAGTGCGTATTGAACATGTCTTGGCCTTCAAATTCACCTCTAAGTCTTTGTCGCAGAACTGGCCAATACTAAATAGGTTGTGTCCTTAGCCTTCAACGTAGCTCACCTTCTTAATCGTGAGATTTTCGTGTACAACATCACCATATCCCAGAATTGGTGAAAACTGATCATTTCCAAACCGAACTGTCCCGCAGTATTTGTCTGTATAATTAGACAACATACTCTTCTGCCCAGTCATATGCTTGGAACACCCGCTATCCAAGTACCATATATGACGGGTCTGCACAAAACAAATCAGGAAAGAAGAGGTTTAGGTACCCATTTATAAATGGGACCTACAGTGTTAGTACATGATTTTGGCACCCATTTAAATTTGGGCCCACTTTGTCTTTAAAAACCATAAGCATAATCAGAAGAACGATAACGATAAGATGAAACATTATATGAACCATACCAAACATCAGAATATTTACGAGAATCATAATCATATTCACCAAAATTTGAAAACTTTTTATTAGAAGGAGCTAACTGGAATAATTGCTTTATGGAATATTTCTTGCGAGAATCAACAAGATTAGATTTAAAAGTAGCAACATTCACAATCAATTCATCTTTACTATAAGTTTTTGTATTCAAATTAAAACTCGAACTAGATTTAGCTTTCTCATCTATCTTCTGTTTCGGTATCCATGCTGACTTAACTCCAAGCCTTTGCTTTCTCACATCTGAAACATTTGAAACTTTAGAGTTAGAATGGTGAGAATCAGAAGAATGCTTCTTCTTTGGCTTACCTGTGGTGATCGGTTTCTGTGAATGCTGAGATTTTCTTTTCTTACCTTTCGCATTCTTAGATTTCACAGAAACTGATTTGTCAACTTTCGTTGATGTTTCACCTTTTTCAAACACACTGGGTAATCCGAAAGAATTAACAACACAAGATGAATGATCTGAAAGTTTGGAAGTAAAGTCAAACTGAGCAACACAATCATTTAGAACACCATCAAAGTTTAAGAAATTAAGCTCATTTTCAAGAGAAACAGATCTATCGTCAGATTTTAAAGCCTTGGAAAGTTTAGAAAACTCAGTATTTTTGAACACTGTGTAAAATACAGTTTGTTCTAAGTCCATCAAAATTCTTTCTTCTGTAAGAGTATTCTCGAGTTCAGAAATTTTACTTTCCAAAACTAGAGGAGGGACGTAAAGCTTTCCTTCAATGGGCTTAGACTCCATTTCTTTTACAGAATAAATATCAAAATAGTCATTTGAAAGAAATTTTGATTTATCCGAACTATAACTATTATTCAACATCTCATAACGAAACGGAAGTTGGACTTTAGTTGTGTTCTTTCTTTTAGCATATTCCTTGAGTTTATCTTCTTCAGACAATTTAGTTCAGAAAACTTGAAGTTCAGGGTATTCAGGTGCCAGTTTCATAAATCCAAAATCATAAAGAGCAGACACTTCAGATATACCCTTTTTGAGACATTGTGGGTTCTCAAAACCGAGTCCCCAATTTTCTTTATCCTCTTTGGGTTTGATTAAATGAATGGTTTGTTCAGACTGACCCATAGTATATAATTTCTCTTCCAAAGCATTCACCTTTTCAATTAAAGATTTCTTTTCTTTTGAAGTTGAAGAGTACATTTTAGAAAGCTCTTTAGATTTAAACTCACATTCTCTATACTTTGAAACAGTTTCAGATAACTCTTTATGAATTATAGTCTTCTTTTTAGCAATGGTGTCTATATGTTGGTGCAAAGTTTCAATTAATACATTTTTCTCAGCAATATCATTACTAAGTTTATGTATAGATTGATTTTTGTCACTAAGGACACCTTTCTCACGCTTCAGTTTAGACTCTAATTCTTGGAGTTTAGACATCATGGCATGCATTTGGTTTAGAAAATCAGATTCAGTTAAGTCACTTACCTCTTCATTATCTCCATCATCAGAATCAGCTTCAGCTTCTGACAGCTGCTTACCCATCAAGCACAGGTGTGCTGTCTCATCCTTCTCTCCTTCATCACATTCTTGGTCCGAATGGTCGAGCCAGTATTCATCCTCGGCCATTATTGCTTTTCCAGCCTCTTGTTGCTTGGCTAGAAGCATCTTATTCTTGTAATAGTCGGAGTTTCAAACTTTTGGTTTTCGGCAGTCCTTGGCAAAGTGACCGAGTTTACCACAGTTGTAGTACTTTGTCGGTTCTTCCTGCTTGGGCTCTTCGACTCTATCCTTCTTCTTCTCTTCTGGTCTCTTTTCTTCAACTTTCTCCTTGTGTTTGTAGTTGTTTGGACCAGACGAGTACCTCTGACTGTTGGAGTTAGGCTTTTTATAAAACTTCTTTTGGAAAGCCTTGGTTAACATTAGCATGGATTCCTTCAGTTGTTCACAATCGTCAGAATCAGACTTTGCCTTACTATCAGCCTCTTCTGATTCAGATGCTATCACCTTCTTCTTCTTAGACTTCTTCTTGACCACAACTGCAACTGGATCAGCAACTGCTTTGTCATCCTTCTTCATCTCAGCCTTGATCTCATCCACCTCTTCCTCATTCTGTCTGAGGATTTCATAAACTTCACGAAGTGGAATGTCGTTTAGATATTTCAATTGCCTCATCTGTCTGGTGAATCTCTTCCACTCAGGCTGAAGGTTGCTGAGAAATTTCACATTCAACGCAACTTGAGATTTGCTGATCTTGTTCTTGCTTAGCTCGTTCAGCAATGTGACAAATCTGTCATAGGTGGCTTCTAGTGATTCTCCAGTTTTGGCCTTGAATTCTTCATAATTGTTCAAGAAGTTGGAGACTTTGAGTTGGTTGCCAACTTTAGATCCAATCATCATCTTCTCCAATTGATCCCACATTTGCTTGCCAGTAGCGTTGTAGCTATCAATCTTGACATAAATTTCATTCGGTATGCCTTGGAGAATAAATGATCTTGCCAGCTTGTCACCCTTGTGTCTCTTCTGCTGTTCATCCGAGTATTCATCAATCGGTAATTTATACTCTTTCTCTTCTTCTTCACCATTTTCTCCAGCTACAGTGAGAACCTTGGTTTGAGGTGTCATGATTCCTTCTTTTAGAGATTTCCTGATGTAATCTTCCAGATCATTTCGATCGATGAAATCCAAGAATCTGTCCTTCCATTGCTCGTACTCCCCCTTGAAGAGTACTGGTGGCTTCACATCTGTTCCGATAGCAAGAGCTTCCCGAGATGACATCCTTACTGATATGATTAGTAATCAAACTTATATGATATGAAGACAATCAACTAGATGAGATCGTTAGAATCAAGAGTTGGATAAAACTACACTCAAAACTTTTCAGAAAAATAAATTTCCAAAAATAATTTAATTGCAGTACTAGCACAGTATAATTCACAGATAAAATAATAATCAGAGAAGCTGGCGCAGAAAGTGAGCTAAGACAGTGGCGCAAAAGGACAGTTCGCGCGAGAGATTGGTCACACAAAGAGGAGCTTTGCGCGAGTAATAGTTGGCGCAAAGTAAGGTTTGCGAGTGATGTGGGTCGCGCAAAGAAGAATTTTGCGTGAACCGCAGGTGGTGCAAAGTGTCAGTTTGCGTGAGAAGCAGGTCGCGCAAGATGATGTTTGCGTGACACGTGGGTGGCGCAAAGGAGGGTTTGCGCGACCAGGCAATGGCGCAAAGTTCAAGTTTTCGCAATTAACAGTCTGACCGATATATTGCTACGACTGAAGTCCGTGACCGGTACCTTGCTACGACCGGTACCTTTCTACGACCGGTATAGGTCTTCGACAGGAATTGGTCTTCGACCGGTAAGATGTTGACCGGTAAGGACTGAGAGTTTTTCGAGCGACCGGTATAGAGAATGTGTTGTCAGGGCGACCGATATTGAGAAAAAGTTCTCAGGGCGACCGATATTGTGTCAACCGGTAAGGCTTCGACCGGTATAGACTGTGAGTTATCCAGGTGACCGGTAAACCAACTGGTATTATGCGGTTGATCGGTATAATGCGGTCGACCGGTATGTTCTTGATGCTTTCGACCCAGATAAACACAAATCAACCCAGAAAACAATCGATAACTCGAATTACACTACTAAACTTTGCCAATTCGACCTTTTAATCAACTAGAACTGATTGCAAACAAGTAATTTAGAAAACAAACACTTTTATTAAGAATCAAACAACGACACAGACTGTGCTCGTTTACGACCGAACAACACCAAAATCAACCAAATCGACCACCGAAATCAATCATATACTCACATAAATCAATGCCAATTCAATAGAATATGCATATCGATTACAACCCAATTAATAAAAACTTGAAAGAACAATCACACAATAAAAATTTTGAATCTTGACAGATAAACAGAACCGAAAAAAAAAATTCAATTCAATATGTTTGGCTCTGATACCAATTGTGTGTCCCTGTGATTAACGATTCAATCAAGCAAAACGATTTAAACAACAATATAAAGCAAACCTGATATGATTAATCGAATGATTCAAATGGTTACAAGCTTGAATGATGAATCTCTCTCTCTCTCTGTCTCTTTCACGCAACTCTCTCTCTCTCTATGTTTCTCTTGTACGACGCACCACACACAACACCACACACCTCTAAACCTAATTAACACTAAATAAAATAATTTATACCTAAAACCTATTTAATTAAAGGAAAGGACTAAAAACGAAAATACGAAAACAAACTTTGACTATTTATTACAAAGGACCCTAGACTATTTGTTGAGAGTCGACTTTATCAGCTTTGACTTCAGATTTCCATCTTCAGATAATGATGATCTTGAATCCAATAAAACTGTGCTTTAACATAGATGCTCTGGTGAAGTACTAATTCACAACTTGCTATCTATCCTTTCTACCCTCTACACCGTTTACAAACATTCTCTACCTTTTTATAACACTATGGCTGGAGGTTCACGCTCTAAGGGGAAAAGGTCAGCGAATGGGGCTGACACTTCACGGTCCGCCCACAACCAACCATTGAATGATAGAGCTTTCTGGAGTGGCTGGAAGGCACCCGAAACAACGGAGGAGTGGGCGTAGTTTGGGAGAACTGCGACCGATTACCCAATTACGGATCAGGAGAGAGAACATTATCTCAATGCACAGGAGGCATACTACCGTGCTTATGGGGGAGATAAACCACCAACATATCAATCTACCTAGCGGTCGGGTCTACCAATGTCTCAAGTAATGTCTGCCAAATTGAAAAAATATGTGATGAGGCAAATGCGGACATAGATGAGATAAGAAGGATGTGGCTACGCAACATGGAAATTCAACAAGACAAAGAGGCATGTCTTGCGGAGAAGAAACAATTCCTAGCACAAATGAAGCGCGAGGTTAGGGAGATGCAACGAGAGATTGATGAGATAGAAGATGAAGTAAAAGAAATCAAAGATAGTTACACCGACATGGAGGAGATGATAAGGGAAAAGTCTGACACGATCATCAAGATCCAGGAAATCTACCCGTAGTAGGTTTCTCCAAGGGTGGTTGTTGTATGGATGTACTTTATCCGTTTTCTTTTATTTCAATAAAATGATGCTTTAATGTTTACTTTACTTTACACACAAAAAAACTTAACAAGCACGATAAGGTAGATAAAATCAACACTAAACATAAAAACAATATCACTTAGCATACAGGATTTAGTCGTTATAATCAAGGGAAGTAAATGTTAAGGTCAATGCTACCATGCCTCAGCGTTCCATGTGGTTCTAGCTCCGATGGGCCCTGGGAGCGACATCTTTGGCTACATGAACCTATACTCCTAGGCACGGTTGAAGGGGCAGGAGTTGGACATTCTCCACGAGTATGTCCTACTGCTCCACACCTAGTACATGTTCTGTGTATCAGACCTTCACCACGAGATGGACGTCGATCGTTCTTTCTTGGTCTCCCGGCACGTCTCTTGGTTATTAACGGTGGATAGCATTGTGGAAGGGGACGTATGGAGTCACCCATGATTGAGGGGGTCCAACCGGATTGATTACCTCATGATACTTTGAATGGTAAGTGTTGGACGTATAGTAACTTATAGCTAGATCGGTGCATTAATCTCTATGATTCATAGCCCTTGCAACAGCGATGGCATGACTGCACGGAAACCCAAAATATTGCAATTGCAAACATTCACAAACACGGTTGGCCATATCGACAGTCGCGTGATGACGGGTATCCCGAACCTGGAACTGATCATATCCAATCCCGCTTACCCTCCATGTCGCACACTTTCCCGCCCTTCTGCGAATTATCTCTACCGCCATTGGTGTGAGATGATTACGCATTTCACCTACAAATATGTGTTAATTGTGTTACGATTTATAAAGAACACGAAAAGAGGAACTAACATATAAGTTCAAGATTTAATAGTTTATCAACATCCCTTTTGCCGCCAAAGTAGGTACCACTCTTGTTGAAACTATCGGAAGTACTCCATAAGTCCGACAATCGGTAATCTACGAGCAAAACACGAGAGTGTGTTAGGACTGAAAGTCCTATGTGTTGAAAGTGGAATAAAGTATTTATAAGGGTGCATAATGTAATTCATTAATAGTTGATTAATTAGATGGGCCCAAGCCCATAAGCTCATTAGGCCTGCGCGCCTAAGTATTTAAAGTTATTATTTAGTTCATTTCTTAAATGGTAAGAAAGTGGAGTCTCATAATTTACAAACAACTAGTTTATAGGTTTACTCTCTCTGATCATAAATCCTTTCTGTAAACCTGTAACCCTTTGATCTCATATCAATCATATGACTAGTTGCTGTGATTCATATTCTGTTCATCTTTGATATTAACTTGCTGCTGATTGAACTGTACTGGGATCTACATTTGGTATCAGAGCAAAGAGACTAAAGGTTTGATCCAGAAAAAGGTTTGTCTAAAATCCTATAATCACTTATTTGTGTTAATCGCTTTCATCTGCATTAATTGATTATGTGTTTATGAGTTTTATTGGTCGATCTATTGTTTTCTGGAAAAGTGTTAATCAGATTTGGGTTGTGTATTTCTTTAAGATCTATCGGTCGAAGTTTCTTTTCTGAAAAGGTTTATCGATCGATTTTTTTTCAACTCAGATCCGGTTTTTTTTGTTTATTGCATATCTGTGATTATCGGTCGTTTGATTTGTGTTGAAATCTGCTTATCGGTTCTGTTTAATGCTATTCGACCTGCTTATGTGTTGGTAAATCGATTTAAATTTCTGGGTTTGATCTCGATCGAGTTCCAGAAATCATCGAGTTCATCGGTGTGTTCTTTGATACTATCGGTCTTATCTCTTATTTATTTGTGTTTATCTGCTGTTTGTTAATCGACCGATAGTACTCGACCGGTGCTTTGACTTTATCGGTCTTTCATTTGATCGGTGTATTGTTGCTATCGGTCATTTATTCGACCGATACACTGATTCGATCGGTACCCTGATTACCGGTCCTTGTCCTTTGACCGATATATTGTCTCTTCCGGTCCTTTGGTTCGACCGGATTTGTTAGACCGGTACGTTGTTATTACCGGTCCTTTTGGTTCGACCGATACATTGTATTTACCGGTCATTGCGTTTGACCGGGACATTGTTTTACCGGTCCTTTTGTTCGACCGATATATTGCTTATACCGGTCCTTTGCTTTGACCGATACCCTTGCTCGACCGGGTTTATAGTTAAAAAAAAAAAGTAAAAAAGGTCAATTTTTTTTGTCTCACGATCATTTTGCAGTGCAGTTCTCTTAGCCCCCGTATTTCAAGGTTTCAGTAGTTTGTCATTAGTGACCCTAAACTTTCAAGTTTCACACTTTGTCACTTTTGGTCCCTGCACTTTCAAATTCCATCTCTTGTCAAGTTCAATCCCTGTATATCAAAAGGAATGCCTTCAAGCGAAGCTCTTTCAATCAGTACGAATGAGAATCCACCAGTACTTTTCAGAGGAGAGTACGAGCAATGGAAGGACAGATTCTTGGACTTCATCGACATAAATGGCTTGGCTGATTATATCAGATTATCTCTGAGGGAAGGAAGAATGAAAACTCCGACAGATATTTGTTATTATATGGGAGAAAATGGAAGAACAGAACACGAAGTGTACACACTACCATTTAAAGATTACACAGATGAGCAAAGAAAGAGATTTGAAGCTGATAAATTATCTAAAGCTTTTATCGTGCAAGGAATTTCCGAGGAGATTTCAAAAGAGATTTCTGTAAGTTTAGACAGTAAAAAGTCTACAGGAAAACAACTGTGGGAACATCTTGAGAAGATAATGATAGGACCAAAGATGTCTTCAAGAGTAAAGTTGTTGGAAACTGAGAACTCTGAACTAAAAAGACGGATTTCTGATATGGAAGTTCAAATTGTACAAATCCAACAAGCAGCATCTGTTGAAATTTCTGAGGAGCAGATTGAGCATCTGAAAGATACAAATGCTGAGCTTCAAAAGCAAATATCTGATTTGGAGCAAAAGCATGCTCAAGATACATCCGAGTTTGAGAAATCGTTTGCAAAGAAGTTCTCAGATTTTTCGAGAAAATGTGCTGATGAGAAGAAAGAAGTTGAGCTGAAATGCATAAAACTTTCTCAGCAAGTTTCTGATTTTCAGAAAGTAATCATTCTTGAAAGAGAGAAGTTTGCCAAAGAGAAGAAGGCCATTGAACAAAAGAATGTGGGATTCTTCAAAGAAATATCTGGCCAAAGAAACAATGCTGAGAAGGGATTTGAAGAAGAAAGAAGCTTGTTTGAGACTGAGATCAAAAAGCTTACTGCCAAGTTATCTGAACTATCTGAGAAAGCACTAGAAGAGCAGAAAGCGAAGTCTGAGTTCACGAAGAAGATTGACCTGCTTGTTCAAGAAAGAGACAACTTCGCTTCAACGATTAAAGTGCTTGAAAAGTCTGTATCAAGTTCAAATCAGAAACCTGTCTCGTCACAAAGGTCAGCTAAATCTTTTGATCAGATTCGTAAGACTAACCTTTTCTATGATAGAAATATAGATGATTCAGGTACACGTCCTAGAAGAAGGAGATACAAAGATGAGGAACTGGTCCGGAAGAAGAAACCAGTTGAAGATGAGCTGAAAGAAAGAGAATCATGTGTACATGCGTCTAATGCCAAGAAGAACAAAGCGAGTAAAGGTAAACCTGATCATATCTACTCGAGAGATCAATTACTCAGGTTGTCAGGTAAGAAATACCATTGTTCTTATTGTCGTACACATGATCATATTCACAAAACCAGTGATCATTTCTGGTATGGTTCTTATTCTATATCCCTCGTAAGAACTGAAACTAACATTCGAGGACCCAAATACCAGTGGGTACCAAAGCCAAAAATTGATTCTTTGTTGCAGGCACCTACTGTCAAGGGGGAGTAGAAGAACTATGGCTTCTAAGTAAATCAGCTTAGAACCCGGACTTCAACGAAGTTTGGCTTCTGATCACATGACAAATCAGGACCCGTTCTTCAACGTTTAGACCTGAATATTTTGCAAATATCCAGGGGAGCTTAAAATAAATAAATCATTCTATCATGATTTGAGGGGGAGCTTAAAAGGTAAATATCTTCTAACTCTAGCTCTCTGATTGTTTGAAAGAAGAACAACTTTCAAGCATGAAAAACAGTTTCTGAAATGTTCAAACCACTTCTGATTATCAAAAGATTTCATGAATATAGAATTGTGATTTTAAATGTTTTTCAGTTTTGAGCTTTAATGTTTAACTGACTGTGTGTTTCTAAAGATCAATACTTGCGTATTATCTTGTCTTTATACTGTAACGTATTCACACACACAGGTTCAATACTTTATTTGAATTTGTTATTACCATGTCTCATAGCAAAACAATTTTTCGATGGTAATACCCCCGTTTGAAATTCAATGTTGTTGAGCATCAATCATAATTTCTAATGTTGTGCTTTCATTGCTAAATTGTTTATATTTGTTCATATAAACAAAATATCCAATTCTTTGATACCCTAACCAGTTTAGTTGATCTGATTGATACATTGTTAGTTTGTCAAAGATCAATTGCTCAAATCTCCTGAGCATACTTTTTGACAGTGTTATCTTATTTGAGCTTAAATGTTCAAGTTAAACTGTTGAGCTACTATTCTTTTTAGGACTTACATGGGTTTTGTGTGAGAACTTAAACAAAACTTCCATGGATTCACGTTAACCAGTGTTTCCTACCCCAGAAGTTATCCTTGAGTGATTGAGGGGTGAGGGGTCTTAACTCAAAGAGTGGGGGAGATAACTCATCCGGTTGAGTTTTTCTCATTGTGTGGAGAGAAAAAAAAATGATGAAAAAGAGAGTTTGGTTAGAAGTGAGCTTTAATGTTAAAAAGAAAGAGGGTGTGAGAACAGAGTTAAAAGAATATCAGAACTCTGCACCAACCACTTTCTGAGTCGGGCAGCCACATATTCTGATTGGTTCACATTCCTTGGTGACCATCATTGAAACAGGCAGTGAGCCCATGCCAACTATTGTTATAACCCCACCAGCCACTCGTTTCTTTCTTAACAAAGAAATGTTTCATTTTCTTTGGGGATGCAGCATATCTGCTATCTAGTCTTCACTCGGATGATTTAGATATTGAAAAAGAAGGAAAGTTGCCCCACCTTCGCACCTCTTTCATGCACATTGAGTCCGTGTAATATCTGTTGTTGTCTCAACAATTTACATAATTTGAGCCTGATCAATCTAAGTAGCTTCAATCATTCATACACTTGCACGAGCACACAAGGAATGAGTTTTCTTGTCATAACATTCATAGAAAATTCCTTTGTGGCTTTTCGATGATTGAATGGAAGCCCTGGGGGAGTGAACATCACAAAAGCTCCTTTACAATGTACATCTGTTGTACAAAGTGGCTCTGTGCTACTTACAGGCATACTAACTGTTTCATCTGTTGAATCAGGGTTACCTTGCTCATTATGTCTGAATTTGAAAAGATTCGGATATATACATTTCATGAATTGACGGATACTCAGATCACAAGTGGGAGAATGTCATATTATCATAAAGGGGAGATCAAAGAAAGTGCTGAAATTGAAGAAGTTTTGATGATCATGATGTTCACAATCATCAAAAAGGGGGAGAAAAAGTTCATTTTAAAAGTTTTAAAGAAAGAAAGAAAGTTTTTCATTTATCAAAGAGATGAAGATGCTATTTCATTTATCAAAGAGATGAAGATGATGTTTTTGAAAGTTGTATATTATTTCTTCTTTTCCGTATCATGTGGTGTCTGCTAAAAGTTTTTTTATCATTCTTCCTACGAGCTGATTGAAACAAGTTCTTGAGATGAAAGCCTATTCAACTCGCGGTTCAAAGACAGATTATTTGTTTTAAACTGAAGATGCATCGTGGAATGTCAAGTAACTCTCACATTATCTTTCTTGTATGCTGATCCGATGTGATTGAGTTTTTACAGCTGAAAGCTGCTTCATAGTGCGTTCAGTCGAGGCTACTGTACATTGAATCTAGTTACAAAGTTGAAACTATGAAGACCAAGAACTTTATTCAAGGGGGAGCGTGGAAAGACATGAAGTCAAGCAACACCAAAGTTCTTCAAAGATTCAAGAGGGAAAGAAGATCAAGGCCTGAAGGTTTTCAAGATGTTAAATGTTTTATTCAACTTTAGGGGGAGATTGTTAGGACTGAAAGTCCTATGTGTTGAAAGTGGAATAAACTATTTATAAGGGTGCATAATGTAATTCATTAATAGTTGATTAATTAGATGGGCCCAAGCCCATAAGCTCATTAGGCCTGCGCGCCTAAGTATTTAAAGTTATTATTTAGTTCATTTCTTAAAAGGTAAGAAAGTGGAGTCTCATAATTTACAAACAACTAGTTTATAGGTTACTCTCTCTGATCAGAAATCCTTTCTGTAAACCTGTAACCCTTTGATCTCATATCAATCATATGACTAGTTGTTGTGATTCATATTCTGTTCATCTTTGATATTAACTTGCTGCTGATTGCACTGTACTGGGATCTACAGAGTGCATTCACCGACTCTGCACTATTGGAGGTCATTATGTTATATCGTTGTGCAGGAAAATGGGCCCTTGACCACCTCTCCTTACCATCATCGTCCATAACTTGTGCTCCATGATCTACTTCAAATCGTAGTGCATTCATATACTGGTCAAACTCCCTAATCGTATATGCTTTGCATGCCTTCCAGTAGGTCGTGTGGTTTGTTGTAATACGCTTGTCCGCGCTTTTCACGTTCATCCCAAATGTCGACAACATAGGGCGTGAGGGGTCGATGGGTACACGGCAGAAATTGCAGCGCTTATAGAAGGAGCCCTCTCGAACATAAACACCAACCCTTCCAGGACTCCGATACATTATCTCAACATGGACATAAACCAATCCCACTCCTCCACCGTCTTGGACTTGCCTACTCCGAAAGCCAAGGGCATAATGTTGTTATTTCCATCCATGGCAACCACCAAGAACATCATACCTAGGTAAGGTCCCTTTAAATGGGCAACGTTTATTACAAGGATAAGACGCAGATTTGTCAAAAATGTGCGGATCTGCGAAAACATAGGTGGTTTCCCTTTGTAAATATTATAATTTATAATATGTAAAGATACGACGTGCCAATATACGTACCACACATCCAAGGGCAGCGAAACACAACTCAAAACGTCCGTTTGAATCTGTCCTTGTTTTGTTACGTGTACCCGGATTTCGCTGCTCCAAATTATATAAATACGTAGGGAGTCATTCGTTCGACTCCTCGGGAGTGCCTCTCACCAATAATAGTGCCTTGCATCGCGCACACCATCCTTGGTGGTAACCAATGTTGATCCCGTACTGCTGGTTTATATCGTTGACGATGTCCTTTGGCCGAAATGCCCTGCTAGCATCAGGAAATTTGCCTTTCAGTATGTGGCCCAGAGTCCTTTTGTTCGCTTGTCGATGGCTGGCATTCAGTTGCGTCCTAGAAAAAGTGTGTACATCGTGCAACTTTCTAACGGCAAACAACGCTCCTTTAGGGCCCACGGTCTTTGCCGACATACGCAATTCACAATTTTCTTGGTTACATACAACCTCGTATCTTCTTTTGTAGGATTTTTTCGTTTTAAACACAAAACCCTCTTCCAATAACTTAATTCCGAGTTGTATAGTCATTTCCTCCTTCGTATAAAATAGTTGACCTTCACGTATACTTGTATTGCGATTGTAAGGTATGGGTTGGTAGGCCGGTATATAGGTCTCCAGGTTTGGAAGGGAATGAGGCATATCAAAATAATCGTTTAACTCACCAAATGATTTATTTCTAGGAGTATATGTTTCTACTTCTTCGTCCTCATCATTATCGGTATCTGATCTGTCCAAATAAGATATACCGATTGTGAAAACATGGGTTTTGTCATCAGCAACTCCAGCAAACTGTCTTTCTTGGTCTTCTTCTTCTCCTTCTTCTTGTTATTCTTTTTCTGGTTGCATCTCCGGAACAATATCGAGATAAGACTCGTTAGGACAATATGTATGATCCGAATAAAGTGTTACGTCGTAAGATGCATGAAATTGAGAATCAAGATTCAGTTGACTACCACCGACATGGGTTTCGTCATCACCTTCGTCATCACCTTACTCATCACCTCCGTCATCACCTTCGTCGCACATTAATGGTGCGACATACACAAAAAGTTCTGGAGGTAATTCTGAATGGGTTGCACCTTGCATAAAACAAAGGATTTCTCGATCGTTGGTTAGCTCTACCATTGAGCGATCTTCACGTCTGAACACCAACTTGCAAGCAGCAAAATTTTCGATTCCACATCTTCGTATGGCATAATCAATAAACTTCTTATATGAAACGATTACTGGAATTTTTACACCATGCTTTGTGTTATAAACAAAATCCCACTCATTGTTGTTTTGCACCCATTGACCATCGCAACATAAATATAGACTAGCTTTTTCAACAGTTGAACTCATTTTTTTCAGTAGTATGAAAAATGAAGCAATTCAAATGATGAAAAAGAAAGCAAGAAGAACAATGGAATGGATGTGATGAACGAATTTGGCTTACATCTTACTGATCATTATAGACGAAATTGAATGTAGAAGATGAATATGAACCACAAATTCAATGACAATAGTACAATTATTGTATGACAATCAGACCAAAGTGTGGAAAAAAAAACAGTAAAATCATGCAAAAAACGTGAAAAACACATGAAATCATAGACCCTAAACCCTATTTCCCTAAACCCTAATAAATTCGAGGGGTTAAATAGAGGGCTTAAAATGTTGTTCACGGCCCAACCCCGCGATCCAGGCCCAAATCGCGGGGTTACCCCCCCCCCCCCCCGATTTTCAAAAACTTATGCCAACCCCACGATCGCGGGTTAAAATCACTGGGTTATGGGACATTTCGGCAAAAATGGAGAGGTTTTGGGCATTTGGGTAACATACTTTTGAAATACGGGCATTTCAATTAAATTCCCAAAAAAAATCCTAATGTAACATATACAAACTAGATCCACACCTATTGCATACTAGTGATTTGATGATAAACTAAAACGAAAATAGCAATACAACAAAAAGAAGGCGATTGTAGGAAATGTATTTTGTAGCTCTAATTATACTTCACTATAGCGCAAATCAACATTTTGCATACTTCACAAATTTTTAAAATTTTGCCCTAATTTCGTCTAATCTTTCCTTAAATGTATTCACAAGCACCACTGCAAAAAACATGATTTTTTCAGACAAAAACCCAACACAATCTATGAATAAGGAATGCTAGTCATCAGACCACAAAACCAACTTAGTTTTTAGTGATTTTCACATCACAAAAGTTGTGAAAATTTTGTAAACGAACGCATCAGAAATGACCCAAGCAATGCAAAGCAGTGATCAATCATCATATGCCATGTTTGATTGGCCAAGAGAATCACAAAATTAATTAACTTGAGATACACACAACATTCATTTAAAATGCATACAACCACTTCTACATCTCTACCTGGTTAGGAAATGGGTTTATGGTTCGTGAGAAATCACAGTAAAGACTTGGACAGTAATTGGGAAATATATCGACCCTTTATCTGCATGAGTTGCATGAAGTTTTTCGAGAATAATCTCAATTCACATTCATGATTTAGGCAGAAGTTATTGCACAGTAATTGGGTGGTTACAAAAAACGGTTGTTGTACTAAATCGTGGAAGGTGACTTACCTTCTGAGTTCAAGTCTCATCTTCAGAAGGTTTGCCTTCTGTCCCTAAACAATTCAGCCTACAAAACTGAACCTTCTAAACCATGCCTTCTGAAGCACACTTAGGGGTCATTTACCGACATGCTTTATTGGGTAAGCGCTTAACTATCGGTAAGAGTCAACACTCTCATTAACCTTATCAGGTAAGATTCTTGGACATCAAAATGGCATCGTAAGCAACAATCTTGCCCAGTAAGTGAGTACCTGTAAGAGTCATCTCGTTCCTTGCCTTGCCTTGCCTCTTACTAGGTATAATTCTCGGCCATTCCCGTGTTAATTAAACTAGTAAGGTAAGTGTCCTGGGCAACGTTTAGTAAACGAACCCTTAGGAATTTCAGAAAGCACGAGACACAAGTTCTGGAAATGCATTTTGAACATTAGACTTAACTTCTGAAACAAAATTGTGAACTTTGTCTTCATAACTTCACAAAGACGACTCCTATTAGACCCCCTCCCCCCGGGGGGCGCTGCTCCTAGAACCCCGGGATGGGGAGTAGCCCCATTATCTATTTGCAGGTACCAAAAACAACTTCTAATCATAAGGGCCAAAAGCAAAAGGTTATAAATCGAAATAACAATTATGCAACTATTAAAGGAATGGTGAAGAGATGGAAGCATGGGAGTATAGCTTAGATAAGAAAAATAATTAATTCAGATATATAGTACTTCTCTAACTAGTGTTCTCATACATCATTCTTATAATGTATATTTGTGAGTCCGTGATCGTTACCAGATAATCAAATAACAAACAAATAGAAGATAAACCAACCTGTTTGGATTACAAACGCGGATTACACGGTTGATTTCTTGATATAAGCTTTGTGTTTGTTTTCTCTCTTTTTACACTTTTCATATGTGTTGTGTGTGTAGATTGTTGTCTGATGTGTATATTAGAGAGATAACAACTAACATAATATCTAGATATATAATATCTAGATATTATATTTAAACTAATATAATAACAAATAAACATAATATCTAGATATTAATAATATCTAGATATTATATTAAAACTAATATAATAATAAACTAATTAAACTAATTAAACTAATTAAAATACTAAAACATAACTTTGACTATTATTACAAGATAGACCCTAGACTATAGTTGAGAGTGACTTGTCAGCTTTAACTTCAGATTGCGATCTTCGTATTGGATGATCTTGAATCCAATGAGACTGTGCTCTAACAATCTCCCCCTTTGGAACAAGATCATTTAAATAAAAAGATTTATCTAATTCGATCTTCTCTTTCAGCTTGGAAGATGCAATCTCCATCTTTGTCTTCAAATTGTAATAATCTTCCCCTTTTGATGTAGAGAAACTCTCTTTCGGTTGTTGGGAAGAAATTTTTTTCAGTGTTAGCTTGGACATTTGTTTCTTGATCATTTCTTGTACTTTGTTTGCTCTGCTCTCCCCCTTTTTGATGGAAAGTGCATCGATATCTTCAAAACTTTGTTGACAAGAAATGTCTTTGATTCGTAGCCTCTGATCCGTCAATTCATAAGATATTCATCTAGATCTTTACAAATCCAGACAAATTAGTTGTGTAACACCTGAATCAACTAATGAATCAGTTAGAATGCCTGTCAGTAACACTAAGTCACTGTGTGTAACGAATACACAATGGAAAGGAGCTGTTTGATGTTGACTCCCCCAGGGCTTCCATTTAATCATCGAAACACCACAAAGGTAATTTCTATAAACGTTATGACAAAGAAACTAATTCCTTGTGTGTTCGTGCTTGTGATAGAAAGAATTAAGCACTGATGATTACTTTTAAGGCTCGAAATGTGTAAACCACTGAGACAACAGTAAGTTAAACACAGACTCAATGTGTATGAGTGAAGTGCGAAGGTGGGGCAGACTTCCTTCTTTTCTATATCCAAATTTTCCAAGTGAAAATCAGATAGCATATGTGTTGCGTCCCCTTAGAAAGTGAAACACTTTCTAATTGAATAGAAAATGAGTAGTTGGTGGGGTAATTCAAGAGTTGGCATGGGCTAGTTGCCTGTTTCAATAATGTTCACCAAAGATTTGTGAAACACTAGAAATGTGGCTGCCCGTCTAGAAAGTAGTTGGTGCAGAGTTCTGATATTCTTTTAACTCTGATCTCACACGCTCTTTCTTTTAAAGATTAAGCTCACTCTTTTGGCATTGAAACTCATTATCCAATCTACACTCATTTCTATTGACACACTCACTCAATCACTAAGGATTAACTTCATGGGTAGAAATCATAGGTTAACATGATTCCATAGAAGATGAAGTGATTTCAAAGAATTTCCTTCATTTGATCAGAAGCAAAAGGAACTTATGCAAATATCAAACGAGGCGTTTTAGTTCTTGCACACTAATTCCGTATAACTTTTAAAGAATAAGTTGCTCAAAAAGGTTTAGCTTGTCGATTAAGCTTATGTAAAACATTTAAAGTACACTCCCAAAATATAAAATCGAATGAAAAATCGGGAAGTGGTTTGAACGTTTAAGAACGATGTTTTCAATGATTGAAAGTTGTCCTTCTTTCAACCATATTGGAGATTAAGATGAAAGGTAATACCTTAAAGTTTGATCTTATATCTCATGAAGCTTTGCTGTAAGTCATAAAGATATGAACTTCTAAGCTTCACTCAAACTTCTGCAAAAGTCTTAAGTCAAAGTCAAAGCAAATTTATTCACTTATATTGAAAAGACAAAAAGCAGTAAAACTTTTTAAAGAACGAGTTCTGATCTGAATTGATCAGAAGTCATCACCTTTTAACTCCCCCTGAAATTATGCATTTGAAACTTTATCAGTTGTAAAAGATATGCATAAAATTTCAGAAAAGTATGTACTCCCCCTTGATGGTTGATTTCCTCATTCGAGTATCGGAGTACAATCTTCATGTTCAGCACGGAGTAAGGTCTTTTGATCGTTGAAGTGCGAGTTCTAAACTGTTGTGTTTAGAAGTCAAACTTCGTTGAAGTACGGGTTCTAAGCTGATTTACTTAGAAGCCTCTTTGACATTGAAGTCCGGGTCTTGAGCTGATTTACTCAAGAACCATATTGACATTGATGTCCGGCTCTTGAACTGTATTATTCAAGAGCCTTTCTTCTTTGAAGTTCGGGTTTTGAACTGCTTTGTTCAAAAACCATTCTTCTTTGAAGTGTGGGTCTTGAACTGTGTTATTCAAGAACTTTTGTCTTTGAAGTTCGGGTTTTGAACTGCATTATTCAAAAACCATTTTCTCTATTGAGGTACGGGTTCTGATCTGTTGTAATCAGAAGCCACTTTGACATTGAAGAACGAGTCCTGATCTGTACATAATCAGAAGTCGTTGTTCTCCTACTCCCCCTTGACAGTAGGTGCCTGCAACACAGGTTTAGTTTTCTTTGGTACCCACTGGTATTTGGGTCCATGAGTGTTAGTTGCAGTTCGTATGGGGGTTATGGAATAAGAACCATACCAGTAATGGTCACTGGTTCTGTGAACAGGATCATGTGTACGACAATAAGAACAATAGAATGTCTTACCTGATAACCTGATTAATTGATCTCTCGTGTAGACGAAATCAGGTTTACCTTTATGCGCATTGTTCTTCTTGGCATTTGGCGTATGTACACATGAGTTTTTACATTTCAGCTCTTCTCTAACTGGTTTCCTGTTCCAGACCAGTTCTTCTTCTTGGTAGCACCTTCTTCTTTGATGTGTACCTGAACTATCTATATTTCTGTCATATAAAAGATTAGTACTCCGAATATGATTAGAAGATTTCACTGACCTCTTTAAAGAAACAGGTTTCTGATATGAGCTTGCAGCTGACTTGAATGAACATTCTGAATCAGTAGAATCATCTCTAGGTGAGTGGACAATTGACTCTGGAGTCTTGCGCTCAGTCACCACCACCGTTGAAATAACATTTTCAAGCTCTTTAACCTTTGAAGAATAACTGTTTCTCTCTTTGACAAGAAGGTCAATCTTCGTCTCAAGCTCGAACCTCTTCTTCTTCTCTTTCTGAGCAAGCTTAGATAATTCAGATAGCTTTGCATTAAGCTTCCTAATTGCAGCTTGAAGGATGCTCCTTTCTTCTTTGAATCCCTTCTTAGCACCCTTCTGATCATTTGCCTTCCTCTCCTTGGCAAACTGATCTCTTTCCAATATGATTACTTTCTCAAAGTCTTCAACTTTTTGAGAAAGCATTAAACTTTGAAGCTCAATCACCTTCTTCTCCTCCACACCCTTCTTTGACAGATCTGAGAACTTCTTTTCAAACTCATATATTTTCTTTTGTAGCTCAACATTTGCATTCTCCAAATCTTTGGACTTCTTCTCATTGCTCTCAACAGACTCTTGCTTCTGTATTTGAGCTTCCAGATCAGAAATCTTTCTTTTTAGCACATCATTCTCAGCTTCCATAACTTTAACTTTTGATGACATCTTTGATCCTATCATACACTTCTCGATATGTTCCCATAACAGCTTTCCTGTAGCCCTTTCGCGATCTAATGTGAGAAAAATCTCTTTTGAAATCTCTTCAGTCATTCCATTCAAAAGGAAAGATCGGGCTAAGCTGTCAGCGTCATATCTCTTTCTTTGCTCGTCTAAGTACATACGAAGTGGTAATGGACAATCTAGATCTACTCTTTCACCATTATTCTTTGTAGTATAACACATTGTCCTTGGAGCTGTCATACTCCCTTCACTCAGAGATTTTCTAATGAATATACCCAGATCATGTCTTTCAATGAAGTTCAGAAACCGATCCTTCCACTGTTCGTATTCTCCTTTAAAGAGAACTGGTGGCTTGGAATCAGTTCCAATGGCAAGAGCTTCTCTGGAAGTCATAATTGAACAAGTTTTAAGATGCGAGAGGCTTTGAGATGCGTGAGGCTAGAGATGCGAGAGGCTTTTAAAATTCAAAAGTTTGCGCGAGATGTTGATTGCGCAAAGTGAGGATCGACCGGTAAAAAGATTGGATTCCAAATAAATGCCACGTGAACTTTCTATGATTTCGAAAATTAATTTCGAAAATATATTCTTTGATTTCCAAAAATTAATTGGATTTTTTTTTTTTTTTATGTGGTCACGTGATTTTGCATAGAAATTATCATATACAAAATTTGTTATTTGAGGTTTGACCGGAGGTGTGGTTTTGAGGTTAGACCGGAGGTGTGATTTTGCATGAAATTTGTTAAGTCACAAAAATTCAAAGTGTGAGTGGGTGTGGTTTTGAGGTTTGACCGGAGGTGTGATTTTGAGGTTAGACCGGAGGTGTGATTTTGCATGAAATTTGTTAAGTCACAAAAATTCAAAGTGTGAGTGGGTGTGGTTTTGAGGTTTGACCGGAGGTGTGAGGATGTTATTTGAGGTTTTGACCTGGGGGGTTTTGGGTTTTGACCGGGGGTTTTTTTTATGTCTTTGACCGGAGGTTGAGTTTGTGTGAGATTCGACCGGATTAAAATAGGAGTTTGACCGGAAGAGTTTTGCTTTGACCGGGGAAATGTAGTGGAAAAGTGGGGTTCGACCGGGGAAGTGAGGTAGAAAAGTTATATTTGACCGGGGATGCGAGTTTTCCTTTGACCGGATACAAAAAAAATATATTCGACCGGATAAAAAATTATTCGACCGGTACAAAGTTTGTGAGATTCGACCGGTACAAAGTTTGTGAGATTCGACCGGGGAAGTGAGGGTCCGGTCGAATGCTTAAGACCGATAGAATGTAAAAACTAAGGTTCGACCGGTACGCTTAAGACCGATACGTCGTCTTCTCCGATTAAATCGACTGTAACTCTAAAATTAACCAAGCTAGAGGTCGATTTACCACACCAAATTTTGACACAACGATCTCCTTACCAACTACAACACCACACAACCTTTTGATTTCGAAAATAAACGCAAAATCAAAATTTGATCGATAACACAGTGTTCTTAAAAAATGAAGAACACAGAGAGTAAAGATTTTTGATTTTGAATCTGGATCAGCTCTGATACCAATTGTGAGTCCGTGATCGTTACCAGATAATCAAATAACAAACAAATAGAAGATAAACCAACCTGTTTGGATTACAAACGCGGATTACACGGTTGATTTCTTGATATAAGCTTTGTGTTTGTTTTCTCTCTTTTTACACTTTTCATATGTGTTGTGTGTGTAGATTGTTGTCTGATGTGTATATTAGAGAGATAACAACTAACATAATATCTAGATATATAATATCTAGATATTATATTTAAACTAATATAATAACAAATAAACATAATATCTAGATATTAATAATATCTAGATATTATATTAAAACTAATATAATAATAAACTAATTAAACTAATTAAAATACTAAAACATAACTTTGACTATTATTACAAGATAGACCCTAGACTATAGTTGAGAGTGACTTGTCAGCTTTAACTTCAGATTGCGATCTTCGTATTGGATGATCTTGAATCCAATGAGACTGTGCTCTAACAATATTATTAACCTATTGTTCATTAATCATTTGGTTCATATTCTGAGTTTTTGAATTCATTTTTATTTTATCGGTAAATGATAAAAACCATCACCAAATTTTTTTTATGCTTTAAGGCAATGGTTTTGATAATTTAACGTCACCGTATGTCACGTTATGATTACAATTTTAAGAAAATAAACATCACCATTTGTCTAGCTAATGTTACGGTTTTGAAAATAAATGTGATAGAATGATATGCTATGGTGACAATTTTAAAAGAAAGCGTCATCATAAGCTATTATTCAGTGACAATTTTAAAAGAAAACGTCATCATAAGCTATTATTCATTTGAAAAATTAATGTTACTGTATGTCATGCTAAGATAATGGTTTTGACAAATAACCTCACCATATGTAATACTACATTGACGGTTTTGGAAAATAAATGTCATTATATGTGATGCTACGATGATGGTTTTGAATATATAAACGTCACTTTGTGACATGTTGCGGTGACAGTTTAAATATATTAAACGTCATCGTATGTCATTCTACAGTGACATTTTGAAACATAAATGTCACCGTGTGTCATGTTTTGGTGACGGTTTTGACAAATATATGTCACCGAATGTCATGCTACGGTACCAATTTTGACAAATAAACGTCACCATATGCATGTTATGATGACAGTTTTGACAAATAAACGTCACCGTATGCATGTTGTGGTGACGGTTTTAACAAATTAACGTCATTGTATACTATGCTACGGTGATGATTTTGACAAATAAACGTAACCGAATGTAATGACACGGTGACTGTTTTGAAAAATAAACGTAATTGCATGTCATGCTACGACAACGGTTTTGAAAAATAAACATCACTGTATGTCATGCTACGTTGACGATTTTGAATAATAAACATCACCTTGTATCATGTTACGGTGATGGTTTTGAATAATAAATGTGACTGTATGTCATCGTATGACGATTTTTGAAAAATAAAGTCACTATATGTCATGCTATGGTGACGATTTTTGAAAAATAAAGTCTTCGCATGTCATGCTACGGTGACTGTTTTAACAAATAAACATTGTCGTATGTCATGCTATAGTGATGGTTTTGAAAAATAAATATCCCCGTCTGTGATGCTATAGTGATGTTTTGAATAATAAATATCAACGTATGTCATGCTAAGGTGACGGTTTTAGGAAAATTTTTGGTTTTTTTATACACCTAAGGTGACGGTTTTAGCTTACGGTAACGGTTTTTGATGTGATTTAGTAACGTTTTTTAAACGTAACCAAAAGTATATCAAAAGTGACGGCATAATAGGTGACGATTTTTATGTCCACGAAAACCCGTATACCTACGGTGACGTTTTTTAACCGTCACTAAAGACCTTTTTTGTACTAGTGTATATTGTGATACACCTAATAGCATCTTGGTTTAGAAACAATTAGTTTGGTTTGATTGGGCAAGTATCCATATTGATCAATTTGTTTCGAACATAACAGTTCTTACAATAACTATCATATCAATTGTTTTCTATATCATAACTTTTAGCAATCACATATGAGTAGCTGGGTACACACATTTTTTATATATTGTGTACACATGGTTTTGATATATTATGGTTCACATGGATCACATATGAGTATACATGATTACCCACATAGTTGTGATATCACTACTAGAAAAGTGAGTTTCATGGACAGGCTTTTAGCGACGAGATGGTTCAGCAAGAGGCTATTGCGACGACATGTCGTCTCTATAAACTGTTTTTCACGATAAATGACTTTTAGCGACCACAAAAATCGTTGCTAAAACCCTTGTTTTTTGTGGTTATATTGTGGTTCACGTGGATCATATATGAGTATACATGATTACCCACAAAGTTGTGATATTCTGTGGGTACACACAGTGTGATGTATTGTGGTTCATATGGATCCCATATCAGTATACATGGTTACCCACACAGTTAAAGCCCAGTCGATCCATTAAAGCTAAGTGAATCAAATAAAGCCCAACCGATCCATTAAAGCCCAAATGGATCCCTTAAATTCCAAATGGATCCATTAAGCCTAATTGATCCATTACAATGTAAGTGGATCCATTAAATCCCCCAACTGGATTAATTACAGCCTAAATGGGTCTATTAAAGCCTAAGTGGATCCATTAAAACCAAAATTGATCCATTAAAGCCCAACCGATCCATAAACGCCCATGTGGATACATTAAAGCCCAACCAATCCATTAAAGTCTAAGTGGATCTATTAAAACCTAACTGATCCATTAAAGCCCAAATTGTTCCCTTAAAACCTAAATGGATCCATTAAAGCCCAATCGATCCATTACAACGCAAGTGGATCCATTAAAGCCCCAACTGGATCTATTATAGCTCAAGTGGATCCATTAAAACCCAAATTGATCCATTAAAGCCCAACCGATCCATAAACACCCATGTGCGTTCATTAAAGCCCAACCGATCCATTAAAGCCCAATTTGATCCGTTAAAGCCCAAATGGATCCATTAAAGCCCGATGGGTGTATATATATATATATATTATTTAAATTTGTTTATTTCTTTTTATAAGAAAAAGTAAAAAATTAATTAAATATTTCCGACGGATTTATATATTTTTTATTTTTTTTATAATATAAATCCGCTGGAAATATACTTTGAAATTTTCCGGCGGATTTATATTTTTTTTAAAATTGTTTATTTTTTCGGAGAAAAAGTAAAAAAAAAATTAATTAAAAATTTACGGCGGATTTCCGGTGGATTTTAATTAATTTAATTAATTAATTCATTTTCGTTGGAAATTCGCCGGAAATGTTTAACTAATTTTCTCTAAAAATAAATAATTAAAAAAATTATATTCCGTTTGAAATCCACCGAAAATCCGCCGGAAAGACATAATTTAAAAAAAAAAGAAAAAAAATATTCCGACGGATTTTCGGCGAAAATCAACGAAGTTTGACTACTTTGACTGCCGTTGGAAATCCGCTAAATATCCGCCAGTTTTGACGGTTTTCCTTGTAGTGTATCCTATATAGGGACATTTGTTATCCAAAACGGTCACGTAACATGACATACAACGACATTTGATAGCAAAATTGTCACTCTAGGATGACATACTACATCGTTTATTATTCAAAACCGTAACATGAGATAGATTGACGTTAATTATTCTAAACTATCACCGTAGCATGACGTACGGTGACATCTATTTTTCAAAACTGTTAGCATAGCATGATATACATTGACTTTTATTTTTCAAAACCGTCACTGTAACATGACATACGGTGACATGTATTTCTCAAAACCGTCACCGTTACATGATGTACAATGACAATTATTTAAAACCGTCATCGTAGTATGACATATAGTGACATTTATTTTTCAAAATTGTCCCCGTAGTATGACATATAGTGACTCTTATTTTTCAAAACTGTCACCTTAGTATGGCATACGATGACATTTATTATTTCAAATCATCACTATAACATGACTTACATTGACGTTTTTTTCATAACCGTCACCGTAGCATGACATACGTTGACCTTTATTTTTCAAAAACGTTACTGTAGCATGATATACGTTGAATTTTATTTTACAAAATCAACACTGTAACATGACATAGATTGACGTTTATTATTCAAAACTATCACCGTAGCATGACGTACGGTGACATCTATTTTTCAAAACTGTTAGCATAGCATGATATACATTGACTTTTATTTTTCAAAACCGTCTCTGTAACATGACATAAGGTGACATTTATTTCTCAAAACCGTCACCGTGACATGATGTACAATGACGATTATTTAAAACCGTCATCGTAGTATGACATATAGTGACGTTTATTTTTAAAAATTGTCCCCATAGTATGACATATAGTGACTCTTAGTTTTCAAAACTGTCACCTTAGTATGGCATACGAAGACATTTATTATTTCAAATCGTCACTATAACATGACTTACATTGACGTTTTTTTTCATAACCGTCACCGTAGCATGACATACATTGACATTTATTTTTCAAAATCGTTACTGTAGCATGATATACGTTGACTTTTATTTTTCAAAACCGTAACTATAACATGACATAGATTGACGTTTATTTATCAAAACCATTACCGTAACATGACGTACGGTGACATCTATTTTTCAAAACCGTTACCATAGCATCATATACAATGAATTTTATTTTTCTAAATCGTCACTGTAACATTACATATGACGACATTTATTTCTCAAAACCGTCGCAATGGCATGATGTACAATGACGTTTGTTATTTAAAACCGTTACCATAGTATGGACATATAGTGACATTTTTTTTCAAAACTGTCCCCGTAGTATGACATAGTGACGCTTATTTTCAAAATTATTGCCCTAGTATGACATACGGTGACATTTATTATTTCAAAACGTCACTGTAACATGTCGTACAGTGACATTTACTTTTCAAAACCGTTATCATAGCAAGACATATGGTGACTTCATCAAAACCGTCACCATAACATGACATATGATTACATAAATTTTCAAAACCGTCACTGTAACATGACATTTTGTGACGTAAATGTTCTAAAAATGTTACGGTAGCATGACATATAGCGACGTGAATTTTTCAAAATCGTTTCCATAAACTACTCTTCGGTGACGCAAACTTTTCAAAAACGTTGTCATAGAATCCGATGACTTTTGGAAACGATTTTCAAAAACGTTACAACATAAAACAACGACTTAGACAGAAACCGAGACTAAATTGTCCCCTATAGCAATGGTTTTTGATAACCCTCATTCCTGAGTGTTATTTATCACTCTTTTCCGTGTCTTATTTCCCATTTATACCCACTTTTGTTCCTTTCTATCTTCATTTGGTCCATAATTAAAGCAAGTTATGATAATGGCATCAAAACTATTTTTTTGTGCATAAATATGGAAAATTGTCGGGGAGAGCACTGAGTGCCCGCGGTGGACACCCGAAGATCCATGGGACAAAAGGAATATCCTTTGGAATATCCCATTGGGTATTCTCCTTCTCATTCCTATATAATAGAGGCTTTGGTTCTTCAATCCATCCATCTATCAATCTACCAACAACAATTCCATCATCCACTCCATCACTCTCTCTTCATTCTAAGTTCTTCTCTCCAAAAAGAGAGAACTTAGTTTTGAAGATTAGTTTAGTTTAAATTATTGTCTTTAATTTCTTGTTCTTTACTTTTATGTATTAAACTTCCTAGTCTTTTAATTTATTGCAAGTTTAACTTTAAGTATTTTAATTTATTACTCTTGAAGATTAGTTTAAATTCTTGTTTTTAATTATTTGTACTTTACTTTCAAGTTTTAACTTCCTAGCATTTTTATTTATTGCAAGTAGTTAATTTTACGTACTTTAATTTCTTGCTCTTTAATTTTAAGTACCTTAATTTATTGCTCCTTAATTTTAGCATTTTAAATTCCGTAATTTATTTTCTTACTTTGTTCTTATTTCATTTTATATTCATGCAAGTAGTTAAGTTTTATTTCTCTTATATTATTATGTCTTCTATTATTAACATGAGCTAAGCACCTTTTGGGTGTGGGTGTGAGCTAACTTAAGACTAGTAGGCAACACTTGGGTGTAGCCATTATTACTAACTCTTAAGCTTGGTCACTTGAGTCGGGACTTAAACTCAACGCGGATAAGCCGATCACTTTGAAGTGTTAATATTAGATCTTGACCTCGAGAGGGGCGGATTCGAAATGGCTTAAGTGATGCACAAAGATTTGAGAGAGTCTTTGATAACCACGTAGAGATACGGGTTTTGTATGATTTACTAAGGTTTAAACGTCGGAGGGGATTTATATCACAAAGAGATTTGGGTATAAATCTCCCTATCGGTAGGACTTGATTTTTATCAACATAGTTAAATCGGCAAGATTAAAAGTTGGTAACGATGGAGACTTTACGAGCATTTTGTAGGACCGGTCTTTAAAAATCCACTTTCGAGATATCGGACTTTTTATAGACTTTTCGTACTACAAAGCGCCCGACCATTTTGTTACTACATTTGTCTCATGGAATTCTTACACCCATACCCATTCATTATTTATAAAAAGTTCATTTCTCATTTTTAGAATTAATTCACCAACTAAAAAAATATTTTTCCCCAACTCGAAACTTGTGCAAGAAGTTCATGAAAGTTAGCAATTATCAGTAGTTCAGTCCCTGTGGGTACGATACTCGGTACTTGTACCATTTTATTACTTGTAGCGATCCCAGTGTTGATATATACTTGTGTCCACGCTGGAAACTCAGTGTCCACGCTTTGAGTGCACGTTATTTAGCTACCAGTTTTTAAAAACCGTCACAACATAAAGCAACGGTTTTCAAAACCGTTACCATTGGGAACCTTTTAGTAATAATTTTTGTCTAAACCGTTACTTTATATTTCTAGGTGGTTGGTAATGGTAACAATTTTTATATAAAAACGTTACTAACACAACTCTATAATTTTTTCTCCGACTTTTTGTAATGGTTTTTTACCAAATCGTTACAAACATGTTTTATCAAAACCGTCACAAAAAAATCATTTTTGTACAAATGATATCATAGTATCTTGCATACACAATCAAACAACAATAGCAAACACATTAAAAAACAATATGACATGTTGATGAAGATCATAAGTTAAGCATGCAAACAAATATTTTAAAGAAAAGCAAATAACCAAACATAAAACACCTTTCAATCCAACAATGAAAATAATAATAAAACCAAAATTGTATGGAAATTAATGGTTCAAACACATCATAAACTCAAGTGAAATGTGATCTTATTTCTTCCTCGCTGGACAATTACGGATATTGTGATTCGAAAGAACATTACATCCGCGACACATCCTCTTTGGCTTGGTACTCTTCACTGCTGTTTTATCTGCTGCACCAACCAATCTTTTGGACGTTCCACACCCTTTGTTCCTAATACCTGTATAGGGGTGTATATCAATATTATCAAGTTGTGCAAACCCAAGGATTTGTCTAGGTGGTTTGGTAATGGTACCACGTTCTTTACGTTTCATCGTCGGTCCATATGTCTGTTGTTTGGCAAATCCATCCCTTAACTTCTTAATATGACAAAAATGATGCTATTTTCTCTTTATCATACCTTAAGATGTCAAACACACCATCAATAACATCATAAGTGTCATTTAATAATCTACGTTGATCCTCATCTACGTCGCATATTATTCGATGATTATTTTGAAGTTCGATAGGCATAATGTTGAGTCTCCATCGTCTCAAAATGTATTTCTCAAGAATAGTTTCAACGCCCACATTCAAAAACACTTTGAAAATGTGTCTGCAGAGAAATCCATGTCGCCCGAAATGATTGCAACTACAGGCGGTAGTTGCATCCTTTAAATTGCACACAACCTACACACAATACAACAGATGAAAAAAATATGATGCCAACATGAAGATGAACAATAATTACGCAACAAATAAGACTAAATGACATATACAAAATTGAAATCGTAAGAATACGGAACGTGTGTATACATCACAAACCTGCGTCTCCATCTTGCTACGAGTTAAAAATTGAGGTAAGGTTGTTCTAGTTTGATAATCAAGACGACGTTGTTCCTTACGTTTTGTACCTAATGCAAATTCAAAACCCAACAAAAATTGAAAAAGATTGTCCCTACTCTTTGAACACGAATTAAAAAAATGAGTTCGCACTTTCAGACCTGGACGTCGTCTTCATAAGACAACGCAATGGAAGATCTTTAAAGTAAGCTGGGATCCTATGTGATCTCCCGACAAACATATCTTTTAGCCGTGTATGATCTTGAAGCGATAACTCCTCAATAATAATCTTCCATCTACTCTAAACTTCATCGGTGCATATGTGAATGTTCCATACCAACTTGAAAACTGTTTCTTAAACATGGTATGATTAAGGAGTTCATAGCTAAACTACAACCAAAATACACTGTCAACAAAACAAACGACCACAAAAAACATTTAAATATTCTGAGACTTTCTAACCTTATTTTGGACTTTCATCATAATGTGCCACATGCATAACATATATCTTGCATCAGGAAACACTTCTGTAAGAGCTTGCTTCATCGCAACACATTGGTCGGTAAGAACTATTATCGGTGGTTTCGAATGAGCTTTCAAAAAAGCTTGCAACAACCACTTGTAATTAGGAATGTCCTCATGTCCAACCAATGTCGATCCAACGACGATGTATCCACTGCTGTAAATGGAACAAACACCATGAAGTGTCTAAAACAAAAAACATGCCATAAGAATGGTATTACATAAACTACAAATAAAATATTATAAAAAATATACCCACCTATTTGTACGAAATGTAGAATCAAAAGAAATTACATCTCCAAATTCGGGATAATTGAATTGAGTTACCTCGTCAGCCCAAAAAACCGTATGCAATTCACTACCAATACATTTGTACGGGGAAAAAATTCGTATCGGCCTCCCTCTTCTTGGCCATCAGCTCAACCAACAATTTGGCATCACCACGTCCAACAAAATTGTCATAGTCCCTCTTATAATTATGATAATCAACAACGGTTAGACCACCATATTGATACCCACCCCTCTCAATGATGTGTGTAACTTGTGCGCCCGTGTAGCACCCATATTTGAAGTACCAGCGTCATGAACAAAACGTTGATTTGAAAATTTCATTTGTCGGGCTTTTTGTGAGAAATCAATATCGTGATATCTCAATAGAAAATGATTAAGTTGCTCTTCAAAACCATAACACTCATATGTTGTTCATGATCCTTTCAACAACCGAAACTTAACACATGACGTACACCCGGTCCTATTAATATTCGAGTATGTACCTCTCTTTGATGTTTATGACGATTCAGCGAATCAAATGACTTCTTCAATGGTGACCCAAACTTGTTGCATACAAAATACTTATTCTGGATTAACCCATCATTATTAATCTTTTGTGATGATCGTCGTATCTCAAATCCCGCATTATCAGCATATTTCGGTAAACAGACTCTACTTCATCCAGGTAAGAACATATATGGCCAATTGCAGGTTTCAAGGATTCGTCAACTATAGGAGTCCACCACTGAGTTCCACCCGGTGAAAAAGAAAAAGAATGAATGTCTGATTGACCACTACCTGAACCTGCATTCATGTGTTCAAAAACAACAACATCACCATCTTTAAGGTACCACGAAGTTATCACAACAAACACAAACTAAATAAACTATCAAAAATAAACATCAAGCAACTCTGATAACTATTATTTACCAAACTATAATAACTTCATGAATGGTAGCACATAACATCACATTGACTTCAATTAGTTTAAATTAATTTCACGTACCCAATTTATGTGAGTATGATAAAATGTATCACATTGTCCATAGTTCGACAAACGCAAGCAGTGACCTTCTTCGTCCAACAACGTCCTTCTTCCTCCAACAACTTCTTCCTCTAGCAATTCTTCAAACCAGTGCTAAATCAATTGGAATCGTGAATGTGGAAGAGGTGTGATTTTGAAAAATCAATTAGTTGATGATAATTAGGAAACGTAATCTTGATTGAATGTGATTGATATAAATCTGTAAAATAAAATAATTATTTATTAAACAAAAATTAATCAAATTACCAATATACCATCACCAATTAATATATAAAAATCATTAAATAAAAAAAATTGATTGTTTATGGTTGGATCTCACGGTTACCACAAATTACCTAATTCTCATTTGATTAGGCAAATATATATATATATATATATATAGAGAGAGAGAGAGAGGAGGGAGGGGGATGGAGGGGATTGAATGGAATGAGGGTTTTGCCATATACTACTGTTTTTTAGAGTCAAGAATCTTTCGTGCCTTTCCGCACTCTAAAATAATAAAATCAGATAAAAAATAAAACCATACTACTTTTCCCAGCAAGTTTCATAGAATAGTCTGATATGAGGGCTTTTCTTGAGAGTATGGAAAAGTCATCGGTAAAAGTCCATTTCAATTTTCCTGAGAGAAAAAGGTGCCATAAACATTTAAATTTTTACCGGCAAATTTAATCATAGTCACAGGCGAAAGTGGACTTTTATTGGTCATTTTCCCAAACTGGCCCGCAAAAACCCTATTTCATGTATACGTGGTGATGATTAAGAATGCCAACGGGTCGGTTTCGGACCGGTTTTT
The DNA here is from genome assembly GCA_954870635.1 of Arctium minus. Classification (NCBI taxonomy): domain Eukaryota; kingdom Viridiplantae; phylum Streptophyta; class Magnoliopsida; order Asterales; family Asteraceae; genus Arctium; species Arctium minus. Next base: position 40,522,532 of record OX941080.1, on the reverse strand, counting down.
AGGGTCCCCGTCCCCATAACCGTACCGATCCCCATCGGGGATCTTATCGGGATCACCATCGGTTTCCCCGATCCCCGTTAAGAAAAAAATTTACCGTTACCTGTTGGTTTTCCCCGAATCCGAATCCAAACCGACCCGAACCAAAATGAAAAAAACACAAGTTTCTCAAACATAAATTAAATGAGTAGCTACTTCGAAATAAATAATGACAAAAATAGATATATATTTAAGTTGTAGCCCAAAAGAATGTTGAAATTTAAAATATGTATACATATATAGGAGTGGTTTCAATTGGAAACCAAATTTCATTGGAAACTTTGGAAACCAAATTTCAACCATTGATCTTTTTAATCAATGGTCAAGATTCATTTGAATTATATATGATAATAAATTAATTAATTTATTAATAAAATATAATAATAATATGTCAAAAGGGTAAATGTGTCTTTTTCTTTTGTGTTTCAAATTTAGCACAAAGATGAAATATGCTTAAATATAGAAAAACGTATATTTCTTCAAAAAAAAAGAGCATATCAAGACTACCTTTTTATTACATGTTCATCAATATGCAGTATGTAAAACCCAAATAAGTTTCCTTAAGTTTCATTACCATTATTGTTTCATTACCTTTCCATTATGTTTCACTATATCAAATTTGTTTCATCATGTTTCACTATATTAATATTTTGTTTCACTATATCAGGTTTCAATATAATAATATTTTGTTTCACTACCTTTCCATTATATTTCATTATATAAAATCTGTTTTATCAGGTTTCACTATATTAACATTTTATGTTTCACTATATTAATATTTTGTTTCACTATATCAGGTTTCACTATATTAAAATTTTGTTTCATTACCTTTCTATTATGTTTCACTATATAAAATCTGTTTCATCAGATTTCACTATATTAATATTTTGTTTCCCTATATCAAATCCATTATGTTTCACTATATTAATATTTTGTGCCTGGAGGTAACATTGAAGATTTCATATGAATATCAACTTTCATTCATTGGATGACTCAATCACTGATTCATAAGAATCAAAAAAAATAATTTGATTTGTAGCTTGCGTATGAATCAATTTGTGTTTACCTAAATTAAATGTTTCATTTTTAAATTAATAAATGATCAATATTACCATATATAAAATACATTAAAATTAAAGAATTAATATTATAATAATAATAACACTCACCATATATATTATGAAATTATTTAAAAAACTAAAATAACCTTATCAATTAAAAATAAAAATAAAAAAAAGGAAATTCAATGATCGGTTAATTTCGGTTTCCAATGTAATATTGGTTTCCAATTGATCCCTCCCCTACATATATATATATATATATATATATATATATATATATATAGGGGCAGGTTCAAACGAGAAGCTAAACATTTTGCGAGAAGGCGAGAAGTGTTTAATCATATATGATACACAAGCTTAATCATATATGATTAAACACATGTTATATTTGTAATACATGGACGTTTAATCATATATGATTAAACACACCGTGTAATCATATATGATATCACACTTCTCGCCTTCTCGCAAAATGTTTAACTTCTCTCATGATCCTTGCTCTCTCTCTCTCTCTCTCTCTCTCTCTCTCTCTCTCTCTCTCTATATATATATATATATATATATATATATATATATATATATATATATATATATATATATATATATCAGGTCGGGTCGGACCGGTGAGGATGGTCCCCATCCCCGTTAAAATCCCCGATCCCCGCCCCGTCCCGTCCCGTCCCCGTTAGAAAGTCTCCAAACCCGACCTGAAATGTTCGGTTTTCACCGTCGGTTTCGGATTTTTTTTTTTTTTTTTGCAATCCCTAGTGATGGTAGCAGATATCACATGTACAATTTTTCAACAAATCCGTCAATCTTTTCTCTCTCATATTCAACCACTTTCAATCTAAATACTTCCAAATTTTTGTGATCATATATAGTAAGTTTCACATTTTCACCTTCAAATAATGCCTCCATATTTTATGCGGAAACACAATTTCTACCAACTTTAGATCATCGTTGAGATTGGGGCTGTTAAAGAGTCTACCTATTAAGTAGCTACTCGAGCTCGAACCGAACACACACTAAAACTCGTTTTGCTTAACGAGTCGAGCTCCATAACACAATGTTCAACTTGGTTTGCTCCAAAACTCGATTAAATTTGTTTATGTATAGTCGAGTCATTTGAGTATACATTTTTTCGAGCTAAACATGTTCATAACACAAGAAACAAGGGTTTTAGCAATGACTTTTGTTGTTGCTAAAAATCCATTTATCGTCACAAATGGTTGCAACATGTCGTCACTAGCTATAACTTATGGCTAAAACATTTTGTCGCTATAGCTTGTGGCTAAAACACTTCATCGCTAAAGCTCACTTTTCTTGCATTTAGATGTTCATAAATCATATAATCAAAGTATAAAAATTATGGAGGTCGAGCCAATAAGCGATGTTGGATCATAAACTTGATTTGATCTTTAGAAATATCTAGAATAATCTAGAAATATCTAGAATAATCTTTGGAAGAACCATGTGGAAGAGTATAGAATAATCCATGGAAATATCTAGAAATGTCTAGAAATCTAGATAGGAAATATCTAAGATATTAAGAACATCCATGGAAAAATCTAGAAATCTAGAACCTTCCATGGAGTAGTATAAATAGGAGATGAACCCTTGCATTGTAAATCAAGCAAAGCAATGTTAAAGATATAAAATACTTTCTTCAAGTATTCTTTCATTGTCTTCAAACCTCTCCAATCACTATAAGCCTAAAAGGTTTATTATCAATTCCTAACAAAGTGGTATCAGAGCTTGAAGATTAATATATCAAATCCGATGAACTCATTCCAATTTCCTCGTCTTACAAAAGATAACTATGGAAGTTGGTACATCCGGATGAAGGCGTTGCTCGGCTCACATGAAGCATGGGAGATAGTCGAGAAAGGCTATGAAGAAATTGAGGACGAAAGTCCGTTAAGTGCCGCCCAAAAGGGGGAATTGCATAAGGCAAGAAAGAAGGATCAAAGTGCTCTCACACTCATCTATCAATGTCTTAATGATGCTATGTTTGAGAAAGTTGCAAATGCAACCACTTCCAAAGAAGCATGGGAGATTCTACAAAATACATTCAAGGGCATTGACAAGGTGAAAAAGGTACGTCTTCAAACTCTTAGAGGAGACTTCGAAAAGTTACAAATGGAGGAGGCTGAGACAATCTCAGATTATTTCACTCGTGTTTTGACAATATCTAAAATGAGATGAAGAGAAATGGTGAAAGTTTGAGTGACACAACGGTGATAGAAAAAATTCTTCGCTCTTTGACACCAAGCTTTGACTATATCGTTGTGGCTATAGAAGAGTCAAAAGACATTGACTCTATGACCATTGATCAACTCATGGGTTCCCTACAAGCCCATGAAGAGAAAATAAAAAAGAGAAGGGATAAAGAGCCCTTGGAGCAAGCTTTATACTCAAAACTCTCTTTCAAAGAAAGAGAAAGAAACTTTAGAAACTTTATACATGGAAAAGAGCAAGGACGAGGACGTGGAGCTTTCCGAGGTCGTGGTGCCTTCCATGGTCGAGGACGAGGAAGAGGAAGGGAAGGTTACATACAAGTCAACAAAGAAGACGAGAACCAAAATTCTCCTTCTAGAATAGGTCGTGGGAGAGGTTTGCAAGCCCAAAGGGGAAGTAAGTCTCACATACAATGTTATAATTGTCAAAAGTATGGTCACTATGCCACAGAGTGTAGAAGCTCGAGACAAGTAGAAGGGAAAGCTAATATTATGGAGTTGGAAGATGAAGTCGAGCTCACGTTGCTAATGGCAAAACATGATGAACAAGAATATAAAAGAATCACATGGTACCAGGATTCCGCTGCAAGTAATCACATGACAGGGGAAGAAAATTTGTTCGTGGAGATGGAGCAAATTAAAGGAAACGTGACGTTTGGAGACAACTCAAAAGCAATAGTGAAAGGGAAAGGTAAAATACTAATCCTTGCTAAAGATGGAAGTCACCAATTTATTTCTGAAGTTTATTACGTGCCTTGCCTTAAAAATAATATTTTGAGTTTGGGGCAACTTTTGGAGAAAAACTACGATATTCACTTGAAAGATCGTAGTGCTATAATCCGAAACCATGAAGGAAAACTTATAGCCCGAGTGTCAATGGCTAAAAATCGAATGTTCCTTCTAAATGTTCAACATGATGATGTCAAGTGCCTAAAGGCTTGCTTGAAGGATCATTCATGGCTATGGCACATGAGGTATGGGCACCTAAACTTTGGTGATTTAAAGTTGCTATCTACTAAAGGTTTGGTTAAAGGTTTGACTTCTATTGATCATCCTAATCAAGTATGTGAAGGATGTCTTCTTGGGAAACATGCAAGAAATCCGTTCCCAAAAGAAGCAACGTCAAAAGCTAAGAAGCCTTTACAACTTATTCATACAGATTTGTGCGGACCCATTACTCCACCATCTCATGGTAAGAATAAATATTTCATACTCTTTATTGATGATTTTTCTCGAAAGACTTGGGTATATTTTCTAAAAGAAAAATCCCAAGCTTTTGATGCCGTTAAAACATTCAAAGTCATGGTCGAAAAAGAGAAAGATTTAAAAATTAAAGCCATGGGATCTGATAGAGGTGGAGAATTTTTATCAAAAGAATTGAACAAATTTTGTGAAGAAAATGGGATCCGAAGATTTCTAACAACTCCTTACTCTCAACAACAAAATGGAGTCGTTGAAAGGAAGAATAGAACTATTCTCAATATGGTTCGTAGCATGTTAAAAAGTAAGATTATGCCAAAGGAGTTTTGGGCAGAAGCTGTTGATTGTGCAGTCTATCTCTCCAATCGGTGTCCGATAATAAGACTCCACAGGAAGCATAGAATGGGATAAAACCAACCGTATCTCATCTACGAGTGTTTGGGAGCATAGCCTATGTTCGCGTACCAAGACAGAAGCGTTGCAAGCTTGACGACAGAAGTCAGAAGCATGTGTTTTTGGCTACGACAAGCAATCAAAGGGTTATAAGCTTTACAATCCAAACACAAGAAAGGTGATCGTAAGTAGAGATGTGGAATTCGATGAAGAAGGACTATGGGATTGGAATATAAACAACAACGAAGGATATGAGTTTCTTCCCATTATCTCTGAAGGTGAAAAGGCATGTGACACAAATGAAGATGATCAACCACCTTCAAGTCCAACTCTGACTCAAGATTCACCTTTAAGTTCAACCGAAGAGTCTCCAAAGATGAGAAGTTTGCAGGAACTCTATGATGTAACAGATGAGCTTGCACTCTTTTGTTTATATGTTGATTGTGAACCTTTAGGTTTTGAGAAAGCTATGCAAAGAAAGAACTGGAGACAAGCAATGGATGAGGAGAAAAAGTCAATAGAAAAGAATGACACGTGGGAGTTGACATCTCTTCCAAAAGGTCAAAAGGCTATCGGAGTAAAGTGGGTTTACAAAGCAAAGAAAAACGTGAAAGGAGAAGTGGAGAAATACAAGGCAAGACTTGTGGCAAAAGGTTACAAGCAGAAACATGGAATCGATTATGAAGAGGTATTTGCTCCCGTTGCTCGCTTAGAAACTATAAGAATGATAATTGCTATTGCTGCTCAATATAAATGGAAAATTCACCAAATGGATGTGAAGTCCGCTTTTCTGAATGGACTTCTCGAGGAAGAAGTTTATGTAAAGCAAGCTCAAGGGTATGTCGTCAAAAGACAAGAAAGTAAATTGCTAATGTTGAAAAAGGCCTTATATGGTTTGAAGCAAGCACCACGTGCTTGGAATACTAGAATTGATAAGTATCTTTAACAAAATGGACTCACAAAGTGTTTAAGCGAGTATGCCCTTTACAAGAAATTTTCAAATGGAGAAATATTGCTTGTTTGTTTGTATGTGGATGATCTTATTGTCACAGGAAATTCTACAAGCATGGTGGATGAATTCAAGAAGTCTATGGCCCAAGAGTTTGAGATGACTGATATTGGGCTTATGACTTACTATCTTGGCATTGAGGTAAAGCAAACAAAAGAAGGAATCTTCATAAGCCAATAAGGATATGCGAAAGAATTTTTAAAGAGGTTTGGCATGGAGAATTGCAAACGTATTGGCACCCCTATTGAATATGGAACAAAGCTCTCTAAACATGACGAAGGAGAGGCGGTTGATGGAACTCTATTCAAGAGTCTTGTTGGAAGTTTGCGTTATCTGACATGTACAAGACCTGACATTCTCTTTGCTGTGGGATTAACTAGTCGTTTTATGGAAGCACCTACTGTATCTCACTTGAAGGCTGCAAGGAGGATCCTTCGTTATATCAAAGGAACCATTGACTATGGCATGTTCTATTCATCATCTAAAGACTTCAAGCTTTTTGGCTATAGCGACAGTGATTGGGCTGGAGATTTTGATGATAATAAGAGTACAACAGGATTTTTATTCTTCCTTGGTGACACTGCCTTTACATGGGCATCAAAGAAGCAACCTATTGTTACACTGTCCACTTGTGAATGTTGGTAACTGAAGATGTGACTAAGTCATTAATGCTGCCAGCTCAGAGTTAGTGCTGCCAGAGGATTTCAAAGATTAATACTGCTAGGTATTACTACTTCTAGTAGAATTAATACTGCTAGTCAAAGTTAGTGCTGCTTGATCAAAGTTAGTACTGCTTAGCTAGTTAGTACTGCTAGAGGTTAGTGCTGCTTAGTAGTTAATGATGCCAAGATTCAGTTAATACTTCCAAGGTAATTAATACTGCTTCTGATATAAACTGAAGATAATATTGAAGAGACCGCGTCTGAAGATATACATGGAAAGCTTGGAGATAATTATGAAGATTATCTTGAAGATTTTTTTAAGTTTTGTAATTATCTTTTATTATTCAGTATATATATAGAATTGATAGAATAGTTTAGAATTCAATTAGTTCTGAGTTTTTGTTTTAGAGAGAATCAACCTCAAGGCATAGTTCCTAATTCTAGAGAAGTAGAATTCGTCTTGAAAGAGCTTGTTCTTCAAGATTGAGGTTGTGTGTGTAATCTTGTAACTTCAACCATTAAATACAAGTTTACAAGTTATTCATCATATTTACTGTTTGTTTACTGTGTTATTGAATATCAAAGTGTTATTCCGCAAACTTCTTTGATATTGTTTCTGAGTATTATAATTCTTGTTGAGAATTCGATCCTAACAGTGAAGCAGAGTACGTAGCTGCAACTTCTTGTGTATGTCATGCGCTTTGGCTCAGAAGCATGTTAAAGGAGCTACAGATGCCGCAAGAAGATGCAACTGAAATCTACATGGATAACAAGTCATCAATTGATCTAGCGAAAAATCCGGTCTACCATGATCTAAGCAAGCATATCAACACTCGATATCACTTTATTCGAGAATGCATCGCAAGAAACGATGTTCGAGTGATACATACAAGATCAGAAGATCAAGTCGCGGATATCTTCACAAAGCCACTCAAGGAGAAAGAGTTTTCAAGATTCAGAACGATGCTTGGAGTCGGCAAATCAAGTTTAAGGGGGGATGTTGGATCATAAACTTGAATTGATCTTTAGAAATATCTAGAATAATCTTTGGAAGAACCATGTGGAAGAGTATAGAATAATCCATGGAAATATCTAGAAATGTCTAGAAATCTAGATAGGAAATATCTAAGATATTAAGAACATCCATGGAAAAATCTAGAAATCTAGAACCTTCCATGGAGTAGTATAAATAGGAGATGAACCCTTGCATTGTAAATCAAGCAAAGCAATGTTAAAGATATAAAATACTTTCTTCAAGTATTCTTTCATTGTCTTCAAACCTCTCCAATCACTATAAGCCTAAAAGGTTTATTATCAATTACTAACAAAGCGATCTGATGAATATCGAGTTCAAGACCGTAAAAGAGAATCGAGCTTGAGCTCAAACATTGAAAAAATATTCGAGCTCGGGCCCGGTTACAATTTTTTGAAGCTAGCTCGAATAACCTGCAACTCGACTTGACTCGACTTGTTAACACACTTATAGCTGTGATAGATTTTCTGTGCTCTTTCCACTGTCTATAAAAGCAAGGTTTGAGGTGTATTCTAATGTTTCTTTTCCAATTTAGAGCAAATCAATATAAAATCTATATATATATATAAATAATATTATCACAAACTTGGTTGTATAAGATATAGGTACTGCAATCATCAGTTAAAAACAGTTCAGAGTATTAATTTGTCAATCGGAAAGGCATTAGTAAAAATTCATGATGACCACAAGGAGAACAACTTTTTGGAGTACTTGTCGATCCAAAAGGCATTAGTAAAAAAACAGTTGGAACCTATCCAGAGGTTAATTGTGTTCATAAATGACTCACTAGAACAATTATCTATTATTGGAACATTAATTATCTATCATTAGAGTAGTCACATGGATATCTATTCTTGGCAGGAGGTGTCTATTTTTGATTGTGACTTTGTTTAATTCTCATTGGCGTATTGATTCATATTTCTGGAACAATAGAAGAAGGCCTCCATACTTGACATGCTTGATCTAATAAATCCTTCCTCTAATTATTCTTGTAACGTTTCAACAATTCTTTCATTTCTAGAAGTGTCATTTGCTATGGTGTCTTTGGAATAGCTAAAATGCCAAGCACGAGATCAATTAAAAAACTCTAGTTGATGATTAGGAGGCAATTTGGGCAAGTCATGGTAAAAAACCTCTGGAAATTCATGCACTATAGGATTAATGTCTACTGTCTACAGTACTTTAATTTGTATCTCTTTTGAGTATCAAGATCATGTGCTAGTTAAACTTGACATCCTTTTGTCAAACACGTTCTAACATTGGCTATTGAAAAAGAGGGCAGTGAAATTTGGATTTCTATCACCATAAAAAGTTTGGGGTTTATTTGGGAGGGTCAATAATTAGATCATTTTTTTTTGTTAAAACCTAAGCTAGACCCCTGTGTTAGTTATTTATTATTACCAGTTATTGATTGACAGTTATGTCAGTTACCACCATCCTTGAAAGGGTGCATCGGTTGGTGGAATTATATGTATATATATATATCTGTATTTGACCTCTGTAAATAACATAATATAATAAAAATTCTTGTGTAATTTAAGTGGTATATTTTGGTTTCCTCCAACATTTGGTATCAGAGCCAAGCTCAATGTCCTCTAACGTTAATAACAACAACACAATACAACCCCAACTTCCCAAATTGACACGAAGGAATTACCACCATTGGAACATATGAGGGTTCTATACGAATCACAAGATTTATGGAGCCTTGTTGAAAATGGATACACAGAACTAGTACCGGTAGAAGGGACAACACCCCAAGATATTCTCGAAGACAAAGAAAACAAGAAGAAAGACAGTAAGGCCTTGTTTTTTATCTTTCAAGCAGTTGATGAAAACGTCTTTGAACGAATCTCTTCTGCAAAAACATCCAAGGAGGCGTGGGACACTCTCTACAAGACCTATCGTGGAGAAGAACGGGTAAAAGTCGTAAGGTTGAAGACTCTAAGATCACTACACCAAATGTCACTTAGGCAACAAATGAAAAATGTTGCTTAAGAGGAGTTTATGTGTTGCCTAAGGCTTAGGCAACATGCTAAGCAATGTTGCCTTATCAATGTTGTATAAGAACTTAGGCAACATAGGCAAACATCATATATTGCCTAAGCAGACTCCTTAAGCAACACACAATAGGTTATGTTGCCTATGAAAAAAAAAACATATGTTGCACCAAACAAACACTAAGACAACATTAGATTTATGCATGTGTTGCATAAGGTATCAACTTAGTCAACATACTATATTTGCATATGTTGCCTTACACATTTAAAAAAAAAAAACAAAAATTTCTTATTAATTAGAATTTTATCAAATAACAAATAATATTACAAATTACATACGTTTGAAAAAAATAATATACTATTTCAAATGATCAAATACAGGCTCTTTAAATGACTAAATACAAGCTCTTCAAATGTCATCCCATCATAACAAGCTTGTTGGTTTGAATCACAAAAACGACCAACTTTCTTTTTGAACTAGTCCCTTCATCTCTCCACTCTTTCTGAAATCAAAAAACCTAATGTGAGACGGCGTTTTGATGCATCACAAAATCATATCAGAAATCACGAAATCTAATAACAAGAAGGAATATGTTTGCTACAACAGCTTTAACATTAGCAAAAAATTCATTGTTACCGCAGGACAACATCAATATAATGCTCAAGAATATTCAGTAGGGTGACAACGGTTCCGATAACAGTTAACAAATAACCAAAGGGGTGTTAGCCTAGTGGTAAGGCATGTGGACTTGCTAGTAGCGGTCTCTTGTTCGAACCCTGGGGGACGCATCCTGGAGGTACGGGGGCTTCGACCCCGGGCTGCATGCTTTAGCAGTCGGGCTTCGGCCCAAATTGCCAGGGATTAGTCTGGGCCCAATGTGGTCTGGGATACCCTCTCCAAAAAAAAAAAAAACAGTTAACAAATAGAAAACGTATATAAGTCTATATCCTCCATTTCAGATGAGTTGAAGTTGTAAAACATGCTTGCTGCTGAAAGCTTCATGGAGAGAAACTAATAACAACCCAATAAAAACAAATTAATTAATTTCCTCCTTATAGCATCCTGGAACTAAATCGTGCAAATGTCTTAATTTTTCATTGATTTTCTCTCTTCTCATCTAATACAAAGAAATACATAATTAGCTCTAGAATTTTGTGTTTTTGGGCTTTTTCAAAAATTATAAGTGTGTTAATTTATCCAGAAAAATATGAAAAATTAAGTTAAACTTCATATTATAAGTGACAGAATATCAATAGCTTCACCTCTCTTTGCTCTCACATGAACAACTTCTCTTGGTTTCTCCACTCCGCATTCGTTGTTTTTCTTCCTCTTTTTACCACCATATCCCTAGATATATATATATACCAAGTTAATTCTAACTAGTGAAAGAAAAAAAAAAGCCTAAATCGAACCTGCAGAAACCAAGGGGGAAATCGAACCTGCAGAAACCAAGGGTGAAATGAACCTGCAGAAACCAACTCGAACCTGCTCTCGATGATGTTGGTGGTGGCTAGTGATGGCTCTCGACGATGTTGGTGGCTCTTGACTGACCAAATCGAACCTGTTCCTCAAAACCAACACGAACAGAAACCACACACGAACAGAAACCAAATCGAACCTGCTCCTCAAAACCAACTCGAACCTGTTCTTCAAAACCAAATCGAACCTGCTTTTGTTTTGCAAGATGAAAACTAACCAAAAACAGAAACCAAATCGACGGAAATAAAGAAGAGGGAGAGTTTTTTTAAACTTAGGTGGCTCGTGGTGGCCGGTGTTGGTGGTCGTGGTGGCTCGTGGTGGCCGGTGTTGGTGGTCGTGATCGTGGTGGCTTGTGATGGTGGTTGCTCATTCTTGTTAGGTCCACGGTGTGGAGGAGGCATGGGAGGCATATGATATGTACTAGGGTTTCTTAGTTTTAGGGGGAAGGGTTTAGATTTAGGAAAACAAAGGGAGGAAAACAAAGGAGGGAAAACAAAAAGGGAGGGGGGAATTTTGGAAAAAATCTAGATTTTATGAAAAAAAATTAAAGATCATATAATTATATGTATCTTTCTATCTATCTTGTATATGGAGAGAGGTCATTTGAGAAATGATAAATATATGAGAAACAGAGAAGTAATCCTAGCCTTTCATGCGGTCAAGATCGGTTTTGAATAATTAAATGGTCAAATATTGCGTCTTTTACGAAACTACTCATCTATCTTCTACAGACCACACAAGGAATTATCCGGTGTTTCACGGTTAAAGCCGCAAATGTTGACCAGATAAAGGGCTAGGATCATTTATTTATTTCTCATATTTTTAGCATTTCTCAAATGAGCCTAATCCTATAAGTTATATATAATAGTTTGAATAATAGAGATATTATTCTAAATAATACTCTATCTGTCCTAAAATAAGTGTTCACATTTTTCTTTATGTTTGTTTCAAAATAAGTGTGCACATTCAAATATACTAAAACTCAATAAAATTTGCAAGACTTGATATAAAATATACTTTCTCACATAAAACTTATTAAAATCCAAGAACTAGGGGCCTATTAGAACCACTACAACTTATTAAGAACTAGGGTGTGTATTAGGCTCTATAATATCACTTAAGCCCACTATAGCCTATTAGAACCACTCCAACTTATTAAGAACTAGGGGCGTTCAATCCAATCATCTATTGGATCCGATCCAATCCAATCATCTATTGGATGTTGGATTTTGTCATCCGATCCAATCCAATTAACATTTGGACATCCGATCCAATCAAATCCAATGGATGATTGGATTGGATCGGTTTATTAAGGCCCAATACACCACTGGTGATTTGTTACGTGTTTGTATTCATGTATGTTGTGTGTATTGGGCTCGATAAAACCACAAAGACTCGCTATAACATATTAATAACCACTAAAGTTTTTTAATAACCATTACAATCTAATAGAAGACCTTTTATGACTTATTAAGCCTAATAACACCATGGTGACTTAATACGTGTTTGTATGCATGTGGTGTGTATTAGGCTCGATAAGGCCCACTCTAGCCTACTAAGAACCATTAAAGCCTAGTAAGAACCAATATAGACCAACAAAACCTTTCATGACTTATTAAGGCCCAATAACACCAATGGTAACTTAATATGTGTTTATATGTAGATATGTACTGAATCTATGCATGTGATGTGTACTGGGATCAATAAGGCCACTAAGGCCCAATATAGCCTACTAAGAACCATTAAAGCCTAGTAAGAACCAATATAGACCAACAAAACCTTTCATGACTTAATAAGGTCGTTAAGGCCCAATAAAAACCTTTAAAGGCCAATATAACCGATTAAAGTTAGATAGAATTAATTAAATCTCAATAGATTCATTAAGACCCAATGAAAACCTTTAAATTCTGATAGATACATAAAGGCCCAATGAAACCTTTATAACCTAATAGAACCATTTAAAGTCCGATAGATCCATTAAGGCCCAATGAAACCCTTTAAAGACCGAAAGATCAGTTAAAGCCCAATGAAAATCTTTAAAGGCCAATAGAACCGATTAAAGTTCAGTAAAATTAATTAAACCCTAATAGATCCATTAAGGCCCAATATGAATCCCTTTAAAGGCCAATAGAACCTTTTAAAACCCGATATAAGAGCCCAACTCATCCGTTACGGCCCAATGAAACCTTTAAAACCCAATAGAACCCTTTAAAGTTCGATAGATTCATTAAGACCCAATGAAACCCTTTAAATCCTGATATATCCATTAAGGCCCAATGAAACCTTTAAAACCCAATAAAAACCCTTAAAGCCCATTAGATCCGTTAAGGCCCAATGAAACCCTTTAAATCCTGATAGATCTATTAAGGTCCAATGAAACCTTTAAAACACAATAGAACTCTTTAAAATCCGATAGATCTATTAAGGCCCAATGAAACCTTTAAAGCACAATAGAACCTTTTAAAGCCCGATAACTTTCATTTATTAAAAAAAAAAACCATTATAAAACGTTCCAATTTTACATGATATAAACATGAAATAATTATAAAATCATACAAAATAAAATAAAGTAAGAGCTAAACATATTTTTAGACATGTAATAATCCAAATTTAGACGAGATAAAATGAAATAACAACAAAATTATAATTACCTAAGAAAATGTAAATGTCTTTTGATGACGAAAACGTTTGTTGGAAACCAAAATCGCTCCAAATCACGTTTCAAATTTTAATGATATAAACATGAAATAATTACAAATTAGACAAAATAAAATAATAATTACCTAAGAATCTTTAAACGTCCTTTGATGATGAAAACGATGATTGTTGGAAGCTAAAAGTCGTCAAAATCGCGTCCAAATTCCTTAGAAACGGATTTTTTTTGAAAGAGTGAAGAAATGTTGGAATGAAGATGAAATGTTGGAAATTAGGAAACCATCATTTTATAACAATGACTGTGATCTTAGGCAACATAGAAACAAGAAAATATGTTGCCTAAGATAGATCTTATGCAACAAACATAATAGATTATATGTTGCCTAAGTAAAAGTGGGTGTGAAATTTAAATCATCCCGTCAACAAGTTATTACACTTTCAACTACTTATATTTATTTATATTTTTGACCTTAGGCAACATAAAACCAAGAAAATATGTTGCCTAAGATAACTTTCATTTATTAAAAAAAAACATTATAAAACTAAGGCAACATAAGGGAAAATGTTGCTTAAGATAGTTAAGGCAACATATAATTATTCATATGTTGCATAAGGTCTGACTTAGGCAACATATAACTACATGTTGCCTAAGAGTAAACTTAGGCAACATATATTAGCTTTTGTTGCCTAAGCTTATCTTAAGTAACATAGGCAATTAGCATATGTTGTCTAAGACAACATTTGGTGTAGTGGATGTGAATTTGATAATTTGAAAATGAAGGAAACTGAAAGTGTCGAAGATTACTATAATCGAGTAATCAATTTATTGAATCAGATGAGACTTAATGGAGAAATTATTGAAGACAAGAGAGTAGTGGAGAAAATTTTAAGAATTCTGACAAGAAAGTTTGAGTACATCGTGGTGGCCATAGAGGAGTCAAAAGACTTATCTGATCTCTCCTTAGAAAATCTCCTAGGAATCCTACAGTCACATGAATTAAGATTGAAACAATTCGACTCACAACCCCTGGAACACGCATTTCAATTGCAATCCAACACACATTGGAATACAAGTAACAAAAGTAGATTTGGTGAGACCTCTAAATGTCCTGCCCTTTTGTCTTGTTCAGTCTTGTCCAATCATGTCTGCATACCAAACGCGACCTTAGGGATGATTTGATTTCTTAAATTTCAAAATTATATTCACTTTGAAACTGATTTATTTCACTATTTGGGCTACTCTCCATTGATAATATTTGATATGTAAATTAAGATGAAAAATTAATATACCATTCATTTTTCAAAAGAAAACATATTAGTTTTTCTCAAAATCCCGAAAAGAAGACAAATTTAGATAAGACTTATACATTCATGTTCGGTTAAACTCTTCTAGAGAAGCTCAAAAAAATATTGATATTAATCTTATTATTAGAACGAGATCGTGGTTTGCGTTCTCAAATTTATAAATATGCTATTGATCCACAAGACAAAATTCTAATTCTTGTCTTGTTTTAAAGTTTTAACAAATCAAAATTAATATTTTCTTTTAAAGTTTTAATATCGTATAACTTTGCATACTGTAAGAGATTAGGTTCGGTCCATGCCGTTATATGGCTTGTGTTATGCCACTGATTAGGGGTGTTCGCGATGTGGTTTAGGGCCAAACTATATGTTAAGAGTAATCAATCACTTGAATAATAATTATATATATGTGGACAAAATTATAATAGAAATCGAAATTTTTAATTATAAAATCTATGTATTGAACATAGTACAACAACAATCATTTAAGAAAACACTAATTAAATACTTACTTGAAAGAAGATTCGTGTAAAAGTTGAAATTGATTGAGGCCTGTACGTAAAGCAGTGTCCTAAGACAGAATTTTGCCCGTATAGCGTCCGTCTAGAGGATACAACAATCGTATTCAAGTATGAACTTGAATCTATCGAATCATGTGTGTTTTGTGAAGAATAGAAGAGGAGAAACCTAGGAAATTGAGAGAGAATGATGAGAAATTCGTTAGGCCAAATGGAGGGAAAATGTGCAAGTTTTATAGGTTGTTTCTCCAACCGAAATTAACTGTCAGGAAGCTTCGCGAATTGTGCCGCGGGTGAACTCGCGTGGAAACCCGCGTAATCCTATGTCCGTGGAAAACTTCAGTGCATTACGCGGTTAGTGCCGCGGGTATGGTCGCGCCATAACCCGCGAAACTCACTGTTGACAGAACACTACGCGTGTGGCTTCGCGACTTAGGTCGCGCCGTGACCCGCGCCAGCCACTGTTACCCTGCATCACAATCTCCACCGTGAATCTATCTCGACCCCATCGAGACCCCAAGAGCCACAAGGCCCAAGGCCCATCTTTGACATTTAATATATATATTAATGTCAAGAAAAGTCTTTCAATCACACCACAATCCAAGCCAAGCATTTAAGTGATTAATTTAATGCTCAATGGTTTGGATTTATTAAGTGATGTAGAGTTTGGCTTGGCTCCTATGTGGGACAAGTTTCTCCTTTTCTTAACTAAGTTCCAACAATACCCCACATTTTCTATTCAAACCCAAATAATACCCCACATTTGAATAGAAAATAAGAAATATTATGGAACTTATGTTTCTATCACCAAGCTAGTTATAATATGCATCGAAAAAGGTGTCTTTTGGACTTGAACCTTTCCTAGTGAATACCTATCGGATCTACTTCGTGGATAGTGAACAGATGTCTTGAACTAGCCACTTTTTGTAGTAAATCGAGACAATAGGTAACACACATATTATATCTATACATACATAGATTCTTACCGTTGTGTTCATTTCGGTCGTGAACAAATCCTTTCTTCATGAGAGTTTTAGAAGACGTAGCCATATCCGTCCTCAAAGATGCGACCAAAATCAGTCTCACATAGGTAATGCCGATCAAGAATATTCCGTTGTATTCTACTAAGAAGCTATCATCATTATTAAGAATAGAAAATTCAACCCTAAATCATCAACGTAAAATTACAAAGGAAACATCATAGGAATAGGCATACCTTTGTTTGATTGTTGCTTGAGTTGACCCCGACTAGTTTGCCTATTGAACCTAGACCATGGGATCTCCAATTTCGCTAGATTAGGTTGCCGCTGAGGAAACTCATTGTATTGGCTCTAAGCCCATTCCCCTCGATGAAAAGGATACTTGCTCTCTACTTAGGCCTGTTGTCAAAGGATCGGCAATATTTTTCTTTGACTTTACGTAGTCAATGGAAATGATTCTATTTTTCAGCAAGTCCTTAATTGTATTGTGGCGTCTTCTTATATGTCAAGACTTGTCATTGTAAATTTGGTTCTTTGCTCTTGTGAGAGCAGCCATACTATCACAATGAAAACAAATGGCAGTCACAGGTTTTGGCCACAATGGAATACCTTCTAGGAAGCTCTTTAGCCATTCGGCTTCTTCAGCGGCTTTGTATAGAGCGACAAATTCTGCTTCCATAGTTGATCTTGTATTCACAGTTTGTTTAGACGATTTCCATGAGACCGATGCACCACCAAGTGTAAACACATATCCACTTGTGGACTTACTCTCAGAATGGCTGGAAATTCAATTGGCATCACAATACCCTTCTATGACTGGAGGATATTTGGTATAATGTAACCCGTAATTCATTGTGTATTTCAAGTATCTAAGCACTCTCACTAGTGCATACCAATGATCTTTTCCCGGGTTATGTGAGTACCGACTAAGTCTACTCACACAATATGCAATATCCGGTCGTGTACAATTAATGATATACATCAAGCTTCCAAGAACTTGAGTGTATTCTATTTGAGCCACACTTTCTCCTTGATTCTTCTTCAATTGACTAGAAGGATCAAATGGAGTCACTACCGGTTTGTCATCATAGTGACCGAACTTACGAAGTACCTTCTCAATATAGTGAGATTAGGTAAGGATGTCCCCATTTGGATTTCTTTGAATCTTTATACCAAGGATTACATCTGCTACTCCCAAGTCTTTCATGTCAAACGAGGAGTGCAACATCTTCTTGGTTTGATTGATTACATCTAAGTTTGATCCTAAGATTAGCATATCATCTACATACAAACATATAATGACATAGGCATGTTTGTATTGCTTCACATAGACACACTTATCACACTCGTTTATTTGAAACCCGTTTGATATCAAAGTGTTATCAAACTTTTCGTGCCATTGCTTTGGCGCTTGCTTGAGTCCATAAAGGGACGTGATCAATTTACAAACTTTATTTTCTTGACCTTTAACAACAAACCCTTCCGGTTGTTGCATATAAATCTCCTCATCTAACTCTCTATTCAAGAAAGCAGTTTTCACATCCATTTGGTGGATTTCCAAATTATGAAATGATGCTATGGCCATCAACATTCATATGGACGTTATCCTTGTGACCGAAGAGTAGGTATCAAAGAAGTCTTGACCTTCCTTTTGTCGATATCCTTTGGCTACTAGTCGAGCTTTGTAATTCTCGATAGTGCCATCGGGTCTCAACTTCTTCTTAAATATCCATTTATGGCCTATTACTTTATGACCCGGAGGTAGGTCAACCAATCTCCATGTATTGTTTTGTACTATGGAGTCTATCTCACTTTGGATAGCCTTTTCCCAATAAGGTGCCTCGGATGATTCCATGGCGGCCTTATAGGATAGAGGTTCTCCTTCAACATTAAAGGCCATAAAATCAGGTCCAAAGTCTTTAGCTACTCTACCACGTTTGCTTCTCCTTGGTTCTAAAATTTCTTGAACGTTGGAGGTTTCACCTATGTGTTGGATCAAGTTCAATTGTTTCATCTAGAGTGTGTGTGTCATCATGCAATATTTTCCTTGAACTAGAGGCTTGATCCTCTTTTTCTTTGTAAGGAAAGATAATCTCAAATAATTCTGCTTCTGCAGATTCTATGATTGTGTTGTTACTTATGTCATTTACACTAGATTTATATACTAAGAATCTATATGCAGCACTATTCTGAGCAGGTCCAATATATACACAATCAATGGTTTTAGGTCCAAGTTTAGTCCTTTTTGGCAAAGGCACTTGAACCTTGGCAAGGCAACCCCACACTTTCATCCTTTTGTAAGATGGTAACTTTCCTTTCCATAGTTGATATGGAGATTTGTCACTCTTCTTGTGGGGGATACTATTTAGGATCATATTTGCAGTAAGGCACGCCTCACCCCATAAATGATATGGAGCTCCGGACGTGATCAACATTGAATTTATCATGTTCTTCAATGTTCTATTTTTGCGCTCGGCCACTCCATTTTGTTGAGGTGTATATGGAGCAGTCGTTTGATGCATAATACCATGTGTAGCACAAAATTCTGCAAAGTCATGGGATTCGTATTCTCCTCCCCGATCAGACCTCAAAATCTTGATTTTCTTGTCGAGTTGGTTCTCGACTTCGGCTTTATAAGTCTTAAACATATTTAAAGCCTCATCCTTTGTAGGGATTAAATACACATAGCAATACTTACTGCAATCATCTATGAAGGTAATATAATACTTCTTACCTCCTCGTGAAGGTGTTGCCTTGAAATCACATAAGTCAGTGTGAATTAACCCAAGTATTTCATTTGATTTTTCAACGGACTTGTGTGGATGATTTGTGTATTTGGCCTCAACACAAACCTCACACTTAGTCGATTTTTCAATGGAACACTTAGGTATCATGTCAAGTTTGATCATTCTTTGAATGGATCTAAAGTTGACATGTCCTAATCTAGAATGCCAAAGGTTAGAAGGAACAATCATGTACATGGAACTAGCAGTGCTAGGGCCTGCCTTATTTTTATTTACATTGGCGGCATCCATACTATTTACAAGACTAAGTTTGAAGAGCCCCTCATTGAGGTAACCCTTCCCAACGTACACACCACCCTTGGTGATGACAATTTTATCAGATTCGATTACATCTTTGAACCCTTTCTTACTAAGAACAGGGCCAGAAATCAAGTTTTTAGTTATGCTAGGTACATGTACAACATCAGTTAAAATAAGATCTTTGCTGGAAGTCAGCTTCAAGTTGACCTTCCCTTTTCCTTCAACCCTTGCAGTCGTGGCATTCCCCATGAACATCGGCTCCCCATCACTCACCTTTTGGTAAGATGCAAACATGCTTTCCGAATTGCAAATGTGTAGGCTTGCCTCGGTGTTGAACCAACAATCCACCATGTGGGATTCAATGACACCAATGAACTCATTCGGGGAGTGGGTGAGATTGGCATGACTAGAAGATGCCCCATGTACTCCACCACCACTTCCTCCGGCGCCACCATGGTCACGCTTGTATCGGCAGTCTTTGGCTCGGTGTCCCGACTTACCACATACCCAACAGCAAGTCATCCTCTTAAACTGTTTCTTTTGTAGGGCCAAGGGGCCTTTTCCGGTATTGAAAGGCCTCTTTGTTGCAACTGCCTTTCCCTTAAATTTCGGGAACTTAGGCTTGGATGAACTTCCTTCCACCATGTTGGCATGCGGTTCATTTGGATTGGTATCGGCTTTGTCATTAAGTCGGTTGTCCTCTTCAACTCGGATTATGAGAAGCAACTGTTCAAATGTTATTTCCTCCGTAAGATGCTTCAAGTATACCTTGAAGTTCTTCCACGATGGAGGTAGTTTCTCGATTATGGAACCGACCACAAAGTTGGCATTTAAACCCATACCCTCAATTTCAAGTTCATGGACAAGTATTTGCAATTCTTCCACTTGTTTTACCACTGGTTTTGCATCAATCATCCGGAAATTCAGAAATTTTCCCACTGCGAACCTCTTGGAACACGCCACTTCAGTTTTGTACTTGGCATCCAAGGATTCCCAAATCTCCCTTGCCGTTTGGAAGGTAGAATATATGTTGTAGAGGGAATCGTCGAGAGCATTGAGTATATAATTTCTGCAACTATACTCATTCGATCTCCAATTCTCGACCGTTCTGTTATGTGCGGACACCTGAATTTGCGTAGGTGCAGCCCCGTCCGCCCCTTCCGGAAGATTTGCCGGTGGCTCTTCCTCAGTGAGTACGTTGGCAACCCTAAGTATTGTTAAATAAAACAACATCTTTTGCTGCCAACGTCGAAAGTCCGAACCTTTGAATTTCTCGGGTTTCTCCACATGACTTTTCAACAACTGTGATTGATCCATCGCTCCACAACAAATTATGTCTTAGATTGTTAGGAGTAATCAATCACTTGAATAATAATTATATATATATATATGGACAAAATTATAATAGAGATCGAAATTTTTAATTATAAAATCTATGTATTGAACATAGTACAACAACAATCACTTAAGAAAACACTAATTAAATACTTACTTGAAAGAAGATTCGTGTAAAAGTTGAAATCGATTGAGGCCTGCACGTAAAGCAGTGTCCTAAGACAGAATTTCGCCCGTATAGCGTCCGTCTAGAGGATACAACAATCGTATTCAAGTATGAACTTGAATCTATCGAATCATGTGTGTTTTGTGAAGAATGGAAGAGGAGAAACCCAGAAAATTGAGAGAGAATGATGAGAAATTCGTTAGGCCAAATGGAGGGAAAATGTGCAAGTTTTATAGGTTGTTTCTCCAACCGAAATTAACTGTCAGGAAGCTTTGCGACTTGTGCCGCGGGCCAGCCACTCTTACCCTGCATCACAATCTCCACCGTCAATCTATCTCGACCCCATCGAGACCCAAGGCCCAAGGCCCATCTTCGACATTTAATATATATATTAATGTCAAGAAAAGCCTTTCAATCACACCACAATCCAAGCCAAGCATTTAAGTGATTCATTTAATGCTCAATGGTTTGGATTTATTAAGTGATGTAGAGTTTGGCTTGGCTCCTATGTGGGACAAATTTCTCCTTTTCTTAACTAAGTTCCAACACTATAAACCACACCTCATATACCTCAAACCTCAAAAACCGCACCACAAAATTCAATGCAGTGTGGTGTAGTTTATGCGATTTGTACCTAACACATTTCAATTCAATAATTATAAAATCACAACATCAAAATAAATTCAACAGTGATGTGTCCATATTCGATACGATAAAACGTGCAATTAAAAATAGTGTAAAACAAACTAAATAATTCCATAATTAATCTAAATACATCAAAAAGTAATATTAAAAATAAATTAAATGATGATGTATGACAAAAGACAAAAGAAAATAATTCAAATAAAGAATCAATAACATAAAATTAAAAGTAAAACTAAAAAATTAATAACTAATCAATTATGTATTAGTTATTTTCAACAAATTAAAGACAATGTATATATAATATATATTTTGAAAAGATATAAAAATGTGTAGTGCGGTACTATTTGAACCCCAGTTTGATGATTCAAAACCACAAACCGCACCGAAGGTGCGATTTGATAAAACATGCAAACCGCACAACAATGTTTTAAATCACACATTGTGATGCGATGTGTGCACTGTGAATAGTTTGGGTGCTTTGGCGGTTTAGATGATCACCCTTAGTTATAACACCCTCAATCTTGAAAATGGCAACTAAATTAAAATTTTCTAAATACATCGATAATTGCTTCATCTACAACATAATTTAAGGTTTAACCTCAATACACACGTATCATTCTATACATACAATCTATAATAAGGACGAGTGTTTCTAAAACCCAATAATAGGTACTATCTCCAAGCCGCGGAGGACTTCACCAACTACTTACGCTTATGTAAGGCTAAGGCTCAACTCTTTATAGTACTGCTGGAACCGAACCCCAGGTGGAACTTGATGCACATGTCGACAAATAAAAAGGTTAGGCTTAACACCTAGTGAGATCAAGAGTTTTCAACATAAATAAATTAATTGCTTTAAAAGAACGAATGCGGTTAAAATCATAATATTTCAATTTGATATGTCTTACCTATGAGAACGAATCATTTTCCAATAATATGCATATTTAAAGACAACGCTCCAAAGCAAACATTCTTTATAAAACGATGCATCCCATAACTCACCCAAAACGGGATTATAATTCGACACCCAATTTGTAAAAACGTGAATGACACTTCATATCCCAAAACACCCAAAACCCGGGCGGGATATAATACTCGACCCATAAATAAAAGAAAACAAACCATATAGGTATGATACTCACGCGACCATAAAATGGAATGAAATCCAAACATTAAAATAAGGACAATTAAATATCCAAAATGCTATGGGCCGACAGCGGGGGATACCCGCATCCGTTGAGAGTGGAGGAACACAAAAGTATGCCACTCATAAAACGTTAGTCGTATGACACTTCACGACACATAAGCCTAAGTGTCCCTACGACTTCCTTTAAGCTACACCAAAAGAGACAGCTGACTTTAACAAATATTATCAAGAATATCACCAAAGGATCGGCAGGGGGATACAACCATGGCATTGCCCCAACGTGGCGGAGGCCCCAAACACCCATCATGACCTACCCATTAATACAATAGCACAACCGGACTCAGCCCCCTTAGTGTACACTAGAAAGGACAAGGTCATAAGACATGAGTCCCGGAGTCCAACCCCGTACCACCCACTTGACCATCAAATAATACTGACTTATTTGCCTATGGATCCAATGCAACACAGTCTAGGATTACATGACTACAAATGAATGACTAAAGCACTCGAGACTGTAATTATCATAAATATGCAATAAAATGCATTAGTATGTAACTCAAAGATTGGATTCTACATCGAGCCATTAAAACCGGACAAATGTCCTCAAAACTCTTTTAAGTCAACGCCGAGCTATAATGCTCAAAATCCCTTTGATCAATAGACAATGGACCCCCATATAATGAAGTGCCTTTAAACAACGTTTATGCCGACACATACTTCAAAGATGTGATTACCCCAAAAATCTACGCGGATTGGGACTTATCATTTCCAAAGGGGTTTACGAAATCAAGTATATACTAAAGATGCATATATCATGAATTAGGCTTCATTTGTACAAAATCACTAAAGAGGTATAAGTCATAAAATAGACTTTATTTCTACAAAATCACCAAAAATGCATAAATCCCACTATTACTTGTCAAGATATCAAAATCCCAAATATGGGCATTTTATGAGATTAAAACAACTCAAATTTATCAAATATGAAAACTTATCAAAATACCCAACACATTGACAATTACTAAGTAAAGCATATTTTTACTTCAAAATACTCATTTTGGCATGTACATAGTTTTCACAAAGCAACTTGAACTCACCTTGCTACATTTAGGCTAAATCTAGGTTTTACCCCCAAAACTTGAACCACCTTTGATGAAGGCTTGAACCACCAAGAAACCTCCCTAGATCTTAGATCCAACACATCTACAAGATCACCACCACAAAATACTCTGGTATACTCCAATAGACTTCAATATCTTACTAGATCCTTGAAGAACTCTCAAAAACGAAACCATGGCAACTTGAATCACTCAAATCGGAGTTGTGATGAAGAAGATATGAAAAAATGAAGTTTGGTGGCTGAAAATCGGGTTTTAAGCTCGACCAGGGGGTTTCGCGACTTATGCCGCTACTGCAAGTCGTGGCGTAAGTCGCCCGCTTCCCCTAAGTCGCGGCATAATTCCTAAGTTGCGGCGTAAGTCGCGAGATGCACTGTTCGCCCGGTTTTCTTCTCGTTCACTGTTTTGGCCATAACTTCTTTGTTATAGCTCCGTTTTTGCTCCGGAAAGGACCGTTGGACTCGTAATTGATTCCTTTATCCATCAAGACTATAAAATCTAGGATTCAAGTCCAAAATCATATATCTTATTTTTCCTTTTAAAGATACTAATTTCTGTATTAACTTGAAACGATACTTTTCGAAATCGGGGTGTTACAATCCTCCCAACCTTAAAAGAGATTTCGTCCTCGAAATCTGGCACCAACCAAGCACCCAACATCGCATTTTGGCAAGATTAATTGATTTCCTATCCCCAAAGGAATGCTTTCATGAACTTCACCTCATAATCGAACCCAATTATATCCCGGCTGACGTTGTCACTGAATTCCACATAACAAGCCGCCATAAACTCAATTTCTAAGGTTCAATTCACCTTACCGATGACGGAAAGAGCATCGAGTCCTTATCAAATCATTTCCCCATTAATAAATTTTCGGTTGCCTCCCAACCTTATATTGAACATATCTCACCTCAAGATAGCTTACGACTCGGAGCTAGCCACTCTCACCAATGTACCCCAGAGTGAGCGTGACCTTACACACCTCTAATCGCCCTTCATTGAATCTCATTACACTATTTAATTTATTGCCTTTTACGAACATAAAAAATTCTGTAGAAACGATCCAACTATTGATTAATCATACCCCTTTCAATCCCTGTAGCCACATCCATGACGACTTTACCCGTGTGGCAACTGAATCCATATATATAACTGATGAGTTGATCATCCTTTCCTGTTACAAAAAGACTCTTATAATCTCAACAAATCAAGGCCATTTCAATAAGTGATTCCTACTTAAGGTCCATAACGATATCCTCACTAAATATCCTCAATGGGAAACACCCTAAAAGGCTCATTGTCCTTTCCTCAATGAAATTTCCCATCAACAAGTTTGATCTGATTCAGCACAACAATAAATCCATTCCTCAAGCTGACCACCCAAACACAAAATCTGTAGATAGCGGGTTACCCCAAAATCCGTGTTTACACAACTCTCATAATGCATTCTAACATCGATTGCCAAATCAGCGAAAACTTCGTTGATTACAAGATTATCAATGATTGATTCCTAGGTACCACTTAACTTGCAACACCAGGTTCAACAGATGTGCATTGCGGCATACTAACGATTATTTTCCCAAAACCGAGTGTCAAGACCCATCCTCAACACAACTATCTGTAATGCGGATATACTAACAAATATTCAATTCCCAACTAGCAATGTCGATACGAAGTTGACACCTACTCTTGGAAATAATCGCCCAAATCAAACATCCTTACTAGTCAACCATAACATCATCATTAGTCACAGATACTCATTAGGGTGATACACCATGGACACATAACATGCTGACGTATCACTAACCCACAATTTTTCAAAACCCAAACACACAAGCAACCACACATGGTTTTAACCCAAAGACTTATCGAAATGGGAAATCATCACCTTTTTAACTAGGAGAAGGCACAAGCCTAACATCTCCATTACTTTTGTGCGAGTGAATCCAAGAACCAAAATCCCAAAATTCGGACAGACCACAGGTCGTCTTATCCGATGCTTCAAATCCCCAAGGACGCCTCTAGACCTTATTAACAAGTCCTTTCACAAAGAGGTTTTAAAGTTATGGTTCTAATGAGTTCACGGGTTTTTCAAGCTACTATGTCAATCTAACATTTTATAAAACTTCCAAGTTCATAAGCTTTATAACAATTAACCATGCGAATAAAATCCAGTACCGTTTTACTCGGTAGGTTTACAAAGTGATCATAAAGTCACACAAATAAGAAAATATTCCGAAATCATTTGAGCACTACTTACGTTAATAATGACAATAATAAAATATGCGCAACAACCTTTTTAAATGGGCCGCTTTGGTCCAAATATGCATCACTTTATGTCATGTACGTAAAATAATTTCCCACACTAAAGCGGGTTGCAACAAGTGTTTGTATAAGCTCTGGAAGGAGAAATTTACGTAATCAAGTTCCAAAATTCCCCATTTGCCCACAAAGTTACATGGAGTCAAATCTCCTACACGACCCACATACACAGTTTATTTCTCAAACTTAGTAAAACGAGAAGTGCTTGCGATTTGGTCAAACATAAAATAATTTAATTAGACTTCAACTTTAGCTGCTCGGATAAAACGTTCT
Organism: Arctium minus; assembly: GCA_954870635.1. Lineage (NCBI taxonomy): Eukaryota > Viridiplantae > Streptophyta > Magnoliopsida > Asterales > Asteraceae > Arctium > Arctium minus. Next base: position 40,495,916 of record OX941080.1, on the reverse strand, counting down.
TTGGCCCAAAATAGTGACTATTATGTCATGCATGGGAGTAAATCAATATAACGGATTTCGTGATACAACAATGAGAAAACGAAAATCAAAGAATGCTCAAAGTCTCAGTTCAACACAAACCCATTCTAGGTTTTTCGTAAGTTTACTCACATTAAAAGTTGAAATCAACTCACCCACTAAGTTGTGCACAACGAGCTACATTTACATAAAGCTCAAAAATGAACCCATACGACCTTGAAACTACCAAAATAACATATGGGGTGACATCCACCAACAAAATTCTTATGAAATGAATTACCAACAACCCATAAAACAATGCACGCAAAGAACTTAGACTGTGCATTTCAAGGTTCACCCAAACGTCGTGAACATCGTAAAACAATACTCCATAAAACCTAACAAAACTCACACGAAATATAATTCCTCAGAAAACTCAAACACTAAAATAGTGGAAGACAACTCTTCGTTCAAGGCCTTAACATATGTGGAGGAGATCCAATGTTAAGGTCATAAGTCGTAGTTACTTGTCCAAGACTCTACGCAACGTCAAAATACGAACATCACAATAGTTGAAAATAGCGTTTGGCAACAATGAGAATAAACAAAGTCTCAACAAAGCTTGCAACCATATGCAATAAAATAACTTTATGCATGTTTAAGATCATGGTCTAAAAACTTGAGTGTGCTAAACATTTTAAGATTTCGTGATGTGATCCACATGGTGATTTTTGGAAACATGAGAAATAATCGATGCAATTTATTTCAGAAATACATTTCGTTAATGGATTTGATCGGCATTCAACACCTCGAAACCACGCTCCTCGATTTCTTAGTTACTCTATCGCAATCCAGATGCTCAACATCTTAAGGCGAATATCAAGGATTTCATAAGTTCACGGATTTCATAAGTTCACCTCACAATTTCTCCTCAAAATAACATCGGTTCCAATAGTCTATGGTTCTAATCCAACCAATCAATTCGACCCGAAACGGTCCACTTAATGCAATCACCATGCTTACCGTCACTCCAAGTGACGAATACTAAAGTCATCAACCTCTCATAACGGTTACTCACATAGAACTTCTTCACTACCCCAACGGTCGTCACATCAAAGTAGTCCAAGTATACACATGTAGCTTGTAGGTTCACCACAACACTGGCCAGGTGTAATTATGAACGTACTGTATATGATCATCCTTGTTACCCTCGACGTGATTCTCGTTCTTAGTGACTCCATCATCCTCAAAACATCCAATCTTAATGTGCCTATTGTTGAAATATCACTTTCAATCACTTAAAAGTATGCTAGTTTGAGTATAGGCATCCAAAAATCAATACCTAATTCTCTCAAACTTAAGCTCTGATACCAACTTATAACACCCTCAATCCTGAAAATAGAAACTAAATTAAAATTTTCTAAATACATCGATAATTGCTTCATCTACAACATAATTAAAGGTTTAACCTCAATACACACGTATCATTCTATACATACAATCTATAATAAGGACGAGTGTTTCTAAAACCCAATAGTAGCTACTATCTCCAAGCCGCGGAGGACTTCACCAACTACTTACGCTTCTGTATGGCTAAGGCTCAACTCTTTATAGTAATGCTAGAACCGAACCCCAGGTGGAACCTGATGCACGTGCCGACAAATAAAAACATTAGGCTTAACGCCTAGTGAGCTCAAGAGTTTTCAACATAAATAAATTAATTGCTTAAAAAGAACGAATGCGGTTAAAATCATAATATTTCAATTTGATATGTCTTACATATGAGAACGACTCATTTTCCAATAATATGCATCTTTAAATACAACGCTCCAAAGCAAACATTCTTTATAAAACGATGCAGCCCATAACTCACCTAAAACGGGATTATAATTTGACACCCAATTTGTAAAAACGTGAATAACACTTCATATCCCAAAACACCCAAAACCTGGGCGGGATATAATACTCGACCGATAAATAAAAGAAAATAAACCATATAGCTGTGATACTCACACGACCATAAAATGGAATGAAATCCAAACATTAAAATAAGGACAATTAAATATCCAAAATGCTACGGGCCGACAACGGGGGATACCCGCATCCGTTGAGAGTGGAGGAACACAAAAGTATGTCACTCATACAACGTTAGTCGTATAACACTTCACGACACACAAGACCAAGTGTCCCTACGACTTCCTTTAAGCTACAGCAAAAGAGACAGCTGACCTTAGCGAATATTATCAAGAATATCACCAAAGTCTCGGTAGGGGGATACAACCATGGCATTGCCCCAACGTGGCGGAGGCCCCAAACGCCCATCATGACCTACCCATTGTCACAATAGCACAACCGGACTCAGCCTCCTTAGTGTACACTTGAAAGGACAAGGTCATAAGACATGAGTCCCGGAGTCCAAACCCGTACCACCCACTTGACCATCAAATAAGACTGACTTATGTGCCTATGGATCTAATGCAACACAGTCTAAGATTACATGACTACACATGAATGACTAAAGCACTCGAGCCTGTAATTATCATAAATATGCAATAAAATGCATTAGTATGTAACTCATAGATTAGACTCTATATCGAGCCATTAAAACCGGAAAAATGTCCTCAAGACTCTTTTAAGTCAACGCCGAGGTAAAATGTTCAAAATCCATTGGATCAATAGACAATGGATCCCCATATAATGAAGTGCCTTTAAACAACGTTTATGCAGACACATACTTCAAAGATGTGATTACCCCGAAAATCTACGCGGATTGGGAATTATCATTTCCAAAGGGGTTTAAAAAATCAAGTATATTAAAGATGCATATATCATGAATTAGGCTTCATTTGTACAAAATCACTAAAGAGGTATAAGTCATAAAATAGACTTTATTTCTACAAAATCACCAAAAATGCATAAATCCCACTATTACTTATCAAGATATCAAAATCCCAAATATGGGCATTGTATGAGATTAAAACAACTCAAGTTTATCAAATAATAAAACTTATCAAAATACCCAACACATTGACAATTACTAAGTAAAGCATATTTTTACTTCAAAATACTCATTTTGGCATGTACATAGTTTTCACAAAGCAACTTGAATTCACCTTTCTACATTTAGGCTAAATCTAGGTTTTACCCCCAAAGCTTGAACCACCATTAATGAAGGCTTGAACCACCAAGAAACCTCCCTAGATCTTAGATCCAACACATCTACAAGATCACCACCACAAAATACTCTGGTATACTCCAATAGACTTCCAATATCTTGCTAGATATTTGAATATCTCTCAAAAACAAAACCATGGCAACTTGAATCACTCAAATCGGAGTTGTGATGAAGAAGATATGAAGAAATGAAGTTTGGTGGCTGAAAATCGGGTTTGAAGCTCGACCAGGGGGTTTCGCGACTTATGCCGCTACTGCAAGTCGCGGCGTAAGTCGCCCGCTTCCCCTAAGTCGTGGAATAATTCCTAAGTCATGGCTTAAGTTGCGAGATGCACTGTTCGCCCAGTTTTCTTCTCGTTCACTGTTTTGGCCATAACTTCTTCGTTATAGCTCCGTTTTTGCTCCGGAAAGGACCGTTGGACTCGTAATTGAATCCTTTATCCATCAAGACTATAAAATCTAGGATTCAAGTCCAAAATCATATATCTTATTTTTCTCTTTAAAGCTACTGATTTCTGCATTCACTTGAAACGATACTTTTCGAAATCGGGGCGTTACAATCGGCCATGATGCATACAGGCGCACGATGCATTAGACTTTAGATCCCCAAGCCCAAGATTTTTTTTCTAGGGTATAGTAGTTAAAGTAGTTTTCAATAATTTTGTAGTCGAAATTATTGGATTGATTTATTAGTTCAATCCAACGGAGGCTATATGGGCACATATTGTCTGAAATTATCTCGAGGGGCTAGACGGTACAAATTTTGCCCTAGAGTCGTAAATTTTAACTCTGATACCATGTGAAAATATGTTAAATCGAGAGAATAGATGTTTCAACATGTATCAAAAAGAAAAAGTCTGAATCTAGAAACTATGGACTCCTTACCGATAGATGATTCTAATTTTATCTTTACATTAGGTACAATGTAATATCAGTTTGTTAATCCCAATAGAAGCCAACATATTTAACATATACATATATATATATACATACATATTGTGGGACCGTTCAAGGGAGATCTTAGTATATTGTGAGATCTATGAGATTCTATCGCAACCATAAATCAAATGTTAAATTGGGAAATTAATAATTTTGTATGATTTAAAATCTTAGAATAAAAGAATTTTAGATATTTTAGAAATCTTATCTCTCCTCTGTCCTTTCCCGTCCGGCGTAAACATTCCACTGTGATATACCTATTGTATACACATTATGATGCATTATTTTGGATCATTCTCTCTATATACCCATTGATACCCACTATGACCCACTGATACCAACTGTGATACCCATTGTATACACGATGTGATACCCATTGTATACACGATGTGATACCCACAGTATACACGTTTGTTGTTCAACGATGTGATACGTTAGATGTGATACCGCACTGATGTCATTCGCTGTTTAGCGAAGAAGGAGACGTGGTTTTCTTATTTCATAAAGTTAATTGGGGGTAAATTGATATAAATGCTCGGAAAATCAAATGAGATAATGATGGAAACAAAACCGTGGGTGGTGGTTGTTGGGTCATCAAAGATTTGAAGATGACCTCCCCTTTTCGGCTTGTATTTATTGTACACTTTCATACATAGAGTATTTTATGGTTCTTTGTAATAGCTTAGTTCTGCTTTAAAAGATCGGTGAATCAAAGACCAACTGAATTCAACATGAAGTAAGTCTACTGATGCGGATCAAGATAAACTTCAAGAGAATTGAGCTACCCTTGCCGAAGAGAAGCAACATCTTCGGCAGACTCCCCTTCTGTCGATCCTTTCTTATGTTCGGTAGGAGCAACCTCTGCCGATTTCCATCAATCGACAACCCCCTGCCAAATGTTCGACAAAATATCTCATTGCCGAATTTGTTTCTTAATTCGGTAATTTTTTTTATAGCAAATCCTCATGATTTGACTATACTTCTTCATTCCCAACATCCTTTTGACAAAAGGAATGGAACCTTCTATTGCACAGCGGATATTCACTCAAGTTCTGATCTGGTAGAGACTTTCTTCAATAGGATCTCAAAAAGATTTGTACCAGGTATATTTTATTGGGATATTGTCTTATCATAGTACAAAAGTTATATTTTGTACATTGATATAAGTCATTTCAAACATCTCATAATTTATTGAAGAAATCTCAAGGATTCACTCAACATATGACAAGTGTCCTTTGCATTCAATGCATTAGGTAGTATAAAAGGGTGAAGACCTCCTACATGCAACTCACGTTTTTCAGCAAAGAGATCTCAGTGCACTCCAAAGTTGATAACTATTTTCTCATCTTCATAGCTTTTTAATCTCTGTGTTTTTGAAGTTGTGTTCTTAAAAGTTTCTAAGTGCTAGATTCTTAGTTTAGTTTTACTGTTCTTTTCCGCAACAATCTTTTTGTTTACTAAGTGTAATTCTTGATATTTTATATATCAATAAAAGAATTAAAAAATTAAGTGAAATATTTGTGTATTTTATTCAACCCCCCTTCTACAATACTGCTTTACTAAATAGGGACCAAGAAGTGGTATCAGAGTGGTTCATTTAATCTAATAAACCAGATCTGCGATGGCATCATCTTCCTCTGCTAAGGTTGAGTCTTCTTCCCAAAACTCCTTTCCTATCGACAATGGCTCTATAGCCAAACCTCAAAAGTTCAACCCAAACAACTTTTCCCTTTGGAAAAGTCGCATGATGTTGTTTCTAGAGGGTGTCGATAGTCGTTTTCTTACTGTACTTCGTGAAGGACCCATAATTCCTAAGGTATGTGACTGTTTTCGAAAAACTCGCACTAACTCCAAAGACAAAGAAAAAGACAAAGATGTAACTTACAGTGATTCTGATTCCTCTGATGAAGAACGTTCCTCCGCTACGGGGAGGTACATGCTCAAGAAACGTAAAGGACTATACTGAAGATGATGTCAGGATCGAAATTCAAACAAGAATTTAATTCACACACACTCAGAAACAATGCTAAAGAAGTTGCAGAAAAACACTTTAACATTAACAATCAATAAAACAGTATATCAAACTCAAATCACAAGTTTATATTGATTCAACTTGATGATTACACACAAAACCTCAATCTGTTGAACAGTCTCAACAGACGTTCTATACTTCTCTATAGAAAGGATCTAAACTAGTCTTGAGGTTAATTCTCTCTAAAACAAAAACTTATGAATGAATTGATATATTTTACTATCATATACTTCTATACTATATATACAAAACTGAATACACGATAATTATCAAAATACAATTGATCTTCAACATCAATACCATAATTATCTTCAGTCTTATCTCCAGCTTGTCTTTATCTCCAAATCATCTTTATCTTTAGAAGCAGCACTAATTATCTTCAGAAGTATTAACCATCTTCAGCAGTACTAACTACTAGCAGTACTAACTTTCCAAGTAGCAGCACTAACTCTTCAAGCAGTATTAATTCTACTAGCAGTAGTAATCTTGATAGTCTGGCAGTAGTAATTACTTAGCAACATTAATCAGCAGTATAAACCATACTTAGCATATTCAGACCCAACAATCTCCCCCTTAGTTAACTTTTTAGAAAGAGAAGTTAAGTTCTTCATGATATGGTCTTCATGATGCTTTCAACACTTCAGTTCAGTTGCCCAAATTTGGATCCAGTCCCAGACTTTGATTGATGATTCTTCTGACTACTATCCTGGCCATTTCTGAATCCTTTGAATATGTCAACTTAGCATTAAACATTACTTGAAGTTTAGCCTTGCTGTGATCATACATCTTATCCACCAGGTAGTACTCATGATAGGCTATGTCTACAGTGATGACATAGACTCCACATCTTTCAAATAGCATCCAATTTTCTATTCTTTGGATTTTATTCTTCAGATGCAAATCTCTGATCACATGTTGAACTTTGCTGGGATCAAACATCATGCATAAGAACTCCAAGGCTAATCTGATTAAGCTTCTTTCTTCTCCTGTCAAAACCATTTCATACAGGCTCATTCCAACTTTGAACATTTCTTCTAAATCTGATCTGGAACAGCTTCTGATGATTTTCCCCAAGTAAAGTAAACCTCAAACTGATCTCCCATCCTTTTAATCCTGAAATATTTCTTCCTTTGATCTTCCAGGATGTCCCAAAAGATAATCTCAGGGGCTTGGACAGAAATTAGATCAGCTTGTACAGGATCTTTATCTGTCACAATCATATACAAGTCAAACTGTTCATTTGGTTGCTGATTGGACTACTCTGGAGTCTGCTATGGTTCTGCTGAAGGTGTAACATTAGGTTCTGCTTCTATTTCTGCTCTTTCTTCTTCAATTCCTGCCCTTTTTGCCTTTGGCTTGGTGGCAATGGATTTCTTTCTTTTGATGACTCCAATTTTCTGAGGCAAAGTCTCTTCTTTCTTTTCTTCTTTCTTTTCCTTGATAGGAGTGCCTTCTTCACTTTCAGGGAAGGGTTGTTGTATTTTGAGATTATGCCTCTCTTTCATCCTCCTTTTAGCTTCTTCCCTTTGAGTGGAGTCCCCTTTCAGATTTTACATCTCCTTTGTATACAACTCCTCTATCCTACCATAGGCCATGTTAGTAAACATTCCTTTAGGAACTCCAAGAGCTCCTTTCAGAAATTTTATCATTTTCCTCCTTTCTTGATTAACCAGGAAGGTCTTTGAGGGTTGTCTTTGTCTTTGTTTCAATGCCAGCCTTTGACTTGAAGCCTTCTTTGTAACTATCTTGGCAGCAGCTGCATCCTTCATACTCTTTTGATATTCTTTATTGAGCTTTTTAGCCATATCCAGTGCAAGCTCTCTGTCTTTGGCAGATTGTATTTCTTCTTCCTTTCCCAACACTGCTTGAAGCTGTTTGGCCACTTCATCTAACTCTATCTGATTCTTTTTCTTTAAAGATTGATCAGATTCAACCATCTTCTTCTTTCCCTTCTTCTTTGCATCCTCCATGCTGACCTTTTTTCTTTCTTTTCTAAACCTCCTTCTTTTATTATTACTCCCTTAGCCTTTTGAGTGTCTTTGGGAGTGTCATTCTTAGCTTTTACCAAGGTTTCTGCAATCTCCATTTCCTCTCTGGACAATGATGTTTCTGCTGCTGGTTCTGTTTCTACTTCTTTCTCAGTTACTGCTGCTGATTCAGTTTCTTCTTCTTTGCTATTTTCTGTTTCCTTATTCAGCTCCCCCTGAAACTGAGCTTCCATACCAATAGGACTGTGTTTCTCCCCTTCATCTTGTTTCTCCACCTTGTTGAAAGCATCTCCCCTCTTCTTCAAGACATACTGCTTTCTTTTCTTTTTCTATACCAACTTCATCACCATCTTCTTCAATTTGGTAATCTGCACTTGTTGAGACAGAATTATCAATTTCATCTCCTCTATATCTGAGCCTTGCTTGATGACATCAAGATTAATGTTTCCCATAGTATCAATCAATTCCTGGTAGTTATATCTGTCCTCACCTTCTTTGTGTGTGTTTACCACCCTTGAAGGATCCTTGGATCTTTTAGTAGTAGAGGTCTTCTTCCTAGCAGAAGCACCCTCTACCCCCTTGGTTTCTTGGCACCTGGGACCTTTGGATGATTGCTCACCCAAAGTTGCCATGGGGAAGGTCTTAGATATGTTCACACTGTCCTGCCCTACACTTTATGCAAAGTCAGTTGTGTGAGCCTTATAGCCCATATGCTCTTCCTTCTTCTTATTGAGCACCTTCGTGGGGTTGGGAGACACCCCTGTGGTTTCCCTTTAGATATTCTCCAATGGAGAATGCTCCATTAGAGGGCTTGAAGGATGTGGGGGTGAAGGTACAAGAAGGGAAGGAACCTTCTTTACCTTTTTCCTTATATAAGTGTGAGTGATGGGTGATGTTGGCTTTTGAATAAGGGACTGAGGGATGTTAATAGAAATGAGTGGTGTGGGTAGGTCATCAGTTTGGTTGTCAGATGAGGGATTTGACATTGATGCCTCACCATGGGAAGGAGACACACCCATCATTGTAGAGAACAATGGTGTGTCAATACCTGAGAAGTCCTTACTAGGCCTCCTCATATTAGAAAACACCTTCCCTTTCAGGACCTTTGGTACATATACCTCATTAAAATGAGGTAAACCCGTCAATTCTTTATTCAGTAAAGCTTGCACAAACCTGGGATACATATAAAAGGATTTTGTTTTGGTATCCAGGTTTGACAGTAAGTCATTGAAGATCATTTGTGAAAAATTGAACTTCCTGGAGGTTGTTAAAAAGACCATAGCAAAAGCAATGGTACTACTGAACTCACTCCAGCCAGTTGTTTTCCTTGAAATACAGTGCTGAAGGGTATGAACGAAGAATCTCCACTGTGGTGAGAATCTGTTCTTGAAAAATTTGAAGACATCAGTGGGACCTTCATACCCCATGTTACTAAGAGCTTGGAAGAGATCTTCATTGGGTACAGAGGTTATACCTGAGGCATCATCTAGTTGTAGATGAATGCGAATAGCTCCTTCTGTGATTGTCAGGGGTTTATCACACACCCTTGTTTGGATGACCTGATTGCCATCTTCAGTATGAATAGCAACATTGGCCCAAAACTGCCTTTGGTGTTCCACACAGATCGTGGGATTCACAGATAATGCGTGGGCTATGTGTGAGGATCTTAGGAAATCCACAATCTGATGAATTCCCTCTGCTTTCTTTGGTTTGAGTAGCATTGTCAATTCATTGTGTTCATCGACAAACATCAGTTCAGCCATCTTCTTGAGCGATTGGTCGAAGCTAGGGTTATGCACTGGTAAGAGAGAATTTAAGAGAACAAGAGAGAGATAGTACACTAGTAGGAAATTCAAAGAGCCGTTTGTAATTTTGGCGGTCACACGGGGTATTTATAGGTGAAGGGAGTACGTTAGAAGCAGTACTAATTACCTTAGCATTATTAATGAACTCGCAATACTAACTCATAACAGCAATAGTAACACATACTGGCAGTACTAACATAGACTAGTAGTATTAACACAGACTAGCAGTATTAACACAGAAAGGCAGTATTGACACAGACTAACAGTACTAACACATACTAGCAGTATTAACATGTACCAGCAGTAGTAACAACGATTAGCAGTATAAATAAGGCAAGCAGTAGTAACTTTGCAGTGGCAGTATAAACCACCTAGCAGTAGTAACCATACTTAACCATTTTTGAACTATTATTATGAGTAATGCAGTGAGCCGTATTAACTGAACGAGAAGTACCAAGTATACAATCCAAACAATCTGAAACACTTAAATACACAGGGGTTAATAGCACCAATTTAATGAAAGTAACTAAGGAAGAATCTATATAGGTACATAAAGAGAATGAGAATATACTTATTCATTGTTCATCATGCCCACACTTGTGACCAAGAATGTAAATCTACCCACATCAAAAGCTTTTGTGAATAGATCAGCAAACTGGTTACTTGTGTGTATTTTCTGAACCTGAATTAGCTTCTTCTCATTACAGTCTCTGATAAAATGGTACCTTATTTCTCTATGCTTTGTTTTTGAATGCTTGACAGGATTATTAACAATGCAAATAGCACTGCTGTTGTCTATGAAAATAGGAGTGTGAAGAAATGTCATACCATAGTCCATCATTTGATTCTGAATCCATAGCACTTGTGAGCAGCAGCTTGCAGCAGCTATGCATTCTGCTTCTGTTGTTGAAGTGGACACTGTGGTTTGCTTCTTACACTGCCATGATACTAGTCTTGCACCCAAAAACTGACATCCTCCAGTTGTAGACTTTCAGTCCAAATTAGCTCCACCCAAATCACTATCTGAATATGCAAGTAGGTCAAATGGTGAGTCATGAGGATACCAAAGTCCTAATCTGGGTTGACCTTTGAGATATCTGAATATCCTCTTGACTACTTGAAAATGTGATTGCTTTGGCCTAACTTGAAATCTTGCACATACACAAACAGGGAACATGATATCTGGTCTAGAAGCTGTGAGATACATGAGAGAGCCAATCATGGATCTGTAATAATGAACATCCACATCCTCCCCCTCAATATCTACAGTAATCAGTTTGTGTGTCTCTATGGGTGTGCTTGCAGGCTTGGAATCTGAGAACCTAAACTTGGTTAAAATGTCCTGCACATACTTGGTTTAGCTTATGAAGATTCCATCTTGTTTCTGCTTAACCTGTAGCCCAAGGAAGAAAGTAAGTTCACCCATAGAACTCATCTTGAATCTCTTATGCATTAACTCTTCAAAATCCCTGCACAATTGATCTTTTGTGGATACAAAGATTATGTCATCCACATAGATTTGCACTAACAGGATGTCCTTCTTCTTCCTTTGAATGAACAGAGTCTTGTTAATGATTCCTCTCTCAAAACCATTTTGCAAGATATAGGTAGACAAAGTGTCATACCAAGCTTTTGGTGCTTGATGTAGTCTATACAGTGCTTTCTTCAATTTGTATACTCTGTCAGGGTACTTGGGATTTTCAAACCCTGGGGGCTGACAGACATATACTTCTTCTTCAATTTTTCCATATAGAAAAACACTTTTCACATCCATTTGGTAGACTTTGAACTTCATGAAAGAAGCATAGGCTAAAAACAGCCTAATTGCCTCAATCCTAGCCACTGGTGCAAAAACCTCTTCATAATCAATTCTTTCTTCTTGAGTGTACCTCTGTGCTACCATTCTAGCCTTGTTCTTGATCACTATCCCTCTCTCATCCTTTTTGTTTTTGAAAATCAATTTTGTCCCTATAGCTATATGTCCTTTAGGCAGTTCTACCAAATCCCATACATTTTGCAGTATAAACTGCAGCAGCTCCACTTGCATTGCTTCTATCCAGCTTGGATCTTTCATTGCATCATGTGCCTTTTTGGGCTCAACCTGAGATAGAAAGCAAGATAGTAATCCTGATTGTATGTCTTTTAATCCTCTCAACTTACTCTGATTCCTTGTGATGATTGGAGAATTGATGTCACCAATCACCAACTGAGGAGGATGATCTTTATGCACTTTTGTTTGATGAATAGCCTCTTCATTAATGTCTGCATCCAGATTAGAGTCATTCTTTTCAGGAGATCTGCCACCAAACACTGAGGAGTTCTCATCATCACTGTCATCTTCTGCCAATGCAGGCATCTCAGGTTCTAGCTGTTCTGAAGTCAAAAATTGATCCTCCTTTTCACCTCTATCCTCTTCATGCTGAGCAGTTTCAGTATCCTTTGAATCTGAAACATCTTTCTTCTCTTGAACACAGAGTTCAATAGAATCTGCTGTAGGAATTAGAAATAGCACAAACTCTTGTCTTTTGGCTTGTACTGATTCTGTCCCTGTTCCTGCATTATTCTCATAACTGAAACCCAAAGAATTAGTTAGTGAATCAATGTCAAAAAGCCAATCAGGGCCTGTACCAAGTTTATTTGGTGTGCTCTCATTGCATTTGACATTGTCACTTTCCTCAATTTATCTAGAAGAGGTATTAAATACTCTGTAAGCCTTACTATGGGTTGAGTAACCAACCAGAAATCCATCATCTGCTTTGCTATCAAACTTGCCTAAGTGAGTTTTGGTATTAAGAATTGTACAAGGACACCCAAATGGTTTGAAAAATCCAATAAAAGGTTTCTTCTTGTTAAAAAGTTCATATGGTGTCTTGCCTTGAGATTTAACTATTAGAACCCTGTTTTGAACATAACAAGCAGTATTAACTGCTTCTGCCCAAAATGTAACTAGAAGTTTTGAATCTGCCAACAGGGATCTCGCAGCTTCAATCAGTGTCCCATTTCTCCTCTCAGCAACCCCATTCTGTTGAGGGGTCCTAGGAGCACTGTATTGTCTCTCAATACCTTTTTCCTCACAGAAGTTGTTTAGATCATGGTTTTTAAATTTAGTTCCATTATCAGATCTCATGATTTTAACTCTTTGATTTGTTTGGTTTTCATCTCTGAGAATAAAGGATTTGATCAGTCCATTTGTCTCATCCTTTGTCCTAAGAAAATAGACCCAAGTGAATCTAGAGAAATCATGAACAATAACTAAGCAGTAAGATTTCTTGCCAATACTCATCACATTTGTAGGGCCAAACAGATCCATATGCAGTAAGATAAGAGGTGAAGAGATTGTATTTATCTCTTTGGATTTATGAGAAGTTTTGTGCTGTTTGCCTTTAAGACATGCAACACAATGATCATCACATGAAAATACCTTTTGTGGTAAACCTTTTACAAGGTTGTTTTTCACAAGATTATTCATGTGACACATCCTTCTGTGCCATAGAGATGATTCATCAACAGAAGCTTTTGAAAATAGACAATTAAATGATGAATCATTAGATACATTCTCTAAATCCAAGCAATAAACATTGTCCTTTCTTGGTGTTCTCAGTAGTATCATACTTTCATCAACTACCTTGAACCCTTTAGCAAGGATAATACATTCAGTATCAGTAAACAATATACTATGTTTCTTGTCACAAACCTGTGATACACTTAACAGGTTGTATCTCAATTGCTCAACATAGTAGACATCCTCAAAGGTCATCTTACCCTTTGACACATTACCTTTTCCACTAATCTTTCCTCCAGATGGATTATCACCAAATGCAACATGTCCTTCATCAATTCTTTTGAAGTTTTGTAGGCAGGACTTGTTGCCTGTCATGTGCCTAGAGCAACCATTATCAATATGCCAAATGCTCTTCCCTTTTTGCTGTTAGTTGCCCTGCATATAAAGTGGAACAGTTAGTTTTTAGTAGGAACCCAAGCCAAAGTGTTCTTGGGTTTCCCATTCTCATCAACATATTCACAATCAGTTTTGATGAGCTTTTCAGACTGGGGAATCTTATGGCTTGAATACTTTGTCACAATAATGGGTTAGTTACTGGAAGCAGTACTAACTTGATTGGTAGTACTAACTTTGTTAGCAGTACTAACATCATTAGTAGTACTAATTGGATTAGCAGTACTAATTTTGTTAGCAGTACTAATTGGATTAGCAGTACTAACATTGTTAGCAGTAGTATTGCTTGCAGCAACATTATTTGTGTCAGCAGTACTATTTGAAGTAGCAGTAGTAACAGATTTCTTTACTATTGGAACCCAAAACTGAACAAAGTTGTTTGCTTTATTTTTCTTTAAGTTACTCCTTGGCTTATTTGGAGTATTTTTCTTTGATTTTGCAAACTTGTTTTGAGCATGAGCTTTTAAAGGTGCTCTTTTTACATTTTCAGCCATATGATTCCTTCTTTGATTCCTATAACCAACAGGATTTTGTATATGTCTTTGAAAGTTTATCCTCTGGTTCATAGGATTGAAATAACAGTATTTCGCAATATGGTTAAGCTTTCCACAAATAAAACAAGGTTTTGGTCTATTGATTTTACTTAGATCAACCCCTTGTTTTTGTGCCCACTGATTATTCCAATTTCTTTGATTACCCCTTGTTTTATCATGTTTTTGGGGCTGATGCTGTTTACATGTACAGGGATTCACAACTGTGGTCTGCATATAGTGGACTCTCTGTACCTTTACCTTTTCTCTCTTTGAGCTTTCCACCTTTTCACTCTTTGAGCTATCCACCTTTTCACTCTTTGAGCTATCCACCTTTTCACTCTTGATGAATGGTTTACCTCCCCCTTCATTGGTAAGGATATGATTTTCTACAGGAATCTCTTATGCATTCTTATTCTCAGAATTCTCTTTCTCATTCTCTTCTTCAACCACCACACTATCTATAGGATCTACTTCTATTGCTCCTATAGGTAAGTCCTTCTTATTTTGGTTTTCTAAGAGATCTTAAGAGGGAGGGATATAATTATTGTTATAAGGTGGAGGTGTTGCATTGTATCCTATACCACTCTCGATCTTATCATGAACTTGAGCTTTAAGCAAAGAGTCCATTGCTTTGGAAGCATAAGAAAACTTCTCAATGTCAAGCTTAGCTTTCTCATACTCACTATTTATCTTCTCACACTCCTCTTTAGATTTTTCTATTTGGATCTCTAATTGATCTTTCTCCCACTTTCAGTAATTTGTGTCATGGTAATGCTGAAGTTCATTGACCTTGTAAGCCTTGATTTGATCTTCAAACTTCTCCACAATCACTTTATACTCTCTTATATCTCTCTCTAACCTTTTAAGGTCATCACACATGCTTTGGTTATGATTCCTGTACTTTTGAACAGTCTGAAGACACTCTTAAGTGCACAGTTTAGTTTTTACCTCTGTTGGAATATCTGTGCTTGAAGATACTGACACTTCTGCCATCAGGGCTTGATTCTGAACAACTTCTTCTTCTTGATCACTCCAATCAAATCCCATTCCTTCTTGAGAAACAAGAGCTTGAGTGGAGTTTCTGTTGTTTTGGAAGCTTGAGGAATGTGCTTGCTGGTGGTTGCTGCCATATTGTTGAGGAGTTCCTTCTCTGCATTCTTTTGCAAAGTGTCCCATCTTGTGACACTTGTAGCACTCCACTTTTGACTTGTCAAACCTAGCACCATCTTCTCTCCTCTGAGAAAAGTTGTTCCTTCCAGTCCTTTTTATGAATCTCTTTACCCTCATAGTTAGCATGGCCATCTACCACTTTATATCCATCTCCTCATGGTCATCTGCATTAATTTGTTCAAGATCATCATTAATTAAACCAAAATTAACATAACTAGCAATAAAAGCTTCTAATAGAGAGTCATTAGATACATCCTGCTTAGATACATAAGCAGTACTAACTGATTCTGTATTAGCAGTAGAAACAATAGAAGAAGAAGATGATAAAAGGGCAGCATTATGAGTGTATCCAGAAGGTCTTTTCTTGGCTTCAACTTCAGCCTCAAACACCCTTAAGTCATTATAAAGATCGTCTAGTTCTTTGTCCTCCAGCTTGTCATCCTGTCTGAAGGAGACAGTATACATGGTCCATTCATCTCCAAGGGACCTTAAGAACTTTCTGTTTACATCATCTTGATCAATCTGCACTCCAACAGTAGCTAGTTCACCAATCAGCTTGTTAAACCTGTCAAAAGTTTGAGTCATGGACTCATTCTTAGTTGACATGAAGTTTTCATACTGTTGCTTCAGTATTGCCTTCTGATTTCTCTTGGTACTTTTGGTACCAGAGAATCTCTTCTCTAGAGCATTCCAAAACATTTGTGCATCAGTGCAGTTGCAGAATTGGTGTTGATACTCATTAGGAATAGCCAAGAGCAGTGTGCTCAAGGCTTTCATCTCTGTCTGCCTTATCTTCCTCTCTCCATCTGTCTTTGGTGGGATTCTTTTTCCATCTCCTCCAATCTTTCCTTCATTAGATGGGCCATTCTTAATGATGTCCCACATAGAGTAATCTGTGAAAAGGACGTATTGCCTGATCCTAATCTTCCACATGTCAAACTCATTAGATCTGAGCATTGGAACCTTTGAGACTAGAACACTATCACTTGAATTGTCCATGATGATTGTTGTTTTTCTGAGTTTAACAATGCTCTGATACCACTTGTCAGGATCGAAATTCAAACAAGAATTTAATTCACACACACTCAGAAACAATGCTAAAGAAGTTGCGGAAAAACACTTTAACACTAACAATCAATAAAACATTATATCAAACTCAAATCAGAAGTTTATATTGATTCAACTTGATGATTACACACAAAACCTCAATGTGTTGAGCAGGCTCAACAGACGTTCTATACTTCTCTATAGAAAGGATCTAAACTAGTATTGAGGTTAATTCTCTCTAAAACAAAAACTTATGAATGAATTCATATATTTTACTATCAAATAATTCTATACTATATATACAAAACTGAATACACGATAATTATCAAAATACAATTGATCTTCAGAATCAATACCATAATTATCTTCAGTCTTATCTCCAGCTTGTCTTTATCTCCAAATCATCTTTATCTTTAGAAGAAGCACTAATTATCTTCAGAAGTATTAACCATCTTCAGCAGTATTAATCTTCAGCAGTACTAACTACTAGCAGTACTAACTTTCCAAGTAGCAACACTAACTCTTCAAGCAGTATTAATTCTACTAGTAGTAGTAATCTTGATAGTCTGGCAGTAGTAATTACTTAGCAACATTAATCAGCAGTATAAACCATACTTAGCATATTCAGACCCAACAGATGAAAAACGTCTTATTGCTCTTGACTCTAGAGTCAGATCAATCATCGCCCTCTCTCTTCCTGACGAAGTGTACCACTCTTTAGTAAATCTGTCTATGCCAAAGAAATGTGGACCACCCTATGTGTTTTGTACGAAGGTACAGATGAGGTCAAGAAGAGCAGAAAAATATCTCATGTTCGTAAGTACAAACTCTTCTCTCATGAAAAGGGAGAATCTTTGTCTGATTACTATAATCGCTTTAATAGTCTTCTAAACGATCTTAAACTATTGGGAATATTATATGACAATGAGGAAGTTTTGTGCAAATTCATGGATGGTCTTCCTGACTTTTGGAAAAACATCTATACATGCATAAAGACAACCAAGGATCTTGATAATCTTCCCCTCACTGTTATTTATGGATCTCTTTTTAACTATGAGCAAACCAGGATCCAAAGGAAAACTATCATCAAGGAAATAAAAGCCCCTTCTATGGCTCTTATTGGTGATACTTCCAAGAAATCCGTGTGCATTCCTCGTATCACTTATCCCTCAGACTTGTCTGACCAAGAGAGTCATGATGACTCAGCTCACCATTCGGAGGCTTATCTAACTGAGGCCGATGATGAGGGTGAAGAATACTCGGTTGGCC
Source organism: Arctium minus (assembly GCA_954870635.1). Lineage (NCBI taxonomy): Eukaryota > Viridiplantae > Streptophyta > Magnoliopsida > Asterales > Asteraceae > Arctium > Arctium minus. The sequence continues at coordinate 40,478,007 of OX941080.1, read as the reverse complement.
AAATGACTGAGGAGATAGGTATGCTAGCTAACTTCTCAAAGTTCAAAAACAACTCCTCCTTAACCGTTTTAGAACTAATAGAAGAACTTCTTTCTCTTATATAAACTCCATGGATAAATCCAATGAGGAATGCTATGCTTGTGGCAAAAAGGACCACTTTGCATTTGAGTGCAGAAGCAATCCCACTGGAAGATCCAAATCGAACTCCTCTAACTCCTCTAAAGGGAGAAAATTGCGATCTGACTCTGCAGGTCGATCCTTCTCTCAAAAATACTCTTCTTCTTCTTTCAAGGAAAGCATTGATCGAGTTGAAAAGTACAAAGCTATGTACAAGAGAGAAAAGGAGATAATTGAAAACTCTCACCGCAGAGGAAAAGGGTTAATGGCCGAATCCCTTGATTGGGCTGATGAACCAACCTCTGACATCGAAAATTAGATATCAACCAAGTGTCTCATGGCCAAGCTAGATGACATGGCTGAAACCAAGGATACTGATATGACAATGGCATTAGTCTCCACTGAGTGTTCTTCCTCATCTTCTCAGGTACATCCCTTTCATTCTCTTACCGATGATGAAAAGATCGAAGCATATGATTCTTTGACTGTTGAATAGTATAATGAAAAAGATGCTAAGAAAAAAGCAAATGCTCAGATCAAATCTCTATCTTCTCAACTCCAGATTTGTCTATCTCAGCTTAAACACTTTGACAAAATCAAAGTTGAGTTAGAAGATCTAAAAACCATCAACTACATCTTGGCCAAAGAGAAAAATAAGATGTTTAAACGTCTTAAAAAGGAACAAGAAATTGTCAGCAAATGGACTAGTTCTTCTAAAAGCCTTGAAAGAATTTTTCAAGACCAAGTAACTGGTGATGATAAGTTTGGACTCGGTTATGGAAAAATGGATGTTGATGGTTGCTCTTCTCAAATTCCTTCTTTTTCTTCTAAACTACCTTCTTACTTTACTGAGTACACCGAATTTGACTCAGAAGATTCTGGCTCTATTCATTCTATGGATCTTCGTGATTCTAGAAAATTTGGAATTTTTGTCTCAGCTAAAGAAACCTAACCTCAACTTGAGGAAGATCATGATTCAAATGATATTGATAAACCTATGAACGATCTTTTGAAAACCTTGAATCTTGATGAAGCTTCTTCCTCTTCCTCTTCTAAAAAGCCTTCTTTTCTTGATAAAGGAAAATCTATTGTCCATGATCTTCCTTTAAAGAGAAAGATGTCACCTTCCTCAAAAGTTGAATCTTTTGTTCCGCCAAATAAGTTTATTCCTAGATTTTTCAATTTGGATAAATCTAAGGGAACCTCAAACTTCTCTATTGCTTCGTCTGAAAAAGGAATTCTCGGACCCGAGCCTTGTCCTCCACCAATTTCTTCTAACCCTCTCAAATCTAAATCAAAAGGAAAAGGGAAGGAAATAAGTCAAAAACCCAAAAAGACTTTTATCTACAGAAAATGCTACAATTGTGGGGACATGTTTGATCTTGTAAAAGATTGTCCCAAGGAACGGATTGAAAGAGTAAATCCGAAAGTTTCTTCCTCTTCTTCATCTAACCCTAAAGAACCCACTTCAAAATGGGTACCAAAGGACTAATTTCTTTGTGATTGAAGGTCATTGAACATTAACATACATGGTATTTAGACAGTGGATGCTCACGACATATGGCCGACAATAAATCTCTCTTAATTAACTATGTGACTGAAAAAGTACCTACTGTGACTTTTGGTGATAACTCTCGTGGTTCCACCAAAGGTTACGGAACTCTCTCAAATGGTTCTATCAGCTTCAGCAAAATAACCTATGTGGAAGGATTGATGCATAATTGTAACACCCCGATTTCGGAGTAAGCAAATATTACCTTAAATTTATGCTTAGCTTGTTGTTTAGTAGTTGTGTTTAATTATGCCTTGAAAACCGGTCTTATTTGAGGGTTTTTCGTTTACGTCAAAGAAATGAGAAACGGGAACAACAGTGTTCGCGCGGTTCTCCGTACGACTTGAACCGCACCACCATCCATGCGGGGCACTGCCATATCACGACTCCAGTTCTTAGTATGACTCTCCGCGTGGGTCTAGTCGCGCGGGCATCCGCGTGCGACCACTGGTCGACTAAATAAAGGGAAATTGTCCCCAAGTCTCATAAACACCAAAATCATTTCCCTATAACATGCTCTTCCACTACATCTTCAATAATTCCGACCTAGGCTCATTTATTACTCACTTCTCTTCATTCCTTCATGTTTGGGTCTATCATTTGGGGCTTGGAAGGCTAGGGTTCAAGGATCTACCAATTCCTCTTCTTCATCTTCAACCTCAAGATTTCATCTCCATTTTTAGGGTTTTACTTACAAACCCAAAATTTTGAGTTTATTACTCTTTAAAAGCTCTATTACTTGTTTTTTACTTTTATTAAACCCACATTAGGCATATGTTTTGCTCAATTGGGATTTGTGACCTAACTTGTAGAGTTTTCAACTTTATGAACCCTAAAAGGGTGAACATGTCCAGTAAACCCTAATAATCTCTTTTATGAGAACTAAATGAATATGGATCTTTGATTTCAAGCTTGTATGATGAGCTCATGAGGAAACCCTTGTTGTTATGGTTTTGTCTAACTGCTGATAAGTTTATGAAGATATGGTATGAGTAAAATAAACCTTTGTGACTACATGTATGAGATTATGAGGAATGTGGTACCTTGAGAAATAAAGATGAACTGTTAATTACATGTAGAAAAGAGGTTTATAAGTGGTTATAAATGCTTGGCAAATGTTGATCATCTGATAAGAATGTGAACACTACTCCTTGTGCACGAGGAGGTAGTTGTATATTATTTGGACCTTGTGTTGGTCATTGTGACTTACTAGCGAGTAGGCAATAAGGGGTCGTGGACCCTTGAGGTGTAACTCGTCTAGATATGGATAGGCAATAATGTCTCGTAAGACCTTGAGGTGTAACTCGACGGAGTAGGCAATAAATGCAGTAAATATGGTCTGAGGTTGTGATGTCGTTATGGCATGGGAAGTAAGACCGGGACATGAGGTGTAATCCATTAACATCATGGGTGACTCCACTCCCATGTAAAAGTCACCCCGATGGAAATGGGTCTCCCCCGTATTTCAAGGGTTACCTCTTGTATATTTGCGTTCAGGTACGAGATTATGCGGTGGAAACAGAAATAGTGAGACGATGGAGTTCGGTAACCCAAGTCTTGTTTTATTTAAAACATGATATTATTGTTTACGAATTATATAACATATGAAATCTCACTAGGCTTCATCCTAACACTTGTTATGGTTGTTGCTCCCTCACAGATCCTACTCGTGGAGGAAATTAGGATGTCGGACTTGTCAATCGGGAACGTAGGAGTTCTCGAAGTGCCGGTCTTTTGGTGGAATTTTGTGAAGAGAGAATATAGTGAATTCGCAACACCCATTTTAATCTAGAATTGAATCAATCATAGATTAAGTAGGTTGTTATAATATTGGTGTCCCATTATTTGTTGCAAGTTTATGGTGCAAACTAACCCGATTATTATAGGTTTTTAGTTGTCTTGATTATTGGAATTCGTTCTTTTGGAAATGTATTTTCACTGGGTATTTGGGCCTTCGTATTTTAGATGTCATATTGCTGAATTTTCGAATTTTTATTCATTAAAATTTTTAGAGTGTTACAAGTTGGTATCAGAGCCTTAGTTTAAGTGAACTAGGTAAGTGATCTAAATGCCTAGACTTAAACTGAGGCAGTTAGGCAATAAAGTGTGGGAATTGGGTAGAAATTCTAAGATGGGACAGTTATATTAACGGAAAACTATCTTGTTGAGGATTATGAAAGTGGTAACGAGAATCTTTATGTAGTGTATCTTCATAATTCCAATTAGCTACTGCTATTATGAATATACTTCTAGTGAGCATGCTTGAATTACTATGATTATGATAATCAATAAACTGTATTAGTACGTTTCTTCTGTGTAATCTTGTATAGCCCATCTCTCACACTCCCTTGATTTGATGACAGACGAAAATGGTAAATACTCGGAGTCATCTTCAGTCATCGCCGGAGGGTCAAGCGGTAAATGAATCCACGGCCGATAGGCCGAATGCAACTGTGACGGATGGACCTCCAATTTGACCTATGCTGGTCGGAAGGGTGGAACAGATTTCGAGGACCAATATTGTCACTGTTGAACCGATCATGACCGAGGTAACCCATCAGACTCAAATGATGGACATGACGAGCGCCATGAATGAGACCATGGCAAAACAACAAGAGTTGTTCATGAAGCTGCTTGAGGACCGAGATGCGAACCACCGTCGTCATGAGACAATTGAAGAGAACGTTATCATAGCAAGTTCCGAGGGCACCGGGGGTGTCATCCGCACCGATGGATTAGCGACCTTGGAAACAAGGCATCCGAAGAAAGGATGTTCTTACAAGTCCTTTCTTTGCTGCAAACCGCCGGAGTTCGCCGGATCCGATGAGCACGCAAAGTGTATGAGTTTTCTCAAAGAGATCGAGCAAGATTTCAGATTTAGTGATTGTGAAGAGCGCCAAAAGGTGAAATATGGGTCTCAATTGCTCCGGGGCACAACTTTTACTTGGTGGAATGTCTTCACCTCGACCATTGAAGAATCAGTGTTGGCCAGAATGTCGTGGGCCGAGTTCAAGAAAAAGATTTTAGAAGAATATTGTACTGAGGAGGAGTTGGACGCAATAGAGGAAGAGTTTTGGTCGATCAAGAAGGGTCACTTGTCGGTGAAGGAGTATACCTGACTTTTTATGGAGAAGCTTGATTTAGTGGGGCATGTGGCTCCGACTGAGAAGGATAAAGTAGAGGCATACTTGAGAGGCCTACCCGCGGACATGATCACAGTGGTCCACAACTCCAAATCCTTTAACCTTCGTTAAACAATCAAAGAAGCTAAAGTAACGGAAAGTCTCTTTGCGCAAGATAAAGCCGAGAAGACGAAGACCGTGGAGAAGAGAAGATGGGTAAGACCGCCAAGTTTGTACAAGAAGCTGAGGTTCCAACCGCCAAGTATGATTTTCGACAATCGTCGGGAGGCAAAGTGGTGCCCTAAGTGCAAAAGTAAGCACTTTGGGTTTTGCAAGACCAACTCCAACCCAAACTCGAACCCAGCCTCATGCTTCAAGTGCTGCCAACAGGGTCACCTTAGCGTCGCGTGTCTTATTCGGGGGACAATTTGCTTTGAATGCAAGGAAATGGGTCATGTTCGAAGGTAGTGCCCCAAGCTACGGGATGTGGCGAGGGGAGGAAGTTCAGGAAGCCAACCAAAAAGGGAGGCCATCCCCAAGGCTCAAGGAAGGACTTTTCAGATGATAAAGGAGGAGGCGAAGAAAACCGCTGACGTGGTGTCGGGTACGTTCTTACTCAACTCATACCTGCTAGAGTATTGTTTGATTTCGGTGCACACTTCTCTTTTGTGTCCGAAGTGTTTTGCAAATCTTTGAGCTTATCGGCTAGTGCCTTAAGTGATGCTTTAGTTATAGAAGTAGCTAATGGGGAACGGGTAGTTCTAAGGGATGTTATAAAGGATTGTCAACTCGAAATCAGTGGTGAGACTTTCATGGTGGACTTGCTTCCTATGAACAACGGGAGCTTTGACGTGGTGGTCGGAATGGGCTGGGTGGCGCAACATCAAGCGGAAATCTTGTGTTCCAAGAAACTCATATGGATTCCCGTTAGGGATGGTATCTTCATCTTCGTGTATGGAGAAAATCGAAAAGGCGAAGTGGCCATCATCTCATCCATCAAAGCAAGGAAATATCTGGCGAAGAAGTACCTTTCGTATCTAGCCTTCGTGTTGGATGCCAAGGTAGAGAAGAAGAAGGTAGAAGACGTGAGGGTTGTCAACGAATTTCCCGACGTGTTTCTAGATGATCTACCAGGATTGCCACCCGACCGTCAGGTGGAGTTCCGAATCGACCTAGTTTCGGGGGCGGCACCGATAACTCGTGCACCGTACCGTCTCGCGCCAACGGAAATGCAGGAAATGATGTCCCAACTTCAAGAATTGCTTGAGAAAGGTTTTGTGAGGCCGAGCTCGTCTCTGTGTGGAGCACTGGTACTCTTTGTAAAGAAGAAGGACGGTTCGTTGCGTATGTGTATCGATTATCGGGAGTTGAATAAAGTGACCATCAATAACAAATATCCGTTACCTCGAATAGACGATCTCTTTGATCAGGTACAAGGGGCCGGTTGTTTTTCCAAGATTGACCTCCGATCTGGTTATCATCAACTAAGAGTTCGAGAAGAAGACGTTTCGAAGATGGCATTTAGAACTCTGTATGGCCATTACGAGTTTTTAGTCATGCCTTTTGGGTTGACAAATACGCCGACAATATTTATGGATTTAATGAATCTTGTGTGTCGACCATTCTTGGACCGATCGGTCATAGTGTTCATCGACGACATCTTGGTGTACTCCAAGGATGAAGAGGAGCACGAGCAACATTTGAGAGAGGTTCTAAGAAGGGAGAAGCTTTATGCCAAATTCTCCAAGTGTGAATTTTGGTTGCGAGAAGTTCAATTTCTCTGCCATGTGGTGATCCGTGAAGGAGTGAAAATAGATCCCGCGAAGATCGAGGCGATGATGAACTGAGAGCCTCTGAAAAGCCCAACCAAGATCTGAAGCGTCTTGGGACTCGCTGGTTATTACCGAAGGTTCATTCAAGACTTTTCCAAGATCGCCTCATCATTGACTGCATTGACTCGAAAGAATGTGAAGTTTGCATGGACTGAGACTCAAGAAAATTCTTTTCGTACCATGCAACGGAAATTATGTGAAGCTCCAATTTTATCCCTACCCGAGGGGACGGAAGATTTTGTCGTCTATAGCGATGCATCCAAGATTGGATTGGGTTGTGTCCTCATGAAAAGAGGTTAGGTGATAGCGTATGCGTCAAGACAGTTGAAGGAGCACGAGAAGAATTACCCAACGCATGACCTTGAATTAGCGGCGGTAGTATTTGCTTTAAAGTTGTGGCAGCACTATTTGTATGGCACCAAGCGCACACTCTTCACCGACCACAAAAGCCTGAAGTATGTCTTTGATCAGAAAGAGTTGAATATGCGTCAAAGAAGATGGTTAGAGGTATTGAAAGATTACGATTGCGAACTTCAACATCATCCGGGAAAGGCTAATGTTGTGGCAGACGCATTAAGCCGGAAAGAGTATAGTAGAGCGGTGAAAACCTCATTGGCAAGGATTAAGATCATCTCAAACCTTGTGGACATGATAAAGGTCGCACAAGTCAATTATCGAAGCGAACCTTAAAGATGAAACAATGACGAAGCAACACGTTAGCTTGACGGAAGATGGGAGAGGGTTGAAACTCTTCCAAGGACGAGTTTGGGTACCCAAGTTGGGAGGATGCCAGAAATTACTTTTGGAAGAGGCGCACAAATCTAGATAATCTATCCACCCCGGTGATAAGCTCGATGTGGTGAACTTCGTGGAGAAATGTCTTACATGTTCATTGGTAAAGGCCGAGCACCAACCACCGTATGGGAGTTTACAATCCCTAGAAATACCGGAGTGGAAGTGGGATCACATCACAATGGATTTTGTGACGAAGCTACCAAAGACGTTAAAAGGTCACGATACCATTTGGGTGGTAGTGGATCGATTGACAAAGAGCGCGCACTTCCTAGCCATGAGGGAGACGTTACCATTGGACAAGCTAGCAATACTCTACATCAACGAAGTGGTCTCGAGACATGGAGTGCCCTTGTCCATCGTATCTGATCGGGACAGTCGTTTCGCTTCCCATTTCTGGGGTGCATTTCAAAGAGAATTGGGGACAAAAGTAAAGTTGAGCAGGACATATCACCCTCAAACGGATGGACAAAGCGAGCTGACAATTCAAACTTTAGAAGACATGTTGCGTTCGTGTGTCATTGATTTTGGAGGGAATTAGGACTCTCACCTCTCATTTGGGGAATTTGTTTAAAATAATAGTTACCATTCAAGTTTGGGCATGGCACCATTCGAGGCTTTGTATGGACGGAAGTGTAGAACGCCAACGTGTTGGCTTGAAGCGGGCGAGAAGCAATTCGCTGGATCAGAAATAGTACAAGAGACGGTGGAAAAGGTCAAGGGGATACGAGAGCATTTGAAGGCGGCTCAAGATCGCCAAAAGAGTTACGCAGACAAAAAGCGACGGCCGATGGAATTCCAAGTGGACGACCGATTCATGTTGAAAGTGTCGCCTTGGACAGGGATTATAAGGTTCGGAAAGTAGGGAAAGCTTAGTCCTCGTTTCCTCGGGCCTTTTCCTATTCTTGAGCGTGTGGGTATCCAAGCCTACAAGCTAGATTTACCGCCCGAGATGAGTGGGATTCACCCCATGTTCAACATTTTCTATTTACGGAAGTGTCTAACAGAGGAAGAGAACGTAATCCCATTGTTCGAGATTCGAGTAGACAATAATCTATGTGTGGAAGAGCCAGAATCCATTTTGGAAAGAGAGACGAAGAAGCTTCGCCATAAAGAGGTGGTGATGGTGAAAGTACAATGGAAGCATCATCGGTGTTTAAACGTGACGTGGGAAGCGGAGGAAGATATGAAGAGACGGTATTCTCACCATTTTGGGTAGTGTGAGATTTCGGGGACGAAATCTATTCTTAGTGGGGGAGGATTGTAACACCCCGATTTCGGAGTAAGCAAAATTTACCTTAAATTTATGCTTATCTTGTTGTTTAGTAGTTGTGTTTAACCGTGCCTTGAAAGCCGGTCTTATTTGAGGGTTTTTCGTTTAAGCCGAAGAAATGGGAAAGGGGAACAATAGTGTTCCGCGAGGTTATCCGCATGACTTGAACCGTGCCACCATCCGCGCGGGGCAATGCCATCAAACGACTACAGTCCTTGGCGCAACTCTCTGCGCGGGTCTAGTCGCGCGGGCATCCGCTTGCGACCACTGGTCGACTAGATAAAAGGAAATTGGCCCAAGTCTCATAAACACCAAAATCATTTCCCTAAAATATGCTCTTCTCCAACCTCTTCATTAATTGCGACCTAGGATCATTTATTACTCACTTATCTTCATTCCTTCAAGTTTGGGTCTATCATTTGGGGCTTGGAAGGCTAGGGTACAAGGATCTACCATCTCCTCTTCTTCATCTTCAACCTCAAGATTTCATTTCCATTTTTAGGGTTTTACTTATAAACCCTAGATTGTGAGTTTATTACTCCTTAAAATATCTATTACTTGTTTGTTACTTGTATTAAACCCACATTATGCATATGTTTTGCTCGATTGGGATTCGTGACCTAACTTGTAGAGTTTTCAACTTTATGAACCCTAAAAGGGTGAACATGTCTAGTAAACCCTAATAATCTCTTTTATGATAACTAAATGAATATGGATCTTTGATTTCATGCTTGTATGATGAGTTCATGAGGAAACCCTTGTTGTTATGGTTTTGATCTAATTGTTGATAACTTTATGATGATATAGTATGAGTAAAATAAACATTTTTGACTTCATGTATGAGATTATGAGGAATGTGGTACCTTGATAAGTAAATATCAACTGTTAATTTCATGTAGAAAAGAGGTGTATAAGTGGTTATAAATGATTAGCAAATGTTGATCATTTGATAAGAATGTGAACACTACTCCTTGTGCACGAGGAGGTAGTTGTATATTATTTGGACCTTGTGTTGGTCATTGTGACTTACTAGCGAGTAGGCAATAAGGGGTCGTGGACCCTTGAGGTGTAACTCGTCTAGATATGGGTAGGAAATAATGTCTTGTAAGACCTTGAGGTGTAACTCGACGGAGTAGGAAATAAATGCAGTAAATATGGTCTGAGGTTGTGATGTCGTTATGGCATGGGAAGTAAGACCGAGACATGAGGTGTAATCTAGTAACATCATCGGTGACTCCACTCCCGTGTAAACGTCACCCCGATGGAAACGGGTCTCCCCCGTATTTCAAGGGATATCTCTTGTATATTTGCGTTCAGGTACGAGATTATGGTTGCGGTGGAAACAGAAATAGTGAGACGATGGAGTTCGGTAACCCAAGTCTTGTTTTATTTAAAACATGATATTATTGTTTATGAACTATATAACTTATGAAATCTCACTAGGCTTCGTCCTAACACTTGTTGTGGTTGTTGCTCCCTCACAGATCCTTTTCATGGAGGAAATAAGGATGTCGGGCTTGTCAATCGGGCACGTAGGTGTTCTCGAAGTTCCGGTCTTTTGGGGGAATTTTGTGAAGAGAGAATATAGTGAATTCGCAACACCCATTTTAATCTAGATTTGAATCAATCCTAGATTAAGTAGGTTGTTGTAATATTGGTGTCCTATTCTTTGTTGCAAGATTTATGGTGCAAACTAACCATATTATTATGGGTTTTTAGTTGTCTTGATTATTGGAATTCGTTCTTTTGGAAATGTATTTTCACAGGGTATTGGGGCCTTCGAATTTTAGACGTCATATTGCCGAATTTTCGAATTTTTTTTCGTCAAAATTTTTAGAGTGTTACAATAATCTTCTAATCATCAGTTAGCTATGTGATCTGGGTTACTATGTGATTTTTAGAGTTGATGAATGTCTTATTACAAACTAAAACTATCACTCCATTCTTTCTGGGTCCAGAAAAGAAAATGTGTACGTCATCAATATGAATCATAAATCGTCAGAAGAAGAGATCATATGTTTTATCTCTGAAGACTCTGTCAAAATGAACTGGCTCTGGCATAAACCTCTCTCTCATCTTAACTTCAAGACGTTAAATGCTCTTTCCAATAAAGATCTGGTGGTTGGAATGCCAAAGTTATCTTTTGTTAAAGAAAAGCTATGTGCAGCTTGTGAGAAAGGAAAACTGACAAAATCTTTTTTCAAAACCACAAGTGTTTCTGTATCACCACTCCTCTCCAGATGCTGCATATGGATCTATGTGGACCAGTTAGTACTCCAAGCCTAGGAGGAAAAAGGTATATTCTTCTAATAGTTGATGAATTTACACGTTACACTTGGGTATCTTAATTTTCTCAGGTACAAAAGTGACACATCTGAAGAAATAATCAACTTTTTCAAGAAATCTGAAGTGCTCAATGGTCAACTTGTACGATCTTTCAGAAGTGACAATGGCACAAAATTCAGAAATGATATCTTGGTGGCCTTTTTCAATGACAAAGGAATCTCTCAAAATTTTGCAGCTGTCATAACACCGCAACAAAATGGTGTTGTGGAAAGAAAGAATAGAACTCTATGTGAACCTGCCCATTCTATGCTGAGTGAATCCAATCTTCCTACCTATTTTTGGGCTGAAGCTATCAATACAACCTGCTTTACTGAAAATAGATCTGTCATTGTTAAGAGGCACAACAAAACTCTTTATGAAGTATTCTATGGCCGAAAACAAAACATCAGCTTTCTCCATGTTTTTCGTTGTGTTTGCTTCGTTCTTAATGATCGGGAACATCTTGGGAAATTTGATCCTAAGGCTGATGAAGGAATATTCATGGGTTATTCTCTCACTTCTAAAGCCTACAGAGTCTATAACCTCAGAAGGAAATGTATTGATGAGTCAATACATGTAAAATTTGATGATCAAAAGTCATCATCTCTCTCATGTGATGACAATGAATTATATCAGTGGATCACTTCTTGTGTAGGAGAAGATTCACACAATCAAAATTCGGCAGAACCCTCTTCTGTCCCCTTTTCGGAAGATCTCCCTTCTCAAAACAACCAACCTTCTTCCTCATCTCCTGCCGAACCATATCCAGATTGTAGTATCTGAAATTTCTACCGAACCTATATCTCAAAACATTCTTCATGAAACTACGTACATCTTCCCTACCGAACCCTCTTCTTCTCACTCTCCTAACCTCATTCCCGCACCTCTTCCTACAGCCACTAAATGGACCAAAGATCACCCCATTGAACAAATCATTGTTGATCAACAGGCACGTGTTCAAACAAGAAGATGGATTGGAAATATTTGTCTCTATGTGAACTTTCTCTCTATCATGGAACCCAAGAAAGTTGAAGAAGCTCTATTCGATCCATGTTGTATAACTGCCATGCAAGAAGAGCTCTCTCAGTTTAAAAGAAACAAAGTTTGGAGACTTGTTCCTCGTCCCTCAGGAAAGACCATCATCGACACTAAGTGGGTCTTCAGAAACAAGATGCATGAAGAAGGCACAATCATCCGGAATAAATCTATACTTGTTGCTCAAGGATATCGACAGGAGGAAGGGATTGATTATATTGAAACCTTTACTCTTGTTGCTAGACTTGAAGCAATCAGAATCTTCCTAGCCCATGTTGCTCATAAAAACTTTAGAGTTTTTCAGATGGAGGTCAAAAGTGATTTTCTCAATGGAGAGCTTGCTGAAGAAATCTATGTGAAGCAACCTCCTGGCTTTGAATATTCGGCTCATCTAGACTATGTGTTCAAGATGGATAAGGCCCTCTATAGTCTTAAACAGGCTCCTCGTGCCTGGTATGACACCTTATCTGATTTTCTTCTTTTCAACAAATATAACCGAGCTAAGATTGACAACACTCTTTTTCACAAGAAGACGAGAGGTAATATTATTCTTGTTCAAATCTATAAGGATGATATCATTTTTGGTGCTACTGACGAATCTCTTTGTCACGAGTTTGCCTCTCTCATGAAGAGTAAATATGATATGAGCATGATGGGTGATCTTGCATTCTTCCTTGGTCTTCAAATTAAATAAACTTCTGAAGGCATTTTTATTAATCAAAGCAAATATATTCGTGACCTCCTCAAGAAGTTCAATTTTGAAAATTGTTTTTCCATGAAAACTCCCATGTCACCACCTCTTAAAATTCATGCTGATCCAGCTAGTAAATCAGTTGACATCACCAATTATACAGGAATGATTGGTTCTCTTCTTTATCTCACTGCTAGCAGACCAAATATTATGTTTGCAACTTGTCTATGTGCACATTATCAGGCCAATCCTAAGGAATCACATTTGGCTGCTGTAAAGCGCATCTTTCAGTATCTAAAAAGTACCATGAATTGGGTCTTTGGTATCACAAAGACTCAGGTTTTGATCTAATTAGCTATTCAGACTCTGACTTTGTAGGCTCTGAAGTAGACAGAAAAAGCACAACTGGAAGCTGCCAATTACTAGGTGGAAATTTGGTCAGCTGGTCAAGCAAGAAACAACATTCAGTCTCCACTTCTACTACTGAGGTTGAATATGTTCCTGCTGAGGTTGAATATGTTCCTGCTGGGAGCTGTTGTGCTTAAACCTTGTGGATGAAGAATCAACTACAAGATTATGATCAGTTCTACTCAAGCGTCCATATTCTGTGTGACAATTTAAGTGCAATAGCCATTGCAAACAACCCGGTGCTTCACTCAAGATCCAAGCATATAGACATCAAATATCATTTCATCAGAGATCATATCTCCAAAGGTGATAATGAACTGCACTTCATCCCTACTGACTTTTAGTTAGCAGATCTCTTCACTAAACCTCTGGATGAAGCAAGGTTCAACTTCTTAATTGGATCACTAAGTATGTTAAATTTTGAGTAAAAAAAATCTCTAAGTCTTTTATACTAAAGAACCTATTTTGGCAGCATTCTTCACTATCGACGCTCTATTCGGCATTCTTCTTCTCTTTGTCGAAAAATTTCACTAACCTTTTTTTTCAAAAATTCTCTTTCGGTACCCTTTCTTCGGTAACCTTTCCTTTCACCATATACGGTAACCTCTTATTCTGTCGAAGATCCTTTTCAGCACCAACATTTCTTACCGATATTCTCTTCAATAATTCTTCTAAGTCTTCCTTTTCGGCGTGTCTCGTCTACCGAACCCACTTACCTACCATTCTCTTCGGCATCAACCAAAGTCCTATTTAACTTCGGTAAACCAGATCCTACTGAACTCCTATTTTACTTCGGTATGCCTATTCCTTTATCAAACTCTTTACCAAACCATATGTTTCGGCAGGGATCATTCCTATCGAATTCCTTGCTGACATGTTTTGATCTTATCTTCTTTCTTTGTTGAACCGTCATTGTCGAATTCATTTTTCGGCACCTTTGCTATCCTCCAATCCTGTTATGCCACGTGTCATGATTTGACTTGTGTGTCAGGGACACGACGTTTTGATATCCCATGTTCCTGACATTTAGCCGTTTTCGGCCCTTCCACTTCCCCACGCACCTATAACCCCTTACCATCATTACCTCTTTTAAAAATTATTTAAATTTTCCTAATTTGTTTTTGAAATCCGGTTTCCCTCCCTTATATATACATATATATATATACATATATATATATATATATTTAACCCTCATTCTCTATTCTATTTACCATCATTATCAACCTCACGACTTCTCTCAATCACCTGCAACCTGCAACTTCAAGTTCTTCAAAGCATACCTGAATTGCTTCTTCCAAATCATCAAAGCCAAGAAAGAACACCCCTCTCACACGGGAATCCCTTCTATTTTCTGCATGCAACTAAATTGCACGTCTCAGTATGGATATCAATCATCCTGAGTTCAACTAGGTATCTACTTTTCTCCAACGATCACCTCTTCAGCATACTCTTACTGTTTCTCCCAAGATGAGAAAAATGCTCCTTGGGAACTTCTGCTCACCTGCTCCTATGATGAAGAAATCCACATTATATCAGCCTATATTCTCTCTGATTCTAAACACCCTGACTTATCATTTGGGGTTGAAGATGTCCATAAAGTTCTTCAACTTCCCGTCTTTACTCCCTATGCTCCCTTCCCCACTAACCACGAGCAGGAGGTGGTAATCGATGCTCTGAGCTATATTCACGATGGCAAGTCTAAATGCACTGGCACTCTTCTTCGCAAGAACATGGGAGGATCAATCACCTGCTCATGTAACAAGGTTGGCTCATGCACTGATGTTTGTGAGGCCCATAAATTTCGCTCAGGTAATCTTCGATTCTATTACCACAGTGATCACTCCACCTCACTCTCCATATGTGGCTCTTCCCTGCTTTCTGTCCTTAATCATCAACAACAAGCTAAAGACATTTCTTGATGTTGATCCAAAACTCTCTGAGCTAACTATCTCCTATGACATTACAATCCATCAAGTCGGCAAACAAGTTCTAAACAAAGGCGCCAATGCAACGGACAAGCCATTGACTCGAGGTATGATTTCTTTCGCAACATCTCCCAATCCAGTTTGGGGTGCCCCTGTGGAGTTGGATGTCGATAGGCCCCATCAACCGCTAGGTCACAACATCTTGGTGGCCCCTATTCCCCCCTCTTCTAGAGCCCAATCGGTACCCATCAAAAAGAAAAATTCCAACGCTATCAGTGTCGCTGCACTTGCTTCAATGACATTGTCTCCGAAAGAACCTTCAGAGACTACCCATGTCAAATCCTCTTCTTCTCTAAAGCGGCGGGTCTCTAAATCCCCTCCTAAGTCTCGTTCTAAAAAGCTTAGGATGCCCCATTTAGCTAAGCCACACACTCCCCCTACCGATTCTCAACAATCGGTAGAGGTTGGAATTGTCCCATTTGGGCCACGGGAATATGTTATCCCAAAACCTACCTCCTCCATTCCCTCTCAAAAGGGTTTGGTTGTACAATCAGCGAACCTTACTGTACCTTCATTAACCTTTCGATTGGTTGATGAGGTGAGTTGGTCTCCTCCCCGGACCAACGTCTCTTTTCTCCACCACCTCAGCCTTATATTACCATTCCCTCTAACGTGTTTGCTGATATACTTGATACAAATTGGCAACACCGATTACTTGGCACTCAATTTGCCAACTTGCAGGGGGAGTTCAATAGGTTTCTTGCAGCCACGGGTCATTGTGTCACCCTCCTTGAACGAGGGTCTATACGGGATCAACAGATTTCTGATGCTCTAGAGGCCAACAATCAATCTCTCGCTGAACTACTTGATCTCATCAAGGAGCAGAATACCGAGCTCCTCAAGGTTCAGACTTCTTTCTTCAATTGCATGAACGCCATGCAAGCCGATCTACATGGCTTAGCCGATCCTCTTGGTGATGCCTTGGCTGCAACCATTTAACATCTAGAGAAGCTCATCCAGGCCGATACCGATCTTACTCTCTCGATGGCAGCTTTATAGGGTACGTTTGATGCTCGGCATCAAGAATTAGCCTCTCTTCGGCAGCGGTCCAACACTCAAGATGAAATTAATGCACAACTTGATGAGGCTATTTCTAAAATCAACAACAAACCTGTCACTATGCCCGCATCTGTTGCTCAGTACTATGCTGAGTCTTTGGACATCGACATTGGTGATGCCGCTTTTCGGGCTGATGATCGGGATTGTCTGTGCAGGATTGATAGGCGTATGGGCCGTGTGTCGGCCAAAGCGGGTCTTTCTTCTCCGCCGCACACTGAGGGGGAGAAATCAACTAAGGGGGAGAAACATACTCCTCATGGTACTATTACCAGTGTACAACGAGAAGAATCCCAAGTTGTTCAGCAAGTTGAAATTCGGTAGGAAGGTCCTTCTGTTGAGGGGGAGGAACCGAAAAATAAAGAATTTGCCATCTCGGCAGCTGCCAAAATTTTACAAAAGGAGGGAACCAATGAAGCGGTTGCTTCCGACCCAATCGAAGGTAAGGGAACCGACCTTTCCTCTAAAAAGGTTGAAGAGTCTGAAAAGGAGGAGCCGAAGAAAGACAAAGGCAAAAAGAAACTCATACCAGAGGAAGAAGTTGCTGAACTCAAGTGACTTAAGGAAGTTAGAACAAAGCGGTTTGTCGATGGTGGTGGCTTAAAACTTGCCCCTCCTTCAAAGACTACCTCTGATCTTGGGCTATCGGCTGAGTAGCTCAATAAAGCTGAGCTAGCTCAAATTGAGCATGATAAAACTAAAGAGTTAGCTCAGAAGTTGGCTGAGGAAGAAGCTGACAAAGCCAAGGTTAAGGAGGATACTATTGGAGCTCAGGAAATGGAGCTTGGTGCTCTAGAGAAGTCGGCTAAGAAATCTGAGGAAACCAAGGAAAAATGCATCAAATGGTATCACTCCACCATTTCCAACCGAAGAAACTCCCCGAAGATCATTGATGTCAAAATCATCAAACCTTTAAAAGTTGGCGATTTTATTCGTCTATATGTGACAAGGGAGGATCTTTCAAGACGAACGAAGAGTGTTGATATGCTCAAGATGTTCGGTCTTACAGAATGGTTGGGGATCATGAATTGCCTGCACAAAAGTAGGAATGCTCTCAAAACCGAAGTGGAGAAGGTCATTATTGATGTTCAAAACAGATTTAGCTCCTACCGAAAAAAATACAAGATTGTGCATACTCCTGCCGAAGAGGTGTTCATTGCCAAACTCCGAGCGAAAATCCTCCTCCCTCCTCCTCCAAGCCGAAAAGGTCCAAGTCCTCGAAGAAGTGTTTTCTCTGATGGCCAAGGATGGAAAAATTCCAAACACTTCCAACCTTGACTTATCAATACTGACTTTGGTACCTCAACCCTCCTCTCCTGTTATTCTTGAGCCTACGTATGGGATCTTCTTCAATGATGGCCTCGGCCAAATTCGCTTCTTCAAAGCCGATCAGATCCCTCTCGCCGAAAGTATCTTTCTTAGTGGGATTCTTCAAATCATCCTATGGGTGTTGTGGATCTCTACAAAGAAATTACCAATGAATTAAAGAAGAGAAACTTCATTCCACGCCTTCCATTTGAAGAATCCTAGCTTTTCTATCATTCTTATTTTATTGTAGTTTATTTCTTTTTGACTTACATTGTAATCTTCTCACAAGATTAATACAAAGTACAATTTTATTTTGAAGTAAATAGTATGTATAGTTCATTTTTTTCATTCCTCTATACTTGTAAATGTCGGATACTCTAAAAATCCAAAAAGAAACAAAAAGAATGGTCTATGTGAAAAAGAACCCAAAAGAGTAAGTACAGGGTCAAAATGCATTATTCATGTAACTCTCTCTTTTATCTAAATATGGGATGTCATCATCAAATAGGGGGAGATTGTTGGGTCATCAAAGATTTGAAGATGACCTCCCCTTTTCGACTTGTATTTGTATATCTGTAAAATGTTGTACACTTTCATACTTAGACTATTTTATGGTTCCTTATAATAGCTTAGTTGTGCTTTAAAAGATCGGTGAATCGAAGATCAACCGAATTCAACATGAAGTAAGTCTCTGATGCGGATCAAGATAAACATCAAGAGAACTGAGCTACTCCTGCCCAATAAGCAACATCTTCGGCAGACTCCCCTTCTGCCGATCCTTCCTTATGTTCGGCAGGAGCAACCTCTGCTGATTTCAATCAATCGACAACCCCCTGCCAAATGTTCGGCAAAATATCCCATTGCTGAATTTGTTTCTTAATTCGGTAATTTCTTTTATAGCAAATCCTCATGATTTGACTATACTTCTTCATTCCCAACATCCTTCTGACAAAAGGAATAGAACCTTTTATTGCACAGAGGATATTCACTTAACTTATAATCTGTTAAAGACTTTCTTCAAAAAGATCTCAAAAAGATTTGTACCAGATATATTTTATTGAGATATTGTCTTATCATAGTACAAAAGTTATATTTTGTACATTGATAAGTCATTTCAAATATCTCATAATTTATTGAAGAAATCTCAAGGATTCACTCAACATATGACAAGTGTCACTTGCATTCAATGCATTGGGTAGTATAAAAGGGTGAAGACCTCCTCCATGCAACTCACGTTTTTCACCAAAGAGATCTCAGTGCACTCCAAAGTTGATAACTATTTTCTCATCTTCATAACTTTTTAATCTCTGTGTTTTTTAAGTTGTGTTCTTAAAAGTTTCTAAGTGCTAGATTGTTATAATAGTTTTACTGTTCTTTTCCGTAACAATCTTTTTGTTTACTAAGTGTAATTCTTGATATTTTATATATCAATAAAAGAATTATAAAATTAAGTGAAATATTTCTGTATTGTATTCAACACCCCCTCTCTTCTACAATATTGTTTTACTAATTAGGGACCAACAGTAGTTATAATATCTAATTCACAAATTACCAAATCACCCTCAATCATCAATTAAATTATAACATAATTTATTAAAATGTGTGGCTCACATTCGATCTAATGGATCTCACAAATTACTGAGTTCTAATTTGATTAAACACACACACACACACACACACACACACATATATATATATATATATATATATATATATATACACGGAATGTTCAATTGAGAAGTCAAAAAATATTGAAAATGTGAGAAAAGATGTCAACCATTATATGGGATTTTTCAACGGCCAAGATCTTAAGAGAAAAAGATGTATATATAAGAAAATTTGTGACTAATTTAACGAACCTATGAAAGTTCAGGGTGATATTTTTAAACTTTTGTGTAATTAAGTTACTAATCCAAACCATTAAATCACTAGTCAACTCATTTTTCAAAAAAAATACTCCCTTTCTTTTTTAAATAAAAAAAAATAGATTAACCATTTTCTTTTAAATTAAATCATCTAAAATATAATCAATAGTTTTTTAAATAAATTATACAAGAAAATAAAAACGAGAATTTCATTATATTTAGTTTAAGATCCAAATGATATATATAGTTTTTATAACTCACATATGAATTTTGAACTGATTCAGAATCTCGATTATAAGTTGTAAATTGATTCAAATACAAGTTATAATTATGATTTACATGTTCACATATGAATTTTCAATTGATTCAGAATATTGGTTATATGTTTTAAATTAATTGTTTCATCTACAATTTATGATTAAGATTCACATATTTACATATGAACCAATATACACCTAATTATTTCATTGTTTGATAATGGTTTGTTGGAATGCTTTGCGTTTGGTTACATTTTAAACGACCAATGAAAAATATCGATTTGCATGTTGACATATATGAGATTTATGCAAATAAAAACTAATTTGATTTGTATATTGTAAAATCCCCAATGATTTTAAGGTGAAAATTTGGATAAAATCAATGATTATCAATAACTAAAAATTTTATAGAAAAAATAGAAGATAAATTACGATATTTGAGTTTTTCCGTAATTATCGTAATTAGTAAACAAAAACTTTGAAATAGAAAATTTTAAACTAGTAGTTGAGATTGGTTATCTCATTCTTAAAATTTGAGACTTCTCATTTCAACCACCTACTATATATATATATAAATAGGCCACGATTATTTTGCAACCTAGTAAAAGGTTACAACCCGTTCAACCTTCATCTAAATTATCCATTACATTTAGATTTTCATTAATTCTCTAAATGAATTTACCTGATTCCATCGAATTTTATTGAATTTATGTAAAATATGTCAATACAAATAACAGTTCATGTGATGTATCGGATGAAAATGGTACATTCATGAAACAATATGCATTCCATGACATTTAATGATATATATAGGATCAATAATTTGAGAACTCCACAAATTATGAGATCCATTAGATCAATCTTAAGCCACTAATTTAGGATAATTAATGCATTTTAGAGGAAAAATTCAAATTCCATAAATTTGTATCTCTCTCTCTCCTCTCCTCTCTCTTGTAAAAATTATGCACACACATCCACGATTAAGTTTGTAGACAAGTTGAGTACATTGTGAATATAGTGAAAACAACCTTAACAAATTTCGTACTACGGTGTTCACAATTGGTAGGTTTAGATTTTGTTTTGTTGCTTTAGTTGGTGTTCAGAATATGTTCACAAACTATATCAGATTTTATAGATTTAGAATGTGATCACAATGTGTTTGTAAATTATAAAATTATTTCTAAACAAATGTTAACGATGTGTTCAGAAATTATAATCGTATTTTTTTAAAAATATTCGCAATGTATTTACCTTGTGTGCACATTTAATTATGTGTATGTGCATGTATATATATTATAGAGGGAGGAAAGAGAAAAGAGAAGAGTGAAGAGAGAGAGAGAGAGAGAGAGAGAGAGAGTGAGTGTGAGTGAGTGAGTGTGTGAGTGTGTTTTAAATTAAATTTGAGCTCTTATTTTTTAACTAGAGTAAATTACAAATTTAGTCCTTGTGGTTATAAGAAGATTTGGATTAGGTCCTCCAAAAGAAAAAATTACAGCCATAATCACTGTGGTTTTACTTTTGTTATGGATTGAGTCCCTTAAATTAAATCTATTAACATAAACTCTTTTAAGTCAAGGACATATTAGTCTTTTTATTGATTTTCTTTTAAATAATAAAAACAATACAATTTAGATTTCAATATTAATATAAAGTATATTATATATTTATATATAAACACGTAAAGCATCTCCCAAGAACCTACGCTAATGGTCTTCTCCGGTGGCCTCTGTCTTCTCCGGTGAAGCGACCGCCTCTCTTCCTTTTTCATCTTCGTCGTCTCCCTTATCTCCAACTTCCCTTCTCATTCCTTCCTCCCCCGCCCATTTTATTCCTCACCATCATGAATGACTACGACCCTGGCTAGGGGCTGTAAGTCGATTTTTTCTTTGACTTTGATTAGGATCGGTATTTAGATGTTCCAATATTTACTTTAAGTATGTAAATCAAATATATCTTTGAATTTAGAAAATATTAAAATGGCATAAAAGCTTGAAAGTTGGAACTTTAGTGGCTCCAATATTTACTTTTTCAGTAAACTAATTCATTGGTTGTATACCTTTGAGTTGTGAATTGAGAAAATGACAAGAGAGCTTGGGACTTTTCGGTTCTAAGCTTTGGTTGTTGGGTTGTTGCTTTCTTAGAGCCGATTCGAAGCTCGATTGCCAATGGATTTTGAACCGATTCAAAGCTTGATCTAGAATCGATTCAGAGCTCGATAAATAATGAGTTATAAATCGATTTTCAAAGCTCGATTTAGAGCTCGATAACCAATGAATTTTAAACCGATTGAAAGCTCGATTTAGAGCTCGATAACCATTGAATTTTAAACTGATTGAAAGCTCGATTTAGAGCCCGATAGTCAATGAATTTTAAACCGATTGAAAGCTCGATTTAGAGCTCGATAGTCAATCAATTTTAAACCGATTGAAACCTCGATTTAGAGCTCGGTAGCCAATGGATTTTGAACCAATTTAAAGCTAAATTTGGAACTCGATAGCCAATGGATTTTGAACCGATTCGAAGCTCGATTTAGTGCTCGATAGCCAATGGATTTTGAACCGATTCAAAGCTTGATTTAGAGCTCGATAGCCATTGGATTTTGAACCAATCCAGAGATTGATAGCCAATGGAAATGGAAACTGATTGAGAGCTCGATAGCCATTTCTCACTTTGATATACATCCCTGATCCCATTTCCGACCACTCCATCTTCTTCCCACCATGCACTATGTTTCAAGAGCTATTCCTAATCTAGACAACCAAATATAGAAAAAAAAGTTAACAAACAATTAGATCGATATTGATTTAGCCTAAAACTAACCTATCGATTTACTCTATCAAATCTTGAACTTGTTTGGAGGTTCGATCGAACCTCGAGTAGTAGACGAGGTGGTTCTTGAAAAACTGGAGGTTAAACGAAGCTAGCACGAAGATTGGACGTTTGATGTGGATTTGAGCTTGTTTCCGTTTAAAAGCATAGAGGTGGAAACGACATTCGTTTGATGTGGATTTGAGTCGTTGAACATTTTCATTGAACATCTCCGTTTAACATTTCTCCTACTTCTACTTTTATTTCCACTGAACATCCACCTACCATTTCGATTTACAAGCAGATCTGATGTATACATACAAACAATTAGATTTAAACCTCATTTTTCAATTTCTGTTTTTCGTTTCACGTTGTTTTTCTTCCCGTGGTTTTTCATCAATGGAGGTGAAGGTTAAATGGCGTGAGGCTGAAGGTGGGTTCTTTACCATCTCCAGCCAATTAAACTATGTTTTTCAGTTTTTTTTCGTCCCGCGATTGTTCAACGAAAACATCGTTTTTCATTTTTTGTATTTTGTTTCTCTTTTAAAGTTCCAATTTTTTTGTGTTTTTGATCGAAAATGACGGTAAAGATGATGAAGGGAAGAACATGGTGGAGAGGGAAGGAGGAGAGGCATCACCGAAGAAGAGGGAAGGGGTTGTAACTGTGTAGTGTGTAGTCAGGCTCTCGTACATACATATTATTTTAATATGTTTTTAAAGAAAAAAATGAAAGGACTATATTACCCTTTACTTAACAGAACAAAATTTAGTGGAGTTAAGACAAAGGGACCTAACCTGTCACAAAAATAAAACCACAATGATCATACATGTAATTGTTTCCTTTGAGGGACCTAATACAAAATTTTCAATAACCACATGGACGAAATCTGTAACTTACTCTCTTAACTAAGTTTTTGTGGTTTAAGAAAGTGTTAAAAACTAGTATAAAATTTCTATTTTCAAGTCTTTTTTCAATAATTAAGATAATTATGGAAAAAATCAAATATCCTAATTTATCATTTATTTTTTCTATAACATTTTTGAATATCGATAATCATCGATCTTTATCCAACTTTTCACTTTAAAATAATTGGCGATTTTATAATTTACAAATCAGATTAAATCTTATTTGCCTAAATCTCATATATATGTGAACACGAACTGTAACATCTGTAATTTCGGGTAAGTATAAGGTTTTATTAATCTTATGCTCTTGTGTTTATCAAAGTAGAACATTTATGCTTAATTGCTATTTCGTTTAAATATGACTGTTTAGGTTGGTTTGGTTTGGAAGCTTTAGAATCATCCTTGGGAAACAGTGACTCACGCGACTTACGTCGCGAGTGGAAGTCGCGGCACAAGCCGCGTAACCCACTGGAGTGTTCTCCTTGGAGCAAGCGGGCGACTTATGCCGCGGGTGCAAGTCACGGCACAAGTCGCGGGGCGACCTGCTGGTCTCCAAAACCCTCATTTTGCCCATTTTCTTTTCATTGTAACCACAAAATCAGATCTAAACCGAGAGAGTTAGGGTTTTGAGCGATTTTCTTCTCCTCTAAACTCTCTTATCATTTATTGCAAAAGCTTGGTTGGTGGAATCATTTATTGGGTTTCCATCTACCTCAAGATCTCAAGATTTCAAGTCTTCATCACTTCCATTCAACTAGGGTTTTCATCTTTTCTAGGTTTTGGTCAAAAACCTAGATTGTGAGTTTACTAATCCTTTGTTAAAACTAGATACACATCATAATCTATTATTTGTTATCATCTTGCATCCTACTTGAAATTTTCATTTTATATGTTCAAGTATTTGGGGGATTTCTTTATGATTCGTGTTCATTTATGTCATGCCTTGAGTTATTGGGATATGTATATGTGTATCTGTTATGAAGATGATATATTATTTGGGACTCCATTTTATGGGTTAAAACCACATGATTAGAATGTGGTCATATTTGTCTTCTTATAGACTTCATATTAAATGACTTGTAATATTGTACCCATGGTTGGTATGGATAATATTCTTGGTCATATTGTGCCTTGAGGCCGATTAATAAATTATGTTGGACGAACCAAGTTAGTAGACACTAGGAGGATGTAGTCTTGGGTGCCACCGTGTGGGTATGTGCCTAGACCTCCGCCATTCGAGGTAATGCCACGGTTGTAGTCCTCGGATGTGCCGGACCTTTCGGATGTCACTCGTAGTAGTTGGCATCAAGATATATCGGCTCTTTGGGTGGAACTTGATTGGTGCTATGGGTATCCCCCGTTGACTCCACATTAAATGAAATTTGGTTAACTGCTGATAAGAATTGTAAATGCTTTGACATGTTATTTTCTTGTTCAACTCACTAGGCTTTTTGGCCTAACACTTGTTTGGTGTCGATGTGTATCTCAGGTTCTAGTGGCGCCGTTTTTAAGCAGGCGTAGGCTTGGGTGAGAGCTTGGGGAAATGCATTTGGACATACATTTTGGAGAAGTCCTTTGGGCTTATAGATGACACCCTTTTTGTCATCTCTTTTCTAGATATAGATATTAGATTAGGTGGTTGTTATTTATTTTTCCGTTCAATTACAATTGTGATTAAACAGGTTTATTTACTTCCCCATTTTTGGGAGGCTCTTGCTAATGTACTTTTTATACCATTTCTCCTCTTTGAGAAAGTTTTTGTTATCCCTATTTTTAGGGTGTTACAAGTTGGTATCAGAGATTTAGTTTAAGTGAACTAGGTATTGTTTTAGCATATCTAGACTTAAGCTTTAGGCATTATCGCTTCACTGTCCATTTGGAGTAGAAATCCTAGGTGGGGAGAGCATTAGGATTTACGGAATTACATTAATTGAGAATTATGATGATAGTGGCAAGAATTCTTGTGTATGATTCATTCATAATTTCACTTAGCTACTGCTATTATGAATGCATTGTTACGTGAGCGTACTTGATTTACTGTTATTATGATAATTGATGAAGCTATTAGTATGCACAATGAGTTCAACTCGCTTAGTCTTTTCTCAATATATTTCTCGATCATGTTTGGCAGATAGTGATGGTAAACACTCGGAGCAGGTTACCGAGCACGCCAGAGAGGCGCGTGGAGGTAGAATCTACTGCAGACCAACCTCGTGTGGTCGATACCTCCGTGGTACCTCCCATGCCCAATCTCTTGGGAGGAGGACCCGAACAGATTCCACGCACGAACATTGCAGCTAACAATGTTGTCTTAGAGGAAGTGACGATGGAGACAAGAATCAGAGACAACATGATGTTGGCCATGAACTCGGCAATGGATCAACAACAAGAGTTCTTCATGAAGCTTCTGGAAGATCGAAATGCCCGTAACCGCTAACCCGAGACTATGGCCGAGAATATCTTGATGGGATCGGGTGGGTGGACCGGCCGTTGTGTTAACTGAGGAGCAAACCGAGAACGGAAATAAGGGGAAGGTCAAAGGATGCACCTATAAAGCTTTTCTAGGGTGCAACCCAAAGGAGTTTTCGGGCTCAGCTAATCTAGTTGTTTGTATGTATTGGCTAAAGGAAGTCGAGATGGCTTTCGAATCTAGTGAATGCGATGTCTCGTAGCGGGTGAAGTTCGCTTCTCAACTTTTGAGGGGTGAGGCCTTGATTTGGTGGAATCTTACACGGTCCGCCCTTACTCCCGGAGTTTTGGCCAAGTTAACTTGGCCAATTTTCAAATGAAATATCATGGATAAGTACTGCAGCGAGCGGTCGTTGGACAAGATAGAAGAAGAGTTCAAGAATCTGAAGAAAGGGGCTCTATCCATTACTGATTACTCCAAGCTTTTCTTGGAGAAGTTGAACTTGGTGGGACATCTCATTCCGGATGAGAGATCAAAGATCAAGGCTTATCAGCAAGGGCTGCCGGCTAGGATGAGGACGACACTAAGGAATGCTAGGGGACTGACTCTTCAGGATGTGATTGAGGAGTCGTATCTGATAGAAGATGATATGGAGGCAGAGAAAGATGAAAGAGTTGCAGTAGGAGAGAGGAGGAAGTGGGAAGGGTCGTCTGGGCCCATTCGTCAGTCAAAGCCATACGTGAGCGGAAAAGTTGGTGAAAATCGTCGTGAGGCACGATGGTGCCATAAGTGCAAAGTCAAGAACTCTGGCCCATGTGACCCAAAACCTCATTCGGGTCCCGTAGAATGTGCCAAGTGCGGCAAGAAAGGTCATGCAATTCGGGATTTCCCTATTCGAGGGCCGGTTTGTTTTGAGTGTCGGGAACCGGGACACATGAAGAATAATTGCCCAAAGCTGGTGGGCGGAAACCAAGGAAATTCTTTTGGATCGACGGCACGGGTCGAGCGACCATCAAGGGCGCCAAGCCGAGCATTCCGAATGACTACCGAAGAGGCGAAGGAGACAACCGATGTTGTTTCTGGTACGTTTCTAGTAAACTCTTTTCCCGCTCGTGTGTTGTTTGATTCGAGTGCTACGTGTTCTTTCGTATCGGTTATTTTCTGTAAGCAATTCGTCACTCCTATTAGTGTCCTTTCTGATGCATTAGTAGTAGAAGTAGCCAATGGAGATCAAGTGATCGTCCGAGAGTGTTTCTGTGGTTGTACTCTAGAGATCGATGGGAGTTCCTTCGATGTAGACTTGTTACCTATGGCTATGGCTATAGGGGGTTTCGGCGTAGTCATAGGCATGGATTGGTTGGTAAGGCATAAGGCTGACATCTTTTGCTCCAAAAAGATGATCCAAGTTCCTTTGCCGGAAAATGGTGTGGTCACCATCTACGGGGAGAAAGGGAAGAGAAGCAACCCTATCATCTCCTCCTTTAAAGCTCGTCAGTTTCTAGCGAAGGGTTACCCTTCGTACCTGGCTTACATGGTGGACGCAAAGAAAGAGAAGATGTCAGTATAGGACGTGAAGATCGTGCGAGAATACCCGGACGTATTTTCGGAGGATTTACCCGGGATACCGCCGGAACGGCAAGTGGAGTTTCAAATTGACCTAACTCCGGGAGCGGCTCCGATAGCTCGTGCACCCTACCGTTTAGCTCTGACAGAAATACGGGAGATCATGACGCAACTTCAAGAGCTGCTCGAGAATGAATTCATTCGACCGAGCTCGTCGCCTTAGGGAGCTCCGGTCTTGTTTGTAAAGAAAAAGGACGGGTCCATATGGATGTGCATTGATTATCGGGAATTGAATAAAGTCACGGTGAAGAACAAGTATCCTCCACCATGCATAGACGATCTCTTCGATCAATTGCAAGGTGCAAATGCTTTTCAAAGATCGATCTTAGATCCGGTTACCACCAAGTCAGAGTGAAGAAGGAAGATATACCGAAGATGACTTTTCGGATGAGGTATGGGCACTACGAGTTTTTGGTGATGCCCTTTTTCTTGACCAATGCTCCGGCCATATTTATGGATTTGATGAACCGCGTGTGTCGCCCATTCTTGGACAAGTTCGTGATTGTCTTTATTGACGACATCTTGATCTACTCAAAAGATGAGGTGGAGCATGAGAAGCACTTGCGCGAGGTGCATAGAAGTTCTCCGAAAAGAGAAGTTGTATGCAAAGTTCTCAAAGTGAGAGTTTTGGCTTAAAGAAGTTCAATTCTTGGGTCACGTGGTGTCGGAAGACGGGGTGAAGGTGGACCCGACGAATATAGAGGCGATGATGAGTTGGGAACCGCCAACGAGTCCGACGGAAATCCGGAGTTTCTTAGGTTTGGCGGGCTACTATCGACGCTTCATTCAAGATTTCTCTAAGATAGCTTCGCCACTCACTTCCCTCACAAGGAAGAATGTCAGTTTTCTATGGACTAACTCGCAAGAGCAAGCCTTTCAGACGCTCAAGAAGAGATTATGCAAAGCGCCTATTCTATCCTTGCCCGATGGATCGGATAACTTCGTTGTATATAGTGATGCTTCCAGGATGGGTCTCGGATGTGTATTGATGCAACGGGGAAAGGTGATAGCTTATGTGTCATGGCAACTAAAGGATCACGAGAAGAACTACCCGACTCATGACTTGGAATTGGTGGCGGTGGTCTTTGCTTTGAAGTTGTGGCAACATTATTTGTACGGAACCAAATGTACTATTTTCACCAATCACAAAAGTCTCAAGTACATCTTCGATCAAAAAGAACTCAAAATGCAGCAACGGGGGTGGCTTGGGTTATTAAAGTACTATGATTGTGATTTGCTTTATCATCCCGGTAAGGCCAATGTAGTGGCGGATGCGTTGAGCCGAAGGAGCCATGATGGTAATGTTAAGATATCCCTTACGAGAATCGATGTGGTATCGAGTCTCTTGGAAAACATCAAGGTAAGTCAGTGGGAAGCGCTAAAAGAAGAAAATCTCAAATCGGAAGTCATGGTAAAGCAAAGTGGACTTTTGACGGAAGATGGTCGAGGACTTAAACTCTTCCAAGGGCGAAGTTGGGTGCCAAAGTTTGGTGGAAATCGGGAGTTGCTTCTCGAGGAAGCGCATAAGTCAAAATATTATATATATCCCGGTAGCACCAAGACGTATAGGGATTTAAAGTTGAACTATTGGTGGCCACTGATGAAGCTGGACGTGGCCAATTATGTGGAGAGATGTGTCACATGTCTTCAAGTCAATGCGGAACATCAAAGACCGTACGGGATTTTGCAACTGTTGTCCATTCCCGAGTGGAAGTGGGAAAACATCACCATGGATTTTGTGACAAAGCTACCGAAGACCTTTCGAGGTCATGATACTATTTGGGAGGTTGTGGATCGTTTGACCAAGAGTGCGCATTTTCTTGCTATGCGAGAGACCTTGCCAATGGAGAAATTGGTAAGCTTTATATTGATGAGGTGTGGTGTCGAGGAACGAAGTTCCGCAATCTATCGTGTTGGATCGAGACAGTTGGTTCACCTTAAATTTTTGGACTAGCTTGCAGAAAGAATTGGGCACTAGATTAAATCTGAGCATGGCCTACCATCCTCAAACGGATGGTCAAAGCGAGAGAACAATTCAGACGCTCGAAGACATGTTGAGATCGTGTGTCATAAATTTCGGCAGGAGTTGGGACTCACACCTAACTCTGGTGGAGTTTGCTTATAATAACAGTTACCATTCTAGTACTGGAATGGCACCATTCGAGGCATTATACGGACGGAAGTGCCGAACCCCAGTTTGTTGGCTTGAAGCGGGCGAGAAGCAATTCGTCGGACTGGAAATCGTTCAAGAGACGGCAGACAAAGTGAAAGAAGTTCGAGAACGATTGAAGGCGGCCCAAGACCGACATAAAAGTTACGCGGATAAGAAGAGGAGACTGGTTGAGTTTCAAGTGGGCAATCGTGTCATGTTGAAGGTATCTCCATGGAAGGGGATTATTCGTTTCGGGAAGCGCGAGAATCTTAGTCCCCGTTTGCTTGGACCTTTTATCATATTAGAAAAGATTGGTCTACAAGCCTATCGGTTGGACTTACCACCGGAGATGGATGGAATACATTCTACATTTCACGTTTGTTATTTGCGGAAGTGCTTAGCCGAAGAGGAAAATGTGATTCCCTTAACAGAAATCCGAATAGATAATGGAAACCGTTGTGTGGAAGAGCCGGAAGCGATTTTGGAATCGAAAGTGAAGAAGTTACGGCATAAGGACGTAATCATGGTCAAGGTCCAATGGAAGCATCATCGTGGTGCTAATGTCACTTGGGAGTCCGAAGAGGACTTGAAGAAGCGTTATCCTCATTTGTTCGTATAAATGTGATTTCGGGGACGAAATCCAAATTAGGTGGGGAGGATTGTAACATCCGTAATTTCGGGTAAGTATAAGGTTTTATTAATCTTATGTTTTTGTGTTTATCAAAGTAGAACATTTATGCTTAATTGCTATTTCGTTTAAATATGATTGTTTGGGTTGGTTTGGTTTGGAAGCTTTAGAATCATCCTTGGGAAACAGTGACTCACGCGACTTACGTCGCAAGTGGAAGTCGCGGCACAAGACGCCTAAGCCACTGGAGTGTTCTCCCTGGAGCAAGCGGGCGACTTATGCCGCGGGTGCAAGTCGCGGCACAAGTCGCGGGGCGACGGTCTCCAAAACCCCCATTTTGCCCATTTTCTTTTCATTGTTATCACAAAATCAGATCTAAACCGAGAGAGTTATGGTTTTGAGCGATTTCCTTCTCCTCTAAACTCTCTTATCATTTATTGCAAAAGCTTGGTTGGTGGAATCATTTATTGGGTTTCCATCTACCTCAAGATCTCAAGATTTCAAGTCTTCATCACTTCCATTCAACTAGGGTTTTCATCTTTTCTAGGTTTTGGTCAAAAACCTAGATTGTGAGTTTACTAATCCTTTGTTAAAACTAGATACACATCATAATCTTTTATTTGTTATCATCTTGCATCCTACTTGAAATGTTCATTTTATATGTTCAAGTATTTGGGGGATTTCTTTATGATTCGTGTTCATTTATGTCATGCCTTGAGTTATTGGGATATGTGTATGTGTATCTGTTATGAAGATGATATATTATTTGGGACTCCATTTTATGGGTTAAAACCACATGATTAGAATGTGGTCATATTTGTCTTGTTATAGACTTCATATTAAATGACTTGTAATATTGTACCCATGGTTGGTATGGATAATATTCTTGGTCATATTGTGCCTTGAGGCCGATTAATAAATTATGTTGGACGAACCAAGTCAGTAGACACTAGGAGGATGTAGTCTTGGGTGCCATCGTGTGGGTATGTGCCTAGACCTCCGCCATTCGGGGTAATGCCATGATTGTAGTCCTCGGATGTGTCGTGCCTTTTGGATGTCACTCGTAGTAGTTGGCATTAAGGTATATCGGCTCTTGGGTGGAACTTGATTGGTGCTATGGGTATGCCCCGTTGACTCCACATTAAATGAAATTTGGTTAACTGCTGGTAAGAATTGTAAATGTTTTGACATGCTATTTTCTTGTTCAACTCACTAGGCTTTTTGGCCTAACACTTGTTTGGTGTCGATGTGTATCTTAGGTTCTAGTGGCACCGTTTCTAAGCAGGCGTAGGCTTGGGTGAGAGCTTGGGTAAATGCATTTGGACATACATTTTGGAGAAGTCCTTTGGCTTATAGATGACACCATTTTTGTAATCTCTTTTCTAGATATAAAAATTAGATTAGGTGGTTGTTATTTATTTTTCCGTTCAATTACAATTGTGATTAAACAGGTTTATTTATTGCCTCATTTTTGGGAGGCTCTTGCTAATGCACTTTTTATACCATTTCTCCTCATTGAGAATGTTTTTGTTATCCCTATTTTTAGGGTGTTACACGAACATTGATATTTTTCATTGGTTCATATGTGAACATGTGAATCTTAATCATTACTTTACATGAATCAACTTAAAATTTATAATCTACATTCTAAATCGGATTAAGATTCATATGTGAACACGTGAATTAATTTTTATATTTTAACGATGATTCTTAAGGAGTTTAAGGGGCTGTTCGGTTCGTTTTCTATTAAGATCAGTATGGATAAAGTTGTCTATATCATTAAAGTTGTCTGTTTCGATTTAGCTAAACTATTGTTCGTTTGATGTGTCGAATAAATAATCTTAATGAAAAAATGACTATTTTACCCTTGGTTTACATTGAACATTATAGATCAAAATTTACAAAAATGTAAACAAATAAAACCCCAAATTAAAAAAGATACCCAAATCTAACAACCCTAAATCAAAACTATAAACAAATTGTCAAATATATTAACCCAGATTATAAAAGATACCCAAATTATAAAACTATGCTGGAGAAATTTTTGGCACTTGCAGTTTACCCCATCTGCTTGAACAAATGAACCTAACAACCGATTCCTTCAACACAGAAAGACTACCGTCCATTTCTTGATGGAAGTTTGAACAAATCAAGGTTCAATGAACTATGTCTCAGTCAAAAGGAGGAAGAGGAGGGGCACCGTGGTCTTCAATTCTTCATCACTGAAGTAACTCATGGGACGATGATGGTGAGGTCAGGTAGGGTTTCAATTATTTGTCTTCATCACAGGTGGTATCAAGTAGTAATAGAGGTTAGGGTTTCGATCGGAGCCTGTTTATCACACCAGTACTTGGTGGTATCAGCCACAAACAAAGGTGTCGGTGGTGGTGGAGGTGGCTACGGCGGCGTCGAGTGGCACGATGATGGTGAGGCCGGCGATTTGAGGGGACTGAGATCTGTGAGTTTTGAGGGTTTTTTAAGAGAGGGTGGGAAATGGGTTGAGTGAATGAGAGGTAGGATGTGTCTTTTGAACGGTTGAATGTAAATAACAAATAAATTTTAGCTGACCGATTCAGCTATGGGCTGACCGAATAAGCCAATACCGAACAGCCGGATATGGCTGTGCGAATCAGCCATATCCCTATACAGCTCATTAAGCCACAAACGAACAACCCCCAAGTTTCATATAAGAACAAGTGAATCTTAATTAATTTTTATAACGCGAGTCCATTTACAATTTACTATGGAGATTCTAAATTAGTTTAAGATTCATATGTAAATCTTAAAAAATATGTATATCATCATTAATCTTTAGTTAAAGATAATGAAATTCTCGTTCTTTTTATATAACTTATTTAAACTATTCATAATTTTTTTTTTCCATATTTCCATATTTTTTTCTTATGATTTTTGTCATTGAAAAAGATGAGATTTCTCTTCTCACATTCTCAACTTTTATGGCTTCTAATTTGAACATTCCCTTTTTTATATATAGTTAACTTTGCCACCTCCTTTTTTATTTATCCGTTATATACTTATCAGTTTTGTTTTTTAGAATTTATAAAAAAGATGAGAAAGTAGGAAAGAAACGACGCCACATAAATAAATCACAGCTACACAAAATTAATTGACAGCAATAAATTTCCAACTACAAAGTTAGATGCGACACCATTTAAAGATCATAATACCATTTTAATTTACTAGCTCGGAGAATATCTTTCGATTTTATTATTTTGTTTTTAAGTACATTTTCGTGTTACAAAGTTGGGTGTGGGGGTGAATTCCTATCATGTATGTATATAATAAATTCAATATGGTATCGAAAATATGTTCAGTCGTCATTGATGCATTTATTGAAGATTGTGTTCTTTGACCTGCTTGTTTACTAATCAATTTGTAATCCTAATTATTATCATAGGGAGACCAAATAATTGTCTTTGTTTTAACATTTTAGTTTGAGAATGAACTTGTGGGAAATTAGTTGATATGGTAAAAAAATAACTGGCGCAATTGGAGCCTGTTGTGTACTAGCTTTCACCACAAAATAAATGACTCTGTTACCCACTAAAATTTGTGTTGGTGATTAGCAACGAATCACCCACAAAATACCAATGGTTCCGATAGAATCCGTGTTTTTTACGGAAATAAATAAATCAGGACCTGGTAATCCATAATTGATATGACTTTCCACCAACAATTTACGTAGCAAGTTTTATGAATGTTTTGTGACGAATCACCCCTTTAACGACAAATTTTCCAAAGAAATTTCATAGGTAAAAGTCTTCCATTTAGTAGACTCGAGATTAATATATTTCTAAAGCTATTACTTGAGACTAATATAGTTCTAACATAAAATACATATAAGTCAGATTTAAATCTTTTGTATGTCATATGTAACATTATCGTAGATTATATATATGTTTAAGGCTCTATGCTCATAGAAGTTTTACCGGCCCTATTGAATATGGGATTTTATGATTTTTCTAAATAAACTTTCTTGTTAGCTGCCCACTAATGGCATGCAACGACCAGCACCCAACCAAATATTGGTTCTTTACATGATTAGATGTATATTGTTTTTTGAGAGCATCTCCAACAATTTCTCCAAAATGAAGAAGTAAGAAGTCAAAATCTCAAAAAAAAAAAAATCACCTTCATCTTCAGCAGATTCTCTATTTTGAAGATTTCATAATTAATTTTATTATTAAAATATTTAATACAACTCATAAAATATTATTTCTCTGTTGTAATCATTTAGTTTTAAGCAATTTTATTGGAAAAAGGAATAAAAAACTATTTCTCTCTCATAAGTAATCATTTTTGGAGATATCTTTAAATTTGAAGATCTTTATCATTTTTCTCCTACTTTCTACATTTTGAAGAAGGTTTTACAAAATCCGTTAGAGAAAAAGAAAACCCAAAATCCTCATTTTGGAGAAGGTGTTGGAGATACTATTACATGATTAGATGAGGTTTATTCATTGGGTATTTTTTATTTTCTTTTCATGGGTCATATACTTTAATGATTTAAACATAAACGGAGATGGGATAAGAAAATAAGACAAAAATAGAATGAACAAGAAGATTTAATTTCCAAAGATAATAGCAAATCCTTAATGATAACAAAGTACTTGGAATAAATTGGAGGTTTACAAAGCTGAAACACACGTTCTCCACGAAGAAACCTATATCGAAATGGCCAGAGTAAACTACATTATGATCCCAATCATGCCGAGAACATAGAGCGATCCATGTTCAAGGGTGGATCAGGATTAGTTGATGTAGCTAGGAAACTATAACACGTACGTAAAAATGACAGCAGATAACAAATTGAGGCCTGATGGTTGTCAACTTCAAGGGTTGGTGTTTGCGGTGACAGGAGGAGCGAAGATTCCGGGAAAAGACGGGGTGGTTGGCATGGTAGTAGGGACAGGGAAGAACGGAAATCCTGTTCCGGTGGGTGGGGATGTTGGCATTGGAAATGAGGGTGATTGGAGTGTCGGCATCGGGAAACTACCCATGTTTGGGAGTCCAGGGATGTTTAAGAGGCGACGGGCCATGGTAGCTTCCGGGTTGCTGGAGAGAGTCAGAGCAACCAGGAAACATAGGATGACAAGCCTGCTGCTGGTTGCCATTTCTTTTGTTCTTTGCAGACTTTGAGCAAAGAGGAGTTTTTTGAGGGGGTAGGATGTGAGATGGACGTGTCTTTGTACTTGGTTATATAGAGGTGGGATAGGTGTTGAGACTGTTGCATCATTTATTATGAGATGCATGATAGAATTTTCTATTTCTTTTTTATAATTTTCAATCTCTATTTTATGAATGACAGATAAGGTAAATAGAGATGGATTATGTAATAATATGTGGGAGAAATCAAGAAACCTCATCTGCAGGCATGAAATTTTTGTCCTCCACGCTGTTGATGCAGCACTGGTAAAAATTGGTTCATTATTGGACGTACGATTTCTAAATATTGGATTCAAATACATGTTAAACCAATACCAACCGTTTAAACATAGAATTCAACATACATCATAATGATACATTTTCTTTTAACATCAGATTAATCTGTCTTAACATCAAACATATTCATAGATTGGAGAAGAAATTTATAGCTTTTGTCATGATCATTGGAGAAGAATCTACTTAAAAATAAAAGGTAAGAGAAGAATATTTGTCATGATCATTGGAGAAGAAATTTATCGCTTTAATTTGTCTATGAATAATGATCTTTTTCTTAAGTTAGGGGTCAATGCCTCTTCCAATAATATTTTCTTAAACAGTTGTTGTGTAAGCTATTGTGACACTTTGTAATTGCAGTTCACTCATGATATGATGTTTAACCTCTCTACGTGCTTTTATAAGAATTGACAATTTAGGGGCTGTTTGTTTTTTGATTTTCAGAGCTTATTTACCCCTTGTCACTTTTTCGGTTAGATGTTTCCCAAATAAGTCTGTTTGTTTTATTTATTTATTCAGACCCACTTATCACTTAACCTTGTCTGGAACAAAAAGTGATAACCTAATCATTTATCACTTTTTTTCTTCAAGATTAGCTGCTCCACACCCTCGCCTCTACCAAATCGATCTCCAAGCCCAGGAAACTCCACATCGATGTCCAAGCCCAGGGAACTCCAGATCGATCTCCAATCTAGTCGTTCTCCAAATCGTTCGATTTTCTATCTGTTTGTTCTCCAAATCGTTCGATTTTTTGTCCAGATCGATCGATTCTTGCAGCACCTACTCCTGATGAAGATGAATCAAGCAGCGATGTGGGTAATCTAGGAAATGTTTCAAGCTTTTTGGGAGGATGATTCTAGTGGGAATCAGGCTGTGCTTCGATCAAGCTTTGTTTTTTTTCCCAAGTTTGGGATCCTCTATTTAACACTAATCAGGCTATTGTCCATGTATAGAAAACAAAGAAAAAATTACTAAGAATTAAAAAGTGTTGAAAAACAGAGCAAGCATCCACAATCGATTCAATGTGTATGATCAGGGCTGCTGGTTGATTTTGGAAATCGAGAGAACCACAATCGATCAGGGCTGCTGTTGGAAATCAATCAGGGTTGCTGGTTGATTTTGTTCAATCCTTGTTTTCCCTTGTTGATTTTGTTGTGCAGAGGCAATGTTGTTGCTGCTTCATTTTGTTCAATCCTTGGAAAATCTTGTGCTGAGGCAATGTTGTTGCTGTCGTTTTCCCTTGTTGATTTTGTTCAATCCTTTGCTTTGATTTTGTTCTCACAGCTTGTTGTTTTTGATGTTTTGGATTATGAAACAAAACAGCTTAAATCAAGATTATAAGCTTGTATGTGTTAGTCAAGATTATGTTTTGTTCTCACAACTTGTTCTATGTGAATTTCAGTATGTTTTTTTTTTGTTGTTGTGTTGGATCTCCTGCTGTGTTCGATTTTCTGGATTGGACTCCAGATTTTCGATTCATGTTTGTTGCTCAATGAAGGGCTAGAGGCTTGTTGCTAGATTTCAGATTTCAGACTTCAAGTTACAAAAAAAAAACAGTCTTTTTAATTCAGATTTCAGTCTTCAGCTCCACCTCTTAAAAATCAGAAGTGAAATCAGACTTCAGCACCTCTTAAAAAATAAACGTCACCTTAATGTGCTCGGATGTTATCTGCTCAAACAATTCTTTCATTTAAGAACTTTTTATATACACAAATCTTTAGCTAAATACTTTTAGATATTGGGAGTTATCAAAATACTTTTCTTGAATATAATGAATCAATCATGATTTTTTTTTTTCCTTTTAGAAAGATATTAACATCTTACTTCAAGTAAAATTGATTTTTGAATCAACAAAACCTCATATTAATATCTGCATATTCATTAATTCATCGAAACCATAATCATTTAATCGAAGAGAGCTTGGGCTAGAACAAATAATGCCAATCATATATAAGCTAGATTCAAAAGGCTTATGACAATATTTTTCATTCTTTCCTTCTCTACGACTTGCAACATGTGTTTACATAAGAAATTCATTTTTAGGATCACAACTAGTATTTTAGATCTTATGTTTTTGGTATTGGTAAAGATAATCCCCATAAAAGAATCGTTAATGGGCAAGGAATTGTGCCAATTCGTTCTTATTGATTCTTATCACAATAAGTTCTAAGCAAACTAATTAATAGATAACACATTGCAATTGAATCATCTTAACTAACGACATTTTAGTTTGTAGGGCATCAACAACTAAATCGTTTTTACAACACTTTTTACACCATTTATTTCTTGTGTTAAAGGTTCTCCACATATTATCAAGGATTGTCGGTGGTGAGCTTATGGTTAGATCTTCTAGAAAATCCGTGTTACATATGAAATGCTAGATTTAGGAAAATAGGAGAAATTCATTATTGTGTTGGATAATGTGAAGGCCGATACATTCATCTGCATATATACACAAGAAGCCAGCTAAAAAAAGGAAAAGGTTACAAAAGATATCACGTAAATTATGGAGAGAATTATGGAGAGAATTAATCTGTTTTCTTTACTCCCCAACAAGCTGAGGCATGAAGGTTCTGAGTGCCCAGCTTGCCAAGCAGCATGTGGAACTGTCGTGTCCCCAAAGGTTTGGTAAATATGTTAGCGATTTGCAGTTTGGTGTTGATGTTCATGGGCTTTATCTTTTGAGATTCAACTCGTTCTCTGACGAAGAAACAATCCATTTCCACATGTTTGGTACGTTCATGGAAGACTGGATTATTGGCTATATGACGGGCTGCTTGGTTGTCACAGAATAATTGAGTTGGTCCGCTAGGTGGGATTTCAAGTTCCTTTAGTAGACACCTCATCCACAGAATTTCGCTAACGGTTGTTGCCATGGCTCTATATTCCTCTTCGGCTGACGACCTGGAAACAACTGATTGGTTCTTTGGAAATCGGTGCTCCCCCTAAAAGCAACAAGTATCTAGTTCGTGATCTTCGAGTGAAGGGGCATCCAAGCCGGTCCAAGTCACAATATGCGGTTAGGTTATTCCCACCCTCTTTAGCCAAGAGGATTCCCTGACCCGCAGTTGCCTTAAGATACCTTAAGACCCGATCGACAGCTTCTAAATGACTTTGTTTCGGGTTGCTGACAAATTGACTCAACACATTAACAACGTAGGTGATATCGGGTCTTGTTGCCTGTAAGTAAAGCAACCTTCCAACGAGCCTACGGTACTGATTTGGGTCCGTGGGCAATCCCTCCTCATCTTTATTCAATTTAAAATTTTTCTCCATCGGAAAGAGACTAGGACGACACCCTAACTTACCAACATCTTCCAAGATATCCAAGGTATATTTACGTTGGCTTAGCACCAATCCTTATTTCGTTCGAGCCACTTCAATACCAAGAATGTATTTCAAAACCCCAAGGTCTTTTATGCTGAACTCTTTGTCGAGATAATCCTTTATTTCTTGAATCTTTTCAAGATTATCGCCAACCACTATGACATCGTCTACGTAGATAAGAGCTGCGAAAACATGTTCTTTCCCTTGAGCGTAAAAAGAGAATGGTCTGCATTGTCTGCTTGAAACCGATTGTTAATAATGAAGCGGTGAATTTTTTATACCAATTCCTCGAGGCTTGCTTGAGTCCGTAAAGTGATTTCTCAGTTTACATACTCTAGTGTCTTCTTCTCTTCCAAAACCTTGTGGAATCTTCATGTATACATCCTCGTTTAAATCACCATGCAGAAAGGCGTTATTAATGTCCAACTAATGAATGTTCCATTCTTTCTTAATAGCAACAACGAGCAAACTTTTGACGGTCACAAGTTTGGCTACTGGTGCAAATGTATCATGGAAATCAACACCTTCCAATTGCGTAAAACCCTTTGCCACAAGTCGAGCCTTGTATCTATCAATATCTCCATTTGGTTTGTACTTAATTTTGTACACCCATTTGGAGTCGATGGCTTTCTTTCCATCTGGTAAATTCTCGAGCGTCCATGTTCCATTTTCTTCTAAGGCCAGAATCTCCTTTTTCATGGCATCTCTCCATTTTTCGTTCTGCACAGCCTGATTAAAATGTGTTGGTTCATTGTTTGAATCAATGGCCGACAAAAAGGCTTTATGTGTGTCAGAAAAATTGTTATAAGCAACAAAGTTGGTTAAGGGATGTACCGTCGAAGGCATTTGATCTGGAGCAGGTTGATCAGGGTCTATTAATGGGGGAAGATTTACAACGTAGTCGTTTAGCAACTTTGATTGAACTCTGGTTCTTTTCTCTCTTA
This sequence comes from Arctium minus, assembly GCA_954870635.1. Taxonomy (NCBI): domain Eukaryota; kingdom Viridiplantae; phylum Streptophyta; class Magnoliopsida; order Asterales; family Asteraceae; genus Arctium; species Arctium minus. The sequence goes on along the minus strand of OX941080.1, from coordinate 40,438,131 downwards.
TTGGTTCGTTACTATTCATTTCAACCTGGTCATCTTCACTGATGACACCTGCTTGTTCCTCACCCTCGACCTGATTCTCGTTTTGAGAATTATCACCCAGGTTCCCGGATGACTTTTGGTCTTCTTGAGGTTCATGTTGCTCAGCACTTGATTCTGGTCCAGGTTCAATAGTCTTTGGGTTGTCTGTCTCGTCCCATATGTTGATCCAAACTCTCTCAGTGATTTGATAACGACCCTCTTCTATACTTAGTGAAAATTACGTTTTAATATGTATTAGTGTTTCACCATCAGCGATCAGACTGAGTCTGTTCAGTTATCGTTGATAGTCTTTCTTATAAACATTTCTATGTATTAGTGTTTCACTATCAGTGATTAGACTAAGTCTGTTCAGTTATCACTGAGTTTCTGATGTAAACAGTAACGTAATCCCTGAAGACAAAGTCTCGCGTCAACATATGTTCATAGCTGAATCAAAGACGAAGCTGCTGAACAAAGAGAAGTCTACTAGTGACCTGATGCGGATATCAGTGAAGCAAAGACAACTCTACATATACGTGAAGGAACATGATGAAAAGCTTCAGCGATTGCTGAATCTCTTTATCTCTGAAAGAAGAGATATTCAGCGATCAAAAGATCACAAAGCTTATGTCTCAAGTTTCCTTTTGTCTATCCTTGCACAAACTAGTACTATGTGTCAGAACGGACATGTCTCTGCCATCATACGTACAACAACTCTGTCAACTACACTGTTCATGACCCGGCCGAAAGCATGTCTCCCAAAAGTCAGACTCCCAAAGCCAATCTATGAACGCCACGTGTAAAGTACCCTGCCATGCATTTAATGCATAGGGTATAAATATGAAGCTCACCCCTTCATCTGAAGGTGTGCTCAATCCTTGAACTCCATATAGAAACCCTTGTTTTCTATCTCTCTTAAATCCCCCATTCTCTGAATTTCTTGTGCAATCATCTTAGTGTTTCTTAAGTTTGTTTAGATTAAGTCTGTCTTAATCTTATTCCGCAACAAACATGTAAATTGTATTTTGATTTATCAATAAACAATTTATTAAACTTTAATTTATGTGTTTGTATTCAACCCCCCCTTCTACAAACTTGTTAAGCACCTTCGGGACCAACAAGTGGTATCAGAGCAGTTTGTTTAATCTAATAAACAAGATCTTGCTGTATACTCTTCCTTGCTATTCTAAAATGGCACTAAACACAAACACAAACTACTATGATAATGGTTCACTTTCTAAACCTCCTCGATTTAGCAGAGATAACTTTTCTCTATGGAAAAATCGAATGATGCTATTTCTTGAAGGTGCAGATCCTACTATCCCTGAATATATAGAAAACGGACCCTATGAACCTGTTAGAATTATAGCTGCAGTTCCCGCTACTGCCACCACTGAAGCTGTCCCTGAACGATATGTCGTTAAGGAAATAAGACAGTGGAGTGATGAAGATAAAAAGAAGGTAGGCATAGATGCAAGAGCAAAGACCAATATCTCAATTGCTCTGCCTGATGAAGTTTTCCATTCCATCATGCATCTGAAAACTTCTAAAGAAATGTGGGAAACCATATGTTTTCAATATGAGGGCACCATTGAAATTCAAGAGACTCGAAAGATTAACTTGGTAAGACAGTATGAAAGTTTTATCGCTGGTAAGAATGAATCTCTTTCTGACATTCATCAGCGGTTTAACTGCCTAATCATTGACCTAAGAATTGTTGGAAGAACCTATTCTAATTCTGAGGTCCTAACAAAATTCTTGGAAAGTCTTCCTGAAAGCTGGGACAGTTATTCAATATGTCTTAAGCTGACAAAAGACTTACATACTCTCTCTCTAAGCACTCTGTATGGAATATTGCTCAACTATGAGCAATCTAATCTCCTGAAGAAGAATCTTGTAAAAGATTCTAAAGACTCCAAAAGCACTCCTGTTGCTTTAGTCTCTTCAGAGATAATTCCATCTCAGCGATCTACTCTCACCATCACTGAGTTAGATTCTGAATCTGAGGATCTATCAGACCCTGATCTTTCAGAGTTTGATGAGTCCTTAGCACTCTTGACAAACTCTTTTAAGAGATTTGCAAGAAAGAGAAACTTCCGAAGAAGTAAACCTCTCTCTCTTACTGAAAAGCCAAAATCAACTCCGGTTGATAAGGCTACAGCCACTTGCTATAACTGCGAAAAAATTGGACATTTTGCTAGTGAGTGCAGGTCGAAAAAGGTCTTCAAACCTTCTACCTCAAGAAGATCCAGTGATGACAAATACCATAAGCTGAAGAACAAATATCAAAAGCTGAAAAGCTATCAGCGAAAAGGTAAAGGTCTCATCGCTGAAGAACATGACTGGGCTGAATCAGAAGAATCATCTTCTGATGAAGAAGTCGCTAATCTTTGCCTCATGGATGAGATTAAAGAAGAAGTACAAGAACCATCTGAACCTTCTATGAGCTACATATCATCTCAGGTATCTATCTCTACAAATCCCTCTCTGCCTGAAGCTGAGAGAAGTCGCGCTGTTGATGTGCTGACGATTGACCTTTATAATGCTCTAAACGACAAAACTCAAGCTGAAAATAAAAATGTCTATTTAACACAAGAGCTAGAGAAATGTCATGAAAAGATCAGTAAACTAAACCTTTTAGAAGAAAAGTTGAAAGATCAAGTCATTATAAATGAAATCATCAGCATTGAACGCGAATAAGCCATCGCTGCTCTAAAAGCAGAAAAGGCTCATGTTGAAAAATGGTGAAAATCATCAACAAAGATCTCTGAGATAATAAATGCTCAAACTCCTGAAAGTGATAGAACTGGTCTTGGTTTTTGGACACCACAGGATGATCCTAAAGAAGAAAGTTCCTCGCTTAAGTTTGGAACTTTTGTCACATCTTTCTTTGACACTTCTTATAATCAATTCTATCCCTGTTCTTCTTCAAATCCCATCACTGAAAAAAAATCCAAAGACACTAAGTCTAAGGAAAAAGGAAAGTCCATTCTCCTTCCTCAGAAGGCAACCAGGAAAGCAAAGCTGAAAATTCCTTCTAAACCTTCAGCTAAGCAATCCTCTAGCTCTGTGATAGAAATTTTTGATCTCTGTCCTCCAAAGCTAACGATTGACCTTAGACCAACGAGATCTGAAGAAATGAAAATCCCTCCCATATCTCATGAGAAAAGCCTTCTCGGACCTGGTCCTGCTCATCTTAAACTTGCAAAACCTTCTACTGATCCTAAAACCATTTTGAAATACAGAAAATGTTATCACTGTGGTTTTACTGATCATATTGTAAGTAAATGTCCAAATGCCACCAAAGCTGATAAAACAGCTAAACTGAAGAAAAATGCCTCTAAAGCCAAGAAAGTCACCAAAGTTGAAAAATCAACCAAAGTGAAATATACCACTAAGGTTAAGAAATTAACCAAAGTGAAGATTACCACTGAAGCTGAATCTTCATCAGCTGAGAAGACTGCTGAATCTTCCTTATCCACTAACTCTGAAGGACCCATTGAAGAGTGGGTACCAAACAACGCTTAATCTTCCTTATGTATGCAGGGATCAAAGGGAATCTGGTATCTCGATAGTGGATGTTCTCGTCATATGACTGGACAAAGAGACCTGCTCACTGAATACAAGGAAGAGAAAGGTCCCTCTGTGACCTTTGGTGGAAATGGAAAAGGATTTACCCGAGGGTTTGGTGTCCTCAGCAATGGAACAACTACCTTTCGAAGAGTCGCTTATGTAGATGGACTGAAGCACAACCTTCTAAGCATCAGTCAGCTATGTGACAAAGACTACGAAGTTCGCTTTTCTAAGAAAGCATGTTCAGTGGTAGATGAAAAAGGAAAACTTGCTCTCAGTGGTTATCGCAGAGAAAATGTCTATGTAATAGATATGGACTCTACTATCACTGAAAACTTATGTTTTCTCTCTAAGGCCTCTTCTGATGTCAACTGGCTATGGCATAAAAGGCTCTCTCATCTAAATTTCAAAACCCTGAATTCTCTCTCATCTAAGGAACTGGTTTCTGGTCTTCCTCAGCACTCATATGCTAAAGAATCTCTCTGCTCAGCATGTGAAAAAGGAAAACAAACAAAAGCTAGTTTTAAGTCGAAACAAGTTTCCCCAGTGACAAGTCCTCTTCAGCTCTTGCATATGGATCTGTTTGGCCCTGTCAACATACAATCAATAGCTGGAAAGAAATATACGCTTGTCATTGTAGATGAATATTCTCGCTACACCTGGGTTATCTTTCTTCGCTGTAAGAGTGATACTCCAGAAGAACTAATATCTTTTGTGAAAAAGATGGAAGTGCTGAATAATCTTACTGTTCGTTCAATAAGAAGTGATCATGGAACTGAATTCAAAAATAGTTCCCTGAACAAATTCTTTGAGAACAAGGGAATCTCTCACAACTTCTCTTCAGTAAGAACACCTCAGCAAAGTGGAGTCGTTGAAAGAAGAAACAGAACGATCATAGAAACTGCTAGATCAATGCTCAACGATTCTCACCTCCCTACTCAATTTTGGGCAGAAGCTGTAAACACTGCATGTTTTACTCAAAACAGATCGCTGATAATAAAGCGATTTGGGAAGACAACTTATGAACTTTTTCTTGGAAGAAAACCTTCTATCAGCTTTCTTCATATCTTTGGTTGTCAGTGCTTTATCTTAAACAACAGAGATCAACTTGGAAAGTTCGACCCAAAAGCCGATGATGGAATATTTCTAGGATATTCCTCCATCTCCAAAGCCTACAGAGTTTTCAACAAGAGAAGACAAACCGTAGAAGAAACAATTCACGTCACTTTTGATGAAACTCGCTCAGCGAACTCTAAACCAATCGCTGACAATGAAGAGTTAAATGTTTGGATGCTTTCTCACTACAGAGAAACAGAACCTTTCTTCCCAAACCATCAACATTCTGATCCTCCAACCGCTGATGATGATCCGAACATTATACATCCTACCGCTGAATCCACCTCATGGGTCTCAGCAGAACCTCTAAACACATTACTACCATCAAATCTGCCTTCGTCTGAAAACCTTTCTAGTGAATCTACTCAACAGTTAATCGCTGATGAACCTCAAACGTCCTCATCAGTAAACATTCCAATTGTTGATCCAACCTCTGAGTTAAGCAATCATGCTCCTGCTCAGATATGGACCAAAGATCACCCAATAGATCAAATTCTTGGTGATCTCGAAGCAGGTATTCAGACACGACAAAGCTCAGGTAATATCTGTCTCTTTGTAAATTTTCTCTCTTTAATAGAACCAAAGAAGACTGATGATGCCCTCAGAGATCCAAACTGGGTCAGCGCTATGCAAGAAGATCTGACTGAGTTCTCTCGAAACAAAGTTTGGAATCTCGTTCCTAGACCATCTGACAAAACTGTAATAGGCACCAAATGGGTGTTTAGAAACAAGTTAGATGAACATGGAACTATAACCCGCAACAAGGCTCGACTTGTTGCTCAGGGATACAGACAAGAGGAAGGCATAGACTATGATGAAACCTTTGCCCCTGTGGCCAGGCTCGAAGCAATTCGACTATTCTTAGCTTATGCAGTCTATAAAGACTTCATCGTTTATCAAATGGATGTAAAATCAGCGTTCCTAAATGGAAAGCTAAATGAAGAAGTCTATGTAGAACAACCACCAGGGTTTTATGACCCTAAGTATCCAAATTATGTTTATAAACTGGATAAGGCTCTCTATGGTCTAAAACAAGCCCCTCGTGCTTGGTATGACACTCTCTCATCTTTTCTTATCTCTGAAAATTTTGAACGTGGCAAGATTGATAATACGTTATTTTTCAGAAAGATAAAAGGTCATATAATTCTTGTACAAATATATGTCGATGACATAATATTTGGTTCTACTAACCCATCTCTGTGTACTCGCTTCGCTGAAAGAATGAAGAAAGAGTATAAAATGAGTATGATGGGTGAGCTGACATACTTTCTTGGTCTTCAGATTAAACAATCTGACAAAGGTACTTTTATCTGCCAAGGTAAGTATGTTAAAGATATGCTGAATAAGTTTGATCTCACACAAACTTCAGCGATGAAAACTCCTATGGCACCACCCCTGACACTTAACAAAGATCCTTCTGGTAAACCTGTTAATGTCACTGCCTATAGAGGAATGATAGGCTCCCTGCTGTATCTAACAGCGAGCCGACCTGACATTATGTACTCTACTTGTTTATATGCACGCTATCAATCTGAACCCAAGGAATCCCATCTGATCGCTGTAAAGCGAATTTTCAGATATCTGAAAGGAACTCCTAACCTCGGTCTTTGGTATCTCAAAGACTTAGGGTTCGATCTAACTGGTTATTCTGATAGTGATTTTGCAGGCTGTAAACTCGACAGAAAGAGTACCACTGGTGGATGTCAACTCCTGGGAGGAAAGCTGGTAAGTTGGACAAGCAAGAAGCAAAATTCTGTGTCCACTTCCACAGCTGAAGCTGAATACGTAGCGGCTGGAAGCTGTTGTTCTCAAATCTTGTGGATGAGAAATCAACTATTCGATTATGACCTTCAGCTGTCAAAGATTGCTATCTATTGCGACAGCACTAGTGCTATCGCTATAGCAAATAATCCAGTGCTACATTCAAAGACGAAACACATTGAGATCAGATATCACTTTATCAGAGATCATGTGATGAATGGTGATATTGAACTTCACTTTACCCCTACTGACTTTCAGCTTGCTCATTTATTCACCAAACCTCTTGATGAGACAAGGTTCAACTTTCTCATCAGTGAGCTTGGAATGCTGAACCTCGAAGAATAATTCTTCAGCGTTCATGTATTGGGTCAATAATCAAAGTTCCCTTTTCATCATTCTCTGATAAACATTCTAACTCTCAGGTATGTTCTCTCCTTTCCCTCAAAGATGTTTTTCTTCAAAATATAAACTTTAATCACTGAACTTTCTTCAAATGATTAAAAGCTTTTTGAAAAATACATTAATCACTGATATTTCTAGTCAGTGATCCTTTAAAAGAAAAATCTATCCCTATCTTTACAATCAGGGATACTTTCAAAAAGGAAAATCTATCGCTGACTTTTCTTCAGTGATAATTTCAAAACGGACAAATGTACAGTCTCTCTCTTCTATGACGTCATTTGAACCGACAATCCACGACATGCCTTTTCTGACACGTTCGTCCGTTGCTCTTCTATCCAACCAACTTCGTGGAACGTGTCAATGTCATGATGATCCTTTCTTTTCCCGCTTCATTCCTTCTCTCTCTCTTCTCTCTCTTCGTATAAAAGGAATTATTCTCTCCTTTATACGGTTTACGCTTTCATAACTGTAAACGAAAGAAACATTTTCTCTCTCAAGAACACTCAAGCAAGTAAACCCAGAACATTGAATCTGCAACTCCTTTTCTTCAAGATAAACAGGTTTATTTCATGTTTATGTGCATTGTTCGTATGCTTTCTATTCTTTTTAAAATCCTACTCGTTCTTGTTCTTCATGGATTTTATAAAATGTTTTTTTTAATAAAAACCTTTTGGTTTTTAAAGTGTTCTTCATTCTTTCTACCCAGAACACTATTTTTTTTTCTATTCTTAAAAAAAAAAAATAACTCGATATTTTTCCAGTTTCTTTCCTAATATGGAATATGGTAAAACATCTTCTTATTTTTTAGTCTAAATCATTTCTTCTATTATGCTTCTTTCCATAACAGAAATGACAGAGTCTTCAATCGTTGCTTCCAAGCATGTACGATTCGCTCTCACTGAAGTTGAGATTACTAAATGTAATCATTTGGCAAGACTCGAGTTCAAAGCTGACAAATACCCTCATCTAGTGGAAGCTGCTGAATTCCTCAAACAATCATGTATAGCTTACGCGATCATTGTGGATCCTAAGCCTTCCAAGACTCTACTCCAGCAGTTCTGGTTCACTGCTGATGCAACTGAACTCACCAACAAGAAAGGTGAACGAGTACCTGCTATCTCTTTCAGCACGGACTTGGGGACAGGGAGCATGACCGCTCTTAGCCTCAGGAAATCTTTAAGATTCCCTGACAAACCAAAGAGTGGGTTCGACGCACTCCCCACTGATGATGAGCTGATATCATTCCTGGACGCAATGGGCTATTGTTGGGAAAACAAACCGAGATCTTCTATTCCCAACAAGAAGCTCACCAAGATCCTCAAAGCTCAGATGCCATCACAACTGAACTTTATCTTCTCGCACATAATTCAGTGCATGAGCGGGAAGAGTGGTTCGCTGGATCAAGCCAGCAAAACACAACTGCAGATGGCCTACTCCGTTATCGCTGGTCAAAACTTTGACTACGCCACAACAATCTTTGAAGACCTGAGGTCAAGATTAGAGAAGCCTGAACGAGATCCCAAGATCTCGTACGTACGTTTCATATGTATGTACATCAAGTTCCTCTATCCCAACACCTATCCCACCAAAGATGATGGCACTTTTGCCAGGGTTGGTCAACGATCACTGGAGGTAAAGCCAATTGCTGACGAGGTAAGTATCTCTCTCCTTCGCTCTCGTCTTTCTTTCCACTCTTCTTCATCTTCAGTGACCACGCAGACGGTTCCTTCGTCTGCTATCCCTGTCGCTACCACTACTTCTAAACGACCATCAGCTAGTCCGATTGGTCCTTCCAAAAAGGGCAAAAAGACTAAGGAAAGTACACCCTCTAGTACTATACCTGAGGGAGCATCTCAACAAGATACCTTAGATGCATTTGTGGGTCTTTCCTCCACAACTTCAGCAGTCACTCAACCTGCCGTGTCAGCGATTTTGATCACTGTCACATCATCAGTGACCCCACCTACTATCTCATTCGCTGAGATTAACCCCAACCCTACTTCTATCCCCAAAACTCTTGCCTTTTCTACTCATTTGGTCTATGAACCCGCTACCTCTTCTTTACCTATAGGACCTGAACATCAAACTTTTGAGGAATCTATGCAGTTCTACAAAATGTTTGATACGTCAGGTACACCTATAATCCTAAACACTTCTCTCCCCACCTCTCCAAATAAGCCCATATCTGAACTAACATTATTTTCAAGTCCTAGTTTGGCGTCTGTTGACACGCATGTCAACAGTCTGGGAGAAAAGGTGGACGCTCTCACCAACACCATCAACGACACCACCAGCGCCGTCAATAAGGCTGGTGAGGAGCTGAAGAGGTTGACCGCGACCTGCTCATCTAAAGCTGAGAACTCCCAACTTTCAGCTGTTGAAGAACAAGTCGTCCAACTCAAAGAGTCCTCTCAACTCTTTCAGGGGCGATTTGAGTCTCTTACCACTGAAGTCCGGGGTCTCTCTTCAAAGGTTGACCTCTGCATGTCCCTTCTTCAGCAAATTCTACAAAAGGTGAATGCACCAGCTCCAGCGCTGCCTTCATCCTTCACTGAAGATGATCGTACCAACCTCAATATCGCTGTGGAATTCATCCATGATTCCACGTGCGACATCTCTGCGGTTGAAGACCGGGTCAAGCATCTGGAGGCTGACGTCCAAGTGCTAAAAGCTTCAACAGCTACTCCAGCAGCTGAAGAAACCCCTACCGTTGATAATGACAAAGTGGGGGAGAAAGCTGAAGAAACTTCTATCGCTGCTGCTGGGGAAGCTAAGACTCCAAAGAAACCTCCCTCTCAATCTGAGGGGGAGAAGGTAAAAGAATCCTCATCTATTCATTCTATTCTCTTTGAAGATGATGAGGAAGAAGACGATGAAGAGGAAGATCTAGATCTTGATGATCAAGAAAAGGATCAGCCTTCCGATGACGACGACGACGATGAAGAAGACCAATCTATGTGGTTCTCCAAGCCGAATGTCGCATCAGGGACAACTTCGCAAGAGGTTGTCAAAGCAGGGGTGAGAGGTGATACATCTTCAAGCGCTCCTTCGCAAAGCAAAGACAAGCAACCAATCGCTGAAGAATGCTTGAGGACTGGATCACAATCTGAGGGGGTGCATCCTTCTCAGGTATGTCTTTCAATTGTACCACTTTCCTACTCTTTCCAAACCCCTATTTCCTTCTAGCCTTTATCTCTCTTTTTCTAAAAATATACACTTATCCCTTCTTTTCTTCATTTTCTATCCAGACAGTTCTCACCCCTGCTTAAGGGTTCTGAACTACAAATAATTCCAGCTACTATCGCTGAAGAAATAATCCCAATCTCTATCACTGAGATTGATGAAGAAGAAGAAGAATATTCCCTGGTCCATCCAGGAAGGCACTATCAACTATCTCATTGGTCAGAGGAAGTAGTGAAGAAAAGAGTTGAAATGATCACTCAACTAGAAAGTCAACGGCTGAAAGTCCCTCTTCAAACATACACAGAGCTCGACTTCCTCACTGAAGCCGAAAGAGAAGAATCTGCCAAAGATGAGAAGCTGATCGCTGAATGCATACAAGATGCTAAGCTCTCTTTAAAGATTCAATCTTCTCTAGTCAAGGACAAAAAGCTGAAAAGCAAGCCTGTGGAAGTTCAAGCTGCACTGCTGAAAGAAATTGAAGAGGAACGCTCCAAAGAACAAGAGATCAACGACAGGTCTATCGAATGGTGCAAACAGAAGATGGATTATCGTTCTGATCTTCTTCCAATAGCAGCCGTGACTATCTCTGGTCGCAAGAAGAAGGATCAACTTTCAGTGACCATGGAGATTACCAGAGAGGATGGAACCCAAAAAGCTATGTACGTATCCAAACTTGAGAGCTTCGGATTTACGGAATGGTTAGAGTTCTGGGATGCGCTGAAGAAATCCAAATCTACATACAGAGGCTACGTTGAAGGACTTCTTGAAGCCCTCATAAATAGAGTCACTTCTGTACTGAAGCTGTCATCTCCTCTTCCTCCCAAATCTTTGAAACTCAAGAAAAGAATTGGGTCCTCCTCCTCTGAAGACATCGCCATCATCAGAAATGAAACTTCTATCAAATTTTCAATAGATGCACTGTTTGGTCCTCCTCCCGATCTTTCAGTTCTGGATCTATCTCTGCCTCCTGGTGGTCCTTTCCAAGGTGGTCAAGTAATTGACGATCCTTATGGAGTGTTCTTCAGAGATGATGATGAGGAACTCATATTTCAAAGAGTGTCTGAGATTCCTATCTGTCCTCTGAATCATCTCAAAGATCTCTTATGCTTATGGTGTGACTTCTCCCCTGCTGCTGAGAAAATCAAAGAAATTATCAGCCAAGAATCTTTGGAACGAAAGCAGAAAGGAGAAGAAATACCTGAGTATATGATAAATCCTCCTAAATCTTCTTTTAATAGCTGATAGATTAGTTTCCTTTTCTGTAATCTGTTAGTTATACTTACAGTAGTTAGTTATTCACTTGTACTTATGATTTTCATATCTTGTAATTCTATCCCTGAATTAAATGAAAATTGCAGTGATGTACTTAACCCTATCAGTACTGTAAAAGATCCCTCAAAATAGTAATTGGGACATGCATGCTATGAGTCCTTTTTATTCCTATATTTTGAATCATAAAGTAATTTTCTTTAGTTACTTTGTCATTATCAAATAGGGGGAGATTGTTGATCCAAACTCTCTCAGTGATTTGATAACGACCCTCTTCTATACTTAGTGAAAATTACGTTTTAATATGTATTAGTGTTTCACCATCAGCGATCAGACTGAGTCTGTTCAGTTATCGCTGATAGTCTTTCTTATAAACATTTCTATGTATTAGTGTTTCACTATCAGTGATTAGACTAAGTCTGTTCAGTTATCACTGAGTTTCTGATGTAAACAGTAACGTAATCCCTGAAGACAAATTCTCGCGTCAACATATGTTCATAGCTGAATCAAAGACGAAGCTGCTGAACAAAGAGAAGTCTACTAGTGACCTGATGCGGATATCAGTGAAGCAAAGACAACTCTACATATACGCGAAGGAACATGATGAAAAGCTTCAGCGATTGCTGAACCTCTTTATCTCTGAAAGAAGAGATATTCAGCGATCAAAAGATCACAAAGCTTATGTCTCAAGTTTCCTTTTGTCTATCCTTGCACAAACTAGTACTATGTCTCAGAACGGACATGTCTCTGCCATCATACGTACAACAACTCTGTCAACTACACTGTTCATGACCCAGCCGAAAGCATGTCTCCCAAAAGTCAGACTCCCAAAGCCAATCTATGAACGCCACGTGTAAAGTACCCTGCCATGCATTTAATGCATAGGGTATAAATAGGAAGCTCACCCCTTCATCTGAAGGTGTGCTCAATCCTTGAACTCCATATAGAAACCCTTGTTTTCTATCTCTCTTAAATCCCCCATTCTCTGAATTTCTTGTGCAATCATCTTAGTGTTTCTTAAGTTTGTTTAGATTAAGTCTGTCTTAATCTTATTCCGCAACAAACTTGTAAATTGTATTTTGATTTATCAATAAACAATTTATTAAACTTTAATTTCTGTGTTTGTATTCACCCCCCCCTTCTACAAACTTGTTAAGCACCTTCGGGACCAACACCATACATCGGGAAAATTGAAAACATCTTCCTCTTCCTTTTCACGACCGAGAGTAGTGAAGGGGAAGTTTTCTTCAACGAACTTCATATCTCTGGATATAATGATTTTGTTGTGTTCAACATCATAGACCTTATATCCTTTTGTTCCTCATGGGTAACCCACGAAAACACCCGGTCTCCCCCGTATCTCGAACTTATGTCCTTTCGTCTCTGTACTTCTGTAATGCGTAAGACACCCAAACACCCTCATTGAGTCATAATCTGGTTGCTGATTGTATATGACTTCAAAAGGAATTCTATTCCCTATCATATCTGATGGCAGACGGTAAATGATATCAGCAGCTATGAGAATACACTCTCCCCAAAACTTGATAGGTAAGCTTGCCTCGAACCTTAAGGCCCGTGCTGTTTCCAACAAGTGCTTGTGTTTACGTTCCACAACCGCATTTTGCTGTGGGGTGTGCGGACACGTAGTTTCTAACACTATCCCTTCGTTAGTGTAAAAATCGACCATGTTGATCGAAACAAATTATCCTCCGTTGTCGCACCTTACTCTTTTTATGCTCTTCCCAAACTGAGTACTAACCATTTTGTGGACCCCAATGAGACAAGTTCCAACATTATACTTATAATTTAGTAGAAAAACCCAAACTGCCCTACTAAAGTCATCAACAATTGTTAGAAAGTAATGTGCTTGTGTAAAATATGGTGTACGGTATTTACCCCAAACATCACAATGAATTAACTCAAAACAAGAATTTGTCTTCGTAACACTAATGTGTGTCCCAATACGCAATCATTCAATCAAGTAAACAAATAATTAACACAATAATGCAAACCTGATATTGATTAATCAATTGATTCAACAGATTACAAGCTTGAAGAAATCGATCTATCTCTCTGTTTCCTCTTGTTCACGGCGCCAACAGCTAGCCTCACAATCAATAATTTTCTTAATTAAGCTCATCATACCTAAGTAACCCTAAAGAAAATCTATTTATACTTAAGCTAATAAGCCTAATGGGCTTGACAAGGTTTGGGCCCAAATTACAAAAACTAACTCAGAACTAAATTATAAAACAAATAAATAAAATACGAAAAACACACTTTTGACTATTTATTACAAAAGGACCCTAGACTATTTGTTGAGACGACTTTATCAGCTTTGACTTCAGATTTCCATCTTTAGATAATTATGATCTTGAATCCAATAAATATGTGCTTTAACAATCTCCCCCTTTGGATCAAGATCATTCTTTAAGCTCAGAAAATGTAATCTTCCTCTTTGTCTTCAGAATTTAGCAATCTCCCCAATCGATGAGAATATCTCTTGGAAAGAAATTATCTCCAGTTTCATCTCGGAATGCTTCAGCAAATCATCTTCAAAGAAAATTTCTTCAAAGCAGCAAATCTTCATAATATCTTCAGAAATTCTTTCAAAAACTTTTGATCTCCGCATTTCTTGATTGACGCTTCTCCCCCTTTTTGATGAAAAGAGCAAAGAGTTCATCAAAACGTGTCTTTAAGAAATTTCTTCCACCATTGATCTTGCAAACAGAACCACTGATTATCCGTCAATTCATTAAGATGTTCATCCAGATCTTTGCAAATCTAGACAAATTAGAAAATGAAGTGTAACACCTGAATCAACACATGAATCAGTTGAAATTGCCTGTCAGTAACACAAAGTCACTGTGTGTAACGAATACACAATATAAAGGAGCTTTTGTGATGATCACTCCCCCAGGGCTTCCATTCAATCATCGAAACACCACAAAGGCAATTTCTATGAACGTTATGACAAAGAAACAAATTCTTTGTGTGTGCGTGCAAGTGATAGAATAAATTAAGCATAAGATGATTGCTTATAAGGCTCAAAAAATGTAAACCACTGAGACAACAGGTAGTTAAACACAGACTCAATGTGCATAAAAATCAAGGTTGCACAATACCGTGCTGGGAAAAGGCAATCTCGTGTGTTTTTCCTTTAAACTGGAATCACAAAAACTATATTTATACCTCAGGGAAACATTTTTCAAAAAACTGACACTTGAAAGCTTTGAATTAGATGTGTGACCAAGTCTTTTGTGCCAAGTGTTGATGGTGGTCGTCAAGTCTTGTCTCTCGGCTCCCATCATCCCCATCTTCTATAGACCCCGGTCGCATTTACCCGCTCCAATCAAGGCCTTCGAAAGCAAGTCCTTTATGTCAAAAAAGTCGGGGAAAAAGGTTACGACACACTTGAGATCTTTAGATAACTTCCTAACAGAAAGCAAATTGCATTTAAATTCTGAAACGTGTAAAACCCCTTTGATAGTCGTTCCATTAGGTAAGACACATTCTCCTCGTCTTTCCACGACTATCGACTCACCATTCGGTATGGTCACAAGTATCTCATGATTCCCTTTTGTTTCATTTTTAAGCAAAACATCTTTGTAAGTTATGTGCTCGGTAGCACCCGAGTCAACAATCTACTTACCTTCACGCCCGATATTTCTTGTCATGTTTGCAACCGGCAGCGCCTCTTCTTTGTTGGTTCCTTTGTTCCCTAAGATGTTTAAAAAGTGTTGGTACTGTTCATTTGTGAGGTTTGGCACCCTATCTTGTTCTCCTCCAACAAAAGCAGCTCTCCGTTTGGGCTTGTCTTGCTTCCCTTTAACTAGCCACCAATCTGGATAGCCAATTCGCTTGAAACATCCTTCTCTATTGTGGTCGTCCTTCCCACAGAAAATGCAATGTTCATCTGGCTCGCCCATTCCTCGTTTTCCGCCTTTTGCTACAGACCTGGTTTGCTGATTTGAGTCGCGTTTTCCCGGGACATATGATTGAAAAGCAGCGGGTTCGATGGCAGGTTTCTTAGCGCTGGATATAGCCCTTTATATAGCCCTTTGTTGCTCGTCCTCAACAACCAGGTGGTATGCAGTACCCAAAGACGGCGTTGGTTTCATGGCTAGTATTTGAGTCCTTATTGTGCCGAAATCTCCATCCAGACCCAATAAAAACTCGTAAAGTTGTTCTTTCTCTTTTACTTCAACAAACTTTTTCCCTAACCCACATGTACAACCATTGCACGAGCACTTGGGATTAGGGAGAACATACTGTAGTTCATCCCAGAGTGAGCGAAACTTGGTGTAGTATGATGAGACAGAAGAACTATCTTCCCTGATTATGGTGAGAGATTGTTTGAGTTCGTAGGCTCTTGGTGCGCTTTCCTTCCCGAAGCGTTCTTGAAGGTCTTCCCAGATTTCTTGTGCGGTATTGTCATATTTAACACTTGTTCTGATGTCTTTCTCCATTGTTGTGTTTAACCACCCCTTTATCATGGCATCACATCTCATCCATGCCATGTAATTGGTAGCGTTTGGTTCTGCTTTCTTGATCGACCCATCGATCGATGAAACCTACCTTGTTCTTGGCAAACAAGAAGTTTAACATCTCTTGTGACCAATCAATGTAGTTTCCATCAGATAGAGCTTCGTTGACTTGCATCTGCCTTAGATAATCCGAGGCATGAATATAGTATGGTGAATCAGAAGATATTAATCCTCCATCAGTCTTGTTACTATTCGTTTCTTCGTTGCCCACCATAATCAGCGATTAGGGTTTCTGGAATTTTCGGTGTGGGAGGCGGGGTGAAGGATCAGACTTTTTGCTCTGATACCATAAGAAAATAGGAGAATTTCATTATAAGAAAATAGGAGAAATTCATTATTGTGTTGGATAATGTGAAGGCCGATACATTCATCTGCATATATACACAAGAAGCCAGCTAAAAAAAAGGAAAAAGGTTACAAAAGATATCACGTAAATTATGGAGAGAATTGCGTAAATTACGGAGAGAATTAATCTGTTTTCTTTAAGATTTGATTTAATGACAAACTAAATTTGAAAAACACTTAAGAATAATTATTGGCTATGTTATCCCAGTTTAATCTAGTTGGTAAATAATCACAGAAACAAGTAATCAAGCAACACAATAATAATCAAGAGATATATAAATCAGAGTAACATACCAATCCCTTGAATAAACAATGAAACCCTTGAGTGTTCTTGATACCCTTTGAATACAGAGAAAACTTGCTACCTCTCTCTAAACAATAATTATGAAAATTTGAAAGGTTTCTAACCCTAAAACTAAACAAAACATAACTTTAAATACCCAGGCTTTTAGGCCTAATGGGATTATGGGCTTGAGGCCCAATAGCTTAATAACTATTAAACTATTACAATTTAAACCCTGAACTGTAACTATCAAGTAAATACAGTTTAGACCCTCTAATTTAACTGTGACACAATTGCAGTTTAAACCCTGAACTTTAACTTTAATCTTGAATACAATTATTTGATCCAACAATCTCCCCCTTTGGATTCAAGATTAAAAAAAATTTGCAATTGTCTTTGGGTTTTCACTTGTATTCTCTTTTCTTCAGATATGACGTTGATTGCTTCAAAACTTGATATCTTTAAAATCTTTAAAATCTTTGAAACTTTGATATCTTTGAAAATCTTCAGCAATCTTCAGATTATATTCTCCTTCTTTGATAATTCTCCATTTTTGTATCTTCTCCCCCTTTTTGATGAGTGGTGAGAATCATCATCATCAAAACTTTGCAAAACAATCTCCCCCTTTTCAAGACAATCTCCCCCATTGTGTATGATCACGTAAGCACAATCTTCATGTAACGAGCCCTGTATGGAAATAAGAGCAGTCTTCCCAGATGGAAAGAGTGATTATTTCAATCTTTTCAGATTAAAATAGAAAGTAGTAACCATTCGAATCTTTTCAAATTCAAACAGTTTAATAAGTGTAACCCTGAATCAACAAATGACTCAGTTAGAATGCCTGTCAATGACACAAAGTCACTGAGTAACACAAAGTTACTATATAAGGAGCTGGTTTGATGTAGACTCCCCAGGTCTTCCATTCAATCATCGAATAACACATGGTTATCTATGAACGTTCTGACAGAAAACAAATTTCTGTGTGCTCGTGCATGTGTTAGAAAAAAATTAAGCATAGATGATTGCTTTTCAATTTAGGCTCAAATTATGTAAACTTGTTGAGACAACAACAAATTGTACAAAGACTCAATGTGCATGAGAAATGGTTCAAAGGTGGGGCAACTTTCCTTCTTTTTCAATATTAGTATCTTCCAAACGAAGAACCAATAGCGTATGTGATGCTTCCCCATAAAATGTGAAACATTCTCTTTTTGAGAAAATAATGAGTAGCTGGTGGGGTTGTATGCAAGAGATGGCATGGGCTAGTTGCCTTTTTCAATGATGGTCACCAAATAATGTGAACCAATCAGATTATGTGGCTGCCCGACTCAGAAAGAAGTTTGGTGCAGAGTTTAATATTCTTTTACTCTGTTCTCTCACCCTCTTTATTTTAATGCTCACGTCTAACCAATCTCTCTTTTCCATTTTACCTCTTTTCACACACCAACACTCAAATCTTTTGACCCCTCTCCCCTCAATCACTCAGGGAATACTTCCTGGGTAGGAAACACTGGTTATCGTGAATCCATGGAATTTCTGTTAAGTTCTCACACTGAATCCCATGTATGATCCTAAAAAAAACATGTTGTTCAACAGGCTATTGTTCATGTAAGCACAAATACCACTTGTTACATGAAAAATAAGAATTTCGGAGATGTCAAAACAGAAGATGTTTGACGATCCAATTCTCCCCCTCAAACTAAAAGAGTTTGACAATTAAGCTCATATCATTTTGTCATGAAGAATAAGATTTTGGAGAATAAAAAACGAATGTTGTTTATAAGAACAATATATAAACATATTTTCAATGAAAGAACATGAAATGACGTTTGATTCAATCAACAGTGAATACAAATAACGTGAGTATTACCATAGAAAGATTTAACTTTTGATACATGGTAATAACAAAGTCAAATAGAATGTTCTGAACCGTTATGTGTATGAATACTTGACAAAGTATATTGACAAGATAAAACGCAAGTATTTATCTTTAAGAACACACGGTCAGATAAGCATTTAAGTATTCAAAAATCTGTTAATATCACGGTCAGACAATTTTTTTTTTTTGAATAAACAAAAAAATAAGGTACTAAAGTGCGGGTTCTAATCCGATGTGATTAGAATCCATTGTCACTTGACCAAACCTGCATAAATAAAAGAAATAATGGTAATCATTTATGAAAATGATTCCTCTCTCGTTAACAACAGTTGGAAAATAACACACAAGATCAAAACTTGGAATACTCCCCCTAGAATCATGAGTAAGGTTTAAGACATGTTCAACATTCCAAGTTTGCTGATGAGAAATTGAAAACGCTTTTCGTCCAATGGCTTGGTGAAAAGGTCAGCTAACTGGAAGTCAGTTCGAACAAAGTGCATTTCAATATTACCTTTTTCTACATGATCCTTGATGAAATGATAGTGTACGTCGATATGCTTGGTCTTCGAATGCTGTACCGGATTAGCAGTTATAGATATTGCGCTCTTGGAATCACAATAAATAGGAACACACTTGTAGTTGTAGCCAAAGTCCCTTAACTGTGTCGTCATCCAGAGGACTTGAGAACAGCAGCTAGCAGCAGCTACATACTCAGCCTCGGCAGTGGATGTTGAAACACAGTTTTGTTTCTTTGAAGTCCAAATCACAAGTTTGTCACCTATGAATTGACATGATCCAAAGGTGCTCTTCCGGTCTAGCTTACATCCTGCATGATCAGCATCTGTAAAGGCAGTTAGTTGAAAACGAGAATCCTTTGGATACCAAAGGCCTAGATTAGGCGAGCCTTTGAGATATCTAAGGATTCGCTTAACAGCAGTTAAGTGCGACTCTTTAGGATTAGACTGATATCTCGCACAAAAACATGTGGCAAACATTATATCCGGGCGACTGGCAGTCAGATAAAGTAAAGAACCAATCATGCTACGATACACCTTTTGATTAACAGGTTTCCCGGAGGGATCCGCGTCTAAGAGTGTACCAGTAGCCATTGGTGTTTTCATGACTGAACTATCTGACATATTGAACTTTTTCAAAATATCTTTTATATATTTAGCTTGATTAATAAATATGCCGTCGGGTAATTGCTTAATTGTAGGCCAAGAAAGAAATTCAATTCACCCATCATCGACATCTCAAACTTTGTTTCCATTATTTTTGAAAAGTTCTTACAAAATTTCTGATTTGTCGACCCAAATATTATGTCGTCAACATAAATCTGAATAAGAATCAAGTCCTCACCTTGCCTTTTAAGAAATAAGGTTGTATCAACAGTACCTTTCTTGAAACAAGAAGCAAGTAGAAATTTAGTGAGAGTTTCATACCAGGCTCGCGGTGCTTGTTTAAGACCATAAAGCGCTTTGTCTAAAACATAGACATGATCAGGGTGATGAGGATCAACGAAACCTTCAGGTTGAGCCACGTAGACCTCCTCATGCAGAACGCCATTCAGGAAAGCCGACTTTACATCCATCTGATAGACTGTAAAGTTTTTGTGCGCTGCATAGGCTAGAAAGATTCTGATGGATTCGATCCTTGCAACCGGGGCAAATGTTTCATCATAGTCAATGCCCTCTTGTTGACAATACCCTTTGGCGACCAGTCGAGCTTTGTTTCTCACGACTACTCCAGCTTCATCTTTCTTATTTCTGAACACCCACTTTGTGCCAATAACGGATTTACCTTTAGGTAGTGGGATCAAGTGCATTACCTTGTTCCTTTCGAATTGGAGAAGCTCATCTTGCATAGCAGAAATCCAGAAGGGATCACGTAGAGCTTCAGACGCTTTCTTCGGTTCTAGGGAACTAAGGAAGCTTGAAAACATGCAGAAGTTAGCTGTTGCAGATCTTGTTATGACACCAGATTGTACGTCACCTATCACGTTTTCCAGGGGATGATCCTTAGTCCAACGATATGTGCTTGGTAAGGCTTCAACTGTTTGTTGCGTATTTGACGCATCGTTGTCATCTTGTACGGTAGGTTGCTCCATAGATGTACTCGGGACAAAGTAATTTTCAAATCATTGATCTCAGTGCAAAGCTCTTGATTTACTTTCAAAGAATTTTCAAGTTTATGTTTGAGATCAAAGTTTTCATCTTCAACCTCATCAAGAGACTATTGCAACATATCAATTTGCTTCATCAATTCAGATGTATTATCATTCACAGAATTTGACTCCTTTGGAATAGAAACAAGATCAGAGTCTGAAGCATTCATCATTTCAGAAAATAATTCTTCTGTCATGGACTCAATAAACTCCGTTTTATCATTTTGAACACAAGATTCATTCGTGATAGCAGTTTCTTCTTCAACCTCTTCAACAAGTAAAGGTTTAGAAGCAATGGGATTTGAGACTGATGGTATAGTAGATGGATCAACATCCGATTCATACTCATCATATTTGCATGCAGTCTCAGGTGGAACTGTGTTGGTGCTTACTGATTCTTTGGAAGGTGTGGTAAATAGTGATTCAAATTCAGTACATTCGATCTTTCGAGTCTCATAGCTTTTATTCAAATCACCATATGTAAAACCAACTGATTTAAAAAGATTTTGAGAATCAGTGTCACCAGACTTGTTCTTTCCAATTTCTTCTTGACCTTTGATCTCAGATAAAGGTGTAGGAGTACTTGCTTCAACAAAAGTTGCACGAATGTCAGGAATGGGTCTGATTGCGGAGCCGATTTTATCAAAATTATATAAATGCTCCGGTGCCTTTTTCAAAATCTCATTAGTTGGCACACCCAAACCTGGTTTTAGTTTATAAAACCTTTCGTCTTGGAGTTTATTGGTCAACAGATTTAATGTTTGCTTAGTCTGACCTCGTTTCATATTAATGTCCTCCAGTTGCTTAATTTTTTAGCATTGATATTCACAAGATCCTTTTCTAAATCAGATATTTTGCTTTTCAAAGAATCCTTTTCAGCTTTTAAACCGTCTTTTAAACCGTCTTTTTCATCACGAAAACTCAATATTGATTGTTGTGCAGAGCTAAGTTTGCCTTTTAATAAAGCAAATTCATCTTTCATGCTTTGTATTTGGGTCATAAGAGATTCAATAAGCTCAGAATTATCACTTACCTCAGAGTTTGCATCTTCAGATTGTGCCTCAGAATCTTCATCGTCACCATCCAGCTTTGCCATATAAGATACTTGGGTGAAGTGAGCTTGCTCCTCGTCATCGGAACTTTGGAACAGCCAGTTCTCTTCTTCGGCCATAAGCACCTTTCCTTCTTCAGATTTCTTGGCGATGAGTGACTTTCTTGCATAATAGTCTGAGTTCTTTACCTTCTTGAATCTGTAGTCTCTGGAGAAGTGCCCAAATTTGCCACAATTGTAGCATCTTCCTGGTTCATCAGCTCTGTCTTCTTTCTTTTCTTCTCTTCTGTCTTCTTTTCTCTCTTCTCGTCTTTCCTCTCGCCGTCCTTGCCTTGGCTTGTATCTTAATTCAGCCTTCTCTTTCTTGTGACCTTCGTACTTAGGCTTTGAATAAAACTTCTTCTTTCCAAAGGTCTTCTTGAATCTTCGAGTAATAAGATCCAAGTCCTCAGAGAACTTCTGAATATCTGGATCAGAATCAATCTCCAGTTCTTCATCACTTGAAGCAGAGTCAGAGTCGGTAACTTCAGTAACTAGTGCTTTTGTCACCTTTTTCTTTGACCTTGCGGAAGATACAGAACTTTTGCCGGCTATGAGAGCCATAGAATCCTTCAGTTTATTGGACTCAAGATTGATGGTTCTCACCTCATCCTCATGCTGAGAAAGAGTGGAGAAAATATCAGTGACGTTTTCCTGAGCCATGTTCTTTGACATCTGAAGGTTGATGGCAAAGTTCTTCCATTCTGGATTTAAGTTCTTGATGAACTTATAATTAATCTCAGAAGCAGACTTTGAGATGTTGTTCCTCCGCAGGTCATTGAGAATGATGTTATATCTGTTGTAGGTCTCTAGCAGCGTCTCTCCTTCTTTTGCATGAAACCCCTCGTATGCATTTATGCATATATTCTGCTTAGCTTGGATAGAGGCTTCACTTCCTTCAAACTGTCTGGATAGTTCATCCCAGATTTCCTTTGCAGAGTTCCGACTGTCTACATGATTGTAGATGTCGTTCGGGATTGCCATGGTCAGATAGATAAGAGCCTCTTCATCTGTCTTGTACTGTTCCTTCTGCTTTTCAGTAAAGTACTGATAAGGTTTAGGAACATATCTGTCTGGGATTTCTGGAGAGGTGTCAGTTGCTGCTTGGCCATCAACTTTGATCATCGGATTGACAGGACCATTGATGATTGATTCCATGTAGTCTCTGTTTTTATGATTCAGAAACTGGACCATTCTCTTCTTCCATTGCTGTTATTCATCAGCCATAAGGACAGGCGGTTTGGACTGAGAACCCATCGAGAGAAGCTGGTTCGACATCTTAGCTGTACGGTTAGTAATTAAACTTATCTGTACCAAGACAACCAACTAGATGAGATCGTTAGAATCAAGAGTAAAGACTACACCCAAAAAATTTCAGAAAAATAAATTTCCAAAAATAATCAAATGCAGTCCTCGCACACAGTATAAAGCACTAATATCTATGAATAAAATACTGAAAAATTAAGAAGATTTTGATCAAGAGCAAAACTTTGTCTCCCTTCGCAGACTTAACACGGGGGTCCTATTACAGTTTTCAAAAATCGACCGGGGATGTGCTTCGACCGATATTGAGTCGACCGGGGTTTTTCTTAGACCGGTACCTTGCTTCGACCGGGATGTTGCTTGTACCCGTACTTTGTTCGACCGGAAGTATGCTTAGATCGATAGAGGTCTTTGACCGGTAAGGGTCTTCGATCGAGACTTCCTTAGACCGGGGTGAGCTGAGAGTGTACCGGTCGAATGCTAAGGACCGATAAATGGTATTCGACCGGAAGAGTAAGGACCGGTATGGTGCTAAGGACCGATGTAACTCGACCGATATACTCTTAGACCGGTGTAACTCGACCGATATACTCTATGACCGATAGACTATGTTCGACCGAAATAATGTTTGACCGGTATAGATTCGACCGATATTAATTCGACCGGACAAGGTATCGACCGATGTTGATGTGAGTGTATCGGTGGACCGGACAAATGTGAGTACCGGTGAATATAATGACCGATACTATGTTCGACCGATAAAGTGCTATGACCGGTATAGTGTTCGACCTGAATGGTGTTAAGACCGGTATGTTCTTAACCAGCCCAGAAGACGATGAACATATGCAATAATTGACCCAGAAATCAAACAAAACACAGAAATTGAATCCATAAAACAACCTTTTGTACCCAGAAACATATACCAATCACAGTGCAATGAAAATTATAGATCAATTTCAACTTTTAAGCTTCCGATTTTAAGAACACAGTGACTATATGTATGCGAACCCAGAAACCAAAAATTCAAAAATTCAGTCAATTGATGATGTTAACTGCAATTAATCACTCAGATCATGTTCAATATCATAAAAGGCATCTAATCATATCAATTTTATGCAGAAAAACATAGCAAATCAAGCATTTAATTTTCACACGATGAACACAGTCGATAAACAGATAAATCGATAAATCCAAAATCTTGATTTTTAGGCTCTGATACCACATGTTATCCCAGTTTAATCTAGTTGGTAAATAATCACAGAAACAAGTAATCAAGCAACACAATAATAATCAAGAGATATATAAATCAGAGTAACATACCAATCCCTTGAATAAACAATGAAACCCTTGAGTGTTCTTGATACCCTTTGAATACAGAGAAAACTTGCTACCTCTCTCTAAACAATAATTATGAAAATATGAAAGGTTTGTAACCCTAAAACTAAACAAAACATAACTTTAAATACCCAGGCTTTTAGGCCTAATGGGCTTATGGGCTTGAGGCCCAATAGCTTAATAACTATTAAACTATTACAATTTAAACCCTGAACTGTAACTATCAAGTAAATACAGTTTAGACCCTCTAATTTAACTGTGACACAATTGCAGTTTAAACCCTGAACTTTAACTTTAATCTTGAATACAATTATTTGATCCAACAGGCTAAATAGAAATTAGGCCACTCTTAGTTGGTAAGAGTAATTAACTCAAGGATCATCCTAATGTACGATGAACTTGGAGAGCAATAGTTAGAAGTTGAAAGTATCATCTATGCTATAATAGAAATTTCGGTGATTTTTGAGAGTTTTTTTTTTACTGTAACAACTATACTATATTGAATGATAAAATAGAAAAAAGAAGAGAGAATATGAAAAACCACAAAATGAAAAATCATAAAACACTCTTTTATCCTTTATATCAAATAAATCAAGGGTCACGATCTTAATGTCATCTTTGTAAATAACTTAAAAGAAGGGATTTATGGAAGGGTTTATATTAAATTACATGACATAATTGAAAAAAAAATATCAATATAATTTAATTAAATTTAAAATCCTAAAATCAACCGAGGGCCGTTTTTTGGCATGTTAAATGTGTGATTTTGAACAGGGCCCCCAAAATTTTAGGGCCCACTTTTACTTTGTTTTGAGTTTTTAATCGACGAATGTAAAACTACAACCCACCTAAATGCCTCACAAATTTTTTCTACCAGCAAACAGACGTAATATGTTGTATCATCGCCTTGGTAATTTGTATATATGTATATTTGTTATCTCACTTTACATTGTAATCGAAAGGTTTATGTATAACAGAGCCTCCAAAAAGATTCGAACTCCCTGATCAACCCCCTTTATTTCTCTTTCTCTCTCTCACATTCATGGTAACTTTTAGCTACTTGTATCTCTCTTTCTAACCTCCGTGATAATACGTCAATTACAAAGAAAACTAATACCAATCTATGTGCATGTGCCTAGATGGAGTTTGGGTTTCAGATGAGTCATCCATCCTTATGATTTTTGGCGTCTCGTTTTTCTTTAAAAAAAAGAACCATATAGCATGGAGGGAACTATAAAACAGAGGGCTATCACTGACGGCTAAATCCGTCGGTGAAAGTAGGATCCATCGGAAATAGGCTCTCGCAAAAAATATCGTGGACGATAGAATTTCCGATGGATCACCGACGGAAATTAGCAACGGATCACCGACGGCGTCTATTTTCCGACGAATCACCGACGACACTATATCACCAACGGATTACCGACGACTAACAGTCACCGACAGATTACCGACGGATTACCGACGGTTTTCCTACGGGTTTAATTTAAGATTTAAAAAATAAAAAATAAAATTACGGAATGTCCGTTGGTAATCCGTCGGTGAATTGAATTAAAATTTGATAACTTCCGGTATAAAACCTGCCCAAAAATTGATAATTTCCAGTACAAAACATGCACAAATCCTACCCAATTTTCATTTATTATCCAAAAATAAAAAATAAAACGTAATTCCTAAATGTATAATTATCAAAAATAAAATATACAAATAGGGCTAATACATCTAACTATCCTAAAACCGGGGGGGGGGGGGGGATTGATCTTGAAACATCTTCATAACAATCGTCTTCATTTGCTCCTTCAATCGGAGTCTCGCTGATCTCTCTTCCTCTAACTTTTGTTTTAGCTCATATATCTGAAATTCAACATTTGACAATATACAATGTTAGAAAAAATTTGACAAACATATAACAATGTTAGACAATATTTGACAAGCATACCTCCATACCGCGATGGTCGCGTGAGCTCCCGCTCGTACCAACAACTGAATCACCGGACATAGAATATAGGGATCCTGACTAGTCCCAAATCCAAACAGGTGGCTTTTATGCCATCCTCCGACACTACGCTCCCACAACACGACATCATTGGGAGGAACAGTGCCAGGATCTAAGTCCGGGTACTCATCCTCCCTAATTCGTGAATAGTTACCCTACAGTTTACCAAATTAGACATTTTTAACTAACCTATAGGAAATTCGACAACATTTCAACTGTAATTTGAACATATCCATTACCCACTTTTATCAAAACAATCCTATCGTCTACCCAACAATGACAACCCAAACTAAATGAATCAAATGACACAAAGTTTGCTATAATTTCTATTTAATAAAACAAACAAAAATCTAGTAATATAATTGAACTTACCGCTAAATGAGCTGTCTTCGGGTAAACGTAGATCGGAGGATATGTGGGAGTACCAGTCGCACCCGATACAAGCTTCATGTTGGTGCAGTGTGTTCTCTCATAAACATCCCCAGCAGTAGGCTCACGACCCCATGTCTCTCTCTACAATAGACAACTAAAATTGTTAGTAGGTAACAAAATCATGTATGTATATATATATCCATCAACTATATACATCTAGTCTAGTGGATGATAATTACCATGCGGTCCCGATGCTGAGCGGTACTGATAGATCTGTACGTGTGTCTAGATGTCATCCCCTCATATGTGGTGGCATGATTGGCCGCGTTGGCCTTAGATGTACGCCTAAATGCGTCGGTGTTTCACACCTGTTAAAAACAAGACATAAATCAATATAAATCCTTGTACAACCCAGATACAAGTATTCAAAACAAAATATACCTGATCAATCATCTGAACCTAAAACTCACGTCGGATCCACTCTGGGGGTATGCGCTAAGAACCGTGTAGTCATTATGGTCGAACACTACACCATCAATAGATAAAGCCCGTTGGATGGCCCATTTACTGGCATCTCTCATTAGGAATGGGAACGGGGCGGTTTTGGGCTGGTTTTTAGGATCCCCGTAACCGTACCGATCCCCGTCGGGGATCTTATCGGGGATCCCCATCGGGTCCCCGCGGTTTCCCCGATCCCCGTTAAGAAAAAAATTCACCGTTACCCGTTGGTTTCCCCCCGAACCCGACCCAAATCCAACCTAAATCCGAACCAAAACGAAAAAAAAACACAAGTTTAAAATTTGGTTTGGGCTTTAAAAATAGATGTATATTTAAGTTGGAGGCTAAAATAATGTTGAAGTTTAAAATATGTATATATATAATATATTTTTTATATTATATGGTGAGGATGGTCCCCATCCCTGTCCCCATCCCCGTCCCAATCCCCGATACCTTCCCCGATCACCGCCCCGTCCCCGTTAAGAAGTCCCCGAACCAGACCCGAAATGTTCGGTTTTCGGTTTTCACCATCGGTTTCGGTTTTTTTTCCATCCCTATCTCTCATCATGTCTGGGTACGTATTCATCAGGGTACACCGGAATGCAAGTAATACGTCGGTCTCTATATGAGGAGGCCAACTATAATACATATGCATACACATTGTTTGGATTAAGTAAAAATAAACTTGAACAATTAGTTAAATGGAGTAAAGTACATTCCTTAAATGCTCCAATATTAGTGCAAAGTGCTCCTCGGGGACATCCCCATAGTGCGCCCACGGACCAACAAACATGGACTGAAAGATGCTAATGGCCCTCCGGACCACTCGCACCTCCTTAAACCTTCACAGTTGCAAAATATACAAGAAAAAAAACATTAGGATCGGCTTATTATGTACTAGAATAAATAATATACCACATCTACTTACCCGCCGGCAGACAACACAATCTCGGTCGCTGACTCGGATGACGAGGCGTCTGTGATGCAATATTGGGGCCTCTAACCCTCAAGCCCGATTCAGGCGACGACGTCACAAGCACGTCCTGATCATGTTGGATCCGATTTAATCTCTCATAGCTAGCTAGAACGAACTTGGAATCTTCCCTAAGCTTGTCGGAGTGGGGCTGCTACTGCCCGGCGGAGCTGCTACTGCCCGGCGGAGCTGCTATTGCCCCTGCTAGAGCCTCTACCACTACCCCTCACTACAACAAAAAGGGGTTTAGAGGACCCTCATTAGTGTCCTAATAGGGTACTTAATAGGACTTTTAAGTTTATAGGACAAAAAACATGTGTGTCCCCTATAAAGGCGTTGTATTAGGTTAGTAGGATGAATTTGAGCGTCTTAATAAGTTCTACGATTATAACACAAATTTCGTAGTCCTATAAAATGAATTAAGTAACACTAAAAAGTGTCCTAATAGACTATAATATAGGACGCTTTATGTTGTCACAAAATGTTTAGATTTAAATTATGCATACATTTCATGCCTTGTTCGGTTATTTCCATATAGCCATAGTACTAACAGAATATCAAATATAAAAATTCAACGTGGGGACTATCATTTCTATTTATAATAACCAGTTCCAATTTTTGAAACTTTGTTGTGACCTCTCATAGATAGATACAGTGCTGATGCGGCTGGTGGAGACAGTTTATGAGAGTGAACTCAAATTATGTAGTTCCAAGATCCATGAACTTGAAAAATTATGAAAGTGAACTCAAATCCTAATCCATAATCAATATACATAAAAATTAAACAAATTAAAAGAGGGTATGATATGATAAATGTACATTCAACTAGTTTAGGTTCTTGTAATCTACTTCTATAAATTCAAATGTCAAACTTGTTAGTATTGACATTGGATTTGAATTATCCATAGAAAGTCATGCATTCTTCACCTCTAATTCAAAAAGATTGTGAGTTGCATGAATGACCTAATCCCAACTAAAACAACCAAGTTAAAGCAAATTTAAATTTTTATTAACACCACCAAATTAGGAACATTTTTTTACAATATACAACAGTACCAAAGGCTTTAATATACAACAAATCAATTAAAACATTAAGACCTTATGACCAACTAAAAGATGAAACTTGGTAGAAATTATGAAGACATGATCTCAGGGTAACTTTTACAAACAATTAAATATGATTTTTAAAACAAATCGGGATTATATTTTTTCTCATTTGAATTGATAATGTTACTGAATTATCAGGATAGAACTAAGACCTAGTAAATAGGATCGTAGATGACTCATAAACGATACAAAATAGAGCACGACATAGAGGCAGATCAACAGAGACCAAGACAACAACAAAAGGAATCCTGGAACATAGAATTCTGGTTACAGGATCTCACAAAGTGTTTAAGATCAAGTGTCTTGTCTTTCTTCTTTGGTGATTTTCGAAAATCAAGTAATCCCATTGATGGAGGAACTCAAGGAAGTCAAATTTTAAAAATAAGAATACCAAAATATATGTGTTTTATTGAATGAGAGGCCATAGGACTGAGTTACAAACCTGTTTGCATCTTCTTGTTTGCATTTCTAGTAAGTCCTCAAGAATAGTTTGTAGGTTGAATCTGATATCAATCCATGTGACCAGAAGAACTCAGCTCTGGAAATGAAATCTGTGGCGAATTCTAATACCGGATTGCCTAGATGCGTCAATATGCAAAAATTCAGACCAACAAGTGATAATATCTATTTATTTCTTCTTCTTGTCTTGATTAAAGCTAGTGTTGCATTACTTAGAGCTATTCCTCTTAAATTAAACAAATTGTGTCTCTTGTTGAATTGGAGCATGAGCTTAGGGGCTGTTTGTTTACGTCTTAATGGTTCCATTAAGAGACAACCTCTGAATCGCTAAGAGGTAAATCTTGTTTGGCAAAAAAAAGTGTTGCCTCTTAATGGTTCCAAAATCCTCTTAATGATTTTGTATCCTGACCCTCCCTTAACCATTAAAAGCCCTGATTTCATTATGAACAATTAGCAAATAACCATATTTCATTTTACACTATATCATAAAAACATCCTAATCATTCAGACCACTTAATCATTCAGCACTAAACCATTCAGCAACTGCCAAACAACCCCTTAGCTAGATGAGGAACATAGTGTCTTGGTTAAGAATCATATATATAGAAAAAAAAAACTGCTTGATATATATATATATATATATATATATATAAATTAAAGGATGGGCAAAACATATAATTTTGTAGTGAAGGAAAGGAAAGCAAGTCATACCTACATAGCTCTCACCCATAATGAACAAACTCCTATTTCTGTATTGTGGGAATTTGACAAACCACTTGTGCAGAAACACCAAATTGTCCCTGGCTATATATAACACAAAAATCAAAGTAAATATAAGAATCCTGAAAGAAAAACAACTAAAGTAAATAATATAATAACAGAAGGATCGATAAAGATATGGCAATGGAAAAAAAGAGGAGCAAATTTAATTGAAAGAAAGATACACAAATTAATCAACTAATGATGGATGAATAAGCATAATATATATATATATATGCATGGGTTTAATTAATATAGAGTATTTTGTAAGAAAAAAATTAAAGAATGATGAGTATGCCTGTGATGTTGTCATTTGTCGTCTGAAAAGAAGAAGAATTAGCTTTGTAGGAAACACCAACGCTAATGGGTGTCTCCAAATACGACACATTTGCTTATGTGCAACAAATACAAATTCCATGAAAGAAATTATTATTAAATATATATATATATATATAAAAGGGAAAGGTATGGACAGACCTCTGTTCCAACTATAATCATTCCTGACTAGTACCTCCCCATTTGGCCTAAATGGTCCATTTTCTGAAAATGCCCCAACACCCAAAGAAGAACAACCTCGGCGTGCATCCAAATCATAGCATTAATTAATTAATAAGGCGAACATTTATATTATGGAGAGAAGAGAAGGGAATTACCTACATTGGACAAGATTACACACGAGGTTTTGAACAAGGATGAGTTTGTGCTTCAACAAAGTAGTAGAACATAGCTCTGTGTTTCTTATCATCAAGGGTGACATAACCAGAGTAATGGTCAAAGCAGACCTGGGGTTGACTGTAACCAGCAATTTTGTCAATTTCAGAAAGAGAAGACGACTCCATCTCCAACTCCATGGAAAACTTATGAGAGTTATTGCCATCACCACCACCAGCTATGGCATGGTGCTTGTGTTAGAATAAATTTGACACATATATATATATATATATATATATATATACATCTATGGGAATGGGAATAAGAATGGATTCATCCAGTTACATTTATATTTAGAATTAATTGTTTACCCTAAACTTCTATGGAGCCTTTTTATACGAACATTAAACTTTATCAAAAGTAGTGAAAGTAGAATATTAATCCATATCAATACAAAAGGTGCTAGGTTTGACGTTGTAAAATCAAAATGTAGCTCTGTTCCGTGAAGAAGGAGGCTACTTTTGGATTAATACAATTACACTATGGAAGCATTCAAAAAAATACTACTAAACAGAATCATCACAAAATTGAGTCTATACCAACACATAATATCCAATTCCATTTCATACAGAAGAGAAAAAGTAAAAAAAAAAGGCTAACCTGACTAAGGATTCTGAAGTTGATCTGCTTTGAGTTCGCAGTATGCAAAAGCACCACCAGGACAGGACAGCAGGCTAATGCATTGCACGATCAAAGTAGTAATTTAATGTATAAGTTCTGATTTTATACTAATATCTATACAGATTTATGTAGAAAAGCATATTTACCTCAAAACAACATGATGGAGATCGATCGAACAGAGAGATATAGAGTTACAACATGAAATCAACAATCGTCTCTTTGGAATCCATAATACGACTTGGACGAATTTCAAACCAAACCAAAATCAATTAGCAATATATTAGTGATTGGTTAATCAAGTATAAAAACTAAGAACATGATCAATTTAAATTAAGAACATGATCAATTTAAATTAAGAACCTGATAGCTTGATTATTCATATGTTATTTAGGCTAAAACCCGAATCCTAGCGTGAGCGATAGCATGAGAACTCGCGAGAGCAGCTGTGAAGTTCACGAAATCGTTGATTGTAAGTGATGAGCGGAATCGTTGTTTTCAAAATAGTAAGCCGTAGAGCATCGAGCTGTGAAGTTCATGAGTCGATTGAGTGTTGAGTTGGTATTTTGATTTTGAATCGAATGCAGAAGGATGATGAGCGATGATTAAAGTTCTATAGATCCCAATTCTTAAAAATTGTTTTTTTTATAGAGCCAAATTCTTATAATAGTTTTTTTTATATAGCACAATTTTTAAAATAGGCTTTTTTTCAGTTGGGCTTTTAAGTTTTGTGCAACTTTTTCTAAACCAATGTTAATGTTGGGCCTTTTTGTATAATGACATTTTAAAGAATATAATTGTTTTTATTCTAAACTCTAAGGTGTTCTATTTACTTTTTAAACTCAAATACAACAATCAAAAGTGTCCTATTAGTTTTTAAACTCTATTACAACAATCAAAAGTGTCCTATTAAGGTATGCTAATAAGACTTCAAAATTAAGGACTGGTCTCGTACACTAATGTGTCGTATTAGCCCTTTTAAAGGACTGGTCTCGAAATGTGTCCCAAAAATGTGTCCTATAAACCCCTTTTTGTTGTAGTGCCTACAAGCGTGTCCCCCATCTAAAAATAGAGAATGGTTCGTACACAAAGATATAAGTGTACATAAATCATAAGACACAAAGATATAAGTGTACAAACATATAAGGATATAATTATTGTGAATAATGTCTACATAACAAAGGCACGCTAGTCATGACGAGTGATCAGATAACATAGGTTCGTTTTCACTATCTGAATCATCGTCCACGTTTTCAATCATTCTTCTTCCTCGTCGCTAACTTCATGATCTGATGCATCTTCCTCGTCACTAGATTCGTCATTTGTGGCGACTACGTTGACCTCCCCAGTGACAAGATGGACGGAATCAAGGAGAGACAAGGGTGGCTGGAGGATTCGGTGGTCGATAGTGAAGGAGAGGGAGAATGACAAAATGAGAGATTGAGAGGGAGAGTGCGAAATTAGAAAATTAGGACGTTATGCCCGCTCTTTTTTTATGAAAATTCAGTAAAATCACCGACGGATTTTCGACAGAAATTCCATCGGCAATTACCGAGAGAACTTATCCGTCAGTGATCACCGACGGATTTCCTTTTTTTAAAATTAAAATACATCTATTTTAAATTATTAAAAATTATTAAATTATATTATTTTTTAAATTATTAAATAAACTATTATATAATATTTAATATTAAAATTATTAAATAAATTATTAGTTTATCAAATTATAGAAGGATGACTAAAATACCCCTGACTAAAATTATATCAAATCATCTACATACATACATACATACGTACATACATACATATATAGACCAGTACATGACATACACACACACTTATATGCATACGACATATACATATATACATACATACATACTTATATGCATTAAACATACACATGTATACATGATATACATATATATGTATTAATGCCAAAAAATCGTCCAAAGGAAGACTTAAGGTCGGTGTGGAGCTTTAACAACTAAAGTAAGCGATCGATCAACAAATCATGCGACAAGGGTAAAAAAAAAGACAAGAGACAAAGAATTTGGTGATGCGGAAAACTCCATCAAGGGTAAAAATTGCGGATGATAGCAGAGATCGTCAAGTGCACTATGTACATCAAACAGGGACATCGTCCTTTAGAAGGAGCAATTGACAGTAAAAATGACAATATTACAGGAGTAAATAAACAAGTAATAAGCTTGAAGTTGTTCGTCGTGTGATGGAACACTTTGTCGAGTATTAGATCGTAACTGATATGTTGAATGGTTCTTCGAGATTGTTTATGTAGCTTTGGTTGCCATAAATGAGCATTGAATGTCCAACGGTCTTGGTAACGAATGATCTTGATGATGCTCGTCCGTTATGACCGTTTGCCCTTGAATGCGTGTAAAACATGTAATGAAGAACCATAAAATAAAACGGTCGTATGTAATGAATGACATATAACCGTTAGTGACGTTACAGAGGTCGTAAGATAGGAGTCATCGAGTGACTCTTGGTTGTGGTCAAGAGAAACTTACGACCGTCATCACAAGTGACGAGTATGGTCCTCAGTGTATGCGGTCCTCAGGACCTTATCTTAAATCAAGAGTTGTCATGAGATTGGTGATGCTTGTTTTTCTTGCGTCGGTTGTGACTTGTGAATTTTTACCCAAACAGTGTACCCCCAAAATTCGAAAATTAGGCGACAAGTCGACTTTTCAGATTTTGTAACGGGACTGGACACGTGTCGAAAAATGTAAAAGAATCGGTTTCTCGAAAACCGAAGAGTTCGTGGGGGAAGTGAGCAGCCGCATAACGGCCGTGACGTCATGGCGACGTGGGGCGCGTGGTGTCAGGCGTAGGGACAGGTGTCTTCCATCCGACGTCTGGCGTGAGAAGGGTCAATGACAGATGTCGACCATCTGTCGACTCGACCTAACATCGAATTGCGTATAAATAGCGATCCTTGCCGGCTCCTTTCCTTTTTACGCAATTTCTGAGTCTTAGAGAAAGATTTCCCTATCTTTGTGTGATCTTAGCCAAACTTGTAAAAAATCGAAAAAATTATTGTCCTAATCGACTGAGGTTTTTAGAGCTCCATATTAAGTACGATCTTTCGACCCTTAGTTTATGTGCTTTCAGATTCAAGCTTGAAATCCTAGTAAGAACTGTGGCGTTTTTGGTTTTTCTCGTTAAAACCATTTAATACCCCGACTTTGTAATGTTTTCGGATCCCATTAGTACCCTCAGTGAAGAGGAAGACATCAAGGCATTCCGGTTATTGGCCGGGATTCTTGATGACATGATGCTTTGTCCCCTGACATTGCTTCGTCTAGAGCAATGTACGGACGGGTACTTCATGATATACAAGTATCCGTTCAAGATAGGGTTTACATGGCCCTATTCTCCATTGTCGAGATCGTTTCTCACGAACTTTGACTTATCGCCGGGGTAAATGATGCCCAGTTCTGGAGAATCGTTCAAGTCTTTGAACGATTGACGGTGGGTTGGGAGACACCTTTCACCGTCTACAACCTTCTCTTGGCCTATACGGTCAAGACAGAGGCGAATCATCGGTACAACCTCTTCTTAAAGTATAGAGGGCCTCGTACCTTGGTTTAGGAGATCGCGGTCAACGACCGTAAGTAGAAGACGAGTTATGTCTTCGGTCGTATTGTGTCTCCTAGTGATGGCGACCACTGGCTCACCACGGGGTGGAATACCAAGGGTAAGACGCATAGTCTCTTTTAGTATTTTTGTCGTTAGGTTAACTTATCGAAGATTTTTACTAAGGTTGTTCCGTTTTTCCTTGCTAGTGATCGACTTCTCGGTAGCCAAGCCCTCTGCCGCTTCAACCTCTAAGGTCGAGAGGTTCCTGGAATTTATTGTCGAAGAGCATTCCTTTTTCACCATCCGTCCCACTGCCGACTGGGACGAGGACGACGACGTACAATACATCGGGACATCAGCCGCTGCTTCCATAGAGGAAGGAGGAGAAGAAGAAGAGGAGGCCGTCGAAGGGATTTCGGAGAAGGATATGACAGGTAAGTCATTCTTCACTTTTTATCTTAGTTTGTAGGGTCTAGTCGTTAGACGTCACCTATCAGTCGTAAATCCTTGTGGGGTCTAGTCAAAAAAGATGTTAACTATTGGTCGTGAGATTAGTTGGTCTAGTCGTTTAGACATCACCACTTGATCGTAAGATTTTTGATGGGTGTAGTCACCAGACGTCACCCGTTGATCGTAAGACCGCTTAGGATTAGTCGCAAGATGTCACCTTTAGATCGTGAGATCTTATAAGGTCTGGTCTTTATGAATGACGTCACTTACTTGTTTTTGTGTTGCTGACGTTGTTTGTGTTACTTTTTTCAGGAGGATCGACCCCTATAGAATCATCGACGGGTATCTCGAAGACGGAGGCCTTCACTCAACTCGCCTGAAAAGGGCAAGAGATGAAAAGAAAAGATCCCCCGACATCCGGATCGGGGGTCAAAAATTCGAAGACGTTCCTGAGGGAACCGTCTTCAAAGGATGATCTTCCCGAGGCCACTGTAGAAGGCGAAGACGCCTCCGGTCGTGGATGGGAAGCCAGTCTCGCAGACCTCACAGGCCGGGGTGGAGGGCCAATCTTCAGTGTCAAAAGACAAAAGGAAGGGTCATGCGACCAACGAGGTTCCAACTTTGATCAATGTGAGTTTTACCCTCCTGGGCGACTTTATGTCGCCCGGACAGCTGGGTAGGAGGTCTATGTTTCCCTATTTGAGGAAGTTTCTTCTACCGTCGTTCCTTGACCGATACAAGGATGTATCGGTGGATGACTTGACCACCCATGTCTCAGGGCTTTCCTTTATGGTAAGCATTTTTTCTGACTTTGAGTCAAAAGATTTTATAATTTATCTTCTTTGCCTTACGATCTAATCATAGGTCGCACGATTATGCAGGCTCTCGAGCCGAGGCTAGTCCTCAACACCCGCATGGATCAGGTGAAGAGGTTAGTCCCGACTGCTTTGGCTAATGAACAGGCGGCGCTGGTCAGGGCTCTTGATGCAGAGGACACGAGGGAGGAATACTCCGTTCGGCTCAACGACGCCCTTAATTACCTTGAGGTTACGGGTCACGATAAGGAGGTGCTCCGGGGGCAGCTGAAGGTGGCCCTAAGTCGTGAGTCTACGGTCGAGGAGGGTTTGAAGACGTCTGAGGCAGCCATAGCCGAGAATAAAAAAGACGCTGAGGCCCTTAGGGCGGAGTTGGGGGTGACCAAGGCTCAAATCGCCGAATTGGAGGAGAGGGTGAAGTGCATAGAGGCTTTCACCCATCTCTTGGCCCGGGTAGCTTTGATAAGGAGCCACTTGAGGGGTCTGAACCCCTGGCATCGGCGGAAGGAGAATTGTCCTTTTTTTTAGAGGCAGTTGGGGTCGAGAGATATCTAGATTAAGAAGACGAGCAAGAGCTCAATTCAGGATCAGATGTCCCCAAAGGTGGAGATGTCGTTGTTACGCCCCAACAACAACTAGAGCAGGGGCAGGAGCAGGAGCAGCCGAAGGCTCCTTAGATAGCTTTGTAATTTTTTTCTTTTGATCGGACGACCGTTGGTGGTCGTGTCTAATTTTGTAATATCTTTCGATATTAATATATGAATCCTTTGGACAAATCGAATTGTCGCATACTACTATGTCTCTAGTTCAATCACTATAACAAGAAATCCATGCATAAAAAGCTCATGACAAACGTAGCAAAGACATAAGTCTTTAAACTGAGAATGAGAGTTTCTTAAGTAACTCACGACAACCATAAATGACGAGGGATAAAAATAGAACTTACTTATCCAAGAAACTCATGTCATTAAAATGTGATTGAACACAAATTATGCTTGCGACTGGGCAAGTAGGTAATTTCACCAAGGATCTTGCGACTTACGCAAGTTTTAAACCTGGCGATCCATATAGAACTTACTACTGGAGCAGGTTGTGAACCTGTTAGGTGATTAAATTGTCCTTAAGTCAAGAGGACAAGAAAGTACGATTGCTAATGTTAATGCCAAAAGTCGTCCCAAGGAAAATCTAAGGTCAATGTGGAACTTTAACAACTAAAGTAAACAATCGATCGACAAATCGTACAACAAAGGTAAAAGATAAATATGACACAGAGAATTTGATGACGCGGAAAACCCATCGAGGTTAAAAACCGCGGACGATAGCAGAGATCGTCAAGTGGACTATGGACGTTAAACAGGGACGTCGTCCTTTAGAAGGAGTGATTACAAGTACAATTCACAATATTACAGTAGAGAAGTAATGTAATCATGCGATCGAGCTAGAGTATACGCCAGAACACTATGTCGAGAGATTCTGCTTGAGAGAATTTGTTAAATGTTGAATATTGAACTTACTCTATAATCAGATGATCCTCTCTTTCGTTGCTATTCAAAGTTGTATAAATAGCTTTGGTCGCCATAAATTAGCATTGATTGTCCAATGGTCTGGATATTGATTGATCTTGATGGTGCTTGTCTATTATATCCGTTGGTATTTATGTGCATTAAACCTGTAATGAAAGATTTAGAGAGGAAAAACGGTTGTATGCAATAGATGATCAATGGTCGTTAGTAACGTTACATAAGTCGTGAAGTATAAGTCTTCTCGAGAGAACCCTGTTAGTCGTGGACGTGAGAAACTCTCGACGATCATCGCTGGGGACGACGATTTCTTCTTACGTGTGTGATCGTCAGAACCTTATCTTAATACAAGAATGGTCGTTAGTCTGGAGATG
Source organism: Arctium minus (assembly GCA_954870635.1). Classification (NCBI taxonomy): domain Eukaryota; kingdom Viridiplantae; phylum Streptophyta; class Magnoliopsida; order Asterales; family Asteraceae; genus Arctium; species Arctium minus. Next base: position 40,399,651 of record OX941080.1, on the reverse strand, counting down.
TTTGATTTTCTTCCGTTGGTCGAGACTTGTGAAATTTTACCCAAACAGTTTGCCCCCATAATTCGAAAATTAGGCGACAAGTCGTTTTTTCGAATTTTGTAACGAGATTGGACACATGTCGACTTTTGTAACTGAATCATTTCCTTGAAAACAGCGATGGCGATGTGGGGCGTGTGGTGTCACGCGTAGGGACAGGTGTCACCGGTTGTTGGTTCGACCTGACCTTGAATCATGTATGAATATTGACCTTAGCCGAATCCTTTCCTTTTACGTGATCACAAGTTCTTAGAGAGAGTATCTTCCTAAATCTTTGCCAAAACCAACATGTTGTAGCGAATCGTTGCCCTAATTTGATTGAGGTTTTAGAGATTTATTTAAGGTACGATTTCTTTTAGTTTTATGTGTTTAAAGACTCAAGCTCGAAAGCCTAGGAAGAATTGGGATGCTTTCGGCTTTTACGTATTGACTATACACGATCCCGATTTTGCGATGTCGCTAAACCCAATTAGTGTTTTTTGTGAGGAGGAAGACGTCGAGTGTTTCAGTCTCTTAGCTGGGATTCCGGCAGACGTGACTCTTATTCCACCGGTGTTACTTCTCCCGAAACAATGCCCAGATGGATACTTCGTGATATACGAGTATCCATTCAACATAGGGTTTACGTGGCCCTATTCTCCGTTATCAAGATCGTTCCTTATGATCTTTGACTTGTCTCCAGGGCAGATGATGCCCCAATTTTGGAGAATCATTCAGGTGATCGAACAATTGACGGATAAATGGAAATCACCTTTTACCGTCTACGACCTCCTCTAGGCTTATACAGTCAAGACAGAGGAGAACCATCAGTACAACCTCTTTTCCAAATATAGAGGGCCTCGTACCTTGGTTCAAGCGACTGCGGTTAATGACCGCAACTTAAAGATGAGATACGTCTTCGGTCGATTATCATCGGTTGCTGGTGACATCCAGTGGCTCACCACGGGATGGAATACTGAAGGTAAGATGTAGATCTTTTTTGGTCGTTAGTTTATTCATCACAAATTTTTACTAACGTTTGTTTTGCTTTATTGTCAGTGATCGATTTTACGGTAGCTAAACCTTCTTCTATACGATCCTCCCTACTTTCGACTGGGACAAGGGGGACGACGATGTACAGTACGTCGGGACATCGGTTGCCTCTTCCGTAGAGGAGAGAGAAGAAAAGAGAAGGAGGAAGAACCCGCTGAGGAGACTCCTTAGGTGGAGATGACGGGTAAGCTCTTGTTTATATAGAGTCTAGTCATAGGACGTCATCTAGGAGTTTTTAATGGGTTTAGTCGAATAGACATCACTCATTAGTCGTACGATCGTACAAGTCGTCAAACATTTACAGATTGTAAGGTTTTTATTGGGTCTAGTCGAATAAACATCACCCATGAGTTATGTAGTCAGTGGGTCTAGTTGTCTGGACGTCAGCACTGGTCATAGGATCTTTTTAGGGTTAGTCGTACGACTTTCCCTTTTAGATCGTGTGATTTTTCGTAAGATCTAGTCTTTGTGTAGGATGTCACTTACTTGTAATAACTTTGTTTGTTTTTATTTTTTCAGGAGGATCGACCCTTGCAAGATCATCAACTAGGCTCTCAAAGAGAGAGGCCCTTGCACAGCTCACCCGCAAAGGGCGAGAAATCAAACGAAATGCTTCCCCGATATCTAGGTCGGGGGTCAAGAAGACGAAGGTGGTTCCGAGGGAACCGCCTTCAAAGGATAGTGGTCTGAAGACCACTATCGCGGAGAAGACGAAGATGTCTCCGGTCATAGACCTGGAACTAATTTCGCGGGCTCCGCCAGCTAGGGCGGAAGGGCGGTCCTTTTCCCCTAAGGACAAGGGGAAAGGACTAGAGACCAAAGAGGTCCCGACTCCAGTAGACGTAAATTTCACCCTTCCGGGTGACTTCATGTTCTCTGGTCAGTCGGGAAGGAGGACTCTGTTTCCTCATCTGGGGAAGTTTCTCCTGCCATCCTTCTTCAATCGATACAAAGATGTATCGGTCGATGACTTGGAGGCCCATGTCTCGGGACTCTCCATCATGGTAAGTTTTTGTATTTTATGTCATTCGAGACTTTATAAATTATTTTCTTGTCTTTCAACCTAACTGTTGATCGTACGACTGTGCAGGCTTTTGAAACGGGACTGGTCGTAAACACCCGTATGGACCAGGTTCGGAGCTTAGTCCCAAATGCTCTAGCCAAGGAGCAGACGACATTGGTCAGGGCTTTAGAGGCAGAGTCAAAGGCTGCAGCAACAGAAGCCAAGAAGGATGAGTATTCCGTTTGGCTCGATGACGCTCTCAACCGGGCAGAGGTTGATGATCACGAGAAGGAGGAACTCCGGGGGCCACTAAGGGAAGCCCTGGGTCGAGCGTCCGCAACGGAGGCGGAGCTGAAGGCGACTAAGGAAGCTTCGACCGTGAATGAAAAAGAGGTCGAGGCTCTTAGGGTGGAGTTGGGGGCGGCGAGGAAGCAGATAGCCGGTCTTGAAAAAGACGTGAAGTCCATCAAGACTTTCTCTCGTCTGAAGGTCCGAGCGGCCATAATGAGACGCTACTTGAGGGATCAAAATCCCTTGGCGTCGGCAGAAGACGAGTTTGCCTTCTTCTTGGGGTCGATTGGAGCCGAGAAAGATCTCGACTCTGAAGATGAGCAGGAAGTCGAGTTGGGGGATGACGCTCCTAAAGGAGGAAATGCTACATCCGACCCTCAGCAAGAACAAGAGCGGTCGGCTCCTTAGCTAGCTTTATAATTTTTTGAATTTTCAATCGGGTGACTATTGGTGGTCGTGCCGCGTATTGTAATATCCTTTTTTGGATATTAATGGAAATATTTTTGAACAGATTGAACTGTAGCTCACTATCGAAACAAATATTAAAGCGACTGTATAAGTAACTCACGACAGATATGGAAAAGTAATTGAAAGATAACAAAGATTAATGAAAATCTAAGTAACTCAGAAAAAAAAATAGATAACGAGATGTAATAGTATAACTTAAGTACTTCAAGCAATTCACAAATATGATCGAACGTTAGTCGGTCTTGCAGCTTGGCAAGCAAACAACAATTTTTAGCAAGGAACTTACGTCTTGATGTGAATTGCAAATCTGTCGATTGGTAACCTAATTCAGAGGTAACCCACAAGGAACTCGCGATTGTCATAAGATAAAAGTAAGGTTTTGACCTTATATTCATAAGTCGTACAACATTGTCGTGAAACAATCGTGGGACATAACTATAGTCGAATGATCGACCGATCCTGCAATGAAACTGTTAATGCCAAAAATTGTCCAAAGGAATATTTAAGGTCGTTGTGGAGCTTTATCCAACTAAAGAAAGTAACCAGACGACAATATGGGTGATAATAAACAGAATAATAAGACAAGAGATTTGGTGACGCGGAAAAACCTCAACGAGGAAAAAACCACGAACGACTGGGAGAAGTCGTCGTGCACTATGATCGCCAAACAGGGGCGATGTCATTATGTATTACAATTTATACGCAAGATAAATACGTAAAAAGAAACATGGAAACAGGTAATAATTGTAAATCGTGTGTAAAAAGCTTCTTTCGTGCGAATAATGCTTCGGTCATGGGATTGTTCTTAGTATAACTTGTGAACTCTAGAAATCGTACGTAATTGTTGTTGAATTAGCTGTGTCCCTGTCCTAGTGTGTGTCTTTGGTATTTATAGTCTTTGATCTTCATAAATGTGTCATTGATTTTTGAGGTAACGGTCGAAGGTTTAAATGACTTTGATGCCCGTTGTCAGTTATATCCGTTGGTTTTTATGAGCATTAAACCTGCATTGAATAAACAAGAGAAGAACATTGAGTCCAACGTTAGTATGGTAGAGGTCGAGAGTAATCTCTATGATGGTCGTACGATGCTCGACTGACTTTCGAGAAAATGTCGACTGTTGTCGTAGACATTCTGGTCGACAGGACCTTATCTTAATACAAGATCAGTCGTGTGAAATATGCAATAAATGTTACTTCGTCGTGGTCGTGGATTTTTGACCCAAACAGTTTGCCCCCAAAATTTAAAATTAAGCGACAATTTTGAATTTTAAATTTTGAGTTTTATCAAAAAATTTGGCCGTTCCCACGTGTCACTCGGGGAGAGGTTCTCGTCACGGTGGAACCGAAGCGGTTCGCTTCCAACTAGGACCACGATGGCCTAATTGACACACGTGACATCATTGTGGCATGTATCCGCGTGCGTGACAGTTGTCAGGAAAGGTGTTAACGATCCAACGGTGCATACGAAAATTCGATCGACACGTGTCGATCATCCAGCGACTCGACTTGATACGTTTGAGTGTATAAATAGGGGTATCGAAGGGATTGTTTCCTTTTACGCTTTCAAACACTTTTAGAGAAAGATTTCCTTGATCATATTCACAAATCCTTTCCAAAAACCTGCCAAATCTTTACCATTAGTTTGAGGTTTAGGATACTATATAAGGTAAGATCTCTATTACTCTTTTATGTGATTCAAGACTTTAGCTAGGAAACCTAGGACGGACTGGGATATCTTAGGTTTGAGTGAGCCAAAAATCAATTTGACTGGTTTAGCTATGTCGACTGAACCGGCTAGCACCATCTAAAGTCAAGACGATCTCGACGATTTTAGGTGCTTAGCGCAGATACGCTTTTCGGTGGCCATCAACTCACCCGGCCAAATACGCCCGGACATGTGTCTGGAGGGGTAGTTCGTCATATACGAGTACCCTTTTAAGAAAGGGTTCAAGTGGCCTTACTCGCCACTGTCGAGGTTGTTTATGCACACATTCAGCCTTGCCCCGGGGCAACTTATGCCCCAGTTCTGGAGAGTCGTCTCGGTTATCGAGCGACTAACGAGTGAGTGGGGATCGACGTTCGACGTGAATGACCTCCTCACGACGTTCCAGGTGAAGGTGGACGGTTTCCACCATTACAACTTATTTTCCAAGTACCGAGGTGATCGCACCTTGGTACTTAACACCGCGGTCAACGACCATGGGTGGAAAGCCAGATACACATTCGTTCGTTCGGCGTCGCTGGGTCCAGACAGCGATGTGCTAGGGATGTTCTAGAATACGTCGAGTAATATTTTTACTTTATTTAGTCTTTGTCGTACGTTTCTATAGATTTGCATCTAACGTTTTTCTTTTGTTCTTTTGATTTCAGCTATCAAGTTCGACGAAGTACGACCGAATAACAATTCAGTGTACAAGATCACCGGCTTCCTCGAGTATAGTCTAGTCGATCGGTCGTATACCCCTCTTCAATAGGAAAACAACGACGAGGGAGTGACCATCGTCGAGCCTTCAGAGGTCGAGGCCGAGGAGGTCGAGGAGGAAGACAAGGAAGAGGAGGAGGAGATGGAACTTAGTGTACTCGTCCCTTTGATCTCTCCTTTTTCCTTGTTTTGTCATGTGTTTAATCGTTGTTTTCTTTGTTTTTTAGGTGGTTCTCCAGCAAAGACGTCCCCTGCGGCCGATCATAGGAGGGCCCAGCTAGAACTGGCCCGAAAGGGCAAGGAGAATTGGAAGGGACTCTCAACTACTGGGTCGAGTGTGCCCAAAAGAACTAGGATGACGGTCCCGAGGGAACCGTCGTCGAAAGGTGGTGACGCATTGAGTGTCGCCACTCAAGAGAAGGCAAAGATGGGCGATGCCATACCGGAGGTCCCCATAAGCGTTGCTCCTCCAAAGCAGGAGGAATCTGGCGTCGAGCGGCGTCCTCCGAAGAATGTTCAGAAGACCGAGGCTTCTGGTTCCAACCCCCTGACAAACGACAAGGGGAAGGGACCTGCGAAAGTTCAAACAGTCAACTTCACGTTGTCGTCTGACTTCATGGCAAATGATATCCTTCATAGTTCGAGGATATTTCCTCACATCTGGGGAAATACAACCTCGTTGTCTTTAAGGACAAGTTCAAGGCGATGACCATCGACAACGTGGGGTCTAATGTCTCCGGTCTTGCTTTTCTGGTAAGGGTCGATACTTACCTTTTTCTTATCTTTGTAGTATAACTGTTGTATTTAATATTGTGCTAATTGTCGTGTACTATCCTTTGTAGACATTCCAAGCGTCCCTAAGTCTCTACGGGGAGATGGAACGTATTCGTCGGGCAGTGCCGCTTGCTCTCAACAGAGATAAAACGGCGTTGAAGAGGGATCAAGTCGCTCTCTCCAGGGAGAGGGAATCCAAATCCCAGGTGGAGTCTCTTTCGGTAAGGCTTCAAGAAGCCTACAACGTCTTGGAGGTATCTGGTCACCAGATAGCCAATCTGTTGACACATCTTCACGTGTCGTCCGAGATCCTGAAGGGGACCCGGGAGGTTCTAGAGTGGGGCCCAAGTGTCACTGGTCGCGAATGAAAAAGAGATGAAGGGCATGGGGGAGAAGGAGGCCGAGTAGAAGGTTAAGATCGAGGAGTTGGAGGAGAAGCTGAAGGCCGTCGAGGCTTTCACGCGATGGATGACGAAGGCAGCCATCATGAGGCAACATTTGGTTGGGAAGAATCCCCTTCCCAACGCAGCTGGAGACCTTAAGCTCTATCTTGCGGACGTCGGGAACGAGGAAGACCTAGACTCCGAGGATGAGGACGTTGAGGTAGTTGAGGTCGAGGACGAGGCCCAAGTCGATGAAGCCTAGGTGGGTGACGTCTCTATGTCGCAGCCAGCAGAAGACGCTCCTCCGTCTTGATCCTTTTGCTTTTTCTATCTTTTGTTATCTTTTCTTACTTTCTATAATCGACCGTTGGTGGTCGAGCCTTTCACTTGTAACCATTAATTTTGGTTTATAACAAAAATGGTTTTTTTCTTTACCTTGTCGAGCGTTTTTCAATAACATGATATCACATGATAACAACATAAAAGACTACTTAGAACTTTTCAAACTCAAAATTCGTACGACCAATGAATTAAAAAGTAAGACATTCAATCTATAGATAATCACGATCATAACAGACAATCTTGTGACTGAGGCATTTTGAATAATTTCATACAAGGATTATTGCGACAAAGGCAATCCAAACAGTTTAAAGATTCTTGCGACAAAGGCGTTTATATATGTATAGTAAAAAATTTCTAAGTTAAAAAAACTTAGAATCAAATTCTACAAGACCAAGTTGTGTAAAAGACTTGCATTCTTGTGTCGTGCGATCATACGAGGAAACAATGTCAGAGGTTGGTCGTTGGCTAACCAACGAACCTCCGATGCTTAAGTCAGTACTGGTCGTGAAAAATTATTATAAGAAAAAGGTATGATAGACTTAGAAGAATAACTCTTGAGATGTATTGCATTCCAACTACGTGGGATTTCTTGGCCGTCAAGGGTTTGGAGCCTGTAGGCACCTTTTCCTACGACCTTAGATATACGATATGGACCTTCCCACTTAATGGAAATCTTACCTGCTTTCGTCTCTTGAGTGTTTTTAAACACTCGACGTAATATATGATCGCCTTCTTGGAAGACTTTGTTTTTATGTCTTAGTTGAAATGACGTTTGACTCACTGCTTTTTAGACGCCATTCGAACCAATGTTGATTCTCTCATTTCTTCAAGAGCGTTGATATCGTAACTTAGGTCAACCATGTAATGGTAGAATGAAGTATGCCTTGATGTGGGTAACTGTATTTCGACGGGTAGAACCGCCTCACAACCGTAGACCAAAGAAAAGGGAGTTTGTCCCGTGGACGTTCGGGGAGTCGTACGATTTGCCCATAAAACCGAATGAAGTTTTCGACCCATTTTATTTTAGCTGATTTCAGTTTCTTCTTGATCGAGTTTATAATAGTCTTATTGCTCGATTCTGTAAGTCAGTTACGATCCTCACAAAATTGCTTAGTTCTTTCACTTATAAATTGGGATACATTGTCGTAAACTATCTCGGATGGTATTCCGAACCTACATATAATGTTAGTCTGGATAAAAGATATGACCTCTTTGTCCCGGACTTGGGAAAAAGCGGCTGCCTCTATCCATTTAGAGAAATAATCCGTAAGAATAGGTAAAAAATACCTTTCGCCCAAGGGCAGTGTCAGGATCGAAATTCAAACAAGAATTTAACACACACTCAGAAACTATGTTAAAGGAGTCGCGGAAAAACATTTTAACAGTAAATCAATGGAACAGTATCAGAATGAAAATCACAAGTTATATTGATTTAACTTAATGATTACAAACAAAACCTGAATCTGTTGAACAGGTTCAACAGACGTTCAATACTTCTCTATTGAAAGGACTTCTAAGAACCTTGAGGTTAATTCTCTCTAAAAACAAAACGTATATCGAAAACTCTATCAATGTATATTCTAAACTATGCCTTCTATACAATATATATACAAGACAGATTACAAGATAATTATAAAAGAAAAATTAATCTTCATGATCCAGTCGATAATTATCTTCAAATCTCCTTGACTTTCGCATTAATCAAATCATTCCATCATTATCTTCTCAACAGCTTTAATCTTCATAAGCAGTAGTAATTGCTCAGCAGTATTAACCATCTTGCAGTACTAACATGCTAGCAGTACTAACCATGTTAGCATTATTAATCTCACCGGCAATAGTAATATTGAACTAGCAGTATTAATTACAGAAGAAGTAGTATCTGGCAGTATTAATCATCCTTAGCTCATTTCAGACCCAACAATCTCCCCCTAACTTAACTTTTCAGATTGAGAAGTTAAGTTCTTCAAAATTTGGTCTTTATGATACTTTCAAAACTTAAGCTCAATTTTCAAGATTAGGATCCAAACCTAAGCTTTGATTGATGATTCTTTTGACTACTATCTTGGCCATTTCAGAATCCTTTGAACATACCAGCTTAGCATTCAACATACCTTGCAATTTGGCTTTGCTGTGATCATAAACTTTATCCACCAGGTAGTACTCATGATAAGATCTGTCAATAGTGATGACATAGACTTCACACCTTTCAAATAGCATCCAATTGTCTATTCTTTGGAATTTATTCTCCAGATGCAGATCTCTGACAACATGTTGAACTTTGTTAGGATCAAACATCATGCATAAGTACTCCATGGCTAATCTTATTAAGCTCATTCCTGCTCCTGTCAAATCCTTTTCATACAAGCTCATTCCAACCTTGAACATTTCTTCTAAGTCAGATCTGGAATAACTTCTGATGATTTTGCCCCAAGTAGAGTAAACCTCATACTTGTCTCCCATCCTTTTAATCCTGAAGTATTTCTTCCTTTGATCTTCCAGGATATCCCAATGGATAATTTCAGGGGCTTGGACTGATATTGGGTCAGCTTTTACAGGTTCACTATCAGTCACTGTCATATACAAACCAACATGTACCTCAGATTGTTCAGATTGTTCTGCACCTTGTTGACTTGATTGTTCTTCAGGGGTTGCAACAACAGGTTCAAATTATATTTGCACTTCTTCAATCCTTGTCCTTTTGATCTGTTTCTTTGAAGCTATGGTTTTCATTCTTTTGACAGCTTTGACTATTTGAGCAAGAGTTTCTTCTTTTTGTTCTTCTTCCACTTCTTTTGTAGAAGTGGTTTCTTCACTCTCAGGAAAAGGTTGTTGGATATGCAGATCATGCCTTTATTTCATTTTCCTTTCAACCTCAACCCTTTGAGTAAATTCTCCTTGTAGCTTGGTCATTTCTTTCTTGTAAAGCCCTTCAATTCTGCCACAAGACATACCAGTGAACATGCCTTCTTTAACACCAACTGATCCTTTTAGAAAATTGATCATTTTCCTCCTTTCTTGGTTGGCAACAAAAGTCTTTGAAGGTTGTATTTTCTTTGTCTGTGCTGGCTGCCTTGGCATAAATGCTTTTTCTTGGACTTTCTTGGCTTCAGCTGCATCCCTCAAACTCCTTTGGTACTCCTCATTGAGCTTTTCAGACAGATCTAAAGCAATTTGCCGATCTTTGGCAGTTTGAGACTCTTCTTTTGCTTCTATTTCAGATTACAGCTGTTTGGCTACCTCTTCATCCAGAGCTATTTGAACTGACTTCTTTGTTTTCTTGAGAGTTTCCACTACCTTTTCTTTTCCTTTTCTCTTTACCTCAGCATCACTTATTTCTTCTCTTCTTTTCAAATCCTCCTTCTTTGATTTCCACTCCCTTGACCTTTTGAGTAGCCTTAGGAGTGTCTGTTTTTGCCTTCACCAGTGTTTCAACAATCTCTATCTCTTCAACTGTCAGCCCTGTTTCTGCTGCTGCTTTTTCAGTTTCTACTACAACTTCAGTTACTGCTGCTACTTCTGTTTCTGCTGCTTTACTGCTTTTGTACCCATTTCTGCTTCTTTTCCCATCTCCCCCTCAAACTGAGATTCATCCTCTTTGGTCTCCCCCTTTTTGAAAGAATCATGATCTGTGATCCTTCTCTTTAGCACAAACTTTGATTTCTTCTTTTTGAGCACTAACTTCATCACCAGCTTTTTGAGATTTGCAATCTACTCTTGTTGGCCAGTTATAACCTGTTGCATTGCCTCTATTTTGTGCCCTTGAGAAATGACATCCATATTGATATTGGCTATGGTTTCTATCAATTTATCGTATGTATATCTATCCTCACCACCTTTAGGTGTGTTTATCACCCTTGGAGGATCTTTGGAAAGTTTAGTAGAGGTCTCCTGCCTAGCAGAAGCATCCTATACCCCCTTGGTTTCTTGGCGCCTGGGACCTTTGGATGATTGCTCATCCAAAGTTGCCGTGGGGAAGGTCTTAAAGATGTTCACACTGTCCTGCCCTGCACTTTGTACAAAGTCAGTAGTGTGAGCCTCACCGCCCACATGGTCTTCCTCCTCCTTATTGAGCACCTTCTTGGGGTTGGGAGACACCGCTGTGTTTTCCCTTTGGATATTCTCTGATGGAAATGCTCCATCAGAGGGCTTTTAGGCTTTGGGCGTGAAGATACTAGAAGGAAAGGAACCTTCTGTACCTTTTTCCTTGTGTATGTATGAGTAATGGGTGATGTTGGCTTCTTTAGAAGGGACTGAGGGATATGATTTGTAGTGGAAGGTGTGGGTAGGTCATCAGTGGGTTGGTCTAATGTGGGCTTTGACCCTGATGCCTCACCTTGAGAGTGGGACACAACCATCATTGTAGAGAACAATGGTGTGTCTATACCAGAGAAGTCCTGACTGGGCCTCTTCATATTTGAGAACACTTTCCCCTTTGGGAGTTTTGGTACATATACCTCCTTGAAGGTAGGTAAATCCGTCAATTCCTTATTAAGTACTTCTTGTACAAACCTTGGATACATATAAAAGTTTTTTGATTTGGTATCCAGGTTTGACATTAAATCGTTTAAGATCATTTGAGAGAAATTAAACTTTCTAGAGATCGCTAAGCAAACCAAAGCATAGGCTATGGTGCTACTGAACTCACTCCAGCCAGTTGTTTTTCTTGAAATGCAGTGTTGTAGGGTATGAACAAAGAATCTCCACTGAGGTGAAAATTTGCTCTTGAAGAACTTGAATACCTCTGTGGGACCTTCATACCCCATTCGATTTATTGCAGCAAAGAGATCTTCCTTAGGTAGAGAAGTAATACCTGCGGCATCATCTAGGCGTACATGTGCACGGATGCAGCCTTCAGTAATGGTCAGAGGTTTATCACAAACCCTTGATTTGATGACCTGATTGCCATCTTCAGTATGGATGGTAGCATTCTCCCAAAACTGTCGCATGTGTTCCACATAGATTGTGGGATTGACAGATAATGCGTATGCGACGTGTGAGGATTTGAGAAAATCCACAATATGATGAAACCCCGCAGCTTGCTTGGGTTTATGTAGCATTGCTAACTCGTTGTGATTATCCACAAACACGAGACCTGCCATTAGTTCTTAAGTCGATTGAGCACTAGGGTGTAATCACTGGAAAGCAAGAGTTAGGAAGAGAGAAGATGAATAAGCAAAAGAAATTCAAAGAGCCGTTTTGATATATTGGCGGGCATGAAGGGTATTTATAGGGTACATGTTTTAGTTAAGAGCAGTAGTAAATACCCTAGCAGCATTAACACAAACCCGCAGTATTAACGTACATTAGCAGTAGTAACACATACCAGCAGTATTAACACAGGCTAGACACATACTAGCAATATTAACATAGGCTAGCAGTAGTAACATATACCAGTAGTATTAACACAGGCTAGCAGTATTAACTCGTTTGGCAGTAGAAACAAGACAAGCAGTAGTAACATTGCACTGGCAGTATAAACCGCCTAGCAGTAGTAACCATCCTTAATCCTATTTGACCGTCACCATTTGTGCGAGCAGTATTAAATGAACCAGAAGTACTAACTATCTTTATTTCAAAGCAACCTGAAACAGTTAAAGATAGAGGATTAAAAGCACCATATTCCATACATTATGAGAAAGTACACAGGGAAGAATCTATACAGGTACATGAGTCAAAAGATAATAGGCTTATTCAGAGTTTATGATGCCCACACTTGTGACCAAAAATGTGAATCTACCCACATCAAAAGATTTAGTGAATAGATCAGCAAATTGGTTATTTGTATGGACTTTCACAACCTGAATTAGCTTCTTTTCATTACAGTCTCTGATAAAATGGTACCTGATTTCTATATGCTTTGTTTTGGAGTGCTTGACTGGATTATTAACAATGCTAATAGCACTGTTATTGTCTATGAAGATTGGAGTCTAAAGAAAAGTTATACCATAGTCCAGCATTTGATTCTGAATCCAGAGTACTTGTGAACAGTAGCTTGCAGCAGCTATATACTCTGCTTCTGTTGTAGAGGTGGACACTGTGGTTTGTTTCTTGCACTGCCATGACACTAGTCTTGCACCTAAAAACTGACATCCCCCTGAAGTTGACTTTCTATCCAAATTTGCACCACCCAAGTCACTGTCTGAATAAGCAAGTAGGTCAAATGGTGAGTCATGAGGATACCAAAGACCTAATCTAGGTTGGCCTTTGAGATATCTGAATATCCTCTTGACTCCTTGAAAGTGTGACTGCTTAGGCCTTACTTGAAATCTTGCACACACACAATCAGGAAACATGATAACTGGTCTTGAAGCAGTGAGATACATGAGGGAGTCAATCATGGATCTATAGTGATGAACATCCACATCCTCCCCCTCAAGATCTGCAGTGATCTGTTTGTGTGTCTCCATGGGTGTGCTTGGAGGCTTTGAATCTGAGAATCCAAACTTAGTAAGAATGTCCTGCACATACTTGGATTGGCTTATAAATATCCCATCTTTCTTCTGCTTAACTTGTAGCCCAAGGAAGAAAGTAAGTTCACCCATAGAACTCATCTTGAATCTCTTGTGCATCAATTCTTCAAAATCTCTGCACATTTGATCTTTTGTGGATCCAAAGATAATATCATCCACATAGATTTTCACTATAAGGATGTCCTTCTTCTTCCTCTGAATGAACAGAGTCTTGTCTATGATTCCTCTTTGAAAACCATTTTCCAAGAGATAGGTAGACAAAGTGTCATACCATGCCCTTGGTGCTTGATGTAGCCCATAGAGTGTCTTCTTCAATTTGTATACTCTGTCAGGATAATTTGGATTCTCAAACCGTGGATGCTGACAGACATACACTTCTTCTTCAATTCTCCCATACAAGAAAGGACTCTTTACATCCATCTGGTAGATCCTGAACTTCAAGAAAGAAGTATAGGCTAAAAATAGCCTGATTGCCTCAATCCTGGCCACTGATGCAAATACCTCTTCATAATCAATTCCCTCTTCTTGAGTATACCCTTGTGCCACTAATCTGGCCTTGTTCTTTATTACTATTCCTCTCTCATATTTCTTGTTCCTGAAGATCCATTTAGTGCCTATAGCTCTGTGTCCTTTTGGAAGGTCAACCAAATCCCATACATCCCGCAGCACAAACTGTAGTAGCTCCTCTTGCATTGCTTCTATCCATCTTGGATCCTTCATTGCATCATATGCCTTTTTGGGTTCAACCTGTGATAGAAAGCAAGATAGTAATCCTGATTGTATGTCCTTCAATCCTCCCAACTTGCTTTGATTCCTTGTGATTATAGAAGAATTGATGTCACCAATCACCAATTTAGGAGGACGATTTTGCTGAACTCTTGTTTGATGAACAACCTCTTCATTCATATTCGCTTCCAGATTAGAGTCATTCTTTTCAAGAGTGTTGCCACCCAAAACTGAAGAGTTATCATCATCTGTGTCATCTTCTTCCAAACATGGCATCTCTGGACCTTTGATTCCTGAATCTGAGGGTTGATCTTCCTTTTCACCTCTGTCTTCTTCATTTTGAGCTGGTTCAGTGTCCTTTGAATCTGAAGTATCTTTCTTATCTTGGTCACAGAATTCAACAGGATCAGCAGTAGGAGTTGGGAACAACACAAATTCTTGTCTTTGTACTTGTACCTTTTCTGTCCCTGTTCCTGCATTATGCTCATTACTGAAACCCAAAGAATTAGACAGTAAATCAATATCAAATAGCCAATCAGGACCTGAACCAAGTTGATTTGGTGTGTTCTCATTGCATTTGACAATGTCACTTTCCTCAATAATCCTAGAACAGGAGTTGAAAACTATGTAGGCCTTACTTTGAGATGAATATCCAACAAGAAACCCATCCTCAGCTTTGCTATCAAACTTGCCTAGGTGAGTTTTGGTATTAAGAATTGTGCAAGGACACCCAAATGGTTTGAAAAATCCAATAAAAGGTTTCTTCTTTTTAAAAAGCTCATAAGGTGTCTTGTCTTGGGATTTCACTACTAGAACTCTGTTTTGAACATTGCAAGCAGTATTAACTGCTTCTGCCCAAAAAGTAATTGGATGTTTTGAATCTGCCAACAGAGATCTAGCAGCTTCTATCAGAGTCCTATTTCTCCTTTCAGCAACACCATTCTGTTGAGGAGTCCTAGGAGCACTGTATTGTCTCTCAATGCCTTTTTCCTCATAGAAGCTGTTTAGGTCATTGTTTTTAAATTCAATTCCATTATCAGACCTGATGACTTTAACTCTTAGATTTGTTTGGTTTTCAACTCTAAGAACAAAGGATTTGATCAGTCCACTTGTCTCATCCTTAGTCCTCAGAAAATAGACCCAAGTGAATCTAGAGAAATCATCAACAATAACCAAGCAGTAGGATTTCTTACCAATACTCATCACATTTATAGGACCAAACAGATCCATATGCAGTAAATTACGAGGTGAAGAGATTGTATTTATCTCTTTGGACTTATGAGAAGTTTTGTGCTCTTTGCCTTTAAGACATGCAACACAATGATCATCACATGAAAATACCTTTTGTGGGAAACCTCTTACAAGGTTGTTTTTCACAAATTTGTTAATTGTTTTAAAGTTCATGTGACACATCCTTCTGTGCCAAAGAGATGATTCATCCAATGAAGCTTTTGAAAAGAAACAATTTAAAGATGAATCAGAAGCTACACTCTCCAAGTCTAAGCAATAAACATTGTCCTTTCTAGGAGTTCTAAGTAGTATCATACTTTCATCAACTACCTTGAACCCTGGAGCAAGGATAATACATTCAGTATCATTGAATAATATGCTATGTTTCTTGTCACAGACCTGTGATACACTTAACAGGTTGTATCTCAATTGCTCAACATAGTATACATCCTCAAAGGTCATCTTACCTTTTGACACATTACCTTTTCCACTTATCTTTCCACCTGCTGGATTATCACCAAAAGCAACATGTCCTCCATCAATTCTTTTGAAGTTTTCAAGGCAGGCCATGTTACCTGTCATGTGCCTGGAACAACCACTATCAACATGCCAAATGCTCCTTCCCTTGAGCTGTTGGTTGCCCTGCACATATAATAAAGCATTTAGTTTTTAATAGGAACCCAAGCCAAGGTGGTCTTGGGTTTCCCATTCTCATCAACATATTCATATTCAGACTTGATGAGATTATCAAACTGAGGTATCTTATTGCTTGAATACTTTGTCAGAAGAATGGGCCTATCACTGGAAGCAGTACTAACTTGATTGGCAGTACTAACTTTGTTAGCAGTACTAACATCATTAGCAGTACTAACTGGGTTAGCAGTAGTATTGCTTGCAGCAGCACTATATCTGTCAGCAGTACTATTTGAAGTAGCAGTACTAACAGATTTCTTTACTTTTGGAACCCAAACCTGGACAAAGTTGTTTGCTTTCTTTTTCTTTAAGTTACTCCTTGGCTTATTTGGAGTATTTTTCCTTGAATTAGCAAACTTATTCTGAGCATGAAATTTTATAGGTGCCCTTCTCACATTCTCAGCCATATGATTCCTTATTTGCATCCTATAACCAACATGATTTTGTATATTTCTTTGAAAAGTGATCATTTGGTTAATAGGATTGAAATAACAGTGTTTGGCTAGATGATTTAACTTGCCACAGATAAAACAAGGCTTTGGTCTGTTAATTTTTCTCAGATCAATTCCTTGTTTTAAAGCCCACTGATTATTTTTGTTTCTTTGATTTCCCCTTGTTTTATCATGTTGTTGGGGCTGATTCTGTTTACAAGTACAGGGACTAACAACAGTGGTTTGCATGTAATGGACTCCCTGTACCTTTCCCTTCCCTCTCTTAGAACTTTCAGCCTTCTCACTCTTTACAAAAGGTTTACCCCCCCCCCTTCATTAGTAAGGATATGATTTTCTAAAGGGATTTCTTTAAGGTCATCCTTATTCTTACCCTTAGTGGTCTCTTCTTCAGCCTCTTCCTCAATCACTACACTGTCAAGAGGATCTACATCTGTGGCTCCTGCAGGTAAGTCTATTTTCTCTTGTCTTTCTAAGAGGTCTGAAGTGGGAGGAATATAGTTATTGTTATAGGGTGGAGGGATACTGTTGTATCCTAAACCTATTTTCAGGTTGTCATGGACTTGAGATTTTAGAAGTGAGTCCATTGCTTTAGAGGTAATGGAAAACTTCTCAATGTCCAGCTTGGCTTTCTCAAAATCACTCCTTATCTTCTCACATTCCTCTTCAGACTGTTTAAGCTTAAACTCTAACTGATTCATTTCCCACTTCCAGTAGTTAGTATCATATGTGTGTTGAAGTTCATTGGCTTTGTATGCCTTAATATGTTCTTCCAAATTCACAACAATCACAACATACTCTCTTCTATCTTTCTCTAACCTTTTTAGGTCATCACACATGCTTTGATTGTGATCCCTGTACTTTTTAACAGTTTCTATGCAAAATTTTGAGCAAAGGTTATATTTTACCTCTGTAGGAATATCAGTGCTTGTTGACTCTGAAACTTTAGCCATTAAAGCTTGATTCTGAACTGCTTCTTCTGCTTGGTCACTCCAATCAAATCCCATTCCTTCTTGGGAAACAAGAGCTTGAGAAGAGTTCCTGTTGTTGAAGCTAGTGGACTGTGATGGTTGATGGTTGCTAGTATGTTGTTGAGGCATTCCACTTCTACATTCTCTTGCAAAGTGCCCCAACTTGTGACACTTGTAACATTCAACCTTGGAATTATCAAATCCAACCCTATCTTCTCTTTTCTGAGCAAAGTTGTTCCTTCCAGTCCTTTTGATGAATCTTTTTACCCTCATTGTGAGCATAGTCATCTGCCACTTGATATCCATCTCTTCCGGATCATCAACATTTATCTGTTCTAAGTCATCATTAATTAGAGTGGAATTAGCATGACTGGCTAGAAAATCTTCTAAAACTGAGTCATTAGATCCATCTTGCTTTGATCCATAGGCAGCACTAACTGATTATGTATTAGCAGCAGAATCAGTAGAAGATGATAAAAGAGCAGCATTGTATGAGTATCCAGAGGGCCTCTTCTTTGCTTCTACCTCTGCTTCAAACACCCTAAGGTCATTATAGAGGTCATCCAGTTCTTTGTCCTCCAGTTGGTCATTCTGTCTGAAGGTGACAGTGTACATAGTCCATTCACCACAAAGAGATCTTAGAAATTTTCTGTTGACATCATCTTGATCTATCTGGACACCAACAGTAGCCAATTCACCAATTAACTTATTAAATCTATCAAAAGTTCGAGTCATGGACTCATTCTTTGTAGACATGAAGTTTTCATATTGCTGCTTCAGGATGGCCTTCTGATTTCTCTTGGTACTTTTGGTACCAGAAAATCTTTCCTCCAGTGCATTCCATAGAATTTGTGCATCCGTGCAGTTGCAGAACTGGTGTTGGTACTCATTAGGTATAGCCAAGAGCAGTGTGCTCAAGGCTTTCATCTCTGTCTGCCTCATCTTCCTCTCTCCATCAGACTTTGGTGGAGGTCTTTTGCCATCTGGTCCTATCTTTCCTTCATCTGAGGGACCATTCTCAATGATATCCCAGATTGAGAAGTCTGTGAGAAGAATATATTGCTTGATTCTGATCTTCCACATGTCAAACTCATTGGGTTTGAGCATGGGGACCTTTGATACCAAAACGTTGTCGCTTGAACTGTCCATGATTATAGGATTATGAGTTTTCTTGCTCTGATACCACTTGTCAGGATCGAAATTCAAACAAGAATTTAACCCACACTTAGAAACTATGTTAAAGGAGTCGCGGAAAAACACTTTGACAGTAAATCAATGGAACAGTATCAGAATGAAAATCACAAGTTATATTGATTTAACTTAAAGATTACAAAAAAAACCTCAATCTGTTCAACAGGTTCAACAGACGTTCAATACTTCTCTATTGAAAGGACTTCTAAGAACCTTGAGGTTAATTCTCTCTAAAAACAAAACGTATATCGAAAATTCTATCATTGTATATTCTAAACTATGCCTTCTATACAGTATATATACAAGACAGATTACAAGATAATTATAAAAGAAAAATTAATCTTCATGATCCAGTCCATAATTATCTTCAAATCTCCTTGACTTTCGCATTAATTATCAAATCATTCCATCATTATCTTCTCAGCAGCTTTAATCTTCATAAGCAATAGTAATTACTCAGCAGTATTAACCATCTTGTAGTACTAACATGCTAGCAGTATTAATCTCACCAGCAGTAGTAATATTGAACTAGCAGTATTAATTACACAAGAAGTAGTATCTGGCAGTATTAATCATCCTTAGCTCATTTCAGACCCAACAGGCAGGTGGTAACTTACCGACAATGTCCATTCCCCACCTCATGAAGGGCCAGGGAACTAACGTCGAGTGTAAAGGTTCAGATGGTTTATGCGTCGTACCTGAATGTCGTTGACATGCATCGCAATTCCGTACAAACCTGATGGTGTCCTGTTGCAGAGTTGGCCAATAGTAGCCTTGTCGTGATACTCGATTGGCTAGACTACGACCACTTGAATGGTTGCCACACTCACCGTCATGCATTTTCTGTAGGATGTTATAGACTTTTGTTTTATTAGTGATACATCATAGATTAAGTCCAGTAGACGATCGTCGATAGTGTATGCCTTGTATTACGACATATCTGGATGCCTTGAATCTGATCTTTCAAGCTTCCATTCTGTCTTCAGGAAGTTGGTCGTGCGCCAGATAATTCATTATTTCACTCGACCAGTCCCCTTCTTCGTTGTCGATCTGCAAGGCATCTTCATGGTCGATGGATGGCGTCAACAGATGGACCGTGGGTATCGTGTTGAAAAATGGTTTACTAAGTGCCAATCCAAGATTGGCTAAGGCATCATCTTGAGTATTCAAATCTTTTGGGATTTGTTCGATCGAGAAAGGTTTAAAAGGTTTAGATTTTTCCTTGGCTATTCTGAGATATGATGTCATCTTTGAGTCTCTAGTTCAGGACTATTGTCTGCGACGAAATACGCTAGTAGTTGCAATTTGATCCCAGTCCTGGGTTTAAAGTCAATGTCGTAGATGCTGAGATATATACTCCATTTCGCTAGTCGAGCTGTCAATTCTAGTTTTCTCAAGACAGACTTGAGTAGAAAGTTAGTAACGACAGTCATAGGATGTGATTCAAAATAATTTCATAGCTTTTTAGCAGCTGTAACTAACGACAGTAATAATTTTTCCATCGACAAGTACCTGGTTTCAGCATCGAGTAGAGATTTACTTACATAGTAGATAGGCAGTTGATGTTTGTCGTCATCCCTTACCAGAATTGCACTAACCGCATTAGGACTAACGGCTAAGTAGAGTTGCAAGACCTCGTTGTCCTTTGGTTTTGATATCAGTGGAGGCAACGCCATGTATTCTTTCAATTTCTGCAATGCTTGTTCGTGGTCGTGTGTCCACTGGAAGCCTTTGTTTTTTCGTAGGACGTTATAGAACAAATGGCATTTGTTCGACGATCATGAGATGAACCTATTTAAGGCTGCCACACGACCAGTCAGGCGTTAAACCTCTTTGAAATTTCTCGGCGATTTTATCTCGATTATAGCCTTGATTTGATCGGGATTAGCCTCGATTCCTTGCCTTGTCACCATGTATCCTAGGAATTTCCCGACGCTTACTCCGAATGAACATTTCGTCGGGTTAAGCTTCATGCAGTATTTCTGTGTGTTCCAGAATCTAATTTCTAATCAAACAATCAAACAAACAAGATAAAACAAATCAATTACCTGTTTGATTTCTTTCAAATTCAATCTTTACACTTTCTCTCTCTACAATCTGACTTCTCACACTTCAGTACTCTCTAAATCGTATCTTACAAAATACAAAGAAAACAAACTATTTATACTAACTACTAATTACAAGGAAAATACAAATACAAAATACATTGACTTATTACAAATAAACTTTGACTTTTAATGAGATTTGACTTTAGCAGCTTTGACTTTCTCAACTTTGACCTTCAGTATTCTTGATCTTGTATCCAACAGATTTATGCTCTAACAATCTCCCCCTTTGGATTCAAGATCATTGTTGAAAGATCTATCAATTCAGTTCTTCACTTTAAGCTCTGTCAAAATAATCTCCCCTTTTTCATTGATAGTCTTCTTTCCAAAATTGTCTTCAAATGATGAACAATCTTCCCAAAGCTTGCATAGAACACTTTCAGACTTTTGGAAAGAAATTATCTTCAGAATCAGCTCGAATGCTTTAGCAAATAATCTTCAAAGAAAATTTCCTCAAAACTTCAGAAATTCTTTGATCATCTTCAAATCTTCAAATCTTTATCATTTCTTTGAAACCATCTCCCTTTAACTTCAAAAACTTTAACATTTCTTCATACCATCTCCCCCTTTTTGATGAATGGAGGATCTAGATCATCAAAACTTTGCTTTCAAGAAATGTCTTTGATCACTCTGATTTGTTCAAGAGCCTCTGAATCACCGTTAATCCAAACAATGTATTCATCCAGATCTTTTCAAATCTAGACAAAATAAAAACATGTAACTCCTGAATCAACATATGAATCAGTTAATATGCCTGTCAGTAACACAAAGTCACTGTGTGTAACGAATACACAATATAAAGGAGCTTTTTGATGTTCACTCCCCCAGGGCTTCCATCCAATCATCGAAATACCACAAAGGCAATTTCTATGAATGTTATGACAAAGAAACGAATTCTTTGTGTGCTCGTGCAAGTGTAGAAAGAATTAAGCACGATGATTGCTTTCTAATAAGGCTCAAAGTTATGTAAACCACTGAGACAACAGTAGATAAACATAGACTCAATTGTGCATGATTGAAGTGCGAAGGTGGGGTAAACTTCCTTCTCTTTCAATATCCAGATTTTCCAAATGAAAACCAGATAGATTATATGCTGCGTCCCCTTGAAAATGTGAAACATCTTCTTTTTGAGAAGAAAATGAGTAGTTGGTGGGGTATTAAGCAAGAGTTGGCATGGGCTATTTGCCTGATTCAATAACATTCACCAAAGAATTGTGAAGCATTAGTAATGTGGCTGCCCGGCTCAGAAAGTAGTTGGTGCAGAGTTTGATATTCTTTTACTCTGATCTCACACCCTCTTTCTTTTTAATCAATAAGCTCACTACTAACCAAACTCTTTTTTCCATTTTACCTCATCACACCCACACTCATTTCTTTTAGACTCCTCACACTCAATCACTAAAGGATTAACTTCTTGGGTAGGAAACACTGGTTAACGTGAATCCATAGAAGTTTCAATGAACTCCTAGCACAAAGAATCCATCTAATCCTATAAAGCATGTGTTGCTCAAATGGTTTAACTATATCAGTTAAAGCTCATATACAAATGTCAGATATAAGTATGCTCAGTGATATAATCATGAAGATATGAGCATTTTAAACCATTGAAGTATTTTCAAACAAAGACATTGAATGAATGAACATGAATGCAAGAAACTTGTTTGAAAATCTGACATTGTATAAAATGATCAGAAATGAATGATATAACAATTAAGGCTTATGGTCAAGAATAATGGATATTTGTCTATATGAAACAATATACAGACATTCTTGAATGAAACTCTTTGAAATGAAATATCGCTCAAAATTATTTGAAATGCAAACGGGGTGTCTTACCATCAAAGAAAAATAGTTTCAATTTAGAGATGTGGTAAGAACATTTTGAAGAAAAAATTCAAACCATTGTGTGTGAATACTTGAAAGTATATAGAAAAGACAATACGCAAGTATTTATCTTTGGAAACACACGGTTTGTTTATCAATGAATCACAAAAATAAAATGAAAACATTTAAAATCACACTTCCAAATTATAAAATCTGTTTAAGAATTAGGAAGTGGTTTGAACATTTAAAAACATGTTTTCTATACCTAAAAGTTGTCCTTCTTTCAGATATATTTGAGATTAAGATAAGAAATTTACCTTTTCGTGCAATCTTAATTCTCAGAAAGTCAAGTTGTAGTCATTTAGATATGATCTTGTCAGCTTCTCTCATCCTGCAAGTCTCAAAGTCTAGTCAAAAATTTATTCACAAAATTTATTCTAAAAGAAAATGACATAAAACAATAAAACGATTAATATACGAGTTCTGATTTGAAGTAATCAGATATCATAGTCTTACTCCTTTTGACTTATAGGCTCCCCCTAAAATCATGCATCACAAAAATTTTGTCAGTTAAAATGTATAATGCAAAAATTAGTTTTGCTCCCCTTCAAATGAATGTAGATCATCTAACAATCTTCTCATACTCCCCCTGAGATGATGAGCTAAACCATTAAAGTGCAGGTATCTTTCAGAAATAAAAATAAAGAAAATGATGAAAAATAACAATTTGAAACTTTAGTAGGTAATAATCGATTACGTCTTAAGATTTAACATGCCAAGCTTAGAGACAAGAAAATTAAATCTCTTTTCATCTAAGGGTTTGGTAAATAAATCTGCAAGTTGATAATCTGTTTTTACAAAATAAAGTTCAATTGTTCCTTTTTCAACATTATCTTTGATAAATTGATACCTTACATCAATGTGTTTGGTTTTGGTGTGTTGGACAGGATTAGCAGATATGGCAATCGCGCTCTTCGAGTCACAGTATATCGGAATTTTGTCAAACTTAAATCCATAGTCACGTAGTTGTGTGTGCATCCACAAGACTTGAGAGCAGCAACTAGCAGCAGCTACATACTCCGCTTCAGCAGTCGATGTGGAAACGCATAACTGTTTCTTTGAAGCCCAGCTAACGAGCTTGTCTCCAAGAAATTGAACGTGACCAGAAGTACTCTTTCTATCCAACATACAACCTGCATGATCTGCATCTGAATATGCAGTCAGTTGAAACCCAGTATCTTTAGGATACCACAAACCAAGGTCTGCAGTCCCCTTCAGATATCTAAAAATCCGTCTGACAGCGGGCAAATGGGATTCTTTGGGAGCAGCTTGATATCTAGAACATAAACATGTTGAGAACATAATATCTGGTCTACTAGATGTAAGATACATTAACAATCCTATCATACCTCTATAAGTTCTAACATCAACACTTTTACCCGAAGAATCAGTGTGGATCTTAGTACCAGGTGCCATCGGGGTTCCAATTGATTTACAATTTTCCATTTTGTACTTCCGAAGAATGTCCAAAATGTACTTAGATTGATTTATAAAAATCCCCGTAGAAAGCTGTTTAACTTGTAATCCGAGAAAGAAATGCATCTCTCCCATCATACTCATTTGAAAACGTGACACCATGAGGTTAGAAAAGTTTTTGCAATATTTTGGATTAGTAGAACCAAATATTATATCATCAACATAAATTTGAATAAGAATAATATCAACTTTTTTCTTCTTTATGAATAAAGTGGTATCGATCTTACCTTTAGAGAAACCAGACTTGACCAAGAATTTGGATAAGACATCATACCAGGCTCGAGGGGCTTGCTTTAATCCATAGAGGGCTTTGTCCAAGATATATACATGATCTGGCTTGTCTTGATTGACGAACCCTTCAGGTTGAGACACGTACACTTCTTCTTTAAGAATGCCGTTTAGAAAGGCTGTTTTCACATCCATCTGAAAGACTGTGAAGTTCTTATGAGCAGCGTAGGCGAGAAACATTCTGATTGCCTCTATGCGCGCTACTGGAGCATACGTCTCGTCATAATCAATGCCTTCCTCTTTTCGGTAGCCTTTGGCAAGAAGTCTAGCTTTGTTTCTGATGACGACACCATCTTCATCCTTTTTGTTCTTGAATACCCACTTAGTGCCGATCACGGTTTTACCTTCCGGTTTAGAGACCAGTCTCCAAACTTTTAGGGCTTCAAACTGATTGATCTCTTCTTGCATGGCAGATACCCAGTCCGAATAAGCAAGAGCCTCAGATACTCGAGTTGGCTCAATCTTGCTGAGGAATGAGTCATGCATACACTGATTAAGAGTCGCTGACCTTGTCTGAACAGGCTTGTCAAAATCTCCAATTACTTGATGTAATGGATGGTCTTTGGTCTAGCGATGCTCATGTGGGAGTGGAATAGATGAATTCTGAACATGATCATCTTCTTGAAATCCACTTTCAAAATCTTCAGTTTGAATTACAAGAGGGGGTTTTTCAGTTGAAGTCTCAGTTGCAGAAGTATCAGTTGGTACAGCAGATTCAGGCTATTGAGTAGACAATGTATTACACCCAACTGAAACAGTTACTTATGGTTCAGCATTTGTTTGAACATCTTCAACTGTAGGATTAACAATAGGAATATGAGTTTCTGTCTGAACTGGGGATGCTTGTTCAGTAATAACTTCTGAAGTGACTGGATGATGACAACTTGTATCTTCAGACCTGTCAGTCACAGCAGATTTAGATACATTAGTTCCAAGAAACTCATCATAAAAGAATTCAAATAACAAATCTAAATCAGTTAAATGTGAAGTAGATGTAGAAGCGTTATCCGAATTTGTCGTTGTAGACACAGGTTCTGTACTGATCTGCCCAGAAGCTAATACACCAGTAATAACGGGTTCTGAATTGATTTGATCAGAAACCATTTCTTCATCAAATGTAACATTGACGCTCTCCACAACTGTCTTTGACTTCTTTATATAAACACGATATGCAGCAGAAGTTGAAGAATAACCGATAAAGATGCCTTCATCCGCTTTAGCACTGAATTTGTTCAGACTCTCTTTGTCATTAAGCACAAAACATTTACACCCAAATATATGAAAGTATTTGATGGTAGGTGTTCTGTTGTTGATCAGCTCATATGGAGTCTTTTGAAATCGGCGGTGTATCATGGAGCGATTTTGAGTATGGCATGCAGTTGACACAGCTTCTGCCCACAAGAATAGAGGTAAGTCCGATTGGCTAAGCATAGTCCGAGCGGCCTCGACTAGCGTTCGATTTCGCCTTTCAACTACTCCATTTTGTTTAGGCGTTCTAGCAGCAGAATACTGATGTGAAATCCTAACTGAATCGAGATATTCATCAACAATCTTGTTCTTGAATTCTGTGCCATTGTCAGTTCGAAGGAACTTGACTTGTCGCTGCAGTTTCACCTGGGTCGTCTTTAAGAAAGTAATGAGAACTTCCGGTGTCTCATCTTTAAATCGAAGAAATTTGACCCATGTGTATCTTGAATAATCGTCCACAATGACCAACACGTATTTCTTACCACCCAAACTCTGAGTTCTCATTGGACCACATAAATCCATGTGTAGCAATTCTAACAGAGAACTAGTGCTTGGTTCGGGCTTCGGTTTATGTGCGGCTCTCTTCATCTTACCCTTCTCACAAGTTGCGCATAAGTGTTCT
Source organism: Arctium minus (assembly GCA_954870635.1). NCBI lineage: Eukaryota > Viridiplantae > Streptophyta > Magnoliopsida > Asterales > Asteraceae > Arctium > Arctium minus. Next base: position 40,373,542 of record OX941080.1, on the reverse strand, counting down.
TTCTCGTATTTCAGCTCAGGAAGTCCCTTTACCAATTTCCCACGAACCAACTTGTTGATGTAACGAAAGTTCAAGTGAGATAACCGTCTGTGCCAGAGCCAACTTTGTTGCGTTGAAGCTTTTGTCATCAAGCATACCTGATTGTCAATCTGAACTTTGGACAAGTTGATGGTGTAGAGGTTTGTCTTTCTATGTCCACCCAAGAGTTCTGTTCCGTCTTCAGTACGAACCGAGCAACTCTTAGACTTGAAATTAACCTCTAACCCTTTATCGCAGAATTGACCTATGCTGAATAAATTGTGCCCCAAGCCTTCGACATAGTTCACTTTACTGATTGTTATCTTGTCTTGAATGATGTCACCATATCCTAGAATAGGTGAAAGCTGATCGTTTCCAAATCTGACATTGCCACTGAATTTCTCTGTAAAGTTAGACAATAAAGCTTTTTGCCCAGTCATATGCTTGGAACATCCACTATCCAAGTACCACATATGCCGGGTCTGCAAGAGAAATCAGGCAATAATAGATTTAGGTACCCATTTAAAAACGGGCCCTAACAGATTAGCACTAGATTTTGGCATCCACTTGAAAATGGACCCTCTTTTATTTTGAAAGCTTTGAAAAACATTTGATCTTGAAGAATTAACATGATAAGATCCATACCAATTAGAAGAATTATGAGAATAATCAAAATCATTTCTCTGATAAGGATAATATGTAGTAGTAATAGGAGACAATTGAATCAATTGCTGTATTGAATATCTCTTGTAAGAAGTTACAAGGTTTTGATTAAAAGCAATTTGATCAATCACATCAGTATCATTACTAACTGTTCTATTACAATTATTATCATAAACTGATTCTACTATCTCATGATCCCTCCTTTTTGGTCTCCATTCGGATTGAGCTTTCAACTTTTTCTTCCTTAAATCTGAAACATAAGAGATAGATGAATTAGGAAAAGCAGATTTCAAAGATTGAGTTTTATGTTGTGTACCAGTGTTTTTCTGTTGCTGTAATCGCTGTTTCTTATGTTTCTTACCATGGGCATAGTAATCAGCAGTTACAGAAACTGATTTACCAACCTTAGTTGATGATTCAACAGTATTTACACCACTTGGTAACACTTTGTCATTTTCAAGACAAGTAGAATGATCAGGAAGTTTAGAATGAATGTCAAACATATCAGATTCTTCCATGCTCCCATCATCAGAATTAAAAGAATCATTTGCAGATTCAAATAAGTCATCAGAATTGTCAGAAAAAAATTGAGATGCCATTGAAACTGTAGAACACTTTGTTGAATTAATGTGAAAAACAGTGTTCTTTAATACGGTAGAAAATACATTTTGTTGAATATCCACTAAAAGCTTTTCATCAAATAAAACATTTTCAAGCTCGACTATTTTGTTTTCAAGGATAGATGTAGGAACATAAACCTTTGCAATTTCAGGTTTTGCCTTCATCTCAGATGCGGAATAACTAACAAAATAGTCGTTTGAAAATACCTTTGGTGTTTCGGAAAGATAACTATCATTTAACTTTACATAGTTAAATGGTAGTTGCATTTTCTTTTTATTCTTTCTGTTTTCAGTTTCTTTGGCCTCTACTTCGTCTGGCAATTTGGTAACAAATTTGGGTTTCAAATGAATATGTTTACCAGCACATGCAAGAAAATCATAGTTATAAAGTGCCGGTTGTTTTCTGATGGCTTTCTTAAGATAATGGGGGTTGTTAAAACCAAGTCCCCATCTTTGCTTAACATCAGCCTCTTCATCAAGAGCATTAAGAAAAATGGTTTGATCTGTTTGACCTCTTTTATAAAGTTTAACTTCCAGATCATTTACCTTCTTGTTCAAATTCTTGTTTTCAACCTGCAATTTATAAACAATTAGTGCAGATTCATTTTTCTCAAACTCATATTTAGAAATCTTAACTTCAAACTCAGAAATCTTCTTTTCAAAATCATCTACTTTAGATTTAGAATCAAAATCAGACTTGCGTAAAGAATCAATCAGATCTTTATTTGAAATAACAGAAGTATTAAGTTCAAAGATCTTCTTGTTCTTTTTAACAACTCTTTCTTTTTCCTTTTTCAGATTATCTTGTAAATTTTGAAGCTCAATCACCATGGTTTCCAATTTGGTAATGAAATCTTTTGGAGTTAAATTTAATACCTCATTAACTGCCTCATCATCTGACTCGTCATCTTTTACTTCTTTGCCCATGAGACATATATGAGCATTTTCCTCTTTCTCTTCACCTTCATCCTCGGAATGATCCAACCAAAACTCATCCTCGCCATCAAAGCTACACCAGCTTCTTGTTGTCTTGCCAAAAGCAACTTGTTTTGATAATACTGAGAGTTGCGTACTTTCGGCTTCCGACAATCTTTGGCATAATGACCCATCTTCCCGCAATTGTAGCATTTGATTGAGTCAGTTGCTTGCTTTTCAACAGCGGTGTAGTCATTCGCAAACTTTTTCTTCTCATCCGGTTTCTTTTCCATATATCTTTGCTCTTCATACCTTTTTCCTTCCACCCTTTCCCGGTGTTCATGGTTCTTTGAACTCGAAGAAGAATACCGTTGAGAATTTGATCCCGACTTCTTATAAAATTTCTTCTGAAAGGCACGAGTCAGCAAAATCATAGCTTGTTTCAGACTCTCGCCATCATCACTATCTGAAACAGAATCTGACTCAGAAGTTGTAAGAACTATCTTCTTTTTCATTTTTTTCTTCTCTTTCTTTTCTTTCAACTTCTCTCCAGCTATTAAGGCAATAGGATCAGAAGCTTGTACTGCTTTCTTCTTTTCAGCTCTTTTCTCTTCAACCTGTCAGGATCAAATTCTCAACAAGAATAAAATCTCAGAAACAAGATCAAAGAAGTTGCGGAATAACACTTTGATATTCAATAAAACAGTAAACAAACAGTATATGATAAACACTTTGCAAACTTGTATAAAAATCACAAGATTACACACTCAACCTCAATCTTGAAGAACAAGCTCTTTCAAGACGAATTCTACTTCTCTAGATATAGGAACTATGCCTTGAGGTTGATTCTCTCTAGAAAAACTTTTTTTAATTTAATCTGCTAATTTCTCAATCTCTTTTTTTATACTATTCTATCAAAACTATACATATACTTAACAAAAAGATAATTACAAATAAATAAAATATCTTCAGTATATCTTCCATGTTTATCTTTAACCACGATCTCTTCATCATTATCTTCACATTACCTTATAAGCAGCATTAAGTCTTGGCAACATTAACTACTAAGCAGCACTAACCACTAGCAGTATTAACTCTACTAGCAGTAGTAATACTCAGCAGTATTAACTTTGAAATCTTCTAGCAGTAGTAATTCTGAACTAGCAGCATTAAAGACTTGTTCACATCTTCAGTTCCCAACAATCTCCCCCTAACTTGACTTTTAGGAAGAGAAGTCAAGTTCTTCAGATTTTCTTCAAGATGCTCCCAAAACTCTATCATGGCCTAAATTCCTGTGTTTGCATCCAACCCCAAACTCTGATTAATTGTTCTTTGGATCAAATATTTAGCCATTTCTGAATCTGGAATACATCCTAGCTTCTTCTTCAGCATGGCATGAAGCTTTAATCTGCTATGGTTGTATACTCTATCCACTAGAAAGTATTCAGTGTGATTTAAATCCAAAGTCACTGCATATACTCCACTAGTTTCATATAGAGTCCACCTGTTGACTGATTTGAACACATTCTTGATCACATGCTTTACTTCATCAGGCTTGAACATCATATACAGATACTCCATCACCAGTTTTGTAATTGAAATCCCTGGAGCCTTCAGTATATCTGCATACAACTTCATTCCTATCTCAAACATTTCTTCAAGATCTGACCTAGAGCATGTTCTGACAATCTTGACCCAAGTGTTGAATACCTCATACTTATCATCCTTCCTCTTGAGTCTAATATACTCCTTTCCATCCACTATCAATGTATCCCAGTGAATAACTTCAGGAGGCTTTATACCAACAGGTTCTACTGAAATTGGTTCAGGAACTTTGTCCATCACTACCATGTACATCTTTAAATCATCAGTACTTGAAGATTCTTTCTTTTCAGATGACTCAGGTGCCCCTTCTTCTTCAGCAACCTTCTCAGCCTCTCCTTTAGCTATGCTAGGCTTCTTGATTGACTTTCTCCTTGCCATCATTTTGGTTCTCTTTAAAGTCCTTAGACTTTCACCCAGAGTGGCTTCTTTCTTTGGTGGTGTTTCCTGCTCATCTGGAAAGGGCTTTTGTATCAGAAAGTCATTACTTTCTTTCATCTTCTTCTCCATCTCCACCCTTGTAGTATCATTCCCCTGAAGCTTTAACATCTCTGAATCATACAGCTCTTTAATCTTCTCAAAAGACATCTTTGAGAACATCTCCTTTCTGACTCCTACAGCACCTTTGAGAAATATAATCATCATGTTTCTCTCTTGGGTACCTAGGAATGTCTGTGAGGGTTTTCTCTTCTTTGAAACTGTTTTTACCACCATTGATTTCTTCAGAATTGCAGCTTTCTTCTGTGCAATTTCAGTTGCAAGGCTTTATTGATAGGCTTCATTCAGTTCAGCAGCTAGAGCCTTTGCCATCTCCCTGTCCTTTTCGACCTGAACTCTTTCTTCCTTTTCAATATCAGCCTGCATCTTTCTGGCCAAGGATTCATCTGATTCAACCAACATTTGCTTTTTGACTGGTTGATCAGATTCCACCATCTTTGTTTTTCCTTTGTCTTTGTTCATTGCCTTCTTACTGTTATCTTTCTTGATCACTTCACCTTGTTCTTTGATGACTACTCCTTTGGTCTTTGAAATGACCTTGGGAGTATCATTCTTGGCTTTAAGTAAGGTTTCTGCAACCTCAAGATCTGTTAATACTTCTTTCACTGTTTCTGCTGCTTGTTTAATTTCAGCAGTATTAACCATTTCTGCTGCTTTACTGGAACTAGCAGTATTAATGGTTTCTACTGCTTGCTCTGTTGTTACTGTTGCTTCTTGTGTTTCTATTTGCACTGATTCTCTTTCTGTTTCTGCTTCCTACTCCCCTCAACATCAAATCTCTCCCCCTCACCACCATATTTCATCCCATCAAGCTCCCCCTTTTCTGTAGCTTCTTCAATGTTGATCTCCCCCTTTTTGGGAGCATCATTCCCAGGTTTCCTTCTCCTTAGCACAAATTGTCTCTTCTTCTTTTTCTGTACTAGCTTCATCACCAATTTCTTGAGTTTGGTAATCTGCACTTGTTGGGACAAGATTACCAATTTCATTTCTTCAATTTCTTTCCCTTGTTTGAGAACATCTAGGTTGATGTTGCCCATTGTTTCCATCAATTCATAGTAAGAATATCTGTCCTCACCCTCTCCAGAAGTGTTACCTTCTTTTGAAGGATCATTGGATCTTTTTGTAGTGGAAGTCTTCTGCCTAGCAGAAGAACTATCCACCCCATTGGTTTCTTGGCACCAGGGACCTTTGAATGATTGCTCATTCAAAGTTGCCATGGGGGAGGTCTTATTTATGTTACCACTGTCCTTCTCTGTGCTAGCAGAAGTAGTGGCAGCCTCAGTACCCATATGCTCAACCTCCTCCTCAGAGAGCACCTCCTTGGGGTTGGGAGACACCCCTGTGGTTTCCCTATGGATATTCTCTAAGGGAGAATTCTCCCTTAGAGGGCTAGTAGGCTTAGTGGTTGATGGTACAAGAAGGGAAGGAGTCTTCTTTACCTGTTTCCTTTTGTAAGTATGGGTGATTGGTGAAGTAGGTTTATCAAGAAGAGACTGGGGAATTGATTTAGAGTGGGAAGGTTGGGATTGGCTAGCAGTGGGTTGGTCTAATGGGGGCCTTGACCCTGCTGCCATACCTTCAGCAGTTTGGGACACCACCATCATTGTAGAGAACAATGGGGTGTCAACTCCTTCCGAGTCCAAAGGGGATCTTTTCATGTTTGAAAAGACCTTACCTTTGGGAATTTTTGGTACATATACCCCATCAAAATGAGGTATATCCGTCAATTCATGGTTAATTACTTCTTGGACAAACCTGGGGTACATATAAAAGCTCTTTTTACTTCCTAAGTTTGAGACAAGATCATTAAAAATCATTTGAGAAAAATTATACTTTCTGGCAGTGGCCAAGCACACCAAAGCATAAGCAATGGTGCTACTGAACTCACTCCATCCAGTAGTCTTTTTGGATATACAGTGCATAAGGATATGGACAAAGAAACGCCATTGGGGTGAAAATTTGGCTTTTGAGAACTTGAACACCCCCAATGGGCCTCCATACCCCATTCTTGTAAGAGTAGAAAACAGTTCATCATTAGAGATAGAAGTTATACCAGAGGCATCGTCTAGACGTAGACTGATGCAAAGTACCTCTTCAGTAACTGTCAAGGGTTTTTCACACACCCTTGTTTTGATCATTTGCGCACCATTCTCAGTAACAATGGTGGCATTTGCCCAGAATTGCCTCTGATGCTCTATGAAGATGGTAGGAGATAGAGTGAGAGCATGGGCAATATGGCTTGACTTCAGAAAGTCGACTATCTGGTGAAAACCTTCAGCTTGTTTTGGCTTTTGGAGCATCGCTATTTCATTGTGTTCGTCTATGAACGCCATGGATGCCATTGACCTTGAAGATTCTTGCCTGAAAACTTTGAACTTGAGAGAGAAAGGGTTTAGAGCGCAAGTGAACAGTATGCAAAGAGTCGTTATGAGCTTTTAGGCGGGCAAAGAGTATTTATAGTATTCGGGACATAAGCAGTATTAACCTAGAGCAGTATTAACGACAAGCAGTATTAACCACTAGCAATATTAACTGAGAGCAGTATTAACCACTAGCAGTATTAACTACTAGCAGTATTAACTGAAAGCAGTATTAACTACTAGCAGTATTAACTGAGAGCAGTATTAACTACTAGCAGTATTAACTGAGAGCAATATTAACTACTAGCAGTATTAACTGAGAGCAGTATTAACGACAAGCAGTATTAACCACTAGCAGTATTAACTGAGAGCAGTATTAACCACTAGCAGTATTAACTGAAAGCAGTATTAACTACTAGCAGTATTAACTGAGAGCAGTATTAACTACTAGCAGTATTAACTGAGAGCAATATTAATAATGCACTAGCAGTATTAATAATGCACTGGCAGTATTAACAATACACTGGCAGCGTTAATAATGCACTGGCAGTATTAACAATGCACTGGCAGTATTAAAAATACACTGGCAGCATTAATAATGCACTGGCAGTATTAACAATGCACTGGCAGTATTAAAAATGTGCTGGCAGTATTAAACATGGTTACTCTATTAAGCTTGTGATGAACTGAGAACTGCTATGTATTCCCTGAAAAGAAAGATTAGGACCTCCAAGAATAAACAAAAATACAGGTATTGAGCCACTTTTTGAGAGGGTGTTTATGCAGAGTTGATCATTCCCACACTTGTTACCAAGAAAGTGAATCTACCCACATCAAAGGCTTTGGTGAATAGATCAGCAAACTGGTTGTCAGTATGAACCTTTACAACTTGAATAAGTTTCTTTTCATTACAGTCTCTTATGAAGTGATACCTGATCTCAATGTGCTTTGTCTTTGAGTGCTTGACAGGATTATTCACAATGCTAATAGCACTGCTATTATCAATAAAAATTGGAGTGTGTAGAAAGGTTACCCCATAGTCCAGCATTTGATTTTGAATCCATAAGACTTGAGAACAGCAACTTGCAGCTGCTATGTACTCTGCCTCTGTTGTAGATGTGGACACTGTGGTTTGTTTCTTGCACTGCCATGACACTAGTCTTGCACCCAAAAACTGACATCCTCCAGAAGTAGATTTTCTGTCCAAGTTTGCTCCACCTAGATCACTATCTGAGTATGCAAGTAGGTCAAAGGATGAGTCATGAGGATACCAAAGTCCCAATCTGGGTTGCCCTTTGAGATATCTGAATATCCTCTTGACAGCTTGATAGTGAGATTGCTTTGGCCTAACTTGGAATCTTGCACATACACAGACTGGAAACATTATATCTGGCCTAGAGGCTGTAAGATACATGAGAGAGCCAATCATGGATCTATAATGATGAACATCCATATCCTCCCCCTCAAGATCTGTTGTTATCTGCTTGTGTGTCTCTATAGGTGTGCTGGCAGGTTTTGAATCTGAGAAACCAAACTTGGTTAGAATGTCCTGCACATACTTGGACTGACAGATAAAGATTCCATCTGACTTCTGTTGAACTTGGAGTCCAAGAAAAAAAGTAAGTTCCCCCATGGAACTCATTTTGAACCTTTGATGCATTAGTTCCTCAAACTCCTTGCACATGTTGTCTCTTGTGGATCCAAAAATGATATCATCAACATAGATTTGGACCAGCAAGATATCCTTCTTCTTTCTCTTGATAAATAGAGTCTTATCAATGACTCCTCTTTCAAAACCATTTTCTAAGAGATAGGATGACAGTGTGTCATACCATGCTCTTGGAGCTTGATGCAGTCCATAAAGTTCTTTCTTCAATTTGTATACCCTGTCTGGATAGCTTGGGTTTTCAAACCCTGGTGGTTGACAGACATATACTTCTTCTTCAATTGAGCCATAAAGAAATGCACTTTTCACATCCATTTGATAGACTTTGAATTTCATATAAGAAGCATAAGCCAGGAATAATCTAATTGCTTCTATCCTGGTCACAGGTGAAAATACTTCATCATAGTCTATTCCCTCTTCTTGTGTATACCCTTGAGCCACCAGCCTTGCTTTATTCCTTATCACAATTCCTCTTTCATCTCTCTTATTCCTGAAGACCCATTTTGTTCCTATTGCTCTTTGGACTTTAGGAAGGTCTACCAGATCCCAAACATCTTGCAGCTTGAATTGCAATAGCTCTTCTTGCATTGCTTCTATCCAACTGGATTCTTTCATAGCATCATGTGCCTTCTTAGGCTCAAGCTGGGATAAAAAGCAAGAAACCACTATATGCTGTTGATCTTGCAATTCTTGTAGCCTGCTTTGATTTCTAGTCATCATAGGAGAGGATATATCTCCTATTACCAGTTGTGGAGGATGATTCTTTTGAATTTTGGTGTGATGATTAGGTTCTTCATTAAGTCCCACCTCTAGATTTGAGTCATTCAACTCAATTGAGGTGTTTTCAGCAGCTACTTCTGATTCTTTATTGACTTGAGTCTCCTCATCTCTACTTTCTTCTTCACTCTGACTTGATTCAGTAGATGGTTCCTTTTCACAGTCTTCAACAGGATCTACTGTGGGTATGGGAAAGATCACAGATTGAGATAAACTGTCTTGAACTTGTGTAGTTCCTGATCCTCCACTCCCTGATCCTGCATAATCATCACTACTGACACCAAAAGAGTTAGTTAGTGAATCAATGTCAAATAGCCACTGAGGACCAGACCCAATTGGATTTGGTGTGTTCTCATTGCATTTGACATTGTCACTTTCTTCAATTATTCTAGAAGAAGAGTTAAAGACTCTGTAAGCCTTACTCTGAGATGAGTACCCAACAAGAAATCCATCATCTGCTTTGCTATCAAACTTACCTAAGTGAGATTTGGTATTGAGAATAGTACAAGGACACCCAAAAGGTTTGAAAAATCCAATAAATGGTTTTCTTTTATTTAAAAGCTCATATGGAGGCTTGTTCTTTGGCTTGACTACTAGAACTCTGTTTTGGACATAACAAGCAGTATTAACTGCTTCAGCCCAGAAGGTAATTGGCAATTTTGAATCAGCCAACAGAGATCTAGCAGCCTCTATTAGTGTCCTATTTCTCCTCTCAGCAACTCCATTCTGTTGAGGAGTCCTAGGGGCACTATATTGTCTCTCAATGCCTTTCTCTTCACAAAAGGTGTTTAGATCAAGATTTTTAAATTCAATCCCATTATCTGATCTAATGACTTTTACTTTTTGATTAGTTTGGTTTTCAATTCTTAGGATAAAGGATTTGATCAGTCCACTTGTCTCATCCTTAGTCCTTAGAAAATATACCCAAGTAAATCTGGAGTAATCATCAACAATAACCAAGCAATAAGATTTCTTGCCTATACTCATAACATTTGTAGGACCAAACAGATCCATATGCAATAACTGGAGACAAGAAGAAATAGAGTTTAACTCTTTGGTCTTATGAGAAGTTTTGTGCTGTTTGCCTTTAAGACAAGCAACACAATGATCATCACATGAAAAGACTTTTGAAGGTAAACCTCTTACAAGGTTGTTTTTAACAAGTTTGTTCATAGTCTTGAAATTCATGTGACACATCCTTCTGTGCCAAAGAGAGGATTCATCCACAGAAGCTTTTGAAACAAGACAGTTCAGGGAAGAATCACTATCAACATTGTCCATATCTAGACAATAGACATTGTCCTTTCTTGGAGTTCTAAGTAGTATCATGCTGTCATCAACTACCTAGAACCTTGGAGCAAGGATCATACACTCTGTGTTAGTAAATAATATGCTATGTTGTTTGTCACAAACCTGTGATACACTTAACAGGTTGTACTTCAATTGATCAACATAGTAGACATCCTCAAATGTCATCTTACCTTTTGTGACATTACCTTTGCCACTTATTTTACCACCAGTAAGATCATTTCCAAAAGCAACATGTCCTCCATTGATATGCTTGAAATCCTGAAGGCATGACATGTTGCCTGTCATGTGCCTAGAGCAACCACTATCAACGTGCCAAATGCTCTTTCCCTTGAGCTGTTGGTTACCCTGCACATTAGATAATCAGTTAGTTTGAATTAGGAACCCAAGCCAAAGTGGTCTTGGGTACCCCTTTCTCATCAAAATACTTGCATTCTTTCTTGACAATATTTTTAAACTTTGGCTCCTCATTTGCTAGAAAGTAGTACTGGTTTTAGAAGTACTAACTGCATTATCAGCACTTGCATGCTTAGCAGTACTAACATTATTAGAAGTAGTAACTGTTTTAGCAGCAGTAACTGTGTTAGCAGTACTTATCTTTGAAGAAGTACTAACAGTATTAGCAGCATTAAAATTTTCAGCAGTACTAATACTGATAGCAGCAGTAATGCTTCTAGCAGCACTATCTCTGTCAGCAGCACTAACAGTTTTAGTGCTTTTAGGCACCCACATCTTAATACTTTCATTCAACACCTTTTTCTTTATGGGGCCTTTGTTTTCAACAGATTTCTTCACCACATGTTTCTTTCCAGCCTTCCTATAACCAACAGGTTTTTGCACAAATCTTTGAAAGTTCATCTGTTGGTTAATAGGATTAAAGTAACAATACTTAGCCAAATGGTTTAACTTTCCACATATGAAACAAGGCTTTGGTATATTGATTTTACTTAGATCAATGCCTTGTTTTTGTGCCCATTGGTTGTTCCAGTTTCTTTGATTTCCCCTTGGTTTATCATGTTTTTGGGGCTTAAATTTATTGCATGCACACTGTTTGAAAGGGATAGGGTTCACAACAGTGGTCTGCTTATAGTGAACCTTCTTGTTCTTTTCCTCAGTCTTCTCTATCTTATTGGATTTGATCCAATGCTTTCCAGACCCCTCATTGGTGATTATGTGATTTTCTATAGGAATCTCACCACTCACAGTGTTGTCTTTTTCCTTGACAACTTCTTTCTCAGTTTTATCCTTAACAACTACTTCATCTAAGTTGTCTATCTCAGTGACTCCCTTAGGTAGGTCCTTCCTATCCTTTATTTCTAACAAATCTGAACTAGGAGGGATGTAGTTGTTGTTATAGGGTGGTGGTGTGGTATTGTATCCTATTCCTCTTCTAAGTTTGTCATGGATTTGAGTTTGGAGCAAATAGTCCATTGCTTTAGAAGCATTGGAAAATTTCTCAATATCCAGCTTGGCTTTCTCAAACTCTCTTTTTATCTTCTCATTCTCCTCTTCTTTCTGTTTAAGCTTAAATTCATACTGGTCTTTCTCCCACTTCCAGTAGTTTGTGTCATAAGAGTGTTGAAGCTCATTGGCTTGAAAACCCTTAATTTGTTCTTCAAATCTCTCAACTATCCTGACATAATCTTTTATGTCCTTTTCCAATCTCTTAAGGTTATCACTCATGTTCTGATTGTGATCCCTATACCTCTTAACAGTGTTAATGCAATTTTGAGAACAAAGATTTGAAGTTACCTCTGTTGGGAGATCAGACACCTCTGCCATTAGAGCTTGGTTCTGGATGGCCTCTTCAGCTTGATCACTCCAATCAAACCCCATGCCTTGTTGAGAGACAAGGGCTTGTGCAGAGTTTCTGCTACTATTGAAGCTTCCAGATTGAGCTTGTTGGTGGTTATTGTTCTGAGGCATTCCACTTCTGCATTCTCTAGCAAAGTGTCCTTTCTGGTGGCATTTATAGCATTCCACCTTTGTCTTGTCAAAACCTGCTCCATCTTCTCTTCTTTGTGAGAAGTTGTTCCTTCCAGTTCTTTTGATGAACTTCTTAACTCTCATAGAGAGCATGGCCATCTGCCATTTAATGTCCATCTCTTCAAGATCATCTGGATGGAGTTGTTCCAAGTCATCATTAATGAGAGAAGAGTTTCCATGACTTGCTAGAAAGGCTTCAAATACAGTTTCAGTGCCTTTCTCTTGAGGTGTTCCATTGGCAGCACTAACTGATTCAGGGATGGAAGTAGAATCAGTTGATGCTGAAAGGAGTGCAGCATTGTGAACATACCCAGAAGGCCTCTTCTTAGCCTCTACCTCAGATTCAAAAACTCTTAGATCATTATATAGATCATCAAGTTCCTTTTCTTCCAGTTGATCATTCTGTCTGAAGTACATAGTATACATGGTCCATTCATCACTTAGGGACCTTAGAAACTTTCTGTTCAGATCATCTTGATCAATTTGTACTCCCACTGTAGCAAGTTCACCAATAAGTTTATTGAACCTGTCAAAAGTTTGAGTCATGGACTCATTCTTGGTTGACATAAAGTTCTCATATTGTTGCTTCAGAATGGCTTTCTGATTTCTCTTGGTACTTTTGGTACCTGAGAATCTTTTCTCTAGAGCATTCCAGAGCATCTCTGCATCAGTGCAGTTGCAGAACGGATGTTGATATTCATTGGGGATGGCTAAGAGCAAAGTGCTCAAGGCTTTCATCTCTGTCTGTCTAGCCTTTCTTTCTGCATCAGTTTTTGGTGGAGTTCTCTTTCCATCTGCACCAATCTTACCTACTTCAGAAGGACCATTCTCTATGATATCCCACATAGAATAGTCAGTGAGGAGTATGTACTGCTTGATTCTGATCTTCCACATATCGAATTCATTGGGTCTGAGCATTGGTACCTTTGAAACCAGAGTACTGTTTGATTCTGCAAAGTTTTCCATGATGAATAAATAGATGTTTCTGAGAGAACAGGCTCTTATACCACTTGTCAGGATCAAATTCTCAACAAGAATAAAATCACAGAAACAATATCAAAGAAGTTGCGGAATAACACTTTGATATTCAATAAAACAGTAAACAAACAGTATATGATAAACACTTTGCAAACTTGTATAAAAATCACAAGATTACACACTCAACCTCAATCTTGAAGAACAAGCTCTTTCAAGACGAATTCTACTTCTCTAGAATTAGGAACTATGCCTTGAGGTTGATTCTCTCTAGAAAAACTTTTTTTAATTTAATCTGCTAATTTCTCAATCTCTTTTTTTTATACTATTCTATCAAAACTATACATATACTGAACAAAAAGATAATTACAAATAAATAAAATATCTTCAGTATATCTTCCATGTTTATCTTTAACCTCGATCTCTTCATCATTATCTTCACATTACCTTATAAGCAGCATTAAGTCTTGGCAACATTAACTACTAAGCAGCACTAACCACTAGCAGTATTAACTCTACTAGCAGTAGTAATACTCAGCAGTATTAACTTTGAAATCTTCTAGCAGTAGTAATTCTGAACTAGCAGCATTAAAGACTTGTTCACATCTTCAGTTCCCAACATAACCTCTTCTTCATTCTGCTTTAAGGTTTCAAATACCTCATGTAGTGGAATTTCATTTAAATCCTTCATCTGCTTCATTCTTCTTGTATGCTTCTTCCATTCTGGACGTAAGATACTCAAGAATTTGACATTGTTTTCCAGTTGCTTCTTCTTAACTTTGTTCTTTGTTAACTCGTTCAGAAGCAACACAAACCTCTCATAAGTATCTTCCAGACTCTCATTCTCCTTGGCTTTGAACTCCTCATAGCTATTTATGCAGTTTGCCACTTTCATCTGGTTTCCGACTTTTGATCCCATCATCATCTTTTGTAATTGATCCCACATCTTCTTTGCATTGGCTTTATAACTGTCAATCTTGATGTAGATCTCGTTTGGGATGCTTTGAAGAAGTAAAGATCTTGCTTGTTTATCTGCTTTGTATCGGCTTTTCTGCTCTTCAGAATATTGAGAAATATCTACTGTCACTGTTTTCATCTTTTGCTCTCTTTCTTCAGTTCCATCTTCACTATCAGAAGAGTCAACATCAGGTACTTGAATTATTATTGGAACCATTGGACCTTCGGTGATAGACAGTAGAATATTCTCTCCATTTGAATGCCGATCTATGAAATCCAGGAATCTGTCTTTCCATTGCTCATATTCGCCTTTTTATAAAACTGGAAGTTTCACATCAGTTCCAATTGAAAGTGCATCTTTGGAAGTCATCTTGTATAACCCTGTTTGAAAAATATATCAATAAGAAACTAGAACTGATCGTTAGTCCAAATGAAACAATCAAGAAAATACAGAAAACTTGAAATATAAAATCAAAAATTTTAATCACTAAAAGAACTATGTGCCCCTTGCGGGGTCGAGGGGCAGCGCCCCTAGAGAAAAAATTTTCACTATTAAAGGGCATATTTCAATTTCGAAAAAATTAAAAAAAATATTCCAAGTCTTTTATACTATGCGTGTCACTCAAGAATCGCATTCAACAACAATGCGTGTCACACTGAAAACGCATTCCACAACTATGCGTGTTACACTGGAAACGCATTTCACAATTATGCGTGTCAAACAGGAAACGCATTTCTCATCAATGCGTGTCTCACTTGACCCGAATTTCACACTATGCGTGTCACACTTGACCCGAATTTCTCCAAAATGCGTGTCAGGTAGGAACCGCATTATTTGCTTTGAGTTTAACAAAGGAACCGCATTCCTTTACTTTGCGTGTATGAATGTTGATGAGTGACCCGCATTCTTCGATGATAGACCCGCATTACTCAAGAACAACCCGCATTCCTCTAAAAACGTCCAAATTCACCAAAAACTTATTTCTGGCTAGAATTCCAACTTGAAACTTCGACAATTTGACCTTCTAAACAACTCGAACACAAAACTAACACTGATTTTTCGATCAAAAACACAAAAATTACAATTCTGAATAAGAACAGTGTCAAGAACTCGTGTAAACTCAAAACCACAAAATTCGAAAAATCGAATTCAATACAGTGCAATTCTCAAATCTATCTATACAAACTCGATCGATTTTACATTCCTAACAAAACCTAATCGATTACAACACCAAAAACTCAATTAAAGTCGAAATCGATTCTGGACTTTTATGAACAGTACGAACGAACGTATTTCTTGATTTTTCTTGATTTGGATCTGCTCTGATACCAATTGTGTGTTCCAGAATCTAGTTTCTAATCAAACAATCAAATAAACAAGATAAAACAAATCAATTACCTGTTTGATTTCTTTCAAATTCAATCTTTACACTTTCTCTCTCTAGAACTCTCTCTTTCTCTCTCTACAATCTGACTTCTCACACTTCAGTACTCTCTAAATCGTATCTTACAAAATACAAAGAAAACAAACTATTTATACTAACTACTAATTACAAGGAAAATACAAATACAAAATACATTGACTTATTACAAATAAACTTTGACTATTAATGAGATTTGACTTTAGCAGCTTTGACTTTCTCAACTTTGACCTTCAGTATTCTTGATCTTGTATCCAACAGATTTATGCTCTAACAATTTCCTAAGAATGTCGAACGATTGTTGCAGATGTTTGACGTGGTCGATATCTTGTCGTGACTTGATGAGCATGTCGTCGATGTACACTTCCATGGTATCGCCCAGTTGATCCTTGAACATTTTTTTGACCAACCGCTGGTATGTGGAACCTGCATTTTTCAAACCAAAAGGCATAACCTTATAACAATAAATTCCATGATCTGTCATAAAGGTTGTCTTTTCTTGATCATCGACATGCATTAGTATTTGATTGTAGCTTGAATACAAGTCCATGAATGTCAAAAGTTCGTGTCCAGCAATCACGTCGACTAGAGCATCGATATGTGGTAAAGTAAATGGATCCTTTGGGCACACTTTGTTTAAATCTGTAAAATCAATGCACAACCTCCATTTGCCGTTTTTCTTTTGTACGACCATGACATTGGTTAACCAATCGAGGTATTTCACTTCTCGAATCTTCCTGGTCTTAAGGAGGTTGGCGACTTCATCGTTTATCACCTTGTTCCATTCTGGAACGAACTTTCGACGTCTCTGTTTAATGGGGTTGAATGATGGATCCACATTCAACTTGTGTGAAATGATGTCAGGGTCAATGTCGACCATGTCTTCGTGCGTCCAAGCAAAACAGTCAGCATGGACGAACTTAGTTCTTTTTTAATGGAGGGATCGATGGACGAACTTATGAACACGACTTGGTCCGGCTTGCTTTGGTTCAGGATGACCTCCTCCAAACGATGGTCATCGACAGTATCGGGATTCCCCACGGTGCTTTCGAGGTTTCATCTTTGTCTTAGGAATTTCAGGATGACCTACTGGATTCCCCATGGTGTTAGGAATTTCATCATCTGATGGTACGTCGAAAGGACTGCCTTTAGGTCGTGGATCCAAGGTCGACCAAGGATAACATTGTATGCTGATGAAAAGTCAATGACGTTGAATCTAGTCTGCTTGTTGATTTCTTTGGCGTAGACTGGTAGAGTGATCTCTCAAAGGTGCTTGTCCCGTTCCCACTGCAACCAACCAGGATCGTTGAACGTCGATTGATCTCTGACATATCAAGACCCATAACTTTGATGTTGTCGAGGAAGATTATGTTCGCTGAGCTCCCTCCATCGACCAACACCCTTCAAGTTAAACAATTACCGATCTTGAGCTGAACGATTAACCCGTTGTGGTGTTTTTGATGTAAACCGCCCAAGTCATCTTGGTCGAACGTTATCTTCATCGACTCTAGTTTCAGTTCTTCCTTCGTTCGGGAGGATCGAGGGATTGTTTGATTATTTGCCCCCTGACTGGCAGGCCTTTTCGCTACAGAGTATGTCAAACCACAGACGTCGGACCCTCCCGTAACACGGTTCACGACTTTCTCGTGGACAGGAGACGGTGGTCGAACGTCATTATTAAACGTTGCGGGATCGTTGAAGATATCTTTGAGGTTGCCCTTCGGAACATGCCAAGCGATCTCTTTCTGAAGGGCTATGAAGTCGTCCGTTGTATGACCATGGTCAGTGTGAAAGTTGCACCACTTGCTCTTATCTTTCTTGTCACTTTTCTTCGGCCAGCAGATAGTTGCATGTACATTCTTCATTGCCTCGACTAAGTCTTTCGAAGTCCCTTTGAACCCATGGGTGGAGATCTCAGGGTACGGAGGGAATTTGGTTGTAGTCGAGACTTTCTTCTTATCGAGCCTGACGTTCGATATTTGTCGTCGTGGCTCTGCTTTAATTGTTGCTCTGGCCTTGAATTCAGGTTTCTTCACACTCAACGATTATTTGTCGCTAGTGTGTTTACGACGAAAGGCAGTGTCATCTTCGACCCTCATATAAGCCAAAGTCCTTGCTCGTACGTCTTCGAAGTTCTCTCGGGGGTACTTTGTCAGATCAGTGTCTAGACCCGAACTTTCATCTAGACCACGTTTATAAGCTTCGATCGCGGTCTTGATGTCGCAATTACATACACTGATCATTTTCGCATTGAAACGATTAAAATAACTTCGGATGGACTCTCCCACCTTTTGCACGACATAGTACAAATCACTAGTCTGCTTCTCCATCTTGCGACTACTGGCGAATTGCTGGGAAAACTAGTTCACTAGTTCGGCGAATGAACAGATGGATTTGGACTTGAGTCCGATTTACCACTGCAGGGCTGCACCTGTAAGGGTCGCCCCAAAACTTTTGCACATACACACCTCATGATACTGGTGTAGGATCGACACTGTCCACATCAACTGTTTATATTGGGCAACGTGTTCAGTGGGATCCGTGATACCAGAATATTTTGGTGTGAATGTCGGGATGATGTATTTCTTCGGGATGTTGACCATCGTGATATCTTGAACAAAGGACGATTCTTGGAACCCAGTGCAAGGCTCGACGTCGACAGGTACTGTTGCTCCTGGAAGCTTGGCAAGTAACGACAGAACGCGTTCGTTCTGCTCTTCCAGCATCTTCAATCGTTGAGCGACTGGATCATCTTGGTTATTCTCTTGACCTACTGTTGGGATGTGCCCTGAATGTAATGAAAAGTTGGCATCGACATTGTGGGAATTGGCGTTGTCGAGTGGAAGAATGGTGGAATTGATGCAATGGGTGGTATCGAGGGGATCAATGCTCTCGAGGGGAAGAATGGTGAAGGTAGAGGTGGCGGTGGTATCGTCGGCATAGGTTGATTGGGAATGCCAGGGAAAAGAGGTCTCGAATAGTTGGGAAGCGGAGGTCCCAACCAAGGCATACTTGATCCACCTAGACCATGCGAAGGCCCTGTTGCGTTGCTAGCATTCTGGTTTCTTTGAGATGCAATCTCTTCCACCACTTGTCTGTGTTGATTTGTCAAGGCATCGATACGATCAAGGGCAACGTTCAACTCCATATTCATTTAGGCCATGATTTGCTCTTGGGTTCCTTGAAGAGATGTCATTATCCTGTAAAAAACTCGGGGAAACTGTTAGTACGACGCACGATTGTCAACGATTTTCTTTAGATGGGGCCCCACGGTGGGCGCCAAACTGTTAAAGCCAAAAATCGTCCAAAGGAAGATTTAAGGAAAGTGTGGAGCTTTATCCAACTAAACAAAGTAACCAGACGACAATATGCGTGATAATAAACAGAAGAATAAGACAAGATATTTGGTGACGCGGAAAAACCTCAATGTGGAAAAACCTACGGACGACTGGGAGAGGTCGTCGAGCATTATGATCACCAAACAGGGGCGATGTCCTTATGTATTACAATGTATACGCAAGATAAATACGTAAAAACAAGAATGGAAACAGGTAATAATTGTAAATCGTGTGTAAAAAGCTTCTTTCGTGCGAATAATGCTTCGGTCATGGGATTGTTCTTAGTATAACTTGTGAACTCTAGAAGTCGGATGTAATTATCGTTGAATTAGTTGTGTCCCTGTACTAGTTTGTGTCTTTGGTATTTATAGTCTTTGATCTTCATAACTGTGTCATTGATTTTTGAGGTAACGGTCGAAGGTTTAACTGACCTTGATGTTTGTTGTCAGTTATATCCATTGGTGTTTATGAGCATTAAACCTGCATTGAATAAACAAGAGAAGAACATTGAGTCCAGTGTTAGTATGGTTGAGGTCGAAAGTAATCTCTATGATGGTCCTACAATGCTCGACCGACTTTCGAGAAAGCGTCGACTGTTGTCGTAGACATGCTTGGTCGATAGGACCTTATCTTAATACAAGACCAGTCGTGTGAAATATACATGTTAAATGTTACTTCGTCGTGGTCGTGGATTTTTGACCCAAACAATTGCCACACTCACCGTTGTGCATCTCTCGCAAAATGCTTTGGACTTGATTCCTATTGGTAACACATCATAAGTTTAGTCCAATCGATGTTCATCTGAAGAGTTGTCCTCTGATCATAATATATCTGGAAGCCTTAAATCGAATTTTTCGGGCTCCCATTTTGTCTTTGGGAATTTGATCGTTTACTAGAAATTTTCTGATATAGCTCGGCCAGTTGTCTTCCTCTTCAATCATCAGTACATCATTTTCATTGTCGATAGATGAAGTCGTCAAATGAATTATGGGAATAGCGTCGAATGGATGATGTCCAAGTGTTGACCCAAGGTTAGCTAGTTCGTCAGCCTGTGTATTATGAACTATTGGGATATGTGAAACAGAAAATTCTTCGAATTCTTCGGATTTGACTTTGGCTATTTTGAGATAGGTTGTCATTCTCGAATCTTTAGCGGCAAACTCTCCATTCATTTGATTCACGACTAAAAGCGAGTCACTTTTGACATGAAGTTTTGTTGCCCCCAGGTCGTGGGCCATATTCATTCCTACGATCAAGGCTTCGTATTCAGCCTCATTGTTCGTGGCTTTGAAGTCGCATCGTATGTATTACACCATCTAGCCCCCCTGTTGCGACTTGAGGACGACACCAATTCCTACCCTCGGGCGTTGGATGATCCGTTGACATATAATGTCCATATTGGGTCGTCAAGATTTGCCACAAGTTTCGTCGGTACTTCTAACTCTGAGCTAAAATCTGTGATGAAGTCGGCCAATGCTTGCGATTTGATCGCGACCCTTGGTTTGTATTCTATGTCATAACTACTAAGGCAGATACTCCATTTTGCCAACTGACCTGCCAACTTTGGTTTTCTTAAGATAGACTTAAGAGGGAAGTTAGTCACGACAGTAATAGGATGCGATTCAAAATAGTGATGTAACTTTTTTGCCGTAGTGATCAAGGCTAACAAAAGTTTTTCCATAGAGGAATACCTGGTTTCTGCATCGAGAAGTGATTTACTTACATAATAGATGGGTCGTTGTTGTTTATCATCTTCTCGGACCAAGACGACACTTACAGCGTTTGAGCTGACCGCCAAATAGAGTTAGAGGACCTCATGGAGCTCGGGTTTCGACAGCAAAGGTGGGGACGCCATATATCTTTTAAGCTCTTAGAGCACATTTTCTTGGTCATTCGTCCATTCTAAACCCCTGTTTTTCTCAAGATATTATAGAATAAGCAACATTTATCCGAGGATCGAGATATAAACCAGTTTAGTGCCGCAATTCGGCCAGTAAGTCCTTGGACTTCTTTGATATTGCGAGGGGATCTGATATCCAAGATTGCTTTTATTTGGTCAGGATTGGCTTCGATCCCTCAACGGGTGACCATATACCCCAAGCATTTTCTTTCACTTTCATATGATATTGCCTGAGGATATCGAATGATTGTCTCAAGTGACCGATATGATCGATTTCCTGTTTCGATTTGACCAACATGTCGTCGATATACACTTCCATTGTGTCTCCGAGATGTTCTTTGAACATCTTATTGACTAACCGTTGGTATGTTGATCCTGCGTTCTTAAGACCAAAAGGCATGACATTGTAACAGTAGATCCCTTTGTCTTTCATGAATGCTGTCTTCTCTTGGTCATCTAGGTGCATCAGGATTTGATTATATCCTAAGTACGCATCCATGAACGTGAGTAACTCATGACCGGCAGTCGCGTCGACCATGGCGTCGATATGTGGCAATGGGAATGGGTCTTTTGGACAAGCCTTGTTGAGATCTGTAAAGTCGATGCATACTCTCCACTTACCATTTTTCTTTTGTAGGTTCACGACGTTGGCCAGCCAGTCGGGATATTTGACTTCCTTGATTTTTCTTGTCTTGAGCAAATTATCAACTTCATCGTTGATTACTTTGTTGCGTTCTGGAGCGAACTTGCGATACTTCTGTTTAATAGGTTTAAAAGAACGATCAACATTGAGTTGGTGAGTGACAACCTCTGGCTCGATGACGACCATGTCTTCATGCGTCTAGGCAAAACAATCGACATATTCCTGTAAAAAAGAAATTAGCAATCCTTTTAAAGTAGCGTCAAGGGACGTACCAATGTAGACTACTCTGTCAGGTTTCTCCTGATCCAGGACGACTTCTTCTAGTAGATAGTCGTAGGCAGTTTCAAGATCAACTTGGTTCTGTAATTGCTAGATGCTTTATTTTCTAGGATTCATGGAGATTTTTTAACATTCGCGAGCAATTTCTTGCTCACTCTTGACCTCGTGGACGCCCCAAGTTGTTGGAAACTTGATCGTCTGATGGTATATCGAGCGTACAGCTTTCATGTCGTGTATCCAAGGTCGTCCTAGGATAACATTGTATGCTGACGAACAATCGATGACGTTGAATTTGGTTTGGTTATTGACCCCTTTGGCGAATACTAGGAGAATTATTTCCCCGATGGTGTTAGTCATGTCGCCATGAAGTCTATAAGGATCGTCGAACGTCGTACGATCTCAGACTTGTCAATTCCCATAGCTTTGAGTGTGTCAAGGAAGATGATATTAGCAGAACTTCCTCCGTCGACCAGGATTCTCTTTGTCGATCAATTTCCGATCATGAGCTGTATGATCAAACCATCATGATGTTTCTGCCATTGATCACCGAGATCCTCCTGATCGAAAGTGATGGGCATGCCTTCTAATTCCAGCTCATGTTTAGGTCACGACGTCCGTGGAATAGAGAGTTCTTTGGGTCCTCGAGTAGCATGTCGTTTGGTTGTCGAGTAAGTTAATCTGCAGATGTCAGAACCTCTGTTTATACAATTAACGATCTTTGCATGTTCAGGCGAAGATGGTCGTGTGTTTGTGCCCAACAATCGTCTGTCAAGTGGCCATGATCGTTATGAAAGTCGCACCAATTGGATTTGTCTTTCTTAGTGTCGTCTTTCTCACTTTTTGGAGGCCATTTGACTTTGGTCTGAACGTTCTTGAGAGCTTCGACCACATCCTTGGATGTTCTCTTAAACCCGTAAGACGAAATCTTAGGATGATGGGGGAATTTGTTTGCCAGAGCATTTTTCTTCTTAACAAATCTCACCTTCGAGACTTGTTTCGATCTCTCAACATGAGCGAACGATCTCGTTTTGAAGTCCGACTTCTTGACGCTCAGTGCTCTTTTTCCACTAGAGTGCTTGAGACGGAAAGTCGCGTCATCCTCGACCCGCATATAGGATAATGTTCGAGCTCGTACGTCTTCGAAGTTTTCCCGTGGATACTTTGTCAAGTCCATGTAAAGATCATAATTATCGTCTAGACCTTGCTTGTAAGCCTCGATTGTGGTTCGAACATCGCAATTTCGTACACTGTTCATTTTAGAATTAAAGAGATTGAAATAGTTTCGAATTGATTTGCCTGTCTTCTAAGTGATATTATAGAGATCACGGGTTTGCTTTTCCATCTTGCGACAGGTAGCGAACTGCTGAAAGAATTGGTTGACTAACTCCGCAAAATTGTCGATGGATTTGGGTTGCAAGTTGATCAACCGTTGCAGTGCGGCACCTGTGAGGGTCGCACCAAAACTCTTACACATGCAGACATGTTGATACTGATGAGGTATTGACACAGTCCAAATCAGTTGTTTGTATTGTGCAATATGCACCGTTGGATCGCTGATTCCAGAGTACTTCAACGTGAATGTCGGGATGTTGTATTTCTTTGGGACGTCGACCTTGGCTATTTCGTCAACAAAAGGAGACGCTTTGAACCCGGTCCTTGGTTCAACGTCCACTAGTACAGCAGCACCTGGTAGCTTTGCAAGTAACGACAACATCTTTTCATTATGTTCTTCCAATTGCTTTAGACGTCGTACGACAGGATCGTTGTTGGGAACTGAAGAATTCATCAAGTGTGGTTAATACTGCTGGTTCAATATTAATGCTGCTAGAAGACATAAAGGTTAGTACTGCTGAGTGTTACTACTGCTAGTGTTAATTAATACTGCTAGTCAAAGTTAGTACTGCTTGAACAAAGTTAGTACTGCTTAGCTAGTTAGTACTGCTAGTGGTTAGTACTGCTTAGTAGTTAATGCTGCTAGAAGGAAGTTAATGCTGCTGAAGATTAATACTGCTTATATTATGAAGATTCAGTTGAAAGGATATACATGGAAGCTTAGAGATATACATAGAAGATATACTGAAGATATTTTATTCATTGTAATTATCTTTGTATTCAGTATATATATATAGTATTGTTTAGAATAGGAGATAACAATTTTTTTTATTTTTCATTCTTTTAGAGAAAATCAACCTCAAGGCATAGATCCTAATTCTAGAGAAGTAGAATTCGTATTGGTGAGCCTGTTCATCAATATTGAGGTTGAGTGTGTAATTCTGTAACTTCAAAGCATTCAATACAAGTTTACAGTTTGTTCCTCATATTTTCTGTATTGATTTACTATTTCATTGAATATCAAAGTGTTATTCCGCAAACTTCTTTGATATTGTTTCTGAGAATTAATTCTTGTTGAGAATTCGATCCTGACAAGTGGTATCAGAGCCTGATTTCTCAGAAACAAACTATTCATCATGGAAAATCTTACAGAATCAAGCAGTACTTTGGTATCAAAAGTTCCAATGCTCAGATCCAATGAATTTGACATGTGGAAAATCAGAATCAAGCAATATATTCTCCTCACAGATTACTCTATGTGGGACATCATTGAGAATGGTCCATCTGATGCAGGAAAGATTGGTGAAGATGGCAAAAGAACCCCTCCAAAGACAGATACAGACAGGAAATCAAGACAGACAGAGATGAAAGCCTTGAGCACACTGCTCTTGGCCATTCCAAATGAATATCAACACCAATTCTGCAATTGTACTGATGCACAGATGCTCTGGAATGCTCTAGAGAAGAGATTCTCAGGTACTAAAAGTACCAAGAGAAATCAAAAGGCAATCTTAAAACAACAGTATGAAAACTTCATCTCAACTAAGAATGAGTCCATGACTCAAACTTTTGACAGGTTTAATAAACTAATTGGTGAACTAGCTACTATGGGAGTACAGATTGATCAAGATGATGTGAACAGAAAGTTCTTAAGGTCCCTTGGAGATGAATGGACCATGTACACTGTGTCATTCAGACAGAATGATCAGTTGGAAGACAAAGAACTTGATGATCTGTACAATGATCTTAGAGTATTTGAAGCTGAGGTGGAGGCAAAGAAGAAGCCTTCTGGATATGTTCATAATGCTGCACTCCTATCAGCATCAATTGATTCTACTGCTAATTCTGAATCAGTTAATGCTGCTAATGGATCAAATCTAGATAAAGGCACTGATTATGTATTTGAAGCTCTTCTTTCTAATCATGGAAATTCTTCTTTGATCAATGATGACTTAGAACAACTTCATCCTGATGATCTGGAAGAGATGGATATTAAATGGCAAATGGCCATGCTCTCCATGAGGGTTAAGAAGTTTATAAAGAGGACTGGAAGAAACAACTTCTCACAAAGAAGAGAAGATGGAGCAGGTTTTGATAAATCAAAGGTAGAATGCTACAAATGCCATCTGAAGGGACATTTTGCTAGAGAATGCAGAAGTGGAATGTCTCACAACAACAACCATCAACAAGCTCAATCTGGAAGCTTCAATAACAACAGAAACTCTGCTCAAGCCCTTGTTTCTCAACAAGGAATGGGGTTTGATTGGAGTGATCAAGCAGAAGAAGCTATTCAAAATCAAGCTCTTATGGCTAAAGTATCTGATCTCCCATCTGAGGTAAGCTCTAATCTCTGCTCTAAAACTTGCATAGACACTGTTAAAAGGTACAGGGATCACAATCAGAAAATGAGTGATGACCTTAAGAGACTAGAAAAGGATATAAAAGACTATGTGAGGATAGTAGAGAGATTTGAAGATCAAATCAAAGGTTTTCAGGCCAATGAACTACAACACTCATATGATACCAATTACTGGCAGTGGGAGAAAAAGGATTTAGAACTTAAACTGACCAAATCTAAAGAGGAGGTTGAAAAACTGAAAGAGGAGTTAACCAAGGTTAAGCTTGATGTAGAAAAGTTTTCCAATGCTTCTAAAGCAATGGACTCCTTACTGCAAAATCAGATTCATGATAAATTAAGAAGAGGAATTGGGTATAATGCCACACCTCCACCATATAACAACAATTACATTCCTCCTACTTCAGACCTGTTAGACACCAAAGATAGGAAGGACTTGCCTGAGGGAGCCACTGAAATAGATCCCTTAGATGAGGAAATTGTTGAGGATAAGACTGAGAAAGAAGTTGGCAAGAGTAAGGAGAACAAGGTGAGTGGTGAGATTACTATAGAAAACAACATTATCACCAATGAGGATTGTGGAAGGGCTTGGATCAAATCCAAGAACATAGAGAAGACAGAGGAAAAGTCTGGTAAGGTCCATTATAAACAGACCACGGTTGTGAATCCAGGTCCTTGCAAACAGTGTGCTTGTAAGAAGAATGAGCCCCAAAAACAGGACAAAAAGAGGGGAAATCAAAGAAACTGGAATAATCAATGGGCACATAAACAAGGAGTTGATCTGAGTAAAATCAATAGACCAAAACCTTGTTTTATCTGTGGCAAATTGAATCATCTTGCAAAATTCTGTTATTTCAATCCTATGAACCAAAGAATGAATTTCCAAAGATCCATGCAAAAACCCTTTGGTTATAAGAAAATTGAAAAGAACCATGTGGCTAAGAAAACTGTTAAAACTAAAAGCCACATGAAGAAAAAGTATTCTGTTAAAGAAAGTGTCAATATGTGGATTCCTAAAAGCACTAAAACTGTTAGTACTGCTACCACAAATAATACAAATAGTGCTGCTGACAATGATAGTGCTGCTAGAAGTAATACTACTGCTAACAATGTTAATGCTGCTAACAAGGTTAGTACTGCTAAACCTGTTAGTACTGCTAACTCTGTTAGTACTTCTAAGGTTAGTACTGCTTCTAGTGTTGATTCTGCTAAGCCAATCATATTGACAAAGTACTCTAATAAAGAGTACTCTGAGTTTAGAAACCTCATTAAAAAGGAATGTAAATACTTTGATGAGAAAGGGAGACCCAAGATCACTTTGGCTTGGGTCCCCAATCATACTAATTGATTTATTTAATGTGCAGGGCAACCAACAGCTCAAGGGAAAGAGCATATGGCATGTTGATAGTGGTTGCTCTAGGCACATGACTGGCAACATGTCATGTCTTCAGGATTTCAAGCACATTAATGGAGGACATGTTGCATTTGGAGACAATCTTACTGGTGGTAAGATAAGTGGAAAAGTAAATGAAGACTGTGAAAAGGAATCATTTACTGAACCAAGTCAGAATGAAGAAAACACTAGAGATGAGGAGACTCAAGAATCAGAAGTGACATCTGAAGACACTTCAGTTGAATTGCATGACTCTAATCTAGAGGCTGGACTGAATGAAGAACCTAGTCATAACACAAGAGTTCAAAAGAATCATCCTCCACAGTTGATAATAGGTGATGTCTCTTCTCCCATGATGACTAGACATCAAAGCAGGCTTCAGGAAATGCAAGATCAACAGCATACAGTGCTCTCATGTTTTCTATCCCAGCTTGAGCCTAAAAAGGCACATGATGCTATGAAAGAATCTAGCTGGATAGAAGCAATGCAAGAAGAATTGTTACAGTTCAAGCTACAAGATGTGTGGGATCTAGTAGACCTTCCTAAAGGTCACAGAGCAATTGGCACAAAATGGATCTTCAGAAACAAGAGAGATGAAAGAGGTATTGTTATAAGAAAGAAAGCAAGGCTGGTAGCTCAAGGCTACACTCAAGAAGAGGGCATAGATTATGAAGAAGTTTTTGCACCTGTAGCTAGGATAGAAGCAATCAGACTATTCCTAGCCTATGCTTCTTACATGAACTTCAAAGTCTACCAAATGGATGTAAAAAGTGCTTTTCTCTATGGGTCAATTGAAGAAGAAGTATATGTCTGTCAACCACCAGGGTTTGAAAACCCAAGCTATCCAGACAGAGTATACAAATTAAAGAAAGCACTTTATGGACTACATCAAGCCCCAAGAGCATGGTATGACACCCTGTCATCCTATCTCTTGGAAAATGACTTTGAAAGAGGAGTCATTGATAAGACTCTATTTATCAAAAGAAAGAAGAAGGATATCTTGCTGGTCCAAATATATGTTGATGACATTATTTTTGGTTCTACAAGAAACAACATGTGCAAGGAGTTTGAGGATTTAATGCATCAAAGGTTCAAAATGAGTTCCATGGGGGAACTTACTTTCTTCCTTGGACTCCAAGTTCAACAGAAGTCAGATGGCATTTTTATATGTCAATCCAAGTATGTGCAGGATATTCTAACCAAGTTTGGTTTCTCAGAATCAAAACCTGCCAGCACACCTATGGAAACACACAAGCAGATCACAGCAGATCTTGAGGGGCAGGATATGGATGTGCATATTTATAGATCCATGATTGGCTCTCTCATGTATCTCACAGCATCAAGGCCAGATATTATGTTTCCAGTCTGTGTATGTGCAAGATTTCAAGTTAGGCCAAAGCAATCTCACTTTCAAGCTGTTAAGAGGATATTCAGATATCTCAAAGGGCAACCCAGATTGGGACTTTGGTATCCTCATAACTCACCTTTTGACCTAATAGCATACTCAGACAGTGATCTAGGTGGAGCAAACTTGGACAGAAAATCTACTTCTGGAGGATGTCAGTTTTTGGGTGCTAGACTAGTCTCATGGCAGTGCAAGAAACAAACCACAGTATCCACATCTACAACAGAGGCAGAGTACATAGCAGCTGCAAGTTGCTGTTCTCAAGTCTTATGGATTCAGAATCAAATGCTGGATTATGGAGTAACCTTTCTACACACTCCAATCTTTATTGACAACAGCAGTGCTATTAGCATTGTAAATAATCCAGTCAAGCACTCAAAGACAAAGCACATTGAAATCATGTATCACTTTATAAGAGATTGTAATGAAAAGAAACTTATTCAAGTTGTCAAAGTTCACACTGATAATCAGTTTGCTGATCTATTCACTAAAGCTTTTGATGTGGGTAGATTCACTTTCTTGGTAACAAGTGTGGGAATGATAAACTCTGAATAATCTTCTTCTCAAAAAGTGGTTTTATACCTGTATATTTTTATTCTTGGTGTTACTAATCTTCTTTTTCAAGATATGCATAGCAGTACTCAGTATTTAGCAAGTTGAAAAGGAGTAAGTATAGTTAATACTGCTAGTGGTTAATACTGCTTTCAGTTAATACTGCTAGTGGTTAATATTGCTTTTAGTTAATACTGCTTTCAGTTAATACTGCTTGTAGTTAATACTGCTTTCAGTTAATACTGCTTGTGGTTAATACTGCTTTTAGTTAATACTGCTCGTGGTTAATACTGCTTTCAGTTAATACTGCTAGTGGTTAATACTGCTTTCAGTTAATACTGCTAGTGGTTAATACTGCTTAGTAGTTAATGCTGCTAGTTAGTTAATACTGCTAGCCGTTACTACTGCTAGTTAGTTAATACTGCTAGCCGTTACTACTGCTAGTAGTTAATACTGCTCTAGGTTAATACTGCTTATATTCCGAATACTATAAATACTTTTTGCCCGCCTAAAAGTTCATAACGACTCTTTGCATACTGTTCTCTTGCGCTCAAAACCTTTTCTCTCTCACGTTCGAAGTTTTCAGGCAAGTTTTCACTACGATCAATGGCATCCATGACGTTCATCAACGAGCACAACGAGATTGCGATGCTACAAAAGCCAAAGCAAGCTTCAGGATTTCATTAGATTGTGGATTTCCTCAAGTCAAGCCACATTGCTCATGCTCTTACTGTATCCCCTACAATCTACATTGAGCACCAAAGGCAGTTCTGGGCTAATGCAACCATTGTTGTGGAAAATGGTGTGCAAATGATCAAGACAAGAATCTGTGATCACTCACTTACAGTTATTGAAGAAGTTATTCGCATCAGTATACGTCTAGACGATGCATCTGGTATAACTTCTATCCCAAATGATGAACTGTTTTCAAATCTTACAAGAATGGGGTATGGAGGCCCATTGGGTGTTTTCAAATTTTCTAAAGCTAAATTCTCACCCCAATGGCGTTTCTTTGTCCATACCCTTATGCATTGCATATCCAAAAAGACTACTGGATGGAGTGAGTTCAGCAGCACTATTGCTTATGCTTTGGTGTGCTTGGCCACTGCCCGAAAGTACAATTTTTCTAAAATGATTTTCAATGATCTTGTCTCAAACATGGGAAACAAAAAGAGCTTCTTTATGTATCCCAGGTTTGTTCAAGAAGTTATTACTAATCAATTGACGGATATACCTCAACCTGTTGGGGTATATGTACCTAAACCCCCCAAAGGCAAGGTTTTCTCAAATATGAGAAGATCTGCTGGGGACTCTGAAGGAGTTGACACCCCATTGTTCTCTACAATGATGGTGGTGTCCCAAACCAATGAAGGTATGGCAGCAGGGTCAAGGCCCCCATTAGACAAACCCACTGCTAGCCAAGCCCAACCTTCCCTCTCAAAATCAATTCCACAGTCCCTTCTGAATAAGCCCACTTCTCCAATTACCCAAACCTATACAAGGAAACAGGTAAAGAAGGCTCCTTCCCTTCTTGTACCATCACCAACTAAGCCTTTAAGCCCTCTAAGGGAGAATTCTCCCCTAGAGAATATCCAAAGGGAAACCACAAGGGTGTCTCCCAACCCAAAGGAGGTGCTCTCTGAGGAGGAGGTAGAGCATATGGGTGATGAGGCTGCCACTACTCCTGCTAGCACAGAGGAGGAAAGTGGTAACATCAATAAGACCTCCCCCATGGCAACTTTGAATGAGCAATCATTTGAAGGTCCCTGGTGCCAAGAAACCACAGGGGTGGATAGTGCTTCTGCTAGGCAGAAGACTTCCACTACTAAAAGATCCAATGATCCTTCAATAGGGGGTAACACTCCTGGAGAAGGTGAGGACAGATATAACTATGATGAATTGATGGAGGCAATGGGCAACATCAACATGGATGTACTCAAACAGGGAAAAGATATAGAAGAGCTAAAACTCATAGTACTGTCACAACAAGAACAAATCATCAAGTTGAAGCAAATGGTAAGGAAACTGATTCTGCAAAAGAAGAAGAAACAATTTGTGCTCAGAAGGAGGAGACCAGTGACTGATGCTCCCAAAAAGGGGGAGTCAGAAGCTGATGCCAAAGCTAAGGGGGAGCAAGAGGAAAAACATAATGTTGAGGGGGAGAATGAGCAAGCAGCAGAAACAGAGCCAGCAGCAGAAACCATTAATACTGCCAGTTCAAGTAAAGCAGCAGAAATGGTTAATACTGCTGAGCTGAAAGAAGCAGCAAAACAAGTAAAAGAGGTTCTTACAGAGATTGAGGTTGCAGAAACACTCATCAAAGCAAAACATGATACTCCCAAGGTCACCTCAAAGGCCAAAGGAGTTGTCATAAAAGAAAGAGGTGATGCAGCAAAGAACTCTAGCATTGAGAAGGAGATGGGTAAAGATAAAGGTAAGGCAAAGTTAGTTGAATCTGATGAACCAATCAAAAAGCAGAAGCTGATTGAATCAGATGAAGCTCTAGCTAGAAAGATACAGGCTGAATTTGAAGAAGCAGAAACCATGCAAGTGCTAAAAGATAGAGAGATAGCTAAAGCAATGGCTGCAGAGTTAAACAAAGCCTATCAACAAAGCTTAGCAACAGAACAAGCCAAGCAAAAAGCCACATCTTTGAGGAAGTCTGAAAAGATCAAAATGGCTACAAAGAAAAGACAACCTTCAAAGACATACCTGGGTGCTCAAGAGAGAAAGAAAATGATTACTTTCCTCAAGGGTGCAGTAGGTGTCAATGTAGAGATGTTTTCAAAAATGTCTTTTGAGAATCTCAAGAAGATGTATGATGCTGAGAGAATAAAGCTTCAAGGGGATGATCTTGCAAGGGTTGAAATGGAGAAAAGAATGAAAGAAAGCAATGATTTCTTACAAAAACCATTCCCTGATGAGCAAGAAACTCCAGAGAAGGAAATAACAATTGGTGAAAGTCTAAGGACTTTAAAAAGAACAAAGATGATTGCCAGGAGAAAGCCTACAAAGAAGCCTAGATTAGTGGAAGAAGAGGCTGAAAAGGTTGCTGAAGAAGAAGAGGCACCTGAGTCATCTACAATGAAAGAACCTGCAAGTACTGAGGATGTCAAGATGTACATGGTTGTGATGGACAAAGTGCCTGAACCAATTGCAGCAGAACCTGTAGGAGTTAAACCTCCTGAAGTCATTCACTGGGATGTTTTGGAAGTAGATGGCAAGAAGTATATCAGACTGAAGAGAAAAGATGAAAAGTATGAAGTCTACAGTGCTTGGGCTAAAATTGTCAGAACATGCTCAAGGTCTGATATTGAAGAAATGTTTGATATAGGGATGAAGTTGTATGCAGATCAGTTGAAAGCTCCAGGGATTTCAATTACAAAACTGGTGATAGAGTATCTGTGTATGATGTTCAAACCTGAAGAAGTAAAGCACTTGATCAAAGATGTCTTCAAATCAGTAAACAGTTGGACTCTATATGAAATTAGTGGAGTATATACAGTGACTTTGGATTTAAATCACACTGAATACTTCCTAGTGGATAGAGTATATAATCATAGCAGATTGAAGCTACATGCCATGTTGAAGAAAAAGTTAAGGTGTGTTCCAGATTCAGAAATGGCTAAATACTTGATTCAAAGAACCATCAATCAGAGTTTGGGATTGGATGCAAACACAGGAATTTAGACCATAATAAAGTTTTGGGAGCATCTTGAAGAAGATCTGAAGAACTTGACTTCTTTTCTTAAAAGTCAAGTTAGGGGGAGATTGTTGGGAACTGAAGAATTCATCAAGTGTGGTTAATACTGCTGGTTCAATATTAATGCTGCTAGAAGACATAAAGGTTAGTACTGCTGAGTGTTACTACTGCTAGTGTTAATTAATACTGCTAGTCAAAGTTAGTACTGCTTGAACAAAGTTAGTACTGCTTAGCTAGTTAGTACTGCTAGTGGTTAGTACTGCTTAGTAGTTAATGCTGCTAGAAGGAAGTTAATGCTGCTGAAGATTAATACTGCTTATATTATGAAGATTCAGTTGAAAGGATATACATGGAAGCTTAGAGATATACATAGAAGATATACTGAAGATATTTTATTCATTGTAATTATCTTTGTATTCAGTATATATATATAGTATTGTTTAGAATAGGAGATAACAATTTTTTTTATTTTTCATTCTTTTAGAGAAAATCAACCTCAAGGCATAGATCCTAATTCTAGAGAAATAGAATTCGTATTGGTGAGCCTGTTCATCAATATTGAGGTTGAGTGTGTAATTCTGTAACTTCAAAGCATTCAATACAAGTTTACAGTTTGTTCCTCATATTTTCTGTATTGATTTACTATTTCATTGAATATCAAAGTGTTATTCCGCAAACTTTTTTGATATTGTTTCTGAGAATTAATTCTTGTTGAGAATTCGATCCTGACAATCGTCCAGATTGAAACCGTTGCTAGGCGGAAGCGATGCTGGCACAAATCCAGAATCTTGAGACGTGACACATGCGTTAGGAAAGAATCCATTGCGTTGTGATGTCTCTTCGGTATCTCTATTCATTGGTGTGCACATGTAAAGCATAATCACTAAGGGAAATGTTGTCGTCGGAGGTGGCATCGTTGGAGTCGTCGGGATAGAGGAAGTGTTGGATCATAAATTGTATTCAAGATTAAAGTTAAAGTTCAGGGTTCAAATTGGAATAAGTTGATAGTTATTTGTAATTGGGCCCAAGCCCATTAGGCTTATACGCCAAAGTATTTATAGGTTTTATGTAATTAGGTTTTAGGTTAATCCTCTCATAACTAATAATAATAATCATAGAGAGGTAGCCGTATTATTATCTGTAATCCTACGCAAAAGGTACCAAGAACACACAACTGGTTTTCATTGTTTAATCAAGGGATCGTGGTATGTTATTCTGATCTGTTTATCTCTTGATCTATATTGTGTTGCGTGTTTGTTTATCAACTAGTAATCTGGGTTTAACAGGAAGTAGAGACTCCAGTGGTTGCTCCAATACCTTGTGTTAGCCTGGGGTATGGAGGTGATGGAGGCGTAACACCTGCAAAAGGCATATGAAAAGTTGGTCTTGTACCATACTGAGGTCCAAATTGGTTACCCATGTTTGGGTTCCCCATTGCTGTCTCATGGATGAGAGTTCTTCATTCGCTCTGCGATTCTGTTCATCCAAAGTATGAATCCAGTTGTGAGCAGCATCGAGCTCCATATGCATTTGAGCAATGTTGTGAGCTTGAGTTCCTTGTGCTTCCATGATTCTGTTAATCAAAAAAGCTGCACTAAAACCGTTAGTAGGTCGCACTCTCTGTCGAGGATGTTACTCTAGCTGGGGCCCACGGTGGGCGCCAAACTATTAATGCCAAAAATCGTCACAAGGACGATCTAAGGTCGGTGTGGAGCTTTAACAACTAAAGTAAACAATCGATCGATAAATCATATGACAAAGTTAAAAGATAAATAAGACACATAAAATTTGGTGACGCGGAAAACCCCGTCGATGGTAAAAACCACGGACGATAGCATAGATCGTCAAGTGCACTATGGACGTCAAACAGGGACATCGTTCTTTAGAAGGAGTGATTACAAGTACAATTGCCAATATTACAGAAGTAATGTAATCGTGCGATCGAGCTAGATTTAGGCCAAGACACTATGTCGAGAGATTCTGCTTGAGAGAATTGGTTAAAGGTTGAATATTGAACTTGCTCTATAATCAGATGATCATCTCTTACGTTGCTCTTCAGGGTTGTATATATAGCTTTGGTCGCCATAAATGAGCATTGATTGTCCAACGGTCTGGATATTGATTGATCTTGATGGTGCTTGTTGAAATTGTATTTCCTAGATTCAAATCAAGCTATTCAATCTCTTTACAATATTTGACAGTATCAAGATCTTAGAGAGAGATTAGAGAGAGAAAGTAAATCTGAATATTATAAATCTGACAATGAAAGCTCTTGGTTACATCATTAACAAAGCATCACAAATCTATTTATACCCACTAAGCTATACAAGATACAAACACTCACAACATAGTTCTCTCACACAACTAAACTCTCATAAGCCTAAAACACCATATTGACTAAACAAGATTGACTATTTGACTTTACAAGATTTGACTTTTCTTATTTAAATCTTGGATACAATTAATACACTAACAATCTCCCCCTTTGTATTCAAGATTTTAAAAAAAAATTGACACTAGTCTTCAGCGCTTGATTCTTCAACTTTTGTCTCTGACAATTTTTGACTTTGAAGCTCTGACATTCATTAATCTCTGAAGTTGTTGAAGTCTTTGACATTCATTAATCTCTGACAATCTTTGCTTTGTAAAGTCATCCAGTTTTGAACAAGAATTTTAAAACTTCTTGAAGTCTTTGAAATTTCTTTGATCTTTGGAACTTTGAGGAATCTTTCTAAAACTTGTATCTTCATCTCTGTAATCTCTGATCAGTCTTCGAAAAAACAAACTTTTTCGAGTCATCTTGATTTGTCATTAAAAGTCATCTTTGAATAATTTCTTTCCATCAGACTTGATTGGCTTGAACATTCTGAATTTCTCCACAAGTCTTTTTCACTTTGAACTTTCTTTCTTTATGACTTTGAAATTCATTTGAAATTGACCTTTGTAGATTTCTCCCCCTTTTTGATGATTGTGAACATCATGATCATCAAAACTCTTCAATTTCAACACAGTCTTTGATCTTCCCCTTTGTAAGAAACTAACAATCTCCCCTTTTTTATGGTAAGTTTGACATTCTCCGCCCTTTTGATCTGAATAACTGAATCTTGATCTGAATAACTGAATCTTGAACTGTATATACTCGAATCTTTTCAAATTCAGATATAATGAACGTGATAACCCTGAATCAACAGATAAAACAGTTAATATGCCTGTAAGTAGCACGGAGCCACTTTGTACAACGGATGTACATTGAAAAAGAGCTTTTGTGATGATCACTCCCCCAGGGGTTCCATTCAATCATCGAAAAATCACAAAGGAATTTTCTATGAATGTTATGAGAAGAAAACATATTCCTTGTGTGTACGTGAAAGTGTAGAATGATTGAAGTTGCTCAAGCTTTTTCAGGCTCAAAATGTGTAAACTGTTGAGACAGCAACAAATATTACACGGACTCAATGTGCATGAAGGAGGTGCGAAGGTGGGGCAACTTTCTTTCTTTTTCAATATATGAATCTTCCGAGTGAAGACTAGATAGCAGATATGTTGCGTCCCCAAAGAAAATGAAACATTTCTTTGTTAAGAAAGAAACGAGTGGTTGGTGGGGTTAATGCAAGAGTTGGCATGGGCTTACTGCCTTTTTCAATGATTTTCACCAAAGAATGTGAATCAATCAGAAGATGTGGCTACCCGGCTCAGAAAGTGGTTGGTGCAGAGTTTTGATATTCTTTTAACTCTGATCTCACACCCTCTTTCTTTTTAACATTTAGTTCACTTCTAACCAAACTCTCATTTACATTTACCGCTCCATGTTGGATCATAAATTGTATTCAAGATTAAAGTTAAAGTTAAAGGTTTAAATTGCAATTGTGTTAAAGTTAGTTAGAGGGTCTAGTGTGTATTTAGTTAATAGTTTTGTTATTATTGGGCCCAAGCCCATTAGGACTTAAAAGCCTAGGTATTTAATGTTTTAATTAGTTTAGGTTTTAGGAAAATCCTCATATTTATAATTATAATCCTATAGTGAGGTAGCCGTATTCTCTGTAATCCTACATTCAAGGTATCAAGAACACACAAGGTTTAACTGTTTATTCAAAGGATTGGTATGTTATTCTTATATATTATCTCTTGATCTATATTGTGTTTGTGTGTTTAATTATCAACTAGAATAAACTGGGTTAACACTCCACACAATGAGAAAAACTCAACCGGATGAGTTATCTCCCCCACTCTTTGATCTTGACCCCTCACCCCTCAATCACTCAAGGATTACTTCCTGGGTAGGAAACACTGGTTAACGTGAATCCATGGGAGTTCTGTTTAAGCTCACACATGAATCCCAAGTAAGTCATAAAAAGAATAGTTGCTCAACAGTTTAACTTGAACAGTTAATCACAAAATATATGAAAACATTGTCAAAATGTATGCTCATGAGATTTGAGCAATTGAACTTTGAAGATTTCTCAAAACAAAGATATTGAATGAATAAAATGAAATCTAGATAATTGTATTGAGAATCTAACAATGTATCAATCAGATCAAATAAAATGGTTAGGGTATCAAAGAACTTGATATTTTGTTTATATGAACAAATATAAACAATTTTACAATGAAAGCACAAGATTAGAAATGATGATTGATGCTCAACAACATTTGAAATCAAACGGGGGTATTACCATCGAAAAATTTGTTCGTTATGAGACATGGTAATAACAATTTCAAATGAAGTACTGAACCAGGGTGTGTGAATACTTACAGTATATAGACAAGATAATACGCAAGTATTGATCTTTATTAACACACGGTCAGTTAAACATTAAAGCTCAATAATGAAAAACATTTAAAATCACACTTCTTAATTCATAAAATCTTTTGAGAATAGAGAAGCGGTTGGAACATTTAAGAAACTGTTTTTCATGTTCGAAAGTTGTTCTTCTTTCAAACAATCAGAGATCTAGATCAGAAGATACTTACATTTAAGCTCCCCCTCAAATCATGATATAATGATTTAGGTCGATTAAGCTCCCCCTGGATATTTACAAAATATCCATGTCTGAACATTGAAGAACGGGTCCTGATCTATCATGTGATCAGAAGCCATAGTCTTGACACTTAAATTCGGGTTTTGAACTGTATTGTTCAAAAGCCAATGTTCTTTAAACTTTGAAGAACGAGTCCTAGACTGTTTTGTCTAGAAGTCAAACATCATGACTTTGAAGTCCTGAGTTGATTTACTCAGAAGTCAAACATCTTGCTCCCCCTAAACCTGTGGTACCTGTGAAACAGATTTAACAGGTTTTGGTACCCACTGGTATTTGGGTCCTGGTATGTTAGATTTAGGAATCCACTTCTCATTAGATGTATATCTTTTAAATCCAGAATTCTGAGAAGTTATTCTGTAAGAACCGTACCAGTTATGAGCAGATTCTTTCTGAACGAAGTCATTCTTTCCACAATAAAAACAGCAGATCTTCCTTTGAGCAATCCTGATCAGATGATTAGTCGAGTAATATATATCAGAATTACCAAAAGATTTACCTTTATGCACACTGTTATTTTTGGCATTTGTTGTGGATTTGAATGATCTTTCATTCTTCTTCTCTTCATCACAATCTTTTACTCTCCAGACCATCTGATTTTTCTTTGATTGCTTCCCAAGAGTTTTAACATAGAAGTTTGCTAAACCATCAACAGATTTGTGATAGAATAGATTAGATGGTCTAATTTGATTTGATTTGACGTTGATTGGTTTGACACTTTCGTTTTTCAAAACATTTTTATCATGAATAGAACTTGAAGATGTTTTGAAAGAACCGACTGATTCTGTTGAAATATCAACAGGTGATTGACAAATCACATCAACTGTAATCTTTTCTGATAAATTGACATTTGCAGCTTCTAAGTTCTTTATCTTTTCAGATAAAATGTTTCTTTCAGAAGTTAATGTGTCAAACTTTATTTTCAAATCAGATCTGGCCTTCTGTTCTTTTTGCACATCTGATGATAGAACAGTTATTTTGGATGTGATCTTTGATATTTCAGATTCAAAATGTAAACATTCTTTCTCAAAATCTTTCTGTAAGTTCTTGGCTTTCTCAGAAATTTCATTGAAGATCCCAACATTTCTCTTTTCATATTTCTTCTTTTCAATCTCTAAAGACTTTTTGTTTTCTTGAAAAGCTTTTTTTTCTTTCTCAAGTAAGTCTTGTAGAATAGAGATCTATTTGGGAAATAATTTTTATCTTCAAGAACTTTTCTTTCTTTGGCAAAAGTGTCTCTTTCAGTTATTATTATCTTTTCGAATTCAGACACTTGCTTAGAAAGTTTTAAATATCTCAGCTCCAAATCCTTTTTCTCTTGTAAAGTTTTCTTGGAAAGTTCAGATGTCTGTTGAGGTGGAGATGTCTTCAAATTTGATCTATCTTTATCTGCTTGGAGACTTGTTTTCAGTTCAGCATTCTTCTTCTCTAAAGCAGATATGTGATCTTCAAAAGCCTTAAACTTCTGTTGAAGCTTAACTGATTCATCTTTCAGCTTAGATGATTTTTGTTCAGTCGTCTTCAGTTGGCTTCGAAGATTCGTAATTATAGACTCTTTAACCTTTATTGCTCTCTCAACAATATTTATCAAATCATCTGTTCTTTGAATATCTTTCTTTTGCTCTGTATTATCTTTCTCTCTAGCCTTGATGATACCTGGACAATCAGATTTAGCATGATTAGCTCACTTTACACAATCAGAAGATTTATCAGAATTTGACAATTTTGATTTAAACTCCTGTATCTGTTTGATAAAGGCTGCATTCTGAATTCTCAGTTTGTCTCGATCAGCCTCTATACCAGGTATCTCAGGCATGTATAAGACTCTCATATCTCTTGCTAATAATACAGTATTTCCCTTATCATCAGTCTTTGGCATCTTGAATGATTAGCTTGAAATGATAGATCGTTCCTAAACAATTCAGAACAGTTAACTGAAAGTCAAACTTGGATTAGCAAAAAAAATAATCTCTGAAAAATTTTCAAGTATAAAACTCGCAAATCAAAGAAACTCGCAGAACAATACTTCACACAAATCACTATTCACTGAATTTAGCGCTAACAGGCATTTGCGCGTTTTGGTTTCGCGCAAAACACTACTTGTGCGTTTTACAGTTCGCGCAAAACACAATTCCTGATAAACACGCAAATGGTAACGTGCACGTTTCTAGAACTCCCAGATGCCTACTTGCGCTTTTTAACAAACTCGCAAGCTAAAACTCGCAGATCGAAGCTCGCACAAACTCGCAGACCGAAGAGCAAAACACACAGACTTTGAGTTGCGCGTTTTGTGAACTCGCAAGCTACTGTTTGCGCGTTCTTCAGAATCTTTGCGTGTTCTTCAGTCACTTGTGCGTTCTTCACTTGATGAAGCTAGCGCGTTTGACAAATCTAGCGCGTTCTTGATTTTCTTTGCATGTTCTTAACCTGATCGATCAAAAATCAAGTAAATCTTGAGTTCTGATTCTGAAAATCACACAATTTGTCCACGAATCAATATGAAACACAATTACAACTTTGAAATTACGAAAGCAATTGAAAATTACATTGATTAAAGTGAATTACAGTGTTCGACTTTCTACTTTTCACGAAAACAACATTTTGATCAAATTGATCAATCTAGAGTTGAAATTTTCCTATGTGATCTGAACGAAATTTGATCCTATTGATAAAACGCACACAATCAAATCAAATTCTTGATTTAATTGTGCAAAAACAAGATAAATTGAAATCAAACAGTAACTTTTTAGGAAACAACTGTTTTTGAAAAAATTTACAGAATATCATCCAAAACTAATGATCTAATCCTTCTGAAATTGTTTGGTCTCGCTCTGATACCAATTGAAATTGTATTTCCCATATTCAAATCAAGCTATTCAATCTCTTTACAATATTTGACAGTATCAAGATCTTAGAGAGAAAGTAGAGAGAGAAAGTAAATCTAAATATTATAAATCTGACAATGAAAGCTCTTGGTTACATCATTAACAAAGCATCACAAAGATATTTATACCCACTAAGCTATACAAGATACAAACACTCACAACATAGTTCTCTCACACAACTAAACTCTCATAAGCCTAAAACACCATATTGACTAAACAAGATTGACTATTTGACTTTACAAGATTTGACTTTTCTTATTTAAATCTTGGATACAATTAATACACTAACACTTTTCCGTTATATCCGTTGGTCTTTATGTGCATTAAAGCTGTCATGAAAGATTCACAGAGGAAAAACGGTTGTATGCAATAGATGATCAATGATCGTTAGTAATGTTACATAAGTCGTGAAATATAAGTCTTGTCGAGAGATTTCTGTTAGTCGTGGACGTGAGAAACTCTCGACGATCGTCGTTGGGGATGACGATGTCTTCTGACGTGTGTGATCTTCAGGACCTTATCTTAATAGAAGAATGGTCCTTAGTCTGGAGACGTTTGGTTTTCTTCCGTCGGTCGAGACTTGTGAAATTTTACCCAAACAACTAACAAATGTTAATCCAAAGACTGGAACAAAATATCTTGCGGTTAAGACAAGATCAGGCAATAGATCGTGCGATCTGGACGCGATGTGATCGTACAATTTTCAAACAAGGTCGAGAGTTCGACCGTTCCTGCGATGAAATAACATTACAGGGGGTCGTTGGCCAGGCCAACGACTCTCCAATGCTTAAGTCAGTAATTGCTATGATAAGATAATCATAGAAAAAACGAAATAGGTTTTAAAAGAAATACTTTTTTAAATGTACCGCATTCCAACTTCGAGGGATGTCGCGACCGTTGAAAGATTGTAATAGATTGGCTCCTTTTCCAACAACCTCGGTTATTCGGTACGAACTTTCCTATTTGGTGGATAGCTTACCTGAACCTGGTTCTTGGGTATTCTGAAACACTCGTCGTAGGACATAATCTCCTACTTGGAAGATTTTGGCTTTGACATTTTTATTGAAATGTCGTTCAACCAACTGCTTTTGGGATGCCATTTTGATCAATGCTGATTTTCTTAATTCTTCCAATGCGACGAGGTTGTAACTTAGGTCGACTAAGTTGTGGTCGACGGGCAAATGTCGTAAGGTCAGGAGTTGGGTCTCGACAGGCAAGACAGCTTCACAACCATAGACCAGAGAGAAGGGTGTTTGTCCTGTGGATGTACGAGGTGTAGTACGATTGGCCCAAAGAACTGACATAATTTATTTAACCCACTTGGCTTTTGTTGCTTTGAGTCTTTTCTTGATCGAATTGACGATCGTTTTGTTGCTTGACTAGGCAAGTCTGTTGGATTGAAGATAGCGAGGTCTTGAGGTCGTAAGTTTGATGTTACGATCCTCGCAGAACTGATGGGTTCGGTCGTTTATGAATTACGATCCGTTGTCGCATACGATCTCATATGGGATTCCAAACCTGTAGATGATGTTAGTCTGGATAAAAGAGATGACCTCTTTGTCCCGAATTTAGGAGAAAGCAGTTGTTTCTACCCATTTCAAAATGTAATTCGTAAGGATTTGAAGAAATACCATTTGCCTCGGGGCTGGGGGTAATTTGCCGACGATATCCATTCCCCATCGCATGAAGGGCCATGGAGTTAAAGTTGAGTGCAAAGGTTCAGAGGGTTTATGCGACATACATGAGTGTTACTGGCATGCATCGCAACTTTGGACATACCTTATAGTGTCCTGTCGTAAGGTCGGCCAGTAGTACCCTTGTCGAGAGATTCGATTTGCTAGACTACGATCACCTCAGTGGTTGCCACACTCTCCGTCGTGCATTTCTTGTAAAATGCTTTGGATTTGACTTTTATCGACGATACATCAAATATTTAGTCCTAACGACGATCGCCAATAGAGTTGTCCTCTGATCCGGGTGTATCAGGATGCCTTGAATCTGATCTTCCGGGTTTCCATTTTGTCATCGGAAAGTTGGTCATGTGTTAAGAATTTTCTGATATCGTTGGACCAGTTATCTTCCTCAGCTATCATGTGGACGTGTTGTTCATTTTCGATGGATGAAGTCGCCAGATGAATTACCGGGACGACGTCAAATGGAGATTGTCCAAGTGCCGACCCAAGATTAGCTAATGCATCGGCTTGGGTATTTTGGTCCCTTGGAATCTGTGTTATGGTGAAATATTGAAAAACTTAAGATTTGGTTCTGGCTACTTTAAGGTAAGGTGTCATTTTTGAGTTTTTCGCCGCGAATTCCCCATTCATTTGATTGATGACTAAGAGGGAATCGCTTTTGACGTGAAGTCTTGTTGCCCCCAGGTCATGAGCCATGTTCATTCCTGCGATCAATTCCTCATATTCGGCTTCGTTATTTGTGGCTCTAAAGTCGCATCGTATAGAGTACACCATCTTTCCCCCTGTGGTGACTTGAGGACGATGCCACGACCTGCCCCTCGGGCGTTGGATGATCCATCAATGTGAAAGGTCCAAGTTGCGTTGTCGAGAGTTGCCACAGGTTTCGTCTGTTCGTCTAATTATGGGCTGAAGTCGACAATGAAGTCGGGCAGTGCCTGCGATTTGATCGTTGTCCTGGGTTTGTACTCGATGCCGTAACTACTGAGGTAGATACTCCATTTAGCCGGTCGTCCTGTCAACTCAGGTTTCCTTAAGACAAACTTTAAGGGGAAAATTAGTGACGATAGTTATGGGATGAGATTCGAAATAGTGTCGTAGCTGGAGGACTTCGTGATCCTTGGGTTTTGACAGTAGGGGTGGCGACACCATGCATTCTTTACTCTTTTGAAGCGCATTTTTGTGGTCGTCCGTCCACTCGAAGCCCCTGTTTTTTCTCAATACATTGTAAAATAAATGATATTTATCGGATGATCGAGAGATAAACCTGTTTAAGACCGCGACTCGTCCGGTGAGTATTTGGACTTCTTTGAAATTACGCGGGGACTTGATGTCCATAATTGCCTTTATTTGGTCGGGATTGGCCTCGATCCCTTGACGGGTGACCATATATCCCAATAATTTTCCTGCGCTCACCCCGAAGAAACATTTTGTGCGATTGAGATTCATGCGATAGTCTTTGAGAATGTCGAACGACTGCGTCAGGTGATTGATGTGATCGATCGCTTGTTTTGACTTGAGTAGCATGTCATCGATGTATACTTCCATGGTGTCGCCAAGACGCTCTTTAAACATCTTGTTCACTAGTCATTGGTATCTGTCAAGTCATGGTCAACGTACGTAGCAGCAAGGATGGTGCATCGCCTATTTCTCGTTCTCGCTCGGGAGCCAAAACGACACGCCCGAAGAAAAAAATTTGACCCACTTCATTCGCTGGTCGAATCATCCTCGCTTTGCGGAAACAACAAAAACCACCATCTAGCTAGCTGCCGTTTTTTCTTGGTCGTTACGATGCATGAGGATCTGATTTTAGCTTGAGTATGCATTTATGAACATGAGGAGTTCATGAGCAGTGGTCGCTTCAACCATAGAATCGATGTGAGGCAATGGGAACGGGTCTTTAGGAAAAGCCTTGTTGAGATCCGTGAAGTCGATGCATACTCTCCATTTCTTGTTCTTCTTTTATACGACCACGACGTTTGCTAACCATTCGGGGTACTTTACTTCCCGAATCTTTCCCGTCTTGAGTAGATTGTCGACTTCTTCATTGATCTCTTTTGGGTTTTATACAAGTGTTACTCGTTGTATGCTACATGGTTTTCAAGTTGTTTTAAATTGTTGGTGTGAGTAAGCATATGAAAAGTTATGTCGTTTTGTATTGGACTTTCGCTTTGAACGTATTTCAGTTGTCGATTTTAATGTTATAAATTCTGCAATGCATTAAGTGAGTTAGCGGTATACATGTCATTGTAGCCACTATTTTCGGACAAGATCATTTCAATTGTAC
Organism: Arctium minus; assembly: GCA_954870635.1. Taxonomy (NCBI): domain Eukaryota; kingdom Viridiplantae; phylum Streptophyta; class Magnoliopsida; order Asterales; family Asteraceae; genus Arctium; species Arctium minus. Next base: position 40,328,976 of record OX941080.1, on the reverse strand, counting down.
GACCTAAAGTTTGAAAATAGATTTAAATTTTTGTATGTTGACCAACTGCATGCATATTTTGTGTTGTTAAGTTTTGAGAAACGAACTCGGCACGTGGGTCTTGTTGGGAATTTTATTCCATATCTTTATATAGTCGAACGAGAAATTTTGGGAACTCGATTTCGTCACTTGTCTCTTGGGAGTTTTGTTCAACCGCCTCGCTATATACTGTTTTGGCACGTAAAATTATTTCCCCATTTATGGAGTATATTGATGCGAGCTAGGACCATAGTGGTCCATTTGAAAATTGGTTGTATATCCTTATTACTGTCATTGTTAGCTTAAGTAAGGGTTAAAGGAATTTTGAAATGGTTTTATATGTGTGGTGTTTATTGTCACCTTATACGCCTACCAAGTAAACGGTAGTATGTTTTATACGTACAATTGATTATAATAAAACCTTTGTATTTGTAAGTTTTATAAAATTTCAATTGGCATATCAGTTGAAAAACCTTGGACTCATTAGGGCTATAGATTTAAAACCCCTATCGTGAAAGGAGTTGCAATCAAGGGACTGGATAAGCCCTTGGGATTTGAAGCGTCGGATGATTTGACTTGTGATCAACCTTGAAACTGGGTTTCAGTTTTGAATCAGGTCTTGCATGAATGGTGGAGGTATTAGATTTTGTTCCCTAGTTAATTAAGAGATGATCTCTATGCTTCAGTAAACCTTCGGGATGAGATTTTGTGTGACTACCTACGCTTGTTGGGTTCGTATTGATGGGTTGCTTGTCTGGTTGACCTCAAGTTATATGTTGACTGTGTACCGTCTTAATGGGCTTAAGTGATCAAGAAATTTTGTGGTCCGTGTATTGGAGATGTAAGATTTGGGGGTATTAGTCCTCTGTTAGGTGTCGACCTTGATGCGACAATGCTCCTGGAACAAATTATTGGGTGGGATGTCCACGTTTTCGATATCGTCATTTTGGCTTTAGGCGTCAACCTGTCTTCTAAAAGTCATTGGATCTTGGAATGTTCGAAAGTATCCTCGTTAGGTCATGAAAATGTTAACCCTTCTGGGGCGGAATTTATAGGAGAGTTAGATGTTCACGATTGAGTACCGATGGGTATAAGTGTTTCCCGTGGAGGTAAAGATTTTATTAAGAGAATGTTCTGAGGTCGAGAATAGATCGGGGCGAGTGATAGCCAGATCCGCATTAACCAGCTACCTAAAGAGCATATAGGTACGCCTCGAGTTGGACGGCGCTGTCTATATCAAGGACTGTTCATTAAGAATTCTGGGAATTCTTTGGAAGTCGATGTTGAACTTTGGTTTGGATTCAGAAGCATGTTCAGCTAAAGTCTGTTGGCCGGTGTGAAGTTGGGATCACAAAATTACTTGGAGGTAGTAATTGTCATCCAAGGTTGGGAGACGACCGTAACCTTGGGGGTAAAGGTTACTTTGGCGAATTGAGTGTTCGCTTGGCTATGGGTGTAACTTGCCCATGAGGGACAATTGGCGAGTATCGGTATAAGGGTCATGTTAGTGGTGTCGGAAGAAGGGTTCAGGGAAATCCTTCTGCGGGCAAGGTTTCATGGGAATCTAGATTTCGAGGACGAAATCATTCTAAGGTTGGGAGGATTGTAACGCCCGTAATTTTCGGTAAGTAATGTCACCTGGACGTTTCTGTGACTTGTAAACCTTAGGGTTTTGTTGGAAAATGCATTGTTGAAAGTTCCTAAGAGTTTCGAGAGTGTAGGCATGAAAGAAGTCAAGTTTTGGGACTCGAAGAGGTTTGGGCGACAATGCCCGCGACAGTGAAAAGTGTCATTGTCGCCGTGTCACTCTCACGGGAGAGGTACCGCGGGCACAAAGGAGCGGGCGACTATGCCCCGCGACTATGCCAAGGGAATAGTCGCCGTGTCAATGTCGCGGGCGGGGGCTGAGAGACTATTAAGTCCGAATGTCCACCCATTTCCCTCATTTCTCATTTCTATCTTCTCCCCTCTTCTCTCCCAAACCACAAAACTGAACCCTAACCTATTTTGGGGGGTTTTCCTCCCCAAACCACATGATTATTCACCATCTAGCAAGTTGGGAGCTCGAGTTACAAAACCTCCATCTTCATCTTTCTCATCAAGTTCAACGGTTGGGAGCTCGGGTTGAAGTGTTGGATTGGGTGTTCTCGGAAAGTCTCGTCATCTTTAATGGTAAGCTTCTTTGATTTAAGGTTATATATGTTCTTTGGGTGTTTCCCTAGTGTTTGGTTTATCAAATCTCGGATTTGTTAGTTTTGGAGAAACTTGGGTTTTGATCTCGTTTAGGGATTTTGGTATATAATGTTGGGGAATGTTTCTATGTGGTTGTTTATGGATATTTATGGTTCGGGTATGTATGGATCTAGGTTTTGGAAGTTCTCGGTTTGAGGATTCAAGCGGCCTTCAAAAGAGCTCGTTGGGTGAAATCTAGATTTAGCCTAAATCTAGCAAGGTGAGTTCAAGTTGATTTGTGAAAACGGTGTACATGCCAAAATGCTTATTTTAAAGAGTTTACATGTTTTACATTAAATTATTAACTGTTGAGTTATTTGATGAATTTTGATTATTTGAAGTATCTAAATTATAAACTTGTAAAATGCCCACATTTGGGATTCTAGGCATTTTGGATAAATAAATCATATATTTTGGTTCTTAATGATTTATTTTATGGAAGTAGATTTTGAGTATAAATGTATTTCATTTTGTGTTTTGGAGAAATGCATGGTTTTGTGTTATGGGACGTTCGGAAAGGATATATGTTATAAACTCACTTGGAAAACGATTTGTCCCAAATCTAAACTACGTTGAAATTTATTATATGTTTTGGAGCATGAGTTTACATAATTACGGGTTATTTATGTTTGATTCCAATTTATGATTTTCAACGTTGAGTCTTTGGATTTGTTTGAGCTTATGGCTCGGCTTGGATTTTGTTGGGTTTCGAGGACACTTGTCCGCTTTTAATAGCTCAATGTTGAGCGTTTGGTTATGATTTGCATTTACTGCATCTTAGTTGAGAATTACATGTTTTGGATGCATTAGTTCATTCACTTTGAGGCATGTAATGGTTTAATTAGTGCAATGGATCCATAGACACGGTGTTCCTATGTCCCCGCTTTGGGCATTGGTTCATCATCTGGCACGGAATAGGCATCGGGTCACCATGGTAAGTAAGGTGTGGACCTATACGGTCGGGCAGCATCCCATGGGCAGTAAGGTGTAATTCCCTTGTGCTAGAGTTCCCCGTTTTGGAACTCTCAAGAATAGACCTAGAGGGGTTGACTTGATGCTTTCGAGTGATAGACTCAGAGGAGTTGAGCTCGGTGGGTTTTTATTTGTGTAACCCACATGTTTTGATTTCCTACATAATTATGTGACCTACGTTTGTGTTCCGTCACGTACAATGTAATCGGGTCTTTCCCGTCACCAATAGGTGTGGTTTTGGTTATGGAGTTTTATATTCCATGTTTTTGGAGACATTTGAATATGGGTATTTACGTATGTTTTAACGTTTTGGTTATCGGGATTCATTCGTGTATTTGGGATGTTTTGGAAGTTGGAGTTCTCTACGTTTTCAGTGTTTGATCATTAAAATGTCAGTTATGTTTTACGTGCGCTTTAGGTTTTGGCTTTATTTAAAGAGTCATTTGTTTTATGATTTTAATCACAAAAAGGGTGAATAATGAAATGAGATTGTTTTAAGATTTAATGTATTTCGTTTTCGGTTGCTTTCAAATCAAATGTATTGCATTTTGGAGATCGTGACTTTATATATCATTCTTAAAGTAAATGCTTTATTTATCTCTAATGAAAACTCTTGAGCTCACTAGGCGTTAAGCCTAACCTTTTTATTTGTCGGCATGTGCATCAGGTTCCAGAAGGGGGTTCGGTTCTAGCAGTCGTATGAAGAGATGTGCTTAGTGGTTCACGAGTGTAAGTATTTGGTGAAGTCTTCCGCAGTTTGGAGATAGTGACACTTTTGGGTTTTAGTAGCACCCGTCCACATTATAGACTGGTTGTATAGAAAGAATGTGTGTTTTGAGGTTAAATATTAAATTGTGGTTGTATATGATTTATTTATTGGTGTGTTTAGAAAATTTTAAATTAGTTGCTATTTCCAGATTTGAGGGTGTTACAGGTACAGTTGAGCTTTAATGGATACAGTTGGGCTTTAACGTTCCCAGTTGGGCTTCAATGGATCCAGTTGAGCTTTAATGTACACAGTTGGTCTTTAATTGATCCGTTTGGGCTTTAACGTACCCAGTGGGGCTTTAATGGGTATAGTTGAGCTTTAATCGATTCGGTTGGGCTCTAACGGTTCCGGTTGGGCTTTAACGTTCCCAGTTGGGCTTCAATGGATCCAGTTGAGCTTTAACGGATCCAGTTGGGCTTTAATGGATCCAGTTGGGCTTTAACGTACCTAGTTGGGATTTAACGGATCCAGTTGGACTTTAATGGATCCGGTTGGTCTTTAACGTACCCATTGGGGCTTTAATGGGTACAGTTGAGCTTTAATGGATAAAGTTGGGCTTTAACGTTCCCATTTAGGCTTCAATGGATCCAGTTGAGCTTTAACGTACCCAATTGGTCTTTACCATACCCAATTGGGCTTTAATGGATCTGGTTGGTCTTTAACGTACCCAGTGGGGCTTTAATGGGTACAATTGAGCTTTAACGGTTATAGTTGGGTTTTAATGGATCCAATTGGGCTTTAACTAACCCCATTGGGCTTTAACGTACATAGTTGGACTTTAACGGATCCAGTTGGCCTTTAATGGATCCAATTGGGCTTTAACGTATCCTGGGGCTTTAATGGGTACAATTGAGCTTTAATGGATACAGTTGTGCTTTAACGTACCCTGTTGGGCTTTAATGGATCCAGTTGGGCTTTAACGTACCCAGTTGGTCTTTAACGGATCCAATTGGGTTATAATGGATCCGGTTGGGCTTTAACGTACCCAGTAGGGCTTTAATGGGTACGATTGAGCTTTAATGGATACGGTTGGGCTTTAACGTACCCGGTTGGGCTTTAATGGATCCAGTAGGGTTTTAACGCACCCCGTTGGGCTTTAACGTACTCAGTTGGGCTTTAACGGATCCAATTGGGCTTTGATGGATCCAGTTGTGATTTAACGCCAGTTGGGATATAATGGATCCAGTTGGACTTTAACATACCCAGTTGGGTTTTAAAATCTCATCTAAGATTACATATACCTAAATATATAACAAAAAAAATATTTTCAAAACATTTTTAATGATACATAAATATAAAAACATGATTTACTTGACATATAAAAAAAATTCATAATATAATCGAATATTGAAATGTCTAATTTCCTTTCCCCCTAAAATTTTATTCCATTTTATTTCCACCCCAAACTTCCCCCAAATTATTTCACCAAACCTTAATCGTTCCCCAAATCACACGCACGACTCCTTTTCCCCACGACCACCACCACCGTCCCCTTCATCGGCGGCAAATCTCGTGACCTTTCATCAGCAACTCTCGTCTCCCCCCCCCACCACCACCGTCCCCTTCATCGGCAGCTCTCGTCCCCCCACCCACCACCGTCCCTTCATCCTTTCATCGATCGACTTTTTTCTACCACCACCAACAACCACCAATTCAACCAGCCACCACAGGCACCACCACCACCACCAACCACCACCACCACCAGCCACCACCATCGATCGACATTTTTCTACCGCTGTCGAGAGCCAGAGGTATTTGCTTCTGTAGTCTAAACAACTACAAAATTATTTATTATTTATTTCCATTTTATAGTCTAAACAAGTTAACTAATAACCCTCTTTCAGTCACAAGTTATGATATAGATGTAGAATTGCTATTATTATATATTCAATTTCTTGTCCTAATCTGTATGGAAGTATATAGCACTACAGGAAACTGCTATTGAGACCCATTAACCTGTAATCTGTATGTCCTAATCTGTATAGAATTGTCCTAATCTGTATGTCCTAATCGGTATGTCCTAATCTGTATAGAATTGTCCTAATCTGAATATAATTGTTGATAGTGTATGATCAATGGATTCAGTTTTATGGTGGTTACGAATCTGGATTGAAAAATATGTAGGCACTAGATGTATATTTTTAACAGAAAAATAATTGATAGACTGATTATGTGCTACCGCATGTTCAACACAGAGTGAAAATCTGTCCATATTTTAGTTTGTTAAGAATTAGATTTTAATGTGTTATTGGTTTGTACAAGTTATAAAAATGGCAAAACATATATTTACGGATGGGTCATGCCGAATTTTTCTTAGAAATTTTAGTTAAAGATTAGGTTTCACTAAGAGCTTTTAAGTGCACAAACCCAACCCAACTTTCTTCTATATGCATGGTTTGACTTCCAAACAGTCAAACTAGTGCACTTAGAGCTTTTATGCGCACAAAACGAACCTTGTATGTTCTATATGCATGGTTTGGGTTTCAAATAGCCCAATATGTGCATTTAGGGCCTTTATGCGCACAACGAAAATGTGGATGGGGAACAGTTTTTCCAAGAAGATGATATAATTGCACCCATAGGGGGAAACGAAGACGTGGATGAACCCATCCGTCTTGTCACAGAGGGAGAAGACATCGAGGTTGCAAATGAAGGTCGCGACAACTGGGATGGTGACGAGAGTGGTGATGAAGAGGAAGAGTTCCAAGACTCGGGTAGTGACTCTAATGAAGAAAAAATTGACTCAACTGATGACTCCTCAGATGATTAATTAAATAGTATTTTAATCTTAGGCTTACTAAACTCTGTGTACTTAGGGCCTTTATGTGTATCTCTAGCATATGCCATATGTTTGTGTATGTAATATGTTTGTGTATCTCTAGCATATGTAATATGATTTTGTACTTAGGGACTTTATGTGCACAAACCGAACCTTATATGTTCTATATGCATGGTTTGAATTATTGAATTCTTGTTGTATGTTTTCTAATGTTGCTTTGTAGACAATGCCACGTACGCGTGTTACTGGGACCGGACGAGGTACCCCTAGTCGAGCAGGAGCCTCTAGTAGTGACTCGGCACAACCAGACGATGGGGCGTCCGGTAATGTCTGTGGCATCTCTGTTCCAGAGCAGCTCCCGGCACAGAGGATAGCGCTAGCACCTCGTGATTCTGACTGTTACGAGTAAATTCATTTCTATTAACTTGTTCATTATATTATATGCATTGTTATTTGTATGGATATTAATTTAATTCCTTATGTAGTTGGAACGTACAAGAAGCGAGCCGGATGGCCACCCGGGTAAACCGAGGCTTCTTTACTGAGCCATGGCTTTGTTGGTCTCACATCCCTATGTCCCAGAGGGACAGGATGTTTAAGCGTTTTCAAGTTCGGATTGTATATTTAAATAATTATATATGTAATAGTTTTATTTTCAACTTAAGAATAACTAAACTTTTACGTACATAACCACTACACGTGGGACCCATCGCTGGACGCCCAAATGCGAGATATCTGGGAGAGAAAGTGTTCGAAACAATATAACGACAACCTAAGTACCGCCCAAAACAGAGCCGCCAGGATGTCCACAAACAATGGCCATCCCTATTATGAGAACGACCCCAACCGAGATATGAACTTGTTGAAGCCATACCCTCCAGGTTGGATCATCCCGGCTCACTAGAACGTGATGATCGATGGATGGAACAACCCCCATTGGAAGACAGTTTATGTGGGTTCGCGTAAGAACCGGTATACGGAAGTGGATGGCAACATATCCAAGCACTGCAATGGATCGATCACGTTCGGAGAGACATCAGCTCGTTTGGTAGGACCTTAAATTGTTATAATTAACCATTGCTTGTTATTTAATATGTTATAATTAACACATGTTTGTATTATTTGCCCTTTGCAGACTAGACAAAAGGGTGCGCCACCGACGGGTTTGGAGCTCTTCGATGCGACCCACAAGACTAGACCAAAGAAGCGGTCGGGTTCACATACCACGTCTTCATCCGGGGATTATGTGACTACGAGGCGGGTAAGTATTTAGCACAATACTTTAGAATATCTATATATATTTCGTGTTTATATATCTATCTAGTTTGGGTTACCATTTGTTGGGCAAACATTAGGATTTTTATACCGTATGACTTTATCTTAATGTGTATATATGTATATATCTATCTAGTTTGGGTTGCCATTTGTTTGGCAAACATTAGGATTGTTTAAGGTAGTTGGATATGTCCCCTTTACAGTCGTTATGTTGTCGAACCGAACCTTATATGTTCTATATGCATGGTTTGGGTTTCAAGTAGCCTAATATGTGCATTTAGGGCCTTTATGCGCACAAACCCAACCTTATATGTTCTATATGCATGGTTTGGGTTTCAAACAGCCTAATACGGGCATTTAGGGCCTTTATGCGCACAAACCCAACCTTATATGTTTTATATGCAGTGTTTGGGTTTCAAGTAGCCTAATATGTGCATTTAGGGCCTTTATGCGCACAAACCCAACCTTATATGTTCTAAATGCATGGTTTGAGCTTCAAGTAGCCTAATAGGGGCATTTAGGGCCTTTATGCGCACAAACCCAGCCTTATATGTTCTATATGCAGGGTTTGGGTTTCAAATAGCCTAATATGTGCATTTAGGGCCTTTATGCGCACAAACCCAACCTTACATGTTCTATATGCATGGTTTTGGTTTCAAGTAGCCTAATAGGTGCATTTAGGGCCTTTATGCGCACAAACCCAACCTTACATGTTCTATATGCATTGGTTTGGTTTCAAGTAGCCTAATATGTGCATTAGGGCCTTTATGCGCACAAACCCAACCTTATATCTTCTATATGCATGGTTTGGGTTTCAAATAGTCCAATATGTGCATTTAGGGCCTTTATGCGCACAAACCCAACCTTATATCTTCTATATGCATGGTTTGGGTTTCAAATAGCCCAATATGTGCATTTAGGGTCTTTATGTGCACAAACTCAACCTTATATGTTCTATATGCATGGTTTGGGTTTCAAATAGCCCAATAGATGTGTCCCATTTACAATCGTTATGCTGTCGAAATTGACTTGTATGTATTTTGTAAAAACCACAGGGTGGGTATTCGACCAGTGTCACCCAGAGGTATGGTGATGATCCCAACCAGCATCCGACTTTTGATACCGAGTTGTGGCAGGAGGTTTCTGGGGGAGTGAGGAAAGATCGTACGTTTGGGTTCGGGTACCACAAAGATTCCAACGCGATCTTGACTGGGACATCCTCGGGTGGTGCTTCTTCTTCTTCTTCCCGACAGGTGCGTACCACATTTCATTATATGAGGTTTGTCAATTTATTTTATAATTCATGTTAAACTTCTTCTAATATCTTTTTTTATTTTATTTTATAGGAAAATGAGGATTTAAAGACCCAACTTCAGGAGTTGAAGGAGCGGGAAGAGAGACGCGAGGTGGAGGAAGCCTCACGTCGGACGGAGGAAGAGGCACGTCAACGGGAACGTGATGCCCAGTACGAGCATATGTGTGACTTGGTAAAGCGTTTATGTCATTCCCAGCCAGGGGCACCGCCACCGCCACCCATGTGATGAGTTGTTTACTATTTCAACATTTGGAATGTATTTTGTAACAACACTTGAACACTTGAACAATGTATTTTATGTTTTTGTTAGTTGTATTTTATGTTTATTTATAGTTTTGCCAGTTTTTACAACTTTCAGCAAGTTTTTACTGTTTTTAGCAGGTTTTAAAGCAGGTTTTTTAATGAAAAAACAGGTTTTCCTGTTTTTGATTTTTAATAATTTCGGCGGATTTTCGGCGGAATATTCCGCTGAAATAAATAAATAAATAATTTTCGGCGGAATATTACGGCGAAACTCTGCCAAAACATTTTCACCGAAATATGTTTCTTTAAATTAATTAAGAATAAATAAAAAAATAAATATTAAAATTTTTCGGCGGAATATTCCGCCGAAATTTTTTAAAATATTTATTTAATTAATCGACTTATTTAAAAATTAAAAAAAAATCGGAAAAGTTTCCGGCGGAAAAATCCGCCGAAAAAAAATTCCGCCGAAAAACATTTTTTGCGGCGCCCCGGATTCCGTCCGGCCAAATCCACCGAAACAATGATTTTCCGGCGGATTTCCGACGGATTTTGGCCGTCGGAAATGCCCTTTATTTGTAGTGTAAGCTAGCTTTTTTATAAGCTACTTGGAGTAGCTTATGAGGAACTTTTTGTAATTATTTCAATTATGCCCTCATTAATATTCGTTATTAAATATTAACTATTAATTAATATTATCAGAAAATTATAACATAAATCTTAATTATACATTGATATTAATTTTTAATTATTTAGAAATTAATTTTTTTAAATATTGATCAATATATTTTAGTTATCAATTATTATTATTTTTGTAATCCTTATTTTATTCTTTTTTCTTCCATATTATATGTAACGTTTATTTAAAATAATAAGCTAATGTAGAATTTTTTTTTATATTTGGTTTAAAATTCAAGATTTATAAAATATATATAATATTAAATTTAAAATTCTTTTAATTAACATATTATATTATTTAGTACCTTGTTTGTATTAATGAATATATTATATTATTATAAATTTGTTTTAATTATATTATTAAATTTTGTAATTGATTATTTTTTCTAAATGTCCTTTTTGGTAATTTTAAATACTTATAAGATAGTTTTTGCCAAACGTGACTTTTTCATCAGCTAGCTTATCAGTAATAAGCTAGTTTATCAGCTAGTTTGCCGAACATAGCCTTTATCTTTCTTGAACCCAAACGGGTATGCATCAAATGTAGGCAAAACTGAAAACCTAAACCCAATACAAATAACATGATAGCATGCTTTTGATTATATAAGTTCAAACTTTATTTGTCAAAATTTAATCAAGACATAATGTAGAAACAAATTTTTATCCCATCTATGTATCAAATAAAAGAAAACATTTTTCAGTTTTCCAATATAAAGATATTAATCAAGGTAAAAAGAGAGATGAGCTAACCTTCGATTGACATTGAGAAACGGAGACGAAGCCGGAGTAAAAAGAGAAGACATTAATTATTCATCAAACGCTATCGACGAAGATGTTGATAAATGGATATAGAGAGAGATAGAAGAAATTCCATGAGCCAGAGGATGATGTCCTAGTAGATGAAGGGTTTTGCAATTAAATGTAATTCATAAATGGTTAATTAATTTTCATCAATGAGAAATTAGCAAAAAGAGAAATTAAAGAAAAATGTTTTTATTTAAAAAAAATCAAAACTATGGCAAAAAAAGAAAATGAGAATGGAGTCGTCTCATTGTGTCACCTTAGCAACTTTAAGTTTTACTTTTGGACATATATATAGATATATAGATTCATATTATGAATTTGTACAATCCTTCAGGCCGCATAATGCAATACCTAATTGTAGTACGATAAATAAACACACACACACACACATATATATATAGGGTTGGGTTCCGGTGAGAAGTTGAGTTAATGGTTAGAAGTGTGAGAAGTGGTTATCCACCGTTGGATGAGAAATGGATGCACATTAGGATGAGGTGCACCGAGATGCACCAGATCAATTCCCGTCTAAACCGCAATTCATGGGAGGGTTTGAGATTAAAAAAGATCAACGGTTCAGATCCACTTCTCACACTTCTCACAGTTAACACAACTTCTCACATGATCCTTCACCTATATATATATATATATATATATATATATATATATATATATATATATATATATTCATGTTCAGGGAAAATCACAAAAAATGGAAAACTGATGATCATCCAATTAACCAGTCCTAAGTAATAATTTATCTGGTAAACACATGTGCATAGAAACCAGGAAATGTTTTCAATTATTTTTATGCATATGTTATACCGTAAAAATAAATGGTTATTAGAGTGTCACTCATTTTTTTATTTTTTTTTATTTTTCCCTGAACCCAACCTCCCCCCCCCCCCCCTTCTCTCTCTCTCTCTCTCTCTCTCTCTCTCTCTCTCTCACACACACACACACACACAAAGGGATGCGGAAACTTTGCCCAAATACAAGACAGGTCAGATTCAAACCCGGGCCCTCCTACTCCAACTAACCTCAGCCATTGACTATGCCAAAAAAATGCCCCTTCACATTAGTGTCACTGGAGGTGGTTTTGTGTGGGGCCAGTTGGGGTTTCTGTAATTAACATTTTTCCCAAATATATGTGTATATTGTAATAACTGTGTTAGAAGTTAATAAATTGGACGTTGGGTGGAAGTTTAGCACCAAGTGTAAGCTGGAGGGGTCAAAGTGAAAATAGATAAAAAGGGGAGGGGGTTTACCCTAACCTTCTCATTCTCTCCTCATTTTGATGGGTGGCAGCTGATTAAGTTATAAGAGGGTGAGAGTGTGGTCTTGATAGGCAATTTGGAGAAAAAGGCAAGGGATCAATAACCTTTGGATTTCAACCTGCATCTCTCCTTGGAAGTAAGTTCTACTCTTTGCCTTTGATTTATTTTGGTATTGGGAGTTTTGTTTAACTTATGGGTTGGCTTTGGGATTGGAATTTGAGGTTATTTTGTATTGGTTTGGTGAGGGTTCCATCCCAGAGTTCTTTTTCTCTAAATGAGAGTGAGTTCATTATGGATTAGTTATATTTTGGGGTTAATCGTTGATTTTGAGTAATGGTATGGAAATAGATCAATGATAGCTTAAGTTATCGATGTCTCAAAAGATTTCAATCATTCACGCCGCCGACCTACGGTTTAGGGCGGCACCTGTGGTTTGACGTTATGGCCAAGATTAGAGGAACCGGGCGACCCCGGGCAGTTAAGTGTCAGGCGACCCCGGGTGGTCATGTGTCGGGTGACCCCGGGCAGTTAAGTGTTGGGCGACACTGGGCGGTCATGTGACGGGTGACCCCGGGCGGCCATGTGTCGGGTGTCGATACGAGTGACCCCGGGCCGCAAGAGGCCGGGCAATCTCGGCGTGGGGAACTGGGGGGGACCCCAGGCGGTAGAGACCGGGTCTCAAATCAACCCCGGGCATGTTGTATCCGGGCCTCAACCCAAGGTCGTGGTCCAGGCAGTTGAGAGTCCGTAATGTTGGGTCGATCTATTATTTCCTTTTGGGTTGTAAGAGAGAGAGGGAAACCTTGAGAACTTAGCCCATATGCTCATTAGGGAGAATTGAACCTTGTAATCGTAAAGGTCTCCGTATGACTAACAAATAGGTTGAGACTCATCCGTCTTTATCGTTTTGTGCAGTAGGTCTCGTGACCGGCCTTAGAGAGTAAGTAAGAGAATTCTAGTGGTGGGCATCAGGTGAGTTTTCTAAAAACATACGATGATGTTGTTATATTTTATTTACATGCGAGATTTGTTTAAAAGTGAGAAATGCTTCGTTATTATTATTAATTTGGTGGATATGTATGCATACATTGTTGTTAGCGAGATAACTCAAGTCGGGGGGTGTTTCCCGCCTGCGCTCATGTCGAGGGGGTGTCCCGTATATGCCAGTGGAGGGGTGTGTCCCACGTAAGGCAGTGTGAGCAGACACACCGTCACCTTAGCGGGACGGTAGTGTGAGCCAAAAGCGTGATTATTATTGCGGTGTTATTTATACAACTGAATGAGTTTATTTACATTATAAATATTTTTCATTCTCTGCCATTTGAACTGTTGTAAGAGGGGACTCACTAGACCTCCGGTCTAACCCTCGTTCTTTCAAAACTAAAAGCCTTTTCAGGTAGACGCGAAATAGGAGGATCTGGTAAAGGCAAAGAGAAGGTGTGAGCGGTATCCGCCTCTAGAAGACTTCCTTTTAGTTAGTTGTTTTTATTCTCAGTAGTGTAATAGGTTGCCTTACCGCAAACATTGAAATCTATTGTAGACATGGGGCCGTTTTGGCATGAATTTATATTAATCGTTTATGTTAACTGTTGGAAGTGTTTGGGTTGTTACAATTGGTATTAGCCATAGTTTAAAGGATCTAGGTGACCGAATAGACCTAGACTTAAACTAGGAGAGTAGAAACACAACTGAGAAATAGGATGACCTTAGGAAGACGAGTGATAGGGTAGTGAGGACTAGCATGTAAGGTAAATATGGAATTACATATGGCCAGTGTAATTGTGAATTTATAGGTGCATGTGTGTGCTTAACTTTCCTTATTGCATTGGACCTATTGTATTGAATGTTGTATGTTTACGTCTTATCAATAATCATGTCGGAGCGGGTAACAAGGAGTAGATCTATGCCGGTAGTTGAGACAGTACCGATGAATGAAGCAATTATGGATGGACCAGTAGTTCCCCCTAAGTCGGCTGCCACTCGAGGAAATGGTCGTGGCCGACCTAAGGGGAAAGGAAAGTCGACCCGAAAGGAGGATACTCAAGTGGAAGAACCTGAAACGGGAATTCAAGGGAGGAAAACGACGTGTGTTGCCCGTCGAGCAAGAAGTGTGGAAGTAATGGCTGAGCAAGAATCCTCTCTTCTAGAGAGTTCAGCTACTGTGAGAGGAAGAAGACCAACGAGGAACCGTGGTGGAGGTCGGACCCAAGCCTTTGTAACTCAAGAGACCTTCGCCACTGAGATGGGGAAGTTACAAGAAACTCTACAAGACTTATTGGCTCATCATACTAAGGAAGCATCGACAAGCAAGGAAAGGAGCGAGGAGAGGGAGTGATTGAGATGACTTACTCACCAATGACTGTGATGAGTAGCCATTCTCAGTCGACTCCTGAAATGGGAACCAAAGAAGTTACAGAGAAGGGATGTAGCTACAAATCATTTACCTCTTGCAATTCCCCTACTTTCAAAGGAGAATGTGATTTGATAGTGATGATTAAGTGGATCGGGAATATAGAACTGGCTTTTGACACCTGTAAGTGTGCTGAAGAAGACAATGTGGTGTTTGCATTGTCCATACTGTGGGACAATGTCGTGTTTTGGTGGGAGGCGGAAACTGGAGGTAAAGGTTCGAAGGTGGCAAAGGGGATGGATTGGGAGACTTTTGTTGCCAAGTTTAAGCAACAGATTTGTCCTTTAGCAGTGGTTAAGAAATTGGAGGAAGAGTTCCTGAATTTGGAGTTAGGGGAAATGACGATTCGAGAATATACGACGGAGTTCCTCGAAAAGGCTCGTTTTGTTGAAATTTATGTGCCAAATGAGGAACGTCGGGTGGACAGGTATTTGTATGGGTTGAGAAGCAATATCCGGGAGCTAGTGGCCGCGCGGGAACCTGCTACCTTTCAAACGGCTGTTAACGCGGCAGAGATGACTGAGAAAGATAAAACGCGCCAAATGTCTGAGAAGAGTGGTGAAAAGAGTAAATGGGAAGGGCCAGTTCGTGACCTAAGGAAGTTTAAAGGTACAAGATCTGATCAGTGGGCGACGACAAGGTTTGAGAGCAAGTCGTGCGGTAAGTGTAACCGGATGCATAAGAGGGAATGTATGATGTTTCGTGAAGGTTGCTATAAATGTGGGAAGTCAGGGCATATTGCTCGGGATTGTCACGGTCCGAGGTCCTGCTATCAATGTGGTTCTCCAAATCATATCAAGACCGATTCTCCATAACTGAAGAAGGGAGCAGTCAAGGGCTTTGGATGAAAAGGAGTAGAGAGGAAGGTAGAGCCAGCTCGGGCGAGGCCTAGGGCATTTAATATGATAGCAGAGGAGGTGGTGGAAACACCAGATGTGGTGACAGGTACTTTCCCTATAGACTCGGTTTTTGCTAAGGTGTTGTTTGATTCGGGCGCAAACCGTTCTTTTGTGTCGCCGAACTTTGTTCATAAATTGTGTGTGAAACCCAAGAAGCTTAGTCATGGGTTTGTGGTAGAATTAGCGGATGATAGTCGAGTCTTAGTGGGGGAAGTATACGAAGGGTGTACAATTTACATCGACGGTCATTCATTCCCGTTACAGCTATACCCGATGGCTATGGGGGAATTTAACGTTATTTTGGGGATGGACTGGTTAGCGTCTAATGATGCCAATATAGTATGCAATAAGAAGTTGATCCATATAGCTTTGCCTGATAAGGAAGAGGTAGTAGTATATGGCGATCGTCGGGATAGGAAATCGTGTTTGATCTCGATGATCAAGACTAGACGATGTATGGGGAAGGGGTGTGTGGGATTCTTAGCGTATGTTTTAGAAGCTAAGAAGGAGAAGAAAGGATTTGATTGTCTCTGATAGATCAAGTTTCTTATCACAATAACAGATATATATTCACAAACAAGAGATTAAACAAACCTGTTTTTGATATTCAATCCAAATGGTTACAAGGTTTTCTCTTGAATGTTTTCTCTCTAAGCTCTCTATCTCTAGAATCGTTTCTCTTTTTCACGCACTGGAATAAGGCGGCTGACAAAACCAAATTCAGCACACCCTTGCACCCTACAACCCTAGAGCCTAATAGGCCCACACACCTATTTTAGGAAAAAGCCATAAAGGCCCAAAATACAAGGAAAAACATTCTTTGACATTTATTACAAAATAACCTAGACTATTTACTGAGAGTTGACTTTTCCAGCTTTGACTTCAGATTTCCGTCTTCAATGTTGATGATCTTGAATCCAATAAATTTTTGCTCTAACAATCTCCCCCTTTGGATCAAGATCATTACTAAAAAGATTTAGCAATCCAATCTTCTTTTTAAGCTCAGAAAGCAATCTCCTCTTTGTCTTCAAAATATAGCAATCTCCCCAAAAGATGTAGATAAAATCTCTTTCAAATGATGGAAAGAAATTATCTCCAGATTTCAGCTCAGAATGCTTTAGCAAAGTATCTTCAAAGAAAAATTCTCAAAAACTTTGAACTTTCTAACTTGAACATGTCTTTAATCTTGTGTTCTCCCCTCTTTCTTGATTATCTCTCCCCCTTTTTGATGAAATGAGCATCGATATCATCAAAACTTTGTCACAAGAAAAGTCTTTGACCATGTTGATCTTTCACGAGCCTCAGATTCACTGCCAATTCGAACAATATATTCATCTAGATCTTCTCAAATCCAAACAAGTTAGGAATGTAACACCTGAATCAACAAATGAATCAGTTAACAATGCCTGTCAGTAACACGAAGTCACTGTGTGTAACGAATACACATTGTAAAGGAGCTTTTTGATGTTTACTCCCCCAGGGCTTCCATTCAATCATTGAAACACCACAAAGGCAATTTCTATGAATGTGATGACAAAGAAACAAATTCCTTATGTGTTCGTGCAAGTGATAGAAAGAATTAAGCACGGATGATTGCTTATAAAGGCTCAACATTGTGTAAACCACTGAGACAACAGTAGATAAACACAGACTCAATATGCAAGATTGAAGTGCGAAGGTGGGGAAGACTTCCTTCTTTTCAATATCCAGATTTTCCAAATAAAAATCAGATAGGAAATGTGTTGCTTCCCCTTTGAAAAATGAAACATTTTCCTTTTAAGAAGAAAATGAGTGGCTGGTGGGGTTAATGTCAAGAGTTGGCATGGGCTAGTTGTCTGTTTCAATAATGTTCACCAAAGAGTTGTGAAACATTAGTAATGTGGATGCCCGGTTCAGAAAGTAGTTGGTGCAGAGTCTGATATTCTTTTGCTCTGTTCTCACACCCTCTTTCTTTTAATCATTCAGCTCACATCTAACCAAACTCTCTTTTCCATTTTACCTCAACGCACAACCCACACTCATTTCTTTTCGACTCCTCACACTCAATCACTATGGATTAACTTCTTGACTCCTCACACTCAATCACTATGGATTAACTTCTTGGGTAGGAAACACTGGTTAACGTGAATCCATAGAAGTTCAGTGTAAGTCCTAGCACAAAGATCCCATGTTTTCCTAGAAAGCATATGTTGCTCAAAATGGTTTAACTTTATCAGTTAAAGGACAAAATAGATCATGAAAAACATTTAAAAGCACACTTCCAATTCATGAAATATGTTTGAGAATCGGGAAGTGGTTGAACATTTAAGAACAATGTTTTCTATGATTGAAAGTTTTCCTTCTTTCTACCATATATGAGATGAAGATAAAGACTTATACCTTTTTCGTGCAGTCTTTCATCTCATGAAGTCAAGCTTAAAGTCATAAAGATATGATCTTGTAAGCATCTCTCAAACTGCAAAAGTCTTAAGTTCATAGTCAAAGCAACTTTATTCACAAGAATTTAAAATGACATAAAGCAGTAAAACAATTAAAGTATGAGTTCTGATCTGAAATAATCAGAAATCATAGTTCTTTTACTCCCCCTGAAATTATGCATCAGAAAAATTATCAGTAGAAAAGATAAGCATTAACTCCCCCTCAAATGTTGATCATCATATCTGTTGGATGCATAAAATTTCAGAAAAATATGTACTCCCCCTTGATGGTTGATTTCCTCATTGGAGTATTGGAGTACAATCTCTTATCAGCACAGGAGTAAGGTCTTTTGATCACTGAAGTACGAGTCCTAAACTGTTGTGTTTAGAAGTCAAAATTCGTTGAAGTACGGGTTCTAAGCTGATTTACTTAGAAGCCTTCCTTCTCTTACTCCCCGTTGACAGTAGGTGCCTGCAACACAGATTCATCCATTTTCTTTGGTACCCACTGGTATTTGGGTCCAACTGTGTTAACACATGATTTTGGTACCCATTTAAATTTGGGTCCGCTTTTCTTTTGAAAACTATATGAAGAATTGGAACGATAAGAATATGCATGATAATTTCCAAACCAAACATCAGAATATTTAGGAGAAGCATAATCATATCTATCATAATTTGAAAACTTTCTAGCAGATACAGATAACTGGAATAATTGCCGTATGGAATATTTCTTGCGAGAATCAACAAATTTTGGTTTAAAATTAGCAACATCCACAATCAAATCATCTTTACTAGCAGTTTTTCTATTACAATCAAAACTAGAAAATGATTTAGCATTCTCGTCTATCTTCTGTTTCGGTAGCCATTCCGACTTAACTCCAAGCTTTTTCTTTCTCAAATCTGAAACATTTGAAACTTTAGAGTTAGAAAGGTGAGAATCAACCAAATGCTTCTTCTTTGACTTACCAGTGGTGATCTGTTTCTGTGAATTCCCGGATTTCTTCTTCTTACCTTTGGCAACTTTGGATTTCAAACAAACTGACTTATCAACTTTCGTTGAAGTTTCACCTTTTTCAAACACACTTGGTAATCCAAAAGAATTAACAACAAAGGAGGAATGATTAGGAAGTTTAGCATTAAAGTCAAAATCACCAACTCAGTCATCTAAATCACAATCAGAGTTTAGAAAATCAAACTCATTATCAAGTGAACCAGACCTATCATCAGATTTAAAAGCCTTGGACAATTTAGAAAACTCAGTATTTTTGAACAAAGTAGAAAATACAGTTTTTTCTAAGTCCATCAAGATCCTTTCTTCTTTGAGAGTATTCTCGAGTTCAGAAATTTTTGTTTCCAAAATGAGAGGAGGAACATAAAGTTTACCTTCAATGGGTTTAGCCTCCATTTCTTTTACAGAATAACTCTCAAAGTAATCATTTGAAAGAGATTTTGATTTGTCAGAACTATAACTGTTATTCAACTTCTCATAACGAAACGGGAGTTGAATTTTAGGTGTGTTCTTTCTTTTAGCATATTCCTTAGCTTTATCCTCTTCAGACAGACTAGTCCAGAAAACTTTGAGTTCAGGGTATTGAGGTGCCAGTTTCATAAATCCAAAATCATAAAGAGTAGGAGCTTCAGATATACCCTTTTTGAGGTGGTGTGGGTTCTTGTAACCATGTCCCCAACACTCAGGATTCTCTATAGGTTTGTTTAGGTGAATGGTTTGTTCAATTTGACCCAAAGTATATAATTTTTCACGCTTAAGTTTAGACTCTAATTCTTGGAGTTTAGTCATCATGGCATGCACTTGATTCAAGAAATCTGATTCGGTTAAATCACATACCTCTTCGTTATCTTCTCCATCAGAATGAGCTTCTGTTTCGGTCTTCATATGTCCCATCAAACACATGTGTGATGTCACATCCTTCTCTTATTCCTCACTTTCAGAATGATCAAGCCATAACTCATCCTCGGCCATTAATGCTTTACCTGCCTCTTGTTGCTTGGCCAACAGCAGTTTATTCTTGTAATACTCAGAGTTACTGACTTTGGGCTAGCTGCAGTTCTTAGCAAAATGACCAAATTTGCCGCAGTTGTATCACTTTGGAGGTTCTACCGGTTTGGTCTATTCGGTTCTGTATTTCTTCTCTTCTGGTCTCCTTTCTTCAATCCTCTTTACTTCAATTTTCTCTTTGTGGTTGTAGTTACTTGAGCCAGATGAATACCTCTGACTGTTTGAGCTAGGATTTTTGTAAAATTTCTTTTGAAAATCCTTTGTTAGCAAAAGCATAGCCTGCTTCAGGTCATCACAGTCGTTAGAATCAGATTTAATCTCCCTTTCATCCTCATCTGACTCATAAACTATCATCTTCATATTCTTCTTAAGGCTTACATTCTTTTGTTTCACAACCAAAGCAACTGGATCTACAACTGCCTTCTCAGCATTTCTCTTCTCATCCAAAATCTCATCAACCTCTTCTTCATTCTGTCTAAGAGTTTCATAGACTTCATGGAGGGGTATGTCATTCAATTCCTTCATTTGCTTCATTTGCCTAGCAAATCTCTTCCACTCAGGCTGCAAGATACTCAGGAACTTGACATTAAGATCAACTTGTGACTTATTCACTTTGTTCTTACTAAGTTCATTCAACAAAGTTACAAATCGGTCATAAGTACCCTCCAGTGATTCACCCTTCTTAGCCTTGAATTCTTCATAGTAATTGAGACAATTGGATATTTTGAGCTGGTTCCCAACTTTCGATCCTAGCATCATTTTCTCCAGCTGATCCCACATTTGTTTTCCAGTTGCATTGTAGCTGTCAATCTTGACATATATCTCGTTTGGTATGCCTTGAAGAATGAAATACTTTGCCAATTTGTCGCCCTTGTGTCTTCTCTTCTGCTCGTCAGAGTATGCATCGAGTGGTAATGGATACTCTCTCTGTTCTTCTTCTCCGTTCTCTCCGGCTACTGTCAGAAACTTGGTAGGAGGTGTCATAATGCCTTCCTTTAGGGATAATTGGATATAGTCTCCCAAATCATTTCTATCAATGAAGTCCAAAAATCTGTCCTTCCATTGCTCGTACTCTCCTTTGAAGAGAATCGGTGGCTTTACATCGGTTCCGATGGCGAGAGCTTCTCTGGAAGTCATCCTTTTTTTGATAGATATGCAATAAGAAACTTAAAATGATCGTTAGTCTAAATAAAATCAAATAAATACAGATTAATACTAAAAAATGAGAAACTGGAGCAAAAAGGCAGAAATGCGCCAAAGGGCTGTGGCGCAAAAAGAAGATTTTGCGCTAATAGTGTTTGGCGCAAAATGGAGTTTTGCGTTACAGGGGTCTGGCGCAAAATGGAGTTTTGCATTAGCAGCAGGTGGCGCGAACCAAAACTTTGCGCGAAGATAAGTTGGCGCAAAAAAAAAACTTTGCGCTAAGTGACCCTTGAGGAACTTTTGCGCGAGTAACGGATGGCGCAAACCGCGTTTTGCGCGAGAAGAAGGTCGCGGGAATTGGAGTTTTGCGGGAAGAACTGTTGGCGAGAATCTGATGAGTAATCCTTTGCGTGAAAAGCCTGTGGCGCAAACTGTGTTTTGCGCGAGGAACTGTTGGCGCAAAAATGAACTTTGGGCTATCGATGAACTGGCGCAAATGTGATGAACTGGAGCAAACTTGTTGTTCTTCATTGTTCCTTCGAAAAACGACCTGATAATCCTAAAAACCTATCTAGGCTTCGATTTACAACCCCAAATTTTGACAATTTGAACTCCTAAACATCTAGAATCGATTACAATCAACTAATTTCACTAAAAAACACTCTAAGTGAGATTTGATTGAAGAACCAGTGTCGACTCGTGAAAACTGAAAAACACCAAAATCATCAATTAGATGATTGATTACAGTGCAATACTCGATAAAAATGATACAAACTCACTCTAAAACTGATTTCGAACAAAACCCAATAGATTTCTAATCGAAAAACGCACAAAAAATCGAAAATCAATTCTGAACTTCGAAGAACAGTGCCGAACCAAAGTTTTTCTGGAAAAACTTGATTTTAATTTGGAATCTGCTCTAATACCAATTGATTGTCCCTGATAGATCAAGTTTCTTATCACAATAACAGAAATATATTCACAAACAAGAGATTAAACAAACTTGTTTTTATATTCAATCAATACGATTACAAGGTTTCTCTCTTGAATGTTTTCTCTCTAAGCTCTCTCTCTCTCTAGAACCGTTTCTCTCTTGCACACCAAAATGAAAAGTGGCGGCTGGTAATACTAAATTAGGCACTCTCTAACACAAAACAACCCTAGAGCCTAACAGGCCTACACACCTATTTTAGGAAAAAGACATAAAAGCCCAAAATACAAGGAAAAATAAACTTTGACATTTATTACAAAATAACCTAGACTATTTGTTGAGAGTTGACTTTGCAGCTTTGACTTCAGATTTCAATCTTCAGAATTGATGATCTTGAATCCAATAAATATGTGATCTAACAAGATTGGAGTCGGTTCCGGTAGTAAGCGAATACCCGGAGGTGTTTCTGGAAGATTTAACCACTCTACCCCCAGATCGACAAGTGGATATTCGAATAGACCCGATGCCCGGAGCGACACCTATTGCAAGAGCACCCTACCATTTGGCACCGGCCGAAATGAAGGAAATGATGACCCAAATGCAAGAGCTGCTCGACAAGGGGTTTATTCGTCCCAATACCTCACCGTGGGGAGCGTCGGTGTTGTTTGTTAAGAAGAAGGACGGGTCAATGCTGATGTGCATAGACTATCGCGAGCTTAATAAAGTAACTGTCAAGAATAAGTACTCGCTTCCCAGAATTGACGATCTTTTCGATCAGCTGCAATGGGCAAGTTACTTCTCGAAGATAGACCTGAGTAGGCTATCATCAGCTGAAGGTGAGAGAGGAGGATGTGCCTAAGACTACTTTTCGTACAAGGTACGGGCACTATGAGTTCTTAGTCATGCCCTTTGGTTTGACTAATGCGCCAGTAATATTCATGGACCTAATGAATAGAGTGTGTAGTCCACTCTTGGACAAGTGTGCCATTGTCTTTATTGATGACATACTAATTTATTCACGGTCCATGAGTGAGCACGAGTCACACCTGCGAGCGGTACTGGAATTGCTTAAATGCAAGAAATTGTATCCTAAATTCTCAAAGTGTGAGTTTTGGCTGAGGGCGGTGCAATTCCTAGGGCACGTGGTGTTGGAGGATGGAATCAAGGTGGATCCAGTGAAGATTGAGGCTATCAAAGGTTGGGAAGCGTCGAAATCGCTGTCGGAAGTAAGGAGTTTCCTAGGATTGACAGGTTATTATCGAAATTTTATTCAGGACTTTTTGAGGATAGCCACGCCATTAACGGCTCTAACCAGGAACAACGTCAAGTTTGTGTGGGCGGAGGCTCAAGAGAATGCGTTCGGTAAATTGAAGGAAAGTCTGAGTAGTGCACCCATCTTATCCCTACCCAACAGGTCTGAAGGATTCGTGATCTACAGCGATCCTTCTAAGTTGGGATTAGGGTGTGTACTGATGCAAGAAGGAAAAGTGATTACCTAAGCATCTCGTCAGTTGAAGGAGCACAAGAAGAACTACCCGAAAAATGATCTGGAATTGGCAGCGGTAATTTTCGCTTTGAAGATTTTGAGGCCTTATCTGTATGGATTCAAGTGTCAGATTTATACTGACCACAAGAGCCTCCATCATCTATTCAACCAGAAGGAGTTGAATATGAGACAACGTAGGTGGATGGAGTTGTGAAGCGATTATGACTGGGAGATTCTTTACTATCCCGTTAAAGCCAATGTATTGGTTGACGCCTTGAGTCGGAAGGAGCGCGGTGATGCAACGAAGGTAGTGGCATTTTGAGTCGAAGCAACTTCCACCTTTTTAGAGGAAGTCAAGAGTCTACAAGAGGAAGCTCTCTTGGAAGATAATTTGAAGAGTGAGAGAATAGCCGGAATTGTGACTTAGTTAACCATTGACAGTTGTGGAGTGACATGTTTTGGTGATCGAGTGTGGGTCCCGAATTGGGCGACCTTCGGAAGAAAGTGTTGGAAGAATCACATAAGTCTCGTTATTCCGTTCATCCGGGAACCAATAAGATGTATCGGGACCTGAAGCAAAAGCTATTGGTGGTCGGGTTTGAAGAAAGACATCGCTTACTTCGTCGAGCGATGCCTGACGTGTTTAAAGGTGAAAGTGGAACATCAAAGACCTTACTAGGAGTTGCAACCGTTGGAAATACCGGTATGGAAGTAGAATGAAATCGTGATGGACTTTGTCATGGGACTTCCGCGATCACCTAAAGGGCACGACGCTATTTGGGTGATAGTGGATCAGCTTACTATGTCAGCACATTTCCTGCCAATTAAGGAGGCTTATCCGATGGAGAAATTGGCTAAGTTGTATGTAGACGAGATAGTGTCTAGGCATGGAATGTCGTCATCTTTAGTTTCATATCGGGATGGTCGATTCACGTCATCGTTTTGTAGGAGTCTGCAAAGAGATTTGGGCTCACAACTCAAGCTGAGTACTGCATATCACCCTCAAACGGATGGCCAAAGCGAAAGAACCATTCAAATGCCGGAAGACATGCTTCGAGCATCTGCGATAGACTTCAAAGGTTCGTGGGAAGTTCACCTACCGTTGATAGAGTTCTCCTATAACAACAATTATAACGCCAGTATTCAAGCAGCATCGTTTGAAGCGTTATACGGATGCAAGTGTGGAACACCCTTGTGTTGGAACGAAGTGGGAGAACGACAATTAGCAGCTCCAGAGATAGTGCAAGCGACGGCCGACAAGGTAAACCAGATTCGGGAAAGGTTGAGAGCGGCGCAAGACCGACAAAAGATGTAAGCGAATAAGCAAAGGAAACCAATCGAATTCCAAGTGGGAGACATGGTTATGTTAAAAGTCTCGCCTTGGAAGGGGATTGTACTCTTCGGGAAGAAGGGTAAATTGAGACCGAGATTCCTTAGACCATTTGTTATTATCGTGTGTGTTGGTGAAGTAACGTACAAGTTGAAGATACCCGAAAACCTGTGTTGGGTTTAAAATGTGCTAAGTTCAGTTAGTGCTGCTAAGTGCTGAAAGAATTAATACTGCTGAAGATTTTAATACTGATACTCAAAGGTATTACTACTGCTTGTAGGATTACTACTGCTAGAGGTATTAATATTGCTCGAAAGTTAATACTGCTAGTAGTTAGTACTGCTTGAAGAATTACTACTGCAAGCATGGTTAGTACTGCTGAGGATGAAGATTCATGTTGCTCATAAAGATAAAGATGGATTGATTGCTTGATGCGAAAGACTAGGAGTTGGAGATAATGTTGAAGATAATTATGGACTGGATGCTGAAGATCAATATTATTTTCATATTTATCTTGTAATTTGTTTTGTATATATAGATACATAGAGATTGATAGATAGAAGGTAATACACAGATATACGTTTTTGTTCTAGAGAGAATTAGCCTCAAGGTTCTTTGTAGTCCTTTCAATAGAGAAGTGTTGAACGTCTGTTGATCCTGTTCAACAGATTGAAGTTGTGGTTGTAATCATTAAGTTAATTCAATATAACTTGTGATTTGATCCATATACTGTTTCATTGATTCATTGTTAAAGTTTTATTCCGCAACTTCTTTAACAAAGTTTCTGAGTGCTTAATTAAATTCTTGTTTAGAATTTCGATCTTGACAAGTGGTATCAGAGCATAGGAACTCAGAAAGCTATAATCATCATGGACGGATCACATGACAGTGTTCTTGTTTCAAAGGTTCCCATGCTCAAACCCAATGAGTTTGACATGTGGAAAATCAGGATCAGGCAATATATCCTTCTTACAGATTACTCAATGTGGGATATCATTGAGAATGGTCCCTCCAATGAAGGAGAGATGGGAGCAGATGGCAAGAGACCTCCACCAAAGACTGATGGAGAAAGAAAGATGAGGCAGACTGAGATGAAAGCCTTGAGTACTCTGCTCTTGGCAATTCCTAACGAATACCAACATCAGTTTTGCAACTGTGCTGATGCCAGAATCCTGTGGAATGCTCTGGAAAAGAGATTTTCAGGCACTAAAAGCACAAAGAGAAATCAAAAAGCAATTCTCAAGCAACAATATGAGAATTTCATGTCTACAAAGAATGAGTCTATGACTCAAACCTTTGATAGATTCAACAAGTTGATTGGAGAATTGGCCACTGTTGGTGTCAAGATGGACCAGGATGATGTCAACAGAAAGTTTTTAAGATCTCTTGGTGAAGAATGGGTAATGTATACAGTATCATTCAGACAGAATGATAATCTAGAGGATAAAAAACTTGATGATCTCTACAATGATCTCAAGGTGTTTGAAGCAGAAGTTGAATCTAAGAAAAGGCCATCTGGATACTCTCATAATGTTGCTCTCTTATCATCTACTACTGATTCTTCTGCTAATACAGGATCAGTTAGTACTGCTTATGGCTCAAAACAGGATGGACTCAATGATTCTGGTTTGGAAGCCTTCCTTGCTAGTCATGCAAAATCTTCTCTTATTAATGATGATCGGGAGCAAATTAATGTTGACGATCTTGAAGAGATGGACATTAAGTGGCAAATGGCAATGCTCACCATGAGAATCAAAAGATTCATTAAAAGAACTAGAAGAAACAACTTTGGCATGAGAAGAGAAGATGGTGCTGGATTTGACAAATCCAAAGTGGAATGCTACAAGTGTCATAAATTAGGGCACTTTGCAAGAGAATGCAGAGGGGGAATCTCTCAACAGCATGTGAGCAACAATCAACAATCAAAGTCCACGAACAACTGGAACCCATGTCAAGCACTTGTCTCACAAGATGGAATGGGATTTGATTGGAGTGATCAAGCTGATGATGCAGTTCAGAATCAAGCACTGATGGCTGAAGTTTCAGAGTCTTCAAGCACTGCAATTCCCACAGAGGTAAAATCTAAACTCTACTCTAAAGCCTGTCTTGAAACTGTTAAGAAGTATAGGGATCACAATCAGAGAATGTGTGATGACCTTAAAAGACTGGAGAAACATAGGAGAGAGTCTAATCTGATCATTGTGAACTTTGAAGACGAAATCAAGGCATATCAGGCCAATGAAGTTCAACATTCATATGAACAAAATTATTGGAAGTGGGAGAAGAAGGAATTAGAGATTAAGCTAGAGAAGGCCAGAGAAGAATGTGAGAAAGTCAGAAGTTAATTTGAGAAGGCCAAGTTAGACATTGAGAAATTTTCCAATGCCTCTAAAGCAATGGACACTTTACTCAAATCTCAAGTTCATGACAAACTGAAGAGAGGTATAGGATATAATAACACCCCTCCACCTTACAACAACAACTATATTCCACCCACTTCAGACCTCTTAGAAAGGCAGGATAAGAATAACTTACCTGAAGGAGCCACAGAAGTAGATCCTTTAGACACTGTAGTGATTGAGGTAGAAACTGAAGAAGAGAACAAGAAAGACCAGAAAGAAATTCCCCTAGAAAATCACATTCTTACAAATGAGAGGGGAGGTAAACCATTTGTCAAGAGTGAGAAAGTAGATAAGTTTAAGATTGGGGAAGAGACTGTTAAGAGTGAGAAAGCTGAGACCTCTAGGAAAGGGAAGGAAAAGGTACAGGGAGATCACTATATGCAAACTACTGTTGTAAATCCCTATACTTGTCAACAGATCAAGCCCCATCAACATGATAAAATAAGGGGAAATCAGAGAAACAGAAATAACCAGTGGGCTCAAAAACAGGGAATTGATCTAAGCAAAGTCAATAGACCAAAGCCTTGTTTTATTTGTGGCAAGTTGAATCATCTAGCTAAACACTGTTATTTCAATCCTATTAACCAAAGATTTACTTTTCAAAGACAACATCAAAATTATGTTGGTTATAGGAAGCAATCAAGAAGATCAAGGAACCACATGGCTGAGAATGTGAGAACAGCACCAGTGAAAACGGGTACTACAAAATCTCATATTCAGAATAAGTTTGTTAAAGCAAAAGAAAATACTCCAAGAAAATCAAGGAGTAACACAAAGAATAAGAAAGCAAACAAATGTGTCTTAATTTGGGTCCCAAAAGAAACTAAACCTGTTAGTACTGCTACCTCAAATAGTACTGCTAACAGAAATAGTGCTGCTGATAGCAATACTATTGTTGACCAAGTTAGTACTGTTAATAAAGTTAGTACTGCTACCAGAGTTAGTACTGCTGACCAAATTAGTACTGCTAATGAGGTTAGTACTGCTAACAAAGTTAGTGTTGCTGACCAAGTTAATACTGCTAACAAGGATAGTACTGCTACCAGTGTTAATACTGCCAAGCCTATTCTTAAGACAAAGTATTCCAGCCATGAGATTCCTGACTCTGATCAATTCATCAAGACTAAGCTTAATGAATATGAGTATGTTGATCAGAAAGGGCAACCCAAGACCACTTTGGCTTGGGTTCCCTCAAGAAACTATCTGCTTTATTTTATGTGCAGGGTAACCAACAACTCAAGGGGAAGAGCATTTGGCATGTAGATAGTGGTTGCTCTAGGCACATGACAGGTAACATGTCCTGCCTTCAAAATTTCAAAAGGTTTGATGGAGGACGTGTTGCTTTTGGTGACAATCTAGCAGGAGGTAAGATAAGTGGTAAACGTACTGTATCAAAAGGTAAGATGACTTTTGAAGATATGTACTATGTTGATCAATTGAGATACAACCTGGTAAGTGTATCACAGGTCTGTGACAAGAAACATAATATATTATTTAATGATACTAAATGTATTATCCTTGCTCCAGGACTCAAGGTAGTTGATGAAAATATGATACTACTTAGAACTCCTAGAAAGGACAATGTTTATTGTTTAGACCTAGAGAGTGTTTCATCTGATTCATCACTAAACTTCTGTTTTCAAAAGCTTCTTTAGATGAATCATCTCTTTGGCACAGAAGGATGTGTCAGATGAATTTTAAAACTATGAACAATCTTGTGAAAAACAACCTTGTAAGAGGTTTGCCTCAAAGTGTTTTCATGTGATGATCATTGTGTTGCATGTCTTAAAGGCAAGCAGCACAAAACTTCTCATAAGTCCAAAGAAATAAACACAATCTCTTCACCTATTCAGTTATTGCATATGGATCTCTTTGCTCCTACAAATGTGATGAGTATTGGTAAGAAATCCTACTGCTTAGTCATTGTTGATGACTTCTCTAGATTCACTTGGGTATATTTTCTGAGGACTAAGGATGAGATAAGTGGACTAATCAAATCATTTGTCCTTAGGATTGAAAACCAAACAGATCTAAGATTTAAAGTCATCAGATCTGATAATGGAACTGAATTTAAAAATAGTGACTTAAACAGCTTTTGTGAGACTAAAGGTATTGAGACACAATTCAATGCTCATAGGACTCACCAACAAAATGGTGTTGCTGAGAGGAGAAATAGGACATTGATTGAGGCTGCTAGATCTCTGTTGGCAGATTCAAAATTACCTATTACTTTCTGGGCAGAAGCAATTAATACTGCTTGTTATGTCCAAAACAGAGTTCTAGTAGTCAAATCCCAAGGACAAACACCTTATGAACTTTTCAAAAAGAAGAAACCTGTTATTGGATTTTTCAAACCTTTTGGGTATCCTTGTACAATCCTCAATACCAAATCTCATTTAGGAAAGTTTGAAAGCAAAGTTGTGGATGGATTCCTTGTTGGATACTCCTCTCAGAGTAAGGCATATAGAGTTTTCAATAGTTCTTCAAGGATTATAGAGGAAAGTGACAATGTCAAATGCAATGAGAACACACCAAATCCAATTGGTACAGGTCCTGATTGGCTATTTGACATTGATTCACTAACTAACTCTTTGGATTTTAGTGATGTACAAATTGCAGGAACAAGTTCAGAAGAGAAACAAGCACAAAAACCAGAGTTTGTGTTGTTTCCTATACCTACAGTTGATCCTGTTGAATTTTGTCAACAAGAACAGAAGGATGATTCAGAAAAAGAGGAGTCTGAATCAGAACAGAATGAAGAGGATAAATGTGATAAAGAGAATGCTCATCCTTCAGGAAACACAAGTCCTGAGATGCCCATACTGTCAGAAGATGATACTGATGAAGAAAATTCTTCAGTATTTGGTGGAAGCACTCCTGAGAAGAATGACTCTAATATGGATGCAAATATCAATGAGGAGGCTGCACATCAAATAAGAACTCAAAAAAATCATCCTCCTCAGTTGGTGATTGGTGACATCAATTCTCCTAGGATCACAAGGCATCAAAGTAAGATAGGAGGATTGAAAGACTTGCAGTCAGGGTTGTTATCTTGTTTTCTATCTCAGATTGAACCCAAGAAGGCCTATGATGCAATGAAAGAAACAAGCTGGATAGAAGCAATGCAAGAGGAGTTGCTGCAGTTTAAGCTGCAAGATGTGTGGGATCTAGTTGACCTTCCACCAGGACAAAGGGCAATTGGTACTAAATGGGTTTTCAGAAATAAGAAAGACGAGAGAGGTATTGTGATAAAGAATAAGGCCAGGCTTGTGGCATAAGGGTATACACAAGAAGAGGGGATAGATTATGAAGAAGTGTTTGCACCAGTAGCCAGAACTGAGGCAATTAGGCTGTTTCTAGCTTATGCTTCTTTCATGCAGTTCAGAGTATTTCAGATGGATGTTAATAGTGCATTTCTATATGGGAAAATTGATGAAGAAGTGTATGTTTGTCAGCCTCCAGGGTTTGAGAATCCTACCTTTTCTGACAAAGTATACAAACTAAAGAACGCACTCTATGGGCTACATCAAGCACCAAGAGCATGGTATGACACTCTGTGTTAGCCCCAAATCTGAACCAATGAAAGTATTGAAAATAACTAAGTCTTCATTTAAAGACTTTCAAGGGACATCAACAAGTCCGTCTCTGAATTCAGTTCAGAGTCAGTCTGAAGAAAGTAAGTCTGTCTCTGAAGTCAGTTCAGAGTCGGTCTCAGAGAAAGTTGTCTGTCTCTGAAGTCAGTTCAGAGACAGTCTTACTTAAAGACATCAGAGAGCTCCTCATCAGAGATCCTAGTTTAGAGCTCTGAAGATGATCACTCTGAATCTCTTGACAAAGAAGAACATATGACACGTCACCTAGTGATAAGATTTACTTTCTAGAATAGGTCACTGTTCAAGCATGTCTTGATCTTACCTCTTAGGTAAGACATTGTTCAAGCATTCTTCTATTTGTCAGATAAGTACACTATTTACTTTATGGTCCTATAAAAAGGACCATCACCTTATTGTTCAAAGTGTGCTTAAGAAGTCTTATAACTGATAATATAAGTTGAATATTTTATTCCAAGAATATCTTGTTTATCTATTATCTGCTTTATGAACTGTGATATTTGAATCTCCTTTGATATTAAACTATACTGCTTCCGCTATTATTACTCTTATTGTTTATATCATTGTTGTGAGATTAAATCTGGGATCCAACAATTGGTATCAGAGCTTTTATTGTCATCAAAAGTGATATTGATGCTCTCTTGGATGGTCCTTATTCTAAGTTTGAACACTCTGAAAGCTTTTGAGGCTAAAGAATATCCAATGAATTTTCCCTCATCAGCTTTCAGAGTGTTCAATCTTAGAACAAGGACCATCCAAGAGAGCATCAATATCACTTTTGATGACAATAAAAGCTCTGATACCAATTGTTGGATCCCAGATTTATTTACTTCAGACACTCCTTGATCATCCTCTTTTTGATCTTCAGCTTCTTCTGATTCACTTTGTTGATCTGAATTTGGTGAAACAGAAGGTGTTAATTCAGAGTTCTTCTCCAACTGTGAACTGACTCAAGCCCTAACTACTTTTACAAATGAATGTCCACTTTCGTTTGTTCAAGAATGGTATTCATCAAGTCACTACAGCGATGCACATAATGGAATAATCGGCGAGTTCGACATATCTCAAGTTGTAAAATGTAGGAGACTCATCAATCCTACTGTTCTAAGAGAAGTTCTCCCACTCCTAACAGTTGAGGAACTTCAAATCACGCGTTTTGAAAAACGCCCAACTTCTGAAACCCTACTCCAGTTCATTCGAATGCTAGGTTACAACACTGAAATCACCATATTGAGCAACTTTCGACGACAACACCTACCACCAATCTGGAATTTCATGTTCTATTTCCTAAATCGCACTCTAACCTGCAAACTGGGGAGCATGGATCAAGCAACAGCAGAAATACTGTCAATCATGTATGCCCTATTCTTCAATCGCAACTTGGACATGGCCGGCATAATCTTTGATATGATTCTGACATCAATAGAGAAGAAGAACAAATGCTTGTCAAAGGACCCTGAACAAACGACCCAATCATCCAAAGTTCCTTCAATAACTTTCCCAAGATTTCTGTCTCTGATCATCCATGCTGCGATCGAGAAGCTTCATATTTTGATTGCCCCTGAACAACCCAAAACTCCATTCTACATAATGAACAGCTTCAAACCGACGATTCTATCTGAAGGTTATCCAGAAGCAAGGAGGATCCCTCACCACATGCTGAATCAGGTAAATCCTCAATCTATAGCCTTAGCTTCTTATCTCCGTGTTGCCCAAGGACTAGAACCAGTTCTGGGAACCCCAACACACTTAGGTCCTGAACCTGGAATGGAGAGTAAGAGCATCTCGGCTTCAGAGGGATCTGAGGACCCTGAAGTACAGAGCTCTCACAAGAGTGAACCAGAGGGTACTCTTGGTAGAGAAACCGAAGTTGAGAAAGATGACAGAGCACCGGAAGGGGCTGTCAATGAGGAAGTAATGGAATAAACCTCATTTGCTAGTGTAGAGGATAGCTCGACTAGCTCTGAGGAAAGTGAGGATGAATCTTCAGAGACTAGCTCTGAAGATTCTCAGAGGGAAGAGAGCAAGTCTTCTGACGTAGAGAAACCTGAGAGTTCTTCCCCTTCCAAACAAAAAGATGCCTCAAGGCACATATATTTTAGGACACCAACCCCATCTCCCAGTGCAACCACACAATCTAACCTACCTGATCCAGAGGTAATGGTTATTGAATCAGAGGTGCACACCTCGAACCCAAACCAGCAAGCCACTTCAGAGGTACCTTTTTCAACCTCTGAAGTTCACATAACTGAGGAAACTCAATTTATGGATAAGCCCTCTTCACAGGACTTAGCCAATACTTTAAATACTTAGTTGCCTCAGAGTACATCAGAAAATTCTACACATGATGTTGCCTCTGTGGCTCATCTCTCACCCTTTAGGACATCAAGAAGTAGTTGTCCAACTCAGGGACAATGGCTTGACCTACAAAACCAAGGATTGACTTTCCTGGATCGCAAGATCAACTCCCACATTCACTTCCAGTCCTCTGAATCTGAGGAAGAGGACTTGGATGAGAACAGAACACTCAGAGATGATTCTCCGGAACATCAAGGATTGAGTGGAAGTCTTTCCAGAGACAACATCAAAACAGCTCTGAACGAAGGCTCCTCTGAACTCGAGGAAAAATTGGCTACATATGTTGTAACCAATGTACCCCTCTCTGAACTTCTCACTAAATCTGAGTTCCAGAGATTCTGTGAGGAAGTCAGAGGTTCCATGAATGAGCATAACTTTCAGAGAATTGACGGTTCAGAGACCTCTGCTCTTCGCTCTGAAAACACAAACCTCAGAGTAGAGGTTTCCACTCTGAAGACCTAACTTTTGGACTCCTCAAACAGAATCCAAGAGTTGGAACAAGAACTGTTCAAACAGAAGGCTGAATCATCCCTGGAGGTAGCCGCTCTTAAAGTTCAGAATGCTGCTCTTCAAAATCAAGCATCTACAACCATCGATGTTCAGAAAGCTCTACAAGAACTAAGGGAAGAGGTAGTAGCCACCAGATCATCATCACTCTCAACAGATCAAATGGCCTCTATCTCTGACCTCATCAAAGCAACAATTCAAGCTTCTGTACCAACTTTCAGCGAACCATCAACAACACCACAGCCACCACCCCGAACTTCTGAAGACCTTATCACCAAAAGTGATCTGGCCTCTTTCAAAGCAACTCTGGAACTTCATAACTATAAATCAGAGGACCAGATTGCTGAAATCAGAATTGCTGCTTCAGAAGCAATCGAAACCATTCAGAAGACACTTTAGGATCCCAAAGGAAAAGGAATCGCTGAACCAAGCTCTCCCAAATACAAATGCAAGTTTTCTGGTGGGACTTGTAGCGATGCAGTGAAGAAAGCCAGATTTGATGATTCAGAAGATTCAGATGATGATGAGCACTCTGACTCACAAAATAGGGAGATCAGAGATAAAACCGCGCACACCTTTAAAGTTGCTCCCTCTGCACAAGTTCAAGAGAAGGAACCAGAGAGGAACACCACCTCTTCTGATGAAAACCGTACTTTACAATCATTCACAGCACTAGTCATACTTTACGCCTCATCAACACCAGGTGTTCCAATCACTCCAGTTACCGATGCGACTCCAGAGAAAATTGGAGCTTTGGAAGAGGAAGAAAAACAACTTGTAGACT
The DNA here is from genome assembly GCA_954870635.1 of Arctium minus. Taxonomy (NCBI): domain Eukaryota; kingdom Viridiplantae; phylum Streptophyta; class Magnoliopsida; order Asterales; family Asteraceae; genus Arctium; species Arctium minus. Next base: position 40,294,319 of record OX941080.1, on the reverse strand, counting down.
TCTCTACGTCCTCTGAAGATGCATTCTCATCACCTGAAAGACAACCAATGGTGATGAGATATGCCTTTGAGTCAGAGTCTGAGAAAGAACAGAAAGATTCTGAAAGAGAGGAAGAAGCTGTTGGAGATCAGATCGAAGTAATTATTGTAGAAGAGTATGTTTTCAAAAACGCTCAACCTCATCATACCTCAACAACTTCAGAATTAAGAGAATCTCCAGAGATAGATGGATATATCTCTGAACAGCCTTCAGAGATAACTCAGTCACAGCCCCAGGACACAGAAACCATGGTTGTTGATGAACAGGATCCTCAAGAGAATCTTGTTCAGAAGACAAGCATCGGTTTACCAGCCAAGGTATTCACTCATCCTCCCACATTCTTAGAATCCACTCCTGAAGCATCAATAGAAGATCACTTTCGGCATATCTACTGTGAGTTCAATATGGAAGACACTCAAATAATCCCTCTGAATCCAAGAATCAGAGAGGACATGCCAGACTACGAACGAAGATTCATACAGGCAAAGACATCACCAAGAAAGGCAGTTCTCAACGATGCTCCAATAGTAAAAGTTGAGAAAATCTCTGAAAAGACATTCGCCTTCAACAAAATCATATATAGGCATTATGTGGTGACTAGATCTGATCAAAAGATTTATGAGTTCAATGATAATGATCTCGTAAATCTAAATCCGTATGATCTCACTCATCTATATGCCTATTGCTCTGCGAGATACGATTCAGGAACAAGGGAAATCAGAATGAGCATGGTTGAAGTCAGATGGGCAATGGAAGCTTACATCAAACACAGAGCCAAACGTGACTTTCAGATTGCTCTGAACTTGGGTGAAGAAAAGCTAGGAGTGACTGAACCAGTGGAAACCATCGAAAACCTGGACAAACAGAAGACTGGATCAATCATTGAAGAACCTCTGGGTTTCATCTACAGAGTGAACCAAGAGAAGAAAATTTTTCTAGCTTCACAAGTAGAAAAGTATTATGATGAAAACTTGAAAGGAATACAGAAGATGATTCATGTAAAGCAAGAACGACACAGAGCAGACCTACTAGGGAAACTAGACATGGAAATTGGCTCAATGATTAACTTCAGAGAGCTAATCATGAAGTTTCATAGGATATGTTCAAGTGATAGGTTCTGATTATTTTTTGAATATTATTCTCTTTTGTAATTCCAAATTCGTATGAGAAGTAATATTTACAGAGGATGACTTTCTCCTCTTTGCTTTCTAGTTTAAATGTTCTATGTGTTTCTTTGTTTATTTTCAGTACTTAGGGGGAGATTGTTAGCCCCAAATCTGAACCAATGAAAGTATTGAAAATAACTAAGTCTTCATTTAAAGACTTTCAAGGGACATCAACAAGTCTGTCTCTGAAGTCAGTTCAGAGTCAGTCTCAGAGAAAGTTGTCTGTCTCTAAAGTCAGTTCAGAGACAGTCTTACTTAAAGACATCAGAGAGCTCCTCATCAGAGATCCTAGTTCAGAGCTCTGAAGATGATCACTCTGAATCTCCTGACAAAGAAGAACAGATGACACGTCACCTAGTGATAAGATTTACTTTCTAGAATAGGTCACTGTTCAAGAATGTCTTGATCTTACCTCTTAGGTAAGACACTGTTCAAGCATGCTTCTATTTGTCAGATAAGTACACTATTTACTTTATGGTCCTATAAAAAGGACCATCACCTTATTGTTCAAAGTGTGCTTAAGAAGTCTTATAACTGATAATATAAGTTGAATATTTTATTCCAAGAATATCTTGTTTATCTATTATCTACTTTATGAACTGTGATATTTGAATCTCCTTTGATATTAAACTATACTGCTTCCGTTGTTATTACTTTATTGTTTATATCATTGTTGTGAGATTAAATCTGGGATCCAACACTCTGTCTACCTATCTCTTGGAAAATGGTTTTGAAAGGGGAATCATTGACAAGACTCTGTTCATTAAAAAGAAGAAGAAGGACATCCTACTTGTTCAAATCTATGTGGATGATATCATCTTTGGATCCACAAAAGATTATATGTGCAAGGAGTTTGAGGAGCTGATGCATAAAAGATTCAAGATGAGCTCTATGGGCGAACTTACATTCTTCCTTGGGCTACAGATTAAACAGAAGAAAGGTGGCATCTTCATAAGTCAATCCAAGTATGTGCAGGATATACTTACAAAGTTTGGATTTTCATATTCAAATCCTGCAAGCACACCCATAGAAACACACAAACAGATCACTGCAGATCTTGAGGGGGAGGATGTGGATGTTCATCATTATAGATCTATGATAGGCTCCCTCATGTATCTAACAGCTTCAAGGCCAGATATTATGTTTGCTGTCTGTGTGTGTGCCAGATTTCAAGTAAGACCTAAGCAATCTCATTTTCAAGCAGTCAAGAGGATCTTTAGATATCTCAAAGGACAACCAAGGCAGGGTCTTTGGTATCCTCATGACTCACCATTTGATCTACTTGCATATTCTGATAGTGATTTGGGTGGTGCAAACTTGGATAGAAAGTCTACATCAGGAGGATGTCAGTTTTTGGATGCAAGACTAGTTTCATGGGAGTGTAAAAAACAAACCACAATGTCCACCTCTACAACAGAAGCAGAGTATATAGCTGCTGTAAGCTGCTGCTCTTAAGTGCTATGGATTCAGAATCAGATGTTGGATTATGGTGTTACTTTTCTTCACACTCCAATCTTCATTGACAACAACAGTGCTATAAGCATTGTTAATAATCCAGTCAAGCACTCTAAAACCAAGCATATAGAAATCAGGTACCATTTCATTAGAGATTGCAATGAAAAGAAGCTAATTCAGGTTTTGAAGGTACACACAAGTAACCAATTTGCTGATCTATTCACCATAGCTTTTGATGTGGGTAGACTCATATTCTTGGTCACAAGTGTAGGCATGATAAACACTGAATAATCCTCTTTTTATTTTCTTTATGTACCACTTCTGTATAGATTCCTTCATGCTTACTTTCTCATAATGTATTATGCATGGTGCTGCTAACTATGTGTGTTTAAGTGTTTCAGATTACCTTGTTGATTAGAAACTTGGTACTTCTAGTTAAGTTAATACTACTCTCACTATTAATCCTGCTGACAGTTCAAATATGATTAAGTATGGTTACTGCTGCTAGGTGGTTTATACTGCTAGTGCAAAGTTACTACTGCTTACCATATTTCTACTGCCAAACAGTGTTACTACTGCTGATATGTGTTAATACTGCTAGTCTGTATTAATGCTGCTGGTATGTGTTACTACTGCTAGTCTGTGTTAATACTGCTAGTCTGGGTTAATGCTGTTGGTATGTGTTACTACTGCTTATATGGGTTAGTAATGCGGGCTTGTTAATGCTGCTAGGGTACTTAGTACTGCTTCTAGTTGAAACCCTCCACCTATAAATACCCTCTCTGACCGCCAAAATCCAAATGGCTCTTTGAATTTCCTACGAGTGTTCATCCTCTCTCTCTCTCTCACGAATTCTTGCTTCCCAATGCATAAACCCTAGAGTTGTTTCGAACCCAAGAACGATGGCAGGACTGGAATTTGTGGACGATCACAATGAACTCGCAATGCTGCAGAAACCCAAACAAGCTGAGGGTTTTGAAGAAATTGTGGATTTCCTGAAAGCATCCCACATTGCCTATGCACTCACAGTCAATCCCACCATCTATGTGAAGCACTTGCGTCAGTTCTAGGCCAATGCCTCTATACAGACTATTGATGGCAATCAGGTCATCCTATCAAGGGTCTGTAATAAACCTATCACAGTCTTAGAAGGTTGCATTCGCACTCATCTACGTCTAGATGATACATCAGGTATATCTTCTCTTCCTAAGGATGATCTCTTCCAAGAAATTGGTAGAATGGGGTATGAAGGTCCCACTGAGGTTTACAAGTTCTTCAAGAGCAAATTTTTACCTCAATGGAGATTCTTTGTTCATACCCTTCAGCATTGTATTTCTCGCAAAACAACTGGATGGAGTGAGTTCAGCAGTACCATAGCTTATGCTCTGGTCTGCTTAGCAACCTCCAGAAAGTTTAATTTTTCACAAATGATTTTGAATGATCTGCTATCAAACCTAGATACCAAAACCAAAACTAAAAGATTTTACATGTATCCAAGGTTTGTACAAGAAGTACTTAACAATGAATTGACGGATTTACCCTCTCTTCAAGAGGTGTATGTACCTAAACCTCCCAAAGGGAAGGTGTTCTCTAACATGAAAAGGCCTACTAAGGACTTTTCTGGACAAGACACTCCATTGTTCTCTACAATGATGGGTGTGTCTCATTCCCATGGTGAGGCATCAGGGTCAAAGCCCACATCTGACCAACCCACTGATGACCTACCCACACCATTCATTTCAACTAATCCTCCTCAGATCCCTATTGGGAAGCCAATTTCCCCCATCACCAAAACATATATAAGGAAAAAAGGTACAGAAGGTTCCTTCCCTTCCTGTATCTTCACCCCAACAGCCTGCAAGCCCTCTAATGGAGCATTCTTCATTAGAGAATATCCAAAGGGAAACCACAGGGGTGTCTCCCAACCCCAAGAAGGTGCTCTCTAAGGAGAAGGAAGAGCATGTGGGTAGTAAGGCTCACACTACTGATTCTGCACAAGGTGTAGGTCAGGACAGTGTGAACATCTCTAAGACCTTCCCCACGGCAACTTTAGATGAGTAATCATCTAAGAGTCCCAGGTGCCAAGAAACCACGGGGGTAGCAGGTGCTTCTGCTAGGCAGAAGACCTCTACTAAAAGATCCAAGGATCCTTCAAGGGTGGTAAAAACACCTAAAGGAGGTGAGGACAGATATGACTATGATGAATTGATGGAAACAATTGGAAATGTCAATCTGGATGTCATCAGTCAGGGTAAGGAGATAAAGGAGATGAAACAAGTGATAATCTCTCAACAAGAGCATATAGCCAAACTCAAGAAGCTAGTGTTGAAATTAGTGCACAAGAAGAAGAGAACCCAGTTTGTCTTGAAGAAAAGGGACACTTCACATGATGCTTCCAAAAAGGGGGAGAGTTCAGAGGCTATGGAATCTAAGTTTGAAGGGGAGTTTAATGGTGAATCTGAACAGAATGGTGAGAAGGAAACATTTCAAGCAGCAAAAACTGTTAAAGCAACAGTAACAGTGGAAGCAACAGTAACAAATGAACAAGAAGTTGTAACTGAACCAGCAGTAGAAACAAAAGAACAAGAAGCAGAAACTGAAATGTCCAGAGAATAGATAGAGATAGCTGAAACTCTAGTTAAGGCAAAGCATGACACTCCTAAAGCCACTCAAAAGGCTAAGGGATTGGTGATCAAAGTAGGAGAAATAGAGAAGACAAAGAAAGAGATAAGCATGTCAGATGCAAAGAAGAAAGGAAAAGAGAAGGTGGTTGAATCAGAGAAACCAGTGAAAAAGCAAAAGCAAATAGATATGGATGCAGAGTTGGCAAAGAAGCTGCAAGAAGAGATTGAAAAAGAGAATGAGATCCAAACTGCCAAGGACAGAAAGCTTGCCTTAGATTTGGCAAAAAGGCTGAATGAAGAGTATCAGAAAAGCTTGAAAACTGCTGTGAAGAGGATTACTATGAAAGCTCCACAGAAAAGACAGCCCTCAAAAACCTTTCTAGTCAATCAAGAAAGAAGAAAGATGATCAACTTCCTGAAAGGATCCATTGGAGTTCCTGAAGGGATGTTTACCAATATGTCCTTCAGCAGAATTGAGGAATTATACAAGAAGGAGATGGCCAAGCTTCAAGGAAACTTCAGTCAAAGGGTTGAGTTTGAAAGAAAAAAGAAAGAGAGACATGATCTGAATATTCAACAGCCCTTCCCTGACAGTGAAGAAGGCACTCCTACAAAAGAAAGAGCAGAAGTCAAGAAAGAAGAAACACTAGCCCAGAAGATCAGTGCTGTCAAAAGAATGAAGTATATTGCTTCAAAGAAACAGGAAAAAAGGCCAAGGACTGAAGAAGTAGAGAAAGAAAAGGAAAGTGAAAGAATGAATGCAGAACCATCAGAACCTACTGTTGCACCTCCTATAGAGCATGTTGAAACTGAGCATAGTCAAGAATAGTCAAGTCAATCTGATGTGCATTTTGATTTGTACGTGACAGTAACAGATGAAGAACCAGTGAAAGTTGATCCTATCTCAGTGAATGCTCCTGAAATCATTCATTGGGATACACTCTTGGACAAAAGAACAGAATACATCAAAATCAAGAGAATGGGTGATCAGTATGAAGTTTATTCAACCTGGGGAAAGATCATCAGAAGTTGTTCTAGAACAGATTTGGAGGAGATGTGTAAGGATGGTCTGAATCTATATGGTAAACTGTTGAAAGGAGCTGGGATGAATCTAATAAAGATGGTCATGGAGTTTTTATGCATGATGTTTGATCCAGATAGAGTGAAGTATTTTATCAAAGACCTGTATCATGAAAATGGTTTTAAAAGAATTGATCATTGGATGTTGTTTGAAACATGTGGAGTCTATGTCTTAACCATTGATAAAAGCTATCATGAGTATTACTTGGTGGATAAGGTATATGACCACAGCAAAGCAAAGTTGCAAGGGATGTTGAAAGCTAAGCTGGTATGTGCTAAAGGTTCAGAAATGGCCAAAATTGTGATCAAAAGAACAATCAATCAAAGCCAAGGTTTGAATCCTGATCTAGGAATCTGAGCAGATATTTTGAAAGCATCATGAAGACCACATCCTGAAGAACTTAACTTCTTGAATTGACAAGTTAAGTTAGGGGAGATTATTGGGTTTAAAATGTGCTAAGTTCAGTTAGTGCTGCTAAGTGCTGAAAGAATTAATACTGATGAAGATTTTAATACTGCTACTCAAAGTTATTACTACTGCTTGTAGGATTACTACTGCTAGAGGTATTAATACTGCTTGAAAGTTAATACTGCTAGTAGTTAGTACTGCTTGAAGAATTACTACTACAAGCATGGTTAGTACTGCTGAGGATGAAGATTAATGATACTCATAAAGATAAATATGGATTGATTGCTTGATGTGAAAGACTAGGAGTTGGAGATAATGTTGAAGATAATTATGGACTGGATGCTGAAGATCAATATTATTTTCATATTTATCTTGTAATTTGTTTTGTATATATAGATACATAGAGATTGATAGATAGAAGGTAATACACAGATATACGTTTTTGTTCTAGAGAGAATTAGCCTCAAGGTTCTTTGTAGTCCTTTCAATAGAGAAGTGTTGAACGTCTGTTGAGCCTGTTCAACAGATTGAAGTTGTGGTTGTAATCATTAAGTTAATTCAATATAACTTGTGATTTAATCCATATACTGTTTCATTGATTCATTGTTAAAGTGTTATTCCGCAACTTCTTTAATAAAGTTTCTGAGTGTTTAATTAAATTCTTGTTTAGAATTTCGATCTTGACAACCTGCGAGGGATTCCCCCTACTTTTCACGTATCGAATTGAAGAAATGACTAGTTGAAGCCGATGTGGTAATACCATTAGACGAAGTGCGCATGGATGAGAAGTTAAGCTTTATAGAGGAACCGGTGCCCATTTTGGATCACAAAGTCAAGAAGCTAAGGACTAAGGAGATCCGCCTTGTAAAGGTGCAATAGCAATTTCATAAAGGACAAGAGGCGACATGGGAGATAGAAGAAGATATGAGATCCCAATACCCCAGTTTGTTCAGCGATGGGATTCCGAGGACGAAATCCTATTGAGGGGGGGGATAATGTAATAACTGTGTTAGAAGATAATAAATTGGAGGTTGGGTGGAAGTTTAGCACCAAGTGTAAGTTGGAGGGGTCAAAGTGAAAATAGATAAAAAGGGGGGGGGGGTTTACCCTAACCCTCTCATTCTCTCCTCATTTTGATGGGTGACGGCTGATTAAGTTAGAAGAGGGTGAGAATGTGGTGTCGATAGGCAATTTGGAGAAGAAGGCAATGGAGCAATAACCTATGGATTTCACCCTGCATCTCTCCTTGGAGGTAAGTTCTACTTTTTGCCTTTGATTTATTTTGGTATTGGGAGTTTTGTTTAACTTCTGGGTTGGATTTGGGATTGGAATTTGAGGTTAGTTTGTATTGATTTGGTGAGGGTTCCATCCTAGAGTTCTTTTTCTCTAAATGAGATTGAGTTCATTATGGATTAGTTATATTTTGGTGTTAATCGTTGATTTTGAGTAATGGCCTGGAAATAGATCGATGATAGCTTAAGCTATCGATGTCTCAAAAGCCTTCAATCATTCCCGCCGCCAACCTTCGGTTTAGGGCGGCTCCTGTGGTTTGACGTTGCGGCCGAGATTAGAGGAACCAGGCGACCCCGGGAAGTTAAGTGTCGGGCGACCCCGGGAAGTTAAGTGCCGGGAAACCCCGGACGATCGTGTGTCAGGCGATCCCGGGCGGCCATGTGCCGGTGTCGAGTCGAGTGACCCCGGGCCGCAAGAGACCGGGCGATCTCGGTGTGGGGAACCGGGGGGACCCCGGGCGGTAGAGACCGGGTCTCAAACCAACCCCGGGCATGTTGTATCACGACCTTAGCCCAAGGTCGTGGTCCAGGCAGTCGAGAGCCCGTAATGTTGGGTCGAGCTATTATTTCCTTTTGGGCCGTAAGAGAGAGGGAAACCTTGAGAAATTAGCCCATATCCTCATTAGGGAGAATTGAACCTTGTAATCGTAAAGGTCTTCGTATGACTGAAAAATAGGTTGAGACTCATCCATCTTTATCGTTTTGTGCAGTAGGTATCATGACCAGCCTTAGAGAGTAAGTAAGAGAATTTTAACGGTAGGCATCAGGTGTGTTTTCTAACTAAAACATACGATGATGTTGTTACATTTTATTTACATGCAAGATTTGTTAAAAAGTGGGAAATGCTTCATTATTATTATTAATTTAGTGGATATGTATGCATACATTGTTGTTAGCGAGATAGCTCAAGTCAGAGAGGGGTCCCGCCAACGCTCATGTCGGGGGTGTCCCGTATATGCCAGGGGGTGTCCCACGTAAGGCAGTGTGAGCCAGACACACGGTCACCTTAGCGGGACGGTAGTGTGAGCCAAAAGCGTGATTATGATTGTGGTGTTATTTATACAACTAAATGGGTTTATTTACATTATAAATCTTTTCCATTCTTTGTCGTTTGAACTGTTGTAAGAGGGGACTCACTAGACCTCTGGTCTAACCCTCGCCCTTTCAAAACTAAAAACATTTTCAGGTAGGCGCGAAATAGGAGGATCCGGTAAAGGCAAAGAGAAGGTGTGAGCGGTACCCGCCTCTAGAAGACTTCCTTTTAGTTAGTTGTTTTTATTCTCAGTTGTGTAATAGGTTGCCTTACCGCAAACCTTGAAATCTATTGTAGACTTGGGGCCGTTTTGACATGAATTTATATTAATCGTTTATGTTAATTGTTGGAAGTGTTTGGGTTGTTACGTATATATACACACACAATGTAACACATATTGTTCTCTCTTTAATGTTCCTGGATGGTTCTACTTACAATTCATCACCTGCTATGTTTCTCGTTTAATTTTCGTTTTCCATCCATCTTATATCCATCAAAGAACATCTATTTATTGCGCTTGCTATGCATATGTACAAGTATTAACTACATAATGTGTTCAAGTATATAATGTACTAGAGGTACATACAAAGGTCGACCTAGAAATCATCATTGGTCTATTGGTTAGTTCTTTGTTTTTCATATGTGAGGTCTTGTTTTGAGTCTAATAAATCTGAAAATTAAAAGATAAAAATTAAGAAAAACGACACAATCGGGATTTGAACTTCGTTTTAGGGTGGAAAAAAAATCATGCAAACCAACTCTACCAAGGAAACTTGTGTCACTATTGTAGTTTCAAAATATATATGATTGCACACAACAAAATGATACGGTCACACTTTTTACGATCCTATAGTTTTTTTACACTATAAGGGAGGAATGAAACGGTGACATGTGCCACCGTATCTAATAGAGTGTATCTAATATATATATATATATATATATATAGGGACAGGTTCAAACGAGAAGCCAAACATTTTGCGAGAAGGCGAGAAGTATTTAATCATATATGATACACAAACTTAATCATATATGATTAAACACATGTTATATTGACAATACATAGACGTTTAATCATACATGATTAAACACACTTACAAGCCGTATAATCATATATGATTAAACACTTCTCGCCTTCTCGCAAAATGTTTAACTTCTCGCATATAAGAAACTTACCTGGCTGTTTGCTGGAGTGATCTCTAATGCTCACAATAGCCTCCTTATGTAAGTCAGTAAGTGACATCAAGGCTTAGGTTGGTGGGAATTAAATTCACAACAGCAAACTGAACCACCACGATGCTTTAGATAGTAATAATTTAAAGAAACTGGTATGGCCTGGTCTGGTGGTACGTGCCAACAGATTCGTTTAGTCCGTTTCTTACTTCCATTTGAAAGGTCCCACTGGATCGGACATTTAAGCTCCATGACCAAGAAAAAATTGTCAACATCTGTACTCCAGCAAAAATCTAAGGGGGCTGTTAGACATCATTAAATCTAAAAAGGGAGGTTATTTACACCAAAGTTTTTGCTATTTACACCAAAATGATTGGATATATGATTGTGTTTTTTTTGTTTTTTTGTCTTTTTATTGTCTTTTTTTTGTTTATTTTTATTATATATTTCTATTTATTTGTATTATATAGTTTTAAAAGATTTTTTTTTTACTTTTTGGTTTGATTTAAAAAGAAATAAATATTACTAATTTTTTATAATTATATAATTATAAAAATAAATAATAAATATTGCGATTTAACATATAAATATAACATAAAATAATGTATATTACATTCGATTATTCTCAAATAACATTATCCGTAGTACAATAAACACGTGAAAGTTGCATGTAATTCTTTATTCGCTCTGAATAGGGGGTAGCCCATGCAGCAGCACACGAATAACTGTAATGGAAAAAATGTCCTACAATTTGCGAAAACGGGTATCCTTCTGCCATATCTAATTTCACATAATGGTTACCATTAACGTACCCAATTGTAAAAACAACATGTTCATACCACACTGGCGGAGTGGACCTAAGCGGCAAGTATGTCCCACTGCCGGTCATACTTATAACATGTAATATCACATTATATTTTGAAGCAATCAAGACACCTATTTCAGACATTGTCATCCAGTGTTCAAATGGTGCACATTGATCTGATCGAAAGAAGTTTAAAGTGTTGTAAGTAATATCTCAATGTTCACCTCCAAAAACGTTGATGTACTCTGTCTTGTATGTATCTAACTCTTCCATCAAGTTATACCAAATTGTGGGTCATGCATCTTCATGAAGACCTAGAGAGACAGCTGCCTAAGGGACGATTCGGGTAAGGCGTGAACTTACCAACTTATATTTATAACGAGTTTACTTAATTGGCGGGTCTAACCCCCCAACTATCTTTGGTTGCTATTTTTAATTACGGTTCAATTCAGGTAAGAAATAATTACATTGTTACAAAGTTATAATAAAATGTAATTGTTACAAAAAAAATACATTTTACAAAGTTATAATAAAATCAAAAGTTACAAATTTATAAAATAAAATAAAATCAAAAGTTACAAATTTATAAAATAAAATAAAATCAAAAGTTACAAATTTTATAAATTTATAAATAAATTTAATAAATTTATAAAATCAAAACACACACACACACATATATATATAGTAGGGTATATATATATATCATATATATATATAAAGATAATGTGTTTATATATAAACAAAAATTATATATATATATATATATATATATATATATATTTCAAGTGAAATGACAATCATTAAAAATAATTGGATCGGAAAATAATACATTCAATATTTTATTAGAATTTAATAATATTATATATATTAGATTATAGAGTAAACTCTAATTTTTGTCCTTGAGGTTTGTTGATTTCTTTGAAAGAGGAACTTGTGGTTTTATAAATCAAGTTTTGGTCCTCATGGTTTGGATTTTGCTTTGAAAGAGGTCCCTTGACACTAACTCTGTTAAAAAGCTCCGTTAGAGCCAGGGGTATTTTGATCCAACTTTTTTTTGTCCCTCTTTTTGCAATTCTTCTTTTTTGTCTTTTCTTATATTTGTAAAACACATCAAACCTTAGGACCTCTATGTAATTAACTAATATATATACATATATGACCTGTGTGAGTTTAAAACACAGGGAACACCACCGCCATTCACAAAGTCCGGTGAACCACACCACCATTACCGGCGAGCTTCAATTGCAATCCATAACATCAAATCCATCATCAAGAACCTAAAAAACCCTAAATGTCGAACACCGATATCGAGAAATCAAGAAATCAATACTATAACAAAACCCAGATGAATTCAGACTTGACATCATCAAGAACCTAAATGACAATCGCTGAAAAAAGACAGTAGCAGATAAAGAAGAAGTAGAAGAATTGGGGCAGAATGGAGATTGATGATAGCCAATCTCCAGTGAATCTCTAAAATTTTCCGGTTCCAATCATCCTAATTGCTCACATGGAGATCTCCAAAATATTCTTTGACAAAATCGAAAGAGATGACAGTGATGGTGGAGCCATGGAAGGGTGGATGATGGTGGTCGGAGATCTCCAAACTACTCTTTTAATTGTTTTTCTTCACACGAATCAAACACTTTTGATAACGAGAGCTCTAAAATTCAATCAATGTAGCTTCTATATATATACACAGAGAAATGGGTTTTATCACCCATGATTCACCACCAACACCGTCTCCGGCCACACCTTCTACCCAATTAACACCTCCCCACATCCCAAAAAAATGGATTTATCATCCCTGTGATAAATGTATGGTTAATCAGAATGATGATCACCAAAACTCATCTTCTTTCCCGATTTCAACTCATCTTCTAGGGTCTTGACAAGGTCGACCGGAATTCCGTCGTCTTGGGTTTTGGTGAAGGAGATGTAGGATTTGTGGGTTTTTAGTGTTAATGGTATGAGGAATTTGGGTTTAGAGGAGAAAGGATGAGGATAAGGGAGGGTTTGAAATGGGGAGGGAATGGATGGTTGGAATTTGAGGGAAATAATGGTTGTCGCCATTGTTGTACCTTCAATCCATGGGTATACATAGATACATAACATAGATATATACACATACATACATACATATCATATATATATATATATGTATAGTTAGAGTTATTAACATATTTGGTTCCTAAGTTTTAGTATTTTATATAATATCAAGAAGAAACAAAAAAGGTGCAAAAAAAGGACAAAAATATGTTTGGACGATTTTATCCCTGACACTAACGGACCAAATAGACGGTGTTAGTGTCCATGGAGCTCTTTCAAAGCAAAATCCAAACCATGAGGACCAAAATTTGAATTATGAAACCATATGTCCCTCTTTCAAAGAAATCAACAAACCCCAGGGACCAAAATTAGAGTTTACTCTATATTATATTTATTAGTTCGTTTATTTAATCATTAAAAACTAAAATATTGTTTTTTAGTTTACCTTAAAATTTTGATATTTAATTTTTTTTAATAGTTCTTCAAGTTAATATTTTTAATCAATTTGTAATAGTTGGTATTTTAAGTCTAGTAAATAAGTTTAGTTATTATTATTTTTATTTAAAAAAAAAACCTTTTAAATATATGATCAATATGTGTTAACCATTTAAAAATTGACATGTTTACAAAAAATAGATAATTTGATATACTTCATTTTATGAATAATAAGTTAAAATATAAATCTAATAGAATGAAATGAACAACGACATTTGAATTGGATTTATTTTAATCTAATTATCTTTTTACTAATAAGATGATGTTATATGATAAAATTTCAAAATATAAAATTGGCATTAATTTATTATAAAAATACTGAATGAAATGATGGTCTAATCTTAAATCATTTATGTATAACAAAAATAATAAGAAAAATCATTACTCGTGAGCAAGTAGGATTGTATTTTAGAGCACTCAAAAAGTCAGTTGGTCAAACCGTAAAGTTTTAAATAAAATTATCACTCATATTTCATTTTGGGGATGTTTATTAATTTAATATTTTAAATTTGTCATTTGTAAAATGAAATATATTTGTTTGTTTATTTTTAGTAAACTTATCGATTTTTTAAATAATTGGCACATATTCAACTGATATTTAAAATGTTTTTTTAAAATAAATAAAATAATAACTAAACAGTTGAACTCAAAATACTTACTATTGCAAACTGATTAAAATATTAACTTGAAGATTTATCAAAATAAATATTAAATATACATTTTTATGGTAAAACTCAAAAAGCAATATTTTATCAAAATAAATATTTATATTTAACCTGAAGACTATAAAAAAAATTAAATATCAAAATTTTAAGGTAAACTAAAAAACAATATTTTATTTTTTACTGATTAAATAAAGTAACTATTAAATATAATCTAATATATATTATTAAATTCTAAAAAAACAAAAAGGAAAAAGACAAAAGAGAGTAGAATGACCAAAGTACCCTTAATTTAACTTATTTTTTTAACTTGAGTTAATCAGAAGAAACAAAAGTGAAACAAAATGACAACACGATGACAAAAATTGTAATTAATTTAAAAAAAGTCCAAAGTTAATAATGAATAGTAACTACATAGACCAAAAATGTAATTTACTCAAAAATTTATTAATAATTATTATAAAACCCTAACCCTTAATACTTTTAACATGGAATCAATTAGTTTCGATAGTTATTAATTTTAATGAAAATATTTTATATGTTCTTCATTATATCGTAAATTACATTTTTCATCCCTATGGTTTGTTAAAAAAATTATTTTCGTCATGGTAATTTTGAAATTACGATTGCCATTCTCGTGATTTATAATTCATTATTATTTTCGTTCTTATTGTTTAAACTTGATTGGTTTCTTAGTTCATATAATTTATAAGTCATTTATATTTTTCTCGTATTTAAAAGTAGTAATTAGCATCCGGGACAAAAATAAATACATTGCAAACCATGGGGACAAACACCAAAATTTCAAAACCACATAGATGAAATGTGCAATTTTTAACAAACCACAATTTACTCTAAATTATATTTACCAAATCCTACAAATTGGATTAGTTAAATTTCAGAATTTAAATATTAAACTAAACAAATTAGCAACATATCAAACGTTATTAATGTTCCAATTAATATTAAATCAAGCATTCTAAATTTGATATTAAATTTTTTTCGTTCATCTACGACAAGAGAGGTCTGCCTTAATATTTTCTAGATAAGCAACAAATCTTAAACATGTTTTGCTTTGTATATTTTGTTTTCAAATCTTAATCTTTAACAATCATGTTGAATTTCGTAAGTTTGTCCATGATATAGTTTTATTATTCTACAATCAATATACATTTTAACATAAGTATGTTCTACAGAAAAGTATAAATTTATTCCATATTTCTCCTAAAATCATGATTTTAACAATTGTTTATAGAAATTAAATATAAAAGAATATATGATATTTTAAATAATCATAAATATATTCACCGTTCTAAAAAAATTCGCTACATAGCCACAATGACACAAGACTTATGTCTCATGTCATGTTAAGCATGTGACACGCCATGCCCTAATTAATCAACAGTTTTCTTAATGAGATATTTGATTTTTATTTACATTTTTAACGTTTTATTTGCTAATTTTTAATATATAACATAATTTAACTCGTTTATTACTACTGACTCATTGAATAAGAGTACAAAACATATGTTTTATTTATAATATTATATATGAATTAAAATTTGTTTGGATCCTTGTTTTGGATCCTTGTAATTGTTCGCTAGTCTCTTGCTAGCTTTCTTTAATTCACTGCTGATTCCAAAAAAAATATATGAATTAAAAATTTGACGTCATAAGTTACACCATGGCTTCGCCGTGGCTACTAAGACTTGAGATTTGGTCACGCCGCCACGCCACACCTCACGCATTTAGAACCTTGAATATATTAGACTCATAAGTGGTAATAGTTCAATTTTTGAAATCGACTTTAAACTATTGTTCGAATTGATGAACTTACATTTTATTCGATATAGTTGAACTTTATATATATATATATATCATGTAAAGTTATACATATATAGAGGTGGTTTCATTTGCAAACCCTTGTAGATGTTATTCATATCATCAATCAAGGGTCAAGATTCATTTGGATTATTTATGTTAATAAATTAATTAATTTAATATAATAAATTAACAAAAATAGAACAAAAGGGCATAATGGTACATTGCAATTACAAATTCAAATAAGAAAACCGGATGATTTTTTTTACAAAAAAGGAAACCAAATTATTTTAATATATTATAATTATTTTTTAATATATTATAAATTCATCAATATATCATTGAAACAATAGTAAAACACAATGAAACCTTATTTAAACCATAATGAAACATTTTTAAAACCATAGTGAAACAGTTTCAATCCAGGGCCGGTCCTAAGGTTTTTCATGCTCTAGGTGAAAAACCTAAAAAATTCCCCTAACCTAAAAAACAGAAAAACCACACTATTTTTTAGGGGACCAAGGATTTACTGGTGAATCAATAGTTTTCAAATGAAAGAAACCACCAGAGTCACCACTTACCATGCACATGAGGAAACTAAAGACTATTTAAGAAATATTTTGGGAATACATTAGACGACTTGATGTTTAAGTTATAAATCTAGGAAACATATTTAACATGATATAGGAATTAATGTTTATGAGATCGATTTGACAAATAACTTATTAGGCAAGCAATTCTTGAGTAACTACAATGCAACAATCTTACTTCCATTCTTTTATAGGCTTCCTACATTCTTGATAAATTGTAATTACTATCCCTAAGACGTAAATGCCACATAAACGCATAGAAAACAAGTAAAATCGGTAATCTTTATATCAAGAATCAAACTATGTAACCAATCTTTCAATCTTTTAAATTAAGCCAACAAAGATATTTAAGAGTTAACATTTGTGGCATTTCATATGTAGTCAATCTTTCAGTCTTTTAAATTAAGCTAACAAGAATATTTGAGAGTTAACATTTGTGGCATTTCATAGAAGAGTTGGAGGGTATCATCAAGTTTGGTAATATTATAAACAATGAGCAACTAATCAAACCCCAAACATTATGAAAATACCAATGAGAAAACATAAATCAACAAGACCACAATCTTATTGAAAGTCTAAACAATAAACTAAAGCAACATTCTAATTTTGTTTCGCAAATCCGCACCATCTGTATCTCTGTCTAATAGATAACAAATTAACATCTAAAAGAATTACACACATAAACACTAATCAAATAAATAAACAAACCTAATCTAAAGGCTAAACAATAAACATGAAAAAAATAATTCTAATCTAAAGAGTAGAAATAAACTTGTTTCCGCACAATGACAATTGACAAAGACAACAAAATCAACATTTGAAAAATGAACAATCTAAAACAAATCATTAAAATAAACCTAATTTAAAATGTAAACAAATAAACATAACCTAAACAAATGAACTAAGTACCTATCTATGATAATCTAAACAAATAATGAAATAAACCTAATCTAATCAAATAAACCTAAAAATCAGTAAATAGGTTGCTTGAAATTTAAAATAAACCTAATAATCAAATAAACCAAACATTAAAATTTGAAATTAAAGGTTTACCTAGTACTTGCAAAGCAGCAAAGACTCAAATCACTGAAGGCCTGAAGCAGCTTCTGCTTCTGCGGTTCTGCCCTAAGACCGGTCGGTCAGTCCACCGGCCACCGGGAGACCGTCACAACTCATACCGACTTGGCCGGAGACAGAGACAGAGAACTAGACTAAGAGAGTAAGAGACAGAGAGCAAGAGACCGAAGGGCAGAGCGAGTCAACGAGAGTTCACATGGATTAGAAAATAGAGCAGAGCGAGAGATGAGAGTTCACGTCGGTCTCGTGGAGTCGTGGTCGTCTCGTTGTGAAGAGTGAAAAGGGTTGAGAAGTGTGATAAATATGTATATGGGCAGCAAGTGTAACGGTAAAAAAAAATTTAGGCCCAATTGAGCTTACTTATTACTAATCAGATTAAAAATTTTGATGCCCATGGAAATAAAATCGTAATTAGAAATAAAAACGTAATTAGGAAAAATAATATAATTAGAAAATAAAACCGTAATTAGAAAAAAAAAAATTCATTTACCATAATTAGTTCGTTTTTATTTTACCCATATTTGAAAATAAAACCAAACAATAGTTACCATAATTAAAATCGTTTAATACAATTTGACCATTAAATCCCAATAATTAAAAATAAAACAAAATTAAAAGAAAATCAATTATTAGTGAAATTTGGTGTACAAAGTTTGATTCGTAAGAGTGGTTTGCATTAGTTATATATATATATATTCTAACTCAAAAATAAGTGTAAAATTTTATATATTTAAAAAAATAACAAATTTTAATATATATAATTTAAAGTTGGTACAAAATTAGTACCGGTATGTACAAACCAAAAACCGTTGGTACCATATACACTTAGGTGTCGTTTGTTTTTTAAGAGTTCTAAAGTCTGAAGTCTTTTTTTATTTATGATTAATAAGAGGTGGTGTGTAAAAAAGTCTGAATAAGAGTCATTAAGAGATTTTTTAAAAAAAACAAACGACCCCTTAGTTTGTTTATGAATTAAGATTTTACATACGAATTATAACTGATTGGTATACGATATTGAGTGAAAAAGTTTTTGGTACAATGCCAAATCGACCCCTATTTAAAATACAATAGTTGAAATTGTACAAATATGTCAATTCAACTTATAAACTCATATCAATGCTTAAAAATAAATTAAAAAAACTAAAAAGAAGAAATGATTAATGATGATAAGGTGTCATATTGATGAGAATGAAGAGAGAACGAAAAAGTAGATAATTGTGGATATAGCACCCCCATTTCATATCACTCATAGGTGGTTATTGGTAATTAATTGTGGAGGGAAAATTATTCGAAGGCGGTATAATTGTCGATCAAAAATATATCATCTTAATTACAGGAGTAAATTACATATTTGTATATAGGAATTACGGATTAGGTTCCCAAACGTAATAATTACGTACATCTGTAGTCATCGTAGTTTCATTTTTGTTACAGATTGAGTCACTTGTCATAATTCTACCAACCGTTACTCCGTTAAATTAAGTGCAACACCTAGGGGTAAGTGTAAAGACCCAAAACGAAAGTTACTGAAATAAAACGTCAAGTCCCAAAACGGGTCCCATACACGGAACAAACATAAATAGGAGAACTACACTTGTAAAAAAATATAGGGTTCTGTCACAACCTTGATACTAAAATTTCCCATCAAGCACCGCTTCTAAACGGGCGCCCTGCGAACCCGCTAACACTTTAACATTTCTCCTCCCTTGAAATGAAGCAACAACAGCTCCAATACCTGAAAATGGGTTTTAAGGGAAGTTTGAAAGTGGGGGTTAGACCGAAAGGTCTAGTGAATTCCCCACTTCGACCAACTTAAACAAAAGATATATATAAATAAGAAGTCAATTAACAACGAGTATTTCACGAATAACAATCATCGCCACTTATGAATAATTCCACGCTCCGGAGTAATTCCCGACACCTTACCGAATAACCATTCTCAGGCCCCCAGTAGATACCCATTCGGCCCCTAAGTAGATGACGTCATAGTGTGCTTCGAAAACAAATTCTGGGCACAACGTCAACCATCCCCGCCCAATGGTCCCAACATGGCCCGCACTCACTGATAATCACCTACTTTCAAATTTAATATAACACATATAGAACAATTACCAAACATTTACTAACCAGTTAATTGTTCTTCATAACCGAAGATCGAGTTTATTTCGACAGTCAAATAGAAATCGACAAGTTACACTATTCACAGTTTATAAAGTATTTCGAACAAGGGAACTCACATGATAAGTTGATACACGACACACACAGAAAAACAGTTCCGGAGAGATCGAACCCCTACATATTTATAAAATGCCCATGGTTAAAAGCATACTAATAAATCCCGAATAACCTTTAGACGAACCATTCCCGACTACGAGGATTATTAAAACTCCCGACCCGACTAAAAACCGTAAAAGTCTACTCTTCCAACTCAAACGTAACCTACAACACACTGGGCCACGGGCCGCCCACTTGGGCTTGACACACGCACCCGCTCCAGACTAGTGCCACCCGGGTTTGAGGAGCCAACTTCCGGTCGCTAGGAGCTCCCAGTCTGATGGGTCACTGCCCGGTCCTTGAGGACTCTCGGGCCAGAGTCATCCCGATACTACCCGAGTTAAGAGGTTCCCGGGCACCCGGTGAGGGTTTTCATCATCGAGCTTTACGACTTCCGTCGGCGTATGACCCACGCACAAAACAACTTCAATCATTAACGATTTCATTTCCCCACCGACTAAACCCCAAACCAAGATGCAAGATATAAAACCTCAAACCCCAAATATAGAACTGATCGATTATCTATTCTACCATAAATCCCAATATACAAAACTTGATCGATACTGGTTCATTCCAAAATACAATCTCCCTTAATCATAGCTCATCACTATAAAGAGAAAGGAAGGTTAGGATGAGGAACACATACCTGTACAATGGAGTCTTTTTCCAAAATGTCAAATTCCACTCTTTGGTTTAAGCCCAGAATTCCTCCTCTTCTCTTCTCTACAGCGCCACATAAACAAAAGAATTCCCAAAAATGAGGGAAGGTCTAGGGTCATGAGCCTTATTTTGATTAATTTCCAAAAAGGCCCCCAACTAACCATAAACACACACACACGACCCCTAATCTTACATTTTTATTACAAAAAAAAGTAAGAAACAGTGATGACAGTTGTTACAATACTCCCCCCCTCAAAAGAATTCCGTCCTCGGAATTCAATTATCAAAAGGTGAGGGTACTTGGACCTCATCTCCGATTTCATCTCTCATGATGCCTCACGCCCCTTATGAAAACTCCAATAAACCTTCACTAAAATGATCTCTTTCATCATCTAGCGGTGAAAGGAGTTACCTTTTGGGGTCGTCTTGAAATATAACTTCATTATCATGACGTTTGGTGTTCACGTTGATTTCATATGCTTCATATAGCCTTCAATATGATCAACAACATCATAGTTATTCTTCTGCTTGATTTCATCGAGAAGCAAGGAATATGTATATTATCTCGGTCCAATATATTTAACGATCATCTCCTGAAAGAAACGATATGCCCAATCACATTTGTTGGCCCTACATAGGCCATGAATCAAGAGAGTGTACATAGACAAATCAAGGCTAAGATGATTCTTATCGATCATTTCATCCAACAATAATCCCAACCATACATCTGATTTTCCGGCTCTAAAGCACAACTTCAGTAACGGATTATACGACTGGATATCCGATCTACAATTCTGTGAATTTTCCATATCTCTGAGCATATTTATAGCTTCTTGATCCTGACCATAATGGCAAAACATCGAAATCACCGAGTTATAAGTAGATGTATTTGGGGCAACACCAAAACTTGGCATTTCAACATCAAACACCTTAAGAGCCTCTTGAACTCGACTAGCTCTTGCTAGAGCATGAATCAACGCATTGTAAAAGAGGGTATCGGGTTTACATCAGATATATTTCATTTTCTCGGGTATTTGTAACGCTTCCTCAAATTTCTCTGATTTTGTCAAGTAACACATGATAATGGTGAAGGTTAATTACAACATTAGCAGGGCAACCTCGAGTTTCCATTTCATCCAGTAGCTCATAGACTTTATCGAAGTTGGAATGGCGGCAATATGATTCGATAATCGTTGAATATCTGATAACAGATGGATTACAACCGTTTCCTTTCATTTCTTGAATCGTCCAATGTGCTTCATCGACCCGATTAACCTTACACCAACCGTGAATAAATATGTTATAAGTATAAGCCGTTGGTGGGATGTACGATTTCAGCTCCAAAAAAATCTTGCACGCCTGCTCGACTTTATTCTCTTTGCAAAGCCTGTCGAGTAAAATATTAATGAATTCGGTGTTCTTCTCCAATCCAAACCTTTCTAACTCGTCAAAAATGACAACAGCGTCTCCCTATTATCCCGCCCTACAAAGCCTTCTCATGACCTTGGCTATACTACCAATCGTAACTTGATGATGTTGACGCATTTACTTGACCAGTGCCCTCATCTTTTCCATCTGCTTCATTTTTCCCAATATGTCCACCATCATCTCGTATGACTCCGATAATGGTGTATACCCCGGGTGCGATTCTGTCCATTGAAACACACCCAATGCAGACTTCCAATCCTCTTTGAATCGATGCAACAATTGACAAACAAGATTGTGAGAGATGGGTATGTTGCTACAAGCTTGATCATGCACGAGAGACTGAAAGATTTCATCATCAGTTCTTCCAGCTCGAACTTTTGCAATAACAACGTCAATGTTTCCATGTGAGCCAGAACAACAAGTTTCTTGATTGGCAAGTGCATTGTTGGTGAACCGGAACAATTTAAACCCGGTAGGTAAGAACAGGTGCAAATGATGATGAGCAGGATATGCAGAGGCAAATATCACATAATATCCAACAACGGATAGACCTTTTTCACAGCAATGCTTGACGTGGATGAACATGAAGCGGGTCAGAAGAGAGGATTGCTAAAGTGTCAATTCGAATATGAAGTCTACAACAAACAAAAGGGGAGATGCAGGATTCAAACTTTGTCGTTGAGTTCTTCAGTCACATGAGGCAGGATAATCGCCTGAATTAGGAGCCATCATCTGGGAAATGAGCGGTATAAAATGTCACCCACTTGCTCATAAAATTATCACACCACGATAAAACGCTGCGAACAAACCTTCGCGATCCCCCTTTATATAAATTATAGAACCCCCCCTTCTTCACGCCAAGAATAACACAGTTATATTGGAATTTATTGGAAGGCGAGACCAGGTCCTCACAATCACTTACATACAAAATCAGTCTGAACTACCACCCAAAATTTCCCAGGTTACTCGAAATTGTTTGTTCCCCATCAATTCCTTGTAAACTCCAAGAAACCATTCCTACGCCAAGCCATGTGTCCGCATAATCAATGCACTCATTCCGGTCACACTAATTACTCCCTCCTTTTACAAACCGCCAAGGCCTCACAGGAAAAACACTCCTCTCAACAGTGGTCTTTCATTACAAATCGCCCACGCACAATGATCCAATATCTGACAAGAATATAACTTACATCTCCGCACACCCCAGATAGATTCTTAAATTCCAACCTCCTTACCATGACTTTAACTTTACATAACTTGAACCATTGCTAACTTGATCATCAAATAAAGAAGACATGATAATGCCTCTATAGTTTTCCCGACAGCAAAATCTCTAACGGTCCTTACTTTTCCCAACATAATTGCATTTATCTGAACACTTCAGTGTTCTCGCTAGAAAGAGGTTCAGTGCTTACTTGGTGCGAGGTGTAACCAACAAGAGCACCACAAAACTCAGGCTCAATTCCTTTAACACGTCTTTAATAAAGCTCAACGTTACACATAACGGGCTATTAATTCGGTATTTCGACGACCTCGAGTCTTTCACCCATGGTATAAACCGCCCACAAGCAACGACATCCCAAATTACCGGAAAAGTCAGCGTTGTCCTAACAGGAATGTTACCAACTTCAACACTTGAGATTTTTATTATCCACCACCCACCTCAAACAAAACACTGGAGCCTTAATATGACGACAAATGGCTCAACCGACGATTTCAACCCTCGAAACCTTTCTTACTTTAATTGCAATAATCTACATGACCTAGAGAGTTAATAGCCTTCATGCATGACGACACCATGATTTAAATTCACTTATTCTGTTTGAACATTTGAAAAGTACAACTCTAATATAAAAACACAACTTGAGCACACACGACTCAACACCCCCATACTTCAGGTCATGCTCAACGATCCTGAGGATCGTTTGCACTAATCTTCTGGTAGAACACCACCTTGACCACAAAAATGGTATCGTTACAACCGAAATCTGGAAAAAAACCTTTTCGGTACAACTAGAAAATTTTGAACAAAATCATTTGCGCAAAGTTAAACAGTCGACTCCTGCATTCAGTTATAAGATATCAACGTGTCAAGACTCATTTTGGGTTGCACAAGTTTGTAGTCAGATGTCTTTATGATTTTTGCAACAAAGTTTATCGCAATATGAAGAAAAAATGATATAATTCGCAAATCACTAAGTTCAAGGTTTTATTATGCAACGGAAAATAGGTTTGTCTTTCTTCTTTACACACGCTTGCACGCCCCGAATTGCTTTCAAAACATAAAATTCAGTATGTACACATCTACTATTAATCATGCAAAAGCTCTTGCAATACTCTAAAAAAACATACAATGCATGAGACTCAACTAGTAATTGAAGGCTATTTCATTCACTCTAGGTAAATTGTTGCACCCCTCAGTTATCAATGGCACCCCGCTTTTGACTAATGGTCACTACCCCCTCTTAGCAACAACTTAATGTACAAGTGTTTCACAACCTACCTGATTACTCACCCCACCACGTTCTCGCCTTGAACACTGATTTACAATTCGTACTATTTCAACCGTTGACCCTTACAGTTCGAAAAAGCAACCCGTTTTCTTCTCATCCAGTTCCTCCAATAATTCTATTCAATCCCGATATCTACTCTTCAACATCCTTACCACTCTGTCGCAGATTAAAGAGTCATAGGCTCACTCCTTTTCCCCGACTTTGGGTTGAAATTTCCAAAATTCCAACTCAGTCCTCATCCGTTGTCCAAATAGTCGGTACATCAGTTCCCACCACAGGAACTCACTAGAAACTAAGGGTGTACCCTTATTCAATCTATCATTCATTTTGAACTCATGAAGTTCAACCTTTGGTCGGTCTATTATTGCACCAAATAATACTCCTTTTAGGGTTGTCAACAATTACATCTAAAACGACCTCACACCTCACAAACCATTGCCAACGTCGCAAGGCTAGAACTTTACTCCATCCCATCACCCCTTCATTGAATAACCCAACAACATTAACATTTTGGTCATGGCGAAAACTAAACTATTCGCACCTAACCAACGTTCTATTGATTGCTACACACAGAAAGGTAAATTGAGCACGTACATGCACTTCTAAATTCGCAATTACACTGGCGAGGTGTAATGCAAATTTACTTTACATGACAATCCTCACTCCCTTAAGGTTAGTGCACTTAGAGTGATCTTTCTAAAGGCATCCTATATCTCGGCTGTGTTCCCAATTTCTAATCCACAGTTTAAGTTTAGGTTCATCCGGTCACCTAAATCCCTTAAACTATGGCTCTGATACCATTTGTAAAGACCCAAAACGAAAGTTACTGAAATAAAACGTCAAGTCCCAAAACGGGTCCCATACACGGAACAAACATAAATAGGAGAACTACACTTATAAAAAAATATAGGGTTCTGTCACAACCGAGATACTAAAATTTCCCATCAAGCACCGCTTCTAAACGGACGCCCTGCGAACCCGCTAACACTTTAACATTTCTCCTCCCTTGAAATAAAGCACCAACAGCTCCAATACCTGAAAATGGGTTTTAAGGGAAGTTTGAAAGCGAGGGTTAGACCGAAAGGTCTAGTGAATTCCCCACTTCGACCAACTTAAACAAAAGATATATATAAATAAGAAGTCAATTAACAACGAGTATTTCACGAATAACAATCATCGCCACTTATGAATAATTCCACGCTCCGGAGTAATTACCGACACCTTACGAATAACCATTCTCGGGGCCCCCAGTAGATCCCCATTCGTCCCCTAAGTAGATGTCGTCATAGTGTGCTTCGAAAACGAATTCCGGGCACAACGTCAACCATCCCTGTGAGTCCGTGATCGTTACCAGATAATCAAAACAACAAACAATAGATGATAAACCAACCTGTTTCGATAACAAACGATGATTACACGGTTGATTTCTTGAGTTTTTGCTTTGTTTGTTTTCTCTCTATTTCACCTTGTATTATGTGTTGTGTGTGATCTATATTAATCGATTGTACAGAGAGAAAGAGATAATATCTGATTATTAGATATTATCAAAACTTAATATAAACTAATATAATAACTAAAATATAATATCTAAATAATAAATATCTAGATATTATAACTTTGACACTTATTACAATTTGACCCCTAGACTATGGTTGAGAGTAACTTTCAACAGTAGCTTCAGATTGCGATCTTCGTATTGGATGATCTTGAATCCAATGAGACTGTGTCTTAACAATCTCCCCCTTTGGATCAAGATCATTACAAAAATGATTTGTCAATACGATCTTCTCTTTCAGCATAGAAGATGCAATCTCTTTCTCTAGCTCAGAATGCTTTAGCAAAGTATCTTCAAAGAAAATTTATCTGAAATCAGCATGTCTTCAGAATACTTTGATCTCGCATTTCTTTGTTAGCTTTTCTTGTAATGAACATTTCTTCAAGCTTTATATTCTCCCCCTTTTTGATGGAAAGTGCAACGACTTCATCAAAACTTTGAGTAAGAAATGTCAACCACTTGGAGTCTCTGATCCGTCAATTCAATAGTTATTCATCCTGATCTTTGCAAATCTAGACAAAATAATCATGTAACACTTGAATCAACTAATGAATCAGTTAGAATGCCTGTCAGTAACACTAAGTCATTGTGTGTAACGAATACACATTGGAAAGAAGCTGTTTGATGTTGACTCCCCCATGGCTTCCATTTAATCATCGAAACACCACAAAGGTTATTTCTATAAACGTTATGACAAAGAAACAAATTCCTTGTGTGTTCGTGCTTGTGATAGAAAGAATTAAGCACTTGATGATTGCTTATTAGGCTCAAAATTGTGTAAACCACTGAGACAACAGTAAGTTAAACACAGACTCAATGTGCATGATTGAAGTGCGAAGGTGGGGCAGACTTCCTTCTTTTCAATATCCAGATTTTCCAAATGAAAATCAGATAGCATATGTGTTGCGTCCCCTTTGAAAATGTTAAACACTTTCTTGTTGAGAAGAAAATGAGTAGGTGGTGAGGTTTGATGAAGAGTTGGCATGGGTTAGTTGCCTGTTTCAATAATGTTCACCAAAGATTTGTGAAACACTAGTAATGTGGCTACCCGGCTCAGAAAAAGTTGGTGCAGAGTTGTGATATTCTTTTAACTCTGTTCTCACACGCTCTTTCTTTTAAACATTTTGCTTTCTCTAATCACACTTATTTCTATTCTCTTTGCACACTCAATCACTAAGGATTAACTTCTTGGGTAGAAATCACTGGTTAAGGTGATTCCATAGAAGTTGTGTTAATTCCTAGCACAATGATTCTTGTTTTCCTATGATGCATGTGATGCTCAGATTGGTTTAACTATTTCAGTTAAAGCACAATTTAGATCATGAAAACATTTAAAATACACTCCCAAAATATAAAATCGGCTGAAAAATCGGGAAGTGGTTTGAACATTAAAAACAATGTTTTCAAATGATTGAAAGTTGTCCTTCTTTCAACCATTCCATTTTGTTGAGGCGTACGTGCAGCAGAGTATTGATGTGAAATCCCGACAGATTCGAGATATTCTTCAACTTTGTTGTTCTTGAACTCTGTGTCGTTGTCTGTTCGTAGAAACTTGACCGGTTTCTGCAGATTCACCTGGGTCGTCTTTTGGAAAGTGATGAGTACATCTGGTGTCTCATCCTTTGAACGTAGAAACTTGACCCATGTGTATCGCGAGTAATCGTCCACGATCACGAGTATGTACTTCTTGCCGCCTAGACTCTGAGTTCGCATCGGACCGCATAGATCCATATGCAATAACTCTAACGGAGCGCTTGTACTTGGTTCAGGCTATGGTTTATGAGGTGCCCTCTTCATCTTGCCCTTTTCACAAGCTGCACAAAGATGTTCTCTTTCATACTTGAGTTCTGGAAGTCCTTTGACGAGCTTTCCACTGACCAAATTGTTGATGTACCGGAAGTTGAGGTGAGAGAGCCTTCGATGCCATAACCAACTTTGTTGCATCGATGCTTTCGTTAGTAGACAAACTTGCTTGTCATTCTGGACATTTGATAAATTGATTGTGTAGAGGTCGGATTCTCGAGTACCGACCAAGAGTTGTTCGCCTTTTTCATTTCGAACTGAACATCTCTTGGCTTTGAAGTTGACCTCTAAGTCTTTGTCACAGAACTGGCCTATACTGAACAAGTTGTGTCCTAAGCCTTCTACATAGCTCACCTTCTTGATAGTGATATTGTCATGTTGTACATCACCGTATCCCATGATTGGAGAAAACTGGTCGTTGCCGAATCTTACTGTTCCGCAATATTTGTCTTTAAAATTGGACAATATCTCTTTTTGCCCTGTCATGTGCTTGGAACATCCACTGTCCAAGAACCATGTATGACTAGTCTGCATAAGAGAAATTACAAATTTAGATATTCATACGACAACATTGGAATTTTCACTTTGATTATCGAAGTGCGGGTCTTGAACTGATTTGTTCAAAAGCCTATTTTGACTTTGATGTTCGGGTTTTGAACTGCATTATCCAAAAACCTATTTTTGACATTGAAGAACGAGTCCTGATCTGTACATAATCAGAAGTCGATTTCTCTCTAAGCTTTGTGTGCCTGCAACACAGATTTAGCTTTAGGTACCCACTGGAATTTGGGTCCTGCTGTGTTAGCACAAGATTTTGGTACCCATTTCAAATTGGGTCCTCTTTTCTTTTGAAAAGCATTTGAAGAATTAGTATGAGATGAATGAACATGATAATTGCCAAACCAATCTCCAGAATCTTGACAAGGAATAGAAACATGTTTATCATAAATAGAAGACTTTCTAGCAGATAAAGATAACTGAAATAATTGCTTCATTGTATATTGTTTACGGGAAACGACAAGTTTTGAGTTCAAAAGAGCAACATCAGCAATTAAGACATCTTTACTAAGCAAAGTCTTGCTACAATTAACACTACTAAACGATATAACGGTCTTGTCAAGCTTCCGTTTCGGTTGCCATTGAGAATTTACTTCTGGCCTTTGCTTGCTCAAATTTGTAACATGTGAAACTGGTAAGTTAGACTTCTGAGCAACAAACGAATGCTTCTTTTTGGAATTACCAGTAGTGGTCGGTTTCTGTGAATGCTGAGATAAATTCTTACCTTTAGCACTCTTAGCGTTCACAGAGACTGATTTATCAACGAAAGCTTTCGTTGATTTTGCACTGTTCACAGGCTTACTGGTTTTTCTTAAAGTTTTCTTAACAAAAGATGAATGGTTGGGAAGTTTTGCATTAAAGTCAAAGAGATTAGAACCATTAACTAAACCACCATCAGAGTTCAAAAATTCAAATCCTTTATTTGAAGTACCAAACATATCCTCAGAGTTTGAAGCTTTTGAAAGAACAGAATTTGAAAACACGGTTGAAAAAACGTTTTGCTCAATATTTATCAAAAGTCTTGCATCTGATAAAGAATTATCGAGTTCAGAAATTTTGCGTTCTAAAACAAGAGGAGAGACATATAGTTTACCTTTAATAGGCTTCGCCTCCATTTCCTTTTCAGAATAACTTGGAAAGAAATCACTTGAAAGAGTTTCCTTCTTTTTATATATTGGGTTTTCATCATAACTATTATTCAACTTCGCATAATAAAATGGAAGATGAACTTTAGCTGATTTCATCCGTTTTTCCGTTTCATTGGCTTCATCCTCTTTTGACAGTTTAGTCCAAAAAGTTTTAAACGCGGGGAGTCTGCGAGCTAATTGCATATTAAGATGATCATAAAGTCCTGGCACTTCAGACATCCCTTTTTGTAGACAGTGAGGATTCTTATAACCAATTCCCCATCTCTCTGTTTCCTCTTTGGGTTTGTTCAGAAAAATAGTTTGTTCAGTTTGACCCATTTTATACAACTTCTCTTCCAAACTTTTTAATTTTCCCAGTAAAGAAAAGTTTTCTTTTGTACAAGAAGCATGCAACTTTTTAAGCTCATATTTTTCAATCTCACTATTTAGCAGTTGAGTCTTAAGATCAGAATTCTCTTTTAGAATTATTGTCTTTTCCTTAGCGTTGGTGTCATTATCTTTATGTAAAACCTCAATTAATACTTTCTTCTCAACAATTTCATTGCTCAGTTTCTGTATCAACTGGTTTTTGTCTGTCATGACACCATTATCTTGTTTAAGATTAGATTCTAACTCTTTTTGTTTCATACTCATGGCATGAATTTTATTCATGAATTCTAAATCAGAAAGATTACATACCTCCTCTTCTTCATTGTCGGAATCAGCTTCAGCATCTGATTCTATCTTGCCCATCAAGCACATGTTGACGGCCTCTTCTCTATCTTCATCATCTTCTTCTTCCTCATCTGAGTGATCGAGCCAGTATTCGTCCTCAACCATCAATGCCTTGCCTGCCTCTTGTTGTTTTGCAAGAAGCATCTTGTTCTTGTAATAGTCTGAATTTCTGACTTTTGATCTACGACAGTCCTTGGCAAAGTGACCTGGTTTTCCACAGTTGTAGCACGTAGGCGGTTCTGGCTGACTTGATCCTTCAGCTTTGAATTTTCTTTCTTCCGGTCTCCTCTCCTCAATCCTCTTTCCTTCCGACTGAAACCTTCTTTCTTCAGGTTTCCTCTCCTCTGATCTTCTCCCTTCAAATCTTCTTCCTTCATACCTGCTTCCTTCAATCCTTTCTTTGTGGATGTAGTTGTTCAGACCAGATGAATATCTCTGATTATTTGATGTTGGCTTTGTGTAGAACCTTTTCTGAAAAGCACTAGTCAGCATAAGCATTGCTTGCTTCAGCTGATCGTTTTCATCTGATTCTGAGTTTGCTCACCTTTCATCTTCTTCATCTGATTCATATACAGTCGCCTTGTTCTTCTTCTTTCTGACTACAAGTGCGACTGTGTCTTCAACTACCTTTCCTTTCTGTCTTTTATCATCCAGAATTTCATCCACCTCTTCTTCATTCTGACGGAGGGTTTCATACACCTCGTGAAGTGGAATCTCATTCAGGTCTTTAATCTGCTTCATCTGCCGAGCAAATCTTTTCCATTCAGGTCGAAGAATACTAAGGAATTTGACGTTCAACTCTATTTGAGATTTGTGAACTTTGTTCTTGCTAAGTTCATTCAGCAACGTCACAAACCTGTCATAAGTTTCTTCTAAGGTTTCTCCCACCCTTCCTCTAAATTCTTCATAGTTATTTAGGCAATTGGAGATTTTCAGCTGATTTCCCACTTTTGAACCCAGCATCATCTTTTCGAGCTGATCCCACATTTATTTACCTGAAGCCTTGTAGCTGTCAATCTTTACGTATATTTCATTTGGGATCCCCTGTAAGATGTATGACTTGGATAATTTGTCGCCTTTGGCTCTTCTGAGGTTATCATCTTGTAGTTCATGATACTTAAGTTCAACCTGAGTCGGCACATTATCAACTACACGAGTCGTCATTGGTGGTCTCATAACCCCTTCTTCTATAGATGTCCTGATGAAATCACCCAGCTCATGTCTGTCAATGAAGTTCAGAAACCGATCCTTCCACTGTTCGTATTCTCCTTTGAAGAGAACTGGTGGCTTGGTGTCAGTTCCTATTGCAAGGGCTTCTCTGGATGTCATTTTGAATAAAGTTCGAAGTGTGGAAAAACTTTGCGTTTTGAGAAGGTTTGCGCGAGAGGTTGATTGCGCAAAGTGAGGTTCGACCGGTAAAGAATCGGTAAAATTTTCGACCGGTAAACTGTTGCGACCGGTAAAAATTAATTGACCGGTAAGATGCTCGACCGGTAAAATTTTCTTTCGACCGATAAACAAACAATTTTATATGAGAGTTAAAATGTGATTGGTGGAATTGAAATGTGAGAATTGGAATTGATGAGAGTTAAATCAAAATAATTCTCACGTGAAATGAAGAGTTTTGCATGTGGGTTTTGTGTGAGAATTGGACGTGAAATGAAGACTTTTGATCTCACGTGAAATGTTTGACCGGGAATGTGAGATGACCGAGAGAGAGGGTGTAGGGTGAGTGGGTTTTGTGTGAGTGTAATTGAAAGTGATAATCAGCTCACAAGACCGTATCACAAGACCGGTATTGGTGTAGAAGACCGAAAGAGTTGTGTGAGTGGGAGGATTTTATATTTGACCGATAAACAAACAAACAATTCGACCGGTATTGTGAAGGTGTTTGACCGAGAGAATTGTTTGACCGATACCAAAAGTTAGAAGACCGATAAAAGGAGATGTTTGACCGGGTTTTGTTTTGTGAGATTCGACCGATAAAAAGTGATCTTCGACCGGTATTTGCAAGAGTCCGGTCGAATGCTTAAGACCGATAGAATGTAAAAACTAAGGTTCGACCGGTAAAAAAATATTATCGGTCAATTGGCTTAGACCGATATATTACAAAGGACCGGTACGTCGTCTTCTCCGATTAATCGACCTGTAACTCTAAAATTAACCCAACTAGAGGTCGAATTACCACACCAAAATTTGACACAACGATCTCCTTACCAATTACAACACTACACAACACTTTGATTTCGAAAATAACCGCAAAATCAAGTTTTTGATGATTGATCAGTGTTCTTCAAAAATGAAGAACACAGAGATTGAAAATTTTGATTTTGAATCTGGATCAGCTCTGATACCAATTGTGAGTCTGTGATCGTTACCAGATAATCAAATAACAAACAAATAGAAGATAAACCAACCTGTTTCGATTACAAACGATGATTACACGGTTGATTTCTTTGAGTTCTCTCTGTTTGTTTTTCTCTCTTTTATACTTTGATAGTATGTGTTGTTTTTGTGAATTATTGTGATCTGATCTGATTGATTGTAAAAGAGAGAGATATAATATCTGTTAAAGATATTATCAAAACTTAAACTAATATTAAACTAAAACATAATATCTAAATAATATCTAGATATTATAACTTTGACACTTATTACAATTTAGACCCTAGACTATGGTTGAGAGTGACTTTCAGCATTAACTTCAGATTGCGATCTTCGTATTGGATGATCTTGAATCCAATGAGACTGTGTCTTAACAATCCCCGATGGTCCCAACAAGCCATGGCGCGCACTCACTGATAATCACTTACTTTGAAATTTAATATAACACATATAGAACAATTACCAAACATTTACTAACCAGTTAATTGTTCTTCATAACCGAAGATCGAGTTTATTTCGACAGTCAAATAGAAATCGACAAGTTACACTATTCACAGTTTATAAAGTATTTCGAACAAGGGAACTCACCTGATAAGTTGATACACGACACACACAGAAAAACAGTTCCGGAGAGATCGAACCCCTACATATTTATAAAATTCCCATGGTTAAAAGCATACTAATAAATCCCGAATAACCTTTAGACGAACCATTCCCTACTACGAGGATTATTAAAACTCACGGCCCCACTAGAAACCGTAAAAGTCTACTCTTCCAACTCAAATGTAACCTACAGCACACTGTGCCACGGGCCGCCCACTTGGTCTTGACACACGCACCCGCTCTAAACTAGTGCCACCCGGGTTTGAGGAGCCAACTTCCGGTCGCTAGGAGCTCCCAGTCTGATGGGTCACTGCCCGGTCCTTGAGGACTCTCGGGCCAGAGTCATCCCGATTCTACCCGAGTTAAGAGGTTCCCGGGCACCCGGTGAGGGTTTTCATCATCGAGCTTTACGACTTCCGTCGACGTACGACCCACGTACAAAACAACTTCAATCATTAACGATTTCATTTCCCCGCCGACTAAACCCCAAACCAAGATGCAAGATATAAAACCTCAAACCCCCTACATAGAACTGATCGATTATCTATTCTAATATAAATCCCAATATACAAAACTTGATCGATATTGGTTCATTCCAAAATACAATCTCCCTTAATCATAACTCATCACTATAAAGAGAAAGGAAGGTTAGGATGAGGAACACATACCTGTACAATGGAGTCTTTTTCCAAAATGTCAAATTCCACTCTTTGGTTTAAGCCCATAATTCCTCCTCTTCTCTTCTCTACAGCGCCGCAGAAACAAAACAATTCCCAAAAATGAGGGAGGGTATAGGGTCATGAGCCTTATTTTGATTAATTTCCAAAAAGGCCCCCAACTAACCATAAACACACACACGACCCTAAATCCTACAATTTTATTACAAAAAAATAGAAATAGCGATGACGGTTGTTACAGTAAGCAAAGGCGGGTACCCACCTAAAATTCCCGGAACCGGTCCCGGTCCGGTGGTTCCTGGAATGAAAGAACCGAAACCGGTTCTTTATATTTGGGAACCGGTCCCGGAACCGGCGGTTCCAGTTCCCGTATCGGGTACCCGCTGTTTAATTTTTAAATTTTCTTTTATTATTCATATTATAAAAAAGTAACATTAATATATTACAAAGTCCCAACGTAAAGAAATAAATACTACAAAGGTGCTTCCAAAACAAATAAATACTACAAACGGTGCTTCCAATACACTTCAAGTCATTAAAATTATTTGATGTTAATAAATAGTACAAATAGTGCTTCCTTAAAAGGTAGTTTATTAAGTTTTTATAAAAAAATAAAATACGTTTTATTAAAAAAATAGTGGGTACCCGTCGTTCCGGTTCGGGGTACCCGGTCTCAGAACCGGTTCCGACGGGTATCCAGCGGTTAATTTTCCAAAAATATGATAACCGGAACCGGTCTCGATCGGTTCCAAATTTTATGAACTGGAACCAATCACATCGGTTCCGGTTCGGGAACCGACAATTCCGAAGCGGTTCCGGTTCCAAAAACGGATACCCGCTTCCAATGCTCACCCCTAGTAACACCCGTGTTTTTGGGTTAATCATTTAAAGGTATAGATTTGTTTGAACAAGATATTTGGTGTCTAGCCATTATGTAATCAGGGCCGGACCTAGCCCATGGTCATGAGGGCGGCGACCATGGGCATCAACACCAAAAGAAAGCCAAAAGGCAGTAAATAAAAAAATTGGTAGGCAGCATGCTAGGCTTTAGTGGCTATAAAAGAATTTGGTGAGGAAGTGGCATAAATCCACAACTCAGTTTATTAATTTTTAATTATTTAATTTTATATTATTAATTAGAATTTTAATAGATTTCTAGTTTTCATTTATATATAATTTTAAAATTCTTTCATTTTAATAATGTTAATTATTTACTTGATAATTGGAATTTATCTGTGCTCTTAAAATATCTTAAACATCAATTTTTTTAACAAAAATGGGGTAGATAAAATGTTTATGTATATATCATTCTCACATAAGAGACACAATTTCAAGGTTCATTTGATTTGATTTAGCATTATCAAAATATATGTATAAAAGTGATTAGGTTTTGAATCTCGGTTGTTAGACCCTTTAAAGTGATACCAAAATTCCTCTAATAACACTATTGTGTTGGTCATTATAAATTTCAATCTCCTATTGTTATTTGAGTTTTTGGTTTATGACTCATGTTATATCATTTTTGTTATATTTAATAAACAAAATCAGTGTAGGAAAGAGTCGCGTAGCTTGAGTTGGTTCCAAACCCTTTTAAATAATTTATTTGTTACACACACACACACACACACACACACACACACACACATATATATATATATATATATATATATTAGGGACATTTTTTTATCTTTCTGCCATGAGAATCCAAAACGTCAGGACCGACCCTGTATGTAATGTTTGTGGCATTTAAATCAAGGAGTCGTGGTTGAGTTAAGATGAAGAAAATTTATGTCAAAATCCATCCGGGGAATTAAGGGACCTCCTAATCAAGCTTGAACTCTCGAGTAGTTGCAAAACAACTTAAAAACTCAAAACAGAGTTTCAAGTTGGTTGCCAAGCGGAATTAAGTCATTTCACAAGTCGCTTGACACTATGGAAAGTTGATTTTTGTGTTCGGGCGACTTTCCAAGCGACTTAAGTTGCTTCCCAAGTCGCCAGAAGCCGCTAAACGTTTAAAAGTCCGATTTTCGAGGGTTTTCTTCATTTGGCCATAATTTCTTCTTTTCTTATCCGATTTGGATGATTCTTGAGGCTATGGTTTAGGTTTTTTTGAAGCTCTTTAAGGGTATAACAAATGGGATTAATTTTTTTCTTGGAGATTTGGGGTTCTTAGAGGTTGAAAGGTAAACTTCTAACCCATCATCTCTTAACCCAGGGTTTGACCATTTTGCTTCCTCGACCTTCTTCTCCACTTTGTGGTGTTTTTCTAGGATTTGGGGAGTTCAAGTGAGTATTATTGAGTGCTTGGAAACTTATATCTAAAGTTCTAGCCTGAGGATCTAAGTCTTAACCAAAGGAAGCTCAAGATTTTGAGTTAAAAACCTAGATTTAGCCTAAGTCTAGCAAGATGAGTTCTAGTTGATTTTCAAAAGTATAAACATGTCGAAATATCTCTATTTTGAGTTTTGAACACACTTACTTGAGTCATTTCACCTTTTATAAGTTTTTATGAATATCTGTGATTTTAGGCATATTTGGGTTATGAAATCTTTAGAAAATGTTTGCGATGTTTTATTGGGTGTTTTGAGACACCAAGTGATATTTATTTCATAAAATGAGACTCTTGGAGATTTGGATAATTTGAGACAAAGTATTGTTTTAACTCCATAAAATGTAGTTTGAATTATGAATGATTTCATTTAGCTTTGTTGAAAAAGTCAAAGTGTTTATTTACTTTGTTTTGGGACTTTACTTAACTTGTGAACTTCGATGGTTACACTTGAGCCTTTGGGTATTAAAGTGTAGATCTTTGATAAACGCCTCTCCTTGGCTTTATGAGAATTTTCACTATACAAACCATACAGTTTTGGGCCTTTTGGCCGAAGTGTCGATTATTGACTTATTCATGTTATTGGTGCCATGTATTTGTTAATGTTGGAAAATATGCTATTTTGGCTTATGTGGTTTACATTGGCTTTATTAAAATAGTCAAGTGTTTTACGAGACATTTTGGCTTGATTTTAACTCAAATGAGTTTTGGAGATATTTGTCCGATTTTAATAGCTTAATGTGGATCTTTAGACGTATAATGCATTTATTGCATATTTGTTGGATATTACATGTTTTGGGTGCATTGGGCATTCAATTGGGGTCACGTAATTCTAGACTATAATGCATTTGATCTATAGGCATGGGAGTCTGTTTTGTTGTTAATCATGGAGTTTTGATGTCCACATTTAAGTATAGTGAGTGGTCCCCAAGTCATGGGTAGTGAGCTTGTGGTGGTACCCTATTGGGTCGTATACAGAGCTATTAGCCTGTGGTGTGGTACTCGGTTGAGTCGTATATGAGGTTAGGTCTTGCTGTGGTGCTCATTGGAGCCGTATACGGATACCGAAGACTTGTGTGGTGAGACTCATCTAGAGGTCGAGTGGACACTAGGGTCATTTTTGGAATCTTGGAACGTTCCTTCCCATATGCATCGTACACTTCAACACCTGGACTCCACAGTTTTCTCAAATCCTCAATTAATGGAGCCAAATACATATCAATGTCATTCCCGGATTGTTTGGGACCCTGAATTAGCAATGACATCATAATGTATTTGCGTTTCATGCATAACCATGGTGGAAGATTGTAAATGTAAAGAAGCACCGACAAAGTGCTATGACGACCACTCATGTTTCCGAATGGATTAATTTCGTCTAAACTAAGTCCCAACCGAATATTTCTACTTTCCTTTCCAAATTCTTCAAAAATGCTATCGATATTTCTCCATTGAGGAGAATCAGCCACGTGTCTAATTTTACCATCTATTTTACGCTCTTCAGCATGCCAACACAACAACTTCGCATCCTTGACGCTTGCAAATAATCGTTTCAATATTTGAACGATAGGCAAATACCGTAACATTTTTGCAGGCGGGCCAACCTTTTGTTTCACATCACTATTTTCGTCCATTTGTATTTTTCCGCTTACACCTCGACGTACCACATATAAGGCACTCATGTATGTCAACATACTCATTCCTGTATAGCATACAATCATTCGGGCATGCATGTATTCTTTCTATTTCCAAACCCATTGGACACGTACTTTTTAGGCTTGGTATAGTGAAACTGGTAACTCATTATCCTCTGGAAGCATTCATGCAAAAGCTCCAGTAAGTTTGTGAAACTTTTATCACGCCAACAATTGTTTGCTTTTAAGTTAAATAGTTTCAACACAGCCAAAAGTTTGGTAAACTTTGCGCACCCAACATACAATGGTTTTTTAGAGTTGACAAAGATTGTTTAAATTTATCATAATCCTTATCAGCAATATCACCCTCCACTTCATGTATCGTTTGATCAATATTATCACATATCTTATTGTCCGGTTCATAGTT
Source organism: Arctium minus (assembly GCA_954870635.1). Lineage (NCBI taxonomy): Eukaryota > Viridiplantae > Streptophyta > Magnoliopsida > Asterales > Asteraceae > Arctium > Arctium minus. The sequence continues at coordinate 40,255,847 of OX941080.1, read as the reverse complement.
ATTATTATCGTCATTACAATCACGATCAACCCCCTGATTACAATAATCAAAATCCTCTCCATATCCTATCAAACGAGGGTATCGTTACATAAACCCATGACAAACTAGATGTTCTTTAACTACATTATGATCACTATGTTTCAAAAAAATTCTACATTTTCGACAAGGACACAAAATTCTACTTTCTCCATTGTTCAACCGATAGTTCTTAGTAGCTTCCATAAATTCATCGAGACCGGCTAAATATTCTTGTGTAGCATGTGGTATTTCGTACATCCAATCAACGCGGTCCATATGTAATTTTTGAAAATAAATTATTAAGTAATGCATGCATGACATGAGCAGAAAACAAAAGGCTGTAGGTGACCATCCTAACTCATTTTTTGAATACTTTGTCTCACATGTGAATGTCTGTAACAAATTATTTATTTAAGAAAAAATTCGACATCATTTTCCCTTAACTCCCAAATATGTGTATAATTAAAACACAGATTCCTAGGAGCAAAGGAAAATGTCTATCGAATTTTACTTAAATAATCAATTTGTTTTAGACATTCATATCCTAAATGAGACAAAATATTCAAAAAGCAGTCCCAAAACTGGGGACTATCGGAAATTAATCTCTATTAGATCAATTTCGGACGGGTAACCTAAAGGCATATGAACTTATATAATAAATAGATGCATGTTTTTATAATTCTGTTTGCACTTAATAAGATGTTCAAATGTTATAAGACAAAAACATGTATAGTTGACAAAAAAAATGAAAAGAATGTAAAGTAATGAAACAACGTACCTTACAAAAAAATCCACGGATCAACTAATTAAAAGTTCAACGTATAGTAGTCATCATAAACCTTTTACGTAAATCTCTTGATCAAGTGGTACATCGTCCTACAATTAAACATTTTAAGTCATCGTTTATTAATTATAAATTGATACAATTATATATATATGCATATATATATATATATATATATATAATCGAATATGATAACATTAATGAGAAAAAAAATATCACTAATATATGGTTGGTTGATAAATAAAATCAAAACATCAATGCAATTGTTAAAAATACATTGATTGGTTAGAATTAATGATATTTAGTTAATACATACCTTTCAATATTTAATATCTTTCAATTGATCAATATTGGCTGCTTAATTTGTGTGTAGAGAACACTGTTCTAAAAAACCCTGCCGCACAGCCGCCATGGCGCGCCATGGCACCACGACTCGCCATGGCACCACGGCTTGCGTGTCACGACACGTTAAGCCCATGACGCGCCATGGACTAATGCACAATTATCGTAATGAGATATTTGATTTTTCTTTACGTTTTTAATATCATATTTGCAAGTTTTTAATATATAACCTAATTTAACTTGCTTATTACTATAGACTCATTGAGTAAAACTACAAAGCATACGCTTTTATATATAATATTATATATGAACTAGAAATTTGACGCCATAAGTCACGCTTTGAAAACGTCATGGCTTCGTCGTGGCTCCTAAGGCTTGAGGCTTGGCTTCGCTACCACAGCACGCCTCACGCCATTTAGAACCTTGTTAGAGAGTGAATAAAGAAGATGGAGAGGCTATAAGGCAGAAAAACGGCGACTGAGATGAATATAAGAAAAACCTGTCTTTTTTAACGGTTTTGTGATTGTGAAAGTGTTTGAAAAAGTATTCGACTTTTTTACACGGTTGTTTCCGGAGAACCGTGTAAAAATACGTATGTATCTATTTTACACGGTTACATGAAAAAACTATGTTAAAATATTAGGCGACTTTTTATTCAATTTTTTTTGACGAATCAGTAAAACCTTGTTGATTACAGAATTACCAATGATCGATTCCTAATTTCCATCATCTAATCTTCTCAAGGTTACCACTAAAATTGCTGACGCACCGGTTTCATCGGAACGACAATGAAGCATCACAATGGTTATTATCCTCAAATCGAATGTCGACATTTATGTTCAAAACTTTTACACCTCAACCGTGGATATACCACCATAAATTTCCTTCCATATTTTACACCGATGATTCAAAATTGACCCCTATCATGATACTAAATTCCAACAAACAAATTCACCATAATTTCCTTATTCCTTAAGACTCACCCGGATGGTACACATCCGACCCATCGGCTCATATCCTACCGCAGTCAAGCAACCACCCAATGATTTATCCCGAAGGGTTACCGAAACAGAAATACCACCACTTAAATATCTAGGAGAGTACACAATTCTACTACTTCAATTATTCGCACGCGTACCGATTCATAAATTGGAATCCAAAATTCGGACTGACCACAGATCGGATAATCCGACGCTTCATTTCCCAAGGACTCCTTAGTTCCTTAGTTACAACTCCTTTCACGACAGGGGTTTAAATCTATAGGCCTAATGAGTTCAAGGTTTTCAACAAATATGCCAATTTAAACCTTTATGAAACTTTCAAATACATAATCTTTATAACAATTTCTTGTGCGGTAAAATCCACTACCGATCACTCGATAGGTTAAAAATTGATCACCGACGCAACTCGTATAGAACAATTTCCAAAATTCGTTTGATCAATATTTACGTAAATAAAATGGTAACAAAAGGTGTGTCGCAAAATTTACACTATAAACATAAAGATAAATTCCTGCACCCCAACACGTGTCATAAGTGTTTGTACAACTCCAAAAGGGAACTTCACAATTTTAACTTAAAATTTTTCCTCTTTAACCAAAATGTTGTGGAATGAAACTTTCAACAAGTCTCTTATGCATCAGTTTATTCCCCAAAACTCGATAGGACGATGGGAATGTAAATAAATTTCGAATCGAGTTTAAAGCTCTGAGCCGCACAGACAAAACACATTTGACCAAAATAGAACTACAACGACATTCTAACAGACAAAACACATTCTAACAGTAAATTCAACAACTGAACATGTTTAGATTAAAAGTTTAATACGAGACAACATAAATCTTTCACATACTTACTCACGCGAGTGTAATTCAAATTCAACCCAAAACAGTGTACACCTATACTTGTGCAAAACTCAAGATGCAGTCATGCGACATTAAGATTTTCAAAATGCCTCTTACGGTTGCAAAATACCTGTGCAAGACTCACATGAGACAAAGTATTAAACAAAACTCATAAATTTACGCACACAATAATGGAAGTCTACACGTTTCCAAAATTTCTTTTCATTACACGACTCAAACTGTCATGACATAAGATGCCATAAGACCCGACTGGATTCTCATAAAACTCATTACCGCAAAAAAAAATCAAGCGATGTCAAAATTTTCATTTCCCAACATAAAAGTATGAGACGACAACAAGTCTAAAGATGTTACAAATTCTAAAACCACAACGTACGATAAAGTGACCTTTTTCAACAACACTTTTATGAGACACAATGCCCAAAAGCTCGTAAATTATACGCAATAAAATTAAAACCCACACAATCTCAAAGTACACTCACGCACCCTAAAACGCCGCAAAACTATACTCATAAAATTAAACACGACTCACACAAACCAAATCCTCCAGAAAATTCCGACTCAAGAACATGGGGACAACTCTTCCTTTAAAACCTTAACATACGTGGAGGAGATCCAATGTCAAGGTTAAATATTCTACAGTTACTTGTCCAATACCCAAAATGACAATAAAATACGGATCTTATAATATCCAAAAATAGAGTTAGACATAAAACGAAGATGAAGAGATTTCCAATAAATAAAATATTTGTAACCACGAACAACAAAACAATTTCGTGCATGTTTAAACTCACGGTTTAAAATTTGATGAATGCTAAACACTTTACCAATATTTCGTAATATAGATCACTTTATGCTTTGAAAACATGAGAAAAAAATAATGCAAACTCATTTTAGAAATAAATGTCGTGCATGGATTTGGCCGGCACTCGATACCCCGAAATCACGTTCCTCGATTTTTCGTCATACCAATATCATCCGGATGTTCAAACATCATAAGGCGATCATCGACGATTTCATCGGTTCTCCTTACAATTTCTTCTCGAAATAGAGTCAATTAACATGCCTACGGTTCTAATCCGACCAATAGCTCCGACTCAAAGTGGTCAACTTAGTGCATTCAACGCGCTTAACTATCACTCCAAAGTGACATTGTTATAAACATCTATCCTTCCTTAAATTACTCGCTTAGAAACTTTCTCACTACCCCAACGGTCATCATACCAAGGTAGTTCAAGTATACACATGTAGCATGTAGTGTAATATCTGGATCCAAAATTTTTATTAATTTTGGAAGTTGGGTGAAAAGTGAAGCGAGAACCAAAGTGCGGGGGGGTTATTTGAAACTTAGGTTTTATATAATCTAACTATCAGATCTTTGGTTTCATTATATTGATATTTTGAAAAGTTAGCCGACTTAGAAAGAGAGAAAGAGAGAAATCAAAGAAGCAGAGAAAAAGTGAAAGAGATCTTAGAGATCGATCGTTTTTGGTCAAATAGAGGTATGTTCTTAGCTCAATACTTCTATCTGCATGTTTTAGTCGATAAAATAGTCTTGTTAATCAAGCTTTTAACCGTGTATTTGATCGATTTAATGATCAAAAAGTTTCTGGGTTGAACTGATAGTAGCCGACTTACAGTATGAACTCGACCGGGAAGATGATGTATATCGGTAGTTTGCTTTCGACCGGTAGGTTGTGTTAGACCGGTATGTGGCGTTCGACCGAGATGTGGTGTTCGACCGGTAGGTTGTGTTCGACCGGTATGTGGTGTTCGACCGGTAGGTTGTGTTCGACCGGTATGTGGTGTTCGACCGGTATGTGGTGTTCGATCGGTAGGTTGTGTTAGACCGGTATGTGGTGTTCGACCGGTAGGTTGTGTTCGACCGGTATTTTGTTAATCGGTCTAAGATGTTTTAATCAGTGGTTGCGACCGGGTTAAAATCAGTAGATTTCATTTGATGAGTCTTTAGAAAGAAAGAGGGTTAGTTGCAAGTTAGCTTACCTTTGTTTTTAATACCATCGTTGGTGGTGTTAATCAGTAGAAGTCAGAGTTAATCAAGAAGAATCAGAGGTGAGTCTTTCAAACTAAATCTTTTATGATTTTAGCAGTTATTTGATAAATGTGGGTTTTATAAACTGCGCATTTATAGTATTGAAAGTTATGCAGAATTATTGAAAAAGGTTGATTTAATCAGTTTGGCATGTTTATGCTCAGTTTATATAAACTTGTTTTATATACAGTCAGGACTAGGTGTATGCATACATTTAAGTCAGAAGTCTGACCTAAGTCGGGAAGTGTGACCCGCCTGCTCGTACCGGGGAGTGTGGCCCGTTTATGCCATTAGGGTGTGTCCCTAAAATAAGGCAGTGCGAGACAGACATACCGTCTTTGACGGAAATGTTGGTCAGTAGCTTAAGGTACGTTTGCGAAGCGTAAAAAGTGGTCAGTGATGGCCAGTAGATTGAGTTATGCTTGCGAAGCATAAAGTGTTTTAAAGTTTGATTAAAAGAGCAAGTTAATTTTTGAGACATAAATCTTTGTTTAAATGTTTTAATTAATATTTCAACTGTTGCAGTAGTGATTGGAGGGGACTCACTAGACCATTGGTCTAACCCTCGCTATTTCAAAATTTTAATCCTGTTTCAGGTTATCGAAAAGTAGCAGGTACAGATAAGGGTAAAGAGAAGATATGAGCTATAAGCAGGTGATAGAAGACTTCCTGCAGTAGTTTACCTTTTTGAACTCAGTTGTGTAGTAAGAGATAGATGTGAACATTGTACTCTGTAAATTAAGCTTGGGGCGGTATTTAGTAAGAAATGTTATTTTATTTTATATATAAAATGTTAAGGTTGTTACATGTAGGTTCACCATAACACTGGTCAGGTGTCATTATGAACGTACCGTACATGATCATCCTTGCGACCCTCGACAAGTTTCCCGTTTCTAGCAGCTCGATCAACCCCAAAATATCGTATCTTAAGATACCTAATACGCAAATCCACTTTAAATTACTTATACGAACGCTAGTTTGAGTCTAGGCATCCAAAAATCAATACCTAATTCTCTCAAACTTGAGCTCTGATACCAACTTGTAACACCCTCGAAAATGAACAGAGCAACTAATTTAAAACTTCCAAATTATACAACAAAAAGGATAATCTATTTACAAACATTACTTGAGACACCTCAAAAGAATATTGGATTTAACTTTAACAACTAAAAGGACAAGTCTCGCCTAAAGGTAAGACAGTTCAGAAAGCAACAACTCAGGCAAGAGTTTCCAATGTGGGAACTCGAGGTGGGAAGACGAGTCTTGGTATTCGTCAGGATGAAAGTGTAGAGGTAAGAGTTGAGCAAGAAACTTCTCATCAAGAAAATTCGGCTTCTGTGAGGGGTCGAAAATAGACAGGAAAACGGTGTGGAGGTAGAACGCAAGGTTTTGTTACACAAGAAACCTTTACTGTAGAAATGGGAAAGTTGCAAGAAATGTTGAATGCTTTGTTGGCTCAGCGTACTAATGAAGTTTCGGCAAGTAAAGAAAAGAGTGAAGATAAAGTAGTGATTGAGGTAGCAGAATCACCAGTAACTAGAATGGGTAGTCATCCTCAGTCAAGTCCCATTGTGTCAGTTAAAGCTGTAGCTGGGAAAGGATGTAGTTTTAAGGAGTTTGCTGCTTGCAAGCCTCCTACTTATAAAGGGGAATGTGATCCCGTGGTAGCGTTAAGATGGGTAAAAGGTATAGAGCTATCATTTGATACGAGTAAGTGTGCGGAAGAAGATAAAGTAGTCTATGCTTTGTCAATGCTGAAAGAGGAAGAGGTAATGTGGTAGGATGTGGAATCCGGAGGTCAAAGTTCGGCTGTAGCTAAAGAAATGGTTTGGGGTGAGTTTGTGAAAAGATTTAAAGCACAGTTCTGTCCTCTGGCAGCAGTTAAAAAGTTGGAAGAAGAATTTCTGGGTTTAGAGCAGAAAGGAATGTCAGTTCGAGAATATGCCACAAAGTTTATTGAAAAGTCTCGATTTGCAGGGATTTATGTACCTAATGAAGAAAGACGAGTAGAACGTTTCATCTTTGGATTAAGAAGTGATATTCGAGAATTTGTCTCGAATAAAGAACCGTCTACTTTTCAAATGGCAGTAAATGCATCGGAAATGAGAGAGAAAGAAAAGAATAAGCAAGCCAATGAAAGAATTGGAGATAAAAGAAAGTGGGAAGGAACAGTTCGTGATTCCAAACCATTTAAGTCTGCAAAGTTTGATCAACGTTCTATTAATAAGTTTGAAAATAATCCCTGTAGCAAGTGTAACCGAAGGCATAAGGGAGAATGTAAGATTGATCAAGAGGGCTGTTATAAATGTGGGAAGGTTGGGCATTTGGCTCGGGATTACCAGAATTTGAGGTCTTGTTATCAGTGTAGATCTCCTGATCATATCAAAACCAATTATCCACAGTTGAAAAAGGGATCGGTCGGAGGATATGTAGAAAAGGGAGGTGAGAAAAAGGTGGAGCCAGCTAAAGCGAGGGCTAGAGTTTTCAATATGTCAGCAGAAGAAGCGACGGAGATACCTGATGTAGTCACAGGTACTTTCTTTATAGATTCGAATTATGCAAAAGTATTGTTTGATTCAGGCGCAAATCGTTCGTTTGTGTCTCCAAATTATGTACATAAATTGAATAAGAAACCTAAGAAGCTTAGGCATGAATTGAAAGTAGAAGTGGCTGATAATAGTCAAATCTTAGTAGAAGAAGTGTATGATGGGAGTAGTATTGTCATTGATGGACAAGCATTTCCACTTCGACTGTACCCAATGGGTATGGGAGAATTTGATGTTATTGTGGGAATTGACTGGTTGGCGTCTAATGATGCTCATATAGTATGCAATAAGAAATTGGTTCGTATAGCGCAACCAGGAAAAGAAGAGATAGTAGTATTTGGAGATCGGAGAGATAGAAAGTCATGTTTGATTTCTATGATTAAGGCCAACAAATGTTTAGTAAAAGGGTGTGTGGGGTTCTTAGCTTATGTATTAGATGCTAAGAAGGAAAAGAAGGGATTAGAGTCAGTTCTGGTAGTCAGTGAATTTCCAGAAGTATTTCTGGAAGACTTAACCACTTTGCCTCCTGATCGGCAAGTGGAATTTCGTATTGATTTAGTTCCCGGAGCAGCGCCGATTGTAAGAGCACCGTATAGACTGGCACCGACAGAGATGAAAGAAATGATGACTCAGCTGCAGGAGTTGTTAGACAAGGGGTTTATTCGCCCTAGTACCTCACCATGGGGAGCGCCAGTATTGTTTGTTAAAAAGAAATACGGGTCTATGAGAATGTGCATAGACTATCGTGAGCTCAATAAGTTGACTGTTAAAAATAAGTATCCGCTTCCCAGGATTGACGATCTTTTTGATCAACTTCAAGGAGCGAGTTACTTTTCGAAAATAGATCTACGATCTGGGTATTACCAGTTGAAGGTGAGGGAGGAGGATGTATCTAAGACTGCATTTCGTACGAGGTGCGAACATTATGAGTTTCTAGTGATGCCATTTGGTTTGACCAATGCGCCAACAACTTTCATGGATCTGATGAATAGAGTGTGTAGTCCGTTTTTAGATAAATGTCATCGTCTTTATAGATGATATATTGATCTATTCACGTTCCAAAGAAGATCATGAAACTCATTTGAGAGCGATTTTAGAATTGCTTAAGCGTGAGAAGTTGTACGCCAAGTTTTCAAAATGTGAATTTTGGCTAAAAGAAGTTCAGTTTTTAGGGCACGTGGTGTCAAAAGATGGGATTCAGGTTGATCCAGCTAAAATTGAAGCCATAAAAGGGTGGGAAACACCGAAATCACCATCTGAAGTAAGAAGTTTTCTTGGATTAGCTGGTTATTATAGAAAATTCATCCAAGACTTTTCAAGGATAGCTACGCCATTAACAACTTTAACCAGAAAGAATGTCAAGTTTGTCTGGGCGGAGGCTCAGAAAGAAGCGTTCGGTAAATTGAAAGAGAGTTTAAGTAGTGCTCCTGTTTTGTCTCTACCCAACGGAACGGAAGGATTCATTATTTATAGCGATGCTTCAAAGTTGGGTCTAGGATGTGTGTTAATGCAAGAAGGAAAGGTGATTGCTTATGCATCTCGACAGCTAAAAGAACATGAAAAGAATTACTCGACGCATGATTTAGAGTTAGCAGCTGTAGTCTTTGCTTTGAAAATTTGGAGGCATTACTTGTATGGGATCAAGTGTCAGATTTACACAGATCGCAAGACTCTTCAATATCTTTTCAATCAGAAGGAGCTTAATATGAGGCAGCGTAGGTGGATGGAGCTGTTAAGCGATTATGACTGTGATATTCTATATCATCCAGGCAAGGCCAATGTGGTAGCAGATGCTCTAAGTCGTAAGGAGCATGGAGAAATAACAGAAGTGGTAGCATTTCAAATTGATGTTGTTTCTAATTTCTTAGAAGAAATTATAAAATATCAAGAAGAAGCAGCGTCAAAAGAAAATTTGAAAAGTGAAAGAATAGTTGGGATTGTTAACTCGTTAATAGTTGACAATCGCGGAGTAAAGTGCTTCAATAAGCGAGTATGGATTCCAAAAGCATAAGATCTGAGGCAGAAAGTGTTGGAAGAAGCACATAAATCCTGTTATTCAGTTCATCCTGGAACCAACAAGATGTATAGAGATCTGAAACAAAGTTATTGGTGGCCAGGTTTAAAGAAAGATATTGCTCACTTCGTTGAACGATGTCTGACATGTTTAAAAGTTAAAGCTGAGCATCAGAGACCTTATGGGGAGCTTCAGTTGTTAGAAATTTCAGTTTGGAAGTGGGACGAGATTACGATGGATCTTGTTACTGGGTTACCGTGATCACCTAAGGGGCATGATGCTATTTGGGTGATAGTGGATAGACTCACAAAGTCAGCTCACTTCTTACCGATCAAGGAGACGTACTCACTAGAAAAATTGGCTCCATTGTATATCGACGAGATAGTAACCAGACATGGAGTACCGTCGTCCATTGTGTCAGACAGGGATGCTCGTTTTACATCAGCTTTCTGGATAAGTTTGCAAAGGGAATTAGGCTCTCAACTTAAGCTGAGTACGACCTATCATCCGCAAAATGATGGTCAGAGTGAGAGAACTATTCAGACATTGGAAGATATGCTTCATGCATGTGTTATCGATTTCAAAGGTTCGTGGGAAATTCATTTGTCGTTGATTGAATTTTCCTACAACAATAGTTATCATGCTAGCATACAAGCGGCCCCGTTTGAAGCTCTGTATGGTCGTAAGTGTAGAACACCTTTATGTTGGAATGAGGTGGGTGAAAGACAGTTAGCAGGACCAGAAATTGTACAGGTGACAGCTGATAAAGTCGACCAGATTAGAGCAAGATTAAAGAGTGCTCAAGATCGTCAGAAAATTTATGCTGATAAACGAAGGAAACCGACAAAGTTTCAGATAGGAGATAAGGTAATGTTGAAAGTTTTGCCATGGAAAGGGGTAGTCAGATTTGGGAAGAAAGGAAAGTTGAGACCAAGATTTGTTGGACCATTCATCATCACGGGTCGTGTTGGTGAAGTAGCCTACGAACTTGATCTACCAGAAAGTTTGCGTGGGATTCATCCCACATTTCATGTGTCAAACTTGAAGAAGTGTTTGGCAGAAGCAGATATAGTTGTTCCTTTAGAAGATATTCAAATAGATGAAAAATTAAGTTATATTGAGGAGCCCGTAGCAATTACGGACCTCAAGATAAAGAAGTTGAGGAACAAAGAGATTCGCTTAGTGAAAGTTCATTGGAAATTTCACCAAGGACAAGAGTCCACGTGGGAAGTAGAGGCAGATATGAAATCTCAGTATCCCCATTTTTTTAGCGATAGAATTCCGGGGACGAAATTCTCTTAAAGGGGGAAGATTGTAATATCCGGATCCGAAATTTTTATTAATTTTGGAAGTTGGGTGAAAAGTGAAGCGAGAACCAAAGTGCAGGGGGGTTATTTGAAACTTAGGTTTTATATAACCTAACTATCAGATCTTTGGTTTCATTATACTGATATTTTGAAAAGTTAGCCGACTTAGAAAGAGAGAAAGAAGACTTCCTGCAGTAGTTTAGCTTTTCGAACTCAGTTGTGTAGTAAGAGATAGATGTGAACATTGTACTCTGTAAATTAAGCTTGGGGAGGTATTTAGTAAGAAATGTTATTTTATTTTATATATAAAATGTTAAGGTTGTTACATGTAGATTCACCATAACACTAGCCAGGTGTCATTATGAACGTACAGTACATGATCATCCTTGCGACCCTCGACAAGTTTCCCGTTTCTAGCAGCTCGATCAACCCCAAAATATCGTATCTTAAGATACCTAATACGCAAATCCACTTTAAATTACTTATACGAACACTAGTTTGAATCTAGGCATCCAAAAATCAATACATAATTCTCTCAAACTTGAGCTCTGATACCAACTTGTAACACCCTCGAAAATGAACAGAGCAACTAATTTAAAACTTCCAAATTATACAACAAAAAGGATAATCTATTTACAAACATCACTTGAGACACCTCAAAAGAATATTGGATTTAACTTTAACAACTAAAAGGACAAGTCTCGCATAAAGGCTAATCGAAGTCGGGTGTTACTATAACCCCAAAGAAACAGTTGCTCTTATTAACGACTAACGCAGAAGGCTTGATCAAGCTACTCACCCTTGCACAAGCTCTTAGCACTCAACGCTTCACCAAAAAGCTAAAACCTCTTTCCCCATCCGAAACCTGATGCACATGCCGACAAATAAAAAGGTTAGGCTTACGCCTAGTGAGTTCGAGAGTTTTCAACATAAATAAATTAATCATTTACAAAGGCAAGATGCAACAAAAATCGTAATCTTTCAAATGATATGGTTCACTTATGAAAACGACTCGTTTATCAATAATTATGCATTTTAAGCGAAAGGGACACCGAATAATCGATAACCAAACCAAACTGTTTTAAAGGCGAATATCCCAATATAAAACGTTCTTTCGTAACTTTAAGTTCAATTCAAAACATTCTCAAAATGAGAATAGGAAGAGGACTCCCAATTTATAAAACACGGGTAAAATGTTATGTCTTGAAATACCCAACACGGGTGAAACATGACCCACAACTCATAAAGCCAAAGATAATTAAAAACCCATGTAAATAAATGTCGCCGTCAACACGGACATTAGACCCAAAACTCACGCAACCATAAAATGGAAAGAAACCAAATACTAAAACATAGAACTGACACATTCCATTCAAACCTTAATATACGTGGGGAAAACCCAATATTAAGGCCATCATTTATCGTCGACCACACAAAACCAAAGTTGGTAAAAATACGACATCAACATTTAAAATACCACAGATCTACGACGAAGATACCTGTATACAATGAGAATAGAGGAACACGCAAATAGGCCGCCCATACAACTTCCTCGCGTGTCATCTAAATGTTTCCATCTTGGGTGGCGAGAACACGTGAATGAGGCCACCCTTGATGTTATTGGAGTTCACCACGTATCCTGGACTTAGTTCCCATGCCATACCAGACATCACAACCTCAATCCGTTTTACTGCCTCTAGCCCTACTCCGTCGAGTTCCACCCCAAGGACATACGGACACTGGTGCCTATCCAATCTAGACGAGTTTCAACTCGGAGGCTCGTGCCACCTATTGCCTTCTCGCTAGCGAACCCAAGTGGTCAACTGTCATAACCAACCTTACCCGCTTTCCCAACACAAACAGACTTGCGTGCCTATGGATCCATTGCAACACTGTCTAACGTTACATGACTCCAAATGAAAGACCAAAGCTCCCAAAACATGTAACTCTCCAATGACACAAAAAAAAATGCGCCATCATACTCAAAACCCCACAATGGTTATTAAATTCGGACAAACGTCCTCAAGACTCAATTTTGTCAAAACTGAGCCAAAGGCCCATCCATTTACGTGAATACCCGATGAAAGCTAGTAGAGACATCAAAATACGTTTGACCAACCATTATGCAAACACCATGACCAAAAAGGTAATTAACCCAAAACTTCTCGTTGGTTGAAACAAGACGTTTTCCAAATGGACTCATTCTCTTTATATTTTCAAAATGATTCTTAACACAATGATATGCATTTTCTAATGGTCTATAAAATCGTATGCACCAAATGAGCAATTATATAAAATGACCTCCATGTATATACTTTGCCATCAAGAAACATATCAAAATGATTTACATAAGTTTATAAAGTTAAACATTTCCATATAACCAAAACTTATCGGCAGTTAACAATTTAGTGCAAATCACAAACACTTTAAAATAATCATTTTGGCATGTACATCGTTTTCACAAATCAACTTGAACTCACCTTGCTAGATTTAGGCTAAATCTATATTTTACTCCACTTTAAGCTTCCTTGAAGAAACTTGAATCCTCAAGCCAAAACCTCCAAAAACATAGATCCAAAAATTTCAACCATAAATAATCAAAATCAACCACAAAGAAACTTTCCCTAAACATTAACTTGAAGACCTCAATTGATACCGAAACTCTAACTTCTATAACTGAAGAGAATGGAGGATTACCTTAACCCAAGCTTGAATACACCAACCAAAACACCTCTAGTTCATCAAAATGGTTACAAACTTCCAATCTATGAAAGGAAGAACAAGGGTGGATGAAACCCCAGAAAACTTGACCAAGAAGATGAATATGGAGGGATGAGGAGGTTACCACCACAAATACTCTTGTATACTCCAATAGACTTTCCAATATCTTGCTAAATCCTTGAAGATCTCTCAAAAGCGTAACCATGGCAACTTGAATCACCAAAAACGGAGTTGGGATGAAGAAGATATGAAGAAATGAAGTTTGGTGGCTCAAAATCGGGTATTAAGCTCGAACAGGTCTCCGCGCGGGTTACCGGGCGGGTTAGGTCGCGCCATAAGTCGCCCGAATGGGTTAACAGGGCTCCGGGAGGGTTACGGGGCGGCCTAAGTCGTGCCACAAGTCGCCCCGTGCACTATTCGTCCGGTTTCTCCTCGTTCACTGTTTTGGCCATAACTTCTTCGTTATAGCTCCGATTTTGCTCCGGAAAGAACCGTTGGACTCGTAATTGAATCCTTCATCCATCTAGACTATAAAATCTAGGATTCAAGTCCAAAATCCTTTATCTTATTTTTCCCTAATATATCGGTTTCGGTATTAACACGAAATGATACCTTTCAAAAATCGGGGTGTTACAATCCTCCCAACCTTGAAAGAGATTTCATCCTCGAAATCTGGCACCGATCAAACACCCAATGTCGCCCTTAGCAAGGTCAATTGACCCTTTACCCAAAATGCATGTCTCCACGATACCTTACCTCATCCACGAAACCGATCACATTCCATTTAAGGTTGTCACTAAATTTCCCGTAACGAACCGTCACAACTTGATTCCAAGGTTCGATGTGTCTTGCCGCTGACGGAATGAACATCGAGTCCTTATCAACTACTTTCTTATCCTTAAGATCTCAGTTGTCTCCCAACCTTGGGTTGCACATATCCCCTCAAGAATAGTTCCACCAAGAATGCTTCAAAGCGAACTCATCCCTTAGGTATTTTAATTCCGACCCATCAAGGTCTCCTTAATAGTCGATTTCTACTTAAGGTTTACCTCGACATTCTAAACCCAAATCCTCGATCATCGATACTATAAAATATTCATCGTCCCCTTCCTTGACGATATTTCCTAACACTAGTTAGTTTTGATCCAATCATAACATTCGATTCGTTCCTCAACTGACACGGCACGACATCGGTAAACAACGGATTACCCCAACTACACGGTTACTCAATTCCCAGAGTGCAGTCAAGCATCGGTTGACGAATTAGTGAAACCTTGTTGATTACAGAATTACCAATGATCGATTCCTAATTTCCATCATCTAATCTTCTCAAGGTTACCACTAAAATTGCTGACGCACCGGTTTCATCGGAAGTACAATGAAGCATCACAACGGTTATTATCCTCAAATCGAATGTCGACACTTATGTTCAAAACTTTTACACCTCAACCGTGGATATACCACCATAAATTTCCTTCCATATTTTACACCGATGATTCAAAGTTGACACCTATCATGATACTAAATTCCCACAAACAAATCACCATAATTTCCTTATTCCTTAAGACTCCCCCGGATGGTACACATCCGACCCATCGGCTCATATCCTACCACAGTTAAGCAACCACCCAATGATTTATCCCGAAGGTTTACCGAAACAGAAATATCACCACTTAAATATCTAGGAGAATACACAATTATACTACTTCAATTATTCGCGCGCGTACCGATTCATAAATTGGAATCCAAAATTCGGACTGACCACGGATCGGATAATCCGACGCTTCATTTCCCAAGGACTCCTTAGTTCCTTAGTTACAACTCCTTTCACGACAGGGGTTTAAATGTATAGGCCTAAAGAGTTCAAGTTTTTCAACAAATATGCCAATTTAAACCTTTATGAAACTTTCAAATACATAAGCTTTATAACAATTGCTTGTGCGGTAAAATCCACTACCGATCACTCGATAGGTTAAAAATTGATCACCGACGCTACTCATATAAAACAATTTCCAAAATTCTTTTGATCAATATTTACGTAAATAAAATGGTAACAAAAGGTGTGTCGCAAAATTTACACTATAAACATAAAGATAAATTCCTGCACCCCAACACGTGTCATAAGTGTTTGTACAACTCCAAAAGGGAACTTCACAATTTTAACTTAAAATTTTTCCTCTATAACCAAAATGTTGTGGCATGAAATTTTCAACAAGTCCCATATGCGTCAGTTTATTCCCCAAAATTCGATAGGACGATGGGAATGCAAATAAATTTCGAATCGAGTTTAAAGCTCTGAGCCGCACAGACAAAACACATTTGACCAAAATAGAACTACAACGACATGAATGCCAATAACTCCTTTAATGCACTGCGGAAAATTTCTAACAGTAAATTCAACAACTGAACATGTTTAGATTAAAAGTTTAATACGAGACAACATAAATCTTTCACATACTTACTCACGCGAGTGTAATTCAAATTCAACCCAAACAGTGTACACCTATACTTGTGCAAAACTCAAGATGCAGTCATGCGACATTAAGATTTTCAAAATGCTTCTTACGGTTGCAAAATACCTGTGCAAGACTCACATGAGACAAGGTATTAAACAAAACTCATAAATTGACGCACACAATAATGGAAGTCTACACGTTTCCAAAATTTCTTTTCATTACACGACTCAAACTGTCATGACATAAGATGCCATAAGACCCGACTGGATTCTCATAAAACTCATTACCGCAAAAAAAAATCAAGCGATGTCAAAATTTTCATTTCCCAACATAAAAGTATGAGACGACAACAAGTCTAAAGATGTTACAAATTCTAAAACCACAACGTACGATAAAGTGACCTTTTTCAACAACACTTTTATGAGACAAGATGCCCAAAAGCTCGTAAATTATACGCAATAAAATTAAAACCCACGCAATCTCAAAGTACACTCACGCACCCTAAAACGCCGCAAAACTATACTCATAAAATTAAACATGACTCACACAAACCAAATCCTCCAGAAAATTCCGACTCAAGAACATGGGGACAACTCTTCCTCTAAAACCTTAACATACGTGGAGGAGATCCAATGTCAAGGTTAAAAATTCTACAGTTACTTGCCCAATACCCAAAATGACAATAAAATACGGATCTTATAATATCCAAAAATAGAGTTAGACATAAAACGAAGATGAAGAGATTTCCAATAAATAAAATATTTGTAACCACGAACAACAAAACAATTTCGTGCATGTTTAAACTCACGGTTTAAAATTTGATGAATGCTAAACACTTTACCAAGATTTCGTAATATAGATCATTTTATGCTTTGAAAACATGAGAAAAAAATAATGCAAACTCATTTTAGAAATACATGTCGTGCATGGATTTGGCCGGCACTCGATACCCCGAAATCACGTTCCTCAATTTTTCGTCATACCAATATCATCCGGATGTTCAAACATCATAAGGCGATCATCGACGATTTCATCGGTTCTCCTTACAATTTCTTCTCGAAATAGAGTCAATTAACAAGCCTACGGTTCTAATCCGGCCAATAGCTCCGACTCAAAGTGGTCAACTTAGTGCATTCAACGCGCTTAACTATCACTCCAAAGTGACATTGCTATAAATATCTATCATTCCTTAAATTACTCTCTTAGAAACTTTCTCACTACCCCAACGGTCATCATACCAAGGTAGTTCAAGTATACACATGTAGCATGTAGGTTCACCATAACACTGGCCAGGTGTCATTATGAACGTACCGTACATGATCATCCTTGCGACCCTCGACAAGTTTCCCGTTTCTAGCAGCTTGATCAACCCCAAAATATCGTATCT
Organism: Arctium minus; assembly: GCA_954870635.1. Taxonomy (NCBI): domain Eukaryota; kingdom Viridiplantae; phylum Streptophyta; class Magnoliopsida; order Asterales; family Asteraceae; genus Arctium; species Arctium minus. The sequence continues at coordinate 40,238,355 of OX941080.1, read as the reverse complement.
TAAGATACCTAATACGAAAATCCACTTAAAATTACTTATACGAATGCTAGTTTGAGTCTAGGCATCCAAAAATCAATACCTAATTCTCTCAAACTTAAGCTCTGATGCCAACTTGTAACACCATCGAAAATGAACAGAGCAACTAATTTAAAACTTCCAAATTATACAACAAAAAGGATAATCTATTTACAAACATTACTTGAGACACCTCAAAAGAATATTGGATTTAACTTTAACAACTAAAAGGACAAGTCTCGCATAAAGACTAATCGAAGTTGGGTGTTACTATAACCCCAAAGAAACAGTTGCTCTTATCAACGACTAACGCGGAAGGCTTGATCAAGCTACTCACCCTTGCACAAACTCTTAGCACTCAACGCTTCACCAAAAAGCTAAAACCTCTTTCCCCATCCGGAACCTGATGCACATGCCGACAAATAAAAAGGTTAGGCTAACGCCTAGTGAGTTCGAGAGTTTTCAACATAAATAAATTAATCATTTAGAAAGGCAGGATGCAACAAAAATCGTAATCTTTCAAATGATATGGTTCACTTATGAAAATGACTCGTTTATCAATAATTATGCATTTTAAGCGAAAGGGACACCGAATAATCGATAACCAAACCAAACTGTTTTAAAGGCGAAGATCCAATATAAAACGTTCTTTCGTAACTTTAAGTTCAACTCAAAACTTTCTCAAAATGAGAATAGGAAGAGGACTCCCAATTTATAAAACACGGGTAAAATGTTATGTCTAGAAATACCCAACACGGGTGAAACATGACCCACAACTCATAAAGCCAAAGATAATTAAAAACCCATGTAAATAAATGTCGCCGTCAACACGGACATTAGACCCAAAAATCACGCAACCATAAAATGGAAAGAAACCAAATACTGAAACATAGAACTGACGCATTCCATTCAAACCTTAATATACGTGGGGAAAACCCAATATTAAGGCCATCATTTATCGTCGACCACACAAAACCAAAGTTGGTAAAAATACGACATCAACATTTGAAATACCACAGATCTACGACGAAGATACCCGTAGACAATGAGAATAGAGGAACACGCAAGTAGGTCTCCCATACAACTTCCTTGCATGTCATCTAAACGTTTCCATCTTGGGTGGCGAGAACACGTGCATTGGGACACCCTTGATGTTATTGGAGTTCACCACGTATCCCGGACTTAGTTCCCATGCCATACCAGACATCACAACCTCCATCTGTTTTACTGCCTCTAGCCCTACTCCGTCGAGTTCCACCCCAAGGACTTACGGACACTGGTGCCTATCCAATCTAGACGAGTTTCAACTCGGAGGCTCGTGCCACCTATTGCCTACTCGCTAGCGAACCCAAGCGGTCAACTTTCATAACCAACCTTACCCGCTTTCCCAACACAAACAGACTTGTGTGCCTATGGATCCATTGCAACACTGTCTAACGTTACATGACTCCAAATGAAAGACCAAAGCTCCCAAAACATGTAACTCTCCAATGACACAAAAAAAAATGCGCCATCATACTCAAAACCCCACAATGGTTATTAAATCCGGACAAACGTCCTCAAGACTCAATTTAGTCAAAACCGAGCTAAAGCCCCATCCATTTACGTGAATACCCAATGAAAGCTAGTAGAGACATCGAAATACGTTTGACCAACCATTATGCAAACACTATGACCAAAAACGTAATTAACCCAAAACTTCTCATTGGTTGAAACAAGACGTTTTCCAAATGGACTCATTCCCTTTATATTTTCAAAATGACTCTTAACACAATGATATGGATTTTCCAATGGTTTATAAAATCGTATGCACCAAATGAGCAATTATATAAAATGACCTCCATGTATATACTTTGCCATCAAGAAACATATCAAAATGATTTATTTATCAACATACCCAAAAATCCCAAAGATAGGGGTTACATAAGTTTATAAAGTTAAACATTTCCATATAACCAAAACTTATCAGCAGTTAACAATTTAGTGCAAATCACAAACACTTTAAAATAATTATTTTGGCATGTACATCGTTTTAACAAATCAACTTGAACTTACCTTGCTAGATTTAGGCTAAATCTAGATTTTACTACACTTTAAGCTTCTTTGAAGAAACTTGAATCCTCAAGCCAAAACATCCAAAAACCTAGATCCAAAAATTTCAACCATAAATAATCAAAATCAACCAAAAGAAACGTTCCCCAAACATTAACTTGAAGACCTCAATTGATACCGAAACCCTAACTTCCATAACTAAAGAGAATGGAGGATTTCCTTAACCCAAGCTTGAATCTACCAACCAAAACACCTCTAGTTCACCAAAATGGTTACAAACTTCCAATCTATGAAAGGAAGAACAAGGATGGTTGAAACTAGAAAACTTGACCAAGAAGATGAAGATGGAGGGATGAGGAGGTTACCACCACAAATACTCTTGTATACTCCAATATCTTTCTAAATCCTTGAAGATCTCTCAAAAACGAAACCATGGCAACTTGAATCACCAAAAACGGAGTTGGGATGAAGAAGATATGAAGAAATGAAGTTTGGTGGCTGAAAATCGGGTTTTAAGCTCGAAAAGGTCTCTGCGCGGGTTACCGGGCGGGTTAGGTTGCGCCACAGGTCGCCCGAATAGGTTAACAGGGCTCCGGGCGGGTTACGGGGCGGCCTAAGTCGCGCCACAAGTCGCCCCGTGCACTGTTCGTCCGGTTTCTCCTCGTTCACTGTTTTGGCCATAACTTCTTCGTTATAGCTCCGATTTTGCTCTAGAAAGAACCGTTGGACTCGTAATTGAATCCTTCATCCATCTAGACTATAAAATCTAGGATTCAAGTCCAAAATCCTTTATCTTATTTTTCCCTAATATATCGGTTTCGGTATTAACTCGAAATGATACCTTTCGAAAATCGGGGTGTTACAGAAAGAAGGCGACGAAGAGGAAGAGAGTTGAGTTAGTGATAAGTTTAGAAGAAAGAGATGCTCGCATTGACGCTTTGCGTGAAGAAGTTTATGGTTTAATCAAATACTACAAGGAGTATAATAACAGTGGGAATGTAGTGTTTAATGTGGATACAGTGAAGGTGAATTGTTCAGGTAATTCGATGATTGCGTGTTTATTGGAAGAGAGTAGTCTTCCTTTATCGAAATTGATGGAATCAATCTTTGATAGGGTTAAAGAGGAAGATAGTTGAGTTAGTGATGAGTTTAGAAGAAAGAGAGGCTCGCATTGATGCTTTACGTGAACAAGTTGATGGTTTAATCAATTATTACAAGGAGTATAATAACAGTGGGAATATAGGGTTTAATGTGGATTCAGTGAAGGCGAATTGTTCGGGTAATTCGATGATTGTGTGATTATTGGAAGAGAGTAGTCTTCCTTTATCGAAATTGGTGGAATCGATCTTTGATAGGGTTAAAGAGAAGAGGATCCACTTGGGCTTTAATGGATCGGTTGGGTTTTAATGGACCCACTTGGGCTTTAATGGATCGTTTGGGCTTTAGTTGATCCACTTGGGCTTTAATTGATCCATTTCGGCTTTTATAGATCTATAATTGGGATTTAATGGATCCACTTGGGCTTTAATGGATCCATTTGGGATTTAAGGGATCCATTTAGGGTTTAATGGACCCATTTGGGATGTAATGGATCTAATCGGTCTTAATGGATCCAATTGGGCTTTAATGGATTTAGTTGGGCTTTAATGGATCCACTTGCGCTATAATGGATCAATTGGGTTTAATGGATCCATTTGGGCTTTAATGGACACACATGGGTTTTAATGGTTCCTGTGAGGCTTTAATGGATCCATTTGTACTTTAATAGATAATAAATAATATAATAATAATAATATTATAAATAAAAATGACTCATCGCCTGAAATTCAAAAATTTCAAATTTTTTTTAGAATATTGGCGGAGTTTTTAAAAAATTTTAATTAAATAAATTTCCGGCGGATATATCCGCCGGAAATCCGCCGAAACCTGCCCGAATCAAGTCTACCAATCGGGGAAACACAGACCACTCTTCACTCTCTGCCTCCACTCTTAATTGCTCTTTACTCTCTGCCTCCCCCTCCGGCGACTCAAATCCTCCGGCGACCACCATTCAAATCCGTCGTCCGACCCCCCACCGCCACCAATCGACCCCTCCCTCCATCAACGCCTCACCGTCGGCGACCTACCACCACCACTGATGCCTCTCCTCCTCACCTTTTCATCCGAGTTTTTGGTAAATGTCATTTGTTTTCTATTTTATCCTTTTCTAATATATATATATATATATATACATATATGATTTGGTGAAATATGTGTATGTATATATATGTAAAACTTGTTTAATTTTTATTGATTTTGGGAAGAACTTTTGACCTAGAATTGTTTAAAATTGCATATGTAATGTGTTTGTATGTTTTGGTTTATAAAATTGCCTATTTTGCGTTTGTGTATATGTAACATATGTAATGTTTTTGTATGTATTGGTGTATACAATATGGGTTATGACTTTTGGTGCATGTAAGTGCATTTTTTGTGTTTGTGTATCTCTAGCATATGTAATATGTTTGTGTATGTATATATGTGTATGAACATGGGTTATGTTGGGTTTTAATGTAGCACAATTGATTATATGAGTTATGTTTGGGTGTATAAAATTGCAATTTTTGCGTTTGTGAATCTCGAGGATATGTAATATGTTTGTGTATGTATATAAGTGTATGAACATGGGTTATGTTGGGTTTTAATGTAGTACAATTGACTATATGAGTTATGTTTGGGTGTATAAAGTTGCAATTTTTGCGTTTGTGAATCTCTAGCATATGTAACGTGTTTGTATGTATTGGTGAATATGGGTTATGTAATGTGTTTGTGTTTGATATGTATATATATGGTTTGGCTTTTAAATAGTTTAATAGGTGCACTTAGGGTTTTTAAGCGCACAAACCTAACTATATATGTTCTATATGCATGATTTGGCTTTCAAATAGCCTAATAGGTGCACTTAGAGTTTTCAAGCGTACAAACCCAACCCTATTTGTTCTATATGCATGGTTTGACTTCGAAACAGTCAAACGGGTGCACTTAGGGGTTTCAAGCACACAAACCCAACCCTATTTGTTCTATATGCATGGTTTGACTTCCAAACAGTCAAACGGGTGTACTTAGGGTTTCAAGCGCACAAATCCAACCCTGTTTCTTCTTTATGAATGGTTTGAGTTTCAAATAGATTAATAAGTGCACTTAGGGCCTATATGTTGTATACTTGAATTACTGTTGTATGCTTTCTAACGTTGCTTTGTAGACAATGCCGCGTATGTCGCGTTCGCCTGGTTCTGGGTCTGGACGAGGTACTCGTAGCTGAGCTACAGGAGGAGCGTCTAGTAGCGGTTTGGCACAACCAGACTAGGAGTCTGGTAATGTCTACCGTGGCATCGCTGCTCCGAAGCAGCTCCTGACACAGAGTTGGAAACTTACACCTCGTGATGTTCACTCAAATGAGTAAATTCATTTCTATTAACTTGTTGATAAAATGAATTGTTATTTGTATGGATATTAATTCAATTCCTTATGTAAATGGAATTGTTCCGACGCGATCCGTACCGCCACGAAGATAAATCTGACCTTCTTGATTGGTGCATGGCGTACTTGGTCCCACATCCCTCTGGACGTGAGGAACAGGACGTGGGAGCGTTTTTAGGTTCAGATTGTATATTTAAATAATTATATCTTTGGTAGTTTTATTTCCAACTTAAGAATAACTAAACATGTACGTACAGGGCCACTACATGTGGGATGCTTCTTTAGATGCCCGAATGCGAGATATCTAGGAGAGAAAGTATGGGAAAGCATACAATGACAATCTGAGTTCCGCCCGGAGTAGAGCCGCCAAGTTTTCCATACGTGCTGGGCGGCCTTGTGATGATAACGACCCACACCAAGATATGAACTTGTTGAAGCCATTCCCTACCGACTGGGTCTCCTCGCCGAACTGGATCGCGATGATCGATGGATGGAACAACGATCATTGTAAGGCGGTTTCTGTGGTGTCGCCTGTGAATAGGATGGCGCCGGTGGATGGCGAAATATGCAAGCACACCTCAGGATCGATCTCGTTCGGAGATACTTCTGCTCGTTTGGTAGGACCTTAATATGTTATAATTAACTAATTGCTTTAGTAGTTTGATTTTTAATATGTTATAATTAACACATGTTTGTATTATTTGCTCTTTGCAAACCAAAGCAAAAGGAGGCATGCCACCGTCGGGTTTCAAGCTCTTCGATCATACCCACAAGAAGAGGCGGTCGAGTTCGGATACCTCGTCTTCATCCACCGGGGATTATGTGACATCAAGGTGTAGCCGGGTTGCGGTAAGTATTTTGCACAAAACTTTAGAATATATATATATATTCCGTGTTTAACTTTAAACTTTATATCTAGTTTGGGTTGTCATTTGTTGGGCAAACATTAGGATTTTTATACCGTAAGACTCTATTTTATCTAGATATTTTGTGTTTAACTTTAAACTTTATAATTGGTGACAACTCTATCTTAGTGTGTGTGTATACATATATATATATATATATATATATATATATATATATATATATATAGTTTGGGTTGCCGTTTGTTGGGCAAACATTAGGATTGTTTAACTTAGTTGGGTATGTCCCATTTACAGTCGTTATGCTGTCGAAATTGACTTGTAGTATTTTGTAGAAACCACACGGTGAGTATTCGACATGCCTCACCCCAAAAGTAAGGCGATGACCCAAGACAGTATCCGCTAGTTGATACCGAGTTGTAGCAGAAGGTTGTCGGGGGAACGAAGAAAGATGGTCTGTTTGGGTTCGGGTACCACCCAGATCCCAATTCGATCTTGAGTCTTGACTAGGACAGCCTCATAGGGTGGTGCTTTTTCTTCTTCCCGACAAGTGCATACACATTTCATTAAATGAGGTTTATCAATTTCAAGTATAATTCATGTTAAATATTCTAACGTCTTCTTTATTTTTAGGAACTAGAAGCGTACTCGCGCAATGCAGCGAGATACATCACGATTTTAATGTTTCATTTTCTTTTTTGTTTTTTTGCCGATTTACAGTACGATTTTGGATGGTTTTGAGAAAGTGATAATGTTTATAAATTTTTTTAATTTAAGCTTAATAATATAATGTTGTTTATATAAAAAAATTAAGTATTTTGTTAGAATTCAATGATTATCTTATATATTTTAATGACATCTACAAAAAATAACCAATTACATATTTAATAATATAATTAAAACAAATTTATAGTAATATAATATATCTATACTATATTATAAAGAACGGATAAAAAAACTCTTAAATACAAATTATTAGGCACATGGTACCATCATTTTATGCAAGATTTTAAAAATCTCTTAATTTACAAGTTTCAAAGCAAAATATACATATTATTACTGCAGACTTCTAACACCCACCAATTTGGTGTGTGCATGACCTTCCTTTTATGCAAACCTTTCCATATATCACTATTAATTAATATATTATATTACTATAAATTTGTTTTAATTATTTTATTAAATATGTAATTGGTTATTTTTTCTAGATGTCATTAAAATATATAAGATAATCATTGAATTGTAACAAAATACTTAATTTTTTTTTATATAAAAAACATTATATTATTAAACCTAAATTAAACAAATTTATAAAAAAAAATTATCATTTTTCAAAACAATCCAAAATCGTACTGTAAATCAACAAAAAAACAAAAAATAAAATAAAACATTAAAATCGTGATGTATCTCGCTGCATTGCGCGAGTACGTTTCTAGTTAATTAATAGTGATACATGGAAAGGTCTGCATAAAAGGAAGGCCCTGCACATACCAAATTGGTGGGTGTTAAAAGTCTGCAGTAGTAATATGTATTTTGTGCTTTGATACTTGTAAATTAAGAGATTTTAAAATCTTGCATAAAATTATGGTACCTTGTGCCCAATAATTTGTATTTAAGAGTTTTTTTTTTAAGTGCTTTATAATATAGTATAAATTTGAGGATCTAAGGTCCTAAGTTCACGAGTTGAGGGAGAGGGATGAGATACGTCAGGCGGAGGAAGATGCACGTTGGGCGGAAGAAGCGAGACGTACTGCCCAATATGATGAGATGTGTGAATTGTAAGGCATCTCAGTCAGTCCTGGCCATCACCACCGCCAGATATGTGATGAGCCGTTTGTAGTTTTTAAACTCATTGAATTGTGTTGTTGATGTTTGGAACAATATTTTAAACAATTGTTTGGTATTTCCGGCCGAAACAATGTATTGGGTATCAGAACATTAATTTATGAAAATTTAGTTATATTTTATGTTTTTTACAGTTTTCAGCAGTTTCTACAGCTTTTAGATGATTTTTACAGCTTTTAGCTGGTTTTAAATGAAAAAGCTTTTCATATTTGGGGTTTCCAAACTTTTGGTAGATTTTCGGTGGATTAATCCGCCGAAAATAAATAATTAAATAAATAAAAAATAGCATGTCCGGCGGATTTATACGCCGGAAATCCGTCGGAAACATTCGCCATAAATCTTTTTTTTACTAAATAAAAATTTTTATTTGAAAATTTAAATAAATTTTCCTACAGATTTATCCGTCGGAAATTCGCTGGATAAAATTTGTTGATTACACTTAATTAATTCGGGTCAAATATTGAAAAATCTTTCCGACGGATCTTTACGTCGGAAATTCTTGATCCGCCAAAAGGGCCGCCGAAAATCCTCGATTTCGACACCTTTTTTCCGACCGACAAATCCGTCGGAAATCCGCCGAAAACCAATGTTTCTGGCGGATTTTTCCATCGAAATTGGCCCCCTATTATGTAGTGTCTCAAACTGACACACCAAGGTAAAAACACAAGAACACAAAAAAGGGTAAAAGTGCTTTTATTTTGGAAACATCAATGCAAACTTAAAAGCCAATGCAGGAAAACTATTGACCATTTATACACTTTAATATTTTTAAGTTGCCAGGAAAACCGAGAGGAAAGGTTTCAACGGCTTCCCACATGTCTTGAAATTAAAGATGAATTTATCCACCAAGGTATTTAAATTTTCATTGATTTTATGATTTGTTTTTTCTATTTAAAACGAAAACATGTTAACATTACTATAGTCTAGAAATTTCTATTAGATTAGTGGCTTTTGTTCGTAATCCGTCAATAAAAATAAATTATTTATTCTTTTAACCTTTAAAATTACCAATGAATTTGGGATATATTTTTAATTATTTAATTAATTAAAATTCATTTGTAACTTTGTTAAGAACATTTATTTATTTAAAATTTCTTAAATTCACCGATGGATTTTATTTATTTAATTTTTTTTAAATTCATCCGGTAATTATTTATTCAAAGTATTATTAAAAATAATTAAAATATTAAAATATGTCAGGTAATCTAATTAATCAACGGGGCTGTCACACCCCCGACATTTTATTTTCTAACCATAAACTTCACATTTCATTCAAGTAAGCAATGAAGCTTATGAATCGTACTACCTCTAGAATTCTATGTCACCAAAATACATTCATTATTACATACTTAAACACATTACACAAAGTCTACATTAAACGTTAAATTAGGAATAAATTTCTTTATAAATATCAACCGTCAATTTCCTATAATGACAATATAGAATTTAACATCAAACAATAAAAATCCAAACCTTACACAAAGTCTACATTAAGGACGATGTTTACTAAAACCCAGTAATTATCACCACTAGTGTTCGACACCGCGTGTTGCGCGGTGACGATTAGTTTTATGAAAATATGGAAGTTAAATGGGCGATTATCACATGTCATATATTAAACTAATATGATTCGATATTACGATTGATATGAAGTTGTTTAATCATCCTCGATTGTTTCTTTTGATATATATAAAATAATTAATAAGTTCTACATCATTAAACTTTGTAATCGGCTAAAAATGACAAAAGAAATGTAGGAGACCAATGATTATTATCATGTGGTGTATGATGAGAATTATTTTATCATAACTCATAATATATCAACTTAATCCTCTACATATATTCCAATAAAATATTTGATTTATCATGCAAATGTGATGTTACCTAGTTTTGCATAATTGCGAGACATTTTGATAATTTTTCTTATATTTTTTGTAATGTATTCGTTTGCAACTTTGACCAAAAACCCTCCTTGAAACCCTTCTTTTCCAAACCTACGATTGCACGAATAGTAACAGTAGTCATCAGTATTGTCACCACTTCGACTTTAGGAGTCCGATTGAGTTGTTAATTTTTTATTTCATTTGTTCGAGTTTTTTCGATCTATTTGAGACCGTTTCTTCATAGTTTGGTTTCTCGACAATCTTATTTGAAAAAAATAGCTTTTAATCATTTTATGTAAAATGGAAGGTATTATATTGGTTTTAATTTATTTTTATATACTAGTGTTGGGCCCGTGCATTGCACGGGAGGATAAATTTTTTGTCGGAATATTGAACCGAGTTAAAATGAAACGTAATTTATCTGTTAACAGTTAATGAAATACAATGTGAAAAACGAATGTATTTTCATAAGTGGTTAACTTACATATATTCTTAATCGTTTGTTGTTATGAGTTTGTGCAATAATATTGGTAATAGTTTTGTATTATATTATTTAAAACTCAAACGACATGTCTCACAACATATTTATCTGACTATTGACTTCAAGACCTCATAGTATTAATCGATAAAAATAAAGATATGTATATATATCTTATTCCCCTACTTCGAAAAATATGATTATGGGTTTTGAAAAATATAAACAAATCCTCAGTAAATAAAATAAAATATAAAAAATTAGTTTTTCAAATAAACAAAAATATAGTGGAATACCTTTTGTTCAGTTGCAGGTTCCACCATTGACACCCGACCGTTCGTCTTCTTCTTGTACTCGGATGATACATAGAGAAGCTATATATATTTATAGTGAATGTAGAGAATATTTTAAAATCTTTTATTTTCATTTTCGATTTTACATTTAAATGTAAATATATTAAAAATATATCTACATCGTTTCTATTTTATTTTCTTTACACTTGGTTAATTTGAAATTATTTTAAAGAATACGATAATTTATTAGTGTATCTCGTTATTTTTTATTTTTAATTCATATCAACCTTCTTTTTTTTCTTCTTTTAATGGTCGTGAAAAAAAATACGTGTAGATTTTATATTATCAAAAAAATACGTGTAGATTTTATATTATGCTAATATAAAATACGTGTAGTACATACAACTTTTATGGTTGTTTTTTAAGTAATTAGCATTAAATAGCGGTACATTAAGTTTTAAGACTTGTTTTTAAGAGTTTTTTATGCCATCTTTATAATATAGTATAGATTTTTATATAAATTTGTTTAATTTAGACTTAATAATATAATGTAATTTATTTTGGTTTAATAATATAATTTTTTTTTATAAAATATTTTGTAAGATTTTTTAATTATATTTTAGATTTTTTATATCTAAAATATGCTGAGAGTTATTTTAGGGGAGTTAAAGTGGGAAATGGTTTTAGGGGAGTTAAAATGGTTAGAGATAATGATTGAAAATTAATGAATAACATTAAATGTAGTACATACAACTTTTATGGTTTTTTTTTAAGTAATTAACATTAAATAGCGGTACATTAAGTTTTAAAACTTGTTTTTAAGAGTTTTTTATGTCATCTTTATAATATAGTATAGATATAGATATATTTTGATTTCGGTTTCAATTAAAAAAGGAAACCGAAATAATTTATATATGAATAATTGTAGTAAGTTATTATTTCTAATTTCATATATTTGGTTATTCTAATTTTATCTTTATATATTGCTTTTTTCATCTTCTTTTATACATATTGATTTTAATAAGTTTTAGTTATGATTATAATTTTAGTGATATATATTATTCTAGATTTTTTATTTTACTTTATGTATTGATCATAATTAGTGATATTAAATGTAAAAATTTTCTGTTTGATGTATTGATGATATTAAATACTTTAAATGTAATTAATATTTCATTTATTAATGAAGGGGTTAATAATAAGTACTATTTGGTTATATATTAATTCTAATATATATATATATATATAGTGTTTGGTTCATTTGAGAAATGATAAATATATGAGAAATAGAGAAGTAATCCTAGCTATTCATATGGTCAAGATCGAATTTGACTAGTCAAATATTGCGGCTTTCACCGGTCAAAAGTTGCAGCTTTGACTGGTCAAACGTTGCGGCTATCCCAAAAATAGAAGGATAATTTCGTAAATTTTACAAAACACACGAGCTGTGTTCATATATGAACATGTATAATTCACATATGAACTATATGTTCATATATGAACCAGTGCAATTCACAACTGAACTCTTTTAATTGATTCATATATGAACCTTTGTGATTCATATATGAATCAGTTGAACTAACTAACAGATTTATATATGAACCTTTGTGTTTCATATATGAATCTGTATGAATCACAAAGATTCATATATGAACCTTTGTGAATCACAAAGATTCATATATGAACCTTTGTGAATCACAAAGATTCATATAAGAATCTGTATGAATCACAAAGATTCATATATGAATCAGTTGAACTAATTAAAAGATTCATATATGAATCTTTGTGATTCATACAGATTCATATATGAACTCATCACGTGTATTTTACGAAATTACCCCTCTACCTTCTATAGACCACACAAGGAATTATCCGGTGCTTCGCAGTCAAAGCCGTAAATGTTGACCAGATGAATGACTAAGATTACTTATCTATTTCTCATATATTTACCATTTCTCAAATGAATCTCTCCCTATATATATATATATATATATATATATATATATATTGGTTCTAACTTCATTTATATTTATATATTAATTTTAAATAAGTTTTAAAGGATAATATTACTTTAATGTTATATATTTACTTAAAAATAATAAAATGATTATTTAATTATTGTATTAAAACTGAGCTGAACTCATTTGGACGGTCATTTAATAATTATATAGTTTTTTAAATAATTATATAATGAGTATTGTGTAATTAATATAACCGACAATGATCACAAACTATTATAAGCTAGCTTCATCTTCATTTTATTTATTCATATAAACTATAAATTTATAATCAATTTATTATCATGTAGATACAGATAAAAATATACATATTAATCATAATTTCATTTACATAATGTGTTATTAAATATATATTATATATATATATATATATTCATTGATTGTTATGTAAATAAATAATTTGAGCTGGAAATAAAAGAATAAAGAAATTTGGGTGTAATTATAGGAGATGAACAGTCTAATCAATTTAATGTTTTCTAATAATTACATAATAAAAAAGACAAAGATTAGGAAAAATGTAAATAAAATATATATGTATTATATTCAAGTCTCACATATATATTATTATATTCAAGTATGTAACTAAAAATATACATATATTGGTCGTAATTTCATTTTTGTAATGAGTTTATAAATATTTTGATTATATATATATATATATATATATATTCAATAATTGTCATGTAAACAAATAGAGTCATGTGAAATAAAATAATTAAAAAATTGGGTGTAACCACAAAACCATAAAGAGTACATACAGATGAAATCTATACTCGAGTTGTAAAACATTTATAAAATATATGAATCCATATCCAACCCAATTATTAAATCTATGATGAAAACAAATAAAGAAAAATTATTCACATGTTTCTATATGTGGTAGTTGCAAAACCGATGAAGCCCTTTGTTTTTGTCATCTACTCTTCAGTTTACTCTTTATATTTCTCGAACCCAAACGGGTACGCATTGAATGTAGGCAAAACTGAAAACCTAGACCCAATACAAATAACATGATTGTATGCTTTTGAATATAGAAGTTCAAACCTTATTTCTCAAAATTTAATCAAGATACAATGTAAAAACAAAAAATTATCACATCTATGTATCAAATTAAAGAACATTTTTTCAGTTTTCCAATATAAATAGGTTAATCAAGATATATCTGGCAATCAAAATTATGAGAAATTAGATAAATAGCAATGAAAGCTTCTCATTGTGTCATGTCATTGATCAAATCGCATGCATCTGTCTTTACTAAGTTTTGGAGGAATAAACTGATGTATGCGAGTCATGTTGGGAAATCTTATTACATGACATTATATGGTTAATGCAAACATTTCTAGAAATTGATTTCATGAATTTCCCTTCTGTAGCTTTGTACAAACGCCTTGTCATGTAGTGTCTTAGTACGTAAACTATTTCTTATTCTTGGAATAAAAATTTATGCATGTTAGGACCATAGTGGTCCATTTGAGAAACTTGTTGTATATCCTTGTTCATCGTCATTATTATCTTGAACAATAATCCGATAGTTTTCTAAGTGTTTTTTTATACGTGCGTCAGTGGTGACCACTTTGTATACCTACCGAGAAAGGGTAGTAGATTTTATTCGTATGATTAATCGTTATAAAGATTTTGCATTTGAAAGTTTATAAAATTTCAAACTGGCATAGTAGTTGAAAAATCTTGAACTCATTAGGGATATAGATTTAAAACCCTATTGCGAAAAGAGTTGTAATCAAGGACTAGAGAAATCCTTGGGATTTGAAGCGTCAGATGATCCGATTTGTTGTCGATTCCAAATTTTGGGTCCAACTTATGAACCGATGCATGTATGAATGATTGAGGTATTAGATTTAAGTATTCTCCTAGTTATTAAGTGGTGATCTTTGGTTTCGGTGAATTAAATGTGTTGAAGTTTTGGGTGGCTGCTTTCTTTTGGTTGGTTTTGAAGTTGGAGGTTGATGTTACGGCATAATGTTTTGTGTCTATGGTGTACCAACTTAACGGTACTTGTGAATGGTGATAATGTTATGTTGGGTTAATGGGGATGTATAATTTGGGGGATTATCTCAGAAGTAGGTGTCAACTTGAAATCAACGTTGCTATTTGGGATTGAATGGTTGGTAGTATATCCACTTTACAGATAGTCGTTTTAAGGATGGGAGTCGACATTCGATTTAAAGGACGACGACTGTCTGGGTACTTCAGTGCACTTTCGTTGAATTTGGTGTGCTTGCAAGTTAAGTGGTAACCTAAAGAATATTAGATGCTGGGATCGATCATTGGTAATCCTGTAATCATTTGGGTTTTCGCTGAAGCAACAATTGATGCTTGTAAGCATTACAGGAGAAGTATAATTGTGGGATTTAGGGTAATCCTCTGTCTGCAGGTGTTATTTATCGTAGATTGGATTGGACCGAGCTAGCGTTAGCAATTTAGTCAGGGAAAGGACGATAAATCCTTGGAGGTGTTTATTGGAGAAGTTTGGCGAGAATGCCGAGGTAGACTTTAAGTGCAAATCGATTATTAAGGAGATCGTCATGTGTTGAAACTAGAAGTATTGTTTCTAAAACAACAGTGGGTGATCAGGTCAGCAACTCTATATATGGATTCCTTAACACTCGGGTAGTCAACCTAGTGGTGGATACCTGGAATTGAAAAGAGTATGATCAAACTACGGTTGAATCGTCTCTGCAAAGTTTGTTGTGTTCGTGAAGACAAGAAAGGAGTGTAATGTAATTCGATGAAGGATGATTAGAAGTATTTAAGGGTGAAGTTCGCTTCGAAATATCCTTGGTGGAATTGGTTGGTTAGAGTCGTAAGTTACTTTTGAGGTATTATGTTAAATCTAAGGTTAGGAGACAACCTAAATTTTATGATAGGAAAATGATGTGTTAAGGACTCCATGTTCATTCCGTCATCGGTAAGGTACCTCGAACCTTGGGAATTAAGTTGTGACGACTCGTTATTAAAGATTAAGTGATAACCGTAATTGGGAGGTAATCGGTTTTGTGTTGGAGGTAGGGTATCAAGTTGGGAGGTAATCCTTTTGGATAGAGGACCAATTAACCTCGCTAAGTTCGACGTTTGGGTGTTTGGTCGGAGCCAGATTTTGAGGACGAAATCTCTTTTAAGTTTGGGAGGATTGTAACACCCGCAATTTTCTAAAGAACAGTTTATGATCAGCTAAGGAAATCAGTCAGCGATCGACCGAGAGAAACGATCGGGGAACGGTTTAGCACGAAAGGTGAGAAGGGCCCAGAGACACGCGCGGCTTAGCCCGCGGCCTCAAAGTCGCGGCTAAACCCGCGTAACCCATTGTAGCTACGTAGCATGCGCGGCTTGGAGGCCGCGTCCAAGGCCGCGGGAGTAGTCTGGACGATTTAAAACCCCATTTTTAGGGTTTTCTCCCATTTCGTCCTCCCCTCTCCTTTTCTCTCCTCCTTAGTTCGTTTTGGGAACTAGGGTTTTGTATTTGGGAGCAACTATGGTGGATTGGTCCAAACAAAACTCAAGGGTTCAGTATTTGGAAGCTCGAGTTGAAGGTTTGATGGGTTGTTTGGATGGCTTTGGGTGGAAAGTCTCAACATCCAATATGGTAAGTTTCCTTGAGTAATCTAAGTTTTTTGGTATAAGGATATTTATAGATCTGAAGGTTTACTTGTTGATGTTTATGCTAGACTTGAAAGAATGGGTTGTTTGGAAACCTTAGTTTTTGTTGGTAATAGCTTGGAAATGGTGGATCTACTCTATTGAAGGCTAATGGTTAGATTTGGAACCTAGGTTTAACCTAACCTAGTAAGGTGAGTTCAAGTTGATTTGTGAAAATGTTGTACATGCCAAAATGTCTATTTTAAAGCATTTATGTGTAACACCCCGGATTTCCGTTTTATATCTTGTTATTCTTATGTATAAGCTTTTGTCGTTAACACCATGTTTGGTATGAAGTTTGAGCTTTTGGATTTCGGTGAATCGGGGCAACTTCCAGTGAGCTTCGCGACTTGCTCGCGACTTGAAGTCGCGGCATTAGTCGCGATATCCACTGTTTGGGTTCGAGGTTGAGTTAGCGGGCGAGTTGTACCGCGACTTGCAGTCGCGGCATAACCCGCGAGATTCCCTGGCCGACTAAAGGGTTTTCAGATTCAAAATATCTCATTTGGTTTCAATCTAAAATCTCAAACTCTTTCTATTCTCTCTCTTTATATCTCTCTCTCTCTCTAAGTTTGGTTTGTTTTCTTTGGATCTTCGAGCTTCCGTTAATCGCTAGTATTAAGTGCATTGCTCGGGGTTTCGGTGTAGAAAGCTTCGTCTTCTCAAGGGGGTCGATATCTGGTTTTTCGGGTTTTCGTATAAGCCTATTGGGTGAGTTCCTACTACCTTTTTCTAAACTTTATACATGTCAAAACTTACATTTTGAACTTCTATATATCTCCATGGTTTCAGATCTAAGTTTACTGCATTTTAATATAACTTGAGTTTTGGGAGATTTTAGGGTTCCTGATCATTTTCGATTAAAATGATGGGTTTCATCTTATTTGAAGTAAAAGGATGTTTTACTTGCACATTTATGTGAGTTACTTGAAAGAATGTTTAAAGTTCATTTTTGATGATTTTCATTCTTACCAGAAGTTAAACATGAAAATGCATTTTGTTTATAAATGTTATTTTATACCATATGACTATCTATGGTTGGTCACATATGTTGTTGTGACGAGTCTGTACCATTACTAGTGGATCCCTAGGTATTGAGTCGACTTATATTTGGGATGTCTTTTCCCCTCTTTGTAAATGGATGTATATGATCCTCGGGGGCCATTTGGTACGGTTATGTGAGACCGGTTACTAGCCATGGATCATATTTTCCCTTATTTGTAGCTATGGATGCATATGATCCTCGGGGGCCATTTGGTACGGTTATGTGAGACTGGTTACTAGCCATGGATCATATTTTCCCTTATTTGTAGCTATGGATGTATATGATCCTCGGCGGCCATTTGATACGGTTATGTGAGACCGGTTACTAGCCATGGGTCATAGTGTAGTCCTAGTGAACGAGTTTTGACTTGGTTTCCTCGGGGCCCTCCCTCACATCGTAGTACGGACCTTTGTAGTTCGTGGCCATGGATTCCAAGTGTTTCGACTCATAACTCGGATTGTGACCTACTTTGTGTTACGCTACAATCCTTGGTAAAACTGGTTATCTTTGTCATCGTATGATGAGTTTGCATTGAAAAGGCCCGGTTGTGGCAAAGGTTTCATTTGAAAACTAAACCTTATTGAAAAGATTTCCTTATGATACAATTGTTTATATCTCTTGAAAATTTATAAACTGTATGTTCTCACTAGGCTTTAAGCCTAACACTTTTTCTCAAATGATGTGTATAACAGGTTCCCATTAGCGGTGGGTTGCCAAGGGCTTGTGTGAAGAGCTTGGTGTCGGGGGTTTTTGAGATGACTAGTATTGATGTTGGGCAATTGTTTAAGTCCCATTCTTTTGGTGATATTGGATTAGCAACTGATGTAATCTAGATAGGTTATGTTTAGATTAGTTTGTTGTTGAATTCCATATCCGTATTCAGGTTTGTAAAGGTTTAGTACATTTCCCCTTTTTGGGAGGTTAATGCCAAGTGTTGATGCTTATTTGTCCAGTTTCCGCGTTTTAAATTCACTCTGGATTTTAGGGTGTTACAAGTTGGTATCAGAGCTCTAGTTTAAGTGAACTAGGCATGAATGTAAGATGTCTAGACTTAGACTGAGTATGTTAGGCAATGATTGTGAGATGGGTAGAATTTCTAAGATGGGTTAGTCTTAGAGTCGACGGAAACTATGGTTATCAAGCGTTGTGGCGATGGTAACGAGAACCTTTATGTGTTATATATTCATAATCTCACCTAGCTAATGTTATTATGAGGATATTTATACGTGATGGTGCTTGAAGTGCCGTTACCGTGACAATTGGTGATGTAGTAGTACGTTCTATTATGCTTGGTTTATTAATGTTATGATATTTGTAGACGTAGTAGTACGTTTCCTTCGTGTTCAATTCTGTTAATCTCCTCCTTATTCATCCTCGTGCTTGTATGAACTGCCTTGGTATGTCGACCGTTAGGGTAGTAAGAAAGTTTCTGATTGGGTAACCATTAGAAAAAGTTGATGATTTTATTATTAGTTACTTGGAGTGACGGTAAGTATGGTGATTGCATTAAGTGGACGGTTTCGAGTCGGATTAATTGGTTGGATTAGAACCATAGACTTTTTGAATTGATGTATTCAAGGATAATTTGTGAGGGGAACCTATGAAGTCCGTGGTCTTTACCTTAAAACGTTGAACATCTGGTTGACGATAGTGTAACTATAGAAATCGAGGAGCGTGAGTTCAAGTTGAATTGTGAAAACGGTGTGCATGCCAAAATATGTATTTTGAAGTAGAAATATGTTTTACTTGGTATTTGTCAATGTGTGAGTATTTTGATAAGTTTTCATATTTGGTGAACTTGGGTTGTTTTAACCTCCTAAAATGCTTAGATTGGGTTTTGAACAGTTCAACAACTAAAAAGCATGATTTACGTGTTCTTGGTGGTTTTATACAAGTAAACTCTATTTTTATGATTTATGCATCTTTGATGATTTTTGTACAAATGAAGTCTATTTTACGTTATATGCATTTTGGGTGTATTTGCATTCATAAACCCTTTTGAAACTCTTTGGTCCCAATACGTGTTGAGTTTTGGGTTAATCACGTCTTGGAGGTATGTGTCTTCATAAACATTGTTTAAAGACATTTCATTATTTGGGGAACATTAATTGTCGGCCAAATGGATTTTGAGCATTTTAGCTCTCGGTGTCGACTTAAAGAGTATTGAGGACATTTGTCCGGTTTTAATGGCTCGATGTAGAGTCCAATTTATGATGTACATCTTAATTCATTTCATTGCATATTTATAATCATTGCAGGCTCGAGTGCTTTTGTCATTCATGTGTAGTCATGTATTTTTAGACTGTGTTGCATTGGTTACATAGGCACACAAGTCAGTCTTATTTGATGGTCAATTGGGTGGTACGGGGTTGGACTCCGAGACCCATGTTTTATGACCAAAACATGGCAAGTAGGCACTAGGAGGGGGTAGTCTTGGGCGCCACTGTGTGGATGTGTGCCTAGATCTCCGCCGTCGGGGAATTTCCTCAGTTGTAGTCCCCGGGTGTGCTGGGTCTTTCGGGTGTCCTTTGTGGCATCAAGGTACCTCGTCTCTTTGGGTGGAACTAGTCAAGGATTCGTAGGGTCACTTGGGTTTCATATCGTTAGGTGTCATGCGATGATCGTTGTAGGGGTGGCATACTTTGTGCTCTTTCACTCTCAACGGATACGGGTATCCCCCGTTGTCAGCCGCTGTACTTTGGATATTTAATTGTCCATTTGGTGTATACAATTTTATAGACCGTTGGAAAATGCATGTCATTGAACTAGGAGTCATTTTGGGAAACAGGAAGAGAAAGAGTTCTTTTGGAAAACATTTTGTTTCAACTAATGAGAAATTTTGGGGTTAATTACCTTTTGGGTCGTGGTGTTTGCATAATTGTTGGTCAAACGTATTTCGATGTCTCTGTTGGCTTTCATTGGGTATTTACGTAAATTGTTGGGTCGTTGGCTCGTTTTAACTAAATGGAGTCTTGAGGTCATTTTTCCGGTTTAAAAACAGTTGTGGAAATTTTATTGGCATTCGGTGGTATTGTTCCCCTTTGAGTTTTGTGGGAGCAGTTCAGTTGCACATATCATGTATGCATATTTTATTTGAAATTTCAGTCATGGGGTTTTGGCAAATGTTTTAGAACGATGAGAGCATGTTTATATTTGGCTTTGAACTCGAAACCGACATAAATTAATTCATGTTTAAACCAGGTGCATACGCATATCAATCTACTAGCTTTGTGAAATAAACGGTCACATGCAAGTTTTGTGGTAAAATCTTATTTCGTGCCGCATTGTGACTAAAAGAGAGAAAACTTTAAGAGTTCGATATCATGAGCATGTTGTCTTGAGTTTTGGAAACATTTTATTTATACAGTTTGGAATTAAACTAATTACTCTTACAATTGCTCAAATAGCATGCATATGTCTTTACTAAATTTTGGGGAATAAACCGATGTATACGAGTCACGTTGAGAAGTTTTATTTCAAGACATTTCAGGGTGAATTGCAGTAATTTTGAGGTTCGATTTTGTAAATTTCCCTTCTGTAGTTTTGTATGAGGTCTTGTTATACACTGTTTTAGTACGTAAAACTATTTCTCATTCGTTACATAAATTATACTGTTGGTGTGAGTAATCGTATGAAAGATTTATGGTATTTCGGATAGAACTTTTGCCCAGAACATATTTCAGTTATTGATTTTACTGATAGGAGTTTTCCGCAATGCATGAAATGAATTTCTGGTTTGCATGTCGTTGTAATTACAATTTTGGGTAAGTACGTTTTATCGGTGCGGCCCAAATTTGAAACGCGAATAATATATATATATATATATATATATATATATATATATATATATATATTTATTTACTTATTTACGTTCCTATGGTGTTGCTACATTTGGGAAATGATCGGACGTATATAGGTCTTGTTGGAAATTTTATCTTCCGACGTTTTGTGTTAAAGTAAAGGATTTTAAAGTTGAGGTTGAAAATCCTCTTTCGGGAGTTGTACAAACTTTTATTGCATATGTTATGGGACGGAATGTTATTTTCTTACGCATAGCATAAATTGATGCATACTAAGACCCTTGTAGTCCGTTTGAAAATTTTGTTACGCATCTTTCGTTATCATTTTATTAGCGTAAGTATTGATCAAATGTGTTTTGAAAATGGTTTTATATGTGTGGCATTGGTGATCAATTTTGAAACCTATCGAATGCACGATAGTGTATTTTCACCGCACGTTTAATTGTTATAAAACTTATGTATTTGAGAGTTTTATAAATCTCAAATTGGCATAGTAGTGTGAAAAACCTTGAACTCATTGGGCTATAGGTGTAACCCCCCTCGTGTTAGAAGTTGAGATTAAGGATTAAAAGTGTCTTTGGAGTTTGAGGCATTAGACAGGTGCTTTCTCCCAGTTAGTTAAGTAACGATCTTTATGCTTCGTTAAACCTACGGATTAAAATCATATTCGGTTGTTAGGGTATGGTTGGTTTTGGAATTGTGGGAAATTTGGTACGACGACATGCTATGTGTCGGTGGTGTACTATATTGTTGCGGATTCGTGAATAATGATGATGTTATGGTTGACTGGTAAGGAAGTTGGTTTTGGGTGACTACTTCCAAGAGTATGTGTCAATTTTGAATCGACATTGCTAATCGGGAATGAAATATTTGGTAGTATACTCACGTTTGCATAATGGTCATTCTGAGGATAGGTGTCGACACTCTAATTTGAGGTCAATAACTGTTGGTATGCTTCAATGTATTTCCGTTAGATCTGGTGCGTCTGCAGGACGAGCGGTAAACTTAAGGAAATTAGATGTTGATAATTAAGAATCGATCATTGGTATTTTGATAATTGTCAGGATTTTCATTGATTTGGAATTCGATGCTTGAGTGCATGGTGGGAGTTGGTGGTAATGTTTATTGGATACATTTGGTGAGAATGTCGAGGTGGACTTTAAATACAAATCGATTATCGAGGAGACCTTGAGGCGTCGTTTTTAGAGGTATCTAAGGGAAAGGTTTGCTTTGGGGTATTCTTGGTAGAAATTACTGAATAAGGTCGTAAATTACTCTTGAGGTATTATGAGCAACATAAGGTTGGGAGGCAACCGAGATTTAATGATTAAGAAAATGATTAAGCAAGGACTCAACGTTCATCATGACGTCGGTGAAATATACCGAACATTGAGATTGAGTTTTGTAACGACACGTTATGAGAAACGCAGTGGCAACCTAAACCGGAATGTAATCGGGTCCGTACATAAGGTGAAGTTTCATGAAGGCATTCCTTTTGGATAGGAAATCAATCAATATTTCCAGGTGTGATGTTTGGTGCTTGGTGGTTCCAGATTTCGAGGACGAAATCTCTTTTAAGGTTGGGAGGATTGTAACACCCCGGATTTCCGTTTTGTATCTGGTTATTCTTATGTATAAGCTTTTGTCGTTAACACCGTGTTTGGTATGAAGTTTGAGCTTTTGGATTTCGGTGAATCGGGGCAACTTCCGGTGAGCTTCGCGACTTGCTCGCGACTTGAAGTCGCGACATTAGTCACGATGTCCACTGTTTGGGTTCGAGGTTGAGTTAGCAGGCGAGTTCTACAGCGACTTGCAGTCACGACATAACCCGCGAGATTCCCTGGCCGACTTAAGGGTTTTCAGATTCAAAATATCTCATTTGGTTTCAATCTCAAATCTCAAACTCTCTCTATTCTCCCTCTTTATATCTCTCTCTCTAAGTTTGGTTTGTTTTCTTTGGATCTTCGAGCTTCCGTTAATCGCTAGTATTAAGTGCATTGCTCGGGGTTTCGGTGTAAAAAGCTTCGTCTTCTCAAGGGGGTGGATATCTGGTTTTTCGGGTTTTCGTATAAACCTATTGGGTGAGTTCCTACTACGTTTTTCTAAACTTTATACATGTCAAAACTTACATTTTGAACTTCTATATATCTCCATGGTTTCAGATCTAAGTTTACTGCATTTTTATATAACTTGAGTTTTGGGAGATTTTAGGGTTCCTGATCATTTTCGATTAAAATGATGGGTTTCATCTTATTTGAAGTAAAAGGATGTTTTACTTGCACATTTATGTGAGTTACTTAAAAGAATGTTTAAAGTTCATTTTTTATGATTTTCATTCTTACCAGAAGTTAAACTTGAAAATGCATTTTGTTTATAAATATTATTTTATACCATATGACTATCTATGGTTGGTCACATATGTTTTTGTGACGAGTCTGTACCATTACCAGTGGATCCATAGGTATTGAGTCGACTTATATTTGGGATGTCTTTTCCCCTCTTTGTAAATGGATGTATATGATCATCGGGGGCCATTTGGTACGGTTATGTGAGACCGGTTACTAGCCATGGATCATATTTTCCCTTATTTGTAGCTATGGATGCATATGATCCTCAGGGGCCATTTGGTACGGTTATGTGAGACCGGTTACTAGCCATGGATCATATTTTCTCTTATTTGTAGCTATGGATGCATATGATCCTCGAGGGCCATTTGGTACGGTTATGTGAGACCGATTACTAGCCATGGGTCATAGTGTAGTCCTAGTGAACGAGTTTTGACTTGGTTTCCTCGGGGTCCCTCCCTCACATCGTAGTACGGACCTTTGTAGTTCGTGGCCATGGATTCCAAGTGTTTCGACTCATAACTCGGATTGTGACCTACTTTGTGTTACGCTACAATCCTTGGTAAAACTGGTTATCTTTGTCATCGTATGATGAGTTTGCATTGAAAAGGCCCGGTTGTGGCAAAGGTTTCATTTGAAAACTAAACCTTATTGAAAAGATTTCCTTATGATACAATTGTTTATATCTCTTGAAAATTTATAAACTGTATGTTCTCACTAGGCTTTAAGCCTAACACTTTTTCTCAAATGATGTGTATAACAGGTTCCCATTAGCGGTGGGTTGCCAAGGGCTTGTGTGAAGAGCTTGGTGTCGGGGGTTTTTGAGATGACTAGTATTGATGTTGGGCAATTGTTTAAGTCCCATTCTTTTGGTGATATTGGATTAGCAACTGATGTAATCTAGATAGGTTATGTTTAGATTATTTTGTTGTTGAATTCCATATCCGTATTCAGGTTTGTAAATGTTTAGTACATTTCCCCTTTTTGAGAGGTTAATGCCAAGTGTTGATGCTTATTTGTCCAGTTTCCGCGTTTTAAATTCACTCTGGATTTTAGGGTGTTATATTATGTGTTTTACATGAAATTATCAACTGTTTAGTTATTTGATAACTTTTGATTATTTGAAGTGTTCACTTTATTAAACTTTGTAAAACATCCATATTTGGGATTTTAGGGTATTTTGTTAAATGTGTCATAATAATTGTGTTTCGACGATTTATTGCATAAATAGATATTTGGTCAAAAACGCACTTTTAAGTGTTTGTTGGGTTTTAGGCATCATTCATGAAATGGGATATTTTGAAAAGTACGAATGTGTGAGTCCTTTGGTTTTGGGTCGATCCCGACTTTGGAGAACATTTTAGAAATGGTAATCACGTTAGCTTTGGGCCGAAGGCCAATTGTGATTTGAGAGACAAAGATATTTGGGAAAAGATGTATTTTTGGTTTATGTAACCCTATTGGCTCACATATTTTAGCCAAACGTTTATTATGCCTTTTGGGGCTTGGTTTGCACTCAAATGAGTCTTTGGAACATTTGTTCAGTTTTGGTAGATCGTTAAGGAGCTTTGGACGTATGGTGTACTTAGTTGCATCCTATTTGAGAGTTACATGTTTGAATGCGTTAGTTCATTCGTTTGAGTCATATAACGTT
The DNA here is from genome assembly GCA_954870635.1 of Arctium minus. NCBI lineage: Eukaryota > Viridiplantae > Streptophyta > Magnoliopsida > Asterales > Asteraceae > Arctium > Arctium minus. The sequence continues at coordinate 40,212,954 of OX941080.1, read as the reverse complement.
TTTGACTGTAATGCATTGGATCCATAGACATATGAGTCAGTCAGTTGGTTTAGTTGGGGACCTTATCCTCGTTTTGGGACTGGATATTGTTTATGGCTAGCGGGAGCTCGAGGTAGAGATCGTGGGTGGTTGAACTCGATAACCGTGTAACCTTTGTTGAAGGGCTCGAGGTAGATATCGTGGGTGGTTGAACTCGATGCCCGTTTGTAATCAAGTCTGGTTACTCGTCGTGGAATTTAGTGTCCGTGTTTGAAGTCTAGTGAGTGGTCCCTAAGTCATGTTCTTATGTAAGCTTGCGGTGGTAGATCGGTTTGGGAGCCGTATACGGAGCTAAGTCTTGCGGTGGTTGTTGGGAATATAAGATTTGTTCAAGTATGGTTAATGCTGCTAGTATATCATGATTACTACTGCTAGTAGATTTAATACTGCTTGAAAAGTTAGTGCTGCTATTTCAATAGTTAGTACTGCTTGGAGAGTTAGTACTGCTAGTAGTTAGTACTGCTAAGGGATTACTACTGCCAACATGATTAATACTACTAAGGAGTTTAATGCTGCTGAAGATGGTTAATACTTCTAAAGAAGGTTAATGCTACTTATGAGATGAAGACTCAGTATGGAATGAAGACAACTGTATAGAAGACTTGTTAAAGTAAAGGAGATAATTATGGATTGAAGATCAATTGTATTTTGATAATTATCTTGTAATATGTCTTGTATAAATAGTATAGAAGTCTTTGATAGAATTAACTTTTGATTGATAAGCTTTTAGAGAGAGAATTAACCTCAAGGTTTATAATCCTAGTTCTAGAGAAGTAGAATTCGTCTTGGTGAGCCTGTTCATCAAGATTGAGGTTTTGTTTGAAAGCTTGTAACTTTAATCATTCAATAAAGTATACAAGTTGTGATTTCTGATTCACTGTTACATTGATAGTTGAATATTAAAGTGTTATTCCGCAACTCTTTTAATATTGTTTCTGAGTGTTATTATTCTTGTTAAGAATTAGATCCTGACAAGTGCTATCAGAGCTAGTATTCTTAGAAACCTTCATTCATCATGGACAACACAGGTGAATCAAACAGTACTTTTGTCTCAAAGGTTCCCATGCTCAAACCTAATGAGTTTGACATGTGGAAAATTCGGACCAAGCAGTACATCCTCCTTACAGACTGTTCTATGTGAGACATTGTTGAGAATGGTCCCTCTGCTGAAGGTAAAATTGAACAAGATGGGAGAAGACCACCTCCAAAAACTGATGGTGAGAAGAAAGTCAGACAGTTGGAGATGAAAGCCTTAAGCACCCTGCTTTTGGCCATTCCTAATGAGTATCAACATCAGTTTCAACACTGCACTGATGCTCAGATTCTATGGAATGCCTTAGAAAAGAGATTTGCTGGCACCAAGAGCACTAAAAGGAATCAAAGGGATATTCTCAAGCAACAATATGAGAATTTTACATCTGCAAAGAATGAGTCTATAACTCAAACTTTTGACAGATTCAATAAGTTAATTGGTGAGTTGGCTACGGTTGGAGTCCAGATGGAACAAGATGATGTCAACCGAAAGTTCCTCAGATCTCTTGGAGATGAATGGACTATGTACACTGTTTCATTCAGACAGAATGACTTATTGGAAGAAAAGGAACTGGATGATCTGTACAATGATCTAAGAGTGTTTGAATCTGAGGTGGAAGCAAAGAAGAAGCCTACTGGATATGTTCATAATGCTGCACTCCTATCAGCATCAATTGATTCTACTGCTAACCCTTAATCAGTTAATGCTGCCAGTGGAGTAAATCAAGAAAAAGGCAATGAATCTGTTTTTGAATCCTTTCTTTCCAGCCATGGTAACTCCTCTTTAATCAATGATGACTTGGAACAGCTTCATCCTGATGATCTTGAAGAGATGGATATTAAAGGGCAGATGGCCATGCTTTCTATGAGGGTGAAGAAGTTCATTAAGAGGACTGGGAGGAACAACTTCTCTCAAAGAAGAGAAGATGGAGCAGGCTTTGATAAGTCAAAGGTGGAGTGCTATAAGTGTCATATGAAGGGACACTTTGCCAGGGAATGCAGAAGTGGAATGTCTTACAACAACCATCAACAAGCTCAGACTGGAAGCTTCAACCAGAACAGAAACTCTGCTCAAGCTCTTGTTTCTCAACAAGGAATGGGGTTTGACTGGAGTGATCAAGCTGAAGAGGCCATTCAAAATCAAGCTCTCATGGCAGAAGTATCAGATCTCCCAACTGAGGTACTTTCTAATCTCTGTTCTCAAACTTGCATAGACACTGTTAAAAGGTACAGGGATCACAACCAAAGTATGTGTGATGACCTTAAGAGGTTAGAAAAAGATAGAAAAGACTATGTGAGAATTGTTGAGAGGTTTGAGGAACAGATTAAAGGTTTCCAAGCCAATGAACTTCAACACACATATGATACCAATTACTGGAAGTTGGAGAAAAATGAGCTAGAAATCCAATTGAAAAAGTCTAGTGAGGAGAATGAAAAGTTGAAAGGAGAACTAGCCAAGGTTAAGCTAGATGTGGAAAAGTTTTCCTATGCTTCTAAAGCCATGGATTCAATTCTAAAGGTCCAAATCCATGATAAGCTTAAACCAGGAATTGGGTACAATACCACACCACCACCATACAACAAAAACTACATCCCTCCTAAATCAGACTTGCTAGAGACCAAGGATATGAAGGATTTGCATGAGGCAGCCACTGAGATAGATCCTTTAGATGAAGTAGTTGTTGAGGAAAAGACTGAGAAAGAAGCTTGTAAGAGTAAGGATAATACTGTGAATGGTGAGATTCCCTTAGAAAATACCATTATTACCAATGAGGGTTGTGGAAGGAATTGGGTCAAATCTGATGGTGTAGAGAAGACTGAGGGAAAGTCTAATAAGGTTCATTACAAGCAGACCACAGTTGTGAATCCTGTTCTTTGCAAACAGTGTGCATGTAATAAATATGAGCCACTAAAACATGATAAAAGGAGAGGAAATCAAAGAAATTGGAATAATCAGTGGGCTCAGAAACAAGGAGTTGATCTGAGTAGAATCATCAGACACAAACCTTGTTTCATATGTGGCAAATTAAATCATCTTGCTAAGCACTGTTATTTTAATCCTATGAACCAAAGGATAAATTTTCAAAGATCTATTCAAAAACCCTTTGGTTATAGGAAGGATGAAAGGAACCATGTGGCTAAGAAACATGCTAAATCTAAAAGCCACATGAAGAAAAAGACTGTGAAAGAAAGTGTCAAGATGTGGATTCCCAAAAGCACTAAAACTATTAGTACTGCTACCACAAATAGTGCTGCTGACAATGATAGTGCTGCTAGAAGCAATACTACTGCTACCAATGTTAGTGCTGCTGAGAGTATTAGTACTTCTAAAACTAACATTGTTAGTACTTCTTCAAATGTTAATACTGCTAACTCTGTTAGTGCTTCTAACAAGGTTAGTAGTCCTAAACCTGTTAGTGCTGCTAACTCTGTTAGTACTTCTAAAATTAGTACTGCTTATAATGTTTGTGCTGCTAGACCTATCATCTTGACAAAGTACTCCAGTAAAGAGTGCTCTGGTTTTAAAAATCTCATCAAAAAGGAGTGTAAATACTTTGATGAGAAAGGGAGACCCAAGACCACTTTGGCTTGGGTTCCCAATCAATACTAATTGATTTATCTTATGTACAGGGCAATCAATAGCTCAAGGGAAAGAACATCTGGCATGTTGATAGTGGTTGCTCTAGGCACATGACAGGGAACATGGCTTGCCTCAAGAATTTCAAGAAAATTGATGGAGGACATGTTGCCTTTGGTAATACTCCAGATGGAGGTAAGATTAGTGGTAAGGGTGATGTAACAAAAGGTAAGATGACCTTTGAGGATGTTTTTTATGTTGAGCATTTAAGGTACAACCTGTTAAGTGTATCTCAGGTTTGTGACAAAAAGCATAGTATATTATTCACTGATTCAGAATGCATTATCCTTGCTCCTGGATTCAAGGTAGTTGATGAAAAGATGATACTACTAAGAACTCCCAGAAAAGATAATGTCTATTGTTTGGATATGGAAAATGTTTCAACTGATTCATCCCTAAACTGTCTTGTTTCAAAAGCATCTTTAGATGAATCATCACTTTGGCACAGAAGGATGTGTCACATGAACTTTAAAACAATGAATAAACTTGTTAAAAACAACCTTGTAAGAGGTTTGCCTTCAAAAGTCTTTTCATGTGATGATCATTGTGTTGCTTGTCTCAAAGGCAAACAACACAAAACTTCTCATAAGTCCAAAGAAGTGAACACACTTTCTTTTTCTCTTCAGTTGTTGCATATGGAGCTGTTTGGACCTACAAATGTTATGAGTATAGGTAAGAAATCATACTGCTTAGTTATTGTTGATGATTACTCTAGATTTACTTGGGTATATTTTCTAAGGACTAAGGATGAGACAAGTGGACTGATCAAATCCTTTATTCTAAGAATTGAAAACCAAACAAATCGAAAGGTAAAAGTCATTAGGTCAGACAATGGTACTGAATTCAAAAATCTTGACCTAAACACCTTTTGTGAGGAAAAGGGAATTGAGAGGCAATTCAGTGCTCCTAGGACTCCACAACAAAATGGTGTTGCTGAGAGAAGGAATAGGACACTGATTGAAGATGCTAGATCTCTGTTATCTGATTCAAAACTTCCAATTACTTTCTGGGCTGAAGCAGTTAATACTGCTTGCTATGTCCAAAACAGAGTTCTAGTAGTCAAGCCTAAAAACAAGACATCATATGAGCTTTTTAATAAAAGAAAACCATTTATTGGTTTTTTCAAACCTTTTGGGTGTCCTTGTACCATTCTCAATACCAAAACTCACTTAGGAAAGTTTGATAGCAAGGCAGATGACGGTTTTCTTGTTGGTTACTCATCTCAGAGTAAGGCCTACAGAGTATTTAATTCTTCTTCTAGAATAATTGAGGAAAGTGACAATGTCAAATGCAATGAGAACACACAAAATCCTATTGGTTCTGGTCCTCAGTGGTTGTTTGACATTGATTCACTAACTAACTCTTTTGGTTTCAGTAGTGATGATCATGCAGGTTCAGGAAGTAGAGGATCAGGGGAAGAACAAGTACATAATAGTATTGCTCAGTCTGTGATCTTTCCATTACCTACAATGGACCCTGTTGAAATCTGTGAGAAGGAAACTGTTACTGAACCAATTCAGAGTGAAGAAGAAAGAAGAGATGAGGAGAATTCAGAGCATGAAGAGCCAGAAGTAGCTGATGTGATTCCCTCAACTGACTTGAATGATTCCAATTTAGATGTGGGAATTAATGAAGAACCTAGTCATCAGAAAAGAACTCAGAAGATTCATCCTCCTGAGCTGGTAATAGGAGACATCTCTTCTCCTATGATGACTAGGAATCAAAGCAGACTTCAAGATTTGCAGGATCATCAGAATACAGTACTCTCTTGCTTTCTATCCCAGATTGATCCTAAAAAGGCGTATGATGCAATGAAAGATTCAAGTTGGATAGAAGACATGCAAGAAGAGTTACTTCAGTTTAAATTGCAAGATGTTTGGGACTTGGTGGACCTTCCAAAAGGTCATAGAGCAATTGGCACCAAGTGGATTTTCAGAAATAAAAATGACGAGAGAGGAATAGTAATCAGAAACAAAGCAAGGCTAGTGGCACAAGGGTACACTCAGGAAGAAGGCATAGACTATGAGGAAGTCTTTGCTCCAGTTGCAAGGGTCGAGGCAATTAGGCTGTTCCTAGCCTATGCTTCATATATGCAGTTCAAGGTATATCAGATGGATGTGAAAAATGCCTTTCTATATGGAACAATTGATGAAGAAGTATATGTCTGTCAGCCACCTTGTTTTGAAAATCCATCATATCCTGACAGAGTATACAAACTTAAGAAAGAACTTTATGGTCTACATCAAGCCCCAAGAGCATGGTATGATACTCTGTCTACCTATCTCTTGGAAAATGGGTTTGAAAGAGGAATAATTGACAAAACCCTTTTCATCAAAAGAAGAAAGAAGGACATCCTACTTGTTAAGATCTAAGTGGATGACATCATCTTTGGATCCACAAAAGATCAGATGTGTAGAGACTTTGAAGAGTTGATGCACAAGAGCTTCAAAATGAGTTCAATGGGTGAACTTACTTTCTTCCTTGGGCTTCAAGTGAAACAACAGAAAGATGGGATTTTCATAAGTCAATCAAAGTATGTGAAAGACATCCTAGATTAGTATGGTCTATCAGACTCAAAGCCAGCAAGCACACCAATGGAAACACACAAACAGATCACTGCTGATCTTGAGGGGGAGGATGTTGATGTCCATCTTTATAGATCAATGATTGTATCTCTCATGTATCTCACAGCCTCAAGACCAGATATCATGTTTCGCGTGTGTGTTTGTGCCAGATTCCAAGTCAAGCCAAAGCAGTCACATCTTCAAGCAGTTAAAAGGATTTTCAGATACTTAAGAGGGCAACCTAGATTAGGTCTTTGGTATCCTTATGAATCCAACTTTGACTTGATTGCTTATTCACACAGTGACTTGGGTGGTGCTAATATGGATAGAAAGTCTACTTCAGGGGGATGTCAGCTTTTGGGTGCAAGACTAGTATCTTGGCAGTGTAACAAGCAAACCACAGTGTCCTTATCCACAACAGAAGCTGAGTACATTGCTGCTGCAAGTTGCTGCTCTCAGGTTCTATGGATTCAGAATCAAATGCTGGACTATGGGGTAACCTTTCTTCACACTCCAATCTTCATTGACAATAGCAGTGCTATTAGCATTGTTAACAATCCAGTCAAGCACTCCAAAACAAAGCACATTGAAATCAGGTATCACTTTATTAGAGACTGCAATGAAAAGAGGCTTATTCAAGTTGCTAAAGTACATACTGATAACCAGTTTGCTGATCTATTCACTAAAGCTTTTGATGTGGGTAGATTCACTTTCTTGGTCACAAGTGTGGGCATGATCAACTCTGAATGAGCTCATGTTTAAAAAGTGATTGTATACTTGTTATTTGTTTATTTTTTGTGCTACTAATCATCTTTCTCAGGAAGTGTATTGCCTTGCTCAGACTAACACAAGCTTCAATAGTGTAAGTCAGTTAATACTGCTAGTGGTTAATACTACTCTCAGTTAATACTGCTCTCAGTTAATACTGCTCTCAGTTAATACTGCTAGTTAGTTAATACTGCTAGTGGTTAATACTTCTCTCAGTTAATACTGCTAGTGGTTAATACTACTCTCAGTTAATACTGCTAGTTAGTTAATACTGCTAGTTAGTTAATACTGCTAGATGGTTAATACTGCTTCTTTCCCGAATCATATAAATACCCTCTTTGCCCGCCTAAAAGCTCATAACGACTCTTTGAATATTGTTCATCTTCTCTCTAACCTTTTTCTCTCAAGCAACCAGTGTGTTTCAGTCCAGATTACTCAAGCTCGATGGCATCCATGGCGTTTATTGATGAACACAACGAGATCACAATGCTTCAAAAGCCTAAGCAGGCTGCTGGATTTCATCAAATAGTCGATTTTCTCAAGTCCAGCCATATCGCTCATGCTCTTACACTGTCACCATCAATCTACATCGAGCACCAGAAGCACTTTTGGGCCAATGCCACCGCTATTACTGAAAATGGTGTGAAGGTTATCAAGACAAGGGTGTGTGACAAACCCTTGACAATTTCTGAAGAGGTAATTCGCATCAGTCTACGACTAGACGATGCCTCAGGTATCACATCTATCTCTAATGATGATCTGTTTTCCACTCTCACTAGAATGGGGTATGGAGGCCCATTGGGTGTTTTCAAGTTCTCCAAAGCTAAATTTTCTCCCCAATGGCGGTTCTTTGTCCATACCCTTATGCATTGTATTTCTAGAAAGACTACTGGATGGAGTGAGTTCAGTAGTACCATTGCTTATGCTTTGGTCTGCTTGGCCACTGCCAGAAAGTATAATTTTTCAAAAATGATTTTCAATGACCTTGTGTCAAACTTGGACAACAAAAAGAGTTTCTTTATGTATCCAAGATTTGTCCAGGCAAATATCACCACTGAATTGACGGATATGCCTCAATTTTATGAGGTATATGTACCTAAAATCCCCAAGGGCAAGGTCTTTTCAAATATGAAGAGATCTGCCATGGACTCAGAAGGAGTTGACACCCCATTGTTCTCTACAATGATGGTGGTGTCCCACAATCAAGAAGGTATGGCATCAAGGTCAAGGCCCTCACTAGACCATCCCACTGAGAGCCAATCCCAACCTTCAATCACTATATCAATCCCTCAGTCCCTTCTTCAAAAACCAACTTCACCCATCACCCATACTTACATAAGGAAAAAGGTAAAGAAGGCTCCTTCTCTTCTTGTACCTTCACCCACAAAGCCTTTAAGCCCTCTAATGGAGAATTCTCCATTAGAGAATATCTATAGGGAAACCACAGGGGTGTCTCCCAACCCCAAGGAGGTGCTCACTAAGGAGATGCATGAGCATATGGGTGAAAAGGCTGCCACTACTCCTGCTAGCACAGAGGAGGCCAGTGGTAACATCAATAAGACCTTCCCCATGGCAACTTTGAATGAGCAATCATTCAAAGGTCCCAGGTGCCAATAACCCAAGGGGGTAGCAGGTGCTTCTGCTAGGCAGAAGACCTCTACTACTAAATGTTCCAATGATCCTTCAAAAGGAGGTAACACTCCTAGAGAAGGTGAGGATAGATATAACTACCAAAAATTGATGGATACAATGGGCAACATTAATCTAGATGTAATCAAACAGGGAGCAGACATAGAGGAGATGAAATTGGTAATTTTGTCTCAACAAGTGAAGATTGCCAAATTGAAGAAGATAGTGAAGAAGTTGGTGCAGAAAAGAAAAAGAAAACAGTATGTCCTGAAGAAGAGGGGAGATGCTTTCAAAAAGGGGGAGAAACAGGATGAAAAGGAGAAACTCAGTACTAGTGGTATGGAAGCTCAATTTGAGGGGGAGCAGAATAGGGAAACAGAAAACAAAGAAGCAGAAACTAGTAAAGCAGTAGTAACAGAAAAAACACAAGCAACAGTAACAGAAAAGCAAGCAGCAGTAACAGGGCTATCTGTTGAAGAATTAGAGATTGCAGAAACATTGGTAAAAGCTAAGAATGACACTCCCAAGGCTACTCAAAAGGCCAAGGGAGTGGTCATTAAAGAAGGAGGTATTGAGCAGAAAAGCAAAGAAATCAGTGAGGCAGAATTGAAGAAGAAAGGAAAGGCTAAGATGGTTGAACCTGAACAATCTTTAAAGCAACAGAAACAGATAGAGCTAGATGAAGAAGTGGCAAAACAACTTCAAGCAGAGATGGAAAAGGAGGAACAACTCCAATCAGAAAAAGACAGAGAGCTTGCACTGGAAATGGCTAAAAAGCTCAATAAAAAGTATCAAAAGAGCATGCAAACTGCAGCTGAGGCCAAGAAAAGATCAGTGAAAGCATCCCAGCACAGAATGCCTGTAAAGAATCAGAAAAGACAACCCTCTAAGACCTTTTTGTCCAATCAAGAAAGGAGAAAAATGATAAACTTTCTGAGAGGCTCAATTGGTGTAAAAGGAGAGATGTTTGCTAACATGGCATACAACAAAGTTGAGGAGCTTTATAAAAAGGAAATGGCAAAGCTTCAAGGGGATTCCTCTCAAAGGGAAGAAGCAGAAAGGAGGATGAAAGAGAGGCATGATCTCAACATCCAACAACCCTTTCCTGAAAAAACCACTCCTTCAACCACTCCTTCAAAGGAGAAAGCTGAAGAAAAGAAGGAAGAGCAAGTTGATGTAGAAGCCAAATCTGCAAAGAGAGTAAAGACCATAGCTTCCAAGAAACAGTTCAAAAAGCCAAGGATTGAAGAAGCAGAAAAGAGGCAGAACCATCTGTTGCAGGTCATACAGAGCAAACAAGTCAAAGTGCACAACAAACAAATCAATCTAATGAGCATGTTGGTCTTTACATGACTTTAATAGAACTAGTACTGGTTGTTCCCATTTCTGTGAAGGCACCAGAAGTCATCTTTTGTGATATTCTGAGAGACAACAGAAAAGAATACTTCAGACTTAAAAGAATTGGTGATATATTTGAAGTATATGCAACTTGGGGGAAAGTGATCAAAAGTTGTTCAAGGGCTGACTTAGAGGAAATGCACAAGGTGGGAATCAAGCTATATGAGTCTGTTATGAAAGGAACTGAAGAAAGTATTGTTAGGTCTAAATATTGTATCCAAGATTTAATAGGAAAGTCAAATATGTAAAAGTCAACATTGTCTTTGTCTAAGCTTGTTTAGTTTCCTTAGCCGTTAAGGCTTTGTATTAGATAGGTAATATATATATGGTTTGTGTTTGTAATCTTGTGGTGGAGTTCTAGAGAATGCATTGTTTGTAATAGCTAGAGATATATGACTACGAGATCTACTTTCTCTCTCTAGACTTTCTCTCTCTAGTTCTTGATCTTAATGATGATATCTTGAGTAATTGCTTATTGTGATTGGGATTTTATGATTAACAATTGGTATCAGAGCTGAACCAAACTTTTCAGAAAAGATTTTATCATGATTTGAATTGAAATTTGGTGTTTTTGGATCGAAAATTTGAATTTTTCAAAAGATTTTCAAGAAAACGAGTTTGTTACTGTTTCATACGAATTTCATGTGAAAAATCGTTTTAAATGCAAGAAACTGGATTCATTGTGTTTGATTTATGTTGGTGATTGATTGTTGTTTTGATTCCATCTCGAAATTCGAACAAAATCGGTTTCAATTTTTGATTTTTGAGATTTTCGTGAAAACGTGTTCAGTTACTGTTCTTGATTGAAAATATTCGATTTGATGTTTTTTAATCGAAAATTGATTGCATGAGTGTGTTTAGAACTGTTTTTCGATGATGCTGACAAATTCTTGAAGTTCAATTGTGCAGGAATCAATCGATTTGAGAAAGATTATGTCAAGAAATCGACTTTGCGTGTCATTCATACGGTTTGCGGGTCATTCATACAGACCTGAGAACCATACTTTGCGTTTCAAGTGAGACCCGCATACCATATGTTGCGTTTGAAGTGAGACCCGCATACCATACTCTGCACTTCAAGAAGGACCCGCAAAGCTCATATTGCATTTCAAGAAGGACCCGCAAAGCTCATCTTGCGTTTCAAGAAGGACCCGCATTCTATACTATGCGTTTCCTTCAGCACCCGCAAACCTCTACTTTACGGGTGTAGTGAGACCCGCGAAGTTTGTTTGCTCGTGTAGTGAGACCCGAATAGTCAGTTAAATTTTTTTTTTTTTTTTAAGATAACAAGTATTTTGGTCATCTATGGAAATATTTTTTTCTTCATTGCAAAATAAAAAGTATTATTCAAATTTCAATTTTCACGAAATATTTTTTTAAGATTTCAATTTGATCTGATTTTTGATTTTCTGATACATTAGTTTGGAACGATCATTCACTGTAAGCTGATTACTCTTTATTCATGGGATTTTTTACAGATCTTGAAGAAAAGATCAGAAAGGTGGAATTAGAGAAGATTAATCTAGGTCATCAAGTTGAATTTCATTCTCAGAAATCAATAGAATATTTTAATGAAATCATATCTTTGAAAGAAGAACTCTGTGCTTTAAAGGTTCTTAATGAAGATCTTCAGAAAAGATCTTCTGGACATTCTGATGAGAAAATAAAAGGATTGGAATCTGAGAACACTGAGCTTAAAAAGAATTTATCTGATTTGGAAAAACAGCTTGTTGCAAATAAAGTTGAGTTTGAAAGTGAAAAGAAATTTTTTTCGAAGAAGTTCTCAGACTTTTCCAAGAAGTGCTATGAAGAAAAGAAGTCGGTGGAGCTTAAATGCTTAAAATTTTCTCAACAAATCTCAGATTTTGAGAAAATTCTGATTTTAGAAAGAGAAAAGTTCGCTAAAGAGAAAAAGGCCATAGAACAAAAGAATGTAGGATTTTTTAAAGAATTATCTGGCCAGCGAACTGATTCAGAAAAAGAGTTTGAAGAAGAACGTTTAATCTTTGAAAATGAAATTAAGAAACTGACTTCAAAATTGTCTGAACTGTCTGCTACAGGGCTGAAAGAGCAAAAGACGAAGTCTGAATTCAAGACAAAGATTGATCTGCTTAAGAAAGAAAGAGACATCTTTGCGTCAAAGATCAAAGAGCTTGAAAAATCTGTTTCAAGTTCAAATCATAAATATGTCTCTTCAAAAAGGTCAATCAAATCATTCAATCAGATTCGTCGCACTAACCTGTTCTTTGATGAATATTTAGATGGTTCAGATTCTTATCCAAGGAGAAAAAGTTTCAAGAACGAGAAACTGGTCCAGATGAAGAAATCAGTTAAAGATGACAAGACTGATGAGCTGAAAGAGAAGAATTCATGTGTACATGTACACAAAGCAAAGAAGAACAAAGCACCCAACGGTAAGAAATATTATTGTTCTAGTTGTTGTACACATGATCATTTTCATAAAGCAAATGATCATTATTGGTATGGATCTTACTCTGTATCCCCCACACGCACTGCAACTAACATTTCTGAACCCAAATACCAGTGGGTACCAAAACCGAAACCTGAATCTGTGTTGCAGGCACCTCAATCCAAGGGGGAGTAAGAAAGACAATGGCTTTTGAACACAGCAGTTCAAAACCCGGACTTCAATGCTGAAAGACTATGGCTTCTAAGCAAAACAGCTTAGGACCCGTACCTCAGAGATCAAAAAGACCTTACTCCTGTATGCTTGCATCCGATGGATATTGATGGTCTTCATCCCGAGTGAATTGATCTGATCTCTATCCTAAACTTTTTCTTTGCTAAATTTTTCTGATATTGATGGTCTAACAATTCAAAGGGAGTGTTTGATCTCTATCCTGTTTTAACTGACATATTTCAGATGCTTAATTTAAGGGGGAGTAAAGGTGATGACTTCTGATTATTTTAGATCAGAACTCATTCTATAACTGTTTTACTGCTTTCTGTCCTTTTATTTTTGAATAAATAAAATGAATAAAGTGGCTTCTGATCAAATGAACAGATCAGGACCCGTTTTTCAATGATCAAAGATGGATATTATGCTAATATCCAGAGGGAACTCAAAAGATATAAATCATTTGATCATGATTTAAGGGGGAGCCGAAAAGGTAAAAATCTTCTGATCCTAAATTTCTGATTGTTTGAAAGAAGGACAACTTTCGAGCAAGAAAAACCTTTTCTTAAATGTTCAAACCACTTAGTATTCTCAAAAGATTTCATGAATTTAGAAGTGTGCTTTTAAATGTTTTTCAAAATTTCGAGCTTTATTGTTTAACTGACCGTGTGTTTCCAAAGATCAATACTTGTGTATTATCTTGTCTATATACTGTCAAGTATTCACACACACCGGTTCAGTATTTTATTTGAAAATGTTATTACCATGTCTCAAATTCGAACCAATTTTTCGATGGTAATACTCCCGTTTGCGTTCAAAGTTGTTGTGCATCATTCATCTTGTTCATATTTGTGCTTTCTTTGATAAATTGTTTATATTCGTTCATATAAACAAAATTACCAATTCTTTGATACCCTAACCATTTGATTTGATCTGATTGATTCATTGTCAGATTCTCAAAACAATTCTCTTGACTTCATATTCATTCATTCAATATCCTTGTTTTGAGAAATCTTCAAAGAACAAATGCTCAAATTTCATTCATATTTTCCAATAAGCATACATACTCTGACATATGATTTCTTGTGCTTTACATGTCAAGAAAAATCATTGACCAGCATGTACTTTTAGGAACATGAGATTCAGTGTGAGTGCTTAATAGATCTTCCATGGATTCACGATAACCAGTGTTTCCTACCCCGGAAGAAATCCTTTGAGTGATTAAGGGGAGAGGGGTCTAAAAGAATAGAGTGTGGTAGTGGGCAGAGGTAAAATGGAAATGAGAGATTGGTTAGATGTGAGTATAATGATAAAAAGAAAGAGGGTGTGAGATCAGAGTTAAAAGAATATCAGAACTCTGCACCTACCACTTTCTGAGCCGGGCAGCCACATTACTGATTGGTTCACATTTCTTTGGTGACCATCATTGAAATAGGCAAATAGCCCATGCCATCTCTTGTATACAACCCCACCAGCTACTCATTCTTTTCTTAAAAAGAGAATGTTTCACATTTTCTGGGGAAGCAATATATAATCTATTGGATCTTCACTTGGAAGATACTGATATTGAAAAAGAAGGAAATTTGCCCCACCTTCAAACCTTTCTCATGCACATTGAGTCCATGTACAATCATTGTACATAATCATTGCTGTCTCAGTGATTTACATACTTTGAGCCTTATGAAACACAATCATTGTGATAATTCTTTCAAAACATAAGCACGAGCACACAGAAAATCTGTTTTTCTGTCAGAACATTCATAGATAAAGCTTGTGTTTTTCAATGATTGAATGGAAGTCCTGGGGAGTCATCATCAAGCCAGCTCCTTAAAATGTACATTCGTTGTACACAGTAACTTTGTGTTACTAACAGGCTTTCATAACTGTTTCATTTGTTGAATCAGGGTTACATGCTCATTATATATGAATTTGAAAAGATTCGTATATATAATGTTCATGATTCGGCTCTTCAGATCAAAAGTACGGCAATATCAAGGGCAGATAGTTTGTTGTTCACAAATGGGGAAATCAAAGCCTATGCTGAAATTGATGATATTTTGATGATAAAGATGCTCACATCATCAAAAAGGGGGAGAATTATAAAGATTCAATTTCAGAGTTCAAGTTCAAAGTTCAAGCCTAAAGTTCAATTTGCTTCCGCTGTTTCAAAGACTGATTCAAAGTCAAAAGTTTCTGATAAAGAATATCAAGTTTCAAGAAGGTTTGTTCTTCCGAAGACGATTCAGTGATCAAAGTGATGAAGATACAATTTTGATTGAAGACAAAAGTTTTTCAGAGATAAAGTTTCAAAGTTTTTCTTGGTTTCTTGTTCAAGGAATGTTGACTTTCCAAAGTTTCAAAGTTTAAAAAGACTTTTCATGATTCTTCAAAAGCTGCGAAAGAGAAAAGTTTGTGAAAGCGTCAAGAGATAAAAGATGAAGAATCAAGAGCTGAAGATCTGCATCAAATTTTTTTATTAAATCTTGAATTCAAAGGGGGAGATTGTTAGGTCTAAATATTGTATCCAAGATTTAATAGGAAAGTCAAATATGTAAAAGTCAACATTGTCTTTGTCTAAGCTTGTTTAGTTTCCTTAGCCGTTAAGGCTTTATATTAGATAGGTAGTATATATATGGTTTGTGTTTGTAATCTTGTAGTGGAGTTCTAGAGAATGCATTGTTTGTAATAGCTAGAGACATATGAATACGAGATCTACTTTCTCTCTCTAGACTTTCTCTCTCTAGTTCTTGATCTTAATGATGATATCTTGAGTAATTGCTTATTGTGATTGGGATTTTATGATTAACAAGTATACTCAAGGTTGCTATGGAATACTTATGCATAATGTTTGAACCAGAAAAGGTGGTGTACAGGATAAAGGATCTACATCATGAGTATGGGTTTAAGAAGATTGATAAGTGGATGCTATTTGAAAATTGTGGTGTCTACATGATCACAATAGATAACTGCTATCATGAGTATTTTCTAGTGGACAAAGTGTATGATAACAGCAAGGAGAAGCTAGAAGGAATGCTGAAAGCCAAGCTAGTGTGTGCAAAAGGATCTGAAATGGCCAGAATTGTGATAAGAAGGACAATCAATCAAAGTCTGGGACTGGATCCAAATTTGGGCAACTAAGCTGAAGTTTTGAAAGCATCTTGAAGACCATATCTGAAGAACTTGACTTCTCTTCCTAAAAGTCAAGTTAGGGGGAGATTGTTGGGGATATAAGATTTGTTCAAGTATGGTTAATGCTGCTAGTATATCATGATTACTACTGCTAGTAGATTTAATACTGCTTGAAAAGTTAGTGCTGCTATTTCAATAGTTAGTACTGCTTGGAGAGTTAGTACTGCTAGTAGTTAGTACTGCTAAGGGATTACTACCGCCAACATGATTAATACTGCTAAGGAGTTTAATGCTGCTGAAGATGGTTAATACTTCTGAAGAAGGTTAATGCTGCTTATGAGATGAAGACTCAGTATGGAATGAAGACAACTGTATAGAAGACTTGCTAAAGTAAAGGAGATAATTATGGATTGAAGATCAATTGTATTTTGATAATTATCTTGTAATATGTCTTGTATAAATAGTATAGAAGTCTTTGATAGAATTAACTTTTGATTGATAAGATTTTAGAGAGAGAATTAACCTCAAGGTTTATAATCCTAGTTCTAGATAAGTAGAATTCGTCTTGGTGAGCCTGTTCATCAAGATTGAGGTTTTGTTTGAAAGCTTGTAACTTTAATCATTCAATAAAGTTTACAAGTTGTGATTTTTGATTCACTGTTACATTGATAGTTGAATATTAAAGTGTTATTCCGCAACTCCTTTAATATTGTTTCTGAGTGTTATTATTGTTGTTAAGAATTAGATCCTGACAGTGGTGCTCTTGGAGGGCCGTATACGGAGACTTGTGGCTTTTGTGGTGACACTCATTTAGAGGTCGAGTAGACACTAGAGGCATTTGGGTATCTTGCGGTGGTAGCTCGGTTTGGGAGCCGTATACGGGGATCCATGGCTCTATGTGAAGCTCGAGAACATTTATAAGTGGCTTAACTTTGTGTGCCTGCCACTTTTGATGGAATTCGGGTATCCCCCGTCACCGAAAGGTGTTGTTTTTGGGTATTGAGTTTATTATCCAAGTTTTCGGTGACGTTTTGTATAAATGGGTCTTTCTCCATGTTTTATCGGTTGAGTAGTTTGCCCCTCCCGTGTTTTGGGTGTTTCGGGATATAAAGTTTTAACCGCATTTTCATAAATGGAGAGTTCGATTTCTATTCACGTTTTGAGTGAGCTTTGGTTGAAATTAATTTACGAAAGAACGTTTTATGTTGGGACCTTGTCTTCGAAGTAGTTTGGTTTTGAAAACGTTTATATTGGTGTTTCTTGCCCAAAATGCATATTATTGGAAAACGAGTCGTTTTCATATTTGAGGCATACCAAATTGAAAGATTATGATTTAAATTGCATTACTCATTTTCAACGATATATTTATTCATGTGGAAAACTCTTGAACTCACTAGGCGTTAGCCTAACCTTTTTATTTGTCGGCATGTGCAACAGGTCCGGTTGGGAATAACTATAGTGACACTGTGTTGAGAGGAATGCTAATCGTGTGCTCAAGAGGTGGATATTTTAGTGAAGTCTTCCGCACTTGTCTCGGGAAGAGCAGCTCATAGTTGGGATTAAGTAACACCAGACTTAGTCTGGTCCTTGTATAAGACTGGAGTTTATATTTGTTGAGGTCAAATAGAGAATTTTATTTTGAATATTTATCTTGTCCTTGAATGTAATTATCGAAATTTTAATTAATTTCTCTTACCAAATTTGAGGGTGTTACACAGGACCTGATGCACATGCCGATAAATAAAAAATTAGCCTTAACGCCTAGTGAGTTCAAACAATTTTCATCAGTAATATAAAATGGTAAAACGTAAAGTATATTATTTAAATCACAATTTCCAATATGAGACGCATTTAGAATGAAAAGTAATATCTTTACCAAAACCTCATTTTCGTGATAAAACACTTGAATGGAATACCCCACAATTATGAACCAAACCCAATAGTCACATGAGGTACAAATAGGATTAAAATCCAAATACTGAAAACATGAAAATAACCTTTTTATCCAAAACCTTAATATATGGAGGGGATCCAATATATCAACGTCATAAATTACGGGGTAAATTACATTCTCGGTCCCTATGGTTTGTTGATATTTTGGATATAGTCCCTAAAACGCGTTTATTACACTGGGCGTCCCTATGGTATGCAAAAGCGCACGCAGAAGGTCCCTCCGTCTAACGAAGTCTATTAACACAGTTAACTCAATGGGTATTTTTGTCTTTCTATACCTGCTTTTGTCCTTTTCCTAACAACAAATAAAAAAATTAATTAAAAACACTCATACCCATACCCATACCCCCACCCCAATACACACACACACACACACACACTTTCTTCTTCTCCTTCTTCACTGAAAACCGGTGAATTCACCCCCCACTTTTCTCTATTCCCCTTTTTCTCTATTCCCCCTTTTCTCGATCAACTCCTCCATGAATCAAATATATAATAAATTATATGTATATGTATATTATAATAATCCACTTTCCCTTCCCCAATTCCAGTCCCTCGCCGGAGTTTTGCTTCCCCACACAAAAAAGAAGAGAACAACCACCATCGTAGATGCCCAACTCCGACCTTTTCATCTTTATCACACCTGCAACCACCAACCCCCTCCTTACACCATTAAAGCCCAACTCTTCCCGTCGGTGATACCTTGTATATAGTGACACTCCATTCTCCAGTGATCCACAAGTCCATCCGTCGGCCTCCCTTCGTCTTCCCTGACTACTTCACCTCCACCAACCCCTGCTTACATGGGTAACGAACCACCACAGGACTAGACTTCTTCTTCTTAGTTTCATCAATAACCTTATTTCAGAACAACCCTCCCACTCCGGACTTCACAATCTTTTCCCTATCGATCAAACGCGTAAATCAATAAATAAATAAAAAACCTGAATAAAAAACCCCTTAAATCGAAAAACACTTAATTCCCCATCTGAGGGAATTTAGGTTTGGGTTTCATCAATGCTTCATTTGCATGAAGATAAGAACAAGAGATTAGGTGGCCGAAGATATGGTAATTTTGATTGTGGGTTTCATTTGGGTTTGTAATTTTGACTTTGATTGTCGATTTCATTACTGCTTCACTGGGTTTGGGTTCATCAATTCTTCATTGTGGGTTTGATTTGGGCTTGTAATTTTGATTTCGATTGTCGGTTCCATCAATCTTGATTGTGGGTTAGTAATTTTGATTTCGATTGTATATTTCATCCATGCTTCACCACTCTCGATTGCGGGTTTCATTTTGGGTTTGTACTTTTGATTTTGAGTTTTGGTGCGGGAGGTTGTTTGCTCTGTGGTCTATCTAGTAAGCAGTGGCCGGAGATGTGGTAGAGGCTGAAGAAGATGGGCAGAGAAGAGAAAAGGGTGGGGTGGGTCTAACCGATGCGAAGATTGTTGTTTCCGGTGGCCCGGAAATCGCTGTCCACCGGTGTGTATTGTGGGGGTAGGGGTGGGGGATGGAGTCTTTATTATTTGTTTTTTTATTTTTTTATTTTTAGGAAAAAGACAAAAACATGTGTAGAATGACAAAAATACCCTCTGAGTTAACTGTGTTAAGAGACTTCGCTGGACGGAGGGACCTTCTACGTGCGCTTTTGCATACCACAAGGACGCCGAGTGTAATAAACGCGTTTTAGGGACTATATCGAAAATATCAAAAAACCACAGGGATCGGGAATGTAATTTAATCTAAATTACGGTTAGTTGTCAAAACCTAAGTAATATTAAAATATGGATAATACACATTCCATAAATAATGTTTAACAACAAAGGGGGAGACCCGTGTCCATTGAGAGTAAAGGGAACACATAAGTGTGTCACTCGTACAACGTTAATCGCATAACACTTCAATACTAGAAGTCCAAATGTCCTTACGACTTCTTAACAAGTTTTACCGCAAGAGTCGGTTGACCTTAATGTCTATTCTTGCGAATTCCACTTCAAGGCTCGACCCACTTAGTGTGTACCTCAAAGGTAAC
The DNA here is from genome assembly GCA_954870635.1 of Arctium minus. NCBI lineage: Eukaryota > Viridiplantae > Streptophyta > Magnoliopsida > Asterales > Asteraceae > Arctium > Arctium minus. The sequence continues at coordinate 40,193,133 of OX941080.1, read as the reverse complement.
ACCTCAAGCGACATAGATCCTAGTATGTCACTAAGACATCACTTCCAGACTCAACACTTCTAATTCCAACTTGAAAAGTTTAAGGTCATGAAACGAGGGTCCTTGAGTCCAACCTGACCATATTCACACGACCATCAACATAAGACAGACTCACATGCCTATAGATCCAATGCATTACAGTCTAAAATTACATGACTCTAAATGAATGTCCAACGCACTAAAAACATATAATTTACAAATAAATATGCCACATATTCATATAAATCCAAAAGCTCAACATAGAGAAATTTAAAATCATACTAATGTCCCCAAAACTCTTTTAAGTCAAAACTGAGCCAAAAGCTCAACATCTCAATTGACTAACAAAGAAAAATCATCAAAATAATAAAACACATTTAATCAACGTCTATACAGATGCATGCTCTAAATACAAGGTTAACTTGAAACCATCATTGGTTGGGACAAACCATTTTCCTGTTGAAATCATACCATTCGTATTTCCAAAAATGTCCCATAATATAGCAACATGCACTTTTCAAGTCGAATACACAAATATTGCATTAACACCATAATTCTCCATTTATAAGATAAATCATCAAAATAATTTACACTTATGATTTAGTAATCAAAATGTCTAAAAATCTCAAATACGGGCATTTCCAAGAATTATAAACCATTATACAAAAACGTAAACCTCACCAAATAATGACCACATTTGATAAACATTAAGGAAAACATTTCAATCATCAAAATAGACATTTTTGGCATGCACATAGTTTTCACAGAGCAACTTGAACTTACCTTGGTAGGTTAAGTTAAACCTAGGTTCCAAATCCATCCCTAGCTTCCAAAATGGTAAAGACTTTAGGTCCAACAACACCCACCTCTTGTAACTTTATCTGGGTCACAACCAAAGCGTAGAGATGTACCAAAAGTAACCCCAAACTCAGATTCATAAAAACCTTAATCAAATCCTCTAATCATCCAAAATACCCAAAATTGGTCAAAACTTCAAGACATGTGTTAGCGCACAGATCTATTGGATTCAAGATCATCCAATCTGAAGATCTAATCTGAAGCTAATGCTGGAAAGTCAACTCTTAATATAAGTCTAATGTCGTTTGTAATAAAATGTCAAAGTTTAGTTTTTAGTATTTTATTATTATTTCTAAATATCTAAGTTATTAGATATTAGTTAGATATTATATTTTAGATATTATGTAGTGTGTTAGAAAAGCTAAGAGAATTAGATCACATTTCAACACACACACTCACGGTGTAAATCAGAGAGAAAAACGAGAGCTTCAAGAACAAATATCAATCCTGTATTCTTTGATTTATAAACTAAACAGGTTGGTAATCATATGTGTTATTGTTTTGATAAGAACTTGATAATATATTGTGGACCGACAATTGGTATCAGAGCCTAAAATCAGATTCTAATCAAGTTTTTAAAAGAACGACTCTGTGTTCTACATTTCAAAATCATTTTCAAGTTTAAGTGTGTTTTAGGAGTTGAAATCGATCAGATTGTGATCGATTTGTGGTCTAAATCGTTTGGGTGTTGTTTAATTTCATTATAGAGCTTTAATCGATTTCAATTTCGTGATTTTTGTGTCTGAGTTCTCGAGTTAAAAAATACTCACTGTTCCATCAATCTTATTTTGAAAAATTGATTTTTATTGAGTTCAAAGGCTAGAAATTTGTTCTAGAAGTGTTTGTGGTCATTTGTTAGAATTTGGGACTGCTAATCGTTGTCAAACAGGGTTATTTGAGCGATCAGAGTGGATTTTTCGAAGCACAGGGACGAACTCGCGAATGTTGTAGATTTGCGCCAGTTCATAGAGAGTCTTGCGTCACGTTCAGTTCCCGCAAACTCTTCTTTTGCGCCACACGCTGTTCGCGGAAAACTTCTTTTGCGCCAGCTTCGACTCACACAAATCTACCTTTGCGCCTTTCACACACCAGACGAGCATCTCCACTTTGCGCTAACAACATTTAGCGCAAAGTTCGCTTTTGCGCCATCAACATCTCGCGTAAAAGTTCTTTCGCGCAACCTTCGACTCGTGCAAAACTCCGATTGCGCCACCTGCATCTCGCACAAAACTCAGAACGCAAACTTTGTTCGAAGTCACTTTTGCGCCATCACCTCGTAACGCAAAGTTGATTTTTGCGCCAACTCCTTGTAGCGCAAACCATCTTTTGCACCAACCTCTACTAGCGCAAAGTATTACTTCGCGCCACACAAACCTCGCGCAAACCTCCTTTTGCTCCAGTACCAGACTTGGTCTTTGTTATCCCAGTTTAATCTAGTTGGTAAATAATCAATCAAGTAATCAAGCAACACAATAATAATCAAAAGATATATAAATCAGAGTAACATACCAATCCCTTGAATAAACAATGAAACCCTTGAGTGTTTTTGATACCCTTTGAATACAGAGAATAATATGGCTACCTTTCTCTCTAAACAATGATTATGAAATTATGAAAGGTTAACCCTAAAAACTAATTAACCAAAACTATAAATACCTAAGCCTTATGGGCTTTAAGCTTAACAGACTTTCTAATGGGCTTGGGCCCAATAGCTAATAAACTATTAATCTATTACAATTTAAACCCTCTAATTAACTTTAGCACAATTGCAGTTTAAACCCTGAACTTTAACTTTAATCTTGAATACAATTATTTGATCCAACAATCTCCCCCTTTGGATTCAAGATTAAAAAGTTTTGACAATAATCTTCAGGTCTTCACTTTTCTTCTTTTCTTCTCTTTTCTTGAAAAACTTCAGATATGACATTGATAGCTTCAAAACTTGATATCTTTAAATAGTCTTCAAATCTTTGAAAATCTTCAGCAGTCTTCAGATTATGTTCTCCCCCTTAATATATTCTCCCTCTTTTTGATGAGTGGTGAGAATCATCATCATCAAAACTTTGCAAAACAATCTCCCCCTTTTCAAGACAATCTCCCTCTTTGTCTTTATAGGCTTCAATGTAGCACCGTCTTCATGTATCGAGCCCTGTGTAGAAATAAGAGCAGTCTTCCCAGATGGAAAAAGTGATTATTTCAATTTTTTCAGATAAAAATAGTCAATTGTAACCGTTTAAATCTTTGCAAATTCAAACAGTTTAAGAGTTGTAACCCTGAATCAACAAATGACTCAGTTAGAATGCCTGTCAGTAACACAAAGTTACTATATAAGGAGCTGGTTTGATGTTGACTCCCCAGGTCTTCCATTCAATCATCGAATAACACATGGTTATCTATGAGTGTTCTGACAGAAAACAAATTTCTGTGTGCTCGTGCATGTGTATGAAAAAATTAATCATAGATGATTGCTTTTCATTTTAGGCTCAAAGTATGTAAACTTGTTGAGACAACAACAAATTATACAAAGACTCAATGTGCATGAGAAAGGGTTAGAAGGTGGGGAAACTTTCCTTCTTCTTCAATATTAGTATCTTCCAAACGAAGAACCAATAGCATATGTGCTGCGCCCCCAGAAAATGTGAAACATTCTCTTTTTAAGAAAAAAATGAGTAGTTGGTGGGGTTGTATGCAAGAGATGGCATGGGCTAGTTGCCTATTTCAATGATAGTCACCAAAGAATGTGAACCAATCAGATTATGTGGCTGCCCGGCTCAGAAAGAAGTTTGGTGCAAAGTTTGATATTCTTTTACTCTGATCTCTCACCCTCTTTATTTTAATTCTCACTTCTAACCAATCTCTCTTTTCCATTTTACCTCTTTTCACACACCAACACTCAAATCTTTTGACCCCTCTCCCCTGAATCACTCAGGGTATACTTCCTGGGTAGGAAACACTGGTTATCGTGAATCAATGGAAGTTCTGTTAAGTACTCACACTGAATCCCATGTATTTTTCTAAAATAACATGCTGTTCAACAGGCTTTTTGTACATGTAAGCACAAATACCACTTGTTACATGAAGAATAAAATTTTTGTAGAATAAAAAACGAATGTTGTTTATATGAACAATATATAAACATATTTTCAATGAAAGCACATGAAATGACGTTTGATTCAATCAACAGTGAATACAAAGAACGTGAGTATTACCATAGAAAGATTTTACTTTTGATACATGGTAATAACAAAGTCAAATAGAATGTGCTGAACCGTTATGTGTATGAATACTTGACAAAGTATATTGACAAAATAAAACACAAGTATTTATCCTTAAGAAAACACGGTCAGATAAGCATTTAAGTATCCAAAAATCTGTTAAAAGCACAAATATTCTCTCCCTTAACTGAATGTAAATTTAATTTTTTTTAACAAAAAAAAAACAGAAAAATAAAGTAAAGCACTGAGGTGCGGGTCCTAATCTGATGTGATTAGAAGCTATAGTCACTTGAACAAACCTGCATAAATGAAAGAAATAATGGTAATCATTTGTGAAAATGATTCCTCTTTCGTTAGCAGCAGTTGAATGAATGAACACAAAGTCAAGATTTGGAATACTCCCCCTAGAATCATGAGTAACGTTTAAGAGATGTTCAACATACCAAGCTTGCTGATGAGAAATTGAAATTGATTTTCATCCAATGGCTTGGTGAAAAGATCAGCTAACTGGAAGTCAGTTTGAACAAAGTGCATTTCAATATTACCTTTTTCTACATGATCCTTAATGAAGTGATAGCGTACATCGATATGCTTGGTCTTCGAATGCTGTACCGGATTAGCAGTTATAGATATTGCGCTCTTCGAATCACAATAAATAGGAACACGCTTGTAGTTGTAGCCAAAGTCCCTTAACTGTGTTGTCATCCAGAGGACTTGAGAACAACAACTAGCAGCAGCTACATACTCAGCCTCGGCAGTGGATGCTGAAACACAGTTTTGTTTCTTTGAAGTCCAACTCACAAGTTTGTCACCTATGAATTGACATGACCCAGAGGTGCTCTTCCGGTCTAGCTTACATCCTGCATGATCAGCATCTGTAAAGGCAGTTAGTTCAAAACGAGAATCCTTTAGATACCAAAGGCCTAGATTAGGAGAACCTTTGAGATATCTAAGGATTCGCTTAACAGCAGATAAGTGCGACTCTTTAGGATTAGACTGATATCTCGCACAAAAGCATGTGGCAAACATTATATTTAGGTGACTTGCAGTCAGATAAAGTAATGATCCAATCATGCTACGATACACCTTTTGATCAACAGGTTTCCCGGAGGGATCTGCGTCTAAGAGTGTACCAATAGCCATCGGTGTTTTCATGACTGAACTATCTGACATATTGAACTTTTTCAAAATATCTTTTATATATTTAGCTTGATTAATAAATATGTCGTCGGGTAATTGCTTTACTTGTAGACCAAGAAAGAAATTCAATTCACCCATCATCGACATTTCAAACTTTGTTTCCATTATCTTTGAAAAGTTCTTACAAAATTTCGGATTTGTCGACCCAAATATTATGTCGTCAACATAAATCTGAATGAGAATCAAGTCGTCACCTTGCCTTTTTAGAAATAAGGTAGTATCAATTGTACCTTTCTTGAAACCAGAAGCAAGTAGAAATTTAGTGAGAGTTTCATACCAGGCTCGCGGTGCTTGTTTAAGACCATAAAGCGCTTTGTCTAAAACATAGACATGATCAGGGTGATGAGGATCAACGAAATCTTCAGGTTGAGCCACGTAAACGTCCTCATGCGAAACGCCATTCAGGAAAGTCGACTTTTCATAGTCAATGCAACCGGGGCGAATGTTTCATCATAGTCAATGCCCTCTTGTTGAAAATACCTTTTTGCGACCAATCGAGCTTTGTTTCTCACGACTACTCCAGCTTCGTCTTTCTTATTTCTGAACACCCATTTTGTTCCAATAACGGATTTACCTTTAGGTAGTGGGATCAAGCGCCATACCTTGTTCCTTTCGAATTGGAGAAGCTCATCTTGCATAGCAGAAATCCAGAAGGGATCACGTAGAGCTTCAGACGCTTTCTTCGGTTCTAGGGAACTAAGGAAGCTTGAAAACATGCAGAAGTTGGCTGTTGCAGATCTTGTTGTGACACCAGATTGTACGTCACCTATCACGTTTTCTAGGGGATGATACTTAGTCCAACGATGTGTGCTTGGTAATGCTTCAACTGTTTGTTGCGTATTTGACGCATCGTTGTCATCTTGCACGACAGGTTGCTCCATAGATGTACTCGGGACATCTTGTACTGGTGTTTCAGATACTGAAGCTTTTGGACTGGCAGTTGAAGTACTCGGGACTTCGTTTCCAGAAGAACTATCTGTAGAGACAGATTCAACATTAGTAGAGTCAGAAACTAATGGTTGAGTTGTACCTGATGGAGATGATGTTTCAGTGACTTATTCTTCGGACGGTCCAGATATGTCATCAGATATAGTAGGGACCTCCGAGCCTGTACCACTTGTTATTGATGTAGATATGCCTTTATCAAAATCTGTACAAATATCATCGAAGGCATCAATAAACAATAAATCTAACTCATATGAAGTAGAGTTAGAGTTTGAAGAAGTGGATCCCTGAGAAGCTGGTTCTATTCGGGATTGAATAGAAGCTTTGTCCTTAAGTACGAGTTCTGAACTGTTGTGTCCAGAAGTCCTTGTAGAATTCTCATCAAAGGAGACATTCATGCTCTCAACAACCGTCTTAGTTTGAATAATGTAAATTCGATAAGATTTGGATGTCAGAGAGTATCCAACGAGATATCCTTCATCCGCTTTCTTATCAAATTTTGATAATCCTTGACGCTCTTTAAGAATGTAGGACTTGCAACCAAAGACACGAATAAATTTGATATTAGGTGTACGATTGTTGATTAACTCATATGTTGTTTTATTAAATCGCTTGACCACAATGGTACGGTTCTTAGTAAAACATGATGTAGCGACTGCCTCAACTCAAAGGTACATGGGTAGATTCGAGTAAGCAAGCATAGTACGAGCTGCTTCAACCAGAGTACGGGTCTTCCGTTCAACAATGCCGTTTTTCTGTGGAGTGTAGGCTGCGGAGAAATTGTGTGAAATACCCACGGAAGTAAGATAACTCTTCAGGGTGCCATTCTTGAACTTCGTGCCATTATCGCTGTGAATGGTTCGAACTGGCAATTGAAGACGTACTTGGATGCGCTTGATGAAAGCGATGATCAATTATGGCGTATCTGACTTGTTGCGAAGAAACTCGAGCCATGTATATCTTGAGTAGTATTCTATCATTACCAACACGTATTTCTTTCCATTGATAGATGCGGTTCGCATTGGGCCACAAAGGTCTATATGAAGAAGTTCCAGTGCAGATGAGGTCGATGATTCAACTTTGGACTTGAAGGAGCTTCGCTTCATTTTGCCCAACTCACATGCGGGACATAGTGAGTCTTTTTCTAACCTCATTTCTGGTAGACCTTTGACCAGACCTTGTCTTTGTAGCTTGGATATGGATCGCAAATTCTGATGAGACAAGCGACGATGCCACGTCCACGATTGTGCTTTAGAAGCTTTAGCGAGTAGGCATACTGGACGTGTGGCAGACAGTGTTGGAAAATCTACATAGTATAGATTTCCATGGCGCTCAACTTTGAAGACTTCGTAACCATCTGGATCCTCTAGATAGCAATGAGTTGTTGTGAAGCGGACTTGATATTTCATGTCACAGAAGTGACTGGTGCTGAACAAGTTATGATCAAGTCCCTCTACATATAACACTCTTTGAATTTTCACAACTCTATTGTCAAGCATGCCATATCCTTTGACCTTTACTTCCACTTCAGAGTTTTCAAAACGAACTGCGCCGGCAGACTCCTCCACATAGTTATGGAAGAGGTGCTTGAATCCTGTCATGTGGCATGAACATCCGGAATCTATCACCCACAGTCGACAGGCCTGCACAAAAACAATTAGTTTTTTTTAGGTACCCATATCAGAATGGGTCCTTCGCTGTTAGCTTTAAGCAATTCAGGAGTATCAGCAGGTTTAACTTTAACTCGCTATTCATATCTGGGTTTTGGAACCTATTTCCAAACTGTTTTGACATTTAATTCCTGAAAGTGTGTTAGGGCTTCTTTGTTAGTTAAATAGAAGTTCAGGGTAAACTATGTCAAGTTATTAATTTTGTAAGCTTGTTGGGCCTTAAAGCTCATAAGCCCATTAGGCCTGCGAGCCCACGTATTTAAAGTTATTTCTATTTCATTTGTTAGGAGAGAAATTCATTATTCAGTTTACTAGTCGTTAGGTTTACATAACCTTATCAGAAATTATCTCTGTAAACCTTAACCCTTTGAAGTTATATCAATCATATGACTAGTTGTTGTGGCCTATAATCTGTTCATCATTGTTCATATTACTTGTGATTGCACTGCACTGGGATCTACAATTGGTATCAGAGCTGATAGGCAAAAAGGTTTGATCCAGTAAAAAGGTTTGTCTGAAACCCTAAGATCAATTACTTGTGTTAATTGCTTTACTTGCGCTAATTGATTGTTAGTGTTTACATTCTGTGTTTATCTGATTTATCGATTTCTGCATAGTTAAGTTTGTGTCTGAGCTTCGATCGAAAATTCTTTTCTGGAATTTTTTTTTCTCTCTCTCTGCTATCGATCGAATCTGGATTAATAAATTGTTGCAAAACATCGGTCTTGGTGAGTTCTTTCTTCTGCCACATCTTCCTGCAAAGCTTTTATGGGTGACTCTTCACCATCTAAAGGAAAAGAGCCTCAAAGTCTTGAATCAGATCAGTGTTCTGATTGTAAAAATGCTTCCGCATATGATCTGCTCTCAACAAACTCTTCCACTGTTCTGAAGTCCTCATGTGATAAGGTCCTTTCCGATGAGGAACTAGAGTTTTCTGCATTCTTGAATTCTGAGGTGTGTTTAGATAGCAATTTGAGCCAATTTGACATTAATCCTTCTCTACCTAGCCATGTTGATTTTTTAAATGAGTCCTGTGAGCCTCCGCTTAAATTTTATAAGGGTGAATGTTCTACATCTGCCCCGCAAAAACCTTCTGTGGACAATTCTTCAAAATCTTCCAAGTCTAAATCTAAAAGCCGTTCACAGAAGAAGAAAGAGACCGGTCGCTCTCAAAGGTCACAATCGTCAATTTTCAAATCCTCTGACTATGGGTTTAACGGCATTTCAGATACGTATGGTCGGCGGGAAGAAGTGAAATATGCTTGGGTAGCTAAGCAGTCAAAAGAGAGCTCGGCAACATCAGAATTAGTTGATCCTGTCTTAAAGTCTAGAAAGAACAATAACAATCATGATGTTTTTATTTCTAAACCTCTAGTTGAATGTAATGGAACTCTTCCTTTAAAAGTTTCTTCAATTCCGCAATTACTTCAACTGTCTCATGATTGTCTATGTTGTTCTTATTGTGGATCAAATGATTTTGTTGATAGTCGTTATGCATCTGATTGGTTTGGCTCATATCATATTGCTCATAATCATTCTCATTGTGATGTTTCCCGTGAAAGACAAAGACCCAACTCTAAACGGGTCTCTAAGTCGGGTGTTAAATCTAACCCCAAAAGACCCATTTACGAATGGGTACCTAAAAAGAAATAACCTGTTTTGCAGGACGGTCATGTGTGGTATCTAGATTCAGGCTGCTCCAAACACATGCCTGGAAGAAGGGAGCTACTCACAAACTTCACCGAGAGGTTCTGTGGGAATGTACGGTTCGGGAATGATCACTCCTCTCCCATCAGGGGTTACGGCGATATTGTCAAAGATAACATCACGATCAAGAAAGTCTCCTATGTCGAAGGTCTCGGTCACAATCTCTTCAGTATCGGTCAATTCTGCGACAAGAATCTCGAGGTTACTTTCAAGGCTAAACGGTGTAGCGTTCGAACTGAGGATGGTAAAGAAATACTTGCTGGAACGCGACGCACCAACCTCTATACGATTGACCTCTCGTCCTTGAAACCTGACAAGGAAGTTTGTTTGTTGGCCAAAGCATCTGCTGAACAAAGTTGGCTATGGCAACGTCGTCTCTCGCACTTGAACTTCAAGAATATCAACAAGTTGGTGCTCGGTGGACATGTCAAAGGTATGCCAGACCTCAAGTTTGCAAAAGATCATCTGTGCGCTGCCTACGAAAAGGGCAAGATGAAAAAGGCGTCTCACAAGCCGAAAGCCGTTCCGAGTACTTCTCGGTCCCTTGAGCTAATCCACATGGACTTATGTGGACCGATGCGCGTTCAAAGCATAAATCACAAGAAGTATGTCCTGGTGATGGTTGACGATTTCTCTCGTTATACTTGGGTCCGATTTCTCCGTTCAAAGGACGAAACTCCCGAGTTGATAATCTCTCTTCTGAAGAGCATCCAAGTCAGTCTTAACCAAGTAGTTCAGACCATCAGGACAGACAACGGCACTGAGTTCAAGAATCAAATACTCACCGGTTATCTCACTTCAGTGGGTATCTCGCATACTTTTTCCGCCGCTCGTACTCCTCAGCAGAATGGGGTGGTAGAGCGTCGAAACAGAACTCTAGTTGAAGCAGCACGCACGATGTTATCTCATTCCAAGCTACCTCTATTTCTTTGGGCAGAAGCAGTTGCTACCGCTTGCTATACTCAAAATCGGTCTATCATCAACAAGCGGTTCAACAAGACTCCGTACGAGATCATCAACAAGCGTATCCCGAACATCAACTACTTTCATGCTTTCGGATGCACCTGCTTTGTCTTAAATGATAAGGATGATCTTGGCAAATTCAGTCCCAAAGCGGATGAAGGAGTGTTTATCGGCTACTCTCAGCAAGCAAAAGCCTACCGTGTCTACAACAAACGGACGAAGACCGTCGTTGAGAGCGTAAACGTAACTTTTGACGAAGCCCCTGAAATGGTTTCTGAACATCTCAGTTCAGAACCCGCGCTTACTGGTGTGTTAGCTTCTGGACAATTCCGTTCGGAGGCTACACAATCTCCAGTGGATCCACATCATGCGTCTACGTCAAGAGCACATCTTTCTGATTTGGATTTACTGTTTGAATTCTTTTATACTGACTTATTTAATGTTAAGTCTAATACTACGTCATGTGACAAGAATACTGCTCAAGCACCAGAAGTGACACAAGTCACTGGCCCTACTGACTCCGGTGGTCCATCCTCGCCTGGTGCTCCATCCTCTACTGCCAATGATCAAGCTTCCCCGAGCTCAAGTGATAGACACCCTCTTGCTCAAGTTCTTGATGTCGGTGCTCCTGAACCGACTCCTGTTTCCGTTCAACTTCCTGCACCGACTCCTGTTGAAGGAGCTCTCGAAGCTTCCTCTCCGGCAATCCCGGAACATCCCATCGTTTCATCTCCAGCTGAGTCGTCCTCTACTCCTAGTTCGACTCCCACTACGGAGCTTACACCTCACAGGCTATCATCCCTCGAGGCAGTTCAGGATTTACCCCCAGGTGGTCATGTGGATTCTGATACCTCCCATCAGACTTATCAACCTCATCCACACACCACCAAGTGGACTCGAGCACACCCCCTTCATCAGATCATCGGTGATCCCTCCACACCAGTTCAAACTCGATCCACCACCGCGAATGACTGCTTATTTTCCTCGTTCCTCAGCCGTATCGAACCTTCCACTGTCTCTGAAGCGCTGAATGATCCGGACTGGGTAATTGCTATGCAAGAGGAACTCAATCAATTTGAGACCCTCAAAGTATGGCGCCTAGTTCCCCGACCTAAGAACAAGACGGTGATAGGGACTAAATGGATTTTTAAGAACAAGAAGGACGAAAACGGCATCATTGTTCGGAACAAAGCGCGTCTAGTGGCTAAAGGATATCGCCAGCAAGAAGGAATTGATTACGATGAGACGTTTGCACCGGTTGCCCGCATTGAAGCGATCCGCATGTTCCTCGCCTACGCCGCTCACAAGAATTTCATCGTCTTTCAAATGGACGTGAAATCCGCGTTCCTCAACGGCGTGCTCAAGGAGGAAGTTTATGTCTCGCAACCCGAAGGCTTCGTGAGCACTGAAAATCCGCATTACGTCTACTTTCTTGACAAGGCCCTCTACGGTCTTAAGCAAGCGCCACGAGCCTGGTATGATGCACTCTCATCCTTCTTAGTCAAGTCTGGCTTCTCTAAAGGTAAAATTGATACTACTTTATTTATTAAAAGAGAGAAGAATGATATCATTCTTGTACAAATTTATGTTGATGATATAATCTTTGGCTCCACGAACCCCAAGTATTGTCAGAACTTTTCTGCCTTAATGAGTAAACATTTTCAAATGAGCATGATGGGGCAAATGAATTTTTTCCTGGGTCTTTAAGTAAAACAATTACAAACAGGAATTTTCATTAATCAATCTAAGTACATCTCGGATATTCTTCGGAAATACCAGATGGAACAATCTGCATCTATGAAAACCCCCATGTCCACTACTCTAAAGCTTCACTCCGATCCTGACGGTAAGGATGTGAATGCTACTATTTATAGAGGTATGATTGGCTCTCTGATGTACTTGACGGCTAGTCGGCCTGACATTATGTTTTCGACATTCTTGTGTGCAAGATTTCAGTCGAAACCTAGAGAGTCTCACTTAGCTGTGGTTAAGCGAATTTTTCGATATTTGAAAGGTACTGCTGATCTTGGTTTGTGGTACCCAAAAGAGACAGGTTTTGAATTGACAGCATACTCGGACGCTGACCATGCTGGAAACATGCTGGACCGGAAGAGCACGTCGGGTCATGTTCAGTTCTTGGGCGATCGTCTTGTCAGCTGGGCTTCTAAGAAGCAAAACTGCGTGTCCACCTCCACCGCCGAGGCGGAGTATGTAGCAGCCGCCAGTTGCTGCTCGCAAGTCATCTGGATGCGCACCCAGCTCAAAGATTATGGATTTAATTACTCCCGGATTCCCATCTACTGCGACTCGAAGAGCGCTATTGCCATATCAAGCAATCCCGTCCAGCACACGAAGACGAAGCACATTGATGTGCGCTATCATTTTATAAAAGATCACGTGGAAAAACGTACTATCGAACTCTATTTTGTTAATTCAGAGCATCAGTTAGCAGACTTATTTACCAAAGCCTTGGACGAAAAACAATTTAATTACCTTGTGTCCAAGCTAGGTATGCTAAATCTGAAAGTTTGATCCGTTCACAGCTCTCTACGAGTTTCGTTCAATAACGAATGACTGTGACAAACTGCACCAGTGACCTGTCTCTGGTTGCTATTTTCCACACTCCTTGGTTATTGCATTTTACTCGTACAAGTTCTGTGTCGGTTACAAACTTCTGTATCAACAAAGTAGATTTCGTGTTTTTTTTCTAGTTTCTATTGTGTTCTTGGTTTTGTCTTCGTGGTGTTTTTTCGTGATTTTGTGTGCAGTTCATTTCCTTGCTCCCTGAAGAGAGTAAGTTGTTAGTGATGGATCTACAACCCGGTAATGTGTTCAGGGGGAGCACTAACGTCAGGTGGTTGGTAAGTCTCACGAGTTCTCTATTCGAGGGGGAGCAGGTAAGAGGGTTCTGTGTTTGGACCTCCTCTTGGTAAACATTCGAGGGGGAGCTAAGTCTCGTGTCTTCGGTTTTATTTTTTTTTCTTTTCTTTTCTCTCCATAGGTTTAATCTTTGTTTTTCCCCTTAAGTTTTTTATATATTTCAGAAAATTACAAAAATATTTTTTTTGTGTTTTTTTGTTTGTGTGTGTTTGGTTTTGTGAATTGTTTTGCTTCTGTTCTCCCCGGCCCAAGCCCTGTTTCGGGGATATAAGAGCTCCGATCGAACCCCTTTGTCCCTCATTCGATCGATATCATCCTTCTCTCGTAGTCTCCCATCTCTCTCTCGCCCGGACTCTATTCGACCGAAACGCCATTCGACCGAACCCTCGTCTTCATCTTCTTCATTCGACAAGGTAGGTGTTATCAAGTTTAGTTGTGTTCAATCTGCATCGATCGATTGTAATCGATCGATTTTACGGTGTTCAATGATCTGGATTTTCCCCGGGGATGGACCTGGTGTCGATATGTATTCTCCGGGGGTTCTTTCTCCGATCTAGGGTTACGCCCCGGTCGAATACTCCGGTCTTTCCTATTCCCCGGTCAAAGACTTTCTCCGGTCTTTTGAGACCTCCGGTCGAATAACTTATTCGATCGATCACTTATCCGGTCTTAAGAGACCTCCGGTCGAATGAGCTCCGGACATTGAAAATCACCGGTCTTAGGTTACCTCCGGTCGAACACCCCATCTGATCCAACATATATCCAGTCTTATGAGACCTCCGGTCAAATGCCTTATCCGATCCTGCACTTATCCGGTCGAATCCAAGTTTTGGGTGCTTATAGTTATACTTTTTCATATGTTGTGTATGAGGAATTTTTGTTGGTTATAAATGCTGGTGCAAGTCTATGGGCTTTGGTGACTGACCCTATTTCACGAGTAGGGTTTGCTCTTCCAGTTTTGGAGTTACTAACCGGTGTGATCTAAATCATGACTGTGTAACTCCAACGGCTATTATCTTATTCCAAACCTGCGTACTAATCGATTCATTATTCACAGGTACAATGGCACAAAATCAGCCACCAGCGATTGATCCAATCGCAGATGCGGAACTGATTCCCGAGGATCAGTTCCTTCCTCTTACAGCCAATAACTACCATCTCGATGTAACCCAACCTGCTATTCAACATCAGGTCATCATCGAGATACTCAGGGGCCATCCAATCGCCTATGCTCTAACGGAAACTGCAACCGTACCAATCCTATACTTACAGCAGTTCTGGCATTCTCTCCATGCGTTAGAGGCCGATGGCGGATTTCATCTTGAAGGACGGATAGATCACACTCCAGTGCTTCTCACATGTGATCTCTTCCGTCAATTTCTTTGGTTACCGACCGCCGGATCCGTAGCAGGCCGCGAAACCTTTGACCCCATGGTCACTGATGCTACACTGTGCACCGATCGTCTCTCCTTGGGTTACGGCGCAGAACTTCGCATTCCATCAACCTTCAACCGCAAACATCTATCGACAATATGGTATACGTTGTTCACATACATCAATCGGTACCTTTCGTCTATAACGAAGGGCATTGATCAGACGAGCGCCTCGATTCTTCGCATCTTTCACGCGGTGGCTTTCAATCGCCACGTGGACTTTGCCGACTTTCTCTGGTTTGAACTCATTCAGAGAGTTCGTTCTACTGCATCTCGCCGGTCAAACTTCATTCCATTCATGCGGTTCCTACAGATCGTTATCCGGAACTACATGAACCTGTATCCCGAGATACAACGCCGCTCTACCCACCCGACGTGTCCACAACATCCAACGCACAAGATTCCTTCCCGTGCTGATCCGGAAGGTGTTGTCGCCCGACAAATCCCAGTCGGGGTACTAGACCATGCTCGTCCCACGGAACTGAGTGTGATAGCTCATAGGCACACACACAACATTCCAGCTCCTATGGTCCGGCCAGGACCGGCAGGACCTGCCCAGGGAGCAAGACCAGAGCGACGTGAGGGTCCGCGTCCACGAACGAGAGGCAGGAGCGTCCGGAAAGCTGGGGCTTCCGGACAGGGTGTGTCGAGAGCTATTATTGTGAGGGGATCTGGCGTGGGCAGTGCCGTTGGAACGAGCCAGCCTAGTTCTTCAAGACAACCACCGTCACCGCCACCAACCGAGACTCAAATGGCAGAAGAGGCCACAGATTCTGAAACCATTCATGTTCAGTCCTCTTCTGTCGCTGCTACTAAAGACACGACAACCAATTCCGACTCCGAAGAAACTAATTTTGAATCATCGCCATCAAATGAAGAGTCTTCTGACTCCGATGGTGACGATGAGCAGCCCTCATCTGGAGCGATAAGGAGAGCGGAGGGAGTCTTAGTTGAACATCAAGAAGTGAGCTGTGTGAGGGAAAGGCGGAGTAAACTGCATTCAGAGAGTACACGAGTGACGGGACAACCATCTTCGGTTGTATCCCCCCTAGCCACGTCTAGCCAGGTAGCCACATCTGCTACCCAGTCTCATGTGTTGGGACAGGGTATTGAAGAAGCCGCCGTGGACCTAGCGGCGCACTTGCACGCCCAACCAAGCCACTCCACCATCTCTCAACAGATGGTGGTTTCACATTCTCACGGGGATTTAGCACATACGCTATCGGGCTCTCACTTGGAGGGTGCCGATATTGAAACAAGAGAACAGCTGGCCCCGTTCTCGCCTTCTTTGCATGCACGGAGTCTAGAGCCATTTGTGATTCATGCCATTCCTAGGACACAGATTCCTTTTTCGGCTATCGCCGGTAGCCTAAGTGGCCCGGCCGGAACATCTATAGTAAACCCACCTTCGGGTAGGTTACAAGGATTGGGTGGAAGTCCTACCACGGCTATCATCACGCCAACCGTGAACGTAGGCGGCTCGACTTCAACAGTCGTAGCTACAACGGGAAGTCTAAGTGACCCCGGAGTTACTTCACATGAGTTTGTCTCAAGGGAATACATGGACAGCGCCCTAAAGGCTGTCCAATCTATGATGAGGGAGGAGTTGGACAACATCAAACGCATGGTCAAAGGCAAAGATCCTGCGACTGAGCCGGAGACCACACCTATTCCACCTTCTCTACCAGCCACGGATCTTTCCATACCTGAACTCAAATCTATCCTTCTCGCCAAACTTATAGCCCAATCTCAAACCGAACCCACCCAAGATGCCGATTTGCTGTTTCTACTTAGTTCTCAAGCATCCACACCTACTCCACCTACACCCCAGCCTAATGTCTCTACCGAAGCCTTCCAGATCCAGCAAGCTATGCTTCAGTCACTTCAGCAAACAGTAGCTGTTTTGACTGACCGCCTTTCAGCAGTGGAGGATACCGGCCGTAACCAGGCAGAACGGCTCAAGCGCCGACATGATGATCAGGATGATCCTGATCACCATGAGGGGGAGAAGCGCCAACGTCTATCTGAGCCGGAGACACATGTAGTAGAGTCAGAACAGGTTGAACAGGGTACGGGTTCGGGTACAAGAACAGAGGGACAGAGACAGGAACAGGAACGGGAACCGGTGACAGACTTGATACTATACGATTATCCGACGGTTGAAAAGCCTGAGGAATTTGAAGATGGTTCTCCGATAGTTCCTGAAGATTGGGTAATAATACTAGATCCGTATGAAGTGACAGACACGACAGAAGAATGTGCCAATACTGAAAGAGCTCTGGTGGTTATGCAAGAAGAAATTGATGAAATACTGCATCCAGATGATCAGTCTTCTGCCGTGATTCCTTTATTGACCTATCCAGTTAATCACCCTGATTTTTCCTCTACAGTTTTTCCCGAGAGATCTCCTCCAGCTTCACCAGTTAGAGAACCAGTTAGTACTACTCCAGTTCGTCCATCCAAGTGGGAAAGAGTCCGAATAAAAGTTCCTTTCCTCGAAGAAAGCCAGAAAAAGATCTTTGCCCACTGGATCAGAAAGTATGATGAAGTCGTTATCCATGGTCTACAGTCAGTGAAAAACAAAGAAAAACAACGTGAACTTGTGTTCGTGTACAGAAAGTTCCAGCACAAGTACTCCAAGACAAAGCTCAGGATTGTATCAGTTGATAAGATTATACCTGCCTACTTCATGAAGGTTAAGTATACGGACTTTATGGTTACTAGAGAAGATGGTCAACAATACTGCTTTTCTGATGCTGATTTTCCATGTCTGGAGCCACAAGACCTGCTGTACATTCTACGTGACCTAAAGACCAGAACCGTCAGACCCGGAGAAATCATTGATGCACTAGAAACAGTGAAAAGATACATGAAGTGCGCAATGAAACTTGCTTCGGTGGAAGATTTTCAGATTGGGTTAGAAAGTGATCAACCGAAGATTAATCTATTCAATCCTGATCTGAGTGTTCCGTCTGATGCTCTAAATGTACCTGCATTCACAGTTTTAAAGTTTCCAGAGTTTGGTATGTCATATGTGAACAACAACGGTGTTCTACGATTTATCCGTTTTGATCAGATTGCCAGATTTTGTGATGGTACGTTGATGTTTTTGAAAGACAAGTTGAAGCGTGCGCTGAGTCAAGATGAAAAAGGAGTTCAGATACTGGATTCTTCATACAAAGCAATTGTTCTTAAAGCACTGAGTGTAATTCAAGAGCGACTGGAGTACAGGACTCAGATTCGATATTTCGAGATCAGTTTTGGTTTCCGGAAAATTTTTGTTCCTAACTGGCGTGACTATCAACTTCTATTTAAAGGGGGAGATTGTTAGGGCTTCTTTGTTAGTTAAATAGAAGTTCAGGGTAAACTATGTCAAGTTATTAATTTTGTAAGCTTGTTGGGCCTTAAAGCTCATAAGCCCATTAGGCCTGCGAGCCCACGTATTTAAAGTTATTTCTATTTCATTTGTTAGGAGAGAAATTCATTATTCAGTTTACTAGTCGTTAGGTTTACATAACCTTATCAGAAATTATCTCTGTAAACCTTAACCCTTTGAAGTTATATCAATCATATGACTAGTTGTTGTGGCCTATAATCTGTTCATCATTGTTCATATTACTTGTGATTGCACTGCACTGGGATCTACAAAGTGCTTTTTAGAAGTAGGATTGGCAACCTTAGCTCGATACACTTTGGGTTGTGCAGAAGAATTAGAATTAGAATTAGACTTAAAGCTCAGTCTAGCTTTTCTCTTATTCTGCTTGGACTTTGGAGGGGAGTAGTATGTGAATGAGTTATCCTAACAGTGTTTGCAATATAGATTCTTTCGAGCAAAATTCATAAACTTAGATTTATCAGAACAAACCTTACATCCATGTTTATCAAAAGAATTACTTTTCAAAATAACACTATCAGAAGTACAACTATTTGGAATAAAAGGTTCACTAGATAGCCTATCATTCTTATTCAAACTATTGTCTTTATTCTTCTTACTCCTCTCAACTCCATTTCCTTTTATATCTGAAACAGAAACAGGAACCTTGTTAGTCTCTAACTTAGAAGGTGGTTCTTTTCTAGTGCTCTTTGAAGTCTCACCCTTTTCAAAAATACTCGGTGGATATTCAGGACAATCAGAGTAAACAACTGAAGGTTTTGTAGGAGCATCAAATTCTGGATTGGTTCTTACCTTCCAGCTTGGATCATTGAACATCTGTTTATCACTTGAAGCATTTTTAAACATAGTAACTTTCAAATCATTGATCTCTATATAAAGCTCTTGATTTACTTTTAAAGACTTTTCAAGTTTATGTTTGAGATCAAAGTTTTCATCTTCAACCTCATCAAGAGACTGTTGCAACAAATCAATTTGCTTCATCAATTCAGATGTATGATCATTCACAGAATTTGACCCCTTTAAAGTAGAAACAGGATCAGAGTTTGAAGCATTTCATTTCAGAGAATATCTCTTCAGTTATGGACTCAATAAACTCCATTTTTTCATTTTGAGAGCAAGAACCATTCGTGATAGCATTTTCTTCTTCAACCTCTTCAACAAGTAAAGGTTTAGAAGCAATGGGACTTGAGACTGATGGTATAGCAGATGGATCAACATCTGATTCATACTCATCATATTTGCATGCAGTCTCAGGTAGAACTGCGTTGGTGTTTACTGATTCTTTGGAAGGTGTGGTAAATAGTGATTCAAATTCAGTAAATTCGATCTTTCGAGTCTCATAGCTTTTATTCAAATCACCATATGTAAAACCAACTGATTTAAAAAGATTTTGAGAATCAGTGTCACCAGACTTGTTCTTTCCCATTTCTTCTCGACCTTTAGTCTCTTTAGAAGGTTTAGGAGTACTTGCTTCAACAAAAGTTGCACGTATGTCAGGAATGGGTCTGATTGCGGAGCCGAATTTATCAAAATTATATAGATGCTTCGGTGCCTTTTTCAAAATTTCATTAGTTGCCACACCCAAACCTGGTTTTAGTTTATAAACCCTTTCGTTTTGGAGTTTATTGGTCAACAGATTTAATGTTTGCTCAGTCTGACCTCGTTTCATATTAATGTCCTCCAGTTGCTTGATTTTGGTGTAAGCTTCATTTCTTTCTTTATAACAAACTTCAAATTTTATTTGAAACTCACACTTTTCAGCATTAAGATTCACAAGATCTGTTTCTAAACCAGATGTTTTTTCTTTTAAAGACGCTTTTTCAGCTTTTAAATCGTCTTTTTCCTTTTCTTTTTCTTTCACAACAACTTTTAAAATAGCATTTTCATCACGAAAGCTTGATGCAGATTGATGTGCAGAGCTAAGTTTGCCTTTCAGTAAAGCAAATTCATCTTTCATACCATGTATTTGGGCCATTAAATATTCAATAAGCTCAGAATTGTCACTTACCTCAGAGTTTGCATCTTCGGATTGTGTCTCAGAGTCTTCATCGTCACCTTCCAGCTTTGCCATATAAGAGACTTGGGTGAAGTGATCTTGCTCCTCGTCATCGGAACTTTGATACAGCCAGTTCTCTTCTTCAGCCATTAGCACTTTTCCTTCTTCAACTTTCTTGGCAATAAGTGACTTTCTTTCGTAGTACTCTGAGTTCTTTACCTTCTTGAACTTGCAGTCCCTCGAGAAATGCCCAAATTTGCCATAGTTGTAGCATCTTCCTAGTTCATCCTTTCGTTCTTCTCGCTTCTCGCTTCTCCTCTCTCTTTCCTTCTCTTCTATCTTCCTTCCTGTCTTATCGTCCTTCCTCTCTCTTTCCATGCCTCAGCTTGTATCGCATCTCAAACTTCTCTTTCTTGTATCCATCATACTTTGGCTTTGAGTAGAATCTTTTCTTGCCAAAGCTCTTCTTGAATCGTCGCGTAATGAGAGCCAAGTCTTCAGAGAACTTTTGAATATCAGGATCTTAATCAACTTCCAGTTCTTCATCGCTCGAATCAGAGTCAGAGTCAGTAACTTCGGTAACTAGAGCTTTAGACACCTTTTTCTTCGACCTTGCAGAGGATACAGAACCTTTGCCGGCTATGAGAGCCACAAAATCCTTCAGATGATTAGACTCATTATTAATTGATCTCACCTCATCCTCATGTTGAGCAAGAGTAGAGAAGATATCAGTGACATTTTCTCGAGCCATATTCTTGGACATCTGGAGGTTGATAGCAAAGTTCTTCCATTCTGGATTCAGATTCTTGATGAACTTGTAATTTATCTCAGAAGCAAATTTAGAGATATTGTTCCTCCGCAAGTCATTGAGGATGATGTTATATCTGTTGTAGGTATCTAATAGCAACTCTCCTTATTTTGCATGAAATCCCTCGTATGCATTTATGCATAGATTCTGCTTAGCTTGTATTGAGGCTTCACTTCCTTCAAACTGCCTTGCTAGTTCATCCAGATGCCTTTAGCAGTGCTCTGACTGTCGACACGATTGTAGATGTCGTTTGGAATTGCCATTGTCAGATAAATTAGAGCCTCTTCTTCTGTCTTATACTGTTCTTTCTGCTTTTCAATGAAGAACTGATAAGGTTTAGGAATCTCTCTGTCAGGGATTTCTGGAGAGGAATCTATAGCAGGTTGACCCTTTACTGTGATCATTGGAGTTTGTGGACCTTCAATGATTGCTTTCATGAAATCTCTGTTCTTGTGATTCAGAAACTGGATCATTCTGATCTTCCATTGCTGATAATCGTTAGCCATGAGGACAGGAGGTTTGACTTGAGAACCCATTGAGAGAAGCTGATTGGACATCTTAGCTGTACGGTTAGTAAACAAACTTTTCTGTACCAAGACAACCAACTAGATGAGATCGTTAGAATCAAAATAAAAACCACACTAAAAAATTTTCAGAAAAATAAATTTCCAAAAATAATTAAATGCAGTCTTTTCAATCAGTATAAAACTTCAAATAATACTGAACAAAAAGAAAATGTTGATCTCGAACAGAACTTTGTCCCCTTTCGCAGACTTAGCACGGGGGTCCCTAGAGAAATTTTTTTGACATTTAGATGCCCTATTACAGTTTGCAAAAATCGACCGGGGATGTGCTTCGACCGGTATTGAGTCGACCGGAGACTTGTAAAGACCGGTAGAATGTTCGACCAGGAACTTGTAAAGACCGGTAGAATGTTCGACCAGGAACTTGTAAAGACCGGTAGAGAGTTCGACCGGGAACTTGCTTAGACCGGTTTTATGTTCGACCGGGAACTTGCAAAGACCGGTATTACGTTCGACCGGGAACTTGCAAAGACCGGGAAGGATTAGACCGATATAGGGTTAGACCGGGATTGTGATAGGACCGATAGTGTCTAAGACCGATACAAAGGTATGGACCGATAAGATATTCAACCGATATTGAATTAGACCGATACACTCTGTTCGACCGATATAATGCTATGACAGGTAAGACTAAGGACCGATAGGTTGTTGGACCTATATGGTGTTCGACCGATAGAGTGTAAGGATCGAGAAACTACTTCGACCGGTAAAGGACTAGACCGATATGAATGCTTAGACCGATAGAATGTTCGACCGGTATGTTCTTAAGCAGCCCAGAAGTCGATGAACAGACGCAATAATCAACCCAGAAAATCAGTACAGACTCACAATCAGATGCAAAAATCAGTCCTTTGTACTCAGAAACATGAACCAATTACAATACAATCAAACTCAGAGATCAATTTCAACTTTTAAGCATTCGATTTGATAAGCATAGTAATGACCGATAGATAACTTATGTCAAACCCAGAAAACTTAAAATCACACAATTCAATCACTTTGTTAATTCTCAATGCACTTAATCAATTAGATGGCATTTAGAAGCATAAATCTCAACTAATCAGATCAACTTTAACCCAATAAACACATTAATTCATGCAATCGATTTTCAGAATATGATGAACAGTAACTTTCACGATGAACAGTATTCGATGAATAGTAACTTTCACGATGAACAGTATTCGATGAATAGTAACTTTCACGATGAACAATATTCGATGAATAGTAACTTTCGATGAACAGTAATCTCAAATTTCTTTTTTTTTTTATTCTTTAGGCTCTGATACCACTTGTTATCCCAGTTTAATCTAGTTGGTAAATAACCAATCAACTAATCAAGCAACACAATAATAATCAAGAGATATATAAATCAGAGTAACATACCAATCCCTTGAATAAACGATGAAACCCTTGAGTGTTCTTGATACCCTTTGAATATAGAGAATAATATGGCTACCTTTCTCTCTAAACAATGATTATGAAATTATGAAAGGTTAACCCTAAAAACTAATTAACCAAAACTATAAATACCTAAGCCTTATGGGCTTTAAGCTTAACAGGCTTTCTAATGGGCTTGGGCCCAATAGCTAATAAACTATTAATCTATTACAATTTAAACCCTCTAATTAACTTTAGCACAATTGCAGTTTAAACCCTGAACTTTAACTTTAATCTTGAATACAATTATTTGATCCAACAGTCTTTTTAAATCAGAATGACTTCAAGAGAAGCTCTAGCTATCGAAACTGACTCAAAGCCACCAGTACTCTTCAGGGGAGAGTATGAACAGTGGAAAGATCGGTTCATGGACTTCATTGGAAGACATGAGTTGGGTAATTCATCAGGAAATGGATAGAAGAGGGAGTTATGGCACCAATTTATGAGACTCGTACGGAGGGAACTGTGGCAACATAGTTTGAACTTAAGTATCATGAACTGGAAGGTGATAACCTTAAAAGAGCAAAAGGTGATAGATTAGCAAAGTCTTATATTCTTCAAGGCATTCCAAATTAAATATACGTGAAGATAGACAGCTATAAGGCCTCAGGCAAACAGAGGTTGGATCAGCTAGAGAAGATGATGCTAGGATCAAAAGTTGGAAACCAGCTGAAGATATCCAACTGCCTAAACAACTATGAAGAATTCAAAGGCAGAGTTGGAGAAACACTAGTAGAAACTTATGACAGGTTTGTGACCTTGCTGAATGAACTAAGAAAGAACAAGGTCAATAAATCCCAAATAGAGCAGAATGTCAAACTCCTAAGCATTCTCTAGCCTGAATGGAAAAGGTTTGCCAGACAAATGCAGCAAATCAAGGATCTAAACGAGATTCCACTTCATGAGGTGTATGAAACCCTCAAACAAAATGAAGAAGAGGTGGATGAAATATTGGATGAAAAGAGACAGGGTGAGAAGAAAGTTTCTAACTCAGTTTCTCTTGTTGTGAAAAAGAAGAAGAAGAAGATGCTTATGTCTGAATCAGATGAGGTTGAAAATGAAGCGAACTCTAACTCGGACGACTGTGAAAAACTAAAGCAGGCAATGCTTATGCTGACAAAGGCTTTTCAGAAGAAGTTCTACAAGAAGCCAAGTTCAAACAGTCAGAGGTATTCTTCTGGTCCAAACAACTATGTTCACAAGGAGAGGGTTGAAGGAAATAGATTTGAAGGAAAGAGAATAGAGGAAAGGAAGCCGAAAGAGAGAAGGTATCAAGCTGAAGGATCTAGTCAGTCAGAACCTCCAACATGCTACAACTGTGGCAAAATAGGTCACTTTGGCAGAGACTGTCGAAGACCGAAAGTCAGAAACTCAGACTACTACAAGAATAAAATGCTTCTAGCCAAGCAACAGGAGGCTGGAAAGGCATTGATGGCAGAAGATGAGTTCTGGATTGATCAATCTGACGAAGAAGATGAGAATGAAGAAAAGGATGAAACAACTCACATGTGCTTAATGGGCAAGTAGGAATCAGAAGCTGAAGCTGATTCTGATGATGAGGAAAATGAGGTATGTGATTTAACTCATTCAGATTTCCTAAATCAAATGCATGCCATGTTGACTAAACTCGAAGAGTTAGAGTCGAATCTTAAGCGAAAAAAAGTTGTTATCAATGACAAAAACCAATCAATACAGAAACTTAGCGAGGATATTGCTGAGAAGAAAGTATTGATTGAGACAATGCATAAAAACTTTGATAAATGCGCTAAAGAAAAGACAATAATTCTCAAAGAAATAACTGAAACAAATTTTAAATTGAGAAAGAGTGAGTTTGATTTCAAAGAGCTTATGAAAATGTATTCTTCGTGTTCCAAAGAAAACGAATATTTACTTGCAAAATTAAAAGCTTTGGAAGAGAAGAGGTCCTCTCTAAATAAATTAAACTTCGATCGAAGAGGTCTCCCGACATCGTATCATACATTTACTTTTTCCGAAAGACACACGAACCATGAGAGGCGAATGTGATGCTTCAAGAAAGGCACATAACCATGGTGCAAGTCTAATAGATTGTTCGTTAATCAACCTTCGCCAAATGGATAAGGACCCGAGAATGCAAACCTCAATTACTATCAATTTCACTAGTCAATTAATTCCTCTTCCAAGGGAGTGTCTCAACATAACATGTCCTCAGACCAGGACCTAATTACCTTTTAGTCAACACTACTATGCTGATCCTCATGATGAATAACATTTAACCCAATCTGAACCTTCGATACATAACACCACCACCGGGGTGGACATTGAACCTTCTTGGAGCGATCCTCAACAACAGGATCTCGGTTACCTCCCAAACTTAGGTGGCTCGTAATACCTCAAGGATAGATTATGATCTCAACAGCTCATCCACAAATGTTTGCTCAAAGTTAATTTACTCTTAAACTTTCTAAGAACCTTTATCAAACTGATATACGCCTTTCACTTGCATTCAACCCTTTGATTCTTTTTACAAAAGTCGATGCAGTTGTAAACGCTCATATTGATTTCGAAGCAAAGTACCCAATACTATGACGACTTTACCCGGGTGATAAAGGAATGTTGCATAGCGCATGAGCATTCGTGAATGACTCATCCGCTGCTACTACTAATCAAAGTTTACTAAATAAAACAATTTTCGATTAAGGTCTACTCCAAACAATCCCACTAAATTTCTCCAACAATCATTACTAGAAAAGATTCATTGTCCTCTCCTTGATGAAATTCCTAACAACTTATTCAATCCGGTTCAACACAACTCTAAACCCGAAATCCAAACTAACACAATATATGCTAACTACAGTGTTTTCTCAAGATTTCTTAGTCAAATGATTATTGTCGATAACCTGACTTTTCCGTCCAAGATTACACTAAATCTCACTCCCCATGGAGTTGATCGTATTTGATACATCAATTAGATGACTCCCAAAATACACTCAAATATAGATCGTTCCATCGATGAACTCCTTACAAATCAAGAAACTGTTAATCACTAAAACTCAATTACCAACATCTAATCTCCTTCGAGTCACAACATATGTTGTAAATGATGCTTAGAATTCAACGATAGCAGCCTAAGTACCCCAACGGTTGTTGGCATCAAAATCAAAAGTTGACACCTAATATCATGTAAGGAATCGAAACATAAAATAAATATTTCAATCGTGGAAACTCGCCCATAAGGCATATTATTCTCAAATAGTGGATATTAACAAAGTATCTCAATAGTTCTTCATAATCCAGATGCAATAGTCGGTAAAACCTCCAACCCCAAAGATTGTTTAACCGGAAGATCACAATTTAAATAATTAGGATGATACATAAATCTAATACCTCAATTAGTCAAACGTGTATCCACTCTCCAGGCTAAAATCTCAAAATTTAAAACCAATCACAAGTCGGGTTAACCGACACTTTGATTCTCAAGGACCCCACTAGTGCCTATATACAATACCTTTCACCAAAATGGCTTTTAGTGGCTTAGCAAATTCAAGGTTTTTATAGTAGATTAACTCAACGAATATATCATTTACATTCTAAAAGATTGATCAAAATTTTAATCTTTACAACAATTTTACGTATGCAGAAATTTTACTACCACTTACTAGGTACTCGAGCGAAGTGGTCACAAATGCCACGCACATAAAATTTGACAGTAAAAATGCATCCCTGTTATCCAAAAACACAAATGATAACCAACGAAAATGCACATAACAAATATATCCAAATGGACAATTCTAGTCCAAACATATACTCACTTACGCCATATGCATAAAATGATTCATGCATTAAAATATTGTGCAACAAAACGTGTAAGTGCAAAACTCAAGGGCCACATTTAACGATAAAATCGCATAACACCAAACCTCAATAAATCTTATAAAAAATCTCAATAAAATCTTATATAAGAACTCATGCAGTAAGACAAACTTTTGCTTTTCAAAAGTTAGCTATTGAATCACAAAACGACGAGAAATAAAATTACAATAAAACTTGTAACAAACGTATGTAATTGAGTGGTTTCGTGGATTCAAAATTTGACCCGATTCCTTTTATACACGTTAAATTATAAATCAACGTGTGCAACATAACAAGCACACGTATTTTGAGTAGAAAATGAAATAATTTATGTATGTTTCAAATTTAAAACTATTCAAAAGTATGCCTTCGGCTATTTACGATATCGGCAAAATCAACATGGGGGAAATTTCCAATAAAAGTTTGTATGCAAATTTATAAGCAACAAAACAATCCATGAACTTTAAAACATGGGCTACCTTATCGGGTTTGCCAAAACATTCTTCAAAAATGCGTAACATGACAAATATGAATGACTTGACAAAGCATGGGATAATTATGCAATTCATTTTAGAAGAATATCGTGCATGCTTTTGGTCGAGATCCGAGTCTCAGAACCACGTTCGCCAAGTCCATTAGTCACACTACCGACATCAGAATGCCCAAATTTTTTAAGGCGGTAATCGGCAACTAAACTGATTAACCTTACAAATTCTTCCCAAAACAAGTGATTATTCCACAAGCTTATGGCTCAAAATTAACCGGTTTCTATGACCCAAAATGGTTGGTTTAATATATTCATGATATTTAACTGACACTCAAGTGATATTGCGAGAAACATTAATTATTTTAACGATTATTTATCGAGAATTCACTCTCTACACCCATCGATTATTACAACAAGGCAATTCAAGCACACACATGTAACTGTAAATTCATAATGACACTGACCAAGTGTAATCATGAACATACTTTACATGAGAATTCTTGCCACCATTATCCCGATTCTAGTGACACTATTAACCTAGGAATATCTTATCTCAAGTGCGTAATCGCACATTCTAACTTTCATTCACTTAGAAAAAATGCTAGTTTGAGTTTAGGCATACCAAATCAATACCTAAATATCTCAAACTTATTCTTTGATACCAACTTGTAATACCCTCAAATTTGGAAAGAACGCTAATTAATTTTTTTTGAATAAACGTCAAATAAGGAATAAATTTCTTTATAAATATCAACCGTCGATTTCCTATAATGGTAATCAAGGATTTAACATCAAACAATAGAAATCCAAACCTTACACAAAGTCTACATTAAGGACAATGTTACTAAAACCCAGTAATTATCACCATTACCAAGGTACATAAGACGCCCCCAATTAGCTAATTCTTTCTTGTGCTTCTAACAAACACTCAACTCATCACAGTGTCGCTAGAACCATTCCTCCAGAACCTGATGCACATGCCGACAAAGAAAAATGTTAGACTTAATGCCTAATGAGTTCAAGCAGTTTTTATCAGCAATATAAAACGGTAAAACGTAAAGTATATTATCTAAATAACAATTTCCAATATGAAACGCATTTAGAATGAAAAGTGATATCTTTACCAAAACCCCATTTTCGTGGTAGAACACTTGAATGGAAATACCCCACAATAATAAGACCAAGCCCAATACTCACACGAGGTACAAATAGGATTAACATCCAAATACTGAAAACATGGAAATAACCTTTTTTATCTAAAACCTTAATATATGGAAGAGATCCAATATATCAACGTCATAAGTTACCGTTGGTTTCCAAAACCCAAGTAATATTAAAACATGGATAATACACATTCCATAAATAACGCTTAACAACAACGGGGGAGACTCATGTCCATTGAGAGTGAAGGGAACACATAAGTGTGTCACTCGTACAACGTTAATCGCATAACACTTCAAGACTTGAAGTCCAAATATCCTTACGACTTCTTAACAAGTTTCACCTCAAGAGTTTGTTGACCTTAATGTCTATTCTTGCGAATTCCACTTCAAGGATCAACCCACTTAGTGTCTACCTCAAAGGTAACATCTCAAGCGGTGGAGATCCTGGTGTGTCACCAAGACGTCACTTCCAGACTCAACCCTTCTAATGCTTACTTGAAAAGTTTAAGGTCACGAAACGAGGGTCTCGGAGTCCAACCCCGCAATACCCACACGACCATCAATACAAGACTGACTCACATGCCTGTGGATCCAATGCATTATAGTCTAAAATTACATGACTCGAAATAAATGTCCAACGCACTAAAAACATGTAATTTACAAATAAATATGCCACAAATGCATATAACTACAAAAGCTCAACATAGATCAATTTATAATCGGACTAATGTCCCCAAAACTCTTTTAAGTCAAAACCGAGCCAAAAGCTCAACATCTCAATTGACTAACAAAGAAAAGTCATCAAAATAATAAAATGCATTTAACCAACGTCTATGCAGATACATGTTCTAAATACAAGGTTAACTCAAAACCACCATTGGTTGGGACGAACCATTTTCCAGTTGAAATCATACCATTCTTATTTCCAAAAATGTCCCATAATATAGCAACATGCACTTTTCAAGTCGAATACACAAAAATTGAATTAGCACCAAAATTCTCCATTTATAAGATAAATCATCAAAATAATTCACACATATGATTTAGTTATCAAAATGTCTAAAAATAACAAATACGGGCATTTCCCGAGATTTATAAACGTATTATACAAAAATGTAAACCTCACCAAATAATGACCACATTTGATAAACATTAAGGAAAACATTTCAATACATCAAAATAGACATTTTTGGCACGTACATAATTTTCACAAAGCATCTTAAACTCACCTTGATAGGTTAAGTTAAACCTAGGTTCCAAATCCATCCATAGCTTCCAAAATGGTGAAGACTTTAGGTCCAACAACACCTACCTCTTGAAACTTTATCTGGGTCACAACCAAAGCCTAGAGATGTACCAAAAGTAATACCAAACTCAGATTCATAACAAACCTTAATCAAATCTTCTAATCATCCAAAATACCCAAAATTGGTCAAAACTTCAAGACATGGATGATACATCAAAAGGGATGTTGTAGGAGGTTAAAATGAAAGGTTCAACATGAATGTATATTTAGAAGGTTAATATGGACTTACAATTTGTTTTTAGGAAAAACACAAAAAACTAGGTCAATAATGGTTGAAAGATTGGTGAGGAAGATGAAGATGTTGAATCCCAACCCACAAACTTGAATCTTATGCTCCAAGACTCTTTAATATTCTAGAAAATTGCCCAAATAGCTTTTAGGAGAAAACCCCTAAAACAAGTCAACAATGGTAGAAAAGAGGTGGAGATGATGAAGAAGTTCTTGAAGCTTTGATTTCCTCTTGAATGCTCCCAAGATCTTTGAAAATATGATCCAAGAGCTCTACCAATGATTTCAATGGTGGGAGAGAATGGAAGAAGAAGAAAGAGAAGAAAAATGAGAAGAAATGAGGCTTTAGGTAAAAAAAATAACGTTTTTAAACGATTTAATGGGTCCATTGATTAGACCCAAATTTCTGCCCGAACTCCCCAGGCATGAAGATTTCGCCCCGGAAGTGAAGGGCGACTATCCCGACGTGAAGATTTTGCCCCGGGCATGAAAGTTCTCCAGAAACTTTAATTAACTTATTTCTCACCCAAAATATTAACAAACTCAAAATACATACCAAGGGTTATTCTAAGGTTAAAATATAAATATGGAGTTCGAGATAAACATACCGAAAATCCGGGTGTTACATTACAACTATAATATTCTCAAACCGCTCCATCTAAATTTTGAGTTAACATCGATAACATAACAACGATGAAATACAAACATGAGTCACTTCATTGTCGTTACAATAACATATCTATGAGCTCTTTCTTGTCGATTAAATCCCTGAGATATATGCACATACTTTTTAAACTGAAGCGAGTGAGTAAAGGATTTCATGTGAAACATCATCTAAAACTTTCATGCCATGATCAAATATGAATTTATATACATTTCAATGTCATATACATAACTTTGCATGCATGATCATCACCACTAAGGTTACATATACAATGCTCATGATCATAAGACTTCAACACTAAGGTTATTGTCACACTAAGTGACTCTCATATTTGCTAATACATCACAAATATCATCTACATGTCATGCAATGCATTGAAATTCACACACACATACACACACACACACACACACACAGATATATATATATATATGGCATGAAATCATTTTATGAATAATATGTTAACCCACATATATCAAAATATATTATATTTTGCATATTCTCGTGAAAAGTAATTAGAAAAGAGCCATATATTAACGGTCTCGAGATTTAGGAACTCATTTGCAATTTGGTCTCCACCATTTCATTACAATGTCATGTGGTTTCGAAAACAATATCGGATTCACAATCGACTTATAAACATGCACTAATTGCCACCACAAAGTTTCTAGCCTAAAGCCTTCCCCCGAAGTGTTTTCATTGAGGATTTATAAAAAGAATAGGATTTTGTACGAGAGTGATGAAGATGATGAATGTTTTCATTGAAAAATTGAATCTCAACATAGATACTTATACGTGACACCTTCCAATGGTAAGCAAACATCATACTCAAACTAACAAGAAATCTCTCATGCCACTTTGGTCACCACCTCTCTCATCCACCAATGACAACTTGACAACTTTTAGACCCACCAATCATCTTTCACCAAAATATTATCATGATTCTAATTAAATTTTCAACCCTAAATTCCTTTAAACCGTTTCTTCTGGTACTTCTTACTAAAATAAAAATGGAGATTAAGATGGAGATAAAGATGAAAATGAGATGGATACAAACCATAGGAAATAAATCAAACCATAAGATCATAACCTGAATAATAACCCTTAAAATAAAAAATCTAGTTCATCACAGATCTGGGTTCATGTTATTCATAGATGTGATTATATCACATATCTGGTTCTTTCACGTCAGAGATAAGGGAAAGAGATTGAGGTTGAAGGGGGAGTCAGAGACCGATGTATGGTGGCACCACAGATCCAAGGTGGAGGTACTGAGAAAATTGGAAGCAATGATGGGAGTCTGACTGTAGATCTAGTGGTGGTGGCCCCGTGATGGAGTGGGAGTTTGATGCAAATCCGCTGGTGGCACTATGTCGTGGTGGGATGCAGATTTGCTCACTTGGTATCAGAGTGTGAATGAGAGAGAGCGAGATGACAGGGAGAGAGATGGAGCTCTGGCAGTGATGGAGGTTGATGTAGTCACCATAGTTAAAGATGGCCAGAGGGTAGCCATCTGTAACACCCTGATTTTTATCTCAATTGAGGAAAAATGGAACTGGATGAATCGGTAAAGAAAGAACCAAGTATGGAGTATGGATACAATGCCATGCAGTTGTGATACATGTCACAATAGCACCGACGTTACCGAGTGTTCGCTCGTCTCAACAAATGTGCCATGAAATTATGACAATGGCACAATAAAAAGCATAATAGCATCAAATGTTCCGAGAGAACGGTCGATGAATGGCCGGTAGATCGGTCGAGTAACGGCCGAGAAAACGATCGGGAAAGCCGTCTAGAAGCGGTCGAGAAAACGGGCGAAGAAAGGGCGAAAAACTCACGGTACGGGTCAGGCTATAGTGCCCGACGACTGTGCCAGTGTCACTATAGCATGTCAAGTTCGCCAAGGGGTTGAAATGACTTTTGGTACATCTCGCGCAGACCTACCATGAGATTGTGACATGGCACAGTCGCATGTCACAATCGCGCCAAACCTGCAGTGCATAAAATCGAGTTTTTCTTCATTTGGTCATAACTTTCTTATTTTAACTCCGTTTTTGTAGATTCAACTTGCTATGGTTTTGTTTTTGAGAGATTTTCAAGGTTATATTGTTATTTTTGGGAATATTCAAGAGTATTTGGTGGTGGAGTGGAAGCAAAGATCAAGAGATCATGATCATCACCACCATCTTCAAGAAAATTTGGGGTTTTCTAGGTTTTCACCAAAACCTAAGTGGTAAGTTCATCCTCTCCATTTCTGAACCATATTAGAAGATATAAATGCTCCATTTATGGTGTCCTAGTGTTTGATTCCTTCAATTTCGGTTTGTAAGATTTTAGAAAATTTGGGTCAAAATTAGGGTTTTGACCAAAATGGAGGTTTTGATGTAAAGTGTTTGGGGATCATTTCTATATGGTTTTAGATGAATATTTATGGTGGAAAATTTATGTATATAGGTTTTTGGAAGTGTAGACCTTGAAGATTCAAGTCTCTCCAAAGGAAGCTCAAGTAGGATAAAACCTAGGTTTAACTTAACCTAGCAAGGTGAGTTCAAGTTGATTTATGAAAACGGTGTATATGCCAAAATGGTTATTTTAAAGTGTTTTATATCTTACATGAAATTGTTAACTGTTGATCGGTTTGGTTATTTTGAAAGTGTTTAACTTTATAAACTCATATAGCACACATTCTTATGATTTTTGGGCATCTTGATGTCATAAATGGGTGTATTTGGTTATTTATTGCATAAATGAGATTATTTGGTTAAAAATGCATTTTTAGTGTTTGTTGGGTAAAAAGGTTTAATTTGATGTTATGGACATTTTGAAAGGATTAAGAGTATAAGTCTATTTAGAAAACCTTTTTGTACCGACTTAAACTGTGTTGGAGTCCATTCAAGCATTTTAGAGCGTGTGATTTCATGGTATGGGTCGAGTGCGTTTATTATTTGAAAGACGTAATCATTGGTCAAAAAGAGGTTTTGATCATTTTGGCTCGATGTTGTTTTAAAGGAGTTTTGAGGACACTTGTCCGGTTTTATATGGCTAAATGTAGAGTCCAGTTATGACGTACGTACTAATGCGCTGTGTTGCATCTTGAGGTTGGCTACGGGATCGAGTGCTTTGCTCATTGATGTGTAGTCCGGTGAGGTTAGACTGTGTCACATTGGATCCATAGGCACGTAAGTCATTCTGTTTTGGGAAGGTCAGCTGGGTATTCTGGGGTTGAACTTCGGTACCCATGTTTTATGACCGGAAACTTTACAAGTGATCGATAGGAGGGTTGAGTCGGCTAGTGCTACCGGAGTAGTAGGGTCTAGGACCTCCGCAACTTGAAGTAATGCCTGAGAGATAGTCTTTAAGTGTGTCGGGCCTTCGGGATGGAGTTCTTCGGAATGATCCATCAAGGTCAACTGAATTGAGGTGACACTTGTAAAGGAGTTGTAGGGACACCGGGCTGTGATGTCGGGAGGTGTCATGCGATTAACGTTGCATGGGTGGTATACTTTTGTGTTTCCTCCACTCTCAACGGTTACGGGTCTCCCCCGTTGTCGACTATCAGTGTTTTAAATTAAGGACGTCTTATTTTATTTTCATTGGGTCTTTACAGTCGCGTGAGTAGTGGACCTAGTGTCCATGTTTTCAGACGTACGGCATATGTGGTTTTCATAACGATTCATGGGTCGAATAATTGGCCCACCCGTGCTAGGGTGTTTTGGGACATAACGTTTTATCCGCATATCTTAAATGGGAGTCATTTCATATTCATGCTTCGAGTTAGTTTAAGTTATTTCAAGTTATACATCATGTTTGAAATGAAGTGTCCATCTCTGAAAGTACATACCATTGGATCTGAGTTATTTTATACGTTTTAAAGTACATCGATTGAATGGTCATGATTCGAAGCGAGATCCATTCTTTTAATGCTATATTTTTCTCATGTAAAACTCTTGAACTCACTAGGCGTTAAACCTAATATTTTTATTTGTCGGCATGTGCATCAGGTACCAGTTGGGGGTTTGGCTCTAGCAGCTATGAAGAGTTGAACTTTAGCTTTGTGCAAATGTAAGTAGTTGGTGAAGTCTTCCGTAGTTTGGAGATAGTGACTGTATCGGGTTTTAGTAGCACCCGTCTTTATTATAGTCTGTATGTATGGAATAGAATGTGTGTATCGAGGTTAGATCTTAAATTATGTTTGTAGATGAATGAAATGTCGAGGTATTTAGAAAATTTAAATTTGTTGCTATTTCCAGATTTGAGGGTGTTACAAGTTGGTATCAGAGCTTATGTTTGAGAGAATTAGGTATTGATTGAAGGATGCCTAGACTCAAACTAGCGTTTTTATAAGATATTGTAAGCGAAGTTTCACACTAGGTACCTCACGATAAGATATTTTGGAGTTGATCGAGACGCTAGGAACGGGAAACTCACTGAGGGTCGCAAGGATGAGCATGTACGGTACGTTCATAATGGCACCTGGCCAGTGTTATGGTGAACCTACATATTACATGTGTATACTTGAACTACCTTGGTATGATGACCGTTAGGGTAGTGAGAAAGTTTCTAAGCGAGTAATCTAAGGTAAGATTGATGTCTATAGCAATGTCGCGTTGAAGTGATTGTTAAGTGCGATGAATGCATTAAGTTGATCATCTTGAGTCGGAATTATTGGTTGGATTAGAACTATAAGTTCGTTAGACCAATTTTATTTCGAGGAGAAATTGTAAGTTAACCAAATTAGTGGGTTTGTGGCTCTAAGATGTTCGATGCATCCGGATGGCAATTGTGTGTCGGGAAAATGGAGGAGTGTAGTCCTAAGATGCTGAGTGTCGACCAAATTCATGCACTAAATTTATTTCTAAAAATAAGTTTGCAAAAATTGTTTCTCATGTTCTCAAAACATAAAGTGAGCTATAATATTATAAAGTCTCGATAAAACATTTAAGTGCTCATCAAATTTTAAACCATGAGCTTAAACATGCATGATGGTAGCACGTGGTTGCAAATATTTTATCGAAAATCTCTTTATCCTCGTTTCGTGTCAAGCACCATTTACGGATCTTGTAATATCCGTGTTTTAATATTATTTGGAGTATTGGATAAACAACTGTCGAATTTTCTGACCTTGACATTGGATATCCTCCACGTATGTTGAGGTTTTAAAGGAAGAGTTGTTCCCACGTTTTTTAGTAAGTAATTTTTGGGAATTTTAGTCTGTACGAGTTGTGTTGAATTTTATGGAATATTGTTTTACGAGCTTTTGGGCGTCGTGCCTCATGTTAGTGTTGTTGAAAATGATCATTTTATCGTACGTTGTGGTTTTAGAATTTTAACATTTTTAGACTTATTGTCGTCTTATGCTTTTGATGTTGGGAAATTAAAATTTTGACACCGCTTGACTTTAGCGTTAATGGGTTTTATGAAAATTCGGTTGGGTTTTATGGTGTCTTATAGTACGATTTTTTGCGTCGCGTAGATAAATTCTGGAGCGTGTGTACACATGCATTATCGTGTGTGTTAATTTATGGGTCTTGTTAATAGATGTCATCCCATATGTTATTTTGGGGAAGTTTCAATATCATGTGATTTATCGTTGGTCCTTATACAAGTGTTAATCGTTGTATGCCTTTCGTAATTGGTTTATGTGTGTCCACTTAAAATCGTTGAACCAGTGCTAATCAAGTAATAACAAACACCACAATAGATTTACCAACCTGTTTGATTAATAAACGATAGATTACAAAGGTTGATGTTTGTTCGGTTTGAAGCTCTCGACTTTTTCTCTCTGATTTACACCGTGAGTGTGTGTGTTGAATGTGATCTCATTTCTTAGCTTCTCTAACACACTAACATAATATCTAAAATATAATATCTAACTAATATCTAATAACTTAGATATTTAGAAATAATAATAAAATACTAAAAACTAAACTTTGACATTTTATTACAAACCACATTAGACTTATATTAAGAGTTGACTTTCCAACATTAGCTTCAGATTGGATCTTCAGATTGGATGATCTTGAATCCAATAGATCTGTGCGCTATTAGCCTCGTTTTTGATAGTCGATCGTATTTGATTCGCATAGTTTTCCATAAAAACCATGTTTTCATTCTCAATTTGGTGATTTTGTGATTTCCTGGAAAACACGAGTTCATGTTCTGGTTATTTTTTGATTTTGAGTTTTTGCAGTTTTAGATCGAAATTGTTAATTGAATTGTGTAAGAAAGTTGTTTTCGTTCATCATTGAGTGAATTTCTTGTTTAAATTTCTTAGTTTGATTTGATCTTGCGAAAATTTGTGAGTTTTTGATGTTTGAGTTTCATTCATGCACTTTGCGCCTTATTCTTACTACTTTGTGCTTCATTCATCATGATTTGCGTTTCTCACATCACCCGCAAAGTCTAAGTTTGCGTTTCTCACATCATCCGAAAAGCTCCACTTTGCGTTTCTAACTTCACCCGCAAAGCTGAACTTTGCCTTTCCTTCTACACCCGCAAAGTTTACTTTGCGTTTTCCACTACACCCGCAAATCACACTTTGCGTTTCCCACTACACCCGCAAATCATACTTTGCGTTTCCCACTACACCCGCAAATCTCAGTTTGCGTTTCGGTCTACATACGCAAACCTCTAGTTTGCGCTTCTCTCTGACTTAGATTAACAAGTGTTTTTTTAGTGTGTCATCTATATTTTTTTTAAAACTTTGTGTCATAACAAGTGTTTTTCAAATTTACAATTTTTAATATTTTTCGAATTTTTTCAATACAATCTGATTTTTTATTTTCAGATTTACAATTGCAATGGATTCTGCCAAGTTTGCTTTCCAAGCTAGGTTCTACTCAAATGATCTGATGATGCAATTGGGAACAGATACTCATCCACGAGTCTTAATCAACAAAGATGAGTTTACACAGTGGCAAGACAGGTTCATAAATTTCATTGAGCGTCAGAGTAACGGAGAGTACATGATGAGATCTTTGTCTGAAGGACCATTTGTCAAGCCAAAAGGTGACATTCCTTTGACTGATGATGAAATCAAACGAGAAAAAGCCGATAGAGAAGCAAAGTCCAATTTGATGCTAGCTCTGCCTAACACGATCTACAATCGAATTGACTGTTTCAAACATAATCCGAATATGATGTGGACTCAATTAGAAAAGATCATGCTTGGGTCATCAGTTGCTACTCAGATTCGCCAGACACACTTCATGAACAACTTTGAGGAATTTAAGGCAAAGGACAATGAATCTCTGAAGGATATCTTTGACCGGTTTTGCGCTGTGATTAATGATCTTAGAAAGATTAAAGTGGAAAAGACTGCTCTTGAGACAAATCTGAAATTTTTTAATTCTTTTTGGCCAGAGTGGAACAAATCATGTCATAGACTGAGGAACGATGTCAGAATTTCCACGATGCAGATTCAAGAGCTGTATGAGATTATGCCAACTGATGAGAGCTTGGTGATAGAGAAAAAGGCCAAGCTAGACAAAAAGAACAAGAAGACAGTTGATCCGGTTGCTCTTCTCACAAAGCAACTAGCTGAACAAGCGTTGTCTGATAACGCTTACACCGGGTCAACTGATGACAATGGAGAGGCCTTACAGAAAGCCATGATCCTTCTCTCTCATCATTACCAGAAGAAGTTCCAACCTAGATCTGGTTCCAACTCTTCACGCTTCAATTCCGGTTTCAAAGCCAAAGTACCCGAGCCAAAGACTAATGCTTGCTACAACTGTGGAAAGCCGGGTCACATGTCAAAGGAGTGTAGAGGAAAGAAGGTTAGGGACTCAGCCTACTACCGAAAGAAAATGGAACTAGCAGAAAAGAGAGAGAACGGAACTGCTTTATTGGTCGAAGAAGAATTCTGGCTGGATTATTCCGACGACGAAGCTTCCAATGTCGAGATCGCTCACATGTGCTTAGTCGGAGATGACCAGTCAGATGATTCTGATACTGATGAGGATGAGGTATATTCTGAATTTGACTACCAATATATTACCTCTCAGATGGATATCATGATTAATGCTTTGTCTGATTTGCGTTCTAAGTTAATATCTGAAAAGAATCTAAATTCTGAAAAGTCAGATTTGATTGACAAACTGAAAATTTCCTTGAAAGATGAAAAATCAATTTTAGAAAATACTAAAGACATCTTTCAAAAGAAATTGGATGCTTTGGAAAATTCCAACAAGACTTATCTTGAATCTTTCACATCTATGACTACTTTAAAAGATGAGTTTTCTGATAAAATAATTAAGTTAGAAGAAAAGCTTTATCGAAGAGACCAATCTGAACAAACAATCTATATGAACAAGCCGAGGAGTGAAGAGGCTTTAAAACAGAGATGGGGACTTGGTTTTGATAATCCTCAATTTTTAAACAAAGTGATAGACGAAGTTCCCACCTTATATAAATACGACTATCTAACTCTTGTACACTATGGTCCACAGTTTAAATTTCATTGGACTAGTGAAAAGGAAGTGTTAGATCTCGAAAATGAGAAAAGGATAAATAACAAGAAAAATGAAATTCCTTTTGTTTATACGTCTGAAAATGCAAAATATTTTCCTGAAAAATCAAGAAGAGGAAGAAAAGTTTTAAATGATATATCTTCTATCAAATCTTCAATATCTAATGATTTTATTCCTTCGTATGTTTCTGATTCTGATAAAGGAAATATTTCTCCAATCATTTATGATTCGAAGAAATATACTCCTCCGTTAGTATTAGAAGGAAAAATCATAGATCTTGAAGATCAGATAGAAGATCAAAATATTTTGAAGAAAATTGAATCTGATATTATTCTTTCTTTCATGACATCTAGTCTTGAAGAAAATTTATTTTCTCAAAAATCAGATTCTATTTCTAGTCTTTCTTCTGATTCTAAGGAAAACAAAAAGGAAGTTTCCAATTTTAAAATCTTTTCTCAAAATTATTCTGACTCCGAGGCTCATTCAGATTTATTAGTTGATCAGATTGGTTGCTTGGATAAATTTATTTCTTCTGATTTAAATATTTCGTCTAAAATTCTTGATAATTCTCTTACGCTCAATGATCAATATTATAAACCTAAGCGTAAAAGAAGACGGTCAAAGAAGTCGAAGAAACGAGATACAGTTATTTCTGACAGTTCTAATTCTTCCGATTCTATTCTTTCAGATAGGACTGTGAGCAAGTCAAAGAATCAAATCTGGAGAGCGAGGCGGACATCTGATGAACATACTTTTGATGGGGATAGAAATGGAGACAAACTTTATTACAGTGATTCATTTGCTAAATGTAATAAAATTTCAAAATACTTTATAAAGCAAATGATTCAAATTTCAAAACATGTCTCATGTTCTTCCTCAGATTCTAGTTCTGATGATTATGCTTTCTCTTCTGATGGTTGTGATTATTTTTCTGATCCTATTCCTCGTGTTTTAAATGTTCAATCTGTTCATTATTTCCCCACAAGAACTGCAACTAACAAACACGGGCCCAAATTCAAGTGGGTACCCAAATCTGTATCTGATTCAAAGTTACATGCATCACATGTTAAGGGGGAGTAATAGATCTTTGGCTTCTGAGTACTTCAGCTCAGGACCGTACTTCATAGACTATGACTTCTAAACAAATCAGTTTATAACTCGTTCTTCAAAGTTTTTAAGCTTATGACTAAATGAGATACTGTGAGTACATCAATTTTATTTCCGCTGCATATATCTCTGTATATGATGTTATTCCAGTTGTTCTCAATGTTTCAAGAATCTGAGCTTGTTTATCTATCTCATGAATTTGTATTACCCAAAATTTTCTTTTAATATGAGACACAAATTTATTTTCTTCAATGTAAAAGATGAAATAGTTGAATTTTATTTTGTTCCAACTAAATATTTATTAAAAGTTTAAATCTTTACAAATTTTATTCTATAAAGTAAAGTTTTACATTTTTTCTTTCTTTTGAATAAAATATGTGTCTAGGATAAATTTTCAAGTTCTTTTGCTTATATTAAAGTTTTTATATGGTCAAATTTCAAGTCTTACAAAAGTCGAAAAGTCAGC
This sequence comes from Arctium minus, assembly GCA_954870635.1. Taxonomy (NCBI): domain Eukaryota; kingdom Viridiplantae; phylum Streptophyta; class Magnoliopsida; order Asterales; family Asteraceae; genus Arctium; species Arctium minus. The sequence goes on along the minus strand of OX941080.1, from coordinate 40,152,299 downwards.
AACATGTTTGAAACTTTTATTACTGCTTTAAAGTTGTGTGCTTCAGAATATTTATAGTTTAATTTGCTTAGACAACACTAAACGATCAAAATTTTAGATTGGAGTGAAAATATGGGCTAAGCACTTAGATGTTGACCTGAGTGATTGAGATGAATAATAAATTCTTAAAATTCAGAAATCTCTAAGTTTGAAAGTTTGTACCTGTGACCTTTCTGGTTTGGGAAAGTAAGTTCCTCGGGATGCTTGTCATCTGGTCCCCTAAGGTCATTTGGTCTGGGAGTGATCGAACAGAAATCCTTCTATAGAACCAGATCGAAATTCATGTTCTACTGGTATAAATGGGTTTAGGATATGTCGATGTAGCCTTTCTGATCTGGGAAAGTAAGTTCCAAGGGGTGCTTGACACCTAGTCCCCTAAGGCCAACCGGTCTGGGAGTGGCTGACCCAAATCCTGCAATAGGGTCAGATAGAAAGTTACGTTTACGACATGTTCTTTACTTAATAAACTTTTTGATTAAAAGATGCCAAAGTGCACGCGCTTAAAAGATGCCAAAGAGCACACTCATGTTAAGATGCCTATGTGCACAATGCTAAAAGATGCCAATGAGCACACATCTCATGATACTTGGTAAAATGTTCGAGTTGTGATAAACCTGTAAATTTGTGAAAGTCTTAATTTTTGATGGCTTCGTGTTAGTACATGCAAAGTTCACTATAATATTCTTAGAATTGCATTTTCTTGAAGCTAATCGAAGATTCGCATGTGAGCACACTGAATAGATTGCTGGAAGTTTTTGAAATTGAACATGTCTTAACTTGATATGCAATGAAACTTGTTCTTGTATCCAACAACATATGTTTGATTTCAAATGATTGATAAATCTGTATTATTTTACTCTATAAAATTTAATTTGTTTAGTGTTTAAAATTTTATATGTTTCGTTGTTTCAAAATTTACATTCAGTATATTTTTCTTTCTACATTAATATTTGATCATTGTGTTCTCATAAATATATTTTAATAGGTTTATGCATTATTCAAGGGGGAGTAAACAAAGAGAATGTATTTCAAAGATTATATCTGGTTTTGAGGAGGAGTATCTGATTTTCTTTATATGAATGCTAATCTGAATTGTCATATCTAGTGCATTTGTGTAGGGGGAGTCAAAGGGTTTCAAAAGGTAAAAATTTTTCTAAGTCAGCTTTGCGCTTCCAGCATGACCCGCAAACCTTGGTTTGTGCGTCCCATATGAAATGCAAACTTTGATTTGCGCTCCCTTCATGAAACGCAAACCTTGGTTTGCGCGTCCAACATGAAACGCAAATCTTGGTTTGCGCATCCAACATGAAGCGCAAACCTCCCTGTTTTCTCTATGTCTTTGATTTTGCAGATCTTATGCTGTCTCATCTCCAACATTTGCATGACCAAGTTGATCACGATCATCAAGGTCATGAGGGGGATAAGTCAAGGAGATTTTAAAGAGACAAAGAGCTCAAAAGTTTATCTGCTGATCAAGATTCGCTCAAAGATTCTATTCTCTCAGCTACAACAAATTCTTTTGCTGTTCCTGCTCCGAACACCACAGTTCATTCAATGACATTCAAAAGAGGTGTATCGTCAAGAGCTCAAGCAGCAAAGACAAATTCAATCTGAAAGATGCTGAGAAGAAATTTTTCTTAAAAAGTCAGAAAGTTTCTCAAAGTCGCTTTGTTGGTCCGTGCTGTTATAGAAGATAATTTTTGAAGACCAAAGCGCCAATGATTACTAAGGGGGAGATTGTTAGGTCTGATTTTATAGTAATCATTGTATTTATTGGGCTTGGTCAAATACTGTGTTTTATAGTCTAATCAGTGTTATATCTGACCAAGGGTATTTAAGTCCCTTTGGTCTTGTTCCTTGTAAGAAACACACGCTCAATATTGTGAATTCATACTATGCGCTTCTAAAGTCTCTCTCTCTACTTTCTCTCTCTAAAGAATCAGTGATCTTGGACTCTCAAACTCGATCTAGACCACAAATCGATCACAACTTGATCGATTTCAACTCTAATAAACCACTAAAACTCAAAAATGATTTTTTTGAAATGAAGAATACAGAGTCGTTCTTTTTAAAACTTGATTTGAATCTGTTTTCAGGCTCTGATACCAATTGTGTGTCCACTAAAAATCGTTGAACCAGTTCTAATCAAGTAATAACAAACACAATAATAGATTTACCAACCTGTTTGATTAATAAACGATAGATTACAAAGGTTGATGTTTGTTCGATTTGAGGCTCTCGACTTTTTCTCTCTGATTTACACCGTGAGTGTGTGTGTTGAATGTGATCTCATTTCTTAGCTTCTCTAACACACTAACATAATATCTAAAATATAATATCTAACTAATATCTAATAACTTAGATATTTAGAAATAATAATAAAATACTAAAAACTAAACTTTGACATTTTATTACAAACCACATTAGACTTATATTAAGAGTTGACTTTCCAGCACTAGCTTCAGATTGGATCTTCAGATTGGATGATCTTGAATCCAATAGATCTGTGCGCTAACAGTTTAAATCATACTGTTGGTGTGAGTAAACGTATAAAAGATTTATGTTGTTTCAGATAGAACTTTTCCCAGAACATATTTCATTTATTGATTTTACTGTTAGAGTTTTCCTGCAATGCATGAAATGAATTTTCGGCTTACATGTCGTTGTAGTTACCGCTTTGGGTAAGTACATTTTGTCTGTGTGGCCCAAAATTTGAACTCGAATAAAAATTTATTTACATTCCTATTGTGTTGCTAAATTTGGGGAAATAAACGGACGTATAAGGACCTTGTTGGGAATTTTATCTTCCGACGTTTTGTGTTTTAAAGTAAAAGACTTTAAAGTTGAAGTTGTGAAATCCTCTTTTTGGAGTTGTGCAAACTTTTATTGCACATGTTATAGTGCGGAAAGTTATTTTTCATATGCATAGTATAAACTGATGCATACTAGGACCATGGTAGTCCGTTTGAAATTTTTGTTGCGCATCTTTTATTCCCGTTTTATTAACGTAAGTACTGATCAAATGAGTTTTGAAAATGGTTTTATATGCGTAGTATTGGTGATCAATTTCGAAACTTATTGAATGCACGGTAGTGTATCTTTACCGCACGTTTAATTGTCATAAAACTTTTGTATTTGAGAGTTTTATAAATTTCAAATTGGCATACTGGTTGAAAAACCTTGAACTCATTAAGGCTGTAGATTTAAAACCCCTATCGTGAGAGGAGTTGCAATTAAGGGACTAGAGGAGTCCTTGGTATCTGAAGCGTTGGACGATCCGACTTGTGGTCAACCTTGAATTTGAGTTTCAGATTTTGAATCGGGTCATGCATGAATAATTAAGGGATTAGATTTATGTTTTCTCCCAGTTAAGTAAGAGGTGATCTTTATGTTTCGGTAAATCCTCAGGGTAAAACTTTGGGTGGTTGTTTGCATAGGGTTAGATTTGAATTGATGGGTCGCAGGTTAACATCAAGTACGTGTCGGTGGTGTGCCTTCTTGGAAAATCTTCAGAAATAAAGAAGATATTGTGATTCGCCTGTTGGAAATGTAAGATTCGAATTTAGTGGCATGGTAAGTGTCGAATTTGAATCATCAGTGTAAAATATGGAAGGAAATTTAAGGTGGTATATCCACGGTTGAGGTGTAAAAGTTTTGAACATAGGTGTCGACATTCGATTTGAGGATAATAGTCGTTGAGATGCTTCATCGAACTTCCGATGAAACCGGTTCATTAGAAATTTAAGTGGTAACCTTAAGAAGGTCAGATGGTGGAAATTAAAAATCGATCATTGGTAATTATGTAATTATCAAGGTTTCACTGATTCGTCATCCAATGCTTGACTGCACTCTGGGATTTGAGTAACCATGGAATTGGGGTAATCCGTTGTCTACCGATGTTTTGCCGTGTCAGTTGAGGAACGGATTGAAGGTTATGATTGGATTGAACCTAACTAGTGTTAGGAAATGTCGTCAAGGAAAGGACGATGAATCTTTTATAGTATGGATTATTGAGGAATTGGGTCAGAATGTCGAGGTAAACCTTAAGTAGAAATCGATTATTGAGGAGACCATGATGTGTCGGAATTAGAAGTATCTAAGGGATAAGTTCGCTTTGGAGTATTCTTGAGGTGATATGTGCAACCTAAGGTTGGGAGACCGCCGAGATTTTTTTAAGGATAGGAAAGTGGGTGATAAGGACTCGACGTTCTTTCAGTCAACGGTAAGATACATCGAACCTTAGAATCGAGTTGGGACAGTTTGTTATGAGAAAGATAATGAAAACCTTAAATGGGATGTGATTGGTTTCGTACATGGGGCAAAGTATCGTGGAGGCATTCCTTTTTGGGCAGAGAACCGATGGACCTCGCTAAGGGCGATGTTGGGTGTTTGATCGGTGCCAGATTTCGAGGAAGAAATATCTTTTAAGGTTGGGAGGATTGTAACACCCTGATTTGTATCTCAATTGAGGAAAAATGAAACTGGATGAATAGGTAAAGGAAGAACCAAGTATGGAGTATGGCTACAGTGGCTACAGTGCCATGCAGTTGTGACACATGTTACAATAGCACCGACGTTACCGAGTGTTCGGTCGTCTCAGCAAATGTGCCATGAAATTATGACAATGGCACAATAAAAGGAATAATAGCATCAAATGTTCCGAGAGAACGGTCAATGAATGGCCGGGAGATCGGTCGAGGAACGACCAAGAAAACGATCGGGAAAGCCGTCGAGAAGCGGTCGAGAAAACGGGCGAAGAAAGGGCGAAAAACTCGCGGTACGGGTCAGGCTATAGTGCCCGACGACTGTGCCACTGTCACTATAGCATGTCAAGGTCGCCAAGGGGTTGAAATGACTTTCGGTACATCTCGCGCGGCCCTACCATGCGATTGTGAGTGGAAGCAAAGATCAAGAGTTCATGATCATCACCTCCATCTTCAAGAGAATTTGGGGTTTTCTAGGTTTTCACCAAAACCTAAGTGGTAAGTTCATACTCTCCATTTCTAAACCATATTAGGTGATATAAATGCTCCATTGATGGTGTCCTAGTGTTTGATTCCTTCAATTTCGGTTTGTAAGATTTTGGAAGATTTGGGTCAAAATTAGGGTTTTGACCAAAATGGAGGTTTTGATGTAAAGTGTTTGGGGATCGTTTCTATATGGTTTTAGATGAATATTTATGGTGGAAAACTTATGTATCTAGGTTTTTGGAAGTGTAGACCTTGAAGATTCAAGTCTCTCCAAAGGAAGCCCAAGTAGGATAAAACCTAGGTTTAACTTAACCTAGCAAGGTGAGTTCAAGTTGATTTGTGAAAACGGTGTACATGCCAAAATAGTTATTTTAAAGTGTTTTATATCTTACATGAAATTGTTAACTGCTGACCAGTTTGGTTATTTTGAAAGTGTTTAATTTTATAAACTCATATAGCACACATTCTTATGATTTTTGGGCATCTTGATGTCATAAATGGGTGTATTTGGTTATTTATTGCATAAATGAGATTATTTGGTTAAAAATGCATTTTTAGTGTTTGTTGGGTAAAAAGGTTTAATTTGGTGTTATGGACGTTTTGAAAGGTTTAATTTGGAAAACCTTTTTGTCCCGACTTAAACTGTGTTGGAGTCCATTCAAGCATTTTAGAGCGTGTGATTTCATGGTATGGGTCGAGTGCGTTTATTATTTGAAAGACGTAATCATTGGTCAAAAAGAGATTTTGAGCATTTTGGCTCGATGTCGTTTTAAAGGAGTTTTGAGGACACTTGTCCGGTTTTATATGGCTCAATGTAGAGTCCAGTTATGACGTACGTACTAATGCGTTGTGTTGCGTGATGAGGTTGGCTACGGGCTTGAGTGCTTTGGTCATTCATGTGTAGTCCGGTGAGGTTAGACTGTGTCGCATTGGATCCATAGGCACGTAAGTCAGTCTGTTTTAGGAAGGTCAGTTGGGTATTGTGGGGTTGAACTTCGGTACCCATGTTTTATGACCGGAAACTTTACAAGTGATCACTAGGAGGGTTGAGTCGGCTAGTGCTACCGGAGTAGTAGGCGCTAGGACCTCCGCCGCTTGAAGTAATGCCTGCGAGGTAGTCTTTAAGTGTGTAGGGCCTTCGGGATGGAGTTTTTCGGAATGATCCATCAAGGTCAACTGACTTGGGGTGACACTTGTAAAGGAGTTGTAGGGACACCGGGCTGTGATGTGGGGAGGTGTCATGCGATTAACGTTGCATGGGTGGTATACTTTTGTGTTTCCTCCACTCTCAACGGATACAGGTCTCCCCGTTGTCGGTTATCAGTATTTTAAATTAAGGACGTCTTATTTTATTGTCATTGGGTCTTTACGGTCGCGTGAGTAGTGGACCTAGTGTCTATATTTTCAGACGTACGACATATGTGGTTTTGATAACGATTCATGGGTCGAATAATAGCCCCACCCGTGATAGGGTGTTTTGGGACATAACGTTTTATCCGCATATCTTAAATGGGAGTCATTTCATATTCATGCTTCGAGTTAGTTTAAGTTATTTCAAGTTATACATCATGATTGAAATGAAGTGTCAATCTTTGAAAGTACATAACATTGGATCTGAGTTATTTTATACGTTTTAAAGTACATCGATTGAACGGTCATGATTCCAAGCGAGATCCATTCTTTTAATCCTATATTTTTCTCATGTAAAACTTTTGAACTCACTAGGCGTTAAGCCTAACCTTTATATTTGTCGGCATCTGCATCAGGTACCAGTTGGGGGTTTGGTTCTAATAGCTATGAAGAGTTGAACCTTAGCTTTGTGCAAATGTAAGTAGTTGGTGAAGTCTTCCGCAGTTTGGAGATAGTGACTGTATCGGGTTTTAGTAGCACCCGTCTTTGTTATAGTCTGTATGTATGGAATAGAATGTGTGTATCGAGGTTAGATCTTAAATTATGTTTGTAGATGAATGAAATGTCGAGGTATTTAGAAAATTTAAATTTGTTGCTATTTTCATATTTGAGGGTGTTACACCATCGTCGGCAGTGACAGAGAAAAGGGGGAGGGAGCGTCGTGGTCTTTGAGGGACACGATGAAACTTATAATGTGTATATATACTAGAAAAATAAGGAAAACTACCATAATACCCCTCATTTAAATGCAGTTAAAGGAAAAAGTTAACAACCGTTAGGTGCAGGACCAAAACCAAAGTGAAATGACAAATGTGAGGTACGAAATCTGAGTTTCGATAGTTAAGGACGATATCCGTTAAAATTGACAAACGTTAGGGATCAAAAGTGAAAAGTGAATTTTACTCTTTTGACAAATATCCATTTCATTGTACTTTCACCGTTTCTTCTTGTACTTCTTACTAAAATACCATTTTTAAAATATATTATGCATATCTATATATTCCAAATTTATTAGATACAAATCCGTTTGATGTTTTTGAACGCGGTCCGGTTTGGGCGGTTAACCCCCCAAACCACAAACCAAACCGTAATGGAGGCTTAGAAATTTTCTAAACCGAGCGGTTTGACAACAAGTGATCAAACCGGACCACAAAAAAACGATTTGACTGGTTTAGGCCCATTACGGACTTTAAACTAAGATAAACATAAAATCTATCTCCAACTAAAATTTTCCACCTATATTTCTTTATTTTAAAAAATACTACACCGAATTATAAAAGAAAAATATATCTTTAGAATTAAAAAACATTGAGCAAGTTAAAAAAAAAGTTAAACAATCCACCAACAATAGTTGGAATTTTGGACAAACATTTAGCAAGTCGAAAGACGATATGATTTGAAATTTTTAGATTTTAATTTTTGACGGATTTTAGAATTTTGCCGATGTATAGAACACGAACAATTGAAAAGTGAAAACTAAGTACTTATTGTCGTGGACGAACTTTTTTTTTTAAATTGGGACATATTAGTTAAGCATACAACATGAAAACTAAATATAATTTTAGGGGTTGGTTCGGTACAAACCGCGCAAAAACGTTCAAACTACAGACGGGACAGACCGAGTGGTTTGACTATTTTTTAGACCAGACCACGAAACCGCACAAACCGCCAAAAAGGGTCCAGTTTGACTTGGTTCGACCGGTTTGAATGGTTCTCCGGTTTTTGTTGAACACCCCTATTTCATTGTACTTTCACCGCTATTGAGTTTTCTTCTGGTACTTCTCACTAAAATACCATTTTTTTAAATATATTCTGCATATCTATATATTCCAAAATTTATTAGATACAAATCCGTTTTTGCGTTTTTAAACTTATTAGTTCGTAACGACATCATGTAATACTGATAAAATATTAATATTTACAAACTCAATCTTTTAACAGTGAACTTTAAAAATAATAATATACCCTTTTTACGGATAGCCCCAGAAGCAACAAGGACTGTTATAGCGGATTACCGACAGATATTCCGTCGTTGATTTTAATCGCCGATGTAGTTAATTCTTAATTAGACATTTTTAATTAAGTTCAAAAAGATTCTGCGGCAGATTTATAAATGACGGTCACCGGTTATTGTCGATCAACCGGTAAATTAAATTGCCAGCGAGGCTTTTTGCAACAACAATATTTCGCGTTAATCCGCTGTTATGGCTTTTATTGGTTACCGACGGATTTTCCGGTCGATAAAACTTTAAAAGAAAAATTGCATCAAAATGGAACAAACTTTAATTTGATTTTTATTTTGGGGAACCAACTTTTAAAATAATTATTTAAGGATCTCAATCAATTTTTTTGTTTATTTTAAGTGTGTGGTTGACCTATTGAGCCGGTAACCGGTAATTTTATATGAAGTGGCAAAGTAATAATTTAAAACATTTTTAGGTGGATATTATGTTGCCATATCATTACTCTATATATATATATATATATATATAGTGGGAGCATTCAAAATATGAAAGTTAAATATCGTGAGAATGTAAGAAGGTAACATTAAGGAAAAGTTCATATTTGAAACATTGAAAAATCCAATCGAAGATGCATATGTGAACCTATATGGATAATCTGTAACGTCAATTCACATGAGTTTTTAAATAGATTTTCCCCGTATTTTCTGCATAATATATTTGTTCTTTATCTGCATTGCATAATCTGTTTAGCAGTTTATTAAAATCTATATATTTGTTTTTTACTAAGGGACCGTTTACTTAACTCTTACCAAGTAAGTGCTTAAAGATGTCACTTACCTTCCGAATAAGCATGGCAAGGACCTAGAAACTTACCTCGTAAGAAACATAGCGAGGACCGAGAATCTTATCCGGTAACCACTTATTGAATAAAAGATGTTTTATCAAAAATATATTCTGATGGCTGAAAATGTTACCCGAAAAGGCAAGTAAGTAGTGCTCTTGCCATTAACACTTACTAAGTAAGCGTTTGGTAAACCACGTAATCCTTAAATCGAAACCAAAAAAATCCTTAAATCTTAAGAGAGAGGCTGGAAGCATGAGAATTAAGAGGGAACCAAACCTACTTTAGATGTCCCAACGATTGGTTTCCACCATTTTATAAAAATAGTTATTAATATATTTTTTTTTCAAAAAATAAAACTTTAGGGGGAGCCATTGCACCTCCTGGTGCTTGGTGGCTCCGCCCCTGCCAAAAGGCGCCCCGATTGACTTTCTCTTCTGGCAGGTACTGCCCTCCGAATGGGGTTTGGGATTGGCTCATTCCCATTCTATTCTATTCCAGGCGTGTTTTCTTGAGAAAGGGGTGGGAGGCACTCTTAGGAGAAAATGAAGCCGTTAGTCAAGATCCATTGAAGAAATCAAGTGCCCATTGATTACTTGTTCAGGTATGATTACCCTTTTTATTCTCGATTAGGGTTCATGGTATTTCAAATTTTTTACCGAATTTCGGAGGAATATTTAACTATAGAAGTGATTATGAGGTTTATTGAATTGGATATTGAGAACGGTGTAGGTTTCGATTTTATTTTATTTAGAACAGTGTGGAGAATCCATGGAATAATGCTCATAGTTTCCTTCAATATTGATTGTGAGGTTAGAGTACCGTTAAGAAATTTAGAATATTGATGCTTTTTTGGGATTTGGTGGTGTGAGACTGTGTGAGTGAACCTAAAGATTTGCACAGAAAAATCATATTGTCTTTTTATGTTTACCTTTCAATTCTTGATTTAGGTTGTGAGGATTTTGTTGTGGCTGTTTGGGGATCGAAGAGAGAATTAAACTCACTCATAATCCACAGGTCTGTTGTTTCCAGATGGTATAATGAAGGTTTAGGTGCAATTGATCTTTAACCGAGTTTGAGCGGACAGTCGTGCGTCCTACGACATAGCCTAATTAAGTAAGCCGCTTGCGGAGGTGCACCAGCCACTGTTTTAGAGCAGAATTAGGTTGGCTCCTTACTGTTATAGAAGGACGCGAAAGAGCAGTAAATAAGTTGCTATTAGGGAATAGATCAGGATAGTCGCATCGATGTGACGCTCACGTTGTTTTGATTATCAATTTGTCCAGGTTAATTAACTAGACATTGAAACAGTTGTCCTCAAGATCTAATACTGAAAAAATTTCTAGTTCCTGGAGAGTTGATGTGAACTTTGTGTTTAAATTAATTTTTGCCTACACAATGATGTATATAAGATTGTTTGCCACCGGCACAAGTTGTAGAAACTAATTAGTGTTTGCACAAGACAAGAGGAAGGTACTCAAGAGGTAAGGGTTCAAGTTGAGATTGATGAGGAGGGTATTTCAATAGGTATTATCATATTTTGTTTGCATATTTGCATATAACTTGCATATTTTTACTAAGTTGCACATGTTTAAACACGACAAGTTGATATTGAAGATGCACCAATTCTTGATGTTGAAGTTCAACCAGTTCCACAATTTGAAATTGATGGTTAGCTTTGATAAGATGGTTTCAGAAGAGTAAAATTGTAACAATGTATTGTCATTGACTTTATTGTAATCTTGAGGATTTGAACTATGTGAACTTTTATTATGGTTTGATCGACAAAATTTGATTTAAATTTTGTAATTAATGTTGATTGGTTGAATATAAGTATCTTTAATTTGATATTTGAAATTAATTTTGGTTGGTCTTTTAATTTTCAATGCATCAATTATGTGAGATTTTAGTTGATTGTTTTTTTGAATTGAAAAAAGGTGAGATTTTAGTTAGTCAATTTATTAATATATGAGCTTTTGATTTTGATTGAATAGTCAAAAGAATATGGAATTTTAGATTTCAAATAAAAAAAATATCTGTCATGTCAGCATTTTAGTTTTATTTTATAATCATAATAATAAAGTTCGAATCTTAGTTGACAAAACACTTGGGTCATTTCATATTTAGCAGGTCAATAGGTCAATCAGACCCTTAAATAAGCAAAAAGTTTGATTCAGATCCTTAAACGATGATTTTAAAAGTTGGTTCTTAAAAATAGAAATCAAATGAAAGTTGGTTCCGTTTTGATACAAATTTCCAACTATAAAAGCCCAATGTTGTGTAGTGTAACTCGTTTCAAGTAGAATTGTTTACTGTCATTAGTTAGAACTTAAACTTTAGATTTTGAATTTAAATAGGAAAACTTGAGTTTGGACTTCAGATGGGGACGAGAACTCGGGTTCTTTGTCCGATTTACGTCAAAAATCTCGTTTTGATGGACTTCAGATGGGGACGAGAACTCTCGGTATTTCCTTGGCATTATTAATAAAAAGTTGGGCAAGGCTCGGATACACGACCTTTGTATTAACGGGGTTTGGGAGAGGGATCCTTCAAAAATCAAAGAGCACACTTTCAACTTCTTTAAGAACAAGTTTCAAGAGACGGTTGACTCAAGACCAAAGTTTCGTAGTAACCTCCTTTTAAGGATATCGAACGATCAAAACGGGCTTCTTGAAGCACCTTTTTCTGAAGAAGTCGTCAAAATGGCGGTTTGGAGTTGTGGGAGAGACAAAGCTCCGGGGCCCGATGGGTTTACCTTTGCATTTATAAGAAGGTTTTGGCAGGTCATTGGCAAAGATATTTACTCGACAGTCAAACACTTTGAGAGGTACTCCACTATTAATTTCGGGTGTAACCCCTCTTTTATTACTCTTATTCCAAAATCTCCGGACCCCTTATCGCTTAATGATTACCGTCCTGTTAATCTCATTAGTTGTGTTAGTAAAATTATCTCCAAAGTGCTCCCTGAAAGGTTGAAATTGGTCATTGACTCGATTATTAGTTCGGAGCAGTCGGCGTTTGTTAAAGGGCGCAACATTATTGATGGACCATTAATGGTCAATGACATAATCTCGTGGGCTAAGAAAGTGAAAAGGAAGACTCTCATTTTCAAAGTTCACTTTGATAAGGCGTTCGATAACCTAAATTGGTAGTTTTTGATGGATGTGTTTGAGCAAATGGGTTTTGGTTCCGTGTGGAGAGGATGGTTAATGGGATGCATCTCTACGGCCACTGTCGGTCCTTGTGAACGGATCACCCACCGGAGAATTTAAGATGGGAAAAGGTGTGAGGCAAGGTGACCCACTTTCCCCTTATCTCTTTATTATAGCCATGGAAGGTTTGATAATGGCAGTAAAGGAAGCAACTGCTAAAGGTATTTTCAAAGGAGTGTGTCTTCCAACTAACGGTCCTTGTATTGCAAATCTTCATTTCGCGGATGATGCAATATTCCTAGGGGAATGGTCTACCAGGAACGCTCTTAACCTCATGAGAATATTAAGGTGCTTCCACCTAGCTTCGGGTCTCAAAATAAAATGGGAGAAAAGTAATGTGTCGGGTATAGGTGTCTAGCCATCGGAGACGACCTTCTTGGCTAGAATAATGGGTTGTAAAGATGATAATCTCCCTTTTGTCTATTTGGGTATGCCGGTGGGTACAAATATGTCAAAGAAATCTAATTGGAAACCGTTGGTTGAAAAATTTCTTAGCAAGCTCTCGTGTTGGAAACGAAAGACCCTCTCTTTTGGGGGTAGATTAACTCTTTGTAAGGCGGTGCTTGGAAGCCTTGAGGTGTATCTACTCTCTTTGTTTAAGGTGCCTTCGACTGTGTTAAAGAAGCTTGAAAGTATAAGGAGGCGTTTCTTCTGGGGGGTGGGGAATGAAGTCCATGAAAAAATTACGTGGGTGGCCTGGGACAAAGTAATCAACAGCAAGGAGAAAGGCGGTCTTGGTATTGGAAGTTTAAAGGCGCTGAACTTAGCCCTTTTGGGGAAGTGGTGGTGGCGTTTCAAGTTGGAAGATCAAGCTCTCTGGAAATCGGTCATAGTGGCTATTCACGGACGTTCAGGCAGACTTGGAAACTCTTCTAACTCGAGTAGTTCTAATGGAGTTTGGGGAAAGATTGCAAATATCAATAAGTCTTTTGAGAAGGTTAATATACCCTTAGAGAGCTTGTTCTCTAGAAAGGTCGGGAACGTTGAAAATACCAAATTTTGGGATGATGCGTGGTGCAACACTGTTAGTTTAGCAGAGAAGTACCCGAGATTGGAGACAGTTCGGGATCTTTGTTCACGGATCGAGTACGGGGGCGGTGTAGATCGATGGGTCTGGGGACTGGACAAGTCAGGGTCCTTCTATGTGGCCTCACTTTGGGAGGTTGTGGACGACATGGGGCTCAGGTATTGTGGACCTTGAACAATATGGAATAACATTACCCCTAGTAAAGTGCGGATCCTTAGTTGGAGTATCAGACTAGACCGAATTCCAACAAGAGGAAATTTACAGAGAAGAGGGGTTAATCTTGAGTCTTACGGGTGTGCCTTTTGCACTGCTCAAGTGGAGACGTCGAATCATTTATTTCTTGATTGTAGTCTCACAGCTGAAGTTCGGAATGCCCTCAACGTTTGGTGTAACATTTTCCGGGTCGATTGCTTTGGAGTGGAGCAACTCTTCATCAACTCGAATGGCAGCAATCCTAATTCTATGTTGAGTCTGAGGCTAGATGTGGTACAAGCGTTCTTCTGGAAGGTTTGGGAGTACAGGAACGAGAAAATCTTCAAGAACAAGTCGGTTAGCCCCCTTATGCTTGCTAACGATATTCAATTCATTGTGTTTCATTGGATTAGTAATCGGGCCTCGTTTGGTAGGAACCTTAGTTGGATCGATTGGTGCTGTAATCCTAGTGTGGCCTTGGCTTCGTGTTTGTAATCTAGCTGCTCGCTAGTTTTCGGTGTTTTTTTTGGTTTCTTGCTGTTCAAAAAAAAAAAGGAAAACTTGAGTTTGCTTAATGTTGCTTCAAATATCGGTATATCCAAAACATACCTAACCTTTCCATTCTCCAAAAATTAAGCTTCAAACTCACAGGTTTCGCAAGATGCCCTCTATAAATGTAAAAGTCAGTTTTCTCAGTTTTTTTATTTCTTTTTCTCTGGAAAATCCCAACATAAAAACCCTAGATATTCATTGATGCATCATGCATGCATTCGAAAAAATCCAGGGGCGCACATCACTTATCGTTCAAAATGTGAACCAATTTTTAAAAGCTTAACCGATCATTTATTTAAAAAAAGATATTCAGTGACTTAATAATTTTAAATGAAAAACTTGAAATGATTTATTTAACAAAATGAAAAAGTTCTGTGGATTTTTTTCCCAAACTAAAATACATATCAATTGAAAATCGCTATGAAGGACTACCGAATATTTTTGATCAAGGGTTTCTGATGGATGGTAGGAACGATGAACAAGAATATGTACCACATGACAAATCATAAACTAAAATATTCTAAATCTTTTAACATGGTTAGGTTTGGGGAACAAGAACATGTACTAGATGAAAAATCTTGAGCTCATCGAGCAGGTTGAGCCCGTAGAAAACCTCATTGAGTATGTAGAAAACCATCGAGCTTAAACGAGTGCATCAAAACCCCAGACCCTCATGGAGTCTGTCCAGCCCTCTGTTGCATCGAGGCCCCTCGACCCTCGTCGCATTCAAATCTTCCCTGCCTTCCTTCCGACTTTCTTCGACGAGCCTCTGTCGTCCGTGACTATGTTTTTCCGTTGGTTGATGCTGCGTATTGCACACTTGTTATATTTGTTTATATAGTGTTAGTTCTATAACGAATTTCAAGCGCCTATGAATTAGTTCCAAGAAAGCGACCGTTCACGTCAGGAATCAAGTTTGTTGATATAGTTGCTATTCTTTCTTTTTTTCGTCTCGATTGGGTTGGTGTTCAGTGTACCGCTCCGTGGGTACAAGATCGAAAAGAATGCATTGGATGGATGCCCGGGCATTGAGAAGGAAGGACGCTTTCAGAGGCGAAAGGCCATGGAGAGATACCGTCTGTGATCCATGGATCTCCGATCGGGAAACCGTATCCAAGCTCCGTGGCTAGTCTGCGCTCTTTGGACTTTTCAAACTTAGCGAACTGAAACATTTGAGTAGCTAAAGGAAGGGAAATCAACCGAGACCTCGTTAGTAGCGGCGAGCAAGAGCGGATTGGGGCTTTGAAGAAAAACAAAGACACTGCCTATGGTGAGCAGGTCGGATCATCCGCCGTCCCCTATCATTGCCTTCCTTAAAGCCAGTCGAACTTTATGAAATGGAACTTCTTATACATAAGAACACAAACACGTATGTGTGTATATATATATATATATATGGGACGTATCTTTTGCAAACCAGTCAGATTGTGCAAACTTTGTGAACCAATCTTAGCCGTTCATCAAGTCTAATGAATATATGATTTTATTATGTTTCCTAATTTAAAATCATGATTATAATGAATAAACTTAACATTTCCTAATTTAAAATCATGATTATAATGAATAAACTTAACATTTTCCATATATATCACAATCATTATTAATGAATCATAATCATTATCCATAAATATATCTATTGTTTCCTAAAATAGTGGTTTGCATAGTTTGTACATAGTTTGTACAAATTGCTTGGTTTGCAAAAGAAACGCACCCTATATATATATATATAGTGTTTGGTTCATTTGAGAAATGGTAAATATATGAGAAATAGAGAAGTAATCCTAGCCATGATATGGTCAAGATCGGATTTGACTAGTCAAATATTACGGCTTTGACCGGTCAAAAGTTGCGGCTATCCCAAAAATAGAAGGACAATTTCATAAATTTTACAAAACACACGGGCTGTATTCATATATGAACATGCATAATTCACATATAAACTATATGTTCATATATGAACCAGTGCAATTCACTAGTGAACTCTTTTAACTGATTCATATATGAACATTTGTGATTCATATATGAATCAGTTGAACTAACTAACAGATTCGTATATGAACCTTTGTGATTCATATATGAATCTGTATGAATCACAAAGATTCATATATGAACCTTTGTGAATCACAAAGATTCATATATGAATCAGTTGAAGTAATTAACAGATTCATATATCAATCTTTGTGATTCATACAGATTCATATATGAACTCATCCCGTGTATTTTACGAAATTACTCTCTACCTTCTATAGACCACACAAGGAATTATCCGGTGCTTCGCGGTCAAAGCCGCAAATGTTAACCAGATGAATGGCTAAGATTACTTCTCTATATCTCATATATTTACCATTTCTTAAATGAACCTCTCCCTATATATATATATATATATATATATATATATATATATTCGGGTTCATATATACGAGAACATTACCTAAATAAGAAAATAAGTAAACAGTTGAATCACGTGTGATTTTACATTAAAATCAAGTACAAAATCACAATTAATTCATGCAACTTTGGCCGCAACGTATCGGGCCAAGTCGCCCGCACACCCTTTTGTTGACCATTAATGTAAAATCACATGTGATTTTGCACATGATTTGACTATTTTCTTATTTTCTTATTTAGTTACCTCTCTCTATATTTGAAACTTCATATGTAGAACCAATTGAACTTCATAAAGTTAAGAGAGAGATTCCGAAACATCATAAAGCGGGGGGAGAGAAAGAACGCTTTTCAAATGGTTGGCAAGAAAAACATAAAGAGAGTGAACAGTTGAACAGTAGGCAAGAAAAAAGAAGAATATATATATATATATATATATAGGGTGCGTTTCTTTTGCAACCCAAACAATTTGTACAAAGTATGTAAACCAATTTTAGCCGTTCATCAAGTCTAATGAATATATGATTTTATTATGTTTTCTAATTTAAAATCTTGATCATAATGAATAAACTTAACATTTTCCATATATATATCACAATCATTATTAATGAATCATAATCATTATCCATAAATATATTTATTGTTTACTAATATAGTGGTTTGCATAGTTTGTACAAATTTTTTGGGTTGCAAAAGAAACGCACCCTATATATATATATTCGGGTTCATATATACGAGAACATTACCTAAATAAGAAAATAAGTAATCAGTTGAATCACGTGTGATTTACATTAAAATCAAGTATAAAATCACATGTAATTCATGCAACTTTGGCCGCAACGTATCGGGCCAAGTCACCCGCACACCCCTTTGTTGACCATTAATGTAAAATCACATGTGATTTTGCACATGATTTGGCCATTTTCTTATTTAGTTACTGTTCTCGTTTGAACCTACCCCTCTCTTTCTATATATGAAACTTCATATGGAGAACCAATTGAACTTCATAAAGTTAAGAGAGAGATTCCGAAAAGTCATAAAGCGAGGGGAGAGAAAGAACACTTTTCAAATGGTTGGCAAGAAAAACATAAAGAGAGTGACGAGAAGATAGAAACAAAGAGTGAGGAGAGGAATTAGGAAAAGACGAAGAAGCATAGAGCAGTTTTTTCATTAGAAAGAGTTAAGCATATGTTCAGAGGATGGTAACATTATTAACATTATCAACCTTGAATAGATGAAGGACTTAGTGGTTTGAATGTTCACGATGCCATTCTCCATTCGTTCTAATTAATGGACCTAATACCGATTAGGCGCTTAGTTGATTATCTTGACGACTTATTGATTTAATAGCTAATCTATACTACATTATAAATCAGATTTGTCAAAAATCTTAAAGTCTTAAATACAACCTGTAAAGCATAAAATACTACACTTTCAAGCACAAAAGTCTTAAAAGTCTTAGAAACAACCAACACAGCTTAAGTTACTACCCTTTTTATGCATGAATTTTGAAAATCTCTTAATTAATACTATTGTATTGCTTCGTTTCCCTTTCCTTGTTCTCGATAATGTTGCCGCTTCATCAGGTCCAAGAAAAACGATTCACTCTCATGTCTATTCAAGCTCCCAATGTGGCTCCCTATACTACTCCACGTTGCATCTCTTGCTCTCTATTCAAAATCATCGACCGATCGTTCCCATCTATCTATCGTCGGGTTCTTCATTTCTGATTTCAAGTTCGACTTTCTTCATCGTAAGAGTTTGACCTAATTTAAATCGTATTTGTTTTTGGGTGTTGCATTTTCATCCAAAAAAATAACAATACCATATCTTCTCTTTCATAATCTTTCATGAGTTCACTTTAGTGATTTTTGATAAACAATACTCTCATTCGATTTATTTGGTGGGTTGGGAGGGGGTAATCTGTTATCTACTATTTGGTTAGAACACAATGTAAAAGAACCTTTTCCACCTTAATTGTATCATCATATAGTTTATATATTAATATTTTCCTCCAACCTGTTCATAGATTGAAGGAGAAAATCTTGTTAAATGGATCTGGACATCCTATTCTTAGATCCTTTATTTTTAGAATTTGTTTTGTCAACTGTTCTTTTTCGAGATTTCTTGAAAAACTTTCAATATGTGGTCCTATTTGATTATTTTCTTGTTGCATGACGTGGTTGATGTTCTCTCGATACATTCCCGTTTGATTTACCAAAAACCATGCCATTCTAATTTACAGGTTCGATCCCTTTTCGATTTGTCTTCTCTTTGCTTGATTTTGTGATCGTTTGTCCTCCTCATAGCGATCTATTAATGCTTAAGTTTCCCCATCCATATTTTAATTTCAGAAAGAGTGAACATAAACATGTGGTTGAGGTCTCTCCTTCTAGGTTTGGTCTTCATTCAAGTTCACACTAATCTGGTAGGTTTTTGTTTTGATTGATTATTTTAAATGGTCTAATTTGTGAAGACATTATTGCATTCTACGAACATCAAAGCAAGTAAGTTCAATTCTGCATTTGATTTACAAAAAACAGATACTAAAATTGGTACCTATATTTAGTAGAGTTAGCTTGAAGTTAGGATTAGGTTGAAGTTCTTTAGAGGGCAAATAGCAAACCAAACCTATTGGCTTTTAGTACTTTGTGATTGTTTTTCTCTCATATATGAACGATTGATTTCATACAATGCAGTCGCCACTAAAACTTGATTCTTACTCAGGTAATGTATTTTTTGTTGCTTTAAAAATTTCAGTCCTGAAATTTCGTTTTTATATGTTCTTGTTTGAGAATCCATTTGCCCATATGATTTGTATTTCATGAACTTATTTGGATTTCTGCATATTACGGACAGATTTTATCAAGTGAATTTATTCCTGATTGCTAATTTCACTAGCTTGCTGCTCAAGATTCATATGTAATGGAGAATTCCTGGTTTAAAATTATTTTGTAGACATAAATCGGTGCATAATACAATCGATATAACCTGCATGTGTATCCAAATATGTTCTTGACATTTTAAAGATCATCAATATTGCATTCGAATGGAATTTAAATCATAATTTGATCATGTGATAAAGAATGAAAAACATTCTTTTACATAATCATCTGCAGGTAGAATGCAAATCTTTTGCAGGCCATTACTGAGGTAACTTTGTTAACTTTGTTTTTTTCACTTTGATTTCTTAGGTAACTATGTATTTTTTTTAAGTGATTGTATTGAATAATTTGACACTTGGCTTGATCCGGATGATAAAAATGAAACTACAATTGTTGATCATTAATGGGGTGACAAAGTATTAAATTTATTCCCTTGCATGAATTAAATGTTCTTAAAACAATTTATTGTTGGAGCAAGTGCTGAAAGTGTAAAAAGAACCACTAATTGACAGATCAGGCATGGTGCGAAATAGTGAAAGAAATTATAGATTCATATTTTCCTTCTACCAAATAAGAGCTTGAAGGTGAATGTCTTGTTGAAATGGTGCTTGTAAGCTTTTGTAAGCTAATACCTATTGATGCCATCTTGTATAATTTTGTGTACGCTCTATTTACTAATATTATTATTTACTAATTTTCTTCTGTTTCTATTTACTATTGTTATTGATATGAAGCAATGCAACCAATTTTGTCTTTGAGAGAAGGAAGCAAATTGTATCGGTGTGCATGAACTCTACTTGCCTTTAGCGGTCGCTAATGTGTTTCATATTTCTTATAGGTGAAACTTGGCTAGAAAAGCATGTTTCATTTATCAGATGGACAAGAGGTTGGGTTTTAGATTCAAGATGGGCAGATGCCAGTTTGTATCCTGAAGGGGATGATTTTAAAGACGAGGTTCAATATACTGGGTCTACTAAAGCTGGGGTTTTTGGAATTATGTAGGCCAGAGTGAAAGAGATTATATACCGAGGCCTTCTAAAGTTGGTAATGGATGATCCATTACCTGCAGCAGGGGAAGTTTTTTATTTTCTTTTGCCTCACTATCTATGGTACTACATAGAAGCAAGTACTCCTGTATATGTTATTAGGAGTTCAACCTGCCAGGATGGTTTAACTTGGTACAGTCTAAAGTATTAAGAGAGTAAT
Source organism: Arctium minus (assembly GCA_954870635.1). Lineage (NCBI taxonomy): Eukaryota > Viridiplantae > Streptophyta > Magnoliopsida > Asterales > Asteraceae > Arctium > Arctium minus. Next base: position 40,131,616 of record OX941080.1, on the reverse strand, counting down.
GGCAATGTTTGTATAGTAGAGCCACCAGATGATCTTCTATCATGTGTCTCATGGATTCTTATCCTTCAGTCACAGGCAAAATATAACGTTCCTCCAGATTCAGGGGCTTCTTTTGTTTTCTCACTTACACAAGACAGTGAGGTAATCAAATTTGTTAGTTGTTACAAATGAATTGAAATTGTTTCATCAAATTAAATGAAGATTTTCATTGATTTTTCATCATCAATTTACACCAAAATTTTACATCCTACTGCATCGCACGGGTACACCGAGTCATTTTGCTGGGTAAAAGTCGTTACTTTGTCTTGAGGGATATCATGCAACTTCTTCATTACACCTATTAAAATATTACATCCCGCTGCATTGCGCGGGTACATAACTAGTAACATATCAAAACTTGATGCCTCTTGGGCTTATGATACCCTGTGCCGCCACACGGGCTGCACTGACCTTGACATTTTGAATGTCGGAAGTCTTGTACAAAATAGTAAATGTGACCCTATAATATTTTATTTCTGTTGTAGGATAAACGTGTCATCGTCTAAAGTATTTGACTATAGAGATAAGTATATCAGAGTTAGATTAGAACTGAAATATATTTCATAGCTATCTACTTGTTACTCATCCCTATTTAAATGGATTTTGATTAATGAGAATTACATATTCATTCTCTCCATATATTATTATTCTGTTTGGATTTTTCTTTAACACGTTATCAGCACGTAGCTCGTTTGCGCTATCGCTCCCTCGGATCGTTTCCGGTGTTACTAAACGATCGTTCACAATCTAATATTGCAATTCAAGTAAGTATCTCTACAAAAAGTTACAATTTTTCTCTATGAATAGTCATTAATCGTGATTAACTCTTTTAGCCACGATAATTCAATGTACCCTTATTTAATTTTGCATCTACTTGACTAAGCATTTAATTTCTTTTTAATAGAATCACTATAAATCTAATTGTACATGTTTATATTTTATTCTCTAACAATTCATTTGTTTGTTCTAATTTTTCGTTACATATTAATAGAAAATTCTATTTATTTTTAGAATTTCTTTGGGTTTATTAAGATTATTCACTCTACACTTGGACTTATTAATATTAATTTGTTATTAATTTGTATTTAAAAGTAATAATTGATTTAAAACTTATCATTATCTATTGGACCATTATCCTTTTTTTTTTAAATTGACTAATACGATTTATTTTACATGAGTTTATTTTAGTATATTGTTATTTATATTGTATATTAATTTATGCTATAATTTTTAACATATCATTGTGTATTTATGCATCATTAATTAGTTACAATTTTGACATGTTTAGTTGGTTAATTTAATTACGTTAATATTATTTTATTTAGATCAATTATCGTTTAATTATGTATATGATAATATTTGTTTTTTTTTAAATATTATTATGATTTATTAATGTTTATCAAATTAGATTACAATATCCATATATTTAGATGGTTATCCAATTAGTTTACAATATTATTTATTATTTATGTTAATATTCAAATGTCTATCACAATTAATAATTGTTATAATTCAAATGTTTATCTTGATTATGAGTTCCTACTCATTAATCTCAATCTTATAAATTATCTTTGGAATTTACAATTCCAATCCCCATAACTTTTGTTATTTTGCCAAAAGGTCCAAAAATAGCATGAAAATGTTAAAATCAAACATTTATCTTGATTGTGAGTTCTTACTCATAATTTTAAACTATATAATTAATTTTTGGAAGTTACGCTTCCAAGCCCATATATTTTGATCTTTACCAAAAACTTCAAAAATACTATTAAGGTATTAAAATATTAAAATTGGCTTCATATGCCAAACTCATAGTCGTTTTGGCCTCATGCCAAATGCTCTATATAAAATAAATCACAAGGTATCGACTGGATTTTGTCAAACGGGTTTGACAGCCCTAAGGTTTCTAGGGACTTAAGAAATTAATGTGATTCCCCTACTACCTGGAAATCCAATAGATTGAGTGATTTCTTTTTCACAAATTGAAATATTGATGAAGTATTATCAATAAAATATAAGCGTACAAAAATCCAAAAAAAAATCATATATTATCCTTTATATATGTAAATGGTTGAAACAACTAATCCCAAAGTCAACATCGTAAACTCAAAAGAATCTGAGTATCATAAATGAGTATATAAACCTCCTTTTGAAAAGGTAAAAGAAAATACCTAAAGTTCATCAACTCCCCCATTGACTCTAAAACCAACCTCTTGAAGGTTCAAACAAATACCCTCATGTTTTGTGACGACATATAAATCCTAAGTTTCATAGGAATACCTTTACTAGAAACCCCCAAAAAATTGTGGGATGTCCCGAAAGGGATAATCGGGAGTACTAATGAATATGTACTTCCCGAACTAATCGTACAGTGGAATGAAACCCAATTACTCGATTACAAAAAGGTAAATGATTTCAACAAAGAAATGTTATATCCAAAACACGTCTCAATCTCTATGGCAAGGAACTCACAGAAGATGACATTATTCCTAACATTATTTTCACCTTTCATATATCAAAAATATTATTGAACTAATATAAGTTGGAATGTAACATTTAGACAAACTCATCGACCTAGTGCAAGTGGTTGAGAGACATAATAAGGTTCTTTTGAATAACAACACCACATATGTCAAGACAAAGAAAGTTCTCGAGATCAATAATGAAAGCATTAAAGATGGAAACAACTCCAAAGAACAGGGAGTTAAAAACAATTTCACACATGTGACATTTATGCACTATGTGGACGAAACCCTAGAACGGGTCAGGGTCTTGGTAAGAGCCGGGAATGATTTTTCAACATCTGGAGTAGAAATACAACTACTGCCCCAGGTGATAATGAACAGTCAAATAAGAAATGCACTAAAGAGTGCTCTTGTCGAAAAGGGAACAAGTTAAAAATGAACTATATCATATTAATTTAAGAATGATAAAGCATAGGTTTCTTTGAATTATTTTATAGTATTTTAATTAATTTATTTTGCTTAAGTAAAATCGAATATGTAACCATTATAGATGTAAAGAAATACATCAAAACAAATACAAAACTTTCAATATTCTCCATTCCGTATAGGAATGTATCGAGGATAACTTGATTTTTTGTAGGACATATTCCACATAATCTAAAATGATAGACAAATACTTATTTTATAATTCGTCCAACCAAAATAATTAGACGGTGAACTGTCATTTTCTTGTTGGTACAAGATTAATAGGAACCTTGTAAATATATTCGTATAAAATGGAATTAAGCATATATACATAAATTCCAATGAATATGAAAGGAAACATATATCATGGAAACTAATGTGTCAAACTAGTAGATTATTGGGTCATCGAAACATTTTTTGTCACCAATAAAGAACTTTGGGGAAATGACACATATATGTTTCAACATGACCATGTAGGACACCATGGTTATGACATAGTGATCCGTGTATTGTCAAATACACAGACACATTCTCTTTCGAGTGAAAGGCAAAATGAGGTAACTTGCAACTGTTGACTTCTGCAGCATAAGAAACAACATTGCCATCATAATATGCCCTCTCGAATACAAAACTTTTGTATATACCCTACAGGAATGAGATCATCCTCAAGCTAAAGACATAATACAAAAATATTCCATTGTTACAACGAATACAATGTGATAGTTATGGACATAAATATCCAGAATGCGGGCCATTAAAGTACTTTATGGTTCTGGTTTTGACACGATGAACGCATGTCGTATTATTGTCCACGTGAAATACCGCACTCTTAGCAATAGCTATACGTTTAAGGGCTCACCACCCTGATTATTTCATCAAGTCTACATGACCTGGAATGCTGTATAATTTACATCATAAGGATTTTATGTTAATTGCATATGTAGTAGGATCAATGTAGAGTTTCCTATACCCCATGTGTATATATAAAATGGTCTCATAGAAGTTGTTATCAAAAGAATATGATGACATCTAGGGTATTAGTAATGCGCACCAATTTAACCATATCTACCTGGGGTTATGCAATTATTATATGCAGTTTTATTTCGTTTTTAGATCCACTGCTTGCTAACCAACCTCATGTGTACCAGTTGGTAACCTGATAGTTTACATTTACGCATGTTTGGTTCTGTAGTATATGTGCCAATTGCGCCTCCACAGCGCATCGAAATGGGTTCATAAAGACGACTTGGTATATGTTGGATATGAATCCCCAACAATTATCCGCTAATTAGAATATTTGACTAGTGATCTCTTTACCGCTAGATTTGCGGGTTGTCACTTTCATGAGACATTCTTCCCGTCGTTAGGGGGAGATAGGAAAAAAGATTTTCCATGGGAACGACATGAAGTGTCATTATGTTGGGTCTGAAATGTGCTAAGTCTGGATAATGCTACTAAGTATTGAAGATTACTACTGCTGAAGACATTAGTACTGCTACTTGAAGAAATTACTACTACTAGTAGTATTAATACTGCTTGAAAGGTTAGTACTGCTAGAAGAATAGTTAGTACTGCTTGAAGAGTTAGTACTGCAAGATGGAAACTACTACTAGTATGTTAGTACTGTTGAAGATAAAGATATTGCTGAAAGATTAATGCTGATAATGTTGATAAGGATGATTTGTGCAAAAGACAAGGAGATGAAGATAATTATGGAATGGGTACTGAAGATCAACGTTTCTTTAGTAATTATCTTGTAATCTGTTTTGTATATATAGTCTAGAAGTCTTATATTATTAGATATACACAGAGAGACACAAAAATACAGAGATATCTTTGTTTTCTAAGAGAGAATTAGCCTCAAGATTGTTAGTAATCCTTTCATTAGAGAAGTATTGAACGTCTGTTGAGTCTGTTCAACAGATTGAGGCTTTGGTTGTAATCATTAAGTTAATTCAATATAACTTGTGATTTGAGTTCATACACTGTTTAATTGATTATTGTTAAAGTGTTATTCCGCAACTTCTTTAACAAAGTTTCTGAGTGTTTAGTTAAATTCTTGTTTTGAATTTCGATCCTGACAAGTGGTATCAAAGCCAAGAAACTCATAAATCAATAATCATCATGGACGGATCACACGACAGTGTTCTTGTTTCAAAGGTTCCCATGCTCTAACCCAATGAGTTTGACATGTGGAAAATCCAGATTAGGCAGTATATCCTTCTTACAAACTACTCAATGTGGGACATCATTGAGAATGGTCCCTCCAATGTAGGATAGATTGGAGCAGATGGCAAGAGACATCCACCAAAGACTGATGGAGAAAGAAAGATGAGGCAGGCTGAGATGAAAGCCTTGAGCACTCTGCTCTTGGCAATTCCTAATGAATACCAACATCAGTTTTGCAACTGTGCTGATGCCAAAATCTTGTGGAATGCTTTGGAAAAGATATTTTCAGGTACCAAAAGCACTAAAAGAAATCAGAAAGCAATTCTCAAGCAACAATATGAAAACTTTATGTCTACAAAGACTGAGTCTATGACTCAAACCTTTGATAGATTCAACAAGTTGATTGGAGAATTGGCCACTGTTGGTGTCAAGATGGACCAGGATGATGTCAACAGAAAATTTCTAAGATCTCTTGGTGAAGAATGGATAATGTATACAGTATCCTTCAGGCAGAATGATAATCTGGAGGATAAGGAACTTGATGATCTCTAAAATGATCTTAGGGTGTTTGAAGCAGAAGTTGAATCTAAGAAGAAGCCATCTGGATACTCTCACAATGCTGCTCTCCTATCATCTACTACTGATTCTTCTGCTAATACAGAATCAGTTAGTTTTGATTATGGCCCAAAACAGGATGAACCCAATGATTCTGTTTTGGAAGCCTTTCTTGCGTCATGCTAAATCTTCTCTTATCAATGATGATTTGGAGCAGATTAATGTTGATGATCTTGAAGAGATGGACATCAAATGGCAAATGGCAATGCTCACAATGAGAATCAAAAGATTCATTAAAAGAACTGGAAGAAACAACTTTGCCATGAGAAGAGAAGATAGTGCTGGATTTGACAAATCTAAGGTGGAATGCTACAAGTGTCATAAACTGGGGCACTTTGCAAGAGAATGCAGAGGAGGAATCTCTCATCAGCATGATAGCAGCAATCAACAATCAAAGTACACAAACTACAACTCATCTCAAGCACTTGTCTCACAAGATGGAATGAGATTTGATTGGAGTGATCAAGCTAATGAGGCAATCCAGAATCAAGCATTGATGGCTGAGGTTTCAGAGTCTTCAAGCACAGCAATCCCCACAGAGGTAAAATCTAAACTTTGCTCTAACGCCTGTCTTGAAACTGTTAGAAAGTACAGGGATCACAATCAGAGCATGTGTGATGATCTTAAAAGGTTGGAGAAACATAGGAGAGAGTCCAATTTGATCATTGTGAATTTTGAAGAACAAATTAAGGCATATCAAGCCAATGAACTTCAACATTCATATGATCACAACTATTGGAAGTGGTAGAAGAAGGAGTTAGAGATTAAGCTAGAAAAAGCTAGAGAAGAATGTGAGAAAGTCATAAGTGAATTTGAGAAGGCCAAATTAGACATTGAGAAATTTTCCAATGCTTCTAAAGCAATGGACACTTTACTCAAATCTCAAGTTCATGACAAAACTGAAGAGAGGTATAGGATACAATAACACCCCTCCACCTTACAACAACAACTATATTCCACCCACCTCAGACCTCTTAGAAATGCAACATAAGAATGACTTACCTGCAGGAGCCACAGAGGTAGATCCACTAGACACTGTAGTGGTAGAGGCAGAATCTGAAGAAGAGAACACTGAGGATAAGAATAAGGAAGACCAGAAAGAAATTCCCTTAGAAAACCATATTCTTACAAATGAAAGGGGGGGGGGTAAACCATTTGTCAAGAGTGAGAAAGTGGATAAGTCTAAGATTGGAGAAGAGACTGTTAAGAGTGAGAAAGTTGAGACCTCCAGGAAAGGGAAGGAAAAGGTACAGGGAGATCACTATATGCAAACCACTGTTGTAAATCCCTGTACTTGTCAACATATCAAGCCCCATCAACATGATAAAATAAGGGGAACTCAGAGAAAAAGAAATAACGAGTGGGCTTAAAAACAAGGAATTGATCTAAGCAAAATTAATAGACCAAAGCTTTGTTTTATTTGTGGCATGTTGAATCATTTAGCCAAACACTGTTATTTCAATCCTGTTAACCAAAGAATTACTTTTCAAAGAAAAACACAAAATTTTGTTGGTTATAGGAAGGAATCAAGAAAATCAAGGAACCACATGACTGAGAATGTGAGAACAACACCAATGAAAATTGGTTCTGCAAAATCTCATATTCAGAATGAGTTTGTTAAAGCAAAAGAAAATAATCCAACCAAATCAAGGAGTAACTCAAAGAATAGGAAAGCAAACAACTCTGTCTTAATTTGGGTTCCAAAAGAAACTAAACCTGTTAGTACTGCTACCTCAAATAGTACTGCTAACAGAAATAGTGCTGCTGATAGCAATACTACTGCTGACCAAGTTAGTACTGTTAATAAAGTTAGTACTGCTACCAGAGTTATTACTCTGCTGACCACGTTAGTATTGCTAATGTGGTTAGTACTGCTAACAAAGTTAGTGTTGTTGACCAAGTTAATACTGCTAACAAGGATAGTACTGCTATCAGTGTTAATACTGACAAGCCTATAATTAAGACAAAGTATTCCAGCCATGAGATTCCTGACTCTGATCATCTCATCAAGACTAAGCTTAATGAATATGAGTATGTTGATGAAAAAGGGCAACCCAAGACCACTTTGGCTTGGGTTCCCTCAATAAACTAACTGTTTTATCTTATGTGCAGGGTAACCAACAGCTCAAGGGGAGGAGCATTTGGCATGTAGATAGTGGTTGCTCTAGGCACATGACAGGTAACATGTCCTGCCTTCAAAATTTCAAAAGGTTTTATGGAGGACGTGTTGCTTTTGGTGACAATCCAGAAAGAGGTAAGATAAGTGGTAAAGGTATGGTTTCAAAAGGTAAGATGACCTTTGAAGATGTCTACTATGTTGAGCAATTGAGATACAACCTGTTAAGTGTATGACAGGTTTGTGACAAGAAACATAGTATATTATTTAGTGATACTGAATGTATTATCCTAGCTCCAGGATTCAAGGTAGTTGATGAAAATATGATACTGCTTAGAACTCCTAGAAAGGATAATGTTTATTGTTTAGACTTAGAGAGTGTTGCCTCTGATTCATCACTAAATTTTCTGTTTTCAAATGCTTCTGTAGATGAATCATCTCTTTGGCACAGAAGGATGTGTCACACGAATTTTAAAACTATGAACAAACTTGTGAAAAACAACCTTGTGAGAGGTTTGCCTCAAAAAGTGTTTTCATGTGATGATCATTGTATTGCATGTCTTAAAAGCAAGCAGCACAAAACTTCTCATAAGTCCAAAGAAATAAACACAATCTCTTCACCCCTTCAGTTATTGCATATGGATCTTTTTGGTCCTACAAATGTGATGAGTATTGGTAAGAAATCCTATTTCTTGGTCATTGTTGATGATTTCTCTAGATTTACTTGGGTATATTTTCTGAGGACTAAGGATGAGACAAGTGGACTAATCAAATCCTTTGTCCTTAGGATTGAAAACCAAACAAATCTAAGAGTTAAAATCATCAGATCTGATAATGGAACTGAGTTTAAAAATAGTGACCTAAACAACTTTTGTGAGACTAAAGGTATTGAGAGACAATTCAGTGCTCCTAGGACTTCTCAACAAAATGGTGTTGCAGAGAGGAGAAATATGACATTGATTGAGGCTGCTAGATCTCTGTTGGCAGATTCAAAGCTACCCATCACTTTCTGGGCAGAAGCAGTTAATACTGCTTGTTATGTCCAAAACAGAGTTCTAGTAGTCAAATCCCAAGGAAAGACACCATATGAACTTTTCAAAAAGAAGAAACCTTTTATTGGATTTTTCAAACCTTTTGGGTGTCCTTGCACAATCCTCAACACCAAATCTCATTTAGGCAAGTTTGAAAGCAAAGTTGAGGATAGATTTATTGTTGGATACTCCTCTCAGAGCAAGGCATACAGAGTATTCAACAGTTCTTCCAGGATTATAGAGGAAAGTGACAATGTCAAATGCAATGAGAACATACCAAATCTGATTGGTACATGCCCTAATTGGCTGTTTGACATTGATTCACTAACTAATTCTTTGGGTTTTAGTAATGTGCAAATTGCAGGAACTGGTTCAGCAAAGGTACAAGCACAGAGACAAGAGTTTGTGCTATTCCCTATATCTACAGTGGATCCTGTTGAATTTTGTGAACAAGCCAAGAAGGATGATTCAGAAACAGAGGATTCTGAACCAGAACAGGCTGAAGATTATAAAGGTGATGAAGAGAATAAAGAGGATGTTCATTCCTTAGGTTCAGGAAACACAAGTCCTGATATGCCCACATTGTTAGAAGATGATACTGATGAAGAAAATTCTTCAGTTTTTAGTGGCAACACTCCTTAAAAGAATGACTCCAATCTTGATGCAAATATTAATGAGGAGGTTGTTCATCATACAAGAACTCAAAAAAATCATCTTCCTCAGTTGGTGATTGGTGATATCAATTCTCCCAGGATCACAAGGCATCAAAGTAAGTTAGGAGGATTGAAAGACTTGCAGTCAGGATTGTTATCTTGTTTTCTATCTCATATTGAATCCAAGAAGGCCTATGATGCAATGAAAGACCCAAGATGGATAGAAGCAATGCAAGAGGAACTGCTGCAGTTTGAGCTGCAAAATGTGTGGGATCTAGTTGACCTTCCACAAGGACAAAGGGCAATTGGAACTAAATGGGTTTTCAGGAATAAGAAAGATGAGAGAGGGATAGTAATAAAGAATAAGGCCAGACTTGTGGCACAAGGGTACACACAAGAAGAAGGGATAGATTATGAAGAAGTGTTTGCACCAGTAGCCAGAATTGAAGCAATTAGGCTGCTTCTAGCCTATGCTTCTTTCATGAAGTTCAGAGTATATCAGATGGATGTTAAGAGTGCATTCCTATATGGGAAAATTGAAGAAGAAGTGTATGTTTGTCAGCCTTCAGGGTTTGAGAATCCTAAATTTCCTGACAGCGTATACAAATTAAAGAAGGCACTCTATGGGCTACATCAAGCACCAAGAGCATGGTATGACACTCTGTCTACCTATCTCCTAGAAAATGGTTTTGAAAGGGGAATCCTGCTTGTTCAAATCTATGTGGATGATATCATTTTTGGATCCACAAAAGCCTATATGTGCAAGGAGTTTGAGGAGTTGATGCACAACAGATTTAAGATGAGCTCTATGGGTGAACTCACATTCTTCCTTGGGCTACATGTTAAACAAAAGGAAGATGGAATTTTCATAAGTCAATCCAAGTATGTGCAGGATATACTTACAAAGTTCGGATTTTCAGAAGCAAAGCCTGCAAGCACACCTATGGAAACACACAAACAGATTACTGCAGATCTTGAGGGGGAGGATGTGGATGTTCATCATTATAGATCTATGATAGGCTCCCTCATGTATCTAACAACTTCAAGACCATACATTATGTTTGTTGTCTGTGTATGTGCCAGATTTCAAGTGAGGCCTAAGCAATCCCACTTTCAAGCAGTCAAAAGGATCTTCAGATATCTCAAAGGACAACCTAGGTTGGGCCTTTGGTATCCTCATGACTCACCATTTGATCTACATGCATATTCTGATAGTGATTTGGGTGGTGCAAACTTGGACAGAAAGTCTACATCAGGAGGATGTCAGTTTTTGGGTGCAACACTAGTTTCATGGCAGTGTAAAAAGCAAACCACAGTGTCCACCTCTACAACAGAAGCAGAGTATATAGCTGCTGCAAGCTATTGCTCACAAGTGTTATGGATTCAGAATCAAATGTTGGACTGTGGTATTACTTTTCTTCACACTCCCATCTTCATTGATAACAACAGTGCTATAAGCATAGTTAATAATCCAGTGAAGCACTCAAAAACCAAGCATATAGAAATCAGGTACCATTTTATTAGAGATTGCAATGAAAAGAAGTTAATTCAGGTTTTGAAAGTACACACAAGTAACCAATTTGCTGACCTATTCACCAAAGCTTTTGATGTGGGTAGATTCACATTCTTGGTCACAAGTGTAGGCATGATAAACACTTCATAAGCCTCTTTTGAGTTTCTTTATGTACCATTTATGTATAGATTCTTTAATACTTACTTTCTCATATTTCATTGTGCATGGTGCTGCTAACCATTTATGTTTAGTGTTTCAGATAGCTTTGCTGATTAAATACTTGGTACTTCTGGTTAATACCGCTCTCTATATTACTCATGATGACAGTTTAAATATGGTTAAGTATGGTTACTACTGCTAGGTGGTTTATACTGCCAGTGTTCAGTTACTACTGCTTGCCTTATTTCTACTGCCTTATTTCTACTGCCAGACAGTGTTAATACTGCTGGAATGTGTTAATACTGCTAGTCTGTGTTAATACTTCTGGTCTGTGTTAATACTTCTGGTCTGTGTTACTACTGCTTATATGGGTTAATACTGCGGGTTTTTGTTAATGCTGCTAGGGTACTTAGTACTGCTTTTAACTGAACCCTTAACCTATAAATACCCTCTTTGACCGCCAAAACACAAACGGCTCTTTAAATTTCCAGCAAGTTTTCATTCTCTTTCTCTCTAGAATTCTTGATTACCAGTGAGTAAACCCTTGTTGTGTTTCGAACCCTACAATCGATCAGAACGATGGCATCACTTGATTTTGTTGATGACCACAATGATCTTGCAATGTTACAAAAACCCAAACAAGCTGAGGGTTTTCATGAAATTGTGGATTTCTTATCACAATCATATATTGCCTATGCGCTAACGGTGAATCTCATCATTTATGTGCATCATATGAACCAGTTCTGTGCCAATGCTTCCATTCAGAATGTTGATGGCAATCAGGTCATTCACTCCAGGGTCTGTGATAAACCTATCACAATCACAGAAGCCTGGATTCGCACTCATCTACGTCTAGATGATGCCTCAGGTATTTCTACTCTTTCAAAAGAAGATCTGTTCCAAGCCATTGGCCGAATGGGGTATGAAGGTCCTACTGAGGTTTACAAGTTTTTCAAAAGCAAACTTTCACCTCAGTGGAGATTCTTTATTCATACTCTTCAACATTGCTTTTCTCGCAAAACAACTGGATGGAGTGAGTTTAGCAGTACAATAGCTTATGCTCTTGTCTGCTTATCTACCTCCAGAAAGTTCAATTTTTCTCAAATGATCTTAAATGATTTGCTGTCAAACCTGGATACCAAAACCAAAACCAAAAGATTTTATATGTATCCAAGGTTTGTACAAGAAGTACTAAATAAGGAATTGACAGATTTACCCTCTTTTTCAGAGGTGTATGTACCTAAACCTCCCAAAGGGAAGGTATTTTCCAACATGAAAAGGCCTAGTAAGGACTTTTCTGGAAAAGACACACCATTGTTCTCTACAATGATGGTTGTGTCCCACCCACATGGTGAGGCATCAGGGTCACAACCCATATCTGACCAACCCACTGATGACCTACCCACACCATTCACTTCAAATATTCATCCCCGAATTCCTGTTGATAACCAATTCCCCCAATCACTCAAACATATGCAAGGAAAAAGGTACAGAAGGTTCCTTCCCTTCATGTACCTACACCCCAAAAGCTTACAAGCCTTCTGATGGAGCATTCTCTATCAGAGAATATCCAAAGGGAATCCACAGGGGTGTCTCCCAACCCCAAGAAGGTGCTCTCTAAGGAGAAGAATGAGCATGTGGGCAGTAAGGCTCACACTACTAATTCTGCACAAGGTGTGGATCAGGACAGTGTGAACATAACTAAGACCTTCCCCGCGGCAACTTTGGATGAGAAATCATCTAAGGGTCCCAGGTGCCAAGAAACCAAGGGGGTAGTAGGTGCTTCTGCTAGGCAGAAGGCCTCTACTAAAAGATCCAAGGATCCTTCAAGGGTGCTCAACACACCTAAAAGAGGTGAGGACAGATATAACTATGATGAATTGATGGAAACCATTGGAAATGTGAACTTGGATGTAATCAATCAGGGCTTGGAGATAAAGGAGCTGAAAAAGGTGATCACTTCTCAACAAGTGTAGATAACCAAACTCAAGAAGATGGTACTCAGTTTGATCCACAAAAAGAAGAGAAAGCAATATGTCTTGAAGAAAAGAGAAAGTGCTCATGATGCTTCCAAAAAGGGGGAGAATCAAGAAGCTGAATGTGAGAAGGAAAGCTCAATTGGCATGGAATTTCAGTTTGAGAGGGAGATTAGTGGTAAAGCTGAAAAGAAGGTTGAAGCAGAAACAGAAAAAGCATCAAAAACATTTGTGAAAGCAGCAGAAACAACAGAGAAAGAAGCAGAAAATGTAGGAGCAACAGTAATTACTGAACCAGCAGTAGAATCTGCCAAAGCAGTAGAATCAGAGACAGCAGCAGCAGAAACTGGAATGTCTAGAGAAGAAATAGAGATTGCAGAGACTCTGATGAAGGCAAAGCATGACACTCCTAAGGCCACTCAAAAGTCTAAGAGAGTGGTGATCAAAGAAGGAGTCTTAGAGAAGAAAGGGAAAGAGAAGATGGTTGAGCCTGTGAAACCTGTAAAGAAGCAGAAATAAATAGATTTGGATGCAGAATTGGCAAAGGAGTTAAATGTACAGTTTGAGAAGGAACTTGAAAAGGAGAATGAAATTCAAAAAGCTAAAGACTGAGAGGTTGCCTTAGATCTGGCAAAAAGTCTCAATGAAGAATACCAGAAGAGCTTGAAAACTGCTGCAAAGAGGGTGACTATGAAAGCTTCAAAGAAAAGACAGCCTTCAAAGACCTTTCTAGCTAGACAAGAAATAAGAAAAATGATAAACTTCTTGAAAGGATCTGTTGGAGTGCCTGAAGGGATGTTTACCAAAATGTCTTTTGGCAGAATAGAAGACTTATACAAGAAGGAGATGGCCAAGCTTCAAGGAGACTTCAGTCAAAGGGTTGAATTTGAAAGGAAGATGAAAGAAAGATGAAGAAGGCACTCCTACAAAGGAGACTTCAACAGCCTTTCTGTGAGTCCGTGATCGTTACCAGATAATCAAAACAACAAACAATAGATAATAAACCAACCTGATTCGATAACAAACGATGATTACACGGTTGATTTCTTGAGATTGAGTTCTCTGTTTGTTTTTCTCTCTTTACACCTTTGATGTGTGTGTATTGTGTGTGATTGTGTTTGTGTTTTACAGAGAGAAAGATAATATCAGTATAAGATATTATCAAAAACTAATATAAACTAATATTAAACTAAACATAATATCTAAATAATAAATATCTAGATATTAAAAACAACTTTGACTTTATTACAGAATAGACCCTAGACTATGGTTGAGAGTAACTTTCAGCATTAACTTCAGATTGCGATCTTCGTTTTGGATGATCTTGAATCCAATGAGACTGTGTCTTAACAATCTCCCCCTTTGGATCAAGATCATTACGAAAATGATTTGGCAATACGATCTTCTCTTTCAGCACAGAAGAAGATGCAATCTCTTTCTCTAGCTCAGAATGCTTTAGCAAAGTATCTTCAAAGAAAATTTATCTGAAATCAGCATGTTTTCAGAATACTTTGATCTCGCAGTTCTTGGTCTTGTAATGTAATGGACTGAACATTTCTTCAAGCTTTAGATTCTCCCCCTTTTTGATGGAAAGTGCAACGACTTCATCAAAACTTTGAGTAAGAAATGTCAACCACTTGGAGTCTCTGATCCGTCAATTCAATAGTTATTCATCCTGATCTTTGCAAATCTAGACAAAATAATCATGTAACACCTGAATCAACTAATGAATCAGTTAGAATGCCTGTCAGTAACACTAAGTCACTGTGTGTAACGAATACACATTGGAAAGGAGCTGTTTGATGTTGACTCCCCCAGGGATTCCATTTAATCATCGAAACACCACAAAGGTTATTTCTATAAACGTTATGACAAAGAAACAAATTCCTTGTGTGTTCATGCTTGTGATAGAAAGAATTAAGCACTGATGATTGCTTATTGGGCTCAAAATTGTGTAAACCACTGAGACAACAGTAAGTTAAACACAGATTCAATGTGCATGAGTGAAGTGCGAAGGTGGGGCAGACTTCCTTCTTTTCAATATCCAGATTTTCCAAATGAAAATCAGATAGCATATGTGCTGCGTCCCCTTTGAAAATGTGAAACACTTTCTTGTTGAGAAGAAAATGAGTAGATAGTGAGGTTTGATCAAGAGTTGGCATGGGTTAGTTGCCTGTTTCAATAATGTTCACCAAAGATTTGTGAAACACTAGTAATGTGGCTACCCGGCTCAGAAAAAGTTGGTGCAGAGTTGTGATATTCTTTTTAACTCTGTTCTCACACGCTCTTTCTTTTAAACGTTTTGCTTTCTCTAATCACACTCATTTCTATTCTCTTTGCACACTCAATCACTAAGGATTAACTTCTTGGGTAGAAATCACTGGTTAAGGTGATTCCATAGAAGTTGTGTTAATTCCTAGCACAATGATTCTTGTTTTCCTATGATGCATGTGATGCTCAGATTGGTTTAACTATTTCAGTTAAAGCACAATATTGATCATGAAAACATTTAAAATACACTCCCAAAATATAAAATCTGATGAAAAATCAGGAAGTGGTTTGAACATTAAAAAGAATGTTTTCTATGATTGAAAGTTGTCCTTCTTTCAACCATATATGAGATTAAGATAAAGGATTATACCTGAACGTATGATCTTACATCTCATGAAGCTAAGCTTAAAGTCATAAAGATATGATCTTTTAAGCTTCTCTCAAACTTCTGCAAAAGTCTTAAGTCAAAGTCAAAGTAAAATTTATTCACTTAAATTGAAAAGACAAAAAGCAGTAAAACTTTTTAAAGTACGAGTTCTGATCAGAAATAATCAGAAGTCATCACCTTTTACTCCCCCTGAAATTATGCATTTGAAACTTTATCAGTTGTAAAAGATATGCATAAAATTTCAGAAAAGTATGTACTCCCCCTTGATGGTTGATTTCCTCATTCGAGTATCGGAGTACAATCTTCATGTTCAGCACGGAGTAAGGTCTTTTGATCGTTGAAGTGCGAGTTCTAAACTGTTGTGTTTAGAAGTCAAACTTCGTTGAAGTACGGGTTCTAAGCGGATGTACTTAGAAGCCATTTTTTTGACATTGAAGAACGAGTCCTGATCTGTACATAATCAGAAGTCGCATTCTCTTTAAGCTTTGTGTGCCTGCAACACAGATTTAGCCTTAGGTACCCATTGGAATTTGGGTCCTGCTGTGTTAGCACAAGATTTTGGTAACCATTTCAAATTGGTTCCTCTTTTCTTTTGAAATGCATGAGAAGAATTAATATGAGATGTATGCACATGGTAATTTCAAAACCAATCTTCAGAATCTTGACAAGTAATAGAAACATGTTTATTATAGATAGAGGACTTTCCAGCAAATAAAGATAACTGAAATAATTGCTTCATTGTATATTGTTTACGAGAAACAACAAGTTTTGGATGCAAAACAGCAATATCAGCAATCACAACATCTTTAGTAAGCGAAGTCTTATTACAATTAACACTACTAAACGATAAAATGGCCTTGTCAAGCTTCCTTTTTGGTTGCCATTGAGAATTGGCTTCAGGCCTTGGCTTGCTCATATCTGAAACATGTAAAACTAGTGAGTTAGACCTTTGAGCAACAACTGAGTGCTTCTTCTCAGAATTACCAGTAGTGGTCGGTTTCTGTGAATGCTTAGATATTTTCTTACCTTTAGCATTGTTAGCTTTCACAGAGACTGAGTAATCAACTTTCGTTGATTTTGCACTGTTCACAGACATACTGGTTTTTCTTGAAGTTTTCTTAACAAAAGATGCATGGTTAGGAAGTTTCACATTAAAATCAACTTGTTCAAAACAACCATCTAAACCACCGTCGGAATTAAGAAAATTAAACTCTTCGTTTGATGAACCAAACATGTCATCAGAAGTAGAAGCCTTTGAAAGAACAACATTTTTCATAACAGTTGAAAAAACCTTTTGTTGAATCTCAATCATAAGTCTTTCATCTGATAAAGAGTTCTCGAGTTCAGAAATTTTACTTTCTAACACGAGAGAAGGGACATAAATTTTACCTATGGCAGGCTTCGCCTCCATCTCTTTTTCAGAATAACTTTGAAAGTATTCAGTTGAAAGAGATTTCTTTTCATCATTGGGATAGTCATAACTATTATTCAACTTCGCATAATAAAATGGAGCGTGAACTTTAGTTGACTTCATCCGTTTTTCAAATTCATTAGCTTCATCCTCTTGTGATAGTTTAGTATTAAAAACTTTAAGTGAGGAGATTCGGTGAGAAACTAGCATAGAGGTATAGTCATAGAGTGCAGGCACTTCTCTTATACCCTTTTGAAGACGTTGAGGTTTCACATAACCGATTCCCCAATTTTCTTTGTTCTTTTTCGGTTTGTTAAGATGAATGGTTTGCTCACTTTGACCTAATGAGTATAGCTTCTTTTCCAAAGCGTCTAATTTAGCAATTAAGGTCTTGTTTTCTTTAGTACATAAAGAATGCATATCAGTAAGCTTATAAAAATCAATCTCACTTTTTGTCAATTTAGACTTGAGCTCAGTATTCTCTTTTAGAATTATAGTCTGTTCTTTTGCGTTGGTGTCACCGTTTGTATGTAAAACCTCAACTAATACTTTCTTCTCAGCAATTTCATCGCTAAGTTTCTGTATCAATTGGTTTTTGTTAATTATAACACCATTTTCTCGCTTAAGATTAGATTCTAACTCTTCTTGTTTTAAAACCATAGCATGCATTTTATTCATTAAATCTTTATACGATAAAACACATACCTCCTCTTCTTCATTTTCTGAATCAGCTTCAGCATCTGATTCGATTTTGCCCATCAAGTACATATTGACGGCTTCATCCTTTTCTTCATCTTCTTCTTCTTCATCTGAGTGATCCAGCCAGTATTCATCTTCAGCCATCAGTGCCTTGCCTGCCTCCTGTTGCTTTGCAAGAAGCATCTTGTTCTTGTAGTAATCGGAGTTTCTGACTTTTGATCTGCGGCAATCCTTGGCAAAGTGACCTGTTTTGCCACAGTTGTAGCACATCGGTGGTCCTGGCTGACTTGATCCTTCAGCTTTAAATTTCCTCTCTTCAGGATTCCTCTCCACTAACCTTTTTCCTTCAGTCTGATATCTTCTCTCTTCAGGTTTCTTCTCCTCTGTTCTCTTTCCCTCAATTCTCTTCCCTTCATACTTATTTCCTTCATATCTGCTTCCTTCAATTCTTTCCTTGTGAGCATAGTTGTTTGGTCCAGAAGAGTACCTCTGACTATTAGACGTTGGATTCCTGTAGAACTTTTTCTGAAATGCATTTGTCAGAAACTGCATTGCTTGCTGCATTTGTTCATTTTCATCCGAGTCAGAGACGGTCTCAGCTTCAGCTTCTTCTAATTCATACACAATCGTCTTGTTCTTTTTCTTCTTTACAACAAGAGCGACTGTGTCTTCAACTGTCTTTCCTTTTCTCTTTTCTGCTAGAATTTCATCCACCTCATCTTCATTTTGTCGGAGGGTTTCATACACCTCGTGAAGTGTAATCTCATTCAGGTCTTTTATCTGCCTCATCTGCCTGGCAAAACTTTTCCATTCTGGTTGTAGAATACTCAGGAATTTGATATTCAGCTCGATTTGAGATTTGTTGACCTTATTCTTGCTTAATTCGTTTAGCAAAGTCACAAACCTATCATATGTTCCCTCTAGAGTTTCTCCAGTTCTGCCTTTGAATTCTTCAAAACTGTGCAGGCAGTTAGAGATTTTCAGTTGGTTCCCAATCTTTGAACCCAGCATCATTTTCTCTAGTTGATCCCACATTTGTTTTCCGGAGGCCTTGTAGCTGTCAATCTTTACATAGATTTCATTCGTAATCCCTTGTAGAATGTATGACTTGGCTAACATGTCGCCTTTTGCTCTTAGCTTATCATCACCTGTTAGATCTCCATAAGAAAGTGCATGTCGTACTTCTTGAGTACCTGCTGCTGGTTCCCTATATTTTGTTTCCATTAGGCCTTCTTCTAAGGATTGTTTGATGAAATCACCCAATTCCTGTCTTTCGATGAAGTTCAGGAACCGATCCTTCCACTGTTCGTATTCTCCTCTAAAGAGAACTGGTGGCTTGGTATCAGTTCCGATTGCAAGGGCTTCTCTGGATGTCATTTTGAATAAAATTCGAAGTCCGGAAAAACTTTGCGTTTTGAGAAGGTTTGCGCGAGAGGTTGATTGCGCAAAGTGAGGTTCGACCGGTAAGATGTAAGAACTGGTAAAATATAAAGATCGGTAAAATTTTCGACCGGTAAAATTGATTGACCGGTAAAAAAATTGGACCGATAAAAAGATTGAACCGAGAATTGGTGGAATTGATGGACACGTGATTCAATATTCAAAGAGATTAAATGTGAGAGTAAGTGGTGTGAGAGGAATGTGTACCGAAATAAAATTGTTAAGACACGTGAGTTGGTTTGCATGAAATAGAATTGTTTCTTTTAAGTAGTTTGCATGTGGGAGATTTGCTTGAGAGACCACGTGATAAACAATGGCAGCCACCAAAATGAGATTTGCAAATTAAAAATGAAGTGTGAGTGGAAAGACCAATTTGGATTTGACCGAGTGTGTGAGTGGAGTGTGTGAGAGGTCACGTGAGGGTCTTTGACCGAGAATGGAAGACCGGGAAAGGGGTTTGACCGGAGCTTCTAAGACCGGGAAGGTGAAGACCGAAAGAAGTAGAAGACCGGAAGAGACCAAAGACCGGATGTGGTGTGAGATTCGATCGGGAAACAAACAATTCGACCGGATTATCAAAATGGCTTTGACCGATAGTTGTCTCTAAGACCGGGATTTGTTTTGTGTGATTCGACCGGATTAAAATAGGAGTTTGACCGGGGAAGTGAGGTGGAAAAGTTTTATTCGACCGGTGAAATGTAGTGGAAAAGTGGGGTTCGACCGGAATTGAGGTTTACTTTGACCGGATAAAAAAAAAATACTCGACCGGATAAAAAAAATATTTGACCGGTACAAAGTGGGATTTGACCGGAGAGTGTTTGACCGATACCAAAAGTTTGTGAGATTCGACCGATAAAAAATGATCTTCGACCGGTGGAATGTAAAAACTAAGGTTCGACCGGTACGCTTAAGACCGATACGTCGTCTTCTCCGATTAAACAACCTGCAACTCTAAAATTAACCCAACTAGAGATCGATTTACCACACCAAACTTTGACAGAATGTTCTCCTTACCAACAACAACAATACACAACCTTTTGATTTCGAAAATAACCGCAAAATCAAGATTTTGATGATTGATCAGTGTTCTTCAAAAATGAAGAACACAGAGAGTTGAAAATTTTGATTTTGATCTGGATCAGCTCTGATACCAATTGTGAGTCCGTGATCGTTACCAGATAATCAAAACAACAAACAATAGATAATAAACCAACCTGATTCGATAACAAACGATGATTACACGGTTGATTTCTTGAGATTGAGTTCTCTGTTTGTTTTTCTCTCTTTACACCTTTGATGTGTGTGTATTGTGTGTGATTGTGTTTGTGTTTTACAGAGAGAAAGATAATATCAGTATAAGATATTATCAAAAACTAATATAAACTAATATTAAACTAAACATAATATCTAAATAATAAATATCTAGATATTAAAAACAACTTTGACTTTATTACAGAATAGACCCTAGACTATGGTTGAGAGTAACTTTCAGCATTAACTTCAGATTGCGATCTTCGTTTTGGATGATCTTGAATCCAATGAGACTGTGTCTTAACACTTTCCCTGACAGTGAAGAAGGCACTCCTACAAAAGAAAAGATGGAAGTCAAGAAGAAAGAGACTTTAGCTCAAAAGATTGGAGCTATTAAAAGAATGAAGTCAATTGCTCCAAAGAAAAAGGCAAAAAGGCCTAGAACTGAGGAATATGAGACAGAGCAGAAACAAGCAGAGCATGCTCAAACTCAAGAACAGAGTCAAGAGCAATCAAGTCAACAGCCTTCAGAACAGTCAAGACAATCTGATGAACAGTTTGACTTGTATATGACTGTGACAGATGAAGAACCAGTGAAAGCAGATCCTATCTCTGTGAAAGCCCCATAGATCATTCATTGGGACACTTTGATGGATAAAGGCAAAGAATACTTCAGAATCAAAAGATTGGGTGACAAGTTTGAGGTTTATTCAACCTGGGGTAAGATAATCAGAAGTTGTACTAGATCTGATTTGGAAGAAATGTACAAGGTTGGATTGAATCTGTATGGTGACTTGTTAAAAGGAGTAAGGATGAGCATAACAAAGATGGATCTGGGTGCTTATTGAAAGATGTGGAGTATATGTCCTAACCATTGATAAAAGCTTTCATGAGTATTACTTGGTTGATAAGGTGTATGACCACAACAAAGTAAAGTTGCAGAGGATGTTGAAAGCTAAGTTGGTCTACCCTATAGGTTCAGAAATGGCCAGATTTGTGATTAAAAGAATCATCAATCAAAGTATGGGATTGAATCCTGATCTAGGAATCTGAGCAGAAATTTTGAAAGCATCATGAAGACCGTATTTTGAAGAACTTAACTTCTTGTTTACAAAAGTTAAGTTAGGGGGAGATTGTTGGGTCTGAAATGTGCTAAGTCTGGATAATGCTGCTAAGTATTGAAGATTACTACTGCTGAAGACATTAGTACTGCTACTTGAAGAAATTACTACTGCTAGTAGTATTAATACTGCTTGAAAGGTTAGTACTGCTAGAAGAATAGTTAGTACTGCTTGAAGAGTTAGTATTGCAAGATGGAAACTACTGCTAGTATGTTAGTACTGCTGAAGATAAAGATATTGCTGAAAGATTAATGCTGATAATGTTGATAAGGATGATTTGTGCGAAAGACAAGGAGATGAAGATAATTATGGAATGGGTACTGAAGATCAACGTTTCTTTAGTAATTATCTTGTAATGTGTTTTGCATATATAGTCTAGAAGTCTTAGATTATTAGATATACATAGAGACACACAAAAATACAGAGATATCTTTGTTTTCTAAGAGAGAATTAGCCTCAAGATTGTTAGTAATCCTTTCATTAGAGAAGTATTGAACGTATGTTGAGTCTGTTCAACAGATTGAGGCTTTGGTTGTAATCATTAAGTTAACTCAACATAACTTGTCATTTGAGTTCATACACTGTTTCATTGATTATTGTTAAAGTGTTATTCCGCAACTTCTTTAACAAAGTTTCTGAGTGTTTAGTTAAATTCATGTTTTGAATTTCGATCCTGACACATTAAATATTTCCACTCTGTCTCATTTTGATCCCCAAAACTTCACAACGTAATGTTGAAGTCAAACGAATCAAACTCGATACCTAATACGTTTAATGTTATTCCAAAAGTGACAAGATCACATATACGAGCTGTAAATATACTCGCAAGGTTAAAAAGTCCCCAATAGGGGCACAACGCCATTGGAAAGTGCATTGCAATCACACATAGTGGAGGTGTAGTTGAGGTCGTAGATACCAAATGGAAGTGGTGGAAGCTACTTGGTTCGATGGATACTATTCTAAAGGAAGAGAATAGTTAGGCACATCCATTTATCATCAATACACAAAACTCTCATGAGATTGTCTCTAATTATAATTATGTCCATTGAATCATCACTAGAGGACACTCCGAAGTTAATATTGATGATTTATTCGTATATAGGATGGCTCATAAGATGATCGAGCACGACGACATCGAACCAGACTCAGTTGAATAATATCAACAAAGAGCATATTGACCTAAATATAAAGAAATAATCCAGAAAGAATTATATTCTTTGACAAAGGATCGGGTATTTGGTCTGGTAGTGCTAACCTCCCAAGTGTAAAGCCCGTAGGATATAACTCAGTCTTTGTCAGAAAGCGTAACGAGAGTAATGAAGTCCTAATATGTCAGGCTCTCCTTTGGCGCAAGGTTTCTCACAACGCCCTAGATTTACCACGAGGAGAATTATTCCCTCATGATGGATGTTATGACATCCGAATAATTTGTTAGCCTAGTAGTTCTCTCTCTCTCATGATGAATGTTATGACATCCGAATAATTTGTTAGCCTAGTAGTTTCCGAAGGACTGGAAATGCAACTCATGAATGTGGTTACCACATATCTCTACGGGGATATAGATTTAGAGATATATAAAAGTGCTTGATGATATTACATTACCAAAATCCAGTAACTCTAAACCACGAAACGCGTTTGCAATAAAATTGAAACGCCCACTTTATAGATTAAAACAATATAAGCGGATGTGGTATACCCACGTAATGGAATACTTGATTGGGAAAGGATATATAAGAAGGATGAACTGTTCCCTTGCGTATTTATTATGAAAAACAAGTTCCAGATTTTCAAAGTAGCTCTATATGTCAATGTTATGAACATAATAGACACTCTTGATGAAATAAGAGAAACCACATGCTACTTCAAATCTGATTTTGAGAGGAAAGATCTTGGGAAAACTTGGTTTTGTCTAGATATTTGAGCTAGGACACCGAGTTTGTGAAATAATAATTCATCGATCGCATATGTCCATAAAATAATCACGCAATTTAATATGGACAAAGCGCATCCGGTTAGAATTCCCATGATCGGTCGAAGTGTCGAATATATAGAAAGATCCATTTCGTCTAAAGGATGATGAAGAAAAATGTTGGGAGCTGGAATTCCCTATCAAAGTACAATATGCGCATTATCGTACTTAGCATAATACACTTGACCATATATTATATTTCTAAATTAACTTGTTAGCTAGATTTAGCTTAGCGCCAACGCAAAGTCATTTGAATGATATCAAAATTAATTTTTTGGAACCATTGACATGGGCTTATACTTTCCCTATAGAAAGAAAAATGGGATTGATAATGGAACTTCAATACCTACTTAGAATATAAGCAGCAAAAGTACTAGCTCTTATAGAAAAACACCAAACAATGTCTTGGTATGTGTTTGTTGATATTAGGTATATGTCTGACTCATAGAAAGGTTGTTCTCAAACTGGATAAGGAATTACCACAATGAACATCCAGATTTCTTGAAAGTAAGCTAAGCAAACCCTTGTAACTACCTCTATGAACTATTCCAAGAATATTACTCTCCATAAGATAATTAAAGAATGTATATGATTAAGGATTATCATTACATATATTAGAGGAGCTAGTAATTTTGGGTTCAACCAGTATCCTACTTGCATATATGGAAATAATGCAT
Organism: Arctium minus; assembly: GCA_954870635.1. Lineage (NCBI taxonomy): Eukaryota > Viridiplantae > Streptophyta > Magnoliopsida > Asterales > Asteraceae > Arctium > Arctium minus. Next base: position 40,107,188 of record OX941080.1, on the reverse strand, counting down.
CATGTATCGAAGAAATGAACATAAAATACATCAAGGGTGATAACACAAAGCATATTCTGCTTAAGTTTCTATACAATCAGCAATAAAAGACTATCCTTTAGATTTAAGTGAATCAAGTAAGGTGTCAAAAGAATGTGACATATTTTACCAAGTCATTACCTAAAACCATATATTGGGAAACATGTAGAAAGTGAATGCAAATATTTTCCAAACTCCTTTGATTAATGCACGAATCAGGGGGAGTAGTAGACAAAAGAGGGAGTCTACTATATTTGTGATATTGGTATGTTGTGCTCTTTCCTTCAAACAAGGTTTTATTTTTCCCATTGAGTTTTGTTCCTTGGTGTAAGGTTTTAGTGAGGCAACGGTTTATATAGCATCATGTTTTCCTAACTCATGATTAATGTACGAATCTAAGAGAAAACTAGACTGAAGGATAAGTCTATGTATTGCAAAGAAGTTGGTGCGTTGTACTCTTTCCTTCGTCAGACTTTTATTTTTTCCTAATGGGTTTTTATTTTGGCGTAAGGTTTTAACATGGTAACAATTGTGCACCGTCACTCCTTTAACTCGGCACAAGGGGGAGTGTTGTAGGATAAGTGTGCCATCGTCTAAAGAATATTACGATAGAGATAAGTATATCAGAGTTAGATTATAACTGAAATATCTCATAGCTATCTACTTGTAACTCATCCCTATTTAAAGACTTTTGATTAATGAGAATTACAGATTTATTCTCTCCATATATTATTATTCTGTTTGGATTTTCCTTTAACAATTTCTCAATTATATGAGTATTACTAATTTGAAAATAAATTCTTGAAAGTTTATAGTATACATGGAAGAGTAAAATAGTTTTATAAGCAACATTAAAAAAAAAACAAAATGACACATACATTGTTTTTTTTTTAATGTTCCTAAATTCTTTTGTGTTCCACTAACTATCACATTAGTAAAACTTATCTTCGAACAAATTTTGTTTTACTTGAAGTGAATCTCCATTAAGATGTCTAATTGATACTAAATCTAACGATAGCAACTTGACTTGAATAAGTTACTCATCTTATTATGGCGTTTAGGTAACCAGATTCAAATTTTTTAAATTGCAGACATCCTATTTATATTAATCCTTCATCATTTTTAACTCACCTCGAAATCCTTCATTTGATGAACATATTTGCGGGATTGTCATTAGTATACTTTTACTCACCTCGAAATCATTTGCGGGATTATCTATCACAAAGTGGTAATACAAAGTTTACTCAAGTTCACCAAACAAACCTTTCGACCAAATTGCTTCTTTGAATCCTTTCATAATAACCATATATTCGGCTTTAGTCGTAGAAAGCGCAAACGTAGACTATAATTGTGACTTCAAACTAATGGCACAACCACCCAAAGAGAACACATATCCGAAAATTGACTTCGTTTATCTATTGTTGGAAATCAAATCAAGATCGATAGAAAAGAACAACAAAATTGCACACCGAGTTTTGGAACCTTTTTTGGGTATTCTTCAAAAATGAGAGAACGATAACATTAACACTAGAAGAAGGAAATTTTTACTCTCTCTAAGGAAAGCTGAAAAACAAGACTACTGTTAATAAGCTAAGAAAATGCAAACGATTGTTGGTGCATGCAATGTGCACCACTTCTTCCTATTCTAATGGAACTAAAAACCCATGATTTCCTACTGACCAAGTCAACGATGATCAGGTCAGAATTACTTCCAACACTCTCCCCCTAATTCTGCTTCATGTCATCCAAACCTCTGATCCTCATCAAGTCTCCCCATCAAGTCTCTCATCTCTAAGAACTTTACTCTTGGTAGTGCCTTTGTCAAAATGTCAACCTTCTGTTCTTGTCCACTAACATGTTCTACGTACATAGAACATTCTTCAATGCACTCTCGGATGAAATGAAACCTTGTATCGATGTGTTTACTTCTCCCATGAAACACCGCATTTTTCATTAAGGATATGGTAGACTTGTTATCTACGCACAACTTAACGCATTGAGCTTCCCAACCGGTCAAGTCCATTAACAGATTACGTAGCCACAACGCTTGGCATGCTGCTGAAGTTGCGGCCATAAATTCAGCTTCACGGGACTATAGTGCCACCGTGCACTGTTTTTGTGAGCTCCAAGTGATAAGGTTGCCCGAGAAGTAAAATTCCATACCGGTTGTACCTTTACTATCATTAAGATCCATGCCATGACTACTATCTCTATACTCGAGTAGTCTTCCATCGCCTCCCTTACGATAAATAAGTCCATCACAGATTGTTCCCTTGATATACCTCAGAATTTGCTTGACCGCCTTCTGGTGACTCTCTTTTGGTGATTCCATGTATCTGCTCACGACTCCCACCGAGTATCCGAGATCCGGTTTAGTGTGAACGAGATACCTTAAGCTCCCAATGAGTCGTCGATACTCCGTCGTATTTACCGGTTGTTGGGAAATGAAGAAATGCTAAGTATAGTTAATGCTGCTAGCTCAAAAATTAGTACTTCTGAGTTAATGCTGCCAGTTGAAGTTAATGCTGCCAGAACATGATTAATGCTGCTCTTCAAGATTAGTACTGCTAAGAGATTAATACTGTTGATCTTGATTAGTGCTGCTTATGAGATGAAGATCCGATTAACAAGAATGACAGCTGGATAGAATGAAGATATTCATGGAAGATATTCTGAAGATATTTTATAAATTGTAATTATCTTTTCTTCAGTATATGTATAGAATTGATAGAGTATTTTTAATAATGATTAATTCTAAGTTTTTGTTTTAGAGAGTATCAACCTCAAGGCATAGTTCCTAATTCTAGAGAAGTAGAATTCGTCTTGAAAGAGCTTGTTCTTCAAGATTGAGGTTGTGTGTGTAATCTTGTAACTTCAACCATTCAATACAAGTTTACAAGTTGTTCATCAGATTTACTGTTTTGTTTACTGTTTCATTAAATATCAAAGTGTTATTCCGCAAACTTCTTTGATATTGTTTCTGAGTATTTATAATTCTTGTTGAGAATTCGATCCTGACAAGTGGTATCAGAGCCTGTTCTCTCAGAAACATCTATTCATTCATCATGGAAAACTTTGCAGAATCAAACAGTACTCTTGTTTCTAAGGTCCCAATGCTCAAACCCAGTGAATTTGACATGTGGAAGATCAGAATCAGGCAATACATTCTTCACACATACTACTCAATGTGGGACATCATTGAGAATGGACCCTCTGAAGCAGGAAAGATTGGACCAGATGGGAAAAGACCTCCACCAAAGACAGATGGTGGGAGGAAGATCAGACAGACAGAGATGAAGGCCTTAAGCACTCTGCTCTTGGCCATCCCCAATGAATATCAGCATCAATTTTGCAACTGCACTGATGCTCAGATTCTCTGGAATGCTCTAGAGAAAAGATTTGCTGGAACTAAGAGCATCAAAAGAAATCAAAGGGATGTTCTGAAGCAGCAGTATGAGAACTTTACTTCTTCAAAGAATGAGTCAATGACTCAAACTTTTGACAGGTTCAACAAGCTTATTAGTGAACTGGATACTGTTGGAGTGAAGATGGAGCAAAATGATATCAACAGGAAGTTCCTCAGATCTCTTGGGGATGAATGGACTATGTACACTGTCTCATATAGACAGAGTGACAATCTGGAGGAGAAGGAACTAGATGATTTGTATAATGATCTAAGAGTATTTGAATCTGAGGTAGAAGCCAAGAAGAAGCCCACTGGGTATATTCATAATGCAGCACTTCTATCAGCATCTACTGATACTACTGCCAACCCTGAAGCAGTTAGTGCTGCTAGTGGTGTGAATTCAGAAAAAGGCACTGAAACAGTTTTTGAAGCCTTTTTATCAAGTCATTGCAATAACTCTTTGATTAATGATGATCTGGAACAAATTCACCCTGATGACTTGGAGGAGATGGACATTAAATGGCAGATGGCCATGTTATCTATGAGGGTGAAGAAGTTTATTAAAAGAACTGGAAGGAACAACTTCTCTCAAAGAAGAGAAGATGGTGCTGATTTTGACAAGACAAAGGTGGAATGCTATAAGTGCCACATGAAGGGACACTTTGCAAGAGAGTGCAGAAGTGGTGTGCCAAATAACAACCACCAACAAGCCCAGAATGGTGGATTCAATCAAAACAAGAACTCTGCTCAAGCCCTTGTTTCTCAACAAGGAATGGGGTTTGACTGGAGTGACCAATCTGAGGAAGCCATTCAGAATCAAGCCCTTATGGCAGAGGTGTCTAATCTCCCCTCTGAGGTAAGTTCTAATCTTTGTACTCAATCTTGCATAGACACTGTAAAAAGGTACAGGGATCACAACCAAAACATGTGTGATGACCTTAAAAGATTAGAAAAGGACAGAAGAGATTATGTGTTGATAGTGGAGAGGTTTGAAGAACAAATCAAAGGCTTTCAAGCCAATGAATTTCAACACTCTTATGACACAAACTACTGGAAGTGGGAAAAGAATGAGTTAGAGACCAAATTGTCTAAGTCCAAAGAAGAGAATGATTAGTTGAAAGAAGAATTAGCTAAGGTTAAGCTTGATATAGAAAAGTTTTCATATGCTTCAAAAGCAATGGATTCTCTTCTAAAGGCTCAGATTCATGATAAGATGAAGCCTGGTGTTGGATACAACAACACACCCCCTCCTTACAACAACAATTATATCCCTCCTACATCAGATCTGTTAGAGACCAAGTAGAAAAAGGACTTGTCTGAGAAAGCATTTAAGATAGATCCTTTGGATGAGGTGATGGTTAAGGATTTGACTAAGAAAGAAGCCAGTGAGAATAGGAATAATGTTGTAAGTAAAGAGATACCTTTAGAAAACAACATTATCACCAATGAGGAATGTGGAAAAATCTGGGTCAAGTCTAAAGAGATAGAGAAGACCAAAGGAAAGGCTAACAAGGTCCATTACAAACAGACCACTGTTGTGAATCCTGGCCCTTGTAAACAGTGTGCTTGCAATAAAACTGAGAGCCCAAATTCTAGTACAAAGAGAGGTAATCAAAGAAACTGGAATAATCATTGGGCTCAGAAACAAGGAGTTGATCTGAGTAAGATAATCAGACCAAAACCTTGTTTCATATGTGGCAAGCTAAATCATTTGGCTAAGTACTGTTTCTTTAATCCTATTAACCAAAGGATGAACTTTCAAAGATTTGTGCAAAAACCTGTTGGTTATAGGAAGGCTGGAAAGAAAAATGTGGCTAAGAAATCTATTGAAACCAAAGGCCGCATGCAGAAAAAGTTTTTAAAAGAAAGTATCAAAATGTGGGTGCCTAGAAGCACTAAAACTGTTAGTGCTGCTAACAGGGATAGTGCTGCTAATAGCAATACTGCTGCTAACAGTGTTAGTACTGCTGAGAATTTTAATGTTCTAACACTGTTAGTACTTCTTCAAAGGTTACTACTGCTAACACAGTTACTGCTGCTAAAACAGTTTATATTTCTAACAAGGTTAGTACTGTTAAGCATGCAAGTGCTGCTAATGCAGTTAGTTCTTCTAAAAAAAGTACTGCTTCTAGCAAATATGCATCCAAACCCATTATTGTAACAAAGTACTCCAGTAATGAGGAGTCAAAGTTTAAAAATCTTGTCAAGAAAGAATGTAAATATTTTGATGAGAAAGGGGTACCCAAGACCACTTTGGCTTGGGTTCCTAATCCATACTAACTGATTTATCTTATGTGCAGAGCAACCAACAGCTCAAGGGGAAGAGCATCTGGCATGTGGATAGTGGTTGCTCTAGGCACATGACAGGCAACATGTCATGCCTTCAGGATTTCAAGCATATCAATGGAGGACATGTTGCATTTGGAGACAATCTTGTAGGTGGAAAAATAAGTGGAAAAGGTAATGTCACAAAAGGTAAGATGACATTTGAGGATGTCTACTATGTTGATCAGTTAAAGTACAACCTGTTAAGTGTATCACAGGTTTGTGACAAACAACATAGTATATTATTTACAAGTACAGAATGTATGATCCTTGCTCCAGGGTTCAAGGTAGTTGATGAAAGCATGATACTACTTAGAACTCCAAGAAAGGACAATGTGTATTGTCTAGATATGGACAATGTTTCAAGTGATTCATCCCTGAACTGTCTTGTTTCAAAAGCTTTTGTGGATGAATCCTCTCTTTGGCACAGAAGGATGTGTCACATGAATTTCAAGACAATGAACAAACTTGTTAAAAACAACCTTGTAAGAGGTTTACCATCAAAAGTCTTTTCATGTGATGATTATTGTGTTGCTTGTCTTAAAGGCAAACAACACAAAACTTCTCATAAGACCAAAGAGTTAAATTCAATTTCTTCTTGCCTCCAGTTATTACATATGGATCTGTTTGGCCCTACAAATGTGACGAGCATAGGGAAGAAATCATATTTCCTAGTTATTGTTGATGATTACTCTAGATTTACTTGGGTATATTTTCTAAGGACAAAGGATGAGACAAGTGAACTGATCAAATCCTTTATTCTAAGAATTGAAAACCAAACTAATCAAAAAGTAAAAGTCATTAGATCAGACAATGGAACTGAATTTAAAAATCTTGATCTAAACAACTTTTGTGAAGAAAAAGGCATTGAGAGACAATATAGTGCTCCTAGGACTCCACAACAAAATGGAGTTGCTGAGAGAAGGAATAGGACACTAATAGAGGCTGCTAGATCTCTGTTGGCTGACTCTAAACTGCCAATTACTTTATGGGCTGAAGCAGTTAATACTTCCTGTTATGTCCAAAACAGAGTACTAGTAGTCAAACCAAAGAACAAGACCCCATATGAGCTTTTAAATAAAAGAAAACCCTTTATTGGATTTTTCAAACCTTTTGGGTGTCCTTGTACAATTCTCAATACCAAATCTCACTTAGGTAAGTTTGATAGCAAGGCAGATGATGGATTTCTTGTTGGTTACTCATCTCAGAGTAAGGCCTACAGAGTTTTTAATTCTTCTTCTAGAATAATTGAAGAAAGTGACAATGTCAAATGCAATGAGAACACACCAAATCCTATTGGGTCTGGTCCTCAGTGGCTATTTGACAATGATTCACTAACTAACTCCTTTGGTTTCAGTGGTAATGAGTATGCAGGTTCAGGAAGTGGAGGATCAGGGACTACACAAGTTCAAGAAAGTATATCTCAGTCTATGATTTTTCCCATACCTAAAGTGGATCCTGTTGAAGACTGTGAAAAGGAGCCATCTACTGAACTAAATCAGAGTGAAGAAGAAAGAAGAGATGAGGAGAGTCAAGCACATAAAGAACCTGAAGGAGCTGCTGAAATCACCTCAGTTGAGTTGAATGACTCCAATCTAGAGGTGGGACTCAATGAAGAACCTAGCCATCACACAAGAACACAAAAGAATCACCCTCCTCAGCTGGTAATAGGAGATATATCTTCTCCTATGATGACTAGAAATCAAAGCAAGCTGCAAGATATGCAAGACCAACAGCATACCGTACTTTCTTGCTTTCTATCCCAGCTTGAGCCTAAAAAGGCTTATGATGCTATGAAAGAGTCCAGTTGGATAGAAGCCATGCAAGAAGAACTGCTACAATTCAAGCTGCAAGATGTTTGGGATCTAGTAGACCTTCCTAAAGGTCAAAGAGCTATAGGCACAAAATGGGTCTTCAGGAATAAGAGAGATGAAAGAGGGATAGTAATAAAGAACAAAGCAAGATTGGTAGCACAAGGGTATACACAAGAAGAAGGAATAGATTATGAAGAAGTATTTGCACCAGTGGCTTGGATAGAAGCAATCAGATTGTTCCTGGCCTATGCTTCTTATATGAAGTTCAAAGTCTACCAAATGGATGTAAAAAGTGCATTTCTATATGGCTCAATTGAAGAAGAAGTATATGCCTGTCAACCACCAGGGTTTGAAAACCCAAGCTATCCAGACAGAGTATACAAACTGAAGAAAGCACTTTATGGACTGCATCAAGCACCAAGAGCATGGTATGACACTCTGTCATCCTATCTATTGGAAAATGGCTTTGAAAGAGGAGTCATTGATAAGACTCTGTTCATTAAGAGAAAGAAGAAGGACATCTTGCTGGTCCAAATCTATGTGGATGATATCATCTTTGGATCCACAAGAGAAAGTATGTGCAGGGAGTTTGAGGAACTAATGCATCAAAGATTCAAAATGAGTTCCATGGGGGAACTTACCTTTTTCCTTGGACTCCAAGTCCAACAGAAGTCAGATGGTATTTTTATCTGTCAGTCCAAGTATGTGCAGGACATTCTAACCAAGTTTGGTTTCTCAGATTCAAAGCCTGCCAGCACACCTATGGAGACACACAAGTAGATAACAGCAGATCTTGAGGGGGAGGATATGGATGTGCATCACTATAGATCCATGATTGGCTCTCTCATGTACCTTACAGCCTCTAGGCCAGATATAATATTTCCAGTCTGTGTGTGTGCAAGATTTCAAGTTAGGCCAAAGCAATCACACTATCAAGCTGTTAAGAGGATATTTAGATATCTCAAAGGGCAACCTAGATTGGGACTTTGGTATCCTCATGACTCATCATTTGACCTACTTGCATACTCAGACAGTGACCTAGGTGGAGTAAACTTGGACAGAAAATCTACTTCTGGAGGATGCCAGTTTCTGGGTGCAAGACTAGTTTCATGGCAGTGCAAGAAACAAACCACAGTGTCCACATCTACAACAGAAGCAGAGTACATAGCAGCTGCAAGTTGTTGTTCTCAAGTCTTATGGATTCAGAATCAAATGTTGGACTATGGGGTAACCTTTCTACACACTCCAATCTTTATTGATAATAGCAGTGCTATTATCATTGTTAACAATCCTGTCAAGCACTCAAAGACAAAGCACATTGAGATCAGGTATCACTTTATAAGAGACTGCAATGAAAAGAAACTTATTCAAGTTGTAAAAGTTCATACTGATAACCAGTTTGCTGATCTATTCACCAAAGCCTTTGATGTGGGTAGATTCACTTTCTTGGTAACAAGTGTGGGAATGATCAACTCTGAATAAGCCCCTTCCTAAAAGTGGTTCACTACCTGTATATAGTTTATTCTTGGTGTTACTAACTTTCTTTCTCAGGAAATGTATAGCAGTACTCAGTTTTTCACAAGCTTAAAAGTGTAAGTATGGTTAATACTGCCAGTACAGTATTAGTACTGCCAGTACAGTATTAGTACTGCCAGTACAGTATTAATACTGCCAGTGCATAGTTAATACTGCTAGTAGTTAATACTGCTCTCAGTTAATACTGCTAGTAGTTAATACTGCTAGTAGTTAATACTGCTAGTAGTTAATACTGCTCTCAGTTAATACTGCTAGTGGTTAATAGTGCTCTCAGTTAATACTGCTAGTAGTTAATACTGCTCTCAGTTAATACTGCTAGTTAGTTAATACTGCTAGTGGTTAATACTGCTCTCAGTTAATACTGCTAGTAGTTAATACTGCTCTCAGTTAATACTGCTAGTGGTTAATACTGCTCTCAGTTAATACTGCTAGTAGTTAATACTGCTCTCAGTTAATACTGCTAGTTAGTTAATACTGCTAGTAGTTAATACTGCTAGTAGTTAATACTGCTCTCAGTTAATACTGCTAGTGGTTAATACTGCTCTCAGTTCATACTGCTAGTGATTAATACTGCTCACTGTTAATACTGCTTTCACTTTTTTTTAAGGTTAATACTGCTTTTAATCCGAATACTATAAATACCCTTTGCCCGCCTAAAAAGTTCATAACGACTCTTTGCATACTGTTCACTTGCGCTCTAACCCTTTCCTCTCAAGTACCAAGTTTTCAGGCAAGAACACTCAAGTTCAATGGCATCCATGGCTTTCATTGACGAGCACAATGAAATCGCGATGCTCCAAAAGCCGAAACAAGCTGAAGGTTTTCACCAAATAGTCGACTTTCTGAAGTCCAGCCACATCGCTCATGCTCTCACTGTGTCTCCTACCATCTTCATAGAGCATCAGAGGCAATTCTGGGCCAATGCCACCATCGTTACTGAAGATGGTGTCCAAATGATCAAGACAAGGGTATGTGAAAAACCCCTAACAGTTACTGAAGAGGTGATACGCATCTGTCTCCGTCTAGACGATGCTGCAGGTATAACCTCTATTCCTAATGAGGAATTATTCTCAACTCTTACAAGAGTGGGGTATGAAGGCCAAATGGGAATTTTCAAGTTTTTCAAAGCTAAATTTTCATCCCAATGGAGGTTCTTTGTTCATACCCTGATGCACTGTATTTCAAAGAAAACTACTGGCTGGAGCCAATTTAGCAGTCCCATTGCATATGCTTTGGTTTGTTTATCTACTGCTAGAAAATATAATTTTTCTCTGATGATGTTCAATGATCTTGTCTCAAACCTGGACAACAAGAAGAGTTTCTTCATGTATCCCAGGTTTGTACAGACAGTTATCACTAATGAATTGACGGATATACCTCACTTTGATGGGGTATATATACCTAAACCCCCTAAAGGCAAGGTTTTCTCAAACATGAGAAGATCTGTTGGGGACTCGGAAGGAGTTGACACCCCATTGTTCTCTACAATGATGGTGGTGTCCCACACTGATGAAGGTATGGCATCAGGGTCAAATCCCTCCTCAGACCATCCCACTGCTAGCCAATCCCAACCTTCCCACTTTATACCTATCCCCCAGTCTCTACTTCAAAAGCCCACTTCTCCTATTACCCAAACTTACAAAAGGAAACAGGTAAAGAAGGCTCCTTCCCTTCTTGTACCTTCCCCCACTAAGCCTTTAAGCCCTCTATTGGAGCATTCTCCAATAGAGAATATCCAAAGGGATACAATAGGGTGTCTCCCAACCCTCAGGAGGTGCTCTCTAGGGAGATGGAAGAGCATATGGGTGAGAAGGTTGCCACTACTTCTGCTAGCACAGAGAAGGATAGTGGTAACATCTCTAAGACCTTCCCAATGGCAACTTTGGGTGAGCAATCATCCAAAGGTCCCAGGTGCCAAGAACCCAAGGGGGTGGATAGTGTTTCTGCTAGGCAGAAGGCTTCCACTACTAAAAGATCCAATGATCATTCAAAAGGAGGTAACACTCCTGGAGAAGGTGAGGACAGATATAACTATGACGAATTGATGGAAACCATGGGAAACATCAATATGGATGTGATCAAACAAGGTCAAGAGATTGAAGAGCTTAAACTCATTGTTCTGTCACAACAAGAACAAATCCTGAACTTGAAGCAAATGGTAAGGAAATTGCTTCTCCAAAAGAAGAAGAAGCAATTTGTACTCAAAAAGAGGAAACCAGTGACTGATGCTCCCAAAAAGGGGGAGTTAGAAGCTGATGAAAATATGGAAGATGCAAAAGCTAAGGGGGAGCAAGAGAATGCAAAGTTTGAGGGGGAGCAAATAACTGCAGAAAAGGTGGCACAAGAAGCAGAAACACAAGCAGCAGCAGAAACCATTAATACTGCTGGTACAAGCAGAGCAGCAGAAATGGTTAATACTGCTAAACCAATGGAAGCAGCAGAAACAATGAAAGAAGTGCTCACAGATACTCCCAAGGTCATCTCAAAGGCCAAAGGAGTTGTCATCAAAGAAAGAGGTGATGCTTTAAAAAGATCAAGTAAAGAGAAGGAAATGAGTAAAGAGAAAGGCAAGGAAAAGCTAGTTCAACCTGATCAACCAAGGAAAAAGCAAAAATTGATTGATTCAGATGAAGCTCTAGCTAGGAAAATACAGGCTGAGCTTGAAGAAGCAGAAACCATGCAAGTGCAAAAGGATAGAGAGATAGCTAAAGCAATGGCTGCAGAGTTAAACAAAGCCTATCAACAAAGCTTAGCAACAGAACAAGCCAAGCAGAAAGCCACATCTTTGAGGAAGCCTGCTAAGATCAAAATGGCTGCAAGGAAAAGACAACCTTCAAAGACATACCTGGGTGCTCAAGAGCGAAAGAAAATGATTACTTTCCTCAAGGGTGCAGTAGGTGTCAAGGTAGAGATGTTTTCAAAGATGTCTTTTGAGAAGCTCAAGAAGATGTATGATACTGAGATGATAAAGCTTCAAGGGGATGATCTTGCAAGGGTTGAAATGGAGAAAAGAATGAAAGAAAGCAATGATTTCTTACAAAAACCATTCCCTGATGAGCAAGAAACTCCAGAGAAGGAAGCAACAATTGGTGAAAGTCTAAGGACTTTAAAAAGAACAAAGATGATTGCCAGGAGAAAGCCTACAAAGAAGCCTAGATTAGTGGAAGAAGAGGCTGAAAAGGTTGCTGAAGAAGAAGAGGCACCTGAGTCATCTACAATGAAAGAACCTGCAAGTACTGAGGATGTCAAAATATACATGGTAGTGATGGACAAAGTGCCTGAACCAATTTCAGCAGAACCTGTAGGAGTTAAACCTCCGGAAGTCATTCACTGGGATGTTTTGGAAGTAGATGGCAAGGAGTATATCAGACTGAAGAGAAAAGATGAGAAATATGAAGTGTACAACACTTGGAACAAGATTGTCAGAACCTGCTCAAGGTCTGATATTGAAGAAATGTTTGAAATAGGGATGAAGTTATATGCAGATGAACTGAAATCTCCAGTGATTTCAATTACAAAGCTGATAATGGAGTATCTGTGCATGATGTTCAAACCTGATGAAGTGGAGGAGATAATAAGGAATGTCTTTCAAACAGTGAATAATTGGACTCTATATGAAACTAGTGGAGTATATGCAGTGACTTTGGATTTGAATCACACTGAGTACTTCCTAGTGGATATAGTGTACAACCATAGCAGACTGAAGCTTCATGCCATGCTGAAGAAGAAGCTAGGATGTATTCCAAATTCAGAAATGGCTAAATATTTAATCCAAAGAACAATTAATCAAAGTCTGGGATTGGATGCAAATACTGGAATTTAGGCCATGATGGAGTTTTGGGAGCATCTTGAAGAAGATCTGAAGAACTTGACTTCTTTTCCTAAAAGTCAAGTTAGGGGGAGATTGTTGGGAAATGAAGAAATGCTAAGTATAGTTAATGCTGCTAGCTCAAAAATTAGTACTTCTGAGTTAATGCTGCCAGTTGAAGTTAATGCTGCCAGAACATGATTAATGTTGCTCTTCAAGATTAGTACTGCTAAGAGATTAATACTGTTGATCTTGATTAGTTCTGCTTATGAGATGAAGATCCGATTAACAAGAATGACAGCTGGATAGAATGAAGATATTCATGGAAGATATTCTGAAGATATTTTATAAATTGTAATTATCTTTTGTTCAGTATATGTATAGAATTGATAGAGTATTTTTAATAATGATTAATTCTAATTTTTTGTTTTAGAGAGTATCAACCTCAAGGCATAGTTCCTAATTCTAGAGAAGTAGAATTCGTCTTGAAAGAGCTTGTTCTTCAAGATTGAGGTTGTGTGTGTAATCTTGTAACTTCAACCATTCAATACAAGTTTACAAGTTGTTCATCAGATTTACTGTTTTGTTTACTGTTTCATTAAATATCAAAGTGTTATTCGCCTTTTGTAGTTTGTACACCAACTTCTCCTTCCCTGCAACAATAAAACCGTCAGACTGAGTAACATGTACTTCCTCTTGTATTGTGCCATTCAAGAATGCCGACTTCACATCCAAATGATGCACTTGCCATCCTCCCCAAGCTTCCAATACCATCAACAACCGTATTGTTTCGAGTCGAGCCACTGGTGCAAAGACTTCCTCAAAATCTACTCATTTTCTTTGTACATACCCTTTCGCCACTAATCTCGCCTTATGTTTCACCACGTTCCCTTCAACATCTTTCTTTAAGTTATAGACCCATTTCAACCCAATGGATTTCTGTCCAGGTGGAAGCCTTGTCAACTTCCAGGTTTGGTTTTTGTTTATTGCCTCAAGCTCTTTCTTCATCGCCTCTTGCCAATTTTGATCGATCATTGCCTCTTGAAACGTCCTTTGTTCCTCCCCACAGTAAACATCAATTCTTCTTGTTCAACCTCCACCGGTTCTGCTCTTGCATAAATGTCTGATAGCTTACGAAACCTACGAACGGGTGTGTGATCGTAAGCTGACGGACTCACTCCTAGACTACCCCCAGAGGTCTTCGAGGTACCTGTGCTGCTTGTCATTTTTAATGGTGTATTCAACGGTGATTGAGTATTGATTCCTTCAAATTGCTGAATTGGACTCCCCACTTCTTCATCGATTGGAAACTGGTCTTGATTCTCACCTTCATCTGCATCAGGGACTTGTACACTGAACCATCCTGGACTAGATATTGACCGATCGCTTTGGGTGTCAACCTAGTTCCATTTGGTCTTCTAATCGAAGACCATATCTCGTGCTACACATACCTTGTTTTGAGATGGGTTGTAGAGACGATGCGCTTTGCTGCCAGGTTCAACACCCAAATAAACCATTTTCGAGTTTCGATCGCTTAATTTAGTTAGATGATTCATTGAGTTCTTCACATGAGCAATACTTCTGAAAACCTTGACATGTTCAAGCGACAATTTATTTCCCTTCCAACCTTCGTAAGGGGTCATGTTCTTCAAACCCTCTGTCGGGACTCGATTTAGAATGTACACTGCATGACGAACAACTTCTCCCCACAAACTTTCTAGTACATTCATCGCCTTTAACAAGGATCTCGTTGTTTCCAGGATGGTCCGGTTACGACGCTCCGCCACCCCATTCTGTTGTGGGGTGTACGGTGCTGTAAGTTGCCTTTTCACACCTTCTTTGTCACATAATTCATTGAACTACCGTGATGTGAACTCACCCCCACGATCGGTTCTTAGCATTTTCACCCTACTTGTGCTCTCAGTCTCGACTTGTGCCTTGAACTTTTTGAACGCCGGGAACACTTTGTCCTTAGTTCTGATGACATAAATCCACATAAACCTACTGTAGTCATCCACGATCAAGAGAAAGTAGTGATTTCCACCCAATGTTTGCGATGAGATAGGTACACACAGATCCGTGTGAACTAGCTCTAACGGCGTTGTTGCACGATACTCGGTTTCCTTGGGGAAAGGTTGATGGGTTTGTTTAGCTACCATGCACCCCTCACAAGCACCCCTCGCATACTTATGTCGGGTGCTTCACTCTTGGCACACCACACACCATGTTTTTCTCGACCATCGACTCCAAGACCCGGAAGTTTACATGACCGAGCCTCGCATGCCATAGCCATGCTTCATCATCGAGACTTATGGCAAGGCACACTGGTTGTGTGGTGTGAAGATTAATCTTGTACAAACGGTTTTTTGACCGTTGTACCTTCATAATCAATTTCCCATATACGTCATGTACCTTCAAATGCTCATTCAACATTTCTATCTTACATCCCTCTTCTGTTAATTGCCCCAAACTTAGAATATTACTACGTAGGACTGGAATGTAGTAAACTTCTGAGACAATCTATTGTTCACCATTTTTACACTTCAATAGGATAGATCCCTTACCTTCAATCAGCACCTTGGAACCGTCACCGAAACGAACTTGACCCCTTACCTCCTTGTTAAGCTAAGCAAAGAATTCCCGTTTCCCTGTCAAATGGTTACTTGCACCATTGTCTAAGTACAACAAATTTCCACCGTTTCCTTCATTCTGATCTTGGAACAACTTGTCCTCGTTGAGTAGTACCATCATAGTTGAGTTTTCCCGCACACTCAACAGTAGTGCAAGTTCTTCCTCTTGCGCCTGGGTCAGATTTGCCTCATCGTTATTTTCTTTTGGGGCCTTACACTCAGATGCGAAATGACCATATTCGTCACAATTGAAACACCTTATGTGACTCTTGTTTCTTCCTCTGAAACGATTGTCATTTGATTCACGAGATGTAGTGGCACTGCCACGACCACTTCTGCCATGTATACTTCCTTTGCATCGACCACTGAATCGACCCCCTCTACCATGGGGTGACGAGCCACGTCCTCTACCACCTGTTGAAGAACGTCCCCTGGAGTATCTATGACTGGACTGGCCCTCCATTCGGGTGAGTAACAAACTTGTTTCCCCACTCGTATTACCGCTACGAAGCCTTAGCCGGTCCTCATAGGCTTTAAGCCTACCGATTGCTTCTTCAAACGACATTGTGTCTATGTCGGAATATTGTTCAATTGACGCCACCAATTGAAGATACTTGTCCGGAACCGAGTCGAGAAGTTTTCGAACAAGTATACTATCCTCAAATGTAGCGCCAAGACTGCTGTATTTTGATACCATACTGCTTTGTTTTTCGGCAAAGTCATCTATCGTTTCCCGGTCTTTCAATCGTAAAACTTCAAAATTACTCTTCAACCTGTGCAATCTCGCCTTTTGTACCCGATCGTCTCCAAGATACCTCAACTTTAACGCTTCCCAAATCTCTTTAGCGGTCTTTTTCTTTGACACCTGCAGAAGAATGTCTTCTGGCACCGCCTGGAAAATGAAAGCCCGTGCTGACTTCTTCTTCTTGTCGTCCACAGCCACTCCGACTGGTGGTACGATGGACTCCCTAATCCCCTGAGCGTCCATTATGGCTTCCATTTTGATCGCCCATGTAGTGTAGTTCGTCGAGGTTAACATGAGACATTGAAACGGGACACTACCGCCATCCTTTCCTTGTTGCGTTACTATAGACATGTAGTCGAGTCTGAGATACTTGGGCATCAACCAGGCTCTGATACAAAAGAACAACAAAATTGCACACCGAGTTTTGGAATCTTTTATTGGTATTCTTCAAAAATGAGAGAACGATAACATTAACAATAGAAGAAGGAAATTTTTACTCTCTATAGGAAAACTGAAAAACAAGACTACTGTTAATAAGCTAAGAAAATGCAAACGGTTGTTGGTGCGTGCAACGTGCATCACTTCTTCCTATTCTAATGCAACTAAAAACCCATGATTTCCTACGTACCAAGTCAACGATGACCAGGTCAGAATTACTTCCAACATCTATGTCTTTGGCATAATCTAAATCAAAATAACCAAAAACACCATCATCATTCCTGCCAAAAAGTAAACTCATACATGACATACTTCGGAGATATCAAAAAATCCATTCGACAGCCTTCCAATGTTCCTTGCCCGAAATCGCCATGAATCTACTAACCACACTAATTGCATAAGCCAAATTATGGCGTGTGAAGATCATAACATACATTATGGAACCATAACGCTAGAATATGGTGCACGTGTCATGTAATACACACCGACCTCTGAAGTAGGACTTTGAGCGGGGGATAGCTTAAAGTGAGTCATTATGGGTGTGGTGACCGGTTTTGCATCATGCATATTGTACTAAGATAGGACTTTCTCGATATAACTCTTTTTAGAAAGATGCAAGATCCTTTCACTTTTGTCATGCACAATTTTCATTCCTAAGATTTTCTTCGTAGCCTAAAGTCATTATTAAATTCAACGTTCAACTGGTCTTTTATTACGTCAATCTATTTCATATCTTTCATTATAATTAATATGGCATCCACATATATGAGTAAATAGACTATTGACCTATTGTCACACTTCATGTAGTAAACATAACTGTCATAGGTGCACCTTTCAACTCCTAGTCAAAAAAAGTGTCAAAACTCTTATACAATTATCTTAGAGATTGATTGAGACCATAAAGAGATTTCTCCGAAGGCGAGGACATCTTCATCGAGTTCGACTGGTTCGAGAACTAGCGAAGATAGGCGCATAGTTCAATGATCTACAAGAGTGGTGGAGGTCCCGCTACAAGGGAAAGGGTTTGATAAGAAAGATTTGGGCTTGTCGTGAACACTACTAGAACATTGGGTATCTACAACGGAAATTTCCGTTGAAAAACTTAAAAAGGATTTTTGATAGAATTTTTAGGGAAAATCGTTTACTTTATTTTTCAATAAAAAAACAGATGGAATTTCGGTGACTTTTCAATGGATACTCACCTTCAACGTTTCCGTTGATAATCGATAGATAATTTTCGATTCATTTTTTATGGTTAAGCTATACCAAACATAATAGTCGAAGGTCCATCGAAAATAACTTCAACAACATATGATTTATTTTAAATATGTGAGATTCCATTTTAGACCGTCGAAAAATGTGAAGGAATTTTTTAATTTTTTTACTTCCGTGAAAAATCAGCGAAAAAAGTTCTTGGAATTAATTTTTAAGTAGGGGTTCCGTCGAAAAGTTGTTGAAATTTAGAAGATTTTTAAAATTATTTAATTACTCCGTTGCAAAGTTGTCGAAAAAATAATTAAGATTTTTTAATTTTCGGATTCCGTCGAAAACTCATTGAAATTTTCTAATCTTTTTTGGTCTATGAATTTATATTGGGTAATTCATGGGTCATTTTGTCATTTTTTTTGGAAAGCAAAAAACAGTCTCTACTAATAGAAACCAGAAACTAGCGATCCATAAAGTGATTACAGAATTTCAAATGGGAGCTAAGCCAATCCTCCCAACAAGGCTCTATCAATCATAGATCTGGCTTTAATCCAATAAAAAATCAAAGTACGTAAATAAATTGATGATAACTCTAATACTCCTTATCTTGCCTTTGTGTAGCTTCTCGTTCCTTTGATTCCAAAAAACCCAAAAGTAAGTCATGCAAACCACTTTTGTAGTGTCCGTACTTTGCCTCTGAGGACCCGATTGTTGTACGATCGTCCACATATCAATCACCGAGTTTGCTACCGTCGACCAGATCTTGACGAGCTCTCACCTCCGACGCTGTAAAGCACTGCACAAATAAATGATTGAAATTCTCTGGATGTGGGCACACAACACGGGAAAACATCAAAATCGGAGAGCATACACCTTGCTATTAAGAAGGTGAACGATTCATCACAAAACAAGTAGTGGAAGTTTCCTATTTCTAGAAGGACTTTGGTAGCTTAGAATCAAAGAGCATACACCTTGCCTTTTTTAGAATCGTCGGTTCCTTCTCTCAGCCACACCATTTTACTGCGGAGTGTGACACACCATGTCATGTCAAGTAATGTCTTCATTCCGACAATAGGCATTGAAATCCTCAAAACTTATGACGTGGTTGGTGTACAAATATCTAACCTTACTGACTACTTCTCAATCATCACCTTCCAATAGTTAAAAGTAGAAATCACCCCTCCTTTATGCTTTAGAAAAAAAGATCATACTTTTCTAGAATATTCATCAATAATCGTAAGCATATAAGAACCTCCACCTAAAGCGCCTATCAGCGGGAGCGGGAGCGGGAGCGGGAGCGGGAGCGGGAGCGGGAGCGGGAGCGGGAGCGGGAGCGGGAGCGGGAGCGGGAGCGGGAGCGGGAGCGGGAGCGGGAGCGGGAGCGGGAACTTGTCTTGTCTTGGTTAGTAGTGTCTGCCCATTCTGTCTCCCAGTTTACTGACCCATGAAATCTTCAGAGCGGGCCGGCAGGCCGAGAGTACGAGAACCGTCGACTTATCATTTTTCTAGGAACATGGTCAACCAGAAATTCTTATGTTGGAAGTAACCCGAGCCGATCCCATAAATTCAAATGGATGTAGTGGAGCGACCTTTTTGTCGTTTGCTTGCCACTCAATAAATCTCGCTTGTTTATGTTTTCTATAATCACATTCTTCATAAAATGTATCTCAACAACTTTGTCACCTCCAAGTAGTCCTCAACATACCATTAAAACTCATGTGGCAGAGTCGAAGATGCCATCAAGACAATCTATCAATATCCGAAGAAACCTTTGAAATAACTGTTGCATCACTTGTTGCATCACTGATAACTTACAGTTTGACCATCCAAAATGTAGAGGTTTGAGGTCTTACGATTTTCTCTTCAAAAATATACATATCACCTCTAAACAACTAGAGTGAGCCCTTCTTGCTAACAAACTCATATCCATTTTATTCAAGAGAGCTAAGGGATAGTAGATTTCGCCTAAGATCGGGAACATAGTTGACATTCCACAAGGTTCTGAAAACTCCATCAAACATCTGAGTTCTTATCATGCCCTTACTTTATTCAAACAAGTAGCATTATTGCCGATCAGAATTGATCAGAATTGAGCCATGATCAAAGATCAACTATGTATAAAACCAACCCTTGTTGGGACACATGTGGAACAAACATTTGGAATCAAGAATCCATGCAGTATTTTGATTTAAGTTCTTTTCTTTCTAAGAGGTGGAATAGAATAACCCGTTTGAAACTGATGATCCACCTCCGGACACAATAAGAAGTTCCCCATCAGAACCAACCTCGGTTACATCAGCTTCATGAGAACCACCAACATGCTTATCCTTTGTGGATGCCTTCTCATTCCCTTTGTTCTTGAACTTGTAGCACTCGTCAATTTCATGTCCGTTCTTGTGACAGTAATTGAAAATTTTAGCTTGCTCTTTGACTTAGATCTTTCCATACCGGATGAAGATGAGCCTTTCTCAAATGACCTTCCTCTCATATTTAGGTTCTCGGTTTTGTTTCAGTACCACGATTCTTCATATGTTTCATTAATTTTCTCCTTCGAATCCAAAGCAGTACATGATTTTGTACGAACATGAGGATAATAATTAGGCATCATTGTTAACAAGAATAAAGCCAAATCATCTTCATCATACTTCACATTCATATTCTCTAAGTTGTAGACCAACTGTTTGAATGTGGATAAATGACTAGACAACGAACTAATTTCCACCATATTGAGATAAAACAATCATTGGTTCAAGTGTAATTTGTTCGGTAGACTCTTTGTCATCAACAACTATTCCAATTTCAACCATAAAGCCGCTACCGAAGTCTCCTTCAACACATCTTCCAACACATCGTGAGATAAGTTTAAACGAATTTAATATTGTGGCTTCAAATTCTTCTCTCTTTTCCTTGGTGGTCCAAGTCGCCAACATTCTCTCAACGCCCAAAAGTGCCTCATCAAGTATCAATTGAATTAGAACGCCCTTCATCTACACTTGCCATAGTGGAAATTGAATAGTCTGATCTAGTTTTGGAATATCAAACTTCACTAAAGTCATAGTGTTAATAGAAGATAAACAAATCAATACATAAATACCTCTGGTACCAATTGTTGTAAAAATCGAAATGTAAGCGTCTCAATATTCAACCCAAAATCTATGCTCCAAATAAGAACCATATCGTTTTAAGATGAAAAACGAAAATATGTATTGAAACTTTGAAGAACAAACAATCCAACAATTGAGAATACCAACATGTACACATATGTAAATAATTGCAGAAAAGAAATGAAGTAGAGAATAACCACACGTAGAGGAGACCACCGAGAAGTCCTTTATTAATGATGTTGAGTATAATGCTTAGTAGAAGAAGGAGATACAATGTGAATCAATTCAAAAGTACCTTCCTTTAGTGTGTGTATATATATATATATATATAATATTTCTATCTATAGATTTTTGGAGAGGAAAACCATTAATGCACCTCTACTCACATGAGAGCCCCACGTAAAGATGAAGAAACGGGATACTAGAAACCGCCAAATAGTGTTTTGGGGAGGCTTCCCATGCGACTAAACTCGTTGGGAATGTCTCCTGTATTTCTCTTTGTGCCACATGCACGTCAAGTCTGAACATGCACGTCCAAAATTCTATAAGCATCGTATCACATTTACGACTTAGTAAAATTTCTAAGTCTTTAGAACTTAGATCCAATTTAGAAATCTGACAGCGCACAGCCAAGAGGCTCTGCCCCTTGGAAACCCGCTAGGGGCGCGACTTCCTTGACCCTGCTTTATGGCAAACTAAGGTGATAGGGGTAACATTTGTAAGCGTGCAATATTAATGAAGTTTTTTGTCACTAATCATGGTGTAAACATAGATAAAAAAACGAACACTATTAATGACTTGAAGTAAAGAAATAATATAAACGCTACCTGGTTATGATAGTAATAAATATCAGACCAGCTAGCTAACAGGAGGCATGGTATGCACAATTCCTAATTCCACTCTCTTATTTTTTAAGCCTAGGAGGAAGCTCTTTTAGCACACATACCTCATCTCTCAAGGATGTAATAAAATGATCAAGATCAAAATGTCCTCAAACTCGCTGTCACTGCCATTCAAGAATCGGAACAATGAAAATCAAGAAACGTTAATCTTAATAAGAAGTGAAGACCTACAAACTCGGCATACCTTGGATCAGAACAGAAAGAAGTTTTATCCAGCTCGGAAACTATAAGAGTAATGTTTAAATATCTAGCAATTGCAACCATATCAAATCTGCATGGTGAAGAAGAAGGCTAAGATAGAAAGCAATTTATTTGTTTCTACTTTCTACAACAAACGAATTCACGCAATAATCTTGTGAGCTCAAATTATAAAAAGAACACTCACAGCATAACACATTTGATCGAGTCCTCCATTACATGAAACCACTAAGTAACCATGTTCTTGTAAACCCCTACATTACAACACAAAATCAATCTAATAGATATTGGAAATGATATCATAAGATAACATATGCAAAGATAAAGTGGCAAAGAACACAATATATCCAAAAAAAAAAAAGCATATGAGATGGGGATGCTCTGTTGGCACGACTTTGCAAATTTAAAATGGAAGTTGGTTTGAGGGGTTTCTTGGCTTCTTCTACCTAAAAATCATCACATTATCAATATTAATGTTATATGGTTGTGTTCTGCTATTCAGATTAACACATTACCTGAATCTTCGTAATGATTATAAATGAATTCTAATTGCATAATCAACATCTAGCCGTGAAGTTTTACCTCTGGACTAGCATTTACATCGGCTTTTCAGGATTTCAGCTATGCATAAATATGACCATAGTACAAGCTCTGCAACACCAAAGACTATTGTGCTTGTTGTGTAAAGTTGTGTGTGTTCCATTTTTTGCTGAATCAAATCAGGAAATTAGGTCAAATTAAACATGATTTGTACATGAGAATTAACATATAATCCAACATTGTGAAAGAAAGCATATAACAAGAGAACATGTTAAAAACTGCAAGGATGTAAAACGATATTAAATAGACAAAAAATTGCAACACACTAGTTTGGATTCTCGATTTTGAGGAACACAAAGAGGATTATAGATTTGTTCCTATATTGCTACAAAGTGAATAATAGTACTTACACACGTAGGAATTGCGAGTATCCAAATTTTTGATCAACAACCGAATTACAAAACCGCAACCAGTTGTTTAATCGATTCCCTCTTTGTTTTCTGAAATTCGTTGAATTAGAATCAGTGAATCAACAGTTCACAACACCTTAGATTGATTCCAGAAATCAAATCGAGATTTGAGAGGGAGCACAAATTGATTGTTTGATTGTTTGAAAGCTGGAATCCGCTCTCTGCGATAATGCACTAAACAGAAAAAAAAATTGAGAGGTTACGGCTAGGGTTTTTGATGATCGAGTGAAGGCAAACGGAATAAATGACCCAAATCCCTTAAACCGGGTGGGGATGAAATTTTATATATCTGGGTCATGGGGTGGGTCGGACCGAAAGAGGATCAGCGTGGCTCTAAAGAAGTTTGCAAAATTGGCATTTTTAGCCCCTGAACTTCTATTTATTTTAATTATGCCTCGATTTTACTACTTAGTGACCACAAATTTTCAGTCACTAACATTACCAACTTAGTGACCACAATTTTTGGTCACTAACCTTTTCAACTTAGTGACCACTATTCTTTTTGTCACTAACCCTTCTAATTCACTACAATTATTTAAGTATTTAATACCATTAAATGACCACTACTTTTTGGTCACTAACACTTTTGAATTTGTGACCACTATTTTTTTAGTCACTAACACATTATATTTAGTGACCACCATTTTTTGGTCACTAACTTAACCATTCCAACTATATGATTAATACATATCACTTAGTGACTACCTTTTTGTTAGTCACTAACACTTCTAATTTAGTGATCATCCTTTTTTCAGTCACTAATACATTCAATTTAGTGACCATCATTTTTTGGTAACTAACTTAACCCTTCGAACTCCATGATTAATAAATATCACATAGTGACTACCTTTTATTGGTCACTAACACTTCCAATTTAGTGACCCCAATTTTTTGGTTACTAACTCATTCAAGTCACTACAATTCTACAACAAACGAATACCTCATAGTAACCAATATTTTTTAT
The DNA here is from genome assembly GCA_954870635.1 of Arctium minus. Taxonomy (NCBI): domain Eukaryota; kingdom Viridiplantae; phylum Streptophyta; class Magnoliopsida; order Asterales; family Asteraceae; genus Arctium; species Arctium minus. The sequence goes on along the minus strand of OX941080.1, from coordinate 40,083,084 downwards.
CACTAACATATTCAATTTAGTTACCACTATTTTTTGGTCACTAATCGTTTCAATGTAATGACCATTACTTTTTGTCATGAAACACAAAGTCATAAAAGAAATTCCTAAGGAATTAATAACCACTTAGTGACCAAATTTATTTTTTGTCACTAAAATTCATATTAGTGACCAAAAAATAATGACAACATTTGTAATCATCACTAACGTTATATTTAGTGACCAAAATATAAGTAGTCACTAAAATTTTGGTCACTAATTAGGATTTTTCTTGTAGTGAATCCGCACCTCCTAACTCTCGCATGTTTGCGTCATCGCCTTGTTCGATCTGAAGTAATCACAATTATATGTTTGATGACACTAAAATCACAAACAATGTGTCTATCATTTTTTTATTTTATGTTTAACCTTTCTGTCTATGAAAACGAGATATGCATGGTAGCACAAAGTAATTTACATGGATGAATTTCAAATATCGTCAAACTTCTAAATTTGCCACTACATCTACGAAAGGAATCACAGGGACAAGGTCCAAATTTAATATATTCAATAAGACAAGAATATATCAACTATTGAACTTATTAAAACCTAAAACCCAAAACCAACCCAACATCGAAGAACGCTAGAGGCAACCCGAAGAACGCTAGAGGGGTGAGGAAAGAGGGTTGGAGGAGGCGCCGAAGGAGACGTCGGAGGCGTGTGAGCGAGCTCAAGAAAATACCAGATATGGAAACGATGGAGTTTAGCTGCTTCCTTCACATTCCAGGTTTATTCTCTTCTTCAATGGTTGAGAGCTATGGAGACATACGGCTGGAAATTGGAATGGATTATAAAAGATGGGTAGGGCTTCTTTTCATTAAAGAGGGTAGTTGGGAAGTAATGAGGGTAGATAGGGAAAGTAAAATTTAAGAAATGGTTGAGTAGATATGAGTTCAATTTTCTAGCTGATTCGGTCAGCCACCAGCAGACCGATTAAGCGTTACCGAACAATGAGATATGACTGTCCGAATAAGCTATATCCCTTATTCAGCCCATTAAGCTGCTACCGATCACGCCTTAATAGAATGTAGAAAAGAATATATCAATCATATTAGTTCACTGACAATGTCGGAAGAATTATATGCAAGTACTAAAACAATTCATTAAGTCCACAAAAAAACAAGAATAAAATTAAAAATATGTGCAGGGCATCACATGCAGTATTATAAGCGAGGAAAGAGGTAGGAAATTGTGTGTAGAAACAGGAACAATAGTTGTGTTCCAGGCAAAAGAATGAATACATGAGTTGGCACACGTAAATGATCAAGATTTCCGGAATACATCCAGGTTGGGTAACGGATTTGCATCATTGACTTCTTTTTGCATAACGCGGGATGGTTCCTCTTGAAAATAGTCAATGCAGCAACACCTACATAAACCATCCCTTCCCACAAATCTAAAACACATCACATCTCTCTCTTTAAACAATAATGGGACAGTCAAGCTATTCAAACGCTAAAGCTTGTGCAGTAGCTCTAACAATTTCATATCTGATACTAGCAGCATCTGCAGGCAGTTTTTATGACGATGTTGACATCACTTTTGGAGGTGAACGTGCTAAAATACTGAATGGCGGTCAGGATCTCTCACTTTCGCTCGACCAATACTCGGGATCTGGTTTCCAGTCCAAGCATGAGTACCTATTCGGAAGATTCGACATGCAACTCAAACTGGTACCTGGCAACTCCGCTGGCACAGTCACTACATTCTATGTAAGTACCATCATCGATCCGTAATATTTTCAAATTTTATGATCACGTTTTATTAAAGTTACAAAGTCTAACAAAATCCATGTCTTTGTATTCAGTTGTCATCACAAGGTGCGGGACATGATGAGATAGACTTTGAGTTCTTGGGCAACTCCACTGGAAACCCTTACACAATCCACACCAACGTGTATTCACAAGGGAAAGGAAATAAAGAACAACAGTTCCACCTATGGTTTGACCCCACTGCAGCCTTCCACACCTACACCATCGTATGGAATACTCAAAGAATCATGTAAGTCTCGCATGAAATGAAACATATATATATATATATATATATATATTTGGTTCTCAGATTAATGTCCTCAAATGTTTCTTTATTACTGGGTGGGCAACAAGGTCATCTTACAACGATCATGAAATTCTCATGAGACTGATCTTGAAAATCTCTGTTTTTGCAGTTTCTTGATAGATAACATACCATTAAGGGTGTTCAATAACCATGACACTTCTGGAGTCCCATTTCCCAAGAGCCAACCCATGAGGGTGTATGCCAGCCTCTGGAACGCAGATGACTGGGCAACCCAAGGTGGGCGTGTCAAGGCAGACTGGACTAAAGCACCGTTTACTGCGTCCTACAGGAAATTCAATGCCAATGCCAAAAGAGTTGGTCCTAATTCAATGTCAACAAGCTCTGAATCTGACAACCAGGCATGGAGTACTCAAGGACTTGATGCAGCTGGCCGAAATAGGATCAGATGGGTGCAAAACAAGCACATGATCTACAACTACTGCAACGACCCCAAACGGTTTCCCAATGGTCTACCAACTGAATGCAAGAACTCCAGATTCCTCTAGGCCTATGATTGGATCTCGATTCGCATATTTCATCTTTTGTTTCATTTCTGATCTTGAAAATTCTTTATTCTTTGATTCGTTGTTTGTCCTCGATGCAAATTATGATTATAAGTAAATACCAGACTACGTACATTAGTTGCTAATCTTCTACAGCATATATAAGCCTCATTCATGCCATCAGAAACTGTTGTATTGTAATGTGGTACCAGCCACAATATTTTCAATGGATTAATGTTTCCATCCGTAAGATGTGTTTCCGCTAGGGCTTCCGACGGATTCGTCCATCGGTGATGATCTTGACGTTTTAAAGTTAATTATATTCGTATTTCAATCGTGTGTCAATTACTTTTTGTAATAGAATCATATTTATTAAATAACATATGATGTGATGACGAAAATGAAAGAAATGGAAACGAGATAAAGACACAAAGTAGCAAGTCCGTGACGAAATTTATGTTAGTCCTATATCCCCAGCAATGGTGCCAAATACTTGATGAAAGCTTTTAGTTTTTATCGCAAGCGTAGGAGTTGTGTAACATACAAGTTGATATCAGCGAGGCAATGGACTAAACAAGATTCGTCCTAGACTATGGCCTTAGTACGGAAATTCAGTTGGTTACTTAAAGAAATTATTCCCATGAGCTGACTTAAGCAATTGAATATACAGGGATTGCCCAAATTCCTATCAGCGTGAAATGACACACATTCATTCACCTCTACACAATGGCATGGACTTTTTCATCGAGCTCGACTGGCTCGAGAACAAGCGAAGATAGGCGCACAGTTCACTGATCTACAAGAGTGGTAGAGGTGTCGATACATGGGAAAGGGTTTGATAAGAAAGAGCTTGGGGGTGTCCCGAACACTAATAGAATATGGGAATTTCCATCGAAAATTTTAAAAGGATTTTTGATAGAAAATTTGTTGAAATTCAGTTGAAATTGAAAAGCTGTCGAAAAAGTAATTAAGATTTTTTAATTTTCAGGTTCCGTCGAAAACCCTTTGAAAATTTATAATCTTCTAAATTGTTTTTGGGTCTTTGAATTTATATTGGGTAATTAATGGGTCAATTGATCCTTTTTTTTGGACAGCAAAACACACGCCCTTTTAATAGAAACCTGAAACTAGCGATCCACAAAGTGAGTATAGAAATTCAAGGGTTCTATCCTCCCAACATAAGGCTATAGCACTCTTAGGGTAGTTTGGTTTTGGGGAATTGATTATAATTGATTGGATTTCATGTATCGATTTGGATTTGGAGGGATTTGGAATCCCATCATGTGTTTGGTTTGTAGGATTTGAAGTGAAAGTCGATTGAAGTCTGAAGCGAGTTATCAAATCCATCAAGATTTGGATTTGAAATCCCGACTCATTGCAAAGGAATTCCAAATCCATATAAGGTACAGGATTTTAAAAAAGTTATAGAGTTTCAAATCCGGTCAATACATTTCATTCCTACAATCCAAACATAGGATTGGAATGGATTTGAAATCCAAATCCTTCCAAATCCAATCATTTCCTGCAAACCAAATGGGACCTTAGATCTGACTTTAATCCAATAAAAAGAAATGTACAAAATGAAATTGGTGATCTCTCAACTACTCCTCATCTTGCCTTTGTGTAGCTTCTCGTTCCTTTGATTCCACGAAACCCAAAAGTAAGTTATGCAGACCACTATTGCAGTCTCATTACTTCGCCTCTAAGGACCTGATTGTTGTACGATCGTCCACATATCAATCACCGAGTTCGCCGCTGTCGGCTAGATTTTCCACCATTGATGAAGATGAGCTCCCACCTCCCTCGGTCGAGAGCACTGCAGATATAATTGATCTAAATTATTCGAGTGTGACACACAACACCGGCAAAAATCAGAAGCGATGTGAATGCTCATTTTAACAAATTATCTTTAGTAGACTGTCGCTCCTACAATACCCTCCATACGTATATGCACATTGACTTTGACAGGACCAAGTCTATAGATGCACATTTATTCGAGCATGTTACCAATCAGCGACTGGAAGGATCATATAGTCCACCTAGCCCAGTCCTTTTTCCTAAATCCCCTTCCAAATCTTTGTGCAACCCTACAATCGATCCCCAAATACCCCCTTTAACTCTAATCCTATTCCCATCAGAAAGCCCACCAAAACTACCATAGAAATAAGTCACAATCCTGCTCCACACTGCTTATGTATCAGTTCGGTAACGTCACCACCACTTCCCCAACCTCGCAAGATTTGTAACACCATAATAAAAATTGGGACAAACAAAAATTTATGGAAAAGGAAATGTGGTATATAAAATATTTCCAAAGCACGAGCTTTCCCAAAAGGGAACAATATACGTCTGTCATAATTACAAGTTTGTAATAATTAACCAATGAGGGATAACAACCCTTTAATCTAATTCCTAACTAGAAAAGAGATTATAAGAAGTTGTCATCCGAATCTCCAAAATATTCCTAATCTAAACTAGCGCCCGAAAATGCTCCCAAGCTCACTTCTAAAGGCCTACTACACCTTCTTGGCGGTGATGCCGCTAGAACCTGAGATACACTTCAAACCAATCAAGTGTTAGGCGAAACGAGCCTAGTGAATTGAACAATAGCATGGTATGATCATTTAAGAATTTATAAACAACTAGAACCATAAAGGAATCAATGGGGGAGACCCATCACACCAACGAATTTCACCTCAAGAGTCGATGTACCTTGATGTTCACTCACATGAGCAACATCCCGAAGGCCCGACACATTTGAATACTACCTCCAAGGCATTACTCCAAATGGCGGAGATCTAGGCACATACGATTAAGGTGGCACCCCAAGACTACATCATCCTAGTGCCTACTCGTAGTTCATCCAATATACAATCCATCATTATACATATTTCACATTAAGTAAAGTACATGTATAAAATCCCAAATAATTTCAATCCCAATTTAGGTCAAAACCCTAAATCATGTATGACTCTATCTACATTCCTCGACAATGTATTTCTTGTGAAAATAATCAAATATTTGACAACAAATACTAACATCATAATCTCTTAAAAAGGTTAACAAGCAAACCCTCAATCTTTCCCAAAATAACAAGTTTAACTCTATAAATACCAAATGATTAATATGATGGAATAAGCATGAGATGATGAAGGAAAGCATATAAAGATGTATATCTCATTTTAAAATAGTTAGAATCTCACAAACTAGGTTTTATAGAAAAACCCTAGAAAATCAAGTGTGATGAGAAGAGGAATGAAGGTCTTGACTTTGCCCCACTAAACTCTTGAATCTTGAAACTAGAAGTGAAATTAATACTCTTCAAAAGCTCCTAACAACCACCTAGGGTTTGCCCAAATCGGATTTTGGAGAGAAAGGAGTAAAGAAGAGTAATAAATGAGGATAGGGTTTGAAAACCCGTTTAAAAACCTTCTGGTAGTACCCGCGACTTTGGTTGCAACTTTGGGGTAGCGTCGTAGGCCGTGCGTGTTCCTTTGGCCTGAACTCCAACGACTTCCATGGATTTATCCGCGACTTAGAGCCTGCGCAGATCGTTGTTCCTGTCTTAAACCAAGCTCTCTTTTCCAAAGCATAACTCACTCAACAAGACCTACACGAATTTATCTAGAAGAAGTTTCAGGGTTTCCAACATGTCTCGAAAATGTAAGAATACCAATAGGTAAGTTCCAAACGAATTTATGGGTGTTACAATCCTCCCAACCTTGGAATTGATTTCGTCCTCGAAATCTTACCTCATACAAACAGATTGGGATATCTCTCCTTCATATCTTTTTCGGCCTCCCAGGTCACGTTGGCACCCCGATGATGCTTCTATTGCACTTTGACTATGGTGACCTCTTTGTGATGAAGATTCTTCGTCTTTGATTCTAAAATCGCTTCCGGATCTTCCACACATCGATTTCTATTGTCTACCCGAATTTTCCGTCAATGGGATAAGCACTTGAGAAGATAACATACGTGAAATGTACGGTGAATCCCGTCCATTTCCGGTGGTAAGTCCAATCTATAGGCTTGAATTCCTATCCTCTCCAAATTGGATGATCCCCTTCCATGGTGACACCTTCAACATAACCCGATCTCCCACTTGGAACTCGACTGGTCTCCGCTTCTTGTCCGCATAACTTTTCTGTCAGTCTTGGGCCACCTGCAAGCGTTCCCGGATACCTTTTACCTTGTTCTCCGTTTCTTGTACAATCTCCGGCCCAACAAATTGTTTTTCCACCGCTTCGAGCCAACACACCGGTGTTCTACATTTCCGCTCATACAATGCCTCAAACGGTGTCATCCGGATTCTCAAATGGTAGCTGTTATTGTAGGCGAACGCCACTAGGGGCAGGTGTGAATCGCAATTGCCCCCAAAGTCTATAACATATGACCGAATCATGTCCTCGAGAGTGTGGATTGTCCTCTCACTTTGACCGTCTGTTTGAGGGTGATAGGTCATGCTCAGTTTGACCCTCGTGCCCAACTCTTTTTTTAGGCCATCCCAAAACTTGGAATTGAACCAGCTATACCGATCCGAAATTATAGATAGTGGAACACCATGTCGCGATACCACTTCATCGATATAGAGTTTGGCTAATTTGTCTATCGACAACGCCTCTCGCATCACCAAGAAGAGCGCACTCTTCGTGAGTCGGTCCACCACCACCCAAATTGTATCATGTCCCCTCAAGGTCCTAGGTAGCTTGGTGACGAAGTCCGTTGTGATATGCTCCCACTTCCATTACGGAATGGCCAATGGTTGCAAACTTCCATAAGGCCTTTGATGTTCCGCTTTGACTTGAAGGCAAGTGACACACCTTTCTACATAATTGGCCACATCGAGCTTCATTACCGGCCACCAATAGTGCAACTTCAAATCCCTATACATCTTGGTGCTACCGGGATGTATAGAGTACTTGGACTTGTGAGCTTCCGCTAAGAGCAACTCGCGGATTCCTCCAATCTTCGACACCCAAATCCTTCCTTGAAATATCTTGAGGCCGCGACTATCTTTCATCAGTAGTTCTCGTTGCTTCACCATGATTTTGGCTTTGAGGTTCTCTTCACGAAGTTCCTCGACTTGAATTGCTTTGATAATCTCCATTAGACTGGATATTACGTCAATTCTAGAAAGGGTTACTTTGACTTCCCTCCCATAATCCTTCCAACGTTCTAACCGCCTTCTTTGCCGCATGTTGAGGTCTTTTTGATCAAATATATATTTCAGGCTTTTGTGGTCGGTGAAGAGTGTACACTTTGTCCCGTAGAGGTAGTGTTTCCATAGCTTCAAAGCAAATACCACGGTCGCTAGTTCCAAGTCATGTGTAGGGTAGTTCTTCTCCTGGTCTTTGAGTTGTCACGATGCATACGCTATCACCCCTCCCCATTTGCATTAAGACACACCCGAGACCCAATTTGGAGGCGTCGCTATAAACCACAAAGTCGTTCGATCCTTCCGGTAGGGACAGGATTGGCGCTTCGCATAGCTTCCTATGAAGAGTTTGGATGGCTTGCTCTTATGTCTCGGTCCATAAGAATTTGACATTCTTCTTTGTCAACGACGTGAGCGGAGAGGCGATCTTCGAAAAGTCTTAAATAAACCTTCGGTAGTAGCCGGCTAAACCCAAAAAGTTTCTTATCTCCATCGGAATCGTCGGTAGCTCCCAATTCATCATCGCTTCAATCTTCGCCAAATCTACCTTCACCCCATCCTTGGACACCACATGGTCCAAGAATTGACCTTCTTGCAACCAAAATTTGCACTTGGAGAATTTTGCGAACAATTTCTCTTTTCGAAGAATCTCTATAACCTCTCTCAAATGTTGACTATGCTCGGCCTCGTCTCGCGAATAGATCAAGATATCGTCGATGAAAACTATCACCGACTTGTCTAAGAAGGGTTGACACACACGATTCATCAAATCCATAAACACGGCTGGAGCGTTAGTTAACCCAAACAACATAACTAAGAATTCGTAGTGGTCGTATCTTGTCTGAAATGGTCTTCGGAATGTCGCTCTCCTTCACTCACACTTGATGGTATCCGCACCTCAAGTCTATCTTAGAAAAACACCCCGTTCCTTATAATTGGTCGAAAAGGTCGTCGATTCGAGGAAGTGGATACTTGTTCTTCACGGTAACCTTGTTTAGTTCGCGGTAGTCGATGCACATCCTCATTGTCCCGTCTTTCTTCTTCACAAATAAAACTAGAGCTCCCCATGGTGACGAGCTCGGCTGTATGAATCCTTTCTCGAGAAGTTCTTGTAGTTGGGTCATCATTTCTTGCATCTCCGTCGGGGCTAGATGATAAGGAGCGTGGGCGATCGGGGCAGCACCTAGAGTAAGGTCAATATGTAGCTCCACTTGGCGTTCCGGTGGTAGTCTCGACAAATCTTCTAGAAAACGTCCGGGTAGTTGTGCACCACGTCCACATCTCCAATATTCTTCTTTTCAAGTTTTGCGGATGACGTAAGCCAAGTATGAAGTACACCCCTTGGCTAGGCTCCTGCACGCTTTGAGTGACGAGATGATCATGTTGGCCTTTCGATTCTTCTCCCTATAAACTATCACTTATCCACCCTTCGACAAGGGTACTCTAATCATTTTCTTGGATAAAAATATACCGGTGTCGTGCCTAGCTAGCCAATCCATTCCTATGATCACATCGAATCCCCCAATGTCCACCGGTAGAAAGTCCACTACAAAGGACTACCCATCTAAGTCTATGGTAAACCCATCAAAATGTTCCCGGACTAACATGTGATTCCCATTAGCTACTTCTACCACTAGTGCATCGGTCAACAGACTAATAGGAGTAGTGAAATACTTGCAGAATGTGGTAGATACAAACAAAAGTGTGTGTCCCTGAATCTAGTTTCTATACAATATTAATCAAACAAACACAAGATTTCACAAACAATTACCTGTTTGATTTCAGTTTAATTCCAAGATTACAAGATTCTCTCTCTACAATCTCTCTAACGAACTCTCTCTCTCTCCCAAACTTTCTCTCTCTAAAATACAACTGAATGATATTTCCAATTTGTTCTCTCTAATTCGTATGTACATATTACAAAGAAAGGAAACTATTTATACAAACATCTAATACAAGGAAAAAACAAACTACAAAATACATTGACATATTACAAATGGACTTTGACTTTGAATGAGATTTGACTTTTAGCAGCTTTGACTTTCTTAACTTTGACCTTCAGTCTTCTTGATCTTGTATCCAACAGATTTATGCTCTAACAATCTCCCCCTTTGGATTCAAGATCATTGTTGAAATATTTAACAACTCAGTCTTCACTTTAAGCTCTGTCAATACAATCTCCCCTTTTTTCTTTATCAGCATTCTTTCCAAACTATCTTCAAACAATGAACAATCTCCCTGAAGCTTTCATAGAAAACTTTCAGTCTTTGGAAAGAAATTATCTTCAGAATCAGCTCAGATTACTTCAGCAAATAATCTTCAAAGAAAATTTCCTCAAATCTTCAGAAATTCTTTGATCTTCTTTAAATCTTTCCTTTGAACTTTCTGACTTGAACCTTTCAGAAAATCAACTCACAAATCTTTATAAGATCTTGATATCATCTCCCACAAACTTCAAAACATTAATATTTCTTGATACCATCTCCAAACTTTAACATTTCTTCATACCATCTCCCCCTTTTTGATGATTTGAGCATCTATATCATCAAAACTTTTCACCAAGAAATGTCTTTGAAATTCTTTCTAACCACTGATCTTTCCAACTGAGCCTCTGATTCTTTGCCAATTCGCACAATGTATCCATCCAGATCTTTTCAAATCTAGACAAAATAGGAATGTAACACCTGAATCAACAAATGAATCAGTTAAAATGTCTGTCAGTAACACGAAGTCACTGTGTGTAACGAATACACAATATAAAGGAGCTTTTTGATGTTCACTCCCCCAGGTCTTCCATCCAATCATCGAAACACCACAAAGACAATTTCTATGAATGTTATGACAAAGAAACAAATTCCTTGTGTGCTCGTGCATGTGTAGAAAGAATTAAGCACTAATAATTGCTTTTCAATAAGGCTCAAAGTTGTGTAAACCACTGAGACAACAGTAGATAAACACAGACTCAATGTGCATGATTGAAGTGCGAAGGTGGGGCAGACTTCCTTCTTTTTCAATATCCAGATTTTCCAAATGAAAATCAGATAGATTATGTGTTGCGTCCCCTTTAAAATGTGAAACATTTTCTTTTCGAGAAGAAAATGAGTAGCTTGTGGGGTTTAGTCAAGAGTTGGCATGGGCTAGTTGCCTGTTTCAATAACGTTCACGAAGAAATGTGAAACATTAGTAATGTGGCTGCCCGACTCAGAAAGTAGTTGGTACAGAGTTTGATATTCTTTTACTCTGATCTCACACCCTGTTTCTTTTAATCATTAAGCGCACTACTAACACACTCAATCTCAATCTTACCTCATCACACAACCCACACTCATTTCTTTTTGACTCCTCACACTCAATCTCTATGGATTAACTTCTTGGGTAGAAATCACTGGTTAACGTGATTCCATAGAAGTTCAGATAATTCCTACCACAAAGAACCCATATTTCCTATAAAAGCATAATGTTGCTCAGATGATTTAACTTTATCAGTTAAAACTCATATACAAATGTCAGACGAATGTATGCTCAGAATATAATCATGTAGATATGAGCATTTTTAAAACATTGAAATATTTTCAAACAAGTATACTGAATGAATGAACATGAATGCAAAAGACTTGTTTGAAAATCTGACATTGTATGAAAATGATCAGAAATGAAATGATATATCAATCAAAGCTTAAGGTCAAGAATAATAGATATTGTCTATATGAACCAAGATATATACATTCTTGAAATGACGTTTTGAAATGAAATGACGCTCAAAATTCTTTGAAGTACAAGCGGGGTGTCTTACCATCGAAAAAATTATGTTTCAATATGAGACATGCTAAGAACTATTTGAACAAGAAATCAAACCAGTGTGTGTGAATACTTGAAAGTATATGAAAAGACAATACACAAGTATTAATCTTTGGATAACACACGGTTTGTGTATCAATGAAGCACAAAAATAAAATGAAAACATTTAAAATCACACTTCCAAATTATAAAATCTGTTTAAAATTCGAGAAGTGGTTTGAACATTTAAGAACATTTTTCTATATCTGAAAGTTGTTCTTCTTTCAGATACATTTGAGAATAAGATAAGAAATTTACCTTTTCGCTCAATCTTAATACTCATAAAGTCAACTGAAGTCAAAAATGATATGATCGTGTCATCCTCTCTCATCCTGCATAAGTCTCAAAGTCTAGTCAAAAATTTATTCACAAAATTTATTCGAACAATAAAAGAACATAAAACAGTAAAACGATTAAAGAACGAGTTCTGATCTTAAGCAATTAGAAATCATAGTCTTACTCCTTTTGATAAGCTCCCCCTAAAATCATGCATTACAAAAAAAATTGTCAGTTAAGTAAAATGCAGAAATCAGATATGCTCCCCCTTAAAATAATGTAGATCATCTAAAATCTTCTCTTACTCCCCCTGAGATCATGAGCAAACAATTAAAGTGCAGATATCCTTCAGACATAAAGATAAAGAAAATGATGAAAAATAACAATACGTAACTTTATTAGGTAACAACCGATTATGTCTTAAGATTTAACATACCAAACTTAGAGACAAGAAAATTAAATCTCTTTTCATCTAAGGGTTTGGTAAATAAATCTGAAAGTTGATAATCTATTTTTACAAAATAAAGTTCAATTGTTCCTTTTTCTACATTATCTTTTATAAAATGATACCTGACATCAATGTGTTTGGTTTTCGTATGCTGGACAGGATTAGCAGATATCGCGATTGCACTCTTCGAGTCACAACAGATTGGAATTTTATCAAACTTGAATCCATAGTCTCGCAGCTGTGTTCGCATCCACAAGACTTGAGAGCAGCAACTGGCAGCAGCTACGTACTCTGCTTCAGCAGTCGATGTGGAAACGCATAATTGTTTCTTTGATGCCCAGCTAACGAGCTTGTCTCCAAGAAATTAAACATGACCTGAAGTACTCTTTCTGTCCAACATGCAACCTGCATGATCTGCATCTGAATAGGCAGTCAGTTGAAACCCAGTATCCTTAGGATACCACAGACCAAGGTCTGCAGTCCCCTTCAGATATCTAAAAATCCGTTGGACAGCAGCCAAATGGGACTCTTTAGGAGCATCCTGATATCTAGAACAAAAACATGTTGAAAACATAATATCTGGTCTACTGGAAGTAAGATACATTAACGATCCTATCATACCTCTATAAGTCCTAACATCAACACTTTTACCCGAAGGATCAGTACTAATTGCTAATTTTAGTACCTGGTGCCATCGGGGTTCCAATTGGTTTACAATTTTCCATTTTGTATTTCCGAAAAATGTCCAAAATGTACTTAGATTGGTTAATAAAAATCCCCGTAGAAAACTGTTTAACTTGTAATCCGAGAAAGAAATTCATCTCTCCCATCATACTCATTTGAAAACGTGACACCATGAGGTTAGAAAAGTTTTTACAAAATTTTGGATTAGTAGAACCAAATAGTATATCATCAACATATATTTGAATAATAATAATATCAACTTTTTCTTTCTTGATGAATAAAGTAGTATCAACCTTACCTTTAGAAAACCGGATTTGACCAAGAATTTAGATAAAATGTCATACCATGCTCGAGGGGATTGTTTTAATCCATAAAGGGCTTTGTCCAAGATGTAGACATGATCTGGCTTATCTTGATTGACGAACCCTTATGGTTGAGACACGTACACTTCCTCTTTAAGAATGCCATTCAGAAAGGTTGTTTTCACATCCATCTGAAAGACTGTGAAATTCTTATGAGCTGCGTAGGCTAGAAACATGCGGATTGCTTCTATACGCGCTACTGGAGCATACGTCTCATCATAATCTATGCCTTCCTCTTGCAGGTAACCTTTGGCAACAAGTCTAGCTTTGTTTCTTATGACGATACCATCCTCATCCTTCTTATTCTTGAATACCCATTTAGTTCCTATCACGGTTTTACCTTCTGGTTTTGGAACTAATCTCCAAACCTTTAGGGCTTCAAACTGATTGATCTCTTCTTGCATAGCAGATACCCATTCCGAATCAGCAAGAGCCTCTGATACTCGCGTTGGCTCAATCTTACTGAGGAATGAGTCATGCATACATTGGTTAAGAGTCGCTGACCTGGTCTGAACAGGCTTGTTGAGATCTTCAATTACTTGGTGTAATGGATGCTCTTTGGTCCAGCGATGCTCATGAGGGAATGGAGTAGATGAAATTTGAATATGATCATCATCTAGAAATCCACTTTCAGATTCTTCAGCTTGAATAACAAGAGGGGGTTTTGCAGTTGAAGTTTCAGGTGCAGAAGTATCAGTTGGAACAACAGACTGTGGCTGTTGAGTAGACAATGTATCACAACCAACTGAAACCGTTACTTCTGGCTCAGCATATGCTTGTGCATCTTCAACTGTAGAAGTAACAATAGCAATGTGAGTTTCAGACTGAATGGGGAATTCTTGTTCAGTTATGACTTCTGAAGTGACTGGATGATTGCAACTTGTGTCTTCAGACCTGTCAGTCACAACAGATTTAGATACATTAGATCCTAGAAACTCATCATAAAAGAATTCAAATAACAAATCTAAATCAGATAAATGTGAAATAGATGTAGAAGCGTTATTCGAATTTGTCGTTGTAGAAACAGGTTATGGACTGATCTGCCCAGAAGCTAATACTCCTGTGATAACGGGTTCTGAACTGATTTGATCAGAAGCCATATCTTCATTAAATGTGACATTAACGCTCTCAACAACTGATTTTGACTTCTTCAGATAAATACGATATGCTGCAGATGTTGAAGAATAACCGATAAAGATGCCTTCGTCCGCCTTAGCACTGAATTTATTCAGACTCTCTCTGTCATTAAGCACAAAACATTTACACCCAAATATGTGAAAATATTTGATAGTTGGTGTTCTGTTGTTGATCAACTCATATGGAGTCTTCTGAAAACGTCGATGTATCATAGACCGATTTTGAGTATGGCATGCAGTCGACACAGCTTCTGCCCACAAGAATAGAGGTAAGTCCGATTGGCTAAGCATAGTCCGAGCGGCCTCGACTAGCGTCCGATTTCGCCTTTCGACTACTCCATTTTGTTCAGGCGTACGAGCAGCAGAGTACTGATATGATATCCCGACCGATTCGAGATATTCTTCAACTATCTTGTTTTTGAACTCTGTGTCGTTGTCCGTTCGAAGAAACTTGACTTGTCGCTGCATTTTCACCTGGGTCGTCTTTAAGAAAGTAATGAGAACTTCCGGCGTCTCATCTTTTGATCGAATAAATTTGACCCACGTGTCTCTTGAGTAATCGTCCACAATGACCAACACGTATTTCTTTCCTCCCAAACTCTGAGTTCTCATTGGACCACACAAATCCATATGTAACAATTCTAACGGAGAACTAGTGCTTGGTTCAGGCTTCGGTTTATGTGCGGCTCTCTTCATCTTACCCTTTTCACATGTTGCGCATAAG
The DNA here is from genome assembly GCA_954870635.1 of Arctium minus. Taxonomy (NCBI): domain Eukaryota; kingdom Viridiplantae; phylum Streptophyta; class Magnoliopsida; order Asterales; family Asteraceae; genus Arctium; species Arctium minus. The sequence goes on along the minus strand of OX941080.1, from coordinate 40,067,862 downwards.
TGTTCTCGTTCATATTTCAGCTCAGGAAGTCCTTTGACTAATTTCCCACGAACCAGCTTGTTGATATAACGAAAGTTCAAGTGAGATAAACGTCTGTGCCAGAGCCAACTTTGTTGCGTTGAAGCTTTTGTCATCAAGCATACTTGATTATCAATCTGTACTTTGGAAAGATTGATGGTATAGAGGTTTGTCTTTCGATGTCCACCTAAGAGTTCTGTGCCGTCTTCGGTACGAACCGAACAACTCTTAGATTTGAAGTTGACCTCTAACCCTTTATCGCAGAATTGACCAATGCTGAATAAGTTGTGCCCCAAGCCTTCAACATAACTCACCTTACTTATCGTTATGTTGTCTTGAATGATGTCACCATATCCTAAGATTGGTGAAAGCTGATCGTTTCCAAATCTGACATTTCCACTGAATTTCTCTGTATAGTTAGACAATAAAGCTTTTTGCCCAATCATATGCTTGGAACATCCACTGTCCAAGTACCACATATGCCGGGTCTGCAAGAGAAATCATGCAACAATAGATTTAAGTACCCATTTAAAAACGGGTCCTAACAGATTAGCACAAGATTTTGGTATCCACTTGAAAATGGACCCTTTGTTCTTTTGAAAACCTTTAAAAATATTAGATTTGGAAGAATAAACATGATAAGATCCATACCAATCAGAAGAATTATGAGAATAAGCAAAATCATTTCTCTGATAAGGATAAGATGTAGTAGTAATAGAAGACAATTGAATCAATTGCTTTATTGAATATCTCTTGTAAGAAGTTACAAGGTTTTGATTATTAGAAGCAATTTGATCAATCACATCATTATCACTACTCACTGATCTAATACAAGTATTATCAGAAACTGATTCGACTATCTCATCCTCCTTCCGTTTTGGTCTCCATTCAGATTGAGCTTTCAACTTTTTCTTCCTTAAATCTGAAACATAAGATATAGATTTATTAGGAAAAATAGATTTCCGAGACTGAGTATACTTTCGTGTACCAGTGTATTTCGTTTTCTGTAATCGCTGTTTCTTATGTTTCTTACCTTGAGCATAGTAATCAGCAGTTACAGAAACTGATTCACCAACCTTAGTTGATAAGTCCACAGTATTTACACCACTTGGTAACACTTTGCCATTTTTAAGACAAGTAGAATGATTAGGAAGTGTAGTATTGACATCAAACATATCAAATTCCTCCATGCACCCATCATCAGAATTTATAAAATCATTTGCAGACTCAAATAAGTCATCAGAATTATCAGATGAAGATTGAGATGCCTTAGAAACTGTAGAACACTTTGTAGATTTAGTTTGAAAAACAGTGTTCTTTATAACTGTAGAAAATACATTTTGTTGAATATCAGCCAAAAGTTTTTCATCAGATAAAACATTTTCAAGCTCGACTATTTTGCTTTCAAGAATAGATGGAACATAAACCTTTGCAATCACAGGTTTTGCCTTCATCTCAGAAGCGGAATAACTAACAAAATAGTCAGTTGAAATAACTTTTGGTGTTTTGGAAAGATAACTATCATTTAACTTTTCATAGTTAAACGGTAGTTGCATTTTCTTTTTATTCTTTCTATTTTCAGTTTCTTGGTCCTCAACTTCTTCTGGCAATTTGGTAACAAATTTGTGTTTTAAATGAGTATGTTTACCAGCACAATCAAGAAAATCATAGTTATAAAGTGTCGGTTGTTTTCTAATGGCTTTCTTAAGATAATGGGGGTTTTCAAAACCAAGTCCCCATTTCTCTTTAACATCAGCCTCTTCATTAGGTGCATTGAGAAAAATGGTTTGATCTGTCTGACCTCTTGCATAAAGTTTTGCTTCCAGACCATTTACCTTCTTATTCAAATTCTTGTTTTCAACCTGCAGTTTATAAACAGTTAATGCAGATTCATTTTTCTCAAACTCATATTTAGACACTTTACCTTCAAACTCAGAAATCTTCTTTTCAAAACAATCTACTTTAGATTTAGAGTCAAAATCAGATTTGCGTAAAGAATCAATCAGATCTTTGTTTGAAATAACAGACGTATTAAGCTCAAAGATCTTCTTGTTCTTTTTAACAACTCTTTCTTTTTCCTTTTTCAGATTATTTTGTAAATTTTGTAGCTCAACCACCATGGTTTCCATTTTGGTAATAAAATCTTTTTCAGATAAGTTTAATACCTCATTAACTGCCTCATCATCTGACTCGTCATCCTTAACTTCTTTGCCCATGAGACAGATATGAGTTGTTTCTTCTTTCACTTCTTCTTCTCCTTCTGAGTAGTCCAGCCAAAACTCATCTTCAGCCATTAGAGCGACACCCGCTTCTTGCTCTCTTGCCAAAAGCAACTTGTTCTGATAGTACTGAGAATTGCGAACTTTCGGCTTCCGACAATCTTTTGCAAAATGACCCATCTTTCCACAATTGTAGCATTTGATGGAATCTGTTGGTGGCTTCTCAACAACTGTGTAGTCATTCACGAACTTCTTCTTCTCATCCGGTTTCTTCTCCACATATCTATCCTCTTCATACCTCTTTCCTTCCACTTTCTGTCGATGCTCGTGATTCTTTGAACTGGATGACGAATAGCGTTGAGAATTTGATCCCGACTTCTTATAAAATTTCTTCTGAAAAGCATGAGTCAGTAGTATCATGGCTTGTTTCAGACTTTCGCCATCATCACTATCTGTAACTGAATCTGACTCAGAACTGGTAAGAACTATCTTCTTTTTCTTCTCTTTCTTTTCTTTCTTTTCTTTCTTCTTTTCTCCAGCTACCAAAGCAATCGGATCAAGAACTTTTTCTGCCTTCTTCTTCTCAGCTCTTTTCTCTTCTACTTCTTCTTCATTCTGCCTCAATGTCTCAAATACCTCATGTAATGGAATTTCATTCAAATCCTTCATCTTCTTCATCCTTCTTGTAAGCTTTTTCCATTCCGGACGTAGGATACTCAGAAATTTGACATTGTTTTCCAACTGCTTCTTTTTGACTTTATTCTTTGTCAGCTCATTCAGAAGCAATACAAACCTCTCATATGTATCTTCCAGACTCTCATTCTCCTTAGCTTTGAATTCCTCATAACTATTGATGCAGTTTGCCACTTTCATTTGATTTCCAACCTTGGATCCCATCATCATCTTTTGCAACTGATCCCACATCTTCTTAGCATTGGCTTTATAGCTATCAATCTTGATGTATATTTCGTTTGGAATGCTTTGAAGAAGTAATGATCTCGCTTGTTTATCTGCTTTGTATCGGCTTTTCTGAACTTCAGAATATTGAGAAATATCCACTGTCACTGTTTTCATCTTTTGCTCTCTTTCCTCAGTCCCATCTTCACTATCAGAAGAATCAACATCAGGTACTTGAACTGTTATTGGAGCCATTGGACCTTCAATGATAAACAGAAGAATATTCTCTCCATTTGAATGCCGATCTATGAAATCCAAGAATTTGTCCTTCCATTGTTCATACTCGCCTTTGAATAGAACTGGAGGCTTAACATCAGTACCAATCGAAAGTGCATCTTTGGAAGTCATCTTCTTTAAACCTGTTTGAAAAATATATCAATAAGAAACTAGAACTGATCGTTAGTCCAAATGAAACAATCAAGAAAATACAAAAAACTTGAAATATAAAATCAGAAATTTTAAACACAAAAAGAACTATGTCCCCCTAGGCAGACTTAGCACGGGGGTTTTGAAAAATTAAAAAAAATTAAACGCACACTTCAACTTTGTTAAGGGCCATATTACAGTTTTGAAAAATTAAAAAAAAATTCAAGTCTTCCACGCTTTGCGCTTCACAAATGAAACGCACACTTCAACTTTGCGTGTCACACAGGAAACGCATTCAACAATTATGCGTGTCACACTTGAATCGCACATCAAGCTTTGCGTGTCACACTTGAACCGCACAACTCACTTTGCGTGTCACACTTGACCCGCACAACTCACTTTGCGTGTCACACTTGACCCGCACAACTCGCTTTTCTTTGTACTACTATGCGTTTCACACAGACAAACGCACACCTCTTCTGTGTGTGTCACAAAGGAACACCTATTCCGTTGTGAGTGTCAAGAAGCAAACGCATTACACAAAATGCGTGTCAAATTTCACCTGTATATCAAACTGTGCGTGTCACTTTATATCCATAAGACACACTGTGCGTGTCTAGTTACACCCGCACAACACACTGTGCGTGTCTCTTTACACGATTCTCAAAAGACTTTACACCCGCACAATTCGATTCTTCTGACTTTAAATGACCCGTATTCTTCTTAATAACTTGTACACTTCTTGATGATAGAACCGCACAATCCGATGAATCACACGCACAACTTATGAATCACCCGCATACCTCGATGAACACCCGCATACCTTGAAAAACGTTCAAATTCACCAAAAACTCATTTATACCTTGAAATCAGACTCGAAACTATGACAATTTGATCTTCTAAACAACTCGAACACAAAGCTATCACTAATATTCGATCAAATACACCAAAATTACAATTATGATTCAAGAACAGTGTCAAGAACTCGTGTATACCAAAAACCACAAAATTCGAAAATTCGAATTGTTTACAGTGCAATAGACAAATCTTTCTATACAAACTCAATCGACTTCACTTTCCTAACAACACTTAATCGATTACAACTCCAAAAAAAAAACTCACTAAAACTGAAAATCAATCTGGACTTCGATGAACAGTACGAACATACGCATTTCTTGATGTTTCTCGATTTGGATCTGCTCTGATACCAATTGTGTGTCCCTGAATCTAGATTACAATTACCTGTTTGATTTCACAAACAATTACCTGTTTGATTTCAATTTAATTCCAAGATTACAAGATTCTCTCTCTACAATCTCTCTAACGAACTCTCTCTCTCCCCCAAACTTTCTCTCTCTAAAATACAACTGAATGATATTTCCAATTTGTTCACTCTAATTCGTATGTACATATTACAAAGAAAGGAAACTATTTATACAAACATCTAATACAAGGAAAAAACAAACTACAAAATACATTGACTTATTACAAATGGACTTTGACTTTGAATGAGATTTGACTTTTAGCAGCTTTGACTTTCTTAACTTTGACCTTCAGTCTTCTTGATCTTGTATCCAACAGATTTATGCTCTAACAAAAAGGTTCGCACCGGAATCAAAGAAAACACGGGTATGTATAGAGTTACTAGGAACGTACCCGACACAACATCTGTCGTCGTCACTCTTGCTTCTCCTGCCGTCATTTGGAAGGCCCGATGTTGGGAACTGAAGAATAACTCAAGTGATTAATGCTGCTGGTTGAGATTTACTACTGCTAGAACATTTTACTTTTGACAAGTAAAATGTTGCGTTTTAAGGGATGGAGGAATAGAAATTGTCTTTTTAGAGTCACATGAACATAAACTTCGGGTTCATGATTGAATTCTTTTTCTAATGTTTTAAAACAAAAAATGCATTGGATAGTTAAATGTTACAAATTTGAAAAGAGTGCAACACTTCTACTTGCTTGCCTAATCAAATTTTGATATCTTTCTAACATCCCATTTATCATGATGTCACTTTCTAATGCCACATATTGCATTAGGTTACAATATCGTTTTGCCATACTCCATTCCTTAAGCCAACATAACACCAGCGAATCAAAATTGAACCACAAAACCAAATCCTAAATTAAAATTGAAGGAAACATCTATCAATTAAGAAACTGACACCAAGTATAAAACAAGGTTGTATCATTATGATCAAAGGCCATACAAACACTTCCCAAACACTTTGAATTCTTTCAACCTTATCAAATCCACCTGGAACCAAAAATGGTACATCAAAATTTGATAGGTTCCAATCCATGCAGAAATAGCCATTGGTCAGCAAAACGTCATCGATGACGTCATCGATGACGTCATCGATGACGTCATCGATGACGTCATCGATGTAGAAATAGCCATTGGTCAACATGTTGGTAAGAGGGTATTTTTGCCGAGAATTCTTTTATGTCCATATGAGGATAACATGTTCCCATTCAAATTGAAATGAAAACAGTTTCCGGTTCGACTTAGTTTTCTATGACAATCAATAAAGCTCAATGACAAACAATACCGAACGTAGGTGTTTATCTATCGGAATCAGTATTCTCGCATGGCCAACTTTATGTAGCGTTGCCTAGACGGATATCACGGGGCAATACAAATGTATTAGTGAAGCCTGTGAAAAAATTCAATCGTGTTTGAGTTTACACATCTAACGTCGTACTATTACACATTTGTACAATATATTTCTATTTAAAATAATTATGCTTTTTTTTATAGAACATGATTACGGATTGATGCTTCACATGTCTTATCATATTATGAATCTACATAAGTGCATTTTTACATATGATTGTAATGTCACTTTTGGTTAGTCATTAGTTTCAATTTTTTAACGAGTTATGAATATATGGATTTGGAAACTAGGCACTTTTGCGATTATTTTTCTAGATATCTTGTTAATAAACATATTTTATGGTAGTAATTGTTTTGCAAATAAATCATACTAACCTATAAAAATTTGAGAGAAAACGAGAATAATACGAACAAAAAACATCGGTGTGAGGAAAGTTATTTGCTTCAGAATTGTGATTCACCCGCGTTGTAAAAATAGAGGGATTGCATGGAGTTGCACCAAGTAAATACAAAATAGACGGGTTACATGGAGTTTTTTTATTTTTGGCGGATTTTCGACGGATCAATTATTTTTTTTTTAAATACAAAATATCCGTCGAAAATCCGCCGGAATTATTTGATTTTTTCCGACGGATTTTTGGCGGTTTTTTATTTTTTCTTAATTTTTTTAATTTTTTAAATTATTTTAAGAAAATAATTAATTAACTATTTCCGACGGATTTTTGGTGGATTTTTATTAATTAAAATCCGCCGGAAATAATTAACTAATTATAATTAATATGAAAAAATAAGAAATAAATAAATATCGTCGGAAATCCGTCGGAAATCCGCCAAAAATTGTTGATTTTAAAAAAATAAAATAAAAATAAATTTCCGGCTGATTTCCGGCGAAAGTCAACAGGGTTTGACCCGTTTGACTTCCGCCGGAAATATCCGGCGAAAAACCAGTCGGAAATTTTTGCCGGAAAAAGTTATTTGTTTTGTAGTGTTATAAATAGTGACGAAAATAAAGGGTAAGATTGAAATGTATAATGAAAGTTATAAATACTATATATCATTAATGAACATTACAGATTAAAGTGCTGCTTGGTTCGTTTTCTGTTAAGACCAAATATAGTTGTCTGTGTTAACAGCTAAGTTGTTCGGTTGTTGTGCTGAATAAACAGTCTGAATATCAGAAATGACCATTTTACCCTTTTATTTTACATTAATCATTTGTTGATGAAATTTTACAAAACAACAACAATTTCCATGAAATTAAATCAATCTAATTACATCAAGCAAATCATAAACAATAAGCAAATAAAACAAAACCAGATTATGAACAACAAACAAATTTATATACATCAAACTTTTTTTTACAAGTTTTGTAAAAGAAAAAAAAATCAGTAACCAACCCAAAACCCATGAATCTGTAGATCAAACTTTTTTTTACAAGATTTGCATGACTCGAGAAAATAGTAGATCAAACCAAAACCTAAAAACTAAAACCTAAAACCCTAAACCAACCCAACATCGAAGACCGCTAGAGGCAACCCCAAGAACGCTAGAGGGGTGAGGAAAGAGCGTTGGAGGAGGCGCCGGAGGAGACGTCGGAGGCGTGTGAGAGAGCTCAAGAAAATACCAGATATGGAAACGATGGAGTTTAGCTTCTTCCTTCACATTCCAGGTTTATTCTCTTCTTCAATGGTTAAGAGCTATGGAGACATACGGCTGGAAATTGGAATGGATTATAAAAGATGGGTAGGGCTTCTTTTCATTAAAGAGGGTAGTTGGGAAGTAATGAGGGTAGATAGGGAAAGTAAAATTTAAGAAATGGTTGAGTAGATATGAGTTCAATTTTCTAGCTGATTCGGTCAGCCACCAGCTGACCGATTAAGCTGTTACCGAACAATGAGATATGGCTGCCCGAATAATCTATATCTCTTATTCAGCCAAGCCTTAATAGAATGTAGAAAAGAATACATCAATCATATTGGTTCACTTACAATGTCGGAAGAATTATATGCAAGTACTAAAACAATTGTTGGGAACTGAAGAATAACTCAAGTGATTAATGCTGCTGGTTGAGATTTACTACTGCTAGAAGATTTCAAAGTTAATACTGCTGAGTATTACTACTGCTAGTAGAATTAATACTACTAGTCAAAGTTAGTGCTGCTTGAACAAAGTTAGTACTGCTTAGCTAGTTAGTACTGCTAGTGGTTAGTGTTGCTTAGTAGTTAATGCTGAAAAGACTTAATGCTGCTTATAAGGTAATGTGAAGATAATGATGAAGAGATCGTGATTAAAGATAAACAAGGATATTCTGAAGATATTCATGGAAGATATACTGAAGATATTTATTTATTTGCAATTATCTTTTTGTTCAGTATATGTATAGATTTGACAGAATTGTTCAGATATAATTTTTTTTTACAGATTTAATTCTAATGTTTTTAGTTCTAGAGAGAATCAACCTCAAGGCATAGTTCCTAATTCTAGAGAAGTAGAATTCGTCTTGAAAGAGCTTGTTCTTCAAGATTGAGGTTGTGTGTGTAATCTTGTGATTTTAATACAAGTTTGCAAAGTGTTTATTATATACTGTTTGTTTACTGTTCCATTAAATATCAAAGTGTTATTCCGCAACTTCTTTGATATTGTTTCTGAGACTTTATTCTTGTTAAGAATTTGATCCTGACAAGTGGTATCAGAGCTTGTTCTCTCAGAAACATATATTCTTTCATCATGGAAAACTTTGCAGAATCAAACAGTACTCTGGTTTCAAAGGTACCAATGCTCAGACCCAATGAATTCGATATGTGGAAGATCAGAATCAAGCAGTACATACTCCTCACTGACTATTCTATGTGGGATATCATAGAGAATGGTCCTTCTGAAGCAGGTAAGATTGGTGCAGATGGAAAGAGAACTCCACCAAAAACTGATGCAGAAAGAAAGGCTAGACAGACAGAGATGAAAGCCTTGAGCACTTTGCTCTTGGCCATCCCCAATGAATATCAACATCAGTTCTGCAACTGCACTGATGCAGAGATGCTCTGGAATGCTCTAGAGAAGAGATTCTCAGGTATCAAAAGTACCAAGAAAAATCAGAAAGCCATTCTGAAGCAACAATATGAGAACTTTATGTCAACCAAGAATGAGTCCATGACTCAAACTTTTGACAGGTTCAACAAGCTTATTGGTGAACTTGCTACAGTGGGAGTACAAATTGATCAAGATGATCTGAACAGAAAGTTTCTAAGGTCCCTGAGTGATGAATGGACCATGTATACTGTGGCTTTCAGACAGAATGATCAACTGGAAGAAAAGGAACTTGATGATCTATATAATGATCTAAGAGTTTTTGAATCTGAGGTAGAGGCTAAGAAGAGGCCTTCTGGGTATGTTCACAATGCTGCACTCCTTTCAGCATCAACTGATTCTACTTCCAACCCTGAATCAGTTAGTGCTGCTAATGGAGCAAATCTAGAGAAAGGCAATGAAACTGTATTTGAAGCCTTTCTAGAAAGTCATGGAAACTCTACTCTCATTAATGATGACTTGGAACAACTCCATCCAGATGATCTTGAAGAGATGGACATTAAATGGCAGATGGCCATGCTCTCTATGAGAGTTAAGAAGTTCATCAAAAGAACTGGAAGGAACAACTTCTCACAAAGAAGAGAAGATGGAGCAGGTTTTGACAAGTCAAAGGTGGAATGCTATAAATGTCATCAGAAGGGACACTTTGCTAGAGAATGCAGAAGTGGAATGCCTCAAAACAATAACCACCAACAAGCTCAATCTGGAAGCTTCAATAGTAACAGAAACTCTGCTCAAGCCCTTGTCTCTCAACAAGGCATGGGGTTTGATTGGAGTGATCAAGCTGAAGAGGCCATCCAGAACCAAGCTCTAATGGCAGAGGTGTCTGATCTCCCAACAGAGGTAACTTCCAATCTTTGTTCTCAAAATTGCATTAACACTGTTAAGAGGTATAGGGATCACAATCAGAACATGAGTGATAACCTTAAGAGATTGCAAAAGGACATAAAAGATTATGTCAAGATAGTTGAGAGATTTGAAGAGCAGATTAAGGGTTTTCAAGCCAATGAGCTTCAACACTCTTATGACACAAACTACTGGAAGTGGGAGAAGAATGACTTAGAACTTCAACTGACCAGATCCAAAGAGGAGAATGAGAAGATAAAGAGGGAGTTTGAGAAAGCCAAGTTGGATATTGAGAAATTTTCCAATGCTTCTAAAGCAATGGACTCTTTGCTCCAAACTCAAATCCATGACAAACTTAGAAGAGGAATAGGGTACAATACCACACCACCACCCTATAACAACAACTACATCCCTCCTAGTTCAGATTTGTTAGAAACAAAGGATAGGAAGGACCTACCTAAGGGAGCCACTGAGATAGATCCCTTAGATGAAGTAGTTGTTAAGGATAAAACTGAGAAAGAAGTTGTCAAGGATAAAGACAACACTGTGAGTGGTGAGATTCCTATAGAAAACCACATAATCACCAATGAGGGATGTGGAAAGCAATGGATCAAGTCCAATGAGATAGAGAAGACTGAGGGAAAGAACAAGAAAGTTTATTATAAGCAGACCACTGTTGTGAACCCTATCCCTTGCAAGCAGTGTGTATGCAATACTTCTAAGCCCCAAAACATGATAAACCAAGGAGAAATCAGAGAAACTGGAACAACCAATGGGCACAAAAACAAGGCATTGATCTAAGTAAAATCAATAGACCAAAGCCTTGTTTCATATGTGGAAAGTTAAACCATTTGGCTAAGTACTGTTACTTTAACCCTATTAACCAACAGATGAACTTTCAAAGATTTGTGCAAAAACCTGTTAGTGCTGCTGACAGAGATACTGTTGGTTATAGGAAGGCTGGAAAGAAACATGTGGTGAAGAAACCTGTTGAAAACAAAGGCCCCATGAAGAAAAAGGTTTTGATTGAAAGTATTAAAATGTGGGTGCCTAAAAGCACTAAAACTGTTAGTGCTGCTGACAGAGATAGTGTTGCTAGAAGCATTACTGCTGCTACCAGTGTTAGTACTGCTGAAAATTTTAATGCTGCTAATACTGTTAGTACTTTCTCAAAGATGAATACTGCTAACACAGTTACTGTTGCTAAAACAGTTACTACTTCTAATAAGGTTAGTATTGCTAAGCATGCAAGTGCTGCTAATGCAGTTAGTACTTCTAAAACCAGTACTACTTCTAGCAAATGTGTTTCCAAGCCTATCATTGTGACAAAGTACTCCAGAAATGAGGAGTCAAAGTTTAAAAATCTTGTCAAGAAAGAATGCAAGTATTTTGATGAGAAAGGGGTACCCAAGACCACTTTGGCTTGGGTTCCTAATTCAAACTAACTAATTTATCTTATGTGCAGGGCAACCAACAGCTCAAGGGTAAGAGCATTTGGCATGTTGATAGTGGTTTCTCTAGGCACATGACAGGCAACATGTCATGCCTTCAGGATTTCAAGCATATCAATGGAGGACATGTTGCTTTTGGAAATGATCTTACCGGTGGTAAAATAAGTGGCAAAGGTAATGTCACAAAAGGTAAGATGACATTTGAGGATGTCTACTATGTTGATCAATTGAAGTACAACCTGTTAAGTGTATCACAGGTTTGTGACAAACAACATAACATATTATTTACAAACACAGAGTGTATGATCCTTGCTCCAGGGTTCAAAGTAGTTGATGAAAGCATGATACTACTTAGAACTCCAAGAAAGGACAATGTTTATTGTCTAGATATGGACAATGTTGATAGTGATTCATCCCTGAACTGTCTTGTTTCAAAAGCTTCTGTGGATGAATCCTCTCTATGGCACAGAAGGATGTGTCACATGAATTTCAAGACTATGAACAAACTTGTTAAAAACAACCTTGTAAGAGGTTTACCTTCAAAAGTCTTTTCATGTGATGATCATTGTGTTGCTTGTCTTAAAGGCAAACAACATAAAACTTCTCATAAGACCAAAGAGCTAAATTTTATTTCTTCTTGTCTCCAGTTATTGCATATGGATCTGTTTGGTCCTACAAATGTTATGAGTATAGGCAAGAAATCTTACTGCTTGGTTATTGTTGATGATTACTCCAGATTTACTTGGGTATATTTTCTAAGGACTAAGGATGAGACAAGTGGACTGATCAAATCCTTTATCCTAAGAATTGAAAACCAAACTAATCAAAAAGTAAAAGTCATTAGATCAGATAATGGAACTGAATTTAAAAATCTTGATCTAAACACCTTTTGTGAAGAGAAAGGCATTGAGAGACAATATAGTGCCCCTAGGACTCCTCAACAGAATGGAGTTGCTGAGAGAAGAAATAGGACACTAATAGAGGCTGCTAGATCTCTGTTGGCTGATTCAAAATTGTCAATTACCTTCTGGGCTGAAGCAGTTAATACTGCTTGTTATGTCTAAAACAGAGTTCTAGTAGTCAAGCCAAAGAACAAGACCCTATATGAGCTTTTAAATAAAATAAAACCTTTTATTGGATTTTTCAAACCTTTTGGGTGTCCTTGTGCTATTCTCAATACCAAATCTCACTTCGGTAAGTTTGATAGCAAAGCAGATGATGGATTTCTTGTTGGTTACTCATCTCAGAGTAAGGCTTACAGAGTCTTTAACTCTTCTTCTAGAATAATTGAAGAAAGTGACAATGTCAAATGCAATGAGAACATACCAAATCCAATTGGGTCTGGTCCTCAGTGGCTATTTGACATTGATTCACTAACTAACTCTTTTGGTGTCAGTAGTGATGATTATGCAGGTTCAGGGAGTGGAGGATCAGGAACTACACAAGTTCAAGACAGCTTATCTCAATCTATGATCTTTCCCATACCCATAGTGGATCCTGTTGAAGACTGTGAAAAGGAACCATCTACTGAACCAAGTCAGAGTGAAGAAGAAAGTAGAGATGAGGAGACTCAAGTCAATAAGGAATCAGAAATAGCTGCTGAAAACACCTCAGTTGAGTTGAATGACTCAAATCTAGAGGTGGTACTTAATGAAGAACCTAATCATCACACCAGAATTCAAAAGAATCATCCTCCACAACTGGTAATAGGAGATATATCCTCTCCTATGATGACTAGAAATCAAAGCAAGCTGCAAGAATTGCAAGATCAACAGCATACAGTGCTTTCTTGCTTTTTATCCCAGCTTGAGCCTAAGAAGGCACATGATGCTATGAAAGAATCCAGTTGGATAGAAGCAATGCAAGAAGAGCTACTGTAATTCAAGCTGCAAGATGTTTGGGATCTGGTAGACCTTCCTAAAGGCCAAAGAGCAATAGAAACAAAATGGGTCTTCAGGAATAAGAGAGATGAAAGAGGTATTGTGATAAGGAATAAAGCAAGGTTGGTGGCTCAAGGGTATACACAAGAAGAGGGAATAGACTATGATGAAGTATTTGCACATATGGCCAGGATAGAAGCAATTAGATTATTCCTGGCTTATGCTTCTTATATGAAATTCAAAGTCTATCAAATGGATGTGAAAAGTGCATTTCTTTATGGCTCAATTGAAGAAGAAGTATATGTCTGTCAACCACCAGGGTTTGAAAACCTAAGCTATCCAGACAGGGTATACAAATTGAAGAAAGCACTTTATGGATTGCATCAAGCTCCAAGAGCATGGTATGACACTCTGTCATCCTATCTCTTAGAAAATGGTTTTGAAAGAGGAGTCATTGATAAGACTCTATTTATCAAAAGAAAGAAGAAGGATATCTTGCTGGTCCAAATCTATGTTGATGATATCATTTTTGGATCCACAAGAGACAACATGTGCAAGGAGTTTGAGGAACTAATGCATCAAAGGTTCAAAATGAGTTCCATGGGGGAACTTACCTTTTTCCTTGGACTCCAAGTTCAACAGAAGTCAGATGGAATCTTTATCTGTCAGTCCAAGTATGTGCAGGACATTCTAACCAAGTTTGGTTTCTCAGATTCAAAACCTGCCAGCACACCTATGGAGACACACAAGCAGATAACAGCAGATCTTGAGGGGAAGGATATGGATGTTCATCATTATAGATCCATGATTGGCTCTCTCATGTATCTTACAGCCTCTAGGCCAGATATAATGTTTCCAGTCTGTGTATGTGCAAGATTCCAAGTTAGGCCAAAGCAATCTCACTATCAAGCTGTAAAGAGGATATTAAGATATCTCAAAGGGCAACCCAGATTGGGACTTTGGTATCCTCATGACTCATCCTTTGACCTACTTGCATACTCAGATAGTGATCTAGGTGGAGCAAACTTGGACAGAAAATCTACTTCTGGAGGATGTCAGTTTTTGGGTGCAAGACTAGTGTCTTGGCAGTGCAAGAAACAAACCACAGTGTCCACATCTACAACAGAGGCAGAGTACATAGCAGCTGCAAGTTGTTGTTCTCAAGTCTTATGGATTCAAAATCAAATGCTGGACTATGGGGTGGCCTTTCTACACACTACAATTTTTATTGATAACAGCAGTGCTATTAGCATTGTGAATAATCCTGTCAAGCACTCAAAAACAAAGCACATTGAAATCAGGTATCACTTCATAAGAGACTGTAATGAAAAGAAACTTATTCAAGTTGTAAAGGTTCATACTGACAACCAGTTTGCTGATCTATTCACCAAAGCCTTTGATGTGGGTAGATTCACTTTCTTGGTAACAAGTGTGGGAATGATCAACTCTGAATAAACTCCTTCTCAAAAAGTGGTTCAATACCTGTATATTATGTATTCTTGGTGGTCCTAATCTTTCTTTTCAGGGACTTCATAGCAGTCCTCAGTTCATCATAAGTTGAAAAGAGCAAGTATTACTAATACTGTCAGTGCATTATTAATACTGCCAGTGTATTATTAATACTGCCAGTGCATTATTAATACTGCCAGTGTATTCTTAATACTGCCAGTGTGTTATTAATACTGCTTTCAGTTAATACTGCTAGTAGTTAATACTGCTTTCAGTTAATACTGCTTTCAGTTAATACTGCTAGTGGTTAATACTGCTTTCAGTTAATACTGCTAGTGGTTAATACTGCTTTCAGTTAATACTGCTAGTGGTTAATACTGCTTTCCGTTAATACTGCTAGTAGTTAATACTGCTTTCGGTTAATACTGCTTTCAGTTAATACTGCTAGTAGTTAATACTGCTTTCAGTTAATACTGCTTTCAGATAATACTGCTTTCAGTTAATACTGCTTTCAGTTAATACTGCTCTAGGTTAATACTGCTTATGTCCCGAATACTATAAATACTCTTTGCCCGCCTAAAAGCTCATAACGACTCTTTGCATATTGTTCACTTGCGCTCTAAACCCTTTCTCTCTCAAGTTCAAAGTTTTCAGGCAAGAATCTTCAAGGTCAATGGCATCCATGGCGTTCATAGACGAACACAATGAAATAGCGATGCTCCAAAAGCCAAAACAAGCTGAAGGTTTTCACCAGATAGTCGACTTTCTGAAGTCAAGCCATATTGCCCATGCTCTCACTCTATCTCCTACCATCTTCATTGAGCATCAGAGGCAATTCTGGGCAAATGCCACCATTGTTACTGAGAATGGTGCGCAAATGATCAAAACAAGGGTGTGTGACAAACCCTTGACAGTTACTGAAGAGGTACTTCGCATTAGTCTACGTCTAGACGATGCCTCCGGTATAACTTCTATCTCTAATGATGAACTGTTTTCTACTCTTACAAGAATGGGGTATGGAGGCCCATTGGGGGTGTTCAAGTTCTCAAAAGCCAAATTTTCACCCCAATGGCGTTTCTTTGTCCATATCCTCATGCACTGTATATCCAAAAAGACTACTGGATGGAGTGAGTTCAGTAGCACCATTGCTTATGCTTTGGTATGCTTAGCCACTGCCAGAAAGTATAATTTTTCACAAATGATTTTTACTGATCTTGTCTCAAACCTGGGAAGCAAAAAGAGCTTTTATATGTACCCCAGGTTTGTCCAAGAAGTTATTAACCATGAATTGACGGATATACCTCATTTTGATGGGGTATATGTACCCAAAATTCCCAAAGGTAAGGTCTTTTCAAATATGAAAAGATCCCCTATGGACTCGGAAGGAGTAGACACCCCATTGTTCTCTACAATGATGGTGGTGTCCCAAACTGATGAAGGTATGGCAGCAGGGTCAAGGCCCCCATTAGACCAACCCACTGCTAGCCAATCCCAACCTTCCCACTCTAAATCAATTCCACAGTCTCTTCTTGAAAAACCAACTTCACCAATCACCCATACTTACAAAAGGAAACAGGTAAAGAAGGCTCCTTCCCTTCTTGTACCAACAACCACTAAGCCTACTAGGCCTCTAAGGGAGAATTCTCCCTTAGAGAATATCCATAGGGAAAACATAGGGGTGTCTCCCAACCCCAAGGAGGTGCTCTCTGAGGAGGAGGTTGAGCATATGGGTACTGAGGCTGCCACTACTTCTGCTAGCACAGAGAAGGACAGTGGTAACATAAATAAGACCTCTCCCATGGCAACTTTGAATGAGCAATCATTCAAAGGTCCCTGGTGCCAAGAAACCAAGGGGGTGGACAGTGCTTCTGCTAGGCAGAAGACTTCCACTACAAAAAGATCCAATGATCCTTCAAAAGAAGGTAACACTTCTGGAGAGGGTGAGGACAGATATTCTTACTATGAATTGATGGAAACAATGGGCAACATCAATCTAGATGTTCTCAAACAAGGGAAAGAAATTGAAGAAATGAAATTGGTAATCTTGTCCCAACAAGTGCAGATTACCAAACTCAAGAAATTGGTGATGAAGCTAGTACAGAAAAAGAAGAAGAGACAATTTGTGCTAAGGAGAAGGAAGTCTGAGAATGATGCTCCCAAAAAGGGGGAGATCAACATGAAATATGGTAGTGAGGGGGAGAAATTTGATGTTGAGGGGGAGCAGGAAGCAGAAACAGAAAGAGAATCAGTGCAAATAGAAACACAAGAAGCAGCAGTAACAACAGAGCAAGCAGTAGAAACCATTAATACTGCTAGTTCAAGTAAAGCAGCAGAAACAGTGAAAGAAGTATTAACAGATCTTGAGATTGCAAAAACCTTACTTAAAGCCAAGAATGATACTCCCAAGGTCACTTCAAAGACCAAAGGAGTAATCATCAAAGAACAAGGTGAAGTGATCAAGAAAGATAACAGTAAGAAGGCAATGAACAAAGACAAAGGAAAAGCAAAGATGGTGGAATCTGATCAACCAGTCAAAAAGCAAAGGTTGGTTGAATCAGATGAAGCCTTAGCCAGGAAGATGCAGGATGACATTGAAAAGGAAGAAAGAGTTCAGGTTGAAAAGGACAGGGAGATGGCAAAGGCTCTAGCTGCTGAACTAAATGAAGCCTATCAACAAAGCCTGGCAACTGAAATTGCACAGAAGAAAGCTGAAATTCTGAAGAAATCAGTGGTAGTAAAAACAACTGCAAAGAAGAGAAAACCCTCAAAGACATTCCTAGGTACCCAAGAGAGAAACAAGATGATTATATTTCTCAAAGGTGCTGTAGAAGTTAGAAAGGAGATGTTCTCCAAGATGTCTTTTGAGAAGATTAAAGAGTTGTATGATTCAGAGATGTTAAAGCTTCAGGGGAATGAAACTGCAAGGGTGGAGATGGAGAAGAGGATGAAAGAAAGCAATGACTTTCTGATACAAAAGCCCTTTCCAGATGAGCAGGAAACACCATCAAAGAAAGAAGCCACTCTGGGTGAAAGTCTAAGGACTTTAAAGAGAACCAAGATGATGGCAAGGAGAAAGTCAATCAAGAAGCCTAGAATAGCTGAAGGAGAGGCTGATAAGGTTGCTGAAGAAGAAGGGGCGCCTGAGTCATCTGAAAAGAAAGAATCTTCAAGTACTGATGATTTAAAGATGTACATGGTAGTGATGGACAAAGTTCCTGAACCAATTTCAGCAGAACCTGTTGGTATAAAGCCTCCTGAAGTTATTCACTGGGATACATTGACATTGGATGGAAAGGAGTACATTAGACTCAAGAGGAAGGATGATAAGTATGAGGTATTCAACACTTGGGTCAAGATTGTCAGAACATGCTCTAGGTCAGATCTTGAAGAAATGTTTGAGATAGGAATGAAGTTGTATGCAGATATACTGAAGGCTTCAGGGATTTCAATTACAAAACTGGTGATGGAGTATCTGTATATGATGTTCAAGCCTGATGAAGTAAAGCATGTGATCAAGAATGTGTTCAAATCAGTCAACAAGTGGACTCTATATGTATATCTCATTTTAAAATAGTTAGAAACTCACAAACTAGGTTTTATAGAAAAACACTAGAAAATCAAGTGTGATGAGAAGAGAATTGGAGGTCTTGACTTCGCCCACCAAACTCTTGAATCTTGAAGCTAGAAGTGAAATTAATACACTTCAAAAGCTCCCAACAACCACCTAGGGTTTGCCCAAATCGGATTTTGGAGAGAAAGGAGTAAAGAAGAGTAATAAATGGGATAGGGTTTGAGAACCCGTTTTAAAACCATCTGGTAGTTCCACGGCTTTGGCCGCGAGCCGTAGGCCGCGCGTGTGACTTTGGCTCTGAACTTTAATGAGTTTCGCGACTTTATCTACGACTTAGAGTTCGCGCAGATCGATGTTCCTATCCTAAACCAAGCTCTATTTTCCAAAGCACAACTCACTCAACGAGACCTACACAAATTTTTCTAGAAAAAAGTTTCAGGTTCCAACATGGCTCGAAAATGTAAGAATACCAATAGGTAAGTTCCAAACAAATTTACAGGTGTTACAAGATTAAAGGCTTTTAAGCTGCCAATATCGTGCCCCTTCCTTGCTATTTAAGACTTTCTCTCACGCAACCCAACAAAATTTTCTTTTTTCTTCACTACCTCCCCAGAAGAAGCGGCACTGAATGCTCTCTAGAACCCGTTATACCTAATGCAAACATTGAGTAAATAAATAAATTTGAAAAGTAAGACGTTCTAATGATTTCTTTCTTTCATTATGATAAGTTATAAAAAGGCTAGGGACCTATATGGAAACCTAATCGTAGAAAGGGGGAATATTGCAGACGAAATCGTATTCTTTCGAGGAGTAGTTGAAGGCAATACCAGCAACCGTTTGTACTATCAATGACTCAGCTATGTCTGATGACCTAGCTGCTCACATGGCTCGTATCATCTTATGACTTGGCATTCTTAAATTGAACACGGTCTCTCTAATTACATTGTGGATTTTGCATTAAAGGAATTTGCTTTTCAGATAGATGAAATTTGAGATGGGAATAGATTTGGTAAGATGGTCATGCTTTAAAAGTAAAGGATTTCTTATTGAAGGTGACACACTAACACTCTTGACTGTGTAAATTCGTCTAGATGGGTGAAGACACTTATAACCCTTGTGCAAGAAAAAACACACTTGGCTGATCGAAAATCTAAGTTATGTTGGTACTAGAGAAATAAGAGATCAAGTTTTGCTTCAAATGAGAGGTCAGGTTTGGCACATATCTCACAATTTCCAACATATAAACTCACGTCGGAATTTGTTATGGTTTTTTAATCAAACTAATCAAGTAGGTTTGTACGTTTCAAATTACATTGTCTATGAGGATCCGGTTTATCTTTGTATCGAGACCATCGCTATTCGTATTTTATCCAATTAGTCCCATTTTGATGTTTTTGTCCAAGCAATAACATTGTTGTTTCTTCTTCTTTTACGAGGAAATGATGCTTGACATCTTCTCTTCTTTTAGTCTCTTGCTTATTAATTTATTGTTTAATTTCTTCCCGTTTACTTTTATTTCATCCATTCTTTTTACACCACGTGTATGTATTAAATTATTTTTTTCATTTTCTGTTTAACCTTTTCTGTCCTTGATAACAATATATGGTGGCACCAAGTAACGTACATGATGAGTTGTAAATATTGTCAAACTTTTCTTCAACTTCCATACAATTTTGCCACTCAATATAATAAAGGAATTACAGTATTTAAATTTAGAGTAAACTACTACTTTCGTCCCTGTGGTTTGGTGTTTATAACTATTTTCGTCCCTGGTCTTTAAAAACAGCTTTTTTAGTCCTCATGCTTTTCTCCTTGTTTCCATTTTCGTCCTTCATCCCAACTCTATTAAGAGGTTGCCGTTAACCCCTCACATGTGCCATTCATGTGATGGGTAAATTTGTCTTTTCAAATTATTTTTTATTTTGACCCCTTTATTTTAACCTAACTTGATTCCTTATTTCCCCCACTTGCACATTTTACTTTTCCATATTTGTAATACTTCTCGATCCATACCTGCCTCTCGATCCAAAGCAGCATCTCGATTCAAAGACCCAAAGTTGAATCTCGGTCCAAGCTTGATTCTCGATCCAAAGACCCAAAGTTGCTTCTCGATTCAAAGACCCACAGTTGATTCTCGATCCAAGGTTGTTCTGGATCCAAATCTTGACATTTATCTAAATAAAAGCATCCATGGTTGTATGCAATTGTGGAGCTATGTTAGAGATTCAAACTTCATGGACAAGGGCAAATCCTGGACGTCGTTTTTATTCATGTTCAAGAAATGAAGTTTCCATTTTTACAAAACATTTGAGTTGGTTTGACCTAATTTCTACATCTCCAATTTAACAGGGCACTAATTGTGGATTTATTTATTGGGTCGACAACCCTATGTGTAACACTCGTAAATCTCTACCCATGAAGTTAACCCTTTGAGAAATTCTTGTTTCTTATTGTAGAGTTTCATCCCCTATATCTTACCTATTAAGCCTTATCGCGACACGGGTGGTCTGTGTGGAATTGGGAAGAAACGAGCTTCGGTACACTCTGGGCGATAGTGCCCTGGCGAGAATGCCCTGGGCACAATCGTCGGGCACAATCGCCAGCGGGGTGTACCCGCGGTACGTTTTGGGCGATAGTTCCTGGCACAATCGCCGGGCACAATCGCGGTCGGCCCCATGGTCTTTTAGAGTCGCGATTCTCAACCATTTCCCTCATTCTCACTTCCTAATTCCTCCCCTTTTCTCTCCCAAACCCCAAAACCGAACCCTAACCTATTTTGGGGGTTTTTTCCTCCCCAAACCACATGATTCTTCACCATCTAACTGGTTGGGCCAATGAACCGCAAAACCTTCATTTTCATCTCCCTTATCAAGTTCATCGGTTGGGAGCTCGGGTTGAAGAGTTGGAGTGGGTGTTCTCAGAAAGTCTCGTCATCTATAATGGTAAACTTTCTTGAAATAATGTTATAAATGCTCCATTGGTGGTTTCTTAGTGTTTAGTATCTCAAATATCGGTTTGATGGTTTTGGAAAAACTAGGGTTTTGATCTTGTTGAGTATTTTAGTATGTAAAGGTTGGGGAAATGTTTCTATATGTCTATGTATGGGTATTTATGGTTTGGATTTGTATGGATCTAGGTTTTGGAAATTTTTGGCTTGAGGATTCAAGCGGCCTTCAAAACAGCTCGTTGGGTGAAATGTAGCAAAGTGAGTTCAAGTCGATTTGTGAAAACGTTGTACATGTCAAAATGTCTATTTTAAAGTGTTTATGTATTCTACATGAAATTATCAAATGTTGGGTTATTTGCTAATCTTCGATTATTTGAAGTATTTAACTTTACAAACTTTGTATAATACCTACATTTGGGATTTTTGGGCATTTAATATGTGTCACAAATGAATGTGTTTTGAGGTCTTATTGCATAAATAGATCTTTGGTCAAAGAAATGCACTTTTAAATGTTTGTCGGGTTTTATGCATCATTCATGAAATGGAATGTTTTATGCACATTTATGCGAGGTACTTGAAAGAATGTTTTTAGTCTCATTTTATGATTTTCATTTTTATCAGCAGTTAAAGTTGGAAAATGCATAGTTTTGTGTTATGAGACATTTGGAAAAATTATAAGGGTATAAGTTCATTTGGAAAATGGGTTGTCTCAACTAATGTTGAGTTTTGAACTAATCTTACTCTTGGTCGTTGTGTTGGCATATCCGTTGGTCGAGTGCGTTTTATCGTATTTTTATTTTCATTTATGAATGGTCGGGAATGTTATGCGATAAAAGACCTCCCAACAATATAGAATAGATGAATTTTGTTGATCTGAATAACTGTTATGAATATTTTTATAGATTCCTAATAAACAAAAAAAATGTAAAATAGACCGAGACTTTTGACAAGTAAAATGTTGCGTTTTAAGGGATGGAGGAATAGAAATTGTCTTTTTAGAGTCACATGAACATAAACTTCGGGTTCATGATTGAATTCTTTTTCTAATGTTTTAAAACAAAAAATGCATTGGATAGTTAAATGTTACAAATTTGAAAAGAGAGCAACACTTCTACTTGCTTGCCTAATCAAATTTTGATATCTTTCTAACATCCCATTTATCATGATGTCACTTTCTAATGCCACATATTGCATTAGGTTACAATATCGTTTTGCCATACTCCATTCCTTAAGCCAACATAACACCAGCGAATCAAAATTGAACCACAAATCCAAATCCTAAATTAAAATTGAAGGAAACATCTATCAATTAAGAAACTGACACCAAGTATAAAACAAGGTTGTATCATTATGATCAAAGGCCATACAAACACTTCCCAAACACTTTGAATTCTTTCAACCTTATCAAATCCACCTGGAACCAAAAATGGTACATCAAAATTTGATAGGTTCAATCCATGCAGAAATAGCCATTGGTCAGCAAAACGTCATCGATGACGTCATCGATGTAGTCATCGATGTAGAAATAGCCATTGGTCAGCATGTTGGCAAGAGGGTATTTTTGCCGAGAATTCTTTTATGTCCATATGAGGATAACATGTTCCCATTCAAATTGAAATGAAAACAGTTTCCGGTTCGACTTAGTTTTCTATGACAATCAATAAAGCTCAATGACAAACAATACCGAACGTAGGTGTTTATCTATCGGAATCAGTATTCTCGCATGGCCAACTTTATGTAGCGTTGCCTAGACGGATATCACGGGGCAATACAAATGTATTAGTGAAGCCTGTGAAAAAATTCAATCGTGTTTGAGTTTACACATCTAACGTCGTACTATTACACATTTGTACAATATATTTCTATTTAAAATAATTATGCTTTTTTTTATAGAACATGATTACGGATTGATGCTTCACATGTCTTATCATATTATGAATCTACATAAGTGCATTTTTACATATGATTGTAATGTCACTTTTGGTTAGTCATTAGTTTCAATTTTTTAACGAGTTATGAATATATGGATTTGGAAACTAGGCACTTTTGCGATTATTTTTCTAGGTATCTTGTTAATAAACATATTTTATGGTAGTAATTGTTTTGCAAATAAATCATACTAACCTATAAAAATTTGAGAGAAAACGAGAATAATACGAACAAAAAACATCGGTGTCAGGAAAGTTATTTGCTTCAGAATTGTGATTCACCCGCGTTGTAAAAATAGAGGGATTGCATGGAGTTGCACCAAGTAAATACAAAATAGACGGGTTACATGGAGTTTTTTTATTTTTGGCGGATTTTCGACGGATCAATTATTTTTTTTTTAAATACAAAATATTCGTCGAAAATCCGCCGGAATTATTTGATTTTTTCCGACGGATTTTTGGCGGTTTTTTATTTTTTCTTAATTTTTTTAATTTTTTAAATTATTTTAAGAAAATAATTAATTAACTATTTCCGACGGATTTTTGGTGGATTTTTATTAATTAAAATCCGCCGGAAATAATTAACTAATTATAATTAATATGAAAAAATAAGAAATAAATAAATATCGTCGGAAATCCGTCGGAAATCCGCCAAAAATTGTTGATTTTAAAAAAATAAAATAAAAATAAATTTCCGGCTGATTTCCGGCGAAAGTCAACAGGGTTTGACCCGTTTGACTTCCGCCGGAAATATCCGGCGAAAAACCAGTCGGAAATTTTTGCCGGAAAAAGTTATTTGTTTTGTAGTGTTATAAATAGTGACGAAAATAAAGGGTAAGATTGAAATGTATAATGAAAGTTATAAATACTATATATCATTAATGAACATTAGAGATTAAAGTGCTGCTTGGTTCGTTTTCTGTTAATACCAAATATAGTTGTCTGTGTTAACAGCTAAGTTGTTCGGTTGTTGTGCTGAATAAACAGTCTGAATATCAGAAATGACCATTTTACCCTTTTATTTTACATTAATCATTTGTTGATGAAATTTTACAAAACAACAACAATTTCCATGAAATTAAATCAATCTAATTACATCAAGCAAATCATAAACAATAAGCAAATAAAACAAAACCAGATTATGAACAACAAACAAATTTATATACATCAAAGTTTTTTTTACAAGTTTTGTAAAAGAAAAAAAAATCAGTAACCAACCCAAAACCCATGAATCTGTAGATCAAACTTTTTTTTACAAGATTTGCATGACTCGAGAAAATAGTAGATCAAACCAAAACCTAAAAACTAAAACCTAAAACCCTAAACCAACCCAACATCGAAGACCGCTAGAGGCAACCCCAAGAACGCTAGAGGGGTGAGGAAAGAGCGTTGGAGGAGGCACCGGAGGAGGCGCCGGAGGAGACGTCGGAGGCGTGTGAGAGAGCTCAAGAAAATACCAGATATGGAAACGATGGAGTTTAGCTTCTTCCTTCACATTCCAGGTTTATTCTCTTCTTCAATGGTTAAGAGCTATGGAGACATACGGCTGGAAATTGGAATGGATTATAAAAGATGGGTAGGGCTTCTTTTCATTAAAGAGGGTAGTTGGGAAGTAATGAGGGTAGATAGGGAAAGTAAAATTTAAGAAATGGTTGAGTAGATATGAGTTCAATTTTCTAGCTGATTCGGTCAGCCACCAGCTGACCGATTAAGCTGTTACCGAACAATGAGATATGGCTGCCCGAATAATCTATATCTCTTATTCAGCCCATTAAGCTGCTACCGATCAAGCCTTAATAGAATGTAGAGAAGAATACATCAATCATATTGGTTCACTTACAATGTCGGAAGAATTATATGCAAGTACTAAAACAATTCATTAAGTCGACAAAAAAAACAAGAATAAAATTAAAAATAAACGAGGAAAGAGGTAGGAAATTGTGTAGAAACAGGAACAATAGTTGTGTTCCAGGCAAAAGAATGAATACATGAGTTGGCACACGTAAATGATCAAGATTTCCGGCTTCCAGGTTGGGTAACGGATTTGCATCATTGACTTCTTTTTGCATAACGCGGGATGGTTCCTCTTGAAAATAGTCAATGCAGCAACACCTACATAAACCATCCCTTCACACAAATCTAAAACACATCACATCTCTCTCTCTCTCTTTCTCTTTCTCTCTCTTTAAACAATAATGGGACAGTCAAGCTATTCAAACGCTAAAGCTTGTGCAGTAGCTCTAACAATTTCATATCTGATACTAGCAGCATCTGCAGGTAGTTTTTATGACGATGTTGACATCACTTTTGGAGGTGAACGTGCTAAAATACTGAATGGCGGTCAGGATCTCTCACTTTCGCTCGACCAATACTCCGGATCTGGTTTCCAGTCCAAGCATGAGTACTTATTCGGAAGATTCGACATGCAACTCAAACTGGTACCTGGCAACTCCGCTGGCACAGTCACTACATTCTATGTAAGAACCATCATCGATCCGTAATATTTTCAAATTTTATGATCAGGTTTTATTAAAGTTACAAAGTCTAACAAAATCCATGTCCTTGTATTCAGTTGTCATCACTAGGTGCGGGACATGACGAGATAGACTTTGAGTTCTTGGGCAACTCCACTGGAAACCCTTACACAATCCACACCAACGTGTATTCACAAGGGAAAGGAAATAAAGAACAACAGTTCCACCTATGGTTTGATCCCACTGCAGCCTTCCACACCTACACCATCGTATGGAATACTCAAAGAATCATGTAAGTCTCGCATGAAATGAAACATGTATATATATTTGGTTCTCAGATTAATGTCCTCAAATGTTTCTTTATTACTGGGTGGGCAACAAGGACATCTTACAACGATCATGAAATTCTCATGAGACTGATCTTGAAAATCTCTGTTTTTGCAGTTTCTTGATAGATAACATACCAGTAAGGGTGTTCAATAACCATGACGCTTCTGGAGTCCCATTTCCCAAGAGCCAACCCATGAGGGTGTATGCCAGCCTCTGGAACGCAGATGACTGGGCAACCCAAGGTGGGCGTGTCAAGGCAGACTGGACTAAAGCACCGTTTACTGCGTCCTACAGGAAATTCAATGCCAATGCCAAAAGAGTTGGTCCTAATTCAAAGTCAACAAGCTCTGAATCTGAAAACCAGGCATGGAGTACTCAAGGACTTGATGCAGCTGGCCGAAACAGGATCAGATGGGTGCAAAACAAGCACATGATCTACAACTACTGCAACGACCGCAAACGGTTTCCCAATGGTCTACCAACTGAATGCAAGAACTCGAGATTCCTCTAGGCCTATGATTGGATCTCGATTCGCATATTTCATCTTTTGATTCATTTCTGATCTTGAAAATTCTTTATTCTTTGATTCGTTGTTTGTCCTCGATGCAAATTATGATTATAAGTAAATACCATACTACGTACATTAGTTGCTAATCTTCTGCAGCATAAACCTCATTCATGACATGGGAAACTGTTGTATGTAATGTGGTACCAGCCAAAATATTTTCAGCGGCAATCATCTTATCCAACATCTTTTCACAAACATATTGGCAATCAATCTCTATATTTCCTTATTCTTTGGCTTCATGGTTGACAAAGTGAGCAATTGATCATTGATTCTTTCTTGACAAATTCTTCCCCGATTTTCTCTTGCAACTTCACTTGATGTTTCTTTTCTTCCTTCACCTCAAGCATGACTTCACAAGCCCCATCTTCGTAATCACTCTCACAAATAAATAAAAAATTAATAATTTAAATGGTAATCTAAACATTAAAATGCAACTAAAATTACCAATCATACTCTCATAAATAAATAATTTGAATCTCATTGATGCTACAACATCGTATCCTCTTATTTACCCAAATTTTTTCCATTCCTGAATGATTGATTCGAATCTTTTATATATTTCTTGTTTATGGAGTTATGGAATAGAATTGGTTGCTTTTTAGCGGCTTCCATGCTAAAATTATTGTGAAAAACACGTTACTGTTGTAGCAGTAGAGAGCCCTCATTATTTCTCGTTGTAAAAGAAGCTTAGTGCGGGATAATTTAACTTTTGGATTCGGAGAACAGAAGATTTTAGTACAGATAAAAAGAATGATTTACTTCTAGCAAAAAAAAAAGACAAGTTCATTAATTAGAGGATCTTTAGTGCATTTTAATATAACAAAGTTATACTTTTCTCAATGGGGGAAAGACTTGGTCATTGCAAGTCGGTGTTAGGAAGCTTGGGAATTTATTTCTTCTCGCTATTCAAGGCCTCCAACAAAATAATATGATCTCTTGAGAGCATTAGATGCTTCTGGGGAGGAAATGAAGATAAAGAAATATTTTGTTGGGTTGCCTGGGATAAAGTGTTAACTAGCAAGGCAAAAGGTGAGATAGGAATAGGTGGTGGCGCTTTTGATCGAGCACAGATGCTATTTGGAGGGAATCGTTGTTAATCTTATGGTAGCTTGTGTGGGTTATTGGACAGGCGCAGAATAAAAGATAAAGCTAGTATTTGGAGCTCGATAGCGGGGCTGGAAAAAGACTTGGAGAAAGCATGTATTTTTGGGACTCGGGAGCATCAGGTGGAAATAGAACCCGGAACGGAACAATACTCGGTAGCCTCCCTTAGGAAAGTGGTGGGTAGTTCAATGTTATCTGGGGTTGGGAGTATAACCTGTTCCACTTCCACTCAGCTTGGTCTTACTTCACTGTCGAGAAATGAAAGAAGATTTCCATCTCCAAGTTTAACTCAGACGTAGATCCCTTCTTTTTCTCTCTGGAAAAATCCATTTTGTTATTAATATACTAGTAAAGGGTCCAAAAGAATAACCGAAAGAAAGGAAGATGAGACACACCAGCTAATAGTCCGCATGGTGCTAGATCATAGGCACATAACAGGTTGGTTCTGTGTAAAGTTAACGTATTCGTTTATAGGTGATAAGTGTCGTTTTTATATATATTTTTATGTCGAATTTACCCTACAATTAGTGTTATTTGGATGCTTAAACTACCCCTAGTAATTTACGTTTAGTATTTAGTATTTAATTGTTTGCGTAAAATTGAAAAGAAAAAAAAAATTAGTATATTATTATTTGGTCTAAAAGAAAAAAAAAATACTAATAACTATAATACTTGTTATGCACGTGGGTTATAAATACAAAAGAAAAAAAAATTAGAAACCCAATTAACTTTGTTTTGTATGGATTCAAGTAGGCCCAAGCAGCAGCCCAAAGAATAAAAAAGGAAGAAGTCGTGCAGCAATCGGCAACCTCCAAATTCCAGTGTTGGTCGTCCCTTTTCGCGTGAGTTTCTCGGGCAGCAACTCACGACCAAGTCACGTTAGCTGCTGCCATTTCTCGATTCCAGTTCAATTTCGGGTGAGTTTCATGTGGGTTTAACCCACACCTAAGTCGCGCGCGTCAATTTTCAAGAGACCACGTTCGTTTTAAGTGGTTCAAACGAAGGGGGTATAAAATGGGAGTTGAATAACCGTTCAAAAGGAGGAGTCGACGAGAGGAGAACCAATTTTGGAGAGATCGATCGATTGGGAACGAATTGGAGAGCAACACAGGGTCGATTTTCATAAGTTTGGAGTCGATTTGGGGAATTCTAAACTAGTGTTCTTCATCAAATTTCCAGATTTTTACATTTGTAAGTTAATTTTTGCGTTTTGAATTAGAATTATGAGTAGCTAAATCTTTGTTTCTAGTAATGAGATGTAACTAGTTGATTTTAAACTTTGTTGAGACTTGATTTTTGTTTGATTATCAATTAGATTTCATTTATGCAATCCTTATTAGAAATGTTTTTTTTTTCAATTTTTGGGTTTTGGTTTTGAGAAGGATCCCTTGAATCCTATAGCCTTGAATCCTATAGCTTAAATTTTGAACTGCTAGTTGACTTTAATAATCGTAATTATTCTTAATTTCAACTAAGTAGCAAATAGTGCATCAATTGAGCACCATATCTTTTGAATTGCACTATAGGATTGTTTAATCTAGCTTAAATGGTTGGGCTTCCGGTTATTAGTTAGGATCGGTGTTTGTCTAGATTTTAATGCGATTGATAGGTTAAGTCTAAGTTTGTGACTAGACTTAACTTAATCAATTAGGAATTAGTTCACCAAGCTCCTCGGGCTAGTTTAATCATAAGGACAAACGGAGTGTTTGACGTGTGTCGACACTTACGGCCGGTCTGAAATCCATTGAGAAAATTTATTTTTATACAAGTCGATGATACATTGTTTAATAAAAGATTGGTTGCATTCATTACTAGATTTATCTCGTTATTATTTATAGTCTTACATTATTTTGCATTTTTAGACTCAATTCAAACAAACCCCCCTTTTTATATAATGTTTCTAATGAACTTGCAATTGAATTCGTCTTGAACTTACGGTTAATACCGAGTCCCAGAGGAGATGATCCTACTTACCATTATCGCAATTAGTTGTGGTTTAACGGTAATAGGCTTTAATTATAAGTTTTATTATTTGTCGGACTCGACACCCGTCAAATTTTTGGCGCCGTTGCCGGGGACTCG
This sequence comes from Arctium minus, assembly GCA_954870635.1. Lineage (NCBI taxonomy): Eukaryota > Viridiplantae > Streptophyta > Magnoliopsida > Asterales > Asteraceae > Arctium > Arctium minus. The sequence goes on along the minus strand of OX941080.1, from coordinate 40,037,968 downwards.
GTAAGTTTAACTGTTTATGCCAAGATCTTTTCGTGCAGGTTCACCTCTACCAATAGATCCGGAGATTGAGAAGACCGCTAAAAAGCTAAGGAAGCAAGCTAAACTCTGAAAGAAGCAAGGCGAGTCAACTTCTTCACCGGTGGATACTACTTGGAAAGACATTGATTTGTCTACTGATTCTGAGAGCGAGGAGAAGTTACATTTCGAAGAAGAAAAGCCTCATTCTGAAAGGGAAGAACCGGTCGCCGAGACCGAAAAAGAGGAAGAAGAGGATATGAAAAATCCCGAGCATACTATGAGGGAATGGGCAGCACCCAATGTTGATGAACAACCTCTTTGTATTGCATATCCGGCAGAAGAGGTAAGCACTGAACTTAAAACAGGTTTAATACACTTACTTCCTCGTTTTCATGGTTTAGATAATGAAGATCCGTACAAGCACATGACCGAATTCCATATGGTGTGTTTGGGGATGAAGCCTCAAGGCACAACCGTAGAGCACCTCAAGATGAAAGCATTCCCGTTCTCACTGGTTGATGCGGCTAGGGAGTGGCTTTTCTACCTACCACCGGGATCCATCACGACATGGCCTCAAATGGCGCGAGCATTCCTTGATAAGTTCTTCCCCGCATCCAAAGTCGTCGGGCTTAGAAGAGAAATATTCGGAATCAAACAGAAGGACGTAGAGACGCTTCACGAATATTGGGAGCGATTTAAGCGCCTATGTGTAAGTTGTCCTCAACATGGTATTTCCGATCAATTACTAATTCACTATTTTTATGAAGGATTACTACCAATGGAGAGGAAGATGATGGACGCCGCTAGTGGAGGAGTGATTATGAACAAGACCCCGACTCAAGCGAGGACATTGATCAACACCATGGCGGAGAATTCAAAGCAATTCGGACCAAGAACCGACATTAGTTGGAGTGCTAATGAGGTATATGTTCAATCACTTGAGACTAAAATTAATGATTTGACTGTTTTGGTGAAACAGATTGCTTTGGGGAACGTGCCTCAAGTCAAGGCATGCGGGTTTTGCTCGTCGGTAGCACACCCTACCGATGCATGCCCCACTTTACACGAAGAAGAGGAACAAGTGAATGCCATAGGGGGTGGCAACTTTCAGAGCTCAAACAACCGGGCATTAGACCCATTCTCGGGTACCTACAACCCCAGTTGGAGACAACATCCCAATTTGAGCTACGCTCCGAAGCAAGGACAAGGTCAAAGTCAACAATTTCAACCAAAAGCTTTTGTCCAACGACCTCAACAATTCCAGCAAGGTCAACAATTCCAAGCTCCACCGGGATTTCAACAACAATTCAGTCAACCATCGGGTTTTCAGCAACAACCACTTCAGCAATCAAAGGCAACGTTCCAACCACAACAACAGATGTCATCTCAAGCCCCTAGTGGGTCAGGTATGTCTCTTGAGGATATAGTTAAGTCTATGGCTACTAACATGGCTAAATTTCAACAGGAAACTCAAGCGAGCATTCAGAATACTCAAGCAAGCATACAAGATCTTCGGACCACCGTGGATCAACTAGTGAACAAAGGCAAGTTGTCTTCTCAAACGGAGACCAACCCGAATGCCAATCTGAATGCTATGACTTTGAGAAGCGGGAAGGAGCTCCAAGACGGTGGTAAGAAGAAAGAAAGAGTTAAAGATGAAGAGGATGAGTTAGAGATCAAGGCGTCCACATCGGGTGGGAAAGATGCCAAGGATGATGAGGCGACAAAGAAGACACCCGAGGTGATGGTGCAAGCACCACCCTTTCCGGACAGATTTGGGAAGACAAAGCGAGAGAATGAAAAGATGGAGATCTTAGACACCTTCCGAAAAGTCTAGGTAAATATTCCTTTACTCGATGCTATTAAACAAGTTCCTAGGTATGCTAAATTTTTGAAGGAACTTTGCACCAATAAAAGGAAATTAAAGGGTAATGATAAAATCAGTATGAGTCAAAATGTATCTGCAGTCTTACAGAAAAGACTACCACCTAAATGTAACGACCCCGACATGTTTACCATACCCCTGTAAGGTAGGCAATGGTGCGGTCAATCAGGCTATGTTAGATTTGGAGGCGTCGATCAATGTCATGCCATATGCCATATACACATCCTTAGATGCGGGACCCCTTAAGCCAACTGGTGTAGTCATTCAATTAGCAGATAAGTCTACTGTATACCCTAAGGGTGTGTTAGAGGATGTCCTTGTACAAGTGAATGAATTGGTCTTCCTGGCCGACTTCTATGTGTTAGATATGGAGGAGAATAATACCTCCAAGGCCAGAATGATTCTATTGGGTAGACCATTTCTCAACACCTCTAAGACCAAGATAGACGTCCATGATGGTAATTTGACCATGGAATTTGATGGCGAGATTATTGAATTCAATATATATGATGCCATGCGTTACCCTAGTGATGTTTCATCTTTGTGTTTTGTTGATATAATTGAGTCTTTATCTGATGATGTGTTTGATTTGTCTAACCAAGATGTGTTGGAAGTGATACTTGGTAGGGACTTACATAGTGATAGTTTGAAGAAGCTAGCCCAAGAGTATGACTTGAAGGAAGAATATGCTGAGTTGATATCTTGGATGGAGCACGGGAAGAAATCAAGGTATGAAGTTTCTAGAATTGAGTTGCCATTATCTAATACGAAACTTTTGCCATCTGTTGAACAGGCACCTGATCTGGAACTTAAGCCGTTGCCGGATCATTTGAAGTATGCATACCTAGCTGAGAAGGATACACTTCCGGTGATCATTTCCGCCAACCTTTCACCTAGGGAAGAAGGTGAGCTAGTTAAAGTTCTAAAGGAGCATAAAGGTGCCATCGGATGGACCATTGCGGATATCAAAGGTCTTAGTCCCTCTTTGTGCCAACACAAGATACTACTTGAAGAGGAGTAAAAACCCTTCTGAGAGGCACAACGTAGATTGAACCCCCCGATGATGGATGTCGTAAAGAAGGAAATTATGAAGATTTATGATGCCGGTATGATCTATCCCATCTCTGATAGTAAGTGGGTAAGTCCTATCCAAGTTGTACCTAAAAAGACCGGCATAACCGTGATCGAAAATTCGGAAGGTGAGTTGGTACCCACCCGAGTCCAAAACGGGTGGCGGGTATGTATTAATTATCTCAAGTTAAATGCTTCTACTAGAAAAGACCACTTTCCTATTCCTTTTATTGATCAAATGCTTGAATGTTTAGCCGGTAAGACTCACTATTGTTGTTTGGATGGATACTCAGGTTTTCATCAGATTCCCGTCGCATTGGAGGATCAAGAAAAGACGACCTTCACCTGCCCTTTTGGCACGTTTGCATATCGAAGGATGCCATTCGGACTATGCAATGCTCCCGCCACCTTTCAAAGGTGTATGGTTAGTATTTTTTCAGATTATGTGGAAAATTGCATAGAGGTTTTTATGGATGATTTTATGGTTTATGGGGATTCATTTGAGTCATGTTTGTCTAATCTCACCAAAATTCTTAAGAGATGTCTAGAGACTAACTTGGTACTTAATTATGAAAAATGTCATTTTATGGTTAGTCAAGGTTTGGTGTTAGGACATATAGTCTCGAAAAAAGGTATAGAGGTAGATAAAGCAAAAATTGATGTTATTAAGACCTTACCTTACCCCACGAGTGTGCGGGAAGTTCGTTCTTTTCTTGGCCATGCAGGTTTTTACCGGCGATTTATAAGGGACTTTTCCAAGATCACTCGACCGATGTGCAAGTTGCTACAAAAGGAGGTCGAGTTCCATTTCAATGAAGAATGTAAGGAAGATTTTGACCGATTGAAAGAGATGTTGACTTCAGCCCCTATCATCCAACCTCCGGATTGGACGTTCCCATTCGAGATCATGTGTGATGCGAGCAACCATGCCGTAGGTGCGGTACTTGGGCAGAAAATTGGAAAAGTGTCACATGTTATCTACTATGCTTCCAAGACACTTGACAACGCTCAAAGCAACTACTCCACCACCGAAAAGGAGCTTTTAGCTATTGTTTTTGCTTTAGATAAGTTCCGTTCTTACTTGCTTGGTACTAAAGTCATTATTTATTCTGATCATGCAGCGTTGAAGTACCTATTAAAGAAGAAGGATGCAAAGCCATGACTAATCTGGTGGATCTTACTACTCCAAGAGTTCAACCTGGAAATCCGAGACAAGAGTGGAGCAAAAAATTTGGTAGCGGATCATCTCAGCCGGATCACTTTCAATGGCAAGCAATCACCCCTCAAGGATGACTTTCCGGATGAGTACCTCTTTTTCATTGCCAAAGATTCTCCCTGGTATGCAGACATTGTCAATTATTTGGTTACCAAGACATTCCCAGGTGAGTTGACTAGATTTGAAAAAGATAAGATTAAGAGGGAATCTCATTTATATATTTGGGATGAACCTTATTTATGGAAGCATTGTCCCGACCAAGTCATTAGGCGATGTGTAACCCAACAAGAGTATCAATCTGTTTTGCAATTTTGTCATTCATACGCTTGTGGGGGTCACTTTGGTCATAAGAGGACGTTTAGGAAAGTGCTTGAGTGTGGGTTATTTTGGCCAACTTTGATGCGTGATGCTTACATTTTTTTAAACGTTGCCAAATGACGGGAAACATTAGTTCCTGTAATTAAATGCCCCAATTTCCCGTATTATTTTGTGAGATATTTGATGTGTGGGGCATAGATTTGATGGGGCTGTTTCCCGCCTCATGTGGTCACTTGTATATTCTACTTGCTGTCTACTTGTTGTCGATTATGTATCGAAATGGGTTGAGGCTAAGGCCACCCGAGCTGATGATGCACGTATGGTTGTAGATTTTTTGAAATCTAATATCTTTTTCAGGTTTGGGACGCGAAGAGCCATCATAAGCGATAGAGGGACCCACTTTTGCAACAAGGTTATGGAGGCTTTGATGAAGAAATATGGAGTCATACATCGGATATCCACCGCTTACCATCCGCAATCCAACGACCAAGCCGAAGTTTCTAACCGTGAGATAAAAACCATTTTAGAGAAGACGGTGAATCCTAACCGGAAAGATTGGAGCTTGAGATTGAACGACGCACTTTGGGCCTATCGGACGGCGTTTAAAACGCCTATACGTATGTCTCCTTTCCGTCTAGTTTTTGGTAAACCATGTCATCTACCGGTAGAGTTAGAACACAAGGAATTCTGGGTCGTGAAAGAATGCAATATGGATTTGGATGAGGCAGGGCAGCATAGGAAGTTACAGATTCAGGAGTTGGAAGAGATCAGAAATGATGCCTACGAGAACGCCCGAATCTATAAAGAGAAAACAAAGGCATTCCACGATGATCGGATCTCACGTAAGAACTTCACAAAAGGTCAGAAAGTGCTTCTTTACCACTCTCGTTTGAAATTATTTCCTGGTAAGCTAAGGTCCAGATGGTTAGGACCTTTTGTTGTCACTAATGTGTTTAATCATGGCGTAGTAGAAATTCAAAGCTTATCTACCGGCCAAGTGTTTAAGGTGAATGGTCACAGGCTAATGCCCTTTTATGAAGGTTTCATTGGGGAGGATCTAGAGCGGGTAGCTTTGGACACGCCAAGCTACAATGGATGAAATGAATATGGTCTAGCCAAAGACCAAAAAGAAAGGCGCTGCGTGGGAGGCAACCCACGGATTTCAACTTCTTGCTTTTTATTGCTTTATGTTAGTTAGTTTGTTTTGTTAGAATCTTCATTTTCACTCCTAGTCTTATCTGTGTTTTCGTGCTCTCAGGTTCCACCCGGATATTGGAAGCTCAAAGGACGTACCTATCTTCACAGATTCTTACATTGGGAGGTCACTCACCAAATCAGGGGAGTTTTCTGTTTCCCCTCTTCTTTGCATGCTTAGAGTGTCCTCTACATATTGAACACATTGAGGACAATATAGGAATTAAGTGTGGGGGTGTGGGTCATTTGCATGATTTGGGGTTGTTTGGGCATTTTTAGGGGGTATTTTTTTTTCTCCAAATTTTGTGCTTAAATATGGGTCGTTGCCCGTTTTGAAAATGTGTTAGCATGATTTTATGAGCTTAACTTGTTGAAGATGATGAGTTTAGATGCATATATAGCATGATTGAGTTTGATTGATAGCACTTAGAGTAGATTAGTGGTAGTACACCGGTCAAAGTTAGACTATTGCTAATCTCTTGAACTAGCTTCAACACCGTGAGATTTTGAGCCTATTAGACTAAACACTTGATATTAGTCTCAAATTCATTTCTTGTGTGATTACGTCATGCATAGTTATGCATCTCTAGAACTTGACTTGTCTCTCCTTAATACTACATGATATTTACATGCTAATAAAAATGACAAAAGCCATCGTTTGATCATTTTTATGTTAACCCATTAGCCTTAAGTCTACCCTTTATGTCACTATTACCCTTTTTGCACACCATTTTTGAGCCTTAGCCTATTTCCTTTGTCACCCACATCATAAACCAATCCAAACACGACTCACCCGACCAATCACCAATGGAGTAATACCGGTATCCCCATGAGCTTGAAAGTAGGACTTGTATGTTGGGAAATGAAGAAAAAAAGGAGGAGAAATTCCAAAAAAAAAAAAGAAGAAGAAAGAAGAAGAAGAAAAAAAAATGTCGTCAAAGAAATAAGAAAGAAGGTAAGACGACGAAATCAATGATAAGTTTGAATATAAGCGTTTATATCTACTCCTATTATCCAAAAAGAAATGTACTTCAAAGATAGATATAAAAAGTCCTTTGTGGAAAGAAATTTTAATGGTGGAGTAACCAGGTTCTCCGTGGTGTACGGTCTTTAGTCACTCTTTCCCAAATGTATCCCTACCTTACCCAACTTTACACCCGTAAAAGTCCTTTTGATTTATATGCATGTATTTTATCCAAGTAGTGGAAAGTGAGAGGATTTTCAAGCTTATGGTAGGTGCATGCTAGTGTATTGACGATTTGAGCGATACTCTTTTATCCCAAGAAGTAAATTGAGTGTTGTTTTGATTTCCTATTTGTGAGAGTTCTAAAGATTAGCTTGTGTCTATTTGATTGATTGATGCACACTTTTAGATACTAAATTGCAAATCTCGAGTTCATAAAATGCTATACGTGTTGACGTTCTCATTTGATTTAATCCTTTTCCCGTGACGTGTTAACTTAAGTCATTGCCGGGACGGACAATGAACTAAGTGTGGGGGAATTTGATAAATGTCGTTTTTATATATATTTTTATGTCGAATTTACCGTACAATTAGTGTTATTTGGATGCTTAAACTACCCCTAGTAATTTACGTTTAGTATTTAGTATTTAATTGTTTGCGTAAAAATGAAAAGAAAAAAAAAATTAGTATATTATTATTTGGTCTAAAAGAAAAAAAAATACTAATAACTATAATACTTGTTATGCACGTGGGTTATAAATACAAAAGAAAAAAAATTAGAAACCCAATTAACTTTGTTTTGTATGGATTCATGTAGGCCCAAACAGCGGGAGCCCAAAGAAAAAAAAAGGAAGAAGTCGTGCAACAATCGACAGCCTCCAAATTCCAGTGTTGGTCGTCCCTTTTCGCGTTAGTTTCTCCGACAGCAACTCACGACCAAGTCACGTTAGCTGCTGCCATTTCTCAATTCCAGTTCAATATCGGGTGAGTTTCATGTGGGTTTAACCCACACCCAAGTCGTGCGCGTCAATTTTCAAGAGACCACGTTCGTTTTAAGTGGTTCAAACGAAGGGGGTATAAAATGGGGGTTGAATAACAGCTCAAAAAGAGGAGTCGACGAGAGGAGAACCAATTTCGGAGAGATCGATCGATTGGGAACGAATTGGAGAGCAACACAGGGTCGATTTTCATAAGTTTGGAGTCGATTTGGGGAATTCTAAACTAGGGTTATTCATCAAATTTCCAGATTTTTACATTTGTAAGTAAATTTTTGCGTTTTGAATTAGAATTATGAGTAGCTAAATCTTTGTTTCTAGTAATGAGATGTAACTAGTTGATTTTAAACTTTGTTGAGACTTGATTTTTGTTTGATTATCAATTAGATTTCATTTATGCAATCCTTATTAGAAATGTTTTTTTTTTCAATTTTTGGGTTTTGGTTTTGAGAAGGATCCCTTGAATCCTATAGCCTAAATTTTGAACTTCTAGTTGACTTTAATAATCGTAATTATTCTTAATTTCAACTAAGTAGCAAATAGTGCATCAATTGAGCACCATATCTTTTGAATTGCACTATAGGATTGTTTAATCTAGCTTAAATGGTTGGGCTTCCGGCCATTTGTTAAGATCGGTGTTTGTCTAGATTTTAATGCGATTGATAGGTTAAGTCTAAGTTCGTGACTAGACTTAACTTAATAAATTAGGAATTAGTTCACCGAGCTCCTCGGGCTAGTTTAATCGTAAGGACAAACGGAGTGTTTGGCGCATGTCGACACTTACGGCCGGTCAGAAATCCATTGAGAAAATTTATTTTTATACAAGTCGATGATACATTGTTTAATAAAAGATTGGTTGCATTCATTACTAGATTTATCTCGTTATTATTTATAGTCTTACATTATTTTGCATTTTTAGACTCAATTCAAACAAACCCCCATTTTTATATAATGTTTCTAATGAACTTGCAATTGAATTCGTCTTGGACTTATGGTTAATACCGAGTCCCTGAGGAGACGATCCTACTTACCATTATCGCAATTAGTTGTAGTTTAACGGTAATAGGCTTTAATTATAAATTTTATTATTTGCCGGATTCGACACCCGTCAAGAGGGTGAGGCACAATAGATTGGCGACTAAAGACAACCTAATCAAAAGGGTATCCTTGTTGCAACAGATTGTCCGAGTTGTGTAAAATTCTGATCATCTCTTCGTGCATTGCTCGACAACGAGGAAGGTGGGAGCTCATTTACATAGATGGTGGAAGTTGTGGCCAATGGACGGCACTGCTCGGTCCATGACCCATCGAAGGTCGTGAAACAAAGGAGACTAAGAATACTACAGGAGGTGATGGAAGTGATTTACATGGCTTACCTTTGGGTGATGTGGAACCAAAGAAATGAGAAACACCATTCGGGGAAGATGAAGAACGGGGATACTACAAGTGGAAGAGGCTTTAGAGTGAAGGAACCTTCAGTGAAGAGGAACATATGTTTTTGGGAAGGAATTGGATAACAAAAATATTAAGTGTAGCTGAAAGTTGTTTTAAAGAAGGATTTCCAAGCATATTATACGGTATGAAAAGTGTTTCTAAAAGCATTATACACGTTTAAAAAAAAACTCTCTAAAAATAAGAACAAGATTCAGTGAGATTTTTATAAGCGTTTCTAAAGGTAATTTTTTTTCTTTTTTCTTTTTTAATATTGGATAAATATTTGGTACGCTTTCACAAACGTATCTAAAACTTTAATTTTTTAAAAATAAAATAAAAATAAAACAAAGTTTAGAAAGAAATTGGTCCCAACAGTCGGTCAAACAACCTCTCATCCTCAAGTCATCGCTCACTTCTCATCCTCAGGACGACGAGCCAGTTCCGTTTTACACGAATTGATTCTGGTTGTTTACGAGTGGGATTACTCATGCAAATCGTCGTGCAATCGCCATCGCTTGTGCAATTGTTTTCTAGCCGAATTATTCATGATTTCCTCAAGCCGTTGTTTGAGTTCTAGCTCGAACAGGTAAGCAAATTAATTTCAAATTTGTCGTCATCCGTTTCACGGTTCTTCGAATGATTTGTTGTGGTTGATCCTTTAACCTGTTTACACGAGTCCTCATGAGTTCCTCAAGCTATTTTTCCTTTTTCTGTGACTTTTCTAATATGGATAAGAAATGGTAGAAAACATCAATTTATATAAACTATTTGTTTATTGTTCTAATGTGGATAAAATTTATAGACATTTGTTTTGTTTCACTTTTTGAGTTATATGTTTTTCTATGATTCTATCTAGCAATTCTGACTTCCTTTGTTCTGAAACTAGAGTTTGTGTTTGTAATTGTAAGTTGTGATATTGATGGTTCAATGGCCAAATTTGTGATGTTTAAAACGTTACATACACGTGAGATTGTTGCGTGGTCAATTTATTTGTCACGACCAGTCTCAAATTATGATGTTTATTATGATTTTTGACAAAAAAATGTAGTAACAATGATGATTCTTGGAAAATGGCTATGATAATTGGTTGAATACCAACTATAATCAACATAAATCATGTGGATCTTGCTATTGATTTCTTCAACCATTTTTGTGATATTTGCTTCCTTTTCTTTTACCTTTGATTCTGAGCAGTGGTCGTCCCTTTGGGGATGCCAAATAGAATTGGAACAATACAAATAAGATTGGCATCACCCCTGTGCAAGGTCAAAATGCAAATATAGTAGTTTTTTGTCCCCATTTTGCTCTACATATTCTCCCATATACATGTGTGGCTGTGTTTCAACTTTAGTTTCTTGCACTTAAATGAAGGCATGTTGAAAATGTTTAATCAATCAGATTTTTTCTCCGGTTATATATGACTTATGATTATTTTAAGTGAAGGTCTTGAAGATGTTTTAGATATTGTCTAGAAAATCTTGAAAGAGCGGATTCGTTGAAAATGTTTAATCAGTGGCAGATTTTTTGTAGCCCACCACCACCACCACCTTATTTCCTTTGAGGAGTTGGAGGGATTCTTGGGTGTTTAGTTAATTTGTTGTAGTTTTGAGAATGCATCACCTTCCCTTTGAACACTTCTGGTCCTTTCTTCATTGGAAACTTTGGTATTATGGATATATCCCCATATTTCCCACTACACACCACTATAAACTCAAATGCATACCACTGCACATGCAATTCAATAAAATTATATTAATAACAGCTAGCTAGCTTCTTTAATTCATCATTTGTTTGCTGCATTAATACTATTAATTAATTAAAAATATATACAAGTTCATTTAAACTAACTAATCCACGATGTCTAGAAATTAATTAATTAATACATATATATATACACGTATATGACGGATGCCGAGTCCACCAAATAATAATTCCAACTATAGACTAATTACAACCAAAATTGTAATAGCGGTAAGTCGGGTCGAATCCACAGATACCCGGTTTTAACTTATTATAGCCTCAAAATTCAAGTACAAGAACGTACAACTATAAATAAAAGGGGGGGGGGGGTGGATTTGATTTAAAAACTAACATGCGAATAAAAGAGATTATAAAAATGCAATAAAATAAACGTCCAACAATAGCCAATTTTTGATAAAGACACAAACGCAGATTTGTAACAAAATGGACAAGTCAAATTCGTATAAATTGCCAATAACCTTTGACAATCCAAGTTTTTCCTTAACTCAACATCGATAAAAATAAGCTCTTTAATCGAATCTTAATCGCAAATAGGAGCATAAACAAGCTCTTAAACTCCTATGTGCGATTAGCTTTACCGGAAGAAAAAAACACCAATTCAAGGTTATAATTCGCAAGTTCGGCTTAAAATTACCTAGATTGTTAGATTTCATGAACCCATCTCGAAAACCTTATTGAAATCAAGTAGGTTCAATTGTCACTTCACCAAATTCTCTAAACAATTACATATTTAGAAATTTGACTAACATACATTCACATGAACATAAAGAAATTGGCTAAATCACCTAATATTCAAGTAAAATTGACATTAACACTACTGGGAAATTGCTTATTTCCGACCACATTTACCGATGGATTTAATCCGTCGTACCGACGAATCACCGACGGTAAAGAAAATTTTGCGACGGATAGACTATCCGTCGGTAAATGTACAAATTACCGACGGATATTAAATTTTTTTATTTTATTTTTTTTTATTTTTAAATCCGTCGGTAATTTATATAATTTAATGAACTTATCCTAATCAAAAGGGATGGAGAATTGATGATGAAATGTTCCCAACTCCACACCTTTGCTGCTGCTTTTTTTTTTCTTTTTTGTTCTTCTTCCTCTCCAAAAAATCCATTCCCCCCATTTGACAGTTACCAATCGCCTTTTATACCTCTCCAATGAAAAACCGTCAAAAATCTGAAAAACCCATGATTTCGGGTTGGGCACAGTTGCACACGTGGCTTTGGGCACGCAGAAACTCGCACAGGGCTCTAACTTTGACTTTGCTCGACAACAGTGTCGGGCGCGAGTGTAGGCGCAACTTCACCCACGCGAGAGGTCGCGCACTTCTCTGTCGTCTTCTCCCGATTGGTCTTGATCGGCAACTGAGTGAAGGAGAGATAGGCCTAACTTGGGCTTTTTCTTTTTAGGTCTTTTGCTTGCCTTTTTAGACCTGATTTACAAAATCAAAACAAGGGCTTAAGTAGGCCTATTTTAGGGATAAATGATATAGAAAATTGGGTTTTTAAACCCATTTATAACACAAAAATATAGCTATCAATATACACGTGAAATATATGAACATGCAAATTTCATTTAGAAATAATTAATATCATTTATACTATTAGAGGTAAGTTTATATCTCGTTAAATTTCTTAGAACATGTAAATTTCATTTTTCTGTAGTTTTCAAACAGTTAATAACTAGCTGAATATAAGTGAGTGGTTTAGATGGAATATAACATCTTTATGTAGTTTTCAAGTGACAGACCTCTACTAGTTACTTTAGAAGGGGCATGCATTTTCGGTTACTATATTTGGCCAACTTCCTATGTGAAATCTAATTTGGCTAACTTCCAAGATTGCTTACTATGCTCTATGCCCTTGGTTATGGCCAGGATCACCAATTCAATAAAGGATTTGGCCACAACATTGCTGCTACTACTAGGTCGTCTGTCGCGAATAAGACATGAATCTTTTAGACCAATTAAAAGTGTAGGGAATATAAATACATTTGTTCATCAGTTTAGACTACAAAACTCAGTGGAGTGCTGTGAAGTTGTCACGGTCATTGTGCTCTACATAGCTCGCAAGTGAAACCAGTAACCTAAACATTGGCATCTACAATATACTAATACAAGATTTACTTTTGCTATGGGTACAAAGAATTTTCTAGTTTTCTTGGGTTTAAGAACATATGGGAAATTTCCTTCATGCACTTCTGAAGAGTTGAATAAAAATATAAATATATGTCATGTTTTTTTACCCTTTTCACTTGTGTTGCCAATGTAATCACTTGTGTTGCCAATGTAATCAAAATATGCTTCAATGTGAAATCATTTTCACGATCTGCCCGCAGTTTACAACGAGTATATAAAAGCCATCTCTATATTTATTACAATCTTCTCTAAAAAACAAGTAACTCTGGGTTTCTCAGTCAAGAGCACATCAATCAATGACTTGGCTTCACAAGATATGGAATATGTGCATACAAAAGAAAATGAAATTGCTTGTGTGACTTCTAGCTTAAAAGGTGAGATAGTTCATATTAAAGGGACATATGAAATATGGGTATCCAATAAATCAAAACACTCCTACATAACATTTCCAGAACAAATTAATTTTACATAACATTTTCTGTATAGTAGATTTCTCGCTATTTTTACTTAAAACCTTGCATCTAACACTTCTGCATAGCATTTTTAGAACAAACTTTTTTCTCCTTCAAAATCAACGGATTCTAATGACCGAGCGCGTATAGTAAGTAGAAATCGCATAAGTCAAGAGTACACTCTCGGGTTAAACAATTTTTTAGCTACTGCTAGACATCACTTGGATTTAGATGGAAGGGCGTTATGTCTTCGTAATCGATGTGAAAATACATGGCTATAATGACTCCCTAAGATTCGAGCTCATATTCTACGACATGGTATGCTTGCAACATACCAAAGGTGGATCCATCATGGTGAATCTCTTACTGACGAAGAAGAAGATGACAACTTTGAAGATTCGTGATCAAATAATGACGAAGATGACCAAACATTGAGGGATGCTATTGTGGATGATGAAGGAAGCATGTTTTTTTACGGTGGAACCTTCAAGTGAAAATGACGTTGATGATGATTCAGACGTTAATCATGGTCATTTTGACAAGTTGATTGAGCAACTCAACAAGGAACTGTATCTAGGATCAAGGAATCTGACATTACTACAATATGTAGTGAAGTTAATGCACATAAAAGTGTTAAAAAAAGTGGTCTAATAAACCGGTAAACATTTTGTTGCAGTTTGAACAAAGTATTCTCCCATCGGGCCATAATCTTCTAGCATCATACTATGATATGAAGAAAATCTTGATGGATATTGGGCTAGGATATCATAATATTGATGTTTGTAATTACGATTGTGCTTTGTTTTTATGGAGAACATGCTAATCTACTTGCATGTCATGTGTGTAGTCATCCTCGGTACAAGAGAAACAAGGTTCTTTTTAAGAGCATGAGATATTTCCCATTAACACCTAAACTTCAATGGCTTAATAGTTCACGCTACTTCTGAAGATATGTGATGTCTTGCCAAAAAACGAAAGGCAGAAGAAGGTGTGTAACATCATATGGTTGATGGTGAGGCTTAGAAAGACTTTGACTTGACTTATCCTTCTTTTGCGACAGATTGAACGAATGTAAGGCTAGGTTTGACATCCGAGGGATTCATCCCTTGGGAACATGAGTACATCATATAGCACTTGGCATGTAATCGTAAAAGCATTGAATCTTCCTCCTTGAAAAATGATGCATCAAACTAGTTATATGATATGTTTGATGATTCCCGGTCCAAAATCCCCGAGTAAAGATTTTGACACTTTCATGCGACCAGTAATCGAGTTAAAGACTTTATGGGTAGGAGTAACTACATATGATGCCACTAGTGGAGGTATGTTTAATCTTAAAGTTGTTGTATTGTGGATAACATTAGACTTTCTTGCATACACTTACTTGTTTGGCTACTCCACAAAAGGATATTTGGCATGCCCGGAATGTTTAGAAAACACACATTTTTGTAGTATCAGAAGCAAAACATGTTATATCGGATCGAGAAAGTGGATACCTTCTAGTCATCGATGGAGAAAAAGTAAATAATTTAATGGTTTCGTTGAATATGATAAACCAAGTAGGTCGAAATCCGGTGATGAGATTGTTCAATTACTAGACCGGTTACCTTCAGTGACTCTTGGGAAAGCACCAAAATAATTCTGGTATGAAAAGAAAATTTCATGAGTTACATACTTCGCGTAATTGGTCAACTCGTAGGGTTTTCTTCGAATTAGAATATTGGTCAAAGATAAAACTGCGGTACAACTTGGATGTCATGCACATTGAGAAAAATGTATGTGATAATATCATTTATACCATATTAGGGGATGAAAAAAAAAATCAAAAGATACGATCAAGGCAAGAATGGATTCGGAGGATTTAGGCATTCGAAAAGAATTATGGTTACAAAAGTCAAGTTATGGTGTTTTAAGGAAACCTCATGCAAGCAATGCGTTCACTAAAGAAGAGAAGATATGTTTCCTTGATTTTTTAAAATAAATCAGTTCGATTGTCGGATGGATAAGCTTCGAACATGTCACATTTCGTGACATTTGAGACTATGGCCTAGCTATGAGAATTCAATTGATGGATTGATAATTAAACTAATCAGACAGAAACAAACACTACTAGAATATTGGGTATCTGCAACGGAAATATTCAACGGAAATATACGTCGAAAATAAACGGATTTTTGACAAATTCTAGAAGGAAAATCATTTACTTGATGTAACAAAAAACAGATGGAATTTCGATGACTCTTCGACTTATACTCCCCATTCTGTTGAAAATCCATCGATAGTTTTTTATTCTTTTTTGATGGTAAATCGATACTAAACATAATAGTCGAAAGTCCATCGAAGATAAGTTCAACACCGAAATATATGATTTTTAAAAAAAATTGGGATTCGGTTGAAGATCCGTCCTAAGAAGTTCAAGAAATTTCTTAATTTTTTTAATTATGTAGAAAAATCACCAAAAAGTGTCCATGGTTAAAATAATTTAATTTTTTTGTTGAAAAGTAGTCGAAAAAAATAATAAGATTTTTTTCAATTTTGGGACTCCGTCGAAAAATCGTCTGAAATTTAATAAACTGCTAAATAATTAGTTTGGGTTTATGAATATATATTGGGTAATTAATTGGTCATTATTGGTCATCAAGGGACTATGCAACCCGTTACACGTAATGGAAACTTTGAGTAAAGATACAAAATTTAAAAGTAAGACTTTGTAATGATATTTTCCCTTCTTTATGAGACCGGAAACCTAATTGGAGAAAGAAGGAATCAATTAGAGAAAGAAGAAATCCTGCGCAGACGAAATTGTTTGCTTATTATGAGTAGTGGAAGGAGCAACCATTTGTACCTTCAATGACTCAACTTTGTCTAATGACTTGGCTACTCACATAACTCGTTATCATCCTTTGACTTGGCATCCTTTATTTCAACATGCTCCCTAAAATTGCATTGTGAATTTTGCATTAGGACAATTTGGTTTTCAGTTAATTGATATTTGAGATGGGCAGATGAATGATAAACAATACATGATGAATATTTACACTATTCATGATTAATGATACATCATTAATGAGATGAATGATACATCAATCATGATAAATAACCCGTAAATATGTAAGACACGTGACAGATGAATGTTTGAGATGGGTAGATAAATGATACACCCTTTGTGATGAAAGTTTACCACTATTCATGATGAATGATATACACAATCATGATAAAGGATATTACAATCATGGTGAATAACCCCACGATGGAACTTAGGTTTTAATTGAACCTGCCCCTATATATGTATATGTGTGTATATATATATATATATATGTCTTGTCGATGATTTCTACATAAGGCGATAAGATGATATCTTGAATGGTTACATATCCATTTACATATCAAACTCTGACACAAAGCCTCACAAGTTATATTTCAATATAGATTACTTCTTAATATGATTTCTTTCAAATTCATTAAAATTTTATGTATTGATTCTTGAATACCCATTATGATAGAATATTTGTGTGCTATTCTCTCAGATTTTGTGTATATGATACATGTTCCTCCTATTTCTCCAAGCAAATCTCTTCGCACGATAATGGCTATTAGGAGCACCCATAAAAAAGACGCTTAGTGTCTGCTATTGATTAAACACAATGTCAAAGTTAGGTTCATACATGAACACTAACCAAATAAGAGAACACAATAACGGTCAAACCACAAGTGATTCTACACTAACATCATGTATAAAATCACATGTGATTCACATGACTTTGGTAGGCCAAGTCTCCCACTCACCCATGTGTTGACTATGTTTTATAATCGCATGTGATTTCAATACAAATTACATGCAGTTTAGCAAATTTCATGTTTTCTTATTTTAACTCTCCTATTTTATTTAAGGTAATGTTGGGGTTTAACAATTGGTTTTGATATTCATTTTGGGAAAAATAATGTAAACTTAGGAATATTTGGTCCTAGAAATGGGAGTGTTTGGGTCTGAGAAACTTCCTGGGTGGCCTAAGCAGCAAAAAAAAGTCCCCTAAACCACTTGATTAGAAAACGCTCAGGACACAGCCCGAGCTCCTAACTCACATGGCATAGGCGATTGTGGCAAGGGTCGGCAAATTTGGTCATGTGACCTAAGTAGCCCCATATCTCTCCGCCACTCTCAACACGGTCGGGCTCATAAACCCGATTTCTTGCATTTTAACCACATTTCTCTCCACCACTCTCATCTTAGGTGATTCTTTTAGGGTTTTGAGTGTTCTTGTAAGTTCTTGGAATATTTTTGGATCTTGAGGGAGCATGTATGAAGTGGCTTAGCTTTGTGATTTCATGTTCTTTGAGGTTGATGTTTGAAGTATTTGAGTTATGGTTTGCCTTTCACTACCATTTCACCCCACATTCTTTGAAGTGATTTTGGTTACATTTGGATCTAGTAAGATGGGTTAGTATTAGAAATGAAAGGTTGTTGGATTCAAAAGGAATGGTTGGTTGGAAACATGAATTTTGATAGAGATGATTTGATGTAACAGTCGTAATTTTTTGAATTAATACGTATTTTGGAAATGCGAGAAGTACCATTAGATTCGATATTAAGTTTTGAGAAATTAATGTTTAGATGGGTTTATTTGACCTTGGATTGGTTCAGGTCGAAATAAGATCAAAAATGATGAATTTTGGACCATCACGAGGTCCAGGCGACTTTCGAGGGGGCTTAAGCCACGGGAAAAGGCGTGTGAGACATTATGTGCCTCATCTAGAGCGACATAGGAGGCAGTGGCCGAGGACATGTTTCAGGCACCCTAGAGCGCATGGGATTGTCGCCCGGTGTGCGCTTGGTATGTGCGTCGTGGGGGAACGTTGATGACTTACGCATGCGACCTAAGCCACACCAAAAGGCGGGACGTGGTCTGAGGGTCTTAAAGCCATCGACCAACACCCTTTTCCCCATAGTTTCCTTCTATTTCTTGGTTTACTCTCAAAACCTTCCCCTCTCTTCCTTTCTCTCCTTTGGTCTGACTTTGGGATTACTCTCAGAATATTTTGGAGTCGCTGGAAGAAGATCTAACCTATGAGTTTAAGAAATTTAGTTGGGTCTTCACATTCTTGAAGCGGTAATATTTTAGAGAGTTTTGCAATATAATTAGGGTTTCTTATGGATCTAATTTTGGGGTTGCTTTTACTGCATTTCAAGGTTAGTTGTGACCTAGATAAAGATGTTTGAGATGGATGTTTGTGGATCTAAAGCAAGATGAGTTCAAGGTGAGTTCACCATTTTGGAAGTTAGAGATGAGTTTGGAACTAGGTTTAACTTAACCTAGCAAGGCGAGTTCAAGTTGATTTATGAAAACTGCATACATGCAAAAAAATATCGGTTTTAAAGTATTTATGTGTTTACTTGATAATTATCAAATGTTGGATTATTTGATGAATTTTGCCTATTTGGTATATTTGATCTTAAATCTTGTGAAATACCTATATTTCGGATTTTTCAACATTTTGATAAATAAATCATAAGTGTATGTACCTTTGCTGATATATCTTATAAATGGCGATTATTTGTTGATAATGCACTTTTAATGTGTGTGGTTTGGAAAAATGCATATTTTTGTGTTATGGGACATTTTGAAAATATAAATGGTATGATTTCATTTGGAAAATGATTTTTCCAAACTAAAGTTGTGTTTTTTAGTTAATTATGTCTTTGGAGCATGTGTTTGCATAAACTTGGGTTAAAGCATATGATGAGTCTTATTGAATAGTCAATTGAATCGTTGAGTTTTTGACTCGGTTTTGACTCAAATGAGTTTTGGGGACATTTGTCCGGTTTTATTAGCTTAATGTGGAGCTTTGGACGTATGATGCATTTAATTGCACATTTGTTGGATATTATATGTTTTGGGTGTGTTAGTCATTCAATTAGAGTCATTTAATATTTTAGACTGTAATGTATTAGATCCATGAGGCATAAGAGTATGTCTTGCTGTTAAGTGTGGATTTTTGATGTCTATACTTAAGTCTAGTAAGTGGACCCCAAGTCATAGGTAGTGAGCTTGTAGTTGTACCCTATTGGGTCGTATACGGAGCTATTAGCCTATGGTGGTAATCTATTAAGTCATATACGGGCTAGGTCTTGCGGTGTTACTCATGGGAGTTGTATACGGAGACCAGTGACTTTGTGGTGTGACTCATCTAAAGTTCTAGTATACACTAGGGTCATTCGGGAATCTTGTGGTGGTGCTCAATAGATCCGTATACTCGGTTTCATGGCCCGAGGTGAAACTCAAGAACGTTGATAAGTGGATTAATTTCGTGTTCGCGCTACACTCGATGGAATCGGGACTCCCCCGTTACCGAAAGGTGTTGTTTTGGTATTGAATATTATGCATTTTGTCGGTGACGTTTTAAATATGTATCCAGGATTTTTGGTTTTGAGTATTGAACCTTATCCATGTTTTTGGATATTTTGGATAATAGAGTTTTATGCACAATTTCAGTAGTTGAATATTAAACCTTATTTACGTTTTGGGTGAGTATTGGGTTTTGTTCTCATAATAAATCGGTGTTTTGGTTAATGATATTTCATCACGAAAATGGTGGGTTATGAAAGAGATGTTACTTTCATATTGAATACATTTCATTTTAGAAATTGTGATTTAAATAACATTCTTCCAGTTTTACCGTCTTTATAAATGATGAAAACTCTTCGACTCACTAGCATTAAGCCTAACCCTTTTTATTTGTTTGCATGTGCATCAGGTGCTCCACGGGGATGGTACTAGTGACATTCTGATGAGTTGAGTGTTCGTTAGAGATACAAGAAGGAATTAGCCAATTGGAGACGTTTGTAACACCCTCAAATTTATAAAGGGCAACTAATTAAAATTTTCAACAATACATCACATGAAGGATAAAAAAATCTCTTTCTACAAATCAATACTTGAAATACCTCAAACATAATTTTAGATTTAACCTCAACAAACAACTACCAAATCTAATATAAAGACTAAATAAAGGTTGGATGTTACTAAACCCATAAACGATTGCTATCTCCAAATGTGCGGAAGACATCACTCAATAGCTACATCTTTCTCGAGCATCTAAATAGCATTCAACACTTCACGGTGTTGCATGAGACATTCCCCAACTAGGATCTACCTGATGCACATGCCGACAAATAAAAAGGGTTAGGCTTAACACCTTGTGAGTTCAAGAGTTTTCAACATGAATAAGTATTTCGTTGAAACGGAAAAAATGCAACTTAAAACGCAATCTTTCAAAATGATTTACCTTAAATATGAAAACAACTCGTTTTCCAATTACAAGAATTTTTAAGGACGAGCGCCCCAATACGAAACATTCTTTATAAGGTGATGCAAGCCAAAGCTCACTCAAAACGTGAATAGAAAACGAACTCCCAATTTATAAAAACGCGGATAAAACTTTATATCCTGAAACACCTAAAACACGGGTGGGGCATAACGCTCAACTCATAAATCATGGAAAACAATACATATAAATATAATATGTCACCGAAAACATGAACCTAAAATTCAATACTCACGCGACCAAAAATGGAATGAAATCCAAATGTTAAAGCATGGACAATTAAATATCCAAAATACCATTGGCTGATAACGGGGGAGACTCGTATCCATTGAGAGTGGAGGAACATAAAAGTATGCCACTCATATAACGTTAATCGTATGACACTTCACGACATAAAAACCCCAAGTGTCCTTACGACTCCTTTCAAGTAGGGGTGCTCACGGGTTGGGTTGATTGGGTTGAAGGCAATTCAACAACCCAATCCAAGGTTGGCGGTTTGAGAATTTTCAACCCAACCCAACCCAAACAAAAGTGCAACCTAAACCCAACCCATTCGGTTTGGTCGGGTTGTGTTTAAACAAAGTAAAAACAATATTGAAAACATTAAAATAAGGAAAATTTTCTTTAAGATCCATCGTTCAAAATAATATATATACGAGTTCATCAAATATTTAGATATTACATATAACTTTCCAATAATATCCTCTTATGAGTTCCATTACTCGTTATTTTCGAGAAGTCGCTAAAATGTTTATTGGGTTATCTGGTTGGTCGGGTTACTTTGAGCCTATCCCAATATCAACCCAATAGATTTAGGTTGTCCTAATTTTGATACGATTATATGTCGGGTTACATCGTGTTGATTTTTTCCGGGGTTGGTTGGTTTTTTGAGCACCCCTACTTTCAAGCTACACCCAAAGAGACAATTGACCTTGGTGATCATTACCATGAATACCACCCCGAAGGCCCGACACACTTAAGGACTACCTCCAAAGCATTACCTTCAAGCGGTGGAGGCCCGAATGCCCTTTAACACAATAGCACAACCGGACTCAGCCTTCCTAGTGTACACTTGAAAGGTTCAGGTCAAAAAACATGGGTCCCGGATTCCTACCCCGTAATACCCAATTGACCATCAAATAAATACCGACTTACATACGTATGGATCCAATGCAACACAGTTTAAAATTACATTATTACACAAGAATGACCAACACACTCGAGCATGTAATTATCAATAATATACCACAAGATGCATTCAGATGCAAATCACAAATGGGGCTCTACATTGAGCCATTAAAATGGGACAAATGTCCTCAAGGCTCTTTTAAGTCAAAACCGAGCTAAAATGCTCAAAATCCATTTGGCCAACAAATAACCGTCCCCAAGTAATAAAACATATTTAAACGACGTTTACACCGACACTTACCTCAAAGATGTGATTAACCCAAAATTCATCACGAATTGGGACAAACGATTTTCCAAATGGGCTCATACCCTTACGTTTCCAAAATGTCTCATAACACGAAGACAAACATTTTCCAAAGGGTTCATGAAATTAAATATACCGAAAACGCATAAATCATAAAATAGACTTCATTTGTACAAAATCACCAAAAATGCATAAATCATGCTATTTACTTATCAAAATATCCAAATCCCAAATATGAGCATTTGTGAGATCAAATGAACCCAAGTTTACCAAATGTTAAAAACTTATCAAAATACTCGACACAATGACAATTACCAAGTAAAACATATTTTTACTTCAAAATACACATTTTGGCATGTACATAGTTTTCATAAAGCAACTTGAACTCACTTTGCTAGATTTAGGCTAAATATTGATAGTATAGAGAATGGATCTGTCATCTTCATAGAGATGGTTCTACTTCGTTGGATATTTATTCTAGTATCTGGAACACGGAATATATGAAATAGATTAAGAAATATTTGAATCTAGATTTTACCCCAATTTAAGTTTTCTTGAATAAATCTGAATCCTTAAGCCAAGACTTCAAAAAACCTGCATCTATAAGTTTTCAACCATAAATACAGAAACCCAAGTACTTAGAATCATACTCCAAACACCTTTCACCTTGAATCCCCATTTTGGTCAAAACCCTAATCTTGACGTTACTTTCCCAAAATCATCTAAACCGAAAACTTGAGAAATAGAAGCATTTGCCTAAGGATTAACCGAAATCTCCTTAGAAAGATTAGGTGATAGGATATGCCCTGCCTTTGACCTCGCACCGATAGCTATTGCCAGCTAACGCCCTAAGTTAAGAAAAAGAAGCCGAAACAACCGGATTTGATCCCAAAAAACACACGGTGGAGTTATCTTATTGGTGAGTCTTGGCCGGACCCAATAGAGCTTATGTATATGGATTCTATCGCTCCTAATCTCTCTTCCCCCCTTCCCAAGAAGACCTTAACCCAAGAATGGAACATTTATAACCTTGCATAAGGATTTAGAAAGGATTAGGATAACTCACCACTTAGGTTTTGGTAAAACTCTAAAAACCTAGAAATCTCTTAAAATTGAAAGTGAACATTTGGTCTTGCACTTGAGGTTGTAATTAAAAGCTTCAATGATGAAGGACACTTTAAAATCCAAGGAAATGTTCCCAAATGAGTTAGGGTTCAACAAAGACGATGGAGGATCAATTTAGGAGAGAAATGGTGAAGTGTGAGAAGTAAGAAATGAGAGAAAGCTAAGAAAAACGCGTTTAATACCCTCTGGTGCAGGCTGGCGACATTGCCAGACGACTATGTCAATGTCATTGTCGCATGGCATTGTCGTTTGAAGTGTACCGAGAGTGCCCCTTCACTTGTGTTTATGCCAGGCGAAATTGACACTTTCATAGTCGCATGGCATTGTCATTAGGCCTGACCGAGCCTCGAAATTCGACTTCTCCCAACCGTAACGCTCTCGACACTGGTATGGATCCAAGGCAACACGTTCAAGTCACAAATCCATAAATTAGAAACCTCAAAAGACCACAGAGTGACTTTTACTTACCGAAAATCCGGGCGTTACGTCTTCTGTACCTTTTGGTAATAACGATAACTTATTGGGTTTTTTGTAACACGCGTCCCAAACAAGACTTTGTGTAAGGTTTGTATTACTATTTTTTGATGTTAAATCTTAGATTGTCGTTGTTGGATATCAACGGTTGACATTTATAAAGGTATTTACTCCTTATTTGATGTTTATTAAAAATTGTAAATGGGTCTCTTTTTCCATAATTGAGGGTGTTACGTTTGAAGATTACGAAATATTCATCAATGAAAGCAAAAAATTGGGTAACTCTATATTTAGCTCAAATCTAACAAAGTGAGTTTCAAGTTGCTTTATGAAAACATTGTAAATACCAAAAATGTCCATTTTGGAGTCTTAAAGTAGTTTCCCGATATTTATCAAATGTTTATGAGTGTTTGATGAAATCACATTTCTAGTACATTTGATTTTATAAATAATGAGAAATGCTTATATTTGGGGATTTGTATATTTGGATAAATAAATAAAAAATGTGGCATTTTGATGATTTGTTATATATAACGGAAATTGTTTGACATAAATCCACTCTATTTGTATTTGGTTTTATAAACCATTCAGAGATTACATATCATTGAGTTATGAGATGTTTTGAAAGTTTAAATAATATGACTTTCATTTGGAAACGATTTATCCCAACAATTGTGAGCTTTTGACCAAATCATATTTTGAAGCATGAGTTTGCATATACATTGGGTAAATGTGTATTTTGACTTATATTGACTTTTAATTCGTAGTCAAATGAATTGTGGAGTTTATTGGTTTGTTCTGACTCATCACATGAATTTTGGAGACAATTGTCCGGTTTAAATTGTTCAATTTTGAGTTTTGGACGTTATTTGTATTGCATAGTTATTTGAGAATTTTATGTTTTGAGTACATTGGACATTCATTTTGAAGTCATGTAATTTAGACTATAATTAAACCATAATTTAGACTATAATGCATTAGATCTATAGTCATATGAGGCGTATGATGTTATTTTGGGTATTGCAAAGATAGACTCATGTAGAGTCACATTCCGGGACCTATGAGTTGTCAATGCCATTTGGTGTTGTAGAAGTGTACTTGCATAGAGTCTGACTCTGGGACGATGGGTCGATGTTTGTTGATTAAGTGAGAAGTTTTGATGTTCTTAATATAATTTCTAATGAGTGGTTACCAAGCCAATAATTGCGAAAGCTTGTTGTGATGCTCGTATGAGTCGTATATGGAGCTAAGGTCTTGTGATGGTACTAAGTTGGAGTCGTATACGAGACCGTTGACTTCTGTAGGTGATACTCATCTAGAGGTCAACAAGTAGGAATCACTTTAAAACTTGTGATGATACTCGTTGGTTTGGTATACAGAGCTAGGGTCTTGCGGTGGTACTCGGTAGAGTCGTATACGGAGTGCATTGACCTTGCGAGAAACTCGATAACATTGATGTTTGACCTTCCTCGAGACCCCCTTCCCCTCCAAACATGCAACTCTAATCTCCACACATCCACAGCGAGAACATAACTAGTAGTTTGGTGGTTTAAAACGAAGGGTGGTCGTCAGGCTATTCCAAACCATCTACATCTCCATTCATGAAATATAATTCGAACAAAGCCTTTTTTTTCTTTCATATTTGAACCTCTACACATATACATACATATATATAGATATACATATACATATATATATATATATAATAGCATATAATCCATGATACAGTGTGGGAATTGCAAGAAGTACCAGTCGAGTCCACCGGCAACGGGTTTAGTCTAGCTTGACGCAATTGGTAATGGGCAAGGTTGTTGGATCGTCAAAGATGGCAATCGAGTTTATGAAAAAGCGAAAAGAAAAAAAAATAGTCAAACTACATGATGTCGAATTCAAGGGATTGATCAAGCTTCGCCCTGACACCATCATTGTGAGCGAAACCAAAGGCTATTGTGGTTTGTGCATTTGATTCAAATGTTTTACTGTTGGTTTTATTTATTAATTTGTTATGATTTTATTCAAAAAGAATGTTCTTGAGTTTCTACGAAATATGATTTAAAAGAAAATGTTCATAATTATAATGAGAGATTGAAGATGAAGTTGGTAATTTGTTCTTATACAGTAATCTAAATATTTTAGCATTAGTCGTTATATCTTCTTGAATCAAATGGCAGTAAGTTGATGAAAATGATTTTTGGTGACACGGGAAGCAATTTTCTACAAAAGAGTTATTGAAAAAGAAATATTGCCAAATTCCTTGGGGGAGACCGATTACTAGCTAAAGAGGTAATCGAAATCCTAAATTGTTTTTAAAGTTTATTTCTAGTTGTCAAAACAAAGTTTTAGAAGTTGGTTTCCTAGACTAAATACAAATTGCCCAAAAGAAAACATAACGATCGAATTACTTTAACTAAGTACCCACAAAAGATTTCTTTTTGATAGTTGTCATTCTTTTCTTAAGGATGTCATAATAGACATTTAAAATCCCATTTTAAACCGCTAACATTGATTCT
This sequence comes from Arctium minus, assembly GCA_954870635.1. Lineage (NCBI taxonomy): Eukaryota > Viridiplantae > Streptophyta > Magnoliopsida > Asterales > Asteraceae > Arctium > Arctium minus. Next base: position 40,011,647 of record OX941080.1, on the reverse strand, counting down.
TAACTCAACCGAACATATAAGAATCAATTTTCAAACTATCATTGAATTTAGAGTAAACTCTAATTTTGGTCCCTAAGGTTTAGTGAAGAGTTTGAAAGTGGGATCTGAACTTTGATAAGTTTAGAAAACATCCGTGTGGTTCTCATTTTGCTCTGAAAATGGTCCCTGGTCACTAACTTATTAAAAGATAGTTAGTGACGAGGGACAACTTTCAGAGTAAAATGAGAACCAGAAGGAATATTTCTAGATATATCAAAGTTCAGTCCCACTTTCGAAGATTTCACTAAACGTCGAGAACAAAATTAGGTGGCGTTTGGTTCACAGATTATGAAGGATATGACCTAATCACATAGAACCTATATGATTAAACCACACTTCCATCGGTTTCTTCTCCAAACCACCGTCGATCTGAACCACCGCCCGACCACTGCTTATCTGAACCACCGCCGAGCTGAATCACCGCCTACCACCGCCGATCTGAATCACCGCCCACCATCTTCGATCTGAACCACCGCCGACCATCTTCGATCTGAACCACCGCCGACCACATCCGATCTGAACCACCATTCTAATCCACCACCAATCTGAACCACCGTTACAAGTAAAATATTTTTAATGACTATTTTATTAAAGCATATTTTGTTTAAAAAAATTAAAATTATTAAAAAGGGTATTTTGGTCATTTATCAACATTTCATTCCAATTCGAAAACTACACTTTGTGAACTAAACAGATAGATTCCAATTCTTTTAACAGATTCCACAAATTCTGTCAAGCAAAACAAAAACACGTTGTCAAACCTGACAACATTTCATTCAAATTCCTTCAAAGTCAAATTTTTTTGACATATTACATTTCATCCAAAAATATTTTACGAACCAAACGCCATCTTAGAGTTTACTCTAATTTAAAATAAAAAATTCTTTGAATTTTGTAATTTTTTTCTAAAAACATTACAAACTGTTTAGGTCCTGATTACTTTATTAGCGAGTAACTTTATCCCAAATAATTCAGTAATACCTTTCCAATAATTTTATGTGGAAAATTGATTCCCGTGTCACCAAGAAGGCTAAAATCCTTTTCAACAACTTCATCAAGTTTGACTCAAAAAGCATAATGAAAATTAACATATTTTTAGATCATTGTAGTAGAATAAATGCTCTTTTTCTCGTAACTTTTTCAAATTCAACATCTTTATCATTAATCATGAATTTTTCTTGGAAAGCAATTTCATAAAACTCAAGAATACCGTTTTTTTAAACAAATCACAACGAAGGCTTATTCTATTTACACACCCATCATTTTATCCTACCTTTTTTCACACCCGGCCCTTTCTACACCAAATACAAAAATACATGTGAAACAATATATGCAATTTAACTTTAATAATACCTCGAAAAAAATTACATCTATCATATCAAGTGGAATGAGTTGGCTTTAACTTAAATATAATGTGTGTTCATGCACACATTGTACGTACCATTCTTGAGTCTGAGATGCAAGTACTTGCATCCATGCTTCGTAAAAGGAATTTCTTGATTGATGCTCGCTTATTGATGGTTTGCAAATTTTCAAAATATTTTGATAGATGTGTCATCTATTAAGTAATCGATTGTCATATAGAATACCACTTTGCATGTATTAATCAAAGCCAACTCTCTGAGTATGATGCTTGGAAAAATGGAATCGTATATTTTGGATTTCAGACAATCTATCATACTGTGATATATATATATATATATATATATATATATATATATATATAATTAAATAAATAACTGTAAAGTATAAAGTGTTTGAAAATCATTCGTAAAAGATTTACATATTTATGATATTTAATAATATAATAAAATCCAAAAATATTCAATATTGTGCTTATATTGAAGCTATTGACGATATGATTATAATGGTGTAATTTGTAAGGAAACGTATTTTTAATGTATTTTAGCAAATTATGCTTACGGATGTTAATATGATAAATATGCAAAATAAAAAAAGTAAAAAAGTAAGGGATATAAAATTGATTAGGTTAATAATTACACCAAATGTTGTCTTAGACAACATATGCTAATTGGCTATGTTGCTTAACAGCAGCTTAGGCAACAAAGGCTAATATATGTTGCCTAAGTTTTCTCTTAGGCAACATTTAATTCTATGTGGCCTAAGTCAGACTTTATGCAACATATGAATAATTATATGTTGCCTTAACTATCTTAAGCAACATTTTCCCTTATGTTGCCTTAGTTTTATAATATTTTTTTTAATCAATGAAAGTTATCTTAGGCAACATATTTTCTTGTTTCTATGTTGCGTAAGGTCAAAAATATAAATAAATATAGGTAATCGAAAATTTAATAACTTGTATAATGTTTTTTTAAATCAATGAAAGTTATCTTAGGCAACATATTTTCTTGTTTCTATGTTGTCTAAGGTCAAAAATATAAATAAATATAGGTAGTTGAAAATGTAATAACTTGTATAATGTTTTTTTAAATCAATGAAAGTTATCTTATGCAACATATTTTCTTGTTTCTATGTTGCCTAAGGTCAAAAATATAACTAAATATAGGTAGTCAAAAATTTAATAATTTGTATAATGTTTTTTTAAAATCAATGAAAGTTATCTTAGGCAACATATTTTCTTGTTTCTATGTTGCCTAAGGTCAAAAATATATAACTAAATATAGGTAGTCGAAAATTTAATAACTTGTATAATGTTTTTTTTAAATCAATTAAAGTTATCTTAGGCAACATATTTTCTTGTTTCTATGTTGCCTAAGGTCAAAAATATAAATAAATATAGGTAATCGAAAATTTAATAACTTGTATAATGTTTTTTTTTAAATCAATGAAAGTTATCTTAGGCAACATATTTTCTTGTTTCTATGTTGTCTAAGGTCAAAAATATAAATAAATATAGGTAGTTGAAAATGTAATAACTTGTATAATGTTTTTTTAAATCAATGAAAGTTATCTTATGCATCATATGTTCTTGTTTCTATGTTGCCTAAGGTCAAAAATATAACTAAATATAGGTAGTCAAAAATGTAATAATTTGTATAATGTTTTTTTAAAATCAATGAAAGTTATCTTAGGAAACATATTTTCTTGTTTCTATGTTGCCTAAGGTCAAAAATATAACTAAATATAGGTAGTCGAAAATTTAATAACTTGTATAATGTTTTTTTTTAAATCAATGAAAGTTATCTTAGGCAACATATTTTCTTGTTTCTATGTTGCCTAAGGTCAAAAATATAGGTAATTGAAAATGTAATAACTTGTATAAAGTTTTTTTTTAAATCAAACCGCATCTATTGGGTTGGAAACGAGTTAGGCCCAAAGTAACCCGACTAACCTGACTAAAACTTGTACTTTTTTACTTTTTTTTTTATGATCTTAAACTTTTAGCGGCTCGTCTTTTCTATCAATTCTCAAGTTCTTCTATCTTAGTCATAGTTCAGATCTGTCTACGAGACCACGCCGAATAAAATCGTACAAATCTAACCTTCAAGTCTTAAAAAATATTCAATATCAACTTGGGATTTAATGTATCAGTTGGATTTAATGGATCCACTTGGGCTTTAATGAACCCAATTAGGATTTAATGGATCCAGTTGGACTTCAATGGATCGGTTGGATTTCAATGCAGTACATATTTGCATACAAACACGTAGTAAGTCACCATTAGTGTTATTATGCTTTAATAAGTTATAAAAGGTTTTGGTGTGCTATATTGGTTTTTAGTAGGCCATAGTGGTCTTATAGAGCATAATACACATCACATGCATATATACAGTACATAAATGCATATAAACACGTAATAAGTCACTATTGGTGTTGTTGGACCTTAATAAGTCATAAAGTTCTTGTTGGGCTATAATGATTCTTAATAGACTTTAGTGGTTCTGATAGTCTATATCGGGTCTTTGTGGTCTTATCGAGCCCAATACACACCACATGCATATATTGGAGTTTTATTGATTCTACCGAACTTTAATCGGTTCTATTGGCCTTTAAAGGGTTTCATTGGGCCTTAGTGGATCTATCGGGATTTAAAGGGTTTCATTGTGCCTTAATGGACCTATCAGACTTTAAAGGGTTCTACTATGTTGTAAAGGGTTTCATTGGGCCTTAGTGGATCTATCAGGCTTTAAAAGGTTTTATTGTGCTTTAAAGGTTTCATTGGGCCTTAATGGATCTATCGAACTTTAAAGGGTTCTACTATGTTTTAAAGGGTTTCATTGGGCCTTAGTGGATCTATCGGGCTTTAAAAGATTCTATTGTGCTTTAAAGGTTTCATTGGGCCTTAATAGATCTATCGGACTTTAAAGAGTTCTATTGTGTTTTAAATGTTTCATTGGGCCTTAATGGATCTATCGGGATTTAAAGGGTTTCATTGGACCTTAACGAATCTATCGGACTTTAAATGGTTCTATTGGGTTTCATTGGGCCTTAGTGGATCTGTCGGGATTTAAAGGGTTTCATTGGGCCTTAACGGATCTATCGGACTTTAAAGAGTTTCACTGGGCTTTAATGGATCTATCGGACTTTAAATGGTTCTATTGGATTTTAAAGGGTTTGATTGGGCCTTAATGGATCTATCGGACTTTAAAGGGTTCTATTGTGTTTTAAAAGTTTCATTGGGCCTTAATGGATCTATCGGGATTTAAAGGGTTTCATTGGACCTTAACGAATCTATCGGACTTTAAATGGTTCTATTATGTTATCTCGAATAGTCGCCTCTGAAACGCCACTTTAACTAGAGAATAATATATCTATACTATATTATAAAAGAGACATAAAAACTCTTAATTACAACATTTTAAGCACAAAATACAACTAATTAAAACCAATTACTTAATTTACAATTTCATAATACATTGGTAAAACTTATCCAAGCACAATATCTCACATCATCAACTATTTGTGGAATGGATACTCATTTATTAATATAAATATTTGTTTTTTATATTTAATGGACGATTTGATCAATATTATCTAATATATTTCTAGTATGAAATTAAGTTACAAGGGTACATTTCTAGTATGAAATTAAGTTAAAATGACAAAAATTATATTAATTTAAGTCAAATAGAATAGAAATGTATTTCGTCAAAATCAAAATTACACACTTAAATTTCTTATTAATAGTTTTTAATGCTAAAAATTACACACTTAGAGAATTTTCATTTTCCCGCCTCCCCTTCTCCAAAATTTTCATTCTCCCACCATCCCCCCTACCCAAAATTTTCATTCTCCCTTTTTTTTACCAGGTCAAAATTAAAAGAAGAAATAGCACACATCTCCCCCATAGTTGAATCCTTGTCAAGAAGAAACCACCACCGCCACCGCCACCGCCACCGCCACCAGCCACATCTCCACCATCGGTCCACATCTCCACACATCGCCCCCATAGTTGAATCCTTGTCAAGAATAAACCACCATCGCCACCGCCACCAGCCACATCTCCACCATCAGCCACCATCGGTCCACATCTCCACAGATCGCCCCATAGTTGAATCCTTGTTAAGAAGAAACCACCACCGCCACCAGCCACATCTCCACCATCAGCCACCATCGGTCCACAGCTCCACCATTGCCACCAGCCACATCTCCGCCACCGCCACCAGGGACTACATCGAGAAGGCCTGTTCGGTTCTTGTGGTAGCTCCAATTAGGTATCTTAGTTCTGATTGTTTGGTTTGCCCACATCTGCATTCATTTGACAGTATGGTATAATTTATGAGAAAGAAGAACTTAGAACGAATGAAGTGTTAGTGATGGGAAACTATTTTCAGTATTATTTTTGTGCAGGTTTCTACAGGTTCGATTTGGATTTTGGTTTCTGCAGGTTCGATTTTCAGTATTCGATTTGGATTTTGGTTTCTGCAATATTCAATTTGGTTTCTTTTGTTGATTTTATTTTTGTGCAGGTTCTTTGCTAGCTTACCTATTTTCAGTATTCGATTTTCAGTATTATTTTTGTGCAGGTTTCTGCAGGTTCGATTTGGATTTTAGTTTCTGCAGGTTCGATTTTTAGTATTATTTTCAGTATTCAATTTCCACTTACAAGATGTTGATTTTGGATTTATGGTTTTGGACCGTAAGCAAAACAACAGTTTCAGGTTCGACGTTGATTTCTGCAGGTTCGATTCGATTTCACCTAGTTATGGAGATAATGAGGTTGGTTAGAATTTGGGTTGTTTCTGATTTACCTCTGTCTATTTATATGCTTTCGGCTCCTTGCCTGTCTGTTCAGAATCTCCACCTCGTTTTGTTGCTGTTTTGGTTGTACCATATGGGAGAAATAAGGGGGATTTTTGGGATTTTAATGTATAGAGGTTAGTCTCAAGCAATGAATCTATTAGGGATTTTTGGTTGTACCGTATGATGAAGTTCTTCTCTTGTCAGGTCAAACCAACACTTGCAACAATGATTTCTGGAAGCTCACGATCTGGATCATCAGATAGCAGCTGATTGAACAGATTAGCATATACAGATAGCAACAAATTTTGATAGAATTCTTGCAATGGTTTTGATTTGCATCATTTTCAGATTATCAAATAGACCATGCTTCGACCAAATTCAACATGAATACAACAGATTTCAAACAAATACAAACAAATACAATAACTTCAATATGTTCATGAATACAATAACTATCAAATAGACCATGCTTCGACCAAATTCACTTTCTTTTGTAGTGCCATAACTTGATCTCATCATGTTTCATTATTTTATTTAGTGTTATGAGTTGTTGAACCATATATGGGGAGTTCCTTGCGTTTCCTAGATATTGTCAGTGGTCAAGCGAAACATGACGTTGCTTGAACATTATATGCACTTCTGAAATTGGTAATCATTTTGTAAATAACTTCAAAATCTTGTGCATAATTATTTCTTGTATCATTTAGGATGAGACAGAAAGAAGGTGATCTCGGATAAAGCAAAGGCAAGGAAGAAGAAAGAAGGTGATCTCGGACGAGCTTGTTATGATGGGATGACATTTGAAGAGCTTGTATTTGGTCATTTGAAGTAGTATATTAGTTTTTTTGAACGTATGTAATTTGTAATATTATTTGTTATTTGATAAAATTCTAATTAATAAGAAAATTTGATTTTTTTTAAAAAAAATGTGTAAGGCAACATATGCAAATATAGTATGTTGTCTAAGTTGATACATTAGGCAACACATGCATAAATCTAATGTTGTCTTAGTGTTTGTTTGGTGCAACATATGTTTTTTTTCATAGGCAACATAACCTGTTGTGTGTTGCTTAAGGAGTCTGCTTAGGCAACATATGATGTTTGCCTATGTTGCCTAAGTTCTTATGCAACATTGATAAGGCAACATTGCTTAGGCAACATAGGCGTGTTGCCTAAGCCTTAGGCAACATATAAACCCCTCTTAAGCAACATTTTTTCATTTGTTGCCTAAACGTATAAAGTATAAGTATTAAAAAACATTCATAACTTTTTTATGTACTTTTGATATTTAATAATATGATTAAATATAAAAATATTCAATATTGAGCTTATTTTGAAAGTATCGAGAAGATGATTATAATAGTATAATTTATAAAAAATATGTATTTTTTGAATGTATTTTAGTTAATATGTGATTATCTATGTTAATATGATAAGAATGTAAAGCAAAAACAAAAGTGAAAAAGTAGGAAATATAAAACAAATTAAATAACAAACTATAAGGTTATGAGATATGTTTAGCGACCCTATGTGATTTGGTTTTCTGGTGTGGAGAGGCCAAAATAGTAGTTGATAACGGGATGGTTTTTCCTTCACCAGATGGCATTGTTCATGTTATCCAATGGAGGAGGGGTTCATAAAGATTAAGGTTCGCAGGATTGTGGATGGATTTGAGGAGTATGACCTCTCAGGCCCATACCAGATTGGTGATATTAAAAAGCTAGGTCAAGCTTCTGAAGCTTCATCCGGTGGGAGTAATGTTCCATGGTGTTGCGACATGTATGTATATGTTTTACTTTTTAAGTTAAATTACATTAAGGTTTTCTATAGCCATCATGTTTACTAACATTATCATATTTCCTTAATAGGCCACTACCAATAAACTCGTGAAACCTGGTGAGTCAGTGCACCTATTCACCCTCGGGTGCAAGAAGATGATGCGGCTTATCGAAGAAAGTTTTCACTGCAACCCAAGTGCCGGTTACCCCTCATGTATTCTCTAGACCCTTTGCTATATTAATACCCCATCCCCCTAACCGTATAAGATTATCATTCAAATGGATTGGTAATGTAGATACAAGAAGATGACGAGTCACATTCACAGAGAGTAGTGCACGTATGCACCTGAGCCAAAGAAGAAAAAACAAATCGCTAAAAAGACCAAACTGTTTCCTAAATCAATGCAAGATCGACAACCTATGATGAAGGAGCTATTTATATGCTTACATTTAAGAAAAGAATGGTTGACAAAGGGGGTTACGGTTGAGGTCAACGCATGGGTCTTTGGCCCTACGCCTATGGTGATAATGGTCGAGTACAAGGACTTGGAGTTATTAATGACAAATGGGTGGCTCGTCCAACATTATCACCTAGTTTCTAGCGTAAGTGAATATTTATATATGTCTTATAAATTAGTGTATGTAAACCCACAATGTCCTGTTATCATATTGTAATACTTTCAGGGATTTATATATGATCATATCTCAAAATCCAAGGAACAATTTTGCGTTTATCGCCCCATGAGCAGTTAATGCATTTGAAATTGAACAAGATGATCTTGGGGTCACAAACTCAATTTTTGGAACAATGATGCACAAAATATATAAGGATTTTTTTAATACCATATGCACAAGAGTAAGATGTATATTTACATCTAACTGTATTTATAGTATAAAATATATACTTCACATTTTAAGTCGTATTTACTATAATTTTGAACATTTTTAGGAACCACTGGTTTGTCTAATCACTACTTTGCTTTCCATTTTGCGATGAACGAACATTATGTTTCCCCTCTCAAGGTACGTATTTGTTAAACTTCTTTCATTTTTATTTATGTTGTTAGAAGATGAATATGCTTGAAGGAGACGACGAATATGCTGAAGGTTTGAAACCTCGATATATTGATTGAGAGAAAACGTACAGGGTGTAAAGTAAAATAATGAAAAGTTATCTAACCTAGACTACAAGATACAACATATTTATATGAAGACTAAATGGGCTTGGGCCCTATACTAACATGGGCCTGGGCCCTCTATATACATTAACATCCCCCCTCAAACTCAAGTGGGAGAAGAATGAGTCAGATGGAGTTTAGAAACTAGATCACGAAACCGTCTTGGTAAATGAGCTTTAGTGAAAATATCAGCCGGTTGATCAAGAGTCGAAATAGGAAAAAGCTGAATAGTCTTACGAGTCACATGTTGACAAACGAAGTGACAGTCAATTTCAATATGCTTCGTTCGCTCGTGGAAGACATCATTGTGAGCAATCTGAATGGCACTATTGTTGTCACACCACAATGGAGTTGGAGACTGTTGAGGAGCCACCATGTCAGAGAGTAGCCAACGTAACCACATAAGTTCTTGATCCGTGTCAGCTAGTGCTCGATACTCAACTTCAGTACTGGACCGAGCTATGAGAGATTATTTCTTGCTTCGCCAGGATATAAGAGAGTCGCCAAGAAAGAAACAGTAGCCGGTAGTGGAGCGACGATCAGTCATGTCACTGTCCCAATCAGCATCAGAAAAACCTCGCAACGTCAACGATGAGGTGGATGGAAAATGAAGACCATGAAACATTGTCCCTTTTAAATATCGAAGAATGCGCAGGACAGCAGCATAGTGATCAGAAGAGGGTGCAGACATGAACTGACTAACAGTATGAACAACATAGGCAATATCAGGTCGATTCACTGTTAGATAGACAAGTGACCCCACTAACTGGCGATATAAAGTAGGATCACGCAGAGGAGGTCCAACATTTAGAGCCAAATGGAGGTTGTGCTCAAGAGGAGTGGATGTTGTTTTGTTGTCAGTAATCCCAACTTTTGACAAAAGATCTGAGGTATATTTGGCTTGACACAGATAAATTTCCGATGGATCGGAGAGCACCTCAAGACCAAGAAAATAGTGTAAAGAACCAAGATCCTTCATTTCAAAACAGGAGCTAAGAGATGACTTCAGATTGGCTATGCGTGTAGAGTCACTGCCAGTAATAATCATATCATTCACATACAGGAGAAGTAAGATTGTGCCAGCCTCAGTGGTCCGAGTAAACAGTCCTGAATCATAGTTGCTGGGTGAGAAGCCCAGAGAGGTGACTGTGGAACTGAATTTCTCAAACCAAGCTCGCGGAGCTTGCTTGAGGCCATAAGGAGCCTTCCGAAGACGACAAACATGACCTTGTGGAAGTCGAACGCCTGGAGGAGGTGTCATGTAGACTTCCTCAGATAAGTCACCGTTCAAGAATGCATTCTTAACATCCATCTGAAAGAGAGGCCATTGTTTGGTAGCTGCGATGGCTAGGAGACTGTGAACAGAGGTGACTCGAGCAACAGGTGCAAATGTCTCCTCATAATCAATACCGTACTCTTGATTGAAGCCCTTGGCCACAAGAAGAGCTTTGTACCGATCAATAGAGCCATCAGATTTAGTTTTGATTTTGAACACCCATTTGGAGCCAATGGGTGACTTGCCTGATGGAAGAGGGACAGATTTCCATGTCTGAGCTTTGTCAAGTGCCTGAAGTTCCTCATCCATAGCTTTCTGCCAATCAGGATTAGAGGAGGCTTCCTTGTAGGAAGTAGGTTCGTGATTTGACAACAGAGTAGCATAAACATGATAATCACGAAGATGAGAAGGAACTTGTCTTACCCGATCTGATCGTCTAACATTCTGAGATTGAGAAGTTCCAGGAGCCAAAGACTCAACAGGCACCTCAGATGTTGGCTATGCGGATGGAGCAGATGATTGACGTTGATCAGGAAAACTAGTAGAGGCAGGCTGTGTGAGGGCAGGAGACTCTGAAGAAGAGGTAGACTCATAAGGAGTTGGAACAACAGGTGGAGATGATATGATGTCAGATTGGAGTGAGTCCAATGAGACGGAAGTATCAGTGAAGAACAGAGTGGTGAAATTAGGAGACTCACGAAACTTGGATATGGAAGAAAAAGGAACATGTTCCCAGAAAGTAACATGACGAGATATACGAAGACGCTGGGAGATAGGATCCCAGCAACGATAACCCTTGTGCTCAATACCATATCCAAGGAAGCAGCAAAGTCTGGAGCAAGGTTCAAGTTTGGTATGTTCATGAGATTGTAGTTGAACAAAACAAGCACTGCCCCAAACTTTTAGAAGTTCATAGGCAGGGGTGACCTCATGAAGAGCCTCATAGGGAGACTTATTATTAAGAATGGGAGTAGGATGACGATTGATAGTATAAACTGCAGTGAAAGCAGCTTCACCCCAAAAACGTTCTGTACATTTTGCAGAGATGAGAAGAGTGCGAACCGTATCAAGAATATGACGGTGTTTGCGTTCGGCACGACCATTTTGAGGAGATGTGCCGGGACAGGAGTACTGAGAGAGAGTCCCCTGAAATTGAAGAAAGGAGAGAAGAGATGAGTCTTTGTATTCCATAGCATTGCCAGCTCTAAGAATCTTTATAGATTTTGAGAACTGGGTGTGAATCATTCGGGCAACATAATATAGATTTGGGGTAATTCCGAACGAAGTTTCATGAGATATATACATGTGAAACGTGTATGGTCATCAATAAAAATAACAAAGTATCGAGCACCCCCATGGATGGATGTGGTGTTGATCCCCATACATCAGAATGAATAAGATCAAAAGAGGAAGTAGAATTAAATTCATTTATTTCAAAAGGTAAAGCATGATGTTTGCCAAGTTTGCAAGATAAACAAGAAATATTGTCAGTTGATACACAATTTCCTAACACCCCTAAATGAGATAATGATTTTTTTTTGCTAGAGATAAGTGACCCAGCCGGGCATGCCACAACTTAAAGGAAGAAGTGCTGGAAACTGATGCAACAAGATTTGAAGAGGGTAATGGAAGACGCAGGTAGACCACTTCAATCATCCGTCCAACTTTACGGCCGAGTCCAATGATCTGCTTGGTCTTTGGATCCTGTACAACACAACCAGAAGAATGAAATAAAATGATCAAATTAGGTTCAAGTAGCTGCGCAATCGAAACTAAGCTCAGAGATAACTTTGGAACATTTAGAACATCCGGTAATTGTATATGAGGAATAGAAACATTTCCACTAAAGGATACCGGTAGACCAGTGTTGTCGGCAGTTCTTACTGACGTAAATTGCTGAGGTGGTTTCTTAGAAACGAAACCATCAGGGTAAGGTGTCATATGATTGCAACACCTAGAGTCAAAAAGTCATACGTTGATGCATCTGAGTGTGGAGAATTCATACCCATAGCACCAGACATGATCTGCTCCATGAGTTCCTGATTGCGACGCATCAGTTCCATTAGGTCAGGTGAGGAGACTGTAGAAACCTTAGTAGCAGCAATTGTAGGCCCAGCAACAGCGTGAGTCCGGTTCTGAGAACTAGTGTGCTTTGAATTCTTCGGGCAGTCAGTCTCATAATGACGCTGATGAGTGATGCCACACCTATGGCACTTACGGATAGGACAATCAAGAAGAAGATGAGCAGGAGAATGACAAAAGGCATACTCGGATGTCTTCGTCTTTCCCACAGATTTGGAATGATTGTTATTGGTCCATTTGCCTTTGGACTTGGGATGGGACGTGTAGAGAACTCTATCAGTAGCGGGCATCGGTGAACGCATGTGAAGACGAGTTTCTTCACTTAGCAATTCTGATATTGCTTCTTCAAGAGCAGGTAAAGGCTGCCTATGAAGAAGAGAAGCACGAACATTCTCAAACTTATCAGTAAGGCCCATCAGAATGGTGATCAAATGAAGCTGGTTGAAGTAGGCGGTGAATTGTTGAGCTGTTTCATCAAAAATCTGTGGTGCTCCAAGATTTATATGATCTCTGAGAGACTATATTTCAGAGATATAAGAGTTTATGGATTGATCAGGAAGCTGACGTTTGCTCTAAAAAGTGGTCCACAGTTGATACTGATGAGACAGGCCTGATGATGTGTACCGCTTGGCAAAGAAATCCCAGAGACTTTTGGCGGTAATATAACCAAGAAACTGTTGGTTGATCTCAGGAGTAGTGGAGGCATTAATAAAGCCCAGAATACGAGCATTATTGATGTCCCACTCATTCATGCGTTTTGCAAAGTCAACAGCATTCTCAGCTTCTTCTTGAACTGGAACTTTGGATGCACCAGTAACATAGGTGTGAAGGCCATAGGATTTTAGCAAAATTGTCATATGATGATGCCAAAGAATATAGTTGCTACCATTGAAAACAACTGAGATGGGATTTGAGTGACCGAGATTGGTAGCCATGGATTGAGAAACAGATACTGAGATACAGATAAAAGTTTCGACCGGTATGTTAGACCGGTAGGGTGTTAGACCGATAAAAGATTCGACCGATAGAGATTCGACCGATAGAGTGTACTTCGACCGGTAGAATGTTTCGACCGATAGAGTGCTTCGACCGATAGAGAGATTCGACCGATAGAGATTCGACCGATAGAGAGATTCGACCGATAGAATGCTTCGACCGATAGAGAGATTCGACCGATAAAATGTGTTCCAGAAAACAATACAGCGGCGGCTTTTACACAGATCGATCGATCTGATTTAAAGAACCAAATCGATTCAAATCAAAGAAATCGATTCAAAAGGTGATGACTCACAAAGAACCAGCGGCAGCGGCGACGGAAGACGATTATGGTTCGGATGAACAGTGACGGCGATGAACAGTAAACCGATGAACAGTAAAATCGAAGAATAAACCTACAACTCTGATACCATATTAGAAGATGAATATGCTTGAAGGAGACGACGAATATGATGAAGGTTTGAAACCTCGATATATTGATTGAGAGAAAACGTACAGGGTGTAAAGTAAAATAATGAAAAGTTATCTAACCTAGATTACAAGATACAACATATTTATATGAAGACTAAATGGGCTTGGGCCCTATACTAACATGGGCCTGGGCCCTCTATATACATTAACATATGTATTGTACAAAACACTTCATTTTGATATAATAACATCTACTACATTCAAATTTATATATAGGACACATGGACGACAACAACCTCTTTCACAATCATACAAATAAAGGAGATAGGTTGCAATATCATGAGAACGTTTACTATGAAACGCATGGAAGATGGTAGAATGTGGTAATCAAGGGGGGATTAGTTTAAGTCAACATTATTAGACTATTTACAAAAACATTAGCCACTAAATTCTTCTATATTTTTGTCAATGTTCTTTACAGCTTAATGGTTACATTGAAATGTTGCATTTACATATGTTGTTGATTTTTGTTTTTGAATGAACTAGGAATATGAATGGGTTTTAGATGGTCTTTTACATTCTTTATAGATGGGGGGGGGGGGGTAGGTAACTCCATCAATGTCAACACAAGACATTGTAGGTCTAAGCCCGAGAAATGGAGGAGGATCGACCCTATAACAAATGGGGGGACAAGATAATTAAGGTATTGCACTACAAATACAATATATTTCTTTCAAATGTCAATTTCATCTTTATATTGCACATGGATGTGCATATGTTGTTGTCAATGGAGATGTAGTTGTACAAGGCTTGCAATTTTCTTTAAAGGATGTGGAGGTGGTGGTTGCACAAATAGAATGGGATGAGGTATGATTTTATGTTTGCTATTTGAATAAGTTGTTTTAAATGTCTGTTTTCACTTTTATATATGTTATTTTCTTGACATTTAAGATTCTCTTCTCGGGTTATTTAGCATTAGTCTTAGATATATAAGCAGTTTCCAAGATCAAGCAAGTTGTAACCAACTTGTGACAATTGATACGATTCAATACAAAGACATGGATTTTGCTAGTGTGAGTCCGTGATCGTTTACCAGATAAATCAAACAACAAACATATACAGATTACCAACCTGTTTAGATTATAAACGCGGATTACAGAGGGTTGATAACTTTACACTTTGAAGCTCTTTTCTCTAATGTTCTTGATTCGATGTATGTGTATGATTATGTTCTATGTAATTGTGATCTGATGTTGAGAGCCCAACTTAGCTTAACAAACACAACAACATAATATCTAGATATCTAATATCTAGATATTATATTTAAAACTAATATAATAACTAAACTAATTAAATTAATAAAATAACTAACTAAATATCTAAATAATAATATCTAGATATTTAGATATTAAAACATAACTTTGACTTTTATTACAAAGTGACCCTAGACTATTGTGGAGAGTCGACTTGTCAGCTTTAACTTCAGATTGCGATCTTCGTATTGGATGATCTTGAATCGAATGAGACTGTGTCCTAACAATCTCCCCCTTTGGATCAAGATCATTACGAAAATGATTTAGCAATACGATCTTCTCTTTCAGCATAGAAGATGCAATCTGTCTCTTAGTCTTCAAGATATAGTAAACTCCCCAAAAGATGTAGTTTTTCTCTCTTTCAGTTCAAGGGAAGAAATTATCTCTAGTTTCAGCTCGAAATTCTTCATCAAAGTATCTTCAAAGAAAATTTCTCTCTTATCAGCACATCTTCAGAATACTTGCTCTTTGAAGAATTCAATCTTGGACGTGATTCTTGAAACATGTGATTTCTTGGTTAGCTCTTCTCCATTTCTTGGGTAGATCTTCTCCCTCTTTTTGATGAGAAGTGTAACGATTTCATCAAAAGTTGATGACATGAAATGTTGTTCATAAGGAGCCTCTGATTTGTCAATGCAATAGATATTTATTCAGCTCTTTGCAAATCTAGACAAAATAGTCATGTAACACCTGTAGCAATAAACAAGTTAGTTAGAAACGCCTGTCAGTAACACTAAGTCACTGTGTGTAACGAATACACAATGGAAAGGAGATGTTTGATGTTGACTCCCCCAGGGCTTCCATTTAATCATTGAAACACCACAAAGGTTATTTCTATAAACGTTATGACAAAGAAACAAATTCCTTGTGTGTTCGTGCTTGTGGTAGAAAGAATTAAGCACTTGATGATTGCTTATAGGCTCGAAATTGTGTAAACCACTGAGACAACAGTAAGTTAAACACAGACTCAATGTGCATGAGTGAAGTGCGAAGGTGGGGCAGACTTCCTTCTTTTCAATATCCAGATTTTCCAAATGAAAATCAGATAGCATATGTGCTGCTTCCCCTTTGAAAAATGAAACATTTTCCTGTTAAGAAGTAAATGAGTAGTTGGGGGTAATTTCAAGAGTTGGCGTGGGCTAGTTGCCTGTTTCAATAATGATCACAAAAGAGTTGTGAAACACTAGAAATGTGGCTGCCCGGCTCAGAAAAAGTTGGTGCAGAGTTCTGATATTCTTTTAACTCTGTTCTCACACCCTCTTTCTTTTAAACATTTAGCTCACTGCTAACCGAACTCTCTTTTTCATGATAGCTCATCACTATGGATTAACTTCATGGGTAGAAATCACTGGTTAATGTGATTCCATTGAAGTTGTGTTAATTCCTAGCACAAAGAAATCTTGTATATCCTATAAAGAATATGTTGCTCAAAATGATTTATAATCATGTAAGCTCATGTAGAACATTTAAAGTACACTCCCAAAATATAAAATCTTAAGAAAAATCAGGAAGTGGTTTGAACGTTTAAGAATATGTTTTCAATGAATGAAAGTTGTCCTTCTTTCAATCATATATGAGATTAAGATAAAGGAATATACCTTTAAGTGCGATCTTACATCTCATGAAGCTTAGCTTAAAGTCATAAATATATGATCGTATAAGCTCTTCTCAAAAATTCTGCAAAAGTCTTAAGTCAAGTCAAAGAAACTTTATTCACAAATATTGAAAAGACAAAAAACAGTAAAACAAATAACTTCTCTTACTCCCCCTGAAATTATGCATTTGAAAAGATATGCATTTAAAATTTCAGAAATAAATATGTACTCCCCCTTGAAGATTGATTTCCTCGTTGGAGTATCGGAGTACAATCTCTCATATCAGCACTGGAGTAAGGTCTTTTGATCATTGAAGTGTGAGTCCTAAACTGTTGTGTTTAGAAGTCATTCTTCGTTGAAGTACGGGTCTTGACTGTTGTGTTCAAAAGCCTTTGTTGACATTGATATCTGGGTCTTGAGCTGATTTACTCAAGAACCATTTTTCTTCTACTCTCCCTTGACAGTAGGTGCCTGCAACACAGGTTTAGTTTTCTTTGGTACCCACTGGTATTTGGGGTCATATGTGTTAGTTGCAGTTCTTGTGGGGGTCATGGAATAAGAACCGTACCAGTAATGATCTTTGGTTCTGTGAACAGGATCATGTGTACGACAGTAAGAACAAGAATTTTCCTTACCTGATAACCTGATCATTTGATCTCTCGTGTAAACATGAGCAGGTTTATTTTCAGTGCATTGTTCTTCGTTTCCTTATGCGTATGTACACATGAGCTTTCATCTTTAACTGGTTTCTTCTTCCAGAAAAGATTTTCTTCCTTGTAGCTCCCTCTTCTCTGAAGTGAACCTAAACCATCTAACTTTCTGTGAAAAAGAGAGTTAGTAGTACGAATCTGATTTGAAGATTTAGATTTATTAGGAAAATCAGATTTCTGAGATTGGCTTTTCTTGCGTTTACCATAGGTGTTCTGTTTCTGTGAACGCTGATTTTTATAAACACTTGGTAAAGCCTTTCCATTTACAATAAAAATAGAATGATCTGGAAGTGAAGCATTGAAATCAACCATATTTACTCCATCTATACACCCTTCTTTAGAATTTAAAAAATCATTTGCAGACTCAAATAAGTCATCAAAGAAATCAGTAGAAGTGTGAGGTGCTTTTGATACTGTAGAACACTTTGTAGATTTAGAATGAAAAACAGTGTTCTTCAAAACAGTAGAAAACACATTTTGTTCTATATTCACCAAAATTCTTTCGTCAGATAAGACATTTTCTAACTCAGTTATTTTGCTTTCTAATATGAGTGGAGGTAGATAAGTTTTAGCTCGAAGAGGTTTTGCCTCCATTTCAGTAGAAGAATATGTAGCAAAATATTGTTTTGAAAGAACTTTTGGTTTTTCCGAAAGATAACTATCATTCAGTCTTGCATAACAAAATGGTAGTTGCATTTTCTTCAAATTCTTTTTATTTGTATCTTCTTTTGCCTCGACTTCTTCTGATGCTTTGGTAACAAATTTGGGTATCAAATGAGAAAGTTTACGAGCAACATACATATAATCTGCATTATATAAACCAGGTTGTTTTCTGATAACATGTTTCAGGTAATGAGGATTATTACAACCTAATCCCCATTTTGCTTTAAAATCAGCCTCTTCATTAGGTGTATTCATAAAAATAGTTTGATCTGTTTGGCCTATTGAGTAAAGTTTGGTTTCCAGGCCATTTACCTTCTTGTTTAGATTCTTGTTCTCAAATTGCAGCTTATAAACAACTAAGGCAGTTTGTTTCTTTTCTAAATCAGACTTAAAAATTTGAGAAACAAAATCAGAAATCTTCTTTTCTAAACAATCGTTTTGAAGATTAAAATCAGAAGCAGATTTGCGTAGGGAATAAATGAGATCTTTGTTCCCAATAACTGACGTATTTAGCTCAAAGATCTTTTGATTACGCCTAGCAACACTGCCTTTTTCTCTTTTCAGTTTTGACTGAAGGTCTTGAAGTTCGACCATCATCGCCTCCAATTTGATCATAAAAGTATTTTCGGTTAAGTTCATTACCTCTTCAGCTGCTTTATCATCTGAATCATCATACTTTGCATGATTGGCCATCAAGCACATATTAGCAGCTTCTTCATTTTCTTCTTCTTCTTCCTCTTCAGAATGATCTAACCAGAATTCGTCTTCAGCCATTAACGCTTTGCCAGCTTCGTTTTGTTTGGCTAACATTAGTTTGTTCTGATAATACTCCGTATTGCGAACCTTTGGCTTCCGACAGTCTGAGGCGTAATGATCAATCATGCCACAGTTGTAGCATCTAATTGGGTCATTAGCTTTCTTTTCGGTCATGGTGTAGTCATTCACATATTTCTTACTTTCTTTTGGTTTCTTCTCAAGAATATCTCTGTGAATTTGATCCCGGTTTCTTGTAGAATTTCTTTTGGAATGCATGGGTCAGTAATTGCAGTGCTTGCTTGAGAGTTTCTCCATCATCTCCATCAGATTCAGTTTCTGATTCAGAACTTGTAATTACTTTCTTCTTCTTCTTCTTATCTTTGACAACAAGTGCAACGAAATTAGGAACTTTCTTAACTTCCTTTTTCTTTCCACTCCTTTTCTCTTCTACTTCTTCTTCGTTCTGCCTTAGTGTCTCATACACCTCGTGGAGTGGAATATCACTCAGATCTTTCATCTGTTTCATTCTTCGTGTATGCTTTTTCCATTCTGGTTGAAGGACACTGAGAAACTTGACGTTGTTCTCAATCTGTTTCTTTTTAACTTTATTCTTTGACAGCTCGTTCAGAAGCTGAATATATCGTTCATAAGTGTCCGCTAGGCTTTCATCCTCAAAGGCTTTGAATTCTTCATAACTGTTTATACAGTTTGCGACTTTCATCTGGTTCCCAACCTTAGATCCCATCATCATCTTTTGAAGTTGATCCCACATCTTCTTAGCGGTAGCTTTGTAACTGTCTATTTTGATGTAAATATCATTCGGGATACTTTGAAGAAGTAAAGATCTTGCTTGCTTATCAGCTTTGAAACGGTTCTTTTGTTCTTCAGAAAATTGGGCATACTCTAGCGTAACAGTTTTCATCTTCTGTTCTCTTTCCACGTTCCCATCCTCACTGTCAGAAGAATCATCTTCAGCATCATCATCATCAGGTACTTGGACAGAAAGTGGTGCCATGGGACCTTCTTTTATTGATAAAAGAATGTTATCTCCGTTTAAGTGTCGATCCACAAAGTCAAGAAATTTGTCTTTCCATTGTTCGTAATCCCCTTTAAACAGAACTGGGGTTTGACATCCGTGCCAATGGAAAGTGCGTCTTTTGATGTCATCCTGTTTAGATTATGTGAAAATAAGAACTGTTTCGACCGTTAGACAAGATAAAGGTAAGTGAAAAACAATCGAATTTCAGAAAATAAAATTTCAGAAATTTAATCAAGTATCGAACTTGAGTTGAGGTTATGGAACAGAAATTTCCAAAGTTCAGATTTCCACCTTTGAAATAAGGAATTTAGGCTCAAAGTTCAAACTTCAATAAGTTCAAGGTTCAAAATTAAGCACTTCATAAAGTTTAAGGTTCAAAGGAGTTGGTGGTTAAAAAAAATGATAAACTTCAAAGCTCAAACAGGTTTCCAAAGTTCAGATTTCCAAAGTGGACACGTGTTATTGTTGTGCTTGAAATAGAGTGAGTTTATGAATGGACACATGCGACTTTTCAACAAACAAAATGGACACGTGGAGGTGATATACACTCCTTTTCAAAAATGTTTTTCTTAAAATTCAAAGGATGAGACACGTTTAGTTTTGCATGTGAGTGGAGATGCTTTTCAAAAATGTTTTTCTTGAGAAGTGGACCTATATAATGTTTGGACTTTTCAATTGATGGACCGACCGGTATTGGAAGGAGGTGGGCTCGACCGGTATACTGCCAAAGCAAGGACCGGTATATAGTTCAACCTTCGACCGATATGATTTAGAAGCAGTTCGACCGGGGCTGGTGATGCATGCACCGGTAAAAAGTTTATAAAAGTTCTACGACCGGTATAAGAGAGAGTAGACCGGTAAATAGGTGAGGAGTTCGACTGGATAATTGATGTTTAGACCGGTTGGTTTCTTGTGGATGCTTGACCGGATAAAAAAAATTCTACCGGGACTTGATTACTTGACCGATATAATGCTAAAATAGTTGGACCGGGAAACTGTCGACGACCGGGAGTGGCTTGACCGGTATGTTGCTGAGTTAACAAAGGACCGGTAAACTGTTGAATGTGAAGTGGACCGATAGTTTGATGACCGATAGAGCAGTGGGGACCGGTATTAGACTTAGGTAGCTTGACCGGTAGGCTTCTCTTCGACCGGTACCTTGTAGTTTTTCTCTCGACCGGTATAGCTTGAAATGTGGACCGGATGAATAGTGACCTTTATGGACCGATATATATGTTTCGACCGGTATGTTGTAAATCGACCGGTAGATTTCTCGACCGGTAAATTTCTATGAACTTCGACCGGGGTGCTTTTCTTCTTCGATAAATCAGTCCTGCAACTCTCAAATCGACTGGAATAGAGGTCGAATTAAAGCTCCAAATTTTGACAAAGCAATCGATTAACCAACTACAACAGGTTATAACAATTTAATTTCGAAAATAACCACAGAATCAAGATTTTGATCGATAGCACAGTGGTTTGAGAAAATGAAGAACACAGAGTCTTGAAAATTTGATTTTGAATCTGGATCAGGCTCTGATACCAATTGTGAGTCCGTGATCGTTTACCAGATAAATAAAACAACAAACATATACAGATTACCTGTTTAGATTATAAACGCGGATTACAGAGGGTTGATAAGTTTACACTTTGAAACTCTTTTCTCTGATGTTCTTGATTCGATGTGTGTGTATGATTATGTTCTATGTAATTGTGATCTGATGTTGAGAGCCCAACTTAGCTTAACAAACACAACAACATAATATCTAGATATTATATTTAAAACTAATATAATAACTAAACTAATTAAACTAATAAAATAACTAACTAAATATCTAAATAATAATATCTAGATATTTAGATATTAAAACATAACTTTGACTTTTATTACAAAGTGACCCTAGACTATTGTTGAGAGTCGATTTGTCAGCTTTAACTTCAGATTGCGATCTTCGTATTGGATGATCTTGAATCCAATGAGACTGTGTCCTAACAGTTAGACTTGGTAACTTTAATAAACGTGATCATAAAATTTAAAAATATTTTGGATGACGATACTCACATAGAAGGTGGTGACTGTTGCATGTCGAACCTTCTGAACAGGTACTCATGCTTGGTCTGAAACCATATTTATTAACACAAAACTTCACAATTGCAAAATACACAACACAAAATACATTAGTATCAGTTTATTATATACCAGCTTAAAATCTTAGAGCATCTCCAACACGTTCTTTATAATTTCTCTAAAATAAAGAACCAAAAGTTAAAACCTCTAAAAAGACTTACATTAACTCCAATAGATTCTCTATTTTAGAGACATTAACATAAGTTATATTATTATAATAATCTCTAGTTTATCATCCTAATACTTTATATAAAATGTTAAAACTTCAATCTAATTGGTGGGACTGAATAAAATAATCATTTCTCTCACTCCCTGTAACAACCTAAAAATAGGAGGTAATTTAAGCTTAAAATAAAAGCGGAAATAAACAAGTCTAACATATTAGAATCTTCCAAGAAGGGGAATAATCGTATGACGTTTACAATAAGAGAATCAAGTGAAATTGGACTCAACAACCTACTAATCTAGACCGACTAGTTCTAGATTATGAACGGGTGTCGACATCTCACTTCCAAAAGTATATCGTCACTATATCAATATACGCCTCTATGATTCTTAAAAAATGCTACTATCCTTCAATGACTCTTCACTCAAGCCTGAGGGACCTCACCGCTAGAGTGACCTGTTATACATGTCATTTTAAGAAAAAGTGTTAGGCTAAAGCCTAGTGAGATCAAACATTTGCAAAGGGAAAATCAATACGTCAAATGAAATAATTTAATAAGTGTAAGTGGAATTCATATAGATAAGTCTCAACTTTAAATACAAATACCTCTTGGGTTGACAAGGAGACCTGCTTACTAACACAAGTGACGTAACACAAAGTAAGTCACTTAATGTATTAGTAAAATCAAACACATAAAAGTACCCGCAATGGATGTTAGGCTCAGTAGCTTTAAGCGTACACCCACGGAAAGTCAACTTCAACCACATAGGGTTCTTACGTTGAGATCCTCATCCAATATCGCGTACTATCACGTAGGGCTTATACCTCATCCGATGCCTAAGTGTGCCTCGATGTGGAAAACTAATGTTCCATCATCGGATCAAAGTATATATATATAGGTGAGTTCATGACGCCCATATGCAACCAAATAATCCATCCAAAGTTCACAAACTAGACAATAATTTCCATCAATTAATATGCCTCTATATGTACCAAAAGTTATGAATCCATATAGTTACTTCCACGTTTCCAAGAGGTTCCATTTCAAATGGTTAAATGATATTTCCACACATAATAAATCAATTTACCCACATACCCATTCAATAATACATATTCACATTTCAAAGCCCAAATTTTCATGTCCAAGTAACAAAATCACATGGTTAAAGAAAACATGCTTCTTATGTACAAAAATCCATCATTAAACCTAAAACGTGTACTCTTGGTCATAAATCATACCCTTCCACATAAACCCCCAAAATCTCCAAAAATTAGGTTTTGGTGAAAGCTCACCCAAGTCAACTAAATCAAAAGTGGAGATGTTGAGAAGGTTAAAATCTATATTTTAACATGTAGAAAGTTTATATAAAGGGAATGAACTCACAAGTTAGGTTTTGGTGAAAACCTAGAAAACCAAGTATATTGAGAGGACGATGAAGATTTCAACTATCCAAGCTAGCTCCTTAATCTTGAGGCTCTAGATGAACACAAAGAGCTTCCAAACTTGAGGGAAATCACCTAGGGTTTTCTAAAATCGCATTTATGAAGGGGAAGAGTTTTGGTGAGGAGTAAATGAGGAAAAAGCGGTGAAATCCCGTCTAAAACCTGCACGGGCTTCCGCGGCTTGGAGGCCCCGTCCTAAGTGAGTCCCGCGGCTTTGGCCGCGACTTCCAGGCTGCGCCCTAGCCCGCATAACTCACTGTATTTCAGCCAAGTCCCAACATTTGAATCCAAACCAAGGCACAATTCTATATTCAAAGTTCCAAAAAAATCAATATCAGCAAAACACCTATATTTTATAAATACCTATATTTTATAAATAGACCCTTAAAAGCGACTTCTAACATACTTAAAATTTTACGGGTGTTACACTCCCCCCATCAAGTTTTAGAGAATTCTCTAAACTTAGAAAATTTTCAAGTTTTCTCTATTATAAAGTGCAAGATAGCAAAGTTGTTGCAGAAGTTTAGAGAACAAAAACTCATTTTTTTTCTATTTTAGAGAAGTTATTGGAGATGCTCTTATACCACATCTACTTATCCGCCGGCTACCGTGTGGATCGTCGGTTGCTAACTCGGATGACTAGGCGTCTCCCTCGAAATATTGGGGCCTTTAGTCCTTGACACCGAGCCAAGGGACGGGGCCATAGTTGCATCATCCCTCTGCAAGATGTAATCTAATCCCTAGCTAAAAGTGACAGCGACATAATCGTCGGACATATCGGCATGGGGGTCACCACACTCGGTACAACTGCTACTGCCCTGCTAGAGCCTCTACCCCTACCCCTACTACCGCGTCTTGTCATCTGTAAGGAGAAAATGGTTTGAAAATTCCAACAATTCATATGCCTACCTTTAAATAAATGCACAAATGTACAACAATTCATCATATGCATGTATTTAAATTAATTTACAGAAGATTTAGATGACTTTAAAACCATAAGTCTACAAACACAAAGATATAATTCATAAATATACAGACACAAAGATATAACCATTGTGAACTATTGTCTACATAACTAAGACACGCTAGTCATCAAATGAATGATCAGATAACATAGGTTCATCTTCTTTATCTGAATCATCGTCTGAGTATTCATACTCTTCTTCCTCGTCGCTAGCTTCATTATCGGATACATCTACCTCGTTTCTAGCTTCGTTATCGGGTACATCGTCATGGTCATGTGTGGCGACTACATCGACATCTCCTGTGACAAGAGGGACGAAATCGAGGTCCTCATTTAACCATGATTATATATCACAATCATTATTAATTAATCACAATCATTATCCATAAATATATCTATTGTTTCCTAATATAGTGGTTTGCATAGTTTGTACAAATTGCTTGAGTTGCAAAAGAAACGCACCCTATATATATATATATATATCAACATACATTGATCACCATCATATATATCTCGTTAGCATACAACACTCATTATATATGTATGTATATATATATATACACACACATACACACCTATGTACTTAGATATATGTATCCATGCTATATAGATTCATCACATGCGGTTAGCAACCAACATGTACACATAAATGCACATATATGTATAAAACACATACATGCATAGCCATGCACACACATAGATACACACATACATACATAGTATATAAATAACATATATATATATATATATGTACATGTACATACACACATGTATACTATACATATGTACATATACACACATGCATGACGACATATATACGTACACACATGCAAAAATATCCACATATCCACATAGCAAAATTATACAAAATCAGTCAAATTAAAACTCATGGATAACAGAAACTTCAAAAACCATGAAAATTCGATATGATGGTCAGTAATTAGGGACGGATTACTGAGGGCCACGTGGAATTTTCATTTAAAAAAGTTAAAAGCAAAAATAATTTAACATCCTTCCACGTGTCCGACATATTACCAACGACCACGTAGAATTTTCATTTAAAATTAAAAAAAAGTATTTTAACATTCATCAGTAATTTTAATAATTACCAACACGTGTTAAATATTTGCAAAAAGAAAAACATTTCGTGGGCCATCCATCGAAAATCCGTTGTTGTCTCGTCGGATTTGTCATCGGGACAAAACTTAAAATAAAAGTCGAATAACCATGAAAAAAAGGATGAAAGAATATATCAAATTAATTGGATATCAAATTAAAAATAATATCGACGAAAATTTCCACCGATGGACTCGTCAATGTTAACCCATATCCGTTGATTTCCATCCGTAATCCGAAGGTAATCGATCATTAATTAATACATCGGAGAATACAAAAAAAATTAATACGATGAATTTACGGGCGAAACTTAATTTCCATCGGTAAATTTATTTAATTTAAAAAAATAAAAATTTATTTAATTATTTATTAAATTAACTTTCGTCAGTATAGTATTAAATTTATTCGATCGAAAGGAAAATAAAAAATATTCTAACAATTTACTGGGACTGAATTTAATTTAATATTTAATTAAATTAATTTCATCGGTAGATCGACCCTAAAATTAATTTTATTAAAAAATGAAGATATTTATTTAAAATTACTGTCATTACCAACGGAAAAAATAAACTCGTTGGTAATTCATTGGTAATTTTCATTAAATTTTTTTACTTTTTATAAAATTAATTAATTAAATTTCTATTTAAATATAATTACACTACTACAGAATTATTAATGCTACCCGGTTGAATGACGAAAATAGATGGTACCCGGTATACAAACCTCGTACTATTAGAGGGGGGGAGGGAGTTTATTCTCATGTTTAACGGTATCCGTTTGTTTGTCCGGGTACCATTTGGCTAATGCTACCCGGTTGTTATTAATAAACCGGGTACGATAAGGTAGCAAGAGCCAATACTACCACCCATCATAGTATCCGCTTTATTCAAAAAACCGGGTAAAATTGATGTTTTTAATAAAAAAAAATATGCTTATAATAATGTTCTCAATCTGTATATTTCAATATACAAACTTAAAACGAAATCCATATTTGGAGAACATATGATTAATGGACCCAAAACAATAGCATATATCTAAAGGTAGAGAAGACAAGTCGATCAATAAACCAAAAATAGTAGCTCCATTTCCAAAACCAAATCCAAATAGACATGCATTACAATCTTGTATATATAATGCTAATTTGGGAGTTTACAAAATGGTTGGTATCAAATGCCTAGATATGAAGTTTGAGTTATTGGTAGAACAATACTTAAATCTCGAGTAGTAACTGTAGGATCAAATGTTCGCACTCCAAAAAATCATCTATGTTAGGCTATATATCATACAGCAAACTGATGCATCACATCACTCGAACATGACAAGTATAACAATCAATTTCATTGTGAAGCCATTCAAATAAGTTCCTACGATTTATATGAATACAAAAATAAGTTTTATGTTTTATATTTTATCCCAAAAAAAAATCAAAGAGATCATAGTAGTAGACCCAAAAATATAAGTCAACTCATGTAGAAAACGAAAATGGACAATACCAAACAAATATTAAACTCATGTAAGTGTAAAAATATACGTATCATTATTTCATATACCATGTCAAAGTGTGACTTTTGGTATCATCGACCATGAGGAACAATGTGAACCAATGAGAAAAATGTCCAACTTAAATAAATGAGTGAAAATATTACGAGCAACTAACCAATATTAGTTCTTCAATTGCTTCATATAAGTACTTGAAAATCTTGTAGCCCATGTAACAACAATCCCATTCAACATCCTTTCGGTAAGAAGAGTTATGTCATTCCATGGTATCTAGACGCAAATTAAAACCAAAATTGTTATTTAACCAAAAAGGAGAATGCAACAGACATAACGTAAAAAAATATATATAACAAAGACATATTTTATCTGAGAATTGTGATTGTTGATACATCACAAAGTTGAACATAAAGTACAAAACATAATATCTGCATTCCTAACCGGCTTTTTGTTGATTGCACTAAATTATAGAAAGAAAGTATGTATTAGACAAGTCAAACAACAAACAAAGTGGTGGATGTGTAGATAGAAGAATTACGCGTGCGATCTCCCATCTAAATGGCCTCGATTTATCAATATCGCATGGCCTTCATCTTCGTGATATCTAGTAACAGGCTTACAAGAAAACAAAAGCAATACCAGCGTTATAAATAATAGAAAGATAGGTCAATTATAACAATTTAAGAATTGCTTACGTTTCCACGTGTTGTTTGATCATGTAGGTGTCCGGTCTTTCCTTTGCTCATCACCGAATCCAAAATGTACACAATGCGACGACGAGGAAAAATCAAAAGTAGAGACCAATGGTTGCTAGTAATGTTTAAAACTATTAGTATAAACAATGAATGTATAAATTATAAGCCCTATAACAATAAAGATGGTGGTATATATATGATACATCTGTATGAGGTACGGTGCAAGAAAAAACCACACTTCTCTATTGTGAGACATTGCACTAGCAATATTACTTATAACCAAATCACGGTCTGATTGGTACTCTTTGGCATAAATCGAGTTGGGGCAAATGAAACCACATTTGTTCTTTTCTTCTGTTTGCGTAATGCCATGTAAAAACCTAAAAACACAATAATACGATAAACCAATGTGTGTGTATATATATATATATATAAATATAATTGAACACTGAGAAAGTAGTAATCATTCGCTTACATTTGGATCGAAGTTATAAGGGTGTGATCGAGCCAACTATTGTTCACTAAACAATGAATGTCATCGCGGAAAATCATAAAGTCAAATGTTTTTGATCCAAAAACCCCGAGATCAACATGAACTTGAAACCCTCTTGGATCCGGGAGGGACTCCCAACACTTGTAAAGCGATTGCAACTTTTTCGGCCTTTTGTTCAAAACTTGCACTGGGATCGCACTCTTCACCGACAAAGTTTGCGTTTTAGGAGTCGATTTTTTCCTCGTACTCTCTAACAAAAAAATGTATGCAATCAACTAAATGTCACTATAATATATACTTGAGAAAGTGAATACTAATGTTAAATATACCTCAATGAAATCGCATGGCGTGGCCATTCGATAAAGTTGATTCGTGCTTGACTGAGGGTTGTCATTTCTTCATTTTGACACCGGAAGGGGATACATCTCAACATCATTGTCTTACATTTGGATCCAAGTTATAAGGGCGTGATCGAGCCAACCATTGTTCACTAAACAATGAATGCCATTGCGGAAAATCATAAAGTCAAATGATTTTGATCCAAATACCCCGAGATCAACATGAACTTGAAACCCTCTTGGATCCGAGAGGGACTCCCAACGCTTGTAAAGTGATTGCAACTCTTTCGGCCTTTTGTTCAAAACTTGCATCGGGATCGCACTCTTCACCGACAAAGTTTGCCTTTTAGGAGTCGATTTTTTCCTCGTACTATTTAACAAAAAAAGTATGTAATCAACTAAATCTCACTATAATATATACTTGAGAAAGTGAATAATAATGTTAAATATACCTTAATGAAATCGCATGGCATGGCCATTTGATAAAGTTGATTCGTGCTTGACTGAGGGTCGTCATTTCTTCATTTGGCACCGGAAGGGGATACATCTCAAAATCCTTTACGAGTTGGTTTACATGCACCTTTACGAAATATGCCTTCACAGGAACACAATGACATAATCCCTCCCCTATAGAATGTACCATCCCTTTTGCACAAGGTAACTTACTATCACCATCTACTACTACCAAATGGCAAGGGGTGGGTAACTTCAAATAAATATGTATGTAAGTGTGTATATATATGTATGATACAAATAAATAGATTTCAGTATGTAAGTATATATATATATATATGTAAGTTATCTATCCATTACCTGTACGCTACCAACTTCTTCTAGACAAACGATTGAGCCAAAACTACTCTTCTTCATCCCTAGTGCCGAGTTTCCATCATGTATGCCATCGTTTTTGAATGCCATTTTCTTGAGCATTTCATACTTAGCATCGAGCTAGTAACTTATTATGCTCTGCCATATCTGCTAGGAATACCTTTCTCTTCTCATCAAAATGGGCATCAAATTGCGTTTTCTTCTCCTTGCACTCAACATCAAATAACCTTTGTTTCTCCTTTTACTCAACATCAAGTAACCTTTGTTTCTCCATATACTCGACATCAAATTGCATTTTCTTTTGCTCCCAGTCAGTATCCACTAGGGTTCAACTTCTTTTAATTTTTTCCTATAAAACCCTAGGGATGCCCTTTTTCAAGCCAAGAACCCAAACTCCTTGTGAAACTTATTTATCTTTTTCAGTCTATTAATGCAAATAAATTTGACAAACGTGAGAAAAAATAGTTATTTGACATTTTTCATTGGAGCGTAAAATAAATATAAATATTAAATTTTTTCTTACAATCGCTTCTGCTAGTGCCCAAATGTCTGCGTTAGTATGTATGTTCCATCAGCTACTTTGACTCTCCTAGCCAATAAAAAAATCTCTTGCTCGTTTGTCTTTTATCTTCCATATCTCATGACTCTCCTAGCCAATAAAAAAATCTCTTGCTCGTTTGTCTTTTATCTTCCATATCTCAGACTATTCACCTGATTCAATCATCTCTTTGCCCCATGTCTCTTCCATACCACGATACACATGTGCACCTAACCGTGGTGGATTCGTGTTTAGCATCGCATTCACCCTCCCTCGTTCACTTTTCTCCTTTACATAAGAATAATAGCAATCAAAAATAATTCAGCATCATAATAATGTAAACATAAGCTAAGTTCGAATAAACCTCAAATTCCTTTGTAGATTTGATTTTCACAAACTTTTCCTACGTTTCCTGATCCAAATATACGGGTAAAGCTCACATGGATTGTGTTAGGACTGAACTTCAATTCAACAAATAGAACACACCCTAACAGATTGCAACCTTTCTTTCGAAACTTGGAATTAAGATTCTTTTTGAAGTTCTTCCAAGTCGTGTTGGCAATTTTTAGTACATTGGATCTACCCTTGTCGTCTTCAATATGCCATTTAGTCTGTTATTTTTCAAAATAAATCTATTATAGTTACTCGAAGATATACATTCGCTACAAGCCCCATAAAGGGGTTGTCACTTACATTTATTATGCCATGGCACATGCAAAAATTATTACAGATCATACCTTAATAGTCATCCATAGCAAATCCATGTTCTTTTTCTTTACTTTATCCCAAGCAGGTTTGTTTATGGAAATCATCGATCTAGCTGTCACTCCTACCCAATTATTGAATTTGGTGTAGTTAACTCCCGTACGTTTATCGAACTCATCGAATTGAATATGCATGGAATCTGCATTTTTAGTTTGTTTCTTCAACAATGTCACACTTCTCTTACGTCTTGGTTGTGATGGCAGGTCAAAACCATGGCTCTCATTGGAAGACGATGGCAGGTCAAAACCATGGCTCTCTTCAGAAGACGATTCCTGGTTTGACATGTCTACATAATAATATATATAAAAAAGACAGATTAAAAGCCATGTATACATAACAATACAGGATAAAGGATTAGTTTGATTTTGTCAAGGGCGGTAGTTGTATTCGGTCATAAGACTGATCTACGATAGCAACAAGAGCAGCTGCAACTATGTCGTGTTTTGAGTCGCAAAATAGCAACCTAAGAGTTGTTAATTGAATTGAAAAATAGCACCATAAGGGCTGTAAATTGGCTCGAAAAACAACACTGTAAGGGTTGTAAATTGGCTCGAAAAACCACTACAAGAAAAATGGTAATTAGTGATAAAAATAAATTGGTCACTAACGATAGAAAATTGGTCACTAATGTCGTTTAGTGACCAAAATTTCGGTCGTCACTTTTCGTCATTAAAGGTCCGTCACTAATTGACAATAGTGACGAAATACAAAATTGGTCACTAATTAGTGACAAAATTAAAGTGGTCACTATGTTTGTGACAACTAAAGTGGTCACTAAATTTCGTCACTAAGTTGTTAAAAGTCGTCACTAATTGTCAAGATAACGGCTCAGTTAACGTCCGTTAACTTTCATTAGTGACCAAAAAATGTGGTCACTAATTATAAAAAATGAATAAAAAATTTGTCATAAATTTATACTGTTATTGTTATTGCAATATAACTAAAACCTGCTAATTTGTAAAGATGAAAATCTAAAACAAATTTCATTTGCAAAAAGTATAATTCTTTGATCCAAACAAGCATGCCAAAGTCATATCAATTTATTTATCACTAAATCACTTGATGACTAACAAAAATAGAACATAGACTTCTTAGTTTTGAGATCCCAATGCAGATAACTTTGACAGTTGTGCCATCATGAGGTTCATTTTGTCCTTCATTTGGTTCTGCTCCTCTTGAAATTTCAGTTGCTCCTCTTTAAATTTCGCCTGCTCCTGTTGAAATTTCACTTGCTCCTCTTGAACTTTCAACTGTTCTTCTTTGATTCTCTTAACTTCTTCCTCTAAAGCCTTTGATTTGTTCTTTTCTAATTCCAACTCTATTCGCAGATTTTCTGTGGCTAAAACATGTTTTATCGAAGCGGCACGTCCCTTTATATATCCTGGAATACGATGTAGCTTTTTCAAACAAATTTCTGCCGGGGAACAAGAAGAAGCAGCTTCCTCACTTAGTAATTCATTCTGCACGACAAAAGAATAAGAACAAACTCATCAACTCCATTAAGATCTATCAAACAGCCTATTGAAGACACTTTGCATGCGTCTTATATGCTCCTACGAAATAGATGAACCACTATTTAGTAGAGTAGTACTTGGCAGCAGCCAAACAAGCATAAACAGAAGATGATTAAGAACTCAAAAGCATGATGAAATTTATGTTTGTTCACCTCTTGTTCATTCTTAGTAGGATTTTCAGGAAGGTTACAAGGCATCTTTAATACTAGGTATGCTAATACAAATGCAACACTTGTGTCCCGAATGCATTAATAATCACATTGGTTGTTACTAGTGATGGCCAAATGCGCCCGCCCCGATCCGACCCGAACCGATCGATTAACCGAGCCCGACCCGACCCGGCCCGCCTTAGTGTCAAACCGTTTTGAAGCCCGAAAAGCTAGACCGGTTTGGGTTTTTGGAGTTTTTGGCGGCCTGGACCGGCTCGGCCCGACACCGGTTCACGACCCGGTTTTTGGCCCGGCCCAGCCCGATTTTCACAATTCAAAAAAACTATCCGTTTCTAGCCGTTTTTGACCCTTTTTTTGTGTTTTTTACCTCTCCAAACCCATATAAATACTTGTGTTGGTTATGGATAGTGACACCAACTTACAAAAAGCAAAAAACGCATACAATTCTTATTTATCGGCTCTCCCTATATTCGTTTCTCGCAAGTTCTAGTCTAATATCTCTAGTTCTCTACTCTCTAGTCTATACTCTCAAGTCTCAAATCTCTACTCTCAAAATGGCCGAACAAAATTACCAAGTTATTGCCGAGCATGGATGAAAAGCACCGATTTGGAGCCATTACAACATGGTGATGCTCTCCGACGGTACAAAAAAAGCGCAATGCAAACGGTGTGGAGATCTCTTTGCGGCGGCCACAAATACCACGTTAAAGCGCCACCACGAGTCTTCGTTCAAGAAGTTGAAATCGGGTGACGATCTAAATCAAGCCATACTTGACAATTCTGGTCAATTATGGTCGTATGATGCCGCGTTGGCCTGAGAAATGCAAATGAAATGTGTCATTCAAGTGGGGTTGCCGTTCGGACATTTCGACAATCCTCACATTACGAACATGATCAAACTCTCGCTCCGACCACGCTATGTGGGTTCAGTAAGTCGTCAAATTCTTAGACGTAATGCTATAAAACTTTGGAAAATGGCCAAAAAAGATACGCGACAAATGTTTTTATCATTATCCAACAACATTTCTTTAACGTGTGATATATGGAGCGCACCATTCGGATTGCCACAATCTTGTATATGCATAACGACACATTGGATTGTGCCGCAATTTATGCAAACGTGTAATCACGTTTGAGCACTTTGGTTCGCCACATTCGGGTGAGCGTCAATTTAGTATAATTATGAGAAATATTGAATATTATAATAAAAATAATAAGGTTATTAGTATTTCGTTTGATAATGCTAGTAATAATACGTTATGTGTGGACAAATTAAAGTTGGCTTTATCCCCTATTTTAAATGGAAAATTATTTCATACACATTGTTGCGCACACATAATAAATCTAGTCGTTCAAGACGGCTTAGTAGTATGTAAACATTCTTTAACTAAGTTTAGGCTTATGTTACGCCGGATTTTCACAAAAGATAAAAGTATGCAACAAGCATATATAAAATATTGCAAAGATGTCGGTTTTAAAGCTTTGGGACCGGCACACGATATGCCGGTTAGATGGAATTCGACTTACAAAATGATGGATAATTTATTAAGACAAAAACTATATATTCAAGCATTTTACAACATTCAATACCCGGATAACACGATATCTGAATATGATTGGCAAATGCTTGAAGGCTTACATGATATTTTGGGCGATTTCAAAAGTGCAACAACTTTGTTATCCGGTATTTATTAACAAGCCCTTTACTTTTAAATCAAATATATATTTTGGCAAGTAAAATTTCTCAATACGAAGAACATTTCAACTTTCAAAACGTTGTAGCACCAATGAAAGCAAAATTATTAAAATATTTTAAAGAGATCACCTTCAATTTTCTTTGTGCCGCGACATTAAACCCGTATTTAAATGTTACGGGTGTCGAAGTTTTAATACAATCGATATGTGTAGTGTTTGATTTGGATACGGCTACAAATTCTTCTTTTTCAAGGAACCGCATACTACAATTTAATAGTGATTTTCATCAATTATTTGATATTTATAGAATTAATTATGGGGGAGGAAGCCAACAAACCCCTACAACTCAAATGTTTTCACCGGGTTCTAGTTCTAGTTCTCGTGGGCGAAACCGGTCCGACTTAATGACAAATTTAATGAACTCGGTTTTAAATGAATCTAGTAAAAAATTTAGATTTGATGGTGATAATTTGAGTGAATTCAATATGTACATACATACTAATTTTATAGCGGTATCCTCCACAACCGTCAACGATGTTGAATCACTAGATTTATTAGAATGGTGGAAAGGTAAACAACCTCAATACCCGGTTTTGGCATCTATTGCCCTTGATATACTAACAATCCAAGCTAGTACCGTAGCTTCGGAGTCTGTTTTTTCTCTTAGTGGCAGGATCATATTATCGGAGCGTCGGTCAAGATTAACCCCGGAGTCGGTAGAGTGCTGCATATGTTTGAAGGATTACTTGGATAGCCAACAAAGAATTCAACATGAAACAAGTCTGGAGGCAGATATAGACGATGTGGAATTAAACTTAGCCGAAAACGAAGTGGACGAAGGACTAAGTATGCCGGGAACCGTAACCAAGGACGATGCTAGTAGTACCGGTGGCGTCTCACGTTACGACGATGAAGAAGAAGAACCCGACCGCCTTGATGATAATACGACTGTTGATCGACTGGAAAAGTACGGAACTCTTCAAGACTATAATCCAGAGTATAATCCATACAATCCATACAATTACAATCAATGGGGATAGGGTGAGGGAGCGGACCTTCGGGTTCTTAGAATTTATGTATTGTAAGTTTATAACTTAAAATTATAAATAAAATGTATTTTTAAAGTGTATTTTAGAGATTTATTATAAATAAAACGTATTTTTAAAGTGTATTTTAGTGATCCAATCCAATTTTTATTTTTTAAAGTTTAGTAATTAGTTATTATATAAAGAAATTATTAAAAAAATAAAAAGATCTTGGCCCGGTTTTGGGTGAACCGGTTTAACCCAAGCCTAACCGGGGCACACGTTTTCGTGTGAAACCCGGACCGACCCGACCCGAAGCCCGATGGGCCCGGTTTTTGCTTTCACTGTTGAGGCCCGAAGCCCGTTTTGGCCCGGCCCGGCCCGAGCCCGATTTTTGGCCATCACTAGTTGTTACCAAGGGAAATGTCCCCATAGTATCCCAACATAGAACCCTCATGCCGGGACTCAACTACACCTTCAGTTTAGACAAATAAAATATAGTCACGGAGACACAAAAACGTGTCAAAGTAGCTGACCTTTGAATAAATGTCAGTTGTTGTGATCAAAAATGAGAAACTAACCGTTTTTAAGGCATAAGACACACTAGCATCTCATATTCATGTTCCCTAGCACCTACGTGCAAAAGCAAGGTTTGGGTATGCGTCTTGTTGAAACCACAAGAATACAACTTTCACTTTTGTGCATTTAATAGTCATTTGTTAAGCTTTATCATAGTACACATATAAGTCTATAATAGAAGTTCAAGTACGAGCCACTGTATAATGACAATGCTTCAATTCAAAGAAGTGTATTTCGAGATTATTGCCACTTATCATCTTGACTTGTACCCGATTAATTAATATTTTCGTTATAGGACCATGGTGCAAGCTGTCCTGAAGAGAGAGAGAGAGCGTGTTACCGGTGTAGGAGGTCAAGTCAAATGGCAGCTTGATACATGGAGGGTTGGTCCTGCTGCCCTACAGGTTAGTTTAATTCATACAGACAACTTAATCAATACACGGTTTAATGAAAAATAGCCAAACAACCCCTTAGAGTTGTTTGCTTAATTCTGCAAAGTACGGATGATGATTCCTAATAGATCCATTCCCTAGGTGCAACACCTTGGAAGTCTTTCCTGCATCAGTTGTTAAACTCACAAAATTGCTTACATTTTCAAAAGTTTGAATCTCATCTATTTAAGTGATGCTTTCACTTGCTATTCCAATGAGGAGATCTAATGTTGACAAGCTACTTGCTAAATTCTAACAGACGTTTTCAAGTCAGAGCATAGAACCAAGAACCCAGACAATTAGTCGTGTATTTGCTTGATCCTGTTTATGGAGGGATGAATTGAAATGATTCTATTCTGTTTGATTTGATTTCCTTCCATGCTGCAATGATGCATATATAATTCAATATCTTTTCTTCTAATAATATGCGATTACAAGTTTACAACATGCATTACATGGTATGAGGATTGGTCTTAGATCTTAATGGAGAGTTGCCTCTCGAAGGGACATTGTAATTAGTTTTACCACCTGCTCCATTTCGTCTGCTTTTTTGCATGCTATTCTGTCTAGTTATCCATCAGGTTTCTTCACTCTTTCTTAATGTCATATCCGCAAATTTAAATTATTGATTCTAGTTTATAGAATAATGCTTATGAAGGAATGAATTACCAGAAAGATAAGCAATCCCCACACAGATAAAGATAGAATAAGAAACTGCATGCATTGAAAAAACAACTATAAGTAAACAACAATTTTGTGACTGAGAAGTATATGTAGAAGACATGAGAGTTAACAAAAATTTTCAATATGTAGCTCGGATTGGGCAATCCTGGCAGAAAGACTATATAAAGGGCAATCCCGGCAGAAAGACCTCGGATTGGGGAGGGAATTCTTTGATGTAGCATTTCACTTGCACTACAAGAAAAATGGTAATTAGTGACCAAAATTTTAGTTAACCGTAAGGGCTGTTAATTGGCTGGAAAAACAGCACCGTCAGTGCTGTAAATTGGCTCAAAAAACAACACCGTAAGGGCTGTTAATTGGCTCGAAAAACAACCCTGTATGGGCTGTAAATTGGCTCGAAAAACAGCACCGTAAGGGCTGTAAATTGACTCGAAAAACAGCACCGTATAGGCTGTAAATTGGCTCGAAAAACAACACTGTAAGGGCTGTAAATTGGCTCGAAAAACAGCAGCGTAAGGCTTGTTAATTGATCGTGTGACATGTCCTATTAAATTACAAGAAAAAATGGAAAATTGTGCCAATGCCATTGTACAACTTCTTGACAGAAAACACTTTTCAAAATGATAAGCCTCATTTCCAAAAGATGAATAAAAATATTTAAATCCTTAGTATCATGATTCATACAATACAATAAGGCGTAGAAAATGGTTTGGACTTTGACCATTTAAAAAGAATTGCATGAACCCATGATCAATTTTGAGCTTCTATCAATAATCAATTCATTTTGGGTGCACGAAAAAGAAAGAGAACCTTGTTATAGTTCACGTGGACAACAGAAAAAAGGCACAAAACACAACAGTCAAAGCTTAAAACATATACAAAAACCAAGCCAATGCAAAAACCAACTTAAAACATTGAATATACCAACACCACTTTCGCATCTAAACAGTCATATCTATCCATTGTCACTTCTTTATTGACACTTAAAGGAACATTTAACTCACTTTGGCAATTTAGCAAACAGGTTATTGTTAGGGATTGGGGGAAAAATAGTCGATCAGTTTGACCGGATTTCTTGAGAATCGTGTAAGTCACTTTCCGAATTGGTATTTCGACCCTATGCCTGGGTTGCACGAAATCCAATATGGGATAAGACTCAAGAACACTCTCGTTTTTAGGCACAAAAGCGAGAGCCAATTTGCTGGAGAGTATATGATGATTGTTTAAAATCGTGAGTCTAAAACATAAGTATATACGGTATATATACTAGCCCCATTCGTAAAATAGGAAATAACGGAAAATGGCAATTATTGTAAATCACTATCAATTATAGTCGATTACAATCAATTTAGCTAAAAATGACAATGATTGTAAATCACTATCAATTATAGTCGATTACAATCAATTTAGCTAAAAATGACAATGATTGTAAATCACTATCATTATAGTCGATTACAATCAATTTAGCTAAAATTAAGGGCAGAAAATAATTGACCATTAAATGTTCAGTAAAAGCAGATTTAGTCCAAAAATAGACACCAAGAGCTTCTGGTCCAGAGACGCCCATCAGAGGCTCTGCCGTGCCAAAGAGGCTTAGAGGCTCTAATGTGCCCTAAGAAGCTCTGATGTGCCATAGAGGCTCAGAGGCTCTGTCGTGCCTTAAGAGGCTCTGTCGTGCCTTCAGAGGCTCTGTCGTGCCTTCAGAGGCTCTGTCGAGCCTTCAGAGGCTCTGTCGTGCCAACGAGGCTTAGAGGCTCTGACGTGCCTTCAGAGGCTCTGACGTGCCTTCAGAGGCTCTGTCATGCCTTCAGAGGCTCTGCCACTTGGATCACGGCTAGGGGCGTTGCCCCTTGACCCCCCCACCATTTCATCGTGTCCGGGATCAAACTCGTCTTATAACAAGTGTGCACTCCGCACCACACTTGTATTAGATCATAGTTTGAAACCCATTAGTACTCGTGTTATAACCAATTACACTTAAATGCCTGGTGACACTAAAATCACCAACAATCCTCCCCCATTTTAGTATAACCCATGAAATAACACATTTAAATTAAACAAACCAAACTTGCACATAAATGAAAATATCGAAACGATTGAATTTCCACATTAGTATTTTACACATTTCAAATATTCGAGAATCAAGGTGTCCCAAGGATTGAACCCATCAACTCATTTGAATACCTGAAGATAAAATACATACAAATTTCTTATATGTCCAGCAAATTAAAACTTGACACAATTATAAAGCCGTGTGTCCTAATCCTCTCATGATTGTATATAGGCCAAGTTCCAACCTTTTGAAATGCGGCTACACTTCACAATCACATAGGTAATTCCTTTACTTCGTGTACCTGCAAATACACTTTATCAAAGGAATTATTAAGAAGATAAACTTCACCCTAACCACTGCAGGACTGAACACATACGTGGGATGATTCAACTTGTGTTCCAATTTATAAGTGTGAGCTTTCCACATTGAATTCAACTTCTAATGTCATATTAGAAGGGAATTGGGTGACTCACCTTTATAAATTTATAAGGACTTTAATCCCATCCCAATCGCAGACTTGTGCACTAAGTCTCTTGTCAGACCTTTAGTTAAATGATCTGCCAAATTTTGTTGCATTCTAATAAACTCAACGGACCATTCATGATTAATTCTCTAAACATACTATGTCTAACATCCAGGTGTCTAGATTTACCATTGTAAACTTGGCTATAAGCCTTAGCCAAAGTGGTCGCACTGTCACAATAGATTGAAATAGGTGCAATTGGCTTTGGCCACAATGGAATCTCATAAATTAAATTGCTTAGCCACTCCGCCTCATTACCGGCGGCGGCTAGTGCAACAAACTCAGATTCCATTGTTGAGTTTGTAATACAAGTTTGCTTTTTAGATGCCCACGAGATGGCACCTCCTCCAAGCAAAAATACCGAACCACTAGTTGAGGAATGATCCTCCATGTTGGATATCCAACTTGCATCCGAATAACCTTCTAAAACCGAAGGATATCCTAAATAACTCAAACCATAATCCATGGTTCCCTTGAGATATTTGAATACTCTTCGAACCGCTTGCCAATGTTGAGTACTAGGATTACTAGTATACCGGCTCAATCGTCCTACGACATAAGCTATATCGGGCCTGGTGCTTGTCATGACGTACATCAAGCTACCAATGGCCTTAGAGTATTCAAGTTGTGAAATAGACTTGCCCGTATTAGGCATTAATTTCACACTTGGATCCATAGGAGTGCTTACGGGAGAACACTCACGGTAATTAAACTTATTGAGAATTTTCTCAATATAATGCGATTGCGTCATAACAATCCCTTTGTTAACCCGTTTAATCCTTATACCAAGGATTACATCAGCCTCTCCCATATCTTTCATGGAAAATTTAGATGACAACAATTTCTTAGTCTCATCTACATACAAGCAGATGATCACACCCGCACCAGTAGCATCAAATCTACTATAAACACATTTGTCACTTTGGTTTAAAGAAAAACCACATGACAAAATTACTTCATCAAACTTTTGATGCCATTGTTTTGGTGCTTGTTTTAGCCCGTACAAGGATTTCACAAGTTTACAGACCTTATGTTCGTTTCCGGGCATAACGAAACCTTCCGGTTGTTTCATGTAAACTTCCTATTGAAGATCACCATTCAAGAAGGCTTTTTTAACATCCATTTGATGGATAATAATATTGTGTATTGCCGACAAGGCGATTAACAATCTAATAGTCGAAATACGTGCCACCGGAGCACACGTATCGAAATAGTCAATACCGGGTTTTTGCCGAAACCCTTGAATTACTAACCGGGCCTTGAATTTATCAATCGTGCCATCAACTTTCATCTTCTTTTTGAAGATCCATTTGCATCCAAGTGGTTTAGAACCTGGAGGCAAATCTGATAACACCCAAGTGTTATTCTCAAGAATTGATGATATTTCGTCATCAATTGCTTCCTTCCAAAAGGCGACATCTCGAGACTCCATCGCTTCTTTGAAAGTCTTTGGGTCATCCTCAATACTGTAACAATAAAAGTATTGAAACCCAACCTCATCCCTTGAACCTTCCACCAAATACAGTTGGAATTCAAGACCGAAATTTTTGGCAATTCGACCTCTTTGGCTTCTCCGGACCTGCTGTGTTTCTGGAGTTGAAACAACATCCAAATTTTCTGAATTTTGAACTTTATTGGTGCTAGGAAACAGGTCCTTAGGTCTTTGTATTGATGAAAATCTCATCTCATCAAAAATCGCATCACGCGACTCGATTACGGTGTTAATCGACACCGAATCATTAGGTTCGATTACGTAGAAACTATAAGCCTTGGAATTTTCTGCATATCCAATGAATATACAATCAATTCCACGTTCACCCAAAGTTTTCCTTTTGGGTTCGGGTAGTTTTACAACAACCCGACAACCCCAAATTCGAAAATAATTCAAATTCAGAGTTTTCTTGAACCAAAGTTCATATGGGGTTCTTTTGTTCCTTTTATTTGGAACTCTATTCAAAACATAACATGCCGTTAACATGGCCTCTCCCCAAAATCCCTCACTCAATCCCGAGTAAGAAAGCATCGAGTTTACCATTTCCTTTAAAACTCGATTTTTACGTTCGGAAACCCCGTTTTGTTGAGGTGTGTATGGTGCCGTTGTCTCATGGATGATACCAACTGATTGAAAATATTGGGGATCCATATATTCCCCTCCACGATCAGTTCTAATACATTTAATCGAATTACCCAATTGTAGTTCGACTTCGGTTTTGTAAATTTTAAACTTTTCTAAGGCTTCATCTTTTGCATGCAAAAGATATACATAACAAAACCGAGTATTGTCGTCAATAAAAGTGACAACATATTTCTTATTTCCCAAGGAAGGAGTGGAGTGGAAATCACACAGATCACTGTGTACAAGCTCCAAAACATCCGTATTCCGTTTAACGATCGGAAAAGGTTGTTTTGTAACTTTTGTGAGCATGCAAGTTTGGCACCTCTCCGCATTAATGTCAAAGGTTGGAATTAATCCATCTTTTGACATTTCATGCATCCTTCTAAAATTCACATGCCCCAATCTAGCATGCCATAACATTGAATCAACAATTTTAGAAGAAAACGATGACGATATAAAAGCAGAATTTTCATAACATAAAATTTTATTAACCACATTTAAGCGAAACATGCGATCACACAAATAACCAAAACCAATAAAATGGCCACCTCGAGATAGGATAAACCTATTCGATTCAAATACTTGTTTAAATCCAAGATTATCCAAACAACTACCACATACTAAGTTCTTACGAATTCTAGGCACAAACAAAACATCAAACAATTTAAGTGTATTTCCAGAAGAAAATTCTAAATTAACTACTCCAACTCCACAAACTTGTGCACTCGACTCGTTTCCCATATTCAGCACCGAACCGTCTTCAACCGGTGTCAATTTCTCGAACCACCGACGATCCTTGCAAATATGTCTTGTCGCTCCCGAGTCGATCCACCATGCACAGTCATCATCCTGCACATAAAACGACTCGGGTATGAGTGAAACATAATTCTGGACAGAATTATCAAAGTTAGTCAAAAACTGACCTCCTTTCACTTGATCGCGATCATTAGACCCCGATCCACTTCCACTCGAACCAGCACCATTATTGTTTAATTTCACCCGGCAATCACGTTTGTGATGACCCACCTTGTTGCATCTCCAACACACCAAATCCTTTTTCCTTTTAACGAATTTGTTGGGTCCATCAAACTTACGTTTCTTGCCTTTTCCGTTATTGTTGGAGTTGGTTTTTTTCTCCTCCACCATGTGGACAGAGGGTTGTCCAGATTCAATTTTCCCCTTGGATTTGCCATTTTCTTGCACCCGAAGAGATTCTTCGATGTGCAAATGACTCCCAAGTTGAACCAATGACAGTTCCTCTTTTTGATGTTTCAAGTTATGCTTAAAATCTTTCCAAGAAGGTGGCAATTTGTCAATCACACTCGACACAACAATAGATTCATCCATATGCATGTTGTGGAGTGTAAATTGACCCAAGATACGAAGGATTTCATTATATTGTTCCATTACGGGCCTCGAGTCCACCATTTTATAACTGTTAAAATCGCTAACCAAGAACTTCTTACTAGAAGCATCTTCAACGATGTACTTGGACTCGAGGGAATCCCATAATTCCTTCACACTTGCCACATTTTGGTAGATATCAAAAAGGGAATCGCACATACCGTTTAAGATGTGTCCTCTGCAGATATAGTCATCATTCTCCCACTTGCTCCTTCTCCTTGTGTACTCCAGTGTCTCATCCTCCATTACTTCTGGCATGGGTGTACTCAGCACATACACTACCTTCAGAGCAGTCAGAAGAAAGTGCATCTTTTTCTGCCAACGTCTGAAATCAGTGCCTTCAAACTTCTCCAGCTTTCCAAACTTTGAGGTCATCTCTTTCACAGAATCGGCCATGATCGACATGTCAAAATACCAATTCGAATGTTAGGGATCGGGGGAAAAGTAGTCGATCAGTTAACCGGATTTCTTGAGAATCGTGTAAGTCACTTTCCGAATTGGTATTTCAACCCTATGCCTGGGTTGCACGAAATCCAATATGGGATAAGACTCAAGAACACTCTCGTTTTTAGGCACAAAAGCGAGAGCAAATTTGCTGGAGAATATATGATGATTGTTTAAAATCGTGAGTCTAAAACTTAAGTATATACGGTATATATACTAGTCCCATTCGTAAAATAGGAAATAACGGAAAATGGCAATTATTGTAAATCACTATCAATTATAGTCGATTACAATCAATTTAGCTAAAAATGGCAATGATTGTAAATCACTATCATTATAGTCGATTACAATCAATTTAGCTAAAATTAAGGGCAGAAAATAACTGACCATTAAATGTTCAGTAAAAGCAGATTTAGTCCAAAAATAGACACCAAGAGCTTCTGGTCCAGAGACGCCCATCAGAGGATCTGTCGTGCCAAAGAGGCTCAGAGGCTCTGATGTGCCTTAAGAAGCTCTGATGTGCCATAGAGGCTCAGAGGCTCTGTCGTGCCTTAAGAGGCTGTCGAGCCTTCAGAGGCTCAGAGGCTCTGACGTGCCTTCAGAGGCTCTACCACTTGGATCACCGCTAGGGGCGTTGCCCCTTGACCCCCCCCCCCCCCCCCCCCGCCATTTCATCGTGTCCGGGATCAAACTCGTCTTATAACAAGTGTGCACTCCGCACCACCTAACTTGTATTAGATCATAGTTTGAAACCCATTAGTACTCGTGTTATAACCAATTACACTTAAATGCCTGGTGACACTAAAATCACCAACAATTATGACACAGTAATGGTTTGTATAAGATAAGAAAAACTAAACCACAAAAGGAAAAAGAACCAAACAAGATCTTACTACAAAAATAAACCCTAATAATCAAAATCCATTTAATCGATAAAAACCCATGTAATTTCTTATGGAAAAAATCAAACTTGGTCGACAATGGAGAACACAACAGCGGAGACGCCGGAGAACACATCAACGGTTGGTGATGATGGATAACAGCAATGAGAGAAAAATGACGTTATATACTCCCGTTTCTTCAATTTTGTAGAACCATAAGAGAAACATGGTAGCTTGACTGTTTTTGCTTCTTTAAAATTGAGTAGTAAATTTTGGGGGCAATTCACAAAAAGGCGCCATTTTCCAATGTGTG
Organism: Arctium minus; assembly: GCA_954870635.1. NCBI lineage: Eukaryota > Viridiplantae > Streptophyta > Magnoliopsida > Asterales > Asteraceae > Arctium > Arctium minus. The sequence goes on along the minus strand of OX941080.1, from coordinate 39,966,840 downwards.
TGATGTAATTATCCAAAAACATTATTTACTTTTTTTTTAAATATGCAATTCATTAATATTTTTTTAGAATTTTATATGACTTGTAAAATAAAAGCATTATATAAAATTGTTAAAATTAAATATAGAGAGAATATCGTCCTTCTAAGTGTATATATATATATATATATTATGTACATATATAACAAATTAGCCCGGAAGTTCTTTCCTTCAAAAAAAATTACATCGAATTTGTATTTTTTTTAAAGAAAATGAAAAAAATACTATAAAGACTAAAACATATATATGAATTAAATCCATACCTAAAACATAAAAATATGATAAATAATTTTTCACTACTAAGGGGGTGTTTGGGATTACTTATTTAAATGCTTATTAAGTTATTCCATTTTGTCATCGTTGATAAGCAGTTTTCAGTGTTTGGATGGGAGAAAAGAAAATTTGTTTATACCTTTTTGTCACTGCTGCTGATAAAGAGTTTTTAATATGTCATTTCATTCTAACTTATTAACTTATTTGAAACAATTTATAAGTTTTTTGGTTATTTTACATGTATAAGCAATCCCAAGCATCCCCTAAATAACAACTTATTAGCTTATTACATTTTGGTATCACCATAAGCTAATCCAAACAGTTTTTATAAAACTCTTGTTTGAAACCACATAAGTTAATAAACACTTTTATATAAAATCATAAGTTGTTTTGAAAAAGCAATCCCAAACACCCCATAAATAATGAATAACTTCATTTTAAACTTGTTACATCATGGAAGAACGTACAAATCACAATCAAAGTTGTTGCATTTATTCATTTTTGCAACGACGACCAAGTACTTTTATTATATTTGACTGCAAACAAAACAAGATGTATATTAAATTGATTTAAATAGTCGGCCAAAATTTTAAACAAATTATTTGTTTAAAAAGAATTGGTTTATTACCTTCATGATGTGGCGTGGTTTTCTACCCATGATCCTTCGTTGTGGTCGGATCTCAAATAAGTTGTATCATCAATATCAACATTTGAAGATGGAATACCGAATGAAAATAGAGGTAGCTCGTCGAACTGATCGTATTCCTCTTTGTCCACAACATTTTCGACACCTACTATATGTCTTTTACGATGTATGACGATGTGCTATTTGGAATCTTTGGGGTCCTCAACAAAGAATACTTGGGAAGCCTGCTTGAGTAGAATGAATTGTTCTAATAAATAGTCCTATCTCTATAAGTCAACAATTGTGAAACCATCATCATTAACATTAACACCTCGTTGGTTTTCGACCCATTTACACTTAAACAAAGGTATGTAGAAGAAATTATATTCAAGCTCCCAAATTTCTTCAATGACACCATAATATGAGTTTTTGGTTGTCCTCGACCTAGTTTCATTATTTGCCCTATCGTATTCAGTCGTTGTGGCTCGGTAGTGTACTTTTGTCATCTTGTCGTTTGGTGTAAAATGTATATCCATTAATGTCGTAGCCTTGGTATGATGCCACATCATATCGTGGGCCATACCCCAACCTTTCCACTACTTGGTCAACCTCTTCCCTGACACTTGCAATCACCCTGTCTTTCAACCATTGTGCAAATGTTCTGTTATGTTCGGTAGCCAACCATATTTCGCTTTTCGATATGTTCTTCGTTCGTAACATAGTCATGTGCTCATGTACATAGGGAGCAACAATTGTCATATTTTGTAGAACAAAAAATTAAGCTTGCTTCAATTGGTCCCGATCTGGAACGATCTTTTAAATCTAATTGTCCCAACCCCACCAAGTCTACCCTCATGTCGAGATCGTGGAACACCAATATTATTGACCCCGTCCAAATAGTCTGTACATAAATCAATCACCTCCTCTAAACATATCCTTCAACGTTACTATCGATTCCTTACATACCCTTTTAAAAAACCCATATATCTCTTGAATGGATACATGTATCGTAGGAAAACGGGACCACACACCTTTATTTCTTCAACAATATGAGATACCACGTGAACCATGACATCGAAAAAGGAAGGCAAAAATTACATCTCGAGTTAACAAAGAGTGAAGATAATATCCCATTTCCATGAATCCAACACCTCAGGATCAATCACTTTCGAATGAATCATGTTAAAAAACAAAGAGTTTTGTGATAGTGTGACGGATGCGTTCCGGCAAGATTCCACGAATTGCAATTGGAATCATGTGTGTCATTAAAACATGACAATCGGGGGATTTCATACCAAGTAATTTCAAGTCCTTCATTGATACCAACTTCTTAATGTTAGCTGAATATCCGGCTAGAACCTTAACACCATGTAAGCATCGATAAAATCTTGTTTTCTTGGCTCTCGAAAACGTATAACAAGCTGGTGGTAGATATGTTCGGCTTCCGATCTCAACACGAGCAAGTTGTGATCGAATTCCCATTTCAACCATGTCTTTTCGAACTTTAACCCCATATTTTGTCCTCCCTCGAATGTTTAGTAGCAAGCCTAACAAACTATCACAAACATTTTTCTTAATATGCATAACATCAAGACAATGTCGTACTTGCAGGTGCTCCCAATATGGTAAATCCCATAAAATAGACCTTTTTTTCCAAATATTCTTGGGAGGAGATGTACCACCTCTTTCGAGCACTATGTTTACATTTTCAACTCGAGAATATATAGTTGGTCCATCTAATGGTGGTCTTACCACCCCATGTTCTGTTTTCCCGTCAAACACTTTCTTCAATATACGGTATGGAGGACTTCTTGGAAGCGATCTTCGATGTCCCATGAACACATTTATCTTACAGTTTCTCAACCTCAACGAATGTGTGTCATCTTCATAAATAGGGCATGCTTTTGCTCCTTTTGTAGTACCATATGCTCGAAAACCATTTATGGTATAAAAGATCATGGCTTTTAGTTGAAAATTCTCTTTACAATATGCATTATACACTTGGATGCCTGAACTGCACAATTGTTTCAAGTCATCGATCAACGGAGCTAAATACACATTAATATCATTCGTATAGGTTGTTTAGACCTTGAATCAACAATGACATCATAATGTATTTTCGTTTCATACATAACCAGGGTGGAAGATTGTAGATGCATAGAAGAACATGCCAAGTAGTATGACGACTGCTCATGTTTCCAAATGGATTAATTCCATCTGAACTAAGCCCGAACCGGATATTTCTAATTTCCTCACCAAAATTTTCAAAATCAGAATCGATATTTCTCCATTGAGGAGAATTAGCCACATGTCTTATTTTCCCATCTATTTTTCACTCATCTATCCACCACTCATTTTATTTTCAACCTTTTTTCTTTTTCTTAATTACAAAAGTGAAAATTAATGAGTGGTGGATAGAGGGGTTGCATGGGTTGAACCATGTAAAGGGCTGCATTTGAATGTCCATATATATATATATATATATATATATATATATATATATATATATATATATATATATATATATATATATATATATATATATAGTGTTTGGTTCATTTGAGAAATGGTAAATATATGAGAAATAGAGAAGTAATCGTAGTCATTCATATGGTCAAGATCGGATTTGACTAGTCAAATATTGCGACTTTGACCGGTCAAAAGTTGCGGCTTTGACCGGTCAAAAGTTGCGGCTATCCCAAAAAATAGAAGGACAATTTCGTAAATTTTACAAAACACACGGGTTGTGTTCATATATGAACATGTATAATTCACATATGAACTATATGTTCATATATGAACCAGTGCAATTTACAACTGAACTTTTTTAACTGATTCATATATGAACCTTTGTGATTCATATATGAATCAGTTGAACTAACTAACAGATTCATATATGAACCTTTGTGATTCATATATGAATCTGTATGAATCACAAAGATTCATATATGAATCAGTTGAACTAATTAACAGATTCATATATGAATCTTTGTGATTCATACAGATTCATATATGAACTCATCCCGTGTATTTTACGAAATTACCCCTCTACCTTCTATAGACCACACAAAGAATTATCCGATGCTTCGCGGTCAAAGCCGCAAATGTTGACCAGATGAATGACTAAGATTACTTCTCTATTTCTCATATATTTACCATTTCTCAAATGAACCTCTCCATATATATATATATATATATATATATATATATATATATAGGTGGTTTCATTTACAATAATCAAGGGTCTATATGATTTTTGGCTAACTTTGGTATTTCAAAATTAAGTTTAATTTAATGTTCTAATTAAAATACGCTTGAAGGGCATAATTAGGGGTGTTCGCGGTCCGGTTTGGTCGGTTTAACCCCTCAAACCACAATGGCGGTTTGTTGATCTTTCAAACCGAGCGGTTTGACATCAAGTGCCCAGACCGGTCAAGTCGGACCGCGGTTTAGGCGGTTTGGTCGACCGATTTAGGCGGTTTAGGCCTTTTAGTGGGATTTAAAGTTTAAACTTAAAAAACATATAAAAATTTGAACTTTAAAGGTTCATTAGCTTGAGTTCATTTGAAATAAATAAAAGTCTACAACAATGTTAACAAAGTCCACAAAAGTTAACAAAATATCCCAAGACAAAACACTAAAAAAAAGTAATATGCAAAGTGCAAATAAAATCCACGTCGATTTAAAATTATCTTTGGGACTTTTTGTATATATTAAGTCTAAAGATAAATTAGAGATTTTGGGCTAAACAATAGATGATATAAAGATGTATATAAAAAAATAAAAAAAATATATATAGATATATTTGGCGGTCGGTTTGGTCCAAACCGCCTAAAAACCGCCTAAAAAAACCACCAAACCGCAGACCGGACAGGACCTCCCGGTTTGGCGATTTTTTAGACCAGACCAGACCACCAGACCGCCTAAACCGCCAAAAATGGTCCGATTTTACTTGGTTCGACCGGTTTGAGCGGTCCAGCGGTTTTTTTGAACACCCCTAGGCATAATAGTACATTACACCTCCATTTTCAAAACGAAAACCGAATGAAATCACGGTTAACGAGGTAACATGATCCTCATGGTTCGATTTAATTGTAATATTAATTGTTAATTAATATTAATTGTAATTTAATATTCTAATTAAAAGCCATAATTGGATTTCATCAACCATGATTGATTTCACCACTCATGATTCGATTTCATCAACCATGATTCAATTTTGTGTGTAATAAGTGATGAAATGATGAAATCGATATGCAATAACGATGAATCTCACTTAAAAAAAACCTGTGAAATTAGGGTTCAAAGGCACAACTTCGGAAACAAATCGGATCTTCCGGTGAAATTAGGTTCATTGTGTGTGTAATGTGTGATGAAACTATGCCATATTTCATCACCTAAAAGACATCAACTAAAACGATCAATATGGTTGACATCGTACATGAAATTGGAAAAGAAAATTACCATCGTTCGGATCTGCAATCGAGTAACCCCATCAAAATCCTCCAAATCGTCATTCGACTAAAAATTGTCATCGATGTTGTTGGAATGAACACTCATGTTGACATCTACCAAACGAACAAACGGCGATAAAAATGTTTCATCATCGGAAGGAACACTCATGATGATTGAAACCCATGATTGTCGGAAGGAATGCCATGATTAAACTCATGTTGGCTGAAACTCATGTTGACTCAAACGTTTCATCGTAAGAAGGAATGCCATGATTGAAGGTGGCCAATAGCGGCAGAGCAACTGAAGGAACGCCATGATTAAACATTTCATCGCTTTCGAATATATCCCGAACATGTGTTTCATTAAATGAAACTCTTTCAACATGCAAATTTTCCATTACTCAACCGACGAAGAAGAACCAACAAAAATATTAACGAAGAAGAAGAGAACCAACTAAGAAACCAATGAAATCTATAAAAAAAAATTAATTAAAAAAACATATTATTATTGTATACTAGTTAATAAAAACATAACATAATTATCTGTTTAACATTGATAGCTACCAAAAAATAGCTGCACAATATAAAATACCGGCTTAAATAGAAAAAGATCAACTTCCCCTTATATTTAAAACAAACCAAAAAGTAAAAGAAATTCTCTCATTGGTTGAAATTGGTGTGCAAAGTTTGCACTATAACGGAGGGTTGCAAATGAACGCTCCTCTATATATACATACATACATATATAGAGAGAGAGAGAGAGAAAGAGAGTTAGGTTTCGGTGAGGATGAAAGTTATAGTGAGAAGGGTAAGAAGACATCTCCACCTTGGGTCAATCCTAATTAAAGATCAACACTAATGCGGTGGACCGAGATGCACGGGATCAATTCTCGTGATAAACACAATTCATGGGTGGGTTAAAAGTATTCAAGGGTCCACGTTCCTTGTTACACATCTCACCTTAACTCCATTCTCACACGATCCTTCGTCTAAAGGGAGGATCATGCGAGAAGTAAACTAATTTGCGAGAAGGCGAGAAGGAATATGGGCCACATATTCCATTAATTAAAAAATATCATAAATAGAAAATGAAAAATAATTTTAAAAATTAGGATAATTACTATTTTAAATTAAATAAATCCTTAGAAAATCTCGTAATATCTTTGAGATTTATTTATTTTAAAATTTAATTTATTCATAATTATTTTATCAAAATTTTAATCATTTTGTTTTTCCAAGATACACTTTTGATAAATAAAATTTACAAGTTTCATCAATATCACATGTGATATCTACAATTAATTTATTATTTTTTTTACCATTTTTTTTGGATCTACGTTTACATTTTGAATAACATGTGATTAGATTCGTTTAACATATGATCCATTATATGAATTTTTATACATATCATATTATCACATGTGATAATTGTAGATATTTTAATCAATCATATATGATTACATATATTTATATTTATTGAACTTTTGGTGATGTAAATAGTATCACATGTGATTGTGCATCACTTACATGCATGCGTATATTATCATATGTGATATGTACAAAAGTCACATAATGGATTATATGTTAAATGAAGTTAATCACATATCATATTATTATATGTGATAATTGTAAATATTTTAGTTAATCATATATGATTACGTATATTTATATTAATTGATTTTTTGATGATGTAAATGTTATCACATGTGATTTTGCATCACTTGCATTCAAACGTATATTATCATATGTGATATGTACAAAAATTTACATAGTGGATTATACGTGAAATTTAGTTAATCACACGTGATTCAAAAAAATAGAGAAAAAATTATGAAAAATATAATGAATTCATTTTGGATATCACATGTGATATCATACAAAAATTATGATTTTTTTAATAAAAAATGTATTTAGAAAAAAATAATATAAAATTTGATAATTTTTTTTTGAATTTATTAAAATTAAAAATAAATAAATTTAAAAGATATAATTAGATTTTTAGGATTTATCCAATTCAAAATGGTAATTATCATAACTTTTAAATGATAATTATCTTAATTTCTAAAATTATTTTTATTTTTTATTTATAGTATTGTTTAATTAATAGATTATGTGGCTCATATAACTTCTCGCATTCTCGCAAATTTACAACCTTCTCGTTTGAACCTGCCCCCTTCGTCTTTATATATATATATATATATATATATATATATATATATATATATATATATATTTAGATTCATATATACAACTTAAAAATGATAAAACAATCATTTTTTGGTTTAATTTGTTTCATTTTAATTTTGTAGTCAAGACTTAAGGTTATATGTCGGTGTAAGTTGTATAGAGATTTTATTTCAATGTAAGTTATACCCTCGCGATCATGCCAAAAAGTAGCATGATTGTGTGTACAATTGGGGGTTTCACTAAAAAAGAATTGAAGGGATTTTTATGGGGAATACATAGACTATATATTGACCTTACTTAAAACTAAATTAGGACCCATTTTTGATGTTTTTATCCAATCCAGAACATTGTTGCTGCTTCTTCTTTTACGAGGAAATGATGGGTGACATCTATTCTTTTATCTCTTGCATATTAATTTATCATTTGGTTTCCTTCCTTTTACAATTTTTTCATCCATTCTTTTTACACCATATGTGTGTATTATCTTTATCATTTTTGTTAAACCTTTTTTCTGTCTTTGAAAACAATATATGGCGGCACCAAGTAAGGTATATGATGAGTAGCAAATTTGCCACTCAACAACCACTAAGGAATTACAACATTTAAATTTATATACAAGTCACTTAAAAGAGTTTGATACTCAATTGAAAGGTACTTTTCTCTTTTTCTATCCTAATTTGAATTTCAAAGAACATTGATTTACATTCATTTATAAGATCCATATGAATATATATTTAATTAACTCGTGACGAAAATAAAGGGTAAGATTGAAGTGTATAATGAAATTTATAAATAATATATATCATTTATGAATGTTATAGATTAATAGAATATAGAGAAGAATAGATCAATCATTTAGGTTCACTGAAAATGAAAATGTCCGAAGAATTATATGCAAGTAGTAAAACAATTCAGTAAGTCGACAATATCAGTGGCGGACCCAGGATTTTATGTGAGCAGGTGCACAAACGAAAAGCTTAAGAAATTGTTGTCGATGTGTTTTTATCCGAATTCCCCTATTGGGGTTTTTTTTATGTTTTTGGTTGATTTTGAGGGATTTTTTAAGCTTCTGTGTTGATTCGATGAGCTTTTTAGGTTTTTTTGTGTTGATTCGACGGATTTTTTCGGGTTTTTTTTATTTATTTCAAGAGATTTTTTCGATTTTTTGGTTGATTTCGAGAGTAAATTTTGGTTTTTTTTGGGATTTGTGCACTTTTCAACCCTCAAAAACGTATATATAACGGAGCACCCCCTGTAGTTTTTTTTTGAAACGGCAAGTTTTTTTTTTTGAAAAGGCATCCTAGGCACACAGCCTCGACTAATCTCTGGCAATATTTGACTGTTAAAGCGACAACCGTGGCAGTGGCCCCAGGTTGGTACGACTGGATTCGAAGTGGATGGGATATCCCACCACATCCCCCACAAGCCTTAACTACACCACAAGCCTTGTGGTTAACGGCAAGTCTTATTAGAGAAAAGAAGCTAGCCAGAGCCTAGCAACAACAAGAAATTACATCGACCCGAGGCACGAAGAAGGAGACAAGCTCCACTCAACAAAGTTTTTACGACTCCCTTTACACCTATAAACCATCCAACTAAAGGAATTGTTAACGATGAAATTAAAGAGATCACTCTATCTAGGCTTAGACTTGTCGAAAAGGAGTTTGTTGCGAAAACGCCATATGGAAAAACATGTGATCATAAGCATGGCTTCGACACGTATTCGATGCACCTTGTAGAGACGGGAAGTATCGATGCCGTCCAAAGACATTTCCAAAGAATTGAAAGAGGAGAAGGGGAAATCCCACCACCGTTGAATCTTATTCCATATCTCTATTACTCGACAACAACCAAAAAAAATGTGTTGGATCGACTCGATGTCACAGATGCAAAAGGGGCATAAGGTGTTATTTAGCTCAAGTCCCGGTAGTTGAGCGGGTGCACCTTACGTATCGAGAAAAAATTCGCCCTTACGAAACGAACTTGAGCGGGTGCACGGGACCCCTCCTTGGGAAGGGTGCCAATGAAACAAGAATAAAATTAAAATATGTGCAGGCATCACATGCACTAATTATAAGCAAAGGAAAGAGGTAGGAAATTGTGTGTAGAAACAGAAACAATAGTTGTGTTCCAGGCAAAAATATGAATACATGAGTTGGCACACGTACATGATCAAGATTTCCTGAATATTTTCCGGTTGGGTAACCGATTTGCATCATTAATTGACTTCTTTTTGCATAACGCGGGATGGTTCCTCTTGAAAATAGTCAATGCAGCAACACCTACATAAACCATCCCTTCCCACAAATCTAAAACACATCACATCTCTCTCTTTCTCTTTCTCTTTCTCTCTCTTTAAACAATAATGGGACAGTCAAGCTATTCAAAAGCTAAAGCTTCTGCAGTAGCTCTAACAATTTCATATCTGATACTAGCAGCATCTGCACGTAGTTTTTATGACGATGTTGACATCGCTTTTGGAGGTGAACATGCTAAAATACTGAATGGCGGTCAGGATCTCTCACTTTCGCTCGACCAATACTCGGGATCTGGTTTCCATCAATCAATTAGTTTTCCATGTCATCTTAGGTTTAATGTTTTTCATCACTGGTTTATTGTTAAAAACGTCCAACTTTGTTCCTTCCAATGGTTTTGTTCTAGATCTAAATCGAGGCAGGTTTTAAGCTGAAATTCTTGGATTCTTGGTATAGTAATCTGAGAGATGTGTGGGTGGGTTGTTTAATAATGTGATCCTTTTCTCGTTGTTAAAAAAATTTAAGCTAAAAACGTCTCATATCTGATATGGCTGTTAATTTATTTTAAAAGGTAGGATCGTGCTCTCTTTGCTAATAACAAAAATCAGTTATATTCTAATACAAATATAGAATTCATGTGGATGAGATACTTAAAAGAGTCAGTAGGACATGAATGATGGTCGATCGATAATATATCAAAATATTTTCTAGGTAGGTAGTTTTAGACTCTGATACTAGATAGAAAAAAAACTTAGAGAAACAATATGCAATATTATAAAATGAACAACCAATTAACTTTTTACATATTTTTGGTTTCAATGTAATTAATCAATATATGTTTGGACCCTTAATATAATACAAATTATTTGGATTTCATTAGACTTTGGATTTCTAATACGACAAGTGGGAGATGAATGATGAAGAATATATTAAATCTTTTTAGGCAAATCTTTTTAGACGGTGGTATCAGATAAAAGACTTAAATAAACAATAAATAATACTATAAATTGTGCAACCAATTCACTTTTAAAATATTTTCTTTTCCAATGTAATTAATTAATATATGTTTGGGCCATAATATAATTAGAAATTATTTAGGTCCTATTAGATGCTAAAAGAACTTGTCTCTTTTATTTACTATTTTTTTACTACTATTATATAATATATACTAAAAAATTGGGCCCCTATTTCTCGTGGGCCCTGGGCGTATGCCCGGCCCGCCCTCCCCCAGGCACGTGGCAATCAATCTCTAGAATTCCTTATTCTTTGGCTTCATGGTTGACAAAGTGAGCAATTGATCACTGATTCTTTTTTGACAAAATCTTCCTGGATTTTCTCTTGCAACTTCACTTGATGTTTCTTTTCTTCCTTCACCTCAAGCATGACTTCACAAGCCCCATCTTCGAAATCACTCTCACAAATAAATAAACAAATGAATAATTTAAAAGCTAATCTAAACATTACAATGCAACTAAAACTACTAATCATACTCTCATAAAAAAATAATTTGAATCTCATTGATGCTACAACATCGTATCCTCTTATTTTCCCAAATTTTTTCCATTCCTGAATGATTGATTCGAATCTTTTATTCTTCATTTTATATATTTCTTGTTTATGGAGTTATGGAATAGAATTGGTTGCTTTTTTGCGGCTTCCATGCTAAAATTATTGTTAAAAACATGTTATAATGTTGTAGCAGTAGAGAGCCCTCATTATTTCTTGTTGTAAAAGAAGCTGGGGGATAATTTAACTTTTGGATTCAGAGAACAAAATATTTTAGTACAGATAAAAAGAATGATTTACTTCTAGCAAAAAAAAGTTCATTAATTAGAGGATCTTTAGTGCATTTTAATATAACAAAGTTATACTTTTCTCAATGGGGAAAAGAATTTGTCTTTGCAAGTCGGTGTTAAGAAGTTTGGGAATCTATTTCTTCTTTCTCTTCAAGGCCCCAACAAAGTAATACGATCTCTTAAGAGCATTAGATGTCGCTTTTTCTGGGGAGGTGTTAGGATCAAGCGCTTACCACTAAATCAAAAGCAATTGCTGATGGAGAAGGCGTAACTTTATTTCCTTATAGCGTAGCAGGCAGCGCCACATTTCGATTTAGGAAGATGTTGGACCCAACAATCCCCCTCCATAGCATTTTCCAGCACTAACAAGATCTTCGCTAGAAGTCAATGGCTGCACAACATGCCTTCGGCATTTAAATGCACTCCATGGAATTTGAACTCGTGACCTGCTCTAATACCACATGTTAGGATCAAACGCTTACCACTACACCAAAAGAAATTGCTGATGGAGAAGGTGCAACTTTATTTCCTTATAGCGTAGCAGCCAACACCACGTTTCGATTTAGGAAAATGATGGTCAATAACCCAACAGGAGGAAATGAAGATACATAAAAAATTTGTTGGGTTGCCTGGGATAAAGTGTTAACTAGCAAGGCAAGGCAAAAGGTGATCTAGGAATAGGTAGTCTAAAAGCGTTAAATCTTGCTATGATGGGAAATGGTGATGGTGCTTTTGATAGGACACAGATGCGATTTGGAGGGAATCGTTGTTAATCTTATGGTAGCTCGTGTGGGTTATTGGACAGGCGTAGAATAAAAGATAAAGCTAGTATTTGGAGCTCGATAGCGGGGTTGGAAAAAAGACTTGGAGAAAGTGGGAGGTAATCTCGGTAGCATGTACTTTTGGGACTCGTGGAGCATCAGGTGGAAATAGAACCCGGAACGGGATGAACAATACTCGGTAGCCTCCCTTAGGAAAGTGGTGGGCAGTTCAATGTTATCTGGGGTTTGGAGTATAACCTGCTCCACTTCCACTAAGCTTGGTCTTACTTCACTGTCGAGAAACGAAAGAAGACTTCCATCTCCAAGTTTAACTCAGACGTAGCTCCCTTCTTTTTTTTTCTGGAAAAATCCATTTTGTTATTAGTATACTAGTAAAGGGTCCAAAAGAATAACTGAAAGAAAGGAAGATGATACACATCAGCTAATAGTCCATGTGGTGCTACATCATAGGCACATAACAGGCTGAGTAAAGTTAACGTATTCGTTTAGAGGGAAAGGCACAATAGATTGGCGACTAAAGACATCCTAATCAAAAGGGTATGTCGCAATTTGCGACAGGTTGTCTGAGTTTTGTATCTCTTCGTGCATTGTTTGACAACGAGGGAGGTGGGAGCTCATTTATATAGATGTTGGAAGTTGTGGCCAACGGACGACACCGGTTCGGTATGACCTGTGGATGGCCGTGAAACAAACGTGAAACAAAGAAGACTAAGAATACTACAGGAGGTGATGGAAGTGATTTACATGGATTTCCTTTGGGTGATGTGGAACAAAAGAAATGAGAAACATCATTCGAGGAAGATGAAGAACGAGGATACTACAAGTGGAAGAGGCTTTAGAGAAGGAATTTCAGAGAAAGTTTTGGAAGTGTATCAAAACATATGTTTTAGGGAAGGAATTGGATGACAAAAATATTAAGTGTAGCTGAAAGTAGGATGAGTTTTAGAGAAGGATTTCCAAGCATATTGTACGGTATGGAAAGTGTTTCTACAAGTATTAGAGACACTTTAAAAAAAACTCTCTAAAGGTAACTTTTTCTTCTTTTCTTTTTTTAATATCAAATAAAAATATCTGGTACGCTTTCACAAACGTATCTAAAAACTTTATTTTTTAAAACATAAAATCAAAATAATAAAATAGAACAAAGTTTTGAAAGAAATTGGAGTCGAAGCCCTAATTAAGAATTTCTTTCTGATCGGTCAAACACCCTCTCATCCTCAAGTCATCGCTCACTTCTCATCCTCACGACGACGAGGCAGTTCGGTTTTAGAAGAATTGATTCTTGGTTGTTTACGAGTCGGATTACTCATGTTGTCGTCGTGCAAATCGTCGTGCAATTGCCATCTCTCGCGTTGTTGTTTTCTAGCTGTATTATTACTCACGATTTCCTCAAGCCGTTGTTCGAGTTCTAGCTCGAACGGGTAAGAAATTTAATTTCAAATTTGTCGACATCTGTTTCACAGTTCTTCGAATGATTTGTTGTGGTTGATCCTTTAACCTGTTTACACGAGTCCTCATGAGTTCCTCAAGCTATTTTCCTTTTTTCTGTGACTTTTCTAATATGGATAAGAAATGGTAGAAAACATCAATTTATATAAACTATTTGTTTATTGTTCTAATGTGGATAAAATTTATAGACATTTGTTTTGTTTCACTTTTTGAGTTATATGTTTTTCTATGATTCTATCTAGCAATTATTACTTCCTTTATTCTGAAACTAGAGTTTGTGTTTGTAATTGTAAGTTGTGATATTGATGGTTCAATGGCCAAATTTGTGAAGTATAAAATGTTACATACACGTGAGATTGTTGTGGTCAATTTATTTGTCACGACCAGTCTCAAATTATGATGTTTATGATGATTTATGACAGAAAATGTAGTAACAATGATGATTCTTGAAAAATTGCTATGATAATTGGTTGAATACCAACTATAATCACCATACATCATGTGGATCTTGTTATTGATTTCTTCAACCATTTTTGTGATATTTGCTTCCTTTTCTTTTACCTTTGATTCTGAGCAGTGGTTGCCCCCTTTGGGGATGCCAAATAGAATTGGAAAAATACAAATAAGATTGGCATCACCCCTGTGCAAGGCCAAAATGCAAATATAGAAGTTTTTTGTCCCCATTTTGCTCTACATCTTCCCCCTTATAGATGTGTGGCTGTGTTTCAACTTTATTTTCTTGCACTTAAATGAAAGCATGTTGAAAATGTTTAATCAATTAGATTTTCTCTAGTTATGACTTATGATTATGTTAACTGAAGGTCTTGAAGATGTTTTAGATATTGTTGAGAAAATCTTGAAAGAGCGGATTCATTAATTGGTTTTCTAGTATTTATACTTTGTACCTTTCTTATTTTATAGATGGACACTTACTCCCTAATATCTTCCCACAATATTATTCATGAGATAGAGAGCGGATGAGATATAGACAAAATATAACATAATAGGCTAGCCCATATGTAGTTAATATTTTTATTATGCTTTTACATCTTCAAGACTACCCTTAGTTTGGATAGATTTGGAGGAATAGTATATACTTCCAGTTGAGTTTGTCTAGTCAGAAAGAATAGTGAAAAAGAAGTTAAAAAAATACAAACTAAAACCCTAGTAAATAAAGCATTTTAGCCATATCTAAAATAGTAATTGTTAACTAGTAATAGAGACTCATAATTCAACACTTGTGTTTACGACATTTTAGCATATCTAGTCTTAAAAAAATTGTTGTTCTCAAATTTGGTCTTAAAGAAATTGTTTTTCTCAACTTTAATGCAAATTTTAGGTCCACCAAGCTTAAAACTTTATTTTTTGGTTTATTAGCCCCAAGGATCATTACACATTTCATAACATAATTGCATATTCATGTGTTTTGTAATCTATCTATGATCATATTTTCTGGTTTGATTGGTCTTATCATGGATTTCAAATTTGGAGGCCACTATATCTTCTTTTTTCTTATGCAATGGCCTATGGCCAAATTGCATCATCTATTTGGTTATTGATTTATACTTAGATTTACACATGGTTGCTAGTCCAACCTATACTTGTCAAGTTTCCTTCATACTTCTATGGCTTTCCCTCTCAATTTGGGTTAGATTTAAAGAGATTGGGTATTGGGAGCTTTTTATTTTAAATTTCATGATGGTTACAAAGGGAAGGGGACTGTCATTTCTGGATAGATATAAAGAGAGAAATAAGGAGGATAATATAGTGGGTATTTTTTTGGATTTGGAAAAAGAGTATGGATTTTGGAGGTGTCTAACTATTGCTTCCTTTTTATTGCTAATGGAGGTGTCAACTTGTGTTATTGGCTTTGTAACATGTAGATTTCTCAAATTTGGTGTTAAAGATATTATTTTTCTCAACTCTAATGCAAATTTTGGGTCCATTAACCTTAAAACATTCTTTTTTATTGATCAGGTCCGAAGTAGGCATTGCAGATTGCATTACAATACATATGCATGTGTTTGATGATCGGTTAAGGAAATGAAATGAAGCTGCTTTGTTGTCCCATTTACTTGTTGCTGATAAAAGATGAGAATTGGCACATTGAAGATCTTAGTTTGTTGTAATATGATTTTAGATGTTTTGTTTTATTTATAAATTTGTACATATGTGAGGATTTGGTGAAACATTATGGTTTGCTTGAAAAATTCTTGTCTTTTATGACAAATATATAGAATTACATTGTTTTAGTATTTTGATGTTATTTTTGATATTGTTATTTACTATATTGTAATATATATATATATATATAGTTGAAATATGGATGCTATATATATTATACCTTTGAGAGAAGGAATTATTTTTTCATAAGTGTAACTAAAAGATGTCATTTAGAGAAACTTTACAAGAAAGTGTAACTAAAACTTATAATTTTAGTGAGGGTTTTGATTAAGTGTATCTAAATATAATAATTAGAGAAAGTTCGATTAAGTGTAACAAAAGAATACCTTTAGAGAAACTTTATAGAAAGCGTCACCAAAGCATATACCTTTAGAGTAACTTTTCCAAAAACCTTCTCTAAAAGTTCCTTTTAGCGACGTTTAAAAACTGTCATTGATGCTAAAAAAATGTCACTAAAAACTTACTTTTAGAGAAAATACGGGACTACCTTGATAAAATAAGAATAACCATGGTATCGATACTAAGATAAACCGGATCCCGATAGACAATGTTACTTGAAACGTACAAACCTACTTGATTAGTTTAATTCGGAAACCATAACAATCTCCGACGTGGGCTAATTTATATGTTGGAAATTGTGAGATTTGTGCCAAACCCGACCTCTCATTTTAAGACAAACCTGATCTCTCATTTCTCTACAACCAACATAATTTAGATTTTCAATCAGCCAAGTGTGTTTTTCTTGGATCACAAGGGTTACAAGTGTCTTCACCATCCGAATGTATTTACCCGGTCAAGATTGTCAGTGTGTCACCTTCAATGATAAATCCTTTCCTTTTAAAGCATGGCCATCTTACCAAATCTTTGCCCTAGTTAAAAAATTAATTCCTAGAACTTTTTTCCCTGATTTTACATGGAAATAAAAAAATTAAAAAATTCCATCATATTCTTTCGACGGTCTTCGATGGAATCCCACATATTTAAAAAAAATAATATGTTGTTGAAGTTATTTTCGATGGACTCTCGACTATTATGTTTGGTGTTTCGAATAACCATTAAAAATGAATCAAAAACTATCTATGGATTATCAACCGGAACGCTGAAGGTGAGTATCGGAAAGTCATTGAAATTCCATCTTTTTTTTTATTGAAAAATAAAGTAAACGATTTTCCCTCTAAATTCTATCAAAAACCCTTTTAAAATTTTCGACGGAAATTTCCTTTGCAGATACCCAATATTCTAGTAGTGTTCCGGACAACGCCAAACTCTTTCTTTTCAAACCCTTTCCCTTGTATCGAGACCTCTACCACTCTTGTAGATCACTAAACTATGCACCTACCTTCGCTAGTTCTCGAACCAGTCGAGCTCGATGAAGAAGTCCCCGCCTTTGCAAAGGTGATTGAATGAGTGTCATTGCACTCTTGTAGATCACTAAACTTGCCCAAGCCAGCTCATGGGAATTTCTTTAAGTAATCGGCTGAATTTCCGTAGCAAGGCCATAGTCTAGGGCGAATCTTGTTTAGTCCATTGCCTCGCTGAGATCGACTTGTATGTTACACAACTCGTACGCTTGTGGTAAAAAGAAAAACTTTCATCAAGTATTTGGCACCATTGCAGGGGATATAGGACTAACATAAATTTCGTCACGGACTTGCTACTTTGTGTCTTTATCTCGTTTCCATTTCTTTCATTTTCGTCATCACATCATATGTTATTTAATAAGTATGATTCTATTACCAAGAGTAATTGACACACGATTGAAATACGAATATAATTAACTTTAAAACGTCAAGATCATCACCTATGGACGAATCCGTCTGAAGCCCTGGCGGAAACACATCTTACGGATGGAAACATTAATCCATTGAAAATATTGTGGCTGGTACCACATTACATACAACAGTTTCCGATGGCATGAATGAGGCTTATATATGCTGTAGAAGATTAGCAACTAATGTACGTAGTCTCGTATTTACTTATAATCATAATTTGCATCGAGGACAAACAACGAATCAAAGAATAAAGAATTAATTTTCAAGATCAGAAACGAATCAAAAGATGAAAATATGCGAATCGAGATCCAACGCAGGCCTAGAGGAATCTGGAGTTCTTGCATTCAGTTGGTAGACCATTGGGAAACCGTTTGCGGTCGTTGCAGTAGTTGTAGATCATGTGCTTGTTTTGCACCCATCTGATCCTGTTTCGGCCAGCTGCATCAAGTCCTTGAGTACTCCATGCCTGGTTGTCAGATTCAGAGCTTGTTGACTTTGAATTAGGACCAACTCTTTTGGCATTGGCATTGAATTTCCTGTAGGACGCAGTAAACGGTGCTTTAGTCCAGTCTGCCTTGACACGCCCACCTTGGGTTGCCCAGTCATCTGCGTTCCAGAGGCTGGCATACACCCTCATGGGTTGGCTCTTGGAAAATGGGACTCCAGAAGCGTCATGGTTATTGAACACCCTTACTGGTATGTTATCTATCAAGAAACTGCAAAAACAGAGATTTTCAAGATCAGTCTCATGAGAATTTCATGATCGTTGTAAGATGTCCTTGTTGCCCACCCAGTAATAAAGAAACATTTGAGGACATTAATCTGAGAACCAAATATATATATATATATATATATATATATATGTATATGTTTCATTTCATGCGAGATTTACATGATTCTTTGAGTATTCCATACGATGGTGTAGGTGTGGAAGGCTGCAGTGGGGTCAAACCATAGGTGGAACTGTTGTTCTTTATTTCCTTTCCCTTGTGAATACACGTTGGTGTGGATTGTGTAAGGGTTTCCAGTGGAGTTGCCCAAGAACTCAAAGTCTATCTCATCATGTCCCGCACCTTGTGATGACAACTGGATTTTGTTAGACTTTGTAACTTTAATAAAACGTGATCATAAAATTTGAAAATATTACGGATCGATGATGGTACTTACATAGAATGTAGTGACTGTGCCAGCGGAGTTGCCAGGTACCAGTTTGAGTTGCATGTCGAATCTTCCGAATAGGTACTCATGCTTGGACTGGAAACCAGATCCCGAGTATTGGTCGAGCGAAAGTGAGAGATCCTGACCGCCATTCAGTATTTTAGCACGTTCACCTCCAAAAGTGATGTCAACATCGTCATAAAAACTACCTGCAGATGCTGCTAGTATCAGATATGAAATTGTTAGAACTACTGCACAAGCTTTAGCGTTTGAATAGCTTGACTGTCCCATTATTGTTTAAAGAGAGAGAAAGAGAAAGAGAAAGAGAAAGTGAGAGATGTGATGTGTTTTAGATTTGTGGGAAGGGATGGCTTATGTAGGTGTTGCTGCATTGACTATTTTCAAGAGGAACCATCCCGCGTTATGCAAAAAGAAGTCAATGATGCAAATCCGCGTTATGTATTCCGGAAATCTTGATCATTTACGTGTGCCAACTCATGTATTCATTCTTTTGCCTGGAACACAACTATTGTTTCTGTTTCTACACACAATTTCCTACCTCTTTCCTTTGCTTATAATTTGTGCATGTGATGCCTGCACATATTTTTAATTTTATTCTTGTTTTTTTGTCGACTTAGTGAATTATTTTATTACTTGCATATAATTCTTCCGACATTTTCAGTGAACCTAAATGATTGATGTATTCTTCTCTATATTCTATTAATCTATATTGTTCATTAATCATATATATTATTTGTAAATTTCTTTATACATTTCAATCTTACCTTTTATTTTTGTCACTACTATACTTAATTAAATATATATTCATATGGATCTTATAAATGAATGTAATCTATCTGGTTTGGAATTCAAATTAGGATAGAAAAAGAGAAAAGTACCTTTCAATTGAGTATCAAACTCTTTAAGTGACTAATATATAAATTCAAATGTTGTAATTCCTTAGTAGATGTTGAGTGACAAAATTGTGTGGAAGTTGAAGAAAAGTTTGACGATATTTGCAACTCATCATGTACCTGACATGGTGAAACATATCATCTGTTGCCTCAATTAATCCCTCATGACGTAGTTCCTCCATCTATAGAAAACGTATTAGTTGATCATAGTATTAAAATTATGTGTGAAATGTTCTTGACAAATGTTCCGTCTTTACCTTCAACTTGAACCATGTCGGAAAAGTCCTTGATTGTAGTTGCTCTAAATCCCTGCTAAGGGTTTGTTTAAGTATGTCCATATGCTCACTACAATTGTAAAAAATACACTATAACTTGTGATTGTATGTGTTATGGTAAATTACATTGTAAATATGATTGTATTTGCATAAGGAAAACATACTCTAGGTACGATTTGATATCTTGATGACAGTTGTTGAGAATGTACCATTGCAAAGCATTAGACTGAGTGTTAAAGAACTTCAATCGTGAAGTCCCAAAACAACGTAATATCGCCTTGAACAAAGCAAAGTTTGACGATTCATTGCATATAACATCATCAATGTTCCTCTAAAGTCTTCTGAATTTTGTTTCCAAACCTTTTATGTACAACGATAAAAAGGTTAATGCTTCATCAACAACATAAGCTTCTGCAATTGAACTTTCAGGAAAAGCTGCATTTCTAACATAACGCTTGTAAGTGCCCAAACATTTTTCAACACTATACATCCATCAACTAGCAACT
Organism: Arctium minus; assembly: GCA_954870635.1. Lineage (NCBI taxonomy): Eukaryota > Viridiplantae > Streptophyta > Magnoliopsida > Asterales > Asteraceae > Arctium > Arctium minus. The sequence continues at coordinate 39,946,174 of OX941080.1, read as the reverse complement.
GGCCCACCCAAATGTGCTTGATCCGGTAGATGAATACAAAGATGTACCATTATTGTGAAGAAGAAATTAGGGAATATTTTTCTCTAACTTGCATAAAATCACAAGAATCCCCTTCTTTAACTCTCGAATCTCTGCCACTAAAAGAGTACGAGAACAAAGTCTTCTAAAAAAGTTGGACAATTCGATTATAGCAACACGAGCATCCTTGCATAATAGACCTACAATTCCAATTGGCAAGAGATGTTGAAGCAAGATGTGAGAATCATTTGTTTCAAGTTCGTCAACTCCCGATCAGATGTCACACAACGTGAAATGTTCGAAGCTTATCCATACGACAATCGAACTGATTTATTTTAAAAAATCAAGGAAACATATCTTCTTTTCTTTACTGAACCCATAGCTTGCATGAGGTTTCCTTAAAACACCATAACTTGACTTTTGTAACCATAATTCTTTTCGAATGCCTAAATCCTCCAAATCCATTCTTGCCTTGATCGTATATTTTGATTTTTTTCAACCCCTAATATGGTATAAATTATATTATCACATACATTTTTCTCAATGTGCATGACATCCAAGTTGTGCCACAGTTTTATCTTTGACCAATATTCTAATTCAAAGAAAATACTACGAGTTGACCAATTATGTGAAGCATGTAACTCATGAAATTTTCTTTTTGTACCAGAATTATTTTGATGCTTTTCCAGGAGGAGTCACTGAAGGTAACTGGTCTAGTAATTGAACAATCTCATCACCGGATTTCAGCGTACTTGGTTCATCACATTCAACGAAACCATCAAGTTCTTTACTTTTTCTCCATCTATGACTATAAGGTATCCACTTTCTCGATCCCATATAACATGTTTTGCTTCTGATACTACGAAAATGTGTGTTTTCTAAACATTCCGAGCATGCCAAATGTCCTTTTGTGGAGTAGCCAAACAAGTAAGTTATGCAAGAAATACAACAACTTTAAGATTAAACACACCTCCACTAGTGGCATCATATGTAGTTACTCCTTCCCACAAAGTCTTTAACCCGTTAATTATTAACGGGTCGCATGAAAGTGTCAAAATCTTTACCTGTGGATTTTGGACCGGGAATCAACAAACATATCATATAACTAGTTTGATGCATCATTTTCGAAGGAGGAAGATTCAATGCTTTTACGATTACATGCCAAGTGCTGTATGATGCACTCATGTTCCCAAGGGATGAATACCTCGGATGTCAAACCTAGCCTTACATTCCTTGAATCTGTCGCAAAAGCAGGATAAGTCAAGTCAAAGTCATTCCAAGCCTCACCATCAACCATATGACATAACACACCTTCTTCTGCCTTTCGTTTTCTGGCATGCAATCACATATCTTCAGAAGTATGTGTTAAACCCAGATAACTAGTTGATAACTATCACACAACACAATACAGATCAAGAGATGAATAAATCAGAATAACATACCACGATCCTTTGATTAATCAATGAAAAACAGTTGTGTGTTCTTGGTACCTTGATGCGTACGATTACAATACGGCTACCTCCTCTCTATAATTATGATTATGATAATAATGAGGATTAACTTAAAACCTAATTAATTAAAACCTATAAATACTTAGGCCGTATAAGCCTAATGGGCTTGAGGCCCAATAACAAATAACTATCAACTTATTACAATTTGAACCCTTAACTTTAATCTAGAATACAATTTATGATCCAACAATCTCCCCCTTTGGATTCAAGATTAATTTTTTTTTGGCAATTTGCCTCGGGTCTTCACTTATCTTTTGAATAGCAAGTGTCCTTCTGACGATTATCTTCAATTAGACTTTTTTTATGAATCGAATAAGCTCAGACACTTTGAATTCTTTGAAATCTTCCGCAGTCTTCAGGTTATATTCTCCCCCTTTGTATATTCTCCCTTTTTATTATTCTCCCCCTTTTTGATGAGTGGTGAGGATAATCATCATCAAAACATAGCAAAAACAATCTTCCCCTTTTTGTATAGTCATCAATTAAGCACTGTCTTCATGTATAGATCCCTGTGTGGAAATAAGAGCAGTCTCTCCAAATGAAGAAGGTGATTATTTCAGTCTTTTCATATTCAAATAAAATAAATGTGGTAACCCTGAATCAACAAATGACTCAGTTTGGAATGTCTGTCAGTGACACAAAGTTACTATATAAGGAGCTGGTTTTGATGTTGGCTTCCCAGAACTTCCATTCAATCATCGAATAACACATGATTATCTATGAATGTTCTGACAGAAAACAAATTTCTGTGTGCTCGTGCATGTGTATGAAAGAATTAAGCACCGATGATTGTTTTTCAATGTAGGCTCAAAGTATGTAAACTTGTTGAGACAACAACAAATTATACAAAGACTCAATGTGCATGAGAAAGGGTTCGAAGGTGGGGAAACTTTCCTTCTTTTTCAATATTAGTATCTTCCAAATGAATAACCAATAGCATATGTGCTGCTTTCCCAGAAAATGTGAAACATTCTCTTTTTGAGAAAAGAATGAGTAACTGGTGGGGTTGTATGCAAGAGATGGCATAGGCTAGGTGCCTTTTTCAATGATGGTCACCAAAGAATGTGAACCAATCAGATTATGTGGCTGCCCGGCTCAGAAAGAAGTTTGGTGCAGAGTCTGATATTCTTTTACTCTGTTCTCTCACCTTCTTTCTTTTAATTGTCATTTCTAACCAATCTCTCTTTTCCATTTTACCTCTTCACACACCAACACTCAATCTTTTGACCCCTCTCCCCTCAATCACTCAGGGAATACTTCCTGGTTAGGAAACACTGGTTATCGTGAATCCATGGAAGTTCTGTTAAGCTCACACACTGAATCCCTTGTATTTTCCTAAAAGGACATGTTTTTCAACAATTTTTTGTACATGAAAGCACAAAGGAATAAACATGAATAATAAAATTTTGGAGAAGTCAAAACATTTTTGTGTTTGATAATGCAATTCTCCCCCTCAAACTAAAAGAGTTTGTCAATTAAGCTCTTTGACATGTAAGCTCCCAAAAATCATTTAAAATCACATTTCACAATTCATGAAAATCTTTGAAGAATAGGAAGTGGTTTGAACATTTAAGAAACCATTTTTCACAAGTGAAAGTTGTTCATCTTTCAACAAGTGATAGAATGTAAGGATTAGAAATATATACCTGTAAATCAGAATCATGTACTCCCCCTAAAATGAATATTTTCAGTGAAGTATCAAAAACAAAAACTCAGATATCCTCCCTCTCGATACCTGTATAAAATCAATTTAATCAGAAAAATATGACAATGATAATAAAAATCATATTTATCTCCTCCCCCTAAGAGATATAACAGTTAGTTCCCCTTCAAATCAAAAACTTCTATAAAGGATTTTATCATTTAAGCATCCTATCAGAAGAAAACATTTGAGTACGGGTTTTGAACTTAAGTATTCAAAAGTCATGATTATGTTAGACTGAAATTGTATTCAAGATTAAATGAGGGTCATTGTTGTAATTAGTGTTTGGGTGTGTGTTGTAATGAGCTTAGAAGGTTTGACCTTGCTTGGTCATGTTGACCTATATATAAGCAAGTCTTTGTTTTGTTTCTAGTAGACATGCAAGAGAGTAAGTGTGTGAAAGTGAAGGTGTAATCTTGGTGGTAGTTGAGAGAGAGAGTAAGAACACATAGTTGCACACATTGAGTACACACACAAACACATTCTATCTTGAAAGGTTAATCACTTATAGATCTATGGCTTGATGTAATTCATGTGATTAATAAACAAAGTGTTTTGTGATAATCTGTATGTGTTTATGCTAGTAAATCGTGGGCCACAATTCGTATCAGAGCCAAATCCGTTTGAAAATCAAGAAAATGTTTTGAGTCGATACTGTTCACGCTACTGTTCACAAAGTCAAAATCAATTTTGATTTTTAGTGGAATTTTTGAGTTGAATCTGATTAGGTTATGTTCGTATTGTATAATCGATCGAGTATGTCTGGATAGATTTGTTAATTGCACTGTAATTGAGTATGAATTTATGATTTTTGTTGAGTTCGAGTTCACGAGTTTCACGTACTGTTCTTGAATCAATTTGGTGATTTGTGTGTTTTTAATCGAAATTACTTGTTAGAATTGTGTTCGAAATGTGTTGTTGAGTAAATTGTTAAATTTTCAGATCGAAATTCGAAGTCTAGATGAGTTTTTGGTGTGATTTTGATCGAGTTTAGAGGTTTGCGGGTGTTCATCTTGGTTTGCGTGTGTTTATCCTGGTTTGCGTAAATATTCTTCGAGAGTTTCTTTGTTTGATTTGTACCTTGAGTATCACTCTACAAACGCAAAGTATCAACACACATACGCAAAATGGTGTTTGCTTATCTTAACACAAATGCAAAGTGTTGTTTGCGTTTCATACTCTGAACACGCAAAGTCGTCTGTGACACTGATTAATCTCAGTTTGTGTTCCACAACACAAACGCAACGTAGAGTTTGCGTTCCTCAGCACACACGCAAAGTAAGTTTTGCGCTCCAAAGCACAAACGCAAAGTAGCATTTGTGCTTCACACTACAAACGCAAAGTAGCGTTTGCGTTCCACACTACATACGCAAAGTCAAGGTTTGCGTTCCACACTGCATACGCAAAGTCAAGGTTTACGTACCTCACTTGACACGCAAAGCTTGGTTTACTTAGAATTTTTTTCTGAGAATTTTTCAAAACTGTAATATGGCCTTTAATAGTGAAAAAAATTTCTCTAGGGGCGCTGCCCCTCGACCCCACCCGCTAACCGGGTAGCGGGACCCCCGTGCTAAGTCTGCGGAGGGGGATATAGTTCTGATTGTGATCAAAATTTCTGAATTCTTATTTCAAGATTTTTGTATTTTTGTGATTTTGTTTGGACTAACGATCATTTCTAGCATATTTTTATAGATTTCAAGATGTATCAGGATAGCATTTATGATCTTGACGTGATGATACGAGAGCTTGATGATTGTAGAAGACGAGAAAATATTGCCAGTGAGACAGCTGATGGACTTAAACAGATAAATTCTCAATTTTTTGCGGAAAGAGATAAGCTGAAAAATCAAGTCTTTAGTCTTGAGGTTGAGCTAAATATGTTGAAAGAAAAAGACAACTCAAAAGACAAAGAGGACACGAAGTAGGCTGAGAAGAAAAGAAAAGATTTAGAGAATGAAAATGCTGAGTTGAAGAAAAACAAACTTGAATTAGAAGTTCAAATTGAAAAAGAGAAGAAAGAAAGGGAAAGTTATGAAAAGAAAAGAAAAGAGTTTGAAAATGAGAATGCTAAATTGAAAAAAGAAAATATCTGAATTTGAGAAAGAAAGAAAAGATTTTGCAAAGAAGTTTTATGATTTCTCCATAAAGGCATTTGAAGAAAAGAAAGTTGTAGAGATGAAATGCATTAAACTTTCTCAACAAGTTTCAGACTTTGAGAAAGTAATCATACTGGAAAGAGATAAATTTGAGAAAGAACAGAAGAAGATAGTTGAAACAAAGACTGTAAAGATAGATTTTACTGAAGAGAAGATTGTGTTTGAGACTGGGATTGCTAAGCTTACAAAGTAGCTATCTGAACTGTCATCAACAATACTGAAGGAAAAGAATGCAAAAGCTGAGTTGCATAAGAAGTTTGACATATTGTCAAAGGAGAGAAACTATTTGACTTTAAAGATTAAAGAACTTGAGGAGATCATGTTCACTGTGAAGCTGACTGAGCACAAAATGCCAGAATCTATTGCTCAATCACCAAGAGATGATCAAGCTGGTTCAGAATGCTCATTCAAAACAGCTTCTAGTTCAAATTTTATGAATGTTTCTCATAATCCTTTATTTGATTAAGATGATAGTCATACTTCTGCACTTAAAGATAATATTTGTCCTTCTAACTTGTTTTATGACAAAAATGTTGATGGTTCAGGTAACATTCAGAAGAAAGAATCTCAGAAGAAAATGACATGGAGAAAGAAAGATGAGAAAGATAAAGAGAATTGGTATTGGAGGGTGAAAGGATCTTCGGAGGAGAAGAAGAAAGAAGAAATATCATTTGGATATACATTTAAAGCTCAAAGGAACAATTCTCCTAAAGGTAAAACTTTTGGTAAACCTGATCTGATTTACACTATTAATCAATTGATCAGGTTAGCTCAAAAGAAAATAAATTGTTCCTACTGTGGTTCAAATGATTTTGTTGGTAAAAATTTTGAAAATTACTGGTATGGTTCTTACTACATCTCTCCTACTAAAACTGCAACTAACAAATATGGATCCAAAATACCAGTGGATACCAAAAGCTAAATCTGTGTTGCAGGCACCCAAGGTTTAAGGGGGGGGGGGGGGAAAGAACTAAGGCTTCTGAACAAATTAGTTCAGAACCCGTGCTTCAAAGAACTATGGCTTTTGGACAATTCAGTTCAAAACCCGTATTCAAATGTTTTCTTCTGAAGGATGCTTTCATGATTATATCTTTTCAGGAAGTTTTTCGTTTGAAAGGGAGTTTAGATATAATATTGCTATATCTTTTATAATAACATTTCTAAAAAGATTGACGTTTTACAAGATATCAAGGGGGAGGATATCTAGTCAAGGATACTTTAATTGTTATATTCATTCCAGGGGGAGTTAAGGATTCTGATTTACAGGTATAACATTCTAATCCTTATACTCTAACACTTGTGAAAGAAGAACAACTTTCACTTGTGAAAAATGTTTTTAATATGTTCAAACCACTTCACGATCTTAAAATGTTTTTCTGATTTGAGAAGTGTGACTTTTAAATGATTTTTGGATACTTGTGAATTTTATTGTTTATCTGGCCGTGTGTTTTTTTAAGAATAATACTTGTGTATTTTCTTTTCTATATACTTTGTCAAGTATTCATACACACACTGGTTCAGTATTTTGAAATTGATTATGTTATTACCATGTATCAAATGATATATCTTTCTATGGTAATACTCCCGTTTGGTATTCACATTTGTTTGAATCAAACGTCATTTCATTTTTTTAATATGCTTTCATTGATAATATGTTTATATATTGTTCATATAAACAACATACGTCTTTGAATTCCCAAATATTTTTCTTCATGATAATTTGATCTGATCTTAATCATTGTCAGATTCTCAAAACATTTCTATTCTTTCTTGATTATTCATTCATATAAAATTTTGAGATATCTTAAATGTTTAAAATGCTCAATTTTCATTTCTGATCTTTGATGAGCATATATACACTGACATATGATTTCTTGTGTTCTACATGTCAAGAAAATCATTGAACAACATGTACTTTTAGGAACATGGGATTCAGTGTGAGTGCTTAATAGATCTTCCATGGATTCACGATAACCAGTGTTTCCTACCCTGGAAGAAATCCTTTGAGTGATTGAGGGGAGAGGGGTCTAAAAGAATTGAGTGTGGGAGTGAGCTGAGGTAAAATGGAATGAGAGATTGGTTAGTTGTGAGCTTAAATGTTTAAAAGAAAGAGGGTGTGGGAACAGAGTTAAAAAGAATATTAGAACTCTACACCAAACATCTTTCTGAGCCGGGTAGCCACATTACTGATTGGTTCACAATTCTTTCGTGACCATCATTGAAATAGGCAATTAGCCCATGCCATCTCTTGCATACAACCCCACAAGCTACTCATTCTTTTCTTAAAAAGAGAATGTTTCATATTTTTTTGGGAAGCAACATACTATCGGATCTTCACTTGGAAGATACTGATATTGAAAAAGAATGAAAGTTGCCCCACCTTCGAACCTTTCTCATGCACGTTGAGTACTTGTATAATCATTGTTGTCTCAGTGATTTACATATTTTGTGCCTTATGAAACACAATCATTTGTGCTAATTCTTTCAAAACACAAGCACGAGCACACAGAGAATATGTTTTTCTGACAGAACATTCATAGAATTACCTTGTGTTCTTCAATGATTGAATGGAAGTCCTGGGGAGTCAACATCAAACAAGTTCCTTATTTTGTACATCCGTTGTACACAGTAACTCCGTGTTGCTGATAGGCATTTCTAACTGTTTCATATGTTGATTCAGGGTTACAACTCTTATTTCGTTTGAATTTAAAAAGATTCAGATGCATACATTCATGGTTCAACGACTCTTTTAGATCAGATGATAGATTTTATCACATCATGTTTTGGGGGAGATTGTCTATTATCATAAGGAGGAGATGAAAGTTCATGAAGATTGTGCTTATCAGATGGTGGGAAGTTCATTCAATGACAAATCTGACCTTGAAGTGTTTTAATGATTTTGATTCTTACAAATCATTAAAGAGGGGGAGAACAATCAAAGTTCAAGATCAGATTGAAGTTTTATAGATTTCAGAGGAGATAAAGTTGTCAGATGATCGAAGTCAAAGGTTAAAGAAAGCTTATCAAAGAGAAAGTGAAAGAAAGTCAGAGTTTATGCAAAAGTTAATTCAAAGGGAGAGACAAGTTTGAAGAATTGTCAAAGTTTTAGAGATGTCAAAGCCAGAAAAGATTTGAAGTTCAAGTTAATTCTGAAGATATGAAGACCTGAAGATTATTGCCAAATTTTTTTTTAATCTTGAAACCAAAGGGGGAGATTGTTAGACTGAAATTGTATTCAAGATTAAATGAGGGTCATTGTTGTAATTAGTGTTTGGGTGTGTGTTGTAATGAGCTTAGAAGGTTTGACCTTGCTTGGTCATGTTGACCTATATATAAGCAAGTCTTTGTTTTGTTTCTAGTAGACATGCAAGAGAGTAAGTGTGTGAAAGTGAAGGTGTAATCTTGGTGGTAGTTGAGAGAGAGAGTAAGAACACATAGTTGCACACATTGAGTACACACACAAACACATTCTATCTTGAAAGGTTAATCACTTATAGATCTATGGCTTGATGTAATTCATGTGATTAATAAACAAAGTGTTTTGTGATAATCTGTATGTGATTATGCTAGTAAATCTTGGGCCACAGATTACTTATTCTCCGGTGAGAATAGTATTTAATCTTTTCCTGAAAAATCAGAAAATACATCAGTAAAAGTATAAAGCATATAAGCTCCCCCTTAATATGTGCATAATCCTTAATCATGAAACTGAGTTCTGAATTACTAGGATTAAAGTAAATTCAGAAGTCAAACTTTTTGACATTGAAGTCCGAGTCCTAAGTTGTTGTACTTAGAAGTCATTACTTTGACACTTAAGAAAGAGTCCTGATTTGTAGTAATCAGAAGTCATCGTTCTTTCTCCACCTTAAAATTTGGGTGCCTGCAACACAGATTTAGCTTTTGGTACCCACTGGTAGTTGGGTCCTAATAGATTAGTTGCAGTTCTAGTGGGAGATATAAAATAAGAACCATACCAGTTATTCACATAATCTTTTCTTACAAAATCATTTGAGCCACAGTAGGAACAACTAATTTTCTTTTGTGCTAACCTGATCAATTGATTGATAGTGTAAACCAGATCAGGTTTGCCAAAAGTTTTACTTTTTGAAGCATAGTTCCATTTAGCATTTGATGTATGCACAAATGATTTATCGGTGTTCTTCTCCTTTGGAGATCCTTTAACTCTCCAGATCCAATTTCCTCTATCTTTTTCTTCATCATTCCTTTTCCAGAACATTTTCTTCCGAGACTTGTTCTTCTTGAAGTTACCTGAACCATCAACATTTTTGTCATAGAAAAGGTTAGAAGGACGAATCTGATCTTTATGTTCAGAAGTATGATCATCAATTACATCAAATAAAGGATTATTAGAAACTTTAGTAAAAATTGAACTTGCTGCTGAATTGAATGAGCATTCGAATGCAGTTAGATCATTTCTCGGTGATTGAGCTATTGAGTCTGGCGTCTTGTGCTCAGTCAGCTTCACTTTGAATATGTTGGGTCTGAAATATGTTGTCTGGTTAGTACTGCTAAGTATTGAAGATTACTACTGCTGAAGACATTAGTGCTACTACATGAAAATATTACTACTGCTAGTAGTATTAATATTGCTTGAAGAGTTAGTACTGCTAGAAGAAAAGTTAGTACTGCTTGGAGAGTTAGTACTGCCAACAGAGTTGCTACTGCTAGAATGTTAGTACTGCTAAGGATGAAGATACTGCAAGAAGGATTAATGCTACTAATGACGATAAGGATGATTTGTGCGAAAGACAAGGAAGTTGATGATAATTATGGAATTGATACTGAAGATTATTGTTTCTTTTATAATTATCTTGTAATCTGTTTTGTATATATAGTCTAGAAGTCTTAGATTATTAGATATACATAAATACATACGTTTTTGTTTTCAGAGAGAATTAGCCTCAATATTATTAGTAGTCCTTTCATTAGAAAAGTATTGAACGTCTGTTGAGCCTGTTCAACAGATTGAGGTTTTGGTTGTAATTATTAAGTTAATTCAATATAACTTGTGATTTGATTCATATACTGTTTCATTGGTTTATTGTTAAAGTGTTATTCCGCAACTTCTTTAACAAAGTTTCTGAGTGTTTAATTAAATTCTTGTTTTGAATTTCGATCCTGACAAGTGGTATCAGAGCTAAGGAACTCAGAAATCAATAATCATTATGGACGGATCACACGACAGTGTTCTTATTTTAGAGGTTCCCATGCTCAAACCTAATGAGTTTGACATGTGGAAAATCAGGATCAGGCAGTATATACTTCTTACATACTACTTAATGTGGGACATCATTGAGAATGGTCCCTCCAATGAAGGAGAGATGGGAGCAGATGGAAAGAGACCTCCACCAAAGACTGATGGAGAAAGAAAGATGAGGCTGACTGAGATGAAAGCCTTGAGCACTCTGCTCTTGGCAATTCCTAATGAATATCAACATCAGTTTTGCAACTGTGCTGATGCCAAAATCTTGTGGAATGCTTTGGAGAAGAGGTTTTCAGGTACCAAAAGCACTAAGAGAAATCAGAAAGCAATTCTCAAGCAACAATATGAAAATTTTATGTCTACAAAGAATGAGTCTATGAGTCAAACCTTTGATAGGTTCAACAAGATGATTGGAGAATTGGCCACTGTTGGTGTCAAGATGGACCAGGATGATGTCAACAGAAAGTTTCTAAGATCTCTTGGTGAAGAATGGGTAATGTATACAGTATCATTCAGGCAGAATGATAATCTGGATGATTAGGAACTTGATGATCTCTACAATGATCTCAGGGTGTTTGAAGCAGAAGTTGAATCTAAGAAGAAGCCATCTAGATACTCTCACAATGCTGCTCTCTTATCATCTACTATTGATTCTTCTGCAAACACAGAATCAGTTAGTGTTGCTTATGGCTCAAAATAGGATGGACTCAATGATTCTGTTTTCGAAGCCTTCCTTGCTAGTCATGCTAAATCTTCTCTTATTAATGATGATCTGGAGCAGATCAATGTTGATAACCTTGAAGAGATGGATATCAAGTGGCAAATGGCAATGCTCACCATGAGAATCAAAAGATTCATTAAAAGAACAGGAAGAAACAACTTTGCCATGAGAAGAGAAGATGGTGCTGGATTTGACAAATCCAAAGTGGAATACTACAAGTGTCATAAACTAGGGCACTTTGCAAGAGAATGCAGAGGAGGAATCTCTCAACAGCATGGGAGCAACAATCAACAATCAAAGTCCACCAACTACAACAACAACTGGAACCCATCTCAAGCACTTGTCTCACAATATGGAATGGGATTTGATTGGAGTGATCAAGCAGATAAGGCAATTCAGAATCAAGCATTGATGGCTGAGGTTTCAGAGTCTTGAAGCACTGCAATTTCCATTGAGGTAAAATCTAAACTTTGCTCTAAAGCCTGTCTTGAAATTGTTAAGAAGTACAGGGATCACAATCAGAGCATATGTGATGATCTTAAAAGGTTGGAGAAACATAGGAGAGAGTCTAATTTGATCATTGTGAATTTTGAAGAACAAATTAAGGCATATCTGGCCAATGAACTTCAACATTCATATGATCAAAACTATTGGAAGTGGGAGAAGAAGGAGTTAGAGATTAAGCTAGAGAAGGCTAGAGAAGAATGTGAGAAAGTCAGAAGTGAATTTGAGAAGGCCAAATTAGACATTGAGAAATTTTTCAATGCCTCTAAAGCAATGGACACTTTACTCAAATCTCAAGTTCATGACAAACTGAAGAGAGGTATAGGATATAATAACACCCCTCCACCTTACAAAAACAACTATATTCCACCCACTTCAGACCTCTTAGAAAGGCAAGATAAGAATGACTTACCTGCAGGAGCCAAAGAGGTAGATCCACTAGACACTGTAGTGGTTGAGGCAGAATCTGAAGAAGAGAACAATGAGGATAAGAATAAGGAAGACCAGAAAGAAATTCCCTTAGAAAACCATATTCTTAAAAATGAAAGGGGAGGTAAACCATTTGTCAAGAGTGAGAAAGTGGAGAAGTCTAAGATTGGGGAAGAGACTGTTAAGAGTGAGAAAGCTGAGACCTCTAGGAAAGGGAAGGAAAAGGTACAGGGAGATCACTATATGTAAACTACTGTTGTAAATCCCTGTACTTGTCAACAGATTAAGCTCCATCAACATGATAAAATAAGTGGAAATCAGAGAAACAGAAATAACCAGTGGGCTAAAAAACAAGGAATTAATCTAAGCAAAATTAATAGACCAAAGCCTTGTTTTATTTGTGGCAAGTTAAATCATTTAGCCAAACACTGTTATTTCAATCCTGTTAACCAAAGAATTACTTTTCAAAGAAAAATACAAAATTCTGTTGGTTATAGGAAGCAATCAAGAAGATCAAGGAATCACATGACTGAGAATGTGAGAACCAATGAAGAATGGTACTGCAAAATCTCATATTCAGAATAAGTTTGCTAAAACAAAAGAAGATATTCCAAGCAAATCAAGGAGTAACACAAAGAATAGGAAAGCAAACAAATGTGTCTTAATTTGGGTCCCAAAAGAAACTAAACCTGTTAGTACTGCTAATAGAAATAGTGCTGCTGATAGCAATACTACTGCTGACTAAGTTAGTATTGTTAATAAAGTTAGTACTGCTGACCAAATTAGTACTGCTAATAAGGATAGTACTACTAACAAAGTTAGTGCTACTGACCAAGTTAATACTGCTAACAAGGATAGTACTGCTATCAGTGTTAATACTGACAAGCCTATAATTAAGACAGTATTCCAGCCATGAGATTCCTGACTATGATCATCTCATCAAGACTAAGCTTAATGAATATGAGTATGTTGATGAGAAAGGGCAACCCAAGACCACTTTGGCTTGGGTTCCCTCAAGAAACTAACTGTTTTATTTTATGTGTAGGGTAACCAACAGCTCAAGGGGAAGAGCATTTGGCATGTAGATAGTGGTTGTTCTAGGCACATGACAGGTAACATGTCCTGCCTTCAAAATTTCAAGAGGTTTGATGGAGGACGTGTTGCTTTTGGTGACAATCCAGCAGGAGGTAAGATAAGTGGTAAAGGTATGGTTTCAAAAGGTAATATGACTTTTGAAGATGTTTACTATGTTGAGCAATTAAGATACAACCTGTTAAGTGTATCACAAGTCTATGACAAGAAACAAAGTATATTATTTAGTAATACTGAATGTATTATCCTTGCTCCAGGATTCAAGGTAGTTAATGAAAATATGATACTACTTAGAACTCCTAGAAAGGATAATGTTTATTCTTTGGACTTAGAGAGTGTTTCATCTGATTCATCACTTAATTGTCTGTTTTCAAAAGCTTCTTTAGATGAATCATCTCTTTGGCACAGAAGGATGTGTCACATGAATTTTAAAACTATGAACAATCTTGTGAAAAACAACCTTGTGAGAGGTTTGCCTCAAAAAGTGTTTTCATGTGATGATCATTGTGTTGCATGTATTAAAGGCAAGCAACACAAAACTTCTCATAAGTCCAAAAAAATAAACACAATCTCCTCACCCCTTCAGTTATTGCATATGGATCTCTTTGGTCCTACAAATGTGATGAGTATTGGTAAGAAATCCTATTGCTTAGTAATTGTTGATGACTTCTCTAGATTTACTTGGGTATATTTTCTGTGGACTAAGGATGAGATAAGTGGACTGATCAAATCCTTTGTCCTTAGGATTGAAAACCAAACAAATCTAAGAGTTAAAGTCATCATATCTGATAATGGAACTGAGTTTAAAAACAATGACTTAAACAACTTTTGTGAAACTAAAGGTATTGAGAGACAATTCAGTGCTCCTAGGACTCCTCAACAAAATGGTGTTGCTGAGAGGAGAAATAGGACATTGATTGAGGCTGCTAGATCTCTGTTGGCAGATTCAAAATTACCCATTACTTTTTGGGCAGAAGCAGTTAATACTGCTTGTTATGTCCAAAACAGAGTTCTAGTAGTCAAATCCCAAGGAAATACACCTTAGGAACTTTTCAAAAAGAAGAAACCTTTTATTGCACTTTTCAAACGTTTTGGGTGTCCTTGCACAATCCTCAATACCAAATCTCATTTAGGCAAGTTTGAAAGCAAAGCTGAGGATGGATTCCTTGTTGGATACTCCTCTCAGAGTAAGGCATATAGAGTATTCAATAGTTCTTCTAGGATTATAGAGGAAAGTGACAATGTCAAATGCAATGAGAACACACCAAATCCAATTGGTGCAGGTCCTGATTGGCTGTTTGACATTGATTCACTAACTAATTCTTTGGGTTTTAGTAATGTACAAATTGCAGAAACAAGTTCAGAAAAAGTACAAGCACAGAAACCATAGTTTGTGTTGTTCCCTATACCTATAGTTGATCCTATTGAATTTTGTCAACAAGAAAAGAAGGATGATTCAGAAACACAGGATTCTGAACCAAAACAGGATGAAGATGATAAAGGTGATAAAGAGGATAAAGGTGATGAATAGGATAAAGGTGATAAAGAGGATGCTCATCCTTCAGGTTCAGGAAACACAGGTCCTGAAATGCCTACATTGTCAGAAGATGATACTGATGAAGAAAATTCTTCAGTATTTGGTGGAAACACTCCTAAAAAGAATGATTCTAATATGGATGCAAATATTAATGAGGAGGTTGCCCATCAAACAAGAACTCAGAAGAATCATCCTCCTCAGTTGGTGATTGGTGATATCAATTCTCCCAGGATCACAAGGCATCAAAGTAAGTTAGGAGGATTGAAAGACTTGCAGTCAGGTTTGTTATCTTGTTTTCTATCTCAGATTGAACCCAAGAAGGCCTATGATGCAATGAAAGAACCAAGCTGGATAGAAGCAATGCAAGAGGAGCTGCTGCAGTTTGAGCTGCAAAATGTGTGGGATCTAGTTGACCTTCCACAAGGACAAATGGGAATTGGAACTAAATGGGTTTTCAGGAATAAGAAAGATGAGAGAGGTATAGTGATAAAGAATAAGTCCAGGCTTGTGGCACAAGGGTATACACAAGAAGAGGGGATAGATTATGAAGAAGTGTTTGCACCAGTAGCCAGAATTGAGGCAATTAGGCTGTTTCTAGCCTATGCTTCTTTTATGCAGTTTAGAGTATTTCAGATGGATGTTAAGAGTGCATTCCTATATGGGAACATTGATGAAGAAGTGTATGTTTGTCAGCCTCCAGGGTTTGAGAATCCTAACTTTCCTGACAAAGTATACAAATTAAAGAAGGCACTCTATGGGCTACATCAAGCACCAAGAGCATGGTATGACACTCTGTCTACCTGTCTCTTGGAAAATGCATTTGAAAGGGGAATCATTGACAAGACCCTTTTCATTAAAAGGAAGAAGAAGGACATCCTGCTTGTTCAAATCTATGTGGATGATATCATCTTTGGATCCACAAAAGATTATATGTGCAAGGAGTTTGAGGAGTTGATGCACAAAAGATTCAAGATGAGCTCTATGGGTGAACTCACATTCTTCCTTGGGCTACAGGTTAAACAGAAGAAAGATGGCATTTTCATAAGTCAATCCAAGTATGTGCAGGATATCCTTACAAAGTTTGGATTTTCAGAAGTAAAGCCTGCAAGCACACCTATGGAAACACACAAACAAATTACTGTAGATCTTGAGGGGGAGGATGTGGATGTTCATCACTATAGATCCATGATAGGCTCCCTCATGTATCTAACAGCTTCAAGACCAGACATTATGTTTGTTGTATGTGTGTGTGCCAGATTTCAAGTGAGACCTAAGCAATCCCACTTTCAAGCAGTCAAAAGGATCTTCATATATCTCAAAGGACAACCTAGTTGGGTCTTTGGTATCCTCATGACTCACCATTTGATCTACTTGCATATTCAGATAGTGATTTGGGTGGTGCAAACTTGGATAAAAAGTCTACATTAGGAGGATGTCAGTTTTTGGGTGCAAGACTAGTGTCATGGCAGTGTAAAAAGCAAACCACAGTGTCCACCTCTACTACAGAAGCAGAGTATATAGCTGCTGCAAGCTGCTGCTCACAGGTGCTATGGATTCAGAATCAGATGTTGGACTATGGTATTACTTTTCTTCACACTCCCATCTTCATTGATGACAACAGTGCTATAAGCATTGTAGTGAAGCATTCAAAAACCAAGCATATAGAAATCAGGTACCATTTTATTAGAGATTGCAATGAAAAGAAGTTAATTCACGTTTTGAAGGTACACACTAGTAACCAATTTGCTGATCTATTCACCAACGCTTTTGATGTAGGTAGATTCACATTATTGGTCACAAGTGTAGGCATGATAAGCACTGAATAAGCCTCTTTTGATTTTCTTTATGTACCATTTATGTATAGCTTCTTTCATGCTTACTTTCTCATATTGTATTGTGCATGGTGCTGCTAACTATTTGTGTTTAATTGTTTCAGATTACCTTTCTGATTAGAAACTTGGTACTTCTGGTTAAGTTAATATTGCTCTTACTATTAATCCTGCTGACAGTTCAAATATGGTTAAGTATGGTTACTACTGCTAGGTCGTTTATATTGCCATTGCAAAGTTACTACTGTTTTCCTTATTTCTACTGCCAAACAGTGTTAATACTGCTGGTGTGTGTTAATACTGCTAGTTTGTGTTAATACTGCTAGTCTGTGTTACTACTGCTTATATGGATTAATTCTACGGGTTTGTTAATGCTGCTAGGGTACTTAGTACTTCTTTTAGCTGAAACCCTCCACCTATAAATACCCTCTCTGACCGCCAAAACCTAAACGGATCTTTGAATTTCTAGCGAGTTTTCATCCTCTCTCTCTCTCTCTATCTCGAATTCTTGCTTTCCGGTGCGTAATCCCTAGTGTTGATTCGAACCCAAGACTCGATCAAAATGATGGCAGGACTGGATTTCGTTGATGACCACAATGAACTTGCAATGTTGCAGAAACCCAAACAAGCTGAGGGTTTTCATGAAATTGTGGATTTCTTATCACAATCACATATTGCCTATGCGCTAACGGTGAATCCTACCATCTATGTGGAGCACATGCGACTGTTCTGGGCCAATGCATCCATTCAGAATGTTGATGGTAATCAGGTCATTCAATCAAGGGTCTGTGATAAACCTATCACAATCACAGAAGCCTGCATTCGCACTCATCTACGTCTAGATGATGCCTCAGGTATTACTAATATTTCGAAGGAAGATCTCTTCCAAGAAATTGGCAGAATGGGGTATGAAGGTCCTACTGAGGTCTACAAGTTTTTGAAAAGAAAATTTTCACCTCAGTAGAGATTCCTTGTTCATACTCTTCAGGATTGTTTATCTCGCAAGACAACTGGATGGAGTGAGTTTAGCAGTACAATAGCTTATGCTCTTGTCTGCTTAGCTACCTCCAAAAAGTTCAATTTTTCTCAAATGATTTTCAATGATTTGATGTCAAACTTGGATACCAAAACCAAAACCAAAACCAAAACCAAAAGATTCTATATGTATCCAAGGTTTGTGCAAGATGTACTGAACAATGAATTGACAGATTTACCCTCTTTTCAAGAGGTGTATGTACCTAAACCTCCCAAAGGGAAGGTATTTTCCAACATGAGAAGGCCTAGTAAGGACTTCTCTGGAACAGACACACCATTGTTCTCTACAATGATGGTTGTGTCCCATTCCCATGGTGAGGCATCAGGGTCACAACCCATATCTGACCAACCCACTGATGACCTACCCACACCATTCATTTCAAATGATCCTCCTCAGATCCTTACTGATAAGCCAATTCCACTAATCTCTCAAATCTATGTAAGGAAAAAGGTACAGAAGGTTCCTTCCCTTCATGTATCTACACCCCAAAAGCCTACAAGCCCTCTGATGGAGCATTCTCCATTAGAGAATATCCAAAGGGAATCCACAGGGGTGTCTCCCAACCCCAAGAAGGTGCTCTCTAAGGTGAAGGATGAGCATGTAGGCAGTAAGGCTCACACTACTGATTCTGCACAAGGTGTGGATCAGGACAGTGTGAACATCACTAAGACCTTCCCCAGGACAACTTTGGATGAGAAATCATCTAAGGGTCCCAGGTGCCAAGAAACCAAGGGGGTAGTAGGTGCTTCTGCTAGGCAGAAGGCCTCTACTAAAAGATCCAAGGTTCCTTCAAGGGTGCTCAACACACCTAAAGGAATTGAGGACATATATAACTATGATGAATTGATGGAAACCATTGGAAATGTGAACTTGGATGTCATCAATCAAGGCTTGGAGATAAAGGAGCTGAAAAAGGTGATCACTTCTCAACAAGTGCAGATAACCAAACTCAAGAAGATGGTACTCAGTTTGGTACACAAAAAGAAGAGAAAGCAATATGTCCTGAAGAAAAGGGGAAGTGCTCATGATGCTTCCAAAAAGGGGGAGAATCAAGAAGCTGAATGTGAGAAGGAAAGCTCAGTTGGCATGGAATTTCAGTTTGAGGGGGAGAAGGTTGAAGCAGAAACAGAAAAAATAGCAGAAACATTTGTGAAATCAGCAGAAACAACAGAGAAAGAAGCAGAAACTGTAGAAGGAGCAGTAACTACTGAACCAGTAGTAGAATCAGAGACAGCAGCAGCAGAAACTGGAATGTCTAGAGAAGAAATAGAGATTACAGAGACTCTGATGAAGGCAAAACATGACACTCCTAAAGCCACTCAAAAGGATAAGGGAGTGGTGATCAAAGAATGAGTCCTAGAGAAGAAAAAGAAAGAGTTCAGTATGTCAGAGGCCAAGAAGAAAGGCAAAAAGAAGATGGTTGAGCTTGTGAAACCTGCAAAGAAGAAGAAACAAATAGATTTGGATGCAGAATTGGCAAAGAAGTTAAATATACAGTTTGAGAATGAACTTGAAAAGGAGAATGAAATCCAAAAATCTAAAGACAGAAAGCTTGCCTTAGATCTGGTAAAAAGGCTCAATGAAGAATACCAGAAGAGCTTGAAAACTGCTGCAAAGAGGGTGACTATGAAAGCTTGAAAGAAAAGACAACCTTCAAAGACCTTTCTAGCTACACAAGAAAGAAGAAAAATGATAAATTTCTTGAAAGGATCTGTTGGAGTTCCTGAAGGTATGTTTACCAAAATGTCTTTTGGCAGAATAGGAGACTTATACAAAAAGGAGATGGCCAAGCTTCAAGGAGACTTCAGTCAGAGGGTTGAATTTGAAAGGAAGATGAAAGAAAGACATGATCTGAACATTCAACAGCCTTTCCCTGACAGTGAAGAAGGCACTCCTACAAAAGAAAAGATAGAAGTCAAGAAGAAAGAGACTTTAGCTCAGAAGATTGGAGCTATTAAAAGAATGAAGTCAATTGCTTCAAAGAAAAAGGCAAAAAGGCCTAGAACTGAGGAAGGTGAGACAGAGCAGAAACAAGAAGAGCATCTTGAAACTAAAGCAGAGTCAAGGTCAATCTAGTCAACAATCTTCAGAACAGCTAAGACAATCTGACAGGTTGATCTGTATATCACAGTGACTGATGAAGAACCAGTGAAAGCTGATCCTATCTCAGTGAAAGCTCCAGAAATTATTCATTGGGATACTTTGGTGGATAAAAGAACATAATACTTCAGAATCAAAAGAATGGGTGACAAGTATGAAGTCTATTCAACTTGGGGAAAGATCATAAGAAGTTGTAACATAGTTGATTTGGAAGAAATGTACAAAGTTGGTTTGAGCTTATATGGTGACTTGTTGAAAGGAGTAGGGATGAGTCTAGCAAAGAGAGCTCTGGAATATTTCTGCATGATGTTTGACCCTGTTAAGGTTAAATATCTTATCAAAGACGTGCATCATGAAAATGGATTTAAAAGAATTGATCACTGGATGCTTTTTGAAAGATCTGGAGTCTATGTCATAACCATTGACAAAAGCTTTCATGAGTATTATCTGGTTGATAAGGTGTATGACCACAGCAAAGAAAAGTTGCAGAGGATGCTGAAAGCAAAGTTGGTCTTCCCTAAAGGTTCAGAAATGGAAAGAATTGTGATCAGAAGAACCATTAATCAAAGTGTAGGATTGGATCCTAATTTGGGAAATTGAGAAGTTGTTTTGAAAGCATCATGAAGACCTTTATGCTGAAGAACTTAAATTCTTGTTTTCAAAAGTTAAGTTAGAGGGAGATTGTTGGGTCTGAAATATGCTGTCTGGTTATTACTGCTAAGTATTGAAGATTACTACTACTGAAGACATTAGTGCTGCTACTTGAAGATATTACTACTGCTAGTAGTATTAATAATGCTTGAAGAGCTAGTACTGCTAGAAGAAAAGTTAGTAGTGCTTGGAGAGTTAGTACTGCCAATAGAGTTGCTACTGCTAGAATGTTAGTACTGCTGAGGATGAAGATACTGCTAGAAGGATTAATGCTGCTAATGACGATAAGGATGATTTGTGAGAAAGACAAGGAAGTTGAAGATAATTATGGAATTGATACTGAAGATTATTGTTTCTTTTATAATTATCTTGTAATCTGTTTTGTATATATAGTCTAAAAGTCTTAGATTATTATATTTATACAGAAATATATACGTTTTTGTTTTCAGAGAGAATTAGCCTCAAGATTATTAGTAGTCCTTTCATTAGAGAAGTATTGAACGTCTGTTGAGCCTGTTCAACTGATTGAGGTTTTGGTTGTAATCATTAAGTTAATTCAATATAACTTGTGATTTGATTCATATACTGTTTCATTTGTTTATTGTTAAAGTGTTATTCCGCAACTTCTTTAACAAAGTTTCTGAGTGTTTAATTAAATTCTTGTTTTGAATTTCGATCCTGACAGAATACGATCTTAAGTTCCTTTATCTTTGACGACAAAATTTTTCTTTCCTTTGCAATCAGATCAAACTTCTTTTGCAATTCATATTTCGTCTTCTTTTCCTCCAGAATGTTTGTTGACAACTCAGATAACTTTCCTGTCAGCTTAGCTATCTCAGTCTCTAGAACTTTCTTTTCTTCAGAAAAGTCTTTATTTACATTCTTCTGATCAGCTGTCTTCTTCTCTTTCTCATGTTTTTCTCTCTCTAGAATGGTAACTTTCTCAAAGTCTGAAACTTGTTGAGAAAACTTAACACATTTAAGCTCTAAAGATTTCTTCTCTTCAAAAGCTATTCTTGAGAAATCAGATAATTTCTTAGCAAATTCTTTTCTTTCTTTCTCAATCTTCAACATCTCATCTTTGGCTTTTGTGATGTCTCTGTCTTGGGTTGCCTTTTCTTTCAGCATATTAATCCCAACCTCAATACTAAAGACTTGATCTTTCAGTTTATCTCTTTCCGCAAAGACTTGAGAATTTGTCTTTCTAAGCCCTTCAGATGTTTCTCTAGCAATGTTTGCTCTCCTTCTAAGCTCATCAAGCTCTTTTTGCATTAACTCCTTCTTTGACCATGTAGAGTTTGAATTAAGACATTCAGATCTTTTCAGCTATGCTTGAAGATTCAAGATCTCTTTCTCTTTCGACTCAATAATTCTTGCATAATTAATTTTAAAATCATTAATGCATTCTGAGCAAACAAAATCTTTCTCCGAGTCCTTATCATTTTTCAATCTGTCAATCTGTTCTAGAAGAGATGAGTTCTGAATCTTCAGATTTTCATTCTCAGCTTCTAGTGTTAGAATCTCTGGCATATATGCTAAAGCACAGTCTCTCTTGGTCAGCACTGTATTTCCCTTCTCATCTATGTAAGGCATGATGATATTTGTACCACTTAAATCAACTTGTAAGATCGTAGAATCAAGAATTGGATAAAAACTACACTAAAAAATTTTCAGAAAAATAAATTTCCAAAAATAATTAAGTGCAGAATTCTCAAACAGTACAAGTCACAAAGTAATCAGAACTGGCGCAGAGGTAAAGTTTGCGCTACAAGGAGGTGACGCAAGAATGAGATCTGCGCGAGTAAAGGGTGGCGCAAAAATGGAATTTGCGCTAGAAGAGGGTCGCGCAAAATGAGTTTTGCGTGAATAGGCAGTGGCGCAAAGGTATGTTTGCGCGATGACCGGGTGGCGCAAACCTGAGGATTGTGCGAATACCTTATGGCGCAAACAGAGCGACCGGGGTCTTGCTTGGCCGGTGTCTTGCTCGACCGGGGTCTTGCTCGACCGGAGTTATGTCCGACCGGACCTGTGTCGACCGGTATGTTGCACGACCGGTATAATGTGACCGATAGGGTGCGACCGGTATGTATTCGACCGGTATCTCGACCGATATGTCGACCTGTGCCCTATGACTGGGATTGTTGTGAGGAGACCGACCGGTATGGTGCGACCGGGGTCGCCCGGGTGCTGTGACCGGGGTCGACCGGACCAATGTGGGGACCGGTGAAGTGTGTGGCACAAAACAAAGTTTTGCGCGAATAGGGTATGGCGCAAACTTGGTCGACCGGTGTTCTGACTGGTTGAATAACGACCGGTGTTCTTGAAGGTTTCGACCCAGAACACAATTTTCAGACCAAAAATCCACACAAAAACTCAAATTCAATGCAAAAAGCAGACTTTTGTAATCACAAACATATATCGATCAAATCACAATCAAAATCAATGATTAAAAACAACTGTCAGGATCGAATTCTCAACAAGAATTAATTCTCAGAAACAATATCAAAGAAGTTTGCGGAATAACACTTTGATATTCAATGATACAGTAAATCAACACAGTAAATATGAATAACAAACTGTAAGCTTTTATTTGATGCTTTGAAGTTACAAGATTACTCACTCAACCTCAATATTGATGAACAGGCTCACCAATACGAATTCTACTTCTCTAGAATTAGGATCTATGCCTTGAGGTTGTTTCTCTAAAAGAATGAAAACTTAAAGTTAAAAGTTATCTCACTATTCTAAACAATACAATATATATATACTGAATACAAAGATAATTACAATTAATAAAATATCTTCAGTATATCTTCTATGTATATCTCTAAGCTTCCATGTATATCTTTTCATACGAATCTTCATCATATAAGCAGTATTAATCTTCAGCAGCATTAACTTCCTTCTAGCAGCATTAACTACTAAGCAGTACTAACCACTAGCAGTACTAACTAGCTAAGCAGTACTAACTTTGTTCAAGCAGCACTAACTTTGACTAGCAGTATTAATAGTACTAGCAGTAGTAACACTCAGCAGTACTAACCTTTAAGTCTTCTAGCAGTATTAACTCTGAACTAGCAGCATTAACCATACTTGATGAATTCTTCAGTTCCCAACAATCTCCCCCTAACTTGACTTTTAGGAAAAGAAGTCAAGTTCTTCAGATCTTCTTCAAGATGCTTTCAACACCTCTGATTCAATTTCCCAAATTTGGATCTAGGCCCAAGCTTTGATTTACAGTTCTTCTCACCACAATCTTGGCCATTTCTGAATCCTTTGTACAAACCAGTGTAGCTTTAAGCATCCCTTCTAACTTCTCCTTGCTATGCTCATATATTTTGTCCACCAGGTAGTATTCATGATAACAATTGTCAATAGTAATCATGTATACTCCACAGTTTTCAAACAGTATCCATTTGTCAATCTTCTTGAATATGAACTCATGCATATGATCTTTAATCCTATGGTGCACTCTTGCAGGCTCAAACATCATGCACAAGTATTCCAATGTCACTTTGAGAAGATTCTCTTCAGTACCTTTCAACACAGGTTCATAAAGTTTCATCCCAACTTTATATAGTTCTTCCATATCAGCTCTTGAACAACTTCTGATGACTTTCCCCCATGTTGAATAAGCTTCAAATGAACCATCAGCTCTCTTGATTCTGAAGAAATTCTTTCCATTGTCTCTCAGAATATCCCAGAAGATGATCTCTGGAGCTTGCATAGAGATTGGAACAGCTTTCAAAGGTTCCACTATTGTCATGTACGGATCCATACTTTCATCAGTTTGCTTAGTGACCTGCTCTGGACTCTGTACTGGTTCTGTTGGGGATGTGACTGAAGGTTCTGCTTCCTTTTCAGTTTCTTCCACCCTAGGCCTTTTCAACTGCCTTTTTGGAGCAATTGTTTTCACTCTTTTTCCAGACTTGGCTTCTCTACCAACATTTCCAGGTTCTTCCTTCTTCTCTTCTGCTTCTTCTTTGGAAGGTGTGGTTTTCTCAGGGAATGGTTGTTGGATGTTGAGATCATGTCTCTCTTTCATCCTTCTTTCTGCTTCTTCCCTTTGAGAGGAATCCCCTTGGAGCTTTGTCATTTCCTTCCTGTATAGCTCTTCAACCTGAGAGTATGCCATATGAGTAAACATCTCCCCCTTAACACCAATTGCACCTTTCAGGAAGTTTATCATCTTTCTTCTTTCCTGATTGGCCAAAAAGGTCTTGGAGGGTTGTCTTTTCTGCTTTTTGAATGGCATTCTTTTTACTTGTACTTGCTTGGCCTGAGCTGCTGTTTTCATGCTCTTCTGATACTCTTCATTTAGTTTTCTGGCCATATTCAGTGCAAGCTCTCTATCCTTCTCAGATTGAAGTTGTTCCTCCCTTTCCATTTCTGCCTGAAGCTGCTTTGCCACTTCTTCATCCAGTTCTATCTGAATTTTCTTCTTTGCAGGTTGTTCAGGTTCAATCATCTTAGCTTTACCCTTTGTATCCTTCAACCCTGCCTCACTTCTTTCTTGTGTCTTCTTTTCAAGGCCTCCTTCATTGATGACCACTCCCTTAGCCTTTTGAGTAGCCTTAGGAGTGTCATTCTTTGCTTTTACTAAGGTTTCAGCTATTTCCAATTCTTCAACAGATAGCCCTGTTACTGCTTGAACATTATCTGTTTCTACATCTTGTGCTTCTGTTTCTGCAGCTTTCTCCCCCTTAACATCAAATCCCATCTCAGAAATACTTTCTTTTTCTGCTTCAGCCTCTGAATTCTCCCCCTTGTTGAAATCATCTTCAACACTTGTCCTCCTCTTTAGCACAAACTGCTTCCTTCTCCTTTTCTGTAACAATCTTGTCACCATTTTCTTCAGTTTGGTGATCTGAACTTGTTGAGATAGAATAATCAACTTCATCTCCTCTATTTCTTTTCCTTGCTTGATGACATCCTGGTTGATGTTTCCCATGGTCTCCATCAATTCATCATAGTTATATCTGTCCTCACCTTCTCCAGGAGTGTTACCCCCTATTGAAGGATCATTGGATCTTTTATTAGTAGATGTCTTCTGCCTAGCAGAAGCACTATCCACCCCTGTGGTTTCTTGGCACCAGGGTCCTTCAAATGATTGCTCATTCAAAGTTGCCATGGGGGAGGTCTTATTGATGTTACCACTTTCCTCCTCTGTGCTAGCAGGAGTAGTGGCAGCCTCATCACCCATATGCTCTACCTCCTCCTCAGAGAGCACCTCCTTTGGGTTGGGAGACACCCTTGTGGTTTCCCTTTGGATATTCTCTAGGGGAGAATTCTCCCTTAGAGGGCTTATAGGCTTAGTGGGTAGTGGTACAAGAAGGGAAGGAGCCTTCTTTACCTGTTTTCTCTTGTAGGTTTGGGTGATGGGAGAGGTTGGTTTTTCAAGAAGGGACTGGGGAATTGATTTTGAGAGGGAAGGTTGGGCTTGGCTAGCAGTGGGTTGGTCTAATGGGGGCCTTGACCCTGCTGCCATACCTTCATTGGTTTGGGACACCACCATCATTGTAGAGAACAATGGGGTGTCAACTCCTTCAGAGTCCCCAGCAGATCTTCTCATATTTGAGAAAACCTTGCCTTTGGGGGGTTTAGGTACATATACCCCAACAGGTTGAGGTATATCCGTCAATTGATTAGTAATAACTTCTTGAACAAACCTGGGATACATAAAGAAGCTCTTTTTGTTTCCCATGTTTGAGACAAGATCATTGAAAATCATTTTAGAAAAATTGTACTTTCTGGCAGTGGCCAAGCACACCAAAGCATAAGCAATAGTGCTGCTGAACTCACTCCATCCAGTAGTCTTTTTGGATATACAATGCATAAGAGTATGGACAAAGAAACGCCATTGGGGTGAGAATTTTGCTTTAGAAAATTTGAAAACACCCAATGGGCCTCCATACCCCATTCTTGTAAGAGTTGTAAACAGTTCATCATTTGGGATAGAAGTTATACCAGAGGCATCGTCTAGACGTAGACTGATGCGAATAACCTCTTCAGTAACTGTTAGTGGTTGATCACAGATTCTTGTCTTGATCATTTGCACACCATTTTTCACAACAATGGTTGCATTGGCCCAGAACTGCCTTTGATGCTCAATGTAGATTGTAGGTGATACACTGAGAGCATGAGCAATGTGGCTTGTCTTGAGGAAATCCACAATCTGATGAAATCCTGAAGCTTGCTTTGGCTTTTGTAGCATTGCAATCTCGTTGTGCTCGTCGATGAAAGTCATGGATGCCATTGATCTTAGTGAAAACGTGCCTGAAAACTTCGAACTTGAGAGAGAAAAGGTTTTGAGCGCAAGAGAACAGTATGCAAAGAGTCGTTATGAACTTTTAGGCGGGCAAAGAGTATTTATAGTATTCGGAATATAAGCAGTATTAACCTAGAGCAGTATTAACGACTAGCAGTATTAACTGAAAGCAGTATTAACCACTAGCAGTATTAACTGAAAGCAGTATTAACCACTAGCAGTATTAACTGAAAGCAGTATTAACCACTAGCAGTATTAACTGAAAGCAGTATTAACTACTAGCAGTATTAACTGAAAGCAGTATTAACCACTAGCAGTATTAACTGAAAGCAGTATTAACCACTAGCAGTATTAACTGAAAGCAGTATTAACCACTAGCAGTATTAACTGAAAGCAGTATTAACTACTAGCAGTATTAACTGAAAGCAGTATTAACCACTAGCAGTATTAACTGAAAGCAGTATTAACCACTAGCAGTATTAACTGAAAGCAGTATTAACCACTAGCAGTATTAACTGAAAGCAGTATTAACTACTAGCAGTATTAACTGAAAGCAGTATTAACCACTAGCAGTATTAACTGAAAGCAGTATTAACCACTAGCAGTATTAACTGAAAGCAGTATTAACTACTAGCAGTATTAACTGAAAGCAGTATTAACCACTAGCAGTATTAACTATACTTACTCCTTTTAAACTTTGCTAAACACTGAGTACTGCTATGCATATCCTGAAAAAGAAGATTAGTAACCCAAGAATAAAAGTATACAGGTATAAAGCCACTTTTTGAGAAGAAGATTATTCAGAGTTTATCATTCCCACACTTGTTACCAAGAAAGTGAATCTACCCACATCAAAAGCTTTAGTGAATAGATCAGCAAACTGATTATCAGTGTGAACTTTGACAACTTGAATAAGTTTCTTTTCATTACAATCTCTTATAAAGTGATACCTGATTTCAATGTGCTTTGTCTTTGAGTGCTTGACTGGATTATTTACAATGCTAATAGCACTGCTGTTGTCAATAAAGATTGGAGTGTGTAGAAAGGTTACCCCATAATCCAACATTTGATTCTGAATCCATAAGACTTGAGAACAGCAACTTGCAGCTGCTATGTACTCTGCCTCTGTTGTAGATGTGGATACTGTGGTTTGTTTCTTGCACTGCCATGAGACTAGTCTAGCACCCAAAAACTGACATCCTCCAGAAGTAGATTTTCTGTCCAAGTTTGCCCCACCTAAATCACTGTCTGAGTATGCTATTAGGTCAAATGGTGAGTTATGAGGATACCAAAGTCCCAATCTGGGTTGCCCTTTGAGATATCTGAATATCCTCTTAACAGCTTGAAAGTGAGATTGCTTTGGCCTAACTTGAAATCTTGCACATACACAGACTGGAAACATTATATCTGGCCTTGATGCTGTGAGATACATGAGAGAGCCAATCATGGATCTATAATAATGCACATCCATGTCCTCCCCCTCAAGATCTGCTGTGATCTGCTTGTGTGTTTCCATAGGTGTGCTGGCAGGTTTTGATTCTGAGAAACCAAACTTGGTTAGAATATCCTGCACATACTTGGATTGACATATGAAAATGCCATCTGACTTCTGTTGAACTTGGAGTCCAAGGAAGAAAGTAAGTTCCCCCATGGAACTCATTTTGAACCTTTGATGCATTAAATCCTCAAATTCCTTGCACATGTTGTTTCTTGTAGATCCAAAGATAATGTCATCAACATAGATTTGGACCAGCAAGATATCCTTCTTCTTTCTTTTGATAAATAGAGTCTTATCAATGACTCCTCTTTCAAAGTCATTTTCCAAGAGATAGGATGACAGAGTGTCATACCATGCTCTTGGGGCTTGATGTAGTCCATACAGTGCTTTCTTTAATTTGTATACCCTGTCTGGATAGCTTGGGTTTTCAAACCCTGGTGGTTGACAGACATATACTTCTTCTTCAATTGATCCATAGAGAAAAGCACTTTTTACATCCATTTGATAGACTTTGAAATTCATGTAAGAAGCATAGGCTAGGAATAGTCTGATTGCTTCTATCCTAGCCACAGGTGCAAACACTTCTTCATAATCTATACCCTCTTCTTGAGTATAGCCTTGAGCCACCAGCCTTGCTTTGTTCCTTATGACAATACCTCTTTCATCTCTCTTGTTTCTGAAAATCCACTTTGTGCCAATTGCTCTGTGACCTTTAGGAAGGTCTACTAGATCCCATACATCTTGTAGCTTGAACTGTAACAGTTCTTCTTGCATTGCTTCTATCCAGCTAGATTCTTTCATAGCATCATGTGCCTTTTTAGGCTCAAGCTGGGATAAAAAGCAAGAAAGGACTGTATGCTGTTGATCTTGCATTTCTTGAAGCCTGCTTTGATGTCTAGTCATCATAGGAGAAGAGATATCTCCTATTACCAGCTGTGGAGGGTGATTCTTTTGAACTCTTGTGTTATGACTAGGTTCTTCATTCAGTCCAGCCTCTAGATTAGAGTCATGCAATTCAACTGAAGTGTTTTCAGATGCCACTTCTGATTCTTGAGTCTCCTCATCTCTAGTGTCTTCTTCACTCTGACTTGGTTCAGTAAATGATTCCTTTTCACAGTCTTCATTTACTGTGGGTATGGGAAAAATCACAGATTTAGATATACTTTCTTGAACTTGTGTGATCTCTGATTCTCCACTACCTGTTCCTGTAAACTCATTACTGAAACCAAAAGAGTTAGTTAGTGAGTCAATGTCAAATAGCCACTGAGGTCCAGACCCAACAGGATTTGGTGTGCTCTCATTGCATTTGACATTGTCACTTTCTTCAATTATTCTAGAAGAAGAGTTAAATATTCTGTAGGCCTTACTCTGAGATGAATATCCAACAAGAAATCCATCATCTGCTTTGCTATCAAACTTACCTAAGTGAGATTTGGTATTTAGAATTGTACAAGGACACCCAAAAGGTTTGAAGAAACCAATAAAAGGTTTTCTTTTATTTAAAAGCTCATATGGGGTCTTGTTCTTTTGCTTGACCACTAGAACTCTGTTTTGGACATAACAAGCAGTATTAACTACATCAGCCCAGAAGGTAATTGGCAATTTTGAATCAGCCAACAGAGATCTAGCAGCCTCTATTAGTGTCCTATTTCTCCTTTCAGCAACACCATTCTGTTGAGGAGTTCTAGGAGCACTATATTGTCTCTCAATGCCTTTTTCTTCACAAAAGGTGTTTAGATCATGATTTTTAAACTCAGTTCCATTATCTGATCTAATGACTTTTACTCTTTGATTAGTTTGGTTTTCAATTCTTAGAATAAAGGATTTGATAAGACCACTTGTTTCATCCTTAGTCCTTAGAAAATATACCCAAGTAAATCTGGAGTAATCATCAACAATAACCAAGCAGTAAGATTTCTTGCCTATACTCATAACATTTGTAGGACCAAACAGATCCATATGCAGTAACTGAAGACAAGTAGAAACAGAATTTAACTCTTTGGTCTTATGAGAAGTTTTGTGTTGTTTGCCTTTAAGACAAGCAACACAATGATCATCACATGAAAAGACTTTTGAGGGTAAACCTCTTACAAGGTTATTTTTAACAAGATTGTTCATAGTCTTGAAATTAATGTGACACATCCTTCTGTGCCAAAGGGAGGATTCATCTATAGAAGCTTTTGAAACAAGACAATTTAAAGATGAATCACTATCAACATTGTTCAAATCAAGACAGTAAACATTGTCCTTCCTTGGAGTTCTAAGTAGTATCATGCTTTCATCAACTACCTTGAACCCTGGAGCAAGGATCATACACTCAGTATTAGTAAATAATATACTATGTTGTTTGTCACAAACCTGTGATACACTTAACAGGTTGTACTTTAATTGATCAACATAGTAGACATCCTCAAATGTCATCTTACCTTTGGTGACATTACCTTTTCCACTTATCTTACCACCAGTAAGATTGTCTCCAAATGCAACATGTCCTCCATTGATATGTTTGAAATCCTGAAGACATGACATGTTGCCTGTCATGTGCCTAGAGCAACCACTATCAACATGCCAAATGCTCTTTCCCTTGAGCTGTTGGTTGCCCTGCACATTAGATAAATCAATTAGTATGATTGGGGACCCAAGCAAAAGTTGTCTTGGGTCTCCCTTTCTCATCAAAGTATTTACATTCCTTTTTAATGAGGTTTTTAAACTCAGAGCACTCTTTATTAGAGTACTTTGTCAATATTATTGGCTTAGCAGAACCAACACTAGAAGCAGTACTAACCTTAGAAGTACTAACAGAGTTAGCAGTACTAACAGGTTTAGCAGTACTAACCTTGTTAGCAGCATTAACATTGTTAGCAGTAGTATTACTTCTAGCAGCACTATCATCGTCAGCAACACTATTTATGGTAGCAGTACTAACAGTTTTAGTGCTTTTAGGAATCCACATATTGACACTTTCTTTAACAGACTTTTTCTTCATGTGGCTTTTAGTTTTAACAGTTTTCTTAGCCACATGGTTCTTTTCAATTTTCTTATAACCAAAGGGTTTTTGTATGGATCTTTGGGAATTCATCCTTTGTTTCATAGGATTGAAATAACAGAATTTTGCAAGATGATTCAATTTGCCACAGATAAAACAAGGTTTTGGTCTATTGATTTTACTCAGATCAACCCCTTGTTTTTGTGCCCACTGATTATTCCAGTTTCTTTGATTTCCCCTCTTTTTGTCCTGTTTTTGGGGCTCATTCTTCTTACATGCACACTGTTTGCAAGGAATAGGGTTCACAACAGTGGTCTGCTTATAGTGAACCTTCTTGTTCTTTCCCTCAGTCTTTTCTATCTCTTTAGACTTGATCCAGTGCTTTCCACATCCCTCATTGGTGATAATGTGATTTTCTTTAGGAATCTCACCACTCACCTTGTTCTCCTTACTCTTGCCAACCTCTTTCTCAGTCTTATCCTCAACAACTACCTCATCTAAGGGATCTATTTCAGTGGCTCCCTCAGGCAAGTCCTTTCTGTCTTTGGTGTCTAACAGGTCTGAAGTAGGAGGAATGTAATTGTTGTTATATGGTGGAGGTGTTGCATTGTACCCAATTCCTCTTCTCAGCTTATCATGAATCTGATTTTGTAGTAAAGAGTCCATTGCTTTAGAAGCATTGGAAAACTTTTCTACATCAAGCTTAACCTTGGTTAGCTCCTCTTTCAGTTTTTCACTCTCCTCTTTAGATTTGGTCAGTTTAAGTTCTAAATCCTTTTTCTCCCACTGCCAATAATTGGTGTCATATGAGTGTTGTAGTTCATTGGCTTGAAAACCTTTGATCTGATCTTCAAATCTCTCTACAATCCTTACATAGTCTTTTATATCTTTTTCTAATCTCTTAAGGTCATCACTCATCTTCTGATTGTGATCCATGTACCTTTTAACAGTGTCTATGCAAGTTTTAGAACAGAGATTAGAACTTACCTCAGATGGGAGATCAGATACTTTAGCCATTAGAGCTTGATTCTGAATAGCCTCTTCAGCTTGATCACTCCAATCAAACCCCATACCTTGTTGAGATACAAGGGCTTGTGCAGAGTTTCTGTTGAAGCTTCCAGATTGAGCTTGTTGGTGGTTGTTATTCTGAGACATTCCACTTCTACATTCTCTAGCAAAATGTCCCTTTTGATGGCATTTGTAACATTCCACTTTGGACTTGTCAAATCCTGCTCCATCTTCTCTTCTTTGGGAGAAGTTGTTCCTCCCAGTTCTTTTGATGAACTTTTTAACTCTCATGGAGAGCATGGCCATTTGCCATTTAATATCCATCTCTTCAAGATCATCTGGATTGAGTTGTTCCAAGTCATCATTAATGAGAGAAGAGTTTCCATGACTTGCCAGAAAGGCCTCAAACACAGTTTCAGTGCCTTTCTCTTGGTTTGTTCCATTAGCAGCATTAACTGATTCAGGGTTAGCAGTAGAATCAATTGATGCTGATAGGAGTGCAGCATTATGAATATATCCAGAAGACTTCTTCTTTGCCTCCACCTCAGCTTCAAATACTCTAAGATCATTGTACAGATCATCAAGTTCTTTTTCTTCCAACTGATCATTCTGTCTGAATGACACAGTGTACATGGTCCATTCATCTCCAAGGGACCTTAAGAACTTTCTGTTCACATCATCTTGATCAATCTGTACTCCCATAGTAGCTAGTTCACCAATTAGTTTATTAAACCTGTCAAAAGTTTGAGTCATGGACTCATTCTTAGTTGAGATGAAATTTTCATACTGTTGCTTTAAGATTGCCTTTTGATTTCTCTTGGTACTTTTGGTACCTGAGAATCTCTTCTCCAGAGCATTCCAGAGCATCTGTGCATCAGTGCAATTGCAGAATTGGTGTTGATACTCATTTGGAATGGCCAAGAGCAGTGTGCTCAAGGCTTTCATCTCTGTCTGCCTTGTCTTCCTGTCTGCATCTGTCTTTGGAGGGGTTCTTTTGCCATCTTCACCAATCTTTCCTTCATCAGATGGGCCATTCTCAATGATGTCCCACATAGAGTAATCTGTGAGGAGAATATATTGCTTGATTCTGATCTTCCACATGTCAAATTCATTGGATCTAAGCATTGGAACTTTTGAGACCAAAGTACTGCTTGATTCTGTAAGATTTTCCATGAAGAATAGTTGTTTCTGAGAAATCAAGCTCTGATACCACTTGTCAGGATCGAATTCTCAACAAGAATTAATTCTCAGAAACAATATCAAAGAAGTTTGCGGAATAACACTTTGATATTCAATGATACAGTAAATCAACACAGTAAATATGAATAACAAACTGTAAGCTTTTATTTGATGCTTTGAAGTTACAAGATTACTCACTGAACCTCAATATTGATGAACAGGCTCACCAATACGAATTCTACTTCTCTAGAATTAGGATCTATGCCTTGAGGTTGTTTCTCTAAAAGAATGAAAACTTAAAGTTAAAAGTTATCTCACTATTCTAAACAATACAATATATATATACTGAATACAAAGATAATTACAATTAATAAAATATCTTCAGTATATCTTCTATGTATATCTCTAAGCTTCCATGTATATCTTTTCATACGAATCTTCATCATATAAGCAGTATTAATCTTCAGCAGCATTAACTTCCTTCTAGCAGCATTAACTACTAAGCAGTACTAACCACTAGCAGTACTAACTAGCTAAGCAGTACTAACTTTGTTCAAGCAGCACTAACTTTGACTAGCAGTATTAATAGTACTAGCAGTAGTAACACTCAGCAGTACTAACCTTTAAGTCTTCTAGCAGTATTAACTCTGAACTAGCAGCATTAACCATACTTGATGAATTCTTCAGTTCCCAACAACAACTTTTAATGCTTCAATTTGAATGGGACAGAGGTCGATAGATATAAGAACCCAGATCCAAGAATTATCAAAAAGCCAATCAATTGATGATTTAGAGTGCAATTAAACTATCAGATAATGTTCTAAAGCATAAAACACATCTAATCAAATCAACTTTATGCATAAAAACTCATTAATTCATGAAATCAGTTATCCACACAGTGAGTTATCGATGAACACGATGAACACAGATTTAATCCAAAAAGCTTGATTCTTTAGGCTCTGATACCACTTGTTAAACCCAGATAACTAGTTGATAACTATCACACAACACAACACAATACAGATCAAGAGATGAATAAATCAGAATAACATACCACGATCCCTTGATTAATCAATGAAAAACAGTTGTGTGTTCTTGGTACCTTGATGCGTACGATTACAATACGGCTACCTCCTCTCTATAATTATGATTATGATAATAATGAGGATTAACCTAAAACCTAATTAATTAAAACCTATAAATACTTAGGCCGTATAAGCCTAATGGGCTTGAGGCCCAATAACAAATAACTATCAACTTATTACAATTTGAACCCTTAACTTTAATCTTGAATACAATTTATGATCCAACAGTATGGCGTGAATTATAAAGTCGTTGAAGTCTAGGTGTTAATGGGAAATATCTCATGCTCTTAAAAAAAACCTTGTTTCTCTTATACCGAGGATGACTACACACAGGACATGCAAGTAGGTTAACATGTTCTTCATAAAAACAAAGCACAATCGTAATTACAAACATCAATATTATGATATCCTAGCCCAATCTCCATCAAGATTTTCTTCATATCATAGTATGATGTTGGAAGATTATGGCCGATGAGAGAACACTTTGTTCAAACAGCAACAACATGTTTATCGATTTATCAGACCACTTGGTTAACACTTTGATGTGCATCAAATTCACTACATATTGTAGTAATGTTAGATTCCCTGATCCTAGATACAGTTCCTTGTTGAGTTGCTCAACCAACTTGTCAAAATGACCATGATTAACGTCTTAATCATCATCAACGTCATTTTTTTTTTGAAGGTTCCACGTTAAAAAAATGCCTCCTCCATCGTCCCTCAATGTTTGGTCATCTTCGTAATTATCTAACGAATTTTAAAAGTTGTTGTTTTCTTCTTCGGCAGTAAGAGATTCACCATGATGGATCCACCTTTGGTATATTGCAAGCATACCATGTCATAGAATATGATCTCCAATCGTAGGGAGTCGTTATAGCCATGTATTTTCACATCGATTACAAGGACATAACGTCCTTCGATCTGAATCCAAGTGATGTCTAGCAGTAGCTAAAAAATTGTTTCACCCGAGTGTGTACTCTTGACTTATGTGATTTCTACTTACTATTCACGCTCGACCATTAGAATCCATTGATTTTGAAGGAAAAATTAGTTTTTACTGAAAATGCTATGTAGGAGTGTTAGATGCAAGGTTTTAAGTAACAGTAGCAAGAAATCTACTATACAGAAAATGTTATGTAAAATTTGTTTGTTTTGGAAATGTTATGTAGGAGTGTCTTGATTTATTGGATACCCATATTTCATATGTCCCTTTAATATGAACTATCTCACCTTTTAAGCTAGAAGTCACACAAGCATTTTGATTTTCTTTTGTATGCACAGATTCCATATCTTGTGAAGCCAAGTCATTGATTGATGTGTTTTAGATAAGATTGGAATAACTATAGAGATGGATTTTATATACTCGTTGTAAACTGCGATATACTCGTTGTAAACTGCGGGTAGATCGTGAAAATGGTTTCACATTGGAGCAAAGTTTGATTACATTGGCAACACAAGTGAAAAGGGTAAAAAATTTATTTACCAGACATATATTTACATTTATATTCAACTCTGTAGAAGTGCATGAAGGAAATTTCCCATATGTTCTTAAACCCAAGAAAACTAGCAAATTCTTTGTACCTGCTTGCATTAGTATATTGTAGATGCCAATGTTTAGGTTACAGGTTTCACTTGCGAGCTATGTAGAGCACAATGACCGTGACAACTCCACAACACTACCACTGAGTTTTGTAGTCTAAAATGATGAACAAATGTATTTATATTCCCTACACTTTTAATTGGTCTAAAAGATTCATGTCTTATTCGCGACTGGGAATTTGTGGACATAATAAAGCACTGCAGACGTTGCTAGAAAATCATGAGGCAAGGCCCCCAATTAAAAGTAAGGGTGTCAAGAGATGTCAGAAATGTCCTCAACCGGTTATCCTATCCTCGGGTCTTGACATAGTAATCCTTGCAAACTTTCATAGCCTTGGCAAGCAAGGGCTTTTGTGGATCCTTCCCAGGTGGAATTGCTTTTTTTGAAAGTCAGTCAGTAGATTGGACCCAAAAATGGCTTATAGCAGCAGCAATGTTGTGGCCAAATCCTTTATACAAAGATAAACTAGCATTTAAATATTGAATTGGTGATCCTAACCGTAACCAAGGGCATAGAGCATAGTAAGCAATCTTGGAAGTTAGCCAAATTAGATTTCATATAGGTGGGTTATAGCCCATAATGAATGTATAACCGAGGCTCCAGCCTCCTGACAACATTTTCCAAAATAATTTGTTTTTATTATTAGATTAACATCAAACTGAAAAGATACACAGGATGTACAGTACGAAGGGACACACCACTTCAATGAACAGACACAACCTTCAAAGAACAGACACAATGACAGTTAAAATAATTGTGTTGAATACAATACACACAGTTTTTCACTTAATTTAATTCTTATTGATTTGAAATAAAAAATTACACATAGAAAACTTTGATTGTTATGGAAGAGAACAGATGAAATCTGTTCAAACAGTCTTACACAAAGAGAATGAAGAACAATTGAAAAACACTTAGAAAACAATTGAACTTCGTAGAAAGAAAGTTGCCAGGCACTTAGAGAACTTGAAGGTTGTAAAGCTGGTGATATTTTCATGTTGAACCATCCTCCATATTTATAGTGCCTTATGTATTTAATGTATGAGACACATGTTGTGCAAGGGATGGACACAGGTCTTCTGCATGGTACAAGATGTACCTTTTGCTTTGAGGTGTTTTTGGCTTGAAGCGTTGACCTGCAGAGGATGGTGTAGACCTTTCCTTAAAATAGTGTAAAATACAAAACACATTTTTTTTTATCTTCGGATGAGGTTCACGTCAATGCAAGATATCACAAATATACTTTCTAAGAAAAGTACAATGTGTTTGTGCTGATGATATTTTCCCACTGAAACTTATCAAAGACAAGTTTGGTGAATAGAGAGACAAGTCGACACAGGTGAGAAATATTCGGGATCCTGAGAAATCTTCGGCCTCCTAAAGATGTGAGAAATCATCGGGCTCCTGAAGATGTGAGATTGGCACCATCCTGGCCGATGATGTTGATCACATAGGCATGCTTGGCTTTAGGCTGAGAAGTCCATCTTCAATCCACTTTTGAGAGATATACTTCTTCTTTGTCTTTTTCAGCTGATCTTCGACTTCACCGAACATTTGTATAGAAACCAAGCTGCAAGTAAGAACCTCAAAATATTCTAAGTAGGATGATACAAAATGGAAGATCGGGAGGTCATCTTCAAATCTTCAGATGACCCAACAATCTCCCCCTATTTGAGGATGACATCCATACTTAAGAATAAAAATAAGAGTATACTGAATAATCCATTTTGACCCATATTTACTCTTTTTGGGTTCTTTTCACATAGACCATTCTTTTTGTTTTTTTGGATTTTTTAAGTATATCTAACATTTACAAATAAATAAAAGAATGAAGTATAGTTGTACAAACTAAGTAAACAAAAAATAAAGAATGAGAAAGTAAATATATACAAAGATAAAGAAGACAATTGTCGGAATTGTTTGAACTTGAGTGGTTGGATGCTCCCCCTCAACTCATACTCCCCTTCAACTAATGCCTGGTGGCTTTAATCATACAGTTAATTGCAAATTAAGTTTCAACAGAGTTTAAGCTTGAGTGGTCAGTTGCTCCCCCTGAACTCATACTCCCCCTCAACTAATTCACGGTGTCGGAAAGTAAGAAGTCAAAAAGTTTTCGGAATCCTCCGAACTTCCTCCTGGAAGGGCAGATTCACTCTTGGATCGTGCAGAAGCATGGAAACTGAGAATTCCAGGTGATAGGCTATGACGAGAAGAAGAGACACCTTAGATTGAGGAGGAGTCCAAGTCATCCTTATCAAACAAGGAAAAGGTTGATGATGGAATAATATGGGTCCCCGATTGTACGACCAAAGCCTTTTGAGAGGCAGTGGAAGAAGGTGGCTTTGGTTTAGTAGAGTCCTCGAGCCCAGATGGGAAAATTTCAATAGCCTCCGATTTTTGAGAATCGGTGACTGGATAAGATGGTTTGGCCCCGAAAGGTTTCCTAAGCCTCTTTAGAGGCAACTTAGGAGGGGAAGAAGAGTGCCTCTGCTTTTGAGAGTGGTGGGAGACAAAGGAAGCTATCGAAGACTTTTTTAGTGGCATAGTCTCAAAAGCGGGTGCGGAGGTATCGGTGGCTTTGGTTTTCTTCATTTTAGCCACCGATTTCACTCAGGTAGGGGAATTAGGGGTCACAGAAGTGAGTGATACGGAGGGAACCACCACTTTGGAGAAAGACGGTTCCTTAGTATCTTCCTACTATAGATTAGGAGAGTTTATGAAAGAAATCATACCTGGGGCTTAGAGCTCGATTGGTGGAGAGAGAGCCATTGTTCAAAATGGTCTTCATGACTTTCTGAGTGTTGGTCAGAGAGTCATCACCAAATCAATTAGAGACCCAACAAATTGTCTCCCCCTATTTGATGATGACACTAACACATAGAAAGAATATGGTACTGACACTCAAAACTCATAAATTCAGTGGCCCCCTTTTTTTTTACTCTTTTCCGGATTTTTTTTTGTTTTTGTGTTTTTTTTTGGGAAAAAACGGGAAGAGAGGATCGGGACAAAATTTCGGGTAGTAGAAATCGGCGGGGGAGGGGGTTATCTTCGTAGAATGTAATCGGCTAGGGTGGATATCGGTGGGAGCAAGGGGGTCGGATAGAGGGGCGTCGGCTAGGAAGGAGGTCGGTGAGAGAGGGTTCGGCTAGGGAGGGGTTTGGCCGGTTGAGGGAGTTTGGCGAGGAAGAGTTTGGCCGAAGGGGGTTTGGGTCGATTGAAAGATCAGTGGGAAAGGAGGTGGCATGGTTTGGTCGGCCGAAGAGGGTTGTTTGGTGTGGAGGAGTGAGGTCGAAAGAGGTGTGG
The DNA here is from genome assembly GCA_954870635.1 of Arctium minus. Lineage (NCBI taxonomy): Eukaryota > Viridiplantae > Streptophyta > Magnoliopsida > Asterales > Asteraceae > Arctium > Arctium minus. The sequence goes on along the minus strand of OX941080.1, from coordinate 39,906,737 downwards.
GGATGAGGCCGAAGGGGTTATCGGTGGAGAGGGTGGGCGGATCGGCTAGAAGGGAGCCGATTGAGGGGAGGCCGAAGAGAGGAGAAGGAGCCGAAGAGAGAGGATGCCAAAGAGAGAAGAGGGGTTCGAATAGAGAGGAGGCCGAAGACTGGGGTATAAGGGGGAAAGGTTGGTCGGCGAGGGGTGTGGGGGTTTCGGTGGCAAAGAGGGGCCAAAAGGGGAAGGGGTTTCGGGGGTGAGGGGTGGTCGGCTTCGGTAGGGTGAAGGGGCCGAAAGTGATGGAGGGGCCAAAGGAGAGGATCGATGGGGAGGTGGTGCCGCCAAAGAAAGAAGAGGGAGAGAGTGGTTTCGGCCGGGTGGGAGAGCCGAAGGAGAGAGATATTTGAGAGAAAGAGATGTGGGTTAAAAGATAACAAGGGATTTATTATAGGAAGAGTGTTAGGAAAAAAATTGAGAGATCTTGATGATGTCTGTGGGATGACATCATCAAGATGATGTCATCAACAATTCAAATTTTTAATTTTTTTTTGTTTTTCTATTTTCTTTTCTCTCTTTTTTTTGTTTTTGTTTTTTTTTTAATTCTTTCTTTTCTCTCCCTTTTTTGTGAATTTTTCTTTCTTTTCTCTCGCTTCTTTTTTTCATTTTTCTTTCTTTTCTCTCCTTTTATTTTGAATTTTTCTTTCTTTTCTCTCCTTTTTTTACTTTTTTTTCTTTTTTCTTTTCTCTCTTTTTTTTGTTTTTAAACATCAAAATTTAACATACCTAGTTCTCCAATGAGAAACTTGAACTGAGCTTCGTCAAGGATGAAGAGATCAGCCAGTTGAAGATCAGTAGGGTTGAAATGTAATTCGATATCACCTTTGCAGATGTGATCCCGAATGAAGTGATACTGGATGTTGATTTGCTTGGATCGAGAATTCAACACCAGATTGTTTGCGATTGTGATGGCGATCGCAGTTGAGTTGTCACACAGAATCAGAATGTTGGAGTATAGCTGATTGTAGTCTTTGAGTTGATTCTTCATGTAGAGAATTTGAGCAGAGCAACTTCCAGCAGCTACATACTCAACTTCAACAGTAGAGGTAGAAACTGAGTTTTGTTTCTTGCTATACCAGCTAACAAGATTACCACCAAGGAGTTGGCAACTTTCAGAATAGTGTTTTTTCGTATCAACTTTTGAACCTGCAAAATCAGAATCTGAATACCCCATTAGATCAAAACCTGAGTTTTTGGGATACCAAATACCCAAATTCATGGTACCTTTCAGATACCGAAAAATGCGTTTAACTGCAGCCAAATGAGATTCTTTTGGATTGGCTTGGTAACGCACACACAAACAAGTATCAAACATAATGTATGGTCTACTAGTAGTAAGATAGAGAAGAGAGTCGATCATTCCTCGGTAGCTAGTGATATCCATAGATACACCATCCGGATCAGCATAGAGTTTCAAAGGTGGTGCCAAGGGAGTTTTCATGGGAGAGGAATTTTCAAAATTGAACTTTTTCAGAAGCTCACGTATGTATATACTTTGATTTATAAAAGTTCCTTCTGATTTTTGTTTAACTTGAAGTCCTAAAAAAAAGGTCAGTTCTCCCGTCATACTCATCTCATATTGGCTTTTCATGAGAGTGGCAAACTCATCACACAGTGACTCATCAGTGGCACCAAAAATGATATCATCCGCATAGATTACCAAAAAATAGCTGCACAATATAAAATACCCGGCTTAAATAGAAAAAAACCAACTTGCCCTTATATTTAAAACAAACCAAAAAGTAAAAGAAATTATCTCATTGGTTGAAATTGGTGTGCAAAGTTTGCACTATAACGGAGGGTTGCAAATGAACGCTCCCCTATATATACATATATATATATATATATATATATATATATATATATATATATATATAGAGAGAGAGAGAGAGAGAGAGACTACTAAATAAAAGACTTTTTTCGGAGGAATTTTCCGACAGATTTTTCCGTCAGAAATTTCCGGCGGATTTCCGACGGAAGTCAAACGGGTCAACCCACTTTTTGACTTTCGCCGGAAATCCGTCGGAAATTTATTTTTATTTTATTTTTTAAAAAAATCAATTATTTTCGGGGGATTTCCGACGGAATATAATTTTTTTAATTTTTTTCTTATTAATTATAATTAAGTATTTATTTTCGAGGAATTTTCGGCAGATTTTAATTAATTAATTAAAATCCGCCGAAAATCCGCCGAAAATAATTAATTATTTATTTTTTTAAAAGAAATTAAAAATAAATAAAAATCCGGCGGAAATCCGGCGGAAATCCGCCAAAAAAATTATAAAACTTCCGGCGGTTTTTCGGCGGATATTTTGTGTTTTAAAAAAATAAAAAAAAAGATCCGCCGAAAATCTTCCGAAAAATTATAATTTTTTTTAATTTTTTTCTTATTAATTATAATTAAATATTTATTTTCGGCGGATTTTCTGCAGATTTTAATTAATTAAATTAATTAATTAAAATCAGCCGAAAATCCGCCGAAAATAATTAATTATTTATTGTTTTAAAAGAATTAAAAAAATAAAAATAAAAATCCGTCGGAAATCCGCCGAAAAAATTATAAAACTTCCGGCGGATTTTCGGCGGATATTTTGTGTTTTTAAAAAAATTAAAAAAAAGGATCCGCCGAAAATAATTAATTATTTATTTTTTAAAAGAATTAAAAAAAATAAAAAATAAAAATTCGTCGGAAATCCGCCGAAAAAACTATAAAACTTCCGGCGGATTTTCGGCGGATATTTTGAATTTAAAAAAAAATAAAAAAAAAAAAGATATGCCGAAAATAATTATTTATTTATTTTTTAAAAAGAATTAAAAAAAATAAAAGATAAAAATAAAAATCCGTCGTTTGGGCTTTAACATACACAGTTGAGTTTTAACGGATCTAGTTGGGCTTTAATGGATTCTGTTGGGCTTAAATGGATGCAAATGGGCTTTAACGGATCTAGTTGGTCTTTAACGTACCTAGTTAGAATTAAATAGATCTAGTTGGTCTTTAACGTACCCACTTGGGCTTTAACGTACCTAGTTAGGCTTTAATGATCCAGTTGGGATTTAACGTACCCAGTTGGGTTTTAACCGATCCAATTGATCTTTAATGGATCCGGTTGGGCTTTAATGTACCCGGTGGGGCTTTAATGGATACAGTTGAGCTTTATGGGATCTAGTTGGGTTTTAACGTACCCAGTTAGGCTTTAACGCACCCAGTTGGGCTTTAATGGATGCAATTGGGCTTTAACGGATCTAGTTGGGGCTTTAACGTACCCGGTTGGGTTTTAACGTACACAGTTGGACTTTAACTTACACAATTGGGTTTTAACGTACCCAGCTGGCCTTTAACGTACCCAGTTGGCTTTAACGGATCCAGTTGGGCTTTAACGCACCTAGTTGGTCATTAACGTACCCACTTGCGCTTTAACGTACCTAGTTAGGCTTTAATGGATACACAGTTGGGCTTTAATGGATCCGATTGGGCTTTAATGTACACAGTTGGGCTTTAATGGATATGATTGGGCTTTAATGTATCTGGTTGGGCTTTAATGGATCCGGTTGAGCTTTAATGGGTCCAGTTGGGATTTAATGGATCCAGTTGGGCTTTAACATACTAAGTCGGGCTTTAACATACCCAAATGGGCTTTAACATACCCAACTGGGCTTTAACGTACCTAGTTGGTCTTTAATGGATCCTATTGGACTTTAACGGATCTAAATGGGCTATAGCGTACCCAGTAGGGCTTTAATGGATAAATTTTTTGATTTAAGCGATTTAGTTGGGTTTTAACATATACAGTTGGGCTTTAACAGATCCGGTTGGCTTAGGGTTTTTACGGATCCAGTTGGGCTTTAATGGATTCGGTTGTCCTTTAATGGATGCAGTTGGGTTTTTACGGATCTAGAGGGGGGCTTTAATGGATCCAGTTGGCCTTTAATGGATGCAGTTGGGTTTTTACGGATCCAATTGGGCTTTAATGGATCCGGTTGGCCTTTAATTGATCCAGTTGGGTTTAATGGATGTAATATAGCTTTAACGGATCTAAATGGGCTATAGCGTACCCAGTGGGGCTTTAATGGATAAATTTTTTGATTTAAGCGATTTAGTTGGGTTTTAACATATACAGTTGGGCTTTAACAGATCCGGTTGGATTAGGGTTTTTACAGATCCAGTTGGGCTTTAATGGATCCGGTTGGCCTTTAATGGATGCAGTTGGGTTTTTACGGATCTAGTTGGGCTTTAATGGATCCGGTTGGCCTTTAATGGATACAGTTGGGTTTTTACGGATCCAATTGGGCTTTAATGGATCCGGTTGGCCTTTAATTGATCCAGTTGGGTTTAATGGATCTAATATGGCTTTAACGGATCTAGTATGGCTTTAACGTATCCAGTTGGGCTTTAACGTACCCAACTGGGCTTTAACATACCCAACTGGGCTTTAACATACCTAGTTGGTCTTTAATGGATCCTATTGGGCTTTAACGAATCTAAATGGGCTATAACGTACCCAGTGGGTCTTTAATGGATACAATTGAGATTTAAGGGATTTAGTTGGGCTTTAACGTACACAGTGGGGCTTTAATGGATTCGGTTGGGTTTTAATGTATCCAGTTGGGCTTTAATGGATCCGGTTGGGTTTTAATAAATCCACATGAGCTTTAATGGGCCCAGTTAAGCTTTAATGGTTCAATTTGGGGCTTTTATGGATCCAGTTGGATTTAATAAACCCATTTGGGCTTTAATGGATCCATTTGGGCTTTAATGTACACAGTTGGGCGATTGGCCTTTAATGGATCCAATATGGCTTTAACGATCCCATTTGGGCTTTAATGAATCAAGTTGGGCTTTAATGGATCAAGTTGGGTTTTAATGTACCCAGTTGGGCTTTAATGAATCAAGTTGGGCTTTTACGTACCCGGTTGGGTTTTAAGGTACCCGGTTGGGATTTATCGGATCTAGTTGGGATTTAACGTACACATTTGGGCTTTGATAGATCCGGTTAGGTATGTGTGATGCGTAGAAATATTTATGTGAAGGCAGATTTCGTAATATTTAGTTGTCTTTATATTTAGATAAGTTATAAATTAAAAAACGTTAGTATGTGTGATGCATTGAATTATTTGTGCTTTTCTATTTAGTTAATATTTCAATAAGATTAGATATTTGCAAAGTTCCATATATAAATTTTATTTTTTATGGAGCCTTAAAATGATATATATGAAATTAAGTTAAAGTAAAAAGTTGTATTAATTTAAGTTAAATAGATATAAAATGATTGTTTATTTTTTATGAAGCCTTAAAATTACTTTTTTAAGGAACAAGATAATTATTTTATTATTAAGTTAAAGTAATTTTCTTTATTAATTTAAAACAAGATATATTATGCATAGTATATTAATTAAGAAATTATTAATTTAAAACAATATATTTATTTTTTCAATTCTCCCGCCACATCCCTCCCCCCATTCTTTAACTTTTCCCAAAATTTATTTCCCACCCAATTTTTACTTCCCCCCTAATTTTTTCCACCCAATTTTTTTACTTGATATAATATAGTAGGTCAAAAGTTTTTATAATTAACATCTTCTTCCCAAACTCAACACATAACCATAGCCGCCGGAGCTCCACCACCGTTGTCTACCGTCTGTTGCCGCCACGGCCGGGAGCACTCCACTGTTGGTTGTCTCTACCGCCGCCGCCACCACCACCACCACCACCACCACCGTCGAGAGCCCTCCCCACCACCCATGCCGCTGTCGAGTACCAACAACAATCACGACCGCCGGGAGCACTCCACCGTTGTTTTCTCTACCACCACCACCACCACCACCATCGTCAAGATCCCTCCCTACCCCTATCGCTGTCGAGAGCCCTCCCCACCACCACTGCCGCTGTCGACTACCACCACGGGCCGACATCGCCACCACCATCATCGATTATAGAGATATACGATTGCTTAATTCATATTCTTGATTATTATGAATGTGGTTATATGGGTGATATATATATATATATATATATATGAATGTGGTTATATGGGTTATATACTTATATGGGTGTTTATGGATGTGGTTATATGATTAATGGCATGGATTATATAAATGTGGTGATTTAATTTTCATTTTGTTATTTTTGTTGCAGATTAGGCATGTGTGTGAGAAATTTGGATCTACAAACCTTGAAGATGTATATTATTATTTGTAAAAATATGTAGATATGCAAATCTTGTTAATGTACATTATTATTATTGACTTGAATGTAATTGTAAAAAAATATTTATTTTTATTCAATAAGTATTATTAATAAAAAAATGTGTATTTGTATCGAAATATCCGCCTGAACTAATCCGCCGGAAATAATTTATTAATTTTATTTTCAGAAAATAAATAAATAAATAAATATTTTCGGCGGAATTTCCGCCGAAAATCCGCCGGAACATTTTACCGAAACAAATATTTTACCGAACATTTTACCGAAACAAATATTTTCGGCGGAATAATCCGCTGAAAATCCGCCGCAAATTATTCCATCCGAAAATCCGCCGGAACATTTTACCGAAACAAATATTTTCGGCGGAATAATCCGTCGAAAATCCGCCGCAAATTATTAAAATTCATTTTCTTAATTAATCAAATCATTAAAATTTTAGAAAATTTGGGCCGGTTTTCAGCGGATTTATCCGCCGAAAATGTAAATCCGCCAAAAATACCGCCGAAAAAATTGATTTGCGGCGCCCCTGTTTTCGGTCGAGCAAATGCCGCCGAAAACGCCGATTTCCGGGTCAGAAAAAGTCGAAAACTTTGTAGTGAGAGAGAGAAAGAGAGTTAGGTTCGGTGAGGATGAAAGTTATAGTGAGAAGGGTAAGAAGACATCTCCACCTTGGGTCAATCCTAATTAAGGATCAACACTAATGCGGTAGACCGAGATGCACACATCTCACCTTAACTCCATTCTAACACGATCGTTCGTCTATATATATACACACATTTATATACATATATACAACTTAAAAATGATAAAACAATCATTTTTTGGTGTAATTTGTTTCATTTTAATTTTAGTAGTCAAGACTTAAGGTTATATGTCCGTGCAAGTTGTCTAGAGATTTTACTTCAATGTAAGTTATACCCTCGCGATCATGCCAAAAAGTAGCATGATTGTGTCACATTTCATAAAATATACAATTGGGGGTTTCACTAAAAAAGAATTGAAGGGATTTTTATGGGGAATACAAAGATATTTATTATTTGTCAGACATAACACCCGTCACATTGCTATGATCCTTTGTTTTGATATGTTCTACTTGATATATTGAATTATTAACTTGATGGCTTTTGATTCTATTTTGATTTTACTATGATTTTTATGTGCAATGTCAGCATTGCAATAAAGACTATATATTGACCTTAGTTAAAACTAAATTAAGACCCATTTTTGATGTTTTTATCCAATCCAGAACATTGTTGCTGCTTCTTCTTTTACGAGGAAATGATGGGTGACATCTTCTATTCTTCTATCTCTTGCATTTTAATTTATCGTTTGGTTTCCTTCCTTTTACAATTTTTTCATCCATTCTTTTTACACCACATGTGTGTATTACCTTTATCATTTTTGTTAAACCTTTTTTCTGTCTTTGAAAACAATATATGGCGGCACCAAGTAAGGTATATGATGAGTTGCAAATTTGCCACTCAACAACCACTAAAAAATTACAGCATTTAAATTTATATACAAGTCACTTAAAAGAGTTTGACACTCAATTGAAAGGTACTTTTCTCTTTTTCTATCCTAATTTGAATTTCAAAAAACATAGATTTAGGGTTGTTTACCAAACGCTTAACACTATCACTTACTTAGCGGGTAAGATTTTAGTCCACCAAAATGGTATCGTATGCAACAATTTTCCCGATAAGCATTTATTGGTAAATTTTAACACTATCACTTACCTACCGGGTAAAATTTTAGTCAACAAAACGGTATCGTATACAACAATTTTCCCGGTAAGCGCTAACCGTGGTAAGAGTCTTTGCCACTCAACAACCACTAAGGAATTACAGCATTTAAATTTATATACAAGTCACTTAAAAGAGTTTGATACTCAATTGAAAGGTACTTTTCTCTTTTTCTATCCTAATTTGAATTTCAATGAACATAGATTTACATTAATTTATAAGATCCATATGAATATATATTTAATTAACTCGTGACGAAAATAAAGGGTAAGATTGAAGTGTATAATGAAATTTATAAATAATATAAATCATTTATGAACGTTATAGATTAATAGAATATAGAGAAGAATAGATCAATCGTTTAGGTTCACTGAAAATGAAAATGTCGGAAGAATTATATGCAAGTAGTAAAACAATTCAGTAAGTCGACAATATTAAGAAATTGTTGTCGATGTGTTTTTAGCCGAATTCCCCTATTGGGGTTTTTTTTTATGTTTTTGGTTGATTTCGAGGGATTTTTTAAGCTTTTGTGTTGATTCGATGAGCTTTTTAGGTTTTTTTGTGTTGATTCGACGGATTTTTTGTTTTTTTTTTTTGATTTCAAGAGATTTTTTCGATTTTTTGGTTGATTTCGAGAGTAAATTATGTTTTTTTTTGGGATTTGTGCACTTTTCAACCCTCAAAAACGTATATATCACGGAGCACCCCCTGTAATTTTTTTTTGAAACGGAAAGTTTTTTTTTTGAAAAGGTATCCTAGGCACAACCTCAACTAATCTCTGGCAATATTTGACTGTTAAACCGACAACCCTGTTGATGGGATATCCCACCACATCCCCCACAGGCCTTAACTACGCCACAAGTCTTGTGGTTAACGGCAAGTCTTATTAGAGAAAAGAAGCTAGCCAGAGCCTAGCAACAACAAGAAATTACATCGACCCTAGGCACGAAGAAGGAGACAAGCTCCACTCGACAAAGTTTTTACGACTCCCTTTACACCTATAAACCATCCAACTAATGGAATTGTCAACGATGAAATTAAAGAGATCACTCTATCTAGGCTTAGACTTGTCGAAAAGGAGTTTGTTGCGAAAACGCCATAAGGAAAAACATGTGATCATAAGCATGGCTTCGACACCTATTCGATGCACCTTGTAGAGACGGGAAGTATCCATGCCGTCCAAAGATGTTTCCAAAGAATTGAAAGAGGAGAAGGGGAAATTCCACCACCATTGAATCTTATTCCATATCTCTATTACTCGACAGCAACGGAAAAAAAATGTGTTGGATCGACTCGATGTCACAGATGCAAAAGGGGCATAAGGTGTTATTTAGCTCAACTCCCGGTAGTTGAGCGGGTGCACCTTACGTACCGAGAAAAATTTCGCCCTTACGAAACGAACTTAAGCGGGTGCACGGGACCCCTCCTTGGGAAGGGTGCCAATGAAACAAGAATAAAATTAAAATATGTGCAGGCATCACATGCACTAATTATAAGCAAAGGAAAGAGGTAGGAAATTGTGTGTAGAAACAGAAACAATAGTTGTGTTCCAGGCAAAAATATGAATACATGAGTTGGCACCGTACATGATCAAGATTTCCTGAATATTTTCAGGTTGGGTAACCGATTTGCATCATTAATTGACTTCTTTTTGCATAACGCGGGATGGTTCCTCTTGAAAATAGTCAATGCAGCAACACCTACATAAACCATCCCTTCCCACAAATCTAAAACACATCACATCTCTCTCTTTAAACAATAATGGGACAGTCAAGCTATTCAAACGCTAAAGCTTGTGCAGTAGCTCTAACAATTTCATATCTGATACTAGCAGCATCTGCAGGTAGTTTTTATGACGATGTTGACATCACTTTTGGAGGTGAACGTGCTAAAATACTGAATGGCGGTCAGGATCTCTCACTTTCGCTCGACCAATACTCGGGATCTGGTTTCCAGTCCAAGCATGAGTACCTATTCGGAAGATTCGACATGCAACTGAAACTGGTACCTGGCAACTCCGCTGGCACAGTCACTACATTCTATGTAAGTACCATCATCGATCCGTAATATTTTCAAATTTTATGATCACGTTTTATTAAAGTTACAAAGTCTAACAAAATCCGTCTTTGTATTCAGTTGTCATCACAAGGTGCGGGACATGATGAGATAGACTTTGAGTTCTTGGGCAACTCCACTGGAAACCCTTACACAATCCACACCAACGTGTATTCACAAGGGAAAGGAAATAAAGAACAACAGTTCCACCTATGGTTTGACCCCACTGCAGCCTTCCACACCTACACCATCGTATGGAATACTCAAAGAATCATGTAAGTCTCGCATGAAATGAAACATATATATATATATATATATATATTTGGTTCTCAGATTAATGTCCTCAAATGTTTCTTTATTACTGGGTGGGCAACAAGGACATCTTACAACGATCATGAAATTCTCATGAGACTGATCTTGAAAATCTCTGTTTTTGCAGTTTCTTGATAGATAACATACCAGTAAGGGTGTTCAATAACCATGACGGTTCTGGAGTCCCATTTCCCAAGAGCCAACCCATGAGGGTGTATGCCAGCCTCTGGAACGCAGATGACTGGGCAACCCAAGGTGGGCGTGTCAAGGCAGACTGGACTAAAGCACCGTTTACTGCGTCCTACAGGAAATTCAATGCCAATGCTAAAAGAGTTGGTCCTAATTCAAAGTCAACAAGCTCTGAATCTGACAACCAGGCATGGAGTACTCAAGGACTTGATGCAGCTGGCCGAAACAGGATCAGATGGGTGCAAAACAAGCACATGATCTACAACTACTGCAACGACCGCAAACGGTTTCCCAATGGTCTACCAACTGAATGCAAGAACTCCAGATTCCTCTAGGCCTATGATTGGATATGATTCGCATATTTCATCTTTTGATTCATTTCTGATCTTGAAAATTAATTCTTTATTCTTTGATTCGTTGTTTGTCCTCGATGCAAATTATGATTATAAGTAAATACCAGACTACGTACATTAATTGCTAATCTTTTACAGCATAAGCCTCATGCATGTCATCGGAAACTGTTGTATGTAATGTGCTATGCCAGCCTAAATATTTTCAGCGGCAATCATCTTATCCTGTTGGAATTAATGTCATAATCATAAGATACCTAAGATACGGTTAGTTCTAAGTATATAGCTAGTATATTATAATTTGTTTAAACTAGAAGGGTTGCCTTGTAATATGGAATAATTGACAGTTAAGATAACCGTCTTTGGCAACTGTTGGATGAATCGTTGTGTCTCTACATAGCACCGATTCACTCCCTATATATACTAATGTATATCTCTAATTTCAGAAGTAATCGAACATACCAGATTGTTGTTATCCAGTGTTCTTTGATTTTCTCTTCTAAACACACGCACACGAACACAGTTTCTGTTCAAGAATGGTGGCTGTAAACAGAAGCATCAGACGTTCATCAAGGCTGTCAAATCTGAGTGAAATCGATTCCAATAATTGGTATCAGAGAGCATCAGGGGGATGCCAAGGGCCTGCGATTTCATGAATCAAAGATTCAAAAAGTGCTTTCCTAAAAACTATCAACGCTGTTCGATTTCTGTGAGATGATTCTGTTTTCATCTTCACAGATTTGATTCACAAAATAAAAAACACAAACTGCACACTTTATTGATTATGGAATGATTACAATAATTACACAACATACATACATATATATATATACTAAATGAAACGGTGCTTCATAAAGGTTATAACCCTTTGAATTGCCGCCTACTAACCGTCCCATAACTTAATTAATTTTGTCATTAACTTCCAACACACCCCCCTAATGACAAAATCGATAAACACACCAATCTTCAGGTAACGAAAACGCAATCATTGAATTCATTTTATCCACTTGAACTTGCTTCATCACGAGCATTGTTGTTCTCCGACACCTCACGTCACTACAACAAATTGACCCTTTTGCGACGACATATGTCGTTGCTAATGCTTCAGATTTCGTCGCTAAAGATCTATTGCGACGACAGTCGTCGCTGTAGCCTTCGTCACTGTATGCTCGTAGCTGTAGCTCACTATAGCAACGACATGTCGTCGCTATAAGTATAAAGTAAAAAAAAATCGATTTTTTATCTACTGCGACCACATATCGTCGCTATAGGATAAAAATAAAAAAAAATCATTTTTATGTACTGCGACCAAATATCGTCGCTATAGGAGAAAATAAAAAAAAATTATTTTTATCTACTGCGACAAAATGTCGTCGCTATAGGGAAAAATAAAAAAAAATTATTTTTATCTACTGCGACGAAATGTCGTCGCAGTAGATAAAAATTGATTTTTTTTAATTATAAAAATTTATATTTATTTAATCTGATTATAAAAGATACTTTAATCAACTAATTTGATATTTAAATTACTAGAAAACAACTTTATATTTATATAACTAGAAAATATTTGAAAACCATAATACAAAATTATTGACAAAATAAACATTAACATCTCAAACATAAAAATACGTAAATATCTAATCATCATACGAGTCGGTATCTGTGTCCTCATCCTCGTCTTCGTCCTGCTGCGGTGGCTGCTGCGGAATAGATACACATGCTAAATATCTATATGGAAAGGCCGGTGATGAATAAATGTTTGCCTACATTTTCTGATTGTTTACTATGCAGAGAAAACTAGATTTTTCTGAGGCCTTTATGAATGTATAAGCAAACCATGTACAATCTATTAGTAAAGTCTGATGAATAGAAGTTTTATTCACATTATCTGATTGTGTGCTAGAGACTTTTTAGGCTTCTTTGAATAGATACACAATTACACATGCTATATATCTATATGAAAAGGCCTATGATGAATAAAAGTTTGCCTACGTTGTCTGATTGTTTATATGCAGAGATTACTAGATTTTTCTGAGGAAAGCAAACAATGTACAATCCACTAGTGAAGGCTTTGACGAATAAAAGTTATTTTTACCTGTTGCCTCGCAGACTGTAGGTATTCTATTTGGATGAGGAGGAGGATCACCCCCAGCATCTCCTCCATGTCCTCGAGCAACCGCCGCAGACATAACAATGTCAAGGAAGTAGCTCTCAACTGTTGCAGGCTGGAAGATTTTACAACAGCAGCTCTCAACAGTTTTTGAAGATTTTACAAACCACCTAAGCGTTTTATTACAGGTATGAGGAGTATTAACAAGTTTTGTACCTGAATAAAATCAAATCTCGAGCTGTATACCCCTTCTTTGTCTGTGTTTACGTTCCCGTCTTCTTTGTGTTTCTTTTTGTGGAATGAAGCTGGTAAGATTGATTGTTAGGATTTGACACGATTGATGAATTAAAGGAAAAAACAAAGTTGAATAATTGATTGTTAGGATTCAAATTCCCTACTCCAAACTTATAACTAAAACCAGTTTTTGAGATAAAAAGGGTGCATACATTAGTTACCGGACATGACTGTCATGTCTGGTGAAAGAACGAAAGCACCTAGATCTTGAAAGAAATTACCAGCATCAAAGATCCTGAAAGAAGCAAGCAATTACATTACGAATCTGCAGCTAGATGTGGAGAATCTAGCAGAAAGACTATCTCAACTTCTAGAATATAGAATATGTATGCTGGGGTCTAAGGAATTGATGTTATTTCTAAATATGTATGCACTTTGAATCACAGTTCCTAGTAAACAAATAATTCAAAACATCCAAATACCAATTGATAGTTCTTACACTATGAACTGTGGTTATTTTACAGTTCCGGGTGCACTAGATGCAAAAGTATCAATCTTTTATAGTCTCTCGTTTTTGTAGCAAAGTAAGTGGCTTTCTTTCATTTTCAGTTTGCCTTTAACTTTGTTAAATATCAAAGCCAAAATTAGGGAAACATCAAACCTAATCATTAAAACTGAGAATCAATAGCCAAGGTTTTTTTTTTCGGTTATACCAACAGAATCCTACATGTTGTGAGACAGAGTCTACGTTAAAACTCCTATGTGCATTCAAAATTTTAAAAGAAATTGTTTTGCTACAAGATTGAAGTAAAAAATTGTTAGAAGATACTACATTCAAAATTTTAAAAGAAAACTGAAAAAGTGATTTACATGTTGCCTCGCTGACTGTAGGTATTCTATTTGGATGAGGAGGAGGATCACCCCGGCATCTCCTCCACGTCCTCGAGCAACCGCCGCAGACATTACTGATTTTTCTGAAAGAACTATATACCTCACATCAATTATAAAATCAAGCAAGGTAACTGAAAATATATAATTCATATAAAAGTTGTCTGCCAATAGAAGCTTCAGTAGTGGCACAAGAAAGTCCATATTGTCCAATGCTCTATTTCACTGTCTTCTATTGACATGTGTTTCTGGTTCTATATGAGTGGTTTAAGGTTGTTGTTGTAAACAGGGGTTGGGATTTATTGTTAGTATTGCTAATTTTCTTTTCCACTTAGTATTGATGTGAAACTTGTCCAATAATGTTGCCTATCATTATGGATTGATTCATAGATGTGCATACATACTTTATTGGTACACCTTAGGATGCATCATGTCTAGGAGTAAAGTCTTTCAAATAGAAAATGCATGGACATTGAAAATAGAATGTGGGTGTGAGATCATGTTGGGTCAAAATACATACCAATATTCGTGCACAACATAAAACATTGGATCTTACTTGTATTGTGCACAAATTGCCAACTTTCGCCGAGTTTTTTTGCTGGTTAGACTTCTTTTGATGAGTCAAAGTAGTTGGTTTACTATACAAGCAAGAATTTCCAGACCAACTGTCATGTCCCTTGAGACTAGTTCGAACTGCATCAAGATAAGATACCATTACAAATCAACTTAAAACCACAAATCAACTAACATTCCATAATCAAATTTAAGAATTAAGACTGAGCTCTTATCTTACCTTTGATTTCACCAACTAATAATCAACTAACATTCCATAATCAAAACTGACGATGCAGCAGCAATGACGGAGGAAAGAAGATAGCAAGGGCGAGAGAGATGAACACCAACCAGCGATGATGTGGGTCAGCAGATTTCAGTGTGGTACTTCATGTAGTGATCTGATCACATGATTTGTCACAGAGAAGAAGCCAAAAAGAATGTTTTATTTTTTTTTAGATTTAGGGGGTGGGGATGGTAAGGTGTCCATTGCAAAGTAAACAATCATGGCAGAGGAAGTGTGTTCTGGAATATTCGGTGCACATTAGTATTTATTGTGAATGATCCGTTGGAGATAAAAATTCATGTTCTAGAGCGAAATGTATTACTGCTGGCTTCGTGTTCTTGTGTTATGTTAATCACTTAAGTACACAGAGAATTATAACAATGCTGATCTGCTCTAGATGCGTATTGTTAACTTTTTGACATATACTTATATAACAAAAGAGAAAAAGAATGTAACAACTATTGATCTGATTTTGCTTTGCTTGGCAGTCTTGTGAATATTCAACAACTATTGATTCATATATGTTTCATGGCTGTTTTCTTTGATTTAGTTGAAAGGTGGTGGATTTGGTATTTAGGAACCTTGTGAATATTCAACAATTCAAGAAAATACCTTGCCGATGGGTGTAGCACATGATGTAAGTCCTCTGTTTGCTCGTTTCCCAAGATCAACCTGTACGGAGATGGTCGCTTGACTCAAATCCACACCCGAGTTCTGTAATGCTTGTGTCAGAGAATTCAATAACTTGTAAGAATATGTAAACATCACGATAAAGAATGAACCATCACATTAAAAAAATGTAGACGGATTTTCTTCATAGATCAACATTTCGCTTGCATTTACTCTTGTTATATAATCATGACGAACTTGGTATCATGATCCATGTATAAGCAGCAAAATCATCATAAAAGCAAATCGTAGTTATGTGAACAGAGAAAATAACTCTATTTTCCATATCTAATTAAGATGGATCTTTATTGGATGGTTTTGTCTTAAAAGCCATATTTTCCATGAGATGATTGTTTTAGGAGCATAACCAAGATGGCATATTAATCAATGGTGCTTCCCTAAATAAAATTGGTATCACTAAGGAGTGCTGTCAATTGTTAAGTTCCAAAAATGTGCCACAAATTAGAGGCTTTCAATAAAGATAATGACAACTGATACTCAAAGTTAAGACGAGGAAAACAATTAGCATCCTATCTATTGCAAATGCCAATTTGCATAAAAAAAAGTATAGCAATTTCACCTAAATGGTTTGTAAAACAAAGAACATATAGTGCTATAATGAAGCTTGTACATTACTCATAGAATCAAAGGATATGCTGCTTACTCAAGAAGGTTCTCATAGTTATGCTTGCAACAACACATCGGTGCTAAATTTGATGATAAATATTTCTTAAACATATTGGAATCGTGAAAATACCTAAATATTTCTTAAACAATTCAGGGCTCGATATGCTGTATCAACCTCAACTTCTCCGTCTTGCACCACGTTTACCTAAACCTAAATCACATGTTTACCTGAAATCATGTGATTTCTTAGACCTAAATCGAACATTTAGCTAAAGAAGCGAACAGGAGCAATAGGGCTTACAATCGTTATCAGTAAACTCGTGATCGAACGGAGGAAGAAGCCGACAATCGAACAGAACAGGACCAAATCGTTGTAATTAGAACAAGGACCAAATCGAGATTGCAGAAAGGGAGAGGAAAAAGAGAGCCGTCGTGATCTGCAGATCGAGAGAGAAAAGGGACAGAAAACCTAAATTAGTGAAAATACCTAAATTAGTTCTATTTGTTTTAAGAAATAAAAAAACCCTACAGCGACGACAAGTCGTGTCTGTAGAATAAATACTACTTTTTTAATAAACCAAAAAAAATTCAATCCTACAGCGACGACAAATCGTCTCTGTAGGATAAATATAATTACTTTTCGGTGTATTTTAAAACAAATTTAATATCAAAAAATTAATAATTTTTTTTTTGTTTTAAAGAAAGTTTAAACATTTTAAAGAATGTGTTTTTCAAAAATATTATTCATTAAAAAAATTTTGGACACCTACTGCGACGATATTTTGTCGCTGTTGATTTATAAAAATTAATATTTTTTTCATAAAATATTTTTTATTTACGAAAGAAATCGAATTTTTTTTTGAACACCTACTGCGACGACATGTCGTCGCTGTAGAGTTCTATTTTTAAAAAATTAATTGAACACTTCAAGAATTTGTAAACCCAACTATTTTTATTACCTACAGCGACGATTACAGGTCGTCGCTATAGCTTTCGTCGCTATAGAGTTGATTTTTTGTAGTGCGTGCAACATCCCTTTTCATTTTTTGAACACCATTCTTACTTGACACCTTTTTAGTAACTTTGTATCTTTCACAGAGCTTCTTGAATTCCTTCTCGTACCATTCTTTGTAACCGTCTTGCTTTCCTTCCACCGGGTTATCGTCTTTGACTATCTTCATGTCGTTTCCAATCAGAATATCACAATAGTTTGTGATAATTTCGACGTCATTCTTTTGAAGCACTTCTCCGGTCAACTCGTCCTTTATTCCATGTTTGTCGTTTGTGGTGCTTTCTTCATCAGCAAACATGTACTTAATTGTACATGTTGTTCCACCCAAACTTATCTCAAAGCCTTGGCTTATCAACTGCTTCATGCTAAGTATATTTATCCCTATTTCCGGTACATATGCCACACACGGTATCAAAAGTTCGGTTTCGGATGTTTCTAACATAATTTCACCGACACCATTTGACACTAGAAAGTGTGTGTCAAGTTCTTGTATCTCCGGATCAAAAACGGGTTGAAATCGAAGAAACAATTCATGATTTGGCGGCATGTGTTTCGAGTAAAATTTAGACACGTACCAAATTTTGTTCCAATTTCCACCATCAGTTCCTTGCACTACATATTCACCATAGGCTTGTACTTCTTTATCATCTTCTTGTATATTTCGAACCCAAACTGAGTTCTCATCATCATCGGGTTTTTTTCTTGTTCTTCAATGGACAACTCCAGCATTCATGTCCCTTTTTCTTGCATGCATAACACCTCGATTTCTTTATCTTCTTAAGCCACTGCCTTTTGAACATATCTATCAGAATTTTCTTTGCAAGCCTTTCTTCTTCACTTCGAATTGTATCGGTCTTCATTACTTGATTCAAATCTTTCTTGATTCTAGTCGACTTCGACTTCCCATGATCGAGCCTTGGGCTCTGATACCATGTTCGATTTCTGTGAGATGATTCTGTTTTCATCTTTACAGATTTGATTCACAAAATAAAAAACACAAACTGCACACTTTATTGATTATGGAATGATTACAATAATTACACAACATACATACATATATATACTAAATGAAACGGTGCTTCATAAAGGTTATAACCCTTTGAATTGCTGCCTACTAACCGTCCCATAACTGTCCCATAAAAACTACCCTTGAAACCATACAATTAAATATAAAATATAGATAAATAATAATACTTAATTAATTTTGTCATTAACTTCCAACAAACGCAATTTCTAGAATCAACGTAAAACGAAAGTCTTGAAGGGGCTGGACGATATGATGATACACGATCAGATTAATACACACGAACCAAAATCAATCACTCTCAAAAATTCGAGAAGAATGAAGCGATCAAGGTGTTACGTGTGTCACGTACGAGGGCATGCTTTTTGGAATTGCCCAAATAAGGATCGAAGGAAGGAATTGATGAAGGGAAAGCGTGTGATCGATGGAACTCAAGAAGCCACGAGGAACGAGCAAACCGATATCAAAGTCCCAACTTCAACATGGGATGTTATTGGTTCTGATGGAAAGGGGTGGAATGAAATATGGTACGTTTCTGATGAACACCCGAGACATATGACCCAGAACTTGGAAGTTTTTAATAAATTCAAGCGTGATTCTACATGTTCAAGCGCTGCCACTCAAAGTGGGTTAAATGTTCAAGGCATCAGTGAAATTATTGTTCAAACGGAGTCCCACAGGTTTGTGATATCAGGAGCCTTTTACGTTCCGAACGTCGGTCTAAACATACTAAGCCAAAGTCAGTTAGAACAACAAGGGTTTGAAGTGATCTTCAAAGATTCGAAGTGCCACATAAAGAGTGTTCGATACAAGCAGTAGCGAGAAGATGGAAGAAGATAGCACTGGAAAAGAACATGTGACCGATACTAAAACAGAAAATGAAGAAGAAGCACAAAACGTACCCATTGAAGAAGAAGAAGTATTGGATCACGACAAAGAGAAAGCCATACGAGCCATAATGCATTATTACGACTCGTTGTACTTCAAGGATACAATTATTGAAAGTGGTGAGGAGAATAAACAGACACCATCCAAGAATGATTTCGAGAGTTTGATCGGATTCCTTCACATGATCCATGAACAAGAGATTGACGAAGAGTGCAAAGGTCTAGTGGCGGAACATTTTGCGAAATTGGTAAAGTGGTTCTACAAGGACTTTATGTACTGTGAAGAAAGACCAACCCCGGTAAAAATATACAACACTACCATATGCCTTTTAGACCTCTACCTTACGTTGAAAGGCATGGGAGGACATGCCCACGTAACGATAAGGAACAATTGGTTCTTAGTAGCCTGTGCGATGGGATTTCCAAAAGAGAATGTGGACGAGTTGAAGGAGTGTTATTCGACGCACTTAAGTCTCTTAGAAGTCTACTACATACGAAGTGGCCACAAATTACTCCACCGATGAAATTCTACGGGAAGCAACGGATTGCATAGGTACAAGTGGAGTAAAGGCTGAAGACTTGGAGGAGGAAGAGACTACGCAAGACAACAATGGAATGGAAGCAAGGCAAATGGAACTAGATGCTTTAAATGGCGTACAAGGAAAAGTGAAGTACGATGATGGGGAAACACTGATCATTTCATTTGAAGACAACAAAGAGGAAGGTGACACTGACAGGGATGCGGATCGAGGATCTGATGATGAAGACGACATCATAGTGATCGATTAAGGAAGACAAGTTTATGATTATAACGTTAAGGGGGAGATTGTTGAAATTAATGTCATAATCATAAGATACCGTTAGTTCTAAGTATATAGCTAGTAGATTATAATTTGTTTAAACTAGAAGGGTTGCCTTGTAAATATGGAATAATTGACAGTTAAGATAACTGTGAGTCCGTGATCGTTTACCAGATAAATCAAACAACAAAGATATAACGATTACCAACCTGTTTAGATTATAAACGCGGATTACAGAGGGTTGATAAGGTTTACAGTTTGAAGCTCTTTCTCTATTTGTGTTCTTTATCGATGTGTTGTTAGAACTGTGAGAGATCTAAAATTAAACTGACTAATATCTAACATAATATCTAGATATCTATAATATCTAGATATTATAATTAAACTAATATAATAACTAAACATAATACCTAATAAGCATCTAATTAAAAGATACCCTAAGATATTAAAACAACTTTGACATTTATTACAAAGTGACCCTAGACTATTGTTGAGAGTGACTTGTCAGCTTTAACTTCAGATTGCGATCTTCGTATTGGATGATCTTGAATCTAATGAGACTGTGTCCTAACAATCTCCCCCTTTGGATCAAGATCATTACGAAAATGATTTAGCAATACAATCTTCTCTTTCAGCACAGAAGATGCAATCTCTCTCTTAGTCTTCAAGATATAGTAAACTCCCCAAAAGATGTAGATTATCTTTCTTGGATGTTGGGAAGAAATTATCTTCAGTTTCAGCTCGAAATTCTTCATCAAAGTATCTTCAAAAGAAAATTTCTCTCGAATCAGCATATCTTCAGAATACTTGCTCTTTGAAGAATTCAATCTTGGACATGATTCTTGAAACATGTGATTTCTTGGTTAGCTCTTCTCCATTTCTTGGGTAGATCTTCTCCCCCTTTTTGATGAGAAGTGTAACGATTTCATCAAAACTTGATGACAAGAAATGTTGTTCATTAGGATCATCTGATTCGTCAATGCAATAGATATTTATCCAAATATTTGCAAATCTAGACAAAATAGTCATGTAACATCTGCAGCAATAAACAAATCAGTTAGAAACGCCTGTCAGTAACACTAAGTCACTGTGTAACAAATACACAATGGAAAGGAGTTGTTTGATGTTGACTCCTCCAGGGCTTCCATTTAATCATCGAAACACCACAAAGGTTATTTCTATAAACGTTATGACAAAGAAACAAATTCCTTGTGTGTTCGTGCTTGTGATAGAAAGAATTAAGCACTTGGTGATTGCTTATAGGCTCGAAATTGTGTAAACCACTGAGACAACAGTAAGTTAAACACAAACTCAATGTGCATGAGTGAAGTGCGAAGGTGGGGCAAACTTACTTCTTTTCAATATCCATATTTTCCAAATGAAAATGAGATAACATATGTGTTGCTTCCCCTTTTGAAAAAGTGAAACACTTTCTTGTTGAGAAGAAAATGAGTTGCTGGTGAGGTAACTTCAAGAGTTGGCATGGGCTAGTTGCATGTTTCAATAATGATCACAAAAGAGTTGTGAAACACTAGAAATGTGGCTGCCCGACTCAGAAAAAGTTGGTGCAAAGTTGTGATATTCTTTTAACTCTGTTCTCACACCCTCTTTCTATTAAACATTTAGCTCACTGCTAACCGAACTCTCTTTTTCATGATACCTCATCACTCTTCCACACTCATTTCTTTTGACTCCTCACACCCAATCAGTATGGATTAACTTCATGGGTAGAAATCACTGGTTAACGTGATTCCATAAAAGTTGTGTTAATTCCTAGCACACTGAAATTCATGTTTTCCTAGAAAGCATGTGATGCTCAGAATGATTTATAATCATGTAAGCTCATGTAGAACATTTAAAGTACACTCCCAAAATATAAAATAGTTTGATAAAAAAATCAGGAAGTGGTTTGAACGTTTAAGAATATGTTTTCAATGATTGAAAGTTGTCCTTCTTTCAATCACATATGAGATTAAGATAAAGGAATATACCTTTAAGTGCGATCTTAAATCTCATGAAGCTTAGCTTAAAGTCATAAACATATGATCGTGTAAGCTCTTCTCAAAAATTCTGCAAAAGTCTTAAGTCTATGTCAAAGCAAATTTATTCACTTAAATTGAAAAGACAAAAAGCGGTAAAACTATGAACTTCTCTTACTCCCCCTGAAATTATGCATTTGAAAAAATTATCATTTGAAAAGATATGCATTTAAAATTTCAGAAATAAATATGTACTCCCCCTTGAAGGTTGAATTTCTCGTTGGAGTATCGGAGTACAATCTCTCATATCAGCATTGGAGTAAGGTCTTCTTCTTTGAAGCACGGGTTCTGATCTGTTGTAATCAGAAGCCACTTTCTTCTTGACATTTAAGTCCGGGTCTTGAGCTGATTTACTCAAGAACCATTGTCTTGTTCTACTCCCCCTTGACAGTAGGTGCTTGCAACACAAGTTTAGTTTTCTTTGGTACCCACTGGTATTTGGGTCCATATGTGTTAGTTGTAGTTCTTGTGGGGTGATGGAATAAGAACCATACCAGTAATGATCTTTGGTTCTGTGAACATGATCATGTATACGACAGTAAGAACAAGAATTTTACTTACCTGATAACCTGATCATTTGATCTCTCGTGTAAACATGAGCAGGTTTACTTTTCAGCGCATTGTTCTTTGTTTCATTATGCGTATGTACACATGAGCTTTCATCTTTAACTGGTTTCTTCTTCCAGAAAATATTTTCTTTCTTGTAGCTCTTCCTTCTCTAACTGATCCATCTATATTTCTGTGAAAGAGAAGGTTAGTAGTACGAATCTAATTTGAAGATTTAGATTTATTAGGAAAATCAGATTTCTGAGATTGGCTTTTCTTACATTTACGAGAGGTGTTCTGTTTCGGTGAAAGCTGAGTTTTATAAACACTTGGTAAAGATTTTCCTTTTACAAGAAAAAAGTAGAATGATCTGGAAGTTGAGCATTAAAATCAACCATATCTACTCCTTTTATACACCTTTCATCAGAATTAAGAAAATCATTTGTGGACTCAAATAAATCATCAAAACTATCAGTCGAAGTTTGAGGCACTTTGGAAAAATTAGAACACTTTTTGGATTTGCAAAGAAAAATAGTGTTCTTTAAGACTGTAGAAAATAATTTTTGTGATAGATCATTCAAAATTCGTTCAACAGATAGAATATTTTCTAAGTCAATTATGTTGCTTTCTAATACGAGTGGAGGTACATAAGTTTTAGCTCGAACAGGTTTTGCCTCCATATCAGTAGAAGAATATGTAGCAACATAATCGTTTGAATGATCTCTTGGTTTTTCAGAAAGATAACTATCATTCAGTCTTTCATAACAGAATGATAGTTGCATTTTCTTCAAATTCATTCTTTTTGTATCTTCTATTGCCTCAACTTCTTCTGATGCTTTGGTAACAAATTTGGGTTTCAAATGAGAATGTTTACCAGCAGCATACATATAATCTGCATTATATAAACCAGGCTGTTTTCTGATAACATGTTTCAAGTAATGAGGATTATTACAACCTAATCCCCATTTTGCTTTAAAATCAGCCTTTTCATTAGGTGTATTCAAGAAAATAGTTTGATCTGTTTGGCCTCTTGTATAGAGTTTGGCTTCCCGACCAGTTACCTTTTTCTCTAAAGTCTTGTTCTCAACATGAAGTTTAAATGCTTTCAGAACGCATTCTTGCTTTTCTGAATCAAACTTAGATAATTGTGAAACAAGATCAGAAATCTTCTTTTCAAAACAAACCTTTTTCAAGATTAAAATCAGAAGCAGATTTGCGTAGGGAATCCATGAGATCTTTATTCCCAATAACTTACGTATTTAGCTCAAAGATCTTTTGATTACGCCTAGCAACTCTGCCTTTTTCTCTTTTCAGTTTTGATTGAAGGTCTTGAAGTTCGACCATCATCGCATCCATTTTAATATAAAATTATTCTCGGTTAAGTTCATTACCTCTTCAGCTGCTTCATTATCTGAATCATCATACTTTGCATGATTGGCCATCAAGCACATGTTAGCAGCTTCTTCATTCTCTTCTTCTTTATCTTCTTCAGAATGATCTAACCAGAATTCGTCTTCAGCCATTAACGCTTTGCCAGCTTCTTTTTGTTTGGCTAACATTAGTTTGTTCTGATAATACGCCGTATTGCGAACCTTTGGCTTTCGACAGTTTGAGGCGTAATGTCCAGTCATGCCACAGTTGTAGCATATGATTGGGACATCAGCTTTCTTGTCTGTACTGGTGTAGTCATTACCAAATTGCTTCCTTTCTCTTGGTTTCTTCTCTAGAAATCTACTTCCTTCTACTCTTTCTCTATGCTCACGGTTATTGGAGCTTGATGAAGAACATCTCTGTGAATTTGATCCCGGTTTCTTGTGGAATTTCTTTTGGAATGCACGGGTCAGTAATTGTAGTGCTTGCTTGAGACTTTCTCCATCATCTCCATCAGATTCAGTTTCTGATTCAGAACTTGTAATTACTTTCTTCTTTTTTTTCTTATCTTTTACAACAAGTGCAACGGAATCAGGAACTTTCTCAACTTCCTTTTTATTTCCACTACTTTTCTCTTCTACTTCTTCTTCGTTCTGCCTTAGTGTCTCATACACCTCGTGGAGTGGAATGTCACTCAGATCTTTCATCTGTTTCATTCTTCGTGTATGCTTTTTCCATTCAGGTTGAAGAACACTGAGAAACTTGACGTTGTTCTCAATCTGTTTCTTTTTAACTTTATTCTTTGATAGCTCGTTCAGAAGCAGAACATATCGTTCATAAGTGTCCGCTAGGCTTTCATCTTCAAAGGCTTTGAATTCTTCATAACTGTTTATACAGTTTGCGACTTTCATCTGGTTCCCAACCTTGGATCCCATCATCATCTTTTGAAGTTGATCCCACATCTTCTTAGCAGTAGCTTTGTAGCTGTCTATTTTGATGTAAATATCATTCGGGATACTTTGAAGAAGTAAAGATCTTGCTTGCTTATCATCTTTGAAACGGTTCTTTTGTTCTTCAGAAAATTGGGCATACTCTAGCGTAACAATTTTCATCTTCTGTTCTCTTTCCACGTTACCATCCTCGCAGTCAGAAGAATCATCTTCAGCATCGTCATCATCATCAGGTACTTGGACAGAAAGTGGTGTCATGGGACCTTCTTTTATTGATAAAAGAATGTTATCTCCGTTTAAGTGTCGATCCACAAAGTCAAAAATCTGTCTTTCCATTGTTCATAATCTCCTTTGAACAGAACTAGGGGTTAGACATCCGTGCCAATGGAAAGAGCGTCTTTTGAAGTCATCCTGTTTCGATTATGTGAAATAAAAACTTGATTCGAATTGTTAGTTCAGATAAAATGAAGTGAAAAACAATCGAATTTCAGAAAATAAATTTTCAGAAATTTAATCAAGTAACGAACTTGAGTTTTGCGTTTGTAGTTGGTGAAGCAAAGTTGAGGTTTGCTTGAGCAGTTGGTCGCGCAAAGTTGAAGGTTTGCATTTAAAGTGGGTCGCGCAAACGGAGCTTTGCGTTTTACTTGGGTCGCGCAAATGGAGCTTTGCGTTTCACTTGGGTCGCGCAAATGGAGCTTTGACCGGTAAGTTGTAAGGACCGGGAAAAAAAATGCTTGGACCGGTATGAAGTAATTTAAACAAAGGACCGGGAATATGCTTGAGAAGAAGTTCGACCGGTACAAAGAATTTCGACCCGGAGAATGTAAAACAACTTCTTCGACCTGATAGCATAGTGGTTAAAAAAAATGAAGAACACAGAGTCTAAAAATTTGATTTTGAATCTGGATCAGGCTCTGATACCAATTGTGAGTCCGTGATCGTTTACCAATTGTGAGTCCGTGATCGTTTACCAGATAAATCAAACAAAAACCTGTTTAGATTATAAACGCGGATTACAGAGGGTTGATAAGGTTTACAGTTTGAAGCTCTTTCTCTCTTTGTGTTCTTGATCGATGTGTTGTTAGAATTGTGAGAGATCTAAAATTAAACTGACTAATATCTAACATAATATCTAGATATCTATAATATCTAGATATTATAATTAAACTAATATAATAACTAAACATAATATCTAATAAGCATCTAATTAAAAGATACCCTAAGATATTAAAACAACTTTGACATTTATTACAAAGTGACCCTAGACTATTGTTGAGAGTGACTTGTCAGCTTTAACTTCAGATTGCGATCTTCGTATTGGATGATCTTGAATCCAATGAGACTGTGTCCTAACAATAACTGTCTTTGGCAACTGTTGGATGAATCGTTGTGTCTCTACATAGCACCGATTCATTCCCTATATATACTAATGTATATCTCTAATTTCAAAAGTAATCGAACATATCAGATTGTTGTTATCCAATGTTCTTTGATTTTCTCTTCTAAACATACACACACGAACACAGTTTCTGTTCGAGAATGGTGGCTGTAAACAGAAGCATCAGACGTTCATCAAGGTTGTCAAATCTGAGTGAAATCAATTCCAATATATCCAACACCTTTTCACAAACATAATGACAATCAATCTCTATAATTCCTTATTCTTTGGCTTCATGGTTGACAAAGTGAGCAATTGATCACTGGTTCTTTTTTGACAAAATCTTCCTGGATTTTCTCTTGCAACTTCACTTGATGTTTCTTTTCTTCCTTCACCTCATGCATGACTTCACAAGCCCCATCTTCGAAATCACTCTCACAAATAAATAAACAAATGAATAATTTAAAATCTAATCTAAACATTACAGTGCAACTAAAACTACTAATCATACTCTCATAAATAAATAATTTGAATCTCATTGATGCTACAACATCGTATCCTCTTATTTTCCCAAATTTTTTCCATTCTTGAATGATTGATTCGAATCTTTTATTCTTCATTTTATATATTTCTTGTTTATGGAGTTATGGAATAGAATTGGTTGCTTTTTTGCGGCTTCCATGCTAAAATTATTGTTAAAAACATGTTATAATGTTGTAGCAGTAGAGAGCCCTCATTATTTCTTGTTGTAAAAGAAGCTGGGGGATAATTTTACTTTTGGTTTCGGAGAACAAAATATTTTAGTACAGATAAAAAGAATGATTTACTTCTAACAAAAAAAAGTTCATTAATTAGAGGATCTTTAGTGCATTTTAATATAACAAAGTTATACTTTTCTCAATGGAGAAAAGAATTTGTCTTTGCATGTCGGTGTTAGGAAGTTTGGGAATCTATTTCTTCTTGCTCTTCAAGGCCCAACAAAGTAATACGATCTCTTGAGAGCATTAGATGCCGCTTTTTATGGGGAGGTGTTAGGATCAAGCGCTTACCACTAAATCAAAAGCAATTGCTGATGGAAAAGGCGGAACTTTATTTCCTTATAGCGTAGCAGACAACGCCACGTTTCGATTTAGGAAGATGATGGTCAATGACCCAACAATCCCCCCCAGCATCTGCCAGCACTAACAAGATCTTCGCTAGAAGTCAATGGCTGCACAACATGCCTTTGGCATTTAAATGCACTCCATACGATTCGAACTCGTGACCTTCTCTGATACCACATGTTAGGATCAAACGCTTACCACTACACCAAAAGCAATTGCTGATGGAGAAGGCACAACTTTATTTCCTTATAGCGTAGCAGCCAACAACACGTTTCGATTTAGGAAGATGCTGGTCAATGACCCAACAGGAGGAAATGAAGATACATAAAAAATTTGTTGGGTTGCCTGGGATAAAGTGTTAACTAGCAAGGCAAGGCAAAAGGTGAGCTAGGAATAGGTAGTCTAAAAGCGTTAAATCTTGCTATGATGGGAAATGGTGATGGCCCTTTTGATAGGACACGAATGCGATTTGAAGGGAATCGTTGTTAATCATATGGTACCTCGTGTGGGTTATTGGACAGGCGTAGAATAAAAGATAAAGCTAGTATTTCGAGCTCGATAGTGGGGCTGGAAAAAGACTTGGAGAAAGTGGGAATTAATCTCGGTAGCATGTATTTTTGGGACTCGTGGAGCATCAGGTGGAAATAGAACCCGGAACGGGATGAACAATACTCGGTAGCCTCCCTTAGGAAAGTGGTGGGCAGTTCAATGTTATCTGGGGTTTGGAGTATAAACTGTTCCACTTCCACTGAGCTTGGTCTTACTTCACTGTCGAGAAACGAAATAAGACTTCCATCTCCAAGTTTAACTCAGACGTAGATCCCTTTTTTTTCTGGAAAAATCCATTTTGTTATTAGTATACTAGTAAAGGGTCCAAAAGAATAACTGAAAGATGAAAGAAAGGAAGATGATACACATAAGCTAATAGTCCATATGGTGCTACATCATAGGCACATAACATGTTGGGTAAAGTTAACGTATTCGTTTAGAGGGCGAGGCACAATAGATTGGCGACTAAAGTCAACCTAATCAAAAGGGTATGTCGCAATTTGCGACAGGTTGTCTGAGTTGTGTATCTCTTCGTGCATTGTTTGACAACGAGGGAGGTGGAAGCTTATTTATATAGATGTTGGAAGTTGTGGCCAACGGACGACACCGGTTCGGTATGACCTATGGATGGCCGTGAAACAAACGTGAAACAAAGATGACTAAGAATACTACAGGAGGTGATGGAAGTGATTTACATGGCTTTCCTTTGGGTGATGTGGAACAAAAGAAATGAGAAACATCATTCGAGGAAGATTAAGAACGAGGATACTACAAGTGGAAGAGGCTTTAGAGAAGGAATTTCAGAGAAAGTTTTCGAAGTGTATCAAAACATATGTTTTAGGGAAGGAATTGGATGACAAAAATATTAAGTGTACCTGAAAGGGATGAGTTTTAGAGAAGGATTTCCAAGCATATTGTATGGTATGGAAAGTGTTTCTAAAAGCATTAGAGACGCTTTAAAAAAAACTCTCTAAAATTAAGTACAAGATTCTGTGACGTTTTTATAAGCATCTCTAAAGGTAACTTTTTCTTCTTTTCTTTTTTTAATATCAGAAAAAAATATCTGGTACGCTTTCACAAACGTATCTCAAAAACTTTATTTTTTAAAACATAAAATCAAAATAATAAAATAAAACAAAGTTTAGAAAGAAATTGGAGTCGAAGCCCTAATTAAGAATTTCTTTCTGATCGGTCAAACACCCTCTCATCCTCAAGGCATCGCTCACTTCTCATCCTCACGACGACGAGCCAGTTCGGTTTTAGAAGAATTGATTCTTGGTTGTTTACGAGTCGGATTACTCATGTTGCCGTCGTGCAAATCGTCGTGCAATTGCCATCTCTCGCGTTGTTGTTTTCTAGCCGAATTATTACTCACGATTTCCTCAAGCCATTGTTCGAGTTCTAGCTCGAACAGGTAAGGAATTTAATTTCAAATTTGTCGACATCCGTTTCACGGTTCTTCGAATGATTTGTTGTGGTTGATCCTTTAACCTGTTTACACGAGTCCTCAGGAGTTCCTCAAGATATTTTCCTTTTTTCTGTGACTTTTCTAATATGGATAAGAAATGGTAGAAAAACATCAATTTATATAAACTATTTGTTTATTGTTCTAATGTGGATAAAATTTATAGACATTTGTTTTGTTTCACTTTTTGAGTTATATGTTTTTCTATGATTCTATCTAGCAATTATGACTTCCTTTATTCTGAAACTAGAGTTTGTGTTTGTAATTGTAAGTTGTGATATTGATGGTTCAATGGCCAAATTTGTGAAGTTTAAAATGTTACATACACGTGAGATTGTTGTGGTCAATTTATTTGTCACGACCGGTCTCAAATTATGATGTTTATGATGATTTATGACAGAAAATGTAGTAACAATGATGATTCTTGAAAAATTGCTATGATAATTGGTTGAATACCAACTATAATCATCATACATCATGTGGATCTTGCTATTGATTTCTTCAACCATTTTTGTGATATTTTCTTCCTTTTCTTTTACCTTTGATTCTGAGCGGTGGTTGTCCCCTTTGGGGATGCCAAATAGAACTCGAACAATACAAATAAGATTGGCATCACCCCTGTGCAAGGCCAAAATGCAAATATAGAAGTTTTTTGTCCCCAATTTGCTCTACATCTTCCCCCTTATAGATGTGTGACTGTGTTTCAACTTTAGTTTCTTGCACTTAAATGAAAGCATGTTGAAAATGTTTAATCAATTAGATTTTCTCTAGTTATGACTTATGATTATGTTAACCGAAGGTCTTGAAGATGTTTTAGATATTGTTGAGAAAATCTTGAAAGAGCGGATTCATTAATTGGTTTTCTAGTATTTATACTTTGTACCTTTCTTATTTTATAGATGGACACTTACTCCCTAATATCTTCCCACAATATTATTCATGAGATAGAGAGCGGATGAGATATAGACAAAATATAACATAATAGGCTAGCCCATATGTAGTTAATATTTTTATTATGCTTTTACATCTACAAGACTACCCTTAGTTTGGATAGATTTGGAGGAGTAGTATATACTTCCAGTTGAGTTTGTCTAGTCGGAAAGAATAGTGAAAAAGAAGTTAAAAAAATACAAACTAAAACCCTAGTAAATAAAGCATTTTAGCCAAATCTAAAATAGTAATTGTTAACTAGTAATAGAGACTCATAATTCAACACTTGTGTTTACAGCATTTTAGCATATCTCGTCTTAAAGAAATTGTTGTTCTCAAATTTGGTCTTAAAGAAATTGTTTTTCTCAACTTTAATGCAAATTTTAGGTCCACTAAGCTTAAAACTTTCTTTTTTGGTTTATTAGCCCCAAGGATCATTACAGATTGCATAACATAATTGCATATTCATGTGTTTTATAATCTATTTATGATCATATTTGCTGGTTTGATTGGTCTTATCATGGATTTCAAATTTGGAGGCCACTATATCTTCTTTTTTCTTATGCAATGGCCTATGGCCAAATTGCATCATCTATTTGGTTATTGATTTATACTTAGATTTACACATGGTTGCTAGTCCAACCTATACTTTTCAAGTTTCCTTCATACTACTATGGCTTTCCCTCTCAATTTGGGTTAGATTTAAATAGATTGGGTATTGGGAGCTTTTTATTTTAAATTTCATGATGGTTACAAAGGGAAAGGGGACTGTCATTTCTGTCATTTCTGGATAGATATAAAGAGAGAAATAAGGTGGATAATATAGTGGGTATTTTTTTGAATTTGGAAAAAGAGTATGGATTTTGGAGGTGTCTAACTATTGCTTCCTTTTTATTGCTAATGGAGGTGCCAACTTGTGTTATTGGCTTTGTAAAATGTAGATTTCTCAAATTTGGTGTTAAAGATATTATTTTTCTCAACTCTAATGCAAGTTTTGGGTCCATTAACCTTAAAACATTCTTTTTTATTGATCAGGTCCGAAGTAGGCATTGCAGATTGCATTACAATACATATGCATGTGTTTGATGATCGGTTAAATGATCGGTTAAGGAAATGAAATGAAGCTGCTTTGATGTCCCATTTACTTGTTGCTGATAAAAGATGAGAATTGGCACATTGAAGATCTTAGTTTGTTGTAATATGATTTTAGATGTTTTGTTTTATTTATAAATTTGTACATATGTGAGGATTTAGTGAAACATTATGGTTTGCTTGAAAAATTCTTGTCTTTTATGACAAATATATAGAATTACATTGTTTTAGTATTTTGATGTTATTTTTGATATTGTTATTTACTATATTGTAATATATATATATATATATATATATAGTTGAAATATGGATGCTATATCTATTATACCCTTCAGAGAAGGAATTATTTTTTCATAAGTGTAACTAAAAGATGTCCTTTAGAGAAACTTTACAAGAAAGTGTAACTAAAACTTATAATTTTAGTGAGGGTTTTGATTAAGTTTATCTAAATATAATAATTGTAGAAAGTTCGATTAAGTGTAACAAAAGAATACCTGTAGAGAAGCTTTATAGAAAGCGTCACCAAAGCCTATACCTTTAGAGAAGCTTTTCCAAAAACCTTCTCTGAAAGTACCTTTTAGCGACGTTTAAAAACTGTCATTGATGCTCAAAAAATGTCACTAAAAACTTACTTTTAGAGAAAATACGGGACTACCTTGATAAAATAAGAATAACCATGGTATCGATACTAAGATAAACCGGATCCCGATAGACAATGTAACTTGAAACGTACAAACCTACTTGATTAGTTTAATTCGGAAACCATAACAATCTCCGACGTGGGCTAATTTATATGTTGGAAATTGTGAGATTTGTGCCAAACCCTACCTCTCATTTTAAGCCAAACCTGATCTCTCATTTCTCTACAACCAACATAATTTAGATTTTCAATCAGCCAAGTGTGTTTTTCTTGGATCACAAGGGTTACAAGTGTCTTCACCATCCGAATGAATTTACCCGGTCAAGATTGTCAGTGTGTCACCTTCAATGATAAATCCTTTCCTTTTAAAGCATGGCCATCTTACCAAATCTTTGCCCTGGTTAAAAAATTAATTCCTAGAACTTTTTTCCCTGATTTTACATGGAAGTAAAAAAATTAAAAAATTCCATCATATTCTTTCGACGGACTTCGATGGAATCCCACATATTTAAAAAAAATAATATGTTGTTGAAGTTATTTTCGATGGACTC
Source organism: Arctium minus (assembly GCA_954870635.1). Classification (NCBI taxonomy): domain Eukaryota; kingdom Viridiplantae; phylum Streptophyta; class Magnoliopsida; order Asterales; family Asteraceae; genus Arctium; species Arctium minus. The sequence goes on along the minus strand of OX941080.1, from coordinate 39,874,148 downwards.
TCGACTATTATGTTTGGTGTTTCGAATAACCATAAAAAAAGAATCAAAAACTATCTATGGATTATCAACCGGAACGCTTAAGGTGAGTATCCATCGAAAAGTCATTCAAATTCCATCTGTTTTTTTTATTGAAAAATAAAGTAAACAATTTTCCCTCTAAATTCTATCAAAAAACCTTTTAAAATTTTCGACGGATATTACCATTGCTAATACCCAATATTCTAGTAGTGTTCATGACAACCCCAAACTCTTTCTTTTCAAACCCTTTCTCTTGTATCGAGACCTCTACCACTCTTGTAGATCACTAAACTATGCACCTACCTTCGCTAGTTCTTGAACCAGTCGAGCTCGATGAAGAAGTCCCCGCCTTTGCAAAGGTGATTGAATGAGTGTCATTGCACTCTTGTAGATCACTAAACTTGCCCAAGCCACCTCATGGGAATTTCTTTAAGTAATCGGCTGAATTTCCGTAGCAAGGCCATAGTCTAAGGCGAATCTTGTTTAGTCCATTGTCTCGCTGAGATCGACTTGTATGTTATACAACTCGTACGCTTGTGGTAAAAAGAAAAATTTTCATCAAGTATTTGGCACCATTGCAAGGGATATAGGACTAACATAAATTTCGTCACGGACTTGCTACTTTGTGTCTTTATCTCGTTTCCATTTCCTTCATTTTCGTCATCACATCATATGTCATTTAATAAATATGATTCTATTACCAAGAATAATTGACACACGATTGAAATACGAATATAATTAACTTTAAAACGTCAAGATCATCACCGATGGACGAATCTGTCGGAAGCCCTGGCGGAAACACATCTTACGGATGGAAACATTAATCCATTGAAAATATTGTGGCTGGTACCACATTACATACAACAGTTTCCGATGGCATGAATGAGGCTTATATATGCTGTAGAAGATTAGCAACTAATGTACGTAGTCTGGTATTTACTTATAATCATAATTTGCATCGAGGACAAACAACGAATCAAAGAATAAAGAATTAATTTTCAAGATCAGAAACGAATCGAAAGATGAAAATATGCGAATCGAGATCCAACGCAGGCCTAGAGGAATCTGGAGTTCTTGCATTCAGTTGGTAGACCATTGGGAAACCGTTTGCGGTCGTTGCAGTAGTTGTAGATCATGTGATTGTTTTGCACCCATCTGATCCTGTTTCGGCCAGCTGCATCAAGTCCTTGAGTACTCCATGCCTGGTTGTCAGATTCAGAGCTTGTTGACTTTGAATTAGGACCAACTCTTTTGGCATTGGCATTGAATTTCCTGTAGGACGCAGTAAACGGTGCTTTAGTCCAGTCTGCCTTGACACGCCCACCTTGGGTTGCCCAGTCATCTGCGTTCCAGAGGCTGGCATACACCCTCATGGGTTGGCTCTTGGGAAATGGGACTCCAGAAGCGTCATGGTTATTGAATACCCTTACTGGTATGTTATCTATCAAGAAACTGCAAAAACAGAGATTTTCAAGATCAGTCTCATGAGAATTTCATGATCGTTGTAAGATGTCCTTGTTGCCCACCCAGTAATAAAGAAACATTTGAGGACATTAATCTGAGAACCAAATATATATATATATATATATATATATATATATATATATATATATATGTTTCATTTCATGCGAGACTTACATGATTCTTTGAGTATTCCATACGATGGTGTAGGTGTGGAAGGCTGCAGTGGGGTCAAACCATAGGTGGAACTGTTGTTCTTTATTTCCTTTCCCTTGTGAATACACGTTGGTGTGGATTGTGTAAGGGTTTCCAGTGGAGTTGCCCAAGAACTCAAAGTCTATCTCATCATGTCCCGCACCTTGTGATGACAACTGAATACAAAGACATGGATTTTGTTAGACTTTGTAACTTTAATAAAACGTGATCATAAAATTTGAAAATATAACGGATCGATGATGGTACTTACATAGAATGTAGTGACTGTGCCAGCGGAGTTGCCAGGTACCAGTTTGAGTTGCATGTCGAATCTTCCGAATAGGTACTCATGCTTGGACTGGAAACCAGATCCCGAGTATTGGTCGAGCAAAAGTGAGAGATCCTGACCGCCATTCAGTATTTTAGCACGTTCACCTCCAAAAGTGATGTCAACATCGTCATAAAAACTACCTGCAGATGCTGCTAGTATCAGATATGAAATTGTTAGAGCTACTGCACAAGCTTTAGCGTTTGAATAGCTTGACTGTCCCATTATTGTTTAAAGAGAGAGAAAGAGAAAGAGAAAGAGAAAGAGAGAGATGTGATGTGTTTTAGATTTGTGAGAAGGGATGGTTTATGTAGGTGTTGCTGCATTGACTATTTTCAAGAGGAACCATCCCGCGTTATGCAAAAAGAAGTCAATGATGCAAATCCGTTACCCAACCTGGATGTATTCCGGAAATCTTGATCAATTACGTGTGCCAACTCATGTATTCATTTTTTTGCCTGGAACACACTATTGTTTCTGTTTCTACACACAATTTCCTACCTCTTTCCTTTGCTTATAATTAGTGCATGTGATGCCTGCTCATATTTTTAATTTTATTCTTGTTTTTTTGTCGACTTAGTGAATTATTTTATTACTTGCATATAATTCTTCCGACATTTTCAGTGAACTTAAATGATTGATTGATTCACTACAAGAAAATTGTTATTTAGTGACAAAAAAAATTTGGTCACTAACAATAAAAAATTGGTCACTGATGCATTTTAATGACCAAAATTTGGGTGGTCACTTTTCGTCACTAAAGGTCCGTCACTGATTTGTATTAGTGAACAAATACAAAAATGGTCACTAATTAGTCATAATTAGAGTGATCACTGTGTTTGTGACAACTAATTTGGTCACTAAATATCGTCACTAAATGGTGAAAGTCGTCACTAACTTGACTAAATTAGTCACCGAGTTAGTGACCACCACGAAATACGTAACTAGTTGGGTTCAAGATAACGATTCCGTTAACCTCCGTTAATGCCATTAGTGACCAAATATGTGGTCACTAGCATTAATTCATATTAGTGACAAAAGAAAGTGGTCACTAATTATAATATGTGAACAAAAAAAAAATGTCACTAATTTCTATTACAATTGTATTGCAATAAAATTAAAACCTACTAATTTGTAATAATATAAATCTAAATTCCATTCGCATGACATAAAATTCTTTGATCCAAACAAAAAAATCATCCAAACAAAAAAATCAAACACGTCGCTATCATAATATGATCAATCATTTAATATCATTTTCATCTCTTCTAACATTAAGTAAACAAAATCATTAAATAAAAATGAGACCTACAAACTTTAAAGTTAAATAGCTCAAACGGATATGACCACTTGGAAATGTGACGGGATTTCGATTAAATGCAAGTCTTTTCATTGTTGAAAAGCAGTATCAAAATAACTATTAAATGCAATCTCGAAGTAAAGTCTCTACCTTCCAATCATTGAAATCAAACCTATAGATGAATCAACAGTATGCCACTTTCCTCGACGTTATCACGCAAGAAGCATGAGCATTCCTTGGTCCTGAGTATAGAATTACAAACAAAGTGATTAACATGTTCACTTTTTATAACTACAAAAACTAGCTATCTAAGTCACTTTTCTGCTATAGATAAGGCTTCTTTTACCCTCTTCAGGATCATCTATGCCCTTTTGGATAGAAAAAGATCTTATGGTTCCAAATTATTATTTGTAAGCAATCTTTCAAGTTCATAGAATTGCATATTTCTATGGAAAATATGAGACTCCGAGTGGGACAATATTGGGTGTGTTTAGTTTGGTTTGGTTTTGTGGAAGATACATGAGATGTATGGAAAAGCCTTATACAGTACCTCCTTCCTCGGGCAAATCAGATGTCCAGAGCGTGAGGTTGTCTCGCAGTAGTTGCATGATGAAGGTGTTGTCTTTATATGGTTCTTCGCTCAAGGTGTCCAACTCAGCAATTGCTTCATCAAAAACTTGTTTAGCCAAATGGCAGGCCCTACAATCATGTTAATGATCAACCATTTAGGATGATTATAACATAAGGTACGAGTCTTCAATACATAAAAATAATAACTTAGTTTTACCTCTCGGGAGAGTTCATAATTTCATAGTAAAAAACTGAGAAGTTGAGATCCAGACCAAGACGGATTGGATGGGTTGAAGGGAGTTTTGTACTTGCAGCTGCAGAAGCCGCCTACAAATAGCACAAACGTCATGTAGATTTGATATTAGCTAGCTAAGGAAGACCCCCCCCCCCCGAAACAAGTAACTAATGCAGAGATACAAAAAACTATTTCTATATAGTGTATTGAGAGTAAAACTCATGCCTCATATCCCTTCAATGATTATTCAGCTGCTTCCTTCCTATCCTCGTCTGTCTTGAACTCAGCAAGGTACCGAAAGTAGTCACCTTTCCTGTATGAGCACAAAGAGACAGGGTAGTCACATTTATTTGAGGAAACTACAATCTTATAAAAAGAAAGATGGTTGAAGGTAAAACTCATATGAGAATCAATACATGGAACCCCTTCAGATTACTTTCTAAAAGAGTCCTTGAAGAGAGAATGGAGGTTCCAACATATACAAAGGTTAAAGGAACTGTGTCTAGTAGACGCGGGAATAATAGGCAAAAGTGACTGACATCTTATGGTAGAAAACAGTAGCTTCTCCTGATCCTGAAGAGGGTAAAAGATGCTTATCTATAATTCTGAAGAGGGTAAAAACTAGCTATCTAAGTCACATGCATTAATTTTAGCCATGAATTTGTTAATTTTTATGTTGTTTCTACAGCTACAAAAACTAGCTATCTAAGTCACTTTTCTGCTATAGGTTATGAAGCAACGACTCGAAGATTTAGCGAAAAAGGACTTGCACGTGTTTTCAACTTAAAAGATATTCAAACCCAAAATGTTAATTCTATCAATCCAGCATGATTTGACCCTACTACTACTTTTCACTATAAACAATCTAATCATAGATGTTATATATACCTTGTGCACTTCATGGGTATTGATTGATTACTTATGTTTTGGTCACTAAATTTTCTAATTTAGTGACCATTATTTTTTAGTCACTAACATTTTCAACTCAGTGACCATTTTTTACGTCACAAAACATATGGATTTATAATATTAGTGACGAAAAACATAATCGTCACAAATATAGTCATTAAATTAGATCGATATTAATAATTTTATTTTAGCCATGAGAATTAGTGACCACTCTAGTGACCAAATTTTAGTTTTGTCACTATATTCATATTAGCGACCAAAGTTTAGTGACGACCTTTTGTTATTGTCACTAAAGTTGCAATTAGTGACCAAAAAATAGGTGGTCACTAAAATTTTGGTCACTAACTAACGTTTTTCTTGTAGTGATTCTTCTCTATATTCTATTAATCTATATTGTTCATTAATCATATATATTATTTATAAGTTTCTCTATACATTTCAATCTTACCTTTTATTTTTGTCACTACTATACTTAATTTAATATATATTCATATGGATCTTATAAATGAACTTTCACGAAAAGTTGTATTTCTAACATAACGCTTGTAAGTGCCCAAACATTTTTAAACACTATACATCCATCAACTAGCAACTGGCCCACCCAAAAGTGCTTGATCCGGTGAATACAAAGATGTACCATTATTGTGAAGAAGAAATAAGGGAATATTTTTCTCTAACTTGCATAAAATCACAAGAATCCCCTTCTTTAACTCTCGAATCTCTGCCACTAAAAGAGTACGAGCACAAAGTCTTCTAAAAAAGTTGGACAATTCGATTATAGCAACACGAGCATCATTGCATAACAGACCTACAATTCCAATTGGCAAGAGATGTTGAAGCAAGATATGAGAATCATTTGTTTCAAGTTCGTCAACTCCCGATCAGATGTCACACAACGTGAAATGTTCGAAGCTTATCCATCCGACAATCGAACTGATTTATTTTAAAAAATCAAGGAAACATATCTTCTTTTGTTTACTGAATGCATAGCTTGCATGAGGTTTTCTTAAAACACCATAACTTGACTTTTGTAACCATAATTCTTTTCAAATGCCTAAATCCTCCAAATCCATTCTTGCCTTGATCGTATCTTTTGATTTTTTCCAACCCCTAATATGGTATAAATGATATTATCACATACATTTTTCTCAATGTGCATGACATCCAAGTTGTGCCACAGTTTTATCTTTGACCAATATTCTAATTCGAAGAAAATACTACGAGTTGACCAATTATGTGAAGTATGTAACTCATGAAATTTTCTTTTTGTACCAGAATTATTTTGGTGCTTTCCTAGGAGGAGTCACTGGTCTAGTAATTGAACAATCTCATAACCGGATTTCAGCGTACTTGGTTCATCATATTCAACGAAACCAACAAGTTATTTACTTTTTCTCCATCGATGACTAGAAGGTATCCACTTTCTCGATCTCATATAACATGTTTTGCTTCTGATACTACGAAAATGTGTGTTTTCTAAACATTCCGAGCATGCCAAATGTCCTTTTGTGGAGTAGCCAAACAAGTAAGTATATGCAGGAAAGTCTGATGTCATCCACAATACAACAACTTTAAGATTAAACACACCTCCACTAGTGGCATCATATGTAGTTACTCCTACCCACAAAGTCTTTAACCCGTCAATTACTGGTCGCATGAAAGTGTCAAAATCTTTACCTGTGGATTTTGGACCGGGAATCAGCAAACATATCATATAACTGGTTTGATGTATCATTTTCGAAGGAGGAAGATTCAATGCTTTTACGATTACATGCCAAGTGCTGTATGATGCACTCATGTTACCAAGGGATGAATACCTCGGATGTCAAACCTAGCCTTACATTCCTTGAATTTGTCGCAAAAGCAGGATAAGTCAAGTCAAGTCAAAGTCATTCCAAGCCTCACCATCAACCATATGACATAACACACCTTCTTCTGCCTTTCATTTTTTGGCATGCAATCACATATCTTCAGAAGTATGGCGTGAATTATAAAGTCGTTGAAGTCTAGGTGTTAATGGGAAATATCTCATGCTCTTAAAAAGAACGTTGTTTCTCTTATACCGAGGATGACTACACATAGGACATGCAAGTAGGTTAACATGTTCTTCATAAAAACAAAGCACAATCGTAATTACAAACATCAATATTATGATATCCTAGCCCAATCTCCATCAAGATTTTCTTCATATCATAGTATGATTTTGGAAGATTATGGCCCGATGGGAGAACACTTTGTTCAAACAGCAACAACATGTTTACCGATTTATCAGACCATTTTTTTAACACTTTGATGTGCATCAACTTCACTACATATTGTAGTAATGTTAGATTCCCTGATCCTAGATACAGTTCCTTGTTGAGTTGCTCAATCAACTTGTCAAAATGACCATGATTAACGTCTTAATCATCATCAACTTCATTTTTTTTGTTGAAGGTTCCACGTTAAAAAACATGCTTCCTCCATCGTCCCTCAATGGTTGGTCATCTTCGTAATTATTTGACGAATTTTAAAAGTTGTTGTCTTCTTCTTCGGCAGTAGGAGATTCACCATGATGGATCCACCTTTGGTATGTTGTAAGCATACCATGTCGTAGAATATGAGCTCCAATCGTAGGGAGTCGTTATAGCCATGTATTTTCACATCGATTACAAGGACATAACGTCCTTCCATCTGAATCCAAGTGATGTTTAGTAGTAGCTAAAAAATTGTTTCACCCGAGTGTGTACTCTTGATTTATGCGATTTCTACTTACTATTCACGCTCGACCATTAGAATGCATTGATTTTGAAGGAGAAATTAGTTTTTTTTGAAAATGCTATGTAGGAGTGTTAGATGCAAGGTTTTAAGTAACAGTAGCAAGAAATCTACTATACATAAAATGTTAGGTAAAATTTGTTTGTTTTGGAAATGTTATGTAGGAGTGTCTTGATTTATTGGATACCCATATTTCATATGTCCCTTTAATATGAACTATCTCACCTTTTAAGCTAGAAGTCACACAAGCATTTTGATTTTCTTTTGTATGCACAGATTCCATATCTTGTGAAGCCAAGTCATTGATTGATGTGTTTTAGATAAGATTGGAATAACTATAGAGATGGCTTTTATATACTCGTTGTAAACTGCGATATACTCGTTGATATGAAATAAAAAATTACACATAGAAAACTTTGATTGTTATGGAAGAGAACACATGAAATCTGTTCAAAAAATCTTACACAAAGAGAATGAAGAACAATTGAAAAACACTTAGAAAACAATTGAACTTCGTAGAGAGAAAGTTGTCAGGCACTTAGAGAACTTGAAGGTTGTAAAGCTAGTGATCTTTGCATGTTGAACCATCCTCCATATTTATAGTGCCTTATGCATTTAATGCATGAGACACATGTTGAGCAAGGGATGGACACAGGTCTTCTGCATGGTACAAGATGTACCTTTTGTCTTGAGGTGTTTTTGGCTTGAAGCGTTGACCTGCAGAGGATGGTGTAGACCTTTCCTTAAAATAGTGTAAAATACAAAACACATTTTTTTTGATCTTCGGATGAGGTCCACGTCAATGCAAGATATCACAAATATACTTTCTAAGAAAATTACAATGTGTTTGTGCCGATGATATTTTCTCACTTAAACTTATCAAAGACAAGTTTGGTGAATAGAGAGACAAGTCGACACAGGTGAGAAATCTTCGGGATCCTGAGAAGTCTTCGGGCTCCTAAAGATGTGAGAAATCATCGGGCTCCTGAAGATGTGAGATTGGCACCATCCTGGCCGATGGTGTTGATCACATAGGCATGCTTGGCTTTAGGCTGAGAAGTCCATCTTCAATCCACTTTTGAGAGATATACTTCTTCTTTGTCTTTTTCAGCTGATCTTCGACTTCACCGAACATTTGTATAGAAACCAAGCTGCAAGTAAGAACCTCAAAATATTCTAAGTAGGATGATACAAAATGGAAGATCGGGAGGTCATCTTCAAATCTTCAGATGACCCAACAATCTCCCCCTATTTGAGGATGACATCCATACTTAAGAATAAAACGAAGAGTATACTGAATTATACATTTTGACCCATATTTACTCTTTTTTGGTTCTTTTCACATAGACCATTCTTTTTGTTCTTTTGGATTTTTTAAGTATATCTAACATTTACAAATAAATAAAAGAATGAAGTATAGTTGTACAAACTAAGTAAACAAAAAATAAAGAATAAGATAGTAAATATATACAAAGATACAGAAGACAATTGTCGGAATTGTTTGAACTTGAGTGGTTGGATGCTCCCCCTCAACTCATACTCCCCCTCAACTAATGTCTGGTGGCTTTAATCACACAGTTCATTGCAAATTAAGTTTGAACATTGTTTAAGCTTGAGTGGTCAGTTGCTCCCCCTGAACTCATACTCCCCCTCAACTAATTCACGGTGTCGGAAAGTAAGAAGTCAAAAAAGTTTTCGAAATCATTCGAACTTGCTCCTGGAAGGGCAGATTCATTCTTGGATCGTGCATAAGCATGGAGACTGAGAATTCCAGGTGATAGGCTATGACGAGAAGAAGAGACACCTTGGATTGGGGAGGAGTCCAAGTCATCTTTATCAAACAAGGAAAAGGTTGTTGATGGAATAATAGGGGTCCCCGATTGTACGACCAAAGCCTTTTGAGAGGCAGTGGAATAAGGTGACTTTGGTTTAGTAGAGTCCTCGAGCCCAGATGGGAAAATTTCAATAGCCTTCGATTTTTGAGAATCGGTGACTGGATGAGATGGTTTGGCCCCAAAAGGTTTCCTAAGCCTCTTTAGAGGAAACTTAGGAGGGGAAGAAGAGTGCCTCTGCTTTTGAGAGTGGTGGGAGACGAGGGCAGCTACAGAAGACTTTTTTAGTGGCATAGTCTTAAAAGCAGGTGCGGAGGTATCGGTGGCTTTGGTTTTCTTCATTTTGGCCACCGATTTCACTCAGGTAAGGGAATCAGGGGTCACAGAAGTGAGTGATACGGAGGGAGCCACCAATTTGGAGAAAGAAGGTTCCTTAGTATCTTCCTACTATAGATTAGGAGAGTTTATGAAAGAAATCATACCTGGGGCTTAGAGCTCGATTGGTGGAGAGACAACCATTATTCAAAATGGTCTTCATGACTTTCTATATGGTACTGACACTCAAAACACATAAATTCAGTGCCCCCCTTTTTTGAACTCTTTTCCGGATTTTTTTTGTTTTTGTGTTTTTTTTTTGGGAAAAAAACGGGAAGAGGGGATCGGGACAAAATTTCGGGTAGTAGAAATCGGCGGGGGAGGGGGTTATCTTCGTAGAATGTAATTGGGTTCGGTAGGGTGAAGGGGCCGAAAGTGATGGAGGGGCAAAGGAGAGGATCGATGGGGTGGTGGTGCCGCCAAAGAAAGAAGAGGGAGAGAGTGGTTTCGGCCGGGTGGGAGAGCCGAAGGAGAGAGATATTTGAGAGAAAGAGATGTGGGTTAAAAGATAACAAAGGAATTATTATAGGAAGAGTGTTAGGAAAAAAATAGGGAGATCTTGATGATGTCGGTGGGATGACATCATCAAGATGATGTCATCAACAATTCAAATTTTTTTTTTTGTTTTTCTTTTCTCTCTCTTTTTTGTTTTTTTTAATTTTCTTTCTTTTCTCTCCCTTTTTTTTGAATTTTTCTTTCTTTTCTCTCCCTTCTGTTTTTTCATTTTTCTTTCTTTTCTCTCCTTTTATTTTGAATTTTTCTCTTGTCCCTCCTTTTTTTTATTTTTCTTTCTTTTTTCTTTTCTCTCTCTTTTTTTTGTTTTTAAACATCTAAATTTAACATACCTAGTCCTCCAATGAGAAACTTGAACTGAGCTTCGTCAAGGGGCTTGGTGAAGAGATCAGCCAGTTGAAGATCGTTAGGGTTGAAATGTAATTCGATATCACCTTTGCAGATGTGATCCCGGATGAAGTGATACTGGATGTTGATTTGCTTGGATCGAGAATGCAACACCAGATTGTTTGCGATTGTGATGGCGATCGCAGTTGAGTTGTCACACAAAATCAGAATGTTGGAGTATAGTTGATTGTAGTCTCTGAGTTGATTCTTCATGTAGAGAATTTGAGCACAACAACTTCCAGCAGCTACATACTCAGCTTCAACAGTAGAGGTAGAAACTGAGTTTTGTTTCTTGCTATACCAGCTAACAAGATTACCACCAAGGAGTTGGCAACTGTCAGTAGTGCTTTTCCTATCAACTTTTGAAACTGCAAAATCAGAATCTGAATACCCCATTAGATCAAAACTTGAGTCTTTGGGATACCAAATACCCAGATTCATGGTACCTTTCAGATACCGAAAAATGCGTTTAACCGCATCCAAATGAGATTCTTTTGGATTGGCTTGGTAACGCACACATAGACAAGTATCAAACATAATGTATGGTCTACTAGTAGTAAGATAGAGAAGAGAGTCGATCATTCCTCGGTAGCTAGTGATATCCACAGATACACCATCCGGATCAGCATAAAGTTTCAAAGGTGGTGCCAAGGGAGTTTTCATGGGAGAGGAATTTCCAAAATTGAACTTTTTCAGAAGCTCACGTATGTATTTACTTTGATTTATAAAAGTTCCTTCTGATGTTTGTTTAACTTGAAGTCCTAAGAAAAAGGTCAGTTCTCCCATCATACTCATCTCATATTGGATTTTCATGAGAGTGGCTAACTCATCACACAGTGACTCATCAGTGGCACAGAAAATGATATCATCCACATAGATTTGAACAAGAATAAGATTACCTAAGGTTTGCTTGATGAAAAGAGTGTTGTCAATTTTACCTCTTGAATACATGTTCTTCAGAAGGAAATCAGCAAGAGTGCCATATCAGGCACGAGGAGCCTGCTTTAGACCATAGAGAGCTTTGTCCAACCTGTACACATTGTTAGGATGGACTGGATCTTCAAAGTCGGGAGGTTGTTTCACATAGACTTCTTCAACTAGCTCCCCATTAAGGAATGCACTCTTAACATCCATCTGGAAAACTCTGAAGTTCTTGTAGGCAACATGAGCAAGGAAGATTCTGATGGCTTCAAGTCTTGCAACTGGAGCAAATGTTTCATCATAGTCAATGTCTTCCTCTTTCCTATAACCTTGAGCTAACAATCTGGCTTTGTTTCTGATCACAATGCCCTCTTCATCAATTTTATTTCGAAAAACCCACTTGGTTCCTATGATGGTCTTTCTGGAAGGACGAGGAACCAATCTCCAAACTTTGTTCCTTTCGAACTGATAAAGTTCTTCTTGCATGGCAGTGATCCAACATGAATCAGGTAGAGCTTCGTCAACTTTCTTTGTTCAATAAGTGAAAGGAAGTTTACATAGAGACATATATTTCCAATACATCTTCTGGTCTGAACACCATCTTGTTGATCACCAATGATTTGATCAATGGGGTGATCTTTTGTCCACTTTATGGCAGGAGGTAAATGACGAGGGAAGGAAATTTGTAGAGGGGAGTTGGAAGGGAAATTTTCCGGAGAGAGAAATGAAGATCGGTAGGTGAAAAAGGAATGTCAGGTTGAGAGACTGGGATGATTTGAAGTATTTTTTGAGGTTGGGTAGGTTGAGGATTGTCCTCTTGATAAGAGGAGGGGTTGACGGATGTAAAAGGATCATTGTTTTGGTAGAGAGAAGTGGGAAATGTATAAGGAATATCTGGTGATGTGGAATGAGGACCATCACCAACACAATATGATATCCATCTGTTTGGTTCATCATCATCACAAGAGAGCGAAAATATCCTTCAAGATCTTCCATATCATTTATTTTTGCCATAAGGCAAATGTTGGATATGTCCTTCTCGCTTTCAGAAGTTATGCCCCATGTCTATGACATAGAAATTTTCTTTACAGTAGCCAGAAAGTAGAGTTTCCATGTTTTTGTTGAAAGTGATATATGAAGATAATTCAAACAACACATTGTAACCCAGATCACACAGCTCACACAGTTGGCTTATGCTTTGGAGATTGTGCATCAAGCCTTCAACATAAGCTACCTTGTTAAAGGTGATGGAACCATTTGAGAGTGTTCCATAACCCTTAGTACTTCCTCTAGAATTGTCACCAAACGTGACGGAAGGACCTTTAGTAGGTATGAAGTCAATAAGAAGAGATTTGTTGTCGGTCATGTGTCTTGAACACCCGCTGTCAAGATACCAGATTTGTTGGTGTCCTAGACCCTGAGAGGAGGATGAGGATCACTCAGTAGAGACTAAAACGGTGGAGGATGCATGTCCTTCAAGATCTTCCATATCATTTATTTTTGTCATAAGGCAAATGTTGGATATGTCCTTCTCGCTTTCAGAAGTTGGTTCATCTACCCAATCATGGGTTTCAGTCATTTGACATTTTCCATTTTTGAGCAAGATTTCATTTTCTCCTTCTCTCTCTTGTATGTGGCCTTGTATTTCTCAACACGGTCAGAGTTTGAGGAGACATACATATTTGGCTTTTGGAAAGAAGGAGGGTAGGAATTAGATTCAGTTCTGACAGACCGAGAGGAGATATGACTGGAGGAGGATAGTCTGGATTTATCAGATGGTCTACTTCTGCACTCAGAAGCAAAGTGTCCTTTCCTCCCACATCTTTATCACAGGAGAGAATTTTGAGATAAAAGAAGATTTTCGGCAAGACTTATATTTTCTATAAGAAAAATGAGGGTTACTAGAAGTTTCCCCACTTCATCATCAGCCTCACTAAGATTGGCTTCTGAAGGATCATTAGGGTCCTATTGACTGTCATGGTCAAAATCGGAGGGATAGGTGATTCTAGGAACATATAGAGTTTTTGGAATAATCACTGACAAGAGCTATAGAGGAGCTCTTTATAACATTAATGACAGACTTCCTTATCAGTTTAGTCTGCTCAAAATTGAAAAGAGTGCCATACAAAGCAGTGAGTGGCACAGATTTCAAGATCCTTGGTAGACTTAATGCAAGTACAGATATTTTCCCAAAACTCGGGAAGACTGTTAAAACGGTTATAGTAGTATGAGAGAGATTCTTCCTTTTCATGCGAAAAGAGTTCATACTTTCTTACAAAAGCAATCTTTCTGCTCTTTTTCACCTCAAACGTACCTTAATAAAGAACACACAGAATAGACCACATTTCTTTAGTAGTAGAGAAATTAACCAGAGAGTGATAGACCTCATCAGGCAGAGAAAGGGCAATGATGGCTCTGACATTAGTATCAAGAGCTATAAGACGTCTGTCTTCATCATTATATTTGTTGGGATCCTTTACAATGTATCTCCTATTTGCTCGAGTTCTTTCTTCCTCAGAAGAGTCCTCATCAGTATTTCCCTTATCTGTCTTTTTTGGCATTGTACCGGTTCCAAACTCTAGGAATAAAAGGACCTTCATGTAAAATAGTAGGATATCTATTGTCAACTCCTTCTAAAAAGAGTATCATACGACTTTTCCACAAGAAGAATTTATTGGGATTGGACTTTGATGGTTTGGCTATAGAGTCATTGTCGTATGATACAACAGTAGTGTTTTGAGAAGAAGCCTTGTTCAAAGAAGATGAAGAGGATGCCATTGCAAGTATAGTTTATTGAGTTAAACTGACCTGCTCTGATACCACTTGTACTGTTGGTCCTAGTTAGCAGTAAGTAAATAAGAAAAGTATTGTAGAAGGGGGGTTGAATACAATACACACAAATTTTCACTTAATGTAATTCTTATTGATTTGAAATTATGAATTAAACATACCAAGCTTTGATTGTTGCGGAAGAGAACAGATGAAATTTGTTCAAACAATCTTACGCAAAGAGAATGAAGAATAATTGAAAAACACTTAGAAGACAATTGAACTTCGTAGAGAGAAATTTGTCAGGCACTTAGAGAACTTGAAGGCTATAGAGTTGGTGATCTTTGCATGTTGAACCATCCTCCATATTTATAGTGCCTTTATGCATTTAATGCATGGAAACCTTTTGTCTTGAGGTGTTTTTGGCTTGAAGCATTGACCTGCAGAGGATGGTGTAGACCTTTCCTTAAAAGAGTGTAAAATACAAAACATACTTTTTCTGATCTTTGGATGAGGTCCATGTCAATGCAAGATATCACAAATATACTTTCTTAGAAAAGTACAATGTGTTTATGCCGATGATATTTTCCCACCGAAACTTATGAAAGACATGTTTGGTGAATAGAGAGACAAGTCGACACATGTGAGAAATATTCGGGTTCCTAAAGATGTGAGAAATCTTCGGGCTCCTGAATATGTGAGATCGGCACCATCCTGGCCGATGGTGTTGATAACATAGGCATGTTTGGCTTTAGGCTGAGAAGTTCATCTTCAATCCTCTTTGAGAGATATACTTCTTCTTTGTCTTTTTTGGCTGATCTTCGACTTCACTGAACATTTGTATAGAAACCAAGCTGCAAGTAAGAACCTCAAAATATTCTAAGTAGTATGATACATAATGGATGATCGGGAGGTCATCTTCAAATCTTCAGATGACCCAACAAACTGTAAACAAATATCTGCCAAACGAACTATAGACAACCATCCTTAGCTTAAATTTAACACCCCCCCCCCTTAAACTAGCAATGGTTGTGTTTCAAATTCTCTTTCATGATTTCGAAATTATTCCCTTATTGAAGAGCTTTCGTAAAACAGTCTGCAAGTTGATCCTTCGATCCACACAATACGATCTTGACTTCATTATTTGATACCAATTCTCGAATGAAGTGAAACTTAAGTCTAATATGTTTTCTTTTCCCATGAAAGACTGTATTTTTTGAGAGATCAATGGTTGATTTGTTGTCAAAAAATATTATAGTAGGCCTCTCTTGTTTCTGTTCCAAATCCTCTAAAATGGCTCTCAACGATAGTGCTTGACAACCAGTAATAGACAGTGAAATATACTCTACTTCAGCAGAGGATAAAGCCACTACACTCTATTTTTTTCACTACCAAGAGACTGCACCAGATCCTAGATATTAGTACAAAAACTCACAATGGCTACGGTTAAAAACCGTGGCCGTATGCCTTTAGCCACATTTTTTTCTTCAATCAAACCGTAGCCTATTCTGTCGTGTCTTTTGATACCCAAATGGCCACGTTTAAAATGTATCACCATATCACATGAAAAACCGTAGCCATAGCGTAAAAACCGTGGCCATAAACCTATCGAAATTTTTTTGGTATTGGGACATTTTTCCTATAACCGTGGCCATAAACTACTTATCGCCACACAAACTTACCTTAAACATGGCCGATTCATTACATATATTTACGCTTGATTCTTATAAATGTGGCTATTGCTACCTTTTGGTCGCACAAAATAAAGAAAACCATGACAATAAACTACTTATAGCCACATAATTTGTTTTTTAAGGTGACCAATGATTACTTTATAACCATGTATATTTGTTTTAACCGTGGCCATAAACTACTTCTACCCACACAAATTTTCAAATTAACCGGGACAAATTCATGACATATGGTTACGCCGAACTGTTAGAACCGTGACTATTGATTATATTTTGGTCACATAGAATAACTAAAACCATGGTCATAAACTAGTTATCGTCACACAAATTTAATACTAACCGTTGTCAATTCATAACATTTGGTTATGCTAAATTGTTAGAAATGTGGCTATTTACTAACTTTTGGTCACATGAAATAACTAAAAACGTGAGAATGTACTACTTATAGCCACATAAATTTTATATTAGTTGTGACCAATTCATAACATATGGTTACGCTGAATTGTAAGAATCGTGGCTATTGGTTTTCTTCTGGTCACGAAATAACTAAAATTGTGGCTATAAACAACTTATAGACATGCAAATTTCATATTAGTTGTGGAAAAATCATTACATATGGTTACGTTAAAGTATTAGAATTGTGGCTATTGAATGTATTTTGTTCACACGAAATAACTAAAACCGTAGCGATAAATTAGTTGTAGCTACACAAAGTTCATATTAACATGGCCAATTCATAACATTTGGCTACATAAATTTGTTAGAAACATGACTATTGATTAACTCTTGGTGACACAAAATAACTAAAAACCGTGACCATAAAGTATTTATAGCCACAAAAATTTTATATTAAGCATGGTCAATTCATAACATATGGTTACATTGAATTTGTAATAACCATAGCAACTGATTACCATTTGATCACACAAAATAACTAAAAATGCGGCTCTTATTTACTTTTTGATCATGCGAAATAACTATAACTATGACTACAAACTCTTTACGAACCCGGTTAAATTTAGCCATTCATTGGCGATCATAACAGAACCATGGCGTTAAATAATCTTCAACAACAATTTCTATCTTGTGTGGCAAAATAATAAAACAAAATTAAAATATAATAATCAAAGGAGAAACATTAAACCAATATATATTGATAAATTATAAAACTTCCGGCGGATTTTCGGCGGATATTTTGTGTTTTTAAAAAAATTAAAAAAAAGGATCCGCCGAAAATCCGCCGAAAATAATTAATTATTTATTTTTTAAAAGAATTAAAAAAAATAAAAAATAAAAATTCGTCGGAAATCCGCCGAAAAAACTATAAAACTTCCGGCGGATTTTCGGCGGATATTTTGAATTTAAAAAAAAATAAAAAAAAAAGATATGCCGAAAATAATTATTTATTTATTTTTTAAAAATAATTAAAAAAAATAAAAGATAAAAATAAAAATCCGTCGTTTGGGCTTTAACATACACAGTTGAGTTTTAACGGATCTAGTTGGGCTTTAATGGATTCTGTTGGGCTTAAATGGATGCAAATGGGATTTAACGGATCTAGTTGGTCTTTAACGTATCTAGTTAGAATTAAATAGATCTAGTTGGTCTTTAACGTACCCACTTGGGCTTTAACGTACCTAGTTAGGCTTTAATGATCCAGTTAGGATTTAACGTACCCAGTTGGGTTTTAACCGATCCAATTGATCTTTAATGGATCCGGTTGGGCTTTAATGTACCCGGTGGGGCTTTAATGGATACAGTTGAGCTTTATGGGATCTAGTTGGGTTTTAACGTACCCAGTTAGGCTTTAACGCACCCAGTTGGGCTTTAATGGATGCAATTGGGCTTTAACGGATCTAGTTGGGGCTTTAACGTACCCGGTTGGGTTTTAACGTACACAGTTGGACTTTAACTTACACAATTGGGTTTTAACGTACCCAGCTGGCCTTTAACGTACCCAGTTGGCTTTAACGGATCCAGTTGGGCTTTAACGCACCTAGTTGGTCATTAACGTACCCACTTGCGCTTTAACGTACCTAGTTAGGCTTTAATGGATACACAGTTGGGCTTTAATGGATCCGATTGGGCTTTAATGTACACAGTTGGGCTTTAATGGATATGATTGGGCTTTAATGTATCCAGTTGGGCTTTAATGGATCCGGTTGAGCTTTAATGGGTCCAGTTGGGATTTAATGGATCCAGTTGGCCTTTAATGTATCCAGTTGGGCTTTAACATACTAAGTCGGGCTTTAACATACCCAAATGGGCTTTAACATACCCAACTGGGCTTTAACGTACCTAGTTGGTCTTTAATGGATCCTATTGGACTTTAACGGATCTAAATGGGCTATAGCGTACCTAGTAGGTCTTTAATGGATAAATTTTTTGATTTAAGCGATTTAGTTGGG
This sequence comes from Arctium minus, assembly GCA_954870635.1. Classification (NCBI taxonomy): domain Eukaryota; kingdom Viridiplantae; phylum Streptophyta; class Magnoliopsida; order Asterales; family Asteraceae; genus Arctium; species Arctium minus. Next base: position 39,855,479 of record OX941080.1, on the reverse strand, counting down.
TTTTAACATATACAGTTGGGCTTTAACAGATCCGGTTGGCTTAGGGTTTTTACGGATCCAGTTTGGCTTTAATGGATCCGGTTGTCCTTTAATGGATGCAGTTAGGTTTTTACGGATCTAGAGGGGGGCTTTAATGGATCAAGTTGGCCTTTAATGGATGCAGTTGGGTTTTTACGGATCCAATTGGGCTTTAATGGATCCGGTTGGCCTTTAATTGATCCAGTTGGGTTTAATGGATGTAATATAGCTTTAACGGATCTAAATGGGCTATAGCGTACCCAGTGGGGCTTTAATGGATAAATTTTTTGATTTAAGCGATTTAGTTGGGTTTTAACATATACAGTTGGGCTTTAACAGATCCGGTTGGATTAGGGTTTTTACAGATCCAGTTGGGCTTTAATGGATCCGATTGGCCTTTAATGGATGCAGTTGGATTTTTACGGATCTAGTTGGGCTTTAATGGATCCGGTTGGCCTTTAATGGATCCAGTTGGGTTTTTACGGATCCAATTGGGCTTTAATGGATCCGGTTGGCCTTTAATTGATCCAGTTGGGTTTAATGGATCTAATATGGCTTTAACGGATCTAGTATGGCTTTAACGTATCTAGTTGGGCTTTAACGTACCCAACTGGGCTTTAACATACCCAAGTGGGCTTTAACATACCTAGTTGGTCTTTAATGGATCCTATTGGGCTTTAACGAATCTAAATGGGCTATAACGTACCCAGTGGGTCTTTAATGGATACAATTGAGATTTAAGGGATTTAGTTGGGCTTTAACGTACACAGTGGGGCTTTAATGGATTCGGTTGGGTTTTAATGTATCCAGTTGGGCTTTAATGGATCCGGTTGGGTTTTAATAAATCCACATGAGCTTTAATGGGCCTAGTTAAGCTTTAATGGTTCAATTTGGGGCTTTTATGGATCCAGTTGGATTTAATAAACCCATTTGGGCTTTAATGGATCCATTTGGGCTTTAATGTACACAGTTGGGCGATTGGCCTTTAATGGATCCAATATGGCTTTAACGATCCCATTTGGGCTTTAATGAATCAAGTTGGGCTTTAATGGATCAAGTTGGGTTTTAATGTACCCAGTTGGGCTTTAATGAATCAAGTTGGGCTTTTACGTACCCGGTTGGGTTTTAAGGTACCCGATTGGGATTTATCGGATCTAGTTGGGATTTAACGTACACATTTGGGCTTTGATAGATCCGGTTAGGTATGTGTGATGCGTTGAAATATTTATGTGAAGGCAGATTTCGTAATATTTAGTTGTCTTTATATTTAGATAAGTTATAAATTAAAAAACGTTAGTATGTGTGATGCATTGAATTATTTGTGCTTTTCTATTTAGTTAATATTTCAATAAGATTAGATATTTGCAAAGTTCCATATATAAATTTTATTTTTTATGGAGCCTTAAAATGATATATATGAAATTAAGTTAAAGTAAAAATTTGTATTAATTTAAGTTAAATAGATATAAAATGATTGTTTATTTTTTATGAAGCCTTAAAATTACTTTTTTAAGGAACAAGATAATTATTTTATTATTAAGTTAAAGTAATTTTCTTTATTAATTTAAAACAAGATATATTATGCATAGTATATTAATTAAGAAATTATTAATTTAAAACAATATATTTATTTTTTCAATTCTCCCGCCACATCCCTCCCCCCATTCTTTAACTTTTCCCAAAATTTATTTCCCACCCAATTTTTACTTCCCCCCTAATTTTTCCCACCCAATTTTTTTACTTGATATAATATAGTAGGTCAAAAGTTTTTATAATTAACATCTTCTTCCCAAACTCAACACATAACCATAGCCGCCGGAGCTCCACCACCGCTGTCTACCGTCAGTTGCCGCCACGGCCGGGAGCACTCCACTGTTGGTTGTCTCTACCGCCACCACCACCACCACCACCGTCGAGAGCCCTCCCCACCACCCATGCCGCTGTCGAGTACCAACAACAATCACGACCGCCGGGAGCACTCCACCGTTGTTTTCTCTACCACCACCACCACCATCGTCAAGATCCCTCCCTACCCCTATCGCTGTCGAGAGCCCTCCCCACCACCACTGCCGCTGTCGACTACCACCACGGGCCGACATCGCCACCACCACCATCGATTATAGAGATATACGATTGCTTAATTCATATTCTTGATTATTATGAATGTGGTTATATGGGGTGATATATATATATATATATGAATGTGGTTATATGGGTTATATGGGTGATTTAATCTTAATCTTTAGTTTTCATATTCTTGAATATTATTATGAATGTAGTTATATGGTTATATGGGTGATATATATATATGAATGTGGTTATATGGGTTATATACTTATATGGGTGTTTATGGATGTGGTTATATGATTAATGGCATGGATTATATAAATGTGGTGATTTAATTTTAATTTTGTTATTTTTGTTGCAGATTAGGCATGTGTGTGAGAAATTTGGATCTACAAACCTTGAAGATGTATATTATTATTTGTAAAAATATGTAGATATGCAAATCTTGTTAATATACATTATTATTATTGGCTTGAATGTAATTGTAAAAAAATATTTATTTTTATTCAGTAAGTATTATTAATAAAAAAATGTGTATTTGTATCGAAATATCCGCCTGAACTAATCCGCCGGAAATAATTTATTAATTTTATTTTCAGAAAATAAATAAATAAATAAATAAATATTTTCGGCGGAATTTCCGCCGAAAATCCGCCGGAACATTTTACCGAAACAAATATTTTACCGAACATTTTACCGAAACAAATATTTTCGGCGGAATAATCCGCTGAAAATCCGCCGCAAATTATTCCATCCGAAAATCCGCCGGAACATTTTACCGAAACAAATATTTTCGGCGGAATAATCCGTCGAAAATCCGCCGCAAATTATTAAAATTCATTTTCTTAATTAATCAAATCATTAAAATTTTAGAAAATTTGGGCCGGTTTTCAGCGGATTTATCCGCCGAAAATGTAAATCCGCCAAAAATACCGCCGAAAAAATTGATTTGCGGCGCCCCTGTTTTCGGTCGAGCAAATGCCGCCGAAAACGCCGATTTCCGGGTCAGAAAAAGTCGAAAACTTTGTAGTGAGAGAGAGAAAGAGAGTTAGGTTCGGTGAGGATGAAAGTTATAGTGAGAAGGGTAAGAAGACATCTCCACCTTGGGTCAATCCTAATTAAGGATCAACACTAATGCGGTAGACCGAGATGCACGCATCTCACCTTAACTCCATTCTAACACGATCGTTCGTCTATATATATACACACATTTATATACATATATACAACTTAAAAATGATAAAACAATCATTTTTTGGTGTAATTTGTTTCATTTTAATTTTGTAGTCAAGACTTAAGGTTATATGTCCGTGCAAGTTGTCTAGAGATTTTACTTCAATGTAAGTTATACCCTCGCGATCATGCCAAAAAGTAGCATGATTGTGTCACATTTCATAAAATATACAATTGGGGGTTTCACTAAAAAAGAATTGAAGGGATTTTTATGGGGAATACAAAGATATTTATTATTTGTCAGACATAACACCCGTCACATTGCTATGATCCTTTGTTTTGATATGTTCTACTTGATATATTGAATTATTAACTTGATGGCTTTTGATTCTATTTTGATTTTACTAAGATTTTTATGTGCAATGTCAGCATTGCAATAAAGACTATATATTGACCTTAGTTAAAACTAAATTAAGACCCATTTTTGATGTTTTTATCCAATCCAGAACATTGTTGCTGCTTCTTCTTTTACGAGGAAATGATGGGTGACATCTTCTATTCTTCTATCTCTTGCATTTTAATTTATCGTTTGGTTTCCTTCCTTTTACAATTTTTTCATCCATTCTTTTTACACCACATGTGTGTATTACCTTTATCATTTTTGTTAAACCTTTTTTCTGTCTTTGAAAACAGTATATGGCGGCACCAAGTAAGGTATATGATGAGTTGCAAATTTGCCACTCAACAACCACTAAAAAATTACAGCATTTAAATTTATATACAAGTCACTTAAATTGAAAGGTACTTTTCTCTTTTTCTATCCTAATTTGAATTTCAAAAAACATAGATTTAGGGCCGTTTACCAAACGCTTACCCGGATAAGCGTTTACCAATAAAATTTAACACTATCACTTACTTAGCGGGTAAGATTTTAGTCCACCAAAATGGTATCGTATGCAACAATTTTCCCGATAAGCATTTACTGGTAAATTTTAACACTATCACTTACCTACCGGGTAAAATTTTAGTCAACAAAACGGTATCGTATAAAACAATTTTCCCGGTAAGCGCTAACCGTGGTAAGAGTCTTTGCCACTCAACAACCACTAAGGAATTACAACATTTAAATTTATATACAAGTCACTTAAAAGAGTTTGATACTCAATTGAAAGGTACTTTTCTCTTTTTCTATCCTAATTTGAATTTCAATGAACATAGATTTACATTAATTTATAAGATCCATATGAATATATATTTCATTAACTCGTGACGAAAATAAAGGGTAAGATTGAAGTGTATAATGAAATTTATAAATAATATAAATCATTTATGAACGTTATAGATTAATAGAATATAGAGAAGAATAGATCAATCGTTTAGGTTCACTGAAAATGAAAATGTCGGAAGAATTATATGCAAGTAGTAAAACAATTCAGTAAGTCGACAATATCAGTGGCGGACCCAGGATTTTAGGTGAGCAGGTGCACAAACGAAAAGATTAAGAAATTGTTGTCGATGTGTTTTTAGCCGAATTCCCCTATTGGGTTTTTTTTTTATGTTTTTGGTTGATTTCGAGTGATTTTTTAAGCTTTTGTGTTGATTCGATGACCTTTTTAGGTTTTTTTTGTGTTGATTCGACGGATTTTTTGTTTTTTTTTTATTGATTTCAAGAGATTTTTTCGATTTTTTGGTTGATTTTGAGAGTAAATTATGTTTTTTTTTGGGATTTGTGCACTTTTCAACCCTCAAAAACGTATATATCACGGAGCACCCCCTGTAATTTTTTTTTGAAACGGAAAGTTTTTTTTTTGAAAAGGTATCCTAGGCACAACCTCAACTAATCTCTGGCAATATTTGACTGTTAAACCGACAACCCTGTTGATGGGATATCCCACCACATCCCCCACAGGCCTTAACTACGCCACAAGTCTTGTGGTTAACGGCAAGTCTTATTAGAGAAAAGAAGCTAGCCAGAGCCTAGCAACAACAAGAAATTACATCGACCCTAGGCACGAAGAAGGAGACAAGCTCCACTCGACAAAGTTTTTACGACTCCCTTTACACCTATAAACCATCCAACTAATGGAATTGTCAACGATGAAATTAAAGAGATCACTCTATCTAGGCTTAGACTTGTCGAAAAGGAGTTTGTTGCGAAAACGCCATAAGGAAAAACATGTGATCATAAGCATGGCTTCGACACCTATTCGATGCACCTTGTAGAGACGGGAAGTATCCATGCCGTCCAAAGATGTTTCCAAAGAATTGAAAGAGGAGAAGGGGAAATTCCACCACCGTTGAATCTTATTCCATATCTCTATTACTCGACAGCAACCGAAAAAAAATGTGTTGGATCGACTCGATGTCACAGATGCAAAAGGGGCATAAGGTGTTATTTAGCTCAACTCCCGGTAGTTGAGCGGGTGCACCTTACGTACCGAGAAAAATTTCGCCCTTACGAAACGAACTTAAGCGGGTGCACGGGACCCCTCCTTGGGAAGGGTGCCAATGAAACAAGAATAAAATTAAAATATGTGCAGGCATCACATGCACTAATTATAAGCAAAGGAAAGAGGTAGGAAATTGTGTGTAGAAACAGAAACAATAGTTGTGTTCCAGGCAAAAATATGAATACATGAGTTGGCACACGTACATGATCAAGATTTCCTGAATATTTTCCGGTTGGGTAACCGATTTGCATCATTAATTGACTTCTTTTTGCATAACGCGGGATGGTTCCTCTTGAAAATAGTCAATGCAGCAACACCTACATAAACCATCCCTTCCCACAAATCTAAAACACATCACATCTCTCTCTTTAAACAATAATGGGACAGTCAAGCTATTCAAACGCTAAAGCTTGTGCAGTAGCTCTAACAATTTCATATCTGATACTAGCAGCATCTGCAGGTAGTTTTTATGACGATGTTGACATCACTTTTGGAGGTGAACGTGCTAAAATACTGAATGGCGGTCAGGATCTCTCACTTTCGCTCGACCAATACTCGGGATCTGGTTTCCAGTCCAAGCATGAGTACCTATTCGGAAGATTCGACATGCAACTCAAACTGGTACCTGGCAACTCCGCTGGCACAGTCACTACATTCTATGTAAGTACCATCATCGATCCGTAATATTTTCAAATTTTATGATCACGTTTTATTAAAGTTACAAAGTCTAACAAAATCCGTCTTTGTATTCAGTTGTCATCACAAGGTGCGGGACATGATGAGATAGACTTTGAGTTCTTGGGCAACTCCACTGGAAACCCTTACACAATCCACACCAACGTGTATTCACAAGGGAAAGGAAATAAAGAACAACAGTTCCACCTATGGTTTGACCCCACTGCAGCCTTCCACACCTACACCATCGTATGGAATACTCAAAGAATCATGTAAGTCTCGCATGAAATGAAACATATATATATATATATATATATATATTTGGTTCTCAGATTAATGTCCTCAAATGTTTCTTTATTACTGGGTGGGCAACAAGGACATCTTACAACGATCATGAAATTCTCATGAGACTGATCTTGAAAATCTCTGTTTTTGCAGTTTCTTGATAGATAACATACCAGTAAGGGTGTTCAATAACCATGACGCTTCTGGAGTCCCATTTCCCAAGAGCCAACCCATGAGGGTGTATGCCAGCCTCTGGAACGCAGATGACTGGGCAACCCAAGGTGGGCGTGTCAAGGCAGACTGGACTAAAGCACCGTTTACTGCGTCCTACAGGAAATTCAATGCCAATGCTAAAAGAGTTGGTCCTAATTCAAAGTCAACAAGCTCTGAATCTGACAACCAGGCATGGAGTACTCAAGGACTTGATGCAGCTGGCCGAAACAGGATCAGATGGGTGCAAAACAAGCACATGATCTACAACTACTGCAACGACCGCAAACGGTTTCCCAATGGTCTACCAACTGAATGCAAGAACTCCAGATTCCTCTAGGCCTATGATTGGATATGATTCGCATATTTCATCTTTTGATTCATTTCTGATCTTGAAAATTAATTCTTTATTCTTTGATTCGTTGTTTGTCCTCGATGCAAATTATGATTATAAGTAAATACCAGACTACGTACATTAATTGCTAATCTTTTACAGCATAAGCCTCATGCATGTCATCGGAAACTGTTGTATGTAATGTGCTATGCCAGCCTAAATATTTTCAGCGGCAATCATCTTATCCTGTTGGAATTAATGTCATAATCATAAGATACCTAAGATACGGTTAGTTCTAAGTATATAGCTAGTAGATTATAATTTGTTTAAACTAGAAGGGTTGCCTTGTAATATGGAATAATTGACAGTTAAGATAACCGTCTTTGGCAACTGTTGGATGAATCGTTGTGTCTCTACATAGCACCGATTCACTCCCTATATATACTAATGTATATCTCTAATTTCAGAAGTAATCGAACATATCAGATTGTTGTTATCCAGTGTTCTTTGATTTTCTCTTCTAAACACACGCACACGAACACAGTTTCTGTTCAAGAATGGTGGCTGTAAACAGAAGCATCAGACGTTCATCAAGGCTGTCAAATCTGAGTGAAATCGATTCCAATAATTGGTATCAGAGAGCATCAGGGGGATGCCAAGGGCCTGCGATTTCATGAATCAAAGATTCAAAAAGTGCTTTCCTAAAAACTATCAACGCTGTTCGATTTCTGTGAGATGATTCGGTTTTCATCTTCACAGATTTGATTCACAAAATATAAAACACAAACTGCACACTTTATTGATTATGGAATGATTACAATAATTACACAACATACATACATATATATATATATACTAAATGAAACGGTGCTTCATAAAGGTTATAACCCTTTGAATTGCCGCCTACTAACCGTCCCATAACTGTCCCATAAAAACTACCCTTGAAACCATACAATTAAATATAAAATATAGATAAATAATAATACTTAATTAATTTTGTCATTAACTTCCAACACACCCCCCTAATGACAAAATCGATAAACACACCAATCTTCAGGTAACGAAAACGCAATCATTGAATTCATTTGATCCACTTGAACTTGCTTCATCACGAGCATTGTTGTTCTCCGACACCTCACGTGCAACATCCCTTTTCATTTTTTGAACACCATTCTTACTTGACACCTTTTTAGTAACTTTGTATCTTTCACAGAGCTTCTTGAATTCCTTCTCGTACCATTCTTTGTAACCGTCTTGCTTTCCTTCCACCGGGTTATCGTCTTTGACTATCTTCATGTCGTTTCCAATCAGAATATCACAATAGTTTGTGATAATTTCGACGTCATTCTTTTGAAGCACTTCTCCGGTCAACTCATCCTTTATTCCATGTTTGTCGTTTGTGGTGCTTTCTTCATCAGCAAACATGTACTTAATTGTACATGTTGTTCCACCCAAACTTATCTCAAAGCCTTGGCTTATCAACTGCTTCATGCTAAGTATATTTATCCCTATTTCCGGTACATATGCCACACACGGTATCAAAAGTTCGGTTTCGGATGTTTCTAACATAATTTCACCGACACCATTTGACACTAGAAAGTGTGTGTCAAGTTCTTGTATCTCCGGATCAAAAACGGGTTGAAATCGAAGAAACAATTCATGATTTGGCGTCATGTGTTTCGAGTAAAATTTAGACACGTACCAGATTTTGTTCCAATTTCCACCATCAGTTCCTTGCACTACATATTCACCATAGGCTTGTACTTCTTTATCATCTTCTTGTATATTTCGAACCCAAACTGAGTTCTCATCATCATCGGTTTTTTTTCTTGTTCTTCAATGGACAACTCCAGCATTCATGTCCCTTTTTCTTGCATGCATAACACCTCGATTTCTTTATCTTCTTAAGCCACTGCCTTTTGAACATATCTATCAGAATTTTCTTTGCAAGCCTTTCTTCTTCACTTCGAATTGTATCGGTCTTCATTACTTGATTCGAATCTTTCTTGATTCTAGTCGACTTCGACTTCCCATGATCGAGCCTTGGCTCTGATACCATGTTCGATTTCTGTGAGATGATTCTGTTTTCATCTTTACAGATTTGATTCACAAAATAAAAAACACAAACTGCACACTTTATTGATTATGGAATGATTACAATAATTACACAACATACATACATATATATACTAAATGAAACGGTGCTTCATAAAGGTTATAACCCTTTGAATTGCTGCCTACTAACCGTCCCATAAATGTCCCATAAAAACTACCCTTGAAACCATACAATTAAATATAAAATATAGATAAATAATAATACTTAATTAATTTTGTCATTAACTTCCAACAAACGCAATTTCTAGAATCAACGTAAAACGAAAGTCTTGAAGGGGCTGGACGATATGATGATACACGATCAGATTAATACACACGAACCAAAATCAATCACTCTCAAAAATTCGAGAAGAATGAAGCGATCAAGGTGTTACGTGTGTCACGTACGAGGGCATGCTTTTTGGAATTGCCCAAATAAGGATCGAAGGAAGGAATTGATGAAGGGAAAGCGTGTGATCGATGGAACTCAAGAAGCCACGAGGAACGAGCAAACCGATATCAAAGTCCCAACTTCAACATGGGATGTTATTGGTTCTGATGGAAAGGGGTGGAATGAAATATGGTACGTTTCTGATGAACACCCGAGACATATGACCCAGAACTTGGAAGTTTTTAATAAATTCAAGCGTGATTCTACATGTTCAAGCGCTGCCACTCAAAGTGGGTTAAATGTTCAAGGCATCAGTGAAATTATTGTTCAAACGGAGTCCCACAGGTTTGTGATATCAGGAGCCTTTTACATTCCGAACGTCGGTCTAAACATACTAAGCCAAAGTCAGTTAGAACAACAAGGGTTTGAAGTGATCTTCAAAGATTCGAAGTGCCACATAAAGAGTGTTCGATACAAGCAGTAGCGAGAAGATGGAAGAAGATAGCACTGGAAAAGAACATGTGACCGATACTAAAACAGAAAATGAAGAAGAAGCACAAAACGTACCCATTGAAGAAAAAGAAGTATTGGATCACGACAAAGAGAAAGCCATACGAGTCATAATGCGTTATTACGACTCGTTGTACTTCAAGGATACAATTATTGAAAGTGGTGAGGAGAATAAACAGACACTATCCAAGAATGATTTCGAGAGTTTGATCGGATTCCTTCACATGATCCATGAACAAGAGATTGACGAAGAGTGCAAAGGTCTAGTGGCGGAACACTTTGCGAAATTGGTAAAGTGGTTCTACAAGGACTTTATGTACTGTGAAGAAAGACCAACCCCGGTAAAAATATACAACACTACCATATGCCTTTTAGACCTCTACCTTACGGTGAAAGGCATGGGAGGACATGCCCACGTAACCATAAGGAACAATTGGTTCTTAGTAGCCTGTGCGATGGGATTTCCAAAAGAGAATGTGGACGAGTTGAAGGAGTGCTATTCGACGCACTTAAGTCTCTTAGAAGTCTACTACATACGAAGTGGCCACAAATTACTCCACCGATGAAATTCTACGGGAAGCAACGGATTGCATAGGTACAAGTGGAGTAAAGGCTGAAGACTTGGAGGAGGAAGAGACTACGCAAGACAACAATGGAATGGAAGCAAGGCAAATGGAACTAGATGCTTTAAATGGCGTACAAGGAAAAGTGAAGTACGATGATGGGGAAACACTGATCATTTCATTTGAAGACAACAAAGAGGAAGGTGACACTGACAGGGATGCGGATCGAGGATCTGATGATGAAGACGACATCATAGTGATCGATTAAGGAAGACAAGTTTATGATTATAACGTTAAGGGGGAGATTGTTGAAATTAATGTCATAATCATAAGATACCGTTAGTTCTAAGTATATAGCTAGTAGATTATAATTTGTTTAAACTAGAAGGGTTGCCTTGTAAATATGGAATAATTGAAGTTAAGATAACTGTGAGTCCGTGATCGTTTACCAGATAAATCAAACAACAAAGATATAACGATTACCAACCTGTTTAGATTATAAATGCGGATTACAGAGGGTTGATAAGGTTTACAGTTTGAAGCTCTTTCTCTATTTGTGTTCTTTATCGATGTGTTGTTAGAACTGTGAGAGATCTAAAATTAAACTGACTAATATCTAACATAATATCTAGATATCTATAATATCTAGATATCTATAATATCTAGATATTATAATTAAACTAATATAATAACTAAACATAATATCTAATAATCATCTAATTAAAAGATACCCTAAGATATTAAAACAACTTTGACATTTATTACAAAGTGACCCTAGACTATTGTTGAGAGTGACTTGTCAGCTTTAACTTCAGATTGCGATCTTCGTATTGGATGATCTTGAATCTAATGAGACTGTGTCCTAACAATCTCCCCCTTTGGATCAAGATCATTACGAAAATGATTTAGCAATACAATCTTCTCTTTCAGCACAGAAGATGCAATCTCTCTCTTAGTCTTCAAGATATAGTAAACTTCCCAAAAGATGTAGATTATCTTTCTTGGATGTTGGGAAGAAATTATCTTCAGTTTCAGCTCGAAATTCTTCATCAAAGTATCTTCAAAAGAAAATTTCTCTCGAATCAGCATATCTTCAGAATACTTGCTCTTTGAAGAATTCAATCTTGGACATGATTCTTGAAACATGTGATTTCTTGGTTAGCTCTTCTCCATTTCTTGGGTAGATCTTCTCCCCCTTTTTGATGAGAAGTGTAACGATTTCATCAAAACTTGATGACAAGAAATATTGTTCATTAGGATCATCTGATTCGTCAATGCAATAGATATTTATCCAGATCTTTGCAAATCTAGACAAAATAGTCATGTAACATCTGTAGCAACAAACAAATCTGTTAGAAACGCCTGTCAGTAACACTAAGTCACTATGTAACGAATACACAATGGAAAGGAGTTGTTTGATGTTGTTAGGACACAATCTCATTGGATTCAAGATCATCCAATACGAAGATCGCAATCTGAAGTAAAAGCTGAAAGTTACTCTTAACAATAGTCTAGGGTCTATTCTGTAATAAAGTCAAAGTTATAATATCTAGATATTTATTATTTAGATATTATGTTTTTAGTTATAATATTAGTTTATTAAGTTTTGATAATATCTTAAACATATATTATCTCCTTCTCTCTGTACATCGATCAACAATCACAAACAATACACACACATCAAAGGTGTAAAGAGAGAAAAACAAACAGAGAACTCAATCTCAAGAAATCAACCGTGTAATCATCGTTTGTTATCGAATCAGGTTGGTTTATTATCTATTGTTTGTTGTTTTGATTATCTGGTAACGATCACGGACTCACAATTGGTATCAGAGCTGATCCAGATCAAATCAAAATTTTCAACTCTCTGTGTTCTTCATTTTTTGAAGAACACTGATCAATCATCAAAATCTTGATTTTGCGGTTATTTTCGAAATCAAAAGGTTGTGTATTGTTGTTGTTGGTAAGGAGAACATTCTGTCAAAGTTTGGTGTGGTAAATCGATCTCTAGTTGGGTTAATTTTAGAGTTGCAGGTTGTTTAATCGGAGAAGACGACGTATCGGTCTTAAGCGTACCGGTCGAACCTTAGTTTTTACATTCCACCAGTCGAAGATCATTTTTTATCGGTCGAATCTCACAAACTTTTGGTATCGGTCAAACACTCTCCGGTCAAATCCCACTTTGTACCGGTCGAATATTTTTTTTATCCGGTCGAGTATTTTTTTTATCCGGTCAAAGTAAACCTCAATTCCGGTCGAACCTCACTTTTCCACTACATTTCACCAGTCGAATAAAAACTTTTCCACCTCACTTCCCCGGTCAAAGGAAATTAACTCTTCCGGTCGAATCACACAAAACCAAACTCCGGTCAAACCACAATCAATCCCCGGTCTTAGAAACATCATCCGGTCGAATCACACATCCTCACTTCACCGGTCGAACTTCAAAACTACTTCCGGTCTTATCTAAACCCATTTATCTATCGGTCTTCTATTCTCACTCACACTCTTCCGGTCAAACCCACTCCACTTTACCTCACTCACACTCTTCCGGTCTTCTATTCTCTCGGTCTTCTATTCTCTCTTTCGGTCAAACACCTTCACAATATCTATCTCCACTCCACTCACTCTATTTGCAAAACACCATCATCCTACTTGAATTCCATTTACACGTGTCCACTCTCACACAACTCACTCTTTCCATGCAAAACAAATAATATTATTTCGGTCCATATATTCTGTGTTTAGAAATCAATCTATTGGTCCAAGTTTTGTTAACTTGGAAATCAAAGAATATATTTTCGAAATTAATTTTCGAAATCAAAGAAAGTTCACGTGGCATTTAATTGGAATCCTATTTTTTTTTTTTTTTTTTTTTACCGGTCAATCAGTTTTACCTGTCGAAAATTTTATCGGTTCTTTACGTCTTACCGGTCGAACCTCACTTTGCGCAATCAACCTCTCGCGCAAACCTTCTCAAAACGCAAAGTTTTTCCGGACTTCGAATTTTATTCAAAATGACATCCAGAGAAGCCCTTGCAATCGGAACTGATACCAAGCCACCAGTTCTCTTTAGAGGAGAATACGAACAGTGGAAGGATCGGTTCCTGAACTTCATCAAAAGACAGGAATTGGATGATTTCATCAAACAATCCTTAGAAGAAGGCCTAATGGAAACAAAATATAGGGAACCAGCAGCAGCAGCAGGTACTCAAGAAGTACGACATGCACTTTCTTATGGAGATCTAACAGGTGATGATAAGCTAAGAGCAAAAGGCGACATGTTAGCCAAGTCATACATTCTACAAGGGATTACGAATGAAATCTATGTAAAGATTGACAGCTACAAGGCCTCCGGAAAACAAATGTGGGATCAACTAGAGAAAATGATGCTGGGTTCAAAGATTGGAAACCAACTGAAAATCTCTAACTGCCTGCACAGTTTTGAAGAATTCAAAGGCAGAACTGGAGAAACTCTAGAGGGAACATATGATAGGTTTGTGACTTTGCTAAACGAATTAAGCAAGAATAAGGTCAACAAATCTCAAATCGAGCTGAATATCAAATTCCTGAGTATTCTACAACCAGAATGGAAAAGTTTTGCCAGGCAGATGAGGCAGATAAAAGACCTGAATGAGATTCCACTTCACGAGGTGTATGAAACCCTCCGACAAAATGAAGATGAGGTGGATGAAATTCTAGCAGAAAAGAGAAAAGGAAAGACAGTTGAAGACACAGTCGCTCTTGTTGTGAAAAAGAAGAAGAACAAGACGATTGTGTATGAATCAGAAGAAGTTGAAGCTGATGTTGTCTCTGACTCGGATGAAAATGAACAAATGCAGCAAGCAATGCAGTTTATAACAAATGCATTTCAGAAAAAGTTCTACAGGAATCCGACGTCAAACAGTCAGAGGTACTCTTCTGGACCAAACAACTATGCTCACAAGGAAAGAATTGAAGGAAGCAGATATGAAGGAAATAAGTATGAAGGGAAGAGATTTGAGGGAAAGAGAACAGAGGAGAAGAAACCTGAAGAGAGAAGATATCAGACTGAAGGAAAAAGGTTAGTGGAGAGGAATCCTGAAGAGAGGAAATTTAAAGCTGAAGGATCAAGTCAGCCAGGACCACCGATGTGCTACAACTGTGGCAAAACAGGTCACTTTGCCAAGGATTGCCGCAGATCAAAAGTCAGAAACTCCGATTACTACAAGAACAAGATGCTTCTTGCAAAGCAACAGGAGGCAGGCAAGGCACTGATGGCTGAAGATGAATACTGGCTGGATCACTCAGATGAAGAAGAAGAAGATGAAGAAAAGGATGAAGCCGTCAATATGTGCTTGATGGGCAAAATCGAATCAGATGCTGAAGCTGATTCAGAAAATGAAGAAGAGGAGGTATGTGTTTTATCGTATAAAGATTTAATGAATAAAATGCATGCTATGGTTTTAAAACAAGAAGAGTTAGAATCTAATCTTAAGCGAGAAAATGGTGTTATAATTAACAAAAACCAATTGATACAGAAACTTAGCGATGAAATTGCTGAGAAGAAAGTATTAGTTGAGGTTTTACATACAAACGGTGACACCAACGCAAAAGAACATACTATAATTCTAAAAGAGAATACTGAGCTCAAGTCTAAATTGACAAAAAGTGAGATTGATTTTTATAAGCTTACTGATATGCATTCTTTATGTACTAAAGAAAACAAGACCTTAATTGCTAAATTAGACGCTTTGGAAAAGAAGCTATACTCATTAGGTCAAAGTGAGCAAACCATTCATCTTAACAAACCGAAAAAGAACAAAGAAAATTGGGGAACCGGTTATGTGAAACCTCAACGTCTTCAAAAGGGTATAAGAGAAGTGCCTGCACTCTATGACTATACCTCTATGCTAGTTTCCCACCGAATCTCCTCACTTAAAGTTTTTAATACTAAACTATCAGAAGAGGATGAAGCTAATGAATTTGAAAAAAGGATGAAGTCAACTAAAGTTCACGCTCCATTTTATTATGCGAAGTTGAATAATAGTTATGACTATCCCAATGATGAAAAGAAATCTCTTTCAACTGACTACTTTCAAAGTTATTCTGAAAAAGAGATGGAGGCGAAGCCTGTCATAGGTAAAATTTATGTCCCTTCTCTCGTGTTAGAAAGTAAAATTTCTGAACTCGAGAACTCTTTATCAGATGAAAGACTTATGATTGAGATTCAACAAAAGGTTTTTTCAACTGTTATGAAAAATGTTGTTCTTTCAAAGGCTTCTACTTCTGATGACATGTTTGGTTCATCAAACGAAGAGTTTAATTTTCTTAATTCTGACGGTGGTTTAGATGGTTGTTTTGAACAAGTTGATTTTAATGTGAAACTTCCTAACCATGCATCTTTTGTTAAGAAAACTTCAAGAAAAACCAGTATGTCTGTGAACAGTGCAAAATCAACGAAAGTTGATTACTCAGTCTCTGTGAAAGCTAACAATGCTAAAGGTAAGAAAATATCTCAGCATTCACAGAAACCGACCACTACTGGTAATTCTGAGAAGAAGCACTCAGTTGTTGCTCAAAGGTCTAACTCACTAGTTTTACATGTTTCAGATATGAGCAAGCCAAGGCCTGAAGCCAATTCTCAATGGCAACCAAAAAGGAAGCTTGACAAGGCCATTTTATCGTTTAGTAGTGTTAATTGTAATAAGACTTCGCTTACTAAAGATGTTGTGATTGCTGATATTGCTGTTTTGCATCCAAAACTTGTTGTTTTTCGTAAACAATATACAATGAAGCAATTATTTCAGTTATCTTTATTTGCTGGAAAGTCCTCTATCTATAATAAACATGTTTCTATTACTTGTCAAGATTCTGGAGATTGGTTTGGAAATTACCATGTGCATACATCTCATATTAATTCTTCTCATGCATTTCAAAAGAAAAGAGGAACCAATTTGAAATGGTTACCAAAATCTTGTGCTAACACAGCAGGACCCAAATTCCAATGGGTACCTAAGGCTAAATCTGTGTTGCAGGCACACAAAGCTTAAAGAGAATGCGACTTCTGATTATGTACAGATCAGGACTCGTTCTTCAATGTCAAAAATAGGTTTTTGGATAATGCAGTTCAAAACCCGGACATCAAAGAACATATGGTTCTTGAGTAAATCAGCTCAAGACCCGGACTTCAATGTCAAAGATGGCTTCTAAGTAAATCAGCTTAAAACTCGCACTTCAACGATCAAAAGACCTTACTCCGTGCTGAACATGAAGATTGTACTCCGATACTCGAATGAGGAAATCAACCATCAAGGGGGAGTACATACTTTTCTGAAATTTTATGCATATCTTTTACAACTGATAAAGTTTCAAATGCATAATTTCAGGGGGAGTTAAAAAGGTGATGACTTCTGATTATTTCTGATCAGAACTCGTACTTTAAAAAGTTTTACTGCTTTTTGTCTTTTCAATTTAAGTGAATAAATTTTACTTTGACTTTGACTTAAGACTTTTGCAGAAGTTTGAGAGAAGCTTAAAAGATCATATCTTTATGACTTTAAGCTTAGCTTCATGAGATGTAAGATCGCACTTAAAGGTATATCCCTTTATCTTAATCTCATATGTGATTGAAAGAAGGACAACTTTCAATCATTGGAAAACATTGTTTTTAATGTTCAAAACACTTCCCGATTTTTCAACACATTTTATCTTTTGGGAGTGTATTTTAAATTTTTTCATGATCAATATTGTGCTTTAACTGAAATAGTTAAACCAATTTGAGCATCACATGCATCATAGGAAAACAAGAATCATTGTGCTAGGAATTAACACAACTTCAATGGAATCACCTTAACCAGTGATTTCTACCCAAGAAGTTAATCCTTAGTGATTGAGTGTGCAAAGAGAATAGAAATGAGTGTGATTAGAGAAAGCAAAACGTTTAAAAGAAAGAGCGTGTGAGAACAGAGTTAAAAGAATATCACAACTCTGCACCAACTTTTTCTGAGCCGGGTAGCCACCATTCTAGTGATTCACAATTCTTTGGTGATCATTATTGAAACAGGCAACTAACCCATACCAACTGTTGATCAAACCTCACCAACTACTCATTTTCTTCTCAACAAGAAAGTGTTTCACATTTTCTAAGGGGATGCAACACATATGCTATCTGATTTTCATTTGGAAAATCTGGATATTGAAAAGAAGGAAGTCTGCCCCACCTTCGCACATCAATCATGCACATTTAGTCTGTGTTTAACTTACTGTTGTCTCAGTGGTTTACACAATTTTGAGCCTAATAAGCAATCATCAAGTGCTTAATTCTTTCTATCACAAGCACGAACACACAAGGAATTTGTTTCTTTGTCATAACGTTTATAGAAATTACCTTTGTGGTGTTTCGATGATTAAATGGAAGCCCTGGGGGAGTCAACATCAAACAGCTCCTTTCCAATGTGTATTCGTTACACACAGTGACTTAGTGTTACTGACAGGCATTCTAACTGATTCATTAGTTGATTCAGGTGTTACATGATTATTTTGTCTAGATTTGCAAAGATCAGGATGAATAACTATTGAATTGACGGATCAGAGACTACAAGTGGTTGACATTTCTTACTCAAAGTTTTGATGAAGTCGTCGCACTTTCCATCAAAAAGGGGGAGAATCTAAAGCTTGAAGAAATGTTCAGTCCATTACATTACAAGACCAAGAACTGCAAGATCAAAGTATTCTGAAGACATGTTGATTTCAGATAAATTTTCTTTGAAGATACTTTGCTAAAGCATTCTGAGCTAGAGAAAGAGATTGCATCTTCTGTGCTGAAAGAGAAGATCGAATTGCCAAATCATTTTCGAAATGATCTTGATCCAAAGGGGGAGATTGTTAGGACACAGTCTCATTGGATTCAAGATCATCCAATACGAAGATCGCAATCTGAAGTAAAAGATGAAAGTTACTCTTAACAATAGTCTAGGGTCTATTATGTAATAAAGTCAAAGTTATAATATCTAGATATTTATTATTTAGATATTATGTTTTTAGTTATAATATTAGTTTATTAAGTTTTGATAATATCTTAAACAGATATTATCTCTTTCTCTCTGTACATCGATCAACAATCACAAACAATACACGCACATCAAAGGTGTAAAGAGAGAAAAACAAACAGAGAACTCAATCTCAAGAAATCAACCGTGTAATCATCGTTTGTTATCGAATCAGTTTGGTTTATTATCTATTGTTTGTTGTTTTGATTATCTGGTAACGATCACGGACTCACAATTGGTATCATCTGGTAACGATCACGAACTCACAGATGTTGACTCCCCCAGGGCTTCCATTTAATCATCGAAACACCACAAAGGTTATTTCTATAAACGTTATGACAAAGAAACAAATTCCTTGTGTGTTCGTGCTTGTGATAGAAAGAATTAAGCACTTGGTGATTGCTTATAGGATCGAAATTGTGTAAACCACTGAGACAACAGTAAGTTAAACACATACTCAATGTGCATGAGTGAAGTGCGAAGGTGGGGCAAACTTACTTCTTTTCAATATCCAGATTTTCCAAATGAAAATGAGATAACATATGTGTTGCTTCCCCTTTTGAAAAAGTGAAACACTTTCTTGTTGAGAAGAAAATGAGTTGCTGGTGAGGTAACTTCAAGAGTTGGCATGGGCTAGTTGCATGTTTCAATAATGATCACAAAAGAGTTGTGAAACACTAGAAATGTAGCTGCCCGACTCAGAAAAAGTTGGTGCAGAGTTGTGATATTCTTTTAACTCTGTTCTCACACCCTCTTTCTATTAAACATTTAGCTCACTACTAACCGAACTCTCTTTTTCATGATACCTCATCACTCTTCCACACTCATTTCTTTTGACTCCTCACACCCAATCAGTATGGATTAACTTCATGGGTAGAAATCACTGGTTAACGTGATTCCATAAAAGTTGTGTTAATTCCTAGCACACTGAAATTCATGTTTTCCTAGAAAGCATGTGATGCTCAGAATGATTTATAATCATGTAAGCTCATGTAGAACATTTAAAGTACACTCCCAAAATATAAAATCGTTTGATAAAAAAATCAGGAAGTGGTTTGAACGTTTAAGAATATGTTTTCAATGATTGAAAGTTGTCCTTCTTTCAATCACATATGAGATTAAGATAAAGGAATATACCTTTAAGTGCGATCTTAAATCTCATGATGCTTAGCTTAAAGTCATAAACATATGATCGTGTAAGCTCTTCTCAAAAATTCTGCAAAAGTCTTAAGTCTATGTCAAAGCAAATTTATTCACTTAAATTGAAAAGACAAAAAGCAGTAAAACTATGAACTTCTCTTACTCCCCCTGAAATTATGCATTTGAAAAAATTATCATTTGAAAAGATATGCATTTAAAATTTCAGAAATAAATATGTACTCCCCCTTGAAGGTTGAATTTCTCGTTGGAGTATCGGAGTACAATCTCTCATATCAGCATTGGAGTAAGGTCTTCGTCTTTGAAGCACGGGTTCTGATCTGTTGTAATCAGAAGCCACTTTCTTCTTGACATCTAAGTCCGGGTCTTGAGCTGATTTACTCAAGAACCATTGTCTTGTTCTACTCCCCCTTGACAGTAGGTGCTTGCAACACAAGTTTAGTTTTCTTTGGTACCCACTAGTATTTGGGTTCATATGTGTTAGTTGTAGTTCTTGTGGGGTGATGGAATAAGAACCATACCAGTAATGATCTTTGGTTCTGTGAACATGATCATGTGTACGACAGTAAGAACAAGAATTTTACTTACCTGATAACCTGATCATTTGATCTCTCGTGTAAACATGAGCAGGTTTACTTTTCAGCACATTGTTCTTTGTTTCATTATGCGTATGTACACATGAGCTTTCATCTTTAACTGGTTTCTTCTTCCAGAAAAGATTTTCTTTCTTGTAGCTCTTCCTTCTCTAACTGATCCATCTATATTTCTGTGAAAGAGAAGGTTAGTAGTACGAATCTAATTTGAAGATTTCGATTTATTAGGAAAATCAGATTTCTGAGATTGGCTTTTCTTGCATTTACCAGAGGTGTTCTGTTTCGGTGAAAGCTGAGTTTTATAAACACTTGGTAAAGATTTTCCTTTTACAAGAAAAAAGTAGAATGATCTGGAAGTTGAGCATTAAAATCAACCATATCTACTCCTTTTATACACCTTTCATCAGAATTAAGAAAATCATTTGTGGACTCAAATAAATCATCAAAACTATCAGTCGAAGTTTGAGGCACTTTGGAAAAATTAGAACACTTTTTGGATTTGCAAAGAAAAATAGTGTTCTTTAAGACTGTAGAAAATAATTTTTGTGATAGATCATTCAAAATTCGTTCAACAGATAGAATATTTTCTAAGTCAATTATGTTGCTTTCTAATACGAGTGGAGGTGCATAAGTTTTAGCTCGAACAGGTTTTGCCTCCATATCAGTAGAAGAATATGTAGCAACATAATCGTTTGAATGATCTCTTGGTTTTTCAGAAAGATAACTATCATTCAGTCTTTCATAACAGAATGATAGTTGCATTTTCTTCAAATTCATTCTTTTTGTATCTTCTATTGCCTCAACTTCTTCTGATGCTTTGGTAACAAATTTGGGTTTCAAATGAGAATGTTTACCTGCAGCATACATATAATCTGCATTATATAAACCAGGCTGTTTTCTGATAACATGTTTCAAGTAATGAGGATTATTACAACCTAATCCCCATTTTGCTTTAAAATCAGCCTTTTCATTAGGTGTATTCAAGAAAATAGTTTGATCTGTGTGGCCTCTTGTATAGAGTTTGGCTTCCCGACCAGTTACCTTTTTCTCTAAAGTCTTGTTCTCAACATGAAGTTTAAATGCTTTCAGAACGCATTCTTGCTTTTCTGAATCAAACTTAGATAATTGTGAAACAAGATCAGAAATCTTCTTTTCAAAACAAGCCTTTTCAAGATTAAAATCAGAAGCAGATTTGCGTAGGGAATCCATGAGATCTTTATTCCCAATAACTTACGTATTTAGCTCAAAGATCTTTTGATTACACCTAGCAACTCTGCCTTTTTCTCTTTTCAGTTTTGATTGAAGGTCTTGAAGTTCGACCATCATCGCATCCATTTTAATATAAAATTATTCTCGGTTAATTTCATTACCTCTTCAGCTGCTTCATTATCTGAATCATCATACTTTGCATGATTGGCCATCAAGCACATGTTAGCAGCTTCTTCATTCTCTTCTTCTTTATCTTCTTCAGAATGATCTAACCAGAATTCGTCTTCAGCCATTAACGCTTTGCCAGCTTCCTTTTGTTTGGCTAACATTAGTTTGTTCTGATAATACGCCGTATTGCGAACCTTTGGCTTTCGACAGTTTGAGGCGTAATGTCCAGTCATGCCACAGTTGTAGCATATGATTGGGACATCAGCTTTCTTGTCTGTACTGGTGTAGTCATTACCAAATTGCTTCCTTTCTCTTGGTTTCTTCTCTAGAAATCTACTTCCTTCTACTCTTTCTCTATGCTCACGGTTATTGGAGCTTGATGAAGAATATCTCTGTGAATTTGATCCCGGTTTCTTGTGGAATTTCTTTTGGAATGCACGGGTCAGTAATTGTAGTGCTTGCTTGAGACTTTCTCCATCATCTCCATCAGATTCAGTTTCTGATTCAGAACTTGTAATTACTTTCTTCTTTTTCTTCTTATCTTTCACAACAAGTGCAACGGAATCAGGAACTTTCTCAACTTCCTTTTTATTTCCACTACTTTTCTCTTCTACTTCTTCTTCGTTCTGCCTTAGTGTCTCATACACCTCGTGGAGTGGAATGTCACTCAGATCTTTCATCTGTTTCATTCTTCGTGTATGCTTTTTCCATTCAGGTTGAAGAACACTGAGAAACTTGACGCTGTTCTCAATCTGTTTCTTTTTAACTTTATTCTTTGACAGCTCGTTCAGAAGCAGAACATATCGTTCATAAGTGTCCGCTAGGCTTTCATCTTCAAAGGCTTTGAATTCTTCATAACTGTTTATACAGTTTGCGACTTTCATCTGGTTCCCAACCTTGGATCCCATCATCATCTTTTGAAGTTGATCCCACATCTTCTTAGCAGTAGCTTTGTAGCTGTCTATTTTGATGTAAATATCATTCGGGATACTTTGAAGAAGTAAAGATCTTGCTTGCTTATCAGCTTTGAAACGGTTCTTTTGTTCTTCAGAAAATTGGGCATACTCTAGCGTAACAATTTTCATCTTCTGTTCTCTTTCCACGTTACCATCCTCGCAGTCAGAAGAATCATCTTCAGCATCGTCATCATCATCAGGTACTTGGACAAAAAGTGGTGCCATGGGACCTTCTTTTATTGATAAAAGAATGTTATCTCCGTTTAAGTGTCGATCCACAAAGTCAAAAATCTGTCTTTCCATTGTTCATAATCTCCTTTGAACATAACTGGGGGTTAGACATCCGTGCCAATTGAAAGAGCGTCTTTTGAAGTCATCCTGTTTCGATTATGTGAAATAAAAACTTGATTCGAATTGTTAGTTCAGATAAAATGAAGTGAAAAACAATCGAATTTCAGAAAATAAATTTTCAGAAATTTAATCAAGTAACGAACTTGAGTTTTGCGTTTGTAGTTGGTGAAGCAAAGTTGAGGTTTGCTTGAGCAGTTGGTCGCGCAAAGTTGAAGGTTTGCGTTTAAAGTGGGTCGCGCAAATGGAGCTTTGCGTTTTACTTGGGTCGCGCAAATGGAGCTTTGCGTTTCACTTGGGTCGCGCAAATGGAGCTTTGACCGGTAAGTTGTAAGGACCGGGAAAAAAAATGCTTGGACCGGTATGAAGTAATTTAAACAAAGGACCGGGAATATGCTTGAGAAGAAGTTCGACCGGTACAAAGAATTTCGACCGGGAGAATGTAAAACAACTTCTTCGACCTGATAGCATAGTGGTTAAAAAAAATGAAGAACACAGAGTCTAAAAATTTGATTTTGAATCTGGATCAGGCTCTGATACCAATTGTGAGTCCGTGATCGTTTACCAGATAAATCAAACAACAAAGATATAACGATTACCAACCTGTTTAGATTATAAACGCGGATTACAGAGGGTTGATAAGGTTTACAGTTTGAAGCTCTTTCTCTCTTTGTGTTCTTGATCGATGTGTTGTTAGAATTGTGAGAGATCTAAAATTAAACTGACTAATATCTAACATAATATCTAGATATCTATAATATCTAGATATTATAATTAAACTAATATAATAACTAAACATAATATCTAATAAGCATCTAATTAAAAGATACCCTAAGATATTAAAACAACTTTGACATTTATTACAAAATGACCCTAGACTATTGTTGAGAGTGACTTGTCAGCTTTAACTTCAGATTGCGATCTTCGTATTGGATGATCTTGAATCCAATGAGACTGTGTCCTAACAATAACTGTCTTTGGCAACTGTTGGATGAATCGTTGTGTCTCTACATAGCACCGATTCATTCCCTATATATACTAATGTATATCTCTAATTTCAAAAGTAATCGAACATATCAGATTGTTGTTATCCAATGTTCTTTGGTTTTCTCTTCTAAACACACACACACGAACACAGTTTCTGTTCGAGAATGGTGGCTGTAAACAGAAGCATCAGACGTTCATCAAGGTTGTCAAATCTGAGTGAAATCAATTCCAATATATCCAACACCTTTTCACAAACATAATGACAATCAATCTCTATAATTCCTTATTCTTTGGCTTCATGGTTGACAAAGTAAGCAATTGATCACTGGTTCTTTTTTGACAAAATCTTCGTGGATTTTCTCTCTTGCAACTTCACTTGATGTTTCTTTTCTTCCTTCACCTCATGCATGACTTCACAAGCCCCATCTTCGAAATCACTCTCACAAATAAATAAACAAATGAATAATTTAAAATCTAATCTAAACATTACAATGCAACTAAAACTACTAATCATACTCTCATAAATAAATAATTTGAATCTCATTGATGCTACAACATCGTATCCTCTTATTTTCCCAAATTTTTTCCATTCTTGAATGATTGATTCGAATCTTTTATTCTTCATTTTATATATTTCTTGTTTATGGAGTTATGGAATAGAATTGGTTGCTTTTTTGCGGCTTCCATGCTAAAATTATTGTTAAAAACATGTTATAATGTTGTAGCAGTTGAGAGCCCTCATTATTTCTTGTTGTAAAAGAAGCTGGGGGATAATTTTACTTTTGGTTTCGGAGAACAAAATATTTTAGTACAGATAAAAAGAATGATTTACTTCTAACAAAAAAAAGTTCATTAATTAGAGGATCTTTAGTGCATTTTAATATAACAAAGTTATACTTTTCTCAATGGAGAAAAGAATTTGTCTTTGCATGTCGGTGTTAGGAAGTTTGGGAATCTATTTCTTCTTGCTCTTCAAGGCCCCAACAAAGTAATACGATCTCTTGAGAGCATTAGATGCCGCTTTTTATGGGGAGGTGTTAGGATCAAGCGCTTACCACTAAATCAAAAGCAATTGCTGATGGAAAAGGCGGAACTTTATTTCCTTATAGCGTAGCAGACAGCGCCACGTTTCGATTTAGGAAGATGATGGTCAATGACCCAACAATCCCCCCAGCATCTGCCAGCACTAACAAGATCTTCGCTAGAAGTCAATGGCTGCACAACATGCCTTTGGCATTTAAATGCACTCCATAGGATTCGAACTCGTGACCTTCTCTGATACCACATGTTAGGATCAAACGCTTACCACTACACCAAAAGCAATTGCTGATGGAGAAGGCACAACTTTATTTCCTTATAGCGTAGTAGCCAGCAAAACGTTTCGATTTAGGAAGATGTTGGTCAATGACCCAACAGGAGGAAATGAAGATACATAAAAAATTTGTTGGGTTGCCTGGGATAAAGTGTTAACTAGCAAGGCAAGGCAAAAGGTGAGCTAGGAATAGGTAGTCTAAAAGCGTTAAATCTTGCTATGATGGGAAATGGTGATGGCACTTTTGATAGGACACGAATGCGATTTGAAGGGAATCGTTGTTAATCATATGGTACCTCGTGTGGGTTATTGGACAGGCGTAGAATAAAAGATAAAGCTAGTATTTCGAGCTCGATAGTGGGGCTGGAAAAAGACTTGGAGAAAGTGGGAATTAATCTCGGTAGCATGTATTTTTGGGACTCGTGGAGCATCAGGTGGAAATAGAACCCGGAACGGGATGAACAATACTCGGTAGCCTCCCTTAGGAAAGTGGTGGGCAGTTCAATGTTATCTGGGGTTTGGAGTATAAACTGTTCCACTTCCACTGAGCTTGGTCTTACTTCACTGTCGAGAAACGAAAGAAGACTTCCATCTCCAAGTTTAACTCAGACGTAGATCCCTTTTTTTTCTGGAAAAATCCATTTTGTTATTAGTATACTAGTAAAAGGTCCAAAAGAATAACTGAAAGATGAAAGAAAGGAAGATGATACACATAAGCTAATAGTCCATATGGTGATACATCATAGGCACATAACATGTTGGGTAAAGTTAACGTATTCGTTTAGAGGGCGAGGCACAATAGATTGGCGACTAAAGTCAACCTAATCAAAAGGGTATGTCGCAATTTGCGACAGGTTGTCTGAGTTGTGTATCTCTTCGTGCATTGTTTGACAACGAGGGAGGTGGAAGCTTATTTATATAGATGTTGGAAGTTGTGGCCAACGGACGACACCGGTTCGGTATGACCTATGGATGGCCGTGAAACAAACGTGAAACAAAGATGACTAAGAATACTACAGGAGGTGATGGAAGTGATTTACATGGCTTTCCTTTGGGTGATGTGGAACAAAAGAAATGAGAAACATCATTCGAGGAAGATTAAGAACGAGGATACTACTAGTGGAAGAGGCTTTAGAGAAGGAACTTCAGAGAAAGTTTTCGAAGTGTATCAAAACATATGTTTTAGGGAAGGAATTGGATGACAAAAATATTAAGTGTACCTGAAAGGGATGAGTTTTAGAGAAGGATTTCCAAGCATATTGTATGGTATGGAAAGTGTTTCTAAAAGCATTAGAGACGCTTTAAAAAAAACTCTCTAAAATTAAGTACAAGATTCTGTGACGTTTTTATAAGCATCTCTAAAAGTAACTTTTTCTTCTTTTCTTTTTTTAATATCAGAAAAAAATATCTGGTACGCTTTCACAAACGTATCTCAAAAACTTTATTTTTTAAAACATAAAATCAAAATAATAAAATAAAACAAAGTTTAGAAAGAAATTGGAGTCGAAGCCCTAATTAAGAATTTCTTTCTAATCGGTCAAACACCCTCTCATCCTCAAGGCATCGCTCACTTCTCATCCTCACGACGACGAGCCAGTTCGGTTTTAGAAGAATTGATTCTTGGTTGTTTACGAGTCGGATTACTCATGTTGCCGTCGTGCAAATAGTCGTGCAATTGCCATCTCTCGCGTTGTTGTTTTCTAGCCGAATTATTACTCACGATTTCCTCAAGCCATTGTTCGAGTTCTATTTAATTTCAAATTTGTCGACATCCGTTTCACGGTTCTTCGAATGATTTGTTGTGGTTGATCCTTTAACCTGTTTACACGAGTCCTCAGGAGTTCCTCAAGATATTTTCCTTTTTTCTGTGACTTTTCTAATATGGTTAAGAAATGGTAGAAAACATCAATTTATATAAACTATTTGTTTATTGTTCTAATGTGGATAAAATTTATAGACATTTGTTTTGTTTCACTTTTTGAGTTATATGTTTTTCTATGATTCTATCTAGCAATTATGACTTCCTTTATTCTGAAACTAGAGTTTGTGTTTGTAATTGTAAGTTGTGATATTGATGGTTCAATGGCCAAATTTGTGAAGTATAAAATGTTACATACACGTGAGATTGTTGTGGTCAATTTCTTTGTCACGACCGGTCTCAAATTATGATGTTTATGATGATTTATGACAGAAAATGTAGTAACAATGATGATTCTTGAAAAATTGCTATGATAATTGGTTGAATACCAACTATAATCATCATACATCATGTGGATCTTGCTATTGATTTCTTCAACCATTTTTGTGATATTTGCTTCCTTTTCTTTTACCTTTGATTCTGAGCGGTGGTTGTCCCCTTTGGGGATGCCAAATAGAACTGGAACAATACAAATAAGATTGGCATCACCCTGTGCAAGGCCAAAATGCAAATATAGAAGTTTTTTGTCCCCAATTTGCTCTACATCTTCCCCCTTATAGATGTGTGACTGTGTTTCAACTTTAGTTTCTTGCACTTAAATGAAGGCATGTTGAAAATGTTTAATCAATTAGATTTTCTCTAGTTATGACTTATGATTATGTTAACCGAAGGTCTTGAAGATGTTTTAGATATTGTTGAGAAAATCTTGAAAGAGCGGATTCATTAATTGGTTTTCTAGTATTTATACTTTGTACCTTTCTTATTTTATAGATGGACACTTACTCCCTAATATCTTCCCACAATATTATTCATGAGATAGAGAGCGGATGAGATATAGACAAAATATAACATAATAGGCTAGCTCATATGTAGTTAATATTTTTATTATGCTTTTACATCTACAAGACTACCCTTAGTTTGGATAGATTTGAAGGAGTAGTATATACTTCCAGTTGAGTTTGTCTAGTCGGAAAGAATAGTGAAAAAGAAGTTAAAAAAATACAAACTAAAACCCTAGTAAATAAATCATTTTAGCCAAATCTAAAATAGTAATTGTTAACTAGTAATAGAGACTCATAATTCAACACTTGTGTTTACAGCATTTTAGCATATCTCGTCTTAAAGAAATTGTTGTTCTCAAATTTGGTCTTAAAGAAATTGTTTTTCTCAACTTTAATGCAAATTTTAGGTCCACTAAGCTTAAAACTTTCTTTTTTGGTTTATTAGCCCCAAGGATCATTACAGATTGCATAACATAATTGCATATTCATGTGTTTTATAATCTATTTATGATCATATTTGCTGGTTTGATTGGTCTTATCATGGATTTCAAATTTGGAGGCCACTATATCTTCTTTTTTCTTATGCAATGGCCTATGGCCAAATTGCATCATCTATTTGGTTATTGATTTATACTTAGATTTACACATGGTTGCTAGTCCAACCTATACTTTTCAAGTTTCCTTCATACTACTATGGCTTTCCCTCTCAATTTGGGTTAGATTTAAATAGATTGGGTATTGGGAGCTTTTTATTTTAAATTTCATGATGGTTACAAAGGGAAAGGGGACCGTCATTTCTGTCATTTGTGTCATTTCTGTCATTTCTGGATAGATATAAAGAGAGAAATAAGGTGGATAATATAGTGGGTATTTTTTTGAATTTGGAAAAAGAGTATGGATTTTGGAGGTGTCTAACTATTGCTTCCTTTTTATTGCTAATGGAGGTGCCAACTTGTGTTATTGGCTTTGTAAAATGTAGATTTCTCAAATTTGGTGTTAAAGATATTATTTTTCTCAACTCTAATGCAAGTTTTGGGTCCATTAACCTTAAAACATTCTTTTTTATTGATCAGGTCCGAAGTAGGCATTGCAGATTGCATTACAATACATATGCATGTGTTTGATGATCGGTTAAATGATCGGTTAAGGAAATGAAATGAAGTTGCTTTGATGTCCCATTTACTTGTTGCTGATAAAAGATGAGAATTGGCACATTGAAGATCTTAGTTTGTTGTAATATGATTTTAGATGTTTTGTTTTATTTATAAATTTGTACATATGTGAGGATTTAGTGAAACATTATGGTTTGCTTGAAAAATTCTTGTCTTTTATGACAAATATATAGAATTACATTGTTTTAGTATTTTGATGTTATTTTTGATATTGTTATTTACTATATTGTAATATATATATATATATATATATATATATATATAGTTGAAATATGGATGCTATATATATTATACCCTTCAGAGAAGGAATTATTTTTTCATAAGTGTAACTAAAAGATGTCCTTTAGAGAAACTTTACAAGAAAGTGTAACTAAAACTTATAATTTTAGTGAGGGTTTTGATTAAGTTTATCTAAATATAATAATTGTAGAAAGTTCGATTAAGTGTAACAAAAGAATACCTGTAGAGAAAAGCTTTATAGAAAGCGTCACCAAAGCCTATACCTTTAGAGAAGCTTTTCCAAAAACCTTCTCTGAAAGTACCTTTTAGCGACGTTTAAAAACTGTCATTGATGCTCAAAAAATGTCACTAAAAACTTACTTTTAGAGAAAATACGGGACTACCTTGATAAAATAAGAATAACCATGGTATCGATACTAAGATAAACCGGATCCCGATAGACAATGTAACTTGAAACGTACAAACCTACTTGATTAGTTTAATTCGGAAACCATAACAATCTCCGACGTGGGCTAATTTATATGTTGGAAATTGTGAGATTTGTGCCAAACCCTACCTCTCATTTTAAGCCAAACCTGATCTCTCATTTCTCTACAACCAACATAATTTAGATTTTCAATCAGCCAAGTGTGTTTTTCTTGGATCACAAGGGTTACAAGTGTCTTCACCATCCGAACGAATTTACCCGGTCAAGATTGTCAGTGTGTCACCTTCAATGATAAATCCTTTCCTTTTAAAGCATGGCCATCTTACCAAATCTTTGCCCTGGTTAAAAAATTAATTCCTAGAACTTTTTTCCCTGATTTTACATGGAAGTAAAAAAATTAAAAAATTCCATCATATTCTTTCGACGGACTTCGATGGAATCCCACATATTTAAAAAAAATAATATGTTGTTGAAGTTATTTTCGATGGACTCTCGACTATTATGTTTGGTGTTTCGAATAACCATAAAAAAAGAATCAAAAACTATCTATGGATTATCAACCGGAACGCTTAAGGTGAGTATCCATCGAAAAGTCATTCAAATTCCATCTGTTTTTTTTATTGAAAAATAAAGTAAACAATTTTCCCTCTAAATTCTATCAAAAAACCTTTTAAAATTTTCGACGGATATTACCATTGCTGATACCCAATATTCTAGTAGTGTTCATGACAACCCCAAACTCTTTCTTTTCAAACCCTTTCTCTTGTATCGAGACCTCTACCACTCTTGTAGATCACTAAACTATGCACCTACCTTCGCTAGTTCTTGAACCAGTCGAGCTCGATGAAGAAGTCCCCGCCTTTGCAAAGGTGATTGAATGAGTGTCATTGCACTCTTGTAGATCACTAAACTTGCCCAAGCCACCTCATGGGAATTTCTTTAAGTAATCGGCTGAATTTCCGTAGCAAGGCCATAGTCTAGGGCGAATCTTGTTTAGTCCATTGTCTCGCTGAGATCGACTTGTATGTTACACAACTCGTACGCTTGTGGTAAAAAGAAAAATTTTCATCAAGTATTTGGCACCATTGCAAGGGATATAGGACTAACATAAATTTCGTCACGGACTTGCTACTTTGTGTCTTTATCTCGTTTCCATTTCCTTCATTTTCGTCATCACATCATATGTCATTTAATAAATATGATTCTATTACCAAGAATAATTGACACACGATTGAAATACGAATATAATTAACTTTAAAACGTCAAGATCATCACCGATGGACGAATCTGTCGGAAGCCCTGGCGGAAACACATCTTACGGATGGAAACATTAATCCATTGAAAATATTGTGGCTGGTACCACATTACATACAACAGTTTCCGATGGCATGAATGAGGCTTATATATGCTGTAGAAGATTAGCAACTAATGTACGTAGTCTGGTATTTACTTATAATCATAATTTGCATCGAGGACAAACAACGAATCAAAGAATAAAGAATTAATTTTCAAGATCAGAAACGAATCGAAAGATGAAAATATGCGAATCGAGATCCAACGCAGGCCTAGAGGAATCTGGAGTTCTTGCATTCAGTTGGTAGACCATTGGGAAACCGTTTGCGGTCGTTGCAGTAGTTGTAGATCATGTGATTGTTTTGCACCCATCTGATCCTGTTTCGGCCAGCTGCATCAAGTCCTTGAGTACTCCATGCCTGGTTGTCAGATTCAGAGCTTGTTGACTTTGAATTAGGACCAACTCTTTTGGCATTGGCATTGAATTTCCTGTAGGACGCAGTAAACGGTGCTTTAGTCCAGTCTGCCTTGACACGCCCACCTTGGGTTGCCCAGTCATCTGCGTTCCAGAGGCTGGCATACACCCTCATGGGTTGGCTCTTGGGAAATGGGACTCCAGAAGCGTCATGGTTATTGAACACCCTTACTGGTATGTTATCTATCAAGAAACTGCAAAAACAGAGATTTTCAAGATCAGTCTCATGAGAATTTCATGATCGTTGTAAGATGTCCTTGTTGCCCACCCAGTAATAAAGAAACATTTGAGGACATTAATCTGAGAACCAAATATATATATATATATATATATGTTTCATTTCATGCGAGACTTACATGATTCTTTGAGTATTCCATACGATGGTGTAGGTGTGGAAGGCTGCAGTGGGGTCAAACCATAGGTGGAACTGTTGTTCTTTATTTCCTTTCCCTTGTGAATACACGTTGGTGTGGATTGTGTAAGGGTTTCCAGTGGAGTTGCCCAAGAACTCAAAGTCTATCTCATCATGTCCCGCACCTTGTGATGACAACTGAATACAAAGACATGGATTTTGTTAGACTTTGTAACTTTAATAAAACGTGATCATAAAATTTGAAAATATAACGGATCGATGATGGTACTTACATAGAATGTAGTGACTGTGCCAGCGGAGTTGCCAGGTACCAGTTTGAGTTGCATGTCGAATCTTCCGAATAGGTACTCATGCTTGGACTGGAAACCAGATCCCGAGTATTGGTCGAGCAAAAGTGAGAGATCCTGACCACCATTCAGTATTTTAGCACGTTCACCTCCAAAAGTGATGTCAACATCGTCATAAAAACTACCTGCAGATGCTGCTAGTATCAGATATGAAATTGTTAGAGCTACTGCACAAGCTTTAGCGTTTGAATAGCTTGACTGTCCCATTATTGTTTAAAGAGAGAGAAAGAGAAAGAGAAAGAGAAAGAGAAAGAGAAAGAGAAAGAGAGAGATGTGATGTGTTTTAGATTTGTGAGAAGGGATGGTTTATGTAGGTGTTGCTGCATTGACTATTTTCAAGAGGAACCATCCCGCGTTATGCAAAAAGAAGTCAATGATGCAAATCCGTTACCCAACCTGGATGTATTCCGGAAATCTTGATCAATTACGTGTGCCAACTCATGTATTCATTTTTTTGCCTGGAACACACTATTGTTTCTGTTTCTACACACAATTTCCTACCTCTTTCCTTTGCTTATAATTAGTGCATGTGATGCCTGCTCGTATTTTTAATTTTATTCTTGTTTTTTTGTCGACTTAGTGAATTATTTTATTACTTGCATATAATTCTTCCGACATTTTCAGTGAACTTAAATGATTGATGGATTCACTACAAGAAAATTGTTATTTAGTGACAAAAAAAATTTGGTCACTAACAATAAAAAATTGGTCACTGATGCATTTTAATGACCAAAATTTGGGTGGTCACTTTTCGTCACTAAAGGTCCGTCACTGATTTGTATTAGTGAACAAATACAAAAATGGTCACTAATTAGTCATAATTAGAGTGATCACTGTGTTTGTGACAACTAATTTGGTCACTAAATATCGTCACTAAATGGTGAAAGTCGTCACTAACTTGACTAAATTAGTCACCGAGTTAGTGACCACCACGAAATACGTAACTAGTTGGGTTCAAGATAACGATTCCGTTAACCTCCGTTAATGCCATTAGTGACCAAATATGTGGTCACTAGCATTAATTCATATTAGTGACAAAAGAAAGTGGTCACTAATTATAATATGTGAACAAAAAAAAAATGTCACTAATTTCTATTACAATTGTATTGCAATAAAATTAAAACCTACTAATTTGTAATAATATAAATCTAAATTCCATTTCGCATGACATAAAATTCTTTGATCCAAACAAAAAAATCATCCAAACAAAAAAATCAAACACGTCGCTATCATAATATGATCAATCATTTAATATCATTTTCATCTCTTCTAACATTAAGTAAACAAAATCATTAAATAAAAATGAGACCTACAAACTTTAAAGTTAAATAGCTCAAACGGATATGACCACTTGGAAATGTGACGGGATTTCGATTAAATGCAAGTCTTTTCATTGTTGAAAAGCAGTATCAAAATAACTATTAAATGCAATCTCGAAGTAAAGTCTCTACCTTCCAATCATTGAAATCAAACCTATAGATGAATCAACAGTATGCCACTTTCCTCGACGTTATCACGCAAGAAGCATGAGCATTCCTTGGTCCTGAGTATAGAATTACAAACAAAGTGATTAACATGTTCACTTTTTATAACTACAAAAACTAGCTATCTAAGTCACTTTTCTGCTATAGATAAGGCTTCTTTTACCCTCTTCAGGATCATCTATGCCCTTTTGGATAGAAAAAGATCTTATGGTTCCAAATTATTATTTGTAAGCAATCTTTCAAGTTCATAGAATTGCATATTTCTATGGAAAATATGAGACTCCGAGTGGGACAATATTGGGTGTGTTTAGTTTGGTTTGGTTTTGTGGAAGATACATGAGATGTATGGAAAAGCCTTATACAGTACCTCCTTCCTCGGGCAAATCAGATGTCCAGAGCGTGAGGTTGTCTCGCAGTAGTTGCATGATGAAGGTGTTGTCTTTATATGGTTCTTCGCTCAAGGTGTCCAACTCAGCAATTGCTTCATCAAAAACTTCTTTAGCCAAATGGCAGGCCCTACAATCATGTTCATGTTAATGATCAACCATTTAGGATGATTATAACATAAGGTACGAGTCTTCAATACATAAAAATAATAACTTAGTTTTACCTCTCGGGAGAGTTCATAATTTCATAGTAAAAAACTGAGAAGTTGAGATCCAGACCAAGACGGATTGGATGGGTTGAAGGGAGTTTTGTACTTGCAGCTGCAGAAGCCGCCTACAAATAGCACAAACGTCATGTAGATTTGATATTAGCTAGCTAAGGAAGACACCCCCCCCCCCCGAAACAAGTAACTAATGCAGAGATACAAAAAACTATTTCTATATAGTGTATTGAGAGTAAAACTCATGCCTCATATCCCTTCAATGATTATTCAGCTGCTTCCTTCCTATCCTCGTCTGTCTTGAACTCAGCAAGGTACCGAAAGTAGTCACCTTTCCTGTATGAGCACAAAGAGACAGGGTAGTCACATTTTATTTGAGGAAACTACAATCTTATAAAAAGAAAGATGGTTGAAGGTAAAACTCATATGAGAATCAATACATGGAACCCCTTCAGATTACTTTCTAAAAGAGTCCTTGAAGAGAGAATAGAGGTTCCAACATATACAGAGGTTAAAGGAACTGTGTCTAGTAGATGCGGGAATAATAGGCAAAAGTGACTCACATCTTATGGTAGAAAACAGTAGCTTCTCCTGATCCTGAAGAGGGTAAAAGATGCTTATCTATAATTCTGAAGAGGGTAAAAGAGGGTAAAAACTAGCTATCTAAGTCACATGCATTAATTTTAGCCATGAATTTGTTAATTTTTATGTTGTTTCTACAGCTACAAAAACTAGCTATCTAAGTCACTTTTCTGCTATAGGTTATGAAGCAACGACTCGAAGATTTAGCGAAAAAGCACTTGCACGTGTTTTCAACTTAAAAGATATTCAAACCCAAAATGTTAATTCTATCAATCCAGCATGATTTGACCCTACTACTACTTTTCACTATAAACAATCTAATCATAGATGTTATATATACCTTGTGCACTTCATGAGTATTGATTGATTACTTATGTTTTGGTCACTAAATTTTCTAATTTAGTTACCATTATTTTTTAGTCACTAACATTTTCAACTCAGTGACTATTTTTTACGTCACAAAACATATGGATTTATAATATTAGTGACGAAAAACATAATCGTCACAAATATAGTCATTAAATTAGATCGATATTAATAATTTTATTTTAGCCATGAGAATTAGTGACCACTCTAGTGACCAAATTTTAGTTTTGTCAATATATTCATATTAGCGACCAAAGTTTAGTGACGACCTTTTGTTATTGTCACTAAAGTTGCAATTAGTGACCAAAAAATAGGTGGTCACTAAAATTTTGGTCACTAACTAACGTTTTTCTTGTAGTGATTCTTCTCTATATTCTATTAATCTATATTGTTCATTAATCATATATATTATTTATAAATTTCTCTATACATTTCAATCTTACCTTTTATTTTTGTCACTACTATACTTAATTTAATATATATTCATATGGATCTTATAAATGAACTTTCACGAAAAGTTGTATTTCTAACATAACGCTTGTAAGTGCCCAAACATTTTTAAACACTATACATCCATCAACTAGCAACTGGCCCACCCAAAAGTGCTTGATCCGGTGAATACAAAGATGTACCATTATTGTGAAGAAGAAATAAGGGAATATTTTTCTCTAACTTGCATAAAATCACAAGAATCCCCTTCTTTAACTCTCGAATCTCTGCCACTAAAAGAGTACGAGCACAAAGTCTTCTAAAAAAGTTGGACAATTCGATTATAGCAACACGAGCATCATTGCATAACAGACCTACAATTCCAATTGGCAAGAGATGTTGAAGCAAGATATGAGAATCATTTGTTTCAAGTTCGTCAACTCCCGATCAGATGTCACACAACGTGAAATGTTCGAAGCTTATCCATCCGACAATCGAACTGATTTATTTTAAAAAATCAAGGAAACATATCTTCTTTTGTTTACTGAATGCATAACTTGCATGAGGTTTTCTTAAAACACCATAACTTGACTTTTGTAACCATAATTCTTTTCAAATGCCTAAATCCTCCAAATCCATTCTTGCCTTGATCGTATCTTTTGATTTTTTCCAACCCCTAATATGGTATAAATGATATTATCACATACATTTTTCTCAATGTGCATGACATCCAAGTTGTGCCACAGTTTTATCTTTGACCAATATTCTAATTCGAAGAAAATACTACGAGTTGACCAATTATGTGAAGTATGTAACTCATGAAATTTTCTTTTTGTACCAGAATTATTTTGGTGCTTTCCTAGGAGGAGTCACTGGTCTAGTAATTGAACAATCTCATAACCGGATTTCAGCGTACTTG
Source organism: Arctium minus (assembly GCA_954870635.1). Classification (NCBI taxonomy): domain Eukaryota; kingdom Viridiplantae; phylum Streptophyta; class Magnoliopsida; order Asterales; family Asteraceae; genus Arctium; species Arctium minus. Next base: position 39,818,534 of record OX941080.1, on the reverse strand, counting down.
GTTCATCATATTCAACGAAACCATCAAGTTATTTACTTTTTCTCCATCGATGACTAGAAGGTATCCACTTTCTCGATCTCATATAACATGTTTTGCTTCTGATACTACGAAAATGTGTGTTTTCTAAACATTCCGAGCATGCCAAATGTCCTTTTGTGGAGTAGCCAAACAAGTAAGTATATGCAGGAAAGTCTGATGTCATCCACAATACAACAACTTTAAGATTAAACACACCTCCACTAGTGGCATCATATGTAGTTACTCCTACCCACAAAGTCTTTAACCCGTCAATTACTGGTCGCATGAAAGTGTCAAAATCTTTACCTGTGGATTTTGGACCGGGAATCAGCAAACATATCATATAACTGGTTTGATGCATCATTTTCGAAGGAGGAAGATTCAATGCTTTTACGATTACATGCCAAGTGCTGTATGATGCACTCATGTTACCAAGGGATGAATACCTCGGATGTCAAACCTAGCCTTACATTCCTTGAATTTGTCGCAAAAGCAGGATAAGTCAAGTCAAGTCAAAGTCATTCCAAGCCTCACCATCAACCATATGACATAACACACCTTCTTCTGCCTTTCATTTTTTGGCATGCAATCACATATCTTCAGAAGTATGGCGTGAATTATAAAGTCGTTGAAGTCTAGGTGTTAATGGGAAATATCTCATGCTCTTAAAAAGAACGTTGTTTCTCTTATACCGAGGATGACTACACATAGGACATGCAAGTAGGTTAACATGTTCTTCATAAAAACAAAGCACAATCGTAATTACAAACATCAATATTATGATATCCTAGCCCAATCTCCATCAAGATTTTCTTCATATCATAGTATGATTTTGGAAGATTATGGCCCGATGGGAGAACACTTTGTTCAAACAGCAACAACATGTTTACCGATTTATCAGACCATTTTTTTAACACTTTGATGTGCATCAACTTCACTACATATTGTAGTAATGTTAGATTCCCTGATCCTAGATACAGTTCCTTGTTGAGTTGCTCAATCAACTTGTCAAAATGACCATGATTAACGTCTTAATCATCATCAACTTCATTTTTTTTGTTGAAGGTTCCACGTTAAAAAACATGCTTCCTCCATCGTCCCTCAATGGTTGGTCATCTTCGTAATTATTTGACGAATTTTAAAAGTTGTTGTCTTCTTCTTCGGCAGTAGGAGATTCACCATGATGGATCCACCTTTGGTATGTTGTAAGCATACCATGTCGTAGAATATGAGCTCCAATCGTAGGGAGTCGTTATAGCCATGTATTTTCACATCGATTACAAGGACATAACGTCCTTCCATCTGAATCCAAGTGATGTTTAGTAGTAGCTAAAAAATTGTTTCACCCGAGTGTGTACTCTTGATTTATGCGATTTCTACTTACTATTCACGCTCGACCATTAGAATGCATTGATTTTGAAGGAGAAATTAGTTTTTTTTGAAAATGCTATGTAGGAGTGTTAGATGCAAGGTTTTAAGTAACAGTAGCAAGAAATCTACTATACATAAAATGTTAGGTAAAATTTGTTTGTTTTGGAAATGTTATGTAGGAGTGTCTTGATTTATTGGATACCTATATTTAATATGTCCCTTTAATATGAACTATCTCACCTTTTAAGCTAGAAGTCACACAAGCATTTTGATTTTCTTTTGTATGCACATATTCCATATCTTGTGAAGCCAAGTCATTGATTGATGTGTTTTAGATAAGATTGGAATAACTATAGAGATGGCTTTTATATACTCGTTGTAAACTGCGATATACTCGTTGATATGAAATAAAAAATTACACATAGAAAACTTTGATTGTTATGGAAGAGAACACATGAAATCTGTTCAAAAAATCTTACACAAAGAGAATGAAGAACAATTGAAAAACACTTAGAAAACAATTGAACTTCGTAGAGAGAAAGTTGTCAGGCACTTAGAGAACTTGAAGGTTGTAAAGCTAGTGATCTTTGCATGTTGAACCATCCTCCATATTTATAGTGCCTTATGCATTTAATGCATGAGACACATGTTGAACAAGGGATGGACACAGGTCTTCTGCATGGTACAAGATGTACCTTTTGTCTTGAGGTGTTTTTGGCTTGAAGCGTTGACCTGCAGAGGATGGTGTAGACCTTTCCTTAAAATAGTGTAAAATACAAAACACATTTTTTTTGATCTTCGGATGAGGTCCACGTCAATGCAAGATATCACAAATATACTTTCTAAGAAAATTACAATGTGTTTGTGCCGATGATATTTTCTCACTTAAACTTATCAAAGACAAGTTTGGTGAATAGAGAGACAAGTCGACACAGGTGAGAAATCTTCGGGATCCTGAGAAGTCTTCGGGCTCCTAAAGATGTGAGAAATCATCGGGCTCCTGAAGATGTGAGATTGGCACCATCCTGGCTGATGGTGTTGATCACATAGGCATGCTTGGCTTTAGGCTGTGAAGTCCATCTTCAATCCACTTTTGAGAGATATACTTCTTCTTTGTCTTTTTCAGCTGATCTTCGACTTCACCGAACATTTGTATAGAAACCAAGCTGCAAGTAAGAACCTCAAAATATTCTAAGTAGGATGATACAAAATGGAAGATCGGGAGGTCATCTTCAAATCTTCAGATGACCCAACAATCTCCCCCTATTTGAGGATGACATCCATACTTAAGAATAAAACGAAGAGTATACTGAATTATACATTTTGACCCATATTTACTCTTTTTTGGTTCTTTTCACATAGACCATTCTTTTTGTTCTTTTGGATTTTTTAAGTATATCTAACATTTACAAATAAATAAAAGAATGAAGTATAGTTGTACAAACTAAGTAAACAAAAAATAAAGAATAAGATAGTAAATATATACAAAGATACAGAAGACAATTGTCGGAATTGTTTGAACTTGAGTGGTTGGATGCTCCCCCTCAACTCATACTCCCCCTCAACTAATGTCTGGTGGCTTTAATCACACAGTTCATTGCAAATTAAGTTTGAACATTGTTTAAGCTTGAGTGGTCAGTTGCTCCCCCTGAACTCATACTCCCCCTCAACTAATTCACGGTGTCGGAAAGTAAGAAGTCAAAAAGTTTTCGAAATCCTTCGAACTTTCTCCTGGAAGGGCAGATTCATTCTTGGATCGTGCATAAGCATGGAGACTGAGAATTCCAGGTGATAGGCTATGACGAGAAGAAGAGACACCTTGGATTGGGGAGGAATCCAAGTCATCTTTATCAAACAAGGAAAAGGTTGTTGATGGAATAATAGGGGTCCCCGATTGTACGACCAAAGCCTTTTGAGAGGCAGTGGAATAAGGTGACTTTGGTTTAGTAGAGTCCTCGACCCCAGATGGGAAAATTTCAATAGCCTTCGATTTTTGAGAATCGGTGACTGGATGAGATGGTTTGGCCCCAAAAGGTTTCCTAAGCCTCTTTAGAGGAAACTTAGGAGGGGAAGAAGAGTGCCTCTGCTTTTGAGAGTGGTGGGAGACGAGGGCAGCTACAGAAGACTTTTTTAGTGGCATAGTCTTAAAAGCAGATGCGGAGGTATCGGTGGCTTTGGTTTTCTTCATTTTGGCCACCGATTTCACTCAGGTAAGGGAATCAGGGGTCACAGAAGTGAGTGATACGGAGGGAGCCACCAATTTGGAGAAAGAAGGTTCCTTAGTATCTTCCTACTATAGATTAGGAGAGTTTATGAAAGAAATCATACCTGGGGCTTAGAGCTCGATTGGTGGAGAGACAACCATTGTTCAAAATGGTCTTCATGACTTTCTAAGTGTTGGTCAGAGAGTCATCACCAAATCAATTAGAGACCCAACAAATTTTCTCCCCCTATTTGATTATGACACTAACACATAGAAAGAATATGGTACTGACACTCAAAACACATAAATTCAGTGCCCCCCTTTTTTGAACTCTTTTCCGGATTTTTTTTGTTTTTGTGTTTTTTTTTGGGAAAAAAACGGGAAGAGGGGATCGGGACAAAATTTCGGGTAGTAGAAATCGGCGGGGGAGGGGGTTATCTTCGTAGAATGTAATTGGGTTCGGTAGGGTGAAGGGGCCGAAAGTGATGGAGGGGCAAAGGAGAGGATCGATGGGGTGGTGGTGCCGCCAAAGAAAGAAGAGGGAGAGAGTGGTTTCGGCCGGGTGGGAGAGCCGAAGGAGAGAGATATTTGAGAGAAAGAGATGTGGGTTAAAAGATAACAAAGGAATTATTATAGGAAGAGTGTTAGGAAAAAAATAGGGAGATCTTGATGATGTCGGTGGGATGACATCATCAAGATGATGTCATCAACAATTCAAATTTTTTTTTTCTATTTTCTTTTCTCTCTCTTTTTTGTTTTTTTTAATTTTCTTTCTTTTCTCTCCCTTTTTTTTGAATTTTTCTTTCTTTTCTCTCCCTTCTGTTTTTTCATTTTTCTTTCTTTTCTCTCCTTTTATTTTGAATTTTTCTCTTTTCCCTCCTTTTTTTTATTTTTCTTTCTTTTTTCTTTTCTCTCTCTTTTTTTTGTTTTTAAACATCTAAATTTAACATACCTAGTCCTCCAATGAGAAACTTGAACTGAGCTTCGTCAAGGGGCTTGGTGAAGAGATCAGCCAGTTGAAGATCGTTAGGGTTGAAATGTAATTCGATATCACCTTTGCAGATGTGATCCCGGATGAAGTGATACTGGATGTTGATTTGCTTGGATCGATAATGCAACACCAGATTGTTTGCGATTGTGATGGCGATCGCAGTTGAGTTGTCACACAAAATCAGAATGTTGGAGTATAGTTGATTGTAGTCTCTGAGTTGATTCTTCATGTAGAGAATTTGAGCACAACAACTTCCAGCAGCTACATACTCAGCTTCAACAGTAGAGGTAGAAACTGAGTTTTGTTTCTTGCTATACCAGCTAACAAGATTACCACCAAGGAGTTGGCAACTGTCAGTAGTGCTTTTCCTATCAACTTTTGAAACTGCAAAATCAGAATCTGAATACCCCATTAGATCAAAACCTGAGTCTTTGGGATACCAAATACCCAGATTCATGGTACCTTTCAGATACCGAAAAATGCGTTTAACCGCATCCAAATGAGATTCTTTTGGATTGGCTTGGTAACGCACACACAGACAAGTATCAAACATAATGTATGGTCTACTAGTAGTAAGATAGAGAAGAGAGTCGATCATTCCTCGGTAGCTAGTGATATCCACAGATACACCATCCGGATCAGCATAAAGTTTCAAAGGTGGTGCCAAGGGAGTTTTCATGGGAGAGGAATTTCCAAAATTGAACTTTTTCAGAAGCTCACGTATGTATTTACTTTGATTTATAAAAGTTCCTTCTGATGTTTGTTTAACTTGAAGTCCTAAGAAAAAGGTCAGTTCTCCCATCATACTCATCTCATATTGGCTTTTCATGAGAGTGGCTAACTCATCACACAGTGACTCATCAGTGGCACAGAAAATGATATCATCCACATAGATTTGAACAAGAATAAGATTACCTGAGGTTTGCTTGATGAAAAGAGTGTTGTCAATTTTACCTCTTGAATACATGTTCTTCAGAAGGAAATCAGCAAGAGTGCCATATCAGGCACGAGGAGCCTGCTTTAGACCATAGAGAGCTTTGTCCAACCTGTACACATTGTTAGGATGGACTGGATCTTCAAAGTCGGGAGGTTGTTTCACATAGACTTCTTCAACTAGCTCCCCATTAAGGAATGCACTCTTGACATCCATCTGGAAAACTCTGAAGTTCTTGTAGGCAACATGAGCAAGGAAGATTCTGATGGCTTCAAGTCTTGCAACTGGAGCAAATGTTTCATCATAGTCAATGTCTTCCTCTTTCCTATAACCTTGAGCTAACAATCTGGCTTTGTTTCTGATCACAATGCCCTCTTCATCAATTTTATTTCGAAAAACCCACTTGGTTCCTATGATGGTCTTTCTGGAAGGACGAGGAACCAATCTCCAAACTTTGTTCCTTTCGAACTGATAAAGTTCTTCTTGCATGGCAGTGATCCAACATGAATCAGGTAGAGCTTCGTCAACTTTCTTTGTTCAATAAGTGAAAGGAAGTTTACATAGAGACATATATTTCCAATACATCTTCTGGTCTGAACATCATCTTGTTGATCACCAATGATTTGATCAATGGGGTGATCTTTTGTCCACTTTATGGCAGGAGGTAAATGACGAGGGAAGGAAATTTGTAGAGGGGAGTTGGAAGGGAAATTTTCCGGAGAGAGAAATGAAGATCGGTAGGTGAAAAAGGAATGTCAGGTTGAGAGACTGGGATGATTTGAAGTATTTTTTGAGGTTGGGTAGGTTGAGGATTGTCCTCTTGATAAGAGGAGGGGTTGACGGATGTAAAAGGATCATTGTTTTGGTAGAGAGAAGTGGGAAATGTATAAGGAATATCTGGTGATGTGGAATGAGGACCATCACCAACACAATATGATATCCATCTGTTTAGTTCATCATCATCACAAGAGAGTGAAAATATCCTTCAAGATCTTCCATATCATTTATTTTTTCCATAAGGCAAATGTTGGATATGTCCTTCTCGCTTTCAGAAGTTATGCCCCATGTCTATGACATAGAAATTTTCTTTACAGTAGCCAGAAAGTAGAGTTTCCATGTTTTTGTTGAAAGTGATATATGAAGATAATTCAAACAACACATTGTACCCCAGATCACACAGCTCACACAGTTGGCTTATGCTTTGGAGATTGTGCATCAAGCCTTCAACATAAGCTACCTTGTTAAAGGTGATGGAACCATTTGAGAGTGTTCCATAACCCTTAGTACTTCCTCTAGAATTGTCACCAAACGTGACGGAAGGACCTTTAGTAGGTATGAAGTCAATAAGAAGAGATTTGTTGTCGGTCATGTGTCTTGAACACCCGCTGTCAAGATACCAGATTTGTTGGTGTCCTATACCCTGAGAGGAGGATGAGGATCACTCAGTAGAGACTAAAACGGTGGAGGATGCATGTCCTTCAAGATCTTCCATATCATTTATTTTTGTCATAAGGCAAATGTTGGATATGTCCTTCTCGCTTTCAGAAGTTGGTTCATCTACCCAATCATGGGTTTCAGTCATTTGACATTTTCCATTTTTGAGCAAGATTTCATTTTCTCCTTCTCTCTCTTGTATGTGGCCTTGTATTTCTCAACACGGTCAGAGTTTGAGGAGACATACATATTTGGCTTTTGGAAAGAAGGAAGGTAGGAATTAGATTCAGTTCTGACAGACCGAGAGGAGATATGACTGGAGGAGGATAGTCTGGATTTATCAGATGGTCTACTTCTGCACTCAGAAGCAAAGTGTCCTTTCCTCCCACATCTTTATCACAGGAGAGAATTTTGAGATAGAAGAAGATTTTCGGCAAGACTTATATTTTCTATAAGAAAAATGAGGGTTACTAGAAGTTTCCCCACTTCATCATCAGCCTCACTAAGATTGGCTTCTGAAGGATCATTAGGGTCCTATTGACTGTCATGGTCAAAATCGGAGGGATAGGTGATTCTAGGAACATATAGAGTTTTTGGAATAATCACTGACAAGAGCTATAGAGGAGCTCTTTATAACATTAATGACAGACTTCCTTATCAGTTTAGTCTGCTCAAAATTGAAAAGAGTGCCATACAAAGCAGTGAGTGGCACAGATTTCAAGATCCTTGGTAGACTTAATGCAAGTACAGATATTTTCCCAAAACTCGGGAAGACAGTGCATGAACTTACACAATACTTCCTCATTATCATAAATGTGACCCACAAGTTTTAGATCGTTAAGAAGACTGTTAAAACGGTTATAGTAGTATGAGAGAGATTCTTCCTTTTCATGCGAAAAGAGTTCATACTTTCTTACAAGAGCAATCTTTCTGCTCTTTTTCACCTCAAACGTACCTTAATAAAGAACACACAGAATAGACCACATTTCTTTAGTAGTAGAGAAATTAACCAGAGAGTGATAGACCTCATCAGGCAGAGAAAGGGCAATGATGGCTCTGACATTAGTATCAAGAGCTATAAGACGTCTGTCTTCATCATTATATTTGTTGGGATCCTTTACAATGTATCTCCTATTTGCTCGAGTTCTTTCTTCCTCAGAAGAGTCCTCATCAGCATTTCCCTTATCTGTCTTTTTTGGCATTGTACCGGTTCCAAACTCTAGGAATAAAAGGACCTTCATGTAAAATAGTAGGATATCTATTGTCAACTCCTTCTAAAAAGAGTATCATACGACTTTTCCACAAGAAGAATTTATTGGGATTGGACTTTGATGGTTTGGCTATAGAGCCATTGTCGTATGATACAACAGTAGTGTTTTGAGAAGAAGCCTTGTTCAAAGAAGATGAAGAGGATGCCATTGCAAGTATAGTTTATTGAGTTAAACTGACCTGCTCTGATACCACTTGTACTGTTGGTCCTAGTTAGCAGTAAGTAAATAAGAAAAGTATTGTAGTAGGGGGGTTGAATACAATACACACAATTTTTCACTTAATGTAATTCTTATTGATTTGAAATTATGAATTAAACATACCAAGCTTTGATTGTTGCGGAAGAGAACAGATGAAATTTGTTCAAACAATCTTACGCAAAGAGAATGAATAATAATTGAAAAACACTTAGAAGACAATTGAACTTCGTAGAGAGAAATTTGCCAGGCACTTAGAGAACTTGAAGGCTATAGAGTTGGTGATCTTTGCATGTTGAACCATCCTCCATATTTATAGTGCCTTTATGCATTTAATGCATGGAAACCTGTTGAGCAAGGGATGGACACAAGTCTTCTGCATGGTACATGATGTACCTTTTGTCTTGAGGTGTTTTTGGCTTGAAGCATTGACCTGCAGAGGATGGTGTAGACCTTTCCTTAAAAGAGTGTAAAATACAAAACATACTTTTTCTGATCTTTGGATGAGGTCCATGTCAATGCAAGATATCACAAATATACTTTCTTAGAAAAGTACAATGTGTTTATGCCGATGATATTTTCCCACCGAAACTTATGAAAGACATGTTTGGTGAATAGAGAGACAAGTCGACACATGTGAGAAATATTCGGGCTCCTAAAGATGTGAGAAATCTTCGGGCTCCTAAAGATGTGAGAAATCTTCGGGCTCCTGAATATGTGAGATCGGCACCATCCAGGCCGATGGTGTTGATAACATAGGCATGCTTGGCTTTAGGCTGAGAAGTTCATCTTCAATCCGCTTTGAGAGATATACTTCTTCTTTGTCTTTTTTGGTTGATCTTCGACTTCACTGAACATTTGTATAGAAACCAAGCTGCAAGTAAGAACCTCAAAATATTCTAAGTAGTATGATACATAATGGATGATCGGGAGGTCATCTTCAAATCTTCAGATGACCCAACAAACTGTCAACAAATATCTGCCAAACGAACTATAGACAACCATGCTTAGCTTAAATTTAACACCCCCCCCCCCTTAAACTAGCAATGGTTGTGTTTCAAATTCTCTTTCATGATTTCGAAATTATTCCCTTATTGAAGAGCTTTCGTAAAACAGTCTGCAAGTTGATCCTTCGATCCACACAATACGATCTTGACTTCATTATTTGATACCAATTCTCGAATGAAGTGAAACTTAAGTCTAATATGTTTTCTTTTCCCATGAAAGACTGTATTTTTTGAGAGATCAATGGTTGATTTGTTGTCAAAAAATATTATAGTAGGCCTCTCTTGTTTCTGTTCCAACTCCTCTAAAATGGATCTCAACGATAGTGCTTGACAACCAGTAATAGACAGTGAAATATACTCTACTTCAGCAGAGGATAAAGCCACTACACTCTATTTTTTTCACTACCAAGAGACTGCACCAGATCCTAGATATTAGTACAAAAACTCACAATGGCCACGGTTAAAAACCGTGGCCGTATGCCTTTAGCCACATTTTTTTCTTCAATCAAACCGTAGCCTATTCTGTCGTGTCTTTTGATACCCAAATGGCCACGTTTAAAATGTATCACCATATCACATGAAAAACCGTAGCCATAGCGTAAAAACCGTGGCCATAAACCTATCGAATTTTTTTTGGTATTGGGACATTTTTCCTATAACCGTGGCCATAAACTACTTATCGCCACACAAACTTACCTTAAACATGGCCGATTCATTACATATATTTACGCTTGATTCTTATAAATGTGGCTATTGCTACCTTTTGGTCGCACAAAATAAAGAAAACCATGACAATAAACTACTTATAGCCACATAATTTGTTTTTTAAGGTGACCAATGATTACTTTATAACCATGTATATTTGTTTTAACCGTGGCCATAAACTACTTCTACCCACACAAATTTTCAAATTAACCGGGACAAATTCATGACATATGGTTACGCCGAACTGTTAGAACCGTGACTATTGATTATATTTTGGTCACATAGAATAACTAAAACCATGGTCATAAACTAGTTATCGTCACACAAATTTAATACTAACCGTTGTCAATTCATAACATTTGGTTATGCTAAATTGTTAGAAATGTGGCTATTTACTAACTTTTGGTCACATGAAATAACTAAAAACGTGAGAATGTACTACTTATAGCCACATAAATTTTATATTAGTTGTGACCGATTCATAACATATGGTTACGCTGAATTGTAAGAATCGTGGCTATTGGTTTTCTTCTGGTCACGAAATAACTAAAATTGTGGCTATAAACAACTTATAGACATGCAAATTTCATATTAGTTGTGGCAAAATCATTACATATGGTTACGTTAAAGTATTAGAATTGTGGCTATTGAATGTATTTTGTTCACACGAAATAACTAAAACCGTAGCGATAAATTAGTTGTAGCTACACAAAGTTCATATTAACATGGCCAATTCATAACATTTGGCTACATAAATTTGTTAGAAACATGACTATTGATTAACTCTTGGTGACACAAAATAACTAAAAAACGTGACCATAAAGTATTTATAGCCACAAAAATTTTATATTAAACATGGTCAATTCATAACGTATGGTTACATTGAATTTGTAATAACCATAGCAACTGATTACCATTTGATCACACAAAATAACTAAAAATGCGGCTCTTATTTACTTTTTGATCATGCGAAATAACTATAACTATGACTACAAACTCTTTACGAACCCGGTTAAATTTAGCCATTCATTGGCGATCATAACAGAACCATGGCGTTAAATAATCTTCAACAACAATTTCTATCTTGTGTGGCAAAATAATAAAACAAAATTAAAATATAATAATCAAAAGGAGAAACATTAAACCAATATATATTGATAACATATGAAGAATGTATAAGTACACCAATAATAAACCTACCACCACTAATTGTCTAATACAAAGTTGTTGTTTGTTTCGAAGGATGAGTTATGACCCATGTTTATGACATAGAAATTTTCTTTACGGTAGCCAGAAAGGAGAAAATGAAATCTTGTTCAAGATATATGAAGATAATTCAAACAACACATTGTACCCTAGATCACACAGCTCACACAGTTGGCTTATGCTTAGGAGATTGTGCATCAAGCCTTCAACATAAGCTACCTTGTTAAAGGTTATGGAACCATTTGAGAGTGTTCCATAACCCTTAGTACTTCCTCTAGAATTGTCACCAAACGTGACGGATGGACCTTTAGTAGGTATGAAGTCAATAAGAAGAGATTTGTTGTCGGTCATGTGTCTTGAACACCCGCTGTCAAGATACCAGATTTGTTGGTGTCCTAGACCCTGAGAGGAGGATGAGGATCACTCAGTAGAGACTAAAACGGTGGAGAATGCATGTCCTTCAAGATCTTCCATATCATTTATTTTTACCATAAGGCAAATGTTGGATATGTCCTTCTCGCTTTCAGAAGTTGGTTCATCTACCCAATCATGGGTTTCAGTCATTTGACATTTTCCATTTTTGAGCAAGATTTCATTTTCTCCTTCTCTCTCTTGTATGTGGCCTTGTATTTCTCAACACGGTCAGAGTTTGAGGAGACACACATATTTGGCTTTTGGAAAGAAGGAGGGTAGGAATTAGATTCAGTTCTGACAGAGCGAGAGGAGATATGACTGGAGGAGGATAGTCTGGATTTATCAGATGGTCTACTTCTGCACTCAGAAGCAAAGTGTCCTTTCCTCCCACATCTTTATCACAGGAGAGAATTTTGATATAGAAGAAGATTTTCGGCAAGACTTATATTTTCTATAAGAAAAATGAGGGTTACTGTAAGTTTCCCCACTTCATCATCAGCCTCACTAAGATTGGCTTCTGAAGGATCATTAGGGTCCTCTTTACTGTCATGTCCTTTCCTCCCACATCTGTATAGTATGTATGTGATCATGTATGTATGTATGTATATGTACATATGTGTTCATGTATGTATATACACATGTATGTATGTGATCATGAATGTATGTACATCATGTATAGTACGTATGTGATCATGTATGTAATATGTATGTATGTACATGTACATATGTGATCATGTATGTATGTACATCATGTACTGATCCATTAAAGTCAACCGGGTCCATTAAAAGTCCAACTGGGTATGTTAAAGCTTAACTGGATCCATTAAAAGCCCAACTGGGAACGTTAAAGCCCCACTGAATCCATTAAAAGCCAACCGGGTCCATTAAAGCCCAACTTTGTATGTTAAAGCCCAATTGGATACGTTAAAGCCCAACTGGGAACGTTAAAGCCTATCTAAATCCATTAAAGCCCAACCAGATCCATTAAAGCCTAACCTGATTCGTTTAAAGCCCAACCAGATTCATTTACAGCCCAACTAGGTACGTTAAAGCCTAACCGGGTCCATTAAAGCCCAACTGGATTCATTAAAGCCCACTTGTGTACGTTAAAGCCCAATTGGATACGTTAAAGCCCAACTGGGAACGTTAAAGCCCCATTGAATCAATTAAAGCCCAATTGGATCTGTTAAAGCCCAACTAAATCCATTAAATCCCAACCAGATCCATTAAAGCCCAACCGGATTCGTTTAAAGCCCAACTAGGTACGTTAAAGACTAATCGGGTCCATTAAAGCCCAACTGGATTCAATTAAGCCCAACTGTGTACATTAAAGCCCAATTGGATACGTTAAAGCCCAACTGGAAACGTTAAAGCCCCACTGAATCCATTAAAGCCCAACTGGATCTGTTAAAGCCCAACTGGTAACGTTAAACCCCAACCAAATCTATTAAAGCGCAACCGGATTCGTTTAAAGCCCAACTGGGTACGTTAAGGCCTAATCGGGTCCATTAAAGCCCAACTGTGTACGTTGAAGCCCAATTGGATACGTTAAAGCCCAACTGGGAACGTTACAGCCCCACTGAATCCATTAAAGCCCAACTGGATCTGTTAAAGCCCAACTAAATTCATTAAATCCCAACCAGATCCATTAAAGCCCAACCGAATTCCTTTAAAGCCCAACTGGGTACGTTAAAGCCTAACTGATCACATTTGGTCCCTGATCTAACTGGAATTAACGGGAAAAGATAACGTCCGTTAATTGTTTCCATTAAGTCCAGTTACTTCAGGGGTATTTTAGTCAATTTAAATATAATTTGATAAATTAATTAATAATTTTAAATATAATTTGATAAATTAATTAATAATTTATTTAATAAATTTGATAAATTAAATATAATTTATTAATTTAAAAGTAATTTATTTAATAAAAAATAAAAATAAAATCCGACCGACGGAATTTCTGTCGGAAATCCGTCGGTGAATTTACGAAATTTCTAAAAAAAATAAGCGGGCTTTAAGCCCTAATTTCAGTCTGTTTCTCCATCTCGATCGAACTCTCAGTCTCGAGCTCCATCTCTCCCTCTCGATACTCCCTCTCAATCTCAATCTCAATCTCTCGATCTCTCGATACTCCCTCTCACCGGCGACTGCTCCCTCTCTCTCTCGGCGACCTCTCACTCTCCACAGTGGCCTCTCTCACCGGCGACGACTCTTACCGGCACAACCTCTCTCACCGGAGATAGAAACTCACCGGCGACGACCTCTCTCTCTCGAACGACCACATCTCCCTCTCTCCACAGTCCCTCTCGATCTCTCTCCGGCGTCCCTCTCGATCTTCTCTCCACATTCCGTCTTCAGGTATTAATTTAAGCCCTAACTCGTGTATTTTCTTAGATACGAAAATTTGTGTGTATAAATTTGTGAGTGTGGTAAATGTGACTTTGGTTCCTTGATATGACTTTGGTTCCTTGATAAATTTGTGGGACTTGTGGAAATACAAATCATGTGGAAATACAAATTTGTCTGTATAAATTTGTGGGACTTGTGTATATAAAATCGTGGAAATACACATCCATGTGGAAATACAAATCATGTGACTTTGGTTCCTTGATATGTGCATAAATTTGTGTGTATATAAATTTGTTCCTTGGACACTTTCTTTGGACACTATATTTTAATTTGCATCTTTGGACACTATAAACATGTTGTCCACATTGATATGAGCATATTGTATATTCAAATTGATATGAGTTGTTTTAGCATATGAAAACGCCATTTTTGGTTTGATAAACTTGTGATAATGTTTTTGTATGAGTTTAGCTTATGATTTGGTTTTTGTGAAAATATTTTGGTATGATTTGGTTTGATAAACTTGTGATATTAATTAGTTGGGTTGTCATTTATTGGACAAACATTAGGTTGATAACTGGAAACATTTGGTATGATTTAGGATTTGCTTATACTTTATTTTTTTTATTTATTTTAGTTGGGTTGCCAATTGTTAGGCAAACATTAGGTTGATATATGGAAATATTCATTTTATAGCCGTTATGTTGCCGAAATTTTAAAAAAGATATGTTTGACTTTCCAATAATCAAACCATTACATTTAGAGTTTTAGAGTCATCCAAAACTCCTCTAAACCTATGGTTTGACTTTCAAGAAGGAAAACCATTACATGTAGTGTTCAATAGACTTCTAACTTCGTTGACACCTACGGTTTGACTTTTAAATAGTCAAACCATTACACGTAGGGTTTTAAACTTTCCAAAACACCTTTCTTTGATTGTAACCTACGGTTTTGACTTTCCAATAGTCAAACCATTACACTTAGAGTTTTAGAGTCATCCAAAACACCTCTAAACCTATGGTTTGACTTTCAAGTAGGCAAACCATTACATGTAGTGTTCAATAGACTTCTAACTTCGTTGACACCTACGGTTTGACTTTTAAATAGTCAAACCATTACACGTAGGGTTTTAAACTTTCCAAAACACCTTTCTTTGATTGTAACCTACGGTTTTGACTTTCCAATAGTCAAACCATTTCACTTAGAGTTTTAGAGTCATCCAAAACACCTCTAAACCTATGGTTTGACTTTCAAGAAGACAAACCATTACATGTAGTGTTCAATAGACTTCTACCTTCGTTGACACCTACGGTTTGACTTTTAAATAGTCAAACCATTACACGTAGGGTTTTAAAGTCATCCAAAGCTCATCTAAACCTACGGTGTGACTTTTCAATAGTCAAACCATTACACCACCTCTATCTTGATTATGTCGATTAACTACTTATTTCTTTTTTGTAGTGGTTGAATATGTCGACAGATAGAGGATGGATGTATAGAAAGAACGACAGTCGGGGGTTTCTTAGCGTCGACTATATTGTTGCAATTGATAGTTTTTTGGACTATGCCTATGCCGATGAAAGGACTGTTGAAAGGAAACCTACACGTGATGGGATAGTGCTTCGTATTAGATGTCCTTGTAAGAAGTGTCAAAACTTACGCTATAAAGAAAGGACTGACGTGAGGCTGCATTTGATGAAACACGGTTTCATGCCTGATTATACCACATGGTGGGCACATGGTGAAACATATTACCATAGTGGCGTATGTGTGAGAGGATCTTGTTATGAAGACTCCGAGTTTGACTATTACGGATTGTTGGACGACGTGTTAGAGGTGGAGTATTACGGTGTGGGCTATTGTGTTGTAGTTTTGTTCAAGTGTACATGGTTTGATAATTGATAGTCCAAATGGAGTTAGAGTCGACCCTAAACATGGGTTGGTTGATATCAAATACAAGTCTAGACGCAGAGGTGAGGACTATTATGTCCTAGCATCATAAGCGGAAGAAGTGTATTACACACCCTATCCTTCAGGAAGTAAGGATTTAAAGGACTGGTGGGCAGTTGTGAAGACCAAAGCCCGTGGAATATATGAAGTTGCAGAAAGGGCTATCGATGTGTTAGATGATGATAACGTGGATGGAGAACCGTTCTTTCAAACCAACGAACGGGTAACTCATAATACAAACAACTGGGTAAATGAGGACCTCGATTCCATCCCTCTTATCACTGGGGAGCTCAACGTAGTCGCCACAAATGACGAAGCTACCGAGGAAGATGCATCAGATCACGAAGATAGCGACGAGGAAGAAGAATTTGAAGATATGGATGATGATGAAGATAACGAAGACGAACTTATGTTATCTGATCACTCGTCTGATAAATAATGTGTCTTTCTTATGTAGACATTTTCGTGTTAAACATTCTCTATTTTGCCGTTCTTATGTAGACATTTTTCGTGTTAAACATTCTCTATTTTCTTGTTCTTATGTAGACATTTTTGGGTCTTATGATTTATGTACACTTATATCATTTTGTGTTAACCATTCTCTATTTTTAGATGTTTGGACGACCTTCTAGGGGTAGTAGGGGTAGTAGGAGTTATAGGGGTAGGGGCAGTAGCAGTTCCGCTGGGTGTGATGACCCCCAGGCCGATGAGTTCGCCGACGAGTTGTATTATAGTTAGCCTCCTGAGATGGACGCCGACGTAGTTGCTGCATTCCGGCGTCACCTAAATAATAGGTACACCGACATGATGAGAGATGCACGTATCTTCGCCGAGGAAAGGGCTTTAGCCATTGATGGTGTCCAGTTCGACGGACGTGACTACACGATTCTTGCGCCACACCCTCCAGAGTGGATCCGGAGTGAGTTTTGGGTCCAGATGATTGAGCATGTTTGTTTTGTTTTGAATACTCGTATCTGGTTGTACTAGGATTTATATTGATTTATGTCTTCTTTTTAACAGGTATGGAACACCGACGCGTTCCGGTGTGTATGTGCGGCCAATACGGCCAATCGGGCCACTGCATATGAGGGGATGACATCCAGACACTGTACTGGATTTATTAGTACCGCTATGCATCGGGATCGCTTGATAATTTATCATAGACTAGACTAAATGTATATAATTGATGAATATATGTACTATATACATGATTTTATTACCTACTAACAATTTAAATTGTGTATTGTAGAGAGATGCATGGGGCCGTGAGCCTACCAGCGACGAGGTTTGGGAGGCTACACACTGCACCAACAGGAAGCTTGTTTCGGGTGCGACTGGTCCGTCCACGGATCCTCCGATCTACGTTTACCCAAAGGCGGCTCATACGATTGTAAGTTCAATTATGCATGACTAGATATTTGTTTGTTTTATAAGATAGATAGAAATTATAGCAAACTTAGTTTGGGCTGCCATTGTTGGGCATACGATAGGATTGTTTTGATAAAAGCAGGTCAAGGATATATGTTCAAATCACAGTTGAAATGTTGCCGAATTTTCCATAGGTTAGTTGACTTGACATTGTCTAATTTGGTAAACTGTAGGATGCCTACCATCGGATTAGGGAGGAGGAGTACCCGGACTTACCTCCCGGCACTGTACCACCCAATAACGCCGAGTTATGGGAGCGTAGTGTCGAAGGACGGCGTAAGGGCCGTATTTTTGGATGGGGGACCAGTCAGGATCCCTATTATGCTATGACCGGTGATTTAGGTGCCAGTTCGAGCGGGAGCACGCGTGATTGTCGCGATGAGGAGGTATGTTTGTCAAATGCTGTTTACCATTGTTAATCATATATTTGTTAAATGTTGTGTGACATTGTTCTATATATGTTTGTCAAATGTTGAATTTCAAGTGGAGGAGCTAAGGCAGAGGTTAGCTGCGACTACAGAGAGAAAAAGCAAAAAGGATCCAGATTCAGGAGCGAAAGGATAGAGATGAAGTAGAGAAGAGACAGATGCAGGAACGAATGGCTCAGTTTGACGCGTTCATGATCAAGTTTAACAGTCAGCACCCCTTTCCCCCCTTTCCCCCTCCGTAGGATTATGTTTATGTATTTATAGATATTTTGTATACTTTAAGACTTAGTAATACTTAAAAATTGGCAGATTTTGTACACGATAAAAACTGGAAAATTTTAATTTTTAATTATTTAAAAAAAATTTAAATTACCTTATCCGTCGGAAATTATTTTTTAATTTAATTTTTATTTAATAAATATCCGTCGGAAATCCGTCGGAAATAATCCGTTGTTGAATAGCCGTCGGTAATCCGTCGCTAAAAGTCGACCGTCGGTGATCCGTCGGAAATAACCACGCCATCGGTAACCGTCGGTGATCCGTCGGTAATATCCGTCGGTGACCCGTCGGTGATCTGAACACCGACCACCTTTTTACCGACGGACATTTACCGACGGATCACTGACGGATTCATCCGTCGGTGATAAGCCTCTGTTTTGTAGTGTAATAATCAAAATCCATTTAATCGATAAAAACCTATGTAATTTCTTATGGAAAAAATAAAACTTGGTCGACAATGGAGAACACAACAGCGACGACGCCGGAGAACACATCAACGGTTGATGATGGATAGCAGCAATGAGAGAAAAAATACGTTATATACTCCTGTTTCTTCAATTTTGTAGAACCATAAGAGAAACATGGTAGCTTGACTGTTTTTGCTTCTTTAAAATTGAGCAGTAAATTTTGGAGGCAATTCACAAAAAGCGCCATTTTCCAATGTGTGTGATGTAATTATCCAAAAACATTATTTACTTTTTTTTTTAAATATGCAATTCATTAATATTTTTTTTTAGAATTTTATATGACTTGTAAAATAAAAGCATTATATAAAATTGTTAAAATTAAATATAGAGAGAATATCGTCCATCTAAGTATATATATATATATATATATATATATATATATATATTATGTACATATATAACAAATTAGCCCGGAAGTTCTTTCCTTTAAAAAAAATTACATTGAATTTGTATTTTTTTAAAGAAAATGAAAAAAATACTAAAAAGACCAAAACATATATATGAATTAAATCCATACCTAAAACATAAAAATATGATAAATAATTTTTCACTACTAAGGGGGTGTTTCGGATTACTTATTTAAATGCATATTAAGTTATTCCATTTTGTCATCGTTGATAAGCAGTTTTCAGTGTTTGGATGGGAGAAAAGAAAATTTGTTTATACCCTTTTGTCACTGCTGCTGATAAAGAGTTTTTAATATGTCATTTCATTCTAAATTATTAACTTATTTGAAACAATTTATAAGTTTTTTGGTTATTTTACATGTATAAGCAATCCCAAGCATCCCCTAAATAACAACTTATTAGGTTATTACGTTTTGGTATCACCATAAGCTAATCCAAACAGTTTTTATTAAACTCTGGTTTGACACCACATAAGTTAATAAACACTTTTATATAAAATAATAAGTTGTTTTGAAAAAGCAATCCCAAACACCCCCTAAACAATGAATAATTAATAACTTCATTTTAAACTTGCTACATCAAGGAAGAACGTACAAATCACAATCAAAGTTGTTGCATTTATTCATTTTTGCAACGACGACCAAGTACTTTTATTATATTTGACTGCAAACAAAACAAGATATATATTAAATTGATTTAAATAGTCGGCCAAAATTTTAAACAAATTATTTGTTTAAAAAGAATTGGTTTATTACCTTCATGATGTGGCGCGGTTTTCTACCCATGATCCTTCGTTGTGGTCGGATCTCAAATAAGTTGTATCATCAATATCAACATTTGAAGATGGAATACCGAATGAAAATGGAGGTAGCTCGTCGAACTGATCGTATTCCTCTTTGTCCACAACATTTTCGACACCTACTATATGTCTTTTACCATGTAGGACGATGTGCTATTTAGAATCTTTCGGGTCCTCAACAAAGAATACTTGGGAAGCCTGCTTGGGTAGAATGAATGGTTCTAATAAATAGTTGTATCTCTATAAGTCAACAATTGTGAAACCATCATCATTAACATTAACACCTCGTTGGTTTTTGACCCATTTACACTTAAACAAAGGTATGTTGAAGAAATTATAATCAAGCTCCCAAATTTCTTCAATGACACCATAATATGAGTTTTTGGTTGTCCTCGACCTAGTATCATTATTAGCCCTATCGTATTCAGTTGTTGTGGCTACAAGCGTCACTCTGTTGTTATGTAGTGTACTTTTGTCATCTTGTCATTTCGTGTAAAATGTATATCCATTAATGTCGTAGCCTTGGTATGATGCCACATCATATCGTGGGCCATACCCCAACCTTTGCACTACTTGGTCAACCTCTTCCCTGACACTTGCAGTCACCCTGTCTTTCAACCACTATGCAAATGTTCTATTATGTTCAGTAGCCAACCATATTTCGCTTTTCGATATATTCTTCGTTCGTAACATAGTCATGTGCTCATGTACATAGGGAGCAACAATTGTCATATTTTGTAGAACAAAAAATTAAGCTTGCTTCAATTAGCCCCGATCTAGAACGATATTTTAAATCCAATTGTCCCAACCCCACCAAGTCTACCCTCATGTCGAGATCGTGGAACACCAATATTATTGACCCCGTCCAAATAGTCTGTACATAAATCAATCACCTCCTCTAAACATATCCTTCAACGTTACTATCGATTCCTTACATACCCTTTTAAAAAACCCATATATCTCTTGAATTGATACATGTATCGTAGGAAAACGGGACCACACACCTTTATTTCTTCAACAATATGAGATACCACGTGAACCATGACATCGAAAAAGGAAGGCGAAAAATACATCTCGAGTTGACAAAGAGTGAAGATAATATCCCATTTCCATGAATCCACCACCTTAGGATCAATCACTTTCGAATGAATCATGTTAAAAAACAAAGAGTTTTGTGATAGTGTGACGATGCGTTCCGGCAATAATCAAGGGTCTATACGATTTTTGGCTAACTTTGGTATTTCAAAATTAAGTTTAATTTAATGTTCTAATTAAAATACGCTTGAAGGGCATAATAGTACATTACACCTCCATTTTCAAAACGGAAACCGAATGAAATCACGGTTAACGAGGTAACATGATCCTCATGGTTCGATTTAATTGTAATATTAATTGTTAATTAATATTAATGGTAATTTAATATTCTAATTAAAAACCATAATTGGATTTCATCAACCATGATTGATTTCACCACTCATGATTCGATTTCATCAACCATGATTCAATTTTGTGTGTAGTAAGTGATTAAATGATGAAATCGATATGCAATAACGATGAATCTCACTTAAAAAACACTTGTGAAATTAGGGTTCATAGGCACAACTTCGGAAACAAATCAGATCTTCCGGTGAAATTAGGCTCATTGTGTGTGTGTAATGTGTGATGAAACTATGCCATATTTCATCACCTAAAAGACATCAACTAAAACGATCCATATGGTTGACATCGTACATGAAATTGGAAAAGAAAATTACCATCGTTCGGATCTGCAATCGAGTAACCCCATCAAAATCCTCCAAATCGTCATTCGACTAAAAATTGTCATCGATGTTGTTGGAATGAACACTCATGTTGACATCTACCGGACGAACAAACGGCGATAAAAACGTTTCATCATCAGAAGGAACACTCATGATGATCGAAACCCATGATTGTCGGAAGGAATGCCATGATTAAACTCATGTTGACTGAAACGTTTCATCGTATGAAAGAATGCCACGATTGAAGGTGGCCAATAGCGACAGAGCAACTGAAGGAACGCCATGATTAAACATTTCATCGCTTTCGAATATATCCCGAACATGTGTTTCATTAAATGAAACTCTTTCAACATGCAAATTTTCCATAACTCAACCGACGAACAAGAACCAACAAAAATATTAACGAAGAAGAAGAGAACCAACTAAGAAACCAATGAAATCTATAAAAAAAATTAATTAAAAAAACATATTATTATTGTATACTAGTTAATAAAAAAATACCATAATTATCCGTTTAACATTGATAACTACCAAAAAATAGCTGCACAATATAAAATACCCGACTTAAATAGAAAAAGACCAACTTTCCCTTATATTTAAAACAAACCAAAAAGTAAAAGAAATTTTCTCATTGGTTGAAGTTGGTGTGCAAAGTTTGCGCTATAACGGAGGGTTGCAAATGAACGCTCCCCAATATATACATACATATATATATATATATATAGAGAGAGAGAGAGAGAGACAGAAAGAGAGTTAGGTTCCGGTGAGGATGAAAGTTATAATGAGAAGGGTAAGAAGACATCTCCACCTTGGGTCAATCCTAATTAAAGATCAACACTAATGCGGTGGACCGAGATGCACGGGATCAATTCTCGTGATAAGCACAATTCATGGGTGGGTTAAAAGTATTCAAGGGTCCTGGTTCCTTGTTACGTATCTCACCTTAACTCCATTCTCACACGATCCTTCGTCTCTCTCTTTCTCTATATATATATAAATACACACATTTATATTCATATATACAACTTAAAAATGATAAAACAATCATTTTTTGGTGTAATTTGTTTCATTTTAATTTTGTAGTCAAGACTTAAGGTTATATGTCTGTGCAAGTTGTCTAGAGATTTTACTTCAATGTAAGTTATACCCTCGCGATCATGCCAAAAAGTAGCATGATTGTGTCACATTTCATAAAATATACAATTGGGGGTTTCACTAAAAAAGAATTGAAGGGATTTTTATTGGGAATACATCACATTGCTATGATCCTTTGTTTTGATATGTTCTACTTGATATATTGAATTATTAACTTGATGGCTTTTGATTCTATTATGATTTTACTTTGATTTTTATGTGCAATGTCAGCATTGCAATAAAGACTATATATTGACCTTAGTTAAAACTAAATTAAGACCCATTTTTGATGTTTTTATCCAATCCAGAACATTGTTGTTGCTTCTTCTTTTACGAGGAAATGATGGGTGACATCTTCTATTCTTTTATCTCTTGCATATTAATTTATCGTTTGGTTTCCTTCCTTTTACAATTTTTTCATCCATTCTTTTTACACCACATGTGTGTATTACCTGTAATAAAATGAGAAAACTTGCTTTTTACTATTACATTACAAGGGTATATATACGTACAATTACATCGGTTAAAAGGTGAATTGGGGGTTATAATCTTGAATGATATGGGAGTTACAATCTTGAATGGGGGTTACAATCTTGAATGATATGGGAGTTACAAAGGATAATAAAAGATATCCATATTTATCCTTGACATGCCCCCGCAAGACGGATGGCGGTGACGACAGACCGATCTTGGACATCGACATAGTAAACTTTTGTTGACTTAGAGGCTTTGTAAGAGCATCGGCTAACTGGTCTCCCGTAGGTACATGAATGCCACGCATGGTGCCATTTTGAACTTGTTCACGAACAAAGTGATACGCAAGAGCGAGGTGCTTCATTCGAGAATGAAAAACTGGGTTGGCACTGAGTTGAGTGGCACCCATGTTGTCACAATAAATGACCGGTTGGTGATGGAGATTGACACCCAATTCTTGCAGTAAATTACGGAGCCATAGAAGTTCACCTGTTGTTTTTGAGACAGCCTTATATTCTGCCTCGGTAGATGATTGAGCTACAGATCTTTGCTTTTTGGAGCTTCATGTAATGGGTGTATGACCCAAGAATACAACTTGACCCATGGTTGAGGTGAAATCGTCATGGTAGGGAGAACTTCCACACCTAGAAAGTAAGATAGTGATCCAAGGTCTTTTAAAGCAAACTTTCTATCAAGTTATTTGACAAAATCATCCAAGGAATGAGCATTAGGCCCCATAAGAACAATATCATCCACATAAACCATTAAATATATTGGAGATATGTGATGATGCAATATAAACAGAGAGGCATCGGCTATGGACCTTTTGAACCCAAAGTTTAAGAGAAAATTAGCTAACTCTGTGTACGAAGCTCGTGGGGCTTGTTTGAGCCCATATATTGCCTTGCGGGGTTTGCAAACATAACTCGGATATGTTTGGTCTGGAAAGCCTGGAGGTTGTGTCATGAAAACCTGTTCATGAAGTGAACCATGTAAGAAAGCATTATTAATATCAAGTTGTCGAATAAACCAATTGCTTGTGACGGCTAGACTTAACAGAGTTCTAATGGTTGACGGTTTAACTACATGACTGAATGTATCGGTGTAGTCAAGACCAGGTTGTTGTTGGAAACCTTTGGCAACTAGACGAGCTCGATATCGCTCAATAGTACCATTTGGTTTGTATTTAATTCGGAAAACCATTTGCATCGCACCAAGTTTTGGGATGGATCGGGTGGTACTAAGTCCCATGTCCCAAGTTTATGGAGAGCCTGGATTTCATCAAGCATAGCTTGACGCCAAAGAGGGTCCTTGAGGGCTTCGGTAATAGAGGTTGGCTCAGATGGTCTATGTTGGGTAGTGGTTGGGTTGGCATATTTTGGATTCGGTTTAAAAATATTGTTTCGGGAACGTGTGGTTATAGTTTGGGTGGGAGTGGGTGGGGGAGGAGGAGGTGAATGGGAAGAGTTTTGTAGATGAGGGTGAGGGTGATGGAGAAGGCGAATATGAGGAGTTTGAAGGTAGGGGAGGAGGTGGGGAAGGAGGAGAAGATGTAGATGACTGCTCATTGGACGTCTCATCTATAGTTGTCAATGGGGATGTTATAATAGGAAGAGAGATGGGGCACAAAGTGGAGGGGTTTGGGTAGGAGGATATAGGAGTGGTTGTGGCAAGTTGATGGTAAGGAAATTGATCTTCAAGAAACCGTACATGACGTGAGGTATAAATTTTATTTGTGATAGGGTCAACACAATAGTAGGAACTTTGAGAAGATGAGTATCCAATGAAGATGCATGGAATGGATCGATTGTCAAGATTATGAATGGAGTACCGCCTTAGCCATGGGTAACAAAGACAACCAAAACTTTGTAACTTGAGGTAGTTGGGAGGAGTTCCGAACAAACAGTGAAAGGGAGACTTGTTTGAGAGAGTAGAGGTTGGCATACGACTAATGAGATATGCAGTGGTGGTGAAGGAAAAGGACCAAAGATCAAGAGGAAGGCTAGCATGAGACAAAAGAGAAAGACCGGTTTCAACTATATGGCGATGCCGACGTTCCACATAACCATTATGTTCCGGTGTGTGTGGTGGAGATGTGAGATGAGAAATTCCATTAATTGTGAGAAAGTTGTGAAGAGCTTCATATTCCCCACCATTGTCAGAAAAAAAAAGATTTGATTTGTTTATTAAAAAAATTCTCAACTAAAGCTTTGAAGCGAATGAAGACATCTTTGGTGTCAGATTTTCTTTTGAGGGGATAAAACCAAATGTACTTTGTGAAATGGTCAACAAAGATAACATAATACTTGAATCCATCAAAAGAATGTAATGGAGATGTCCACAAATCTGTGTAAATTAGGTCTAGCGGTGAATGAGAAACCAAGCTATTTTGATTGAAAGGAAGCTTGTGACTTTTATTACATTGACAAGCATTGCAGTGGAAAGATAAACCATTAGCTACATTAAGATTAAATGAAGATACAATAGACTTGAGAATGGGTAATGCTGGATGTCCTAAACGATGATAAAGTTGATGACAGAGGATTTGATAGTGGAGAAGGCGTATATGGAGTAGTAGCCGGCATAACACCAAGGATAGATTGGGATTTAAGAACCAACTCTCTTTGAATCAGTTTCTCCATAAGATCGGGAAATGAGATAGGATCATCCCGGGCATTAACAGCTTCAACAATTCCTTGATAAGAAGAATCAAGGCTTTCAAGAACCTTATCGGTAATATCTTCACTTTTGATTGGGTGATCGAGGAGGGCCAATTGATCAGCGCACACCTTGATGGAGTTCATAAATTCCACTATGGTTTGAGGACCTTTGGTAATGCTCTTAAATTGAGCCTTGAGTTGTTTTATATAACCAAGAGAAGCACTAGCGAATGTGCGAGACAAAGTATTCCACAATTCTTTAGAGGTATTGGTAAGAGACACCAATGGAACAATGGTTTGCTCTAAAGTGCCGATAAGAGTGCAGTAGATAAGACGGTCTTGACGCATCCAGGTTAGATTTTCTGGATTTGTTGAAGGAGAAGGAAAAGATCCGTCAAGATACTTGAACAAATCATACCCAACAAGTGTGGCTTCAATTTGTAATTTCCAAGAGAGGTAATTTGTAGAGTTGAGTTTGATAATATTAGGGAGAGAAATAATAACCAAGGGTGAGTTTGGTGTTGAAACATTGGGGATAGTTTGTGGAGTACCAGTAGCCATTTTAGAAGAGAGAGGAGCACCAGAATAAAAAATGCTCTGATACCATATAATAAAATGAGAAAACTTGTTTTTTACTATTACATTACAAGTGTATATATAGGTACAATTACATCGGTTACAAAGGTGAATTGGGGGTTACAATCTTGAATGATATGGGAGTTACAATCTTGAATGGGGGTTACAATCTTGAATGATATGTGAGTTACAAAGGATAATAAAAGCTATCCATATTTATCCTTACATTACATTTATCATTTTTGTTAAACCTTTTTTCTGTCTTTGAAAACAATATATGGCTGCACCAAGTAAGGTATATGATGAGTTGGAAATTTGCCACTCAACAACCACTAAGGAATTACAGCATTTAAATTTATATACAAGTCATTTAAAAGAGTTTGATACTCAATTGAAAGGTACTTTTCTCTTTTTCTATCCTAATTTGAATTTCAAAGAACATAGATTTACATTCATTTATAAGATCTATATGAATATATATTTAATTAACTCGTGACGAAAATAAAGGGTAAGATGAAGTGTATAATGAAATTTATAAATAATATATATCATTTATGAACATTATAGATTAATAGAATATAGAGAAGAATAGATCAATCATTTAGGTTCACTGAAAATGAAAATGTCGGAAGAATTATATGCAAGTAGTAAAACAATTCAGTAAGTCGACAATATCAGTGGCGGACCCAGGATTTTAGGTGAGCAGGTGCACAAACGAAAAGCTTAAGAAATTGTTGTCGATGTGTTTTTAGCCGAATTCCCCTATTGGGTTTTTTTTTTATGTTTTTGGTTGATTTCGAGGGATTTTTTAAGCTTCTGTGTTGATTCGATGAGCTTTTTAGGTTTTTTTGTGTTGATTCGACGGATTTTTTGGGGTTTTTTTTATTGATTTCAAGAGATTTTTTCGATTTTTTGGTTGATTTCGAGAGTAAATTTTGGTTTTTTTTGGGATTTGTGCACTTTTCAACCCTAAAAAACGTATAGATCACGGAGCACCCCCTGTAGTTTTTTTTTGAAACGACAAGATTTTTTTGAAAGGGTATCCTAGGCACAACCTCGACTAATATCTGGCAACATTTGACTGTTAAAGCGACAACCGTGGCAGTGGCCCCAAGGTTGCGTACGGCTGGATTCGAACCCGGGGTGGATGGGATATCCCACCACATCCCCCACAGGCCTTAACTACGCCACAAGCCTTACGCCACAAGCCTTGTGGTTAACGGCAAGTCTTATTAGAGAAAAGAAGCTAGCAAGAGCCTAGCAACAACAAGAAATTACATCGACCCGAGGCACGAAGAAGGAGACAAGCTCCACTCAACAAAGTTTTTACGACTCCCTTTACACCTATAAACCATCCAACTAAAGGAATTGTAAACGATGAAATTAAAGAGATCACTCTATCTAGGCTTAGACTTGTCGAAAAGGAGTTTGTTGCGAAAACGCCATAAGGAAAAACATGTGATCATAAGCATGGCTTCGACACGTATTCGCTGCACCTTGTAGAGACGGGAAGTATTGATGTCGTCCAAAGACATTTCCAAAGAATTGAAAGAGGAGAAGGGGAAATCCCACCACCGTTGAATCTTATTCCATATCTCTATTACTCGACAGCAACCGAAAAAAATGTGTTGGATCGACTCGATGTCACAGATGCAAAAGGGGCATAAGGTGTTATTTAGCTCAAGTCCCGGTAATTGAGCGGGTGCACCTTACGTATCGAGAAAAATTTCGCCCTTACGAAACGAACTTGAGCGGGTGTACGGGACCCCTCCTTGGGAAGGGTGCCAATGAAACAAGAATAAAATTAAAATATGTGTAGGCATCACATGCACTAATTATAAGCGAAGGAAAGAGGTAGGAAATTGTGTGTAGAAACAGAAACAATAGTTGTGTTCCAGGCAAAAAAATGAATACATGAGTTGGCACACGTACATGAACAAGATTTCCTGAATATTTTCAGGTTGGGTAATCGATTTGCATCATTAATTGACTTCTTTTTGCATAACGCGGGATGGTTCCTCTTGAAAATAGTCAATGCAGCAACACCTACATAAACCATCCCTTCCCACAAATCTAAAACACATCACATCTCTCTCTTTCTCTTTCTCTTTGCGAGACAACCTCACGCTCTGGACATCTGATTTGCCCGAGGAAGGAGGTACTGTATAAGGCTTTTCCATACATCTCATGTATCTTCCACAAAACCAAACCAAACTAAACACACCCAATATTGTCCCACTCGGAGTCTCATATTTTCCATAGAAATATGCAATTCTATGAACTTGAAAGATTGCTTACAAATAATAATTTGGAACCATAAGATCTTTTTCTATCCAAAAGGGCATAGATGATCCTGAAGAGGGTAAAAGAAGCCTTATCTATAGCAGAAAAGTGACTTAGATAGCTAGTTTTTGTAGTTATAAAAAGTGAACATGTTAATCACTTTGTTTGTAATTCTATACTCAGGACCAAGGAATGCTCATGCTTCTTGCGTGATAACGTCGAGGAAAGTGGCATACTGTTGCTTCATCTATAGGTTTGATTTCAATGATTGGAAGGTACAGACTTTACTTCGAGATTGCATTTAATAGTTATTTTGATACTGCTTTTCAACAATGAAAAGACTTGCATTTAATCGAAATCCCGTCACATTTCCAAGTGGTCATATCCGTTTGAGCTATTTAACTTTAAAGTTTGTAGGTCTCATTTTTATTTAATGATTTTGTTTACTTAATGTTAGAAGAGATGAAAATGATATTAAATGATTGATCATATTATGATAGCGACGTGTTTGATTTTTTTGTTTGGATGATTTTTTTGTTTGGATCAAAGAATTTTATGTCATGCGAATGGAATTTAGATTTATATTATTACAAATTAGTAGGTTTTAATTTTATTGCAATACAATTGTAATAGAAATTAGTGACATTTTTTTTTGTTCACATATTATAATTAGTGACCACTTTCTTTTGTCACTACTATCAATTAATGCTAGTGACCACATATTTGGTCACTAATGGCATTAACGGAGGTTAACGGAATTGTTATCTTGAACCCAGCTACTTACGTATTTCGTGGTGGTCACTAACTCGGTGACTAATTTAGTCAAGTTAGTGACGACTTTCACCATTTAGTGACGATATTTAGTGACCAAATTAGTTGTCACAAACACAGTGACCACTCTATTTTTGTCACTAATTAGTGACCATTTTTGTATTTGTTCACTAATACAAATCAGTGACGGACCTTTAGTGACGAAAAATGACCACCCAAATTTTGGTCACTAAAATGCATCAGTGACCAATTTTTTATTGTTAGTGACCAAATTTTTTTTGTCACTAAATAACAATTTTCTTGTAGTGAATCCATCAATCATTTAGGTTCACTGAAAATGTCGGAAGAATTATATGCAAGTAATAAAATAATTCACTAAGTCGACAAAAAAACAAGAATAAAATTAAAAATATGTGCAGGTATCACATACACTAATTATAAGCAAAGGAAAGAGGTAGGAAATTGTGTGTAGAAACAGAAACAATAGTGTGTTCCAGGCAAAAAAATGAATACATGAGTTGGCACACGTAATTGATCAAGATTTCCGGAATACATCCAGGTTGGGTAACGGATTTGCATCATTGACTTCTTTTTGCATAACGCGGGATGGTTCCTCTTGAAAATAGTCAATGCAGCAACACCTACATAAACCATCCCTTCTCACAAATCTAAAACACATCACATCTTTCTCTTTCTCTTTCTCTTTCTCTTTCTCTCTCTTTAAACAATAATGGGACAGTCAAGCTATTCAAACGCTAAAGCTTGTGCAGTAGCTCTAACAATTTCATATCTGATACTAGCAGCATCTGCAGGTAGTTTTTATGACGATGTTGACATCACTTTTGGAGGTGAACGTGCTAAAATACTGAATGGCGGTCAGGATCTCTCACTTTCGCTCGACCAATACTCGGGATCTGGTTTCCAGTCCAAGCATGAGTACCTATTCGGAAGATTCGACATGCAACTCAAACTGGTACCTGGCAACTCCGCTGGCACAGTCACTACATTCTATGTAAGTACCATCATCGATCCGTAATATTTTCAAATTTTATGATCACGTTTTATTAAAGTTACAAAGTCTAACAAAATCCATGTCCTTGTATTCAGTTGTCATCACAAGGTGCGGGACATGATGAGATAGACTTTGAGTTCTTGGGCAACTCCACTGGAAACCCTTACACAATCCACACCAACGTGTATTCACAAGGGAAAGGAAATAAAGAACAACAGTTCCACCTATGGTTTGACCCCACTGCAGCCTTCCACACCTACACCATCGTATGGAATACTCAAAGAATCATGTAAATCTCGCATGAAATGAAACATATACATACATATATATATATATATATATATATTTGGTTCTCAGATTAATGTCCTCAAATGTTTCTTTATTACTGGGTGGGCAACAAGGACATCTTACAACGATCATGAAATTCTCATGAGACTGAACTTGAAAATCTCTGTTTTTGCAGTTTCTTGATAGATAACATACCAGTAAGGGTGTTCAATAACCATGACGCTTCTGGAGTCCCATTTCCCAAGAGCCAACCCATGAGGGTGTATGCCAGCCTCTGGAACGCAGATGACTGGGCAACCCAAGGTGGGCGTGTCAAGGCAGACTGGACTAAAGCACCGTTTACTGCGTCCTACAGGAAATTCAATGCCAATGCCAAAAGAGTTGGTCCTAATTCAAAGTCAACAAGCTCTGAATCTGACAACCAGGCATGGAGTACTCAAGGACTTGATGCAGCTGGCCGAAACAGGATCAGATGGGTGCAAAACAAGCACATGATCTACAACTACTGCAACGACCGCAAACGGTTTCCCAATGGTCTACCAACTGAATGCAAGAACTCCAGATTCCTCTAGGCCTATGATTGGATATGATTCGCATATTTCATCTTTTGATTCATTTCTGATCTTGAAAATTAATTCTTTATTCTTTGATTCGTTGTTTATCCTCGATGCAAATTATGATTATAAGTAAATACCAGACTACGTACATTAATTGCTAATCTTCTACAGCATAAGCCTCATGCATGTCATCGGAAACTGTTGTATGTAATGTGCTATGCCAGCCTAAATATTTTCAGCGGCAATCATCTTATCCATCACCTTTTCACAAACATAGAGGCAATTTTGTAGGCCTTTTCACAAACATAGAGACAATTTTGTAGGCCTGGACGAGAGGTAGAAAAAGGGCCCTTGATAATTATGAAAAATAAAATATTTGATATAT
The DNA here is from genome assembly GCA_954870635.1 of Arctium minus. Classification (NCBI taxonomy): domain Eukaryota; kingdom Viridiplantae; phylum Streptophyta; class Magnoliopsida; order Asterales; family Asteraceae; genus Arctium; species Arctium minus. The sequence goes on along the minus strand of OX941080.1, from coordinate 39,786,778 downwards.
TGTTTTTATCGTAAAAATAAAATTTAATTCAACAAATATTAATAATTCATATAAAATCATTTTTTCGAGTATGCTTAGATGCAAAATCAATCAATAATTTACTTCTGAATTAATATTTTCTACCATATCAATTTTATATATCATCGTTAATTTGTTTCACCGTCAAAAACATCTTTATGATGTACATTTAATATATAAAATGACATAATTTTGGGTCAAAATCGTAACTATTCGGAGTAATAATTTATGTAAATCAATATCAATCAATTAGGTTTCCATCTCATCTTAGGTTTAATGTATTCATCACTGGTTTATTGTTAAAAACGTCCAACTTTGTTCCTTCCAATGGTTTTGTTCTAGATCTAAATCGAGGCATGTTTTAAGCTGAAATTCTTGGATTCTTGGTATAGTAATCTGAGAGATGTGTGGGTGGGTTGTTTAATAATGTGACCCTTTTCTCGTTGTTAAAAAAATTTAAGCTAAAACCGTCTCATATCTCATATGGCTGGTAATTTATTTTAAAATGTAGGGTCGTGATCTCTTAACTAATAACAAAAATCAATTATATTCTAATACAAATATAGAATTCATGTGGATGAGATACTTAAAAGAGTCAGTAGGAGATGAATGATGGTCGATCGATAATATATCAAAATATTTTCTAGGTAAGTAGTTTTAGACTCTGATACTACATAGAAAAAAAAAACTTAGAAAAACAATATGCAATATTATAAAATGAACAACCAATTAACTTTTTACATACTTTTGTTTTCAATGTAATTAATTAATATATGTTTGGACCCTTAATATAATACAAATTCTTTGGATTTCATTAGACTTTGGATTTCTAATACGACAAGTGGGAGATGAATGATGAAGAATATATTAAATCTTTTTAGGCAAATCTTTTTAGACGGTGGTATCAGATAAAAGACTTAAATAAATAATAAATAATACTATAAATTGTACAACCAATTCACTTTTAAAATATTTTTCTTTTCCAATGTAATTAATTAATATATGTTTGGGCCATAATATAATTAGAAATTCTTTAGGTCCTATTAATATTAGATGCTAAAAGAACTTGTCTCTTTTATTTACTATTTTTTTACTACTATTATATAATATATACTAAAAATTTGGGCCCCTATTTCTCGTGGGCCCTGGGCGTACGCCCGGCCCGCCCTCCCCCAGGAACGGCCCTGACAATAAATCTCTATAATTCCTTATTCTTTGGCTTCATGGTTGACAAAGTGACCAATTGATCACTGGTTCTTTTTTGACAAAATCTTCGTGGATTTTCTCTTGCAACTTCACTTGATGTTTCTTTTCTTCCTTCACCTCAAGCATGACTTCACAAGCCCCATCTTCGAAATCACTCTCACAAATAAATAAACAAATGAATAATTTAAAAGCTAATCTAAACATTACAATGCAACTAAAACTACTAATCATACTCTCATAAATAAATAATTTGAATCATGCTACAACATCGTATCCTCTTATTTTCCCAAATTTTTTCCATTCCTGAATGATTGATTCGAATCTTTTATTCTTCATTTTATATATTTCTTGTTTATGGAGTTATGGAATAGAATTGGTTGCTTTTTTGCAGCTTCCATGGTAAAATTATTGTTTAAAACATGTTATAATGTTGTAGCAGTAGAGAGCCCTCATTATTTCTTGTTGTAAAAGAAGCTGGGGGATAATTTAACTTTTGGATTCGGAGAACAAAATATTTTAGTACAGATAAAAACAATGATTTACTTCTAGCAAAAAAAAAGTTCATTAATTAGAGGATCTTTAGTGCATTTTAATATAACAAAGTTATACTTTTCTCAATGGGGAAAAGAATTTGTCTTTGCAAGTCGGTGTTAGGAAGTTTGGGAATCTATTTCTTCTTTATCTTCAAGTCCCCAACAAAGAAATACGATCTCTTAAGAGCATTAGATGTCGCTTTTTCTGGGGAGGTGTTAGGATCAAGCGCTTACCACTAAATCAAAAGCAATTGCTGATGGAAAAGGCGTAACTTTATTTCCTTATAGCGTAGCAGGCAGCGCCACGTTTCGATTTAGGAAGATGCTGGTCAATGACCCAACAATCCCCCCCATAGCATCTGCCAGCACTAACAAGATCTTCGCTAGAAGTCAATGGCTGCACAACATGGCTTTGGCATTTAAATGCACTCCATGGGATTCGAACTCGTGACCTGCTCTGATACCACATGTTAGGATCAAACGCTTAGCACTACACCAAAAGAAATTGCTGATGGAGAAGGCGCAACTTTATTTCCTTATAGCGTAGCAGCCAGCACCACGTTTCGATTTAGGAAGATGCTGGTCAATGACCCAACAGGAGGAAATGAAGATACATAAAAAATTTGTTGGGTTGCCTGGGATAAAGTGTTAACTAGCAAGGCAAGGCAAAAGGTGAGCTAGGAATAGGTAGTCTAAAAGCGTTAAATCTTGCTATGATGGGAAATGGTGATGGCGCTTTTGATAGGACACGGATGCGATTTGGAGGGAATTGTTGTTAATCTTATGGTAGCTCGTGTGGGTTATTGGACAGGCGTAGAATAAAAGATAAAGCTAGTATTTGGAGCTCGATAGCGGGGTTGGAAAAAAGACTTGGAGAAAGTGGGAATTAATCTCGGTAGCATGTATTTTTGGGACTCGTGGAACATCAGGTCGAAATAGAACCCGGAACGGGATGAACAATACTCGGTAGCTTCCCTTAGGAAAGTGGTGGGCAGTTCAATGTTATCTGGGGTTTGGAGTATAACCTGTTCCACTTCCACTGACCTTGGTCTTACTTCACTGTCCATAAACGGAAAGAAGACTTCCATCTCCAAGTTTAATTCAGACGTAGCTCCCTTCTTTTTTTTCTGGAAAAATCCATTTTGTTATTAGTATACTAGTAAAGGGTCCAAAAGAATAACTGAAAGAAAAGAAGATGATACACATCAGCTAATAGTCCATGTGGTGCTACATCATAGGCACATAACAGGCTGAGTAAAGTTAACGTATTTGTTTAGAGGGAGAGGCACAATAGATTGGCGACTAAAGACAACCTAATTAAAAGGGTATGTCGCAATTTGCAACAGGTTGTCTGAGTTGTGTATCTCTTCGTGCATTTTTTGACAACGAGGTAGGTGGGAGCTCATTTATATAGATGTTGGAAGTTGTGGCCAACGGACGACACCGGTTCGATATGACCTGTGGATGGCCGTGAAACAAAGAAGACTAAGAATACTACAGGAGGTGATGGAAGTGATTTACATGGCTTTCCTTTGGGTGATGTGGAACAAAAGAAATGAGAAACATCATTCGAGGAAGATGAAGAACGAGGATACTACAAGTGGAAGAGGCTTTAGAGAAGGAATTTCAGAGAAAGTTTTGGAAGTGTATCAAAACATATGTTTTAGGGAAGGAATTGGATGACAAAAATATTAAGTGTAGCTGAAAGTAGGATGAGTTTTAGAGAAGGATTTCCAAGCATATTGTACGGCATGGAAAGTGTTTCTAAAATTATTAGAGACGCTTTAAAAAAAACTCTCTAAAGGTAACTTTTTCTTCTTTTCTTTTTTTAATATCAGATAAAAATATCTGGTACGCTTTCACAAACATATCTAAAAACTTTATTTCTTAAAACATAAAATCAAAATAATAAAATAAAACAAAGTTTAGAAAGAATTGGAGTCGAAGCCTTAATTAAGAATTTCTTTCTGATCGGTCAAACACCCTCTCATCCTCAAGTCATCGCTCATTTCTCATCCTCACGACGACGAGCCAGTTCGGTTTTAGAAGAATTGATTCTTGGTTGTTTACGAGTCGGATTACTCATGTTGCCGTCGTGCAAATCGTCGTGCAATTGCCATCTCTCGCGTTGTTGTTTTCTAGCCGGATTATTACTCACGATTTCCTCAAGCCGTTGTTCGAGTTCTAGCTCGAACAGGTAAGGAATTTAATTTCAAATTTGTCGACATCCGTTTCACGGTTCTTCGAATTATTTGTTGTGGTTGATCCTTTAACCTGTTTACACGAGTCCTCGTGAGTTCCTCAAGCTATTTTCCTTTTTTCTGTGACTTTTCTAATATGGATAAGAAATGGTAGAAAACATCAATTTATATAAACTATTTGTTTATTGTTCTAATGTGGATAAAATTTATAGACATTTGTTTTGTTTCACTTTTTGAGTTATATGTTTTTCTATGATTCCATCTAGCAATTATGACTTCCTTTATTCTGAAACTAGAGTTTGAGTTTGTAATTGTAAGTTGTGATATTGATGGTTCAATGGCCAAATTTGTGAAGTATAAAATGTTACATACACGTGAGATTGTTGTGGTCAATTTATTTGTTACGACCAGTCTCAAATTATGATGATTTATGACAGAAAATGTTGTAACAATGATGATTCTTGAAAATTTGCTATGATAATTGGTTGAATACCAACTATAATCATCATACATCATGTGGATCTTGCTATTGATTTCTTCAACCATTTTTGTGATATTTGCTTCCTTTTCTTTTACCTTTGATTCTGAGCAGTGGTTGTCCCCTTTCGGGATGCCAAATAGAATTGGAACAATACAAATAAGATTGGCATCACCCCTGTGCAAGGCCAAAATGCAAATATAGAAGTTTTTTGTCCCCATTTTGCTCTACATCTTCCCCCTTATAGATGTGTGACTGTGTTTCAACTTTATTTTCTTGCACTTAAATGAAGGCATGTTGAAAATGTTTAATCAATTAGATTTTCTCTAGTTATGACTTATGATTATGTTAACTGAAGGTCTTGAAGATGTTTTAGATATTGTTGAGAAAATATTGAAAGAGCGGATTCATTAATTGGTTTTCTAGTATTTATACTTTGTACCTTTCTTATTTTATAGATGGACACTTACTCCCTAATATTTTCCCACAATATTATTCATGAGATAGAGAGTGGATGAGATATAGACAAAATATAACATAATAGGCTAGCCCATATGTAGTTAATATTTTTATTATGCTTTTACATCTTCAAGACTACCCTTAGTTTGGATAGATTTGGAGGAGTAGTATATACTTCCAGTTGAGTTTGTCTAGTCGGAAAGAATAGTGAAAAAGAAGTTAAAAAAATACAAACTAAAACCCTAGTAAATAAAGCATTTTAGCCAAATCTAAAATAGTAATTGTTAACTAGTAATAGACTCATAATTCAACACTTGTGTTTACGGCATTTTAGCATATCTAGTCTTAAAAAAATTGTTGTTCTCAAATTTGGTCTTAAAGAAATTGTTTTTCTCAACTTTAATGCAAATTTTAGGTCCACCAAGCTTAAAACTTTCTTTTTTGGTTTATTAGCCCCAAGGATCATTACAGATTGCATAACATAATTGCATATTCATATGTTTTATAATCTATCTATGATCATATTTGCTGGTTTGATTGGTCTTATCATGGATTTCCAATTTGGAGGCCACTATATCTTCTTTTTTCTTATCGATTTGGTTATTGATTTATACTTAGATTTACACATGGTTGCTAGTCCAACCTATACTTGTCAAGTTTCCTTCATACTTCTATGGCTTTCCCTCTCAATTTGGGTTAGATTTAAAGAGATTGGGTATTGGGAGCTTTTTATTTTAAATTTCATGATGGTTACAAAGGGAAGGGGACTGTCATTTCTGGATAGATATAAAGAGAGAAATAAGGTGGATAATATAGTGGGTATTTTTTTGAATTTGGAAAAAGAGTATGGATTTTGGAGGTGTCTAACTATTGCTTCCTTTTTATTGCTAATGGAGGTGTCAACTTGCGTTATTGGCTTTGTAACATGTAGATTTCTCAAATTTGGTGTTAAAGATATTATTTTTCTCAACTCTAATGCAAATTTTGGGTCCATTAACCTTAAAACATTCTTTTTTATTGATCAGGTCCGAAGTAGGCATTGCATATTGCATTACAATACATATGCATGTGTTTGATGATCGGTTAAGGAAATGAAATGAAGCTGCTTTGTTGTCCCATTTACTTGTTGCTGATAAAAGATGAGAATTGGCACATTGAAGATCTTAGTTTGTTGTAATATGATTTTAGATGTTTTGTTTTATTTATAAATTTGTACATATGTGAGGATTTGGTGAAACATTATGGTTTGCTTGAAAAATTCTTGTCTTTTATGACAAATATATAGAATTACATTGTTTTAGTATTTTGATGTTATTTTTGATATTGTTATTTACTATATTGTAATATATATATATATATATATATATATATATATATATATATATATATATAGTTGAAATATGGATGCTATATATATTATACCCTTCAGAGAAGGAATTATTTTTTCATAAGTGTAACTAAAAGATGTCCTTTAGAGAAACTTTACAAGAAAGTGTAACTAAAACTTATAATTTTAGTGAGGGTTTTGATTAAGTGTATCTAAATATAATAATTAGAGAAAGTTCGATTAAGTGTAACAAAAGAATACCTTAAGAGAAGTTTTATAGAAAGCGCCACCAAAGCATATACCTTTAGAGAAGCTTTTCCAAAAACCTTCTCTAAAAGTTCCTTTTAGCGACGTTTAAAAACTGTCATTGATGCTCAAAAAATGTCACTAAAAACTTACTTTTAGAGAAAATACGGGACTACCTTGATAAAATAAGAATAACCATGGTATTGATACTAAGATAAACCGGATCCCGATAGACAATGTTACTTGAAACGTACAAACCTACTTGATTAGTTTAATTCGGAAACCATAACAATCTCCGACGTGGGCTAATTTATATGTTGGAAATTGTGAGATTTGTGCCAAACCCGGCCTCTCATTTTAAGCTAAACCTGATCTCTCATTTCTCTACAACCAACATAATTTAGATTTTCAATCAGCCAAGTGTGTTTTTCTTGGATCACAAGGGTTACAAGTGTCTTCACCATCCGAACGAATTTACCCGGTCAAGATTGTCAGTGTGTCACCTTCAATGATAAATCCTTTCCATTTAAAGCATGGCCATCTTACCAAATCTTTGCCCTAGTTAAAAAATTAATTCCTAGAACTTTTTTCCCTGATTTTACATGGAAATAAAAAAATTAAAAAATTCCATCATATTCTTTCGACGGTCTTCGATGGAATCCCACATATTTAAAAAAAAAAATATGTTGTTGAAGTTATTTTCGATGGACTCTCGACTATTATGTTTGGTGTTTCGAATAACCATTAAAAATGAATCAAAAACTATCTATGGATTATCAACCGGAACGCTGAAGGTGAGTATCCGAAGTTATTGAAATTCCATCTTTTTTTTTATTAAAAAATAAAGTAAACGATTTTCCCTCTAAATTCTATCAAAAAACCTTTTAAAATTTTCGACGGAAATTTCCTTTGCAGATACCCAATATTCTATTAGTGTTCCGGACAACCCCAAACTCTTTCTTTTCAAACCCTTTCCCTTGTATCGAGACCTCTACCACTCTTGTAGATCACTAAACTATGCACCCACCTTCGCTAGTTCTCGAACGAGTCGAGCTCGATGAAGAAGTCCCCGCCTTTGCAAAGGTGATTGAATGAGTGTCATTGCACTCTTGTAGATCACTAAAGTTGCCCAAGCCAGCTCATGGGAATTTCTTTAAGTAATCGGCTGAATTTCCGTAGCAAGGCCATAGACTAGGGCGAATCTTGTTTAGTCCATTGCCTCGCTGAGATTATGTTACACAACTCGTATGCTTGTGGTAAAAAGAAAAACTTTCATCAAGTATTTGGCACCATTGCAGGGGATATAGGACTAACATAAATTTCGTCACGGACTTGCTACTTTGTGTCTTTATCTCGTTTCCATTTCTTTCATTTTCGTCATCACATCATATGTTATTTAATAAATATGATTCTATTACCAAGAGTAATTGACACACGATTGAAATACGAATATAAATAACTTTAAAACGTCAAGATCATCACCGATGGACGAATCCGTCTGAAGCCCTGGCGGAAACACATCTTACGGATGGAAACATTAATCCATTGAAAATATTGTGGCTGGTACCACATTACATACAACAGTTTCCGATGGCATGAATGAGGCTTATATATGCTGTAGAAGATTAGCAACTAATGTACGTAGTCTGGTATTTACTTATAAACATAATTTGCATCGAGGACAAACAACGAATCAAAGAATAAAGAATTAATTTTCAAGATCAGAAACGAATCAAAAGATGAAAATATGCAAATCGAGATCCAACGCAGGCCTAGAGGAATCTGGAGTTCTTGCATTCAGTTGGTAGACCATTGGGAAACCGTTTGCGGTCGTTGCAGTAGTTGTAGATCATGTGCTTGTTTTGCACCCATCTGATCCTGTTTCGGCCAGCTGCATCAAGTCCTTGAGTACTCCATGCCTGGTTGTCAGATTCAGAGCTTGTTGACTTTGAATTAGGACCAACTCTTTTGGCATTGGCATTGAATTTCCTGTAGGACGCAGTAAACGGTGCTTTAGTCCAGTCTGCCTTGACACGCCCACCTTGGGTTGCCCAGTCATCTGCGTTCCAGAGGCTGGCATACACCCTCATGGGTTGGCTCTTTGGAAATGGGACTCCAGAAGCGTCATGGTTATTGAACACCCTTACTGGTATGTTATCTATCAAGAAACTGCAAAAACAGAGATTTTCAAGATCAGTCTCATGAGAATTTCATGATCGTTGTAAGATGTCCTTGTTGCCCACCCAGTAATAAAGAAACATTTGAGGACATTAATCTGAGAACCAAATATATATATATATATATATATATATATATATGTATATGTTTCATTTCATGCGAGATTTACATGATTCTTTGAGTATTCCATACGATGGTGTAGGTGTGGAAGGCTGCAGTGGGGTCAAACCATAGGTGGAACTGTTGTTCTTTATTTCCTTTCCCTTGTGAATACACGTTGGTGTGGATTGTGTAAGGGTTTCCAGTGGAGTTGCCCAAGAACTCAAAGTCTATCTCATCATGTCCCGCACCTTGTGATGACAACTGAATACAAAGACATGGATTTTGTTAGACTTTGTAACTTTAATAAAACGTGATCATAAAATTTGAAAATATTACGGATCGATGATGGTACTTACATAGAATGTAGTGACTGTGCCAGCGGAGTTGCCAGGTACCAGTTTGAGTTGCATGTCGAATCTTCCGAATAGGTACTCATGCTTGGACTGGAAACCAGATCCCGAGTATTGGTCGAGCGAAAGTGAGAGATCCTGACCGCCATTCAGTATTTTAGCACGTTCACCTCCAAAAGTGATGTCAACATCGTCATAAAAACTGCCTGCAGATGCTGCTAGTATCAGATATGAAATTGTTAGAGCTACTGCACAAGCTTTAGCGTTTGAATAGCTTGACTGTCCCATTATTGTTTAAAGAGAGAGATGTGATGTGTTTTAGATTTGTGGGAAGGGATGGTTTATGTAGGTGTTGCTGCATTGACTATTTTCAAGAGGAACCATCCCGCGTTATGCAAAAAGAAGTCAATGATGCAAATCCGTTACCCAACCTGGATGTATTCCGGAAATCTTGATCATTTACGTGTGCCAACTCATGTATTCATTCTTTTGCCTGGTACACAACTATTGTTTCTGTTTCTACACACAATTTCCTACGTCTTTCCTTTGCTTATAATTTGTGCATGTGATGCCTGCACATATTTTTAATTTTATTCTTGTTTTTTTGTCGACTTAGTGAATTATTTTATTACATGCATATAATTCTTCCGACATTTTCAGTTAACCTAAATGATTGATGTATTCTTCTCTATATTCTATTAATCTATATTGTTCATTAATCATATATATTATTTGTAAATTTCTTTATACATTTCAATCTTACCTTTTATTTTTGTCACTACTATACTTAATTAAATATATATTCATATGGATCTTATAAATGAATGTAATCTATCTGGTTTGGAATTCAAATTAGGATAGAAAAAGAGAAAAGTACCTTTCAATTGAGTATCAAACTCTTTAAGTGACTAATATATAAATTCAAATGTTGTAATTCCTTAGTAGATGTTGAGTGACAAAATTGTGTGGAAGTTGAAAAAAAGTTTGACGATATTTGCAACTCATCATGTACCTGACATGGTGAAACATATCATCTGTTGCCTCAATTGATCCCTCATGACGTAGTTCCTCCATCTATAGAAAATGTATTAGTTGATCATAGTATTAAAATTATGTTCGAAATGTTCTTGACAAATGTTCGGTCTTTACCTTCAACTTGAACCATGTCGGAAAAGTCCTTGATTGTAGTTGCTCTTCCCTGCTAAGGTTTTGTTTAAGTATGTCCATATGCTCACTACAATTGTAAAAAATACACTATAACTTGTGATTGTATGTGTTATGGTAAATTACATTGTAAATATGATTGTATTTGCATAAGGAAAACATACTCTAGGTACGATTTGATATCTTGATGACAGTTGTTGAGAATCACTACAAAACAAAGGCTTATCACCGACGGATTCATCCGTCGGTAAAATGGAAATCCGTCGGTAAATAGCCATCGGTAAAGAGGTGGTCGGCGTTCAAATTACCAACGGATCACCGACGGATATTACCGACGGATCACCGACGGTTATGTTTTCCGACGGATCGCCGACGGCGAGGTTATTTCCGACGGATCACCGACGGTCTTCCTTTAACGACGGATTACCGACGGATTATTTCCGACGAATTTAGCGACGGATTTCCGACGGATATTTATTAAATAAAAATTAAATACTTTCCGACAGATTACCGACGGATAATTTTCCAGTTTTTTATCACATACAAAACCTGCCAATTTTTAAATATTACTAATTTTTAAAGTGTACAAAATATCTATAAGTACATAAACATAATCCTACGAAGGGGGAAAGGGGTGCTGATTGTTAAAATTGATCATGAACGTGTCAAACTGTGCCATTCGTTCTTGCATCTGTCTCTTCTCTGCTTCATCTCTATCCAATCGCTCCAGCATCCGGATCCTCTCTGCTTCCTCTCTCTGTAGTCGTTCCTGCAACTGGATCCTCTGTGTTTCATCTCTCTCTAACCTCTGCCTCAACTCCTCCAACTGAAATTCAACATTTGACAAATATATATAGAACAATGTCAGACAACATTTAACAAACATATGATTAACAATGTTAAGCAGCGTTTGACAAGAATACCTCCTCATCGCGACGGCCGCGCGTGCTCTCGCTCGAACTGGCACCTGAATCACCGGTCATAGCATAATAGGGATCCTGACTGGTCCCCCATCCAAAAAGACGGCCCTTACGCCGTCCTCCGACACTACGCTCCCACAAATCGGCGTCATTGGGAGGTACAGTCCCGGGAGGTAAGTCCGGGTACTCCTCATCCCTATTCCGATGGTAGGCATCCTACAGTTTACCAAATTAGACATTGTCAAGTCAACTAACCTATAGAAAATTCGGCAACATTTCAACTGTGATTTGAACATATATCCATGACCTGCTTTTATGAAAACAATCCTATCGTCTGCCCAACAATTGGCAGCCCAAACTAAGTTTGCTATAATTTCTATCTATCTTATAAAACAAACAAATATCTAGTCATGTATAATTGAACTTACCATCATATGAGCCGCCTTTGGATAAACGTAGATCGGAGGATCCGTGGTCGGACCAGTCGCACCCGGAACAAGCTTCCTGTTGGTGCAGTGTGTAGCCTCCCAAACCTCGTCGCTGGTAGGCTCACGACCCCATGCATCTCTCTAAAATACACAACTTAAATTGTTAGTAGGTAATAAAATCATGTATATAGTACATATATTCATCAATTATATACATTTAGTCTAGTGTATGATAAATTACCAAGCGGTCTCGATGCATAGGGATACTAATAGATCCAGTACAGTGTCTGGATGTCATCCCCTCACACTCGGTGGCCCGATTGGCTGTATTGGCCGAAACTACACGCCGGAACGTGTCGGTGTTCCGTACCTGTTAAAAAGAAGACATAAATCAATATAAATCCTAGTGCAACCGTATACAAGTATTCAAAACAAAACAAAACAAAACAAACCTGCTCAATCATCTGGACCCAAAACTCACTCCGGATCCACTCTGGAAGGTGTGGCGCAAGAATCCTGTAGTCATGTCCGTCGAACTGGACACCATCAATGGCTAAAGACCTTTCCTCAGCGAAGACACGTGCATCTCTCATCATGTCGGAGTACCTATTATGTAGGTGACGCCGATATGCAGCTAATACATCGGCGTCCATCTCAGGAGACCAACTATAATACAACTGCAAACACATTGTTTGGATTAAGTAAAAATAAATCCACTCAATAAGTTAAATAGAGTAAAATACCTACCCGAAATCGATCCAGCAACCGTGGATAGTGCTCATTAGGGACATCCCTAAAATGAGCCCAAGGACCATCAAACATGGACTTAAAGACGACAATGGCCCTCCGGACTGCCGACTTGTCCTTAAACCTTCACAATTGTAAAATATACAACATAAAAAACATTAGGTTCGGTTTATTATGTACTAGAATAAATAATAGATCACATCTACTTACCCGCCCGCATCAGACAACAAAAGTGGTGGTCGCTGACTAGGATGGGGCGTCTGTGATGCCACATTCGGGCCTCTAACCCTCGAGGTCGTTGCTCTATCATCAGACTGGATCTGATCTAGGCCGTCGCCGGTGAACTCATCGGCCTGGGGGTCACCACACCCAGCGGAGCTGCTACTGCCCCTACCCCTACCACTCCTACTACCCCTACTACCCCTAAAAGGGTGTCCAGACATCTAAAAATAGAGAATGGTTAACACAAAATGATATAGGTGTACATAAATCATAAGACCCAAAAATAGAGAATGTTTAACACGAAAATGTCTACATATAAAAGACACACTAGTTATCAGACGAGTGATCAGATAACATAAGTTCGTCTTCGTTATCTTCATCATCATCCATATCTTCAAATTCTTCTTCCTCGTCGCTAGCTTCGTGATCTGATGCAGCTTCCTCACTTGCTTCGTCATTTGTGGCGACTACGTTGAGCTCCCCAATGACAAGAGGGACGGAATCGAGGTCCTCATTTACCCAGTTGTTTGTATGATGAGTTACCCGTTCGTTGGTTTGAAAGAACGGTTCTCCATCCACGTTATCATCATCCAACACATCGATAGCCCTTTCTGCAACTTCATATATTCCACGGGCTTTGGTCTTCACAACTGCCCACCAATCCTTTAAATCCTTACTTCCTGAAGGATAAGGTGTGTAATACACTTGTTCCGCTTGTGATGCTAGGACGTAATAGTCCTCACCTCTGAGTCTAGACTTGTATTTGATATCAACCAACCCATGTTTAGGGTCGACTCTAACTCCATCTGGACTATCAAACCATGTACACTTGAACAAAACTACAGCACAATAGCCCACACCGTAGTACTCCACCTCTAACACGTCGTCCAACAATCCGTAATAGTCAAACTCGGAGTCGTCATAACAAGATCCTCTCACACATACGCCACTATTATGTGTGACACGCCCAACAACATGTGTTAACGTATGAAACTTGTAACCATTGACAAAATATCCCTTATGCGACCAAGCATATCGGCCTGGTCCACGTGCTAGGGATTTCAAATGGTCGGAGAAATCGCCTGATCCGAGCATGACCTATAAAACCGCAAAAAAGAAATAAATTACATATGTGTAACATTACATACGTAAATTTCATATGTTTGTACTCACGTGTTGTTCAAACCAAGTAGAAAACCTTTCATCCCGAGCTTTATCTCGTGCAACTGCATCAAGATGAGGTTCTCTTTGTCGTATCCACTCATCGAAGGTCCATTGAAAAGGTCGAACTTCTTCACAATTCAACAACACATAAATTATTAATTAATTAATTTATCAAATTATATTTAAAATTATTAATTAATTTATCAAATTGTATTTAAATTGACTAAAATACCCCTGAAGTAACTGGGCTTTAAACGAATCCGGTTAGATCAGGGACAGTATGTGATCAGTTAGGCTTTAACGTACCCAGTTGGGCTTTAAACGAATCTGGTTGGGCTTTAACGTACCCAGTTAGGCTTTAATGGATTTAGTTGTGCTTTAACAGATCCAGTTGGGTTTAATGGATTCAGTGGGGCTTTAACGTTCCCAGTTGGGCTTTAACATATCCAATTGGGCTTTAACGTATCCAATTGGGCTTTAACGTACACAGTTAGGCTTTAATGAATCCAGTTGAGCTTTAATGGACCCGGTTGGGCTTTAACGTTACCAGTTGGGCTTTAACAGATCCAGTTGGGCTTTAATGGATTCAGTGGGGCTTTAACGTTCCCAACTGGGCTTTACGTATCCAATTGGGCTTTAACGTACACAGTTGGGCTTTAATGAATCCAATTGGGCTTTAATATATCCAGTTGCTTTTAATGGATCCAATTAGGTTTTAACGTACCTAGTTGGGCTTTAATGGATTTAGTTGGGCTTTAACGTTACCAGTTGGTTTTTAACAGATCCATTTGGGCTTTAATGGATTTTTTTGGGCTTTAACAGATCCAGTTGGGCTTTAATGGATTTTTTTGGGCTTTAACAGATCCAGTTGGGCTTTAATGGATTCAGTGGAGCTTTAACGTTCCCAGTTGGGCTTTAACGTATCCAATTGGGCTTTAACGTACACATTTGGGCTTTAATTAATCCAGTTGGGCTTTAATGGACCCGGTTGGGCTTTAATATATCCAGTTGCTTTTAATGGATCCAGTTAGGCTTTAACGTACACAGTTGGGCTTTAACAGATCCAGTTGGGCTTTAATGGATCCAGTTAGGCTTTAACGTTACCAGTTGGGCTTTAACAGATCAAGTTGGGCTTTAATGGATTCAGTGAACGTTCCCAGTTGGGCTTTAACGTATCCAATTGGGCTTTAACGTATCCAATTGGGCTTTAACATACACAGTTGGGCTTTAACATACATACTATACATGATCACATACGTACTTGTATATACATGATCATATACGTATTTGTATATACATGATCACATACGTACTTGTATATACATACATGATCACATACGTACTATACATATACATGATGTACATACATACTATACATATACAAGCATGATGTATACATACTTTATATATACATGGTGTACATACATTCATGATCACATACGTACTTGTGTATCTACATACATGATCACATACATACAAACATATATATATATACATACATGATCACATAAAAAATAAATATTTATTAAACTATTAAACTTACCGATGGATTACCGACGGATTCTTAAAGGTCGTCGGTAATCCGTCTGTAATTACCGACGGACGTCAAAAAAAAGAAATATTTATTAAAGAGTGAATTACATTGGTGGTCCTGTGGTTTACTTAGATTTTGGATTTGGTCCCAAGAACAAACTATCTACACTGATGGTCCCTATTTTTTCAATTTCATAACACTCAAAGTCCCTCGAGTTAACACCGTTAGCTAGCAACCGTTAAAAATGGCAAATCATTATTTAGACAAACTACATGGACAAAAAGTGTAATTCACTCCAAAATTAATTATGATTCAAATATTTTATTTAAAAATTATTTATTAAAACGAGTTTGTTCACATATTTATTTAAGAAAATTATACACATATTTAAAAAAAAAAACTATTCTCATATAATAATCAAAATATTTTTAATAAAATTATTTTTTATTAAAAATTATATATTGAGATATTTATTTGAAAAAAATTATTCACGTATTTAATTAAAAATTTATTCACATATAATAATCAAATAAAAATTAACCGTATTTAAAATGATTTTTCTAAAATATTTTTTTATTAAAAATTATATACTGACATTTATTTAAATTCATCATATGTTTTAAAAAAAAGCATTCACTTATTTATTTTAAAAAACTATTCAATATAATAATAAAAATATTTTTTTTGTTAACCGCATTGAAAATATTTTAATAAGTATTGTTTTTATATAAAATATGTGAATCACAATTAATTTTATAGTGAATTACACTTTTGGTCAATGTAGTTTGTTTAAATAATGATTTGTTCTTTCTAAGGTTGATAATTGATGGTGTTAATTTGAGGGACTTTGAGTGTTATGAAATTGAAAAGTTAGGGACCATCGGTGTAGATAGTTTGTTTTAGGACCAAATTCAAAATTTGAGCAAACCACATGGACCACCACTGTAATTCACTCTTTATTAAATTATATAAATTACCGACGGATTTAAAAATAAAAAATAAAAAATAAAAAAATTTAATATCCGTCGGTAATTTGTACATTTACCGATGGATTACCGACGGATAGTCTATCCGTCGCAAAATTTCTTTACCATCGGTGATCCGTCGGTAATTACCGACGGATTAAATCCGTCTGTAAATGTGGTCGGAAATAAGCAATTTTCCAGTAGTGAATGTACCATTGCAAAGCATTAGACTGAGTGTTAAAGAACTTCAATCGTGAAGTCCCAAAACAACGTAATATCGCCTTGAACAAAGCAAAGTTTGACGATTCATTGCATATAACATCATCAATGTTCCTCTAAAGTCTTGTGAATTTTGTTTCCAAACCTTTTATGTACAACGATAAAAAGGTTAATGCGTCATCAACAACATAAGCTTCTGCAATTGAACTTTCAGGAAAAGTTGCATTTCTAACATAATGCTTGTAAGTGCCCAAACATTTTTCAACACTATACATCCATCAACTAGCAACTGGCCCACCCAAATGTGCTTGATCCGGTAGATGAATACAAAGATGTACCATTATTGTGAAGAACAAATGAGGGAATATTTTTCTCTAACTTGCATAAAATCACAAGAATCCCCTTCTTTAACTCTCGATTCTCTACCACTAAAAGAGTACGAGCACAAAGTCTTCTAAAAAAGTTGGACAATTCGATTATAGCAACACGAGCATCCTTGCATAACAGACCTACAATTCCAATTGGCAAGAGATGTTGAAGCAAGATGTGAGAATCATTTGTTTCAAGTTCGTCAACTCCCGATCAGATGTCACACAACGTGAAATGTTCGAAGCTTATCCATCCGACAATTGAACTGGTTTATTTTAAAAAATCAAGGAAACATATCTTCTTTTCTTTACTGAACCCATAGCTTGCATGAGGTTTCCTTAAAACACCATAACTTGAATTTTGTAACCATAATTCTTTTCGAATGCCTAAATCCTCCAAATCCATTCTTGCCTTGATCGTATCTTTTGATTTTTTTCAACCCCTAATATGGTATAAATTATATTATCACATACATTTTTTTCAATGTGCATGACATCCAAGTTGTGCCACAGTTTTATCTTTGACCAATATTCTAATTCGAAGAAAATACTACGAGTTGACCAATTATGTGAAGTATGTAACTCATGAAATTTTCTTTTTGTACCAAAATTATTTTTGTTGGGAACTGAAGATTCTACTAAGTGTAGTTACTACTGCTAGTACAAGTGTAGTTACTACTGCCAGAACAAGTTGAAGATTAATACTGCTAAGTGTTACTACTGCTAGTAGAATTACTACTGCTAGTTAAAGTTAGTACTGCTTGAACAAAGTTAGTACTGCTTAGCTAGTTAGTACTGCTAGTAGTTAATACTGCTAGTAGTTAATGCTGCTACTTGAAGTTAATGCTGCTGAGCATTATTAGTGCTGCTAAAGAGATACGAATACTACAGCTGGATATACTGAAGATATACTTAGAAGATATACATGGAAGATATACTGAAGATTTGTTTATTCTTTGTAATTATCTTTTTATTAGTATATGTATAGAATGTTTAGAATAGATAGAAAGATTTTTGTTGTTTTTCAAGAGAAATATCGACCTCAAGGCATAGATCCTAATTCTAGAAAAGTAGAATTCGTATTGGTGAGCCTGTTCATCAATATTGAGGTTGAGAGTGTAATCTTGTAACTTTAAGCATTCAATACAAGTTTACTGTTTGATCATTATATACTGTGTTTGATTACTGTGTTATTAAATATCAAAGTGTTTTTCCGCAACTTCTTTGATATTAGTTTCTGAGTATTAATTCTTGTTAAGAATTCGATCCTGACAAGTGGTATCAGAGCTTATTCTCTCAGAAACAATTATTCATCATGGAAAATCTTACAGAATCAAGCAGTACTTTGGTCTCAAAAGTTCCAATGCTCAGATCCAATGAATTTGACATGTGGAAAATCAGAATCAAGCAATATATTCTCCTCACAGATTACTCTATGTGGGACATCATTGAGAATGGCCCATCTGAAGGAGGAAAGATTGGTGAAGATGGCAAAAGAACTCCTCCAAAGACAGATACAGATAGGAAATCAAGACAGACAGAGATGAAAGCCTTGAGCACACTGCTCTTGGCCATTCCAAATGAGTATCAACACCAATTCTGCAATTGTACTGATGCACAGATGCTCTGGAATGCTCTAGAGAAGAGATTCTCAGGTACTAAAAGTACAAAGAGAAATCAAAAGGCAATCTTAAAACAACAGTATGAAAACTTCATCTCAACTAAGAATGAGTCCATGACTCAAACTTTTGACAGGTTTAATAAACTAATTGGTGAACTAGCTACTATGGGAGTACAGATTGATCAAGATGATGTGAACAGAAAGTTCTTAAGGTCCCTTGGAGATGAATGGACCATGTACACTGTGTCATTCAGACAGAATGATCAGTTGGAAGACAAAGAACTTGATGATCTGTACAATGATCTTAGAGTTTTTGAAGCTGAGGTGGAGGCAAAGAAGAAGCCTTCTGGATATGTTCATAATGCTGCACTCCTATCAGCATCAATTGATTCTACTGCTAACTCTGAATCAGTTAATGCTACTAATGGATCAAATCTAGATAAAGGCACTGATTATGCATTTGAAGCTCTTCTTTCTAATCATGGAAATTCTTCTTTGATCAATGATGACTTAGAACAACTTCATCCTGATGATCTGGAAGAGATGGATATTAAATGGCAGATGGCCATGCTCTCCATGAGGGTTAAGAAGTTTATAAAGAGGACTGGAAGAAACAACTTCTCACAAAGAAGAGAAGATGGAGCAGGGTTTGATAAATCAAAGGTAGAATGCTACAAATGTCATCTTAAGGGACATTTTGCTAGAGAGTGCAAAAGTGGAATGTCTCACAACAACAACCATCAACAAGCTCAATCTGGAAGCTTCAATAACAATAGAAACTCTGCTCAAGCCCTTGTTTCTCAACAAGGAATGGGGTTTGATTGGAGTGATCATGCAGAAGAAGCTATTCAGAATCAAGCTCTTATGGCTAAAGTATCTGATCTCCCATCTGAGGTAAGTTCTAATCTCTGCTCTAAAACTTGCATAGACACTGTTAAAAGGTACAGGGATCACAATCAGAAGATGAGTGATGACCTGAAGAGACTAGAAAAGGATATAAAAGACTATGTGAGGATAGTAGAGAGATTTGAAGATCAAATCAAAGGTTTTCAAGCCAATGAACTACAACACTCATATGACACTAATTACTGGAAGTGGGAGAAAAAGGATTTAGAACTTAAACTGACTAAATCTAAAGAGGAGAGTGAAAAACTGAAAGAGGAGTTAACCAAGGTTAAGCTTGATGTAGAAAAGTTTTCAAATGCTTCTAAAGCAATGGACTCCTTACTGCAAAATCAGATTCATGATAAGTTGAGAAGAGGAATTGGGTATAATGCCACACCTCCACCATATAACAACAATTACATTCCTCCTACTTCAGACCTGTTAGACAACAAAGATAGGAAGGACTTGCCTGAGGGAGCCACTGAAATAGATCCCTTAGATGAGGTAATTGTTGAGGATAAGACTGAAAAAGAGGTTGACAAGAGTAAGGAGAACAAGGTGAGTGGTGAGATTTCTATAGAAAACAACATTATCACCAATGAGGATTGTGGAAGGGCTTGGATCAAATCCAAGAACATAGAGAAGACAGAGGAAAAGTTTGGTAAGGTCCATTATAAACAGACCACAGTTGTGAATCCAGGTCCTTGCAAACAGTGTGCATGTAAGAAGAATGAGCCCCAAAAACAGGACAAAAAGAGGGGAAATCAGAGAAATTGGAATAATCAGTGGGCACATAAACAAGGGGTTGATCTGAGTAAAATCAATAGACCAAAACCTTGTTTTATATGTGGCAAATTGAATCATCTTGCAAAATTCTGTTATTTCAATCCTATGAAACATAGGATGAATTTCCAAAGATCCATGCAAAAACCCTTTGGTTATAAGAAAATTGAAAAGAACCATATGGCTAAGAAAATTGTTAAAACTAAAAGCCACATGAAGAAAAAGTATTCTGTTAAAGAAAGTGTCAATATGTGGATTCCTAAAAGCACTAAAACTGTTAGTACTGCTACCACAAATAGTGCTGCTGACAATGATAGTGCTGCTAGAAGTAATACTACTGCTAACAATGTTAATGCTGCTAACAAGGTTAGTACTGCTAAACCTGTTAGTACTGCTACACCTGTTAGTACTGCTAACTCTGTTAGTACTTCTAATGTTAGTACTGCTTCTAGTGTTGGTTCTGCTAAGCCAATAACATTGACAAAGTACTCTAATAAAGAGTGCTCTGAGTTTAAAAATCTCATTAAAAAGGAATGTAAATACTTTGATGAGAAAGGAAGACCCAAGACAACTGTTGCTTGGGTCCCCAATCATACTAATTGATTTATTTAATGTGCAGGGCAACCAACAGCTCAAGGGAAAGAGCATATGGCACGTTGATAGTGGTTGCTCTAGGCACATGACTGGCAACATGTCATGCCTTCAGGATTTCAAGCAAATTAATGGAGGACATGTTGCATTTGGAGACAATCTTACTGGTGGTAAGATAAGTGGAAAAGGTAATGTCACCAAAGGTAAGATGACATTTGAGGATGTCTACTATGTTGATCAATTAAAGTACAACCTGTTAAGTGTATCACAGGTTTGTGACAAACAACATAGTATATTATTTACTAATACTGAGTGTATGATTCTTGCTCCAGGGTTCAAGGTAGTTGATGAAAGCATGATACTACTTAGAACTCCAAGGAAGGACAATGTTTACTGTCTTGATTTGGACAATGTTGATAGTGATTCATCTTTAAATTGTCTTGTTTCAAAAGCTTCTATAGATGAATCCTCCCTTTGGCACAGAAGGATGTGTCACATGAATTACAAGACTATGAACAATCTTGTTAAAAATAACCTTGTAAGAGGTTTACCTTCAAAAGTCTTTTCATGTGATGATCATTGTGTTGCTTGTCTCAAAGGCAAACAACACAAAACTTCTCATAAGACCAAAGAGTTAAATTCTGTTTCTTCTTGTCTCCAGTTATTGCATATGGATCTGTTTGGTCCTACAAATGTTATGAGTATAGGAAAGAAATCTTACTGCTTGGTTATTGTTGATGATTACTCCCGATTTACTTGGGTATATTTTCTAAGGACTAAGGATGAAACAAGTGGTCTTATCAAATCCTTTATTCTAAGAATTGAAAACCAAACTAATCAAAGAGTAAAAGTCATTAGATCAGATAATGGAACTGAATTTAAAAATCATGATTTAAACTCTTTTTGTGAAGAAAAAGGTATTGAGAGACAATATAGTGCTCCTAGGACTCCTCAACAGAATGGTGTTGCTGAAAGGAGAAATAGGACACTAATAGAGGCTGCTAGATCTCTGTTGGCTGATTCAAAATTGCCAATTACATTCTGGGCTGAAGCAGTTAATACTGCTTGTTATGTCCAAAACAGAGTTCTAGTGGTCAAGCAAAAGAACAAGACCCCATATGAGCTTTTAAATCAAAGAAAACCTTTTATTGGTTTCTTCAAACCTTTTGGGTGTCCTTGTACAATTCTAAATACCAAATCTCACTTAGGTAAGTTTGATAGCAAAGCAGATGATGGATTTCTTGTTGGATACTCATCTCAGAGTAAGGCCTACAGAGTTTTTAACTCTTCTTCTAAAATAATTGAAGAAAGTGACAATGTCAAATGCAATGAGAACACACCAAATCCTGTTGGATCTGGACCTCAATGGCTATTTGACATTGATTCACTAACTAACTCTTTTGGTTTCAGTAATGAGTATACAGGAACAGATGGTGGAGAATCAGAGATCACACAAGTTCAAGAAAGTATATCTAAATCTGTGATTTTTCCCATACCCACAGTAAATGAAGGCTGTGAAAAGGAATCATTTACTGAACCAAGTCAGAGTGAAGAAGACACTAGAGATGAGGAGACTCAAGAATCAGAAGTGACATCTGAAACCATTTCAGTTGAGTTGCATGACTCTAATCTAGAGGCTGGACTGAATGAAGAACCTAGTCATAACACCAGAGTTCAAAAGAATCATCCTCCACAGCTGGTAATAGGAGATATCTCTTCTCCCATGATGACTAGACATCAAAGCAGGCTTCAGGAAATGCAAGATCAACAGCATACAGTGCTCTCATGTTTTCTATCCCAGCTTGAGCCTAAAAAGGCACATGATGCTATGAAAGAATCTAGCTGGATAGAAGCAATGCAAGAAGAATTGTTACAGTTCAAGCTACAAGATGTGTGGGATCTAGTAGACCTTCCTAAAGGTCACAGAGCAATTGGCACAAAATGGATCTTCAGAAACAAGAGAGATGAAAGAGGTATTGTTATAAGGAACAAAGCAAGGTTGGTGGCTCAAGGCTATACTCAAGAAGAGGGTATAGATTATGAAGAAGTTTTTGCACCTGTAGCTAGGATAGAAGCAATCAGACTATTCCTAGCCTATGCTTCTTACATGAACTTCAAAGTCTACCAAATGGATGTAAAAAGTGCTTTTCTCTATGGGTCAATTGAAGAAGAAGTATATGTCTGTCAACCACCAGGGTTTGAAAACCCAAGCTATCCAGACAGAGTATACAAATTAAAGAAAGCACTTTATGGACTACATCAAGCCCCAAGAGCATGGTATGACACTCTGTCATCCTATCTCTTGGAAAATGACTTTGAAAGAGGAGTCATTGATAAGACTCTATTTATCAAAAGAAAGAAGAAAGATATCTTGCTGGTCCAAATCTATGTTGATGACATTATCTTTGGATCTACAAGAAACAACATGTGCAAGGAATTTGAGGATTTAATGCATCAAAGGTTCAAAATGAGTTCCATGGGGGAACTTACTTTCTTCCTTGGACTCCAAGTTCAACAGAAGTCAGATGGCATTTTTATATGTCAATCCAAGTATGTGCAGGATATTCTAACCAAGTTTGGTTTCTCAGAATCAAAACCTGCCAGCACACCTATGGAAACACACAAGCAGATCACAGCAGATCTTGAGGGGGAGGACATGGATATGCATCTTTACAGATCCATGATTGGCTCTCTCATGTATCTCACAGCATCAAGGCCAGATATTATGTTTCCAGTCTGTGTATGTGCAAGATTTCAAGTTAGGCCAAAGCATTCTCACTTTCAAGCTGTTAAGAGGATATTCAGATATCTCAAAGGGCAACCCAGATTGGGACTTTGGTATCCTCATAACTCACCTTTTGACCTAATAGCATACTCAGACAGTGATCTAGGTGGGGCAAACTTGGACAGAAAATCTACTTCTGGAGGATGTCAGTTCTTGGGTGCTAGACTAGTCTCATGGCAGTGCAAGAAACAAACCACAGTATCCACATCTACAACAGAGGCAGAGTACATAGCAGCTGCAAGTTGCTGTTCTCAAGTCTTATGGATTCAGAATCAAATGCTGGATTATGGGGTAACCTTTTTACACACTCCAATCTTTATTGACAACAGCAGTGCTATTAGCATTGTAAATAATCCAGTCAAGCACTCAAAGACAAAGCACATTGAAATCAGGTATCACTTTATAAGAGATTGTAATGAAAAGAAACTTATTCAAGTTGTCAAAGTTCACACTGATAATCAGTTTGCTGATCTATTCACTAAAGCTTTTGATGTGGGTAGATTCACTTTCTTGGTAACAAGTGTGGGAATGATAAACTTTGAATAATCTACTTCTCAACAAGTGAGTTTATACCTGTATATTGTTATTTTTGGTGTTACTAATCTTCTTTTCAGGATATGCATAGCAGTACTCAGTATTTAGCAAGTTTACAAGGAGTAAGTATAGTTAATACTGCTAGTAGTTAATACTGCTAGTTCAGTTAATACTGCTAGTGGTTAATACTGCTTTCAATTAATACTGCTAGTAGTTAATACTGCTAGTTCAGTTAATACTGCTAGTTCAGTTAATACTGCTAGTGGTTAATACTGCTTTCAGTTAATACTGCTCGCGGTTAATACTGCTAGTTCAGTTAATACTGCTAGTGGTTAATACTGCTTTCAGTTAATACTGCTAGTTCAGTTAATACTGCTCGTGGTTAATACTGCTCGTGGTTAATACTGCTCGCGGTTAATACTGCTAGTTAGTTAATACTGCTCTAGGTTAATACTGCTTATATTCCGAATACTATAAATACTTTTTGCCCGCCTAAAAGTTCATAACGACTCTTTGCATACTATTCACCTGCGCTCTAAACCCTTTCTCTCTCAAAGTTCAAAGTTTTCAGGCAAGAATCTTCAAGGTCTATGGCATCCATGGCGTTTATTGATGAGCACAATGAAATTGCGATGCTCCAAAAGCCAAAACAATCTGAAGGTTTTCATCAGATAGTCGACTTTCTGAAGTCGAGCCACATTGCCCATGCTCTCACTATGTCTCCAACTATCTACATTGAGCACCAAAGGCAATTCTGGGCACATGCCACCATTGTTACCGAGGATGGTGTGCGAATGATCAAGACGACAGTATGTGGCAATCCATTGACAGTTACTGAAGAGATAGTTCGCATCAGTCTACGTCTAGACGATGCCTCTGGTATAACGTCTATCCCCAATGATGAACTGTTTTCTACTCTGACAAGAATGGGGTATGGAGGCCCATTGGGTATTTTTAAGTTCTCAAAAGCTAAATTCTCACCTCAATGGCGTTTTCTTGTTCATACCTTGATGCACTGCATTTCTAAAAAGACTACTGGATGGAGTGAGTTCAGCAGTACCATTGCTTATGCTTTGGTCTGTTTGGCCACTGCCAGAAGGTACAATTTTTCACAAATGATTTTCAATGATCTTGTCTCAAACATGGGAAACAAAAAGAGCTTTTATATGTATCCCAGGTTTGTTCAAGCAGTTATTAACCATGAATTGACGGATATACCTCAATCTGTTGGGGTATATGTACCTAAACCCCCAAAAGGCAAGGTCTTCTCAAATATGAGAAGATCTGCTGGGGACTCGGAAGGAGTTGACACCCCATTGTTCTCTACAATGATGGTGGTGTCCCAACCCAATGAAGGTATGGCAGCAGGGTCAAGGACCTCAATAGATCAATCCACTGCTAGCCAAGCCCAACCTTCCCACTCTATATCTATCCCACAGTCCCTACTAAATAAGCCCACTTCTCCAATTACCCAAACTTATCAAAGAAAACAGGTAAAGAAGGCTCCTTCCCTTCTTGTACCATCACCCACTAAGCCTTTAAGCCCTCTAAGGGAGAATTCTCCCTTAGAGAATATCCAAAGGGAAACCACAAGGGTGTCTCCCAACCCAAAGGAGGTGCTCTCTGAGGAGGAGGTAGAGCATATGGGTGATGAGGCTGCCACTACTCCTGCTAGCACAGAGGAGGAAAGTGGTAACATCAATAAGACCTCCCCCATGGCAACCTTGAATGAGCAATCATTTGAAGGACCCTGGTGCCAAGAAACCACAGGGGTGGATAGTGCTTCTGCTAGGCAGAAGACTTCCACTACTAAAAGATCCAATGATCCTTCAATAGGGGGTAACACTCCTGGAGAAGTTGAGGACAGATATAACTATGATGAATTGATGGAGACCATGGGAAACATCAACCAGGATGTCATCAAGCAAGGAAAAGAAATAGAGGAGATGAAGCTGGTGATCCTGTCACAACAAGTCCAGATTGAAAAATTAAAGAAGATGGTGACCAGGCTGGTTCAAAAGAAAAGAAAGAAACAATTTGTGCTCAAAAGGAGGAAACCAGAGACTGATGCTCCCAAAAAGGGGGAGATCAACATGGAAGAAGCATCAAGTGAAAGGGAGTTTGATAAAGAAAAAGTTGAAGTTGAGGGGGAGAAGGAAGCAGAAACTGTTAATGCTGCTGAAACCTCACAAGCAGCAGTAACAGAGTTAACACCAACAGAAATTGAAGTAGCTGAAGTGCTAATCAAAGCTAAGAATGACACTCCCAAAGCAAAGGGAGTGGTCATAAATGAAGGGAGAGACAAGAAATCAGAAAAGAAAGACATGGCTGCAGATATGAAAAGAAAAGGGAAAGAAAAGATGATAGAATCTGATCAACCATCTAAAAAGCAAAAGATGATTGAGTCAGATGAAGAATTAGCAAAGAAAGTGCAAGAAGAGTTAGATCTAGCAGAAAAGGAACAGGTTGAAAAAGACAGAGAAATGGCCAGAGCACTAGCAAATGAGTTAAATGAAGCATTCCAAAAAGGGTTGGAAACAGAGAAAGCCAAGCAAAGAGCAATAACCTTGAGAAAGGCTATGATGGCCAGATCAAGTGCAAAGAAGAGAAGACCTTCACAAACTTACCTTGCCACTCAGGAAAGAAACAAAATGATAACTTTCTTGAAAAGTGCAATTGGGGTAAAGAAAGAAATGTTTGTGAAGATGAATTTTGATCAAATCAAGGATCTATATGAGAAAGAAATGGAGAAGCTGAAGAGCAATGAGAAGGACAGAGTGGAGTTTGAAAAGAAGGCAAAGGAGAGACATGATATAGACATGAATCAACCATTCCCTGAAAGTGAAGAGGGAACTCCTATAAAAGAAATGGAAAGGGAAAAGGAAGAAAAGAAGAAGGAAGATACTTTAGTACAGGTTCAAAAGACTTTGAAAAGAACCAAGATGATGGCCAAAAGAAAGAAAGATAAGAAGCCCAGAATAGAAGAAGAACAAAATGTTGCTGAAGAAGAAGGGGCACCTGAGTCATCAAGTCAACAAGGGTCATCAATCAAAGATGATGTAAGCTTATATATGGTAGTGATGGACAAAGTGCCTGAACCAATTTCTGCAGAACCTGTTGGAGTTAAGCCACCAGAGATCATTCACTGGGATGTTCTGAAAATGGATGGAAAAGATTACATCAGACTAAAGAGGAAGGGTGATAAGTATGAAATATTCAATACTTGGATCAAAATTGTCAAAACATGCTCTAGATCTGATATAGAAGAGATGTTTGACATAGGAATTAAGCTGTATGCAGACCATCTGAATACTCCAGGAATTTCTCTTACAAAACTGGTGATGGAGTATCTATGCATGATGTTCAAACCTGAAGAAGTGAACCAGGTCATCAAGAATGTGTTTAAAGAAGTTACAAGTTGGACTCTATATGAAACTAGTGGAGTATATGCAGTGACTTTGGATAGAAATCACACAGAATACTTCCTAGTGGATAGAGTATATAATCACACCAGACTAAAGGTCCATGCTATGTTAAAGAAGAAATTGGGTTGTGCACAAAATTCAGAAATGGCCAAGTATCTCATTCAGAGGATAATCAATCAGAGTTTGGGACTGAATCCAGACTTAGCAGCGTGATCTTGGAAGTTTTGGGAGCATTAAAAGAGCATCTGGAAGAATATCTGAAGAACTTGACTTCTCTTCTAAAAGTCAAGTTAGGGGGAGATTGTTGGGAACTGAAGATTCTACTAAGTGTAGTTACTACTGCTAGTACAAGTGTAGTTACTACTGCCAGAACAAGTTGAAGATTAATACTGCTAAGTGTTACTACTGCTAGTAGAATTACTACTGCTAGTTAAAGTTAGTACTGCTTGAACAAAGTTAGTACTGCTTAGCTAGTTAGTACTGCTAGTAGTTAATACTGCTAGTAGTTAATGCTGCTACTTGAAGTTAATGCTGCTGAGCATTATTAGTGCTGCTAAAGAGATACGAATACTACAGCTGGATATACTGAAGATATACTTAGAAGATATACATGGAAGATATACTGAAGATTTGTTTATTCTTTGTAATTATCTTTTTATTAGTATATGTATAGAATGTTTAGAATAGATAGAAAGATTTTTGTTGTTTTTCAAGAGAAATATCGACCTCAAGGCATAGATCCTAATTCTAGAAAAGTAGAATTCGTATTGGTGAGCCTGTTCATCAATATTGAGGTTGAGAGTGTAATCTTGTAACTTTAAGCATTCAATACAAGTTTACTGTTTGATCATTATATACTGTGTTTGATTACTGTGTTATTAAATATCAAAGTGTTTTTCCGCAACTTCTTTGATATTAGTTTCTGAGTATTAATTCTTGTTAAGAATTCGATCCTGACAATTTTGGTGCTTTCCCAGGAGGAGTCACTGAAGGTAACTGGTCTAGTAATTGAACAACCTCATCACCGGATTTCAGCGTACTTGGTTCATCATATTCAACGAAACCATCAAGTTCTTTACTTTTTCTCCATCGATGACTAGAAGGTATCCACTTTGTCGATCCCATATAACATGTTTTGCTTTTGATACTACGAAAATGTATGTTTTCTAAACATTCCGAGCATGCCAAATGTCCTTTTCTGGAGTAGCCAAACAAGTAAGTATATGTAGGAAAGTCTGATGTCATCCACAATACAACAACTTTAAATTAAACACACCTCCACTAGTGGCATCATATGTAGTTACTCCTACCCACAAAGTCTTTAACCCGTCAATTACTGGTCGCATGAAAGTGTCAAAATCTTTACCTGTGGATTTTGGACCGGGAATCAGCAAACATATCATATAATTGGTTTGATGCATCATTTTCGAAGGAGGAAGATTCAATGCTTTTACGATTACATGCCAAGTGTTGTATGATGCACTCATGTTCCCAAGGGATGAATACCTCGGATGTCAAACCTAGCCTTACATTCCTTGAATCTGTCGCAAAAGCAGGATAAGTCAAGTCAAAGTCATTCCAAGCCTCACCATCAACCATATGACATAACACACCTTCTTCTGCCTTTCCTTTTTTGGCATGCAATCACATATCTTCAGAAGTATGTATTAAACCCAGATAACTAGTTGATAACTATCACACGACACAATACTAATCAAGAGATGAATAAATCAGAATAACATACCACGATCCCTTAATTAATCAATGAAAAACAGTTGTGTGTTCTTGGTACCTTGATGCGTATGATTACAATACGGCTACCTCCTCTCTATAATTATGATTATGATAATAATGAGGATTAACCTAAAACCTATTTATTTAAAACCTATAAATACTTAGGCCGTATAAGCCTAATGGGCTTGAGGCCCAATAACAAATAACTATCAACTTATTACAATTTATGATCCAACAATCTCCCCCTTTGGATTCAAGATTAATTTTTTTTTGGAAATTTGCTTCGGGTCTTCACTTCTCTTTTGAATAGCAGGTGTCCTTCTGACGATTATCTTCAATCAGACTTTTTTTATGAATCGAATAAGCTCAGACACTTTGAATTCTTTGAAATCTTCAGCAGTCTTCATGTTATCTTCTCCCCCTTTGTATATTCTCCCTTTTTATTATTCTCCCCCTTTTTGATGAGTGGTGAGGATCATCATCATCAAAACATAGCAAAAACAATCTTCCCCTTTTTGTATAGTCATCAATTAAGCACTGTCTTCATGTATAGATCCCTGTGTGGAAATAAGAGCAGTCTCTCCAAATGGAGAAGGTGATTATTTCAGTCTTTTCAGATTCAAATAAAATAAATGTGGTAACCCTGAATAAACAAATGGCTCTGTTTGGAATGTCTGTCAGTGACACAAAGTCACTGAGTAACACAAAGTTACTATATAAGGAGCTGGTTTTGATGTTGGCTCCCCATGACTTCCATTCAATCATCGAATAACACATGATTATCTATGAATGTTCTGACATAAAACAAATTTCTGTGTGCTCGTGCATGTGTATGAAAGAATTAAGCACCGATGATTGTTTTTCAATGTAGACTCAAAGTATGTAAACTTGTTGAGACAACAACAAATTATACAAAAACTCAATGTGCATGAGAAATGGTTCGAAGGTGTGGCAACTTTCCTTCTTTTTCAATATTAGTATCTTCCAAATGAAGAACCAATAGCATATGTGCTGCTTTCCCAGAAAATGTGAAACATTCTCTTTTTGAGAAAAGAATGAGTAGCTGGTGGGGTTGTATGCAAGAGATGGCATGGGCTAGGTGCCTTTTTCAATGATGGTCACCAAAGAATGTGAACCAATCAGATTATGTGGCTGCCCGGCTCAGAAAGAAGTTTGGTGCAGAGTCTGATATTCTTTTACTCTGTTCTCTCACCCTCTTTCTTTTAATTCTCATTTCTAACCAATCTCTTTTTTCCATTTTACCTCTTCACACACCAACACTCAATCTTTTGACCCCTCTCCCCTCAATCACTCAGGGAATACTTCCAGGGTAGGAAACACTGGTTATCGTGAATACATGGAAGTTCTGTTAAGCTCACACACTGAATCCCTTGTATTTTCCTAAAAGGACATGTTGTTCAACAGTCTTTTGTACATGAAAGCACAAAGGAATAAACATGAAGAATAAAATTTTGGAGAAGTCAAAACATTTTTGTGTTTGACAATGCAATTCTCCCCCTCAAACTAAAAGAGTTTGTCAATTAAGCTCTTTGACAAGTAAGCTCCCAAAAATCATTTAAAATCACATTTCACAATTCATGAAAATCTTTGAAGAATAGGAAGTGGTTTGAACATTTAAGAAACCATTTTTCACAAGTGAAAGTTGTTCATCTTTCAACAAGTGATAGAATGTAAGGATTAGAAATATGTACCTGTAAATCAGAATCCTATACTCCCCCTAAAATGAATATTTTCAGTGAAGTATCAAAAACAAAAACTCAGATATCCTCCCTCTCGATACCTGTAAAAAATCAATTTAATCAGAAAAATATGACAATGATAATAAAAATCATATTTATCTCCTCCCCCTAAGAGATATAACAGTTAGTTCCCCTTCAAATCAAAAACTTCTATAAAGGATTTTATCATTTAAGCATCCTATCAGAAGAAAACATTTGAGTACGGGTTTTGAACTTAAGTATTCAAAAGTCATGATTACTTATTCTCAGGTGAGAATAGTATTTAATCTTTTCCTGAAAAATCAGAAAATACATCAGTAAAAGTATAAAGCATATAAGCTCCCCCTTAATATGTGCATAATCTTTAATCATGAAACCGAGTTCTGAATTACTAGGATTAAAGTAAATTCAGAAGTCAAACTTTTTGATATTGAAGTCCGAGTCCTAAGTTGTTGTACTTAGAAGTCATTACTTTAACACTTAAGCAAGAGTCCTAATCTGTAGTAATCAGAAGTCATCGTTCTTTCTCCCCCTTAAACTTTGGGTGCCTGCAACACAGATTTAGCTTTTGGTACCCACTGGTAGTTGGGTCCTAATGGATTAGTTGTAGTTCTAGTGGGAGATATAAAATAAGAACCATACCAGTTATTCACATAATCTTTTCTTACAAAATCATCTGAGCCACAGTAGGAACAACTAATTTTCTTTTGTGCTAACCTGATCAATTGATTGATAGTGTAAACCAGATCAGGTTTGCCAAAAGTTTTACTTTTTGAAGCATAGTTCCATTTAGCATTTGATGTATGCACAAATGATTTATCGGTGTTCTTCTCCTCTGGAGATCCTTTAACTCTCCAGATCCAATTTCCTCTATCTTTTTCTTCATCATTCCTTTTCCAGAACATTTTCTTCCGAGACTTGTTCTTCTTGAAGTTACCTGAACCATCAACATTTTGTCATAGAAAAGGTTAGAAGGACGAATCTGATCTTTATGTTCAGAAGTATGATCATCAATTACATCAAACAAAGGATTATTAGAAACTTTAGTAAAAATTAAACTTGCTGCTGAATTGAATGAGCATTCGAATGCAGTTAGATCATTTCTTGGTGATTGAGCTATTGAGTCTGGCGTCTTGTGCTCAGACAGCTTCACTTTGAATATGTTGGGTCTGAAATATGTTGTCTGGTTAGTACTGCTAAGTATTGAAGATTACTACTGCTGAAGACATTAGTGCTGCTACTTGAAGATATTACTACTGCTAGTAGTATTAATACTGCTTGAAGAGTTAGTACTGCTAGAAGAAAAGTTAGTACTGCTTGGAGAGTTAGTACTGCCAACAGAGTTGCTACTGCTAGAATGTTAGTACTGCTGAGGATGAAGATACTGCTAGAAGGATTAATGTTGCTAATGACGATAAGGATGATTTGTGCGAAAGACAAGGAAGTTGAAATAATTATGGAATTGATACTGAAGATTATTGTTTCTTTTATAATTATCTTGTAATCTGTTTTGTATATATAGTCTAGAAGTCTTAGATTATTAGATATACATAAATACATACGTTTTTGTTTTCAGAGAGAATTAGCCTCAAGATTATTAGTATTCCTTTCATTAGAGAAGTATTGAACGTCTGTTGAGTCTGTTCAACAGATTGAGGTTTTGGTTGTAATCATTAAGTTAATTCAATATAACTTGTGATTTGATTCATATACTGTTTCATTGGTTTATTGTTAAAGTGTTATTCCGCAACTTCTTTAACAAAGTTTCTGAGTGTTTAATTAAATTCTTGTTTTGAATTACGATCCTGACAAGTGGTATCAGAGCTAAGGAACTCAAAAAGCAATAATCATCATGGACGGATCACACAACAGTGTTCTTGTTTCAAAGGTTCCCATGCTCAAACCTAATGAGTTTGACATGTGGAAAATCAGGATCAGGCAGTATATACTTCTTACAGACTACTCAATGTGGGACATCATTGAGAATGGTCCCTCCAATGAAGGAGAGATGGGAGCAGATGGAAAGAGACCTCCACCAAAGACTGATGGAGAAAGCAAGATGAGGCAGACTGAGATGAAAGCCTTGAGCACTCTGCTTTTGGCAATTCCTAATGAATATCAACATCAGTTTTGCAACTGTGTTGATGCCAAAATCTTGTGGAATGCTTTGGAGAAGAGGTTTTCAGGTACCAAAAGCACTAAGAGAAATCAGAAAGCAATTCTCAAGCAACAATATGAAAATTTTATGTCTACAAAGAATGAGTCTATGAGTCAAACCTTTGATAGGTTCAACAAGCTGATTGGAGAATTGGCCACTGTTGGCGTCAAGATGGACCAGGATGATGTCAACAGAAAGTTTCTAAGATCTCTTGGTGAAGAATGGGTAATGTATACAGTATCATTCAGGCAGAATGATAATCTGGAGGATAAGGAACTTGATGATCTCTACAATGATCTCAGGGTGTTTGAAGCAGAAGTTGAATCTAAGAAGAAGCCATCTGGATACTCTCACAATGCTGGTCTCTTATCATCTACTACTGATTCTTCTGCAAACACAGAATCAGTTAGTGCTGCTTATGGCTCAAAACAGGATGGACTCAATGATTCTGTTTTGGAAGCCTTCCTTGCTAGTCATGCTAAATCTTCTCTTATTAATGATGATCTGGAGCAGATCAATGTTGATGACCTTGAAGAGATGGATATCAAGTGGCAAATGGCAATGCTCACCATGAGAATCAAAAGATTCATTAAAAGAACAGGAAGAAACAACTTTGCCATGAGAAGAGAAGATGGTGCTGGATTTGACAAATCCAAAGTGGAATGCTACAAGTGTCATAAACTAGGGCACTTTGCAAGAGAATGCAGAGGAGGAATCTCTCAACAGCATGGGAGCAACAATCAACAATCAAAGTCCACCAACTACAACAACAACTGGAACCCATCTCAAGCACTTGTCTCAAAAGATGGAATGGGATTTGATTGGAGTGATCAAGAAGATAAGGCAATTCAGAATCAAGCATTGATGGCTGAGGTTTCAGAGTCTTCAAGCACTGCAATTCCCATAGAGGTAAAATCTAAACTTTGCTCTAAAGCCTGTCTTGAAACTGTTAAGAAGTACAGGGATCACAATCAGAGCATATGTGATGATCTTAAAAGGTTGGAGAAACATAGGAGAGAGTCTAATTTGATCATTGTGAATTTTGAAGAACAAATTAAGGCATATCAGGCCAATGAACATCAACATTCATATGATCAAAACTATTGGAAGTGGCAGAAGAAGGAGTTAGAGATTAAGCTAGAGAAGGCTAGAGAAGAATGTGAGAAAGTCAGAAGTGAATTTGAGAAGGCCAAATTAGACATTGAGAAATTTTCCAATGCCTCTAAAGCAATGGACACTTTACTCAAATCTCAAGTTCATGAAAAACTGAAGAGAGGTATAGGATATAATAACACCCCTCCACCTTACAACAACAACTATATTCCACCCACTTCAGACCTCTTAGAAAGGCAAGATAAGAATGACTTACCTACAGAAGCCAAAGAGGTAGATCCACTAGACACTGTAGTAGTTGAGGCAGAATCTGAAGAAGAGAACAATGAGGATAAGAATAAGGAAGACCAGAAAGAAATTCACTTAGAAAACCATATTCTTACAAATGAAAGGGGAGGTAAACCATTTGTCAAGAGTGAGAAAGTGGAGAAGTCTAAGATTGGGGAAGGGACTGTTAAGAGTGAGAAAGCTGAGACCTCTAGGAAAGGGAAGGAAAAGGTACAGGGAGATCACTATATGCAAACTACTGTTGTAAATCCCTGTACTTGTCAACAGATCAAGCCCTATCAACATTATAAAATAAGGGGAAATCAGAGAAACAGAAATAACCAGTGGGCTCAAAAACAAGGAATTAATCTAAGCAAAATTAATAGACCAAAGCCTTGTTTTATTTGTGGCAAGTTAAAACATTTAGCCAAACACTGTTATTTCAATCCTGTTAACCGAAGAATTACTTTTCAAAGAACAATACAAAATTCTGTTGGTTATAGGAAGCAATCAAGAAGATCAAGGAATCACATGACTGAGAATGTGAGAACAACACCAATGAAGACTGGTACTGCAAAATCTCATATTCAGAATAAGTTTGCTAAAACAAAAAGCAGATATTCCAAGCAAATCAAGGAGTAACACAAAGAATAGGAAAGCAAACAAATGTGTCTTAATTTGGGTCCCAAAAGAAACTAAACCTGTTAGTACTGCTACCTCAAATAGTACTGCTAACAGAAATAGTGCTGTTGATAGCAATACTACTGCTGACCAAGTTAGTATTGTTAATAAAGTTAGTACTGTTGACCAAATTAGTACTGCTAATAAGGATAGTACTGCTAACAAAGTTAGTGTTGCTGACCAAGTTAATACTGCTAACAAGGATAGTACTGCTATCAGTGTTAATACTAACAAGCCTATAATTAAGACAAAGTATTCCAACCATGAGATTCCTGACTATGATCATCTCATCAAGACTAAGCTTAATGAATATGAGTATGTTGATGAGAAAGGGCAACCCAAGACCACTTTGGCTTGGGTTCCCTCAAGAAACTAACTGTTTTATCTTATGTGCAGGGTAACCAACAGCTCAAGGGGAAGAGCATTTGGCATGTAGATAGTGGTTGCTCTAGGCACATGACAGGTAACATGTCCTGCCTTCAAAATTTCAAGAGGTTTGATGGAGGACGTGTTGCTTTTGGTGACAATCCAACAGGAGGTAAGATAAGTGGTAAAGGTATGGTTTCAAAAGGTAAGATGACTTTTGAAGATGTTTACTATATTGAGCAATTAAGATACAACCTGTTAAGTGTATCACAATTCTATGACAAGAAACATAGTATATTATTTAGTGATACTGAATGTATTATCCTTGCTCCAGGATTCAAGGTAGTTCATGAAAATATGATACTACTTAGAACTCCTAGAAAGGATAATGTTTATTGTTTGGACTTAGAGAGTGTTTCATCTGATTCATCACTTAATTGTCTGTTTTCAAAAGCTTCTTTAGATGAATCATCTCTTTGGCACAGAAGGATGTGTCACATGAATTTTAAAACTATGAACAATCTTGTGAAAAACAACCTTGTGAGAGGTTTGACTCAAAAAGTGTTTTCATGTGATGATCATTGTGTTGCATGTCTTAAAGGCAAGCAGCACAAAACTTCTCATAAGTCCAAAAAAATAAACACAATCTCCTCACCCCTTCAGTTATTGCATATGGATCTCCTTGGTCTTAAAAATGTGATGAGTATTGGTAAGAAATCCTATTGCTTAGTCATTGTTGATGACTTCTCTAGATTTACTTGGGTATATTTTCTGAGGACTAAGGATGAGACAAGTGGACTGATCAAATCCTTTGTCCTTAGGATTGAAAACCAAACAAATCTAAGAGTTAAAGTCATCAGATCTGATAATGGAACTGAGTTTAAAAACAGTGACTTAAACAGCTTTTGTGAGACTAAAGGTATTGTGAGACAATTCAATGCTCCTAGGACTCCTCAACAAAATGGTGTTGCTGAGAGGAGAAATAGGACATTGATTGAGGCTGTTAGATCTCTGTTGGCAGATTCAAAATTACCCATTACTTTTTGGGCAGAAGCAGTTAATACTGCTTGTTATGTCCAAAACAGAGTTCTAGTAGTCAAATCCCAGAGAAAGACACCTTATTAACTTTTCAAAAAGAAGAAACCTTTTATTGGATTTTTCAAACGTTTTGGGTGTCCTTGCACAATCCTCAATACCAAATCTCATTTAGGCAAGTTTGAAAGCAAAGATGAGGATGGATTCCTTGTTGGATACTCCTCTCAGAGTAAGGCATATAGAGTATTCAATAGTTCTTCCAGGATTATAGAGGAAAGTGACAATGTCAAATGCAATGAGAACACACCAAATCCAATTGGTGCAGGTCCAGATTGGTTGTTTGACATTGATTCACTAACTAATTCTTTGGGTTTTAGTAATGTACAAATTGCAGGAACAAGTTCAGAAAAAGTACAAGCACAGAAACCAGAGTTTGTGCTGTTCCTTATACCTACAGTTGATCCTGTTGAATTTTGTCAACAAGAAAAGAAGGATGATTCAGAAACAGAGGATTCTGAACCAAAACAGGATGAAGATGATAAAGGTGATGAAGAGGATAAAGGTGATAAAGAGGATGCTCATCCTTTAGGTTCAGGAAACACAAGTCCTGAAATGCCCACATTGTCAGAAGATGATACTAATGAAGAAAATTCTTCAGTATTTGGTGGAAACACTCCTGAAAAGAATGATTATAATCTGGATGCAAATATTAATGAGGAGGTTGCCCATCAAACAAGAACTCAGAAGAATCATCCTCCTCAGTTGGTGATTGGTGATATCAATTCTCCCAGGATCACAAGGCATCAAAGTAAGTTAGGAGGATTGAAAGACTTGCAATCAGGTTTGTTATCTTGTTTTCTATCTCAGATTGAACCCAAGAAGGCCTATGATGCAATGAAAAAACCAAGCTGGATAGAAGCAATGCAAGAGGAGCTGCTGCAGTTTGAGCTGCAAAATGTGTGGGATCTAGTTGACCTTCCACAAGGACAAAGGGCAATTGGAACTAAATGGGTTTTCAGGAATAAGAAAGATGAGAGAGGTATAGTGATAAAGAATAAGGTCAGGCTTGTGGCACAAGGGTATACATAAGAAGAGGGGATGGATTATGAAGAAGTGTTTGCACCAGTAGCCAAAATTGAGGCAATTAGGCTGTTTCTAGCCTATGCTTCTTTCATGCAGTTCAGAGTATTTCAGATGGATGTTAAGAGTGCATTCCTATATGGGAAAATTGATGAAGAATTGTATGTTTGTCAGCCTCCAGGGTTTGAGAATCCTAACTTTCCTGACAAAGTATACAAATTAAAGAAGGCACTCTATGGGCTACATCAAGCACCAAGAGCATGGTATGACACTCTGTCTACCTATCTCTTGGAAAATGCATTTGAAAGGGGAATCATTGACAAGACCCTTTTCATTAAAAGGAAGAAGAAGGACATCCTGCTTGTTCAAATCTATGTAGATGATATCATTTTTGGATCCACAAAAGATTATATGTGTAAGGAGTTTGAGGAGCTGATGCACAAAAGATTCAATATGAGCTCTATGGGTGAACTCACATTCTTCCTTGGGCTACAGGTTAAACAGAAGAAAGATGACATTTTCATAAGTCAATCCAAGTATGTGCAGGATATCCTTACAAAGTTTGGATTTTCAGAAGCAAAGCCTGCAAGCACACCTATGGAAACACACAAACAGATTACTGCAGATCTTGAGGGGGAGGATGTGGATGTTCATCACTATAGATCCATGATAGGCTCCCTCATGTATCTAACAACTTCAAGACCAGACATTATGTTTGTTGTATGTGTGTGTTCCAGATTTCAAGTGAGACCTAAGCAATCCCACTTTCAAGCAGTCAAAAGGATCTTCAGATATCTCAAAGGACAACCTAGGTTGGGTCTTTGGTATCCTCATGACTCACCATTTGATCTACTTGCATATTCAGATAGTGATTTGGTTGGTGCAAACTTGGATAGAAAGTCTACATTAGGAGGATGTCAGTTTTTGGGTGCAAGACTAGTGTCATGGCAGTGTAAAAAGCAAACCACAGTGTCCACCTCTACTACAGAAGCAGAGTATATAGCTGCTGCAAGCTGCTGCTCACAGTTGCTATGGATTCAGAATCAGATGTTGGACTATGGTATTACTTTTTTTCACACTCCCATCTTCATTGATAACAACAGTGCTATAAGCATTGTTAATAATCCAGTGAAGCATTCAAAAACCAAGCATATAGAAATCAGGTACCATTTTATTAGAGATTGCAATGAAAAGAAGTTAATTCAGGTTTTGAAGGTACACACTAGTAACCAATTTGCTGATCTATTCACCAAAGCCTTTGATGTGGGTAGATTCACATTCTTGGTCACAAGTGTAGGCATGATAAACACTGAATAAGCCTCTTTTGATTTTCTTTATGTACCATTTCTGTATAGCTTCTTTCATGCTTACTTTCTCATATTGTATTGTGCATGGTGTTGCTAACTATTTGTGTTGAAGTGTTTCAGATTACCTTGCTGATTAGAAACTTGGTACTTCTGGTTAAGTTAATATTGCTCTCACTATTAATCCTGCTGACAGTTCAAATATGGTTAAGTATGGTTACTACTGCTAGGTCGTTTATACTTCCATTGCAAAGTTACTACTGCTTTCCTTATTTCTACTGCCAGACAGTGTTAATACTGTTGGTATGTGTTAATACTGCTAGTCTGTGTTAATACTGCTGGTATGTGTTACTACTGCTTATATGGGTTAATACTGCGGGTTTGTTAATGCTGCTAGGGTACTTAGTACTGCTTTTAGCTGAAACCCTCTACCTATAAATACCCTCTCTGACCGCTAAAACCCAAATGGCTCTTTGAATTTCCAGCGAGTTTTCATCCTCTCTCTCTCTCTCTCTCTCTCTCGAATTCTAGCTTTCCAGTGCGTAATCCCTAGTGTTGATTCGAACCCAAGACTCGATCAAAACGATGGCAGGACTGGATTTCGTTGATGACCACAATGAACTTGCAATGTTGCAGAAACCCAAACAAGCTGAGGGTTTTCATGAAATTGTGGATTTCTTATCACAATCACATATTGCCTATGCGCTAACGGTGAATCCTACCATCTATGTGGAGCACATGCGACTGTTCTAGGCAAATGCATCCATTCAGAATGTTGATGGCAATCAGGTCATTCAATCAAGGGTCTGTGATAAACCTATCGCAATCACATAATCCTGCATTCGCACTCATCTACGTTTAGATGATGCCTCAGGTATTACTACACTTTCCAAGGAAGATCTCTTCCAAGAAATTGAAAGAATGGGGTATGAAGGTCCTACTGAGGTCTACAAGTTTTTCAAAGCAAATTTTCACCTCAGTGGATATTCCTTGTTCATACTCTTCAGCATTGTTTATCTCGCAAGACAACTGGATGGAGTGAGTTTAGCAGTACAATAGCTTATGCTCTTGTCTGCTTAGCTACCTCCAAAAAGTTCAATTTTTCTCAAATGATTTTCAATGATTTGATGTCAAACTTGGATACCAAAACCAAAACCAAAATATTCTATATGTATCTAAGGTTTGTACAAGAAGTACTGAACAATGAATTGACGGATTTACCCTCTTTTCAAGAGGTGTATGTACCTAAACCTCCCAAAGGGAAGGTATTTTCCAACATGAGAAGGCCTAGTAAGGACTTCTCTGGAACAGACATACCATTGTTCTCTACAATGATGGTTGTGTCCCATTCCCATGGTGAGGCATCAGGGTCACAGCCCATATCTGACCAACCCACTGATGACCTACCCATACCATTCATTTCAAATGATCCTCCTCAGATCCTTACTGATAAGCCAATTCCCCCAATCTCTCAAATCTATGTAAGGAAAAAGGTACAGAAGGTTCCTTCCCTTCATGTATCTACACCCCCAAAAGCCTACAAGCCCTCTAATGGAGCATTCTCCAATAGAGAATATCCAAAGGGAATCCACAGGGGTGTCTCCCAACCCCAAGAAGGTGCTCTCTAAGGAGAAGGATGAGCATGTGGGCAGTAAGGCTCACACTACTGATTCTGCACAAGGTGTGGATCAGGACAGTGTGAACATCACTAAGACCTTCCCCACGACAACTTTGGATGATATAACTATAATGAATTGATGGAAACCATTGGAAATGTGAACTTGGATGTCATCAATCAGGGCTTGGAGATAAAGGAGCTGAAAAAGGTGATCACTTCTCAATAAGTGCAGATAACCAAACTCAAGAAGATGGTACTCAGTTTGGTACACAAAAAGAAGAGAAAGCAATATGTCCTGAAGAAAAGGGGAAGTGCTCATGATGCTTCCAAAAAGGGGGAGAATCAAGAAGCTGAATGTGAGAAGGAAAGCTCAGTTGGCATGGAATTTCAGTTTGAGGGGGAGAAGGTTAAAGCAGAAACAGAAAAAACAGCAGAAACATTTGTGAAAGCAGCAGAAACAACAGAGAAAGAAGCAGAAACTGTAGAAGCAGCAGTAACTACTGGACCATCAGTAGAATCAGAGACAGCAGCAGCAGAAACTGGAATGTCTAGAGAAGAAATAGAGATTGAAGAGACTCTGATGAAGGCAAAACATGACACTCCTAAGGCCACTCAAAAGGCTAAGGGAGTGGTGATCAAAGAAGGAGTCCTAGAGAAGAAAAAGAAAGAGGTCAGTATGTCAAAGGGCCAAGAAGAAAGGCAAAGAGAAGATGGTTGAGCTTGTGAAACCTGCAAAGAAGAAGAAACAAATAGATTTGGATGCAGAATTGGCAAAGGAGTTAAATATACAGTTTGATAAGGAACTTGAAAAGGAGAATGAAATCCAAAAAGCTAAAGACAGAAAGCTTGCCTTAGATCTGGAAAAAAGGCTCAATGAAGAATACCAGAAGAGCTTGAAAACTGCTGCAAAGAGGGTGACTATGAAAGCTTCAAAGAAAAGACAGCCTTCAAAGACCTTTCTATCTACACAAGAAAGAAGAAAAATGATAAACTTCTTGAAAGGATCTGTTGGAGTGCCTGAAGGGATGTTTACCAAAATGTCTTTTGGCAGAATAGAAGACTTATACAAGAAGGAGATGGCCAAGCTTCAAGAAGACTTCAGTCAGAGGGTTGAATTTGAAAGGAATATGAAAGAAAGACATGATCTGAACATTCAACAGCCTTTCCCTGACAGTGAAGAAGGCACTCCTACAAAAGAAAAGATAGAAGTCAAGAAGAAAGAGACTTTAGCTCAGAAGATTGGAGCTATTAAAAGAATGAAGTCAATTGCTCCAAAGAAAAAGGTAAAAATGCCTAGAACTGAGGAAGGTGAGACAGAGCAGAAACAAGCAGAGCATCTTGAAACTAAAAAGCAGAGTCAAGGGCAATCTAGTCAACAATCTTCAGAACAGCCAAGACAATCTGAGAGGTTGATCTGTATATGATAGTGACTGATGAAGAACCAATGAAAGTTGATCCTATCTCAGTGAAAGCTCCATAAATTATTCATTGGGATACTTTGGTGGATTAAAGAACAGAATACTTCAGAATTAAAAGAATGGGTGACAAATATGAAGTTTATTCAACTTGGGGAAAGATCATCAGAAGTTGTAACATAGTTGATTTGGAAGAAATGTACAAAGTTGGTTTGAGCTTATATGGTGACTTGTTGAAAGGAGAATGGATGAGTCTAACAAAGATAGCTCTGGAATATTTGTGCATGATGTTTGACCCTGTTAAGGTTGAATATCTTATCAAAGACGTGCATCATGAAAATGGATTTAAAAGTATTGATCACTGGATGCTTTTTGAAAGATCTGGAGTCTATGTCATAACCATTGACAAAAGCTTTCCTGAGTATTATCTGGTTCATAAGATGTATGACCACAAGAAAGAAAAGTTGCAGAGGATGCTGAAAGCAAAGTTGGTCTACCCTAAAGGTTCAGAAATGGCAAGAATTGTGATTAGAAGAACCATTAATCAAAGTGTAGGATTGGATCCTAATTTGGGAAATTGAGCAGTTATTTTGAAAGCATCATGAAGACCTTTATGCTGAAGAACTTAACTTCTTGTTTTCAAAAGTTAAGTTAGGGGAGATTGTTGGGTCTGAAATATGTTGTCTAGTTATTACTGCTAAGTATTGAAGATTACTACTGCTGAAGACATTAGTGCTGCTACTTGAAGATATTACTACTGCTAGTAGTATTAATACTGCTTGAAGAGTTAGTACTGCTAAAAGAAAAGTTAGTACTGCTTGGAGAGTTAGTACTGCCAACAGAGTTGCTACTGCTAGAATGTTAGTACTGCTGAGGATGAAGATACCGCTAGAAGGATTAATGATGCTAATGACGATAAGGATAATTTGTGCGAAAGACAAGGAAGTTGAAGATAATTATGGAATTGATACTGAAGATTATTGTTTCTTTTATAATTATCTTGTAATCTGTTTTGTATATATAGTCTAGAAGTCTTAGATTATTATATATACAGAAATACATACGTTTTTGTTTTAAGAGATAATTAGCCTCAAGATTATTAGTAGTCCTTTCATTAGAGAAGTATTGAACGTCTGTTGAGCCTGTTCAACATATTGAGGTTTTGGTTGTAATCATTAAGTTAATTCAATATAACTTGTGATTTGATTGATATACTGTTTCATTGGTTTATTGTTAAAGTGTTATTCCGCAACTTCTTTAACAAAGTTTCTGAGTGTTTAATTAAATTCTTGTTTTGAATTTCGATCCTGACATAATACGATCTCTTCAAGTTCCTTTATCTTTGACGACAAAACGTTTCTTTCCTTTGCAATCAGATCAAACTTCTTTTGCAATTCATATTTCGTCTTCTTTTCCTCCAGAATGTTTGTTGACAACTCAGATAACTTTTCTGTCAGCTTAGCTATCTCAGTCTCTAGAACTTTCTTTTCTTCAGAAAAGTCTTTATTTACATTCTTCTGATCAGCTGTCTTCTTCTCTTTCTCAGCCTTTTCTCTCTCTAGAATGATAACTTTCTCAAAGTCTGAAACTTGTTGAGAAAGCTTAACACATTTAAGCTCTAAAGATTTCTTCTCTTCAAAAGCTTTTCTTGAGAAATCAGAGAATTTCTTAGCAAATTCTTTTCTTTCTTTCTCAATCTTCAACATCTCATCTTTGGCTTTTGTGTTGTCTCTGTCTTGGGTTGCCTTTTCTTTCAGCATATTAATCTCAACCTCAAGACTAAAGACTTGATCTTTCAGTTTATCTCGTTCCGCAAAGACTTGAGAATTTGTCTTTCTAAGCCCTTCAGATGTTTCTCTAGAAATGTTTGCTCTCCTTCTAAGCTCATCAAGCTCTTTTTGCATTAACTCCTTCTTTGACCATGTAGAGCTTGAATTAAGACTTTCAGATCTTTTTAGCTTTGCTTGAAGATTTAAGATCTCATTCTCTTTCGACTCAATAATTCCTGCATAATTAATTTTAAAATCATTAATGCATTCCGAGCAAACAAAATCTTTCTCTGAGTCCTTATCATTTTTCAATCTGTCAATCTGTTCTAGTAGAGATGAGTTCTGAATCTTCAGATTTTCATTCTCAGCTTCTAGTGCTGGAATCTCTGGCATATATGCTAAAGCACAGTCTCTCTTGGTCAGCACTGTATTTCCCTTCTCATCTATGTAAGGAATGATGATATCTGTACCTCTTAAATCAACTTGTAAGATCTTAGAATCAAGAATTGGATAAAAACTACACTAAAAAATTTTCAGAAAAATAAATTTCCAAAAATAATTACGTGCAGAATTCTCAAACAGTACAAGTCACAAAGTAATCAGAACTGGCGCAGAGGTAAAGTTTGCGCTACAAGGAGGTGGCGCAAGAATGAGATTTGCGCGAGTAAAGGGTGGCGCAAAAATGGAATTTGCGCTAGAAGAGGGTCGCACAAAATGAGTTTTGCGTGAATAGGCAGTGGCGCAAAGGTATGTTTGCGCGATGACCGGGTGGCGCAAACCTGAGGATTGTGCGAATACCTTATGGTGCAAACAGAGCGACCGGGGTCTTGCTTGGCCGGTGTCTTGCTCGACCGGAGTTATGTCCGACCGGACCTGTGTCGACCGGTATGTTGCACGACCATACAAGTCTTACGACCGGTATAATGTGACCGATAGGGTGCGACCGGTATGTATTCGAACGGTATCTCGACCGATGTGTCGACCTGTGCCCTATGACTGGGATTGTTGTGAGGAGACC
This sequence comes from Arctium minus, assembly GCA_954870635.1. NCBI lineage: Eukaryota > Viridiplantae > Streptophyta > Magnoliopsida > Asterales > Asteraceae > Arctium > Arctium minus. Next base: position 39,742,028 of record OX941080.1, on the reverse strand, counting down.
GACTGGTATGGTGCGACCGAGGTCGCCTGGGTGCTGTGACCGGGGTCGACCGGACCAATGTGTGAACCGGTGAAGTGTGTGGCGCAAAACAAAGCTTTGCGCGAATAGGGTATGGCGTAAACTTGGTCGACCGGTGTTCTGACTGGTTGAATAACGACCAGTGTTCTTGAAGGTTTCGACCCAGAACACGATTTTCAGACCAGAAATCCACACAAAAACTCAAATTCAATGCAAAAAAGCAGACTTTTGTAAGACTTTTGTAACCACAAACATATATCGATCAAATCACAATAAAAATCAATGATTAAAAACAACTTTTAATGCTTCAATTTGAATGGGACAGAGGTCGATAGATATAAGAACCCAGATCCAAGAATTATCAAAAAAGCCAATCAATTGATGATTTAGAGTGCAATTAAACTATCAGATAATGTTCTAAAGCATAAAACACATCTAATCAAATCAACTTTATGCATAAAAACTCATTAATTCATGAAATCAATTATTCACACAGTGAGTTATCGATGAACACGATGAACACATATTTAATCCAAAAAGCTTGATTCTTTAGGCTCTGATACCACTTGTTAAACCCAGATAACTAGTAGATAACTAGTTGATAACTATAACACAATGTCAGGATCTTAATTCTAAACAAGAATAAACTCTCAGAAAACAATATCAAAGAAGTTTGCGGAATAACACTTTGATATTCAATGAAACAGTAAACAAACGGTAAATCTGATGAATAACTTGCAAACTCTTATTGAATGATTTAAAGTCACAAGCTTTTACACACAACCTCAATATTGATGAACAGGCTCACCAATACGAATGCTACTTCTCTAGAATTAGGGATCTAACCTTGAGGTTGATTCTCTCTTATGAAAGCTAAAACTCAGAATGAAAGTTTTTAAAGAAAACAAACTATTCTATACATATACTGAAAACAAAAAAAATAATTACAAAATAATAAAAGATCTTCAGTATAATCTTCCATCATTATCTCTAAGCTTCCATAGATATCTTCAATCCAGCTGTCATCCTTGCCATACGAATCTTCATCTTATAAGCAACATTAATACTCTGAGCAGTATTAAGTTGTATCAGCAGTACTAACCATGCTTAGCAGTATTAACTTTGTTCTAGTAGTACTAATCTTGATGAGCAATATTAACTTGTATCAGCAACATTAACTTCAACTGGCAGTAGTAATTCTGTTGTAGCAGCATTAACCATACTTGAGCATTTCTGAATTTCCCAACAATCTCCCCCTAACTTGACTTTTAGGAAGAGAAGTCAAGTTCTTCAGATGCTCCCAAAATACCATTCTTCAGATCCCTGTATCAACATTTAGCCCTAAACTTTGATTGATCATTCTCTGAATCAGATACTTTGCCATTTCTGAGTTTTCAACACATCCAAGCTTCTTCTTTAACATTGCATGAAGCTTAAGTCTGCTGTGGTTGTATACTCTATCCACTAGGAAGTATTCTATGTGATTTCTATTCAAAGTCACTGCATATACTCCACTAGTTTCATATAGAGTCCAATTGTTGACTGTTTGAAACACATTTCTTATCACATGCTCCACTTCTTCAGGCTTGAACATCATACACAGATACTCCATCACCAGTTTTGTAATTGAAATCCCTGGAGCTTTTAACTGATCTGCATACAACTTCATCCCTATTTCAAACATTTCTTCTATATCAGACCTGGAGCATGTTCTGACAATCTTAGCCCAAGTATTGAATACCTCATACTTTTCATCCTTCCTCTTGAGCCTTATGTATTCCTTTCCATCCACTGTCAATGTATCCCAGTGAATAACTTCAGGAGGCTTTACACCAACAGGTTCTGCTGAAACTGGTTCAGGCACTTTGTCCATCACTACCATGTACATCTTTACATCATCAGTACTTGAAGGCTCTTTCTTTTCAGATGACTCAGGTGCCCCTTCTTCTTCAGCAACCTTCTCAGCCTCTCCTTCAGTTATTCTAGGCTTCTTGGTTATCTTTCTTCTTGCCACCATCTTGGTTCTTTTAAGAGTCCTTAGACTTTCACCAAGAGTGGCCTCCTTCTTTGGAGTTTCTTGCTCATCTGGAAAAGGTTTTTGTATCAACAATTCATTGCTCTCTTTCATCCTTTTCTCCATTTCTACCCTTGCCGTTTCATTCCCTTGAAGCTTGATCATTTCTGCATCATACAGCCCTTTGATTTTCTCAAAAGACATCTTTGAGAACATTTCCACTTTGACACCTACAGCACCCTTGAGGAAAGTAATCATTTTCTTTCTCTCTTGAGCACCAAGGTATGTTTTTGAAGGTTGTCTTTGTCTTTTCTATGCAGCCATTTTGATCTTTCCAGTCTTCCTTAGAGATGTGGCTTTCTTCTTGGCTAGTTCTGTTGCAAGACTTTGTTGATAGGCTTTATTCAGTTCTGCAGCCATTGCTTTTGCTATCTCTCTATCCTTTTCCACTTGCACATTTTCTGCTTCTTCAAGTTCAGCTTGTATCTTTCTAGCCAGAGTTTCATCTGACTCAATCAGCTTTTGCCTTTTCATTGGTTGATTAGATTCCACTAGTTGCTTTGCCTTTCTCTTTACTCATCACTTTCTGAATGCTAACTTTCTTGACAGCTTCAACATTGTCTTTGATGACAACTCCTTTGGCCTTTGAAGTGACCTTGGGAGTATCATTCTTGGCTTTGATTAATTCTTCTGCTGTCTCAAGTTCTTCCAAATTTCTGCTCTGAAGATCACTTAATACTTCTTTCACCATTTCTTCTGCTTCACTTAGTTCAGCAGCATTAACAGTTTCTGCTTCTTGTACACCCTCTGAATCTTTTTCCACTGCTTGTACCCTTTCTGTACTTATTCCATCAAGCTCCCCCTCAACTCCTTGTTTCTCCCCCTTATCTGTAGCTTCTTCTATTTTAAACTCAGCTTCTGACTCCCCCTTTTTGGGAGCATCATCCCCTGATTTCCTTCTCCTTAGCACAAATTGTCTCTTCTTCTTTTTCTGGACTAGCTTCATCACCAATTTCTTGAGTTTGGTAATTTGCATTTGTTAGGACAAGATTACCAGCTTCATTTCTTCTATGTCAGCTCCTTGTTTGATAACATCCATGTTGATGTTTCCCATAGTATCCATCAATTCTTGATAGTTATATCTGTCCTCACCTTCTGCAGGAGTGTTACCCCCTTTTGAAGGATCATTGGATCTTTTAGTAGTGGAAGTCTTCTGCCTAGCAGAAGCACTATCCACCCCCTTGGTTTCTTGGCACCAGGGTCCTTTGAATGATTGCTCATTCAAAGTTGCCATGGGGGAGGTCTTATTTATGTTACCACTGTCCTCCTCTGTGTTAGCAGGAGTAGTGGCAGCCTGCTCACCCATATGCTCAACCATCTCCTCAGTGAGCACCTCCTTGGGGTTGGGAGACACCCCTGTGGTTTCCTTGTAGATATTCTCTAAAGGAGAATTCTGCCTTAGAGGGCTTAAAGGCTCAGTGGGTGATGGTACAAGAAGGGAAGGAGCCTTCTTTACCTTTTTCCTGATATAATTTTGGGTGATAGGAGAAGTTGGCTTATGAAATAGGGACTGGGGGATTGATATAGAGTGGGAAGGTTGGGATTGGCTAGCAGTGGGATGGTCTAATGAGGGCCTTGACCCTGCTGCCATACCTTCTTCAGTGTAGGACACCACCATCATTGTAGAGAACAATGGGGTGTCAACTCCTTCCGAGTCCAAAGGGGATCTCTTCATGTTTGAGAAGACCTTACCTTTGGGAATTTTTGGTACATATACCTCATCAAAGTGAAGCATATCCGTCAATTCGTGGGTTATAACTTCTTGTACAAACTTGGGGTACATACAAAATCTCTTTTTACTTCCCAGGTTTGAGACAAGATCACTGAAAATCATTTTAGAAAAATTGTACTTTATGGCAGTGGCCAAGCAGACCAAGGCATAAGCAATGGTACTGCTAAACTCACTCCATCCAGTAGTCTTTTTAGAGATGCAGTGCATAAGGGTATGAACAAGAAAACGCCATTGGGTATAAAATTTTTCTTTTGAGAATTTAAAACCACCCAACTGGCCTCCATACCCCATTCTTGATAAATTTGAGAACAGGTCCTCATTAGGAAGAGAAGTAATACCTTCAGCATCGTCTAGACGTAGACAGATGCGTATCACCTCTTCAGTAACAGACAAGGGTTTGTCACACACCCTTGTTTTCAGAATCTGCACACCATTCTCTGTGATTATGGTAGCATTCGCCCAGAATTGCCTTTGATGCTCTATGTATATTATTGGCGACACAGTTAGAGCATTGGCAATATGGCTATTCTTCAGAAAATCCACTATCTGATGAAATCCTGCAGCTTGCTTTGGCTTTTGGAGCATCGCGATTTCATTGTGCTCGTCGATGAATGCCATGGATTCCATTGAACTTGAATGTTCTTGCCTGAAATACTTGGTACTTGAGAGAAAAGGGTTAGAGAGCATGTGATCAGTATGCAAAGAGTCGTTATGAACTTTTAGGCGGGTAAAGGGTATTTATAGTGTATGGGACATAAGCAGTATTAACCTAGAGCAGTATTAACTAATAGCAATATTAACCACTAGCAGTAGTAACTAACTAGAAGTATTAACTGAGAGCAGTATTAACCACTAGCAGTATTAACTAACTAGCAGTATTAACTGAGAGCAGTATTAACCACTAGCAGTATTAGCTAACTAGCAGAATTAACTGAGAGCAGTATTAACCACTAGCAGTATTAACGAACTAGCAGTATTAACTGAGAGCAGTATTAACCACTAGCAGTATTAACTAACTAGCAGTATTAACTGTGCATTGGCAGTATTAAAACTGCACTGGCAGCATTAACTATACTTACTCTTTTTGAAGCTTATGAAGGTCTGATCAAGGCAATAACTACCTGTGAAAGATGATTAGCAGCACACAAATAACCAAAATAGCAGGTATAGGAACACTTTTAAAAACATGAGCTCATTCAGAGTTGATCATGCCCACACTTGAGACCAAGAAAGTGAATCTACCCACATCAAAAGCTTTAGTGAATAGATCTGCAAGCTGGTTGTCAGTATGAACTTTGGCAACTTGAATGAGCTTCTTTTCATTGCAATCTCTGATAAAGTGATACCTGATCTCAATGTGCTTTGTTTTGGAGTGCTTGACTGGATTGTTAACAATGCTTATAGCACTGCTATTGTCAATAAAGATTGGAGTGTGCAGAAAGGTTACCCCATAGTCCAGCATCTGATTTTGAATCCATAGAACCTGAGAGCAGCAACTTACAGCAGCAATATACTCAGCTTCTGTTGTTGATAAGGACACTGTGGTTTGTTTCTTACACTGCCAAGATACTAGTCTTGCACCCAAAAGTTGACATCTCTCTGAAGTAGACTTTCTGTCCATGTTGGCACCACCCAAGTCACTATCTGAATAGGCAATCAAGTCAAATGAAGATTCATATGGATACCAAAGACCTAATCTAGGTTTCCCTCTTAAGTATTTGAAAATCCTCTTCACAGCTTGAAGATGTGATTGTTTAGGCTTGACTTGGAATCTGGCACAAACACATACTGGAAACATGATGTCTGGTCTTGAGGCTGTGAGATACATGAGAGATCCAATCATTGATCTATATAGATGGACATCAACATCCTCCCCCTCAAGATCAGCAGTGATCTGTTTGTGGGTTTCCATTGGTGTGCTTGCTGGCTTTGAGTCTTTTAAACCATATTTCTCCAGGATGTCTTGCACATAATTTGATTGACTAATGAAGATTCCATCTTACTGCTGTTTCACCTGAAGTCCAAGGAAGAAGGTAAGTTCACCCATTGAACTCATTTTAAAGCTCTTGTGCATCAACTCTTCAAAGTCTCTACACATCTGATCTTTTGTGGATCCAAAGATGATATCATCCACATAGATCTGAACTAATAAGATGTCCTTCTTACTTCTTTTAATGAAAAGGGTCTTGTCAATGATGCCCCTTTCAAACCCATTCTCCAAGAGATAGGTAGACAGAGTGTCATACCATGCTCTTGGGGCTTGATGTAGACCATAGAGTGTTTTCTTCAGCTTGTATACTCTGTCAGGATATGAAGGATTTTCAAAACCAGGTGGCTGACAGACATATACTTCTTCATCAATTGTACCATATAGAAAGGCACTCTTTACATCCATTTGATAGACCTTGAACTTCATGTATGAGGCATAGGCTAGGAACAGCCTAATTGCCTCTACCCTTTCCACTGGAGCAAACACTTCATCATAATCTATGCCCTCTTCTTGAGTGTACCCTTGTGCCACAAGCCTTGCTTTGTTCCTGATCACAATACCTCTCTCATCCTTTTTGTTCCTGAAAATCCACTTGGTGCCTATAGCTCTTTGACCTTTTGGAAGGTCCACCAAGTCCCAAACATCCTGTAGTTTGAATTGAAGTAACTCTTCTTGCATGGCTTCTATCCAACTTGAATCCTTCATTGCATCATAGGCCTTCTTAGGCTCAATCTGGGATAGAAAGCAGGAGAGTACTGTGTGTTGTTGATCCTGCAGCTCTTGAAGTCTGCTTTGATTCCTTGTAATCATAGGAGAAGAGATGTCTCCTATTACCAGTTCTGGAGGATGATTCTTTTGAGTTCTAGTTTGATGACTAGGTTCTTCATGGATTCCCACCTCTAGATTGGAATCATTTAAGTCAGCTGAGGAGATCACCTCAGCTACTTCTAGCTCTTTATGCACTGAAGATTCCTCTTCTCTTCTTTCTTCTTCACTCTGTATTGGCTCAGTTATAGTCTCCTTTTCACAGAATTCAACAGGTTCTTTTATATGCATAGGAAAGATCACAGACTGAGGTATAATGTCTTGAACTTGTGTAGCCCCTGATCCTCCACTTCCTGACCCTGCATAATTGTCACTACTGAAACCAAAAGAGTTAGTTAGTGAATCAATATCAAACAGCCACTGAGGACCAGACCCAATAGGATTTGGTGTGTTCTCATTGCACTTGACATTGTCACTCTCCTCAATTATTCTAGAAGAAGTATTAAAAACTCTGTAAGCCTTACTCTGAGATGAGTAACCAACAAGAAAACCATCATCTGCCTTGATATCAAACTTTCCTAAGTGAGATTTGGTATTGAGAATTGTACAAGGACACCCAAAAGGTTTGAAAAATCCAATAAAGGGTTTTCTTTTATTTAAAAGCTCATAAGGTGTCTTGTTTTTAGGCTTGACTACTAGTACTCTGTTTTGGACATAGCAAGCAGTATTAACTGCTTCTGCCCAGAAAGTTATTGGCAGTTTAGAATCAGCTAACAAAGATCTAGCAGCCTCAATCAGTGTCCTATTCCTTCTCTCAGCAACACCATTTTGTTGTGGAGTCCTAGGTGCACTGTATTGTCTCTCAATTCCTTTTTCCTCACAAAAGGTGTTTAGGTCAATATTTTTAAATTCAGTACCATTGTCTGACCTAATGACTTTTACTTTTTGATTAGTTTGGTTTTCAATTCTTAGAATAAAGGATTTGATCAGTCCATTTGTCTCATCCTTAGTCCTTAGAAAATATACCCAAGTAAATCTAGAGTAATCATCAACAATAACTAGGCAGTATGATTTCTTACCTATACTCATAACATTTGTAGGGCCAAACAGATCCATATGCAATAAATGAAGAGAATTAGAGATTGTGTTCACCTCTTTGGACTTATGAGAAGTTTTGTGTTGTTTACCTTTGAGACAAGAAACACAATGATCATCACATGAATAGACTTTAGAAGGCAAACCTCTTACAAGGTTGTTTTTAACAAGTTTATTTATTATCTTAAAGTTCATGTGACACATCCTTCTGTGCCAAAGTGATGATTCATCCAGAGAAGCTTTTGAAACAAGACAATTTAGGGATGAATCAGATGAAACACTTTCCATATCTAAACAATATACATTGTCCTTTCTGGGGGTTCTTAGTAGTATCATCTTTTCATCAACTACCTTGAATCCAGGAGCAAGGATAATACATTCAGAATCTGTAAATAATATACTATGTTGTTTGTCACAAACCTGTGATACACTTAACAGGTTGTACCTTAACTATTCAACATAGAATACATCTTCAAAGGTCATTTTACCTTTGGTCACATCACCTTTACCACTGATTTTACCTCCATCTGGAGTATTCCCAAAAGCAACATGCCCACCATCAATCTTCTTGAAGTTCTTGAGGCAAGACATGTTCCCTGTCATGTGCCTAGAGCAACCACTATCAACATGCCAGATGCTCTTCCCCTTGAGCTGTTGGTTGCCCTACACATAAGATTAGACAATTAGTATTGATTGGGAACCCAAGCCAAAGTGGTCTTGGGTCTCCCTTTCTCATCAAAATACTTACATTCCTTTTTGATGAGTTTTTTAAAATCAAAACACTTAGTATTTGAGTACTTTGTCAAGATTATTGGTCTAGCAGCACTAATACTAGAAGCAGTACTATCTTTAGAAGTACTAACAGAGTTAGCAGTACTAACAGGTTTGGCAGTATTAACCTTGTTGGCAGCACTAACAGAGTTAGCAGTATTAACAGAGTTAGCAGTATTAACATTTGCAGAAGTACTAACAATGTTAGCAACACTAACATTGGTAGCAGTAGTATTGCTTCTAGCAGCACTATCACTGTCAGCAGCACTATTTGTGGTAGCAGTACTAACAGCTTTAATGCTTTTAGGTATCCAGATCTTGACACTGTCTTCCACATTCTTTTTCTTCATGTGGCTTTTAGATTTAACAACCTTCTTAGCCATATGGTTCTTTTCTTTCTTCCTATAACCAAAGGGTTTTTGAGTAGGTCTTTGAAAGTTAAGCCTTTGGTTCATAGGATTGAAAAAGCAGTATTTGGCAATGTGTTTAAGCTTTCCACAAATAAAACAGGGTTTTGGTCTATTGATTTTCCTCAGATCAACCCCTTGTTTTTGTGCCCATTGATTATTCCAGTTTCTCTGATTTCCCCTTGGTTTATCATGTTTTTGGGGCTCAGATTTATTGCATGCACACTGTTTGCAAGGGATAGGGTTCACAACAGTGGTCTGCTTATAATGAACCTTCTTGGTCTTTCCCTCAGTCTTCTCTATCTCATTGGACTTGACCCAATTCTTTCCACATCCCTCATTGGTAATTATGTGGTTTTCTATAGGAATCTCACCACTCACAGTGTTGTCCTTATTCTTGACAGTTTCTTTCTCAGTTTTATCCTCAACAACTACTTCATCTAAGGGATCTATCTCAGTGGCTCCCTCAGGCAGGTCCTTCCTATCCTTTGTTTCTAACAAGTCTGAACTAGGAGGGATGTAGTTGTTGTTGTAGGGTGGTAGTGTGGTATTGTACCCTATTCCTCTTCTCAGTTTATCATGAATTTGAGTTTGTAGTAAAGAGACCATTGCTTTAGAAGCATTGGAAAACTTTTCTACATCTAGCTTGACTTTAGCTAACTCTCCTCTTAACTTATCACTCTCCTCTTTAGATTTGGTCAGTTGGAGTTCTAGGTCATTCTTCTCCCACTTCCAGTAGTTTGTGTCATAAGAATGTTGAAGCTCATTGGCTTGAAAACTCTTAATCTGATCTTCAAACCTCTCAACAATCCTCACATAATCTTTTATGTCCTTTTCTAATCTTTTAAGGTCATCACTCATGTTCTGGTTGTGATCCCTATACCTTTTAACAGTGTTAATGCAATTTTGAGAACAAAGATTAGAAGTTACCTCTGTTGGGAGATCAGACACCTCTGCCATTAGAGCTTGATTTTGGATAGCCTCTTCAGCTTGATCACTCCAATCAAACCCCATACCTTGTTGAGAGACTAGGGCTTGTGCAGAGTTTCTGTTATTATTGAAGCTTCCAGACTGTGGTTGTTGGTGGTTGTTGTTGTGAGACACTCCACTTCTACATTCCCTAGCAAAGTGTCCCTTCTGCTGACATTTATAGCATTCCACCTTTGACTTGTCAAATCCTGCTCCATCTTCTCTTCTTTGGGAGAAGTTGTTCCTCCCAGTTCTCTTGATGAACTTCTTAACTCTCATAGAGAGCATGGCCATCTGCCATTTAATGTCCATCTCTTCAAGATCATCCGGATGGAGTTGTTCCAAGTCATCATTAATTAGAGAAGAGTTTCCATGACTGGACAGAAAGGCTTCAAACACATTTTCAGTGACTTTCTCTTGATTTGCTCCATTGGCAACACTAACTGATTCAGGGTTAGAGGTAGAATCAATTGATGCTGATAGGAGTGCAGCATTGTGAACATACCCAGAAGGCTTCTTCTTAGCCTCTACCTCAGATTCAAAAACTCTTAGATCATTGTATAGATCATCAAGTTCCTTTTCTTCCAGTTGATCATTCTATCTGAAAGAGACAGTATACATGGTCCATTCATCACCCAGGGACCTTAAGAACTTCCTGTTTAGATCATCTTGATCAATTTGTACTCCAACTGTAGCTAGTTCACCAATTAGCTTGTTAAACCTGTCAAAAGTTTGAGTCATGGACTCATTCTTGGTTGACATAACGTTCTCATATTGTTGCTTCAGTATGACCTTCTGATTTCTCTTGGTACTTTTGGTACCAGAGAATCTCTTCTCTAGAGCATTCCAGAGCATCTGTGCATCAGTGCAATTGCAGAATTGGTGTTGATATTCATTGGGAATAGCCAAGAGCAAAGTGCTCAAGGCCTTCATCTCTGTATGTCTAGTCTTTCTTTCTGCATCAGTTTTTGGTGGTGTCCTCTTTCCATCAGCACCAATCTTTCCTGCTTCAGATGGGTCATTCTCAATGATGTCCCACATAGAATAATCAGTGAGGAGTATGTATTGCTTGATTCTGATCTTCCACATGTCGAATTCATTGGGTCTGAGCATTGGAACCTTTGAGACCAAGGTACTGTTTGATTCAACTGCGTTTTCTATGATGAATAAGATTTCTGAGAATACTGGCTCTGATACCACTTGTCAGGATCTTAATTCTAAACAAGAATAAACTCTCAGAAAACAATATCAAAGAAGTTTGCGGAATAACACTTTGATATTCAATGAAACAGTAAACAAACAGTAAATCTGATGAATAACTTGCAAACTCTTATTGAATGATTTAAAGTCACAAGCTTTTACACACAACCTCAATATTGATGAACAGGCTCACCAATTCGAATTCTACTTCTCTAGAATTAGGGATCTAACCTTGAGGTTGATTCTCTCTTATGAAAGCTAAAACTCAGAATGAAAGTTTTTAAAGAAAACAAACTATTCTATACATATACTGAAAACAAAAAAAATAATTACAAAATAATAAAAGATCTTCAGTATAATCTTCCATCATTATCTCTAAGCTTCCATAGATATCTTCAATCCAGCTGTCATCCTTGCCATACGAATCTTCATCTTATAAGCAGCATTAATACTCTGAGCAATATTAAGTTGTATCAGCAGTACTAACCATGCTTAGCAGTATTAACTTTGTTCTAGTAGTACTAATCTTGATGAGCAGTATTAACTTGTATCAGCAGCATTAACTTCAACTGGCAGTAGTAATTATGTTGTAGCAGCATTAACCATACTTGAGCATTTCTGAATTTCCCAACACACAACACAATACAGATCAAGAGATGAATAAATCAGAATAACATACCACGATCCCTTGATTAATCAATGAAAAACAGTTGTGTGTTCTTGGTACCTTGATGCGTACGATTACAATACGGCTACCTCCTCTCTATAATTATGATTATGATAATAATGAGGATTAACCTAAAACCTAATTAATTAAAACCTATAAATACTTAGGTCGTATAAGCCTAATGGGCTTGAGGCCCAATAACAAATAACTATCAACTTATTACAATTTGAACCCTTAACTTTAATCTTGAATACAATTTATGATCCAACAGTATGGCGTGAATTATAAAGTCGTTGAAGTCTAGGTGTTAATGGGAAATATCTCATGCTCTTAAAAAGAACCTTGTTTCTCTTATACCGAGGATGACTACACACAAGACATGCAAGTAGGTTAACATGTTCTTCATAAAAACAAAGCACAATCGTAATTACAAACATAAATATTATGATATCCTAGCCCAATCTCCATCAAGATTTTCTTCATATCATAGTATGATGTTGGAAGATTATGGCCCGATGGGAGAACACTTTGTTCAAACAGCGACAACATGTTTACCGATTTATCAGACCACTTGTTTAACACTTTGATGTGCATCAACTTCACTACATATTGTAGTAATGTTAGATTCCCTGATCCTAGTACAGTTCCTTGTTGAGTTGCTCAATCAACTTGTCAAAATGACCATGATTAACGTCTTAATCATCATCAACGTTATTTTTTTGTTGAAGGTTCCACGTTAAAAGACATGCTTCCTCCATCGTCCCTCAATGTTTGGTCATCTTCGTAATTATTTGACGAATTCTAAAAGTTGTTGTTTTCTTCTTCGGCAGTAAGAGATTCACCATGATGGATCCACCTTTGGTATGTTGCAAGCATACCATGTCATATAATATGAGCTCCAATCATAGGGAGTCATTATAGCCATTTATTTTCACATCGATTACAAGGACATAACGTCCTTCCATCTGAATCCATGTGATGTCTAGCAGTAGCTAAAAAATTGTTTCACCCGAGTGTGTACTCTTGACTTATGCGATTTCTACTTACTATTCACGCTCGACCATTAGAATCCATTGATTTTGAAGGAAAAATTAGTTTTTTCTGAAAATGCTATGTAGGAGTGTTAGATGCAAGGTTTTAAGTAACAGTAGCAAGAAATCTACTATACAGAAAATGTTATGTAAAATTTGTTTGTTTTGGAAATGTTATGTAGGAGTGTCTTTATTTAGTGGATACCCATATTTCATATGTCCCTTTAATATGAACTATCTCACCTTTTAAGCTAGAAGTCACACAAGCATTTTGATTTTCTTTTGTATGCGCAGATTCCATATCTTGTGAAGCCAAGTCATTGATTGTGTTTTAGATAAGTTTGGAATAACTATAGATATGGATTTAATATACTCGTTGTAAACTGCGATATACTCGTTGTAAACTGCGGGTAGATCGTGAAAATGGTTTCACATTGGAGCAAAGTTTGATTACATTGGCAACACAAGTGAAAAGGGTAAAAAAATTTATTTACCAGACATATATTTACATTTATATTCAACTCTTTAGAAGTGCATGAAGGAAATTTCCCATATTTTCTTAAACCCAAGAAAACTAGCAAATTCTTTGTACCCGTAACAAAAGTAAAGCTTGCATTAGTATATTGTAGATGCCAATGTTTAGGTTACTGGTTTCACTTGCGAGCTAAGTAGAGCACAATGACCGTGACAACTCCACAACACTACCACTGAGTTTTGTAGTCTAAACTGATGAACAAATGTATTTATATTCCCTACACTTTTAATTGGTCTAAAAGATTCATGTCTTATTCGCGACTGGGAATTTGTGGACATAATAAAGCACTGCAGACGTTGCCAGAAAATCATGAGGCAAAGCCCCCAATTAAAAGTAAGGGTGTCAAGAGATGTCAGAAATGTCCTCAACCGGTTATCCTATCCTCGGGACTTGACACAGTAATCCTTGCAAACTTTCATAGCCTTGGCAAGCGAGGGCTTTTGTGGATCCTTCCAAGGTGGAATTGATTTTCTTGAAAGTCAGTCAGTAGATTGGACCCAAAAACGACTTATAGCAGCAGTAGTAGCAGCAATGTTGTGGCCAAATCCTTTATACAAAGATAAACTAGCATTCAAATATTGAATTGGTAATCCTGACCATAACCAAGGGCATAGAACATAGTAAGCAATCTTGGAAGTTAGCCAAATTAGATTTCATATAGGTGGGTTATAGCCCGTAATGAATGTATAACCGAGGCTCCAACCTCCTGACAACATTTTCCAAAATAATTTGTTTTTATTATTAGATGAACATCAAACTGAAAAGATACACAGGATGTACAGTACGAAGGGACACAACACTTCAATGAACAGACACAACCTTTAAAGAACAGACACAATGACAGTTAAAATAATTGTGTTGAATACAATACACATAGTTTTTCACTTAATTTAATTCTTATTGATTTGAAATAAAAAATTACACATAGAAAACATTGATTGTTATGGAAGAGAACAGATGAAATATGTTCAAACAGTATTACACAAAGAGAATGAAGAACAATTGAAAAACATTTAGAAAACAATTGAACTTCGTAGAAAGAAAGTTGCCAGGCACTTAGAGAACTTGAAGGTTGTAAAGCTGGTGATATTTGCATGTTGAACCATCCTCCATATTTATAGTGTCTTATGCATTTAATGCATGAGACACATGTTGTGCAAGGGATGGACACAGGTCTTCTGCATGGTACAAGATGTACATTTTGTCTTGAGGTGTTTTTGGCTTGAAGCGTTGACCTGTAGAGGATGGTGTAGACCTTTCCTTAAAATAGTGTAAAATACAAAACACATTTTTTTTTTATCTTCGGATGAGGTTCATGTCAATGCAAGATATCACAAATATACTTTCTAAGAAAAGTACAATGTGTTTGTGCCGATGATATTTTCCCACTGAAACTTATCAAAGACATGTTTGGTGAATAGAGAGACAAGTTGACACAGGTGAGAAATCTTCGGGATCCTGAGAAATCTTCGGGCTCCTAAGGATGTGAGAAATCATCGGGCTCCTGAAGATGTGAGATTGGCACCATCCTGGCCGATGGTGTTGATCACATAGGCATGCTTGGCTTTAGGCTGAGAAGTCCATCTTCAATCCACTTTTGAGAGATATACTTCTTCTTTGTCTTTTTCGGCTGATCTTCGACTTCACCGAACATTTGTATAGAAACCAAGCTGCAAGTAAGAACCTCAAAATATTCTAAGTAGGATGATACAAAATGGAAGATCGGGAGGTCCTCTTCAAATCTTCAGATGACCCAACAATCTCCCCCTATTTGAGGATGACATCCATACTTAAGAATAAAACGAAGAGTATACTGAATAATCCATTTTGACCCATATTTACTCTTTTTGGGTTCTTTTCACATAGACCATTCTTTTTGTTCTTTTGAATTTTTTAAGTATATCTAACATTTACAAATAAATAAAAGAATGATGTATAGTTGTACAAACGAAGTAAACAAAAAATAAAGAATGAGAAAGTAAATATATACAAAGATAAAGAAGACAATTGTCGGAATTGTTTGAACTTGAGTGGTTGGATGCTCCCCCTCAACTCATACTCCCCTTCAACTAATGTCTGGTGGCTTTAATCACACAGTTCATTGCAAATTAAGTTTCAACAGAGTTTAAGCTTGAGTGGTCAGTTGCTCCCCCTGAACTCATACTCCCCCTCAACTAATTCACGGTGTCGGAAAGTAAGAAGTCAAAAAGTTTTCGGAATCCTTCGAACTTGCTCCTGGGAGGGCAGATTCATTCTTGGATCGTGCAGAAGCATGGAGACTGAGAATTCCAGGTGATAGGCTATGACGAGAAGAAGAGACACCTTGGATTGGGGAGGAGTCCAAGTCATCCTTATCAAACAAGGAAAAGGTTGATGATGGAATAATATGTGTCCCCGATTGTACGACCAAAGCCTTTTGAGAGGCAGTGGAAGAAGGTGGCTTTGGTTTAGTAGATTTTTGAGAATCGGTGACTGGATGAGATGGTTTGGCCCCGAAAGGTTTCCTAATCCTCTTTAGAGGAAACTTAGGAGGGGAAGAAGAGTGCCTCAAATTTTAGTGGCATAGTCTCAAAAGCGGGTGCGGAGGTATCGGTGGCTTTGGTTTTCTTCATTTTGGCCACCGATTTCACTCAGGTAGGGGAATTAGGGGTCACAGAAGTGAGTGATACGGAGGGAACCACCAATTTGGAGAAAGACGGTTCCTTAGTATCTTCCTACTATAGATTAGGAGAGTTTATGAAAGAAATCATACCTGGGGCTTAGAGCTCGATTGGTGGAGAGAGAGCCATTTTTCAAAATGGTCTTCATGACTTTCTAAGTGTTGGTCATAGAGTCATCACCAAATCAATTAGAGACCCAACAAATTTTCTCCCCCTATTTGATGATGACACTAACACATAGAAAGAATATGGTACTGACACTCAAAACTCATAAATTCAGTGGCCCCCTTTTTTTTGGACTCTTTTTCGGATTATTTTTGTTTTTGTGTTTTTTTTTTGGGAAAAAACGGGAAGAGAGGATTGGGACAAAATTTCGGGTAGTAGAAATCGGCGGGGGAGGGGGTTATCTTCGTAGAATGTAATCGGCTAGGGTGGATGTCGGTGGGAGCAAGGGGGTCGGCTAGAGGGGCGTCGGCTAGGAAGGAGGTCGGTGAGAGAGGGTTCGGCTAGGGAGGGGTTTGGCGGGTTGAGGGAGTTTGGCGGGGAAGAGTTTGGCCGAAGGGGGTTTGGGTCGATTGAAAGATCGGCGGGAAAGGAGGTGGCATGGTTTGGTCGGCCGAAGAGGGTTGTTTGGTGTGGAGGAGTGAGGTCGAAAGGGGTGTGGGGATGAGGCCGAAGGGGTTATCGGTGGAGAGGGTGGGGGATCGGCTAGAAGGGAGCCGATTGAGGGGAGGCCGAAGAGAGGAGAAGGAGCCGAAGAGAGAGGAGGCCAAAGAGAGAAGAGGGGTTCGAATAGAGAGGAGGCCGAAGACAGGGGTATAAGGGGGAAAGGTTGGTCGGCGAGGGGTGTGGGGATTTCGGTGGCAAAGAGGGGCCGAAAGGGGAAGGGGTTTCGGGGGTGAGGGGTGGTCGGCTTCGGTAGGGTGAAGGGGCCGAAAGTGATGGAGGGGCCAAAGGAGAGGATCGACGGGGAGGTGGTGCCGCCAAAGAAAGAAGAGGGAGAGAGTGGTTTCGGCTGGGTGGGAGAGCCGAAGGAGAGAGATATTTGAGAGTTAAAAGATAACAACGGAGTTATTATAGGAAAAGTGTTAGGAAAAAAAAATAGGGAGATCTTGATGATGTCTGTGGGATGACATCATCAAGATGATATCATCAACAATTCAAATTTTTAATTTTTTTTTTGTTTTTCTATTTTCTTTTCTCTCTTTTTTTTGTTTTTGTTTTTTTTTAATTTTCTTTCTTTTCTCTCCCTTTTTTTTTGAATTTTTCTTTCTTTTCTCTCGCTTCTTTTTTTTCATTTTTCTTTCTTTTCTCCCCTTTTATTTTGAATTTTTCTTTCTTTTCTCTCCTTTTTTTACTTTTCTTTCTTTTTTCTTTTCTCTCTTTTTTTTTGTTTTTAAACATCAAAATTTAACATACCTAGTTCTCCAATGAGAAACTTGAACTGAGCTTCGTCAAGGGGCTTGATGAAGAGATCAACCAGTTGAAGATCGATAGGGTTGAAATATAATTCGATATCACCTTTGCAGATGTGATCCCGAATGAAGTGATACTGGATGTTGATTTGCTTGGATCTAGAATGCAACACCAGATTGTTTGCGATTGTGATGGCGATCGCAGTTGAGTTGTCACACAGAATCAGAATGTTGGAGTATAGCTGATTGTAGTCTCTGAGTTGATTCTTCATGTAGAGAATTTGAGCACAGCAACTTCCAGCAGCTACATACTCAGCTTCAACAGTAAAGGTATAAATTGAGTTTTGTTTCTTGATATACCAGCTAACAAGATTACCACCAAGGAGTTGGCAACTGCCAGTAGTGCTTTTCCTATCAACTTTTGAACCTGCAAAATCAGAATCTGAATACCCCATTAGATGAAAACCTGAGTCTTTGGGATACCAAATACCCAGATTCATGGTACCTTTCAGATACCGAAAAATGCGTTTAACCGCAGCCAAATGAGATTCTTTTGGATTGGCTTGGTAACTCACACACAGACAAGTATCAAACATAATGTATGGTCTACTAGTAGTAAGATAGAGAAGAGAGTCGATCATTCCTCGGTAGCTAGTGATATCCATAGATACACCATCCGGATCAGCATAAAGTTTCAAAGGTGGTGCCAAGGGAGTTTTATGGGAGAGGAATTTTCAAAATTGAACTTTTTCAGAAGCTCACGTATGTATTTACTTTGATTTATAAAAGTTCCTTTTGATTGTTTGTTTAACTTGAAGTCCTAAAAAAAGGTCAGTTCTCCCATCATATTCATCTCATATTGGCTTTTCATGATAGTGGCAAACTCATCACATATTGACTCATTCAGTGGCACCAAAAATGATATAATCCACATAGATTACCAAAAAATAGCTGCACAATATAAAATACCCGACTTAAATAGAAAAAGACCAACTTGCCCTTATATTTAAAACAAACCAAAAAGTAAAAGAAATTCTCTCATTGGTTGATATTGGTGTGCAAATTTTGCACTATAACGGAGGGTTGCAAATGAACGCTCCCCTATATATACATACATACATACATACATACATACATACATACATACATACATACATATATATATAGAGAGAGAGAGACTACTAAATAAAAGACTTTTTTCGGAGGAATTTTCCGACAGATTTATCCGTCGGAAATTTCCGGCGGATTTCCGACGGAAGTCAAACGGGTCAACCCACTTTGACTTTCGCCGGAAATCCGTCGGAAATTTATTTTTATTTTATTTTTAAAAAAAATCAATTATTTTCGGCGGATTTCCGACGGAATATAATTTTTTTAATTTTTTTCTTATTAATTATAATTAAATATTTATTTCCGGCGGATTTTCGGCAGATTTTAATTAATTAATTAAAATCCGCCGAAAATAATTAATTATTTATTTTTTTAAAAGAATTAAAAAAAAATCCGTCGGAAATCCGCCAAAAAAATTATAAAACTTCCGGCGGTTTTTCGACGGATATTTTGTGTTTTTTAAAAAATTAAAAAAAAAGTGATCCGCCAAAAATTATATATTTTTTTATTTTTTTCTTATTAATTATAATTAAATATTTATTTTCGGCGGATTTTCGGCAGATTTTAATTAATTAAAATCTGCCGAAAATAATTAATTATTTATTTTTTTAAAAGAATAAAAAAAAATAAAAATTCGTCGGAAATCCGCCGAAAAAATTATAAAACTTCCGGCGGATTTTCGGCGGATATTTTGTGTTTTTAAAAAAATTAAGAAAAAAGGATCCACCGAAAATAATTAATTATTTATTTTTTAAAAGAATTAAAAAAATAAAAAATAAAAATTCGCCGGAAATCCGCCGAAAAAACTATAAAACTTCCGGCGGATTTTCGGCGGATATTTTGTATTTAAAAAAAATTAAAAAAAAAGATCCGCCGAAAATCCGCCAAAAATAATTAATTATTTATTTTTTAAAAAGAATTAAAAAAATAAAAAATAAAAATAAAAATCCGTCGGTTGGGCTTTAACATACACAATTGAGTTTTTACGGATCTAGTTAGGCTTTAATGGATTTTGTTGGGCTTAAATGGATGCAAATGGGTTTTAACGGATCTAGTTGGTCTTTAACGTACCTAGTTAGAATTAAATAGATCTAGTTGGTCTTTAACGTACCCACTTGGGCTTTAACGTACCTAGTTAGGCTTTAATGATCCAGTTGGGATTTAATATACCCAGTTGGGTTTTAACCGATCCAATTGATCTTTAATGGATCCGGTTGGGCTTTAATGTACCCGGTGGGGCTTAATTGGATACAGTTGAGCTTTATGGGATCTAGTTGGGTTTTAACGTACCCAGTTAGGCTTTAACGCACCCAGTTGGGCTTTAATGGATGCAATTGGGCTTTAACGGATCTAGTTGGGGCTTTACCGTACCCGGTTGGGCTTTAACGTACACACTTGGACTTTAACATACACAATTGGGTTTTAACGTACCCAGCTGGCCTTTAACGTACCCAATTGGGCTTTAACGGATCCAGTTGGGCTTTAACGCACCTAGTTGGTCATTAACGTACCCACTTGCACTTTAACGTACCTAGTTAGGCTTTAATGGATACACAGTTGGGCTTTAATGGATCCGATTGTGCTTTAATGTATCCATTTGGGCTTTATTGGATCCGGTTGGGATTTAATGGGTCCAGTTAGGATTTAATGGATCCAGTTGGGCTTTAATGTATCCAGTTGGGCTTTAACATACTAAGTCGGGCTTTAACATACCCAAATGGGCTTTAACATACCCAACTGGCTTTAACATACCTAGTTGGTCTTTAATGGATCCTATTGGGCTTTAACGGATCTAAATGGGCTATAGCGTACCCAGTGGCGCTTTAATGGATAAAATTTTTGATTTAAGCGATTTAGTTGGGCTTTAACGTATATAGTTGGGCTTTAACAGATCCGGTTGGCTTAGGGTTTTTACGGATCCAGTTGGGCTTTAATGGATCCGGTTGGCCTTTAATGGATGCAGTTGGGTTTTTACGGATCCAATTAGGCTTTAATGGATCCGGTTGGCCTTTAATGGATGCAGTTGGGTTTTTACGGATCCAATTGGGCTTTAATGGATCCGGTTGGCCTTTAATTGATCCAGTTGGGTTTAATGGATCTAATATGGCTTTAACGGATCTAGTATGGCTTTCACATATCCAGTTGGGTTTAACGTAGCCAACTGGGCTTTAACATACCTAGTTGGTCTTTAATGGATCCTATTGGGCTTTAACGAATCTAAATGGGCTATAACGTACCCAGTGGGTCTTTAATGGATACAGTTGAGATTTAAGGGATTTAGTTGGGCTTTAACGTACACAGTTGGGCTTTAATGGATCCGGTTGGGTTTTAATGTATCCAGTTGGGCTTTAATGGATTCGGTTGGGTTTTAATAAATCCACATGAGCTTTAATGGGCCCAGTTGAGCTTTAATGGTTCCATTTGGGGCTTTTATGGATCCAGTTGGATTTAATAAACCCATTTGGGCTTTAATGGATCCATTTGGGCTTTAACGTACACAGTTGGGATATAATGGATCCGATTGGCCTTTAATGGATCCAATATGGCTTTAACGATCCCATTTGGGCTTTAATGAATCAAGTTGGGCTTTAATGAATCAAGTTGGGTTTTAATGAATCAAGTTGGGCTTTTACGTACCCGGTTGGGCTTTTACGTACCCGGTTGGGTTTTAACGTACCCGGTTGGGCTTTATCGGATCTACTTGGGATTTAACGTACACATTTGGGTTTTAATAAATCCACATGAGCTTTAATGGGCCCAGTTGAGCTTTAATGGTTCCATTTGGGGCTTTTATGGATCCAGTTGGATTTAATAAACCCATTTGGGCTTTAATGGATCCATTTGGGCTTTAACGTACACAGTTGGGATATAATGGATCCGATTGGCCTTTAATGGATCCAATATGGCTTTAACGATCCCATTTGGGCTTTAATGAATCAAGTTGGGCTTTAATGAATCAAGTTGGGTTTTAATGAATCAAGTTGGGCTTTTACGTACCCGGTTGGGCTTTTACGTACCCGGTTGGGTTTTAACGTACCCGGTTGGGCTTTATCGGATCTACTTGGGATTTAACGTACACATTTGGGTTTTAATAAATCCACATGAGCTTTAATGGGCCCAGTTGAGCTTTAATGGTTCCATTTGGGGCTTTTATGGATCCAGTTGGATTTAATAAACCCATTTGGGCTTTAATGGATCCATTTGGGCTTTAACGTACACAGTTGGGATATAATGGATCCGATTGGCCTTTAATGGATCCAATATGGCTTTAACGATCCCATTTGGGCTTTAAGGAATCAAGTTGGGCTTTAACGTACCAAGTTGGGTTTTAACGTACCTAGTTGGGCTTTTACGTACCCGGTTGGGCTTTTACGTACCCGGTTGGGCTTTATCGGATCTACTTGGGATTTAACGTACACATTTGGGCTTTGACCACCACCACCACCACCACCACCACCACCACCACCACCACCTGACGATATTTGCAACTCAACCTGACATGGTGAAACATATCATCTGTTGCCTCAATTGATCCCTCATGACGTAGTTCCTCCATCTATAGAAAACGTATTAGTTGATCATAGTATTAAAATTATGTGTGAAATGTTCTGGACAAATGTTCCGTCTTTACCTTCAACTTGAACCATGTCGGAAAAGTCCTTGATTGTAGTTGCTCTAAATCCCTGCTAAGGTTTTGTTTAAGTATGTCCATATCCTCACTACAATTGTAAAAAATACACTATAACTTGTGATTGTATGTGTTATGGTAAATTACATTGTAAATATGATTGTAATTGCATAAGGAAAACATACTCTAGGTATGATTTGATATCTTGATGACAATTGTTGAGAATGTACCATTGCAAAGCATTAGACTGAGTGTTAAAGAACTTCAATCGTGAAGTCCCAAAACAACGTAATATCGCCTTGAACAATGCAAAGTTTGACGATTCATTGCATATAACATCATCAATGTTCCTCTAAAGTCTTGTGAATTTTGTTTCCAAACCTTTTATGTACAACGATAAAAAGGTTAATGCTTCATCAACAACATAAGCTTCTGCAATTGAACTTTCAGGAAAAGCTGCATTTCTAACATAACGCTTGTAAGTGCCCAAACATTTTTCAACACTATACATCCATCAACTAGCAACTGGCCCACCCAAATGTGCTTGATCCGGTAGATGAATACAAAGATGTGCCATTATTGTGAAGAAGAAATGAGGGAATATTTTTCTCGAACTTGCATAAAATCACAAGAATCCCCTTCTTTAACTCTCGAATCTCTGCCACTAAAAGAGTACGAGCACAAAGTCTTCTAAAAAAGTTGGACAATTCGATTATAGCAACACGAGCATCCTTGCATAACAGACCTACAATTCCAATTGGCAAGAGATGTTGAAGCAAGATGTGAGAATCATTTGTTTCAAGTTCGTCAACTCCCGATCAGATGTCACACAACGTGAAATGTTCGAAGATTATCCATCCAACAATCGAACTGATTTATTTTAAAAAATCAAGGAAACATATCTTCTTTTCTTTACTGAACACATAACTTGCATGAGGTTTCCTTAAAACACCATAACTTGACTTTTGTAACCATAATTCTTTTCGAATGCCTAAATCCTCCAAATCCATTCTTGCCTTGACCGTATCTTTTGATTTTTTTCAACCCCTAATATGGTATAAATTATATTATCACATACATTTTTCTCAATGTGCATGACATCCAAGTTGTGCCACAGTTTTATCTTTGACCAATATTCTAATTCGAAGAAAATACTACGAGTTAGTTAAAAGAGAAAATAGATAGATATTGAAAGGATTCTTGTTATTCTCAAAGAAGGTGTGAATACCCTACATATACAGAGAGATAACAGCCCTATTTCAAACAATGTACAAATCACAGCACTGATAATCAATACATACTAAAATACAACCAAGGTACAATTGGAAAAGACTATTCATTCCTTTTCTGTATTTGGAAAAGACTATTCATTCCTTTTCTGTATTTGTCTTAACATCCCCCCGCAAGCGCACAGGTCGTGGAAGGACCGTAAGCTTGGTACGTAATGAAAGAAAGTGGTTGGTAGGAAGATGCTTAGTTAGACAATCTGCAAGTTGTTCCTTTGCAGGAATATATCTAACAGTTAGATCGCCGGAAGCAACTCGTACGAAATGATAGTCAATCTCAACATGTTTAGCGCGAGAATGCATAACGGGATTAGAGCTCAGGTAAGTGGCACCAATGTTATCACACAATAACAGAGGATATCGAGTCATAGGCAGCTATAAATCTCGAAGAATGTGTTGCACCCACATAATTTCAGCAGTGCCGTTGGCAAGGCTACGATACTCTGATTCGGTGCTAGAGCGAGAAACAACTCGTTGTTTAGAGGAGAACCAAGAGATTAAGTTGTAACCCAGAAATATGCAGTAACCACTAGTGCTCCGGCGATCATCTGGACAGGAGGCCCATTCGGCATCGGTGTAGCATAGTAACGAAGAATCGGGCACCGCATGATAGAAGAGGCCATGATGACTTGTACCGGATAAATATCGTAAAATCCGTTTAACCAATTGCCAATGATAATCAGATGGAGCATGCATAAATTGGCATACTTTATTTACACTGAATGCAATATCAGGTCTGGTGAGAGTGCAATATTGCAAAGCGCCCACTATTGACCGATACTCAGAACCATCGGGTAAGGGCATGCCATCATTAATAGAAATAGAAACTGTAGCAGCCATTGGAGTTGCCTGAGGCTTTGGATTTATTAACGAAGCTTTTTGCAAGAGATCTGCAATGTATTTAGTCTGACTGAGATGTAAGCCATGAGAGGTACGGTGAATTTCAATGCCCAAGAAATAGTGTAAATCTCCCATATCTTTGACAGCAAACTCATAACTGAGATCATTGATAAGGCATTGAATTGGTTCTAATTTAGGACCTGCAATCACAATGTCATCGACATAAACGAGGACCACAATGTATACATCAGTAGTGGAGAGAACAAACATAGAATGGTCAGCCCGAGAACCAATGAAACCTCGGTCTTTGTCGGATCCACCTTTACGCCGTCCTTTGATACCACATGCCCCAAGAATTGCACTTCTTGGAGCCAAAATTCTCACTTGGAGAATTTCGCGAATAACTTCTCTCTTCTTAGAACTTCCAATACTTCTCGCAAGTGTTTCCCATGCTCGAACTCATCCTTTGAATATATCAGGATATTGTCGATGAAGACGATCACGGATTTTTCTAAGAATGGTCAACACACCCGGTTCATCAAATCCATGAACACGGCTGGAGCATTGGTTAAACTGAAAGGCATCACCAAAAACTCGTAATGACCGTATCGCGTTCGGAAAGCCGTCTTCGGAATGTCCTCTTTCTTCACTCTCACCTGATGATAGCCGAATCGAAGATCAATCTTAGAGAAGCATCCCGCGCATTGAAGTTGATCAAAAAGATCGTCGATACGAGGTAAGGGATACTTGTTCTTCACCGTGACTTTATTCAACTCCCGGTAATCTATGCACATCCTCATGGACCCGTCCTTCTTCTTTACGAACAACACCGGTGCTCCCCATGGTGACGAACTCGGCCGAATGAAGCCCTTCTCCAGCAACTCTTGAAGTTGCGTTATCATCTCTTTCATTTCTGTCGGTGCCAAACGATATGGAGCACGAGCTATCAGAGTCGCTCCCGGTGTGAGGTCAATCTGAAACTCCACTTGACGTTCCGGTGGTAATCCGGGAAGGTCTTCCGGAAAGACGTCCGGAAAATCTTGTACTACCTCCACATCTTCTACCGACTTCTTCTCCTTCTTCGCGTTCACCACATAGGCCAAATACGAAGGGTAGCCCTTCGCTAGGAACTTGCGAGCCTTGAGAGATGAAATAATGGGGTTATTCCTCTTTCCTTTCTCTCCATAAATGGTAACAACACCATTTCCCGGTGCTGGCACTTGGATCATCTTCTTAGAGCAAAAGATATCCGCCTTATGTCTTACTAACCAATCCATGCCTATAACCACATCGAACCCACCTATGGTCATAGGTAGCAAGTCTACTTCAAAAGGATTCCCATTAATCTCTAAAGTGCAATCACAAAAACGGTCTCGAATGATTACTTGATCTCCGTTTGCTACTTCTACTACTAACGCATCAGGAAGAACACTAATGGGAATAGTGAATTGCTTGCAGAAGGTATCTGACACAAAAGAACACGTAGCACCCGAATCAAACAAAACACGAGCTGGCAAGGAGTTTACTAGGAACGTACCCGAAACAACATCGGCGGTCTCCTTGGCTTCCTCGGTAGTCATTCGAAAAGCTCGACTCGGTGCCCTTGATGGTTGTTTGACTCTAGCCGTCGAACCCACATAATTTCCACCGTTTCCTCCCACTAGCTTTGGGCAACTCCTCTTCATATGCCCCGGTTCTCCGCACTCATAGCACACAGACCCACGGAGGGAACATTCTCGAGCTGTGTGGTTCTTCTTACCACACTTGGTACACCCGGCTGGACCGGGGTGAGTCCTTGTAGCGCACGGCCCCGAGTGCTTT
The DNA here is from genome assembly GCA_954870635.1 of Arctium minus. Classification (NCBI taxonomy): domain Eukaryota; kingdom Viridiplantae; phylum Streptophyta; class Magnoliopsida; order Asterales; family Asteraceae; genus Arctium; species Arctium minus. The sequence goes on along the minus strand of OX941080.1, from coordinate 39,716,014 downwards.
GACCTGCACTTGTTGCACCACCGATCTTCACGGCGTTGATCACCCGATCTCCCGCTTACAAAGGGTCTTGATTGACGAACGGGCCCAGATGGCCCCTCCCACTTCCGTTTCTCACCAACATGCTTCTTCTCATCCCTTTCGGCATTGATGTCGTCCTCAACGAGTAAGGACTCCTCGATAACCTCTTGCAGAGTCGAACACTTAGCATTCCTTACTGTCGTTCGCATCTCGGCCGGTAACCCTTGCTGATAGGCTTTAATCTTTGACCTTTCATCGGGGACTACCCGACCCCACAATAATGTTTTCAGCCATAGTCTCAGGTTGTCGGTGGCTAGCGTCTCGATCCTCTAGGAGTTTCATGAAAAACTCTTGTTGTTGGGTCATGGCCGAAGTCATGGCCAACTGTTGTTGAGCCAAGGCCGCATTCATGGCCAACATCATACTATCCCGAAGCCGGGTCTCCATGGTAACTTCTTCCATGATGGCGTTACCTGTATTGAGGTTTCGGCGCGGAATATGCTCAGGTCCGCCTCCCAAGATTCTGGGTACAGGAATGTCATCGGAGGTTACATCCACGGGAGGTCGTACAGTTGCAGATTCCACCTCTGGTTCGCCCTCTTGCATGTCCGACAACCTACTTCGAATGTTTACCATTACAATCTGCCATGCACGTACGAGAAATAGATTGAGAAAAAACTAAACGAGTTGAACTCATTGTACGTACTACTACCTTCATCAATTATCATAATAATAGTAAACCAAGTATGCTCACGTAACAATGCATTCATAATAGCAGTAGATAAGTGAAATTATGAACGAACCATACACAAGAATTCTTGTCACCATCATCACAACTTTCAATTAAAGTAATTCTGTGATCCTAACGCTCTCCCCACCTAGGATTTCTACCCCAAGTGGACAGTGAAGTCATAAAGTCTAAAGCTTAAGTCTAGATATGCTAAACAATACCTAGTTCACTTAAACTAAAGCTATGATAATAACTTGTAACACCCTAAAAATAGGGATAACAAAAATCCGCAAAACGGACACGAGGTATACAAAATAGTCATAGCAAGAGCCTCCAAAAAATGGGGAAATGTATAAACATCCTGTTTAATTACAATTGTAATTTAATGGACAACAAATAACAACCAACTAATCTAATTTCTACAACTAGAAAAGAGATTACAAAAAGGTTGTCATCTAAGAACCCAAATGGTTCACTTTCAAAAGTATAATATGTCCATGTGCAAAAATCCCCAAGCTCTCACCCCAAAACAACTAAGCCTTCTTAGGATCGGCGCCGCTAGAACCTGAGATACACATCGACACCAAACAAGTATTAGGCCAAAAAGCCTAGTGAGTTGAACAATAATAAGCATGCATGAACAGTTACGATTCTTATCAGCAGTTGACCAGTGTTCAATATATGTGGAGTCATTAGGGGAGACCCAAAGCACCAATCAAGTCTCACCTAAGAGTCGATATACCTTGATGCCCTTAACAAGGAACACCCAAAAGGCCCGGCACATCCGAAGACTATCGCTAAGAAAATTCCCCGAATGGCGGAGGTCTAGGCACATACCATCACAGTGGCGCCCAAGACTACATCCTCCTAGTGTACTGACTTGGTTCGTCCACATAACGCATGTAGGAGGTCCTTTAGGTGTATTTCAACCCAACATAATTCAATACCTACTACAGGTACAATATTTCCATCCTATCATCATGAAGTCCAACAAAAGACCCAAATGACACTTATATTCATATTGCATATAAATATGTCACCAAAGTGGTATTCCAACTATAACCATCATAATACCCATACATGCGTACATTTCCTATCAAGTTACTCACATTGTGTATCCATGAGAAAAGCCCCAAATAATGGCACCCATAACATAAAACATAGCATATCACCAATATCTATATTTCCAACTATTTTCATCAAGAAATCCCAAATACTTGAACACATAGAGATAAAATAACAAATAGAAGATCATGATGTGTATCTAGTTTTAACAAAGGTTTAGTAAACTCACAATCTAGGTTTTTGGACCAAAAGCTAGAAAAGTGTCAAACCCTAGAAGTTGGAAAAGATGAGACTTGAAGGTGAGAAATGAGAATCTTGAAGAACACTTCAATGGGGACACTTGGATGAAGCTTGATGATCACTTAATGCTCCCAACAACCCAAAACCCTAGCAATAAATGTATGTGTGTTTGGAAGGCTCAAAAATCGCCCAAAGAGAAACTCTCCTGCCTTTTGATGTGAAAGTGTGATAAATGAGGGTTAAAAGGGGTTTAAGTCAAAGAGGACTAGTCCCTTGTGGGCGACAATGCCCATGGCCATTGTCGCGTGTCATAATCGCGAACACCCCCGAGGTCTCGGTACGTCCCTCGCGACATTGACAGTGTCATAGTCGCATGTCATAGTCGCGGCTACCATCCCACTCTCGGTACACTCCTCGCGAGAGTGACACGGCGAGAGTGACCATGTCACAATCGCGTGTCACTGTCGCGCCAAACCCAGTCCAGCCCGAAAACTTAGCCAATTTCGAAAACGAGCGTGAGGTTGAACGATTAAGAATGGTAATTCAATTATATGACATTTTAACATAATAATGATCATAAAATGTACACAAAGACACATATTCTCATATAAGCGAAATAAATGCATTTAAGGAGACAAAATACTTACCTTGCAAATTTTCGGGTGTTACATATAACTGGTTGCATCATTTTCGAAGGAGGAAGATTCAATGCTTTTACGATTACATGCCAAGTGTTGTATGATGCACTCATGTTCCCAAGGGATGAATACCTCAGATGTCAAACCTAGCCTTACATTCCTTGAATCTGTCGCAAAAGCAGGATAAGTCAAGTCAAAGTCATTCCAAGCCACACCATCAACCATATGACATAACACACCTTCTTCTGCCTTTCGTTTTTTGGCATGCAATCACATATCTTCAGAAGTATGTGTTAAACCCAGATAACTAGTTTATAACTATCACACAACACAATACAGATCAAGAGATGAATTGATTAATCAATGAAAAACAGTTGTGTGTTCTTGGTACCTTGATGCGTACGATTACAATACGGCTACCTCCTCTCTATAATTATGATTATGATAATAACGAGGATTAACCTAAAACTTGTAAATACTTAGGTCGTATAAGCCTAATGGGCTTGAGGCCCAATAACATATAACTATCAACTTATTACAATTTGAACCCTTAACTTTAATCTTGAATACAATTTATGATCCAACAATCTCCACCTTTGGATTCAAGATTAAAAAAATTTGGCAATTTGCTTCGGGTCTTCACTTCTCTTTTGAATAGCAAGTGTCCTTCTGACAATTATCTTCAATCAGACTTTTTTTATGAATCGAATAAGCTCAAACACTTTGAATTCTTTGAAATCTTCAGCAATCTTCAGATTATATTCTCCCTCTTTGTATATTCTCCCTTTTTATTATTCTCCCCCTTTTTGATGAGTGGTGAGGATCATCATCATCAAAACATAGCAAAAACAATCTTCCCCTTTTTGTATAGTCATCAATTAAGCATTGTCTTCATGTATAGATCCCTGTGTGGAAATAAGAGTAGTCTCTCCAAATGGAGAAAGTGATTATTTCAATCTTTTCAGATTCAAATAAAATAAATGTGGTAACCCTGAATCAACAAATGACTCAGTTTGGAATGCCTGTCAGTGACACAAAGTCACTGAGTAACACAAAGTTACTATATAAGGAGCTGGTTTTGATGTTGGCTCCCCAGGACTTCCATTCAATCATCGAATAACACATGATTATCTATGAATGTTCTGACAGAAAACAAATTTCTGTGTGCTCGTGCATGTGTATGAAAGAATTAAGCACCGATGATTGTTTTTCAATGTAGGCTCAAAGTATGTAAACTTGTTGAGACAACAACAAATTATACAAAGACTCAATGTGCATGAGAAAGGGTTCGAAGGTGGGGCAACTTTCCTTCTTTTTCAATATTAGTATCTTCCAAATGAAGAACCAATACCATATGTGTTGCTTCCCCAGAAAATGTAAAACATTCTCTTTTTGAGAAAAGAATGAGTAGCTGGTGGGGTTGTATGCAAGAGATGGCATGGACTAGGTGCCTTTTTCAATGATGGTCACCAAGGAATGTGAAGCAATCAGATTATGTGGTTGCCCGGCTCAAAAAGAAGTTTGGTGCAGAGTCTGATATTCTTTTACTCTGTTCTCTCACCCTCCTTCTTTTAATTCTCATTTCTAACCAATCTCTCTTTTCCACTTTACCTCTTCACACACCAACACTCAATCTGTTGACCCCTCTCCCCTCAATCACTCAGGGAATACTTCCTGGGTAGAAAACACTGGTTATCGTGAATCCATGGAAGTTCTATTAAGCTCACACACTGAATCCCTTGTATTTTCCTAAAAGGACATGCTGTTCAACAACCTTTTGTACATGAAAGCACAAAGGAATAAACATGAAGAATAAAATTTTGGAGAAGTCAAAACATTTTTGTGTTTGACAATGCAATTCTCCCCCTCAAACTAAAAGAGTTTGTCAATTAAGCTCTTTGACAAGTAAGCTCCCAAAAATCATTTAAAATCACACTTCACAATTCATGAAAATCTTTGAAGAATAGGAAGGGGTTTGAACATTTAAGAAACCATTTTTCACAAGTGAAAGTTGTTCATCTTTCAACAAGTGATAGAGTGTAAGGATTAGAAATATATACCTGTAAATCAGAATCCTGTACTCCCCCTAAAATGAATATTTTCAGTGAAGTATCAAAAACAAAAACTCAGGATATCCTCCCTCTCGATACCTGTAAAAAATCAATTTAATCAGAAAAATATGACAATGATAATAAAAATCATATTTATCTCCTCCCCCTAAGAGATATAACAGTTAGTTTCCCTTCAAATCAAAAACTTCTATAAAGGATTTTATCATTTAAGCATCCTATCAGAAGAAAACATTTGAGTACGGGTTTTGAACTTAAGTATTCAAAAGTCATGATTACTTATTCTCCGGTGAGAATAATATTTAATCTTTTCCTGAAAAATCAGAAAATACATCAGTAAAAGTATAAAGCATATAAGCTCCCCCTTAATATGTGCATAATCCTTAATCATGAAACCGAGTTCTGAATTACTAGGATTAAAGTAAATTCAGAAGTCAAACTTTTTAACATTGAAGTCCGAGTCCTAAGCTGTTGTACTTAGAAGTCATCACTTTGACACTTAAGCAAGAGTCCTGATCTGTAGTAATCAGAAGTCATCGTTCTTTCTCCCCCTTAAACTTTGGGTGCCTGCAACACAGATTTACCTTTTGGTACCCACTGGTAGTTGGGTCCTAATGGATTAGTTGCAGTTTTAGTGGGAGATATAAAATAAGAACGATATCAGTTATTCACATAATCGTTTCTTACAAAATCATTTGAGCCACAGTAGGAACAACTAATTTTCTTTTGTGCTAACCTGATCAATTGATTGATAGTGTAAACCAGATCAGGTTTGCCAAAAGTTTTACTTTTTGAAGCATAGTTCCATTTAGCATTTGATGTATGCACAAATGATTTATCGGTGTTCTTCTCCTCTGGAGATCCTTTAACTCTCCAGATCCAATTTCCTCTATCTTTTTCTTCATCATTCCTTTTCCAGAACATTTTCTTCCGAGACTTGTTCTTCTTGAAGTTACCTGAACCATCAACATTTTTGTCATTGAAAAGGTTAGAAGGACGAATCTGATCTTTATGTTCAGAAGTATGATCATCAATTACATCAAACAAAGGATTATTAGAAAGTTTAGTAAAAATTGAACTTGCTGCTGAATTGAATGAGCATTCGAATGCAGTTAGATCATTTCTCGGTGATTGAGCTATTGAGTCTGACTCAGCTTCACTTTGAATACGATCTCTTCAAGTTCCTTTATCTTTGACGACAAAACGTTTCTTTCCTTTGCAATCAGATCAAACTTCTTTTGCAATTCAGATTTCGTCTTCTTTTCTTCCAGAATGTTTGTTGACAACTCATATAACTTTCCTGTCAGCTTAGCTATCTCAGTCTCTAGAACTTTCTTTTCTTCAGAAAAGTCTTTATTTACATTCTTCTTATCAGTTGTCTTCTTCTCTTTCTGACCCTTTTCTCTCTCTAGAATAATAACTTTCTCAAAGTCTGAAACTTGTTGAGAAAGCTTAACACATTTAAGCTCTAAAGATTTCTTCTCTCTTCAAAAGCTTTTCTTGAGAAATCAGAGAATATCTTAGCAAATTCTTTTCTTTCTTTCTCAATCTTCAACATCTCATCTTTGGCTTTTGTGTTGTCTTTGTCTTGGGTTGCCTTTTCTTTCAGCATATTAATCTCAACCTCAAGACTAAAGACTTGATCTTTCAGTTTATCTCTTTCCGTAAAGACTTGAGAATTTGTCTTTCTAAGCCCTTAAGATGTTTCTCTAGCAATGTTTGCTCTCCTTCTAAGATCATCAAGCTCTTTTTGCATTAACTCCTTCTTTGACCATGTAGATCTTGAATTAAGACTTTCAGATCTTTTCAGCTTTGCTTGAAGATTTAAGATCTCTTTCTCTTTCGACTCAATAATTCCTGCATAATTAATTTTAAAATCATTAATGCATTCTGAGTAAACAAAATCTTTCTCTGAGTCCTTATCATTTTTCAATCTGTCAATCTGTTCTAGAAGAGATGAGTTCTGAATCATCAGATTTTCATTCTCAGCTTTTAGTGCTGGAATCTCTGGCATATATGCTAAAGCACAGTCTCTCTTGGTCAGCACTGTATTTCCCTTCTCATCTATGTAAGGCATGATGATATATGTACCACTTAAATCAACTTGTAAGATCTTAGAATCAAGAATTGGATAAAAACTACACTAAAAAATTTTCAAAAAAATAAATTTCCAAAAATAATTAAGTGCAGAATTCTCAAACAGTACAAGTCACAAATTAATCAGAACTGGCGCAGAGGTAAAGTTTGCGCTACAAGGACGTGGCGCAAGAATGCGATCTGCACGAGTAAAGGGTGGCGCAAAAATGGAATTTGCACTAGAAGAGGGTCGTGCAAAATGAGTTTTGCGTGAATAGGTAGTGGCGCAAAGGTATGTTTGCGCGATGACCGGGTGGCGCAAACCTGAGGATTGTGTGAATACCTTATGGCGCAAACAGAGCGACCGGGGTCTTGCTCGACCAGAGTTCTGTCCGACTGGACCTGTGTTGACCGTTATGTTGCACGATCGGACAGGTCTTACGACTGGCATAATATGACCGATAGGGTGCGACCGATATGTATTCGACCGGTATCTCGACCGATGTGTCGACCTATGCCCTATGACCGGGATTGTTGTGAGGAGACCGACCGGTATGGTGCGACCGGGGTCGCCCGGGTGCTGTGACCGAGGTCGACCGGACCAATGTGTGGCCCGGTGAAGTGTGTGGCGCAAAACAAAGTTTTGCGCAAATAGGGTATGGCGCAAACTTAGTCGACCGGTGTTCTGACTGGTTAAATAACGACCATTGTTCTTGAAGGTTTCGACCCAGAACACGATTTTCAGACCAGAAATCCACACAAAAACTCAAATTCAATGCAAAAAGCAGACTTTTGTAACCACAAACATATATCGATCAAATCACAATCAAAATCAATGATTAAAAACAACTTTTAATGCTTCAATTTGAATGGGACAGAGGTCGATAGATATAAGAACCCAGATCCAAGAATTATCAAAAAGCCTATCAATTGATGATTTAGAGTGCAATTAAACTATCAAAAATGTTCTAAAGCATAAAACACATCTAATCAAATCAACTTTACGCATAAAAATTCATTAATTCATGAAATCAATTATTTACACAGTGAGTTATCGATGAACACAGATTTAATCCAAAAAGCTTGATTCTTTAGGCTCTGATACCACTTGTTAAACCCAGATAACTATCACACAACACAATACAGATCAAGAGATGAATAAATCAGAATAACATACCACGATCCCTTGATTAATCAATGAAAAACAGTTGTGTGTTCTTGGTACCTTGATGCGTACGATTACAATACGGCTACCTCCTCTCTATAATTATGATTATGATAATAATGTGGATTAGCCTAAAACCTAATTAATTAAAACCTATAAATCCTTAGGTCGTATAAGCCTAATGGGCTTGAGGCCCAATAACAAATAACTATCAACTTATTACAATTTGAACCCTTAACTTTAATCTTGAATACAATTTATGATCCAACAGTATGGCGTGAATTATAAAGTCGTTGAAGTATAGGTGTTAATGGGAAATATCTCATGCTCTTAAAAAGAACCTTGTTTCTCTTATACCGAGGATGACTACACACAGGACATGCAAGTAGGTTAACATGTTCTTCATAAAAACAAAGCACAATCGTAATTACAAACATCAATATTATGATATCCTAGCCCAATCTCCATCAAGATTTTCTTCATATCATAGTATGATGTTGGAAGATTATGTCCCGATGGGAGAACACTTTGTTCAAACAGCAACAACATGTTTACCGATTTATCAGACCACTTGTTTAACACTTTGATGTGCATCAATTTCACTACATATTGTAGTAATGTTAGATTCCCTGATCCTAGATACAGTTCCTTGTTGAGTTGCTCAATCAACTTGTCAAAATGACCATGATTAACGTCTTAATCATCAACGTCATTTTTTTGTTGAAGGTTCCACGTTAAAAAGCATGTTTGCTCCATCGTCCCTCAATGTTTGGTCATCTTCGTAATTATTTGACGAATTTTAAAAGTTGTTGTCTTCTTCTTCGGCAGTAAGAGATTCACCATGATGGATCTACCTTTGGTATGTTGCAAGCATACCATGTCGTAGAATATGAGCTCTAATCGTAGGGAGTCGTTATAGCCATGTATTTTCACATCGATTACAAGGACATAACGTCCTTCCATCTGAATCCAAATGATGTCTAGCAGTAGCTAAAAAATTGTTTCACCCGAGTGTGTACTCTTGACTTATGCGATTTCTACTTACTATTCACGCTCGACCATTAGAATCCATTGATTTTGAAGGAGAAATTAGTTTTTTTCTGAAAATGCTATGTAGGAGTGTTAGATGCAAGGTTTTAAGTAACAGTAGCAAGAAATCTACTATACAGAAAATGTTATGTAAAATTTGTTTGTTTTGGAAATGTTATGTAGGAGTGTCTTGATTTATTGGATACCCATATTTCATATGTCCCTTTAATATGAACTATCTCACCTTTTAAGCTAGAAGTCACACAAGCATTTTGATTTTCTTTTGTATGCACATATTCCATATCTTGTGAAGCCAAGTCATTGATTGATGTGTTTTAGATAAGATTGGAATAAATATGGAGATGGTTTTTATATACTCGTTGTAAACTGCGATATACTCGTTGTAAACTGCGGGTAGATCGTGAAAATGATTTCACATTGGAGCAAAGTTTGATTACATTGGCAACACAAGTGAAAAGGGTAAAAAAAATTATTTACCAGACATATATTTACATTTATATTCAACTCTTTAGAAGTGCATGAAGGAAATTTCCCATATGCTCTTAAACCTAAGAAAACTAGCAAATTCTTTGTACCCGTAACAAAAGTAAAGCTTGCATTAGTATATTGTAGATGCCAATGTTTAGGTTACTAGTTTCACTTGCGAGCTATGTAGAGCACAATGACCATGACAACTCCACAACACTACCACTGAGTTTTGTAGTCTAAACTGATGAAAAAATGTATTTATATTCCCTACACTTTTAATTGGTCTAAAAGATTCGTGTCTTATTCGCGACTGGGAATTTGTGGACATAATAAAGCACTACAGACGTTGCCAGAAAATCATGAGGCAAGGCCCCCAATTAAAAGTAAGGGTGTCAAGAGATGTCAGAAATGTCCTCAACCGGTTATCCTATCCTCGGGTCTTGACACAGTAATCCTTGCAAACTTTCATAGCCTTGGCAAGCGAGGGTTTTGTGAAAGTCAGTTAGTAGATTGGACCCAAAAACGGCTTATAGCAGCAGTAGTAGCAGCAATGTGGTGGCCAAATCCTTTATACAAAGATAAACTAGCATTCAAATATTGAATTGGTGATCCTGACCATAACCAAGGGCATAGAGCATAGTAAGCAATCTTGGAAGTTAGCCAAATTAGATTTCATACAGGTGGGTTATAGCCCATAATGAATGTATAACCGAGGCTCCAGCCTCCTGACAACATATTCCAAAATAATTTTTTTTTATTATTAGATGAACATGAAACTGAAAAGATACACAAGATGTACAGTACGAAGGGACACACCACTTCAATGAACAGACACAACCTTCAAAGAATAGACACAATGACAGTTCAAATAATTGTGTTGAATACAATACACACAGTTTTTCACTTAATTTAATTCTTATTGATTTGAAATAAAAAATTACACATAGAAAACTTTAATTGTTATGGAAGAGAACAGATGAAATATGTTCAAACAATCTTACACAAAGATAATGAAGAACAATTGAAAAACACTTAGAAAACAATTGAACTTCGTAGAAAGAAAGTTGTCAGGCACTTAGAGAACTTGAAGGTTGTAAAGTTGGTGATATTTGCATGTTGAACCATCCTCCATATTTAAAGTGCCTTATGCATTTAATGCATGAGACACATGTTGTGCAAGGGATGGACACAGGTCTTCTGCATGGTACAAGATGTACCTTTTGTCTTGAGGTGTTTTTGGCTTGAAGCGTTGACCTGCAGAGGATGGTGTAGACCTTTCCTTAAAATAGTGTAAAATACAAAACACATTTTTTTTATCTTCGGATGAGGATCACGTCAATGGAAGATATCACAAATATACTTTCTAAGAAAAGTACAATGTGTTTGTGCCGATGATATTTTCCCACTGAAACTTATCAAAGACAAGTTTGGTGAATAGAGAGACAAGTCGACACAGGTGAGAAATCTTCGGGATCCTGAGAAATCTTCGGGCTCCTAAATATGTGAGAAATCATCGGGCTCCTGAAGATATGAGATTGGCACCATCCTGGCCGATGGTGTTGATCACATAGGCATGCTTGGCTTTAGGCTGAGAAGTCCATCTTCAATCCACTTTTGAGAGATATAGTTCTTCTTTGTCTTTTTCGGCTGATCTTCGACTTTACCGAACATTTGTATAGAAACCAAGCTGCAAGTAAGAACCTCAAAATATTCTAAGTAGGATGATACAAAATGGAAGATCGGGAGGTCATCTTCAAATCTTCAGATGACCCAACAATCTCCCCCTATTTGAGGATGACATCCATAGTTAAGAATAAAATGAAGAGTATACTGAATAATCCATTTTGACCCATATTTACTCTTTTTGGGTTCTTTTCACATAAACAATTCTTTTTGTTCTTTTGGAATTTTTAAGTATATCTAACATTTACAAATAAATAAAAGAATGAAGTATAGTTGTACAAACTAAGTAAACAAAAAATAAAGAATGAGAAAGTAAATATATACAAAGATAAAGAAGACAATTGTCGGAAATGTTTGAACTTGAGTGGTTGGATGCTCCCCCTCAACTCATACTCCCCTTCAACTAATGTCTGGTGGCTTTAATCACACAGTTCATTGCAAATTAAGTTTCAACAGAGTTTAAGCTTGAGTGGTCAGTTGCTCCCCCTGAACTCATACTCCCCCTCAACTAATTCACGGTGTCGGAAAGTAAGAAGTCAAAAAGTTTTCGGAATCCTCCGAACTTGCTCCTGGAAAGGCAGATTCATTCTTGGATCATGCAGAAGCATGGAGACTGAGAATTCCAGGTGATAGGCTATGATGAGAAGAAGAGACACCTTGGATTTGGGAGGAGTCCAAGTCATCCTTATCAAACAAGGAAAAGGTTGATGATGGAATAATATGGGTCCCCGATTGTACGACCAAAGCCTTTTGAGAGGCAGTGGAAGAAGGTGGCTTTGGGTTAGTAGAGTCCTCGAGCCCAGATGGGAAATTTCAATAGCCTCCGATTTTTGAGAATCGGTGATTGGATGAGATGGTTTGGCCCCGAAAGGTTTCCTATGTCTCTTTAGAGGCAACTTAGGAGGGGAAGAAGAGTGCCTCTGCTTTTGAGAGTGGTGGGAGGCGAGGGCAGCTACCGAAGACTTTTTTTAGTGGCATAGTCTCAAAAGTGGGTGTGGAGGTATCCCTGGCTTTGGTTTTCTTCATTTTGGCCACCGATTTCAATTCACTCAGGTAGAGGAATTAGGGGTCACAGAAGTGAGTGATACGGAGGGAGCCACCAATTTGGAGAAAGAAGGTTCCTTAGTATCTTCCTACTATAGATTAGAAGAGTTTAGGAAAGAAATCATACCTGGGGCTTAGAGCTCGATTGGTGGAGAGACAGCCATTGTTCAAAATGGTCTTCATGACTTTCTAAGTGTTGGTCAGAGAGTCATCACCAAATCAATTAGAGACCCAACAAATTTTCTCCCCCTATTTGATGATGACACTAACACATAGAAAGAATATGGTACTGACACTCAAAACTCATAAATTCAGTGGCCCCCTTTTTTTGGACTCTTTTCCGTATTTTTTTTGTTTTTGTGTTTTTTTTTGGGAAAAAAACGGGAAGAGAGGATCGAGACAAAATTTCGGGTAGTAGAAATCGGCGGGGGAGGGGGTTATCTTCGTAGAATGTAATAGGCTAGGGTGGATGTCGGTGGGAGCAAGGGGGTCGGCTAGAGGGGCATCGGCTAGGAAGGAGGTCGGTGAGAGAGGGTTCGGCTAGGGAGGGGTTTGGCGGGTTGAGGGAGTTTGGCGAGGAAGAGTTTGGCCGAAGGGGGTTTGGGTCGATTGAAAGATCGGCGGGAAAGGAGGTAGCATGGTTTGGTCGGCCGAAGAGGGTTGTTTGGTGTGGAGGAGTGAGGTCGAAAGGGGTGTGGATTATCGGTGGAGAGGGTGGGGGGATCGGCTAGAAGGGAGCCGATTGAGGGGAGGCCGAAGAGAGGAGAAGGAGCCGAAAAGAGAGGAGGCCAAAGAGAGAAGAGGGGTTTGAATAGAGAGGAGGCCGAAGACAGGGGTATAAGGGGGAAAGGTTGGTCGGCGAGGGGTGTGGGGGTTTCGGTGGCAAAGAGGGGCCGAAAGGGGAAGGGGTTTCGGGGATGAGGGGTGATCGGCTTCGGTAGGGTGAAGGGGCCGAAAGTGATGGAGGGGCCAAATGAGAGGATCGATGGGGAGGTGGTGCCGCCAAAGAAATAAGAGGGAGAGAGTGGTTTCGGTCGGGTGGGAGAGCCAAAGGAGAGAGATATTTGAGAGAAAGATATGTGGGTTAAAAGATAACAAGGGAGTTATTATAGGAAGAGTGTTAGGAAAAAAATAGGGAGATCTTGATGATGTCGGTGGGATGACATCATCAAGATGATGTCATCAACAATTCAAATTTTTAATTAATTTTTTGTTTTTCTGTTTTCTTTTCTCTCTCTTTTTTTTTGTTTTTGTTTTTTTTTAATTTTCTTTCTTTTCTCTCCCTTTTTTTTGAATTTTCTTTCTTTTCTCTCCCTTCTTTTTTTTTCATTTTTCTTTCTTTTCTCTCCTTTTATTTTGAATTTTTCTTTCTTTTCTCTCCTTTTTTTACTTTTCTTTCTTTTTTCTTCTCTTTTTTTTTGTTTTTAAACATCAAAATTTAACATACCTAGTTCTCCAATGAGAAACTTGAACTGAGCTTCGTCAAGGGGCTTGGTGAAGAGATCAGCTAGTTGAAAATCGGTAGGGTTGAAATGTAATTCGATATCACCTTTGCAGATGTGATCCCGAATGAAGTGATATTGGATGTTGATTTGCTTGGATCGAGAATGCAACACCAGATTGTTTGCGATTGTGATGGCGATCGCAGTTGAGTTGTCACACAGAATCAGAATGTTAGAGTATAGCTGATTGTAGTCTCTGAGTTGATTCTTCATGTAGAGAATTTGAGCACAGCAACTTCCAGCAACTACATACTCAGCTTCAACAGTAGAGGTAGAAACTGAGTTTTGTTTCTTGCTATACCAGCTAACAAGATTACCACCAAGGAGTTGGCAACTGCTAGTAGTGCTTTTTCTATCAACTTTTGAACCTGCAAAATCAGAATCTGAATACCCCATTAGATCAAAACCTGAGTCTTTGGGATACCAAATACCCAGATTCATGGTACCTTTCAGATACCGAAAAATGCTTTTAACTGCAGCCAAATGAGATTCTTTTGGATTGGCTTGGTAACGCACACACAGACAAGTATCAAACATAATGTATGGTCTACTAGTAGTAAGATAGAGAAGAGAGTCGATCATTCCTCGGTAGCTAGTGATATCCATAGATACACCATCCGGATCAGCATAAAGTTTCAAAGGTGGTGCCAAGGGAGTTTTCATGGGAGAGGAATTTTCAAAATTGAACTTTTTCAGAAGCTCACGTATGTATTTACTTTGATTTATAAAAGTTCCTTCTGATGTTTGTTTAACTTGAAGTCCTAAGAAAAAGGTCAGTTCTCCCATCATACTCATCTAATATTGGCTTTTCATGAGAGTGGCAAACTCATCACACAGTGACTCATCAGTGGCACCAAAAATGATATCATCCACATAGATTTGAACAAGAATAAGATTACTTGAGGTTTGCTTGATGAAAATAGTGTTGTCAATTTTACGTCTTGAATACATGTTCTTCAGAAGAAAATCAGCAAGAGTGCCATATCAGGCACGAGGAGCCTGCTTTAGACCATAGAGAGCTTTGTCCAACCTGTACACATTGTTAGGATGGACTGGATCTTCAAAGCCGGGAGGTTGTTTCACATAGACTTCTTCAGCTAGCTCCCCATTAAGGAATGCACTCTTGACATCCATCTGGAAAACTCTGAAGTTCTTGTAGGCAGCATGAGCAAGGAAGATTCTGATGGCTTCAAGTCTTGCAACTGGAGCAAATGTTTTATCATAGTCAATGTCTTCCTCTTGTCTATAGCCTTGAGCTAACAGTCTGGCTTTGTTTCTGATCACGGTGCCCTCTTCATCCATTTTATTTCGAAAAATCCACTTGGTTCCTATGATGGTCTTTCTGGAAGGACAAGGAACCAATCTCCAAACTTTGTTCCTTTCGAACTGAGAAAGTTCTTCTTGCATGGCAGTGGTCCAACATGAATCAACTAGAGCTTCGTCAACTTTCTTTGTTCAATAAGTGAAAGGAAGATTACATAGAGACATATGTTTCCAATACATCTTCTGGTCTGGACACCAGCTTTTTGATCACCAATGATTTGATCAATGGGGTGATCTTTTGTCCACTTTATGGCATGAGGTAAAGGACGAGGGAAGGAAATTTGTAGAGGGGAGTTGGAAGGGAAATTTTCCGGAGAGAGAAATGAAGATCGACAGGTGAAAAAGGAATGTTAGGTTGAGAGACTGGGATGATTTGAAGTATTTTTTGAGGTTGGGTAGGCTGAGGATTGTCCTCTTGATAAGAGGAGGGGTTGACGGATGTAGAAGGATCATTGTTTTGGTAGAGAGAAGTGGGAAATGTATAAGGAATATCTGGTGATGTGGAATGAGGACCATCACCAACACAATATGATATCCATCGGTTTAGTTCATCATCATCACAAGAGAGCGAAAATGTCTTGAGGTCATCAAACTTGACATGGATAGATTCATCAATGCACTTCTTTCTGAGGTTGTAGACTTTGAAAGCTTAGGAAGTGAGAGAATGTCCCACAAAGATACCTTCATCAGCTTTGGGATCAAATTTACCAAATTTTTCTCTATTATTGAGAATGTAGTAGACACATCCAAAGACATGAAGAAAGTCAATGTTGGGTTTCTACCATAAAAGACATCATAAGGAGTCTTGTTATGTCTTTTTACAATGATGGACCTATTTTAGGTAAAGCATGCAGTATTGATTACTTCAGCCCAAAAATAGGTTGGAAGGTGAGATTCACTCAGCATAGATCGGGTAGCTTCACATAGTGTTCTGTTCTTTCTCTCTACTACACCATTTTGTTGTGGAGTTTTGATGGCAGAGAAGTTCTAAGAGATGCCTTTATCATTGAAAAAGTCATCCAACATACTATTCTTGAATTATTTTCCGTTGTCACTTCTTACAGATCTTACCAGCTGCCCATTCAGCACTTCAGACTTCTTGATGAATTTTACAATTTCTTCAGTGGTGTCACTTTTATACCTGAGAAAAAAAATACCAAAGTGTAACGACTGAATTCATCGATAAGAACAAGAATGTTCCTTCGACCACCAAGGCTTGGGGTGCTGACTGGTTCACACAGATCCATGTGGAGCATCTGGAGAGGTTGGGAGATAGAGAAGTATTGCTTGGACTTGAAGGAAGATTTTGTGAGTTTTCCTTTCTCACATGCAACACGCAACTTTTCTTTCACAAAGGATAATTTTAGCATACCCGTGACAAGCTCTTGATTGGAGAGGACGTTCAATATCTTGAAGTTGAGGTGAGAGAGACGCTTATGCCAGAGCCAACATTTTTTTTTGTAGAGTTTTCAGAGACAAAGCAGATGTTTGTTCCGAAGGATGAGTTATGCCCCATGTCTATGACATAGAAATTTTCTTTACAGTAGCCAGAAAGTAGAGTTTCCATGTTTTTGTTGAAAGTGATATATGAAGATAATTCAAACAACACATTGTACCCCAGATCACACAGCTCACACAGTTGGCTTATGCTTTGGAGATTGTGCATCAAGCCTTCAACATAAGCTACCTTGTTAAAGGTGATGGAACCATTTGAGAGTGTTCCATAACCCTTAGTACTTCCTCTAGAATTGTCACCAAACGTGACGGAAGGACCTTTAGTAGGTATGAAGTCAATAAGAAGAGATTTGTTGTCGGTCATGTGTCTTGAACACCCGCTGTCAAGATACCAGATTTGTTGGTGTCCTAGACCCTGAGAGGAGGATGAGGATCACTCAGTAGAGACTAAAACGGTGGAGGATGCATGTCCTTCAAGATCTTCCATATCATTTATTTTTGTCATAAGGCAAATGTTGGATATGTCCTTCTCGCTTTCAGAAGTTGGTTCATCTACCCAATCATGGGTTTCAGTCATTTGACATTTTCCATTTTTGAGCAAGATTTCATTTTCTCCTTCTCTCTCTTGTATGTGGCCTTGTATTTCTCAACACGGTTAGAGTTTGAGGAGACATACATATTTGTCTTTTGGAAAGAAGGAGGGTAGGAATTAGATTCAGTTCTGATAGACCGAGAGGAGATATGACTGGAGGAGGATAGTCTGGATTTATCAGATGGTCTACTTCTGCACTCAGAAGCAAAGTGTCCTTTCCTCCCACATCTTTATCACATGAGAGAATTTTGAGATAGAAGAAGATTTTTGGAAAGACTTATATTTTCTATAAGAAAAATGAGGGTTACTGGAAGTTTCCCCACTTCATCATCAGCCTCACTAAAATTGGCTTCTGAAGGATCATTAGGGTCCTCTTGAATGTCATGGTCAGAATCGGAGGGATAGGTGATTATAGGAACATATAGAGCTTTTGGAATAATCACTGACAAGAGCTATAGAGGAGCTCTTTATAACATTAATGACAGACTTCCTTAGCAGTTTAGTCTGCTCAAAATTGAAAAGAGTGCCATACAAAGCAGTGAGTGGCATAGATTTCAAGATCCTTGGTAAACTTAATGCAAGTATAGATATTTTCCCAAAACTCGGGAAGACAGTGCATGAACTTACACAAGACTTTCTCATTATCATAAATGTGACCCACAAGTTTTAGATCGTTAAGAAGACCGTTAAAACAATTATAGTAGTATGAGAGAGATTCCCCCTTTTCATGCGAAAAGAGTTCATACTTTCTTACAAGAGCAATCTTTCTGCTCTTTTTCACCTCAGACGTACCTTCATAAAGAACACACAAAGTAGACCACATTTCTTTAGTAGTAGAGAAATTAACCAGAGAGTGATAGACCTCATCAGGCAGAGAAAGGGCAATGATGGCTCTGACATTAGTATCAAGAGCTATAAGACTTCTGTCTTCATCATTATATTTGTTGGGATCCTTTACAATGTATCTCCTATTTGCTGGAGTTCTTTCTTTCTCAGAAGAGTCCTCATCAGCATTTCCCTTATCTGTCTTTTTTGGCATTGTATCAGTTCCAAACTCTAGGAATAAAAGGACCTTCATGTAAAATAGTAGGATATCTATTGTCAACTCCTTCTAAAAAGAGTATCATACGACTTTTCCACAAGAAGAATTTATTGGGATTGGACTTTGATGGTTTGGCTATAGAGCCATTGTCGTATGATACAACAGTAGTGTTTTGAGAAGAAGCATTGTTCAAAGAAGATGAAGAGGATGCCATAGCAAGTATAGTTTTATTGAGTTAAACTGACCTGCTCTGATACCACTTGTTGGTCCCAGTTAGCAGTAAGTAAATAAGAAAAGTATTGTAGAAGGGGTTTGAATACAATACACACAGTTTTTCACTTAATGTAATTCTTATTGATTTGAAATTAAGAATTACACATACCAAGCTTTGATTGTTGCGGAAGAGAACAGATGAAATCTGTTCAAACAATCTTACACAAAGATAATGAAGAACAATTGAAAAACACTTAGAAGACAATTGAACTTCGTAGAGAGAAATTTGCCAGGCACTTAGAGAACTTGAAGGCTATAAAGTTGGTGATCTTTGCATGTTGAACCATCCTCCATATTTATAGTGCCTGATGCATTTAATGCATGGGACACCTGTTGAGCAAGGGATGGACACAAGTCTTCTGCATGGTACATGATGTACCTTTTGTCTTGAGGTGTTTTTGGCTTGAAGCATTGACCTGCAGAGGATGGTGTAGACATTTCCTTAAAAGAGTGTAAAATACAAAACATACTTTTTCTGATCTTTGGATGAGGTGCACGTCAATGCAAGATATCACAAATATACTTTCTTAGAAAAGTACAATGTGTTTGTGTCGATGATATTTTCCCACCGAAACTTATCAAAGACATGTTTGATGAATAGAGAGACAAGTCGATACAGGTGAGAAAATATTCAGGCTCCTAAAGATGTGAAAAATCTTCGGGCTCCTGAATATGTGAGATCGGCACCATCCTAGCCAATGGTGTTGATCACATAGGCATGCTTGGCTTTAGGCTGAGAAGTTCATCTTCAATCCGCTTTGAGAGATATACATCTTCTTTGTCTTTTTCGGCTGATCTTCGACTTCACCGAACATTTGTATAGAAACCAAGCTGCAAGTAAGAACCTCAAAATATTCTAAGTAGTATGATACATAATGGAAGATCGGGTAGTCATCTTCAAATCTTCAGATGACCCAACAAACTGTCAACAAATATCTGCCAAACGAACTATAGACAACCATGCTTAGCTTAAATTTAACACACCACCTTAAACTAGCAATGGTTGTGTTTCAAACTCTCTTTCATGATGTTGAAATTATTCCCTTATTGAAGAGCTTTCGTAAAACAGTCTGCAAGTTGATCCTTCGATCCACAAAATACGATCTTGACTTCATTATTTGATACCAATTCTCGAATGAAGTGAAACTTAAGTCTAATATGTTTGCTTTTCCCATGAAAGACTGTATTTTTTGAGAGATCAATGGTTGATTTGTTGTCACAAAATATTATAGTAGGCCTCTCTTGTTTCTGTTCCAACTCCTCTAAAATGGCTCTCAACGATAGTGCATGATAACCAGTAATAAATAGTGACATATACTCTGCTTCAGCAGAGGATAAAGCCACTACACTCTATTTTTTTCACTGCCAAGAGACTGCACCTGATCCTAGATATTAGTACAAAAACTCACAATGGCCACGGTTAAACGTATGCCTTTAGAACATTTTTTTCTTCAATCAAACCGTAGCCTATTCTGTCGTGTGTTTTGATACCCAAATGGCCACGTTTAAAATGTGTCACCATATCACATGAAAAACCGTAGCCATAGCGTAAAAACCGTGGCCATAAACCTATCGAAATTTTTATGGTATTGGGACATTTTTCCTATAACCGTGGCCATAAACTATTTATCGCCACACAAACTCACCTTAAACATGGCCGATTCATTACATATATTTACGCTTGTTTCTTATAAATGTGGCTATTGCTACCTTTTGGTCGCACAAAATAAAGAAAACCATGACAATAAACTACTTATAGCCACATAATTTGTTTTTTAAGGTGACCAATGATTACTTTATAACCATGTATATTTGTTTTAACCGTGGCCATAAACTACTTCTACCCACACAAATTTTCAAATTAACCGTGACAAATTCATGACATATGGTTACGCCGAATTGTTAGAACCGTGGCTATTGATTATATTTTTGTCACACAGAATAACTAAAACCATGGCCATAAACTATCGTCACACAAATTTAATACTAACCGTTGTCAATTCATAACATTTGGTTATGCTAAATTGTTAGAAATGTGGCTATTTACTAACTTTTGGTCACATGAAATAACTAAAAACGTGAGAATGTACTACTTATAGTCACATAAATTTTATATTAATTGTGACCAATTCATAACATATGGTTACACTGAATTGTAAGAATCGTGGCTATTGGTTTTCTTCTGGTCACGAAATAACTAAAATTGTGGCTATAAACAACTTATAGCCATGCAAATTTCATATTAGTTGTGGCAAAATCATTACATATGGTTACATTAAAGTATTAGAATTGTGGCTATTGAATGTATTTTGTTCACACGAAATAACTAAAACCGTAGCGATAAATTACTTGTAGCTACACAAACTTCATATTAACATGGTCAATTCATAACATTTGGCTACATAAATTTGTTAGAAACATGACTATTGATTAACTTTTGGTGACACAAAATAACTAAAAACCGTGACCATAAAGTATTTATAGCCACAAAAATTTTATATTAAACATGGTCAATTCATAACATATGGTTACATTGAATTTGTAATAACCATAGCTACTGATTACCATTTGGTCACACAAAATAACTAAAAATGTGGCTCTTAATTACTTTTTGATCATGCGAAATAACTATAACTATGACTACAAACTCTTTACGAACCCGGTTAAATTTAGCCATTCATTGGCGATCATAACAGAACCATGGCGTTAAATAATCTTCAACAACAATTTCTATCTTGTGTGGCAAAATAATAAAACAAAATTAAAATATAATAATCAAAGGAGAAACATTAAACCAATATATATTGATAACATATGAAGAATGTATAAGTACACCAATAATAAACCTACCACCACTAATTGTCTAATACATTAGACTTTACTTATTGAAGCTAGTCCTCATATGCTTCGGCTTCACTATCTCATTATTGTACAGTTCTTCTTTCTCTTATGTTTTTGTTACCTTCTCATTAAGTTCATAAGTAGTATGGTTGAAATACGTGTAACAAAAGAGTAGTATTTAATATGCATAAACCAAATATGAGCACAACCATAAATAACACCAAATATCGTGGTACATCATCTCCAGCAAACCGACTTCCAAAGTCACTTCATAAAGACGAACATGCAAAAGTTCGGAACATAATTCATGGTTCAATGTGTGTATGTTAATGTATTTAAAGAGAACAATGTGTGATCAGTGCCTCAACCATTCCAGTCTTGTTATTCCATACAACTATACAAGTGGCTAAATATTCTCTCATCTATCATTTTATGCTACATAAAGAGTATAATACAACTCGGTTAAGTCATTAATCTTACTACATATATCATGACACATTAGATATTTATCCTAGAAATATGTGAACCAAATCCTAAAGAAGGAAGAAGATGTGAATGACCAATTATCAACTATTTCAAATTCTATACGTGAAACAAATCAAAATTCAAACTAAACCATAAACACAATTAACTATTCCAAAAACATATGTTCCTAATCTTAGTTGGAATGAACTTCATAACAATACACAAAATAAACTGACATCGTAAGATCAAGAGTTGTTTCTTTTGGATAAAACCACATCTATTGAGTTCATTCCTTTTCAAATAACTAGGTTGCCTCAATTGGTATAATCCAAGAGATTGCTTACCTCAATTGGCCAAAACTTTGTCACCATTGAATTGTTTGCTCATTTCACTTTGCCACCCTTTTTCCACAGTGCCATCTTTAACATCATAGAAGAAGAAAAAGGCCATTCAAAGTTCATTCCTAAACATGGTTTGGTTCAGACATTTTATCAAACACTTAATTCCTTTGTAAACCTATCACACAAAGAGTTTTTTAATACAAACTATTATATATAAAAAAACAGTCAAATCAATATTTGGAGCATGATATAAATAAAAGCAATGCATCCTTTGGACTGGAATTAGCTTGAGATTGACACTTAAAATGATAATATAACTTGAAATTGACAATTAAGATCAATAATGTGAATCTAAGGGGGCATAGAAAGAAAATAAAACTGATTGGCAATAACAACCATGTTGCTATGCATGGCCATACTAAAAGTTTGCAAATATCCAGAAAAGAAACCTAACCTTTGGGTTGTATGTAGGCATCCATCCACAAAAAAAATGGTTTCATAATTGATTAAATAAGTGACAAGTAAAGCAATCAAACTAAAGAAAATAGGATTAGGAATTTGGTACAATTGGAATACGTGGATATCATTGTATTCATGAACATAAACCGTAACTGATGATTCATCCGGATGAATTGATACAAATCGTTGTTCAACTCTTGAAAAATCCAACAAATTAAACTTCCCTTTTACTTTTATATCATTCAACTCTTTGCGAGTCCTTCCTTCATCTATTCCATGTCTACAAACAAATAAAAAAAATGAAACTAGAAAATCGAAAGATCTTAAAAGTAACCTTGTATAAAAAAGACTAACCTTTTTACATAGTTGCAAGCTCAAACTGTGTTAAAATCTGCACAAATTTACATTGTTTTTGGTTTAAGAATCATGTAAGATGATTTGTCCTTTTAAATAATTTTGACCATTTTTTGTACATTAAAATACCAATCAATAGCAATACCACTAGAACAAAATCCACTAAATATTCTACAACAATAAAGATTAACCACAATAATATTGAGCTTCTAAATAACCGTTCAAAATCCATGGTATAAGCAAGAGCTCTATGACAAATGAAATAAAATGAAATTAGCATATCCCTAGTGCTAGCATATCGTTATGTTCATAAAATAAGTCCCATATTTACCTTTGATAGGTTTTATTCATTTGTCTTGATGCCATCTAAGATTTTGAAAAGTCCACTTTCCACCATGAGCTCTATCTGTTGATGTAAAATCTTGTAAAGGCTGCATTCTACAACTTACGACAAATAGTAAAACACAAAATCATACAGAAGATTATAGGGTCCCATGTATGATGTACCTTATTTTTTATCCAAAATTTGAAATAGGAATGATGGTAAATTTACTTTTTATATTATTGGGCTAACTCGTCATACTTAATTGTTCAGATCTGACCGTATTTTGGTATTCTATAGGTTCAACGAGTTAGGCATGAAGATAGGACTTATGTATGTGATACATGTAGTATATATGTTATTCAACGCCAATCGCCTATGAAAAGCCCCATCTTTTGCAAACTAAAGAGCCATAATTTCATCACCCCCCCCCAAAAAAAAAAGACGCTTCTTGAATATATTTTGGATAAAAAAACTGTTAGTCATAGTATCTTGAAACTATTACGTGCTAGTTAATTATAATCTAAGCCACTGCACAGTCATAATTAGAGATTCTTGAGTTTAATTCGAATTTAGAAGACAAATGGATGTTATTCATAACTAAAATATGGTGTGGTGACAGAAACTTGGGATATACTAAGTCTGATTCAAACAAAGTGCTTAACTATTGATTTAAGCAAAAACTACGAGGGTTTTGTAAGTGTACACAAAGTGCAACACAAGAAAGATGTATGTGTATGGATATAAGCAACCTCACATGTATGTCTCATAGTAACGAAAGCAACATCTATTTTGCCTTTTGTCTCAACTCGTGTTGAACAACATATATCGAGTTGGGTTGTTTAGTTTGAATGACAACCAAGGAAATTTAGAAAATGATTTATATTATATCCATTTTTCAATAAATTACCTAGTATAGAGAATTGAAAATAATTTCAATAGCAATTACTTCATAGGTATTGTATTCTTGCATCCCAAAACAAATAAACCAATTTTCTTTTAGGGACGCCCCAAATTAATTGACCTTCTCCATTTTCGCTAATATTCCCTCTTTGCTAGGATGTAAACAAGATATTAATATTGGTCTAGTGTTTTGGTCCATAACATTCCTATTTGTGATTGTAGGGGTATTTAAAAACTTGACTAAGAGTCCCACATTCTACTAAAATATTTGCAGACTCAGAGTAGGACTGGCGATGAGCACATCGTAGTCATTGTTGCATAACTAAAATCTATTCTATTATGTTGAATACTTCATTATATTTGGAAGTACTGAACAACTTCTTAGCATCCAGAATATTCTTACAAATCCTTAAGTAAACATTTCCGCCAAACCCAACAAAATTACACAAAAACCCTAAAATTTAATCAATGAAAATTCGAGAAACCAAAACCTATAACCTAAACTAATTAGAGTTCAATTATCAACAATTAGATTTCTATAATTTTTCTATAACTCAACACATAAAAAAAAACAACCAACAGAATCGTATTTGATTCTATAGAAGAAAAAGACACACAATTAGGGTTTACCTTCCAATTGCTCATGAATATGGATCTTGGCAAGATTGATAGTCTCGAGAACATTGACCATAGATCCTAATATGAAGAAGACAATCATATAATTCTTCATTTTTTAATCTGTGGTTTTGATGAAGAGTTCTAGATGGCAGGGGTGAGGGAGAGAGTGGGAATTAGGGAAAGGGTAGGGTGTTGCTAATCCTACCCCCTATAAAACCCATACCCCCTCCTACCCTCTCTCTCTCTCTCAACCAAGACAACAAAAATCCAAAATGTGATTTTTAATTAATTTTTAATATATATTTACATTTTATACCCCTATAAATATTTAGTTAATTTACTTTATACATTTTATTTTTTTAATTTTCATTTTACATTATCACCATATTAACACATATAATGGCATATTAACTAAAATACGTTAAAAAAATACGTTTTAATTTTAACAAATTACACCATTATAATCGTCTCTTCAATACCTTCGAAATGAACCCAATATTGAATATTTTTGGAGTTAATTATTTTATTATATGTTAAAAAATACGTTTTAAAATACGTTAAAGAAATCGATATATATATATATATATATATATATATTAAAATTCTATTACGGTTATTGAAAAAGTTAGTTTTTGGAAAAACGGTTTTTGGAAAAAACGGTTTTTGGAAAAAACGGTTTTTGGAAAAATATTACATTTACCACCCTTATAATTAATTATTTAATTTACTTTATATTTCTTATTTTTTCATTTTTCATTTTACACGCTTATCATATTAACACACATAATTGTATATAAACAAAAATACAATGAAAAAATACGTTTCTTTTTTTACAAATTATACCATTATAATCGTCTCGTCAATACCTTCAAAACGAGCCCAATATTGAATATTTTTTAATTTAACCGTACTATTAAATATCGTGAATATCTATGAATTAAATTGTTTTATATTTATACATTTTATTTTTTTTCAGCGTTAGCACATTAAAAATACATAATCGTAAAATATATTAAAAATACGTTTCATTCTTATTATAAATAAATCACGGTAATCCCTACTATATTATAAAAATTCTAATACAGTTTTTTACAAACCTTTGAAAGTCAAAAAAAATTTCCCAATGTTTCACTTTCTAATTCAATTAAATGTTACATTTATCACCCTTACAATTAGTTATTTAATTTATTTTATATCTCTTGTTTTCTTATTTTCTATTTTACATACCTATCATGTTAACATAAATAATCATATACGAACAACAATGGAATAAACAATACGTTTCTTCTTTTTACAAAATATATCATTATAATCGTCTCATCAATATCTTTAAAACGAGCACAATATTGAATATTTTTTAATTTAATCTTACTATTAAATATTATGAATATCTACGAACTAATTTGTTTTCTATCCATACGTTTTACTCTTTTCCACCGTTAGCACATTAAAAATACATAATCGTAAAATACGTTTCATTCTTATTATAAAATATATCATTATAATTTTTTTCGTCAATAATTGTAATATAAATTAATTATTGAATATTTTTATGGGTTTATGATTTCATAAGTTGTGATTCTTAGGTCATGGTTGATTGTTGATGACATGTCTATAAGGAAATAAAATTAATTGTTCGTTCTTTACTTACATTCCGCTGCATCGCGCGGGTATGTGCCTAGTATATATATATATATATTCAATATTTGGTTCATTTCGAAGGTATTGACGAGACAATTATAATGGTGTAACTTGTTAAAATTAAAAATTATTTTTAATATAAATAAACTCATTATTATAAAAATTATCATTTTCATTTCCCCGTACACCCATTATAAATCATTTGACCAAGAGTAAGCAAACCCCACCCTACAACTGTGCACATGTGAATATGTGATGGAAAATATGTGCCCATAACCATTTTGTTTCTTTCCTACAACCAAAATCAATGATTACTTCAAAACCCCGTGAAATGCGCCCAATTTCGAAACCTTGACAGCTCTTCTTTTTGGGGTTTACCCCCTTTCCATCATCCATAAATACTTTACAACTTAGTCACTACAATATGCACAATCTGCAATCCAATCCATACACAGATGCCCCCAATGGAGATTTAATAAAAGTGATAATTTCAACATTTGTTCTTAGATTTTTGTTATTTCCATCAGGTATGTAGAATACTCTAGGGTTTTGCCTTTTGTTTGTTTTCTGTAGGGATCTAACAATCTAAACCAGTTTTTTGAAGTTATTGAAAATGTGTTCTAAAAATGCCCCATCTTTTTTTGTTCATTTCCCCTAAATTTCACTCTATATATATCAAAGTTGTAGATGACAAACATGGGAGAAGATATGACACCAACATCAGAATTTGTCACCAACCAGGTACAATATTATGATAACTAACATTTATGTTAATTTTAACTTATGGGTACAAGT
Source organism: Arctium minus (assembly GCA_954870635.1). Taxonomy (NCBI): domain Eukaryota; kingdom Viridiplantae; phylum Streptophyta; class Magnoliopsida; order Asterales; family Asteraceae; genus Arctium; species Arctium minus. The sequence continues at coordinate 39,688,842 of OX941080.1, read as the reverse complement.
GAAGGTTATAACAAAATATAATAATTTCAGGCGTTCGAATCTCGAGAAGAAATAACTACTGGGTGCGTAATGTGGGACGTTCGGTTGGTGTCGTTGTTGTTACCAAAAGATCAAAGACTAAGCCAAATGGAGATGTTTATAAAGTCGTGTTTATGTGTGAACATAGTGGGGTTTACAAAGGTGACAAAATTTCTAGTCGTCATACTGGAACAAGAAAGTTTGATGTCCATTTGAGTTGATAGCGCTATATTCATCTAAGCATCATTGGTGGACGTTGAGGGTTGTGTGTGATACACATAATCATGTCGTTGCACAGTATATGGAGGGTCATCCATATGCAATGCGGCTGAACGAACCTGAAGTTCAACTAGTTGAAGATCTATCAGCCCAACATGTCAAGCCACGATACATTTTATCCACGTTAAAGGGTAGACATGTGGAAAGTCAAAGACAATATACAATGAAGTTCAAAAAATTAAGACAAGAAACGAGGCAGGAAGACCAAAAATGCAGGTTGTTTTGGATTTTTTTGTTGAAAAAAATTATGATTTTGAGACTCGTGCAAATGATGAAACAAACGAGTTTGAAAATTTATTTTTCATTCATCCAAAATCATTGGAGCTTTGACGTGCATTCCCACAAGTGTTGGTCATTGATGCCACATATAAAACAAATAGGTACGAGAATGTTATTATTTTGTGTATTATATTAATGTTAATATTATTATTTTGTTTAATATTATTATTTTGTTTATTATATACAGGTACGATATGCCTCTTCTTGAGATAGTTGGTGTAACATCAACAAACAAAACATTTTGCATAGCATTTGTTTTCATGCACCAAGAAAAGGTATCAAATTTTGTTTGGGCGTTAGAATGTCTAAAGTCCAAAATATACGATAACTTTTACCCGATCGCCATAGTAACAGACAGAGAGTTGGCTTTGATTAATGCATGCAAAGTGGTATTTCCTTGTGCTAAAAGCTTTCTTTGTAGATGGCATATCTATCAGAATATTGTGAAACATTGTAAACCATTGATACATGATTCTCAAACGTGGAATTATTTTCATCAAGCATGGGTGCAGTTACTTGAATCTCCAAATCAAGAATTGTACATGTACAATTTGGTACAACTCCAAGAAATGTTGCTCAATTATCCAGGTATTTTTTATATAAAAAGTTTAACCATTATTACTAAAGATATTGAAGTATATTTGTTATATTTTTCAGGTGTTTTAAATTACTTGGAACGTGTATGGTTGACGCCATATAAGGAAATGTTTGTATCTGCATGGGTTGATCGATTTTTAAATTTTGGAAATCATACAACAAATAGAGTTGAAAGCCAACATGCAAAATTAAAAAAATATTTGGAGTCTACCCAAGCAGATTTAATTTTTTTTTATCTCATATTCATACTGTAATTGAATCACAAGACACATCGATCAAAGCAAGTTTTGAAATGAGTAAAAATATTAGGAAACATCGATTTCAAAACCGACATTTTGAAAATTTGTCGGGCTTTGTTTCATTTTATGCACTTGATATGATTTACAGTGAACATGAGCGGTCTTTCAAGACTAACGTATTTTCTGAATATTGTGGTTGTAACTGCGTACAAGTCATGGGTTGCCATGTGCGCATGAACAAGCAATGTATACATGTCAAAACATACCCATTCCACTTGATGTGATCGATGTATTTTGGAAAACACTTGATTTTTCGCCATGTGTGTCCGCACAAGATAACGATATTCAATGTGACGATGAAGTTCATATGTTTAGAGAAAATTTCAATAAACAATCGGTTTCTTTTCGCAAAAGTTTGTTAAAAAAATTAAAGGATATAATAATGCCAGAAAAAACGTTGTTTCATGAACCCTCGGCTCATAGAACCATTCGTGGACGTCCTTCTCTGAAGAATCAAGCTCAAAAGAAAAAGATTATTGAAGACCCTCGTAGACGCAGTTGTTCTAACGCGCTAACATTTATCAACTCTGAAGATTTTGGTCATCCATAATCAGCGAGGCATAGCTCCCACTTCCAACGACAACCCACCCCCACAAATCCACATCTTGATCAAATCCCGAGTTTATTTCATCCATACATCACATAAATATAAGATGTATTGGGCGATGAAAATTGTGGATTTCGAGCCATATCTACTAGTTTGGGTCGTCATGAAGATGCATGGGACACTATCCGCACAGAGTTAATGGGTGAACTAACTGAGAATTATGCTTATTACATTAATGTGATTGGCTACAATGAGTGCCAAATAATTTACGCCGCATTGAATTGGTTCAAGAAGGACACCTTAACACCACATACGAATTGGATCGTTATGCTTGAAATGGGAATTCTAACTGCCTCAAGGTTCAATGTCATATTACATGTTCTCAATATGGAAGGCAATGCGACATACTTGCCAATCAGGACACACCCGTCGTCATCATCCCATGACAAGTCAATTGTAATAGTGCATGTTAATGGTAATCATTACATAAAGGTGGTACTAAAAGCAGATTACCCAATGTCCACACTCATACACCATTGGACACATCATGCACTTCCAGATGCAATGTCGTGGATTATCCTATGCCAACGTAGATTAGATATGTATGAAGAACATATAGAGCGTACTCGTACTCGTGGCTATGTTGATTTAAATGAATAATCAAAGTTGGAATTTGTTGGAATAAAAAAAATACGCAATATAGTTATTATGTTTATTGCCTTTATGTTAAAAACTTACGTTCGATGTGATGCGTTTTCTCTTTTTTCAAAACAAAATCGATTAACCAAGGTACAATATATTACATATAATAAATAATTAAATCAAAAAATATTCAATATTGGACTCATTTCGAAGGTATTGATGAGACGATTATAATGGTGTAAATTGTTAAAATTAAAAGTTATTTTTTTAACGTATTTTAGTTAATATACACTTATATGTGTTAATATAATAAAAATGTAGAATGTAAATTATAAAACCAAATGGTATAAAGTAAATAAATGAGAAGAGTTTAGGGACCAAAATTGTAACTTTTAATTAAAAATTAAAAAAGAAAAGGATGTGAGGGGGAGGGGGAGGGGGTGGCGTTTTTTGCAGGGGGTAGGGATAGAAAATCCCATATAATATATGAGAAGTAGGGGAATGAAAAGTCTCGCCATATAATACATTTCCAAAGTTTTGAGCATCGATTTGATTCAACTCATCATAGCTACATTAATACATTTATTGGTTCGATTGATACTTATTTTATAATAAAAGGTAACATAACAGAAATCTCGAATCAGATAACAGCCTATCCATCGTTTCCTAAAATTTTGTCGTTGTGTTTGTTCTTTGCAAAATCTAGGTTTTCATATCTTAATCAGATCATATTCTTCCACCTATTGATTTATTTATATTTGTTTTTTTGGTTAGGTGGATTTATAGGTCTTGGCTTCGAGCAGTACGACATTATTATTCATTGTTTCATTATTTTTATATTGATGCTCATGAAAATTGATTATTGCCATGGTTATGAATGACTAACACACAACTATGTACATATGGGATGGTTTTTTTGGGAAACTCAAATTCTACTACTTGCACAATGGTGCCAATCGCAGCAATCGTTTTCTAAGTTGGTATTACGTGTGTATTATAAGAATGATAAGGCCATTGTTTTTAAATACAAGTAATTTGATATGGGATGCTATATTGTAGCATACGCGTACTATAAAGATGGCAGGGGCATTGTTTTTCGTCTGGGCTAGGAGTAAATTATCCATGTAATTTAACTTCCATTTGACAAGCACATGAGTGAGGCTATTTGCCAGGAAAAAAATGCAGTCTTCACTTTTTTTTTTTTTTTTTTTTTTTGCGTAACATATTTAAGTGAAGACTTTGTTTCTAAATGGTTTAGCTCATCATTTAATATTAAAATATTTTTATATGAAAGATTGAACCATGTCAAATGGATTTATGTCAAAATTTCCTCTTCAATCTAGCAATTAGATTAATTACTTTCTTTGACTGTATGATGTTTCTTACCATGTACTAGAAGTGTACTATGAATATTGTTTGGAGTTTCTATATATGAATCAACATCATATCGATGTGGAGAATAGTGATAATATGGCAATTTTTGTCAGGATCTTAATTCTAAACAAGAATAAACACTCAGAAATAATATTAAAGGAGTTTGCGGAATAACACTTTAATATTCAATAATCAATGAAAACAGTGAATCAGAAGAACAACTTGTAAACTTTATTGAATGATTGTAAAGCTACAAGATTCAACACTCAACCTCAATATTGATGAACAGGCTCACCAATACGAATTCTACTTCTCTAGAATTAGAATTACAAACCTTGAGGTTGATTCTCTCTATCAAAAAAAAAATTCAGAATTCTCTATCTTTATCAATTCTAAACTATTCTTTATATAATGAAGATAAAAGATAATTACAAATAATAAAAGATCTTCAAAATAATCTTCCATCTTTATCTCCAATATTTCCATAATCTTCAAACTTGATCTGAACGAATCTTTATAATCTCATAAGCAACACTAAGTCTTCAGCAGTATTAATACTTTGAGCAGTATTAATGTTTAGCAGTACTAACTACTAGAAGTACTAAAATTGCTTAGCAGTAGTAATCTCCTCTAGCAGTATTAATCTTGACTTAGCAGTACTAATCTTGATCAGCAGTATCAACTTCACTCAGCAGCATTAATCTCAGAAGTATTAATCAAGATCTTCTAGCAGCATTAACTGTACTTGTATATTTCTGAATTTCCCAACAATCTCCCCCTAACTTGACTTTTAGGAAGAGAAGTCAAGTTCTTCAGATGGTCTTCTTAGATTCTCCCAAAAATTCATGGCTCATACACCCGTATTTGCATCCAACCCCAAACTCTGATTGATTGTTCTTTGAATCAAATACTTAGCCATCTCTGAATTTGGAACACATCCTAGCTTCTTCTTCAATATTGCATGAAGCTTTAGTCTGCTGTGATTGTACACTCTATCCACTAGGAAGTACTCTATGTGATTTAGGTCCATAGTTAGTGCATATACTCCACTAGTTTCATATAGAGTCCAATTGTTGACAGTTTTAAACACATTTCTGATCACATGCTCCACTTCTTCAGGTTTGAACATCATACACAAATACTCCATCACTAATTTTGTAATTGAAATCTCTGGAGCTTTCAGTTGATCTGCATACAACTTCATTCCTATGTCAAACATCTCTTCTAAATCTGACCTGGAGCATGTTCTTACAATCTTTGCCCAAGTGTTATACACTTCATACTTTTCATCCTTTCTTTTGAGCCTTATGTATTCCTTCCCATCAACCTTCATTGTGTCCCATAGAATAACCTCAGGTGGCTTCACTCCAACAGGTTCAGCTGAAATTGGTTCAGGCACTTTGTCCATCACTACCATGTACATATTTACATCATCAGTTCTTGCTGGTTCTTTCTGTGCAGATGGCTTAGGTGCCCCTTCTTCTTCAACAACCTTCTCAGCTTCTTCTGTAGCTATTCTAGGCTTCTTGGTTGACTTTCTCCTTGCCATCATCTTGGTTCTTTTTAAAGTCCTTAGACTTTCACCAAGAATGGCTTCTTTCTTTGGTGGTGTTTCTTGCTCATCTGGAAAGGGTTTTTCTATCATGAAGTCATTGCTTTCTTTCATTCTCTTCTCCATTTCCACCCTTGAAGTTTCATTCCCTTGAAGCTTTAGTATCTCTGAATCATACAACTCTTTAATCTTCTCAAAAGACATCTTTGAGAACATCTCTTTTCTGACTCCTACAGCACCTTTGAGAAATGTAATCATCTTGTTTCTCTCTTGGGTACCTAGGAAGGTCTTTGAGGGTTGTCTCTTCTTTGCAGCTGTTTTTACTACCACTGATTTCTTCAGAGTTTCAGCTTTCTTCTGTGCAATTTCAGTTGCCAGGCTTTGTTGATAAGCTTCATTCAGTTCAGCAGCTAGAGCCTTAGCCATCTCTCTGTCCTTTTCAACCTGAACCCTTTCTTCTTGCTCAATATTAGCTTGTATCTTCTTGGCCAAAGCTTCATCTGACTCAACCAACTTTTGCTTTTTGATTGGTTGATCAGATTCCACCATTTTAGCTTTGCCTTTATCTTTGCTTGCCATCTTCTCAACACTATCTTTCTTGATCACTTCACCTTGTTCTTTGATGACAACTCCTTTGGCCTTTGAGATGACCTTGGGAGTATGATGCTTGGCTTTGATTAAGGTTTCTGCAATTTCAAGATCTGTCAGAACTTCTTGCACTATTTCTGCTGCTTCTTTCAGTTCAACAGTATTAACAGTTTCTGTTGCTTGGCTTGAACCAGCAGCATTAAATGTTACTGCTGCTTGCTCTTTTACTGTTGCTTTCTCTTTTTCTGCTTCTTGTACAAACTCAGTTTCCACTTCTTGTTGCTCCCCCTCAAAATCAGCTTTCTCTTTCTCCCCCTTATTTGTGGCATCTTCCATGTTGGCATCAACTTCTGACTCCCCCTTTTTGGGAGCATTAGTCACTGGTTCCCTTCTTTTAAGCACATACTGTTTCTTCTTCTTTTTCTGAATCAATTTCTTCACCATATTCTTCAGGTTGACAATCTGTTCTTGTTGAGACAGAATGATCAGTTTCAGCTCTTTTATGTCTTTTCCCTGCTTGATCACATCCATGTTGATGTTGCTCATTGTTTCCATCAATTCATAGTAGTTATATCTGTCCTCACCTTCTCCAGGAGTGTGACCCCCTTTTGAAGGATCATGGGATCTTTTTGCAGTAGAGATCTTCTGCCTAGCAGAAGCACCTGCTACCGCCATGATTTCTTGGCACCTGGGACCTTTGGATGATTGCTCACCAAAAGTTGCCATGGGGAAGGTCTTATTTATGTTACCACTGACCTCCTCTGTGTTAGCAGGAGTAGTGGCAGCCTTAGCACCCATATGCTCAAACATCTCCTCAGTGAGCACCTCCTTGGGGTTGGGAGACACCCCTGTGGTTTCCCTGTAGATATTCTCTAATGGAGAATTCTCCATTAGAGGGCTTAAAGACTCAGTGGGTGAAGGTACAAGAAGGGAAGGAGCCTTCTTTACCTTTTTCCTTATGTAAGTTTGGGTTATTGGAGAAGTTGGTTTTTGAATAAGAGACTGAGGGATTGATATGGAGGGTGAAGGTTGGGATTGGCTAGCAGTGGGATGGTCTAATGAGGGCCTTGACCCTGCTGCCATACCTTCTTCATTGTGGGACACCACCATCATTGTAGAGAACAATGGGGTGTCAACTCCTTCCGAGTCCAATGGAGATCTCTTCATGTTTGAAAAGACCTTACCTTTGGGAATTTTTGGTACATATACCTCATCAAAGTGAGGCATATCCGTCAATTCATAGGTTATAACTTCTTGTACAAACCTTGGGTACATGTAAAAACTCTTTTTGCTTCACAAGTTTGATACAAGATCACTGAAAATCATTCTTGAAAAATTGTACTTTCTGGCAGTGGCCAAGCAGACCAAAGCATATGCAATGGTACTGCTAAACTCACTCCATCCAATAGTCTTTTTGAAAATGCAGTGCATCAGGGAATGAACAAGAAAACGCCATTGGGTATAAAATTTTGCTTTTGAGAATTTGAAACCACCCAATTGGCCTCCATACCCCATTCTTGACAAATTTGAGAACAAGTCCTCATTTGGAATAGAAGTAATACCTGCAGCATCGTCTAGACGTAGACAGATGCGTATCACCTCTTCAGAAACTGACAAGGGTTTGTCACACACCCGAGTCTTGATTATCTGCACACCATTCTCTGTGACTATGGTAGCATTTGTCCAGAATTGTCTTTGATGCTCTATGTAGATAGTTGGCGACACAGTAAGAGCATGAGCAATGTGGCTGGACTTGAGAAAATCCACAACCTGATGAAATCCAGCAGCTTGTTTCGGCTTCTGTAGCATAGCAATCTCGTTGTGCTCATCAATGAATGCCATGGATGCCATTGTGCTTGAGTAATCCTGACTGCAACACTTGGTGCTTGAGAGAAAAGGGTTAGAGAGCAGATGAATAGAAAGCAAAGAGTCGTTATGAACTTTTGGACGGGCAAAAAGGGTATTTATACGATTCGGGACATAAGCATTATTAACTCCTAGCAGTATTAACTAACTAGTAGTATTAACTGAGAGCAACATTAACCACTGGCAGTATTAACTAACTAGCAGTATTAACTGAGAGCAGTAGTAACCACTGGCAGTATTAACTAACTAGCAGTATTAACTGAGAGCAGTAGTAACCACTGGCAGTATTAACTAACTAGCAATATTAACTGAGAGCAGTAGTAACCACTAACAGTATTAACTAACTAGCAGTATTAACTGAGAGCAGTAGTAACCACTAACAGTATTCACTGAGAGCAGTTTGCACTGGCAGTATTAAAACTGCACTGGCAGCATTAACTATACTTACACTTTTTGAAGCTTAAGGTACTCTGAGCAAGGTAATAACTTCCTGAGAAAGATGTTAGTAGCACCAAAGAATAAACCAATAACAGGTATGCAAACACTTTTTAAAACATGAGCTCATTCAGAGTTGATCATGCCTACACTTGTGACCAAGAATGTGAATCTACCCACATCAAAAGCTTTAGTGAATAGATCAGCAAACTGGTTGTCAGTATGAACTTTAGAAACTTGAATTAGCTTCTTTTCATTACAATCTCTGATAAAGTGATACCTGATCTCAATGTGCTTTGTTTTGGAGTGCTTGACTGGATTGTTAACAATGCTTATAGCACTGCTATTGTCAATGAAGATTGGAGTGTGAAGAAAGGTTACCCCATAGTCCAACATCTGATTTTGAATCCATAGAACCTGAGAGCAGCAACTTGCAGCAGCAATATACTCAGCTTCTGTTGTTGATAAGGGCACTGTGGTTTGCTTCTTACACTTCCAAGATACTAGTCTTGCACCCAAAAGTTGACATCCTCCTGAAGTAGACTTTCTGTCCATGTTAGCACCTCCCAAGTCACTATCTGAATAAGCAATCAAGTCAAAGTTGGATTCATAAGGATACCAAAGACCTAATCTAGGTTGCCCTCTTAAGTATTTGAAAATCCTTTTAACAGCTTGCAGATTTGATTTCTTTGGCTTGACTTGGAATCTGGCACACAAACACACTGGAAACATGATATCTGGTCTTGAGGCTGTGAGATACATGAGAGATCCAATCATTGATCTATATAGATGGACATCAACATCCTCCCCCTCAAGATCAGCAGTGATCTGTTTATGAGTCTCCATAGGTGTGCTTGCTGGCTTCGAGTCTGTTAATCCATATTTTTCCAGGATGTCTTTCACATATTTTGATTGGCTTATGAAGATCCCATCTTTCTTCTGTTTCACTTGAAGTCCAAGGAAGAAGGTAAGTTCACCCATTAAACTCATTTTAAAGCTCTTGTGCATCAACTTTTCAAAGTCTCTACACATCTGATCTTTTGTGGATCCAAAGATGATATCATCCACATAAATCTGAACCAATAGGATGTCCTTCTTACTTCTTTTAATGAAGAGGGTCTTGTCAATTATTCCTCTTTCAAACCCATTCTCCAAGAGGTAGGTAGACAGAGTATCATACCATGCTCTTGGGGCTTGATGCAGACCATAAAGTGCTTTCTTCAGTTTGTATACTCTGTCTGGATATGATGGATTTTCAAATCCAGGGGGCTGACAGACATATACTTCTTCATCAATTGTACCATACAGAAAGGCACTCTTCACATCTATTTGATATACCTTGAACTTCATGTATGAGGCATAGGCTAGAAATAGCCTAATTGCTTCTACCCTTGCCACTGGAGCAAACACTTCTTCATAATCAATGCCTTCTTCTTGAGTGTACCCTTGTGCCACCAGCCTTGCTTTGTTCCTTATTACAATACCTCTCTCATCCTTTTTATTCTTGAAAATCCACTTGGTGCCAATAGCTCTATGACCTTTTGGAAGGTCCACCAAGTCCCAAACTTCTTGTAATTTGAACTGCAGTAACTCTTCTTGCATAGCTTCTATCCAGCTGGAATCTTTCATTGCCTCAAAAACCTTCTTAGGCTCAATTTGAGATAGAAAGCATGAGAGTACTGTGTGTTGCTGATCCTGCAGTTCTTGAAGTCTGCTTTGATTCCTTGTTATCATAGGAGAAGAGATGTCTTCTATGACCAGCTCTGGAGGATGATTATTTTGAGTTCTAGTCTGATGACTAGGTTCTTCATTGATTCCCACATCCAGATTGGAATCATTTAAATCAGCTGAGGGGATCTCATCAACTGCTTCTGGCTCTTCATGCACTTGATTCTCCTCATCTCTTCCTTCTTCTTCACTCTGAATTGGTTCAGTCATTGTCTCTTTTGCACAGACATCAACAAGCTCTATTGTAGGTATGGGAAAGATCACAGACTGAGGAATAATGTCTTGTACTTGTACTTGTTCATCCCCTGATCCTCCACTTCTTGAACCTGCATGATAATCACTACTGAAACCCAAAGAGTTAGTTAGTGAATCAATGTCAAATAACCACTGAGGACCAAATCCAATAGGATTTGGTGTGTTCTCATTGCACTTGACATTGTCACTTTCCTCAATTATTCTAGAAGTAGTATTAAAAACTCTGTAAGCCTTACTCTGAGATGAGTAACCCATAAGAAAACCATCATCAGCCTTGCTATCAAACTTTCCTAAGTGAGTTTTGGTATTGAGAATGGTACAAGGACACCCAAAAGGTTTGAAAAATCCTATAAAAGGTTTTCTGTTATTTAAAAGCTCATATGGTGTCTTGTTTTTAGGATTGACTACTAGAACTCTGTTTTGGACATAGCAAGCAGTATTAACTGCTTCAGCCCATAAAGTAATTGGAAGTTTTGAATCTGCCAACAGAGATCTAGCAGCGTCAATCAGTGTCCTATTCCTTCTCTCAGCAACACCATTTTGTTGTGGAGTCCTAGGAGCACTGTATTGCCTCTCAATTCCTTTTTCCTCACAAAAGGTGTTTAGGTCATGATTTTTAAATTTAGTACCATTGTCTGACCTAATGACTTTTACCTTTTGATTAGTTTGGTTTTCAATTCTTAGAATAAAGGATTTGATCAGTCCACTTGTCTCATCCTTAGTCCTTAGAAAATATACCCAAGTAAATCTAGAGTAATCATCAACAATAACTAGGCAGAATGATTTCTTACCAATACTCATAACATTTGTAGGACCAAACAGATCCATATGCAACAACTGAAGAGAATTAGAGATTGTGTTCAACTCTTTGGACTTATGAGAAGTTTTGTGTTGTTCATGTGACACATCCTTCTATGCCAAAGTGATGATTCATCCAAAGAAGCTTTTGAAACAAGACAATTAAGGGATGAATCAGCTGAAACACTTTCCATATCTAAGCAATATACATTATCCTTTCTGGGAGTTCTTAGTAAAATCATCTTTTCATCAACTACCTTGAATCCAGGAGCAAGGATAATGCATTCAGAATCTGTAAATAATATACTATGTTGTTTGTCACAAACCTGTGATACACTTAACAGGTTGTACCTTAACTGCTCAACATAGAATACATCTTCAAAGGTCATTTTACCTTTGGTTACATCCCCCTTACCACTTATCTTACCTCCATCTGGAGTATTACCAAAGGAAACATGACCACTATCAATTTTCTTGAAATTCTTGAGGCATGACATGTTCCCTGTCATGTGCCTTGAGCAACCACTATCAATATGCCAGATACTCTTCCCCTTGAGCTACTGGTTGCCCTGCACATAAGATTAAACAATTAGTATTGATTGGGGACCCAAGCCAAAGTGGTCTTGGGTCTCCCTTTCTCATCAAAGTATTTACATTCCTTTTTGATGAGGTTTTTAAACTCAGAGCACTCTTTGTTAGAGTACTTTGTCAATATGATTGACTTAGCAGCACAAACACTAGAAGCAGTACTAACCTTAGAAGCACTAACAGAGTTAGCAGTATTAACTTTTGAAGAAGTACTAACAATGTCAGCAGTACTAACATTGTTAGCAGTAGTATTACTTCTAGCAGGACTATCATTGTCAGCAGCACTATTTGTGTTAGCAGTACTAACAATTTTAGTGCTTTTAGGAACCCACATATTGACACTTTCTTTAACAGACTTTTTCTTCATGTGGCTTTTAGATTTAACAGTTTTCTTAGCCACATGATTCCTTTCAACCTTCTTCCTATAACCAAAGGGTTTTTGCATAGATCTTTGACAGTTCATCCTTTGGTTCATAGGGTTGAAATAACAGTTTTTGGCAAGATGATTTAATTTGCCACAGATAAAACAAGGTTTTGGTCTATTGATTTTACTCAAATCAACCCCTTGTTTTTGTGCCCACTGATTATTCCAGTTTCTTTGATTTCCCCTCTTTTTATCATGTTTTTGGGGCTCATTCTTCTTACATGCACACTGTTTGCAAGGACCTGGATTCACAACTGTGGTCTGTTTGTAATGGACCTTACCAGACTTTCCCTCTGTCTTCTCTATGTCCTTGGATTTGATCATAGCCCTTCCACAATCCTCATTGGTGATAATGTTACTCTCTAGAGGAATCTCACCACTCACTTTGTTCTCCTTACTCTTACCAACCTCTTTCTCAGTCTTATCCTCCACAACTACCTCATCTAAGGGATCTATCTTAGTGGCTTCCTCAGGCAAGTCCTTCCTATCTTTGGTTTCAAGCAAGTCTGAGGTAGGAGGGATGTAATTGTTGTTATATGGTGGTGGTGTGGCATTATACCCAATTCCTCTTCTCAGCTTATCATGAATCTGAGTTTGTAGTAAAGAGTCCATTGCTTTAGAAGCATTGGAAAACTTTTCTACATCAAGCTTAACCTTGGTTAGCTCCTCTCTCAGCTTTTCACTCTCCTCTTTAGATTTGGTCAGTTTACGTTCTAGATCCTTTTTCTACTACTTCCAGTAATTGGTGTCATATGAGTGTTGGAGTTCATTGGCTTGAAAACCTTTAATCCGTTCCTCAAACCTCTCAACAATTCTCACATAGTCCTTTATATCCTTTTCTAATCTCTTAAGGTCATCACTCATTTTCTGGTTGTGATCCCTGTACCTTTTAACAGTGTCTATGCAAGTTTTAGAACAGAGATTAGAACTTACCTCAGATGGGAGATCAGATACTTCAGCCATAAGTGCTTGATTTTGGATGGCCTTTTCTGCTTTATCACTCCAGTCAAACCCCATTCCTTGTTGAGAAACAAGGGCTTGAGCAGAGTTTCTGTTATGGTTGAGGTTTCCAGACTGTGCTTGTTGGTGGTTGTTGTTGTGAGACATTCCACTTCTGCATTCCCTGGCAAAGTGTCCCTTCAGATGGCATTTGTAGCACTCCACCTTTGATTTATCAAACCCTGCTCCATCTTCTCTTCTTTGGGAAAAATTGTTCTTCCTAGTCCTCTTTATGAACTTCTTCACCCTCATGGAAAGCATGGCCATCTGCCATTTAATATCCATTTCTTCCAGATCATCAGGATGAAGTTGTTCCAAATCATTATTAATTAAGGAGAATTTCCATGGCTGGCAAGAAAGGCTTCAAACACAGAATCAGTGCCTTTTTCTTGATTTGATCCATTAGCAGCATTAACTGATTCAGGATTAGCAGTAGAATCAATTGATGCTGATAGGAGTGCAGCATTATGAATATATCCAGAAGGCTTCTTCTTTGCCTCCACCTCAGCTTCAAATACTCTAAGATCATTGTACAGATCATCAAGTTCTTTCTCTTCCAACTGATCATTCTGTCTGAATGAAACAGTGTACATGGTCCATTCATCTCCAAGGGACCTTAAGAACTTTCTGTTTACATCATCTTGATCAATTTGTACTCTCATAGTAGCTAGTTCACCAATCAGTTTGTTAAATCTGTCAAAAGTTTGAGTCATGGACTCATTCTTAGTTGACATAAAGTTTTCATACTGTTGCTTCAAGATTGCCTTTTGATTTCTCTTGGTACTCTTGGTACCAGAGAATCTCTTCTCTAGAGCATTCCAGAGCATCTGTGCAATTACATAATTGGTGTTGATATTCATTGGGAATGGCCAAGAGCAGTGTGCTCAAGGCTTTCATCTCTGTCTGCCTCGTCTTTCTTTCTGCATCAGTCTTTGGTGGAGTTCTTTTTCCATCTTCACCAATCTTTCCTGCATCAGATGGGCCATTCTCAATGATGTCCCACATAGAGTAATCTGTGAGGATAATGTATTGCTTGATTCTAATCTTCCACATGTCAAATTCATTGGGTCTGAGCCTTGGAACCTTTGAGACCAGAGTACTGTTTGATTCAGCTGTGTTTTCCATGATGAATAAGATTTCTGAGAATACTTGCTCTGATACGACTTGTCAGGATCTTAATTCTAAACAAGAATAAACACTCAGAAACAATATTAAAGGAGTTTGCGGAATAACACTTTAATATTCAATAATCAATGAAAACAGTGAATCAGAAGAACAACTTGTAAACTTTATTGAATGATTGTAAAGCTACAAGATTCAACACTCAACCTCAATATTGATGAACAGGCTCACCAATACGAATTCTACTTCTCTAGAATTAGGATTATAAACCTTGAGGTTGATTCTCTCTATCAAAACAAAAATTCAGAATTCTCTATCTTTATCAATTCTAAACTATTCTTTATATAATGAAGATAAAAGATAATTACAAATAATAAAAGATCTTCAAAATAATCTTCCATCTTTATCTCCAATATTTCCATAATCTTCAAACTTGATCTGAACGAATCTTTATAATCTCATAAGCAGTATTAATACTTTGAGCAGTATTAATGTTCAGCAGTACTAACTACTAGCAGTACTAAAATTGCTTAGCAGTAGTAATCTCCTCTAGCAGTATTAATCTTGACTTAGCAGTACTAATCTTGATCAGCAGTATTAACTTCACTCAGCAGCATTAATCTCAGAAGTATTAATCAAGATCTTCTAGCAGCATTAACTGTACTTGTATATTTCTGAATTTCCCAACAATTTTAGTGAAGGAATTATGTGTTATCTAGTGATACATTTATGTTTTATTTATTAAGTAGGAATCTAGGATTAGATTTTCTAGAACTGTATGATCCTTTTCTTTCACCATTATTTTCTGTTTTCTCCAATCCATTACCTTTTTTATTGGTTACCATTGTGTTTTTGAAACATCTCATTTACATTTTTTTATTTATTATGATTATGTGCTATTAAACAAAAGTTCAAAATGAATTTTTCTATGAACTCTTGTTGTTTTATTGAACTCTCAAAAGACAATCAGAATTACAATCATATAAAGCAAAGGTACATGAAACAGAAGTCTAAAATTCTCTGCTAATAACATGTCTTATGTTTTTTTGCAGCACTATATGAAGCAAATTCAAATAATTTGTTGGACAAGGTTGCTACTTATCTATAGGTATTTGATATGATTTTGTTCACAGTAATTTGATCAAGTGTTATTTCATAGGATACTATAACTTAGTCACAATCGTTACAACTATTATATGTGGCACTAAGTGTTTGAAACAAGTATACTTATATAACATAGT
Source organism: Arctium minus (assembly GCA_954870635.1). Lineage (NCBI taxonomy): Eukaryota > Viridiplantae > Streptophyta > Magnoliopsida > Asterales > Asteraceae > Arctium > Arctium minus. The sequence continues at coordinate 39,673,211 of OX941080.1, read as the reverse complement.
GAAACCATTTAAGACTTGTTGAAATTGGATATTATCAATCTTCACACTCTTTACAATAAATGTTTTAAGATTAATGTAGACAAGAAGACATGTGTTGTTCATAACAACATAAAATTTTATTTTCTGTCCAAACAGATTTGCAGCTGCTAAGTTTCAAAACAGGTTGTGTCGTGCAAAATCAGAAAGTTGCTGCCATTCACGCTAAAACAAAAAACAGAAAGTTGTTGTTTGTGTGCAAAATCTGTTCTTTATAGCTGTTGTCTAGAATCCACTCAGGTTGTTACACGAGATGACAATGGAAGTTGTCTAGATTTCAAAATTCAAACTGGTTATGGCAGATTGTTGATCTGCAGATTTCGAATCTATTATCATGTGGATTCAAAATTCATTCACAAGTTGTCCAGATTTCAATTTGTGCAGATTTATTATGGACAGATCTAAAATCTGCTTATTTCAAAAAGTGTAGCTTTTACTCCAGATTTAGTTAATATGCTTGATATACACAGATGATCAGCACATGCTCATTCAGATTTCAATGTACAGAGTTACAATTTTGAGTTTCCAGAATTGTGTACAGTGTTCGAAAATTTGCAGGGTTCACAGATTTTGACTGGGTAGAAATAGATCATCCATGGACTCATGATGATGAAACTGAAAATGGTGAAATGACGTACGTAAATCTGTAACTGAACCCCGAACGTCATACAGGTTACACAGGGCCATTGGCAAGAAGAATATGGGATGCAATATATATACTCAGAAAACTGCCCAAGATATGCATTTGGAGGGGTATGCCCAGCGAAGAACTCTTATACAAGTTAATATCTGGTATGCACTCCTCGATTTCAATCCACATAGCTGCTGATGTATCTCTCTGAGCGTTACTGCTACAATCCAACCTTGGGTTGGAATCCTCAAGTGGAAGAGCATATCAACAAAGCTTATGGAGCAGAAGCTTTTGCTCGCATCTCCAAAGCACTAACGCAACCCTCTTGTTACTCTTGTATACATGTAAATACACTGAGAACAACAACTGATGCTGTTATTGAAAACATTCTGGAAATTCAAAGTGAGTCCATGAAGTTAGGAAAGTCCATTCAGAGTTGTGCATATCGATTTTTGACAGCAATCCAATATTTCCAGAGTATGAACCTGCAGGTCTGTAACACATTGTGTTGTGCAAAACAAAACAGTTGCAGTTGCTGCTGTCATTTATGATGCAGCATAATTCCATCTTCTGTTGTCATGGGGCTGTCAAGAATTAGCAGACAGGTTGCATCTGATTTAGGGATGACTGCAGTTGGGATATCTATTTCTTAGCTTCTGTCTTGTGATGAGACTTAGGTTCAAAAAATTGTCCTATTCCTTGGAGAGAAAGGAAGGTTGCTAGTAATTGTATCAGAATTCCAAAGGTGCAGATTCTGTCCATGCGCATACAGAAGCCGTTCCAGAGCTCTTTTCATATGCAGAAGATTACAACATGTGTAGAAAGTGATCAGAGGTTGTTAAATTTGGTATCGAACAAGGCTATTCAGAGTTGTGGTTGGAATGTGCAGATTCATGTATTGAGTTGATGTAAAATTAGAAACAAACAGAAGTTTTGTTCTTGTTCGGTTCAAAACAGCAAGATGTTATTCGAAAATTAAGCAAGCTTCTAGATCTGCACATGTCAAGTGTGTGAATCCAATCGATGTTATTCGAATATTGACAGGTGTGTTAAGCATTTATGCATGTGCTTCGATTGTTTGTACGATGTAAAATTTTAAGTACATGAACAAATGCTTTAAAAGATTGCAACTTCCAATTTTTACTTATAGTGATTTAAAACAATAAAAAATTATTTATGAAAATGACATGTCGATATTTTGTTCATCGTAAAAAGAACACATTGGTGGTATTTACTTTATAAAAATGTTATGTATACAAATTTTTAGCACCTTCGTATGGTTACGGTGCACTTGTGCACTTTGACTATTGGTTACATTTAGGGAACATAAAATAAATAAAGCCATGGGCATATGATTTCTAACATCATTCATTACCATAAAACCATACATATTTAATTTAACCGTGACATTAGCTATACTTACAACTATACAAATTTCATATTAACCGTGATCAATTTGTTATATGTAATTACGTTTAATCTTTAGAACTATGATTATCGCTTCTGTTTTGCTCACACCGAATAATATAAAATGTAACCAATTCATGACATATGTTTATGCTTTAATTTTTAAAATTGTTTCTATTGGTTACGTTTTTGTCATACAATATATTAAAAATCATGGCTCTCAATTATCTTTTGGTGAGACAGTAAAGATATAATCATGGCCATATAGCCATACAAAATGAATTGTTAGAACCGTGGCTAATCGTGACATATACTTATAATCATGTATTGCTCATGGTACATAGTTACACTTAACTTTTATAACCATGTTAATTTTTGGTCAAACAAAGTAATAAAAAACCGTGGCTAATTCACGACATACAATTACGCTTAATATGTAGAATTATGGCTATGAGCTACCTTTTGGTCACAAAAAAAAATTAAAAACAATAGCCAAATTCATGACATATAGTTATGCTTAACTTTCAGAAACGTGACTATAGATTACCTTTTGGTCACACAAAATAATAAAAAATCGTTGCTAATTCATGACATATAACTATGTTCAATATTTAGAACTATGGCTACTAGTTACATTTTGATCAGACGAAATATTAAAAACCATCTCCAAACTCATGACATATACTTACACTTAACTTTTAGAAATGTGGCTATAGGTTACCTTTTGGTCATACAAAATAATAAAAAATTGTGGCTAATTCATGGCACATAACTATGTTTAATATGTAGAACTATGGCTGCCACCTGCCAGTTACATTTTGGTCACATGAAATATTAAAAACCATAGCCAAATTCATGACAAATAGTTATGCTTAACTTTTAAAAACGTGACTATAAGTTACCTTTTGTTCACACAAAATAATAAAAGATCGTGGCTAATTCATGACTTATAATTATGTTTAATATGTAAAACTATGGCTACTAGTTATATTTTAGTCACACGAAATATTAAAAACCATAGCCAAATTCATGATATATAGTTATGATTAACTTTTAGAAAAGTGGCTATAAGTTATGTTTTGGTCACACAAAATAATAAAAATCGTGGTCAATTTATGACATACAATTACGTTTAATTCGTAGAATTATGACTACTAGTTACCGTTTGGTTACATAAAATATTAAAAATCATGACCAAATTCATGACATACAGTTACGCTTAATTTTCAGAAATATGGGTCTAAGTTACCTTTTGGTCACACAAAAAAATAAAACTGTGGCCAATTTAAGCCATATAGTTACACTTAAACTTTAGAAATGTGACTATTAGTTACCTTTTGGTCATACAAACTACTAAAAATCGTGACCATAAACCATTTATTAGTCATACAATTTATTTGTTAGAACCATGGCTATTCGTCAAATTTTAATGACTATAAATTATTTTAATTGTGGTTTTAGCTGTACTAATAGCTACGCACATTTCATATTAACTGAGTCGAAATCTTCACATATAGTTACTCTTAATATTTATAACCGTGACTAATAGTTACGTTTTGGACACATAAAATAATAAAAACCATGGCTATAAGCACCCGTGACTTTTGGCCACGTTTTACATATTTTTGTGGCTATATATACATTTATTTTGGTGATGAAAAATTGGCTTCATGTGGCCATATGTCGGTCTATGGCCACGGATAATGATCGTCACAATATAAAACCATGGTTTATACAAAAACCATGGTTATATGTCTGTCTATGGTCACGTTTTTTAGTCGTTACTTGCCACAGATAAAAAATGGTGGCTGTAAAGAACCATTTAGTCACTGTTTTATCTAAACCATGGCATTATGTTTAAACATTTTTTTTAATTGTCATGGTTATTGAGTTAAATCGTGGCTAACCCATCACTAGAATTTTATTTTTGTCTTTTAGCCACGGTTCTAAACCCAACCGTGACTAATTTCAATTTTCAAAACCGTGACAAAAAAAACATTTTTGTACTATATTGAACACATAACCTGATGTGCTCCTCCCATCATCCATGTTCCCTCCAAAATCACTGTCACTATACCCTACAAGCATGAAATTTTCTGTTTTTGAGTATGCAATTCCATGGTTAAGAGTTCCTTTAACATATTTCACGATCCTCTTTCCAGCCTCCCAATGACTAATCTTAGGAACCTCCATGAATTTGCTTATGATACTCACTGTAAACACTAAATCTGGTCTAGTGGCAGTTAAATACATGAGACTACCTACTAGACTTCTATATAGGCTTCCATCCACTAGTTCTTCTCTACCATCCTTGGAAAATTTTAGGCCAAACTCCATGGGAGTAATAGCAGGGTTACACTGACCCAAATTAAATCTATTGATCAGATTTTAAGCATACCTTTGCTGAGAAACTTTTATGCCTTCTTCATCCTGTTTTACTTCAATTTCCAAAAAGAAATGAAGTAGTCCCATGTCTGTAATATCAAACTCACTTTTCATGCTTTCTTTGAAATCTTTTATATGTTTATGAGAATTTCATGTAAATACCAGATCATTTACATATATATTTACATAGATAAACACAATTAGAATCATACCTTCTATTTTTTGAGTGAAGAGAGTGTGTTCTTGAGGACACTTGCTGAATCCATTGACAAGGAAGTAGTTTTCAATTCTAATATACCAAGCCCTTGGGACTTGATTCAAGCCATATAGGGCTTTTTTAAGATGACATACCTTATACTCCTTACCTTCCTTTACATAACCTTCAGGTTGATCAATGAACACATCCTCTTCTAAGTTCCCATTAAAAAAGTCGACTTTACATCCATTTGATGTACCTTCCACTTGTTTTGGGCAGCTAGAGCAAGGACTAATCTAACTGTTTCAATCCTGATCACAGGGGCAAAGACCTCTTGATAATGAATCCCATGTTTTTGTTTGTACCCTTCACAACCAATGTAGCTTATATCTATCTACTTCACTTCTCTCATTTAACTTGGTCTTATAAATCCACTTAACTCCAATGGATTTATGACCATTTGGTAGGCTTGCAAGTTTCCATGTATCATTCCTTATAATGGCTTCCATCTCTTTGTCCATAGTTTCCCTCAATTTCTTTTCTTGGTAAGCTTCCATAAAAGATACTAGATCTGCATCACAGAACAGCACAAACTTTGCAGTTTCATTGAAATACAGGCTTCTTGCATCACTGTAAATGTTCCTTAGAGTTCTTTATCCCCTTTTTGGTGGACTTTCAGTAGAACCTTGTGTATTTGGATTTTTGAGGTTTGAGAGCTACTAGGGGTAGTTGTTGATGAATTTACTGTTGGTATAAATGAGTCATGATCTGCCTGACTTTGACTGACTTCCTTTTGCAGATGATCATCCTCTAGCATCTGTGTAGTTCCTTCTTTCTACACTTATTTATCATTCCATTCCTTTCCCTCTTCAAATACCATATCCCTACTAATGATGATTTTTCCAGAGATTGGATTGTACAACTTATGTTATGTGCCTTTGACCTGTCACTATATCTGTTAGAGCAAATAATTATTGGATGCAAAATCATGAAATCAGAAGACTGAAAGTCAACCAAGTCAAAGCTTAAAGTCAACTCTCAAAGTCAAAGTCAAAGTCTCTTTGTAATAATTGTCAAAGTCAAAGGTCAATGTAAATTTGTTTTTATTTGTTGGTTTGTAAGCATGTGTTTCTTTTAAGAGACATATGACTAGTTGGTGGTAGTAAGCTTGTAACTAGAAGTTGAGTGGTACGCATCCTGTTCTAGAGAGAGAAATATTCTCAAACACTCTGTATACGAAATCTGGTTGAATTGAATTTTGAAACAAGTTGAGTATTTGTTCGAATCTAATTGTCATCTTGTTAATCTGATTAGTTTGTGATTAGAACTTGATAATATTGGGACATAATAATACGAAAAGTTTTGTGAAATAGTTCAAGGCAAGAATTCTAATAAGTTCGAAAAATGAAGAACTCGCAGTTAGTATCATACGAATTCTTAGAATTCGTATCAGAAAGATATATGAATTCCTATGAATTCGTATAAGAAGTTTTAAAATTTCTTTAAGTCCAAAATTCGTATGTGTTTATTGTGCGAAAAGCATATACGAAAAGTTTTATGCGAAAAGTATGTATGCGAAAAGTGATTTTCAAAAGTTTACAAATCTAGATTTCGCATAAGTGTTACATGTGAATTCTGAAATAGTCTTGTGTGCGAATTCTGAAGATTGAGAGTGTACTGTGCGAATTCTTGTTTAATTGTGCTTGTGTGCGAATTGTGTATGCGAATTCCTTGTATTTCACAGTGATGCGCGAATTCCATACTTAGAGATTTTTGGAAATTTAATTTATGAAATTTCTTTCTAAGTTTGTATGTATCTTGATTTCACTTGGACTAACTATCATTTGTCAAGTTCTTATTGTACATTTTTGAAACAAGATGACTTCCAAGGACGCACTTTCAATCGGTACTGACGAAAAGCCTCCGGTTCTATTCAAAGGGGAATACGAACAATGGATGGATAGGTTCCTTGATTTTGTATACAGACATACAAACGGAGAGATCATTCTGATGTCAATCATGGAAGGTCCTATGATACCCCCTACAATGGAAATACCTGATGATGAGTCTTCTGACAGTGAAGATGGAAACATGGATAAAGCTCAATAGAGAAAGAATGTCCCGAAAGACATTTCACAGTATACTGAAGAACAAAAGAACAAATACAAAGATGATAAGCAGGCAAGATCTCTACTCTTACAGAGCATACCCAATGAGATCTACATTAAAATCGACAGCTACAAAGCCAATGCGAAGAAGATGTGGGATCAATTTCAAAAGATGATGATGGGGTCAAAGGTCGGAAACCAAATGAAGGTTTCTAATTGTATAAACAGCTATGAGGAGTTTAAGACTAAGGATAATGAGAGATTTTGTAACACCCTAAAATAGGGATAACAAAAATTTCCGAAAATGGAAATATGGTATATAAGTTTGCCAAAGCAATCGAGCCTCCCAAAAATGGGAAAATATTTAAACCTGTTTAATTACAGTTGTAATATAACGGGAATGGATAACAACCAACTAATATAGTTTCTATGCTAGAAATAAGATTACAAAAGGGTGTCATCTATAAACCCAAAATGATCTTCACAAAAACTGCACTCTAAAGCACCTTTCCCAAGCTCTCACCCAAGCGCTTCTAAACCTTCTTTGGAACCACGTCATGACCAAGAATATATCAATACCAACCATGGGTACAATATTACAATCCTAATTATTATAATGCCCAAAATAAGACTAACATGAATATTTCTTTTTAACCAAGTAGGGTAATAACACCAAATGGTGTTTCAAGTAAGAATCATCATTACATCCAATTATATACATTCCATTAAATCATGGCAAGTTTCCTAGAAACATAGTTACATAAAGAAGCCCAAATACTTAGATATTAAGATGGAGCATTTTCCAAGTGAATATACAAGATAACAACAAGTAGAAGATTATGATGTGTATCTAGTTTTAACAAAGGTTTAGAAAACTCACAATTTAGGTTTTGGTTAAAACCTAGAAAATAGAAACCCTAGAAGTTGCCCAAAGATTTATTTGATGGAGAAGAGTGAGAATCCTTGAAGAATACTTCAATAAATGCACTTGATGTAGTGTGGATGATCAATAAATGGTCTACCAACCCAAAACCCTAGAAATTTATGATAGGAGGGTTTGGGAGCTCCAAAAAACGCCTCTTAAGAAATCCTCCCGTTTTACAATATTGAAAATGAGAAAGAAGCATCAGATTTCGGCCTTAAACATCAGGTTGCCCCACGCAGGCGACTATGCCCCGACGACTTTGCCAATGGCATTGTCACCGGTCATTGTTGTGGCCTCACCACCCCTCGCGGTACACTAGTGTCAGGATCGAAACTCAAACAAGAATTTAACACAAACTCAGAATCAATGTTAAAGAAGTTGCGGAAAAACAATTTAACAGAAAATCAATGAAACAATATATAGGACTCAAATCACAAGTTATATTAATTCAACTTGATGATTACACACAAAACCTCAATCTGTTGAACAGGCTCAACAGACGTTCTATACTTCTCTATAGAAAGGATTTAAACTATTCTTGAGGTTAATTCTCTCAAAACGTATGAATAAATTGTTAATTCTAACAAAGACTTCTATACTATATATACAGAGTTGATTACAAGATAATTATCAAAATTAAATTGATCTTCAATATCAATACCATAATTATCTTCATACTTATCTCCAACTCATCTTTATCTTCAAGTCTTCTTTATCTTTAGAAGCAGCACTAACCTTCTTTTAGCAATATTAATCATTGAGCAGTACTAACCATGCTTGCAGTAGTAATTTTCAACAGTACTAACTACTAGCAGTACTAACTCTCCAAGCAGTATTAATTCTACTAGCAGTATTAAAATTACAAGCAGTAGTAATACCTCTCAAATAGCTGTAGTATCCATCCTTGACATATTCTGACCCAACAATCTCCCCCTAACTTAACTTTTCAGAATGAGAAGTTAAGTTCTTCATTATAAGGTCTTCATGATGCTTTCAACACTTCTTCTCAGTTGCCCAGATTTAGATCCAGTCCCAGACTTTGATTGATAATTCTTCTGACTACTATCCTGGTCATTTCTAAATCCTTTGAACATATAAGCTTTGCATTCAACATACCTTGCAACTTGGCTTTGCTGTGATCATAGATTTTATCCACCAGGTAGTACTCATGATAAGCTCTGTCTACAGTGATGACATAGACTCCACACCGTTTTCAAACAACATCAAATTTTCTATTCTTTGGAATTTATTCTCCAGATGCAGATCTCTGACCACATGTTGAACTCTGCTAGGATCAAACATCATGCACAAGTACTCCATGGCTCGTCTTATTAAGCTCATTCCTGCTTTTGTCAATTCCTCTTCATACAAGCTCATTCCAACCTTAAACATTTCTTCTAGATCTGTTCTGGAACAGCTTCTGATGATTTTGCCCTAAGTAGAGTAAACCTCATACTTGTCTCCCATCCTTTTAATCCTGAAGTATTTCTTCCTTTGATCTTCCAGGATATCCCAATGGATAATTTCAGGAGCTTGGACTGATATTGGGTCAGCTTGTACTGGATCTTCATTTGTCACTGCCATGTACAAGTCAAACTGCTCATTTGATTGCTGATTGGACTGCTCTGGATTCTGCTCTGGCTCTGCTAAAGGTTCATCAATAGGTTCTGCTTCTGCTTCTGCTCTTTCTTCTTCAATTCTTGCCCTTTTTGCCTTTAGCTTGGTGGCAATAGTTTTCTTTCTTTTGATTACTCCAATTTGATGAGCCAATGTCTCTTCTTTCTTTTCTTCTTTCTTTTCCTTGACAGGAGTTCCTTCTTCACTTTCTGGGAAGGGTTGTTGTATATTGAGATCATGCCTCTCTTTCATCTTCCTTTTAGCTTCTTCCCTTTGAGTGGAGTCCCCTTTTAGTTTGGCCATCTCCTTCTGGTAAAGTTCTTCAAGCTTTCCAAAAGACATACTTGTAAACATTCCCTCAGGAACTCTAATAGATCCTTTCAGGAAGTTTATCATCTTCCTTCTTTCTTGGTTTGCTAAGTATGTCATGGAACTCCAATAGCTCCTTTCAGGAAGTTTATCATCTTCCTTCTTTCTTGGTTTGCTAAGTATGTCTTGGAAGGTTGTCTTTGTCTAGTCTTCAGTGGTAGCCTTTGCCTTGAAGCCTTATTTGTGACTTTCTTAGCAGCAACTGCAGACTTCAGACTATTTTGATACTCTTCATTCAACTTTTTAGCCATATCCAATGCAAGATCTATGTCTTTCGCAGATTGAATTTCTTCCTCCTTTTCCATCTCTTATTGAAGCTTTTTGGCCACTTCTTCATCCAACTCAATCTGTTTATGTTTCTTCAATGGTTGCTCAGATTCAACCATCTTCTCCTTTCCCTTCTTCTTTGCATCATCCACACTTGTCTTTTTCTTTTTCTGATCTGATCCAACTTCTTTGATTACCACTCCCTTAGCCTTTGGAGTAGCTTTGGGAGTGTCAAGTTTTGCCTTCACCAATTTTTCAGCAATTTCTATCTCTTCCCTGGATAATTCTGTTTCTGCTGCTGGAGAAGTTTCTACTTCTGTTGTAGTTACTGCTGCTGGTGTGGTTTCTACTTTTTTTGCTTTTTCTACTGCTTTGCTACTTTCTGATTTTGTACCCAACTCCCCCTCAAATACAGAACTTTGTTTCTCTCCTTCATCTTGTCTCTCCCCTTTGTTGAAAGCATCTTCCCTTTTCTTCAATACATACCGCTTTCTTTTCTTTTTCTGCACCAACCTCAGAACCATTTTCTTTAGTTTGGTAATATGCACTTGTTGAGACAGTATCACCAGTTTCATCTCCTCTATATCAGCACCCTGTTTGATGACATCAAGATTGATATTTCCCATAGTTTCCATCAATTCATCATAGTTATATCTGTCCTCACCTCCTTTGGGTGTGTTGACCACCCTTGAAGGATCCTTGGATCTTTTAGTAGAGGTCTTCTACCTAGCAGAATCAACCTCTACCCCCTTGGTTTCTTGGCACCTGGGTCCTTCGGATGATTGCTCACCAAAAGTTGCCGTGGGGAAGGTCTTAGGGATGTTCACACTATCCTGCTATGCACTTTGTGCAAAGTCAGTAGTGTGAGCCTCACTGCCCACATGCTCAACCTGCTCCTTAGTGAGCACCTTCTTGGGGTTGGGAGACACCCCTGTGGTTTCCCTATTGATATTCTCTAATGAAGAATGCTCCATTAGAGGGCTTGAAGGCTGTGGGGGTGAAGGTACAAGAAGGGAAGGAACCTTCTTTACATTTTTCCTTATATAGATTTTGGTGATGGGGGATGTGGGCTTTTCAATAGAAATCTGAGGAGGATTACTAGAAATAAGTGGTATGGGTAGGTCATCAGTTTGGTTGTCAGATGAGGGCTTTGACACTGATGCCTCACCATGGGAATGTGACACACCCATCATTGTAGAGAACAATGGGGTGTCTTGGCCAGAAAAGTCCTTGGAGGGCCTTTTCATGTTTGACAATACCTTCCCTTTGGGAGGTTTTGGTACATACACCTCTTGAAAAGAGGGTATATCTGTAACACCCCAAAAGTGGGACTAACAAAAAATTCCGGAAAATAGAAATGTGGTATGCATAATGCCAAAGCACGAGCTCACACAAAGGAACAACAATTGCCTGTTAATTACAAGTTCGTAATAAGACACAATAATAGATGACAACTCCCTAATCTAAGTTTTGCTAGACATAAGATTACAAAAAGGTTGTCAACTATGTCCAAAATAATGGTCTTCAAATTGGCATCCCAAAATGCTCCCATGCTCACCACTAAAGTCGATTAAGCTTCCTTGGCGCTCGCGCCGCTAGAACCTGAGATACATATCAACAATCAAGTGTTAGACCAAACGGGTCTAGTGAGTTACATAAGAACATAGCATATTAGCATAAAGCATATTATGAACAATTATGACACTTCAATCACCAAAGTCCTTACGAGGTCAATCATGGGGGAGACCCATCACCAATGAGTTTTACCTCGAGTCAATGTACCTTGATGTTCACTCGCTTGAGCAACATCCCGAAGGCCCGACACACTTGAAGACTACCTCCCAGGCATTACTCCAAATGGCGGAGGTCTAGGTGCATACCATTATAGTGGCACCTAAGACTACATCCTCCTAGCACTTACTCATGGTTCGTTCTGCGTACTTACAATGTCCGTCTCTATACATAGTTTCATACCCATAAGATACATGTACAAGACTACAACAATCCCTAGCATAACTTAGGTTCAAAACTCCAAGATATGCAAATACTCAATATTATCCATGACTCATCAAGACAAATATGCAAACATGCTCAAACATTAAGAATAATAACCTCATCCATGTCCATAACCATATTCAAGGCTAAGACACCAATAATACCAAAATTAACAGTTAGGTCAAACTTATCAGATGATCAGATCTTCTCATAACAATAATACTTTAGGTATGAAAGCATATAAAATATGTATCTCACTTGAAAATAATGTAAGAAACTCACTAACTAGGGTTTTACAGGAAACCCTAGAAACTTGGATGAGAAAAGTGTAGATGAGATCTTGGTTTGGATGTCTAAATGCTCTCTTGAATGCTTCACCAACCACCCAAGGATCACAATAAATGGTGCTTACTAAACTAGGGTTTTGAGAGGATTTGGTAAGTATGATTATGGAAGAAAATCGCCTCCAAGGGTTCCCCAAATCGGCTCTAAGATGAAGAGAGTGAGAAATGAAGTCTAAATGGTCAAAACTGAGTTTTTATACTCTCAGCCCCCCGACGGCGACATTGCCCGACGATTGTGCCATGGACATAGTCGCGAGGGCATAGTTGCGAGCGGCTTGATGCCCGCGGTACCAGTTCGGCGATTGTGACAGGGCGACATTGCCCGTGTCACTCTCGCAGGTCATAGTCACCGGGGGTGTACCGAGACCACCCCCCGGTCCGCGATTGTGTCTCGCGACTATGACCATTGTCATAGTCGCTGGTCACAATCGCCCAACCTTCCAAAATCCCAATTTTCTTCGTATAAGGTAACGTTCAATATGCACGGAATCCAAGGAAAATTAACAGGTAAAAATGACATAATAATATTCTTAAACCCAAATAAGAATCCCAACAATTATGATTGATGCAAGCACTAAGAAAATTATAAATACTTACCTTAATTTCCCGGGTGTTACAATCCTCCCCACCTAATGAGGATTTCGTCCCTGAAATCTTAAACGCTAGAATAAATGAGGATATCTCTTCCTCATATCCTCCTCCGATTCCCACGTCACATTAGCACCTCGATGGTGCTTCCATTGAACCTTCAACATAGTCACTTCTTTATGCCTCAATTGTTTTGTCTTGGACTCTAGGATAGCTTCTGGTTCTTCTACACATCGATTCCCGTTGTCCACTCGGATTTCCGTCAACGGAAAAACACTTTCCTCTTCGGACAAACACTTGCGAAGGTAACAAACATGAAAGGTAGGATGGATTCCGTCCATCTCCGGCGGTAGGTCCAACCGATAAGCTTGAAGTTCGATCTTCTCCAAAATCGTGAAGGGTCCAAGGAAACGGGGACTAAGCTTCCCGCGCTTCCCGAAACGGATGATTCCCTTCCATGGAGATACCTTCAATATGACCCGGTTTCCCACTTGGAAGTCCACCGGTCTTCGCTTTTTTTCCGCGTAACTCTTTTGTCGGTCTTGGGCCGCCTTCAATCGCTCCCGAATGCCCTTCACTTTATCCGACGTCGCTTGCACAATTTCTGGGCCCGTAAAATGCTTTTCTCCCGCCTCGAGCCAACATACCGATGTCCTACATTTTTGTCCGTAGAGTGCCTCGAATGGAGCCATCCCGATACTCGAATGATAACTGTTATTGTAGGCGAACTCTACTAACGGTAGGTGCGAATCCCAAGTTTCTCCAAAGTCTATGACGCACGATCGAAGTATGTCCTCGAGAGTTTGAATCGTCCTCTCACTCTGTCCGTTGGTTTGGGGGTGATACGCCGTACTTAACTTAACTTTCGTGCCCAACTCCCTTTGTAACCCGTCCCAAAACATGGAAGTAAACCGACTATCCCTATCCGAGACTATGGATAACGGAACATCGTGACGGGACACCACTTCATCAATGTATAACTTAGCAAGTTTGTCCATCGGTAACGTTTCTCTCATTGCCAAGAAATGAGCACTCGTGGTAAGTCTGTCCACTACCACCCAATTGGTATCATGCCCTTTTAAGGTCTTTGGCAATTTTGTGACGAAATCCATCGTGATGTGCTCCCACTTCCACTCCGGAATAGTTAGCGGTTGCAAACTCCCGTAAGGTCTTTGATGTTCCGCTTTAACTTGAAGGCATGTGATGCATCTTTCCACATAATTCGCCACGTCAACCTTCATTACCGGCTACCAATAATGAAGCTTCAAATCTCTATACATTTTGGTGCTACCGGGATGTATGGAGTACTTTGACTTGTGTGCCTCCGTCAAGAGCAACTCGCGGTTTCCCCCGATCTTCGACACCCAAATCCTCCCTTGGAATAACTTGAGACCGCGACTATCCTCCGTCAATAAATCATTTTGCTTCACCATGATCTCGGCCTTGAGATTTTCCTCGCGAAGGGCTTCGGCTTGGCTCCTCTTGATGTCCTCTATAAGACTTGATATTACTTCGATCCTAGCAAACTTTATTTTACTTTCCCCTCCGTAGCTCTTTCGGCTTAAGGCGTCCGCTACCACATTGGCTTTACCGGGGTGGTAAAGCAATTCACAATCGTAATCCTTTAGAAGCTCCAACCATCTCCTTTGTCGCATGTTGAGCTCCTTTTGGTCGAAGATGTACTTCAAACTTTTATGATCGTTGAACAACGTACACTTCGTCCCATAAAGGTAATGCTGCCACAACTTCAAGGCAAATACTACCGCCGCCAGTTCCAAATCGTGCGTGGGGTAATTCTTCTTGTGTTCCTTGAGTTGCCGCGATGCATACGTGATCACCTTTCCCCTTTGCATCAAAACACACCCGAGCCCAAGCTTGGAGGCGTCGCTAAAAACTACAAAATCTTCGGATCCTTCGGGCAAGGATAGGATCGGTGCTTCGCATAATCTCTTTTGGAGGGTTCGGAAGGCTTTCTCTTGTGCCTCGGTCCATGAGAACATCACATTCTTCCTTGTCAAAGAGGTAAGTGGCGACGCAATCTTCGAAAAGTCTTGGATAAACCGTCGGTAGTAACCGGCTAAACACAAGAAGCTCCTTATCTCCGTTGGACTCGTTGGTGGTTCCCAATTCATCATTGCCTCGATTTTGGCTGGGTCCACCTTTACTCCGTCCTTTGACACCACGTGACCCAAGAATTGAACTTCTTGTAGCCAGAATTCGCACTTCGAGAATTTGGCGAATAATTTCTCTCGTCGAAGGATCTATAAAACTTCCCGCAAATGTTGCCGATGCTCCTCCTCATCCCGTGAGTAGATCAAGATGTCATCGATAAAGACTATGACCGACTTATCTAGAAAGGGTCGGCATACTCGGTTCATCAGGTCCATGAACACGGCCGGGGCATTAGTCAGCCCAAATGGCATAACCAAAAACTCATAGTGACCGTATCTCGTCCGAAACACCGTCTTCGGTATGTCGCTCTCTTTCACTCGCACTTGATGATAGTCGGATCGCAAATCTATTTTGGAGAAACATCCCGCTCCTTGAAGTTGATCGAAGAGGTCGTCGATCCGGGGAAGTGGATATTTGTTCTTAATGGTAACCTTGTGGAGCTCGCGGTAGTCTATACACATTCGCATAGACCCATCCTTCTTCTTCACGAATAACACCGGCGCTCCCATAGGCGACGATCTCGGTCGTATAAATCCTTTCTCGATTAGTTCTTGGAGTTGCATCATCATCTCTTGCATTTCTGTCGGAGCTAAACGGTAAGGAGCACGAGCAATCGGAGTGGCTCCCAGAGTAAGGTCGATGTGGAACTCCACTTGTCGTTCCGGTGGAAGTCCAGGTAGGTCGTCCAGAAAGACATCCAGGTAGTCGAACACTACTTCCACTTCTTCCAATTTCTTTTTCTCTAGCTTCGCGTCGATCACATAGGCTAAGTACGAATCACATCCTTTGGCTAGGCTCTTGCGTGCCTTGAGTGATGATATAATCATATGGGTTCCTCGGTTCTTCTCCCCGTAAACCAAGACCTCACCGCCCTTAGACAAAGGTACCCGAATCAACTTCTTAGAACAAAAGATACCGGCATCGTGCTTAGCTAACCAATCCATTCCCACTATTACATCAAATCCTCCAATATTGGCTGGTAACAAATCTATAACGAAGGGCTCTCCATCTAACTCTAAGGTACACCCTACATAGCAACCCCTAACAACCATATGCTCGCCATTGGCTACCTCTACCACTAGAGCATCATTCAACAAACTACAAGGAGTGGAGAGGTTCTTGCAAAAGGAGGTAGACACAAAAGATCGGTTCGCACCGGAATCGAATAAAACACGGGTAGGTAGAGAGTTCACTAGAAACGTACCCGACACTACGTCCGCCGCCTCCTTTGCTTCACTAGCCGTCATCTGGAAGGCCCAACTTGGTGCCTTTGGTTGAAATTCTTTCTTCGGTAAGGCCCCATTTGGCGTCCCTTGGCTACCCCTTGCTAACTTAGGGAAATCGCGTTTGATGTGCCCCGGTTCTCGGCACTCATAACAAACTCCCCGTGGTGGGGCAATCCCGACTCATGTGGTCCTTCCGCCCACACTTGAAACATTCCATAGCTCCAGAAAACGGCCTCGGATTGCAAGGCCCAAACTGCTTGCTCTTACACTTAGGGCACCACCTCGCCTCACGTCGCGGTTCAGTGTTCCTCCCCCCTCTAAAGGGTTTGGAAGGTCGTGCGGGTCTGGTTGGCCCCTCCCATTTACGTTTCTCTCCTTGAAATTTCTTCTCTTCTACCTCTTGAATCAGATCATCTTCCACCAACTGAAACGTCTCGATCACTTCTTGCAACGTAACCTTATGAGTGTTCCGCACGCCCGTCTTCATCACCGCAGGTAGTCCCTTCACAAAGGCTTTTATTTTGGACCCCTCATCTGTTGCCAAATGTTCAACTAGGCTGAGCTTGTCCAAGAATTGTTTAGCATAATCCGCGACCGACAGATTTCCCTTCTTCAGATTCTTGAACTCTTCCTCTATCTTGTCGAGTGCCCTCTCGTTACAATATTTCTCCATGATTTTCTTCTTGAATGTTGGCCAAGGAAGCTTGGCCAAAACATCCGGTGTAAGTGCCCTTCGGGTGATGTTCCACCAACTTAGAGCATCCCCTCTGAGCAGTTGAGAAACAAACTTGACTCTCTGGGAGTCCGCGCACTCGCTTGACTCGAAAGCCATCTCCAAATCTTGAATCCACCTTATGCAGACTAGCGGGTCAGTCGTCCCCGAGAATTCTAGAGCCCGACTACACAAGAAGGTCTTGAAAGAACATCCCCCTTCCTTCCTCTTATCAGCTATAACCGCGTGCTCTTCGGTACCCACAACATTATCCGCACCGCCCGATCCCAAAGCCGCATTTTCTCCCACCGTCTCGTGCCTCCGGTTACTTGTATCTCTGTCTTCTAGGACTTTTAAGAGTCTCTCGTCCTGCTTGTCCATTGCAGAGTTCATCATTTGCATTATGCTGGCTAATAGGACCGACTGGGGGTCCGCTTCTTGAATAACTGGCTCCACGGTTTCCAAGTTCACTTGGGGATTCGCATCTATGATACCCTCTAGCATTGGGGGTATCGGTGGAATGACTTGGTTTAACGGTGCGTTTACCGGTCGGGTAATCTCCGGAGCAGCTACACTTGCTTCATTTGCTTCCTCGGTCGCCCCGACCCGACTCCTCGTGTTTACCATAATGGACTGTCACACCTGACAAGAGTAATATCGGTTAATTCCTTGAAAGATAACCGGTTCAATATGTATTACCACAAGGATCAATCATCATAATAATAATTTCAAACATGCTCATGTAATCATAGATTCAGAGAAACACTAGCCAAGTGAAATTGTGAACATATTTTACACAAGAATCCTCGTTATCATCATCATAATTCTCAATCAATGTAATTCCGAATTCCTAATACTCTCCCCACCTAGGAATGCTCTACCCAAGTGGACAGTGATTTTATAAGCATCGCCAGTCTAAGTCTAGGTATGCTAAGGTCAACACCTAGTTCACTTAAACTTGGCTCTGATACCAACTTGTAACACCTCAAAAGTGGGACTAACAAAAATTTCCGGAAAATAGAAATGTGGTATGCATAATGCCAAAGCACGAGCTCATACAAAGGAACAACAATTTTCTGTTAATTACAAGTTTGTAATAAGACACAATAATAGATGACAACTCCCTAATCTAAGTCTTGCTAGACATAAGATTACAAAAAGGTTGTCAACTATGTCCAAAATAATGGTCTTCAAATTGGCATCCCAAAATGCTCCCAAGCTCACCACTAAAGTCGATTAAGCTTCCTTGGCACTCGCGCCGCTAGAACCTGAGATACATATCAACAATCAAGTGTTAGACCAAACGGGTCTAGTGAGTTACATAAGAACATAGCGTATTAGCATAAAGCATATTATGAACAATTATGACACTTCAATCACCAAAGTCCTTACGGGGTCAATCATGGGGGAGACCCATCACCAATGAGTTTTACCTCGAGTCAATGTACCTTGATGTTCATTCTCTTGAGCAACATCCCGAAGGCCCGACACACTTGAAGACTACCTCCCAGGCATTACTCCAAATGGCGGAGGTCTAGGTGCATACCATTATAGTGGCACCTAAGACTACATCCTCCTAGCACTTACTCATGGTTCGTTCTGCGTACTTATAATGTCCGTCTCTATACATAGATTCATACCCATAAGATACATGTACAAGACTACAACAATCCATAGCATAACTTAGGTACAAAACTCCAAGATATGCAAATACTCAATATTATCCCGGACTCATCAAGACAAATATGTAAACATGCTAAAACATTAAGAATAATAACCTCATCCATGTCCATAACCATATTCAAGGCTAAGACACCAATAATACCAAAATTAACAGTTAGGTAAAACTTATCAGATGATCAGATCTTCTCATAACAATAATACTTTAGGTATGAAAGCATATAAAATATGTATCTCATTTGAAAATAATGTAAGAAACTCACTAACTAGGGTTTTATAGGAAACCCTAGAAACTTGGATGAGAAAAGTGTAGATGAGATCGTGGTTTGAATGTCTAAATGCTCTCTTGAATGCTTCACCAACCACCCAAGGATCACAATAAATGGTTCTTACTAAACTAGGGTTTTGAGAGGATTTGGTAAGTATGATTATGGAAGAAAATCGCCTCCAAGGGTTCCCCAAATCGGCTCTAAGATGAAGAGAGTGAGAAATGAAGTCTAAATGGTCAAAACTAAGTTTTTATACTCTCAGCCCCCCGACGGCGACATTGCCCGGCGATTGTGCCATGGGCATAGTCGCGAGCGGCTTGATGCCTACGGTACCAGTTCGGCGATTGTGACAGGGCGAGATTGCCCGTGTCACTCTCGCAGGTTATAGTCGCCGGGGGTGTACCGCTACCACCCCCCGGTCCGCGATTGTGTCTCGCGACTATGACCATTGTCATAGTCACTGGTCACAGTCGCCCAACCTTCCAAAATCCCAATTTTCTTCGTATACGGTAACGTTCAATATGCACGGAATGCAAGGAAAATTAACAGGTAACAATGACATAATAATATTCTTAAATCCAAATAAGAATCCCAACAATTATAATTGATGCAAGCACTAAGAAAATTATAGATACTTACCTTAATTTTCCAGGTGTTATAATATCCGTCAATTCCTGTAGTATAATCTCTTGTACAAACCTGGTATACATATAAAAGCTTTTGGATTTGGTATCCAGGTTTGACATTAAATCGTTGAAAATCATTTGTGAGAAATTAAACTTTCTAGAGGTAGCTAAGCAGACCAAAGCATAAGCTAAGGTACTGCTAAACTCACTCCATCCAGTTGTTTTTCGTGAAATGTAATGTTGTAGGGTATGAACAAAAAATCTCCACTGTGGTGAAAATCTGTTCTTGAAAAACTTGAATACATCAGTGGGACCTTCATACCCCATATTACTAAGAGTTTGGAAAAGATCTTCCTTAGGTAAAGAGGTTATACCTGAGGCATCATCTAAGCATAGATGGATGCGAATACACTCCTCTGTGATGGTCAGGGTTTTATCACATACCCTTGTTTTGATGACCTGATTGCCCTCTTCAGATTGAATAGCAGCATTAGCCCAGAACTTCCTTTGATGTTCCACATAGATTGTGGGATTGACAGTTAGAGCGTGGGCGATGTGTGAGGATTTGAGGAAATCCACTATGGCATGGAAACCATCAGCTTGCTTTGGTTTCTGCAACATGGCGAGCTCGTTGTGTTCATCAAAGAATCCTCTTCCTGCCATCGTTTTGGTTAATTCTAGCGTTCAAATCGTGAATGGGGTTGACACTGGTAAGCAAGAAATCGAGAGAGAGAAAAAGAAGAAATGGAAGTTCAAAGAGCCGTTTGTATTTTGGCGGTCACAAGGGGTATTTATAGGAGGAGGGTTCAGTTAGAAGCAGTACTAAGTACCCTAGCAGTATTAACTAACTTGCAGTATTAACTCATATTAGCAGTAGTAACACATACTAGCAGTACTAACACGGACTAGCAGTATTAACACAAACCAGCAGTAGTAGTAGAAATAAGACAAGCAATAGTAACTTTGCACTGGCAGTATAAACTACCTAGCAGTAGTAACCATACTTGACCATTTTTGAAAAGTTATTATGAGTAATATGGCGAGCAGTATTAACTGATTTAGAAGTACCAAGTATCCATTTGAAACAATCTGAAACACTGAAACACACAAGGTTAGTAGCACCATGCACAATACAATATGAGAAAGTAGACAGGAAGGAATCTATACAGGTACATGAGACAAAAGATAATAGGCTTATTCAGAGTTTATCATGCCCACACTTGTGACCAAAAATGTGAATCTACCCACATCAAAAGCTTTAGTGAATAGATCAGCAAATTGGTTACTTGTATGAACTTTCACAACCTGAATTAGCTTTTTTTCATTACAGTCTCTGATAAAATGATACCTGATTTCTATATGCTGTTTTGGAGTGCTTGACTGGATTATTAACAATGCTAATAGCACTGTTGTTATCTATGAAGATTGGAGTGTGAAGAAAGGTCATACCATAGTCCAACATTTGATTCTGAATCCAGAGTACTTGAGAACAGCAGCTTGCAGCAGCTATGTACTCTGCTTCTGTTGTAGATGTGGAAATTGTGGTTTGTTTCTTACACTGCCATGATACTAGTCTTGCACCCAAAAACTGACATCCCCCTGAAGTTGACTTTCTATCCAAATTTGCACCACCCAAGTCACTGTCTGAATAAGCAAGTAGCTCAAATGGTGAGTCATGAGGATACCAAAGACCTAATCTAGGTTGGCCTTTGAGATATCTTAATATCCTCTTGACTGCTTGAAAGTGTGACTGCTTAGGCCTTACTTGAAATCTTGCACACACACAAACAGGAAACATGATATCTGGTCTTGAAGCAGTGGGATACATGAGGGAGCCAATCATGGATTTGTAGTGATGAACATCCACATCCTCCCCCTCAAGATCTGCAGTGATCTGTTTGTGTGTCTCCATGGGTGTGCTTGCAGGCTTTGAGTCTGAGAAACTAAACTTATTAAGAATGTCCTGCACATATTTGGATTGACTTATAAAAATCCCATCTTTCTTCTGCTTAACTTGTAGCCCTAGGAAGAAGGTAAGTTCACCCATAGAACTCATCTTGAATCTATTGTGCATCAAATCTTCAAAATCTTTGTACATTTGATCTTTTGTGGATCCAAAGATAATATCATCCACATAGATTTGCACTATTAGGATGTCCTTCTTCTTCCTCTGAATGAACAGAGTCTTGTCTATGATTCCTCTTTGAAAACCATTTTCCAAGAGATAGGTAGACAGAGTGTCATACCATGTCCTTGGTGCTTGATGTAGCCCATAGAGTGCCTTCTTCAATTTGTATACTCTGTCTGGATAATTTGGATTTTAAAATCCTGGAGGCTGACAGACATACACTTCTTCTTCAATTCTTCCATACAGAAAAGCACTCTTTACATCCATCTGGTAGACTTTGAACTTCATGAAAGAAGCATAGGCTAAAAATAGCCTGATTGCCTCTATTCTGGCCACTGGTGCAAATACTTCTTCATAATCAATACCCTCTTCTTGAGTATACCCTTGTGCCACTAGTCTGGCTTTGTTCTTTATTACTATTCCTCTCTCATCTTTCTTGTTCCTGAAGATCCATCTTGTGCCAATTGCTCTGTGTCCTTTTGGAAGATCCACCAGATCCCATACATTTTGCAGTACAAACTGCAGTAACTCCTCTTGCATTGCTTCTATCCAGCTTGGATCCTTCATTGCATCAAATGCCTTTTTTGGGTTCAACCTGTGATAGAAAGCAAGATAATAAACCTGATTGTAGATCTTTCAATCCCCCTATCTTGCTTTGTTGCCTTGTGATCATTGGAGAATTGATGTCACCAATCACTAATTGAGGAGGATGATTCTTCTGAGTTCTTGTAGCAGTGACAACCTCCTCATTAAGATTTACTTCAAGATTGGTGTCATTCTTTTCTGGAGTGCTTCCACCGTACACTGAAGAATCATTATCTGTGTCTTCCTCTTCCAAAACTGGCATCTCAGGACCTTTGATTCCTGAATCTAAGGGCTGATCTTCCTTTTCACCTCTGTCCTATTCATTCTGAGCTGGTTCAGTGTCCTTTGAATCTGAATTATCTTTCTTATCTTGGTCACATAATTCAACAGGATCAGTAGTAGGTGTTGGGAACAACACAAACTCTTGTCTTTGTACTTGTGCCTTTTCTGTCCCTGTTCCTGCATTATGCTCATCACTGAAACCCAAAGAATTAGTCAGTGAATCAATGTCAAATAGCCAATCAGGACCTGGACCAAGTTGATTTGGTGTGTTCTCATTGCATTTGACATTGTCACTTTCCTCAATAATCCTAGAAGAGGTGTTAAAAACTCTGTAGGCCTTACTTTGAGATGAGTAACCAACAAGAAACCCATCCTCAGCTTTTCTATCAAACTTACCTAGGTGAGTTTTGGTATTGAGAATTGTGCAAGGACACCCAAATGGTTTGAAAAATCCAATAAAAGGTTTCTTCTTTTTAAAAAGCTCATAGGGTGTCTTGTCTTGAGATTTTACTACTAGAACTCTGTTTTGAACATAGCAGGAAGTATTAACTGCTTCTGCCCAAAAAGTAATTGGAAGTTTTGAATCTGCCAACAGAGATCTAGCAGCTTCTATCAGAGTCCTATTTCTCCTTTCAGCAACACCATTCTGTTGAGGAGTTCTATGAGCACTGTATTGTCTCTCAATGCCTTTTTCCTCACAGAAGCTGTTTAGGTCATTATTTTTTAATTCAGTTCCATTATCAGACCTAATGACTTTAACTCTTAGATTTGTTTGGTTTTCCACTCTAAGAACAAAGGATTTGATCAGTCCACTTGTCTCATCCTTTGTCCTCAGAAAATAGACCCAAGTGAATCTAGAGAAATCATCAACAATAACCAAGCAGTATGATTTCTTACCTATACTCATCACATTTGTAGGGCTAAACAGATCCATATGCAGTAAATTAAGAGGTGAAGAGATTATATTTATCTCTTTGGACTTATGAGAAGTTTTGTGCTGTTTGCCTTTAAGACATGCAACACAATGATCATCACATGAAAATACCTTTTGTGGAAAACCTCTTACAAGGTTGTTTTTCACAAGTTTGTTCATTGTTTTAAAGTTCATGTGACATATCCTTCTGCGCCAAAGAGATGATTCATCTACTGAAGCTTTTGAAAATATACAATTTAGAGATGAATCAGAAACTACACTCTCCAAATCTAAGCAATAAACATTGTCCTTTCTAGGAGTTCTAAGTAGTATCATACTTTCATCAACTACCTTAAACCCTGGAGCAAGGATAATACATTCAGTATCATTGAATAATATGTTATGTTTCTTGTCACAGACCTGTGATACACTTAACAGGTTGTATCTCAATTGCTCAATATAGTATACATCCTCAAAGATCATCTTACCTTTTGACACATTACCTTTTCCACTTATCTTACCACCTGCCGGATTATCACCAAAAGCAACATGTCCTCCATCAATTCTTTTGAAGTTTTGAAGGCAGTCCATGTTACCTGTCATGTGCCTGGAACAACCACTATCAACATGCCAAATGCTCCTTCCCTTCAGCTGTTGGTTGCCCTGCACATTTAATAAAGAAGTTAGTTTTTAATAGGAACCCAAGCCAAAGTGGTCTTGGGTTTTCCATTCTCATCAATATATTCATATTCAGATTGGATCAGATTATCACACTGAGAAATCTTATTGCTTGAATACTTTGTCACAATAATGGGTCTGTTACCGGAAGCAGTACTAACTTGATTGGCAGTACTAACTTTGTTAGCAGTACTAATATCATTAGCAGTACTAATTGGGTTAGCAGTACTAATTTTGTTAGCAGTAGTATTGCTTGAAGCAACATTATTTCTGTCAGCAGTACTATTAGAAGTAGCAGTACTAACAGATTTCTTTACTTTTGGAACCCACACCTGGACAAAGTTGTTTGCTGTCTTTTTCTTTAAGTTACTCCTTGGCTTATTTGGAGTATTTTTCTTTGAATTAGCAAACTTATTCTGAACATGAGGTTTTATAGGTGCCCTTCTCACATTCTCAGCCATATGATTCCTTATTTGCTTCCTATAGCCAACAGGATTTTGTATATTTCTTTGAAAACTGATCCTTTGGTTAATAGGATTGAAATAACAGTGTTTGGCTAGATGATTTAGCTTGCCACAGATAAAACAAGGTTTTGGTCTGTTAATTTTTCTCAGATCAATTCCTTGTTTTAATGCCCACTGATTATTTCTATTTCTTTGATTTCCCCTTGTTTTATCATGTTTTTAGGGTTGATTCTGTTTACAAGTACAGAGATTAACAACAGTAGTTTGCATGTAATGAACTCCCAGTGCCTTTCCCTTCCCTCTCTCAGAGGTCTCAACTTTTACATTCTTAACAGTCTCTTCCCCGGACTTTACTTTCTCACTCTTGACAAAAGGTTTACCCCCTCTTTCACTTATTATTATGTGGTTGTCTAAGGGAATAACTTTGTGGTATTTCTCCTTCTTACTCTCAGAGTCCTCTTCTTCAGAATCTGCCTCAATCACTACTTTGTCTAAAGGATCTACTTCAGTGGCTCCTTCAGATAATTCCTTCTTGTCCTGTCTTTCTAAGAGATCAGAGGTGGGAGGAATATAGTTATTGTTGTATGGTGGAGGTGTGGTGTTGTAGCCTATTCCTCTTCTAAGTTTGTCATGGACTTGAGTTTTTAAAAGTGAGTCCATTGCTTTAGAAGCATTGGAATATTTCTCAATGTCCAGCTTTGCTTTCTCAAAATTACTCCTTATCTTCTCACATTCCTCTTCAGACTTTTTAAGCTTAACCTCTAACTGATTTTTCTCCCACTTCCAGTAGTTTGTATCATAGGAATGTTGAAGTTCATTAGCCTGGTAAGACTTAATTTGTTCTTCAAACCTCTCAACAATCAGAACATACTCTCTTCTATCTTTCTCTAACCTTTTAAGGTCATCACACATACTCTGATTGTGATCCCTGTACTTTTTAACAGTTTCAATACAGGTTTTAGAGCAAAGATTAGAAGTTACCTCTGTGGGAATATCAGTGCTTGCTGACTCTGAAACTTTAGCCATTAAAGCTTGATTCTGAACTGCTTCTTCTGCTTGGTCACTCCAATCAAATCCCATTCCATCTTGGGAAACAAGAGCTTGAGAAGAGTTCCTACTATTGAAGCTAGTGGACTGTGATGGTTGATGGTTGCTAGTATGCTGTTGAGGCATTCCACTTTTGCATTCTCTTGCAAAGTGCCCCAACTTGTGACACTTGTAACATTCAACCTTGGATTTATCAAATCCAACCCCATCTTCTATTTTCTGAGCAAAGATGTTCCTTCCAGTCCTTTTAATGAATCTTTTTACCCTCATAGTCAGCATAGCCATCTGCCACTTGATGTCCATCTCTTCCAGATCATCAACATTTATCTGTTCTAAGTCATCATTAATTAGAGAGGAATTAGCATGACTGGCTAGAAAAGCTTCTAAAACCGAGTCATTGGATCCATCTTGCTTTGATCCATGGGCAGCACTAACTGATTCTATATTAGCAACAAAATCAGTAGAGGATGATAAAAGAGCAGCATTGTATGAGTATCCAGAGGGCCTCTTCTTTGCTTCTACTTCTGCTTCAAACACCCTAAGGTCATTATAGAGGTCATCTAATTCCTTGTCCTCCAATTGGTCATTCTGTCTGAAGGAGACAGTGTACATAGTCCATTCATCACCAAGAGATCTTAGAAATTTTCTGTTAACATCATCTTGATCTATCTGGACACCAACAGTATCCAATTCACCAATTAGCTTATTAAATCTATCAAAAGTTTGAGTCATGGACTCATTCTATGTAGACATGAAGTTTTCATACTGCTGCTTTAAGATGGCCTTCTGATTTCTCTTGGTACTTTTGGTACCAGAAAATATTTTCTCCAGAGAATTCAAAAGAATTTGTGCATCAGAACAGTTGCAGAATTGATGTTGGTACTCATTAGGTATAGCCAAAAGCAGAGTGCTCAAAGCTTTCATCTCTGTCTGCCTCAACTTTCTCTCTCCATCTGTTTTTGGTGGAGGTCTCTTTCCTTCTGCATCCATCTTTCCTCCATCAGAAGGACCATTCTCAATGATGTCCCACATTGAGAAGTCTGTAAGAAGAATGTACTGCTTGATTCTAATCTTCCACATGTCAAAGTCATTGGGTTTGAGCATGGGAACCTTTGATACCAAAACACTGTCGCTTGAACTGTCCATGATTAAAGGCTTCTGAATTTTCTAGCTCTGATACCACTTGTCAGGATCGAAACTCAAACAAGAATTTAACACAAACTCAGAAACAATGTTAAAGAAGTTGCGGAAAAACACTTTAACAGAAAATCAATGAAACAGTATATAGGACTCAAATCACATGTTATATTAATTCAACTTGATGATTACACACAAAACCTCAATCTGTTGAACAGGCTCAACAGACGTTCTATACTTCTCTATAGAAAGAATCTAAACTATTCTTGAGGTTAATTCTCTCAAAACGTATGAATAAATTGTTAATTCTAACAAAGACTTCTATACTATATATACAGAGTTGATTACAAGATAATTATCAAAATTAAATTGATCTTCAATATCAATACCATAATTATCTTCATCCTTATCTCCAGCTCATCTTTATCTTCAAGTCTTCTTTATCTTTAGAAGCAACAATAACCTTCTTTTAGCAGTATTAATCATTGAGCAACATAAACATCCTCAGCAGTATTAATCCTTGAGCAGTACTAACCATACTTGCAGTAGTAATTTTCAACAGTACTGATTACTAGCACTACTAACTCTCCAAGCAGTATTAATTCTACTAGCAGTATTAAAATTACAAGCAGTAGTAATACCTCTCAAATAGCAGTAGTATCCATCCTTGACATATTATGACCCAACAACCAGGTGCGACTATGCCATGCGACTTTGCCCAAGGGCATTGTCGCTGGTGCAATGTCGCCGAGTCACTGACCCTTTCAGTACACCATAGGCGACTATGCCCGGAAACTTTGCCCAAGGGTATTGTCGTTGGGGCAATGTCGCCCACTTACTGCAGAGTCCTGATTTCTTCACGAAAGATAGCCAACTCACGTCCGACCACAATTTCAATTATGACAGTACTTACTAGGATCACATAAGGCAACATGTATATAGATAAAAGCCTCAAATAGAAAAGTAATATAAAAGATACAATTAACTTCAATTAATCAAGTAAAATGAGAGGTTTAACGGATTCCCAATACTTACCTGAAATCCGGGTGTTACAATCCTCCCGGCCTAACTAGGATTTCGTCCCCGAAATCACACTTATACGAACAACTGAGGATAACGCTTTCTCAAGTCCTCTTCGGACTCCCAAGTGACATTAGCACCACGATGGTGCTTCCATTGGACTTTGACCATGACCACGTCCTTATGCCGTAACTTCTTCACTTTCGATTCCAAAATTGCTTACGGTTCTTTCACACAACGGTTTCCATTATCTACTTGGATTTCCGTTAAGGGTATCACACTTTCCTCCTTGGCTAGCCACTTCCGAAGGTAACACACGTGGAAGGTAGGGTGTATTCCATCCATCTCCGGTGGTAAATCCAACCGGTACGCTTGAAGGCCAATCTTCTCCAAGATGACAAAGGGTTCAAGGAAACGGGGGCTAAGATTCCCGCGCTTCCCGAACCGGATAATCCCCTTCCATGGAGATACTTTCAACATGACACGATCGCCCACTTGGAATTCGACCGGTCTTCTCTTCTTATCCGCATAACTTTTTTGTCGGTCTTGATCCGCCTTCAATCATTCTCGAATTTCTTTCACTTTATCTGTCGTTTCTTGAACGATTTCCGGTTCGGCGAATTGCCTCTCGCCCGCTTCAAGCTAACAAACTAGGGTTCTGCACTTCCGCCCATACAATGCCTTGAACGGTGCCATTCCAATACTAGAATGGTAACTGTTATTATAAGCAAACTCCACCAAAGGTAGATGTGAGTCCCAACTACCTCCAAAATCTATGACACACGACCTCAACAGGTCCTCGAGTGTCTGAATTGTTCTCTCGCTTTGACCATCTGTTTGAGGATGGTATGTTGTGCTCAGATTTAATCTGGTGCCCAACTCTTTCTATAAGATAGCCCAGAAGTTCGAGGTGAACCGACTGTCCCGATCCGACACGATAGACTGCGGAACTCCGTGTCTCGACACCGCTTAGCCAATTTATCCATTGGCAATGTCTCTCGCATAGCAAGGAAATGCACACTCTTGGTTAGACGATCCACGATTACCTATATAGTATCATGACCTCGCAAGGTCTTCGGTAGCTTTGTCACAAAATCCATAGTGATGTTGTCCCATTTCCACTCGGGAATAGACAACGGTTGTAAACTTCCGTACAGTCTTTGATGCTCTGCCTGGACTTGAAGACATGTGACACACCTTTCCACATAATTGGCCACGTCTAGTTTCATCACCAACCACCAATAGTTCAACTTTAAGTCTCTATACATCTTGGTGCTACCGGGATGTATAGAGTATTTCGACTTATGTGCTTCCTCTAGAAGCAACTCTCGATTTCCACCAAGTTTTGGTACCCAAATTCGTCCTTCAAAGAGTTTAAGTCCCCGACCATATTCCGTCAAAAGTTCACTTTGCTTCACCATGACTTCAGATTTGAGATTTTCTTCCTTGAGTGCTTCCCTCTGACTCGTTTTGATGTTTTCCAAGAGACTCGATACCAAATCAATTTTTGTGAGGGTTAACTTGACACCACCATCATAGCTCCTTTGACTCAATGCATCCGCCACTACGTTGGTCTTACCGGGATGGTAGAGCAAATCACAATCGTAGTCCTTTAGAAGTTCAAGCCACCTTCTTTGCCGCTTGTTGAGCTCTTTTTGATCGAAGATGTACTTAAAACTCTTGTGATCAGTAAAGAGAGTACACTTCGTCCCATATAAATAGTGTCGCCATAGGTTCAATACAAAGACCACGTCCGCCAATTCCAAGTCATGAGTAGGGTAGTTCTTCTCATGGTCTTTTAGTTGTCGTGATGCATAAGCTATACCTTTCCTCGTTGCATTAGCTCGCACCCGAGCCCCATCTTGGAAGCATCACTATACACTACGAAGTCCTCTTATCCCTCGGGTAGGGATAACATCGGAGCTTCGCACAATCTCTTCTTGAGCGTTTGAAAGGCTTGATCTTGCGCATCGGTCTAAAGAAACTTGACATTCTTCCTTGTGAGGTAAGTAAGTGGCGAAGCTATCTTGGAGAAATCTTGTATGAAACGTCTATAGTAACCCGCCAACCCCAAGAAACTTCGGATTTCTGTTAGACTCGTTGGCGGTTCCCGACTCATCATCGCCTCTATCTTTGTCGGGTCTACTTTCACCCCGTCCTCAGACACCACGTGGCCCAAGAATTGCACTTCTTTGAACCAAAACTCGCATTTTGAGAACTTGTCGTATAACTTCTCTTTTCGGAGAACCTCAAGCACCTCCCGCAGATGCTTCCCATTCTCGGCCTCATCCTTTGAGTAGATCAGTATGTCGTCGATGAAGACGATCACGGACTTGTCCAAGAAAGGACGACATACGCGGTTCATCAAATCCATAAATACGACCAGATCATTGGTAAAGCCAAATGGCATCACCAAGAACTCGTATTGATCGTATCTCATCCGAAAAGCAGTCTTCGGTATATCCTCCTTCTTTACTCTAACTTGGTGGTAGCCGGATCGAAGATCGATCTTTGAAAAGCATCACGCGCCTTGTAGTTGATCAAAGAGATCGTCAATACGTGGTAACGGATACTTGTTCTTCACCGTGACCTTATTGAGCTCCCGATAATCTATACACATTCGCATAGACCCATCCTTCTTCTTTACAAACAAAATCGGTACTCCCTAAGGCGACGATCTCGGTCGGATGAATCCTTTCTCTAGGAGTTCTTGGAGTTGCGTCATCATCTCTCGCATCTCGGTAGGAGCCAAATGGTAGGGTGCGTGAGCTATCGGGGCCGCTCCCAGAGTCAAGTCAATTTGAAACTCCACTTGAAGCTCCGGTGGTAGTCCGGGTAAATCTTTCGGAAAGACGGCGGGATAATCTTGCATAATCTTCACTTCTTCCATCGACTTCTTCTCTTTCTTCACGTCCATCACATAAGCCAAATACGAAGGGTAACCTTTTGCTAGGAACTTTCGAGCTTTACGAGAGGAGATGATAGGATTGTTCCTCTTCCCTTTCTCCCCATAAATGGTGACTACACCTCTTCCCGCCAAAGGCAATTGGATCATCTTTTTGGAACAAAAGATGTTGGCCTTATGCCTTGATAGCCAATCCATACCTATGACCATGTCGAAACCTCCTACAGTCATAGGTAATAAGTCTACTCCAAAGGAATTTCCATCGATCTCTAGAGTACAATCATAAAAACGATCTCGGATGATCACTTGATCCCCATTAGCTACTTCTACTACTAACGGATCGGGGAGAACACTAATAGGAGTGACGAATAGCTTACAGAAAATATCCGACACGAAATAACACGTAGCACCTGAATCAAATAATACGTGAGCAGGCAAGGAGTTTACTAGGAACGTACCCAAAATCACATCGGCCATCTCCTTTGCCTCCTAGGTAGTCATCCGAAAAGCTCGGCTTGGCACTCTCGACGGTTGCTCGACTTTTGTCGTCGACTCAAACGAACTTCCACGTTTGACACCTACTAGCTCCGGGCAATTCTTCTTCATGTGTCCCGGTTCCCGACACTCGAAGCACACCGACCCCCGGATAGGACACTCTCGAGTCACGTGACTCTTCTTACCGCACTTGGCATATCCGATAGGACCCGAGTAAGATCTTGGATTGCAGGGGCCAGAATGCTTGGTCTTGCACTTATGGCACCACCGATCCTCACGACGGTTGTCACCAACTCTTCCACTTATAAACAGCTTAGGTTGACGAACGGGTCCAGATGGCCCTTCCCACTTCCGTTTCTCCCTAGCTTGCCCTTTCTCTTCCCTTTCTACTAGCATGTCATCTTCCACTAGCAAAGACTCTTCAATAACTTCTTGCAATGTTGATCCTCTAGAGTTTCTTACCGCCATCCTCATCTCGACCGGTAGTCCATGTTGATAAGCTTTAATCTTTGACCTCTCATCGGGGACCAGATGTCCCACCAAATTCAACTGTTCCAGAAAAAGCTTGGAGTAGTCGGTAACGGACAAAGTCCCCTTCTTCTGATTCCTGAACTCCTCTTCCAGCTTGTCCAACGACCGCTCACTACAGTACTTGTCCATAATTTTCTGTTTGAACACCGACCAAGTTAACTTAGCCAAAACCTCAGGAGTGAGGGAGGACCGTGTGAGATTCCACCAGATCAAAGTCTCACCCCTGAGTAGTTGGGAAGCGAACTTAACCCGTTGTGAGACATCACATTCGCTAGACTCAAAATCCATGTCCACTTCCTTGAGCCAATACATACAAACGACCGGATTTGTGGAAAACAAAAACTCCTTCGGATTGCACCCCAGAAAAGCTTTGTATGTGCATCCTTTGACTTTCCCTTTGCTTCCGTTCTCGGATTGCTCCTCCGTTAACACCACAACCGGTCCACCACCCGACCCCATCACAATATTCTTTGCCATAGTCTCGGGTTATCTGTGACTGGCATCTCGATCTTCCAGAAGCTTCATAAAGAACTCCTGTTGTTGAGCCATGGCCGAGTTCATGGCTAGCATCATACTATCACGGATCCTTGTTTCCATAATTACCTCTTTGATGATCGGGTTGTTACAGACAAGGTTCACATGTGGGATATGTTCGGGTCCCCCTCCCAAGATAGCGTGTATGGGAGGTCCCGCAGAGGTCTCAACCAAAGGAGGTTGGTCAGCAGTAGATTCCACTTCCACGCGACCCTCTTGAGGGTTAGGTTGTCTGCTCCGAGTGTTTACCATCACTATCTGTCATCCATGAACGAGAAAGAAATTGAGAAAAGATACTAGATCTGCATCACAGAATAGCACAAAATCTGCAGTTTCATTGAATTACAGGTTTCTTGCATCACTGTAAATGTCCCTTAGAGTTCTATATTCTCTTTTTAGTGGACTTTCAGTACAACCTTGTGTATTTGGATTTTTGTGGTTTGAGAGCTACTAGGGGTAGTTGATGATAAATTTACTGTTGGTATAAATGAGTCATGATTTGCCTGACTTTGATTGACTTCCTTTTGCAGATGATCATCCTCTAGCATCTGTGTAGTTCCTTCTTTCTGCTCTTATTTATCATTCAATTCCTTTCCCACTTCAAACACCACATCCCTGCTAATGATGATTTTTCTAGAGATAGGATTGTACAACTTATATGCCTTTGACCTGTCACTATATCTATTAGAGCATATAATTATTGGATGCAAGATCATGAAATCAGAAGACTGAAAGTCAACCAAGTCAAAGTTTAAAGTCAACTCTCAAAGTCAAAGTGAAAGTCTCTTTGTAATAATTGTCAAAGTCAAAGGTCAATGTAATTTTGTTTTTATTTGTTGGTTTGTAAACAAGTGTTTCTTTTAAGAGACATATGACTAGTTGGTGGTAGTAAGCTTGTAACTAGAAGTTGAGTGGTACACATCCTGTTCTAGAGAGAGAAATATTCTCAAACACTCTGTATACGAAATCTGGTTGAATTGAATTTTGAAACACATTGAGTATTTGTTCGAATCTAATTGTCATCTTGTTAATCTGATTAGTTTGTGATTAGAACTTGATAATATTGGGACATAATAATACGAAAAGTTTTGTGAAAATAGTTCAAGGCAAGAATTCACATAAGTTCGAAAAGTGAAGAACTCGCATATAGTATCATACGAATTCTTAGAATTCGTATCAGAAAGATATACGAATTCCTCTGAATTCGTATAAGAAGTTTTAAAATTTCTTTAAGTCCAAAATTCGTATGTGTTTATTCTGCAAAAAGCATATAAGATAAGTTTTATGCGAAAAGTATGTATGCGAAAAGTGATTTTCAAAAGTGTACAAGTCTAGATTTCGCATAAGTGTTACATGCGAATTCGGAAATAGTCTTGTGTGCGAATTCTGAAGATTGAGTGTCTAGTGTGCGAATTCTTGTTTAATTGTGCTTGTGTGTGAATTGTGTATGGAAATTCCTTGTATTTCACAGTGATGTGCGAATTCCATACTTAGAGATTTTTGGAAATTTAATTTATGAAATTTCTTTCTAAGTTTTTCTGTATCTTGATTTCACTTGGACTAACTATCATTTGTCAAGTTCTTATTGTACATTTTTGAAACAGGATGACTTCCAAGGACGCACTTTCAATCGGTACTGACGAAAAGCCTCCGGTTCTATTCAAAGGGGAATACGAACAACGGAAGGATAGGTTCCTTGATTTTGTAGACATACATACAAACGGAGAGAACATTCTGATGTAAATCATGGTAGGTCCTATGATACCCCCTACAATGGAAATACCTGATGATGAGACTTCTGACAGTGAAGATGGAAACATGGATAGAGCTCAAAAGACAAAGGCTGTCCCAAAAGACATTTCACAGTATACTGAAGAACAAAAGAACAAATACAAAGCTGATAAGCAGGCAAGATCTCTACTCTTACAGAGCATACCTAATGAGATCTACATTAAAATTGACAACTACAAAGCCAATGCGAAGAAGATGTGGGATCAACTTCAGAAGATGATGATGGGGTCAAAGGTCAGAAACCAAATGAAGGTTGCTAATTGTATAAACAGCTATGAGGAGTTTAAGGCTAAGGAGAATGAGAGCCTTGAGGACACATATGAGAGATTTTGTAACACCCTAAAATAGGGATAACAAAAATTTCCGAAAATGGAAATATGGTATATAAATTTGCCAAAGCAATCGAGCCTCCCAAAAATGGGGAAATATTTAAACCTGTTTAATTACAGTTGTAATATAACGGGAATGGATAACAACCAACTAATATAGTTTCTATGCTAGAAATAAAATTACAAAAAGGGTGTCATCTATAAACCCAAAATGATCTTCACGAAAACTGCACTCTAAAGCACCTTCCCCAAGCTCTCACCCAAGCGCTTCTAAACCTTCTTTGGAACCGCGCCACTAGAACCTGAGATACACATCAAAGGTTAGGCCAAAAAGCCTAGTGAGTTTGCACAAGAAATAGCATATAAAGTCAAATATCAATCTTATCAGCGGTTAACTAATTTTCATCAAATGTGGAGTCAATAGGGGAGACCCATAGCACCAATCAAGTTCCACCCAAAGAGTCGATATACCTTGTGCCAACTACCACGAGTGATATCCGAAAGGCCCGACACATTTGAGGACTAAAACGATGGCATTACCCCGAATGGCAGAGGTTTAGGTACATACCATCACGGTGGCAGCCAAGACTACATCCTCCTAGTGTCTACTTACTTGGTTCGTCCAACATAATTATAGGAGGTCTCAAGGCATATTATGACCAAGAATATCTCAATACCAACCATGGGTACAATATTACAATCCCAATAATTATAATGCCCAAAATAAGACTAGCATGAATACTCCTTTTTAACCAAATAGGGTAATATCACCAAATGGTGTCTCAAGTAAGAATCATCATAACATCCAATTATATGCATTAAATTAAATCATGGCAAGTTTCCTAGAAACATATTTACATAAAGAAACCCAAATACTTACACATTAAGATGGAGCATTTTCCAAGTGAATATACAAGATAACAACAAGTAGAAGATTATGATGTGTATCTAGTTTTAACAAAGGTTTAGAAAACCCACAATCTAGGTTTTGGTTAAAACCTAGAAAATAGAAACCCTAGAAGTTGCCCAAAGATT
Source organism: Arctium minus (assembly GCA_954870635.1). Taxonomy (NCBI): domain Eukaryota; kingdom Viridiplantae; phylum Streptophyta; class Magnoliopsida; order Asterales; family Asteraceae; genus Arctium; species Arctium minus. The sequence continues at coordinate 39,637,784 of OX941080.1, read as the reverse complement.
TATTTGATGGAGAAGAGTGAGAATCCTTGAAGAATACTTCAATAAATGCACTTGATGGAGTGTGGATGATCAATAAATGGTCTACCAATCCAAAACCCTAGAAATTTATGATAGGAGGGTTTGGGAGCTCCAAAAATCGCCTCTTAACAAATCCTCCCGTTTTACAATATTGAAAATGAGAAAGAAGCATCAGATTTCGGCCTTAACCAGCAGGTTGCCCCACGCGGGCGACTATGCCCAGACGACTTTGCCAATAGCATTGTCGCCGGTCATTGTCGCGGCCTCACCACCCCTCGCGGTACACCAGGTGCGACTATGTCCTGCGTCTTTGCCCAAGGGCATTGTCGCTAGGGCAATGTCGTCGAGTCACTGACCCTTTCGGTACACCATGGGCGACTATGCCCGACGACTTTGCCGAAGGGCATTGTCGCTGGGGCAATGTCGCCCACTTTCTGCAGGGGCCTGATTTCTTCGTGAAAGATAGCTGAATCCCGCGCGACCACAGTTTCAATTATGACACTTCTTACTAGGATCACATAAGGCAAAAAGTATACAGATAAAAGCCTCAAATAGAAAAGTAATATAAAAGATACAATTAACTTCAATTAATCAAGTAAAATAAGAGGTTTAACGGATTCCCAATACTTACCTGAAATCCGGGTGTTACATATGTAAATAGAGAACAATGTCAAATTCCTCAGCATCCTTCAGCCTGAGTGGAAGAAGCACACTCAAAGGATGAAACAAATGAAAGACCTTAGTGACATCCCACTTCATGAAGTTTATGAAACGTTGAGCCAGAATGAAGAGGTGGTTGAAAGGAAAAGAGGAGAGAAGAAGAAAGCTGAGAAAGTAGTTGATCCAATAGCTTTGGTTGTAGCTGAGAAAAGGAAGGAGAAAGAGAAGGAAAAGAAGAAGAAAAAGAAAGTGCTTCCAAGTTCTGATGAATCCACTGATTCTAATTCTGACTCTGATGATGGGGAAAACCTGAAGCAAGCGTGCTACTATTGACCCGAGCATTTCAAAAGAAGTTCTACAATAAGTCGGGTTCTAACACCCAAAGATACTCGTTAGGGTCGAAGTATCATGAACATAGAGAAAGAGTAGAAGGAAGAAGATTTGAGGAGAAGAAGTTTATGGAGAGAAATCCTGAAGAGAAGAAAAGGTTTACCAATGACTATGGCAGTGAGAAGAAGACTGAAGATATGGTTATGTGCTACAATTGCAGAAAGTTGGGTCATTTTGCCAAGGACTGTCGGAAGCCTACAGTCAGAAACTCAAATTACTACAAGCAGAAGATGCTTTTGGCCAAACAGAAGGAAGCAGAAAAAGATTTAATGGTTGAAGATGAGTTTTGGCTTGACCATTCCGATGAGGAAGAAAAGGAAGAAACATCACACATGTGTCTGATGGGTAAGGAGGTGAAGTATGATGAGATAGATGAGAAAACATCTGATGAGGAACTAAACTTCTCTGAATCTTATTTTGTAAATAAAATGGAAGCCATGATGATCGAGCTTCAAGACCTTCAATCTAAATTGAAAAAGGAAAAGAGTAGAGTTGCGAAGAAACGTCAAATTATTTTTGATCTCAAGAAGCAACTTGTTGGGAACAAAAACCTGATTGACTCTCTAAACAAATCTTCCTCTGAATTTAAACTTCAAAAAGATTGTTTTGAAAATAAGATTTCTGAAATTGTTTCTAAACTTTCCAAGTCTGATATTGAGAAACAAGAATGTATTCTAAAAGCTCATAAATTGCAGGTTGAAAACAAGAGTTTAGAGAAAAAGGTAAATGGTTTGGAAGCCAAACTGTATGCTAGAGGACAAACAGATCAAACTATTTTCTTAAACACACCTAATGAGAAAACTGATGTTAGAGAGATGTGGGGACTCGGTTACGATAACCCTCACTACTTAAAGAAAGCAATCAGAAAACAGCCAGCATTATATAACTTTGATTTTCTATATGTGGCTGGTAAATATCCTCATTTGAAACCCAAATTCGTTACCAAATCACCTGATGAGGTAGAGGCCAAAGAAGATGAAAACAGAAAGAATATAGAGAAAATGCAACTACCATTCTGCTATCAAAAGCTGAATGATAGTTATCTTTCAGAATAACCAAAAGTTTTATCAAATGATTATTTTGCAAGTTATTCTACTACAGAGTTAGAGGCAAAACCTATTAAAGCAAAAACTTATGTTCCTCCACTTGTGTTAGAAAGCAAAATAATTGATCTTGAAAATGATTTATCTGATGAAAGAACTTTGGTTGATATTGAACAACTTGTATTTTTTACTGTAATGAAGAACACTGTTTTTAAATCTGAATACAAAGAGTGTTCAACATCTTCTAAGGCACCTCAAACTTCAGAAGATGAGTTTGATGACTTATTTGCGTTTGCAAATGATTTTCTAAATTCTGATGATGGGTGTGTAAATGAAATTGATATGTTTGACTTCAATGCTAAACTTCCAGGTCATTCTACTTTTATCATTAACTCTGAAGCTTTACCAAGTGTTTTTGAAGTAGGTGAATCATCAACCAAGGTTGGTGACTCAGTTTCTGTGAGTACTAAATACTATGAGAAAGGTAAGAAGCATAAGAAACGGCGCTCACAGAAACGGACCAACACTGGTAAGCTCAAGAAAAGACAAACTCATAAATCTATTTTTCCTAACAAATCTAAATATTTTGTTTCAGAGTTGAAAAAGAAAAGGTCGGAAGAACGAACTGAGTGGCTACCAAAACAGAAAGGTTGATGGGAAAGCAGAATCATGTCCTGATGTAGTTTGTAATAGCAAGACTGGTAGTATCTCTGATGTAATTGGTACTGTTGTTTCAAATAAACAAAAACTTGTAATTCCTTAAAAGAAATATACAATAAAGCCATTACTCCAATTTTCTCGGTCTACTACTAAGTTTTCTAAATATAGACGGAATGATTTTGTTTCTCGCCAATATTCTGATTATTGGATTGGTTCTTATCATGTTTATAGTTCTAAAGCTTCTCATGTTTTTCAAAATAAAAGAGGACCCAAATTTATATGGGTGCCAAAATCTTGCGTTAATCTGAAAGGACCCACATTTAAATGGGTACCTAAAGTTGTTGTTCCCTGATTTCTCCTATATAGACCCGTCATATGTGATACTTGGATTCTGGTTGTTATAAGCATATGACTGGGCAGAAAGATATTTTGTCTCATTATACAAAAAGAAATATTGCCGGTGCATTTCGGGAACGACGAGTTTTCACCAATTTTGGGCTATGGTGACGTGATTCAAGATAACGTAACGATTACGATGGTGAGCTACGTAGAAGAATTAGGACATAACCTGTTTAGCATTGGATAGTTCTGTGACAAAGACTTAGAGGTTAATTTCAAGGCCAAGAGGTGTTCTGCGCGTACTGAAAATGGTAAGGAATTCCTGGTCGACACTAGAAAGTCAAACCTCTACACGATCAACTTGTCAAAAGTCCAGACTGAGAATGAGGTGTGTCTACTGTCAAAAGTCTCGTTGCAACAAAGTTGGTTATGGCATCGATGGCTTTCTCACTTGAATTTTCGTTACATCAACAAACTGTTCAGGGGAAAATTAGTCAAAGGACTTCCTGAGCTTAAGTATGAGAAAGAACATCTGTGCACAGCGTGTGAAAAGGGCAAGATGAAGAGAGCCGCTCATAAGCCAAATCCTGAGCCTAGTACAAGTTCTCCACTTGAATTGTTTCATATGGATCTCTGCGGTCCTATGCGTACACAAAGCATAAATGGCAAAAAGTACGTATTAGTGATTGTGAACGATTACTCGCCGTACACTTGGGTAAAATTTCTGAGAACAAAGGGTGAGACGCCCGAAGTCATCATCACTTTTCTAAAGACTATCCAAGTGAATATACAAAAGTCAGTCAAGCTTCTACGAACTGACAACGACATAGAATTCAAGAACAAAATTGTAGACGATTATCTCGAATCGGTCGGGATAACACATCAGTTTTCTACTGTCAGAACGCCTGAACAGAATGGAGTCATAGAAAGACGTAACCGAACGCTAGTCAAGGTCGCTCGAACTATGCTGAGTCAATCGGATCTACCTCTGTTTCTATGGGCCGAAGTTGTATCGACTGCTTGCTACACGCATAATCGATCCATAATCCACTGCTGGTTTGGTAAAACGACATACACTTTAATAAATAATCGTACACCTAGCATTAAACATTTTCATATTTTTGAATGCAGTTGCTTCATACTAAACGACAAAGAGAACTTAAATAAGTTCAGTCCAAATGCTGACGAAGGCATTTTTATCGGATACTCTCAAACGTCTGCTGCTTACACAATATGTATTTGAAGAAGTCAAAGATAGTGGTTGAGAGCATAAACGTTACATTCGACGAAGAGTTAGCTTCTGAACAACACGGTTCAGAACCCGTTATCACTGGTGTACCAGCTTCTGGACAAATCAGTCCAAAACCCGTGGTTAATGCACCTAATTCTGATAAAACATCTACTTCTACTTCTTATTTATCAGAATTAGATTTATTGTTTGAATTCTCTTACGATGAGTTTCTTGGATCTAAATTTCCTAAATCTATTGTGATTGACAGACCTGAAGAGTCAAGCAGTCATCATCCAATCACTTCAGATGTGTCTACTGAATTCGTTCCTCTGGTTCAGCAAGAAACTCCAATTCAAACAACTACTCCTTCAGTTGAAACAATACATGAAACTATCGAGACAGAAGTAGCTGACTCAGTTGGTTGTACTGAAACGATTAGTCAATAGCCAGACAATGATGTACCAACTGAAGCTTCTACACAGAATACTTCAACTGAGTCTCTTCCTGAACAAGAAGAAACTGAAAGTGGATACTTAGATGAAAGTCATGATCAATCTACATCAAATCCACTCCCTCATGAACACAAGTGGACGAAAGAGCACCCAATAAGCCAAATCATTGGAGACCCATCCAAACCGGTGCAAACTAGGTCTGCTACATTAAAGATGTGTATGTATGACTCATTTCTGAGCAAGGTAGATCCAACGCGCGTATCTGAAGCTCTAGTCGACTCAGATTGGGTAACTGCGATGCAAGAAGAGCTGAATTAGTTCGAAGCATTAAAAGTCTGGAGACTAGTGCCTAAGCCTGAAGGTAAAACCATTATTGGCACAAAATGGGTATTCAAGAATAAGAAAGACGAAGATGGTATCGTGATCAGAAATAAAGCAAGACTAGTGGCTAAAGGATATAGGCAAGAGGAAGGTATTGACTATGACGAGACTTATGCTCCAGTGGCGCGCATCGAGGCTATTAGAATGTTTCTTGCATATGTCGCCCACAAGAACTTCACCGTCTACCAAATGGACGTGAAGACTACCTTTCTAAACGGCATTCTCAAGGAGGAAGTCTACGTTTCTCATCCTGAAGGCTTTGTCAATACAGAGAAACCGAATCATGTATATATTCTGGACAAAGCTCTTTACGGTCTGAAGCAAGCCCCTTGAGCCTGTTATGAAGTCTTATCTAAATTCCTAGTCAAGTATGGCTTCTCTAAAGGTAAGATCAATACTACTTTGTTTATCAAAAAGGAAAAATCCGGTATCATTTTAATTCAAATTTATGTGGATGACATCATATTTGGCTCAACAAATCCAAAATACTGTAAGAATTTTTCTAACCTCATGGTGTCAAGATTTTAGATGAGTATGATGGGAGAGATGAATTGCTTTCTCGGATTACAAGTCAAACAATTTTCAACGGGGATTTTTATTAATCAATCAAAGTACATTTTCGATATTCTTAGAAAATTTAAAATGGAAAATTGTACTTCTATTGGAACCCCGATGGCACGAGGAACTAAGATTGGCACTGATCCTTCGGGAAAAGCTGTTGATGTTAGAATATACCGAGGGATGATTGGTTCATTAATGTATTTGACATCTAGTAGGCCAGATATAATGTTTTCTACATGTCTATGTGCTAGATATCAGGTTTCTCCAAAAGAATCCCATTTGTCTATAGTTAAAAGAATTTTTAGATATCTGAAGGGGACTGCAGATCTTGGTCTGTGGTATCCTAAGGATACAGGTTTTGAACTGACAACATATTTAGATGCAGACTATGCAGGTTGTATGCTTGACAGGAAAAGTACGTCGGGTCACATAAAATTTCTAGACAATAAACTCGTGAGTTGGGCTTCAAAGAAACAACTGTGTGTATCCACATCAATAGTTGAGGCAGAGTACATCGCTATGGTGAGCTGTTGTTCTCAAGTGTTGTGGATGAGAACACAACTCCGAGATTATGGCTTCACATACAACAAGATCCCTGTTGGGAACTGAAGATGTGTCTAAGTGATTAATACTGCCAGACTTTCATGATTACTACTGCTGAGCCAGATTAATACTACTTCAAGAAATTAATACTGCTGAGCATAGTTAGTGCTGCTGGTGAAGATTAATACTGCTCAGAGTGTTAATGCTGCTGTGACTTAATACTGCTTATTTGATAGTCAAGATATGCGCATATCAAGGCTTGAAGATAATCATGGAAGGTTGAAGATAACTATGGAAGAATATACTGAAGATCTTTTAAGTTTTGTAGTTATCTTTTATTTTCAGTATATGTATAGATGTATTCAGAATAGTTTTGACATACGAGATTTCTAAGTTTTTGTTTTAGAGAGAGAATTAACCTCAAGGTTTGCAATCCTAATTCTAGAGAAGTAGAATTTGTCTTGGTGAGCCTGTTCATCAAGATTGAGGTTTTGTTTGAAAGCTTGTACCTTTAATCATTCAATAAAGTTTACAAGTTGTGATCCATATTTTACTAGTACATTGATAGTTTGAATATTAAAGTGTTTTTCCGCAACTTATTTAATATTGTTTCTGAGTTTTATTATTCTTGTTAAGAATCAGATCATGTCAATCCTGATCTACTGTGATTCGAAGAGCGCAATTGCCATATCTGCGAATCCTGTTCAACATACCAAGACCAAACACATCGACGCGAAATATCACTTTATTAAAGATAATGTGGAAAAAGGTACAATCGAACTTTATTTTGTAAACACTGATTACCAACTTGCTAATTTATTTACCAAGCCTTTAGATGAAAAGAGATTTGATTTTCTCGTTTCAAAACTTGGTATGCTAAATCTCAAGACTTAATCTGTGATTACCTACTAAAGTTTTGTTATTGTTATTTTTCTTCATTTCTTTATTTTTAATCTAAAAGATATGTGCACTTACGTTTGTTCATGATCTCAGGGGGAGTGTGAGAAGAAATTAAGATAATCTACATATATTTGAGGGGGAGTTTACAAATTTTGCATTTGTTTATCACTGATAAATTTTCTGATGCATAATTTCAGGGGGAGTAAGAGATAAGGAGTACGGAATATGATTTCTGATTACATCTGATCAGAACTCATAATTTCAAAGTTTTATTGCTTTTTGTCATTTTCTTTTCAATAAATTTTGTGAATAAAGCTTTGTACTTTGACAACTTTTGATTTTAGCAGAATTGAGAGGAAGCTTAAACGATCATATCATATATGACTTAGGGTTGACTTGATGAGATTTAAGACTGAGCGAAAGGTTTATTTCTAATCTTAATCTCATACGTATCTGAAACAAGAACAACTTTCAGCTATGAAAACATGTTCTTAAATGTTCAAACCACTTCTGATTCTTAAAAGATTTCATGAATATAGAAGTGTGATTTTAAATGTTTTCATGTTATATGTGCTTCAATGGTTAACAAACCGTGTGTTTCCAAAGATAAATACTTGTGTATTATCTTTTCCATATACTGTCAAGTATTCACACACACCGGTTTAAATTTTTGTTGAATATGTTATCACCATGTCTCAAATTGAACAAAATTTTCGATGGTGATACACCTCGCTTGATATTCAAAGTTTGAGCGTTGATTTCATTTCAAAACGTTTCTTTCAAGACTTGTCTATATTTTGATTCGTATAGACAATATCCAATTTTTGTTGACCTAAGTTTTTCATAATAAATCATTCTATCTGATCTTTTTCATAGAATGTCAGATTTTCAAACAAATTTCTTGTATTCATTTCATTCATTCAATATACTTATTTTGAATATCTTCAATGTTTAAAATGCTTAAATCTTCATGATTACATCTATGAGCATACATACATCTGACATGTATATATTTTGTGCTTTAAATGCAAAGTTAAATCATTTTGAGCAACTTGTTCTTTTAGGAAAACAACATGAGTTCATTGTGTGAGCTTAACTGAAACGTCTATGGATTCACGTTAACCGTTGTTTCCTACCTAAGAGGTTAATCCTTGAGTGATCGACGAGTGAGGAGTCAAAATATATGAGTATGGGTGTGATGAAGTAAAAAGAGGAAATGAGAGTTTGGTTAGAAGTAAGCTCAATGATTAAAAGAAAGAGGGTGAGAGATCAGAGTAAAAGAATATCAAACTCTGCACCAATTTTTTTTGAGCCGGGCATCCACATTGTTGGTGTTTCACAATTCTTCGTGAACATCATTGAAACATGCAACTATCCCATGCCAACTCTTGATTAAAACCCCACCAGCTACTCATTTTCTTCTCAACAAGAAGATGTTTCAATTTTTCTTGGGAACGCAACATATAATCTATCTGATTTTCATTTGGAAAATCTGGATATTGAAAAAGAAGGAAGTTTGTCCCATCTTCGCATTTCGATCTTCACAATAGAGTCTGTGTTTAACTATTGTTGTTTCAATGGTTTACACAATTTTGAGCCTATCAAAAGCAATCATCAGTGCTTAATTATTTCAAACACAAGCACGTACACACAGGAAATTCGATTTTCTGTCAAAACGTTCATATAATAAACTTATGTTATTCGATGATTGAATGGAAGACCTGGGGGAGTGAACATCAAAAAGCTCCTTTCCAATGTCTATTCGTTACACATAGTGACTTCATGTTACTGACAGGCATTTTAACTGATTCATTTGTTGATTCAGGTGTTACACTCATATTTTCTCTGAATTTGCAAAGATTCGGATTAATATCTTTTGGATCGATGGATAATCAGAGGCTCTTGGAAAAGATTAGTGATCAGATCAGATTGGTATATGACATTTCTTGTGCAAGTTTTGATGATTTCAATGCTCCAATCGTCAAAAAGGGGGAGAAGTTATTTGGCAAGAAATGTTGACTGAAGAAAAGTTTGAAACAGTTTTGGAGTTGATAAAGAAAAGTTGGAGCTGAAAGAAGAAATTTGTGTCAAGACAGTTAATTTGAAGAAAGTTTGTGTTATCCCAGTTTAATCTACTTGATGATTAACACACAAACACAATAATATCAAGAGATATAAGATCATAATAACATATCAATCCCTTGAATAAACAGTTAAACCTTGTGTGTTCTTGATACCCTTGAATACAGAGAAAACGTCTACCTCACTATAGGATTATAATTATGAATATGAGGATTAACCTAAAACTAAACTAATCAAAACATTAAATACCCAGGCCTAATGCCTAATGGGCTTTGCTAAATGCTAAGCAGGCTTGAGGCCTAATAACTAATAACTATTAGCTTATTACACAATAAACCCTCTAACTTTAACTATCAAACAAATACAGTTTAGACCCTTTAATCTTGAATACAATTATTTGATCCAACAATCTCCCCCTTTGGATTCAAGGTTAAAAAAAATTTGGCAATAGTCTTCAGGTCTTCACTTTTCTTCAGATATGACGTTGATAACTTCGAAACTTGATATCCTTGGAATCTTCGCTCAGCAGTCTTCAGATTATATTCTCCTTCTTTGATTATTTTCCCTTTTTGTATGTTCTCCCCCTTTTTGATGAGTGGTGAGAAGCATCATCATCAAAACTTATCAAAACAATCTCCCCCTTTGAATATGGGCATCAATTTAGCACTGTCTTCACGTAACGAGCCCTGTGTGAAATAAGAGCAGTCTTCCCAGATGGAAAGAGTGATTATTTCAATCTATGCAGATTGAAATAAAAAGTAGTAATCATTTGAATCTTTTCAAATTCAAACAGTTTAATAGGTGTAACCCTGAATCAACAAATGACTCAGTTAGAATGCCTGTCAGTAACACAAAGCTACTATATAAGGAGCTGGTTTTGATGTTGGCTCCCCAGGTCTTCCATTCAATCATCGAATAACACATGGTTATCTATGAACGTTCTGACAGAAAACTAATTTTTGTGTGCTCGTGCATGTGTATGAAAAAAAAATTAAGCACAGATGATTGCTTTTCATTTTAGGCTCAAAGTATGTAAACTTGTTGAGACAACAACAAATTATACAAAGACTCAATGTGCATGAGAAAGGGTTCGAAGGTGGGGCAACTTTCCTTCTTTTCAATATTAGTATCTTCCAAATGAAGAACCAATAGCATATGTGTTGCATCCCTAGAAAATGTGAAACATTCTCTTTTTGAGAAAAGAATGAGTAGCTGGTGGGGTCGTATGCACGAGATGGCATGGGCTAGGTGCCTTTTTCAATGATGGTCACCAAAGAATGTGAACCAATCAGATTATGTGGTTGCCCGACTCAGAAAGTGGTTTGGTGCAGAGTCTAATATTCTTTTACTCTATTCACTCACCCTCTTTCTTTTAATGCTCACTTCTAACCAATCTCTCTTTTCCATTTTACCTCTTCACACACCATCACTCAATCTTTGGACCCCTCTCCCCTTAATCACTCAGGGAATACTTCTGGGGTAGGAAACACTGGTTATCGTGAATCCATGGAAGTTCTGTTAAGCTAACACACTGAATCCCATGTATTTTCCTAAAAGAACGTGTTGTTCAACAAGCTTTTGTACATGAAAGCACAAAGGAATACAGTTACATGAAGAATAAAATTTCGGAGAAGTCAGAACACTTGTGTTTGACGATGCAATTATCCCCCTCAAACTAAAAGAGGTTGGCATTTAAGCTCAAAAATCATTTAAAATCACACTTCACAATTCATGAAAATCTTTGAAGAATAGGAAGTGGTTTGAACATTTTAAGAAACCATTTTTCACAAGTGAAAGTTGTTCATCTTTCAACAAGTGATAGAGTGTAAGGATTAGAAGAATATACCTGTAAATCAGAATCCTTAACTCCCACTGTAATGAATAATTGCAATGAAATATCCTTGACAAAAGCTCAGATATCCTCCCCCTTGATACCTGTAAAAAGCCAGTTAAATCAGAAAAGTATATTAGTAGAAATATTAAGCATGTAAGCTCCCCCTTAATATCTGCATTCAGATATCAAACACTTTGTCATTGACGTCCGAGTCCTAAGTTGTTGTACTTAGAAGTCATCTTTTTGACAACGAAGCACGGGTCCTGATCTGTCATGTGATCAGAAGCCATCTTTTCTTTGAGGTACGGGTTCTAAGCTGATTTACTTAGAAGCCTTCGTTTTTTCAATGAGGCAAGTCCTGATCTGTAGTAATCAGAAGTCGTTGTTCTTTCTCCCCCTTAAACCTTGGGTGCCTGCAACACAGATTTAGCTTTTGGTACCTACTGGTATTTGGATCCTAATGGGTTAGTTGCAGTTCTAGTGGGAGATATGAAGCAAGAACCATACCAGTTATTCACATAATCTTTTCTTACAAAATCATTTGAGCCACAGTAGGAACAACTAATTTTCTTTTGTGCTAACTATTTTTCTTTTGTGCTAACCTGATCAATTGATTGATTGTGTAAACCAGATCATGTTTGCCAAAATTTTTACCTTTTGATGCATTGTTCCATTTTGCATTTGATGTATGCACAAATGATTTTTCTTTCTTCTTTTCCTCCGATGATCCTTTAACTCTCCAGATCCAGTTTCCTCTTTCTTTCTCATCATCCCTTGTCCAGAAGGTTTTCTTTTGAGACTTGTTCTTCTTTAAATTACCTGAACCATCAACATTTTTATCAAAGATAAGGTTAGAAGGACAAATCTGATAAGTAGATTTATAAGTAAGACTATCATCTGAATCATAGAAAGGATTATAGAAAACATTTGAAAAATGTGAACTTGAAGTTGTTTTTAATGAACTGTTTGAATCAACTAGATCATCTCTTGGTGATTGATCTTTTGACTCTGGCGTCTTGTGCTCAGTCGACTTCACCTTGAATAAGATCTCTTCAAGTTACTTTATCTTTGAAGACAAACTGTTTCTTTCCTTTTCAATCAGATCAAACTTCTTATGCAACTCAGATTTTGCATTCTTCTCCTTCAGAATGTTTGTTGACAACTCAGATAACTTTCCTGTCAGCTTAGCTATCTCAGTTTCAAATACTTTCTTTTCTTCAGAAAAGTCTTTATTTATATCCTTTAGCTCAACTTTCTTCTTATCATTCTCAGCCTTTTCTCTTTCAATAATGATAACCTTCTCAAAGTCTGAAACTTGTTGAGAAAGCTTAACACATCTAAGCTCTAATGATTTCTTCTCTTCAAAGGCTTTTCTGGAGAAATCAGAGAATTTCTTAGCAAATTCTTTTCTTTCTTTATCAATCTTCAGCATTTCATCTTGAGCTATTGTATTGTCTCTGTCTTGGGTTGCCTTTTCTTTCAGCGTTTTAATCTCAACCTCAAGACTGAGAACTTTATCTTTTAGTTTATCTCTTTCCGCAAAGACTTGAGAATTTATCTGTCTTAGTCCTTTACTAGTATCATTTGCAACACTTGTATTCCTTCTAAGCTCCTCAAGCTCTCTTTGCATTGCATCCTTTTTTGACCATGTAGAGCTGGACTCATATCTTTTCAACTTTGCTTGAAGATCTAAGATTTCTTTTTCTTTAGACTCAATAATTCCTGCAAAGTCAATTTTAGAATCAGAGTCTTTTGAATTTACTTTTAAAACATTGGTCTGAGTAAGAAGAGATGAGTTCTGAATCTTTAGATTTTCATTCTCAGCTTCAAGAGGTAACATCTCGGATTTGAGCTTTTTAAGCTCCTTTTCACAATCATAAGCCATGTCTGTATATCTTGACAACTGTCTAGCAAGACGTTTAGCATTTGCTTTTGCTTCAGAATGTGTCATCTTTTCAAAATCAAGGCTGTAACCTTCAGACATCTTTAGCTGTATGGTTAGTAAGCAAACTTTTCTGTATCAAGACAACCAACTAGATGAGATCGTTAGAATCAAGGATAAAGACTACACTCAATAATTTTCAGAAAAATAAATTTCCAAGAATAACTAAATGCAGAATTCTCAAACAGTAGATAAAATCAAACAGAGTAATACTGAAAATAAGAAAATTTTGATCACGAACAGAACTTTGTCCCCCTTGGCAGACTTACCATGAAATGGCGGTTTGCGCGAGAGGCAGGTCATGCAAAGAGGAGCTTTGCGCGAGTAACTGTTGGCGCAATGTGAGAGGTTCTCGCAACTAACGGGTGGCGCAAAGCAGGGTTTCTTGTGAGCAGTGTGTCACGCAAAGTAAGGTTTGCGTGAGCCTTGGGTCGCGCAAAGTGGGGTTTGCGCGAGACGGCACTGGAGCAAAGTTTGTCTTGCGCGAATAAGCACTGGCGCAAAGTGACTGTCGACCGGTAACTTGCTTAGACCGGTAACTTGTTCGACCGGTAACACGTTCGACCGGGAACCTGCTTTGACCAGGAAATTGCACGACCGATAGAGTGATATGACCGGTAAGCGACTAAGACCGATAATGATATGGACCGATAAAGTGATTTGATTTGGACCGATATAGTGAACTCGACCGGATCAATGTAATGACCGGTATTGAGCGGTCGACCGATGAAACGTATGGACCGATATGTTCTTGAAGGTTCGACCGATATGTTCTTAAGTCGACCCAGAACGATGAAGTTTAACCCATAAATCACACAGAACACAGAAATTCAGATGTAAAAATCAGACTACTGAATCACAAACGCATATCGATCACAACCCAATCAACAACAAAGATTACAATCAACTTTCATGCATTCAATTTGATAAGCACAATAACGACCGATAGATATCTTTTGTCGAACCCAGAAAACCAAAATTCACTAAATTCAATCACTTTGATGCTTTATAATGCAATTAATCAATCAGATAGTGTTCAATTGCATAAAACTTATCTAATCAAATCAACTTTAAGCATAAAAACACATCAATCTGAAGAATCGAATAAAGCACAGTATTATGTCGATAAACACAGTGAATAACCAATAAACATTCAAATCTGGATTCTTAGGCTCTGATACCACTTGGTATCCCAGTTTAATCTACTTGATGATTAACACACAAACACAATAATATCAAGAGATATAAGATCAGAATAACATACCAATCCCTTGAATAAACAGTTAAACCTTGTGTGTTCTTGATACCCTTGAATACAGAGAAAACAGCTACCTCACTATAAGATTATAATTATGAATACGAGGATTAACCTAAAACTAAACTAATCAAAACATTAAATACCCAGGCCTAATGCCTAATGGGCTTTGCTAAATGCTAAGCGGGCTTGAGGCCCAATAACTAATAACTATTAGATTATTACACAATAAACCCTCTAACTTTAACTATCAAAAAAATACAGTTTAGACCCTTTAATCTTGAATACAATTATTTGATCCAACTGTTTATTGAAAATTGAAAGAGCAAATTCAAAGGATTCTGAAGACGAGCTGAATTTACTGAAATTTTCTTTGAAGACAATTTGCTAAGGCAATCCGAGCTGAATTTGAAGATAATTTCTTTCCGATGTCTGAAAGAGGTTTTACAACCTTGGGAAGATTGTTACTATTCTTGAAAACAGACTTTGGGAAGAATACATATTTGTTTTTTATCTGAGTTGACAAGAAGTCTACAAGAGGAGGTAAAGTTGTTAAAGTTCAACCAAAAGGGGAGATAGTTTGTGTTGTAGAGAAAGAGGGAGATTGCACAAATTGAGCTTAAGAGGGAGATTTATTTGCAAGATCTTTTAGAGATGATCTTGAATCCAAAGGGGGAGATTGTTAGAGCATATAATTGTTGGATGCAAGATCATGAAATCAGAAGACTGAAAGTCAACCAAGTCAAAGCTTAAAGTCAACTCTCAAAGTCAAAGTCTCTTTGTAATAATTGTCAAAGTCAAAGGTCAATATAGTTTTGTTTTTATTTGTTGGTTTATAAGCATGTGTTTCTTTTAAGAGACATATGACTAGTTGGTGGTAGTAAGGTTGTAACTAGAAGTTGAGTGGTACACATCTTGTTCTAGAGAGATAAATATTCTCAAACACTCTGTATACGAAATCTAGTTGAATTGAATTTTGAAACAGGTTGAGTATTTGTTCGAATCTAATTGTCATCTTGTTAATCTGATTAGTTTGTGATTAGAACTTGATAATATTGGGACATAATAATATCCTACAAATATAGTTTTTTTCTGATTTATCATCTAACTTAGTTCTCTTTTGTTATGGTATATGAGAATAGGCTAAACAACCAAAAGTGGACGTTAGTGGACGTTTGACAGACCTTTAGTGGACGTTCTATTCATTAAATAACATTCATAGGCCAGGACCTCAGCCCAGAAAAAGTTGTCTAAATGTTTTCCTTTTAGCATACTCCTAGCCTTTTAAGTTATAGTTCTATTCAACCTCTCTGCTACCCCATTCTGCTGAGGGGTATATCTAGATGTTACTTGATGATGGATGCCATTTTCTTTCAAGAATTCAAGGAAATGAGCAGAGTTGTTATCCCCACCCCCATCTGATATAAGGGTTTTGATCTGAGGGTTTTGATCCGATGTCCACTCTGCTTTTCAACAAAAGCCTTGAAAGTCTTAAAGTAATCAAAGACTTCAGACTTTTCCTTTAGAAAATAAACCCACAGTTTCTTACTATAGTCATCTATAAATGTAAGCATGTACCTGTTTCACCAATGGAGGGGTCTTCATAGGTCCACACACATCTATATGGACAAGCTCAAGTGGTTGTGTGGCTTTCCATGTTGCTTCTTGTGGAAAGGCTTCTCTTGTTTGTTTTCCAAACATGCAGCCTTCACAGACCTCCTCAACTTTATTTATGATAGGCATCCCTTTCACCAAATTGTATCTTTGCATATACCTTAAGTATCCAAGGTTTGCATGACCAAACCTGTGGTGCCATAATAGGGAATTCTGTTTGTAGATAAATGCAAAGAAAACAAAATATATTCTTTAAAGTTGAAAGGGAACATTTTGTTGCCTGATTCTTCCAACCATGCTTCCATTTTGATCTCTGACTTCACATGCTTCTCCCTTAAACTGTAATTCATATCCTTTTTGCAAAAGTTGTCCTACACTAAGAAGATTGAACTTCAAACCTCGAACATAGTAAACATTTGGTATCCTTTTTTGACCATTCTTTGCGTTTACCATAATATCTCCTACTCCTTTCACACTTAATATTTTGTCATCACCTGTCCTCCTTTCTTTTGAATTTCATCAATATGAGTGAAGATTTCCATGTTTCCAGACATGTGGTTGCTGCAACCACTGTCTAAATACCATGTGTTGTCAGCAGGTAGTTCTTGAGTGTTGAGTATCATGAACATAGTATCTTCATTCTCTATTGATCACTACAAGAAAAAATCCAATTAGTGACGAAAACAAATTGGTCACTAACAACCTAAAATTGGTCACTAAAATTGTTTAGTGACCAAAATTTTGGTGGTCACTTTTCGTCACTAAAGGTCCGTCACTGATTGACGATAGTGACCAAAAATAAAACTGGTCACTAATTAGTGACAAAATCAAGGTGGTCACTGTGTTTGTGACGACTATTTTGGTCACTAAAAATTGTCACTAAATCACTAAAAGTCGTCACTAAATCACTAAAAGTCGTCACTAATTCTTCAAGATAACGGCTCCATTAGCGTCCGTTAACTTCCATTAGTGACCAAAAAAAGTGGTCATTAATTAAGGAAGTATGAAAAAGAAAAAAATGTCACTCCTTTCTAATATGATTGTTTACACAATAAAACTAAAACATGCTAATTTGTATATATAGAACTCTAAAGTGTTAATTCCATTTCGTAACGTATAAAATTCTTGATCCAAACAAAAAACAAGTATGTGATCGTCATGTCTACTTCTTATCACTAATGAACACTTAATGACTAACGAAAAGTAAACATACGATTCAACATACGATTCTTAGTCTTCAAATCCCAATGGATAAAACTTTGACATGTGTGCCATCATCTTGTTCATATAGTCCTTCATTTGGTTTTGATCCTCTTGAAACTTCACTTGATCTTCTTTAATTCTCTTAACTTCTTCCTCTAAAGCCTTTGATTTATTCTTTTCCAATTCCAACTCCATTCGTAGATTTTCTGTGGCTAAAATTTGTTTTGTAGAAGCGGCACGTCCCTTTATATGTCCAGGAATACGATGCAACTTTTTCAAACAAATTTCTGCCGGTGAACAAGAAGAAGCAGCTTCCTCACTTAGTAATTCATTCTGCATATCAAAACCAAAACCAAATCACTTAGTAATTCATTCCTCACTTAGTAATTCATTCTACATATCAAAACCAAAACCAAATCACTTAGTAATTCATTCCTCACTTAGTAGTCCTAAAACAGTACCTAAACAATGAACTAAGGCTGAAATTGGCAAGGCTTTTCTGAATATATCAAGCAAGGCATCAAAGGATTTGATAGACCAACCAGTCATTGTTTTCAAATGTAAAATAGTAACAATGAACGAAAACTTCGAATAATTTTGACATCCTGGATAAAGCTCTTGGTGTGATTCATCTTCTAATCTACGAATGGTTTCTAAATCTTTGTCTGAAGTATAAGAAGAACCACCACTAGTATGCCAATCATCACCCCATGTACTTTGACCTATGTTATTTAACATCTCATCAAGGTCATCATCATTAGCCTCATCATTTTCATTGAAGGGTATATCATCATCACCATCATCAGAAACATCACAAGACTCACCATGATATATCCATCTATCATAACTAGCAGAAATCCCTTTTTGCATCAAATGAGAGAATATAGTGGTTTTATCATGGCGGCGGAAATTGTTGCAAGTTTTGCAAGGGCAAGGAATGTTGGATGACTCCTCTTTGTCACGGTATGCAAAATTAAGAAATTCTCTCACGCCTAGTTCATATCTAGAATCCTTTGTCCTATGAACTATATTCATCTAGGACTTGTCCATGTCCTCAATTAAAAGAGAATTCTTAAAAACGCTGCTATGTAAAGAGAAGTTCACACTTTTAGCAGATGAAGAACATACCCAAATGATTCTAGAAACTCTCTTATCTGTACTTTAGTCCTCGAGCTGGGAATAGGTTAAAAATAACAAAGGTAATAACCATGAGCTTTCAATTTTAGTTGAACAAGTAACTCAACAAATAATCCAACAAATAACTCATCGGAGAAGGAAAACCACAACTACTATTCCTGTTACTCGATAAATAATATATATATTCGTAGTTTTAAACATCTAAATAAAGCATCAGCAGCCTGGCATGCAGCCTGAGACCAAATAGAAAAGATAAGAAAAAGTATCAAGTTAATCAAGTAGTGGACATTTCTGTAATACCAAGACCAGATCCCAGACCTTACTACTAATATACATTGCATCTGAGCCAAACTCGAGTATTCCTTCAATGATGGACATGATTAAGAATCCAACTATAGAAACAGCAACGGAGGTGAGCCAAGAATACGGGGTTGTTATGCGAAGAACAGACACTCATACATGTTCAGATGTAAATGCATCAGAAGACTTTGTTAGTGGGATTATGAAGATAGTTCCCAATATTGATGTAAGTTTTTGTGATCATCACTTGTTTCCTTTATAAGCCACTGCATACTGACAGTTAACTGCAGGATTATAAGCATTATGTTGGGTTTTTGTAGAGTGATGCAGACTACTGGCTTCTATCAGACGCCAAACACCAACTTCAGATCCTGTACAAGTGCATTCTGATGCAAACCCTACAGGGACAAATTGTTTGGGATGAAGATAAATGAGGGTATGATTTCACAATCTTTTTTATCACCCACCCCTTTGGAACATTTCCCAAGATGACTCAAATGTGAAGTACAGGTATGGCATGTGATGATGGATGGCTCCTTGCTGGTTAATAAAATAGGGGTTTGACAAAGGATGGTGAAGCTAGTGCTTTGAAATAGTTCTATGTATAGCTTCATAAAGTGGATAAAGTTATATGCATCAATCATGATTTGCAGCATTGGGGAAAAGCAAGCAATAGATATGACATAATCATGTCAAAACTGAAAATAGGTATAAAACAGGCAAACAGCTATGATCTCAAAACTGGAAACATAATCATGTCTATATAAAAGTTCTGAATTTAGCATACACAAAAAGAAAATCCGCAATCTAAATAGGCTCAGATGATACAAAAAGTCAATGATGCTGGATTGATATAAATAGGATATAAATAGGCCTGTAACAGTATAATTAGCAAAGCAATAGCTATATAAAGATTACCAATATTCATTTGCAACATCAAATACAGAGACAGAGTTACACATTATGAACTACTACAACTATATCACACAGGAATTTGCTAAATTAGACATACACAGTTCACTAGCTTCATACAAGCATCAAGTATGCGCTCTTGCACACACAAAATAAATAAATAACAGGCAGCTACAAGAAAATGACGCTTTTCATTTGATTTGGTGCAAATTTCAATCCAGTTACGAGAATAGCAACAATAAGATTGTGAAATAATTTAATCGGTACATTCGATAAAATTACAATACCATTCTTTCGGCAAATGTAAACATAAATACATAATAAATCAATAGATGAGTAGAGAGAATATTACATCTTGGAGAGTTTGTTCGGGGCACCACCGGTAACTTTGGCGACCCGGAGAAGAGCAAGTTCAGCCTTGAAAAAATTGAATACATGAGAAACTATAATACAGTTCCATCTATACACCACTTATTACAGAACTAGTTAACTAACCTGGAATCAAACCGAAAAAACAAAACTAGGGCTGGAAATCGTTGTGATTTGAGGGGTGCAGGAGCCGAATCTGGAAATCGCTGTGATAGCGGTGTGATTGAGGGTTGCAAATCGTAGGAAATTGATGGAATTCGATGTGATACTTCGATCTCTGATGAATCGACTAGATAAGCGCCCTCTCAGACTCGATTAGTTCCTGTGTAAATGTGTAGGGTAATTGGGCTTGATACATAAGTGGAATTGGGCTTTATGTATTATAGTAAAGTTAACTTATACAGTAGGAAATAGATAATTGGGCTCGATAATTAACTTAAATCAATTAAGTTAATTAAAATATTTTTTTCTTAAAATATATAATAATATTTTATCTTAAAATATTAGAAATTGTGAATTTATTGATTTATGATATTATAGTCACAAACACTTGTAATTTAGTGACCATAATGTCTTCGTCACTATTCTTTCTAATTAACACCAACTACTAAACACTATTTAGTTACAACTATTTTTGATCACTAATAATTTCAAATTAGTGACAACTTATTTATTGATCACTAAAACTTCCAACTTAGTGACCATCATTTTTATGTCACTAACATTCCTAAGTAATACCAACTAGTTAGTAACCACATTTTTTTTTGTCACTAACATTCCTAAGTAACACTAACTAGTTTGTGACCACTATGTTTTGGTCACTAATCATTTCAAACTTGTGACTATTTATGTTAAAACTTCCAACTTAGTGACCATCATTTTTAGTCACTAAATCTTTTCAAATAACATGAACTATTAAACACAATCTAGTGACCACTATTTGTTTAGTCACTAACTCTTTCAAATTAGTGACCACCATTGGTTTGTCATTAAAATTCTTAAATAACACCAACTAGTTAGTGGCCACTAGTTTTGGTCATTAATCATTTCAAATTTGTGACTACTTATTTTTTGGTCACTAAAAGTTTCAACTTAGTGACTATTATTGTTTTGGTCACTAAATCTTACAACTTAGTGACCACTTAGTGACCAAATTTATTTTTTGTCACTAAAAAATCATATTAGTGACTAAAAATTAATGACGACCTTTTTTATTGTCACTAACGTCATAGTTAGTGACCAAAATATAAGTTGTCACTAAACTTTTGGTCACTAAGGTCACATTTTCTTGTAGTGGATAAGACTATTCTTTCTTTCTTCTGCAATCCTTTTCCTACAATATTTAGCTATGTGACAAAACTTCTGACAATGATAGCACTGCATTGGTGATGGTTTTCCTCTCCCTCGTCCTCTAGTCTCTAACAGTTGATCCCTTGCTTGTAATTTGTTTCTTTCTTGAATGTTTGATGATTGTGGTTGGAATGCTTGTTCATAGGGTGTGGCATCAAATTGTTTCATTCTCAATTCATGAGACTGAAGGATTCCAAGAAGTCTCTCAAGTGATAGAATTGAAATATCCTTAGACTCTTCTATTGCCACCGCAACATATTCAAACTTTCTTGTTAAACTAAGAATTTTTTCAACCACTCTTCTGTCTTCAATGGTTTCTCCATTTAATCTCAACTGGTTTAATATTAAGATCACTCGATTGTAAAAATCTTCTATGGTTTCAGAATCCTTCATTTTTAGTGCAACGAACTCACATGTAAGGGTCTGCAATCTTACCACTTTCACTTTGTCTTCCCCTCGATAAGTATTGTATAATACATCCCATGCCTCTTTCGATGATTCTGAGGAGGAAATCCTTTCGAAGATAATTTCGTCAACAGCTTGATAAATCATGTACAGAGCCTTCTTGTCCTTTTTCTTCAAATCCTTGATTTCTTCTTCTTGTTCTTCACTAAAATTGTTAATCTCAATAAGAACACCAATTCCTTTATTGATGACATCCCAAAGTTCCTGTGATTCGAACAGAACTTTCATCTGTATACTCCAATGATGATAATTTTTCCCATTTAATTTGGGAAGTTCAGGATGCAATAATGTGTTCGAACTTCAGGCCATTGTGAGACCAAAGCTCTGATACCACAATGTTGAAATTCAATACACCATATAATTTGTTTTTATTATTAATTGAACATCAAACTGAAAAAGATACACATGTTATAATATATATACAGTAAGAAGGGACACATCCCTTCAATGAACACACACAACCTTCAAAGAACAGACACAATGACAGTTAAAACAGATAACTGCCAAACAAACTATATATAGACAACCACGCTTAGCTTAAATTTAACAGGTCTGTAAGTTGAAAACTACAGAAAGATGTTATATTCCATCTAAACCACCCACTCATATTCAGCTAGTTAATAACTGTTTGAAAACTACAGAAAAATGAAATTTGCATGTTCTAAGAAATGCAACGAGATATAAACTTTCCTCTAATAGTATAAATGATATTAATTTTTTTCTAAATGAAATTTTCATGTTCATATATTTTAGGTATATATACATATATATATATATATATTAATTAATTAATTTCTAGACATCGTGGATTAGTTAGTTTTATTGAACTTGTATATATTCTTAATTAATTAATAGTATTAATGCAGCAAACAAATGATGAATTAAAGAAGCTAGGTAGCTGTTATTAATATAATTTTATTGAATTGCATGTGCAGTGGTATGCAATTGAGTTTATAGTGGTGTGTAGTGGGAAATATGGGGATATACCCATAATACGCAAGTTTCCAATGAAGAAAGGACCAGACGTGTTCAAAGGGAAGGTGATGCATTCTCAAGACTACAACAAACTAAACACCCAAGAATGCCTCCAACTCCTCAAAGGAAAGAAGGTGGTGGTGGTCGGCTACAAAAAATCTGCCACAAATCTGCCACTGATTAAACATTCACTACAAGAAACTGCACTTTTACCGGCGACTTAAACGAAACTCTCCGGTAAAAATTCGACTTTTTGCCGAAGGAAAATGTTACCGGCAAAGATGCACTTTTGCCGACGAAATTCGTATAGGCCGCCTGTAAAAAGTTATTTTTACCGACATATTTCTCAAACCGCCGGCAAAATAATCTTTAAAAATTTAAACAACATTTTGACCAAAGGATTTCACTAACTCGTCGACAAAAGTTATTATATAATAAAAAATAATTTTTTTCACTTAAACTTTTGCCGACGGACTTCCCAAACTCGCCGGCAAAAGTATCTTTAAAAATTTTAATAAATTTTCACCAACGAATTTCACTAACTCGTCGGCAAAAGTTATTTTATTATAAAAACTAATTTTGTTCACTTAAACTTTTGCTGACAGACTTCCCAAACTCGCCGGCAAAAGTATTTTTACATTATTAATAAAAAAATCACTTACAATTCTGTGGGCGGACTATCCACCTTTGTTGACAATTGTATTTTAATTTCATTAATATTTTTTATTTGTATTTTTATGTGCAGACTTCCTAAACGCTTGGGCTAAAAAATTTAAAAAATTATTATGAAACTAAGCATTTTTTTCCAGTGAACTTTATTCAATGATACAACCTAATTTTAACCAATATTACAAACAACCTAACCCAATATGGGTTGTTATTGTTCAACACGACCCAATTACAGCCCAATAGGAGGTATTACTACACATGATAACCAACAGCGCCAAATATGATACATTACCACCTAGTACGACCAACATAACCCAATACGACCCAATTATAACTCAACATAATACAATATGTCACAATATGACTCATTATGACATAGTATTGTACCCATCAAGGGCCTGTTAACTTTTTAAGAGCCACTGAAGCCTATGAAGACCAATCAACTCATGAATAGTCACTTAGTCTGATATGATCCAAGAAGACCTAATATATTTCATTAAGAGCCACTGTAAGCCGATATATTTCATTAAAAGCACTAAAGCCTACGAATGCCCAATACAGTTCATTAACAACCACTGAGTCCAATACGACCCTTCAATGCCTAATGCAATTAATATATTTCATTAAGAGCGCTAACGCTCATGAATAGCAAATACAGTTCATTAACAACCATTGAATCAAATCCGTCCACCAAGTCCATGAATGACCAATGAGGTTCATTAATACTCATTGAGTCATATACAATAAATCAAGGCCAATTACATTTCATTTAGATTCATTTAAGTCCATCAAAGCTCAAACAAATTCATTAAGAGCCATTAGAACAAATGAAAGGTCGAATAAGGTTCATTAATCATTACCAGTCACTTAGTCAAATACTGAGTCATTAAGGCCCATTACAGTTCATTAAAAACCATTAAAGCCATGAAGGCCCAATACAATTTATTAATAACTCGTGAGTCCAATACGACCCATCAAGACCCATTACAATTTGTTAGGAGTCATTGAAGCTTGCCACATTGACCCATTACTTAGGTATATGTGTTGTGTGTGTGTGTGTGTATATATATATATATATATATATATATATGCATGTGTATATGTTAATGTATAGATACTGGGTGTGTGTATATGTGTTGTTACATATTGTACCTTAATAAGCCATAAAATGTCTTATTGGACTATAATGGATCTTAATGAGTTTTATTGGGTTCAAATGGTTTCATTGGGCCTTAATAGATCTATTGGGATTTAAAGGGTTTTATTGGGCCTTAATGGATCTATCGAGCTTTAAAGGGTTCTATTGGGCTTTAAAGGGTTTCATTGGGCCTTAATGGATCTATCAGGTTTTAAGGGGTTCTATTGGTCTTTAAAGAGTTTCATCAGACCTTAATGGATCTATCGGGCTTTAAGGGGTTCTATTGCGCTTTAAAGGGTTTCATTGGGCCATAATGGATCTACCTGACTTTATGGGGTTTCATTGGGCTTTAAAGGGTTTCATTGGGCCTTAATGGATCTATCGGGCTTTAAGGGGTTGTATTGGACTTTAAATGGTTTCATTGGGATTTAAAGGGTTTCATAATGCCATAATGGATCTACCTAACTTTATGGGGTTCTATTGGGTTTTAAAGGGTTTCATTGGGCCTTAATGGATCTATCGGGCTTTAAGGGGTTCTATTGGACTTTAAATGGTTTCATTGGGCTTTAAAGGGTTTCATTATGCCTTAATGGATATATCGGGCTTTAAGGGTTTCTATTGGACTTTAAAGGGTTTCATTGGGCCTTAATGGATCTATCGGGCTTTAAGGGGTTCTATTGGACTTTAAATAGTTTCATTGGGCTTTAAAGGGTTTCATTATGCCTTAATGGATATATTGGGCTTTAAAGAGTTTCATTGGGCTTTAAAGGGTTTCATTGGGCCTTAATAGATCTATCGGGCTTTAAAGGGTTCTATTGGGCTTTATAGGGCTTCATTGGGCCTTAATGGATCTATTGGGCTTTAAGGGGTTCTATTTAAAGGGTTTCATTGTGCCTTAATGGATATATCGGGCTTTTAGGGGTTCTATTTAAAGGGTTTCATTGTGCCTTAATGGATATATCGGGCTTTAACGGGTTCTATTGGGCTTTAAAGGGTTTCATTGGGCTTTAATGGATCTATCGGGCTTTAAGGGGTTCTTTTCAATTAGACAACTCAACTCGATACATGCATACAAACATGTGTATATGTTATATGTATTTGTAGGTATGTGTGTAATGGGTTTTATTGGGATTTAAGACCATTTAAATCCCATCAAACGCCAACCAAGTTCATTAAGAACCATCAAAACCTATGAATGTCCAATTCAGTTCATAAATAACTAGTGAGTTTAATACGACCATCAAAACATAATAAGTTGTAAACTTGAATTTTTAAAAAGATTTAAAAAATATGAGATAATTGTTTTAGGTTTAATTAATTATGTCCAATAACTATGAAAAACTAATTGAAATATTTAATATGTATTCATTACTTATGTTAAATAATGAAAAATCTCAAATTTAAAAAAATATTAATATAATAACTTTTATATTTTTAAAGGCAACTAAGAAATTTTTTTATCAAATTTTTTTAAAATTCCCTCCTAATATTCCAAAAATTTAAGTATTCCTCCTCTTTATTTTTCCTTTCCCCCTCTTTTACTTTTCCTCCCAAAATAACCCTAACCTGACTCCTCCCAAAATTTCATTTTGTTCTCTCCTTCTCCCTCTCACGAGGCCATCGATTTCTCCTTTAAATCTGTCGCTGAGTTCCATTCCATTCCAAAAATTCTGATGATTTGGCGGTGGTTCCCATGGCAGAAGTCGGCGCCAGAGAAGAGAAGATGGAAGAGGAACTCAACGATGGATTCATAGTTTTGTAGGTTCGTTTTCTATATGTTCTCACTTAAATCAGCCGACCTCCCTCACTTAAATCGATTTATCGTTCGTTTTGTAGGTTCGTTTTTGAAACTGCTGGTGAGAAGCATGAATACCAAGCTAAGCTAAGATGGGTTTGTCGATTTATAGACATGACGTGGGGTAATGGATCTCTCCCAAACTTGTAAGTTTACAATCTCGATTCCCAGCCTATATTTGACTAAAAGTTCATTTGTTTGATTTTCATGTTTTATTTTTTACGCATTTGCCTAAATCCATGGAGATTCACGCAGAAGGTATGTTTTTAACATTATATTTGTTATTTATGATATGAGTTTCCTTCAATCTTTTGTTTGATTTTTGTTATTGTTTGTTTGATCCATTGGAAAAATGTGATTTGTGACAAAACGATCCATTGGAAAATGTGATTTGCAGTCATCGGTTAAGCCAAGCTTAGGCTAATAATTATTATGCAGTAAGAGGTACAAAAATCTGATTGGTTGAATCAGTATGCCACCAAAGGTAATTCAAACCGATCTGCAGTTTGATGTGCAGGTGATAATTTTGGTTTTTATTTCGGATATCCTCATTGATATATGCAAGTTATATATACATATATATATATATATGTAGATTTGTTGTGAGTTAGGCCATTTTTACATGTATTATGGATTGAAAACAGAAAGATTTAAATCTGTTAATGGTAATAGAAAGATGAAACCAACACTTTTAGAGATGTTTCATTGATTTTTTCAAGAGATGACTTGTTTTTTGAGGTTCATCTCATCCGGGGTTATATCTATTAGGTGTTTAATCTTATACCCCACATGGAAATTAGTATTGAATGTGGGGATGTATGTTGACTAGTTTTTTACTATTGAAGCAGATATGAGTCTTGCAGAAGATCTCATTTGAAGTACACTTTGACTTTCACCCTGTTAAGATCGAATTGAAATGAATCACTAACACGTGTCCCACTCTCTTGTTGGTGATTTTAGTGAAATCATCGGTCTTTTTGTATAATTGGATTCACAAAGATAATAATGGGGTTTGTAGCTAAGCTATAACACAAGTTAGGAGGTGTGGAGTGAACACTCGTGTAAGCTAACTATGACCCGGGATTGTTGGACGGTCGTTTGGTGGTTTGTTACTGAAACAGTGCACCGGGCGGGTAATGTCGCGGGTGAACCTGCGCGGCTACCCGCGCCGTGCACTATTGTGTGGGGACGAAACAGTGGTCCGGGCGGGTTGTGCCGTGGGCTAACTCGCGCGGCTACCCGCCGTGGCACTGTTGCAGATCTTAATTCTGTAACTCCCAATTCTCTTTGTAACCCCCAAATCAGTTTTGTAACCTACTCAATTATGACCAATTAACAATCAATACCATTAATTGGTTGATTATTATCATTAATAATATAGCTTCGGTTACGATTCTCTTGGTGTTTAAATAGTGTCGATTTCTGCCAGAATCGATATGGTGAATTTGAGATTATCCTCGATTGTATTTCGTGATACCCAGGCAGAATAGGGTCGAAATAACACTTAAGGAAAGCGAGCTCTCACGCGATCTCACTTTCTATCCAAGTTCCGATTATCTCTCATTTCTCTCTACCCACCGATTTTCTGCAACAAATCCCCCAACAATCTTAAGTGTTATTCCGTTCGTGAGAGATGGCGAGTGATCAATCGGTGAGAGACATGACGACCAAGTTCACCAAGATGGAGAAGTTTGAAGGCGTCGAATTTCGACGATGGCAAAAGAAGATGCACTTCTTGTTGATCACGTTGAAGGTCGTGTACGTGTTAAGCACGCCCATGCCGGAGGTGATGGAGGACGAGACGTTGGAGATGACCCGGACTCGCGGAAAATGGGAGAACGACGACTACATATGTCGTGGTCACATCTTGAACGGTTTGTGTGACTCCCTCTTCGATATCTATCAAAACGTTGAATCCGCTAAAGAGCTATGGGACTCTCTTGAGTCCAAATACATGGCGGAGGATGCTTCTAGTAAGAATTTCCTCGTGAGTAATTTTAATAATTACAAAATGGTGGATTCAAGGCTTGTGATGGAGCAATATAATGAGCTCCTACGCATTCTAGGCCAATATGCTCAACATGATATGTAGATTGTTAGATCTCAGATTTATTGGATTCAAGATCATCCAATCAGAAGTTTGGAATCTGAAGCTAGAGCTGAAAAGTTACTCTCAAGATTAGTATAATGTTAATTTGTAATAATTGTCAAAGTTAATTATTGTCTTAATTAATGTATTATGTATTATTCCTAAATATCTAATTAATAGATATTTAGGATATTAGATATTTTAGGATATTATAATATCTTAGTTTAGATATTATATTTTGAGATATTATGTTTGAGATATAAAAGGTTTTGAGATATTATTTATCTCATAACTTTCAATATCTCAGATCATCAATATCGACCCAAGTCAAGAACAAGAGAGAGAGAGAGCTTCAAAGTGTAAACCTTATTCAACCTTGTAATCGTTGATTATTAATCCAAACAGGTTGGTTTATCTATCTTGTTTGTTGTTTGATTTATCTGGTAAAGATCGTGTTCAATCATACGGACCCACAATTGGTATCAGAGCTTAAACCAGATCAAAATCAAATTTTAAAACTCTCTGTGTTCTTCAGTTTTTCAAACACACTGTATCATCGATCAATACCTTCAAACAGTGGTTGTTTTTAAAATCAAAAGGTTGTATGTTGCTCTAGTTGGTTAGTCGATCAAAGTGTCAAAGTTTGGTGTTGTATTTCGATTTCTAGATAGGTCAATTTGGTATTTACAGAGCCGTTTTATCGACGAAGCACACACCGGTTCACACCGGTTACACGCACACCGATCGCAATACCGGTCCTCCAATCCGGTCTCTACCCCGGTCACAGTTCGAATCCGGTAGAAAGGTACTCTCCGGTCAAGGTAACTCCGGTCTCTACTCCAATCCGGTCGACCACACCTCGGTCACATTAACACCGGTCGTACACAACACCGGTCGACGCATCTTACCGGTCGACGCACCATACCGGTCGTAGACTCCGGTCCGCATCACTCCGGTCAAAGCATCACCCCGGTTGCAGGTCCGGTCGAAAAACATAACACCGGTCGAACATTTTTCCGGTCAATACAACACACCGGTCGTATCTCACTTTTGTGCCATCAACTTCTCACGCAAAACTTGTTTTGCGTCATCAACGTCTCGCGCAAAAGTCCTTTTGCTTTTGCGCGACCTACATCTCGCGCCAATCTCTGTCTTGCGCCAATCGTTACTCGCGCAAAGTTCCAGTTCGCGCGACACGCCTCTCACGCAAAACTCCTTTTTGCGCCACCTTCAAGTAGCGCAAATTCAGCTTTTTGCGCCAGTTCCAGACTTGGTCAAATTATTCAGTATTTATCTGATTATTTCTGGACTAACGATCAGTACAAGTTCTCTTTGCACATTATTCAAACAGGTTGACTTCAAGAGAAGCCCTAGCTATCGGAATTGACTCAAAGCCACCAGTACTATTCAGGGGAGAGTATGAGTAGCGGAAAGATTGGTTTATGGACTTCATTGAAAGACATGATTTGGGTGTTTTAATCAGGAAATCCTTAGAAGGAGTTATGGCACCTGTTTGGAGGACTCCTCCAGAGGGAACTAATGAGCAACCATATCAACTTAAGTTTGATGATCTAGATGGTGAAAACCTAAATAGAGCAAAAGTTGATAGATTAGCAAAGTCTTATATTCTTCAAGGCATTCCAAATGAAATATATGTGAAGATAGACAGCTACAAAGCCTCTGGCAAACAGATGTGGGATCAGCTAGAGAAAATGATGATAGGTTCAAAGGTTGGGAACCAACTCAAGATATCCAACTGCCTAAACAACTATGAAGAATTCAAAGGCAGAGTTGGAGAATCTCTAGAAGAAACATACGACAGATTTGTGACCTTGCTGGACGAGTTAAGCAAGAACAAGGTCAATAAATCACAGATAGAGTTGAATGTCAAATTCCTGAGCATCCTCCAGCCTGAATGGAAAAGATTTACAAGGCAGATTAAGCAAATCAAAGATTTGAACGATATTCAACTTCACGAGGTCTATGAAACCCTCAAACAGAATGAGGAAGAGGTGGATGAGATCATGGATGATAAGAGACGGTCTGAGAAGACAATTGATGATTCAGTTGCTCTTGTTGTGAAGCAGAAGAAGAAGATGATGATTGTGCCTGAATCAGATGATGTTGAAGCAAACTCTGACTCTGACGACTGTGAACAACTAAAGCAGGCTATGCTTATGTTGACTAAGGCTTTTCAAAAGAAGTTCTACACAAAGCCGAGCTCAAACAGTCAGACATATACATCTGGTCCGAGCAACTATATTCACAAGGAGAGGGTTGAAGGAAAGAGGTTTGAAGGAAAGAGATTAGAGGAGAGGAAGCCAGGAGAGAGAAGGTATAAAGCAGAAGAGATCGACATCCAGAACCTCCAACGTGCTACAACTGTGGTAGAACTGGACATTTTGCCAAAGACTACCGAAGACCCAAAGTCCGGAACTGTAACTACTACAAGAACAAAAGCTTACCAAGCAACAGGAAGCTGGATAAGCATTGATGGCAGAAGATGAGTTCTGGTTGGATCAATCAGACGAAGAAGATGACAAAGATGAGAAGGACGAGACAGCGCATCTATGCTTCATGGGCAAGATGGAAAAAGAAGTTGAAGCAGATTCCGATGAAGATGAGAACGAAGAGGTATGTGATTTAGATAAATCAGATTTCTTAAATCAAATGCATGCCATGATGTTAAAAATCCAAGAATTAGAGTCGAATCTTAAGCGTGAAAAGGGTGTTATTATTGAACAAAACCAATCAATACAGAACCTTAGCAATGACCTTGCTGAGAAGAAAGTATTGATTGAGACTTTACACAAAAACAATGACACTAGAGCAAAAGAACAGACCATAATTCTTAAAGAGGTTACTAAAACAAAGTCTAAATTACGAAAGAGTGAGTTTGATTTCAAAGAGCTTACGAAATTGCATTCTTCAACTTCCAAAGAAAATGAATCTTTACTTGCAAAATTAAAAGCTTTGGAAGAGAAGTTATACACATTGGGTCAAACTGAACAAACCATTCATCTAAACAAACCCAAAGAGAAAATAGAGAAATGGGGACTCGGATATGAGAATCCACACTACCTAAAAAGGGTATATCTGAAGTGCCAGCACTTTATGATATTACTTATATGAAACTTTCTCACCGATTCCCTGAACTTAAAGTTTTCTGTACTGGAATGTCTAAAGAGGATGAAGCCAAGGAAACAGAAAAACGAAAGAAATCATCTAAAGTTCACCTTCCATTTTATTATGCGAAGCTGAATAATAGTTATAATGATGATCCAATATATCAAAAGAAATCTCTTTCAAATGACTTCTTTCAGAGTTATTCTGTAAAAGAAATGGAGGCGAAGCCTATTAAAGGTAAACTTTACGTCCCTCCTCTCATTTTGGAAAGTAAAATTTCTGAACTTGAGACATCTTTAGCAGATGAAAGACTCTTGATTGAGATTGAACAAAAAGTATTTTCAACTGTGCTTAAAAATGATGTTCTTTCTAAGGCTTCAAAATCTAAAAATAGTTTTGGTCTAGCTGATGGAGGGTTTGATTTTCTAAACTCTGATGGTGTTTTAGATGATTGTTTTGATCAATTTGATTTTAGTGCCAAACCTCCTAATCATTCATCTTTTGTTGTGAATTCATTCGGATTATCCAGTACGTCTGAGAAAGGTGCAAAATCAACGAAAGTTGATAAATCAGTTTCTGTGAAAACTAAGAATGCGAAAGGTAAGAAGAAATCTCAACATTAACAAAAACCGATCACTACTGGTAACCCAAAGATGAAGCATTCATTTGTTGCTCAAAAGTCTAACTCACAAGTTTCAAATGTTTCAAGTCTGAGCAAGCAAAAGCCAAGAGTTAAATCTCAATGGCAACCAAAACAGGAGATTGACAAGACTGATAAATCTTTTTGTAGTGTTGATTGTAATAAGACTACTCCTAGTAACGATGTTTTGATTCCTGATGTTGCTATTTTGAAACCAAAACTTGTTGTTTCTCGCAAATAATACTCTATGAAGAAATTATTCCAGTTATCTTTATCTGCTAGAAAGTCTTCATATTATGATAAACATGTTTATGCTTTTTGTCAAGATTCTGATGTT
Organism: Arctium minus; assembly: GCA_954870635.1. Taxonomy (NCBI): domain Eukaryota; kingdom Viridiplantae; phylum Streptophyta; class Magnoliopsida; order Asterales; family Asteraceae; genus Arctium; species Arctium minus. The sequence continues at coordinate 39,605,374 of OX941080.1, read as the reverse complement.
TGGTATGGCACTTATCATGTTCATTCTTATCATTCATATTCTTCATTTGATTCTCAAAAACAAAGAGGACCCAAATTTCAATGGGTACCAAAATCATGTACTAACAGTGTAGGACCCAACTGTGCCTCATATGCCTCATATGCCTCATATTCTTGAAATCTAGAAATACGTTGGACTAACTTGACACATTCTAAAACTGCAACTGCCAAATAAACGGTCTCCCAACCGAAAATAATCCCACAGACAATTACAAATATCCCAGCTATAGATGAAACTTTGACCAACCGTTTGAGTCAACCTTAGATTCAGAGATCCTTGCCAAGATCAAACAGTAGCCAAAGGTAATAAGTGACGTTATAACATTTACTGCCGACACACAACCACCACCCTCAAAGAAGCAAAGAGCCAAAGATGAAAGACTAATATCACACACAAAGGAATGAACTCCTAATGTTGCCCTCTTCTGCTGACATTGAGAATGACATATACCACACACGACTGTGGCACCTTTGAGGCGCACAATTCTGAGCCGGGGTATACTAGAGGCATATGAGGCAAAGTTGGGACCAAATCAATACCATAAAAAGCTCAAAGCCCCTCTATCCCCTCTCCTCTCCCCAAATTTCAAGTGGGTACCTAAATCACTTGTTTCGTAATTTCTCTTGTGCAGACCCGTCATATGTGGTATTTGTATAGCGGGTGTTCCAAGCATATGACAGGGCAGAAAGGTATGTTGACCAACTTTACAGAGAAGTATTGCGGAACAGTTCGATTTGGAAATGATCAGTTTTCACCAATTCTGGGTTATGGTGATATGGTACACGACAAAGTCACGATCAAGAAGGTGAGATACGTTGAAGGCTTAAGACACAACCTGTTTAGTATAGGCCAGTTCTGTGACAAAGGCTTAGAGGTCAATTTCAAAGCCAAGAGGTGTTCTGTTCGCACTGAAGAAGGCGAGGAACTGTTGGTCGGCACGAGAAAGTCCGACCTCTACACAATTAATTTGTCAAACGTCCAGACTGATAAGCAGGTTTGTCTACTCTCAAAAGCCTCGATGCAACAAAGTTGGTTATGGCATCGACGACTCTCTCACCTCAATTTTCGGTACATCAACAAACTAGTCAGTGGAAAATTAGTGCACGGACTTCCTGAACTCAAGTACGAAAAAGAACACTTGTGTGCAGCGTGTGAAAAAAGGAAAGATGAAGAGGGCCCCGCACAAACCAAAACCTGAACCGAGTACAAGCGCTCCGTTAGAGTTGTTGCATATGGATCTCTGTGGTCCGATGCGAACGCAAAGCTTAGGAGGAAAGAAGTACATTCTAGTTATCGTGGACGACTATTCGCGATACACGTGGGTCAAATTTCTACGTTCAAAAGATGAGACGCCAGAAGTACTCATCACATTTCTGAAGACGACCCAGGTGAATCTGCGGAAACCAGTCAAGCTTCTCAGAACTGACAACGGCACATAGTTCAAGAACAAAAAGGTTGAAGAATATCTTGAATCTGTCGGGATTTCACATCAATACTCTGTTGCACGTACGCCTCAACAGAATAGAGTTGTCGAAAGAAGAAATCGTACGCTAGTCGAGGCTGCTCGTACTATGCTAAGTCAATATGACTTACCTCTATTTCTGTGGGCTGAAGCTGTATCGACTGCGTGTTACACTCAGAATCAATCCATGATACACCGCAGATTTAAGAAGACTCCTTATGCTTTTATCAACAACCGAACACCGACAATCAAATATTTTCAAATATTTGGTTGTAAGTGTTTTGTGCTAAACGACAGAGAGAGTCTGAACAAGTTTAGCGCTAAAGTGGATGAGGGCATCTTCATTGGTTATTCATCTACATCTACTGCATACCGTGTTTACTTGAAGAATTCAAAGAATGTTGTCGAAAGCGTCAACGTTACATTTGATGAAGATATGGCTTCTGAACACGTCTGTTCAGAACCCGTGATAACAGGAGTACTAGCTTCTGGGCAAATCAGTCCAGAACCTGTGTCTCAAGCGAACAAATCAGATGGGGCATCAACGTCTACTAACCATTTATCTAATTTAGATTTATTATTTGAACTATTTTATGATGAATTTCTTGGAACTAAAGTAACCAAATCTGTTGTGGTTGACAGGATGGAAAACTCAATGACTATTCATCCAACCATTTCAGATATTTCTACTGAATCTGACTCCACGATTCAACAAGAAGTTCAAGTTCAAATACCAACTCCGACAGTTGAAGTCGTGATCAATAATGAAGAGACAAAAGTTGCTGAATCAGTAGGGTGTTCTGTAAGGACTGGTCTACATGCTGACCAAGCTGTACCTACTGAGACTTCTGCACCTACTACTTCAATTAAACCCCCAGTCCTTTTTATATTAATCTATCTACATATAATCCACTCCCTCATGAACACAAATGGACCAAAGAGCACCCGATAAGCCAAGTCATTGGTGATCCAACAAAACCGGTGCAAACTATGTCTGCTTCAATGAATATGTGTATGCATGAATCCTTTTTGAGCAAGATTGAGCCTACTCGCGTATCTGAGGCTCTTGTTGATTCAGATTGGGTGACTGCAATGAATGAAGAGCTGAATCAGTTTGAAGCACTTCAAGTATGGAGACTCGTACCCAAACCTCAAGGTAAAACTATTATCGGTACGAAATGGGTTTTCAAAATCAAGAAAGATGAAGATGGTACTGTTATCAGAAATAAAGCACGACTTGTTGCCAAGGGATATAGGCAAGAGGAAGGAATAGACTACGACGAGACATATGCTCCTGTAGCGCGTTTAGAGGCAATTAGAATGTTTCTAGCCTACGCAGCCCACAAGAACTTCACGGTCTTTCAAATGGACGTGAAGACAACATTTCTGTATAGCATTCTCAAGGAAGAAGTCTACGTCTCACAACCAGAAGATTTTTTTAATCAAGAGAAATCGAATCATGTGTACGTTCTCAACAAAGCTCTTTATGGACTGAAACAAGCTCCTCGCACCTGGTATGAGGTATTATCTAAGATTTTGATCAAGTCGGGTTTTACAAAAGGTACATTCGATACCACTTTGTTCCTGAAAAAGGAGAAAGTCGATATCATTCTAATTCAAATATATGTGGATGATATTATTTTTGGCTCTACTAATCCTAAATACTGTTAGAATTTTTCAAACCTTATGGTGTCACGTTTTCAGATGAATATGATGGGAGACATGAATTTCTTTCTCGGATTACAAGTCAAACAATTTTCAACGGGGATTTTTATCAATCAATCTAAATACATTCTTGATATTCTTCGGAAGTTCAAAATGGAAAATTGCAAACCGATTGGTACCCCAATGGCACCTGGTACTAAAATTGGCACTGATCCTTCGGGAAAGGCTGTTGATACAAGGAATTACAGAGGGATGATAGGTTCTTTGATGTATCTCACTTCCAGTAGGCCAGATATAATGTTTTCAACATGTTTATGTGCAAGATATCAGGCTAATCCTGAAGAATCCCATCCGTCTGCAGTTAAGCGCATTTTTAGGTATCTGAACGGAACTGCAGATCTTTGTTTGTGGTATCCTAAAGATACTAATTTTGAACTAACAGCATATACAGACGCAGATCATGCTGGTTGCATGCTAGACAGGAAGAGCACGTCAGGTCATATACAGTTCCTCGGTGATAAACTCGTCAGTTGGGCATCAAAGAAGCAATTATGTGTCTCAACTTCAACGGCTGAAGCAGAATATGTAGTTGCTGCTAGCTGCTGTTCTCAGGTCTTGTGGATGAGAACTCAACTGCGAGACTATGGTTTTCACTTCAACCATATCCCGATATAGTGTGACTCGAAGAGCGCAATCGCGATAACAGCTAATCTTGTTCAGCATACCAAGACCAAACACATCGATGTCAGGTATCATTTTATCAAAGATAATGTCGAAAAATGAACAATTGTACTTTACTTTATAAAAACTGATTATCAGCTTGCAGATCTGTTTACCAAACCCTTAGACGAAAAGATATTTAATTTTCTTGTCTCTAAGCTTGGTATGCTAAATCTTAAGACCTAATCAGTGGTTATCTATTAAAGTTTCTAATTGTAAATTTTTCATCATTTCTTCATTTCCGCAAGATATCTGTTCTTTGTTAGTCTGTTCATGATCTAAGGGGAGTGTGAGAAGAAATTGATAGATGATCATTGTTATTTTGAGGGGGAGCTCATAAAATTTCTGCATTTACCTTTTATGTCAAATTTTTTGTAATGCATGATTTTAGGGGGAGCTTTTCAAATCAAAGAAGTATGGATATGACTTCTGATTATTTCTGATCAGAACTCGTACTTTAATTGTTTTATTGCTTTTTGTCATTTTATTTTCAGTTAATAAATTAGCTTTGACTATGACATAAGACTTTTGTAGTTTTTGAGAGATGCTTACAAGATCATATCTTTATGACTTTAAGCTTAGCTTCATGAGATGTAAGATCGCACGTAAAGGTATAATCCTTTATCTTAATCTCATATATGGTTGAAATAAGGACAACTTTCAATCATAGAAAACATTGTTCTTAAAAGTTCAAACCACTTCCCGAATCTCAAACCGATTTCATGAATTAGAAGTTTGTGTTTAAATGTTTTCGAGATCTACTTTGTGCATTAACTGAGATAATTAAACCATTTTGAGCATCATATGCTTTCTAGGAAAACATCGTATTTCATTGTGCTAGGACTTAACACAACTTCTATGGATACACGTTAACCAGTGTTTCCTACCCAAGAGGTTAATCCATAGTGATTGAGTGTGAGAGATCAAAAGAAATGAGTGTGGAATGAGTGATGAGATATAATGTAAAAGAGAGTTCGGTTAGAAGTAAACTGAATGTTTAAAAGAAAGAGGGTGTGAGAACAGAGTTAAAAGAATATCAGAACTCTGCACCAACTACTTTCTGAGTCGGGCAGCCACAATTCTAATGTTTCACAACTCATCCGTGATCATTATTGAAACAGGAAACTAGCCCATGCCAACTCTTGTTTAACCCCACCAACTACTCATTTTCTTCTTAAAAGGAAAGTGTTTCAGATTTTCAAAGGGGAAGCAACACATTTGCTATCTGATTTTCATTTGGAAAATCTGGATATTGAAAAGAAGGAAGTCTGCCCCACCTTCGCACTTCAATCATGCACATTGAGTCTGTGTTTAACTTACTGTTGTCGCAGTGGTTTACACCATTTTGAGCCTATAAGCAATCATCACGTGCTTAATTCTTTCTATCACATGCACGAACACACAAGGAATTTGTTTCTTTGTCATAACGTTTATAGAAATTGCCTTTGTGGTGTTTCGATGATTGAATGGAAGACCTGGGGGAGTCATCATCAAAAAGATCCTCTCCAATGTGTATATGTTACACACAGTGACTTAGTGTTACTGACAGGCATTTTAACTGATTCATTTGTTGATTCAGGTGTTACACGATTATTTTGTCTGGATTTGCAAATATCTGGATGATTATCTTTTGAATTGATGAATCAGAGGCTCCAAATGAAAGACATTTCTTACTCAGAGTTTTGATGAAATCGTTTCTCTTTTCATCAAAAAGGGGGAGAACCTAAAGCTTGAAGAAATGTCCATTACATTACAAGAGAAGAGCTAACCAAGAAAATGAGAGAGATCAAAGTATTCTGAAGACATGCTGATTTTAGAGAAATTTTCTTTGAAGATACTTTGCTAAAGCATTCTGAGCTAAAACTGGAGATTACATATTGAAGACAGAAAAGGATATTCCAACTTCTGAGCTGAAAGAGAAGACCGAATTGCTAAATCCGTTTAGTAATGATCTTGATCGAAAGGGGGAGATTGTTAGATCTCAGATTTATTGGATTCAAGATCATCCAATCTGAGGTTTGGAATCTGAAGCTAGAGTTGAAAAGTTACTCTCAAGATTAGTCTAATGTTAATTTGTAATAATTGTCAAAGTTAATTATTGTCTTAATTAATGTATTATGTATTATTCCTAAATATCTAATTAATAGATATTTAGGATATTAGATATTTTAGGATATTATAATATCTTAGTTTAGATATTATATTTTGAGATATTATGTTTGAGACATAAAAGGTTTTGAGATATTATTTATCTCATAACTTTCAATATCTCAGATCATCAATATCGACCTAAGTCAAGAACAAGAGAGAGAGAGCTTCAAAGTGTAAACCTTATTCAACCTTGTAATCGTTGATTATTAATCCAAACAGGTTGGTTTATCTATCTTGTTTGTTGTTTGATTTATCTGGTAAAGATCGTGTTCAATCACACGGACCCACAAAGATCGAGGAATCCATCTCCGTATCGAGCATTATTGATAAATTGCCTCCATCTTGGAAAGACTTCAAACATATGTTGCAACACAAGAAGGAAGAGTTGTCTCTTGTACAACTCGGTAGTCACTTGCGCATAGAGGAATCTCTTCGAGCGCAAGAGACTGAGAAACCCAAGATAAAAGAGGTTTCTGCACCTTCGGTGAACATGGTGGAAGAGGGAAGATCCAACAACTTCAAGGGAAAACGTAAGTTCAATGAAGCCAAGAAAGGGCCCAACAAAAAGGTTAAATTAACCTGTTGGACTTGTGGTATGACCGGACATCTCAAGCGGGATTGTCGGGTTGTCAAGAATAAAAGTGGAGCAAGCACAAGTGGTGGTGGGCAAGGATCCAAGGATCAACACCCACTCCAAGGTCAGTTTATTGACTTTGGTTTTAATTCAAATTTGAATTATGTACCACTAATATCCGCATCATTTTATGTACAGGATGATGATGCTTGGTGGATTGACACGGGTGCCTCGAGTCATGTGTGCAAGGATCGACGTTGGTTCTCCTCTTTGGAACCGGTTGAAGACGGATCCGTGCTACACATGGGAAACGAGTCAAATGCTCCCATTCTTGGACGTGGCTTAGTTAGGCTAGAATTTAGCTCTAATAAAATAATTGAACTTGTTGAGTTTTGTTTGTACCACAAATTCGAAAGAATTTGGTTTCCGGTAGTACCTTGAATAAGTTAGGATATAGGCAAGTTTTTGAGTCCGGAAAGTTTACCTTGTCTAAAGGTGGCTCTTTTGTAGGATTCGGTTATTTGAATAATGACATGTTCATGTTAAGTTTAAATAAAAAGAATTTTGTTTCGAATTCTATTTATATTCCAAATGAAGTTCTTGTTGATTCTAGTTTATGGCATGCTAGACTAGGTCATGTTAATTTTAAAAGAATGGTTGAAATGTCAAAAGACGGTCTTATTCCGGCTTTTGACGTTAAAACCGGAAAATATAAAACTTGCATGTTGACGAAGATCACTAGGCAACCGTTTCCCAATGTTAAAAGGGATTCGTCGGTGCTTGAATTAATTCATAGTGATCTTTGTGATTTGCATTCAACTCCGTCCTTTGGTAATAAAAAATACGTTGTTACTTTTATTGATGATGCTTCACGGTTTTGTTATATTTATTTATTGCACTCAAAAGATGAAGTGTTGGATAAATTTAAAGTTTATGAAACGGAGGTTGAATTGCAAATGAACGGTTTAATTAAATGTTTATGCACCGATCGTGGTGGGGAATATTACGACCCCATGTTTTTCCAATCCGTAGGAATAATTCATGAAACTACGGCGCCTTATACACCACAACAAAATGGTGTGGCGGAACGGAAAAATAGAGTTCTCAAAGAAATGGTGAACTCTATGTTATCCTACTCTGGATTGAGTCATGGATTTTAGGGTGAAGCCATGTTAACGGCTTGTTATTTATTAAATCGAGTTCCCAATAAAAGGAACAAGATTACCCCATATGAACTTTGGTTCAAGAAAAGGCTTAACTTGAATTATATTCGAGTTTGGGGTTGTCGAGCGGTTGTTCGACTACCCGAACCCAAAAGGAAAATCTTGGGTGAAAAGGGTATTGATTGCATCTTTGTTGGATATGTCGAGCATTCCAAGGCATATAGGTTCTATGTTATTGAACCTAATGATTCTATAGCGATTGACACCGTTATAGAATCGAGAGATGCATTATTTGATGAGACTAGATTCTCTTCAATACCTAGGCCGAAGGATCTTGTTCCAAATACTAGTGTAACTAGTGAGGTTAAAGAAAAAGCAATTGTTCCAACCGAATCTCCGATGCTTCGAAGGAGCAAAAGAGGAAGGATTGAAAAATCCTTTGGTCCCGATTTCCAAGTATACTTGGTAGAAGGATCAAGAGATGAAATTGGATCACAATTCTCTTACTGTTATAGTATTGAGGAAGATCCAAAATCATTTGATGAGGCTATGAAGTCTCAAGATATTGCTTTCTGGAAAGAAGCAATAAATGATGAGATGAATTCCATCATGGGGAATAATACTTGGGTATTATCGGACTTGCCACTGGGTTGTAAACCGTTGGGTTGCAAGTGGATCTTCAAAAGGAAGATGAAAGCCGGTAGATCAATCGACAAGTTCAAAGCTCGATTGGTAATCCAAGGCTTTAGGCAACGGGAAGGCATCGATTATTTTGATACCTATGCCCCGGTTGCAAGGATCTCCACGATTAGATTGTTGATAGCCTTAGGATCCATCCACAATTTAGTGATTCACCAAATGGATGTCAAAACGACATCCTTAAATGGTGACTTGGAGGAAGAAGTTTACATGAAACAACCGGAAGGTTTTATTATGCCCGGGATGGAGCATAAGGTGTGTAAAATCATTGTATGGGCTTAAACAAGCACCCAAACAATGGCATCAAAAATTTGATGAGGTTATCTTGTCCAACGGTTTCATGTTAAACCAAGCGGACAAGTGTGTATATAGCAAATTTGACATATCTGGTAACGGGGTAATAATTTGCTTATATGTTGATGACATGTTGATTTTTGGCACTGACCAAAATCAAGTTGATAAAACTAAAGAGTTTTTGTCATCAAAATTCTCCATGAAAGATATGGGAGAAGCGGAGGTGATCCTTGGAATAAGGATCAAGCGTGAGAACAAAGGGATTGCAATTACGCAATCTCATTACATCGAGAAAGTATTAAAGAAATTTAATTACTTTGATTGTTCTCCGGTGAGTACTCCATTTGATCCGAGTGTGAAGCTTATGCCCAATTCGGGTGAAGCTGTGTCACAACTCGAGTACTCAAAGGCTATTGGTTGCTTGATGTATGCCATGATAAGCACTAGGCCGGACATCGCTTTTGTCGTATGCAAGTTGAGTAGGTATACTAGTAATCATAGTATACATCATTGGCAAACGATAGGACGAGTATTTAAATACTTGAAGAAAACCATTGATTATGGTTTGTCATATGTTGGGTTTCCTTCGATTTTAGAGGGATATTCGGATGCAAGTTGGATTACCAGCTTAGAAGATCACTCTTCTACGAGTGGTTGGGTATACTTGCTTGGGGGAGGTGCCATTTCATGGGCTTCGAAGAAGCAAACTTGCATCACGAGTTCGACTATGGAGTCGAAATTTGTGGCATTAGCCGCTGCCGGTAAAGAGGCAGAGTGGCTAAGGAATTTAGTCCACGAAATTCCGTTATGGCCAAAACCAATATCACCCATTTCTATCCGTTGTGATAGTGCGACTACTTTGGCTAAAGCTTATAGTCAAGTGTACAATGGCAAGTCTAGACACCTAGATGTTAGACATAACATGATTCGTGAGATAATCATGAATGGGGTGATTTCGGTTGAATTTGTTCGGTCGCAACAAAATCTAGCGAACCACTTGACGAAGGGGTTAGCTAGGGACTTGGTTCACAAGTCGGTAATAGGGATGGGATTAAAGTCCATTTAAATCCCTAATGGTGAGATACCCAATTCCATTCTAATACAACCTTAGAAGTTGAATTCAATGGGAAAGCTCACTCTAAGGGATTGGAGCACAAAATAATCATCCCAAGGTATGTGCTTGGTACTGCAAGTGAAGGAGGTAATTGTTCTTTTGTAAAAGTGCATGTGCAGGTGCATGGTGAAAGGAACTACCTATATGAGTGCGAAGTGTGGCCACTTCAAGAAGCTTGGACTTAGCTTTGATGCACTCACGAATGGATAAGGACACACGACCTGTATAGTGTCAAGTTTAAACTTTAGAGAATTTTAAATTCATGTGTATGTTATTTTCTAGTACTCAAATGGGTTGAAGGGTTCAATCCATAGGACACCCGGATTCTCGAGTATTTGAAATGTGTAATGTACTAAGATGGAAATTCAATCTTTTAGATATTTTCATTTATGCATGAGTTTGTTTGCTATATTAATCTTATTTGTGAATCAAGGATTGCACTAAAATGGGGGAGGAATGTTGGTGATTTTAGTGAAATCATCGGTCATTTTGTGTAATTGGATTCACAAAGATAATAATGGGGTTTGTAGCTAAGCTATAACACGAGTTAGGAGGTGTGGAGTGCACACTCGTGTAAGCTAACTATGACCCGGGATTGTTGGACGGTCGTTTGGTGGTTTGTTACTAAAACAGTGCAACGGGCGGGTAATGTCGCGGGTGAACCCGCGCGGCTACCCGCGCCGTGCACTGTCGTGTGGGGACGAAACAGTGGCCCAGGCGTGTTGCGCCGCGGGCTAACTCGCGCAGCTACCCGCGCCGTGGCACTGTTGCAGATCTTAATTTTGTATCTCCCAATTCTCTTTGTAACCCCCAAATCAGTTTTGTAACCTACTCAATTATGACCAATTAACAATCAATACCATTAATTTGTTGATTATTATCATTAATAATATAGCTTCGGTTACGATTCTCTTGGTGTTTAAATAGTGTCGATTTCTACCAGAATCGATACGGTGAATTTGAGATTATCCTCGAGTGTATTTCGTGATACCCAGGCAGAATAGGGTCGAAATAACACTTAAGGAAAGTGAGCTCTCACGCGATATCACTTTCTATCCAAGTTCCGATCATCTCTCATCTCTCTCTACCCACCGATTTTCTGCAACAAATCCCCCAACATCTCTTTTGTCCCCAGGTTCAAAACCGAAAACGCGATTGCAAATCTCAAACACATATTCATATTGGACCTGTGTTTACATCTGGATTCTCTTTCTCCGAATTGAGTATATAAGTTTTGGACCAACATACATTTGTACATCTCTTTAAGTTATGGTATTCTTGGTTATCAGCTTTTGGAGGTTCAAGTTTGAGACATATACTGCTGGTTCCATATCCTTGTGCCCATGGTTTGTCTTGGCCATGAGTCTACTCAATCTATAGCGGAAGAGAGACCGAGGCGGAAGCTACGATATGCACCTTTAAGCTGGTTCAACATTAAGTTTTGTTAGGGTTTATGAAAGTGATTGAGGTTTTATCTATGAGATTTGAGACTGTGAAATTTTTGTTTGTTTATTAGTTTTTCTTCAAATTGATGCGTTTGCCTCTTGAAAACGAAGTTGCTATAATTAGGAGAAATATTAACTGTCGAATTTAGTGTAATGGATTTACAACCTAAAATACCTATTTTGCTTTCATGATTGGTGATTTTAGTTGGAAGTTGGAATTGTGAACCTGTAATCGTGTTGCATTCTTTTCTATATCTATCTTATTAGGCATCATAAAATTATGATTTTGGTTTTCAGTTTTGAGTTTAATAGATGATCATATTAAACACTCGTAAGTAGTGTAAGTAAGTTTGATGTTCAGGCTTTGGTAAATCATGAATTGCTATACTGCATGTTCATTCAATTATAGTTCTTATAATCAATGGTGATGCGTAATGTGATTTTGTGTTGGTGATGAATATTTGGGTTTTATTAAGACGTGCACTTCTTTTTTGGGACTCTGATACAGTAGTTAGACAACTTTTGATCATCTGGTGTGTCACAGTTCCACGTTCTTAAGGAGTATGATGAAGAAAAATAAGTTATAACAGACATTTAACAAGATGACATGCTTTGGAGGAGAATCTTATTATTAGGTATGGAAAAGAAAAATTACGAATGTGAAATGTTTCATTTTGGGTTTTTTGTCTATGATTTTGAGAACAATGGTGAATGGGGTAGATTCATAATTGAATTGAATTTATAATTTTATTTTGTTTTTACTTTATAATGAAATTTTTATCTTCGATCCTATTGCGATATATATAATACAATGAACTCGAAATTGAATAAAAATTGAATTATTTTTTAAATATTTTCTAAAAATTTTGCTAAAAATTAGTGACGGATCAGTGATAGATATCCGTCGCTAAAAGTCCGTCCATCACTAATCTGTCACAAAATATTCGTCACTAATCCGTCGCTAACTTAATCCGTCACAAAAATATTTGTCGTTAATCCATCGCTGATTTCCGTCGTTGATGAGTATTACCCACCACATATTCAGCGACAGACTTTCAGCGGCGGATTAGCGACAGAAATGACTTTTAGTGAACGATTAGCGACGAAAATTTATGTTACTGATAGGGTCGTTTTTTGTAGTGTATGCGTAAAAATTGAAAATAAACTTTTGCCGGCGGATTTTTGGGTCGATAAATGTTTGACTAAAAAGCCAATGAAAACTTTTCCCGACGGAAAAAATTATGCCGGCAAAAGTATTTAGTCGTTGGGAAAAGGATTTTATACGATTACTTGAGAGAAGTTTTTGCCGATGACTTAAGTTTTTACCGACGACTATCATTCACCGGCAAAGGTATCTCTACCGGCGACCTATGTTGTTTGCCGACAAAAACCCTTTTAGTGGCCAGCTTTTCACGGAAACTTTTGCCGACGAAAAAGCCCGACGGCAAAAGGTTTTGAAAACTAAAACAAGATATACCTAAAAAGATGGTAGGTTGATGAGGTAACCTATATCGTATCATTTAGCAATTTTGCCAGCTTCTCATAATATAATTTTAGAACAGAAAATCTAAGTCCAAGAAAAAGTGGCGGAAATAATTTATATTGAATATTACCGAATCCCATGGTCGTGAAGCTTTGGCAGGATTATTGTTTCTCTCAGACAAAGCTCTGCATTCAGCGAAACCTCCTAATCGTGCACCAGTTGTTTGGACATATATTACCTTTCTTCATTTTACAAGTTCTACACAACTTGTAACATAAGTAATACCATACCTATGGGTATAATGACAACATCAGAGCCACCACAAAGCATCATATCCTGCAAAGCTTTCAACATTGTCAATAACCGATGGAGAAGATAATTGTTTTTAAATTGTTTCTTTTGCAAGTGACCACTTTTTTTATCTCAGTGTTGAAAAATATATCATGGAAGCACATACAACCTTTCCTTGCCCAACGAGCACGAAAACAAAAAGGTACACAGAAAGGATTCATCTTCCTGTATGAGATCCTCAAAGCTTAAATAGCATCATTGAATACCTAAATAAATCACAAAACAATCAAAAGACATAAAATATAAAATACCCAAAAAATGAAAATTGGACTCCTTTCACATCCATTTCCATTTTTATTTCAAACATATAGAGAAATATCAAGCACGCACGAGTATCAACAATTACCTTCATACCACCCATAGCAGAGCCAATCAACACTCCATGTCTGGTTTTATCTATCTTACCCATCAGAGCTTCTGTTATCCCCCATCTGCCAATGCTTTCTTTCTTAGTAGAAGTGTCATGCATTTGTTGATTAAAATAAGTAGACTAAAACACCATGATGTGTTTTAAATTTATACCGCAAGCGTTCGTGTTATGTAACATACAGGTCGATCATAGGGAGGTGACGATCTAAACACTAACTACTCAATAATCATGGCCTAGCTATGCGAATCCGATAATTTGATTGATTATTCAACTAAATAGACATAAAAATAAACGAGGTTAAGGGAAGGAGAGAGAATAAGGAGTAAATAGAAGAGAACTAAGCAAAATAAAAGACGGTTAAAATTAAACTAACACCGGGTAATGTCAACCTCGGACTTTGGTAATGGTGAGAATTCAATTTTCAAAAATAATTCAACCCTCTCTCGAGGTGAAAAAGCTTTTCAAGCCAAGATACATACTTACTTTCGCAATATGTACACATTGGGAAGAAACATTGAGATTTAAGATGAATGTATTTCCCAATCAACGTCCCTAAGTATCTACATGTTAGGACTGTTGTCATTGATCAATTTGATCCAAGTAAAAGACCAAACTTTCGTTTAATCAAAAACCAATCAAATTAACCAGATGTTTTGTTAAAAGCCAATTAAATCAATTTCAACTTTCGTTAAAATCGAAATGGATTAAAACTCAACATTCGTTTTAAGAAAAACAATCAATCAATACCAAGACCTCGATCCTAGGCGACGATTACCCAATAAAACGAAAACCGACTCGGGACCGAGCAACAAGTAATTTAATTAAACTCTATCAAAACTAATGATAAAAGAAACCTAGACTAACACAATAACTACTTAAGATGCAATCTAATAACTATTAACATTAACGAAAACTAAGATTGAACAAAAACCTACTAAGCAAACATGTGCACGAAATTAAACAAGCATAGAAAATAAAATTAAGTGTAGAAAATTGATTTAACCTAATCTAATGGGTGCATAAAATTGTAAAGATGCAGTAAATTAGGATAGAGAGCAAGGGATAGAGATGCATAAACGTAAGACATAAAGCAATAAACATAGGGGAGATGTAGAAAAACTGAAACTTGATGCAAATAAACAAGGGTAAAAACAGTTTGATGAAGAAATTTCAAGAACGATTAGATAAATAGCAATATTTGAAAAAAAACAAGAATTAAACTAAGTATATTAAAGAGAATAGGGAAGAAGATACTAGTGATTGTACAAAAATTAAGGGTGTTTCAGGAGCAGTGCTTCGCGACCGTGAAGAAATCTTCGCGCCCGCGAAACCTTGGCAGAAACTTTTAATGTTGTATCAAATATCTTTCTTCGCACCCGCGAAGCATAGAGAACAACTATTCCCTTCCGACTTCATCTCTTTCGATGACTTCTCCTCTTTGTTCTCGATCATCTTCTTTTTTCTTCATTCTCGGCTTCTTCATTCTTGGCTTCATCTCCCACCAACACCTCCTGATTATCCTCTTCTCTTTTCACCTTGAGCACGTCTTCACCTATCTCACCTTTAGAATGCACAATCTACATAAAAAATATACCAAAAGCATAAAAATTATCCCCAAAAGAAATTTCAACCGTGATTAGAGAGAATAAAGAGATAAATTAAAACAATGCATGAAAAAGCTAAACTAAACACTAGAATATAAAGAAAATTCTACTAATATATACAATGTTAGGTGCATAAAATTCACTTAACACAGCACAATATTAATCAATAACTCTGTGGTCGATCATCGATGAAAAGTATATAATAGAGCAGGAGATGAATGGATCACGAACCTTAAGGTCATGTAATCTCACTGAATAATGATCTTGAACCGTGCTTCCTTGTTTCTTAATATCGTCGTAACAAAAAACTGGAAAAGGTAAGAAAGGTAAGTGATATGTCTTACAGTCTTAGTTTACAATATAAAGGAAATGGTATGCAGTGGAGGCAGGGTGATCATATCCTATCGGAAATGGTATATATGGCTTGTGGTCAAATGCATATTTGAATGTCAATACGGTGTATATCATGTATCCTCCTGTAGTATGCAAAACACCATATCAAATGAACCTTAGGTTTCCTATGCTTCTGCTAGTATAGAGAAGAAAGAGTGGATCTGCGTCAAACCACTCCACATCACATTTAGAAGAATATTCTGGAACAACATCCTGTAAATTTTATAGATCAAATGAAACTAATAAGATACAATTCCCATCAGATAAATGGTTTAATATATAAAAAAGTTAAGCACATTAGAAAAGAAAGCCCGCTTTACAACCTGCACCAAATATGTGTTTCCTTTTGCCATTTAGTAGCTTCGGTCTTCACCTACAGCAAGGTATTTACCTTGATGAAATGATGACCGATGACGAGTTCATGACTAGCCCACTCCTGAAAATGTTTAAAATTTGAGCAATCCGTGAGGACACAGATATAGGCTAACAAACATCAATTGAGAGTTTAAACACCAAAATTCTCACCACTTTCAAAAGCTTATAGGATTTTGGTTCCAGCATCTTGTCTTGGATTCAGTTTTATTCCCCAAGTTCTTCTAATAAGCGCTACTAATACCACTGTCGATAATGTTACCAAATTGTGTACGGATATTTAAGATGTGAAGCCCTCCTTGATGTACATGTTCAAAAGCTTCATTGTTTGACAATGATAAAAGCTCTACAAATTCCATTCAGTACTCTAGCAGCATTAATGATAAGTTACCAAATTATTAACACCTGTTAAGAATGCTTATAACATCAATCTTAAATAAAATTGCTTAACAAGACTGCAATATCTGAAAGTTGTTATGCCCAAACGATATAATTCAATCACAAAGCACCACCAAGGGTTTATCATTTATTCGTACTAATATCAATATTTCATTCTAAAACATCTACATTGAAAATAAGGTGGCGTTTGGTTCACCTGGTTCCAACGGAATCTGAAGGAATTGGAATGGTCAATTCCGTTGACCTAATTCCATTACTACGTTTGGTTCGATTTTTAGGTTTTGCGTTGGAATTTGAATCTAAAAATGGTTGAATCTAAATTCCTTTTGTTTTGCGCAGGAATTTAAAATCCATTCCCTCCCAACATTTCATATAGACTATCTTGCCCCTCCACCTACCTAATCAACTCCTCTTTCAGATTAGTCGATGAATTTGTTGTTATGGATAACCTTTCTCCTTTTCTTATCTTAACTAAGAACACCATCTTTTTGATAAAGTTATCCGGTAGAAAAAGGTACCTATCTCGTTTAATTTTCTTCTTCTTCTCCACCCTCTGATCTACAACTCGATTTGTTTCTTCTCAATATTTTGCGGGTATGTGCTAGCAACGGCAACGTGTGCAACATAGGTATTTTCTCATTTTTTTCTGCTCATGTTCCGGTTAGATTTGTATATAATGATTGGGTTTTAGATATCAATTTGTATAAATAATGATTGGGTTTTAGATATTGTTCTTAACCCTCGATCTCCTGTTCTCGTTCTTTTTCCACCCCAGATCTACATCGTTTCTTTTGTTAATTTTCTTACCCTAAACAGAGCCCAAACAACAGTAGCTAGTGAACATGTTTAAATTTTCTTTTGTTAATTTTTCAAGTTATCTACACTGCATAACCATGTGCAGAATTGTTGGGCAAAAACTAATACAAAAAATATGAACTTAGTTGATTGATTGCTAGTGAATTATCTAAAAAATGGGCATACAAACAATCAAATTTTGGAAATACAGAACCCTTGTTGGTGGCATCTCAACACAATTTCCCTACTTTCAAGGCTTTTTTTTTGCATTCCATACTTTCACTTGCTCCACCACTGTCATCCTCATCCTATGGCAACATCCTTGTGTATATCTTCCTTCAAGAAAACAATGATCCAAGATAACAGAAGATATCTTTGATAATCACTAAGGCATCTCATGTATATTACATTTTTAATAATTTACTTACCTTGTCAAATTTACATTTTATATTCATTAGGTGTCTTAATTCTTAATTAAACTAAAGCGATTAACTTCTAACTACTTCCTTATAATCCAACTGATGCTTAACTCTCAAAAGTTTGCACACCAAATACATCATGGCACCATGACATTTTCTAACCGATAAATACCACAACATTCATCGGTATTTCCCTTGTGACTCAATTTGATATTATCTTCATTCTTGATTGTTTAAAAAATGCAAATAATTTTTTTTTAGTTCTTCTTTCGCTAATTGATCTTATTTGAACGTTGTTGAACATGAAATGGCCCGACTTAGTTTAACAAAACGTAGGCGTAAGCTTAGAAGACTGTATTTGGAAGAAGCTATGACCATTGTATTTTGGTTTTTTCTTATGGTTTACACTTTAATAGTCAAACACAAAAGGGATAAGGCATGTGTTCAATACTCTTTGTCAAATGTGGACAGGGATTCAATATTGCATAGGTATGCCTACGAGAGTGATAATATGTCCATGTCACAACTTAGGATAGATAGAAGGAGTTTTAAAAAGTTATGTGGTATGCTTGAAACAATTGGAGGACTACAAGCAAGTAGGAATATGAATATTGATGAGCAAGTTGCCATTTTTCTCCACATTATTGCTCATAATGTTAAGAATCGAGTCATCACATGTCGTTTTCATCGCTAGGTAGAAACAATTAGTAGACTTTTTACTTGAGTTTGCAATGCGGTGCTAAGATTACATCTACATTTTCTTAAGAAACCAGAACACTTCCGTGAGGATTACTGATAGAAGATGGAAATGGTTTAAGGTATATGTATTTTTTTTTGGTTTTCCATTTAAATAACTTAAAATGCGTAATGACAATTTGACTTTTCTTGGTTCTAGAATTGTCTAGGAGCTTTAGATGGAACATACGTAAAGTGTTTAGTGCCACTTAAAGACAATCATAGATACAAAACAAGAAAGAATGATATTGCAACAAACGTGTTAGGGGTGTGTTCACAATATATGCAATTTATCTATGTCTTACCTGGATGGGAGGGTACAACAGCCGATGGCAGAGTGCTTCGAGATGCTCTTCTTAGGCCAAATGGGTTGAAGTGCCAAGGCCATATTATTACTTAGTAGATGCTGGATACACGAATGAAGAGGGTTTTCTCGCTCCTTATAGACGTCAAAGATATCATTTAAATGAATGGTGTGATGGATACCAACCAACTACCCCAGAAGGATACCAACCAACTACCCCAGAAGAATTTTTCAACATGAAACATTCTTCTGCAAGAAATGTTATAGAACGATGTTTTGGTTTTTTGAAAGCAAGGTGGGGAATTTTAAAAGATAACTCGTATTATCCCATTGAAATGAAAATTAAGACCATAATGGCATGTTGTCTCCTTCATAATTATGTAAGGCAAGAAATGCCAACCGATCCGTTTGAAAATGAACAATGGATGGAAACCACAACGAGTAAGCGAGATAGGGTGAGGTAAGGCCTCAGACCGGTCAAAGGAGCCTCCTCAGACGATGAACACCAATCTGAGGATATAATCAGCTCTGTTGGAACATCGACCGACTGGACTGCATTTAGAAATAATTTGGCACAAAATATGTTTGACCAATAAAATGCTACAAGCTGTACTACAAGAAAACTGGGTATTAGCGTCGAAAATTAGCAAGGGAAAAATCCCTCACTAATTAGCAAGGGATTAGCGAGGGATTGACCACAAAACCAATCCCTCGCTAATTAGAGAGAGATTAGCGACGTATTGGGTTTGTGGTCAATCTGTCGCTAATCCCTCACTAATTATTGAGGGATTAGCGAGGGGTTGTGTTTGTGGTCAGTCTCTCGCTAATCCCTCACTAATTTAGCAAGGGATTATCGAGAGACTGACCACAAACTCAATCCCCCTCTAATTCCTCACTAATTAGTGAGCTATTAGCGAGGGACTCATGGCATCCGTCGCTAATCCGTGTCTAATTAGTGAGGGGATAGCGTGGGATTGAATTTTTTATTCTTGTTTTCTCATTTGTATGGGTTATATGTAGACATGTATATGTGTATATGTTATATGTATATTTGTGTATGTGGTTTATGTATCCTTCGGTCCGTATTATATATTTGTATACATGATGTGTGTGTTGGTTGATAATGCCAATTGAATCTACGTATATATTATTGTGTCTATGTATATGGGTTTATATGCATGTGTATATGTGTTGGATATAGGTTTATATGCATGTATATATGTGAAATGTCTTTGTCAGCATTGATCAATCCTGCTTGGTACCTTTTATGGTTCATACACTGCAATTAAACCTAGATGATGAAACAAATCTTAAAATTAATCCTGCTTGGCTCTTTAGATGTTTTGAACAATTTATTTGTTGGTTTGTTGGTTATGTGTATCTTCACTTTAAGTGAACATGTGTTTCTTCCTTCTATGATTCATTAAATTATGACATCTGATGGCTAGTTTTGCTTTTATTTATTTCATATTTTTTGGTGATGTGTAGCATTTGTTTATTTCATATCATTTTATTTTTGTTCTAATTCAACAATTTGAAGCGTTTTGATTGGATTTGATTTCTGAATACAAAAGTTCATAGAAACCATTAAAATGAAAGCATATTCGAAGTCTTGGAAAACTTCATATGATTATATTGGATACTAACTTATTAATCCATAATTAGTGTTTGTATAAATTAAGGGTCTAGTGTGTTTAGTCAATAGATAATATGCCAAATTAGTAGTTAATTTCGGTTATAGCAGTTAGGTTGAAAAGTCGTGTCTGTTAGAATAGTCACGATGGTAGTTATACCGATTAGTGAATCGGTGTGTTGTTTCATACATACTGGTGGTTGATGGGTTATAAATACCCAAGTAATTTAGTCTGTAAATTAACGGTTGTTTATCAATAAAATTAGTGTGATTATTATTGTTTATTCGATCGTTCATAGACACATATATATATGTCCAACAGTGGTATCAGAGCAAAAGGAAGGATACAAAGAAGAGAGAAAGAAGGAATTGATCGGGATTAGATCAATAGGGAAAATCGATTAAGAGAAGAACCGATCGGGATTAGATCGTTCTTCAGAACGGGTTAGAGAAACCCTAGTTCGATTCAGAAAAATCGAATAGAGAGAGAAAGAGACAGATTGCGTGTTAGGAACAAGAGCAGAACTAGGAATGTTCTTGAGTTCTTAACAACGCAGAGAAGAGATAAACATACCGGTTGCGCGAAGGAGAAAACGCCTCCGTTAGTTTGCCGAAAAAGAGAAAACCGCCGCAGTCGCCGGAAAAGAAGGAAGAGACCGCCGCCGCCGTCATCGGAAAAGAAACAGGAACCACCTTTGATTGCAACAGGAAGAAGGGAATTGATTTAGCCCTAAGTTGCATAAAGAAAGAAGCGTATTTTTTTTAGATAAAAAAAGGGGAAAGAACGTAGATCAGAAGGAAGGGGAAGAAGGATTTTGTGTTGGGTTTTGGTGTTTTGGGCCTGACAACACAAAAGTGCTTTCTTAAAGGGATTTTAAAAAAAAAAAAGGGCAGCCACAAGGGATTAGATATACAGGAAAATGTTAGAATTGTTTGAGAATTATTGTGGTTAGACAGAAAAAGTTAATTTATTATTAGATTTATATTGGTTTTAGAAGAAAACCAAATCAAAAGGATATGTCGGGAGATAAAAAAGAAAACAACAATGTTATTTATAGAGAAGTCGCCACACCGTTATCATCATATCAATGCCCTGTTCTAAACAATACGAACTATACATTTTGGGCATTAAGAATGAAGAAGATACTAGTGGCAAATGGAGTATGGGATTTAGTAGAAGGAGCAAGTACATCAAAAGAGATTGATGTAAAAAAGGATAGTTCTGCGTCAGCATACCTATTTCAAGGGTTACTAGAAGATTTGCAAATGCAAGTCGCGGGATGTGAAACAGCAAAAGAAATTTGGAATTCCCTAAAGTCCAGATTTATTGGGACAGAAGATGTACAACAGGCACACTCGCAACAACTTAAATCAGAATTCGAGAGACTTATAATGAAAGAAGATGAATCAATAGATTCATATGCCGGGAAGTTGATGAGTATTATTACAAAGGCTGCCACATATGGATTAACATTTGATGAGCAAACGAAAGTACGGAAGGTACTTAATGCAGTACCAGATAAATTTGTACCAGTAGTAGCAACCATTGAAATGATTGTTGATTTCAAGACTGTAAAGTTAGAGGAGATTATCGGGAAACTTAAGACTTATGAAGAAAGGATTAAGTTTAGAAAAGAAAGTCAGGAAGATAATAGTGAGAAATTGTTGTTCGCACGTCAAGGGAATGACAGAAATTATGAACACAACTATGGAAATGGTAGACGAGGAGGTGGTAATCAGACACGAGGAAGAGACCGAGGAAGATTCGCAAGAGATAGTAAGAATGAAGATAGTTATGATAGAAGAAGGAAAAACCTGGAGATCAAAAATACCATAAAAGAGATATTAGAGAAATAGAATGCTATAATTATCATAAGTTTGGACACTATGCTGCAGATTGTCCAAAACCATACCATAGAAAAGAAATATCCAACCTTGTGTTCGAAGATGACGAACCTACGTTATTGATGGCTATGAGTAAGGAGGAAAACGAGATGGCATCCTTAGAAGAAGAACCAAGATGGAATGGAATTGTCATTGAGAAGGATGAAATTCCAAAAGAAAGGTTAGAAGGCATAAGGTCAAAGATAGAAATAGATTTGAAAGGCAAACTAGAGTTATGGAAGTTAGAAATACTTCAAGAAATAGAAATGGAAAAACAAGAGTTTGAGAAGAAAATGAGAAATAGAGAGATAACATTTGAGAAGCAAATGCAGAGACAGTTAGAGAACCTGAAAAAGTTGAGAGATTGCACAAGCAAAGAGATGAAAGAGTTAAAGTCAAAAGAAGAACAGACTGAGAAAGAAAATCATGAAGTTGTTTTAGAGAAGAAACATCAAGAAGATAAACCAAGCGTTGACAAGGGCAAATACAAGAAGCATCATGAAACACTATTTCGAAAGGAAAGCCAAATTGAGAAAGACATCAAGAAAGTTGAACCAGAAGAGCATGATACAAGTACTACGAGAAACAAATTGTTGAAGATTCAAGATTATGAAATAATACAGGAAGATACTGACAAAGCTGACAAATATGATCGAGATGAGATTAAAGACAAGGAAGAAAGAAGTCAAATCAAAGAGGAAGTTCAGGACATAGTTCGTGTTAAAGACAAAGACAAAGGAAGTGGAAACAATCCAAAATTCAAAGAGCAAGACTTGCTGCAATATGCCCAAGATAAAGATGATGGAGCTTGAAGATATTGAAGGCATGGATTAATAAATTAGGGGGGAGTATTGGATACTAACTTATTAATCCATAATTAGTGTTTGTATAAATTAAGGGTGTAGTGTGTTTAGTCAATAGATAATATGCCAAATTAGTAGTTAATTTCAGTTATAGCAGTTAGGTTGAAAAGTCGTGTCTGTTAGAATAGTCACGATGGTAGTTATACCGATTAGTGAATCGGTGTGTTGTTTCATACATACTGGTTGATGGGTTATAAATACCCAAGTAATTTAGTCTGTAAATTAACGGTTGTTTATCAATAAAATTAGTGTGATTATTATTGTTTATTCGATCGTTCATAGACACATATATATATGTCCAACAGATTAATGCTTGTTGAGCTCAAAAATGGTGCAAGAATATTTTATGTTGTCAATTTTGATAAAAGTTCACTGGCACTTGTTTGCTGGAAGATTTCTGAACTTAATGAAAATTCTATCAACACCAACTTTTTGCTCTTTATATTAAAACAAATTTGGCAGAAGCCTGTGTTTGTGATTATTATTAGTTATATTAAATGTTTACGTGTACTTGCTGCGTTTACATGTTTAGATGGAAGATTCTTACTATGGGGTTTTTTTACACGGTTTTGAAACCATGTAAAGTGGTGCCTTTTATACACGGTTTTGGAACCGTGTATATAGGCATGGTAACAGGGCGGGTTTGAGGCCCCGGCCCCGGATCCGGTTTATGGTAAAGGGCCTCGGCCTCTATCCCCGGCGAGTACGGGGATTCATGTCTCGACCCCAGTTTGTTATATGGTCAATCCCCAGTCAGACCCCGGTTCATACCCGTTCCCCATCCCCCATCCCTGGATCATACCCGTTCCCCCGACCCGGTTGAGACACGGTCCCAACCTAGTTTTGAAGCTCTTTTCAGCCCTTTTTTCTGCCACTTTTTTGTCAATTTTCTGCCATAAAATTAACAAGATAAATATATTCATATTAAAATTAATTGAATAAACACATTTTCTTTAAAAGAATCCCTACAAAAAGAACTATTATTTCCTACTATGAATGCTAAATTTAACCGGTTCTCATATTTTTTAGTGTTAGAAACACTTACAGATTCCATGGAGTTCTGCTCCTCTTTGTCAAGGCTAGGGGATAAAAGACAATTGTAAGTTTGTAACCCAATAAGCTACAATATTAGTTCAAGAAATTGATATGCTGTTTGGGGACATAAAGGCTCATTAAATCAAAAAATATGGAGACACAGGCACAGTAGGATACATCATAACATCACATATTCACAATCACAGCTGGAAGAGAAGAAATGGTAATCTAATTCTGGAAAATAAGTAATATACTAAATAATATATTAATAAAATATTAAAAATAACATATAAATAATACCGGGTACGGGGCGGGGCGGGGGATACATTACCCACCCCGGCCCCGGTTTGACCCTACCGGGGATCCCCAGCCCCGGCCCCCGGGACCCGGTTTAGCGGGGAATCCCCGGCCCGATCGGGTTGGGTGAGTCGGGCTCCCCACCGGGTAGGGGCAAATCACCATCCCTACGTGTATAAATGTCTAAAACTTTCATACACACACGCCTTATACACAGTGCAAAACGTGTATAAAGCCCAAAACAACCTTTAATAAAAAACTATTTTGTAGTAGTGACACTGTGCTTACTTACATTTATATGTTCATGCCAAAGATAGCCGAAAGGGGTGATTGACATGTTACTTGTTTGATGCAGAAACTAACAAGAGTATATGATTTACGAATGTCAGTCCTGCCATATGGGCACTTTATGGCCGCTCTACAGGACTGATGTTTTACAACTGATGAAGGAAATTAAAAAGATTAAGTAGATCAACTGATGAAGGAAAAATATATCATTGTAGTTTTACACTTTTTTTCCTTGTATTGTCCTATTGGATTCATGTACGTATTAGATTGTGTTTCTTAAATTAAGAATAATTGTTTTGATTTTTCATTACTGATTACAATTAAGTCTTGCATCGCGGGACATCTTACTTGTATACGACTACTATATAGTGGCTTAATGAGATGTATTCTTAACATGTTACGGTAATGTAATGCATAATATATATATATATATATATATATATATATATATATATATATATATATATGTGGGGGGGTGAGAATAAAAAAATTAACTATTTTTTTAAAATTATTTTTTTTTTTTAAATTGTTAAAAGTATTAGTGAGAGATCAGTGATGGATTTTCGTCGCAAAAAGTTAGTGGGTCTGTCGCTATAGGGACCCTCGCTAATCCGCCACTAATAGAAGCCCTTGCTAATCCGTCGCTAATAGTGACCTTCGCTAATCCGTTGCTAATAGGAGCCCTCGCTAATCCGTCACTAATAGGAACCCTCGCTAATCTGTCGCTAATAGAAACCCTCACTAATCTGTAGCTAATTGTAACACCCGTAAATTCCTGTCTGTGAAAGCCAATCCTTTGAGAAATCCTTGATTCTGATCATAGGATTTCATCCCTTACGCCTTACCTTTTTAAGCCTTATCGCCTCGTGGGTGCTC
Source organism: Arctium minus (assembly GCA_954870635.1). NCBI lineage: Eukaryota > Viridiplantae > Streptophyta > Magnoliopsida > Asterales > Asteraceae > Arctium > Arctium minus. Next base: position 39,579,947 of record OX941080.1, on the reverse strand, counting down.
CGGATGAAAATGGAAGAAATCGGGGCTTGGGACACTCTAGGCGATAGTGCCCTGGGCACAATCGCCAACAGGGTGATGCCCGCGGTACAGTTTGGGCGATAGTGCCCTGGCGAGAGTGCCCTGGGCACAATCGCCGACGGTCCTGGTCGTTTTTAATCAGCCTTGCGCAACCCCTCTTCATTTATCTCAACCCCCTTTCACCCTTTTTTCTCTCTAGAAACCGAACCCCAAAACCCTAAATACAGTTTTATGCATCAAGGGCACCAAATCTTTTATGTTCCAAGTGTTCCTCCTTCCACCCATCAAAGATTGAAAGTTATGGTCAAGAAGCTTCATCTTCACCTTCAACCTCAAGTTCATTTCGGGTTTTCTAGGTTTTCGTCAAAACCTAAGTGGTAAGTATATTCTTTCCATTTCCAAACCTTGTAATAAGTTATGAATGCTCCATTGATGTTCCCCTAGTATTTGGCTTATCAAATCTCGGACTTGATAGTTTTGGGAGAAACTAGGGTTTGGATCTCGTTGGGGATTTTGGTGTATTATGTTTGGGGAATGATTCTATATGATTGGATGTGGTTATTTACGGTTGAAGTTGTGTGGATCTAGATTTTTGGAGGATTTCGGCTTGAGGATTCAAGTGGTTTTCCAAAGAGCTCGTTGGATGAAATCTAGATTTAGCCTAAATATAGCAAGGTGAGTTCAAGTTGATTTGTTAAAACGTTGTACATGCCAAAATGTCTATTTTAAAGTGTTTATGGGTTCTACATGAAATTATCAGATGTTGGGTTATTTGCTAATCTTTGATTATTTGAAGTATTCAACCTTACAAATTTTGTATAATACCTACATTTGGGATTTTTGGGTATTTAATATATGTGTCACAAATGAATGTGTTTTGAGGTCTTGTTGCATAAATAGATCTTTGGTCAAAGGCATACACCTTTAAATGTTTGTCGCATTTTATGCATCATTCACGAAATGTAATGTTTTGTAAAGTATTAGTTGCACACTTATGCGAGGTACTTGAAAGAATGTTTATAGTCTCATTTTATGATTTTCATTCTTATCAGCAGTTAAAGTTGGAAAATGCATATTTTGTGTTATGAGACATTTGGAAAAATTATAAGGGTATAAGATCATTTGGAAAATGGGTTGTCTCAACTAATGTTGAGTTTTGAACTAATCTTACTTTTGGTCGTTGTGTTGGCATATCCGTTGGTCGAGTGCGTTTTATCGTATTTTTATTTGTATTTATCAATGAGTTAATTGGATTGCTAAGCATGCGGCTTGGCATTGTTATTTTGATGGGGTTTTGGACAATTGTCCAGTTTTGGTAGTTCGACTTCGAGCCTTGTTGGCGTTATTGGATGAAGCACGTTAGGTATCGGGTGCGATGTAAGTCCTTCGTGCTGCACGTTAAGGTACCGGGTGCGGTATAAGTCCTTCGTGCTCAAGTATTACGATATTAGATGAGGGGATCGACATAGGAACCCGACGGGGTTGAACTCGAGTTTCCGTGGGTGTATGTTTAAAGCTACTGAGCCTGACATCTCTTGCGTGTACTTTTGTTTATATGACTAGTCATAACAATATAAAATGGGCTTACTTTGTGGACCGTCACATTTTATGGAATTGGGAATCCCCCGTCACCGAAAGGTGTTGTTTTTGGGTATTGAGTTTTATTATCCAAGTTTTCGGTGACGTTTTGTATAATTGGGTTTTACCCTTGATTTATGGGTTGAGTATTATGCCCCACCCGTGTTTTGGGTGTTTTGAAATATAAGGTTTAACCGTACCTTCTTAAATGGAGAGTCCAATTTATATTTACGCTTTGAGTGATTTTTGGGTTAAAGCTAATTTATGAATGGGCGGCTTACATTGGTATCATCATCTTTGAAGTAGTTTGGTTTGGAAAATGTCCAAATTTCCGTTCTTGTCTAAAATGCATATTATTGGAAAATGAGTCGTTTGCATATTCAAAATATACCTTTTGAAAGATTATGAATTAAACTGCATTATCTATTTTCACAGACATCTTTATTTATGTTGAAAACTCTTGAGCTCACTAGGCGTTAAGCCTAACCTTTTTATTTGTCGGCATGTGCAACAGGTTCAGTTGGGAGTTAGGTTCTAGCAGTTCTATGAAGCGTAGAGCCTTAACTAGACACTAAAGTAAGTAGTTGGTGGAGTCTTCCGCAATGTTGGAGATACTGACTATCTTTGGGGTTTTAGTAGCACCCGTTCTTATCATAGGCTTTTGTATAAAATGAATGTTCGTATTGAGATTAAATCTTAATTTGTGGTTGTAGATAATTTCTTTATTGATGTATTTAGAAAATTTTAAATAAGTTGTTATTTCCAGAATTTAGGGTGTTGCAAGTTGGTATCAAAGCTTAAGTTTGAGGGAATTAGGTATTGATTGTAGGATGCCTAGACTCAAACTAGCGTTTTTATAAGTGATTGTAAGTGAAGTTGCACATTAGGAACCTTAAGATAAGATATCTTGGAGTTGATCGAGTCACTAGAAACGGGAAATTTGTCAAATGTCACAAGGATGATCATGTATGGTACGTTCATAATGGCACCTGGCCAGTGTTATGGTGAACTTACATATTACATGGGTATACTTGAACTACCTTGATATGATGACCGTTGGGGTAGTGAGAAAGTTTATAAGCGAGTAATCTAAGGAAAGGTTGATGTTTATAGCAATGTCACGTTGAAGTGATAGTTAAGTGTGTTGAATGCATTAAGTTGATCGCCTTGAGTAAGAATAATTGGTTGGAGTAGAACCTTGAGCTTATGGAATTGACGTTATACGAGGAGAGATTGTAAGGTGAACCGATGAAATATCCGAGTGTTGCTTTAAGATGTGGAGTATCCGGATGACAATAGTAGGAAATTGAGATTGTTGTCCTAAGATACTTGATACACCCGGATGGTATTAGAATGTCGGGTTGTTGAGAAGCGTAGTCTAGAGGGGTGAATGCAGACCAAATTCATGCACTAAAATTTATTTCTGAAATAAATTTGCATAAATTGTTTCTTGTGTTCGTAAAACAGAAAGTGGTTTATATTATAATGTTTTGGTAGAGCATTTAACACGCATCAGATTTTAAACTGTGAGCTTAAGCATGCATAAATTGTTTTGTTGCACGTAATGGCAAATTGTTATAAAAAAAAGAAAAAAAAATCTATGTATTCGCGTCTCTTGTTTAACGCTATTTGTGGATATTGTAATATCCATGTTTTAATGTCATTTGAGTATTGGGTAAGTAGCTATGAGATTTTAACCTAGGCATTGGATCTCCTCCACATATGTCAATGGTTTTAAAGGAAAAGTTATTCCCACGTGTTGAGTCGGAATTTCTTGAGAATTTTAGTTTGTGTGAGTTTTGTTGGAATTTCTGGAAGTATTGTTTTATACGATGTCTTTCCATGTGTAAGTTTTAATTTTGCTTCTTTTAAGCTTACGAGTTAGTTGGCGTCGTGTCCCATGTGAATTTTGTTAAAATTGTCATTTTACCTTTCATTGCATTAAAAGAGGAAGCTCTTAAAAGCTTAGTGTTTTAGCCATATTGCCGTCTTACATTCTTGTTGAGAAATGAAAATTTGTCACTGCATGATTTTAGCATTATTGAGTTTTGCGAAAATTCAGTTGGGTTTAGGGTGCCTCGTCTTACGTCATTTTGCGTTGTGTAAAATAATTTTGAGAACATGTGCATATGCATCATTGTGTGCGTTAATCTGCGAGTTGTGTTCAATACTTTGTTTTATGCGAGTCTTGCATAGACGCCTTTGCAACCGTAAAAGGCATCTTGAAAAATCTAAATGTCGCATGATTGCATCTTGAGTTCACACGAGTATATGTGCATATTTTTGGGTTGAATCCGACTTTCACTCGCGTGAGTAAATATGCGAAATATTTATATTGTCTTAAATTAAATTTTAATCTAAGCGTGCTTCGCTTGTTGACCTTGCTGTTATAAATTTTCCGCAATACATGAAATGAATTTTCGAATTGCATATCGTTGTAGTTACCATCTTGGTCAAATGTGTCTTATCGAGGCGGCTTAAAGTTTTAAACTCGATTTGAGAATTATTTGCATTCTTGTCATCTAATCGAACTTTGGGGAATAAACTGTTGCATATGGAGTGGTTAATAATTTTATGTCGCAACGACTTTTGGGTTGGGAAGTCAGAACTTTAAAATTAATTTGTGAATGTCTCTCTTGGGAATTGTACAAACTTCTATTACACATGTTATAGTGCTGAAAGTTATATTTCATATGAGTATAAATTGATGCATTACTAGGACCATGGTAGTTCGTTTGAAAATTTTGTTGCACATCTCTTGTTACCGTTTTTATTAACGTAATTACTGATCAAACGAGTTTTGGAAATGGTTTTATATGAGTTGTGTTGGTAACCAGTTTTGAAACCTATCGGATGGGCGATAGTGTGTTGTCACTGTACGGTTAATCGTTATAAAACTTGTGTATTTGAAAGTTTTATAAAAGTTTAAATTGACATATTATTTGAAAAACCTTGAACTCATTAGGCCTATAGGCTTAACCCCGTCATGAAAAGAGTTGTATTTAGGGACTAAGGGAGTCCTTGGGATTTGAAGCGTCGGATGATCTAACTTGCAGTCAGTCTTGAATGTTTGAGGTTTCGGTTTGTGAATCTGCTCGCGTTTGTATTAATGGAAATAGTAGATTTAAGTCTTCCCAGTTGATTAAGGAGTGATTTTATACTTTAGTAATCATGCGGGATAAGGTCTTATGTGACTATCTACGCTTCTTTTGGGATTCGTTGGGATGGATTGCTAGTCGGTGTCACATCATGGGTTGTGTTGTCGGCATACCGTCTTGGTGGGTTCCACGATTAAAAGGAAATTTTGGTGATATGTTTGTTAGAAATGTGCGATTTGGAATTTTAGCATTTTGTTAGGTGTCAGCCTTAGTGCGACGATCCGTATAGAATGAAATCGTGGGCGGGATGTCCACATTTTCAAGGTCACCGTTTAGTCTTAGGTGTCGACTTGTTTTCTTGAAGTAAATGGATCTTGGAATGTTTCGTAGTATTCCGGTTGGATTATGGGAAATAATGACCTTTCAGTGATGGAATTTGGAAGGAGTTTAGGTGTTGAGGATTAAGTATCGATGTGTTTAAGCATTTCCGTGGTGGTAAAGCTTGTGTTAAAGGATTGTTGTGGGGATTGGTGTTGGAACGGAGTTGAGTGTTGACAAAATCTGGGCTAAGCAGTATCTGAAGGACGTTTTGGTGCGCCTTAGAAGAATATCTTTATCGATATTAAGAATGGATCAGTTGAAATTTGAGGAACTTGGAAGTTTGGTTGCGATCTTTGACGTTGTGTTCGGATCCGTAGATCCGAAGGAAAGTTTGGTCAGCAAGAATTTGGGGTCACTAACTACCTGGAAGTAGTAATTGTCACCCAAGGTTGGGAGACGGCCATAACCTTGTGAGTAAAAGGTTGTTGTGGAAAGTTAAGTGTACGCGCGGTTATGAGTATATTGTGCCCAAGAGGGGAAGCAATGTGAGTATCGGTGTAAGGGACGTGATGGTGGTGCTAGCAACGGGTTAAGGTCAATCTTCCTGCGAGTGAGATTTCATGGGAACCAAGATTTCGAGGACGAAATCATTCTAAGGTTGGGAGGATTGTAACACCCGTAAATTCTTGTTTGTGAAAGCCAATCCTTTGAGAAATCCTTGATTCTGATCATAGGATTTCATCCCTTACGCCTTACCTTTTTAAGTCTTATCGCATCGTGGGTGCTCCGGATGAAAAGGGAAGAAATCGGGGCTCGGGACACTCTGGGCGATAGTGCCTTGGGCACAATCGCCAACAGGGTGATTCCCGCGGTACAGTTTGGGCGATAGTGCCCTGGCGAGAGTGCCCTGGGCACAATCGCCGGGCACAATCGCCGACGGCCTTGGTCGTTTTTAATCAGCCTTGAGCAGGCCCTCTTCATTTATCTCAACCCCCTTTCACCCTTTTTCTCTCTAGAAACCGAACCCCAAAACCCTAAAATCAGTTTTATGCATCAAGGGCACCAAATCTTTTATGTTCCAAGTGTTCCTCCTTCCACCCATCAAAGATTGAAAGTTATGGTCAAGAAGCTTCATCTTCACCTTCAACCTCAAGTTCATTTCGGGTTTTCTAGGTTTTCGTCAAAACCTAAGTGGTAAGTATATTCTTTCCATTTCCAAACCTTGTAATAAGTTATGAATGCTCCATTGATGTTCCCCTAGTATTTGGCTTATCAAATCTCGGACTTGATAGTTTTGGGAGAAACTAGGGTTTGGATCTCGTTGGGGATTTTGGTGTATTATGTTTGGGGAATGATTCTATATGATTGGATGTGGTTATTTACGGTTGAAGTTGTGTGGATCTAGATTTTTGGAGGATTTCGGCTTGAGGATTCAAGTGGTTTTCAAAAGAGCTCGTTGGATGAAATCTAGATTTAGCCTAAATCTAGCAAGGTGAGTTCAAGTTGATTTGTTAAAACGTTGTACATGCCAAAATGTCTATTTTAAAGTGTTTATGGGTTCTACATGAAATTATCAAATGTTGGGTTATTTGCTAATCTTTGATTATTTGAAGTATTCAACCTTACAAATTTTGTATAATACCTACATTTGGGATTTTTGGGTATTTAATATATGTGTCACAAATGAATGTGTTTTGAGGTCTTGTTGCATAAATAGATCTTTGGTCAAAGGCATACACCTTTAAATGTTTGTCGCGTTTTATGCATCATTCACGAAATGTAATGTTTTGTAAAGTATTAGTTGCACACTTATGCGAGGTACTTGAAAGAATGTTTATAGTCTCATTTTATGATTTTCATTCTTATCAGCAATTAAAGTTGGAAAATGCATATTTTGTGTTATGAGACATTTGGAAAAATTATAAGGGTATAAGATCATTTGGAAAATGGGTTGTCTCAACTAATGTTGAGTTTTGAACTAATCTTACTTTTGGTCGTTGTGTTGGCATATCCGTTGGTCGAGTGCGTTTTATCGTATTTTTATTTGCATTTATCAATGAGTTAATTGGATTGCTAAGCCTGCAGCTTGGCATTGTTATTTTGATGGGGTTTTGGACAATTGTCCAGTTTTGGTAGTTCGACTTCGAGCCTTGTTGGCGTTATTGGATGAAGCACGTTAGGTATCGGGTGTGATGTAAGTCCTTCGTGCTGCACGTTAAGGTACCGGGTGCGGTATAAGTCCTTCGTGATCAAGTATTACGATATTAGATGAGGGGCTCGATATAGGAACCCGACGGGGTTGAACTCGAGTTTCCGTGGGTGTATGTTTAAAGCTACTGAGCCTGACATCTCTTGCGTGTACTTTTGTTTATATGACTAGTCATAACAACATAAAATGGGCTTACTTTGTGGACCGTCACATTTTATGGAATCGGGAATCCCCCGTCACCGAAAGGTGTTGTTTTTGGGTATTGAGTTTTATTATCCATGTTTTCGGTGACGTTTTGTATAATTGGGTTTTACCCTTGATTTATGGGTTGAGTATTATGCCCCACCCGTGTTTTGGGTGTTTTGAAATATAAGGTTTAACCGTACCTTCTTAAATGGAGAGTCCAATTTATATTTACGCTTTGAGTGATTTTTGGGTTAAAGCTAATTTATGAATGGGCGGCTTACATTGGTATCATCATCTTTGAAGTAGTTTGGTTTGGAAAATGTCCAAATTGGTGTTCTTGTCTAAAATACATATTATTGGAAAATGAGTCGATTGCATATTCAAAGTATACCTTTTGAAAGATTATGAATTAAACTGCATTATCTATTTTCACAGACATCTTTATTTATGTTGAAAACTCTTGAGCTCACTAGGCGTTAAGCCTAACCTTTTTATTTGTCGGCATGTGTAACAGTTCCAGTTGGGAGTTAGGTTCTAGCAGTTCTATGAAGCGTAGAGCCTTAACTAGACACTAAAGTAAGTAGTTGGTGGAGTCTTCCGCAATGTTGGAGATACTGACTATCTTTGGGGTTTTAGTAGCACCCGTTCTTATCATAGGCTTTTGTATATAATGAATGTTCGTATTGAGATTAAATCTTAATTTGTGGTTGTAGATAATTCCTTTATTGATGTATATAGAAAATTTTAAATAAGTTGCTATTTCCAGAATTTAGGGTGTTACACTAATAGTTTCCCTCGATAATTATGGATTATTGTCCATAATTTTATGAGTGGAATACTGTTCCCCACCCGTGTTTTGCGGTGTTTTGGGATATGAAATGGTATTCATGTTTTCATAAATTGGAAGTCGATTCTACTATCGTTTTGATTGAGTTTTGGGTTGCATTAATTTATAAAGAATGTTTTTTAATGGGGTGTTTATCTTTGAAATGCATGATATTGTAAAAGAGTCGTCCCTAAGTTTAAAGTAAATCATTTGAAAGATTATGAATTTAAGTGAAGTTCATTCCATTTAAAGATATATTTATTCAAGTTAAACTCTTGAACTCACTAGGCGTTAGCCTAAGCTTTTTATTTGTCGGCACGTACAACAGGTTCGGTTGGAAATAGTTCTAGTAACACAGTGAAGAGAGAAGTACTAGTTGTGTACCCGAGGAGTGAATAGCTTGATGAAGTCTTCCGCATTAGGCTGGGGAGAGCAACTTGTATCTGGGTTAAGTAACACCCGACTTCAATCTAGTCCTTGTAATTTATTGGAGTTTGTATTTGTTGAGGTTATTTATCGAATTTTATATTTGAGGCATATTGAGTTTTGAATTGTAGGAAGATGTGTTGTCTATATTTGATGTTATATCGAATATTTTATTAGTTTCTCTTACCAAATTTGAGGGTGTTACAACAGGTGTCGTCTATCCGACGACTGGCGTGTGAAAGGTCGATGACAGGTGTCGACCATCTATCGACTTGACACTGAATCCTATATAAATAGGAATCTCCGGTTGAATCCTTTCCTTTTTACGCGATTACAATTTCTTTTGAGTGAGTGAGCTTTCATATTTTCGACAAATATGTGCAAAATATCTCTAAATGGCGATTGATCCTCCTAGTACCATTAGAGGGGAAGCGGAGATGAAGGCTTTTAGGCTTCTTCCCAAGATTCCAGCTGACGTGAGGTTGAGTGCTCCGGACCAATTGTGGTCAGAGCAATGTCCGAATGAGTATTTGGTTTTATACGAATATCGATTCAAGATAGGTTTTGCGTGGCCCTTCTCTCCATTGTCAAGGTTGTTTTTTACAATCTTTGGGTTATCGTCGGGGCAGATGATGCCCCAATTCTGGAGAATCATTCAAGTAATTGAACGATTGACAGTAGGTTAGGCGTCGCCTTTTTCGGTTAATGATCTCTTATTGGCCTATTCGGTCAAGGCACAGACCAACCATAGGTATAATCTTTTTTCTAAATATGGGGAGACCGTTTTTTGGTTCAGGCGACCGCGGTCAATGATCGCAAATGGAAGACGCGATACGTTTTTGGTCGCGCTTCGTCGGACAACGATAACGCTCGATGGCTCACCACAGGGAGGAATACCATGGGTAAGGTTTTTAGATTTTCCTTGCCCCTTGGTATGTTAGCATTTGTCAAATGATTTTGCTTTTTCAGCGATCGATTTTTCTGGAGTCGTGCCTTATTCTAACTCAACTTTGAAGATCGATAGATTTCTCGAATATAGTGTTGAGGATCGATCTTTTTCCCCATGTCATCAGTGGACGAGGATGAGTATGACGAAGTAGTCATCGTGGGAGTCTCTGCCGATGCTACGGAGGAGGATGAAGAAGAAAAGGAGTATGACACAGGGGTCATACGAGAAATTGTGACAGGTATTGTTTCTTTTTCATTTTATTTTATTTGTAGGGTCTAGTCTTTGAGACGTCATCTATTGACTGTGAGGTTTATCCTGAGGCGTCACTCAATGGTTGCAAGATCATATAGGGTTTTTAATCATAAGACTTTACCTACGGATCGTAAGGTTTTTGTAAGATGTAGTCTTACTTGTAAGATCTAGTCCCGAGACGTCACTTACTAGGTCATTTGTTTTTGTTTTGCAGGAAGTTTAACTCCAACAAAGCAGGTGATGGGTCCTTCAAGGACGGAGGCGTTGGCCCAGCTTGCTCGACAAGGTCGGGCGATGTAAAGAAGGGCTCTTCTGACATCTGGTTTGTGGGTAAAGAAGACTAAGACGGTTCCAATGGAACCATCTTTGACGTACGACGATCCTGAGGTCGTCGTCCCAGAGAAGGCGATGCCACCACCGGTAATGGAAGCCACGCCGGTTTCCTTTGCTACACCATCGGGGGTGGAGACTCCTTCTTCGCATAACAAAGGGAAGGGTCCTCAGATTGATGAGGATACGAACATAATGTCGGTAAACTTTCAGTTCTCGGCCGACTTTATGTCGTCCGATCATTTGGACATGAAGGAGTTGTTTTCGCATATAAACAACTTATATCTTCTGTTCTTTTATGATCGCTTCAGGGGCACCACGATTGAAGATATGGAGGCCAGCGTGACTGGGCTCTCCTTTATGGTACGAAATCATAAGCCTCTTTTTTATTTCATAGCTTTTTGATCTGACATTTACATACCGTATATATTTATTATAGGCATTCCAATCATCCCTAGCCCTCAACTCACGTCTCATTGAGGTGAAAAAGCTGGTCCAGGGCTTTAGATCGAGAGAAGAGGTATTTTGCTAAAGCAAGGGAAGCGGCGGCAAAAAAGGGAGGAGATTTACGCTCGTCTTCACGATGTCCTCAGTAGGTTAGAGGTCGTGGAACGCGAGAAGACGGAGCTTCAAGGACGATCGAAGGAAGCTCTTGACTCCGATGACGAGCGTGAACTTGAGTTGGGAGATGAGGCTTCTCAAGATGGTGACGCCGAGGTTGCGGTCGACCCTCAGCAACAACAATAGTGGCAGGAGCACTTGACTCCTTAGTTTAGGTCTTTTGCATTTTTTTTATTTTCTTAATCGGGCGACCGTTGGTGGTCGTGCCATGCCTTGTAATATCTTTTTAGATATTAATACAAGAACTTTTGACTATAAAACCTGTCGAAACTTTATTCTATCACAATATTTACTTTGTCGAAACAACCATTAGAATAATTGCATAAGTCATTCACCAAACATAGAGAGGAAAGTAGAGATAGAAATTTCCCAAGTAACTCACGACATTCAATACTATCAAGCATAAATCGATGGACTACCGACTGGGCAAGTAAATAATTTTACCAAGTAACTTGCGATCGACGCAAATTATAAACTTGTCAACCGAGATTGAATTTGCGTCTGGAGCTCTGTTTAGATGTTTAAATCATCCTTAAGTAAAAAGGATCATCATGTACGATCAAATAGTAAATGTTAACCCAAAGGATGGAACCAAGGAACTTGCGATCAAGGTAAGATTTTGATACGAGGTTGCAGATTATACGACTTGGCCGTGAGATGATCGTACAACCATGAGTGTAGTCGGATAGTCGACTGATCCTATAGTGAAACGACATTAGAGGGGGTCGTTGGCTTGACCAACGAATCTTCGATGCTTAAGTCAATAATAGTCATGAAGAGATAATCGTAAGAAAAAAGAAATATGTTTAAAAGAAATACTTCTTCAAATGTACCGCGTTCCAACTTCGAGGAATGTCACGACCGTTGAGGGTTTGATATCTGTAAGTTCTTATCCAACAACCTCAGTTATCCGGTATGGACCTTCCCATTTGATGGACAACTTACCTGAGTTTGGTTATTGGGTGTTCTGAAACTCACGTTTCAAGACATAATCGCCTCCTTGAAAGATCTTATCCTTGACATTCTTATTGAAGTGTCGTTCGACCAATTGTTTCTGGGATGCCATTTTAAATAATGCTGAGTCCCGTAATTCTTCCAACGCATTGAGGTCGTAACTTACGTCGACTAAGCTGTGATCGACCAATGTGTGTTGTGAGGTCGGAAGTTGGGTCTCGACAGTCAAGACCGCTTCGCAACCATAGACCAGAGAGAGAAAAAGGAGTTTGCCCTGTGGATGTACGGGGCATCATACGATTGCCCAAAGAACTGTCAGAAGTTCTTCGACCCATTTGCCTTTTGCTGCCTTGAGTCCTTTCTTGATCAAATTGATGATCGTTTTGTTACTCGACTTGGCAAGTCCATTTGATTGAGGATACCGGGGAGTCGAAGTTGTAAGTTTGATGTTACGATCTTCACAGAACTGTTGGGTTCTATCGCTTATGAATTACGATCTCGGATGGGATTCCGAACCTGCAAATGATGTTTGTCACGATAAAAGAGATGACTTCTTTGTCACGATCTGCCCACAGTTTACAACGAGTATATAAAAGCCATCTCTATATTTATTCCAATCTTATCTAAAACACATCAATCAATGACTTGGCTTCACAAGATATGGAATCTGTGCATACAAAAGAAAATCAAAATGCTTGTGTGACTTCTAGCTTAAAAGGTGAGATAGTTCATATTAAAGGGACATATGAAATATGGGTATCCAATAAATCAATACACTCCTACATAACATTTCCAAAACAAACTAATTTTACATAACATTTTCTGTATAGTAGATTTATTGATATCGTTACTTAAAACCTTGCATCTAACACTCCTACATAGCATTTTCAGAACAAACTAATTTATCCTTCAAAATCAATGGATTCTAATGGTCGAGCGTGGATACTAAGTAGAAATTGCATAAGTCAACAGTACACACTTGGGTGAAACAAGTTTTTAGCTACTGCTAGACATCACTTGGATTCAGATGGAAGGACGCTATGTCCTTGTAATCGATGTGAAAATACATGGCTATAACGACTCACTACGATTGGAGCTCATATTCTACGACATGGTATGCTTGCAACATAACAAAGGTGGATCCATCATGGTGAATCTCTTACTGCCGACGAAGAAGACAACAACTTTGAAGATTCGTCAAATAATTACGAAGATGACCAAATATTGAGGGACGCTATTGTGGATGATGAAGGAAGCATGTTTTTTTAACGTGGAACCTTCAACTGAAAATGACGTTGATGATGATTCAGACGTTAATCATGGTCATTTTGACAAGTTGATTGAGCAACTCAACAAGGAACTGTATCTAGGATCAATGAATCTGACATTACTACAATATGTAGTGAAGTTGATGCACATCAAAGTGTTAAACAAGTGGTATGATAAATCGGTAAACATGTTGTTGTTGTTTGAACAAAGTGTTCTCCCATCGGGCCATAATCTTCCAACATCATACTATGATATGAAGAAAATCTTGATGGATATTGGGCTAGGATATCATAAGATTGATGTTTGTAATTACGATTGTGCTTTGTTTTTATGGAGAACATGCTAACCTACTTGCATGTCCTGTGTGTAGTCATCCTCGGTATAGACAAACAAGGTTCTTTTTAAGAGCATGAGATATTTCCCATTAACACCTAGACTTCAACGACTTTATAGTTCACTCCATACATCTGAAGATATGTGATGGCATGCCAAAAACGAAAGGCAGAATAAGGTGTGTTATGTCATATCGTTGATGGTGAGGCTCGGAAAGACTTTGACTTGACTTATATTACTTTTGCGACAGATTCAAAGAATGTAAGGCTAGGTTTGAAATCCTAGGTATTCATCCCTTGGGAACATGAGTGCATCATATAGCACTTGACATGTAATCGTAAAAGCATTGAATCTTCGTCCTTGGAAAATGATGCATCAAACGACTTATATGATATGTTTGCTGGTCCAAAATCCCCGGGTAAAGATTTTGATACTTTCATGCGACCGGTAATTGACGAGTTAAAGACTTTGTGGGTAGGAGTAACTACATATGATGCCACTAGTGGAGGTATGTTTAATCTTAAAGTTGTTGTATTGTGGATGACATCAAACTTTCCTGCATACACTTACTTGTTTGGCTACTCCACAAAAGGACATTTGGCATGCTCGAAATGTTTAGAAAACACACATTTTCGTAGTATCAGAAGCAAAACATGTTATATGGGATCGAGAAAGTGGATACCTTCTACTCATCGATGGATGGAGAAAAGGTAAAGAACTTGATGGTTTCGTTGAATATGATGAACCAAGTAGGCCGAAATTCGGTGATGAGATTGTTCAATTACTAGACCAGTTACCTTCAGTGACTCCTCCGGGGAAAGCACCAAAATAATTCTGGTACAAAAAGAAAATTTCATGAGTTACATACTTCGCGTAATTGGTCAACTCGTAGTATTTTCTTCGAATTAGAATATTGGTCAAAGATAAATCTACGGCACAACTTGGATTTCATGCACATTGAGAAAAATGTATGTGATAATGACATTTATACGATATTAGGGGTTGAAAAAAAATCAAAAGATACGATCAAGGCAAGAACGGATTTGGAGGATTTAGGAATTCGAAAAGAATTATGGTTACAAAAGTCAAGTTATGGTGTTTTAAGGAAACCTCATGCAAGTTATGCGTTCACTAAAGAAAAGAAGATATGTTTCCTTGATTTTTTAAAATAAATTTTGTCGGATGGATAAGCTTCGAACATTTCACGTTGCGTGACATCTGATCGGGAGTTGACGAACTTAAAACAAATGATTCTCACATCTTGCTTCAAAATGTCTTGCATTGTAGGTCTGTTATGCAAGGATGCTCGTGTTGCTATAATCGAATTGTCCAACTTTTTTAGAAGACTTTGTGCTCGTACTCTTTTAGTGGTAGAGATTCGAGAGTTAAAGAAGGGGATTCTTGTGATTTTATGCAAGTTAGAGAAAAAATTTCCCTCATTTCTTCTTCACAATAATGGTACATCTTTGTATTCATCTACCGGATCAAGCACTTTTGGGTGGGCCAGTTGCTAGTTGATGGATGTATAGTGTTGAAAAATGTTTGGGCACTTACAAACGTTATGCTAGAAATGCAGCTTTTCCTAAAAGTTCAATTGCAGAAGCTTATGTTGTTGATGAAACATTAACCTTTTTATCGTTGTACATAAAAGGTTTGGAAACAAAATTCACAAGACTTTAGAGGAACATTGATGATGTTATATGCAATGAATCGTCAAACTTTGCTTTGTTCAAGGCGAGATTACGTTGTTTTGGGACTTCACGATTGAAGTTCTTTAACACTCAGTCTAATGCTTTGCAATGGTACATTCTCAACAACTGTCATCAAGATATCAAATCGTACCTAGAGTATGTTTTCCTTATGCAAATACAATCATATTTACAATGTAATTTACCATAACACATACAATCACAAATTATAGTGTACTTTTTACAATTGTAGTGAGCATATGGACATACTTAAACAAAACCTTAGCAGGGATTTAGAGCAACTACAATCAAGGACTTTTCCGACATGGTTCAAGTTGAAGGTAAAGACGGAACATTTGTCAAAAACATTTCACACATAATTTTAATACTATGATCAACTAATACGTTTTCTATAGATGGAGGAACTACGTCACGAGGGATCAATTGAGGCAACAGATGATATGTTTCACCATATCAGGTACATGATGAGTTGCAAATATCGTCAAACTTTTCTTCAACTTCCACACAATTTTGTCACTCAACATCTACTAAGGAATTACAACATTTGAATTTATATATTAGTCACTTAAAGAGTTTGATACTCAATTGAAAGGTACTTTTCTCTTTTTCTAGCCTAATTTATAATATCCATATGAATATATATTTAATTAAGTATAGTAGTGACAAAAATAAAAGGTAAGATTGAAATGTATAAAGAAATTTATAAATAATATATATGATTAATGAACAATATAGACTAATAGAATATAGAGAAGAATACATCAATCATTTAGGTTCACTGAAAATGTCGGAAGAATTATATGCAAGTAATAAAATAATTCACTAAGTCGACAAAAAAACAAGAATAAAATTAAAAATATGTGCAGGCATTACATGCACTAATTATAAGCAAAGGAAAGAGTAGGCACACGTAAATGATCAAGATTTCCGGAATACTTCCAGGTTGGGTAACGGATTTGCATCATTGACTTCTTTTTGCATTTAACGCGGGATGGTCCCACAGGCACATGATCTACAACTACTGCAACGACCGCAAACGGTTTCCCAATGGTCTACCAACTGAATGCAAGAACTCCAGATTCCTCTAGGCCTATGATTGGATCTCGATTCGCATATTTCATCTTTTGATTCATTTCTGATCTTGAAAATTCTTTATTCTTTGATTCGTTGTTTGTCCTCGATGCAAATTATGATTATAAGTAAATACCAGACTACATACATTAGTTGCTAATCTTCTACAGCATATATAAGGCTCATTCATGCCATCGGAAACTGTTGTATGTAATGTGGTACCAGCCACAATATTTTCAATGGATTAATGTTTCCATCCGTAAGATGTGTTTCCGCCAGGGCTTCCGACGGATTCGTCCATCGGTGATGATCTTGACGTTTTAAAGTTAATTATATTCGTATTTCAATCGTGTGTCAATTACTTTTGGTAATAGAATCATATTTATTAAATAACATATGATGTGATGACGAAAATGAAAGAAATTGAAACGAGATAAAGACACAAAGTAGCAAGTCCGTGACGAAATTTAAGTTAGTCTTGCAATGGTGCCAAATACTTGATGAAAGTTTTTCGTTTTACCACAAGCGTACGAGTTGTATAACATACAAGTCGATCTCAGCGAGACAATGGACTAAACAAGATTCGCCCTAGACTATGGCCTTGCTACGGAAATTCAGCCGATTACTTAAAGAAATTCCCATGAGCTGGCTTGGGCAAGTTTAGTGATCTACAAGAGTGCAATGACACTCATTCAATCACCTTTGCAAAGGCGGGGACTTCATCATCGAGCTCGACTGGTTCGAGAACTAGCGAAGATAGGTGCATAGTTTAGTGATCTACAAGAGTGGTAGAGGTCTCGATACAAGGGAAAGGGTTTGAAAAGAAAGAGTTTGGGGTTGTCCTGAACACTACTAGAATATTGGGCATCAGCAAAGGAAATTTCCGTCGAAAATTTTAAAAGGTTTTTTGATAGAATTTAGAGGGAAAATCGTTTACTTTATTTTTCAATAAAAAAAAACAGATGGAATTTCAATGACTTTTCGATGGATACTCACCTTCAGCGTTCCGGTTGATAATCCATAGATAGTTTTTGATTCATTTTTTATGGTTAATCAATACCAAACATAATAGTCGAGAGTCCATCGAAAATAACTTCAACAACATGTGATTTTTTTTAAATATGTGGGATTCCATCGAAGACCATCGAAAGAATATGAAGGAATTTTTTAATTTTTTTACTTCCATGTAAAATGAGGGAAAAAAGTTCTTGGAATTTATTTTTTAACTAGGGCAAAGATTTGGTAAGATGGCCATGCTTTAAAAGGAAAGGATTTATCATTGAAGGTGACACACTGACAATCTTGACCGGGTAAATTCGTCCGGATGGTGAAGACACTTGTAACCCTTATGATCCAAGAAAAACACACTTGGCTGATTGAAAATCTAAATTATGTTGGTTGTAGAGAAATGAGAGATCAGGTTTGGCTTAAAATGAGAGGTCGGGTTTGGCACAAATCTCACAATTTCCAACATATAAATTAGCCCACGTCGGAGATTGTTATGGTTTCCGAATCAAACTAATCAAGTAGGTTTGTACGTTTCAAGTTACATTGTCTATCGGGATCCGGTTTATCTTAGTATCGGTTTATCTTAGTATCGATACCATGGCTATTCGTATTTTATCAAAGTAGTCCTGTATTTTCTCTAAAAGTAAGTTTTTAGTGACATTTTTTGAACATCAATGACGGTTTTTAAACGTCACTAAAAGGTACTTTCAGAGAAGGTTTTTGGAAAAGCTTCTCTAAAAGTATATGCTTTGGTGACGCTTTCTGTCAAGCTTCTCTAAAGGTATTCTTTTGTTACACTTTATTGAACCTTCTCTAATTATTATATTTAGATACACTTAATCAAAACATTCTCTAAAATTATAAGTTTTAAGCTTCTCTAAAGGGCATCCTTTAGTTACACTTATGAAAAAATAAATCCTTCTCTAAAGGGAATAATATATATAACATCCATATTTCAACTATATATATATATATATATATATTACAATATATTAAATAACAATATCAAAAATAACATCAAAATACTAAAACAATATAATTCTATATATTCGTCATAAAAGACAAGAATTTTTCAAGCTAACCATAATGTTTCACCAAATCCTCACATATGTACAAATTTATAAAAAAAACATCTAAAAGCATATTAAAACAAACCAAGATCTTCAATGTACCAATTCTCATCTTTTATCAGCAACATGTAAATAGGACATCAGCTTCATTTCATTTCCTTAACCGATCATCAAACACATGCATTTGTATTGTAATGCAATCTACAATGCCTACTTCGAACCTGATCAATAAAAAAGAATGTTTTAAGGTTAATGGACCCAAAATTTGCATTAGAGTTGAGAAAAATAATATCTTTAACACCAAATTTCAGAAATCTACATGTTACAAAGCCAATAACACAAGTTGACACCTCCATTAGCAATAAAAAGGAAGCAATAGTTAGACACCACCAAAATCCATACTCTTTTTACAAATCCAAAAATAATACCAACTATATTATCCACCTTATTTCTCTCTTTTTATCTATCGAGAAATGACAGTCCCCCTTCCCTTTGTAACCATCATGAAATTTAAAATAAAAAGCTCCCAAAACCCATTCTCTTTAAATCTAACCCAAATTGAGAGGAAAACCATAGGAGTATGAAGGAAACTTGACATGTATAGGTTGGACTAGCAACCATGTGTAAATCTAAGTATAAATCAATAACCAAATAGATGATGCAATTTGGCCACAAGCCATTGCATAAGAAAAAAAGAAGATATAGCGGCCTCCAAATTGGAAATGCATGATAAGACCAATCCAACCAGCAAATATGATCATAAATAGATCATAAAACACATGAATATGCAATTATGTTATGCAATTTGTAATGATCCTTGGGCTGATAAACCAAAAAAGAAAGTTTTAAGCTAATTAATGGACCTAAAATTTGCATTAAAGTTGAGAAAAACAATTTCTTTAAGACCAAATTTGAGAACAACAATTTCTTTAAGACGAGATATGCTAAAATGCTGTAAACACAAGTGTTGAATTATGAGTCTCTATTACTAGTTAACAATTACTATTTTAGATTTGGCTAAAATGCTTTATTTACTAGGGTTTTAGTTTGTATTTTTTTAACTTCTTTTTCACTATTCTTTCCGACTAGACAAACTCAACTGGAAGTATATACTACTCCTCCAAATCTCATCCGCTCTCTATCTCATGAATAATATTGTGGGAAGAAACATGTATATATATTTGGTTCTCAGATTAATGTCCTCAAATGTTTCTTTATTACTGGGTGGGCAACAAGGACATCTTACAACGATCATGAAATTCTCATGAGACACCTTGAAAATCTCTGTTTTTGCAGTTTCTTGATAGATAACATACCATTAAGGGTGTTCAATAACCATGACGCTTCTGGAGTCCCATTTCCCAAGAGCCAACCCATGAGGGTGTATGCCAGCCTCTGGAACGCAGATGACTGGGCAACCCAAGGTGGGCGTGTCAAGGCAGACTGGACTAAAGCACCGTTTACTGCGTTCTACAGGAAATTCAATGCCAATGCCAAAAGAGTTGGACCTAATTCAAAGTCAACATCTGACAACCAGGCATGGAGTACTCAAGGACTTGATGCAGCTGGCCGAAACAGGATCAGATGGGTGCAAAACAAGCACATGATCTACAACTACTGCAATGACCGCAAACGGTTTCCCAATGGTTTACCAACTGAATGCAAGAACTCCAGATTCCTCTAGGCCTATGATTGGATCTCGATTCGCATATTTCATCTTTTGATTCATTTCTGATCTTGAAAATTCTTTATTCTTTGATTCGTTGTTTGTCCTCGATGCAAATTATGATTATAAGTAAATACCAGACTACGTACATTAGTTGCTAATCTTCTACAGCATATATAAGCCTCATTCATGCCATCGGAAACTGTTGTATGTAATGTGGTACCAGCCATAATATTTTCAATGGATTAATGTTTCCATCCGTAAGATGTGTTCCCGCCGGGCTTCCGACGGATTCGTCCATCGGTGATGATCTTGACGTTTTAAAAAACCCTTTTAGTGGCCAGCTTTTCCCGGAAACTTTTGCCGACGAAAAAGCCCGACGGCAAAAGGTTTTGAAAACTAAAAGTGGATTAATAAAACTAAAAGCATGGATAGAAAATCGAAAAATGGAACTCGTATCGAGTTTTTATTTGTAGAAAGTTTCATGTGTACTTATATTGTCTAACTTGTAAGTTATAAGTTCTTATCTAAATGCACCGAGTAAATTTGAGAAGAAAAGGAGTTGTAAGGTCTTAAGCAATCGCTAACAATCCCTTCTTTCAGGGGTAAGAACTAACAAAGTGAACAAGATTTACCTAAAAAGATGGTAGGTTGATGAGGAAACCTATATCGTATCATTTAGCAATTTTGCCAGCTTCTCATAATATAATTTTAAAACAAAAAATCTGAGTCCAAGAAAAAGTGGCGGAAATAATTTATATTGAATATTAATGAATCCCTTGGCCGTGAAGATTTGGCAGGATTATTGTTTCTCTCAGACAAGCTCTGCATGCAGCGAAACCTCCAAGTCATGCACCAGTTGGACATATATTACCTTTCTTCATTTTACAAGTTCTACACAACTTGTAACATAAGTAATACCATACCTATGGGTATAATGACAACATCAGAGCCACCACAGAGCATCATATCCTGCAAATGCAAAGCTTTCAACATTGTCAACAACCAATGGAGAAGATAACTGCTTTTAAATTTTTTCTTCTGCATGTGACCACTTTTTTTTATCTCAGTGTTGAAAAACATATCATGGAAGCACATACAACCTTTCCTTGCCCAACGAACACGAAAACAAAAAGGTACACAAAAAGGATTCATCTTCCTGTATGAGATCCTCAAAGCTTCAATAGCATCATTGAATACCTAAATAAATCACAAAACAATCAAAAGATAGAAAATATAAAATACCCAAAAAATGAAAATTGGACTCCTTTCACATCCATTTCCATTTTTATTTCAAACGTACAGAGAAATATCAAGCACGCAGGAGTATCAACAATTACCTTCATACCACCCATAGTAGAGCCAATCAACACTCCACATCTGGTTTTATCTATCTTACCCATCAGAGCTTCTGTTATCCCCCCATCTGCCAATGCTTTCTTTCTTAGTAGAAGTGTCATGCATTTGTTGATTCAAATAAGTAGACCAATAACCACAACAAAAGTTGGAACATGAACAAGTGTGTAACACCCGTAATTTTCGGTTTGTAAAGGTCTCCGAGCGTTTTTGAAACTTGTAAGTGGTGGGATTGTGATAGAAAAACATTATCTAAGTCCCTTGGAGTATCGGGAACTTTCAAGCGCGAAAAAGGAAGGGATTCGGAATCCCTGCATGACCTGGGCGACAATGCCCGGCGATAGTGATACATGTCACTATCGCATGGCACAATCGCGGGCCTTGTATCGCAGAGGGCTGGACACGGGCGACAATGCCACGCGACTATGCCACGCGACTATGCCACGCGACTATGCCCAGGGCATAGTTGCCGGTCATAGTCGCGGTCGGCCCTAGGGATCTTTTAAAGATGCGATTTTCACCCTCCTCCTCATTTTACTTCACACTTTTCATATCTCTCTCTCCCAAACCGTTTTCCCCAAGACCTAATACAAACCCTAACCCATTTTGGAGCCTTTTCTCCTCTAAAACAAGTGTTTCTTCTTCCTCTAGCATACTTGGAAGCTAGAGCTAAGATGTCTTCATCTCCTTCACCATCCTCTTCAATTTCTAGGGTTTCACCCAAACCTTTTTATCATTTTGAAGATTGGGGGTATATGGCTCATCTTGGTGTGAGCTAGAAGTGTTTTGTTGGTGGATTAGAGTTATGGTGGATTGGAGTTACGGTTTACAACTTTAACATTGGATCTCCTCCGCATATGTTAAGGTTTGGACGAAAAGTTATCTCCCTTTATCTCGGTGTTTGAGTTTTCATTGAGAATTTTAACTCATGCGATTTTGTGGATTTAATGGGGTGACTTTAATGGTGTCAAGTGGTATCGTTTTCCTTGAGCTTTGTGTGAGTTGCATATAGTATGCATGCAAGTTCATTTGGAACTTCCGTCATAGTGTCTTAGCTAACGTTTTAGAACGATGAGAGCATATCATTATTTGTCTTTGAACTTGAAACCGACATATATTGTTTTATGTTTTAACCCAAGTGCATGCACATATCACCATACTAGTTTTGTGAAATAATTAACTAGGTTTTGTTGTGGAATATTTGAGAGTTTGATATCATAAAAATGTTGTTTGGGGTTTTTCAAACATTTTATTTGTACGACCTAGAGTTTCGAATCAAACTAAATTACTCATACGTTTGATCAAATTGCATGTATATGTCTTTACTAAGTTTTAGGGAATTTTATTTCATGACATTACATGGTTAAATGTGAACTCTTGGGATTTGATTTAGTAAGTATCCCCTTCTGCAATTTTGTACAAACGTTTTGTTATATACTGTTTTAGTACGTAAAACTATTTCTCATTCGTGTCACAAATTTATACATGTTGGGAACGTAGCGGTTCCTTTGAAAAAGGTTGTTGAAATATCTTTCGTTGGTGTCAGTATTACCTTGATTATTGATCAAATATTTCCTGAAATGGTTTTATATGTGTGGCGGTTGTGACCACTTTGTACACCTACCGAGTAAAGGTAGCAGATTTTATTCGTATGATTAATAGTTATAGAGCTTTTTCATTTGAAGGTTTATAAAATTTCAAACTGGCATTGTAGTTGAAAAACCTTGAACTCATTAGGGTTATAGATTTAAAACCCTATCGCGAAAAGAGTTGTAATTAAGGATTAGAGAAATCCTTGGGATTTGAGGCGTCGGATGATCCGACTTGTGGTCGGTTCCAAATTTTGGGTCCGGCTTGTGAACCGATGCATGTATGAATGATTGAGGTAGTAGATTTAAGTACTCTCCCAGTTAATTAACTGATGATCTTTATGTTTCGATAAACCTTCGGGTTAAAAACGTGTGTGGTTGTTTAGGTATGGTTGCTTTTGAAGTTGTGGGCCAATGGTACGACGACATACTACGTGTCGGTGGTGTACTATCTTGATGGGTACTCGTGATTAACGATGAGATTGTGGTTGGCTAGTGAAGCTGTTTGATTTGAGGTTTTTTCCTTGAGTAGGCGTCAATTTTCTTTTTCTTTCCTTCGACATAGCAACCCTGGAACGAAATATTTGGTAGTATACCCACGTTCGGTTTTGAAAACAATGGTTGTTGGTGTGTTTCGGTGCACTTCCGTTGGAAATGGTGTGTCTGCAGGTCAGGTGGTAACCTTGAAGAGGTTAGATGTGGATAATTAAGAATCAATCATTGGTGTTTCCATAATCGTCAAGGCTTTGGTTGATTCGACGATCAATGATTAAAAGCATTATGGAAGACGTGTAACCTTGGGGGTTTGGGATTATCGACTATCTGTAGAGTATAAAGGTGCGTTTCCGGAGGAAACATCAGGTCAATGTTTGGATCTATGGAAATTTGGGAGCCCTTGCAGACATCGTGTCTGTGTCAGCTTTGAGTAACGGATCTAAGGTTGTATTGGATCAAACCAAACTAATTGTTAGGAAATTTCGTCGAAGGACGATAACCCTTTGGTGGTAATGATTATTGGAGACATTTAGCGAGAATGTCAAGGTAGACTTTCGGTACAAACCGATTGTTGAGGAGACCTTGATGTGTCGTAATTAGAGGTATCTAAGGAAAAGGTTTGCTTTGGGGTATTCTTGGTGGAAATGACTGAGTAAGGTCGTAAGTTACTCTTGAGGTATTAAGATCAACATAAGGTTGGGAGGCAACTGAAATTTAATGTTAAGAAAGTGATTAAGCAAGGACACAACGTTCTTCCCGACATCGGTGAGATATATCGAACGTTGAGGTCGAGTTTGCGATGGCTCGTTATGAGAAACGCAACGACAACCTCAACCGGGATGTAATCGGGTTCGTATATGAAGGCATTCCTTTTGGATAGGGAATCAATCGATCTTTCCAAGTGCAATGTTGGGTGCGTGGTGGTGCCAGATTTCGAGGACGAAATCTTTTTTAAGGTTGGGAGGATTGTAACACCCATAATTTTCGGTTTGTAAAGGTCTCCGAGCATTTTTGAAACTTGTAAGTGGTGGGATTGTGATAGGAAAACATTATCTAAGCCCCTTGGAGTATCAGGAACTTTCGAGCGTGAAAAAAGAAGGGATTCGGAGCCCTGCACGGCCTAGGCGACAATGCCCGGCGATAGTGACACATGTCACTATCGCATGGCACAATCGCGGGCCTTGTACCGCGGAGGGTTGGACGCGGGCAACAATTCCACGCGACAATGCCCAGGGCATAGTCGCCGGTCATAGTCGCGGTCGGCCCCAGGGATCTTTTAAAGATGTGATTTTCACCCTCCTCCTCATTTTACTTCACACTTCTCATATCTCTCTCTCCCAAACCGTTTTCCCCAAGACCCATTACAAACCCTAACCCATTTTGGAGCCTTTACTCCTCTAAAACAAGTGTTTCTTCTTCCTCTAGCATACTTGGAAGCTAGAGCTAAGATGTCTTCATCTCCTTCACCATCCTCTTCAATTTCTAGGGTTTCACCCAAACCTTTTTATCATTTTGAAGATTGGGGGTGTATGGCTCATCTTGGTGTGAGCTAGAAGTGTTTTGTTGGTGGATTGGAGTTATGGTTAAGGTAACCTTCTATTTTCTTCATTTATGGAAATTAGGGTTTTGGGTATAAGTTGAGGTTTTCATGTTTAATATTTGGGGAATGATTATTGATGGTGGAACATGTTTATTCATGGTTGAAATTTACGGATCTAGGTTTTTGGAGGTTTTGGCTTGAGGATTCAAGTTTTTCAAGGAAGCTCAAAGTGGAGTAAAATCTAGATTTAGCCTAAATCTAGCAAGATGAGTTCAAGTTGATTTGTGAAAACGGTGTACATGCCAAAATGTTTATTTTAAAGTGTTCTGCATCTTGTATGAAATTGTTAACTGCTGATAAGTTTGGTTATTTTGAAAGTGTCTAACTTTATAAACTTATATAGCACTCATCTTTGTGATTTTTGGACATTTGGATAAATGTGTTATAAATGAATGGGTTTTGATGAATTATTGCATAAATAGGTATTTGGTCAAAAATGCACTTTTAAGTGTTTGTCGGGTTTTACGCATCATTCATGAAATGAGAGGTTTTGGAAAGTACGAAGGTGTGAGTCCTTTGGGAGTTACATGTTTTGAATGTGTTAATTCATTCTTTTGGGTCATGTAACATTTTAGATTGTAATGCATTGGATCCATAGGCATATGAGTCAGTCAGTTGGTTTAGTTGGGGACCTTATCCCCGTTTTGGGACTGGATATTGTTTATGGCTAGCGGGATCTCGAGGTACAGATCGTGGGTGGTTGAACTCGATAACCGCGTAACCTTTGTTGAAGGGCTCGAGGTAGATATCGTGGGTGGTTGAACTCGATGCCCGTTTTTAATCCAGGTTACTCATCGTGGAATTTAGTGCTCGCGTTGAAGTCTAGTGATTGGTCCCTAAGTCATGTTTTTATGTAAGCTTGCGGTGGTAGCTTGGTTTGGGAGCCGTATACGGAGCTAAGTCTTGCGGTGGTGCTCTTGGAGAACCGGATACGGGGACTTGTGACTTTGTGGTGAGACTCATTTAAGGGTCGAGTAGACATTAGGGTCATTTGGGTATCTTGCGATGTGAAGCTCGAGAACATTGATAGGTGGTTTAACTTTGTGTGCCCGTCACTTTCGATGGAATTCGGGTATCCCCTGTCACCGAAAGGTGCTGTTTTTGGGTATTGAATTTTATTATCCAAGTTTTCGGTGGCGTTTTGTATAATTGGGTTTTATCCTTGATTTATGGGTTGAGTATTATGTCCTACCCGTGTTTTGGGTGTTTTGGGTGTTTCGGGATATAAAGTTTTGACCGTATTTTCATAAATGGAGATTTCAATTTCTATTCACGTTTTGATTGAGTTTTAGGTTAAATCTAATTTATGAATGGACGGTTTATATTGGTATCATCATCTTTGAAGTAGTTTGGATTGGAAAACGTTTAAATTGGTACTCTTTGTCTAAAATGCATATTATTGGAAAATGAGTCGTTTTCATATGTAAGACATATCAAATTGAAGGATTATGACTTTAACCGTATTCTTTCTTTTTAAACAATTAATTTATATATGTTGAAAACTCTTGAGCTCACTAGGCGTTAAGCCTAACCTTTTTATTTGTCGGCATGTGCATCAGGTTCAGATGGGGGTTTGGTTCTAGCAGTACTATGAGGAGACGTGCTTAGTTTTTCACAAGTGTAAGTATTTGGTGAAGTCTTCCGCAGTTTGGAGATAGTGACTATTTTTGGGTTTTAGTAGCACCCGTCCTTATTATAGACTGCATGTATAGAATGAATGTGTGTATTGAAGTTAATTCTTAAATTGCGATTGTAGATGATTCATTTATTGGTGTATTTAGAAAATTTTAAATTAGTTGCTACTTCCAGATCTGAGGGTGTTACAAAGTGTAAAACAAAAATAACAGGAACAAAAATATACATTAGTATTAAAACACCATGATGTGTTTTAAATTTATACCGCAAGCGTACGGGTTATGTAACATACGGGTCGATCACAGGGAGGTGACGATCTAAACACTAACTATTCAATAATCATGACCTAGATATGCGAATCAGATAATTTGATTGATTATTCAACTAAATAGACATAAAAATAAACGAGATTAAGGGAAGGAGAGAGAATAAGGAGCAAATAGAAGCGAACTAAGCAAAATAAAAGACGATTACAATTAAACTAACACCGAGTAATGTCAACCTCGGACTTTGGTAATGGTGAGAATTCAATTTTCAAAAATAATTCAACCCTCTCTCGAGGTGGAAAAGCTTTTTTAGCCAAGATACATACTTTCGCAATATGTACACATTGGGAAGAAACATTGAGATTTAAAATGAATGTATTTCCCAATCAACGTCCCTAACTATCTACATGTTAGGACCGTTGTTATTTATCAATTTGATCGAAGTAAAAGACCAAACTTTCGTTTCATCAAAAACCAATCGAATTAACCAGATGTTTTGTTAAAAGCCAATTAAATCAATTTCAACTTTCGTTAAAATCGAAATGGATTAAAACTCAACATTCGTTTTAAGAAAAGCAATCAATCAATACCAAGACCTCGATCCTAGGCGACGATTACCCAATTAAACGAAAACCGACTCGGGACCAAGCAACAAGTAATTTAATTAAACTCTAACAAAACTAATGATAAAAGAAATCTAGACTAACACAATAACTACATAAGATGAAATCTAATAACAATTAACATTAACGAAAACTAAGATTGAACAAAAAGCTACTAAGCAAACATGTGCACGAAATTAAACAAGCATAGAAAATAAAATTAAGTGTAGAAATTGATTTAACCTAATCTAATGGGTGCAGAAAATTGTAAAGATGCAGTAAATTAGGATAGAGAGCAAGGGATAGAGATGCATAAACGTAAGACATAAAGCAGTAAACATAGGGGAGATGTAGAAAAACTAAAACTTGATGCAAATAAACAAGGGTAAAAAAAGGATTGATGAAGAAATTTCAAGAACGATTAGATAAATAGCAATATTTGAACAAAAACAATAATTAAACTAAGTATATTAAAGAGAATAGGGAAGAAGATACTAGTGATTGTATGAAAAACCGATGGTGAATCGGGTTCCAATGGCCTAAGCTTGTAGTGCAATCTTCTTCCCCAAGTCTTCGAGAAATCGACCAAGAATCTCCCAAGCAAAAACAAAAATGTCGACTACTCTCTCTATGAAAAATATAAATGGATACCTTGTCTCCTCAAAACAAAAACCTAAAAGGGTTTAAATAGTGCAAGCCAAAAAGCCAAAGGAAAAGAAAAAAAGGCCCAACAAAAAAACAAGTCCAATCAACTTTCACGACAGTGAAGAAATCTTCACGCTTGTGAAGGTGCAGCAGAAAATTAAGGGTGTTTCAGGAGCAGTGCTTCACGACCGTGAAGAAATCTTCGTGCCGGCGAAAGCGTGGCAGAAACTTTTAAAGTTGTATCAAATATCTTTCTTCGCGCCCGCGAAGCATGGAGAACAACTATTCCCTTCCGACTTCATCTCTTTCGACGACTTCTCCTCTTTGCTCTCGATCATCTTCTTCTTTTCTTAATTCTCGGCTCCTTCATTTTTGGCTTCTTCATTCTTGGCTTCATCTCCCACCAACACGTGATTATCCTCTTCTCTTTTCACCTTGAGCACGTCTTCACCTATCTCACCTTTAGAATGCACAATCTGCCCAAAACATATACCAAAAGCATAAAAATTATCCCCAAAAGAACTTCCAACCGTGATTAGAGAGAATAAAGAGAAAAATTAAAAACAATGCATGAAAAAGCTAAACTAAACACTAAAATATAAAAAAAAAATCAACTAATATATACAAAGTTAGGTGCATAAAATTCACTTAACACACCACAATATTAATCAATAAATCTATGTGGTCGATCATCGATGAAAAGTATATAATAGGGCAGGAGATGAATGGATCACGAACCTTAAGGTCATGTAATCTCAGTGAAGAATGATCTTGAACCGTGCTTCCTTGTTTCTTAATGTCGTCGTAACAAAAAACTGGAAAAGGTAAGAAAGGTAAGTGATATGTCTTACGGTCTGAGTTTACAATATAAAGGAAATGGTATGCAGTGGAGGCGGGGTCATATCCTATCAGAAATGGTATATATCCGATGGATTTTGGTCAAATGCATATTTGAATGTCATTGCGGTGTATATCATGTATCCTCCTGTGGTACGAAAAACACACCATATCAAATGAACCTTAGGTTTCCTATGCTTTTGCTAGTATAGAGAAGAAGAAGAAAGAGTGGATCCACATCAAACCACTCCATATCACATTTAGTAGAATATTCTCGAACAACATCCTGTAAATTTTATAGATCAAATGAAACTAATAAGATACAATTCCCATCAGATAAATGGTTTAATATATAAAAAACTTAAGCGCAGTAGAAAAGAAAGCTCGCTTTACTACCTGCCACCAAATATGTGTTTCCTTTTGCCATTTAGTAGCTTCGGTCTTCACCTACAACAACAAAGTATTTACCTTGATGAAATGATGACCGATGACGAGTTCATGACCAGCCCACTCCTGAAAATGTTTAAAATTTGAGCAATCCCTGAGGACACAGATATAGGCTAACAAACATCAATTGAGATTTTAAACACCAAAATCCTACCAATAGAATTGGTCACCACTTTCAAAAGCTTATAGGATTTTAGTTCAAGCATCTTGACTTGGATTCAGTTTTATTCCCCAAGTTCTTCTAATAAGCGCTACTGACACCACTGTCGATAATGTTACCAAATTGTGTACGGATATTTGAGATGTGAAGCCCTCCTCGATGTACATGTTCACTATCAGAAGCTTCATTTTTTGACAGTGATAAAAGCTCCACAAGTTCCATTCAGTACTCTAGCAGCATTAATGATAAGTTACCAAGTTATTAACACCTGTTAAGAATGCTTATAACATCAATCTTAAAAAAAATTCTTAACAAGACTGCAATATCTGAAAGTTGTTATGCCCAAACGATACAATTCAATCACAAAGCACCACAAAGGGTTTATCATTTATTCGTACTAATATCGATATATCATTCTAAACCATCTACATTGAAAATAAGGTGGCGTTTGGTTCACCTGATTCCAACGCAATCTGAAGGAATTGGAATGGTCAATTCCATTGATCAAACTCCATTACTACGTTTGGTTCGATTTTTAGGTTTTGTGTTGGAATTTGAAATCCAAAAATCGCTGAATTTAAATTCCTTTTGTTTTGTGCAGGAATTTAAAATCCATTCCGTCCCAACATTTCATAAAGACTATCTTTGCCCCTCCACCTACCTAACCAACTCGTCTTTCAGATTAGTCGATAAATTTGTTGTTATGGATAACCTTTCTCCTTTTCTTATCTCGACTAAGAACACCATATTTTTCATAAAGTTATCCAATAGAAAAAGGTACGTATCTCGTTTAATTTGCTTCTTCTTCTCCACCCTCCGATCTACAACTTGATTTGTTTCTTCTCGATATTTTGTGGGTATCTGCTAGCAACGGCAACGTGTGCAACACATGTACTTTCTCATTTTTTCTGCTCATGTTTTGTTTAGATTTGTATATAATGATTGGGTTTTAGATATTGTTCTTAACCCTCGTTTTTTTTTTAATTTTTTCTTTTGTATATAATGATTGGGTTTTAGATATCAATTTATATAAATAATGATTGGGTTTTAGATAGTGTTCTTAACCCTCGATCTCCTGTTCTCGTTCTTTTTCCACCCCAGATCTACATATTTTCTTTTGTTAATTTTCTTACCCTAAACAGAGCCCAAACAACAGTAGCTAGTGAACATGGTTAATTTTTCTTTTGTTAATTTTTCAAGTTATCTACACTGCATAACCATGTGCAGACTTGATGGGCAAAAACTAATACAACTAATATGAACTTGGTTGATTGATTGCTAGTGAATTATCTAAAAAATGGGCATTCAAACAATCAAATTTTGGAAACACAAAACCCTTGTTGGCGACATCTCAACACAATTTCCCTACTTTCAAGGCTTGTTTTTTTGCATTCCATACTTTCACTTGCTCCACCACTGTCATCCTAATCCTATGGCAACATCCTTATGTATATCTTCCTCCAAGAAAACAATGATCCAAGATAACAGAAGCCATCTTTGATAATCACTAAGGCGTCTCATGTATATTACATTTTCAAGAATTTACTTACCTTGTCAAATTTACATTTTATATTCATTAGGTGTCTTAATTCTTAATTAAACTAAAGCGATTAACTTCTAACTACTTCCTTATAATCCAACTGATGCTTAACTCTCAAAAGTTGGCACACCAAATACATCATGGCACCATGACGTTTTCTAACCGATAAATACCACAACATTCATTGGTATTCCCCTTGTGACTGAATTTGATATTATCTTCATTCTTGATTGTTTAAAAAATGTAAATAATTTTTTTTTTGTAGTTCTTCTTTCGCTAATTGATCTTATTTGAACGTTGTTGAACAAGAAATGGCCCGACTTAGTTTAACAAAACGTAGGCGTAAGCTTAGAAGATTGTTTTTGGAAGAAGCTATGACCATTGTAGTTTGGTTATTTCTTATGGTTTACACTTTAATAGTCAAACACAAAAGGGATAAGGCATTGTTCAATACTCTTTGTCAAATGTGGACAAGGATTCAATATTGCATAGGTATGCCTACGAGAGTGATAATATGTGCATGTCACAACTTAGGATGGATAGAAGGAGTTTTAAAAGGATATGTGGTATGCTTGAAACAATTGGAGGACTACAAGCAAGTAGGAATATGAATATTGATGAGCAAGTTGCCATTTTTCTCCACATTATTGCTTATAATGTTAAGAATCGAGTCATCACATGTCGTTTTCATCGCTAGGTAGAAACAATTAGTAGACTTTTTACTTGAGTTCACAATACGGTGCTAAGATTACATCCCCATTTGCTTAAGAAACCCGAACCTATCCGTGAGGATTCTACTAATAGAAGATGGAAATGGTTTAAGGTATATCTATTTTTTTTTGGTTTTCCATTTAATTAACTTAAAATGTGTAATGACAATTTGACTTTTCTTGGTTCTAGAATTGTCTAGGAGCTTTAGATGGAACATACATAAAGTGTTTAGTGCCACTTGAAGACAATCATAGATACAGAACAAGAAAGAATGATATTGCAACAAACGTGTTAGGGGTGTGTTCACAAGATATGCAATTTATCTTTGTCTTACCTCGATGGGAGGGGTCAGCAGCCGATGGCAGAGTGCTTCGAGATGCTCTTCTTAGGCCAAATGGGTTGAAGGTGCCAAGGCCATATTATTACTTAGTAGATGTTGGATACACGAATGGAGAGGGTTTTCTCGCTCCTTATAGAGGTCAAAGATATCATTTAAATGAATGGCATAATGGATACCAACCAACTACCCTAGAAGAATTTTTCAACATGAAACATTCTTGTGCAAGAAATGTTATAGAACGATGTTTTGGTTTTTTGAAAGCAAGGTGGGGAATTTTAAAAGATAACTCGTTTTATCCCATTGAAGTGAAAATTAAGACCATAATGGCATGTTGTCTCCTTTATAATTATGTAAGGCAAGAAATGCCAACCGATCCGTTTGAAAATGAACAAGGGATGGACGGAACGACCAAAGACGATGAACACCAATCTGAGGATATAATCAGCTCTGTTGGAACATCGACCGAGTAGTCGCATTTAGAAATAATTTGGCACAAAATATGTTTGACCAATGAAATGAAACAAGCTGCACTACAAGAAAACTAGGTATTAGCGACGAAAATTAGCGAGGGAAAAAATCCCTCGCTAATTAGCAACGGATTAGCGACGGATTGACCACATAACCAATCCGTCGCTAATCCCTCACTAATCCCTCGCTAATTAGTGAGGGATTAGCGATGGATTGGGTTTGTGGTCAATCTCTCACTAATCCCTCACTAATTTAGCGACAGATTAGCGACGGATTGACCACAAACCCAATCCGTCACTAATCCCTCACTAATTAGCGAGGGATTGTGTTTGTAGTCCAATCCATCGCTGATCCCTCTCTAATTAGTGAGGGATTAGCAAGGGGTTGTGTTTATGGTCAATCTCTCACTAATCCCTCACTAATTTAGCGAGGGATTATCGGGAGATTTACCACAAACTCAATCCCTCTCTAATTCCTCACTAATTAGTGAGGGATTAGCGAGGGACTTTTGGCATCCGTCGGTAATTAGTGAGGGGATAGCATGGGATTAAAATTTTTATTCTTGTTTTCTCATTTGTATGGGTTATATGTAGACATGTATATGTGTATAAGTTATATGTATATTTGTGTATGTGGTTTATGTATCCTTCGGTCCGTATTATATATTTGTATACATGATGTGTGTGTTGGTTGATAATGCCAATTGAATCTACGTATATATTATTGTGTCTATGTATATGTGTTGTATATGGGTTTATATCCATGTGTATATGTGTTGTATATAGGTTTATATGCATGTATATATGTGAATGTATGGACAATGTTTATGTGTTGTTTGGTAGCCACATATAATGTGGGGGGGGGGGGGACAGGTTTAAACGAGAAGCTAAACATTTTGTGAGAAGGCGAGAAGTGTTTAATCATGTATGATACACAAGCTTAATCATATATGATTAAACAAGTGTTATATTGGCAATAGATAGACGTTTAATCATATATGATTAAACACACTTACTTACAGGTCGTGTAATCATATATGATATCACACTTCTCGCCTTCTCGCAAAATGTTTAACTTCTCGCATGATCCTTCATCTGTATGCGAATGTATATATGTGTATATATATATAGTACATACTTGCATACAAATATTTAATAAGTTACCATTGTAATAAGTTAACATATATACAACACATATAGACCCACTTGCGGTTAGCTAACAACACATATACACATCATGTATACATATATATATATAACAAGGACCGACGAATATATATTACACATAAACATGTATACATATAACATATACACATATACATGTGTACACATTACACATCATATGAGAAAAAAAGGAAAAAACACAATCCCTCGCTAATCCCTCACTGATTTAGCGAGGGATTAACCACAAAACAAAATCCCTCACTAATCTCTCGCTAATTAGCGAGGGATTAGCGACGGATTGACCACAAACCTAATCCATCGCTAATCTCTCACTAGTTAACAAGGGACATGTCCGATTCTTTCTTAAAACCCCAGTTAAATGTCTTTGTCAGTATTGATCAATCCTGCTTGGTACCTTTTATGGTTCATACTCTGCAGTTAAACCTAGATGGTGAAACAAATCTTAAAATTGATCCTGTTTGGCTCTTTAGATGTTTTGAACAATTTCTTTGTTGGTTTGTTGGTTATATGTATCTTCACTTTAAGTGAACATGTGTTTCTTCCTTCTATGATTCATTAAATTATGAGATCTGATGGCTAGTTTTGCTTTTATTTATTTCATATTTTTAGGTGATGTGTATAATTTGTTTATTTATATCATTTTATTTTTGTTCTAATTCAACAAAGTTTGAAGCGTTTTGAAGTTTGGATTTGTGAAGACAAGTGAACAGGGATTTTATTTTTAGGCATGGTAATAGGGCGGGTTTGAGAACCCCCTGCCCCTGCCCCTGCCCCTGCCCCTGCCCCTGCCCCTGCCCCTGCCCCTGCCCCTGCCCCTGCCCCTGCCCCTGCCCCTGTTTCTGTTTATGGTAAAGGGCCCGACCCCAATCCGCGGCGGGTACGGGGATTCATGTCTCGGCCCCAGTTTGCTATATGGTTAATCCCCAGTCAGACCCCGATTCATACCCGTTCCCCGTCCCCGGATCATACCCATTCCCCCAACCCGGTTGAGACACAGTCCCGACCCAATTTTGAAGCTCTTTTCAGCCCTTTTTTCTGCCACTTTTCTGTCAATTTTCTGCCATAAAATTAACAAGATAAATATATTCATATTAAAATTAATTGAACAAACAAATTTTCTTTAAAAGAATCCCTACAAAAAGAACTATTTTTTCCTAGTATAAATGGTTAATTTAACCAATTCTCATCTTTTTTAGTGTTAGAAACACATACAGATTCCATGGAGTTCTGCTCCTCTTTGTCAAGGCTAGGGGATAAAAGACAATTGTAAGTTTGTAACCCAATAAGCTACAATATTAGTTCAAAAAATTGATATGTTGTTTGGGGACATAAAGGCTTATTAAATCAAAAAATATGGAGACACAGGGAGAGTAGGATACATCATAACATCACATATTCACAATCACAGTTATTACATATATAGTCCTGGAAGAGAAGAAATGGTAATCTAATTTTGGAAAATAAGTAATATATTAATAAAATATTAAAAATAACATATAAATAATACCGGGTACGGGGCGGGGCGGGGATAAATTACCCAGCCCCGGCCCCGTTTTGACCCTACCGGGGATCCCCGCCCCGGCCCACGGGACCCGGTTTAGCGGGGAATCCCCGGCCCCGATCAGGTTGGGTGAGTTGGGTTCCCCACCGGGTCGGTGCAAATCACCATCCCTACGTGTATAAATGTTTAAAACTTTCATACACACAAGCCTTATACACAGTTGCAAACTGTGTATAAAGCCCAAAACAACCGTCAATAAAAAAAACTATTTTGTAGTAGTGACTCTAAGGTCGCGTTTGGTTTGCGGGATTGTAATGGATTTGGAGGGATTTGGATTTCAAATCCATTCCAATCCTGTTTTTGGTTTACAATAATGGATTTCGTTGACCGGATTTGAAATCCCTTAACCATTTTAAAATCCCTGATTGATTTCAAAATCCTTTGCAATGGGCCAGAATCCAAATCCTGATGGATTCTAAAGCATGTTGGATTTCAAATCCTTAACCAAACACATGAAGGATTCCAAATCCCCCCAAATCCAAATCCAAATCCAAATCCCCCCAAATCTAAATCCCTCCAAATCCAAATCCTTACTTGAAATCCAATCCATTCCCGTAAACCAAACGTGCCCTATGCTTACTTACATTTATATGTTCATGCCAAAGATAGCCGAAAGGGGTGATAGACATGTTACTTGTTTGATGTAGAAACTAACAAGAGTATATGATTTATGAATGTCAATCCTGCCATATGGGCACTTTATGGCCGATGTGCAGGTACTGATGTTTTACAACAGTTGACCAACTGATGAAGGAAATTAAAAAGATTAAGTAGATCAACTGATGAAGGAAAAATATATCATTGTAGTTTTACACTTTTTTCCTTGTATTGTCCTATTGGATTCATGTACGTATTAGATTATGTTTCTTAAATTAAGAATACTTGTTTTGATTTTTCATTACTGATTACAATTAAGTCTTGCATCGCGGGACATCTTACTTGTACACGACTACTATATAGTGGCTTAATGAGATGTATTCTTAACATGTTACGGTAAATGTAATGCATAATATATATATATATATATATATATATATATATATATATATATATGTGTATATATATATGTGTGTGTGTGTGTGAATAAAAAATTTAACTATTTTTTTAAAATTATTTTTTTAAAATTGGTAAAAGTATTAGTGAGAGATCAGTGATGGATTTCCGTCGTTAAAAGTTAGTCACTAAAAGTTAGTGGGTCCGTCTCTATAAGGACCCTCGCTAATCCGTCACTAATAGGATCCCTTGCTAGTCCGTCACTAATCGTGACCCTCGCTAATCTGTTGCTAATAGGAGCCCTCGCTAATCCGTCGCTAATAGGAGCCCTCGCTAATCCGTCGCTAATAGGAACCCTCGCTAATCCGTCGCTAATAAAAACCCTCACCAATTTGTCGCTAATAGTTTCCCTCGCTAATTATGGATTATTGTCCATAATTTTATGAGTGGAGTATTGTGCCGCACCCGTGTTGTGGGGTGTTTTGGGATATGAAATGTTATTCATGTCTTCATAAATTGGAAGTCGATTCTACTATCATTTTGAGTGAGTTTTCGGTTGTATCATTTTATAAAGAATGTTTTGTAATGGGGTGTTTATCTTTGAAATGCATGATATTGTAAAAGAATCGTCCCCAAGTTTAAAGTAAATCATTTGAAAGATTATGATTTAAATTGAAGTTCATTCCATTTAAAGATATATTTATTCAAGTAAAACTCTTGAACTCACTAGGCGTTAGCCTAACCTTTTTAATTGTCGGCATGTCCAACAGGTCCGGTTGGGAATAGTTCTAGTAACACAATGAAGAGAAAAGTACTAGTTGTGTACCCGAGGAGTGAATAGCTTGATGAAGTCTTCCGCATTACGTTGGGGAGAGCAACTTGTATTTGGGTTAAGTAACACCCGACTTCAGTCTAGTCCTTGTAATTTATTGGAGTTTGTATTTGTTGAGGTTATTTATCGAATTTTATATTTGAGGCATATTGAGGTTTGATTTGTAGGAAGATGTGTTGTCTATATTTGATGTTATATCGAAAATTTTATTAATTTCTCTTACCAAATTTAAGGGTGTTACAACAGGTGTCGTCCATCCGATGGCTGGCGTGTGAAAGGTCGATGACAGGTGTCGACCATCTATCGACTCGACCTGACACCGAATCCTACTTACCGAATCCTATATAAATAGGAATCTCTGGTTGAATCCTTTCCTTTTTACGCGATTACAATTTCTTTTGAAAGAGTGAGCTTTCATATTTTCGACAAATATGTGCAAAAATATCTCTAAATGGCAATTGATCCTCCTAGTACCGTTAGAAGGGAGGTGGAGATGAAGGCTTTTAGGCTTCTTCCCAAGATTCCAGCTGACGTGAGGTTGAGTGCTCCGGACCAATTGAGGTCGGAACAATGTCCGAATGAGTATTTGGTTCTATACGAATATCCATTCAAGATAGGTTTTGCGTGGCCCTTCTCTCCATTGTCGAGGTTGTTTTTGACAATCTTTGGGTTATCGTCGGGGTAGATGATGCCACAATTCTGGCGAATCATTCAAGTAATTGAACGATTGACAGTAGGTTTGGCATCGCCTTTTTCGGTTAACGATCTCTTACTGGCCTATACGCTCAAAAAGACGAACCATAGGTATAATCTTTTTTTCTAAATATGGATGAGACCGTGTTTTGGTTCAGGCGACTGCGGTCAATGATCGCAAATGGAAGACGCGATACGTTTTTGGTCTCTTTTCGTCGAACAACGATAACGCTCGATGGCTCACCACAGGGTGGAATACCATGGGTAAGGTGTTTAGATTTTCCTTGCCCTTGGTATGTTAGCATTTGTCTAATGATTTTTCTTTTTCAGCGATCGATTTTTCTGGAGTCGTGCCTTATTCTAACTCAACTTTGAAGATCGATAGATTTCTCGAATATAGTGTCGAGGATCGATCTTTTTCCCCATGTCATCAGTGGACGAGGATGAGTATGACGAAGTAGTCATCGTGGGAGTCTCTGCCGATGCCTCGGAGGAGGATGAAGAAGAAGAGGAGTATGACACAGGGGTCAGACGAGAAACTATGACAGGTATTGTTTCTTCTTCGTTTTATTTTAGTGGTACGGTCTAGTCTTTGAGACGTTACCTATTGATTGTGAGGTTTATCCTGAGGCGTCACTCAATGGTTCCAAGATCATGTAGGGTTTTTAATCATAAGACTTTACCTACAGATCGTAAGGTTTTTGTAAGATGGTCTTACTTGTAAGATCTAGTCCTGAGACGTCACTTACTAGGTCATCTGTTTTTGTTTTACATGAAGTTTAACTCCATCAAAGTAGGTGACGGGTCCTTCGAGGAGGGAGGATTTGGCCCAGCTTGCTCGAGAAGGTCGGGCGATGAAAAGAAGGGCTCTTCTGACATCTGGATTGTGTGTAAAGAAGACTAAGACGGTTCCGATGGAACCATCTTCAACGTGCAACGATCCTGAGGTTGTCGTCACAGAGAAGGTGATGCCACTACCAGTCGTGGAAGCCATGCCAGTTTCCTTTGCTACACCATCGGGGGTGGAGACTCCTTCTTCGCAAGACAAGGGGAAGGGTCCTCAGATTGATGAGGATACGAACATAATGTCGGTAAACTTTCAGTTCTCGGCCGACTTTATGTCATCTGATCGTTTGGACATAAAGGAGTTGTTTCTGCATATAAACAACTTCTATCTTCCGACCTCTCGTGATCGCTTCAGGGGCACCACAATTGAAGATATGGAGGCCAGCGTGACTGGGCTCTCCTTTATGGTACGAAATCGTAAGCTCTTTTTTATTTCATAGCTTTTTTATCTGACATTTACATACCGTATATATTTATTATAGGCATTCCAATCATCCCTAGCCCTCAACTCACGTCTCACTGAGGTGAAAAAGCTGGTCCCAAGGCTTTAGATCGAGAGAATAGGTCTTTTGCTAAAGCAAGGGAAGCGGCGGCAAAAAAGAGAGGAGATTTACTCTCGTCTTCACGATGTCCTCAGTAGGTTAGAGGTCATGGAACGCGAGAATACGGAGCATCAAGGACGACTGAAGGAAGCTATTGACGACGATGACGAGCGTGAACTTGAGTTGGGAGATGAGGCTTCTCAAGATGGTGACGCCGAGGTTGCGGTCGACCCTCAGCAACAACAACATTAGCAGGAGCACTCGACTCCTTAGTTTAAGTCTTTCGCATTTTTTTTATTTTTTTAATCGGGCGATCGTTGGTGGTCGTGCCATGCCTTGTAATATCTTTTCAGATATTAATACAAGAACTTTTGACTATGAAACCTGTCGAAACTTTATTCTATCGCACTCTTTACTTTGTTGAAACAACCATTAGAATAATTGCATAAGTGATTCACCAAACATCGAGAGGAAAGTAGAGATAGAAATTTCCCATGTAACTCACGACATTAAATACTATCAAGCATAAATCGATGGACTACCGACTGGGCAAGTAAATAATTTTACCAAGTAACTTGCGATCGACGCAAATTATAAACCTGTCAACCGAGATTGAATTTTCGTCTGGAGCAAACTTGTTTAGATGTTTAAATCATCCTTAAGTAAAAAGAACCATCATGTACGATCAAATAGTAAATGTTAACCCAAAGGATGGAACCAAGGAACTTGCGATCAAGGTAAGATTCCTGATACCGGGTTGCAGATCATACGACTTGGTCGTGAGATGATCGTACAACCATGAGTGTAGTCGGATAGTCGACTGATCCTATAGTGAAACGACATTAGAGGGGGTTGTTGTCTTGACCAACGAATCTTCGATGCTTAAGTCAATAATAGTCATGAAGAGATAATCGTAAGAAAAAAGAAATATGTTTAAAAGAAATACTTCTTCAAATGTACCGCGTTCCAACTTCGAGGAATGTCACGACCATCGAGGGTTTGCAAGCGGTAAGTTCTTTTCCAACAACCTCAGTTATCCGGTATGGACCTTCCCATTTGATGGAAAACTTACCTGAGTTTGGTTCTTGGGTGTTCTGAAACACACGTTTCAAGACATAATCGCCTCCTTGAAAGATCTTAGCTTTGACATTCTTATTAAAGTGTCGTTCGACCCATTGTTTCTGGAATGCCATTTTAATTAATGCTGACTCCCGTAATTCTTCTAACGCATCGAGGTCGTAACTTACTTCGACTAAGTTGTGATCGAACGACGTGTGTTGTGAGGTCAGAAGTTGGGTCTCGATAGGCAAGACCGCTTCGCAACCATACACCATAGAGAAAGGAGTTTGCCCTGTGGATGTACGAGGCATCGTACGATTGGCCCAAAGAACTGTCGAAATTTCTTCAACCTACTTGCCTTTTGCTGCCTTAAGTCTTTTCTTGATCGACTTGATGATCGTTTTGTTACTCGACTTGGCAAGTCCATTTGGTTGAGGATACCGGGGCGTCGAAGTCATAAGTTTGATGTTACGATCTTCACAGAACTGTTGGGTTCTATCGCTTATGAATTACGATCTTGGATGGGATTCCGAACCTGCAAATGATGTTAGTCTGGATAAAAGAGATGACTTCTTTTTCCCGAACTTGGGAGAAAGCAGCCGCTTCTATCCATTTTGAAAACTAATTTGTAAGGACTAGAAGAAATACCTTTTGCCCAAGGGTCGGAGGTAACCTGCCGACAATATCCATTCCCCGTCGCATGAAGGATTATGTGACATACCTGAATGTCGTTGGCATGCGTCACAACTTTGGACGTACCTTATTGTGTCTTGTCATAAGGTTGGCCAATAGTATCCTTGTCGAGAGATATGATTTGCCAAGATACGACCACCTGAGTGATTACCGCACTCTTCATCGTGCATTTCTTGCAAAATGCTTTGGAATTGGGCTTTTATTGGTGGCACGTCGTAAATTTAGTCATGTCAACGATCGTCTGTAGAGTTATCCTCTAATCATAATGTACCTGGATGCCTTAAATCTGGTTTTTCGGGCTTCCATTTTGTCTTCAGGAAGTTAGTCGTTCGTTAAGAATCTTCTGATGTCGCTTGACCAGTTATCTTCCTCTTCTATTGCTTGGACGTCGTTTTTGTTTTTAATGGACGACGTCGCCAGATGAATTATTGGAACGACGTCAAATAGGGATTGTTCGAGTGCCGATCCAAGATTAGCTAATGCGTCAGCTTGGGTATCTTGATCCCAAGGGATTTGTGAAATAGAAAAATCCTAAAATTCCTCGGGCTTGGCTTTGGCTTTTATGAGATAAGCCGTCATTTTAGAGTCTTTAGCTGCAAATTCCCCATTCATTTGATTCACGACTAGGAAGGAATCGCTTTTGATGTGAAGTCTTGTTACCCCCATGTCGTGAGCCATATTCATTCCTATGATCAAAGCTTAGTATTCAGCTTCACTGTTCGTATCTCTGAAATCGCACCGTATGGAGTATACCATATTGGCCCCCTGTGGCGACTTGAGGACGACACCAAGACTTGCCCCTCGGACATTGGATGATTCGTCGATGTGTAAAGTCCAGGTCGCGTCGTTGAGAGTGGCCACAGGTTCCGTTGGTACATCTAATTCTGGTTTGAAATCGGAGACGAAGTCGGCCAGTGCTTGCGATTTGATAGCGGTCCTGGGTTTGTATTCAATGTTATAACTACTAAGGTAGATATTCCATTTTGCCAGTCGACCTGTCAAATCGGGTTTCCTCAAGACAGACTTAAGAGGAAAGGTGACTCGAAATAATGACGTAACTTTTTTACCGTTGTAATTAAAGCTAACAAAAGTTTTTCCATAGAGGAATACCTGGTTTCAGCGTCGAGAATTGACATACTTACGTAATAGATTGGAAGTTGTTGTTTTTCGTCCTC
This sequence comes from Arctium minus, assembly GCA_954870635.1. NCBI lineage: Eukaryota > Viridiplantae > Streptophyta > Magnoliopsida > Asterales > Asteraceae > Arctium > Arctium minus. The sequence continues at coordinate 39,537,784 of OX941080.1, read as the reverse complement.
TCGGATTACGACGTCACTTATAGCAGTCGAGCTGACGGCAAGATAAAGCTGCAGGACCTCGTGATCCTCAGGTTTTGACAGTAAAAGTGGCGACGCCGTATACTCCTTGAGCTTTCGGAGCGCGTTTTCATGGTCGTTCGTCCATTCGAAGCCCCTGTTTTTTCTCAAAACATTATAAAATAAGTGGCATTTATCTGAAGATCGAGAGATAAACCTGTTTAATGTCGCAATTCGTCCAGTAAGTCATTAGACCTCTTTAAGGTTACACAGGGACTTAATGTCCGTGATCTCCTTTATTTGGTCGGGATTGGCCTCGATCCCACGACGGGTGACCATGTATCCCAAGAATTTCCCTACCCTTACTCCGAATGAGCATTTCGTTGGATTGAGCTTCATATGATACTCCTTGAGAATGTCGAATGATTGCTTCAGATGATTGATATGATCGATTTCTCGCTTTGATTTGACCAACATGTCGTCGATGTATACTTCCATTGTGTCGCCAAGATGCTCTTTGAACATCATGTTGACCAGTCGCTGGTATGTTGATCCTGCATTCTTGAGATTAAAAGGCATGACCTTATAACATTAAATCCTTTGTCTGTCATGAATGTCGTCTTCTCTTGGTCATCGCGATGCATCAGGATTTGATTATACCCAGAATATGCGTCCATGAAAGTTAAGAGTTCATGTCCGACAATCACATCAACCATAGCGTCAATGTGAGGTAATGGGAACGGGTTTTTAGGACAAGCCTTATTGAGATCAGTAAAAGCAATTCATACTCTCCATTTCCCGTTCTTCTTCTATACGACCACGACATTTGCTATCCATTTGGGGTATTTTACTTCCCGAATTTTTCCAGTCTTGAGTAAATTGTCGACTTCTTCATTAATTACTTTGTTTCGCTCAGGAGAGAATTTGCGTCACCTTTGTTTGACTGATTTGGACGACGGATCGACGTTGAGTAGATGTGAGATGAACTCAGGGTCGATGCCAACCATATCCTCGTGCGTCCAAGAAAAACAGTCTGCATTATCCTATAAAAAAGAAATCAGCGATTCTTTTAAGGAAAGGTCAAGAGACGTACCTATGAAGACAACCCTGTCAAGTTTATCCTTATCCAAGATAACTTCTTCCAGTCGATAGGCGTCAATGGTGTCAGGATCTACCTGGTTCTGTAATTGCTAGATACTCTGCTTTTGAGGCTTCATCGTAACTTTGTAGCAATCTCGCGTGATCTTTTGCTCACTTTTAACTTTTTGAACACCCCAAGGCGTAGGGAACTTGATTGTCCGATGATATATTGATAGAACAACCTTCATATCATGAATCCAAGGTCTCCCTAGGATAATGTTGTATGCTGACGAGCAATCTATGACGTTGAATTTGGTCTGCTTGTTAACCCCTTTAGCGAATACTGGGAGAGTAATTTCCCCAATGGTGTTAGCCATGTCGCCATTGAAGCCCACAAGGACCGTCGAACATCGCACGATTTCTGACCTGTCTATTTCCATAACTTTGATCGTGCCAAGGAAAATGATATTAGCATAACTTCCTCCATCGACAAAGATTCTCTTAGTCGAGCAATTCCCAATCGTAAGTTGAATGATTAAGACATCATGATGTTTCTGCCATTGTTTGTCGAGATCCTCTTGATCGAAGATTATAGGCATAGCCTCCAACTCCAGTTCATGTTTTGGTCATGACGATCGTGAGACATGAAGTTCTTCAGGTCCTCGACTACCGTATCGCTTGGTTGCCGAGTACATTAATCCACAAATATTGGAACCTCTAGTCATGCAATTAACGACTTTTGCATGTTCTGGTGAAGATGGCAGAACGTTTACGCCTAGCACATCTTGCAGGTGTCCTTTTGGTACGAGCCAAGCCAATTCTTGTTGTAAGGCAATGCAATCGTCCGTTACATGGCCATAGTCGCTATGAAAGTCGCACCATTTGGATATGTCTTTCTTGGCATCGTCTCTTTCACTTTTTGGAGGCCACTTGACGTTGGTCTGGACATTCTTTAGGTCCTCGACCACCACTTTAGATGTTCCTTTGAATTCGTCAGATGAAATCTTAGGATACTGAGAGAATTTGTTCGCTGGTGCATTCTTCTTTTTGTCAAATCTCACGTTCGAGATTTGTTTAGACGTCTTGACCTTGGAGGTCAATCTAGCCTTGAAGTCCAGTTTCTTGACGCTCAATGCTTTCTTATCAATGTAGTGCTTGCGACGGAAGGCCGCATCGTCCTCGACCCATATGTAGGCCAGTGTTCGAGCTCGAACGTATTAGAAGTTTTCCGGTGGATACTTTGTCAGATCCAAATATAGGTCTGAACTGTCACCGAGACCTCGCTTGTAAGCCTCGATCGCAGTCCTGACATTACAATTTCGTACGCTCATCATCTCAGATTGAACCCTTGTATAGGTATGCAATTTAAGAAAGCATGACAATTGAAATGGGTAGTCCGAATTGCTATAGCTCAAACTCAACAGCCTAGCTTCGCTACAGAACTATGATCTACGACCACCCTCTCTCATCCGAAGATTAAAGTATTTTTGAACTGACTCATGTGTCTTATGGGTGATGTAATAGAGGTCGCTAGTTTGCTTTTCCATCTTACGACTGCTAGTAAATTGTTGAAAGAATTGATTGACTAGCTCTGCGAAGCTGCCGATAGACTTGGGTCGCAAGTTAATCAATCACTGAAGTGCAGCACCCGTGAGAGTCTCACCAAAACTTTTGCACATGCATACCTCCTGATACTGATGGGGTATCGACACAATCCACATCAACTGTTTATACTATGCGATATGCTCGGTCGGATCACTAATTCCAGAGTACTTTGGAGTGAACATTGGGATGTGTTAGAACATAAATGTAAGTGTTGGAGTACTTTAGATATGGATTGTATTCAAGATTAAAAGATTGGTTAAAAATGTAAGTGTTGTAAAATGTAAGGGTTTTGTTGTAAAGTCAACTTTAGTTAACTTAGTATAAATAGCTTTGTTTCCTTGTAAACAAAAAGTCACGCGCACAGAAACAGAACACAGAGAATTCGCATAGAAGACATCAAGTGAGATCTGTGACACCATAGACTTGTGACTTCGTTGTAATCTTGTGACTTGAATACAAATGATTGTTCTTGATAATCTGTGTTGATTAATTGCTAGTAAACTGGGATCACAATTGGTATCAAAGCCTAACGAAGAATCATTCATCGTACGATCGAGATCAAGTTGTTTGGTTTGAACAGTCACTGTGAAAACTTCGAATTCATTGATTTTATGTTAAATTGGATGTTCTTTGTTGCTAAATTGATTCTGTGGATATAGTCGAACATTATAGAATCAATTACATTGTTGAATTTCATCAAATTTGGGCTAATTGGATTGATTTTTGAGATTTTTTGTTTGAAAATGTGTGTTACTGTGTTGAGATCAAAGTGTGCTTTAGAGATGTTTTTGGACTAGATCATCAACAACAATTGTGCTCTATTGTTGTTTTTGAACCTGCTCACAAAGTATCAACTCAAAATTCGAAGTATTGAGGTTGAATTCGAAGAAATCTGGAAAAACAAATGAGATCCACAGAATTCGCATGATAATCAAAGAACTCGTATGAATATGGAAGAATTCGCATAGAAGATTTCGCATGGTGAAAATGTTGAAGAATTCGCATGCTGAAGAGCCTTGAAGATGATATTTTTCTTAAGTACAAAATTCGCATGAGAGACATATGAGAAATGTACAGAATTCGCATCACAGAGACATGCGAAATGTTCAGAATTCGCAAGATGCAAGTCTTTGAAGATGAAATTTTCTAAGTGTGGAATTCGCATGTGAGTGAGATGCGAAAAGTAAAAAATTTTCATGGTAGTGTTATGCGAAAAGAAGGAATTCGCTTAAGAGAGATATGCGAATTGTGAGGAATTCGCACATAGGTAGATGAGAAAAGCTAGAATTCGCACGCAGGCCTATGCGAATTCTGAGGTTTTCGGCTAAGCCTCATGCGAATTGTGCTCCTCATGAATAGTGATCTGCGAATTGTGATAGTTATGCGAAAAGTTTATGATTTTTTTGAGAAAAGTGACTGTTTTGAACCCATTTTGCTACAAGTTTGCCCTGTTCCCAACATTTTTACGCTTAATGCATATGTGACATCACTCTTATCTTCTGTTGGTCACATATGCTTAGCAACTGATCTAATTTTTCACGAGTACTCAAGCTTGTCAAGATTTTCATATTCTGGATGTGAGGATTTAGTCTCTGATTGGATTGAATTAGCTGTCTGAGCATCTGCAATCATCAGCCTGGAGTGCTTCTATTTGTTGTTAGACCGTTGAATGTTCTTGATCATTCTTCTGACCTAATCAATCAGTAGTGTGAGTGACTGCAATCATTGTTCTGATGCTTTGGTGGTGTTTCATAATCCTAAGTGCTTATAATCATCCAGTTGATTTGTGAAGAAAGGAGTTCTGAGTTTGATTGTTCAGTGTTCTGGAAAGCTATTAGAAAATGAGCATCTTTCATCAGTTGTTGAACAGTAATTGCCTTATAACCCTTGCATTGTAGTGTTTGCTACCAAATGCTACCTCCTGTAAGTTGATCAGATTAAGTTCTTAAGCTGAATTCTTATTCAACTCGAGGTTCAAAGACAGATCAGATGTTATACACTCAAGATGCACTTTGGGTGTCATTCCATAATTCAGCACATATCATTCTTGTGGGCGTAAGGAATGTGTTGGGTTTACAAGAGTCAAAAGTTGTCTTTATGTGCACTCAGTCGAAGTTATTGTCTACATCAGATCTGGTATTAAAGTTGAAACTTCAAGGATAAGAGCTACTTTCTAGGGGGAGCTTAGGATGCTTTGAAGTTTATGCAACCCTAAGTTTTCTAAAGAAATCAAGGGGGAGAGGAGCTGAAGCTGAGCTGAAATGGATGATTACTTTACAAAACTTAGGGGAGAATGTTAGAACATAAATGTTCTATTTTAGAAGTTTAGTAAAGTAATCCTTTGTATTTGTTATTGGGCCTTGTACTTGGTTTTGGGCTTAAATGTAACAAGGGTATTGGGACATATAAATAGGGTATGTTAGTGTTTGGGTTTTGTAACTTGTCTTTCACAATGTAACTCATATGAATTATACGCTCTCTGTAGTTTAGTTTTAATCTTGTGAATAAAACTACAGATTCATTCCCAATAATCCTTGTTTATCTTTATCAATCATTCAATATTGATCTCAATGGACCTCACAGGATGTTGTACTTTTTTGGGACGTCGACCATGGCAATTTCATCGACGAAGGGTGATGCTTGAAACCCGGTCCTTGGTTGAACATCCACATGTACAACAGCTCCTGGAAGCTCTGCGAGTAACGACAACATATTTTCATTTTGTTCTTCTAACTACTTCAATCGTCATGCGACAGGATCGTCCAGATTGAAACTGTTGCTCGTCAGGAGTGAAACTGGCACAAATCCTGAGTCTTGAGACATGACACCTGCATTTGGAAAAAACTCGTTGTGATGCGATGTCTCTCCAGCGTCACCATTAACTGGTGCATGTATTGAAGGCACGGACATCGATGGAAATGCTGTCGTTTGAGGTGGCATCGCTGGGATCGTCGGGATAGAAAATGTGGCGACTCTAGTGGTTGCTCCAGTACCGTACGTTGGCCCGGGGTATGGAGGCAATGGAGGTTGAACACCTGCAAAAAGCATGCAAAAAGGTGGCCTTGGACCATACTGAGGCCTAAATTGGTTTCCACATTTTGATTCCTCATTGTTGAGAGTTCTTCAGCTGCTCTGCGATTCTGCTCATCCAGAGCATTAATGCGACGGCGAGCAGCATCAAGTTCCATACGCATTTGAGCAATGATGTGGGCTTGAGTTCCCTGAGCTTCCATGATCCTGCTAGTCAAAAAAGTTGCACTGAAACTGTTAGTAGGCCGCACTCTTTGTCGAGGATTTTACCCTAGCTGAGCCCCACGGTGGGTGCCAAACTGTTAATGCCAAAAATTGTCCCAAGGAAGATCTAAGGTCGGTGTGGAGATTTAGCAACTAAAGTAAGCGATCGATCGACAAATCGTACGACATATAATAAAAGTAAATAAGAGAAAGAGAATTTGGTGACGCGGAAAACCACGTCGAGGGTAAAAACCGCAGACGACAGCAGAGATTGTCAAATGAACTATGGACGTCAGACAGGGACGTCGTCCTTTAGAAGGAGTGATCGAAAATACAAATGATAATATTACAAATAGAATTAAGCAAATCGTAAATTCGTATGATCAGTCGTGCGATGGAACACTTCGTCGAGAGTTCTTGCTTGAGAGAAAAGAGTTTGAATCTGCTTGTGCGTAGTATATTTCTGATGTGCTTCAGATGATCTCGAATGTATCTTTGAGCTGATATATATAGCTTTGGTCTTCATAAATGTGCATTTAATGTCCAACGATATTGTTAATGATTGATCTTGATGATGCTCGTCTGTTATATATATTGGTCATTGTGTGCTTTAAACCTGTAATAAAGGATTTATAATGGAAAATGGTCGTATGTAATAAATGATAAACAATCATTAGTTACTGTTTGGGTCAAAAATCCACGACCACGACGAGTGACATTTAATGCACGACTATTCTTGTATTAAGATAAGATCCTGTCGACCAAACATATTTTTCATATCCGTCGACACTTCCGTGAAAGTCGGTCGAGCGTCGTACGACCATCGTAAGATTACTCTCGACCATGACTATACTAACATCCGACCCAACGTTCTTTTCTTATTTATTTAATTCTCATAAATACCAACGGATATAACTGACATCGGACATCAAGATCATTTAAACTGCTTCAACCGTTACACCAAGAATCAATGAGACATTTATGAAGATCAAAAACTATAGATACACAAGATATCATTTCATTCGGACACCTGCAACCACACAGTTTACAAGCCATACAAATAACATTTGAAAGCTCTCTCACTCTCATTACACGATCGAAGCTTTATACGCACGATAGAAGTGTTTTATACACGACTAGCACTTGTTTCTGTATTTGTGTTTCATACTTGTCTTGTGCAACACTGTAATAAATAAGGACGTCGCCCCTGTTTGGCGATCATAGTGCACGACGACCTCTCCCTATCGTCCGCAGTTTTTTCCTCGTTGAGGTTTTTTCGCGTCATCAAATCTCTTGTCTCTTTATTTCTATTATTATCGTACGACTTGTCATCTGGTTACTTTCTTTAGTTTGATAAATCTCCACTCCAACCTTAAATCCTCCGAAGGACGATTTTTGGCATTAACATTTTGGCGCCTACCGTGGGACCCTATCTAAAGAAAATCCTCGACAACCGTGCACCGAACTAATAATTTCCATGAATGTCTTTTTCCTATAGGATAATGACAACTCCTCAAGGAACCCAGGAACAAATCATAGCCCAGATGAACATGGAGTTGATGGTTGCACGTGTTCGCATTGATGCCTTGTCGAACCAAAACAGACAAGTTGCTGAAGAAATCGCGTCATAAAGAAATCAGAATGCTAGCAACGCAGCGGGACCCTCGAACGGCCTTGGAGGCTTCAACATGCCTTGGTCGGGACCTCCACTCCCAAACTATCCAAGACCTTATTTCCCTGGCATACCTACTCAACCTATGCCGACGATGCCACCGCCGCTTCCACCATTCTTTCACTCGACGACACCAATTCCCACGATGCCTCCAATAGCTTCAATTCCCAAAATGCCGATGCCAACCTTACATTACAATGTAGATGCTTCCGACTCGATGCAGCGAAATGGTTTCCAGAATTATGGGTTCTGACAGTAGCTCAAGGGAATAACCAAGATGATCCAGTCACTCAATGATTGAAGATGTTGGGATAGCAGAACGAACGTGTGTTGTCGCTACTTGCCAAGCTACCAGAAGCAGCAGTGCCAGTTGACGCCGAACCTCGCACTTGATTTCAAGCGTCGCCCTTTGTCGACGAGATAACTATGGTCGACGTCCCTAAGAAATACAGTATCCCAACATTCACACCAAAGTATTCTGGCATCACGGATCCGACCGAACATGTCGCTCAATACAAACAGTTGATGTGGACAATGTCGATCCCACACAAGTATCAAGAGGTGTGCGTGTGTAAGAGCTTTAGGGCAACCCTCACGGGTGCAGCCCTCCAATGGTTGATTGGCCTCAAGCCAAAATCTATTAGTTCGTTTGCTAAACTAGTGAATCAATTCTCCCAGCAATTCCCCAGTAGTTGCAAGATCGAGAAGCAGACTAGTGACTTGTATTATGTCGTGCAAAAGGTGGGAGAGTCCATCCGAAGTTACTTTAATCGCTTTAACACTGAGATGATTAGTGTCCGTAATTGCGACATCAAGACTGCGATTGAGGCTTATAAATGTGGTTTGGACGAGAGTTCGGGTCTATACACCGATCTGAGAAAATCCCCCCATAGAACTTCGAAGACGTGCGAGTAAGGACTTTGGCCTATATAAGGGTCGAAGACGATGTTGCCTTTCGTCGTAAACACTCTAGCGACAAAAAATCGTTGAGTGTGAAAAAACCTGAACTCAAGGCCAAGGTAGCAGTTAAAGCAGAGTCATCGCGACAAATATCGAACGTCAGGTTCAACAAGAATAAGGTCTCGACCACGACCAAGTTCCCCTAATACCCTAAGATTTCTTCTTATAGATTCAAGGGGACATCCAAAGATTTGGTCGAGCTATTGAGAAACGTACAAGCAACCATTCGATGGTCGAAGAAAAGCGACAAAGTTGATGATAAGAAGGATACGACCAAGTGGTGCGACTTACACAGTGACCATGGTCATATGACAGACGATTGCATAGCCCTCAAGAAGGAGCTTGCTTGCCATGTCCCAAAGGGCAACCTTAAGGATATATTCGACGAACCAGTAACGCTCAATAACGACGTTCGACCACCGTCTCCCATTCATGAAAAAGTTGTGAACTGCGTTACGGGAGGTTTTGACGTATGTGGTCTAACATACTCTGCGGCGAAAAGGCACGCCAGTCAGGGGGCAAGCGACCAACCAATCACTCGATCTTCCCGACTGAAGGAGGAACTGGAACTGGAGTCGATGAAAATAACATTCGACCAAGATGACCTAGGCGACTTACATCAAAAATATCACGACGGGTTAATCATTCAACTCAAGATTGGTAGTTGTTTGACCCGGAGGGTGTTCAGCGAACATAATCTTTCTCGACACTTTTAAGGCCATGGGACTCGACAAGTCGGAGATCATTCGACGTTCGACGACCTTGGTTGGTTTCAATGGAGACACGACAAGCACCTTTGGAGAGATCACTATGCCAGTCTACGCCAAAGGAATCAACAAGCATACCAGATTCAGCGTCATTGATTGTTCATCAGCTTACAACATCATTCTCGGTCGACCCTGGATCCATGACATGAAGGTGGTCCCTTCGACGTACCACCAAACGATGAAATTTCCCACACCATGGGGAGTCTAGAAGATCAAGAGTGAACCAAAAGTTGCTCGAGATTGCTAAAAGACGACAATAAAACCTAGAAAACAATCCATCTAGCAATTACAGAACCAGGATATTCCAGACATTGTTTATGACTATTGTATGGAGGAAGTTATCCTGGACCAAAGCAAACTGAATCAAGTCGTCTTCATAGGTTCGACACTCGATCCTTCCATTAAAAAAGAAATAATATATTTTTTGCAGGATCATGCTGACTGTTTCGCTTCGACGCACAAAGACATGGTCGGTATTGACCCCGAAGTCATTTCTTACAATCTAAATGTGGATCTATCATTCAAACCAATTAAGCAGAAACGTCGAAAGTTCGTTCCAGAATGAAACAAGGTGATTAATGACGAAGTCTACAACCTCCTTAAAACCAAGAAGATTCGCGAAGTAAAGTACCCCGATTGGTTAGCCAATGTCGTGGTCGTACAAAAGAAAAACGACAAGTGGAGGGTGTGCATAGACTTTACAGATTTGAACAAGGCGTGTCCAAAGGATTCATTTCCTTTACCACAAATCAACGCCCTAGTCGACGCGACTGCTGGACATGAACTCTTGACATTAATGGATGCATATTCAGGCTAAAATCAGATACTTATGCACGTCGATGATCAAGAAAAGACAGCATTTATGACAGTTAAAGGTAGTTATTGTTACAAGGTGATGCCTTTTGGTTTGAAAAATGCAGGTTCCACGTACCAGCGATTGGTCAACAAAATGTTCAAAGATTGACTTGGCGATACCATTGAAGTATACATCGACGACATGTTTGTCGAGTTGAGGCAAGCTATCGACCACGTCGAACATCTACAACAATCGTTCGACATCCTCAGAAAATACCATATGAAACTTAACCCCAAGAAGTGTTCCTTTTGGGTAAGCCCCGAGAAGTTTCTAGGGTACATGGTGATAAGACGAACGATCGACGCTAACCCTGACCAAATCAAAGCCATAATCGAGATTAAGTCACCGAGAAATTTCAAAGAAGTTCAATGCCTGACTGGTCGTGTGGCAGCCCTGAATAGCTTTATCTCACGATCGTCAGACAAATGCCACCTATTTTACAACGTTCATCAAAAAAACAAAGGATTCCAGTGGACAGACGATCACGAGCGTGCATTGCAGAAACTAAAAGAATACATGGCGTCACCTCCACTACTGTCAAACCTCAAGATAATAAGGTCCTGGAACTTTACTTAGCCGTCAGCACTAACACAGTAAGTGTAGTCCTGGTAAGGGAAGACACCAAACATCAACTATCTATCTATTTTGTAAGTAAATCTCTGCTCGATGCTGAAACCAGGTACTCGTCGATGGAAAAGTTATTACTGTCGTTAGTTACAGCTGCTAAAAAGTTGCGACATTACTTTGAATCGCATCCTATAACTGTCGTTACCAACTTTCCACTCAAGTCTGTATTGAGAAAACCAGAATTGACAGGTCGGCTGGCGAAATGGAGTATATATCTCAGCAGGTACGATATTGACTTCAAACCCAGGACTGCGATCAAATCGCAAGTTCTAGCAGATTTTGTCGATGACTTTAGTCCTAAACTATAGAAAGAATCACAAGACGAAGCCTATTCGGTGGCGACTCACGACGACAAACCCTGGACTCTACATGTCGACGGATCGTCCAACGCTAGAGGTAAATGATTGGGCGTCGTCTTAAAGTCGCCACAGGGGGGCAAGATGGTGTACTCCATACAATGTGACTTCAAAGCAACGAACAATGAAGCGTAGTATGAAGCCTTGATCGTGGGAATGAACATAGCGCACGACTTGGGGGCAAAAGGGTTGCATGTCAAGAGCGACTTTCTCTTTGTTGTAAACCAAATGAATGGCAAGTTTGCGGCAAAAGACTCAAAAATGACATCATATCTCAGAATAGTCAAGGCAAAATCAGAAAATTTTAAGCCTTTCTTGATCGAACAAATCCCAAGAGATTTGAATACTCAAGCTGATGCCTTAACCAATCTTGGATCGGCACTTAGCAAACCATTGTTCGATACGATACCCATGGTACATCTCATGACGTCATCTATTAATCATGACGACGTTGTCCAGATCAATAATAAAGAAGAAGATTGGTCGAGTGATATAACAAATTATTTAACGCACGACCAACTTTCTGAAGACAGAATGGAAGCCCGAAAGATCATATTAAAGGCATCCAGATACGTCATGATACAAGGCAGGCTCTACCGACGATCGTCTACTGGACTTAACCTATGATGTGTCACCAATAAAACACAAGTCCAGAACATCTTACAGGAAATGCACGACGGTGAATGTGGCAACCATTCAGGTGGTCGCAGTCTAGCCAATCGAGTATCGTGACAAGGCTATTACTTGTTGACACTACGACAGGACGCCATCAGGTATGTCCAGAATTCGACGCATGTCAACGACATTCAGGTATGACGCATAAACCCTATGAACCCTTACACTAGATGTTGGTTCCCTGACCTTTCATGAGATGGGGAATGGATATTGTCGGTAAATTACCACCTGCCCCAGGGCAAAAAGTATTTTCATTTGTTCTTACAGATTATTTCTCTAAATGGATAGAGGCAGCTGATTTTTCCCAAGTTTGGGACAAATAGTTCATATCTTTTATCCAGACTAACATTATATACAGGTTTGGAATACCATCTGAAATTGTCTGCGACAATGGGCCCCAGTTTATAAGCGAAAGAACTCAGTAATTCTGTGAGGATTGTAATATAAAACTCACGACTTCGACACCACGATATCCTGAGTCAAACGGACTTGCAGAATCGAGCAATAAGACTATTATAAACTCGATCAAGAAGAGACTGAAAGCAGTAAAAGGAAAATGGGTCGAAGAACTTCCTTCGGTCCTATGCGCAAATCGTACGCCTCCCCGTACGTCTACGGGACAAACTCCCTTTTCCCTGGTCTATGGATGTGAGGCGGTTCTACCCGTCAAAGTCCAACTACCCACATCGAGGCATACCTCAGTCGACCATAACCTAGTCGACCTAAGTTATGATCTCGACGCCCTTGAAGAAATAAGAGAATCAGCTTTGATTCGAATGGCATCTCAAAAGAAATCAGTCGAACAACGTTTCAACAAACACGTAAAGACCAAAGTCTTCCAAGAGGGCGACTACGTCGTCGATTTTTTCTATACAATCAAGAGTCGAACACAGGTAAGCTTTCAATCAAGTGGGAAGGGCCATATCGTATATCTAAAGTCATCGGAAAAGGCGCCTACAGGCTTCAAACTCTCGACGACCAAGAAATCCCACGTAGCTGGAATGAAACACATCTCAAGAGGTATTTTTTCTAAGTCCATCATACTTTTTTATTATGATTATTTTTCTCGACCAGTACTGACTTAAGCATCGGAGGGTCATTGGTTAAGCAACGACCAACCTCTAGCATTGTTTCCTCGCATGATCGCACGACACAAGAATGCAAGTCTTTTACACAACTTGGTCTTGTAGAACTCGATTCTAAGTTTTTTAACTTAGAAAATTTTTACTATATATATAAATGCCTTGGTCGCAAGAATCTTTGAACTATTTGGATTGCCTAAATCATGAGTCTCGTTGGGTAAAATTGTTTGCCTCGGTCGCAAGTACCCTTGGATTATTTGTGTCGTGTTAAATCGCAAATATTTGTGGATTGAATATCTTACATCCTGATTGCTTGATCGCACGACTTTTGAGTTCGAAAAGTTCCAAGTAGTTTTTGACTTATGTTGTTATCATGTGTTGTTATGTATGTTATTGCATAATATGAAAAATACTCGACAGATAAAGTAAAAAACCATTTCTATTTACCAAAGTTAATGGTTACACGAGGTAGGCTCGACCACCAACGGTCGACCATAGAAAATACAAAAAGACAAAGATATAAAAACAAAAGACTCAAGACGGAGGAGTGTCTTCTGTTGGCTGTGACGTAGAGACATCACCCGCCTGAGCTTCGTCGACCTTGACCTCCTCTTTGACCTCGACCACCTCAATGTCCTTCTCGTCCTCATATTCTAGGTCCTTTTCGTTCCCGATCTCCGCTAGGTAGAGCATGAGGGCCTCCTCGGCGTTGGCAAGGTGATTCATCCCAGCTAGATGATGCCTCATAATGGTCGCTTTCGTCGTCCATCGAGTGAAAGCCTTGACGGCCTTCAAATCCTCCTCCAGCTCCTCGATCTTGGCCTTCTGCTCGGCCTCCTTCTCCCTCATGCCCCTGATCTCTTTTTTATTCGTGACCAGAGACATTTGGGCCCGCTCCAACTCCTCCCGGGTCCCTATCAGGATCTTGCATGACACGTGAAGACGTGTCTGCAGATCTGCTGCTTGACGACTGGAGACTTCCAAGACTTTATGAGCCTCTTGGAGTCTCACGGCCAGGGATTCCATTTGAGACGTGGCTTCCTTCTTCCTGGCGAGAGCGGCTCGCTCCCTCTCCAATGTCGCTTTATCTCTGTCGAGTGCAAGCGGCACGGCTCGACGAATCCTCTCCATCTCCCCGTAGAGACTCAGGGAGGCCTGGAACGTCTGCAAAAGAAAGCACACGACATTAGCACACAATATTAAATACAACAGTTAGAATACAAATATAAGGAAAGGTAAGTGTCGACCCTTACCAGAAATGCGAGACCAGAGACGTTAGACCCCACGTCGTCGATCGTCAACGCCTTGAACTTCTCCTTGAAGGCCGGGAGCTGCTATTTCCCCAGATGAGGAAATATTCTCGACCTATCGAGGACATCATCTGCCATAAAATCCGACGGTAACGTGAAGTTAACCGTCTGGACGTCGGCAGGTCCCTTCCCCTTGTCGGACGTGGGGATAGAGCTAGAGGCCTGAGTCGCCTGCTCCGGAGGTGGTTGATCGACGTTCGACACCTCCGGAGGATTCACCATCGGAGGTGCAATGCTAATGGGGACCGTAGAAATTGGGTCGCCCATCTTAGCCTTCTCGGGTGTAGCAACGCTTGATGCGTCACCACCCTTCGACGATGGTTCCCTCGGGACCGTCATCCTGGTTCTCTTGGGCACACTCGACCCAGTATTCGAGAGTCCCTTTCTCTTCTCCTTTCCCTTCTAGTCAGCCGCAGCAGACATCTTCACTAGAGAACCACCTGAAAACAAGGAAAACAACAATTAAACGCACGACAAACAAAGAAAAGGAGGAAAGAATAAAGGAAATTAAGGGACGAGTACGCTACCTGCCATCTCCTCTCCCTCCTCCTCTTTCTCTTCTTTCTCTTCCTCCTTGTCCTCCTCGGCCTCGACCTCTGAAGGCTCGACGATGGTCACTCCCTCGTCATCATCGTCTGCATGTTGAAGAGGGGTATACGACCGCTCAACTAGGCTATACCCAAGGAAGCAGGCGATCTTGTACACCGAATCACTATTCGGCCGTATTTCATCGAACTTTATGTTTGACATTAGAAAACAAAGGAAGAACATTAGACGTTATTGAATGCAAAAAACATACTACGAAAAACAAAACTAAGGAATACTCACTCGACGTATTCCAGAACGTCTCTGGCACGTCACTATCTGGACCCAGCGACGCCGTACGCACGAATGCATATCTAGATTTCCACCTATGGTCGTTGACCGCAATACTTGGAAAACAGGCTATAACGGTGGAAGCCATCCACCTTCACCTGATACGCCGTGAGGAAGTCGTTCACGTCGAACGGCGACCCCCACTCTGCTGTTAGTCGCTCAATAACTGAGACGACTCTCTAAAATTGGGGCATTAGCTACCTCGGTACAAGGCTGAATGTGTGCATAAACAGCCTCGATAGTGGCGAAAAAGGCCACTTGAACCCTATTTTAAAGGGATACTCGTATATAACAAAATATCCCTCCGGGCACATGTCAGGACGAACCTGACCCAGAGAATTTATGGCGACACTAGCAAGGATCTGCGCTAAGCGCCTAAGATCGTCAAGATCGTCTTGACTTTGGATTGTGCTCGCTAGTTCGCTCGACATAGCTAAACCAGTCATGTTGATCTTTCGCTCACTCTAACCTAAGATATCCCAGTCCTTCCTACGTTTCCTAGCTAAAATCTTGAATCTCATAAAAGAGTAATAGAGATCGTACCTTATATAGTCGCTCTAAACCTCGAACTAATGGTAAAGATTTTGTAGGTTTTTTGAAAGGATTCGTGAAGATGATAAGGGAAATCTCTCTCTAAAATTGTTTGAAAGCATAAAAGGAAACAATCCCCTGGATACCCCTATTTATACGCTCAAACATATCAAGTCGAGTCGCTCGATGATCGACACATGTCGATCGACTTTTCGTGTGTATCATTGGATTATCGACACCTGTCCTGACAACTGTCACGAACGCGGATACACGCCACCATGACGTAACGTGTGTCAGTTAGGCCATCATGGGCCTAGTTGTAAATGAACCGATTCGGTTCTGAAGTGACTAGAACCGATCCCCCGAGTGACACGTGGCGACCGATCTTCATAGGGAATTGTAAGATCCATAGTTGGAAAGACTGGCATCCCGCCCAGAGTTTTACCTTCTCCGGTCCTGGCCAAAATATTCAATAAAACTTAAAATTTTAAATTCAAAAATTCCGCTTAATTTTAAATTTTGAGGGCAAACTGTTTGGGTCAAAAATCCACGACCACAACGAGTGACATTTAATGCACGACTATTCTTGTATTAAGATAAGGTCCTGTCGACCAAACATATTTATAACATCCGTCAACACTTCCGTGAAAGTCAGTCGAGCGTTGTACGACCATCGTAAGATTACTCTCGACCACGACTATACTAACGTACGACCCAACGTTCTTTTCTTATTTCTTTAATGCAGGTTTAATGCTTATAAAAACCAACGGATATAACTGACATCGGGCATCAAGATCATTTAAACAGCTTCAATCGTTACACCAAGAATCAATGACACATTTATGAAGATCAAAAAATATAAATACACAAGATATCATTTCATTTGGACACCTGCAACCACACAGTTTACAAGCCATACAAAGAACATTCGAAAACTCTCTCACTCTCATTACACGATCGAAGCTTTATACGCACGATAGAAGTATTTAATACACGACTAGTACTTGTTTCTATATTTGTATTTAATACTTGTCTTGTGCAACACTGTAATACATAAGGACGTCGCCCCTGTTTGGCGATCATAGTGCACTACGACCTCTCCCTGTCATCCGCGGTTTTTTCCTCGTTGAGGTTTTTTCGCGTCATCAAATATCTTGTCTCTTTATTTCTATTATTATCGCACGATTTGTCATCTGGTTACTTTCTTTAGTTGGATAAAGCTCCACTCCAACCTTAAATCCTCCAAAGGACGATTTTTGGCATTAACAATTACGTTATAAAGGTCGTGAGATATAAGTCTATCGAGAGGTTCTTTCTGGTCTTAGACGTGAAAAACTCTCGACCATCGTCATGAGGAACGACTGTGACTCTCAATGTGTGTGATCATCAGGACCTTATCTTAATACAAGAATGGTCCTTAGATTGTAGACGTTTGGTTTCCTTGTGTCGGTCGTGACTTATGAAATTTTACCCAAACATTCGTGTTCGTTTATTTAACTTAATTAAACAAACAAACAAGCAAACACGAACAGTAAACGAACGTATTTTTTTGTGTTCATGTCCATTCGTTAAGAAAATGTGTTTTTCGTGTTCGTTTATGTCCGTTCATTAAGATGTTAAAGGAACGTGAACGAACATAAATGAACATAAACAAACGTAAACGAACGAACGCAAATATACTAAAAGCAACCACCATTGTTCATCATTTTGTTCCTAAAAAAAATAACATAACAAAATGAAAAACCGGAGAAATAAGAAAATAATTCTAAAAATTTAAATCAATTAGCGATAGTATATAAATAGACTTAACGAACGTAAATAAACGAATATAAATGAACGAATGTTCACGAATATAAATGAACGAATGTTTACGAACATAAATGAACGAACATGAAACACATTTTCTTGTTCGTTTAGTTAAATAAACGAACATGAATAACTGAACGGTTCACGAACAGTTTGCTGAACGTTTGGTTCGTTTCCAGTCCTACTTGCACCCATGTACTCATTGTCATTCACTATCAATTATTGTCCCTATTTTGAGATTATTACACTTTAGTCAATGTGGTTGCCACTTTGTTTTGAAATTGGTCCTTGTGACTAACTATCGTTAAAGTCTATTAACTCGGGTATTTTGGTGTTTTTATCATTTCTTTAATTTTCTATTAAAATATAAAAATATGTATTATTATGTTATATTATATATAATTCTCTCTCCTTTCTTTCTCGTTCCTGACCCCCATATTTCTCCGATCATCTTCTTAAACCAATCTGTGATAATAAAAGGAAAAAATCAAACCCAACCAAAAAAAATGTTCTTCTTGGTTAGCTCCTGGAAGAAGAAATCCAACAAACCCATCTTCCAACAAGAGCTCGATATGAACCCTAAAACCCCTCTTCCAAAGTGAAAATCTCTTCTCAAGAACAATATACATACAAAACATATGTTCACAAACAATAAAATATAACAACTACATTGAAAAAAGTGATACAAAGTTACAAACCCAAAAAAATCAAAACCTAATTCAAATCCTAAAATCAAAAACCTAGATTAAAAACCAAAGCAAACCCTAAAATCAAAAACCAAAATTGAAAACCAAAAGAAACCCTAAAATCAAAAACTAAAACAAACGGATATTTCGAGATCCATCAGAGTGGTAAAATCTATCGATTGAAAGAAGGAGCTCGAGAGTTGAGAAGGATATGCGACAGGAGAGAGAACCCGGATCTTTGAACAAAACTATTGGACGAACGAAGGACGCAGAGTATGGTACATGTCGATGGTGGCCAATCTATGGCCTATGTGACCACCACAAGGTCGAGAACGGGCAGTGGTGATTTATACATTGCAACAGGGTTGAGATCTGTCTTCAAACTTTGAACTAGGGGATATGGACGAGTAAGATGGAAGGATGAGGTATTTCAATGGAGAGGAGGTATTCATCAGAGTTGATATGGAAGTTCGGTTAGAGACGGAGTTGAATTTTGAATGGATGCAAGAACATATATAAACAATTAGGGCACTGTTCTAAAAAACTCGACGCAAAGCCTCCATGGCGCACCATGGCACAAAGCTGGTGTCTCCCGCACGTTAAGCCCGTGGCACGCCATCGCCTAATATGCAGTTTTCGTAATGTGATATTTGATTATTCTTTACGTTTCTAATGTCTTATTTGTTAGTTTTTAGTTTTTAATATATATATATATATATATATATATATACATATATATATATAACCTAATTTAACTTACTTATTACTATTGACTCATTGACTACAGTCTAAAACATATGTTTTTATGTATAATATTTATATATGAATTAGAAATTTGATGCCATAAGTCACGCATTGAAAAACGTCATCGCTTCGTTGTGGCTCCTAAGGCTTGAGGTTTGGTCTTACCACCACGTCACGCCTCATGCCATTTAGAGCCTTGAATTAGGGTAATAGTTTGGTTTGCTAAAAACCCATAGGGTTTGGTTTTCCAAAATGGAGATTTTTTTTTATTTTGGACAAAAGTAGGGGTTTAATTTTGTGCATTTTATTCATGTTGGTCTCATTTATTAATGGGTCGCTAAACATACTCTCTATGCCAATTCATACCTCATCTTACCTACCTCCTGTCACACTTTTGTCTCCTTTAGTTAATTTTTGAGTGAATTACGTTGGTATGTGGTTTGCTTAAATTTTGGATTTGACCCCTAAAACAAGCTATCTACACTAGTGGTCCCTAACTTTTCATTTTTATAATACCCATGGTCCCTCCACTTCACAATGTTAGTTAGCAAGTTAGGAGGGACTATTTGGTCTTTGAACAAACTATAGTGACCAAAAGTGTTTTACTCAAAAATTTAATGACATTCATGTTTTATTATACTTTTTATTAAAAAAATATTTTATATATTCAATCACAAATCAAATTTCTTAAAACAAATTTCATATTAAACAAAAAAAACTTTATATTTATTTAAAAACTATTAAATTTACAAAAAAAGTTAGCGTTAAAAAATCTCAACTTTAAAAAAACATAGGAAACCAAGAGAAATTCACATACTTTTTGAGTTGAGAATTGAAATATACGAGCAAAATATTGAAAATTAAGTTCGGTTAACGTTAGATTATTAGTATCTGGTCGAACTACAATGTGACACCCCTAAAAAAATTTGAAAATAACAGACAATTTAAAACTTCAAAAATCCCTTAAAAGACATAGCTTGAAACAACAAATGTCTAAATTTTACAAAGGAAGAAACACTACAACATGTATCAGAGTTCTAACGGAACTATCTAGTCCCATAAACGGAGACAAAGTCAGTCGGGTGTTACTAAAGCCACCAAATCTGCTATCTTCTCAAAACCAGATGACGTCTCAAAAACTATCCTACCGGAACTTCTACCAAGCTCCACTCGCCACTCAGATCCATCTAAGACCTGATATACATGTCAAAAAGAAAAAGTGTTTGGCTTAACGCCTATTGAGTTAAAGAAGTTTTTAACATATAAATCGCAAAGCGTTTAAAACAAATGTTTCACTCTAAATACAACTGTTCCGGAAATATAAGTTATAAAAAGGCTTCAATTGCAAACCACGTTACTACCAATACCGAACACCCCTTTTTAAATAAACATTCACCATCCAAATTTTCCAAAACGCACCCACGAGGTATTTCACCAAAATACTATTTGTATAAATAAAGTGGTACGTTTCATCCCCGAAAGAATGGTAAGGGAATACCCGAAAAATAACACATTTCGGTGATGGGGGAGACCCGGTTCCCTCGAATGAGGCAAGACACAAAGTTAAACCACCTATCAACGTTCATGAGATTCACTTCGGGTCATGGATCCCCGTATACGACCCTAGTGTCTACTCGACCCTATCAACGTTCACGCAAGATACCCAAATGACCCTGGTGTCTACTCGACCTCTAGATGAGTGTCACCACAAAAGTCACAAGTCACCGTATCCGGATCACCATGCACACCACCACAAGACTTAGCTCCGTATATAGCTCTCCAAGAGAAACACCGCAAACTTACATAAAAACATGACTTGGGGACCCTCACTAGACTCAAACATGGACATCAAAACTCCATGATGAAAAAACTGACTCCTATGCCTATGGATCCAATGCATTAAAGTCTAAAACATTACAAGATTCAAATGAATGACTACGCACTCAAGCATGTAAAAATCAACACTTGTGCAATAATTGCATCTTTCATATAAAAGCTCCACATTGATCCATTTAAACTGGACTACGTCCTAAAACTCATTTGAGTAGTAAACAAGCCATAAGGCATCATAAAAAGTTTGGATAAATGATAAGTCTGATATGGCTACATAAGCTGAAGTACATCTTTTCCATCATTGGTATTTTCCCAAAGTATGGTTGGCCGAAGGCCCAAACCGTAAGGTTCACAATTTCCCAACATTCATAAGGTCAAAGAATGACCATTTCCAATAACTAACACCTTTAAAGTAAAAAGGGTTTAAGTTCCAAAATCCAAAACTCGTAAGTTGGGTAAAATCCCAAAACAAACCTTACCCAAATAATTGACCATAAAATTCTAACTCTTAAGATCATTCCATTTAAAAACCATTTGTGACCCAAATTGCACATATTAGAAACCAACGAAGTATGTAACCCAAATTCTTTAAATATCTAAGAAATCCTTATTAGTGAATCAACATCCTTTTTGGTGGCCAAAACACCCAATAACAGTAAATCATTTATAGATATTTGACAACTCAATATGTTTAATACCAAAAATCAATTAATATAAAGTGAGCACATGAATGTATGTTCAAAACCCAAAATATTTATATTTTGACATGTATATAGTTTTGTAAAGCAACGAGAACTCACCTTGCTAGATTTAGACTAAATCTAGGTTTTACCCACAAACTTGAGTTCCTTAGATGAGGTCGTGAATCCTTCCACTAATTCCAAGTTTTCCACAACAATCCTTAGCTACAAACGTTTATAAGTTATGCCAAGATCCAACAAACGGAAAGGAAATAAGAACCAACAAACCCTAATTTCTTAGGTGAAGAAAAAGAGAATGTTACATTAACCACAACTTGAGTCCACCAACAATATGCTTCTAGGGTCACTAAGATGACCTCAAACTTTAATTCCTCAAAAGAGAGGAAGAGGGTTTAGTGAAACCCTAAAAGCTTAAGAATCCTAGAAACGGAAATGAAGGTGAAAAATCCTAGTGTAGCTTCCACATCTTGACCTTGAAAAGGTCCAAACATGAAAGAGTAGGGGAGATGGAGCCTTGGATACAACCTAAACCACCATTCACGAGGGTTAAAGAGTTGAGAGAGTTTGGGATAAGAAGAATGAGGAGTTATGAAGAAGACTACCCCAAAATCAGACTTAAAAGGCACCTGGTACCCGCGGGCGATAGTGACCAGGCGACAATGACATGACAAATCCGAAACCACCAATAACCTACCATGACAAAAATTGGACTTCTTAGTCAAATAACATAAGCCCCCTCATCACCGGCGTTAGTTACCAAATATGCGAGCATTGGTTTAAGGCTTCACACCTTTTTCCTTCGGAAGGCACCCCCATAGCCACCTTGTTATGGACCACAAGAGGGGAATCCACCTCAAACAATAAAAAATTTCTAAAATCCCCAAAGCCCTTCGTCCGGAAGGTTTAGATGCATCATTCATTTGCGATGGACTTAGATCTATTCTTTGTTTCCCACAATCTTATGGAGGATTCTCGTCCCGCCAATCCCCGAATTATATATAGGGTACTCCATCGGTCTCACCGTCACTAGGTAGACCCCTCAAGATCATCAGTTTGAAATCCCCTGATTGAGAGTGATACTAAAATATAGCATTTCGGCTTAAGCATTTCCCTTATATCATCAAACTTTCTAGCAAGGCCACAACATAGAGATATCTCTTAATCCTCTAAGTTTATTCTTAGAACAACCACTGATCTCAGCTTAACTTTCGCTCTGACAAGCTGCATGAAAGTCTACCACACTAGCATAAAAACATCAACATCAAACTTAAGGCAAAATCCTTAACACGAATCATTAATAAAATCACTAAGGTCTTCCAACCCTCCATAGAGTCAACAATCCTCTACTTCTTCACTACAACCCTTATGGAATCAACATTTTTAGGCCCAAACTCTTGCCTAGAAGGTCTTATGGGCTCTTAGTCGACTGCAAACCAACTCATTTACTTAGTCATACCCGACCAAGCATCAGTTCCGTTTAAGGGGGGTGATTCAGGCCTAACACACTTGAATACGTCTAATCTCCCGATACATCAAAATTTTTGCCTAGGATTTGATTGATCCGCAAAATCACGTGATGGGTGTCGAGCCCGACAAATAATAAAGTCCTAATACCTCAAATTACAACCTAAATTGCAATAGCGGTAAGTAGGGTCGAATCCACAGGGATTGGCCGTGAATGGTGTCAAACCTCTACGCTTTATTTAAAAAGGGGGGGTTTGGATTGAGAAACTAAACTAAACATGAAATTAAAGCGGAAAACAAATAATTATAAACTAGCAATGAGTTCAAATCATTAACCGGACCGTGTATCATAGACTTGTTCATAAACATATTTTCCTCATTTTATTCTAGAATGGGTGAGTGTCGATACGCTTCGATACACCGTTTGTCAAGTGTCGATTAGCACGAGAAACTCAATGACTAATTTCTAACCGGTTAATGAACATAGAGTTCAATTACCGGTTGCTTTAAGCTTAGACAAACACCATTCCTAGCCAATGATCGGACGCCGACCATTTAGACTAGATTAAGCAATCCTACACTACTAATGATTAACACGATTATTGATTAAAGCAATGCTTACTACCAAGATAAAACTAAGAACAATTACGGATTCAAAGTTAAATCTAGCGATACACAATTAGGTTTAACAATATGAAGGTACCTACTCAAATTAATCAACCCAATTATGATAAACGATTGATTCAAGGATTGCATAAATGGAAATTAAATGATAATGAAATTGCTCAACAAGTCTCAACACAATCCGAGTTAAATGATTATAAACTCATTGATCGATTGAAAAAGATTAAAGACGAAAACAAATGTAAACCCTACAATCTAAAATTACCTAATGGATTGAAGAAATACCAAAAGATTTCCCAAAAATTGTCTCCTACTTCTCCTGTCTTCGAATTCTGGTTGGTTTTTCCTTTCAATGGCCGTTCTATTGCTAATTTATACCTCGCACATCGAAAACCGCTTGAAAAAGATTGAAAGCCCACGATTTCAGCCGCATGCGGCTTTAGCAGCGTGAGAAAGTCACCCGCTTCTGAGATTGGGACGCAACAGTGCACGAAGCGGGTTGGGAAGCAGCTTTGGCCGCGTGAGAAGCCGCCCCTTCCCTGGATTGATTAACACACCGCCTCCACGTCTGATGTAGGATGCATGAACTGAACTTGGACATCTTTTTCTAATTTGGGCTTCAATGATTTGGTGGGCCTGGACTGATCTTTTCTTTTATTCTTATCTCCTTTCCCTTTTTTGATGTTGCCAATGAAATATGCAAACAACAAAATTACTTATTTTTATTTTCCTTTTTTAAGACTTAAATGGACATATAATTAAATAAGATTAAAATGGATTTTTTAAAATATCTAATTGATATTAATTGGTGGGTAATTGTTGTTCCAGATTTAAAGCATTAACAATCAAAGGTATCAAAGATTAACAATCAAAGGTGTGAAATCTAGAGAGAGAATATGTCACAAGTCTGTATATTCATATATCTCACAGTTATTACAAGTCTTACACATACTACACAATGACTCTACTCCCCTACACAAAGCATACACAAGACTATTTATATGGTCAAAGACCATGTACAAACACAAGTAAACTAACCTTGACTTGCTAAGACTTTGACCTTTCTAGACTTTGACTTTTCACTTAAATCTTGGATACAATAATACACTAACAATCTCCCCCTTTGTATTCAAAATTTAAAAAAAATTGACAGCAGTCTTCAGCTCTTGATTCTTCAAACTTTTTAACTCTGACCGCTTTAAACGTTGAAGCTCTAACAGTCTTTAAATTTTGTCGCTTTGAACAATCTTGAAAAGTCATTCACTTTTGCTTTGTAAAGTCAACAAGTCTTGAATTTGAATTTGAAATTTTGATCTTTTCTGCTTTGAACTTTGATTGAGAAATCTTTCAATGCTTGTACCTTCATTTATTTGATCTATGAACTGTCTTTGAACAAACAAACTTTCTTGAATAATCTCGGAATAATTTCTTTTCTCCCTTATTCTTCAGAATTCTTTTGAAACTCCCCCTTTTTGATGAGTTCATCTCTTTTCTAGAATATCTTTTGAAATAACTTTCAAAACATTCATCTGACTTGAAAATTTCAGATTATCTCCCCTTTTTATAATATGTATCTTTTGAATAATCTTTCAAACTTCACCTAAACTTTCATCTGACTTGAAATTCCAGATTATCTCCCCCTTTTTGATGAGTTGTGAGCAGCAAAATCATCAAAACTATTTCAAGTCATCACTGTCATTGAACATTAATCCCCCCTTTATGATAAAATAACAATCTCCGCCCTTTTGATCCATGTATCCATCAATTCATAAAATGTATATACCCGAATCTTTTCAAATTCAGAAATAATAAGAATTGTAACCCTGAATCAACAAATGATACAGTTAGTATGCCTGTAAGTAGCACGGAGCCACTTTATACAACGGATGTACTTTGGAAATGAGCTCTTGTGATGTTCACTCCCCCAGGGCTTCCATTCAATCATTGAAAAACCACAAAGGAATTTTCTATGAATGTTATGACAAGAAAACATATTCCTTGTCTGTACGTGAAAGTGTAGGAATGATTGAAGCTACTTAAGCTTTCAATAGGCTTAAAGTGTGTAAACTGTTGATACAGCAACAAGTATTACACGAACTCAATGTGCATGAAAGAGGTGCGAAGGTGGGGCAAATTTCCTTCTTTTCAATATCTAAATCTTTCGATTGAAGACCAGACAGATATGTTGCATCCCCAAAGAAAATGAAACATTTCTTTGTTAAGAAAAAATGAGTGGCTAGTGGGGTTATAACAAGAGTTGGCATAGGCTCACTGCCTGTTTCAATGATGGTCACCAAAGAATGTGAACCAATCAGTAATGTGGCTTCTCGGCTCAGAAAGAAGTTGGTGCAGAGTTTTCGTATTCTTTTAACTTTGTTCTCACACCCTCTTTCTTTTTAACATTTAAGCTCACTTCTAACCAAACTCTCTTTTCCATTTTACCGCTCAGCACAATGAGAAAAACTCAATCGGATGAGTTATCTCCCCCACTCTTTGATTTAAGACCCCTCACCCCTCAATCACTCTAGGATAACTTCCGAGGTAGGAAACACAGGTTAACGTGAATACATGGAAGTTCTTTAAGCTCTCACACTGATCCCATGAAATATTGTCCTATAAAGATTTGTTGTTCAACAGTTTAACTTGAACAGTTAAGCACATGATATCATTGTCATATAAATGTATGCTCATCAAGGATATGAATGAAATTTAAGCATTTGAACTTTGAAGATCTCTCAAAACAAGGAAATTTAATGAATGAAATGAAATCAAGAAAATTGTTTTGAGAACCTGACAATGTATCAATCAGATCAAATATCATGAGTGTGAACATTTAAGGTTGGGCTATCAAAGAACTTGATAGTTTGTTTATATGAACGAATATAAACAATTTAGCAATGAACGCACAAAGATTGAAATGATGACTGATACTCAACAACAATGAAATCAAACGAGGGTATTACCATCGAAAAATTGTTTCGTTTAGAGACATGGTAATAACAATTTCAAATGAAGTACTGAACCGATGTGTATGAATACTTGACAGTATATAGACAAAATAATACACAAGTATTGATCTTTGGAAACACATGGTCAGTTAAACATTAATGCTCTAGTATGAAAAACATTTAAAAATCACACTTCTAAATTCATAAAATCTTTTGAGAACCATAAGTGGTTTGAGCATTTTAGAAAACATTTCTCATGTTTGAAAGTTGTTCTTCTTTCAAACAATCAGAGATCTAGATCAGAAGATACTTACAAACATTTAAGCTCCTCCTCAAATCATGATAATATGAGTTAGATTCAGATAAGCTCCCCCTTGATATTTGCAAAATATCCTTATCTGAACAAAATATTATTTGACATTTAAGACAGGGTTCTGAACTGTCGTATTTAGAAACCAATATCTTTAACATTGAAGACCGAGTCCTAGACTGCTTGGTCTAGAAGTCTTTTTTCTTAACAATGAAGACCGGGTCTTGAACTGAATTATTCAAGAACCATTACTCTTACTCCCCCTAAACCTGTGGTACCTTTAAAACAGATTTGACAGGTTTTGGTACCCACTGGTATTTGGGTCCTGGTTGGTTAGATTTAGGAATCCACTTCTCATTAGATTTAAATCTTTTTAGTTCATTTTTCTGAGAAGTAATTATGTAAGTTCCATACCAGTGATGAGCAAAGTCTTTTTGAACAAAATCATTTGCTCCACAGTAAGAACAGCAAATCTTCTTTTGAGCTAGCCTGATAAGATGATTAGCAGAATAAATCGTATCAGGTTTGCCAAAAGATTTACCTTTATGTGCAATGTTCTTCTTGGCGTTTGATGTGGATGTTGATGATTTATCAATCTTCTTTTCATCAGAAGAACCCTTCACTCTCCAGACCATCTGTCCTTTCTTAGAAGACCATTTGTCCTTTCTTAGAAGCATGCTTATCAAGAGATTTGACATAATAAATTGCTGAACCATCAACAGTTTTATCATAAAACAAATTAGAAGGACGAATCTTATTTGATTTAACAATTTTTGATTTGACACTTGACCTTTTTGAAATATTTCATTTATAAAACTGGAAGCAGTTTTGAAAGAGCAAATTGATTCAGTTGAATTATCAAAAGGTGATTGATTAATCACATCTGTAGAAATCTTTTCTGACAATTCATTATAATTATTTGCAACTTCCAGATGTTTTATCTTTTCAATTAAAAAATTATTTTCTTCCAAAATTGTGTCAATATTCTTTTGTAAATCAGATCTGAACTTCTGTTATTTTAGAATATCTGATGATAGAACAGATAACCTTTTAGTGAGCTTAGATACTTCACTTTCAAAGATTTGACGCTCTTGCTCAAAGTCTTTTTCTAAGTTCTTGTATTTCTCATAAATCTCCTTGAAAATCCCAACAATTCTCTTTTCAGATTTTTTTTCTTTTCAGCATCAAAAGACTTCTTCTCTTGAATGATTTGTCTTTCCTTTTCAAGTAAGTCTTGTAAAGTAGAAATTTGCTTGGAAAATTCAATGGATTTTTCTTCAAGAACTTTTCTCTCTTTAGAAAATGTGTCTCTTTCAGTTATTAATATCTTTTCAAATTCTTAGACTTGCTTTGAAAATTTTATGCATCTATGCTCCAGGTCTTTATTCTCTTGAAAAACTTTCTTAGAAAAATCAGACAGTTTTTTAGTGTAAGCTTTCTCCAACTCAGCTTTATCTACATGGAACTTTTTTTGAAGTTTATCTTTGTCAGTTTTCAAACTTGATGATTTCTCTTTAGATGTCTTCATTAAATCAGCATTCTTTGCTTCCAATGTAGATATTTTCTCTTCAAAAGCTTTAAACTTTAGATGTAGATCAATTGCTTCAGCTTTAAGTTCTGGTGATTTCTTTTCAGTTGTCTTCAGTTTGCTTTGAAGATTTGTTATCTCTCCCTCTCTTTTAATTCAATTTCTTTCTCTTTTGCCTTTATTATACCTGCAAAATCAAATTTAGAATCATTAATACATTTTGCACATTTAAAATTTTTCTAAAAAAAATTAGATTTTGCTTTCAACTCCTGAATCTGATCAAGAAGACTTGAATTCTGAATCTTCAGTTTATCTCGTTCAGCTTCTAAAGCAGGTATCTCGGGTATGTACATTATAACACAATCTATACTTGATATTACAGTAGACATCTTGATATCTGAAAAAATATGCTTGAAAATGATCGTTAGTCAGATAAACGGAAAAATCAGCTCCTAAAATCACAAAAAAATCACTCAAAATTAGTCTAAGTATGAAATTCGCACAACATTATGTAAAAAACTCGCACACACAAAGAAATTCGTATGAAAAGGATAAGAATTTTTCACTTTTCGCATGAAACTATGTACGAATTCAGGACTTTTTGCATGTAACTATGTACGAATTCTTCGCTTTCCGCATGTAACTATGTGTGAATTCTTCACTTTTCGCATGTAGCTATGTGTCCATTCTTTACTTTTCGCATGTAGCTATGTACGAATTCTGCACTTTTCGCACAAGTCTTCTACTTTGATGCGAATTCTTGACTTAGAAACTTTTCCAACTTCAAACAATTCGTATTGATGCGAATTCTTGACTTTTCGTATGACCCTCTATGCAAATTTTGAACTTTGCGTATGAAGAAGGATGCAAATTCTTAGAAATTCATATACTAAAGTATGTGAATTCTAGAAATTCGTATGCTTTGATATGCGAATTTTGTCCTTATCAATTTTCAACATTCATCATTATGTGAATTCCTTCTCATGCGAGTTCTTCATGATTTATGTGAATTCCTTGGATCTTGTTCAATTTCTTCAAATTTACACTGATTCCCACTTAGATCTTGGAATTTGATTACCAAAATTTGACAGATTGCTCACCATATGATCGAGAACAACCCTTGTGCATCAATTCTTCCAAGAACAAACATAATCAAATGAATTTGATCAAGTACAGTACGTAAACAGTATACATTCTGAAGTTCCTATTTTGATCGAATTGACACAAAATTGTTGTGATTTTGTGGTTACAATGTGAATGACAAATGTTCTATGCTATACAACAATTATAGTGCAACCATTTTTACACTTAAAAAACCCAAAATCTAAAGATTGATCAATGGAACAGTGTCTTCGTGAACAGTGAACTTTCCATATTTGGAAATCGATTTTTCTTCAAATCTGTGCAAGTTGGTCTTTCCAATTGAATCTGATTAAGCTCTGATACCAATTGTTGTTCCAGATTTCAAGCATTAACAATCAAAGATTAACAAACAAAGGTATGAAATCTAGAGAGAGAATTTGTCACAAGTCTGTATATTCATATATCTCACAGTTATTACAAGTCTTACACATACTACACAATGACTCTACTCCCCTACACAAAGCATACACAAGACTATTTATATGGTCAAAGACCATGTACAAACACAAGTAAACTAACCTTGACTTGCTAAGACTTTGACCTTTCTAGACTTTGACTTTTCACTTAAATCTTGGATACAATAATACACTAACAGTAACTTTGACATAAAAGTGTATAAAATATCATCATGTTAGTGTCGAATAGTTCAATTCATAGACGTTATTAATTTCTTAAGGATCTAAATCACCAGAACTTTCTAAAACGTCGCACAGACCTCACTCGCAAGGTACAACCGACTAGCATCTACTACTTTCCTTACCAACTCCTTTTGGAAAGTACAACGACTCCCTTAGCGATAGATCACAAGAGTCAGAGTGCACCTAACAAAACCTCAAACCAAATTCCTTACAATTCTTTCTACGAATACGGGTGAAACGTTCCCTTGATCCACTTACGTAACCCGACACCCTACTCGTCACAAGAAAACTTCCCTTAAGATGCACGCCAAAAAATTTTAACCCTGATTACCAAAATTATGCATTTTACACTACTTCCAAGGTACTCCTAATGCTAAAATACACCATCTCGATCAATCGCCAAACCCCGGAAATTATCTCTTAAAACCCCAACATTGCCTAATATTAATTCTAACCTTGCCCACGCGACCTAACACATAAAGCTTCATACCGGATTTTCCAAGACTCTGCGGAACACTAATAACATCAGTCTCTAGCATCACGTCCTAGAAACTGGCAGTACTTCAATCATTAATTAAGGTAGCGGCAAATAAGACTAACAACGACTCATTCACCATCAGTAGTACTATCATTTATAATGCAACTAATGGGGAACATACCTGTCGTTACCTCCATGCCACCCTAGCCTTGGCATGTTATGCATGTTGCTTGACACCTCGTCGATTTCTACACGTGGAAAATCCTTTTTTACGTGGTTTGGTTCCCTGCACACAAAACAGATTGTGCCCTTGATGGAACAATCTCGGTGGGAGTTACCCAACATCCCACATTTTAGACATGTCGTAGGATTGGGGTTACACCTACCCACATGTTTGACTTGGCACTCCTGACACCATTTTCACTTCCTACGATGGCCGACTCCTTTCCTGTCACCACAATCATTGTGTTCTTGGGGTGAACTCATCCGGTCCTCCCGTCTTCTCTTTTCTTTAATTTTCGCCTCTTTTTCCTTACTCCGAGCATAAACATCTTCCATGAACTGTGATTCTTCTATTGCTTCTCGGAGAGTGGAGAATTTAGAGCTTCGGACCATCGCCTTCATATCGACTGGCAGTCCTTTTAGATAAGCCTTAACTATGTCCTTCTCACTCGGGACAACGTGCCCCACTAGATCTAGTTTCTCCATGAAGAGGTTGGAGTATTCTCTCACCGACATGTTTCCTTTCTTGAGGGCTTGGAATTCCTCTTCCATTCGGTCAATCTCCCTTTCGTTGCAATATTCATCCAACACTTTCCTTTTGAAAGCATCCCATGACAGTGATGATGTGATAGAAGTTTCGTGGGTGACTTGTGACATTCCACCAAGTAAGAGCTCGACCCCTCATCATGTGGGAGGCGAATTTCACCTTCTGTCCCTCCTCACACTCGCTAGTGTCAAATGCTTGTTCCATCTCTTGAATCTAATTCATGCACACCACAGGGTTGTCAGTTCCTGAAAACTCTAGCGGCTTGCTGCACAGGAAATTCGTGTATGAGCAGGTTCTCCCACCATGTCTCATATTAGCAGCAACAAGGTCCTCTATCTGGATTACATTCACGGTATCACCGGGACCCCTCACATCATGCCCAACAACTACGTCCTACCTCCAATAATTGGCATTTTTGTCCTCTAACAATTTCATTATCCTTTCTTCTTGTCGCTCCATAGCCGAATTCATCAGTTGTACCAAGTCAACAGTCCAGAATGGGGGTTTACCTCTTGGACAATTGGGTCCGTGAGATTCAAACTCACTCTTTGTGCGTGCTCTGGTCCATCATTAAACAATAGAGGCAACGGAGGAGGTAGTACATGGTTGACTCTCGCGGCTTGACTTGGAGTCGCCATGCTTATATCATACCCGTCCTCTTGTGCTTGTGCTTCTCTTTGCGCATCTTCCATTCTTGTCTGACACACATGAAAATGAGGTTAAGAGTTTACACCGACACTAGATTAGCAAAGAAGACATACTACTACACACACATCAAGAATCGTACTAATGGTAGAATCAAGCATACTCACGTAACAATATATTCATAGTAGTAGTAGCTAAGTGAAATTATGAACGTAATATACATAAGAATCCTCGTCACCATAGTCACAACTCTTAACTGGTGTACTTTTGTCGACCACCACAACCTATTCTCATCTTAAAAGTTATATTCATAGCGAACCAATCATAACTTAAAATCTCAGCTTAAGTCTAGGCATCTAAAATTCATACCTAGTTCACTTAAACTAGGGCTCTATTACCAACTTTTAACACCCCTAAAAAATTTTGAAAATAGCAGAAAATTTAAAACTTCCAAAAAACCCTTAAAGACATAGCTCAAAACAACAAATGTCTAAAGTTTACAAAGGAAGAAACACTGCAACATGTATCAGAGTTCTAATGGAACTATCTAGTCCCATAAACAGGGACAAAGTCAGTCGGGTGTTACTAAAACCACCAAATCTGTTATCGTCTCAAAATTGGATGACGTCTCTAAAACCATCCTACCGGAACTTCTACCAAGCTCCACTCGCCACTCAGATCCATCTAAGACCTTATATACATGTGGAAGAGAAAAAGTGTTAGGCTTAACGTCTAGTGAGTTAAAGAAATTTTTATCATATAAATCATAAAGCGTTTAAAACAAATGTTTCACTCTAAATACAATCATTCCTGAAATATAAGTTATAAAAAGGCTTCACTTGCAAACCACATTACTACCAATACCGAACACCCCTTTTTAAATAAATATTCACCATCCAATTTCTCCAAAACGCACCCACGAGGTATTTCACCAAAATACTATTTGTATAAATAAAGTGGTACGTTTCAACACCGAAAGAATAGGTAAGGGAATACCCGAAAAATAACACCGAAAAAATACGATTCCATCAAATGTGGCAGGAACACAATGTTAAGCCACCTATCAACGTTCACGAGATTCATTTCGGGTCATGGATCCCTATATACGGTTCCATTGATCAACCACCGCAAGCTACCTAAATGACCCTAGTGTATACTCGACCTTTAGATAAGTGTCACCACAAAAGTCACAAGTCCCCGTATCCGACTCACCATGGACACCACCGCAAGACTTAGCTCCGTATACGGCTCTCCAAGAGCACCACCGCAAGCTTACATAAAATTATGACTTGGGGACCACTCACTAGACTCAAACATGGACATCAAAACTCCATGATGAACAAACCGACTCCTATGCCTATGGATCCAATGCATTACAGTCTAAAACAATACATGATTCAAATGAATGACTACCCACTCAAGCATGTAATAATCAACAGTTGAGCAATAATTAATTGTATCTTTCATATAAAAGCTCCACATTGAGCCATTTAAACTGGACGACGTCCCAAAACTCATTTGAGTAGTAAACAAGCCATAAGGCATCATAAAACGTTTGGAAAGATGATAAATCCAATATGGCTACATAAGCAGAAGTACAACTTTTCCATCATTAGTATTTTCCCAAAGTATGGTTGGACGAGGCCCAAACCGTAAGGTTCAAAATTTCCCAATATTCATAAGGTCAAAGAATGACCGTTTCCAATAACTCACACCTTTAAAGTAAAAAGGGCTTAAGTTCCAACATCCAAAACCTGTAAGTTGGGTAAAATCCCAAAATAAACCATACCCAAATAATTGACCATAAAATTCCAACTCTTATGATCATTCCGTTTAAAAACCATTAGTGATCCAAATTGCACATATTAGAAACCAACGAAGTATGTAATCCAAATTCTTTAAATATCTAAGAAATCCTTATTAGTGAATCAACATCCTTTTTGGTGGCCAAAACTCCCAATAACAGTAAATCATTTATAGATATTTGACAACTCAATATGCTCAAGAGTACCAAAAACTCATTAAATATAAAGTGAGCACATGAATGTATGTTCAAAACCCAAAATATTTATATTTTGAGATGTATATAGTTTTGTAAAGCAACTAGAACTCATATTACTAGATTTACACTAAATCCAGGTTTTACCCGCAAACATGAGTTCCTTAGATGAGGTCTTGAATCCTTCCACTAACTCCAAGTTTTCCCCAACAATCCTTAGCTACAAACATTTCTAAGTTATGCCAAGCTAAATGGAAAGGAAATGAGAACCAACAAACTCTAATTTCTTAGGTGAAGGAAAAGAGAATGTTACCTTAACCACAACTTGAGTCCACCAACAATATACAAATAGGGTCACTAAGATAACCTCAAACTTTAATTCCTCAAAATAAAGGAAGAGGGTTTAGTGAAACCCTAAAATCTTAAGAATCCTAGAAACGGAAATGAAGGTGAAAAATCCAAGTGTAGCTTCCACATCTTGACATTGAAGAGGTCCAAACTTGAAAGAGTAGGGGAGATGGAGCCTTGGATACAACCTAAACCACCATTCATGAGGGTTAAAGAGTTGAGAGAGTTTGGGATAGGACGAATGAGGAGTTATGAAGAAGATTACCCAAAAATCGGACTTAAAAAACTCATGGTAGCCGCGGTCGATAGTGACCAGGCGACAGTGACATTGTCACAATCGCGGCACATGTACCGCGGCCTCGGGGTCCTCCGCGATTGTGCCTCCACGATAGTGACCAAGTCACAGTCGCGAGGCATTCTCGCTTGCTGTGTACCGCGGGCACGCCCCCTTCCGCGACTATGCCCTTGGCGATAGTGACAGTGTCATAGTCCCCGAGCATAGTCGCCCCTACTGTGCCAAGCTCCAAAATTTGAACTTTTTATCCGAAAGGCTTCCAACGCTCGACGGTACCAAAGTTAAACCATTAAGGCACAGATCATGCAATTATACAATATAATTTGATTCATGAGGGAGCTTATTGCTTACCAAAATATACGGGTGTTACATACCAATAATTAAAATAACAACAAAATAAAAATAATAGATTAAGATTAAAAAAACACTGATTATTCAAACAATAAAAAAAAATTATTACTACGACTAAACTAGGTTTATATGATGCCAAAAAAAAAAGTTAAGCCTCCTGATAAACCACTTTATAAGACTTAACTTATATGATCAAAAAATAAATCGTTCTATCTAGAATCATTGCAATAAGTTTTTGGATGTTCTAACAAGTTTTTAGAACACTTAAAATACAAAGCGTCGCATTAGCAAATTATATATATATATATATATATATATATATATTTTGGTAACCGTGGGTTTCCGGGTCAGCTTACGCGCACCGACTAATCCCCGGGCGACCACGAATGGCCTGGAGTCATCGCAGGTGAACCTCCATGGCCACAGGGCAGCGCCTGGATTTGAACCCTGAGTAGATGAGATTTTCCACTACATCCCCCAAAGGTTTTACTAGTGCGACACAACCCAAGTGGTTAAATTTTATATATATGACGCTATTTAAAAAAGTTTCCTATAAAAACAAGCATCTTATAAAAAGATGGGTTTGTAGGATGTGTAACTTTTTTTGACGTCTTATAAACCTAATTTTATTTTAGGGATAGTTTTTTTAGTTGTTTAGATATCAGTTTTTTTTTATTATTAATTAATAATTTTTATTTTATTGTTATTTTAATTATTTGTTGTTATACCATATATTAATAATCTCACGTTAACCAAAATTAATTTTCAATATTTTGCTCGCATATTTTAATTTTTAACTCAAAAGATATGTGAATTTTATCTTGGTTTCCTTTGTCTTTTTAAACTTGAGATTTTTTAACGCTAATTTTTTGTTTTGTGAATTTAATAGTTCTTAAATAAATATAAAGATTTTTATTTAATATGTTATTAATTTTAAGAAATTTGATTTAAGGTTGAATATATAAAATATCTTTTAACAAAAAGTAAAATAAAGCATGAATGACATTAAATTTTACTGTAGAATAATTTTGGTAACTATAGTTTGTTTAAAGAACGATTATTCCCTCCTAACGATTGCTAACTAACGTTGTTAAGTGGAGGGACTATGGATGTTATGAAAATGAAAAAGTTAGGGACCTCGAGTGTAAATAGTTTGTTTTAGGAACCAAATCTAAAATTTGAGCAAACCACACGGCCAGTGTAATTCACTCTTAATTTTTTTTATTTGAGTAAATTACATATTTCGTCCATGTGGTTTATGTGTTATATCAAGTCCCTCTTTTGAAATTAATTATGGATTATAGTCTTGTCGTTTGCAATTTATAACGCATTGGGTCCCTACTTCTAACTTCATTAAAAGTTTCTATTGTATAAGTAGATAGAGGAGTATTTTAGTCATTCTATTTTTTTTTTAGTTTTTTTATTAGAAACAGCATGGACCAAACATGTAATTTACTCTATATACCATATATAATATTTTATAATATATACATACACACACAACACCTCACAGGAATGAAGGAGGCACATCTCCACCCTACCCCCTAATCGACGGCCTCACTCGGCCTCCAAGTCCTACCACGATCTCCACCCGGACAACAACCTCATCTTCAAAAGAAACCTATTTTCGGTTTGTTTTATTTTTCTTCCTATTTGAGCATAACTCTTCATGTTTGATTTTATTTTTCTCCCAAGATACAACAAATTCAACCTAAGATCAACTACAACCACATGTCAAAAATTAGGTTTTGCCGGTGATGGAACTTGAATTACACGGAATATCCTCAAAAAAAATCGGTGAGGAAAAGTTGAAAGAAATAAACGCCAAGTTTTGGTGTCTATTCACATGGCAAAACCAGGTTGGCCCACTTTTATGCCTATGGATCCATTGTATTCTAGTCATACAAATATATGTTTCTAGACGTATTAAACCTTACCAATCATATAGACTTTTGTCTACAAATAACCATCAAGTGGATAAAATACTCATTTCATCATTAAAATCCAACATGTGAACATTATAGCTATAGTTCCCAAAATTCATCCAGACTTTAAAACAATCATCTTTCATGCACTTAAATCCATCCCCACACTTGTAAGATACGAGATCCTCAAAATTCCCAACTTTGACCTAATTGGCACAAAATCAACCAAACATGAAAAAATTGAAATGGAAACTTAGAGGAAGTAAAATACATCATTTTAACATGTATATGGTTTTATAAAAGTGTAGGATGAACTCACAATGATGGGTTTTGGGTGAAAACCTAGATAATTATGAGAATTGAAGCTTAAATCTTTGGCCCTAGACTTGAGTCTCTAGTCTTGATGTCATTAAACCTCTTACAAATGGTTGGAGGAGTGCTTTCAATGCTCTCAAAATCGTATTTAATGAAGGAGAGAAGAAGAAAATCGAGTAAGAGAGTGTTGGTAAGGAAATGAGAGTGAAAGACCCAAAAATTAGCCTTAAAACCCAAGTTGGACATTTATCACGACTTAACCCGCGACTAAGGTCGCGTGGCTAGTCATCCATCCCATACACCTCAAAATCCAGTGAGTTACGCGGCTCTAGCTGCGACCTAGGTCGCATGGCTAGTTGCGTGGGGTTCTGCCAAGTCTAAAAACTACAAATTTTGGTCCTTAAACCCAACATTCTAACACAAGGTCATTACGGGCATAAGAACATATGGTTTTCACATACACAAACGTTTAAACGACCCACAATGAAGGTTCTAACTTCGAGGGTGTTACAGGTACTTCTTGGAGGGTTTTTGATGAAAATGAAACAGATTTATTTGGTTTTATGTCTGAACAAATAAAATTGAGACTTTTCTTGCAATCTTGCAAATTCTACAACATATGCTATCGAAATGGGTTTGAATGCCTTCACAAATGGCTTAACAATCCGTTTCAACCCCCCATTGAAATTGTCTATGACATAGGAGTCAGCTAAAACATAATTGTTTTGCATCATAATGGATCGCAGATTTTCAAACTCATCTATATAAACTTTGAGTGAATCATGTTGAATTGTTCTTGAATTGTTCCACCAAATTGACCACTGTTTCATCTTTAAATCTAGTTGTTAGGTCAATAACAAAATCATCTAGACCACAATTTTCTCACAGACAAATAAGTAGAAATCCAGCTTTCAGCTTTGTCCACCATACTCAAAGAAGCCAAACTAACTGTTTGATCCTCAGGTGTTTTACACAAAGAAAGTATTTGCAACATTTCTCTATCAAATTTGTAGGGTTGGAATTGTCGAATTTGGGTATGTATCCTAATGAGGCTTCTTTTTCCCGTTGTTGTTGCTTCGTGTTGATTTTGTTGGAGGCAACGATTTCATTTCTCGCATCAATTGCATATCTCCTCGAATTTCTTGTTTTGGTCTTCAAACCTTCTATTCTGATCCTCGATCTTTTTTACAAGATTTTTAATTTGTTCCTCAATCATGGTTGTTTCCTTGTAATTCAAGGAGCCAGAACTATGCATATATTAAATTTTAATTTTGATACCATCAATATAGGAGATGAACCCCTGTGATTCAATTGACAAAATTTAGAAGAATAGAGATGAAGAGAGAAAGATAGAGAGAAGGAAAGATAGAAAGAGAAAGTTCTTGTTTATTTCTTGAATTAATCTATTACAAGAGGAAGAGGCTCAATTTATAGTCCTTTCTCATTAACTCCTAACTTTCCTTCAATTAACCGTAACACCCTTGAACTTGCCATCGCTCCCTCGCCATCCCACGCCGACCCATTGTCATATGTTATTTATCATTGCACAAACCATCCTTGTTGTTGGCCCTTGTCATCGATCTCCCTCTTTTTGATCGGTTTTTTGTTTTTCGATCCCGTGTTTTTTATCTATGCATATGTACTCCATTAAATTATTGTAAGGAGGGAGAATCAAAAGCTTCAAAAAACAGATTAAACAGAGGAAGATCGATAGTAGGGGCCAACAATAGCAATTGTCGACAAGGAAAACGGATGACGATGGAGCAGCGAGAGGTGATAAGGGGGAGCGATGTCGTTGGGTGCAAGGGCTTGAATGGCTTAGGATTTGGGAACGATAAACTAATTTAGGTTTTTTTGTACTTTAAAATATTTTCTTAGCCGGTTATAGGTAGTTCTTTTGAGTTCAAAAATATGTACGTAATCAATTTTTAAAAGTTCGATGGTTTATTTATTCAACAAAAATGTTCAGGTATTTAATCATTTAGAATGAGAAAGTTCAATAGTTTATTTATTAAAAAAATAGTTTAGCGACTTAATTATTCAAAGTGAAAAAATTCATTGGATTTTTTTTAACTTTTCTCAATGTTTTTAGTCCCAATAACAAAATTTTAGAATTGGTTTCCCAAAATACCCAACAACAACACACATGGTCTTAAGGCTCAAAATTTGAATCTTCTAGGAAAATGGTAGTGGCGCTTTCGTGGTCGAGAGTGACGACCGTCGTCTTATTGATACAAACATCAAAGGCTCGTTTTGGGGGAATATTATCAAAATTGGAAGATATTTTGAGGGCTGTCGGGGTGGACTTTACTTCATATAGATGGAATTACGTGATTGATACTCGAGGCTTTACTACCTCGATACAAATCCGCATGCTACAAGTCTTTGAGCAATAGGGAGTGGAATAATCGGCTTCAACGATATTGCTGACATTTCTTTGGTATTGCAAAATGTTTCTTTGAATGCCCTTGACAGGGACATGGATCGGTGGTTTTTACATGAAGACCGAGTTTTCCAAGTTAAGATTCTCAAGAATATGGTCGGACATTAACATACTACCGGCTTCAATTTTGGGATTTTCAACGCCTTGGGACTAGATGGCGCTAAGGAAAGTCAACATCTTCATTAGATAACTCTACTAAACCGGCTTCCGATACTTCAACAATTACACATCAAGGGAATCAATCTCAATTCAATTCTCTATATGATGTGCAACGATTGTCTTCTCGGTTGCAAATATGTCAAGGCATTGTGGGAAAAGATCTTCAAATGGTGGAACTTGGAGGACTTCATTCCCTCTACTTTATCAGAGCTGATTATTTTCGATGGTCGTAACCATGTCACGGTATCTTCAAAATGTAGTTGGCAAGCCGTAATATGGATTTGGAGGAAAAGGAACTCCCGTGTCTTCAAAGGTGTTGTTTTGAGCAACGAACTCTTGACGAAATTCAATCTTGGTCTTTCAATTGGATATCTCTAAGGTGCGGCTCTTTCTTGTTCCTTTTTCCTGTTCAAAATCTTTTCGCCTTTCAAAAAAACACCCGAAAAGGAATCTTTTAGCACTTCATCCTTTTCTCAAGGATGACACAACAAACATTTAAAATTGATGGTATAACAAACATTTAAAACATATAACATGGGTAATGTATATTAATATCTAGTAGACTGAGTTAACCCAACAAGTAGTACTTAAGTCGATGTGCTCGAAGAAGGCCACAAGTTGAGGCAACCAATTTTCGAGTAATTGAGTCGACTCATTGCTGCCGGTTGGTTGAACTAAGCTAGACCAAAATACAAGTGAGGAAAAGGATGGTAAAAGTAAGAAATTAGATCAAAAGAAGAGTTCCTCTAAATAATCAGATCAAACACAAGTAAACAGACATCAGTCAAAAATATAAATATGCTACCAGTATCTCTACCCTTTGAAATAGACGCAAAGTTTATCCTACCCCGAAGACCTTACATTGTGTGGGATATACTGGGGTCTTTTGGTTTGAATTGGATTCATTAATTTATACTAGCAAAGTGAAGAAATTTGTTGGCAGCCCCATAATCATGTATGACCATTCCCACTCTTATGCAGTTGATAGTGTCAACCCCCTAGGTTATTGTTTCGTTCTAAGTCGGCAAAGAACAGTGCATATATGTGTGTGAAAATGAGAGAGAAAGAAGAGTGCCAGTGCCTTTAGCAGCAATCCTGAAACAATAGGGAGACCCACAAGGAGAGGGTAGGGAGCAGCAGTAGAAGAGTCTTCGAAGAATCAGAGTAGTTCAGTTGTACTGAAATCAACTCTGCCTCATCAAATTTACATTCTAAAGCAAGTGAATGTTGGGAAATGGGTTTTTTGTGGTTGTAATCACTTGGATAGTTCTTGGATCGTGTATGGAAATCACTTTCCAAATACTCTATTTTGACCTATATATGCCTTAGGTTGCACGAAATTAGTATCGGGATAATCCAGAAAAATCACTCTCGTTTTAAAGCATATACTCAAGTATTTATATGCACTAGATTAACTGTTTATGTTATTTATATGAGAGATCGACGGTTACGGACAGTTAGGCGGTTATCATGTAACTGCATAGCAGTTACAACCGCTTAGGGACAAGATTGTATTGATCAGTAACTGACTCATAAGCATGGAGTGAGATGAAGCAAGTTTAGAAGCCGGAGTTCAGAGGTACCATGTTCAGTAGGCTCAGTCTCTAAGCAGAAGGCTCAGACGCTCTGAGTCAACCCTTTTGATTCATACTTGGTCTGAACATTACCAAGTGTCGGGACCAATTCAAGAAGGATTCCAACCTTCTGTATTTCATCAAGAATGTACCGAAAGTTAGAATTTTTTTTTTTTAAGTAAACCTCTTCATAGAATCTGCAGAGCCCCCCCCCCCCCCGGACCCTGCTAGGGGTGCTGCCTCTATCTAAGGTGATAGAGGCAACAATTGTAAGTGTGCGCTCCACACCTCCTAACTCACATTATGTTTACCTTATCACCTAAATCGATCTCAGGTAAATCACAGTTACACCAAAATGACCAAAATGATTGATGACACTAAAATCACAACAGTGAAATCAAAAAATCACCTAATACTCCATACTTCTCCATATCTCTCCATATCACTATTAGACACAAAGGGAAAAGTTCATTTAGAAGCTTTGAAAACTGTGAGAACCAACTATTCAGGATGAATATAGGTAAATATTCATGTTATTTATGCATTTTTATTCATGATATTGAATAGTTGGTTCTCACAGGCCTAGATTACTAATGTTGAGAGCTACCAGATGCATCAATTCTGACACAATACCTATCTCAAAATGAAGAAACAGATCCAATCGTGTGAAATATAGGTGGGTTCTTTTGTAGGGTTGATTCCATCCCAAATCCCAATTTAGTTGTATGGAAGTATTCTTGAATCTCATAAAGGTATTGGTTCTGCCTACATTAGGTGGAACAAGACAATTACTCTCCATTTGAGCAAGAAAGAAACAACTAGAAATTTCCTATTAACAGAAGATCTTAAAGAAATTAGAATGTTGAGTTTTCTTATACTGAATGTTGTCTCCAATTCCATTCTTGCCTAAAATGCACCATCATATATAACACACTTGTATAAACCCAACCTTCAGCAGTATCTTCATAGCAATTTAAAAGAACATACAGGCAAGTAGTGATTCCAAAGCACAATCGGATTTGGTTTTGAGAAACAGGCCAAATGCTCAGGTACAAATATGCAATACATGAACTTGTAAGAAAGACAAATTCTGATAGGTATAACTAACCTGAATGATCATGACAAGGAAAAGCTCAATAACTGATCATAGTAATGAGGGAAACAGAACAAAACAGTGATGCATTCCTTTGATTGGGT
Source organism: Arctium minus (assembly GCA_954870635.1). Lineage (NCBI taxonomy): Eukaryota > Viridiplantae > Streptophyta > Magnoliopsida > Asterales > Asteraceae > Arctium > Arctium minus. The sequence continues at coordinate 39,495,233 of OX941080.1, read as the reverse complement.
GGTAAAAAGATGATCTTTCTCGATCCAGCATGGAAGTTCGTTAAGGCAAACAAAGAAACGCATCCACCAGTTGCACCAGAACTTAATAGACAGTATACAGCATCAACCTAGCATGAAGATTAAAAAAGGTGTAATAACTTGAAAGATACAAAAAAGTTTAGAAGGTTAAAAGTTCCACAAAATCATGGAGTACCCAATAACCACCCAGTAGACAGTCCAGCTTCTGCATCCAACTTACACATGATAGTTGAATGTTTACATGTATGAAGCAGGTAAAGCTAATGAAAAGGTAAGATTTCTAAGAATTAAAACAGCAAGGAGGCTGTTAAGACACATTGTGCAGCCACATATACATCACAACTGGTTGTAGAGATTATATTAAATAAACTACCCAATTGCACTACATTCGTTATAGGCCAATATAAAAACAACTACTACATATTAACTACAGCTAAACAAGAAAAAGGTCTTGTTTCACCTCTAAGCAGCCCTAACCTTTTCATCATTCACAACAGAGAGTATTGGCAAGCTGCTTAGGAACTCATCAAGTCCTTCAAAGAACCCGATACCTTCAATGTTGTCTTCCTCTCCCTGCCCATTCCCTCGATTCCCAACAATCATCCGTGGAGCAGGCTCTTCCCCTTCGTTATTATTGAATTCAACATTCAAATCCAACTTCCCCAATTCTTTTGCAACCCGACCCGATTGCCTTCTTTGATTACTACCCACAGCTTTCTTCATACTCTCTGCCACTGATACGGTAGGCACCCCCACACCCTCTTCATCAGCAATACCATTTTGCAGATTCTTATTGCTCCCACTTCTACCATCCCTTACCCTAACAGCTATAACTTGTGCTCTCTTTTTATAAGCCGGTTTCAGGTCTATCTTCATCCTCTTCACCTTCTTTTTCTTGGAACTATTCCATTCGACATCCGAACTGTCACTAGGATCAGAGATTCCCACAAAAATATCATCAGCAACATCATCTATGTAGACACGCGGCCCCGAGTTTTTGTTCACAACAAAATTCTTCTTCGGGGCCGCCCTACCATTTAAATGGTCCTGAACATTCCTTGTGACATCATAGAGAGATGAAAACGGTGTCCAACTTGAGTTCGATCCCGTGCTGTTGTTCTTCGGCAGATGTGACATCGAAACCCCTAGCGGGAAGAACCCCCAACAATAGAAAGAGGCTTCCTGGCCTTCGATCATAGGTGGTGGAGAGCGAATTCGCACAGCCTGAAACGCCCTTTTACAGTTGTCGCAACGGAGAGTGCACTCTGCATAAACCCTGGGATACTCGTACATGTAGAAACAGTAAGGACATGCAGTCCAAAATGTAGGCGAATCATCATCGACATCTTCAGCCGCTTCCTCGGTTTCTACTTCTGTTTCTTCTTCTTCTTCCTCCCTAACACCATTGTTAGTATTAACTTGACTGGGAAGCTGAACAGGGGCCGCATTCTGTTCTGGCGATTCTTGCTGTTGGTGGTGGTGATGTTGTTGTTCCTCCTGCAGTTGTTGCTGGAGCTCTTTCTGTTGGAGTTGTTGCTGCGGCTGTGGCTGCACATGTTGTGGTTGCGGCTGCTGCAGAGGCGGTGACAGCGGTGATGCTTGTGGCCAAGACAATGGGGGTTGTGGTGATGCTGCAGGAGGAGGCGGAGTAGGCGGTTGCATAGGCGGCTGTGGCTGAGGAGGTTGTGGTGGTGGTCGAGTTTGTTGCTGCGGTGGAGACGTAACTTGAAACGGTTGTACCTGCGGCTGAAACAGTTGTTCTTGCTCGCGTTGTTGAAACAATTGCTCCTGCTCGCGAACAGGTACCGGCCTAACCGGATTCTGTGACAGAAAATTGTGCTGTTGCAGTTGCTGATGTTGGTGACTCTGTTGAACCCTAGTTTGAAATGTCTGCTGCGATTCAGGCAATTCCTGATCATGACCCGATCCAATATGATTAAGCGAAAAAAAATTGTGTTGTTGTTGTTGTTGTTGTTGCTGCTGCTGGTGCTGATGTTGTTGTTCCTGATGATGCTGTTGTTGTTCTAGGTTAAACCCTATAGGGTTGATTTGTTGCTGCGGCGGAAAATCAAGCTCCGAATCATACAGAGATTTCCGCATAGGGTTAGACAATACGGCCCAAGCATCATTCACAAGCTGAAACGCTTGATCGGAATAAGGGAACCGGTTTTGATGAGGGTTTAGCATGACGGCGAGCCGTCGATACTGCGATGCGATGTGTTCCGTGTCCTGAGCGAACCGGACGAGTTGGAGGATGGCATAAAAATCAGGCTGCTGAGTGCCGTTGGTTCCGACGACTCGTTTCTCGGCGGCGAGGAGCGTATCGTTAATTGCTAGGATCTGATCAGCAGCTTCGAGTCTAGGGTCGGACTCTCGTGCTCGGATCGCAAATGTCTTGGATCCGACGAGATCGTGGCCCATGAGCAACTTCTCGGCGATACCGAGCCACCGTTGCGCCTCTGCCCGAGCTATGAAGCTATGGGGGTCCATAAGTGTTTCTCTGCAAATCAAACCACACCACCACCACCACCCATCATGAAAGGAGGAGTCATGTAGTGGAGGGGTAAAAAAAGGGGTTTAAAGAAAACGAAAATGATTTTTCTGTTAAAAGGACTTCACTTTGTTCGAAAATCTCAAAAAAACACTTTTTTAAAGGAGGGGAATCTTGGCATCCTATTTATTTAGAGCATCTTTAACAGCTTCTTCAAAATCGAGAACATTACGATTTTGAGCTATAATTTTATTTCAACAGGTTTTTTAAAACTATCTAAAATAAATAAAGTAGGAAAGAGAATGAGTTTTTCTCCAAATATGGAGATAACCATAAAAATGATTATTAAACGGAAGTACCAATAGAAAACTTGGAAATTAGATATTTTGGAGAGAAAAATAACATTTTTAATAGAATAATGTAATTTTTTTTGAAGATTTTGACTTTTGATTCTTCATTTGGAAGAAAATTTAGAGAATTTGTTGGAAATGCTCTTATAGAATAAACTACGATTTTCATCCTTCTAGTTTATTGTTTATAACTATTTTTGTTTCTGGTCTTTAAATTTTTTTTTTCCGCTTTTTTATATTGTTTCGTTTTTTTGTTCTTGGACTAACTTTCTTAAATTTCAGACATTAACTCAAGGACATTTTAGTCTTTTACCATTTTGATTAATTTATATTACAAAATAATAATAACATTATATAATATAATATTTTATATAAACTATAATATATTTATTTATTAGTATTAGTTTTATAGAAGGATGTTCAAGGGAAAACTGAGGAACACCCTGGTAGCCCTTGATTTGGACGGCGTGCACTTGTACATACAAGGATATTAAGTTGTTGTTTTTGTTTTTATGCACATGTGGATTATGCACCTGTGCATATGCTCATGTGCATGTTACAAATTACTTATATGTACAAGTACATACCGTCTAGATCAAGGTCTACCAATGCGTTCTTAAGTTTTCCGTTTTTTTTTTTTTGAGATTTTACCTTGAACCTGACCCTGTATATTACATATTGTATATATGTGAATATGTGTGTCTGAAGCGCACCTCATTGGTTTTCCAATTTTCTTCCCCTCCTCCTCTCCAACTTCCCTGAACACCACTGCCATCTCCAATCATCGAGTCCCACCGGTTTCCTTCCTTAAGTTTCCTCTCACCAATCTCCTTCCCCACTCTTCATTCTCGACCAATTTTCTTTCCCCCACCCTTACCGCTGCTCCGACCCAAACTGCACCACTTCATTAATCTCGATTTTCTTTTTTCTTTTGGTATCATTTTGTGTTTGGTTACCGATGTTCAACCTTCCCATGAGATTTTTTTTTTAATTTTGCAAACTGAAAATCACATAAACATGTTGTTGAGTTTTTTATTTGCAGAGACCGTGGTAGTATATTAATAGTAGGGGTGTTCCTGATGCTACTGGAAAAAAAAAGATGCATATTTTTCTATTGAGTTTCCTATATCTTTTTGGTTGAATATTCTTAATTTTCAAGTTTTTGGTCGTCGGAGAATAGAAGGTTCAATCGGAGAAGAGCCACGATGGGGGGAGGGTTAGGCTATGTTTGGCAAACTAGCTTATAAGCTAGCTTTTCAAAACGCTACTTTGTGTAGCTTTTCAATAAGCTAGATTTTGGTCATCCAAACATATACTTAGTAGGTAGTGGGGTGGCTATTGATTTTAATTTTTTAAGACACATGTAATGACATTATTCAATGATTAATTTTCTTTTATAATGGAAAATCTAGTGACAATGTTAAAAGACAAAAAATAGCTCTTAATTTAACTAACTTTTTTAAGAAGTTAGTCTTAGGGATGAAAAGTGAAACGAAATGGAAACCATGAGAACGAAAAAAACAAATTTTAAAGATTAAGAATGAAAATAGTTATAAACAATAAACCACAATGACGAAAATCTTAGTTTACTCTTATTTATATCATAATCATATTCCTGTTTTTATTATTTTTTTTATTTATTAATTATAATATTGGGAAAGTGATCAAAATAATTAATCTTTCCAACCACTCTTTTAGAATCAAATTATATTTTAGTCATAGTTTATGCATTTAGTGTAAAGTCTATTTTCAGATTAGAAAAATTCTTTACGTACATATATGTAAAAAAAATAATCTGGAAATCAGATTTATACAAATACGTAAGACATTAATATAAACATTGATTAAATGGGAATTCAATTAAAAAAAATGACTAAAAAACGAACTTGATTGAAAAATTTTATTATTTTTATCAATTTCTCAATAATACCTCATCGATTAATATTTAGTAGCATAAAAAAGATCTATTATAACATTTTTTTTATATTTTGTGTATGCAATTATTATATAGTAATAGTTGTTATTAGAGCATTTTCAACAATTTTTCAAAAATAGAAAAAAAAAATTGTTATCTAAACCTCTCCAACAGCTTTGCTATCTTGTTTTCTATAATAAAAAAAAAACTTGAAAATTTATCAAGTTTAAAGGATTTTCTAAAACTTGATGGTAAGAGAGGAAAATGATTATTTTATCCGATTTCACAAATGAGATTCAATTTTTATCATTTTATATTAAGTTTTTTTAAGTGTATTGGAGATGATAAATTAGAAAATATTATAATAATATAAGTTGTTTTAAAATTTCTAAAATAGCAAATCTGTTGGAGTTGAATGTAATATTTTTTTAGAGATTTTCACTTTTAATTCTCTATTTTAGAGAAATTATAGAAAAGTTGTTGGATATGCTCTTATCTGATAGTGATAGAGAACAAAGAACAAAAGCGCATTACAATATGGGATTGCAAAAATATATAATAATATATAAATAATTGTATGTGTTATGTAAAATTGTTATAATATATTTATAAGATACAGACATAAATAAAAAAGATGTTGATGAAGAGGTAAGAATATACAAACTCATAATATAGTAAAAAGTTCATATAAGAGCACCTCCAATGGGAGGTTTTTTTGTCCAAGTCATCGGTCCATCCTTTGCTACCTCAGCGAAGCGGTCCTCACAGAGGAACCGCTTCTTGAGGATTAAACTGTGGGTCCCACCAATTTTTTATATTTAAATAATTAAACATTTACCTACTTCAATTATTAAATGTTTTAACTGTGATTTTTTATTGTATAAACATATAAGCAATTAGAATTAATTAATAAAATTAAATAATTAATTAGCAAGACATCCATAATTTTTGTAGTTTTTAATTTTTAATTATTGTAGTTTTTATTTTACTTTAAATTATAATTACTTTTTAATTATTATATTTTAATTATCATATGTAAGTTTTATAATTATTTTTTAATTATAATAAGTAAATCTTAATTATTATAGTTTTTTATTATATAAAATATGTAGGAAAGAGAAAACTGATGTGGCAGAGAGAGAAAGATGATGTGGCAAAGTTATGGACTTTTGATAAGGTCCATGATTGTAGATGCTCTAAGCATTCATATAAGCATTCATATATGAATTTATATATGAATCATTTTCATAAATACTTTATACTTCGCATATGAATTCTTATAAAGGTTCATATATGAATTTATTTATATGAATGCTTATATGAATACTTATATGAATTCATATATGAATCTTTTTCATAAATACTTTATACTTCACTTATGAATTCTTATAAAGGTTCATATATGAATATATGAATTCATATGTGAATGCTTATATAAATCCTTTTCATAAATACTTTAAGCTTCATATATGAATTCTTATAAAGGTTCATATATGAATTATTATTTGAATTAAATTTACCATACACTAATTCTTATAAGCATTCATATATGAAAACATTTATGCATGCCCCCGCATTTGTTACAATCTTAAATTTCATATGTGCATCATTATTATAAATTCATATATGCATCAATTTTTATGCGATTCACGTTTTTTTAAATTGTAGGGTTATCAATCAATGATAAGAAGCAGAATAGACTGCTTAAAATCTGATAGATTGAAGATAGAAGAAAGCTTGGATGATGCTTTAAGGAGATATCCAGATAATATTGTATTTAATGAATACAAATCAGAGTTTGAAAAGTTGTTTCAGAAGAATGAAAAAGTTGTTGAAAGTAGACCAGCATTGGAAAAGGATTCACAAATAAATCAGACTACATCATGCATGAAGGAGCTCAACACTGCTACTGAAATTGAGCTTAGGTTTGAAGAACAAGAATTTTTGTTGGCAGAGAATGTAACACCCTCAAATCTGGAAATAACAACTAATTTAAAATTTTCTAAATACATCGATAATTGATTCACTTACAATAACAATTTAAGGTTTAACTTCTATAAACACCATTCAAACCTTATACAATGTCTATAATAGGGACGGGTGTTACTAAAAACCCAATAACAGTCACTATCTCCAAAATGCGGAAGACTTCACCAATCTACTCACCATCGTGCATATAACTAATACTCGTCTCTTCATAGTATCGCTAGAACCATTCCCCAACCGGAACCTGATGCACATGCGGACAAACAAAAAGGTTAGGCTAACGCCTAGTGAGCTCAAGAGTTTTCATCATAAATATGTAAAACAATAAACTTTAAGAATGTTATTTAAAACGTGATTTCCCAAAATAAAATGCATTAAGTCTGAAAGCAGTCTCTTTTCCAACATTCACCATCTTCGTGATTAAAACCACGATACAAAACGTCCATTCGAATATAAATCCAAAACCCAAAACTCACGCAAAACATAACTTATACTTTAATAACCAAATACTGAAAACGTGGATAAACTCTATCATCCAAAACATCCAAAAATATGGATAAGATTCAATATTCAAGACCTTAGGGTATGGATAACAACCCATACTCAAAACGTCACCGAAAACATGGTTTATAAAACTCCATACCCAAAACAACACCTTTCGGTGACGGGGGAGACCTGATTACATTGCACGTGACGGAACACAAAAGTAGGTCACATAACTATGTAGAAAACCAAAACATATGGATTATACTCATAAGACATATCGAGCTCAACCCCTCTAGATCTTTTGCCCGTGGAGACTCAAATTCAACCCTTCTGGATCTATACTTTGAGATGTCAAAATCCACACAAAACATACAAGCACATTTGGAATTACACTTTACTGCCCATGGGACGCTGCCCGACCATATAGGTCCATACCTTACTTACCATGGTGACCCGATGTCTATTATGTGCCAAAGTGGTGAACTTGTCCAAAACGGGTGTAACACCCTGAATTCTGGAAATAACACTAATTTAAAATTTTCTAAATACACCAATAAAAGGATCATCTGCAACCACAATTTAAGATTTAACCTCAATACAAATATTCATTCTATACAAAAGTCCATGATAAGTACGGTTGCTACTAATCCCCATGCATAGTCACTATCTCCATAAAGCGGAAGACTTTGCCGAATACTTACTTTCGGATCTATCTAAGGCTCTACTCTTCATAGGACTGCTAGAACCAACTCCCAAACTTGAAACCCTAGTGAGCTCAAGAGTTTTCAACATATATGAAATAATAGTTTAAAAGAAAGAATGTGGTTAAAAGTTATAGTCCTTCAATATGATACGTCTTACATGTGAAAATGACTCATTTCCAACAATATGCATTTTAGGTAAAGAACACCAATTAAAACGTTTTCCAAACCAACTACTTCAAAGATAATGATACCAACATAAGCCGCCCATGCATAAATTAGTTTTTAACTCAAAACTCACTCAAAGTGTAAGTATAAATTGAACTCTCCATTTATGAAGATACGGTTAAACCTTATATCCCAAAACACCCCAAAACACGGGTGGGGAATAATACTCAACCCATAAATCAAGGGTAAAACCCAATTATACAAAACGTCACCGAAAACTTGGATAATAAAACTCAATACCCAAAAACAATACCTTTCGGTGACGGGGGATTCCCGATTCCATAAAATGTGACGGTCCACAAAGTAAGCCCATTTTATGTTGTTATGACTAGTCATATAAACAAAAGTACACGCAAGGGATGTCAGGATCAGTAGCTTTAAACGTACACCCACGGAAACTCGAGTTCAACCCCGTCGGGTTCCTATGTCGAGCCCCTCATCCAATATCGTAATACTTGAGCACGAAGGACTTATACCGCACCCGGTACCTTAACGTGCAGCACGAAGGATTACATCGCACCCGATACCTAACGTGCTTCATCCACAAACGTAAAACTTGAGCACGAATGACTTATACCGCACCCGGTACCTTAACGTGCAGCACGAAGGACTTACATCGCACCCGATACCTAACGTGCTTCATCCAAAAATGCCAACAAGGCTCGAAGTCGAGCTACCAAAACTGGACAGTTGTCCTAAAACCCAATCAAAATGAAAATACCAAGCTGCTGGCTTAACAACCCATTGACTCATTGGTAAATGAAATAAAAATACAATAAAACGCACTCGACCAACGGATATGCAAACACCACGACTAAAAGTAAGATTAGTTCAAAACTCAACATTAGTTGAGGCACCCATTTTCCAAATGAACTTATACTCTTATACTTTCCAAATACCTCACAACACAAAATATGCATTTTCCAAATTTAACCGCTGATCAGAATGAAAATCATAAAATGAGGCTATAGACATTCTTTCAAGTACCTCGTATAAAAGTGCAAGTAATACTTCATAAAACATTCCATTTCATGAACGATGCATAAGACTCGACAACCATTTAAAAATGTATTTCTTTGACCAAAGATCTATTTATGCAATAAGACCTCAAAACACATTCATTTGTACCACATTTATCAGGATGACCAAAAATCCCAAATGTGGGTATTACACAAAGTTGTAACGTTAAATACTTCCCATAATCGAAGATTAGCAAATAACCCAACATTTGATAATTTCATGTAGAACACATAAACACTTCAAAATAGACATTTTGGCATGTAGAACGTTTTCACAAATCAACTTGAACTCACCTTGCTAGATTTAGGCTAAATCTAGATTTTACCCACTTAGAGCTTTCCTTGAAGAACTTGATTCTTCAAACCAAAACTTCCAAAACCTAAATCCACAAGGTTCCAGCCATAAATATACATATTCCACCATAGATAATCATAATCAACCACAAAGAATCATTCCCCAAACATTTTATACCAAAATCCCCAAATGTGGCAAGAACCCTATTTTTTACCCAAAACTCCCAAAATTATCCCAACCGAAATTTAGAGAAATCAAACACTAGGAAACCATCAATGGAGTATTTATAACTTATTTCATGGTTTAGAAATGGAAGGGATACACTTACCACTTAGGTTTTGATGAAAACCTAGAAAACCCAAAAATTCTTGAAGATGGAGGTGATGATGATGAACTCTTGATCCTTGCTTCCACTCCACCACCAAATACTCTTGGATCTTCCCAAAACTAACAATCTAACCTTGAAAAGCTCTCAAATACGAAACCATAGCAAGTTGAATCGCCAAAAACGGAGGTGAAATGAGAAAGTTATGGCCAAATGAAGAAAAACCCGATTTTATGCACTGCAGGTTTGGCGCGACCCTGGCATGCGACAGAATGTCACTGTCGCGCGAAATGTACCGAAAGTCATTAACACTGTTTCGGCCGTAACTTCTTCGTTAAAGCTTCGTTTTCGCTCCGAAAAGGACCGTTGGACTCATAATTGAATCCTTTATCCATCAAGACTATAAAATCAAGGATTCAAGCCCAAAATAAAATATCTTATTTTTCCTTAATATATCGGTTTTTGTGTTAACTTGAATTGATACCATTCGAAAATCGGGGTGTTACAATCCTCCCAACCTTAAAAGAGATTTCGTCCTCGAAATATGGAATCACCAAGCACCCAACATTTACCTTTGAAAGATCGATTGATTCCCTATCCCAAAGGGATGCCTTCATGAAACTTCACCTCATATACGGACCCGATTACATTTCGGTTGAGGTTTTCGCTGAGTTTCTCATAACGTGTCGTTACAACTAAATCTCAACGTTCAATATATTTCACCGACGTCAGGATGAAAGTTGAGTCTTTGATTAATCATTTTTTTAATCATTAAATCTCGGTTGCCTCCCAACCTTATATTTCTCATATTACTCCGAAAGCAACTTGCGACCTTATCTAGTCATTTCCATCAAGAATACCCCAATCCGAACCTTTCCCTTAAACATCTCTGAATGCGACGCATCAAGGTCTCCTCAAAATTCATTTGTACTTAAAGTCTATCTCGACATTCCCACCAAATGTCTCCAAAAATCATCATCACTAAAGAGTTATTGACCTGTGACGAAATTTCCTAACGACTAGTTTGGTCTGAACCATCACAACCTTTAAATCCGTTCCTCAAAGCTGGCCCGGACACAATGTCTGCAAGGGCTCCCACACTTCCATAGACCCAAGCATTGTGTTTCCACCAGAAACATACCATTACGCTCTACAGATAGTCGATTATCCCAAATCCCATGAATCCTCAGATTCCTACAGATCCATTCCTAATATTGAACAAGATGTCCTTCCAAGGCGCCCCAATGCGTCCTTCAAGTAACTGGTTAACCCAGATCCGGTTAACACTCAACTCCGTTCCAACACCAACCTCACAACATTCCTATAATGAAATCTTTATCACCACGGGAATGCTTATACACATCGGTACTTAATCATCACCATCTAACCTTCTTTTAAATTCCATCACCGAAATGTCAATATTTCCCATGATCCAACCGGGATACCTCCCAAACATTCCCAGATCCATTGACTCCAAGAAAACAAGTCGACGCCTAGGACTAAATGGTGACTTCGAAAACGTGGACATCCCGCCCAAGATTTCATTCCAGATGGAAGGTCGTACTAGGGTTGACACCTAACAGAGTGCTAAAATCCAATTCTTACATTTCTAACAAACGGACCATAAAAAAAATTTCCTTTGATCGCGGAATCCACTAAGACGATACACCATCAACATAAACCATGTTGTCCCACCGACGAGCAAACCACCAAAACGAACCCAATCTAATCGCAGTTAATCACCTACAGCCTTATTCCGCATGATTAACGAAGTATAAATCATCCCTTAAACAACTAGGAAGACTTAAATCTATTATTTCCAATAATACAAACGTGCACAGATTCGAAAACCCAATTCCCAAAATTCAAGACTGCCAGCAAGTCCGATCATCTGACGCTTCAAATTACAAGGACTCCATTAGTCCCTATTTACAACTTCTTTCACTACAGGGTTTAAATCTATATGCCTAATGAGTTCAAGTTTTTCCAACTAACAGACCAATTTAAACTTTCATAAGAACTTTTAAATACGTACGCTTTATAACGATAATTGGTCGTGCAGTAAAATCCACTACCGATCACTCGATAGGTTGAAAATTGATCACCGACGCTACACATATAAAACCATTTACAAAATTCTTTTGATCAAAATTTACGTAAACAAAACAGTAACAAAAGGTGTGTAGCAAAATTCACACTATAACCATGAAAATAAATTCCGGTACCCCAAACACGTGAAATAAATGTTTGTACGGCTCTAACAGAGAACTTCACAACCTTTAACTTTAAACTTTTCCTCCTTTAACCAAAAACGTTGTGACATCAAATTTTCAACAACCCCTTTTTGCATCAGTTTATTCCCCAAAGCTCGATAGGGCGATGGGAACGCAAATAAATCCTTAAATCGAACTTAAAACTTTGAGCCGCACAGATAAAACACATTTGACCAAAATAGTAATTATGACAACATGAATACAGATAACTCATTTATGTGCATCGCTGAAAATTCCTAGTAGTAAAATCAATAACTGAATTATGCTCAGAACAAAAGTTTTATCTGAAATAACATAAATCTTTTTAGACGTTTAGTCACTCCAACAGCATAATTTAATCCAAATGCAATTAGCGTACAACAACTGGCGTTTGTATAAAGCCCAGAGATAAATCGCATAATTTCTATTAGTAAGATTAACAATTGACATTTCTCAAAACAACATGGAAGGTGACATATTTAGCAAAACTCTTAAGTTAATGCATGCAATAATGCGGGTACACTAATTCCAAAACTTTAATTACGCGATGTAAAAGTCGTACGACATGATACCATAAAATCCCACTGAACTTTCATAAAGCTAATAAATGCTAAAACCAAGCGGCGTCAAAATTTCCATTTGCCGACATGAAACATAAGGCAACATCAAGTATGAGAATTTTAAAACTCCAAGACCATAACGTACGATAAAGTGACTCTTTTTAACAAAACTCTCATGAAGCACAACGCCCAAAAAGCTCGTAAATTATATGCCGTAAATTAAAACTCACGCATCTCAAAATACACTCACGCGTCCAAACGTCGTAAAACAATATTCCATAAAATTCAACGCGACTCGTACAGACTAAAATTCTCAAGAAAGTTCAGACTCAAAAACAGTGGGACAACTCTTCCTTTAAAACCATGGACATACGTGGAGGAGATCCAATGTCAAAGTTAAAAATTCTACAATTACTTGCCCAATGCCCCATATGGCATTAAATCACGGATCTTATGATGTACTAAAATAGCGTTAAACACCAAACAGGGATGGGGAGATTTTTCCATAAAAATTTGCGATAACTTGCAACCAAACAACTCCATGCATGCTTAAGCTCACGGTTTAAAATCAGATGAGTGCTAAATGTTTTACCAAGACTACAAAGTATCACACACTTTATGCTTCGAATACATGAGAAACAATTGATGTAAACTTATTTTAGAAATAAATTTCGTGCATGAATTTGGTCGGCACTCAGCATCTCAGGACTACACTCCTCCATTTTCCCGACATACTATCGTCATTCGGATGCATCCAACATCTTAGAGCAACAACCCCACTAATTGGTTAACTTACAATTTTCCTCGAAACAGAATCGGTCTGTCGAACCGATAGTTCTACTCCAACCAATAACTCTGACCCAAGATGGTCAACTTAATGCATTCATCTCACTTACCTATCGCTCCCAAGCGACATTGCTATAAACATCAACCTTTCTTTACATCACTCGCTTAGAAACTTTCTCACTACCCCAACGGTAATCTTACCAAGGTAGTTCAAGTATACCCATGTAACATGTAGATTCACCATGACACTGGCCAGGTGCCATTGTGAACGTACCGTACACGATCATCCTTGCGACCCTCGACAAGTTTTTCGTTTCTAGCGACTTGATCAATCCTCAAAATATCTTATCTTAAGGCACCTAATATGCAACTTCACTTTCAATCACTTATAAGAACTCAAGTTTGAGTCTAGGTATCCAAAGATCAATACCCAATTCTCTCAAACTTAAGCTCTGATACCAACTTGTAACACCCTGAATTCTGGAAATAGCACTAATTTAAAATTTTCTAAATACACCAATAAAAGGATCATCTGCAACCACAATTTAAGATTTAACCTCAATACAAATATTCATTCTATACAAAAGTCCATGATAAGTACGGTTGCTACTAATCCCCATGCATAGTCACTATCTCCATAAAGCGGAAGACTTTGCCGAATACTTACTTTCGGATCTATCTAAGGCTCTACTCTTCATAGGACTGCTAGAACCAACTCCCAAACTTGAAACCTGATGCACATGCCGACAAATAAAAAGGTTAGGCTAAACGCCTAGTGAGCTCAAGAGTTTTCAACATATATGAAATAATAGTTTAAAAGAAAGAATGTGGTTAAAAGTTATAGTCCTTTAATATGATACGTCTTACATGTGAAAATGACTCATTTCCAACAATATGCATTTTAGGTAAAGAACACCAATTAAAACGTTTTCCAAACCAACTACTTCAAAGATAATGATACCAACATAAGCCGCCCATGCATAAATTAGTTTTTAACTCAAAACTCACTCAAAGTGTAAGTATAAATTGAACTCTCCATTTATGAAGATACGGTTAAACCTTATATCCCAAAACACCCCAAAACACGGGTGGGGAATAATACTCAACCCATAAATCAAGGGTAAAACCCAATTATACAAAACGTCACCGAAAACTTGGATAATAAAACTCAATACCCAAAATCAATACCTTTCGGTGACGGGGGATTCCTGATTCCATAAAATGTGACGGTCCACAAAGTAAGCCCATTTTATGTTGTTATGACTAGTCATATAAACAAAAGTACACGCAAGGGATGTCAGGATTAGTAGCTTTAAACGTACACCCACGGAAACTCGAGTTCAACCCCGTCGGGTTCCTATGTCGAGCCCCTCATCCAATATCGTAATACTTGAGCACGAAGGACTTATACCGCACCCGGTACCTTAACGTGCAGCACGAAGGACTTACATCGCACCCGATACCTAACGTGCTTCATCCACAAACGTAAAACTTGAGCACGAATGACTTATACCGCACCCGGTACCTTAACGTGCAGCACGAAGGACTTACATCGCACCCGATACCTAACGTGCTTCATCCAAAAATGCCAACAAGGCTCGAAGTCGAGCTACCAAAACTGGACAGTTGTCCTAAAACCCAATCAAAATGAAAATACCAAGCTGCTGGCTTAACAACCCATTGACTCATTGGTAAATGAAATAAAAATACAATAAAACGCACTCGACCAACGGATATGCAAACACCACGACTAAAAGTAAGATTAGTTCAAAACTCAACATTAGTTGAGGCACCCATTTTCCAAATGAACTTATACTCTTATACTTTCCAAATACCTCACAACACAAAATATGCATTTTCCAAATTTAACCGCTGATCAGAATGAAAATCATAAAATGAGACTATATACATTCTTTCAAGTACCTCGTATAAAAGTGCAAGTAATACTTCATAAAACATTCCATTTCATGAACGATGCATAAGACTCGACAACCATTTAAAAATGACCAAAGATCTATTTATGCAATAAGACCTCAAAACACATTCATTTGTACCACATTTATCAGGATGACCAAAAATCCCAAATATGGGTATTACACAAAGTTGTAACGTTAAATACTTCCCATAATCGAAGATTAGCAAATAACCCAACATTTGATAATTTCATGTAGAACACATAAACACTTCAAAATAGACATTTTGGCATGTACAACGTTTTCACAAATCAACTTGAACTCACCTTGCTAGATTTAGGCTAAATCTAGATTTTACCCACTTAGAGCTTTCCTTGAAGAACTTGATTCTTCAAACCAAAACTTCCAAAACCTAAATCCACAAGGTTCCAGCCATAAATATACATATTCCACCATAGATAATCATAATCAACCACAAAGAATCATTCCCCAAACATTTTATACCAAAATCCCCAAATGTGGCAAGAACCCTATTTTTTACCCAAAACTCCCAAAATTATCCCAACCGAAATTTAGAGAAATCAAACACTAGGAAACCATCAATGGAGTATTTATAACTTATTTCATGGTTTAGAAATGGAAGGGATACACTTACCACTTAGGTTTTGATGAAAACCTAGAAAACCCAAAAATTCTTGAAGATGGAGGTGATGATGATGAACTCTTGATCCTTGCTTCCACTCCACCACCAAATACTCTTGGATCTTCCCAAAACTAACAATCTAACCTTGAAAAGCTCTCAAATACGAAACCATAGCAAGTTGAATCGCCAAAAACGGAGTTGAAATGAGAAAGTTATGGCCAAATGAAGAAAAACCCGATTTTATGCACTGCAGGTTTGGCGCGACCCTGACACGCGGGCACTGTCGCGCGAAATGTATCGAAAACAATATGCATACTATTTAATTGGTTCTTGATATTTTTATGCTTGATGGAGTGTGTATTTATGTGCACGTAAACCATGAACTCACTTAGCTTTTTAGCTAACTACTAGTATGCATCTCAGGAGCCGGTGGTTCAGGTGTGGACAAAGGAAAGGGCAAAGCATAATTAGATTTACTTTTATTATGTTATTTAATGCTTTGCTAGTTATCAACTTAATTATTATGTATTTGGAGCGTTATGTAATATAGTCCGGTATGGGACGGACTAATGTTGGAGACTTGTATTACTTTAAGTTAAGACTTCCGCTGTGATGGTGATTTGCTTATATCTGGATGTCATATTCGACGACATAAGGTAATATTTAGGCTGAAAGATGTGACATTACCCAAGGGTAAAATGGGGGTGTTACAGGTTGGTATCAGAGCCATAGTTTAAGAGAATTAGGTTAAGTACTTAGCCTAAGCTTAAACTGGACTTTGTTTTGGAGAGGAGGGGATAGAGATTTCGTTAGGCAGGAGTAGGTGTATGTGATCGTTTATGTCCTAGCATTATCTTGCTTTATATTAAGTTTGATCCCACTATGATACCTGACCCAGTGTCCTTCTATGGTTTTGTAGGAGCATGCCTAGAGGCGATAGGGTTGCAGCTCGAGCTCGAGGAGGTCGCACGAGAGGTGGCGCAGCAGCGATAGGGCTAGGTGTGAGGGGTGGATCCGGTGACCACCATCGCAGTAGCTCTAGTAGGAGCGGTTCTAACAGGAGTGGCCCCAGTAGGAGTCGACGCAGTATGAGTCGTGAGAGCAGCCCTAGCACGAGGGACATTCAGGTCTTGTCGGAGCCGGAGGAGGAGCGGTCCGTCACGCCATCTGAGCACTCATTCGAGGAGTATAGCCCCAGTACACCCACCCGGGAGGACTATCAGGAGGAGGCACTCAGACTACATGGTGAGATTTCCATGCCCAGGGATGATCTATCCCGATCCCAGGAGGAGACCGCCGGAGTGAGAGACATGATGCACCACCTGCAAAGGGTGCACGCAGACCGACAGGCGAGGGTAGACACACTAACTGATGAGAATGACGCGATTCGAGAGATGAACAACGTACTTAGTTGGCAGATTGTCGAGTTGGAGTGGGAGTTGAGGCTAGCGAGTAGATCTTGGAGGACTCGCATAGGAGACCGTAATCGATACTACCGTGCTGCAGCATCGAGATATTTTGGCACGATTCGAGATTACTTCTCTCGTTGGAGGCGCTTGTTCCGCCGAGGCCCGAGCCTGAGGTTTCTCTGGAGGTACCGTCCAGAGAGGAGCCATGAGGAGGAGGTGCGAGCCATTTACTATCCGTATGGCATGCATTGAGAGATGGCGTTATGTAGGGAGAATGTTATTTCTTAGTACTTTGTTTACATTAGGAGTTTGTATTTTGCCGTGCATGTGTGGTCGGCTTTAGACTCAATTATCTTATCTTGGTTGTCCTTTATTTATGTTCAGTAACGTTTATTAATGTACAAACTTATTAGTTATGTGAATGAGAATGTCGTTTCTTTTAGTATGTGACCTTGTGTGATGATGTCTATTTAGCCTATGGTTAGAAGTAAATATGGAGATTAATGGTGCCTTTTTGTATCAGTATGGCGTCTAGAGGATCAAGGAGAATTGAACTCATCGGGGAAGGTGCCAATGATGTGGTACCACCGGTGGGTCGAGGTCGAGGTCGAGGTCGTGGTGATGGTCATACTGCCAGCTCTAGTGCCACCCCGTCTGTACACCCACAAGGAGAAGCCGAGGACGTGGGAGGGCACAACGAGGGGGAGGCGGAAACCCTATGACCGAGGAGACGATGGCTGGTAGAATGACACAGATCCTCCAGAATACCCTACCTGGTATGATAGAGGCAGCGTTAGAGGCCAGACTAAAGAAACAGGCAGAAGAGGAGAAGACTGAACAAATAAATACTGAGATGGGAGACCAGAAAGATACTGAGGCAAGGAACCAGGAGAATACTAAGGTGAGTATGAATGAAGAGGACAAGATGGTGGTTCCAACCACAAAGGAGAAGGGATGCAACTTTAAGGACTTCAGTAACACACGTCCGAAAGAGTTTAAGGGTATCGAGGGGGCGGTAGCCCTAATGAACTGGATAAAGAAAATGCAGAGCTGCTTTAAAATCTGCAAGTGTTCCGAGGATCAGAAGGTGACATATGCAGCTACTACCCTGGTGGACTCGGCATTTGACTGGTGGGATACTGAGTGCGAGATTAGAGGGGAGGGTGAAAGTGCTTCTATGTCTTGGGAGCAAATGAAGAAACTAATGATGGAGAAGTACTGCACCCAGTCAGAGGTGAAGAAACTAGAGTCAGAATTCTTGAGGTTGGAGCAAGGGTCATCTTCAGTTCATGAATATGTCAATGAATTCTTGGAGAAGGCAAGGTTTGCAAGTTATCAGGTGGCGACGGAGCAGAGAAAGATAGATCGTTTTAAGGACGGTCTCTGAATAGAAATTAAGCGATATGTTGACATGAACGCCCCAAAGACATTCATTCAAGCTGTGGAAATGGCAACAGTGGCAGAGGAGAATAATGCTAAGGCAACTGGTGAAATGAGGGACAATAAGAGAAAGTGGGAAGGCCCAAGCAAGACAGTTAAAAAAGCGAAGGTGAGTTCATCTGCGGTGAAGATAAAAGGAGAGATCGTTGTTCCTCAGTGTGGTAAATGTGGGCGAAGGCACAGGGGTGAGTGTCGGGCTGGGAGCAACTCTTGCTATAGGTGTTGAAAACCAGGACATACAGCGCGTGAATGTCCAGAAAGGAAGGCTTGTTATGAGTGTGGTGTAGAAGGGCATCTGCGTTATGAGTGCCCTAAGATTCAGAAAGGAACAGTGAATAGTGTGAAGTCATCAGCTGAAGGTGCGGGAAGGAGTTTTGACAAAAAGAAAGAGGTGCCCAAGGGACGTGGCCGAGCGTATAACATGACATTAGAGGAGGCTAGGGAGACCCCTGACGTCGTATCAGGTATGTTCCCTATTAACAATGTCTATGCTCATGTATTATTCGATTCGGGTGCAAATGGTAGTTTTGTGTCTGCTGCTTTTCGCCACTACTTGAACAAAGATGCATGTAGCCTAGAGAAGGGCTACACTGTAGAAACAGCTGGCGGTGGTCAAGTTAAGGTAGAAGAGATAATTGATGGTTGCACGATCTGTATAGATGGTAAGGAGTTGCCTGTTAGACTAATGCCAATGTGTTTAGGAGGTTTTGATGTGGTCTTAGGCATGGATTGGTTATCTGACAACCATGCTCAAATCGTATGCAATAAGAAGTTGATCAAGATTCAGACCCCAGAGGGAGAGACAGTTCACGTCTATGGGGATCGAAAAAAAGACAACACTAAAGTGATTATGGCCTTGAAGGCGAGAAGGTGTCTTCAAAAGGGGTGCATAGCTTACTTAGCTTATGATATAGACACCAAGCTGGAGGAGAAGACGGTAGCAAGTGTACCAGTAGTAAGGGAGTACCCAGAAGTGTTCCCGGAGGAATTACCAGGGATACCACCAGAACGTCAGGTGGAATTTCGAATTGACTTGGCGCCAGGATCAACACCAATCGCAAAGACACCATATCGGTTGGCTCCGACGGAGATGCAAGAACTAATGAAGCAACTCCAAGAGCTGTTGGATAAGGGGTTCATACGACCGAGTTCGTCACCCTGGGGAGCACCGATATTGTTTGTCAAGAAGAAAGACGGTAGGATGAGGATGTGCATCGATTATCGAGAGTTAAATAAGATCACGATCAAGAATAGGTACCCATTACCAAGGATCGATGACTTATTCGATCAGCTTCAGGGAGCCAGTTATTTCTCAAAGATTGATCTGAGATCTGGTTACCACCAGTTGAAGGTTCGAGAGGAGGATATACCGAAAACGGCTTTCAGAACTCGTTATGGGCACTATGAGTTTTTGGTAATGCCTTTTGGGTTGATGAATGCACCATCTGCATTCATGGATCTGATGAACAGGGTTTGTGGACCCTACCTAGATAAGTTTGTCATAGTTTTCATTGACGACATCCTTTTCTATTCAAGGAGCAAAGAGGAACATGAGGAACATTTGAGAGCAATTCTTGAGCTGTTGGCTAAGGAGAGGTTGTATACCAAATTCTCGAAATGTGAATTTTGGCTACGAGAGGTGCAATTTTTTGGTCATGTGGTTAACGCAGAGGGGATCAAGGTGGATCCAGCCAAGATTGAGGCAATAATGGATTGGGAGTCGCCTAAGTCAGCATCAGAAATCCGAAGTTTCCTTGGCTTAGCAGGCTACTACAGAAAATTCATCCAGGATTTCTCAAAGATAGCGGCGCCTTTGACGACCTTGACTAGAAAGGCAGTTAAGTTTGATTGGGGTCATAAACAAGAAGCTTTCCAAACGCTTAAGGAGAGGTTGAGCAGTGCACCAGTATTGTCCCTACCAGAGGGAACGGAAGACTTTGTTGTGTACAGTGATGCTTCAAAAATGGGACTAGGGTGCGTATTGATGCAAAGAGGCAAGGTTATTGCCTATGCTTCACGCCAACTAAAGGAGCATGAAAAGAAGTATCCAACACACGACATGGAGTTGGCCGAAGTGGTTTTTGCACTAAAAACTTGGAGGCACTACTTGTATGGCACAAAATGCCTGATTTACACGGATCATAAGAGCTTGAAGTATCTTTTCAATCAGAAGGAGCTAAACATGAGGCAGAGAAGGTGGATGGAGTTGTTAAAAGATTACGACTGTGAGATTCATTACCACCCGGGTAAGGCGAACGTGGTCGCCGACGCCCTAAGTAGAAAGGATAGGGTCGAACCGATTAAGGTTCGTGCCATGTGGATGAATATTCAGGTAGATTTGATTGACCAGATTCGAGGAGCTCAAAATGAGGCCCTATTGAAGGAAAACATCAAGAAGGAGAGGATGGTCGGACAGGTTAAACTGCTAACCGTTGGGTCAGATGGTGTATATAGGTTTGGGAATCGGGTTTGGATTCCTTGAAAAGGAGATTTAAGGGACATAGTGTTAGGTGAAGCGCACAAAGCCAAATACACTATGCACCCAGGAAGTGATAAGATGTACAAGAGTTTAAAGGAGAGCTACTGGTGGCCTGGCATGAAGAAGGCAATAGCAAAGTATGTAGAGAAATGTTTGACATGTCTACAGGTGAAGACGGAACATCAGAAGCTGTCGGGTATGTTGCAACAAATGGAGATTCCGGTATGGAAATGGGAGATAACACGATGGATTTCGTGACTAAATTGCCAAAAACGGTGAAAGGGCATGATGCGATATGGGTGATAGTTGACAGACTCACAAAGTCTGCTCACTTTCTACCGATCAGCGAAAATATTCCTTAGAAAGGTTAGCGCAATTGTATGTCAATGAGATAGTTTCAAGGCATGGAGTGCCACTATCGATTGTCTCGGATAGGGATACAAGGTTCACGTCGAGATTCTGGGCTAGTTTTCAACAAGAAATGGGAACTCGATTGAACTTGAGCACTGCATATCATCCTCAAACTGACGGTCAAAGTGAGAGGACGATACAAACATTGGAGGATATGTTAAGAGCTTGCACTATATATTTTGGGGTGAGTTGGGATAACCATCTTCCACTGGTAGAATTTGCTTATAATAATAGCTATCACTCTAGTATCAAGGCAGCGCCGTTTGAGGCCTTGTATGGTCGTAAATGTAGGACGCTAGTGTGTTGGGCTGACGTCGGAGAAAGGCAGTTGGCTGGACCGGAGTTAGTCCAGCAAAATTCAGACAAGATAGTGCAAATACGTGAAAGGTTGAAAATCACGCGTGACAGGCAGAAAAGTTATGCGGATAAGAGGCGTCGACCTTTGGAGTTTCAAGTAGGAGATAGGGTGATGTTAAAGATATCTCCATGGAAAGGAATCGTAAGATTCGGAAAGAGGGGCAAGCTAAGTCCAAGATATGTTGGACCATTTGAGGTTATTGCACGGATAGGAGCGGTGGCTTATCGGTTAAAGTTGTCGGAAGAGCTCAAAGGTATACATGACACATTCCACGTGTCAAATTTAAGGAAGTGTTTGGCTGACGATTCAGCTGTGGTGAATATAGGAGAAGTTGAGCTAAACGATAAGCTAGACCATATTGAGGAGCCAGTCCAGGTGTTGGACCGGAAAACAAAACGACTGAGGAGCAAGATTATACCTTTGGTGCTGGTCAAATGGAGATTTCATAAAGGGTCAGAAATGACCTGGGAGCCCAAACAGGAGATGAGGGTGAAATACCCTCAACTATTTTCAAGTGGTATGAATTCCGGGGACGGAAATTCCTAAAAGGAGGGGAGAGTTGTAACACTAAAAAAAAAAAGAGTAATAATTGGAATAAAGGTTGAGGGGATAAAATAATTCAAAATCAAGTGAAGGGTTAAAAGTGAAAAGGAGAGAAAAGAATATGGGTGGAGAGTGTAAGTCATAAGGGCCAGTTTTGCCAAAATCCCTAACGTTTCAAAATGGAATCGTGGGTTACAATGGAGAGAATTTTGGGCGGCAACGGTTCAGGTGAGTTCGTTCATTCATTAAGAAGAAATTGTTCATTTTTATGGGGGGTGCTAGTGAAGAAGAGAAATACATTGAGAGAAGGAAAGGAGATAGTGAGGAACTCCACCGGAGAACGAAGCAAGATTTCGGGTCGTCAACTTGAGGAGGTCTGAAAATCAAGGTAAGAAGCTTATACATCTCTTGAATCATTGTTGTTCCAGTGATGTGTGCTTGTTATACGTGTGTGTGTATATATATATATATATATATATATATGTAAATAAGGAGAAAAGGAGGGAACTTGCTTTTGAAAAGTTCCATGGGGGATGAAAACCATACGTGCACACATATGCGTGTATATATATATATATGTCACGTATGTGTTTGTATGTAAATGAAGAAGAAAAGAAAAATAAAGTAAAAGGGGCTTTCTTCTAAAAGGGTTTTCTGATAGAGAGAAAGCTATATATACATACATGTGTGTATATATATATAATGCATGGATTAAAAGATGGAAGTTTATGTATTTCTGAAAAAAAATGGTTGAGAGTTCCTTCCTTTAAGGACACTTATGGGTGAAAACTTCTTTTGGTAATAAATATGTTGGAACATTGAAATTTGGAAACTGTTGTTCATGGAAACCAAATGGGTTATGGAGTTGCAGGTTTACTTATGTGTGTGTATATAAATATATATATATATACATATTATAAATCTAAAATGAAAAGAAAAGGGGTGTAGGTACGTGAGGGTGGGATGTGGCTAGTGAAAGAGAAAAAGAAAAAGAAAAGGGATATGATGGAGATGATGGCAATAGGTAGATGTAGCTTTTCTTTTTGGGTTTCCTTGAAAGTCTCAATAGTACATGTATATGTATATATTATATATGTGGGTATGTATATATACGTTGGGTGTCATGTATATATAAAGGTACACCACACACACATATGTCTATATATATGTTGGTGTAGAAAGAAGGTGTTAATATATTCACAGTATACATGTGTACATGTATATGTTTGTGAATATATGTATATGTATGTAAATACATATATTGGGTATCTAATAAAACGAGGAATGAGATAGACACCTATTATTTAAGGAGTGTAGACAATATATGAACTAAGGTGTCTAATGGGTTAAAGAGGTTGAATAAAATTTTACGAGATTATTTTAAAAACTCGTAAAGACAATTATTTATAAGAAAAGGGTACTTAGAAACTATTACTATTTATGTAGGATTCGGGAGCTACTTTGCGAAGGGTGAACCTACATTAAATCGAGGTGAGTCTTCATGAGACTTTTCTGGGATGCATACATACGTAGTTAAAATTATGTTGGCATGATAATTATTTGGAGTACGTACATGGTGTAAAAATGAAACATTTTTATGTGCATGTTTATGGTGTATTATTTTTTTTTGTACGTACATGGTGTATTATTGCATGTATATAAATGTGTTATTTATTTGGAGTACGTATGTTATGCATGATAATTGGGTTATGTGCATGTTTACGGGTGAATGTTTCATGTACATTATTTTATAAAGGAGATTGCATGCTATTGTTTTGTTGGTTTATAAACATTATTAGCATGTCATATTCATGGGGTAATTTTATGTGACACATTTTGGTGCCGATATGGGGTATGGGATCGAGCTCGATATGTCACGTTGAGGAGTGGCACGACCCCGTAATAGGTGCCGGACGGGTGTGAGCCGTGCCACCCAGGGAATGCCAGTGACAGAGCAAACCTACCTAAGGGAGGATTGGCACGACCCCGTAATGGGTGCCGGACGGGTGTGAGCCGTGCGACCCAGGGAATGCCAGTGACAAAGTGGACGAGGAGGTTTAGGGAATTACATTGTCTCAAATGTTTTCCAAAAACAATATGAATACTATTTAATTGGTGCTTGATATTTTTATGTTTGATGGAGTGTGTATTTATGTGCACGTAAACCATGAACTCACTTAGCTTTTTAGCTAACTACTAGTATGCATCTCAGGAGCTGGTGGTTCAGGTGTGGACAAAGGAAAGGGCAAAGCATAATTAGATTTACTTTTATTATGTTCTTTAATGCTTTGCTAGTTATCAACTTAATTATTATGTATTTGGAGCGTTATGTAATATAGTCCGGTATGGGACGGACTAATGTTGGAGACTTGTATTACTTTAAGTTAAGACTTCCGCTGTGATGGTGATTTGCTTATATCTTGATGTCATATTCGACGACATAAGGTAATATTTGGGCTGAAATATGTGACATTACCCAAGGGTAAAATGGGGGTGTTACAAAGATGAAGATGGAGGCTCTTGATCCTAGCTTCCAGTCCTTAACTTGTTGATGGTTCACCTCCATAATACCCAAAGATTTGAGCCAAAGATAACCCAAAATCACCAAATACGTTTTTGTTTTGCTCTAGGGAGAGTTTGGGAAGAAAGGGGAAATGAGAAATGAAGAAATGAGCTGAAAATCGGATTTATCAGCCAACAACCCCTTTGTGGGACATTGCCAGGCTACAATGCCCTGGTCAATGTCGTTGGTCATTGTCGTTGGGGTGTACCAGCCTTCCGTACAATCTCAGCGATTGTGACAGTGCAACTATGACAATATCACCAGGCATTGTCGCGGTACCCTTCTCAAGCCCCGAAACTCAACTTTTTCAACGCCAACACTCCTGATACTCTAAGGGGCTTTAAATAATGTTTTCCCAAAAAAATCCCACCATTTACAAGTTCCAAAAATGTTCGTATGACCTTTACTTACCGAAAATTACGGGTGTTACATAAAATTTGCAATTGCTAAAAGGTGTAGACAAGGTTGATGAATCACAATTTTGGGATGACCGAAAAACACATGAAGAAGTGGAAATGGTGATGAAAAATTTTGAACCAGAAAATGTGGTTGATGAAGTAGAAAGAGGAGAGGAGATAGAAAGAGAATATGTGATTGAAGAAGTTGAGAAAGTGGATGAAAAGAACATGAAGAAAAAAACACCAGATGTGACCAAAATTGCAACTTCATATTTAATTGATGAACCAAATTTCAGTTTAGGAATGTCATCAGATGAGGAGGATTTACCGAAGGAAAATGAAGAGGATGGGAGAAAAAGAGGATGAACAAAAAGAGGACAAATCTATGGAGAAAATGGATGTCGAACTGGTTGAGAGCCTAAGGTCACCATACATAGACATCATTGTTTTAATAACAAAATGTCTGTCACAAACATAGAACAAAATTGGGAGATGGTTATTTGCATTGACTGGGGGAGTGCAGTAAGTAACACTTTTACTATTGTAGTTCTATAAATAAATTATATGTACGAATTTATGATGTACATATATGTTAAAATAGCTTAATCATTTAATCATGATTCCCTTGCTTTATAGTGATATGATTTATGAAACAACTGAAGGTGTAAGTATGACAAGGATGGTTGGTGAGAGCCTGATGCCTAACACATATGTATGTGCAAATGTTATTGATACTTGGGTAGCATTACTGAACATTGAAGAGGCATTGTGAAGTAAGGAATCCACTCACTATCTTTTCTTTAACACAAGAATCATGGTAAGATTATCCAACTAGTTTTAATTAAAATTAGTTCATATAAGCATGAGTTTTATGATGATATTTTCTAACTGTTTTGATTCATATATGAAAGAATTTACCTAACATGTTATAACTTAATTGAATAATATAATTTTTTTGGTATGGTTCATATATGAATGAATTTAAAAATAGCATCATCTATTGAATTTTTTCAAATGTTAACTAATTACAAAGCTTCATATATGCATGATTTTAAGATAACATCTTCTAACTGGTTTGATTCATATATGAAAATATTTTATCTAACATGTTATAATTTGAAAATTTTACAATTTATTATGCCTTGGTTTATATATGCATGATTTTAAGTTAAGATCTTCTAATTGCTTTGATTCATATATGAACTAAAATTTTAATTACTTTGTCTAGTTAGCTGGATGGAATATTGAATAACAAGAATAGCGAGGAAGAAATATTTAACATCTTCAAATCAAACGTAACGGCTGCGTTATGGGAGAATGTAGATTTGATTAATTTAAGAGAATATGATCTAGTACGTATCTAAACTATCTACAAGTTCAAAAAATACTAATTAAATTGAAATTTTTAATGATTTTCTATTTGTAAAATGAAAACAAATATTCTTCCCAATTATCCAATCAAGCCACTTCTTTCTCTTTGTATACAACATGAAGAACCCACAACTCCTTGTGATAAACAACATGTCTACATATGTCTCCATATAAAGCAAATATGGAATCATACCGCATAGGCCGATAAGCATAATATTGTTTACATTTTTATCAGTTCATAAATGAACATATTATCAAATTAACTTATATGACTAATAATATTATGCAACATGAATTATTTACTGCATACTTGAGGTTAGTTGAGCATCCAAAAGCATAAGTAATTGCTCCACTACACCCACACATATACATAATGAAGTGGTGCTCAACTAAAAACAAAGTTGATTGCGGAATCTTCACCATGCGCCATATGGAACACTACACAGAGCAAGGTATACAAAAGTGGGATTGTGGATTTCTACCAAATGATAAATCATAGAAAAAACAACTCTATCGCTTGCGATTCAAGTATGCCACAAAGTTGTTGCTATCATAAAGGAATTTGCATAAGAAGATGATTATTGATGAAGAAAATGAGTTTAACTCATTTAATGAAGTTGTTATCCCAAATTTATCTAGTTGATTAACAATCACAGAAACACAATAATAATCAAGAGATAATAAGATCAAGAATAACTTACCAATCCCTTGAATAAACAGTTAAACCTTGTGTGTTCTTGATACCCTTTTAATACAGAGAAAATAGGATTGTCTCTCAAATATGATTATGAATAATTATCAAAGGTTAACCTAAAAACTAATTAACTAAAACTATTTATACTTAGGCTTTTAAGGCCTAATGGGCTTGGGCCCAATAGCTAATAAACTATTAACTTATTACAACTTAAACCCTCCAACTTTAACTATCAAATAAATACAGTTTAGACCCTCTAATTTAACTTTAATCTTGAATACAATTGGTCCAACAATCTCCCCCTTTGGATTCAATCTTAAAAAAAATTTGACAATAATCTTCAGGTCTTCACTTTTCTTCTCTTTTCTTCAGATATGATATTGATAGCTTCAAAACTTCAAAACTTGATATCTTTAAATAATCTTCAAATCTTTGAAAATCTTTGAAAATCTTCAGCAGTCAGCAGTCTTCAGATTATGTTCTCCCCCTTAATGTATTCTCCCCCTTTTTGATGAGCGGTGAGAATCATCATCATCAAAACTTGTCAACACAATCTCCCCCTTTATGGAAAAATCTCCCCCTTTGTCTTTATAGACTTCAATGTAGCACCGTCTTCATGTAACGAGCCCTGAATGGAAATAAGAGCAGTCTTCCCAGATGGAAAGAGTGATTATTTCAATCTTTTCAGATTAAAATAGAAAGTAGTAACCATTCGAATCTTTGCAAATTCAAACAGTTTAATAGGTGTAACCCTGAATCAACAAATGACTCAGTTTGGAATGCCTGTCAGTAACACAAAGCCACTGAGTAACACAAAGTTACTATATAAGGAGTTGGTTTTGATGTTGGCTCCCCAGGTCTTCCATTCAATCATCGAATAACACATGGTTATCTATGAACGTTCTGACATAAAACAAATTTCTGTGTGCTCGTGCATGTGTCTGAAAAAAAATTAAGCATAGATGATTGCTTTTCATTTTAAGCTCAAAGTATGTAAACTTGTTGAGACAACAACAAATTATACAAAGACTCAATGTGCATTAGAAAGGGTTCGAAGGTGGGGAAACTTTCCTTCTTTTTCAATATTAGTATCTTCCAAATGAAGAACCAATAGCGTATGTGTTGCGTCCCCAGAAAATGTGAAACATTCTCTTTTTGAGAAAAGAATGAGTAGCTGGTGGGGTTTTATGCAAGAGATGGCATGGGCTAGTTGCCTATTTCAATGATGGTCACCAAAGAATGTGAACCAATCAGATTATGTGGCTGCCCTACTCAGAAAGTGGTTTGGTGCAGAGTCTAGTATTCTTTTACTCTGATCTCTCACCCTCTTTCTTTTAATGCTCACTTCTAACCAATCTCTCTTTTCCATTTTACCTCTTCACACACCATCAATCAATTCTTTTGACCCCTCTCCCCTCAATCACTCAGGGAATACTTCCTGGGTAGGAAACACTGGTTATCGTGAATCCATGGAAGTTCTGTTAAGTACTCACACTGAATCCCATGTATTTTCCTAAAAGAACATGTTGTTCAACAGGCGTTTTGTACGTGTAAGCACAAATACCACTTGTTACATGAAGCATAAAATTTTTGGAGAAGTCAAAACAGTTGTGTTTGACGATGCAATTCTCCCCCTCAACCTAAAAGTGGTGGGCAATAAGCTCATATGAATTTGTCATGAAGAATAATATGCTGGAGAATCAAAAACGAATTTTGTTTATATGAACAATATATAAACATATTTTCAATGAAATCACATGAAATGACGTTTGATTCAATCAACAGTGAATACAAAGAACGTGAGTATTACCATAGAAAGATTTAACTTTTGATACATGGTAATAACAAAGTCAAATAGAATGTTCTGAACCGTTATGTGTATGAATACTTGACAAAGTATATTGACAAGATAAAACGCAAGTATTTATCTTTAAGAACACACGGTCAGATAAGCATTTAAGTATCCAAAAATCTGTTAAAATCACAGATATTCTCCCCCTTAACTGAATTTTTTTTTTAAAGATCAAGCAGGAAAAATAAAGCACTGAAGTGCGGGTTCTAATTGGATGTGATTAGAATCCATTCTCCGTTGAAGTACGGGTTCTAAGCTGATTTACTTAGAAGCCTTGGTTCTTTATCCCCCTTAAACCTTGGGTGCCTGCAACACAGATTTAGCTTTTGGTACCCACTGGTATTTAGGTCCTAATGGGTTAGTTGCAGTTCTAATGGGAGATATGAAGTAATAACCATACCAGTTATTCACATAATCTTTTCTTACAAAATCATTTGAG
This sequence comes from Arctium minus, assembly GCA_954870635.1. Classification (NCBI taxonomy): domain Eukaryota; kingdom Viridiplantae; phylum Streptophyta; class Magnoliopsida; order Asterales; family Asteraceae; genus Arctium; species Arctium minus. Next base: position 39,465,308 of record OX941080.1, on the reverse strand, counting down.
CCGCAGTAGGAACAACTAATTTTCTTTTGTGCTAACCTGATCAATTGATGGATTGTATAAACCAGATCAGGTTTGCCAAAAGTTTTACCTTTTGTAGCATAGTTCCATTTAGCATTTGATGTATGCACAAATGATTCTTCTTTCTTCTTCTCCTCCGAGGATCCTTTAACTCTCCAGATCCAGTTTGCTCTTTCTTTCTCATCATCCCTTCTCCAGAAGCTTTTCTTTTGAGACTTAGTCTTCTTGAAGTTACCTGAACCATCAACGTTTTTGTCATAGAAAAGGTTAGAAGGACGAATCTGATCAGTAGATTTAGAAGTAAGACAATCATCTAAATCACAGAAAGGATTATAGAAAACATTTGAAACATGTGAACTTGAAGTTGTTTTTAGTGAACTATTTGAATTAGCTAGATCATCTATCGGTGATTGAGCTATTGATTCTGGTGTCTTGTGCTCAGTCAGCTTCACCTTGAATACTATCTCTTCAAGTTCCTTTATCTTTGAAGACAAACTGTTTCTTTCCTTTTCAATCAGATCAAACTTCTTATGCAACTCAGATTTTGCATTCTTCTCCTTCATGATGTTTGTTGACAATTCAGATAGCTTTCCAGCTTGGCTATCTCGGTCTCAAATATTTTCTTTTCTTCAGAAAAGTCTATATTTGCTTCCTTCAGCTCAACTTTCTTCTTCTCATTCTCAGCCTTTTCTCTCTCTAGAATGATAACCTTCTCAAAGTCTGAAACTTGTTGAGAAAGTTTAACACATCTAAGCTCTAAAGATTTCTTCTCTTCAAAGGATTTTCTGGAGAAATCAGAGAATTTCTTGGCAAAGTCTTTTCTTTCTTTCTCAATCTTCAACAATTCATCTTGAACTTTTGTATTGTCTCTGTCTTGGGTTGCCTTTTCTTTTAGCGCTTCAATCTCAACCTCAAGAATGAGAACTTTATCTTTTAGTTTGTCTCTTTCAGCAAAGACTTGAGACTTTGACTTTCTAAGCTCTTCAGATGTCTCACAAGCAATGTTTGCTCTTCTTCTCAGCTCATCAAGCTCTCTTTGCATTAGTTCCTTATTTGACCATGTTGAGCTAGATTCAGATCTTTTCAGCTTTGCTTGGAGGTCTAAGATCTCATTTTCTTTAGACGCAATTATTCCTTCAAGGTCAATTATAGAATCAGAATCTTTTGAATTTTCTTTTAAAGCATTAATCTGAATAAGAAAAGATGAGTTCTGAATCTTTAGATTTTCAATCTCAGCTTCAAGAGGTAACATCTCGGATTTGAGCTTTGTAATCTCCCTTTCACAATCATCAACCCTGTCTCTATTTCTTGACAACTGTCTAGCAAGATATTTAGCCTTTTCTTTTACTTCAGAAAGAGGCATGTTGTTAAAATCAAGGCTGAAACCTTCAGACATATTTAGCTGATTCGACATCCTAGCTGTATGGTTAGTAATCAAATTTTTCTGTACCAAGACAACCAACTAGATGAGATCGTTAGAATCAAAATAAAAACCACACTCAAAAATTTTCAGAAAAAAAAATTTCCAAAAAATAATTAAGTGCAGAATTTGCACAGTATAAAACACAAAGAAATAATACTGAAGAATAAAATTAGGAAAATTTTGATCAAGCACAAAACTTTTGTCCCCCTTCGCAGACTTAGCACAAAAGTGAACAGTGAATAGTGCAGTGAACAGTACTTGCGCAAAGTGAGGTTTGCGCAAGCAGTGGGTCGCACAAAGCAGAGGTTCGCGTGTCACTTGGGTTGCGCAAAGTGGAGGTTTGTGCGTCACTTGGGTTGCGCAAAGCAGAAATAGACCGGAACTTGCTTCGACCGGTATGATGTTCGACCGGGAACTTGTAAAGACCGGTATAATGTTCGACCGGGAACTTGCAAAGACCGGTAGAGAGTTCGACCGAGAACTTGCTTGGACCGGTACCTTGTTTGACCGGTAAGATGTAACAACTGGTATTATGCTCGACCGGTAAACGACTAAGACCAATATGGTGAACTTGACCGGTAGTGTGATAGACCGGTATAGGCTTTGACCGATAGGATGTGGACCGATATACTATGGACCGATATAATATGTTCGACCGATAAACTGTGTTCGACCGATATATTGATATGGACCGGTATAGGGTATTCGACCGATATGTTCTTAAACAACCCAGAATGTCGATGAACAACTCAGATAATCAACACAGAAATCGCACAAAACACATAAATTTAATGCAAAAACCAGACTTTTGTACTCAGAAACATGTATCGAACACAACCCAATCAATAACAAAGATTAAAATCAACTTTCATGCATTCAATTTAAAGAACACAGTGTTGACTCCTCTTTGAACCTAGAAAACTCAAAATCACAAATTCAATCACTTGATACTTTCTAATGCAATTAATCAATCAGATATCATTCAGAAGCATGAACCTCAACTAATTAGATCAAATTTAAACCAATAAACACATTAATTCATGTAATCAGATGAACAGAAAAAAAAATATTCGATGAACATTACTCGATGAACAGTAACTTCGATGAATAGTAATAAAAAAATTTTGATTCTTTAAACTCTGATACCACTTGTTATCCCAGATTTATCTAGTTGATTAACAATCACAGAAACACAATAATAATCAAGAGATAATAAGATCAAGAATAACTTACCAATCCCTTGAATAAACAGTTAAACCTTGTGTGTTCTTGATACCCTTGAATACAGAGAAAATAGGATTGCCTCTCAAATATGATTATGAATAATTATCAAAGGTTAACCTAAAAACTAATTAACTAAAACTATTTATACTTAGGCTTTTAAGGCCTAATGGGCTTGGGCCCAATAGCTAATAAACTATTAACTTATTACAACTTAAACCCTCTAACTTTAACTATCAAATAAATACAGTTTAGACCCTCTAATTTAACTTTAATCTTGAATACAATTTATGATCCAACAGAAGCGAAGGAGTACCTAGAGTCTCTTGCAAAGACAATTAAGAAAGACAATCATAATGAGTTGTAAACAATTGACATGTAATGGGTATCGGGGGTATGGGTGGTTACAAAACAATATTTTCTGCTACTTTTGGTATGCTTGGGTGATGCACAAAACAATATCGTAGTTTGAAACACGCAATGCGTGAAAGACAGTTGTTGGTATGTTTAAACACTTCTTGATAGTTTGGCTTTTTTAATGTTGTTCATATGATAATCTTTTAATGGATAATTTAATGAATGTTCAATTATTATTTTTTGTTTTTCTACATGTTAATCTATAAATTCATATATGAACATCATAACCTATTCATCTATGATCTAACATATATGAGTCTATAAAATTCACTTATGAATTTATAACTTCAAGTATTAAATATAACTTCATATATGAACCATTTATGTGTTATGATACATTACATTAGTTCATATATGAATTTATAATGCAGTTATGTCTTAAAAGAGTTCATATATAAAATATAACTGCATATATGAATCTATGATATTAGTCTTTTTAAACCTTGTTCAAGTATAAATCTAATGAAGTTCATATATGAATTTATATGATTCTATAAGTCTTTTAAGGGTTCTCATATATGAACATTAGTTCATATATGAAGTTATAATATAGTTCACATCAACCATTTACGCGTTCTTACATTTATGTTTTAAAAGAACTATATCACAATACAGGTTCATATATGAACTATTCAACTATTCACATATGAACCAGTATTATTAGTTGTTTTTGTACATGTTCATATATGAATTTAAATGATTCTATAAGTCTTTTAAGGATTCTCATATAGAACATTAGTTCATATATGAATTCATAATATAGTTCATATGTGAATATATGAGTTCATATATGAATTATATACCTTATTCATATATGAACTTTTGTTTTCAAAACTAAATACTTTCAAAAATTAAAGAATGAATTATAATGCTCATAAAACAAAAAATAATTGGAATTTATTCATGAAATTATTGCTATTAACAGTAATTATAATATGTATCTATCTACTCATCCACATTCTTCAATAGGTAATTGCAAGAATCATGATAGCCAATATTTTGACAATTTCTACATAATCTCTTAGTCTTTTGATTCTTTTTTGTTGTTTTCTCCCCTGCACCGATCAAACGTTTTCCAGTTCCACAACCTTTGTTGCGGATTCCTGATGGTGGTTGGATATCAATTTTCTCTAGTTGATTAACACCAAAGAGATTTCTTATCGTTCATTCTTCTTCTCCAATCTGGTTTGGTAAGGAATATTAGCATCTATCTCAATCTTCATACTATGAATCTTGTCAGCAACCTCTTTAAGTTTCTCTTTGTCATTTTTAAGACTCATCAAAATATTATTCCAAAGATGCTTGTGCATCATAGCTAATTCTTGTCAATTCACCATTCGGATCCCCTTGCCTCCGTGAAATTTGCCTATGATGGAAACTTATCAAGTCTGTTCTCCAGCGGTGACATATATATTTCTCCGGTATTTCATCAAAGTTCTCATTCATTAAGACTTTGAAAACATGACGACATAAAAATCCATGTTGAACAAAATGATTGCAATCACATTCTAGTGTTGAATCCAATTGATTCCACACAACCTACAACAAGTATGAATAAGAAAAAATAAGTTATGTTAATAAATAATAATAAAAATGAATAAATTCATAATTGTTTTTACCTTGAACTACTTTTTATTACAATCCTTGTCATTTTGCAAAATTGTATACACTTGGCATCCATCCTTTTTAATAACATTCTGATTAGCATACAACCAAGATGCTTTATTAATCTCCTTTTGAACATCCAAAAATATAGATCTCTTGTAAACTTCATATGCATGTTTCTCAATTCTCTTTGGAGTGCATATATAAGGGATAATTGTCTTTGTCATGTAGTCAAGCTTACGTTGAGAATTTCTTTGCTTACGCATTGCATTTTCATATGCAAGCATGAATGTTACAAAGTTGTTACCATGGTGAGCAAATTTGTTGAAAAAGGAATTTATGCTCTCTGACCTTGATGTAGTTTTCATCGATGCACAAAAAGGAATTGACTTAAAATAAGCAGGAATCTATCGTTGACGAATACGAAACACGTATGCAAACCATTTGCTCTTCTGAAGTTTGAACTCATTAATCAAATCTAACTACCTACTTTCAAACTCTTCAGGCTCCAAATGAACATTCCAAACAAATTTATTAAAGCGTCTGTTAAAATTTGTCTCCATGTATATTGTTATGCTAACCTACAAAATTGTTACATAGAAATAATGGTTTATAACTCAAATATAACTATATAATTGATGCATATATGATTGTTGATTATATATCAATAATTCATATACGAACAGAATGCTAACTAAACAATAATTCATATATGATTATTCATTATATATTAATAATTCATATATGAACAGAATGTTAACCTTGTTTGGAACTTTGGCCATAATATGCCATATACATAACCTGTGATCTGATTGCGTAAAAACCAATGAAATAGCTTGTTTCATTGCCAAGCGTTGATCTGTTAAAACAAAACTAGGTTGCTTCCCACAATGAGCTTTCAAAAACGCCTCAAGAAACCACTTAAAATTATCATGAGTTTTACCAGATAACAAAGCAGTACCAACGGTAATGGATCTTTTATGATTATCAATAGCAGTAAATGGAACAAACACCATTCTATACATATAGAACATAAAAATATAACATAAACAAAACATAAAAACATTAAAATCAACAAATAAATAATCTAAAAACAATGAATTACATTTAGTAAAATTACTGGTTTGTACGAAATGTAGCATCAAATGAAATAAAATCTCCAAACAAAGGGGAAGACAGTTAAGGTAAACATATATTTATATTTGCATTATAGTACTTGGTTTGATAACTGAAATCTCTAATAACAGGATTACTTGAAGATGATTGATGAAGGTCTAGAAGAACTTTATGCAACCTGAAGAAAGCAATCATGATGTATCCAGAAGATAGTTCATTGACAGAGTGGAAGTCAACCTATGAAAATTCTTTTTTCATTAAAACAAAATCAATTGTTGAGAAGCATATTGAGACTGAAAAACAGATTGGTCGAGATGGAGAGAATAGAGAATGAGAAGAAAATCAAGACAGAGGAGAGGGAAGTAGTAAGAATGAAAACCAAATTGTGATAGTAGAAAAGAATACAGAGTTGAATACAATGGAGGATGTTACTGAAGGGACATCAAAAAAGGTGAACGATGAGGAGACACAAAAGGTTGTTGAATGGCCGGCCGACACACAGTACTGGAATGGGTTGGCAAAATCAACAGACATTGATGATGCATTTAAGAATGCAAGTGAAGAAAGAGAAAAACAAATTCAAGAAGGATTGGAGATCGAAGCAACGGAAATGATAGAGCAGGTTGTTGAAGATATCGAGATGGAAGAACAAACTAATGAAAATAAAGTGGTGAATGATGAGGGGAAGGTGGAGAACAAGGAAGACACACAGGAAGAGGATACAAAAGAATAGATGAAAGAAGATGAGAGCAAGGAAGAGGAAAAAAAGAAGGAGATGGAAGAAGAAAATAAAGAAGAGACAGAGAAGAAGGAAGAAGAGAAGAGAAAGGAAGAAAAAATGAAGGGGAAGATGAATGAAGATGTTGAAGTTCAACCACAAGTATCAGATACTCCACATTTTAGATTAGGAATATCACATGTGGATACTCCACAGAAAAAAAAATGAAAAAGATGTTGGAGAAGAGATTACAAACAAAAAAGGATCACTTGTAATAAGAATAAAACAAAAGGAATTGAATTGAATGAGGCAGATAAAAAAGAAAAGAGGATTGAAAAGATAGGTGATCAACTCAAATCACCTTTTCTTCAAAGAAAAGTGGATCTAACAAAGAATACAACAACAGCAGAAAACAATGTTGGAAATTGGATATTTGCACTTGAGGGAGACAAATTGTAAGTATAAAACTATAACATTTTATTCATATTAAATTATTTTTTATTCATGGTGAATTGTCATCTTTTATTCAATTTGAATAAAACTAAATATTCAGTATGAATAGAGCTAAATAATCATAAATTGTGGATTATTATATTATATTCATGGTGAATTATTATCTCTTATTCACCATGAATAAAACTAAATATTCAGTATGAATAATTTTGATGTGCACGTTAATTGATAGATCATGTATTGTGTTAATCATGAATGCATTGAGTATTCAGTATGAATAATTTATATATGTATGCTAATTGATAGAATATGAATAAGTTGACCATTATCTTTTATTCATGGTGAATTGTCCTCTTTTATTCAGTCTGAATATAACTAAATATTCAGTATGAATAACTAGTAATATTCATTACAATACATTCATCATTTTCTTGTAATATTTATATGTTTAATTGAATTTTTAACAGGGATGTTGTCTTTCAAACAAATGATGGACATATCAGCTTTAGAGTAATATTTGAAAGTTTGATCCCTGAATCAAAACTTTTTGCAAATGTTATTGACAGCTGGTCAGTCATTCTTAATCATGAAGAGAGATTGAGGAGTAAGGATTTTCCAAAAGATTATTCTACACAACAGAAATTCTTGTAAGTTCACTAAACTTTTAAACTAAATTACAAAAGGAATAATAATATTAATATATCATTTCTTTTTTTCTCAACAGCCAGACGAAATGTTCACAAGCAAAGTTCCTTTGGAAAAGAACTTAAAACTCTTCACAAGCAACTTTTGTGAAAACATGAAGGGCAATGCAGAGTTTGAAGCTCTAAAGAAAGTTAAATTGGTATGAAACAATACAATAACAAAAATCATTTTCATTATTTTTATTTCATATATTATATATATTACATAAATATATTCATGCAGGTGTTTTTTCCAGTTGTAAAGCATGATCCTTTTTATGTTATATGTTTTGATCTGAAAAATGGATCATCACACATCCTGGACAACAGTGCAACTGATTATGCAAAATACGGCACTGTACCAAAACAGTTGTAAGTAGAATATTATATTATATAATATACATTAATAATAATTATGTTATTAGTCAATCTGAATAATATATATGATGTAAATATAATGCAGCAAAAACTGTTTATGAAGTTCTTGGAGAAACTTGGAGATGGAAGACCGAAGAAATTTAGTCGAATAGTTCCCAAAAGAGAAGTGATGAAATGGAGAACAAAAGAGAACCACAAAGATTGTGTTGTCTTCATGATGAGACACATGGAGACGTTCATAGGAGGACCAATTAAAAATTGGGATTGTAAACTGGAGGAGGAGTTGGCAGCACAAAGATCACAGTTGAAGAAACTTCGATACAAATATGTGACAAAAATGCTTTTGTTAGATATTAATGAAAATAAAGAATGGGTGATGAAGGAGGCAACTACATTTGCAGTATTGCCACAAGATAAACTCAAGGAGATACAAGAGAATGCAGAGAAGGTGAAGGAAGAACGCCTCAGCAACATAGTGTAGATAAAGATTGTGGATGAAGATAACTAAGGTTGGGGATGAAGATTAGCGAGGTTGTGATGAAGATTGGTAAGGTTTTTTGAACAGTTGGTTTGGTTGTTTTAATGCATGAATAATTATTCTGTGGGTCGGTATCATTCTCAACATGATATCATTTGGTGGATTAACTCAAACAATATTAGGTGGTTTAGTATGATATAATTTGATGGGTTGGATGTATGAACAATTAAGTAGGTTTTTTTGGTTGAACAATACTCATAGTTTTTGGTTGAACAATAGTAGTATATTTTGGTTGGTTGGATGAGTTATTTAAATGGATTGGAATTATTAAACAATGTTTTTTTGATGGATTGTAGAAATATAACAATGTTTATGTTGGTTTTGATTGATTATAAACTGCTAATGATGTATTGTTTGTAATAGAAAAATATTCAAAATGAATATAAGGGGATGTTTGTTTACCTCTTAATGGTTCCATTAAGAGGCAACCTCTGAATCGTTAAGAGGTAAATCTTGTTTGGCAAAAAAAAGGTCTGTCTCTTAATGGTTCCAAAACCCTCTGAATGATTTTGTATCTTGACCCTGCCTTAATCATTCAGAGCCCTGATTTCATTCTGAGCAATTAACAAACAACCATATTTCATTTCGCACTATATCATAAGAGCCTCTTAATCATTCTGACCACTTAATCATTCTACACCAAACCATTCAGCAACTACCAAACAGCCCCTAACTTGTTAGGATTGAATAGAGATATATATATTAATGGTGAATATATCTATTAAATTTAAAATGCAAAAATGTAATTTTATTCATTCTAGATAATAAATATACCGCTTTATTCATAGTGGATAAACTTATTACTTTGATAGTGAAAAAACATGTAATTTTATTCACTCTGAATAGTAGTTAATATTCAGAGTGAATAAATCTTGTTAGTTAATATTAAGAGTGAATAAAATTTACAATGGAAAAACATGTAATTTTACACATACTGGAAAATAAATATACCCTATTATTCATACTGAATAAATTTATTACTTTCATACTAAAAAAACATGTAATTTTATTCACTCTGAATAGTACTTAATATTCAAAGTGAATAAAACTTGTTCTAAATGTTGCATTCTATTTCATTCACACTGAATAAAAAGTGATTATTAAAAATTCATAGTGAATAAATATCATCACAATGATAAATAAAAAATTGAAATGAATAAAAAGATAATATATGTCAAAAATATTATTGAAATTCAAAAAATATCATCATATGAATTGTTTTATTATTCAATATCCAAAATGAATACAAAAGAAAACTAATTATGAATACCACTACTAGAAAGTAAAAAGAACTCTATTTACTAACATCTTTTCTCGATGGACAATTGCGTGAGTCATGGTTACACATTTTATTACACAACCTACACAATCTCTTTGCCTTTTGCCTCTTTTCAATTGCTTTTTCTTTACCACTCTTCAACCTCTTTCTTGTACCACAACCTTTGTTTCTTATTGATTTAGGATTATGAATATCAACAACTTCTTGTTTTGACACACCAAGCAACGACTCCATAACCTCTTCCGTATTGCGATGAGGAAGACTACATCCACTAGCCTCCAAATTACTCTTCAACTCTCGTATTTTCAAAACAAAGTTTTCAAGCTTCTCCATATCATCAACTACTAGACCAATGCAATAATCAAACGCAGCTTGAGCATCATTTTCAAGTTTCTCACAACGTTCATTTTTTTCTCCATACCAATGATGTTTCTTCAACAATTAAGAAGAAATGAGATCTTTTCTCCAACGATTTACTATATATTGCAACGGTATCTCTTCAATGCACATATTCTTTAATACACAAAAAATACGACGACAAAGCAAATCGTAATGATGATAAAACTAGCAGCTACAATGACTTATTATGTACAACCTGCAAAAAATTTAAATAAATTCATTATTCAAAATGAATAATAAATTGTATTAATTATTCACAATGAATAAATAAATATAATTTAAAAACTAAACGAACCTTGTGATTAGACTATTTTACATGTATTTCTAGATTTGAAGTGCATTCACCATATTTCCTTTTATGTTGAACCTTCTTCTTCTCAACAACAACAATAACATCAGAACCATCTACCAAACTCATAGATGATTGGAAACACGACCAAACAGATTCATTTATCTCATTCTGAACATCTCTGAATATAGCATGGGTATATATCTGAGAAGCATGAACCTCAATTGGAAGGGGTGTGCTAAACTTTGGTACTGTTGTTCTTGTCTGATGATTAAGCAATCTATGATTATTCCTTTGTTTGTTCGTAGCATAATCAAATGAGTCAATAAAGGCCATAAGGTTTGCACCATGATGAAAAAATAGGGAAAAGAATGAATTTTCACTCTCAGATCTTGATGTCGTTCTCATTAGACGAGCCATAGGAATATCCCTATAAAATGATGGAATCCATCTATGCCTATTATCATACATATAACCCAACCACTTATGTCCAACAAGATTAAACTCAACAACTAAAGAATTCCATTTCTCTTCAAATTGAATAGCATCAATGTGTTCATCCCATATAAGAGCATGAAACCGTTTCTTGAAATCAGTATTTGAAATAATATTTGAAGAAATCTGGAAAAAATAAGTATATTAAAAATGAATACATTGAATATTCATGTTAACTTATATAAAATGAAAAATTGAAGATGGGATGTATTATTCAGTATGAATAAACTTACTATTCAGTATGAATATACTTATTAACTATGAATAAAGATAATATTTATTATTCAGTATAAAACAATACTTTCATTATTCAGTATAAATGATAATATTCATACTGAATTAAAAAGATGAAATGTAATTGTTTATTGTTGGGTCTGAAATGTGCTAAGTCCAGTTAGTACTGCTAAGTATTGAAGATTACTACTGCTGAAGACTTTAGTACTGATACTTGAAGATTACTACTGCTAGCAGTTAGTACTGCTTGAAGAGTTAATACTGCAAGTTGGAAGTTACTACTGCAAGCATGGTTAGTACTGCTATTGATAAGAAGATGCTGCTGAAGATTAATGTTGCTCGTGATGATAAAGATGGATTGGTTGCTTAAAGCGAAAGACAAGGAGATTGAAGATAATTATGGACTGGATGCTGAAGATCAACTTTAATTTAATAATTATCTTGTAATCTGTTTTGTATAAATAGTATTAGTTTGTTGATGAAAGTAGATCTAGATTTGCATATTGTTTTTGTTCTAGAGAGAATTAGCCTCAAGATTCTTAGAAATCCTTTCTTTAGAGAAGTATTGAACGTCTGTTGAGTCTGTTCAAGAGATTGAGGCTTTGGTTATAATCATTAAGTTAATTCAATATAACTTGTGATTTGATCTCATTTACTGTTTCATTGATTTACTGTTAAAGTGTTTTTCCGCAACTTCTTTAACATAGTTTCTGAGTGTTTAGTTTAATTCTTGTTTCGAATTTCGATCCTGACAAGTGGTATCAGAGCTAAAGGAACTCAGGAATCAATAATCATCATGGACGGATCATATGACAGTGTTCTTGTTTCAAAGGTTCCCATGCTTAAACCCAATGAGTTTGACATGTAGAAAATCAGGATCAGGCAGTATATCCTTCTTACAGATTACTCAATGTGGGATATCATTGAGAATGGTCCCTCCAATGTAGGAGAGATTGGAGCAGATGGCAAGAGACCTCCACCAAAGACTGATGGAGAAAGAAAGATGAGGCAGATTGAGATGAAAGCCTTAAGCACTCTGCTCTTGGCAATTCCTAATGAATATCATCATCAGTTTTGCAACTGTGCTGATGCCAAAATCTTGTGGAATGCTTTGGAGAAGAGATTTTCAGGCACCAAAAGCACTAAGAGAAATCAGAAAGCAATTCTCAAGCAACAATAAGAAAATTTTATGTCTACAAAGAATGAGTCTATGACTCAAACCTTTGATAGGTTCAACAAGTTGATTGGAGAATTGACCACTGTTGGTGTCAAGATGGACCAGGATGATGTCAACAGAAAGTTTCTAAGATCTCTTGGTGAAGAATGGGTAATGTATACTGTATCATTCAGACAGAATGATAATCTGGAGGATAAGGAACTAGATGATCTCTACAATGATCTCAGGGTGTTTGAAGCAGAAGTTGAATCTAAGAAGAAGCCATCTGGATACTCTCACAATGCTGCTATTCTATCATCTACTACTGATTCTTCTGCTAATACTGAATCAGTTAGTGTTGCTCATGGCTCAAAACAGGATGGATCCAATGATTCTGTTTTGGAAGCTTTCCTTGCTAGCCATGCTAAATCTACTCTTATTAATGATGATCTGGAGCAGATCAATGTTGATGATTTTGAAGAGATGGATATCAAGTGGCAAATGGCAATGCTCACCATGAGAATCAAAAGATTCATTAAAAGAACTGGAAGAAACAACTTTGCCATGAGAAGAGAAGATTGTGCTGGATTTGACAAATCCAAGGTGGAATGCTACAAGTATTATAATCTGGGGCACTTTGCAAGAGAATGCAGAGGAGGAATTTCTCAACAGCATGGATGCAACAATCAACAATCAAAGTCTACTAGCTATAATAGGAACCCATCTCAAGCACTTGTCTCACAAGATGGAATGGGATTTGATTGGAGTGATCAAGCAGATGAGGCAATCCAGAATCAAGCATTGATGGCTGAGGTTTCAGAGTCTTCAAGCACTGCAATCCCCACAGAGGTAAAATCTAAATTATGCTCTAAAGCTTGTCTTGAAACTGTTAAAAAGTACAGGGATCACAATCAGAGAATGTGTGATGATCTTAAAAGGTTGGAGCAACACAGGAGAGAGTCTAATTTGATCATTGTGAATTTTGAAGAACAAATTAAGGCATATCAGGATAATGAACTTCAACATTCATATGATCAAAACTATTGGAAGTGGGAGAAGAAGGAGTTAGATATTAAGCTAGAGAAGGCTAGAGAAGAATGTGAGAAAGTCAGAAGTGAATTTGAGAAGGCCAAATTAGACATTGAGAAATTTTCCAATGCCTCTAAAGCAATGGACACTTTACTCAAATCTCAAGTTCATGACAAACTGAAGAGAGGTATAGGATATAATAACACCCCTACACCTTACAACAACTATATTCCACCCACTTCAGACCTCTTAGAAAGGCAAGATAAGAATGACTTACCTACAGGAGCCACATAAGTAGATCCACTAGCTACAGTAATGGTTGAGGCAGAATCTGAAGAAGAGAACACTAAGGATAAGAATAAGGAAGACCAGAAAGAAATTCCCCTAGAAAACCATATTCTTACAAATGAGAGGGGAGGTAAACCATTTGTCAAGAGTGAGAAAGTAGAGAAGTTTAAGATTGGGGAAGAGACTGTTAAGAGTGAGAAAGCTGAGACCTCTAGGAAAGGGAAGGAGAAAGTACAGGGAGATCACTATATGCAAACTACTGTTGTAAATCCCTGTACTTGTCAATAGAACAAGCCCCATCAACATGATAAAATAAGGGGAAATCAGAGAAACATAAATAACCAGTGGGCTCAAAAACAGGGAATTGATCTAAGCAAAATCAATAGACCAAAGCCTTGTTTTATTTGTGGCAAGTTGAATCATTTAACCAAACACTGTTATTTCAATCCTGTTAACCAAAGAATTACTTTTCAAAGACAAACACAAAATTCAGTTGGTTATAGGAAGCAATCAAGAAATCACATGGATACTAATATGAGAACAGTACCAATGAAAAATTGGGACTGCAAAATCTTATATTCAGAATAAGTTTGCTAAAACAAAAGAAGATATTCCAAGCAAATCAAGGAGTAACACAAAGAATAGGAAAGCAAATAAATGTGTCTTAATTTGGGTCCCAAAAGAAACTAAACCTGTTAGTACTGCTACCTCAAATAGTACTGCTAACAGAAATAGTGATGCTGATAGCAATACTACTGTTGACCAAGTTAGTACTGTTAATAAAGTTAGTACTGCTGACCAAGTTAATACTGCTAACAAGGATAGTATTGTTATCAGTGTTAATACTGACATGCCTATAATTAAGACAAAGTATTCCAACCATGAGATTCCTGACTCTAATCATCTCATCAAGACTAAACTTAATGAATATGAGTATGTTGATGAGAAAGGGCAACCCAAGACCACTTTGGCTTGGGTTCCCTCAAGAAACTAACTGTTTTATCTTATGTGCAGGGTAACCAACAGCTCAAGGGGAAGAGCATTTGGCATGTAGATAGTGGTTGCTCTAGGCACATGACAAGTAACATGTCCTGCCTTCAAAATTTCAAAAGGTTTGATGGAGGACGTGTTGCTTTTGGTGACAATCCAGCAGGAGGTAAGATAAGTGGTAAAGGTATGGTTTCAAAAGGTAAGATGACTTTTGAAGATGTTTACTATGTTGAGCAATTGAGATACAACCTGTTAAGTGTATCACAGGTTTGTGACAAGAAACATAGTATATTATTTAGTGATACTTAATGTATTATCCTTGCTCCAGAATTCAAGGTAGTTGATGAAAATATGATACTACTTAGAACTCCTAGAAAGGATAATGTTTATTGCTTGGACTTAGAGAATGTTTCATCTGATTCATCATTAAACTGTCTGTTTTCAAAAGCTTCTTTAGATGAATCTTCACTTTGGCACAGAAGGATGTGTCACATGAATTTTAAAACTATGAAAAATCTTGTGAAAAACAACCTTGTGAGAGGTTTGCCTCAAAAAGTGTTTTCATGTGATGATCATTGTGTTGCATGTCTTAAAGGCAAACAACACAAAACTTCTCATAAGTCCAAAGAAATAAACACAATCTCCTCACCCCTTCAGTTATTGCATATGGATCTCTTTGGTCTTACAAATGTGATGAGTATTGGTAAGAAATCATATTGCTTAGTCATTGTTGATGACTTCTCTAGATTCACTTGGGTATATTTTCTGAGGACTAAGGATGAGACAAGTGGACTGATCAAATCCTTTGTCCTTAGAATTGAAAACCAAACAAATCTTAGAGTTAAAGTCATCAGATCTGATAATGGAACTGAGTTTAAAAACAATGACTTAAACAGCTTTTGTGAGACTAAAGGTATTGAGAGACAATTCAGTGCTCCTAGGAATCCTCAACAAAATGGTATTGCTGAGAGGAGAAATAGGACATTAATTGAGACTGCTAGATCTCTGTTGGCAGATTCAAAGTTACCTATTACCTTTTGGGCAGAAGCAGTTAATACTGCTTTCTATGTCCAAAACAGAGTTCTAGTAGTCAAATCCCAAGGAAAGACACCTTATGAACTTTTCAAAAAGAAGAAACCTTTTATTGGATTTTTCAAACCTTTTGGGTGTCCTTGCACAATCCTCAATACCAAATCTCATTTAGGCAAGTTTGAAAGCAAAGCTGAGGATGGATTCCTTGTTGGATACTCCTCTCAGAGTAAGGCATATAGAGTTTTCAATAGTTCTTCCAGGATTATAGAGGAAAGTGACAATGTCAAATGCAATGAGAACACACCAAATCCAATTGGTGCAGGTCCTGATTGGCTATTTGACATTGATTCACTAACTAATTCTTTGGGTTTTAGTAATGTACAAATTGCAGGAACAAGTTCAGAAAAGGTACAAGCACATAAACCAGAGTTTGTGTTGTTCCCTATACCTACAGTTGATCCTGCTGAATTTTGTCAACAAGAAAAGAAAGATGATTCAGAAACAGAGGATTCTGAACCAGAACAGGATGAAGATGACAAAGGTGATGAAGAGGATATAGGTGAAAAGGAGGATGCTCATCCTTCAGGTTTAGGAACTGCAGGTCCTGAAATGCCCAAATTGTCAGAAGATGATACTGATGAAGAAAACTCTTCAGTATTTGGTTGGAACACTCCTGAAAAGAATGACTCTAATCTTGATGCAAATCTTAATGAGGAGGTTGCCCATCAAACAAGAACTCAGAAGAATCATCCTCCTCAGTTGGTGATTGGTGATATCAATTCTCCCAGGATCACAAGGCATCAAAGTAAGTTAGGAGGATTGAAAGACTTGGAGTCAGGTTTGTTATCTTGTTTTCTATCTCAGATTGAACCCAAGAAGGCCTATGATGCAATGAAAGAACCAAGCTGGATAGAAGCAATGCAAGAGGAGCTGCTGCAGTTTGAACTGCAAAATGTGTGGGATCTAGTTGACCTTCCACAAGGACAAAGGTCAATTGGAACTAAATGGGTTTTCAAGAATAAGAAAGATAAGAGAGGTATAGTGATAAAGAATAAGGCCAGGCTTGTGGCACAAGGGTATACACAAGAAAAGGGGATAGATTATGAAGAAGTGTTTGCACCAGTAGCCAGAATTGAGGCAATTAGGCTGTTTCTAGCCTATGCTTCTTTCATGCAGTTCAGAGTATTTCAGATGGATGTTAAGAGTGCATTCCTATATGGGAAAATTGATGAAGAAGTGTATGTTTGTCAGCCTGCAGGGTTTGAGAATCCTAACTTTCTTGACAAAGTATACAAATTAAAGAAGGCACTTTATGGGCTACATCAAGCACCAAGAGCATGGTATGACACTCTGTCTACCTATCTCTTGGAAAATGCATTTGAAAGGGGGATCACTGACCCTTTTCATTAAAAAGAAGAAGAAGGACATCCTGCTTGTTCAAATATATGTGGATGATATCATCTTTGGATCCACAAAAGATTATATGTGCAAGGAGTTTGAGGAGCTGATGCACAAAAGATTCAAGATGAGCTCTATGGGTGAACTCACATTCTTCCTTGGGCTACAGGTTAAACAGAAGAAAGATGGCATTTTCATAAGTCAATCCAAGTATGTGCAGGATATACTTACAAAGTTTGGATTTTCAGATTCAAAGCCTGCAAGCACACCTATGGAAACTCACAAACAGATCACTGCAGATCTTGAGGGGGAGGATGTGGATGTTCATCATTATAGATCCATGATAGGCTCCCTCATGTATCTAACAGCTTCAAGACCAGATATTATGTTTGATGTATGTGTGTGTGCAAGATTTCAAGTGAGGCCTAAGCAGTCTCACTTTCAAGCAGTCAAAAGGATATTCAGATATCTCAAAGGACAACCTAGGTTGGGTCTTTGGTATCCTTATGACTCACCATTTGATCTAATTGCATATTCAGATAGTGATTTGGGTGGTGCAAACTTGGATAGAAAGTCTACATCAAGAGGATGTCAGTTTTTAGGTGCAAGACTAGTTTCATGGCAGTGTAAAAAGCAAACCACAGTGTCCACCTCTACAACAGAAGCAGAGTATATAGCTGCTGCAAGCTGCTGCTCACAGGTGTTATGGATTCAGAATCAGATGTTGGACTATGGTATTACTTTTTCTTCACACTCCCATCTTCATTGATAACAACAGTGCTATAAGCATTGTTAATAATCCAATGAAGCATTCAAAAACCAAGCATATAGAAATCAGGTACCATTTTATTAGAGATTGCAATGAAAAGAAGTTAATTCAGGTTTTAAAGGTACACACTAGTAACCAATTTGCTGATCTATTCACCAAAGCTTTTGATGTGGGTAGATTCACATTCTTGGTCACAAGTATAGGCATGATAAACACTGAATAAGCCTCTTTTGATTTTCTTTATGTACCATTTCTGTATAGCTTCTTTCATGCTTACTTTCTCATATTGTATCGTGCATGGTGCTGCTAACTATTTGTGTCTAAGTGTTTCAGATTACCTTGCTGATTAGAAACTTGGTACTTCTGGTTAAGTTAATACTGCTCTCACTATTAATCCTGCTGCCAGTTCAAATATGGTTAAGTATGGTTACTACTGGTAGGTAGTTTATAATGCCATTGCAAAGTTACTACTGCTTTCCTTATTTCTACTGCCAGACAGTGTTAATGCTGCTGGTATGTGTTAATACTGCTAGTCTGTGTTAATACTGCTAGTCTGTGTTAATGCTGCTAGTATGTGTTACTACTGCTTATATGGGTTGGTACTGCGGGCTGGTTAATGCTGCTAGGGTACTTAGTACTGCTTTTAACTGAAACCCTCCACCTATAAATACCCTCTCTGGCCACCAAAATCCAAACGGCTCTTTGAATTTCCAGCGAGTGTTCATCCTCTCTCTCTCTCTCTCATTCTTGCTTCCCAGTGTGTAAACCCTAGTGTTGATTCAAACCCAAGAACGATGGCAGGACTGAATTTTGTTGACGATCACAATGAGCTTGCAATGCTGCAAAAACCCAAACAAGCTGAGGGTTTTCATGAGATTGTGGATTTCCTAAAATCCTCACACATCGCCTATGTGTTAACTGTCAATCCCACCATCTATGTGGAACATCTGCGACAATTCTGGACCAATGCCTCCATTCAGATTGTTAATGGCAATCAGGTCATCCAATCCAGGGTTTGTGATAAACTTATCACAATCACAGAAGGCTGCATTCGCACTCATCTATGTCTAGATGATGCCTCAGGTATATCTACTCTCCCAAAGGAAGACCTATTTCTCGAAATTGGTCGAATGGGGTATGAAGGTCCTACTGAGGTATATAAGTTTTTCAAAAGCAAATTTTCACCTCAGTGGAGATTCTTTGTTCATACTCTTCAGCATTGTATTTCTCGCAAAACAACTGGATGGAGTGAGTTTAGTAGTACAATAGCTTATGCTCTTGTATGCCTAGCTACCTCCAGAAAGTTTAATTTCTCTCAAATGATTCTGAATGATTTGCTGTCAAACCTGGATACCAAAACCAAAAGATTTTATATGTATCCAAGATTTGTACAATAAGTACTAAACCAGGAATTGATGGATTTACCCTCTTTTGAAGAGGTGTATGTACCTAAACCTCCCAAAGGGAATGTGTTCTCCAACATGAAAAGGCCTAGTAAGGACTTTTCTGGAAAAGACACACCATTGTTCTCTACAATGATGGGTGTGTCTCATTCCCATGGTGAGGCATCAGGGTCACAGCCCACATCTGACCAACCCACTGATGACCTACCCACACCATTCATTTCAAATGATCCTCCTCAGATCCCTGTTGTGAAGCCAATTTCCCCTATCACTCAAACATATGTAAGGAAAAAGGTACAGAAGGTTCCTTACCTTCCTGTATCTTCAACCCAAAATCCTGCAAGCCCTCTGATGGAGCATTCTCCATTAGAGAATATCCAAAGGGAATCCACAGGGGTATCTCCCAACCCCAAGAAGGTTCTCTCTAAGGAGAAGGATGAGCATGTGGGCAGTAAGGCTCACACTACTGATTCTGCACAAGGTGTGTATCAGGACAGTGTAAACATCACTAAGACCTTCCCCACGACAACTTTGGATGAGAAATCATCTAAGGGTCCCAGGTGCCAAGAAACCAAGGGGGTAGAAGGTGCTTCTACTAGGCAGAAGGTCTCTACTAAAAGATCCAAGGATCCTTCAAGGGTGGTCAACACACCTAAAGGAGGTGAGGACAGATATAACTATGATGAATTGATGGAAACCATTGGAAATGTCAATCTGGATGTCATCAATCAGGGTAAGGAGATAAAGGAGATGAAACAGGTGATTATTTCTCAACAGAAGCAGATAGTCAAACTAAAGAAGATGGTGCTTAACTTGGTGCATAAAAAGAGGAGAAAGCAATTCATCTTAAAGAAAAGGAGAAGTACACATGATGCTTCCAAAAAGGGGGATAATCCAGAAGCTGAATTTGAGAAGGAAAGCCCTGTTGGCATGGAATTTCAGTTTGAGGGGGAGGAAGCAGAAACAGTGAAGGCAGCAGAAACTGAGAAAGCAGCAGAAACAGTTAAAGCAGCAGCAGTAACTCAGTCAGCAGCAGAAACTGTAGAAGCAGCAGTAACTACTAAGCCAGAAGTAGAAACTGCAAAAGAAGTAGAAACTGCCAAAGAAGTAGAAACTGCCAAAGCAGTAGAAACAAAAAAGGAAGCAGCAGAAACTGAAATGACTATAGAAGAAATAGAGATTGCAGAAACTTTGGTGAAGGCAAAGAATGACACTCCTACGGCCACTCAAAAGATTCAGGGAGTGATGATCAAAGAAGGAGAATCAGAGAAAAAAAAGACAAAGGTCAGTGTGTCAGATGCAAAGAAGAAAGGGAAAGAGAAGATGGTTGAGCCTAAG
Organism: Arctium minus; assembly: GCA_954870635.1. Taxonomy (NCBI): domain Eukaryota; kingdom Viridiplantae; phylum Streptophyta; class Magnoliopsida; order Asterales; family Asteraceae; genus Arctium; species Arctium minus. Next base: position 39,444,639 of record OX941080.1, on the reverse strand, counting down.
AAACCAGTGAAAAAGCAGAAGAAAATTGACTTGGATGCAGAGTTGGCAAAGGAGCTAAATGTACAATTTGAAAAGGAACTTGAAAAGGAGAAAGAAATCCAAAAAGCCAAAGACAGAAAGATTGCATTAGAGTTGGCAAAAAGGCTCAATGAAGAATATCAGAAGAGCTTGAAAACAGCTGTGAAGAGGGTTACTATGAAAGCTTCAAAGAAAAGACAACCTTCAAAGACCTTTCTAGCTACTCAAGAAAGAAGAAAGATGATCAACTTCTTGAAAGGATCTATTGGAGTTCCTGAAGGAATGTTTACAAAAATGTCCTTCAGCAGAATAGAAGACTTGTACAAGAAGGAGATGGTCAAGCTTCAAGGTGACTTTAGTCAAAGGGTTGAATTTGAAAGGAAAATGAAAGAAAGGCATGATCTGAACATTCAACAGTCTTTCCCTGACAGTGAAGAAGGCACTCCTACAGAAGAAAAGATTGAAGTAAAGAAGAAAGAGACTTTAGCTCAAAATATTGGAGCTATTAAAAGAATGAAGTCAATTGCTCCCAAGAAAAAGGCAAAGAGGCCAAGAACTGAGGAAGGTGAGAAAGAGAAGGAAAGTGAAAGAATGGAAGCTGAATCAAGTGCAGAGCAAGTTGAAACTCAAGAGAAGGGTCAAGAGCAAACAAGTCAACAATCTTCAGAACAGCCAAGACAATCTGATGAGAAGCTTGAGTTGTATATGACAGTGACAGATGAAGAACCAGTTAAAGATGATCCTATCTCAGTGGAAGCTCCAGAAATCATCCATTGGGATACTTTGTTGGATAAAAGAACAGAGTACTTCAGAATCAAGAGAATGGGTGACAAATATGAGGTTTACTCAACTTGGGGAAAGATCATCAGAAGCTGTACCAGGGTTGATTTGGAGGAGATGTATAAGGTTGGTCTGAACTTATATGGTGACTTATTGAAAGGAGCAGGGATGAGCCTAACAAAGATGGCTATGGAATATTTGTGCATGATGTTTAACCTTGTTAAGGTTGAATATCTTATCAAAGATGTGCATCATGAAAATGGATTTAAAAGTATTGATAACTGGATGTTTTTTGAAAGATGTGGAGTCTATGTCATAACCATTGACAAAAGCTTCCATGAATACTACTTGATTGATAAGGTGTATGACCACAGCACAGTAAAGTTGCAGAGGATGCTAAAAGCAAAGTTGGTCTGACCTAAAGGTTCAGAAATGGCAAGAATTGTGATCAGAAGAACCATCAATCAAAGTTTAGGTTTGGATCCTAATCTGGGAAATTGAGCAGTTATTTTGAAAGCATCATGAAGACCATATTCTGAAGAACTTAACTTCTTGAATTGAAAAGTTAAGTTAGGGGGAGATTGTTGGGTCTGAAATGTGCTAAGTCCAGTTAGTACTGCTAAGTATTGAAGATTACTACTGCTGAAGACTTTAGTACTGATACTTGAAGATTACTACTGCTAGCAGTTAGTACTGCTTGAAGAGTTAATACTGCAAGTTGGAAGTTACTACTGCAAGCATGGTTAGTACTGCTATTGATAAGAAGATGCTGCTGAAGATTAATGTTGCTCGTGATGATAAAGATGGATTGGTTGCTTAAAGCGAAAGACAAGGAGATTGAAGATAATTATGGACTGGATGCTGAAGATCAACTTTAATTTAATAATTATCTTGTAATCTGTTTTGTATAAATAGTATTAGTTTGTTGATGAAAGTAGATCTAGATTTGCGTATTGTTTTTGTTCTAGAGAGAATTAGCCTCAAGATTCTTAGAAATACTTTCTTTAGAGAAGTATTGAACGTCTGTTGAGCTTGTTCAACAGATTGGGGCTTTGGTTGTAATCATTAAGTTAATTCAATATAACTTGTGATTTGATCTCATATATTGTTTCATTGATTTACTGTTAAAGTGTTTTTCCGCAACTTCTTTAACATAGTTTCTGAGTGTTTAGTTTAATTCTTGTTTCGAATTTCGATCCTGACATTTATGGCTGCTAAAAAAATTGGACCCATGCTATGCAGGTGTTATATTCACACTGAATATGTAGCTTTATTCAGTTTGAATAAAGGTATATATTCAGTAGGAATACCACTTCAAACAGTGAACTAAACATTTTATTCAAAGTGAATAAAACATATGAAATGTGATTGTTTATGGATAATAAAAAATAAAAATAAAAGAAATACCTTCGAAGACAATTTTGTACTAATGTGTCACATACAAAATCAGTGTCTTGAATCCGGAAAAGCCTCAGAAACAGCTTGCTTAATTGCAGGACACTGATCAGTAACAACCAATTTTGGTTTCCTCCCAAAAGATTTCAAGAAAGAATGAAGCAACCATTTATATGCTTCAATAGTTTCACCATCAAGAAGACCAGCACCAAGAGTAACACAATTCTTGTGATTGTCAATTCCAGTGGATAGAACAAATATCATACAATACCTAAAACAAATTTAATTAATACATGATAGAAAGAAAAAAATACTAAAAGATATTATAAAACAAAAAAGAATGCTTACTTATTTGTTCAAAAGGTTGCATCAAATGAAACAATGTCACCAAACTCTTCAAAGTTGCATTTAGCTATTTGATCGGCCGAAAATACATAATTCAATACACCTTCATCGCATTTATATTCAAAGGAATAATTTGGAACATACAACTTCCTATTATTCATTTTCCTCACAAATAAATTTGCATCGGTATCACCAATGAAACAATTACGATCCCGCTGAAAATTCTTATACTCAACCTTAGTACCATCTACCTCTTTCTCTCTCTATATATATATATATATAGAGAGAGAGAGAGGTGTTCAAATGCAACTCATTTACATGGTGCAACCCCTCTATCCACCACACATTTTATGTAATTAAAAAAAAAGAAAAAAAAAGGTAAAAGTAAAATGTGTGGTGGATAAAAGGGTTGCAAAGGTTGCATAATAACCCACCCCTATATATATATATCATATTACTTGATATATAAAGTCATGAATTTGATTTCAACAAAACATAAATAATTTAAAAAATACACGTGATGGTTATCTATAGTAATTTATACTATATTATAAAGCACGGATAACTTAAATACAAATTATTAGGCACAAGGTACCATTATTTTATACATGATTTTAAAAATCTCTTAATTTACAAGTATCAAAACACAAGATATATATTACTAATGCAGACTTCTAACACCCACCAATTTGGTATGTGCAGGGTCTTCCTTTTATGCAGACATTTCCATGTATCACTATTAATTAATATATTATATTACTATAATTTTGTTTTAATTATATTATTAAATATGTAATTGGTTATTTTTTCTAGATGTCATTAAAATATATAAGATAATCATTGAATTCTAACAAAATACTTATTTTTTTATATAAAAAATATTATATTATTAAGCCTAAATTAAACAAATTTATAAAAAAAAATATCAATTTCTCAAAACCATCTAAAATCGTACTGTAAATCGACAAAAAAATAAAATGAAACATTAAAATCGTGATGTATCTCGTTGCATTGCGCGAGTACGCTTCTAGTATTTATAATTAAACATTCGTCACTTTAATTAAGAATTATGTTAAGGTTGAAATAATAATAATAATAATATTTACTAATTATAAAACATAATTACATATTATAAATATCGAGTTTTAATAAAATAGTAATAATAAATAAATATGTTATTTATATTAAAATGTTTTTATTATAGTGGTTGGGTTGGTAATACAAAAATCACAAGATCAAACCCCAAACTTGTAACAACCCAAAATTTAACATTACGATTTAAATAAAAACAAACTCACAAATTCGGTCCCAGTACAAAATTTGGAAAAGAAAGGATTAACATAGTCCAACCATCATCTCTATTACAACCGAGAAACTAACAATCAAAATTTATCTACACCGCTACTAAGGCCCGCTCTCCAACGTCCTAGCTCCTAACATTTCTCCTTCCCTTTAGAGGAACCAACAACAACCCTGTTACCTGAAATTGGGTTTTAGGAAAAGTGGAAACGAGAATTAGACCGGAAGGTCTAGTGAATTCCCAACCGCGTCCATTTTATAGCAAACAGAAAACATATACAATTTAGCAGGATTAGTCTCACAAACTTTGAGTCACAAGAAGTAACTAGATCCACACCGAAATCCATCATCAGTAGATCCCTATACGGCCCCCTAGTCGATGTCGTTCCCGTGTGTAGGGAAACAGATTCCAAACACACGGTTCAACCATCCCCGATGGTTATATGTAGCCATGGCCAACACCCAATTCAAATTATCACGCAACATAACTCTCGATCAAACAAGTGAGATAAAAATAAAGTTTTATATAGCAACATCTTATGGCAATATCCATGCATATGATTTATCTAAGAATCACGATAAGCATATTAAGCAATGTAACATAAACCCATTTCCAGTTTCAAGATGTACATATATACATATTTTGAAAAACATAAGGGAACTCACCTGTTGGTGGGAACTCGGCACCCACACGAACACTAGCCTCAGATAGATCGACTCCTACATTCCAATATAACAAAACGATTATAATTTCTGTCACTTCTCTAAGAGTTCATCGCTCACAGGTCGATCAAAGGGACACTAAAATGTTACTAAGGACATACAGACCCCGGGCGACCGCACCCGGGCAACTACACACCGGGCGGCCCCGGTCGACCCTACACCGGGCGGACCCGGTCGACTCCACACCGGGCGACCCCAGTTGGATACACACCGGGCGACCCCGGTCGCATACACATCGGGCGCCCCGGTCACAGGGAAAAGCTTTCGATTCGAAGGTGGGCGATGACCAGCGATACACAATAGCCTTAATTACCCAATCGGTTTTTCCATTAATTTGACTAAAACACCCAGATTTAATTCAACAATCCAAACCACTGTTTCATTTCACTAGTTTCCCAATCTAACCAAACCCAGGACCAAACCCAAACGATGATATTGAAGAACATCAGAACTATTACCAACCCAGATTCCTTAATGAAAAATAAAGAGAAACAATCCTAGCTCTAAACAAGATTTGAGACATACCTTTGAAGAAGGTTTCCCTAAGAAGTCGATCGTTCTTCTTCTTCTCTCTTCATGCCGCCGCACACACACACACACACTCACTCATAGAGATATTCCAAAGTGAAGAAATGATTAGGGTTTTAGCCCCTTTATGCCTATATTTACACATAAGCCCCCCCCCCCCAACTTCCTTATTTTCTCACTCTTACACCATTTATTAACTTAAAATTTTGACACCAAAAATTACGATCGTTACAACACTCCCTCCCTTAAAGGGATTCCGTCCTCGGAATCTCTTTGCCGAACAAGCATGGGTATTTGGATTCCATCTCCGATTCTAGTTCCCACGTGGCTTCTCACCCCTTGTGAAACTTTCATTGGACCTTTACTAAACTGATATCCTTTGTCCTCAACCATTTGACCTTACGATCCACAATGGCTTCCGGTTCCTCGATAAAGTTCAACTTCTCATCCACCCGTATGTCTTGTAAAGGCACTGTCATCTCAACATCGGCTAAACACTTTCTCAGGTTTGAGACGTGAAAGGCATTGTGAATACTTCTCAACTCCTCGGGTACTTCCAACTTGTACGCCACCTCCCCGACCCGTTCAACTTGTGACGGTACACTGTGGATTTCCTCGCAATTTATCCGGTAGGTCAAGTTTGTTCAACACTTCCCCACTTCTCTCACACTCGCGAACGGTTAGATGTAACGCAGGCTCAACTTTCCCTTCTTTCCAACTCGCACCACTCCTTTCCCAAGGGGATACTTTAAGCAACATACAACTCCGACCCGAAATCCTACGTCTTCCCGCCGTTTAACCGCGTAGCTCTTACGACAATCACGAGTCACCTTCAACCTTTCCTGACTAAAATAATAAATACCCACCTTGCCAACTTGACACAGGGTCACTCTTGATTTTCCCCCTAAGGCTACAGGTAAGAATTCTTGTATTCAACAACATAATACTTAGCAAGACCCTCTATAATCGCACCCAACACTACCAACACATCGACTTATAACGCAATGTCGGTCACTAATTCTTTGATGGTAACAATACTCCCTGGAAAATATACATCGCATTATTACCTACTCCCATCCCCAACATCGATTACTAATACTTTGATGATAACCAATTTATCCATACTATGGACATCTCGACCGAAAAATCATTTCCACCTATCCCTTTGCATATTTGCATGTACTTAAGAACGTAAACTTTCCACATGTTCACTGCCCGAATAGTCCGCCGAAGAGTTTAGCTCCCCCCCCCCCACATACACATAACAGTTTACCACCGAACCCACCCGTACTCATAACTCTCCTAGTCTTATTCCGGTTTCAATTGCCCTACAAGAGGAGCAATACTTTCTCACAATACAAGTCTAATTTTCCCGACGTCAAACTCAATGCTCACCCAGAATGCTTATCACACTAATACTTACATCCTCCGATCTTTCCCTTCGAGCATCTCGATCAATCACTTTACTTTGCTTCTATGAAAACATAGATCACCCACTTTCAAGGAAAGGCTTACTCAAGGTTGCAAGCTTTGGACCAGACAAACATGAAAATGATAATAACCAAAACCATAACCGAAAGCTTCCTCATTTTCTCGCGTGCTGTTCATTTTCTCGCAAAGTTGACCCTCTTAGCCATACTCCACATTCTTCTGTTCCACTGGGCGAGCTTCTCAGTTCTAGCTTACTCTCTTATGGCGACATACTAGCCTCATTTTCTCAACTAACAGATTCAATCTGACTACCGGTATTTACTTATCTCCAAGAATGCTTCACCTTCTCGGTCAAACTTCAATCCACAACACGGAACTACAACCAACCACATAAAACTTTCTCATCAACGCTTTGTTGGAAACAGATGAGCTCACCTGGAGTTCACCGCAGCCGAGAAGAATACAAGTTCTTCTTCTAGGCTGTCGCCATTTGAATCTTCCTTCTAAATTTCCCAATCAAGATTTACGCTTACCCTTGCCACACATTACGATCTAAATTCATAATCCAATTATAACGACATTCCATTATTACGTTGTGGGCTTACACGTCAAATCTGGCATAACATATCACCTACTTGATCATACCATTAACTCGTCCTTCGTGATCCTCTTTATATAACCTAGTCAACCCCCTCATGCTAAGCAACATAACACAATTACACTTGAATATATTGGGAGGCGAGTCCAAGTCCTCACGGTCATTCACATACATAACCAAACATGCCTTCGTATACACCTACTCGCATGTAAGACCTAGTCCATCTCCTGGTTCCGTCTCTTCTCCAATCTAAATGAATCACGTCTCCCAATTCCCAATAATATCCATTCACTCACTTTGATTGTACTAATTACTTCCTCATTTACGAAACGCTAGATTCTCGCAGGGAAAACACTCCACGCAACAATCTTTCATTATCACAATGCTCCCACAAGGTTATCCAATACCCAACAAGTATACACCATCCCTGAACGACTTACTCCGTCTATGAATCACCAAGATAAACTCGTAAAATCCAACTTCTGTCGACGCCCTTGTCTCGGCACATTTTAAACATCTTCTACTTCAATCGTAAAAATAATAGACATGATAGTACTTCCACTGTATCTCTGGCAACAAGAATTTATAATGCCATCTTCCTTTCCCAAACACACTGCATTTAGTTTTACACTTCCCCATCCTTATCTGAAGGAGCTTCAAGGTCTACATGATGCAAGGTCTAACTTACAGGGCCATTCCAACCAGCTTAGGCTCAATACTCTTTAACATTTCAAGTATTATTATTCACTAACATCGGCATTTCGACGACTTCGAGTCTTTCACCCCAAATACGACCATTCACCTACAACAGCATGCCAAATTTACCAAGTAAGATTTCGAACTCCCATAATACCATCAATGTCACAATCCATTTTCGACATCTTCCATATCCCCTACCTCTTCCTTAATAAGAACACCGAAGACATAAATCATCTAACATTAGCTTGATTGACACATTCCCCACGCTCGAATCGTTCCTTGTCCATAATCCAATAACTTTCACGACTTCATGAGTTCATAGCCTTCATGCATGATGACTCGATAAATAAATAAATAAAATCATTTCTCACAATTGAACACTCAAAGGGCAAAACACTTGAAAACATTTTGAACACACATGACTCAACACTCTCATAACTTCAGAGTCATGCACAACGATCTCAAAAATAGTTTTTACGCAATCTTTTGGTAAAACATCACCTTGATCAACTAAAACGACGTCGCGACAATCGTAATATGGAGAGAAAACTTCCTTATATGACTAGAAAAGTTCTGAACGAAACCGCTTGCACAAAATAAAACAAACGGCTCTCACACTCTTTTATAAGATATCGTCTCAAACTCATTTTGGTTATAAAGGTTTGTTGCCAAATGTGTTCATGGGTTTCGCAACAAATTTTATCTCAACATGAAAAGAAGTGATATACTTCACAAATCAATAAGTTTAAGGAAAATTTTATTACGCAACAGGATAGGTTTTTCTTTCCTCTTTAAACACCCTCTTGCACGCGTCGAATTATTTCCAAAACATGAAATTCGTTATGTGTGCATCAACCTTTAAATCATGACTGAGCTCTCGAGATACCTTTACAGACACAATGCATGAACTCACTTGCAATTGAAGGTTATTCACTCAATCGAGGTCAACTGTTACACTCACCCAATCATCATGACCTCTAACCTTTAGCTACCGTTCACTTTCTCGTAACAACAACAACTTGCAATTCAGGTGTTTCACACCCTACCTAATTGATCCCCCACCAAGTTTTCGCCTTGAGTCCTGATGTATAATTCGTATGATTTCAGATTTTGACCCCTACAGGCCAATAAACCAATTACATTTTCTCCTCAATCGGTCCCTCTAATAATTTACTTCAATCCTGCTTTGGGAAGTCATGAGATTTCATCTTTCCCCCAACCTTGAATTTAACCCTTTCAGAATCCTAACCCAAACCTTTTTCTCCTGTCCGAACAGACAAACACACCAACCCTTTCAGAATCCTAACCCTACCACAAGGTTGTGGCGTGGTGGTAAGAGCCTGGGGACTTCATAGCGGTTGCCCGGGTTCGAACCCCACTCGCAGCATTGTGGTCACGGGATGAATGCCCGCGGGCCATAGGCCTGTTTTCCAGGAGATTAGTCCGGGCCCAAAGTGGTCTGGGATACTCCTTTACCAAAAAAAAACACCAACTATCATTATGAGAACTTACTTGACACTGAAAGTTCCCTCAAATCCATACTTCACCCGTTTCGAACACATAAAGTTCTTCCTTGGTCGGTCTGTTATTGCTTTGAGTAATACTCTTTCTAGAGTTTATCATCAATTTCACCACAAGCAACCTCATGCACCGCACCAAACTATTGCCAACAACGCATGGCTAGAACTTTATTCCCTTCCATCACCCCTTCATAGACTAACCCCTCAATAATAACCTTCCGATCGCGATGAGGACTAAACTATCCAAGCACACCCAACATTCTATTGACTTCTACGCATAGAGAGGTAATTCGAGCACATACATGTGCCTGTAAATTCGCAATTATATTGGCCAGATGTAATTCCAAATTTACCTCACATGTCAGTCCCCACCTCTCAAGACACACGTTCCTATAGCGGTGACCCCTAGGACATCTTATTTCTCGGTTGTGTCCCATGTCCTACAGTTTAAGTTTAGGCTCAACCGGTCGCCTAAATCCCTTAAACTATGGCTCTAATACCAAATGTAACAACCAAAAATTTAACATTACGATTTAAATAAAAACAAACTCCCAAATTCGGGTCCTAGTACAAAATTTGGAAAAGAAAGGATTAACATAGTCCAACCATCATCTCTATTACAACCGAGAAACTAACAATCAAAATTTATCTACGCCGCTACTAAGGCCCGCTCTCCAACGTCCTAGCTCCTAACATTTCTCCTTCCCTTTAGAGGAACCAACAGCAACCCTGTTACCTGAAATTGGGTTTTAGGAAAAGTGAAATTGGATTAGACCGGAAGGTCTAGTGAATTCCCAACCTCGTCCATTTTATAGCAAACAGAAAACATATACAATTTAGTAGGATTAGTCTCACAAACTTTGAGTCACAAGAAGTGACTAGATCCACACCGAAATCCATCATCAAGAAGCAGGACTACTTGTCCTCGGGGGCCCCCAGTAGATCCCTATACGGCCCCCTAGTCGATGTCGTTCCCGTGTGTATGGAAACAGATTCCAAACACATGGTTCAACCATCCCCGATGGTTATATGTAGCCATGGCTAACACCCAATTCAAATTATCACGCAACATAACTCTCGATCAAACAAGTGAGATAAAAATAAAGTTTTATATAGCAACATCTTATGGCAATATCCATGCATATGATTTATCTAAGAATCATGATAAGCATATTGAGCAATGTAACATAAACCCATTTCCAGTTTCAAGATGTACATATATACATATTTTGAAAAACATAAGGAAACTCACCTGTTGGTGGGAACTCGGCACCCCCACGAACACTAGCCTCGGATAGATCGACTCCTACATTCCAATATAACAAAACGATTATAATTTTTGTCACTTCTCTAAGATTTCATCGCTCACAGGTCGATCAAAGGGGCACTGAAATGTTACTAAGGTCACTTCTCTAAGATTTCATGACCGCACCCGGGCAACTACACACCGGGCGGCCCCGGTTGACCCTACACCGGGCGGCCCCGGTCACAGGGAAAAACTTTCGATTCGAAGGTGGGCGATGGCCAGCGATACACAATAGCCTTAATTACCCAATCGGTTTCTCCATTAATTTGACTAAAACACCCAGATTTAATTCAACAATCCAAACCACAGTTTCATTTCACTAGTTTCCCAATCTAACCAAACCCAAACGATGATATTGGAGAACATCAGAACTATTACCAACCCAGATTCCTTAATGAAAAATAAAGAGAAACAATCCTAGCTCTAAACAAGATTTGAGACATACCTTTGAAGAATGTTCTCAAAATCTGACCCTGGTTTCCCTAAGAAGTCAATCGTTCTTCTTCTTCTCTCTTCCTGCCGCCGCACACACCCACACACACTCACTCACAGAGATATTCCAAAGTGAAGAAATGATTAGGGTTTTAGCCCCTTTATGCCTACATTTACACATAAGCCCCCCCCCCCCCCCCCCCCCAACTTCCTTATTTTCCCACTCTTACACCATTTATTAACTTAAAATTTTGACACCAAGAATTACGATCGTTACAAAACTGTTAATCCAATTGATTTTGCAATCATTATTTGATTTTTCTTGGTCAAAGTGTTCATCCTTGAAAACAACATTATAATATAACAAACAAAAACACAATGTGAATCACATATCCAAGTACATGATGAACACTTTGAATCAGAGAAAGAAGACAAAATGGTTGTCAATGAAAGCAAAATAAATCAATACCCCAAAACTATTTTCATCTTATGATCACAAATTGAATAAGATCATTAATAATAATTCCTCATAAAATAAAATATCATGATCAGAAGCATTGTAGAAGAGACTTACAGAATATTTGTTGTATCCTTAAACTTTCAAACATCAAGAATCTTGAAGGGAGAGTAGTGATGTGCGATTGTTGAGAAAATGGTGTGTTTAAATGCAATATAAATTAGTAATTAAATGATACTAATAATCAAATGCAGGAACAGAAAAGGGTGTATGCGGAGAAGAAATCAAGATTTAACAATTATAAAATGGTGTGTGATGTGAAGAAATAATAAATAAATAAAATAAAACAACTCATTAATTAAACTACTGCTACAAACAAATAAAATAACCCATTAAATCAAATAATCAAAAACCCAAAAGAGATTGAAACCCCATTAATTAAGATGAGGAAGGGTTAGGAGATCAAAATATACTGAAAACCCGGCGTGTTTGGTTTCCGGGATTGGAATGGAATGGATTGGATTTCAAGTAAGGATTTGGATTTGAAAAGATTTGGATTCGGGGGGATTTGAAATCCCGGTCCATTGCAAAGGAATTCCAAATCCATCATTTAAAGGATTTTAAAAGGGTCAAAAGATTTCAAGTGCGGTCAACAAATTCCATTCCTGCAAACCAAACATAGGATTAGAATGGATTTGAAATCTAAATCCCTCCAAATCCATTCCAATCCCGCAAACCAAACACGCGAGTTTGGTTTGCGGGATTGAAATGGAATGGATTGGATTTCAAGGAGGGATCGCGCGTTTGGTTTGCGGGATTGGAATGGAATGGATTGGATTTCAAGGAGGGATTTGGATTTGAAGGGATTTGGATTTGGAAGGATTTGAAATCCCTTCATGTGTTTGGTTTGTAGGATTTGGAATGGATTTCAAATCCATTCCTTTACAAGTCTTGTTTGGTTTGTAAAATTTGGATTTGGATTGAGTTTTTTTTTTAATTTGTTTGTTTTATAAAGAATTTATTTTTATTGGTAAATTACTTTTTTTTAATCGATTTTTCTAAAATTGTATATTTTTATTGGATTTAGAAGGAAGCGACTTAAAATCCATCCGGATTGGATTTGAAATCCTGGCCCAACCCAAAGGATTTCCAAATTCATCAAACATTGGATTTTAAAATAGTCAAAGGATTTTAAATCCAGTCAAAACTTTCCATTCCCACAATCCAAACGCATGATTGGAATGGATTTAGAATCCAAATCCATTCCATTCCCGCAAACCAAACGGGACATAAAGGGTTACCAGATCAAACCTGAGGTGTAAACTTCTTCAAACTCCCTCTCTATCGAATGACTTTTTTGTTGAATGTGAGAAGAAAGAAAGAAAGAAATGGCAGCCAAAATCAAGAGATGCTCTCTTCTCTTATTTATACATTTCTATTTGTTTCAAAAAAAAATTTAAAATTTATGCTGTAACGGCTAAATTTCCAATGTCTTTCACTTTAAATTCTTCCTCTATTTTCTTACCTTTTTTTTTATTTCTGAGAGAAATTCAATTTTTCATTCACATTCCTAAAAAAAATTACTGGTAATGTTTTGATGAGGAACTGGTAGTTATCACCCATTTGATTTTTATCAAATATATACAATAAACGTTAGGACCAATTTTTTTAAAGATGTCATGTGGCATTCGTCCATCGGTCAATAGACCTGTTAAAATGGACACCGACTTGCGGATCAGTTAAACCGCGGTTCATATCAGTAACTCGATTTCTTTTCCGATTTGAATCTGAGTTTCCATTTTAGGTTTGAACCTTTTTCCGGTTTTGTATCTAGCTTCGACTCCGGGTTTCCATTTTAGGTTTGAATTCTTTTTTACGTTTCGTTTCTAGCTTCGAATCCGGTTTTCCATTTTAGGTTCGAGTTCTTTTTCGATTTTGTTTTAGCTACAAATCCGGGTTTCGATTTTGGGTTTGAATCTTTTTTCGGTTTGGTTTCTAGGTTCGAATCGTGATTTCGATTATGGGTTTGAATCTTTTTCCGGTTTCATTTCTAGGTTCAAATCGTGATTTCGATTATGGGTTTGAATCATTTTTTGGTTCCGTTTATGGGTTTGAATAGGGTTTCGATTTCGTTTATGAGTTTGAACTTGGGCTTCGATGTCTTTTATGGGTTGAACCAAGTATCGATTTTATTTCTGTGTTTGAACATGGTTTTGATCCGTTTTTGAGTTGGTACTGGGTATCGATTTTAGGTTTATATCTTTTTTAGGCTTCGTTTCTAAGTTCGAATATGGGTTTCAATTTCAGTTCTGAACCAGTGATTCGATTTCATTTATGGGTTTGAATGAGTTTCGATTTTGTTTATATGTTTGAGCATGGGTTCCGATTCGTTTCTGAGTTTGTACCCCGATTTGGGTTTTGTTTATGGGTTTTGAGGATTTTCTAAAACTTTCTTTAAAATAGAGAAAATAAGATAGAGAGATAATGCTGAGGAGAGAGAAATTGTTTTTTTAATTATATAACAGATAAGATTTATCAAAAACTAAATATTTAATAAGATTTAACCTTCACAATGTTTTGTTGTAAAGATTCAATGTTAATTATGTAGTCTTACATGTCTCATAAAATCAATTTGGTGTCACATGATCCTAAGTCCTATTAAGTATGTAATTTAAAAGAACTATCACAATTTGCCAATAGGGATTTAAATGGTGCGATCCAAACAAATTAAACTAGAACAATTTGCCAAGTTGTTCCATTTATTTTTCGGTTTAAAACCAAAAGGCTGTCTTTTGGTATTAACGAATTCAATAATATAATAATATATTAAATTTATTAATAAATAACTAATTTGTAATTAGTCACTTAATGTTTAATTCAAGCAATCACCAAACATATAAAAATGTTATATCTATTGCGTTTATTAACAGTTTAAACATTAACAATGCATACATAATTAAAAATGTATTATTGTATATGTTATTTTATAAGGTCTTGAGAAAATCTTTATAATGATATTGTTTGTTAAGAATTACATATATTTTAATATTAAATAAATAATAAACTATGTGAATAGATGAAACATTAAAAGAATGCATGAAGTAAAGATCCAAAAAGATAACAGAATGATTTGTTCGAGGTAAAAAAAGAACCTAGGTTTTTATAAGAACTTGTGACCAGACAAGAATATGTCCGCATAATGGAGTTCTTGTACGAACCTGTTGAAGAGCATGTGCAAGAACCTCCATTTTGGACGCTCTAACGAAGTAAAGCATTGGCATACTTGTGTTTTCGTGCAACCCCAATCAGATGATGCTGAAGAACAGATGTCACCTAAAAGCAAACCACAACTCAAACAATTACCATTAATACAGCATACTAAACATAAGGATTGTCCCTTCTGCCTTCTGATACAGAAACTTAGAAGCCAATGACCCAAAAATCTATGACGAGTTGACTAATCATACATACATATAGCACGAAATATTCTATATTTGTACACGTTGATGAAGTCCATATTTATCCCTATGATCAACATATCATCTAGAAATCAAACTAAATCAAACAAACCCAGTATATCCTGCCCAAAGGTAGGGTTTGGGAGGGGTAAGATGTATATATTGCATATTGCACATACATGATACATATATAAGACATGCATTAAATATATAGCACCTACATGCATATATATGCATAACACAAACATTGGAGCCATTGGACAATACCAGATCCCCATTGAGGCGTGGCACTGCTTGGGGGAGGCGAGCGTGCAGTGTTTTTGCATGAGTATTAGCAACAAGAGAAGGGAGCACTAAAGAAGATGGGGAAGGATAAGGTTGTAGGACCAAACCAGATCCATATTGAGGCGATATGGTGCCTGGGAGAGGCAAGCATGCAGTACCTAGGTCACAAGGACTGAAAATCTTACCATCATGGTAGAAAGCTACATAGTCACACCATAAAACTATGGGAGAGAATGATTGAGAGAGGGTGCATCGCAATATGACTGTGATAGAGAACCATTTTGGCTTCATGCCAGCTCGCTAAACTATTGAGGCAATCCACCTCCTCCAAACGCCTGATGGAGAAATATAGAGAATGTAGTGAGGATCTACACAGGAGTTCATTGACCTAGAGGTGGACTATGGTAATGTACCGCGCTATGTGATTTGGCGAAGGATAGATAGGTACCATAGTTGTACATCAAGGCTATACAAGACACGCATGTGTGAACAAGGACTTGTGTTAGGACACATGTAGGTGAGAGAGAGAGAGAGAGTTTTGCAATGTGTGACCTCTTTGCTGTAGTTTTGGATGAGATTTTTTGCAGGATCTAGAGGAGTATACATCGTGTGCAATACATTTGGCTGGGAATTTAGCATTCAATTCAAGAACCAAAGATATACATGTCTGTGAGTCTTTTCTCGGACCACGCATGAAAAATGCATAGGGATGACAAAGCATTGGACATGTTTACCAAGTCACTACCACTAGCCAAATTCGAGCACTGCTAGAATCTTATTCGGTTAAGGAGGGCAAACTATGACTCTAGCACTAACAAATGATGACCATGTCAATGCCCATTAGCATGTGAGCTTCAAATGCCTATTATGGTCTAAGAATGGTCATTACCGGCTATTGGGATTGACATTTTTGTTTGGTTTTGATATTAAGGTGGAGTTTTGTGGCGATTTGTATTTGATGTGATTTTGTATAAGGTTTTGCGACACAAAATCATGTTGTTGGACGTGGACTTCCATAATCCCGCAACAGAATCATCATTTAGGACGCGGACTTTCATGTATGCTTTGTGGAAGCAACAGAAACACCATCAAGGGGGCGGACGCTTCCACGAGTTGGCTCGGGCACCCATGATTAAAAAAAACTTCCACGAGCTGAAGTGTGACTATTGGTGTCCATTCGTTTTTGGACAAAGAAAGGTTGTCTGTGAGCATACTGACAGCAAGAAGATGACATTTGATCAATACTTGGTGTGACGATTGTGTTTTGAAGCTAGGTAACACAATTTTGTACACCTCGTTTCGATTGTTAGTGAACCATCAGACCGATAGTGGAACCACATAAATCTCGTGCGTTGTTGTTTCTTTACTTTATGCTTTCCTTCTTTGATGCGTGTGTTAGCATTGTAAGCGTATTTCGCTTGCTAGATTCTTTGTTGGACATTTGGTGGATCCAAGTTGTTTTTCAAATCGTTTGTTAGGTGAAATCACGTGTGGTGGTTTGGGACTCTTTGGTTTCCGACATGGAGTCACCTTTTTGCCAGCATAGACTTAAGGACCAGTACATGGACAACATTGTCAATTATGGCTTCCCCTGGGAATTGAAGATACCAGGTAGATAACGACCATATGATTATGGAACAAGTTTAAGGGGCCGTTTACCAAACGCTTACCGAGTAAGCGCTTACCAGCAAGATCACCACCATCACTTTCCTTATCGGGTAACATTAAACAGTTGTTGGTAAGCACTAACCGGGTAAGAGTATTCTCCCTCACCGAGCAAGATTGTTGGTCTTTGATATGCCTCTTACCCGGTAAGAGATTCTAGGTCCTTGTCATGCTCATCCGGTAGGCAAGTGACATATAGTAAGTGCATACCTTGGTAAGTGTTTGGTAAACAGCCCCTAAGGCTATGTCTCAAAGAAAGAGAATTTTCTTAAAGGATTGAAGTTTAAGATATACCCAGTCCCTTACTTACCAACAATCTTTCACTCCTCATCTTGTAAGCATAGTATTTCTTCCTGAGTTGTGATTTCTTAAGCTGACCTTTAGTACATCTATTAAAGCAGCCCTTGTTCTAAAAATGTTATTAAGATCAGCATATTTCTTTTTTACTAACAACAATCGTGATGCAAAAGGAAAGTTGTTTGTTAACTGTAGCAACACTTTGACAATCTTCCAATCTCTTTCTTACGATAGTCGTGATCCTCTGTTTTCATCTTGGTGGCAGTCCTTTGGGTTCCATGAATACTTGGGAATATTTTTCGACTATAGCTGCCATTGTGGCCTTCTAGACACAAAACCTAAGGTCGAGGAACAGTGGCTTTTACACAAAACCTAACGAATTCCACATCAAACTGAGGCTGAGCAAGTAGCCTATAGTTTATCTTGGAATCAACAACCAGACAACAGTTGGTTGAACAAAAAGAAGATGAGGGTCTATGACTAGCAGATAAATTAGTGAAGCACAAATTATTAGTAGGACAATCAGTTTTCTTGAGTCATCTTGGTTGAACAAAAAAATACCAATGCCAACTTTTATACGAGTAACAAATCAAGATAAATTGCAATTGGAATCTTCTCACCACCAATTGTCTTGGTTGTCCACCCTACTGTTGTTGCTGCAATTTGGAATCTCCTCACGCCTATTCAGAGCATGATAACACCACCTTGAAGATTATAGTAATTGAAATTGAATGTACCAATGTTAACCCTGCAAACTTGGACAATAACACTTGAACCTAAAATAACCAAGATTGAATGACCTTTGATCCCAACGAATTTGAAGACAAAATAGGTGATTCGATCAACTTTTCTTCAAAATTAATAGCAAAAAAAACATGATGATAAGTATTTATAGTGCGTCAGCATCGTTGGTTCAACACAATTCCATAAAAAATACAAGTTCCATAAGGCATTCCATCAAACACTCCGGGAGCATAACATGATTATTTTTATTTAAGGAAATGACATCTAAAGGCATACCTTTGCATTCTTCATCTAAGAGTCTCATTAATGATTATCCTCCATTCAATACAAGTTCATCTAAGTTCTAGAAGAGGTCTATAAGCCACATCAATACAAGCAACAAAACAATAGAACATAATCAGAAAAGTGTAATTGTGAGAATATATGGAACTCCAATTACATTACAATTTAAAAGAGCCTTTTGAGGAGAGAAGAGATTTTCCAACATATATTGAGTTGAATCCGTTGCAAATAAAAATTACCATACAATGGTCCAAGCCCAGCCAATGTAGGACTCGAACATTAAAAAAGTTGAATCATTTGCAAATGAAAATATTACCTTCAAGTTGCTTCCTGTATCT
The DNA here is from genome assembly GCA_954870635.1 of Arctium minus. Classification (NCBI taxonomy): domain Eukaryota; kingdom Viridiplantae; phylum Streptophyta; class Magnoliopsida; order Asterales; family Asteraceae; genus Arctium; species Arctium minus. Next base: position 39,426,039 of record OX941080.1, on the reverse strand, counting down.
TTCAGTTGCATTTGCCAAAACCAGGTTTTATGTTCTCTTTAGCAAGATATGTTGTCAGTATCATATAGGCAACAAATATTAATGATCTCACCGGTTATAATATAGGCAACATTCTTTAAAATTATGTTATCTTCATGGTAATCAACAGATGGCAGCATCATATTGCTAGCGCCTCTTCATCATAACTGAAAGCAAAAGAATTAAAGGATCCTTAACAAAAAAAAAAGATTTAAAATATATTGAGCAAACATTTCATGACCTTCGTGAAGACAGAAAAAAGATTATCATAAGAATCCTTAACAGAGAAGAAAACCCATCTCATAATGAAAAATGAAACATAAGTTTAGGCTCCTCCCCATTCATACGCTTCTCCCAAAAGGAATGTTAACGATAAGTACATGAAACTCACCCAAGATTCAGTGTGTACCAGTCTGAAACTCCTTTCCGTTGTTTATGGGTCTTCCATTTGGTTCAGAACGAACTTGATCCCCTCTTTCAAGCTTGTTTTTCTTTTATTCTTGTTGTTCCAAAGCTCCTGCAATGGATATCTGCCAATTGGATTACATTCGTTGAACTCAAGCAGAGCAGTCACAAGAGCGTTATAAACATCCTCATCGCACTCAGACTTCAGGCTTGCGATCAATTCATCTTCTTCATCGAGTATCTCTTAGAGAACCATATTCAATACAAACCAAAAGATATAACAAGCAAAACTACAGAATATAAACGAAATGAGCTTAGCTTTTTAGTAGTATTACAATGTTTCAATTTTATTTTCTCCATTTTCCATTTTGTGGACCCTGTTTTTTTTATTTCTCCTCACATCAGATAAGCAGGACTCATGATTGCATCTTAAGTTCTTTTCTTTTCATATGATATAGATGAGAAGCCAACAAAAAATGAAACTGATGAAAGGAATAAATAATATTTCAACCATTTTCCTTTTTGGGATATCCAACAAAAAATAGAACATTCATGTTTTAGAAATTGCAACAAAAATTAGGGGATTCATTAGTAAAATAAACTTAAGAAACTGCTTGAGTTATCAAACAACTATCAGAATACTAAAGACCTTCAGTTTCGAGGCAATACTTACCTACCACCAGAGAGGAAGCCAACTTGATTCATCATTCAACCATTGGGCACTTCAAGATGGAAATGGCAAACAAGTTCATCACCCTTGAGATCAAGAACTCGAGTGTAAACTCTCTTAATTAGGGGAGTTGGCTGATCTCAGAAGTTCAATTGCTGGAAGAGAATAAAATGGTATGGTGTATGTTGTCTTGTTTAACATTTAAGACAGAAAATCGTTTTCCATACAAATGACGATTGGATAGACAAAGAAAACATCAAAAGTCTAAAGTGTAAAACTCAAATCAAAATTTACTGATCATCAATGACAAGAATCATTGACACATCATAAACGTGAAGAAGATATCAGACCTTAATGCTATATTGACATCACATGAAAACTAAACGCGAGGTGCTCTCTCAGCAGGTTTTAACATGCCATAAAACTCGAATTCCATCTTAATTTGTTTGGCAAAAATGAAAAAAGGTTGCACACTTTCATATGCTATCACCTACCAAACATAAAAAAACGAAATAGTAATCTACAGTAGTTTCACCTTTTCATCACACAGAAAATTTCAGTGACAAAATTTTGTAGATGGGATGGCCTAAGTATGACCCCACACATTCATGTTCTGTTATAACCAACAAATATGATCCTGCCAACATATAGAAATAGTTTGAGTCATATAAGTGAAAACTTCACCGCAGAAAAAGGATGTGCAGAACTCTGAAAATCACAATTTCAAACCACAGTTTAAACTCTTAACTCGAGAATCGTTTTGAAAAGAAGTCTGAAAATCAGTTTAGTCAAACTTGTATCCAATATTTACCATATCCTTTTTTGGTTAGAATTTTCATCAAACATTTTCCATTACAAAGGAAAAACAAAAACATTTAAACTGTAAGCTGAGCTACCTTAAAGCATACTCCAAATTGGCATATATTTAAATGAACCCTAGTCATATATTTTCCTTTTTGGGATATCCAACAAAATATACAACATTCATATTTTAGAAAAAAAAATTCTGGTTAAATTTTCATAGCAATCATTAACTAGTATGTTTAAAGATTGAAGGAATGTAGCTATAGCCAATAAGCAACAGGGGATGTATTAGTAAAGCAGAAATGGAAGTTTAACAACAGTTAAAAAAGCAGGGTATACTAACACCATGTACACACATGCTCAAGAGATAGTGTATTTACGATCAACAAATTATATAGGTACTGCATTAATTATTTGCTCCTCCTCCAAGAGAACAATGTTTGTTGGTATTATTTCCCATTCTATGTTTATAATGAATAAAAGAAATACCCTCTGCATCACACCTTCTTTGTCTTCTTTGTTTGTTTTCTCTCTAATAAAAACCCTAATTAGTTTAGTGGGGATTTTGAAACCCTAAAATTGTAGATAATGTAGATGATGATAACTTAAGTATGGGAGAAAAAGGGAGAGATTTACCGATTGCTGCAACTGAGAGGAGTGGAATGTGGTTTTTGAATATCAATCGAAGAGAATCGAGGAGAGTGGTATGGGTCGAAGGTTAGAACTATTGTGGTTCAGACGGTAGTTTAGAACGGTGGTGGTCGGCAGTGGTTCAGATCGATGGTGGTTCAGATCGGTGGTGGTCGGCGGTGGTTCAAAATGATGTGTCGGCGGTGGTTGGCGGTGCTCCAGATAGGAGGTGGTTTGGAGAGGGAGCCGATGGGTATGGTTTAATCAGATAGGTTTCATGTGATTATGTTATATTGGATTAAGGGCATATGTGGTATTATGAAGAAAAAAAAAAGAATTATAGTCCATTAAAATACCTTATAGTTGCTACATAATGTTAAATTCCCTCGTTTGTGAAATTTGATGGACTTTAGAGATTCCTTCCGTGAAAAAGAATGAACCAAACAAATGAATGAAATTTGGTCAATGGAATTCAACATTCCAATTCCATCAGATTCCTTCAGAATCTGCAAACCAAACGTCCCCTTTAGGGGGCGTTTGGTTCATAGAATGGAATTTGATGGAATTGGAATCCATTGACGGAATTTGACTTTGAAGAAATTGGAATGGAATTTGACCACGCGTTTGGTTGGTAGGAATTGGATGGAATTCAATTCTTTCACTTTATCTAAGGAATGATGAATTCCTTGATTTGTGGAATTCAATGGAATTTAAAGGATTCCATCATGATCAATATGTGAACCAAACAAAGGAATTGGAATTTGGTCAAAGGAATTATCCATTCCAATTCCTTTCAATTCCTTCAAAATCCATGAACCAAACACCCCTTAGAGTACAATCATATTCCTCTTATTTAATCTAGATTTGAGTTTTGTAAGCACTGTTTGCTATTAGGGACTAGATTGGTTTTAATAACAGTTGCATATGAAGCATTGTTGTGACACAAAGTATGATCACTAGTGTACCCGTTCTCATAGCAATTGGTATACTTTGTGTCACCAGTGTACCCGTTCTCGTAGCAATTGGTATCAGAGCATATGTGTTTTTTTTATGGCAAGTAAATATGAGAGATTAAGAGATGTGCTAGTCCAAATGCATTTAGAGGAGTCTTTATTGGGATTTGATAGAATGTCGGCCGATCAGATGAAAAGAAAAGAAAGAAAGATATTAAAGCACTATCACAAATCCGACTCCACTTTTCAAATGATGTTTTACAAGATGTTTTAACGATGACAGCCGCAGCAGAGTTATGCTTGAAGTTGCAACAAATGTGCATGAAAAAGTGCTTGCCAAACAAGTTGCTTTTGAAGCAACGGTTATTCTCTCATTGGTTATCTAAAGGTTGGATCAGTTTCCTAACACATTTCCAAATTCAATGAGACCCTAGCTGATTTAAAGACTTTGGAAGTCAAGTACAGTGAAAAGGATTTAGGGCTCATTTTATTGTGTTCATTTACCATCTTCGTAAATGGGATTTAGAGATACAACACTCTAGCTGCGAGACCCGTACAAGGGAGGGCTGATGACAGCCTACCTTCCTATTGTACATCTCCTTCAAGACCCTTATATTGTGGTCATTACCATCTTTCTACTCTGATACCATGATTAAAGTAAGGTTTCTCATTATTGTACATCTTCTTCAAGGCAAAGGAGGGAGGGCTGATGATAGCTTATCTTTCTAACTTACATATTCTCTTCTTAACTAAAATATACAATCACACAAATATAACCGTATTTTAACACAAATTTCATTGGGGTACTTGCCATTAATTATTTATCATACAAGTTGAATGTTGTTTGAGCCAAAAAGAAGTATCAACAGGTTAGGATCATTAGGTACCCCACCAATATTTTTGTGATCAACGTTAACGCCATGTCCCATGGATAGGATATACGTACCTTAGAAGCACCGTGAATGCCAGGAGTAGCAGGGTCGCAAATATGGCTACCAACAACTGAATCCGATATCTATTCACTCAACAAAAAATCAAAATCAAAATCAGAGTTGTTAAATATATGCATACAGCAGCAACTAAATGATAGCAAAAGCAGAGAAGTCTAATATAACAAAACTTGACATACGTGTCTTTGTCATGCACCCATCAAGAGGTCCAAGCCCGTCCATAGTTGTTATTCTAGAAGGGGTTAGAAAGGGTATTTTGGGTAGTTGCTTTCAATAAATCTAGTATAAATAGGGGTGTGGGGAGGAGTAGTGTATGCAGAAAATTAGTCGGTTCTTTTGGGAGAGACTAGCACTCTCGAATTGCTAGGGTTCCTATCATTTGTCTTTCATTTTCCATTCAATTACGGTGTTTGAACACAATTTGGCTACAAATTTCCTTTCTATTATTGTGTTGGTTTCACTTAGTTAAGTCGGTTCATAACAAATGGTATCAGAGCAGTCCCGATCCAGGGCTATAGATATGAGTTTCCAGAAGGTTGATTCTATGACGAAGATGAAGATGATTCCGTTAAAATCCATAGTTTCTGATTTTCAACAAGAACTCCAAAATCAGATGGCAATATTCAATCAGTTCCTCAATCAAAAGTTGGACGAGATGGCGATTGAGAATGCCAAAACTCACGCCATCATTCGAGAGGTACGTAACACTGTTTCCAAAACTATCCTCTGCACTGCTTCTTCACAGTTACATATCGAATCTGGAGGTTTTACCTCCAATGATGAGGAGTTTGTCTATGGACAAATTCCAGATGTCAGCCATAATGATGTGGCGGTCACAACAACGGTCAAGGATGAAGGAGAAGAAAATAAGGAGAAGAATGAAGAAAAAGAAGAGTCGATTGATTATTGTGAAAATGATTCAAATCAGAATGAATCTGGAATACAATCTGATTTGATTCAGTCAGTTTATCAATCGCCGCCAATTTCTCCTATCGGATTTCTTCAACCAGATGATTCGACAAGGATGATGAGGGGGTTTCTCAAGCCGCTGATGTTTCCTCCGCCATGGAATTGGACAAAGGCCGTAGAGCGGGAAATGAGCGTAGGAAATGAGCAGAAAGAAAAATCAGAGGCATCAGCAAGGCCCAAGCCCAATCAAGTAATTTCAACTTGGGCCAGACTTATGCCAATTAGCGTCTATATGGACTTTGTGACGTTCACAATCACAACGCATAGGAGAATTGGGTTGGGCGGCGATTATCGGATACCACTGCCACCACCGCTACCACCACCACCGTGGCCGGCGCTGCTACCACCACCACTACTACCACTGCCACCGCCGCTATCGCTACCGTCACCGCCGCTACCACCACCCTCGCTGCCATTGGCACCAACATCATGTGTGGTGACTCGATTGATGCCTAATTCACATGGTTCTGCGTGCAATCGCTGGCTGGAAAAACTTAATAGGACCTCAAGGTTTAATACATGCCTTCACGTTACAGAAATTGAAAAGATAAGTCAATTTCGTGAAGAAGAAAACCAGGGGGTGGATGGTCTTTTAAAAGAGAAAAATCAGGAAGTGGAGTATGTTAAGGAGAAAAATCAGAAAATGGAAGTTTTCTTAGTGGGTGCTTTGGGAACTGTTCTGGGTACAAAGATTATAAAATTAGAGGGCTATCTGACGGCTGGTTGGAAGTTGTTTATGGGGGAAATTTATTAAGATCCATAATGGATATTCTAACACATAGTCGATATTTTCAACAACACCAAAGTGGGCATAGTGCTGGACCCATTTCAATTTTATTCACGGGTTCTTCTACTCCGATTCCAAGTTCCAACTCTTATGCTACTCAGTTTACTCAATTTGATGCTGTTTTGAGAGAAGAGGGCACCGGACAGCAGCGGTTCCTTTATTTTTTCTACCCACCTTGAGGACAAGGTGGTTCTTTGGGGGCGGGGTAATGTCATGCACCCATCAAGAGGTCCAAGCCCATCCATAGTTGTTATTCTAGAAGGGGTTAGAAAGGGTATTTTGGGTAGTTGCTTTCAATAAATCTAGTATAAATAGGGGTGTGGGGAGGAGTAGTGTATGCAGAAAATTAGTCGGTTCTTTTGGGAGAGACTAGCACTCTCGAATTGCTAGGGTTCCTATCATTTGTCTTTCATTTTCCATTCAATTACGGTGTTTGAACACAATTTGGCTACAAATTTCCTTTCTATTATTGTGTTGGTTTCACTTAGTTAAGTCAGTTCATAACAGAGGTCCACCAGACATGTTGCTTCTGTAAACAGACAACACCATACCTTATAAAGTATTCATCGAGTTCACCTTGGATTCATATGTGTGCATAGACAGAAAGATTTGTATCTTTTCACCCAGACATTGCTGTAAGAGATGCTCCTATGATTAAATATTCACTAAAAGCTAAATAAACTAATTGACTTTGTACCGAGATTACCTCGTCAATCGCAATTTAATTGACAGTAGTCCATTATTTTCAATATCAACAGATTTGCAGACCAGAGTCAATCACATGACTCAACCAGTACTTCGAAAAAGAAAGAAGCCATTTTGAACACAAATTTATATACCTAATGATCCTTATTTGCACAGCAGCAAAACATGATGATGTGATCAAGAAAAGGAAGGCCTGCCCTATTAAACAATGATGTGATCAAGAAAAGGAAAACCAACATAGAAGAGAAAAAACATGAAAGTCAAGGTAAAGGAAGTCCTAGAGAACTACAGACATGAATAAATATATATACACAGACACACACGCACACACACACGTGCGCGCGCACACACATCACACACACAAAAGTGACCCAAATTCATAGTCATACATAGAGGTCCGTGAGAAAAAACCAAAATGAAAAAGGCGAGCAAACTATCTATCAGTGTTTCATCTTTCGGGCCCATGGCATCACATTTGATAGTTTTTCTTGATAACAGGTACAAGAAGCATGTACAGTTTCTGGTTTTCTTCCTAAGTTATCTAGGACTTACACTGCCACTGAGCCAGGGGGGATACACAAACAAGAGATAGATTACCATGGTTCTTAAGGTTGTTTGTGAGATTCTTCAATCTTTGAGTTGCCAGCTGCAGCATGCGTCCACAGAGAGGTCAGTAGCATAGTAATGACTACATCAATGTAACTACTACCAATAATTCCACAAGTTCTAGAAATTAGATTAGATTTATGTTCAAAAACATACATGCAAAGAGGTAAGGGAAACAAAACTTAAAAGAACGCAACAAGACGATCTAGCCACCAGGTCTCTCACATACAGCTTCGCCAAGACTTACAGATGGATGTATCTATGGTTACTGGCACTATGCAAGTGACTCTAGGTGCTATATAACATACTAACATTTTGGGTTACAACTTGAAGCCAATTGGTAATAAACAAAATAATAGAGGATTATATACATTCATAAAATGCATATTCCCCATGTGGGATCAGTAGTCTCAACGGTCATCGTATAAAGGTAACATGCTATAGCATATTCCCTTGAAAACCCCCTAACAAATCTCAAGGACCAATCGTGATCCTGCCATTCCATATTGGACATTTTTCCCAGCTCTATAATATTAGGTATTTAGCAGTTATTTAATTAAAACAAGCATCAGGATTTCATAACTCGAAATCAAACTTAAATCCATTAGTGCTGGAATTCATATCATTCTCCAAAGAACTAGTTGAGATCATAAATTAGGGAAATTATCTTATCAACAATCACTTCAATAGCATATAGTTATTGTTCAGGAAAGTAACTAAATATTTTACAGTCTTTTATCTTTCAGGGGACCAGGGATCAAGATGTTCTTATAACATTCACGCATCATTATTTCATAATTTCTATTAAATTTCCTCAAATTCTTCATGATCGGATTCTTCACTTTCCTATACCTTAGATTAACCAAGTAATTCACACAACAGAAGACCACTTCTCGAATATGACCAACGAAAATTAGTACAATACATTCCAGAAATTCAGAGCTTTAACTTATACATTTAAACACAAAAGCAGAACCAGTTAAACACACATGAAAATCAATGAGATAAATGCATGAGCATTGAAAAGGTTAACAGGAGATCAGCAACCAAATTAATGATGCAGAAGTGAAAGTCAACCAACCAAACAAGATGTTATACATAGTTGCATAAAATAAAATAAAATAAGTGCAGTAAAATACTGATATACATTTATGTCATCCTGTGATTTGTAAGCCTATCATAGATCTAGACAGAAGAAAAATCCAGGTGTGCAAAAAATTAAGGAAGAAGTTCGGAATTCAACAGAAGACTATAAAATTGGATATTGTGTGGTAACATGAATTGTGAAGCCCAGTATAGGACATAGTGACCTGAATATGATATAAGTGCAGTAAAATACTGATATACATTTATCAATATATAATAACATGGCAACACATAGGGATAGAAGAATATAAGGAAGTTGTAACCCACATAATCCATGATAACCTATGTCAACTAAAAAGCATGGAGGTTCACAATGGAAAATTTTGTTTGACAAGTAGAATCACAACCATTAAATCTTGCAGAATTATATTATTCCATAACAACCGAGGACATGAAAAGGATGTGAAAGGAAGACTTATCGCTGCAACTCCCACTTTCCACCATAAAAATGGCATCATATCAAGAGACTCCCGACTTGATTGGTTTCCATCTCCAACCATAAAGGGATTAGTTCTCCTGCCTACAACAGATGGGCAAGAAAAATACCTTCCGTGTATAAAGCATACGTGCAGACTTATAGATACGACAATGATTGGAGATACATGTGAATGGAAATTTATATTCTGGTAGAAAACACATGAAAAGATCCTATTAATAAACAGTGTTGAAGAACTTACAATGCTGAGTTCTCTTATACTCAATATTGTATTCAATTCTATGTTGACAAAAATGCATGATCATAACACAGTTGTAACAGTCTAAAACCAACCTTCAAGCATATCTCTATGTGTTGCAAATTAAGGAGAACGTAAAGGCGCATTGTGATTCTGAAGTACAAAACAGGTTTGATTTGAAAAACAGGCCTCAACCACGAAATAGAGAAAATGTGCAAATATATAAACTCAAAAGAAGATGAATTCAATAGTTATAACTTATAAGTTCTAACTAACATGAACAATCATAACAAGCAAAAGTTACGTACTCGCTAATAATTGAAAGAAATGCCGCAAAACGGTAATACATTCCTCTGGTTCGAGACATGGAGATGCAGCAGCCATGGTTAAAGATGATCTTTCTAGACCCAGCATGGAAGTTCATTAAGACAAAGATAACTTTGACAAACACAGAAAGGCATCCACCAGTTGCTGCAGAACTTAATAGACAATAGCTGCTGGCATCAACCTAATCTAACAATTATGGAGTAACAACTTGACAAATATGAAAGCATTAGAAGGTTAAACTTCCAAAAAATAACAGACGACACAATCACCACACAATAGATTTGGACCACAAAAGTCGCTCCAACTTCTGCATCCAAGTTCATATGACAGTTGAATGTTTTCATAAATGAAGCAGGTAAAGCTAATGAAAAGGTAGGATTCCTGACTCCCTTAAAACAGCAAAGAGGCTGCAAAATAAGAGACTGTAAAACACATTTTTGCAGCCAGATTTACAACACAAAATGACTGTAGCAATGACAATAAAACAACTACCCGACTGCACTACATCGTTCATTATTTTGAGGATACTAAGAGAACTACAACAAACTACAGCTACAACAAGGAGTCTTACTACATCATTAAGCAGCCTTAACCTTTTCTTCATTCACAACAGATAGTATTGGCAAGCTGCTAAGGAACTCGTCAAGTCCTTCAAAGAACCCAATCCCTTCAATGTTGTCTTCCTCTCCCTGCCCATGCCCTCTATTCCCAACAGTCATCCGTGGAGCAGGTTCTTCCCCTTCGTTATTATTGAATTCCACATTCAAATCCAACTTCCCCAATTCTTTTGCAACCCAACCTGATTGCCTTCTTGGATTACCACCCACAGCTTTCTTGCTAGTCTCTGCCACTGGCACAGTAGCCATCCCCACAACCTCTTGCCCTGGAATAGCATCTTGCAGATTCTTAACACTCCCATTAATAGCATCCCTCGCCCTAATAGCTAGAACTTGTGGTCTATTTTTAAAACCTGGTTCCAGAGCTTTCTTCGTCCTCTTCACCTTCTCTTCCCTGGTCTTATCCCATTCAGCATCAGAATCATCACTAGGTTCAGAGATTCCCATGAACACATCATCAGTAATATCATCAATGTAGATACGCGGCCCCGAACTTTTGTTAACAAAAAGATTCTCCTTCGGGGCCGCCCTATCATTTAAATGGTCCTGAACATTACTTGAGACCTCATGAAGAGGTGAAAAAGGTGTCCACTTTGAGCTCGTACCCTTACCATTGTTTTTCTCTAGATGTGACATCGAAACCCCTAATGGGAAGAATCCCCAACAATAGAAACAGGCTTCCTGGCCATCGATTATAGGTGGCGGGGAGGGAACACGCACAGCCTGAAACGCCCTTTTACAGTTGTCACAGCGGAGGGTGCACTCAGCATAAGCCTTGGGATACTCGTACATGTAGAAACAGTAAGGACAGGCAGTCCAAAACGTAGGCGAGTCATCATCGACGACGTCCTCAGCAGCTGCCTCAGTTTCTCTTTCTATTTCTTCATCCCTTACACCATTGTTACCATTAACCTCACCAGGAAGCTGGACAGGGGAGGCATTCTGTTCTAGAGATTCTTGTTGCTCTTGTTCCTGCTGCAGCTGTTGATTATGCTGTTTCTGTTGGAGTTGTTGCTGCAGCTGCGGCTGGGGCTGGTGTTGGGCCTGGGGCTGGGGCTGAGGTTGAGGATGGGACTGGGGTTGGGGCTGAGAAAGGGGCTGCTGAGGCTGGGGCTTGGGCTGGGAAAGGGGTTGGGGCTGGGGCTGGGGCTGCAAATGCTGTTGTTGCTGCTGTTGTGTCTGTGACTGCTGCGGCTGTGACAGGGGTGGTGCTTGTGGCCAAGAAAATGGGGGTTGTGGTGGTGCTGCAGGCGGAGGTGGAGTCGGCGATTGTATAGATGGTGGCGGTTGAGGAGGTTGAGGTTGCGGTGGCGGAGTCGGCTGTCGCATAGGTAGCTGCGGCTGTGGAGGTTGTGGTGATGGTCGGGTTTGTTGCTGTGGTACAGACGTAACCTGAAACGGTTGTACCTGCGGCTGGAACAGTTGTTCCTGCTCACGATGCTGAAACAGTTGCTCCTGCTCACGAACAGGAAGCGGCCTAACCGGATTCGGTTGTGACAGAAAATTGTGCTGTTGCAACTGCTGCTGCTGTTGATGACTCTGTTGTACCCTAGATTGAAATGTCTGCGGTGGTTCGGCTAATTCCTGCTCATGACCGGAACTCATATGATTAATCGAGAAAAAATTGTGTTGTTGCTGCTGCTGATGGTGATGCTGGTGGTGATGGTGGTGCTGTTGTTGTTCGAGGTTAAACCCTATCGAGTTCATCTGCTGCTGCGGCGGAAAATCAAGCTCCGAATCATACATAGATTTACGCATAGGGTTCGACAACACTGCCCAAGCATCATTCACTAGCTGAAATGCTTGATCGGAGTAAGGGAACCTGTTTTGATGAGGGTTTAGCATGACAGCCAAACGTCGGTACTGCGATGCGATGTGCTCCGTGTCCTGAACAAACCGGACCAGCTGGAGGATCGCGTAGAAATCCGGCTGCTGAGCTCCGTTGTTACCGACGACTCGCTTCTCGGCGGCGAGGAGCGTATCAGCAATTGCTAGGATCTGATCAGCAGCTTCGAGTCTGGGGTCGGAATCTCTTGCTCGGATCGCAAATGTCTTGGAGCCGACAAGGTCGTGGCTCATGAGCAGCTTCTCGGCGATACCGAGCCAGCGTTGCGCCTCCGCCCGAGCTATGAAGCTATGGGGGTCCATGCTTTCTCTCTCTAGAAATCAAGTCATACTCCGGATGAATGTACTACTCATGGCGGCCGTGGATAGTGCGGGTAGGGGGAGTTGGGGGAGGGTTAAAAAGGGATTGCAGATTTTTTTATTTTTTTTTTGACGAAAAAGGACTTGAGTTTTCTAAGCAACAAAGGGTGGGAGGCAATGGTATTAATGTCTTTTCAAATTCTAGAGTTGGGGATCTAGTGTAGCTACGGTCTATTTAAGATTATGTGTACCCTCGACCTTAGGTTTGCGGGATTGGAATGGATTTGAAGGGATTTGAATTTCAAATTCATTCTAATCATGTGTTTGGTTTGCAGGAATGGATTTCGTTGACTGGATTTGAAATTCGTTGACCATTTAAAAATCCCTTACCTGATGGATTTCAAAATCCTTTGCAATGAGCCTGGATTTGAAATCCAAATCCTGATGGATTCTAAAGTCTGATGCATTTCAAATTCTTATCCAAACACATGAAGGGATTTCAAATCCCCCCAAATCCAAATCCTTACTTGAAATCCAATCCATTCCCGCAAACCAAACGCACCCTAAAAGTATTGTTTCCGGACAAAAAATAGTTCTCTCCGGAGTTTATAGTACGGTTCATGGAGTTTGACGTGTTTTAAATCTATACCTGTTATTGGATTGGATTTTGGTCAAAAGTTGAGTTGACGGTAAGAAGTGTGAAAAGTGGTTTTCGGCCGTTGGATGAGAAATAGACACACATTAGAATGAGATGCACCGATATGCACTATATCAATTCCTTTATAAGCCGCAATTCATGAGAGAGCTTGAGATTAAAAAAGATCAACGGTTCAGATCCATTTCTCACGTTTCTCACCGTTAACTCAACTTCTCACACGATCATTCACCTTATATGGGTGTTTAGCATACGAATTAATCATGGGGAGTAATGATTTAAGTACTAATTATACTATAGATCATAATTAGCTATGTGGATGAACTTCAAAGAGGGTAATTAACAACTAAAGACTAAACTATGAAAAAATAAATTAAGAAAGCGGGTAAGGGATGAGAATTTGAACGACTAAAAACATTAAAATTAGCCACTTTATAACAACAGGATGGACGTAGCGGTGTCAAACGAATTCAGTGAGTTTAGAGTTTATCTTTCTAAAAAAAAAATTAAAACCCTCTTCCAAGATGATAAAAAAAATTCTAACAAAGTCGGTCGACTACTTCCATGACACCCGACTCAACTTGAAGCATTAGGAATTGATAAACGTTTCCCTCGATTCTTAACTTTACTTATTTCCATAGTAAACTTAGAGTTGTTGGTTAATTTATCATAATTGAAATCAAAATTCCGTTCATAAACCGATTTGTTAAATAAAAGATTATCAAACAATCAGTTTCCGATCATAGCCCAACTTCCGTTGATAGATCGTAAAACCAACAATTGATAATCGGCCGGAGTTAAACCCCATATAGCCTAATCCTCAATTAAACTCATTTGACAACACCACACAACCTTATGCCTAACTAAACTAAAAACAACTTCGAACAACTAAATATATAAACAAAACAACGAAATGAAATCTAACTACAAAACTAATAAAACATGAACCACCACCACCACCACCACCAACAACCCAACTTATCAACCAAAATCAAACACTTCATTTTCATGGCATAACATTATGAGATCCAACATGAATATAAAACATTCATAAGCTAATAACAAGAACATTAAATCATAAGGAACAAAATACAATATACAGTTGATGAACCAAAGAAATTGACTTCAATAAACTTTAAATTCCCCGCTGCAATCTTCAACCTTTTGCAAGATGATGCCCAAAAGTAGAGAGCTAAAAACCTCCAAATTCAAGAACAAACCTAGAGATTTTCCTTGGGAAAGAGGAAGGGATTCTTCAAGGAGAAGAAAGCTAAAAAGAAAATATAAGGGTTTCTAAGAGATAAAGGGGTTGTTTGTTTTTTTTTAAAAACCTCTTAATGGCTCTTAAGTCTGAATCGTTCAGACCTTTTTACACACCACCTCTTATTAATTATAACTAAAATAAGACTTCAGATTTTAGACCTCTTAAAAAACAAACGGCACCAAAGTCTCATTTGGTTGCAGCTAGAGAGGGATTTAATACTCCTTTTTACCAAAAATATCAAGAGAGGATGTGAAGAAAGAAGGAAATAGAGTGGGCGGCTATATGCAAAAGTTGTCAGGACATAGAGCACGAGTCGTGCATTTTTTGCCTTCAAAAGAGCACAGGTCGTGCGCTTGCTTCAGTCAAAAAATCCAAAAGCACAGGGCGTGTGTTTTTTGCCTTCATGGGTCGTGCACTTGCTTCTGTCAAAAAATCCAAAAGAGCACGGGTCGTGCATTTTTCTTCTTCAAAATGGCACGGGTCGTGCCAAACTTTCTGCCCAATATTGTTCTGCATGGGTCATGCATTTATTTTCCTTGGATAGTGCACATGTATAGAGGGTCCTCAACGCCTTTGATTACCAAACCAAACACGTCTTTACGATAATGGCCTACAAATCAACAAAAACCAAAAGAAACTCGAGCATGAAAGGAAATGGTATAGAGGAAGGATGCAATATGCTAACTATATACATATTAACCGAAACTAAAATGCAAAATGACTAATAAAACACTTAAAATATGTGCAATAAAACGACCCAAGAGAGTTAGAACATCTCCATTGCATAAACTTTTATTACGAGAAAAGTTCAAAAAAAGCCAACAAACTATCTCATTTTACAATTACATATAACTAAAAAAGGAAAATGGCATGCTTACTGTATTTAAAAATTACAACCCATAGCATATATTAAAGCTAATAAACATAAGAGTTTATCCAGCCAAATCAAATAAAAAAACCAAAAACCGAAACAAAATTAAATAAAAAAAACCCAAGGAGACTTGCGAAAGACCCGAAAAAACTAACAAGGGTTAGATCGTTAACACAAAGGTGATACCCTTTGGTCGACCATCACAACCCGTTGGGCGTTGGTTGCCGCCCGACACGAAAACCATGGCCAAGGCCACGACCGTCCGGTCGGTGAGGGGGTCCAACTCCGCGCCCGGGGGGGGGGGGTCATTCCGAAAGTTTAATATATGTATCATATTGGCTACGATACCATTGTAGGGTCTCATTTAAAATAATCAGATCCAAAATCGCAGTGGAAAGATAAAACTTATCTAAAAAGGTTACTTTTTCTTTAGAAAACTTTTCATAAAACAAAACCCACAATCAGATCCAATGATACATTATGCTAAACAAAATACAAATCATAGGATGTTTAGACTATTACCCTTCGGGTTTGTAGACGGATTGACTGAAGCACTAGAAACCAATGTAGATTTCCTCTAAAGTGATCCACACACGAACACGTCTAGCCTCGATAGAGTGCTAGCCCAAAAAACCCTTTAATATTTCTAATCTAGTATGCGTTTAACAGAAAAGAATAAAGTTTCTTTTCTTACTATCTGATAATCTCAAATAGTATTTTGATTGAATTCATTTTTAGACTTAGGCCCTATCACCTTATTTATTTATTGCTGTTATTATTATAGATAAACCCTAACTCCCAAATATGGGTCGGGTTTACCTTAATTCTTAAGCCCATTTCTCTTAAGGCCCATAAAGCTCAATAAGGTTTTATTATTATTTTAATAAAATTATATGTAAATACATTTACATATAAAACCTTGTAATTATCATAATTACATTTTTAACACACACTTTATTTGTTGTACTAGAATAATAATTAATTAACAATACCATAAACATATGATAGTATTTGGGTTTTTGATTATCCAATAATCATATTGACGCATATATATTTTTTGTCTACAACCCTACTAGTTTACATACTCTTTAGCAGTATCACTGTCGACACAAGTCATGGACATATTAAAACTTACACTTCTATCACCTTAGATCGACATAAGGCAGGGATGTGCCCCCTTGCAGGTCCTAGTGGCAGTGCCCCTGGCGGTACTTCATAAGGTTTACTCAGGAAATATAAGTTTTGGGACGGTTTAGATGTGATTTCGTAAAGTTGGAAACCTTCTTGAATTAGTGCAGAAACTTAGTGAAATTTGAATAAGTATGAATCAAAAGCATTTGGACTCAGAGCTTCTAAGCCTTCTGCTCAAAGCTTCTGAGTCTATACTCGACTTCTAAGTCTTTAACTCAGAGCTTCTGAGCCTGTATCGTTTAAGGCATAGACTACCAGGGTATCTAATCATGTTCGCTCCCCATGCTTTTGCATAGGTTGGGTGTCTATGAACACTTGCTTCTAGGCGTGGTACTTCTGACTCAAAGCTTCTGAGTCAGTTGTACTTGCTACTCGATTTTATCGGTTAATGTTTGTATCTGCCGGGAGCAATTACGATTGAAACGTTTAACCGCCCGTAACCGCTGATTTCTCATATAAATATGTAAATGTGGAATCTAGGTGTATATAAGGACTCGATCTTACGGCCTTTGAGATGAAAGTTTTCATTTAGATTATCCTAATACGAAGTGTAAGGCACGGATTATTGTATTAGGATAGCGAACATACGTGATCCAAGTGATTATCCGGTCTGTGTACCGTCTCCCCACTCTACATCTAACACGATGTTCATCGGGGATTTAAGGCTTTGTCTTAACAACCAAAGATCGGACCTTGATTGTTCAACCAAGTTTTGGCTCAATGCTCTCGTATGCTTATTTAGACTTGTCAACAAAACAAACACAAACTTACATCTACGTGACCCAAAAAATTAATTTATTAATTAGGATAAGAGAAGTGATCTACTTTTAAGCCAAAGACTTACAGTGATCTGGGGGTTCCTTCGGTCTCCAAATTGGAATCTGGATTCTGGGTCAAGTCTCACTTTCTGTCTAATAAGGATTTGTAGATATCCCTGCAAATATCATGTAGAAAAAAGGCCATATTCGTTTAGTAAGATAAAATCATGAAGATGTTATTGTTTTATAATGCCAACTGTAACACCCCGAATTTTCGTTGTAATAATCCTAACTTTTGACCTCTAATCTTATTTTGTCAATCTTAGTTACCTTTCGTTTGCCGTTAGTCGTTAGCACCGTGCGGTTGGAACCAAGTTTGAATGCTTAGAAATCTCGGTGTGTTGGGCAGGCAGTGGCTTGCGCGGCTTTCCCCACGGCCTAAGCCGCGTAACCTCCTGGAGGTGGCAATCTCAGTGGCACGCGCGGGCTACGCCGCGGTTTGGAGGTCGCGGCCAAAGCCGCGGGCGTGCCCTGATGGTCTTAGTCGAGTTTTTCCCCCTTTTTCCTCATTTATTTTCTTCTATCTACCTCTCTTCTCTCTCTCAACCCTCATTACTTCACCATTTGAGATTAGGGTTTCACCAACCCAAAGTTACCACATTCATTGCTAGAAGTTGGGGTTTTTGACCAAGGATTCGAGTCTTGAGCATAGGACCAACACCTCCATTGTCATCTTCTCCAAAGGGATTTAAGCTAGGGTTTTGGGTTTTCTTCAAAAACCCACTTGGTGAGTTCCTACCAATGTTCTAAAAGACTCGCCGCACAGCCGCCATGGCGTGGCACCAAGGCTTGTGTCTCACGCCACGTTAAGCCCGTGGCACGCCATGGCCTAGTGCACGATTTCGTAATGCAATATTTGATTTTTCTTTACGTTTTTATGTCTTATGTGCATGTTTTTTAATATATATATATATATATATATCATAATTTAACTTGTTTATTACTATTGACTCATTGAGTAACACTACAAAACATATGTTTTTTTATATATAATGATATATATGAATTAGAAAAATGACGCCATAAGTCACGCCTTGAAAACGCCATGGCTTCGCCGTGGCTACTAAGGCTTGTGGCTTGGCCTCGCCGCCATGCCACGCCTCACACAATTTAGAACCTTGGTTCCTACTACCATTTTCTAAACTTTATACATGTCAAAGTTTACATTTTGAACTCCTATATATCTCCTTGGATTTGGATTTAAGTTTGCTACATTTTGACCTAACTTGAGTTTTGGGAGATTTTAGGGTTCCCAATCATTTTCAACTAAGATAAAATGGTTTCATCTTATTTGAAGTAAAATGGAGTATTACTTGCACATTTACGTGAGTTACTTGAAGGAATGTATATAACTTCATTTTATGATTTTCATTCTTATCAGCAATTAAACTTGAAAATGCATTTTTGGATATAAATGTTATTGGAAGCTATATGTTTAGCTTTGGTTAGTCACAAATGAAATTGTGACAAGTCTAGACTATTACTAGTGGATCCCTAGGTAGTGAGTCGGCTTATATTATTGGGATGGTTTTTCCCCTTTTTGTAACACCCCAAATTTTGGTTTGGCCAGATTTGAAGAAATTTGGAAGCAGTGGCCCGCGCGAGTGGCCGTGCGGCTTGGCCCACGCCATGACCCGCGCGGGGGTCTGTTTGTTCGCGGATCCAGTGTTCGGCGCGAGTGGCCGCGCGGCTTGGCCCACGCCATGACCCGCGCGGAGACCCTGAACGTCTTAAGTGAGTTTCCAGCCCCAATTCTCTTATTTCTCGTTTCTTTTCTTCCAAGTTTTCTCTCTCAAAACCCTCCCTCTTCATTTACTCCATTTAGGGTTTGGTCCAACCATCTTCCTCACCATTTATTGCTAGTGTAAGTGCACCATCCAAGGATTCGGTATTTAAAGCTTCATCTCCATCTTCATCTTCTCCAAAGAGTCAAAACCTAGGGTTTTGGGTTTTCTTCAAAACCCACTTGGTGAGTTCATACTTCTCTTTTATTAAACTTTATACACATCAAAATGCATCTTTTTAACTTATAAACATCTCCTTGTTTAACATTTTCATTATTTGATGAGATTTGACCTAACTTGGTATTTTGGGAGATTTTTAGAGTTCCTTACTATTTTTGTAAATGATGATATAATCCATGTCTTGGAACTACAAAGGTGGTGTTGTTATATTATGTTGAGTAAATGTTCAACTAATGGCTTCTAGCCAAGTTTATGATTAAACATTTTATGGGGATTTGGTTGAAAGAAGTTATTTTATGAGAAGGAAATACATGGTTTAAAATATGAAGAAATCTATGTTTCAATAAAAGTGTTTCTACCGGAAAGGTTTATTTGGTAAAGAAACATTTTGGGATATTGAGATGGTAGCCTTGTGTTTTATATATGGGCTTTGAAATTCTTATCAGCAGTTAGCCATTAAAATGTGATTTGGGAACTAAATGGCATTATGAACTATATGTTTGATTATAGTTGGTCACAAGTGTATTGTGACGAGTCTAGTCTATTACAAATGGATCCATAGGTATTTAGTTGACTTATTATTTGGGGGTAACTCCCGTATGTAGCTAGTTGAGACATTGGACCCTAGAGGGCAACTTGGTACGGTTATGTGGGACCGGTTACTAGCCGTGGATCGTAAATGTAAATCCTAGTGAGTGAGTATGACTAGGATCATTGGGTGCCATCCCCCACATCTTTATTCGAGCTGGCGTGTTCGCGGCCTTGATCCTAGTATGGTGAGCTCAAAACTCGGAAAGTGGCTTACTTTGTGTTTCGCCACAATCCTTGGAATCCGGGCTTACACCCGTCATGACGCAAGATGAAGTCTGGATCGGAAGGTCACTATGTGTTTACCAAAACATTTACAAGGATGTTGATGAAAAGAGTTTATTTCTATTGCAACTGATTCTTTTACTGTCTATCATATAAACTGTATGTTCTCACTAGGCTTTAAGCCTAACACTTTTTCTCAAATGATGCGTATAACAGGTTCCCTTAGCGGTGGGCCGTCAAGGGGTTGAGAGAAGAGCGTGGTCTCTTGAGGGCATTTTTGTTGAATGATAGAACTTTTGGAAGCTTTAGCATTGGAACAATTAATAATTTTGGTATTGGGTTGACAACCAATGTAATCTAGCTAGATGTAATTTAGATTAGTTTGTTGTCGTTTCCCCATACATTATTACAGGTTTTGTAAATGCTCACGCTTTGCCCATTTTGGGTGGTTTGCCCTATTTATAAACGTTATATTGCCGAATTTTCAATTTTCAAAATTACCCGAATTTTTAGGGTGTTACACTTTTGTAGCTATGGATGCATTTGATCCTCGGGGGCCATTTGGTACGGTTATGTGAGACCGGTTACTAGCCATGGATCATAGTGTAGTCCTAGTGAACGAGTATGACTTGGTTTCCTCGGGGGCCCTCCCTCACATCGTAGTACGGACCTGTGTTGTTCGTGGCCATGGATTCCAAGTGTCTATCTCATAACTCGGATTGTGGCATACTTTTGTGTTCTGCTACAATCCTTGGTAAATCGGATATCCCTTGTCATCGTAAGATGAGTTTTGGATCGAAAAAGCCCTTTTGTGGCAAAGATTTCAATTGTAAACTAAACTTTCTTGATAAGATTTCCTTTCGATACAATTGTCTTTATCTCTTGAAATTATAAACTGTATGTTCTCACTAAGCTTTAAGTCTAACACTTTTTCTCAAATGAAGTGTATAACAGGTTTCCTTAGCGGTGGGTTGCCAAGGGTTTGAGAGTCGAGCATGGGTTGAGGCATTTTTGAGATGAATAGTATTTGATGAAGGGCATGAAATTAAGTCCCTTATTTTGGTGATTTTGGATTGACAACCGATGTAATCTAGATAGTTTATGTTTAGATTAGTTTGTTGTTGATTTCCATATTCGTACTATTCGTACTCAGTTTTTGTAAAGGCATACTACTTTTCCCCTTTATGGGAGGTTTATATCAAATACAAACGTCATATTGCCCAATTTTGCAAATTTTAAATTACTCTGAATTTTAGGGTGTTACAAGTTGGTATCAGAGCTCTAGTTTAAGTGAACTAGGCATAAATGTAGGATGTCTAGACTTAGAGTGAGTATGTTAAGCATTAATTGTGAGTTTGGGTAGAACTTCTAAGATGGGTTAGTCTTAGAGTCGACGGAAATTATGTTTATCAAGCGTTGTGGCGATAGTAACAAGAACCTTTATGTATTATATGTTCATAATCTCACTTAGCTAATGTTATTATGAGGATGTTTTACGTGAGTGTGCTTAAGGTGTTGTTGCTATGACAATTGGTAATGTGGTAGTACGTTTTCCTTCGTGTTTTGGTCCTACCTCTCTTTTATTTCGTTCTCTGTCCTGTGTAGCAGATCAGTATGGTGAGTACGCGCGGTAGGCCGCGTACACGAGTAGATGGTGTCGAGGCGACAGCCTCAACTGCTGATCAGCCGAGTCGGGCTGAGGTCACTGTACGCCCATCTGTTCAACCAGTGCTAGGTGGAGGGTCAGAGGGCATTCCGCGAGTAGACCTGCTTCGTCCTACCCAGTCATCCGTGATGCGAATTCCCAATCTGAGATGATGGCCAACATGATGTTGGCAATGAATGAAGCTATGGTCAAGCAGCAAGAGTTTCTTCTGAAGGTGATCGAGGATCGTGATGTGAGCAATCGGAGGAATGAGACGATTGTGGAGAACATCGAAGTGATTGGATCCGGTGGCACGGGTCATGTGATCCGAACTGATGAGCCAATAACAGTTGAGGCGAGGCAAGGCAAGGCAAGAGAGCTTGCTCGTATAAGACCTTTTTGTGTTGTAGACCCCCGGAATTCTCTGGTTCTGAAGATCCGGTAGCTTGCATAAAATGGATTCAAGGAATCGAGCAAGCCTTTGGCTCGTCTGAGTGTGGGGAAGATCAGAAGGTGAGGTTTGGTTCTCAGATGCTCAGAGACACGACTCTCACTTGGTGGAACGTCACCCAGTCCACCCTCTCCCCTACTATTCTGGCTCAGTTGTCTTGGGCCGAGTTCAAAAAGAAGGTTTTTGAGGAATACTGCAGCGAGAGGGCTTTGGACCGAATCGAAGCCGAGTTCCGAGCGCTTGAAAAAGGAAACTTGACGGTGAGGGAGTACACCCGTCAATTCATGGAAAAACTGGGGTTAGTGGGGCATGTGGCCCCAACAGAAAAAGAGAAGATAGAGGCCTATTTGAAGGGTCTGCCGGCGGACATGATGTCCATGGTCCGCAACTCGAAGGCTTCTAACCTTCGGGAGACGATTGAGGAGGCACAGTTTATGGAAGAGGTTTACGCGAGGGGTAAACCGGAGAAGGCTGTGGTGGTCGTAGACAAGAGAAAGTGGGAGAGCAGTTTCGTACCTCCCAAGAGAACCCGACCTTTTGTCGGGAACCGAAACTTCAACAATGATCTAGAAGCTAGGTGGTGCCAGAAGTGCCGCACCAAGCACCGTGGTAACTGTAGCATCATTCCTCAAACTTGTTTCAAGTGTGGGAAGACTGATCACGCCGCCAAGGATTGCCCGATCAGAGGGCTAATATGTTTCGAGTGCAGGGCACCGGGGCATATGAAGAGAGATTGCCCGAAGCTCAAGTATGGTGGTGCGCTGGAGAAGAAAGAGAACCCATCTAGGGTTCCGGGTCAAGCTTTTCAGATGACGGCCGATGAGGCCAAGGCATCCGCCGATGTGGTATCGGGTACGTTTCTTCTAAACTCCGTACCTGCTCGTATACTGTTCGATTCGGGTGCCAGTTTCTCTTTTATTTCTAAGTTATTCCGTCAAAAGCTTGATATGCCCACTAATAGTCTAGAGAATGCGTTAGTGGTAGAGATAGCAGATGGTAAACAAGTGCTAATATGTGATGTTCTGAGGAAGTGTACTCTCGGAATCGAAGGGAGAGAATTCCCAATCGATTTGATGTCGATGTTTATTGGAGGTTTTGATGTGGTGGTCGGCATGGATTTGTTAGCGAACAATCATGCCGAGATCATATGTTCCAAGAATGTTATCCGACTCCCCAATCCTAGTGGCGAAGACATCATGATATATGGTAAGAAAAGGAAAGGTGATGTAGCAATTATCACCATGGCTAAAGCACGCAAATGCTTGGTGAAAGGATGCTCGTCCTTCCTAGACTATGTGATTGACGCCAAGCTCGAGAAGTTAAAGCTAGAAGATGTGAAGATAGTGCGGGAGTTTCCCGATGTCTTTCCGGACGACTTGCCCGGGTTACCACCCGATCGTCAAGTGGAGTTTCGGATTGATCTCGTGCCGGGAGCGGCTCCTATTGCTAGGGCTCCTTACCGGTTGCCGCCATCGGAGATGCAAGAGATGATGGATCAACTCCAAGAGCTTTTGGAGAAGGGTTTCATAAGACCGAGTCCGTCGCCTTGGGGAGCTCCGGTCTTGTTTGTCAAGAAAAAAGATGGCACAATGAGAATGTGCATCGATTACCGTGACTTGAACAAGGCAACGATGAAGAACAAGTACCCGCTTCCGAGAATAGATGATCTGTTCGATCAACTTCAAGGAGCGGGGTGTTTCTCCAAGATCGACTTACGTTCGGGTTACCACCAAGTGAAGGTGAGGGAAGAAGACGTTTCGAAGACGACATTTAGAACGCGTTATGGCCATTACGAATTCCTTGTAATGTCGTTTGGCCTAACGAACGCACCGGCGGTGTTTATGGATTTGATGAATAGGGTGTGCCGACCGTTCCTCGACAAGTCGGTCATCGTGTTCATTGATGACATACTCGTATATTCCAAAAGCGAGTTGGAACACGAGCAACATCTTCGTGAGGTTCTAGAAGTGTTGAGAAAAGAGATTGTACGCCAAGTTTTCCAAGTGCGACTTTTGGCTTGAGGAGGTGCAATTTTTGGGTCACGTTGTCACTCGTGACGGAGTGAAAGTGGACCCCTCCAAGATTGAAGCCATGATGAATTGGGAGCCTCCCAAGAGTCCGTCCGAAATCCGAAGTTTCTTGGGATTAGCGGGATATTACCGGAGATTTATTCAAGACTTTTCGAAAATCGCTTCTTCCTTGACGGCGTTGACTCGGAAGAATGTGAAGTTTGTATGGACCGAAGCGCAAGAGAAGGTGTTCCAGACTTTACAAAAGAAGTTGTGTGAAGCTCCAATCTTGTCGTTACCCAAAGGGTCGGAAGACTTCGTGGTCTATAGCAACGCTTCAAAAATGGGGTTAGGATGGGTGTTGATGCAAAGAGGCAAGATGATCGCCTATGCCTCGAGGCAACTCAAAATCCACGAAAAGAATTATCTTACCCACGATTTGGAGTTAGCGGCGGTGGTGTTCGCCTTGAAGTTGTGGTGACATTACCTCTATGGTACGAAATGTACACTCTACATGGACCATAAGAACCTGAAGTATGTCTTTGATCAAAAAGAGCTAAAAACATGAGGCAAAGGCGGTGGCTCGAGTTGCTCAAGGATTACGATTGTGAATTGCTTTACCATCCCGGTAAGGCGAACGTAGTGGCCGATGCGTTAAGTCGGAAAGACTATAGCGGAAGTATTCGGGCTACCCTTTCGAGAATCAAGTTAGTGTCAAGTCTTATTAAGAAGATCAAGGCATCTCAAGTAGAAGCATTGTTGGAAGAAAATCTTAAGGATGAGGTGATGGCCAAGCAACGGTTGCTCTTAACGGAAGATAGCCGTGTGGTGGAACTGTTCAACGGTCGTGTTTGGGTGCCCAAAGTTGGGGGTAATCAGGAACTACTTCTTGAGGATGCCCACAAGTCCAGGTATTCCATTCATCCGGGGAGTACAAAGATGTACCGGGACTTGAAGTTGCATTATTGGTGGTCGGTGATGAAACTTGATGTGGCACGTTACGTGGAGCGTTGTGTGACGTGCTTACAAGTGAAGGCCGAACATCAACGACCGTATGGGAGTTTGCAGTCCTTAGAGATCCCCGAGTGGAAGTGGGAGCATATTACCATGGACTTCGTGACGAAGTTGCCTAAAACTCTTCGAGGTCACGATACCATTTGGGTGATAGTTGATCGGTTGACTAAGAGCGCTCACATTTTAGCCATGCGCGAGACCTTGTCGATGGACAAGTTAGCAAAACTCTACATCGACGAAGTGGTCTCGAGGCATGGAGTACCTTTGTCGATCGTGTCGGATCGCGACAGTTGGTTCACTTCGAACTTTTGGGATGGCTTTCAGAAGGAGCTTGGTACGCGAGTGAAGTTGAGCACAGCTTACCATCCGCAAACCGATGGTCAAAGCGAGAGAACGATCCAAACGCTCGAAGACATGCTAAGATCTTGTGTCATCGATTTTGGGGGTAGTTGGGACTCTCATCTACCTTTAGTGGAGTTTGCTTATAACAATAGCTACCACTCGAGTATCGGAATGGCACCTTTTGAGGCATTGTATGGGCGGAAGTGCAGAACTCCCGTGTGTTGGCTTGAAGCGGGAGAGAAGCAATTCGCCGGACCCGAAATTGTGCAAGAGACAACCGATAAAGTTAAGGGTATTCGGGAACGGTTGAAAGTGGCTCAAGATCGGCAAAAGAGCTATGCCAATAAGAAGAGACGTCTGATGGAGTTTCAAGTGGACGACCGTGTGATGCTAAAAGTGTCGCCATGGAAGGCATCATTCGGTTCGGAAAACGTGGGAAATTGAGTCCTCATTTCCTCGGACCATTCAAGGTGCTCAAGCGTGTGGGCTTGCAAGCCTACCACTTAGAACTCCCCCCAGAAATGAACGGAATCCACAACACGTTCCACATCTGTTATCTCCGAAAGTGTTTGGTGGAAGAGGAGAGCGTTATTCCCCTCTCGGAGATAAGAGTGGACGAAGGTAATCGTTGTGTCGAGGAACCCGAAGCTATCTTGGAGCGGAAGTCAAAGAAGCTTCGTCACAAAGAGGCCACGATGGTTAAGGTGCAATGGAAACATCATCGGGGAGCAAATGTGACGTGGAAAGTTGAGGAGGATATGAAACGTGTAAATATCCTAATCTTTTCGAGAAGTTGGGATTTCGGGGACGAAATCATTCCCAAGTTGGGGAGGATTGTAACACCCCGAATTTTCGTTGTAATAATCATAACTTTTGACCTCTAATCTTATTTTGTCAATCTTAGTTACCTTTCGTTTGCCGTTAGTCGTTGGCACCGTGCGGTTGGAACCAAGTTTGAATGCTTAGAAATCTCTGTGTGTTGGGCAGGCAGTGGCTTGCGGGCTTTCCCCGCGGCCTGGAAGTCGCGGCCTAAGCCGCGTAACCTCCTGGAGGTGGCAATCTCAGTGGCATGCGCGGGCTACGCCGGCCCTGACGGTCTTAGTCGAGTTTTCCCCCTTTTTCCTCATTTATTTTCTTCTATCTACCTCTCTTCTCTCTCTCAACCCTCGTTACTTCACCATTTGAGATTAGGGTTTCACCAACCCAAAGTTACCACATTCATTGCTAGAAGTTGGGGTTTTTGACCAAGGATTCGAGTCTTGAGCATAGGACCAACACCTCCATTGTCATCTTCTCCAAAGGGATTTAAGCTAGAGTTTTGGGTTTTCTTCAAAAACCCACTTGGTGAGTTCCTACTACCATTTTCTAAACTTTATACATGTCAAAGTTTACATTTTGAACTCCTATATATCTCCTTGGATTTGGATTTAAGTTTGCTACATTTTGACCTAACTTGAGTTTTGGGAGATTTTAGGGTTCCCAATCATTTTCAACTAAGATAAAAGGGTTCCATCTTATTTGAAGTAAAATGGAGTATTACTTGCACACTTACGTGAGTTACTTGAAGGAATGTATATAACTTCATTTTATGATTTTCATTCTTATCAGCAGTTAAACTTGAAAATGCATTTTTGGATATAAATGTTATTAGAAGTTATATGTTTAGCTTTGGTTAGTCACAAATGAAATTGTGACAAGTCTAGACTATTACTAGTGGATCCCTAGGTAGTGAGTCGGCTTATATTATTGGGATGGTTTTTCCCCTTTTGTAGCTATGGATGCATTTGATCCTCGGGGGCCATTTGGTACGGTTATGTGAGACCGGTTACTAGCCATGGATCATAGTGTAGTCCTAGTGAACGAGTATGACTTGGTTTCCTCGGGGACCCTCCCTCACATCGTAGTACGGACCTGTGTTGTTCGTGGCCATGGATTCCAAGTGTCTATCTCATAACTCGGATTGTGGCATACTTTTGTGTTCTGCTACAATCCTTGGTAAATCGGATATCCCTTGTCATCGTAAGATGAGTTTTGGATCGAAAAGGCCCTTTTGTGGCAAAGATTTCAATTGTAAACTAAACTTTCTTGAAAAGATTTCCTTTCGATACAATTGTCTTTATCTCTTGAAATTATAAACTGTATGTTCTCACTAGGCTTTAAGCCTAACACTTTTTCTCAAATGATTTGTATAACAGGTTCCCTTAGCGGTGGGTTGCCAAGGGTTTGAGAGTCGAGCATGGGTTGAGGCATTTTTTAGATGAATAGTATTTGATGAAGGGCATGAAATTAAGTCCCTTATTTTGGTGATTTTGGATTGACAACCGATGTAATCTAGATAGTTTATGTTTAGATTAGTTTGTTGTTGATTTCCATATCCGTACTCAGTTTTTGTAAAGGCATAGTACTTTTCCCCTTGTCTAATACAGACGTCATATTGCCCAATTTTGCAAATTTTAAATTACTCTGAATTTTAGGGTGTTACACCAACCCACACGTGATCCGATTACAATTGTATTAAATTATGATCTAAGACAACATTTGACATCTCATCTTCTTGGAACAGAAGCATAAACCTACAGTTGTGGCGAATGTGTAGGATGCATATGCGTTAGTTGCATAGCAATGGTTTTGTTCGTAAGGAGAATATTTACAAAAGAATTAACTAAATGATCCTCATGCAGATAAGGAAAATAAATTCATAATACTAAAATAATAACTATTTGAGAAAAATTGGCAACGACAATCCTACGTTAAGTTAATCAAATACATTTTTATCTTCTCTCTCAAAGCATTAATCTACCCAAAACACATACCAGCACACATAAGAGCCTTAACCAACAATGGTGTATACAACCACTAACAGAACATAATCATATCATATCATATCCAATTTTCAAAATATTTGGCATAAAATTTGATAACAGAACTATATATAATCATACCAATATGCAATTTATAGAAGGAATGAGAATCTAGTAGTAACTAAAAGCTTATCTAATACCTCGAGGCATGGTTTTAAAAATCGTGAGGTGTACACCTCGAGGCGGCCCAAAATCACACCTGAGGCGGCACCTCTCAATCCCTGGATGAGACATACGCCTTGGTGGTCTGAGGTGTGAGGCGATCAAGAGGCATATGCCTAGCTACAAAGGCTAAATTATTTTTAAAAAAATGATGGAAACCTTCTCAATTTCTTTTTCGAAAACCTTTGCGAGTTCTCTACTTCTCCTAAACCCTGTATGTTACTCGTCTGTTGTCTTTCGTGATTTCCAGTTTCCTTTGCGTTTTCTTCTTTAATTCTTCTCTGGTTCACCATAGTATCATGCATATGTATATATTGGATACACTTCTTTTATATTTAGTCTCAAAAAGTCCATATAAAATCATCTACGTTTACAGTCATACTTCTACTACCACTTTGTTGATATTTTAATATTTTTTTTATGAGCTGTGAGCATACATATATTTTTGAGTCTAGTACCCCGATGTGTGTATATATATTGCATATATTTTCTGTGTATAAGCATTGGAATGCATATTGGTATAAATACATTTGTGTTAATACATATATTATATATATCCGCCTGGGGCTTACGCCTTTAATCGCCTCAAGGCTTACGCCTTGCCTCATCGAGGGAAAACGCCTCGAGGCCCTATTCCACTTTTTAAAACCTTGCCCCGGGATATGTTTTAGACCATATATGACTACACCAACATGAAATTTATTAAAGAAACATATTTTGTTATGCCTTTTTGATTTAGTGATATACTAATATTCCATTATGCATCTTTCACAAAAATACGACAAAATAAACAAGAAATCATGAGAAGTAAAAAATAATGCGTAAACAAGACAAAATTAGAACATATAAACATCAAAATCAACAAGGAACCGAAAGATATAATGCAAGAACACAGAAGTACTTAGGAAAATCCTGCTCCGGTTAATGGGAAAAATCTTATCAATACCCTTGGTAACGAGAAACATACGGGTAATTAGTGGTAATAAACATCAATTGGAGACGTGTGGAGGTGGGCAGATCTACGTAAAGTATTGTTATTGTTTCTGATTTTGCAATGTTAATTTTAGCTAGTAGGAAAGAGACCTCTGAACTTAAAGGCTGACAATGATTTCAAAGTGAAGATGGAGCAAACCATCGAATGGTTTAATGGAAGGTGGATGAGTAATGCTAAAGGATAGGAGTACACAAGAGAAGGCCGTTCAAGAGTTCCGACTACTAAAGACAAGGTAATTAAGGCGGAAATTAACAATGCTCTCCCTGTGCCTTCAAGACAAGTAATTACCTTGAAAAAAGACTCATCCAGTTCTTCGATCAAAAGGCAGGAAAAGAAATTTCATGATTGTTGACATGGGATGGATCATGGCAATTTTAGAAGAATCAACTCAGCAACAGATATAGTAAAAAGAAGCTATTATACCGGTATTCATCAACTCAGCACATGGTTATAGAAAGCCCACACCAGCACGAGATAAACACTCCCATCCTCACCCACATCCTTCATATAACAAGTTGGATTATAACCTAGACAAATCAATTTAGCCCACCTACAGGCTCCTATTATCTTAGATAGCAGGGGGAAATTAGTGCTGGTTGGTGAGATGGGTTTGACCATTTTGGCCTTTCGGAATTAAGTAGCTTCATGCTTGTCAACTGAAGGAATCTTGTAAGATTTCTATGTTATATAAGGTTCTCAAGTGTTTCTTTTCATATACTTACTTCTACGGCAAGTTAAACACTTCAACTTGCTAATTAACGATTTAGCGGAAGTGGTAGCATCGAGGCATGATATGTTCCTAAACATGGAAAAGAATGAAAACTCCCATCCTTATTGACGGTTTGAGCAGGATTTCACAGCAAATAGGAACAGTTCCTTGCTTTTGGGTAAATGGATCACTAAATGTTAGCGTAAATTAAATCTTAATGATGCAAGTTTATTGTTGATTGAGCCAAAAAGGAGTACCGATAGATTAGGTACTCTACCGTATTTATGTGGTGTGTAATGTGTAATGTAAAGGCTAGGATTTACATACCTCAGAAGTACATTGAATGCCAAGAGTAGCAGAGCCACATACCAAGGTCAATTATATGCAACCAGCAGTCTATTCAAGCAACATAAAATGAAAGTGAACAATAGAGGTGTCAATTATATGCAACCAGCAGTCATTGGTAAAAAACAGAGAAGTGTAGTATATATAACAAAACATGATATACAAGAAAATGTCTTGGAAAGTTTCTCACCAGGAGGATCACATAACTCGAAACATATAATCAGTTTGATGAGAAAATTACGCATTTTAACACATATATTTCCTAATAATGAGGTGCTCAAATCAAGAAAAGGTGTGTGCCATTTAAAAACGCAAAGGGAAACTAAATAGAAATAGAATATAGAAAAGAAAACATGAAAGTGAAGGTGAAGGTGAAGAGTTGCAACAAGGGATCCTGGAGAGTGCACCAGAACAAATGAACAGGACAAGGTTTCAAACTTGTTTTCACAGTTCTTGCTCCAGTTCGAATTACGATTCCTTCCGGGACACGAGGGTAATATATAAGTGGAAACTCATGGAAACAGGCACCAATCCGAACGAGTTTATCCAAAGATGGTATTTCCTGAAGTTGCAACACTGGTGATCAGATAATGAAAAATGGCAAGATTTAATTGTAGATAGTTCCACATGAGCAATGATGTTAGCTACCATATGTATCAGAAATGTTAAAGCAACATTTTAGGAACCCTTCTCGGATATTCTGACCTAGCCAACAGAACTCCAAAATTCTAAAATCTGTAAGAGTCTAAGCTCTCCCTTGCACAAGGACTAGCCACAACATACTGTTG
Source organism: Arctium minus (assembly GCA_954870635.1). Taxonomy (NCBI): domain Eukaryota; kingdom Viridiplantae; phylum Streptophyta; class Magnoliopsida; order Asterales; family Asteraceae; genus Arctium; species Arctium minus. The sequence goes on along the minus strand of OX941080.1, from coordinate 39,394,737 downwards.
ATGAACCATGTAAATCTGTGTGTCGATTTTATTGTTCATTACATATTTTCTTTGATGTATTTGTCAAAACAGTTTAGACAACACTTTAAAATGTGATTCAAGTGGAGTAGAGACAGGCTTGCAGTCAAGTATCTTTGAGTAGTAGATTGTGGTCAAGGTCCAGCTCTCGGGCATCTCATCTACTCTACGCATATCAAAATCACAAATGTTCATAGCATTACTTTCTAGGAAGATGCAAGAAAAATGAGAAAGGAAAAAACAGAAAACAAAACCTGAAAACTCTTCTCGGACAGAATCCTTTATACTTCATCAAAAGAACACATTAAACTATAAAAAAAATGTGCAGTGAGTAGAACAAGAAAGAAATATGGTTCAAGCAAGTGTATCAACTTCATAAAATTCGCATTGTAAACAGTAAAAAACCAAAAAATTTAACATGTGATGTAAATTGTAAAGCATGCTCAAGATACCAAAAGGAAAGATAAAATTATGTGGTAGATTGTAACAGAGGATACCCCATGTACTTATCAACAAAAGAGATGACGCCCACGAACTAAAAGACCAGAAAAAGGTGATGATGATCAAACTGATAATCCCTCGATGCAAACTTAACCCTACAAACCACTAAAACCCCATAATCAAAGAGAAAAGAAATCTTAAAAACTTTTATGATTATAAATATCACAATCGAACGTGTAGGCATATGCAACCAATACAAAAATCGAAGTAACTGGCCTTTGTGGAGAGTGAAATAACCCTGCAGAAACACAATCTAAATGTATTAAGACGACAATAACGATGAAACCACTAATCACGAGAGTGTAGAGAAACTCCATACCAAATCTTGCGTGATTTCCTAGACCAATCAACAGAGGGCGTCTAGCTATATGACCCTAGATATACATACAGAGCATCAATTTGTAATCAAAAGAATTCCCATATATGACACGATCAATCGCAAGGGTTTTGTAGAAAGAATCAGATTCGTAGAAAACCCAGCAATGTAATGTAATTGGGCATAAATCCGAATTGACATCAAAGAACCCTTGTACTCAATGGTAAGAAGAATGGCACTCAAGAATTACCCTTGTACTCAATGACGACTTTGATTTGATTTAAGATTAATGTTGACGTTATGGATGGCTATATAATTAAGGGTGTTGTTTTTGCTACCCCTATAAAAAAAACATACCCCCACTTAATCTCTATATCCCCTCACAATACAGACAACATACGGACAAACACCCCTTTGAAATGAATTTGAATTTAAAGTTACAGTTTATACCCCTATAATTAGTTAATTAGTTTACTTTATACCTTTTACTTTTCTAAAAGTAAAATGAAAATTAGAAAAGTAAAAGGTATAAAGTTAACTAATTATAGGGGTATAAACTGTAATTTTAAATTCAAATTCATTTCAAAATGTGAGTGCGATGTGATAGGGTGTTGATTGATAGGGCTTAAGCACCGTTGATAAAGAGTGATTATTTCAAAGAAAATGAAGGATAAGTGATTTGACACCCACACTCAATTCACCTCCAATATAACACGGGTGTTGTTTCCCTACTCCCCTATTTATATCGAACGATTGAATATCTTCTTCTTCGTCTCTCTCTCTCTCTCTCTCTCTCTATATATATATATATATATATATATATATATCAAAGTTGCAGATGACAAACATGGGAGAAGATTTGACACCAACATCAGAATTTATCACCAACCAGGTACAATATTATGATAACTAACATTTATGTTAATTTTAACTTACTGATACAAGTGAAGGTTATAACAAAATATAATAATTTCAGGTGTTCGAATCTCGAGAAGAAATAACTGACTGGGTGTGTAATGTGGGACGTTCGGTTGGTGTCGTTGTTGTTACCAAAAGATCAAAGGCTAAGACAAATGGAGATGTTTATAAAATCGTGTTTATGTGTGAACATAGTGGGGTTTACAAAGGTGACAAAATTTCCAGTCGTCATACTGGAACAAGAAAGTTTGACTGTCCATTTGAGTTGATAGCGTTATATTCATCTAAGCATCATTGGTGGACGTTGAGGGTTGTGTGTGATACACATAATCATGTCGTTGCACAATATATGGAGGGTCATCCATATGCAATGCGGCTGAACGAACCTGAAGTTCAACTAGTTGAAGATCTATCAGCCCAACATGTCAAACCACGATACATTTTATCCACGTTAAAGGGTAGATATGTGGAAAATGCATCTACGTCAAATACAATATACCATGAAGTTCAAAAGATTAAGACAAGAAACGAGGCAGGAAGACCAAAAATGCAGGTTGTTGTGGATTTTTTTGTTGAAAAACTTATGATTTTGAGACTCGTGCAAATGATGAAACAAACGAGTTGGAAGATTTATTTTTCATTCATCCAAAATCATTGGAGCTTTGGCATGCATTCCCACAAGTGTTGGTCATCGATGCCACATATAAAACAAATAGGTACGGGAATATTATTATTTTATGTATTATATTAATGTTAATATTATTATTTTGTTTAATATTATTATTTTGTTTATTATATACAGGTACGATATGCCTCTTCTTGAGATAGTCGGTGTAACATCGACAAACAAAACATTTTGCATAGCATTTGTTTTCATGCATCAAGAAAAGGTATCAAATTTTATTTGGGCGTTAGAATGTCTAAAGTCCAAAATATACGATAACTTTTACCCGGGTGCCATAGTAACAGACAGAGAGTTGGCTTTGATTAATGCATGCAAAGTGGTATTTCCGGGTGCTAAAAACTTGCTTTGTAGATGACACATCTATCAGAATATTGTGAAACATTGTAAACCATTGATACACGAGTCTCAAACGTGGAATTCTTTTCATCAAGTATGGGAGCAGTTACTTGAATCTCCAAATCAAGAATTGTACATGGCCAATTTGGTATAACTCCAAGAAATGTTGCTCAATCATCCAAGAAATGAAAGCCAACATGCAAAATTAAAAAAATATTTGGAGACTTCACAAGCAGATTTAAAAAAAAATTTATCTCATATTCATGTTGTAATTCAGTCACAAGACACATCGATCAAAGCAAATTTTGAAATGAGTAAACATATTAGGAAACATCGATTTCAAAACCGACATTTTCAAAATTTGTGGGGCTTTGTTTCATTTTACGCACTTGATATGATTTCCAGTGAATATGCGCGGTCTTTCGAGACTAACGTATTTTCTGAAAATTGTGGTTGTAAACTGCGTACAAGTCATGGGTTGCCATGTGCGCATGAACAAGCAATGTATACATGTCAAGGCATACCAATTTCACTTGATTCGATCGATGTATTTTGGAAAACACTTGATTTTTCGCCATGTGTGTCCGCACAAGATGACGATATTCAATGTGACGATGAAATTCATATGTTTAGAGAAAATTTCAATAAACAATCAGTTTCTGACCGCAAAAGCTTGTTAAAAAAATTGAAGGATATAATAATGCCAGAAAAAACGTTGTTTCATGAACCCTCGGCTCATAGAACCACTCATGAACGTCCTTCTCTAAAGAATCAAGCTCAAAAGAAAAAGATTATTGAAGACCCTCGTAGACGCAGTTGTTCTAACGCACCAACATTTATCAACTCCGAATATTTTGGTCATCAAGAATCAGCGAGGCATAGCTCCTACTTCCAACGACAACCCACCCCCACAAATCCATATCTTGATCAAACCCCGAGTTTATTTCATCCATACATCACACAAATACAAGATGTATTGGGCGATGGAAATTGTGGATTTCGAGTCATATCTACTTGTTTGGGTGGTCATGAAGATGCATGGGACACTATCTGCACAGAGTTAATGAGTGAACTAACTGAGAATTATGCTTATTACTTTAATGTGATTGGCAACAACGAGTGCCAAAGAATTTACACCGCGTTGAATTGGTTCGAGAAGGGCGCCTTTGCACCACATATGCATTGGATCGTTATGCCTGAAATGGGAATTCTAACTGCTTCAAAGTTCAATGTCATATTACATGTTCTCAGTATGGAAGGCAGTGCGACATACTTACCATTCAGGACACACCCGTCGTCATCATCCCAAGACGAGTCAATTACAATAGTGCATGTTAATGGTAATCATTACATAAAGGTGGTATTAAACAGAGATTACCCAATGCCCACACTCGTACCCCATTGGACACATCATGTACTTCCAGATGCAAGGTCGTGGATTATCCCATACAAACGTAGATTATATATGTATGAAGAATACATAGAGTGTACTCGTACTCGTGACTATGTTGATTTAAATGAATAATCAAAGTTGGAATTTGTTGGAATAAAAAAAAATACGCAGTATAGTTATTATGTTTATTATCTTTATGTTAAAAACTTACGTTCGATGTGATGTGTTTTCTCTTTTTTCAAAAAAAAAATTCGATTAACCAAGGTACAATATATGACGTATAATAATCTAATTAAATCAAAAAATATTCAATATTGAGCTCATTTCGAAGGTATCGACGAGACGATTATAATGGTGTAACTTATTAAAATTAAAAAGTATTTTTTTTAACTTATTTTAGTTAATATATAATTATATGTGTTAACATAATAAAAATGTAAAATATAAAACTTAAAGGTATAAAGTAAATCAATTAAATGAGTTCAGGGACCAAAACTGTAACTATAAATCTATAAAATAAAAAAAAAGTACAATTGTGAGAGGGAGAGGGGGTATGCTCTCGAATTTTTTTGTAGGGGGTAGGGAAGAAATAACCCATAATTAATTAAGGGAAATTCTATGTCTACCCTGCCAAATTTCCCACCCCCTCTCCCCTCACATCCAATACAATTCAAAATTACATTTTTGGTCCTTATACTGTTTTGAATGATTTACTTTATACCTTTTAGTTCTATATTTTTCATTTTACATTTTTATAATATTAACACATATAATTGTATATTAATAAAAATACGTTAAAAAATATTTTTTTAATTTTAACAAGTTACACCATTATAATCGTCTAGTCGATACCTTCGAAATGAGCCCAATATTGAATATTTTTTGATTTAATTATATTATTATATGTTATATATTATACTTTGGTTAATCGATTTTTAAAAAAAAGAGAAAATGTATTACATCGAACGTAAGTTATGCACCCATTTGTCTTAACCTTTGATCTTTTGGTAACAATAACGACACCAACCGAAAGTCCCACATTATGCACTCAGTCAGTTATTTCTTCTCAAGATTCGTTTCGAAGGTATTGAAGAGACGATTATAAATTACGTTTTGCAGTACATGTGATATTATACATTAATTTTAATTGTGTTTTGTTACAGATCACATATGATTTTGTTTTCATTATATATATATATATATATATATATATATGGGCCTAATCAAATGAGAACTAGGTAATTTGTGGTAACCGTGAGATCCAATATGAGCCACACATTTAGAATAATTAATATTAATTTTAAATAAATAGAAAATGATATTTTAGTAAATTTGTTTATTTCCTAAAATATAACATAATTCCTAAATTTTCTTATTTCCTTTTACAAAAGAGTATCACATTGTGCTATCACGTATTTTTTATGTTTACAAGATGGTATCATAGTGTACTATCATGTATTTTCGATCTTTACAAAGTGTATCACAGTATGCATCACTTATTTTCGATGTTTTTTTCGATCTTTACAAAGTGTATCATGGTGTGCTATCACGTATTTTTTATGTTTACAAAAGGGTATCATAGTGTGCTATCATATATTTTCGATGTATTTTCAATCTTTACACAGTGTATCACAGTGTGCATCACGTATTTTCGATATTTATAAAGTGTATCACAGTGGACATCATGTATTCGCCGGAATAATATTTGTTGGAGAGAGGGGAGAGAAGAGAAGAGAGAGGAGATCTCAAAAATACCTAAAATACCTTTGATTAAATTTTTTAATTAAAATTACCAAAATTATTGATTTCCTAATTTATCTTCTGATTTGTGGTTAAAATTGGATATCACGGTTACCACATATAACTGAGTTATCCCTTGAATGGCCCCCTATATATATATATACACACACACACGCTAAAAGCGTACTCGCGAATTGTAACGAGATACATCATGATAGTAAAACATAATAATTGAATAAAAGTACAAAAACGACGACCAAAAAATCAAATTGGTTTTAAAAATATAAAACCATAACTTATTACAATAATCGAATAGGGATATATAAGATAGTAAAACATAATAATTGAACTAAAACTTAGCTACAATATATAATGTAATTTATTTTGGTTTAATAATATAATGTTTTTTTATAAAATATTCTGTTAGATTTTTTTAATTATATTATAGATTTTTTATATTTAAATTTTGATTTTTCTTCTATATTTAATTATGTTGAGATTGATTTTAGGGGAGTTAAAATGGTTAGAGGTAATGATTGAAAATTAATAAATAACATTAAATGTAGTACATACAACTTTAATGGTTGTTTTTTAAGAGATTTTAAGTAATTAACATTAAATAGCGGTACATTAAGCTTTAAGACTTGTTTTTAAAAGTTTTTTATGTTTGATTTATAATATAATATAGATATCGATTTTCTTAACGTATTTTAAAACGTATTTTTTAACATATAATAAAATAATTAAATCCAAAAATATTCAATATTGAGCTCATTTTGAAGGTATCGAAGAGACGATTGTAATGGTGTAATTTGTTAAAATTAAAACGTATTTTTTTTAACGTATTTTAGTTAATATACGATTATATGTATTAATATGGTGATGGTGTAAAATGAAAACTAGAAAAGTAAAAGGTATAAAGTAAAATAATTAAATAATTATAGGGATATAAAATGTAAATATATATTAAAAATCAATAAAAAATCACATTTTGGAATTTAGTTGTGGATGGTGTGAGTGAGTTAGGCATGTAGGAGTGGGTATGGGGGTTATAGGGGGGTAGAGTTAGCAACACCCTTAATTAATATGGACATTTTATAGCCGTTAATTGGTTGTTTTCTACGGGTTTACTTTGATTTAAGCTTTTGTTTATTGGGAAAATTGCATGAAAATGGAACCAACTTTCACCAAATTCCTATTTTGAGGAACCAACTTTCAAAATTATCATTTAGGAGTCTGTATCAAACTTTATGTTTATTTAAGGGTCTGGTTAACCTGTTCAATAGGTAATCGGTAATATCTTATATGACGTGGCAAATAATTATTAAATTAGAAATTATTAGGTGGAATATCTTTTGCCAAATCATTATTATCATTAAAAAAATAAAACATAAACAAATAAAAATATGAAACAAAATATGATACTGAATCGTCTTCCTTCTTGCTCTCGGTTTCCAATTTGATCGGTTGCTTCCTCCTCCCTTTCGTTGCAACCCTAGTACTCCACGCTTCCACCATCACAGCACCTCCGCTTAAAGATCATTTAGAATGAAGGTCTGACATTTTTAAAGGGAAATTGTTTTGGAAACCATTGTTCGTCATCTTTCCCGGCTAACAACCACAATCCATAATCTCCTTCGGCCAACAATCATCATCCATCATCATCTCCGATTTGAAATCGTTTGAGGTGAAACCATTCAGAACATAGATCTAAAATCTGAAAAACTTTGAGATGAAATCGTTTGGAACTTAGATCTAAAATATGAAATCTTTGAAATGAAATCGTTTAGAATCCAAATCTAAAATCTGAAATCTTTGAGGTGAAGTCATTTAAAACCCATATCTGAAATATTTGAGGTGATCCAATTTAGAAATCACTGAATCGAACCTTTTATCATTTGGAATCCTTCAGTTTGGTGCTCACTGTGGTGGAGGAGAAAAAGAAGAATGTGGGATGTGGCTGACGGTCACCGGAGAAGAAGGGGATGGGTGGTTACTGTCGCCGGAAAGGAGAGGTATTGGTTCTCCGTTAATGGTTTTGGGAATTAGGTTACAAGTCTAAATATTGATATATAATTTATTACTTTTATATATAATAAAATATTATGTGGATTTTATTAAATATTATTACTGTTATGATTATAGTATATTATTCTAAAAAATTGTGTGGATTTTAAATATTAATTATTGTTATGACTATATATATTGTAAAATATTATGTGGATTTTTATTTTTAAATAAATTTTTTTATCTGATTATGACGTGGAATTGCAGTAGGTAAAGTATGTGGGCCAAGTCATTGATAGAAGGTTAATAGGTCATTGAGACCCTTAAATAAATGTAAACTTTGTTCTAGGCCCTTAAATGATGGTTTTAAAAGTTAGTTCACTAAAATAGGAATCAGGTGAAAGTTGGTTCCATTTTAATGCAATTTTCCCTTGTTTATTTTGATGAAAAGTTAAAATATTTAAAAGGAAGGCATTGCTATAAATTGAAAAATTATCAAATGTGACAATCAATTACATAATATATTTTATTATTGTTATATATATATATATAGAGAGAGAGAGAGAGAGAGAGGTGAGTTCAAATGAAAACTCATTTTTCATTGTGCACATGAGGACAAATCTTAACCATTGATTAAAACTTAGAAAATTAATCAATGGTTAATACATAATAAGGTTAATTGGGAAGTGATTAAGGACAAAATTGTAATTTTGAATAAACGTCTACCTTCTTTGACTTTTTATTTTTATTTTTAATTAAAAAAAATTTACCCCCTTAAACTTTAAAATAATTTATCTTAAAAATTACTAATATTTGAATCAAACAAATTACATCAAAAAAACGAGAATTTCGTGCTCTTCGATATGACATCCATCTCGATATAGTTTTTTTTTCGTTTTAACCGTTTTTTACGTGAAATTTTATATACGTGTTATATTCATTATGAATATGCATGCACGTATTCGGGTGTCCACATTCAGTATGAATAACAAAGGTGAACGTTCATTCACTATTCATGATAAATAATACCGTATGCAGGATGAATAATACAATATTCAAGATTTTTTTCCTTTTAACCGTTTTTTACGTGAAATTCTATATATGTGTTATATTCATTATGAATATGCATGCACGTCCTCGGGTGTCCACATTCAGTATGAATAACAAAGGTGAACGTTCATTTACTATTCATGATGAATAATACAATATTCAGGATGAATAATACACGAAGCCATGATTCATGTATTATTTATCATGAATCGTGTATTATTCACCCTGAATGTTCTATTATTCATCATGAATAATGTATCATTCAGGATGAATAATATATGAATGACCCGTGAAGGTGTAGACACATGGCGCACTCTATTTTGTTTCCCAATTCACAACCGAAATTTGGTTTAATTCATTATGAATATGTATGCGCATCCCCGGATGTTCCACATTCAGTATGAATAACAAATGTGAGCGTTCATTCATTATTCATGATTAATAATATAGTATTCAGGATGAATTACACAACATTCATGACGAATAATACACGAATTAATGAATCATGAATTATTCACCCTGAATGTTGTATTATTCATCCTGAATGATACATTATTCATGATGAATAACACATTAATGACCTGTAAAGATGTGGAGACGTGACGCACTCTCTTTTGTTCCCCGATTCACAACAGAATTACTCGATAGGTTCTCGATTCGTCTTGATGGGTGTTGGGTTACAGTGCTGAAGAAACGTAATGCATTACGACGTTGAAGAAAGTGGTGAAGAAGGTGATGTCGAGTTACATACTTACGGTGTCGAGGCGTTGTACAAACTTGAACGTACATAAATATTCATAATGAATATAACACATATATAGTATTTCACGTAAAAAACGGTTAAAACGACAAAAAAAACTATATCGAGATGGATGTCATATCGAAGAACACGAAATTCTCGTTTTTTTGATGTAATTTGTTTGATTAAAATATTAGTAATTTTTAAGATACTTTATTTTAAACTTTAATTGGGTAAAAAAAATTAATTAAAAAAGAAAATAAAAAGTCAATTATGGTAGGCGTGTATTTAAATTTTCTTCCAATTTTACCCCTAAGCATTTTAAAATTAAAAACTCTATTTAATATGAGTTGTTGGATCAAAAGAGATCGAGTGGCTGAGATTTGTCCTCACGTGCACAATGAAAAATGAGTTTTCATTTGAACTTTCCTCTCTCTCTCTCTCTTTCTCTCTCTCTCTCTCTCTATATATATATATATATATATATAACACCCCTATATATAGGATGTGATTACCACAAAAAAGTTAAGAGCCGTGAGAACCGATCTAAGTCCTTAATTTGGTTTTAATCTTATGGTTTGAACTGAAAGTTGTTTTTAATTAGAAAATGACATAATTGTCATTTTGGTAACATTGATTCACCATATGAAACACATTCTCACCATGCTATTTCACCTCATGAAATAAAATACAATTATCATAAATATGGTATTTTACCTCATGAAATCCAAATATAATGTTCATATACATGTTATTTCACCACATGAAATCAAACACATTTTTCATCTATAATCTATTTCATCCCATGAAATCAAACAAAATTTTCGTACATATCTTATTTCTGTTAGGAATTGTGAAACTTAGAGATGGTATCGAGATAGGATAAACTTAAGAATAGTGTTGGAAAGCATTTTCCAAATACAACAATTCGACCCTTTACAAAGATTCTTGGGCAACTTAAACTATATAGCTGATTTTTACAAAGATTTGGCTTATGATGCCAAACCTTTATTTGAAAGATTAAGGAAGAATCCTCCACCATAGGCTAATGAGCACACTTAAGCTGTAAAAAGAATAAAAGCTAGAATTAAAGAAATTCCATGTTTAGCAATGGCTCATCCAGATGCTTTTAAGATTGTAGAAACAGATGCATCTGATATAGGTTATGGCAGTATCCTTAAACAAAGGATAAATAATAAAGAACTTCTTGTTAGATACACTTCAGGGATTTGGAAAGGTCCTAGAGTTAATTACTCTACAATTAAAAAGGAGATATTATCTATTGTATTATGTATACAAAAATTGGAAAATGATTTGATTAAATCAAAAATTCTTATTAAGAATTGATTGTAAATCAGCAATTTTTTTTTTTTACAAAAAGACGTTAAAAATATAGCATCATAACAAATATTTGCTAGATGGCATGCTATTTTATCTGTCTTTGATTTTGATATTGAGTTTATTAGAGGATCAGATAATTCAATACCTGATTTTTTAACTCGTGAATTTTTACAGAAATGAAGAGAACGAAGGATAAGGAGAAAGCAACTACTTCAAGGGGTAATACTCCAGTGTTCCAACATAAAGTTAACCAGACTTATAAGTCTGCAATAAATAAAAGTGAAGAAATTCTAAAGGAATAAACTCTTAAAACGGTTCCTGAAGATCTTCGATTGGAACAGGATGCTTATGATAAAGCATTGCAATCATCCTCTATAAAGGAATATATATATAGAGGTGAGTTCAAACGAGAACGATACCTATTTAAAAGAATAAGAGAATAATTCTGGACCAATCATTTTATTAAATAATACCTTAAATAAAACTTTCTAAAAAATCACCCAAAAAGGCATATATGTCATTTGTTTTATACATAATATAAATGGAAACTCATTTATTTAAATATAGATTAAATAATAGTAAATTTAATTAAGGTATTTATTTTATGATTTAAGCATTATTAATTTTTTATTTATTTACTTATTATTTTTTACAATATTAAAATAAGTGTGATTTAGTTTTTCATTCTAAATATTCATTTTTATAGAATTAGTTTATTTAGTAAAAAAAATTTCAATTTTCGTCAAAAATCACATGTGATATCCACAATTAATCGATATTTTTTTTCATAAAAAGGATTCGTTAATTTTCATCAATGTATCATAATTGATATTGATCATAGTAGGAAAGAAATGTAAGTTATTTGCAACATTACAAATGATATGTTAAATTATGAATTACGTTTTGAAATACATGTGATCTTATACATTTTAAATATATTTTGCTACATATCACATATGATTATGTTTTTTATTATTTTCTTTTTTAAATTTTAATTTAAATAATTGTTTTTCAAATTTTAAATCACATATGATTAGAAAAACATTTTGAAAAATGTTAATTCATTATGAATCACATATGATTAGGAAAACATTTTGAAAAAAAAGTTAATTCATTATGAATTACATGTGATTTTGATAACAAAAAGGTTAACATTACAATTGACATGTGTAAATTATGAATTATGTTTTGAAGTACATGTGATCTTATACATTTTAAATGCATTTTACTACACATCACATATGATTATGTTTTTATTATTTTTCTTTTTTAATTTTTAATTTGAATAATTGTTTTTCAAATTTTAAATCACATATGATTAGAAAAACATTTTGAAAAAAGTTATTTCATTATGAATCAAATATGATTAGAAAAACATTTTGAAAAAAAAAGGTTAATTTATTATGAATCACATGTGATTTTGATGACAAATTATGAATTACGTTTTGAACTACATGTGATCCTATACATTTTAAAATGTGTTTTGTATAAATCACATTATGTTTTCATTATTTTTCTTTTTCAATGTTTAATTTAAATTATTATTTTTCAAATTTTTAAAAATAATAATTTAAATTAAACATTGAAAAAGAAAAATAATGAAAACATAATGTGATTTATACAAAACACATTTTAAAATGTATAGGATCACATGTAGTTCAAAACGTAATTCATAATTTGTCATCAAAATCACATGTGATTCATAATAAATTAACCTTTTTTTTTCAAAATGTTTTTCTAATCATATTTGATTCATAATGAAATAACTTTTTTCAAAATGTTTTTCTAATCATATGTGATTTAAAATTTGAAAAACAATTATTCAAATTAAAAATTAAAAAAGAAAAATAATAAAAACATAATCATATGTGATGTGTAGTAAAATGCATTTAAAATGTATAAGATCACATGTACTTCAAAACATAATTCATAATTTACACATGTCAATTGTAATGTTAACCTTTTTGTTATCAAAATCACATGTAATTCATAATGAATTAACTTTTTTTTCAAAATGTTTTCCTAATCATATGTGATTCATAATGAATTAACATTTTTCAAAATGTTTTTCTAATCATATGTGATTTAAAATTTGAAAAACAATTATTTAAATTAAAATTTAAAAAAGAAAATAATAAAAAACATAATCATATGTGATATGTAGCAAAATATATTTAAAATGTATAAGATCACATGTATTTCAAAACGTAATTCATAATTTAACATATCATTTGTAATGTTGCAAATAACTTACATTTCTTTCCTACTATGATCAATATCAATTATGATACATTGATGAAAATTAACGAATCCTTTTTATGAAAAAAAATATCGATTAATTGTGGATATCACATGTGATTTTTGACGAAAATTGAAATTTTTTTTACTAAATAAACTAATTCTATAAAAATGAATATTTAGAATGAAAAACTAAATCACACTTATTTTAATATTGTAAAAAATAATAAGTAAATAAATAAAAAATTAATAATGCTTAAATCATAAAATAAATACCTTAATTAAATTTACTATTATTTAATCTATATTTAAATAAATGAGTTTCCATTTATATTATGTATAAAACAAATGACATATATGCCTTTTTGGGTGATTTTTTAGAAAGTTTTATTTAAGGTATTATTTAATAAAATGATTGGTCCAGAATTATTCTCTTATTCTTTTAAATAGGTATCGTTCTCGTTTGAACTCACCTCTATATATATATATTCCTTTATAGAGGATGATTGCAATGCTTTATCATAAGCATCCTGTTCCAATCGAAGATCTTCAGGAACCGTTTTAAGAGTTTATTCCTTTAGAATTTCTTCACTTTTATTTATTGCAGACTTATAAGTCTGGTTAACTTTATGTTGGAACACTGGAGTATTACCCCTTGAAGTAGTTGCTTTCTCCTTATCCTTCGTTCTCTTCATTTCTGTAAAAATTCACGAGTTAAAAAATCAGGTATTGAATTATCTGATCCTCTAATAAACTCAATATCAAAATCAAAGACAGATAAAATAGCATGCCATCTAGCAAATATTTGTTATGATGCTATATTTTTAACGTCTTTTTGTAAAAAAAAAAAAATTGCTGATTTACAATCAATTCTTAATAAGAATTTTTGATTTAATCAAATCATTTTCCAATTTTTGTATACATAATACAATAGATAATATCTCCTTTTTAATTGTAGAGTAATTAACTCTAGGACCTTTCCAAATCCCTGAAGTGTATCTAACAAGAAGTTCTTTATTATTTATCCTTTGTTTAAGGATACTGCCATAACCTATATCAGATGCATCTGTTTCTACAATCTTAAAAGCATCTGGATGAGCCATTGCTAAACATGGAATTTCTTTAATTCTAGCTTTTATTCTTTTTACAGCTTAAGTGTGCTCATTAGCCTATGGTGGAGGATTCTTCCTTAATCTTTCAAATAAAGGTTTGGCATCATAAGCCAAATCTTTGTAAAAATCAGCTATATAGTTTAAGTTGCCCAAGAATCTTTGTAAAGGGTCGAATTGTTGTATTTGGAAAATGCTTTCCAACACTATTCTTAAGTTTATCCTATCTCGATACCATCTCTAAGTTTCACAATTCCTAACAGAAATAAGATATGTACGAAAATTTTGTTTGATTTCATGGGATGAAATAGATTATAGATGAAAAATGTGTTTGATTTCATGTGGTGAAATAACATGTATATGAACATTATATTTGGATTTCATGAGGTAAAATACCATATTTATGATAATTGTATTTTATTTCATGAGGTGAAATAGCATGGTGAGAATGTGTTTCATATGGTGAATCAATGTTACCAAAATGACAATTATGTCATTTTCTAATTAAAAACAACTTTCAGTTCAAACCATAAGATTAAAACCAAATTAAGGACTTAGATCGGTTCTCACGGCTCTTAACTTTTTTGTGGTAATCACATCCTATATATAGGGGTGTTATATATATATATATATATATATAGAGAGAGAGAGAGAGAGAGAAAGAGAGAGAGAGAGAGGAAAGTTCAAATGAAAACTCATTTTTCATTGTGCACGTGAGGACAAATCTCAGCCACTCGATCTCTTTTGATCCAACAACTCATATTAAATAGAGTTTTTAATTTTAAAATGCTTAGGGGTAAAATTGGAAGAAAATTTAAATACACGCCTACCATAATTGACTTTTTATTTTCTTTTTTAATTAATTTTTTTTACCCAATTAAAGTTTAAAATAAAGTATCTTAAAAATTACTAATATTTTAATCAAACAAATTACATCAAAAAAACGAGAATTTCGTGTTCTTCGATATGACATCCATCTCGATATAGTTTTTTTTGTCGTTTTAACCGTTTTTTACGTGAAATACTATATATGTGTTATATTCATTATGAATATTTATGTACGTTCAAGTTTGTACAACGCCTCGACACCGTAAGTATGTAACTCGACATCACCTTCTTCACCACTTTCTTCAACGTCGTAATGCATTACGTTTCTTCAGCACTGTAACCCAACACCCATCAAGACGAATCGAGAACCTATCGAGTAATTCTGTTGTGAATCGGGGAACAAAAGAGAGTGCGTCACGTCTCCACATCTTTACAGGTCATTAATGTGTTATTCATCATGAATAATGTATCATTCAGGATGAATAATACAACATTCAGGGTGAATAATTCATGATTCATTAATTCGTGTATTATTCGTCATGAATGTTGTGTAATTCATCCTGAATACTATATTATTAATCATGAATAATGAATGAACGCTCACATTTGTTATTCATACTGAATGTGGAACATCCGGGGATGCGCATACATATTCATAATGAATTAAACCAAATTTCGGTTGTGAATTGGGAAACAAAATAGAGTGCGCCATGTGTCTACACCTTCACGGGTCATTCATATATTATTCATCCTGAATGATACATTATTCATGATGAATAATAGAACATTCAGGGTGAATAATACACGATTCATGATAAATAATACATGAATCATGGCTTCGTGTATTATTCATCCTGAATATTGTATTATTCATCATGAATAGTAAATGAACGTTCACCTTTGTTATTCATACTGAATGTGGACACCCGAGGACGTGCATGCATATTCATAATGAATATAACACATATATAGAATTTCACGTAAAAAACGGTTAAAAGGAAAAAAATCTTGAATATTGTATTATTCATCCTGCATACGGTATTATTTATCATGAATAGTGAATGAACGTTCACCTTTGTTATTCATACTGAATGTGGACACCCGAATACGTGCATGCATATTCATAATGAATATAACACGTATATAAAATTTCACGTAAAAAACGGTTAAAACGAAAAAAAAACTATATCGAGATGGATGTCATATCGAAGAGCACGAAATTCTCGTTTTTTTGATGTAATTTGTTTGATTCAAATATTAGTAATTTTTAAGATAAATTATTTTAAAGTTTAAGGGGGTAAATTTTTTTTAATTAAAAATAAAAATAAAAAGTCAAAGAAGGTAGACGTTTATTCAAAATTACAATTTTGTCCTTAATCACTTCCCAATTAACCTTATTATGTATTAACCATTGATTAATTTTCTAAGTTTTAATCAATGGTTAAGATTTGTCCTCATGTGCACAATGAAAAATGAGTTTTCATTTGAACTCACCTCTCTCTCTCTCTCTATATATATATATATATATATAACAATAATAAAATATATTATGTAATTGATTGTCACATTTGATAATTTTTCAATTTATAGCAATGCCTTCCTTTTAAATATTTTAACTTTTCATCAAAATAAACAAGGGAAAATTGCATTAAAATGGAACCAACTTTCACCTGATTCCTATTTTAGTGAACTAACTTTTAAAACCATCATTTAAGGGCCTAGAACAAAGTTTACATTTATTTAAGGGTCTCAATGACCTATTAACCTTCTATCAATGACTTGGCCCACATACTTTACCTACTGCAATTCCACGTCATAATCAGATAAAAAAATTTATTTAAAAATAAAAATCCACATAATATTTTACAATATATATAGTCATAACAATAATTAATATTTAAAATCCACACAATTTTTTAGAATAATATCAAAGCTTGGGAGCTAGCATTCTGCTATGACAATAAGCAGAGAAAACATATGTGGTTTATTCAATTTAGCCATATACCTAAGTTGGATTTTCCGATATGGTTTATTAAGTGATTTTCTAATTGGGGATTATACTCAATTATCCTCCCAAAAAAGATCAGAAGGATTTATGAAGAATTTAAAACTAAGAATCCTTCGTGTAAATTTCCTGGACTTTATTTTGCTGTTTTATATCAAGTCCCATGGATTCTTAAATGGGATTATATTTTATGACCAAGATCCTTTGTTAATCTTGGTGAAAGTTTTAATAATATTCCTCATATAGGAAGAAGAATTTCGATAAAATGGTGGGATAAATACGAGTTTTTTCAAGATGGATCAGTATTTTCCACCAAAGGGATTTTTAATCTCGAGCCTCTAAAAATTGTTCCAGAAGCAAGACCATCCAATTCTGGAAAGCCAGAAGACATTTTGGAAACTCTTAAAGAGTTAAAATCCAAAGGAACTTCCAAGAAGGAATTAGAAGAAATACTTAAAGCTATCTGATGTTTCTACCAATTCTCCATTAATGATTCAAGGAAGCAGTTCAAGTGCAGGCGGGGAGACAAGTGCAGGTGGAGAGGATGATATCATGCAAGATGCACAAGATAGAGAATCTGATGATGATTTACTCGACGAATAAGTTTGTTGACGTCATTCCTTACGTCATCTTCAATTATTAAGTTTATTGGCGTCATTCCTTACGTCACTCTAAATTATTGGATTTTATTGTTTATCTCAATTATTGTGTTTACTGTTTATAAACAGTATCCAGTCTTTTTAAATTATTGGATTTTATTGTTTATCTCAATTATTGTGTTTACTGTTTATAAACAATATCCAGTCTTTTTGCCTATATAAGGCAATGTTTGTAGAATGGTAGGTAAGTCAGAGTTTTAGTGCCATAAGTGAGTTTCCATAATTTTCCACTAAGTTAGTGGTTCTTTCCACTAGTGTTGGTTCTCATTCCTCCTATTGTAATATATATTTGTATGTTTTGTTGAAATAAATATAAGTTTTGAGCATCAATATTCCATCTCTCTATATATCATCTTTATATTAATTGAGAGTTCATAATTGGTATCAGAGTCATCGAGTTCTTATTATCTCCTTGGGAGATTAAGTCCGAAGAGGAGCAAGGGAATTATTTTGATGCTCAACTGATCTGTCATATTAATAGAGGTAATTTTAATTACAGTTGTTAATTTTAATTATCGTTGTTGAATTTATTTTAATTTTATAAATTAAAGTTTAAGATAGAACTTGGTCCTTCCATTAATTATTCTCTAAAACCCCGAGTCGCGTAGCCTTTTAAGTCCTCCGATTTTGCTGTTAAGAGAGGTTTGGCGTAAAACGTTGACAGTGATGAGAATATATTATGGATAGATTAGTTCGATCTTTGACTTTAAGAGGTAATAATAATAATGATTCTATTAAGGCTTTAGAATTAAATAATTTAAATAAAAATAAAGAACTTATAGTTCATGAAAATCTAGATAAAAATCTAGCTTCGAAATTTAACACCCTAAAATTTACGAATTCAAAATTCAAAATTTCGGCAATATAATGTCTAAAATACGAAGGTCCAAATAACATGTAAATATAAATTTCCAAAAGGACAAATCCCAAAATGTAAGACAACTAAAACCCAAGACTAAATGGGTTAGTTTGCACCAAAACAAGAGGTAATAATTTAGAGACATACAAATACAACAACCTACTTAATCTAGAATTAATTTAAACTAGATTAAATTCGGGTGTTTCTATTCCACTAAAAATCTCTCTTCACACAGAAACCCAAAAGACCGGCACTTCAAGATCTCCTACGTGCCCGGTTGACAAGCCCAACAACCTAATTTTCACCACGAGTGGGATCTGTGAGAAAACAACAACCACAACAAGTGTTAGGACGAAGCCTAGTGAGATCTCATAAATTATATAAATCACAAACATAATATTATAAAGCAATATTCGTGTTACCGAACTCCTTTGTCTCACAATTATTGATTCCACCGCAACCATCTTCCCAAACCTGAACATAACCATACAAGAGATAATCCTTGAAAATACGAGGGAGATCCGTTTCCATCGGGGTGACATATACACGGGGGTGGAGTCACCCATGATGTTAATGGATTACACCTCGTGTCCTGGTCCTAGTTCCCATGCCATCACGACATCATAACCTCAAACCACAATCACCACCTTTATTGCCTACTCCGTCGAGTTACACCTCAAGGTCTTATGGGACATTATTGCCTATCCATTTCTAGAAGAGTTACACCTCAAGGGTCCGCGACCCCCTATTGCCTACTCGCTAGTAAACCACAATGACCCACAACAATAGGTCCAAATAAACATATATCCATATCCTCGTGCACAAGGAAATAGAAATTCACATTCTTATCAGGTGATCACATACTGATTAAATATACACAAAATTATACATTTACCTACACATACTTCATTTGCCAACGGATAGACTTCAATATCATCATACAAGGTTTCATCAAATTAGATTGACATAACACCCCACAATAACCAACCACTTTCACTTTTCACCTAGTTCATCAACTCGGTTATCAAGTATCACTATGGTAAAGGTTTACTCTTCTCGTGAACATTTGCAAAGGACTCTAGCCAACTAGGTCAACCCATAAATTAGGGTCTCTTTATATTTCCCCACACATAGATAGATTAATACAAGAAAAGGGGGGGGGGTGAGATAAGCATGTAAGGTACAAAGAATAGAGTTTATAAAAGAAACTCACCAACTAGGGTTTGTGGAGTAAAAACCCTAGAAAATGGAGTAGTTGAGGGAGGCTTGGTTCTTTAAAGCTTGAACTTAGAGGAGTCTCTACACTTTGCATTTAATAACCAACAACCAACAAGTTAGGGTTTCCATCTAGGTCATTTAACGAGGAGAGAAAGAAGAAAAATTAGAGAGAAAATCGCCTACCTGGAAGGAGCAAGTCTGAAAGTTGCAAAATGAATAAAGTGTTTGGATTGATGGGGTTTTGGTCGACTTAAAACGCAGCAGACACCCATACACGGGCGACATTGACCCCGCGACTATACCCTGGGCAAAGTCGCCGGTCATAGTCGTACCTATGCCTCGACCCACTGGAAATTTCGGCGAAAAATACAGAACCCCGGCCTCCACCTGCGACTTTGCCCCAGCTACTATGCCCTGGGCATTGTCGCACACACCCATAGGGCCGCTGTTTGCTCGACGCCAAAATTGCCCGCAACCCACATTCGACTACTCTCGGTTCTCATACAATGCTAAAGTCTTTTAGGTGATGTTTTCTTAAGATCGAAGGGGGTAGTCCAAGGTGTAAACGCCTCACTAACAACCAAAATATATATGCTTGTGTGGTTAGCCAGAAGTCCAAGCACACACACTCCTTCACATTGATTACACACACATACGTATAATCCAGATATGAATATTATCGTAGCCACATTATCACATCATGCATATATAAGGGTCTATAAACAATTAAAAGTTATTAAGTCAAAGGTCGAGAAGCTATAGACTCGATAAGGAATGCGTCAAAATACTCTACGATAAATTTCTAAAAGATCGGGGTGTTACAATCCTCCCCCACTAGGAATAGATTTCGTCCCCGAAATCCCACTCTACCCAAATAAATGAGGATACCGCCTCTTCATATCCTCCTCCGCTTCCCAAGTCACGTTTGTTCCTCGATGATGTTTCCATTGAACTTTCACCATAACCACCTCCTTATGATGGAGTTTCTTCGTCTTTCTCTCTAAAATAGAGTCTGGTTCTTTTATACATCGGTTATTGTCTACTCGGACCTCGGACAATGGGATGACGTTCTCTTCCTCCGCTAGACACTTCCGTAGGTAACAGACATGGAACGTGGGGTGAATCTCACTCATCTCGGGTGGTAGTTCTAAGTTGTAAGCATGGAGTCCCACGCGTTCAACAATAGGGAAAGTACCGAGAAAACGAGGACTAAGCTTTCCCCACTTTCCGAACCTAATGATCCCTTTCCAAGGCGACACTTTCAACATTACTCGCTCGCCCACTTGAAATTCCATCGGCCATCGTTTAACTCTTTTGGTGATCTTGAGACGCCTTCAAACGCTCTCGAATACTCTTGAATTTGTCCACCGTCTCTTGTACTATTTCTGGTCCGGCGAATTATTTCTTTCCCGCTTCGAGCCAACACGTCGGCGTCCTACATTTCCGACCATACAATGCCTCAAACGGTGCCATGCCCAAACTTGAATGAAAACTATTATTATAAGCGAATTCCACCAATGGAAGATGTGAGTCCCAATTTCCCCCAAAATCGATGACACACGATCGCAACATGTCTTCTAATGTTTGGATTTTTCGCTTGCTTTGTCCATCCGTTTGAGGATGATACGTCGTGCTTAATTTCACCTTTGTCCTCAATTCTCTTTGAAGAGCGTTCCAGAAATGGGAAGTGAAACGACTGTCCCGATC
The DNA here is from genome assembly GCA_954870635.1 of Arctium minus. NCBI lineage: Eukaryota > Viridiplantae > Streptophyta > Magnoliopsida > Asterales > Asteraceae > Arctium > Arctium minus. Next base: position 39,373,070 of record OX941080.1, on the reverse strand, counting down.
GGACACGATGGATAGTGGTACGCCATGCCTCGAGACCACTTCGTTGATATAGAGTCTTGCTAGCTTGTCCAACGGTAAAGTCTCCCTCATGGCCAAAAAGTGCGCGCTTTTCGTCAAACGGTCCACTACCACACAAATGGTGTCGTGGCCTCTTAACGCCTTTGGTAACTTTGTCACGAAGTCCATCGTGATGTGATCCCACTTCCACTCTGGTATTTCCAAGGATTGCAAACTTCCATACGGTTGTTGGTGTTCGGCCTTTACTAACGAACAAGTAAGGCATTTCTCCACGTAGGTCGCCACGTCGAGTTTCATAACCGGCCACCAATAGTTCAACTTTAGGTCTCTATACATCTTTGTGCTCCCGAGGTGGATGGAATATCTAGACTTGTGCGCTTCTTCCAAGAGTAACTTCCGGCATCCTCCCAAGTTGGGTACCCAAACTCGTCCTTGGAAGAGTTTCAATCCTCTACCATCTTCCGTCAAGGTAAGATGTTGCTTCGTCATTGCTTCATCTTTAAGGTGTGCTTCGAGAATTGCTTCGGCTTGAGCGGTCTTTATCATGTCCATTAGGTTTGAGATGATCTCAATTCTTGCTAATGAGGTTTTCACCAATCCACTATACTCTTTCCGATTTAGCGCGTCCGCCACTACGTTTGCTTTGCCCGGGTGATATTGAAGCTCACAGTCATAATCTTTCAATAACTCTAACCATCTTCTTTGACGCATATTCAACTCTTTTTGATCAAATACATATTTCAAGGTCTTGTGATCGGTGTAGAGTGTGCACTTAGTACCGTACAAATAGTGTCGCCATAACTTCAAGGTAAACACAACCGCTGCCAATTCAAGGTCATGCGTTGGGTAATTCTTCTCGTGCTCCTTCAACTGCCTTGACGCGTATGCTATCACCTTTACCTCTTTGCATGAGGACACAACCCAATCCCATCTTGGATGCATCACTATAGACGACAAAGTCTTCCTTTTCCTCGGGTAGGGATAAAATTGGAGCTTCACACAATTTCCGTTGCAATGTACGGAAAGCCTTCTCTTGAGTCTCGGTCCAAGCAAACTTCACATTCTTTCGAGTCAATGCGGTCAATGATGAAGCGACTTTGGAAAAGTCTTGGATGAACCTTCGATAATAACCGACGAGTTCCAGAAAGCTTCGGATCTCAGTTGGACTTTTCGGAGGTTCCCAGTTCATCATCGCTTCTATCTTCGCAGGATCTACTTTCACTCCTTCACGGGTCACCACATGGCCGAGAAATTGAACTTCTCAAAACCAAAATTCTCACTTGGAGAATTTAGCATAAAGCTTCTCCCTTCTTAGAACCTCTAGGACCTCTCTCAAATGTTGCTCGTGCTGTTCTTCATCCTTGGAGTACACCAAAATGTCGTCGATGAACACTATGACCGACCGGTCCAAAAATGGTCGACACACACGGTTCATCAAGTCCATGAATATTGCTGATAACTTCGTTATCTGACGGGTTTTTACCCTCCGAATCATAAGCCTACGACTCGTCTTGGAGTAAGAATTGGCATTTTGGACTAATATTTTTGTGCAAGTTGTGTGTAGGCATGCAAGATGTCGAATGGAAGAAAAAGTGCTTATCATTACTCCATTTTGACATCCCGGACGACAAATGCATCGAACCAAGTGAACGGGCGAAAAATCAACAAATTTGGGTCTTGGCTAAAGTGCCTGGCGAAAGTGACAAGTGTCACTCTCGCTGGCACTCTCACGCAGAATGAACCGCGAGCAAATGGAGTCCTGGCTAAAGTGCCTGGAGAGAGTGACACGTGTCACTCTCGCGTGTCACTCTCGCGGTCGGGGGCTGACGGTATAAAAAGCTGCAGAAACTTAAGGTTTAGGGTTATCTCGAGATCTACGGAGGCTAGGCGCATAGGGAGACTGTTGGAGACGATTATTGAAGCCGAAACGACATCTTGGATTGATTGAGACGGTGGAACAACAATTGGATCATACAATTGGTAGCGAGTATCATTCATCGAGGGAGTTTTTATTCATTCCATTTGATTTTTGTTGAGAAGCAATGTTTTTGGGTGTTGCGATCTTCTCTACTATGGTTTTAATTGCTATTAGTAACATGAACTAAACCTTTTGAGGTTGGGGGAAGGATGGATTTTGGTTTTTCACCGTTGAATATATGATTAATGCAATCTTTTGAGTTTTTACACTTGTTGGTTGAAGTTTGTCTATCTTATTCTTATTGTCTATGAGATTGGCCATCTTATTTATCTTATTGATTGTTTTTCCCATTGAGAAATTGGATTTACAATTTGATAAAAGTTAGATAAACCTAGGGTGAGATATTGGATAGAGATATACCAAGTAAATCATAGTTTTGTATTGTGATTCTTTGCTTAATGAATTGAATGCTTCTTTTTATCGATCGAGAGATGGTAATAGATATTGCATGATTTATTCTTGCTATTCCTCGAGAGAGAGAGTAGTGAGTACAATTGGAATCACTAAATTCAAACTTATGTATTAACTCATTGAATGTGTATCATGTGCTTGTTGGTGAGATCCAGATGAAATCCGACCCTAGCCCTTTCTCTAATCATTTAAGTAATCTCTTGTGGTGTGAAATATTGCTTGAATAGTATTTCTGTGCCTGCTTCATTTTCTCTAGATAATTCTTATCAGCAGTTAGCTGATACAAACCAACCTTTTGATTTTAGTCTAGTTAATAGTTGATATAGTCTTGTGGTAATTAACACCAAGTTCCTACGGTTCGATACTCGTACTTCCATACGTATTACTTGATATGACACCGTACACTTGCGATACGTGTGGGAAGGGTGTAAACCCGACTTGTCCTTGTATTGAAAGGTTGTATATATAGCTTTGATTGCCATATATGAGCATTAATTGTCCAACGGTACTGATATTGATTGATCTTGATGGCGGTCGTCCGTTATATCCGTTGGTCATTATGTGCATTAAACCTATAATGAAAGATCCACAAAGGAAAAACGGTTGTGTGCAATGAATGATCAATGATCGTTAGTAACGTTACATAGCTCGTAAGATATAAGCCTGTCGAGTGATTCCTGTTAGTCGTGGACGTGGGAAACTCACGACGATCGTCGTCGAGGACGACGATGTCTACTATCGTACATTGTCATCATGACCTTATCTTAATACAATAATGGTCGCTGACTGGAGACGTTTGGTTTTCTTTCGTCGGACGTGACTTGTGAATTTTTACCCAAACAGTTAGCCCCTAAAATTCGGAAAGTTAGACGATAACTCGTTTTTTCGAATTTTGTAACCAGGTGGGACAAGTGTCGATTTCTTGTAACTAAATCGTTTCCTCTAGAACCGAAGCGATCCTGGGGGAAGCATGCAGTCGTTTAACTGCTGTGACGTCATGACGACGTGGGGCGCGTGGTGTCAAGCGTAGGGACAGGTGTCGTTCATCCGTAGAGGAGGGCGAAGAGTTGATACAGGTGTCGACCATCTGATGGTTTGTCCCGATATCGAATCGCATATAAATATTGACCATACTTGAATCCTTTCCTTTTACGCTTTTATGAAAATTTTCAGTTTCCCTTTCTAGTTTTCTCTTTTAAGAGAGTTTAGAACTTCCGTTTTTCCGATAACTTTTTCAAATGACAGTCGACCCTTTTAGCACTATGAAGGGAGAGGTCGAAATGAAAGATTTTAGGCGTCTAGCCAAAATCCCAGTCGAAGTTCGACTAAATGCTCTGGGTTAATGGAAGCCAAAACAATGCCCAAAGGGGTATTTCGTCTTTGTTAGATCATAGATTTATTGGATTCAAGATCATCAAGATTGAAGATGAAAGATTCAAGAAGTCAATGTTGAAAAGTCACTCTCAATAAAAGTCTAGGTCCTTTGTAATAAATAGTGAAAGTTATTTTTATTTTTATTTTTATTTATTTTAGTGTTTTTCCTAAAATAGGTATATGACCTATTCCTTGCTAGGGTTGTGCAAGGAGTGTGTGTGCATATTGAGAATTAATCAGCCGCCATCTTGTCAAGAGAGAAAAAGTGAGAGAGAGCTTAGAGAGAGAAAATATCCATTCAAGAGAAAACCTTGTAACCATTTGGATTGAATATCAAAAACAGGTTTGTTTAATCTCTTGATTGTGATTACATTGTTTATGTGATAAGAAACTGAATCTACAGGGTCAATCAATTGGTATCAGAGCATAATCCAGATTAAAATCAAAGTTTTTCAGAAAATAGTGGTTCGGCACTGTTCATCATCTTCCAGAACTGATTTTTGAGTTTTTATGTGTCTTTCGATTAGAAATCATCTGGGTTATGATCGAAATCAGTATTAAATTGGTTTTGTATTGGTTTATTTCAGTTTTGCACTGTAATCGATTCACATTTTGGTGATTTTTAGTGTTGTCAGTTTTCACGAGTCGTACACTGTTCCGTCAATCGATTCTCACTTAGAGTGTGTGTTTTTAAAATTAGTTGTTTGTAATCAGTCCTAGATGTGTTTGCGAGCTTATTTTCAAAGATTCAAGTTGTAAATCGAAGACTAGATAGGTTTTTGGGATTAACAGAGTCGTTTTTCGAAGCTGAGGTGAAGAACACAAGTTTGCGCCAGTTCATCCGGGTTTGCGCCAGTTCATAAGTGTTTCTCGCCAGATTCAAGGAACATTTGTGCCAGCCTCATCTAGCGCAAGTCAACTTTTGCGCCAACTTCCCATAGCGCAAAGTTTCTTTTTGCGCCATCTGTTCATCGCGCAAAACTCATTTTTGCGCCACTCGGGACTTCGGTCGCACTTCTACACCGGTCGACCCCAGGACCCCGGTCGACTCCGGTTTGCGCCATCCGCTATTCGCGCAAAGCTCAGATTCGCGCGACTCGCCTCTCGCGCAAAGTTCTACTTGCGCCACCCTCCTCTCGTGCAAAACCTTCCAGACTTGGCTAATTTCAGGATTTCGCGCCAACTCCTTTTCGCGCAAAGTTGTGTTTCGCGCCACCTGCTGTTAGCACAAAACTCCATTTTGCGCCAGACTCCTTTAGCGCAAAACTCCTTTTTGCGCCAGTCCTTTGGCACATTTCTCCCTTTTTGCTCCAGATTCTCATTTTCATTTGTAATCTGCATTTACTTGATTTTATTTGGACTAACGATCATTTTAAGTTTCTTATTGCATATCTTTCAAAAACAGGATGACTTCCAGAGAATCTCTCGCCATCGGAACCGATATGAAGCCACCAGTACTCTTCAAAGGAGAGTACGAGCAATGGAAGGACAGATTCTTGGACTTCATCGACAGACATGACTTGGGAGACTATATCCGAATATCCCTAAAGGAAGGAATTATGACACCTTCTACCAAGGTTCTAACTGTAGCTGGAGAGAACGGAGAAGAAGAACAGAGAGAGTATCCATTACCTCTTGATGAATACTCTGATGAGCAGAAGAGAAGACACAAGGGGGACAAATTGGCAAAGTCTTTCATTCTTCAAGGCATACCAAACGAGATATATGTCAAGATTGACAGCTACAATGCCACTGGAAAACAAATGTGGGATCAATTGGAGAAAATGATGCTAGGATCAAAAGTTGGGAACCAGCTCAAAATATCCAATTGTCTCAATAAATATGAAGAGTTCAAGGCTAAGAAGGGTGAATCACTGGAGGCTACTTATGAACGATTTGTAACTTTGTTGAATGAACTTAGCAAGAACAAAGTGAATAAGTCACAAGTTGAGCTTAATGTCAAGTTCCTTAGTATCTTGCAACCTGAGTGGAAGAGATTTGCTAGGCAAATGAAGCAAATGAAGGACTTGAATGACATACCACTCCATGAAGTCTATGAAACTCTTAGACAGAATGAAGAAGAGGTTGATGAGATTTTGGATGAGAAGAGAAAGGCCGAGAAGGCAGGTTTAGATCCAGTTGCTTTGGTTGTGAAACAAAAGAATGTAAGCCTTAAGAAGAAGAAGAAGATGATAGTTTCTAAATCAGAAGAGGATGAAGGTGTGCTTGACTCTGACGACTGTGATAACTTGAAGCAGGCCATGCTTATGTTGACAAAGGCTTTTCAAAAGAAGTTATACAAGAAGCCTAGTTCAAAAGTCAGAGGTACTCATCTGGTTCAAGCAACTACAACCACAAAGAGAAAGTTGAAGGAAAGAGGATAGAGGATAGGAAATCAGATGAGAAGAAGTTCAGAGCTGAAGAGGTCAAAGAGGAAGAACCTACAAAATGCTACAACTGTGGCAAATTCGGTAATTTTGCTAAGGATTGCCGCAAGCCCAAAGTCAGAAACTCTGAGTACTACAAGAACAAGCTACTTCTAGCCAAACAACAAGAGGCAGGAAAAGCATTGATGGAAGAGGATGAATTTTGGCTTGATCATTCTGAAAGTGAGGAAGAAGAGAAGGACGAAACAACACTCTTGTGCTTGATGGGTCATATGGAAGCTGAAGCTGATTCAGATGAAGAAGATAACGATGAGGTATGTGATTTAACCGAATCAGATTTCCTGAAACAAATGCATGCCATGATGACTAAACTCCAAGAATTAGAGTCTAAACTTAAGCATGAAAAATGTGTCATTAATGATAAAAATCAATCTATACATAAACTTAGCAACGATCTTGCTGAGAAAAATGTACTGATTGAAACTTTGCACAAAAGCATTGACACCGGTGCGAAAGAGAAGACTATAATTCATAAAGAGTTATCTGAAACTGTCTCAAAATATAGAGAATGTGAGTTTAAATCTAAAGAGCTTTCTAAAATGTATTCTTCGACTTCAAAAGAAAACAAATCTTTAACTGAAAAGGTGAATGCTTTGGAAGAGAAATTACATACCTTGGGTCAAACTGAACAAACCATTCATCTAAACAAACCTAAAGAGAAACCTGACTGTTGGGGACTTGGTTACAAGAACCCACACCACCTCAAAAAGGGTATATCTGAAGTGCCTGCTCTTTATGATTTTGGATTTATGAAACTGGCACCTCAATACCCAGAACTCAAATTTTTCTGGACTAGTCTGTCTGAAGAGGATAAAGCTAAGGAATATGCTAAAAGAAAGAACACAACTAAAATTCAACTCCCGTTTCGTTATAAGAAGTTGAATAATAGTTATAGTTCCGACAAATTAAAATCTCTTTCAAATGGTTACTTTGAGAGCTATTCTGTAAAAGAAATGGAGGCTAAACGCATTGAAGGTAAACTTTACGTTCCTCCTCTCATTTTGGAAACAAAAATTTCTGAACTCGAGAATACTCTAAAAGAAGAAAGGATCTTGATGGACTTAGAACAAACTGTATTTTCTACTGTGTTCAAAAATACTGAGTTTTCTAAATTATCCAAGGCTTTAAAATCTGATGATAGGTCTGGTTCACTTGATAATGAGTTTGATTTTCTAAACTCTGATGGTGGTTTAGATGACTGTGTTGGTGATTTTGACTTTAATGCTAAACTTCCTAATCATTCCTTCTTTGTTGTTAATTCTTTTGGATTACCAAGTGTGTTTGAAAAAGGTGAAACTTCAACGAAAGTTGATAAATCAGTTTCTGTGAAATCCAAAGTTGCCAAAGGTAAGAAGAAGAAATCCGGAAATTCACAGAAACATATCACCACTGGTAAGTCAAAGAAGAAGCATTTGGTTAATTCTCACCTTTCTAACTCTAAAGTTTCAAATGTTTCAGATTTGAGAAAGAAAAAGCTTGGAGTTAAGTCGGAATGGCTACCGAAACAGAAGATAGACGAGAATGCTAAATCATTTTCTGGTTTTGATTGTAATAGAAAGACTGCTAGTAAATATGATTTGATTATGGATGTTGCTAATTTTAAACCAAAACTTGTTGATTCTCGCAAGAAATATTCCATACGACAATTATTCCAGTTATCTCCGTCTGCTAGAAAGTTTTCAAATTATGATAGATATGATTATGCTTCTCGTAAATATCCTAATGTTTGGTTTGGAAATTATCATGCATATTCTTATCGTTCCAATTCTTCATATATTTTTCAAAAGAAAAGCGGACCCAAATTTCAATGGGTACCAAAATCTTGTGCTAACACAGTTGGACCCAAATACAAATAGGTACCAAAGAAAAAGGCTGAATCTGTGTTACAGGAATGTCAAGTCAAGGTTGAGTGAAAGAAATGATGGCTCTTTAATACTACAGTTCAAGACCCGCACTTCAATGCTCAAAAGTCTTTACTCCCAGTTTTTATATGGATATCTAAACCTCGTGTTTCTTAATTTCTCTTGTGTAGACCCGTCATATGTGGTACTTGGATAGCGGATGTTCCAAGCATATGACCGGGCAGAAAAGTCTGTTGACTAACTTTACAGAGAAATACTGCGACATAGTTCGATTTGGTAATGATCAGTTTTCACCAATTCTGGGTTATGGTGATGTGGTACACGAAAATGTCACGATTAAGAAGGTGAGCTATGTTGAAGGCTTAGGACACAACCTTTTTAGTATTGGCCAGTTCTGTGACAAAGACTTAGAGGTTAATTTCAAGGCCAAGAAGTGTTCGGTACGCACTGAGGACGGGAAAGAACTCTTGGTCGGCACTCGCAAGTCAAACCTCTACACCATTAACTTGTCAAAGGTCCAGACTGACAATCAGGTGTGTCTACTCTCAAAAGCCTCGATGCAACAAAGCTGGCTATGGCATCGACGACTCTCTCACCTCAACTTTCGATACATCAATAAACTGGTCAGTAAAAAAGCTAGTAAAAGGACTTCCTGAACTCAAGTATGAAAAAGAACACTTGTGTGCAGCGTGTGAAAAAGGAAAGATGAAGAGAGCTCCACACAAACCGAAGCCTGAACCGAGTACCAACTCTCATTTAGAGTTGTTGCATATGGATCTCTGTGGTCCTATGCGAACGCAAAGCTTAGGCGGAAAGAAATACGTGTTAGTTATTGTGGACGATTATTCACAGTATACGTGGGTCAAATTTCTACGGTCTAAAGATGAGACGCCCGAAGTTCTCATTACATTTCTAAAGACGATCCAGGTGAATCTGCAGAAACCAGTCAAGCTTCTTCGAACTGACAACGACACAGAGTTTAAGAACAAGATAGTTGAAGAGTATCTCGAATCGGTCGGGATAACACATCAATACTTTGCTGCACGTACGCCTGAACAGAATGGAGTAGTCGAAAGGCGAAACCGTACGCTAGTCGAGGCCGCTCGTACTATGCTCAGTCAATCTGACTTACCTCTATTCCTGTGGGCTGAAGCTGTGTCGACTGCGTGTTACACTCAAAATCGGTCTATGATACACTGCCGATTTCAGAAGACTCCGTATGCGTTGATCAACAACCGAACACCAACCATTAAATATTTTTATGTTCTTGGTTGTAAGTGTTTTGTGCTAAATGACAGAGAGAGTCTGAATAAGTTCAGTGCTAAGGCGGATGAGGGCATCTTTATCGGCTATTCTTCTACATCTACTGCATACCATGTATACCTGAAGAAGTCAAAGACTGTGGTTGAGAGTGTAAATGTTACATTCGATGAAGAGATGGCTTCTGAACACTTCAGTTCAGAACCCGTGATAACAGGAGTACTAGCTACTGGGCACATCAGTCCAGAACCTGTGTCTCAAGAGAACAAATCAGATGGCGCATCAACGTCTACTAATCATTTATCTGATTTAGATCTTTTATTTGAACTGTTTTATGATGAATATATTGGATCTAATGTGAATAAATCTGTTGTGGTTGACAGGATTGAAGATTCAACGATTGATCATCCAACCACTTCAGATGTTTCTACTGAACCAAATTCCCCGATTCAGCAAGATATTCCAGCTCAAAAGCCTACTCCAATAGTTGAAGTTGTATCTACTAATGATGAGTCAGAAGTTGCTGAGTCAGTTGGATGTGATGTAAGGAAAAATCAACAGACTGAACAAGTTGTACCTACTGAAGCTTCTGCACCAATTACTTCAACTGAATCCCTTCCTCATGATGTTTAAACTGAAGAACCTGAAAGTGGATTTTTAGATGACAGCCATGATCAATCTCCATCTACTCCACTCCCTCATGAACATCTCTGGACCAAAGAGCACCCTATTCACCAAGTAATTGGAGATCTTAACAAGCCGGTGCAAACTAGGTCAGTAACTTTGAATCAATGTATGCATGACTCATTCCTCAGCAAAATAGAGCCTACTCGAGTATCAGAAGCTCTTGCTGATTCGGATTAGGTGTCTGCCATGCAAGAAGAGTTAAACCAGTTTGAAGCCCTGAAGGTTTGGAGGCTAGTGCCAAAACCAGAAGGAAAGACCGTGATTGGAACTAAATGGGTATTCAAAAACAAGAAGGACGAAGATGGTATTGTTATAAGAAATACATCCAGACTTGTTGCCAAAGGATATAGGCAAGAGGAAGGCATCGATTACGACGAGACGTTTGCTCTAGTAGCGCGTATAGAGGCAATCCGCATGTTTCTAGCCTACGCAGCTCACAAGAACTTCACTGTTTACCATATGGACGTGAAGACTGCCTTTCTAAATGGCATTCTTAAGGAGGAAGTCTACGTCTCTCAGCCAGAAGGGTTTGTAAATCCAGATAATCCTAATCACGTATACATCTTGGATAAAGCCTTGTATGGTCTGAAACAAGCACCTCACGCCTGGTATGATGTTTTATCTCAATTCTTGGTCAAGTCAGGTTTTTCAAAAGGTAAAGTCGATACCACTTTGTTTATTAAAAAGGAGAAAGCTGATATCATTCTTATTCAGATATATGTAGATGATATTATATTTGGTTCTACAAATCCCAAATTCTGTAAGAACTTTTCAAATCTCATGGTGTCACGATTTCAAATGAGTATGATGGGAGAGATGAATTTCTTTCTCGAATTACAAATAAAACAGTTTTCAACGGGGATTTTCATTAATCAATCTAAGTACATTTTTGATATTCTTCGGAGATTCAAAATGGAAAATTGTAAACCGATAGGAACCCCAATGGCACCAAGTACTAAGATTAATACTGACTCTTCAGGAAAAAGTGTTGATGTTAGGACTTATAGAGGTATGATAGGGTCTTTAATGTATCTTACTTCAAGTAGACTAGATATAATGTTTTCAACATGCTTGTGTGCAAGATATCAGACTGACCCTAAAGAATCCCATTTAGTTGCTGTCAAACGGATTTTTAGATATCTGAAGGGGACTGCAGATCTTGGTCTGTGGTATCCTAAGGATACAGGGTTTGAATTAACTGCTTATTCAGACGCAGATCATGCAGGGTGCATGTTGGACAGGAAGAGCACTTCAGGTCACATTCAATTTCTTGGAGACAAGCTCGTTAGTTGGGCGTCAAAGAAACAATTATGTGTTTCCACATCGACTGCTGAAGCAGAGTATGTAGCTGCTGCCAGTTGCTGCTCTCAGGTCTTATGGATGCGAACACAACTTCGAGACTTTGGATTCAAGTTTGATAAAATACCGATCTATTGTGACTCGAAGAGCGCTATCGCCATATCAGCTAATCCTGTGCACCACACTAAAACAAGGCACATTGATGTCAGATATCATTTTATAAAAGATAATGTAGAAAAAGGTACAATATAAGTTTACTTTGTAAAAACTGATTACCAACTTGCTGATTTATTTACCAAACCTTTAGATGAAAAGAGATTCAATTTTCTTGTATCTAAGCTTGGGATGCTAAATCTCAAGGTCTAATCAGTAATTACCTATTAAAGTTTCTTTTATTGTAATTTTCCATCATTTCTTTATCATTATTTCCACAAGATATCTGCTCTTTAATAGGTTGTTCATGATCTCAGGGGGAGTGTGAAAAGTACTTCATAGATGATCATTGTTATCTTGAGGGGGAGCATATCTAATTTCTGCATTTACTTATTTGTCAAATCTTTTGTAATGCATGATTTTAGGGGGAGCCTTTACAAGTCAAAGGAGTATGGCTATGACTTCTGATTATTTCTGATCAGAACTCTTACTTTAATTGTTTTACTGCTTTATGTCTTTTAATTTCTGTGAATAAAGTTGCTTTGACTATGACCTTAAGACTTTTGCAGTTTGAGAGATGCTTACAAGATCATATCTTTATGACTTTAAGTTTGACTTCATGAGATGTAAGACTGCACGCAAAAGGTATAATTCCTTATCTTCATCTCATATATGGTTGAAAGAAGGACAACTTTCAATCATAAGAAAAACCTGTTCTTAAATGTTCAAACCACTTCCCGATTCTCAAACAAATTTCATGAATTGGAAGTGTGCTTTTAAATGTTTTCATGATCTATTTTGCGCTTTAACTGATAAAGTTAAATCATCTGAGCATCACATGTTTTATAGGAAAACATGGGATTTCTTTATGCTAGGACTTAACTGAACTTCTATGGATTCACGTTAACCAGTGTTTCCTACCCAAGAAGTTAATCCTTTAGTGATTAAGTGTGAGGAGTCCAAAAGAAATGAGTGTAGGATGTGTGTTGAGGTAAAATGGAAAAGAGAGTTTGGTTAGATGTGAGCTTAATTATTAAAAGAAAGAGGGTGTGAGAACAGAGTAAAAGAATATCAGACTCTGCACCAACTACTTTCTGAGCCGGGCATCCACATTACTAATGCTTCACAACTCTTTGGTGAACATTATTGAAACAGGCAACTAGCCCATGTCAACTCTTGATGAAATACCCCACCAACCACTCATTTTCTTCTTAACAAGAAAATGTTTCATTTTTCAAAAGGGGACGCAACACATTTACTATCTGATTTTCATTTGGAAAATCTGGATATTGAAAAGAAGGAAATATGCCCCACCTTCGCACTTCAATCATGTACATTGAGTCTGTGTTTATCTATTGTTGTCTCAGTGATTTACACAATGTTGAGCCTATATAAGCAATCATCCGTGCTTAATTATTTCTATCACTTGCACGAACACACAAGGAATTTGTTTCTTTGTCATAACGTTCATAGAAATTACCTTTGTGGTGTTTCGATGATTGAATGGAAGCTCTGGGGGAGTGAACATCAAAAAGCTCCTTTCCAATGTGTATTCGTTACACATAGTGACTTTGTGTTACTGACAGGCCTTGTTAACTGATTCATTTGTTGATTCAGGGGTTACATTCTTATTTTGTCTGGATTTGAAAAGATCTAGATGAATATATTGTTCGAATTGGCAGTGAATCAGTGGCTCTTCAAAGATCAGTATGGTCAAAGACATTTCTTGTGACGAAGTTTTGATGATATCGATGCTCAATTCATCAAAAAGGGGGAGAGCTAATCAAGAAATAGGGGAGAACTCAAGATTAAAGAAATGTCCAAGTCAGAAAGTTTCAAAGTTTTTGAGAATTTTTCTTTGAAGATACTTTGCTAAAGCATTCTACGCTAAATCGGGAGATAATTTCTTTCCATCATATGAAAGATATTTTATCTACATCTTTTGGGAGATTGCTACATTTTGAAGACAAAGAGGGACATTCTTTCTGAGCTTAAAGAGAAGAATTGGATTGCTAAATCTTTTTTGTAATGATCTTGATCCAAAGGGGGAGATTGTTAGATCATAGATTTATTGGATTCAAGATCATCAAGATTGAAGATGAAAGATTCAAGAAGTCAAGGTTGAAAAGTCACTCTCAATAAAAGTCTAGGTCCTTTGTAATAAACAGTGAAAGTTATTTTTATTTGTATTTTTATTTATTTTAGTGTTTTTCCTAAAATAGGTATATGGCCTATTCCTTGATAGGGTTGTGCAAGGAGTGTGTGTGCATATTGAGAATTAATCAGCCGTGTGTGTCCCAATAATGAATCATTCAATCAAGTAAAACAATAAACAACACAATAATTCAAACCTGATATTGATTAATCAAATGGTTACAATTGTTCTTGACAAGAAATCGACCTTTCTCTCTGCTTTTCTTCTGTAAACGGCGCACCACCACCACAAGCCAGCCTCCAATAATTAATTTTCTAATTAATCTCCCTAACCTAATTTACTCTAAACAAAACCATTTTATACTAAGGCCTTAATTAACCAAATGGGCTTGGCTTGACAAGGGCCCAACAACTAAAACAAATAACTAAATTAAAAGACAATAAATGAAAATACGGAAACATACTTTTGACTATTTATTACAAAAGGACCCTAGACTATTTGTTGAGATGACTTTATCAGCTTTGACTTCAGATTTCCATCTTCAGATAATTATGATCTTGAATCCAATAAAATTGTGCTATAACAATCTCCCCCTTTGGATCAAGATCATTCTTTAATCTCAGAAAGTTCAATCTTCCTCTTTTTCTTCAGAAAGTTGCAATCTTCCCAATCGATGAGAATATCTCTTGGAAAGAAATTATCTCCAGTTTCAGCTCGGAATGCTTTAGCAATTCATCTTCAAAGAAAATTTCTTCTAAGCAGCATATCTTCATAATATCTTCAGAAATGCTTTCAAAAACTTTTTATCTCCGCATTTCTTGATTGACGCTTCTCCCCCTTTTTGATGAAAAGAGCAAAGAGTTCATCAGAACGTGTCGTCAAGAAATTTCTTCCACCATTGATCTTGCAAACAGAACCACTGAGTATCCGTCAATTCATTAAGATGTTCATCCAGATCTTTGCAAATCTAGACAATATAGTAAATGAAGTGTAACACCTGAATCAACAAATGAATCAGTTAAAATTGCCCGTCAGTAACACAAAGTCACTGTGTGTAACAAATACACAATATAAAGGAGCTTTTATGATGTTCACTCCCCCAGGGCTTCCATTCAATCATCGAAAATCCACAAAGGTAATTTCTATGAACGTTATGACAAAGAAACAAATTCTTTGTGTGTTCGTGCAAGTGGTAGAAAGAAATAAAGCATATGATGTTTGCTTATAAGGCTCAAAATGTGTAAACCACTAAGACAAGTAGTTAAACACAGACTCAATGTGCATGAGTGAAATGTGAAGATGGGGCAGACTTCCTTCTTTTCAATATCCAGATTTTCCAAATGAAAATCAGATAGCATATGTGCTGCGTCCCCTTTGAAAATGAAACATTTTCTTGTTTGAGAAGAAAATGAGTGGCTGGTGGGGTAATGTCAAGAGTTGGCATAGGATAGTTGCCTGTTTCAATAATGTTCACCAAGAATTGTGAAGCATTAGAAATGTGGCTGCCCGGCTCAGAAAGTAGTTGGTGCAGAGTTTAAAAATTCTTTTACTCTGATCTCTCACCCTCTTTCTTTTAATCTTTAAGCTCACAGCTAACCGAACTCTCTTTTACAATATCTCTCATCACACATCCCACACTCATTTCTTTTTGAACTCCTCACATTCAACCACTACAGGATTAACTTCTTGGGTAGGAAACACTGGTTAACGTGAATCCATAGAAGTTTCTTTTAAGTTCTAGCACACTGATCCCATATTTTCCTATGAAGCACATAATGCTCAGATAGTTTAACTTTATCAGTTAAAGCTCAAAGATGAATCAGAAAACATTTAAGATCACACTTCCAAATCACGAAATCTGTTTGAGAATCGGGAAGTGGTTTGAACATTTAAGAACATGTTTTCTTATGATTGAAAGTTGTTCTTCTTTCAACCATAGATGAGATGAATATAAGGAATTATACCTTTTAGAATGCAGTCTTACATCTCACGAAGTCAAGCTGAAAGTCATAAAGATATGATATTTGAAGCATCTCTCAACCTACAAAAGTCTAAAAGTCTAGTCAAAGTAACTTTATTCACAGAAATTGAAATGACAGAAAGCAGTAAAACACTTAGTGTACGAGTTTTGATCAGAAGTAATCAGAAGTCATTGCCTTTACTCCTTTGACTTTTACGCTCCCCCTAAAATCATGCATCACTAACAAATTGATCAGTAAGTACAATGCATTCAGTATTGCTCCCCCTAAAACTAACATTGACCATCTATAAGATACTTCTCACACTCCCCCTGAGATCATGAACAAACTATTAAAGAGCAGGTATCATGCGGAAATAATAAGAAAGAAATGATAAAGAGACACAATAAGAAACTTTAATAGGTAACCACCGATTAGGTCTTAAGATTTAGCATACCAAGTTTTGAGACAAGAAAATTAAATCTCTTTTCGTCTAAAGGTTTGGTAAACAAATCTGCAAGCTGATAATCGGTTTTTACAAAGTAAAGTTCATTTGTTCCCTTTTCTACATTATCTTTTATAAAATGATACCGGGCATCAATGTGTTTGGTCTTAATATGCTGAACAGGGTTAGCAGTAATCGCAATAGTGCTCTTCGAATCACAATAGATTGGGATTCTATTGAAATGAAATCCATAGTCTCCCAGTTGTGTTTTCATCCACAAGACTTGAGAACAGCAGCTAGCAGCAGCTACATATTTCGCTTCGGCCGTTGATGTGGATACACATAATTGCTTCTTCGAAGCCCAACTGACGAGTTTATCTCCAAGGAATTGTATATGACCCGAGGTGCTTTTCCTGTCTAACATGAAACCAGCATGATCTGTGTCTGAATAAGATGTTAGTTCAAAGCTTGTATCCTTAGGATACCACAGACCAAGATCTGCAGTCCCCTTCAGATACCTAAAGATCCGCTTAACCGCAGACAAATGGGATTCTTTAGGATTGGCCTGATATCTAGCACATAAGCATGTAGAAAACATTATATCCGGCCTACTAGAAGTAAGATACATTAAGGAACCTATCATCCCTCTATAAGTTATAACATCAACAGCCTTTCCCGAAAGATCGGTGCCAATCTTAGTACCAGGTGCCATTGGGGTACCAATCGGTTTACAATTTTCCATTTTGAATTTCCGAATAATATCCAGAATGTATTTAGATTGATTGATAAAAATCCCCGTTGAAAATTGTTTGACTTGCAATCCGAGAAAGAAGTTCATCTCTCCCATCATGCTCATCTGAAAACGTGACACCATGAGGTTTGCAAAGTTCTTACAGTACTTAGGATTTGTAGAACCAAAAATAATATCATCCACATATATTTGAATAAGAATGATATCACCTTTATCCTTTTTAATAAAAAGAGTGGTATCAACCGTACCTTTTGTAAAACCTGACTTGACCAAGAACTGAGATAGAATATCATACCAGGCGCGAAGAGCTTGTTTCAGTGCATAAAGAGCTTTATCCAAGATGTAAACGTGATTAGGCTTATATGGATTTACAAACCCTTCTGGCTGTGAGACGTAGACTTCTTCCTTGAGTACTCCATTCAGAAAAGCTGTCTTCACATCCATTTGATAAACGGTGAAGTTCTTGTGAGTTGCGTAGGCTAAGAACAACCGAATTGCCTCTATACGCGCCACTGGAGCATAAGTCTCATTGTAGTCTATCCCTTCCTCTTGCCTATATCCCTTGGCAACAAGTCGTGCTTTGTTTCGGATAACGGTACCATCTTCATCTTTCTTGTTTTTGAACACCCATTTCGTACCAATGATAGTTTTACCTTGCGGTTTGGGTACGAGTCTCCAGACTTTCAGTGCTTCAAACTGATTCAGCTCATCTTGCATCACAGTTACCCAATCTGAATCGGCAAGGGCCTCAGATACGCGAGTAGGCTCGATCTTGCTCAGAAAGGATTCATACATACATAGATTTGATGTTGCAGACCTAGTTTGCACCGGTGCAGAAGGATCTCCAATAATTTGATGTACCGGATGCTCTTTGGTCCACTTATGTTCATGAGGGAGTGGATTAGATGCATTTTGATCATTGTCAGCATCTAGGAATCCACTGTTATCGCCTTCAGATGGTTCAGAATGAATGGGGTTTCAATTGAAGTAGTAGTTGCAGAGGTGGCAGTAGGTACAGCTTGGTCAATCTGTTGATCAATCCTTACAGTACATCCTGCTGAGTCAGCTACTTCTGTCTCGGCGTTGTTGGTCACAACTTCAACTGTCGGAGTAGGCTTTTGAACTGGAACTTCTTGCCGAATCGGGGAATTTGATTCAGTAGAGATATCGGAAGTGGTCGGATGAGTAGTCATCGAGTCTTCTATCCTGTCAACCACAACATAGTTAGGCAACTTAGATCCAAGAAATTCACCATAGAACAGTTCAAATAATAAATCCAAATCAGATAAATTAGAAGTAGACGACGAAGCGCCATCTGATTTGTTCTCTTGAGGTGCAGGTCCTGGACTGGTTGGTCCAGAAGCTAGAACTCCGATAATTACGGGTTCTGAACTGACGTGCTCAACATTGACGCTCTCGATCACTGTCTTCGACTTCTTCAAGTAAACCCGATATGCAGTAGATGTAGAGTAATAACCAACGAAGATGCCTTCATCCGCCTTAGCACTGAACTTGTTCAGATTCTCTCTGTCGTTTAAAACAAAGTATTTACAACCAAAAACATGAAAATATTTAATGGTTGGTGTTCGGTTGTTGATCAATGCATACGGAGCCTTCTGAAATCTGCGGTGTATCATGGAGCGATTCTGAGTGTGACACGCAGTCGATACAACTTCAGCCCACAAAAATAAAGGTAAGTCAGATTGGATGAGCATTGTTCGAGCGGCCTCGACAAGTGTACGATTTCGCCTTTCGACGACTCCGTTCTGTTGAGGCGTGCGAGCAGCAGAGTATTGATGTGATATCCCGACCGATTCGAGATATTCTTCAACTATCTTGTTCTTGAACTCTGTGCCGTTGTCAGTCCTGAGAATCTTGACTTGTTTTTGCAGATTGACTTGGGTCGTCTTTAGAAACGTAATGAGAACATCGGGAGTCTTATCTTTAGACCGTAGAAACTTAACCCAAGTGTATCGCATATAGTCGTCCACGATAACTAGCACATACTTATTTCCTCCTAAGCTTTGCGTTCGCATAGGACCGCACAAGTCCATATGCAACAACTGTAAAGGAGAGCTGGTACTCGGTTTAGGCTTTGGTTTGTGTGGGGCTCTCTTCATCTTTCCCTTTTCACATGTTGCACATAGATGTTATCTTTCATACTTCAGTTCTGGAAGACCTTTCACTATCTTGCCACTGACTAGCTTGTTGATGTACCGAAAGTTGAGGTGAGAAAGTCGTCGATGCCATAACCAGCTTTGTTGCATCGAGGCCTTTGATAGTAGACAGACCTGATTGTCAGCCTGGACCTTTGACAAGTTGATGGTGTAGAGGTTTGACTTGCGAGTGCCGACCAAGAGTTCTTTTCCTTCTTCAGTGCGTACTGAACATGTCTTGGCCTTGAAATTAACCTCTAAGTCTTTGTCGCAGAATTGGCCAATGCTGAATAGGTTATGCCCTAAGCCTTCAACGTAACTCACCTTCTTGATCGTAAGATTTTCATGTACAACATCACCATATCCCAGAATAGGTGAAAACTGATCATTCCCAAAACGAACTGTGCCGTAGTATTTGTCCGTAAAATTAGACAACATACTCTTCTGCCCGGTCATATGCTTGGAACACCCGCTATCCAAGTACCATATATGACGGGTCTGCACAACACAAATCAAGAAAGAAGAGGTTTAGGAACCCATTTAAAAATGGGACCTCCACTGTTAGTACTTGATTTTGGCACCCATTTAAATTTGGGTCCGATTTTTCTTTGAAAACCAGAAGCATGATAAGACGAATGATAATGATAAGATGAAACATTATATGAACCATACCAAACATCAGAATATTTACGAGGAGCATAATCACATTCACCATAATTTAAATACTTTTTATTTGATGGTGCTAACTGGAATAATTGCTTTATAGAGTACTTCTTGCGAGAATCAACAAGATTAGATTTAAAAGTAGCAACATTCACAATCACATCATCTTTACTAGAAGTCTTTTTATTCAAAATAAAACTAGAACTAGATTTAGCTTTCTCGTCTATCTTCTGTTTCGGTATCCATGCAGTCTTAACTCCAACCCTTTACTTTCTCAAATCTGAAACATGTGAAACTTTAGAGTTAGAATGATGAGAATTAAGAGAATGCTTCTTCTTTGGCTTACCAGTGTGGATCGGTTTCTGTGAAAGCTGAGATTTTTGTTTCTTACCTTTTGCTTTCTTTTATTTCACATAAATTGATTTATCAACTTTCGTTGATGTTTCACCTTTGTCAAAAACACTGAGTAATCCAAAGGAATTACCAACACAAGATGAATGATCAGGAAGTTTAGAAGAAAAATCAAACTGAGAAACACAGTCATTTAAAACACCTTCAGAGTTTAAGAAATTAAGCTCATTATCAAGTGAACCAGATCTGTCATCCGAATTTAAAGCCTTGGAGATTTTAGGAAAATTAGAAGTTATGAACACTGTTGAAAATACTGTTTGTTCAAAGTCTATCAAAATTCTTTATTCTATAAGAGTATTCTCGAGTTCAGAAATTTTACTTTCCAAAACTAGAGGAGGGACGTAAAGCTTACCTTCGATGGGTTTAGCCTCCAACTCTTTTACAGAATAACTCTCAAAATAATCATTTGAAAGAAATTTTGATTTACTAGATCTATAACTGTTATTCAACTTCTCATAGCGAAATGGAAGTTGAACTTTAGCTGTGTTCTTTCTTTTATCATATTCCTTGGCTTTATCTTTTTTCGACAGACTAGTCCAAAAAGGTTTGAGTTCCGGATGTTGAGGAGCCAATAACATAAACCCAAAGTCATAAAGTGCAGACACTTCAGAAATAACCTTTTTAAGATGATGTGGGTTTTTGTAACCAAGACCCCAAGTATCAGGTTTCTCTTTAGGTTTGTTCAAATGAATAGTGTGTTAAGTTTGACCAATAGTATGTAATTTTTCTTCCAAAGCATTCACCTTTTCTATTAAAGATTTAATCTCTTTTGAAGTAGAAAAGTGTCTTTTAGCAAGCTCTATAGACTTAAACTCACATTCTTTGTACTTTGAAACAGTTTCAGATAACTCTTTATGAATTATAGTCTTTTCTTTAGCGCTGGTGTCTATATTTTTGTGCAAAGTTTCAATCAATACATCTTTCTCAGCAATATCATTACTAAGTTTATGTATAGATTGATTTTTATCATTTGTGACACCTTTCTCACGCTTCAGTTTAGACTCTAATTCTTGGAGTTTAGACATCATGGTATGCATTCGGTTCAAAAAATCAGATTCAGTTAAGTCACATACCTCATCATTATCTCCATCATCAGAATCAACTTCAGCTTCTGACTGGTTCTTTCCCATCAAGCACAGATGTGCTGTCTCGTCCTTCTCTCCTTCTTCAGATTCTTCGTCCGAATGGTCGAGCCAGTATTCATCCTCGGCCATTAATGCTTTTCCAGCCTCTTGTTGCTTGGCTAGAAGCATCTTATTCTTGTAATAGTCGGAGTTTCGGACTTTTGATTTGCGGCAGTCCTTGGCAAAATGACCGAGTCTGCCACAGTTGTAGCACTTTATCGGTTCTTTCTTCTTGGTCTCTTCAGCTCCATCCTTCTTCTTGTCTTCTGGTCTCCTTTCTTCAACTTTCTCTTTATGCTTGTAGTTGTTCGGACCAGACGAGTACCTCTGACTATTGGAGTTTGACTTTTTATAGAACTTCTTTTGGAAAGCCTTGGTTAACATAAGCATGGCTTCCTTCAGTTGCTCACAATTGTCAGAGTCAAACTTTGCCTCGCTATCAGCCTCTTCTGATTCAGATTCTATCACCTTCTTCTTCTTAGATTTCTTGACCACGAGAACAACTGGATCAGCAACTGCTTTGTCAGCCTTTTTCATCTCAGCCTTGATCTCTTCCACTTCTTCTTCATTCTGTCTGAGGATTTCATAAACTTCATGAAGAGGAATGTCGTGCAGATCCTTCAGCTGCCTCATTTGTCTGGTGAATCTCTTCCACTCAGGCTGAAGGTTGCTGAGAAATTTCACATTCAGCTCCACGTGAGATTTGCTGATCTTGTTCTTGCTCAGCTCATTCAGTAATGTGACGAATCTCTCATAAGTGGCTTCAAGTGATTCTCCAGCTTTAGCTTTGAACTCTTTATAATTATTCAAGCAGGTGGAAACTTTGAGTTCATTGCCAACTTTAGATCCAAGCATCATCTTCTCCAACTGATCCCACATTTGCTTACCGGTAGCGTTGTAGCTATCAATCTTGACGTATATTTCATTCGGTATGCCTTGGAGAATGAATGATCTTGCCAGCTTGTCACCCTTGTGTCTGTTCAGCTGATCTTCCGAATATTCACCAATCGGTAATTTATACTTTGTCTCTTCTTCTTGGCCATTTGCTCCAGCTACAGTGAGAACCTTTGTTGGGAACTGAAAAATTCATCAAGTATGGTTAATGCTGCTAGTTCAAAGTTACTACTGCTAGAAGACTTAAAGGTTAATACTGCTGAGTGTTACTACTGCTAGTAGAATTAATACTGCTAGTCAAAGTTAGTGCTGCTTGAACAAAGTTAGTACTGCTTAGCTAGTTAGTACTGCTAGTAGTTAGTGCTGCTTAGTAGTTAATGTTGCTAGAAGAAATTTAATGCTGCTGAAGATTAATACTGCTTATATGATGAAGATTCGCATGAAAGGATATACATGGAAGCTTAGAGATATACATGGAAGATATACTGAAGATATGTTTATTTTTTTTTAATTATCTTTTTGTTTAGTATATGTATAGAAGATACATAATAGTTTTAAATAATTCATTCATTCATTCTAAGTGTTAGTTCTAGAGAGAAAATCAACCTCAAGGCATAGATCCTAATTCTAGAGAAGTAGAATTCGTATTGGTGAGTCTGTTCATCAATATTGAGGTTGAGTGTGTAATCTTGTAACTTCAAAGCATTCAATACAAGTTTACAGTTTGTTCTTCATATTTTCTGTATTGATTTACTATTTCATTGAATATCAAAGTGTTATTCCGCAAACTTCTTTGATATTGTTTATGAGAATTAATTCTTGTTAAGAATTCGATCCTGACAAGTGGTATCAGAGCGAAACTCTCTCATAAGCACTATCCATCATGGAAAATCTTACAGAATCAAACAGTACTTTGGTCTCTAAGGTTCCAATGCTCAAACCCAGTGAGTTTGACATGTGGAAGATCAGAATTAGACAATATATTCTTCTCACTGACTTCTCAATGTGGGATATCATTGAGAATGGTCCTTCTGAAGCTGGAAGGATAGGAGCAGATGGGAAAAGACCTCCACCAAAGACAGATGGTGAGAGGAAGATCAGACAGACAGAGATGAAGGCCTTGAGCACTCTGCTCTTGGCCATCCCCAATGAATATCAGCATCAATTTTGCAACTGCACTGATGCTCAGATTCTCTGGAATGCTCTAGAGAAAAGATTTGCTGGAACTAAAAGCATCAAAAGAAATCAAAGAGATGTTCTAAAGCAGCAGTATGAGAACTTCACTTCCTCAAAGAATGAGTCTATGACTCAAACTTTTGATAGGTTCAACAAACTCATAGGTGAACTGGCTACTGTAGGAGTAAAGATGGAACAAGATGATATCAACAGAAAGTTCCTCAGATCTCTTGGGGATGAATGGACTATGTACACTGTCTCATATAGACAGAGTGACAATCTGGAAGAGAAAGAACTTGATGATCTATACAATGATCTAAGAGTTTTTGAAACTGAGGTAGAAACCAAGAAGAAGCCCTCTGGTTATATCCACAATGCTGCACTTCTCTCAGCATCCACTGATACTACTGCTAACCCTGAAGCAGTTAGTACTGCCAGTGGAGTAAGTTCAGAAAAAGGCACTGAAACTATCTTTGAAGCCTTTTTGTCCAGTCATAGCAGCAATTCTTTGATTAATGATGATCTGGATCAAATTCACCCTGATGACCTGGAGGAGATGGATATTAAATGGCAGATGGCCATGTTATCAATGAGGGTGAAGAAGTTCATTAAAAGAACAGGAAGGAATAACTTCTCTCAAAGAAGAGAAGATGGAGCTGGTTTTGACAAGACCAAGGTGGAATGTTATAAGTGTCACTTGAAAGGACACTTTGCTAGAGAATGCAGGAGTGCTGTTCCAAACAATAACCACCAACAAGCTCAGAATGGAGGCTACAATCAAAACAAGAATCCTGCTCAAGCCCTTGTTTCTCAACAAGGCATGGGATTTGACTGGAGTGATCAAGCTGAGGAAGCCATTCAGAATCAAGCTCTTATGGCAGAAGTGTCTGATCTTCCCTCTGAGGTAATTTCTAATCTTTGTACTAAATCTTGTATTGATACTGTTACAAGATACAGGGATCACAATCAAAGTATGTGTGATGACCTCAAAAGATTAGAAAAGGACAGAAGAGATTATGTGTTGATAGTAGAGAGATTTGAAGAGCAAATCAAAGGCTTTCAAGCTAATGAACTTCAACACTCTTATGACACAAACTATTGGAAGTGGGAAAAGAATGAGTTAGAAACCAAACTGTCTAAGTCCTTAGAAGAGAATGATAGGCTGAAAGAGGAACTGTCAAAAGTTAAGCTGGACATAGAAAAGTTTTCTTATGCTTCAAAAGCAATGGATTCTCTTCTAAAGGCTCAGATTCATGATAAGATGAAGCCTGGTATTGGATACAACAATACACCACCTCCTTACAATAACAACTATATCTCTCCTACATCAGACTTGTTAGAAACTAAGGAGAAAAAGAACTTGTCTGAAGAAGCTTTTAAGATAGATCCTTTGGATGAGGTGATAGTTAAGGATTTGACTGAGAAAGAAGCAAGTGTGAACAGGGATAATACTGTGAGTAAAAAGATACCATTTGAAAACAATATTATCACCAATGAGGGATGTGGGAAAATCTGGGTCAAGTCCAAGGAGTTAGAGAAGACAAAAGGAAAGGATAACAAGGTCCATTACAAACAAACCACAGTTGTGAATCCTGGATCTTGTAAACAGTGTGATTGCAGTAAAGCCAAGAGCCTAAATTCTGGTCTAAAATGAGGAAATCAAAGAAACTGGAATAATCAATGGGCTCAGAAACAAGGAGTTGATCTGAATAAAATCAATAGACCAAAACCTTGTTTCATATGTGGCAAGTTAAATCATTTGGCTAAGTATTGTTACTTTAACCCTATTAACCAACAGATGAACTTTCAAAGATTTGTGCAAAAACCTGTTGGTTATAAAAAGGCTGAAAAGACACATGTGATAAAGAAACATGGTGAAAGGAAAAGCCCCATAAAGAAAAAGATTTTAAAAGAAAGTGTCAAAATATGGGTGCCTAGAAGCAATAAAACTGTTAGTACTGATGACAGGGTTAGAAGCACTAAAAATGTTAGTACTGCTAACATGGTTACTACTGCTACCTGTGTTAGTACTGCTAAAAATATTAATGCTGCTAATACTGTTAGTACCTCTTCAAAGGTTAATACTGCCAACACAGTTACTGCTGCTAACACAGTTACTACTGCTAACAATGTTAGTACTGCTAAGCATGCAAATGCTGCTAAGGCAGTTAGTACTTCTAAAACCAGTATTGCTTCTAGCAAAAATATTTCTAAGCCTATTATTGTGACAAAATACTCCAAGCATGAGGAATCAAAGTTCAAAAATCTTGTTAAGAAGGAATGCAAGTATTTTGATGAGAAAGGGGTACCCAAGACCACTTTGGCTTGGGTTCCTATTTCATACTAACTGACCTATCTTATGTGCAGGGCAACCAACATCTCAAGGGAAAGAGCATATGGCATGTTGATAGTGGTTGCTCTAGGCACATGACAGGCAACATGTCATGCCTTCAGGATCTCAAGCATATCAATGAAGGACATGTTGCATTTGGAGATAATCTTACTGGTGGTAAGATAAGTGGAAAAGGTAATGTCACCAAAGGTAAGATGACATTTGAGGATGTCTACTATGTTGATCAATTAAAGTACAACCTGTTAAGTGTATCACAGGTGTGTGACAAACAACATAGTATATTATTTACAAATACTGAGTGTATGATCCTTGCTCCAGGGTTCAAGGTAGTTGATGAAAGAATGATACTACTTAGAACTCCAAGGAAGGACAATGTTTATTGTCTAGATATGGACAATGTTAATAGTGATTCATCCCTGAACTGTCTTGTTTCAAAAGCTTCTGTGGATGAATCCTCTCTTTGGCACAGAAGGATGTGTCATATGAATTTCAAGACTATGAACAAACTTGTTAAAAACAACCTTGTAAGAGGTTTACCTTCAAAAGTCTTTTCATGTGATGATCATTGTGTTGCTTGTCTTAAAGGCAAACAACACAAAACTTCTCATAAGACCAAAGAGTTAAATTCTGTTTCTTCTTGTCTCCAGTTATTGCATATGGATCTGTTTGGTCCTACAAATGTTATGAGTATAGTCAAGAAATCTTACTGCTTAGTTATTGTTGATGATTACTCCAGATTTACTTGGGTATATTTTCTAAGGACTAAGGATGAGACAAGTAGACTTATCAAATCCTTTATTCTAAGAATTGAAAACCAAACTAATCAAAGAGTAAAAGTCATTAGATCAGATAATGGAACTGAGTTTAAAAATCATGATCTAAACACCTTTTGTGAAGAGAAAGGTATTGAGAGGCAATATAGTGCTCCTAGGACTCCTCAACAGAATGGTGTTGCTGAAAGGAGAAATAGGACACTAATAGAGGCTGCTAGATCTCTGTTGGCTGATTCAAAATTGCCAATTACCTTCTGGGCTGAAGCAGTTAATACTGCTTGTTATGTCCAAAACAGAGTTCTAGTGGTCAAGCAAAAGAACAAGACCCCATATGAGCTTTTAAATAAAAGAAAACCTTTCATTGGTTTCCTCAAACCTTTTGGGTGTCCCTGTACAATTCTCAATACCAAATCTCACTTAGGTAAGTTTGATAGCAAAGCAGATGATGGATTTCTTGTTGGATATTCATCTCAGAGTAAGGCCTACAGAGTTTTTAACTCATCTTCTAGAATAATTGAAGAAAGTGACAATGTTAAATGCAATGAGAATATACCAAATCCTATTGGGTCTGGACCTCAGTGGCTATTTGACATTGATTCACTAACTAACTCTTTTGGTTTCAGTAATGAGTATGCAGGTTCAGGAAGTGGAGGTTCAGGGATCACACAAGTTCAAGAAAGTATATCTAAATCTGTGATATTTCCCATACCCACAGTGAATTCTGTTGAAGACTTTGAAAAGGAATCATTATCATTTACTGGACCAAGTCAGAGTGAAGAAGAAACTAGAGATGAGGAGACTCAAGAAAATAAAGAATCAGAAGTGGCATCTGAAAACATTTCAGTTGAGTTGCATGACTCTAATCTAGAGGTTGGACTGAATGAAGAACCTAGTCATACCACCAGAGTTCAAAAGAATCATCCTCCACAGTTGGTAATAGAAGATATCTCTTCTCCTATGATGACTAGACATCAAAGCAGGATTCAAGAAATGCAAGATCAACAGCATACAGTGCTTACTTGTTTTCTATCCCAGCTTGAGCCTAAAAAGGCACATGATGCTATGAAAGAATCCAGCTGGATAGAAGCAATGCAAGAAGAACTGTTACAGTTCAAACTACAAGATGTATGGGATCTAGTAGACCTTCCTAAAGGTCACAGAGCAATTGGCACAAAGTGGATTTTCAGAAACAAGAGAGATGAAAGAGGTATTGTCATAAGGAACAAAGCAAGGCTAGTGGCACAAGGATATACTCAAGAAGAGGGTATAGATTATGAAGAAGTTTTTGCACCTGTGGCTAGGATAGAAGCAATCAGACTATT
Source organism: Arctium minus (assembly GCA_954870635.1). Taxonomy (NCBI): domain Eukaryota; kingdom Viridiplantae; phylum Streptophyta; class Magnoliopsida; order Asterales; family Asteraceae; genus Arctium; species Arctium minus. Next base: position 39,345,400 of record OX941080.1, on the reverse strand, counting down.
CCTAGCCTATGCTTCTTACATGAACTTCAAAGTCTATCAAATGGATGTAAAAAGTGCTTTTCTCTATGGCTCAATTGAAGAAGAGGTATATGTCTGTCAACCACCAGGGTTTGAAAACCCAAGCTATCCAGACAGGGTATACAAATTGAAGAAAGCACTTTATGGACTACATCAAGCTCCAAGAGCATGGTATGACACTCTGTCATCCTATCTCTTAGAAAATGGCTTTGAAAGAGGAGTCATTGATAAGACTCTATTCATCAAGAGAAAGAAGAAGGATATCCTGTTGGTCCAAATCTATGTTGATGATATTATCTTTGGATCCACAAGAGAAAACATGTGCAAGGAGTTTGAGGATCTAATGCATCAAAGGTTCAAAATGAGTTCCAAGGGGGAACTTACTTTCTTCCTTGGACTCCAAGTTCAACAGAAGTCAGATGGCATCTTCATCTGTCAATCCAAGTATGTGCAGGACATTCTAACCAAGTTTGGTTTCTTAGAGTCAAAACCTGCCAGCACACCTATGGAAACACACAAGCAAATAACAGCAGATCTTGAGGGGGAGGATATTGATGTGCATCATTATAGATCCATGATTGGCTCTCTCATGTATCTCACAGCATCAAGGCCAGATATAATGTTTCCAATCTGTGTGTGTGCAAGATTCCAAGTTAGGCCAAAGCAATCTCACTATCAAGCTGTTAAGAGGATATTCAGATATCTCAAAGGGCAACCCAGATTGGGACTTTGGTATCCTCATGACTCATCCTTTGACCTACTTGCATACTCAGATAGTGATCTAGGTGGAGCAAACTTGGACAGAAAATCTACTTCTGGAGGATGTCAGTTTTTGGGTGCAAGATTAGTATCATGGCAGTGCAAGAAACAAACCACAGTATCCACATCTACAACAGAGGCAGAGTACATAGCAGCTGCAAGTTGCTGTTCTCAAGTCTTATGGATTCAGAATCAAATGTTGGATTATGGGGTAACCTTTCTACACACTCCAATTTTTATTGACAACAGCAGTGCTATTAGCATTGTTAATAATCCAGTCAAGCACTCAAAGACAAAGCACATTGAAATCAGGTATCACTTCATAAGAGACTGTAATGAAAAGAAACTTATTCAAGTTGTAAAAGTTCACACTGATAATCAGTTTGCTGATCTATTCACTAAAGCCTTTGATGTGGGTAGATTCACTTTCTTGGTAACTAGTGTTGGAATGATCAACTCTGAATAAGCCCCTTCTCAAAAAGTGGTTCTATACCTGTATATTATTTCTTCTTGGTATTACTAATCTTCTTTTTCAGGATATGTATAGCAGTACTCAGTGTTTCGCAAGTTTAAAGGAGTAAGTTAGTTAATACTGCTAGTTAGTTAATACTGCTAGTAGTTAATACTGCTAGTTCGTTAATACTGCTAGTTAGTTAATACTGCTAGTTAGTTAATACTGCTAGTTAGTTAATACTGCTAGTTAGTTAATACTGCTAGTTAGTTAATACTGCTAGTCGTTAATACTGCTTTCAGTTACTACTGCTAGTTAGTTAATACTGCTAGTAGTTAATACTGCTTTCAGTTAATACTGCTAGTAGTTAATACTGCTTTCAGTTAATACTGCTAGTAGTTAATACTGCTAGTAGTTAATACTGCTTTCAGTTAATACTGCTAGTAGTTAATACTGCTTTCAGTTAATACTGCTAGTAGTTAATACTGCTTTCAGTTAATACTGCTAGTAGTTAATACTGCTCTAGGTTAATACTGCTTATGTTCCGAATACTATAAATACTCTTTGCCCGCCTAAAAGTTCATAACGACTCTTTGCATACTGTTCACTTGCGCTCTAAACCCTTTCTCTCTCAAGTTCGAAGTTTTCAGGCAAGCTTTTCACTACGATCAATGGCATCCATGGCATTCATCGATGAACACAATGAGATCGCGATGCTACAAAAGCCAAAGCAAGCTGCAGGATTTCATCAGATTGTGGATTTCCTCACGTCAAGCCATATTGCTCATGCTCTTACTATATCACCTACAATCTATATTGAGCATAAAAGGCAGTTCTGGGCTAATGCCACCATTGTTGCTGAAAATGGTGTGCAAATGATCAAGACAAGGATCTGTGAAAAGCCACTAACAGTTACTAAAGAGGTTATTCGCATCAGTCTACGTCTAGACGATGCCTCTGGTATAACTTCTATCCCAAACGATGAACTGTTTTCCAATCTTACAAGAATGGGGTATGGAGGCCCATTGGGTGTTTTCAAATTCTCTAAAGCCAAATTTTCACCCCAATGGCGTTTCTTTGTCCATACTCTCATGCACTGTATCTCCAAAAAGACTACTGGATGGAGTGAGTTCAGCAGCACCATTGCTTATGCTTTGGTGTGCTTGGCCACTGCCAGAAAGTATAACTTTTCTAAAATGATTTTCAGTGATCTTGTCTCAAACATGGGAAACAAAAAGAGCTTCTTTATGTACCCCAGGTTTGTTCAAGAAGTCATTACTCATGAATTAACGGATATACCTCAACCTGTTGGGGTATATGTACCTAAACCCCCCAAAGGCAAGGTTTTCTCAAATATGAGAAGATCTGCTGGGGACTCGGAAGGAGTTGACACCCCATTGTTCTCTACAATGATGGTGGTGTCCCAAACCAATGAAGGTATGGTAGCAGGGTCAAGGCCCCCATTAGACCAATCAACTGCTAGCCAATCCCAACCTTCCCACTCTAAATCAATTCCTCAGTCCCTTCTTGAAAAACCAACCTCTCCTATCACCCAAACTTACAAGAGGAAACAGGTAAAGAAGGCTCCTTCCCTTCTTGTACCATCATCCCCCAAGCCTTTAAGCCCTCTAAGGGAGCATTCTCCCTTAGAGAATATCCAAAGGGAAACCACAAGGGTGTCTCCCAACCCAAAGGAGGTGCTCTCTGAGGAGGAGGTAGAGCATATGGGTGCTGAGGCTACCACTACTTCTGCTAGCACAGAGGAGGAAAGTGGTAACATTAATAAGACCTCCCCCATGGCAACTTTGAATGAGCAATCATTCAAAGGTCCCTGGTGCCAAGAAACCAAGGGGGTGGACAGTGCTTCTGCTAGGCAGAAGACTTCCACTAATAAAAGATCCCATGATCCTTCAATAGAGGGTAACACTTCTGGAGAGGGTGAGGACAGATATACGTACTATGAATTGATGGAAACAATGGGGAACATCAATCAAGATGTTCTCAAACAAGGCAAAGAGATTGAAGAAATGAAGTTGGTCATTCTGTCACAACAAGTACAGATTGCTAAGCTGAAAAAGATGGTGCTAAGTCTGGTACAGAGGAAGAAGAGAAAGCAATTCCAACTAAGGAGAAGGAACACTGAGAATGATGCTCCCAAAAAGGGGGAGATCAACATGGAAGAAGCCACAATAAAGGGGGAGCTTGATGGAGAGAAATATGATGTTGAGGGGGAGCAGGAAGCAGAAACACAAAGAGATTCAGTGCCAATAGAAACACAAGAAGCAGCAGAAACAGTTACTACTGCTGACATAAATAAAGCAGCAGAAACAGTGAAAGAAGTATTAACAGATATTGAGATTGCAGAAACCTTACTTAAAGCCAAGAATGATACTCCCAAGGTCACTTCAAAGACCAAAGGAGTAATCATCAAAGAACAAGGTGAAGTGATCAAGAAAGATAACAGTAAGAAGGCAATGAGCAAAGACAAAGGAAAAGCAAAGATGGTGGAATCTGATCAACCAGTCAAGAAGCAAAGGTTGGTTGAATCAGATGAATCCTTAGCCAGGAAGATGCAAGAGGATATTGAAAAGGAAGAAAGAGTTCAGATGGAAAAGGACAGGGAGATGGCAAAAGCTCTAGCTGCTAAACTAAATGAAGCTTATCAACTGAGTCTGGCAACTGAAATTGCACAGAAGAAAGCTGCAACTATGAAGAAATCAGTGGTAGTAAAAGCAGCTACAAAGAAGAGAAAACCCTCAAGGACATTCCTAGGTACCCAAGAGAGAAACAAGATGATTATATTTCTCAAAGGTGCTGTAGGAGTCAAAAAGGAGATGTTCTCCAAAATGTCTTTTGAGAAGATCAAAGAGTTGTATGAGTCAGAGATGTTAAAGCTTCAGGGAAATGAAACTGCTAGGGTGGAGATGGAGAAGAGGATGAAAGAAAGTAATGACTTTGATTGTCAAAAGCCATTTCCAGATGAGCAAGAAACACCCCCTAAGAAAGAGGCCACTCTGGGAGAAAGTCTAAAGACTTTAAAGAGAACAAAGATGATGGCTAGGAGAAAGTCAATCAAGAAGCCTAGAATAGCTGAAGGAGAGGCTGAGAAGGCTGCTGAAGAAGAAGGGGCACCTGAGTCATCTAAACAGAAAGAGCCAGCAAACACAGATGATGTAAATTTGTATATGGTAGTGATGGACAAAGTGCCTGAACCAATTTCAGCAGAACCTGTAGGAGTTAAGCCTCCTGAGGTCATTCACTGGGATACATTGACAGTGGATGGAAAGGAATACATAAGGCTGAAAAGAAAGGATGAAAAGTATGAAGTGTTCAACACATGGGCAAAAATTGTCAGAACATGCTCTAGGTCAGATCTTGAAGAGATGTTTGAGATAGGAATGAAGCTGTATGCAGATATACTGAACGCTCCAGAGATTTCAATTACAAAACTGGTAATGGAGTATCTGTGTATGATGTTCAAGCCTGATGAAGTAGAGCATGTGATCAAGAATGTGTTCAAGTCAGTAAACAGTTGGACTCTATATGAAATTAGTGGAGTATATACAGTGACTTTGGATTTAAATCACACTGAATACTTTCTAGTGGATAGAGTGTACAAGCATAGCAGATTGAAACTTCATGCCATGCTGAAGAAAAAGTTAAGATGTGTTCCAGATTCAGAAATGGCTAAATACTTGATTCAAAGAACCATCAATCAGAGTTTGGGATTGGATGCAAACACTGGAATGTAGACCATTATGAAGTTTTGGGAGCATCTTGAAAAGAATCTTGAAGATTAATTCTGAAGAACTTGACTTCTTTTCCTAAAAGTCAAGTTAGGGGGAGATTGTTGGGAACTGAAAAATTCATCAAGTATGGTTAATGCTGCTAGTTCAAAGTTACTACTGCTAGAAGACTTAAAGGTTAATATTGCTGAGTGTTACTACTGCTAGTAGAATTAATACTGCTAGTCAAAGTTAGTGCTGCTTGAACAAAGTTAGTACTGCTTAGCTAGTTAGTACTGCTAGTAGTTAGTGCTGCTTAGTAGTTAATGCTGCTAGAAGAAATTTAATGTTGCTGAAGATTAATACTGCTTATATGATGAAGATTCGCATGAAAGGATATACATGGAAGCTTAGAGATATACATGGAAGATATACTGAAGATATGTTTATTTTTTTTTAATTATCTTTTTGTTTAGTATATGTATAGAAGATACAGAATAGTTTTAAATAATTCATTCATTCATTCAAAGTGTTAGTTCTAGAGAGAAAATCAACCTCAAGGCATAGATCCTAATTCTAGAGAAGTAGAATTCGTATTGGTGAGTCTGTTAATCAATATTGAGGTTGAGTGTGTAATCTTGTAACTTCAAAGCATTCAATACAAGTTTACAGTTTGTTCTTCATATTTTCTGTATTGATTTACTATTTCATTGAATATCAAAGTGTTATTACGCAAACTTCTTTGATATTGTTTCTGAGAATTAATTCTTGTTAAGAATTCGATCCTGACAAGTTGGTCGGAGGTGTCATGATTCCTTCTTTCAGAGATTTCCTGATAAGATCTCCCAACTCATGTCGATCGATGAAGTCCAAGAATCTGTCCTTCCATTGCTCGTACTCCCCTTTGAAGAGTACTGGTGGCTTCACATCTGTTCCAATGGCAAGAGCTTCCCGAGACATTCTTACTGATACGATTAGTAGTCTAACTTATCTGATATTATACAATCAACTGGATGAGATCGTTAGAAATCAAGATAAAATCACACAATACTGAAAATCTTAGAATGAGATTCAAAAAAATCTGATCACGAACAGAACTTTGTCCCTCTTCGCAGACTTAGCACGGGGGTCAAGGGGCAACGCCCTTGCGGGGGTATGGGGGCAGCGCCCCTAGAGAAAAAAATTCGGACATTTAGAGGCCATATAACAGTTTGCAAATAAATTGAAAAATCGAACTGTGCAATCCTGGAACAAAATTCGCAAAAGTGAACAGTGAATAGTGTGAACAGTACTTGCGCAAAGTTAAGGTTTGCGTATCAAGGCCGATGCGCAAAGTGAGGTTTGCGTGTCAAGGCCGATGCGCAAAGTGGAGGTTTACGTATACTTGTTCGACCGAGGAAGTGCAAAGACCGGTATGATGCTATGAACCGATATACCTTCGACCGATAATATGTAAGACCGAATGGTTGTTCGACCGACAGTGTGCTTAGACCGATAGTGAGTTAGACCGAGATAGATCTTCGACCGAAAAAGGATTAGACCGATAAAGCTTAGACCGATATAATTCTTAGACCGATAGTGTCTAAGTCCGAAAGTGTGCTTAGACCGATATAGGTCTTCGACCGGAAATAGATTAGACCGATATAGCTTAGACCGAAGTGGACTGTGTGTACCGGTCGACCGATAAGGTGTGGTTGACCGATAGTGAAAGGACCGATATAGCGTGATACGCAAACCAAGTCGACCGATATGAATGTCGGGCGACCGGTATGTTCTTGATGTTCTTCGACCCAGAAACACAAATCAGTCCAGAAAACACTCGAAATCTCGAATTAAACTACCAAACTTTGCCAATTCGATCAATTTACCGACTAGAACATATTGCAATCAGTTAATTTCAATAAAAACCACTTTAAGAATAAATCGATTTATGACACAGTGTCGACTCAAAAACGAACCCAAAAAACAAAAATCATCACTTTGATAATCAAAATCGATGCAATATTCAAATCAACCAATACCCAATCACGATAATATGCTAAACAAACACAATCCAATCAATAAACACTTGAAAGAACAATCACACAATAAAAATTATGAATCTTTGACAGAAAACAGAACCGAACAAAACTCATTCAATTCAATCTGTAACGTGCTTTGATACCAATTGTGTGTCCCAATAATGAATCATTCAATCAAGTGAAACAATAAACAACACAATAATTCAAACCTGATATTGATTAATCAAACGGTTACAATTGTTCTTGACAAGAAATCGACCTTTCTCTCTGCTTTTCTTCTGTAAACGGCGCACCACCACCACAAGCCAGCCTCCAATAATTAATTTTCTAATTAATCTCCCTAACCTAATTTACTCTAAACAAAACCATTTTATACTAAGGCCTTAATTAACCAAATGGGCTTGGCTTGACAAGGGCCCAACAACTAAAACAAATAACTAAATTAAAAGACAATAAATGAAAATACGGAAACATACTTTTGACTATTTATTACAAAAGGACCATAGACTATTTGTTGAGACGACTTTATCAGCTTTGACTTCAGATTTCCATCTTCAGATAATTATGATCTTGAATCCAATAAAACTGTGCTATAACAAGCCGCCATCTTGTCAAGAGAGAAAAAGTGAGAGAGAGCTTAGAGAGAGAAAATATCCATTCAAGAGAAAACCTTGTAACCATTTGGATTGAATATCAAAAACAGGTTTGTTTAATCTCTTGATTGTGATTACATTGTTTATGTGATAAGAAACTGAATCTACAGGGTCAATCAGTCTTGTACGAATATCCCATCATGATAGGCTTTTCATGGCCTTTCTCTCCCTTGTCGAGGGATTTTTTTGACGACTTTTGGGTTGTCACCGGGGCAAATGATGCCCCAATTATGGCGTATTGTTCAAGTCGTTGAACGATTAACAGTAAAATGGGCATCACCTTTTATTGTTAACGACTTGCTGGTGGCTTACTCGGTCAAAGCGTAGCCAAACCATAGGTACAGTCTCTTTTCGAGATTTAGAGCTGACCGTGTTTTGGTTCAAGCGACGGCGGTAAATGATCGTAAGTGGAAGACATGATATGTCTTCGGTCGTGTAGCGCTGTTGGACGAGAACGCTCGATGAATCACCACTGGGTGGAACACTGCGAGTAAGCTTTTTGTCTCTTTTTCGTTTTTGTTATTTTTCTATTTTTGATAATATAACGACTGATGATTTTTCAGCGATCGATTTTTTGAGAGTCATGTCGTATTTTGATTCGGCCAAGAAGGTCGAGAGCCTTCTTGAATTCAGCGTTGAGGAACGCTCATTCTTCCCTATGGCGTCGAGAGGGGAGGATGAAGATGATGAAGATTATGTGGTCATCCTCGAGCCCTCTAATCGTGTCGACACAGATGCTGAAGAAGAAGAAGAGGAGGAAGATGATGATACTGGGGAAGCTGCCCCGGGTAAGTTTCCTCTCTTCATTGGTAGGACGTGTTTGTAGATCGTAAGATCTTTGGGGTCTAGTCGAGCAGACGTCACCCAATAGGGTTTTAATGGGTCTAGTCGAGCAGACGTCACCATTTGGTGTTTGTAGGGTCTAGTCGATAGACGTCACTCACTAGTTGTAAAACCATTTGGGATTTATGGTCGTAAGACGTTTTTAATCCCTAGGTTATTTAGTAAGGTCTAGTTTCTTAGGAAAAACGTCACTTACTGATATATTTCTGTTTATTTTCAGGAAACTTGATTCCATCAATACAAACTACGAGTCCCTCAAAGGGGGAGTCGGTTGCTCAACTAGCTCGACAAGGTCGGGCTTTGAAGAGAAGGGCCCTTTCGACTGTTGGGTCGGAGGGCAAGAAGATGAACGATGAATGATGACCCTAAGGTCGTTAGTTCCAAGGAGGAGATGACGCCACCAGTTGCGGAGGCCGCACCGGTCTCTTCGGTCTCACCACTGGTGATGGAAACCTCTTCGTCAAGAGACAAGGGGAAGGGTCCTCAAACAGGTGAGGATCCTAAGACCATGTCGATGAGTATCAGGCTACCGGTTGATTTATGTCGACCGGTGGTCTAGATAGGAAGGAGGTGTTCCCTTATGCGAACAACTTCTTCCTACCGACTGTCCGCGAGCGCTACAAAGATCTAGCTATCAAGGATGTGGAAGCAAGCATCGCAGGATTCTCCGTCAAGGTAAGAACTGTCGAGTTATTTTTTGTTTAGTCGTGTATTTTACTGAATTATTGTATGTTTTTTCAGGCCTTCCAGGCGTCACTGGATCTTCATTCACGTCATAATGACGTAAAGTCCTTAGTTTCCCGCTCTCTTGAGAAGGAAACGAAGGCAACTGCTAAGGCTGAGGCAACCAAGAAGGAGAGGGAACAACTCTCTCTTCGTCTTCAGGAGGTTCTTGGCGATTTGGAAGAATCCAAGCGTGAAAACGAGACCCAGAAGAGTCGCATGAAGGAGGTGCTCGACGAGGCCTCCGGCGATCATTCGGAGTTGGATTCCACCAAGATGATATCGGTTGCAACTGCAAAAGAAGCCAAACTCTTGAGGTTTGAGCGGGACCTGGCCCATCAACGAGTGGACGAGCTTGAGGAAAGAGAATCATCCATTGAGGCGTTCACTCGTCTTAAAATTCGTGCAGTCATGATTAGGCGTCATGGAAGAGGAGAAGATCCTCTAGCTTCGAGATAAGGTGACTTAGATTTTTTCTTGAAGTTCATCGGCAACAAGGAGGATCTAGACTTGGATGACGAGCATGATCGTGAGCTGCTTGAGGAGACTCCTCAAGATGACGCCACTGAGGTCGTGGCTAAGGAGGGTCAGGAGCAGCATGCTCCTTAATTTAGTTTTTTTAAATTTTTGTTTCTTATTCGGGCGACTGTTGGTGGTCGTGCCGCGTATTGTAATACCTTTTATGGTATTAATGAAAGTCCTTTTGAACACATCAAACTGTCGCAACAATTTATACCTTGTCGAAATAAATAACAAAGTAATTGCATAAGTAACTTACGACAGACGTAAGGAAAGTAATCTAAAGATAATCAAGACATAATGAAAATCTGAGCAGTCTTTGATAAGTATAAGAAAGTGATTGTAAGATAACGAAGATTAAATGAAAATCTAAGTAACTCACGACAAGCACAAATAATAAGTATGAAGTACCCCAACATTTTCGAAGTAAGATCGAACGTTAGTCGAGCTTACGATTTTAAGCAAGTAGACAAGGAACTTGTGTCTCGACACAAATTGATTAACCTGTTATTGGAGATAATTCCACAAAGTATTTACAATTGTTATAAGCTTTTGACCTCAGATCCTTTAGGTCATACGATATGATCGTGAGATAACCGTAAGGCATAAATGTAGTCGAATGATCGACCAATCCTGCAATAACTTTATAGGTGGTCATTGGCTTGACCAACGACTCTCCGATGCTTAAGTCAGTAAGGTTTGTGGAAAGATAATCGTAAGGAAAGACCAAATAGGTTTTAGAAGAAATACCTCTTTAAATGTATCGCATTCCAACTTCGGGAAATGTCACGACCGTCGAGGGTTTATAGTCGGTAAGCTCCCTCTCCGAAAACCTCGGTTATTCGATATGGTCCTTCCCACTTGGTGGATAATTTACCTGAGCCAGGTTCTTGCGTGTTTTGAAACACTCGTCGTAAGACATAATCACCTGTTTGGAAGATTTTGTCGTTCAACCAATTGCTTCTGCGAAGCCATCCTGATTAGGGTTGATTCTCGCAATTCTTCTAGTGCATCGAGGTCGTAACTTAGATCGACTAAGTTGTGATCGACCGTCGAGTGTCGTGAGGTTGAATTTGAGTCTCGACAGGCAAGACCGCTTCGCAACCGTAGACAAGAGAGAAAGGAGTTTGTTCTGTGGACGTACGAGGTGTCGTACGATTAGCCCAAAGAACTGTCGGGAGTTCTTCGACCCATTTGCCTTTAGCTTCCTTGAGTCTTTTCTTGATCGAGTTAACGATCATCTTGTTGCTTGATTCAACGAGTCCATTGGACTGACGATATCGGGGTGTTGAAGTAGTAAGTTTGATGTTACAATCTTCACAGAACTACTGGGTTCTGTCGCTTATGAACTGTGGCCCGTTATCACATACAATTTCAGATGGAATTCCAAACCTGCAGATGATATTAGTCTGGATAAAGGAAATGACTTCCTTATCCCGAACTTGGGAGAAAGCAATCGCTTCTATCCATTTTGAGAAATAATCTGTAAGGACTAGAAGGTATACCTTTTACCCGGGGCTGGAGGTAACTTGTCGACTATATCCATTCCCCATCGCATGAAGGGCCATGGAGTTAAGGTCGAATGCAAGGGTTCGGAGGGTTTATGGGACACCCCTGAATGTCGCTGACATGCGTCACAACTTGGACGTACCTTGTTGCGTCTTGTCGCAAGGTTGGCCAGTAGTACCCTTGTTGGGAGACACGATTAGCCAATCTGCGACCTCCTGAGTGGTTTCCACACTCTCCGTCGTGCATTTCTCGCAGAATTCTTTGGACTTGATTTTTGTTGGTAACACATCGTAACTTTAGTCCAGTCGATGATCGTCTGTAGAGTTGATCTCTGATCATAATGTATTTGGATGCCTTGAATCAAATTTTTCTGGCTTCCATTTTGTCTTTAAGAAGTTGGTCGTGTATTAGAAATTTTCTGATATCGCTCGACCAATTGTCTTCCTTTTCGATCATCTATACATATTTTCCTTTGTCGATGGATGATGTCGCCAGATGAATTATGGAAATGGTATCGAATGGATGATACCCAAGTGTCGACCCAAGGTTGGCTAATGCATCGGCTTGAGTATTCTGATCTCTTGGGATCTGTGAAACAGAAAATTCTTCGAATTCCTCAGATTTGTCTTTTGCTATCTTGAGATAAGCCGTCATTCTGGAATCTTTAGCGGAAAAATCTCCATTCATTTTATTCACGACCAAAAGTGAGTCACTTTTGACGTGAAGTTTTGATGCCCCCAAGTCGTGGGCCATATTCAATCCTGCTATCAAAGCTTCATATTCAGCCTCATTGTTGGTAGCTTTGAAGTCACATCGTATGGAGTACACCATCTTGCACCCTTGTGGCGACTTGAGGACGACACCAAGTCCTGCCCCCGGACGTTGGATGATCCGTCGACATGTAGAGTCCGTGTTGGGTCGTCGAGAGTTGCCACAATATCTGTCCATGCTTCCAGTTCTGGACTAAAATCTACGACGAAGTCAGCTAATGCCTGCGATTTGATCGCAACTCTTGGTTTATACTCAATGTCGTAACTACTAAGATAGATACTCCATTTTGCCAGCCAACCTGTCAACTCTGGTTTTTTTAAGACAGACTTAAGAGGAAAGTTAGTCACGACAGTAATAGGGTGTGATTCGAAATAATGACGTAACTTTTTCGCTGTAGTGATCAAGGCTAATAAGAGTTTTTCCATGGAGGAATACCTTGTTTCCGCGTCGAGAAGTGACTTACTCACGTAATATATTGGTCATTGTTGTTTGTCATCTTCTCGAATGAGGACGACACTTACAGTGTTCGGGCTGACTGCTAAATATAGCTGTAGGATCTCGTGATCCCTAGGTTTCGATAGTAAAGGTGGGGACGCCATGTACTTTTTGAGCTCTTGGAGTGCGTTTTCGTGATCGTCCGTCCACTCGAAACCCCTGTTTTTTCTCAAGACATTGTAGAATAAACAACATTTGTCTGAAGATCGAGAGATAAACCTATTTAGTGTTGCGACACGGCCTGTAAGTCGTTGGACCTCTTTGATATTGCGTGGAGATTTGACATCCAAGATGGCTTTTATTTGATCAGGATTGGCCTCGATCCCTTGTCGGGTGACCATATATCCTAAGAATTTTCCTGCGCTTACTCCAAAGGAGCATTTTGTAGGGTTAAGCCTCATATGATATTGTCTAAGGATATCGAACGACTGTCTTAAGTGATCGATATGATCGATCGTCTGCTTTGATTTGACCAGCATGTCGTCGATGTAAACTTCCATTGTGTCTCCAAGACGTTCTTTGAACATCCTGTTGACTAATCGTTGATATGTTGATCCTGCATTCTTAAGACCAAAGGGCATAACTTTATAACATTAGATCCCTTTGTCTGTCATGAACGTCGTCTTCTCTTGATCGTCTCGATGCATCAGAATTTGGTTGTATCTCGAGTACGCATCCATAAATGTAAGTAACTCATGTCCAGCAGTTGCGTCGACCATGTCGTCGATGTGCGGTAAGGGAAATGGGTCCTTTGGATAGGCCTTGTTGAGATCTGTGAAATCGATACACACTCTCCATTTCCCATTTTTCTTTTGCACGACCACGACATTGGCTAGCCAATCGGGATATTTCACTTCCCAAATTTTTCTTGTCTTGAGCAAGTTATCAACTTCATCGTTGATTACTTTGTTGCATTCTAAGGCGAACTTGCGACGCTTCTATTTAATAGGTTTAAACGATGGATCAACATTGAGTCCATGTGTGATGACCTCTGGGTCGATGCCGACCATATCTTCATGTCTCCATGCAAAACAATCGGCATATTCCTGCAAAAAAGAAATTAGTGAACCCTTTAAGGTAGGGTCAAGTGACGTACCGATGTAGACCACTCTGTCAGGTTTCTCCTTTTTCTAGTTGATAGTCGTCAGCAGTTTCAGGATCTTCCTGGCTCTGTAATTGCTAGATGTTCTGCTTTCTAGGCTTCATAGAGATTTTGTAACACTCGCGAGCGATCTTCCGCTCACTCTTGATCTCTTGGACGCCCCAAGATAACGTTGTATGTTGATGAACAGTCGAGGACGTTGAATTTAGTTTGTTTGTTGACTCCTTTTGCGAATACCGGGAGTATGATTTCAATGGTGTTAGCCATGTCGCCATTGAAGCCCACAAGGACCGTCGAACGTCGTACGATCTCGGATTTATCGATTCCCATTGCTTTGATTGTGTCGAGGAAGATAATATTAGCAAAACTTCCATCGTCGACCAGGATTCTTTTCGTCGAGCAATACCGATCGTGAGCTGGATTATCAAGCCGTCATGATGCTTCTGCCATTGATCACTAAGATCTTCTTGATCAAAGGTAATGGGTATGGCTTCTAATTCCAAATCTTGTTTAGGACGTGACATCCGTGGAACAGAGGATTCTTCGGATCCTTGGCTAGCATGGCGCTTTCCTGCCGAATAGGTTAACCAGCAAACATCAGATCATCCGGTTATGTAGTTGACAACCTTTGTATGTTCAGGTGAAGAAGGTCGCGCGTTTACACCCAATAAATCCTGCAAATGATCTTTAGGGACGAGCCAAGCCAATTCTCACCTTAGAGCAATACAGTCGTCCGTCACATGACCATGATCGTTGTGGAAGTCACACCACTTGGATTTGTCTTTCTTGGCATCGTCTTTTTTGCTCTTTGGTGGCCACTTGACGTTAGTCTGAAAATTCTTAAGAGCATCGACGATATCTTTGGACGTTCCCTTAAACCCGTAAAAAGAGATCTTAGGATGTGGGGGGAATTTATTTGCTGGAGCAACTTTCTTTTTGTCGAGTCTCACGTTTAAGAGTTGTTTAGAAGTCTCGACACGAGCGGTCGACCTTGCTTTGAAGTCTGGATTCTTGACGCTCAACGCTTTCTTGTCACCTGAGTTCTTACGACAGAAAGTTGCATCATCCTCGACTCGCATATAAGCTGATGTGCGAGCTCGCACATCTTTAAAGTTTTCTGGGCGATACTTTGTCAAATCCATGTATAGATCAGAACTGTCGTCGAGACCTCGCTTGTACGCCTCGATTGCAGTTCGAACATCACAGTTCCGCACACTGATCATCTCAGACTTAAAGCGATTGAAATAGCTTTGAACTGATTCACCTGTCTTCTGAGTAATGTAATAAAGGTCACTGGTTTGCTTCTCCATCTTGCGAATGCTGGCGAACAGCTGGAAGAATTGGTGGACCAGTTCTGCGAAACTGCCGATAGACTTGGGTCGCAAGTTAATCAATCTTTGCAAAGCAGCTCCAGTGAGGGTCGCACCGAAACTTTTACACATGCAGACTTCTTAATATTGGTGAGGTATCGACACGGTCCACATTAGTTGCTTATACTGCGCAATATGCTCCGTTGGATTGCTGATTCCCAAATATTTTGGCGTGAATGTCGGGATGTCATACTTTTTTGGCACGTCAACCAGAGCAAACTCGTCAACAAAAGGTGACGCCTAAAATCCAGTTCTTGGTTCGACGTCTACTGGCACGGTAGCCCCAGGTAGCTTTGCAAGCAGTGATATCATCTTTTCATTATGCTCTTCCAACTGTTTTACGCGTCGTGTGACAGGATCGTCTGGATTGACACCGTTGTTGGGCATGAATCCGGAGCCTTGAGACGTAGGACCTGCATTGGGAAAAAATCCATTGTTCCGTGATGTGCCCCCATTATATCCATTCATTGGTGCATGCATTTAAGGCATGGTTACTGATGGAAACGTTGTTACAGGAGGTGGCATCGTAATGATTGTTGGGATGGAGAAAGTAGCGACTCCAGTAGTTGCTCCCATACCTTGCGTTGGCCTGGGGTATGGAGGAGGTGGAACACCTGCAAAAGACATGTTAAAGGGAGGTCTTGGACCGAACGGAGGTCCAAATTGGTTACCCATGTTTGGATTTCTTATTGCTGGATTTCTCATGGCGGAGAGTTCCTCGTTAGCCCTGCGATTTTGCTTGTCCAAAGTATGAATTTGGTTGCGAGCAGCATCGAGTTCCATGCGTATTTGAGAAATAATACTAGCTTGAGTTCCTTGTGCTGCCATGATCCTGTCAAACAAGAATCCTGCACTAAAACCATTAGTAGGTCGCACTCTCTGCCGAGGATGTTACTCTAGCTAGGGCCCCACGGTGGGCGCCAAACTGTTAATGCCAAAAATCGTCCAAAGGAAGATCTAAGGTCGGTGTGGAGCTTTAACAACTAAAGTAGGAAATCACTCGACAAATCGTACGACAATGACATCAAGTAAATTGAACACGGGGATTTGGTGATGCGGAAAACCCCATTGAGGGTAAAAACCACGGACGACAGTGAGGATCGTCAAGTGCACTATGGACGTCAAGCAGGGACGTTGTCCTTTTGAAGGAGTGATTACAAGTACAAATGACAATGTTACAATAGAAAATAATGTAATCGTGCGTCATATGTTAAATGTCGTCCAATGAAACACTTCTGTCGAGAGATTCTGCTTGAAAGAATGTGTGAGAGTTGTATCTTCGTAATTGCTTGTTATCAGATGTTGATCTTGTCCTTGTATTGATCTTCAAGGTTGTATATATAGCTTTGATTGCCATAAATGAGCATTAATTGTCTAACAGTACTGATATTGATTGATCTTGATGGCGGTCGTCTGTTATATCCGTTGGTCATTATGTGCATTAAACCTGTAATGAAAGATCCACAAAGGAAAAACGGTTGTGTGCAATGATTGATCAATGATCGTTAGTAACGTTACATAGATCGTAAGATATAAGCTTGTCGAGTGATTCCTGTTAGTCGTGGACGTGGGAAACTCACGACGATCATCGTCGAGGACGACGATGTCTACTATCGTACATTGTCGACAGGACCTTATCTTAATACAAGAATGGTTGCTAGACTGGAGACGTTTGGTTTTCTTTCGTCGGTCGTGACTTGTAAAATTTACCCAAACAACGGTTCCATCGGGATCACCATCCTCATACGTTTAGGTTGGCCCGACCCAGTAGTCGCAGCCGCTTTCCTCTTTTCTTTGCCTTTACGAGCCAACTCCAGCTTGGCCCTCCTCCGATCGGCCGCACTGGTGGTCTTCGCAAGTGATCCGCCTGAAAACGTAGAAACGCACGACAAAGTTAAATTACGAAGAAAGACAAAAGGAAAGAAGTCAAAGTGGAGTCACGTGGTTTACCTGCCATCTCTACTTCTCTTTCTTCTTCTCTCTCTTCCTCGACCTCCTATGCCTCGACCTCTGAAGCCTCGACGATAGTCACCTCGTCGTCGTTGTCGCTTGTTGAGGATATCGGGGAGTATGATCGATCGACTTTACTATAACCCAAAAATCGGGTTATCTTGTATACCGAATCGCTATTCGGTTTCACATCATCCAACTTGATGGCTACAAACAACAAGAGAAATCATCAGATACAAAACACAAACGACAAAGAAGACATATGACAAAAGATAAAAATTATAACAAACTCACTCGACGTGTTCCAGTCCGACTCGAGACAATCCATGTCTGGACCCAGTGAGGCTATACGCACAAAGGCGTATCTCGACTTCCACCCACGGTCATTAACCGTGGTGTTGAGGACCAAGGTACGGTCTCGCCGATACTTAGAATGAAGGATGTAACGGTGAAAACCGTTAACCTTCACAGTGTAGGCAGTAAGAAGGTCGTTCACATCGAATGACGACCCCCAATCACTCGTCAGTCTCTCAATAACTGAGACGACCCTCCAAAACTGGGGCATAAGTTGTCCTGGTGCAAGGTTGAACGTGAGCATGAATAACCTTGATAATGGCGAATAGGGTCATTTAAACCCTATCTTGAAGGGATATTCGTAAATAACGAAATATCCCTCCGGACACATATCAGGTCGAGCCTGACCCGGTGAGTTTATGGCGATGTCCGCCGGAATCTGCGCTAACCGCCTAAGACTATCCAAGTCATCTTGACTCTGGATCGAACTAGCAGGTTCACTAGACATGGCTAACCCAGTAAGGTTGATTTTCAACTCAATCAGACCTAATATATCCCAGCCTTTCCTAGGATTTCTAGCATAAGTCTTAAAACGCATATAAGAGTTTGAGAATGATCGTACCTTAAATAGTCGCTCTAAACCTCGAAATTGTGGTAAGGATTGCACGGATTTTTGGTAAGGATTCCCTAGCAAAATATCTCTCTAAAAATGCTTCAAATGCGTAAAAGGAAACTACCCTGGGTATCTTCTATTTATACGCGAAATCCGTATCAAGCATAGTCACTCGATGATCGACACGTGTCGATCGCCTTTTTGAGTGCACCATCGGATCTTCGACACCTGTCACCTACACTTGACACGCGTGTTCCCCACACCGGCATGACATCACGAATGTCAGTTAGATCCTTAACAGTCTAATTGGAATCGAACCGATTCGGTTCCACCACGACGAGAGTCATTCCCCAATTGACACGTGGCAAGAGTTTTCAAATTTTAAAAATTAAAATTTAATTTTGCCGCTTAATTTTAAATTTTTGGGGGCAAACTGTTTGGGTCAAAATACACGACAAGATGAAGACACATTTAAGTGTATATTTCGCGCGACTTGTCTTGGATTAAGATAAGGTCCTGTCGACCAAGCATAACTACGACACTCGTCGACACTATCTCGAAGGTCGGTCGAGCGTCGTACGACCGTCGCAAGGATTTACTCTCGACTACGACCATACTAACGCACGATCCAATATTCCTTTCTTGTTCATTTAATGCAGGTTTAATGCTCATAAGAATCAACGGCTATAACTGAACAACACCATCAAAGTCATTTATGAAGGATCAACCGTTACAAAGACATATTTATGAAGAGTTAACACTATAAATATAGAGGATACATCCATCATTGGGACATCTGAAATTAGAGTGACGAAGCTTACAAACTCTACGAAGATCAATTACATTCTCGCTCTAGCAACACACGATAGCAGTATAATACAAACGACATAAGTGTTTTTACACACGATCTGTATTTTCTATAAGTTCATACATTTTTCCTTACTGTTCATCGTGTAAAACATTGTAACATCTAAGGACATCACCCCTGTTTGGTGATCATAGTGCACGACGACATCTCCTAGTCGTCCACGGTTTTTTCCTCGTTGAGGTTTTTTCCGCGTCACCAAATCCCTTGTCTCTTTATTTTTATTGCTATCGCTTACATTTTCGTTTTGGTTACTTTCTTTTGTTGGATAAAGCTCCACATCGACCTTAAATTATCCTTTGGGTGATTTTTGGCATTAACAGTCGCCTTCTTGGAAGACTTTAGTCTTTACGTTTTTGTTGAAATAACGTTCAACTGATTGTCTCTGGGATGCCATTCGAATCAACGCCGATTCTCTCATTTCTTCAAGAGCGTCGAGATCGTAACTCAAATCGACTAAGTTATGGTCGACCGAGTTATGTCTTGATGTTGGTAAATGGACCTCGATGGGTAGAACTGCTTCACATCCATAAACTAAGGAAAAATGGGTTTGTCTGTGGACATTCATGGAGTCGTATGATTTGCCCACAGGACTGAAGGAAGTTCTTCGACCCATTTTCCCTTTGTTGCTTTCAAACGTTTTTTAATCGTGTTTATGATTGTCTTATTGCTCGATTCTGCAAGTCAATTCGATTGAGGATATCGTGGTGTCGACGTCATGAGTTTTATGCCACGATCCAAGCAAAATTATTGAGTTCTTTCACTTATAAACTGGATCCATTGTCGCAAACAATTTCGGATGGTACTCCAAACCTGCATATAATGTTAGTCTGGATAAAGGATATGACCTCTTTGTCCCGAACTTGGGAAAAAGCAGATGCCTCTATCCATTTAGAGAAGTAATCTGTAAGAACAAGTAAAAATACCTTTTTCCCGGGGGCAGGTGGTAACTTACTGACGATGTCCATACCCCATCTCATGAAAGGCCAGGGGACCAACGTCGAGTGTAAAGGTTCAGAAGGTTTATGTGTCGTACCTGAGTGTCGTTGACATGCGTCGCAGTTTTGTACATACCTAACGGCGTCTTGTCGTAGTGTTTGTCAATAGTAACCCTGTCGTGATATTCAATTAGCTAGACTACCACCACCTGAGTGATTACCGCATTCGCCATCGTCCATTTCTTGTAGGATGTTCTAGACTTGTGTTTTGCTGGTAATGCATCGCAAATTAAGTCCGGTAGATGATCGTCGATAAAGTTTTCCTTGTATCACGACATATCTGGATGCTTTGAATCTAATCTTTCAAGATTCTATTATATCCTCAAGAAGTTGATCGCGTGTTAAATAGTTCATTATATCGCTCGACCAATCTTCTTCTTCACTGTCGATCTGGGCAACATCGTCGTGATCAATGGACGATGTCGGGAGATGCACCATGGGTATTGTGTCAAACAACGGTTTGCTAAGTGTCGATCCGAGATTAGCTAAAGCGTTTGCTTGAGTATTCAGATCTCTTGGGATTTGTTCGATCGAGAAAGACTTGAATTTTTTGGATTTAGTCTTGGCTATTCTGAGGTATGCTGTCATTTTTGAATCTTTAGCCGCGAATTCACTATTCATTTGGTTCACGAAAAGGAGGGAGTCGCTCTTGACGTGCAACCCTTTTGCCCCCAAGTTGTGCGCCATACTCATCCCTACAATCAGGGCTTCATATTCTGCTTCGTTATTGGTTGCTTTGAAATTGCATCGTATGGAGTACACCATCATGCCCCCTGTGGAGACTTTAAGACGACGCCTAGTCCTGTACCTCTAGCGTTGGATGATCCGTCGACATGCAGAGTCCAGGGTTTGTCGTCGTGAGTCGCCACAGAACAAACTTCGTCTTGTGCTTCTTTCTCTAGTTCAGGACTAAAGTCGGCGACAAAGTCTGCTAGAACTTGCGATTTGATCGCGGTCCTGGGTTTAAAATCAATGTCGTAACTGTTAAGATATATGCTCCATTTCGTTAGACGACCTGTCAATTCTGGTTTTCTCAAGACAGACTTAAGTGGAAAGTTAGTAACGACAGTTATAGGATGTGATTCAAAATAATGTTGTAACTTCTTTGCAGCAGTAACTAGCGATAGTAAGAGTTTTTCCATCGAGGAATACCTGGTTTCAGCGTCGAGCAAAGACTTACTTACATAATAAATAGGCAATTGGTGTTTGTCGTCTTCTCTTATCAGTATTGCACTTACCGCATTGGAGCTGACGGCTAAGTTTAGTTGCAATACTTCGTTGTCTTGTGGTTTTGATAGTAATGGAGGTAACGCCATATATTCTTTTAATTTTTGCAATGCTTGTTCATGGTCGTCCGTCCATTGGAAACCTTTGTTTTTTCGCAGGACATTATAGAACAGGTGGCATTTATCTAACGATCGAGATATGAACCTGTTCAAGGTTGCCACTCGACCTGTCAATCGTTGTACCTCTTTGAAGTTTCTTGGTGATTTGATCTCGACTATAGCTTTAATATGATTGGGGTTGGCCTCAATGCCTCGTCAAGTTACCATGTATTCTAGAAATTTCCCGGCGTTGACTCCAAAGGAACATTTCGTAGGATTAAGCTTCATATGGTATTTTATAAGGATGTCGAACGATTGTCGCAGATGCTCGACATGTTCGATAGCTTGTCGAGACTTGACGAGCATGTCGTCAATTTATACCTCCATGGTATCGCCTAATCGATCCTTGAACATTTTGTTGACCAATCGCTGGTACGTGGAACCTGCATTTTTTAAACTAAAAGGCATAACCTTATAGCAATAAATACCTCGATATGTCATGAAGGTTGTCTTCTCTTGGTCGTCGATGTGCATAAGGATTTGATTGTAGCCTGAATATGCGTCCATGAAGGTCAAGAGTTCATGGACAGCAGTTGCGTCGACTAGTGCATCAATATGCGGCAAAGGAAATGGATCCTTTGGACATGCCTTATTCAGATCTATGAAGTCTATGTACACCCACCATTTGTCGTTTTTCTTTTGTACAACCACGACATTGGCTATCCAATCGGGGTATTTTACTTCTCGGATCTTCCCGGTCTTGAGGAGGTTATCGACTTCATCGTTTATTACCTTGTTCCGCACTGGAGCGAATTTTCGATGTTTTTGCTTTACTGGTTTGAACGATGGATCCACACTTAATTTGTGCGAAATGATTTCAGGATCGATGCCTACCATGTCTTCGTGCATCCAAGCGAAACAGTCGGCATGTTCCTGCAAAAAAGATATTAGTTCTTTCTTAATGGAGGGATCGAGAGATGAACCTACGAAAATGACTTGGTCTGGCTTGCTTTGGTCCAGGATAACCTCCTCCAAACGATAGTCGTCGACAACATCAGGGGTATCCTGGTTCTGTAATTGCTAGATAGATTGCTTTCAAGGTTTCATCGTGGTCTTGTAATAATCCCAAGCAACTTTCTGTTCACTCTTGATCTCCTGGATACCCCACGGCGTTGGAAACTTCATCGTTTGGTGGTACGTCGAAGGGACTGCCTTCATGTCATGAATTCAGGGTCGACCAAGGATGACATTGTACGCCGATGAACAGTCGATGACACTGAATCTGGTCTGCTTGTTGGTTCCCTTGGCGTAGACTGGTAGAGTAATCTCCCCAATGGTGCTCAACGTTGTCGAACGTCGCACGATTTCCGACTTGTCGAGCCCCATAGCCTTGATGGTGTCGAGAAAGATGATGTTTGATGAGCTTCCTCCATCGACCAGTACCCTCTCGGTTAAACAATTGCCAATCTTGAGTTGAATGATTATCTCGTCGTGGTGTTTTTGATGGAGGTCGCCCAAGTCATCTTGATCGAACGTTATCTTTATGGATTCTAATTCCAACTCTTCTTTCGGTCGTGAGGATCGCGGGATCGGTCGATTACTTATGCTCTGGCTGGCGAGTCTTTTTGCTGCTGAATAGGTTAGACCACATATGTATGACCCTCCAGTAACACAGTTCACAATTTTCTCGTGAACAGGGGACGGTGGTCGAACATTGTTGTTTGGTGTTGTTGTCCCGTCGAAGATATCCTTGAGATTACCCTTCGGGACGTGCCAAGAGAGCTCCTTCTTGAGGGCTATACAATCGTCCGTTGTATGACCATCGTCATGAAAGTCGCACCATTTGGTCTTGTCTTTCTTGTCGTCAGCTTTATCGTTTTTCTTTGGCCATCGAACTGTTGCTTGTACGGTTCTTAATGCTTCGACCAAGTCTTTAGAAGTACCCTTGAATCCATAAGAGGAAATGTTAGGGTATTGAGGAAACTTGGTTGCGGTCGAGATTTTCTTCTTGTCGAACCTGACGTTCGATATTTGTCTCGACGACTCAACCTTAACTGTCGTCTTGGCCTTGAACTCTGTTTTCTTCATACTTAACGATTTTTTGTCGTTAGAGTGTTTACGTCGAAAGGCAGCGTCATCTTCAACTCTCATATAGGCCAAAGTCCTTGCTCGTACGTCTTCAAAGTTCTCTGGGGATATTTTGTCAGATCGGTGTATAGACATGAACCTTCGTCTAGACCACGTTTGTACTCCTCGATCGCGGTTTTGATATCGCAATTCCTAACACTTATCATTTCCACGTTGAATCGGTTGAAATAACTCCGGATGGACTCTCCCACTTTCTGCACAACATAATAGAGGTCGCTAGCTTGCTTCTCCATCTTGCGACTACTGGTGAACTGTTGGGAGAATTGGTAAAATGATCCGATAGACTTTGGTTTAAGGCTAATTATCCATTGTAGAGATGCACCCGTGAGGGTTGCTCCGAAACTTTTGCACATACACACCTCTTGATACTGGTGTGGGATCGACACTGTTCACATCAACTGTTTATATTGAGCGACGTGTTCAGTTGGATCCGAGATACTAGAATATTTTGGTGTGAACATTGGGATACTGTATTTCTTTGAGACGTCAACCATCGCGATCTTGTCGACAAAGAGTGACGCCTGGAACCCAGAACGAGGCTCGACATCAACTGGTACTGCTGCACCTGGAAGCTTAGCTAGTAGCGATAGGACGCGCTCATTCTGTTCTTCCAACATCTTCAATCTTTGGGCGACAGGGTCGTCTGGAATATTCCCTTGAACACCCGGTGGGACATGTCCTGAACTCTGGAAAACATTCCGATGCAACGAGTCAGAAACATATCCGTTTTGTTGGAAAGTGGGCATCGGCATTGTGGGAATTGACGTTGTAGGAGGCATCATGGGAATTGGCGTTGTCGAGTGAAAGAAGGGTGGAATTGATGTCGTAAATGGCATCGAGAGGCCTGTGACGTCGAAAGAAAGAACGGTGGAGGCAGAGGTGGTAACGTCGGCACGGGTTGACCGGAGATGTCAGAAAAAAGCGGTCTTGTGTAGTTGGGAAGCGGTGGTCCCGACCAGGGCATGCTAAATCCACCTTGACCATGCGAAAGCCCTGCAGCGTTGCTAGCGTTCTGATTTCTTAAGGATTCAATCTCTTCCACTGCTTGCCTATGTTGATTTGTCAAAGCTTCAATTTGAGCACGAGCCGCGTTCAGCTCCATATTCATTTGAGCCATAATGTGTTCTTGAGTTCCCTGAGGAGCTGACATTGTCCTGTAAAAACAAAAAATACTCGAGGAATCTGTTAGTACGACGCACTATCGTCAAGGATTTTCTTTAGATGGGGGCCCCACGGTGAACGTCAAACTGTTAATGCCAAAAATCACCCAAAGGACAATTTAAGGTCGATGTGGAGCTTTATCCAACTAAAGAAAGTAACCAGATAACAATGTACGCGATAGAAATAAAAATAAAGAGACAAAGGATTTGGTGACGCGAAAAAACCTCAACAAGGAAAAAACCGCGGACGAATAGGAGATGTCGTCGTGCACTATGATCACCAAACAAAGGTGATGTCCTTAGATATTACAATGTTTTACACGATGAACAGTAAGGATACGTGTATGAACTTATAGCAAATACAGATCGTGTGTAAAAACACTTATGTTGTATGTATTATACTGCTATCGTGTGTTGCTAGAGCAAGAATGTAATTGATCTTCGTACAGTTTGTAAGCTTCGTGACTCCAATCTCAGATGTCCCAATGATGGATGTATCCTCTATATTTATACTCTTAACTCTTCATAAATATGTCTTTGTAACGGTTGATCTTTCATAAATGGCTTTGATAGTGTTGATCAGTTATGACCGTTGATACTTATGAACATTAAACCTGCATTGAATGAATAAGAGATGAATGTTGAGTCGCACGTTAGTGTGGTCGAGAGTAAATCCTTATGCTCGTCGCACGATGCTCGACCGTCTTTCGAGAAAGCCTCGACGGGCGTCAGGGTTATGCTCGTTCGACAGGACCTTATCTTAAATACAAGACAAGTCGTGTGAAATGTGCACTTAAATGTGTCTTCATCATGTCGTGTATTTTTGACCCAAACAACTACAAATACTTATTTTAGTTAATATCGTATTAATTAATTAATATGATTAGGATATATAATAGAAAATTGAAAAGTAAGGGGAGTAAAAAAGAAATATTTAAAGGGTTAAAATTATAAATCAAAGAAATAAAGGGTTAAAGAGAAAATTATGAAAATGACTAAAAATGAAAATAAAATTACATTGTTTTTAGTGTTTATTTATATTTTTGTGTAAGGGGTATGGAAAGGAATATAGGTTTTTGTAGGAGAGGATATGAATAGAATTTACCGTTTTTTAACTCTTTGGATTTGTGTGAACTAACGGACCGATCACTAAGTGGGGATGCTCTCTCCGGCCTAAGTGGACCTTCTCAAAACGGAAGTGGTTAGAGATAATCTATCTGGATCCAAAGTCTCAATTCCAACAAGTAAAAACAGAGAAAATTCCTTATTTTGAAATGGTTGATTATGAAATATTTCAATTTGTTTATGATTTTTTATCCAACTTGTTTACCCCATAGAGATATTATATAGAAAGTGGTATTCTTTTTTCCACTGTAATTTTGAAAATAAACGTGAGAATATTAAATGCCATAATATATATTGACCGTGAATTCAAGATAAATAACATAAAAAAATGGTTTAAAAACTAACCATCTAAACATCTTAGAACATCTCAAATATATTTTTTATAATTTCTCCAAGAGCATCTTAAATATATTCTTTATAATTTTTCTAAAATAGATAATTAACAACTTAAAATCTTTAAAAAATTCTTTATTTTAGATATTTCAACATTAATTATATCATTAAAATATTTTATATAATTAAGACCCAACAAACTTTAGAGAAAGAGTGGAAAACAATTAAAAATATGTTTCTCTCTTGTAGCATTAAATTTAAAAGATATTTTTAAATTTGGAGGATTTTATCTTTCTCCCTTATTTCTCTATTTCAGGTAACTTTTTTGAAAATGTCTTCAAACAAAAAGATCTCACAAATCTCCAATTTGATGCTCTTAGTATATCAGAACTCACACAATCAAACTTCCAGAAATGTCCCCACGACTAATTGTTGGAAATGGTAAAAAAAATAATTTGGCAACGAATTAGAACAAGTAAAAAAAAACAAAAATAATAGAAGTTAAACCACCAACCATAACACAACTTTACCAGACCAATCGGCTTCGTATTCTTCAACTCAAGAAGAATCTAATGGGAAGTTATGATTCCAACGCACAAACAGTTTTGATTTCGAGAAGCATGCCAAAGGCTCAAACACGACTAGAGCAAATTTGCAAATAGATGAACATAAAAAGATATGGAAAAACATGAAAGATGATGAAGTTATAAAAAGAAACGGATGGAAATGCAGCGATTGATCGACTTACAAGACCATCCTTCTGGACCAAGTAAGTTGAACCGAGATGTCAAAAATGTATTTAAGATAACCGTAAACATTTCTCTTATTCACAAGTCGCATGCTCTAATTAATGATGCAAATTTATCATTGTTTGAGCCAAAAGAAGTACCAACTTCACCACCGTATTTATGTTGTGTGTTATGTGTAATGTCATGGCTAGAAGGGGCTGACGTACCCTTGAGCGTATGGTTGTCTCTCAAACCACAAAAAGTAGAGGCCCAGTGTATTGTTTAGGTCTTTAAATGTGCAACAATAAGTTTATCTTGGTAAAATCATAAACATTAAAATTTCAGGAGTTTCAGGAAAATGCACCAAAACCAGTGTAGAACTAGAGATACATGTTTTAAATAAACAAAAGTACAAGTCTTCAAAGAGTTCACCTTGGTTTTGTATTCTTTCACCCTTGCATTGCTGCAACAGATACTCCTATCATAACATACTTGCTAAAAGATGAAAAGTGCAATTACAATTTAATTGAAAAGAACAGGTTTAAATACATATTTATAACTCACAACCCTTTTCTGCACAGCAGGAAAGCATAATGACGTGATCAAGAAAAGGTGTGTGCCATTTAGAAACGCACATGGAAACTGAACAGGAATAGAAGATAGAAAACAGAACATGAAAGATGCAAGAAGGGATCCTGGAGAGTGCACTTCCAAAAATATACGCCGCCTGGGGGCTTTACCGTGGCTAACTAATATAACGGTCGAACCATCTAGTTTCCCTTCTGGGTGTGTTTCCTCTCACGATTCATCGATTTGAATCCTATTTATATAACATATCTTTCTTTTTTTAGTTATAGCTAGTAACTAACTATTGCTCTTATCCAAATTCTCTTGTTTTCGTCTCAATCTTACTGAGGATTCTCACTAAAGAAAAAGCATGGCAAACATACAAGAATTAGAGACCAAAACAAATGAACAGCACAAGGTTTCAAACGTGTTTTCAGATGCTTAAACCTAACAGTTCCTGCCCAAGTTGGAATTACGGTTCCTTCCAGTAATGTGAGAAGGAATTTAGCCAAAGATGGTATTTCACAAAGTTGCAACATGTTGGGTCATAGTGATCAGATAATGATAAATGGCAAGATTTCATTGTATATAGTTCAACATGAGCAATAATGACGTTAGCTAGCATGTGTATCAGAAATGTTAAAGAGTAACATTTTAGGAAACACATCGATAGTCATAGACAAAATGTTACCAATTAAATATTAATTATGCCAAGGAATGTGGAAGGAGGTTTGGAAGTATACATGCAAAAGGGAAGATAAAAGAAGTGTGTCTCTGTGTGTGTTTGTTTGGGGGGGGGGGGGGGGGGGGGGGGACAGAAAAGCCAACCAGTCTCTGCATGCATCTTCACATGCAACCGCCCCCGACACTTGCACATGGATGTACTTTCGGTTTGCAGGATTATGCACAGGAGTTGTGCGTATAAATATGTGAAATAGATTGCTAAAATAACATATTAGGTTTAAACACGTATATTATTAATTTACAACCCTTGTTTGCACTGCAGGAAAGCATACTGATGTGATCAAGAAAAGAATGTGTATGCCATTTAAAAACACATACGGAAACTAATAGAAATAGAAGATAGAAAACAAAAAAAATGGAAGTGAAGGTGAAGAAATGCAAGAAAGGATCCTGGAGATTGCACAGACATGACAAACATGCAAGAAAAAAAGACCAAAACAAATGATCGGCACAAGGTTTCAAACTTGTTTTGAGATGCTAATACTTCACAGTTCTTGATCCAGTTCGAATCACGGTTCCTTCCAGGAGATGATGGTAATATAGAAGTGGAAAGAATGACTTACCAGAAAAGTTGCAACTTTAGGAAATACCATCTTTGGATAAATACCTTCGGATTGGTGCTTGTTTCCATGTCTTTTCACTCCTAGCGATCAGATAATGAAATATGGGAAAATTTAACTGTGTATAGTTCAACATAAGCAATGATGTTAGCTACCATATGTATCAGAAATCTTGAGGTAACATTTTGAGAACCACATTGATAGTCATAGACAAAGGTTCCTAACTACAAACAAAACAAATATGATAAGCCACCAATTAAACTGTCATTATGCCAAGGAATGCGGAAGGAGGTTTGGAAGCATACATGCAAAAGGAAAGATAAAAGAAGTGTGTGTGTGTGTTTGGGGGGGGGGGGGGGGGGGAGGGAATGCAAGTAACGAGAAAGCCCAACTAGTCTCTGCATGCATCTTCACATGCAACCGCCCCCACGCTTGCACTTGGATGTACCTTTGGTTCACGCAATTATGCACAGGAGTTTAAGGTCGGCATATGTGAAATAAGTTCTAGGGTCTTTGAAATCAAAATCAATTGGTAAATGAGTGGGATCACTAGCCACAACTACCATCCTGTAAAAAGTTATGTGCAAGGTGATATGTAGTAGCATATTCCCTTGAAAACTGTAGAGGAAACTCAGGGATTGATTATCAGCCCAGCATTGCACATCATTGTTCAGCTATACGGTAATATCAGGAAAATTGCAGTCGTGTAATACAAAAAATAAGAACTTTTACTTGTACATTTGAACATAAAAGAAGCAACGTTTATGCACAAGTGAAAAATCAATGGAATAAAAACAATATCAGCATTTAAAAGGCTAACGGGAAATCAGCAACCAGATTTCATGATGCAGAAGTCCTTGTCAACCAAACAAGTAAGATGTAGTAGTTTGCTTCATGTTCTCTTCATCAAAGATAAGGGAAGATCATAAGAGTAAAAGGTAAAAAGTATGTTTACAAATAGGCTTTCACTCATATCCAGATTCATCCTTACAGTTCTATCTAATTTTTAGGCTTTAAGTGAGTTTCATGAAGGTTTTGACTCAGTAGGGAAGAACCCGGAGATACGCTAGTCATTAAACAAGTAAAACATTTCCTCCGTAGATATGCTACTATCTTTGACATAGGATGCAAAGGATGCAGCAACATAAGCATTGACAAACAGCTAGAGCAGTTCCAACTTCCATATTCAACATTTCAACCATGAGAACTTAAATATGGAAAGATGTATCTAAGTTCTAACATCTATTGCGCATTATCTTTCTTTTCCCTTCATAAATGTAATATCAACATGTAAATCACAACTTAAATAAGGAAACATGGTGTCTGGTTTACTATGGTGACTTGGATGTCAAATATAGCCATGGTCCAAAACCATAGTTAACAATACATAATGCATCATTCTAGAATAATTTGAAGTTTTGCTCGTAACGTTAAAGATAAAAGACATACTTTTAAAGAAACAAAAACTAAATTATGATTCCAAAGCACTTGCATTTAGGTGTGTTATTTCAACACATAAAGAACAAAAATGTGTGCATACGTCAGATAGGTTTTTCATCAAATAAATCCAGGTAACATGAGAGTAGTTATCAACAAAGGTAAAAAAGTACTTAAAATCGGTTTTGGAAGCAAGGATATGGACCCCAAACATAATGATGAACTAACTTAAAGGGAGGACAGCTCACTTAATGACTAGGACTTCAATGAAAACGATGAAGTTTTGCAAATCGACAAGAATCACATTGTAAAGACTAAAAACGAGAGAGTTATGGAAACAAGCACCAATCCTAGAGAATTTATCTAAAGATGGTATTTCATAAAGTTGCAACACTTTGGGTCATAGTGCTAAGATAATGAAATACGAAAAGATTTAATTGCATATAGTCCAACATGAGCAATGATCTTAGCTACCATATGTATCAGAAATCTTAAAGTAACATTTTACGAACCACATCGATAGTCATAGACAAAGGTTCCTAAGTAAAAACAAAAACAAATATGATAAACCACCAATTAAGTTGTAATTACGTCAAGGGATGTTTTTAAGAGGTTTGGAAGTATACGTGCAAAAGGAAGGATAAAAGAAGTGTGCGTGTGGGGGGAACACAAGAATCCAGAAGGCCCAACTAGTTGCACTTGGATGTACCTTCGGTTTGCAGGATTATGCACAGGAGTTCTGGGTATATGTGAAATAGATTGCTAAAATTAAATATTAGGTTCTGGGGTCTTTGAAATCAAAATCAATTGGTAAATGAGTGGGATAATCAATGATCACATATATCCATTGCATATTGCCCTGATGTAGGATCACTAGCCACAACAAGCATCCTGTAAAAACTCATGTGCAAGGTGATATGTAGTATCATATTCTCTTGAAAACTGTAGAGGAATCTCAGGGAAAGATCATCAGCCCGGCATTTCATATTGAACATCAGGTAATAGCAGGAAATTTGTAGTTGTGAAATGATAAAAGAGATTCCCAAAATTCACAACTTTTACTTGTACATTTGAACGTAAAAGAAGCAGAATGATACACAAGTGAATCAATGGAATAAAAGCAATATCAGCATTTAAAAAGGCTAACGGGAATATTAGCAACCAGATTTAATGATGCAGAAGTCAATGTCAACCAACCAACCAAACAAGCAAGAAGTCGTATTGTGAATTTGTGATACATGTTCTCTTTGTCAAAGTTTAGGGAAGATCATAAGAGAAAAATATACACACTATCAAGGATGTAAAAAATCGACTAAATGTCAAATTTTCAGAGCATGTTTACAGATAGGCCTTCACTCGTATGAGTCATATCCTGATTCATCCTTACAGTTCTATGTAATTGTTAGCCTTCAAGTGAGTTTCATGAAGGTTTTGACTACAGTAGGGAAGAACCCGAATATAAGCTAGTCCTTAAACAAGCAGAACATTTCCTCAGTGGATATGCTACTATACTTGACATAGGATGCACAAAAATAAGATCAGCTAGATCAGTTCCAACATCCAAATTCAACATTTCAACCATGAAGAAAACATGTGTTCTAACATTTATTGCCACGTTATCTTTCTTTTCCCTTCATCAATATAAAATCAACATTTAAATCATGACAACTTAAATAAGGAAACATGGTGTCTGGGTTTCTATGTGACTCACAAGATGTCAATATATGGCCATGTTCCAAAACCATAGTTAACGATACATAATGCATCATTCTAGAATAATATGAAGTTTCGCTTCGTAACTCAAGATCACAAAAGACTCAAGTTATGATTCCAAAGCACTAGCATTCCTGTATCTTGTGATTTATGAGCCAAGCCAAAAACCTTAGATCTAGCTAGAAGAAAATACAGGAGCTTCCTCCTATATTCTGTATGCACAAATTAAGGAGAAGGATTTGAATTTTCAAAAAAGGAAGACAGATTTGGATATCCAATGAGCTGAATACGAAATAAGTGCAGTAAATTTATATAATATGTTGCTCCTGTTCCAATAACAAAAGTAAAAGGATATACAAGGGATTGACAGCCCACGTGATCAATGATAACCTATGTAGCCAAAGAAGCATGGAGGTTCTTAATGGAAAATTGAGTTTGGAAAACATTCAGAAAATGGAATAGTCAACAACAATCTTGCAGAACTGAATCATCCCTTAATAAGCCCAAACAGGAAAACAAAGCAAAACGTGCACAAAAGAATTGCCTTCTCAAATCTGTTTATCAAGTGTTGGTACAGATGTACAGATTTTGGATATGTTGTTGATACTTGATTGGAAACTAATGTTTAAGTGAATACAGAGAAACCAAATGAAAAAATCCTATTAGTAGAAGATCTTGAAGAATTTAGAATGCTGAAAATTCTTATTCTAAATGCTGCCTTGAAATCCAGTGAAGCCCAAAAGGCACAATCATAGACAATTATACCGTTATACCAGACCAGTCATCAGCTGTGTCTTCATATACGTTGACATAGGAAGAATATTAAGGCAAGTGGAGATTAAAAAGCAAAAAAGTTTGGAATTTGAGAAAAATGCCCAAGGTTCAAACATAGAGAGAGAAAATTTGCAATAGATGAACTTAAAAGAAAAAAAGATGAATCTTGAGAAACATGAATGATCATAACATTTATAAAGCAAAAGCTCTATATTCTAACAAGATAGTTCAAACTTAAAACAAAACCGTAATGCATTCCTCTGGTTCAAGAGTCAAGACGATGGACATGAGACAATGGAAAGTTAAAGATGATCATTTCTGGACCAAGCATGGAAATTTTTTAAGGCAAAACAACTTGACGAGCATGGAAAGGCATTCGCCAGTTGCTTCAAACTTAATAGACTATAATCGGTGTCAACCTAGGATGAAAAGGTGTAATAACTTGAGAAATACAAAAAGTCGAGGACTTTATCACATATCGACTGCATCCAATACCATATCATTGTTGGATTTGTACATATATGAAGCAGGTAAAGCAAAAGATAGAAAATGCAAGATCTCCAACCCTTTTAAAACAGCAAAGAGATTGTAAATGATATTTTGCAGCCAGATATACATCACAACTGATTGTAGCAATAACATTAACATTAAGAAATCTACCAAACTGCTCTACCTTGTTCATTATTGGAGAATTCTACGACAGCTACTACAAGCTACAGCTACAACAAGAAAAGAGTCTTACCTCATCACTAAGCAGCCTTACCCTTTTCATCATTCACAACAGATAGTATTGGCAAGCTACTAAGGAACTCATCAAGTCCTTCAAAGAACCCGATACCTTCAATGTTGTCTTCCTCTCCCTGCCCATGCCCTCGATTCCCAGCAGCCATCCGTGGAGCAGGTTCTTCTCCTTCATTATTATTAAATTCCACATTCAAATCCAACTTCCCCAACTCCTTTGCAACCCGACCTGATTGTCTTCTTGGGTTGCTCGCCACTGGTTTTTTGCTACTCTCTGCCAAAGGCACAGTAGACGCCCCCTCGCCCTCTTGCACTGTAATACTATTTTGCAGATTATTGCCCGTCCTGTTTCTAGCATCCTTCGCCCTGGCAGATAGACCTTTGGCTCTCTTTATCTTACCCAGATCCTTCTTCATCCTTTTGGCCTTCTTTTTCTTGGTACTACCCCATTCAACATCAGAATCGTCACTAGGTTCAGAGATACCAGTAAAGATATCATCGGTAACATCATCTATGTAGATACGCGGCCCCCAACTTCTGTTTTTCTTGGCCACGCTATCATTTAAATTGCCCTGAACATTACTTGAGACATCACAAAAAGGTGAAAAAGGTGTCCAATTTGAGTTCTTACCCGGACCTTTGTCCTTCTCCAGATGTGATATCGAAACCCCTAAAGGGAAGGACCCCCAACAACAGAAATAGGCTTCCTGGCCTTCGATTATCGGTGGGGGAGAGGGAATTGGCACGGCCTGAAACGCCCTTTTACAATTGTCACAACGGAGGGTACACTCCGCATAAACCCTAGGATATTCATACATGTATAAACAGTAAGGACACGCAGTCCAAAACGTAGGCGACTCATCGACATTCTCTGAAGCTGCCTCGGATTCACTTTCTATTTCTTCCTCCCTTACACCATTGTTACTATTAACCTGACTAGGAAGCTGGACTGGCGTAGCATTCTGTTCCAGCGGTTCTTGCTCTTGTTGCTCTCGTTCCTGCTGCAGCTCTTGCGGAAGCTGTTTCTTTTGTAGTTGTTGCTGCGGCTGCCGTTGTGGCTGTGGTTGTGGCTGCAAAGGTTGCGGCGGCGGTGGTACTTGTGGTTGTGGCGGTGGTGGAGCTTGTGGTTGTGGCGGAGGCGGCGCTTGTGGTTGTGGCGGTGGCTGTAGAGGCTTCTGCTGCCGCGGTTGTGGCAATACTTGTGGCAGTGGCTGTGCCTGGGGCGGCTGCGGCTGCGGCTGAGATGGTGGTGGCGCTTGTGGCCAAGACAATGGGGGTTGTGGTGGTGCTGCAGGAGGAGGAGGCGGAGTCGGCTGTCGCATAGGTGGCTGCGGCTGAGGAGGTTGTGGTGATGGTCGAGTTTGTTGCTGCGGTGTGGACGTAATTTGAAACGGCTGTACCTGTGGTTGAAACAATTGCTCCTGCTCGCGTTGCTGAAACAGATGCTCCTGCTCACGAACAGGCACTGGCCTAACCGGATTCGGTTGCGATAGAAAGTTGTGCTGTTGCAGTTGCTGCTGCTGTTGATGACTCCGTTGTACCCTAGTTTGAAATGCCTGCGGCGGCTCGGCCAATTCCTGCTCGTGACCCGACGCCATATGATTAAGAGAAAAAAAATTATGTTGATGCTGCTGTTGGTGATGATGCTGATGTTGTTGGTGGTGATGCTGTTCAAGGTTAAACCCTATATGATTCATCTGCTGCTGCTGCTGAAAATCAAGCTCCGCATCATACAAAGACTTCCTTAAAGGATTCGATAACACACTCCAAGCATCATTCACTAGCTGAAACGCTTGATCGGAGTAAGGAAACCTGTTCTGGTGAGGGTTTAGCATGACAGCCAAACGCCGGTACTGCGATGCGATGTGCTCCGTGTCCTGAACAAATCGGACGAGCTGGAGAATCGCGTAGAAATCCGGCTGCTGTGCTCCGTTATTTCCAACGACTCGTTTCTCGGCGGCGAGGAGCGTATCCGCAATTGCTAGGATCTGATCAGCAGCTTCAAGCCTCGGGTCGGACTCTCGTGCTCGGATCGCAAATGTCTTGGACCCTACGAGGTCGTGCCCCATTAGCAACTTCTCGGCGATACCGAGCCACCGTTGCGCCTCCGCCCGAGCTATGAAGCTATGGGGATCCATAGTTTCTCTCACTAAAACAAAGTGTCTCTCTCTCTCTCTAGAAACTCAAACAACGCTCATGGGGACAGTGGAGGAGAAGGTGAGAAAGAGGGTTAAAGGGGGAGCAGATTGTTCTTATTATTTTGACCGAAAAGGACTCGGTTTTTATAGGGAAAGGGTAGGTGCAAAGATAGGAGATCCAAGGGTATCAATGTCTTTTCAATGGTTTGGAGTTGGAATCTAGTGTATCTATCTCGGATTGGTTGACACCTAAGCGGATGTCATGCACGTTTAAATTGAATTATTTTGAACTAATTGACAACAACAAATGTTGGCGCCAGACTAAAAATGGCTATTTCCAGAACATTAGTGCTTTGAATAGTTGTACATTTGAGGAGTTTTTGTTGTACCTTTTATTTCAGTTGTCGGGTCTTTTCATGACTATTTTGACTCATCGCAAATTCTAACCACCCAAAGGATGATGCAGCAACCGGGTAATTTTTAAGATAACCTTAATTTATATTATTTATATTTATATTATATTATATTACATTTCGAAAATATTGATTATATTTTAAAAGGTTGATTCGAATTCCCAACAAAACAAGTAATATTTTAAATTATATTTATATTATCCCAAATTCTTTCCTAACATATTTTGGATTGTCTTAGGAAAACTATAATATTTTTAAATTACATCAAAATCTATTTAAATATATGTACAAACTGAAATTAATATAATATAGTATTAATTTATTATATATTATTAATATTAGAAGATTACGCATGCAATGCAGTAAGATATATCACGATTTTAATATTTTATTTTTAAAAAAAATGTCGATTTACAGTACGATTTTAGATGGTTTTAAGAGAGTGATAATATTTTTTATAAATTTGTTTAATTTAAACTTAATAATATAATGTTTTTTATAAAAAAATAATAATAAGTATTTTGTTATAATTCAATGATTATCTTATATATTTTAAATTCTTTATATTTAAATTGAAATGTTTATTTTGTTTTTTATTATGTTTATCAGTTAGTTATGAATTCAAACATAACTTATAATCTTGAATTTTAATTAATGTGTATCAATAAACAATATTTAATGATAAAAACTTGTTTTTAAGAGTTTCTTCGATAGTTTAATAATAATGTAATTATTTTAGATTTAATAATATAATTTTTTTATAAAATAAACATTAAATATTCTGTTATATTTTCTTAATTATATTCTAGATTTTTTATATTTATATTTAAATTTTGATTTTATTTTGTATTTAATTATGCGGGAGCGATAGGGGAGTTGAAGTGGGAATTAATTTTAGGGAGTTAAAGTGGTTAGAAATAAGGATTAAAAGTTAATAAATAGCATCAAATGTAGTACATAAAGCTTTAATAGTTGTTTTTAAGAGATTTTAAGTAATTTGCATTAAATAACGGTACATTAAGTTTTAACAATTGTTTTTAAGAATTTTTTATAAATGTTTTATAATATATAATATAATATACATATTATATAATATATAATTGATATAAATGTATGTTCAATTGTGAGCGTGTTTTTCGATATGAATAGAAAGACAAATAAAAACATAATACATATATAATACATCATGAATAATAAATTTTAATTTTTTATAATATTCATAATAAATATAATAATAGCATTTATGATGAACATCTTGTGAATGTTGGAGATAAGAAATACATTTTCGTTTAAATCCAATTCACAACATAATTCAAATTTACAACTGAATTTATCCCTTATTAATATTATATATAGTATAATATATACATATTATATATAATATATACATATTATATATAATATATTATAATATACAATAGTAAATGTATTATAATATACAATATTTTATGTAATATATTAATACAATAGTAAATGTATTATAATATACAATATTTTATGTAATATATTAATGTAATAATAATAATGTATACAATAAAATATATAATATATAAACATATTATATATTGTTAAAGGAAAAAACGAATAGAACAACAATAAATGGAGTGAATTAATCTGTAATTCTCATTAATCAAAAGTCCTTTAAATAGGGATGAGTTACAAGTAGATAGTTATGAGATATTTCAGTTCTAATCTAACTTTGATATATTTATCTCTATCGTCATATCTTTTAGCGATGACACACTTATTCTACAACACTCTCCCTTGTACTGAGTTAAAGGAGTGACGGTGCACAATTGTTGTCTCGTTAAAACCTTACGCCAAAATAAAAATCTAGTGGGAAAAAATAAAAGTCTGACGAATGAAAGAGTACAACACACCAGCTTCTTTGCAATACATAGACTTTTCCTTCAGTCTATTTTTCTCTTAGATTCGTACATTTATCATGAGGGTTAGGAAAACATGATAGTATATAAAGTGTTGCATCACTAAAACATTACACCAAGGAACAAAAACTAATGGGAAAAATAAAATCTTGGTTAAATGAAAGAGCACAACATACCAATATCACAAATATAGTAGACTCCCCCTTTTGTCTACTACTCCCCCTAATTCGTGCATTAATAAAGAGAGTTTGGAAAACATTTGCATTTACTTTCTACATGTTTCCCAATATATGGTTTTAGGTAATGATTTCGTAAAATGTGTCATGTTCTCCTGACATCTTACTTGATTCAATTGAATCTTGGGAGAGTTTTCTTATTGCTGATTGTATAAGACTTAGGTCCCGTTTGTTTTTTAAGAGGTTTAGAGTATGAAGTCTGATTTTAGTTATGATTAATAAGAGGTGGTGTGTAAAAAGGTCTGAACGATTCAGACTTAAGAGTCATTAAAAGGGTTTTTTTAAAACAAACAACCTCTTAAGCAAAATATGTTTTGTGTTATCACTCTTGATGTATATTATGTTCATTTATTCGATACATGATGCATTATTTCCATATATGCAAATAGGATACTGGTTGAACCTAAAATTACTAGCTCCTCTAATATATGTAATGATAGTCCTTAATCATATACATTCTTTAATTATCTCATGGAGGGTAATATCCTTGGAATAGTTCAGTGAGGTAGTAAAAAGGGTTTGCTTAGCTTACTTGCAAGCAATTGGCGTGTTCCCTGTGGTAATTCCTTATCCAATTTGGGAACAACCTTTTTATGGGTCAAAAGATACCTAATATTAGCAAATACATACCAAGACATTGTTTGGTGTTTTTCTATAAGAGCTAGTACTTTTGTTGCTTATATTCTAAGTATGTATTGAAGTTCCATTATCAATCCCATTTTTCTTTCTATAGGGAAAGTATAAGCCCATGTCAATTGTTCTAAAAGATTAATTTGATATCATTCCAATGACTTTGCGTTGGCACTGAGCTAAATCTAGTTAACAAGTTCACTGAGAAATACAATATACGGTCAAATGTATTGTGTTAAGTACGATAACGCGCATATTGTACTTAGATAGGGAATTCCAGCTCCCCAACACTTTTTCATCGTCATCCTTTAGACAAAATGGATATTTCCTTATATCCAACACTTTGACCGATCATGAGAGTGTTAACCGGATGCGCTTTATCCATATTAAATTGCCTGATTATTTTCTAGACATATGCGATCGGTGAATTAATATTTCACAAACTCGGTGTCCTAGCTCAAATAGCTAGACAAAACCAAGTTTTTCCAAGATTTTTATCTCAAATTTAGATTTCAAGTAGCTTGTGTTTTCTCTTATTTCATCAAGAGTGCTTATTATATTCATAACATCGACATATAAAGCTGCTTTGAAGATCTGAAACTTGTTTTCCTGAAATAAAAACGCAATGGCACAGTTCATCATTCTTATATATCATTTCCCAATCAAGTATTCACTTAGGTGGGTATATCACATTCGCATAGATTACTTTAATCTATAAAGTATTTATTGCAAACGCATTTTGTGGTTTATTATTACTTGATTTTGGTAATGTAATGTCATCAAGCACTTTTATATATCTCTGAATCTAGATCCCCATAGAGATATATAGTAACCACATCCATGAGCTGCATTTCCAGTCATTCAGAAACTTCGCTAATAAATTATTTGGATGTCATAACATGCATCATGAGAGAGTAAGTCTCCTCGTGATCAATCCAGGGGCGTTGTGAGAAACCTTGCGCCAAAAGGAGAACCTTATATATTAGGACTTCATTATTCTGTAACACCCGTAATTACCTAAAAAACGGTCAATGATCGACCGAGAGAAACGGTTAGGGAATGGTTTAAAACGAGATGTGGATGCGAGAAGGCACCGCAGGCAGCACACGCGGCTTGGCACGCGACCTCAAGCCGCGACTAGGTC
Organism: Arctium minus; assembly: GCA_954870635.1. Taxonomy (NCBI): domain Eukaryota; kingdom Viridiplantae; phylum Streptophyta; class Magnoliopsida; order Asterales; family Asteraceae; genus Arctium; species Arctium minus. The sequence goes on along the minus strand of OX941080.1, from coordinate 39,305,919 downwards.
CGCGTAGGTCACTGTGACCCACGACTCAAGAGCACGCGCGGCTTGCCCCGCGACTTGAGGTCGCGACCAAGGTCGCGGGAACGGTCTGACGATTTAAATCCCATTCTTTAGGGTTTTCTCTCATTTTTTCACCCCTCTCCATTTCTCTTCTTCTATGAGCGATTTTGGGAGCTCCAATACCAGTTTTGGGAGCATCTTGGAGTGAATCTACCATAAAGAGATCAAGATTTGTGCTTTGGAAGCTTGAGTTTGGAAAGTTGGAAGATCTCATGGAAGTGAGTTGTTGGAGAGGTTAAAGATGTCAATGTGGTAAGTTTTTTGTGTATTTCAAGTTCTTATATGAGGATCCTTGTAGATGTAAAGAATTTTTACTTATTGGTGGTCCATTTCCTTAGATTTGGAGAAATGACATATTTGGGAACCCTAGCTCATTGTGGAAGATGATTGGTTGATGGTGAAAACTTTATTCTTTGAGGCTTAGGATTTGGGTTTGAAAGCTAGGTTTAATGATAAGTGCCAATTTTTATACTTTTTTATGTCGAATTTCCTTAAAATTAGTGTTGGTTGATTGGTCGAAATACCCCTTTTTGACCTAGTGTTTACATATTTAAATGGGTTATTGCATTAAAAAAAAAGAAAAAGAAAAAAAAAGTCTTAAATATGTTTGATGTTGGCTGCAAGTCACGTGGAGGAAAGCTAGATAAAAAGAAAAAAAATAATTAATTACCTTGTTTGTGTTTTGTGTTGGCAGACCCACTTCACGGTGGCCCAAGAAAAGAGAAAAGAAAGAAAGAATTACAGCCCAATTTGCAGCCCTGAGAGAAGGGCGTCAACAGCATTCGGTCGTTCCAGAGCGCACGACGGCTTTTGCAGCGGCTTCACCGGGCAAAAGCCACTGTTTCTCGACCTAGCCACTGTTTCTCGACCGAAATCTAACACCGGGCGACTTTTCGCGCGGGTTTAACTCACCCCAAAGTCGCGTTCGTCAAATTAGTGGCCACGTTCGTACCAAGCGGTTTCTTTTTGCTGGGGTATAAATGGGAGCTCGTTTTACCATCGAAGGGAGGATTTTCTGAAGAGAAAAATCGATTTATGAAAGAACACTTCGAAGGGACGAATTTCCAGATTTGGGGGTCGATTTTGGAGTATTTTTAGGGTTCGTCATCAATTTCTCTACTTCATTCAAGTTGTAAGTTTCTTTAATTTTAGGTATGTGTATCTAATCTTTCAATTTCTAGCAATGGGTAGTTAATTGACTATGAAATTGATTATGTTGATGACTTGATTTAGTTTTATAATCATTTGATTTCAATTATGCAATCCTTGAAATTTTTGTTCTTTGATTTAAGTTTGATTTTGTGAGTTGGATCCCTTACTTTATCTTGCTTAAATTTGTATTGCTAAAGTGATTTGTGAATCCGTAATTGTTCGTGAATTTCTTTCGGTAGCAATCAATACCCGATTGATAAATGTGTCAATTGTGTGTATTGTAGGATAGCGTAATCTAACTTAAATAATCGGCGTCGTATTATTGGTTAGTTTCGGTATTTGTTTGGACTTAATGCGATTGACAATTGAAGTTCAAGTTCGTGACTGGATTTAATTAGTTGATTGAAGGTTAGATGTTGAGGCGTCTCACATTAACCGCGTTTTTATAACAAATAGAATTTTGACGCGTGTTGAGGTTCAAGCCGATTTGAAATCTTATGAGAAAATGGTTTGATCAAGTCCACGATACATAATCTAAACGATTGGTCGATTAGTGCTCATTGCTAGTTTCCATTATTATTGTTCGAAGTTCTAAATTAAATTTTCATGCTTAGCCTATTTATAAATCATCAAAAACCCCTTTTTCTTTATATAAGGTTTTTAATGAGTTTGCACTCGAAGTCGTCTTGGATTTACGGTTAACACCGAGTCCCTGAGGAGACGACACTACTTATAATTATCACAATTTATTGTGTTTTAGCAGTAATAGGCTATATATATATATAATTATTATTTGCCGGACTCGACACCCGTCATTTAACTTAACCTAGCAAGGTGAGTTCAAGTTGTTTTGTGAAAACTATGTACATGCCAAAATAAGTATTTTGATGTAAAAATATGTTTTACGTGATAATTATCAATGTGTTGGGTATTTTGATAAGTTTTCATATTTAGTAAACTTGGGTTGTTTGAATCTCATGAAAAGCCATATGTGGGACCTGAATATTTGATAAGTAAATAGTATGATTTATGCATTTGGTGATTTGTATAAATGAAGTATATTTTATGATTTATGCATTTTTGGTGATTTTTGTACACATGAGGTCTAATCTATGATTTATGCATTTTTGATGTATTTGATTTCATAAATCATTTGGAAAATGATTGTCTCCGTGTTATGAGACATTTTGGAAAACATAAGGGTATGAACCCATTTGGAAAACCTTTTGTCCTGATCCATGATGAGTTTTGGGTTAATCACATCTTTGAGGTATGTGTCTGCATAAACGCCGTTTGAACGCGTTTTTCTATTTGGGGACCGATGTTTGTTGGTCAAATGGGTTTTGAGCATTTTAGCTCGGTTTTGACTTAAAAGAGTCTCGTGGACATTTGTCCACTTTTAATGGCTCTATGTAGAGCCCATGTACGATTTACATCTTGATGCATCTTATTGCATATTTATGATAATTACATGCTCGAGTGCATTGGTCATTCATGTGTAGTCATGTAATGTTAGACTGTGTTGCATTGGACCCATAGGCACGTAAGTCGGTCTTTATTTGATGGTCAATTGGTTATTACGGGGTTGGACTCCGGGACCTATATTTTATGACTTTAACCTTTCAAGTGTACACTAGGAGGGTTGAGTCCGGTTGTGCTATCATGATTGATGGGCGTTTTAGGGCCTCTGCCATGTCGTGGCAATGCCATGGTTGTAACCCCCGACTGTGTCGGGCCTTTGGCGGTATTCATGGTAATATTCGCTAAGGTCAGATGTCTCTTTTGGTGTAGCTTGAAGGGATTCGTAGGGGCACTTGGGCTTTCATGTCGTGAAGTGTCATACGATTAATGTTGTATGAGTGAAATACTTTTGTGTTCCTCCACTCTCAACGGATACTGGTCTCCCCCATCGTCGGCCAACAGTATTTTGGATATTTAATTGTCCATGATTTTAACACTTGGATTTCATTCCATTTTATGGTCGCGTGAGTATTGGATTTTAGTTCCATGTTTTCGATGGGATATTATATTTATATAGATTGTTTTCCATGATTTACAAATTGAGTATTATGCCCCACCCGTGTTTTGGGTGTTTCGGGATATAAAGTTTTATCCGCGTTTTGATAATTGGGAGTCCTTTTTCTATTCACGTTTGAGTGAGTTTGGGCGGCATCATCTTATAAAGAATGCTTTGTATTGGGACGTTCGTCCATAAAACACATGTTATTGGAAAATGGGTCGTTTTCATAGTTACGATAAATCATTTTGAAAGATCATGATTTAAACTGCATTCTTTTCTTTTAATGATATATTTATTCATGTTGAAAACTCTTGAACTCACTAGGCGTTAGCTTAACCTTTTTATTTGTCGGCATGTGCATCAGGTTCCGGCTGGGAATAGTTCTAGTGACACTGCGAAGAGAAGAGTGCTAGTTGTTTACTCGAGGAGTGTGTGGTTTGGTGAAGCCTTCCGCATATATTTTGGGATTTGCAGCTTGTCTTTGGGTTAAGTAACACCCGTCTCTAGTTTAGTCCTTGTATGAGACTGGAGTTTTTAATTGTTGAAGTTAAATATATAATTATAATTGGAGATTTATCTTTTATGATGAAATTTTGAAATTTTAATTTAGTTGTTCTTCCCAATGTTGAACCCAGATAATCTAGTTGATAAACAATCACACAACACAATAATACAGATCAAGAGATAAACAGATCAGAATAACATACCACGATCCCTTGATTAAACAATGAAAACCAGTTGTGTGTTCTTGATACCTTGAATGCGATTACAGAATACGGCTACCTCTTTCTATATGGTTATTGATTATGAGAGGATTAACCCTAAAACCTAATTAATAAAAACTATTTATACTTAGGCCTAATGCCTAATGGGCTTATGGGCTTGAGGCCCACAAACAAACTAACTATATAATAAATACAAAATACCCCCTAGAGTATTAAATACTCTTACAATTTAGACCCCCTCAATAACTTTAATCTTGAATACAATTATTTGATCCAACAATCTTCCCCTTTGGATTCAAGATTAAAAAAATTCGGCAATTATCTTCGGGTCTTCACTTTTCTTGAAAACTTCAGATACAGTCTTCATCGTTCTCTTTCTTCAAATGAAGTGTCCTTCTGACGATCATCTTCAGTCAGACTTTTAACTCAGACATTTTGATATCTTTGAATATTCTTCAACAGTCTTTACTTCAACACTTCAAAAATTCTTGTATATATCTTCCTCTTTTTGTATTCTCCCCCTTTTTGATGAGTGGTGAGAATCAGCATCATCAAAACATAGCAAAACAATCTCCCCCTTTATGTATAAGCAGTGTCTTCATGTATATATCCCTGTTTGGAAATAAGAGCAGTCTTCCCAAAAGAAAAGAGTGATTATTTCAATCTTTGCAGATTTAAATAAAAAGTAATAACCGTTTAAATCTTTTCAAATTCAAACAATTTAAGAGTTGTAACCCTGAATCAACAAATGACTCAGTTTGAAATGCCTGTCAGTAACACACAGTTACTGAGTAACACAAAGTTACTATATAAGGAGCTGGTTTTGATGTTGGCTCCCCAGGTCTTCCATTCAATCATCGAATAACACATGGTTATCTATGAACGTTCTGACAGAAAACAAATTTCTGTGTACTTGTGCATGTGTATGAAAGAATTTAGCATAGATGATTGTTTTTTCATATAGGCTCAAAGTATGTAAACTTGTTGAGACAACAACAAATTATACATAGACTCAATGTGCATGAGAAAGGGTTCGAAGGTGGGGCAACGTTCCTTCTTTTTCAATATTAGTATCTTCCAAATGAAGAACCAATAGCATATGTGATGTTTCCCCTGAAAATGTGAAACATTCTCTTTTTGAGAAAAGAATGAGTAGCTGGTGGGGTTGTATGCAAGAGATGGAATGGGCTAGGTGCCTTTTTCAATGATGGTCACCAAAGAATGTGAACCAATCAGATTATGTGGCTTCCCGGCTCAGAAAGAAGTTTGGTGCAGAGTTTGATATTCTTTCTCTGTTCTCTCACCCTCTTTCTTTTAAAGCTCACGTCTAACCAATCTCTCTTTTTCATTTTACCTCTTCACACACCAACACTCAAATCTTTTGACCCCTCTCTCCTCAATCACTCAGAAAATACTTCTTGGGTAGGAAACACTGATTATCGTGAATCCATGGAAGTTCTATTAAGTTCTCACACTGAATCCCATGTATTTTCCTAAAAGAGCATGTTGTTCAACAGTCTTTTGTACATGAAAGCACAAAGGAATACAGTTACACATGAAGAATAAAAATATTTGGAGAAGTCAAATACATAAGATGTTTGGCAACGCTATATTCTCCCCCTCAAACTAAAAGAGTTTGACAATTAAGCTCTTTGTCAATTAAGCTCTAAGATAATGAAGCTCCCCCTCAACTGAAGAATTTTTTTTTAATTAGAAAAATAGAAAAGCAATTAAAAACACTGAAGTGCGGGTTCTAATCAGAATGGATTAGAAGCCAAAGTCACTTGAACAATCCTGCACACAAAAGAAATTATGGTAATCATTTGTGAAAAATGATTCCTCTATTGTTAGCAACAGTTGGAGAATAAAACACAAGATTAGAATTCAGAATACTCCCCCTAGAATCATGAGTAAGGTCTAAGATGACATGTTCAACATACCAAGTTTGCTGATGAGAAAGTGAAACCTCTTTTCATCCAACGGCTTGGTGAAAAGGTCAGCTAACTGGAAGTCAGTTTGAACAAAGTGCATTTCGATATCACCTTTTTCTACATGATCCTTAATAAAGTGATAGTGTACATCTATATGCTTGGTCTTCGAATGCTGAACCGGGTTAGAAGTTATGGCGATTGCGCTCTTGGAATCACAATAAATAGGGATGCGCTTGTAGTTGTACCCAAAGTCCCGTAACTGTGTCTTCATCCAGAGGACTTGTGAACAACAGCTAGCAGCAGCTACATATTCAGCCTCGGCAGTGGATGTTGAAACACAGTTTTGTTTCTTTGAGGTCCAACTTACAAGTTTGTCACCTATAAATTGACATGATCCAGAGGTGCTCTTCCGATCTAGCTTACATCCTGCATTATCAGCATCTGTAAAGGCAGTTAGTTCAAAACGAGAATCCTTTGGATACCAAAGGCCTAAATTAGGAGTGCCTTTAAGATATCTAAGGATTCACTTAACAACATTAAAGTGCGACTCTTTAGGATTAGACTGATATCTCGCACAAAAACATGTGGCAAACATTATATTTGGGCGACTGGCAGTCAGATAAAGTAAGGAACCAATCATGCTACGATACACCTTTTGATCAACAGGTTTACCTGAGGGATCTGTATCTAAGAGTGTACTAGTAGCCATTGGTGTTTTCATGACTGAGCTATCTGACATATTGAACTTTCTTAACATGTATTTTATATATTTAGCTTGATTAATGAAAATGCCTTCGGATAATTTCTTTACTTGTAAACCAAGAAATAAATTTAACTCACCCATCATCGACATTTCAAACTTTGTTTCCATGATTTTCGAAAAGTTCTTGCAAAACTTCTGATTTGTCGACCCAAATTTTATGTCATCAACATAAATCTGAATGAGAATCAAGTCCTCACCTTGCCTTTTAAGAAATAAGGTAGTATCAACTATACCTTTCTTGAAACCAGAAGCTAAGAGAAATTTAGTGAGAGTTTCATACCAGGCTCTTGGTGCTTGTTTAAGACCATACAATGCTTTGTCTAGCACGTATACATGATCAGGGTGATGTGGATCAATGAAACCTTCAGGTTGTGCCACGTAGACCTCCTCATGCAGAACGCCATTCAGGAAAGCTGACTTTACGTCCATTTGATAGACTGTAAAGTTTTTGTGCGCTGCATATGCCAAGAAGATTCGGATGGCTTCGATCCTTGCAACAAGGGAGAATGTTTCATCATAGTCAATGCCCTCCTGTTAACAGTACCCTTTTGCAACCAACCGAGCTTTGTTTCTCACAACTACTCCAGCTTCGTCTTTCTTGTTCCTGAATACCCACTTTGTTCCAATAACAGATTTACCTTTAGGTAGTGGGATCAAGCGCCAAACCTTGTTCCGTTCGAATTGCAGAAGCTCGTCTTGCATAGCTTGTCGTGACACCAGATTGTACGTCACCTATCACGTTATGCAGGGGATGATCCTTAGTCCAACGATGTGTGCTTGGTAAGGATTCAACAGTTTGTTGCGTGTTTGATGCATTGTATTCATCATGCACGATAGGTAGATCCACAGATGTACTTGGGACATCTTGTACAGGAGTTTTTGATACTGAAGCTTCTGGACTAGCAGTTGAAGTACTCGTGACTTCATCTTCAGAAGAATTATTTGCAGAGACAGATTCAGCATTAGTGGAGTCAGAAACTAACGGTTTAGATGTACCTGATGGAGATGCAGTTTTAGTGACTTCTTTGGAAGGTCCAGACATATCTTCAGAAATAGCAGGGACCTCCGAGCTTGTTGTTGATGTTGATATGCCTTTGTCAAAATCTGCACAAATATCATCGAAGGCATCAATAAACAACAAATCTAACTCAGATGAAGTAGAGTTAGAGTTAGAAGAAGTGGATCCTTTTGAAGTTGGTTCTATTCTGGGGTGAATAGAAGCTTTGTTCTTAAGTCCGAGTTCTGAACTGTTGTGTCCAGAAGTCCGAGTAGAATTCTCATCAAAGGAGACATTCATGCTCTCAACAACCGTCTTGGTTCGAATAATGTAAATTCGATAAGCTTTGGATGTCAGAGAGTATCCAACGAGATATCCTTCATCCGCTTTCTTATCAAACTTTGATAATCCTTGACGTTCTCGCAGAATTTAGCACCTGCAACTATAAACACGAAGGAATTTGATGTTAGGTTTACGATTGTTGATTAACTCATATGCTGTTTTATTAAAGCGCTTGACCACAATGGTACGATTCTGAGTAAAGCATGTTGTTGCGACTGCCTCAGCCCAAAGACACATGGGTAGATCCGAATAAGCAAGCATAGTACGAGCAGCTTCAACAAGAGTGCGGTTCTTCCGTTCAACAATGTCGTTTTGCTATGGAGTGTAGGTTGCGGAGAAGTTATGTGAAATTCCCACAGAGATAAGATAACTCTGCAGGGTGTCATTCTTGAACTCCGTGCCGTTGTCACTGTGAAAGGTTCGGACTGGCAATTGAAGACGTACTTGAATGCACTTAATAAAAGCGATAATCAACTCTGGCGCATCTGACTTGTTGCGAATAAACTCGAGCCATGTATACCTTGAATAGTCATCTATCATTACTAATACGTATTTCTTTCCGTTGATAGATGATGTTCGCATTGGGCCACAAAGGTCCATATGAAGAAGTTCCAGTGCAGATGAGGTTGATGATTCAGTTTTGGACTTGAAGGAGCTTCGCTTCATTTTGCCCATTTCACATGCAGAACATAGTGAGTCTTTCTCAAACCTCATTTCTGGTAGACCTTTGACCATACCTTGTCTCTGTAGCTTAGCTATGGATCGGAAATTCTGATGAGACAAGCGGCGATGCCACGTCCAAGATTGAGCTTTAGTTGCTTTGGCTAATAGGCATATTCGACGTGTGGCAGACAGTGTAGGAAAATCTACATAATATAGATTTCCATGGCGCTCAGCTTTGAAGACTTCGTAACCATCGGGATCCTCAAGATAGCAATGAGTTGTTGTGAAGCGAACTTGATATTTCATGTCACAGAAGTGACTGGTGCTCAACAGATTGTGATCAAGTCCTTCAACGTATAACACCCTTTGAATCTTCACAACTCCATTATCGAGCATTCCATATCCTCTGACGTGTCCTTCTACTTCAGAATTTGCAAACCTAACTACTCCGGCAGGCTCCTCCACATAGTTATGCAAGAGGTGCTTGAATCCTGTCATGTGGCATGAACATCCGGAATCTATCACCCACAGTCGACAGGCCTGCAAAAGAGAAAATTAGTTTTGCTTAGGTACCCATATCAAGATGGGTCCTTCGCGGTTAGCACCAAGCAATTCAGGAATATCAGCAGGTTTAACTTTCACTCGCCATTCATATCGGGGTTTTGGAACCCATTTCCAAACCATTTTGACATTTAATTCCTGAAAATGCTTTTTAGATCTAGGATTGGCAACCTTAGCCCGAAACACTTTGGGTTGTGTGGAAGAATTAGAATTGGAATTAAGGTTCAGTTTAGGTTTTCTTTTACTCTTCTTGGACTTAGGAGTGGAGGAGTATTTGAAAGAATTATCCCAGCAATGTTTGCAATATAGATTCTTTCGAGCAAAATTCATAAACTTAGATTTATCGGAACAAATCTTACATTCATGTCCATCAAAAGAATTATTTTTCATAATAACAATGTCTGAAATACAACTATTTGTAACAAAAGATTCACTAGAAGTCAAACTATCAATTTTAGTCAAACTAGTAACTTTATTCTTCTTACTCCTCCCAACTCCATTTCCTTTTATATCTGAAACAGAAACAAGAGCCTTGTTAGTCTCTATCTTAGAGGGTGGTTCTTTTCTAGAGTTACTTGAAGTCTCACCCTTCTCAAAAATACTAGGTGGATATTCAGGACAATCAGAGTAAACAACTGAAGGTTTTGCAGGAGCATCAAATTCTGGATTAGTTCTTACCTTCCAGCTTGGATCATTGAACATCTGTTTATCATTTGAAGCATTTTTAAACAAAGTGATTTTCAAATCATTGATCTTTGTGCAAAGCTCTTGATTTTCTTTCAAAGATTTTTCAAGTTTAAATTTGAGATCAAAGTTTTCATCTTCAACCTCATCAAGAGACTGTTGCAACATATCAATTTGCTTCATCAATTCAGATGTATGATCACTCACAGAATTTGACTCCTTTGCAGTAGAAACAGGATCAGAATCTGAGGCATTCATCATTTCAGAAAACCTTTCCTCGGTTATGTTTTCAATAAACTCCATTTTGTGATTTTTAGAACAAGATTCATTCGTGATGACAGTTTCTTCTTCAACCTCTTCAACAAGTAAAAGTTTAGAAGCAATGGGATTTGAGAATGATGGTATAGTTGATGGATCAACATCTGATTTATACTCATCATATTTGCATGCAGTCTCAGGTGGAACAGTGTCATTGTTGATTGATTCTTTTGAAGATGTGGTAAACAGTGAATCAAACTCAGCCAATTCGATCTTTCGAGTCTCATAGCTTTTGTTCAAATCACTATATTTAAAACCAGCGGATTTAAAATAATTTTGAGAATCAGTGTCACAAGACTTGTTTTCTCCCATTTCTTCTTTACCTTTGTTCTCTGTAAAAGGTTTAGAAGTACTTGCTTCAACAAAGGTTGCACGAATGTTAGGAATGGGTCTGATTGTGGAGCCAAGTTTATCAAAATTATACAAGTGCTCCGGTGCCTTTTTCAAAACATCGTTAATTGGCAGACCCAAACCAGGTTTAAGTTTATAAAACCCTTCATCTTGGAGTTTATTGGTCAACAGATTTAATGTCTGCTCAGTCTGACCTCGTTTCATGTTAATATCCTCCAATTGCTTGATTTTGGTGAAGGCTTCATTTCTTTCTTGAAAACAAACTTCAAACTTAATTTTATACTCACCCTTTTCAGCATTAAGATTTACAAGATCCTTTTCTAAACCAAATATTTTTCTTTTTAAAGATTCCTTTTCAACTTTTAAACCATCCTTTTCTTTTTCTTTTTCTTCCACTACAACTTTTAGCAAAGCATTTTCATCACAAAAACTCAAAACCGATTGATGTGCGGAGCTAAGTTTACCTTTCAATAAAGCAAATTCATCTTTCATATTATGTATTTGGGCCATCAAAGATTCAATAAGTTCAGAATTATCACTTACCTCAGAGTTCGCATCTTCGGAATGTGCCTCAGAATCTTCATCGTCACCATCCAGTTTTTCCATGTAGGAAACTTGGGTGAAGTGTGCCTGTTCCTCGTCATCAGAACTTTGGAACAACCAATTTTCTTCTTCAGCCATAAGCACCTTTCCCTCTTCAGCTTTCTTGGCAATGAGTGACTTCCTTGCGTAATATTCTGATTTCTTTACCTTCTTGAATTTGCAGTCTCTGGAGAAGTGCCTAAATTTGCCACAGTTGTAGCATCTTCCTGGTTCATCCTTTCTTTCTTCTTTCTTCTCCTCTCTCTTTTCTTCTCTTCTGTCATCTTTTCTTTCTTCTCGTCTTTCCTCTCTTCTTCCATGCCTTGGCTTGTATCGCATTTCAGACTTCTCTTTCTTGTATCCATCATACTTTGGCTTTGAGTAGTATTTCTTCTTTCCAAAGCTCTTCTTGAATCGTCGAGTAATTAGAGCCACGTCCTCAGAGAACTTCTATATATCTAGATCAGAATCAATCTCTAGTTCTTCATCACTTGAATCAGATTCGGATTCAGTAACCTCAGTAACCAGAGCTTTAGACACCTTTTTCTTAGACCTTGCAGAGGATATAGGAACTGAACTCTTTCCTTTGCCAGCTATGAGAGCCACAGATTCCTTCAGATTATTGGACTCATTATTAATAGATCTCACCTCATCCTCATGCTGAGAAAGAGTAGAGAAGATATCAGTGACGTTTTCTTGAGCCATGTTCTTTGACATCTGAAGATTGATGGCAAAGTTCTTCCATTCAGGGTTCAAGTTCTTGATGAACTTATAGTTTATCTCTGAAGCGGATTTAGAGATGTTCCTCCGCAAGTCATTGAGAATGATGTTATATCTGTTGTAGGTATCTAGCAGCGACTCTCCTTCTCTTGCATGAAATTCTTCATAGGCATTAATGCACAGATTCTGCTTTGCCTGAATTGAAGCTTCACTTCCCTCAAATTGTCATGCTAGCTCATCCCAGATTTCTTTACCTGAATCTCGACTGTCTACCCGATTGTAGATGTCATTTGGGATGGCCATTGTCAGGTAAATGAGAGCTTCTTCATCTATCTTGTATAGATCTTTTTCTTTATCAGTGAAGAACTCATATGGTCTAGGAACAAGTCTGTCAGGGATTTCCAGAGAGGTGTCTGTTGCAGCTTGACCCTGTACTCTGATCATTTGATTTACTGGACCAGTAGTGATTGAATTCATGTATTCTCTGTTCTTGTGATTCAGAAACTGGATCATTCTCTTCTTCCATTGTTGATACTCATTTGCCATGAGGACATGAGGTTTGGACTGAGAGCCCATTGAGAGAAACAGGTTCGACATCTTTAGCTATATGGTTAGAAATCAAACTTATCTGTACCAAGAGAATCAACTAGATGAGATCTTTAGAATCAAGTATTGGATAAAATCTACACTTAAAAATTTTCAGAAAAATTAATTTCCAAAAATAATTAAATGCAGAATTCTCACACAGTACAAGCCAAATTAATCACATAAAATCTGGCGCAAAATTGAGCTAAGTCAGTGGCGCAAAAGGACTGTTTGCGCGAGAGACATGTCGCGCGAAATAAAGTTTTGCATGAACAGTGGATGTCGCAAAGCTGAGGTTTGCGCGAGCAACAGATGGCGCAAGAATGAAATTTGCGCTAGACAAGGGTCGCGCGAAAGGAGTGTTGCGGGAGTAAAGGATGGCGCAAAAGTGGAACTTGCGCTAGACGTTGGTCGCGCAAAAGGAGATGTGCGCGAGTAATGCGTGGCGCAAAAAGAGATTTGCGCGAGTAACTGTTGGCGCAAAAGTGTGACTGGGGTCTTGCTCGACCGGGGTCTTGCTTGACCGGTGTTCTGTCCGACCGAACCTTTGTCGACCGGTATGTTGCACGACCGGAGAGGTCGACCGGTAAGGTGCTTCGACCGGTAATGTGTCGACCGGACCTGTATTGACCGGTATTGCGATGATCGGGACCGGATCGATGAGTCGACCGGTACCCTATGACCGGGGTTTGGTGTGTGAGGAGACCGGTATGTATCGACCGGGACCAAAGTGGACCGATGAGATGCTGCGGCCAAACTACAGCGACCGGTATTGACCGGGATGCTGTGACCGGGGTATCCCCGACCGGTATGGACCGGTGCAGTGTGTGGCGCAAACCTGGTTGACCGATGTTCTGTCGACTTTAATATCGACCGGTATGTTCTTGCAGAGTTCAACCCAGTATAACAAGAATGTCAACCCAGATTCCACTTCAAACACAGAAACTTAATGCAAAAATCGCACTTTTGAATCCATAAACATGTATTGAACAAATCCCAATCAAAAACACTAATTAAAAACAACTTTTAATTACCCAATTTGATGAAAGCAATATACGTCAGGTTTATGAACTAGTCGAACCCAGTATACAAAGAATCATCAAAAATTCAAACGATTAGTGAATTAAAGCTTAATTAAACTATCAGATAACAATCAATACTATAAAACTCATCTAATCAGATTGATTTCAAGCATAAAACCACATCATTATTTAAAAAAAATCAATTATCACCCAGTTGAATATCGATAAACACAGTAAGATCGATAAACTTGTTTTTAATCCAAAAACTTGATTCTTTAGGCTCTGATACCACTTGTTGAACCCAGATAATCTAGTTGATAAACAATCACACAACACAATAATATAGATCAAGAGATAAACAGATCAGAATAACATACCACGATCCCTTGATTAAACAATGAAAACCAGTTGTGTGTTCTTGATACCTTGAATGCGATTACAGAATACGACTACCTTTTTCTATATGATTATTGATTATGAGAGGATTAACCCTAAAACCTAATTAATAAAACTATTTATACTTAGGCCTAATGCCTAATGGGCTTATGGGCTTGAGGCCCACAAACAAACTAACTATATAATAAATACAAAATACCCCCTAGAGTATTAAATACTCTTACAGTTTAGACGCCCTCAATAACTTTAATCTTGAATACAATTATTTGATCCAACACCCAAATTTGAGGGTGTTACAGCTTTCTGACAAAGACTCAGTTATGTCTTACGGGCTTGACACTTGGTAGATTAGCACTACCGAACCAAATACCCGATCCTTTGTCAAAGAATATAATTCTTTCTGGATTATTTCTTTACATTTAGGCCAATATGTTCTTTGTTGATATTATTCAATTGAGTCTGGTTCGATGCCGTCGTGCTCGATCATCTTATGAGCTATCGTATATGCGAATAAATCATCAATGATTATACATGATTTGTCCATCGACTCATATGTACTCTCATAGTTCATTTGAGATTATTATTCATCTCTAGAATCAATATTAACTTCGGTGCGTCCTCCAGTGATGATTCATGGACATAATTATAATTAGAGACAATCTCATGAGAGTTTTGTGTATTGATGATAAATAGATGTGCCTCACTATTCTCTTCCTTTAGAATAATATTCATCGAACCAAGTAGCTTCCACCACTTCCATTTGGTAGCTACGACCTCAACCACACCTCCACTATGTGTGATTGCAACGCACTTTCCAATGGCGTTGTGCCCCTGTTGGGGACTTTTTAACCTTGCAAGTATATTTGTAGCTCGTATATGTGATCTTGTCACTTTTTGTACTAACATTACACGTATCAGGTATCAAGTCTGATTCCTTGACTTCAACATTACATTGTGAAGTTTTGGGGATCAAAATGGTACATAGTGGGAATATTCAATGACATTTCCTATCGTTCCCATGGAAAATCCTTTTTCCTATCTTCCCTTAACGACGGGAAGACTGTCTCATGAAAGTGACAACCCGCAAATCTAGCGGTAAAGAGATCACTAGTCCAATATTCTAATTAGCGGATAATTGTTGGGGATTCATATCCAATATATACCAAATCGTCTTTAAGGACCCATTTCGATGCGTTGTGGGGACGCAATTGGCACATATACTATGGAACCAAACATACGTAAATGTAAAATATCAGGCTTATATCCAGTTACCAACTGATACGCATGAGGCTGGTTAGCTAGTAGTGGGTCTAAAAACAAAAAAAAAATTGCATATAGTAATTGCATAACCCTAGGGAGATGTGGGTAAATTGGTGCGCATTACCAATACCCTAGATATCATCATATTCTTTTGCCAACAACTTCTATGAGACCATTTTATATATACACATGGGATATAGGAAACTTTACATTTATCCCAATACATATGTAATAAACATCAAATCCTTATGATGTAAATTCTCCAGCATTCCAAGTCATGTAGACTTGATGAAATATCAAGGTGGTGAGCCCTTAAACGTATAACTAGTGCTAGAAGTGCAATATTTCATGTGGACAATAATACGACATGTGTTCATCGTGTCAAAACCAGAACCATAAAGTACTTTGATGTCCCGCATTCTGGATGTTTATGTCCATAAGTATCACCTTGTATTCGTTGTAACAATGGAATATTTTTGTATTATGTCCTTAGCTTTAAGATGGTCTCATTCCTGTCTTGGCTAAGGATCATGGTATACAAAAAATTTAGGTATTCGAGAAGACATATTATGATGGCGGTGTTGCTTCTTATGCTGCAGAAGTCAATAGTTGCAATTTACCTCATTTTGCCTTTCACTCGAAAGAGAATGTGTCTATGTGTATTTTGCAATACAGGGGTCATTATGTCATAACCATGGTGTCCCACATGGTCATGTCGAAACATATATGTGTCATTGCCCTAAATTTCTTTATTGGTGACAAAAAAATGTTTCGATGACCCAATAATCTACTAGTTTGACACATTAGTTTCCATGATATATGTTTTCTTTCATATTCATTGAAACTTATGTATATATGCTCATTTCCATTATAATTTCCGTTTGATACGAATATCTTTACAAGGTTCCTATCAATCTTATACCAACAAGAAAATGACAGTACATCGTCTAAGGGGGGGTTTGGTTCTTCGGATTCCGACGGAATCTGATGGAATTGGAATGGTCAATGGAATTATGATGTTTGCTTACCCTTGGAATGGAATTGAATTCCAAACATTCCTTCAAATGTGGATTTGATCATTCCTTCACAAATGAGATGGAATTGAAATCCATTCCAACTAATGTGTTGAAAATGACCAAAACACCCTCAGTAAAGAAAAAAAAACAAGTCGCACCAACATTCTCACATATTGCTTCAATCGACAGACCCTAATTCATCGATCGAAGTCACCGATCGATTTCTTCGTCTGGAACTCCTTCATCGATCGAAGACTGTTTGGCTTCTTCACCGATCAATTTCTTCGTCTGCAACTCCTTCTTCGATCGAAGACTGTTTGGCTTCTTCACCAATCGATTTCTTCGTCTACAAAACCTTCTTCGATTGAAGACTGTTTGGCTTCTTCACAGATCGATTTCTTTGTCCGGAACTCCATCGATCGAAGGCTATTTTGCTTCTTTATGTCATGATTTTGCTATTATTTCTACATCGATGGGTCTGATCTTGCTACCGTTTCCAGATGTGGGTTTGCAGATCGAATCTTTGTTTTTGGAACTATTTACAGATCGACTCTTTGTTCTTGGAACTATTTGGATCGACTCTCTATTCTTGGAACTATTTGGATCGATTTCCTTTTTTCATCTGTAGAGAACTTCGATTGCATATGTAGTATGAACTTCGATTTCTTTTTTGCATGGGACCAAAATATACAAGTCTGGGCACTTTGATTTCTGTTTTGCATCTGATTTTCAACTTCAATTTATGTTTTACATCTGCATCTGTTTTTTGTTTTACACCCGTGGTTACATTTTCTGTGGTTAAAAATGATCTGTGTTATTGGGTGCTGATTTTTTGTTATTGTTCTTTTTATGTTTTACTTTGATTATGTATTTGTTTAAGAAAACCATGGAAGGGTATTTTATATATGTTTTCAAAGAAAGGGTATTTTTGTCATTTTTCAGAATTCCATTTCAATTCCTTTGCAAACCAAACAGACAAATTCCAATTCATTTGACTGATTACATTCCATTCCTGCCAACCAAACACATGGTCAAACCTGATAACATTCCATTCCAATTCATTCCAGATTCCAATTCTTTTGACAGATTTCATTCTTTCAGAAATCATTCTGCGAACCAAACGCCCCCTAAGTATTTTGATTGGATGAATTATAAAATAAATATTTGTCTGTCATTTTAGATTGTGTGGAATATTCTACAAAAACTCAAGTTCTCCTCGGTACATTCCTACATGGAACGGAGAATATTGATAGTTTTGTTATTTATTTAGATGTATTTATTTACATCTATAATGGTTACATATTTAATTTTACTTAAGCAAAATAAATTAGTTTTAATACTTAAAATAAATATACAAAAAACTTATGTTTAATCAATCTTAAATTAATATGATATAGTTCATTTTCAACTTGTTCCCTTTTTCGAAATGACTGGTAATTAATGTATTTTTTCTTTCACAATCCAATATCAACTGGCCACAGTTGCATCTCTGCTCAAAGGATTGGAAGATGCTTCCAACTATTGTCATGACCCTGACCCTTTCCATGGTCTTGTTCACGTGGTATATAGATGTCCCATGTGAGAAATTGTCTTTCACTTACTATTCTTTAGAGTTGTTTCCACCTCTAACACTTTCATTATTGATCTCGGGAATTTTTTTTATCCCCATATCTGGTGTTGTTATTTGAAAGAATCTTGTTGCGTCTCTCAACCACTTGCAATAGGTTGATGAGTTTGTCTAAAGGTTACATTCTAACATATATTAGTTCATTAATATTTACTGATATATGAAAGGTGGAAATAATGTTAGGAATCATGTCATCTTTTGTGAGTTCCTTGCCACATAGATTGAGACGCGTTTTGAATATAACATTTCTTTGTTGAAATCAGTTACCTTTTTGTAATCGAGTAAGTGGGTTTCATTCCACTGTACGATTAGTTCAGGAAGTACATATTCATGAATACTCCTGATTCTCCCTTTCGGGACATCCCACAGTTCTTTGAGGGTTTCTAGTAAAGGTATTCGTATGAAAATTAGGATTTATATGTCGTCTCAAAACATGAGGGTATTTGCTTGTACCTTTTCAAAATGTTGGTTTTGGGGTCAATAGGGAGTTAATGGACTTAAGGTATTTTTTTGCACCTTTCAAAAGGAGATTTATATACTCATTTATGTTACTCAGATTCTTTTGAGTTTACAACGTTGATTTCAGGATGAGTTTTATCAACCATTTACATATATAATTTATAATATATGATTTTATGTTTGATAAGACAGTGTATTGTGGTTATAATTATTATTTTATGTATGAAATTTCATTATCATAACAATATTGGATTTTTATATGCTTACATTTTGTTGATAATACTTCATCAATATTTTAGTTTGCGAAAAAGAAATCACTCAATCTATTGGATTTCCAGGTAGTAGGGGAATTAAATGGATTTCTTAAGTCCCTACAAATCTTAGGGATGTTTACACCCGTTTGACAAAATCCAGTTGATATCTTGTGATTTATTTAATTTAAATATAACATTGTCAATTATAGAGCATTTGACATGAGACCAAAATGATTATGAGTTTGGCATATGAAGCCAATTTTAATACCTTAACAGTATTTTTGGAGCTTTTGGTAAAGACCAAAATATATGGGGTTGAAAGTGTAACTTCCAAAATTTAATTATATAAGTTTAAAATTATAAGTAGGAACTCACAATCAAGATAAATGTTTGGATTTAATATTTTTCATGCTATTTTTGGAGCTTTTGGCAAAATAACCAAAGTTATGGGGGTTGGAAGTATAAATTCCAAAGATAATTTATAAGATTGAGATTAATGAGTAGGAACTCATAACCAGGATAAACATTTGAATTATAACAATTATTAATTAAGATAAACATTTGAATATTAACATAAACAAATATAAATAAATAAATGAACAATAACATTGTAAACTAATTGGATAAGTATCTATACATACGAATATTAAGATGAACATTTAAATTAACCATCTAAATATATGAAGATTGTAATCTAATTTGATAAACATTAATAAATAATAATAGTTTAAAACAATAAATATTATCATATCTCATAATAATATAGTAAATTAAATTCATCCCCTAAGAAGATAAACAACAATATTTAAATAGTTAAATTAACAAAATTTAACATATCAAAACAAACCTACGTATGGATGTATAATACTAATATGTTCAAAATAATAGATTTTAAATTATCCAATTAAAACTAAATTAGATGAATTAAAAACAATATTAACATAATAAATATTTATTAAATAAAAGTTCCAATAAACAATTAATAGAAAACATATTAAATTCTTATTTGATTAATTAAAAAAAAGAACTCATAGGCTCAAGATGCGGATCATATCACAAATTTTTTTCTTTATTACAACAGAAAAAAGACTTAAAAGACGAAATTATATAACTATTTAATTTAGATAATTACATCTAAATCACAATAATATCTCATAAAAATTCATATGACTATTTTTTAATGTATTTTTTTCACATCGATATCCACTTCTATATAGTTAACTATTTCAATAAATTAAATAATTATGAATAAGATTTTGTTATAATTTTTGTTCAATTCAATTTATATCAACAACGAAAATACAATGGAAGTATTCTATAGATAAAATTGTAAACTATATATTTTTTTTCTAACATGATTTTATAATATTCACTTACGAAATAGTTGATAGAAAACTTACTAGAATTTTTGGCATACGTGACAATGAGCGAGGAATAACGCAGTAGCGACGCAATTTGACGAGTTCAACAGTGGCCGACAATGGGCAAAACAACCGTTTGGCGGCGGTGGAAAACGGTTTTGAGCTTTACGTGCTGATAATGTGTTAAAGGAAAAGGTTAACAGAACAACAATAAATGGAGTGAATGAATCTGTAATTCTCATTAATCAAAAGCTCTTTAAATATGAATGAGTTACAAGTAGATAGTTATGAGATATTTCAGTTATAATCTAACTCTGATATAGTTATCTCTATCTCTATCTTTATCTCTATCGTCGTATCCTTTAGACGATGACACACTTATCCTACAACATATATATATATATATATATATATATATATATATATATATATATATATATATATATATAAATCAAATACAAACCATGCAAATGTTGCAAACCATATAAACCAATTAATTAAGATATTTATAGAAATAATGAAGATTCATTTATTATGATTTGAATATTTAAGGAAGATGATTAGAGTTTATTAATTGTGATTAATACTTTATATTAGGAAATAATCGATGTATTTATGAAACTAGATATTTGTTAGGCTAGATGAACGGTTAAGATTGGTTTGTATAGTTTGTAATATTTGGTTGGTTTGCATTTGATGGGACCTCTACATTATAATAATGTATATGGCATTATAACATTAGGCGAATGATCGTGTGAAAAGTTGAGTTAATATAAGAGACGTGAGAAGTGGATCTAAACCGTTGATCATTTTTAATAGTGTTTGATGCGGAGATTAATCTGGGGCATTTTATCTCGATGCATCTCATCCTAATGTGCATCCAACGGTTAATAATCACTATTCACGTTTCTCACGCTAACTCAATTTCTCACCATAACTCAATCCTTATACGTTATACATAATATGTAAGGCTTAATGATTTGAAAATTATTCAAATTGTAAAATTTGTAAGATCTGTCATAAGCCATTAATTTGAGATAATTAATTAATTTATTAAATAAATATTAAAGGGTACTTTAGGGATTTGACGTTAAAGCATTTTTAAGGAAAATCAAATTTCATACATACATGCATACATACATAATTGAGTGTGCATACAAGTTGAATAAATTGAGAACACAATGTAAACAACCTTTAAAAAAATTTATTGTGGTGTTCACAAGGTTTACATCATGTTAACAAGTGGTAAATTTAAGTTTTGTTTTGTTGGTTTAGTTGGTGCAATGTTCACAAGGTTTACCATATCTTGTAGGCTTAAAGTGTGTTCACAAGTTATAATAGTATTCCTAAGAAAGTGTTGACGACGTCATTAGCTTGTATGCATATCCAACTATGTGTGTGTACATATATGTTACGAAGATTGAAGAAAGGATTTTTTTTTAATCTTCAATCTTCTCCTATTATTTAATATTTCTATTAGAGTTGACTTTCAAAATATGTCACATATTTTTTTGAACCAATTTTTATGGTCTAAATTAAGTCTTTTTTCGCCCCTTTTAATAATAATAATATATTATAAAATTATGAATATTATATGTAATATATACAATTATATAATAATATATATAATGCATTAGAACATCTCCAACAATTTTGCTAAAATAGAAAAAATTGGATTTTTGTTCTCTAAAACGCCTCCAATAGCTTTGCTGTCTTGTTTGTTATAATAAAAAAACTTGAAAATTTTCCAAGTTTAGAGCATCTCCAATAGATTGCTAAAATAGGAAAAAAAGGCTTTTGCTTTGCTATTTTTCTCCAACAACATTGCTATATGGTTTGCTAAAATAGAGGATCTTCAAAAAATCTCTAAATATAAAAAATTCTCTATAATCTCTAAACAAGAGAGAGAAAATATTATTTTAATGATGTCCCACCAAAATTAGGGAGAAAGACAACCCTTTTAGGAAAGAGAAAATATTATTTTAATAATATAAGTAATGATTGATTCTCTAAAATAGAAACACTGTTGGAGTTGGAAGAAAATGTTTTTAGAGATTTTGACTTTTCATTCTCTATTTTAGAGAAATTTTAGCAATGCTGTTGGAGATGCTCTAAACTTGATGGTAGGAGATAGAAATGATTATTTTATTTAATCTCGCCAATGATATTCAATTTTTATCATCTTATATTAAGTTTTTTTTAAAAGTATATGGAAGATAAATTAGAGAATATTTTAATACTATAAGTTGTTTTAAAATCTCTAAAATAACAAATCTGTTGGAGTTAAATATAATACTTTTTAGAGATTTTCACTTTTGGTTCTCTATTTTAGAGAAATTACAGGAAAGTTGTTAGAGAATCTCCAACAGATTCTCTAAAATGGAGATTTTGGGAATTTTGCTCTAACAAATTCTTCCAAAACATTCTCCAAAATAGAGAAAGTATAAGATAGAGGATAAAAATCTCCAAATTTAGAGATTTCTTCAAAAATAATTACTTATGAGAGAGAAGTGATTTTTTGATCATTCTACCAATACGATTGCTTCAATTTAAATATTTAGGAGAGAGAAATATTCTATTAGTTGTATTAAATATTTTAATTATATAATAAATTGTATAATCTCCAAAATAGAGAATCTCTTGGAGATAAAGATATTTTTTTAACAGGATTTGACTTTTGACTTTTCTATTTTATAGAATCTGTTGTAGATGCTCTTAATAGTAATATGTAAATATGTATCTATATCTATAATATATTATAAAGATGACATAAAAAACTCTTAAAAATAAGTCTTAAAGCTTAATGTACCGCTATTTAATGTTAATTACTTAAAAAACAACTATAAAAGCTGTATGTACTACATTTAATGCTATTCATTAATTTTCAATCATTATCTCTAACCATTTTAACTCATCTAAAATCATTTCCCACTTTAACTCTCCTAAAATAACTCTCATCATATTTTAGATATAAAAAATCTAAAATATAATTAAAAAATCTTACAGAATATTTTATAAAAAAAAATTATATTATTAAACCAAAATAAATTACATTATATTATTAAGTCTAAATTAAACAAATTTATATAAAAAAATCATTATCACTCTCTCACAACCATCCAAAATCGTAATGTAAATCGACAAACAACAGAAAATAAAATGAAACATTAAAATCGTGATGTATCTAGCTGCATTGCGCGAGTACACTTCTAGTAGTATTAAATTACATATAATATATTATATATGCATTATATATAATGTAAATTATATATATATATATATATATTATATGTATAGGGGTAGGTTCAATTGAAAACCATATTTTTATTGTAAACATGATGATCAATCTTTGACATTGATCAAAATTTAGAAACTAATCAATTATTAAAAAAACAAAATGGTTACTTGAGAACTGATTATGGACAAAAATGAAAGTTTGAATCAAATCTACCTTATTTGACTTTTTAATATTTTTTTAATTAAAAATCGTTTACACCTTATTTTTTAAACTAAATTATCTTTAAAATAAATAATATTTTAATCAAATAAATTACATAAAAAACAAACATTTTATTCTCTTCGATTTGACATCCATCTTGATATAGTTTTTTTTTTTTTTTTTACCGTTTTTAACGTGAAATGATATATCTATGTAATATTCATCATCAATGCATTCATGGGGATCGTTTAAAGTATAATATCAAACTAAAAGCAAAAACACATTTCATTTCAATAGACCCAATCGATCTTTTTCCAAAACCGTAGTTTCAAGAAATAATATCTCCTACCAAGACATTCACCAAGGAAGTAGAAGACATTTTGAAAGAAGCTATTTAGGAACAGATGGAACATTTTATGCATGTTCATATGTTTTCAACAACTATTTAATATTTATTACATCAATCTGATATTTATCATTAATATACAACTTAATATAACATTCATCATGAATAGTTATGTATTTTCATGTGTATACAACAAATCTTCAGTATTCATATATCACTATGACATTCATCATTACTATACATTTTTATTATAACATTTATCATGAATATATATTTTATTTATAACATTCATCATAAATATATATATATATATATATATGTGTGTGTGTGTGTGTGTTCATGTTGTATACAATAACTCTTTAGTATTCATACATCAATATGATATTCATCGTTAATATGCATTTTTACTATAATATTCATCATGAATATTAATATATGTTCACGTGTATACAACAACTATTCAATATTCATACATCAGTATGATATTCGTCATGAATATACATTTTCACTATAACATTTATCATGAATGTACATATTATCCATCATCAATATTTATATATGTTCACGTGTATACAATAACTTTTCAACATTCATACATTAGTATGATATTCGTCATGGATAAATATTTTCACTATAACGTTCATAATGAATATACATATTATTCATCATTAATATTTATATATGTTCACGTGTATACAACAACTTTTCAACATAGATCAGTATGATATAATCATCATGAATATATATATATATATATTCACTATAACATTCATCATGAATATTTATGTATGATCACGTGTATACAATAACTCTCTAGTATTTACATTAGTATGATATTTATCATAAGTATTAATTTTCACCATAACATTCATCATGAATATACTACAATTTCAACTCTACATACTCTAGTTTTTCTTTCTTTTTCTTTATTGGGTTATTGATTGATCTCCATGAGTTCCCGATTTGTCTCGTTAAATTTTTCGATCCATCTCGATAAAAGTTAAAAGGGGTAGGTTATGGTTTTACACAAACAAACGCACAATAAATTAATCAATAGGTTCTCAATTGGTCTCGATAAAAAGCTAAAAGTGGTAGCCTATGGTTTTACACACACAAACAAATAATAAATCAATTGATAGGTTATCGATGGAAAATGAAGGTGGTAAGTTATGGTTTAACACACATAAACACACACTAAGTCAATGAATGGATTCTCGACCTTTCTCAATAGGTTCTCAATCGGTCTCGATGGGTGGTGGGTTACGCTGATGAAGAACAGGGTGCCTTACGACGTTGAAGGAAGTTTTGAAGAAGGTGATGTCGAGTTACGGACTTACGGTACCAAGATGTTGTACACAGAACGTACATAAATAATCATAATGAATATAACACATGTATAACATTTCACGTAAAAAAACGGTTAAAACGAAAAAAAATCGAGATGGATGTCATAGTAAAGAGCATGAAATTCTCGTTTTTCTATATAATTTGTTTGATTAAAATATTAGTATTTTTTTAAGATCATTTATTTTTAACTTTAATGAGGTAAAACTTTTTAATTAAAAAATAAAATAAAACTTTTTAATTAAATTCATTTTTTTACCCCTAATCACCTTAATTAGTAATTTTAATAAAAATAACCATATTTAATGTGAGTTGTTGGATCAATAGAGATGGAGGACCGAGATCAGTCCTCACGTTTACAATGAAAATGGAGTTTGTAATTGAATCTCTCTCTCTCTCTCTCTCTCTCTCTCTCTATATATATATATATATATATATATATATATATATATATATAAGGCTGGTTCTTTTGTTAACCCAAAAATTTGTGTTACCTATGTGAACCAAGCCCTTAATCCTTAAAATATATGAATTAAATTAATCATGACATATTTGTAATAAATGAAAAAATAAACAGAAATAAACTTCGGTGAACATTCTTGAATAGGGGTATTTGTGGAAAAGATCATGGCATATGAACACCTATGAACAATTTTATTGAACACCATATGGTTATGAACACAATCTTATGAATGTCTTATGGTTATAAACACATTCTTATGAACACCTATGAACACATTCTTATGAAGATCTTATGGTTATGAACACATTCTTATGAACACCATTGAACATCAATTATTAATGCAATCAGATTAATATGGTGAACAAAGTTGAGTGTGTTTTGGGAACATTTCACATATGAACCTGCAATATTTTCACTTTGATTAACCGTTCACGTTAAAATTAACATAATTATTTTAGAATCTTGAAATATGATGATATGATTATGATATCTAAAAACATGCAAATAATAATTTGTAACATCTCATTAAATACCATAAAAGTAACATACAAATAAAAAATTGTAACATCTCATTAAATATCATAAAAGTAACTTACAAATAAAAAAACTACCTATTTGCCCTTCTTCATTAAATATGTATATATGTATGTACATACGTACGTACGTATGTATGTATGTACTTACGTATGTATGTATGTATGTATGTATGTATGAGGGAGGGAGGATCATGTGAAAATCAAATTAATTTTCGAGAAGACAAGAAGAAATATGGGTCATACATCTTATTTAATAAACGTACTGAATAAAACATTATTAAATTAAATTAAATGAAAAAGGTTTGATTGTCATTTTGTGTATATAATTATCTATAGCCTTGAGAATAATCCCTAAAATAAATTGGGATCGAGTTTATTTTCCAAACCGATTTCTTGATTGTAATTTTATCACATTTTTACAGTGTATGTCGATTTTGTTTCAATTTTTAGGAGAATATTTGTAAACATCACCATAGAACATATTATACACTCGCATCCATGTCATGAAAACTATCACATATGATGCTAGATGTTTTTAGTTTAATGTAACACCCCAAAAATTGGGACAAACAAATTTTTTCACAAAGCGGAAAAGTGGTATATAAATACCAAGGCATGAGCCATCCAAAAAGAAGGAAACAATATACATTTGTCAATTACAAGTTTGTAATCAAACGATAAATAAGATAACAACTTATTAATCAAATCATTTAAGGAATAAGATTATATTCGGGTGTCATCTATCAACCCAAAATAATGTCGAAAAGGTGGTGTCCCAAAAATGCTCCCAAAGCTCACTTCTAGTCCGACTAAACCTTCTTGGCGACCACGCCGCTAGAACCTGAGATACATGACGACACAAAACAAGTGTTAGGACAAAAAGCCTAGTGAGTTTAAACAAACAATATATAAACAAATAACAATTATAGTTCAATTATACAGTTATGTAATTCAATATTGGGAGTCAATGGGGGAGACTCATAGCAACAATCAAGTTTCACCTCAAGATTAGATATACCTTAGTGTCTACTCCCACGAGTAACACCACAAGGCCCGACACATTAAGGACTACCTCTAAGGTATTACCCCGAATGGCGGAGATCTAAGTGCATACCCACACGGTGGCACCACAAGACTATATCCTTTTAGTGCCTACTTGACGGTTCATCCAAAATTTTCCATATACCATAGTGCACATTTACTCCAAGCAAAATGTACATAATATCAATATTGTAAGCTTGTGGTCTAACCACTATATTCAATATGAAAGAAGCTTTACATAATAATCAAATACCTTCAAATTGGTCAATTAGGCATATAATCCCACATAGGATATTTTCAAGTAATAAAGTTATACATTATGTTCATAAAAGCATAAGACCATGAATAATGAGTATTTAAATACCATAATGCCTCTTATTAGGCCAAGACCCAAAGTTGGGTGAAATCCCAAAATGTGTATATTCACATATAAGTATCAAAACATCAAGAGGGTTCCATAGTTTAGAACCTGCGCCGATAGAACCTGAGATACACATCGACACCAAACAAGTGTTAGGCCAAAAAGCCTAGTGAGTTGAACAATAATAAGAATGCATAACATATATGACTCTTATCTGCAATTAACCAACTTTCCACATGTATGGAGTCAACGGGGGATGCCCATAACACCAATCAATTTCACCCCAGAGTCGATATACCTTGATGCCCTTCACACAAGGAACACCCCAAAGGCCCGACACACCCGAAGATTTCACCTCCCCCGAGTGGCAGAGGTCTAAGCACATACCATCACGGTGGTGCCTCCGACTACATCCTCCTTGTGTCATTGACTTGATTCGTCCAACATAATGCCTATAGAAGGTCCTTAGGTATATTTCAACCAAATGTAACTCCCTCCAAATAGCATGAGTCCAATATAATGCATATAGGAGGTCCTTAGGTATATTTCAACCAAATGTATAATTCACCCTTGTCAGGATCGAAATTCAAACAAGAATTTAACACACACTCAGAAACTATGTTAAAGGAGTCGCGGAAAAACACTTTAACAATAAATCAATGGAACAATATATAAACTCAAATCACAAGTTATATTGATTAACTTAATGATTACAAACAAAAACCTCAATCTGTTGAACAGGCTCAACAGACGTTCAATACTTCTCTATTGAAAGGACTTCTAAGAACCTTGAGGTTAATTCTCTCTAAAAACAAACGTATATCAAAAACTGTATCAAAAACTATTATTCTTATCAAGGACTTCTAGACTATATATACAGAATTAATTACAAGATAATTATCAAAACAAAATTGATCTTCATTCCATAATTATCTTCAGCTCCTAATCTTTCGTTCCAAATCATTATCTTCATAAGCAACATTAACTTCATCCTTATCTAGCAGCATTAACATCCTCAGCAGTACTAACTATGCTTGCAGTAGTAATTCTTCAGCAGTACTAACTACTAGCAGTACTAACTCTCTAAGCAGTACTAACTATTCAAGTAGCAGCACTAACTCTTCAAGCAGTAGTAATTCTACTACTAGTAGTAATCTTTCATCTTGCAGTAATAATGTTACAAGCAGTAGTAATACCTTTCAAGTAGTAGTAGTATCCATCCTTAGCACATTCAGACCCAACAATCTCCCCCTAACTTAACTTTTCAGAATGAGAAGTTAAGTTCTTCAGCATAAGGTCTTCATGATGCTTTCAAAACTGCAACTTTAATTCCCAAGATTTGGATCCAGTCCCAGACTTTGATTAATTGTCCTTCTAATCACTATTCTAGCCATTTCTGATCCTTTAGCACATACCAGCTTAGCTTTCAACATCCCTTCCAACTTAGCTTTGCTGTGGTCATAGATCTTGTTAACCAAGTAGTACTCATAATAGCTTTTGTCAATTGTAATCATGTAGACACCACAGTTTTCAAACATCATCCAATGATCAATCTTTTTAAAACCATATTCATGATGCAAATCTTTGATCTTGTACTGCACTCTTTCAGGCTCAAACATTATGCATAAGTACTCCATGGCAATCTTGATTAAGCTCATTTCAGTCCCTTGTAACACAAACTCATACAGCTTTATTCCAACTTTGTACATTTCCTCCAAGTCAGCTCTGGAACAACTTCTGATCACTTTTCCCCAAGTTGCATAAACCTCAAACTGATCACCCATTCTTTTGAATCTGAAATATTCTTTTCTGTTGTCCTTCAGAATATCCCAAAAGATAATTTCTGGTGCTTTCATAGAGATAGGGTCAGCTTGCATTGGTTCTTCATCTGTCAAAGTCATGTACAAATGGAACTGCTCATTAGATTGTTGATTGGACTGCTCTTGATTCTGCTCTGGCTCTGCTGAAGGTGCAACAGTAGGTTCTGCTTCTGCTCTTTCACTTTCATTCTCCTTTTCAACTTCTTCAATTCTTGGCCTCTTTGCCTGTTTCTTGGTAGCAATAGATTTCTTTCTTTTTATAGCTCCAATTTTCTGAGTTAAGGTCTCTTCTTTCTTTACTTCTTCCTTGTCTTTGATAGGAGTGCCTTCTTCACTGTCGGGGAAAGGCTGTTGTATGTTGAGATCATGTCTTTCTTTCAACTTTCTTTCAACCTCAACCCTTTGAATGAAATCCCCTTGTAGCTTGGTCATTTCCTTCTTATACAGTTCTTCTATTCTGCCATAAGACATGTTGGTAAACATCCCTTCTTTGACTCCAACAGACCCTTTCAGGAAGTTGATCATCTTTCTTCTTTCTTGATTGGCCAGGAATGTCTTTGAAGGTTGTCTTTGTCTTGTTTTTAATGTTATCCTTTGCCTTGATGCCTTCTTTGTAACTTTCTTAGCAGCAGCAGCAGTCTTCAAACTCTTTTGAAATTCTTCTTTAAGTTTTGTAGACAATTCTAAAGCAATCTCTCTGTCTTTTGCAGATTGGATTTCTTCTTCTTTTTCCATATCTTCTTGCAGTTTCTTTGCTAACTCTTCATCCAAATCAATCTGTTTCAGCTTCTTCATTGGTTTCTCAGACTCAACCACTTTCTCTTTCCCTTTCTTTTTGATCTCTTCCTCACTGATCTTCTTCTTTTTCTGTTCTGATCCTTTTTCTTTAATGACCACTCCCTTAGCCTTTTGAGTGGCCTTGGGAGTGTCATTCTTTGCCTTCACTAGAGTCTCTGCAATTGCTATTTCCTCTGCAGACATACCTGTTTCAGCTGCAACTTTCTCTGTTTCTACTGCTGTTGTTACTACTTCTGGTGTAGTTACTGCTGCTGATGTAGTTTCTACTTCTTTTGCAGTTACTGCTGCTGGCTCAGTTACTGCTTCTTTCACACTTTTAGCACCAATCTCCCTTTCTTTTTCAACACTAGTCTCCCCCTCAAACTGAACTTTCATCCTAACAGGGCTTTGCTTTTCAACTTCAGCTTCAGCTTGACTCTCCCCCTTTTTGGAAGAATCATGAGGAATGCTCCTTTTCTTCAATACAAACTGTGTTCTTTTCTTTTTGTGTACCAACTTAAGAACCATCTTTTTGAGTTTAGCAATCTGCCCCTGTTGGGAGATAATCACCTTTTGCATTTCCGTTATTTCTGCACCCTGTTTGAGTACATCCAGGTTGACATTGGCAATAGTTTCCATCAATTCCTCATAGTTATATTTGTCCTCACCTCCTTTGGGTGTGTTGACCACCCTTGAAGGATCCTTGGATCTTTTAGTAGAGGCCTTCTGCCTAGCATAAGCACCTTCTACCCCCGTGGTTTCTTGGCACCTGGGACCTTTGGATGATTGCTCATCTAAAGTTGCCGTGGGGAAGGACTTAGAGATGTTCACACTATCCTGTCCTACACCTTGTGCAGAAACAGTAGTGTGAGCCTTTCTACCTACATGCTCATCCTTCTCCTTATAGAGCACCTTCTTGGGGTTGGGAGACACCCCTATGGTTTCCCTTTGGATATTCTCTGATGGAGACTGCTCCATCAGAGGGCTTGTAGGCTTTGGGGGTGAAGATACAAGAAGGGAAGGAACCTTCTGTACCTTTTTCCTTATATATGTTTTGGTGATTGGGGATATTGGCTTGACAATAGGGATCTAAGGATTAATGGAACTGAATGGTGTGGGTAGGTCATCAGTTGGGTGGTCAGATGTGGGCTGTGACCCTGATGCCTCACCATGGGAAAGAGACACACCCATCATTGTAGAGAACAATGGAGTGTCTTGGCCAGAAAAGTCCTTGGAAGGCCTTTTCATGTTTGAGAACACCTTCCCTTTGGGAGGTTTTGGTACATACACCTCATTAGAAGAGGGTAAATCCGTCAATTCATTAATTAGTACTTCTTGCACAAATCTTGGATACATATAAAAGCTTTTGGATTTGGTATCCAGATTTGACAATAAATCATTGAAGATTATTTGAGAAAAATTAAACTTTCTAGAGGTAGCTAAGCAGACTAGAGCATAAGCTAAGGTACTGCTGAACTCACTCCATCCAGTTGTTTTTCGTGAAATGCAGTGTTGTAGGGTATGAACAAAGAATCGCTACTGAGGTGAAAATCTGTTCTTGTAAAACTTATATACATCAGTGGGACCTTCATACCCCATACGACTAAGAACTTGGAAGAGATCTTCCTTAGGAAGAAAGGTAATACCTGAGGCATCATCTAATTGAAGATGAATGCGTATGTTGTCCTCTAATATGGTAATGGGTTTATCACAAACCCTTGATTGGATGACCTGCCTTCCTTCCACAGTATGGATTGAGGCATTTGCCCAGAACTGTCGTAGATGTTCCACATAGATTGTGGGATTGACAGTGAGGGCATAGGCAATGTGCGACGATTTGAGGAAATCCACAATCGGATGAAAACCCTCAGCCTGTTTGGGTTTTTGCAGCATAGCAACCTCATTGTGTTCATCAAAGAATTCTAGTCCTGCCATCGTTCTGATTGATTCTAGGGTTCGAATCGCAACTAGGGTTTACACTGGTAAGCAAGAAATCGAGAGAGAGAGAGAGAAAGAGAAGCAATAGAAGTTCAAAGAGCCGTTTGTATTTTGGCGGTCACAAAGGGTATTTATATGTGGAGGGTTTCAGTTAGAAGCAGTACTAAGTACCCTAGCAGTATTAACAAGCCCGCATCATTAACTCATATTAGCAGTAGTAACACATACTGGCAGTATTAACACATACTAGCAGTATTAACACATACCAGTAGTAGTAACACTGATTAGCAGTAGAAATAAGGCAAGCAGTAGTAACTTTGCACTGGCAGTATAAATCACCTAGCAGTAGTAACCATACTTAACCACATTTGAACTGACATCATGAGTAATATACAGAGCAATATTAACTGAACTAGAAGTACCAAGTATCCAATTGAAGCAATCTGAAACACTTAAACACACAAGGTTAGCAGCACCATGCACAATATAATATGAGAAAGTAGAAGGAATCTATATAAAAATGACATAAAGAAAAGCAAAAGATGCTTATTCAGTGTTTATCATGCCCACACTTGTGACCAAGAATGTGAATCTATCCACATCAAAAGCTTTGGTGAATAGATCAGCAAATTGGTTACTTGTGTGTACTTTCACAACTTGAATTAGCTTCTTTTCATTGCAGTCTCTAATGAAATGGTACCTTATTTCTATATGCTTGGTTTTTGAGTGCTTTACTGGATTATTAACAATGCTTATGGCACTGTTGTTGTCAATGAAGATTGGAGTGTGCATAAAGGTAACACCATAGCCCAACATCTGATTTTGAATCCATAGCACTTGTGAGCAGTAGCTTGCAACAGCTATGTACTCTGCTTCAGTTGTAGAGGTGGACAATGTGGTTTGCTTTTTACACTGCCATGACACTAGTCTTGCACCCAAAAACTGACATCCTCCTGATGTAGACTTTCTATCTAAGTTTGCACCACCCAAATCACTATCAGAATAAGCAAGTAGATCAAATGGTGAGTTATGAGGATACCAAAGACCCAACCTAGGTTGTCCTTTGAGATATCTGAAGATCCTCTTGACTGCTTGAAAATGTGATTTCTTAGGTCTGACTTGAAATCTGGCACACACACAGACAGCAAACATAATATCTGGCCTTGAAGCTGTTAGATACATGAGGGAGCCTATTATAAATCTATAGTGATGAACATCTACATCCTCCCCCTCAACATCTGCAGTGATCTGTTTGTGTGTTTCCATGGGTGTGCTTGCAGGCTTTGAATATGAAAAACCAAATTTGGTGAGTATATCCTGCACATACTTGGATTGGCTGATGAAGATACCATCTGTCTTCTGTTTAACCTGTAGCCCAAGGAAGAATTTAAGTTCACCCATAGAGCTCATCTTGAATCTTTTGTGCATTAGCTCCTCAAACTCCTTGCACATATAATCTTTTGTAGATCCAAAAATGATGTCATCCACATAGATCTGCACAAGTAGGATGTCCTTCTTCTTCCTTTTGATGAACAGAGTTTTGTCGATTATTCCCCTTTCAAAACCATTTTCCAAGAGATAGGTAGACAGAGTGTCATACCATGCTCTTGGTGCTTGATGTAGCCTATAGAGTACCTTCTTTAATTTGTATACTCTGTCAGGATAGTTAGGATTTTCAAACCCTGGAGGTTGACAAACATATACTTCTTCATCAATTGTCCCATATAGGAAAGCACTCTTGACATCCATCTGATAAACTCTGAACTTCATGAAAGAAGCATAGGCTAGAAACAACCTAATTGCCTCAATTCTGGCTACTGGAGCAAATACTTCTTCATAGTCTATACCTTATTCTTGTGTGTACCCTTGTGCCACTAGTCTGGCTTTGTTCTTTATTACTATTCCTCTCTCATCTTTCTTATTCCTGAAAATCCATCGTGTGCCAATTGCTCTGTGTCTTTTTAGAAGATCCACCAGATCCCATACATCTTTCAGCACAAACTGCAGTAGCTCCTCTTGCATGACTTCTATCCAGCTTGGGTCTTTCATTACATCATAGGCCTTCTTGGGTTCAATCTGGGATAGAAAACATGATAACAAGCCTGTTTGTATGTCTTTCAATCCCCCTAACTTGCTTTGTTGCCTTGTGATCATTGGGGAATTAATGTCACCAATAACCAATTGAGGAGGATGATTCTTCTGAGTTCTTGTAGCATTGACAACCTCCTCATTAAGATTTGCTTCAAGGTTGGTGTCATTCTTTTCTGGAGTGCTTCCACCATACACTGAAGAACTTTCATCATCAGTGTCCTCTTCTGACAGTATGGGCATCTCAGGACCTGTATTTCCTGAATTATGAGCATCCTCCTTATCACTCTTATTCTCTTCATCACCTTTGTCCTCTTCATCTGCTTTAGCATCTTCATCTTGATCTGGATCAGAATCTTCTGATTCTAAATCATCTGTCTTTTCTTTCTGGCAAAATTCAACAGGATCTACTGTAGGAATTGGGAACAACACAAACTCTGAACTCTGTGCTTGTACCTTTTCTGAGCTTGTTCCTGCATTTTGCACATTACTTTTCCACTGATCTTACCTCCTTTTGGAATGTCATCAAATGCAACATGTCCCCCATCAAACTTTTTGAAGTTTTGAAGGTAGGCCATGTTACCTGTCATGTGCCTAGAGCAACCACTATCTACATGCCAGATGCTCTTCTTCTTGAGCTGTTGGTTGCCCTGCACATATGATAAAATAGTTAGTTTCTGGAGGGAACCCAAGCCAAAGAGGTCTTGGGTTGGCCTTTCTCATCAACATATTTATAATCAGTAATTTTAGTCTGGATGAGATGATCAGAGTTAGGAATCGTATGGCTGGAATACTTTGTCAGAATTATAGGCTTGGCAGCATTAATACTGGTAGCAGTACTATCCATGTTAGCAGTACTAACTTGGTTAGCAGTACTAACTTGATTAGCAGTACTAACTTGATTAGCAGTACTAACTTGGTTAGCAGTACTAACTTGGTCAGCAGTAGTATTGCTATCAGCATCATTATTTCTGTTAGCAGTACTATTTGAGGTAGCAGTACTAACATGTTTCTTGACTTTTGGAACCCAAACCTTGACAAAGTTGTTTGCTTTCTTGTTCTATGAGTTACTCATTGACTTGCTTGGAGTATTTTCTTTTGATTTAGCAAACTTATTCTGAATATGAGATTTTGCAGTCCCAGTTTTCATTGGTACTGTTCTCATATTATCAGTCATGTGATTTCTTGATTGTTTCCTATAACCAAAATAATTTTGTGTTTGTCTTTGAAAAGTAACTCTTTGGTTAATAGGATTGAAATAACAGTATTTGGCAAGATGATTCAATTTGCCACAGATAAAACAGGGCTTTGGTCTATTGATTTTGCTTAGATCAATTCCCTGTTTTTGAGCCCACTGATTATTTCTGTTTCTCTGATTTCCCCTTATTTTATCATGTTTATGGGTCTTGTTCTGTTGACAAGTACAGGGATTTATAACAGAGGTTTGCATGTAGTGAATTCCCTGTACCTTTTCTTTCCTTTCCTGGAGGTCTCAGCTTTCTCACTCTTAATAGTCTCTTTCTCTGTCTTGGACATCTCCACTTTATCACTTTTGATAAATGGTTTTCCTCCCTTCTCATTTGTAAGAATGTGGTTTTCTAAGGGAATATCTTTATGGTCTTCCTCATTCTTACTCTTAGAGTCTTCTTCTTCTTCAGAATCTGCCTCAACCACTACTTTGTCTAAAGGATCTACTTCTGTGGCTCCTGTAGGTAAGTCATCCTTATCCTGTCTTTCTAAGAGGTCTGAGGTGGGTGGAATGTAGTTATTGTTGTATGGTGGAGGGGTGGTGTTGTAGCCTATTCTTCTTCTCAGTTTGTCATGAATTTGAGATTTAAGTAAAGATTCCATTGCTCTAGAAGCATTGGAATATTTCTCAATGTCTAGTTTGGCCTTCTCAAACTCACTCTTAACTTTTTCACACTCCTCTCTAGACTTCTCTAGCTTACTCTCTAACTCATTCTTCTCCCACTTCCAGTAGTTAAGATCATAAGAATGTTGAAGTTCATTGGCTTGATATGCCTTTATTTGTTCTTCAAACTTCTCAACTATCAAAACATACTCTCTTCTATCTTTCTCTAACCTTTTAAGATCATCACACATGCTCTGATTGTGATCCCTGTACTTTTTAACAGTTTCAAGACAGGTTTTAGAGCAAAGGTTAGATTTTACCTCTGTAGGAAGTGCAGTGCTTGATGACTCTGAAACCTCTGCCATCAATGCTTGGTTCTGAATGGCCTCCTCTACTTGATCACTCCAATGAAAGTCCATTCCTTCTTGTGAGACAAGAGCTTGAGATGAATTCCTGTTATAGTTGGTGGACTTTGGTTGATGATTATTGCTTCCATGCTGTTGGGCAGTTCCTCCTCTGCACTCTCTGACAAAATTTCCCAGATTATGGCATTTGTAGCATTCCACCTTGGATTTATCAAATCCAACACCATCTTCTCTTTTCATGGCAAAATTGTTTCTACCTGTTCTTTTGATGAATCTTTTGACTCTCATGGTGAGCATTGCCATCTGCCACTTGATATCCATCTCTTCAAGATCATCAACATTGATCTGCTCCAGATCATCATTGATAAGAGCAGATTTAGCATGACTAGCAAGGAATGCCTCCAAAACATAATCATTGGACCCATTCTGTTTTGAGCCATAAGCAGCACTAACTGATTCTGTATTAGCAGTAGAATCAGATGATAGGAGGGCAACATTATGAGTGTATCCAGATGGCCTTTTCTTAGATTCAACCTCTGCTTCAAATACTCTTAGATCATTATAGAGATCATCAAGCTCCTTATCCTCCAGATTATCATTTTGTCTGAAGGATACAATGTACATCACCCATTCTTCACCAAGAGATCTTAGAAATTTTCTGTTGACATCATCCTGGTCCATCTTGACACCAACAGTGGCCAACTCTCCAATCAACTTATTGAATCTATCAAAGGTTTGAGTCATGGAATCATTCTTTGTAGACATAAAATTCTCATATTGTTGTTTGAGAATTGCCTTCTGATTCCTCTTAGTGTTTTTAGTACCTGAAAATCTCTTCTCCAAAGCATTCCACAGTATTTGAGCATCAGAACAGTTGCAGAATTGATGTTGGTACTCATTAGGAATTGCCAAGAGCAGAGTGCTAAAGGCTTTCATCTCTGTCTACCTCATTTTTCTTTCTCCATCAGTCTTTGGTGGAGGTCTCTTGCCTTCTGCGTCCATCTTTCCTCCATCAGAGGGACCATTCTCAATGATATCCCACATTGAGTAGTCTGTAAGAAGAATGTACTGCCTGATTCTGATTTTCCACATGTCAAACTCATTGGGTTTGAGCATGGGGACCTTTGAAACAAGAACGTTGTCGCTTGATCCGTCCATGATGATTCTTGCTTTCTGAGTTACACTTGCTCTGATACCACTTGTCAGGATCGAAATTCAAACAAGAATTTAACACACACTCAGAAACTATGTTAAAGGAGTCGCGGAAAAACACTTTAACAATAAATCAATGGAACAATATATAAACTCAAATCACAAGTTATATTGATTAACTTAATGATTACAAACAAAAACCTCAATCTGTTGAACAGGCTCAACAGACGTTCAATACTTCTCTATTGAAAGGACTTCTAAGAACCTTGAGGTTAATTCTCTCTAAAAACAAACGTATATCAAAAACTGTATCAAAAACTATTATTCTTATCAAGGACTTCTAGACTATATATACAGAATTAATTACAAGATAATTATCAAAACAAAATTGATCTTCATTCCATAATTATCTTCATCTTTATCTTCAGCTCCTAATCTTTCGTTCCAAGTCATTATCTTCATAAGCAGCATTAACTTCATCCTTATCTAGCAGCATTAACATCCTCAGCAGTACTAACTATGCTTGCAGTAGTAATTCTTCAGCAGTACTAACTACTAGCAGTACTAACTCTCTAAGCAGTACTAACTATTCAAGTAGTAGCACTAACTCTTCAAGCAGTAGTAATTCTACTAGTAGTAGTAATCTTTCATCTTGCAGTAGTAATGTTACAAGCAATAGTAATACCTTTCAAGTAGCAGTAGTATCCATCCTTAGCACATTCAGACCCAACAACCCTCCTAATAATACGAGTCCAACATAGGACTTAAATATCCACATAAACACATTGTAGATACAATATCACCTTTTGAGTATTCCAAACGAAAATCCTCAACATATACCAAACATGTATTCATTAAACATGTCCAAATACCCATAATGATTACACATCATATATACCCCAAATAATTCCACAAAATAGGATAAATCATGGGATGATACTTCTATATCATATTCTTCACATAATCTCATGTAAATGCCATCAATTACTTAAACCCGTAAAAATGACCATTTTGAGCAAATATGTGATAATAACAACAATTAAGCAAATATGATGTGTATCCAGTTTTAACAAAAGTTTAGTAACTCACTATCTAGGTTTTTATCAAAAACCTAGAAAATAGATGAAATGGTGAGAATTGAGATCTTGAGTCTCCAAACACTTGATCGTTAGGTCTTGAAAGCACCCTTGAAGATCTTTGCAAACCCTCCAACAATCTCTAGGTAATAATGAAGCAAGAAGGTGGAGAAGTGAGGAAAATCGCCCCAAAATCGCCCCCCAAACGCTCCCAACCGAACCCTAGATCAGATTTATGATTTGTATAATGAATGAAGTTCGGCCAAGGATCTGATTAAAATCATCCTGCCCGTCGGCGACATTGCCCGACGACAATGCCCATGGGCATTGTCGCGTGTCATAGTCGCGGTCTCCCCTGAGGTCACGGTACGTCGATCGCGACATTGCCTGGCGACAATGCCCATGAGATTGTCGCGTGTCACAGTCGCCGCACACACCTCACCCACGGTACACCCCTAGCGACATTGACACGGCGACATTGACCGTGTCATAGTCGTACCATGCCCAAACCAGCCCGAAAACTTAGCCAAATTCGATAACGAGGGCGAGATCTAAATACTTGAACTTAATATGCTAACAAGATAACATCATGGTATTAAAATGAGGATCATAAGCATATAAAGGCTCGTATTTCCAGATAAACACAATTAATGTATTTAAGGTAGTGTTTGGTACGCAGACAAGATTGGACGGGACGGGACAGGACAAAACTGGACAGGACTGGACTAGACAGGACTGGACAGGACAAGAGGCTAGGACAGGACTGGACAGGACAAGACAAATGGCTGTCTTGTGTTTGGTACGACTAGGACTGGATAGGACAGGACTGGACAAGTTTCCCTAAAAGTTGTTTGATAATTTTATATGTCATATAATAGTTATAAATAACACAAATAAAGTATATATCTTTAAATAATTTAATTAAAAAACATTATTAATTTTTTTACACAATTTTCATACATATAAATACATACAAAAACAATAGTAGGAAATTTGAATGAAGAATCTAAATAATTGATGGTAGTTCGAAAAAATCCGATTCATATAAAAAAATATAATAGTTGATTCAATTTGGAAGATCTTAATGAATTGACGGATGCATAGTTGCAGCGACGAGTAAAGATAAAAGACGATGGGTGGCCGGTGAAAGACGATAGTTGTGAATAAGGTGAAAGATAGTAATAGAGGTAGTGGTGGTGGCGGTGCACAGTGGTAATAGAGGTTATTGTAGTGGAGGAAGAGACGGAGGTTACCAACGATGGTTGGCGGCGAGCGACAGTGGTGGCAGCCAGCGACGGTGGTTGGCGGTGAGCGTCGGTGACGGCGGCGGCAATGGGTGGTGGTGATCAAGCTTCTAAATGGCGTGAGGCGTGGCGTGGCGGCGAGGCCAAGCCTCAAGCCTTAGGAGCCACGGCGTTTTCAAGGCGTGACTTATGGCGTCAAATTTCTATTTCATATATAATATTATATATAAAAACGTATGTTTTATAGTGTTACTCAGTGAGTTAATAGTAATAGGGAAGTTAACTTAGGTTGTATATATAAAAAACTAGCAAATAAGACATTAAAAACGTAAATAAAATCAAATATCTCATTACAATAACCGAGCATTAGGCCATGGCGTGCCATGGGCTTAACGTGGCGTGACACACAAGCCTTGGTGCCATGGCGCGCCATGGCGGCTGTGCGGCGAGTTTTTTAGAACATTGGTGGTGATTGGTGGAGGTGGAGGTGGCGATGGGCGGTGGTTGTGGAGGTGGTGGAGGAAGTTGTTGTAGTAGTAAAGGAAGAGGTGGAAGTGGTCGTCGATGGTTGGTGGTAGCTACCGGTGGCCGTCGATGGTGGTGGTGACAATAGGTGGTGGTGATCGGTGTTAGTGGAGGTGGTCGACGATGGTAGTGGTGGTGGAGATGAACGATGGTTGTGGAGGCGGTGGAGGAGGTTGTTATGGTGGAGAAATAGGTAGAGGTGGCCGACGGTGGTTGGCAGTGGCTACTAGTGGCCGCCAATGGTGGTAGTAGCGACGATGGGTAGTGGTGACCCTTAAGACTAATACCATATTAGAATTATATATCAAATGACGGTAAATCGGCGATTTTTAGTTTCTATCTCATTTCTATCCCATGTTGTTCCACCTATTTTGGTGGAACAAGAAAATACCCCTTTTTGTCCCATCTTGTCCCACCCTGTCCAGTCTTTGTCCCTGTCCCATGTCGCGCCAAACATGGGACAGTGAACTTTTGTCCTGTCCCATGTCACGCCAAACATGGGACAGTGAATTTTTGTCCCGTCCTGTCCCACCCAGTCTGCAAACCAAACGCACCCTAAGGGAACAAATGCATACCTTACGAATTTCCGGATGTTACAGGATATAAAAGGGTAAATAAGATGTGACTTATGGGCATAATGGTAATTGGCTAAATATGTATTTAGACACAAATAGACAAGAAAAATACACTTTTCCTTTCCATTCTTCTCCATACCCAACGATTTCAGCTCCCAAAAACAAAGAAAATGGTGGATCTTGAAGGTTTAATGGCTTAGAGTGGATGCATGTAAGAATTGTTCATGAAATTGGAGTGTTTGACATCATATACACACTAGAAAAGCTTGGTTTTGATCATTTTCGTTTGGGCCAGATTGGGTACACACTAAAAGGATTGATTGAAGATTGGTAAACATTGTAATTAGTGGTTGTGGAAATTGAGTTGAGATCTTCCACCAACTCCTAAGGTGAGTGCATTGAATTTTGAAAACTTGGATATTCAACAAAATGCTATTTTATATGAAAATAATTGTCATCAAATGTTTTGTTGATTGTGTATGAATACTTTGAATTCAGTTGTGATTATTGGGTTATTATTTGCATTAGTTGATATTATAAGATATGTAAATGGTTGTTTTACATATTGAGAACCATGTACTTGCTATATGTGCATATAGTATTAGTCCGGACTATAGTTGACAGTTGGTTGCTTTCGGTAACCTTCAGGGCTCTTTGGTCCATGAGTATTGCACCATACTCTATAAGTGACCTTAGGGTAACAGGAAATTCGGATGCCATGTGGGAGGTGCAATTCCCATAAGATGGAGGCGTTCCAAGTTGGAATTTCCTAGCTTAAAGTGTGTGGCGGTGTTAAGGTAATTCATTAGAATTCTATATGGACCGACTAGCTATCGGGAAATATGAGAATTGGGTGAATTAACTTTACATCTTATTAATCATGGTTCTATGTGTTGTTTGTATAAGTTGATTTTGTATGAATTGATGACTATGCTTTTAAGTATGCTTTGATTAGAACACCTTGCATTCACTTAACCATTTTGGTTAACAAATGTTTT
Organism: Arctium minus; assembly: GCA_954870635.1. Classification (NCBI taxonomy): domain Eukaryota; kingdom Viridiplantae; phylum Streptophyta; class Magnoliopsida; order Asterales; family Asteraceae; genus Arctium; species Arctium minus. The sequence goes on along the minus strand of OX941080.1, from coordinate 39,264,133 downwards.
CTACCCGTTGTTTATCCACAGGTGATCAATAGTTGTTGATAATGTTTGATGAAAGCTTGTGGGAGACTTAGCAAGATCATGGGTTTTGAAGGACACTATCTTTTGTATATGTTGACTTGTTGTATCATGGTCTTGGTATATAATTGTAACACCAAACTTGTTAAACACTTTTGTATGATCAAGTTATGCAACTTGATCTTATATTAACTAATGTGTTTTGTAAAATTTCTACAAACTCTAGCTTAAAACAAAGACTTCCATTTTGGTGGTTTATTACAAATCATAAGTTTTGAATTTTTTTAAAATTGTCCACAATTCTACTAGACAGGGTGTTACAAGTTGGTATCAGAGCCTGGGCTTAAGGGATCTGAGCACACTTTGGGGTGCTTGGACTTAAACCAGGTGACCTTGATACGTGTCCTTCAGGCATGATCCTTCGGGTGGGTGACATAATTTGCTTATTTATGTGTTTTATGTGTTTAATTATTAGATATAGCAATTCACTTTAGTTGCTAACTATATAATGACATTTTGGATATTTAACCTTATCACTTGGACTAACTGTAAGTTTGTAACCGATAGAATGGTTGAGAAAGGAGAAAACTCTAATGATGAGGATGTGAATGTCCTAGTCCGTCGGTTAGAAAACGAGCTTCTAAGGACCTGAGAAGAAATGAGAAGGCGGGAAGATGAAGCAAGAGGAAATCCACCTAGGAAGGAGTGTACTTTTAAATCCTTCCTCAGTTGCAAACCATCATACTTTGAGGGATCCAACAACCCTACGGATGCCTTAAACTGGATGAGAGAGGTGGAACAAGCTTTTCATGCCTGTCAATGCGGTAATGAACTGAAAGTCAATTATGCCACCATGTTACTCCGAGGAAAGGCTGGTCATTGGTGGGACACCGTTTGTGTCACCACACCGCAAGCAACAATAGACAAGTTATCATGGGAGGAATTTGTTGACAAATTGAAGAAGGAGTATTGTTCCAAAAGTGACTTGAATCGGATTGAACGGGAATTCCTTACAATGAAAAAGGGTGATTCAAGAATTGAAGATCATGCAGATAAGTTCGTGGAGAGACTTCGGTTTTTACCAAAGTGGGCTAATGTTGATGAAAGAACAGTTAATCGTTTCACTGAGACACTCCCTTCTGAGTATCAACTCGTTGTGGGACAAGCTCCAACTCTTGGTGCTGCTATTCAGATAGCAAAAAGAGTGCAAAAGATAGAGGATTTGAAGAAAGTGGAGTTAAAGCTCATTGGTGAAAAGCGCAAGGGAGAGAGTTCAGGTGGGTCTTCCAACAAAAAGAAATTAAATCAGGGTAAGAAAGGGAACCAAGGCAAAGGTGGTGATTGGTGCAGGTCTTGTAGATTGGTTCATTCGGGTGAATGCTTATCAAAAACCCGATCTTGTCATCGATGTGGTATTAAAGGACATGCGGTGGAGGAATGCCGTTTCAAGGAAGATGTTTGTTTCACTTGCAAGAAACCTAGTCACAAGAACGCAAGTTTCCCGAATAAGAAAGGTGGGGATAATGCTAGCGGGTCATCCCCAAAGGAAAAGACCCCACCAAAGGCTAAAGGTCGTGTATTCCAAATATCAGCGGAGGAGGCTAAAGAAGCAGATGATGTTGTGACGGGTATATTTCTTGTCAACTCTATTCCTGCACGTGTTCTCTTTGATACGGGTGCAAATCGATCTTATGTGTCTTCACAATTTTGTGCAAAGTTTTCTATGAGTCCTTCCAAGTTGAATAAACATATAGAAACTGAAATAGCTAATGGGAAGATTCTTCTAGTTCATGATGAGTATTCAAGTTCTTCCATAGAGATTGAGGATGTTGTCTTCCCTATTCGGTTATTGCCTTTTGCTTTGGCCGAGTTCGATATAGTTGTGGGCATGGATTGGCTAAGTGTTAATCGTGCCGAAAATTCCAACTTGTTCCGGTTCCTACATCATTGCCCGTGGTGAACGGTCCAAGTCACATCTAGGATTGATTTCTATGATGAAAGCACACAAGTGCATTTCCAAAGGATGTGATGCCTATCTAGCTTATGCTATTCTTGCCAAAAAGGAGACGGGTAATTTGAAAGATATTAAGGTGGTTTGTGATTACCCGGATGTATTTCCTGATGAATTATCGGGTTTGCCACCTGATCGTGAAGTCGAATTTAAGATTGATTTATTACCCGGTGCTACTCCCATTGCTAAAGCTCCTTATCGTTTGGAACCATCCGAAATTCGTGAGATGCTTACGCAAATCCAAGAACTTCTTGATAAAGGGTTAGTTAGACCGAGCTCCTCACCTTGGGGTGCTCCGGTTCTATTTGTGAAAAATAAAGATGGCTCACTCCGTATGTGTATTGATTATCGTGAGCTTAACAAACAAACCATCAAAAACAAGTATCCTTTACCTCGGATTGATGATCTTTTTGATCAATTTCAAGGTGCTTGTTTCTTCTCTCAAATTGATCTTCGCTCGGGATATCATCAGTTAAAAGTGAAAGAGGAAGATATTCCAAAGACCGCTTTTAGAACACGGTATGGGCATTACGAGTTCTTAGTGATGCCTTTTGGTCTAACCAATGCTCTAGCGGCTTTTATGGACCTTATGAACCGTGTATGTCGACCTTTTATTGATAAATCTGTCATCGTGTTTATTGATGACATTCTCATTTATTCTAAAACCGAGACCGAGCATGAGCAACACCTCCGTGAAGTCTTAGGCACTTTACGGCGTCAAAAGCTTTACGCCAAATTCTCTAAATGTGAATTTTGGCTTCGGGAGGTACATTTTCTCGGTCATGTAATTTGTCAAGATGGAGTGAAAGTAGATCCTTCCAAGATTGATGCCATTATGAAGTGGGAATCCCCGAATAATCCTACCAAAATCAAAAGCTTCCTAGGACTTGCGGGTTATTACCGTCGGTTCATTCAAGGTTTTTCTAAATTAGCCGAGCCTTTGACCAAGTTGACTCGTAAGGGAGTTGAATTTCTTTGGTCTAGCAAACAAGAGGAAGCTTTCCAAAAGTTTAAATCCTTTTTATGTCAAGCTCCAGTTTTATCTTTGCCTGATGGAGTGGATGACTTCGTGGTCTATAGTGATGCCTCAATATCTCGGTTGGGATGTGTATTAATGCAGCGTGGTAAAGTTATTGCTTATGCGTCATGCCAATTAAAACCTCACGAAAAGAACTATCCCACTCATGATTTGGAACTAGCCGCCATTGTCTTTGCTCTTAAATTATGGAGGCACTACTTGTATGGCACCAAATATGTGGTTTTCATAGACCACAAAAGCCTACAATATGTGTACGATCAAAAGGACCTCAATATGAGGCAAAGGTGTTGGATGGAATTGATCAAAGACTATGATTGCGAAATAAAGTATCATCCCGACAAGGCTAATGTAGTGGCCGATGCCTTAAGTCGTAAAGAAAGGTCTCTACCTTCACGTGCAAAGTTGTTTAGGCTTGAAGCGGTGCCGGATTGGATTGAAAGCCTTAAAAAGGCCCAATATGATGCTTTGCTGGAGGAAAATCTCAAGGACGAGCTTATGAAGAGGAACAAAGAATTGCTTGTTGAGGATAACCGAGGCCTCAAAACTTTTCAGGGTCGTATCTGGGTGCCTAAACTCGGTAATTTCCGACAAACTCTTATAGAAGAAACTCATAATTCAAAGCTCTCGGTACATCCCGGTTGTACCAAAATGCATCACGACTTGAAATCCCATTATTGGTGGCCCGTCATGAAACTTGACATAGCCAACTTTGTAGCTAAATGCTTAATTTGTGCTCAAGTTAAGGCGGAACACCAAAGGCCTTATGGGAGTTTGCAATCTTTAGAAATCCCGGAGTGGAAGTGGGATCACATTACAATGGATTTCGTCACCAAACTTCCAAGAACTTCAAGAGGCCATGATATGATATGGGTAATCGTCGATCGGCTCACTAAAAGTGTTCATTTCCTAGCTACCCGTGATATTTCACCCATGGAGAAATTGGCCAAACTTTATATTGATGAAATAATTTCAAAGCATGGGGTACCGGTTTCCATTGTTTCTGATCGTGATACGCGTTTTGTGTCTAACTTTTGGAAGAGCCTACAAAGAGAGTTGGGTACAAGAGTGAACTTGAGAACAGCGTACCACCCTCAAACCGATGGCCAAAGCGAGCGTACAATCCAAACTTTAGAAGACATGTTGAGGGCGTGTGTCTTAGAGTATGGCGGATCTTGGGATTCGTACCTACCATTGGTGGAATTCGCGTACAATAACTCTTATCATGCAAGTATTGGAATGCCACCTTATGAGGCTTTATACGGGTGGCGTTGTCGTACACCTACTTGTTGGCTCAAACCCGGTGAAAAGCAATTCACGGGACCCGAAATTCTTCAATTTACCGCCAACAAAGTAAATATAGCAAGGGAAAAGTTGAAAATTGCTCGTGACCGCCAAAAGAAATATGCCGACAAAAAGCGTAGACCCGCAAATTTCAAGGTTGGAGACTTTTTCATGTTAAAAGTCTCACCTTGGAAAGGCATAATTCGATTCGGTAAACGCCGGAAACTAAGTCCTCGTTTCATCGGTCCTTTAAAGATCATCGAGAAGATTAATGATCAAGCTGTTGTACTCGATTTGCCACCGGAATTAGATGGCATACATAACACATTTCATGTTTGTCATTTGAGAAAATATCAAGTAGAAGAGAGTCAAGTGATTCCATTAGAAGACTTGAAAGTTGACTCGAGAAAACGTATGGTGGAAGAACCCGTAGCAATATTAGAAAGGAAAACCAAGAAGCTACGTAACCGAACAATTGGGTTAGTAAAGGTACAATGGAAGCATCATCTTGGTTCAAATGAAACTTGGGAGACCGAAAGTGATATGAAAGAGCGTTATCCCCATTTATTTAGATAAATGTGATTCCGAGGACGGAATCTTTTTAGGGGGAGAGATTTGTAACACTCTCAATTTGATTTTAGTATAAATATATGCAAATTATGGTTTTATGCTTTTTTATATAATATGTTTAATTATAAAGGTTTAATTTTAAGAATTATTAAGTTAATTCAAGTTGTTGTGTTATATTATGCATGCACAAGGTACAAGTCTTTTGAAGCATATTCTAGTTAGGATATAAAGGGTAAATAAGATGTGACTTATATGCATAATGGTAATTGGCTAAATATGTATTTAGACACAAATAGACAAGAAAAAGACACTTTTTCTTTCCATTCTCCATACCCAACGATTTCAACTCCCCAAAACAAAGAAAATGGTGGATCTTGAAGGTTTCATGGCTTAGAGTGGATGCATGTAAGAATTGTTCATGAAATTGGAGTGTTTGACATCATATACACACTAGACAAGCTTGGTTTTGATCATTTTCGTTTGGGGCAGATTGGGTACACACTAAAAGGATTGATTGAAGATTGGTAAACATTGTAATTAGTGGTTGTTGAAATTGAGTTGAGATCTTCCACCAACTCCTAAGGTGAGAGCATTGAATTTTGAAAACTTGGATATTCAACAAAATGCTATTTTATATGAAAATAATAGTCATCAAATGTTTGTTGATTGTGTATGAATACTTTGAATTCAGTTGTGATTATTGGGTTATTATTTGCATTAATTGATATTATAAGATATGTAAATGGTTGTTTTACATATTGAGAACCATGTACTTGCTATATGTGCATATAGTATTAGTCCGGACTATAGTTGACAGTTGGTTGCTTTCGGTAACCTTCAGGGCTCTTTGGTCCATGAGTATTGCACCATACTCTATAAGTGACCTTAGGGTAACAGGAAATTCGGATGCTATGTGGGAGGTGCAATTCCCATAAGATGGAGGCGTTCCAAGTTGGAATTTCCTAGCTTAAAGTGTGTGGCGGTGTTAAGGTAATTCATTAGAATTCTATATGGACCGACTAGCTATCGAGAAATATGAGAATTGGGTGAATTAACTTTACATCTTATTAATCATGGTTCTATGTGTTGTTTGTATAAGTTGATTTTGTATGAATTGATGACTATGCTTTTAAGTATGCTTTGATTAGAACACCTTGCATTCACTTAACCATTTTGGTTAACAAATGTTTTCTACCCGTTGTTTATCCACAGGTGATCAATAGTTGTTGATAATGTTTGATGAAAGCTTGTAGGAGACTTAGCAAGATCATGGGTTTTGAAGGACACTATCTTTTGTATATGTTGACTTGTTGTATCATGGTCTTGGTATATAATTGTAACACCAAACTTGTTAAACACTTTTGTATGATCAAGTTATGCAACTTGATCTTATATTAACTAATGTGTTTTGTAAAATTTCTACAAACTCTAACTTAAAACAAAGACTTCCATTTTGGTGGTTTATTACAAATCATAAGTTTTGAAATTTTTTAAAATTGTCCACAATTCTACTAGACAAGGTGTTACAAAGTGTGGATGAGCCTTTCCGAAGTGTTGATATATGTCAACTAGTAGAGAAGTTTTATCCGGAAGATTTTAGTGAACATGAGAAACTAATTCTGAAGACGCAACTTCAACATTATGAGGTCGATGTTGTTCAACATGCAGATTATAAACAATTAACATCTATTTCAGAATTGTGTCAGTGGTTGGTAAAGACTAGAAGGACGACCACTTTTGATCTTATTTATCGGGTAGTCAGTCTCATACTTACTCTGCCAATTTCTACTGCAACAACAGAGAGGTCATTTTCAGCAATGAGTATTGTGAAGACAAAGCTACGGAATAAAATGGAAGATAAGTTCTTGAATGACTCTTTGGTTTTGTTTATCGAAATAGAAGTTGTAGAAAAGATTAGTTTGGAAGAAATTGTTGAGGATTTTAAAGTTGCAAAAGATCGTCGAGTTCCACTTTGATGAAAAAAGTACAAAATAATCACGTTTTTGTTCTTCTTTTTTAGAGTTTCAATATGTTTTAACTTTGATCAATGTCTTTTTTGTGATTTCTAAAATATATATCAATTATATTGAAACATATTAAACTTGCTTATGTTATACATTTGTGTGAAATATTATGCTTGGCCCCTCGACTTCTAAAGCCTGTGTTCCGCCACTGGTTCAAATGAAAACTCAATTTTCATTGTGCAAATGAGGACAAATCTTAACCATTGATCAAAACTTAGAAAACTAATCAATGGTTAAAACATAATAAGATTAACTGAGAAGTTGATTAAGGACAAAATTGGAAATTTGAATCAACGTCTACCTTGTTTGACCTTTTATTTTATTTTCAATTAAAACAATTTACCCCCTTAAAGTTTAAAATAAATTATCTTAAAAATTATTAATATTTTAATCAAACAAATTACATAAAAAAAAAACGAGAATTTCGTGCTATTCGATATGACATTCATCTTGATATAGTTTTTTTTTTTCGTTTTAACCGTTTTTTACGTAAAATTCTATATATATGTTATATTCAATATGAATATTTATGCACATCCCCGGATGTCCACATTTAGTATGAATAACAAAGGTGAACATTCATTTACTATTCATGATGAATAATACAATATTTATTTTGAATAATACACGATTCATGATGAATAATACACGAATTCATGATTCATGTATTATTCATCATGAATCGTGTATTATTCACCCTGAATGATACATTATTCATGATAAATAGTATATGAATGACCCGTGAAGGTGTAGACACATGACACTATCTTTTGTTTCCCAATTCATAACCGAAATTTGGTTTAATTCATTATGAATATGTATGCGCATCCCCGGATGTCCCACATTCAGTATGAATAACAAATGTGAACGTTCATTCATTATTCGGCACCGAAAATACCGAACCGTACCGGTACCGATTATATTTTTTGGTTCGGTACTCGGTACTTGTAATGTCGCTGATTCGGGATTCGGTACTAATACCGAACTGTCCCGGTAAGACCAAAGGTCATTTTAATTACTTTCCTTCTTGGATTTTTCTAAATCATAATATTGATTCCTTTCCCTTCTAAATGATAATACCGAATACCGATTCCTTTCCCATCAAGCTAGTTGCTGTTTTGATTAATTGATTCTTCAAACTTTGAGCATTACTGGGTGTTTTAAGCATTGAAGCAATTTTGAAATATTGCGCTCCAACGTTAAAAAAGGGTACATAGACTTGGACTCCAAGTTGAAATCAAAGGTTTGTATTTTATATTGATTTGTTTTATTTTATATTGATTTATTTATTAATTTCTTCAATGAAACATTTATTTATTTATTTATATATTTATTTCTTTGTTTATTTATATATTGATTCAAAGGTGAATGGATAATTGGGTCAACTCCTCCATGGAAGAAACACAAGTAAGTCTTGAAACTTTTGTGTTTTTATAATCTAAACTTGAATAATTTTTTAAAAAACTAGTTTTGTTGCTTGTCTTTTAGGGTGAGGAAGATTATATTGATGATACCCCTATGGTGAATATTGATGACGCTTCTGACAAGGAAAAGAAAGAGAATGTAGCAAAAACAAGCAAAAGAAAACGACCGACAAAATCCGGGAAGAAGCGGTCCGAAGTTTGGAATCATTTTGAAGAGAACTTAGTAGAAGAGAATGATGGGGTAAAAAGAATCTATGGAAAATGTAAGTATTGCTCTACTAATCTTAAAGCCGATCCGAATCGTAACGGCACATTTAGTTTAAAAAAACATTTCCCTAGATGCAAAGAAAATCCGGAAAACAAAAAGAAACAAAATATTTTGCAATTCAAGAAAGAAAGTTGCGGGGAGGGTAGTATGGGAACATGGAAACACGATGATATTAGGATTAAAAATCTTTGTTAAACTTATTTGTAATAGGAGAGATACCATTTAAATTTGTTGAAAACGAAGCTTTTGTCGAATACACGAATGCGCTTAATGGAAGGGTTACTTTGCCTTCACGGTATACAGTTAGTAGGGATGTGGGGAAGTATTATATTGAAGAAAGAAACAAGTTGTATGCGTACTTAAGTAACCCAAATAATAGTATACATTTGACTACCGACACTTGGACGTCCTCGTGTCAAAGAATCAATTATATGGTAGTCACGGCACACTTTATTGACGATAGTTGGGTTATATGCACAAGAGGATTATAAACTTTCGTCAAATTGATAGTCACAAGGGAGATGACATTGGACTTTTGTTGTTGGATTGTATACACGGGTGGGGAATAAAGAACGTTATGACCATGACGTTTGATAACACTACTTCAAACAACACGGCTGTTGAGTTTTTGAAAAAAGAATTACCTAACATGTATGAAAGTGGTAAGAATTTTCAAGTTAGGTGTATGGCACATATCTTAAATTTAATCGTGAAATACGGGTTAAAGGAGCACACATATAGTGTGGATTGTGTACAAAGATCCGTTAGGTATATAAGACACTCGCCACAAAGAATTACCCGGTTCAAGAAGTGTATGAAAGAATGCGGATTAGAAACAAAGAAGTTTTTGTGTGGGGATTGTCCGACACGATGGAATTCGACGTATGAGACGTTGAAAGTCACTGTGGAGCTAAAAGAAGCTTTCATCAAGTACAAACTTCAAGGTATTTTTTTATACAAAATTGTTGAGTATATTTATATAAAACTTTTGCATATTAAAAAATTTTATATATTTTTTTGCAGATAGAGACTTTAGACGGGAGATAGATAGAGTGCCGGAAAAAACGGATTTCGACACTTGCAAAGCCGTGGTGGGGTTTCTTGAAAAATTTAAGACAACAACGGAGCTTGTGTCAGCAACTTCAAAACCTTTGGCCCACATATTTTTTCGGGAAATTCTTGAAGTTGACAAACATATTCGAGAGTGGGAAACGAGACCGGAATTTTGTTTAATGGGTAATGAAATGAGGTCGAAATATGATAAGTATTGGGGAACGTTCGAGAAACTTAACGATTACATGTATTTTTCCATAGTGTTAGATCCACAAATGAAATCCGGGTTTCTTACACACGCCTTTAAGATGATGATAAAGTCAACCGTAACGGATGCCAATCAGATGACAGAATCGGCTATTGAGCTCAAGGCGATACAAATGCTTAGGGGTGTTGAACAAAAGTTAGAGATGTTATTTATGAAGTACAAGGATTTGTATGGTAATGGATCTTCTCAAGAAGAAAAGAATGGAGATGGGGCGTCTTGTGATGTAGGGAACAAAATTTTAGGTTCGTACCTCAACGTGGAAGAAAACAACTTGGCTTCAACGGAAACCGAGTTAAAGAAGTATTTGAGTGACCGAAATGAAAAATACACCAAAGACTTTGATATTTTAAGGTGGTGGAATCAAAACGCCATTCGTTACCCGATAGTTTCTGGGATGGCCAAAGGTAACATGAATTATCTTTTTAATATTTTGTGTGTTTATTTAATATAAATTATTAGGTATAATTTTTATCTTTTTTTGAAGATATTTTGGTGATACAAATTAAATATCAACTGTTGCATCCGAGTCGGCTTTTAGCATGAGCCGTCGTGTATTGGATCCCTATCGAACAAGTTTGTCACCACAAATCGTTGAGGCGTTGATTTGCACCCAAGACTGGGTTAGAAAGTCTAGAAAACCAATTATAAACGATGTTGATGACATCTTAAAGGATGATGATATAGCGTTTGGTAATTACTAATCTTAGTGTTTGTTGTTTTATTTATAAAAAAATGATAAATTAGATTATAATATTACTATTTGTTGTTTCATATAGAGATCGGTGAAGCAATACGCGTTGATTGCGGAAAAGCAAGGATGATGACGGATGATTAGTAGTTGATAGCTGTTTTGGAACGGATGGATTTTCGTATTTATGAATGTTTTTTTTGATATGGAATAGATATAGATTTTCGTATTTATGAATGCTTTTTTTGATATGGATTTTCGTATTTATGAATGTTTTTTTATATGGAATTGAAATGTTCGGGAAATTCAGGACGAATACTGAATACCCGGTACCGGTACCGTATATGATTACTCGGTTCGGTATTCGGTACCGCCTTTAGACCACATTCGGGATTCGGGAAAATCGGTACCGATACCGTTCCGGTACCATACTCACCCCTATGCTGAATAATACATTATTCAGGATGAATTACACAACATTCATGATGAATAATACACGAATTCATGAATCATGTATTATTCACCCTGAATGTTGTATTATTCATCCTGAATGATATATTATTCATGATGAATAATACATGAATGACCCGTAAAGGTGTGGAGACGTGACACGCTCTCTTTTGTTCCCCGGTTCACAACCAAATTACTCGATAGGTTCTCGATTTGTCTCGATGGGTGTTGGGTTACGGTGCTGAAGAACGCAATGCCTTATGACGTTGAAGAAAATGTTGAAGAAGGTGATGTCGAGTTACATACTTATAGTGTCGAGGTGTTGTACAGACTTGAACGTACATAAATATTCATAATGAATAACACCTATATAGCATTTCACGTAAAAAACGGTTAAAACAACAACAAAAAAACTATATCGAGATGGATGCCATATCGAAGAGTACGAAATTCTCGTTTTTTTGATGTAATTTGTTTGATTAAAATATTAGTAATTTTTAAGATAATTTATTTTAAACGTTAAGTGGGTAAAAGTTTTTAATTAAAAAAGAAAATAAAAGATCAAATATGGTAGGCGTGAGTTTAAACTATCTTCCATTTTTACCCTAAGCATCTTAAAATTGAAACTCTATTTAATATGAGTTGTTGGATCAATAGAGATGGAGTGACTGAGATTTGTCCTCACGTACACAATGACAATTGAGTTTTCATTTGAATTTTCCTCTCTCTCTCTCTCTATATATATATATATATATATTACACAAATTTTAAAAACATAACATTTTAGCATGTACCTGAAGATACAACTCCCAAACTTGGTCTTCGGCAATCACAGAATGTTGTACACTATCGTATCTGAAGCCACTAGTGTATGGACCACTTAACATGTCATGGATAATCGTCCAATCTTTTTTCATTATTTTTAACTTTGATTCAATGTGTGGTTTCCCTAAAATGCCGGGGCTCGACAATGATTATTTTAACATCTGTTCGAGATATGCTATATAACCCGATTTAAAGCCATTGTCGGCTTTAAATGCTCACGTATTCACCATGACAACTAAAGCCTCAACAAGTTTTGCTTCTTTAAGATTCATCCAAACTCGATAATTTCTGTTTTGACTCGTCATATCTATAAACATAGATTAATCATTTGAAGTACAACAATATATATGACTAAAAAAGGATTTTTATAGTGAAGTAGTGTAGCAAGAAGACATTTAATTATCCATGTCCAAACTACAAACATTTGACGTATGAGTTAAACAAACATTTGAATCATACATATTATCAATTGGTAGCATTCCAAGAAGCAAACATAGATTGTGCTAAATTATCTCCAAATGCGGTCCACTCATTTGAAGTACCAACAATATTTATATTATCTCAACTCCAAGGTCTCTGGTACCCTCATCCACTTCATCGTCAAATGGATCTATTGGCATTTCTTGCATTATAAAATTGTGGAGGAGACAACATTCCATGATGATCCTAACGTTTAAATCAACGAGTTATCTCTTTTAAAATTCCCCACCTTGCCTTTAACGTACCGAAACACCGTTCAATAACATTTTTCGCCGATGAATGTTTCATATTGAAAAATTCTTTGGGAGTGGTTGGTTGGTGCCCACCACGCCAATCATTTAAATAATATTTTTGACCCCTGTAAGGAGCTAAAAAACCCTCTTCATTTGTGTATCTAGCATTAACCAAGTAATAACCTAATAATAAATTAAGTGTATAAACCATCAAGACTAATACTTATTACTATATAGTAAATAATCAAAAGTTATACCCGGTCTTGGAACTTTTAATTCATGAGGGTAACACATATATAAATTGCATATCTTGTGAGTACACCCCTAGCACATTTGTCGCAATATCATTCTTTCTTGTTCTATATCTAGCCTAGTCTTCAAGTGGCACTAAGCACTTTATGTTGGTTCCATCTAAAGATCCTAGACAATTCTAGAACCAAGAGAAAAATGATCACTATATTTTCATAAAAATAGACTTATTCACAAATAAGTAAATTTTAAAAGAAGTGGAAATACCTTAAACCATTTCCATCTTTGATTAGTGGAGTTATCAGGAACGGGTTCGGGTTTCTTAAGCAATCGTGAATGTAACCTTATTACGACATTGCAAACTCGAGCAACAAATCTACTAATTGTTTCTCCTGAATGATGAAAACGACATATCATAACCCGATTCTTAACATTGTGAGCAATAATATGAAGAAACATGGCAACTTGTTCTTGAGTATTCATAAACCTAGTTGTTCTTAACCCTCCATATGTTTCAAGCATGTCACATAACTTTTTGAAACACGTTCGAGTCATCCTAATTTTCGATATATATATATATATATATATATATAGTGTCACTCACATAAACATACCTATGAAATATTGAGGATCGATTAACATTTGACGAAGAGTATCCAATTTGCAGTTTATCCCTTTGTCTTTGGACGTTCGCAACAAAGAACACAACAACACAAACAACTATGTTAAACCATTCCAACCACCCTTGTCTCCTTTGCCTACGTAAACGTGTTGTTAAACTAATTCGGTCCATTTCCTATCCAATTACTTAAATTGTTAAGTATATATTAAATTGTTAAATAAGCATACGACACATGTATTTTAGGGATACAATTTGATATTGACATTAATATTCATGCTTTTAACATGTATGTAACAAATATTTAAAAAAGCACACATTAATATTCCTATTTTTAACATGGTTCCACACCAAAAGATAATGTACTCAATAAAAGGACCTTTGTTTACCAAAGGCAAACCAAATTGTTAAACATATATTTGAATTACGACTCCCTGTACAACATAGAATGTTGGGGATGGGGTTGCAGAAATCGATGGGTAGAGAGGGAGAGGAGTGATCGACTTGGATAGAATGTGAGATCGCGTGAGAGCTCAGTTTCCTTAAGTGATATTTCGACCCTATTCTGCATGGGTATCACGAAATTCACTCGAGGATAATCTCAAATTCACCGGTATCGTTTTAGGCAGAAAACGATCCTATTTAAACACATAGATAAATGTAACCGATGCTATATTATTAATGATAATAATCACCCATTTAATGGTATTGATTGTTAATTGGTCAAATGGTGTAGGTTATAAATCAAATTGGGAGTTACAAAAGGGATGATTGGGGGTTACAAACCGCACCTGCAACAGTGCATCACGCGGGTAGCCGCGCGGGTTAACCCGCGGCACAACCCGCGTGATCCTCTGTTCGTCCCAAAACCAGTGCACCATGCGGGTAGCCGCGGGGGTTAAACCCGCGACACAACTCGCGTGAGCCACTGTCTCCCACACGAAACAGTGCACCATGCGGGTAGCCGCGCGGGTTAACCCGCGCGAGCCTCTATTTTGTCCCACGCACACCAAATGACATACCAACAATCCCGGGTCATAGTTAGCTTACACGAGTGTGCACTACACACCTCCTAACTCGTGTTGTAACTTATCTACAAACCCCATTATTATCTTGTGAATCCAATTACACAAAATGACCGATGATTTCACTAAAATCACCAACATTCCTCCCCCATTTTAGTGCAATCCTTGATTCACAAATAAAAATAAAAATAATATAGCAAACAAACTCATGCATAAATGAAAATATCTAAAAGATTGAATTTCCATCTTAGTACATTACACATTTCAAATACTCGAGAATCCGGGTGTCCTATGGATTGAACCCTTCAACCCATTTGAGTACCAGAAAATAACATACACATGAATTTAAAAGATTCTCTAAAGTTTAAACTTGACATTATACAGGCCATGTGTCCTTATCCATTCGTGAGTGCATCAAAGCTAAGTCCAAGCTTCTTGAAGCGGCCACACTTCGCACTCATATAGGTAGTTTCTTTCATCATGCACCTGCACATGCACTTTTACAAAAGAACGATTACCTCCTCGCTTGCAGTACCGAGCACATACCTTGGGATGATCATCTTGTGCTTCAATCCCTTAGAGTGAGCTTTCCCATTGAATTCAACTTCTAACGTTGTATTAGAAGGGAATTGGGTATCTCACCGTTAGAGATTCAAATGGACTTTAAACCCATCCCGATCACCGACTTGTGAACCAAGTCCCTAGCTAACCCCTTCGTCAAGTGGTCCGCTAGATTTTGTTGCGACCGAACAAATTCAACCGAAATCACCCCATTCGTGATTAGGTCATGAATCATGCTATGTCTAACACCTAAGTGTCTAGACTTGCCATTATATACTTGACTATAAGCTTTAGCCAAAGTAGTCGCACTATCACAACGGATAGAAATGGGTGATATTGGTTTCGGCCATAACGGAATTTCGTGGACTAAATTCCTTAGCCACTCCACCTCTTTACCGGCAGCGGCTAATGCCACAAATTCCGACTCCATAGTCGAACTCGTGATGCAATTTTGCTTCTTGGAAGCCCATGAGATGACACCTCCCCCAAGCAAGTATACCCAACCACTCGTGGAAGAGTGATATTCTAAGATGGTAATCCAACTTGCATCCGAATATCCTTCTAATACCGAAGGAAACCCGACATATGACAAACCATAATCAATGGTTTTCTTCAAGTATTTAAATACTCGTCTTATCGCTTGCCAATGATGTATACTAGGATTATTAGTATACCTACTCAACTTGCCTACGGCAAAAGCGATATCCGGCCTAGTGCTTGTCATGGCATACATCAAGCATCCAATAGCCTTTGAGTACTCGAGTTGTGATACCGCTTCACCCGAATTGGGTATAAGCTTCACACTCGGATCAAATGGAGTACTCACCGGAGAACAATCAAAGCAATTAAATTTCTTTAATACTTTCTCAATGTAATGAGATTGCATAATTGCAATCCCTTTGTTCTCACGCTTGATCCTTATTCCAAGGATCACCTCCGCTTCTCCCATATCTTTCATGGAGAATTTTGATGACAAAAACTCCTTGGTTTTATCAACTTGATTTTGGTCGGTGCCAAAGATCAACATGTCATCAACATATAAGCAAATTATTACTCCGTTACCGGATGTGTCAAATTTGCTATATACACACTTATCCGCTTGGTTTAACATAAAACCGTTGGACAAGATAACCTCATCAAATTTTTGATGCCATTGTTTGGGTACTTGTTTCAACCCATACAATGATTTTACAAGTTTACATACCTTATTCTCCATACCGGGCATAATAAAACCTTTCGGTTGTTTCATGTAAACTTCTTCCTCCAAGTCACCATTTAAGAATGTCGTTTTGACATCCATTTGGTGAATCACTAAATTGTGGATAGCTCCTAAAGCTATCAACAATATAATCGTGGAGATCCTTGCAACCGGGGGCATATGTATCAAAATAATCGATGCCTTCCCGTTGCCTAAAGCCTTGGATTACCAATCGAGCTTTGAACTTGTCGATTGATCCATCAGCTTTCATCTTCCTTTTGAAGATCCGCTTGCATCCCAACGGTTTACAACCCGGTGGCAAGTCTGATAATACCCAAGTATTATTCCCCATGATGGAATCCATCTCATCATTTATTGCTTCTTTCCAGAAAGCAATATCTTGAGACTTCATAGCCTCATCAAATGATTTTGGATCTTCCTCAATACTATAACAGTAAGAGAATTGTGACCCAATATCATCTCTCGATCCTTCTACCAAGTATACTTGGAAATCGGGACCAAAGAATTTTTCAATCCTTCTTCTTTTGCTCCTTCGAAGCATCGGAGATTCGGTTGGAACAATTGATTGTTCTTCAACCTCACTAGTTACACTAGTATTTGGAACAAGATCCTTCGGCCTAGGTATTGAAGAGAATCTAGTCTCATCAAATAATGCATCTCTCGATTCCATAACAGTGTGAATCGCTATAGAATCATTAGGTTCAATAACATAGAACCTATATGCCTTGGAATGCTCGACATATCCAACAAAGATGCATTCAATACCTTTTTCACCCAAGGTTTTCCTTTTGGGTTCGGGTAGTCGAACAATCGCTTGACAACCCCAAACTCGAATATAATTCAAGTTAGGCCTTTTCTTGAACCAAAGTTCATATGGGGTAATCTTGTTCCTTTTATTGGGAACTCGATTTAATAAATAACAAGCCGTTAACATGGCTTCACCCCAAAATCCATCACTCAAACCCGAGTAGGATAACATAGAGTTCACAATTTCTTTGAGAACTCTAATTTTCCGTTCTGCCACACCATTTTGTTGAGGTGTATAAGGCGCCGTAGTTTCATGAATTATTCCTACGGATTGGAAAAACATGGGGTCGTAATATTCCCCACCACGATCGGTGCGTAAACATTTAATTAAACCGTTCACTTGCAATTCAACCTCCGTTTTATAAATTTTAAATTTATCCAACGCTTCATCTTTTGAGTGCAATAAATAAATATAACAAAACCGTGAAGCGTCGTCAATAAAAGTAACGACATACTTTTTATTACCAAAAGACGGAGTTGAATGCAAATCACAAAGATCACTATGAATTAATTCAAGCACCGACGAATCCCTTTTAACATTGGGAAACGGTTGCCTAGTGATCTTCGTCAACATGCAAGTTTTACATTTTTCGGTTTTAACGTCAAAAGCCTGAATAAGACCGTCTTTTGACATTTCAACCATTCTTTTAAAATTAACATGACCAAGCCTTGCATGCCATAAAAAAGAATCAACACCATTCTCATTTGCAATATAAATAAAATTCGAAACAAAATTCTTTTTATTTAAACTCAACATAAACATATTATTATTCAAATAACCGAATCCTACAAAAGAGCCACCTTTTGACAAGGTAAACTTTTCGGATTCAAAAACTTGCCTATATCCTAACTTATTCAAGATACTACCGGAAACCAAATTCTTTCGAATTTGTGGTACAAACAAAACGTCAACAAGTTCAATAATTTTATTAGAGCTAAATTTTAGTCTAACTAAGCCACGTCCAAGAATGGGAGCATTTGACTCGTTCCCCATGTGTAGCACGGATCCGTCTTCAACCGGTTCCAAAGAGGAGAACCAACGTCGATCCTTGCACACATGACTCGATGCACCCGTGTCAATCCACCAACCATCATCATCATCCTGCACATAAAATGATTCGGATATTAGTGGTACATAATTCAAATTTGAATTAACACCAAAGTCAAGATACCGACCTTGCCGCGGGTTTTGATCATTGGATCTTTGCCCACCACCACTTGAGTTTGCTCCATTCTTATTCTTGACAACTCGACAATCCCGCTTGAGATGGCCGATCATCCCACAAGTCCAACAGGTTAATTTAACCTTTTTGTTGGGACCTTTCTTGGCTTCATTGAACTTACGTTTTCCCTTGAAATTATTGGATCTTCCCTCTTCCACCAAGTTCACCGAAGGTGCAAAAACCTCTTTCATTTTAGGTTTCTCAGTCTCTTGCGCCTGAAGAGATTCCTCTATGCGCAAGTGACTACCGAGTTGTACAAGAGACAACTCTTCCTTCTTGTGTTTCAACATGTGTTTGAAGTCTTTCCAAGAGAGAGGTAATTTATCAATAATGCTCGATACGGAGATGGATTCGTCCATCTTCATATCATGTTGAGCATATTAGCCTAGAATGCGTAGGAGCTCATTGTATTGCTCCATCACAGGCCTTGAATCCACCATTTTGTAATTATTAAAATTACTCACGAGGAACTTCTTACTAGAAGCATCCTCCGCCATGTATTTGGACTCAAGAGAGTCCCATAGCTCTTTAGCGGATTCAACGTTTTGATAGATATCGAAGAGGGAGTCACACATACCATTCAAGATGTGGCCGCGACATATGTAGTCGTCGTTTTCCCGTTTGCCGCGACGCCGGGTCATCTCCAACGTCTTGTCCTCCATCACTTCCGGCATAGGCGTACTCAACACGTACACGACCTTCAACGTGGTCAATAAGAAGTGCATCTTCTTTTGCAATTGTCGAAAGTCAACGCCTTCGAACTTCTCCAGCTTCGTGAACTTGGTCGTCATGTCTCTCACGGATTGATCACTCGCCATCTCTCACGAACGAAATATCACTTAAGATTGTTGGGGATGGGGTTGTAGAAATCGATGGGTAGAGAGGGAGAGGAGTGATCGACTTGGATAGAATGTGAGATCGCGTGAGAGCTCGCTTTCCTTAAGTGATATTTCGACCCTATTCTGCCTGGGTATCACGAAATTCACTCGAGGATAATCTCAAATTCACCGGTATCGTTTTAGGCAGAAAACGATCCTATTTAAACACATAGAGAAATGTAACCGATGCTATATTATTAATGATAATAATCACCCATTTAATGGTATTGATTGTTAATTGGTCAAATGGTGTAGGTTATAAATCAATTTGGGAGTTACAAAAGGGATGATTGGGGGTTACAAACCGCACCTGCAACAGTGCATCACGCGGGTAGCCGCGCGGGTTAACCCGCGACACAACCCGCGTGATCCTCTGTTCGTCCCAAAACCAGTGCACCGCGCAGGTTAAACCCGCGGCACAACTCGCGTGAGCCACTGTTAACCCAGTTTAATCTAGTTGATAAACAAACACACCACACAATATAGATCAAGAGATATAAAGATTAGAATAACATACCAATCCCTTGAATATTCAATGAAAACCTTGTGTGTTCTTGATACCTTGATATACGATTACAGAGAAAACGTACGGCTACTATTTAGAAAATTATCAGAGTTAAACCTAAAACCTAATTAATAAAACCTATAAATACTTAGGCGTATAAGC
Organism: Arctium minus; assembly: GCA_954870635.1. Classification (NCBI taxonomy): domain Eukaryota; kingdom Viridiplantae; phylum Streptophyta; class Magnoliopsida; order Asterales; family Asteraceae; genus Arctium; species Arctium minus. The sequence continues at coordinate 39,244,256 of OX941080.1, read as the reverse complement.
CTATTGGGCTTGGGCCCATTTACAAATGACTTTCAACTAATTACTAATTAGACCCTCTAATTAACTTTAATACAATTTCCATTTAAACCCTTAAATTTAACTTTAATCTTGAATACAATTTATGATCCAACAATCTCCCCCTTTGGATTCAAGATTAAAAAAAATCTGGCAATAGTCTTCGGGTCATTACTTTTCTTGAAAACTGTAGTAGATATGACTTTGACAACTTCAAATCTTGTAGCTTTAAGTCTTCATCTTCCTCTTTCTTTCAATGAAGTGTCCTTCTGACGATCATCTTCAGTCAGACTTTTAATTGATCAAATAAATTCCGACACTTTGACATCTTTGAAAACTTCAGCAATTTTTACTTCAAGACATCAAAAGTTCTTGTATTCTCCTTTGTTGATTATTCTCCCTTTTTGTATCTTCTACCCCTTTTTGATGAGTGGTGAGAATCATCATTATCAAAACTTTGCAAAACAATCTCCCCCTTTGAATAAGGTCATCAATTTAGCACCGTCTTCATGTAACGAGCCCTGTGTGAAATAAGAGAGGAGTCTCTCTAAATGGAGAAAGTGATTATTTCAGTCTTTTCAGATTCAAATAAAATAAAAATGTGGTAACCCTGAATCAACAAATGACTCAGTTTGGAATGCCTGTCAGTGACACAAAGTCACTGAGTAACACAAAGTTACTATATAAGGAGCTGGTTTGATGTTGGCTCCCCAGGACTTCCATTCAATCATCGAATAACACATGATTATCTATGAATGTTCTGATAGAAAACAAATTTCTGTGTGCTCGCGCATGTGTATGAAAGAATTAAGCACCGATGATTGCTTTTCAATTTAGGCTCAAAGTATGTAAACTTGTTGAGACAGCAACAAAGTATACAAAGACTCAATGTGCATGAGAAAGGGTTCGAAGGTGGGGCTACTTTCCTTATTTTTCAATATTAGTATCTTCCAAATGAAGAACCAATAGCGTATGTGCTGCGTCCCCAGAAAATGTGAAACATTCTCTTTTTGAGAAAAGAATGAGTAGCTGGTGGGGTTGTATGCAAGAGATGGCATGGGCTAGGTTCCTTTTTCAATGATGGTCACCAAAGAATGTGAACCAATCAGATTATGTGGCCCCGGCTCAGAAAGAAGTTTGGTGCAGAGTTTAATATTTTTTTACTCTGATCTCTCACCCTCTTTCTTTTAATGCTTATTTCTAACCAATCTCTCTTTTCCATTTTATCTCTTCACACACCAACACTCAAATCTTTTGACCCCTCTCCCCTTAATCACTCAGGGAATACTTCCTGGGTAGGAAACACTGATTATTGTGAATCCATGGAAGTTCTGTTAAGCTCACACACTGAATCCCTTGTATTTTCCTAAAAGAACGTGTTGTTCAACAGTCTTTTGTACATGTAAGCACAAGGAATACAATTGCACGAAGAATAAAAATTTGGAGAAGTCAAAACATAAGATGTTTGACAATGCAATTCTCCCCCTCAAACTAAAAGTGGTTGGCATTTAAGCTCTTTGACAATTAAGCTCCCAAAAATCATTTAAAATCACACTTCACAATTCATGAAAATCATTGAAGAATAGGAAGTGGTTTGAACATTTAAGAAACCATTTTTCACAAGTGAAAGTTGTTCATCTTTCAACAAGTGATAGAGTGTAAGGTTTAGAAATATATACCTGTAAATCAGAATCCTTAACTCCCCCTGAAATTTATATTTTCAATGAAGTATCTTTGACAAAACTCAGATATCCTCCCCCTTGATACCTGTAAAAAGTCAGTTAAATCAGAAAAATATATCAGTATAAATATTAAGCATATAAGCTCCCCTTAATATCTGCATTCAGATATCAAACGCTTTGTCATTGACGTTCGAGTCCTAAGTTGTTATACTTAGAAGTCATCGTTTTGACAATGAGGCAAGAGTCCTGATCTGTAGTAATCAGAAGTCGTCTTTTCGTTGAGGTACGGGTTCTAAGCTGATTTACTTAGAAGCCTTTGTTCTTTCTCCCCCTTAAACCTTAGGTGCCTGCAACATAGATTTAACTTTTGGTTCCCACTGGTATTTGGGTCCTAATGGGTTAGTTGCAGTTCTAGTGGGAGATATAAAATAAGAACCATACCAGTTATTCACATAATCTTTTCTTACAAAATCATTTGAGCCACAGTAGGAACAACTAATTTTCTTTTGTGCTAACCTTATCAATTGATTGATTGTGTAAACCAAATCAGGTTTGCCAAAAGTTTTACCTTTTGAAGCATAGTTCCATTTAGCTTTTGATGTATGCACAAATGATTTGTCTTTCTTCTTTTCCTCTGGAGATCCTTTAATTCTCCAGATCCAATTTCCTCTGCCTTTTTCTTCATCTTCTTTTCTCCAGATCCTTTTCTTCTGAGACTTGTTCTTCTTTAAGTTACCTGAACCATCCACATTTTTGTCATAGAAAAGGTTAGAAGGACGAATCTGATCAGTAGATTTAGAAGTAAGACTATCATCTGAATCACAGAAAGGATTATAGAAAACATTTGAAACATGTGAACTTGAAGCCTTTTTGAGTGAGCAATCTGAATCAGTTTGATCATCTCTCGGTGATTGAGCTATTGATTCTGGCGTCTTGTGCTCAGTTAGCTTCACCTTGAATACGATCTCTTCGAGTTCCTTTATCTTTGAAGACAAACTGTTTCTTTCCTTTTCAATCAGATCAAACTTCTTATGCAATTCAAATTTTGCCTTCTTTTCCTTCAGAATATTGGTTGATAGCTCAGATAGCTCTCTTGTTAGCTTAGCTATCTCAGTTTCAAATACTTTCTTTTCTTCAGAAAAGTCTTTATTTATATCCTTCAACTCAACTTTCTTCTTCTCATTCTCCAATTTTTCTCTCTCTAGAATGATAACCTTCTCAAAGTCTGAAACTTGTTGAGAAAGCTTAACACATCTAAGCTCTAATGATTTCTTCTCTTCAAAGGCTTTTCTGGAGAAATCAGAGAATTTCTTAGCAAATTATTTTCTTTCTTTCTCAATCTTCAACATTTCATCTTGGACTTTTGTATTGTCTTTGTCTTGGGTTGCCTTTTCTTTCTGCATATCAATCTCAACCTCAAGACTGAAGGCTTTATCTTTCAGTTTATCTCTTTCCACAAAGACTTGAGAATTTGTCTTTCTAAGCCCTTCAGATGTCTCGCGAGCAATGTTGTCTCTTCTTCTAAGCTCATCTAGCTCTCTTTGGATAGATTCCTTCTTTGACCAACTAGAGCTTGAATTAAGACTTTCAGACTTCTTCAGCTTTGCTTGAAGATTTAGAATCTCTTTTTCTTTCGACTCAATTATTCCTGCAAAATCAATTTTAGAATCAGTAATGCAGATTAAATCTTTCTTTGAATCTTTTGAATTGATCTGAGTAAGAAGAGATGAGTTCTGAATCTTTAAATCCTTGTTCTCAGCTTTGAGAGGTAACATCTCGGATTTGAGCTTTTTATTCTCCTTATCATAATCAAGATTCATGCTTGTATATCTTGACAACTGTCCAGCAAGACATTTAACATTTGCTTTTGCTTCAGAAAAAGTCATCTTGTCAAAATCAAGGCTTTAACCTTCAGACATCTTTAGCTGTATGGTTAGAAATCAAACTTATCTGTACCAAGAGAATCAACTAGATGAGATCGTTAGAATCAAGTATATGATAAATACTACACTCAAAAAATTTCAGAAAAATAAATTTCCAAAAATAATCGACTGCAGAATTCACAAACAGTATAAAACACAAAGCAATAATACTGAAAAATGAAATTAAGAAAGTTTTGATCAAGAACAAAACTTTTCCCCCTCCGCAGACTTAGCACGGGGGTCCCGCCCCTAGAGAAATTTTTTTTGACACTCAGAGGCCATATTATAGTTTGCAAAAATTTGTCTAAGTATGGAAAAGTGTGAAATTGGTGCAAAAAGACAAATTTTGCTCGACCGATGTGCTGACAGGTGTCTTGCTTGACCGGGGTCTTGCTTGACCGGGGTCTTACACGACCGGAGAGGTGCTTGAACGGAGGCTTCGACCGGTATCAGTGTTCGACCGATAATGGTTTTGACCGGTATCAGTCTTCGACCGATAATGGCTTTGATCGGTAATGTGTCCGACCGGTAATGTGTGTGTTGACCGGGCGACCGATATGGACTGTGAGTGGGCTGACCGGTACAATGTATGTGACCGATAAGATGTATGTGACCGGTAAGCGACTGAGACCGGAACCGAATGGACCGGTAGTGGGTATTCGACCGGGAATGAGTTTAGACCGGTATTCTTTGCGACCGGTATGGAATGTGTGTTAACCGGTCGACCGAACTATTGTAGTGACCGGTATTAATATGGACCGATACGATGTAATGACCGGGAACCAGACTCGATGAATAACGACCGGTATGTTCTTAAAGGTTGACCCAGAACGATGAATGACAATCCAGAAAACACACCAATTGCAGAAATTCAATGCAAAAAACGAACTTTTATACCCACTAGCATGTATCGATCAATACCCGAATGAACTTAATGATCAAAATCAATTTTTAAGCAGTCAATTTGAGGAACACAGTATCAATATTTATGCGAACCCAGATAACAGCCAAAATCAAAAAATCAATCAATTGATGATTTACAATGCAATTAATCAATCCGATGATATTCATTAGCATAAAAAGCATCTAATCAAACCAATCTTACGCATAAAAACTCATTAAATCAAGAAATTGATTTTCACTTGAAGAACCCAGATAAGTCGATGAACAGTAATATCCAAAAATCGATAAACACAGTTTATAATCCAATTAACTTGATTCTTTAGGCGCTGATACCACTTGTTAACCCAGTTTAATCTAGTTGATAAACAAACACACCACACAATATAGATCAAGAGATATAAAGATTAGAATAACATACCAATCCCTTGAATATTCAATGAAAACCTTGTGTGTTCTTGATACCTTGATATACGATTACAGAGAAAACGTACGCCTACTATTTAGAAAATTATCAGAGTTAAACCTAAAACCTAATTAATAAAACCTATAAATACTTAGGCGTATAAGCCTATTGGGCTTGGGCCCATTTACAAATGACTTTCAACTAATTACTAATTAGACCCTCTAATTAACTTTAATACAATTGTCATTTAAACCGTTAACTTTAACTTTAATCTTGAATACAATTTATGATCCAACAACCACTGTCTCCCACACGAAATAGTGCACCACGTGGGTAGCCGCGCGGGTTAACCCACGGCACAACCCGCGTGAGCCTCTGTTTTGTCCGACGCACACCAAATGACAGACCAACAATCCCGGGTCATAGTTAGATTACACGAGTGTGCACTCCACACCTCCTAACTCGTGTTGTAACTATTAAGTTTAAATATTGTATCCAAGATTTAATGAGAAAAGTCAAACCTGTAAAAGTCAACAATGTCAAAGTCTTGTAAAAGTCAAAGTTGTATTTGGTTTCTTAGTTGTTAAGTCTTGTATTAGTGTTGTATTAGTGTTGGTATAAATAGGGTTTAGGCTTTGTAAGTTTGGTAAGCACTTCAATTGTAAAAATTCAGATACGTGAGATTTGTGATTAAAGTCAATATCTACTTTCTCTCTCTACATTTTCTCTCTCTAGTTCTTGAATATTGTCATATCTTTTATGAGAATTGCTTGATAGATTGGGAAATTATCATTCACAATTGGTATCAGAGCTGAACCAAACTTTTCAGAAATAATTTGATCAAAGTTTGAATTGAAATCTGGAGTTTTAGATCGAAAATTTGAGTTTTTCGAATTTTTTTGTCAAGAACTCGTGTTCTTCACTGTTCATACGAATTGTATTAAAAAAAATCGTTTTTGTTGAAAGAAAATGGAATCGTTGAGTTCGATTTATGTTTAGGATTGATTCTTGTTTGGATTACATCTCGTAATTTGAACAAAATCGATTTCAATTTTCGATTTTTGAATTTTTCTTGAAACTCGAGTTCGAACACTGTTCTTGTTTGAATTTCTGAAAATTGTTTATTTCAATCTGAATTTGATAGTGAATTGAGTTTAGTATTGTTTGTCGATGATGCTGATAAATTTTTGAGATCAAATTTGCAGATTTGGATTGATTTGAGATTGAAAGAACCAATAACTCGATTTGCGCGAGTTCATCTTTGATTTGCGTGAGTTCATACGATTTGCGCGAGTTCATAGACGTTTGCGCGAACTTTTCCGGACTTTGAGAATTTCATTTGCGTCTTGCACTTATCACACAAAGCTACTTTTGCGTTTTTAGTTGGTCACAAAAGCAAAGGCTCACGCAAATCAACTTTGCGCCTTTCAAGGATCAAGAGAACTTCACTTTGCGTTTCAAGGCTATCACGCAAAGTCTCACTTTGCGCTTCAAGGCTATCATGCAAAGTCTCACTTTGCGCTTCAAGGCTATCACGCAAAGTCTCATTTGCGTTACAAGGCTATCACGCAAATTCCACTTTGCGTCTTCAGTGGGTCACACAAACCAATTTTGCGCCACTTGTGTATCACGAGAACCTTACATTGCGCTATTCATAGCTCATGCAAAACTCGACTTTGCGCCATTTCAAGTGTTAATTTTTTTTTTAATTTTGTGCTAGATTTCAATTTGATCTGATTTTTTTTTGATTTTCTGATTTACAGTTTGGGAACGATCATTCATATCAAGCTGATGTACTCATTCAAAATGGGATATTTTGTTGAGCTTGAAGAGAAGATTAGAAAGGTGGAATTAGAGAAAGTTAATCTGGGTCATGCTGTTGACTTTCATTCTCAAAAGTCAAAAGAGTATTTTGAGGAAAGCATTATTCTGAAAGAAGAAATTAGTGCTTTAAAGACTCTCAATGAAGATCTTCTGAAAAATTCTTCTGGGCTGAATGATGAGAAGATAAAGAGATTGGAATCTGAGAACGCTGAGCTTAGAAAGAATTTATTTGATTTGGAAAAACAGCTTGCTGAAAATAAAGCTATTTTTGAAAATGAAAAGAAAATTTTTTCAAAGAAGTTTTCAGATTTATCTAAAAAGTGTTTTGAAGAGAAGAAGTCAGTTGAGCTTAAATGCATAAAACTTTCTCAACAAATTTCCGATTTTGAGAAAGTACTTATTTTGGAAAGAGAGAAGTTCGCTCAAGAAAAGAAGGCCATAGAACAAAAGAATGTGGGATTCTTTAAGGAACTATCCGGCCAGAGAAATGATTCAGAGAAAGAGTTTGAAGAAGAACGATCAATCTTTGAGACTGAAATCAAAAGGCTGACTTCAAAGTTATCTGAACTATCTGCAAATGCGCTGAAAGAGCAGAAAACGAAGTCTGAATTCTCAAAGAAGATTGACCAACTTGTGAAAGAAAGAGACAACTTTGCTTCTAAGATCAAAAAGCTTGACAAAGGTCAGTTAAATCTTTTGATCAGATTCGTCGAACTAACATTTTCTATGATCAATATTTAGATGGTTCAGATACATATCCAAGGAGAAGAAGTTACAAGAAAGAGAAACTGGTCTGGCAGAAGAAACCAGTTAAAGATGAGATGTCAGATGAGCTGAAAGGAAAAAGATCATGTGTACATACACACAAAGCAAAGAAGAACACAGAGCATAAAGGTAAACCTGATCTTATATACTCAAGAGATCAGTTATTCAGGTTTTCAGGTAATAAACTTTATTGTTCTTACTGCTGTACACATGATCATATCCACAAGACCAGTGATCACTTCTGGTATGGTTCTTACCCGGTTACCCCTACACGAACTGCAACTAACATTTTTGGACCCAAATACCAGTGGGTACCAAAGAAGAAAATTGATTCTGTGTTGCAGGTACCTCAAGTCAAGGGGGAGTAAGAGAAAAATGGCTTTTGAACATAGCAGTTCAAAATCCGCACCTCAATGTCAAGATTATGGCTTCTAAGTATACAACTTAGGACCCGGTCTTCAATGGAGTTTGACTTCTAAACACAACAGTTTAGGACTCGGACCTCAGCGATCAAAAGACCTTGCTCCTGTGATAATAAGAGATATTACTCCAACACTCAAATGAAGATATCAACCTTCAAGGGGGAGTATACTCTTTTTGCATCCGATGGATATGATGGTCTACATCCCAAGAGAATTGATCTGATCTCTATCCTGTATTTTTTCATTTATAAGATTTTACTGATATGATGGTCTACAATTCAAAAGGGAGTGTCTGATCTCTATCCTGTTTTAACTGATATATTTCAGATGCCTAATTTAAGGGGGAGTAAAGGTGATGACTTCTGATTACATCAGATCAGAACTCATACTATAAACTGTTTTCCTACTTTCTATCAGTTTATTTTTTTTAATAATGTTCTGAATAAAGTGGCTTCTGATCACATGACAGATCAGGACCCATTTTTCAATGATCAAAGAAGGATATTATGCTAATATCCAGGGGGAGCTTAAAAGAAATAAATTATTATATCATGTTTTGAGGGGGAGCTTAAAGGTAAATACCTTTTGATCCTAGATCTCTGATTGTTTGAAAGAAGAACAACTTTCGTATATGAAAAACAGTTTCTTAAATGTTCAAACCACTTCTTATTCTCCAAAGATTTTATGAATTTAGAAGTGTGATTTTATATGATTTTCAAATTCTGAGCTTAATGTTTAACTAACCGTGTGTTTCCAAAGATCAATACTTGTGTATTATCTTGTCCATATACTGTCAAGTATTCACACACACCGGTTCAGTATTTTATTTAAAATTGTTATTACCATGTCTCAAATTCAAACAATTTTTCGATGGTAATACCCCCGTTTGCTTTCAAAGTTGTTGAGCATTATTCATCTTTTCATTTTTTGTGCTTTCATTGATAAATTATTCGTTTATATAAACAAAATTTCCAATTCTTTGATACCCTAACCATTTGATTTGATCTGATTGATTCATTGTCAGATTCTCAAAACAATTCTCTTGATTTCATTTCTTTCATTCAATATTATTGTTTTGAGAGATCTTCATTGTTCAATTGCTCAAATCTCATGAGCATACATTTTGACACTGATATCTTTTTGAGCTTAACTGATCAAGTTAAACTGTTGAGCAACGATTCTTATTAGGAATATCATAGGATTCGTGTGTGAGCTTAAATAGAACTTCCATAGATTCACGCAACCTGTGTTTCCTACCCAGGAAGTTATCCTTGAGTGATTGAGGGGTGAGGGGTCTAAATCAAAGAGTGGGGGAGATAACTCATCCGGTTGAGTTATTCTCATTGCGTGGAGCGGAAAAATGGAAAAGAGAGTTTGGTTAGAAGTGAGCATAATGATAAAAAGAAAGAGGGTGTGAGAACAAAGTTAAAAGAATATCAGAACTCTGCACCAACTTCTTTCTGAGTCGGGCAGCCACATCTTCTGATTGGTTCACATTCTTTGGTGACCATCATTGAAAAAGGCAGTGAGCCCATGCCAACTCTTTCTATTACCCCACCAACCACTCATTTCTTTCTCGAAAAAGAAATGTTTCATTTTCTTTAGGACGCAGCACATCTGCTATCTGATCTTCACTCGGAAGATTTAAATATTGAAAAAGAAGGAAAGTTGCCCCACCTTCGCACCTCTTTCATGCACATTGAGTCCGTGTAATACATGTTGCTGTCTCAACAGTTTACACAATTTGAGCCTTATGAAACACAATCATGCATTGTGCTAAATTCTTTCATACACAAGCACGAGCACACAGAAAATTTGTTTTTCTGTCAGAACATTCATAGATAAACCTTGTGTTTTTCAACGATTGAATGGAAGTCCTGGGGAGTCATCATCAAACCAGCTCCTTAAATTGTACATTCGTTGTACACAGTAACTTTGTGTTACTGACAGGAATTCCTAACTGTTTCATTTGTTGAATCAGGGTTACCAAGTTCATTATATCTGAATTTGAAAAGATTCGGATATATACAGTTCATGATTCAGCTATTCAGATCAAAGAACGGCAACTGTCAAATTATAATTGAAAGGGGAGATTGTTATTTGAATACAAACAGGGTGATCAAAGACTGTGTTCAAATTGAAGATGTTTTGATGATCATGATGCTCACAATCATCAAAAAGGGGGAGAAATTTACAAAGATTCAATTTCAAAGCCTTGAAGAGTTGTCAATGTGAAAAGACTTGTGAAGAAATTCTAAGAGTTCAAAAGTTAATTCAAATTGCTTCCGCTAATTCAAAGTCAAAAGTTTCTGATGAAAGAATATTCAAAGATAAATCAAGATGGTTTGTGAAAGTTAGTTTATCTGAAGACTGTCATGAGATCAAAGTGATGAAGATACAATTTTGTTCAGAGATGAAAGAGATTTCCGAGATAAAGTTTTCAAAGTTGTTTTTCAAATGTTTCAAGATTTCTGTTTTGCATTCAAGACATGTTGACTTTCAAAGCTTCAAAGTGCAAAAGACTTTTCAAGATTCTTCAAATGGCTTGAAGAGTAAAGACTGTTAAAGCTTCAAAGTTTAAAGTTCAAAGTTCAAGAGATAAAAGCTGAAGAATCTAGAGCTGAAAACTAGTGTCAAATTTTTATTAAATCTTGAATACAAAGGGGGAGATTGTTAAGTCTAAATATTGTATCCAAGATTTAATGAGAAAAGTCAAACCTGTAAAAGTCAACAATGTCAAAGTCCTGTAAAAGTCAAAGTTGTATTTGGTTTTTTAGTTGTTAAGTCTTGTATTAGTGTTGTATTAGTGTTGGTATAAATAGGGTTTAGGCTTTGTAAGTTTGGTAAGCACTTCAATTGTAAAAATTCAGATACGTGAGATTTGTGATTAAAGTCAATATCTACTTTCTTTCTCTACATTTTCTCTCTCTAGTTCTTGAATATTGTCATATCTTTTATGAGAATTGCTTGATAGATTGGGAAATTATCATTCACAGTAACTTATCTACAAACCCCATTATTATCTTGTGAATCCAATTACACAAAATGACCGATGATTTCACTAAAATCACCAACATAGAACAGGGATTGCCATTTTTCTGGTTCATTTTCATATCTAAGTTGATGCAAAGGTCTCACTAGCCGCAAACCAAAGCTTGATTCCAGTACTGAAAGAGAAGAATAAAAAAATGTGAAGGTCAAAGCATATAAAACAGTTGAGTAAATGCAAAAAAGGAAAGAGATTGACATTGAGGTAAATCTGATCAGTTCACTTGCACACATACACACAAGATTCAGAAAAAAGTCCAGAATCTGTTAATGGGTATGAAAGATTATGAATTAAACTACTAAATATTTGGGTTAGATGCAAAAAGAATGAAACCATTGAAGCTGATTGTGTTCAAATGAACACATACCACAAAAAAGTACAATTGTTAATAGACAAAGATAAATTTCAATTTTCATCTTACAAAAATAAGAAAAATGATACATTTTTTGAACCACAACTTAAAACAAAAAAAAAATTATGGATTAGTGTAGACGGATTTGCAAATATATATCGGATAAATTGTAATTTACTGAGTGACAACTGCAAGAACCAAATATGTAATTTACTCTTTAATCTACTAATTTGTTAAATTTGTCCAATTTGTCCAATTTTTATATCAATCATATTTATCTGAAATAATATAAACTAAATAAAATTAGTCACTTTCGATGTATTATATATTAGCATATATGTTGTATCAGTTAACTTATATATAAACAAATAATGACGTTATCATATCCAATTATCTATACTATATTATAAAGCACGGATAAAAAACTCTTAAATACAAATTATTAGGCACAATGTATCATCATTTTATGCAAGATTTTAAAAATCTCTTAATTTACAAGTATCAAAACACAAGATACATATTACTACTGCAGACTTCTAACACCCACTAATTTGGTATGCGCAGGGCCTTCCTTTTAAGCAGACCTTTCCATGTATCACTATTAATTAATATATTATATTACTATAATTTTGTTTTAATCTATACTATATTATAAAACACGAATAAAAAACTCTTAAATACAAATTATTAGGCACAAGGTACCATCATTTCATGCAAGATTTTAAAAATCTCTTAATTTACAAGTTTCAAAACACAAGATACATATTACTACTGCAGGCTTCTAACACCCACCAATTTGGTATGTGCAGGACCTTCTTTTTATGCAGGCATTTCCATGTATCACTATTAATTAATATATTATATTTTTATAAATTTGTTTTAATTATATTATTAAATATGTAATTGGTTATTTTTTCTAGATGTTATTAAAATATATAAGATAATCATTGAATTCTAACAAAATATTTAATTTTTTTATATAAAAAACATTATATTATTAAGCCTAAATTAAACAAATTTATAAAAAAAACATTATTACTTTCTCAAAACCATCCAAAATCGTACTGTAAATCAACAAAAAATAAAATGAAACATTAAAATCGTGATTTATCTCGCTGCATTGCGCAAGTACGCTTCTAGTCATTAATAAATCAATGAAAAATGAAAGGTAAGACAAGTAAACTTAATAATTTTTCAAAATCATAGAGTATGAAGATATCCCAAGAAGAGATAACTTTGGCATCAAATTAAACCTCACTAAAACAACTCAATGTGTTGCCTTCAATTGATTTAAGATAACGTATATATACAAATTACAAGCCTTTGTATCAAAGGCAAATATCCTAACCAACTAGGAGAATATCATGGGGATATTCACAATACTATAGGAGATATATATTCCATACAAAGTTACATAAATATATATTCTATATTTTATCATACCACTGCAGTCGAAGAGGAAGGAGGATGAACGCTGAGACTGGCTCGAAAATCATCAAATAGAAGGCGCAGAAGTCATTTGGTGAATATATCAGCTATTTGGTGTCGATAAGGAACGTGCAAGACACGCATTTGATGTAACACCCTAAAATTTAGAATAAATTAAAATTTTGAAAATTCGGCAATATGACGTCTGTATATGGAGTAAACCACCCAAATGGGCAAATGTATAAAGCGTTTACAAAACCTGTGAACGAAAATGGAACTCAACAACAAACTAATCTAAACAGATTCCATCTAGATTACATCGGTTGTCAACCCAAATTCTCAAAATAAATAAATCGTTTAACGCCAAGACTCCAAATATCTATTCATCTAAAAAATGCCTCAAAAGCCCACGCTCGTCACTCAAACCTTCGGCAACCCACCGCTAAGAGAACTTGTTATACACATCATTTGAGAAAAGTGTTAGGCTTAAAGCCTAAAGAGAACATACAATTTATATAGAAATTGGGAAATAACAATGTTTTACAGTAAAAAGTAATCTTTTCCAAGAGTTGATTTTGCAAATGAATTAACATCCACATAGCGACCTTTCGGTCCAATAAACATCCTGCGATGACGGGGGAGACCCGATTTCCAAGTATTGTGGCGGAACACAAAAGTAAGCCACTCTCCGAGTTGTGAGCTCAATACTTGGAACCATGGCCACGAACAACGCCGACTCGTACTCAGATGTGGGGGATGGCACCCGAGGATCCAAGTCATACTCATTCACTATGATTACATTTACGGCCCATGGTTAGTAACCGGTCCCACATAACCGTACCAAATTGCCTCCGAGGACCCAATGTCTCAACTAGCTACAAGGGGTAAAACACCCCAAAAATAAACCGACTCAATACCTATGGATCCACTAGTAGTAGTCTAACGCTTGTCACCATTTCATCCACTAGAGGAGTTAATGAAGAGGGAGGAATGGAGGATGAAACCCTACTAAAATCTGGAAGAAAATCGTATTGAATGCAGCCCCAAAATCAGATAAATGACTTAGAATTCGGAGCTGCTCAATTTATACCCCTGATCCCCGCTCGTGACCTTGACACGTCGATAGTGACATAGTCAGCAGGGCATTCTCGGCCAAAATGTACCGTGGCTCAGCCCCACGGCGCGAGAGTGACACGACGATAGTGCCCGTGTCACAATCGCGGGTCACAACCGCACCGGACGTACCCAAGGGGGTCCCTCTCCCGCTACTAGGGGTGTTCAAAAAAACCGTTGGACCGCTCAAACTGGTCGAACCAAGTCAAACCAGACCGTTTTTGGCGGTTTAAGCGGTCTGGTTTGACTTGGTTCGACCGGTTTGAGCGGTCCAACGGTTTTTTTTGAACAGCGGTCTGGCGGTCCGGTCCGGTCTGGAAATTTTCCAAACCGGGCGGTCCAGTCCGGTCTGCGGTTTGGAGGTTTTTTTGGGCGGTTTGGACCAAACCGACCGCCAAATATATAAATATATATTTTTTATTTTTTTATATATACCTTTATTATAAATAATAGATTATATAAAGCTCAAATGTCCAAGTATATATAAAAATGCCTAAAGTATTTTAACAGATTAAAATCTTTATGGATTGTGGAATACAAAGAACGGAAAAATGAAGAAGTGAAGCCGTGAATTTTATTTGCACTTTGCATATTACTTTTTTTTTAGTGTTTTGTCTTGGGATATTTTGTTAACTTTTGTGGACTTTGTTATTTTGTTGTGAACTTTGTTCTTTATTTCAAGTGGACTCAAGCCAATTAGCCTTTAAAATTCAAAGTTTTATATGTTTTTATGTTTAAACTTTAAAGTCCACTAAAAGGCCCAAACCGCCTAAACCGCGGTCCGACTTGACCGGTCTGGGCACTTGATGTCAAACCGCTCGGTTTGAAAAATCAATAAACCACCACTTGCGGTTTGGTTTGTGGTCTGAGGGGTTAAACCGCCCAAACCAGACCGCGAACACCCCTACCCGCGACAGTGCCATGGCGATAGTGACAATGTCACTATCGCGGGGAACAATCGCGCCCATGGTACCGAGGCCCGAAAACCCGAGATTTCGAACCTGCGACCCACATGCCATCTAGAATGAAACCGAAGCTTCGTAAAGGTGCATTAACAATTGAATAAAAGTCGTAAATCAGATAAATTTGGGAATTCAGACTTACATAGATTTACGAGTGTTTAAATCCTCCCCAACTTGGAAATGATTTTGTCCTCGAAATCCCAACTACTCGAAGAGATGAGGATATCTCTGCTTCATATCCTCCTCGTCTTCCTATGTCACATTGGCTCCACGGTGATGCTTCCATTGCACTTTGACCATCGTGACCTCTTTATGACGTAATTTCTTGGACTTTCTTTCTAGGATAGCGTCGGGTTCCTCCACACACCGGTTACCCTCGTCCACCTTGATCTCAGAAAGGGGAATAACACTCTCTTCTTCCGCCAGACACTTTCGGAGATAACAAACATGGAATATGTTGTGAATCTCATTCATCTCCGACGGAAGTTCCAGTTGGTTGGCTTGCAAGCCCACACGCTTAAGTACCGTGAAGGGTCCAAGGAAAAGGGGACTCAACTTCCCGCGCTTTTCAAACCAGATAATACCCTTCCATGGCGACACCTTAAGCATCACACGGTCCCCCACTTGGAACTCCATCGGCCGCCTCTTCTTATCGGCATAGTTCTTTTGCCTATCTTGAGCCGCTTTTAATCGTTCCCGAATGCCTTTAACTTTGTCCATCGTTTCTTGCACAATTTCGGGTCCGGCGAATTGCTTCTTTCCCGCTTCGAGCCAACACACGAGAGTTCTGCACTTCCGCTCGTACAAGGCCTCAAACGGGGCCATTCCGATACTCGAGTGGTAGATATTATTGTATGCGAACTCCACCAAAGGTAGGTGGGAGTCCCAACTACCCTCGAAGTCGATCACACAAGACCTTAGCATGTCTTCAAGAGTTTGAATCGTCCTTTCGCTTTACCCATCGGTCTGCGGATGGTAAGATGTACTCAAATTTACTCGCGTTCCAAGCTCTTTCTGCAACCTATCCCAGAAGTTTGAAGTAAACCGACTATCGCGATCCAACACGATAGACAAGGTCACTCCATGCCTCGAAACCACCTCATCGATGTAAAGCTTCGCCAGCTTGTCCATCGGTAAAGTTTCGCGCATGGCCAAAAAGTGTGCGCTCTTGGTCAACCAATCAACTATCACCCATATGGTATCGTGACCTCGAAGAGTTTTGGGCAACTTAGTCATGAAGTCCATAGTAATATGTTCCCACTTCTACTCGGGGATCTCCAAGGATTGAAGGCTCCCATACGGTCGTTGATGCTCGACTTTCACTTGCAAGCATGTCACACAACACTCCACGTAACACGTCACATCGAGTTTCATTATCGGCCACCAATAATGTAGCTTCAAGTCCCGATACATCTTTGAACTCCATGGATGGATAGAGTACTTGGACTTATGGGTATCCTCGAGAAGGAGTTCTCGATTGCCTCCAATTTTGGGTACCCACACACGACCGTTGAACAATTTCATTCCACGACTATCTTCCGTTAAGAGAAAACGTTGCTTTGTCATGACTACCTCTTTGAGATTGTCTTACAACAAGGCCTCTACTTGGGATGTCTTGATTTTCTCAATAAGGCTCGACACGAGCTCAATCCTTGAAATAGTAACTCGAATGCTTCCGCTATATTCCTTCCGACTTAACGCATTGACCACCATGTTTGCCTTACCGGGATGGTAAAACAACTCGCAATCGTAATCCTTGAGTAACTCGAGCCATCGCCTCTGCCTCATGTTCAACTCTTTTTGATCAAAGACGTATTTCTAACTCTTATGATCTGTGTAGAGCATGCATTTCGTGTCGTAGAGGTAATGCCACCAAAGCTTCAAGGCGAACACCACTGCTGCTAGCTCCAGATCATGGGTAGAGTAGTTCTTCTCATGAACTTTAAGTTGTCTTGAGGCGTAGGCGATCACCTTGCCTCTTTGCATCAACACAAAACCCAAACCCATTTTCGAAGCGTCGCTATAGACCACAAAGTCTTCCGATCCTTCGGATAGCGAGAGAATTGGAGCTTCACACAACTTCTTTTGTAACGTCTGGAACGCCTTCTCTTGCACCTCGGCCCAAACAAACTTGACATTCTTCCGAGTCAAGGCCATCAAGGAAGAAGCGATTTTCGAGAAGTCTTGAATAAACCTCCGGTAATAACCCGCCAAACCCAAGAAGTGTCGGATCTCGGATGGGCTCTTGGGAGGCTCCCAATTCATCATGGCTTCAATTTTGGAGGGGTCCACCTTCACTCCGCCTCGAGTGACAACGTGACCCAAGAATTGAACCTCTTCGAGCCAAAAGTCGCACTTGGAGAATTTGGCGTACAACCTTTCCTTCCTCAACACCTCGAGAACTTCACGAAGGTGTTGCTCGTGTTCCGACTCACTCTTGGAATACACAAGTATGTCATCAATGAATACGATGACCGACTTGTCGAGGAATGGTCGGCACACTCTATTCATCAAATCCATAAACACCGCCGGTGCGTTCGTTAGGCCAAACGACATCACCAGAAATTCGTAATGGCCGTAACGCGTTCTAAAGCCCGTCTTCAAGACGTCTTCTCCCCCCACCCTCACTTTGTGGTATCCCGAACACAAATCGATCTTGGAGAAACACCCCGCTCCTTGGAGTTGATCGAACAAGTCGTCGATCCTCGGAAGCGGGTACTTGTTCTTCACCGTTGCCTTGTTCAATTTACGGTAATCGATGCACATTCTCATCGTGCCATCCTTCTTCTTGACAAACAAGACCGGAGATCCCCAAGGTGACGAGATCGGTCTTATGAAACCCTTCTCCAAAAGCTCTTGGAGTTGAGCCATCATCTCTAGCATCTCTGATGGTGCCAATCGGTAAGGGGTTCGAGCAATAGGAGCCGCCCCCGGTACAAGATCAATCCGGAACTCCACTTGGCGGTCGGGTGGTAACCCGGGCAAGTCATCCGGAAAGACGTCGGGAAACTCGCGCACCACCTTCACATCTTCAAGCTTCTTCTTCTCGAGCTTGGCGTCGATCACGTAGGCTAGGAAAGATGAGATTAGCTTCTTGGAGCATATGATCTTGGCATGATTGTTCGCCAACCAATCCATGCCGACCACCACATCAAAATCACCAATAACCATCGGCATCAAATCGATCGAGAATTCCTTCCCTTCGATTCCAAGAGTACACTCCCTCAAGATATCGCGGATTAGAACCTGACTACCATTCGCTATCTCTACCACTAACGCATTCTCTAGACTATTAGTGGGCATAACAAGCTTTTGATGAAACGACTCAGATATGAAAGAGAATCTCGCACCCAAATCAAAAAGTACACGAGCAGGTACGGAGTTTAGGAGAAACGTACTCGATAACACATCGGTGGATGCCTTGGCCTCATCGGCCGTCATCTGAAAAGCTCGACCCGGAACTAGGGGTGAGCAAAACCCGAACCAACTCGAATTACCTTCCTACCCGATCCGAAAGTCTTCCCATAAGTAGATACCCGATCATCATTGAAACCCGACATCCGAAACCCGATATTTAATGTAGGATTATAGGGTTCGGGTTGGGTTTGCTTATGGGCCACCCGAACCCGCCCGAATATCCGACTAAACTAAATAATAAAATAATCAATATTATATACATATATATATATATATATTCAATAATGTATAATTGTAAATGTAATCCTTTCCTATTATGTGGAGTAGTACTTATCATATTATTAAATTATTCAAATATCAATGCAAATTATGCAAAGAGTTTCCAACTTTCCATACTTTCATATCATTATCTTTAATTCTCCATCGCCGCGAGACTATTTTCTTCCATACTTCATTCCATATGACCGTATCATAATTATCATTCATCTTTATCGTTGCATTGCATAAGAAAGGCAGATTTTTTTTTAAATTACTCTATCACTCTGCCTTGCATACGGAAGTTTGCATGTTTTTTTTTGTATGCTATGATTTTATGAACCAACCCGACTTACTCGTCTGAACCCGTCCTACCCGAAATCCACCCGTACCCGACAACACCCTACCCCAAATTTATGTGGTTCGGCTTTGATTTTTCCTCCCTGAAACCCGATCGGGTTTTGCCCTCCTCCACCCAAACTCGTCTGATGCTCACCCCTACCCGGAACCCTAGGTCGGTTCTCCTTCTTATCTGATGCGTTACCCGTCTTGAGCTTCGGGCAATCTCTTTTCCCATGCCCCGACGCCTTGCACTCGAAGCAGATGATCCCTCTTATCGGGCAGTCCCTGGTGGAGTGATCAGGTTTCTCACACTTGGCACAAGACTGGGGAGTGGTGTTACAATTTCCATGGTTCTTGCTTCGACACTTCTGGCACCATCTAGCTTCTTGGCGATTGTCGAAATTTCGATTTTCGACGAAAGGTCGGGTCCTATTGGGAGGTCCGGAATTGTTTTCCCATTTCCGTTTCTCTCCCACCACCACCACGGCTTTCTCCACCTTGTCTCTAGCATAAACATCTTCCATGATATATGCCTCCTCTATGGTCTCACGGAGATTTGAGGCCTTAGAGTTGCGGACCATCGACATCATATCCGCCGGTAGGCCTTTGAGATAGGCCTTAATCTTTTCTTTCTCAGTTGGGGCCACATGCCCCACAAGCCCCAACTTCTCCATGAAACGACGTGTGTACTCTCTCACTGTCAAGTTCCCCTTCTTGACAGACCGAAACTCTTCTTCAATGCGATCCAAGGTCCTCTCATTGCAGCACTCCTCCAGAATTTTCTTCTTGAATCTGACCCAGGTCAGTTGATCCAAGACAGTAGGGGAGAGGATGGACTTGGTGACATTCCACCATGTGAGTGTCGTGTCCCGAAGCATTTGGGAACCGAACTTCACCTTCTGATCTTCCCTGCACTCAGATGATTCAAAAGCCTGCTCAATCCCCTGAATCCACTTCATACAAGCAACAGGGTCTTCAGAACCGGAGAACTCCGGCGGCCTGCAACCCAGGAAGGACTTATACGTGCAAGCTCTCTTGTTCTGCCTCACTTCGGTAATTATTGGTTCGTTAGTTCGGTTCACTTGTCTCGTACCACCGGACCCAATCACTTCAATGTTCTATGCAATCGTTTCGTTCCTATGGTTGCTCACATCGCGGTCCTCAAACATTTTCAGAAGTGACTCCTGCTGTTTGGCCATTGCTTCACTCATCATCAGCATCAGGTTGGCCATCATCTCAGATTGAGGGTTCGCCTCCCGTATGATCGGGTTGGACGAAGCCAGGTCCACCTCGGGAATGATCTCAGGACCTTCGCCTAGCAATGGTTGGACAGATGGGCGTACAACGACCTCAACCTTCTCCGGTTGATCAGCAGTTGAGGCAGTCGCCTCTACACCATCCACCCGTGTACGCGGTCTACCGCGCGTACTCACCATCTTGATATGCCACGCACGACAGGGAAAGGAGTAAGAGAGAGAAATAAAATTAAACACGAAGGAAACATACTACTACATTACCAATTGTCATAACAACAGTACTTCAAGCACACTCACGTAAAACATCCTCATAATAACATTATCTATATGAAATTATGAACATATAACACGTAAGGGTTCTCATTACCATCACCACAACGCTTGATAAACATAACTTTCGTCGACTCTAAGACCGATCCATCTTAGAAGTTCTACCCAAACTCACCAATCATCACTTAACATACTCAGTCTAAGTCTAGACATCTTACATTCATGCCTAGTTCACTTAAACTAGAGCTCTGATACCAACTTGTAACACCCTAAAATTTAGAGTAAATTAAAAATTTGAAAATTCGGCAATATGACGTCTGTATATGGAGTAAACCACCCAAATGGGTAAATGTATAAAACGTTTACAAAGCCTGTGAACGAAAATGAAACTCAACAACAAACTAATCTAAACAGATTCTATCTAGATTACATCGGTTGTTAACCCAAATTCTCAAAATAAAGAAATCGTTTAACGCTAAGACTCCAAATATCTATTCATCTAAAAAATGCCTCAAAATCCCACGCTCGTCACTCAAACCTTCAGCAACCCGCCGCTAAGGGAACCTGTTATACACATCATTTGAGAAAAGTATTAGGCTTAAAGCCTAGTGAGAACATACAATTTATATAGAAATTGAGAAATAACAATGTTTTACAGTAAAAAGTAATCTTTTCCAAGAGTTGATTTTGCAAATGAATTAACATCCACATAGCGACCTTTCGGTCCAATAAACATCCTGCGATGAAGGGGGATAGCCGATTTCCAAGGATCGTGGCGGAACACAAAAGTAAGCCACTCTCCGAGTTGTGAGCTCAATACTTGGAACCATGGCCACGAACAACGCCAGCTCATACTCAGATGTGGGGGAGGGCACCCGAGGATCCAAATCATACTCATTCACTAGGATTACATTTATGGCCCATGGCTAGTAACCGGTCCCACATAACCGTACCAAATTTCCTCTGAGGACCCAATGTCTCAACTAGCTACAAGGGGTAAAACAACCCAAAAATAAACCGACTCAATACCTATGGATCCACTAGTAGTAGTCTAACGCTTGTCACCATTTCATTGGTGACCTAAACCATAATTACACATATAGATTATGTCAATATTCTCACGAAATGATTTGCCCACCTCTACAAAATATCATCACCATTTGATAGAGACTCGTAAATCAACATCATTTAATAGTAATGGCCAAACACATTTCCCATTATCCCAAAGTATCTTCATTTAGTAAACCTCATCATGAAATGGAACCATAAACATGGTAAAAATGATTTTGTTTCTATATTTAACCACAAGTATACAAGATCAAACACCTTTTATGGGTCAAAATATGTAACACTCCATCATATCATAAAATGGTTGTGAAACCCTAATAGTCTCAAAAAATCTCAAGTTAGGTCAAATTCCATTTTTGTCAACGAATCATAAATAAGGAGATGATTAGAAGTTAAAATGATTAGTTTGACATGTATAAAGTTTTAGAAAGCAAGTATGGACTCACTATATGGGTTTTGTTGAAAACCCTAGGAATCCTAGATGGAGAAGATGGAAATCTTGAGATGGTAGAATGCTTAAGATATTCACTAGAGCTTAAATAACCCTAAAAGAGAAATAAATAATCCACATTAGAGGTAGATAGGAGAGGAATTAATGAATATGGAGGAATGAAGGATGAAACCCTACCAAAATCTGGGAGAAAATCGTATTGAATGCAGCCCCAAAATCAGATAAATGACTTAGAATTCAGAGTTGCTCAATTTATACCCCTGATCCCCGTTCGCGACTTTGACACGGTGATAGTGACATAGTCGTCACTATCACAAGCCATTCTCCCCCAGAATGTACCGCAGCTCAGCCCCACGGCGCAAGAGTGACACGACGATAGTGCCCATGTCACAATCGTGGGTCACAACCGCGCTGGACGTACCGAAGGGGGTCCCTCTCCTGCGACAGTGCCATGGCGATAGTGTTGGATCAAATAATTGTATTCAAGATTAAAGGGTCTAAACTGTATTTACTTGATAATTAAAGTTAGAGGGTTTAAATTGTAATAAGTCAATAGTTTATTAGCTATTGGGCCCAAGCCCATTAGGAAGCCCATTAAGCTTAAAGCCCATATGGCCTAGGTATTTAAAGTTTTGTTTAATTAGTTTTAGGTTTAACTCTGATAATATTCTAGTTAATAGCCGTACGTATTCTCTGTATTCAAGGGTATCAAGAACACACAAGGTTTAACTGCTTATTCAAGGGATTGGTATGTTTTGTTAATCTTTATATCTCTTGATTATTATTGTGTTCTATGATTGTTAATCAACTAGATTAAACTGGGATAACAAGTGGTATCAGAGCCAAAAGAATCAAGTTTGTGGATTAAAATCAAGTTTATCGATTATTCTTTGTTCATCGATTTTACTGTTCATCAACACCTTACTGTGCGATATTTGATTTCTTGAATCTGTGTGTTTTTAGGTGTGTTTTGTGGTATTGAATGCTATTCGATAGTTCAATTGCATTATGAATCATCAATTGATTGGTTTTTGATGATTGTTGGAATCTGGGTTCGACAAACTCAATAAGCCGGTCGAACACTGTGGTTGGAAAATTGAGTAATCAAAATTGTTCTTTAATCATTATTGTTAATTGGGTTGTGATCGATACGTGCTGATGAGTACCAAAGTCTGATTTTTGTATTTGATTTGAGTTCTTGATTGATTTTCTGGGTTGATTATTGCTTCTGTTCATCGACGTTCTGGGCTGGTTCAAGAACATATCGGTCGAATAATCATTATCGGTCGAAGGTAGTTTATCGGTCTATATCTGTTATCGGTCAATACTTTGTATCGGTCAAAGCCAATACCGGTCGACCGCTTTCTATCGGTCTATCTTATAGGTCGAAGACCAATTCCGGTCGAAGACCATTACCGGTCCATAGATTATATCGGTTCACATTAACACCGGTCGAAAGGTATATCGGCCTATTTTTGGTTCCGGTCTTAGTCTATTACCGGTCGAGCATAATACCGGTCTTTACATCCTACCGGTCTAAGCACTTTTACCGGTCGAAGCACCAATACCGGTCAAAGAAGTTTCCCGGTTGAAGCATCTTACCGGTCGACCGCACCACCCCGGTCAACTCTAGATACCGGTCGACACATTTCCGGTCAGCTAGATACCGGTCGAAGAAAACACCGGTCAAGCACATCGGTCGAGCAAAATTTGTCTTTTTGCATACTTAGACAAAATTTTGCAAACTATAATATGGCCTCTACAAGTCAAAATTTTACAAACTGTAATATGGCCTCTACCCCCGTGCTAATTCTGCGAATGGGGACAAAGTTTTGTTCTTGATCAAAATCTTTGTGAATTTTATTGTGCGAGTACTGCATTTAATTATTTTTGGGAATTTATTTTTCTGAATTTTTTTGAATGTAGTTACTATCCTATACTTGATTCTAAAGATCTCATCTAGTTGACTCTCTTGGTACATAATAGTTTGTTTACTAACAGTATAGCTAAGATGTCGAACCAGCTTCTCTCGATGGGCTCTCAGTCCAAGCCTCCTGTCCTCATGGCTGATGAATATCAACAATGGAAGAAGAGAATGATTCAGTTTCTGAATCACAAGAACAGAGCCTACATGGAATCCATCATAAATGGTCCAGTAAATCCAATGGTCAGAGTACAGGGTCAAGCAGAAACTGAAACATCTCCACAAATACCTGACAGATTCGTTCCTAAACCGTGCCAGTACTTCTCTGAAAAGGAGAGAGATCAGTACAAGATAGATGAAGAAGATCTCATTTATCTGACTATGGCAATTCCGAATGACATCTACAACCGAGTACACAGTCGGAACTCTGCAAAAGAAGTATGGGATGAACTATCAAGACAGTTTGAAGGAAGTGAAGCCTCTATCCAAGCTAAACAGAATCTGTGCATAAATGCATACGAGGGATTTCACGCAAAAGAAGGAGAGACACTGCTAGAGACCTACAACAGATATAATATTATTCTCAATGACTTACGGAGGAATAACATCTCTAAGTCTGCTTCGGAGATAAATTATAAGTTCATCAAGAACTTAAATCTGGAATGGAAGAACTTTGCCATCAACCTTCAGATGTCAAAGAACATGGCTCAAGAGAACGTCACTGACATATTCTCTACTCTTTCTCAGCACGAAGACGAAGTGAGAACCATCAATAATGAGTCAAATAAACTGAAGGATTCTGTGGCTCTCATAGCCGGAAAAGGTTCTGTACCCTCTGCAAGGTCAAAGAAAAAGGTGTCTAAGGCCCTAGTTACCGAGGTTACTGACTCTGACTCTGCTACAAGTGATGAAGAACTGGAGATTGATTCTGATCCAGATATTCAGAAGTTCTCGGAGGACTTGGCTCTTATTACTAGAAGATTCAAGAAGACCTTTGGCAAGAAAAAGTTTTACTCAAAGCCAAAGTACGAAGGGCACAAGAGAGAGAAGTCTGAGATGCGACACCAGCCAAGGCAAGGAAGGAGAGAGGAAAGACGTGAAGACCGGAAGGAAGATAGAAGAGAAGATAAGAGAGAGGCAAAGAAAGAAGACTGAGCTGATGAACCAGGAAGATGCTACAACTGTGGCAAATTTGGGCATTTCCCAAGAGATTGCAAGTTCAAGAAGGTAAAGAACTCAGAGTATTATGCAAGAAAGTCACTAATTGCCAAGAAAGCTGAAGAAGGAAAAGTGCTGATGGCTGAAGAAGAAAACTGGTTGTTCCAAAGTTCTGATGACGAGGAGCAAGCGCACTTCACCCAAGTATCTTATATGGCAAAGCTGGATGGTGACGATGAAGATTCTGAGGCACAATCCGAAGATGCAAACTCTGAGGTAAGTGATAATTCTGAACTTGTTGAATCTTTAATGGCTCAAATACATAGTATGAAAGATGAATTTGCTTTACTGAAAGGTAAACTTAGCTCTGCACAGCAATCTGTCCTAAGTTTTCATGATGAAAATGCTTTGTTAAAAGTTGTTGTGGAAGAAAAAGAAAAAGAAAAGGATGGTTTAAAAGCTGAAAAAGATTCTTTAAACAAAAAAATATATGCTTTAGAAAAGGATCTTGTGAATCTTAATGCTGAAAAAGGTGAGTTTAAAATCAAATTTGAAGTTTGCTATCAAGAAAGAAATGAAGATTTCACCAAAATCAAGCAATTGGAGGATATTAAAATGAAACGAGGTCAGACTGGGCAGACATTAAATATGTTGACCAATAAACTCCAAGACGAAACCAGGTCTGGGTGTGCCAATTAATGATGTTTTGAAAAAGGCACCGGAGCATTTATATAACTTTGACAAATTTGGCTCCGCAATCAGAACCATTCCAAACATTCATGCAACTTTTGTTGAAGCCAGTGCTTCTAAACCTTTTACTGAGACCAAAGGTCAAGAAGAAATGGGAAAGGACAAGTCCTGTGAAACTGATTCTCAAAATACTTTTAAATCAGTTGGTTTTAAATACAATGATCTAAACAAAAGCTATGCAACTCGAAAGATTGAATTTACTGAGTTTGAATCATTGTTTACCACTTCTGCTAAAGAATCAGTCAGCAATGACACTGTTCCACCTGAGACTGCATGTAAATATGATGAGTATGGATCGGATGTTGATCCATCTACTATACCATCAGTCTCAAATCCCATTACTCCTAAACCTTTACTTGTTGAAGAGGTTGAAGAAGAAACTGTAAACACGAATGAATCTTGTTTGCAAAATGATAAAACGGAGTTTTTTGAGTCCATGACTGAAGAATTATTTTCTGAAATGATGAATGCTTCAGACTCTGATCCTGTTTCTATTCCAATGGAGTCGAAGTCTGTGAATGATCATACATCTGAATTGATGAAGCAAATTGATCTGTTGCAACAGTCTCTTGATGAGGTTGAAGATGAAAACTTTGATCTCAAGTTTAAACTTGAAAAATCTTTGCAAGAGAATCAAGAGCTTTGCACAGAAATCAATGATTTGAAAGTTAATCTATTTAAAAATGCTTCAAATGATAAACAGATATTCAATGACCCAAGCTGGAAGGTAAGAACTAATCCAGAATTTGATGTTCCTACAAAACCTTCAGTTGTTTACTCTGATTGTCCTGAATATCCACCGAGTATTTTTGAGAAGGGTGAGACTTCAAATAGCTCTAGAAAAGAACCACCTTCTAAGTTAGAGACTAACAAGGTTCCTGTTTCTGTTTCAGATATAAAAGGAATTGGAGTTGGAAGGAGTAAGAAGAATAAAGATAGTAGTTTGAATAAGAATGATAGGTTATCTAGTGAAACTTTTGCTTCAAATAGTTGTACTTCAGACAGTGTTATTTTGAAAAGTAATTCTTTTGATGAACATGAATGTAAGGTTTGTTCCGATAAATCTAAGTTTATGAATTTTGCTCGAAAGAATCTATACTGCAAACACTGCTGGGATAACTCATTCAAATACTACTCCCCTCCAAAGTCCAAACAGAGTAAGAGAAAAGCTAAACTGAACCTTAAGTCTAATTCTAATTCTAGTTCTTCCGCACAACCCAAAGTGTTTCGAGCTAGGGTTGCCAATCCTACATCTAAGAAGCACTTTCAGGAATTAAATGTTAAGACAGTTTGTAAATGGGTTCCATAACCCAGATATGAATGGAAAGTGAAAGTTAAACCTGCTGATATTCCTGAATTGCTTAAAGCTAACAGCGAAGGACCCATTCTGATATGGGTACCTAAGCAAAACTAATTGTTTTTGTGCAGGCCTGTCGACTGTGGGTGATAGATTCCGGATGTTCACGCCACATGACAGGATTCAAGCACCTTTTACATAACTATGTGGAGGAGCCTGTAGGAGCAGTTCATTTTGCAAACTCAGAAGTGGAAGGAAAGGTCAAAGGATATGGCAAGCTTGATAATGGAGTTGTGAAGATTCAGAAAATGTTATATGTAGAAGGACTTGATCATAACTTGTTCAGCACCAGTCACTTCTGTGACATGAAATATCAAGTCCGCTTCACAACAACTCATTTCTACCTAGAGGATCCCGATGGTTACGAAGTCTTCAAAGCTGAGCGCCATGGAAATCTATATTATGTAGATTTTCCAACACTGTCTGTCACACGTCCAGTATGTTTACTCGCTAAAGCTTCTAAAGCTCAATCGTGGACGTGGAACCGCCACTTGTCTCATCAGAATTTCCGATCCATTACGAAGCTACAGAGACATGGTCTGGTCAAAGGTCTACCAGAAATGAGGTTCGAAAAAGACTCACTCTGTTCCGCCTGTGAGTTGGGCAAAATGAAGCGTAGTTTATTCAAGTCCAAATCTGAATCCTCGACCTCATCAGCACTATAACTCCTTCATATGGACCTTTGCGGCCCAATAAGAACAACATCTATCAACGACAAGAAGTACGTTTTAGTAATGATAGATGACTACTCAAGGTATACATGGCTCGAGTTTCTTCGCAACAAGTCAGATGCGCCAGAATTGATCAGCGCTTTTATCAAGCGCATCCAAGTACGTCTTCAATTGCCAGTTCGAACCATTCACAGCGATAATGGCACGGAGTTCAAGAATGACACCCTGAGGAGTTATCTTACCTCTGTGGGAATTTCACACAACTTCTCCGCAGCCTACACTCCACAGCAGAACGACATTATTGAACGGAAGAATCGCACGCTTGTTGAAGCAGCTCGTATTATGCTTGCATATTCAGATCTACCCATGTACCTTTGGGCCGAGACAGTTGCTACAGCATGTTTTACTCAGAACCATACCATTGTGGTCAAGCGCTTTAATAAAACAGCATATGAGTTAATCAACAATCGTACACCTAATATCAAATTTCTTCGTGTCTTTGGTTGCAGGTGTTATCTTCTTAGAGAGCGTCAAGGATTATCAAAATTTGATAAGAAAGCGGATGAAGGATATCTAGTTGGATACTCTCTGACATCCAAAGCTTATCGAATTTACATTATTCGAACTAAGACGGTTGTTGAGAGCATGAATGTCTCCTTTGATGAGAATTCTACAAGGACTTCTGGACACAACAGTTCAGAACTCGGTCGTAAGGACAAAGCTTCTATTCAATTCAGAATAGAATCAGCTACTAAAGGATCCACTTCTTCAAACTCTAACTCTACTTCATCTGAGTTAGATTTATTGTTTATTGATGCCTTTGATGACATTTGTGCAGATTTTGATAAAGGCATATCAATATCAATAACAAGCTCGGAGGTCCCTACCATTTCTGAAGACATGTCTGGACCATCCGAAGATGTCACTGATACATCATCTCCATCAGGTACAACTAAACCGTCAGTTTCTAAATCTACTGATGCTGAATCTGTCTCTGCAGATAGTTCTTCTGGAAATGAAGTCACGAGTACTTCAACCGCTAGTCCATAAACCTCAGTGTCAGAAACTCCTGTACAAGATGTCCCGAGTACATCAATGGAGCTACCTGCCGTGCACGATGAAAACGATGCGTCCAATATGCAACAAACAGTTGAATCCTTACCAAGCACACATCGTTGGACTAAGGATCATCCCCTGCATAACGTGATAGGTGACGTACAATCTGGTGTCACGACAGGATCTGCATCAGCGAATTTCTGCATGTTTTCAAGCTTCCTTAGTTCCTTAGAACCAAAGAAAGCATCAGAAGCTCTACGTGATCCATTCTGGATTTCTACTATGCAAGACGAGCTTCTGCAATTTGAAAGGAACAAGGTATGGCGCTTGATCCCACTACCTAAAGGTAAATCTGTTATTGGAACAAAGTGGGTTTTCAGAAACAAGAAAGACGAAGCTGGAGTAGTTGTGAGAAACAAAGCTCGATTGGTTGCGAAAGGGTACTGCCAACAGGAGGGCATTGATTATGATCAAACATTCGCCCCTGTTGCAAGGATCGAAGCTATCAGAATCTTCCTAGCCTATGTAGCGCATAAAAACTTTACGGTCTATCAGATGGACGTAAAGTCGGCTTTTTTGAACGACGTTCTGCATGAGGAGGTCTATGTGGCTCAACCTGAAGGTTTCGTTGATCCTCATTATCCCGACCATGTCTACGTCCTAGACAAAGCATTATATGGTCTTAAACAAGCACCACGAGCCTGGTATGAAACTCTCACTAACTTTCTCTTAGCTTCTGGTTTCAAGAAAGGTACGGTCGATACTACCTTATTTCTTAAAAGGCAAGGTGAGGACTTGATTCTCATTCAGATTTATGTTGACGACATAATTTTTGGGTCGACAAATCCGAAATTTTGCAAGAACTTTTCAAAAATAATGGAAACAAAGTTTGAGATGTCGATGATGGGTGAGTTAAATTTCTTTCTTGGTTTACAAGTAAAGCAATTACCCGACGACATATTCATTAATCAAGCTAAATACATAAAAGATATTTTGAAAAAGTTCAATATGTCAGATAGTTCTGTCATGAAAACACCAATGGCTACTGGTACACTCTTAGACGCAGATCCCTCCGGGAAACCTGTTGATCAAAAGGTGTATCGTAGCATGATTGGATCTTTACTTTTTGGATCTTTACTTTATCTGACTGCAAGTCGCCCAGATATAATGTTTGCCACATGCTTTTGTGCAAGATATCAGTCTAATCCTAAAGAGTCGCATTTAACTGATGTTAAGCGAATCCTTAGATATCTCAAAGGTTCTCCTAATCTAGGCCTTTGGTATCCAAAGGATTCTCGTTTTGAACTAACTGCCTTTACAGATGCTGATCATGCAGGATGTAACCTAGACCGGAAAAGCACCTCTGGGTCATGTTAATTTATAGGTGACAAACTTGTAAGTTGGACTTCAAAGAAACAAAATTGTGTTTCAACATCCACTGCCGAGGCTGAATATGTAGCTGCTGCTAGCTGCTGTTCACAAGTCCTCTGGATGAAAACACAGTTAAGGGACTTTGGATACAACTACAAGCGTGTTCCTATTTATTGTGATTCCAAGAGCGCAATCGCCATAACTGCTAACCCGGTACAACATTCGAAGACCAAACATATTGATGTACGCTATCACTTCATCAAGGATCATGTAGAAAAAGGTGATATTGAAATGCACTTTGTTCAAACTGACTTCCAGTTAGTTGATCTTTTCACCAAGCCGTTGGATGAAAAGCGATTCCAATTTCTAATCAACAAACTTGGTATGTTGAACATGTCTTAGACCTTACTCATGATTCTAGGGGGAGTATTCTAAATCTTGATCTTGTGTCTTATTCTTCAACTGTTACTAACAAGAGAGGAATCATTTTCACAAATGATTACCATTTTTCTTTTATTTATGCAGGTTTGTACAAGTGACTATGGCTTATAATCACATCAGATTAGAACCCGCACTTTAGTGCTTTATTTTTCTATAAAAAAAAAATCTTCAGTTGAGGGGGAGCTTACTTGTTAAAGAGCTTAATAGAAAAACTCCTTAGAGCTTAATTGTCAAACTCTTTTAGTTTGAGGGGGAGAATTGCATTGTAACTCAGTGCTTATTTGTGCCTACATGTACAATAGCCTGTTGAACAACACATTCTTTTAGGAAAATACATGGGATTCAGTGTGATAACTTAACAGAACTTCCATGGATTCACGATAACCAGTGTTTCCTACCCAATAAGTATTCCCTGAGTGATTGAGGGGAGATGGGTCAAAAGAATTTAGTGATGGTGTGTGAAGAGGTAAAATGGAAAAGAGAGATTGGTTAAAAGTGAGCATTAAAAGAAAGAGGGTGAGAGATCAGAGTAAAAAAATATTAAACTCTGCACCAAACTTCTTTCTGAGCCGGGCAGCCACATAATCTGATTGGTTCACATTCTTTGGTGACTATCATTGAACTAGGCAACTAGCCCATGCCATCTTTTGCATACAACCCCACCAGTTACTCATTCTTTTCTCAAAAAGAGAATGTTTCACATTTTCTGGGGAAGCAGCACATATGCTATTGGTTCTTCATTTGGAAGATACTAATATTGAAAAAGAAGGAAAGTTGCCCCACCTTCGAACCCTTTCTCATGCACATTGAGTGTTTGTATAATTTGTTGTTGTCTCAACAAGTTTACATACTTTGAGCCTATATTGAAAAGCAATCATCTATGCTTAAATTCTTTCATACACATGCACGAACACACATAAATTTGTTTTCTGTCAGAACGTTCATAAATAACCATGTGTTATTCGATGATTGAATGGAAGACCTGGGGAGCCAACATCAAAACCAGCTCCTTATATAGTAACTTTGTGTTACTCAGTGACTTTGTGTTACTCAGTGACTTTGTGTTACTGACAGACATTCTAACTGAGTCATTTGTTGATTCAGAGTTACACCTATTAATTGTTTGAATTTGAAAAGATTCGAATGGTTACTACTTTCTATTTTAATCTAAAAAGATTGAAATAATCACTCTTTCCATTTGGAGATACTGCTCTTATTTCACACAGGGCTCGTTACATGAAGACAGTGCTAAATTGATGACCATATTCAAAGGGGGAGATTGTTCTGATATGTTTTGATGATGATGATTCTCACCACTCATCAAAAAGGGGGAGAATATATTAAAGGGGAGAATATAATCTGAAGACTGTTGAAGATTTTCAAAGATATCAAAGTGTTTGCATTCAAAGAAAGATTTGAAGATTTGAAGACTATTTAAAGATATCAAGTTTTGAAGCTATCAACGTCATATCTGAAGA
Organism: Arctium minus; assembly: GCA_954870635.1. Lineage (NCBI taxonomy): Eukaryota > Viridiplantae > Streptophyta > Magnoliopsida > Asterales > Asteraceae > Arctium > Arctium minus. The sequence goes on along the minus strand of OX941080.1, from coordinate 39,212,151 downwards.
AAAGAGAAGACAAGTGAAGATCTGAAGACATATCTGAAGAAAAGAGAAGACAAGTGAAGATCTGAAGACAATTGCCAATTTTTTTTAATCTTGAATCCAAAGGGGGAGATTGTTGGATCAAATAATTGTATTCAAGATTAAAGGGTCTAAAATGTATTTACTTGATAATTAAAGTTAGAGGGTTTAAATTGTAATACGTCAATAGTTTATTAGCTATTGGGCCTAAGCCTATTAGGAAGCCCATTAAGCTTAAAGCCCATATGGCCTAGGTATTTAAAGTTTTGTTTAATTAGTTTTAGGTTTAACTCTGATAATATTCTAGTTAATAGCCGTACGTATTCTCTGTATTCAAGGGTATCAAGAACACACAAGGTTTAACTGTTTATTCAAGGGATTGGTATGTTTTGTTAATCTTTATATCTCTTGATTATTATTGTGTTCTATGATTGTTAATCAACTAGATTAAACTGGGATAACAGATAGTGATAATGTCACTATCGCGGGGCACAATCGCGCCCATGGTACCAAGGCCCGAAAACCCGAGATTTCAAACCCACGACCCACATGCCATCTAGAATGGAAACGAAGCTTCGTAAAGGTGCATTAACAATTGAATAAAAGTCGTAAATCAGATAAATTTGGGAATTTAGACTTACATAGATTTACGAGTGTTACATTTGACCCTGAGTAAATTTCTCAGGTACAAAATGAATGTCCATTTCAATATGCTTACATTGTCACAATAAACAATTGTAGCTTTAGCAATGGGAGAATGTAACTTGAGAAGAAGATTCCGAAGCCACCAAGATTCAGAGATGACATTGGCAACGCCACGATATTCAGCTTCGGCGCTGGATTGAGAGAGGGTGGGTTGTCTTTTGGAGGACCAAGATAGAAGATTGTCTCCAAGGAAAACACAATACCCACATGTGGAACGATGTGTGTCCGAACAACCACCCCAATCCGTATCAGTGTAGGAAATGAGGCTGGTGAGTGATGTCTGGTAGAGATGTAAACCAAAATCAATGGTACCTTGAATGTAGTGAAGTATGCATTTGAGGTCAAGCATGTGTGACTCCCGTGGATCATGCATATGCAGACATACTTGTTGAACCGCGTAAGTAATGTCTGGCAGGGTGAATGTAAGGTACTGCAAAGCCCCCACAAGGCTATGATAATGTGTACGGTCAGGATAGAAGTCGATTTACATGAAGTCATCCCAGCTTTTTCAATAATTTCCATGGCAAATTATTCCAGAAAAAGGAATCACATCACATGTTCTTTTCAATAGATCCTACACTTTCACAGTTTACATAACATTTTTTACAATTGTAAATAGCTGAAGTTCAAGCATGTTTTCATTCAACTCTTGATATCAGATATTGTGTGCTCGCAAGAGGAAATTTAATTGTCAAAGGAAAGGTGCTTGATGTGTGTGTTGGTACCAAAAGTATGCATGCTTAGTGTAAATCATAATTCATACTAGTCGAATAAGATGTCATTGGCAAGGTAAATTATACGCAACTGTCTTTCAGAGTCATCTAGAGAAAACACCCTATCTCTAAGTGCCTCAGCCAAAGTCGGTGCAAATGGAAACCTTTGCATGAACCACATTTTGGCGCCTTTGATCGACTCTTTGGCACTGTTCTAAAAAATTCGCCGCAATGCCGCCATGGTGCGCCATGGCACCAAGGCTTGTGTCTCACACCACGTTAAGCTCGTGGTATGCCATGGCCTAATACGCAAATTTTGTAATACGATATTTGGTTTTTCTTTATGCTTTTAATGTCTTATTTGCAAGTTATATATAACCTAATTTAATTTGCTTATTACTATTGATTCATTGAGCAACACACCAAAACATATGTTTTTATATATAATATTATATATATAAATTAGAAATTTGACGTCATAAGTCACGTCTTGAAAACGCCATGGCTCGTTGTGGCTCCTAAGGCTTGGCCTCGCCGCCATGCCACGCCTCACGCCATTTATAATCCTGCTCTTTGGTGCCTGTGAGGCTGTTAAGTACATTATCATCTCTTGTTGCTATTGTTGTGCAAATGCCATGGCAACAACTAAGTATGTATCTACATGATTCATATCTTATCACCAAAACTGAAACATTTGGAGTTATTTATAATCAATTAATCATACATGGACTACCCGGAACCGAGGAATTCAAATAGACCTACCTGAATGTGGTACAGAAATATGCAGTCTATAATCTAAAATCAAACTCTGAACGAGTTTAAATGAACCTTTAGACTCCAACTATCTGAAATAAATTAAAACTAACAAAACATAGTTTTACACACATAAACGGTTGATTTTATCAATGGAAGTATTACACAAGTATACTCGATGCAAAAAGAACATCACGTACATTGGTCGATAAAGAGACCTATATGCTGATAATAACATAAAATCTGAGAGCACCCTACTTCTCATCTGTCGTCCATCTTAACCCCATACCCCCCAATTTATGCATATAAAAAGCCTTAATGATCTTATTACTATGTTTGGTTGTATTAATAAGTTAATTTTTACTCTCAAGTGAGTATTGATGCCTTCGGTTTGTATCATCTTTTAATTCATGTATACAACATGATTGGGTTGAATTTTAGCACCATCGTTTCTAAACTTATTTATTATTCTCCTCATATTTTATCATGTTCTCAGCATATAGGTTTTTCATTTATCTGTGTATTTAGCATCAAATATACTTGTTGTGCAATACTTCCATACATAAAGATCAGTGGTTTATGTGTGTAAAATTGTGTTATATTTGTTTTTGATTCATTTCAATTAATTGGGGTCAAAAGGTTCATTTAAACTCATTCAAATGAAGACCAACATTACAACTACATGAAAAGTGATTATAGGAGATTCATGAAATCAATAGCAAATACAAAAAACCAACCTTACAAAGACATAAAAAATCAACATAATATCAACAATGCAATACAAAACCAAAAATCAGTCATATTTCAGTAGCTATTGATCTGCAAAGCAAAATGTTATATCAACAGCAACAAAATACCAACATCAACAAAGCAAATACAGCAAAATCAACCACAGTGAATTAAGAACAGAGGAAATAAACTGTAATTTTCGAGAAAAGAAAAGCAAAACCATGAAAGAATCCAATAATCCTAATCGGAAGTTGGCCTTTCCTGAATCCGAAAGTTGGTTTTCATCCTTTTGCAATTACCCTTATCTTTTTGTTTCATTATCTCTTTTTTAGGCTTTGCTATTAGGACCCTTTTGTTGTTGTATAAAACCCATGATATCAATAGGAAGAAACACAAAACAAGTTCTCCATAATATACAAATTTACATGGTATCAGAGCAGGAACATACGATCCCGCAAACCCGAGATTAAGTCAGCAGCCAACCCTAAACCAAAAAGGAAAGATAGAGAAATGACCAAGACTCAAGAGGACACACCGAGAGAAGCTTCTGCCATGTCGTCGATAGGCCCGAATTTAGCCTACTATATTCATGCATTAGATTATCCCCGACAAATGCATGTAAACGATGTGTTGAATGACAACAACTATGCAGATTGGTCGCAAGAGATGAAGAATTTTCGCTTTGCTAAAAATAAGACTGGGTTCGTCGATGGAACCATAAAGATGCCAGAAAATACGTCAACAAACCTGATGTCGTGGAAACAGTGTGACGTCATGATCAAGGGATGGCTCACCATGGCTATGGAGAAGGAAATCAAAAATAGCGTAAGATACGCTGAAACTGCTAAAGAGATATGGAGGGATCTTGAAGAACGATTTGGCAAGGAAAGTGTTCCACGAGCATACGAACTCAAGTGTGCGATTGATTTGACACGACATGCAAAGGAATCTGTTTCTGCCTACTACACGAATATGCGTGGGTTATGGGATGAAATTTAGTCTGCTTCACCTACACCAAAATGCATATGCAGAAACTGCACGTGTGGAGTCGAAAAGAGGATGGCACAAGTCAAGGAAAAGGAGCAGTTATACGAGTTCTTGATGGGTCTTGACGATGCCTTTGGAGCCATCAAGACTCAAATTCTGACCATGAACCCATCACCAACCTGGGTTCAACATACCACATGGCTTCCGAAGATAACAGAAGGCAATATCAGCAGGAAGAAAAACCAATATTGACGTTGCTGCATTCCAAACTCGACGTCAAGAACGGTACACCAATAGAGACTTTATCTCTACCCTAGGCCAACAACGAAATTCAACCCCAAACAAAGAAGATAGGCGAAGAAACACAGAAGAAATAAAGCATTGTACACATTGTGGAAAAACAGGTCACACGTCTGAAGGATGCTTCAAACGCATCGGGTATCCAGAATGGTGGCCGAGAAAATCAAAGCAAGAAGGAAATAGAGGGGTTGATTGAAACAATGAAAGTCGACGCAACCCAAGAGCAGCACACGCCAACACAAAGATGAGTCAATTCCCGGACTATCAATCAATCAATATGCAAAACTAATCAAGCATTTTTTCGGGAATGATAATCCGATGTTGGTTACTACTCCTCCCACGACAAACATGGTCGGTAAGACAAATTTAAATAAAACTTGGGTGATTGATGTAGGAGCCACAAAACATATAACATGTGATAACTCCATGTTGGACCATGAGCAAAGGTATGACAATGGTGTACCAGTGGCGATTCCAAATGGTGATGTGGTCCCTGTTAAAGGCATTGGAAATTCTACTTTGCCAAATGGTCTAAAAATTGATAAAGTCCAACATATACCAGATTTCAAATGCAATCTCTTGTCAGTAAGCCGATTAACGAAAGACCTAAATTGTGTCATAACTTTTTTCCGGATTTTTGCATAATGCAGATTGGTATGGGTAAGTGTAGCGATGGTCTATATTGCATCGAACCGGTGGCAAAGGCAGCAACAGTAATGGTTCCAATGAACATAGAAACATGGCACAGAAGATTGGGTCATGCCTCAAACTCCAAACTACGAGAAATTCATTTTTTGAGTAACACAATTGGTAATTTTAGTTTTTGTGATCCTTGTATAAGAGTCAAACAAATTAGATTGTCGTTTTCAAGTATCTCATAAAGTCAAATGCGTGTTTTGATTTGATGCATTGCGATATATGGGGAGGTTATCGTGTTCCGTCCCTTTCTCGAGCACGTTATTTCCTGAAAATCGTGGACGATTTTAGTCGGGCCGTTTGGGTCTATCTCATTAAATACAAATCAGATGCAAGTGATTGTCTTATGGCTTTTTGCAACATGGTGAACACCCAATTTGAGAGAAATATAAAAAGGATAAGGAGTGATAACGGCAGAGAATTCACCTCAAATAACATGGTTGAGTTTTATAACGAACAAGGAATCGTTTTGGAAACCTTTTGCCCTCACACTCCTCAACAAAATGGAGTGGTCGAAAGGAAGCACATGCACATACTCGATGTGGCTAGAGCCGTGAGATTCCAAGCAAGTCTACCTGTGGGCTTTTGGGGGAAATGTGTTTTAACAACCATATATATAATAAATCGACTTCCTTCAAAGGTAATAGGTAACAAAACATAGTATGAAATCCTATTTGAAAAGAAGCCAACGTATGATCACATGCGCATGTTTGGTTGCCTTGTTTACGCACGAAATACTAAATCAGGGGGGGATAAGTTTGAAACAAGGGGAGACCTTCTATATTCATTGGCTATCCACATGGTCAAAAGGGTTACCGAACATACGACTTAATCGACAAAATAATTGTGATAAGTAGGGATGTTAAATTCATTGAAGATCAATTCCCTTCAAAGAAACACATATTGGTGAAAGAATAACAGTTGAAGATGGTGAGGCAATGGTTGGACATGATTCGGAAGAACAAGGTAGAATGGAAAGCTCAACAAATAAATAAGATGAAAACGTCGAGCAAGATATGACCCACAATGAATTAGATCCAAACAATGTGGACCATGAAGTGACTCAAAATCTAGAAGTCGAAAATAATGAGGAACAAAGAGGTAAAAGTCAACGAGGAAGAACGAAAACCCAACCAAAGCGATTTGAAGACTATGTAACAAATCTGCCACCCTCAATAGACCATTCGTAGCCTACAACCGATCAAGGATCCTCGACGGTAGACCCTCTATCCCACTTTGTCTCTTACGATAATTTTTCTACCTCTCATAAAGCTTACTTATCGGCCATCACTAGGTGGAGAAAATCTATGCAGGAAGAGATTGATATTCTTCAACAAAACGGAACATGGACTCTTGAATACTTATCGCCTGGAAAACATGCGATTGACTCAAAATGGGTTTATAAAATTAAATACAAACCCACTAGAGAAGTTAAACAATTCAAGGCGTGCCTCGTGGCAAGAGGGTTCACACAAATAGAAGGGATTGACTTCCACGAGACTTTTGCTCTGGTAGCCAAGTTGGTCACGATGCGAAGTTTGCTTGCGGTTATGGCTAAAAAGAACTGGACAATTCACCATTGAATGTAAAAAATGCATTTCTACATGGAGAATTAAAGGAAGAGGTGTACATGAATATTCCGCAAGGGTTTGCAAAACATGGTGACACAAGAGTGTGTTGGTTAAAGAAGTCACTCTATGGTTTGCGACAAGCCTCCCGAAATTGGTACTTCAAGTTTACAAAGGCCTTATTAGATGTTGGTTTCAGGCAATCCCATGCAGACCACTCTCTCTTTATATATATAAGGGATGCATTGTTTGTCTCAGACCTCATATGCGTTGACGATGTCATAATCATGGGAAATAGCGACGCCAAGATTGCAGAAGTAAAGTGGTACCTTGACGAGCATTTCAGCATAAAAAACTTGGGTCCTTTGAAGTACTTCTTGGGCATTGAGGTGGCTCGTACCCCCGACGGACTAGTGCTCGGTCAACCAAAATACACGTTATACATTTTAGAAGACGGTGGAATGCAAAGATGCAGACCTAGCGCTTTTCCCATGGAGCAAAATGCACGCATGGACGCAACGCTCGATACTCCTTCTGTTGATGTTGTACAATATCGACGGCTAGTCGGTTGATTGCTATACTTACAAGTCACTAGACCTGACACCACCTATGCAGTCAACATGCTTAGTCAGTTCCTATCCGATCCTCGACAACGCCATATGGATGCGGTGACAAGGATGCTACGGTATTTGAAATCGACTCCTGGACAAAATATCTATTTTTTTGTCAGCTAGGGCCTAAACTTTATGGATCATTGTGATGCGGATTGCTTGGATGTTTGCTCACTCGACGATCGTGAACTGGGTATCTAATCACATTGGGAGGCGCACCAATTTCTTGGCGTACCAAGAAGCAGTCGGTTGTCTCATGCTCTTCTGCAGATGCTGAATATAGAGCAATGGCAACAACTGTTAGTGAGGTTTTGTGGATACGGTGGTTGTTGTGTGATCTCTAAGCACCACAAGTTGGACCAACTCCACTCTACCATGATAATCAAGCTGCAAGACACATTACAAACAATCCGGTCTTCCATGAGCGTACCAAACACGTAGAGATGGATTGTTACTTTGTCCATCAACGGGTTAAGACGCAATAAATCATACCAATGTGCATTGACAATACAAACCAAGTGGCTTATATCTTTACCAAACCCCTTGGGACATAACAGTTCTGCTACCTCTTGGCCAAGTTGGGCGTTCGTGATCTTCATGCTCCAACTTGAGGGGGAGTGAAAGAATCCAAGAATCCTAATCCTACTGGAAGTTGGCTTTTCCTGAGTCCTAATCCTACTGGAAGTTGGTTTTCATTCTTTTGTAATTATCCTTATCTTTTTGTTTCCTTATCTCTTTTTTAGGCTTTGCTATTAGGACCCTTTTGCTGCTGTATAAAACCCAAGATATCAATAAGAAGAAACATGAAACAAGTTCTCCATAATATACAAATTTACAAAACCAATAATCGAGAAAGAAAGAAACCTCCTGCAAACAAAAAATCACTGTTGACTTCGATATTTCTTGATTTACATTTCGATACCTTTAATAAATAGTCCAACAAAAACCATGATTACAACTAGGGGTGAGCATCTGGCGAGTCGGGCGGGTTCGGGTGGGCAAACCAAAAACCCGTTCGGATTTCAGATATGAAAATCAAGATCTGAATTTTAGGTTTCGGAATTTGGATTAGTTCGAGTTGGTCGGGTTTCGGGTTGATGTCAGTCGGGTTCAGGTATTGTTAAAATGTAAAAAGTACATATAAATTCAATCGATTTTGAGGATGAATTCAATCGATTGAGAGATTGATGAAATCGATAGTAACTTTATAAGTTAGAAAATCTTTCGACCGACTAGAATTTACGATTATCAAAAAATAATTAGACAAATAAATATATTTATATAATATATAAAATATATATGTATATTATTTCGGGTTTTCGGACGGGTCGATGGACAAAGATTAAACCCAACCCGAACCCAAATATCCCCACAAAAGTCGGCTTTTGAATTTTTGGATTTCGGGTATTCGGGTTTTACAAAAACACCTTCTTTTCAGTTCGAGTTCGGATTTCGGACTATTCGGGTTTTGCACACCTCCAATTACAACTATTTTTATAAATTTTCTTTATGTAGTGTTGTATTTTTTAATTATTATTATAATAATACATTTTTTGATTATTTATTGCATTGTACTTCGAAATATTTATCTTACATATTGTTACAACAGATAAATATTTCAAAGGTGTTACATTTTAAACCGGTTCTTCTTTTGTTACTTTTTTCGTTTATGTGGCATAATTTAGATGATATGGAGGACATGTGTTTTGCTTAGGTGGTATAAAGGATAAAATACGTTAAAATGTAACAAAGTTTGGTTTAACTTTTATTTATTGTAATAAATTTTATCTATTTTCAATCAATGTAACAAACTTCCATTTTTTTTACTTTAGAGTGAATTTCGTCCTTGTGGTTACCAAGAATTTGGTTCTTGTTCCTTGACTTCAATAATTATATCCTAATTCCTAACCCCTCTTATTTTCATTTTGTGTTGGTTTGAGTCACTTTTTTAACAGTCGTTAAGAGCTATGGTTAAGAGTTTGTTTGTTACACTGAACCGGACAACAGAATAGGGATAACCTTTCCACGTTTGAGAGGACTTTTATATGTACCTGACATGAACAAAGTGGAACAAATGTGTTGCAACCCCACCCATTGTAACAACCCAAACATTTAACAATAGGACATAGCAGTTAAATATGAAATTTCGTCAAAACGACCCCAATGGCATTAATAAAATCTTAAGGTTTGCATCAAGGCAACTTATACACAACTGAGATTCATAAAAAGAATTAAACGACTATATAGGAGGTCTTCATCTTGGACTCGACTCACACCTTCTCCTTCCCCTTATCCCCTTATTGGTACCTCCTACTTGGTGACAACCTGAAAAAGGGTTTTTGTTTTGAAAGAGCGAGGGTTAGACCGATGGTCTAGTGAGTCCCCTCCTACAACAGTTCAAACAACATCGGCAATAAACAAATTTATTATACAATAACCAGTTTAGATACAACAGAACGACCCAACAACATACTTCTGGCACACACTACCATCACCCATGGGTGATAGCGCGTCTGAATCATACTGCCGTAACTGGGACACCCCCCCCCCCCAATGGCATGAACGGGACACCCCCCGGTATTAGTTCAGGCGGGACACCCCCCCGACTTAGGCCATACTTGTTCTCCATAGTGTATGCATACATTTCCCATATCAAGAATGATAAAGCATAACTTACATTATTAATAAAACACATCTTGCATTAACGGTAAAACATTACTTGCTTTATCGTAAATTTGCTTGCATAAAATAATGTGTAAACACCAGTAAGGTTTAAGTTAGAAAACTCACATGGGTCCTTGCTCACGTTCTTGCTCTAACGTTCTCACAACCTACGAATCAATTGATAGAGTGATGAGACACTAGCTAGGACTTACAAGATAAGCAAACTCTCGACTTACCCCACTTCCCTAATCCCGAATGGCAGGGTCAACTTATTGGTTCAATTAATACGTATATGGCTTGAGCTTTCGGGGTTAAACCTTCCGCAAAGCTGTTGGATTCGATCCCGGGTCAGGCTGAGTACTGGGTCGACCCACGGTTGGAAAACAGGCCGACAGGCACCCAGGCTTGGGGTACCTTGGCAACACCCGAGTCATCAAGACACCCGGGTCTGCTCCTCGGCTTGGGCGACACCCGACTCGGGGTGAAGCCCTCACCCGACTCTAGGCCGAAGCCCGCGTCCCCTATGTGAAACCCGCACCCGGCTTTGATGAAGCCCGCGCCTTGACACGACACGGGTCCACGCCCGACTCAATGCGAAGTCACACCTGGCTCTCGTAAGACTCACGCCCGGTTCCAGGCGAGGTCCGCATTCGGCTCAGGCGGAGCTCACGCCCGACTCATGGCACAGACTAGGTTCGACAAGATTTGGGGAAAAACCCTCCCCACCGCCAACGCCTCTAATCGAGAGGTCGATTTCCAGAAATGATTTTTCGGTCCAATCACAAACAAACCGGCGATTCAACCTCCCAGGTATTATAGTCCAGCCTTCTTCCCACACTCTCTCTCTTGTATCGATTGATACAAAAATCGATTGGATTTGCACCCCTTTTCTAACCCTACATCTATCGGCCACAAAACCCAACAAGACAACTATACGGTTCCATCTATTCTAATAACCCATCCAAAGATTTCCAATAACTCTCCCTAATTAACAAGAGATGACAAGGGTTTGGTGTCTTACCTTGGGAAACATGCAAGAGAAAATCCTCCAAGCTTCCAAGTCTCCTCCACCCACAACACAAAGTGTTCTCCAAAAGTTCAGAAAATCAATCAGGTGAAAAATGACCTTGGCGGCTAGGGTATTAGGGTACTAAATCCCTTATTTCCTTAAATTACACACTAGACCCCCAATCTTTAAGGTTAAGACAAAATTCACCCAAACTTATTTTCTTTTATAAAATAAATCAAAACGCGGTTATTACACCCATGAAACAAGGTAGAACAAACTTATATTTTACCACTATAACTTCAAAATAAAACTTAATTTTTTTTTTCTAAAACATCAAATACACCTTCCTCTTTACATTTTATTTATTTTATTTTATACTCTTTAAACTTTCAATTTTATTGTCCTCAAAATATTATTTTTATATGGTCTCTATATTTTGGTTAATTTATGTAATTTGTTAGATATTAATAACGATAATAAAAACAATATAGACAAGGTATAAAATAGCAATTGGAAACTACATAATTTTTTTTTTTATTTTGGTGTCATTTTAATCGTCTTGACTAAAAGGTTTTAATTTATTTTATTATAATTTAATAAATTACACAAAATAATCAAAAGATATAAATAACTCATTAGAGGTAAATTAGTCATTTTATTTGTTCTGTCTGTGAAGTTTTGTTTTACCATACTATCTTGTTATGTTATATCATTACCTGTCATATTCTGTCCTATCATGTCTGGATACCAAAAGCACCATTTAAAGAGCGTAAATGCAATCAATTCCATATTTATTTCCAAATATCATACACGTGGTAATCTTTATGTCTTAATATTCTTCTCATTTTCTTTTTTTATCTCATCTTTGCGATCTAATTGGACTAAAAAGTTGTCAGGCTCACCCCAACTAGTGGCGTAGTCGTGTATTCTCTGAGTATAGATTTTTAGAAATAATCTATACTTTAAAATAAAATATCTAGGTTTTTTGTTTTCTTAAAAACTCTTAGTTTTTCAATAATGAATCAGTAATGCATACAAAATCTTTTCATTAGTATTCATATTTTGTTCTTATTCTAAACAATAGGAACAGAAAGTTGAAGGGTTTTTGCAAACTCATATTACTTTATCAACTAAACGGATCAATTTTTAGAAACTTGCCGAAAAAAATAAAATTTTTAATTAAAAATGAAATTACCTCTTTTTTTTTTTTTTAAACTTATGAGTTACAGAAGGTCCAAAAGTGTAATTTATTCTTTCCATTACGTTTTTGATTTGTTTTAGGGTTTTTATTACTTACTTTGAGATTTTAGGTTTATCAAGACCTAAATGGTAAAGGTAAATTATAAAAATATTTAGGATTTTGCTCCAGGGATTCTTCTTTTGATTAAACATTATGTCATAATATTTGTGCGAATAATCTGCACTTGTATATTTTTTAATGTTCTTGATTGATATTGTGCGTTTGGGTTTATGTTTGATTTTCATATTTTGAAATTGTTTACGTTTATATTTTTGTGATTCATGGTGGTTGTTGGTGCTAAGGTAGCTAGTCACAAGAGAGGGAGGATGCCATTGTTGGCTTCGATGGAGGATCAACACACTCTTTGGATCTAAAGCATTCTCTTTGAGTTTGAGCTTGTGTGTGAGAGCTTTTTTTGTTTCATTAATGACAGACTGAATAAGAAGGGGGAGTGACCAGAAAGGGATAAGGACAGTGAAAAGGCAAGGGATGGTGATGTGGGTTGCTTGATTTATGTTTCTTTTGTATTTTAAATGATTTACGTAGTTGTACATAGACTGTATAAACTTGTACATTAAAATTTTAATTTAAAATGACGAAAACACCCCTCAAGTGTGCAGATTTAAAACAGAGCTAGGTCTAGAGACTCAATAAATAACAAAATTGAAACCAACAAGTGATGTTTAAATTATTTCATTTGGGGAACCCAATCCATAATTTTCATTAGAGGAAATTTGTAATCGACTCTTAACTTAATAGTATGAATCATGAATTGTAATGCACTTCAAATCGATTAGTTGGCTTCCTCACACTTGGTATTTGGCCAAACATAAATAAATAGACTCATTGAGCTAAGTTCGTGACTTAGGGGTAGTTTATCGAATGCTTACTGGCAAGAGTCACCATTCTCATTTACCTTATGGGGTAACATTTTCAGCCATCAAAATAGATTGATATAAATATTTATAGCTCGGTAGTCGCTTACAAAGGTAAGTGTATAGTAACACGACCCCTTATTAAACTATATAAGTCTATAGTTGAGTGTTACGTTACTTACATTGTTACGTAATCCAAGTCTACTAAATTTTCAATTTATATTGGTCAGATTGACATAAATTATCAAAACTAAGGCCCGCCCTAGGGGTGGGCGGCCCATACATCAACTAGGGTCATGCTCTTGGCTTGTTATTACTAAAATAAATAAAAGAAATTGTGTTGTAGAAAGATTTGGACGTAAGACCTAGAACATAATCCTAATAACCTTACCACTAATCTATTGGTGCTTTCATTTAATTTGTTTATATTACTTTCCTCTTACTCCTTTACTTTTAGAATTGGTTTTTTGTTTTGTTTTCATGCCAACACCTATTTATTTGAAATAAAATTAACTACATTAAACAATATATACTTTGTACGAATTTATGTAGAAAATTGGTAAGTCATATCTATATTATCACAACTGCACATTATATGTGGATTTTATGCTTGTTAAGGGCATCTCCAACCAACACAAAATCCTTTTTTCAATACAAAATTTCTCTCCAACCAAACATCAGTTCTTACACTATTTTGGTGTTGATGTTGTCATAACATAATACCAAATTTGGTGTTCTACCATTCATTTATACCAATTTAGTGTTAGAACTATTTATATTACAAAATGATTCTCAAATTTAACAGTTATATAATTTTAATTCATTTGATGATAAATGATATTTTGAATATAATATTTATTAATATCATATTATAAATTCACACAACACATTTAGGGGGTGTTTGGGATTGCTTATTTAAAACAACTTATGCTTATTTTGAAAAGTGCTTATTAACTTATGCGGTGTCAAATCGAAGTTTTTTAAAAAGTGTTTGGATTAACTTATTGTGGTACCAAAATGTAATAAACTAATAAGTTGTTATTTAAGGATGTTTAGGATTGCTTATACATATAAAATAACCAAAAAAGTGATAAACACTTTTCAAATAAGTTGATAAGTTAAAATCAAATGATTTATCAAAAAAATCATTTTCTGCGGTTTGGCACCACTATAAAGCCCTTTTAATTTTTCTCCATCCAAACACTAGAAAGTGTTCATCTCTAGTGCCACACCGCAATAAGTTAAAAACACTTCAAATAAGCAATCCCAAACACCCCTTACATATACTATGATACAAGAAATTAAGAAAATGAGAAGTGCTAAACAAATAAGAAGCCAATGACCAAATATTAATTATTATACAAATTCTAGATTTTTTAATTCAAAAAAAATAGTTCAGTCACTTAATCATTCAAAATGGAAAAGTTTAATGATTTTTTCATTCAAAAAATTAATTCAGGAATTTAATCAATCAAAATAAAATTAGTTTATTGGGTTATTATGAACTTTTCTCTCCCTAGTTATTATCATACAAATTCTAGATTTAAATCCTCATGAAGTCGGTGTCTTTGACTTCCCATGACTTACTGATCTTGAAGGGCGACAAGTTTACAACAAGAAAGGAAATAAACGGCTAGTTTGAGTTTGTGAGTGAAAACTATAAATTACAAATCAAATCGCATTTCATTTGTACCTCATACTACCACCACCACCACCACCACCACCGACTTGGTTTCTTTTTCCTTTTTGTTTCTCCCTTGATCACACTATTATTCCAACTTTCAAAACCCCAGATTTCCCCCAAGGTATTTGTAGACGATTCTTCTTAAGTTTCTTGCGTTCTCTGTTTCATTGCATCTCTTAGGGTTTCTTCAAAGCGTATTCGACATACTCATTCTTACATGCATCTCTTAGGGTTTCACTGCGATTCAGAGGTTATTCACGCACTCAATTAGGGCTTGCTTCAAATTTTCTTGCTCTCGCTCTCTCTCCATTTCAGAAACTAGTAATGAAGGTTGAATCGAAAACCCCCAAAGCTACGGTAAGTACATTTTGAATAAAGAAGATTTTGCATATAGAAAATGAAAAAGATTTTGAATCTTTTCTTTCCATTCTGATTTTGGACGTTCAAATTTTTATGCAACTTCACCCCCTTTTGAATCCATAAATCTTGTGTTTCATTTTAACAAATATGCTTACGTTCTTGGTAAGCAATTTATTAGTTTTGATTTACCTAATTCGTATCTATTCATGCTCCCAAATGACAAATCTGATTTTGATTTTGATTTTCTAGTGATTTAGTTCTGTCAATTCTTTTCTAAATATAGAATGATTTTTTATGGTGACACACTTGGTCTGTTCATTAAAAAAAATTATCATCAAAGAGTAAAAATGGTGGTGGTGGTGCACTTACCTTCACTTGCATTGTTGTGGGTGAGATCTTCAAGATAGTTGCATTCATGGATGGACTTACTCTTATTGGAGTTGTTGGGGGGTTCATCCTTCTTCGAATTGAAGCATCTGTTGAAGAATCATAATAAGGTATTAGCACAAAGTGTTGACACATTTTCTGTTGTACGGCAGGAGAAAAGCAGTCATATGCATTTAAATTTCCAAACACTTGTTACATATGATATCAATTGATCTCTTGGTATGCATGAACTCAGAATTTTCTGTTCAAGTCATGCTACTAACCTAGAAAGTCTGCTTGACCTTCAGAAAGCATAATTTTTTTTTGGAAGTCATTTGCCAGGGGGTGGGAATAAGAGCTTTGGTTTTGGCTCTTCGGGATAAGAATAGACAAAAAATAAATTTTCATCGTATGTGGATCACTCAAATAAATGCAGCAATTTGTGAAAGTGGGGTTTGCTATTTTATTATGAATTATGAAGGTCAGTTTATTGGTATCTCCTGTTTGAGGTTTCATTTGGCTCTGCATGCGGATGTGTGATTCATACGTTATAAGTAAGAGAGTTAGTGGATGATATGGCCGCTGTTCATCATGGTGCATTAATATGAAATGCTTTATATGTTATGTGGTTTCTTATGTATGAGAATATAGTAAAAGGAGAATATGTTGACATCATTGAGCAACTTTAAGTGGGATTTAATGTTAATAGATAATAAATGTTTATTTCAAATATCGTGTTGTCGTTTTCTCTGAAATAAACAAAAGTGATATCCGCTTCTTAGATCTTATTGATATCTTTTTGTTTTACACTCTCACTCACCTGATTCTGCAATCTTAAAATAGTTAATAGTATATATGTTCTCTGTTGCGCGTGCCCACACACACAAACAGACCACATACGTTTTATGAACATCCTTGATTTTGCCCCTTCCGGTCACTTATCCTTCTCTCTGATGCTTACGATCTTTCTTTCTTATTGTATCATCATTTGCCATTTAAGTCATTTACCAACACTTTTCTAACTAGCATTATGTTATTGTAAGGCTGGGAAATAGCTACTACTTTGACAATATCTTTTTTACCTTTTACTTCTTTTACTTGCCCCTCTCTCATAGGAACCTTGATCAAAAAGTCTTCAAACTTGATTCATCTAAGAAATAAAACCCAAATAGAACTCTTGCTTTGACAAAGTTCCAGACTTTTATGTCTAGATTCCCCTTCTTGGCTTAATGCGTTTAAACGTATTTGTGTCCTAGTTGCTATTTCGGTGAGCTAAGGAACTGATGTTTGGGAATTGGGATACATGAACGAGGGGTTCAATTTTATTTAAAAAGGAAATTCATTCGATATCTTAGAATTATGACATGAGTGAGAGATTCATGCAACATTGATATGGTTTGTAAGTGGTAATGGGAGAGATGAAATTATTCATGCATTTAAGTGCCATTTGTTAAAAAGTAGGTCATTTTTGGACCCATCCAACACACTCTTTGGCATGGGTTTTACATTTTCTCTATGATTAAGTGCAGTGAGAAATAGAGGTGCAATGTAAAACCATAAATTTATCTGTTTCAGAATTGCAGTAGCCAAAACGTTTTCTATTCAACGTGGCAGAGACATGCCACATTTTTCTTGTAACAGTTGAAAGTTGAAACTATGCTAGACACGAAAAATCTAAGCCAACTTACAAATTTACAAATTTGTGAGAAGTCGTACATGACACCAAATATTCTGACATCTTAAGTTCTGAGTACAATTTACAAACTGTTGACTTCAATATACTTGAATCATGACATATTGGCTTGAAGCTTACAAATTGGTTTGTTCAATTGTAGCACTTGTGGGGAGAAATTCTATCATATGTGGGGATAGATAATTGAAATAATACTTATTTAATGTGAGTGTGGCATATATTTTGTTATCTTTAAGAAATCTTCAGTGATTTTTTTTTCTTTCTAACAGTGTATATATAGTCTACTGTTCTTATTCAACTCTTGATGAGGGTACTGCCAAATGATATGGTCCCTGAATGCAGTCATGTCTCTTCCAAGTTCCAAAAACTCTCTGTTTATGCCTCTGGCCTTCTTTTGTTAAATGTTGTGACCATATATACGCCTAAATTTTCACATTTATCTACTTATGTAAGGACACTGACATCGCAGTTTCTTAAGTATGGTTTAGTCACAGTCTGCATAGAAGCTTTTGCTTTTTCGATGAATATTGTCTAGTCTGAAAGTAGTGACTATCTTTAACATGAAGATCTTTAAGCGGAAAACAACTGTTTAGGAGAGCCACGTGCCACATGTACTGATGTCGCATTGATTATTTCTTGCATACTTAGCAATGGACAATCTGTTTCAATAAGAAAGATTTAATTTTTGATAGCTTTTCTACGCTTAAGCTTTGAAGTTGCAGTCTTACATTTGAGCTTGCCTAAAATTAATGGAAATAATTTTCTTGTACATGTGTGTAATTTATTGTGTATTGCTGATTAAACATATACCAAGTATATCCAGTTTCCTTTTCCAAAAAAAAAAGTATATCCAGTTTCCTTTTCCAAAAAAGAAAAGGTATATCCCGTTTCCTTTTCCTTGCAAATGACTTACTACAGTGACTCAGTTGTTCATATTTTCCCACCCTTTATTTTACTTGTTGAATTATGCATTCTATCAATTGCATATCCTGCGGTGGTATAAAATTTATTGTTACTTGTCATCAGTTTTTCAACCAAGACACAAGCATTTGCATCACCATGTTCAAGCTTCTTTTCGCAAGGTTCCTTGTGTGCACTATATGATATGAGGACGATCGGTAATCCTTGTCAGCGCAGATGTGGCCGTTTTGTTGTTCGAGCTGAAGCTGTAAGTTTGCTGTTGTGTTATTTCATTGCTTAGTACAAGTTGCAATGACAATAGAATCCCATAATTTGCTATTTCACTTCTGTTTTTGACATTCATTCTTGTTTGTATTTTAATATGTTGAGAATTTTACTGTATTCTACCTTGTACACAGGATTTCTATTCGGTACTTGGTGTGTCACAGAATGCCAGCAAAGCAGAAATTAAGAGTGGTTAGTAAATAAAATTAGTTCATGATAATTCCTTAGAGTTTATTGAGGTTATCATCTGTTCTGACAAATGATGCATGTTTGTATGGATTGTTTCTATTTGCATCCATGCATGAGCATATTATAACGACAATATGTGCTGCTAATTCTAACTGTGTGTACACATAGAAGTATAGAACCTATGAAAACCCTAATTTTTGCAAACTTTCATTTTTAAATATTTAATTGTATACTACAATAAATAAAAATCACGGTAATAGTCATGAAAATTGCTTAATTTGGATAAAGAAAAGATTCAAGCAATGTAAATTATTAGTTAGATACTACTCCATGGTTATCAATAGTTATCATTTTCATGTCTCCATGTTATTGCTACACCTGATATAGTGTAAAGGCTAGTAATCCAATTACTTATCCAAAATGTAGTTTGCATATGCAATCAGAAGGATATGATATAGCATACGAATTCAAAATATTAAAAGAAAATTGAACAATTTTCTGTCATATCAATATCGGCCAACTGGAGTACATGGAAGGAACAAGTAGAAAAAAGAGTACAAGGAAGGAACAAGTAGAAAAAAGAGTACCAATCTGGAAGCAGGAATGGCTAAAGTTACAATCCATTCAATTAGCACAATAACATTTTGGGAACATGCCTTGGAAAGGGAAAGACTGTTAAACTTCCTTTGTATTCTTGAAAGATGTCAATAATATTTGTCCTCAACATGGCTGCTGAAAAAAAATATCATCTCTACATGTGATAAACTATAAAAGTTTCTTCTAAAAAAATAAAACCCAGGACGAAGCTTGTAGCACCATAGATCTTCTGTTAACGAAGGTCCATGGCATCCTTCATGAGTGTAATAAGATTATCTACAATAACAATTATTATAGTGTTGCACTGTGTTCATGGAATTAATAGTAAACTTGCAAGCCCTAAATTTAATAACGTTGATCACATAGACTGCTAATCAGCTTCAGTTTAATGTGCAGACAGGCTTTGTATGGAAATATTTGGATACTTTACGAGTATCCTCAAGAAATCGTATCTTTGTTTACAACAAATTCATATAATTGCCTTTTTTAAGCGAGTTTTATTTCCTGTTGTGATCTAGCTACCTCTAGCAATTATACCCAATTGGGAAAATTTTGCTTTTAAAAAAATATAACCTGCTTT
Source organism: Arctium minus (assembly GCA_954870635.1). NCBI lineage: Eukaryota > Viridiplantae > Streptophyta > Magnoliopsida > Asterales > Asteraceae > Arctium > Arctium minus. The sequence goes on along the minus strand of OX941080.1, from coordinate 39,192,632 downwards.
GACTTTTAGATTTCTGATTGTATCTTCTGTTGGTAAGTAGAAAGAATCAAAACTTCAGGACAAACATATTCATATCATCATTGCTAACTATCCTAGTGCAGATTGCTTTCTTTTTCTTCCCCTCTAGAAAGAGGAAATAGTTTCAGTCTTATCAAATTGGACAATTTTAGGATCTTGCGCACTTTCCTCCTACATATGCAATTTTTCATTGTAATGCTCTCTGTGTTTGATTGTCTATAGCCCTGTACTTTTTGTGTTATGTTTTCACTCTTGCTTGCTTAACATTTACATTCTGTAGCAATGTTTTTTTAGACACAAATTTCACAGGCTTCACACTTTTGGCTTATTTCCTTGATTTTATTGTTATCAAGACAAACTTTTGAGGATATTTAAGAGCTCTGGTGTTTCATCTTTTTTTTTTTTCTGGAAAATTATTATGTAAACGCATCCCATACTTTACATGTAACTTCTGTTATACGAGTTATCCTTCACATATTGGACACTGAGCACTAATAATATAAGATATCCTTTTCTAGTGCTTGAAAAATATTCGTTCTCATCGGTAATGTGACAGTCACATTTGATTTGTAGTGTTAGCAGTTTGATACTATGTCTCACCATGATTGCTAATATTTGCTTTGTGTTGTTCTTTTGTTGCTTCATAAGATAGATCAAGGTCAAAGTTAGGGTTATTACTAAATTGCTAACTGCTGATTGTAATCTGAATATTTCACCATGACCACTGTTTTAACTCCGTTTTCTTTAAAATAATTTGATGTTGATGCTGGTTTTTTAATGTGCATTCAACCACTGTTTTATGACAGCTTCTGTATTGTTTTTAGGAATAGTGATCTTGATCCTTTCACATATTTGTATGTTCATAACTAACTATTCTGCCCTGAAGTATAACCTTTTATAGAAAAGGTATTAACTCTGTTAATTCATGTTCAGCTTATAGGAAACTTGCAAGGAGTTACCATCCAGATGTGAACAAGTAAGTTTTACTGCCATTTCTATTTTTTTCGAAGTAATATATACCATCATTTCTCCAAGTAATGGCTGTATTTTGCATCTGTCAAGAGATTGGGTTTGTTTCTGTGAATTGTTTTTGAGAACAACTAAAGTAAGTTGACATGTTGTATGCCTATCTGTTGGTCTTGAGTTAGACACTCGTACTATAAAAATGCTACAACAGTATTACCTTATCATGATTTTAGCCCACAAGTCCATGCTCTTGTATGTGCCCCATTTCCATGTAACTGCATCGTGCAAGGTACTGTCTGCAATAGATGTGCTTTAATTTGTTTAACACATGAAGTTAGTTCTCTAACGTGACAACATTTTGCAACACCTTTTGCTTCAAACTTGTGGATGTTAGAGAATCGAAGTGGTATTAGTTTTTAGTCACGGTTTGATACCAATTACTCTGGCTTGCATCTGGTTCTTCTATCGGTTTAACTAAGCTGGCTGATTTATCATAAGTTTAACAGTTGACTTAAGCTGTACAAATAGCAGTTGAGACTAAGATATATCCATCGAACGAGGTCAGCTTCGTGTATTAACGTCTAATACTCTGTACTAGACCCAACCAATCCAAACGAGGAGGTGGGGTTTGGGGGGGTTGGGATGTATGCAGACCTGACCTCTGACCCAAGGAGTAGTGTGGTTGTTTCCATGAAGACCCCCCGGTTGTTTCCAAAAGAAGGTCCATTCATTTTTGACTTTCTAAGTAATGTCTTTTTCGTATTTGTTTTTGACTTTATCCTTCTTGTTAATTTGTATCACTGTATGTTACCATTGTTGGTGTATTAGGTAAACGGAATCATGCTTGAAGCATCTATTTCATTCTTTGTATTTATTGACTTGTCCCTTGATTTCCATTTCATTGTGATGAGATAGTATATACGCACAACCTTTCTAGTATTGTTGAATTTGACTTTCATAATTTTTTTGTCACATTTCTTTGTCTATGTGCAACCTTTTCTAGGCGTTGTTATTAAATTTCCTTTCTAGGGCATACCCTCCGGAATATGAAATGATTACCCAAGAAATGCTTAGGAAAAACAATTAATAAAGGCCTAGATCTAAATCCAACAATAGAGATAAAGGCCCAACAGATCCACTTAAAACTCATAAAATAGAAGTCCATCTTGACTTGAGGAAGCCCATCTTGTAATCTTTCACCCAAAAATATAACTGCCCAACACGTGGCCCAAATCCTGATCAAAAAGCTCACTAAGAATGATCCATATTCTATAAATCATCATGAGTCCAACCCAAATCATCAAAGTCTGTGCCCTTTCAGATGTTCATTATAATCTGTTTCATCCCCTAAGCTATTGAACTCCATCTCTAAATGATACATCCAAAAAACATAGTATAACCATCCCCTAAGCTGTTGATGATCCAGAACCAATAGCCTCCATTCCGATCCAGCTCCAAACTGATTTAAACAACTCAAACTGGAACCATAGCATGTCAGAAGTATAAGCATGGATAACACAACCACCTAAAAGGAACCAAAGATTAAGGGCCACTGAAAAAGAAGTAAGTGCCACTGCACATTTCTAATCAGAAAGATGTTGAGAAAATTACCTTTATCCCTTGCACCAAATCTGGTCTGATATAACACACTTCTTAATACACCAACCAACATATCAGGAAACACCTACCAAACCCACATTTTAACCAGAAAGTGGCAACAAATATCTGATCCAACCAAAACAAAACCTGAAAAAGTGTAACCAACAACAGCCATGAATTCAGAAAATTGCGAGAAAAAATAATCTAAACCAGTAGGCATATGAAATAAGAGAGGAAAAGAGAAGAGCAGCCCCATCAAACAGAAACTATGGTATCCAACACATAAAAACAGCAGCCCACATAGATAGATTAACCACCACCTGCAGCCAATGAAACATTCATAACCCGATTATGAGAGCTATAAAAGTCCATCCTCTAAACAGAGAGCACCACAAATAATGAATAGGACATAGAAATCCATAAGAGAGCACAGTATACCAGATCTGATCAAGGACCAAAGGAAACACAAAATTGTCACTCCTCATCTGATAAACTCCTCTAGAGGTCAAGACCCAACTCCATAATAGCCTCCAACCTCCAAACACCAAAAACACCAACAAAAAGAATATATACCTGCACAAAACAATGTTAGTAAACCAGGCACATGAAATAAGAGAGGAAAAGAGAAGAGCAGCCCCATCAAACAGAAACTGTGGTATCCAACACATAAAAACAGCAGCCCACGTAGACAGATTAACCACCGCTCCTTAGTAACAAAATCCAACATAATAGGTTTCCCAACCCCACTTGCCAAATTGTTAATACCTTCCCCGTTCCAAAGCTCAAAAGGGGGTGCCATGAAGACTAATCTAATCCAAAGAGGAACTTTGTTTGGTTCGGGTTTGGTCCTAAGAACCCTGGGTGACCATTCCCTAATAAACAAAGGAACCCCATTCGCCAACCACGTGCCATTTCCCAAATTTTTTTCATTCCCACCTCACTTTTAAACTTGAATAGCCAAATTCCGGTTTCTTCATCCAAAGACATCTCACCAACATCAAACTTCCTCCACGTTCTTCTTAAGTTGTAAATTACTTCAGAGAAGGCAAATTGATACCCATAAAATGCCCATATAAATGCGAAGCATAGGCCGAACACCCTCTTTTAACCACATCATCCGGGTATCCACAAGAATGCTACCATCCGGAAGGAAAGTAGGTGGCATAAACAGCACATCCCTAATTTCATTTGCTTTTTGATTACATCGGCATAATTAGGCCCAACCCAAGCATTACCAACTGGTTCAATCTTCTTATTAGCCACATCATTCAAGGGAGTAGACGCCTCATTCACCACAACATTACTAGCCAATATGTAGAGGGAGAATCAACAATATTTGCATCTTTTTTAGCCCTCTCAATATTAATACATTCTTCATTTAAACACTTTCCTATCTTCTCAACCATATCAGGATTTGACAAAGTTGAAGAAACCATATTAGAATCAACAATATCCCCAAATTTATTATTATCAAAATTTATCGTGTCATCAATATTCTTCCTTTTACCATAAGCTTTCTTTCAATCACCATCAACATTCATTTTCTCATGAGCCACCAAATTCCTTCATAGAAGGAACCAAATGACTAGACTTCAAAGGACAAAGCACCACTAGATTGACCTATAGGATCATCCACAATAGGAGACACATCATCAATCCTCAATCACACTAGAAGAAATAACACCTTTTTGATCACCAGAAACCGATTCAACACCCTTGGACTCCAAAACCCCATCAATGTCAGGTTTACCAAGTTCATTCAAATTCCCAAAAAGCTCTTCCGTCACACCCCCTTACCTAGGGCATACCCTCCGGAACATATAAATGATTACCTAAGAAATGCTTAGGAAAAACAATTAATAAATGCCTAAATCTAAAACCAACAATAGAGATAAAGGCCCAACAAATCCACTAAAAGAACTCATAAAATAGAAGTCCATCTTGAGGAATCCAATCTTGTAATCTTTCACCCAAAAATATAACTGCCAAACATGTGGCCCAAATCCTAATCAAAAGGCAAAAGCCCACGAAAAATGATCCATATTCTTTAAATCATCATGAGTCCAACCCGAATCATCACATAAGCCCAAGCCGATTATCAATTAGATCAGCCCACATAGTTATATGCGACCAAAGGGCACGTAAGGTAACCACCTGGCCATGTCGCATACACAGGTCGGATTGAGCAAAAAACACCTCACTCACGTCCAGAACCTGCAAGATCCCCAGTGTTTTCTAAATCACCATTATAAGGATTCACCTTCCACTCCACAAATCCAACACAATCCTTTGAATTCCAAAAATTATCCCCTTTTATTTCCCCCAAATTGTCTTCAAACATAACACCATTAATAATGCAAATAACAGGTATCATTCGGATATTCCGTATGAACCTCTTGCAATCTGGTTATACAATAAAACAGCAGCCCACATAGACATATTTACCACCCGCTGCAACCTATGAAACATCCATAACTCGATTATGAGAGCTATAAAAATCCATCTTCTAAACTAGCACAACAACTATAGAATTGTTGCAATTTGGCCAAAGGCCATGGCAACCATGAAATCAGTGACATCAACCACCAAACATAGAAGAGTAATATCCCTCTAAAAACACCTAGGTACGAATAAAATTTCAACATCACCCAAAACCAGAACCCAAAAAATGCAAGTTCCAAAAATGAAAACTGATCCAAGACATAAGACAAAAAGAAAGAAAGTCCCATATAGGTAAACACATTGGCAGGATCAATGATCAACTCCCAATGTGCCACCTTGCCAGAATGGCATGGGACTAGGGCACACAAAATGGCAAATTCTATGATCAGCCACAAGCACATGCCAACAAAGGGAGGGAGAACAAAAACACAAAATTCTTAGAAAAAGAATGGGACAGAGCAACAAACCAAAGGGAATCAAACCACCAAATCCAAAAGTAAAAGAAGAAGCAAGTCCCAACAACTCTAATCACAACAACCAAAATCCAATCCAAACAACCATTATACCAAACCAAAACAAACGGCCAAAAACCAGATCATCATTACTATTCCAAACTCCAAAGATCCAGGGAGCAGAACAAATGAACGAACATAGAAATCTAGAAGAGAGCACAGTAAACCAAATCTGATCAAGGACCAAAGCAAACACAAAATCGTCACTCCTCATCAGATAAAATCCTCTAGAGGTCAAGACCCAACACCATAACATCCTCCAACCTCCAAACACCAAAAAACAACAAAAATAATATAAATTTGCAGAAAACAATGCTAGTACATAAATGGAACCACAGAGAGAAATCGAACAAAAATTAAACCCGGAGACACAAGAGGAATAGAAAGAACAAACCTAAACCAACTAGAAACCAAAACCCCCTACTCTAAACGATGGTAACCATAAGAAGAATAAAAATCATGTAGAAACTTGTTTGATGATAGGCTCACTCCCACCATACAATTTGTCATTCTATTATCCATCCACTTTCATAAAATCTGGAGCCCCTTCACCAATAGGCTCCTCTGGTTGAATGTCACAATGGACATAAAATAGTCCAACAAATTGTTGGACCCTTGGCCTTTGATATGATCAGGGTGTTTACTTTTAAGCTCACACCAATAGTTAACCAACTTCTTTTGTTCCTCCCATATTTCCAAGTCACAATCGACCGGAACATCACTTAAGCTCATGCCAGTCTTCATTCCCCGCCACTTAAATTCACATTCACATTCTTTGGTTTGACAACTACATTGTTTATACCCTTTCCCACCACCCGTCTATATTCCATCTTAACAAACGGCAAACCACCTTGCACATTCTTCCCCTCATCCACACTTTTTTGAACACTTTGATCTTGCCCAATCATAGATTCTGAGCCCGAAGGAGTAGCCCCCCTACCATGGCTACTAGATGCCACATTTTGAGACCCACCATTTTGCTTCGCCCATCTCTCTTCCCTACCGAATCACCACTTTGAAATTCACTATTAGGCTTACCTTGATATCCCATGCCCCTATTTTGAAACCTCCTCCTTCTAACCACATTCCAAGACCCATCACATTTCTCCTCTTCATTCAATTTTTTGGCCTCCACTTCAAGCAACTCATTAGCCTTCTTTTCGGCTAATTCTTTTTCCGATCTTGGTCTAGTGGCACAATCATTAAAAGAGTGGCCAAACGCCTTGCAATGAACACATTGAGGTGGATCCATTGATAAAAGCTTGGTATAATGGTAATAGGAAAACCACCTCACTTAGCCTGGAAGCTCCCTATCCACATTCACCTCCACTAACACCCTAGCATAGGAAACCCTCCCGGTCTTGTTCAAACACCACACCTTAGTAATAAAATCCAACATAATAGGTTTCCCAACCCCACTTGCCAAATACCTAATACCTTCCCCATTCCAAAGCTCAAAAGGGGTGCCATGAACTAATCCAAAGAGGAACTTTGTTTGGTTTAGGTTTGGTCCTAAGAACCCTCGGTGTCGAGCATCTACGTTTTGATGACAAACCATGTGCACATTTTCTATTGCACATTTTCTATTGTGAATTTTGATGATGGACATCGATGTTTGCATCACGTTTTCCTTTCTTGTTTCATAGAACGAAATTTTTGTTTTTATCTGATTTAACATCCTCACTTTTTTGTTCTTCCTTTATATAAATTGTCCTTGCACCAAGTTTTCTTGGACGTATATATGTATTAGATTTTAACTGTGTTGTACTTGGCATAACCATTTCCATTCTTGTTAATTTTGAAATTTGATGTATTGGGTTTTAGTCGATGTGCAACCTTTGTGCTTATATGATAAATCATTTGCTAATGGTTCCCTTATTCTCTTCTTTGTGTTGTTTACCCCGCTCTTTGTTTATAAACATGGTCGTATATTTTGTGTGTTGATTGGGCTTCGTTTAATTATGATTATTGTTTACTTTAATCACCATGCTTTTGTCGTCTTTGCTTAGTGTTATGAGAAATGTTTAGTATTTCTGTTAAAATTGTTTTTATATTAAAAAATGGGTTTGCATTTTGATATAGTCTCCATTACGTCTTTTATCTTGACCTTTTAATGATGGTATCTTGTGTATACGTAACCTTTCCGTTCAAATGTATCTCGACTTCCATATTTATTCGATTTGTATGTAAAGTGTGTGTACGCCAAACATATTTCGTCTTTGTCAATTTTTATTTTTACTCGTTCTAAAATGTTGCTTAATTTTATTTGTTTTGATTGTGTATAAACATCTTAGGTTGTAATACCAATGTTTGCATGTTTTTTAATATTTGATACAAACACATGGCTTGTGGGTCCTATAGGATTAACCTTACGAATATTCTTGGTTCTTTTTTCAAATAGCTTGTGATTTCTAGATACAAAATATGAAATAGTTCGATTCTCAAAGTGGGACTACGAGTAGTGAGAATGGCAAAAGGAAATGCATCAGGAGTAAGAAAGATAAGTCGCTTTCTCTCTCTCCCTCGTTTAAAAATAAGGTTGGTTTTCATGTTCTTCTATTTCATGTTTTATTTTGTTGATAGGTTTACAAATCTTCTTTGCTCTTTTGAATCAATATGAACAATATTCATCTAAGTAATTAGCAAGACGTAAAGGTTTCTTGGATGCTAGTTTATGTTTCTTACAGGGTATCTATTAGGAAAAATCTAGGGATCCGTCAATCGGTTCAATGAAATGATATGTCTAAATAGATGACCACACCGAGGATATGAATCTTTGAGATATTGGGATTACTTATATTCCATTCCATGGTAATTAAGCCACTTACTGACATGTTTATTTACTCATGCAAGATGTGAGTTATGTTGACTAGTGTGTGCAGATTGGTATTTTGCTCAACTTCTAAAATTGTGATACGGAAGAAGTTTCAACCACGTTGGGATTTCTCAAAAAGCTTTACACATTAGATAAGTGCCTATTACTCCATCCACAATTGTTTTCACAATTGTTTTCAGTATGATGCATACATTTCATGATTAGCTTATGCCTTATCATTTAATTGTCGACATTTAATTTGACCTTTCATGTGTTTTTAAGTTCTTTTTTTGTTGATTTTTTTTACTGATGGAATATATATTGGCAAAATTTTCTATTTTTATTGCTTTAGGTTGGTAACTTAAACATTGACTCTTTCTATTTTTCCTTCCACAATAATTTCATTGTTGCTATTCAATGCTAATATTCTTTGATTTAGTCTTTGTAATATTTTTTTTTCATACTTGTGTAGCATTTAGTTAATATTCTTTGTTGATTTGCATTAGATCTTTTTTCCGTTCTCCATTCCTTTTATCTCGCTGCACATGTTTTTCTATAGGTGGCATTTTGTGTAAATGAGATTGTTGAGCATTCTATATATTTTGTTCCTGTTGACTTTTAGATGCTTTTGAAATCTAACCGATGTGATGAGATAATATATTTGCATGACTTTTCTATAATTGTTGATTTTGACTATCTTATATTTAAATTTTTTATGAATGTGTATATGTCTATGTGCAACATTTTTCTTTTCTTTTATTGTTGATTTTGACTATCTTATTTTTCATTTATGTTGTTCTTTTCTTCTATTGTAAATTTTGATGATGAGAATCTATGTTTGCATCATGTTTTCTTTTCTTGTTTCATTTGGTTTAAGAACGAAATTTGTGTTTTTGTCTGTTTTGACGTCCTCACTGTTCTTCCTTTACATTGAGTAAGATTGTGTGGTTGGGACATATATATGTATTAGATTTTAACAGTGTTGTACTTGTCATAACCACCTTTGATGTATTGGGTATTTGTTGATGTGCAACTTTTTTATATTCTTGTTTTTTTATTTTTTTGCTTGCGTGGTAACTTATATGCTAAAGGTTGTCTTATTCTCTTCTTTGTGTTGTTTGCCATGTTTTTTGTTTTAAAACATGGTCGAATATTTTGTGTGTTGATTGGGCTTGCTTTGATGTTGTCCTTGTACTGTTCTTTTGTACTTGTTTGATAATTTGTTAATCATTCTTGTTGATTTGCATTAGGCTTTTTTGCCATTATCCGTTTCTTTTATATTGAATAAGATTGTGTGGTTGGGACATATATATGTATTAGATTTTATCAGTGTTGTACTTGTCATAACCACCTTTGATGTATTGGGTATTTGTTGATGTGCAACCTTTTTATTTTCTTGTTGAATCTATTTTTTTGCTTGTGTGGTAACTTATATGCTAAAGGTTGTCTTATTCTCTTCTTTGTGTTGTTTGCCAAGTTTTTTGTTTCAAAACATGGTCGTATATTTTGTGTGTTGATTGGGCTTGTTTTGATGTTGTCCTTGTAGTGTTCTTTTGTACTTGTTTGATAATTTGTTAATCATTCTTGTTGATTTGCATTAGGCTTTTTTGCCATTATTAGTTTCTTTTATCTCACTGCACATGTTTTTCTATAGGTGGCATTTGTGTAAATGAGATTATGTGAGCATTCTATGTTATTTTGTTCTTGTTGACTTTTGGATGCTTTTGCATCATGTTTTCTTTTCTTGATTCATTTGATTTAAGAACGAAATTTGTGTTTTTGTCTGTTTTGACATCCTCACTTTTTTGTTCTTCCTTTACATTGCACTAAGTTGTCCATCGTGTTGTTGTGACATATGAATGTATTAGGATTTAACTGTATTGTACTTGGCATAACCATTTTCGTTCTTGTTTATTTTGACCTTTGATGTATTGGGTTTTTGTAGATGTGCAACCTTTTTATATTCTTGTTGAGTTTTACTTTTACGCTTGTGTGATAAATTATTTAATAGTGGTTGTCTTAATTTCTTCTTTGTGTTGTTTGCCAATTTTCTTTGTTTATAAACATGTTCGTATATTTTGTGTGTCGATTGGGCTTGGTTTAATTATGATTATTGTTGATTTTGATCACCATGCTTCTGTTGTCTTCGGTTTATCAAGTGTTATGAGAAACGTTGGGTATTCTTGTTTAAAATTATTTTTATATGATTAATGATATTAATAAATGGGATTACAATTTTGACATTGTCTCCATTACGTCTTTTATGTTGACCTTATAATGATGATATCTTGTGTATGCGCAATGTTTCCATACATATGTATCTTGACTTCCATATTTATTTGAATTGTATGTAAAGTGGGTTGTGTTTGCATGAAATTATCTGTTTTGAATTGTGTGCAAACATCTTAGGTCGTGATACAAATGTTTGCGTGTTTTATAATAATTGATACAAACACATGACTTGTGGTCGAATAGGATTAACCTTATGAATATTCTATGTGCTTTCTCCAAATGGCTTGTGATTTTCTAGATACAAAATATGAAATAGTTTGATTCTCAAAGTATGGCTACGAGTATTGAGAATGGCAACAGGAAATGCATCGAGAGTGAGAAAGATAAGGCTCTCTCTTGTTTAAAAATAAGTTTAGTTTTCATGTTCTTCTATGTCATGTTTTTTTGTTGATACGTTTACAAATTTTGTGAATTTTTGTTGATACGTTTACAAATTTTGTGAAGTTATCTGAATCAATATGAACAATATTTATCTGAGTAATTGACAAGACGTAAAGGTTTCTTGGATTGTAGTTTATGTTTCTTGCAGGGTATCTATTAGCAACGATATTGGGCTCCATCAATCGGTGCAATGAACGATATGTCTAAATGGAAGAACATACCGAGGATATGAATCTTTGAGATATTGGGATTGCTTACAAATCCATTCCATGGTAATTAAGTCACTTACTAACATGTTTATTTACTCCTCATGCGAGATGCCTCTTATGTTGACTAGTGTGTGCAGATTGGTGTTTTGCTCCGCTTTTAAATTTTCGATACGGAAGAAGTTTCAACAACGTTGGTATTCCTCGAAAAGGTTTTTACACAAGATAAGTGCCTGTTACTCCATCCACAATTGTTCCAAAATAATCATGCATAAATTTCATGATTAACTTTTGTCGAGGATATGAATCTTTGAGAGATTGGGCTTTACAATTGCATTCTTTGTAATTAAGGCACTTACTGACAAGTTTTTGTTTTTTTTTTGCTTCTCATGCGAGATGCCAATTATGTTGATTAGTGTGTGTGCAGATTAGTGTTTTGCTCAGGTATGGTGGAAGTTTCAACCACGTTGGGATTTTTCAAAAAGGTTTATACATCATATAAGTGCCTGTTGCTCCGTCCACACTTGTTTTAAGAATAATGATGCATACATTTCATGATTAATTTATGTCATATCATTTAATTGTCGAAATTTTACCTTTCACGTGTTTTCAAGTTCTTTTATTTTTATTTTTATTTTTCGGCTAATGGAATATATATTGGCAACAGTTTTTGTTTTTCTTGCTTTTGGTTTGTAACTTAAACTTTGACTTATTCTATTCTTCTTCCTTTCATCTGTTAATTGGTGCTAATACTCTTTGATCACTTCTTTGTATGTGTTTTTCGTAGTTTTTTGGTATCGACTTGATCATTCTTGTTGATTTGCATTAGCGTTCTTTGCCATTCATCAATTTTTATCTCAGATCTGTTGCACATGTTTTTCTATGGTTGACATTTTGTGTAAATGAGATTGTGGGAACATTCTATCTCATTTTGTTCTTGTTGACTTTTAAATGCTTTAGTTTTCTAATCAATGTGATGGGATAATATATGTGCATGACCTTCCTACTATTGTTAATTTTCACTATATTACATTTAAAATTTTTATTAACATGTTTTTGTCTATGTGCAACATTTTTCATTTCTTTTTGATATTGTCATTTTTTGTTGATTTGGAATCTTTGATGTGTATGAGCTATGTGTACATTATTTTCCATTTGTGTTGTTCTTTTCTTGTGCACATCTTCTATTGTAAATTCCGATGATAAGAATCTATGTTTACATCACATTTTTCTTTATTGTTTTCATTTGGTTTAAGAACGAAATTTGTGTTTTTGTCTGTTTTGACATCCTCACTTTTTTGTTCTTCCTTTACATTGATTACCCTTGCACTAAGTTTTCCGTTGTGTTCTTGGGACGTATATATGTATTAGATTTAACTGTGTTGTACTTGACTTAACCACCTTTGATGTATTGGGTTTTTGTTGATGTGCAACATTTTGATACTTTTGTTGAGTTATATTTTTGTGCTTGTCTGATAATTTATATGCTAAAGGTTGCCTTATTCTCTTCTTTGTGTTATTTGCCCCATTTTATTTATACACATGGTCGTATATTTTGTGTGTTGATTGAGCTTGATTTGATATTGTTTTTGAAGTGTTTTTTTGTAATTGTTTGGTAATTTGTTCATTCTTGTTGATTTGCATTATTTCTTTTATCTGGTTGCACATGTTTTTCTTTGGGTGTTTTTTTTTTGTGTAAATGAGATTGTGTGAGCATTCTATGTCACTTTGTTCTTGTTGGCTTTTAGATGCTTTTGATTTCTAATCAATATGATGGGATAGTATATGTTATGTGCATGGCCTTTCTACTATTGTTGATTTTGTGTTTAAACTTTAATTAACATGTTGTCTATACGCAACATTTTTCTTTTGTTGTTGGTGTTGACTTTTTTTAGTTGATTTGGATTATTTAACGTGTAGGAATATATGTACAATAGATTCCATAGGTGGTATTTAGTTGCACATGTTTTTCTATAGGTGTTTTTTTTTTGTGTAAATGAGATTATGTGAGCATTCTATGTCATTTTGTTCTTGTTGGCTTTTAGATGCTTTTGATTTCCGATCAATATCACGAGATAGTATATGCGCATGACCTTTCTACTATTGTTGATTTTATGTATCTTATGTTTAAATTTTAATTAACTTGTTTTTGTCTGTACGCAACATTTTTCTTTTGTTGTTGGTGTTGACTTTTTTTTAGTTGTTTTGGATTCTTTAACGTGTAGGAATATATGTACAATATTTTCCATTTATGTTCTTTGCTTGTGCACATCTTCTATTGTAAATGTCGATGATGAACATCTATTTTTGCATCACGTTTTCTTTTCTTGATTCATTTGGTTTAAGGACGAAATTTTTGTATTTGTCTGTTTTGACATCTTTACTTTGTCGTTCTTCCTTTACATAGATTGTCCTTGCTCCAAATTTTGCATTGTATTTTTGGGACGTATATATGTATTAGGTTTTAATTGTGTTGTACTTGGCTTGGCATAACCATTTTCGTTCTTATTTATTTTGACCTTATATGTATTGGGTTTTGTAGATGTGCAATCTTTTTATATGGTTGTTGGGTTTTATTTTTGGTGTTTGTGTGATAAACATATTTGAGTGGTTGTCTTATTCTCTTCTTAGTGTTGTTGTTTATAAACATGTTCGTATATTTTGTTTGTCGATTGAGCTTGCTTTAATTATGATTACTTTTGATTTTGGTCGGCATGCTTCTGTCGTCTTTATGTTTATCGAATGTTATGAGAAACGTTGGGTATTCTTGTTTAAAATTGTTTTTTATATGATTAAACCTATTCATAAATGGGTTAGCATTTTTCACGTTGGCTCCATTACGTCTTTTATGTTGGCCTTTTAATGATGGTATCTTGTGTATGCGTTAAGTTTCCATATTTACTCGATTTGTATGTAAAGTGGGTTGTGTGTACGCCAAACATGTTTCATCTTTGTCGATTTTTATTTTACTCGTTCTAAAATTTTGCATGAATTTATTTGTTTTAATTGTGTACAAACATCTTAGGTCGTGATACAAATGTTTGCGTGTTTTATAATAATTGATACAAACACATGGCTTATGGTCGAATAAGATTAACCTTACGACTATCTATGTGCTTTCTTCAAATGGCTTATGATTTTTTAGACACAAAATATGAAATAGTTCGATTCTCAAAGTTTGGCTACGAATATTGAGAATGACAATAGGAAATGCATCGGGAGTGAGAAAGATAAGACTCTCTCTTTTTTAAAAGTAAGGTTAGTTTTTATGTTCTTCTATTTCATGTTTTTTTGTTGATACGTTTACAAATTTTGTAAAAGTTATCTGAATCTATATGAACAATATTTATCTGAGTAATTGACAAGATGTAAAGGTTTCTTGGATTGTAGTTTATGTTTCTTGCAGGGTATCTATTAGCACCGATCTTGGGCTCCATCAATCGGTGCAATGAACGATATGTCTAAATGGAAGAACATACCGAGGATATGAATCTTTGAGATATTGGGATTGCTTACAAATCCATTCCATGGTAATTAAGCAACTTACTAACATGTTTATTTACTTCTCAAGCGAGATGCCACTTATGTTGACTATTGTACTTATGTTGACTAGTGTGTGTAGATTGGTGTTTTGCTCGACTTTTAAATTTTCGATACGGAAGAAGTTTCAACAACGTTGGTATTCCTCGAAAAGGTTTTTACACAAGATAAGTGCCTGTTGCTCCATCCGCAATTGTTTCAAAATAATGATGCATACATTTCATGATTTAACTTTTGTCGAGGATATGAATCTTTGAGAGATTGGGCTTACTTACAATTGCATTCTATGTAATTAAGCCACTTACTGACATGTTTTTTTTTGCTTCTCATATGAGATGCCAGTTATGTTGATTAGTGTGTGTGTGCAGATTAGTGTTTTGCTCGGGTATGGAGAAAGTTTCAACCACGTTGGGATTTCTCAAAAAGGTTTACACATCAGATAAGTGACTGTTGTTCCATCCACACTTGTTTTATGAATAATGATGCATACATTTCATGATTAACATATGTCATATATCATTTAATTGACGACATTTGACCTTTCACGTGTTTTCAAGTTCTTTTATTTTTATTTTTTGCTAATGGAATATATATCGGCAACAATTTTTGTTTTTCTTGCTTTTGGTTTGTAACTTAAACTTTGACTTCTTCTATTCTTCTTCACAATAATTTCATCTGTTAATTGGTGCTAATACTCTTTGATCACATCTTTGTATGTGTTTTTCGTAGATTTTTGGTATGGACTTGATCATTCTTGTTGATTTGCATTAGCGTTCTTTGCCATTCATCAATTTTTATCTCAGCTCTGCTGCACATGTTTTTCTATGGTTGGCATTTTGTGTAAATGAGATTGTGGGAACATTCTATCTCATTTTGTTCTTGTTGACTTTTAAATGCTTTAGTTTTCTAATCAATGTGATTGGATAATATATGTGTATGACCTTCCTACTATTGTTAATTTTCACTATATTACATTTAAAATTTTTATTAACATGTTTTTGTCTATGTGCAACATTTTTCATTTCTTTTTGATATTGTCATTTTTTGTTGATTTGGAATCTTTGATGTGTATGAGCTATGTCTACATTATTTTCCATTTGTGTTGTTCTTTTCTTGTGCACATCTTCTATTGTAAATTCCGATGATAAGAATCTATGTTTACATCACATTTTTCTTTATTGTTTCATTTGGTTTAAGAACGAAATTTGTGTTTGTGTCTGTTTTGACATCCTCACTTTTTTGTTCTTCCTTTACATTGATTACCCTTGCACTAAGTTTTCCGTTGTGTTGTTGCGTCGTATATATGTATTAGATTTAACTGTGTTGTACTTGACATAACCACCTTTGATGTATTGGGTTTTTGTTGATGTGCAACCTTTTGATACTTTGTTGAGTTACATTTTTGTGCTTGTCTGATAATTTATATGCTAAAGGTTGCCTTATTCTCTTCTTTGTGTTATTAGCCCCATTTTTTTATACACATGGTCGTATATTTTGTGTTTTGATTGAGCTTGCTTTGATATTGTCTTTGAAGTGTTTTTTTGTACTTGTTTGGTAATTTGTTCATTCTTGTTGATTTGCATTATTTCTTTTATCTGGTTGCACATGTTTTTCTACAGGTGGTTTTTTTGTGTAAATGAGATTGTGTGAGCATTCTTTGTCACTTTGTTCTTGTTGGCTTTTAGATGCTTTTGATTTCTAATCAATATGATGGGATAGTATATGTTATGTGCATGACCTTTCTACTATTGTTGATTTTGTGTTTAAACTTTAATTAACATGTTGTCTATACGCAACATTTTTCTTTTGTTGTTGGTGTTGACTTTTTTTAGTTGATTTGGATTATTTAACGTGTAGGAATATATGTACAACAGTTTCCCATAGGTGGTATTTAGTTGCACATGTTTTTCTATAGGTCTTTTTTTTGTGTAAATGAGATTGTGTGAGCATTCTATGTCATTTTGTTCTTGTTGGCTTTTAGATGCTTTTGATTTCTGATCAATATCACGAGATAGTATATGCGCATGACCTTTCTACTATTGTTGATTTTTTGTATCTTATGTTTAAATTTTAATTAACTTGTTTTTGTCTGTACGCAACATTTTTCTTTTGTTGTTGGTGTTGACTTTTTTTTAGTTGTTTTGGATTCTTTAACGTGTAGGAATATATGTACAATATTTTCCATTTATGTTCTTTGCTTGTGCACATCTTCTATTTATAATGTCGATGATGAACATCTATTTTTACATCACGTTTAATTTTCTTGATTCATTTGGTTTAAGGACGAAATTTTTGTATTTGTCTGTTTTGACATCTTTACTTTGTCGTTCTTCCTTTACATAGATTGTCCTTGCACCAAATTTTGCATTGTATTTTTGAGAGGTATATATGTATATATGTATTAGGTTTTAATTGTGTTGTACTTGGCTTGGCATAACCATTTTCGTTCTTATTTATTTTGACCTTATATGTATTGGGTTTTGTAGATGTGCAATCTTTTTATATGGTGGTTGGGTTTTATTTTTGTGTTTGTGTGATAAACATATTTGAGTGGTTGTCTTATTCTCTTCTTAGTGTTGTTGTTTATAAACATGTTCGTATATTTTGTTTGTCGATTGAGCTTGCTTTAATTATGATTACTTTTGATTTTGGTCGGCATGCTTCTGTCGTCTTTATGTTTATCGAATGTTATGAGAAACGTTGGGTATTCTTGATTAAAATTGTTTTTATATGATTAAACCTATTCATAAATGGGTTAGCATTTTTCACGTTGGCTCCATTACGTCTTTTATGTTGGCCTTTTAATGATGGTATCTTGTGTATGCGTTAAGTTTCCATATTTACTCGATTTGTATGTAAAGTGGGTTGTGTGTACGCCAAACATGTTTCATCTTTGTCGATTTTTATTTTACTCGTTCTAAAATTTTGCATGAATTTATTTGTTTTAATTGTGTACAAACATCTTAGGTCGTGATACAAATGTTTGCGTGTTTTATAATAATTGATACAAACACATGGCTTATGATCGAATAAGATTAACTTTACGACTATGTATGTGCTTTTTTCAAATGGCTTGTGATTTTTTAGATACAAAATATGAAATAGTTCGATTCTCAAAGTTTGGCTACGAATATTGAGAATGGCAATAGGAAATGCATCGGGAATGAGAAAGGTAAGGCTCTCTCTTTTTTAAAAGTAAGGTTAGTTTTCATGTTCTTCTATTTCATGTTTTTTTGTTGATACGTTTACAAATTTTGTAAAAGTTATCTGAATCTATATGAACAATATTTATCTGAGTAATTGACAAGATGTAAAGGTTTCTTGGATTGTAGTTTATGTTTCTTGTAGGGTATCTATTAGCACCGATCTTGGGCTCCATCAATCGGTGCAATGAACGATATGTCTAAATGGAAGAACATACCGAGGATATGGATCTTTGAGATATTGGGATTGCTTACAAATCCATTCCATGGTAATTAAGCAACTTACTAACATGTTTATTTACTTCTCAAGCGAGATGCCACTTATGTTGACTAGTGTGTGCAGATTGGTGTTTTACTCGACTTTTAAATTTTTGATACGGAAGAAGTTTCAACAACGTTGGTATTCCTCGAAAAGGTTTTTACACAAGATAAGTGTCTGTTACTCCATCCGCAATTGTTTCAAAATAATGATGCATACATTTCATGATTAACTTTTGTAAGTCTATGTAATTAAGCCACTTACTGACATGTTTTTTTTTCTTCTCATGTGAGATGCCGGTTATGTTGATTAGTGTGTGTATGCAGATTAGTGTTTTGCTCGGGTGTGGAGAAAGTTTCAACCACTCTGGGATTTGTCAAAAAAGTTTACACATCATATATGTGCCTGTTGTTCCACACTTCTTTTAAGAATAATTATGCATACATTTCATGATTAACATATGTCATATCATTTAATTGAAGACATTTGACCTTTCACATGTTTTCAAGTTCTTTTATTTTTATTTTTTGCTAATGGAATATATATTGGTAACAAATTTTGTTTTTCTTGCATTTGGTTTGTAACTTAAACTTTGTCTTCTTCTATTCTTCTTCCACAATAATTTCATCTGTTAATTGGTGCTAATACTCTTTGATCTCTTCTTTGTATGTGTTTTCGTAGTTTTTTGGTATCGAATTGATCATTCTTGTTGATTTGCATTAGCGTTCTTTGCCATTCATCATTTTTTATCTCAACTCTAGTGCACATGATTTTCTATGGTTGACATTTTGTGTAAATGAGATTGTGGGAACATTCTATCTCATTTTGTTCTTGTTGACTTTTAAATGCTTTAGTTTTCTAATCAATGTGATGGGATAATATATGTGCATGACCTTCCTAATATTGTTAATTTTCACTATATTACATTTAAAATTTTTATAAAACCTGTTTTTGTCTATGTGCAACAATTTTCTTTTCTTTTTGATATTGTCATTTTCTGTTAATTTGGAATCTTTAATGTGTATGAGTTATGTGTACATTATTTTCCATTTGTGGTGTTCTTTTCTTATGCACATCATCTATTGTAAATTCCAATGATGAGAATCTATGTTTGCAACACATTTTTCTTTATTGTTTCATTTGGTTTAAGAACGAAATTTGTGTTTTTGTCTGTTTTGATATCCTCACTTTTTTGTTCTTCTTTTACATTGATTACCCTTGCACTAAGTTTTCCGTTGTGTTGTTGGGACGATTTAATTGTGTTGGTTTTTGTTGAAAAGCAACCTTTTGATATTTTTGTTGAGTTATACTTTTGTGTTTGTCTGATAATTTATATGCTAAAGGTTGCCTTATTCTCTTCTTTGTGTTATTAGCCCCATATTTTATACACATGGTCGTATATTTTGTGTGTTGATTGAACTTGCTTTGATATTGTCTTTGAAGTATTTTTTTTTGTACTTGTTTGGTAATTTGTTCATTCTTGTTGATTTGCATTATTTCTTTTATCTGGTTACATATATTTTTCTATAGGCGGTATTTTGTGTAAATGAGATTGTCTGAGCATTCTATGTCACTTTGTTCTTGTTGGCTTTTAGATGCTTTTGATTTCTAATCAATATGATGGGATAGTATATGTGCATGACATTTCTGTTAGCACCAATCCAACGTTATGAACGAAAACAATTCTAAAATAAGAAATTTAAAGAAAATTGAACTAAAGTTTGGGAACAGATTCGGAACCTTAACGATGAAATCGAATCCTTGAAGAAATCGAGAGATAGAAGCCTGCAGTGTCCTAAGACGAAATTTCTCCCCAATCGTGCTTTGGTAAATGGACGTTGTCTTGAGGATACGACTATCTAATTGGATTGATGCACGTCAATCCAATTCCATTTTCATGATTTAGTGTATGAATATGGAGAGAAAAATGAGGGAATTTTCGTGTTTAAAAATGGAGGGAAGTGAAGGTTTTATATACCTTCACATTCCAACCGAAATTAACTTCCAAAAAAATGTTCCAGAGATGATTGTGGTTTTGGGGCGGGTTTATCCGCATTGAAGTCGCATTGTACACTGTCGTACGAAAAAACAACAAAAACTAATACGGGTAGCATGCGGGTTTACACGCATGAAGGTCGCATTCGTCTCTGAGTTTTCGACAACAAAACAGTGACTAATGCGGGTATGGGGCGACCAAAGTCGCATGGAACCCGCATTCACTTATGTTTGATTTTAGCAAAAATCTCATTTAATGGTCATTAGAGACCAAAGGCCCAATCTTTTGACCATTAAATATCAAGTAATCCCTCATTAAAGCCCAATGAAAACTCCTTCCAAGGGTTTTTCTCCAACTTGTTAACTAATGTAAGTTTGGACTTATAAACTCACAAAAGTTTCTAAAACTTTCATATGTGGGACAAGGTGTGTTAGATCACATATCTATTGGATTCAAGATCATCCAATCCGAAGATCGCAATCTGAAGCTAATGCAGGAAAGTCGACTCTCGATATTAAGTCTAATGTTACTTTGTAATAAATGTCGAAGTTAATTAATGTTTACTGTAATTTAGTATTTAGTTTAAATTAGTTTCAATATCTAGTTATTAGATATTAGTTAGTTAATATCTAAATTAGATATTTAATATAATATCTAAGTTAGATATTAATAGAGTTAGTGTGTTGGAGAAGTAATCGATCGATCATCAGAACATATACTCACACACACTCAAGGTGTAAAACACAGAGAGAAATACGAGAGCTTCAAAGATCAAACCTTGTAACCATTGTTATTAATCTAAACAGGTTGGTAATCGTTTATGTGTTGTTGTCGATAAAAACTTGATAGTATTGTGGATCGACAATTGGTATCAGAGCCTGATATTTGATTCAAATCAAGTTTTAGAAAAACGACTCTGTGTTCTTCATTTCAAAATCGATTTCGAGTTTAAGTGTGTTTTAGGAGTTGAAATAGATCAAGTTGTGAATGATTGGGGTGCTAGATCGAGTTGTTGTGGTTTAATTTCAATATAGAACTGAAATCGTGTTCCAATTTGTGATTTTAGTGATAAACAGTCGACTCTTTAAAGTCACTGTGCCATCGATTTGCTTTTCAAAAAGTGAGTTTTATCGAGATCGAGTGGTAACAATTTGTTCTAGAAGTGTTTGTAGTCATATTGTTAGAGTTTGGTACTGCTAATCGCCACAAACAGGTTATTTCAAGCAAATCAGATCGAACTCACGCAAACACAGAGACGAACTCGTGCAATTTGAACTTTGCGCCACCCACTTTGCGCCATCAATGTTTCACGCAAAGTCCGATTCGCGCCACTAACGGCTCATGCAAGTCTTAACAGTCGACTCTTTAAAGTCACTGTGCCATCGATTTGCTTTTCAAAAAGTGAGTTTTATCGAGATCGAGTGGTAACAATCTGTTCTAGAAGTGTTTGTAGTCATATTGTTAGAGTTTGGTACTGCTAATCGCCACAAACAGGTTATTTCAAGCAAATCAGATCGAACTCACGCAAACACAGAGACGAACTCGTGCAATTTGAACTTTGCGCCACCCACTTTGCGCCATCAACGTTTCATGCAAAGTCCGATTCGCGCCACCAACGGCTCATGCAAGTCTTACTTTGCGCCAACAACTGCTCACGCAAAGCTTCCTTCGCGCGAAACCTTCTCACGCAAACCTCAGTTTGCGCCAATCATTACTCGCGCAAACCTTTGTCTCGCGCCAACTACTTCGCGCCAACTATTTCTCACGCAAACCTCAGCTTGTGCCAACATTCCTCGAAGTCACATTTGCGCCAACACCTTGTAGCGCAAACCATACTTTGCGCCAACCTCTACTAGTGCAAAGCTTTACTTCACGCCACGTACATCTCGCGCAAATCTCTCTTGCGCCAGCAACCTTTCGCGCAAACCTCCTTTTGCGCCAATACCAGACTTGGTCCTTTTATTCAGAATGACATCCAGAGAAGCCCTAGCAATCGGAACTGACACCAAACCACCAGTACTCTTCAGGGGAGAATACGAGCAGTGGAAAGATCGGTTCCTGAACTTCATTGAAAGACAAGATTTGGGTAATTACATCAGGAAATCCTTAGAAGAAGGACTTATGCCACCAGTTTATAGGATACCTCCTGAAGGAACTGATGACCAAAGAATTGAACTTAAGTATGAGGATCTAGAAGGTGAGAACCAGAAGAGAGCAAAAGGAGACAGATTAACAAAGTCGTATATTCTTCAAGGCATTCCAAACGAAATATATGTGAAGATAGACAACTATAAAGCCTCTGGCAAACAGATGTGGGATCAACTAGAGAAGATGATGTTGGGTTCAGAGGTTGGGAACCAACTCAAAATATCCAACTACCTAAACAATTATGAAGAATTTAAAGGCAGAGTTGGAGAGTCTCTAGAAGGAACTTATGACAAATTTGTGACCTTGCTGAACGAACTAAGCAAGAACAAGGTCAACAAATCACAAATCGAGCTGAATGTCAAATTCCTAAGCATTCTACAGCCAGAATGGAAGAGATTTGCCAGGCAAATGAAGCAGATCAAGGATCTAAATGAGATTCCACTTCATGAGGTGTATGAAACCCTCAAACAAAATGAAGAAGAGGTGGATGAAATTCTAGATGAAAAGAGGCAGACAGTGAAGACAGTTGATGACACAGTTGCTCTTGTTGTCAAAAAGAAGAAGAACAAGACAATTGTGTATGAATCAAAAGAAATTGAAGCTGATACAAACTCTGACTCGGATGATTGTGAACAACTGAAGCAAGCAATGTTTATGCTGACTAAGGCTTTTCAGAAGAAGTTCTATAAGAAGTCAAGTTCAAATAGTCAGACGTATTCTTCTGGTCCGAGCAACTATGTTCATAAGGAGAGGGTTGAAGGAAAAAGGTTTGAGGGAAAGAGAATAGAGGAGAGGAAGCCTGAAGAGAGAAGATTTAAAGCTGAAGGATCCAGCCAGTCAGAACCACCAACGTGCTACAACTGTGGCAAAATAGGTCACTTTGCCAAAAACTGCCGAAGACCCAAAGTCAGAAACTCCGATTACTACAAGAACAAAATGCTTCTTGCAAAGCAACAGGAGGCGGGTAAGGCATTGATGGCTGAAGATGAGTACTGGCTTGACCATTCAGACCAGGAAGAAGAGAATGAAGAAGAGGATGAGGCAGCCAACATGTGCTTGATGGGAAAGCAGGAATCAGATGCTGAAGCTGATTCAGATAATGAGGAAAATGAGGTATGTGATTTATCTTATTCCGATTTCTTAAATCAAATGCATGCCATGAATATAAAACTCCAAGAATTAGAGTCAAATCTTAAGCGAGAAAAGGGTGTTATTTCTGACAAAAACCAATCGATACAGAAACTTAGCAATGAAATTGCTTAGAAGAAAGTATTGATTGATGTTTTACATAAAAACATTGACACCAACGCAAAAGAACAGACAATAATTCTTAAGGAGAATTCTGAAATCAAGTCTAAACTGAGAAAGAGTGAGTTTGATTTCAGAGAGCTTACGAAAATGCATTCTTCATGTACTGAAGAAAACAAATCTTTAATTGCAAAATTAGATGCCTTGGAAAAGAAGTTATACTCACTAGGTCAAATTGAGCAAACCATTCATCTTAACAAACCAAAAGAGAATAAAGACAATTGGGGAATTGGTTATGAGAAACCTCATTGCCTTAAAAAGGGTATATCTGAAGTGCCTGCACTTTATGATTCTACTTTTATGAATCTTTCTCACCGATACCCTAAACTTCAAGTTTTCAATACTGGACTATCAAAAGAGGATGAAGTCAAAGAAACTGAAAAACGGAAGAAATCATCTAAAGTTCACCTTCCATTTTATTATGCGAAGTTGAATAATAGTTATAATGATGATCCTATTTATCAAAAGAAATCTCTTTCAAATGACTTTTTCCAAAGTTATTCTGTCAAAGAAATGGAGGCGAAGCCTATTAAAGGTAAACTTTATGTCCCTCCTCTCGTTTTAGAAAGTAAAATTTCTGAACTCGAGAACTCTTTAACAGATGATAGACTTTTGATTGAGCTTGAACAAAAGGTTTTTTCAACTGTGCTGAAAAATGTTGTTATTTCAAAGGCTTCAAAATCTGATGACATGTTTGGTTTAACAAACGGAGGGTTTGATTTTCTAAACTCTGATGGTGGTTTGGATGGTTGTTTTGATCAATTTGATTTTAATGCGAAACTTCCTAACCATTCATCTTTTGTTGTGAAATCATTGGAAAAACCAGTATGTCTGTTAACAGTGCAAAATCAAAGAAAGTTGATAAAATAGTCTCTGTGAAAGCTAAGAATGCTAAAGGTAAGATTAAAACTCAACATTCACAGAAACCGAACACTACTGGTAAGACGAAAAAGGTGCATTCGTTTGTTGCTCAAAAGTCTAACTCACGAGTTTCAAATGTTTCAGATCTGAGCAAGCCAAAGCCAGAAGTTAAATCTCAATGGCAACCGAAACAGAAGCTTGACAAGGTTGATAAATCGTTTTGTAGTGTTAATTGTAATAAGACTTTACCTAGTAACGATGTTTCGAAAGCGAATGTTGCTACTATTTTGAAACCAAAACTTGTTGTTTCTCGCAAGCAATATTCTTTTAAGCAATTATTCCAATTATCTTTATCTGCTAGGAAGTCTTCTTTTTATGATAAACATGTTTCTACTTCTTGTCAAGATTATGAGATTTGGTTTGGAAATTATCATGTGCACTCATATCATTATAATGAATTTCAAATGAAAAGAGGACCCAATTTCAAATGGGTACCAAAATCTAGTGCTAACACAGTTGGACCCAAATTCCAGTGGGTACCGAAAGCTAATTCTGTGTTGCAGGCACCCAACGTTTAAGAGGGAGCATGATTGGTTCTTGAGTAAATCAGCTCAAGATCCGGACATCAATGCCAAAATAGGTTTTTGAATAATGCAGTTCAAAACCCGAACTTCAAAGACTTAGGCTTCTGAATATTTCAGTTCAGAACCCGGACATCAATGTCAATTAGGCTTTTGAACAAATCAGTTCAAGACCCGCACTTCAATGCTCAAAGTCTTAAATTTTGTTTTATGATTATCTAAATCTATTGTATCGTAATTTCTCTTGTGCAGATCCGTCATATGTGGTACTTGGATAGCGGATGTTCCAAGCATATGACTGGACAAAAAGAGATGTTGTCCAACTTTACAGAGAAGTATTGCGGAACAGTTAGATTCGGCAACAACCAGTTTTCACCAATACTTGGTTATGGTGATATGGTACATGACAATGTCACGTTCAAGAAGGTGAGCTATGTTGAAGGCTTAAGACACAACCTGTTCAGTATCCGCCAGTTCTGTGACAAAGGCTTAGAGGTCAATTTCAAAGCCAAGAGGTGTTTAGTTTGCACTGAAGAAGGCAAGGAACTCTTGGTCGGCAAGAGAAAGTCCGACCTCTACACAATTAATTTGTCAAGTGTCTAGACTGACAAGCAGGTTTGTCTACTGACGAAAGCCTCGATGCAACAAAGCTGGCTATGGCATCGACGACTCTCTCACCTCAACTTTCGGTACATCAACAAGCTGGTCAGTGGAAAACTAGTCAAAGGACTTCCCGAGCTGAAGTATGAAAAAGAACATCTTTGTGCAGCATGTGAAAAGGGAAAGATGAAGAGGGCTCCACATAAACCAAAGCCTGAACCGAATACAAGCGCTCCGTTAGAGTTGTTGCATATGGATCTCTGTGGTCCGATGCGAACACAAAGTGTAGGCGGAAAGAAGTACATACTAGTTATCGTGGACGATTACTCGCTATACACTTGGGTCAAGTTTCTACGTTCAAAAGATGAGACACCAGATGTTCTCATTACATTCTTAAAGACGACCCAGGTGAATCTGTAGAAACCGGTCAAGCTTCTACGAACAGACAACGACACAGAGTTCAAGAACAAGAAGGTTGAAGAATATCTCGAATCTGTCGGGATTTCACATCAATACTCTGTTGCTCGTACGCCTCAACAAAATGGAGTGGTCGAAAGAAGAAATCGTACGCTAGTCGAGGCTGCTCGTACTATGCTAAGTCAATCTGACTTACCTCTATTTCTGTGGGCTGAAGCTGTATCGACTGCGTGCTACACTTAGAATCGATCCATGATACACCGCAGATTCAAGAAGATTCCTTATGCGTTAATCAACAACCGAACACCGACAATCAAATATTTCCATATATTTGGGTGTAAGTGTTTCGTTCTAAACGATAGAGAGAGTCTAAACAAGTTCAGTGCCAAGGCAGACGAAGGCATCTTCATTGGTTATTCCTCAACATCAACTACATACCGTGTTTATTTGAAGAAGTCAAAGACGGTTATTGAAAGCATCAACGTCACGTTTGATGAAGAGATGGCTTCCGAACAACACAGTTCAGAACCCGTGATAACCGAAGTACTAGCTTCTGGGCAAATCAGTCCAGAACCTGCGTCTCAACAGAACAAATCAGATGAAGCATCAACGTCAACTAATAACTTATCTGATTTAGATTTATTGTTTGAACTGTTTTATGATGAATTTCTTGGATCTAATGTAAAGAAATCTGTTGTGGTTGACAGGATGGAAGACTCAACGACTACTCATCCAACCAGTAAAGAAATCTCTACCTTAACCAGTGATTTCTACCCAAGAAGTTATTCCATAGTGATTGAGTGTGAGAAGTCAAAAGAAATGAGTGTGTCAAACAGAAAAAGAAAGACAGTTTGGTTAGAGTGAGAAAAATGTTTTAAAAGAAAGAGCGTGTGAGAACAGAGTTAAAAGAATATCACAACTCTGCACCAACTTTTTCTAAGCCGGGCAACCACAATTCTAATGTTTCACAACTCTTTGGTGATCATTATTGAAACAGGCAACTAGCCCATGCCAACTCTTGATCAAACCTCACCAGCTACTCATTTTCTTCTTAAAAGGAAAATGTTTCATTTTCAAAGGGGAAGCAACACATTTGCTATCTGATTTTCATTTGGAAAATCTGGATATTGAAAAGAAGGAAGCCTGCCCCACCTTTGCACTTCAATCATGCACATTGAGTCTGTGTTTAACTTACTGTTGTCTCAGTGGTTTATACAAATTTGAGCCTATAAGCAATCATCTGTGCTTAATTCTTTCTATCACAAGCACGAACACACAAGGAATTTGTTTCTTTGTCATAACGTTTATAGAAATTACCTTTGTGGTGTTTCGATGATTGAATGGAAGCCCTGGGGGAGTGAACATCACAAAAGCTCCTTTACAATGTGTATTCGTTACACACAATAACTTAGTGTTACTGACAGGCAAGTTAACTGATTCATTAGTTGATTCAGGTGTTACACGATTATTTTGTCTGAATTTGCAAAGATCTGGATGAATATCTTTTGAATTGACGGATCAGGGGCTCCAAATGACATACATTTCTTCCTTCCAGTTTTGATGAAAGCTTTGCTCTTTTCCCCAAAAAGGGGGAGAATCTAAAGCTTGAAGAAATGTTCATTACAAGATTAAAGAAGAGAAAAGCTAACAAAGAAATGCGAGATCAAAGTATTCTGAAGACATGCTGATTTCATATAAATTTTATTTGAAGATACTTTGCTAAAGCATTCTGAGCTAGAGAAAGATATTGCATATTCTGAGCTGAAAAAGAATACTGAATTGCTAAAATCTTTTTAATAATGATCTTGATCCAAAGGGGGAGATTGTTAGATCACATATATATTGGATTTAAGATCATCCAATCCGAAGATCGCAATCTGAAGCTAATGCAGGAAAGTCGACTCTCGATATTAAGTCTAATGTTACTTTGTAATAAATGTCGAAGTTAATTAATGTTTATTGTAATTTAGTATTTAGTTTAAATAAGTTTCAATATCTAGTTATTAGATATTAGTTAGTTAATATCTAAATTAGATATTTAATATAATATATAAGTTAGATATTAATAGAGTTAGTGTGTTGGAGAAGTAATCGATCGATCATCAGAACATATACTCACACACACTCAAGGTGTAAAACACAGAGAGAAATACGAGAGCTTGTCAGGATCGAAATTCAAAACAAGATTTTAAATAAACACTCAGAAACTTTGTTAAAGAAGTTGCGGAATAACACTTTAACAAGAAAATCAATGAAACAGTATATGAATTCAAATCACAAGTTGTATTGAATTAACTTGATGATTACAACCAAAGCCTCAATCTGTTGAACAGGCTCAACAGACGTTCAAAACTTCTCTAATGAAAGGATAACTAAGAATCTTGAGGCTAATTCTCTCTAAAAAAACAAAAGACGTATCTTTTTCAATAATCTAAGACTTCTAGACTATATATTTAAAACAGATTACAAGATAATTATTAAAGTAACGTTGATCTTCAGCATCCATTCCATAATTATCTTCAACTCCTTGTCTTCTGCTTCAAGTAACAAACCATCCTTATCAACATCAACAACATTAATTTTTCTAGTAGTATCTTCTTATCATCAGCAGTACTAACATACTAGCAGTAACTTCCAACTGGCAGTACTAACTCTCCAAGCAGTACTAACTGTTCTTCTAGCAGTACTAACCCTTCAAGCAGTACTAATACTACTAGCAGTAGTAATTTCTTCAAGTAGCAGTACTAATGTCTTTAGAAGTAGTAATCTTTAATTCTCAGCAGCACTATCCAGACTTAGCATATTTCAGACCCAACAATCTCCCCCTAACTTAACTTTTGAAAACAAGAAGTTAAGTTCTTCAGAATAAGGTCTTCATGATGCTTTCAAAATTACAGCTCAACTTCCCAGATCAGGATCCAATCCTGCACATTGATTGATTGTTCTTCTAATCACAATTCTTGCCATCTCTGAACCCTTAGTGCAGACCAACTTAACATTCAGCATCCCCTGCAACTTTTCTCTGCTGTGATCATACACCTTATCAACCAGATAGTACTCATGAAAGCTGTTATCAATAGTTATGACATATACTCCAGATTTTTCAACAAGCATCCAATGATCAATGCTGTTAAATCCTTCTCTGTGAAGCAAGTCTTTGATAAGATATTCAACTTTATCAGGATCAAACATCATACACAAAAACTCCAGAGCCATCTTTGTTAAGCTCATCCTTGCTCCTCTCAACTAGTCACCATACAATTTCAATCCAACCTTGTACATGTCTTCCAAATCAGATCTGGTACAACTTCTGATGATCTTATCCCATGTTGAATAGACCTCATAGTTGCCATCCATTCTCTTGATCCTGTAGAATTCTGTGCCTTTATCCACCACAGTATCCCAATGAATGATTTATGGAGCTCTCACTGAGATAGGATCAATTTTCAATGGTTCTTCATCTGTTACTGTTAAATACAAATCAAACTGCTCATCAGATTGACTTTGCTATTCTGGAGGTTGTTGACTTGATTGCTCTTGACTCTGCTTTTGAGTTTCAACATACTCTGCTTGTTTCTGCTGCTCTTGTGGTTTATACTGCACTTGTGGATTCTGCTCTTTGAGTAACTGGATTAGATCCTTCTCCATTTCTGAACCTCTTCCACCACTCAACTTTAATTGCAGCATACCATTCAATCTGATCACATCATGCTTATACTGCTTTTCCACCAGATAATACTCTATCTTTGCCTTTGACATAAACAAAGCATAAACTCCACATTGCTTTAGCAAACGCCATCTCAACACATTCTGCTTTTCAAGTTGTATTCTGTCAGGTTCAAACATAAGACATATCCAATCCATGATCAGCCTTGTATCATCCTGAGGTCCTTGCTGAATCCTGTCTTCATACAATTTCATCCCAACAGAATACATTTTTCCAAGTCACTTCTTGAGCACTGTTGCATGAACTGATGAAAACTTGTATATATCTCAAATCTGTTATTTGCTCTTTTGATCCTGAGAAAGTGCTTGTCTTTCTCCACACATACATCCCAAAAGATAATCTTTGGAAGCATAGAACTGACTGGAGTAGCAGGCACAAGAGGTGCATCTGTAGTTCTTGATGATTCAACTTCCACTCTTTCACTGCCCTGCTCTTTCTCACCTTCCTCAGTTCTTGGCCTTTTTGGCTTTGTCTTTGTAGCAATTGACTTCATTCTCTTGGCAACTCCAATCTTCTGAGCTAGAGTCTCTTCCTTCTTAACTTCTACCTTTTCTTTAGTCGGTGTGCCTTCTTCACTGTCAGGAAAAGGCTGTTGAATGTTTAGATCATGTCTTTCTTTCATCTTTCTTTCAACTTCAACCCTCTGATTGAAATCTCCTTGCAGTTTTGCCATCTCCTTTTTGTACAAATTTTCTATCCTGCTAAAAGACATTTTAGTAAACATCCCTTCAGGTACTCCAACAGATCCTTTCAAGAAGTTTATCATCTTTCTTCTTTCCTGTATAGCTAGAAAGGTCTTTGAAGGCTTCCTTTGTCTTGTTGCTTTCATTGTAACCCTCTTTGCAGCAGTCTTCAAACTCTTCTGGTATTCTTCATTAAGCCTTATTGCCAAATCTAATGCAAGCTTTCTGTCTTTGGCCTTTTGGATCTCATCCTCCTTTTCAAACTCCTTCTCAAACTGTGCATTCAACTCCTTTGCTACTTTCAAAGAAAGAGCTTCTGTAGTTAACTCTTCTTGCATTTTCTAAGCCAATTCTACATCCAACTAAAATGAGATTTTTTTATTTTATCGGGAAATGATAAAAAATGACTGAGATATTTTTTTATCAAACCACGTATCCTTCATTTTTTTTTGGTACGAGGAACTTATCATGAATCCACTGATTTCTGCCGCTTCTACATAAACGCATATTACATTTTGGCCTTGTTGATTTAGAATTGTATCTGACCTCCTTGCTTCTCTCACGGTACAATCCTCTTCCCGCCGAGTTCTTTAATGGTTTCACAGGCTCAACCATCTTTTCTTTCCCTTTCTTCTTGGCCTCTGTCACACTGATCTCTTTCTTTTTCTTCTCTGTGTCTCCTTCTTTAATCACCACTCCCTTAGCCTTTTGAGTAGCCTTAGGAGTGTCATTCTTTGCCTTAACCAAAGTCTCTGCAATCTCAATTTCTTGCATAGACATTCCTGTTTCTGCTGCTGCTTTCTTTGTTTCTACTGCTTTAGCAGTTTCTACTTCTGGTTCAGTAGTTACTGTTGCTTCTTCAGTTTCTACTGCTGGCTGACTTACTGCTTCTTTCACTACTGTTTCTGCTGCTTTCACACCTTGATCCTTCTTATTCACCTCAACATTCTTTTTAGCTTCACCACCAATCTCCCCCTCAAATTGAAATTCCATACCAACTGAACTCTCCTTCTCAACTTCAGCTTCTTGATTCTCCCCCTTTTTGGAAGCATCATGAGTACTTCCCCTTTTCTTCAAGACAAATTGCTTTCTCTTCTTTTTGTGCACCAAAGTAAGCACCATCTTCTTGAGTTTGTCTATCTGCCCCTGTTGAGAAATGATCACCTTTTTCATCGCCTTTATCTCCAAACCCTGATTGAGTACATCCAGGTTCACATTACCAATGGTATCCATCAATTCATCATAGTTATATATGTCCTCACCTCCTTTAGGTGTGTTTACCCGCCTTGAAGGATAATGGGATCTTTTAGTAGAGGCCTTCTGCCTAGCAGAAGCACCTACTACCCCCTTGGTTTCTTGGCACCTGGGTCCCTTAGATGATTTCTCATCCAAAGTTTCCGTGGGGAAGGTCTTAGCCATTTTCACACTGTCCTGACCCACACCTTGTGCAGAATCAGTAGTGTGAGCCTTGCTGCCCACATGCTCATCCTTCTCCTGAGAGAGCACCTTCTCGGGGTTGGGAGACACCTCTGTGGATTCCCTTTGGATATTCTCTAATGGAGAATGCTCCATCAGAGGGCTTGTAGGCTTTTGGGGTGTAGATACATGAAGGGAAGGAACCTTCTGTATCTTTTTCTTTGTATATTTTTGAGTGATTGGGGGAATTGGCTTATCAACAAGGATATGAGGAAGAACGTTTGAAGTGAATGGTGTGGGTAGGTCATCAGTGGGTTGGTCAGATATGGGCTGTGACCCTGATGCCTCACCATGTGGGTGGGACACAACCATCATTGTAGAGAACAATGGTGTGTCTTTTCCAGAAAAGTCCTTACTAGGCCTTGTCATATTGGAAAATACCTTCCCTTTGGGAGGTTTAGGTACATACACCTCTTCAAAAGAGGGTAAATCCGTCAATTCCATGTTTAGTACCTCTTGTACAAACCTTGGATACATATAAAATCTTTTGGTTTTGGTTTTGGTATCCAAGTTTGACAGCAAATCATTGAAAATCATTTGGGAAAAATTGAACTTTCTGGAGGTAGCTAAGCATACAAGAGCATAAGCTATTGTACTGCTAAACTCACTCCATCCAGTTGTCTTGCGAGATAGACAGTGTTGAAGAGTATGAACAAAGAATCTCCATTGAGGTGAAAATTTGCTTTTATAAAACTTGTAAACCTCAGTAGGACCTTCATACCCCATTCTACCAATTTCTTGAAATAGATCTTCCTTTGAGAGAGTAGAAATACCTGAGGCATCATCCAGATGAAGATGAGTGCGTATGCAGCCTTCTGTGATTGTGATAGGTTTATCACAGACCCTTGATTGAATGAACTGATTGCCATCAATAGTCTGAATGGATGCATTTGCCCAGAACTGTCTCATATGTTCCACATAGATGGTAGGATTTACAGTTAGCGCATATGCAATATGTGATGTTGTTAAGAAATCCACAATTTCATGAAAACCCTCAGCTTGTTTGGGTTTTTGTAACATTGCAAGCTCATTGTGGTCATCAAAGAAATCAAGTGCTGTCATCTTTCTGATCGAGTGTAGGGTTCGAATCAAAACTAGGGTTTACACACTGGTAATCAAGAATTCTAGAGAGAGAGAGAGAGGATGAAGACTCAATGGAAATTCAAAGAGCCGTTAGGGTTTTTGGCGGTCAGAGAGGGTATTTATAGGGTAAGGGATTCAGTTAAAAGCAGTACTAAGTACCCTAGCAGAATTAACACATACCCGCAGTATTAACCCATATCAGCAGTAGTAACATATACCAACAGTATTAACACATACTAGCAGTATTAACACAGTTTGGCAGTAGAAATAAGGCAAGCAATAGTAACTTTGCACTAACAGTATAAACCACCTAGCAGTAGTAACCATACTTAACCATATTTGAACTGTCAGCAGGAGTAATAGTGAGAGCAGTATTAACTTAACCAGAAGTACCAAGTATCTATTCAGCAAAGCAATCTGAAACACTTAAACACAAATGGTTAGCAACACCATGCACAATGAAATATGAGAAAGTAAACATTGAAGAATCTATATATAAATGGTACATGAAGAAAATCAAAAGAGGCTTATTCAGTGTTTATCATGCCCACACTTGTGACCAAGAATGTGAATCTACCCACATCAAAAGCTTTGGTGAATAGATCAGGAATTTGGTTACTAGTGTGTACTTTCAAAACCTGAATTAACTTCTTTTCATTGCAATCTCTAATAAAATGGTACCTTATTTCTATATGCTTGGTTTTTGAGTGCTTCACTGGATTATGAACAATGCTTATAGCACTGTTGTTATCAATGAAGATGGGAGTGTGAAGAAAAGTAATACCATAGTCCAACATCTGATTCTGAATCCATAGCACTTGTGAGCAACAGCTTGCAGCAGCTATATACTCTGCTTCTGTTGTAGAGGTAGACACTGTGGTTTGCTTTTTACACTTCCATGAAACTAGCCTTGCACCCAAAAACTGACATCCTCCTGATGTAGACTTTCTATCCAAGTTTGCACCACCCAAATCACTATCAGAATATGCAAGCAGATCAAATGGTGAGTCATGAGGATACCAAAGACCCAACCTAGGTTGTACTTTGAGATATTTGAAGATCCTTTTGACTGCTTGAAAGCGAGATTGCTTAGGCCTCACTTGAAATCTGGCACACATACATACAGCAAACATAATGTCTGGTCTTGAAGCTGTTAGATACATGAGGGAGCCTATCATGGATCTATAATGATGAACATCCACATCCTCCCCCTCAAGATCTGTAGTGATCTGTTTGTGTGTTTCCATAGGTGTGCTTGCAGGCTTTGCTTCTGAAAATCCAAACTTTGTAAGTATATCCTGCACATACTTGGATTGACTTATGAAAATGCCATCTTTCTTATGTTTAACCTGTAGCCCAAGGAAGAATGTGAGTTCACCCATAGAGCTCATCTTGAATCTTTTGTGCATCAACTCCTCAAACTCCTTGCACATATGATCTTTTGTGGATCCAAAGATGATATCATCCACATAAATTTGTACAAGCAGGATGTCCTTCTTCTTCCTTTGAATAAAAAGGGTCTTGTCAATGATTCCCCTTTCAAAATCATTTTCCAAGAGATAGGTAGACAGAGTGTCATACCATGCTCTTGGTGCTTGATGTAGCCCATAGAGTGCCTTCTTTAATTTGTATACTTCGTCAGAAAAGTTAGGATTCTCAAACCCTGGAGGCTGACAAACATACACTTCTTCATCAATCTTCCCATATAGGAATGCACTCTTAACATCCATCTGATATACTCTGAACTTCATGAAAGAAGCATAGGCTAGAAACATCCTAATTGCCTCAATTCTGGCTACTGGTGCAAACACTTCTTCATAGTCTATCCCCTCTTTTTGTGTGTACCCTTGTGCCACAAGTCTGGCCTTATTCTTTATCACTATCCTTCTCTCATCTTTCTTATTCCTGAAAATCCATTTAGTTCCAATTGCCCTGTGTCCTTGTGGAAGGTCAACCAGACCCCACACATTTTGCAGCACAAACTGCAGCAGCTCCTCTTGCATTGCTTCTATCCAGCTTGAGTCTTTCATTGCATCATAAGCCTTCTTGGGTTCAATATGGGATAGAAAACAAGACAACAAACCTGACTGTAAGTCTTTCAATCCTCCTAACTTACTTTGATGCCTTGTGATTATGGGAGAATTGATATCACCAATCACCAACTGAGGAGGATGATTCTTCTGAGTTCTTGTATGATTGACAGCCTCCTCATTAATATTTGCATCAAGATTGGATTCATTCTTTTCAGGAGTGTTTCCACCAAAAAACTGAAGAATTTTCATCATCAGTATCATCCTCTGACAATGTGGGCATTTCAGGACCTGTGTTTCCTGAACTTGAAGGATGAGCATCCTCTTTTTCACCTTTATCCTCTTTATCACCTTTATCATCTTCATCCTGTTCTGGATCAGAATCCTCTGTTTCAGAATCATCTTTCTTTTCTTGTTGACAAAATTCAACAGGATCAACTGTAGGTATAGGGAACAACACAAACTCTTGTCTCTGTTCTTGTACCTTTTCTGAACTTGTTCCTGCAATTTGCTCATTACTAAAACCCAAAGAATTAGTTAGTGAATCAATGTCAAACAGCCAATCAGGACCTGTACCAATCTGATTTGGTATGTTCTCATTGCATTTGACATTGTCACTTTCCTCTATAATCCTGGAAGAATTGTTGAATACTCTGTATGCCTTTCTCTGAGAGGAGTATCCAACAAGAAATCCATCCTCAGCTTTGCTTTCAAACTTGCCTAAATGAGATTTGGTGTTGAGAATTGTGCAAGGACACCCAAAAGGTTTGAAAAATCCAATAAAAGGTTTCTTCTTTTTGAAAAGTTCATAAGGTGTCTTTCCTTGGGATTTGACTACTAGAACTCTGTTTTGGACATAACAAGCAATATTAACTGCTTCTGCCCAAAAAGTAATGGGTAGCTTTGAATCTGCCAACAGAGATCTAGCAGCCTCAATCAATGTCCTATTTCTCCTCTCAGCAACACCATTCTGTTGAGGAGTCCTAGGAGCACTGAATTGTCTCTCAATACCTTTAGTCTCACAAAAGTTGTTTAAGTCACTGTTTTTAAACTCAGTTCCATTATCAGATCTGATGACTTTAACTCTTAGATTTGTTTGGTTTTCAATCCTAAGGACAAAAGATTTGATCAGTCCACTTGTCTCATCCTTAGTCCTCAGAAAATATACCCAAGTAAATCTAGAGAAGTCATCAACAATGACTAAGCAATAGGATTTCTTACCAATACTCATCACATTTGTAGGACCAAAAAGATCCATATGCAATAACTGAAGGGGTGAAGAAATTGTGTTTATTTCTTTGGACTTATGAGAAGTTTTGTGCTGCTTGCCTTTAAGACATGCAACACAATGATCATCACATGAAAACACTTTTTGAGGCAAACCTCTCACAAGGTTGTTTTTCACAAGTTTGTTCATAGTTTTAAAATTCATGTGACACATCCTTCTGTGCCAAAGAGATGATTAATCTAAAGAAGCTTTTGAAAACAGACAGTTTAGTGATGAATCAGATGAAACACTCTCTAAGTCCAAACAATAAACATTATCCTTTCTAGGAGTTCTAAGTAGTATCATATTTTCATCAACTACCTTGGATCCTGGAGCAAGGATAATACATTAAGTATCACTAAATAATATACTATGTTTCTTGTCACAAACCTGTGATACACTTAACAGGTTGTATCTCAATTGCTCAACATAGTAAACATCTTCAAAAGTCATCTTACCTTTTGAAACCATACCTTTACCACTTATCCTACCTCCTACTGGATTGTCACCAAAAGCAACACGTCCTCCATCAAACCTTTTGAAAATTTGAAGGCAGTCCATGTTACCTGTCATGTGCCTAGAGCAACTACTATCTACATGCCAAATGCTCTTCCTCTTGAGTTGTTGATTGCCCTCTGTGGGGATTGCTGTGCTTGAAGACTCTGAAACCTCATCCATCAATGCTTGATTCTGGATTGCCTCATCTGCTTGATCACTCCAATCAAATCCCATTCCATCTTGTGAGACAAGTGCTTGAGATGAGTTCCTGTTGTTGTTATAGTTTGTGGACTTTAACTGTTGATTGTTGCTCCCATGCTATTGAGAGATTCCTCCTCTGCATTCTCTTGCAAAGTGCCCCAGTTTATGACACTTGTAGCATTCCACCTTGGATTTGTCAAATCCAGCACCATCTTCTCTTCTCATGGCAAAGTTGTTTCGTCCTATTCTTTTAATGAATCTTTTGATTCTCATGGTGAGCATTGCCATTTGCCACTTGATGTCCATCTCTTCAAGATCATTAACATTGATCTGCTCCAGATCATCATTGATAATAGAAGATTTAGCATGGCTAGCAAGGAAAGCTTCCAAAACAGAATCATTGGGTCCATCCTGTTTTGAGCCATAAGCAACACTAACTAATTCTGTATTAGCAGAAGAATCAGTAGTAGATGATAGGAGAGCAGCATTGTGAGAATATCCAGATGGCTTCTTCTTTGATTCAACCTCTGCTTCAAACACCCTGAGATCATTGTAGAGGTCATCAAGTTCCCTATCCTCCAGATTATCATTCTGCCTGAAGGATACTGTATACATTATCCATTCTTCACCAAGCGATCTTAGAAACTTTCTGTTGACATCATCCTGGTCCATCTTGACACCAACAGTGGCCAATTCTCCAATCAACTTGTTGAACCTATCAAAGGTTTGAGTCATAGACTCATTCTTTGTAGACATAAAATTTTCATATTGTTGCTTGAGAATTTCTTTCTAATTTCTCTTAGTGCTTTTGGTACCTGAAAACCTCTTCTCCAAAGCATTCCACAAGATTTTGGCGTCAGCACAATTGCAAAACTGATGTTGATATTCATTAGGAATTTCCAAGAGCAAAGTGCTCAAGGCTTTCATCTCAGTCTGCCTCATCTTTCTTTCTCCATCAGTCTTTGGTGGAGGTCTCTTGCCATCTGCTCCCATCTCTCCTTCATTGGAGGGACCATTCTCAATGATGTCCCACATTGAGTAGTCTGTAAGAAGTATATACTGCCTAATCCTGATTTTCCACATGTCAAACTCATTAGGTTTGAGCATGGGAACCTTTGAAACAAGAACACTATCGTTTGATCCGTCCATGATGATTATTGATTTCTAAGTTCCTAATGCTCTGATACCACTTGTCAGGATCGAAATTCAAAACAAGAATTTAAATAAACACTCAGAAACTTTGTTAAAGAAGTTGCGGAATAACACTTTAACAAGAAATCAATGAAACAGTATATGAATTCAAATCACAAGTTGTATTGAATTAACTTGATGATTACAACCAAAGCCTCAATCTGTTGAACAGGCTCAACAGACGTTCAAAACTTCTCTAATGAAAGGATCACTAAGAATCTTGAGGCTAATTCTCTATAAAAAAACAAAAGACGTAAAAGACGTATCTTTTTCAATAATCTAAGACTTCTAGACTATATATTTAAAACAGATTACAAGATAATTATTAAATTAACGTTGATCTTCAACATCCATTCCATAATTATCTTCAACTCCTTGTCTTCCGCTTCAAGTAATAAACCATCCTTATCAACATCAGCAACATTAATTTTTCTAGCAGTATCTTCTTATCATCAGCAGTACTAACATGCTAGCAGTACTAACCCTTCAAGCAGTACTAATACTACTAGTAGTAGTAATTTCTTCAAGTAGCAGTACTAATGTCTTCAGAAGTAGTAATCTTCAAGTCTCAGTAGCACTATCCAGACTTAGCATATTTCAGACCCAACAGAGCTTCAAAGATCAAACCTTGTAACCATTGTTATTAATCTAAACAGGTTGGTAATCGTTTATGTGTTGTTGTCGATAAAAACTTGATAGTATTGTGGACCGACAAGGTGGTATATCAATACCCAACACTTTCTACTATTGTTGATTTTGTGTTTAAACTTTAATTAACTTGTTGTCTATACCAACATTTTTCTTTTGTTGTTGGTGTTGACTTTTTTAGTTGATTTGGATTCTTTAACGTGTAGGAATATATGTACAACATTTTCCATTTTTTTCTTTGCTCGTGCACATCTTCTATTGTAAATATCGATGATGAAATTCTATTTTTGCATCACGTTTTCTTTTCTTGATTCATTTGGTTTAAGGACGATATTTGTGTTTTTGTCTGTTTTGACATCCTCACTTTTTTGTTCTTCTTTTACATTGATTACCCTTGCACTAAGTTTTCCGTTGTGTTATTGGGACGTATATATGTATGAGATTTAATTGTGTTGTACTTTCCATTTTCTTTATTTTGACCTTTTATTTATTGGGTTTTTGTAGATGTGCAACCTTTTTATATGTTTGTTGAGTTTTATTTTTGTGTTTGTGTGATAAAGATATTTGAGTGCTTGCCTTATTCTGTTCTTAGTGTTGTTTGCCCTGTTCAGCGTTTATAAACATGTTCGTATATTTTGCATGTCGATTCGGCTTGCTTTAATTATGATTATTGTTGATTTTGATCATCATTCTTCTGTCGCCTTTTTGTTAATCAAATGTTATGAGAAACGTTGGGTATTCTTGTTTAAAATTGTTTTTATATGATTAAACCTATTCATAAATGAGTTAGCATTTTTCACATTGTCTCCATTACGTCTTTGATGTTGGCCTTTTATTGATGTTATCTTGTGTATGCGTAAAGTTTCCATTCATATGTATCTTGACTTCCATATTTACTTGATTTGTATGTGAAGTGGGTTGTGTGTACGCAAAACATATTTCATATTTGTCGATTTTCAATTCACTCGTTCAAAAATTTTGCACGAATTTATTTGTTTTAATTGGGTAGAAACATCTTAGATCGTGATACAAATGTTTGTGTGTTTTATAATAATTGATACAAACACATGGCTTTTGGTCGAATAGGATTAACCTTACGATATTCTATGTGCTTTCTCCAAATGGCTTGTGATTTTCTAGATACAAAAAATGAAATAATTCGATTCTCAAAGTATGGCTACGAGTATTGAGAATGGCAACATGAAATGCATCGGGAGTGAGAAAGATATAAGGCTCTCTCTTGTTTAAAAATAAGGTTAGTTTTCATGTTCTTCTATTTCATGTTTTTCTGTTGATACGTTTATAAATTTTGTAAAGTTATCTGAATCAATATGAACAATATTTATCTGAGTAATTGACAAAACGTAAAGGTTTCTTGGATTGTAGTTTATGTTTCTTGCAGGGTAACTATTAGCAACTATCTTGGGCTCCATCAATCGGTGCAATGAACGATATGTCTAAATGGAAGAACATACTGAGGATATGAAGCTTTGAGATATTGGGATTGCTTACAAATCAATTCCATGGTAATTAAGCCACTTACTAACATATTTATTTACTTCTCATGCGAGATGATTTATGTTGACTAGTGTGTGCAGATTGGTGATTTGCTCGAGTATGGAGGAACTTTCAACCACGTTGGGAGTTCTCAAAAAGGTTTACACATCAGTTAAGATAAGTGCCTGTTGCTCCATCCACACTTGTTTTAAAAATAATGATGCATACATTTCATAATTAACTTATGTCATATCATTTAATTGTCGACAGTTGAACTTTTAATGATGGTATATTGTGTATGCGTAAAGTTTCCATTCATATGTATCTTGACTTCCATATTTACTCGATTTGTATGTAAAGTGGATTGAGTGTATGCCAAACATATTTCATCTTTGTCGATTTTTATTTTACTCGTTCTAAAATTTTGCATGAATTTATTTGTTTTAATTGTGTACAAACATCTAAGGCCGTGATACAAATGTTTGCGTGTTTTATAATAATCGATACAAACACATGGTCTGTGGTCGAATAGTTACGACATTCTATGTGCTTTATCCAAATGGCTTGTGGTTTTCTATATTCAAAATATGAAATAGTTCGATTCTCAAAGTATGGCTATGAGTATTAAGAATGGCAATAGGAAATGCATCGGGAGTGAGAAAGATAAGGCTCTCTTTTGTTTAAAAATAAGGTTAGTTTTCATGTTCTTCTATTTCATGTTTTTTTGTTGATACGTTTACAAATTTTGTAAAGTTATCTGAATCAATATGAACAATATTTATCTGAGTAATTGACAAGACGCAAAGGTTTCTTGGATTGTAGTTTATGTTTCTTGCAGGGTATCTATTAGCAACGATCTTGGGTTCCATCCATCGGTGCAATGAACTATATGTCTAAATGCAAGACCATACCGAGGATATGAATCTTTGAGATATTGGGATTGCTTACAAATCCATTCCATGGTAATTAAGCCACTTACTAACATGTTTATTTACTTCTCATGCGAGATGCGACTTATGTTGACTAGTGTGTGCTATTGGTTTGTAACTTAAACTTTGACTTTTTCTATTCTTCTTCCACAATAATTTCATCTGTTGTTAATTGGTGCTAATACTCTTTGATCTCGTCTTTGTTTTTGTTTTTCGTACTATTTTGGTATCGACTTTGTTGATCCCAAATAAGATGTTCTAAACTTGATATGCTTTTCACTACACAAAAACTAACAAATAAGAGTGCAGAAGCGTTTTGAAGTGTAGAGAAATTAGAACTTGAAAGGTAGCAGACACACTAGCAAATAATGAACATAAACGTAAAATACAATAAGATGATTACTGAAAGATCTGCTTCATTAATTTGCTCAAGAACACCAAGAACACGCACTAGTATGTGCTGAAATGCTCAAGGAAATTACAAGGTTCTCTCTACTCAGTGTATGCTCGCGTGATTCAAACAGAGGTGGTGCTCCTATAATATATGAGGAGGATGCACCCCGTAGTACAAGACAAAGGCTGACATTCCATAAACGGAATGCCACTTGGAAAGGTAAACAATCGTGCGCCGCATAAATGATCAGGAAATCTTCGTACAGCAGGCTCACGTGTTCAGCACGTGGTGTTGTCTTGAACTATTGTCACGAAATCTTCCAACGTTCATTTCCATAGGTTAGCCATTACAGAGGCTCTGTGAGTGATCACAGAGGCCCTGTGATCTGAGATTGATCTTCAGGTTAGATTCCTCGGGTAGATGGTCGACAGAGTCTTCTGAGCTTGCGAATTCTATGGTGAGCTTGGATATTCTGAGCAGTCTTCAGCGGTTCCTATACTTAGCCTATTTTTTAATACTTCTATACATGTGAGTTGGAGCTAACAATCTCCCCTAAGTATTGAAAAATAAAGATTTGGAATGTTGAGTATTTGGCTAAGTTAGAAACTAAAAGAGGTGAAAGGAACTCAACCTCTGAAGGCTAATTTTCATTCAAAATAAAAGTTCCAGAAGGCAATTACATTGGAGTTCATATACACGAATGAAAACAAAAAAATATACAACATCAGATCCTATATCTTGGCATCTGGGAAATCGTTGATTCTTCTTCCAAATCCTCCTTCCTTCTTCAGCTCTCTGTAGTAGAAAGCACACATGTCTCTGAAGCTCAGATTTGCACTTATATTTTCCAGGAGGACATCTGCACCTTCAGAAGGGATAAGTGGTGTGCCACTATGCTTGATGATTTTTTCTTGAATGTTCACTAGAGACTGAGTTGAGTATTTTTGACTTTTTGTACCCATAAAGATCTTTTGTTCGCCTTTGGGATTGAGGTATACAAAGCCAAATTTTGGGGAGGTGATGATGGAGTTTGGAAGGATGTTGGCAAAGTGAAGTAAGGTTTACCCTTTTTATACCAAGATCAAGAGCTACCTGAAAATCCACTACACTGTAGTATAGCAACTTTTCCCTCATTGTTTTCTTGATAATTGAGTGGGCTTCTTGATACTCTCTCTTCCATCCATACCTCTCTTCTGTCCATTTGAAAAGCTTAGAGAGATCGTGAGGATGGAGGTTTGGTAGGTCAACATCTGTGAATGTCCATATTTCTCCATCTTCTCTTCTCACGACGTAATCACAGTACCAGAAGTTTTTGCACTTAGTGTGGCCCAACTTTATCCCTAGAACCTCTGATATCTTGGACATGGAGAATACGTTGTGTTTGGGCTGAGCCTTTTCTTTGTTGAATCTTCTCCTTTCCTCTAAGATTATATCCTCTGAGAGCTTGATAGTAGGCTGAAGATCATGAACTCCGCGACTGTAGAGATATTTGTAGACCTCTTCTTCAATGTCTTTCTTTGGAGGGACAGGGAAGGGTTTTCTTAAGCTTTCGAAGCCTTGGATGACTTCTGCGACTCTATCCTTTGAGGGTTTGACAATCGGGTCCAGGATTGGATGTTCTGAAAGGGGTTGCAAGTCAAATGCCCAGTCCTCCTCTTCAGGTTTCAGCCCTTTGAATGCCTCAAAAGAGCTCTTCATAAGTTTTTCGGTGTTGGGAGGAGGTGACTTTTTAATCTTCAGAGGTTCTGTGGCAATAGCTTTGCCCTTGTATTTTATTGAGGGTTTTGGGGTGGTTGTTTGGATTTTGGGAGGTGAAGCTGCAGAGCCCTTTTGTTGATTTGACTTCTGAGGTCTTGGCTTTGAACTTATTGGAACTTGATTCAGGGGCTCTGCTTGGATTGGTACATTTTGGATTGCCTTCTGCAGAGTCTCCCCCTCATGAGGACCAGGGTCAGAGGCATCAGGATCTTGGTCCTCATGCCTTGCCCTCTTTTGCCCTCCTTGAGTTTGGCAGGTGGCAGATGCCTTCCTCTTCTTTTTCTTACAGAGGTGATCTTTTGTATGTTTGGAGATCTTGTCCATGACACCCTCTGCGGCCAATGAGAGCTTGTTCACTTCATAGTGTGATTTGAATTTTCAGTTTTGCAACTGTAGACTTGAGCTCTGTGGCGACTGTCTTACCTTCCTTAGTGATGTCACTGCAAAGGAGGTTTAAGTTTCGCAGAAGCATTTTTTGCATGGCCTTAAAATCTTCTTTGGTTGCCAGGGCTTTCACATGTGTCGCATATGAGGTGGCTTCAGCTATAATAGGGACCATGACACTGCGTGTCATGTCCTTGATTTCATTCTTTAACTGCGTGAGCTCGGCCACCCCTGAGGATGT
Organism: Arctium minus; assembly: GCA_954870635.1. NCBI lineage: Eukaryota > Viridiplantae > Streptophyta > Magnoliopsida > Asterales > Asteraceae > Arctium > Arctium minus. The sequence goes on along the minus strand of OX941080.1, from coordinate 39,148,481 downwards.
AATATCTGTAGCAAACTTTCCCATTTCGTCCATAGCAATTTTCCCAACATCCTTTATGACATCGGTTTGAATGTTGACGGATCTGGCGCAATTTTCGAAGTGGGTCTTTGTGGCAGAGGTCTCCATGAGTTCTTTGATATTGGCCGAGTGTTGCTCTGAAGTTCTTTGAAGAGCTTTCAGAGCCTCTGTGTTGGCTCTCAGAGCCTCTGCGATAGCACTTGAATCTTGCGGATGTGCGGGAGTGAATGAGCTTTTCAACTCATCAAGTTTTTGGATTACCAAGTCAGCAAAGGCTTTAAACTCGCCCTTTGTGACATAGGAGTACGTGGTAACCTCTGGAATAACACATGTCCCAGATTTGGCCAACGAGTCTTTGGCACCTTCAGAGTTTGTGAGAATGTTGAGCTCTAATGGATTTCCTTCCAATCTTTGATGTTCCACAAAGGAATCATCTATGAAAGTTCTGTCAATAGGTCTCCTGGGGGAGGGTTCAGAGGCTCCCTTAAGATTCCTATTGATTAAATCTTGTGGTTGTTCTAGAACCACAGAACTGTCGTGATCTCGCACCACCAACTCTGAAGTGGTTTGGGGGTCACTCGTGTGTGTTACAGAGGCAACAAATGCCTCTGTGGGGGGTTGTGTCGTGTCTTGGGGAAAATGGACACTTATATCTATACCTTCATCCTTTTGAGAGGATGGGGTGGATTTGGTTTCCCCGACTAAGTGTGGCACAAAGGATGAATTAATATCCTCTGTCCGGCCAGATAGGTTCAGGTTCGGACCGTGCAGTCCTTGTTCAATACCTTGCTGCACTAGAACTGCAGAGGTAGGAATGTGGGTAGCACAGGGAGTTTGGTTAGGTTTTGTGCCTAAGGCATCTTTTCCACTTCTCTCCTCCTTTGATTTTTTCTTTTCTTCTATCCCCTCATCTTCACTTTGGGACTCTCCTGTCACATCCTCAATCTCCATATCTACCGTTTCTCCAAGACCTGCTGAGTACCTCTACGTTACCTATTTTGCAATTTCAGTGGCTATTTGCAGAGGACTCTGAGGTCTTTCTTCTTGAGTATCTTCAAAGATTAAGGCCCTTCGTCTTGTCCTCTGCAGAGGTTCAACAACCTCCGTAGGTTCATTCTCGATAATAAAGACCTCTGCCTTAGCTTCCTCGGTCTTGTCCTTTTCTGCCAATCTTCTCAATTTCTTCTTTTTTTTTTCAGAGGGCTTAGCCACCTCTATGGTTTTTGTAACATGGACAACTTTTGTGGTGTCCTCTGCCATTGCTTTTTCCTTGCTGGCCTTCTTGGCCTTTGGAACCTCTACTTTTGCGGTTCTCTTCTTGTGTTGTTTCTTTTTCTCCTTTGTTTCACTCCCCACCCTCTTCTTAATTTCTACTCTCTCCTCACTCACTATATGTGCCTCTGCAACCACATCCTCAGCTCTCTCAAGACTTTCATCCCTAAGATACACGGCTATTTCAACTACCTGAAATCCTACACGTGGGGGGGGGGGGGTTGCAGGACTCGGTTCAGGAGTCCTGTGCCCATGAATGTAAGCCTGAGAACCCTCTTCACTACCCAAATACTGCAGAAGTCGAGCTGGTAGAGGTCTGGATGCTGGATACCCTGTCTTTAGTGTGGTCGGCTTGTGAGACTTCATTTCGTGAAGCTTGATAACCTTGCCTTCTGCAGGTAACTTTCTTTCCAAAATCAAGTCATCCCCAAGAAGTAATGCTAAGAATCTTCCGAAAACCAGATTCTTTGGTTCTGTGCCCCTGTCTTGATCTTGTTGTTTAGTTATCACGGCATTCCTGATTTCTCTAAAGATCAATCCTGCATAATCTAGTGGAAGATCATAGAAGATCCCGTACATGATGGCCATAATTGTGTGGCTCGATTGGTCAAGACTGCCTACTTTGGAGGTTAGGCATCTGTTCAGTATGGAAAATAGAACGTTCCACAGAGGGGGAAGGTTCTGTCTTTTGAAGTCAGTCCTCTTGGAGATTGGGATGGCATAGCCTATGAAGCGTAAGAATTCCAAGAGTTCTTCTTCTATGGGTTCTTCAGAGAATTTCTTGAGGCTTAGATCATCTTTGGTGGGTAATTCAAAGATGTCAGATAACCTTCTTTTGTTGATCCCCAAATCCAGTATCTTCTCAGTTGATGGATGAGTTGCATAGCCCATGATGCAATACCCATATCCGTCCATTTTTACATGACGTGCACTCAACCAGAATTGTTGAATGTAGGATTCAGGGACATCATTCCTTTTCATGGTTAGGGCTTTGGTGAGGAAATGGTTTTTCAGAATGTTGATCAATGGTTCAGCTTCAGTAGGGAATCCTTTTGGGTCTAGAGTTACAAAGTGGTTATTGGGCTTAAGGTTCATGTTGCTCAGATGATAATCATGCCTAGTGAATGAGAGCATTCGACTTGTTAATACTTGTTCTTGTCCAACGGAGTGAGAATCAACCTTTTGTGCGACGGAGTGTTGAGAGTGGTTTGAGGCCTTAGATCCTTGGGAGTTGTTCTTTGATGAAACAGGAGAGGCCATTGCAAAAAATAGGAGAAAAGAGAGAAGTTCTTGCTTTTAGGGTTCTTGAGAGAAAATGATTTCAGGTAAAAATGGGTAAAAGAGGAAAAAGGAATTTATATACTGAGAGAGAGAGATAGAGAGGTTTAGGCGATAAAAAATAATAAGAATTTGAAATCCGTAATCGGTACAAACGGATAAGGAGCCGTTTATGAAAAACGACAGTACAAATACGGACCAATGAAATTTTGCCACGTCAGACTGGGCGGTGCACAATCGAGTACGTGCGCCTCCTCCTATTCTCACGCGCGTGGCATTTGCTATACCCAAATGACAGTGACTTTCATAAATAACCCGCATTGAATGACCATATGGTAAAAAAAATTCAAGAGATGAAAATGGCAGAAGCTCTGTGGGATGAGAGCTTCTGAGGTCATGCGCAAGGTTCTGAACACATAGGTGACCAAAACAATTTCGAAAGAACAAAGAGATGATCGAGTACAATTCAAATACCAGCTCAAAAGGCAAAAAGATCCCCTTCGTGAGGTGCAGAGGCTCTGTGATTGGTCACAGAGGCTCTGTGGAGGACCTTAGAGGTTCTGAGACCTAAAATTTCTAATTAAGGAAAGGTTTGAAAGTATTGATCACTCAAAGTTTTGGAAAAGATTTGAAGGGAGTGCCATGTTCCACATGATGCTTCAGAAAGTGGTACCTGATATCGATGTGTTTGGATTTAGAGTGCTGAACTGGGTTGGCAGAGATCGCGATGGCACTTTTGGAGTCACAGAGGATGGGGATTTTCTCAATGTCAAATCCATAGTCTCTGAGTTGGGTTCTCAGCCACAGAACTTGTGAACAACAACTACCAGCAACAACGTATTCTACTTTTGCCGTAGAAGTTGAAACACGGTTCTGTTTCTTAGAAGTCCAACTGACTAGTTTACCTCCAAGGAATTGACAACTCCCAGAGGTACTTTTTCTGTTGAGCTTGCTTCCTCCGTAATCTGAATCTGTATATGCCACAAGATCAAAGCCAGAGTTCTCTGGATACCAAAGACCAAGATTCTTGGTTACTCTTAAGTATCTAAAGATCCTCTTGACAGCATGAAGATGAGATTCTTTGGGGTTAGCTTGAAATCTTGAACAGAGACATGTGGCAAACATTATATCAGGTCTACTTGCAGTTAAGTACAACAGAGACCCTATCATTCCTCTATAGAGTTTGCACTCCACAGATTTTCCCTTTGGGTCTGCATAGAGCTTAGATCCAGTGGCTATAGGGGTTTTCATTGGTGAAAAGTCAGAGAGCTTGTATTTTTCAAGTATGTCAGAGACATATTTTGATTGATTTAGGAAAATGCCCTCTATGGTTTGTTTGACTTGCAATCCTAGGAAGAATGTGAGTTCTCCCATCATGCTCATCTCAAACTCACTCTTCGTCAATGCCTCAAACTTTTTACAATAAGAATCATTAGTAGACCAAAAAATAATGTCATCAACATAAATCTGTACAAGTAGAATCTCACCTTTTCTCTTCTTATAAAATAAGGTAGTATCAGTTGTACCTCTTTCGAAACCATTTGCAAGAAGGAAGTTTGAAAGTCTATCGTACCAGGCTCTGGGGGCTTGCTTTAGTCCGTAAAGATCCTTGTCCAAGAAGTATACATGATTAGGGTACTTAGGGCTTTCAAAACCTGGTTGAGTACACGTTAGGATATTACTTCAGGGGTTATCCAAGCCATTGAGGAGCCTGCTCAAGCTGCTGAGGATGATGAATGATCCTAGAGGCTCTTCTTCCGTATGAGATCTTATAACCGGGAAGCGTAGGTAGAACTTGTGGAAGGAAGACACTGGCGAGTAGACCTGTGAGAGCCCCCCATCAAAGGTGATTTGGCCCTACAGTGGTAGAACTTGGTGAACCGGGCGTACGAGGTCGAGGATGGCCTACGGTGCGTCTTATCTGAAGGGAACACGCTTTTTCGACCGCGGGGTGGTATGATTGTTGGGCTCAGTAGATCCCTCACTCCTCACCGGCTTACGGAAAGGGAGCCCCAAGCCAAGGAACTTACGCCGAAGAGTCCTGATAAATGATGATTGAGCCATAGGAAAGACAGCAACTTGAGTGCGGAGAAGGGGAAAGGCGCTCGAAGCAAAAGGAACGAAAAGCACACCATATAGGTCAGCGGCATCAGCAGTTGAAGAAGTTGACGGACGGATTCAAGCAAAGATATACTTCTTCTTGAATCTGTCCATTTAAGAAGGCTGACTTTACGTCCATCTGGTATACCTTAAAACCTCTGTGGGCTGCAAAGGTAAGAAATATTCTTATTGCCTCGAGCCTTGCCACAGGGGCAAAGGTTTCCTCATAGTCAATTCCTTCTTCTTGGCAGTATCCCTTTGCCACCAGTCTTGCTTTGTTCTGATCACCACACCATCCTCATCCTTCTTGTTCCTGAAGACCCATTTGGTCCCTATTGCAGTTTTGCCTTTCGGCAGAGGCACTAGGGTCCATACTTCGTTTCTTTCAAACTGCAGAATCTCTTCTTTCATTGCTTCTACCCAGTTTGGGTCTTCAAGATATTCATAAATCTTTTTGGGCTCGATAATACTAACAAAGTTTGTAAAGTAACAAAAGTTTGCAGTACTAGATCGAGTCCTCACTTTGTCAGAGGGGTCACCAATGATTTGGCTCTGTGGGTGACTTCTGGTCCATTTAGTCATGCGAGGTAGGTGATCATTTGAGCATTCTGAGATTATTTCTGAGCATTTTCTTCATCTTGATGTTGATCACCCTCCGTTGGAGAGAGATGATCATTTATACTTGCCACAGGGCTTGATTGATCATTTTGAGTTGATATGATGAGCTCTGTGGTGCCTTGTTCAGAGTTCTCTGATTATTCTGGTGTTGACAATCCAGATGAAGAGGGTTGGCCTTGTTCAGAGTTCTCTGATTGATCTTGAATGAGCTTGGAGCCTTGTTCAATGTTGGCCTCTGAGCGCTCCCCCTCGACGTTTGCACCTACAAAAGTAGTGGAAGAGGGTGAAGTATTGCTAGGACCAGTTAGAGAGGTACATGTTTGGTCTTCAGAGGCCTCAACTCCAGAGGTTCTGTGGTCATCCTCAGAGGGTCCATCATCATTGAACATCTCTTCAAAGAGATGATGAAGATCATTTGCTCTAGATGAATTACTAGATTCTTCATCCTGAAGTTTGAGTTCTGAGCTTATTTGCTCATAAGTAATTTGAAAGGAGTTATCAAATGAAACATTAATACTTTTTAGTATATGTTTTGATTTGAGTACATAGAATTTGTATGCCTTGGAGGTTGATGAATAGCCAACGAATTTGGCTTCATCTGCTTTTGGGCTGAATTTCCCTATTTGTTCTCTGTCGTCCAACACGAAACATCTGCAGCCGAAGACATGGAAGTACTTGGTGTTTGGCTTCCTCTGGTTGAGCAAGTGATATGGGGTCTTTGCATGCCTCTTCACTATCAATGATCGATTTTGAGTGAAGCATGCAGTTGAAATGGCTTCTGCCCAAAAGGAAATCGGGAATCCTGAGGCAGTGAGCATAGTTCTGGAGGCCTCCACTAGTGTTCTGTTCTTGCGTTCAATGAAATCGGGAATCCTGAGGCAGTGAGCATAGTTCTGGAGGCCTCTACTAGTGTTCTGTTCTTGCGTTCAACAACCCCATTTTGTTGTGGAGTCCTTGCATCTGAGAGGTTCTGTGAAATGCCCTCTGTCAAAAGATAGGCTTCAATGGTTGAGTTCTTGAACTATGTGCCATTGTCACTTTGAATTCTCTGTACCCTGCAATCATGAAGAACTTGTATTCTCTTAAGAAGATTGATTAGTACCACAGGAACATCAGATTTATTTCGAACAAACTCCACCCAAGTATATCTTGAGAATTCATCTATGAGTACAAGGATGTACTTCTTGCCACCTAGGCTCTGCACAGATATAGGACCACAGAGGTACACATGAAGCATTTGCAGAGGTCTAGTGCAAGAGATTTATGACTTGCTTTTATGGGCATCTCTTTTGAGTTTACCCATTTCACAAGCAGAACATAGATGTTCTCTGTCGAACTTAATACTTGGTAACCCACTTACCAGGTGTAATTTCACAAGTTTGTCTAGAGTATGAAAGTTTAAGTGACAGAACCTGTTATGCCAGAGCCAAGATTCCTCATTCTTACTTGAGACCAAACAAAGCTTTTCCTCTTTGTTGATCGACTTGAAGTCCATGAGGTACAGATCACCTCGTCTTTTGGCTCGCAGAAGCTCTGTGGATGTATCTTCCTTTAACAGAGAATAATATTGTTTTTTGAACATCACATCTAGTCAATTATCACAGAGTTGGCTAACACTCAGTAGGTTGTGCTTAAGGCCATCCACATAAGCCACTCTGTTGACATCGATGTCTCATTTGGCAATGACTCCATAGCCTTTAATCTGTCCCTTTTTGTTGTCTCCGAAGGTCAGAGAACCACCTCCATGTTTTTCTTTGTAAGAGGAGAGCAACCCTCTGTCGCCAATCATGTGCCTTGAACACCCGGAGTCTAGGTACCAAATGGGCACATGTTGTTTCTTCTGCGGACAGATCAAGAAGATTTAGGTACCCATTTCCAAATGGGTCCAGGTTTGTTAGGAGTCTTTAAAGATGCCTTAGCACCTTTGGTGTTGGTTTTATCCTCTTTAATAGAGGTACCATGTTGTCCTTTCTCACCCTTAAATTTGGCATTCTTGTGAGCTTGGGGTGAGATATAAGACAGGAAGGCCTTGAGAAATGTTGGTTAAGAGCATGCATAAGATCAAAGCATTTACAATGAGAGACTCAAGAAGCAAATTTCTTAAATATTTCATTACATTTATCAAAGGAGGGTACAGAGCATTGTTTACAACAACCTTTTTTTAGATTTGGGTTTCTTTTCACAGAAAACTTTGTCTAATCTAGGTTGAATTTTATCAAAAACTCCTCTTGGATGACTCTTTGATTGTACTCTCCCTTGATGACCTTCCTTTCTTGCGTTCACTGCCACAAAAGCATCAGTTTTATCAAATTTGGGACATTTTCCCTTCTGTTGCCAAGTGAGTTTTTCTTGAAATGGTTTTATGGGTTTTGGAGCTTTGGTTTCGTGAGAGATCTGGATTTTTTCTTTGCTTAGTTTCTCAAGCTCAAGAGAGGTCTTAGCTTGCAGACACATATCCATGAAGTCAGGGCAGATGGGTACTCCTGTACTTCTCCTTTTGGGAGTGACCATTCGGTTAAGAATACTAGAGGGAAGCTTATTTTCCTCTAAACTACTGGGGACTATCTCTGGTTCTATAGAACTAGTCTCTTCATCGACAGTGGATGACTCAAATTCTGACTCAGAGTCCGAATCAAGAAAGTCTTTGTGGATGAGGGCATGACTTTCTGGATATGTATTGCTTTGTCCACTAACAATGTCCTTTGAAATGTTTAAATCTTTGAGAATGCATGGGATCACGTTAGGGACACTTAGACACTCGAGCAGATCTTTCTCAAAGATTTCATGTACTTCAGAGATTATATCAGGATGACTTAGAAAGTGATTCACATATGTTTTTCTCAAGTCACTTTCCAGAAATCTTTTAAAAAGTTTCTCTTCCACAGAGGCAGGGACAAACTCTGGTGCATCAGAGGATAATTCCTTTTCTGGGATCATCATGCACCCGAATGCCATCTGAGTTTGTGATTCGGGATGACCAAATCTGAAGATTCCTATCTGTTTTTGAGACAGATACTTCCTTGGAATGGATTTTCTCTTTTCAGAGAGTGAAGATGACAAATCATTGTTTTCATACCATACATTTTCCATCTGCAGAGGTTTCCTCAGATGTGGTCCTTAAGAGGTTCTGCGTCTTTTAAATGTGGAAATCAGATTAGGAAGACTTGGTTTCAAGAATTGTCCAGGGCAGAAGATGTTTGCCAGAGATTTGTTTCGTTTATTTCTGTTAACCCAGTTAAATCTAGTTGATAATTAACACACAAACACAATATAGATCAAGAGATATAAAGATTAGAATAACAAACCAATCCCTTGAATAAGCAATGTAAACCTTGTGTGTTCTTGATACCTTAAATACAGAGAAAACGTACGGCTACTATAATCTTTAAACAATAATTATGAGGTATCTTAACCCTAAAACTAAACTAATTAAAACATTAAATACTTAGGCCATATGGGCTTTAAGCTTAATGGGCTTTCTAATGTGCTTGATAGACTTGAGGCCCATTTACAAATAACTATCAACTTATTGCAAGTTGAACCCTGAACTTTAACTATCAAATAAATACAAATTAAACCCTTTAATCTTGAATACAATTATTTGATCCAACAATCTCCCCCTTTGGATTCAAGATTAAATTTTTTTTGGCAATAGTCTTCAGGTCTTCACTTGTCTTCACGTTTCTTGAAAAACTTCAGATAGACGTTGATAGCTTTAAACCTTGTAGCTTTTCACAGTCTTCATCCTTCTCTTTCTTTAACTGAAGTGTCCTTCTGACGATCATCTTCCGTTAAGCTTTTGATAGATCAAGTAAGTTCAGACACTTTGATATGTTTGAGATCTTCAGCAGTCTTCAGATTATATTCTCCCCCTTTGTATATTCTCCCCCTTTTTGATAAGTGGTGAGAATCAGCATCATCAAAACATAGTAAAACAATCTCCCCCTTTGAATATGGTCATCAATTTAGCACTGTCTTCATGTAACGAGCCCTGTGAGAAATAAGAGCAGTCTCTCCAAATGGAAAGAGTGATTATTTCAATCTTTTCAGATTCAAATAAAAAGTAGTAACCATTCGAATCTTTTCAAATTCAAAAAGTTTAATAGGTGTAACCCTAAATCAACAAATGACTCAGTTAAAATGTCTATCAGTAACACAAAGTAACTGAGTAACACAAAGTTACTATATAAGGAGCTGGTTTTGATGTTGGCTCCCCAGGTCTTCCATTCAATCATTGAATAACACATGGTTATCTATGAACGTTCTGACAGAAAACAAATTTCTGTGTGCTAGTGCATGTGTATCAAAGAATTAAGCATAGATGATTGCTTTTTCATAAAGGTTCAAATTATGTAAACTTGTTGAGACAACAACAAATTATACAAAGACTCAATGTGCATGAGAAAGAGTTCGAAGGTGGGGCAACTTTCCTTCTTTTTCAATATTAGTATCTTCCAAATTAATAACTAATAACATATGTGCTGCGTCCCCAGAAAATGTGAAACATTCTCTTCTTGAGAAAAGAATGAGTAGCTGGTGGGGTTGTATGCAAGAGATGGCATGGGCTAGTTACCTATTTCAATGATGGTCACCAAAGAATGTGAACCAATCAGTAGATGTGGCTGCCCGACTCAGAAATAAGTTTTGATGCAGAGTTTAATATTCTTTTACTCTGTTCTCTCACCCTCTTTCTTTTAATGTTCACTTCTAACCAATCTATCTTTTTCATTTTACCTCTTCACACACCAACACTCAAACTTTTAACCCCTCTCCCCTCAATCACTCAGGGAATACTTCCTGGGTAGGAAACACTGGTTATCGTGAATCCATGGAAGTTCTGTTAAGCTTTCACACTGAATCCCATGTATTTTCCTAAAAGAACATGCTGTTCAACAGTCTTTTGTACATGAAAGCACAAAGGAATATAGTTACATGAAGAATAAAATTTGGAGAAGTCAAAACATTAGGTGTTTGACAATACGATTCTCCCCCTCAAACTAAAAGAGTTTGACAAATAAGCGCATATATGTTTGAAGAAGCTTAAGCGAAAACATTTCATGTCTTCATAGACGATTAAGCTCTTTTTTTTTAAACAGAAATTATCAGAAAGCAAAAAGAGATAACGCATTGAAGTGCGGGTTCTAATCTGGTGTGATTAGAAGCCATAGTCACTTGAACATACCTGTATATAAAAGAAATCATGGTAATCATTTGTGAAAATGATTCCTCGATTGTTAGCAGCAGTTGGAAAAAGTAGAAAACACAAGATTGAGACTCAGAATACTCCCCCTAGAATCATGAGTAAGGTCTAAGACATGTTCAACATACCAAGTTTGCTGATTAGAAATTGGAATCGCTTTTCATCCAACGGCTTGGTGAAAAGATCAGCTAACTGGAAGTCAGTTTGAACAAAATGCATTTCAATGTCACCTTTTTCTACATGATCGTTGATGAAGTAATAGCGTACATCTATATGCTTGGTCTTCGAATGTTGAACCGGGTTAGCAGTTATGGCAATTGCGCTCTTGGAGTCACAATAAATAGGAACACACTTATAGTTGTATCCAAAGTCCCTTAACTGTGTCTTCATCCAGAGGACTTGTGAACAGCAGCTAGCAGCAGCTACATATTCAGCCTCGGCAGTGGATGTTCAAACACAGTTTTGTTTCTTTGAAGTCCAACTCACAAGTTTGTCACCTATAAATTGACATGATCCAGAGGTGCTTTTCCGGTCTAGCTTACATCCTGCATGATCAGCATCTGTAAAGGCAGTTAGATCAAAACGGGAATCCTTTGGATACCAAAGGCCTAGATTAGGAGTGCCTTTGAGATGTCTAAGGATTCGCTTAACAGCAATAAAGTGCGACTCTTTGGGATTAGACTGATACCTCGCACAAGAACATGTGGCAAACATTATATCTGGGCGACTGGAAGTTAGATAAAGTAAAGAACCAATCATGCTACGATACACCTTTTGATCAACAGGTTTCCCGGAGGGATCTGCGTCTAAGAGTGTACCAGTAGCCATTGGTGTTTTCATGACTGAACTATCTGACATATTGAACTTTTTCATAATATCTTTTATGTATTTAGCTTGATTAATAAATATGTCGTCGGGTAATTGTTTTACTTGTAAACCAAGAAAGAAATTTAATTCACCCATCATCGACATTTCAAACTTTGTTTCCATTATTTTAGAAAAGTTCTTACAAAATTTCTGATTTGTCGACCCAAATATTATGTCGTCAACATAAATCTGAATGAGAATCAAGTCCTCACCTTGCCTTTTAAGAAATAAGGTAGTATCGACCGTAATTTTCTTGAAACCAGAAGCTAAGAGAAATTTAGTGAGAGTTTCATACCAGGCTCGTGGTGCTTGTTTAAGACCATAGAGTGCTTTGTCTAAAACATAGACATGATCAGGGTGATGAGGGTCAACGAAACCTTAAGGTTGTGCCACGTATACCTCCTCATGCAGAACGCCGTTCAGGAAAGCTGACTTTACACCCATTTGATAGACTGTAAAGTTTTTGTGCGCTGCATAGGCTAAGAAGATTCTGATGGCTTCGATCCTTGCAACTGGGGCGAATGTTTCGTCGTAGTCAATGCCCTCCTGTTGACAGTACCCTTTTGTGACCAAGCGAGCTTTGTTCCTCACTACTAATCCAGCTTCATCTTTCTTGATTCTGAAAACCCACTTTGTTCCAATGACAGATTTACCTTTAGGTAGTGGGATCAAGCGCCAAACCTTGTTCCTTTCGAATTGCAGAAGCTTGTCTTGCATAGCAGAAATCCAGAATGGATCACGTAGAGCTTTTGATGCTTTCTTTGGCTCTAAAGAACTAAGGAAGCTTGAAAACATGCAGAAATTCGCTGATGCAGATCTTGTTGTGACACCAGATTGTACGTCACCTATCATGTTATGCAGGGGATGATCCTTGGTCCAACGATGTGTACTTGGTAAGGATTCAACTGTTTGTTGCGTATTTGACGCATCGTTTTCATCATGCACTGCAGGTAGCTCCATAGATGTACTCGGGACATCTTGTACAGGAGTTTCTGATACTGAAGCTTCTGGACTTGCGGTTGAAGTACTCGTGACTTCATTTCCAGAAGAACTATCTGTAGAGACAGATTCAGTATTAGTAGAATCAGAAACTAACGGTTTAGTTGTACCTGATGGAGATGCAGTTTCAGTGACATCTTCGGAAGGTCCAGACATATCTTCAGAAATAGCAGGGACCTCCGAGCTTGTTGTTGATGTTGATATGCCTTTGTCAAAATCTGCACAAATATCATTGAAGGCATCAATAAACAATAAATCTAACTCAGATGAAGTATAGCTAGAGTTAGAAGAAGTGGATCCTTTAGAAGTTGGTTCTATTCTGGATTGAATAAAAGCTTTGTCCTTATGATCGAGTTCTGAACTGTTGTGTCCAGAAGTCCTTGTAGCATTCTCATCAAAGGAGACATTCATGCTCTCAACAACCGTTTTGGTTCGAATAATGTAAATTCGATAAGCTTTGGATGTCAGGGAGTATCCAACGAGATATCCTTCATCCGCTTTCTTATCAAATTTTGATAATCCTTGTCGCTTTTTAAGAATGTAACACCTGCAACCAAAAACACGAAGGAATTTGATGTTAGGTGTACGATTGTTGATTAACTCATATGCTGTTTTATTAAATCGCTTGACCACAATGGTATGATTCTGAGTAAAACATGTTGTAGCGACTGCCTCGGCCCAGAGGTACATAGGTAGATCTGAATAAGCAAGCATAGTATGAGCTGCTTCAACAAGAGTGCGGTTCTTCCGTTCAACAATGCCGTTTTGCTGTGGAGTGTAGGTTGCGGAGAAGTTATGTGAAATGCCCACAGAGATAAGATAACTCTGCAAGGTGTCATTCTTGAACTCCGTGCCATTATCGCTGTGAATCGTTCGAACTGGCAATTGAAGACGTACTTGGATGCGCTTGATTAAAGCGATAATCAACTCTAGCACATCTGACTTGTTGCGAAGAAACTCGAGCCATGTATACCTTGAATAGTCATCTATCATTACCAGCACGTATTTCTTTCCGTTGATAGATGTTGTTCGCATTGGGCCACAAAGGTCCATATGAAGAAGTTCCAGTGCAGATGAGGTCGATGATTCAGATTTGGACTTGAATGAGCTACGCTTCATTTTGCCCATCTCACATGCAGAATATAATGAGTCTTTTTCGAACCTCATTTCTGGTAGACCTTTGACCATACCTTGTCTCTGTAGCTTCGCTATGGATCTGAAATTCTGATGAGACAAGCGGCGATGTCACGTCCACGATTATGCTTTTGATGCTTTGGCTAGTAGGCAGAGTGGACGTGTGGCAGACAGTGTCGGAAAATCTACATAGTATAGATTTCCATGGCGTTCGGCTTTGAAAACTTCGTAACCATCGGGATCCTCTAGATAGCAATGAGTGGTTGTGAAGCGGACTTGATATTTCAAGTCACATAAGTGACTGGTGCTAAACAAGTTATGATCAAGCCCATCTACATATAACACTTTCTGAATCTTCACAACTCCATTATCGAGCATTCCATATCCTCTGACGTGTCCTTGTGCTTCAGAATTGGCAAATCTAACTGCTCCGGCAGGCTCCTCCACATAGTTATGCAAGAGGTGCTTGAATCCTGTCATGTGGCGTGAGCATCCGGAATCTATCACCCACAGCCGACAGGCCTGCAAAAGAGACATTTGTTTTGCTTAGGTACCATATCAAGATGGGTCCTTCGTGGTTAGCACAAAGCAATTCAGGAATATCAGCAGGTTTAACTTTCACTCGCCATTCATACCGGGGTTTTGGAACCCATTTCCAAACCATCTTAACATTTAATTCCTGAAATTGCTTCTTAGAAGTAGGATTGGCAACCTTAGCTCGAAACACTTTGGGTTGTGTGCAAGAATCAGAATTAGAATTAGACTTAAGGTTCAGTTTAGCTTTTCTTTTACTCTTTTTGGACTTAGGAGTGGAGTAGTATTTGAATGAGTTATCCCAGCAGTGTTTGCAATACAGATTCTTTCAAGCAAAATTCATAAACTTAGATTTATCGGAACAAATCTTACATTCATGTTCATCAAAAGAATTACTTTTCAAAATAACACTGTCTGAAATACAAAAAGTTTCACTAGATAACCTATCATTCTTATTCAAACTATTATCTTTATTCTTCTTACTTCTCCCAACTCCATTTCCATTTATATCTGAAACAGAAACAGGAACCTTGTTAGTCTCATGCTTAGAAGGTGATTCTTTTCTTGAGTTACTTGAAGTCTCACCCTTTTCAAAAATACTCGGTGGATATTCAGGACATTCAGAGTAAACAACTGAAGGTTTTACAGGAGCATCAAATTCTGGATTAGTTCTTACCTTCCAGCTTGGATCATTTGACATCTGTTTATCATTTGAAGCATTTTTAAACAAAGTAATTTTCAAATCATTGATCTCTGTGCAAAGCTCTTGATTTTCTTTTAAAGATTTTTCAAGTTTAAATTTGAGATCAAAGTTTTCATCTCCAACCTCATCAAGAGACTGTTGCAACATGTCAATTTGCTTCATCAATTCAGATGTATGATTACTCACAGAATTCGAATCCTTTGGATTGGAAACAGGATCAGAGTCACAAGCATTCATCATGTCAGAAAACTTTTCTTTAGTCATGGACTCAATAAACTCCTTTTTGTCATTTTTAAAACAGGATCCATTCGTGTTGACAGTTTCTTCTTCAACCTCTTCAACAAGTAAAGGTTTAGAAGGAATGGGATTTGAGACTGATGATATAGTTGTTGGATCAACATCCGATTCATACTCATCATATTTACATTCAGTCTCAGGTGGAACTGTGTTTGTGCTTAGTGATTCTTTTGAAGGTGTGGTAAATAGTGATTCAAACTCAGTAAATTCGATCTTACGAGTCGCATAACTGTTATTCAAATCACCATATTTAAAACCAACTGATTTAAAAAGATTTTGAGAATCAGTTCCACCAGACTTGCTCTCTCCCATTTCTTCTTGACCTTTGGTCTCAGTAAAAGGTTTAGAAGCACCGGCTTCAACAAAAGTTGCACGAATGTTTGGAATGAGTCTGATTGCGGAGCCAAATTTGTCAAAGTTATATAAATGCTCCGGTGCCTTTTTCAAAATATCATTAATTGGCACACCCAAACCTGGTTTAAGTTTATAAAACCTTTCGTCTTGGAGTTTATTTGTCAACAGATTTAATGTCTGCTCCATCTGACCTCATTTCATATTAATGTCCTCCAATTGCTTAATTTTGGTGAAAGCTACATTTCTTTCTTGATAGCAAACTTCAAATTTGATTTTAAACTCACCCTTTTCAGCATTAAGATTCACAATATCCTTTTCTAAGCCAGATATTTTTCTTTTTAAAGAATCTTTTTCAGCTTTTAAACCATCCTTTTCTTTTTCTTCCACAACAACTTTTAACAAAGCATTTTCATCACGAAAACTCAAGACAGATTGTTGTGCAGCGCTAAGTTTACCTTTTAATAAATCAAATTCATCTTTCATACTATGTATTTGAGTCATTAAAGATTCAATAAGTTCAGAATTATCACTTACCTCAGAGTTTGCATCTTCGGATTGTGCCTCAGAATCTTCATCGTCACCTTCCAGCTTTGCCATATAAAATACTTGGGTGAAGTGCGCTTGCTCCTCTTCATCTGAACTTTGGAACAACCAGTTTTCTTCTTCAGCCATCAGCACTTTTCCTTCTTCAGCTTTCTTGGCAATGAGTGACTTTCTTGCATAATACTCTGAGTTCTTCACTTTCTTGAACTTGCAATCTCTTGAGAAGTGCCCAAATTTGCCGCAGTTGTAGCATCTTCCTGGATCATCCTTTCTTTCTTCATGCTTTTCCTCTCTCTTTCCTTCTCTTCTATCTTCCTTCCTGTCTTCTCGTCCTTCCTCTCTCCTTCCATGCCAAGGCATGTATCGCATCTCAGACTTCTCTTTCTTGTATCCATCATACTTTGGCTTTGAGTAGAATTTCTTCTTGCCAAAGCTCTTCTTGAATCGGCGAGTAATTAGAGCTCAGTCCTCATAAAACTTCTGAATATCTGGATCAGAATCAATCTCCAGTTCTTCATCACTTGAAGCAGAGTCAGAGTCAGTAACCTCGGTAACTAGGGCCTTAGACACCTTTTTCTTTGACCTTGCAGAGTATACAGAACCATTGCCGGCTATGAGAGCCACATAATCTTTCAGCTTATTTGACTCATTATTGATGGTTCTCACTTCATCCTCGTGCTGAGAAAGAGTAGAGAAGATATCAGTGACGTTCTCTTGAGCCATGTTCTTTGATATCTGATGGTTGATGGCAAAGTTCTTCCATTCTGGATTTAAGTTCTTGATGAACTTATAATTTATCTCCGAAGCAGACTTAGAGATGTTATTCCTCCGCAAGTCATTGAGAATAATATTATATCTGTTGTAGGTCTCTAACAACGTCTCTCCTTCTTTTACGTGAAATCCCTCATATGCATTTATGCACAGATTCTGCTTAGCTTGGATAGAGGCTTCACTTCCTTCAAACTGTCTTGATAGTTCATCCCAGACTTCTTTTGCAGAGTTCCGACTGTGTACTCGGTTGTAGATGTCATTCGGAATTGCCATAGTCAGATAAATGAGAGCTTCTTCGTCTATCTTGTACTGATCTCTCTCCTTTTCTGAGAAGTACTGATACAGTTTAGGAACGAATCTATCAGGAATTTCTAGAGATGTGTCAGTTTCAGCTTGACCCTGTACTCTGACCATTGATGATGGATTCCATATAGGCTCTGTTCTTGTGATTCAGAAACTGAATCATTCTCTTCTTCCATTGCTGATATTCATCAGCCATGAGGACAGGAGGCTTGGACTGAGAGCCTATCGAGAGAAGCTGATTCGACATCTTAGTTGTACGGTTAGTAATTAAACTTATCTGTATCAAGACAACCAACTAGATGAGATAGTTAGAATCAAGTGTCAGATAAACACTACACTAAAAAATTTTCAGAAAAATAAATTTCCAAAAATAATTAAATGCAGTCCTCGCAACAGTATAAAGCACAAAAAAAATAATCACAGAAAAACTATCGCAAAAATCAGATATACGCCAAGAACAGTTCGCGCAAAGGACAGGTCGCGCAAAGTAGAGGTTTTCGCGAGAAGTGGAAGGCGCAAAGTAGGAATTCGCGTGAGCTGCGGGTGGCGCAAACAGAGGTTTGCGTGAGATGTGGGTCGCGCAAAGTAGGATTTGCGCGAGCCTTGGGTGGCACAAAGTGAGGTTCTCGCGAGCAGTGTGTCACGCAAAGTACGGTTTGCGTGAGCCTTGGGTGGCGCAAACACTATTGACCGGGAACTTGTCGACCGGTATGTTGCACGACCGGTAGACTCGACCGGTAAGGTGCTTGACCGGTAAGATGGTGTCGACCGATATAGACAGGACCGATAGAATGTGGACCGATATAGTGTATTTGATCGATAAGGTATGGACCGATATAGGATATTCGACCGATATTCCTTATGTGACCGGTATGGAATGTGGACCGGTATGATGCATGAACCGGTAACACGTCGACCGATATGGTCTATGTGTTGATCGGGTAACCGGAACCAGACTGGTCTTATTAACAGGGATGTTCTCGACCGGTAAAGTGCAATTCAAAGAACGACCGGTGATTATTCAACCGATATGTGGACCGATATTATGCGGTCGACCGGGAAAACGTATGGACCGATAAGTTCTTAAAGGTTCGACCGGTATGTTCTTACAGGTCGACCCAGAATGATACAATCAACCTAGAAATCACACAAAACCACAGAAATTGAAAGCACAGATCAGACTTTTGTACCCAGAAACATATATTGATCACAATATAATCAAAATTAACAACTAAACTCAACTTTCATGCATCAATTTCATAGAAACAGGTGTCGACAGTTCATGAACCCAGAAAACCAAAAATTCAATAAATTCAATCACTTGATGCTTTATAATGCAATTAACCAATCAGATAATCTTCAGAAACATAAAACTTATCTAATCAAATCAACTTTAAGCATAACAACACCTTAGAACAAGAGATCGATTTTCAACCAATGAACAGTCGATGAACAGTAATATCCAAAACTCGATGAACAGTAACTCGATGAATAGTGAATCGATGAATAGTAAATCGATGAATAGTAAAATCGCAAAACACAGATTTAATCCTAAAAACTTGATTCTTTAGGCTTTGATACCACTTGTTAACCCAGTTAAATCTAGTTGATAATTAACACACAAACACAATATAGATCAAGAGATATAAAGATTAGAATAACATACCAATCCCTTGAATAAACAATGTAAACCTTGTGTGTTCTTGATACCTTAAATACAGAGAAAACGTACGACTACTATAATCTCTAAACAATAATTATGAGGTATCTTAACCCTAAAACTAAACTAATTAAAACATTAAATACTTAGGCCATATGGGCTTTAAGCTTAATGGGCTTTCTAATGGGCTTGATAGACTTGAGGCCCATTTACAAATAACTATCAACTTATTACAAGTTGAACCCTGAACTTTAACTATCAAATAAATACATATTAAACCCTTTAATCTTGAATACAATTATTTGATCCAACAATTTCCAGACATTTCCAATATACTTTTAAGTGAAACTCGTGTTTATCAATATACCAAGTAAGGTGATTTACACCACGGGTTCCATAACTTCTCAAAGTAAGGAAATATGAACATTCTACCAAATATAAGAGATTTGAAAAAGTAAAACATGAGATTATGATGGAATGCACATCTAGCCATGTATCTAATTTTTACAAAGCATTTTAAAACTCACCACTTAGGTTTTAGAAGAAAACCTAAAACTTTAGCAAACCCTAGTTCTTGGAAGAGTGAGATGAGAGTCTTGGTTCTAGCTAGAGATTCCTCACTTAATGCCCCAAAAGTAGACTTAATGCTCCAATTAATGATCCCAACAAACCTTAGGCTTGAAATAAATGAAGAGAGGTTTTGGTGGGAGAAAATTGCACAAAGAGGATCAAGAAATCGTATAAGACTGATTTAGGTTGGAACAAAATTAGCTGAAAATCGGCTTGGGCACATTTATACAGCAATTGGGATACGAACGATAATGTCCGACGATTGCGCCCTATGGTACTCTCATCAGCACTTCCTCCAGGAGTGTATCGAGAGTGAGGGGAGTCTGCCGCGAGAGTGACCAATGTTTATGCCCCAAGGCACTTTCATTGTCACTTTTGCTGAAAGTGTACCGCGGGCACACAAAGGCCGACAATTGTGCCTTTGGGCACTCTCGCGATCATAGTCGCACAGAAGCGGCAGAGGCCCGAAAATTCAAACGATCTGTCTAAAAAGCTACATGCATAGCTTAGTGACTCAAAATGATTTGAGCAAGTAATGATGAATTAAATAACAAAGCCCAAGCAACTTAGAACCAAACGAGATTTATCTTACCTATAGGAAATTATGGGTGTTGCATTTAACTACATGTTGTTGGTTTCTATTAACATATTAATATATAACATTTTGCTTATAAGTTTTTGCCACATATGCTAAACTGTTTGATGATCGTATCAAGCATATGTGATAAATGTAGATGTTTTTGTTAATCACATGTGAATATGTATATTTACATTTATAAATCACATGTGATCACATTCACATATGCTTGTTGATATTATCACATTGACATGTACAAAATTTACAAGGTCATATATGATACATAACATATCATATGTGATTTAAAACGTCGATTCAAATAATTGTGAAAAAAATCAGTGAAAAATATAATGGATTAATTTTGAAGAAAATTATGAAAAACACTTGATCAGTATTATATTTAATAACTTTAATGAGTATATTCATAATCAAATTATAAGTTAATAATTGGAAATTATTTAATTTATTTAGCATGAGTTATAATTTTAAAATATTTAATTATGGGAAGATGCTGAGAGCTCATCGGCTACAAAGTCGATGGGTCCATCAGTTGCTCTCCCTTCGGTGCCCCCTTCCTTCCCCACTAAGGTAAAATCAGGGACTTCTAAAAAGAAGTCAAAAACACCCGATGCCTCCGCTTTTGCTTTAATGACTCTACCATCAAAGAAACTTCAGTGGCTACCCAAGTCAAACCCCTTCCCACAAGCGAAGGCCTTCTATATCCCCTTCTATGTCTCCTCTAAAAAGACTTTTGGTGCCAATCATCTAAGCCAGTCACCGATTCTCAAAAGTCGAGGACTGTTGAAATTCTCCCATCTGGGCCCGAGGAATCTGCTAAGCCGAAGCCTAGCTCCTCCGTACCCTCTCAAAAGGGTCCGGTTATACAATCGGGGACCCTCTTTGTTCCCTCATCAACCACTTCTCCGGTTGATGAGGATGACTTGGATACCTCCCTGATCCAAGGACCCTCCTCGCTACCGCACATCCTATCACCCAAGATTAACAGTCCCAATGAATTTGCACGATCCAAGGAAGGATCGACCATTCCAGGGCCGATTCGGAGGGTCAGGAGCCCTTTATGGATTTTCTACTTCTTGATACAGGATTGAAGCCATCTACCCAACTTTCCAAGAGTCTTCTTCAAGAACGAGATCCCTCTCCGGCTAAACGCAAAGAGGTTTCTCCACCAAAGCCCTCCTCACCGAAATCCCCACCCCACTCGCCGAAACCAAAATCCTCTAAATCATCGAAATCCCCACCCCACTCCCCGAAATTCCCCACCCCGACACCAGCCCCTCGTTGAAACCTTCACCGAAACCTACCCTAAAACCAAATG
Source organism: Arctium minus (assembly GCA_954870635.1). Taxonomy (NCBI): domain Eukaryota; kingdom Viridiplantae; phylum Streptophyta; class Magnoliopsida; order Asterales; family Asteraceae; genus Arctium; species Arctium minus. The sequence continues at coordinate 39,127,347 of OX941080.1, read as the reverse complement.
CCTCACCATCCGACATATCCTCCTCCTATTCCTCTCCCGATTTCCCACCAGCCTGAACCCCCATCTCACCTCTCCGAATACTACCCCACCAACCGCCGACCCCCACTCACCCCTCTACCTCATCTGCCACCCCACCAATTCCAACCTTCTAAACCCCAGTCACTCTTACTGCAGAGTTTGATCGGTTTGCTGCCACTACTGGTCATCGGGTAACAGTTCTGGAGAAAAATGCTCTTCGAGAGGATCAGATCTCTCGGGATCGTCAGCACAACAACTCCTCCATTGACGATCTACTAAGGATCCTCATGGAGGGTCCTTGGATGGAATGGATCAAGATGGAATGGCTTACTTCTTTCGATGCATGGATGGAATGGCTCAAGATGTCACTAACTTGGCCAAACCTCTTATCTTTTCAGTCGGTGCGGTCAACACTAGGCTGAAACGCCTCATTTCCTCCGATCTAGATCTTACTCTCTCAGTTGCTGCTCTCAAAGCCTCATTTGATGCACGAGATCAAGAGGTTGAGTCCCTGAAAGCCAAGGTCCTCTCCCAGGACTTGGTAAATTCTAAAATTTTGGACTCCCTCAATCGGCTTCACAATAAAGTCGATGGTATCCCGGTTTCCTTACCCAAGGCTCATACTTGGGAATGGGATATTGATATTGGGGATGTTGTCTTCAGCGATGAAGATCGGGATTGTCTTTGCTGAGTCGATTGGCGAGTGACTCTTGTGTCGACCCATCTTGGTGTTTCTTCCCCTTCGATCGTTGAGGGGGATAAATCAGTTGAGGGGGAGAAACCTATCCCTCAAGTCAAAATAACCAGCGTCCAAGGTGAAGAAGAGGGCACCGGTCGATCGACTCCTACTGATTGGGCTGAAGAATCTAAAGGGGGAGCTCTGAAAGACAAAGGAAAAGTGTCAATGACTCCTGAAGAAGAGGCAACTGATATGAAAAGAAGAAAAGAACAAAGGAACAAACGCACTTCAAGGTCCGATGTTCTCAAACTTCAACCTCTCCCAAAGATTATACCCCATCTGGGGATGACTGATGAAGAGCTCAAGGCTGCCGAAATTGCTCAAAAGGCATTTGATGAGAGTCAAAAACTTATCCGAAAGTCGGTCGAAGAGGAAGCCAAAAAAGCACAACTTTATGATGATCCGATAGAAGCTCAGAAATTGGAACTTGGAAGCATGGAGAAATCGGCCAGAGAAACCGATGAGCAAAGAAGAAAAATGTGTTCAGTGGTACAAGAAGACCCTAAGAAGACCCTAACCGGCCGATACGACAACTCCCCAATCTCAAGTGTTACTGAGATCTGCAAAAGATCTTATCTGGCAGATCATAACTTAGGAGAACGGGTTGAGCCAAAACGACAAGTTGGAATGGTTGAGAGGAAGACAAAGTTTTGGATCACATCAACTCTCTTCAAAACAAGATGAAGACTTACCGAAACAAGTACTGGATACAACATTATGCTACTGAAGGCGAGTTCATCCAAAAGCTCAAATCTGAACATCTCTCACCATCTTCTTCTTCCAAGACCAAGTCAAGATCGATGAAGAAAGAATCCGTCTTTCAAGAAATGGCAAAAGAAGGGAAGGTCGCGAATGTCTCCAACCTTGACCTTTCTTGGCCTACTCTTGTGGCTCATCTTTCCACCACAGTCATCACCTAGCCGACCTATGGAATCTTCTTCAATAATGGCTTTGGCCACATCAGCTTCTTTAGAGCCGATCAGATCCATATGGCTGATAGCCTGTTCCTTGCTAGTATTCTTCAGATCATTCCTATTGGCCCTCATGTTGTCCCTCTCTTCAAGGAGGTCACTGATGAACTGAAGAAAAGGGACTACATTCAGGATGATCCCTTTGAAGAATCTTAGATTCTTTTCCTTTTCATTTCTATTGTACTTGTAATTTTCTTTTGCTTGTACTCAAAATTTTTGAGTTTTATACAAGTGCAATTTTTTTTAATTTATGTTATTAATAGTTTATTCTTTCATTCATTTCTTATAAATGTAAATGTCAGATACCTTAACAAATCCGAAAAGAATGGCCTATGTGAAAAAACCGAAAAGAGTAAAATAGGGTCAAAATGCATTATTCATTTACTTACTCAAACTTTTTCTAAGTATTGGATGTCATCATCAAATAGGGGGAGATAGTTAGGCTATCAAGGATTTGAACATGACCTCCTCTTTGAGTCATCAACTCTAAGAATGTACTCACGATCCCTACTTGTATTATTTGAAACACATATTTTGTACTTAGATATTTTTAGGTTCTTTGTAATAGCTTAGTCATGGTTTTAAAAGATCGGTGAAGTCGAAGACCAGCCAAAATCAACAAGAAGAAAGTCTTCAGATGCAGATCAAGATGAACTTCCAATATTCAACTAAGCTGATAGATGTCGAGTCCACCAAATAATAAGTTCTAACTATCGACTAAATACAACCAAAATTGTAATAGCGGTAAGACGGGTCGAATCCACAGAGACTCGGTTTTAACTTATTATAGCCCAAAAATTTCAAGTACAAGAACGAACAATTAAAAATAAAAACGAGGAGGGGGGTTTGGATTTGATTTATTAAACTAAACATGAAATTAATACAAATCAAATATGATAAAAATAAAACCCAACATTAGTTCGACTTCGATTAAGATGTTGGCACTTATTATTGATTCCAAAAACGTAAACGTAGAGAACAAACCTAAGTTGATTATAGTCGTTAACAAGCTCTAACGACTTATATTTTTCCTTAATTTCACACCGGTTAAAATAAGCTCTTCAACCGGGTCATAATCACGAATAAGAAATTAAATAAACTCTCAAATTCTTAGATGTGTGATAGGGTTAGTTTATTAACCCTATTATGTCACTTTTTAGTAGATTTTACACTTGTTTTATTTACCCAATTTGTCCCTCTATGTCTCTTTTTAGTGTTATTTAGGCTTTTTAGTAGTCCCTTAGGTTTGTGTCTATTTATGCTATTTTCCAGTAATATTTGGTCTAATTTAGTTTTAGATGTTAATATGTGTAGATGTTGGAAAAACCCTACAACTTCCTGGAGGAATTGGATGAAGGTTGATTTCAAAGTTGTAGGAGTGCTGGAGGATTAGCAACTGGACCTAGGGCTGAGCATCAAACGGGTCGGGTCGGGTCGGGCCCCAAAACCCAAAACCCGATCGGATATCGGGTGGTGGATAAGAGCCCCGAAATCCGACCGAATACACTTCGGGTAGATCGGGTTTCGGGTGGTCGGGTCACGGATATGTTCGGGTCGGGTCTTCGGGTGGAGTAACAATGATTCAATCCAAGAAGTCAAGAACCCAGAACTTTTCATTTCTTCAGTTTCTTCTCTTCATCAAGATTATCTGCTTCGATCTCTCCCACTTTCTCATCTTTGCTTTTCACAAGCCAAGAATTAATATATTTTTCTATCTCAAAACTTTACATTTCCTTCCCCCATCACAGATTCCCCCTCTTTCCTTTTCTTTCTCAAAATATTTAGGTTTTTATCATCAACGATGCCATTGTTCTTCAGTTCACCCCATCTTTCTTTCTCTCTCTCTCTCCCTCTGCTACGGTTTCTTTTTCTTTTCTTTCTTCTTTCTCAGAAATCAGAAAACCCTTTCAGTCTCTATCGCCATCTTACTCTTTTTTTGGTTTCATCCTGTGCCGAACAACAGAGGTCAGAGAGAGAGGTGGTTCACCGTTCTGTCTTCTATTTTCTCTGATCGGTGGGCGGCGGTGGCCGGTCAGACCAGACTGATCGAGAAGAGAGAGAGGTTATTCTGGAAGAGATCGAGAACGAGAGTGAGAACTAGAAGGGAGAAATTAGGTTTAGAGAATGTAGAGAGTAGAGTTACAAAAAAGATTTTAAAATAATAATAATAATAAGTTCGGGTTTTCGGACGGGTTCGGGTGGGGGTTGTGATACCCGCCCCGATCCGTATTACCCGCAGAATAATTCGGGTTCGGGGGGTTCGGGTGATCGGGTGATCGAGTGAGTCCTTTTCGGGTAGTTCGGGTTTCGGGTCGGTCGGGTTGTTCGGGCCTGGCGGGTTTTGCTCACCCCTAACTGGACCGCTATGTTTTTGGGCCACCGCTGATGATTGGGCCGAAGATAGAAGATAATCGGGCCAAGCCTTTATGCTTAAATCATAATTTTGGAAGTTTCCATGGGCTTGTCTTTAGTTATAAACTTTTGTGTAATTTTAATTACTTTGGACCCAAGTTTGTGTTGGTATAAATATGTATGCCTTGTTATGGTTTAAAGAGACTAGATTTCACATCATGATCGATAAGACTAGATCTCATCTAGTATTAGGTAGTTGTTAGTATTATCCTTGTTTGTGGTTGATTTCGGCGGTGGTTTAATACATAAGTGTTTTGGAAGTTGTTTGAATTTTTCTTGTTTTTGGCTTTTCTAAAATCATTTTCCAAAGTTGTGTTGTGAAATTTATTTCCATCCGTGGTACTCTTTTAGTCCTTAAAGATTTCAAGTCATTACTCTCATTTTCGTAGTTAATTTTCGGTTACTCATTTGGTTACAAACTCAAGCTTTTACTCATCTTTCTCTAACCAACATTCTTCTAAAGTTCAAAAGTGTTCCCCAAGCTACTACAATCTATTTTCTATAAGTTCCAAGGCAAGAAATTACCTTTTGTGACATTAATTGGGTTGCAAGTTTTGTAGCTTGAAGCCTAAGTTACTGCAGCTGTACTGCAGTATTTATCTGATTTTCCTTACTTCCATTTTCTGTTTTACCATTTACATTTCTACACCTTATATTTCTACAATTTACCTTACTGTCATTTACTTTATTGAAATTTACTTTACTATCATTTACATTTCTGCACTTTACTTTATGCAATTTACTTTCCAGTAATTTACATTTATGGACTTTACATTTTCAGCAATTTACTTTTCAGTACTTTCAATTCCTTCAATTTACATTTCAAGCTAGCATGAGCTAACTCCTTAGCTTGGGGTGTAAGGCAGAGTTAGGACTAAAATCAGTATGAAAGTAAAAAGGTGTTTCAAATATAGCACAATTGTCTACTATTTATCTCAGATGACTAATGTTTCATTGAAGATTACATTTAAATCAACTAACAACTAACTTTTGTGTATCAAAATGCATTAACTTTCAGACTTAAGATAAATATAAAAATCTGAGATAATATGAGAAGGCTATAAATAGCTATAGCATCTGACAAATGCTATACTCATACGGTGTAGGATGGTAACATTGCGCTGTGCTAGGATTCACGAAGTCTAACATAAGTGATATCGTATCGATAACACGTAAGCCTGTGTGTACTTCTAGGAGGCCGTCTGACCCTATAGTTGATATTGTGACAATACTATAGGATCATCCTGTAGGATTGTCCAGGTGTTATAACATCTTTTTACTGAATTACTTGTTTTGTGTCTTAACAAACATTTGCATCCTGGGTTTTTCTCTAAAACTGATTTACAACTCACAATTCAAACCTCTCATAAATATTTCTTCGAATTCGCCATCTGAAATTGGTTTTTAAAAATTGGACTTTTTGAAAGAGCTTTCGCCGACCTTCCCTGTGGGATCAATATCTGGTACTTATACCATTATTACTTGTTAAGATACGATAGTAGTTCAAGGTGTATACTTTCGCTGAGTTCTACTTTAAGTGAATCTAAAAAAAAGGATTGCATACAACAATTCCGACACAACAATGTGATTAGCATTATCGGACTAGAAAAGCATCAACTCAAAGCCATAAGCTCGACCTATTAAAGCTTTGAACGCGAGATTTCAAGAATTCGATTCGGAAACCTTATCGAGACCGAATGAAATCAATTGTTAGTTCATCAAAATTCTGAGACGATTACGTATCTCGAAGTTGATTAACAATCTTCCATAAGAGATTCAAATAATTGATCAGACCAATTGAAAACTCAAACGAAATTAACATTAAAAATAGAAATCAAGCAAATGGGTTTGTCCTAAATGATTATAATGGAATCTCAAAGTTTAAAACATCAAAATCTAACCCAATTAATGTTGGAATGAAAAGATTTAGCCACACATAGCTAAACCTAAGTCACCAGTTCAAAAATAGTTCAAGAAATTACCGAAAAATTAAGACGAAATTCTCCCCAATCGATTCCTGAATTTGTTCTTCTCTCAATCGACGGTTACCCTTCAGCCTTTATACCCCCAATTGCAAAAACCGACTGAAAATAAACGTGGCCACTCAACTTAGACGCACGCGACTTAGGGCGAGGGTGTGGTCGTGCGAAAACCCGCTCGAAACACTGGAGTATCGAGCAAACAGTGTCCGACACGAGTGGTGGCACGGTTGTAGTCGTTGGAAGAGGTGCACCGACGATGGAACGAAAGAGATGAGGCATTGACCTGACTTCTTTCTCTGGGCTGCGACTTGTGGGCATCTGCTATGGATTTGGGCTGCAAATTTTTTTCACTCTTGCTTGCTGCACCAAATTAAATAATTAATAAGTATCTTTGAGAGATTTCGCGAGAGTTGGTAATTTATCATCATTTGGGCTGCAATTATTTTTCACTCTTGCTTGAGAGATTTCACGAGAGTTGTATCTTTGTAATTGCTTTTGTAATCCGATGATGATCACCGTATTGCTCTTTCGGGATGTATATGTAGCTTTTGTCGCCATAAATGAGCATTGATTGTCCAACGGTCTTGATATTGATTGATTTTTATGACGGTCATCCATTATATCTGTTTGGTCATGATGTGCATTAAACCTGTAATGAAAGATTCATAGAGGAAAAACGGTTGTATGCAATAAATGATCAATGATCGTTAGTAACATTACATAGATCGTAAGATAAGAGCTGTCGAAAGACTTCTTTTAGTCATGGACGTGAGAAACTCTCTACGGCCATCGTCGGGGACGACGATATCTTCTATCGTCAGGACCTTATCTTAATACAAGAATGGTTTTTAGACTGGAGATGTTTGGTTTTCTTCCGTCGGTCGTGACTTGTGGATTTTTACCCAAACAGTTTGCCCACAAAATTCGAAAATTAGGCGGCAGGTTGTTTTTTCGAATTTTGCAACTAGGTTGGACACGTGTCGATTTCTTGTAACTGAATCGTTTCCTTGAGCACCGAAGTGATTCTGTGGGGAAACATGCAACCGTTTAATTGCCATGACATCATGGCGACGTGGGGCACGTGGTGTCAGGTGTAGGGACAAATTCCGTTCATCCGTATAGGAGGGGGAAGAGTCGATAACAGGTGTCGACTATCTGTTGGTTCGTGCCACCACCGCTTTTGCATATAAATAGAGATTTTCGCCTGTCCTTTTCCTTTCTACGCTTTTAGGAAAGGATTTCAATTGCCTTCTTTTTTCCTTTAAGAGCTATCATCTTGTGAACTCTTGTTTCTACATAATTTTTTTCAATGGCAGTCGACCCTTTTAGCACCGTGAAAGGAGAGGCCGAGATGAAATAATTCAGATGTCTAGCCAAAATTCCAGTCAACGTTCGAATGAGTGCTCCGGTCCAGTGGAAGCTGGAGCAGTGTCCAAAGGGGTATTTCATCTTGTACGAGTATCCCTTCAAGATAGGCTTTACATGACCTTTCTCTCCTTTGTCGAGGGATTTTTTGTCGACCTTTGGGTTGTCACCGGGGCAGATGATGTCCCAATTCTAGCGAATCTTTCAAGTCGTGGAACAGTTGACGGCCAAGTGGTCGTCACCTTTTACTGTGAACGATCTGTTATTGGCCTATTCTGTCAAAGTAGAACCGAACCACAGGTATAGTCTCTTTTCCAGATTTAGAGGAGACCGTGTTCTGGTTCAGGCGACGGCAGTGAACGATCACAAGTGGAAAACGCGATTCGTTTTTAGTCGCGTGACACCGGGCGACGAGAATGGTTGATGGATCACCACTGGGTGGAACACAACAAGTAAGTTTCTTAGATTGCCGTTTTTTCTTCGTTTTTTTTGTCTTACGTTTGACAATATGTTTTTGTAGAGATCGACTTCTCTAGAGTCGTTCCTTATTCCGACTCGACTAAGAAGGTCGAGAGTTTTCTCCATTTTAGCATCGAGGAGCGTTCATTCTTCCTTATGGCGTAAAGGGAAGAAGATGAAGATGATGAGGAGGGCGTGGTCATCACCGAGGCATCTACTCATAAAGACACAGATGTTGAAGAAGAAGAGGAAGACGACGACGAAGAAGAGGAGGAGAATGGCGACACAAGGGAAGCCACTCCGGGTAAATCTTTTTTTTTTAATTTATAGATCGTAAGATCTTTGGGGTCTAGTCGAGCAGACGTCACCCAATAGGGTTCTAATGGGTTTAGTTGTTGGACGTCACCATTTGATGTTTTTGTGGGGTCTAGTAGAGCGGACGTCACCCAATAGGGTTCTAATGGGTCTAGTCGTTCGACGTCACCATTTGGTGCTTTTGTGGGGTCTAGTCAAGCGGACGTCACCCACTGGTTGACGAGACCATTTAGGAGTCTTAGTCATAAGACGTCATCCCTTGGTCGTTAGTAAGGTCTAGTTTTTGGTGAGAACGATACTTATTGACATGTTTTCATTTGTCTTTTCAGGAAACTAAGTTTCATTAGTACAAATGGCGAGTCCCTCGAGGAGGGAGTCTGTAGCCCAACTGGCTCGACAAGGTCGAGTGCTGAAGAGAAGGGCCCTTTCGACTACTGGGTCGGAGGGTAAAAAGGCGAAGACGGTCGCGAGGGAAACGTCTCCGACAAACGACGACCCTGAGGTTTTTAGTTCTAAGGAAGCGATGCCGTCACCAGTTGTAGAAGCCACACCGATTTCCTTGGTCCCACCACTGGTGGTGGAAGCTTCTTTGTTGAAACACAAGGGGAAGGGTCCTCAAGCAGGTGAGGATCCTAAGACCATGTCGATGAACATCAGGCTGCCGGTTAACTTCATGTCGTCCGGTGGTCTAGATAGGAAGGAAGTGTTCCCTTATGCATAATTTCTTCCTACCGACTGTCCACGGGCGCTACAAAGATCTAGCAATTGAAGACGTGGATGCCAGCATCACAGAATTTTCCTTCATGGTAAGAACCATCGAGTTCTTTTATTATTTTGTCATTTGTTTTACTAACTTGTTGTATGATTTTCCAGGCGTTCCAGGCATCGCTGGCACTTCATTCACGTTTGAATGACGTAAAATCCTTAGTCTCCCGATCTCTCGAGCAGGAGACGAAGGCTACTGCTAGGGCTGAAACAGCGGAGGAGGAGAGAGAACAGATCTCTCTTCGCCTTCAGGAGGTTCTCGACAAGTTGGAAGATGCCAAGCGTAAAAATGAGACGCTACAAGGTCGCATGAAGGAGGTGCTTGACGAGGCCTCTATCGATCGATTATATCTGGACGCGACCAAGATGATCTCGGATGCAACTGCAAAAGAATCCGAGCTCTTGAGGTTTGAGCGGGACCTGGCCCATCGGCAAGTCGAGGAACTTGAGGAGAGAGTGACGTCTGTCGAGGCATTCACTCATCTGAAGACTCGGGCAGCTCTGATCAGGCGTCACCGAGGAGGAGAGGATCATTTGGAGTCGAGAGAAGGAGATCTAACCTTCTTTCTAGGGTCAGTGGGAAATGAGGAAGACCTCGATTCGGAAGATGAACACGATCGTGAGATGTTAGACGAAGCTCCTCGCTGCTGAGGTCGTGGCGCCAGAAGGGCAGGAGTAGCATGCTCCTTAGTTTAGACAATTTTTTATATTTTAATCAGGCGACCGTTGGTGGTCGTGCCGTGCAGTGTAATATCTTTTTTTAAGATATTAATGAATTTTTTTTTGAACAACTTGAACTATCGTAACTTATGTATTATTGAAACAATTACTTGAACAATTGTTTAAGGAACTTACGATATATGTAAGGAAAGCAATTGAAAGATAACAAAGATTAACGAAAATCTAAGCAACTCAAAACAAGCAGGGATAACAAGAAGTACTTCAAACATTTTTGACGTAAATATGGTCGATTGTTAGTTGAACTTGCTGTTGAGCAGGGAACTTGCATTTCAACGCAATTTGTAAATGTATTGATTGATAACTTGTTACCAGAGACAATTTCACAAGGAACTTCACAATTGTCATAAGGTTTTGATCTTAGATCCCTTAGGTCGTACGACATGGTCGTGAGGTAACCGTAAGGCATAAATATAGTCGAATGTTCGACTGATCCTGCAATGAAATGACCTTAGAAGAGGTCATTAGTTGGACCAATGACTCTCTGATGCTTAAGTCAGTAAGGTTTGTTAGCAAGATAATCATAAGGAAAGAGGAGATGGGTTTTAGAAAAAATACCTCTTCAAATGTATTGCATTCCAACTTCGGGGAATGTCTCGACCGTCGAGGGTTTGTAGTCGGTAGGTTCCCTTTCCGACAACCTCGGTTATTTGATACGGTCCTTCCCACTTGGTGGATAATTTATCCGAGCTGGGTTCTTGTGTATTTTGAAACACTCTTCGTAAGACGTAATCACCTGTTTGAAAGATTTTGGCCTTGACACTCTTATTGAAGTGTCGTTCGACCAATTATTTCTGTGAAGCCTTCCTGATCAAGGCTGACCCCCAGAATTCTTCCAGTGCATCGAGGTCGTAACTTAGATCGACTAAGTTGTGGTCGACCATCGAATTTCGTGAGGTTGGAATGTGAGTCTCAACAGGCAAGACTGCTTCGCAACCATAGAAAAGAGAGAAATGAGTTTGTCCTGTAGACGTACGAGGTGTCTTACGATTAGCCCAAAGAACTGTCGAATGTTCTTCGACCCATTTGTCTTTTGTTGATCGAGGTAACGATCGTTTTGTTGCATGATTCAGGGAGTCCATTGGACTGGCGATATCGGGGTGTTATAGTTGTAAGTTTGATGTTATGATCTTCACATAACTGCTGGGTTCTGTCGCTTATGAACTGTGACCCGTTATCACATACAATTTTGGATGGAATTCAAAACCTACAGATGATGTTAGTCTGGATACAGGAAATGACTTCCTTGTCCCGAATCTGGGAGTAGGCAGTCGCTTCTATCCATTTTGAGAAATAATCTGTAAGGACTAGAAGATATACCTTTTGCCCGGGGGCCGGAGGTAACTTGCCGAAAATATCCATTCCTCATCGCATGAAGGGCCATGGAGTTAAATTCGAATGCAAGGGTTCAGAGGGTTTGCGAGACATACCTGAATGTCGTTGACATGCATCTCAACTTTGGACATACCTTGTTGCATCTTGTCGTAAGGTTGGCCATTAATACCCTTGTCGGGAGATACGATTTGCCAAGCTACGACCTACCGAGTGATTACCACACTCTCCGTCATGCATTTCTTGTAAAATGCTTTGGACTTGATTCTTATTGGTGACACATCGTAAGTTCAGTCCTGTCGACGATCGCCTGTAGAGTTAACCTCTGATCATGATATATCTGGATGCTTTATATTGAATTTTTCTAGCTTCCAATTTGCCTTCGGGAAGTTGGTCGTTTACTAGAAATTTTCTAATATCGCTCGACCAGTTATCTTCCTCTTCAATCATTTGTATGTCACTTTCACTATCGATGGATGACGTTTCCAGATGAATTATTGGAATAGCATCGAATGGATGATATCCAAGTGTCGACCCAAGATTAGCTAGTGCGTAAGCCTGGGTATTTTGTTCTCTTGGGATCTGTGAATTCTTCGAATTCTCTGGATTTGTTTTTGGCTATCTTGAGATAGACTGACATCCTGGAATCTTTGGCGGCAAAGTCCCAGTTCATTTGATTCACGACTAAAAGCGAGTCGCTTTTGAATTAAGTTTTGTTGCCCCCAGGTCATGGGCCATGTTCATCCCTGCGATCAAAGCCTCATACTCAGCTTCATTGTTGGTGGTTTTGAAGTCACATCGTATGGAGTACACCATCTTGACCCCCTGTGGTAACTTGAGGACGACGCCAAGTCCTGCCCCCCGGCTGTTGGACGATCCGTCGACATGTATGGTCCATGTTAAGTCGTCGAGAGTTGCTATAAGTTTTGTTGATACTTCCAGCTTTGGACTAAAATCTGCGACGAAGTCGGCTAATGCTTGCGATTTAATCGCAGTTCTTGGTTTGTATTCTATGTCGTAACTACTAAGGTAGATACTCCATTTTGCCAATCGACCTGTCAATTCTGGTTTTCTTAAGACATACTTGAGAGGAAAGTTAGTCACAACGGTAATAGGATGTGAATCGAAGTAGTGACATAACTTTTTTGCTGCAGTGACCAAGGCTAATAAAAGTTTTTCCATGGAAGAATACCTGGTCTCCGCATCGAGAAGTGATTTACTTACATAATAAATTGACCGTTGTTGTTTGTCATCCTCTCGGGTGAGAACGACATTTACAGCGTTTGAGCTGACTGCTAGATATAGTTGGAGGACCTCGTGATCCTCAACTAAGCCATCAAGAATTAAGACTTTCACAAATTTACAGGTTTATGGCAACTCAGAAATATCACCAAGTACCATGAGATGGGTGCTCATTGGCATCTTTTAGCATTGTGCTCTATGGCATCTTTACATGAGTGTGCTCTTTGGCATCTTTTAAGCTTGTGCACATTGGCATCTTTTGATCAAAAAGTTTATTAAGTAAAGAACATGCCGTAAACGTAACTTTCTATCTGACCCTATTGCAGGATTTGGGTCAGCCGCTCCCAGACCAGATGGCCTTAGGGGACTAGGTGTCAAGCACCCCTTGGAACTTACTTTCCCGGATCATCTCAATCACTCAGTTTTACATCTAAATGCTTAGCCCATATTTTCATTACAATCTAAAATTCTGACTTTTTAGGTTTTCTAAGCATTGTAAACTATAAATATTCCGAATCACCCAACTTTAAAGCAGTAACAAAAGCTACAAACATGTTGCTGACTTTTCGAAATTTGATAGAATTGAAATTTGAACATATAACAATTTCAATATAAACAAAGAAATTTGAAAATTTATCCTAAACACACATTTTATTCAAAAGAAAGAAAACTTGTAAAACTTACTTTATAGAATAAAATTTGTAAAGATTTAAACTTTGATTTTTTTTAAACATGTGTCTCAAATGAAAATTTGGATTTGAACAAAATTCAGGAGAGATTGAAAAACTCAGATTCATGAAAAGGTTTTGAGAAAAACTGGAAATACATCATAATCAGAGATATATGCAGCGGAATAAAAATAGATGTACTCACAGTATCTCTCTAGTTAGAAGCTTAAAAGCTTTGAAGAATGAGTCCTAGACTGATTTGTCTAGAAGTCGTAGTCGTTGAAGCACGGGTTCTAAGCTGAAGTACTTAGAAGCCAATTTTCTCTTACTCCCCCTTGACATGAGGTGCCTGCAACTTTGAATCAGATTGAGATTTTGATACCCACTTGAATTTGGGCCCGTGAAAGTTAGTTGCAGTTGTTATGGGGAAATTCTTATGAGATTTGACATTAAAAGCATGAGAAATATAATCACAAGAATGAACAGAATCATCAGAAGAAGAGAAAGCATAATCATCCGAACTAGAATATGAGGAAGAACATGAGGCATTTTTGGAAATTTGAATAATTTGCTTTATAAAGTATTTTGAAATCTTATTACAAGAAGCAAATGAATCACTTTTATATAATATGTCTACACATCTATCCTCATCAAGAACAGGTTCATCAGATGTCCGCTTAGCTCTCCAGATCGGCCTCAATGACTTGCTCAAAGTCCTATATGAAAGAATTGAATCAGAAGAATTAGAACAGTCAGAAATAACTTTATCTTGTTTCTTTGACTTATTTGACCGTCTTCTTTTACGCTTAGGTTTATAATAATCATCATTGAGCGTAAAAGAATCATCAAGAATTTTAGACTTAATATTTAAATCAGAAGAAATAATTTTACCTAAGCAACCAATCTGGTCAGAAAATAAATCTGAATTTACCTCGGAGCTAGAATTATTTTGAGAAAAGATATTAGATTTAAAAACTTCACTGTTGTTTACTTGAAAATTAGAAGAAAGGCTAGAAATATAATCTGGTTTTTGAGAAAATAATTTTTCTTCCAGACTAGACGTCATGAAAGAAAGAATAATATCAGATTCAATTTCCTTTAAAATATTTTGATCTTCTATCTTATCTTCAAGATCTATGATTTTGCTTTCTAATACTAACGGAGGAGTATATTTCTTAGAATCATAAATGATTGGAGAAATATTTTCCTTATTAGAATTAGGAGCATAAGAATCAACAAAATCATCAGACATTGAAGATTTGACATGAGATATATCATTTAAAACTTTTCTGCCTCTCCTCGAATTGTCAGGAAAATATTTGGCATTTTCGCTTGTGTAAACAAAAGGAATTTCCTTTTTCTTGTTATTCGTTCTTTTCTTATTTTCGATTTCTAACACTTGTTTTTCATTCATCCAATCAATTTTAAATTGAGGAGCATATTTAGCAAGCGTTAGATAATCGTATTTATATAAAGTAGGGGATTTTTCAATCGCATTGTTTAAACAATGTGGATTTTCAAAACCAAGTCCCCATTTTTGTTTTAACGCTTCTTCACTCCTTGGTTTATTCATAAAGATTGTTTGTTCAGATTGGTTCCTTCGATATAACTTTTCTTCTAACTTATTTATTTTATCTGAAAATTCATCTTTTAAAGTAGTCATAGCAGTCAAAGATTCAAGATAAGTCTTATTTGAATTTTCCAAATCATCCAATTTCTTTTGAAAGATTTCTTTAGTATTTTCTAAAATAGATTTTTCATCTTTCAAAGAAATTTTCAGTTTGTTAATCAAATCCGAATTTTCTGAATTTAAGTTCTTTTCAAATAAAAGTTGTGAACGCAAATCAGATAAAGCAGTTATAATAATGTTCATTTGAGAGATAATGAAATTGTAATCAAAATCAGAATATACCTCATCTTCATCAGTTTCAGAATCATCATCTGACTGGTCATCTCCAACAAAGCCCATCTGAGTGATCTCGACATTTGCAGCTTCATCGTCGGAGTGATCCAGCTAGAATTCTTCTTCAGCAAGAAGAGCAGTTCCATTCTCTCTCTTTTCGGCCAGTTCCAGTTTCTTTCTGTAGTATGCCGAATTCCGAACCACCTTTGCTCGACACTCCTTTGAAATGTGTCCCGGCTTACCACAGTTGTAGCAAGCAATTGCTTTCTTAGTCTCGTGTACTTGAACATTCTTTGGCCCAGAAGTGAAGCGAGAAGTGTTGGAATCCGACCGTGGTTGGAACTTTTTCTGGTAATGTTGAGAGAGAAGGATCATAGATTTCTCTAATGCCTCGCCATCATCTTCAGTTGACCCGTTGTAAGCATTATCAGACAATGCTTGTTTTGTCAGTTGTTTCGTGAGAAGAGCAACCGGGTCTACTGATTTCTTTTTCTTCTTCTCCAGTTTGGCCTTCTTCTCTAGCACCAAGCTCTCATCAGTCATAAGAATCTCATATAATTCCTGGATCTGCATAGTGGAAATTTTGACATCATTCTTCAGTCTGTGACAAGATTTATTCCACTCTGGTTGAAGTGCATTGAGGAATTTCAGATTTGTTTCAAGATCAGTCTTTTCCAGTTTAATCTTTCTCAGATCATTAATCACAGTGCAAAACCGGTCAAATATAACCTTCAGAGATTCATTGTCCTTTGCCTTAAATTCCTCAAAATTATTCATGAAACGTGTCTGGCGTATTTGTGTAGCAACAGATGAACCAAGCATGATCTTTTCTAATTGAGTCCACATCATATTTGGATCATGCTTGAAACAATCAATTCGATTGTAAATAGAGTTAGGCAGTGCTAGCATCAAATTGGACTTTGATTCTCTATCGGCTTTTTCACGTTTAATCTCTTCAGCAGTCAAAGGAGTGTCATTTTTCGGTCTGATGAACGGTCCTTCAGAAAATGACTTCATCATGTTCTCTCCGTTAGCCTGACGCTCAATGAAATTAATGAACCGATCTTGCCACTGTGTAAACTCATCTTCATTGATTAAAATTGGTGGACGAGTGTCTGTTCCCAATTGCATCATAAGATCACTCTTGTAGAACTGTGCTTGGAAAGCAAACTTTGTAGAATCCATGGCAGAAATCCAGAAAAATTCTGAGTATAGACTGAGTTGGCTCAAACTTGAGGTTTGAGTGAGAGACAGAAGACGCAAACTATGATTGTCGTGAGCAAGGGAAGACGCAAACGAGATTTGCGCGAGATATGGGTGACGCAAACTATACTTTGCGCGATCAATGTGTAACGAGAATCTGCCTTTGTGTGAGATACTTGAGGCACAAAAGTAACTTCTCGTGAGCAACCAAAGGCGCCAACTTAGATTTGCGTGAGTAACTAGAGACGCAAACGAGACTTTGCGTGAATAGTGAATGATGCAAATGAGGTTTGCGTGATGAGCTGAAGACGCAAAGTATACTTTGCGTAATGCACGAGTAACGCAAATGTTACTTTGCGTGAAGAATTCAAGAAGAGAACTTGCTCTTTGCGTGAGCTGTTGATGGCGAGAACTGATCTTTTCTCGAGCTGAAGGAGACGCAAAGCTTACTTTGCGTGATAGGAGTGAGACGCAAAGTTTGAACTTTGCGTGATAATGATGAAAACCTGAAACACATTAAAACAAAATTAGGAAGATTACGCAAATCAAATGATGAACTCGCGCAAACTCATATGAACTAGCGCAAAATTCAAATCTGGCGCAAACCGTTAGTAAAAGAAGAAAACTTCCAAAAAATCAATTTCAAAATTGAATTTGATTAAAATTCCTCACACAGACTTGAACGAAAACAATATTCATTCACGTTTCAATCAAAATTTTCGATTAAAAACTATAAAATCAAGAACTCGTATACTCAACAGAACCGAAAAACGAGTTTTCCGGAAACATTTCAAATCTCAAAAATGATTATCAAACACTGTTTTTCTTGAAATTTGGTGTGAATCAAAAGTGTTCTACTTGTAAAATCGAATCCAACAAACCAAAAATCAACGAAAAACAATCACAAACAGGACCGAATTTGATGAAAACTCTAAAAACGAGATTTTCTTGAAAAATTCAAGAAAATCGATCAAAATTTTAGATTATTTCACAAATTCAGAAACTAAAATCAATTCTCTCAAGATCTAGATTGGCTCTGATACCAATTGATAATCCAAAGATCTCTAAATCCTAGAGAGAGAAAGTAGAGAGAGATAGCAAGAAGCGCAAAGTAGAAGTGAATTGATGTATGCGTGAATGTGTTACAAGGAACAAGGACCAAAGGGACATAAATACCCTGGTCAGATACAACACAGTGTATAACACTGAACACTGTATAAGACCAAGCCTATAAATACAATGATTACTATAAAAACAGACTTAACACTATAAAATGGTTATGGTCCCCAATATACCAAAGCACAAGAAACGATTTCCAAACCCCATCTATTAGAAATCGCCCGTTCGGTATAGAACAATTAAGGGCTTTGGTTGAGGAAGATCATCACGCTCGCTCTGTTCGTTCATCGTCGAGGTTCCGCGTAAAGAAGACGATTAATCAATGGATTCAGGGGTATTTACTATATTATTTTTGTTGGTTATGGTACTAGATTAAAATGATAATAATAATATAGTGAATATTGATAAATTATGGTATTGATTTTCGTAATTAAGGATAATCATTCTATGATTTCGAATTTTGCCTATTTTATAGAAACCAAATTATTTTTATAAGGAAATAAACCTTTTGTTAGGGTAATTAACCATACCTTATTTATGAAATATGGTGTATATTGAATAAATTAAATTTATTTGATGGAGTATTTTTTTAAATTTGTCTACTGTTTGAAGTTGATTTATTGATGTCATATTGTTACCAATGTAACCTCTATTTCATCAATTAATTCGATTGAAAATACGTAGATGCTTTGTATGAAGTTATTTATGCGAATTGTGATCAACCCTAAGGAAGACACAATTTGGCCAAATAATAATGCGCGTGCAATGATAAATGTGTGACAATCATAATGTATTTTTTCATGTGAACAAAAGTCGATCCAAAGAAAGGCTATTGTTTGACAGTACTGATTATCAGTATTTGATCAATGCGTTGAGAGTACCACTTACATTTAATTTCCCTGTCCAAAGACTAGAAATTAATGGTTTTCTAGGTATCTCAATAAGTTTTTTTTTTTCCTTCTATCCCATTTGAAATTATTGAATTTTATTTTTGAGCGTATTTTCTTTATTTTTGTTGTATTCAGTTTCAATTGCCACAGCTACCAATGTATCTTCCCAAGTAAGTAACATCCCAATGCTTAGTGGGACAAATTTCAAAATCTGGAAAGACACCGTAGAAATTATTCTCGGTTGTATGGATCTGGATCTGGCACTTAGGACAGATCGACCCATTGCCACTACGGAAAATGCCAACGAGGCAAAAATTGAGAAATGGGACCGATCTAACCGAATGTGCATGATGATCATGAAACGCTCCATTCCAGAAGCGTTTCGGGGCTCTATTGTTGAAAGTGAGAATGCCAAGAAGTTCCTTGATGAAATCCAACAGTACTTCGCTAAGAATGAAAAATCTGAGACGAGTAACACTTTGGCTAAACTCGTCTCAATGAAGTACAAAGGGAAAGGGAACATTTGGGAGTACATAATGGAAATGTCCCACCTCTCGTCAAAACTCAAGGCACTAAAGTTAGAGTTATCTGAAGATTTACTCGTGCACTTGATTTTGCTTTCACTTCCTGTACATTTTGGGCAATTCAAAGTAAGTTATAACACATTGAAAGACAAATGGTCCCTAAATGAGCTCATTTCTTACTTTGTACAAGAAGAAGAAAGACAAATGAGGGATAAGACAGAAAGTGCTCATTTAGCCACAACTTCCAACAAAAGGAAGAAGAAAGAAGGAGTCACTGCAGAAGGATCTTCTTTAAAGAAACAAAAGAAGCATAATGAAGAATTCGTCTACTACTTTTGCAAGAAGTCGGGGCACATGAAGAAAGATTGCTCCAAGTACGCCGCATGACGTGTTAAGAAGGGTATGCTTCTAACTTTGGTTTGTTCTGAAGTTAATTTAGCTTCTATACCTAAAGATACTTGGTGGATAGACTCTAGTGCTACTACTCATGTAAGTATGACTATGCAAGGTTATCTATGGAGCCGACCGCCAAATGATGCTGAAAGATTCATCTATGTGGGCAATGGCAATAAAGTAGCAGTAGAGGCTATAGCGACTTTCAGATTACAGTTAAAGACTGGATTTTATTTGAACTTGTTTGAGACATTTGTTTCACCGTCTTTTAGACGGAACTTAATTTTTGTTTCTAGTTTGGACAAATCAAGTTATTCTTGTTCATTTAGAGATAATAAAGTTAGTCTCTATCAAGATTTAAATTTAATTGGTTGTGGTTCTTTGATTGATAATCTGTACATGCTTGATATTGCAAGTTCCTATAATGAAGTATTGCAAACAAGTTCACGTGGCACAAAGCGAAAATTAAGCGAGAATTCTGCTACATTATGGCACAAGCGTTTAGGTCATATCTCTAAACAGAGAATTTAGAGACTTGTGTCAGATGGGATTCTTGAACCCCTAGATTTGACAGACTTTCAAGTTTGTGTTGAATGTATTAAGGGGAAACAAACCAACAATAGAAAAGTGGGTGCCGATAGAGCTAAAGATGTCTTAGAATTGATACACACAGATATTTGTGGCTCGTTCCCTAATGCTTCATGGAATGGACAACAATACTTCATTACATTCATAGACGACTACTCTAGATATGGCTACCTATATCTAATTCATGAGAAGTCTCAATCCCTCGACGTTTTCAAAGAATTTAAAGCTGAAGTTGAACTTCAACTTGGAAAGAAAATTAAGGCCATCAAATCCGACCGTGGTGGTGAATACTATGGTAGATATGATGGATCAGGAGAACAACGTCTAGGGCCCTTCGCGCTTTTCCTTAAAGAATGTGGAATCGTTCCACAATACACTATGTCGGGCAAACCTAGCATGAATGGTGTTGCAGAATGAAGAAATAGAACTCTTAAGGATATGGTAAGAAGTATGATTAGTCATTCCTCTTTACCAGAATCACTTTGGGGAGAAGCACTAAAGACTGCAGTGTATATTCTTAATAGGGTACCTAGCAAAGCAGTTGCCAAAACCCCATATGAACTCTGGATAGGCAAAAAGTCTAGCATTAGGCATTTGCATATTTGGGGTTGCCCAGCTGAAGCACGACCTTATAGGCCAAATGAAAGAAAGTTGGACTCAAGAACGGTTAGTTGTTACTTTGTAGGTTACGCTGAAAGATCCCGAGGTTACAAATTTTACATTCCCACATCCAGAACATTTTTTGAAACGGGAAACGCCAGGTTTCTTGAGGATATTGAGGTTGGGGGTGAAGATTCATTAAGGAATGTTGTCTTTGAAGAAGAACTTGTTAGTGATAGTAACCAGGTTTATATACCTATTACTATTCATAGCAATGTTCAAGATAGTCTTAACGATGTTCAGGACCATGTTCCTGACATCGTCCCAAATATTGCTCCGATTACAGATAATAACGTTCAGGATCTTATTCCTGACATTGCATCGGAACAAGACAACAATGTGATGATTCATCCAACACCACTTATAGAACAACCTCAACAACCTCAAAAAGTGCCATTAAGGAGATCCACTAGAGAGAGAAGGAGTGTAATTCCAAATGATTATATGATGTATCTCCAAGAACATGAGGATAATAATGGCTTGTCAGAAGATGACCCGATCAACTTTTGCAAAGCCATGCAAAGTTCTAACTCCCAAAATTGGATTGATGCCATGAAGGATGAAATGAAGTCTATGAAGGACAATGACGTTTAGGATCTTGTAGAGTTACCTAAAGGTGCGAAACCAATTGGTTGTAAATGGATATTTAAAACCAAAAGGGATTCAAAGGGTAACATCGAAAGATATAAAGCTCGTCTTGTTGCAAAGGGCTTTACTCAAATGGAAGGCATTGACTATAAAGAAACTTTCTCTACTGTATCTTCGAAAGACTCTTTTAGAACTATGATGGCACTGGTAGCTCATTTTGACCTAGAGTTGCATCAAATGGATGTTAAGACAGCGTTTCTCAATGGAGACATTGATGAGACGATTTACATGCGACAACCAGAAAACTTTGAATCAGGAGATCCAAAGTCTATGGTCTGCAAGTTAAAGAAATCCATCTATGGTCTAAAACAAGCTTCCCATCAGTGGTATCACAAATTTCATCAGGTAATTACCTCATATGGTTTTGAGGTTAATATCATTGATGATTGTGTATATCACAAGTTTAGTGGGGGTAAATGTATCTTCATGATATTATATGTCGATGATATTCTGCTAGCAAGCAACGATATAGGATTGCTTTGTGAAACCAAGAATTTTTTTATGAAGAAATTTGAGATGAAAGATCTTGGTGATGCCTTTTTCGTATTAGGCATTAAGATACTTAGAGATCGTTCTCGAGGTATCCTTGGATTATCACAAAAGAGCTATATTGATACGGTCCTAAGTAGATTTGGCATGAAAGATAGTAAACCAGGAGACACACCAGTAGCCAAAGGTGACAAATTTAGTCTCAAACAGTGCCCCAGTAATGATTTTGAAAGAAAGGAGATGCAAAAGATTCCTTATGCCTCGGCAGTTGGAAGTCTAATGTATGCTCAAGTTTGTACTCGCCCTGACATAGCATTTATAGTGGGAGTTTTGGGTAGATTTCTAAGTGATCCTGGCATGCAACACTATAAGGCAGTGAAACGCGTGATGCGTTATTTACAAAGAACAAAGGACTATATGCTCATGTATCGGAGGTCAGACAATTTGGAGGTCATCGGGTATTCTGACTCTGATTTTGCGGGTTGCAAAGATAGCAATCGTTCCACATCAGGTTACATCTTTATGTTGGCAGGAGTAGCCATTTCATGGAAGTCTGCCAAACAGACCCTTATAGCTCCTTCAACCATGGCGGCAGAGTTCATTGCGTGTTATGAAACATCAAATCAAGGAATATGGCCGCGAAACCTTATCACTGGCTTGTGTATAGTAGATGGCATTGAAAGACCACTAAGGATTTACTGTGTGTTAGGACTGAAAGTCCTGTGAGTTGAAAGTTGTATAAAACATTTATAAGGGTTTAAATTGTAATTAGTTGAAAGTTTATTTGATAGTTGAGCCCAAAGCCCTTTAGGCCCATTAAGCTTGTTCGCCACATATATAAGGCGTTTGATAATAAGAATTAGGTTTAGTTGAGTTTAGATCTCATTCATAATTCTCTAGTCAATAGGTTTACTTTGCTTATCAGATATTCTCTCTGTAAACCTAAACCTTTCTTGAATATTAATCATATGACTAGAGGTTGTGATTCATTAGTTGTTCTTCATTGATATTATTGTTCGTGATTACACTGTACTGGGATCTACAATTGGTATCAGAGCAGGTTCGAATTAATTTTATTCGATACGATCCAACAAGGTTTGTCTAAAACCCTTTAATCGATTATCAGATAATATTCGTATTGATCGATTATTTTCTGGTTTGAGATTGTTTATATCTGCTTTGCGTTAATCTGCTATATCAATTTCTGGTATTATTTGGTCTCTTTGCGTTAATCTGCTATATCGATCTCTGGAGATAAGTCTGCATAATTTTTATCTTCTTTTCTTATTGAAATCGATTTCTGGGTTAAGATTGTTTGATCTGTGTTCTGTTTCTGGATCGATTTCTGCCATATCTGATTGATTTTGTGATTATTCGAAGAAATTGATTTTCTGCATCGATTGAGTTTTCTGGATTTTGAGGTCGATTAATTGGATTTTCTGGGTCGATTGATTTTCTGGGTTCAAAGTTTGATTTCGATCGATTTTATCGGTAGATTATCTGTTATCAATTTGATATGTTTAATCCATTAATCGAAGTATATGTTATCAATAAGCGTTTATCTCATTGTCTGTGTGATTATAGTTTATCTTCGACCGGAACCCTGTGACCGGACCTTTGGACCGGTGCTTTGTCTTGACCGGTACGTGCGACCGGTGCTCCTGACCGGCACTTACGACCGGTTGCTATCCAATAACATCAAAACACACACATCATCGCTATATATGATTCGAAGTGAGAATTGATCATAAAACCAAAAGAAAAAAAAACAGATGGAACACCAGATTAGACTAAACTAAGCTTAATCTTTCTCAAATCATTGAAGTTTGACTTTGAATCAGTTTCTTGTATGTATTCTGGACGCCAAGAAACATCAGGTCGGCGACTGCTTTGACCGAAAAAGAGAATTTGTGAAGAATCGGTGAGATTCTGTGAACGGTTTATAGAGATTCGGTGAGATTGCAATTGTGTGTGGTTTACATATTAATTGTGATGTTGATTCAAAATTGTGATTGGTTGCATTAAGTAAGTGGGTTGGTGAAGTTTTTTATTTACATCTATATATATATATATATAGGAGCGATCAATTGGAAACCAGTATTACATTGGAAACTTTGGAAACCGAAATCAACCAATCAGTGAATTTCTTTTTTTTTATTTTTATTTTTAATTGAAAAGGTTATTTTTGTCTTTTACATTATTTCATAATATATATGATAACTGATATTATTATTATATTAATAATTATTTAATTTTAATTTAGCTTATATATGGTAATAATAATCATTGATTAATTTAAAAATGAGATATTTAATTTAGGTAAATTATTTAATTTTAATTTAGCTTATATATGGTAATAATGAAACAATAATGCTAACACGATGAACCTGATGAATCTATTTTCATTATGAAACAATAATGCTAACACGATGAACCTGATGAATCTATTTTCATATACGGATATGCAACTGAACAGGTAATGAAACAAAAATGGGAAGTTAACAAAAATGGCACAAATTCATCATTTTCATTATGAAACAATAATGCTAACACGATGAACCTGATGAATCTATTTTCATTATGAAACAAAATGCTAACACGATGAACCTGATGAAATCTATCATCCAATGAAATCTGTAATCCACAAATTCATTCTGTTTCATCACAATATTAGATTGCGTGAGAAATTTTATAATAAAATGAAATTAAAAAAAAACATTTTCTTACATTTTAAAAGAAAAATAATTTTTTTGATGAAAAGACAAATGCTCCTCGTTTTCATCGTAAAAAAAATAACAAAATTTAGATTGCGTGAGAAATTTTATTTTTGGTTTCAAGTAATCTAAATAAAATAAACCTTTCTTGCCATATTTGAGACGCAAAATCAAAAGACATATTTACCCTTTTCATCTATTATTTTTATTTATTATTAATAAATTAATTAATTTACTACCATATATAATTCAAATGAATCTTAACCATTGATTATAAAGATCAATGACTGAAATTTGGTTTCCAAAGTTTCCAATGAAACTTGATTTCCAATTGATACCACCCCTATATATATATATATATATATATATATATATATATAGATAGATATAGGGAGAGGTTCATTTGCAACCCTTAAAAAGGTTGCAAACCTTGCAACCCACATCTTAACCGTCAGATTCATGATCGGCGGTTATAAAAGATATGGGGCCCAATATTTTTAATTAAAAAAAGAGAAAATTAAAAATAAAATAACCGTCGATCATGAATCCAACGGTTAAGATGTGGGTTGCAAAGGTTGCAACCTTTTTTAAGGGTTGCAAAATATCCTTCCAATATATATATATATATATATATATATATATATATATATATATATATATATATATATATATATATATATATATATATATATATCCCTCGTTCCGGTCTTTCTTTCTCTCCATCTCACTCCCTCGACCGGACCTTGTGACCGGTGTTTGACCGGTGCCTTGCAAGCGACCGGTGCCTTGCGCCCGGAATCTTGACCGGACTCGTGTCTCGACCAGTACTCTCAATCGCCCGGTGCCATCAACTCCCGGACCATCTCCCCGACCGGTGCCTCGTCGCTCGGCCCCTCCATCGACCGGTGTCTCCCCGACCGGTCCCTTGCGGCTCTCGGTGTCCACGAACCAACATCTCAATCAAGTTTTTGAGATTTTCGGGCAGTTTTCGAAAATATTTTTGAACGAATTTTTTTCGTGTTTAAATCATTAAGGGTTGTTTACAAAGCTTAAGCGATCGTTTTTTATTGTAAAATTTTCACCCATATCAAGCGTTTAAATTCTCGTTCGGTTTCCGAAAAATCTTCGGTTGCTTCGTTCAAGAGTTTGAGTGATTTTCTCGAGATTTAATCAGTTGAGGGATCTTAAGGGAACATAAACGATCATTTTTGATCAAAAAGTTTTAACCCATGCTGATTTTTTAAATTTTCGATCTCTTTCCGAAAAGTTTTCGGTTAGTTCGTTTGTGATCGTGGGTTGACCGGTTGAGTTTTAATCTGTTAAGGACTGATCAGGGAGCTTTAACGATCGTCTTGCATTGAAAATTTCTAACCGTTTTCGAGTTTTGCAGGTGTGTCTTGTTGGAGAAGATGATGAATAGTAACTAACGGATTCCGTTAGTTTGCCGTTAAATGCTTAACATTTTGGTCCTTTTCCGTTAGGTCTCCGTTAGTCCTGTTAGTCAGTTAGTTTGGTTAGTTTTATTTCATTTTTAGTCCTTCTAGTTTTTAAGTTTCAGTTTGTGTCATTTTTAGTCCTTCTAGTTTTAAGTTTTAGTTTGTGTCATTTTTAGTCCTTGTAGTTTTAAGTTTATGTATTTTGAGAGTTCTAGAGATAGAATTTTTCTGTATATTGTTGGAGATGGGATATTTTTCTTATGATGAGGACAGAGAAAAGATTGCTAAGCTCGAATTAGAGAACATAAATCTTGTTGTATCTGTTGATTTCTACTTGAAGAAATCAAAACAATATAATGATGAAAGCAACATACTGAAAGAAGAAGTTAGTGCATTAAAGACAATTAATGAAGATCTTCTGAAAAAGACTTATGGGCAGAATAATGAGAAAATACTGAGTTTGGAAGCTGAGAACACAGAGCTGACAAGAAAAATCTTTAACTTGGAAGATCAGATTATCCAAATCCAGAAAGCATCCGTTGAAAGTTATGAGGCGAAGATTAAGAGTCTGAAGGATGCTAATACTGAGTTTCGAAAGAAAATATCTGATTTAGAGAAAAAGCTTGTTAAAGATAAATCCGAATTTGAGAAATCATTTGCAAAGAAGTTCTCAGATTTTTCAAGAAAATGTGCTGATGAGAAGAAAGCAGTTGAGCTGAAATGTATCAAGCTTTCTCAGAAAGTTTCTGATTTTGAGAAAGTAATAATCTTGGAAAGAGAAAAGTTTGTCAAGGAGAAGAAGGAGATTGCACAGAAGAACGTTGGATTCTTTAAGGAAATATCCGACCAAAGAAAGGATGCTGAGGAGGGATTTGAAGAAGAAAGAAGCATATTTAAGGCTGAGATCAAAAAGCTTACTGAGAAGCTATCTGAACTATCTGAAAGTGTGCTGAAAGAGAAGAACACGAAGTCTGAATGCGAGACGAAAATTGACATTCTTGTCAAAGAGAGAGACAGATTTGCTTCAAAGATTAAAGAGCTTGAAAAGACAGCATCAAGTTAAAATCAGAAAACTATTTCTTCACAAAGGTCAGTTAAATCAGTTAATCAGATTCACAGTACTAACATTTTCTATGATAGAAATATAGATGGTTCAGGTACACATCTAAGAAGAAGGAGATACAAAGAAGAAGAATTGGTCTGGAGAAAGAAACCAGTTGAAGATGAGAAGAAAGATGGGAAGAAAGAGCTGAAAGGAAAGAAATCATGTGTACATACACACAAAGCCAAAAAGAACAATGCGCGTAAAGGTAAACCTGATCATATCTACTCGAGAGATCAATTAATCAGGATGTCAGGTAAGAAATACTATTATTCTTGTTGTCGTACACATGATCCTATTCACAAGACTAGTGATCATTACTGGTATGGTTCTTATTCCATTACTCCCATTCGAACTGCAACTAACATTCATGGACCCAAATACCAGTGGGTACCAAAGCCTAAAATTGATTCTGTGTTGCAGTCACCTACTGTCAAGGGGGAGTAGAAGAACTAAGGCTTCTAAGTAAATCAGCTTAGAACCCGTACTTCAACGGAGTTCGACTTCTGAACACTTCAGTTCAGGACTCATTCTTAAATGCCTATCTTACCTAAATCATTTAATCATGATTTGAGGGGAAGCTTAAAGGTAAATATCTTCTGATCTAGATCTCTGATTGGTTGAAAGAAGAACAACTTTCGAACATGAAAAACGTTTTCTGAAATGTTCAAACCACTTCTGGTTCTCAAAATGTTTTATGAATTTAGAAGTGTGATTTTAAATGTTTTTCAATTTTTGAGCATTAATGTTTAACTGACCGTGTGTTTCCAAAGATAAATACTTGTGTATTATCTTTTCAATATACTGTCAGGTATTCATACACACCAGTTCAGTACTTCATTTGAAATTGTTATTACCATGTCTCATAACGAACCAATTTTTCGATGGTAATACTCCCGTTTGCTTTCAAATATTGTTGAGCATCAATCATCATTTCAAAATT
Source organism: Arctium minus (assembly GCA_954870635.1). NCBI lineage: Eukaryota > Viridiplantae > Streptophyta > Magnoliopsida > Asterales > Asteraceae > Arctium > Arctium minus. Next base: position 39,099,729 of record OX941080.1, on the reverse strand, counting down.
TGTGCTTTCATTGCTAAATTGTTTATATTTGTTCATATAAACAAAATATCCAGTTTTTTGATACCCTAACCATTTTATTTGACCTGATTGATACATTGTCAGCTTCTCAACACAATTCTCTTGATTTCATTTCATCCATTCAATATCTTTGTTTTGAGAAATCTTCAAAGTTCAATTGCTCAAATATCATGAGCATACATTTTGACAATGTTATCATACATTTTGTACTTAACTGTTCAGTTAAACTGTTGAGCAACTATTCTTTTTAGGACTTACATGGGATTTGTGTGAGAATTTAACCAGAACTTCCATGGATTCACGTTAACCAGTGTTTCCTACCCCGGAAGTTATCCTTGAGTTATTGAGGGGTGAGGGGTCTTAAATCAAAGAGTGGGGGAGATAACTCATCCGGTTGAGTTTTTCTCATTATGTTGAGCGGTAACATGTAAATGAGAGTTTGGTTAGAAGTGAGCTTTAATGACAAAAAGAAAGAGGGTGTGAGAACAGAGTTAAAAGAATATGAAAACTCTGCACCAAACACTTTCTGAGTCGGGCAGCCACATCTACTGATTGGTTCACATTCTTTGGTGACCATCATTGAAACAGGCAGTGAGCCCATGCCAACTCTTGTTTTTACCCCCACCAACCACTCGTTTCTTTCTTAACAAAGAAATGTTTCATTTTCTTTGGGGACGCAACATATCTGCTATTTAGTCTTCACTCGGAAGATTTAGATATTGAAAAAGAAGGAAAGTTTCCCCACCTTCGCACCTCTTTCATGCATATTTAGTCCGTGTAATATCTGTTGCTGTCTCAACAGTTTACACATTTTTGAGCCTGAGAAAGTTAAGTAGCTTCAATCATTCTACACTTGCACGTACACACAAGGAATGAGTTTTCTTGTCATAACATTCATAGAAAATTTCTTTGTGGTTTTTCGATGATTGAATGGAAGCCATGGGGGAGTGAATATCACAAAAGCTCCTTTCCAAAGTACATCCGTTGTACAAAGTGGCTCCGTGCTACTTACAGGCATACTAACTGTATCATTTGTTGATTCAGGTTTACAATTCCTATTATATCTGAATTTGAAAAGATTCGGATATATACATTTCATGAATTGACGGATACTCAGATCAAAGGGCGGAGAATGTCAAATTATCATAAAGGGGAGATTGTTAGTTCATCACAAAGGAGGAGATCAAAGAATGTGTTGAAATTGAAGAGTTTTGATGATCATGATGTTCACAATCATCAAAAAGGGGGAGAGATTTACAAAGTTCAAGTTCAATTTCAAAGTCAAATCTTAAATCTGAGGTTGAAAAGCCATTGAATTTCAAAGATTGATTATTCTATCCCGTATCATGTGTTGTCTGCTACAAGTTTGTTCCTCCTACGAGCTGATTGAAACAAGTTCTTAAGTTGAAAGTCAATTCAACTTGCGGTTCAAAGACAGATTCTTTGTTATTAAACTGAAGATGCCATGTGGAATGTTGAAACTATTGTTCATTGAATTTGGTTACAAAGTTGAAACTATGAAGACCAAGAGCTTTATTCAAGGGGGATCGTGGAAAGACATGAAGTCAAGCAACACCAAAGTTCTTCAAAGATTCAAGAGGGAAAGAAGATCAAAGCTAAAGATTTCAAGAAGACAAATGCCTTATTCAACTTTAGGGGGAGATTGTTAGGACTGAAAGTCCTGTGAGTTGAAAGTTGTATAAAGCATTTATAAGGGTTTAAATTGTAATTAGTTGAAAGTTTATTTGATAGTTGAGCCCAAAGCCCTTTAGGCCCATTAAGCTTGTTCGCCACATATATAAGGCGTTTGATAATAAGAATTAGGTTTAGTTGAGTTTAAATCTCATTCATAATTCTCTAGTCAATAGGTTTACTTTGCTTATCAGATATTCTCTCTGTAAACCTAAACCTTTCTTGAATATTAATCATATGACTAGAGGTTGTGATTCATTAACTGTTCTTCATTGATATTATTGTTCGTGATTGCACTGTACTGGGATCTACACTGTGATAATAAAGCAACAGTACTTTACTCCAACAACAATAGAAGCTCTACAAAGTCAAAATTCATTGACATCAAGTTTCTAGTTGTCAAAGAGAAAATTCAGAATAAACAGATTTGCATAGAACACATAGGAACGGATCATATGCTAGCAGATCCACTAACCAAAGGCCTACCACCTAAGGTTTATCACGGCCATACCACTCATATGGGTCTTGTTTCGGATGTTACGTTGGTTTAGTGGGAGTCTTTTCCATGTTAGTTTTATGTATTTTACTTGAGGTATTGAACTATTTAGTTTTCTGCAGAATAAAGTTGATGGTCATTTATTTATTTCTGAATTTATTAATGTGTTATGTTTACATCACAATAAGGATTATGTATTGATCTCTATTGAGAATAAAGAAGGACTGGTTGGAAATGTGCATGTATGAGATCAAGATTCATGCAATTTTCACAACTCACCCATATTTGATCTATGTCATTAAGTGTGTTAGTATAGCGATCGTCGTGGTTTAGTCACGACTGTAATGTGACGAAAGTTGCGGTGGTTCTATTTCTAATACATAAAATGGACCAGATTGGTTAAAGAAAGCCTGAAGATAAATAGCATACAAAAGCGCACCTAAGGAATCGGTAATATAATTTCCAACATATGAAGCCCAAGTGGGAGATTGTTAGATTTTTCTAATAATTATATGGGCTTATATGATGAAATTATATAAGCTATTTTAAATGGTCTTTATTTAATATAGGCCCATGGGCTTTGACATTAAGAGGCACAATTAGGGTTTAATGGGAACCCTAATCACATGCCTATAAAATGGTTATGGTCCCTAATATACGAAAGCACAAGAAACGATTTCCAAACCCCATCTATTAGAAATCGGTCATTCGGTATAGGACAATTAAGGGCTTTGGTTGAGGAAGATCATCACGCTCGCTCTGTTCGTTCATCGTCGAGGTTCCGTGTAAAGAAGACGGTTAATCAATGGATTCAGGTATGTTTTTTTCCTTCTTAATGATTCGATAGTATGGTTTGGTCCTTAGGATTGATTGAGGAAAATTTCCATCAAAAGGGAAAGGGGAACGGGACTAGGAGGATTGGGGTGGTCTTTGAGTTGAGTTTTGGCCCTTGCTCTTTGACTTGAGTAAAGACATAAAAGAGAAGAACAAAAGAAGAGTAAAAGGAGAAAAATGCCCCTTACTTAACAGAGAATTTTAACGAAGTTAGCGACCAGGGACCATTTTCAAAGCAAAATGAAAATCACAAGGACGATAAATGTACTTATTGAAGTCTAGGGACGATGTTTATAGTTAGGTGTAAACCACAGTGACCAAATTTGTAGTTTCTTTTAACACTGAACATTCTTGTTCTACAAAAACCAATAGCAGTAGAACGTGAATCATGACGAATACAAAAAAATTGTTTAAATTCATTGATAAATATGATATAAATCTAAAACCGAACAATAAAAAACCATAAACCTAACTGAACATCAAGCATCAAAATCAATTTCAAACAAAAACCTAAATCTAAACCAAACATCAAAACCCCAATTCAATATCAAACAAAAACCCTAAATAGAATGAAGAATGAGGGAAGAACATGAATATAGGATTTTGTTACGATTGAGAGGTGCATTGTAGAACAACTATGGTCGGGGAGAGCAGGCGCTGAACTGAGACCTCAAATGGGGGTCGTGGTGTAGGGGCCGGTGGTCGGAGAAGAGGAATAATAATGTCCTTGGGAAAGATAGAGATGTTGGTGTACGAGAAGAAAGACATGTTGGTGTGGAGTGAAGAAGATGAAGGACAGAGGCTTGTGGTGTATGGGTAGGGGAGGAGCTGATCTTTCCAGGATGTATGCTCAACGATGTTGTCGACGTAGATTTAAGGTTAAAAAAGGAACGCGAGTCCTTAATGCACATAGATATATGAAAACATAAAATGATATATAAATAAAATTCAATGACATGTGGCATGATTTATATGGGTGTATTATTTTTTTTTAATTTCTTAATAGAAAAGGGGAAAGAAGTCAAATGACTGAAATACATCCTTTGTTCACTATGATTAATAAAAACATTATGCAGAATTAGAGACATAAACACAACGTATTATAAATTACATACCATAAGGCTCAAATATGTAATTATTTTTAAAGAAAAAGACTTAAAAGACATTATATATACTATATTATAAAGCACAGATAAAAAAAACTCTTAATTATTACTTATAAAACACAAGGTACTACCATTTTATGCATACATTTCAAAAATCTCTTAATCACAACTTGGTATGCATAAGATACAACTCGTTAATGCACCACCGTTAAATCCACCAAGGTTGAAAAGATTCAAACTTTACTTTTTCACTTCCTTCCATATTCAAGTTCTTTCCCTCCCAATTGGGGTTTCTCCGAAAGAAGATAAGTTCTTTACTTGCTCAAATTAACACTCATTTCCTTTTATAAATTTGCTTTTTTGAGTTCAGGTTTCCAAGATCAGCTTTGTCTTCCCAAAATGTTATCAAATTCAAAATTCAAATTAACAAAATCTCCCGTATATAATGAAATCCCTTCCACATCCCAATTCAAATTCAAGCTGAAATTCTTTTCTCGTAGAATCACTGATATAGGGTTTTGTAAACCAACAATAGAGTTTTCATATTCTAAGTCATCTTCTGCCTTCATCGTCCCCTCTTTGTTCCATTTGAACAATTTTTATTTGTGTGACCAATGTTGTCTTTTGGTTCTTTTTTTTTAGAAAATGTTGCTTGATTCGGATGGGGTAATCAATTTCATTTTTCGATTTCTATCTGGTTAACATCAATTTCAACTTTTTATAGTTAATATTTTGTTTTTGTTTTTCGAGAATCCATTTAGGTTTCTTAACATGTTTTTATATCTAGAACATCCAGGGACGATGATCGATTAAAAAAGATGTTGGTGGTGTTGCTTAACTTGCTTCAGGTTTGTTTCCTCCAATGATAATCGTTTGCCATGATTACCAATATTTTGATTTGTTTCCTCCAATGGGTTTGATGATGGGAGCTTTACAACATCTATTGATATAATTTTGGTTCTTAGTTTTTGGTTTAAATTTTAATTTTGGTTTTGTTTTTATTTTTGATTTTGTTTTTTCAGTTTTGTTTTGCTTTTCATTTTGATTTTTCAGGGGAGAAATCACCGGGAAAATATGGTTGGTCATCGGAAGAAGATGGTGGTTCACCGATATAGGGTTGAGGTTGGTTTTTGACTTTTATTATGGCACAACTCTTATTTTTATACATCTTAAATCTTGTTCTTACTGGTGTGGTCTTGTTCACCGCCCAAAGTTTGATCTCCATGGTTGTATATATTTGTTGTTTAGTTTGCTCATGTTCTTTTCTAAGCATAGGTGCATGATGTTGAGAGAGATTTGACTTCATATTTTTGCTGGAAAATCCTAAGGGTTGTGGTTGTTTCTTTTTCTTTTCTTCTTTTTTTTTTTTAAAAAATGTTTTTTTTGTATATTTTGGTTGATGGTGGACAACATCTTCAATTACTAAATTTGATTGGAGATAGTCAAGTTTTACAAAATTTGGAGTATGGATTATCTAAATTTACTAATGGTTGGAGCTCTATTTATGCTATTTGGAAGATCACAGATTTTGAATGTAATAAAGGGAAAAAAGGAGTATGGTGTGTGGTTTTCAATGGCCCATTAGTAGAATTTTATGTGATGTGCAGTGGATATAATTTTTTGGGTTTATAGTACTACTGTAAATTTTGTGTCATTAGAGTTGTATGTGACCTACAAATTCTTATAGATTGCAAGTTCAATAAGGGAATACTTTAGCATTTTAATCATCAAACAATAAAATATTTGAAAATCTAAAGCAATTCATAACCATGAGTAAACCTAAGACCGGCCAACATATATATTTTTATTAGTTAAATAACCTATACTATATTATAAAACATTTTGTTTAAAGTCTATAAAAGAACCATTTAAGCCTCAAATGTTGTTGATTTTTCTTTAATTATGATGGTACATGTATTTTCTTCATGTGTTTTTAAAGCCTTTTGAATTATATAAAACTAACTAATAATGAACCTATATATACGTTTAGATACAAAATAATACTATCCAACATTATCTTTGTTATTTTTACCTATTCTATATTATAATGTTTTGAAAAAATATTATCATTTGTTAGATATCGCCGATTAATACATGTTTTTAAAATTCAAATATACATTTAACGATTACTTTAATATAATTTCTTAATGTTTCATGATTAAAAAAACTCAAGTTATGCGTTTATCACTACTAATGCTCCATAAATATATGATATACTCCATATATATCTTTTTTTCTGACAAGCTATTACATTAATTTTTTATTTCCATTTACAATTGATTTCAATAAATAATGGAATTTAAATCCATTCCAATCCTATAAACCAAACACACAAAATGATTTCAAATCCCTCCAAATCCAAATCTCTATAAGAAATCCAATCCATTCCATTCTACAAACCAAAGGGACCCTAAGTTTTGAGAATTCCTTAAAACTTAATATATGGAAAAAAAATTAATTTAATATTCATACCTACCAATAAGATTGAATTATTATTATTTATATAAATTCTTTTTGAAAAAATGTATTGGAATCGTAAATTCATATAATAATTTTAATATAATGAATTCATTTTAAAGATTTTGACTTTTAATTATTTATTTTAGATAATAATGAAATTTCTGATGACTTATTTAAACTCCTTATTGACTTATTGTTTTTGTCACCACTAATAAGCTATTTCTAGTGTTTGGATCGATAAAAAACTGCTTATAGCTTCATGTCACCGCTAATAAGTAGTTTTTAAGAAGTTAATTCATTCTAACTTATCAACTTATTTGAAACAATTTATGATTTTTTTTGATTATTTTATATGTATAAACAAACCCAAACACCCTTAAATAACAACTTATTAGCTTATTACGTTTTGCTATCACAATAAGCTAATCAAAACATATTTTATAAAATTTCTTTTTGTTACAACATAAGTTGAATATCATTTAAAAAAAAAGCAAGTAGTTTAAATAAGCAATCCCAAACACCCTAAATAAAAACAAATCATGTCTAGCTGAGGGCGGCAACATCCTCGGAGGGGTTGTGGATGGTATCCCAATCTACCTGGGTTCGAATCTAAGGGGAGTCATTCTGAGGGCATGAGGACTAGGAGTACCCAGTCCTTGGGTGGGCTGCTGCCCCCAACCCAGTCTTAAGGCTGTGGTTGGGCTCTAGGTTCAGCATAAGCTGGGCTGGGACAACGGCAGTTTAGTGGGCTGCGGTGGATGCCCGATACCGCCGGGGAGGTGTGCGTGCGTGCATGTGTTCGTGGTAGTCGTTCGTTGGTTCGATGCCGCTATGCCTTCCAAAAACACCCTAAATAAAAGCCCTAAAAGAAAAAGACTAGAAAATTTCTTTTTGAAAATGTTTCAAGCAAAGATATTGCAATCATAAGTTCATAACGATCCACATTTATTTATTTAAAATCAAAATCACAGTATTCAGGATCTTCTTACCATGATTACATTTATCAATTACCATCTTTGGATTAAGTTATTGGTTTGTTGGTTTCCATAGGGATCTTCTTCTTCTTCTTCTTCTGATAGGTTCTAGAAAGGCCTTTGGGTTGATATCCTCACTGCTGTCCAGAATTCATCTGGGAATTCTTTTCATCACATTGGTTTCTTCGGTTACAAGCTGATGCTTTGTGTATGTAACTAGGGTTTTGTTCAATTACGAAATCATGAAAGATTTGGTATGAAATTTCTCTACACTCTGGTGATTAATGGTTTCATCATTATTGTCGTCTTAATACATTTAGATTGTGTTGTTTTGGTATATTGTCTCATGGTTTCATCACTCTCTTGCAATTGGATGCATGATTCACAGTTAGTTACTGCAATTTTTCTGTTCTTGACTGCTATATACAACAACACTAGTATACTGTTAATTTCTTGATTAATTGTAGAAACCAGACATAACAATGGATGACAGGGGATCTTTGTGGCTGCTTTTGCATTGTTACTGTTCCTATCTGGTGTACCGTTTGTATATATTTTGATCTCCACCACATTCCTACTGGTTTGATTGTCATATTTATAATAAATGATTTTATGGTTGTGGTGAGGTTTGCTTATGCCAATTATTTTGCTGATAGGTTCTAAATGACTTGTAGGGTTAAGTTTGCATCAAGGACTTACAAATTTGATCATCATAACTTTTTCTGGTCTTTTAGTACATTGGTATCCTCCGTCTTGTTGATTAGATGGTCTTTTAGTATATGGGTATCTTTTGTTTTGTTGATCAAAGGGTCTTTTAGTACATGGGTATCCTTTGTATTGTTGATTAGAAGGTCTTCTACTACATGGGCATGAGGTATCCTTCAATCCTTTGTTTTGATGATTAAAGGGTCTTCTAGTAATGGGTATCCCTTGATTTGTTGATTAAAGGGTCTTTTAGTACATAGGCATCCTTTGTTTTGTTGACTAAAGGGTCTTTTGGTACATGGGTATGGGTATCCTTTGTTTTGTTGATTAGAGGGTCTTTTAGTATATGTTTATCCTTTGTTTTGTTTATTAGAGGGTATTTTGGCACACGGGTATCCTCTGGTTTGTCTTTCCAATTACTCATCCACTTCTCTTAAACCATTTGATGGTTTACACCATCTTGATTTTAAAATCATTGTCAGCCTTTAAGTTCATGAATCTCTTTCCTACTAATAGTTGTATGTTTTCCTTGCGACGATTTTCTAGGTTGTGCCAAATTCCAAAAAATGCAAACAATATGTTTAGGGATTCCAAAGTAAGATTGTATGTTATTCTTTCCTTCTTTGTCTTATGAAGAAGAGCATACGTTTGCTCTACTAGAGATAAAAAGCTAAGAGCAAAATATAATTCTGCGACTGTTTTATTTGTGCTCCAACTTTATTTTGGTTTAATGTAGTCTTGAGAAAAATATATCAACAACGGATGGCTAAGTTGCTAAAAGAAGAATTTTTTTTTCACTGAAGCCAACTGACATATAAATACGGTGCTATTGCGGCTACAACTCGTGCGTTGTGAGGTAAGGTTCCTGAACCCATTCTTCATCTATCCAAACATGTTAACTTGATCTTATTCTTTTTATTTTTCATTTTGTGCAGAAAAATATGTAAAGGCTGTTATGTTTTTCCAATATCTGCTTCTCTTTTTGCTTTGATTCTAATGATCCTCACATATCGTAGAAAATATGTAAATGCTTTATCTTTAAATTAGATTAGGATGGTTAGCTAGATATTATCTGATAAGAGCCTATTAGTTAGTTAGTTCATACGACTATGCATTCCTGGTTGCATAGTTTTTTATCTTGCAACTTATGTAAAGATCCCACCATTCTTGGTCAAATATATAGATTGAATTCCTATTCATCAAACATGGTATCAAAGCCATAAATTCAACATATAGATTCTATGAACCCTCTTCCTCTGTTGCCCAAGCCAACACCATAGAGGCAACTCCAACTCATTCATCTGTTCATTCCTCTATGGTTATCATTCGGCTTGGGTTGAATCAGAGCTATTTGATGATGGCTACAACATCTGGAGATCGTAGAATTCCATCCTCTTTGAATGAGGGTTGTAAACATTCACAAATATTTTTATCCTCTTCCTAACTTGTGTTTTGACTGCAATCGAACATCTCTTGCTGATGACTTAGGTGGCATTTGGTTTTGTGGAATTCCACAGATTCGGAATGAAAAATTCCATTAGCTCAATTATGTTAGCTTGGTTGGTTTGCAAAGTCGGAGGAATTGAATTCCTGCGGAAGTAGCAAATCCATGTAGGTGAGGAATTCATCATTCCTTTCGTATACCAGGATCCCTTATGCATGTTAGGGGTTTGCTTTATTTTCATGTAAATTTGATGTTTTGATAGAAGCTAAAAATGTGTTTGATTAACTCAAGCTATGACTCGAATTGCCAATTCTTCTATGATGGTTTTTAAATGGTTGTTTATTTTCGTATTTGAATCTCTTCCCCTCGATTGCACAAGGATCCTTTAGTTTATTCTTTTTATACATATTTTCTTTGATTGCTTGATGAAGCTTAAGTTGTAACTTGCATGTTCAATTTTCGGTTAATGGTACCAGTATTTTTTCCCTGCGAAAGTAAACACATTCTTATTTAATTATTTAGCAGAAACATCACAAATTAACTAAAGTCACTGTTTATAGTACACCAATCTCATTGATGCCGAAGAAAAGATCCCATTTGATAGGTCCTAGACTCATATGTCATTCAACCAAAAATGCATTTTAATTAGACTGAGTTGATAAAGTTATTGTTTCTTCAAATAAAACAGACAAATATATAAAATCTGCTCATTCTAGCCCATCTCCTGCACAAGAACTACACAAACACAAAGAATAAAATATCCAACACAAACAGAACAAGCCTTAAAATCGTAGGATTCATCAATGTGCAAACTAAATGACCACAAATTATTTATATAACTTAAGCCATTAGCAACTACAGAGCTAAAACGTAAATGCTAAAAGAAAATGATGGTGCGTTCTATTTTATTCCTTTTTGTTTTTTCATGGTCTTTCTATTTTTATTCCTTGTTGAAAAAAATGCGCTTCTATTATGTTTGTAAGGAATGCGTATGAGCCATCTTGTTGGTACTTGGTCGTGATTGAGCTAATAGAGAGAGAACATATTAGCTTTGTGAAAGACGTTAACATATTTGAACAATGCTAATAAAGTGAAAACACAAACATTGGATTCTTTGTCTAACATGTTGTGATCACATATCAGGATAATTACACATCATAGTTTCATTGGCCATTTGTTGAGTTATTTGTAATTTTCTTGCCATTGTTTGCAATTAAAAGATAAAAATATAATAATATAAAAAAACATATGCAGGGTGATGGATCAATGAAAAAGAGAAGAAAAAGCACCTCTTTAATTTTCATAGAGGAAATAGAAAAGGATTTCAGTCTTCTGAAAGTATATATATCCAACAACATGCAATAAGTAATATCAATTTGTTTTGCTTTTACACAAAGATGAAACTAGACCTATCCATATGTAAGATCCATATAAATCAATATTACCTTTGGATGTTGGATTTATATAATTCTAGAAGACTGAAATCCTTTTCTATTTTTTTCATGAAAACTGTAGAGGTGTATCTTCTTCCGTTTCTCATCGATCCATCACTTTGCATGCGGTTTTTATTTTATTTCTATCTCTTGACTAAATGACAAAAAGCAAGAAAAACTACAAATGGCTCAATACATGGCTAAGAGGCTGTCATGTGTATTTATTTGCCTATCCTGTGATCATACCATGTTACACAAAGCCTATGATTTTTGTGTTTTCTCTCCTTTAGCACCTTTCAATTATGCTGACATTTTTCATAAAGCTAATGAGTCTTCTCTCTCTTAGCTCGATCATTGCCAACAAGATAGTTCATGATTTCCGGTTATCTTCATGTCGACATTCACTACCTATGTTGTTATTGCGGTCAAAATACAAAATCACGATCAGTACTTTGATTTGAAATATCGGTTATCGCGATGATAAAGAGGTGGTATATATAGCGTACCAAAAATAACGGTTCATATAATAATTAGAATATATGTATGCATAAAATATAAATAAGTTAAAATATTATACGTAATCAATAAAAATATATAACTTCCACATCAAAACATCAACTTAAGCAAGTAAGTTTCACATAAATAAACTAGGAAAAGTGTTCATGAACAAGCTAATTGCAAAAAACAGGTTCAGAACTGTTGAACCATCGATTGCATAGTAGAACCTCAAAGTTATGGGTTGATTGCAGAATGCAGAGTAGAAGTAGAACTTGAAATCGTTGAACAATGTTAAGGTTCTAGTTCTAGTCGATTGAAGAAGACGTTTTTGGTCACGTAGTTCGTAGATTGGTGAAACTGTGAAACCCTTGATCACGCACTAAGAGTCCATCAGTTTAATAACCTAATTTGGACTAAACTAAATCCACTACAGCCCACAAAAATAAACAATGCCCAACTTGAAACCTATTATTTAACTTATTATGAGTCCGACCTTAAACGAAGCCCAACGGTTCTAAAAACCCTTCTAATTGAAATAGTGGTTTTTCCACCGCTATTACACCTAAGAATCACGGTCAAGAAAGCGGCAAATAGCGCCGATTTTAGCTGCACCGCGATTTGACCATCGTGATTCCCTGAACCACCGCTAATCGTGATCCATCGGTATAGTGCCGTGATTGACAGCATAGTTTACTACATACAAATTTATTGTTTTTATCTTTGAGCCACCTTCATTCCTTACAAGGACAATAGAACTGCATTTCTTTTTCAACGAGAAGAATAAAATTAGAAAAAATATGGAAAGAAAGTAAAATATAACATAACATTATTTTTTTCAACATTCACGTTTTAGCTTTGTAGTTGTTAATGGCTTAAGATGTGTAAATTATTTGTGGCAATTTGGTTCAACATTCGTTAATCATAAAAATTTTAAGGCTTGTTCCAGTTATGTTGCGTTCATTTTCTTTTGTGTTGCTAATTACTGTGAGGGATGGCTAGAATGGACAACTTTTCTATCGAATGTATGATGATGGAAGAGACAAAAACCTATCAACTTAGTCTAATTTAAAACACATGTTTGATTGAGTGACATATGAGTTTAGGACACATCACATGGTCTCCTTAGCTTGGTGTATTTTAGAGTGCAACCTAAGTCTATTTGTGATGTTTGTAATGAATAATTAAATATGAACGTGTTTGACTTCACGGTAAAAATATTGCATGAAAAACAACTATAGTTGTAAGCTTAGAGTGTTGGTCTCTACATGCATTAGACAGCTGCAAGTACTCAGAGTCGATGTCAACCGGCTGAACGAAAACCAAAGACCCAACATACAAAAAGGCTAGAAGGTCGAAACTTAATGGATAAGATAAAAAAAGGTAATTGATATAACAAAATACATTTGAAACCTTATGACTCATCGATATTTTATATGGTAACAGGACAAAGGAAATAGTTGCAACTTAGCCAAGCCGGTAATAATTGCAACAACTAAAGTGCCAAGGAAAATCCGTCTCATATTTTGAGAAAAAAAGATAAGACATTGATCTAGGCTGCAAATTGAGAAATGCAATTGGGATTATGGATACTTAAACTTTCATCCTTAAGGAGAACAAGAGTATATACAAATTTACCCGAGTATCTGTTACGCCAAACATCCAATCTCATATTTCCATGGTTTATCCCCATGAGAAGTTAAGCAGGATCTCGATGTGTTCCACAATTTAACATATAAATATCAATATAGGGTATATATGGAATTCAATGTTCTTTTTTCTTTTTAAGCTATATATCTTTGTTTATTTTTCTTCTCTTTAACCTTTTCTTAGACAAACCCAACAAAGTTGGGATCAATATCTAATTCAAGAAATCTTGCACATGCATTATGTGCCTACAAAAGTTACATACTTGTTGGTTTATGCTATTTTCGTATGTAGAGAATCCTAAGCAAGACACAGGAAAACAACAAGATGACATAGGGAATCCACAAGAAGGAATTGGGAAAACAATAACATCTACACTATAAAAACAATAATCCTTTTATGGTCTTTTAGTACATGGGTATGCTCTGTTTTGTTGATTATAGGGTCTTTTATTACACGTTTTGTTGATTAAAGGGTTTTTTAGTACATGTGTATCCTTTGTTTTGTTTATTAGAGGGTATTTTGGCACATGGGTATCCTCTGGTTTGTCTTTCGGATTACTCATCCACTTCTATTAAACCATTTGATGGTTTACACAATCTTGATTTTAAATTCATTGTCAGCCTTGGAGTTCATAAATCTCCTTCCTACTAATAGTTGTATGTTTTCCATATGATGATTTTCCTGGTTGTGCCAAATTCCTAAAAAGGCAGACAATATGTTCAGGATTCCAAAGTAAGGTTGTATGTTATTCTTTCCTTCTATGTCTTATGAAGAAGAGTATACATTTGTTCTACTAGAGACAAAAAGCTTAGAGAAAACGTAATTTTGCGACTGTTATATTCGTGGTCCAACTTTATTTTGGTTTAATGTAGTCTTGAGAAAAACATATCAATGACGGATGGCTAAGTTGCTAAAAGAAGATTTTTTCACTGAAGCCAACTGACATAAAAAGACGGTGCTATTGCGGCTACAACCCCTGCGTTGTGCGAGGTAAGGTTCCTGAACCCATTCTTCATCTATCCAAACGTGTTAACTTGATCTTATTCTTTCTATTCTTCATTTTGTGTACAAAAATATGTAAAGGCTTCTATGTTTTTCCGGTATCTGCTCCCCTTATTGCTAAGATTCTAATGATTCTCACATACCATAGAAAATATGTAAATGCTCTAAGTTTAAATTAGATTAGTACGGTTAGTTAGATATTATCTGATAAGAAGATCCAATTAGTTAGTTAGTTCATACGACTATGCATTCCTGGTTATAGTTTTTTATCTTGTAACTTATTTAAAGATCCCACCATTCTTGGTCAAATATATAGATTGAATTCCTATTCATCAAACATGGTATCGAAGCCATAAATTCAACATATAGATTCTATGAGCCCTCTTCCTCTGTTACCCAAGCCAACACCATGGAGGCAACTCATTCATCTGTTCATTCCTCTTATGTTCATTAGTTAGTTCATACGACTATGCTTATCATTCGGCATGGGTTGATTCATAGCTATTTGGAGTGATCTCAAACTATGGAAGAAACTGACGAATTTGACGAATTCCATTCTCTTCGAATGAGGGTTGTAAACATTCACAAATATTTTTATCCTCTTCCTAACTTGTGTTTTGACTGCAATCCAACATCTCTTGTCGATTAGGGGTGAGCAAAGGCGGGTACCCACCCAAAATTCTCGGAACTGGTCCCGGAACCGGAACCAACGGTTCCTGGAGTGAAGGAACCGGAACCGGTTACACCGGTTCTTTATATTTGGGAACCGGTTCCGGAACCAAGTACCCGCTATCTAATTTTTAAAATTTTTTTATCACTCATATTATAAAAAAGTACATATTATATATTACAAAGTTTCAACGTAAAGAAATAAATACCATAAACATGAAAACTAATACGATAAAAACTAAAAACTAATAAATACTACAAACGATACTTACAAAACAAATAAATGTTACGAACGGTGCTTCCAAAACAAATAAATACTACAAACGGTGCGTTCAAAACATTCACGTTATTAAAATTAGTTGATACTGATGGATACTACAAATGGTGCTTCCCTAAAAGATAATTTATTAAAATTTTATAAATAAATAAAATATATTTTTATTAAAAAATAGCGGGTACCCGTCGGTTCCAGTTCTGGGTACTAGCGGGACCGGATACCCGGTCTTGTAACCGCTCCGGCGGGCACCCAACGGTTAACCATTCCAAAAAAAATGAGAACCGGACCGGAACCGGTCCCGATCGGTTCCATATTTTAGGAACCGGGACCAATCACATCGGTTCTGGTTCCGGAACCGGCAGTTCTAAAGCGGTTCCGGTTCCAAAGGCGGGTACTTGCTTCCGATGCTCACCCCTATTGCTGATGACTTAGATGGCATTTGGTTTATTGGAATTCCATAGAATCGGAATGAGAAATTCCATTAACTTAATTATGTTAGCTTGGTTGGTTTGCAAAATGGGAGGAATTGAATTCGTGCGGATGTAGCAAATCCATATAGGTGAGATAATTCATCATTCCTTCGTATACCAGGCTCTCTTATGCGTGTTAGGGGTTTGCTTTATTTTCATGTAAATTTGATGTTTTGATAGAAGCCAAAAAACTGTGTTTGATTAACTCAAGCTATGATTGGAATTGCCAATTCTTCTATAATGGTTTTTAAATGATTGTTTATTTTCGTCTTCTGAATCTCTTCCCCTCAATTGCACGAGGATCTTTTACTTTATTCTTTTATACATATTTTCTTTGATTGCTCGATGAAGCTTGCACATAAGTTGTTAACTTGCATGTTCAATTCTTGGTTAATAGTACGAGTATTTTTTCCCTTCGCAAGTAAACACATTCTTATTTAATTATTTAGTAGAAACATCACAAATTAACTAAAGTCAGTGTTTATAGTACACCAATCTCATTGATGCCGAAGAAAAGATACCATTTGATAGGTCCTAGACTCATATGTCATTCAACCAAAAATGCATTTTATTAGACTGAGTTGATAAGTGATTGTTTCTTCAAATAAAACAGACAAATATATAAAATCTGCTCATTCTAGCCCATCTCCTGCACAAGAACTACACAAACACAAAGAATAAAATATCCAACACAAACAGAACAAGCCTTAAAATCCTAGGATTCATCAATGTGCAAACTAAATGACCACAAATTATTTATATAACTTAAGCCATTTACAACTAGAGAGCTAAAACGTAAATGCTGAAAGAAAATGATGTTGTGTTATATTTTATTCCTTTTTGTTTTTCATGATCTTTCTATTTTTATTCCGCCTTGTTCAAAAAAAATGTGCTTCTATTATGTTTGTAAGGAATGCATATGAACTATCTTGTTGGTAGTTAATAGTGAAAGATGTTAGCATAATTGAACACCGCTAATAAAGTTAAAACACAAACATTGGATCCTTCGTCTAACATGTTGTGATCACGTAGCAGGATGATTACACATCATAGTTTCATTGGTCATTTGTTGAGTTATTTGTAATTTTCTTGCCATTTTTTGCACTAAAAAGACAAAAATATAACAATATAAAAAAGCATATGAAGGGTGATGGATCAATGAAAAAGAGAAGAAAATGCACCTCTTTAGTTTTCAAAGAGGAAATAGAAAAGGATTCCAGTCTTCTGAAATTATATATATATATAGAGAGAGAGAGAGAGGAAGGATCATGCGACAAGTTAAACATTTTGCGGTAAGGCGAGAAGTGTTATATATATATATATCCAACAACATGCAATAAGTAATATTGATTTGTTTTGCTTTTACACAAAGATGAGACTAGATCTATCTCTATGTAAGATCCATATAAATCAATATTACCTTTGGATGTTGGATTTATATAATTCTAGAAGACTAAAATCTTTTTCTATTTTTTTCATGAAAACTGTAGAGGTGTATCTTCTTCCCCTTATCATTGTTCCATCACCCTGCATGCAGTTTTTTATTTTATTTATGTCTCTTGATTAAATGACAAAAAACAAGAAAAATTACAAATGGCTCAACACATGGGTAATGAGGTTGTCATGTGTATTTATTTGCCTATCGGTTTGATCATACCATGTTACACAAAGCATATGATTTTTGTGTTTTCTCTCCTTTAGCACCATTCAATTATGCCGACATCTTTCACAAAGCTAACGAGTTTTCTTTCTCTTAGCTCGATCACTGCCAACATGATAGTTCATGATTTCCGGTTATCTTCATGTCGACATTCACTACCTATGTTGTTATTGCGGTCAAAATACGAAATCGCGGTCAGTACTGTGATTTGAAATATTGGTTATCGTGATGATAAAGCGATGGTATAGCGTACCAAAAATAACGGTTCATATAATAATTAGAATATATTGTCAGGGTCTGATTCTTAACAAGAATAATGAAACTCAGAAACAATATTAAAGAAGTTGCGGAAAAACACTTTAATATTCAAATATCAATGTAACAGTAAAGTAGAAATCACAACTTGTAAACTTTATTGAATGATTAAAGTTACAAGCTTTCACACAAAACCTCAATCTTGATGAACAGGCTCACCAAGACGAATTCTACTTCTCTAGAACTAGGGTTGTAAACCTTGAGGTTAATTCTCTCTCAAAACAAAAACTCAGAATAAAATCAATTCTATCAAATACTTCTATACTATATATACAAGACTGAATACAAGATAATTATCAAAAATATAATTGAGCTTCAATATCAATCCCATAATTATCTTCAGCCTTATCTCCATCTTGTCTTTATCTCCAAGGCATCATTATCTTTATAAGCAACACTAATTCTCTTCAGAAGTATTAACCATCTTCAGCAGCATTAATCTTCAGCAGTACTAACTCTCCAAGCAGTACTAACTACTCAAGTAGCAGCACTAACTCTTCAAGCAGTATTTAATCTACTAGCAGTAGTAATCTTGACAGCCTAGCAGTAGTAATCACTTAGCAACATTAATCAGCAGCATAAACCATACTTAACTCATTCAGACCCAACAATCTTCCCCTAACTTAACTTTTCAGAAGGAGAAGTTAAGTTCTTCATGATATGGTCTTCAAGATGCTTTCAACACTTCAGCTCAGTTGTCCAAATTTGGATCCAGTCCCAGACTTTGATTGATTATCCTGCTAACCACAATCCTTGCCATTTCTGAGCCTTGAGGACAAATTAATTTGGCTTTCAGCATCCCATGAAGCTTAGCTAGGTTGTGCTCATATCCACTAGATAATATTTATGAAAGCTTTTATCTATGGTCAAGATATACACCCCACACCTTTCTATTAGCATCCAGTTGTCCACAGACTTGAATACACCTTTGATGACATGCTTTACAAGATCTGGACTGAACATCATGCATAAATACTCCATTGCTAGTTTCTTGATGTTCATCCCTGGAGTCTTCAGCACATCCCCATACAGATTCATTCCCACTTTAAACATTTCTTCCAAGTCTGACCTGGAATAACATCTGACTATCTTCCCCCAAGTAGAGTAGACTTCAAAATGATCACCCATTCTTTTGATTCTGAAATATTCTTTGCCTTGATCTTCAAGAATATCCCAGTGGATGATTTCAGGGGCTTGAACTAAAATGGGATCTGCTTGTACAGGATCTTTATTTGTCACAGTCATATACAAGTCAAACTGCTCATTTTGTTGCAGATTGGACTGCTCTGGAGTCTGCTCTGGTTCTGCTCTTTCTTCTTCAATTCTTGCCCTTTTTGCCATTGGCTTGGTGGCAATGGATTTCTTTCTTTTGATGACTCCAATTTGCTGAGCCAAAGTCTCTTCTTTCTTTTCTTCTTTCTTTTCCTTGATAGGAGTGCCTTCTTCACTTTCAGGGAAGGGTTGTTGTATGTTGAGATCATGCCTCTCTTTCATCCTCCTTTCAGCTTCTTCCCTTTGAGTGGAATCCCCTTTCAGATTTGACATCTCCTTTTTATACAACTCCTCTATCCTACCATAGGCCATGTTGGTAAACATTCCTTCAGGAACTCCAAGAGCTCCTTTCAGGAAGTTTATCATCTTCCTCCTTTCTTGATTGGTCAGGAAGGTCTTTGAGGGTTGTCTTTGTCTTTGCTTTAATGCCAGCCTTTGCCTTGAAGCCTTCTTTGTAACTATCTTGGCAGCAGCTGCATCCTTCAAACTCTTTTGATATTCTTCATTGAGCTTTTTAGCCATATCCAGAGCAAGCTCTCTGTCTTTGGCAGATTGTATTTCTTCTTCCTTTGCCAACTCTGCTTGAAGCTGTTTGGCCACTTCTTCATCTAACTCTATCTGATTCTTTTTCTTTAAAGGTTGCTCAGATTCAACCATCTTCTCCTTTCCCTTCTTCTTTGCATCCTCCAAACTGACCTCTTTTTCTTTCTTTTCTGAACCTCTTTCTTTGATTATTACTCCCTTAGCCTTTTGAGTGGCTTTGGGAGTATCATTCTTAGCTTTGACCAAGGTTTCTGCAATCTCCATTTCCTCTCTGGACAATGATGTTTCTGCTGCTTTGCTATTTTCTGTTTTCTTATTCAGCTCCCCCTCAAACTGTGCTTCCATACCAATAGGACAGTGTTTCTCCCCCTTGTTGAAAGCATCTCCCCTTTTCTTCAAGACATACTGCTTTCTTTTCTTTTTCTGTACCAACTTCATCACCATCTTCTTCAATTTGGTAATCTGCACTTGTTGAGACAGAATTACCAATTTCATCTCCTCTATATCTGAGCCTTGCTTGATGACATCAAGATTAATATTTCCCATAGTATCCATCAATTCCTGGTAGTTATATCTGTCCTCACCTCCTTTGGGTGTGTTTACCACCCTTGAAGGATCCTTGGATCTTTTAGTAGTAGAGGTCTTCTGCCTAGCAGAAGCACCCTCCACCCCTTTGGTTTCTTGGCACCTGGGACCTTTGGATGATTGCTCACCCAAAGTTGCCATGGGGAAGGTCTTAGTGATGTTACCACTGGCCTCCTATGTGCTAGCAAGAGTAGTGGCAGCCTTCTCACTCACATGCTCATGCATCTCCTTAGTGAGCACCTCCTTGGGGTTGAGAGACACCCCAGTGGTTTCCCTATGGATATTCTCTAATGGAGAATGCTCCATTAGAGGGTTTTGAGGTTCTTGGTTTGTAGGAGGTACAACAAGGGAAGGAGCCTTGTGTACCTTTCTCTTAGTATAAGTTTTGGATATAACTGGGGTTGGCTTAAAAAAAAGGGACTGAGAGAGTGATATAGTGGTTGAAGGTTGGGTTTGGCTAACAGTGGGATGGTCTAGTGAGGGCCTTGACCCTGATGCCATACCTTATTGGTTGTGGGACACCACCATAATTGTAGAGAACAATGGGGTGTCAACTCCTTCCGAGTCCTTGGCAGATATTTTCATATTTGAAAAGACCTTGCCCTTAGGGATTTTAGGTACATATACCTCATTAGACTGAGGCATATCCGTCAATTCAGAGGTGATAACTGCCTGGACAAATCTTGGATACATATAGAAACTCTTTTTATTATCCAAGTTTGACACAAGGTCATTGAAAATCATTTTTGAGAAATTATACTTTCTGGCAGTAGACAAGCAGACCAAAGCATAAGCAATGGTACTACTGAACTGACTCCATCCAGTAGTTTTTCGAGAAATACAGTGCATAAGAGTATGAACAAAGAAACGCCATTGGGGAGAAAAGTTAGCTTTGTAAAATTTGAAAACACCCAGTTGACCTTCATACCCCATTCTTGTGAGATTGGAAAACAAATCCTCATTAGGAATAGAGGTAATAACTGAGGCATCGTCTAGTCGTAGACTGATGCGAATGACCTCTTCAGAGACTATCAAGGGTTTGTCACACACCCTTGTCTTGATAAACTGCACACCGTTTTCAGTAACAGCGGTGGCATTGGCCCAAAATTGCTTCTGGTGCTCGATGTAAATTGGTGGTGACACTGTAAGAGCATGAGCTATATGACTGGACTTGAGAAAATCAACTATTTGATGGAATCCAGCAGCCTGCTTAGGCTTTTGAAGCATTGCGATCTCATTGTGTTCATCAATAAACGCCATGGATGCCATCTGGCTTGAGGATTCTTGACTGAAACACACTGGTTGCTTGAGAGAAAAGAGTTAGAGAGAAGATGAACAGTATTCAAAGAGTCGTTGTGAGCTTTTTGGCGGGCAAAGAGGGTATTTATAGAATTCAGGAAAGAAGCAGTATTAACCCTAATTTCAGTTAAAGCAGTATTAACTTAGAGCAGTAGTAACCAACTAGCAGTATTAACTAACTAGCAATAGTAACACATACCTGAAGTAGTAACTCAGACTAGCAGTAGTAATAATGAACCTGCAGTAGTAACTTTGCACTGGCAGCATTAAAATTGCACTGGCAGCATTAACGATATTTACACTGTTGAAGCTTGTGTTAGTCTGAGTAAGGCAATAAAACTTCCTGAGAAAGATGATTAGTAGCACCAAAAAAATAAACAAATAACAGGTATACAAACACTTTTTAAACATGAGCTCATTCAGAGTTGATCATGCCCACACTTGTGACCAAGAAAGTGAATCTACCCACATCAAAAACTTTAGTGAATAGATCAGCAAACTGGTTATCAGTATGAACTTTAGCAACTTGAATAAGCTTCTTTTCATTGCAGTCTCTAATAAAGTGATACCTGATTTCAATGTGCTTTGTTTTGGAGTGCTTGACGGGATTGTTAACAATGCTAATAGCACTGCTATTGTCAATGAAGATTGGAGTGTGAAGAAAGGTTACCCCATAGTCCAGCATTTGATTCTGAATCCATAGAACCTGAGAGCAGCAACTTGCAGCAGCAATGTACTCAACTTCTGTTGTGGATAAGGACACTGTGGTTTGCTTCTTACACTGCCAAGAAACTAGTCTTGCACCCAAAAGCTGACATCCTCCTGAAGTAGACTTTCTATCCATATTAGCACCACCCAAGTCACTGTCTGAATATGCAATCAAGTCAAAAGTAGATTCATAAGGATACCAAAGACCTAATCTAGGTTGCCCTCTTAAGTATCTGAAAATCCTCTTAACTGTTTGAAGATGTGACTGCTTTGGCTTGACTTGGAATCTGGCACACACACACACTGGAAACATGATATCTGGTCTTGAGGTTGTGAGATACATGAGAGATCCAATCATTGATCTATAAAGATGGACATCAACATCCTCCCCCTCAAGATCAGCAGTGATCTGTTTGTGTGTTTCCATTGGTGTGCTTGCTGGCTTTGAGTCTGATAAACCATACTTATCTAGGATGTCTTTCACATACTTTGATTGACTTATGAAAATCCCATCTTTCTGCTGTTTCACTTGAAGCCCAAGGAAGAAATTGAGTTCACCCATTGAACTCATTTTGAAGCTCTTGTGCATCAATTCTTCAAAGTCTCTACACATCTGATCTTTTGTGGATCCAAATATGATGTCATCCACATAGATCTGAACAAGTAGGGTATCCTTCTTACTTCTTTTAATGAAAAGGGTCTCGTCAATTATTCCCCTTTCAAACCCATTTTCCAAGAGATAGGTAGACAGAGTATCATACCATGCTCTTTGGGCTTGACGTAGACCATAGAGTGCTTTCTTAAGTTTGTATACTCTGTCAGGATATGATGGATTTTCAAATCCAAGGGGCTGACAGACGTATACTTCTTTATCAATTGTTCCATATAGAAAGGCACTCTTCACATCCATCTGATATACCTTGAACTTCATATATGAGGCATAGGCTAGAAAAAGCCTAATTGCCTCTACCCGTGCAACTGGAGCAAAGACTTCCTCATAGTCTATGCCTTCTTCCTGAGTGTACCCTTGTGCCACTAGCCTTGCTTTGTTCCTGATTACTATTCCTCTCTCATCCTTTTTATTTCTGAAAATCCACTTGGTGCCAATTGCTCTATGACCTTTTGGAAGGTCCACCAAGTTCCAAACATCTTGCAATTTAAACTGTAGCAACTCTTCTTGCATGACTTCTATCCAACTTGAATCTTTCATTGCATCATAAGCCTTCTTAGGCTCAATCTGAGATAGAAAGCAAGAAAGTACTGTATGCTGCTGATCCTGCAAATCTTGAAGTCTGCTTTGATTCCTAATTATCATAGGAGAAGTGATGTCTCCTATTACCAGCTCAGGAGGATGATTCTTCTGAGTTCTTGTCTGATGACTAGGTTCTTCATTAAATTCCACATCTAAATTGGAGTCATTTAAATTGGAGTCAGCTGAGGGGATCTCATCAGCTACTTCTGGCTCTTCATGCTCTGGATTCTTCTCATCTCTTATTTCTTCTTCACTCTGAATTGGTTCAGTAACAGTCTCCGTTTCACAGATTTCAACAGGGTTCATTGTAGGTATGGGAAAGATCACAGACTGAGGAATAATATCTTGTACTTGTTCATCCTCTGATCCTCTACTTCCTGATCCTGCATGATCATTGCTACTGAAACCCAAAGAGTTAGTTAGTGAAACAATGTCAAATAACCACTGAGGACCTGAACCAATAGGATTTGGTGAGTTCTCATTGCATTTGACATTGTCACTTTCCTCAATTATTCTAGAAGAAGAATTAAACACTCTGTAGGCCTTACTCTGAGATGAGTAACCAACAAGAAAACCATCATCTGCTTTGATATCAAACTTTCCTAAGTGAGTTTTGGTATTGAGAATGGTACAAGGACACCCAAAAGGTTTGAAAAAACCAATAAATGGTTTTCTTTTATTTAAAAGCTCATATGGTGTCTTGTTCTTAGGCTTGACTATTAGAACTCTGTTTTGGACATAGCAAACAGTATTAACTGCTTCAGCCCAGAAAGTAATTGGAAGTTTTGAATCAGCTAACAGAGATCTAGCAGCCTCAATCAGTGTCATGTTCCTTCTCTCAGCAACACCATTTTGTTGTGGAGTCCTAGGAGCACTGTATTGCCTCTCAATTCCTTTTTCCTCACAAAAGGTGTTTAGGTCAAGATTTTTAAATTCAGTACCATTATCTGACCTAATGACTTTTACCTTTTGATTTGTTTGGTTTTCAATTCTTAGAATAAAGGATTTGATCAGTCCACTTGTCTCATCCTTAGTCCTTAGAAAATACACCCAAGTAAATCTAGAGTAATCATCAACAATAACTAAGCAGTATGATTTCTTACCTATACTCATGACATTTGTAGGACCAAACAGATCCATATGCAACAACTGAAGAGAAGAATAAATTGTGTTCAACTCTTTGGACTTATGAGAAGTTTTGTGTTGTTTGCCTTTGAGACAAGCAACACAATGATCATCACATGAAAATACTTTTGAAGGCAGACCTCTTACAAGGTTGTTTTTAACAAGTTTATTCATTGTTTTAACGTTCATGTGACACATCCTTCTGTGCCAAAGTGATGATTCATCCAAAGAGGCTTTTGAAACAAGACAGTTTAGGGATGAATCATTTGAAACATTTTCCATATCCAAACAATAGACATTATCCTTTCTAGGAGTTCTTAGTAGTATCATCTTTTCATCAACTACCTTGAATCCAAGAGCAAGGATAATGCATTCTGAATCAGTGAATAATATACTATGCTTTTTGTCACAAACCTGTGATACACTTAACAGGTTGTATCTTAACTGCTCAACATAGTAAACATCTTCAAAGGTCATCTTACCTTTTGTTACATCTCCCTTACCACTAATCTTACCTCCATCTGGAGTATTACCAAAGGCAACATGTCCTCCATCATTTTTCTTGAAATTCTTGAGGCAAGCCATGTTCCCTATCATGTGCCTAGAGCAACCACTATCAACATGCCAAATGCTCTTTCCCTTGAGGTGTTGGTTGCCCTGCACATAAGATAAATCAATTAGTATTGATTAGGAACCCAAGCCAAAGTGGTCTTGGGCCTCCCTTTCTCATCAAAGTACTTACATTCCTTTTTGATGAGATTTTTAAAATTAGAATACTCTTTATTGGAGTACTTTGTCAAGATGATTGGTCTAGAAGCACAAACACTAGAAGCAGTGCTAATTTTAGAAGTACTAACAGAGTTAGCAGCACTAACAGGTTTAGCAGTACTAACCTTGTTAGAAGCACTAACAGAGTTAGCAGTATTAACATCTGATGAAGTACTAACAATGTTAGTTTTAGAAGTACTAATACTCTCAGCAGCACTAACATTGATAGCAGCAGTATTGCTTCTGGCAGCACTATCTTTGTCAGCAGCACTATTTGTGGTAGTAGTACTAACAGTTTTAGTGCTTTTGGGAACCCACATCTTGACACTCTCTTTTACAGTCTTTTTCTTCATGTGGCTTTTAGATTTAACAGGTTTCTTAGCCACATGGTTCCTTTCATCCTTCCTATAACCAAAGGGCTTTTGCATAGATCTTTGAAAATTTATCCTTTGGTTAATAGGATTAAAATAACAGTGCTTGGCAAGATGGTTCATTTTGCCACATATGAAACAAGGTTTTGGTCTGATGATTCTACTCAGATCAACTCCTTGTTTCTGAGCCCACTGATTATTCCAATTTCTTTGATTGCCCCTCCTTTTATCATGTTTTAGGGGCTCAAACTTATTACCCTCACACTGTTTGCAAAGAACAGGATTCACAACTGTAGTATGCTTGTAATGGACCTTTTTAGACTTTCCCTCAGTCTTCTCTACGTCATAAGATTTGACCCAATCCCTTCCACCACCCTCATTGGTAATAATGTTATTTTCTAAGGGAATCTCACCACTCACAGTATTATCCTTACTCTTACCAGCTTCTTTCTCAGTCTTGTCCTCAACAACTACTACATCTAAAGGATCTATCTTAGTGGCTCCCTCATGCAAGTCCTTCCTATCCTTGGTCTCTAGCAAGTCTGATTTAGGAGGGATGTAGTTGTTGTTGTATTGTACCAAATTCCTGGTTTAAGCTTATCATGGATTTGGACCTTTAGAATTGAATCCATGGCTTTAGAAGCATATGAAAACTTTTCCACATCCAGCTTAACCTTGGCTAGCTCTCCTCTCAACTTTTCATTCTCCTCTCTAGACTTTGTCAGTTGGATTTCTAGATCATTTTTCTCCCACTTCCAGTAATTTGTATCATATGTGTGTTGAAGTTCATTAGCTTGGAAACCTTTAATTTGTTTCTCAAACCTCTCAACAATTTTCACATAGTCTTTTCTATCCTTTTCTAACCTCTTAAGGTCATCACTCATACTCTGGTTGTGATCCTTGTACCTTTTAACAGTGTCTATACAAGTTTGAGAACAGAGATTAGAGAGTACCTCAGTTGGAAGATCAGATACCTCTACCATGAGAGCTTGATTTTGAATGGCCTCTTCTGCTTGATCACTCCAGTCAAACCCCATTCCTTGTTGAGAAACAAGAGCTTGAGCAGAGTTTCTGTTCTGGTTGAAGCTTCCAGTCTGAGCTTGTTGGTGATTGTTGTGAGACACTCCACTTCTGCATTCCCTGGCAAAGTGTCCCTTCATATGACACTTGTAGCACTCCACCTTTGACTTATCAAAGTCTGCTCCATCTTCTCTTCTTTGGGAGAAGTTGTTCCTCCCAGTCCTCTTGATGAACTTCTTCACCCTCATATAAAGCATGGCCATCTGCCATTTAATATCCATCTCTTCAAGATCATCAGGATGAAGCTGTTCCAAGTCATCATTGATTAAAGAGGAATTACCATGGCTGGAAAGAAAGGCTTCAAAAACATATTCATTGCCTTTTTCTTGATTTACTCCGTTAGCAGCATTAACTGATTCAGGGTTAGCAGTAGTATCAGTTGATGCTGATAGGAGTGCAACATTATGAACATATCCAGTAGGCTTCTTCTTTGTTTCCACCTCAGATTCAAACACTCTCAGATCATTGTACAGATCATCCAGTTCCTTTTCTTCCAATTTGTCATTCTGTCTGAATGAAACAATGTACATGGTCCATTCATCTCCAAGAGATCTGAGGAACTTTCGGCTGACATCATCTTGTTCCATCTGGACTCCAACAGTAGCCAACTCACCAATTAACTTATTGAATCTATCAAAAGTTTGAGTCATAGACTCATTCTTTGAAGATGTAAAATTCTCATATTGCTGCTTGAGAATATCCCTTTGATTCCTCTTAGTGCTCTTGGTACCAGCAAATCTCTTCTCTAAAGCATTCCATAGAATCTGAGCATCAGTGCAGTGGTGAAACTGATGTTGATACTCATTAGGAATGGCCAAAAGCAGGGTGCTTAAGGTTTTCATCTCCAATTGTCTCACTTTCTTCTCAGCATCAGTTTTTGGAGGTGGTCTTCTTCCATCTTGTCCAATTTTACCTTCAGCAGAGGGACCATTCTCAACAATGTCCCACATAGAAAAGTATGTAAGGAGGATGTACTGCTTGATCCTAATTTTCCACATGTCAAACTCATTAGGTTTGAGCATGGGAACCTTTGAAACAAGAGTACTGTTTGATTCAACTGTGTTGTCCATGATGAATGAAGGTTTCTGAGAATACTAGGCTCTGATACCACTTGTCAGGATCTGATTCTTAACAAGAATAATGAAACTCAGAAACAATATTAAAGAAGTTGCGAAAAAACACTTTAATATTCAAATATCAATGTAACAGTAAAGTAGAAATCACAACTTGTAAACTTTATTGAATGATTAAAGTTACAAGCTTTCACACAAAACCTCAATCTTGATGAACAGGCTCACCAAGACGAATTCTACTTCTCTAGAACTAGGGCTGTAAACCTTGAGGTTAATTCTCTCTCAAAACAAAATCTCATAATAAAATCAATTCTATCAAATACTTCTATATTATATATACATGACTGAATACAAGATAATTATCAAAAATACAATTGATCTACAATATCAATCCCATAATTATCTTCAGCCTTATCTCCAGCTTGTCTTTATCTCCAAGGCATCATTATCTTTATAAGCAGCACTAATTCTCTTCAGAAGTATTAACCATCTTCAGCAGCATTAATCTTCAGCAGTACTAACTACTAGCAGTACTAACTCTCCAAGCAGTACTAACTACTCAAGTAGCAGCACTAACTCTTCAAGCAGTATTTAATCTACTAGCAGTAGTAATCTTGACAGCCTAGCAGTAGTAATCACTTAGCAACATTAATCAGCAGCATAAACCATACTTAACTCATTCAGACCCAACATATATGATGCATATATGTATGCATAAAACATAAATAAGTTAAAATATTATACGTAATCAATAAAAACATATAACTTCCAAATCAAAACATCAACTTAAGCAAGCAAGTTCATGAACAAGTTAATTGTAGAAAACAGGTTCAGAACCGTAGAACCATCGATTGCATAGTAGAACCTCAAAGTTATGGGTCGATTGCAGAATGCAGAGTAGAAGTAGATCTTGAAATCGTCGAACAATGGTAAAGTTCTAGTTCTAGTCGATTGAAGAAGACGCTTTTGGTCACGTACTAAGAGTTCAATAACCTAATATGCACTAAACTAAATCCACTACAGCCCACAAAATAAACAAAGCCCAACTTGAAGCCTATTATTTAACTTATTATGAGCCCAACCGGCTACGGTTATTTTATTTTTGAATAGAAGTTGGTGGTTAATTTTGTAAATACAATTTTGGGGTATAAATATGTTGTTAATCCTTAATGTTTAAGTTAATGGTCATTAATACTCTATACAGCAAAACCTTGTACGCACTTTGAAGCTTTATCGTTCAATCCAATCATGTGACCAGGTTTGTTTTGTGGTTAATTCATTGTTCGTATTGTTTATATTTTTTATTATTGCAGGGATCCACACAACCTTAAACTGCGAAATCCTACCTTCTTCTCAGTTTGCCTAATGACGTATACGCGAGTATTGATAGTTACAAGGCTATTGCTAAAGGGATATGGCACCAAATTGAAAGAATGATGATGAGCAGCCGAATAGGGAATCAATTGAAGATCATAAGCTGCATTACTCGATATGACAACTTCAAAGCAAGGAAAGACGAGACTCTCACAGAGACTTACGAGAGGTTTAATCAACTTCTGAACTATCTACAGAAGAACAACATCAACAAGACGAAGACAGAGAATGATATCAAGTTCATGAACAATCTCCAACTAGAATGGAGGACGTTTGCTTCGCATATTCATCACAATCATATTCTGGAGAACGTTCCCCTTCATGAACTGTTCTAAATGCTTCTACAAGATGAAGATGAAGTTCTTGAGCTAATGGGAAATCAAAAGGCATATGAAAAGCCTGTTTGTAACACCCTCAAATTTGGAAATAGCGACTAATTAAAAACTTTCAACAACACCTTAAAGGATAATAAATCTTTTACTACCAGTCCATAATTGAAATACATTTCTAGGTTGAACCATCAACAAAATAGTTAAAGTCTTACATAAAGACTAACTAAAGTCGGGTGTTACTATAACCCAATACCAAATCGCTATCTCCAATAATAATGCGGAAGACTTCATCAAGCTAAACACTTCTTCGAGCACACAACTAGCACTCATCACTCCACGGTGTCGCTAGAATAATCCCGAGATGAAACCTGATGCAGATGCCGACAAATAAAAAGGTTAGGCTAACACCTAGTGAGTTCAAGAGTTTATATCATGATTATAAAGGAAAACGTAAAATGGAAATATTGTAACTTATAATCATGATCCTTTTAAATGATTTACTTTGAAATAATGGAACAACTCATTTAACAATAATATGCATTTCATAGATGGACGTCTCCACACCAAAACATTCTTTCATGAAACAATGCAATCCAACACTTACTTAAAACAAGAATAATGGTAATGCTCAAATGATGACATTTGAATAAGCTTTATAAAAACAAACGACCAAAAATATGAGTAAACTCAAGTCTCCAAAATTATAGCATAAGGAGATAACCCAAATCTCAAACGTCACTGAAAACGAGGATAAAATCAAATACCTCAAAACAACACCTCACGGTGACGGGGGAATCCCGAATTCCAAGGCTAGTGGCGGAACACAAAAGTAGGCCACATTCCAAGTTATTGAGCTCACCATACTAGGACCCATGGCCACGAGCACGCCGACTCGTACTAAGATGTGAGGGAGGGCCCCCGAGGATCCTAATCATGCTCATTCGCTAGGATTACATTTACGACCCATGGCTAGTAACCGGTCCCACATAACCGTACCAAACGCCCCCGAGGATCCAATGTCTCAACTAGCTACAAATGGGAAGTGACTATCCCATAAAATACAGGCTCAGAAATTAACTCTCGGATGCAGGTCTGGTCTTGGACTCCACGATCCCTCACAGTATTATCCTCAAAATCCCTAGAGACTAATTCTGACACCCACATATAATTAATAGCCCATTTTTCTTTTTAAATAACACGACCGACTCATATGCCTATGGATCCACTGCATTACAGTCTAAACAGTACATGACTCAAATTGAATGACTAACGCACTCAAACATGTAAATCTCAATTGATGCGCATTAACCGCCATCATACTTGGTATTTCACAATCGGGCTATTAAACCGGACCAAAGTCCTAAAGACTCATTTATTTGCAAATATGCATTTCCAAGTTTAACTGCTAAGAATGGAAATCATAAAATGAGACCATACACATTCTTTCAAGTACTTCACATAAATGTGCAAGTAATATTTCATAAAACATTCCATTTCATGAATGATGCATAAAACCCGACAAACATTAAAAAGTGTATTTTCGACCAAAAACCCATTAATTTATAACACATTTATCGAAATGCCCAAAAATCCCAAGAGTGGGTGTTTTACAAAGTTTATAAAGTTAAATACTTCAAATAATCAAAGATTACCAACTAACCCAACGTTTGATAATTTCATGTAAAACATATAAACACTTTAAAATAGACATTTTGGCATGTACAACGTTTTCACAAATCAACTTGAACTCACCTTGCTAGATTTAGGCTAAATCTAGATTTTACCCACTTAGAGCTTTCCTTGAAGAACTTGATTCTTCAAAACAAATCTTCCAAAACCTAGATCCACAAGGTTCCAACCAACAATATACATAAGCAACCACAAATAATCGATCCCCAACCTTATACATGAATACCTCAACTGATACCGAAACCCTAACTTCCATAAATGAACAGAATAGAAGATTACCTTGACCTAAACTTGAATCCACCAACCAAAACACCTCTAGATCACCAAAATGGTTACAAACTTCCAATCTATGAAAAGGGGGAACAAAGGGTGGATGAAAACCCAAGAAAACTTGGTGAAGAAGATGAAGTGGGAGAGATGAGGAGTTTACCACCACAAAATACTCTTGTATACTCCAATAGACTTCTAATATCTTTCTAGATCCTTGAAGAACTCTCAAAAACGAAACCGTGGCCACTTGAATCATCAAAATCGGAGTTGTGGAGCAAAAGTTATGAAAGAATGAAGTTTTTGGGAGAAAATGCGGCTGAATCAGGGTTTTAACCTGATCTGGGCCTTCTGCCCGGCGCACGACCCGTGCGTATTTGTGAAGGGGAAGCGCACGGCCCGTGCGCCCCCTCCAGTCCGCTATTAATTTGCCCGAAAACCGTTTTGGTCATAACTTCTTCGTTATAGCTCCGATTTAGCTCCGGAAAGAAACGTTGGACTCGTAATTGAATCCTTTATCCATCAAGACTATAAAATCAAGGATTCAAGCCCAAAATCAAATATCTTATTTTTCCTTAATATATCGGTTTCTGTATTAACTTGAAATGATTGATACCTTTCGAAAATCGGGGTGTTACACTGTTGCTGATCCACTTGCACTCGTTTTAGAAAGAAGAGAATGTTCTTTCAGTCGCCACTCTCGAAAAGAACCTGTGAAGAGTGAATCTGAACCAGAAGAAGAGACTGATAGTGATTCTGATCTAGAATATGCTGAAATCAAGAATGTTGTGATGTTCCTGTCTCAAGCCTTTCAAAAGAAAAAGTTCTTCAAGAAGTCATCATCGAACAATCAGAGGTACTCTACTACTCCTCATAAGTGTTATGACCACAAAGATAAGTATGAGGGTAAGAGAAGATCAAATGAAGGAAATAAATTCGATGAGAAAACAAAGGATGAATTTATCAAGTGTTACAACTGTGGTCGACTAGGACACTTTGCCAAAGATTGTCGTAAGCTAGTCGTTCGGAATTTCGAGTATTACAAGGCAAAGATGTTGCTAGCCAAACAAAAGGAAGTTGGTAAAGCTCTCATGGTTGAAGACGACGACTGGCTCAATTTGTCTGATGAGGAACAAGAAGCAGAAGCTCATATGTGCTTTATTGTAACTCCTCTTGTCAGGTATGTGCTGCTATTCATAATGCTATGATCGATCAGATGCAAATCACTTTGCAAAAACTAGACTCTTATAAGCAAACCATAAAAGAAAAGTCTCGGCTAATCTCCACTTAAGAAACAAGAGTGTCATCACAGCATAACACCATTGGACACTTGTGCATAATATCAAATCTAAAGAAAAAGTGTGAGATTATTTCAAAGAGGCTGAGGAGTTAAAGACCAAAATAGTAGAACTTATTAACAAGCTTCACAAATCAGATAATGAGAGGACTGAGATTGTTAATCAAAGCTTTCCAATTAAAAATGAAAACAAAAAATTGGCTGACAAGTTAAAGAATCTTGAACTTAAGCTTTACAAACGATCCATCTGAAAAAAACCAAAGAGTTCAAGTACTTGAATCCTGAATGGGGAATCAGATATGACAATCCTCATTACTTACCCAGAGTACAAAATTAGATGGACTAAACCACTTGATGAAGAGGATAAGGAACTCAAAAGTTTGAAAAGAAAGAATATTGTTAAGATGCAACTTCGTTTTGTGTATGATTCCCTAAATGAGTCGTACAACAAAGTTAATTCCACTTTCCAGTCAAATGACTATTTTTGAAATTATTCACAGGTCAAACTTGAATCAGAACCTGCTGAACTTGAGGAGGAATTAATGGGTCACAAAATCTATGTTCCACCTTTGGTTTTAGAAAAGAAAATAGTTCAGCTAGAAGAGCCATTTGAACAAGAAATGATTAATTTTCAAAAGGAAAAACAAGAGTTATTATCCAAACTTGAGTGTTTCAATTCCAATCCCAAGGAATCAATATCTAGGGAGGAAAAGGAATACCTTATGACAGAGATTAATAGGCTCACTTCTCAACTGTCTGCCTTGGTAGCAAATTGATGAAAGAGCAACTTCACAAATCCGAGCTTCAATCGAAGCTTGACAAACTCCATGTTGAGAAAATTTATCTGTCAGAATCTTCCTCTACACCCTCAGATCCTGCAAAGATTTTCTGGGTGATTCTTCACCAACTATTTTTGATAAAGGAAAAGAACCTCAATTGGATTTTTTTCAAAAATGATCGACATTCTGATTTTCAAAATGCTTCCGTAAACGATTCTTTGAAAAACAAAAGTCCTTCCAGTATCTCGACTCCCACAAATGATAATGTCACATCTTATGAGGAAATAGAATTTTCAACTTTATTGAATTCAGAGGTATGTTCAAACAGTAAGTTAGACTAGTTTGATTTTGATCCAAAACTTCCAAGTCATGTAGATTTTCTGGATTCAACTTATGAGCAACCGGTCAAATGTTACAAGGGCGAATGTTCCACATCTCCCCCTCAAAACCCTTATGTGAACAAAATTTCTAAACCCAAATCAAAAAGACATTCACATAAGGAAAAAAGACCGACAACTCAAACAAGCGACAATCCTCATACTTCAAATCTTCTGACTGTGAGTTTAACGGTATTTCAGATACTATTGGTCGAAAAAAAGAAGTCAAACAATTGTGGGTAGCGAAGAAGTCTAAAGAGAGCACATCGAAGACAACTTCATTTAATTCAGTTTTGCATTCTAGGAGAAACAATAACAATCATGATGTTTTTAATTCAAATACTTTGGTTGAACGAAATGGATTGTTTCCTTTGAGAATTTATTCAATTCAGCATTTACTTCAACTATCTCATGATTGTGTTTGTTGTTCCAACTGTGGATTAAATGATTTTGTTTATCGTAGATATGCGTCTGATTGGTTTGGTTCTTATCATGTTACTGATTCTCGAACCAAGTTTAATGCACCAAGTCATAGATCGAGACCCAAGTCAAAATGGGTCCGTAAGACAGGTGCTCTACCTAACCCCAACGGACCTATTGGGTACCTAAATCCGCTTAATTTGTTTTGCAGAACGCTCATGTGTGGTATTTAGACTCAGATTGCTCTAAACACATGGCCGGAAGAAGGGAGTTTCTCACAAATTTCACCGAGAATTTTTGTGGCAATGTGAGATTTGGCAACGATAATTATTCTCCAATCATGGGCTACGACAACATTGTACAGGACAACCTTACCATTGAGAATGTGTCCTATGTGGAAGGTCTAGGTCACAACTATTCAGCATAGGTCAATTCTGCGATAAGAATATGGAGTTCAATTTCAAAGCCAAAAGGTGCAGTGTCCGAACTGAAGATGGCAAATAACTGCTAACTTGGGACGCATCGTATCAATCTTTATACTATAGACCTTTCCTCTCTGAAGTCGGACAAGGAAGTTTGTTTGATGTCCAAAGCTTCGACCCAACAACGCTGGTTATGGCATCGTAGACTCTGAACTTCAAGAACATCAATAAGTTGGTGCTCGATAGACATGTGAAAGGCATGCTAGATCTGAAATTCAAAAAGGATCATCTATGTGCAGCATGCGAGATGGACAAGATGAAAAAGACGTCACACAAGTCTATGGCCGCTTCGAGTACTTCAAGGTCTCTCGAACTCATCCACATGGATTTATGTGGACCGATGTGCTTTCAAAGTATCAACCACAAGAAGTACGTCCTTGTAATGGTCGACGACTTTTCAAGATACACATGGGTCAAATTTCTTCGATCTAAAGATGAGACCCAGAACTAATCATCTCACATCTGAAGAGCGTCCAAGTCAATCTCAGTCAATCTGATCAGACCATCAGGACGGACAACGGTACAGAGTTCAAGAATCGTCTGTTGGACGGCTACCTTGATTCAGTGCGCATCACCCATACCTTCTCAGCTGCTTGTAATCCTCAACAGAACGGAGTCGTAGAGCGACACAATTGTACCCTCGTTGAAGCCGCATGAACTATGCTATCTAAGTCCAAGCTACCGCTATTTTTATGGGTTGAGGAAGTTGCAACCGCCTACTACACTCAAAATCGTTCCATCATCAACAAGCGGTTCAACAAAACGCCATATGAGGTTATCAACAACCGTGTTCCGAACATCAAGTATTTTCATGAGTTCGAGTGCACGTAATAACCCAAAAACGACATCAATAAAATAAGCATATCATTGTCCATACATGAGTCCCAATACAAAACTTTCGGGAGTAAAGGATTAACATAGTTTAAACATCCACATAACTATTACAACCGAGAGACTAAAATAGAACTTCAGTCTACACCGCTACTAAGGCCCGCTCTCCAACAATCTAGCTCCTAACATTTCTCTTTCCCTTAAATAGATCCAGCAGCAACCCTGTTACCTGGAAATGGGTTTTAAGAAAAGTAGAAACGAGGGTTAGACCGAAAGGTCTAATGAATTCCCAACCTCGTCCAATTTATAACAATAGAAAACACATTCAATTTCACAAGATTATTCTCACCAACTTTATGTCACAAGAAGTGACTAGATCCACATCAAAATCCATCATCAAGGGACAGGACTACTCGTCCTCGGGCCCCCCAGTAGATCCCCATACGGCCCCCTAGTCGATGCCGTTACCGTGTGTAAGGAAACGAAATCCAAACACACGGTTCAACCATCCCCGATGATTGAAAATAAGCCATGGCGCCCAGTTCATCAGACAATACCAATTTTCATACGATAGAACAGTGAGAAAGTACGCATGCATGATAGCAGATAATCCCAGTCCATCACCATTCAAAATTATAATTGGCAGAAAGCGGTAAGCATAATAAACATTATCAATAAAATGTCATTTCCAATTTACAAAAGTTTAAGAATAAGGAACTCACCTGATTGAATGAAAGTCGACCCACACGAACAACTATCCCTAGATAAAACGAACTCCTACATTTCACAATACATGACTATTATAAATTCTGCCACTTTCTAAGAGTTTCATTATTCTCTAATCATGGGCTACGGCGACATTGTACAAGAAAACCTTACCATTAAGAATATGTCCTATGTGGAAGGTCTAGGTCACAGCCTATTCAGCATAGGTTAATTCTGCGATAAGAATTTGGAGGTCAATTTTAAAGCCAAAAGGTACAGCGTCCGAACTGAAGTGAAAAAGAACTGCTAGCTGGGACGCGTCGTATCAATCTTTATACTATAGACCTCACTTCTCTGAAGTCGGACAAGGAAGTTTGTTTCATGTCCAAAGATTCGACCTAACAAAGCTGGTTATGGCATCGTAGACTCTCGCACCTGAACTTCAAGAACATCAATAAGTTGGTGTTCGACGGAAATGTGAAAGGAATGCCATATCTGAAATTCGAAAAGGATCATCTATGTGCAGCATGCAAGATGGGCAAGATTAAAAAGACGTCACACAAACCTAAGGCCGCTCTGAGTACTTCAAGGTCTCTCGAACTCATCCACATGGATTTATGTGGATCGATGCGCTTTCAAAGTATCAACCATAAGAAGTATGTCCTTGTAATGGTCGGCGACTTTTCAAGATACACATGGGTCAAATTTCTTCGATCTAAAGATAAGACCCCAGAACTAATCATCTCACATCTAAAGAGCGTCGAAGTCAATCTCAATTAATCTGTTCAGACCATCATGACGGACAACGGTATAGAGTTCAAGAATCGTCTGTTAGACGGCTATCTTGATTCATTGGGCATCACCCACACCTTCTCAACTACTCGTACTCCTCAACAGAACGGAGTCATAGAGAGACGCAATCGTACCCTCATTGAAGTCGTGCAAACTATGTTATCTCAGTCCAAGCTACTGCTATTCTTAAAGGCCGAGGAAGTTGTAACCGCCTGCTACACTCAAAATCGTTCCATCATCAACAAGCGGTTTAACAAGACGCCATATGAGGTTATGAACAACCGTGTTCCGAACATCAAGTATTTTCATTCGTTTGGGTGCACGTGTTTTGTTCTAAACGACAAGGACGACCTCGGCAAGTTTAGCCCGAAAGCGGACAAGGGTGTTTTCATCGACAACTCATCTCAAGCACAAGCCTACAGAGTCTATAACAAACGGTTGAAGACCATCATCGAAATCGTGAATGTGACTTTTGACGAGACCGCTGACTTGGCTTCTGAACACCTCCGTTCAGAACCCGCATTAACTGGTGTGCTAGATTTTGGACAACTTCGTTCAGGATTTTCACCATCCCCAGTAAATCCAAATTAAGCGTCTACGTCACAAGCTCATATCTCTGATCTAGATTTACTCTTTGAGCATTTTTATGATGAATTCTTTACTCCTCCTAATACTAATGATCGTACATGTAACAAGAATGAAACTGCACAAGTCGAGGATTCGACAACTCTTACTGGTCCCTCGATGTCGAATAAATCAACCTCTCCTGATGCTACTATTCCTACCGTCGCGGATCAAGAGTCCCCAAGCTCGAGTGATACGACGCCCATTGAAGCTATAAACATTGAAGCTACCTTACCGGCCATTACGAAAACCATTCCGGAAATAACTGTTGTTGAGTCTTCTTCCGTTACTCGTATGGAATACCCTTCCCCTACTCGCGAGATCATTCCTCTAATCACAAGCTCAGCACCAGAACTTCCACTCAATAGGTTGTCGTCACTCGAAGCTGCTCAAGACTTACCCTAGGGTGGTTATGTGGATCCTGATAACTCACAACCGGCATATCAATCATTTCCATATACCACCACATGGACACGAGCTTACCCCATCCATCAGATAATCGTTGATCCCTTAACACCTGTTCAGACAAGATCTACAACTAGAAATTATTGTCTATTTTCTTCGTTCCTGAGCAGAATTGAACCAACAACCGTCTCCGTGGCACTAAATGATCCCGCCTGGGTGATAGCCATGCAAGAGGAACTCAATCAATTCGAGAGCCTCAAAGTGTGGCGACTTGTCCCTAGGCCAAAGAACAAGACATTAATTGGCACTAAATGGATATTCAAGAATAAGAAGGACGAAGATGGTATTGTGATATGAAACAAGGCACATCTGGTTGCCATAGGATATCGCCAGCAGGAAGGAATTGACTACGATGAGACGTTTGCACCGGTTGCTCGTATCAAAGCCATCTGCATGTTCCTTGCCTACACTGACACAAGAACTTCATCGTCTTCCAGATTGACGTGAATACCACATTTATTAACGGCGTAATGAAGAAGGAGGTATATGTATCACAACCCGAAGGCTTCGTGAGTGATGAGAAACCTCATCATACTTTCTAGATAAGGCCTTATACGGTCTTAAACAAGCGCCACGAGCCTGGTATGACGCTCTCTCATCTTTCTTAACTAAGGCTAGATTTTCCAAAGGTAAAATTGATACCACTTTATTTATTGAAAAGGAAAAGAAAGATATCATTCTTGTACAAATTTATGTTGATGACATAATCTTTGGCTCCACAAATCCTCAGTACTGTCATAACTTGTAAGTCCTAATGGGTAAGCATTATCAAATGAGTATGATGGGTTAGATGAATTCTTCCTGGGTCTTCAAGTTAAAAAACTGTCAACTTGGATATTTATCAATCAATCTAAGTACATCTGGGATTTTCTTTGGAAGTACCAGATGGAAGATTGTACACCCATGTAAACGTTCATGTCTATGGGAACTAGGCTACACTCCGATCCCAGTGGAAAGGATGTGGATGTCAAAACATATAGATGAATGATAGGTTCTCTGATGTACTTGACGGCAAGTAGGCCTGGCATTATGTTTTCGACATTTTTATGTGCAAGATTTCAGTCAAAACCAAAAGAGTATCACTTAATTGTAGTTAAAAGGTACTGCTTGTCTTGGCTTATGGTACTCGAAAGAGATAGGTTTTGAACTGATGGCGTATTCAGAAGCTGAGCATGCCGGTAACATGTTGGACTGGAAAAGCAAGTCAGGTCATGTTCAGTTTTTGGGAGATCGACTTGTAAGATGGGTGTCAAAGAAACATAATTGTGTATCAACCTCCAAAGTCGAAGCAGAGTATGTCTCAACCGCTAGTTGTTGCTACAGGTCAAGGACTATGTATTCACCTACTCCAAGATACCTATCTACTACGACTCAAAGAGCGCAATTGCAATATCAAGCAATCCCGTCCAACACACAAAGACGAAGCTCATCGATGTTCGATATCACTTTATAAAGGATCACATCGAACGATAGGAGACCTGTTTACCAAAGCCTTATCACATCGAACGATAGAAAAATGTTTCCATTATCTAGTGTCCAAGCTAGGTATGCTCAATTTGAAAGTTTGATCCTTTTTTTCAAGATCCGTACAAGTTCTATTTAATAACGAATGATTGTTACTTATGTGGCCCTGGGTTACTCTCTCTCTCTCGGCTTTCTCTCTATCTCTCTCAATTCTCCCTCCCTCTCTCTCTCTCTCTCTCTCTCTCTCTCTTTCCCTTTATCAAAATATCCATTATCGTCGGCTTGATCATTGGTTCAACTGAACGTTTTTCCTTTTATTCCCATTTGTTCTACCGCACTAGTTCAATCGATCAGGTATGTTTATGTTCCCTTAACCTTTTTATTCGACGATATACTCCTTTCAATCGATCATCATTGATGGCTCCATTCGGGTTTTTGGGTTTACACTTAGACGTTTGTTGGATTTTATTGTTCCTTGATTCGTCGCCGCCGACTAACGGCGCCTCTGAAATATATCGGGTTTTCCTCCCCAATCAGTTTATCACCTCCCGGTATTCGACTCCGAGAGTTCCAGATCCCGATTTTCATAGTTACCGGATGTTGTACTAGATTAACTGTTTACTGGGTTTCGTGTTTCCCTACCTGGATTGATTGCTGACCAGATTTTGTACCAAATTAGTTGTTTACCCGGGGCACCGATTATCGGGTCCTCCACTCTTGATTTCGGTTTCTCTCACACCTGGACCACCTCCCGGATCCGATTCTCCTGACTCCCGGGTTTGTCATTCGACACCCGGCTTTACCAATCCTGGGTTCACCCGATCCCGGGTTCTCATTTCTCCTAATCCTTTTTTCAATCTGGTTGTGACTTCGACCCGGAACCTTGGCTAGCTCTCGGGCCCCACTGTAACACCCTGAATTTTGAGTAAGCATTTTGTTCCCTTAAATCTTTATCGCTCGTAGTATGGTCTTAGTTCTTGGTTTTGCCTAGAATTCTGTCTTAGTTGGAGGTTGAGCGAGGTAACCGAAAAACGTCGCCAATGCGTCAACAGTGCTCCATGCGGCTCCCCACGCGACCCAAACCGTGCCACCATCCGCGGGGCTCTGCCATTGCGCGACTCCAATGCTCTGCGCGGCTCTCCGCACAAGTCCATCCGCGCGCGACCTCTGTGCGCAATTAAAAGATAAAAACCGACCCCAAACTAATTTATCCTCATTTCTCTCATTCTTAAATGCTCCCAACTCTCTCCTCATCCTCCCAATCGATTTTCTACATTTATTGCAAGGATCTAGCCCTCTTCTAGGTCATAAATAGTGGGATTAAAGTGCCTCTTCATCATCAAATCAAGGGTTTGCTCACCTAGGGTTCCACATTGTGAGTTATCTTCATCTTGGGGATTTTCTTAGACGATTTCAAGGGTTTTCAACCAACCCACATTGTGAGTACATTATCAACCTTTAAAACCTTATACATTTAAAAAGTATGATTTTAGACTCCTAATCATCTCCTTGATTTAACTATTCATGTTTAAAATTTATTTGACTAAACTTAGCATTTTGGAGATTTTTGGGTCACCAATGAAATAGTGACAAGCTTTAGACTATTACTAGTGGAACCATAGGTATAGAGTCGGCTTAATTTTGGGATACTTTTCCTGTTTGTAACTAGTTGATACATTGGGTCCTCAGAGGCAATTTGGTACGGTTATGTGGGACCCGATACTAGCCATGGGCCGTAAATGTAATCTTAGTGAATGAGTATCACTTGGATCCTCGGGTGCCCTCCCCCACATCTGAGTATGAGTCGGCGTTGTTCGTGGCCATGGGTCCAAGTATTGAGCTCACAACTCAGAGAGTGACTAACTTTTGTGTTCCGCCACGATCCTTGGAAATCGGGTCTCCCACGTCAACATAAGATATTATGGGACCGAAAGGTTCTTATGTGGATGTTGTTACAAATTATTCACTTAACTCATTGAAAGGTTATTTATTTATATTCAAATCATTCCCAAATTATTGTTGTAAACTGTTTTTTCTCACTAGGCGTTAAGGCTAACACTTTTTCTCAAATGACGTGTATAATAGGTTCCCTTACCGGTGGGGCGTCCAAAGTTTGAGGGACGAGTGTTGGCCATTATGGCATCTTTTGAAGACTACCTTTGGCATTGGCGTACAGAAAAATGATAGAGATTTTGGAAGAATTGGGTCGACAACCACCATAATCTAGATTTAATGATTTAGATTATTTTGTTGTTAACCTATTGTCTATTCATAACTTTTGTATACGCTATTACAGTTTCCCCTTTTGGGTGATTAATTTCTATTTAAGATACTATTTGTAGGTTTATCCAGGTTTAAATTTAGCCCTATTTTTAGGGTGTTACAATTTGGTATCAGAGCTCTAGTTTAAGTGAACTAGGCATGAATGTAAGATGTCTAGACTTAGACTGAGTATATTAAGTGATGATTTGTGAGACTGGGTAGGATTTTTAAGATAGGACGGTCTTAGAAGTCAACGGAAGTACACTAATTGAAAATCATGATGATGGTAATGAGACTTCTTGTATAAAATTTATTCATAATTTCACT
The DNA here is from genome assembly GCA_954870635.1 of Arctium minus. Taxonomy (NCBI): domain Eukaryota; kingdom Viridiplantae; phylum Streptophyta; class Magnoliopsida; order Asterales; family Asteraceae; genus Arctium; species Arctium minus. The sequence goes on along the minus strand of OX941080.1, from coordinate 39,057,466 downwards.
TAGCTAATGCTATTATGAAGGTATTGTTACATGAGCGTGCTTGATGTACTATTGTTACGATGATTAATGAATGTATTAGTACGTTTCTTTGTGTTTAATTCGTATAACCTATTCTTACCTCCATTCTTATGCGTGTGTGGCAGATTGAGGATGGTAAGTACGCGTGGTAGACCGCGTACGTGCGTCGACGGAGGCGAGGCGACCGCTTCAACGGCTGATCAACCGGAGAGGGGTTGAAGCCACTACTCGTCCACCCTTACCGCCATTGTTGGGTGGAGGGCCTGAGGTTATACCAAGGGTCGAGCTTGCATCGTCAAATCCGGTCATTTGATAAGTGACCCCTCAGTCTGAGATGATGGCCACTATGATGTTGGCGATGAATGAGGCCATGGCCAAACAGAAAGAGTTCCTTCTGAAGGTAATCGAAGACCGAGACGTGAGAAATCGTAGGAACGAAACGGTTGTTGAGAACGTTGTGGTGGTCAGATCCAGAGGTAATCCGACTGAAGAACCAGTGACGGTCGACGTGAGGCAAGGAAGGAGGGCTTGCTCCTACAAGTCCTTTTTGTATAGTAAGCCACCTGAGTTCTCCGGGTCGGATGATCCAGTTGCATGTATAGGCTGGATCCGCGAGATAGAGCAGTCCTTCAACTCCAGCGAGTGTTAAGAGGGTCAGAAAATTCGCTTCGGGTCTCCGATGCTTTGGGGGCCCGCTCTCATTTGGTGGAATGTCACTAAATTCACCCTCTCGCCCACCGTTCTAGCTCAATTGACTTGGACCTCCTTTAAGGAAAAAGTCATGGAGGAGTATTGCAACGAACGGGACATGGATAAAATCGAGGCTGAGTTCTGAGCTCTCGAAACTCCAAACCCATCACCCTTCGTGAGACCGTTGAGGAGGCCCAGATTGTGGAAGACGTCTACGCAAGAGGCAAGGAAGAGAGAGTCGAGGTGGGAGAGAAAAGAAAATGGGAAAACAATTCCGGACCTCCCAAGAGGTCTCGGCCATTTGTCGGGAATCGAAATTTTGATAACCGGCGTGAATCTAGATGGTGCCAAAAGTGTCGGAGCAAGAAACATGGAAATTGCAACTCCACCCCTTTTCCGTGCTCCAAGTGTGGGAAATTGATTACCCTACGAGAGATTGCCCGGTGAGGGGGATTATCTGCTTTGAGTGCAAGGCACCGGGGCACGTGAAGAAGGATTTCCCGAAGCTAAAGTCGGGCGGCACGTCGGAGAAGAGGGAGAACCCTCCAAGGGTTCAGGGCCGAGCTTTTCAGATGACGACCAATGAGGCCAAGGCATCCACCGATATGGTATCGGGTACGTTTCTCCTAAACTTCGTACCTGCTCGTTTGCTTTTTGGTTCAATTATCTCCTAAACTTCGTACATCACGTTTCTCCTAAGGTGGTACGCGAGTTTCTCGACGTTTTCCCGGATGACTTGCCCAGTTTACCACCCGATCGTCAAGTAGAATTTCGGATTGATCTTGTTCCGGGGGCGGCTCCGATTGCTCAAGACCCTTACCGGGTGGCACCATCTGAAATGCAAGAAATGATGACTCAATTTCAACAGCTTCTGGAGAAGGGATTTATAAGGCCGAGATCGTCACCTTGCGGAGCTCCGGTCTTGTTGGTCAAGAAGAAGGATGGTACCATGAGAATGTGTATCGATTACCGAGAACTGAATAAGGCAACAGTGAAGAATAAGTATCCACTCCAGTGAAGAATAAGTATCCGCTCCCGAGGATCGACGATCTGTTTGATCAACTACAAGGAGCAGGTTGTTTTTCCAAGATTGATCTACGTTCAGGATACCACCAAGTGAGGGTGAAGGGAGACGACATTTCGAAGACATCTTTTAGGACGCGTTACGACCACTACGAGTTCCTAGTAATGTTGTTTGGCCTAACCAACGCACTGGTGGTGTTCATGGATTTGATGAATAGGGTGTGCCGACCATTCCTTGACAAGTCGGTCATCGTGTTCATTGATGACATACTTGTGTATTCCAAAAGCGAAGCGGAACACGAGAAACACCATCGTGAAGTCCTTGAAGTGTTGAGGAAGGAGAGATTGTATGCCAAATTCTCAAAGTGCGACTTCTGGCTTGAGGAAGTTCAATTTTTGGGCCATGTTGTCACTCGAGACGGAGTGAAGGTGGACCCCTCTAAAATCTAAGCGATGATGAATTGGGAGCCTCCCAAGAGTCCATTCGAAATGCGAAGCTTCTTGGGTTTAGCGGGCTATTACCGGAGGTTTATCCAAGATTTCTCTAAAATTGCCTCCGCCTTGACCATTTTAAGTAAGAAGAAGGTGAAGTTTGTTTGGGCCGAGGCACAAGAGAAGGCATTTCGGACCTTACAAAAGAAGTTGTGCGAAGTTCCAATTTTATCTCTACCCGAAGGATCAGAGGACTTTGTGGTTTATAGCGATGCATCAAAGATGGGTCTAGGGTGTGTCTTGATGCAAAGAGGTGAGGTGATCGCTTACGCATCGAGACAACTCAAAGTTCATGAGAAGAAATATCCTACCCCTGATTTGGAGTTGGCGGCGGTAGTGTTCCCCTTGAAGCTATGGCGACACTATCTCTATGGCACGAAATATAAAATCTACACGAATCACAAGAGTTTGAAATACGTCTTTGATCAAAAAGAGTTGAACATGAGACAAAGACAGTGGCTTGAGCTTCTCAAGGACTATGATTGCGAGTTGCTCTACCACCCCGGTAAGGAGAACGTGGTAGCCGATGCGTTGAGTCTGAAGGACTATAGCAGAAGTATTCGGGCTACTCTTTCGAGGATCATTGTATTTATTTCGAGACAAGTTGTGTGTTAATATTGCTCGAGACGACAAAGGGGTCAAGACTTTTGAATCAAAATACAAAAGACTTGTACTTGAAACAATTGAACTGTTAGCTGAGAGGCTTGAGTACAGAAACGAGTTGAGAAGATTTGAGACCAGTTTTAGACTCGGGAGAAGATATGTTCCTAATTGGCGGCAATTCGAACTTCTATTCAAAGGGGGAGATTGTTAGGGTAATTTTATTATTGAATAAAAGTTGGGGGTTTATTTTGTAAATACCCTTTTGGGGTATAAATATGTTGCTAATCCTTAATGTTTAGGTTAGTGGTCATTAATACTCTATACGGCTAAACCTTGTACGCACTTTGAAGCTTTATCGTTCAATCCAATCATATGTCCAGGTTTTGTGGTTAATTAATTGTTCGTATTGATTATTTGTGATTATTGCACTGTTACTGGGATCCACACAACCTTAAATGGAGCCCAACATTTCTAAAAACCCTTCTAATTGAAATAGCGTTTTTCCACCACTATTGCACCTAAGAATCACGGTCAAAAAGCGGCAAATAGCGCCGATTTTAGTGGCACCGCGATTTGACCATCGTGATTCCCCGAACCACTGCTAACCGCGATCCATCACTATAGCGGTGCGATTGACAACATAATTCACTACTCAAAAATTTATTGTTTTTATCTTTGAGCAACATACCTTCCTTACAAGGACAATAGAACTGCATTTCTTTTTCAACGAGAAGAAAAAAATTAGAAAAAAATTGGAAATAAAGTAAAATATTACGTAACATTATTTTTTTCAACATTCACATTTCAGTTTTGTAGTTGTTAATGACTTAAGATATGTAAATTATTTGTGGTTATTTGGTTCAACATTCATTAATCATAAAAAATTTAAGGCTTGTTCCGATTGTTTTGCATTTTCTTTTGTGTTTGTGTTGCTAATTACTGTGAGGGATGGCTAGTAACAGGCATATCATACATTATGTATATGGTTACCAATAGGTAAAAGTACGATTAATCTGGGTAAATTAGTAACACGATTTGTAACACCCTAAAAATAGGGATAACAAAAATCCGAAAAATGGACATGCGGTATTTAAAATTGCCAAAGCAAGAGCCTCCCAAAAATGGGGAAAATACACAAACCTGTTTAAATACAATCGTAATTAAACGGATAATAAATAACAACCAACTAATCTAATTTCTATAACCAGAAAAGAGATTACAATCAAGGGTGTCATTTATAGACCCAAAGGATTCTCTACCAATAGTAAGTCCAAAAGCGATATTCCCAAATCTCTCACCCAAGCACTACGTCAGCTTAGGACCGATGCTGCTAAAACCTGAGATACACATCGACACCAAACAAGTGTTAGGCCAAAAACCTAGTGAGTTGAACAATAATAAGCATGCAGAACATATATGACTCTTATCTGCAGTTAACCAATTTTCCACATGTATGGAGTCAACGGGGGAGACCCATAGCACCAATCAATTCCACTCCAAAGAGTCGATGTACCTTGATGCCCTTAACAAGGAACACCCCAAAGGCCCGGCACACCCGAAGATCAGACCGTAAAGGAAACTTTCCGAGTGGCGGAGGTCTTCTGGGCACATACCATCACGGTGGCACCCCGAGACTACATCCTCCTAGTGAACTTGCCTTGGCTCGTCCAACATAATGCATTTAGGAGGTCCTTAGGTATATTTCAACCAAATATAATTCAATACCAACCGCGGGTACAATATCATCCTCCCAATAGCATGAGTCCATCATAAGACTTAAATATCCACATAGCCACGTTGTAGATACAATAACACCAAGAGTGTATTCCGAATGGAAATCATCATGTTATACCAAACATATATTCCTTAATCATGTCAAATACCCATTGTGGGCACACATAATGTAAATCCCCAAATAATTACACAACATAGAGTAAATCATGGGATGATACTTCATATACATATATCTCACATAATCTCGTGGAAATACCATCAAATACTTAAACCCGTAAAGATGACCATTTTGAGCAAATATGTGATAATAACAACAATTAAACAAATATGATGTGTATCCAGTTTTAACAAAAGTTTAGTAAACTCGCCTTGCTAGATTTAGACTAAATCTAGATTTTATCCACTTAAAGCTTTCCTTGAAGAAACTTGGTTCTTCAAACCAAATCTTCCAAAACCTAGATCCACAAGGTTCCAACCATAAATATACATAATCAACCACAAAGAATCGTTTCCCAATCTTAAACATGAATACTTCAACTGATACCGAAATCCTAACTTCCATAAATGAAGAGAATAGAAGATTACCTTAATCCAAACTTAAATCCACCAATCAAAACACCTCTTGTTCACCAAAATGATTACAAACCTTCAATCTATGAAAGGGAGAACAAAGGGTGGATGAAACCCTAGAAAACTTTGGTGAAGAAGATGAATAGGGAGAGATGAGAAGCTTACCACCACAAAATTCTCTAGTATACTTCAAGAGATTTCCAATATCTTGCTATATCCTTGAAAAGCTCTCAAAAACGAAATCGTAGCAACTTGAATCGCCCAAATCGGAGCTATGATGAGAAATATATGAAGAAATGAAGTTTGGGGCTGAAAATCGCGACTTTTAACACTCTGGTACCCGTAGGCTATTGTGTCAGGCTATAGTGACAATGTCACAATCTTCGGGCACAATCGCCAAGATTGTACCGAGAGTGTTTGGACTCTGGCGATTGTGACAGGCTATAGTGACAGTGTCACAATCGCCGGGCACTATAGCCGAGCACGTACCGAACAATGTTTTGGCCATAACTTCTTCGTTTTAGCTCCGATCTCGCTCCAGAAAGAACCGTTGGACTCGTAATTGAATCCTTCATCTATCAAGACTATAAAATCAAGGGTTCAAGCCCAAAATCAAATATCTTATTTTTCCTTAATATATCGGTTCCTGTATAAACTTGAAATGATACCTTTCAAAAAATCGGGGTGTTACACGATTAATTTGGTGTAACTGTAGCAACTATAATTAAAATCAATATGACAAAGATACTGTTATTTATACTCTAGGTCATTTAATCGATTATTGATGAATGACAAAGAAACCCTCGTAATCCTGTACCAACCCCCAACTCCCTCGACATTCTCATTTTAAAACACAAAATAAAAAGATTTTTTCAATAATTTCTTTGTTTCCTGTTAAAATTGATATAAGCGAATAGTAAATACTTTCTATAGTAGTGTCTTGATCATGTAACCTCACACTGATGTATTTTGGGAAAGGATGACGGGTTGTGTCATATCATGAGGATCGTAAGACGTAATATCATCTAGTGTCAACCCACCCTTGTTATTAATGTCGTGTCTCCGAAAATCTTCCATGAAAGGTGTCATGTCTTCTTGGTCGAATTTTTCCATCTCACATAGCTTATAAAGGGTATATTCAGAAATCCTGTAAGATCATCAATAAATTAGTTACAATAACCAACACAAGGGAAAAAAGGATAATAGTTTCTAAGACAATTATAGAGACGTGTAGGACCCACTAAGAGTCTGTAGCTTAATGATCTTAATGAGACTCGTGACTTAATGATATAGAAATGACTTATTCAGTAAGCTTTATAGGGGAAGTCTACAGATATTTCTTGGTTAATTCCTTGTATTTACGATAGAACACCTTCACCATCTAGATCAGCTTCGTGGATATATGCAGATGTCGTTTTTCTTTGGAGAACCCACTTCTCTAATGACTTTTGTCCCTTGGCCGAAGCCATGTTGTCCTTTGAGCCGAAGCCCTGTTGTCCCTGAGCCGAAGCCCTGTTGTCCCTTGGCCGAAGCCATGTTGTCCCTTGCGCCGAAGCCCTGTTGTTTGTTGGGCCATTTGTCTTCAAGCCCGCATGCCTCAAGGACCGGGTGTCACAATCTGATTTGAAGCGGGCTAGGTTTTGGGCTGGCTAGCTTTGGGCCTTTATTTAATTGGATCACTTCAGATTTATTTATCATTAGATGGGTTTACTTAGGATCTTTTGAGACCATTATCTAAATTAATTATCTACGAGAAATAAATCATGTAGGGGCTTGAGCTTCAGAAACTTTTTAACGTGTGCGTCTAAGTTCCAAATTTACCAGGTGAGTTCCCATATTCTAAAATCCTTTTTAAACTGAGAATGGGTTACGCTTATTAGAAATGATTGTTCTAAATTATTAAATTATTTCGAGCAATGAACTATATTGAGATTGTGTATTGAAGCATCTATATGCTTTTAAATTTCGAATTGAGTTATTATTATATATATTGTGAGTGTCATGGCTTACCTTTAACCATCGGGGATGGTTGTGCCACGTGTATTGAATTTGTTTCCTTACACGTGGGGACGACATCGACTGGGGGAGCCGATTGGGGATCTACTGGGGCCCCGGAAGCGGATGGATTGTTAAATAGCGATGAGTAAATGGTTGAACTGTATTTATTAAATAACTTAATAATTTGTTTATTTATGCATAGTCGTTGTTGGGAATCTAGACCCTTCCGGTCTAACTCTCGCTTTCAAACTTTTCTTAAAACCCATTTTCAGGTAAGGATATTATTGTTGGTTCCTCGAAAGGGAAAGAAAATGTTGATAGCTAGAGGTCGAAGTTCATGCCTTAGTTGCGGTTTAGTTGCTTTTCTTTTAGACTCTCGGTTGTGATAGACTTTTTATACGTTTGAGTACGTTTGTCATATTTACTTCAGTACGATGTATTGGGACCCGTTTTGGGGAATTAAATTTTCATGTTATGCTTTGGTGTTGTTTTGGGTTGCCTTGGTTTTGGGATGTTACACCCGTTTATTTTTCGTGTCGTGTAGTGTCAACCCGTTTACTTAAACGGATTGAAATGTATTACTCAAACCCGTTTGTTTCATGTCAAGTTTGTGAAGGATTAGTGTGTCGTGTCAGTTTTTGTCAGGTCTAGCATCCAATTTAAAGACTAAAAATCTTACATAAATAAGGACACTAAATAAAAATCCTAGGAACAAAAAGGAAAAGATAATTACAATAAAATCCTAAAATTAAAATTCTGAACTTTGAGCAAACTTTACGAAATCAACTTGCAAAACCAAATATGTACAATTTGGACCTTAAAAGATGGAAATTAGGGTTAAAATCACGTTAGAACATGCCAAAATCTAGCGTTTTTCTCATAAGGTCCATTCCACTCGAAAAGTGTAATTTTTTGCCCAAATAAACACAATTGATTTTCCTCTTTAGAGATTTTGGTTTCTCCATACACGCCAAGGAACATGGTTTCATGTCGTGCTGCATGGGCGTTGCATCATACCATGAGTATTTTTACAACATCATTACTTCACGTAACGTCAACATACCCGTGCCACTGACGTCAAGTCTCCGAAACTCTTCCATGATAGCTGCTATATCATCTTCTATTAGCTCTTGAGGGATCCTGTGGAATCATCAAAGTAGACAATTAACATAAGAAATCAGGACGATAGTTTGAGAGTCAAAGTTTTTTATGGAAAACAAATGTCTCGTATGACATATAACTATAAGGCCCACTTAATGGATCTCAAGACCCTCTTGTATGATCAATATTAGTGGTCAAACATGCCTAACAAGTACATTACATTTTTCATGGTTACTTGTACTTACATTGGAAAACCATCACTAACATCGGGAGCCTTCAGTAGTACATCCTCAGGCTTTGGTGGTGCAGCAGGCTTCGGTGGTGCTTCCTTAGGCTTCGGTAGTGGATAATCCTCTGGAGGAGTTATTTTTCTTTTCAGCACTTTTGATCGTTGTTTTGTTTCAGCGTATACATCCGTAAAAGAAAAGAACACGTAACTTTTATAAATAGTACCAAGTAACATCCATAATAGTGCAAAGACCCGTCCACCTTTTGTTGAGAAGCATTTTTCGGTACCCGCACTCGTGATCGTTATACTGATACAATACAATGCATGAATAAAGTCCAAATCCTCGATCAAAATCAAGATAGGCGTGCCAAAAGCCATAAGCACCACAAGGAACACCACTTTTTTCTTGATCATTTTCAGGATCGATTCCTTCTCAATAACAGCTATTAGATCCTTATTTGCCAAAATTTTACGCAATTTATCTTCTTGTTGCATGTCTAAAGCTTTTAATGTTGTACTTAGCACTTTCCCGATAACAAACAAACCCAAAAGAGAGAAGATAGAAGCAAATAGTAATGCAAGAGTGTCGTTGGGAGAAAGGTCGCCATACCCGACAGAAGTCATTATAACGAAGGAAAAATAAACAGCATCAAGGATGTTGTTTGTTTTCTTTCCACAAATGTGGTGTCCGGCGACATAAAAGATAACCATACTCGAACCCAAGTAGACGACAAAAATGATGATCATATCCCATACATCATCTGGGTTATGGAGCTTCGGTTTATGATCTTTGAAAGAAGGCGTGGATGGTATGATCGATGACGCTTGGTCTCCACCGAGAGAATGTCCCATGAAATTTCGATATGTACCATTTGTCTTGCATCCTAAGAAACAATTCAAAGCTTCAATATCAAAATCGTTGATGGACATAAGTATTAGAGATGAAAAATTAACCCGCAGGGGCGGGGACCGCTTTAATTTAACGGGTAAGTGGGCGGGGAGGTGGATTTGTTTTCATACCTGAAGCGAGGTCGGGGATGACATTACTCCCCCCCCCCCCTAAGGCAACCCCGATTAAACTTTTTAATTAATATTATTAAATGATAAATATATTTTATTTTCAATATTGGTAATTAATGTAGTGACAATTTATTATAATTTTAATTTTAAATACATTATTATTGTCATTATTATTTTCACTAAACAGGTACAAACCCATCGGGGATTCCTCCCCCCACCCCCCCACCCCCCGGGAACCCGTCGGGGGATTAATTGGGGTGGGGTCGGGGAGGGGGGCTTAAATAGGGTTCGAGGTCGGGGATGAGAGTTGCATTACCAACCTAGCTAATACCCGCCCCATTTCCATTCCTAATAAGTACACTACTAAAAATGAGCCTTTTATCGCCGGAAATCAACCAGAAAAGTGGGTTTCTAACTGAATTCCACTGCCAGAAAAACTTCACCCCCCGGGAACCCGTCGGGGGATTAATTGGGGTGGGGTCGGGGAGGGGGGCTTAAATAGGGTTCGAGGTCGGGGATGAGAGTTGCATTACCAACCTAGCTAATACCCGCCCCCTTTCCATTCCTAATAAGTACACTACTAAAAATGAGCCTTTTATCGCCGGAAATCAACCAGAAAAGTGGGTTTCTAACTGAATTCCACTGCCAGAAAAACTTCGTGAAAAACATCACCGGGGGAATCACCGTAGCAACCTCTTGTAATTAATGTTCCACGGATGTTTGTGTAAAGAGGATGTCCACGTCATACAATAATGACTAGAGTTATGTTCTCATGAGACCAACCTATTAATTTTCTTGACACCCTTGAGATCAACTTTGAAGACACAAAAACATACTAAACTTTCACAATAAAAACAGTACGAAGGTTGTTTTTGTACCTTCACAGTGTTTTGTTGTGAAAATTCAGCGTTATATAGTTTGTGTTCTCATGGATTTCATGAAAACAAGTTGGTCTCACATGATCTCAAGTCATAATTGATTATTCATTAAGACATATTTGAGCAAAAGGTTGATTACGCCAACCTTAATTGACACGGAACCCACCCTCTAGGAACCACATGTTATGAGGCATTTAACAGCTGACTCAACAACCAATGCGCCGTTTACCAAACGCTTACTCAAGTAAGTGTTTACCAAGACAAATTACCTTACCATATGGATATGGCAAGGACCAAGAATCTTTCCAGTAAGAGCTAAGGTAAAGTGATGGCAAACTCTTACCACAGTTAGCGCTTACTAGAAAAATTGTTGCATACGATACCACTTTGGTGGACTAAAATCTTACCCGGTAAGTATGTGATGGTGTTGAATATTTCCGGTAAGCGCTTACCCGGGTAAGCGCTTGGTAAACGGCCTCTAAGTCTACCGAAGGGGTTTAAACTCGTCTCCCGTAGTATTTGAACTTGAATCTATTGTGTATTTGAGCAAAATCACTCTACCTCTTTACTAACTGAGCTACACACAAGAACATTTATTAAAACATATATAATATCACATGTCATCAACCTACCCGGCTCTTCAATTTTAGGTTCCATGCGTGCCTGATGTACCCTGAGCATGTAACCGAGATATGCATCACGCCTATGAAATCACCAAATTAATTAGATACATTAGTATAAGAAAACTAAAATTAACTAAGTCAAAAAGTTAATTACTCATCATTAGTATCAGTATTAGTTGTGAGACAAAATTTAGATTGTTTACTTGTTAATTTACTATAACAAAATTGAGTCTATAAGATGTTTAAATTTTTTGATGTTTAAATTTTTTAAGGTGACGTCTAGTTCGTAGAATAGTTTTGAACTAAATGAAATATGTCAAATTAATTTGATTTTGAAATAATTGGAATAAAATGTTGTCAGATTTGACCACTTGTTTGGTTGACATACATTGAAAAGAAATATGTTAACAACTTGAAATATGTTTGTGTAATTCAGAATATGCAGCTTCCGAGTTGGATTGAATGCCTTTTTTTGTAAATTTTTAAATTATTTAAAACTAAAAATATTTTAATATAATAATCATTTAATGTGTAAAACAATATAAAATACACAACCCAAATATAACCATAAATACGACGTTAACTAATCGATATTAAAATTGTTTCAAAATAACTAATACTTTATCATTAAAACAAGGGTGATACTATCCCTACCCCATCCTACCACACCTATCCTCTCACATACCCCACATAATATTCCAAAATCTTGATTTTAATAATATACTTTACATTTTATACCCATATAATTATTTAGTTAGTTTATTTTATACATTTTATTTTTCTAATTTTCATTTTACACCATTATCATATTAACACATATAATCGTATATTAACTAAAATACGTTTTAATTTTAACAAGTTACACCAAAAAAAACTCAAATAAATATTCAAATACAAAAAATTGTATTATTTTTCATTTGAATTTCCTCGTTATTGTTTTAACTGACTGATTACTTCATCAAAAAACAATGATTCCTATAAGCCCATTCATGGGGATCGTTTAAAGTATAATATCAAATTATTATAATCGTCTCTTCGATACCTTCTAATAAGCTCAATATTGAATATTTTTGGATTTAATTATTTTATTATATATCATTTATACTACATAAAAATATTTATAATATTTATAATTCATACCCTTGTAGTTAATTATTCAATTTATGGTACATTCATTACTTTTTCAAGTTTCGTTTTACACTCTTATCACATTAACATAATAATCATATATTAACTAAAATATGTTATAAAATACGTTTTAACATATCACATTAACATAGATAATTACATTAAAATATGTTAAGGAATTCGATATATATATATATATATATATATATATATATATATTTGATTTGAAATAAAGTAAGTTATTTATTTGAAATAAAATAAAGTTATTGATTTGAAATAAAGTAAAAAACAATTCAATATATATATCGAACGAACGATCCGTTCATATATATCAATTTCATTTCAATCACCTTCACTCTCTCCCTCTCTATATATCGAAGTTGCAGATGACAAACATGGGAGAAAATTTGACACCAACATCAGAATTTGTCACCAACAACGTACAATATTATGATAACTAACATTGATGTTTATTAATATGGCAGGCAGTGTGACATACTTACCATTCAGGATACAAACCGCCGTCATCATCCCAACACATGTCAATTGCAATAGTGCATGTTAATGATAATCATTACATAAAGGTGGTATTAAACGGAGAATACCCAATACCCACACTCATAAAGTATTGGACATGTTATGTACTTCCAGTTGCAAATATATGGCTTATCCCATACAAACCTAGATTAGATGTGTATGAAGAATATATAGAGTGTACTTGTACTCGTAGATATGTTGATTTAAATTAATAATCAAAGATGGAATTTGTTGTGATAAAAACTTGTTGGAATAAAAAAATATCCAATATATTTATTATACTTATGTTAAAAACTTATGCCGGATGTGATGCATTTTCTCTTTTTTCAAAAAAAAAATCAATTAACCAAGGTACATATAATAATATAATTAAATCAAAAAATATTCAATATTTGACTCATTTCGAAGGTATCGATAATACGATTATAATGGTGTAGCTTGTTAAAATTAAAAAAAAATAACGTATTTTAGTTAATATACGATTATATGTGTTAGTATGATGAAAGTGTAAAATGAAAATGATAAAACTAAAAGTTATAAAATAAATTATGAAAAAAGTATAGTGATATAAAATGTAATTATAAAAAAAAAAAATTGAATATGAGGGAGGGGGTATATAAATTTGGAGGCGGTAGAAAAACCCTAAAATAAATATATGATAGACATAAGTTATTGTTTATTATATTAATTTAAAAAGTTAACTGAAATATATTTTGTTGCTAGGTAAACAAAAATATATTCTTAAAAAAAATATTTTGAAAAAATAAAATAAAAACAAAACTACTAAATTAAAATCAATAAAAAAACAAAAGTTTTAAATTAAATTCAATAAAAAATAAAATAAAAAACAATAATATTAAATTAAATGAAAAACAAAAGTATTAAGTTAAATTAATCAGGTTATATTTGGGATAAAGTATATATTTGAGATTATGAAAAGATAACATTCTATTTCATCAAAATCCCAACTTATTATGAAGGAATAATGAAATCCCCTTTTTTTGTGGAATTTGATGGATTTTGAAGATTCATTCTTAAAAAAAATGAAACAAATGAGAGAATGTACGAACCAAATACCACCTAAGTGTGATAATAGACTCATTTACATGATTTAAGCTCCGAAGACCTAACAAATTTGTGTCTTATGTACAGTAAAGGTGTTAAAATATGTTTATAGGACATTTCTCAAAAATGTTCTATAAAAAAAACCAAGATGACACTTTATTTCAAAAGTGTCTTCAAGAACTATTTAAGACGTCGAAAGTTGTCCTTATTACAACATTTTTATATAAAACAAACAATTGTTTACTGTTATAAGATTAAGTCTTATAAAACAACTTATCAGATATTTAAATATTTATCCCATATAGGCGTGTTCGTGGTCCGGTTTGGACGGTTTAACCCCCAAAACCACTAATCAAACCACAAATGGCGGTTTAGAAAAATTTCAAACCGAGCAGTTTGGTCACAAGTGACCAAAACGGTCAAATCGGACCACAAAAAGACGATCTGGTCTACTGGTTTAGGCGGTTTGGCCCTCTTGTGGGCTTTAAACTAAAAAAACATAAACTCTATATCCAAAATAAATTTTTTTACCAATATAGCATTATTAAAATATATATATATTGCGTTTCTTTTGCAACTCAAACAATTTGTACAAACTATGCAAACCACTATATTAGAAAACAATAGATATATTTATGGATAATGATTATGATTCATTAATAATGATCGTGATATATATGAAAAATGTTAAGTTTATTCATTATAATCATGATTTTAAATTAATAAATGTTAAGTTAAATCATTATAATCATGACTTTAAATTAGGAAACATAATAAAATTATATATTCATTAAACTTGATGAACGACTAACATTGGTTTGCATAGTTTGTACAAATTGTTTAGGTTGCAAAAGAAACGCACCCTATATATATATAGAGAGAGAGAGAGGGAGGATCATGCGAGAAGCAAACTAATTTGCGAGAAGGCGAGAAGGAATGTGGGCCACATAATTTATTAATTAAAAAAACTATAAATAAAAAATAAAAAATAGTTTTAGAAATTAGAATAATTATCATTTTAAATTGGATAAATCCTTAAAATTTTCATTATATCTTTTAGATTTATTTATTTTTTAATTTATTTATTATTTTTTTTTTCTAAATATACTTTTAATAAAAAAAAATTCACAATTTTAACCAAAAATCACATGTGATATCATTATATGAATATTTATGCATATCACATATCATATTATCACATGTGATAATTGTATATATTTTAGTTAATCATATGTGATTATGTATACTTCTATTTATAGATCTTTTTGTGATGTAAATATTATCACATGTGATAATTGTATATATTTTAGTTAATCATATGTGATATGTATACTTCTATTTATAGATCTTTTTGTGATGTAAATATTATCACATTTGATTATGTGTCATTTATATTCAGACATATATTATCATATGTGATATTTACAAAAATTCACCTAGTGGGATCATATGTGATACATAATAATATATTACACGTTAAACGAAGTTAATCAAATGTGATTCAAAACGTAAATCTAAAAAATAGAGAAAAAAATGGTGAAATAAATAATGAATTAGTTACGGATATCACATGTGAAATTTGATGAAAATTATGATTTTATCTAGAAAAAAATATTATAAATTTGATAAAAAAAATTATGAATTTATTAAAATTAAAAAATAAATAAATTTAAAAGATATTATGAGATTTTTAAGTATTTATCCAATTCAAATTATAATTATCCTATTTTTTTTTTAAAATTATTTATGCTATTTTTTAATTAATAAATTATGTGGCTCATATTTCTTCTCGCAAATTGACTACCTTCTCGTTTGAACATGCCCCTATATATAAATATATATATATATATATATATATATATATATATAGTGTTTGGTTCATTTGAGAAATGGTAAATATATGAGAAATAGAGAAGTAATCCTAGTCATTCATATGGTCAAGATCGGATTTGACTAGTCAAATATTGCGGCTTTGACCGGTCAAAAGTTGCGGCCTTGACCGGTCAAAAGTTGCGGCCTTGACCGGTCAAAAGTTGCAGTTATCCCAAAAATAGAAGGACAATTTCGTAAATTTAACAAAACACACGGGCTGTGTTCATATATGAACATGTATAATTCACATATGAACTATATGTTCATATATGAACCAGTGCAATTCACAACTGAACTCTTTTAACTGATTCATATATGAACCTTTGTGATTCATATATTAATCAGTTGAACTAACTAACAGATTCATATATGAACCTTTGTGATTCATATATGAATCTGTATGAATCACAAAGATTCATATATGAATCAGTTGAACTAATTAACAAATTCATATATGAATCTTTGTGATTCATACAGATTCATATATGAACTCATCCCGTGTATTTTACGAAATTACCCCTCTACCTTCTATAGACCACACAAGGAATTATCCGGTGTTTCGCGGTCAAAGCCGCAAATGTTGACCAGATGAATGACTAAGATTACTTCTCTATTTCTCATATATTTACCATTTCTCAAATGAACCTCTCTCTCTCTCTCTCTCTATATATATATATATATATATTGATTTATAAAATAATGTTTATATATTAAATTAAAAAAACGTTGAGCAAGTTGAAAAAAAGTTAAACAAGTCCACCAACAATGGTTGAATTTTGGACAAATATTGATAAATCCGATTGATGATTTAGATTTAGATTTAGATTTAGATTTAGATTTGAAGTTTTAATGGATCTTATAACTTTGTCAATTTAGATAACACAATCAATAGAGAAAATGAAAACTAAAGACATAATTCTTTTACGAACTTTTTTTAATTTAGTTATAAAAGTTGAGCCTACAACATGAAAACTAAATATAATTAAAATATGTGTATTTTTGGCAGTCGGTTCGGTCGAGACCACTCAAAAAAGGGTCAAACCGCAGACCAGATCGGATCGAGTGGTTTGGCTATTTTTCAGACCGGACCGGACTGCCAGACCGCTCAAACGGCCAAAAACGGTATGGTTTGACTTGGTTCGACCGTTTTGAGCGGTCCAACGGTTTTTTAAACCCCTAATCCCATCCTATAAAATTGATTTTGTTGTAGTGATCGAATATACTTACGTTATAAAGCCATCATCATCAAGATCACTTTGCTGCAAGTATGCAAGTCTTGGATTTCTTTTGAGATATTTCTTGACGATTCATATATGAATCACAAAGATTCATATATGAATCAGTTGAACTAATTAACAAATTCATATATGAATCTTTGTGATTCATACAGATTCATATATGAACTCATCCCGTGTATTTTACGAAATTACCCCTCTACCTTCTATAGACCACACAAGGAATTATCCGGTGTTTCGCGGTCAAAGCCGCAAATGTTGACCAGATGAATGACTAAGATTACTTCTCTATTTCTCATATATTTACCATTTCTTAAATGAACCTCTCCCTATATATATATATATATATATATATATATATATATATATTGAATTATAAAATAATGTTTATATATTAAATTAAAAAAACGTTGAGCAAGTTGAAAAAAAAGTTAAACAAGTCCACCAACAATGGTTGAATTTTGGACAAATATTGATAAATCCGATTGATGATTTAGATTTAGATTTGAAGTTTTAATGGATCTTATAACTTTGTCAATTTAGATAACACAATCAATAGAGAAAATGAAAACTAAAGACATAATTCTTTTACGAACTTTTTTTAATTTAGTTATAAAAGTTGAGCCTACAACATGAAAACTAAATATGATTAAAATATGTGTATTTTTGGCAGTCGATTCGGTCGAGACCACTCAAAAAAGGGTCAAACCGCAGACCAGATCGGATCGAGTGGTTTGGCTATTTTTCAGACCGGACCGGACTGCCAGACCGCTCAAACGGCCAAAAACGGTATGGTTTGACTTGGTTCGACCGTTTTGAGCGGTCCAACGGTTTTTTTAAACCCCTAATCCCATCATATAAAATTGATTTTGTTGTAGTGATCGAATATACTTACGTTATAAAGCCATCATCATCAAGATCACTTTGCTGCAAGTATGCAAGTCTTGGATTTCTTTTGAGATATTTCTTGATGAACAACCAATTGCTTCTAAGAGTCAATGCCTCCGTAAGAACATAGATCATGACACTTAAAGTAATCATTCCGTATAATATCCAAATTAGCGCAATGATCCGTCTACCTTTCGTTGAAAAGCATTCATAGGTACTTAAGACAGTTGTAATCGTTGAAGAGACACAATATAACGCACGAAAAAAGTGCATATTCCCGATGCAAACCAAGAGAACGATCCCACCAGCCATATGCACGGCAAGCATGACTGCTAACACCTTCCACTTTATTTTCAGTACGCTCGAATATTGCACCGTTTGATGATTTTTTGCTGAATCAAGTACCCTAAATGGTTTCGGTTGGTTGGCTAAAAAACGGTCTGCACCTAGACTCATAAGTGCCCCAAAAATAAATATACCCAAGATGGCGAATAAAATGGCAAGCAGTATTGCAAGATTGCTATTAGGAGTAAGGTCTTTATACCCACTAGAAGTCATTAAAACAATGGTGAAATAATACGCATCAAGAAGACTGTTTGTTTTTTTTCCGCAAAATTGGTGGATGACGAAATAGAAAAATATCATGGCAATAACCATGTAGCTAAGACAACTGATGGCAAATATTTTCAAGTCAATTTCATCATCGGTTTTGGTTATCAAATCAGAAAGTTTCGGTGATGATACGGTTGATGAAGCGTCGTCGTCGTTTCCATCGTTGGACGTCATGACAGCGCGGTGTGCATCACTTGTTAAGAGTCCTAATCAAATTAATGGATGGAATTCAATCTGCAACGTTGTATATGAGTGGTGTTGAATGTTATAATTAATGGCGATGGAAATGAAAATGGAGACTGAGAATATATATACACGAATTATAAATTATGATGGCTTGTTTTGTATCTCATCCAAGACCTTTATTTCATAATTTCATATAAACTAGAAATGTAATCTCGCAATGCAGCGGGTTTCTGAAATCTAGAACTCGAACCCTTGATCATTATTCATACTTTTTGTTAGTCTTTTTTATTTTATTTTACGATTTTGAGAAACCTAGATTTAAAATAAAAATATATTTTAGTTTAGTTTAATTATGGTTTTTTATAAAAAATAATAATAAAGTATTTTGTTACAGGTCAAAAAATGTTTAATTTAAATGATAACTATATTTAAAATATTTTATATTTAAAATAAAAAAGATAGCATAATTCAATAAAAAATAAAAATAAGGTATTTTATCTCGAATTTTTTTATATTTATCGGTTAGTTATATCAATAGTTAAAAATTTAAGATATTTTAGAAAATAAAAATAAGTGTTTATCTGCAGTTAGTTACATGAATTTAAATATTGAGCTTTTATAAGTTGTACTTATTTATGTTTAATCAATTTGTACTTTTGAATTTTAAGTAATATGCATTAATAAGTGGTACCTAATGCATAAAAATTAGTTTTTAAGAGTGTAGCTTAAATGCTTTATAATATAGTATAGATATATTAGTTAAAATTCAAAACTACAAGTTAATGAAACATAATTATAACTTATTAAAGTCTCATGTTTTTATTTGTATAACTAACTACAAATAAACATATTAAATACAGGATAAACACTATGAGATAAACTACCTGTTTTATTTTTTATTAAATTATATTATCAATAATTTTAAATATAATAACATAAAAAAATCATTATCTTTATAAACAGATTATAACTAAAAGTAAAATAAATTACATCTTTATAATAAAATATAGGGAAATTAATTAAAATGCCCGTATTTGAACATCGTATTACCGAAATGCCCCAAATCTCGTCGACTTTGCCGAAATACCCTTTAAGTCCGGGAAACGTGGCCGGGATGAGCATCATTCCCGGGGTTGTTGTGTTTCGGCCGGGAAAGGACCGATCCCGGGGTTATGTCCGGGAATCCCGGGGGTTATGTCCGGGAATCCCGGGGTTATGTCCGGGAATCCCGGGGTTGGGGGCCGGGATCGTGTACATGTGTGTGGATGCATATATGGGTGTGTGTGAGATACATATATATGGGTTTCCCGGACATAACCCCGGGATTCCCGGACTTAAAGGGTATTTCGGCAAAGTCGACGAGATTTGGGGCATTTCGGTAATACGATGTCCAAATACGGGCATTTTAATTAATTTCCCTAAAATATACGTTGTACCAAAGCATTATGAAATTGTAAATTAAGTAATTGGCTTTAATTAGTTGTATTTTGTGCTTAAAATGTTGTAATTAAAAGTTTTTTATGTCTCTTTTATAATATAGTATAGATGGTTGACGTTTTATTTTTATTCTGATCAAGTAGTATATATATATATATATATATATATATATATATATATATATATAGAGAGAGAGAGAGAGAGAGAGAGAGAGAAAGGCTCATTCATTTGCTAACCACGACATTGGTGCTAACCGTGCTAACCAATCTCAACCGTAGATTGATGAGATCAATGGTCCACAATTAATTGATTTTTTATTAAACTAAAATATTAAAAACGGTTGAAAAAAATACAATGCATGTATACACAGGGGTATTTCGGTCAAAATACAATTCCTTTTAATTTGGGGAACATAGTTCTACCAAATTAAAAACCCAAATAATTAGGGATTTCATCCCATAAAAAACACCAACTTCCCAATCCCACCGCTGTTATCACCTTCACTTGAAAACCCACTTCCACCATTCTTCCCACTACCACTCGCCGCACCTCCGCCGCCGCCACCACCACGCGCCGTCGGAACTGCTTCAACGCCTTTCACACCCACCGCTGACGTCTTTTTCTTTTTTCTTTTCAAACAAATCGTTAATAATGCAACCAAGATGCATAATAACAAAAACCTACCAACGGAAACGGCGATTATGAGAATCTTGATTTTCCGGGGATGGTTCGATTTCTTGGCGGCGACGGTCGTGGGTGGGGTTGGGTTCGCCGGAGAAAAAGAGGGAGACGGAGAAATAATGTATCCGTTAAACGCATCGCCGCATAAATCAACGTTACCGGAAAATGAAGTGGAGTTGAATTGAACCAAGATAGGGGTCTTCGGAATTTGGCCGGAAAGTTGGTTAAAACGATTTTCAGGATTTGAAGAAATCGATTTTCAGGGTAGTGCATATGTGTACACTTGCATACAGTGCATATATGTATATGTTTGCTGAAATATTATATGCATATATGCACATTGATATCTAATATTCATATGTGCATATTGAGTATATGTATATGTGCACATTGATCATATGCACTGGTATCTAATATGCATATGTGCATATTGAGTATTGTGAATATGTACATGTTGTATATGTGCATATCAGCTGATCTGATATACACTGACATCTAGACATGCATATATGCACACTCGAAATAAGAAAATACATTAAATATTATATTTAATATTTAGATAACTACCATATTAATAACTCCTTGAAATATGAAAAATACATTAAATAGACGTGAATTATGAAATGCCCATATTACCCTTTGAGAACATAAACTCTAGGATGATTCTGATTGGTTGAAAATTGGTTAGCACATTTAGCACCAATGTCGTGGTTAGCAAATGAAGGGACCCTATATATATATATATATAGGGGTGGTATCAATTGAAAACCAAATTTCATTGGAAACTTTGGAAACCAAATTTCAGTCATTGATCTTTATAATCAATGGTTAAGATTCATTTGAATTGTATATGGTAGTAAATTAATTAATTTATTAATAATAAATAAAAATAATAGATGAAAAGGGTAAATATGTATTTTGATTTTGTGTCTCAAATATGGCAAAAAAATGTTTATTTTATTTAGATTACTTGAAACCAAAATAAAATTTCCCACGCAATCTAAATTTTGTTATTTTTTTTTACTATGAAAACGAGGAGCATTTGTCTTTTTATCAAAAAAATTAATTTTCTTTTAAAATGTAAGAAAATATTTTTTTATTTCATTTTATTATAAAATTTCCCACACAATCTAATATTGTGTTGGTCCCGAAGGTGCTTAACAAGTTTGTAGAAGGGGGGGGGGGGGGGGGGGTTGAATACAAACACAGAAATTAAAGTTTAATAAATTGTTTATTGATAAATCAAAATACAATTTACAAGTTTGTTGCGGAATAAGATTAAGACAGACTCAATCTAAACAAACTTAAGAAACACTAAGATGGTTGCACAAGAAATTCAGAGAATGGGGGATTTTTAGAGAGATAGAAAACAAGGGTTTCTATTTTGGAGTTCAAGGATTGAGCACACCTTCAGATGAAGGGGTGAGCTTCCTATTTATACCCTATGCATTAAATGCATGGCAGGGTACTTTACACGTGGCATTCATAGATTGTCTTTGGTAGTCTCACTTTTGGAGACATGCTTTTGGCCGTTTTATGAACAGTGTAGTTGACAGAGTTGGTGTACGATTTGTGGCAGAGACGTGTCCGTTCTGACACATCGTACTGTTTGTGCAAGGTAAGACAAAAGAAAACTTGAGGCATAAGCTTTGTGATCGTTGATCGCTGAGTATCTCTTATTCCAGAGATAAAGAAGTTCAGCTATCGTTGAAGCTTTTCCTCAGGCTTCTTCGCGTAAGTAGATGTCTGATCTTCGCTGATATCCGCATCAGGTCACTAGTAGACTTATCTATTGTTCAGTGGTTTCGTCTTCGATTCAGCTATGAACTATGTTGACGCGAGACTTGTCTTCAGGGATTACGTTAACTGTGTTACATAGGAAACGATCAGTGATGACTGAACAGACTCAGTTTGATCACTGAAAGTGAAACACATACATATTAATGTTTACAGAAAGGTCATCAGCGATAACTGAACAGACTTAGTCTGATCGCTGATGATAAAACACTAATACATATAATAACGTAATTTTCACTAAGTATAAAAGAGGGTCGTTATCAAATCACTGAGAGAGTTTGGATCAACAATCTCCCCCTATTTGATAATGACAAAGTAACAAAAGAAAATTACTTTGATTCAAAATATAGGAATAAAAAGGACTCATAGAATGCATGTCCCAATTACTATTTTGAGGGATCTTTTACAGTACTGATAGGGTTAAGTACATCACTGCTATTTTCATTTAATTCAGGGATGGAATTACAAGATATGAAAAACATTACAAGTGAGTAACTAACTACTGTAAGTATAACTAACAGATTACAGAGAAGAAAACTAATCTATCAGCTATTAAAAGAAGATTTGGGAGGATTGATCATATACTCAGGTATTTCTTCTCCTTTCTGTCTTCGTTCCAAAGATTCTTTACTGATAATTTCTTTAATTTCTTCAGCAGCAGGGAAGAAGTCACACCATAAGAATAAGAGATCCTTGAGATGATTCAGAGGACAGATAGGAATCTCAGAGATTCTTTGAAATCTGAGTTCCTCATCATCATCTCTGAAGAATATTCCATAAGGATTGTTGATTACTTGACCAGCTTGGAAAGGACCACCAGGAGGCAGAGATAAGTCCAGAACTGAAAGATTAGGAGGAGGACCAAACAGTGCATCTCTTGAAAATTTGATAGAAGTTTCATTCCTGATGATGGCGACATCTTCAGAGGAGGAGGACCCAATTTTTCTCTTGAGTTTCAAAGATTTGGGAGGAAGAGGAGATGGCAGCTTTAGTACAGAAACGACTCTATTTATGAGGGCTTCAAGAAGTCCTTCAACGTAGCCTCTGTATGTAGATTTGGATTTCTTCAGCGCATCCCAGAACTCTAACCATTCCGTAAATCCGAAGCTCTCAAGTTTTGATACGTACATTGCTTTTTGGGTTCCATCCTCTCTGGTAATCTCCATGGTCACTGAGAGTTGATCTTTCTTCTTGCGACCAGATATAGTCACGGCTGATATTGGAAGAAGATCAGAACGATAATCCATCTTTTGTTTGCACCATTCGATAGACTTATCGTTGATCTCTTGTTCTTTGAAGCGTTCCTCTTCAATTTCTTTCAGTAGTGCTGCTTGAACTTCCACAGGTTTGCTTTTCAGCTTTTTGTCCTTAACTTGAGAGGATTGAATCTTTAAAGCGAGTTGGGCATCTCGTTTGCATTCAGCGATCAGCTTCTCAGCTTTGGCAGATTCTTCTCTTTCAGCGTCAGTGAGGAAGTCGAGCTCTGTGGATGTTTGAAGAGGGATTTTAAGCCGTTGACTTTCTAGTTGAACGATCATTTCAACTCTTTTCTTTACCACTTCCTCTGACCAATGATATGGTCGAGAGGGCCTTCCTGGATGGACCAGGGAATCTTCTTCTTCTTCTTCATCAATCTCAGCGATAGAGATTGGGATTATTTCTTCAGCTATAGCAGCTGGAATTATTTGTAGTTCAGAACCCTTAAGCAGGGGTGAGAACTGTCTGGTTAGAAAAAGAAGGAAAGAAGGGATAAGTGTATTTTTAGAACGAGAGAGATAAAGGCTAGAAAGGAATAGGAGTTTGGAAAGAGTAGAAGAGTGGTACAATTGAAAGACATACCTGAGAAGGATGCTCCCCCTCAGATTGTGATCCAGTCCTCAAGCATTCTTCAGCGATCGGTTGCTTGTCTTTGCTTTGCGAAGGAACACTTGAAGATGTATCACCTCTCACCCCTGTTTTGACAACCTCTTGCGAAGTTGTCCCTGATACGACGTTCGGCTTAGAGAACCACAGAGATTGGTCTTCATCGTCGTCGTCGTCATCGGAGGGCTGATCCTTTTCTTGATCATCAAGATCTAGATCATCTTCCTCTTCATCGTCTTCTTCCTCATCCTCTTCAAAGAGAATGGAGTGAATTGATGATTCTTTTGCCTTCTCCCCCTCAGATTGAGAGGGAGGTTCCTTTGGAGTCTTAGCTTCCCCAGCAGCAGCAATAGAAGTTTCTTCAGTTTTCTCCCCCACTTTGTCATTATCAGCGGTAGGGGATTGTTCAGCTGCTGGAGTAGCTGTTGAAGCTTTTAGCACTTGAACGTCAGCCTCCAGACGCTTAATCCGGTCTTCAACCGCAGGGATGTCGTATGTGGCATCATGAATGAATTCCACAGCGATGTTGAGGTTGGTACGATCATCTTCAGTGAAGGAGGGAGGCAGCGCTGGAGCTGGTGCATTCACTTTCTGTAGAATTTGCTGAAGAAGGGACGTGCAGAGGTCAACCTTTGAAGAGAGACCCTGAACTTCAGCGGTAAGAGACTCAAATCGCCCTTGAAAGAGTCGAGAGGACTCTCTGAGTTGGACGACTTGTTCTTCAACAGCTGAAAGTTGAGAGTTCTCAGCTTTAGATGAGCAAGTGGCGGTTAACTTCTTCAGCTCCTCACCAGCCTGATTTACGGCGCTGGTGGTTTCATTGATGGTGTTGGTGAGTGCGTCCACCTTTTTTCCTAGACTGTTGACATGCGTGTCAACAGACGCCAAGCTAGGACCTGAAAATAATGTTAGTTCAGATATGGGCTTATTTGGAGAGGGGGGGAGAGAAGTGTTTAGGATTATAGGTGTACCTGACGTATCAAACATTTTGTAGAACTGCATAGATTCCTCAAAAGTTTGATGCTCAGGTCCTATAGGGAAAGAAGAGGTGGCGGGTTCAGAGACCAAGTGAGGAGAGAAGGGAAGAGTTTTGGGGATAGAAGTAGGGATGGGGTTAATCTCAGTGAATGAGATAGTAGGTGGGGTTACTGATGATGTGACAGCGAGTGAGATCGCTGACACGGCAGTATGAGTGACTTCTGAAGTTGTGGAGGAAAGACCCACAAAAGCATCTAAGGTAGCTTGTTGAGAAGCTCCCTCAGGTATAGTACTAGAGGGTGTACTTTCCTTAGTCTTTTTGGCCTTTTTGGAAGGACCAATCGGACCAGCTGATGGTCGTTTAGAAGTAGTGGTAGCGACAGGGATAGCAGACGAAGGAACCGTCTGCGTGGTCGCTGAAGATGAAGAAGAATGGAGAGAGAGACGAGAGCGAAGGAGAGAGATACTTACCTCGTCGGCGAGTGGCTTGACCTCCAGTGATCGTTGACCTACCCTGGCAAAGGTGCCATCATCTTTGGTGGGATAGGTGTTGGGATAGAGGAACTTGATATACGTACATATGAAACGTACGTATGAGATCTTGGGATCTCGTTCAGGCTTCTCTAATCTCGACCTCAGATCTTCAAAGATGGCTGTGGCGTAGTCAAAGTTTTGACCAGCGATAACGGAGTAGGCCATCTGCAGTTGTGTTTTGCTGGCTTGATCCAGCGAACCACTCTTCCCACTCATGCACTGAATTATGTGTGAGAAGATAAAGTTCAGTTGTGATGGCATCTGAGCTTTTAGGATCTTGGTGAGCTTCTTGTTGGGAATAGAAGATCTTGGTTTGTTTTCCCAACAATAGCCCATTGCGTCCAGGAATGATATCAGCTCATCATCAGTGGGGAGTGCGTCGAACCCACTCTTTGGTTTGTCAGGGAATCTTAAAGATTTCCTGAGGCTAAGAGCGGTCATGCTCCCTGGCCCTAATTCCGTGCTGAACGAGATAGCAGGGACTCGTTCGCCTTTCCTGTTGGTAAGTTCAGTTGCATCAGCAGTGAACCAGAACTGCTGAAGTAGAGTCTTGGAGGGCTTAGGATCCACAGTGATCGCGTAAGCTATGCATGACTGCTTGAGGAAATCAGCAGCTTCCACCAGATGTGGGTATTTGTCAGCTTTGAAGTCGAGTCTGGCCAAATGATTACATTTAGTAATCTCAACTTCAGTGAGAGCGAATCGTACATGCTTGGAAGCAACGATTGAAGACTGTGTCATTTCTGTTATGGAAAGAGGCATAATAGAAGAAATGATTTAGATTAAAAATAATATGATTACCAGTTTCCATAGAAGAAGGGAAACTGGAAAACTATCAAGTTATTTTTAGGAGAAAAATAGTGTTCTGGGTAGAAAGAAGGAAGAACACTTTAAAACCAAAAGGTTTTTATTTAAAAACATAAAATCAGAAAGAATGATCTTTAGTTTTAAAAAACGTTTTATAAAATCCATAGAGAGCGAGTAGGATTTTAAAAAGAATAAAAAGCATACGAACAAAGCATATAAATATGAAATAAACCTGTGTATCTTGAAGAAAAAGAGTTGCAGATTCAATATTCTGGGTTTACTTGCTTGAGTGTTCTTGAGAGAATGCTTCTTGCTTTGAAAGTTTTGAAAGCGTAAACCGTATAAAGGAGAAAAGAATTCCTTTTATACGAAGAGAGAAGAGAGAGAATGAAGCGGGAAAAGAAAAAAATCATCATGACATTGACACGTTCCACGAAGTTGATTGGATAGAAGGGCAACGGACGAACGTGTCAGAAAAGGCATGTCGTGGATTGTCGGTTCAAATGACGTCATAGAAGAGAGAGACTGTACATTTGTCCGTTTTTGAAATGATCACTGAAGAAAAGTCAGCGATAGATTTTCCTTTTTTAAAAGTATCCCTTTTAGAAAAGAGAGGGATAGTTTTTCCTTTTAAAGGATCACTGACTAGAAATATCAGTGATTAATGTATTTTTCAAAAAGCTTTTAATCATTTGAAGAAAGTTCAGTGATTAAAGTTTATATTAAAAAAACATCTTTGAGGGAAAGGAGAAAACATACCTGAGAGTCAGAATGTTTATCAGAGAGAATGATGAGAGGGGAACTTTTGATTACTAACATAATACATGAACGCTGAGGTTCAGCATTCCAAGCTCACTGATGAGAAAGTTGAACCTTGTCTCATCAAGAGGTTTGGTGAATATATCAGCAAGTTGAAAGTCAGTAGGGATAAAGTGAAGTTCAATATCACCATTCATCACATGATCTCTGATAAAGTGATATCTGATCTCTATGTGTTTTGTCTTTGAATGTAGCACTGGATTATTTGCTATAGCGATAGCACTAGTGCTGTCGCAATAGATAGGAATCTTTGACAGCTGAAGGTCATAATCTAATAGTTGATTTCTCATCCATAAGATTTGAGAATAACAGCTTCCAGCGGCTACGTATTCAGCTTCAGCTGTGGAAGTGGACACAGAATTTTGCTTCTTGCTTGTCCAGCTTACCAGCTTTCCTCCCAAGAGTTGACATCCACCAGTGGTACTTTTTCTGTCAAGTTTACAGCCTGCAAAGTCACTATCAGAATAACCAGTTAGATCGAACCCTGAGTCTTTGGGATACCAAAGACCGAGGTTAGGAGTTCCTTTCAGATATCTGAAAATTCGCTTTACAGCGATCAGATGGGATTCCTTGGGTTCAGATTGATAGCGTGCACATAAACAAGTAGAGTACATGATGTCAGGTCGGCTTGCTGTAAGATACAGCAATGAGCCTATCATTCCTCTATAGGCAGTGACATTAACAGGTTTTCCAGATGGATCCTTGTTAAGTATCAGCGGTGGTACCATAGGAGTTTTCATCGCTGAAGTTTGTGTGAGTTCAAACTTCTTTAGCATATCTTTAACATACTTACCTTGGCAGATAAAAGTACCTTTGTCAGATTGTTTAATCTGAAGACCAAGAAAATATGTCAGCTCACCCATCATACTCATTTTATATTCTTTCTTCATTCTTTCAGCAAAGCGAGTACAAAGAGATGGGTTAGTAGAACCAAATATTATGTCATCGACATATATTTGTACAAGAATTATATGACCTTTTATCTTCCTGAAAAATAACGTATTATCAATCTTGCCACGTTCAAAATTTTCAGAGATAAGAAAAGATGAGAGAGTGTCATACCAAGCACGAGGGGCTTGTTTTAGACCATAGAGAGCCTTATCCAATTTATAAACATAATTTGGATGCTTAGGGTCATAGAACCCTGGTGGTTGTTCTACATAAACTTCTTCATTCAGCTTTCCATTCAGAAAAGCTGATTTTACGTCCATTTGATAAACGATGAAGTCTTTATAGACTGCATAAGCTAAGAATAGTCGAATTGCTTCGAGCCTGGCCACAGGGGCAAAGGTTTCATCATAGTCTATGCCTTCCTCTTGTCTGTATCCCTGAGCAACAAGTCGAGCCTTGTTGCGGGTTACAGTTCCATGTTCATCTAACTTGTTTCTAAACACCCATTTGGTGCCTATTACAGTTTTATCAGATGGTCTAGGAACGAGATTCCAAACTTTGTTTCGAGAAAATTCAGTCAGCTCTTCTTGCATAGCGCTGACCCAGTTTGGATCTCTGAGGGCATCATCAGTCTTCTTTGGTTCTATTAAGGAGAGAAAGTTTACAAAGAGACAGATATTACCTGAGCTTCGTCGTGTCTGAATACCTGCATCTGGATCATCGAGAATTTGATCTATTGGGTGATCTCTTGTCCATCGCTGAGCAGGAGCATGATTGCTTAACTCAGAGGTTGGATCAACAATTGGAATGTTTACTGATGAGGATGTTTGAGGTTCATCAGCAATTAACTGTTGAGTAGGTTCACTAGAGAGGTTTCCAGATGAAGGCAGATTTGATGGAGGTAATGTGTTTAGAGGTTCAGCTGAAACCCATGAGGTGGATTCAGCGGTGGGAGGTATGATACTTGGTTCTTCATCAGCAATTGGAGTTTCAGTGTGCTGATGGTTTGAGAAAGGTTCAGTTTCTCTATAGTGAGAGATCATCCAAGTATTCAGTTCTTCATTGTCAGCGATTGGTTTAGAGTTTGCTGAGCGCGTTTCATCAAACGTGACATGAATGGTTTCTTCTACGGTTTGTCTTCTTTTGTTGAAAACTCTGTAGGCTTTGGAGATGGAGGAATATCCTAAAAATATTCCATCATCGGCTTTTGGGTCGAACTTTCCAAGTTGATCTTTGTTGTTTAAGATAAAGCACTGACAACCAAAGATATGAAGAAAGCTGATAGAAGGCTTCCTTCCAAGAAAGAGTTCATAAGCTGTCTTCCCAAATCGCTTTATTATCAGCGATCTGTTTTGAGTAAAACATGCAGTGTTTACAGCTTCTGCCCAAAATTGAGTAGGGAGGTGAGAATCGCTGAGCATTGATCTAGCAGCTTCTATGATCGTTCTGTTTCTTCTTTCAGCGACTCCATTTTGCTGAGGTGTTCTTACTGAGGAGAAGTTGTGAGAGATTCCCTTGTTCTCAAAGAAATTGTTCAGGGAACTATTTTTGAATTCAGTTCCATGATCACTTCTTATTGATCGAACAGTAAGATTATTCAGCACTTCCATCTTTTTGACAAAAGATATTAGTTCTTCTGGAGTATCACTCTTGCAGCGAAGAAAGATAACCCAGGTGTAGCGAGAATATTCATCTACAATGACAAGCGTATATTTCTTTCCAGCTATTGATTGGATATTGACAGGGCCAAATAGATCCATATGCAAGAGCTGAAGAGGACTTGTCACTGAGGAAAATTGTTTCGACTTGAAACTAGCTTTTGTTTGTTTTCCTTTTTCACATGCTGAGCAGAGAGATTCTTTAGCATACGAGTGCTGAGGAAGACCAGAAACCAGTTCCTTAGATGAGAGAGAATTCAGGGTTTTGAAATTTAGATGAGAGAGCCTTTTATGCCATAGCCAGTTGACATCAGAAGAGGCCTTAGAGAGAAAACATAAGTTTTCAGTAATAGCAGAATCCATATCTATTACATAGACATTTTCTCTTCTATAACCACTGAGAGCAAGTTTTCCTTTTTCATCTACCACTGAACATGCTTTCTTAGAAAAGCGAACTTCGTAGTCTTTGTCACATAGCTGACTGATGCTTAGAAGATTGTGCTTCAGTCCATCTACATAAGCGACTCTTCGAAAGGTAGTTGTCCCATTGCTGAGGACACCAAACCCACGGGTAAATCCTTTTCCATTTCCACCAAAGGTAACAGAGGGGCCTTTCTCTTCCTTGTATTCAGTGAGCAGGTTTCTTTGTCCAGTCATATGACGAGAACATCCGCTATCGAGATACCAGATGCCCTTTGATCCCTGCATACATAAGGAAGATTAAGCTTTGTTTGGTACCCACTTTTCAATGGGTCCTTCAGAGTTAGTGGATAAGGAAGATTCAGCAGTCTTCACCGCTGATGAAGATTCAGCTTCAGTGGTAATCTTCACTTTGGTTAATTTCTTAACCTTAGTGGTATTTTTCACTTTGGTGACTTTATTTGCCTTAGAGGCATTTTTCTTCACTTTGGCTGTTTTATCAGCTTCGGTGGTATTTGGACACTTGCTCGCAATATGGTCAGTGAATCCACAGTGATAACATTTTCTATATCTGATAGTGGTTTTATAACCAAAAGGTTTTGAAAACTTAAGATGAGCAGGTCCAACTCCAAGAATGCCTTTAGCACGAGATCTGGGAGGAATTTTTATTTCTTCAGATTTCAAGGGCTTTAGATCAACCTTTAGCTTTGGAGGACAGATATCAAAGATTTCTGTCACTGAGCTAGAAGGTTTATCCACTGAAGGTTTGGAGGGAACTTTCAGTTTGGTTTTCTTGGAAGCCTTCTGAGGGAGAGTAGATTTTCCTTTATCTGCAGGCTTAGATCTTGCAGATATCTCCTCAGGGATGGGATTAGAAGAAGAACAGGGATAGAATTGTTTATAAGAAGTGTCAAAGAAAGATGTGACAAAAGTTCCAAACTTAAGCGAGGAACTTTCTTCTTTAGGATCATCCTGTGGTGTCCAAAAACCAAGACCAGTTTTATCATTTTCAGGAGTTTGAGCATTTATTATCTCAGAGATCTTTGTTGATGATTTGCACCATTTTTCAACATGAGCCTTTTCTGCTTTTAGAGCAGCGATGGCTTGTTCACGTTCAATGCTGATGATTTCATTTATAGTGACTTGATCTTTTAGCTTTTCTTCTAAAAGATTTAGTTCACTGATCTTTTCATGACATTTCTCTAGCTCTTGTGTTAAATAAACATTTTTATTTTCAGCTTGAGTTTTGTCATTTAGAGCATTATAAAGGTCAATCGTCAGCACATCAACAGCGCGACTTCTCTCAGCTTCAGGCAGAGAGGGATTTGTTGAGATAGATACCTGAGATGATATGTAGCTCATAGAAGGTTCAGATGGTTCTTCTACTTCTTCTTTAATCTCAGCCATGAGGCAAAGATTAGCGACTTCTTCTTCATCAGAAGATGATTCTTCTGATTCAGCCCAGTCATGTTCTTCAGCGATGAGACCTTTACCTTTTTGCTGATAGCTTTTCAGCTTTTGATATTTGTTCTTCAGCTTATGGTATTTGTCATCACTGGATCTTCTTGAGGTAGAAGGTTTGAAGACCTTTTTAGACCTGCACTCACTAGCAAAATGTCCAATTTTTTCGCAGTTATAGCAAGTGGCTGTAGCCTTATCAACCGGAGTTGATTTTGGCTTTTCAGTAAGAGAGAGAGGTTTACTTCTTCGGAAGTTACTCTTTCTTGCAAATCTCTTAAAAGAGTTTGTCAAGAGTGCTAAGGACTCATTAAACTCTGAAAGATCAGGGTCTGATAAATCCTCAGATTCAGAATCTAACTCAGTGATGGTGAGAGTAGATCGCTGGGATGGAATTATCTCTGATGAGACTAAAGCAACAGCAGTGCTTTTGGAGTCTTTAGAATCTTTTACAAGATTCTTCTTCAGGAGATTAGATTGCTCATAGTTGAGCAATATTCCATACAGAGTGCTAAGAGAGAGAGTATGTAAGTCTTTTGTCAGCTTAAGACATATTGAATAACTGTCCCAGCTTTCAGGAAGACTTTCCAAGAATTTTGTTAGGACCTCAGAATTAGAATAGGTCCTTCCAACAGTTCTTAGGTCAATGATCAGGCAGTTAAACCGCTGATGAATGTCAGAAAGAGATTCATTCTTACCAGCGATAAAACTTTCATACTGTCTTACCAAGTTAATCTTTCGGGTCTCTTGGATTTCAGTGGTGCCCTCATATTGAACACATATGGTTTCCCACATTTCTTTAGAAGTTTTTAGATGCATGATGGAATGGAAAACTTCATCAGGCAGAGCCATTGATATAATGGTCTTTGCTCTTGCATCTATGCCTACCTTCTTTTTATCTTCATCACTCCACTGTCTTATTTCCTTAACGACATATCGTTCAGGGACAGCTTCAGTGGTGGCAGTAGCGGGAACCGCAGCTATAATTCTAACAGGTTCATAGGGTCCGTTTTCTATATATTCAGGTATAGTAGGATCCGCACCTTCAAGAAATAGCATCATTCGATTTTTCCATAGAGAAAAGTTATCTCTGCTAAATCGAGGAGGTTTAGAAAGTGAACCATTATCATAGTAGTTTGTGTTTGTGTTTAGTGCCATTTTAGAATAGCAAGGAAGAGTATACAGCAAGATCTTGTTTATTAGATTAAACAAACTGCTCTGATACCACTTGTTGGTCCCGAAGGTGCTTAACAAGTTTGTAGAAGGGGGGGGGTTGAATACAAACACAGAAATTAAAGTTTAATAAATTGTTTATTGATAAATCAAAATACAATTTACAAGTTTGTTGCGGAATAAGATTAAGACAGACTCAATCTAAACAAACTTAAGAAACACTAAGATGGTTGCACAAGAAATTCAGAGAATGGGGGATTTTTAGAGAGATAGAAAACAAGGGTTTCTATTTTGGAGTTCAAGGATTGAGCACACCTTCAGATGAAGGGGTGAGCTTCCTATTTATACCCTATGCATTAAATGCATGGCAGGGTACTTTACACGTGGCATTCATAGATTGGCTTTGGTAGTCTCACTTTTGGAGACATGCTTTTGGCCGTTTTATGAACAGTGTAGTTGACAGAGTTGGTGTACGATTTGTGGCAGAGACGTGTCCGTTCTGACACATCGTACTGTTTGTGCAAGGTAAGACAAAAGAAAACTTGAGGCATAAGCTTTGTGATCGTTGATCGCTGAGTATCTCTTATTCCAGAGATAAAGAAGTTCAGCTATCGCTGAAGCTTTTCCTCAGGCTTCTTCGCGTAAGTAGATGTCTGATCTTCGTTGATATCCGCATCAGGTCACTAGTAGACTTATCTATTGTTCAGTGGCTTCGTCTTCGATTCAGCTATGAACTATGTTGACGCGAGACTTGTCTTCAGGGATTACGTTAACTGTGTTACATAGGAAACGATCAGTGATGACTGAACAGACTCAGTTTGATCGCTGAAAGTGAAACACATACATATTAATGTTTACAGAAAGGTCATCAGCGATAACTGAACAGACTCAGTCTGATCGCTGATGATAAAACACTAATACATATAATAACGTAATTTTCACTAAGTATAAAAGAGGGTCGTTATCAAATCACTGAGAGAGTTTGGATCAACATATTGTGATGAAACAGAATGAATTTGTGGATTACAGATTTCATTGGATTACATATTTCATCAAGTTCATCGTGTTAGCATTATTGTTTCATAATGAAAATAGATTCATCAGGTTCATCGTGTTAGCATTATTGTTTCATAATGAAACATGATGAATTTGTGCCATTTTTGTTAACTTCTCATTTTTGTTTCATTACCTGTTCAGTTGCATATCCGTATATGAAAATAGATTCATGAGGTTCATCGTGTTAGCATTATTGTTTCATAATGAAAATAGATTCATCAGATTCATCGTGTTAGCATTATTGTTTCATTATTACCATATATAAGCTAAATTAAAATTAAATAATTTACCTAAATTAAATATCTCATTTTTAAATTAATCAATGATTATTATTACCATATATAATCTAAATTAAAATTAAATAATTATTAATATAATAATAATAACAGTTACCATATATATTATGAAATAATGTAAAAGACAAAAATAACCTTTTCAATTAAAAAAAAACAAAAAAAAAAAGAAATTCACTGATTGGTTGATTTCGGTTTCCAAAGTTTCCAATGTAATACTGGTTTCCAATTGATCGCTCCTATATATATATATATATATATATAGAGAGAGAGAGAGAGAGAGAGAGAGAAATTCAAATGAAAACTCATATTTCATTGTGCACGTGAGGACAAATCTCAACCACTCCATCTCTTTTGATCCAACAACATATATTAAATAGAGTTTTTAATTTTAAGATGCTTAGGGGTAAAAATGGAAGATAATTTAAAATCATGCCTACCATATTTGAATTTTTATTTTCTTTTTTAATTAAAATTTTTTACCCAATTAAAGTTTAAAATAAATTATCTTAAAAATTACTAATATTTAATCAAACAAATTACATCAAAAAAACGAGAATTTCGTGCTCTTCGATATGACATCCATCTCGATATATATTTTTTTTTTATCGTTTTAACCGTTTTTTTACGTGAAATGTTATATATGTGTTATATTCATTATGAATATTTATGTACGCTCAAGTTTGTACAACACATTGACAACATAAGTATGTAACTCGACATCACCTTCTTCAACACTTTCTTCAACGTCGTAAGGCATCGCGTTTCTTCACCACCGTAATCCAACACCCATCAAGACGATTCGAGAACCTATCGAGTAATTCTGTTGTGAACTGGGGAACAAAAGAGAGTGCATCACGTCTCCACATCCAGGTCATTCATGTATTATTCATCATAAATAATGTATCATTCAGGATGAATAATACAATATTCAGGGTGAATAATTCACGATTCATGAATTCGTGTATTATTCATCATGAATGTTGTGTATCATGAATACTATATTATTCATCATGAATAATGAATGAACGTTCACATTTGTTATTCATACTGAATGTGGGACATCCGGGGATGTGCATACATATTCATAATGAATTAAACCAAATTTCAGTTGTGAATTGAGAAACAAAAGAGAGTGAGTCATGTGTCTACACCTTCACGGGTCATTCATATATTATTCATCATGAATAATGTATCATTCAAGATGAATAATACAACATTCATGGTGAATAATACACGATTCACGATAAATAATACATGAATCATGGATTCGTATATTATTCATCCTGATTGTTGTATTATTCATCCTAAATGCTATATTATTCATCATGAATAGTGAATGAGCGTTCACATTTGTTATTTATACTAAATGTGGACACCCGAGTACGTGCATGCATATTCATAATGAATATAACACAAATATAAAATTTCACGTAAAAAACGGTTAAAACGAAAAAAAAACCATATTAAGATGGATGTCATATCGAAGAGCACGAAATTCTCGTTTTTTTGATATAATTTGTTTGATTAAAATATTAGTAATTTTTAAAATAATTTATTTTAAAGTTTAAGAGGGTAATTTTTTTTAATTAAAAATAAAATAAAAGGTCAAACAAGGTAGGCGCTGATTAAAAATTCCAATTTTGTCCTTAATCATTTATCAATTAACCTTATTATGTATTAACCATTGATTAGTTTTCTAAGTTTTGATCAATGGTTAAGATTTTTCCTCATATGTACAATGAAAGATGAGTTTTCATTTGAACCTACCCCTAAAATGCAAACTTTGCAACCCAATTTTAACCAATCAATGAATTTCCTTTATTTTTTGCTTAATTTTAATTACAAGGCAAGTTTGTCTTTTTGTATTTAATTCGTTTATATATGGTAGTTATCTTGTTCAGTTATTTTTGGATAGGTTTCAATGATTAACCGATTATTTATAGTATTCAATTTTTTTATTAACAAATCTATACTATATTATAAAACATTGATTCAAAACTCTTTAAAAACAATCTTTTAAGCATTTGGTACTACCAATTAATACTAATTTACTTAAATTTCAAGTTTACAACTTGCTATTGCCTATGGTACCACTTACTAAAGCACACTATCAATGCATATCCTTAAACACGTTCAACCTTATCCCTAAACCAGTTCAACTTCCTTCCTATCCCTAAATATCTCCAACCCGTTCAAATCAAAATTCAAAACCATTGTTATCATCATTTTCATGTATCTCTATCTCTAAACACACCCTCTTTCCCCTATTTATATCCTTATTTAAACATGAATTTTGAATGGAGAAGATGAGGATGAAATCGAAAAGATCGATCGAGTAGCGCCTTTTTCAAACAACTGTATCAGGTTTTGTCTTCTTTTTCGTTTTTGTTTGACTTGCTTGAGTGTGTATTTGTTATTACCGTCCTTCTTGATTTCTTCTTGATTTCTTTGAGGTGTTTGTGTTTGTATCTAAAGAGACCCGTCAATCGGTGGAACTTGAGAGAATCAATCGAGTGGTCTTATCTCAAATGGCGGTATCATGTTTGTCTTATTTTTCCGGTTTCTCGCATATTTGATTTCTTTACTATGAACAACAAATTTTCATTTCTACATATCTGGCTTCCTTCATATGTTTGTCTTTCCTTCATTTCTACATATCTATTTCTTTGTTTGGATGGTTAACAAAGTTTCTCAACAGTCAACCCATTTACCAACGGAGCTACACGCTCGAGGGCTTTTAATTTTTCATTTACGATAAAATTTTACATCTTACTCACCCGGTGCATTGCACGGGCATGATGCTAGTATCCAATAATAATGTGTTATGATTAGAAAAAATTAAAAAAAAAATTGCATACGCATTCCTTTGTTTCAGTGTTTTTTACCAGATAGTCTTCTTCTTCATTAGTGGATTAATGAAACATGTTGGTCTTCTTCAAGGTTGGTCTTCTTCGTATTTTCCAGGTCGGTCTTCTTCTTCATTGGTGCAATAAGGATTTTTAAGAATTAAGCCAAAACATTCAACAAATTTATTTTCATATAGGCATTATGCATATCACAATTCACTTTTGTTACCCTCACATGCAAAATTGGTTAAAAACAATCGAACATAAAACACTTTACACAAATGAAACATTTGCATCGAATCAATGGAATTGAAATAGTTTCATCGAATTTAGCATCAAAGTGATTTGAATGTATGTTTTTTAATAATGTAGTTTCATTGAATGTAGCATAAAACGACGTGCATAGTGACGTGAATAGTGCATAGTAATTGTAAATGTTCTCGATATATATTTTTACAATTGTGAAACATATATATCAATTATATGATTTTATCAAATTTTTATACTATTTTATCATATTGTATATGTAACAACCCGGTTTACAAAGCCGTCATACTTTTTTATACTATTTTATCATATTTTATATGTAACAACCCGGTTTAACCACACTAACTTACCAACTTAAATAACTTATGAAGAAGTTTATACCTCTAGGAAGGATTCGAACCGTAGATTCCAAATATGTAATTGATTCGTCGATTACTTCAATGGATTGAGAGCAAATCTAGAGAGAAGTTGGAGAGATTTTTAGAGAGAGAGAGAGATGAAAAAAGAAGAAGAAGGCGTGAACGATATGTAGTAATTTACTCTAATCATATATATATATATATATATATATATATATATAGTCTTAGGTTCACTTGAGAAATGGTAAATATAGAGAAGTGATCATAGTCATTCATACGGTCAAGATCGGATTTGACTGGTCAAATATTCCGTCTTTGACTGGTCAAAAGTTGCGGTTTTGACTGGTCAAAAGTTACGACTATTCCAAAAATAGAAGGACACATTCGTAATTTTTACAAAATACACGGACTGTGTTCATATATGAACCTGTATAATTCACATATGAACTATATGTTCATATATGAACCAGTGTAATTTACATCTGAACTCTTTTAACTGATTCGTATATTACCTTTGTGATTCATATATGAACCAATTAACTGATTCACATATGAACTAATTAACTGTAGGTTCATATATGAATCAGTTGAACTAATTAACAGATTCATATATGAACCTTTGTGATTCATATATGAACTAATTAACTGATTCACATATGAACGTATAGTTCATATGTGAATCATACAGGTTCATTTATGAACTCATCTCTTGTATTTTACGAAACTACCCATCTACCTTCTATAGATCACGCAAGGAATTATACGGTGCTTCGCGGTCAAAGCCGCAAATGTTGATGAGATGAATGGCTAAGATTACTTCTCTATTTCTCATATATTTACCATTTCTCAAATGAACCTCTCCCTATATATATATATATATATATATATATATATATATATATATATATTTACTTTACTTTTTTTTATATTTATAACGAGTTTACTTAATTGGCGAGTTTAACTCCCCAACTATCTTTAGTTCCTATTTTTAATTACGGTTCAATTCGGGTAAGAAATAATTACATGTTTTTTAAACCGAGTCTTATAAGAGAATATTGGAACGTGACTAACCTAAAGAAAAATACATTTTACAAAGTTATAATAAAATCAAAAGTTATAAATTTATAAAATCAAATAAAATCAAATAAAATCAAATAAAATCAAAAGTTACAAATTTTATAAATTTATAAACAAATTTAATAAATTTATAAAATCAAAACACACACACATATATATATATATATATATCTCATATATATATATATATCATATATATATATAAAGATAATGTGTATATATAAACAAAAATAATAATAATAATAATAATAATAATAATAATAATATATGTCAAGTGAAATGACATATGTTTCATTAAAAATAATTGGGACGGAAAACGAGGCATTCACACCCATTTAATTTTGATGTAAATAGCATTAACCTAAAATTTTATTCCACTGTCATCAAAAGAGACGGACGTTTAAGAAATTGCACTGATTCATGCACCTTCTATATTAGAATTTCATTTTACCCTTTCGGTACAATTTCATGAATTAATAAAACAATTTTTAATTTTTATTACTTAAAATAACACAATTTATATCTTGACCGATGATTAGAACTGAAATATCTCATAGCTATCTATTTGTTACTCATCCCTATTTAAAGGGCTTTTGATTAATGAGAATTACATATTTCTTCTCTTTCCATTTATTGTTGTTACATTTCTTTCTTCCTTTAACACGTTATCAGCACGTAAGCTCTGGTCGTTTTAGCCGCCGCCAACGGTTTTCTGTTCATTGTCCGACACTATTGAATGACTTGCTTCCTACTACTTTAATCCAAGGAAGATTATATGTCTTTTTTTTTGTATGCGAGTATTTTAAGATCATATTAGAAACTAAATATAGTTTATGATATGATATATAGAATATTTTTTTTTATATTTTTATTATTGATACCAATGAATTGAAAAAATTAAAATCAAATCGACAAGTTTCTTTGGAAAAATTAAAATCAAATTAACAAGATTTATTTAATATTTATTGATATAAATAATCAAATAAATAAATGTAGATAATGATAAGAAAAGGAAGTATAAAAAAAACATGTTATTTATTGGAATTTATTGTGATTTCGACGTTGTTATTTAAATTAACTTATTATATTGTTTTGTTTTTATTTATAGCCGTAAAAAAATACATAAAAATAATTAATTTATTTTTTGGTGGATCATAAGATTTTTTTTTCAGTGACCAAACTTATAATAACAAGATTTTCAATATTTGTAGTCATTGATTTATATTGTTATCAATTAGTTAATAATTATAAGATTTTTATCTAGACCAACTACATTTAAGATCTATTTATTTATTTTGAGCATGCTTAATTTGGGGTTGTTTGTTTTTTTTAAAAACCTCTTAATGGCTCTTAAGTCTGAATCGTTCAGACCTTTTTACACACCACCTCTTATTAATCATAACTAAATTAAGATTTCAAACTTTAGACCTCTTAAAAAACAAACGACACCTTAGATTTGTTAGACCTATTCTTTTAGGCTACTTCAATTCACTAATAAGACTAGTAGTTAATTTAATCTTGCTTTCAACTCATTTAATTTTGAATTGAGTTAATATAAATTTTTATTGTTTTAGACATATTGTTCTTTATTTAGGCATCCTCAACTAGTTATAATTTTGATATGTTTATTGGTTAATTTTAAGTATGTTTGTTAGAACATATTTTATGTTCACTTTAGAAGTTTTATAAAGTAATCAACATATAAATGTATTGGGTCTTGTAATGGGTTTGGTCTTACAATGTATACAAGGGATATGGGGTATATAGGAATCTTGTAGTTATGTTTTAGGTTAACTTTCATTTTTGTAACCTTTCATCTTGAGCAATGTAGTCATACGGCTGTGTTGTTCTCTTAGTGTAGTTTTACTTTCCAGTATAATAAACTACTGATTTCTACCCTTGATTCCTTGTTTATCTTCTCAATCAATACCAATCATGATCTCAATTGGACCTCACAATTGGTATCAGAGCTAAACAGAAATATTTTTTCCTGTACGATCGAGACTGATTGGTTTGATAGAACAGTGTTGTTGAATATTTCGATTTCTGGATTTGTGCTTGATTGATTGATTTTTGTTGTTAAATTGATTCAGAAGTTATTGTCTATCATCATTGAATCAATTACTTGTATCAATTTCACTCCAGAAAGTCGAATCGATCGATTTTGAGTATTTTCAGTTCGAAAACTTTTATTATTGTGGTTTGATCGATTTGGTGTTTAGAGTTGAAATTAGACAAAGTGATCAACTACAATTGTGCTCATAAGATGTTTTCGAACCTTCGTTCAAAGTTTAAACTCAAAAATCGAAGTTTTGAAAGTTTTGTTGAAGATTTTGTGAAAAATCGTTCCAGATCTACAGGATTCGCAAGATTTGATGAAGAACTCGCAGAAGTTGAAGGATTCGCAGAATGATGGTAGAAGGATTCGCAGAAAGAAGAGTTGTTAGAAAGAATTCGCAGAATGAACATTTGGACACAACAAATTTTTACAAGTATGGATTTCGCAAGTAGTCATGTGCAAAAGTTGAAGGATTCGCAGACTACTGTGCACAAGTTGTGTGCGAATTCTAAGGAATTCGCAGGCTACCCATTACGAAATGTCAAGATTTCGCACGATGAGTCTTTGCGAAAAGTGGCTTCCAAACATAAAAATGTTCTAAGTATATGATTCGCAGATGAGAGAACTGCGAGAAGTCCAGGATTCGCAGGATAGTGTATTGCGAATTCTGAGGATTCGTTAGTATGGTGTCTGCGAAATGCGAGGATTCGCATATAAAAGGCTTGCGAAAGTTGGGAATTCACAGAAGAAGCCTTTGCGAATTGTGGTTCAGGTTTATGCCATCTTGCGAATTGTGCTCAAATTGCAACGGTGATCTATGGATTTTGATGTTTTTTTTAGAATTCTGACTGTTCTGAACCCTGTTTCATAAAAGTTTGCCCTGTTCCTGAGCTTTATACACGGAATGCATATGTGACATCACTCCTATCATATGTTGGTCACATATCATTAGCAACTGATCTATTCTTACACGAGTGTTCATGTCTGTCAAGATTTTCAGATTCTGGATTTGATGATTTGGTCTCTGCTTGAATTGAGTTAGCTGCCTGAGCATCTGCAATCATCAGTCTGGAGAACTTCTTTTGTGGTTAGACCACTAAGAGCACTTTATCATTCTTCTGACTTGATCACTCAGTAGTGTGAGCGACTACAATCATTGTTCTGCTATTTGAGTTGTAATTCAGAATCCTAAGCGCTTATAATCATCCAGTTGATTCATGAAGAAAGGAGTTCTAGGTTTGATTATTCAGTATTCTGGAAAGAAGTCAGTATGAGTATCTTCTATCAGTTGTTGAACATTGCTTGCTTTCTAACCCTTGCAATTGTAGTGTTGCTACCGGATGCTACCGCCTGTATGCTTATCAGATGAAGTTCTTAA
Source organism: Arctium minus (assembly GCA_954870635.1). NCBI lineage: Eukaryota > Viridiplantae > Streptophyta > Magnoliopsida > Asterales > Asteraceae > Arctium > Arctium minus. The sequence continues at coordinate 39,015,110 of OX941080.1, read as the reverse complement.
ACTGAATTCTAATTTCAACTCATGGTTCAAAGACAGATCAGATGTTATACATTGAAGAGGCACTTGGTTGTCAATCCATAATCCACACATATCATTCTTGTGGGTGTTAAGGAATGTGTTGGATTTACAAGAGTTAAAAGTTGTCTTTATGTGCACTCAGTCGTCTACATAAGATCTGATATTTCAGTTGAAACTCCAAGGATAAGAGCTACATTCTAGGGGGAGCTTAAGGATGCTTTGAAATTTATGAAACGCTAAGTTTTCTAAAGAAATCAAGGGGGAGAGGAGCTGAAGCTGGAGCTGATCAGAGAATGATTACTTTACAAAACTTAGGGGGAGAATGTTAGAACATTATTTATGTTCACTTTAGAAGTTTTATAAAGTAATCAACATATAAATGTATTGGGCCTTGTAATTGGTTTGGGCTTACAATGTATACAAGGGATATGGGGTATATATAGGAATCTTGTAGTTATGTTTTAGGTTAACTTTCATTTTTGTAACCTTTCATCTTGAGCAATGTAGTCATACGGCTGTGTTGTTCTCTTAGTGTAGTTTTACTTTCCAGTATAATAAACTATTGATTTCTACCCTTGATTCCTTGTTTATCTTCTCAATCAATACCAATCATGATCTCAATTGGACCTCACAATGTTAATACTGTTTATTTATTTGGATAACTAATTTGATTTAGACCATTTAAATTTACTAATATATTGTTGTGAGACATGATAATCAATTATTATTTAAATGAGCAGTAAATTTATTTAACTTAATTGTTTTGTCTTTTTATTTAATTATTTAAATCAATTATCGTTTAATTTTGGATGTATTATTTGATTGATTTTACCATAGAATATTTAAATGCTTATCTTACTAATGTTTATCAAAATATATTACAATATTTATATATTTAGATGGTTAATTTAAATATTCATCTTAATATTTGTATGTTTAGATGTTTATCCGGTTAGTTTACAATATTAATTAATTATTTATTTATTTATGTTAATATTTAAATGTTCATAATCTTATAATTACTTTTTGGAAGTTACACTTCCAACCCCCATAACTTTTATTATTTTACCAAAAGCTCCATAATAGCATGAATGTTAAAATATCATTCAAATGCTTATTTTAATTGTGAGTTCCTACTCATAATTTTCAACTTTTTAATTAAATTTTGAAAACAACCCCATATATTTTGGTTTTTCAACCAAAAGTTTCAAAAATATATTAAAATGTCAAAACCAACGTTTATTTGTCTCACGGCAAAATCTCTCAAACCACTGTTAAGATAGTAAAATATTGAAGTTGGATTTATATGCTAAACTCGTATTCTTTTTGGCCTCATGCCAAAAGTTATATAATTAATATTGTTTATCTTGTTATCCTCAAATTAAATAGATCACAAGATATCGAAAGGATTTTGTCAAACGGGTGTAAATAACCCTAAGGTTTGTAGGGACTTAAGAAATCCATGTGATTCCCCTACTACCTGGAAATCCAATAGATTGAGTAATTTATTTTTCACAAATTGAAATTGATGAAGTATTATCAACAAAATATAAGCATACAAAAATTCAATACTGTTATGATAATGAAATTTCATACATAAAAAAATAATTATAACCATAATCCATTTTCTTATCATACAGAAAATACTTAAAGTCCATCAACTCCCTATTGACCCTAAAACCAACCTCTTGAAAAGGTACAAGCAAATACCCACATGTTTTGAGACGACATATAAGTCCTAACTTTCATAGAAATACCTTTACTAGAAACCCCCAAAGAACTGTGGGATGTCCCGAAAGGGAGAATTGGGAGTATTCATGAATATGTACTTCCCGAACTAATCGTACAGTGGAATGAAGCCCATTTACTCGATTACGATAAGGTAATTGATTTCAACAAAGAAATGTTATACCCAAAATGTGTATCAATCTCTGTGGCAAGGAACTCACAGAAGACATAATTCCTAACATTATTTCCACCTTTCATATATAAGTAAATATTAATGAATCAATATAAGTTGGAATGTATCCTTTAGACAAACTCATCAACCAACAACAAGTAGTTGAGAGACATAACAAGGTTCTTTCGAATAACACCATATATGTCGGGACAAAGAAAACTCCTGATATCGTTAGAGGTGGAAACAACTCCAAAGGATTGGTTAAAAACAATTTCACACATGTGACATTTCTGCACCATGTGGACGAGACCCTAGAAAGGGTTAGGGTCTTGGTAGGAGTCAGGAAGGAGTTTTCAACACCTGGAGTAGGGATACAACTACTACACCAGGTGATAATGGACAGTCAAATAAGAAATGCACTAAAGAGTGCCCCTGTCGAAAAGGAATACGTTTAAAATGAACTATACCATATTAATTTAATATTTAATATTGATTAATCATATGTTTATTTGAAATTAATTTTAAGTATCAAAAATTAATTTCTTTGCCTAAGTAATCGAATATGTAACCATTATAGATGTAAAGTAATACATCGTAACAAATGCAAAAAAAATCAATATTCTTCGTTCCGTGTAGGAATGTATCGAGGAGAATTGATTTTTTGACCTCTCACACAATCTAAAAAAGATAGACTAATACTTATTCCAACCAAAATACTTAGACGATGGACTGTCACTTTCTTGTTGGTACAAGATTAATAGGAACCTTGTAAAGATACTCGTATCAAATGGAAATGGAAGTGAGCATATATACATAAGTTCTAATGAATATGAAAGTAAACATATATCATGGAAACTAATGTGTCAAACTAGTAAATTATTGGATCATCGAAACATATTTTGTCACCAATAAAGAACTTTGGGGGCAATGACACATATATGTTTCGACATGACCATGTGGGACACCATGGTTATGACATAGTAATCCGTGTATTGCAAAATACACATAGACACATTCTCTTTCGAGTAAAAGGCAGAATGAGGAAAATTGCAACTGTTGACTTCTGCTGCATAAGAAACAACATTGCTATCATAATATGCCCTATCGAATACCTAAAACTTTTGTATATACCTTAATCCTTAGCCAAGACAGGAATGAGACCATCCTAAAGCTAAGGACATAATACAAAAATATTCCATTGTTACAACGAATACAAGGTGATATTTATGGACATAAACATCCAGAATGCGGGCCATTAAAGTACTTTATGGTTCTGGTTTCGACACGATGAACGCATGTCGTATTATTGTCCACATGAAATACTGCACTCCTAGCACTAGCTATACGTTTAAGGGCTCACCACCCTGATTATTTCATCAAGTCTACATGACTTGGAATGCTGGAGAATTTACATCATAAGGATTTAATGTTAATTGCATATGTATTAGGATCAATGTAGAGTTTCCTATACCCCATGTGTATAAAATGGTATCATAGAAGTTGTTATCAAAAGAATATGATGACATCTAAGGTATTAGTAATGCGCACCAATTTACCCACATCTACCTGGGATGCAATTATTATATGCAATTTTTTTTTCGTTTTTAGACCCACTACTTGCTAACCAGCCTCATGCGTACCAGTTGGTAACTGGATATAAGCCTGATACTTTACATTTACGCATGTTTGATTATATGTGCCAATTGCACCCCCACAGCGCATCGAAATGGGTCATTAAAGACGATTTGGTATATGTTGGATATGAATCCCCAACAGTTATCCGTTAATTAGAATATTTGACTAGTGATCTCTTTACCGCTAGATTTGTGGGTTGTCACTTTCATGAGACAGTCTTCCCATCGTTAGGGAGAGATAGAAAAAAGGATTTTCCATGGGAACGACAGGAAGTGTCATTGAATATTCCCACTCTGTCTCATTTTGATCCCCAAAACTTCACAACGTAATGTTGAAGTCAAACGAATCAGACTCGATACCTGATACGTTTAATGATATTCCAAAAGTGACAAGATCACATATACGAGCTGCAAATATACTCGCAAGGTTAAAAAGTCCCCAACAGGGGCACAACGCCATTGGAAAGTGTGTTGCAATCACACATAGTGGAGGTGTGGTTGAGGTCGTAGCTACCAAATAGAAGTGGTGGAAGCTACTTGGTTCGATGGATAATATTCTAAAGGAAGAGAATAGTTAGGCACTTCCATTTATCATCAATACACAAAACTCTCATGAGATTGTCTCTAATTATAATTATGTCAATTAATCATCACTGGAGGACGCTCCAAAGTTAATATTGATTCTGGAGATGAATATTAATCTCAAATGAACTATGAGAGTACATATGAGTCGATGGAGAGATCATATATAAGCATTGATGATTTATTCGCATATACGATGGCTCATAAGATGATCGAGCATGACGACAACGAACCAGGCTCAGTTGAATAATATCAACAAAGAGCATATTCGCCTAAATGTAAAGAAACAATCCAGAAAGAATTATATTATTTGACAAATGATCGAGTATTTGGTCAGGTAGTACTAACCTGCCAAGTGTAAAATCCGTAGGACATAACTGAGTCTTTGTCAGAAAGTGTAACGAGAATAATGAAGTCATAATGTATGAGGCTCTCCTTTGGCGAAAGGTTTCTCACAGCGCCCTGGATTGACCATGAGAAGACTTACTCTCCCATGATGGACATTATAACGTTATGTTAATTAATTAGCCTAATAGTTTCCGAAGGACTGGAAATGTAGCTCATGAATGTGGTTACCACATATATCTACGGGGATCTATATTTAGAGATATATAAAAGTGCTTCATGATATTACATTACCAAAATCAAGTAACTTTAAACCACGAAATGCGTTTGCAATAAAATTGAAACGCCCACTTTATAGATTCAAATACTCTAAGCGGATGTGGTATACCCGCCTAATGGAATAATTGATTGGGAAATGATATATAAGAACGATGAACTGTTCCCTTGCGTATTTATTATGGAAAACAAGTTCCAGATTTTCAAAGTAGCTCTATATGCCAATGTTATGGACATAATAGGCACTCTTGATGAAATAAGAGGAACCACAAGCTACTTGAAATTTGATTTTGAGAGGAAAGATCTTGGGAAAACTTGGTTTTGTCTAGATATTTGAGCCAGGACACCGAGTTTGTGAAATATTAATTCACATATCGCATATGTCTAGAAAATAATCAGACAATTTAATATGGACAAAGCGCATCCAGTTAGCACTCCCATGATCGGTCGAAGTGTCGGATATAAGGAAAGATCCATTTCGTCTAAAGGATGATGGCGAAAAATGTTGGAAGCTGGAATTCCCTATCTAAGTACAATATGTGCATTGTCGTACTTAGCATAATACACTTGACCATATATTATATTTCTCAGTGAACTTGTTAGCTAGATTTAGCTTGGCGCCAACGCAAAGTCATTGGAATGATATCAAATTAATCTTTTGGAACCATTGACATGGGCTTATATTTTCCCCATAGAAAAAAAAATGGGATTGATAATGGAAATTCAATACCTACTCAGAATATAAGCAGCAAAAGTACTAGCTCTTATAGAAAAACACCCAACAATGTCTTGGTATGTGTTTATTGATATTAGGTATATGTCTGACTCATAGAAAGGTTGTTCTCAAACTGGATAAGAAATTACCACAATGAACACCCAGATTGCTTGAAAGTAAGCTAAGCAAACCCTTGTAACTACCTCCATGAACTATTCCAAGAATATTACTCTCCATGAGATAATTAAAGAATGTATATGATTAAGGACTATCATTACATATATTAGAGGAGCTAGTAATTTTTGGTTCAACCAGTATCCTACTTGCATATATGGAAATAGTGCATCATGTATCGAAGAAATGAACATAAGATACATCAAGGGTGATAACACAAAGCATATTCTGCTTAAGTTTATATACAATCAACAATAAAAGACTCTCCTTTAGATTCAAGTGAATCAAGTAAGGTGCCAAAAGAATGTGACATATTTTACCAAGTCATTACCTAAAACCATATATTGGGAAACATGTAGAAAGTAAATGCAAATATTTTCCAAACTCCCTTGATTAATGCACGAATCAGGGGGAGTAGTAGACAAAAGGGGGAGTCTACTATATTTGTGATATTGGTATGTTGTGCTCTTTTCTTCAACCAAGGTTTTATATTTCCTATTGGGTTTTGTTCCTTGGTGTAAGGTTTTAGTGAGACAACATTTTATATACCATAATGTTTTCCTAACTCTCATGATTAATGTACGAATCTAAGAGAAAACTAGACTGAAGTAAAAGTCTATGTATTGCAAAGAAGTTGGTGCGTTGTACTCTTTCCTTCATCAGACTTTTATTTTTTCCCACTGGGTTTTATTTTGGCGTAAGGTTTTAACGAGACAACAATTGTGCACCATCACTCTTTTAACTCGGCACAAGGGGGGAGTGTTGTAGGATAAGAGTGTCATCGTCTAAAGGATATGACGATAGAGATAAAGATAGAGATAGAGATAGAGATAAGTATATCAGAGTTAGATTAGAACTGAAATATCTCATAGTATCTACTTGTTACTCATCCCTATTTAAAGGGCTTTTGATTAATGAAAATTACATATTTCTTCTCTCCATTTATTGTTGTTACATTTCTTTCTTCCTTTAACATTCTGTTATTTTTGGATAGGTTTCAATGATTAACCGATTATTTATAGTATTCAACCTTTTTTTTATTAACAAATATCCAATAATAATGTGTTATGATTAAATAAAATTAAAAAAAAATTGTATGCGCATTCCTTTGTTTCAGTGTTTTTTACCAGATAGTCTTCTTCTTCATTAGTGGATTAATGAAACATGTTGGTCTTCTTCCAGGTTGGTCTTCTTCGTATTTTCCAGGTCGGTCTTCTTCTTCATTGGTGCAATAAGGATTTTTAAGAATTAAGCCAAAACATTCAACAAATTTATTTTCATATAGGCATTATGCATATCACAATTCACTTTGTTACCCTCACATGCAAAACTGGTTAAAAACAATTAAACATAAAACACTTTACACAAATGAAACATTTGCATCGAATCAATGGAATTGAATGTAGTTTCATCGAATTTAGCATCAAAGTGATTTGAATGTATGTTTTTCAATAAACTTTCTATTCACCGGTCGGGATGTGCATCCTATCCTATAATAAGCAACTGGATGTTTCAGCTTGAGACTTAGAGTAAGCAGGAAGCGTACTTGGGTCGGAGGAGCAACTAGTCCAACTTCTTGAGCAGCCGAGATATTGAAGAAAGAACATTTGCTTGAATTCCTTGCCTCACCATCGATCCCACCAGCCGAGCAGACCTTGTTACGACTCCTCATGGCTATGGTGGTAGCATGATTAGAGAAGGGTCTCTCTAGTTTACCTCTGTGCGAGCAAGTTCCTTCGAGCTGATGTTTGTTTCATGATCTGTTTTAATGAAATTGTTTTTATTTTTTTTATTTTCTTGTACTTTATGGTTCATCGTATATTCATTACGGTTTATCGTATATTCATTAGACAATTGATATTGATGAATCCGTTTTAAAATTTCATCATAAACAAATCAAAATTTCATTGCATTTTCTCACTCAGGTGAAATTTATAACCTATACGTTACTTGGTGAAACTAATGAAACATGATTTCATCACATATTCTCATGCAAGAGGCCACTGACAAGATTTCATCATATAAAATCAAGGGTGAAAATAATGAAACAGATTGAAGACATTAGAAGATTTTGTCATGCCATTTTTTTTAGGTTAGTGCCATTCATAAGGGATAATAAAAATTCATTCCACTGTCATCAAAAGAGACGTACGTTTCCAGAAATTGCACCGATTCATGCACCTTCTGATATTAGAATTTCAGTTTACCCTTTTACCTTTTTACCCATGAATTAATGAAATAATTTTTATTTTTTATTACCTAAAATAACACAATTTAGATTTTGACCGTTGATTGAATAAATCTAGGGTATGTTGGTGGGTTGCAAAGTTTGTAAAATAAACATGTTTTGCAAATGAAACCACTATATATATGGGTGAGTTCAAACGAGAACATAGTGTATTTAAAAGAATAAAGGGATAGATCTCAACCCTTGATTAGATTAAATCAGTGGTTGAAATTAATCATGACATTTTATGTAATTAATGACAACACGTTGGTAAATAACTTTAGGGGCAAAATTGGTATATGTTTTTTAATGATATCAAGCAAGCGATTTTTTAGGGATGTGATGATCATATCAAATCAAAAAAGGAATCCCTTCCAAATTTATCTCAACACGTCTCAATCTCTCCCCCCGAAATCATGATTTTTCTGAAAATAAATTCAAAATTCGTTTATCATGGTAATCACAAGTGATTCGCTGCTATAATGAATTCAAAATTGGTTTATCATGTTAATCACAAGTGATTTGGTGGTATAATGAATTCAAAATTCGTTTATCATGGTAATTACAAGTGATTCGCTGCTATAATTAATTCAAAATTGGTTTATCATGTTAATCACAAGTGATCTGTTGGTATAATGAATTCAAAATTCGTGTATCATGGTAATCACAAGTGATCCATGGTATAATGAATTCAAAATTAGTTTATCATGGTAATCACAAGTGATCTGCTGGTATAATGAATTCAAAGTTCGTTTATTATGGTAATCACAAGTGATCCTTGGTATAATGAATTCAAAATTGGTTTATCATGGTAATCACAAGTGATCTGCTGGTATTATCATTGTAAATTTAATGCATCTGAAAGAAGACAAACTAAATAAGTAATTACCATGAATGTACAATACAACATCATAGGTGATCCTATTAGTAATAACCATATGAAATCTGGAAGACATGAAATGTCTGCAAAACTTCAATCAACTTAAATATATGATTATAATAATGAACAAAATACAACTAAAACCATTTGAGAAATTAACAATTCCATGAAACTTAATTTTATGTGGAATGTACAAATTAAAACACACTGAATAGAAAACCCACTTAAGTGAAATTAAACAAAAACAGGGTGGCGATTTATTTCTGAAAAATCAACCCTAAAATACATTCAAACCAGGGACATCTTCTAATATAGTATCTTCGACATTCATCTCTGATTTGTCTTGCTTATCACTGATGTCGACATCAACTGTCTGATGGAAATCCATTACATTCATCGAGTCGTTGCTTCCCATGGTTATAATCGGATGATTTGAATCTTCTATAAAAAAAACGACAAGTATATGTGCTCCTCTAGTATGTCTTCTCCAGAAAATCATCGTGATCAAAGAAAGAAAGAAGAAGAAGAAACAACCACGAATACGTCTTCTCCAGAAAATCATCGTGATCAAAGAAAGGAAGAAGAAGAAGAAGAAGAAGAAACAACCATGGATTTGATCAATATCCATAATTGTGGAAGAAAGGAGACTGGTTTTTGAATCGACATGGATTGGGACGAAGATTGAGAGGATATCGCATAAATTTTGGAAGATAATCACTATCCAAAAATATTCATATGTGTAAAAATGACCTAACTACGTACCCTTATGGTCGATCAAAAAAAGGGAAAAAAAAGAAATTAATTTAATTATTATGATTGGCTGATATTTATTCCTTTATTCCTTTAAATCGTTACCATTCTCGTATGAACCTATCTCTCTCTCTCTCTCTGTATATATATATATATATATATATATATATATATATATATATATATATATATATATATATATATATATATATATATAGGGTCAAGGGGGAAAACCTCAAAAAATTGGAAAACCTGAATAACACCTAGTAGCCCTTCATCTGGACGATATGCACTTGTGCATACAAGTAATTTGTAACATGCACACGTGCATATGAACAACTGTATAATGCACTTGTGCATAAAAACTAAATACACAACATAATTTACCTGTATGCACAAATGCATACCATCTAGATGAAAGACTATCAGAGTGTTTTTCAGTTTTTCTTTTTTTTATGTTTTCCCCTGAACCTCCGTCTATATATATATATATATATATATATATATATATATATATATATATATATAGAGAGAGAGAGAGAGAGAGAGAGAGGGAGGGAGGATCATGCGAGAAGATATACATTTTGCGAGAAGGGGAGAAGGAATTCTAGCCAATCATTAATTTAATTTTTAATTAATAATCATTAATAATTAATTAAGAAGGGGTATTAATGACTTTTATTGACATTTTTATCTCTAACCGAATTAGCATTCCATGTTAATCGGTTTTTTATTATCCCTCCTCAATAAAAAAATGAAAGATATTTCAATCCAACTTAATCTTCACCTAAACCCATAGTTATCACATTATTTTTCCAAAAAACATAAACATAAACCCAAGTTACCTATATTCTAATCCAGGTTCTGCAAAAAGGTGATCTGAATTTGGGAAAAAAAAAATCAATGGATCCAAGTCAAAAGCCCTTCGATTTTGAAGTTCCATCACTTAACGTGTCTGATGATAATTCGGATGAGATCGAGATGTTTTGTGAGGATGATGATGCAACAGGTTAGATTTTCAAGATTTTTCGATTTTTAGTGTAATTGTATGTCTTTAGTTTTTTTATGATTTAGGATTTGTAATCTTTTAATTTTGTAAATATTATATGTTTTTGCGTTGAACCGACAAATCTAGGTTAGATGTAAGCGTATGTGATTGTTATTAAATATAAGTTGGATAAGTGATTGACAATTGAGTAGTATCATCTATGATATCACTTTGTTTGTTTTTGAGAGTTTTTTCTAGAATATATGTGATTATTCATATGCTCATCCCATAATACATTTTTGTACCAATTAATCATATGTGATAATACATATGTTTAGTTGTTTTATGTGATAATTGTCTGAGTCTTTAAACACACATATGTACTTTTAATTACTGACTATATGTTTCTTAAATATTTGTTCATTAGTTGTTTTGACAAATCTCTTTATTCTTTCTAGGACCAGATCCCGAAGACGATCAAATATTTGAGTCCAATAATGAGGAAGCTCTTGAGATCCCTAAGGATTCTCTAAATGTAACACCCAAAAAGGATGATGGTACTACCCTCGTACATTACGTCATGCATTTCTATAAATTATTCGTGCATCTATGATTATTTGTCTTTCTTTTCACAGACAATTATGACCACCATAATAGCGATATCGAGCTTGAAGATGTTAATCGGAGTCCGGGTGGCTCTATAAACGTGATTCCTAATGTTCCTGATGGTATCCAACCTGTTGTGGGGACTGTGTTTGAATCACTTGGTAAAGGTATTCAAATGTATCATAAGTATGCTGATATAACTGGATTTGATATTAGGCGGTCAACTCAGTGGACGAACAATGTTGGTGTTGTTAAATTGAAGTACATTGTGTGTCATAGACAAGGTGCTCCGAGAAACCGTTCTGTTAATAGCGTATACGTTTCTGACAATCGGAAGGAGCTTCGTAATACCAACTTCAAAGTTACCAATTGCAAAGCGTCTGTTAGATTCCAACTCGTTCAGGGCACTTCTTTCTATAAACTTTATTACTTTCATCCGAACCACAATCATAAATTATTTGATGAGCACGACAAAAATCTTATGCGTAGTATAAGAAAATTTCAATTTTCGGATAAAATGATGGTTCATCGTGCTGCGAGGGCAAAGATAGGTGCAACAAAGGCACATCACCTTCAAGCTTGCCTAAAAGGTGGGTATGACGAAGTAGGTGCTACTAGTACCGAGTGGCACCGCGAGTTGCAGTCGCGACATTAGTCGCGAGATTGCCTGGACCGACTTAAGGGTTTTCAAAACAAAATATCTCATTCGGTCTCATCTCTCAATCTCTAAACTCTCTCTTCTCTCTCTCTAAAATCGATTCTCTCTTTCTAAGTTTGGTAGTTAGATTTTGGTGTTCGATCCGAGGTTTCGGTGTAGAAAGGTTCGTCTTATCAAGAGGGTCGATATCTGGTTATTCGGGTTTTCGTATAAACCTATTAGGTGAGTTCCTACTACCTTTCTAAAACTTTATACATGTCAAAATGGTTACAGTTTGAACTCCTATATATCCTCATGGTTACAGATTTAAGATTTCTATATATTTGATATAAGTTGAGTTTTGGGAGATTTTAGGGTTCCGATCGTTTTATGATGGATTCTATCTTATTTGAAGTAAAAATATGTTTTACTTGCACATTATGTTGGATATGTGAAAGAAAGTTTATGAACTCATTTTAATGATTTTCATTCTTACCAGAAGTTGAATTGGATATAACATTTTGTTTATGAAAATGTTTTTATACCATATGATTATTTATGGTTGGTCACATATGTTGTTGTGATGAGTCTGTACCATTACTAGCGGATCCCTAGGTTTTGAGTCGACTATATTATTGGGATGTCATATTCCCCATTTTGTAGCTATGGATGCATATGATCCTCGGGGGCAACTTGGTACGGTTATGTGAGGTCGGATACTAGCCATGGTTCATAGTGATCCTAGTGAAGGAGTATACATTGGTTTTGCTTGGGGGCGCGATCTCACATCGTAGCACGGACCTATGTGTTCGTATTCATGGATTTCAAGTGTTTAGCTCATAACTCGGATTTTGGCCTACTTTGTGTTACGCCACAATCCTTGGTAAAATGTTTTATCGTTGGTCATTTGATGACATGTTTATAACGGAAAAGCCCGGTTGTGGCAAAGGTTTCAATTGTAAGATTTAACATTTTTGGAAATATTATCTTATGATACAAATGTTTATATCTTTTGAGCTTTATAAATTGTATGTTCTCACCAGGCTTTAAGCCTGACACTTTTTCCCAAATGATATGTATAGCATGTTTCCCTTAGCGGTGGGATGCACTGGGTTTTGAGAGACGAGTTGGGTCTCGAGGCATTTTGAGATGACTAAAGTGTTGATAGTTGGGCATTGTTAAGTCCCATTCTTTTGATGAATTTTGGATTGTCAACTGATGTAATCTAGATAGTTATGTTTAGATTAGTTTGTTGATGAATTCTAAATCCGTACAGGTTTTTGTAAAGTCTTAAGGACTGATACACTTTTTGAGAAGTTTATATCAATACAGATGTCATATTGCCTAATTTATGAAGTTTTAAATTACTATGAATTTTAGGATGTAACAAAAGAGATGTATAAATGGGTGTTGGAGGCATTTTTGAAAGTTCATGGACAACAACCTAGGATGGTCTTGACAGATCAAGATGCAGCAATAAAAGAGGCCCTACCAGTTGTTTTCCCGGAGGCCAAGCATTGACTTTGCATGTGGCATATAATAAACAAGTTACCGAATAAGGTTAGGAATTTCATGTAAATGTTCATTTAGTACTAGTAATTACTTCCTACGGGAAATCATGTCATTCGTTTTATTTCATACATGTTATTACCGGAAGTCTTAAGAAAACAGATTTCAGAAAATGTTTCAACAAGATTGTGTGGATGGATACCTAGATCCCAAAGATTTTGAGGATAATTGGTTAGCGTTAATGGATGAATTCAATCTACTAGGTCATGGGTGGTTGAAAGATATCTTTGCAATGCGGGCTAGTTGGATATCTGCATACTTCAAGGATGTTCCTTTGTGTGGGTTAATGAAAACCACTTTCAGGTCTGAAAGCATGAACTCCTTCTTTAAGAGTTTTTCATATTACGGGGACAATATTTTGTTTTTTATCCTATCCTATGATACTGCTATGGATAAGCAATGCAATAGGCAGCGTACCCAAGATCATAACACAGATATGAGTACTCCCAACTTTAAAACTGAAAGGAAGATTGAGAGGCACGTTGCTTTAGTATATACTCAGACTGTTTTCCAGCACGTTCAAAAGGAGATTTACAAAGGGGATCGGTTATGTGCTCAATGGAATGTTGCTTATGAAGATGGATGTCAAATTTATACCATTAGACAAAAAGACAAAAGCTTCATCACTAAGGGGGAGTTTAAGGTACACCTTTTATGATGTTGATTACATTTTGTACAAACAGTAACAAGTGATAATGAATGGTCATTGGAAATCATGTGTGATTAAGTATTCATAATCACATGTGCCAAAATTAATTGACATATGTTTTGTTTTAAAGAGGTCAACAATTATACTTTTAATTTCGCAAGTAAAATATTAGTCACTATTTTGTTTCATCATTCAAGTTGTTCAATCACAGTCCGATGGATCTTTAGTTTGTAGTTGTCAACATTTTCAGTACCATGGGATTTTGTGTCGGCACATATTCTACGTGTTATTCAACATTGATGCTCAAGAGATTCCCCAGCGTTACATTCTTAGACGATGGATGAGAGGTGTAATTCCAATGGATATTCTTCGTACTCAAAGAATTGAAGCATGAAGAAACGACCGTGTTGACATATTATATAAGGATGTTCATTATGAGATTGATCAAATTTTCAACCAGTTACGTGGTGACGAGGAGAAATTATACCATTTAGTGGACAAGGTTCGTAATTTAAAGTTGGAAGTGGCACCAGAGGACTCGATAGATGATGTTGGTTACAATAAAGATGATGAATTCGAATCTATTTTGGGAGTTTCGCGGCCTGAGACTGCTGAGATACTTCCTCCTGAAGGCATTAGAAATAAAGGTTGTGGCACCGGAAAAAGACTGATTGGTGTCGGAGAAAAAGCTATTAAGAAAAAGCTATTAAGAAGAATGCTCGTCCGAAAAGGGTTTGTAAAGGTTGTGGTGAACTTGCTCACCATGACATTCGCAATTATCCTTTCAAAAAAGCGAAATCTAAGTAGTTGGTTTACATATGGTATGGTCGTCGTAGGATATCTGGTTTAGTATAACTTTCTTTTATCATGAACATATATTAGTTTATTTATTATTCATTATTTCATTTTTAGACATGCAATAATAAAGTTTTTAACTGATGTTATTATCATTTGATATGTATCAATATTTCTATTGAGTTATATAGTTATGGAGTATTCCTGCTATGATATATATGAGTGTATTCATTCCTTGCACTAAGAAATTTTATATTCTGTATACATCTCTTCAACAATACCGAGTACGACATTACTAAGATACATACAAAGTTATCATATATTCGGCTTTTGTAGATGGGTTTTTTACCAGGTGTAATCATATATGAGTGTTTGTGTAATCATATATGATTACACCAATAATCATGTGTAATTACAAATGTATATAAGTGTTTGTGTGTCTTATATGGTTACAATCGTAAAAGCATCTCCAACAGCTTTGCTAAAATAGAAAAAAAAAACTGTGTTTTTGTTCTCTAAACCTCTCCAACTGCTTTGCTATCTTGTTTGCTAAGATAGAAAAAAACTTGAAATTTTTCTAAGTTTAGAGAATTCTCTAAAACTTGATGGTTGGAGAGAGAAATAATTATTTTATTTAATCCCACCAATAAGATTCATTTTTTATCATTTTATATTTAGTTTTTTTAAAAAGTCTATTGGGATGATAAATTAGAGAATATTATAAGTTGTTTTAAAATTTCTAAAATAGCAAATCTGTTGGAGTTGAATGTAATACTTTTTAGAGATTTTCACTTTTGATTTTTTATTATAGCAAACAAGATAGCAATGTTGTTGGAGATGCTCTAATCATGCGTGATTACAAATGTAAATGCTTACATATGTAATCATGTGAGATTACATCCATAATCATTTGTGATTACATCCGTAATCATGCGTGATTGCAATTGTAATCATGTTCGATTACAAATGTAATCATATGTGATTACATTTATTTTCACACATGATTACATGTGCTTTCATACATGCTTACATTATTTTGTGAATTTGTATTCGTAGATGCTTACATTGTTATTGCAAAGATACGTTCCAGTATCCATACATTATTAAATAAATAATACCCTAACTTAATAATAAACACAAAACAATTCCTAAATGGTGTGAATTGCCAACTTTGAACACAACCATTACAAGTACAAACATATATGATCTTGATACGTGCAATTATCAAAGGATGCCTGTAATTACGAAATCAAACCCATACTATGCAATTATAGTTGCAATATTCGGAATAACCTAACTTAGAGTGCCTAAGATTCAAATGGATACCGGCTATGAGATAACTATCATAAAGTTTTAGAACACTCATTTCATAATGTTCCAAATAACAACCAAGTCTAAGCATTCGCAATGTTCCTTCAACTCGCCAGTCTTACATGCTTTGTTTTCTTTGCGGTCTCCACCATGTCTCTTCTAAGTCTTGAATCTAACTTCGCGAATTTTGTTGCTTGCTCAATCACATTTGATCTTAAATTATTTTGGGACCACAACAACATTTTTGTCAAATACTTGCATCTGAAGTTCAGGAGCTGCGAATATTGTGCACTTGAATCATTTAAAAACCCGGCTTTGAAGCAACTAACAGTTTCACCCATATAAGACTCCATATATCGCATGACGAATATTCCACTGTCGAACTCATTATCAAGTGTTCTCCACCTCAACCGATACCTGTTCGGAACCAATCTGCCTATACTCTGAACTCGGTGGTGTTTAACTGTCTTCATATAGTCATGCATAACTTTTTGTTGAATGTATAGTATGAAATTTGTCACTATTAATCCAAAATAATAATTATTATTACCAAACTAAACGTTAGAAAATAGCTTTTAATAGCTTACAAGTTGATATGGTAAATCCCCATACTTATCCGATATTTCTTGATTAGATGCACTATTGTCCAAAATAACAAAACTTGGATTCTTTAAGTTGAACACAATCAAGTAGAAATGTGTGCCTCTTTGAACAGGGAAGAATATCTGTAACGTAAAACATGGCTATTGTTATATACATTCGACTGTGTTAAATCTATTCACAAAAACTTCATAATATCACATATGATTTTCCATAGTATCACATATGATTACTTGCAAATAGCAAATATTACTACTTGCAATTGACACATACAAAACATGATTTATTTCAATAAATTTTAACATATGACTTCTTGCTAGAAGAAAATATGATTACTTGATAAAATCACGTATGAATACGTGTTCACATATCATATGCTTACCTATCAAAAACAAGAAAATGTGAATAGAGGTGCTTTTAAACAGTTTGTTCAAAATAGGTTGTATAGGACACTTAGCATGTCAACATTTTTCAGCGACAACAGTGAACGGTCATGTGTTATATTTCCTTTTAGGCGGTCCTCAAATTTACTATACATAGTTGCATATTCCATCTTTGGGGGAAGCATAAACTCATTTTGCCAAATAACAACAATTTTTTATTAGGACAGTACAGTTTTGTGATTCCCATTATCCTTTGATCATTACACTTATTGTTGTGGACAAGAAATAAAGACTTTAGGCTACGTATGGAAAATCAGGAAATATATGTTACCAGAGTTGATGTGCTGCAAAATAGCCTGTTTGGTGAAGATCTACTCCAAAATTGTTCTTCATGATTCAGAAGTCTCACCCATATGTCAATGATCCCATGAAAGATGTGTGTGTCATATGACATGCTCTCAAAACGTTTTCTGTCTCCATGTATTCCTTCATCATTATTGAATACAGCATCACTGTGATACACAAAGTTAGATAGAATGGGTTTTGCACATGTAGACGAAATGATTGCATTATTAATCTTATTTGTTTATGCATAACCATATCTGGTTACGCTCATAATCATATATGATTACACAATCAATCGTATATGATTATCTTAACTCATACATGTTTATTGCATATGTAATCAAATATGTTTGCAAAAGTGTAATCTTATATGATTACGTGTAATCATATATGATTACACATTCAATCATACATGATTAAAATTTCAATCATATATGATTACACTTATATGATTATACTTTCAATCATATATGACTAGACTTTTTTGATAAACAAAGGATGAATATCTTGATCACATGTGCTAACACTGTTAATTAACATAGATTTGTAAAAAAAATACTCACCTTTTGTTTCCTTGCATGGCAAAAAACCACTGGGACACCACTTTTTCGTCCTTTGTTGTTGGTGCATTCACTTCAACCAACATGTTCATGTAAGGGGAACATATTTGGACGCTAACTTTCGGCTCTCTTCTCCTTTCATTATATTCTGCCATCTTCTCATGATTGACTATAACGATGCCCTTACCCTTGTTTTGAGTCGAAATCTGCATATTGGAGGATCGGTCAACAACGTTTGTACAAATGTTGTTGTCACTATCTGTCGGACCCTTCCCTTTGTCGTACATAATGATGTTTCGGCCTTTGTTGTTTCACGATCTATGCATCTCCGGAACATGGACAGGCATATTACCGTCAGTCGCACAATTTTCTTCAAACTCCTGTGTCAACCCAAGACTAAAGCTGGGTATCGAGTCTAATGGTAATGTTGATGATGTAGTTCCCTTATTTCTGGACATTTCTTCCCATATGGCTACATCAACAGCTGGGCTTACATCCGGGTGCTAAAAGAATTGTGTCGGTGTTTCTAATTCTAGATTCTCGTCCACGTTACCATCACTTCCAAGTATCACCTGTTCAGCTCCATCGTTGGGTTCATCTCCTGGTTGCGGTTGCCCTTCAATTAAGTTAACGACAATACCGAATAGGACGAACTGCTTTCGCCGCCACTTGGTAATCTCCCTTGCTTTTGGGTACTTCAGCGATGCTGCCAGTGTTCTTTCAAATTCCGTCTTCAAGGCTGTCAGCTGCTTGTAAGTCTCATTTAAATCCTTTACATATTCCTACAATCATAGTTAATCACATATGATTACTTGTCAGAATAATGTTTTTCCAATATTTAATCATTTGTGATAAAAAGTGTTAATCACATATCATAAAAAAATTAACATCTTATGGCTCGTTTAGACCTCTTTTAAAAAATTTAACCTTGTATTTGTATATCATTACCTGAATATCATTTTTTGGAGTCATTCCTTGTAACGAGGTTCCTACACCATCCACGCACCCTACATTTCCCACATATGGCTCAACAAAGTCACCTAATCCAAAACCTCCATTTGCAAGCTCTTCCGCCTCTCGAATCCGTAATTTGTTCAGGGACCAAGCCTTTATTACCGGACGTTGTTGTATAACCCGTGGCATGTCGCACTTCACTTGATCGACATACAAAAGCTGCAATTATCGCAATGCATTATCATAACCAATATATACCTTAATCAATGTGATTGAATTAAATAATTAGTTTCTAAGGGGAAGTAGAATATAATATAGTATGTTTGGCATATATCTATATATATATATCATTTGTGATTACATGATACATATCACATATGATTATGATTATATAACAATATAAAAAAGTACATAATACTTACCGTAAGGGTTGCCAAAGGGCCACAATAGAAAGCATTTTGATTGTCCCCTTTCCAAGAGCTCTTGTTGTATTTCAAGCACGACCATACGTACTCACACCAATTCAACTCTTCAAATTTGGTTTCTGGTGTCACATGTGATAAGACACTAAGATCGCATACTCTGTTACTTCTACATTTTCCCATAGCATTGCAGAATAGAACTATGAAGTTTAGCTTGAAGTTATCATCCGCGACTTCAGATGATACTATCTCTCTGCTAACATCGGATGGTCGTATGTTACTCCTTTTGTACTGTTTTCTCCACTCTTCAATTATCGTGATGTCGAAGTCTGGTGTCACACTGCCATCATATGCTACATGACATGGGTATGCCTAACACGTCTCTTATCGATGCTTGATCTACATTGATTACACCTTTTCTCGTTCTGAGGGTCATCGAATCAGTGTCAAGGTTAACTGCAAGGAAATACCGAAGTTTCGATGGAATTCCATCCAACACCGTACCTATTAGTCCCCCAAAATCCATACGTTGTACACATTTTTCTTGTTCATCTGACAGCTTTATCATGGCAGTAAACAATGGGTATAGAGTTGTCCGTAACCGTATGATTGGTGTCTCCTCAACAACTGGTACTCCGACATTGTGCGTGCCTGAATTTTCATTTTCCACTTGCTCACTGACTAATACATCGCTCTTTTTCTTCGTTCTTCTTTCAGCTAATTGTTGAACCTCATTACTAAAGATGTCCCACCTCCCACACAGGTATCCCCAATTTGTAACTTCCTCTTCCTAATCTTAAGTCTAGTAATTTTAGTGTGATCAGATGTAGGTGAGGACTCAGTTACCTATCGCTGCACTTTTGTTACTTCTGTCACATTAGATTCATCAGATACCTACAATTCAACATAAAAGGTTCATTCAAATCATAAATGATATACAAAGAAACTATCTTATTACATACATATTATCACATATGATTACTTTACATAATCACATATGATTACTTTACTGCTTCACATATCACCGCGACTTAAATGAAAGCCTAATAGCTACACACATAAGATCATATGTGCTTATGTAAAATTATCATAAGATTAAATGAAAGCCTACTAGAGTCTTAACCATATTATGCACAAGAGGAAGGGTCATGCGAGAAGTTAAACATTTTGCGAGAAGTCGCAAATTGTGATATCATATATGATTACATGACTTGCGGGTGTGTTTAATCATATATGATTACTTTATGTAATCACATATGATTACAGTAATATCACATATGATTACTTTACATAATCACATATGATTAAATTAATGATTAACATAGCATCGTAACTTAAATGGAAGCCTAATAGCTCTACACAAGAAGATTATGCAAGTATCCCATATGTTATTCCTTACAAAGTGTTAACCATTTTATGCACAAACATAGTTCAACACACAATGTGGCAAAACCTTACGATATAACATATTATATCACATATGATTACACCTCCAACTTTCAAAAAACCATCATTACCAAACCGTTTTTATCGAAGAACCTTTCCCGGGTTGCCTTACTCCGGACTCAATCGCCCCGGTCGTTGTTGACCAGACTGTCCCTTGCGCCCGGGTTGTTGTCGCCCGACTTGTCCAAACTCCTGGATTCTAGTCCCCCTCGCCCGGGTTCTAGTCGCCCGGGTCCTCTTCTCCCGGGTCCTTGTGATTTAAAAAAAAAGAAAAAGAAATTCTGGATCAAATACTTTGTCTCACGATCATACCAGTGCAATTTTTTTTCTTTTTTGAGTCCCTCTAGTTTTAAGTTTCAGTAAGTGTCACTTTTAGTCCCCGTACTTCAAAGTTTTAAACATCGTTTGAGTTTTAATCTGGTAAGGAGTGATCAGGGAGCTTTAACGATCATTTTGCATTAAATACTACTAACTGTTTCGAAGTTTTGCAAGTTGGCTCAACGAAGGGGATGATGAATAGTGTTTCCGTTAAGTGACAGTTAAACTTCTTACATTTTAGTCCTTTTCCATTAAGTCTCTGTTAGTTTGTTAGTTTATTTAGTTTTTTTTTTTACACTTTTAGTCTCTCTAGTTTTAAGTTTCACTTTGTGTCACTTTTAGTCCTCGTACTTCATAGTTTCGATCGTTTGTCATTTGTGACCCCTAATCTTTCAAGTTTCACTCGTTGTCACTGTTGGTCCTTGCACATTGATTCTTTCATATTTTGTCAAGTTTAGTCCCTAGACTTCAAGTTTTTCAAGAAACAATGTCTCATCCAACTTATTCTAAGCTAAAAGAGAAAGTTTCTTGTTTAGAAGCTAGAGTTGAAAGACTACTTGACAAATATGATAATCAAAGCAAAGAAATTGCTGGCTACCTGTGCCAAATTTCTAATCTAAAGGAAGAGTGTGAAAGTCTTTCAAAAGAATCAAAAGAGTTAAAGACCAAAGTAGATGATCTTACTTACAAGCTTCGTATGTCAGAAAATGAGAAAATTGATATTGTGAGTAAAAGTGTGTCTTATAAAAATGAAAATCAAAGGTTAACTGACCAGTTAAAGGATCTCGAACTGAAACTTTACAAAATTGGTCAATCTAGACAAACGATGCATCTGAATGCACCTAAAGAATTCAAATATTCAAAGACGGGTCTCGGTTACGATAACCCACATCATCTGAAAAAGGCCTTGACCAAAGTTCCCACGTTATATGCTTTCGAATTTTTGGGAGTGGACAAGACCTACCCAGAGTACAAAATCAGATGGACCAAACCACTTGTTGATGAGGATCCGGAACTGGAAACTTTGAGAAGGAAAAACACTACCACAATGCAACTTCCTTTTGTTTATGACTCATTGAATGCGTCATACAACATCGACAAACCCTGTTTTCTGTCAAATGACTATTTTCGAAGCTATTCTCAGGCTGAACTTGATTTAAAAACCGTTGAAACTGAGGAGGAACCAATGGACCACAAAATCTATGTTCCACCTCTAATTTTAGAAAAGAAAGTTGTTCAGTTAGAAGAGTCATTTGAACAGGAAAGAATCAATTTTCAAAAGGAAAAACATGAGTTGTTATCCAAACTTGAGTGCGTCAATTCCATCCAAAAGGAATCTGGATCTAGGGAGGAAAAATAATACTTTCTGACAGAGGTAAAAAAGCTCACTTTTCAACTGTGTACCTTGGCAGCAGATCTCCTAAAAGAACAACACCACAAAGTTGAGCTTCAAGCTAGGTTTGATTTACTCCAAGAGGAGAAGATTAATCTGTAAGAACATTCTTCTCCACCCTCAGATACCTCTTCCTGTAAAGCTTTTCTGGGTGATGTTTCATCGAATTCTTTTGATAAAGGAAAAAAACCTCAGTTGAAGTGTCTCAAAAAGGATCTTCATTCCGATTTTCAAAATGCTTCCACAAATGATCCTTTGAAAAGCACAAATCCATCCAGTTTCCCGACTCCCATAAGTGGATCACATCTGATGAGGAAAAGGAATTCTCAACGTTCTTAAATTCAGAGGTATGTTCAGACAGTAAGTTAGACCAGTTTGATTTTGATCCAAAACTTCCAAGTCATGTTGACTTTTTAGATTCAACTGGTGAGCCATCGGTCAAATTTTATAAAGGTGAATGTTCAACTTCTGCCTCTCAAAAGGTTTCTGTGAACAAATCTTCAAAGCAAAAATCTAAAAGACATTCACAGAAACAAAGAAAGACCGGCACCTCTAACAAAAGACATACTTACTACTCCCGTTCTTCTGATTGCGAGCTTAATGATTCTTCAGATAATCATTTCTCCAGAAAAGTAAAGATGGTTTGGAAAAAGAAACCAACTACAGAAGACAGTGAAGGAAACAAGTCTCATGATTCTCCTGTAGTTGATACAAAGTCATCTATTTCCATGACTGATTCACCTACTTATGTTTATTCTACAGGAAAGTTGATCAGTCTAAACCGAGCAAAGATCTGTTGCACTCACTGTGGAAATAGTGACTTTGTGGATTTAAGGTATGTTAATAATTGGTATGGTACTTATAGCATCACAAATCCTCAGTTTAATAGATTCAAAGCCAAGCCAACTAACCATCAAGGATCCATCATAGCATGGATACTAAAACCAAAATCTTTCTAATCTGTTTTGCAGGAATGTCATGTGTGATTTAATTCAGATTATTCACGTCACATGACTACAATCAAGGGTTATGACACTTTTAAGGGGGAGTACCATGTTTGTTTAAATTTTCATATTGACTTCTGGACACTTCAGTTCAGGACTCGTACTTCAATGTTTTGACTTGTACTTCAATGTTATATTTTGGTAAGTTAAAGGAGTGTTAGGGCTTTTAATGTTTCTATGGTCCATCCAGAACAGGAAGGACCTACCCAAGAAACGCATCATATTCATAAACATCAGTGAGGGGTCTAGATTGATAGATGAGTTCGGAGTGAAAAGAATATGGTGAGGATGTGACAGGACTAAAAAGAATTATTGGTCCTTACCAAACCGAGTCAGTTATCCGGGTTACCACATAATCTATTCATTCTCGTTCTTTGGAGATGGATATTGAAACAGACATGGACCCAGTGTCGATAACTCGTGTCACCCCACCCAGCCACTCAAGTATCTCTCAAAAGATACTTGTTTCATATATGCACGGATATTTAGCACATATTCTATCTATTCCTCACTCGGATGACTTAGATATTGAAAAAGGAAGACATCAGCTCCGGTCTCCGAACTTCATATTCTACTCACTGTGTCTATTGATTTCTAACCTGCGTCCCAGGTTGAATCAATCTTTGAGCCTAATCGATTTGAGTTATACTTCTTTCACACACGCACGAATCTTTGTGATTCCCCTTGCATATCTTTGTGATATTGCCGGAACAGTTTGAGAAGTAATTTTTAATATTTTACTTCGGTGATAACTGGAAGTCCTATCAGAGATACATCGATGCCAACTCTGAAAATAGGCCACACAATTATCTAAATTGTTGTGATAACAGTTACTATTGTGTTTCTATGTTAGTTGTTACCCTTTACTAATCGTTTTATCTAATATTTTGCTACTCATCCGGTTAGTCTTTGAAGTTACATGATGCTCAGGATTCTCCTAATCATCATGAGGGGGAGAACGACACACAATTCAAAGACACAAATCATCATGTTGAGGGGGAGTTAGCAAAATTTGATTATCTGAGGTTGAAAAGCCTTTAGATTCAAAGATTGCAGCTAAGCAGAAAAGATTTTATTGCATTTCTTCTATCCCGTATCATGTAGTGTCTGCTACAAGTTTGTTCCTTCTACGAGCTGATTGAAACAAGTTCTTGAGTTGAAAGTCAATTCAACTCGCATTTCAGAGACAGATTCTTTGTTTTAAACTGAAGTTGCACTGTGGAATGTCACGTAACTCACACATTACTTTCTTGTGTGCTGATCAGGAGTTTCTACAGTTGAAAGGTGCTTGATAGTGCGTTCAGCCGAGGCTATTGTACATTGAATCTAGTTACAAAGTTGAAACTATAAAGACCAAGAGCTTTATTCAAGGGGGAGTTTGGAAAGACATGAAGACATGCAACACCAAAGTTTTTCAAAGATTCAAAAGGGAAAGAAGATCAAGCTTGAAGATTTCAAGATGATAAATGCCTTATTCAACTTTAGGGGAGATTGTTAGGACTGAAAGTCCTAGTGCGTTGAAAGTTGTATAACGCGTTTATAGGGTTTGAATTGTAATTATTTGATAGTTGATTTGTAAATGGGCCTCAAAGCCCATTAGGCCTATACGGCTCATATTTAATGTTTTGTTTTATTGAGAATTAGGTTAAGAAAATAATTATTAGAATAGTTAGTCATAATGTTTACATTTTCTTATCATAAATTCTCTTTGTAAACCTAAACCCTTCATTGTTGAATCTAATCATATGACTAACTGTTGTGGTTTATACATTGTTCATCATTGATTATTATTGTTGATAAATCGCACTGTTCTGGGATCTACACTTCATCACCACCTCTTATTAATCAGAAGTGAAATAAGACTTCAGACCTATTAAAAAACAAACGCCGCCTAAGGCTTGATTTCCGTTGTAATGCACTATTGGCTTCCATTATTTTGTAAGACATGATTTTTTACATTTTTTAAACATACAACTTGGGTGATAAGTGATAATTAAATAAATATTAAAAGGAAACATAAAAACTAAAAACCCTAAGTAGGTAAATCTTTATTCTCATTCATGTACACAGAGTGTCGAACATGAATTATTTGAAAATTGAAGAAAAGTAGTGAGTAGAGACTCAAAAGATTTAATCCTGGTTTTTCTCTCTTGATATCATTTTTTATAAGTTCGATATATTTGATATAAATTCTTCTTCTTTCCTTTTTAGTTTTGTAACTTTATATGAATTTAAATTGTTCTACGAGATTATTCAAAACACTAACAGACACAAGTATATATATACATATGTCGCCTTAGGGTAAGCCTTGAAAAATGTCATGGCCTCGTCGTAACTCATAAGGCTTGAGGCATGGCCTTACCGCCACGCCCTGTCTCATGTCATTTTTGAACCTTGTTGTGAGGGATGGCTAAAATGGATAACTTTTCTATCTATTGTTCGTTAATGAAAGAGACAAAAACCTATCAACTTACTCTAATTTAATAAGCATGTTTGGTTGAGTGACATATGAGTTTATGACACATCACGTGGTTCCTTTAGCTTGGTTTATTTTAATGTGCAACTTAAGTTTATTTGTGATGCTTATACTCAATAATTAAATATGAACATGTTTGACTTCACCGTAAAAATATTGCATGGAAAAACAACTATAGTGGTAAATAAATTCTTAGACTTTAGATAACCTGTTGAATATCAACAAATAAGTCCTTGGACATTTCGAAACTTGTTAAATAAATTCTTAGACTTCCGATAACCTGTTGAATACATCCTTATTACTTAAAAATATAACTTGCAACCTACATAGCGGGTAAAACTACAAACTAAAAAAAAGGTCACCTACTTTATCCTTCTACAAATTAAAAATGGGAAAATTAATTATAATAGTCAATCTCATCACCCAATTTAATTTTAACCACTTTTCAAAAGTTCTTACTAAAATAGCCAAAGTTTGCACAAAATATTTTTTTTCCTGCGTAAGGTGTTTTTTCCCAAAAAGATAAAAAAAACATCTTTACGTAAAAAAATTATGTGTAAAGATTCACTTTCTGCTTATAGTTTTGGAAAAAAATTATATTTTGCATCCTTATAAAGTTACAATTAGTTATTTAATTTATTTTATATTCATTACTTTTTTATTTTTAATTTAATTATATTAACACGCATAATCATATATCAACTAACATATATCAAAATAAAATTACAAATTACACCACTATAATCGTTTCGCCAATATATTCAAAATGAATTCAAGATTGTTTATTAATTTAATCTTATATTATTCAATATCATAAATATATTAAATTATTTTTAATACTTACAATTTATACATTTAAGGTTACAGATTAATCTTATACTATTAAATAAATAACTCTAAAAGATATATATATATATATATATATATATATATATATATATATATATATATATATAAAGTGTAAGCATTAAGTATAATTCGTATGTATTAATGATAAATATGAGATTAAATAAAAAAATTCAATATTAGGCTCATTTTAAACGTATTGATGAGAAACTTATAATGGTGTAATTTGTAAAAAAATGTATTTTTTATGTATTTAAGTTAATATACGATTATGTGTGTTAATATAATAAAGGGTTAAAATGAAGAAAAAAAAGGTAGAAGATATAAACTAAATTAAATAACAAATTATAAAGATTTTTCTATTTTTTTATTTTTTTTTTTTGCCAGAAAAAATTCTTAAGGGAAAAAAAATTTATGCCAAAACTTTGACTATTTTAAAAAGACACTTTGAAAAGTGCTAAAAAATGAATTTGATTGATAAGATTGACTATTTTAATTAATTTTCCTATTTTTTTTATTTGTAGGGGGATAAAGTAGTGACATTTTTTTTGTTTTTTTTTTCAATTTGTAGTTTTATAAGTTACATTTTTAAGTAATAAGGATGTATATTTCTACCACTGTTCTCTATTCAATAAAGATTCTCTTTCTTCAAATTAAATTTAAATATTTATCCTATAATTAAATTATCTTCTCTCACATATTTATTTTGGAAAAAAATTAATAGATTTTTTTCTTCACTTAAGCCAAAGAGTGATAAATTTCTTAAATTGTGGAATTCAAGGGAATTGGAAGGATTTCATCGCTTTCATTCCGTGAACCAAACATGGGCTTGAAATTTGGAAATTCATTCCAATTTCATGAACCAAAACAGCCCCTAAGAGTCAACAAGAGAAGGTGAGAAGTTGATAAAAAGGACATTAAAAATTAAGTCTTTTGTAGTCAAAACCAAGATGATTACTTAATTTATTGTTTTGATTTGTTTACAAACCTTTGATACACACTCAAATTACTAGCTTTCACATATGATTCTCTAGTTTTATGCCTGATACATGCTATTATGATAATTATGTTCGTGATTTCTACTTTACATGTGTAAATTAATACGAATAAAGATCACCAATGATTACACTAACGAGAAATGAATCTATGAGCTCTAATCATAAAAAGATGGTTGGAATGAGTTAAAGAGTTGGTGTATCATTGAGACGGTATAGCCGCGGAAAGGGGTTGTAGAAATGATCCCCAGACTCCTGACGAACGGTTCCGAAATAATACCGGAGGGTGTGACATTCACCGGTGGGAATCGGATTTTAAAATGGCGAACTTCATAAACATATTAGCATGTTCACTTTTCTTTATGAGGCTGTAAAATTTGAGTACATGATATTTAATGTATAAACTTGTAATCACTAAGCAAATAATTGCTTAATAGTTAAGCATGTATCGCAGATTAATGACTGAGGGCATTCATGGCGATAAAGGTTAGATCAAGGGAGATGTCGCAACTTATGACACTTAGTCGACTTTTGCTTCGGGTTTGTTAAATAGTTACAATATTAGATTATGCTTTGTACGATCCATCAAAATGGTTTTATATTAGATAAACTTCTATTTTGGCTTTCAATTGCTTCCGCATTTTTCTGATATGTTTTATTTTAATTATATATAAATGGTTGAGACTCTGTTCGTAACATCCTTCGTTGGGTCTCGGTTTAGAGGCGGAAATGAGGGTTGTTACAATTTGGCTAAATTAAGGTTAATTATAGAGACGATGTATACCCAATGTTTGCATCCCCACGGGCAATGGTAATTCCTCTTACGAGGAACTAATGTTTGCAGCCCAACGAATGTGTATGAACTTATTCGTAAAGACAATTAACTATATATGTTTTGAACTATTATGAGCGTGTTACAAATTATTACGAACTTGTGAACTGTTAAGAACTTGTTAACAAAGACAAAGTAAGTCTATTCATGCATGAATCAAGTACATTTCCATATCCGAGTGGTAAGTAAAGACAAACTAATAGAAACGATATATTTCACTACGGTATTGTTACTATCTTAACAATACCTTGTTTATTAACTTGTTATGAACTTGCTTCAACGACATGTAATCATCTACACGTACCCCGGGGGAGGACCCACTTTTTTTAGGGTTGTGAAAGGTGTCACCGTATTATTATTATTATTATTGTGCAACCGTATATTCTTTGAAACTACAATAATAACACAAGTTTCTCTTGGTAGAGTTAGTTTGCAATATCCTTTCTCCCTTTCCAAGCGTGGGTTCGAATCTCATTCGTATCATTTTCTTAATTGTTAGCTTTTAATTTCAAGTTTATTATGTTTCTGAATTTATTTGGGATTAAAGACTTGGACACTGAACCTCACATACAAAAAGCAAATAATTAACCAACAGATCAATGATGATTTTATAAAAAAAATATATCCATAAGTTCGTTTTTATAGTCAGATGGGCTTACAAAAAACAACTTATCTTTGTTATTGAAGTAATCTATTAATTAATAAGACGAACTATATAATGGTTTAGGGTAAAAGTTTAGTCGTGTGATGATCGTGAACTTACATGAGTTATTGTTAGTAAAAGTGAACTTCACCGCTACATCTGCTTGAGTGACACTTCATGAAATAAAATAAAAAATGAAGTCATGTAACACAACACAAAATTTTCAGGACATTATTAGCTAATAAAAACTATTTGAAAGTGCATCATCAATGGTCTTCATGAAAGTGCATTCTATTGGTATCTCTACCACTGCATTCCTAACACTTGCATAACATGGAATTGGTTCGTAACAAATTTCATAACAACTCTTAACCATTTTGTAATGCATTTTGTAATCCTTTTCATACAACACATTTCGTAGCATTTTTCATAACACGTTTCATAGTCATTTGCGGAAAGGAAGACAAGAAAAAGATAAAAAGACGGCATCTTAATATGGAAAGGTTTTAGTAAACCTTCCTCGTGGGTAATCTCACAATGTATGCGATTTTGTGTAGGATTTTTAGCACATGGTTGAGAGAGTTCAAAAAAGTAAATTAAGGATAATAAAAGAACCTGAAAGAAAAAGAGTATAGATTTAGGAATGCAACAATATAATACTAGTAACATTTAATTCTATAAACCACAATGGTTGTGGCGTGGTGGTAAAGGCTTGGGGAGTTCATAGCGCTCAACCCGGGTTTGAGCCCCACTAGCAGCACTTGTGGCCACTGAGGATAATCTCAGGGCTGCACGCTTTAGCAGCTGGGCCAAAGGCCCTAATTGCCAGGGATTAGTCTGGGCCATAGGCCCAGGATACCCTTTCCAAAAAAAACATTTAATTTTATATATAGTAACTATAAAAACTCAAATATGGAGTCTGGCTATAACGTCAGCATAGTGACATCTATCACAATAATGGGACCGATAGCGCCAGATTTACTGAGAGCATGGTTGTCTAGGGCAATTGTGACATGCGATGATTGACACTATAGCAAGCACGATAGTGCCAGTTGTACCACAAGCATGCTTGTGTCCGGGCGATTGTGCCATGTGATTATGACAATGGTACAATCGTGGGCACGATAACCATTGGTACGATCATTTTTTTTTTTCGATCTCCTTCGTTTCTCTCTCAATCAAGGCGATTTTGAGAAGCTTCTGGGGCAATTTTGAAAGTGTGTTATTCAAGGCTTGGATTAAAGATTTGGGTTGGGATCTTCAAGTTCTTCATCAAAAGAAGCTAGGGTTTCACTTGGATGCTATATTTTTGTATAAATCTAGTAATCTGAGTTATAGTTGCTTTTAATAAAACTAGATGGATATCAAAATGTCGTTATTTGAGTCCGTAAATGTTTTTCTCATGATTTCTTGCAATGGGCCTATAGTCATTTTACATATTTGCACTATTTTGGTGCATGTGGTCTTTTATAACTTTGGAAGAGTATAACTTAGGATATGAGGCATTGTGGTTATAAATCAAAGGAGTTATGTTCTTGTGATGTTGTTTAATGTTTACTAATTGATAGGTAATCTAATCTTTTAACAATTTTACATCTTGATTTGCATATAAGGTTTGAAATTTATGACTTGGGGATTTGTTGTAATGGACCATGTTTGCCCAATCTTGATTCTCCAATGGTATATTTGAACTTTAAATGTTTTTATTTACATAATCACTTGGAATAATACATGTTTTGATATATTTTATCTTTCATGTTATAATTTGCCAAGATGGTATTTATGATGTTGTAAATCTTATGCATGAGGGTTAACTTCTTTGTTTTGTCAAGTATGAAATTTTGATATTCATATCTTGAGTGCTAGAGAGTATACATTAAGATGGAAACCTTGAGGTGAAACTCGGTTGAGTAGACACTAAAGAAATTGTAGACTTTAGGTGACACTCGGAAGAGTGTGCACTAAAGTCAATAAATCTAAGGTGAAACGGGTCTCCCCGTCATCACAATATGTAGTAATTGTTTAAATCGCCATGTTTGGGAATTTTTGAAAGATGTAATATTGAAATCCGGAAGAGCCACTAAATTAAAATTTTGAATAAAACATCAATTAAAAGATAAATTCCTTTCTATAAATCAATACATGATTTCCTTAAACAACAAATCTTAATTTAACATCAATTTGTTAGGTTACGGGATCTCAAGCACAGCGGAAAATATAACTGTAACCCTCCAAGGACCCATACAAACCGGAATAAATCGGGTGTTTCGAAACTATACCTCACAGTTAACGAGACTTTGAATCACAGTAACAAAGCAAGCTTGATGCCTCCACGGTATCCACGCGAACAATCCGAATCATTTGCCTTCTCGTGATGCTAGTCACGGTTTCAAAACTTAGAAAGGAAAGAAAGCATATAGTTGTAGGTGATTTTAGAGAGAATTGCAAGAATAACTCTTGTATAAAATGTCATACATTTATATGGATATGAAAGGCATGGCATGAAAGCACCACCATCCCTACACCTTACTTGAGTGTAGGTATCCATGCTTAAGTGTAAGACTTTCCATACACCATCACTCCCTTACAAAGGTCATCCCTAGTCAACTTTATTTATGTCCAACACAAATAATATCTGGTTTTATTTAATCAGATTAAATCAATACAAATCAGATATAATAATTAAACGTTTTAATTATTTAAACTCCTTATTCGAATATGTCCAAAGTGTGTGACCCAATGGGTTCTCGACATGTTGGTAATAATTATAAATCTCGTATTTATATTTATAAACAATGAGCGGTATCTAGCAATACATCATCGTCACCCAAATGACGAGAATTTGTGATACAACAAATTATCGGTTTGTAGTCAATTTTAGTTTACACATTTAATTCCTTTGTCCTTGATGTCTAGATTGAACACGAGACATTGAATGTGCCATTCTCGTTATGTCCAATCTCTAGTTTCTTGATTCCCGAATATACAAAAAAAACAGAAATTGATATCTCATATCATTTATCTGAGCATGCATGCATTTCCTTAGTATATATTTATCAAGGGCCCAGAGACATCACTCTCGTCATAAAGGAGGGACAAATCCTATCTCGATACATGTTAGTTCTACTATGTGATTTATAACATACCCAACAATAATTCTGTCACCCAGTTACGGAATGATTAGAACAAATGTCAAAATATATTACTCACACATAACAAACTCCATATTTCTCAAGTCAAAGAATAGCATGTATATTGACCACATGAGAAACACTTATGACACTCACATGACATCCAATGAAGTGTTCTCATAACGAGTCACATCTGATACACAAAATCTCCATTTTGTACCCATATGCAGATTCAATATCTCTATATGAATCCCTACATATGCTAGTCATTATCATATTACTTCAACCTTAAAACCCAAAATAATATTTAACTAGGGACATTTAGAATACATTATTCTAAGGTTATTTATTATGAATAATTAAAACACAGAATATAACATATACATAATAAATTGGGCAATGCCTTTCACTAACACAATTATATGATAAACTAAACCTTACATAAAGTCTAGGCCAAGATCGGGTGTTACTAAAATCCAAATAGTTAGGCTTAACAAGAAGTTTTCATCTTTAATATAGAATAATAAAAGTGGAAAATATGTTATTTAAATCACAATTCAAAAATGAAATGTATTTCTTATAAAAGCGACGTCTTTCTCAAAATCATCATTTTCGTGATGAAAACTTGGTGACCCAAGCACCCATTTCACCATGAAGTCAAAACAAAATACTCACCCAAAACGTGAATAAGAAGTAGGATTCAAATACTAAAAACATAGATAAAACTTTATGATCTAACTAAAGAATACGGGTAAGGTTTGATTCCCAAAACCTGGATAAGTTCCAAGATACCAACACCATAAAGTATGGGTACTCTGCGTACCGAAAACAACCTTGAAAACATGGATAATAACTATCTAGAAATAACACCTTTCAGTGATGGCGGGAGACCTATTTCCATCAAGTGGAGGAACACTAAGTAAGCCACATCGAGATGTTGACGAGTTAATCACCCCCAACATACAAGCCTTGGTGATTGCTCTATTTGCGGCTAAGATAAGAGCATCAAAACTTCTCCTTTGTCTCAAACCAATGTTATCAAGAAGAGAACCTTAAAACTTCTCTCTTGCCACAACCAAAAAGGGACCAAGCTGAAAACATCAAAACTCTCACTTGACTAAACCAAATGGCCCCAAGACGAAAACATCAAAACCCCTCGTTTGGCAAACACGACTGACACATACGCCTATCGATCCAATGAATTACTTTCTAAATTACATGGCTCAAAACATATAATTCTCAAATAAAAGTGCAATAAATGCATATCATGTCCCAAGCTCAACATGGAGCAAATAAAACTGGACAATTTCCCCCAAGACTCATCTGAGTCAAAACCGAGCCAATAACTCAACAAATCAATTGACTATTCAATAAAAGCCAATATAAACCAATAACATACAATTACCCAAAGTACATGTAATTCATGCCAAAAGATGTGAGTATCTTTATTATTGACTCAAGGGTTGGGCAAACCAAAACACACCATAATTTCAAGGAAACATTTCCAAATAAATAATGACAATCATAATATGCCCAATACTCAACCATGTGTATTTTTTCAAATGATTTATGAATTCAAAATACCAAAAGTGTATAAACAACAAATAATCCCATAAGAGGCATAAATCATCAAAAGAACAATCTTATGATTTATCTATCAAAATACTCAAATACCCTAAATACCTGCATTTTTCAAGGTCTATTAACCAAATGTACCAAATATGTAAAACGACTCTCTAACACCCGGATTATTAGGTAAGTATTGAGAATTTGTTAAACCTTTCATTTTTATATGTTAAATGAAGTTAATCTTATCTGCTAAGTTGCTATACTATCTGAGGACTTTATTTGTGTGTATGTTACCCTATGTGATCATCGTAATCCTACCATAAATGAAACTATGGTCGCGCGTGAGTCTGATACCTTTCGATAGGAAATTTAGGTCCCTGCAGGTGGTGGGCGACATTGCCTCATCGACAATGCCATTGGCAAAGTCGCTGGGCATAGTCGCCCAGGGTGTACCGTATGGGTCGTTGGGGCTGCGACATTGCCTCAGCGACAATGCCCATGGGCAAAGTCGCTGGGCATAGTCGCCTGAGGTGTACCATGAGGGGTGTTGAGGCCGCGATATTGACCGACAACAATGCCATTGATAAAGTCGTCGGGGCATAGTCACCCGTGTGGCCTGACCCTTTAAAACTTAGCAGCTCGTTTTGTTCTCCTCATTTTCTCACAAATTCAGTTCTAGAAACAGGAGAGCTAGGGTTTGGGCGATTTCTTCTCTCCTAAGCTCACTCATCATTTAATTCCAAGGGTTGGTTGGTAGGAGCATTGATTGAGCATCTCCTTCATACTTTTTTTTTGGAAAGGAGTATCCCATACCACTTTGGAAAGGAACATCTCCTTCATACTTGGGATCACTAGTTGGAGCATTTAAAGCAATATTTGAGCAACCTCCTCTCATCATCTTCATTTCTAGGGTTTCTATTTTCTAGGTTTTAACCAAAACCTAGATTGTGAGTTTCTAAACCTTTGTCAAAACTAGATACACATCATGTTCTAATACCTATCTACTTGCATTTATCATTTTGAACTATCTACTCATGATACTTGGTTTATTGTGGATTACTTATGTGTATATCTAAGTCACTACTCTAAAAATAGATGAGCTCTTCTAAAATGGTAATGGGACTCTTTGACCTTAAATGAATGGAAAAGTATAACTGCATGGGTGAATCTTGAAAAATGGTCTATATGGGTGATTTGCCCTAACTTTTGGGGTTGTTGAGAATAGTTGATAATTACTCCATGATAAGTTGCTTATTGTTGCTTGATGAAGTATATATTATGGATTTTTGGGAATATAATATTTGAGTCACTATGAGGTGGAGTTACGATTACATTCATGCTAAATCATTCATACTAACCTTGTTATAGACTAGATGTAATATGAGAAAGTATGGTATAATATTGTACCCATGGTTGGTATTATGATTATTTATGTGCGCTATACGCCTTGAGACCTACTAATAATAATGTTGGATGAACCAAGTCGGTAGACACTAGGAGGATATAGTCTTGGGTGCCATCGTGATGGTATGTACCTAGACCTCCGCCATTCGGGGTAATGCCATAGTTGTAGTCCTCATATGTGTCGGGCCTTTTGGATGTCACTCATGGTAGTTGGCATTAAGGTATATCGACTCTTTGGGTGGAACTTGATTGGTGTTATGGGCCTCCCCTATTGACTCCACATTTAATGAATTTGGTTAGCTGCTGATGAGAATTGTGTTTGGATTTTTATGTTATATCTTGTGCAATTCACTAAGCTTTTTGGTCTAACACTTGTTTGGTGTCAATGTGTATCTTAGGTTCTAGTGGTTCCGCTCCTAAGCAGGTATAGTTGCACTCGGGTGAGAGCTTGGGGAAGGTGCATTTGGGTGCACCTTTTGTGAAGACACTTTGGGTCTATAGATGACAGCCTTTTTGTAATCTTCTTTCTAGCATAGAAATTATATTAGTTGGTTGTTGTCTATTTTTCGTTAAATTACAACTGTAATTAAACAAGTTTATTTATTCCCCATTTTTGGGAGGCTCTTGCTATGAAAATTTTTGTATACCACATGTCCGTTTTTCGGATTTTTGTTATCCCTATTTTTAGGGTGTTACAAGTTGGTATCAGAGCTTTATTTTAAGTGAACTAGGTATTGACCTTAGCATATTTCGACTTAAGCTTTAAGAGTATCATTAAGTTGTCCACCTTGGGGTACAAGTCATAGGTGGTGAGAGCGTTAGGACTTACGGAATTACACTATTTGAGAATTGTAATGGTGGTGACAATAATTCTTATGTATAATTTGTTCATAATTTCACTTAGTTGATGCTATTATGAAGATGTTGTTACGTGAGCATGCCTGACTTACTATAATTATGATGATTGAAATGTGTGGTAGTACGTACCATGAGTTTAACTTACTTAGTCTCCTCTCAACCTCTCTTTCTCATACGTGTGTGGCAGATAACCATGGTAAACACACGAAACAGATTGCAAAACCCGCCAGATGGTCATGTTGAAGACGAATCTACAGCCGACCAACCTGCTTTGGCCGTGGCTACTGAAGGGCCACTCGCGGCCAATGTTCTGGGCGGAGGACCCGAATACATACCACGACGTAATCTCGAACCTGTTGATCAAGTCATGGAGGAAGTGACCATGGAAACAAGGATAAGAGATAGCATGATGCAAGCCATGAATCCGGACATGGCACAACAACAAAAGTTCTTTATGAAGCTACTGGAAGATCAAGATGCCAGTTACCGACAACTTGAGACGATGGCGGAGAATATCGTGAACGGGTCGGGCGGTGGACCGGCTGTTGTGGTAACTGAAGAACAGCTAGTGAACGGGAGTAAAGCAAGAGCCAAGGGGTGCACTTACAAAGCTTTTCTGGGGTGCAACCCGAAGGAGTTTTCAGGTTCCGTCGATCTGGTTGCTTGCATGTATTGGCTTAAGGAAGTAGATATGGATTTTGAATCTAGAGAATGTGATATCTCGTAATGGGTTAAGTTCACTTCTCAATTACTTAGGGGTGAGGCTTTGATTTGGTGGAATCTCACCCGATCTGCCCTCACTCCCGAAGTTCTGGCTAAGTTAACTTGGCCGGTTTTCAAACAGAAGATAATGGACAAGTATTGTAGCGAGAGATCTTTGGACAAGCTGGAGGAGGAGTTCAGAGGGTTGAGGAAAGGGATTTTGTCTGTCTCCGACTACTCCAAGCTTTTCTTGGAAAAGCTAAACTTGGTAGGACATCTGGTCCTGATGAAAGGTCAAAGATCAAGGCTTACCAGCATGGGTTGCCGGTCGGGATGAGAACGGCAGTAAGGAATGCTAGAGGGTTGACACTTCAGGATGTAATCGAGGAGTCCTTACTAGTGGAAGATGATTTGGTGGCGGAGAAGGAAGGGAGAGGTCAAGTGGGGGATAAGCGGAAGTGGGAAGGGCCATCTGGGTCCGTTCGTCAATTTAAACCATTTGTAGGTGGAAGAATTGGAGACAATCGTCGGGAAGCACGATGGTGACATAAGTGAAAGGCTAAGCACCCTGATCCATGCAATCCAAAACCCCACTCGGGTCCCTTCGAGTGCGCCAAGTGCGGGAAGAAGGGTCACGTCATTCGAGATTGCCCCATTTGGGGGCCGGTGTGCTTCAAGTGTCAGGAACCGGGCCATATGAAGAAGGATTTACTGAAACTAGTGGGTGGCAACCGTGGAAGTTCTTTCGGATCGACGGCATGAGTCGAACAACCGTCGAGAGTGCCATGTCGGGCATTCCGGATGACTACCGAGGAGGCAAAGGAGACCGCTGATGTTGTTTCGGGTACATTCCTAGTAAACTCTTTGCCCGCTCGTGTGTTGTTTGATTCGGGTGCTACGTGTTCTTTCGTGTCGAATATTTTCTATAAACAATTCGTCACTCCTATTAGTGTTCTTCCAGATGCATTAGTAGTAGAAGTAGCTAATGGGGATCAAGTGATCTTCCGATAACGTTTTTGTGATTGTACTCTAGAGATCGATGGGAATCCCTTTGGAGTAGACTTGTTACCTATGGCTATAGGAGGATTCGATGTAGCCATAGGTATGGATTAGTTGTCAAGGCATAAGTCCGACATCTTTTGCTCCAAAAAGATGATCCAAGTGCCTTTGTCGGGAAACGGTGTAATCGCCATCTATGGGGAGAAAGGGAAGAGGAGTAACTCTATCATCTCCTCTCTTAAGGCTCTCAAATTTCTAGCGAAAGGTTACCCTTCGTATCTGGCTTATGTGGTGGACGCGAAGAAAGAGAAGAAGTCGGTGGGGGAAGTGAAGATTGTGCAATATTATCCTGACGTCTTTCCGGAAGATCTACCCGGACTACCACTGGAGCGTCAAGTGGAGTTTCAAATCGACCTGACTTCGGGAGCGGCTTCGATAGCTCGTGCACCCTACCGTTTGGCTCTGACCGAGATGCAAGAGATGATGACACAACTCCAAGAACTCCCAGAGAAAGGATTTATTCGACTGAGCTCGTTGCCTTGGGGAGCACCGGTTTTGTTCGTAAATAAGAAGGATGGGTCTATGCTGATGTGTATAGACTATCGAGAGCTCAATAAGGTCACGGTGAAGAACAAGTATCCCTTACCACATATTGACTATCTCTTTGATTAATTACAAGGCGTGGGATGTTTTTCAAAAATCGATCTTCGATCTGGTTACCATCAAGTTAGAGTGAAGGAGGATATATCGAAGACGGCTTTTCTGACGAGATACCGTCATTATGAGTTTTTGGTGATGCCCTTTGGCTTGACCAATGCTCCGGCCGTATTCATGGATTTGATAACCCATGTGTGTCGCCCTTTCTTGGACAGATCCGTTATTGTTTTCATCGACGACATCTTGATCTACTCAAGGAACGAGTTCAAACATGAGAAACATTTGCGGGAAGTGCTAGAAGTTCTCCGAAAATAAAAGTTGTATGCAAAGTTCTCAAAGTGCGAGTTTTGGCTCCAAGAAGTGCAGTTTTTGGGCCACGTAGTGTCTAAAGACGGGGTGAAGGTAGACCCGGCAAAGATCGAGGCGATGATAAGTTGGGAACCGCCGACGAGTCCGACAGAAATCTGAAGCTTCTTGGGATTGGCCGGCTACTACAGGCGTTTCATTCAAGATTTCTCCAAGATAGCTTCGCCGTTCACCTCACTCACTAGAAAGAATGTCAAGTTTCGTTGGACTGAGACGCAAGATCAAGCCTTTCAAATGCTCAAAAAGAAGTTGTGTGAAGCTCCTATTATATCCCTACCCGAAGGGCCAGAGGATTTTGTAGTGTATAGCGACGCTTCCAAGATGGGTCTAGGATGTGTGTTAATGCAACGGGGAAAAGTGATAGCTTATGCGTCGCGGCAGATAAAGGACCATGAGAAGAACTACCCGAATCATGACGTAGAATTGGCGGCGATAGTTTTTGCATTGAAATTGTGGCGGCATTATTTGTATGGGACGAAATGTACCCTTTTTACCGATCACAAAAGTCTTAAGTACATTTTCGACCAAAAAGAACTCAATATGCGGCAGAGAAGGTGGCTTGAGTTACTTAACGACTATGATTGTGAATTGCTATACCATCCCGGTAAGGCCAACGTGGTGGCGGATGCGTTAAGTCGGAGGAGTTATGAAGGCGGTGTTAAGTTGTCCCTCACAAGAATCGACGTGGTATCAATTTTGTTGGAAAACATCAAGACGTGTCAAGCGGAGGCGCTTAAGGAAGAAAACCTGAAATCTGAAGTTATGGTGAAACAAAGGGAACTTTTGACAGAAGATAGTCGTGGACTTAAACTCTTTCAAGGCCGAATTTAGGTGCCAAAGTTTGGTGGAAATCGGGAGTTACTACTCGAAGAAGCGCATAAGTCAAAATATTCTATACATCCTGGTAGCACCAAGATATATAGGGACTTAAAGTTGAACTATTGGTGGTCGGTGATGAAACTAGACGTGGCCAATTACGTGGAGAGGTGTATCACGTGTCTTCAAGTCAAAGCAGAACACCAAAGACCGTACGGAAGTTTGCAACCGTTGTCCATTCCCGAGTGGAAGTGGGACAACATCACCATGGATTTCGTAACAAAGCTACTGAAGACCTTGTGAGGTCATGACACCATTTGGGTGATTGTGGACCATCTAACCAAGAGCGCGCACTTTCTTGCTATGCGGGAAACCTTGCCAATGGAGAAATTGGCCAAGTTATATATCGACGAGGTGGTGTCGAGACATGGAGTTCCGCATTCCATCGTGTCGGATCGAAACAGTCGGTTCACATCGAACTTTTGGGCCAGTCTACAGAAAGAATTAGGCACGAGATTAAACCTGAGCACGGCGTACCATTCTCAAACAGATGGTCAAAGCGAAAGAACGATTCAAACGCTCGAGGACATGTTGCGGTCGTGTGTTATAGATTTCGGAGGAAGTTGGGACTCACACCTGCCTTTGGTGGAGTTTGCTTATAATAACAGTTACCATTCTAGTATCGGAATGGCACCGTTCAAGGCATTGTATGGGCGGAAGTGTAGAACTCCGGTTTGTTGGCTCGAAGCGGGTGAGAAGCAATTCGTCAGACCGAAAATAGTTTAAGAGACAGTGGACAAGGTGAAAGAAATTCGAGAGAGATTAAAGGCGGCACAAGACCGATAGAAAAGTTACGTAGACAAGAAGATAAGACCGGTCGAGTTTCAAGTGGGCGATCGCGTCATGTTGAAAGTATCTACATGGAAAGGGATTATCCAGTTTGGGAAGCGCGGGAAGCTTAGCCCCCGTTTCCTTGGACCCTTTGTTATTTTGGAAAGGATTGGATTACAAGCCTACCGATTGGACTTGCCACCTGAAATGGATGGGATACACCCTACCTTTCACGTGTGTTACCTTTGGAAATACCTAGCCGAGGAGGAAAGTGTGATACCTTTGACGGAAATCCGAGTAGATAATGGAAACCATTGCGTGGAAGAACCGAAAGCGATATTAGATTCGAAGGTGAAAAAGTTGCGGCATAAGGAAGTGGTCATGGTCAAAGTCCAATGGAAGCACCATTATGGTGCTAACGTCACTTGGGAGTCCGAATATGATATGAGAAAGCGTTACCCTCAATTGTTCGCGTAGGTTGAGATTTCGGGGACGAAATCCTAATTAGGTGGGGAGGATTGTAACACCCGGATTATTAGGTAAGTATTGAGAATTTGTTAAACCTTTCATTTTTATATGTTAAATGAAGTTAATCTTATCTGCTAAGTTGCTATACTATCTGAGGCCTTTATTTGTGTGTATGTTACCCTATGTGGTCATCGTAATCCTACTATAAATGAAATTATGGTCGCGCATGAGTCTGATACCTTTTGATAGGAAATTTAGGTCCCTGCAGGTGGTGGGCGACATTGCCTCAGCGACAATGCCATTGGCAAAGTCGCTGGGCATAATCGCCTGGGGTGTAACGTATGGGTCGTTGGGGCTGCGACATTGCCTCAGCGACAATGCCGATGGGCAAAGTCGCTGGGCATAGTCGCTTAAGGTGTACCATGAGGGGTGTTGTGGTCGCGACATTGACCGGCGATAATGCCATTGGCAAAGTCGCCGGGGCATAGTCGCCCGTATGGCCTGACCCTTTAAAACTTAGCAGCTCATTTTGTTCTCCTCACTTTCTCACAAATTCGGTTCTAAAAACGGGAGAGCTAGGGTTTAGAAGATTTCTTCTCTCCTAAGCTCACTCATCATTTAATTCCAAGGGTTGGTTGGTAGGAGCATTGATTGAGCATCTCCTTCATACTTGGGATCACTAGTTGGAGCATTTAAAGCAATATTTGAGCAACCTCTTCTCATCATCTTCATTTCTAGGGTTTCTATTTTCTAGGTTTTAACCAAAACCTAGATTGTGAGTTTCTAAACCTCTGTCAAAACTAGATACACATCATGTTCTATTACCTATCTACTTGCAATTATCATTTTGAACTATCTACTCATGATACTTGGTTTCTTGTGGATTACTTATGTGTATATCTAAGTCACTACTCTAAAAATAGATGAGCTCTTCTAAAATGGTAATGGGACTCTTTGACCTTAAATGAATGGAAAAGTATAATTGCATGGGTGAATCTTGAAAAATGGTCTATATGGGTGATTTGCCCTAACTTTTGGGGTTGTTGAGAATAGTTGATAATTACTTCATGATAAGTTGCTTATTGTTGCTTGATGAAGTATATACTATGGATTTTTGGGAATGTAATATTTGAGTCACTATGAGGTGGAGTTACGATTACATTCATGATAAATCATTCATACTAGCCTTGTTATAGACTAGATGTAATATGAGAAAGTATGGTATAATATTGTACCCATGGTTGGTATTATGATTATTTATGTGCGCTATGCACCTTGAGACCTACTAATAATAATGTTGGACGAACCAAGTCGGTAGACACTAGTAGGATATAGTCTTGGGTGCCATCGTGATGGTATGTACCTAGACCTCCGCAATTGGGGGTAATTCCATGGTTGTAGTCCTCATATGTGTCGGGCCTTTTGCATGTCACTCATGGTAGTTGGCATTAAGGTATATCGACTCTTTGGGTGGAACTTGATTGGTGTTATGGGTCTCCCCTATTGACTCCACATTTAATGAATTTGGTTAACTGCTGATGAGAATTGTGTTTGGATTTTTATGTTATATCTTGTGCAACTCACTAGGATTTTTGGCCTAACACTTGTTTGGTGTCAATGTGTATCTCAGGTTCTAGTGGTGTCACTCCTAAGCATGTATAGTTTCACTCGGGTGAGAGCTTGGGGAAGGTGCATTTGGGCGCACCTTTTGTGAAGACACTTTAGGTCTATAGATGACACCCTTTTTGTAATCTTTTTTCTAGCATAGAAATTAGATTAGTTGGTTGTTGTCTATTTTCCGTTAAATTACAACTGTAATTAAACAGGTTTATTTATTCCCCATTTTTGGGAGGCTCTTGCTATGGCAATTTTTGTA
The DNA here is from genome assembly GCA_954870635.1 of Arctium minus. Classification (NCBI taxonomy): domain Eukaryota; kingdom Viridiplantae; phylum Streptophyta; class Magnoliopsida; order Asterales; family Asteraceae; genus Arctium; species Arctium minus. Next base: position 38,972,160 of record OX941080.1, on the reverse strand, counting down.
TACCACATGTCCGTTTTTCGGATTTTTTGTTATCCCTATTTTTAGGGTGTTACAGACTCAATCTAATAGCCTACCTATCGGGCGCCAATAAAAGAGCTTTAAAGGAAATAAAAGCATTCTATAAAAAAAAGTTCTCTTAAAGAGAAGATGACTCCTCTTCTTTATTCACGAGATTCTTTAATGTTGATGAGCCTTGCTTCTTTTGGTCGGCTCGTATTAGTCTGTGCTCATCAAATAACCCACATATTTGTTAAATATCAAGTAAACACATTAATACTTTAAAATGGACATTTTTGGCATGTACATAGTTTTCACAAAGCAACTTGAACTCACTTTACTATATTCATGTTAAATCTTCAAATATTGAGCTTCCTTTGGTGAAGACTAGAAATCCCCAAGTTAGATTTTAGATCCTAGATGCAAAACTCTCAAGAACACTTATTTCACTCCCAAAACACAAACAAAGAAAACCCAAGAAGAAATTAGAGTTGTCAGTGAAAATGATTCAAACCCTAGATTTAAGAAATGGTAGCTATATCTTACCTTTAGCTTCTAGGAACTTCAAACCACAAGCCAAGTCCTCAACATCCTCAAGAAAATCGGCAAAATAGGTTTTTAGGAATAAACCCTAAAAGACCAAGTCAACAATGAAGGAAAGATGGTGGAGAAGATGAAGATCTTGAGCCTCACCCACAAAGCTCAAATACCTAGCTCAGTAGCTCTTAATCTCATAAATGTTTCTTGAATCATCAATGTGGTGATAATATTGCACTATGTGCGATTTTAGAAAAAGATAGAGAGGAGATGTGTAGGTGAGAGTTGAAATGAGAAAATTAGGGAAAAGAGGCAAAAAAATCAGATTTAAAATGGTGCAGGTCATGCCACTTTCTGCGCCACTTCACGGGCGTGAAGGATGCCTTTCACAGCGTGAAGAAAAGTTGTCCTAAAATGAGTTTTCGTATCTTTTTAACACCAAGTCTAACCATTCAAGGTATCGAATAAGGTTTATTTTAAAGTCAACGATGCATTTAAAACCCCAAAATATACGTACTAAAGGTGTTTACAAAAGATAACATATTTATGGAAACATATTTTAATTGCGGAAAATTCTTTTCTAAAGAGCATTCTTTCAGCTTTATTGATTTATATATTGAGATATAAAGTCCTTGAACTATAAGTGTAACATTTTTTCTTGTCGACATGTATATCAGGTCCTAGTAGTGACAGACCTAGTGACGCTTGAATTGGGGCTTTTGGTGTCATTTAGAGAGATAGCATTTCTGGGAGAAACCATTCATTTTGAAGCTAACGGTCTTTGATGGTTTTTGTAACCCCCAATTTAAGTCTAGTTCTGTTTAGAATTAGATAGAAGTCATAGAACTCTGATACTGTCGTTCTCCAATATTTTATAATCATCGATTTATCTTTGAAAGTAAAGCTTATATTTAATTGGGAAAATATCGGTATTTTGCCATTTTTTTATTTAACTCAAATTTTACGGGTGTTTCATAATGAATGTAAAGATGAGTAAGTAGTTAAAACTTAAAATGGTTTGGATTGCATGTGGGAGATATGTGGTTGAATCCCCTACACCTCTATTTATTTTTGTCGAACCCAGCAACAAGAAAGCGTCTACCTCATCGTCACATCCGTAATTAAAAATTAAAATATGAAGCGTCATTTTCATGTCAGCAGCATCAACTAGTACCCTAACACACCCTTAAAGTTTACTTTTTAGACCCTAAAGGGAAGATTCTAAAAGTTGGGTTTTCGAAATAAAAATAAACTTGAAGTATGTTCCATTTTGATACAGTTTGTCATGTATAATAAGTAACCTCTTAAAAAGTTATCACCAATGTTTGTTCTTTCGACTTGTACATCATTATTGTAAAATAGATATTAAAAACGTAAAGAAAACAAGTTTGTTCCTCAAAATATGAATGCGAAATTTGTTTTACGTCGGTTCTTCAAATTTAGAAATTTTGAGTCATGATCCTTCAAAATAAAAAATAAAAAAATTGTATCAATACATTTTCAAAACGAAACTTTTGATTCATGGTTCCCAAAGAATGAACTAAAGAAAAGATCATTCAGTTTTGCTACAATTTGCTCTAAAAAAGTGCATGGCACAACAGATTAAGTTCCAATCAAATGATCAATCATCATGCAACTAGAAGAATAAACGTGATTCTGAAACTATACTATTAGGGGGTTGGTTCGCAGAATGAAATTGGAATGGAATTTGAGTGCATGTTTAGTTGGTAGGAATTGGAATCGGATCTCTCAATAGAATTGGAATCTCCATCTTTGTTCAGGGGGAGGGTAGTAGTTGTGACGACGACAGCCACCCCCCACCCCCGCCCTCACACTACACCCCACCGATCAGCATGCCACTATGGTCGTCGTCTTAGCACCCACCCTAACCGCCCCCCGGTGGTGGGTGGTGACATGGTCGTCAGGTGGGGGCGGGTGGGTGTGGGATGGATGACGATGGGGCAGGTGTGGGATGGTGAGGGTGTGAGAGGGTGACGTGGTGGGGGGTGGCAACGAAAGTAGTAGCATGGTCGTGATGGGGCAGGAGGTGGGCGGTGTTGATTAAGGCTATGTTTGGCAAACTAGCTGATAAGCTAGCTTTTCAAAACGCTACTATGAGTAGCTTTTCAATAAGCAAGCTTATAAGCTAGTTTATGGTCATCCAAACATGTACCAAAAAAAAACTAGCTTATAACCTAGCTTTTTTTTTTACCAAACAATGCCTAAATTGGATGTAATGAGATGGAATTATATTCCTTTGCTTATGCCAAGGAATGTGTTATAGTAAATGGACCAAATAAAGGAATTGAAATCCATAAACTGCACCTTAGTAGATAAAATCAATTTTCAACTACAAAAACTGCTTCGATTATTACACTTTCAAACATTTTCCCATGGAACTTAATAAATGCGAAATGGAGATTGTATTTATAATTGGCCAACTTCGAATACAATTTCAACATGCACCACCGTTTCTTGTTAAATTTCATTATAACACAATAATCATCCAAGTCGCTGAACGAAAGTCCACACTCAATAACCATTTCATTTCGATTGAAAAAGATGAAATCGTGATGCAAATTACAAAATATGACCGTAAACACTTCTCATATACATATGCTTAGTTTCCAAACATACCAAGTAAAGTCAGCCATTAAGGTTTCGGAAGAGCTCGGGAAGATGAGCATTGGTGAGCTTTGTCCTCTTACTGATCTCAGTCTTCTTCTTCTTCTGTTTTGGTTTAGTTAATATGCCAAAGTTCTGAGCAGCTACTCTCCTTTTAGCCGTGTTTGTGGCTGGCTTCATCCCGTTCTTCTGCAACTCCCGCTCGATATCCAGCATGTCTCGTGGCAATTCAATTGCCCTGAATAGCGCTTTCAGTTCATCATCAACCTTGATGGGCACTCGAGGATCATTAGGGTACGCTATATCTTCCTGAGAGTCAAAATTCGATAGAAGCCAGATCTGACGAGCAGCTTTCAGGACCTGACTTGCAAACACAACATGCATATATGTTTCCCATCATCACCTCCAAAACAGACTACACATATATATATATATATACATGCATACAGTATATATATACACAGAGAGAGAGAGAGAGAGATGTGCATACTCCACAGTCCTCGCACAAAATTTGGCGGGACCTCATCAAAATTATGCTTCAAAACATGTATTTTGGAGGAAAGCCCCATCCAAAATGCAGCACAACTTGGGTGATTGCAGAGATTTTACGTAGGGACTGTTAATATATAGTTTACAACCACGAACATGCATACACACAAATATCGACATATATATATACATATATCATGTGTGTGTGTTGGTGGATGTGTGTGTGTATATCTATATATACATATACACACACAACAAGTATGTGCTTGTGTCTTTAAATATGTATATGCATGTTAAAGGCTATAGAGCAACCTGAACTACTGAAGAAGTGATTTATTGGCTTCTTCAAGCCATAACTTTTTGTCACTCTGATAGAAGACGTTGAAAACCATCCCAATCACTGCGCAGCTGTTTAGAAGTCACCATGCTTTAAGATATGCATTTTGGGTGTGGAAACCACACAAAGCATATGTGGTAAAGCACGATTTGCTCTAAAAAAATGCTATGCAGCAAGTCCTGATATTTCTTTTTGCTCCTAACACGCATATGTGAATATAATCCGTGCTCACAAGACCATCTCATCTTCAGTGTTCAAATAGCTTTTCACTCGTAATTAAAGGAATAAATAGACATAAATCATCACAAACGGGTTATTAAAGGAATAAATAGACATAAATCATCACAAACGGGTTACATATGTACAAGACATAATCACAAAGTGGAAAATTTGGAGGTTAAAAATACCTGTAAATCTTCCATGACAGTTGGGTAGGCATCCTTAAGATCAGCAACAGCAATACCCTCTGCAAATGTTCGTATTAAACGGAGAAGTTCTTTCTGGTCTCTCACATTATGCTTGGACTGTAAGAAGAAATTAACTTCAAAAAATTACATCAAGGCGAAGAAGTTTTATTCAGAAATGACAAGGGAGAAGGGGATCGATCTTGAACCCATGAACTCAAAGGCAAACAAGCTAAATGCTCGATGGCATCAAAACATAGAAGTTCCAAGAAAACATAATAAGGTGATATTGCTCATAATGAGTTAACATTGGGAAATTCACAAGCCCTTCCGTAACATGGTTAACAAAGTATATTGAATCATAAAAGAATCAGGATTACCTTATACGAGAAGCGCTTCCCCTCATAATTCACTTTAGGGTTCTTTGCCAAACTCTCAAACACGGCTTTGTTGCCTTTGACATCAACATAACATGCTTCATTTATTTGATCCGCTGTAAAGGATTGCCTTGACTGTATATATTACAAAACTAGTTAAATTAACAAATGGTCATGAGGCCACACGAGCATAAATGCTAATAGTTCATCTTTTTACAAACATGCTTGTCTGCACTAACAAAAAAAGTGCAGGACAATTTAAGTCCCTTGAAGAATAAATTACTACCTCTGTCCCAAAAAAATGACTCCACTTTTTGGTGTCAAATGAGTTGTCTTTCAACATCCAACATCTAGGTAGAAAATACTATCACTAAATCTAAATATAGATAAACTATTATAGAAGTCATTACTATGTCAAATCTCTCTAAAATCAAATGTGGACTCCCTTTTCGAGGAAGAGGGGGGGGGGGGGGGGGGGGGGGATATGAAGCATTTTGTACCAGAAAAGCTTTCCCACAACCAAAGGGCCTTTGGCCGCCGTATCCGGTAACCCAACCTTTCTAGAGGTCAAGGGTTCCAATCTCACCAAAGGTGAAACATGTGTGTTTCATTTGTCGTATATAAATAATATATACTTCAAAAAGAAGCTTCCCCATGGAAGTGTTGACCAATGCGCATCTCCCTAAGAGAATTACTTTAACTTAAATTATCCAACTCCTATTTGAGAACAGGATAGGCTTTGCATGTACTAACCTATTGATTGAATTCATGTGATGTATCATTAGTACATCTACTTCATACTCGGTATGGGGAAAATAAAGAGGCACCTTTTGTTAGCGCACACACCTCTCCTAGGTTTTGATATTAAGAGGATCTTTTACTTCCTCATAGTGACAAACAAGAATCTTAGGGGCCGTTTACCAAAACGTTTACCGGGCAAGCAATTACCGGTAAGAGTCACCACACTCCCTAACATTACTGCATAAGATTCTTGGCCATCAAAATGGCATCGTATGCAACAATCTTACCCGGTAAGCGCTTACATTAAGAGTCGTCACCCTCACTTAGGTAAAACTCTAGTTCCTTGCCTTGCCTCTTACCGGGTAAGATTCACGGCCCTTGCCATGTTATAATTCAGCAAGGTACTTGATCGGTAAGCACTTACCCGATAACCGTTTGGTTAACGGCCCCTTAGTAATGCTAAACAAAAGCTTAAAATCACATGTACTTAACACTTTATGCATGTTCCTTATCATAAAACATGCATACTTGTATCTTACAAAGCAAGAGTCCAAAACAAGAGAAATATAAAATTGAAGTCAAAGAGAAGATCAAAAGGTCAACTTGAAGATCAGCAATGAAACTTGAAGAAATGAGGGCTCGAAAATCTGAACATTCTAGTCTAAATACTAAGTTTGTATTTTAAGCCATAGCCATATGACTCTCACAAACACACTGAAAAGATTTTGAAGTTAAAAAGGAAAATTTACAAAAATCTGACAAAGTCCAAGATGGACTTTCAGATCCTGCAGATTGGATGTTCCCAGAAAGAAACAAAATTTGTAAGTCAAAATTACAGAGATCCAAATGTGTGAATATGTTTCCTGACCAGAATACTAAAGAAGGTTCATTTTTTAAAACTTTGGTCATTAGAGGTTCAGGCAATGTTATCCAGAACAAATGGGGAGGAATACATCTATTATCTCGTTACCTTATTTTTGTTTTAAATATTTGCACTTAATGTTGTGAATACATTTATATGTAACTTTAGAAAATATGAGCCAAAGTTTTGAAGACACCACCCTCTCTCTGAGTTGCACTTTCAACTACTGTTAATTACTCACACAAAAAAGCACATCATCGTATAGAGAACTGCTCACATAATCATTGACATGGGGAAGGTATCATGTGCTTCTAAATTCTATAATCCTGTTACAAGGAGATACAGAATAACAGAATATCTATGGCTACAACTTTTTTGGTTTTGAAAATTCAAGCCATTTATAGATATTTACCGACGTAGAGAGAAATATTTGATGCCATGTCACAAAATTTTGAACCAAGAGTGACTGATGACAAAGAATAACTTCTAAACTGAACTTGGAAGACAAAATGGATATTTTCTGAAACGAAAGCAACCATTGACTCATTAAGATACCGAGATAATTGAATTTTCAGTAAAAGCAAAAAATAGGGATTATGGAGTTGCTTTTTCCTCTTCTTTCAAATACTACACCGTCCCATAAAACAATTACAACAGATTTCATTTTCAGATTTCCCATATTAATTGTAATGCTTCCTTCTTGGCAATCTTCAAAGCTAAAATTACCAACTTCTGAAGATTTACTTTAACTTCATAGCAAAAAATTAATTGTACACGCCCTTTTCTTGAATTTGTCAAGATGAAATGGTATTTAAACATGTGATTAATGGCCAAACAATTTCAAAAGAATGCATGTAGAGTAAAGTGTTGCACTGTTGCTATATGTGACATCTTGACAACCAGAGAACTACACAGGTTAGCACCCGAACAGTATAATACATGTCTTAACATGTAGGAACACCCTAATATGACCTGATTATGTAGGCAAGGGTTTTAGTTTCCTAAGATTCCCGGCAGTGCGCTTAGAATATCCGGTTACCGCATGTAACGGTATACGCTGTCTTATAAAATGTCAATCCGATAAAATTAACATCTGAGTATATCAAAAATATTAAATAAGACAAAAATATATTTTACCTACCAAAAATAAATTTTTTTTTAAACCTTCTGCAATTTTATTGGAAAATATGTGAGAATAAAGCCTTTTAATCAAAGACCCTTTAAAAAAAATTACCTATTTAAATAATTACCTATTAATATTATAATTATTACTTTAAAAAAAAAAAGAGAGAGGGGCCCAAAATTCGGCCCTCTCTCTCTCTTCTCTCCCTCTTTTCCTTCAAAACATCAGTTCTCCCCCCATTTTCAAGAAATCTCTCATCATTCCTCTCTCTCTTATTCAAAATTTCTCTCTTCCTCCCTCCTACTTTGGCTGAAAATCAGCCCCAAACACTCATCTAGTTCGGATTTTTGAAGAGCAAACAACCCCTCTTCATCAAGGTAAGATGTTCTTCTTTATGTTTTTCATCATTCCTTTTTAGAACTACATGCATTCTTGATTTTTCTTCACCTTTTCTTCATCTATTCTTCATGTCTTCTTGAGGTTTATGAAAAGAAGGGCCTTCATAGGCCTTCAAATGGTAGGTTAGACACCAAAGACATGTTAAATGTCAAGAAATGGTGATAACCCATGATCCATGTAATCAAAACTCAAGAAAATGGAGCTTAGATAACATGCATGGCTATTTTCTCACCATCTAAGATGGTAGAGTTCATGCATGTGTATCTCCTTCTTTGTATATCTAAAGGATGTTCTTTTACAAAACTTACGTTAAAAAACATTGTAAAAACGTTTTTAAACAAAAAGACCACCCTTTGGGTGAGAATAAAAGTTAAAAAGCATTCACATTGCCATGAAATCTCATTTTAGAATCTGGCAGATTGCATGCATGTTCTTGTTACGGTCATAACTTGAAAAACATTCAACCAAATATTAGGAATCTTCTTCTAGAACTTTATTTAGCAAGTTACAAATCTAACCCAGTTGGATTCACTCAAAAATATTGAGTTTTGACCCCTCAACCTCACCTATAAAGTTAAGTGCGCAGAATGAATCCGTCTGGACAAAAACCTCCATTCAAACAACCATAACCATCATTTAAATCCATAAAAATTAATGATTTTTCTTCTGGAAGTAACTTTAATGAGTTAGAATTCAAACAAAATTGGTTTCACTTAAAAATATGAAGATTTGGGTGTTCAACCACTCATGACAATTTGAGTGTGCAAAAAGTCATGATCTGGCAGATTGGAACTCTTGACATAAAAGGACCATAACTCACTCATTACGTATCCAAATGAGGTGAATCTTTTTCTGGAAGTTTCATAATTGAGTTAGGGTTACAACCCAATTTGAATCACCGAAAAACAATAAGTATTGACCCTTCACCTCAAAAAGTGGTGACATTTATACCAAAAGTTCCCTAAAAGATCAAGTTTACTCATATTAAAATTTAGTTAAATAATAAATTAAGGAGATTACCTAAAATGCTAAGATAGTGGACCCTAAAAATCTGACAGCAAAAAGTGTCACATGTTTTAATAAAAAGGGAAATTTTGGACTATTTGAGAAGTAAAAACTTGGTAAAAATTGAAGATTTTGCTTAGACACCTAATATTGATAGTTAAGCATGTAAAAGAAATATATATATATCTATATATATATATATAATTTAGCAAGACAGTAAAAATCCCGTGAAAACCCGTAATTCCCGTGTAATCCATCGTGCATAATACTCAAATCACTTAAAGAACACTTAAGGCATTTTATAAGACGTAGCGATCTAAGTGACACTTAAACTCTAAGAGTAGGACCCGAACTGATAGTGTGTTTCACTTTCATAGGAAGGGCTAAACATCGGGTCTTGTGCAACCTCGCGGCTATTTCAGGACTACCCACTGAACAAGTGAGTATTCACAGCCTCTCTTTTACCGTTTTTATACGTTTTGGGGTGAAAAGCATGTGAATTTACAAATTGTTACTACCGAATGATTGTTCATTAAAATTGTTGAATTTTGAATTAAATTGTTTATGCACTATGGTATGTATACTTTACGATGCAATTGAGTGTTAAATGAATAAGTCCCCACTGGTTAGACACTACCTATTAACTCGAATGGGAGCCGATGGTATTTGTGGGTAGCGCTATTTGGATTGGCAACCCCACTTTTGGTTGACGAGCTAGAAGTGCACTTTACCAATAACAATAATTGTCTTACACATGTGCATTTATTCCACCGCTGAGGTAATGACGTGTAATTTAAGGGGCATTGGTTGGTCGAAAGGTTTGGTAGTGGCTCAATGTTAAGGCATTATTGTATACAGTAAACCTCGTGCAAATAATTGAACAATCAGTTTCTTAAACGTCTTGTGATCGAACGTTTCACAATAAATAAAAATTTATGCATACAAACTATTTCGTGCATACAAAAACCTGTGAACTCACCAACTCAATGTAGTTGACCCTTTTTCTTTTATCATGCTTTTCAGGTGCAAATAAGTAAGTGATGGAACTTAGGGTGCACTCATGTGTGACATCATCAACCGATAAGACCTTGACAAATTTTTGTCAACTTTTGTAACAGCCGTTATTTTGAGAACTTTTTTTTTGGGTTGTATAACAATATTCATACTATTTTGTTGAATGTTATGGTTTGTGTTGTTTATTACTTTATGTTATGAAACCTCAAACTATAACAAAATATAAACATAATTTGAAAACGGTTTTCGAAATGATTCTCAAAGGCTGAAGTGTATCACTAGTATAACTAGGCTGAGTGTCGTATTATTATACCATAACTTAGACAAAGCCTGATCACCTATGTCTAATTTAGGTATGCATAATGGGGGACTTGAACTGGTTGTATTAGGAGTACAAAAGGATTTTACTATTTAAAAGCGTCGAGCATGAATTTTGTGTGTACATGCATAAACATTGCATATCTTAGACATTCCTTTTTCCCGTAACACCCTTAGTAATTAAGTCTAATAATATCGCAGCTCACTATGTCGTCCTCATCCACTCCTACCGAGTACTCTGCTGATGAGTCTGGCTATATCACTAGTCGACCGAGGAGGGATTCACCCGTTGATGAGGAGGAGGACCCATCTGAGGCCAGTGGTGAAGCAAACAGTGGGAATTCCACCCGATCCCCTGTGAACGTGCTACCTCCACCTAGAATCCCTCCGCCGGCACCGCAGGGTTTGAGGCTCAGGACCACAGCTAGAAAAACGTTCCCCTACCCGCTAGGGTGACCTTTGGAGGTTCGACTAGGACCGAAGGAGAGACCTCTAGACAACCAGCGCCAAGCGGGCCACCATCCATAGTGACAGGAGTACCGGCTAGACTGACCCAGGGCATGACTCCGGCCGAGTGCCAATGGGTTCAGAACTTGGCTCACGAGTTGCACGCCCATCGATCCCAGTTGGATCAGCAGCACTACGTCATAGGCAGCTTGACCGAGATCCTAGACACACATAACTATCATATCAAGAGAGCTACGAAGGCGGCCCTTGCTGCCAAGAGGACCATCAGGAGACTCTACATATGCTTGATCCTGATAGTCTTAGGTGTTGTTCGTTTGTGGCTTAATGGGCTGTATAAGCCTTATAGCTTATTCGCTCAACTATACAGGGATGTTCGATTGGGGCTTATTCACTCAGTTAAGAGCTTATTCGCTTAGCTCAAAATCCTTACCCTTATAGCCTCAGCCATCAATATTCCCCAACTACCCTTCATTAAAAGCTCCCTTTTACATTTAAAACAATAAAAACCTAGTCGATTTCTCCTACCAACATTAAAAGCTATGGAAACTCTTGATTTCTCCGGGAGTTGTTTATTTCTCCAAGCTTCTCCACCTGCTTGAAGCTCCCATGTCATTGCTCCTTCGATTGTAGGCCTCTTTTCCGGTCGCCGGTCTCTTTTCCCGTCGCAGGTCAATATTCTTCTCCTCAAGAATCTCTCAAACCCGTCACATAGATCTGAAGAAGAAATCCTCAAAGATTATGGTTCTGACCTCTTTTGAAGAAGAAATCCCGTCGAACAGATCTCTCAGACCCTCGATTTCTATAGAGGAGAGATTCAAAGGCTTTACACATCATCTCCTCCTCAATATGATTATGATCTCTTGTGGGTTTTTTTTCTTTTTTGTATTTAGGGTTCATTGATGTTAGGGTTTTCCTTTATTTAGGTTTAATTTGATTTGTGTTTTTTTTGTTTAATTTAATTTTGGGTTTAATATGGTTGCTGTAAAAAAATTTTGATTTGAACGTGATGTTTCTACTTGATGTAATGATGGAGGAGAAGAAAGTTGACCTGTTGGAAATTGCTTCTTTTTATTTGAACGTGATGTTTCTTTTTATTTTAGCAAGACCGTAAAACGTATAAAAACGGTAAAAGAGAGGTTGTGAATTACTCACTTGTTCATTGGGTAGTCCTGAAATAGCCGCAAGGTTGCACAAGACCCGAGGTTTAGCCCTTCCTATGAAAGTGAAACACACTATCAGTTCGGGTCCTACTCTTAGAGTTTAAGTGTCACTTAGATCGCTACGTCTTATAAAATGCCTTAAGTGTTCTTTAAGTGATTTTGAGTATTATGCACGATGGGTTACACGGGAATTACGGGTTTTCACGGGATTTTTACGGTCTTGCTAAATTATATATATATATATATATATATATATAGGACGGTAATCAAATGAGGACTAAAAATATGTTGAGAACCGTAAAAACCGATCTAAACCATTGATTAATTTTAATCTATGGTCATTAAATGCAATGACAACTTTGAAATAAGTTGGAAGGAAACAACTTTTAATTAAAACCATAGGATCAAAACCAAATTACGGCTTAGATCGGTTCTCACGGTTCTCAATCTTTTTTTGGTTCTCACATGATTTAACCCCTATATATATATATATATATATAGGGGTTGTTTAATTTGCAACCCTTAAAAAGATTGCAACCCATGCAACCCACATCTTAACCGTCAGATTCATGATCGGCGGTTATAAATAGATATGAGGCCCAATATTTTTAATTAAAAAAATAGAAAAATAAAAATAAAATAACCGTCGATCATGAATCTGACGGTTAAGATGTGGGTTGCAAGGGTTGCAACGGTTGCAAAATATCCTTCCACTATATATATGTATATATATATATAGTTCCTTTACATAGACCTGGCAAAAAATGACACGACACGCTAACCCGACACGAACTCGACACGAAATAAACGGGTTTGGGTAATACAATTCAACCCGTTTAAGTAAACGGGTTGACACGACACGAAAATTAAACAGGTAATGTCAGGGTCAAAATTTTCAACTCGAAAATGACCCGAATAACCCGTTTATATATATATATATATATATATATATATATTATTAGTTTTCTTTTTAATATTTGGATTTTTAATGTTTTAGATTTGATTAGAACTTTTAAGTTTGAACTATAAAATTTGGATTTATAATGCTTTCATTTGAATTTTGGATTTGTACCTTTTTGTGAATTTTCGATTTTTAATTTTTAGTTTTATAAATGTTAAACGGGTTAGGCGGGTCGAATTAGGGTTGAGATTTTCTGACCCGTTTATTAAACGGGTCGGGTTAGGGTTAGACACTCTCAACCCGTTTAACTTTGAACCCGACAAGACACGTTTGCTAGGTCTACTTTTACATGCTTAACTATCAATATTAGGTGTCTAAGCAAAATCTTCAATTTTTACAAGTTTTTACTTCTCAAATAGTCCAAAATTTCCCTTTTTATTAAAACATGTGACACTTTTTGCTGTCAGATTTTTAGGGTCCATTATCTTAGCATTTTAGGTAATATCCTTAATTTATTATTTAACCAAATTTTAATATGAGTAAACTTGATGTTTTAGGGAACTTTTGGTATAAATGTCACCACTTTTTGAGGTGATTAGGTAGGGTAATCATTTCATTAGAAGTCGAGCGGCAGCTCAGTGAGAAGAAGCGTCAAATGATTCGGACAGTTGTCGCGCTGGCGGAGCAGGGAGCCTACAGGGAAGATTGGGGCAATGAGGAGTTCGACGACTTAGCCCATCGACTACATCTATCGCTGAACCAACTTCCGAATCATCTACCGAATCGCATAATCAACCGGATCCACCTAAGCCTAAGAAATTTCCTCTAGACAGAATGAGGCTCTCGTTGAGAGAAAGTTTCTTGGTCACAGTAAACAATGCAGTCTACATCCTCTGTTTGTCACAGCCATTTGAAGGGTCAATACTTATTGTTTTTCGGTGATTCAAATTGGTTGTAACCCTAACTCAATAATGAAACTTCCAGAAAAAGATTCACCTCATTTGGATACGTAATGAGTGAGTTATGGTCCTTTTATGTCAAGAGTTCCAATCTGCCAGATTATGACTTTTTGCACACTCAATTTCATATTTTTAAGTGAAACCAATTTTGTTTGAATTCTAACTCATTAAAGTTACTTCCAGAAGAAAAATCATTAATTTTTATGGATTTAAATGATGGCTATGGTTGTTGAATGGAGGTTTTCGTCCAGACGGATTCATTCTGCGCACTTAACTTTATAGGTGAGGTTGAGGGGTCAAAAATCAATATTTTTGAGTGAATCCAGCTGGGTTAGATTTGTAACTCGCTAAATAAAGTTCTAGAAGAAGATTCCTAATATTTGGTTGAATGTTTTTCAAGTTATGACCGTAACAAGAACATGCATGCAATCTGCCAGATTCTAAAATGAGATTTCATGGCAATGTGAATGCTTTTTAACTTTTATTCTCACCCAAAGGGTGGTCTTTTTGTTTAAAAACGTTTTTACAATGCTTTTTAACGTAAGTTTTGTAAAAGAACATCCTTTAGATATACAAAGAAGAAGATACACATGCATGAACTCTACCATCTTAGATGGTGAGAAAATAGCCATGCATGTCATCTAAGCTCCATTTTCTTGAGTTTTGATTACATGGATCATGGGTTATCACCATTTCTTGACATTTAACATGTCTTTGGTGTCTAACCTACCATTTGAAGGCCTATGAAGGCCCTTCTTTTCAGAAACCTCAAGAAGACATGAAGAATAGATGAAGAAAAGGTGAAGAAAAATCAAGAATGCATGTAGTTCTAAAAAGGAATGATGAAAAACATAAAGAAGAACATCTTACCTTGATGAAGAGAGGTTGTTTGCTCTTCAAAAATCCGAACTAGAGGTGTGTTTGGGGCTGATTTTCAGCCAAAGTAGGAGGGAGGAAGAGAGAAATTTTGAATAAGAGAGAGAGGAATGATGAGAGATTTCTTGAAAATGGGAGGAGAAATGATGTTTTGAAGGAAAAGAGGGAGAGAAGAGAGAGGGGGGCGAATTTTGGGCCTCTCTTTCTCTTTTTTTTTTAAGTAATAATTATAATATTAATATGTAATTATTTAAATAGGTAAAAAAAAAATTTAAAAAGGGTCTTTGGTTAAAAGGCTTTATTCTCACATATTTTCCAATAAAATTGCACAAGGTTTAAAAAAAAAATTATTTTTGGTAGGTAAAATATATTTTTGTCTTATTTAATATTTTTGATATACTCAGATGTTAATTTTATCGGATTGGCATTTTTATAAGACAGCGTATACCGTTACATGCGGTAACCGGATATTCTAAGCGCACTGTCGGGAATCTTAGGAAACTAAAACCCTTGCCTACATAATCAGGTCATATTAGGGTGTTCCTACATGTTAAGACATGTATTATACTGTTCGGGTGCTAACCTGTAAGTTAAGTAAGTTAAGTTCTGGTTGTCAGATGTCACAGTCTCCCCTTCTTAGAGGAATTTCGCCCCGGAATTAAATGATTCACTCCCGGACTGATTCTTCGCAAAGAGGTGAGGGTACTTAAGTTTCATGTGATCTTATCGCTCCCAAGTATACTCAGGTCCATGCCTCGAATTCCAATGAACTTTTAGGATTGGGATCTTACTGCGCCTTAAACGCTTTTCACGGTCAAGGATCTCAATTGGTTCTTCTACAAAGTTCAATCGATCATTGATCTGAACGTCTTCCAGAGGTAGAACCAATGATTCATCAGTTAGACATTTCTTAAGGTTTGACACGTGGAATGTGTCATGGATGGCGCTCAATTCTTGCGGTAACTTGAGTTTATATGCTACTGGACCAACCCTTTCAACTATTTCAAATGGACCAATATATCTCGGACTCAGCTTGCCTCTTTTCCCAAAGCGTACTAGTCCTTTACAAGGTGACACCTTTAGGAGCACCTTATCACCTACTTGAAACTCCAATGGCTTTCGGTGGTTATCTGCATAACTCTTTTGACGATCTCTTGCGGCCTTAAGTCTACCCTTGATAATTGAGATCTTGTCAGTTGTCTCTTGCACAATGTCGGGCCTAGACAATTGTCTGTCACCAATCTCCAACCAACTGAGTGGGGATCTACACTTGCGTCCGTATAGGGCCTCATACGACGCGCATTGAATGCTGGTATGATAGTTGTTGTTGTAGGAAAACTCAACTAATGGTAGGTGAGTATCCCAATTTCCACCAAAATCCATGACACATGCTCGCAGCATATCTTCTAGCATCTGTATAGTTCTTTCTATCTTCCCGTCCGTTTATGGATGGTAGGACACTAGGACGTAAACCTGGCTCTGTGGATTTTAAGATCCCACATTGGTTGGGGAGGGGAACAAAGGTTGCCTTATAAAGAGACTTGATACCTCCTCTATCAGACGCGTTTTAAAACCGTGAGTCCGGGTGTGTGGTACAGTTGGTCTGGGATGTTACAGATGGTATCAGAGCCGGAAACCGGACTAGTGTGCCAGCGAGGACGTTGGGCTCCCAAGGGGGTGGATTGTAAGATCCCACATTGGTTGGGGAGGGGAACAAAGGTTGCCTTATAAAGAGACTTGATACCTCCTCTATCAGACGCGTTTTAAAACCGTGAGTCCGGGTGTGTGGACAAAGCGGACAATATCTGGTACGGTTGGTCTGGGATGTTACACTATATAGGCAAAGGGCTTGGGCTGGCACCAACTAAGGAGAAACAGAAATTGATACAACACAACTACAGATGGTTTAGTTATCTCCAACATAACCCTTTAAATGCATCAAGTAGAAGACGAATTGTACCAAGAGAAGGTCAACATGAGAAGCAAAGGCCCACCTAGATTGGAATTCGGAGAAGTTGTGAAAAGAGATTCAAGTGGAGCACAAGAAATGAGTTGACTCAGGAATGCATAAGGTAATGTACTTTATGCCAGGAGATCTAAGGAAACTTTCTTCCTCATAATCACTTTGCCTTTCATCCTTAGCCTGCAACAACTACTTTGGGACACTAAATCTTGTTGATGTAGTGTCGGGCCCGGCTTATATAGGAAGGCATGGAATAATTTTCTTTATGTGCAAGAACTCCAAGGAAACTTCCCTCTTTACAATTACAGTTTGCTTTCATTCTTAGTCTACACACCTACTTTGAGATAAAAAGTTGATGCGGTTGCCAAGTCATTTTTTGTAATTTGAATTGGATGAAGGAAATATTGTTTATTGTTTTCTATTTCTCAGATTAAAACCTTATAGTATGATATAGTGTAAGCTTACAGTTACTGCATAAGCAAATTCATTGATTTGCTTCGGCCAAGTGTAGAGCTAGAATTAACACCATTTTTAACAAGATCATTCAGGAAGTAAACCCTGCATTAGTAAACTGAAGAGATCAACAGATAAAAACTTAGATGGTTGTAACCAACTTCCATCAGAAGTTGAGCAATGATGTTGATGTTCGAATATAGGCAATAATGCATCTTCCTGGAATAAGCAAGGGAAACAATTCTTCAAGTGCTAGGAGTTAGGGCGGTGTCTGGTCTCCTTTTCCTGTCCTAATACATTAATATACCTATATCACATAACTGTGTTACCAGACTAATTTAATTCACAACTAAACGAGAAGGATGCGAAAGTACTTCTGAAATTCGTGCCACAAGCAACGGGAGGGTGAAAAGAACTCATGTGGAATAGAAGAAATAATACTTCTAATAGGAAGATGAATCGAAAGGTTTGACATGGAGATTATATTAAAGAACAAACTTGGACATAAAAGAATCTTCAAAAAGCCAATCTCCACATCCATTAAAAGCTCCTGACTCAGCCCTTTCGAATAATGTCTATGACCATCAAACAGTATTCTAAGACTTAAGCCATGTGTGGTGCAACATTAAAGAGACTCTATGGGTGAATGTTACTAGATACTCCATCTTGGAACTAATGCTACTCATGCATAATTTCAGATGGCGCTAATATTAAGAAGAAAGACTTCCTTGGTTAGCATCACCGTTTTGTAGATACAAAACATAAGACAAATCATTAGGATTTTACCATTGATTTTTGTGAAGCATCTCGTACAAAACCATTACTTTAAACTTAAATTACATTCGTTGCTTATTGCTTAACTAGTTGTATCCTTTCGATTAGCCTTGTAGTGGATTCTGACTTCACTAAATTGTCAAAATCAGGCGGGGAAATGAATGCCTAGAAAGAACAATTGTGATCAAATTAACAGACATAAAGATCAACTTCCTTCAGCACATATTTGTAATGGCAGGTACATGCTGAAAAATCATAGGAAATTTTCATATAGGATGAGGTGATAGCAATGTTTTTTTCTAAACCATCCCAAAGTATTTAAAGAACAAGCCTTATGAAAGGTGAAATATTTTGAGAAACAAATCACTATATTGTCTTCATTGACAAATGGAGGCATAAAATTGAACGGAAATGATTTTTTTCCAATCATTTGCCTACTTTCTGGTGCATGTAACCAATCATCAATGTGATCATATAGGTTTTGAAACACTTGCTAAAGATAGGTTTTGAAACGCTTGCTAAAGATAGGTTTTGAAACGCTTGCTAAAGATTTTTGTTCACCACTGTTCTACTGGAGTGGTTTAAAATCACAGTCATAGTTGATTGCGAAGGAAACGCTGGTAGTAGAACCAAGGCTAGAAGATAGCAACACCATAAAAACAGAAGTAGGTACAAGAAACATAGCACAGGTCTGAAACATAGTAGCCTGGTAACCTATTTGTCGGCTCACCACTCCTCCGCGCACTCTCTACCTCTCCAACTCCCCTCCTCCCGTCTATGCTAGAGCCTAGATGGGTCCCCCCGGTCAGCTAACCAAATTTTGCATCTCCAAGAACTCCCTATCTGAGATCGTGTCCTCAGAAATGTCCAAGGACACCATGTCTATTAGCCTCAATTTAGGATGTAAGTATGGCAGCAGGAGGCACCCATAACCATCAATTCACCAAGGAAAAGTACTTGGAAGAATATAGAATTGTCATACCAAAAATAAAAGTTGGCATTCAAACTAAACATACTAGGTGCTGGTCGCCAGAAATTGGTCCTTGACACTTGTAAATGGTCCAATAATCTATGCCATTTTAAGAAGTTAAACAAACATAATGGACCATGTTACCTTACTAGCATTGTTTCTTTATGTTTATATGTTTAACAAAATAAGGTTGAATACAAGTGTGACTAAGGAGGCACATTAAATATATTTTACTTAGAGCTCTGATGATCTTCTCTTCAAAACCAACATACAAATAGGAGACTAGCCTAGTCAATTTACACTATTCCTACAGCCTGCTAATTTCTATGTAGTCAGAAGCTATTTTTCCTCTTTAGTTTTGGAATACCCAACTAAATAGCTTATATATTTTTCAAATGCTCAACCGCATATTTCTACTCATATGGTTCTCAAATCAACCTCTTATGTTATGGTATATTACCATGCACAAGCAATAGAAAAAAATTAAAGATAAAAACCAACTACACAAAGAAAAGAACAGGCAAGGTTTGTACCTCAAACAGTAGATCAATCACTCTTTTGATCTGGGCACCTACAGGGCTCTTCCTTATATTATTAATATGTTGCAGCCTCTCCGTGTCATTAGAGAATTTAACAGCAGGAAGAGGTGACTTTGCCAAGGTGCTCGCAGGCACAACTCTAGGAGGAGGAGCAGTTGTCTTAGTGGTTGTTGTCTTAGAACCCGCAATGCTTTTAAGTGTCGACTGGCATTTCTCCTGTTGCTTCTTGAACCTATTCAAACTTTCTTGCAACGATCCCATGTGAGGGCCTGTTGCGTCTCAAGCAAACTACAAATACATCAAACAAACCAAACAAATATCAAATCAAACAAATACATTCAACCTAAATGAGCAAACATCAAGCATTCTAAGCTCAAGCAATTTACTTTCCAGCGGAATTCTAACATGTGACCTTCTAGCACAAGTACAAAGGAGCAGTTCGTTTAAATATATAAAATGACATTACCTTTATGTAAACATAGAAGTACAATTTTGGCACTATTTTGGTACTATTTTATTACATTACAATTGGTCTTTTTAAGTTATTAGTTTTATAGTTCCCTTAGGTAGCGTTTGGTAGGTAGACTGAACTGTCTGTCCCACGTTTAGTTTAGGTTTAAAATCATATGTTTGAAAGAGGGTAATATTGTAATTTTACATTTAGTCCCATGTAGTGGAACTACAAAACTTAAGTTTTGTCCCATGTGATTTTTGTCCCATGTGATTTTTGTCCCATGGCATACCAAACATGGGACGTCCTGTCCTGTTCCACCCAGTCAGCGTACCAAACGCACAGGCCCTAATACAATAATAAGGAGCAAAATTTTAACCAGCCACCGATCAACGATGAAGCAAACAAATCGGCGATTAAGCCGATAAAATTGAAAACCAGAAGAACCCTAAAATACTGAAAATTTCTGAAACCACTTTTCTGTATAACTATGAACATTACTACTTGTAAAATTAGGTTTAAAAAAATCGAAAATATCGCTACCAACAGTGCGCCTCTAACCTTTTGATCGTCGGTCGAATATATCGAGCGGATGATCACCACGACTTGCTGCTCCGACGATAGGGCACCACGGCTGCCGTTGCGCTTCCCCTTCCTTTTGGTCTGCGATTTTTTCTGCTTTGATCAAATAGATATGGGTTAATGATGAAAAAGGATACTTGCGGCAAATCAACGTTCGTCTGCGGTGATTTGTGTGAAACGGTAGGGTAAAGGCGATAAAATTTTGATTGATGTAATAAATGTTAAATTTTATAGTAAACTACAAATTTGGTCCCTATGGTTTACCAAAAATAACATTTTTTTGTTCCTACAATTTTGAAATTATGAGATGGTCATTGTGGTTTGCAAAAATGTACAGATTTGGTCCTTCCTTCTAACGGTCGTTAAATGAAAAGTATTTTCATCTTTTTATCGATTTGTATTTTACCTAATCAAATACAATAGAAACTTAATTCATAAAATTGATTTTGAATGGGTAAAAGACAAAAAAAATCGATAAAACGTGGCGAAAATGTCTTTCATTTAACCGAATTATTTAACGATCGTTAGAGAGAGACCAAACTTGGATGTTTTTGCATACTACAATGATCATCTTGTAATTTCAAAACACCAATGACTAAAAGTGTTATTTTTGACAAACCACAAAGACCAAATTTGTAATCAATTTTGTATTTTGTATGAGAGTTATTTGCACTTTTTTTTTTTGCTATTTACACCAAAAGGTGATTGCTTCATAATTGTTGTTTTTTTTGTTTTTTTGTCCTTTTGTTGTCTTTTTTATTTTTTTTATTTTTGTTATATATTTTTATTTATTTGTATTATATAGTTTTAAAAGATTTTTTTTTACTTTTTGTTTTGATTTGAAAAGAAATAAATATTTATAAATATAAATATTACTAATTTTCTTTTATAATATAATTATAAAAATAAAACATAAATATTGCGATTTAACATATAAATAGAACATAAAATAATCTATATTACATTCGATTATTCTAAAATAACATTATCCGTAGTACAATTAACACGTAAAGGTTTCATGTACTTCTTTATTCGCTCTGAATACGTGGTAACCCATCCAGCAGCACACCGATAACTGTGATGGAAAAAAATGATACAATTTGCGGAAACGGATATCCTTCTGCCATATCTAATTTCACATAATGGTTACCATTAACGTACCCGATTGTAAAAACAACATGTTCATACCACAGTGGAGGAGTGGACCTAAGCGGCAAGTACGTCCCACTGTCGGTCATACTTATAACATGTAATATCACATTATATTTTGAAGCAATCAAGACACCTATTTCAAGCATTGTCATCCAGTGTTCAAATGGTGCACCTTGATCTGATCGAAAGAAGTTTAAAGTGTTGTAAGTAATATCCCAATGTTCACCTCCAAAATCGTTGATGTACTCTGTCTTGTAAGTATCTAACTCTTCCATCAAGTTATACCGAATTGTGGGCCATGTATCTTCATGAAGACCCAAACAGGCAGCTATTGCTCGGAATCCGCAATTTCCATCACCTATCACATCATGTACCTGCTTGATGTAAGGGTGAAACAATGCTGGAAATTGATTGATGTATGGATGTGCATTATAATTTTTGAACATGAAAGAACTGTGTCTCGCTGGTTCTTGGTAGCTCATTTTTTCCTTGTCAACAAATCTAGACGCGTTCGAACTGCTACGTCTAAGGGGTCTTTCACTTGTAAAAGACGGGTCAACATGAGTTGGAAATGAGGGATCAACATGAGTTTTTCTGAAAAGTTTATCCTTCAATGAGGGTCGTCCACGAGTAGTCTTGTTAACAACAGGTTCACGAACCCATGTTTTTGATGCATTGGCTATCTTTTTTAGCTTCCTCAGTAAACTGAACTTACCAGATCTCGATTGCTTGTTAAATTCCTCAGTAAACATTTGGACTTCAGCTTCACAACCTACGTCATCATCTTGTAAAGATTTGCACGGTGATAAATCAAACGTCGTCCAAAATACATCAACTGAATCAATTGGGATAGGATGACCTTTGTTCAAGTATTGCATTTGTTCGTGCGCACATGGCAGCCCATAACTTGTACGTAGTAGACAACTACAATTTTCAGAAAATAAGCCAATAGATTGAGCTCGTTCATACTCTTGGAATATTATGTTTAATGCATAATGTGAAACAAAACCACACAATTGTTGGAAGTGTGGTATGCGATGACGATGTTTCGTGATACTTTTGCTCGCTTGGATACTTGCTTTAATTTTTGTATCTTGTGACTGAATGAGTTGATTGATTTTGCTCATAAATGTCGGTAGACTTGATTGCGCTGAATCCAAGTAAGTTTTCAACTTGGAATGTTGACTCTCCACTCTGTTACTTGTCTGATTTCCAAAGTGGAGAAATTTGTCAGTCCAAACAGATACAAACATTTCTTTATATGGTTTCAACCATGTGTCATTCAGATAAGCAAGAACACCTGAAAATTAGAACAATTTAACTTTTTTAGTAATTGTTAAACTTACATGTAACATTTTACTTATAATAATATATTAAGGCGTACCTGGATAGCTTCGTAATACTGCTTCAAGTTGTGATAAATTAAACATGTATGTTTCATCCGTTACCGAGTCAACCAATGTCACCCATGCATTGTAGAAGGAACCCCAGTCATGATTTGATGTTATTACTGGTCTACAATTTATCATAATACTTTGGAAGATGTGCCATCTACAAAGTAATCTTTTAGCATAAGGAAATACAATACTGCATGCTTTCACTAGTGCCAACTCTCTGTCTGTGACGATCACACGTGGATAAAGACATCCATCTATCAATGACCGTAGATAATTCAATGCCCAAGTATAATTGGGTTCCTTTTCCCTGTGCATGAAGACAAATGCTACACATAATGTTTTATTAGTTGAAGTTACACCAACAATTTCAAGAAGAGACATCTCAAACATGTTCGTTTTATAGGTGGCATCCATCAACAACACGTGTGGAAATGCACGCCATATCTACAGTGATCTTGGATGAGCAAAGAATAAATCTTCCGACTGATTAGTCGAGTTGTTTGCACGATCATAAAAAACGTAGCCTTCTTCCTGTAAAAATGACATCACAACTTGCATTGGAGTTCTACCTGCCGTCTTCTGAAGTCGAATTTTCTTGCATTGATTGTATATAGTTTTCTTTGTAGACACGTTATCTGGATATTGCTGCTTTATTGTTGATAAAATATCTCTAGGTTTCACATTGTTTGTTGACAAATCTTCCACCAATCGAGCTTCATTTTCAGACAATCGTCTTGCATATGCATGTCCCTCCAAATGTAATGCAATATCATGATTATGTGCATCACATATCATAGCTAAAGTCCAACAATCATTACCCAAATGATTCCCTACCAAGTTAAATGAACAATTTGTTTTTCTTGTGCCAGTATGTTTACTAGAGGTTTTGTTACTCCTGTACGTACCACCACAATCACATTGAAATTCTACTTTATCACTATTGCTTCTTTTAATAACAATAACGAAACCAAGTGAATATCTCATATTGCGTACCCAATCAATTAGATCTTTACGATAATTAAACACCTGAAATTTAATTTTTTTTGTTACAAACTACTAACTTTACCAGATAATTTAACAAGATAAAATGAAGCATAAACTTACCATATCAGTAGAAAATGCGGATGGTTGAGGGATTTCACAAGCTTCAGTTGATTTGTTTGAATTAACATTATCATCCTACACAAACACATAAAAATATGAAACGAGATAACATAATATATATATATATATATAAAGTGATGGATGAAATACCTCATTATTATAATTATAATATCATTGAAAATCTTCACCCCAATTCGCCATTTTTAAACCGATAAATCACTTGCATAGTGACATGAATAGTGACATGCATAGTGATGTGAATAGTGACATGCATAGTGACATGAATAGTGTACAGTAATTGTAAGGTTCTCGATATATATTTTTGCAATTGTGAACATATATATCAATTATATGATTTAAGAAGAAGTTTATACATCTAGGAAGAAATTTATACCTCTAGGAAGGATTCGAAACGTAGATTCCGAATATCTAATTGATTCGTCGATTACTTCAATGGATTAAGAGCAAATCTAGAGAGAAGTTGGAGAGATTTTGAGAGAGAGAGAGAGATGAAGAAGAAGATGTGAACGATCTATAATCTAACATGTCATATATATAGAGAGTAAATTACATATTTGGTCCCTAACGTTTGGGGTTTGTTACGGAATTGGTCCCTAAAAGAAAATTAAATTTTACAAAGTTATAATAAAATTTAATTGTTACAAAAAGAAAAATACATTTTACAAAGTTATAATAAAATTTAATTGTTACAAAAAGAAAATTACATTTTACAAAGTTATAATAAAATCAAAAGTTACAAATTTATAAAATAAAATAAAGGGCCCCTAAAATAAAATCAAAAGTTACAAATTTTATAAATTTATAAAATCATATATATATAAAGATATAATGTATTTATATATAAACAAAAATAATATATATATATATATATATATATATTAATTGAAATGACATTTATTAAAAATAATTGGATCAGAAAAATAGGCATTCATTATTTGCACTTTTGGTGCAAATACCCCCCCCCCCCCCCCCCCGCTTTTGTATTAGTCGCCGCTATTGATTTTTACATAATATATTTTTATGTAAAAAAAAGTTACAATATAATTCGATAATTTGACATCCACATCATTTTTATTTTTTGAAAAAAACATCCATATTATAAAAAATCAAAAGATTTGTCATATTTCATCGGCAAACCTAAATAGTCAAAAGGGAGGGAATCCGCCTTATATCTCATCCGTCTTGCCATATTTTCCACAAACATTGAATGATACCTTCTTGTTGAAAAGGATATATATCATTATACTAATTATAAATTAAGACAAATTTTGTTACAGTTTGATGTAGATGAGCCAACATTAAATATTAGAACTCTTTTGTTATATTTCCATTGTTTAATTTGATTCAAATGAGATTAAGATAGTAAAAACGTTTCCAACCGATTCTCCAAAATCTCTCTAAATAGCAAATGAAACTTCAAAAGCTCTAAAACAAAAAGACATTTAGTTCCAACAGATTCTCCATTTTAGATGTTACAACATTAATTATATTATTAAAAAATTTCTTCCATCTAATAAAATATTGATAATATTTCGAGTTATACAAACCGTTTCATTGAGGGATTTGGATTTGTAGAATGATTTAAGAGTGTAACACCCTCAAATATGAAAATAGCAACTAATTTAAAATATTCTAAATACACCAAAAATATTCATCTACAAATACAATTTAAGATTTAACCTCAATACACACATTCATTCTATACAGACAGTCTATAATAAGGACGAGTGCTACTAAAACCCAATATTAGTAACTATCTCCAAACTGCGGAAAACTTCACCAAATACTTACACCTGTGACAAACTAAGCACAACTCTTCGTAGTACTGCTAGAACCAAACCCCCATCTGGAAACTGATGCACATGCCGACAAATAAAAAGGTTAGGCTTAATGCCTAGTGAGCTCAAGAGTTTTCAACATAAATAAATTAATCGTTTAAAAAGAAAGAATGCGGTTAAAATCATAATATTTCAATTTGATTTGTCTTACATATGAAAACGACTCATTTTCCAATAATATGCATTTTAGACAAAGAACACCAATTTACGTTCTCCATTCCAAACTACTTCAAGGATGAAGATACCAATATAAACCGCTCATTCATAAATTAGATTTATCCCAAAACTCACTCAAAACGTGAATAGAAATTGAACCCTCCATTTATGAAAATACGGTTAAAACTTTATATCCCGAAACACCCCAAAACACGAGTGGGGCATAATACTCAACCCATAAATCAAGGATAAAACCCAATTATACAAAACGCCACCGAAAACTTGGATAATAAAACTCAATACCCAAAAACAACACCTTTCGGTGACGGGGGATACCCTAATTCCATCGAAAGTGACGAGCACACAAAGTTAAGCCACTTATCAATGTTCTCGAACTGCACCTCAGATCATTGACTTTAGTGCACACTACTCGAGCGTCACCTCAAGTCCCCAACACCTTTAGTGCACACCCCTTAGCGGGCGTCACCTCAAGGATACGGTACCTTTAGTGCACACCACGTAGCGGACGTCATCTCAAGGATACCCGATCTTAGTGCCCATTCGCTCTCTAGTAGAGTTCCAACCTCAAGGTTCTCGTTCGACCTTTAGTATCTACTCACTAGCATTCAAGGTAGGAGTCTCAACTCCTTACTTGATAACCCGTGATGACTAACACTCGTACACAAGAATTAGACATCCAAACACAAGACCCATGGTCCCGAAGTACAACCCATAAAGGTTCCTCTTCGCCAAACAACCGGGACGACACCAATGCCAACACAACATTATATCCCAAAATGAGAATCCCAAGAGTCCTCACCATTAAACACGACTGACTTACATGCCTATGGATCCAATGCATTACAGTCTAAAACACATGACTCCTAAAGGATGACACCCGCACTCTAAACAAGTATTCTCCAAAATAAAGTACAGTAAATGCAACTCACACCCAAGACTCCACTTTAAGTTATTAAAGCCGGACAAATGTCCTCAAGACTCAATTTAGTCAAACCGAGCCATAGGCCCATCAGTTTACGTAAACACCCAATGAAAGCCAGTAGAGACATCGAAATACATTTGACCAACAATTATACAAACACCACGACCAAAAAGGTAATTGACCCAAAACTTCTCATTGGTTGAAACAAAATGTTTTCCAAATGAACTCTTTCTCTTCATGTTGCCAAAATGACTCATAATTCAATGATATGCACTTTCCAACGGTTTATAAAATCGTATGCACCAAATGGACACTTATATAAAATGACCTCCATTGATATATTATATCATCAAGAAATATATCAAAATGATTTATTTACCAAAATACCCAAAAATCACAAAGGTGTGTGTCACATAAGTTTATAAAGTTAAGTACATCTAACTAACCAAAACTTATCAACGGTTAACAATTTAATATAAAACACAAACACTTTAAAATAAACATTTTGGCATGTACACCGTTTTCATAAATCACTTGAACTCACCTTGCTAGGTTAAGTTAAACCTAGGTTTCAATCCCCAACCATTGGCCTCCAAAAG
The DNA here is from genome assembly GCA_954870635.1 of Arctium minus. NCBI lineage: Eukaryota > Viridiplantae > Streptophyta > Magnoliopsida > Asterales > Asteraceae > Arctium > Arctium minus. Next base: position 38,944,626 of record OX941080.1, on the reverse strand, counting down.
CATAGATCCCACCCAAAGCTTTCCGAAGACATCCATTCCAACTCTTCAACTCAAACTTCCAAAACCTAGATCCACACATTTTCGACCATAAATAATCATATTCAACCCTTAGAATTGTTCCCCAAGTATTTACATGAACATTTCATCTTATACCCCAAAAACCCTAAATTTCCATACTTGAAGAAGGAGAAGATTACCTCAACTACTAGCTTGAATCCATAAATCAAAACACATGAAGGTCACCAAAATGAATCATAAGCTCCCAATATTTAAATGATGAAAAGATTAGATGAAACCCCCAAGAGCTTGGTGAGGAAGATGAAGATGGAGATGGTGAATAAATGCTCCACTCGAACCCCTTTGATGAAGTACCCAACAATTAGCAATAAATGGGGTAGAGGAGGCTAAATGGAACCCTAGGTTCGGTTTCTATGAAAGGGAGAAGTTGAGAGAGAATAACAAAAGAGAGATTGAGTTTTGAATGAGAAATGAAGCCAAAAATCAGATTTTAACTCGCCAGACCCCGCTCGCGACAGTGCCTGGCGATAGTGACATTGTCACTATTGCGTGGCACAATCACGCGGATTGTACCGCGGGTAGAATTCTCCCCGCGATAGTACCCTGGCGATAGTGATACTGTCACTATCGTGTGGCACAATCGCGCCATAGGTACCGAAGCCCAAAATGTCCAAAAACTCACGATTCTCGCATGGGTCGATTTAAGGCTCGAAATCACAACATTTTTCACCCAAAAAGATAGACGGAAGGAGGAGGGATTACCAACGAAGGGTGGAAACTTACTTTGCGAAAATTTGGGTGTTACAAAGAGGCTCTTATAATATAGTGCAAAATAAAATATGGTTGTTTGGTAATTGTTCAGGATGAAATTAGGGCATTGAAGGGTTAAGGCAGGCCACTATACAAAATCAATCGGAGGGTTTTAGAACCATTAAGAAGCAAATTTTTTTTTTGCCAAAAAAGATTCACCTCATACCAATCAAGAGGTTGTCTCTTAATGGAACTATTAAGAGGTTGTCTCTTAATGGAACTATTAAGAGGTAAACAAACAGCCTATTAGTCTTAGGCGTAAACCTGATATATTATTAGCCGAATATCACTGCTCCGATTTTTTTCCCGGTTTTTGGTTTATCTGGATGAATTTTTTTATGTTTTTTGTTTGATTTCAATTGACTTTTTCGGTTTTTTAGTTGGTTTTGATTGAGGTACTTTTCCGACTTTTCATTTGATTTCGGAGAACTTTTTCGTTGATGTCTCTTGTGTTTTTTAATGTCTTAGAGCGCCCCTTAAAGTTTATCATATTCACCTTTCGTACCACCAAAAAAAACTACTTGTGAAAATCGGTTGAGCAGATGCATGAGACCCCCTGGGTCCTTCATAAGGCAACTCCTAGTTGTGCTTCTTTGCTCTTAGTACCTATCCCCACCACTTCTACGGTTGTACTTCTTTTCCTTCAATTCCTTAGTTGAAGTATGAAATTCAGGGGTTGTTTACCAAAAGCTTACCTGGTAAGCTGTAACACTCTACAAATAGGGTAAATTTAAAACTTAAAATTTCGGCAATATGACGTCTATAAAATGTAGAAACCATAACACCCTAAAACTTTAAACAACCAAATAAGGAAATTCCGGAAAATGGTGAAACAAAAACCTTTAATTTACGACAACTAAAACCCAATAAAGTTGGGTTAGTTTGCACCAATTATAGTAGTGGATGATGAGACATAAAACACAACAACCTACTTAATCTAGAAACAATTTTTAAGACTAGATTAATGTGGGTGTCGCTATATCTCCAAAACACTCTTCTCAAAAGTTGCCCAAAAGTCCGATCATCCAAAAGCTCCTAAATGCACGACCGACAATTCAAGGCATCCTAGTCGCACCGCTAGTGGGACCTGAGAACCAACAAATACCACCACAAGTGTTAGGCTAAGAGCATAGTGAGATCACATAATAAAAGAACAGTTCATAAGTGGAACAATAATATCATCATTAGATGTTACCATAAATTCACCTTGGATGTACAATTACCATTATTCCACCTTGCAAACAATATCCACACCTGAATGCAAAACCACAAAAGATATCTCTTGAAATTACGGGGGAGACACGTTTCCATCAAGGTGACAAGAGCACATGAGTAGGGTCACACATGATGTTATTGGGTTACACCTCATGTCTTGGTTCTAGTTCCCATGCCATTAAGACATCACAACCTCAAACTATTTTATGCCTTTATTTCCTACTCCGTCAAATTACACCTCAAGGACTTACGAGACATTATTGTCTACCCAATCTAGACGAGTTACACCTCAAGAACTTAAAAGTCCCCTACTGCCTACTCGCTAGTGGCCCAAAATAGCCAAACAATATAATAGAAAACTCCACAGGGTCTAAGTCCTCGTGCACAACGAGATAGACTCAAAACACCATAATAGGGTCATGAACAAGTAGATATAACATTTCCAATGCATGATTCATTTTCATTCTAAAAACATGATATCCACATATGACATTTGTTTACTCATGATATTGCATATTTCATAATCATATTAAAATAACATGCTTCAACACCAAGAAATGACATAAATAAACTAGAGCGATGAGTCTAGCTACAAGCATGTTCATTTGAGTCAAAACCCTCTTTTTGTAAGAAATGACTCTTCGCTAGTACATAACCCATTTTGCATTTCTTTAGACTTATATGTGCCATCATAAATATAAAATGCATCTAGTAAGGACAAATGTCCATATTTAAGCAAAATCCACAAAACCCTAATTTTAGGTCAAACTCCTCATATAAGCAAATAATAACAGTTATGGTAATGTAAGGGTTGAGAAACTCACCAAATGGGTTTGTGATGTAAAAACCTTAAAATGGCAAAACCCTAGAAATAGTGTGGATGGCTTAGAGCTCCCAAGTAGAATTAGTTGACACACTTGAAGTTTATCACCAAAGAGGAAACATAAATGTTACTAGATGAGATTGGATTGGCATTCAATGAAGGGAGAAGATGAGAAATGGGGAAAAGCTTACCTATTCTTGAGAGAAAAATCGTATCTCTCAAACCCTTTAATGCTAACAAATGAGTCTCACCTAATTAAAAGAAGCATTTAAAGCCCCTGCTCCCGTCGGCGACCTTGCCATGCGAGAGTGACAATGACATTGTCCCCTGTCACTCTCGCAGGGAGTATACCGCGAGTCTACCACCAAGAGCGACAATGACATGCGGGTATGCTCTTTGCATTGTCGATGGAAGTGTACCGAGAGGGCCTTGTCCCTCGCGACTTTGCCCTGCAATTATGCCCTATGGCATTCTCGTTGGGCATTGTCGCCAACAAGCCCCCGACCTGATTCTCGTTACGACTTAATTCGGTTCATTGCTATTTTCATGCCCAACAAAAATAGAAACAACGACTAATCATAATTTAATTATATGACACCGAAAAATTGGGGTGTTACATAAACACTTACCGATAAGAGTCAATACTCTAACGTACTTTAGCGAATAAGATTGTAGTTCATTAAAACAATATTGTATGCAACAATTTACCCGATAAGTGCTTATCGGGTAAGAGTCGTCACTCTTACTTACCGGATAATACTCTCCATCCTTATTATTGCTATTACCGGGTAGGATTTCCGACCATTATCATGTCCATGCAGTAAGGTAAATGACCCGATAAGCACTTACCTGGTAAGCGTTTAGTAAACGACCGCTTAATGACTCTAGCATCTAGACTAGCCATCAACTTCGGTAGTGGGAGTATTAAAATGAATAAGATTGATAAGAAGAAAAAGGATGAAAGTAGTGGTCTGAACAAACATGTGTTGCAATAAGAATATTTTTATTCTTTTATTCCCTGTATTTATACCATCCAATAGTTGTACTCTTCTCCTATATAGCCTGTTATTTATTGACCTCAGGTCCCTTTGTAAGTCTGATTCTAAAAGGCTCTTTCATCTATTCTTAACTTGGTATCAGAGCAAGTGACTCACGTCTTCTTCATGGGAACCTCTGTTGCTCAAGATTCTTCTTCCTCCACCTCTCTGCCACCACCGTTCACCACCATAACCACAACACCACAATCAACACTGGTCTCTTCTTCTATTTTTACAAATACGCCTCAGGTTGCTTCCTTTCAGTCTTCTCTGGTTCCATCTATTTCTCTCTTTCAAAGTCTTGTTTATCTTACCCTAAAGTTGGATTGAACCAAATATTCCTTTTGGTATTCCTAAGTATTGTAGGCTCTTCATGCTCATGACATAGAGGGCTTTATTCTAGGCACAAAAGTTTGAGGAGTTTCTTCCTGAGGGTGGTATCCTTACATCTACTGGTGATAGTCAACCAAAATTAAACCTAGGTTTTTCTCCTTGGGTTCGCATGGATCAGGCTATCATGAGTTGGCTCCTCAACTCAATTTTCAGAGACTATGCTTGGTTATGTCGTTCGTTGTTCTACCTCTCATCAAGTCTAGAGTACGATTGAAACTCTTTTCACTACGAGTTCAAGAGTTAGAACTTTTCAACTACAATTTCAACTTCATACCCTTAAAAAGGTAATCTCTCTATTCATGACTACATGTTAGAATGCAATCCCTATATGAAAATCTTGCCTCTGTTAAGCAACCTATATCCGGTGAAGAACTTATTCTCTACATTCATGGTGGTCTTGGACACGACTATGACTCAGTCTTAGTCAACCTCACCTCTCGTCATGATCAACTTACAATTCAGGAGGTCCAATTTATGATTTGAATCCAGGAGATGCGTCTTAAGAATCTCAACACCCCTCTTCCATTAACAGAAAGCAACAGTCCCAGTGCAAATCTTGCTACTCAAATGCGTCGTGGTCTTCATTTTCAAGGAACAACTCCTTCTTTAAATATCACCAACAGTATTGGATCTCCACGTGGTCGTGGAAGGGGACGAGGGGTAGAGAAAATTGGTCCCTATGACAGCTTTATGGCAGATTAGAACATTTTTCTTCCAAATGGTATCATCAGTTTGATGTTAATTTCCAAGGACCCCCTACTGGTTCTCTTCTTCTGTCCCATCTGGCCAACGTAACTCTTAGAGCAATAACCAACAAGCCTACTTCACCACTGCTCCAGAAAAACATTTTGGTAATGGTTGCTATTTAGATAGTGGAGCTACACATCATATAACGGCAGATTCCTCCAACATCAGTCACAAATCTGGTTTCACATGTAATCCCAAATTGTTCATAGGTAATGGACAAATTCTTTCTATAACCCATCCAGGCAGTAGTTCGTTACATAATCCTCTTACTCATACCACCCTTTCTTTAAACCATATGACGTGTGTTCCAGAAATCACTAAAAACTTGTTATATGTTGCTCAACTAACAAAAGATAACTTTATGTTTGTCGAGTTTTGCCGTAATTGTTGTATTGTGAAGGATCTAAGTTCAAGGAAGGAGCTTCTTCGAGGGATGTTTAGTGATGGACTCTATCAACTTCAGATAAACAACGGTTTTTCTACTATATATGCTTCCAGTTCATCATCCAACTCCAATTCTCGCATTTATTTTCAGTCTTTATTTGCTCAAAAAGTTTATTTTTTTCAAGTTAATTTATGGCACATGAGACTTGGCAATCCAAATTCCTCTGTATTGAAACACATATTGAGTAATGAAAATATTTCTTTCTCTAAGAGTTCTCAATTTTGTGATGTTTGTCATGTTGGAAAATCGAAGCACATAACATACAATCCCTCATCCAACATCTTCACAAAATCCCTTGAATTAATTCATTCCGATGTATGGGGTCCTTCTTGTAACACCCTCAATCTAGAAATAACAACTAATTTAAAATTTTCAACAATACCTCAAAGTAGAGTAAAATCTCTTACCACAAGTCTATACTTGAAATACAATTATAGGTTGAACCACCATCAAGTAAATACAGTCTTACATAAAGTCTACTTGAAATCGGGGGTTACTAACAAAACCACTAACTGTCGTTATCTCCAATATAAATGCAGAAGTCTTCACCAAACTACTCACCCTCGTGCAAATCTAGGGCTCATCTCTTCACAACACCGCTATAACCAAACCCCAACTGGACCTGATGCACATGCCGACAAATAAAAGGTTAGGCTAACGCCTATTAAGTTCAAGAGTTTTTAACATGAATAATTATATTGTTAAAAGGAAAGAATACAGTTTTTAAATCATAATCTTCCAAAATGATTTACTTTAAATATTAAACGACCCATTTTCCAATAACACATCTTTAAAGACAAATACCAAACATAGAACATTCCTTTGTAAAGTAATTTCAACCCAAAACTCACACAAAACGGGAATAGAAATAGAACTCCGAATTAATAGAAATGCGGACAAACCTTTATTTCCCGAAACACCCGAAACACCGGTGGAACATAAAACTCAACTCATAAAATCATGGATAAAACTCATATATTTAAAACGTCACCGAAAACATGGATACTAAAATACAATACCTAAATGACACATTTCGGTGACGGGGGAGACCTGATTCCATTGAATGTGACGGAACACGAAAGTAGGTCACATATACATGTTCAAGAGCCCCACTACGAATCAATGGTCATTCCATTAACTCTAGATTTCACTCATTCACAAGAAATTACAATTAATGGTCGTTGGTCGTTGCCCGACTTTAAAGTCCACAACTATTACCCATTTTGACCCCATGCCTATTTCTTGGTACATTTTGGAAATTACAATTATTGGTCATTGGTCGTTGCCCGACTTTAACGTCCACAACTATTACCCATTCAGACCCATGCTTATTCCACGTGTCAAACAGGGATGTTCATCCCTCACAAACTGACTCATATGCCTATGGATCCAATGCATTACAGTCTAAACATTACATGACTCAAAAGAATGACGACACACTCAAAACATGTAATTTCCATCAAAATGCAATTAAATGCACCATAACACCAACACTCCTCTTTGGGCCCATAAAACGGGGCAAATGCCCCAAGACTCATTTTAATCAAACCAAGCCAGAGCTCAACACAAACTGCTTTATCGTACAATAAATGTCGGTGTAAACAATAAAACATTTTTAACCAACGGTCATGCAACTCAACGACTAAAAGTTTGATTAACCCAAGACACAAAGTTGGTTTAGGCAAACCATTTTTCAAATAAACTCATACCCTTATATTTCCAAAAATGCCTCCTGACACAATGATATGCATTTTCCCAAACGGGTATATAAGATCAAGTAGCCAAAAATGACAATTACGTCAAATAAACTCCATTTATATAAATTTGTTAAGGACACATGTCAACATAATTTATTTATCAAAATGTCCAATAATGTATGTTATATAAGTTCATAAAGTTAGACATTTCCAAATAATCAAAACTTATCAGCAGTTAACAATTTAATGTAAAACACTTTAAAATAACATTTTGGCATGTACACCGTTTTTATAAATCATCTTGAACTCACCTCGCTAGATTTAGGCTAAATCTAGATTTTACCCCAACTTGAGCTTTCTCGAAGAAATCTGAATCCGTGAGCAAAATCCTTCCAAAACCTAGATCTACAAATTTCAACCATAAATATACTTTTTCAACCACATAGAATCGTTCCCCAAACATTTTACATCAAAATCCCCAATTGGCCAAAACCCTAATTTTGACCTAATTTCTCTAAAATCATCAAATCCGAAAATTACGAAACCATTCACTAGGAAATCATCAATGAAACATGTATAACTTATAACCAAGATTAAAACTTAGGAGGATGAACTTACCACTTAGGTTTTCGTAAAAACCTAGAAAACTCAAAACGAAGTTTGAGGTTGAAGATGAAGATGGAGGCTCTTGGTGTCTAGCTTCTACCCTTGAGCTTGATGACGGTCTACCACCATGATGTCCAAAGATTTGAGCCAAAAATGACTTAAAACATCAAAGGGTGGTATGGGGTCGTTCTTGAGAGATTTGAGAGGGTTTGGAACTGATTTGGGTGAAGAGGAAATGAGAAGAACACTGAAAATCGTGAATTTAAGTTGCCTGGCACACCTGGCGACATTACTAGGCGACAATGCCAGTGGCAAAGTCGCTGGTCATTATCGTTGGGGTGTACCAACCCTCTGTTCCTTCTCTGCGACTATGACACTGCGACTATGACACTGTCATAGTCGTCGGGCATTGTCGCGAGACCCTTCCCAAGCCCCGAAACTCAGCTTTTTCAAAGCCAACACTCCCGATACTCTAAGGGGCTTTAAATAATGTTTTCCTAACAAAATCCCACCATTTACAAGTTCCAAAAATGCATGGGTGGCCTTTTACTTACCGAAAATTACGGGTGTTACACTTCTCCTATTCTTTCCAAAAATGGTTTTCGGTATTATGTTCATTTTGTGGATGATTTCAGCAACTTTTACTTGGATTTTTCCACTCAAACTCAAATCTGATGTCAAAGATATATTTATCAACTTTCAAAAATTAGTTTAAAGAAAGTTTCAAACCAAAATCAAAACCATACAGTTTGATTGGGGGGTGAGTATCGCAGTCTTGCACCAATTTTGGCATCTTTAGGCATTCATTTTCGACAACCCTGTTCACACACTCACCCTCAAAATGGCAAGTCAGAAAGAAAACATCGTCAAATGGGTCTCACCTTACGTCGCCAAGCATCTATTCTTCTTCACTACTGGTGGGAAACCTTTAGTACCTTTGGTTTTCTTATTAACCATCTTTCATTTCCAACTTTGGACCTTAAGTCACTTGTTGAGGTTCTCCTTCAGCAAAAACCAAATCTCCAATTTTTCAAAGTCTTCGATAGTGCCTGCTATCCACTTCTTCGAAAATACAATCATCATAAGTTAGATTTTCGTTCCACCAAGTGTGTTTTCATTGGTTATAGTCTAAACCATAAAGGCTGCGAGTGTCTTCATCCATCTGGTAGAGTCTACGTTGCCCAAAGTGTCGGATTCAATAAAATGGAGTTTCCTTTTGCTTCTGGCTTTCAATCCTCTCTGCTCAATTCATCTGAGTATCCTTCCATCTCTGCCTCACCTCAACTTAGTCAATGGCTACCATTCTTATCTCTTTCTTTTCAGCAACCATCAACGCCAATTTCCTCGAAAGCTTGGAAAGAGGGAAAACATTCCACCTTACAACAAGACTTGCTTAGGAAAGAAAACAAAGTAAGTCCTCCATTAAGGTGATGAGGGATCCACTAAAGATGATAGAGTTTCTTCACCGGTATCTCTCGAAGGCACTCCACCAGGTATTGATCATGGTAATTATCTAAACTCGGTAACTCTCCCATTTCTTCTATTCACTCTTCTCTCCCACCAAATATCAAACGCCTATGATCTCTAACCACACTTCATCCCCCCTCACCAGCCCTGTTTCAGTTTCCCCTCTTCCTCTAAAACTCTTTTACCCTATGATTAAACGCTCCAAAGTCGACATCTTCAAGCACAAAACCATTATAGCATCAACTCTTCGGAATCCCAATGCTTCTGTCTTCACCTCGTCTATCCCATAATCTGTCCAATAAGCTCTTTTTGGCCCTGAGTGGAAACGATCCATGGATGAAGAATACCATGCCTTAATGGCAAATGACACTTGGGAACTTCTCCCCCGTGGGTGCATCATCCTAATGAGCCTTAGGGAATAAATAAAATATTGTGGTTCGTGTGTTAGAGATGTAAGATTGGGAATGTTAGTGCCATGTTAGATGTCAACTTAAATACGATAATGCATCTGGAATGAAATATTTGACGGTATATCTACGTTTTCGGTATTACTATTTTGATTTTAGGCATCAACTTGTTCTTTTGAGGTCAATGATCTTTGTAATGTTTGGAAGTACTTCCGTTGGATCATAAGAAGTGGTTGCCTTCCGGTGGTAGGACTTTAAGGAGATTAGATGTTGGTAATTAAGTATCGATGATTAAGGGTTTCTTGATATGGCAAAGTTTTTTTTCAGACTGATGCTCAGTATTGTGTAACAATAAAATGTTTTATGTATGAACTAGATTACGAGGACGAAATCTCTTTTAAGGTTGGAAGGATTGTAACACCCTGAATTTTATCCCAATTGAAGAAAAGTGTTGATCTGAATGAATCGGTAAAGGAAGAACCACATATGGTCGTCTCGGCTATAATGCCATGTGGTTGTGACATTTGTCACAATAGCACCAATGGTACTAAGAGTATGGTCGTCTCGACTATAGTGCCATGTGGTTGTGACATTTGTCACAATAGCACCAATGGTACTAAGAGTATGGTCATCTCGGCTATAGTGTCATGTGATTGTGACATCTGTCACAATAGCACCAATGGTACTAAAAGTGTGGTAGTCCCGGCTATAGTTCCATGCAGTTGTGACATATGTCACAATATCAACGGAGATTACCAAGTGGTTGGTCGTCCCAACGAATGTGCCATGTAATTATGACAATTGTGTAACACCCGTAATTTTTGGGTAAGTACTATTTCAAGTAAATGTGGAAATGGATCTTTCTAGAGAAATTGAGGAAATAGGATTTTGGAGTGAATCCTAGATTTTATAGTCTTTTTGTATGGAGAATTCAAATATGAATCCAACGGGCCTTTCCTAAGCTAAAACGAAGAAGTTATGGCCAAATCAGCGTTCAGTACACTTTTGGCTATTGTGACAGCGATTGTGACAATGTCACTATAGCCGTCACAATCGCCAAAATCCAAAACCTCTCGGTACACTCTTGGCTATTGTGACAGCGATTGTGACAATGCCACTATAGCCGTCACAATCGCTAGAAGCCAAAAACCTCTTGGTACACTCTTGGCTATAGTGACAACGATTGTGACAATGTCACTATAACCGTCACAATAGCCTGCGGGTACCAGAGTGTTAAAAATACGTTTTTTCATCCATTTCTTTCATTTCATTCATTTCCACCCTCTTCCCTTTCTCTCCCAAAACGTTCCTCCACCTTCTTTTATGAACCCTAACTGATTTTGGGACTTTCCCATGAAGATCAAAGTGTTCCCTCTTCATATTATGTTAATGGCTTCCTCTATTGATGCAAGATTAAGTTCTCATCTCCAACACTAGAGATTTTGGGGTTTATTAGGTTTTACCCAAAACCTAAGTGGTAAGTTCATACCTTCCATTTCCAAGATTCTTTGTGGATTATAAACACTCCATTGATGATTTCCTAGTATTATATTTCCCCAATTTTGATTTGGATGATTTTGGAGAATTTGGGTCAAAATTGGGGTTTTGGCCAAAATGGAGATTTTGATATAAAATGTTTGGGGAACTATTCTAAATGTTTGGAGATGAATATTTATGGTTGGAAACTTATGGATCTAGGTTTTTGGAAGATTTGGCTTGTAGATTCAAGTTTCTTCAAGAAAGCTCAAGTTGAGGTAAAATCTAGATTTAGCCTAAATCTAGCAAGGTGAGTTCAAGTTGATTTGTGAAAAATGTGTCCATGCCAAAATGTCAAATTTTAAATATTTATATGTGTTGGAACTTAGTGTAGACTTGAGAAACCTAGTCCCACATAGGAGCCAAGAGAAAGATTATACCACTTAATATATCCAAACCAATAAGCATTAAATGAATTACTTGAATGCTAGGCTTGGATTGTGGTGTGATTGAAGGGTTTTCCTTGACATTAATATATATATATATATATATATATATATATATTAAATGTCAAAGATGGGCCTTGGGGCTCTTGGGGTCGAGATAGATTGACGGTGGAGATTGTGTTGCAGGGTAACAGTGGCTGGCACGGGTCACGGCGCGACCTGAGTCGCGAAGCCACACGCGTAGTGTTCTGTCAACAGAGGCCGACGCGGGTTATGGCGCGACTATACCCGCGGCACTAACCGCGTGATGCACTGGAGTTTTCCACGGACAGAGACTTACGCGGGTTTCCACACGAGTTCACCCGTGGCACAAGTCGCGGGACTCTCTGACAGTTAACTTCGGTTGGTGGAGAAACCTATAAAACCTGCACATAATCTCTCTCATTTTTCCTAACGAAAATTTATCTTTTCCTTGGGTTTCTCTCTGCAAAATTCATCACCATACATGAGATAATTCGACAGATTCAAGTTATAAATTTGAATACGATTGTTGTATCCTCAAGACAACGCCGATACACCGGGCGAAATTTTGTCTTAGGACACTGCACAGACACGCAGGCCTCAATCGATTTCTTGGAACGACGAATCTTCGAATACGAGTAAGAATTTCGTGATTTATATTATTGTTTTATGTATTCTACATAAATTTGTAACAAGAATCTTGTTTTTATTGTATTTATTGAATAAATATTTGTACACCTTTTTGGTGTGGGGTTGATCATACCTAACAATCTAAGACAAAATTTGTGTTAGGTGAGATGGATCAATCAAACGTGTTAAAGAATCACGTAGAGAAACCCGAGAAATTTAAAGGATCGGATTTCCATCGTTGGCAACGGAAGATGTTGTTTTATCTAACAACACTTCGTGTTTCCAACGTCCTCACCGAGGATGAACCATCACCGAATCCACCGGTAAACCAAGATGGAACACCACATACTCAAGTTCAAGTGGCTGCACATCAAAGAACTATCGAGGCATGGAGATCAAACGAATATAATTGCAAAAATTATATTTTGAATGCCCTTGATGATTCCCTATATGACATTTATTCTACCTTTGGAACGGCAAGGGAGATATGGGAATCTTTGAACACAAAGTACAAAACTGAAGTTGCGTGTTCAAAGAGATTCGTTGTATGGAAATTCTTGAATTATCGGATGGTTGATTCGAAACCGGTGATGAAACAAGTAGAAGAATTGCAGATTCTTACCCACGAGCTAGAGGTGGAAGGCATGGGAATAAATAGCAATTTTTTGGTCGGTTCGATAATTGACAAACTTCCTCACTCATGGAAAAACTCCAAGCTCTACTTGAAGCATGTGTCGGAGGACATAACATTTGAACAATTAGTCCTCAAGTTGCGAGTGGAAGAAGACAATCGACTAAATGAGAAAGCCGATGCCATCCCCTTGGAACCAAACGCCAACATGATTGAAGGTAACACTTCGAGGCCGAAATTACCTAAATTTAAAGGGAAAACCACGATGACTAAGAGGCCTTTTTCTTCCGGGAAAGGTCTGATGGCCCCTCAAAAGAAATCTTTCAAAAGAGTCATGCATTGTTGGGTTTGTGGGAAACCGGGTCATAGAGCCAAGGACTGTCGACACAGACGCGATCATGGTGGTGCTGGCGGAAATGGTAGTGGAGGAGCCGGTGGGGCAAATAATCATGCTAACCTCACTCACTCCCCAAACCAATTCCTTGGAGTCGTTAAAGCACACATGGTGACCAATGTTGAAGATAGGTGGTTCGACACCGGGGCAACCCGTCACTTATGCAATTCAAGAAGCTTGTTTGATTCTTATCAAAAGGTGAAGAAAGAGGAACCGATGTTCATGGGTAATGCATCTACTGCGATGGTTGAAGGAAAGGGGAAGGTCACGTTGAGGTTGACTTCCGGAAAGGATCTTGTGCCATCTGATGTATTGTATGTACCGTCTCTAACTAAGAATTTAATTTCTGGCCCTATTCTTATTAAGAAAGGGTTCAAAGTTGTATTCGAGTCGGACAAATTTGTCATCACCAAAGGTGGTGCATATGTTGGGAAGGGTTACCTCGATGAGGGACTCTTCAAACTTTTTGTACATAGCACTGTAAATACCATTGGTGCCGCCAATGTAAATAATGATAATAAGGCAGGCACAAGCACTGCTTCTGTGTATATTGTGGATCCTTCTTTCCTTTGGCATGCTAGATTAGGACATGTAAATATTAGGTCATTACAAAGAATGATCAAACTTAACATGATTCCTAAGTGTTCTAATGACAAAATATCTAAGTGTGAGGTTTGTGTAGAAGCTAAATACACAAACCACCCACATAGATCGGTAGAGAAATCAAATGAAATTATTGGGTTAATCCATACTATTTTATGTGATTTCAAGGCAACACCCTCACGAGGAGGTAAGAATTATTATATTACCTTCATTGATGATTGCAGTAAATATTGCCATGTATATCTAATCCCTACAAAAGATGAGGCCTTAAATATGTTTAAAACTTATAAGGCCGAAGTCGAGAATCAACTCGACAAGAAAATCAAAATTCTAAGGTCGGATCGTGGAGGAGAGTATGAATCTCACGAATTTGTTGAATTTTGTGCAATTCATGGCATTATACATCAAACTACCGCTCCATACACTCCCTAACAAAACGGAGTGGCCGAGCGGAAGAATAGAACATTGAAGAATATGATGAATTCAATGTTGATAACGTCCGGAGCTCCTCATCATTTATGGGGCGAGGCATGTCTTACTGCAAATATGATCCTAAATAGGATTCCCCACGAGAAAAGTGATAAAACTCCATATGAATTGTGGAGAGGTAGGATGTCATCCTACAAAAGGATGAAAGTGTGGGGTTGTCTTGCTAAGGTTCAAGTACCTTTGCCCAAAAGGACAAAACTTGGACCTAAAACGATTGATTGTGTATATATTGGTCCAGCCCAAAATAGTGTTGCATATAGGTTCTTAGTTTACAAATCCAATGTAGATGGCATAAGCAATAATACAATCATGGAATCTGCTGAAGCAGAGTTCTTTGAGACGATATTCCCTTATAAGGAGAAGGATGGTAATACCTCTAATCCTGGAAAACGCCCAATTGATGATACTTATTCTCATGTTGATTTAAACAAGAGTGATCAATCAAGGGCAACTGAATCCTCCAAGGTCCAAGAAGAAATGGAACCAAGGAGAAGCAAAAGGGGAAGAGTCGCCAAAGAATTTGGACCAGACTTTATGGCCTTCAATATCGAAGGAGAACCACTCTCCTATAAGGCTGCCATGGAATCTTCCGAGGCACCTTATTGGGAAGAGGCTATTCAAAGCGAAATTGACTCCATTGTGCAAAATAACATATGGAAATTGGTCAATTTGCCTCCGGGTCATAAAGTCATTGGCCACAAATGGATCTTCAAAAGGAAGTTGAGACCTGATGGCACTATAGAGAAATACAAGGCTCGACTAGTCGCCAAAGGTTATCGACAAAAGGAAGGTCAAGACTTCTTCGATACATATTCACCGGTTACACGGATAATGTCAGGATCGAATTCTCAACAAGAATTAATTCTCAGAAACAATATCAAAGAAGTTTGCGGAATAACACTTTGATATTTAATCAAACAGAAAATAAAGACAGAATATAATCAACAAACTGTAAACTTGTATTTAATGCTTTGAAGTTACAAGATTACTCACTCAACCTCAATATTGATGAACAGGCTCACCAATACGAATTCTACTTCTCTAGAATTAGGATCTATGCCTTGAGGTTGATTGTCTCTCTAAAAGAATGAAAACTGAAAAATTAAATTATTATTCTAAACTATACAATATATACTGAATACAAAGATAATTACAATAAATAAAATATCTTCAGTATATCTTCCATGTATATCTCTAAGCTTCCATGTATATCCTTTCATACGAATCTTCATCATATAAGCAGTATTAATCTTCAGCAGCATTAACTACTAAGCAGTACTAACCACTAGCAGTACTAACTAGCTAAGCAGTACTAACTTTGACTAGCAGTATTAATTAATACTAGCAGTAGTAACACTCAGCAGTATTAACCTTTAAATCTTCTAGCAGTAGTAATTTTGAACCAGCAGCATTAACCATACTTGATGAATTCTTCAGTTCCCAACAATCTCCCCCTAACTTGACTTTTAGGAAGAGAAGTCAAGTTCTTCAAATTTTCTTCAAGATGCTCCCAAAACTCTATTATGGTCTAAATTCCTGTGTTTGCATCCAATCCCAAACTCTGATTGATGGTTCTTTGAATCAAGTATGTAGCCATTTCTGAATCTGGAACACACCTTAACTTTTTCTTCAGCATGGCATGTAGCTTCAATCTGCTATGATTATACACTCTATCCACTAGGAAGTATTCAGTGTGATTTAAATCCAAAGTCACTGTATATACTCCACTAATTTCATATAAAGTCCAACTGTTTACTGATTTGAAGACATCCTTGATCAAGTGCTTTACTTCTTCAGGTTTGAACATCATACACAGATACTCCATTACCAGTTTTGTAATTGAAATCCCTGAAGCCTTTAGAATATCTGCATACAACTTCATTCCTATCTCAAACATCTCTTCAATATCTGATCTAGAACATGTTCTGACAATTTTAGCCCATGTGTTAAACACTTCATACTTTTCATCCTTTCTTTTCAGCCTTATGTATTCCTTTCCATCCACTGTCAATGTATCCCAGAGAATCACCTCAGGAGGCTTAACTCCTACAGGCTCTGCTGAAATTGGTTCAGGCACTTTGTCCATCACTACCATATACAAATTAACATCATCAGTGTTAGATGGCTCTGTCTGTTTAGATAACTCAGGTGCCCCTTCTTCTTCAGCAACCTTATCAGCTTCTTCTTCAGATACTCTAGGCTTTTTAATTGGCTTTCTCCTTGCCATCATTTTTGTTCTCTTTAAAGTCTTTAGACTTTCTCCTAGAGTGGTCTCTTTCTTAGGGGGTGTTTCTTGCTCATCTGGAAATGGCTTTTGACAATCAAAGTCATTACTTTCTTTCATCCTCTTCTCCATCTCCACCCTAGCAGTTTCACTTCCCTGAAGCTTTAACATCTCTGAATCATAGAGTTCTTTGATCTTCTCAAAAGACATTTTGGAGAACATCTCCTTTTTGACTCCTACAGCACCTTTGAGAAATATAATCATCTTGTTTCTCTCTTGGGTACCTAGGAATGTCTTTGAGGGTCTTCTCTTCTTTGCAACTGTTTTCACCACAGATTTCTTCATACTTGCAGCTTTCTTCTGTGCAATTTCAGTTGCCATGCTCTGTTGATAAGCTTCATTCAGTTCAGCAGCTAGAGCTTTTGCCATTTCCCTGTCCTTTTCCATCTGAACTCTTTCTTCTTTTTCAATATCCTCCTGCATCTTTTTAGCTAGGGCTTCATCTGATTCAACCAACCTTTGTTTTTTGATTGGTTGATCAGATTCTACCATCTTTGCTTTTCCTTTATCTTTGCTCATTTCCTTCTTACTGTTATCTTTCTTGATCACTTCACCTTGTTCTTTTATGATTACACCTTTGGTCTTCAAAGTGACCTTGGGAGTATCATTCTTGGCTTTTAGTAAGGTTTCTGCAATCTCAAGATCTGTTAACACTTCTTTCACAGTTTCTGCTTCTTTATTAATGTCAGCAGTAGTAACTGTTTCTTCTTGCTGCTCCCCCTGAACATCAACTTTCTCTCCATCAAGCTCCCCCTTTCTTGTGGCTTCTTCCATGTTGATCTCCCCCTTTTTGGGAGCATCATCCTCAGTGGTCCTTCTCCTTAATTGGAATTGCTTCCTCTTCTTCCTTTGTACCAGACTAACCACCATCCTTTTCAGCTTAGCAATCTGTTCTTGTTGTGACAGAATTACTAGCTTCATTTCTTCAATTTCTTTGCCTTGTTTGAGAACATCTTGATTGATGTTCCCCATAGTTTCCATCAATTCATCGTACGTATATCTGTCCTCACCCTCTCCAGAAGTGTTACCCTCCTTTGAAGGATCATTGGATCTTTTATTTGTGGAAGTCTTCTGCCTTGCAGAGGCACTATCCACCCCTGTGGTTTCTTGGCACCAGGGACCTTCAAATGATTGCTCATTCAAAGTTGCCATGGGGGAGGTCTTATTGATGTTACCACTTTCCTCCTCTGTACTAGCAGGAGTAGTGGCAGCCTCATCACCCATATGCTCTACCTCCTCCTCAGAGAGCACCTCCTGTGGGTTGGGAGACACCCTTGTGGTTTCCCTTTGGATATTCTCTAGGGGAGAATTCTCCCTTAGAGGGCTTATAGGCTTAGTGGTTAATGGTACAAGAAGGGAAGGAGCCTTCTTGACCTGTTTTCTCTTGTAAGTTTGGGTGATGGGAGAGGTTGGTTTTTCAAGAAGGGACTGGGGAATGGATTTTGAGAGGGAAGGTTGGGCTTGGCTAGCAGTGGGTTGGTCTAATGGGGGCCTTGACCCTGCTGCCATACCTTCATTGGTTTGGGACACCACCATCATTGTAGAGAACAATGGGGTGTCAACTCCTTCAGAGTCCCCAGCAGATCTTCTCATATTTGAGAAAACCTTGCCTTTGGGGGGTTTAGGTACACATACCCCAACAGGTTGAGGTATATCCGTTAATTCATGAGTAATAACTGCTTGAACAAACCTGGGATACATAAAAAAAACTCTTTTTGTTTCCCATGTTTGAGACAAGATCATTGAAAATCATTTTAGAAAAATTATACTTTCTGGCAGTGGCCAAGCACACCAAAGCATAAGCAATAGTGCTGCTGAACTCACTCCATCCAGTAGTCTTTTTGGAGATACAATGCATAAGAGTATGGACAAAGAAACGCCATTGGGGTGAGAATTTTGCTTTAGAAAATTTGAAAACTCCCAATGGGCCTCCATACCCCATTCTTGTAAGGTTTGAAAAGAGTTCATCATTTGGGATAGAGGTTATACCAGAGGCATCGTCTAGACGTAGACAGATGCGAATAACCTCTTCAGTAACCGTGAGTGATTGATCACAGATTCTTGTCTTGATCATCTGCACACCATTCTGAACAACAATGGTTGCATTGGCCCAAAACTGCCTTTGATGCTCGATATAGATTGTAGGGGATACACTAAGAGCATGAGCAATGTGGCTTGACTTGAGGAAATCCACAATCTGATGAAATCCTGCAGCTTGCTTTGGCTTTTGTAGCATCGCAATCTCATTGTGCTCGTCGATGAAAGTCATGGATGCCATTGGTCTTAGTGAAAAGCTTGCCTGATCTCAATGTGCTTTGTCTTTGAGTGCTTGACTGGATTATTTACAATGCTAATAGCACTGCTGTTGTCAATAAAGATTGGAGTGTGTAGAAAGGTTACCCCATAATCCAACATTTGATTCTGAATCCATAAGACTTGAGAACAGCAACTTGCATCTGCTATGTACTCTGCCTCTGTTGTAGATGTGGATACTGTGGTTTGTTTCTTGCACTGCCATGAGACTAGTCTAGCACCCAAAAACTGACATCCTCCAGAAGTAGATTTTCTGTCCAAGTTTGCCCCACCTAGATCACTGTCTGAGTATGCTATTAGGTCAAAAGGTGAGTTATGAGGATACCAAAGTCCCAATCTGGGTTGCCCTTTGAGATATCTGAATATCCTCTTAACAGCTTGAAAGTGAGATTGCTTTGGCCTAACTTGAAATCTTGCACATACACAGACTGGAAACATTATATCTGGCCTTGATGCTGTGAGATACATGAGAGAGCCAATCATGGATCTATAATGATGCACATCCATATCCTCCCCCTCAAGATCTGCTGTGATCTGCTTGTGTGTTTCCATAGGTGTGCTGGCAGGTTTTGATTCTGAGAAACCAAACTTGGTTAGAATATCCTGCACATACTTGGATTGACATATGAAA
Organism: Arctium minus; assembly: GCA_954870635.1. NCBI lineage: Eukaryota > Viridiplantae > Streptophyta > Magnoliopsida > Asterales > Asteraceae > Arctium > Arctium minus. The sequence continues at coordinate 38,925,043 of OX941080.1, read as the reverse complement.
ATGCCATCTGACTTCTGTTGAACTTGGAGTCCAAGGAAGAAAGTAAGTTCCCCCATGGACCTCATTTTGAACCTTTGATGCATTAAATCCTCAAACTCCTTGCACATGTTGTTTCTTGTAGAACCAAAAATAATGTCATCAACATATATTTGGACCAACAAGATATCCTTCTTCTTTCTTTTGATAAATAGAGTCTTATCAATGACTCCTCTTTCAAAATCATTTTCCAAGAGATAGGATGACAGAGTGTCATACCATGCTCTTGGGGCTTGATGTAGTCCATAAAGTGCTTTCTTTAATTTGTATACCCTGTCTGGATAGCTTGGGTTTTCAAACCCTGGTGGTTGACAGACATATACTTCTTCTTCAATTGATCCATAGAGAAAAGCACTTTTTACATCCATTTGGTAGACTTTGAAGTTCATGTAAGAAGCATAGGCTAGGAATAGTCTGATTGCTTCTATCCTAGCTACAGGTGCAAAAACTTCTTCATAATCTATACCCTCTTCTTGAGTATAGCCTTGAGCCACCAGCCTTGCTTTGTTTCTTATAACAATACCTCTTTCATCTCTCTTGTTTCTGAAGATCCATTTTGTGCCAATTGCTCTGTGACCTTTAGGAAGGTCTACTAGATCCCACACATCTTGTAGCTTGAACTGTAACAGTTCCTCTTGCATTGCTTCTATCCAGCTGGATTCTTTCATAGCATCATGTGCCTTTTTAGGCTCAAGCTGTGATAGAAAACAAGAAAGCACTGTATGCTGTTGATCTTGCATTTCCTGAAGTCTGCTTTGATGTCTAGTCATCATAGGAGAAGAGATATCTCCTATTATCAACTGTGGAGGATGATTCTTTTGAACTCTGGTGTTGTAACTAGGTTCTTCATTTAATCCAGCCTCAAGATTAGATTCATGCAACTCAACTGAAGTGTTTTCAGATGCCACTTCATTGTTTTCTTGAGTCTCCTCATCTCTAGTGTCTTCTTCACTCTGACTTGGTTCAGTAAATGATTCCTTTTCACAGTCTTCAACTGAATTTACTTTTCCACTTATCTTACCACCAGTAAAATTGTCTCCAAATGCAACATGTCCTCCATTAATATGCTTGAAATCCTGAAGGCATGACATGTTGCCAGTCATGTGCCTAGAGCAACCACTATCAACATGCCATATGCTCTTTCCCTTGAGCTGTTGGTTGCCCTGCACATTAAATAAATCAATTAGTATGATTGGGGACCCAAGCAAAAGTGGTCTTGGGTCTCCCTTTCTCATCAAAGTATTTACATTCCTTTTTAATGAGGTTTTTAAACTCAGAGCACTCTTTATTAGAGTACTTTGTCAATATGATTGGCTTAGCAGAACCAACACTAGAAGCAGTACTAACCTTAGAAGTACTAACAGAGTTAGCAGTACTAACAGGTTTAGCAGTACTAACAGGTTTAGCAGTACTAACCTTGTTAGCAGCATTAACATTGTTAGCAGTAGTATTACTTCTAGCAGCACTATCATTGTCAGCAACACTATTTGTGGTAGCAGTACTAACAGTTTTAGTGCTTTTAGGAATCCACATATTGACACTTTCTTTAACAGACTTTTTCTTTATGTGGCTTTTAGTTTTAACAGTTTTCTTAGCCACATGGTTCTTTTCAATTTTCTTATAACCAAAGGGTTTTTGCATGGATCTTTGGAAATTCATCCTTTGTTTCATAGGATTGAAATAACAGAATTTTGCAAGATGATTCAATTTGCCACAGATAAAACAAGGTTTTGGTCTATTGATTTTACTCAGATCAACCCCTGGTTTTTGTGCCCACTGATTATTCCAGTTTCTTTGATTTCCCCTCTTTTTGTCCTGTTTTTGGGGCTCATTCTTCTTACATGCACACTGTTTGCAAGGACCTGGATTCACAACTGTGGTCTGTTTGTAATGGACCTTACCAGACTTTCCCTCTATCTTCTCTATGTCCTTGGATTTGATCCAAGCCCTTCCACAATCATCATTGGTGATAATGTTATTCTCTAGAGGAATCTCACCACTCACCTTATTCTCCTTACTCTTGCCAACCTCTTTCTCAGTCTTATCCTCAACAACTACCTCATCTAAGGGATCTATTTCAGTGGCTCCCTCAGGCAAGTCCTTCCTATCTTTGGTGTCTAACAGGTCTGAAGTAGGAGGAATGTAATTGTTGTTATATGGTGGAGGTGTTGCATTGTACCCAATTCCTCTTCTCAGCTTATCATGAATCTGATTTTGTAGTAAAGAGTCCATTGCTTTAGAAGCATTGGAAAACTTTTCTACATCAAGCTTAACCTTGGTTAGCTCCTCTTTCAGTTGTTCACTCTCCTCTTTAGATTTGGTCAGTTTAAGTTCTAAATCCTTTTTCTCCCACTGCCAGTAATTGGTGTCATATGAGTGTTGTAGTTCATTGGCTTGAAAACCTTTGATCTGATCTTCAAATCTCTCTACAATCCTTACATAGTCTTTTATATCTTTTTCTAATCTCTTAAGGTCATCACTCATCTTCTGATTGTGATCCCTGTACCTTTTAACAGTGTCTATGCAAGTTTTAGAACAGAGATTAGAACTTACCTCACATGGGAGATCAGATACTTTAGCCATAAGAGCTTGATTCTGAATAGTTTCTTCTGCTTGATCACTCCAATCAAACCCCATTCCTTGTTGAGAAACAAGGGCTTGAGCAGAGTTTCTGTTGTTATTGAAGCTTCCAGATTGAGCTTGTTGATGGTTGTTGTTGTGAGACATTCCACTTCTGCATTCTCTAGCAAAATGTCCCTTCAGATGGCATTTGTAGCATTCTACCTTTGATTTATCAAACCCTGCTCCATCTTCTCTTCTTTGGGAGAAGTTGTTTCTTCCAGTCCTCTTTATAAACTTCTTAACCCTCATGGAGAGCATGGCCATCTGCCATTTAATATCCATCTCTTCCAGATCATCGGGATGGAGTTGTTCTAAGTCATCATTAATCAAAGAGGAATTTCCATGATTAGAAAGAAAAGCTTCAAACACAGAATCAGTGCCTTTATCTTGATTTGATCCATTAGCAGCATTAACTGATTCAGGGTTAGCAGTAGAATCAATTGATGCTGATAGGAGTGCAGCATTATGAATATATCCAGAAGGCTTCTTCTTTGCCTCCACCTCAGCTTCAAATACTCTAAGATCATTGTACAGATCATCAAGTTCTTTTTCTTCCAACTGATCATTCTGTCTGAATGACACAGTGTACATGGTCCATTCATCTCCAAGGGACCTTAAGAACTTTCTGTTCACATCATCTTGATCAATCTGTACTCCCATAGTAGCTAGTTCACCAATTAGTTTATTAAACCTGTCAAAAGTTTGAGTCATGGACTCATTCTTAGTTGAGATGAAGTTTTCATACTGTTGCTTTAAGATTGCCTTTTGATTTCTCTTGGTACTTTTGGTACCTGAGAATCTCTTCTCTAGAGCATTCCAGAGCATCTGTGCATCAGTGCAATTGCAGAATTGGTGTTGATACTCATTTGGAATGGCCAAGAGCAGTGTGCTCAAGGCTTTCATCTCTGTCTGCCTTGTCTTCCTGTCTGCATCTGTCTTTGGAGGGGTTCTTTTGCCATCTTCACCAATCTTTCCTTCATCAGATGGGCCATTCTCAATGATGTCCCACATAGAGTAATCTGTGAGGAGAATATATTGCTTGATTCTGATCTTCCACATGTCAAATTCATTGGATCTAAGCATTGGAACTTTTGAGACCAAAGTACTGCTTGATTCTGTAAGATTTTCCATGATGAATAACTGTTTCTGAGAGAGTTTTGCTCTGATACCACTTGTCAGGATCGAATTCTCAACAAGAATTAATTCTCAGAAACAATATCAAAGAAGTTTGCGGAATAACACTTTGATATTTAATCAAACAGAAAATAAAGACAGAATATAATCAACAAACTGTAAACTTGTATTTAATGCTTTGAAGTTACAAGATTACTCACTCAACCTCAATATTGATGAACAGGCTCACCAATACGAATTCTACTTCTCTAGAATTAGGATCTATGCCTTGAGGTTGATTGTCTCTCTAAAAGAATGAAAACTGAAAAATTAAATTATTATTCTAAACTATACAATATATACTGAATACAAAGATAATTACAATAAATAAAATATCTTCAGTATATCTTCCATGTATATCTCTAAGCTTCCATGTATATCCTTTCATACGAATCTTCATCATATAAGCAGTATTAATCTTCAGCAGCATTAACTACTAAGCAGTACTAACCACTAGCAGTACTAACTTTGACTAGCAGTATTAATTAATACTAGCAGTAGTAACACTCAGCAGTATTAACCTTTAAATCTTCTAGCAGTAGTAATTTTGAACCAGCAGCATTAACCATACTTGATGAATTCTTCAGTTCCCAACAGATAACGTTTATAAGGACGTTGATTGCAATAGCGGCTATCCATAACTTGGAAATACATCAAATGGATGTAAAAACCGCTTTCCTGAACGGTGAACTAGAAGAAGAAATATACATGCAACAACCGGAAGGATTTGTTGTGAAAGGCGAAGATAACAAAGTCTGCAAGTTGATTAAGTCTCTATATGGACTTAAGCAAGCGCCAAAGCAGTGGCATGAGAAATTTGATAACACCATGTTGTCAAATGGTTTTCACATAAATGAATGCGATAAATGTGTTTATGTGAAACAATACAAAAGTGCTTATGTCATCATATGCTTGTATGTTGATGATATACTCATCATGGGATCAAACTTGGATGTGATAAACCAAACCAAGAAGATGTTACACTCCGCATTTGACATGAAAGATATGGGAGTAGTTGATGTTATCCTTGGTATAAAGATTAAAAGAAATCAAAATGGTTACATCCTTACTCAATCTCACTATGTTGAGAAGGTGCTGCGAAAGTTTGGTCATTATGATGACAAACCGGTTGTGACTCCATTTGATCCTTCAAGCCAATTAAAGAAGAATCTAGGAGATAGTGTGGCACAGTTGGAATACACTCAAGTTCTTGGAAGCTTGATGTATATCATGAACTGTACACGACCGGATATAGTGTATAGTGTGAGTAGACTTAGCCGATACTCACATAACCCGGGAAAAGACCATTGGTATGCACTAGTAAGAGTGCTCCGATACTTGAAATACACAATGAGATATGGGTTACACTATACGAAATACCATCCCGTTCTAGAAGGGTATTATGATGCTAATTGGATTTCCAACCATTCCGAGAGTAAGTCCACAAGTGGATATATCTTTACACTTGGTGGTGCAGCGATATCCTGGAAATCTTCAAAACAAACAGTGAATACCAGATCGACTATGGAAGCAGAATTTGTCGCTTTAGACAAAGCCGCTGAAGAAGCCGAATGGCTTAAAAGCTTCCTAGAGGGTATTCCGTTGTGGCCTAAACCAGTGACTGCAATTGGTATCCATTGTGATAGTATGGCCGCTCTCACTCGAGCGAAGAATCAAATCTACAATGGTAAGTCACGACACATACGAAGACGCCACAACACCATAAAGGACTTGCTGAAAAATGGAATCATTTCCATTGACTACGTAAAGTCAAAGAAGAATATTGTCGATCCTTTGACAAAAGGCCTAAGTAGAGAGCAAGTTTCCTTCACATCGAGGGGAATGGGCTTAAAGCCAACACAATGAGTATCCTCGGAGGCAACCTAACCTAGCGCAATTGGAGATCCCATGGTCTAGGTTCAATAGGCAAACTAGTCGGGGTCAACTCAAGCAACCACCAAACAAAGGTACGCCTATTCCTATGATGTTTTCCTTTGTAATTTTCTGTTGATGATATAGGGTTGAATGTTACATTCTTAATAATGTTGATAGCTATTTAGTAGAATACTACGAAATATTCTTGATCGGCATTACCTATGTGAGACTGATGTGGGGTCGTATCTTTGAGGACGGATATGGCTACGTCTTCTAAAACTCTCATGAAGAAAGGATATGTTCATGACCGAAATGAACACAACGGTAAGAATTAAATTATGTATAGCTATAATATGTGTGATGCCTATTGTCTCGATTTACTACAAAAAGTAGCTACTTCAAGACATTGGTTCACTATCTACGAAGTAGATCCGATAGGTACTCACTAAGACAGGTTCAAGTCCAAAAGACACCTTTTTCCGATGCATATTATAACTAGCTTGGTGATAGAAACATAAGTTCCAATTCTATTGCTTATTTTCTATTCAAATGTGGGGTATTATTGGGGTTTGAATAGAAATTGTGGGGTATTGTTGGAACTTAGTGTAGACTTGAGAAACCTAGTCCCACATAGGAGCCAAGAGAAAGATTATACCACTTAATATATCCAAACCAATAAGCATTAAATGAATTACTTGAATGCTTGCCTTGGATTGTGGTGTGATTGAAGGGTTTTCCGTGACATTAATATATATATTAAATGTCAAAGATGGGCCTTGGGCCTTGGGGCTCTTAGGGCCTCGATGGGGTCGAGATAGATTGACGGTGGAGATTGTGTTGCAGGGTAACAGTGGCTGGCGCGGATCACGGCACGACCTGAGTCGCGAAGCCACACGCGTAGTGTTCTGTCAACAGAGGTCGGCGCGGGTTATGGTGCGACTATACCCGTGGCACTAACCGTGTGATGCACTGGAGTTTTCCACGGACAGAGACTTACGCGGGTTTCCACGCGAGTTCACCCGCGACACAAGTCGCGGGACTCTCTGACTGTTAATTTCGGTTGGTGGAGAAACCTATAAAACCTGCACATAATCTCTCTCATTTTTCCTAACGAAAATTTATCTTTTCCTTGGGTTTCTCTCTGCAAAATTCATCACCATACATGAGATAATTCGACAGATTCAAGTTATAAACTTGAATACGATTGTTGTATCCTCAAGACAACGCCGATACATCGGGTGAAATTTTGTCTTAGGACACTGCACAGACACGCAGGCCTCAATAGATTTCTTGGAACGACGAATCTTCGAATACGAGTAAGAATTTCGTGATTTATATTATTGTTTTATGTATTCTACATAAATTTGTAACAAGAATCTTGTTTTTATTGTATTTATTGAATAAATATTTGTACACCTTTTTGGTGTGGGGTTGATCATACCTAACAATATGTTTTACATTAAATTATCAACAGTTGAGTTATTTGATGAGTTTGGATTATTTGAAGTGTTTAACTTAATAAACTTTGTAAAACACCCACATTGGAGATTTTGGGCAGTTTGACAAATAAATCACAAGTATTTGTGTTTTAATGAGTTATTTGCGGAAATAAATATTTTGAGTATAAATGTACATTTAGTGTGTATTTTGAAGAAATGATTGATTTTGTGTCATGGGACATTTTTGAAAGAATAAATGTTATAGACTCATTTGGAAGATAATTTGTCCCAATCTAAATTGCGTTGGAGTTATTCATGTATTTTGGAGCATTTGTTTGCATAAACATTGGTTGGTCGCGTTTTATTTCGTTTCGTGGATTTTAGCATCGGTTGAGCTTATGGTTCGGTTTTCGTCTGCGTCGGGTCATGAGGAAATTTGTACGACTTTAATAACTTAATGCGGTACTTTGGTGTGAGTTGCATTTATTGCATTTTATATCGGATATTCCATGTTTTGAGTGTGTGCGTCATTCATTTGGAGTTATGTGTTTGGACTGTAATGCATTGGATCCATAGGCTTGCAAGTCAATCATATTTAAGGTTGAGGAGTATTGATATTCTCACCTTGTGAATTATGTCGTGTTGACATTGTTGTTGTCCCGGTCGTTTTGAGAAGAGGAACCTTTATGGGTTGTACTTCGGGACCATGGGTTTTGTGATTTGATGTTCTAATTCTTGTGCACGAGGATTAGACATCATGAGTTATCAAGTAAGGAGCTGAGGCTCCTATCTTGAATGCTAGGGAGTAGGCACTAGGGGTCGAATGAGTACCCTGAGGATGAAACTCCACTAGAGAACGAACAGGCACTAAGATCGCGTATCCTTGAAGTGAAGCTCGACGGAGCAGGCAATAGGGGATACGGTGTTTTTGGGGACTTGAAAAGCAGTCCGACTGGAATTGTAGCTCGGTAGAGCAGGCAATACAGTTACAATCTGAGGTGAAGTTTGACAATGTGGCTACGTGGCTTAACTTTGTGTTCCACCACGTACAACGGAATCGGGTCTCCCCCGTCACCGGAAGGTGTTATTTGGGTATTAAATTGTATTATTTTTATTATCCATGTTTTCGGTGACGTTTTATATATATATATATATATATATTTATGGATTTTATTCATGATTTATGGGTTGAGTATTATGCCACACCTGTGTTTTGGGTGTTTCGAGAAATATAGTTTTATCCGCGTTTTAAAGATTGGGGGTTCGATTTCTATTCACGTTTTGAGTGAGTTTTGGGTTGAAACTAATTTACGAAAGAACGTTTTATATCGGGATCTTCGTCCCTAAAATAGTTTGGGATGGAAATTGTTTATATTGGTTTTTCCTGTGCTTAAATGCATATTATTGGAAACGAGTTGTTTTCATACTTGAAGCATATCATTTTGAAAGGTTATAATTTAAATTGCATTCTTCCTTTTTAACGATATATTTACTCGTGTTGAAAACTCTTGAACTCACTAGGCGTTAGCCTAACCTTTTCATTTGTCGGCATGTGCATCAGGTTCCGTTCGGGTTAGTCCTAGTAACACTGTGAAGAGAAAGGAGTGCTAGTTGTGTGATCGAGGAATGCTTAGCTTGTTGAAGTTTTCCGCATTTGTTTTGGGAAGATCAACTTGTGTTTGGGGTTGAGTAACACCTGACTTCGGTTTAGTCTTTGTATATTATTGGAGTTTATATTTGTTGAGGTTAGTTATAAATTTTTTATCTCGAAGTATTCAGAGTTTTGAACTGTAGGAGGAAGTTTTGTTCCTTATTCTGATGTTATATCGAAATTTTTAATTAGTTGCTCTTACCAAATTTGAGGGTGTTACACATATGACCCCTGTTGCTAACAAATGGGTCTTTCGTATCAAGTATAATTATGATGGATCTATTCAACGACACAAAGCACGTCTTGTTCAAAAGGATTCTAACAACATCCCAGTGTCGATTTTTTGAAACCTTTAGCCCGGTTGTCAAACCAACCACAATTCACATCATTCTTACACTTGTTGTTTGGGATGTTCAGCAGATTGATATTAATAATACATTCCTTAATGGAACTCTTGATGACCAAGTCTTTATGGACAATCTCTAGTTACATCAATGCAAAACATCCTACAGTCGTTTGTAAGCTCAAACGTGCTTTATATGGTTTGAAACATGCTCAAAGAGCTTGGTTTGAGAGGCTACATTTTTCTATTTTAAGCCTTGGCTTTAAAAACTCAGCCTCTGATACCTCCCTATTTTATTATCGTCATGGTGATGTTGCCCTCTTTGTCCTTGTATATGTGGATGACATCCTGATAACAGGAAATGACTCTACCCAAGTTCGAAGCATTATTCAAAAGCTTAATGCTCAGATTGCTCCTAAAAGGCTTGGTTTCATTACTTGCTTCCTTGGGTTTAAGACAACGAGGGGGCACAATGGTATCCATTTGTCACAAACCAAGTATACCATTAATGTGCTTAAAAGAACCAACATGTTGAATGCTAATCCCTGCCTAACTCCAATGAATCAAAGCAACAATCTTCACCTTCATGACACCACTCCTTTGAGAATGTCACTCTTTATAGAAGTGTAATTGGAGCATTACAGTATCTCACACTCAGCAGACCCGACATTGCCTATCCGGTAAACAAGTTGAGCCAATTTCTCCAACCTCCAAGTCAAAATCATTGGTTGGCATGCAAACAGATATTATGGTATGTGGCAGGTACGATCGATGAAGGAATAAAATTCACACCAACTAAAAACTTTTATCCGTTGAATGTTTTTGTGATTCAGATTGGGGAAAGGCCTTGGATGGTAGAAGGTCTACGTCAGGCTATTGTGTCTATCTCGGTGGCAACTTAATTGGTTGGAGCTCCAAGAAACACAAATCTGTAGCAAGACCAAGCACAAAAGCCGAGTATAAGGCTCTCACTCATGCTAGTACTGAGATTGTTTGGCTAAAGTCTCTGCTCACTGAAATTGGTTTTCACAACAATAATCCTGCAATTATTTGGTGTGACAACTCATGGGCACGACAACTGGCTTCAAAACCTGTTCTTCACTCAAAGTCTAAACATATTGAGATTGACATTCACTACATCACGGAGAAGGTGGTAGACAAATAAATCGAAGTTCGGAACATTCCATCTAAAGAACAAATTGCAGATATTCTCACCAAGCCGCTGTGTAACACCCTAAAAACCAGGGTAAATTTGAAACTGCGGAAACTGTACAATTAAGCATCATCAAAAGGTATAAACCTCCCAAAAAGGGGAACTGTACTTAACCTTTACAAAAATCTGAGTACGGATAAGGATCCCAACAACAAACCAATCTAAACATAAACTACCTAGATTACATGAGTTGTTGATCCAGAATCATCCAAAAATGTGGGACTTAACAATGCCCAACAATCCAATACTAAACATCTCAAAAACCCTCGGGCTCAGTCCCGGCACTCAAACCCTTGGCCACCTGCCGCTAACGAGAACCTGAATACATATCATTTGAGAAAAAGTGTTAGGCTTATAAAGTCTAGTGAGAACATACAGTTTATTCATAATCAGAGATATAAACATTTGCATCCAAACGGAAATCTTTCAAACAAGAATTTCCAAGTTAACCGTTGATAAGAATAAAATCCATTAAAATAAGGTCATAAACCTTCTTTCCAGAACCTCACAATTTAATGCACATGTAGTTCTTCGCTTTGATTTCCTTACAGAACCTCACAATTTAATGCACATGTAGTTCTATATTTGTTAACGATCAGAACCTCACAATTTAATGCACATGTAGTTCTATATTCGTAAATGGCCAGAACCTCACAATTTAATGCACATGTAGTTCTATATTCGTAAATGGCCAGAACCTCACAATTTAATGCACATGTAGTTCTATATTCCTTTACTTGGTAACCTCCAAGTAATATCAGTCGACTCAAAACCTAGGGATCCACTAGTAATAGTCTAGACTTGTCATAACATCATTCGTGACTAACCATATATATAACCATATGGTATACAAAACATTTTATAAACAAAATGCCTTTTCAAGTTCAACTTCTGGTAAGTATGAAAATCATAAAAATGAGTTCATAAGCATTCTTTTGCATAAGCTACATAATCAGCAAGTAAAACATCCTTTTACTTCAATCAAGATAGAATCCATCATTTTAGTAAAAAATGATCGGGAACCCTAAATCTCCTAAAACTCAAGTTATATCAAATATGCATAAAACTTAGATCTGAAACCATGGAGATATATAGAAGTTCCAAAAGGTAGCTTTTGATATGTATACAATTTTTTTAAAATGATAGTAGGAACTCACCAAACAGGTTTATACGAAAACCCGAAAAACCAGATATCGACCCCCTCGAGGAGACGAAGCTTTATACACCGAAACCCCGAGCACAACACTTAATACTAGCGATTAATGGAAGCTCGAAGATCCAAAGAAAACCAACTTAGAGAGAGAGAGAGAGATTTTGAGAAAATCTCACAAATGAGATATTTGTGGCTGAAGCCACTTAAGTCGGCCAGGGTCTTTCGCGGGTTATGCCGCGACCTCAACTCGCGGCATAACTCGCCCGTGTCCGAAACCCCAATATCATCCAGTGGGTTACGCGGGTTGTGACGCGACCTCAAGTCGCGGTGCAAATCGCGTGGCTCTTAAAACCCAAAACATTCAGTGGGTTACGCGGGTTGTGTCGCGACCTTCACTCGCGGTGCAACTCGCGTAGTTCACTGTTTGTTTGCCCAAAGTTCTTAAAACTAAACTCGAACTTCAAATCAAACGTGGTGCTAATGACAACAACTTAACACAAGAATACAACGATGAAATATAATGAAAATCCAGGGTGTTACAATCCTCCCCAACTTGGGAATGATTTCGTCCCCGAAATCCCAAGTATACAAAAAGATGAGGATATCTTCGCTTCATATCCTCTTCAGATTCCCACGTCACATTTGCTCCTCGGTGATGCTTCCACTGCACCTTGACCAATGTGACTTCTTTGTGACGTAACTTCTTAGACTTTCTTTCTAAGATCACGTCAGGCTCTTCTATACAACGGTTACCTTCGTCTACTGTCAACTCGGAGAGAGGAATGACGCTTTCCTCTTCCGCCAAACACTTTCGAAGATAACAAATATGGAACTTGTTGTGGATTCTGCTCAACTCCGGTGGCAGTTCCAATTGGTAGGCTTGCAAACCTACCCGCTTGAGCACTTTGAAAGGTCCAAGGAAACGGGGACTCAGCTTCCCACGCTTTTTGAACCGTATAATGCCCTTCCATGGCGATAACTTAAGCAACACACGATCGCCCACTTGGAATTCCATCGGCCGCCTCTTCTTATCGGCATAACTCTTGTGCCGATCCTGGGCCGCTTTCAATCTTTCACGAATACACTTGACCTTATCGGTCGTCTCTTGCACGATTTCAGGTCCGGTGAACTGCTTTTCTCCCGCTTCAAGCCAACACACGGGGGTTCGGCACTTTCGCCCGTACAATGCCTCAAAAGGTGTCATTCCAATACTCGAGTGGTAGCTATTGTTGTAAACAAACTCCACCAAAGGTAAGTGAGAGTCCCAACTACCCCCAAAATCGATGACACAAGACCTCAACATGTCTTCCAACGTTTGGATCGTTCTCTCGCTTTGCCCATCGGTTTATGGATGGTAAGCCGTACTCAACTTAACTCGCGTACCAAGCTCTTTCCGAAACCCATCCCAAAAGTTCGAAGTGAACCGACTGTCGCGATCCGATACGATCGACAATGGTATACCGTGCCTCGAGACCACTTCATCGATGTACAGTTTTGCTAACTTATCCATCGATAAAGTCTCGCGCATAGCCAAGAAGTGAGCGCTCTTTGTCAATCTATCAACTACCACCCAAATGGTATCGTGACCCCGAAGAGTTTTAGGCAACTTAGTCACGAAATCCATGGTGATATGCTCCCACTTCCACTAGGGAATCTCTAAAGACTGGAGACTCCCATATGGTCGTTAATGTTCGGCCTTAACTTGTGAGCACGTAACACAACGCTCCACATACTGCACCACATCAAGTTTCATTACCGGCCACCAATAGTGCAGCTTCAAGTCCCTGTACATCTTCGTAATTCCTGGATGAATGGAATACTTGGACTTGTGAGCATCTTCAAGCAGTAGATCATGGTTACCCCCAATCTTGGGTACCCACACACGACCGCTGAACAGTTTTACCCCACGGCTATCTTCCGTTAAGAGTAAACGTTGTTTCGTCATGACTTCCTCCTTGAGATTCTCTTCTAACAAGGCTTCAATCTGCGATGTCTTGATCTTTTCAATAAGGGTGGATACTAACTCGATTCTCGAACAGGTAGTCCGAATACTTCCGCTATAGTCTTTCTGGCTTAACGCATCGGCTACCACGTTTGCCTTCCCGGGATAGTAAAGCAACTCACAGTCGTAATCTTTAAGCAATTCGAGCCACCGCCGTTGTCTCATATTCAACTCTTTCTGATCAAAGACATACTTCAGACTCTTATGATTTGTGTAGAGTGTACACTTCGTGCCATAGAGATAATGTCGCCAAAGCTTCAAGGCGAACACTACTGCTGCTAACTCCAAATCGTGGGTTGGATAGTTCTTCTCGTGTATCTTAAGTTGTCTCGAGGCGTAAGCGATTACCTTGCCCCGCTGCATCAACATACAACCTAAACCCATCTTTGAAGCATCGCTATAGACCATGAAGTCTTCAGACCCTTCAGGTAATGACAATATCGGAGCTTCACATAATTTCTTTTGAAGAATCCGGAATGCCTTCTCTTTCGTTTCGGTCCAATCAAACTTCGCATTCTTCCGAGTTAGAACTGACAAGGAAGAAGAGATTTTCGAAAAATCCTGAATAAATCTACGATAATATCCCACCAGACCCAAGAAACTTCGGATCTCAGATGGATTCTTGGGAGGCTCCCAATTCATCATAGCTTCAATTTTGGAGGGATCTACTTTCACTCCGTCTCGGGTGACAACATGACCCAAAAACTGTACCTCTTCAAGCCAAAAGTCACACTTGGAAAATTTGGCGTACAATCTTTCTTTTCTGAGCACATCAAGAACTTCGCGAAGGTGCTGCTCGTGCTCCAACTCGCTCTTAGAGTACACGAGTATGTCATCAATGAATACGATGACCGACTTGTCGAGGAATGGTCGGCACACCCTATTCATCAAATCCATAAATACCGCTGGTGCGTTCGTTAGGCCAAAAGGCATCACGAGAAACTCGTAATGGCCGTAACGCGTTCTAAAGGCTGTCTTCGGGACGTCTTCTTCTCTTACCTTCACTTGGTGATAACCCGAACGTAAGTCAATCTTGGAAAAACACCCCGCTCCTTGAAGTTGATCGAACAAGTCGTCTATTCTCGGAAGCGGATATTTGTTCTTCACTGTCGCTTTGTTTAACTCACGATAATCAATGCACATTCTCATTGTGCCATCCTTCTTCTTGACGAATAGGACCGGAGCTCCCCAAGGTGACGAGATCGGTCTGATGAAACCCTTCTCCAAAAGCTCTTGGAGTTGTGCCATCATCTCTTGCATCTCTGACGGCGCTAATCGGTAAGGAGCTCTAGCAATAGGAGCTGATCCCGGCACGAGATCAATCCGAAACTCTACTTGACGATCAGGTGGTAATCCAGGCAAGTCGTCAGGAAAGACGTCTGGAAACTCGCGCACAATCTTCACGTCAACTAGCTTTGACTTTTCTAACTTGGCGTCGATCACGTTGGCTAGGAAAGATGAACATCCTTTTACCAAGCACTTGTGTGCCTTTGCCATTGTGATTATTGCCACTTCACCTTTTCTCTTCTCACCATAGATCACAACGACTTCGCCACAGGTATTGGGAAGTCGAATTAACTTTTTAGAACACACGATCTCGGCATGATTGTTCGCCAACCAATCCAAACCGACTACCACGTCAAAACCTCCGATTATCATCGGCAGTAAATCAATCGATAATTCTCTTCCCTCGATACCGAGAGTACACTTCTTCAGAACATCTCGGATTAGAACCTTACTACCATCAGCTATCTCTACTACTAACACATCCTCAAGACTAGTAGTGGACATAACAATCTTTTGACAAAACAACTCAGATACGAAAGAGAAACTGGCACCCGTATCGAATAAAACACGAGCATGTACTGAGTTTAAAAGAAAAGTACCTGATACCACATCAGCGGATGCCTTAGCCTCTTCGGCCGTCATCTGGAACGCTCGACCCGGAACCCTAGGTGGGTTCTCCTTCTTTACTGGCGCACTGCCCGCTACAAGCTTCAGGCAATCTCTTTTTACGTGCCCCGGTGCCTTGCACTCATAACATACAAGTCCTCTGATCGGACAGTCACGGGAGATGTGGTCAGACTTACCACACTTGTAACAAGGTTGAGGAGTGGCATTACAGTTACCGTGGTGCTTGGTTCGACACTTGTGACACCACCTAGCTTCCTGCTGGCTGCTGAAGTTTCGGTTCGAGGAAAAAGGTCGGGATCTCCTGGGAGGTACATAACTGTTCTCCCATTTTCTCTTGTCAGACACCACCACTGCTTTCTCAGTTTTGCTTCTCAAGAACAACTCCTCCATAAACTGAGCTTCTTCAACCATCTCTCGGAGATTGGAAGCTTTAGAATCATGGACCAAAGATAACAGGTCCGCTGGTAGGCCATTAAGATAGGCCTTCATCTTATCTTTTTCCGTTGGGGCCACGTGCCCCACCAAATCCAGCTTTTCCATGAACTGACGGGTGTACTCCCTCACCATCAAGTTTTCTTTAACAAGAGACCGAAACTCTTTCTCGATTCGGTCCATAGTCCTTTCACTGCAGAACTCTTCCAACAATTTCTTTTTAAACTCGGCCCAAGACAACTGAGCCAACACAGTAGGAGACAGGGTGGATTGAACGATATTCCACCAAGTGAGGGTCGTATCCCTAAGCAATTGGGTACCAAACTGCACCCTCTGATCATCCCCACATTCGGAAGAGCCAAAAGCCTGCTCGACCGCTCGGATCCATTTAACACATGCAACTGGGTCTTCGGAACCAGAGAACTCTGGTGGTCCGCAACCCAGAAAAGATTTATAGGAACAACTCTTCCCACCTTTCGGAGCACCAAAAACCCTGTGCTCTTCAGCTCTGACTCGGCCCCCAGAGCCCCCAGCGCCAGTCAACACATTCTCTTCCACTGCCCCATGCCTTCTGAGGCTCGCGTCCCGGTCTTCCAACATTTTCAGAAAAACCTCTTGCTGTTTCTCCATGGCCGTCGTCACCATTTGCATGACGCTGGCCATCATATCAGCTTGAGGGCTAGCTAACTGAACAACGGGACTGGTGGATGTCAGAACCACTCTTGGTCCTAGCTCCACTTCCCCAGTAAGCAACGGTGGCATGCCCGAAGGAATGACGGTCGCCGCCCTAACCACGGGATCTCGCTCGGGCGAACTATCATCACGCAAATCTCCATTGACTAACGGTCGGCTGCGTGTATTCACCATCCTAAAATGGTTTCCACACAATTTCGAGAAGGGTAAGAGACAGATCGAAAGAATAAACACGAAAGAACGTACTATTACAGTACCAAATGTCATAGAAACAGTAATTCAGGCACAATCACGTATAAATATTCTCATAATAACATTAGCTAAGTGAGATTATGAACATACAATACATAACCGTTCTGGATACCATCACCACAACGTTTGATAACTATAATTTCCATCAACTCTAAGACCAACCCATCTTAGTAGTTCTACCCAATACTCACGAATCAATGCTTAATATACTCAGTCTAAGTCTAGACATCTTACATTCATGCCTAGATCACTTAAACTAGAGCTCTGATACCAACTTGGAATACCCTAAAAACCAGGGTAAATTTGAAACTGCGGAAAATGTACAATTAAGCATCATCCAAAGGTATAAACCTCCCAAAAAGGGGAACTGTACTTAACCTTTACAAAAATCTGAGTACGGATAAGGATCCCAACAACAAACCAATCTAAACATAAACTACCTAGATTACATGAGTTGTTGATCCAGAATCATCCAAAATGTGGGACTTAACAATGCCCAACAATCCAATACTAAACATCTCAAAAACCCTCGGGCTCAGTCCCGGCACTCAAACCCTTGGCCACCTGCCGCTAACGAGAACCTGAATACATATCATTTGAGAAAAAGTGTTAGGCTTATAAAGCCTAGTGAGAACATACAGTTTATACATAATCAGATATATAAACATTTGCATCCAAACGGAAATCTTTCAAACAAGCATTTCCAAGTTAACCGTTGATAAGAATAAAAGCCATTAAAATAAGGTCATAAACCTTCTTTCCAGAACCTCACAATTTAATGCACATGTAGTTCTTCGCTTTGATTTCCTTACAGAACCTCACAATTTAATGCACATGTAGTTCTATATTTGTTAACGGTCAGAACCTCACAATTTAATGCACATGTAGTTCTATATTCGTAAATGGCCAGAACCTCACAATTTAATGAACATGTAGTTCTATATTCGTAAATGGCCAGAACCTCACAATTTAATGCACATGTAGTTCTATATTCCTTTACTTGGTAACCTCCAAGTAATATCAGTCGACTCAAAACCTAGGGATCCACTAGTAATAGTCTAGACTTGTCACAACATCATTCGTGACTAACCATATATATAACCATATGGTATACAAAACATTTTATAAACAAAATGCCTTTTCAAGTTCAACTTCTGGTAAGTATGAAAATCATAAAAATGAGTTCATAAGCATTCTTTTGCATAAGCTACATAATCAGCAAGTAAAACATCCTTTTACTTCAATCAAGATAGAATCCATCATTTTAGTCAAAAATGATCGGGAACCCTAAATCTCCCAAAACTCAAGTTATATCAAATATGCAGAAAACTTAGATCTGAAACCATGGAGATATATAGAAGTTCCAAAAGGTAGCTTTTGATATGTATACAGTTTTTTTAAAATGATAGTAGGAACTCACCAAACAGGTTTATACGAAAACCCGAAAAACCAGATATCGACCCCCTCGAGGAGACGAAGCTTTCTACACCGAAACCCCGAGCACAACACTTAATACTAGCGATTAACGGAAGCTCGAAGATCCAAAGAAAACCAACTTAGAGAGAGAGAGAGAGAGAGATTTTGAGAAAATCTCACAAATGAGATATTTGTGGCTGAAGCCACTTAAGTCGGCTAGGGTCTTTCGCGGGTTATGCCACGACCTCAACTCGCGGCATAACTCGCCCGTGTCCGAAACCCCAATATCATCCAGTGGGTTACGCGGGTTGTGCCGCGACCTCAAGTCACGGTGCAACTCGCGTGGTTCTTAAAACCCAAAACATTCAGTGGGTTACGCGGGTTGTGCCGCGACCTTCACTCGCGGTGCAACTCGCGTAGTTCACTGTTTGTTTGCCCAAAGTTTTCAAAACTAAACTCGAACTTCAAATCAAACGCGGTGCTAACGACAACAACTTAACACAAGAATACAACGATGAAATATAATGAAAATCCAGGGTGTTACACGCTGCTATTTGGGTAAAATTTCACAAGTCACGACCGACGTAAGGAAACCAAACGTCCCCAATATAAAGATCATTCTTGTATTAAGATAAGCTCTTGTCGATCACATGTGACGAAGACCATAGTCGTTACTTATGATGATGGTTGTAAGTTTCTCTCGACCATTGCCAGGAAGTCGTCCAACTGACTCCTATATCACGACCTCTGTAACGTAACTAACGATTACTTATCATTTATTACATACAACTATTTTTCCTTTATGAATCTTTTATTACAGGTTTAAAGCACATCATGACCAACAAATATAACGGACGAGCTCCATCAATATCAATCATTGTCAAGACCGTTGGGCATTTAATGCTCATTTAAGGCGACCAAAAGCTATATAAACAAGGCCTGGAGAATTATTCGGGACATCTGAACTCATCATACCTACACAGCGCTTAAGAACACTCAACTAAGTTTCTTTCAAGCAAGAACTCTCGACGAAGTGTTCCATCTCACAACGAACAACATAACGCACGGTTTACTTGTTTTTCATTGTAATATTGTCATTTGTACTTTCGATCACTCCTTCTAAAGGACGACGTCCTTGTTTGACGTCCATATTGCACTTGACGATCTCTACCATCGTCCGCGGTTTTTACCCTCGACGGGGTTTTCCGCGTCAACAAATTCTCTGTCTTTCATTTACTTTGATTCTCAGTCGTACGATTTGTCGATCGATCGCTTACTTTAGTTGTTAAAGCTCCACACCGACCTTAGATCTTCCTTTGGACGATTTTTGGCATTAACATCTATTGCTCAATTCTATTATCTGAAAGATAAGCTTGCTGTTATTTATTCACCACAACACAACTTGTTGGGGCATATTAAAATGAATGGAATTGATAAGAAGAAAAGGAATGAAAGTAGTGGTTTGGACAAACATGTGCTGGAATAACAATATTACCGATGCTCATTCTTTTATTCCCCGTATTTGTACTATACAATGAGTTGTACTCTATCTCCTCTAAGGCATGTTATTTATTGACCTCAGGTCCCTTTGTATTTCATTGAACCGTTTTGAGAATTAAACACAAGGTTGATTCTAAAAGGCTCTTTCCTCTATTCTTAACCGGAAGGAAATAGATCCGAGTGTTTTTGCAAATCACGATAGCTAAAATATAGTTTTGAAACTGTATGGATGAAAACCGTTACAACCAACAAACCAAAGGGACGAAAATTGTAGTCTACTTTAATGCAACAGAGGGGTTCGTTATTGGTGAAAAAGGATCTTCGTCATCATCTGCAAACAGGATTCTCAGGAGCGACGGCCATGGGAGACGAGAAAGTGAAAAACGAGGCCATGGAGATCATGGGATTATTTCAAGTGCTGCCTCGTTTAGTCGTCTTCGATCTCGATTACACTCTATGGCCATTCTACTGGTATATCTCTAATCTTCTCTCAGTACTAAGCAGGTTTCAATTTTATGGTTTGACTGGAAATTATGAACTTTTGCCTTGTGTTTTGTTCATGAGTAAACCTAAATTCGAAGCTCTGTGCGAATCTTATCTTTAAGATAATAAAACACTAGTGTGCGTTCTTGTTGCGAATATGTTCGTTAACTGCATATAATCTTTCTTTTTTCTTTCTAAAAGTCAGTTAATAAACAGAAGTAAAGCATTATCTCTTTAAACGCTATGTTAATTTTTCTTCATAATCAAAGGAATTTTTTATCGATTGAAATTAACTTTTGGAATGGAGGAGTAATTTAAATCTAAATGATGTTTCTAAGGATGTTATAATGTAAACCTAACATCGATTATCTCATCTATATACAGAGATGTACGGTGGTAGTTGGATTGTAGCATTTATTCAATTCAGATGACTGGGAAACTACATTTTTTCACAATTTTCTCATAGCCTGAAAGTATAAGAAGTTATACTTGGTATCAGTATGCCCCAATGTAGAATCCAGTAACTCATGGTTAAATTGAATCTTAATCCTTACAAGAATAGAATCAGGACTCTAGATTATGTGAATAAAAAAAGTTCAGTGACACCCTATCTCTTGTTTATAAAATTGATCCACTTATAGAAAATTATATACTTGTCTCTATTCTTAACATTTTTAGTCTTTTTGTTTGGAATACATGGGTCAATTGTAGCTATATAGGACATATATTTTTCCATAAACTTGTTTTAAGGCCTGAAACCTCTCCCTGTTCTACCATATTTTTGTATTAAATGCTGATTTTTTTTTTCTTTAGGTGATAAGCTGCTCCGTTTAAAGGTAAAGAATCAGAAATGATGTAATTGCAATGCATGTAGTATTTCTTGTAGCGTGCTTGAGGAGCTCAGTGAATTAGTATTTGTGATAATTTTGTATTATCTTTAGATATCAAGTTCTCCGGTGCAACAACAAACTGAGGAGATATTTAGATTATAAAAAATAGCTCTCGTGATGTTAAAACACTTTGAGCTAAAACAATTCATTTTTGTTTTAATTGTCAGTGAATGCCGATCCAAGCGTGAGATGCCGTCTATGTATCCCCATGCTAAAGGTATCTTACATGCACTAAGGGACAAAGGAGTTGACATGGCTATTGCCTCTAGATCACCATCCAGAGACATAGCAGAGACATTCATTGACAAGTTGGGCATAAAATCGATGTTTGTAGCTCAGGTTTGTGAATCTTTTTATTTTGTTTCATGAATCTTTGATCCGTTAATGCTGGTAGCAATCAACATGACATATTATTTGGGAGAGATATCCAGACTTATGAGGTAGAAAAGCACCATACCCTTCTAATAAGGTGCAAGGCAATAAGGTTTGCTTCTATTTTACGAGGCATAAACCAAACTAACTAGTTGTAGACTCTTCAGGAGCAGGTAGTGTGACAGAGATCAACAGCTATTACTTTTTGTTAGTAATATGCTCCTTGCAACTTGCAGGACTTCTAACCTTCCACACTAGAAGCTTTTTGTGCACCTATATGTGCAAATAGTCTATGTATCATTTTTCTTCTCGTGTACACTAAATTCTTGGCTTGATCTTTAGCAAAAATGGAAATGGATATGAATAAATTATAACAAAGGGGAAGATTGGGAGATCAGATATTGAGATTAAATGGTACTGATTATGAATTCTGATTATTGATACTTTATTTGCAGCCTCTTAAGAATAACGATGATGATAGAAAAGGCAGGAACTAGGAATTTGAGCTAAAACCAAACCAAACAAGCGCAGTAGATCGCACCCGAAGGTTGGGGGATGTATGCCTCCACCCCGAAGGGTGTGAAGACCCCCCCCCCCCCAGCTTGTGCATTGTGTGGGAATAGAAGTGGAAAAAGAACATAGAGAGCATTCGTAAAAGAACTTCTTGAAAACAAGAAAGGCAGTACTGCAAATTTAAACACCGGTCAGATGTAAGAAACCAAAGATCTAACAAACAAGCAAAGAGAACATACAAACGAGGCAAATACACGAAAACATACTCTAAAGTAGGATTTGGGCGTTAGGATGTACACAGACCTTTGGGGTAGAGAGTCTATTTTCATGAAGATCCCAGACTTGCAAACACTTTTTGGAGAGTCAAAAGAGAGAGAATTTGTCACAGACAAAGTTCTTTTTTTTTTAAATGAAAGGATTTTGAGAAGACATCGAGAGCATGAGACATAGGAAAATATTACTAGAAAAAGGGTGTGTGCAAGTAGGCAACAAGGACAACAAACAGTAACAACAGTAAGAACATATGTGAAGAAAAAAAATACTAAAACACCAAACCACTTAAAATGAAGTACTAGGACCAAATCCTCTTGCTCCAACCATGACAGGACATTGCTATTTTATCTGTGTCGGTTATCTACCCCTCCCCCTCTCTACATTAGCTACTAGTCCCTATAATTTTTTTTTGTTCTAGTTCTACGTCTCCAAGAACTTCTATCAAAGGTCATGTTCTTGGAAAGGCCTAAGGTCGTCATGTTCATCCTCAACTGCTCATCATACATCCTCCTCGGCCGTCTTCTCCTCTCTATCCTTACACTCTCCACCCTTCTCACTGGAGTCATCATCTGTTTCCTCTTAACGTTGCCAAGCCATTGTAGTCTTTCCTCTCACAGTTTTGTCTGTGATAAGCTCCTAGCCTTGCCTTGAAAACTCCGTTTGGTATCCTATCCAACATGGTTCAGCCACATGTCCATCTCAGTCATTCTCATTTCTGCAACTTCCATGAACTCTTTTGTTCATTTTATTTTACCCATGGCGCCATTGATGCTCTTAATGCTCTTTGTTAACCATTTAATAGGCTGTTGTTTTGATTTTATAGGGTCTTATTGTTAATAAATTGGGGATCTGTGGTTCTTAAGAATTTTTGAACTACCATTTTTATCTGCAATTACATTAAGATGGAGGGGTTGAGTGATATCAAGTGAATAAAAGAACTGGGAGCTTTTTCTTTGATCATGAGAAACGATCAATATAAGGTGCGATGTTATATCATCTTGGGTCTGATGCTCTAGATATCCTAGGTATTTGTTTGCCAAAAATGGGGAGAGAGATCTTTAGGTATTTCTTTGCCAAAAAGGGAAAGAGATCCTAGGTATTCTATATGGGAAGCTTAAAAGTACTAGTTCTACTTCTAATGTTTTTCTTGAAACTTCTTTTTATAATTTCTTGTACTGCATCAGCCACAGCACCACTATTTCCTGTTATCCTTTTTCTAAGTTCCATTTGCACTGCAAATGTGTTACCATTAGTATTAGCTGTAAATCAGCTGCTGTAAATCAGCTGCTGTAAATCAGCTGTATCAATCTTATATTTTTAGAATTAGTCTTATCTATTTTAGGTTGTATATTTGATCAATGATCCTCCCTAAATGAGTGGAGATTTGTACCTGATTTGTAGCTTCTCCTTTTGTATTTATATTCGAATTATTGTGAATAGAATTCATCTTGGGAAAATACATTTGCCTTCAATTACAACATCCAGATATGATGAATCTAATCAATACTACTGTTTTTACTAGAGGAAATGCTTCTTAATCTGGATAAATGATGCTATTCGAGGATGTCTATGCGCCGAAAAGATTAAAATTTAGGATTTTGGCATCAACACTAAGGGCGCGGTTTGCCGGAATGGATTGGAATCGGAGGGATTTGGATTTCAAATCCATTCCAATCCCGTGTTTGGTTTGCAGGATTGTCCGGATTTGAAGTTCTAAGATTTCAAGGGATTTCGTAGGATTTTTATATAATAATGTTTAAAAATATGTTAAAAACACTTGTTTTCTAATAATCAGTTAAATAAAAGGTAATTTAATTGTTTTTGTATTTTTTATAATTTTTTTATAAATAATGGAATTCAAATCCATTCCAATCCTACAAAACAAACACATAAAAGGATTCCAAATCCTCTCAATTCCAAATCCCTCCAAATCCAAATCCAAATCCCTATATGAAATACAATCCATTCCGTTCCATTGAGTAAATTACGTTTTTAGTCTCTATGATTTGTTGGAAGTTTCTATTTTTGTTCTTATGGTTTTGAAAAACGGAATTCGCAAAAGGACCCTAAGGTGCTTTTTGTTTTAAGAGTGTTGAAGTCTAAAAGCAAAATCGGTGAGACTGTTTGTTCTTGTAAATTAATAAATGTCTAAATGTGTAAGCAAAATCAAACTTAACGATATTAAGAAACTATTACCAACAAATAAAAAACCATAAATGCTAATTAAACTTATCAAAAAGCATATCTTAATTTTTTAAAAAATAAAAAAAGGGTTGGTATTTTTTTTTAAAGAGTACTAAGTTTTGTCCTATTGAGACTTGTACATCTTATATTTTCTTAATTTTCAAATGCTCTATTGTCATGGTACAAGTGGTAAAGCTCAAGTTTGTTATCTGCCTCTAAAAGTTGTTTTTAGGGTTCCAATTTTTTTAAGGAAAATAAGATGACATTAAGAAGCTAATAAAACATGGTCTTACCTCTCCTCTAATAAGAGGACGGTAAGATGTTTTTAAGGTCTTATCATAGTCGTACAAGTCTAACCTCTCATCCAGTAAGAAATAAGTGGTGAATAAGAGAGTTTTTTTTTTTAAAACAAACAACTCTACTAATATTACCTGTTTTATTGGATTAAATATGTTAACTTTTTTGTTTGTTATCTCTTCAAAATAATGGTTAAAATTTGGCTGACCATGCAAACACAAATATCTGCTTGTGATGTTTTAGGAGATCTTTTCCAGTTGGTCTCACAAAACAGAACATTTCAAGAAAATTCAACAAAAGACTCAAGTGCCATATGAATCAATGCTCTTCTTTGATGACGAAGATCGTAATATAGAAGCGGTACAAGTTCTTCCCCTTACTAATTTATTATTCTTCATTAAAAATTTAGACAATAAATGTTGATAATGCAATCCATTTTTGCAGGTGTCTAAAATGGGGGTGACAAGCATTTTGGTGAATAATGGGGTGACTCTTGGAGCCTTCAGGCAAGGGCTAACCCAATTCTCCCAAGGTCCAACTTCATCAAAGAGAGATAGGAAAAAATGAATCACACTCTTTTTTGAGCCTCTAAGAGTTGATACACTTGGATATTGATATTGCTGGGGATTTGATAATTTGAAACCGAATTCGGATTTGAATTCTGCTTTCGAAAACTTGTGGAATTATGTACCATTAATACACATTCAGTTGCAGTAGCTATTATATGATATAGCCCATTTTAAGATTTGGGCAAAATACAATAGTTAATATGTTGATTTTGTAACATTTGATAATGTGGATGACAAGTTTATGACATTCATCCCCTTTGCCATAATTTTTTTCCGGAAAAATGTGAGCAGTTAGCGGGCAAAATAAGTAAAAACTGGAAAATTTTGATACTTTATTACATCGATTGAGAAAAAAAAATATTCGTTACATTGAATAGGACTTGGACCAAACTTTGTTATATTTGACCCGTTTTTTGATTTTTGATATTTAGAGTACCGTCATCAAGCTGATGTTGCTTTACCATTTTCCTTGTGTGCCTTCTTCATGCACTGTTGCTTGGTTGCACATCATCAACCGGGTCCTAGAGATACCTTATCCTTATTTTTTGTTTTCACGGTTTTAGAATATGTTAAAGTTTAGATAGAAAACGGGTGCTTGATAGACATTTAAACGTTATTAGCTTACGATTTTAAGATTTTGCAATCAACACCTGCAAATTAGAGTCTTGATTTAGATGGTTTAAGTAGGCATTACACGAAGAACATTTAGACCTTGATATGTAAATAGTTTTCAAGGGTGTTTTGATTTTGTTGTCAAACAAAAAATAAAATGTAGGTGTTACCAAACAACTATTTGGTTAAATTTTCTTTTAATAAAAATTTTACCTCTCACAAATCACAACCGGTTGTTTGTTGTGATGAATAAATTGTCTGAATGATTGAAATTACTATTTTACCCTTATTTTGTTTTTCTTTTTTTTCAGTAAGATCGTGCTTTTGTAGCATATATGTTATTGGAGGAATATATGAAACCCGAATACAGCCTAACAAGATTAAAATCATGTTTTTTTTTATTAAGATCCAACTTTTGGTAAATAGGTTTGTAATAGTTAAATTTACCAAGAAACAAGTCACTCCATCGTCTGCTTCTTCTAACCACATAACTAGATATTTTTCAATATAGTTTTTAGTAAAAATGTGGTTTTCAGATCACTTTGAATACAATTCAATCAAACAAAAGATTTTTATTCCTTAGATTTCACATTCGAATCTGGAAAATGATTCCTTAAACCCCCAAAATTAAATCTACCTTATGTTTTTAACAAAATTACTATTAAATTCAATAATAAAGAGGCCACAATGAATCAAAATTCTACGAGTAACTAATTACGATTCAGGACCCTCAATGTGACACCCTCTAATTTGGAAAAGAGTGACTAATTTTTTTTATTTTATTAAACACAAACATTACTTCAAAAACAATCTCCAATAGGATAATGAGTTAATTATAAGTCAAAAACCAATTTAAAGATCTACAACCTCCAAACCAAACCTTATCCCAGAGCTCGACCGAGAATGGTTACTACCAAACTGAAGCATAAGTCGCTACCTCCAAGACGGAAGACGTCCCAAAATATCTAAATTTTCTCGAGCCTCTAATTAGCACCCGACTCTTCACAAATGTCACTAGCACCGACCCCACAAGGAGTGTTATTTCAATCACACGAATAAAATATATTTACCATTAAAGCAACATCTTTCCAAAACCCATCATTTTGTGATGAAAACTCAATAGCTCAGAACATCCATTTTAGTATGGAACCCAAACCCACAAACATTGTGAATAAAGCACAATATTCAATACCGAAAACATGGATAAACTCAATTTTTCAAAACACCAAAATATGAACAAAACTTAACATCCAAAATAACAAATCATGGATAACACTCCATACCCAAAACAATTCCGAAAACATGGATAATACTCTATATAGAAAACGACACATTTCGGGAACGGAGGTGAATCATTTCCATTGATCGTGGTGAAACACAAAATACACCATTTATCAACGTTATCGAACAACACCTCAAGATCACAGTCCCGATGTCTAACTCCTCTCGAGTTTTCAATGCAATACCCAGGTCCCACAGTTTAACTCCACAGAAGTTCACCTCCACAATACCCTTGATCTTAGTGTCTACTCACACGCAATATATTTACACCTACAAAGTCAATGGTCCTAGGACCGACATCACACAAGTTCATTAGTGTCAACTCTACTAGGCCAAAGCCTAAAAAACAATGGTCCTAGTGCCTGACTCCTCATGATTTTATCACAATAATACTAAGGGTCCCAGAGTCCTTCTCATAAGAGTTCACCTCTGCAATACCGAGAAGACCATAATGCCTAATCGAGAATTAGTCACAAAGTGAAAACATCAAAACTCCCACTTATAAACCATGGCTGACTCATATACATATGAATCCATTACATTACAATCTTAAATTGCATGACTCGACATAGAATGATAAACCCACTCAAAACATGTAATTCTCATAGAACATAAAATTCACATTCAAATAACACCGTTGAATGATTTAGGTTGGTGAAACCTCAAAAACTCGTTTAAACCAATACTGTAACACCCTAAAAATAGGGATAACAAAAATCCGAAAATCGGACATGCGGTATTTAAAATTGCCAAAGCAAGAGCCTCCTAACAATGAAGAAAATACACAAACCTGTTTAAATACAGTCATACTTAAACGGACAATAAATAACAACCAACTAATCTAATTTCCATAACTAGAAAAGAGATTACCAACAAGGGTGTCATTTATAAACCCAAAGGTTCTCCTACCAAAATTAAGTCCAAATTCAATATTCCCCAATCTCTCACTCAAGCACTATGCCAACTTAGAACCGGCTCCGCTAGAGAACCTGAGATACAAATCGACACCAAACAAGTGTTAGGCCAAAAAGTCTGGTGAGTTGAACAATAATAAGCATGCATGAACAGTTACAATTCTTATCAGTAGTTAACTAGAGTTCAATATATGTGGAGTCAATAGGGGAGACCCATAGCACCAATCAAGTCCCACCCAAGAGTCGATATACCTTGATGCCCTTAACAAGGAACACCCGAAAGGCCCGACACACCCGAAGACTATCGCTAAGAAAATTCCCCGAATGGCGGAGGTCTAGGCACATACCATCACAGTGGCGCCCAAGACTACATCCTCCTAGTGTACTGACTTGGTTCGTCCAACATAACACATATAGGAGGTCCTTTAGGTGTATTTCAACCCAACATATTTCCATACCGACTACGGGTACAATATTACCATCCTATCCTCATTAAGTCTAACAAAAGACCCAAATGACAATTATATTCATCATACATATAAATATGTCACAAAAATGGTGTTTCCACTAGAATCATCATAATACCCATACATGCATACATTTAACATATCAAGGTACCCACATTATGTATCCATGAGAAAAGCCCCAAACAATGGTACATATAACATAAATCATGGCACATCACCAATATCCACCTTTCCAACTATTTTCACAAAAAAATCCCAAATAATTACACAAAATAGAATAATTCATGGGATGATACTTATAAATAATATTTCTCACATAATCTCATGAAAATACCATCAAATACTTGAACCCGTAAGGATGAACATTTTGAGCAATGATGTGATAATAACAACAAATAAGCAAATATGATGTGTATCCATTTTTAACAAAAGCTTAGTAAACTCACTTTGCTAGATTTAGACTAAATCTAGATTTTACCCACTTATAACTTTCCTTAAAGAACTTGATTCTTAAAACCAAATCTTCCAAAACCTAGATCCACAAGGTTCCAACCATAAATATACATATTCCACCACAAAGAATCGTTTCCCAACCTTATACACGAATACCTCAACTAATACCGAAACTCTAACTTCCATAAATGAAGAGAATAGAAGATTACCTTAATCCAAAATTGAATCCACTAACCAAAACACCTCTAGTTCACCAAAATGGTTACAAACTTCCAATCTACGAAAGGGAGAACAAAGGGTGGATGAAACCCTAGAAAACTTTGGTGAAGAAGATGAATAGTCAGAGATGAGAAGCTTACCACCACAAAATACTCTAGTATACTTCAATAGACTTCCAATCTCTTGATAGATCCTTGAAGAGCTCTCAAAAACGAAACCGTAGCAACTTGAATCACTGAAATCGGAGCTAGGATGAGAAATATATGAAGAAATGAAGTTTGGGGCTGAAAATCGCGATTTAAGCTCGATCAGGGGGGTTTCGCGACTTATGCCGCTAGTGCAAGTCGCGCGTAAGTCGCGAGATGCACTGTTCGCCCGGTTTTCCCCTCGTTCACTGTTTTGGCCGTAACTTCTTCGTTATAGCTCCGGTTTTTCTCCGGAAAGAACCGTTGGACTCGTAATTGAATCCTTCATCCATCTAGACTATAAAATCTAGGATTCAAGTCCAAAATTCAATATCTTATTTTTCCCTTAAATTACCGAGTTCTGTATTAGCTTGAAACGATAGCTTTTCGAAATCGAGATGTTACAATCCTCCCAACCTTAAAAGAGATTTTGTCCTCGAAATCTGGCACCACCAAGCACCCAACATCGCACTTGGAAAGATCCATTGATTTCCTATCCAAAAGGAATGCTTTCACTAAACTTCACCTCATATTCGATCCCAATTACATCCCGTTGACGTTGCCACTGAATTCCACCTAACAAGTCGCCATGAACTCAAATTATAAGGTTCAATGCACCTTTCTGATGACGTAAAGAGCATCAAGTCCTTATCAATTCATTTTCCCCATCAAAAATTTTTCGGTTGCCTTCCAACCTTAGATCGAACATAACACCTCAAGGTAACTTACGACTCTGAGCTAACCACTCTCACCAATGGTACCCCAGAGTGAAATTGACCTTACACACCTCTAATAGCCCTTCATTGAATCACATTACACTCTACTAATACAACAATTTCTGTAGAAACGATCCAACTATTGATTAATCATTTTCTTAATCGTTAAATCTCGGTTGTCTCCCAACCTTAGATTGCTCATAATATCCCAAAAGCAATTTACGACCTTATCTAGTCCTTTCCACCGAGAATACTCCAAGGCTAACAATTCCCTTCGATACCTCTAAATACGACGCATCAAGGTCTCTTCAATAATTGATTTATACTTAAAGTCTACTTCGACATTCTCACCAAATGTCTCCAATAAACATTACCACCAAAGAGTTATTGTCCTTTGACGAAATTTCCTAACGACTAGTTTGGTTTGCACCATCGCAACCTCTAAATTCGTTCCTCAAAGCTGACCCAGACACAATGTCTGCAAGGGCTCCCACACTTCCATAGACCCAAGCATTGTGTTTCCACCAGAAATATACCATTACTCTCTACAGATAGTCGATTATCCCAAATCCCCTGGTTACACAACTCCAATACTGCTTTCAATTATTGCTCGATGAATCAACGAAAGCCTTGACGATTACCGAAACACCAATGATTGATTTTTAATTAACAACATCTAATCCACTTAAGGTTACCGCTTGTCCCGCAGATACACCCGATCTAACGGAAGTACACTAAAGCACACCAATAGTTATTGTCCTCAAAATCGAGTGTCGACACCTAACCTCGGAATGGCCATTCTGCAACCGTGGGTATACTACCAAATATTTCATTCCCGATTAGCATTGTCGATTCAAAGTTGACACCTACTCTTGGAAGTAGTCACCCAAATCCAACATCCTTACCAGTTAACCATAACATCATCACTATTCACGAATACCCAACAATATAGTACACCACCGACACATAGCATGTCGTCGTACCAAATTCCCACAATTCCAAAACCAACCATACCCAAACAACCGAACACGATTTTAATCCGTAGGTTTAACGAAGTATAAAGATCGTTACTTAACTAACTGGGAGAAAGCACATGTCTAACGCCTCAAACACCAAGGACACTTTTAATCCTTAATATCGACTTCTAACACGAGGGGGCCTA
This sequence comes from Arctium minus, assembly GCA_954870635.1. Classification (NCBI taxonomy): domain Eukaryota; kingdom Viridiplantae; phylum Streptophyta; class Magnoliopsida; order Asterales; family Asteraceae; genus Arctium; species Arctium minus. The sequence goes on along the minus strand of OX941080.1, from coordinate 38,893,739 downwards.
CACCTATAGCCCAATGAGTTCAAGTTTTTTCACACTACTATGCCAATTTGAAATTTATAAAACTCTCAAATACATAAGTTTTATAACAATTAAACGTGCGGTGAAAATACACTATCGTGCATTCAATAGGTTTCAAAATTGATCACCAATGCCACGCATATAAAACCATTTTCAAAACTCATTTGATCAGTACTTACGCTAATAAAACGATAACGAAAGATGCGTAACAAAATTTTCAAACGGACTACCAGGGTCTTAGTATGCATCAATTTATGCCATGCATATGAAAATAACTTTCTGTCCTATAACATGTGCAATAAAAGTTTGTACAACTCCCAAAAAAGGGTTTCACAATTTCAACTTTAAAATCTTTTACTTTAACACAAAACGTCGGAAGATAAAATTTCCAACAAGACCTATATACGTCCGATCATTTCCCAAATGTAGCAACACAATAGGAACGTAAATAATTTTTTTTTTTTTTGCGTTTCAAATTTGGGCCGCACCGATTAAACGTACTTACCCAAAACTGTAACCACAACGTCATGCAAACCGGAAATTCCCTTCATGCATTGCGGAAAACTCCTATCAGTAAAATCAATAATTGAAATATGTTCTGGACAAAAGTTCTATCCGAAATAACATAAATCTTTCATACGATTACTCACACCAACAGTATAATTTATGTAATGAATGAGAAATAGTTTTACGTACTAAAACAGTGTATAACAAGACGTTCGTACAAAACTACAGAAGGGAAATTCACAAAATCGAACCCCAAAATTTCTGCAATTAACCATGAAATGTCATGAAATAAAACTTCCCAACGTGACTCGTATACATCGGTTTATTCCCTAAAATTTAGTAAAGACATATGCATGCTATTTGAGCAATTGTAAGAGTAATTTAGTTTAATTCCAAACTGTATAAATAAAATGTTTCCAAAACCCAAGACAACATGCTCATAATATCAAACTCTTAAAGTTTTCTCTCTTTTATTCACAATATGGTATGAAATAAGATTTCACAACAAAACTTGCATGCGACCGTTTATTTCACAAAGCTAGTAGACTGATATGCGTACGCACCCGGTTAAAACATGAAATAATTTATGTCGGTTTCGAGTTCAAAGCCAAATATAAACATGCTCTCATCGTTCTAAAACATTGGCTGAAATACCATGACGGAAATTTCCAATAAAAATATGCATACATGATATGTGCAACTGAACTGCTCCCACTAAACTCAAAGGGAAACAATACCACTGTTTTTAAACCGGACAAATTTCTTCAAGACTCCATTTAGTTAAAACCTAGCCAACGACCCAACAGTTTACGTAAATACCCAATGAAAATCGATATAAATATTGAAACACGTTTGACCAACTATTATGCAAACATGACCAAAAGTATAATTAACTAAAATCTCATCGCTGGTTGAGACAAACCATTTTTCAAATGAACTCATACTCTTATATTTTCAAAATGCCTCATAATACAATAATATGTGTTTTCTGAAAAAAGGTTTATAAGATCAAATACACAAAATGACACTTACGTCAATTGAACTCCAATTATATATGTAAAATCATCGAAGAAACATCTCAACATGATTTATTTACCAAAATACCCAAATATCCCAAAATGGATGTCTCAACATGTTCATAAAACTAAACATTTCAAAATAACCAAAACTTCTCATTGGTTGCAACAAAATGTTTTCCAAATGAACTCTTTCTCTTCATGTTTCCAAAACGACTCCTAGTTCAATGACATGCATTTTCCAACGGTTTATAAAATCATATGCACCAAATGGACAATTAAATATCCAAAATATAGTGGCCGACAATTAACGTTCCTCAATTGATGAAATGTCTTTAAACAACATTTATGAAGACACATACCTCAAGGACGTGATTAACCCAAAACCCAACATGTATTGGGGCCAAAGAGTTTCAAAAGGGTTTATGAATGCAAATACGCCTAAAATGCATATAACGTAAAATAGACTCAATTTGTACAAAATCATCAAAGATGCATAAATCATAAAAATAGAGTTTACTTGTACAAAACCACCAAGAACACGTAAATCATGCTATTTAGTTGTTGAACTATTCAAAACTCAATCTGAGCATTTTAGGAGGTTAAAACAACCCGAGTTTACTAAATATGAAAACTTATCAAAATACTCACATATTGACAAATACCAAGTAAAACATACTTTTACTTCCAAAATACCCATTTTGACATGTACACCGTTTTAACAAATCAACTTGAACTCACGCTCCTCGATTTCTATAGTTACACTATCGTCATCCAGATGCTCAACATCCTAAGGCAAAAATCACGGACTTCATAGGTTCACCTCACAATTTCTCCTCGAATACATCGATTCAAAAAGTCTATGGTTCTAATCCAACCAATTAATCCGACTCGAAACTGTCCACTTAATGCAATCACCATACTTACCATCACTCCAAGTAACGAATAGTAAAATCATCGACTTTTTCTAATAGTTACCCATTCAGAAACTTTCTTACTACTCCAACGGTCGACATACCAAGGCAGTTCATACAAGCACGAGGATGAATAAGAAGGAGATTAACAAAATTGAACACGAAGGAAACGTACAACTACGTCTACAAAATATCATAACATTAGTAAACCAAGCACAAGAGAACGTACTACTACATTACCAATTGTCACAGTAACGACACTTCAAGCACCATCACGTATAAATATCCTTATAATAACATTAGCTAGATGAGATTATGAACATATAATACATAAAGGTCCTCGTTACCATCGCCACAACGCTTGATAACCATAGTTTCCGTCGACTCTAAGACTAACCCATCTTAGAAACTCTACCCATCTCACAATCATTGCCTAACATACTCAGTCTAAGTCTAGACATCTTACATTCATGCCTAGTTCACTTAAACTAGAGCTCTGATACCAACTTGTAACACCCTAAAAATAGGGATAACAAAAATCCGAAAATCGGACAAGCGATATTTAAAATTGTCAAAGCAAGAGCCTCCTAACAATGAGGAAAATACACAAACCTGTTTAAATACAGTCGTACTTAAACGGACAATAAATAACAACCAACTAATATAATTTCCATAACTAGAAAAGAGATTACCAACAAGGGTGTCATTTATAAACCCAAAGGTTCTCCTACCAAAAGTAAGTCCAAATGCAATATTCCCCAATCTCTCACCCAAGCACTATGCCAGCTTAGAACCGGCTCCGCTAGAACCTGAGATACACATCGACACTAAACAAGTGTTAGGCCAAAAAGCCTGGTGAGTTGAACAATAATAAGCATGCATGAATAGTTACAATTCTTATCAGTAGTTAACCAGAGTTCAATACATGTGGAGTCAATAGGGGAGACCCATAGCACCAATCAAGTCCCACCCAAGAGTTGATATACCTTGATGCCCTTAACAAGGAACACCCGAAAGGCCCGACACACCTGAAGACTATCGCTAAGAAAATTCCCCGAATGGTGGAGGTCTAGGCACATACCATCACAGTGGCGCCCAAGACTACATCCTCCTAGTGTACTGACTTGGTTCGTCCAACATAACGCATATAGGAGGTCCTTTAGGTGTATTTCAACCCAACATATTTCCATACCGACTACGGGTACAATATTACCATCCTATCCTCATTAAGTCTAACAAAATACCCAAATGACAATTATACTCATCATACATATAAATATGTCACCAAAATGGTGTTCCCACTAGAATCATCATAATACCCATACATGCATACATTTAACATATCAAGGTACCCACATTATGTATCCATGATAAAAGCCCCAAACAATGGTACATATAACATAAATCATGGCACATCACCAATATCCACCTTTCCAACTATTTTCACAAAGAAATCCCAAATAATTACACAAAATAGAATAATTCATGGGATGATACTTATAAAGAATATTTCTCACATAATCTCATGAAAATACCATCAAATACTTGAACCCGTAAGGATTAACATTTTGAGCAATTATGTGATAATAACAACAAATAAGCAAATATGATGTGTATCCAGTTTTAACAAAAGCTTAGTAAACTCACCTTGCTAGATTTAGACTAAATCTAGATTTTACCCACTTATAACTTTCCTTAAAGAACTTGATTCTACAAATCAAATCTTCCAAAACCTAGATCCACAAGGTTCCAACCATAAATATACATATTCCACCACAAAGAATCGTTTCCCAACCTTATACACGAATACCTCAACTAATACCGAAACTCTAACTTCCATAAATGAAGAGAATAGAAGATTACCTTAATTCAAGCTTGAATCCACTAACCAAAACACCTCTAGTTCACCAAAATGGTTACAAACTTCCAATCTACGAAAGGGAGAACAAAGGGTGGATGAAACCCTAGAAAACTTTGGTGAAGAAGATGAATAGTCAGAGATGAGAAGCTTACCACCACAAAATACTCTAGTATAATCCAATAGACTTCCAATCTCTTGCTAGATCCTTAAAGAGATCTCAAAAACGAAACCGTAGCAACTTGAATCACTGAAATCGGAGCTAGGATGAGAAATATATGAAGAAATGAAGTTTGGGGCTGAAAATCGCGATTTAAGCTCGATCAGGGGGGTTTCGCGACTTATGCCGCTAGTGCAAGTCGCGCGTAAGTCGCGAGATGCACTGTTCGCCCGGTTTTCCCCTCGTTCATTGTTTTGGCCGTAACTTCTTCGTTATAGCTCCGTTTTTGCTCCGGAAGGAACCGTTGGACTCGTAATTGAATCCTTCATCCATCTAGACTATAAAATCTAGGATTCAAGTCCAAAATTCAATATCTTATTTTTCCCTTAAATTACCGAGTTATGTATTAGCTTGAAACGATAGCTTTCCGACGACCCCCTGTGTAACACTCTCAAATCTGGAAATAGCGACCAAATAAAAATTTTCTAATTTCATCGACAACTGATCAACTACTACAACAATCTAAGGTTTCACTTCAATAAACACAAATCAATCTCTATACACAATCTAATATAGGTACAAATGTTACTAAATCCCAAAAACAGTCACCATCTCCAATTGCGGAAGACTTCACCAATCTACTCACTCTCATGCAAACTAGTGCTCATATCTTCATAGCACCGCTAGAACCAAACCCCAACTGAAACCTGATGCACATGACGACAAATAAAAGGTTAGGCTAACGCCTAGTGAGTTCAAGAGTTTTAACATGAATAAATATATCTTTAAAAAGAAAGGAAATCAGTTCAAATCAAGATCCTTCAAACTAATTTACTTTAGAAATAGAAACGACTCGTTTTCCCATAATATGCACCTTAAAGACAACGTTCCAATACAAAAATTATTTATAAAACGATGCAACCCAAAACTCGCTCAAAACGTGAATATAAATCGACTCCCAAATTGTGAAACCGTGAATAACACTTCACATCCCAAAACGCCCAAAAACACGGGTGGATCATAACACTCAACCCATAAATCATGGTTAATAATACCATATACAATATATCACCGAAAACATGGATACAAGACACAGTACCCAAAACAACACTTTTCGGTGACGGGGGAGACCCGATTCCATTGAATGTGGCGGGCACACAAAGTTAAGCAATATGTCTATGTTATAAGCGTATCTTCAAGGATAAACAACCATTGACATCAACCCTATCCAAGTCTTTAGTCAAGGTAGACATCAACCCTATCCAAGTCTTTAGTCATAATAGGCATCAACCCTATCCAGGTCTTTAGCCATTTGAACATCAACTCTATCCAAGTCTTTAGTTCAGTGCAAACGTGGGTTCAACTCTATCCAAGTCTTTAGCCCCAAAGAATCACCAAGTTCAACCCTATCCAGATCTTTACCTTGGGATCTCACCATCCTTGACACGCTTGATTATTTATGACTTACATCGTATCACCAACGCCTACTTCCAGATTACAACACATAAATCTCATCCCACTTACACGATAAGACCGACCTCTATGCCTATGGATCCATTGCATTACAGTCTAACAAGTTACATGACTCCAACGGATGAACTAACGCATCCAAAATATGTAACTCACAAATAAGATGCAACTAGGTACACCATACGACAAGGCTCCATATCGAGTTACCAAAACCGACGAATACTCCAAAGACTCATCTGAGTTTAAATCAATCCCAACGGTATAATAAATATTTGGCCAAAATACATAAGTCGATAAATTATATCATTTTCCAACAATCCTTGACTCTTCATTTCAAATTGGCCTTCGGCCCAAAACCAAAACGTTTACGATTGCTAAAATTTCCTCAAAGTCGGGAACGCCCCAAAATCAATATGACTCACACATTCGTATTTTCAAAACGTCCCACTACAAGAATGATGCATATTTCCAACAAACATCTAAAATGCATTTTGACCAAGTAAACTCCATTTATGCAATAAAATCATTAAAACACTTTCGTTTATGACTTAATTGTCGAGATGCCCAAAATTCCCAAATATGGGTGTTCTACAATGTTTATAAAGTTAAACACTTCAAATAGTCAAAAGTTACCAAATAACTAAACAGTTGATAATTTCATGTAAAACACATAAACACTTTAAAATAGACATTTTGGCATGTACATCATTTTCGCAAATCAACTTGAACTCACTTTGCTAGGTTAAGTTAAACCTAGGTTTCCAAACCCAACCATTAGCCTCCACTATTAGCTTCCACTGGTGTAGACTCCACCATTTCCAAGCCCTCTTCAATAATAAGCTAGGGTTTCCAAACAACCCATTTCTTCATGTGTAACACCCCAAAATTTTGGTGGCTTGTGTTTTATTCGCATATCGAAAGAATGCCTTGTACGGTCTCTTCGCGACAGATTCTTCTTCATTTTCTTAGAGTTGGGTAAAATCGGTTCGAATCGTCGGGTTTCAGCAACTGGAGGGGGAAGTCGGCGACTGTGCCCGCGATAGTGACAATGTCACTATCGCATGGGCAATGTCGCGGTGGGGATCGAGGCTACGATACATATGGCGCGATTGTGACCGGCGACAGTTCCATGGTCATAATCGCGAAGTCATTGTCGCGAGAATGGGGGTGGTCGCGGTACAATCTGCGCGACTATGCCCGCGATTGTGCCAAAGGCACTATCGCGCGCGGTGTCCAGACTACCATTTCCTCATTTAATGCCATTTTTGAGTTTAGAACCCTTGTTTGGAACCTGCAGCTTCTAGTGACAATTTTCACACACTTAAGGTGCGATTTTCACACACTCTCTTCTCTATCTTTCTTCATTAATTGGTAGGTGGGTGAATCATTAATGGTTGGTGGTTTTTAGGATTCTAAGTTCATTGAAGCTCCACTCCTTCAAGTTCAAAGGGTCCAAGACTCAATTCCACCCACTCCTCATTCTAGGGTTTGTTCATTTAATCTCTAGGTAGGTTTCCTTAACTTACAAACATTTATACTTGCACTATTACTTGCTTACATGGGATTTATGTTATGTTGTATGTAACCTAAAATCTAGGGTTTTATATGTTTTCCATGTCCACTACTTTGGAGTGAGTGTAAGGGTCTAAACACCTTGTGAGGTTCCTTTATGCAAGTTTCATGAATGGAAGATAGATTTTCCTAAGTAAACACTCTTCTAAATGTTAAAATCAAATACATAAATTCTTATTAGCAGTTGAAGTCATTTTACTATTTAGGGATTTATATGTGGCTAAATGAGCTTTAGCTTACCATGAGGAATGTGTAACAAGCATGAATATATTATTTGTGCCAAGAATATGCTTACATGAATATTGTTAAACTTACTTGCTCATAGTCTTTTTGGGAAGTCGTATGTCTATTTCCTTGTGCACGAGGATTTAGATAGTATGCAATATATTGCATATTTATTGCCATTGGGCATTAGCGGGTAGACAATAGGGGGCGCAAGTCCCTGAGTTGGAACTCGGCTAGATTGGATAGACAACCTTGTCTTTAAGTCCTTGAGGTGTAACCCGACGGGGTAAGCGCTAGAGGCATAAACGGTTTGAGGATTGTGATATCCGGCGTGGCATGGGAACTAGAACTGGGATTTGTGGTGAAATCCAATCAACATCGCGGGTGACTCCATTCACGTGTTCTCGTCACCCAAGATGGTAACAGGTCACTCCGTTTTACTTGGGAGTTTTCTTTGTTATATTTGTACAGGATGGAACAATACCCCGTTTGAGAGGTTTTGGCATTGTTTTCAATGCATGGGCTTTGGTAACATTTAATTGTTGTTCATATCAACATTATAAACTGTCTTGGTACGTTAACCATTAGACTTCGTCCTAACACTTGTGTTCATGTTTAATGGTTCACAGGTTCCGCTAGTGGTGCGAGTAGGGCACCTTGATTCACCGGGATCGCACCTAGGACTCCTCCTTGGACCGGGCATTTTTAGGAAATCGAGATAGAGCGTTTTTGAAGTCATAGTGACACCCATTTTAATCTAGTTATTAATTGTTCTAGATTGAATAGGTTGTCATGTATATGTCTTATTTATTCCGCTACTTTAAATTGTAGAACTACCCCAACTCTCATGGGTTATAGTCGTCACGTTTACAGGTTGTGGATTCCTATTATTTTAGACGTTATATTGCCGAAATTTTGAGTTTTATTTTACCCCAATTTTTAGAGTGTTACAAATTGGTATCAGAGCTTTAGTTTAAGTGAACTAGGTATGTAAATTCGATGCCTAGACTTAAGCTGAGACTATTAAGTTATGAATGGCGAGCGTTGGGTAGAATTTCTAAGATGGGACGACCTTAGAGTCAACATAAATTACGCTGCTGAGAATTGTAAAAGTGGTAGCGAGGATTTTCATGTAGTGTATGTTTATAATTTCAATTAGCTACTGTTATTATGAATATATGATTACGTGCATGTGCTTGAATTACTATGATTATGATAATCAATGAGCGGTATGAGTATGTTTCTTGTGTAATTCTAGTGTTGCTTATCTCCTTATCCCTCTAAATTGTGTGGCAGATCCGAAATGGTAAATACTCGGAGTCGACCACTAATCGAAGGAGAAATGCATGAGGATAGTACGTCCAACCCGAATCCTGTAGCTCGGGTGGCAAATGTAGTTCCTCCCAACATGCCGCCAATATTTACCGGACAAGTGGAACACATACCTAGAGTGGAGTTGGCATCCACAAATCCGGTCATTCAGGAGGCAAACCCGCAGGCCGATATGATGGCTAGTGTTATGCAGATGGTAACATCGGCCATGGAAAAGCAACAAGAAGCATTTCTGAAGATGTTAGAAGACAGGGACGCCAGTCTTCGGAGACCGGAAGTGGTTGCAGAGAATGCGGTAGCCGGTTCGGGTGGTACTGGAAGCGAGAACCGTACTGATGGGGTGGTGGTCTTAGAGACAAGACAAGCAGGGAAGGGTTGTTCATATAAATCCTTCATGAGTTGCAAGCCGCCAGAGTTTTTCGGGGCCGACGATCCCATGGCTTGCATGAGGTGGTTGAGGGAAATTGAACAGGCCTTTAGAGCTTGCGGCTGCGAAGAAAGTCAGAAGGTGAATTTTGGCTCCCAAATGCTTTGGGGTGCGACTCTAATCTGGTGGGATGTCTACAACGCGACCATAGGGGAAACAGTTTTAGCAAAGATGTCTTGGGCTACATTCAAGGAGAAGGTTATGGAGGAGTATTGTAATGAACAAGAAATGAATTTGATCGAAGAAGAGTTCCGAGCTCTAACGAAAGGGGAACGGACGGTGAAAGAGTATACCCGCCTCTTCATGGAAAAGTTAAACCTTGTGGGGCACGTGGCCCCAACCGAAAAATATAAGATAAAAGTCTACTTGAAGGGTCTACCTGCGGACATGGGGAATAGAGTCTGCAACTCTAAAGCTACAAATCTTCGGGAGTTTATAGAGGAGGCCAAGATAATGGAAAGAGTCTACGCAAAGGACAAAGAAGAAAAGTCGAAGGCCGCGGAAAAGAGGAAAGGTGAGGCGCCGCCGAGTTCATTCAAGAAACCAAGGTTTTAACTGAACGTTAGAAGCTTTGATAATCGCCGAGAGGCGAAATGGTGTTCTAAGTGCAAGAACAAGCTCTTTGGTTCTTGTAATTCCAATTCCAATCAAGTCTCGTGTTTCAAGTGTGGCAAGCCGGGTCACACAAGTCCAAGTTGTCCTATGCCGGGAACACTCTGTTATGAATGCAAGGAGCTGGGTCACGTGAAGAGGGATTGCCCCAAGCTAATGGGTGGAGCGAGAGGAGGAAACCCACCAATTCAACCAAAGAAGGAAACCGTCCCAAAGGCTCAAGGGAGGGTCTTCCAAATGTCGAGAGAGGAAGCAAAGGAGACCACCGACGTGGTGTCGGGTACGTTCTTACTCAACTCCCTTGCCGCTAAGGTGTTATTTGATTCCGGTGCAAATTTCTCTTTCGTGTCGCTTGATTTTTGCAAAGACTTAAATGTGCCCACTAGTACTCTTAGCGATGCATTGGTAGTAGAAATAGAGAATGGGGAGCAAGTGATCTTGCTTGAGGTGTTGAAAAGGTGCCACCTAGATATTAGTGGGGAACTCTTTGAAGTGGACCTACTTCCCATGGTGATTGGGAGTTTCGATGTGGTGATCGGGATGGACTGGTTGTCATGGAACAAAGCGGAGATCTTATGTTCAAAGAAGTTAATCAAATTACCGACTTCAAGCAGAGGTTTTGTTTTCGTCTATGGGGAGAAACGTAAGGGCGAAGTGGCTCTCATTTCATCCATCAAAGCACGTAAATGTCTCATGAAGAGTTGTCCGTCATTTCTTGCCTATGTGTTAGATGCCAAATCGTAGAAGAAGAAGATTGAAGATGTGCGGATCGTTAGCGAGTATCCAAACGTTTTTCCTAACGATCTTCCGGGCTTGCCGCCCGACCGCCAGGTGGAGTTTCGAATCGATTTAGTCCCGGGAGCGGCGCCGATTGCCCGTGCACCGTACCGTCTTGCTCCGACCGAAATGCAAGAAATGATGTTGCAACTTCAAGAATTGTTGGAGAAGGGATTTGTGAGACCGAGTTCTTCGCCTTGGGGAGCTCCGGTGCTCTTCGTCAAGAAGAAGGACGGGTCGATGCGGATGTGTATCGACTATCGAGAGCTGAACAAGGTAACCGTAAAGAACAAGTATCCGCTACCTCGAATCGATGATCTCTTTGATCAACTGCAAGGAGTCGGATGTTTCTCAAAGAACGATCTCCGATCGGGTTATCATCAAGTGAAGGTTAGAGAGGAAGACGTTGCCAAGACCGCCTTTAGAACCCGTTATGGTCACTACGAGTTCCTGGTCATGCCTTTTGGGCTAACTAACGCGCCAGCGGTATTCATGGACTTGATGAACCGAGTTTGCCGACCATTCTTAGATAAGTCGGTCATAGTGTTTATCGATGATATCTTGGTGTACTCGAAGAATGAGGAAGAGTACGAACGACACCTCAGAGAAGTGTTAGAAGTGTTGAGGGATGAGAAGTTCTACGCCAAATTTTCCAAGTGCGAGTTTTGGCTAAAAGAAGTTCAGTTTTTGGGTTACGTGGTGACAAGTGGAGGAGTAAAGGTGGACCCATAAAAGATTGAGGCCATGATGAATTGGGAACCACTAAAGAGTCCAACTGAAATTCGGAGCTTCTTGGGTCTAGCCGGATACTATAGAAGATTTATCCGAGATTTTTCCAAGGTCGCCTCACCATTGACGTCTCTGACAAGGAAGAATGTGAAGTTCCTTTGGACCGAGAAGCAAGAACAAGCCTTTCGGACCTTACAAAGGAAGTTGTGTGAGGCGCCAATATTATCCCTACCCGAGGGGACAGAAGACTTTGTGATCTATAGCGATGCATCTAAAATGGGTTTGGGACGTGTCTTGATGCAAAGGGGCAAGGTCATAGCTTATGCATCAAGGCAATTGAAGGAACATGAAAAGAATTACCCAACTCACGATCTCGAGCTAGCGGCGGTAGTGTTCGCTTTGAAGTTATGGAGACATTACCTTTTGTAACACCCGGAAATTCTCAAGGTAAGTATTTATTCCTTTAAATGCATTAAATTTACCTATGTGAGTATATGAGCCTTTGTATGCGTTTTATGATAGTTGATATGTTGAAATGACGTATAATCTGACTTACCATCCTTAATTGTTCAAATATCGCGTTAGTTATCGATTCAGGTCAAAATTCGGGACGTTTGGGGTGTGGCACGACAATGACAGGCGACTATGACATGGTTACTGTCGCCGTGTCAAGGTCGCGGGGAGTGTACCGTAGGGGTTGTGTGTGTGGCGACTATGACACGGTCAATGTCGCCGTGTCAATGTCGCGAGGGATGTACCGAGCCCTCGGGGGTGTTCACGATTATGACACGCGACAATGCCCATGGGCATTGTCGCTGGGGCATTGTTGCCCGCGGGGGACAGTTCTCTTTGACTTAAACCCTTCTCAACCCTCATTTGTCACATTCTCACATCCAAAAACGGGAGAGCTTCTCTTTGGGCGATTTTTGAGCCTTCCAAACACACACACATTTATTGCTAGGGTTTTAGGTTGTTGGGAGCATTAAGTGATCATCAAGCTTCATCCAAGTGTCCCCATTGAAGTGTTCTTCAAGATTCTCAATTCTCACCTTCAAGTCTCATTTCCTCCAACTTCTAGGGTTTCCATATTTTCTAGGTTTTGGTCCAAAAACCTAGATTGTGAGTTTACTAAACCTTTGTTAAAACTAGATACACATCATAATCTTCTATTTGCTATTTTATCTCTATGTGTTCAAGTATTTGGGATTTCTTGATGAAAACAGTTGGAAATATAGATATTGGTGATATGCTATGTCTTATGTTACGGGTGCCATTATTTGGGGCTTTTCTCATGGATACACAATGTGATTAACTTGATATGAAATGTACGCATGTATGGGTATTATGATGGTTCTAGTTGGAATACCACTTTGATGACATATATTTATATGAATGATGAATATAAGTGTCATTTGGGTCTTTTGTTGGACTGCATGAGGATAGGATGGTAATATTGTACCCGTAGTTGGTATTGAAATATGTTGGGTCGAAATACACCTAAAGGACCTCCTATATGTGTTATGTGGATGAACCAAGTCAGTACACTAGGAGGATGTAGTCTTGGGCGCCACTATGATGGTATGTGCCTAGACCTCCACCATCCGGGGAATTTTCTTAGCGATAGTCTTCGGGTGTGCCGGACCTTTGGGGTGTTCCTTGTTAAGGGCATCAAGGTATATCGACTCTTGGGTGGGACTTGATTGGTGCTTTGGGTCTCCCCTAATGACTCCACATATATTGAACACTGGTTAACTGCTGATAAGAATTGTAACTGTTCATGCATGCTTATTATTGTTCAACTCACTAGGATTTTTGGCCTAACACTTGTTTGGTGTCGATGTGTATCTCAGGTTCTATCAGCGCCGGTCCTAAGCAGGCTTAGTTGCTTTGGGGTGAGAGCTTGGGGATTTTGCACATGGACATATTATACTTTTGAAAGTGAATCGTTGGGTTCTTAGATGACAACCCTTTTGTAATCTCTTTTCTAGTTGTAGAAATTAGATTAGTTGGTTGTTATTTATTGTCCGTTGAATTACAGTTGTAATTAATAAGGTAGTTTATACATTTCCCCATTTTTGGGAGGCTCTTGCTACGGCTATTTTGCATACCTCATGTTCGTTTTGCGGATTTTTGTTATCCCTATTTTTAGGGTGTTACACCTTTATGGTACGAAGTGCACTCTCTTTACTGACCATAAAAGCCTGAAGTACGTCTTCGATCAGAAAGAGTTGAACATGCGGCAACGGAGATGGCTCGAACTACTTAAAGATTATGACTGCGAGCTTCAATACCATCCTGGAAAAGCAAATGTGGTAGCGGACGCTTTGAGCCGAAAGGAGTATAGTAGTGGCGTTCAAGCCACCTTTGCAAGGGTGGATGTGGTCTCAAGCTTAATTGATAAAATCAAAGTGTCACAGTCGGAAGCGCTTCTTGAAGCAAACCTCAAAAGTGAAATTATGGTGAAACAACATCTCCAATTGACCGAAGATGGAAGAGGTTTGAAGTTATACCAAGGTCGAATCTGGGTGCCAAAGATTGGGGGATGTCGGGACTTGTTATTCGAAGAAGCGCACAATTCCAAGTACTCAATTCATCAGGGAAGCACTAAGATGTATCGGGATTTAAAGCTCAACTATTGGTGGTCGGTGATGAAGTTAGACGTGGCCAGATATGTGGAGCGATGCGTAACTTGCCTACAAGTGAAAGCGGAGCACCAACGACCTTACGGTAGTCTGCAATCCTTGGAGATACCGGAATGGAAGTGGGATCACATTACTATGGACTTTGTAACCAAGCTACCGAAAACCTTGAGAAACCACGATACCATTTGGGTAATAGTGGATCGTTTGACCAAAAGCGCGCACTTCTTGTCCATGCGAGAGACTCTACCGATGGACAAGTTGGCCAAGTTATATATAGATGAAGTGGTCTCGAGGCATGGAGTGCCACTTTCTATTGTATCCGACCGGGATAGCCGCTTCACATCTCACTTTTGGGATAGTTTACAGAAGGGGTTGGGCACAAGAGTTAAGTTGAGTACCGCCTATCACCCGCAGACAAACGGACAGAGCGAGAGGACCATCCAGACTCTCGAGGACATGTTGAGTGTTAATCCAAGATCTCTAAATCCTAGAGAGAGAAAGTAGAGAGAGAGAGTAAAGCGCAAAGTATCAAATGTATTAGAATGAATGTGTGAATCTTTACAAGACACAAGGACCAAAGGGACTTAAATACCCTGGTCAATACAACACAAAATGAGACATCAAACACAGTATAAGACCAAGCCTATAAATACAATGATTACTATAAAATCAGACTTAACAATCTTCCCCTTAGTAATCATTGGCGCTGTGGTCTTCAAAATCCATCTTCTAAATCAGCATGGACCAACTAAGCGACTTTGCAAAGCTTTCTGACTTTTAAAAAAAAATCTTCTCAGCATCTTTCAGTTTGAGTTATCTTTGCTGCCTTGACAAGTCTGGACCAGATTGGAATAAACTTGAAAGAACAGTTGATTCATCAGTATGTGCTCTAGACGACACACCTCTTTAAATGACCCTGAATGAACAATGGTGGTCGGAGCAGGAACAACAAAAGATGTAGTATAACTAAGAAAATAGAATCTTGAGCAGCAAAATCTTGATCAGCAGATAAACGTTTGAGCTCTTTGTCTCTTTAACATCTCCTTAACTTCTCCCCCTCATGACCTTGATGATCGGGATCAACTTGGTCATGCAAATGTTGGAGACGAGATAGCTTAAGATCTGCAAAATCAGAATAAAGGAAAAATAGGGGAGGTTTGCGCGACACGCTCGTGGCGCAAAGTAAGGTTTGCGCTAGCCGAAGGTGGCACAAAGTGAGGTTTGCGCTACCAACTGTTGGCGCAAATCTGACTTGAACTCAGAAAAATTTTACCTTTTTAAGCTCTTTGACTCCCCCTACACAAATGCACTATATTTGACAATTCAAGTTAGCATTCATATAGAAAATCAGATACTCCCCCTCGAAAACAGATAAGATCATTTCAGAAATTTCTCCTTTATTTACTCCCCCTTGAATAATGCACAAACCCATTAAAATATAAATGAGAACACAAGAAAATGAAACATCAATGTAGAAAGAAAAATATACTGAATATGTATTATGAAACGACTAAATATATAAAAATTTAAACAGAAACAAATAAAATTCTACTTAGTAAAATATCACAATAAAATCCATCAGATGAAATCAAATGTATGTGTTTGGATACAGAAACAAGTTTTATTGCATATCAAGTTAAGACATGTTCAGTTTCAAAAACTTTCATCAATCTATTCAGTGTGCTCGCATGTGAACTTCGATTAGCTTCAAGAAAATGCAATTCTAAAAATATAATAGAGAACTTTGCAAATAATCACACTAAGCCATCAAGAATTCAGACTTTCACAAATTTATAGGTTTATTACAATTCAAACAAATCACCAAGTATCATGAGATGTGTGCACATTGGCATCTTTTTAGCATTGTGCTCTATGGCATCTTTACATGAGTGTGCTCTTTGGCATCTTTTAAGCTTGTGCACTTTGGCATCTTTTTAATCAAAAAGTTTATTAAGTAAAGAACATGCCGTAAACGTAATTTTCTATCTGATCTTATTGCAGGATTTGGGTCAGTCGCTCCCAGACCAGTTGGCCTTAGGGGACTAGGTGTCAAGCACCCCTTGGAACTTACTCTCCCATATCAGAAAGGCTACATCGACACATCCTAAACCCATTCATACCAGTAGAACATGACTTTCGATCTGGTTCTATAGAAGGATTTGGGTTCGATCACTCCCAGATCAATTGACCTTAGGGGACCAGATGACAAGCATCCCACAGAACTTACTTTCCCAAACCAGAAAGGTCACAGGTACAAACTTTTAAACTCAGAGATTTCAGATTTATAAGAATTTAATAATCATCTCAATCACAAAGTTTTATGTTTAAGTGCTTAGCCCATATTTTCATTACGATCCAAAATTCCAAATTTTTAGGTTTTCTAAGCATTGTAAACTATAAATATTCCGAATCACACAACTTTAAAGCAATATCAAAAGTTACGAACATGTTGCTGACTTTTCGACTTTTAAAAGACTTGAAAGATGAACATATAACAACTTCAATATAAACAAAGCAACTTGAAAATTTATCCTAGACACACATTTTATTCAAAAGAAAGAAAATTGTAAAACTTTTACTTGATAGAATAAAATTTGTGAGGGTTTAAACTTTAAAAATCAACATGCCGAGATTTGAAAAATAAAAAAAAATTTGATAGACAGATTTATATTCAGTTGAAACAAAATATAATTCAATAATATCATCTTTCGCATAACGTATAAAGAATTTGTGTCTCATTTGAAAAAATTTGGGTTGAACAAATTCAGGAGTTGAATAAAATAACTCAGATTCTTTGAATAACATTTGAGAAAACTGGAACAACATCATAAACAGAGGTATATGCAGCGGAATAGAGTAGATGCACTCACAGTTTCTCATTAGTCAGAAGCTTAACTATATTGAAGAACGAGTTCTAAACTGACACGTTTAGAAGTCGAAGTCCATTGAAGTACGGGTTCTAAGCTGAAGTACTTAGAAGCCAAAATGTTGACAATGAAGTCTGGGTCTTGAGCTGATTTACTCAAGAGCCATTTGATACTTTACTCTCTCTCTCTCTCTACTTTCTCTCTCTAGGATATAGAGATCTTGGATTAACAATTGGTATCAGAGCCAATCTAGATCTTGAGAGAATTGAGAGAATTGTTTTTCGTATCTGAATTTGTGCATTAATCCGAAATTTTGATTGATTTTCTTGAATTTCTTTCAAGAAAATCTCGTTTTTGGATTTTTCATCAAATTCAGACTTGTTTTTGGTCGAATTTTGTTGAAATTTGATTTGTTGGATTCGGTTTTGATTGCTAAACATCTTTAATTCACATCTATTTGCAAGAAATTCAAGTCTTGTTTGTCAATTTTGAAATATTTCGATTTCTGGAAAAGTCGTGTTTTACGAACTGTTAGGGGGCGTTTGGTTCGCTGGATTCCGCCGGAATCTGGTGGAATTGGAATGGTCAATTCCATTGACCGAATTCCGTCGTGCTGTTTGGTTGCCAAGGGAATGGAATTGAATTCCATGAAATCCTTAGATTAAGGAATTGGTCATTCCATTTGAAAATGGATGGAATTGAATTCCATTCCATCATGGTTTTTCAAAAATACAAAAATACCCTCCAAACCTTTTCTAACAAGAATTCCATTCTCTCTCTCCTCTCTCTCTCTCCTCTCTCTCTCCTCTCTCTCTCTCTCTCCTCTCCTATCTCTCTCTCCTCTCTCTCTCTCCTCTCTCTTTCTTCCTCTCTCTTTCCTCTCCTCTCTCTCTTCTCTCTCTCTCTCTCCTCTCTCCTCTCTCTCTCCTCTCTCTCTCTCCTCTCTCTCTCTCTCTCTCTCCTCTCTCTCCTCTACTCTCTCTCCTCTCCTCTCTCTCTCCTCTCTCTCCCCTCTCTCTCCTCTCTCTCACCTCTCTCTCTCTCTCTCTCTCTCTCTCTCTCTCTCTCTTCTCTCTCACCTCTCTCTCTCTCGACATTTAAAATAAATAAATAAAAATAAAAGAAAGGGTATTTTTGTCATTTTTCAGAATTCCATTCCAATTCCTTTGTAAACTAAACAGACATATTCCAATTCATTTGACTGATTACATTCCATTCCTGCCAACCAAACAGTTGGTCAAACATGAAAACGTTCCATCCCAATTCCTTCCAGATTCCAATTCCATTGACAGATTCCATTCCATCACAAATCATTCTGCGAACCAAACGCCCCTTTAGTTTTCGAAATTTCGATTTTGTGGTTTTTGATCGAAGTTTTTGCTTGAAAGTTGTCAGAAAATAGTTTTCGATCGTATATGTGCAAGAAATTTCAATCAATTTCTGTTTTGTAATCAATATTTGAAGTTTTTATGAAATTCTATCATGTTTGCGCTAGATTTAAAGTTTGCGCGAGTTCATAGTGGTTTGCGCGAGTTCATCTTACTTTGCGCGAATCCATTCTTTGTTTGCAGATAGTAGGTTCTCGCTACCTTTGATTCACGCGAAGCTAAGGTTGTATTTTCAGTGATTCGCGAATATTTCAAGTTCTCGCCACCCTACTCTCACGATAAGTCAGGTTTTCATCATCAGTTCGTCACGTGAAGTATAGTTCTCTCCAACTCAGTATCACGCAAACACAAGTTTGCGTCATTGTCTTCTTACGCAAAGGTTGGTTTGCGTCTTCAACGCCTCACGCAAAGAAACATTTGCGTCTTACTCGACTCACGCAGAGTTCAGTTTGCGTCATCCATAGCTCATGCAAATCACAAGTTTGCGTCTTATTCTGATCGCGAGAATCTCTGTTTGCGCTTCCTGCCTCTCACGCAAACCTCAAGTTTGCGCCAGCTCAGTCAACACTTAGAATTTTTTCTGGATTTCTGCCATGGATTCTGCCAAATTAGCCTTTCAAGCTCAGTTCTATAAGAATGGCCTCATGATGTCATTGGGTACAAACACTCGTCCTCCCGTACTGATAGATGAAAACGAATTCACTCAGTGGCAAGATCGATTCCTCAACTTCATTGAACGTCAAACTAATGGAGCAAATATGATGAAGTCTCTAACTGAAGGACCTTTCATAAAGCCTAACCAAGAGATTCCCGCAACACCTGACGAAGTTTTACGAATAAAAGTTGATCGAGAATTAAGTGCTAATCTGATGCTAGCTTTGCCAAACTCTATCTATAACCGTGTTGATCATTACAAAAATTATCCAAATCAGATGTGGGAACAGTTAGAAAAGATCATGCTTGGATCTTCAGTTGCGACTCAACTTAGACATACACGCTTCATGAACAACTTTGAGGAGTTCAAGGCCAAAGAAAGTGAGTCTCTAAAGTGTGTTTTCGACAAATTCTGTACAGTGCTAAATGATCTGCGAAAGATAAATGTGATCAAGACAGAGCTTGAGACGAATCTGAAATTCCTCAATGCTCTTCAGCCTGAATGGAACAAATCTTGTCACAGACTGAGGAACGATGTTCGAATCTCCACAATGCAGATTCAGGAACTATACGAGATCTTGATGACTGATGAGAGCATTGTACTAGAGAAGAAGGCTAAGCTTGAAAAGAAAAACAAAAAGTCAGTGGACCCGGTTGCTCTCCTCATGAAACAACTGGCAGAACAAGCATTGTCTGATAATGCTTATGACGGGTCAACTGATGATGATGGTGAGGCACTGCAGAAAGCTATGATCCTTCTCTCACAACATTATCAGAAGAAGTTTCAACCTAGGTCGGGTTCTAACAATCTTCGCTTCACTTCTGGGTTCAAGAATGCTCTGATACCAATTGTTAATCCAAGATCTCTAAATCCTAGAGAGAGAAAGTAGAGAGAGTAAAGTGCAAAGTATCAAATGTATTAGAATGAATGCGTGAATCTTTACAAGACACCATAACCAAAGGGACTTAAATACCCTGGTCAATACAACACATAATGAGACAACAAACACTATATAAGACCAAGCCTATAAATACAATGATTACTATAAAATCAGACTTAACATTGAGGTCGTGCGTCATTGACTTTGGGGGAAGTTGGGATGCACACCTTCCACTAGTGGAATTCGCCTACAACAACAGTTATCACTCAAGTATTGGCATGACGCCATTCGAGGCATTATACGGAAGAAAGTGTAGGACACCCGTATGTTGGTTGGAAGCGGGAGAGAAACAGTTTGTCGGACCGGAGATCGTGCAAGAGACGACCGACAAAGTGAAAGTCATCAGAGAGTGTTTGAAGGCGGCACAAGATCGGCAAAAGAGCTATGCGGACAAGAAAAGGAGGTCGGTCGAGTTTCAAGTGGGTGAAAGGGTAATGTTGAAAGTTTCGCCGTGGAAGGGATTGATCAGGTTCGAAAAACGTGGGAAGCTTAGTCCCCGTTTCTTAGGACCTTTCACCATTTTGGAACGAATTGGGCTTCAAGCCTATTAAATTGGATCTTCCGCCCAAAATGGACGGGATCCACCCCATTTGAATCTATTATCAGGCTCTGATACCAATTGTCGGTCCACAATGTTTATCAAGTTCTTAGATTAACAACACAATATCGATTACCAACCTGTATTGATTAATAACAACGATTACAAGGTTCGGTATTGATCTTTGAAGCTCTCTGTTTTCTCTCTGTGTATTACACCTTTTTGTGTGTGTTTGTATGTGTCGATTATGATCTGATCTGATTGAGAGTTGAGAGATACACTTGCTAATAGATCTTGTGTGTCTAACACACTACCTAACATAATATCTAGATTTAATATCTAGATATTATTTCTAATTAATATAATAACTAAACTAACTAATATCTAACTATCTTTAACTAATATAATAACAAACAAACTTTGACATTTATTACAAACGACATTAGACTTTAATATCAAGAATCGACTTTCCGGCTTTAGCTTCAGATTGCGATATTCAGTTTGGATGATCTTGAATCCAATAGATATGTGATCTAACAATCTCCCCCTTTGGATCAAGATCATTACTAAAAAAGATTTTAGCAATTCAATCTTCTTGTTCAGATCAGAAGATGCAATCTCTTTCTCTAGCTCTAAAATCAGCATGTCTTCAGAATACTTTCTTTTAAAGATTTCAATCTTGGACGTGATTCTTGAAACATGTGATCTTTGCCATTTCTTGTGTAGTCATTCTCCCCCTTTTTGATGATAAGTGCAATGACTTCATCAAAACTTTGAGTAAGAAATGTCCTTCAATTAGAGCCCCTGATCCATCAATTCAAAAGATATTCATCCAGATCTTTGCAAATCCAGACAAAATAATCGTGTAACACCTGAATCAACTAATGAATCAGTTAACATGCTTGTCAGTAACACTAAGTCACTGTGTGTAATAAATACACATTGGAAAGGAGCTATTTGATGTTGACTCCCCCAGGGCTTCCATTTAATCATCGAAACACCACAAAGGTAATTTCTATAAACGTTATGACAAAGAAACTAATTCCTTGTGTGTTTGTGCTTGTGTTGAAAGAATTAAGCACTTGATGATTGCTTATTTGGCTCAAAATTGTGTAAACCACTGAGACAACAGTAAGTTAAACACATACTCAATGTGCATGATTGAAGTGCGAAGGTGGGGCAAACTTCCTTCTTTTCAATATCTAGATTTTCCAAATGAAAATCAGATAGCAAATGTGTTGCATCCCCTTTGAAAATGTGAAACACTTTCTTGTTGAGAAGAAAAAGAGTGGGTAGTGAGGTTTGATCAAGAGTTGGCATGGGCTAGTTGCCTGTTTCAATAATGATCACAAAAGAATTGTGAAACACTAGAAATGTGGCTGCCCGACTCAGAAAAAGTTGGTGCAGAGTTGTGATATTCTTTTAACTCTGTTCTCACACGCTCTTTCTTTTAAACATTTTGCTCACTCTAACCAAACTTTCTTTCTTTGTTTAACACACTCATTTCTTTTGACTTTTCACACTCAATCACTATGGATTAACTTCTTGGGTAGAAATCACTGGTTAAGGTGATTCCATAGAAGTTGTGTTAATTCCTAGCACAAAGAAATCTTGTTTTCCTATGATGCATATGATGCTCAGATTGGCTTAACTATTTCAGTTAAAGCACAATGTTGATCTTGAAAACATTTAAAGTCACACTTCCAATTCATGAATTCTTGTTGAGAATCGGGAAGTGGTTTGAACATTTAGGAACAATGTATTCAATGAATGAAAGGTATCCTTCTTGCATCCATATATGAGATTAAGATAAAGGATTATACCTTAACGTACGATCTTACATCTCATGAAGCTAAGCTTAAAGTCATAAAGATATGATCTTGTAAGCGTTTCTCAAAAATTCTGCAAAAGTCTTATGTCAAGTCAAAATAAAATTTATTCACTTAAATTGAAAAGACAAAAAGCAGTAAAACTTTTAAAGTACGAGTTCTGATTAGAAATAATCAGAAGTCATATCCGTACTCCCCTTACTTGAAGAGCTCCCCACAAAATCTTGCATTACAAAAAAATTTGACATTAAAAGGTACATGCAAAAATTTTATGAGCTCCCCCTCGAAGTAATATTGACCACTTGTCAATTTCTTCTCATACTCCCCCTTGGATCATGAACAGAGGATAGAAGTGCAGATATCAATCAGAGTTAAGAATGAAGAAATGATGAAAAAGTATACAATTAGAAAAACTTTGATAGGTAATTACTGATTAGATCTTGAGATTTAGCATACCAAGCTTAGAGACAAGAAAGGTAAACCTCTTTTCGTCTAAAGGTTTGGTAAACAAATCGGCAAGTTGATAATCAGTTTTTACAAAGAAAAGTTCAATTGTTCCTTTTTCAACATGATCTTTAATAAAATGATACCTGACGTCTATGTGTTTAGTCTTTGTGTGTTGAACAGGATTCACTGTTATTGCGATGGCGCTCTTGGAGTCACAGTATATCGGGATTTGTTGAAGTGGAAACCGTAGTCGCGCAATTGAGTTCTCATCCATAAGACCTGAGAACAGCAGCTAGCAGCAACTACATATTCTGCTTCGACCGTGGAAGTTGAAACACAAAGTTGCTTCTTCGATGCCCAACTTACGAGCTTATCACCGAGGAACTGCACATGTCCTGACGTGCTCTTCCTGTCTAACATACAACCAGCATGATCTGCATCTGTGTACGCAGGCTCGAGGAGCTTGTTTCAGACCGTAGAGTGCTTTGTCGAGAATGTAGACGTGATTCGGCTTCTCTTGATTGACAAAACCCTCTGGCTGAGAGACGTAGACTTCCTCCTTCATAATGCCATTCAGAAAGGTAGTATTCACGTCCATTTGAAAGACCGTGAAGTTCTTGTGGGCTGCGTAGGCTAGAAACATTCTGATTGCCTCTAATCGCGCCACATGAGCATATGTCTCGTCATAGTCGATTCCTTCCTCTTGTCTGTATCCTTTGGCTACTAGTCTTGCCTTGTTTCGGATAACGGTACCATCTTCGTCCTTTTTAATCTTGAAAACCCACTTCGTACCTATAATGGTTTTACCTTGAGGCTTTGGTATGAGTCTCCAGACTTGAAGTGCGTTGAACTGATTCAGCTCTTCTTGCATTGAGATCACCCATTCTGGAGCAGCAAGTGCCTCTGATACGCGTGTTGGCTCGAACTTGCTCAGAAAGGAGTCATGCATGCACATATTGATTGATGCTGACCTAGTTTGCACCGTTTTTGATGGATCGCCAATGATCTCGCTTATCAGGTGCTCTTTGGTCCATTTATGTTCATGAGGCAGTGGATTATATGAATGTATATCAATTGTATCATCTATAAATCCACTTATACCTTCTTCAACTTGTTCAGGAGGAATGATGATTGTAGTTGAAGTGGTAGGTTCAGAAGGCTCAGCAGGTACAACTTGTTCCGGCTGTAGATTGATCTGTACAGAACATCCTACTGTTTCAACTACTTTTGTCTCTTCATTACATGGCACTTCTTCAACTGTTGGAGTCGGCATTTGAATTGGAATTTCTTGTTGAATCGGGGCGTTGGATTCAATAGGAACATCTGAACTGGTTGGATGAGTAGTCGTTAAGTCTTCCATCCTGTCAACCACAACAGATTTCTTTACATTAGATCCAAGAAATTCATCATAAAACAATTCAAATAATAAGTCTAAATCAGATAAATGATTAGTTGACGTTGATGCTTCATCTGATTTATTCTGTTGAGACGTAGGTTCTGGACTGATTTGCCCAGAAGCTAGTACTCCTGTTATAACGGGTTCTGAACTTTGATGTTCGGAAGCCATCTCTTCATCAAACGTGACGTTGATGCTTTCAATCACCGTCTTTGACTTCTTCAGATAAACACAGAATGCAGTTGATGTCGAGGAATAACCAATGAAGATGCCTTCGTCCGCCTTGGCACTGAACTTGTTGAGACTCTCCCTATCGTTTAACATGAAACTCTTACACCCAAATATATGGAAATATTTGATTGTCGGTGTTCGGTTGTTGATTAATGCATAAGGAGTCTTCTTAAATCTTCGATGTATCATGGAGCGATTATGTGTGTAACACGCAGTCGATACAGCTTCTGCCCACAAAAATAGAGGTAAGTCTGATTGACTTAGCATAGTACGAGCAGCCTCGACTAGCGTACGATTTCTTCTTTCGACCACTCCATTTTGTTGAGGTGTACGAGAAGCAGAGTATTGATGTGATATCCCGACAGATTAGAGATATTCTTCAATCTTGTTGTTCTTGAACTCTGTGTCGTTGTCTGTTCTTAGAAACTTGACCGGTTTATGCAGATTCACCTGGGTCGTCTTTAGGAATGTGATGAGAACATCTGGTGTCTCATCCTTTGAACGTTGAAACTTGACCCATGTGTATCGCGAGTAATCGTCCACGATCACGAGTATGTACTTCTTTCCGCCTAGACTCTGAGTTCGCATCGGACCGCATAAGTCCATATACAATAACTCTAACGGAGCGCTTGTACTCGGTTTAGGCTTTGGTTTATGTGGATCCCTCTTCATTTTTCCCTTTTCACATGTTGCACAAAGGTGTTCTCTTTCATATTTGAGCTCTGGAAGTCCTTTGACGAGCTTTCCACTGACCAGATTGTTGATGTACCTGAAGTTGAGGTGAGAGAGCCTTCGATGCCATAACCAGCTTTGTTGCATCGAGGCTTTCGTCAGTAGACAAACCTGCTTGTCAGTCTGGACATTTGATAAATTGATTGTGTAGAGGTCGGATTCTCGAGTACCGACCAAGAGTTCTTCGCCTTCTTCATTGCGAACTGAACATCTCTTGGCTTTGAAGTTGACCTCTAAGTCTTTGTCACAGAACTGGCCTATACTGAACAAGTTGTGTCGTAAGCCTTCAACATAGCTCACCTTTTTGATTGTGACATTGCCATGTTGTACATCACCGTATCCCATTATTGGAGAAAACTGGTCATTGCCGAATCTGACTGTTCCGCAATATTTCTCTTTAAAATTGGATAACATCTCTTTCTGCCCTGTCATGTGCTTGGAACATCCACTGTCCAAGAACCACGTATGACGAGTCTGCATAAGAGAAATTACAAATTTTAGATATTCATACGACAACATTGGAATAAACACTTTGATTATCGAAGTGCGGGTCTTGAACTGATTTGTTCAAAAGCCTATTTTGACTTTGATGATCGTGTTTTGAACTGCATTATCCAAAAACCTATTTTGATAGTGAAGAACGAGTCCTGATCTGTACATAATCAGAAGTCGAATTCTCTTTAAACTTTGTGTGCCTGCAACACAGATTTATCCTTTGGTACCCACTGGAATTTGGGTCCTGCTGTGTTAGCACAAGATTTTGGTACCCATTTGAAATTGGGTCCACTTTTCATTTGAAATGCATTTGAAGAATTATTATGAGATGAATGCACATGATAATTGCCAAACCAATCTTCAGAATCTTGACAAGAAGTAGAAACATGTTTATCATAAATAGAAGACTTTCTAGCAGATAAAGATAACTGAAATAATTGCTTCATTGAATATTGTTTACTAGAAACAACAAGTTTTAATTCCAAAATAACAACATCAGCAATTAAGACATCTTTACTAGGCGAAGTCTTACTACAATTAACACTACTAAACGATTTAACGGTCTTGTCAAGCTTCTGTTTCGGTTGCCACTGAGATTTAACTTGTGGCTTTCGCTCGCTCAGATCTGAAACATGTGAAACTCGTTAGTTAGACTTCTGAGCAACAAATAAATGCTTCTTCTTCGGATTACCAGTAGTGTTCGGTTTCTGTGAATGCTTAGATATAATCTTACCTTTAGCACTCTTTGCTTTCACAGAGACTGACTTATCAACTTTCGTTGATTTTGCACTGTTAACAGGCATACTGGTTTTTCCCAAAGATTTCTTAACAAAAGATGAATGGTTAGGAAGTTTTGCATTAAAGTCAAATTGATTAGAACAATCATCTAAACCACCGTCAGAGTTCAGAAAATCAAACCCTTTATTTGCTAAACCAAACATATCCTCAGAGTTTGAAGCCTTAGAAATAATAACATTTTTGAACACAGTTGAAAAAACTTTTTGTTCAATATTCATCAGAAGTCTTTCATCTGTTAAAGAATTCTCGAGTTCAAAAATTTTACTTTCTAAAACGAGAGGAGGGACATATAGTTTACCTTGAATAGGCTTCGCCTCCATTTCTTTTTCAGAATAACTTTGAAAAAAGTCATTTGAAAGAGTTTTCTTCTTTTGATATATTGGATTTTCATTATAACTATTATTCACTTTCGCATAATAAAATGGAAGGTGAACTTTAGATGATTTCAAACGTTTTTCAGTTTCTTTGGATTCATCCTCTTCTGATAGTTTAGTCCAGAAAACTTTAAGCTCAGGGATTCTTCGAGCTAATTTTAAAGAAAGATGATCATAAAGTGCAGGCACTTCAGATATTCCTTTTTCAAGACAGTGAGGATTCTTATAACCGATTCCCCATCTCTCTATTTCCTCTTTGGGTTTGTTCAGATGAATAGTTTGTTCAGTTTGACCCATTTTGTATAACTTCTCTTCCAAACTTTTTAATTTACCAAGTAAAGAAAAGTTTTCTTTGGTAGTTGAAGATTGCAAATTCGTAAGCTCATATAAATCAAGCTCACTTTTTAGCAGTTTAGACTTGAGTTCAAAATTCTCTTTAAGAATTATTGTCTGTTCTTTCGCACTGGTGTCATTGTTTGTATGTAAAACCTCAACCAATACTTTCTTCTTAGCAATTTTATTGCTAAGTTTCTATATCAATTGGTTTTTGTCAGTTATAACACCATTTACTCGCTCAAGATTCGACTCTAACTTTTGTTGTTTAAAATTCATGACATACCTCCTTTTCTTCTTCATCCTCTTCTGAATCAGCTTCAGCATCTGATTCTTGTTTTCCCATCAAGCACATGTTGACTGCTTCATCTTTCTCTTCATCCTCTTCTTCCTCGTCTGAATGATCAAGCCAGTATTCATCTTCAGCCATCAGTGCCTTGCCAGCCTCCTGTTGCTTTGCAAGAAGCAACTTGTTCTTGTAGTAATCGGATTTTCTGACTTTTGATCTGCGGCAATCCTTGGCAAAGTGACCTGTTTTGCCACAGTTGTAGCACGTTGGTGGTTCTGGCTGACTGGATCCTTCAGTTTTAAACTTTCTTTCTTCCGGTTTCCTCTCCTCTATTCTCTTTCCTTCAGCATGATACCTTCTCTCTTCCGGTTTCTTTTCCTCTAATCTCTTCCCTTCAAATTTCTTTCCTTCATACCTACTTCCTTCAAATCTTTCCTTATGAGCATAGTTGTTGGGACCAGAAGAATACCTCTGACTGTTTGAAGTTAGCTTCTTGTAGAACTTTTTCTGAAAAGCATTTGTCAGCATGAGCATTGCTTGCTTCAGTTGGTCATTTTCATCTGTGTCAGAATTGGCATAAGCTTCATCTTCTTCTGATTCATACACAATTGTCTTGTTCTTCTTCTTCCTGACAACAAGAGCAACTGTGTCTTCAACTGTCTTTCCTTTCTGCCTCTTCTCATCTAGAATTTCATCCACCACTTCTTCATTTTGTTTGAGGGTTTCATACACCTCATGAAGTGGAATCTCATTCAGATCCTTGATCTGCTTCATATGCCTGGAAAATCTCTTCCATTCCGGTTGTAGAATACTCAGGAATTTGACGTTCAGCTCGATTTGAGATTTGGTGACCTTGTTCTTGCTAAGTTCGTTCAGCAAAGTCACAAACCTGTCATAGGTTTCTTCTAAAGTTTCTCCGACTCTGCCTCTAAATTCTTCATAATTATTTAGGCAGTTGGAGATTTTCAGTTGATTCCCAACCTTTGAACCCAGCATCATCTTCTCTAGTTGATCCCACATTTCCTTGCCTGAGGCCTTGTAGTTGTCAATCTTTACATAGATTTCGTTTGGAATTCCTTGTAGAATGTATGACTTAGCTAACTTATCACCTTTTGCTCTTTTTAGGTTATCATCTTCTAGCTCATGATACTTAAGTTCAAACTGTGTCGGCACAGTTCCAACCAAACGAGTCGTCATCACTGGTTTCATAACCCCTTTTTCTATAGATTGCCTGATGAAATCACCTAGCTCATGTCTGTCAACAAAGTTCAGGAACCTATCTTTCCACTGTTCGTATTCTCCTTTAAAGAGAACTGGTGGTTTGGTGTCAGTTCCAATTGCAAGGGCTTCTCTGGATGTCATTTTGGAAAAAAAATTCCAAGTCTGGAAAAACTTTGCGTTTTTAGAAGGTTTGCGCGAGAGGTTGATTGCGCAAAGTGAGGTTTGCGTGACAAGTGGGTTGCGCAAACTGAGGTTTGCATATCACGTTGATCGCGCAAAGTGAACTTTGCGTTTCAAGTACGTAGCGCGAAGTGAGCTTTGCGTTTCAAGTACGTAGCGCGAAGTGAGCTTTGCGTTTCAAGAGGGTTGCGCAAACTTGACTTTAAGCTTTTTGTGGAGATGATCACGTGAACTGAGGTTTGCGTGATGAGAGGGTTGCAAAAACTGAAGTTCGCGTATGCCGTTGGTCGCGAGAAGTGGACTTTGCGTGATGTGAGTGTTGCGCAAAGTAAGCTTTGCGTATGCAGTTGGTAGCGCAAAGTAAGCTTTGCGTATTACTTTGGTAGCGCAAAGTGGACTTCGCGTGTTGAGTTGGTTGCGCAAAGTGTGTCACGCAAAGTGGGCTTTGCGTGAGTTCTTCCTCTGGTTTGCGCAAGTTCGTCCTGTACTTCGAAAATCAACTGAAAACTTGTTTCTGTATTGATTAGCAGTACCAAACTCTACCAATATGTCTAAAAACACTTCTAGAACTGATTGTGACCACTTGATCTCGATAAATATCATTTTTTGAAATTTAAATCGATGGAACAGTAACTTTTGAAAACTCGAACTCATACCACAAAATCACTAAAATGGAACTCGATTAAAGCTTTATACTGAAATTAAACACTCACAACTCGATCTAGCATGTATATCGATCACAACCTGATCGATTTTAACACCTAAAACACTTTAAATCTCGAAGATGATTTTGAAATGAAGAACACAGAGTCGTTTTTCTTTAAACTTGATTTGAATCTATTATCAGGCTCTGATACCAATTGTCGGTCCACAATGTTTATCAAGTTCTTAGATTAACAACACAATATCGATTACCAACCTGTATTGATTAATAACAACGATTATAAGGTTCAGTATTGATCTTTGAAGCTCTCTGTTTTCTCTCTGTGTATTACACCTTTTTGTGTGTATTTGTATGTGTCGATTATGATCTGATCTGATTGAGAGTTGAGAGATACACTTGCTACAACCTAACATAATATCTAGATTTAATATCTAGATATTATTTCTAATTAATATAATAACTAAACTAACTAATATCTAACTATCTTTAACTAATATAATAACAAACAAACTTTGACATTTATTACAAACGACATTAGACTTTAATATCAAGAATCGACTTTCCGGCTTTAGCTTCAGATTGCGATCTTCAGTTTGGATGATCTTGAATCCAATAGATATGTGATCTAACAATTAATGGTTGGTGGTTTTTAGGATTCTAAGTTCATTGAAGCTCCACTCCTTCAAGTTCAAAGGGTCCAAGACTCAATTCCACCCACTCCTCATTCTAGGGTTTGTTCATTTAATCTCTAGGTAGGTTTCCTTAACTTACAAACATTTATACTTGCACTATTACTTGCTTACATGGGATTTATGTTATGTTGTATGTAACCTAAAATCTAGGGTTTTATATGTTTTCCATGTCCACTACTTTGGAGTGAGTGTAAGGATCTAAACACCTTGTGAGGTTCCTTTATGCAAGTTTCATGAATGGAAGATAGATTTTCCTAAGTAAACACTCTTCTAAATGTTAAAATCAAATACAGAAATTCTTATCAGCAGTTGAAGTCATTTTACTATTTAGGGATTTATATGTGGCTAAATGAGCTTTAGCTTACCATGAGGAATGTGTAACAAGCATGAATATATTATTTGTGCCAAGAATATGCTTACATGAAAATTGTTAACCTTACTTGCTCATAGTCTTTTTGGGAAGTCGTATGTCTATTTCCTTGTGCACGAGGATTTAGTTAGTATGCAATATATTGCATATTTATTGCCATTGGTCCTTAGCGGATAGACAATAGGGGGCCCAAGTCCCTGAGTTGGAACTCGGCTAGATTGGATAGACACCCTTGTCTTTAAGTCCTTGAGGTGTAACCCGACGGGGGTAAGTGCTAGAGGCATAAACGGTTTGAGGATTGTGATGTCTGGCGTGACATAGGAACTAGAACCGGGATTTGTGGTGAAATCCAATCAACATCGCAGGTTACTCCATTCACGTGTTCTCGTCACCCAAGATGGTAACGGGTCACTCCGTTTTACTTGGGAGTTTTCTTTGTTATATTTGTACAGGATGGAACAATACCCCGTTTGAGAGGTTTTGGCATTGTTTTCAATGCATGGGCTTCGGTAACATTTAATTGTTGTTCATATCAACATTATTAAATGTCTTGGTACGTTAACCATTAGACTTCGTCCTAACACTTGTGTTCATGTTTAATGGTTCACAGGTTCCGCTAGTGGTGCGAGTAGGGCACCTTGATTCGCCGAGATCGCACCTAGGACTCCTCCTTGGACCGGGCATTTTTGGGAAATCGAGATAAAGCGTTTTTGAAGTCATAGTGACACCCATTTTAATCTAGTTATTAATTGTTCTAGATTGAATAGGTTGTCATGTATATGTCTTATTTATTCCGCTACTTTAAATTGTAGAACTACCCCAACTCTCATGGGTTATAGTCGTCACGTTTACAGGTTGTGGATTCCTATTATTTTAAACGTTATATTGCCGAAATTTTGAGTTTTATTTTACCCTAATATTTAGAGTGTTACATCATGTCTAGCATAAACCATCAACAGGTAAAACTTTTAGATCTACAAAGATTCTCATACCAAAACTTGAAATATTCAAGGAAACTTACCACTTTAGGGTATTATAACATCCTAAAATTTAGGGTAAATTTAAAACTTAAATTTTTTTGGCTATATAACGTCAATAAATGGTAGAAACCAATCTACCCAAAAAGGGAGATCTAAAAACCTGTAATAAAAGGATATGGCAATTTAAACCAATGTACGTCGACCCAACACGGGGAACAAAGTATGACAATTACAAGCCCAGAGCAATTAAAGAATACAATACGACAACCTAATAATCTAACTTCGGCAAGTAAGATTAAGGTCGGGTGTCGCGATTCTTCCAAAAGGTATAAAATCTATACTTCGAAAATAATGGTCACTATATCATCAAAAAGACCGCTCTCGACCCCAAGGTCGTCCTCTCAATCCCGACGAGTCCCACCGCTAGAATGACCTGCCATACATGACAACCAATAACAAGTGTTAGGCTAGAGCCTAGTGAGAACATATAAGCGAAAAATAACATAAACAATAAACCCGATTGAAGTCATGTAGCCGATCTAGCCGTGAGCTAAATCAAAACAAATCCAACAAACCATTAGCACTCAGTAAATACTGACAACAGTTCAAACCACATAGCGAGCTCAACTACTCCAAGTCTATTGCTCGAAAACATCAAGTCAACCACTCCAGGTCTATTCTTGAGAGTTCCAAAACAGGGGAACTCAAGCACAATGAGATTACACCTTACTGTCCATGGGACGCTGCCCGATCGTATAGGCCTACACCCTACTTACCATGGAGCCCGATGTCTATCCCGTGCCAAGGGTAACCAAATGTCCGGACGAGACATTGGAATACCGTGCCTATGGATCCATTGCACTAAAACCAAATACCAAAACACGCTAATACAACCATATTTAATCATGCATGTAATTCATGAAACCAAATCCCAAATATATGAGTTACTAACATGGGCTTATCTTACATTGATTAAGGAAACTTCGTAAACACAACCCCATCAATGATAATACAATAAATCCCGTTCCAAAAGCCAACATGTCCAATAATTAGTCTAATACATAAAATATTCCCAAAACCCTAGTTTTCACTTTAGGTGTTATCAAAATTCCAAGTAACAAATATTAGTTATCAAATGAGTGGGTGAACATGGGAATCATTACTTTCTTTAAAACACCATCCCATGAAAACCTTGTTTAAGCCAAACCATAATATCTCTAAAATCCATAGTTAAGTCAAAACACAACAAAACCCAAATGTGATTAGGAGACAAGGATAAGTTTATAAACACATAAACCCTAGCATTTATATTAGAGAAATGATTAAGAAAACTCACCTTGGATGATTTCAAGGAAACCCTAGGTTACAACACTTGAGGGTAGAATGTAGAAGGAGACTTGGTGTTTCAACCACAAGATTCCCAATCACCTTCAACAACCTAACCAAACCCAATAAATGCAAATGATGATCTCCTCTTAGAGCAATAAATGAAAAGAGATGAAACTCTACCTTTTTCTCTCTTCAAAATCAGTTCTCCAAAGCTCCCAAATGTTAGAAATGAGCTAAAAGTCGCGAAAATGGCATTTAAGTGATCTGGGGGCGACCGCGATAGTGACTCGCGATAGTGACATTGTCACAATCGTGTGTCACAATCGCCCGAACTATGGGTCTCGCGGTACAATCCCCGCGATAGTGCCACGCGATAGTGACACTTGTCACAATCGCTGGTCACTATCGCGCCAAGCCAATGACTCGCGGTACAAACCCCGCGAGAGTGCCCCGCGAGAGTGACCTTTGTTACAATCGCGGGCACTGTCGCCCTAGTTGTACCGAGCCCAAATTCACCCGACTTTGACCCGAATGCGCGCGTGATCAAATGTACAGTCCAATAAATGAATTTATGATCAAAATAAATGCATACCAAAATCGAGGGTGTTACAGGTATTTAGGCTCTCCACCCAAAACCAACCAAAGAAACCCATTATCTCTTCGAATCCAAGCTTCCAAATACCAAACCTTTACACTTCCTTAGGATTAATTCACCATGGATGCTCCAAATCTCACATAGGAGTTCCCCAAAATCGCCCTAATGAGAGGAGAAGAGAAATGGAGATGGAGGTAAAAAGGAGAGAAAACCCTAAGAATTGGGTTTTTAAATCGCTCAGACCATCCCCGCGGCCTTGGCCGCGACCCCAAGTCGCGGGCCAAGCCACACGTGTCTTCTAGCTGCGAAACCTCAGTGGCTTACACGGGCCTAGCCGCGGCTTGAGGCCGCGGGCTATGCCGCGCGTATCGCCTGATGTGTCTTCTCGCGTCTTGTGCTAAACCTTTCCCCGACCGTTTATCTCGGCCGACCGTTGATCTTTTCTCTCAGCTGACCGTTGACTGTTTCCTTGGCCGATCATTAACCGTTTCTTTAGGAAATCACGGGTGTTATACCCTGTCCCCTCCACTCCTCTTCATCCCTCCCAGTCTCCCATTGCCTTTGTTGCCAACTCCATCTCTGTTTGTTAACCCAATAAAAGACAAGAACATCAAAGCATAAAAAGTCCATCAAATCTTCTGTTACCATCTCATCCATCTCTGTTAATTAACCCAATCAAAGTTCAGAAGCATCAAAACCTTACATTTTCATCTTCATCTAAACCTAACCTAAAATCCAAAACCCACCAAAACGGATTGAGCAAAACAAATGTGTAGATTTTTTAGATCTTGAATCATTTGCTAGTCATAACCTTAAAGCATAACGAGGGGAGAAATGATGCCGAAGAAGGAAGGCGACGATGGATCAAGGGTCCAACGATAAAAGATGAAGATAAAGGGTCTGGAGATTCTGACGATGAAGTTGAAGATATCAAGGTGGAGTGGGGTTTTTTAAGCTTCAAAGATTTGTACAGACGACGTTTCGGTAGATGATAGACGACGGAGAAAGCAATGGGGAGGACAACGACAGCGAAGGACGGTGGTTGCGGCGGAGGACGACAATAGTGGAGGAGGGTGACATCGAAAAAAAAAGGTTGGATATGGATGGAGACGATGAAGACGGAGGAAAATATTGTTTACTTTCTTTATTTGATTTTGATTAGTTCATCTAATTATCATGTTTATTGTTTTTTAATGTATTAAACAAACAGTGACATGTAACTTAAAATAAATGACGTGACTTTCTAAATATTTATGTAAGCCTTTTTTTTGCCACATCATCTAAAGGTAACCGGTTACCTGCTTAACAGGTAAACGAGACCCTTAAATAAATGAAAAGTTTGGCTCAAACCCTAAAATGATTATTTTGAAAGTTGGTTCCCCAAAACAGAAAAAAGGTTAAAGTTGGTTCCATTTTAATACAAATTTTCCTATGTATTTTTCTAATAAAATCTAAGGTGACGTTTGTTTTTTAAGAGGTGCTGAAGTCTGAAGTCTAATTTCACTTCTGATTAATAAGAGGTTGGGCTAAAGTCTGAAATCTGAATAAAAAGACTGTTTGTTTTTGTAAACTGGTAAATGTCTTAATCTGAATAAAAACCAAACAAACCACAATCATCATGGATTGTCTAGTGTTTTTATCTTTCAATCTATAAACAAACATCAAGGCAGAATAGTGACAATCTTTTAATTCAATTTTTTCATCAGTTTGATGAAGATAGTCATTCTCCCCAATTTCAAGATTAAAGTAAAATAATCCAAAATCTCCTTGGACCAAGTACGTGTGGTTGCAGCAACAGTAGAACCTATAGACACCATATCATCTCCTCCTTTCACCATTTTTTATCATCATTTAAGTTGAATGAATCCATGTTTTAACACAAAAAATTAACACATAAACTAGAGGAACGATAGGGGGATACAAAAATTGAAATCCCTAAATCCCTTTATCCACACAGGGGGACACAAAACACATAGCTCCACAACAATGGCGCCTTCAACGTTTTTCAGTTGCACTTCATGCAAACCCTTGTTCTAATACCATAGGGATGAACCATAGAAACAAATCACATGGTCGAACCATAGGAACGAATCACATGGTCGAACCATAGGGACGAAATCAACAGGGTCGAACCACAGGGATGAAATCAACACAAATTTGGTCTCGATTTGGGTCGAGATCAACACAGGGACGAAACTAGAAGGGAGATCGACGAAATCAAAACAGAAACTGGAGGGGAGATCGACGAAATCAATGCAGAAATTGGAGGGGAGATCGACATACTTGGAGTCGATCGACTAGTGTTGATCTAGATTTGGGTCGAGAAGGCTTTGGAGATCAACTGATTTGGGTGATGTCTTAAAGAGAAGACGCGAATGAAGCTGGAGGCGGACAAAGATAATAAGTGAAAATAAGTGACTAGGTCTTCACTTTTTCGGTCAAATGAAAATAAGTGATAAGTGGAACTGAATTAATTAAAAAAACAAAAAGTCTTAATTGGTACACATCCGACCGAAAAAGTGATAAGCACCCACTATGTTCTGATTTTAAAAAAACAAAGGGCCCCTAAAACTGAAAAGGTGTAAATCACAGGGACCAAATTTGTAATTCACACTACGGTTTTTGTAGTTTAGTCTTGAAAAACGGCAACCGTGTCCGTGACATCGCATACATAGCGGCTGATACTAACAACAACATCATCATCTTCACCTCAATTCGACCCCATCTTCGTATCATCACTGTGCTGCCCACATGCCCTGACCAAATTCGACCATTCCACTAATGGCGTCAATCTCACCCACGACGTTTCCTTCCTCCGCCGGCACCCCTGCTACAAACCCTCACAAATTCGCCTACTCAACCCCCAAGTTTATCACGAGGGGCCGATTCAACCACCGGTCTTCCTATTCAACGCATCTATTTCCTCATTCTCTCTCTAGGGTTTCCGTTTCTTCATCCATCTGTCGGTGCCACAACAATCACAAAGATATCGGTGACGACAACGATAAGGAGAAGGAAGGATCTCGTCGATGGGACTCGGCTTTTCAAGAGAATATTAGGAATACGATTAAGTGGTTTGATGATTACATGAATGGATATTGGAAGTATCAGAAGAAAGATGATGAAGCGAAGAAGGATGATTCTGGTGATGGTGTTGTGAAGATAGAAGGTGAGGTGGTGGCGGTGGATGGAGATGGCGATAAAGAATGGGATTGGGAACGCTGGAAGAAGCATTTCACTGAAGTTGATGAGCAGGAACGTGTTGTTTCTATATTGAAGGTACTTCTATATACTCTTGTATAGACTAATACAATAGTACATATTCTTTAATATGACTTTCTGAAAATTAGTTTGTGACAGTCTCATCATGTACTGGAGCTTAGGGTACAATATGACTATGTTATCACTGTGATTAAGATAAAAAAGATTGGTTGTTACCTGATGAATTTAAAACTCTGCCTGCAGGCAATTACTATTGTTATATATCTTAAAGAAATGGATTATACCATACTTTGAGTTATCTCTTGGATGCTACAGAATGTTAAGTTATCAGCCTATTAATTGTTCTAGTTTACATCATATTTCATAGGGGCTCTGGTGCAAATTCAACTAGATAATTCCAACGAAATTACTGTTGATACAATAGAATTTATACACTGACATGCATATCATCACAGTCGCATCTAAGCCGAGCTGTTGTCAAAGAGGACTATGAAGATGCTGCTAGGATTAAGGTGGCAATTGCAGCAGCTGCTACTAATGACACTGTTGGCAGAGTGATGTCTCACCTGAGTGTAAGAGAAAGTTGTACATAAATACAAGCAAGGACCATCACATCTGCACATATGACTTTCTTATCTGTTGACCTTGTTAATTTTGCAGAAAGCCATTGAGGAAGAACGCTACATGGATGCAACCTTTGTACGGGATTATGCTAATGCAGGTTTGGTGAGTTTTTTGGAACTGCTCTTAGATATGGTGCATATGTATGTCAGATATTTGGCTGCTGAACAAACATGTTAGTGTTTGGCTGCCTGCTGGTTCAAGATACTGCTTCCCTATGGCTAACCTCTCCCCACTCTGATGTCTAATTGGTTTGTTGTATAAACACAAATTACTTCAAAATGTATAAACTGAAATTAAGTAAGAAGTAGGAACATATATATCTACTTAACTGGTACTTACTGATGAGAAAAAAAAACTCTAGATGTCTTTGTGCAAGTCATTTTATGATGTAAAAGTGAATTTGGGTTCCCCACACAAGTCAAATATGGCTTGGTTTTGATCAATAAGATAAGGTTTAACGATGCATATGCCTATAGTGTATCCTCAGGTTGAGTGTTTGCATTTTTCTTTTTAGCTATAGCTCACCGTAACCATGTGGTATGGGTAGACGTATCAAAAACATCTAAAACCATCCTGCTATAACTCTAGGTTGTGATATTATTTACACATCATACTCCACATTGAAGAGTCACACACATGTAGGTATATTGATGAATCTTTAAAATTATCTTGCAGTTGATGACTAAATTTTTTGGTGGAGATGGTAGAAGTTGGAAAAAAATCAATACCCTAAAAGTTCAAGCAACTCTTTAAGCAAAAATTTGATGACTGTCAAGTCTTGAAGATCTTGAAACCCTACAGAACTATGAAACACCAACAGTTTATGCAGACCTTATCCTCTTTCTTGGGTCAACTTATATTTCATCAGGCGTTTTCTCGTCTAGCTTCTTGTTTATCTTTCTTGGCTGGCAACTAGGATTTTTCTTAGCATTGTAGTTTGAATTTGAGTGTTTAAATCAATATTTCATGTATTTGTATGCCAAGCATTCATCAATAGAACATTGCATGCACGTTATTTAGTACTGTAATCAGGGATTATATTATTGATTTTCTTATAAATACAATGAAAGAGTACAATGATATATATAGACAAGAAAGCTAGAAAAAAAGGAAACCCTAAAAGAGAAAACCCTAAGGGCCCAAGAGCTAATTAGGCCTAAGTAAAGAATTACATATTTTACATTCTAACACTCCCCCTCAAGCTGGAGCATATATATTAATCATGCCCAGCTTGTTACAGATAGAAGAGATCCGCGAACCAGGTAAAGCTTTGGTAAAGACATCGGCAAGTTGACTTCCTGTTCGAACAAAGGGAGTTGAGATGGTTCCATCTTCTAGCTTTTCACGAGTGAAATGGCAGTCCACTTCAATATGTTTTGTTCTCTCATGAAACACGGGATTATTTGCAATGTGGATAGCCGCCTCATTATCACAATATAGGTTCATTGGTTTAGATTGAGCAAACCCAAGTTCACCTAGCAGATTACGCAACCATATCAGCTCACAAGTGGTTTGGGCCATAGCCCTATATTCAAATTCAGCGCTTGATCGGGAAACGACATTCTGTTTCTTGCTTTTCCACGAGACTAGATTTCCTCCAACTAACACACAATAGCCTGTCGTAGACCGCCTGTTCGTAGGATCTCCATTATAGTCGGCATCTGTAAACCCTTCTATGACATGATAGACCGTGATTTTGATAAAGAATGCCAAGACCAGGGGCACCCTTTAGGTACTTCAGTATATGTCTAACGGCCTCCCAATATGGAGTTCTTGGAGATGACATAAATTGACTTACAACACTCACCGGAAAAGCGATGTCAGGACGCGTAATCATCAGGTAGTTTAGTTTTCCCACAATTCTTCTGTACTTTTCTGGATCCTCAAGTAGATCTCCATCGTCTGCTTTCAATTTCATGTTCGGAATCATTGGGGCCTCACACGGTTTTGTTTCAATTATCCCAGAATCATTCAATACATCCAAACAATATTTCCGTTGAGACAAACAGATCGCTTTCCGAGTACGAGATACTTCAATTCCCAAGAAGTATTTTAAAGGACCTAGATCCTTTGTTTGAAAGTAAGGAAATCTTTCAGCTTCTTGATCCCAATCTCATCACTCCCAGTAATCACAATGTCATCAACGTACACCACTAGTAGAATGCATCCATAAGGGGATGACGTAAAGAACACATAATGATCATAAGAGCTCCTCCGTAAGCCAAACTCAGTCACTACAGCATTGAACCGTCCAAACCAAGCACGAGGGGATTGCTTTAAACCATACAATGATTTACGCAACTTACAGACTCTGCTAGACTCCCCCTAAGCAACAAACCCAGGTGGTTGATCCATATAAACTTCCTCATGTAAATCACCATGCAAGAATGCATTTTTCACATCCAGTTGGTGTAGGACCCAGTCATAAGTAGCGGCTAATGAAAAAAACAAGCGGATGGAGGGTACCTTAGCCATAGGAGAAAATGTCTCGTAGTAGTCGACCCCATAAGTCTGAGCATATCCTTTAGCTACCAACCGGGCTTTTAGACGAGCCACTGATCCATCTGGATTAACTTTCACAGTGAATACCCATTTGCAGCCAATTGCCTTTTTACCTGGTAACTCTACCAATTCCCATGTATTATTATGATCTAAAGCATTAATCTCTTCAATTATGGCATCCCGCCATCCAGAATGAGCCAAAGCTTCACCAACCGTTTTAGGAACAGAAAATGAATCAAGTGTAGTGATCAAAGAACGAGAACGAGAAGAAAGTTGATCATAGGAAACAACAGAAGAAATAGGGTAAGTACATGAGCGCTTACCTTTCCGAAGGGCAATGGGAACATCAAGATCAGGATCCTGTGTATCGGAAGGTGGTGAATCACTTGAAGCTGGAGGATCATCATTAGAAGGATCTGCAGACGATGACGAAGATGGTATAGGGTCGGGATCTGACGTAGGTCGTTGCCGCCTATTATACACATGAACTATCGGTGGTTTAGTAGGCTCTTGAAGCTGTGTCGAGTCGGATAGGATAGGGGATTCGGGAATTGGTACGGTATATACCAACAAATCATCGCTATCTCTTGGATTGCAAGGAGTGGACACAGGAAAGAAAGGTATATTCTCATGGAATGTAACATCTCGAGATACAATGTATCAATTAAGTGTGGGAGAAAAGCACTTATACCCTTTTTGAAGTTGAGAGTAACCAAGAAATACACATTTCAGAGATTTTGGATCCAACTTAGTTATGTGTGGTCGGGTATCACGGACAAAACAGGTACTACCAAAGATCTTTGGGTCGACAGGAAACAATGACTTTGTAGGAAACAAAACTGAGAAATGACTTCTTCCATCCAAAACAACAGATGGCATTCGGTTGATGAGAAAACAAGCAGTAGCAACAACATCAGCCCATAAGAGTTTTGGAACAGTCATGTGAAATAATAGAGCCCGAGCCACCTCTATGAGATGACGATTCTTTCGTTCAGCAACCCATTTTGGGCTGGTGTGTCAACACAGGAAGACTCATGAAGAATACCATTTTGAAGCATATATGACTGAAATGTTTGAGACAAATATTCTTTTGAATTATCGCTACGAAGAGTTTGAATGGAGACTTTAAATCGTGTTTTAATCTCAGTATAAAATGAACAAAAATGGGTAAACACCTCAGATCGATTTTTCATAAAGTAAAGCCAAGTCGTACGAGAGTAATCATCAACAAAAGTAATGAAATACTTAAATCCAAGTTTTGAAGTGACCGGACATGGTCCCCAAACATCATAATGGACCAACTCAAATGGAGACGAGGCCCGCTTATTATAGACTCTAGGACTTAAATGAATACGTTGATGTTTGGCATACTTACAAGACTCACACTGTAGAGAAGATAAAGAAGAAAACTCAGGACACAACTTCTTCAAATTCTGTAAAGAAGGATGACCTAATCGACAATGAACTTCAAACGGAGACGATGAGTTGGAACAAGCCAAAGAGCAAGGTATTTGATGTTCAAATATGTATAGGCCGTCAGTTTCCCACCATTTACCAATAATCCTCTTCGTCGACAGATCCTGAAGGACACAAAAATCAAGAAAGAATGTGACACAACAATTTAAAGCACGGGTAATTTTGCTGACTGATAACAAATTGAACGAGAAATTGGGCAGGCTCAGTACAGAAGATAACGAAACAGATGGGGTAAGATCAATGGTGCCAGAACCAAGGACAGGTGGGGTAGACCCATCAGCAATTGTGATATGTGATGGAGACGTGTGTTTATTGAAATTAGAGAATAAAGTGGGATTACCTGTCATGTGATCTGAGGCACCTGAATCAATGACCCATTTGGAGGCAGAGGATAATAGGCATGTACTAGAGTTACCTGTCTCAGCAAATGTAGCAGTCGGAGCAGTGGAATTCTCAGTCCCTAAAAGTCGAGAATATTCTTCCAAGGGTATAGTAAACGTACTACCAGATGGTTTGTCTTCTCCAGTCATCTTCCAATGAATCACAAACCAGAAAATCGAAGTTGGACAAAGAATGCACTCACAGGGTGCCAGAAAACCAACGAACAAAAACGAAAACGAACAGCGCACTCACAGGTGCCAGAAGACGAACAGAGATGAAAAAAAGGGAAAAATCTTCGATCCAGACAAAACTTACCAAGCGAACTTCGATCCAAAAAAACGCACCAAAATATTCGGGAGTTACTATTCATGCCGGCAGAAAGTGTGTCGGCTGCTATTAGGGTTTTGGGAGCGGCGGCTATTAGGGTTTTAGGAGCGGCGGCTCTGATACCATGTAATCAGGGATTATATTATTGATTTTCTTATAAATACAATGAAAGAGTACAAGGATATATATAGGCAAGAAAGCTAAAAGAAAAGGAAACCCTAAAAGAGAAAACCCTAAGGACCCAAGAGCTAATTGGGCCTAAGTAAAGAATTACATATTTTACATTTTAACAAATACTATTATGAACAACTTGAATGCATGTTGGATCTGATTAGTTGATCCAGTTGTCTTCAGGATGCTCATTTGCATGGTGACATTCTGGTGCCTTACAATGAGGGGTGGGTCCAATTGGTTGTAAAGGAGCTTTGGCTATGAACTTTTAGATTTAGGGTGGTGTATTGAGGTTTAGTGATGGAGCATACTAATGGTTCTGAAGTGGAAATATGGAGCCTTGAGATCCAAGGCTTGGTCTAACATGAAGCTATTTTGATATAAAGCAGTAAAGTGACTGCCTGTGTACGAAGCTGAACCCCCCAATATGTACGTTAACAAATTATCTTTGAAAATGGAGATTGTTGGGAAGTATTATAGGCAACTCGAGCCATTTAAAAGAGGTAGGAATTCTTGGAAGCCAAAATCTTAACCATGTTCTGGATTCACCTTCAACGTGAGCTAACAAAAAGTAGGATGCAAATTTCAGTTTGCATATTCTGGCTAGCTTCTCTTAGCAGCAATTGGTTTTCCTTTCTTTAGTGCAAGAAGATTCCACACCTGAAGAGGTTGATTTGTCTTGCTCACTGTTCTGAACTATTGTCTTTGACTAGGTGCATTTTATATACCATATACTAGATAGAGGTTCATCATCTGACTGGTGAAACCTTGTATCTTTATAAATATGCGCTACTATAATGCATCTATTTTTAACTTGTAGACATGTTTCTGTGTTTTCTTATTTCTTCATGTGTTAAAAATGCTTGTGTTGTCCATTTATTTTTCTGAAAATCCGCTAGATGTAGTCTTGATTATTTTGGATCTTTTGAATTACATTGAATTTTTATCTGGTTTTGCTCATTTTTAATCATGTTATTCAACTGTCAATTTAGGTGGGATGGTGGGCGGGGCTTTCAGATGATAGCAAAGACCCATATGGTCGAATCATCCATATAAGTGCAGAGCATGGAAGGTACCTGGCAAGAAGTTACAGTCCCAGGTAGAGTAGCTAATATCATTCATATTCTTTTTAACAGGTCTTTCACCATTATATGTGCAATTGGTTCTATTAATTGGCTTTCTGGGATAAATGGGTTTTAATGGCAGGGACCTCCGACCCTGTGGCCCATTTTGGACCCTACAGACCCTAGCTCCATAGGCCCATACCAGAAAAGACATCCTGTCCTCCCCATGATTCGAACCCTGGGGGGAACCACATGTAGGAGGCTTTCTGGGATAAATGGTTGGACTATTATGGGCTTAGCATCTTATTTGACCGTAAGGCTGCTCTTTAGTGACTGGAAAGGTCACATATTTGAGTCATGATGGAAACAACCTCTTTGCAAAATGCAAGGAAAATGCTTCATGGAAAGACTTCCCTCACCAACTCCCACAAACTGTGAATCCTTGTGCACCATTGGTTGCATAAGCAAAGGGCCATTGCACATAAGATAACTAGTTAAGGCAGCCATGGACTTCCTCTTATTGTTTTTTATAATTTGACTTATTAGTGTTGCAAGTTGGTCTCTGTGAGAATGTTTTTTATTTTGTTTGTGTTTCTATTCTTCTAATTTTCATTTCCCAATGAGAAATGTTGTGAATTTTTTTATTAGATATTAATCCCTTCTCCTTTATCTCTTCTCTTCTAGTGGCCTCCTTGAACTTTTAATGTTATTACCTTGTCACAATTTTATTATATTTTTTGACAGTTTAACTGACTAGTTTAACTTTTTGTGGTTTATATATACTTTGTTTTATTGTATGGATGCATTCTGTGGTTTGTTTGCTTTTATCTTATTGGTTATTACATTCATAGCATGCATCCTCCTGAGTGCAGCGAGCTCATAAGTCAACAGTTAATATTGAATATACCACTTAGGAGTTTCTGTTCAGCTAATTAAGTAGTTACTCTGGTAGTATGCTATATTGAAGGTTTGGCTGTTGTCTTTGGCTTTCAGGCAGCTTGCCACGGCTGGAGATGGTGCCCCTTTGTTTGAAATATTTCTTACAATGGACAAGAACGGAGAATACAAACATCAGGTCTGTTTCTTTGCCTCCCTAACTCTGTCTGGTTTTATGCATCAGTAGTTTCCAGCTAAATTGCTAAGATAGGATGATACTGAAGCTAGTTTTTTTCTTTTTTTTGGTAACAGTTACAATTATAAATGTATACAGTCACAT
Source organism: Arctium minus (assembly GCA_954870635.1). Lineage (NCBI taxonomy): Eukaryota > Viridiplantae > Streptophyta > Magnoliopsida > Asterales > Asteraceae > Arctium > Arctium minus. Next base: position 38,849,154 of record OX941080.1, on the reverse strand, counting down.
GCTGCAATCTGTAAGAATTAATGTAACTATGTCGTTTACAGTCAAAATAATGAAATTCACTTTGATCTATGGCACTAATAGATGGGGTACAGTGGCGAGGTCAGAAAAACTTTTTTTTTTGTGGGTGGGGGGGGGGGGATTATCTGATTTATGATTTTATACTAATTTTTTCAACAGATCTATTCACTAAAGAAATTGGAGGGGGATTGCTAACCCCTCCTTGGCTCCGTCACTGTGTGGATATGTGTTATGATGTTGCCTTTGCTGCTATGACAAAGTTGATGATCTCATTCCCTTTCCTGCATGAAGACTCAAAAAGTTTGGAAATAGTAAATTATATCAGTTACTCTCTCTTCAGTTGTAATAAATTATTGGTTTTAGGCAGGATAGCTTGAAAGGTTTGAGAGTAGTAGTTTATTTTAGTTGCTATCTTTGTATAAACCACTCAACCATATGTTAACCTGTCTCATGATGCCATCGTTCTCAAACCACACTGTTTTAGAAGGTTTTAGGTGCCAAGTACATCCAGCAGCAAGTCGTTAACTCCTGCTGACGTCGATGTGTATATTTGCAAGTTTGCATGTGCAAAACAACAATATATGCTATGCACATTTATACAGATGGTATTTCATAGGAATAAAGGATACATGGATAGCTTATAAAGTCCATTTTTTATTGTCTTCCTTTTTTTCTATATCTATATAAAAAATACTATTATATTAAATGGTTTAACAGCCTATAGCTGCACTTGTAAGCCCATTTTGCATGGCGATGGTTCACTAATTCACATGGGATTGAATTTGCATGATCAGGCTGTATACTTGAAACGGACTGAGGTTCCCCGAGATTTCCCAGTTGTTTCCTCCAAGTCGTCAGGTCTCATTAGTAGCATGAATCCCCAAGACACTGTGGGGGATAAAGGTGATCCGTTTGCTAAGGATATTGAAGATACAGATGATGGCAAAGACATGGATGATGATTCCGATATGGCTGAGGAATCTGCTTTTGAAAATATCTTACGAGATATGATTCCTGGTGCAAAAGATCTGAAGGTTAAGGTCTTGAATGTGACGACACCAGGAAAAATAGACAAGGATCTAATATCTAAAGTGGTTAAGCAGATAGTGGAGGAAGAAGATGAAGAAGAGAAGGATACAGAGTCGGAAGGCATAGATGGAGGAGATGAAGTCAAAGGTGGAACTGATGAAGAGCAAGACAATATTGACAATATTGATGTCGATTCTGGTAACTCAATAGGTGACAGTGAAGGGAAAGGTCAAATTGCAGTTAAGATTGTAGTTGGTGGCCTAGTTCAAAAAGTTTCTAATGGCACATCTCGCAGAGATTTACTTCGTGTACCAGCCAAGCTGGAGAAAAAGAGCCGCTCATCATTTTCTTTCTCTGTAGAGAAAGAAAAGCAACAGGTTTCTTCTGGCAATGCGCAATCTTTAAAGAACAAAGACGCTAGGATTCATGGTATGCGTAGCACAGACAGCGTTATGTTTGATCTTGCGAAGTCCATTGGAAGAGGGAAGATACCTATGAAGGTTAGATCAGAAATTTTATTGGCATAGCTTATATTTTCTGGCAGATGATCTGTTGATTAACTGGACTATTGCCTGTCAAGTACTCAAGGTTGTGATGATATCTCTACTTTGCAGGTGCTTAAAGATGTGGGTCAGTTGATCAATCTTACCCTTAGTCGGGCTAAAAATCGTCAGCCTTTATCTGGATCTACAACATTTAACCGAATTGAGCTTCCGGCGACTAAAGATCCATTAAATGGTGATCTACTTTGTTATTTGTTATCATTAACATATTATTTAGTAGTCTCCATTCTCTGCTGCCATTTTTTGTCCCGTTCGTTTACTTTGTCCTTGGCGCCTTTTTATCTAATACATATTTTGTTCTTACAACACTAAATTTTCAGCAGTTAAAATACCTTACCTTTGGCAGGATTGTATGTCGGTTCACATGGGCTTTACACTTCAGAGGTCATTCATCTACGGCGTAAATTTGGCCAGTGGGAAGAGGATGGTAGCATGAAGGAGCTTTCAAATATTGAGTTTTATGAGTATGTAGAAGCAGTGAAATTAACAGGGGACCCTTATGTGCCAGCCGGCCAGGTAAACATGTAAACTTTGTCATCTTCTATTTTTTTTTAAGAATTATACCACACGACACTCAACAGCATCTTTCTGAAATTATAGTTTGGGGTGGGATTTTAGTGGGTGAAAACTTGCAAGATTGGTTTATTGGTTGAGTGGGTTGCTAATTCATGTGGACCATTTGATATCAATGACAAACTTGTGACAGTTGCTAATTCATGCATCTGCTTTGCATCAATGTGTGTCTAGCACCACTTAATATCAATGAGAAAGATTGTGACAGTTCTAATTCAGATGCATCTGCTTTGCGTCAAAGACTTTTAGCCTTGAATATATATCATTGAAAGCATGCTTAATTGCTTATATTGTAAAAATCTTGCATACATATAAGGACATAATCAACCACAAGTTTTACTTCTGATGGCATTTGAAGCAGCGACGTGATTTTGTGAGATATGCAAGTATAATGGATCATTTGTCAAGCATCTTGTTATATATTTGGCTGTTGTATGGTCAAATGTCTGGAATCTGGACCCTGGTTGTTGGAGAGAGTTTGCGCTGTTGGGGGTAAAATGGTCTCTGCATTACACATTAGAAGCCCTTGATCTTTTATTAGTGCGTCTAGACTGAAAGTGGGCTAACAGAAAGATAATCAGATGTGTGGTGCATATAGGAAAAGTTGATTGGAAAAACCGCAAGTGCACAAATTGGAAGTGTTGTTATGATGAAGTAATTTTCTTTTAGAAGACTCTGTATATTTATTTTCTATTTGAACACTTCGGTAGAGCAGATTGGGAAGCATTCCTTGACAGGAATAAGATGAAAAACTGAGTTGGGGAAGTGGGTTGCCAGTTGCCTTACATTTATTTCTAAACTATTATTGACATGTCTTTTTCACATCATAGCTTCAAAGTACAGTGTTCTGATTTTCTTCTTTTTACAGGTAGCATTTCGTGCAAAAATTGGAACAAAGTATCAACTTCCTCATAAAGGGATCATTCCAGAAGAATTTGGAGTGGCAAGTCTTTATCATTCAAATCATGGAGGTGCCTTATTCTTTTCATATATTCATTGATATCTTTTCGATGATTCAGGTTGCTCGATATCGAGGACAAGGGAGGCTTGCAGAGCCAGGATTTCAAAATCCTCGTTGGGTGGATGGCGAACTTGTTATTTTAGATGGAAAGGTTTCTGCTGCTCTTTTTTCTCTTTCTTCATTTTGAGATGTATATTTTTTTTCTTTTCTTGTAAGATAGTTACTAATTCCTGAACCGTCACTTATATCATCCTTTTGCAGTACATTAAAGAAGGTCCTGTTGTTGGATTTGTATATTGGGCCCCTGAGTATCATTTTTTGGTGTTCTTTAATCAGTTAAGGCTGAAGAACTGAAATGCTCTTTGCACAAGAGTTTCAGTTGCCTTTTGTTTTTGAATCAGATTTATAGGTAAGCCCCTTATCCATCATAATCCTACTAACTGCATTGACAAATTGCTTAGTTTATAGACATGTTTAATTTGCATTGATATATATATATATATATATATATAGTGGAAGGATATTTTGCAACCCTTAAAAAGGTTGCAACATTTGCAACCCACATCTTAACCGTTGGATTCATGATCGACGGTTATTTTATTTTTCTCTTTTTTTAATTAAAAATATTGGGCCCCATATCTTTTATAACTGCCGATCATGAATCCGACGGTTAAGATGTGGTTTGCAACCTTTTTAAGGGTTGCAAATGAACCTCTCCCTATATACATATATATAAGAACAAAAGACTTTTTCCAGTTGTGAACTATGACAGAAATAGTTGATAAGTTTTTTTGGTTGAAGTTCTATATTACAATTTGTGAAGTGTTATACAACTAATAAATTCGTAAAACATTTAGGAGCTAAAGAATTATTTGGTAGAAAAAGGTGGCCTTTATTGATCAATATAGTCCCTGTATGTAGATACTTAAATCCGAAGGAGATAAGCATGGAAATAGAAAGATAAAAATGCTAGGAGGAATTGAGGCAATGGAGTAAATAGTAAGAGGAATCACGCAAATATTGATTCAACAATAGCATCATTGATTTAGGTGATGGCTGATGCAGTTGCTTAGATTGTGCCATAGGCGGTGGCACATGAACCGACCTAGTAATCCAGTGGTGCTTGAGCAACAAGGATTGATTTAGGGCTGGTTGGGCTCGAATCAGGGCTTAATTTTTTGTCCAAGACCGGGACCAGTTATAGGAGGATCAAGACCTTTTTTTGATGCTTTGAACCGGGCCCCCAAGGACCGATCTGAGGACCGGTCCTTGTCCATCTCTAATCAGCAGTATACTCCTTTTGCCGACAAAGAAGTATATTACCATCCGATAGAAATACGGTCAGTCAGCGACCGACTATATGGTGTGCTTCATTTGAGTGGCTGGTAATACAGATTCTATTTAGGGGATGGCGGATAAGTAGGCTAAAAGATTCAAATGGGGGTTATATTTTGAAATGGATGTCTTATCAGTTCTAAATTTCCAAAGTATCTACGGTGGTAAATGCAACTAAGGGTGCGTTTGGTTTGCGGGATTGGAATGGATTTGGATTTCAAATCCATTCCAATCCTGTGTTTGGTTTGTAGGAATGGAATTTGTTGACCGGATTTGAAATCCTTTGACCTTCTTAAAATCCTTAACTTGATGGATTTAGAATTCCTTTGCAATGGGCCGGGATTTCAAATCCCCCCAAATCCAAATCCAAATCCAAATCCAAATCCTTACTTGAAATCCAATCCAATCCCGCAAATCAAACGGGACCTAAGAATTTGGAGATGGAGACATGTCCATTTTTATTTAAGCCCATGGAGCAACAAGAAGAGACGAGGGGTGACTAACAGGGTCAAGACAGACAAGGTAGGTTCCTGCTAGGTCAACAATGTATCTATGATGATTGTATCGACAGTTGTTGGCGTCTTGGCAATGATAGGGTCAGTGGGCATTTCAAAATAAGGATCTTGTTGTGGTTAAGGAGTTATAATAGAGGTTATTAGTATGGTTTCAATCAACAACAAACACAAGAACTTCATAATTAGGGTAGATATTAAGCAGCCCGATACCATACCTAATGTGTCGTGTTGATAGTTGTGGGGTTAATCATCCAAGTAAGCATGTTTTTTTTTGGTCAGATGGGGAACTAGAAAAGGAACCAGCCAAGCCCAAGGTGGTAGCAGTCTGACTCGATAACCTCTGCATCAACCAAAACCATGGTGAGAACTCATTATCAATATCCTTAGAAGATGGATAAGGCCAACAGCTACATCTCCGGGGGCCATTGTTTTGCTACCATTTTTAACGCCTTATCCGACCTCGGTACCTCACAAAAAACAATGCCCCTATAAATTGATGACAAGACTTGCTTGGATGATTAACCCCCACAACCAACACATGACCCAATAAGAATGGCATGTGTGTAGCTTTCAACAATTCTCCATGATATCTGCCCTGATTATCAGCATGTCTGTTGTTTCTCACCAGAACCCTGCTGATAAATCCCGCCTTGACTCCTTTCATTTGATTTGTCCATCTTTCTTTCAATTTCATTTGGTTATAAGTCCCCTTTTGATAGATGGTACCCTAAGATGGAGATGAGAAAGAGAGGGAAACAGGTGAAACAAAATGAAACCTTGATTTCCTTTGCTAAAAGATTCTGTTAATAAAAAATAGATACCAAACGTTCAATTTGTATTACTACGTATCGGAAATTAATGGTCACTGGGTGATGTGTCCAAGTAAATGATCGTAAGTTTCAGAATGAGACATTATTACTGGAGTTTGCTATCAGATTAGTGTTTGCCATCAGTTTTAGAATGAAACATTATTAGTGCAGTCAGTAGCTATCATGAGACATGAATTTTTCTGTATGCCAGGTGAAGCTTTGACATCATCTTAGAAATGCATTTATTACATAAAAAATCAGGCTTGCTTTTAACAGGGAAGTTCTCACTGGATATATTGGCTAGTTTTCATGATATAAAAATTCTGATCTCATAGAACTTTTGATATGTGTAAGAATGTTGTTAGGTATAATGCCATCAAATTGTTTCTCTCAAATTCTTATCCAGCATTTTGTGATCATAGTTTTGATTTACTCTTTTGCAGTGTGTCAGATGATATCCATTCCCATGGAGTCCTGTGAGTGGATCAATGATGTGAATGCCACTTGCATTTATCCTTTAATTCCCGTAGTCATTCGATTGACAAATGTAACCATGGGATTTTGTAGCATTGGTACATTGGATATATGTACAGTAATTAAGAGGTAGAGTAGAATTTTTATTGTCTGGGATTGTGCGGCATCATGGTTCTTTTGTGGGCAAAGGAGGAATAATGGCACCACAATTCCTTTTGATGTATGTATATACACTGTCAACAGAATTTATAAGTTATTGGGAAGAGGAAATTACAATTTCCGTTTTTATCTCATGCATTTCTCTTTAACATTGCAAAAAACATGGCTTGACAACGCTTGGGCATGGGACGTGCCGACTCTCTAACTGTACCATATTTGTACATATAAGATTTGGTAATATTATTGCAAGGGAGACACTTTGGGAAGGTGCTGTGTACTCAAACTTTTCAGCATCAAATGCTTAAATGAGGTATGTTAGCTGTATTACTCTCCAATGTTCTGGAGAAGGTTCTATACTTTAACCATTTTTTTGCAGCTTTCAGTGCTGCCTTCATTATATACATCTTCATTTTGGACTTAAAAGTCGAGATTAATTTTGTTAGGATGGAGGGTGGAGGTGTTATGGAGAAAGCATGTAATTAATGTACACCCTAAAACATTTCGTGGCCATGCGCTTATTCATTTATTATATTTCATCTGACCATTTGATATTGATCTTCCCCTCTCCATCCCCTAACCCCTATTTCCATTGAGATAAGGTGAAGTGTGTAAGCCTCTCTTTGACACGGAGCTGTATTTGCTGACGAACTGACCAACTGTCTGTAGCAATTGCGTATTGAGGTCTGGGATAGGACTGTAACTGCTTTCGTGCTGATACCTTGGGTCAGGTGTTGTGACTGAAAGACTCGAACCATGAGCACTTCTAGGGTTCTCTCTCTTTCTCTCTGACTCATCCTATATACATTGGTTGTTGCAGTTTAGAGGATATTACTCCATTCTTGTTTCTGATTGTCAACTCCATTTCTTTCTGGTTAGGACAATAGACTGAAGGAGTTTGTTCAGCCAACTACGCAGCTCTGCCTCAACCTCTTGGTTATCCACACCGAGTGATTGAGAACAGGAATATCGCTATATTGTTTATATGGAGCTTTAATGACTTTACATGCTTACCATATATTTTTTGCCTTGAAATCTCATATAGGCATCATGCAGGCAAATTTGAACATATTTTTGGTTTATCTTGATAAGAACTGACATATGATTCTTATTTCTGTGAATCCCATCATGCGCCATCATACCCTCTTGCATCTGTACAAGAAGTTATTAGGTTGGAAGCTGCATCAAAGGCTTTCCTTTTTTCTTGCAGAATTCAGTGGATAATTAGAAGTTGGATACTTAAGGCGATGTTTGGCAGACCATAAATCCTGGTTATGAAGTATGATGTTGATACCTTTATATTCTTTCTAATTGTTTTTTTTTATCTGACCAGTAAAAGTCGTGATACCTTCTATTGTATAATGTTTAAGCTGTTATGACATGGCATCATTTGTTTTTCTTCCTTGTGATATTGACTTGTTTTGTAAAAGGGGAGGAAGATTGAAGAATCTATGGAGATAGATACACTGTTAAAGAGCAATTCAGAATTAATTTGCTTGCTTCTAGTTTGCAAAAGAACAGGTAACACCATGCATCATTTTTATTGATATTTTACATTTTCCCTTCTCTTAATGATGGGATCTTTGCTCTGAATTCAACACATATGTAACTATATTAATTAGTTAAATTTTAAGGAAGGGGAGGAAAAACTTATTATTACATAACCATTACCGATTCTTTCTATGTGGATTCGGTTCTTTTGAACCTTTGCAAGTAACGAATAAACAAACTTATGTAATTCTTTTGAAGATTGTGGTCACAAAAAGTAGATTTCATTTGAGAAGCATTTTTTCTAATTGGTTCTCCTTGTGATCCCATCACCAAGTTCACAGATTCCGCCACCATGTCTCTGGTAAAAGAACCATCTTCATTTCTGGGCACTTCATAACCAAGTCCTTTTTCAACTAGCAGTTTAGCATTAAGGCCTTGGTCAGCTACCATAGGCATGAGAATCAATGGGTGTCCGAATCCTAGAGATTCGATTATAGAACCCCAACCAGAATGAAAAAGACATCCTCCTATTGAAAGGTGTGCTAGTATGTCTATTTGGGGTGCCCAACCAAGACAAACAACACCCTTATCAAACATGCGAGCTTCAAAATTACGAGGCAATAGATCCAAACTATCTACCCCTTTCGGCTTCCGCAAAATCCATATAAAGGATATCCCAGAAAGTTCAAGCCCATGGGCCAACTCATGGACTTGTTCGACTGGCATCTTGTACTCGCTCCCAAACCCTACAAAAAGCACTGATTTCGGCTTTTTTCTGTCTAACCATTTGAAAGTGCTTGACCAACTTGAATCAACAGCATTCTCTGTTTTTCTTTCTGGTGGAAATATGCCTACTGGTAGAACTGGCTTTTTATATAGCTTTTGGAGAAGATCAATATATTCCCCTTCGAACTCTTTACAGCTTCGAATAGCTACAAACTGGCATCCTTCAATGATTGTACTTATTCTTTCACCACTTGACTTACCAGATTCATCAGGGAAGTGCAAGTTCCGAAGCATTGTTGGAGCGTAATCCGGCCTGTGAGACACAAGAGAACGGAAGGTAAACCAATCTGGTGCAACAGTGAAGGCCTCTGGGGTTTTACGTCTATGGCCCCATCTCAACTCATCTGGTGGGCCCATATATGCCAGAGTGGCAGCAGTATACACGCTGAAAAAGGCAGTAGACACCCCAAACTTAGCCGCAACTTCAGGAACCCAGTATGGAGAGAAGTCTATGAGAATCAATTGTGGGGTGTCGTTTTCAAGCAGCTTTTCAAATGGTGCTTGTAAATTGTCGTATGCCTTCTTCAGATACTGTGTTTCCTCTTGCTGGATATCAACGGTGGCCTCACAGTTCTCAGGTAAACCATCCACCGTTGGTAATATGATCTCTACTAGCTTGATGATGTCTGATAGATGTGCAGGAATGGAGGGTAACCTCTCTAGATTTCTTGGGGTGGAAACAAATGAGATTTTAATGCCGTTTGCTGCTAGTTTCTTGGAGAGCTCTAGAAACGGTAGCATGTGGCCAAAGGCTAGCCATGGGAATACCATCACGTGACATTCTTCGGTTGCCATGGAAGTTTCTATACATCAATAATGAGGGTATTATACTTTTCTTGCTGAAGGTATTTGTATTGTGGTTATATGTCATTTTTGGTACTCATAATCTTTACATCAGTGAGTTATTTCAGGAGTGAGGTTTTGCAGATGGGTGCATACTCTTTTGGTGTGTATGCAGTCCTGAGTGTGCGGATGACAGATGTTTACATGATTTTTCTATACCCAGGTGCTTGGATATTTTGCTTCTTTTTTGGTCACTTCTCCCATGAAAATTACCGCCTTTTTAAAGGGATAAACATAAAAATAGCCAAAATTGGAGTTGACCCATCATAAAATGAATAACTTTTTAACCACAAGGGTGGTAGCATGGTGGATAAAAACAAGAGGATGATAAAATCAATATGGGTTTGAATCCTGACATCTACATTTGCGCTTGTGGACGTTGAGAGATTACCTTAGGGTTGTGGAAGCCTATAGTCGCGACTTGTCATGGGATTAGTCTAGGCGAAGTCTGGGATCATCCATTTCCAAAAAAATGACCTAACTTTTTCCAAATTAGCACAAAGTAGCCACCTATTTCGCAAAAAGATGGTTTTTATTCATGGTTTTTGTGAAATAAATGGTTCTTTTGTGCAAATTTGGGTATAGTTGGTCATTTTTGATGGATCAACTTTAAATTTGGTTATTTTGTGATTATCCCTTTCATTTATGAGTTTAGATTATTTATCGGTTCATATCTATTGTTTAGATACAACTTAATGTTTGTTTGGGTCTATAAAGTTATCTTATTTGTCATAATGGAAGGACATTTAAAACTCGTTCTTCGAATTGGGTTCGGTGTATAGGAAAAAGAATCAATGTTTATAGATGGAACCAATTAATATAACCGGTTAAGGATTTGAAGCAACTTCGTATATGTAACGTAACACTGGTGAAAGTGCCCTCTTTCTGTTGTTCTGTCTCTTATTTTTAGCATTTGATTTGTGTTGATATGTCGGATGAAATCCTCCATATGATCAATTGTTAAGGAGAACATCTTCCGATCAGTATGTAGTTTCATAATTGCCCTGGCATGTTGCACACATTTTAGGCACTCGGACTTGGAGCGGGATATACTAAGCTAGTTTGTTTGGTTTAGAGCATCTTCAATGGTAGGTTCTTTCTTATAAATAAAAACTGTAGTTCTTATAGTCGCTATTGTTACGGAAAGTTCTTATAAGTCACCTGTATTTTCCGAGTTCGGTTCTTACCTTGAATTGTGGCTTTTTAATTGATTTAAAAAGATATAATAAAAATTAATGGTGAAAAAAGTAGTTGGAATTCACAAAAGAAGAGGTTCGTGTAAGCCACTCCATTGTGAAATTTTGTGATGGTTCTTAATTTGGTCGGTTGGCAAAAAGAAGATGATACAAAAAGTGGGTTGTTATAAGTTACTCAAAATGAGATGCTCTTATGTGTAAAACTCTCTCCGAACTTTGGCTCGCAAGAAAACGTAGATTTGTTTTAACTTATATTACAAGTTTATGATTTTTTTAAGATAAATACCTCATCCTATTGTAGTTTTTAGACCAGACAAACGTGTCGTATCGGGTTCAAAGTTAAACAGGTTGAAAATGTCAAACCCTAACCCGACCCGTTTAATAAACGGGCCAGAAAATCCCAACCCTAAACCGATCCGCCTAACCCATTTAACTTTTATAAAAATAAAATTTACAAATCGAAAATTCATAAAAAAGGAATACAAATACAAAATTCAAATGAAAACATTAGAAATCCAAATTTTATAGTTTAACTTATAAATTCTAACCAAATCTAAAACATTAAAAATCAAAAGTATTAAAAAAACTTATAATATATATATATATATATATATATATATATATATACGGGTTATTCGGGTCATTTTCGAGTTGAAAATTTTGACCTTGACCTTACCCGTTTAATTTTCGTGTCGTGAAGTAAACGGGTTGAAATGTATTACCCAAACCCGTTTATTTCGTGTCGAGTTCGTGTCGGGTTAGCATGCCGTGTGAGTTTTTGCCGGGTCTATCTTGTTGAAATATGAATTACTTAATAAACCTACTATATTGTGATACTGGTATAAATATCAACACAAGAACAAGTTCAAATTTCTTTAGGAAAAAAATATTGTTAAAAGCAACAAGACATTCAAGTTTTGGTCAATTTGGCTATTGATATCTTCGAAATACGGCTTGAGTGTTAGGGGCTGATATCGGTTTTTAGGGCCAACAAATAGAATTATCATTTCGGGTCGTTGTTCCATAAGGTTCGTTGGTAAAGACGGAGAAAAATATGGTTGATGTGGCCAAAGCAAATAGGGAAGAATCCTATAAATAATTCTATCATGTCTAATGCTTTCTCAATTGCTTTGAATCCCAACTCAAATTACAAGTCTATTCATTTGTGAATATGGGATGCTTTTGCAGAGAGTCACTCCTCCCCACAAACCCTCTTCTCTCCTGGATTGCATTCTTCTGTGGCCAGTTTTGATAAGATCAGAGCAGGATACAACCTCAACCCAGTGCAAGGCTAATCTCACACTCTCCAGTAACAAAATCATCAATCTTTCTCCTTTCCTAGTTGAGCATCTCAACTACACTATCCACCCTTGGTTAATCAGAATTTCATATTTATGTGTGTGAAAACAAGTATAAATATCCGTTGAGGTGCATGAACCTAGTTCACGTACAACCAATCAAATAGCCATCTGGTACTCCTGATGAAATCTTTCATACTTGCTGACGACTCCTTATTATATGACATACTACACATCTTTGTTCAAGGTCCTCACTGTTTAGACCATGATCAAGAAAGTTCAGTTTTGGGGGTAAACATTATGCGAACAAAAATGCCCATAGGATCAAACTATTACAGTTATATTGATTCCATCCCATTCTATGTATGCTAAAATATTTAATGACATGTTACTGAAGATTAAGGAATTTTTCTAACAGAGTGAAATAGATATGTATCTGGCATAGTGATGGAGAAGGGCTGCATACTTTTTTTGTAGGGTACAGTTACTGGAAATGTCTGTTTTAGGTTGGGCACATTCATTATCACTTGGCTCCTGACATTTTTACATGAAACAGATACCAAAACTACGACGATGGAAGATGATTGTGAGATGGAGGAAAGAAGCTAAGCTGTCAGTGGTATCTCTTTCTTGTTTTCTCACTCTATCCATGGAAGCCTGCCTTAATTTGGTTTCTAGTTATCACACAATAACATACATAAAAAGCTATAAATGGAGCATAATAAGCAGAACAGAAAGAACAATGGACAATATGTATTCCAATTTAGTGGTAATGACAATTTTAAGGTGGTGGTCTTTCCACTATACAAGACAGATAAGAGGTGTCTTATAGGCTGATACAGCCATGATTGAGTTTTGAAGATGACAGGGTCTTAAGGTAATACAAACTTTGGAAGCAAATTATGATCAATCATACAAGATAATAAAAGGGTTTAAGCTTATACAATAAACATGATGAGCTTTGAAGCAGATTATGGTGAATCATGCTGCTGCTGCTGGTGGTGGGGTGGGTTTCAGTACAATTTCAACATTATCGTGAACACCTTGAAGAAGCAGTTCACCATCGTATGTCAGGAGTTTGCGCCTCTTGGCTGCCCTCAATGTCCCAACTAATGCCTCAAATATGTTTGCACATTTGTCATCGTGGAAAAGAACACCAAATGTGACCTTCATGAGCCAGTATTCATTGTTACAATTAGAGATTAGAACTCACTCAAGATCTATAAATGGGATGAAAAATCTGATCTTATCGTCAAAGAAACAAATACACAAGGCCAGTTTGAGGTCACTCCTTTGGTAGAAGTTTAAGCTCCAAACCTTCTTTCTAATAACAAAATACTGTGTTCTTTTGGTGCATTTTTTATTTTCATGAAACTAAAACTTATAAATCTGCATTGTGGTGAATTAAGAATCTTTTGACTGAATCAAATAATTTCTCCTGAATCAATTTTGCAAAAATCAGAAGCTTAAGATCTCCGTCATTTTTGCAGATCGGTGAATCCCACGTTCATGTACCAAAACAAAACACGGCTAATTGAAGATCGAAATTAAGCTAGAACGAGTAAGTAACTGCACATCATCGACTTAACCATCTTGCCCTAAATTATCAGATTGTCCTGTGCTTGTAATAGATCGATAATGATCGAGTACAGATCGGTTCAATGATGATAGATCTATAGCAATTGTGCGATACGGCAAATGTGGATTCCAAAATATGAGTCGGATTTAGAAAAAGGTCCGTGTGTGTGTGTGTGTGTGTGGGGGGGGGGGGGGGGGGGGGGGGGGGGAATTATGTACCTTGTAAGAGCCATCTTCTTGCTTGGTACCAAGTCGTTGGATCTCTACTTTGAGTTTTTCAACCTCTTCCTCGACATTCATGGCGTTTCTTAGGTTTACAGTGGTGAGAGATCGATATATGTATATTCCTTATTATCTTCCATTTTTTATGGGAGGGATTCTTTTCCATGTTTGGGAAAATATCATTTTAACATCATTTGCATTATTCAATCCATTAGTCAACATTGCTATCTTTTTTTTTTTTTTTTTTGCTACAACAGAGAATCAAAAAAAATCTTTAAAAAATATTACATTCAACTTCAATATATTTGCTATTTTAGAAATTTTAAAACAACTTATATTATTATAATATTCTCTAATTTATCATCTTAATACACTTTTTAAAAAAAACTTAATATAAAATGATAAAAATTGAATCTTATTGGTGGGATTGAATAAAATAATCATTTATCTCTCCAACCATCAAGTTTTAGAGAATTCTCTAAAGTCTAAACTTAGAAAAAATTCAAGTTTTCCTTATTTTAGCAAACAAGATAACAAAGCTGTTAGAGAGGTTTAGAGAACAAAAACCAACTTTTTCTATTTTAACAAAACTGTTGGAGATGCTATTACATTGTTTTTTCACAATATCAAATTTTTTTACTTAGCTAATAAATGGCAATTGATGCATTCAATCCGTCCAATTACTTATCGTAGTTTTTCATAACTCTGGTGTTAAACAAAAAAAAATATATGAATTTGAAATGGGTGTATGAGTTATGGCTTATGATATATATCATTAGCTATACAAAAATAGATAGAGTAGTCTCTTCTTTTATCCTGAAATTTTTTATAATAAATTGTGGGTAGGTCACTAATGGAGTTTCATATCCACGATTGTAGATGAATCTCCAAGACAGGTAGAAAGATAAAGGATGAGTGTTATTTAGTTGGTTTTTCATTAACTCTTAATAGATAAAGGTATCTTGTTTGGATTAATCTAACTGTATAGATTGAGAGGTTTTTGTTTGAGAGGAGTTTTCATAGATGAAAGAAACGTGTTTTGTAATTGGGAGAAGCAGGTTTGATTTTTTTTTTTTTTTGAATTTCTGAATAAAGCTTTCCCCTATAAGTTTACTGAATAAGTCATTTCTATATTATTAAGTCACTACTAAATAGTCATGTATAACTGATTGAATTAAGTTTGTTAAACTACTAACAAACAGACCCTAAGTACGATTTTTAATGGTTTGCTTAAGTACAATTGCAAAGTAATTATAATTGGATGAGTGGATTCAATCGTTCATTGAATGATAAATCCCTACAAGTGATGAAGAAACGCGATTACATCAAAATAGAATATTCTTTTTTAATCATAATTAATGAGATTTTCAATACCAACTTTGAATTTATTAACTTTACAAATCATATCCACATGTATTTTTACATAACTTAATAAATTATATTATTATATGATATTTTAACCGAAATAAATTGTTCATAACTAATTACAAATTAAATTATAACATTTTCTATGCATCCTTTTATTTTGTTTGTCATTATGTATTTTTAACATTTTTGTTGGTTATGTTTTTGTAATATATAGAGAGAGAGGCACATTCATTTGTTAACCACGATATTGGTGTTAACCAATCTCAACCGTAGATTGATGAGATCAATGGTCCACAATTAATTGATTTTTTATTAATCGATTTTCAGGATAGTGCATATGTGCATATGTTTGCTGAAATATTATATGCATATATGCACAATGATATCTAATATGCATATTGAGTATATGCATATGTGCACATTGAGCATATGCATATCTGCACACTAGTATCTAATATGCATATGTGCACATTGAGTATTGTGAATATGTATATGTTGTATATGTGCATATCAACTGATCTATTCTGCATTGGTTGAGATACACATTGACATCTAGACATGCATATATGCACACTCAAAATATGGAAATACATTAAATATTAAGTATTATATTTAATATTTAGATAACTATCATATTAATAATTCATTGAAATATGAAAATATATTAAATATGAAAATACATTAAATATTAAATATTATACTTAATATATAGATAACTATCATATTAATAACTTCTTGAAATATGGAAATACATTAAATGTGCGTGAATTATGAAATGTCCATATTACCCTTTGAGGATATAAACTCTAAGATGATTCTGATTGGTTGAAAATTGGTTAGTACGGTTAGCACCAATGTGGTGGTTAGCAAATGAAGGGGACCCTATATATATACTAGAAGCGTACTCACGCAATGCAGCGAGATACATCATGATTTTAATGTTTCATTTTATTTTTTGTTTTTTTGTTGATTTACAGTATGATCTTGGATGGTTTTGAGAAAGTGATAATGTTTTTTTATAAATTTATTTAATTCAAGCTTAATAATATAATGTTTTTTATATAAAAAATTAAGTATTTTGTTATAATTCAATGATTATCTTATATATTTTAATGATATCTAGAAAAAATAACCAATAACATATTTAATAATATAATTAAAATAAATTTATAGTAATATAATATATTAATTAATAGTGATACATGGAAAAATATGCATAAAAGGAAGGTCCTGCACATAGCAAATTGATGGGTGTTAGAAGTCTGCAGTAGTAATATGTATCTTGTGCTTTGAAACTTGTAAATTAAGAGATTTTTAAAACTTTGCATAAAATGATGGTACTTTGTGCCTAATAATTTGTATTTAAGAGTTTTTTTATCCGTGCTTTATAATATAGTATAGATATATGTGTGTGTATTTTAGTTAGATGTGTTATTTAGTTTTAAATTATTACAAAGTAACCATGGATTTATATTAGTTAGAATACATGAAAATTAATTTATCAAAAATAAAAAATATATAAATCTAATTTGTAATATAATATGTGTAACAAATAAGATTAAAATATCATTGTACAATAAATTAAAGTAAAAATACATTAATTTTACATTTCAATGACTAATTTGTAACCTTGAAAGGTTTAAACACCAAATACCATGTAAACGAATAGTATTACATTGGTATTTTACTATTCATTACACCATTTTAGTGTTCTTATAGTGTGTTCATTGTAAGCATGAATAGTGACAAGGTACATGTGGTGATAATTTTATATCTTTATCCTAGATGTACCAAGGTCCGAACTTCGGAGCAAATTTGTCCTGTGTTTAAGTGTCTCATTTACTGCTTGAGTAGGTAACCGATCCCTTCAAAATGAGGTAGGAAAAAAATAAAGTTTACATAACATCCACGTCATATATAAAATAAAACTCTAAAAGCATCTCCAACAGCTTCCCTAAAATTTCTCCAAAATGGAGAACCAAAACTCAAAATCCCTAACAAAAATTGCATTCATCTCCAACAGATTCTCCATTTTGGAGATGAAATCATTACTTAGATTATTAAAATAATATGTATATCTAATAAAATATTATTTCTCTCACCTACACATTTCTTTTCAATATTTCTTATTGGTGGGATATAATAAACAACCATTTTTCTCTCTCATGGTAATCATTTTTGGAGAGTTCTCCAAATTTGGAGAAAATTATACTCTCTCTCCTAATTTCTCCATTTTGGAGAAAGATTTGAAGAAGCTGTTGGAGCAAAAAAATCTCCAAAATCTCTATGTTCTCCATTTTGGAGAAGCTGTTGGAGATGCTCTAACCCCTCCCCTTTACACCTCATTTCTCCCCCCCCCTCCTCCAATAAAGTGTTGGTTGGAAACGATGGATGATTGACCCTCTCCGTCAAATCCATTCCCTATGCACACAACCCCCCTTCCTTGTGCCCGCCACTTGTAACTTAATCCAACAATAAAGCATTTAAGAAGGATAAAAAAGAACAAATCGGAACCCAAGATATGGTGAGTAGTGAACATATTGACACAAAACAGTTGGATCAACCATAAACCAAGATATGGCAAGGAAAGGAATCCAAACCAGTGTTTGTGCTTGATTTCCATGACTCAAAACCCTTGTTTCTATAGAGCACTATCAAACAATCTGGAACCCGAAATTTGATGAAATTATTATTATTGAAGGGAGTAAAAGAATTCCTTAGATATGCTGAGGGCAGGACTCCCTTGATCCTTAAGGATATCAACACAAACGTTACCATTGTTGTTCACCAGAATCATGGATTGAGGGCTGCTGGAGAACACAAGGGGGAGGGGTTGTCGTAGAACCTATGAGAACGAGGGGTAGGTTTTAATTTATGTTTTTTTTCATTTTTTTAAATGCTTTACATACTTGTATGTATGTACTCTAAACTTGTATAACAGAAAAATTAATAAAGGACAAAATGACAAGGCACTTAACAAGAGTATTTACGGGTCGTTAGGTTTACTGGTTTAGGGACTAAATCCAAAATATTTGCAAACAATAAAAAAAAATTGTAACTTTTTAAACCGTAGGGATGAAATTTGTAATCTACTAAAAATATTATTTTGGGTTGGGGGTGTAGCAAGTACAAAATTGGCTGTCACAAATTAACATCTGGTAAAGGGTTGTACGCCTGCCTGCCCACCAAATCGGATGTTGTCAAATCGTCATCCGTAGAACAATCCATCCTCCGTATTTTCGTACTCCCCATTCTCTGCTACGTTGCTCGCTTCAAATTAGGGTTCTTATCATTCATCTTTAACTTCAATTCACCTCTTTATTGATTTGCCCTTTTCTTCTCTTTCATATGTAGTAGTCGTTGAATCAATAAACCCTGCTCTGATTTGATTCCTGGAAGAAGACCTATGTATATATAGCTTAGGTTTCAGTAAATCCTTTTTGTCCGAAAAGCTATTTTGTTTGGTGTTTGATGCTTTTGGATGATGTCGGAAGCTAATATTAGCAATCAGCGTCATCATCAAGCCCCGACGTACGAGCCTGTAAATTTACAGCACCACCAGCAGCAACAAGGAATTGCTATCAATAATAATGATGATAATAATGATGAGGGTAATCAACATCATATGGTTGAAGATGTAGTAGTAGAGGAAGACGACGACGTTGCCGGAGGCGAAGAAGAGTCTATAGACAACCCTAGCCATATCCGTTACGATCACCACAATCCTCATCATCAACACCATGATTTACGGAACGGCGGTGGCCTTCAAGGCGGCATGGAGGAAATGAGTGCTCCGCCACATGCCTTGTATGTGCAGGACTCTGAAATTCAGCCGCTTCCGGTGGGCGGTGGAGGCGCTGATCAGCTTACCCTCTCATTTCAGGGTGAAGTTTACGTGTTTGATGCTGTTTCACCCGAAAAGGTTTTGCAATTGCTTATATCTAACATTACTGTTCTTTGTTTGCTCCCATTTTGCATTTAATCACTGACCTAACTGAGCATGTTTCTAGTTTTCAGTTTGGGTTTAAAATCTAGTTTTCTGTTGCAGAAGGGGTTATTGAATTTTTGGTGAAATTGTAAACTAAGAATTCGTTTCATGTTGATTGTAAATGAATTATATGTATAATGCCTTAATGATTGATTCAGCTATTTGTTGATCTGTTGTAAATTATGGAGCTCTTTTCTTGATGGGGGTTTTACAGGTGCAAGCTGTGTTGTTACTCTTGGGTGGATATGAAGTACCCACCGGTGTCCCTTCTTTAGGAATGCCTCCCCAAAATCAAAGGGTATAAGTATAACAATTTGTTCATATGCAAGTAATTCTCTCGGTTTTTAATGATCATTCTAGTTTATTGAAACTTTTTTTTCATCATTTGTCTTTAGGATTTGGCCGAATTTCCTACAAGGTCAAGTCAACCTCAAAGGGCAGCCTCCTTGAGCCGGTTCAGGGAGAAGAGAAAAGAAAGATGCTTTGATAAGAAAATACGTTACAGTGTGCGGAAGGAAGTTGCTCTGAGGTAGTATCAGAACTATTAATTAGAGATCTCTTTGGTTATATATATATATATATATATATATATATATATATATATATGTAGATGTTAACTCTTTCAATAGTTCAATTAACACATATGTCTACATTATTGACGTAGTTTAACTTATATGGTCTTCTTGTTCTTTTTCCCATGTCACAATATCTATAGTCATGTTTGGTGCTTCTGTGTCTACATATAGCTCGTGAAAATGTTTTATACTACATGATTTGTTGTATTTAATTTCCCTTTATATCAGTTTCTGCAGCCTTCATCATTTCTGTATGTAGTACTGATTTACCCATATGAAATCTCAAAGGCGAACCATAAGAATGCAGGGAAGATGTATAGCTTATTATTCATTTGATCATATCGGTATATGGGGACAAGTTGTATTGAGAGTGTACTGATTCACTCTTGATCTACCAAGATCTGCTGTCTGCATTCGTCACTAGCAAAAATCATATGTGACTGAAAGATACCGAGAACATATTTCTAATTGAACTTTAAAAAGTGAACTCAGAAGTAATATTTGAAACTTATAAGCAAAAATCAAAATAGAAAATTGCTGGACTTTTGTTGTAGTGAGTTCCCAACTGGTGCTACTGCGTGTTATATGCTATACACATTACACAGTTTGACGTTGAGCTGGAATCAATTCTGGTAGGAGTCCACTTTTGTGTGTCTATTTGTTCCTTAAGTTGGATATCTGATTCATGTTGTTACTCCCAGAATGCAGCGTAAAAAAGGTCAGTTTACGTCATCCAAGGCAATTTCTGATGAAGCAGGTTCAGCTTCTTCTGATTGGAACGGTGGTCCCAGCCAGGATGAAGAAACAACGTAAGTACCCATTTCGGTTTTCTTATCATCTCTGGATTCTGATGTTTTCCCTTTTTATGGTCCAGGCTTGTTTCACCCTTTAAGCTTCTATACTGCTTTGAATTAATACCATTGTAAATTACCACTTTTCATCAAGCCGCTAGTTGAATTTGCCTTATTTACTTCTCTGTGCAGATGTAGGCATTGTGGTATCAGCTCGAAGTCCACTCCAATGATGCGCCGTGGACCTGCCGGCCCAAGAACATTGTGCAACGCATGCGGACTCAAATGGGCCAACAAGGTATGCATCTGGGAATAGTTGATCAGTTTTGTAGTTCAAAATTCTCTTTCCATTTTAACTCATAAATTGATGATTGAGAATTTTTAGCCCTAACAATTACCATGCATTTCATGACCAAGGAATGATGCATTTCATGACCAAGGAATGATGCATTTCATGTTCTTTTCTGTGTAAAAAGGTCCCATCAATTCTGGTCTTCCATTTTTTTTTAAAATCATCTTTTTTTGCATCATATGAATAATTTATTATAGTTGTCAGTTGAGATTTGAGACTTAACCAAAGATTTCTAAGGTCCATTAGCAGCTAGACTGAAGTCAATCTTAGGGTCTTTTAGGGTGCCTTTGGTACATGGAACCAGAAGAGACATGACAAAGCAAAAACTCGTTGTCCCACGTTTGGGATGACATGACTGAGTGCGACAAAAAATGATGTTAAAAATGTTGAAAAACCTAATACGTTAGAAAAAGGGTCTGTACTTTAAGTTTACTTTCTTTTGTCCCACCAAAATTGGTGGAACAAAAATTAGGGAAATGGGACAATATTGGTAAATTACTAAACTACACATGCCAAATTAAAACCCTAAAACCTTTCACAAAATTTTCACCTGCCTACCTCGCCCATCCACTCCAGTCCAGTCCCCTTGCAGAAATTTCTTGCAATATTTTATTGTTCGCAGACATGGGAAGGGCCGAGAATGAGAAAGGCTTGTATGTATTTATGTATGTATTGAAGGTAAACCAAAGTTGCAAAGGCGGAAACATGATAATCCTTTTTGGCTATTCCCAAAAACTGTGAATTGTCTCATCTGGTTCTTCTTATCCTTTAGTCATGGAACGCTTTCACGATACATAACAAGTTTAAGGTAGACTTGATCATCGTATCTTATTCCCAGTTACTAACTTTTGCAGGGAGTTTTACGGGACCTCACCAAGGTTTCAGCATCAGGAACTCAGGACCCTGCTGGAAAGCCCATTGAGCAGGTAAAATCTTGCAAGAACGTCATGTTCTCCTTTTGTGGGTCTCGGTTTTTGCAAAAATGCGATCATGGGTCATATCTCAATTTAGAAAAAAATATGACATCTTGATCACTTTTTTGATGCTGGTTCTTGGCTTCCTATGCAGAGTGATGGTGAAGCAAACAACTTGGATGCCATAAATGCAAATGCTGTTATGGTGGTCTCTAATGGAGACACCTCGGCTGTGACTGCCGAAAGGTGAGCTAGGAGTTTCAAAAAAACCCTGATATTGACGTTAAATTAAAAGGTGTAAAATAAAGAGAGAATGTTTTCGGTTTAAAAAACTCGGTGGTTACAGAGACTTGCAGACGGGTTGTCGCATTAATGACAGCCACAGGTACATAAGACTGTATCATAGCAACGGTAGTTGTAGGCCGGACCGAGGAGTTTATGGAGTTTGTTTGCATCTCTGATACTTGATCTCATTGAACACTGAATGCATTCAAGTCTGTTGGTATTTTGCTCATTCCGCTTCTTGAATCGAGCTAGCGGTGAAACCACCAACGGTTACGGTGATTCAGGGTCAGGCCACCCTAGGTTGGACTGGTTGGGACCCAAGATTTTCATACTGGAACCAGTACCATATTACCAATCAAAAGATCATTTTGGTTACAAAAAAGAGGATCAGTTGACTTGCTGATAAAGGATTCTTTGAAAATAATGTAGTTTTTAATCTATATATAATAGAATATATTGTTATAAATTTTGTTAAACATGTGTCTTGTTTACAAATTTTATTCTACGAGGAAACTTATTTGGGCTATCACATTCAAGTATTTTGAGATTAAGAAAATGTGTTTAGCATGTTGCTCATAATTTAAATAAAAAGTACGAGAATGATTAATGGTTGAAGAGGTACGAATTGTGTATAATAGTGAGAGATCGATGGTCATAGTTGACGGTCGAGTGAGAGTATGAAAAACAATAAAGATTAGTAAAAAAATAATATATCGCGAGTACCTTCATATTGATATATTTTTTTCATCAATTTTTTTTTTGTGATTCATCGATTAATTGTCTTTTTTTGAGGTTTTTCACGAGAGAGCGCTCCATTATTTTGTTAACCGTCATATTTAATGAGGGTAAAATTAGAATTTTTCATTCAGAGCCACGTCTAAAATTTTGTTTTCTTAATTTTCTCCATGATAATCATGGTAGTTATTTAATTAAAATTTTTTGGTATTATCTTTTCTCAATAATTTATTTAATTATTTTCGAAAATTTCACATTATTTCTCGTTTGACTTTGAATGTATGGGTTTTAAAACCATGCACATAATGAAACTATGCATATGTGAAACTGTGCAGGTGGTACTTATGAAATTGTGTACATATGATCAATACATAGGAGGAGAATCATATACAGGGGGGTCATTTTATGCATTTATGCACAAACAAATTGGTCACATATGCACATCAAGTCTGTCTATATGGGTAAAAAAATGAGCAGATGTGCACAAGAATGCATAAGTGTAACATGACTCTTATAGGATGTGCATGATTGAAACTGTGCACAAAGTTATGGGTTGCTTGAATTGCGGTGTTGGTTTACTTGATCAAGAATCACTTTCCTTGCATAATCAGTTTTGTTTTTACCCATTTACCCCTCTTCATGTATGCACATGTTAATAAGCGTGTTTGGGTATTTAATTATTGCATTAAAAACATTAATATATATAGGTGGGTTCATACGAGAACGATATCTATTTAAGAAAACACGAGAACGGCCGAGTACGTACAAACTCATATATGATTCACACGACTTTGCGTGCGACTTAAATCGCGGGGAAAGTCGCCCAAATCCGTTATTTTTGGCCGTTATGCTGAATCATAAATGATTTTGTACATGATTTGTTGTTTTCTTGTTTTCTTAAATAGTTAGCGTTCTCGTTTGAACCTTTCTATATATATATATATATATATATAGTGTAGTGTGGTTCTAACTCTTCACATCAAGTCGCTATAGCCCCATGTCTTGCGAAGTAACAACAAACAAGTAGACCGAGGAATGAAAGAAGTCGCTTTCTAGGAGAAGTACGAGGAAGTCAAGTCACAAGCAATTTGGGATCTTTATTTTGGTCAACCGGCTGTAGAACATAATAGAAGGGTCTAACCAATTGGGGGAGAATATCTCATCATATTTGATCCTCTATAAGGTTGGGCTTATACCATCTATACATCCTTAACTTTGAAGATCTACTTGCAATTGATGACATAGTTCTCTTTCTTTAGTGGCACCAAAGATCACTATATCTCTTCATTCATGGCATTGAACCATAACTTAGAGCGATATTTCTTAGTAGTTACATTTAGGGACCAATCACATTATGAAATGCAAACCACGACGATGCAAACCATAGATATTTCATTTTAGGGACCCAAATTGTTAAAACCATCAAAACCCATGGACCAAATATGCAATTTACTCATTTTTTATTTCCAAACTTATAATAATAGTTTATAGAGTAAATTACGATTTTCGTCCCTGTGGTTTGTTGAATATTGTCATTTTCGTCCCTATGGTTTCAAAATTACTTTTTTTGTCCCTGTGGTTTGTAATTTGTTGCCATTTTAGTCCTTAAGACTAATTATGTTAAAAACTCTCTGTTAGCTTAAGGTTATTTTAGTCATTTTAGTATTTTTTTTATTTTGGTCTAGTTAAATACCTTTTTTTGTCCTTTTCATTTTTGATGAACTCCACCCACAACAATACCCCCCACCCCGTCACTTCTCTTCGTCTCAAATCACCTTAATTTTTTCGTTTTTCAACCTTTTAAACATCACATTTAATTAAACAATTAATTATGTATTAAAACATTCAAAATATTTAATAAAAAAATTAATGCATAAATAAACTACATTTTTTTGGTTCTTTTTATGTTAAAAATAATCAAACATCTTAAATATAATTCGTTTTTTATATTTGTATAGCTTTAAATTAGAGTAAATTGCAAATTTGGTCCCTGTGGTTTATTGTTTTTCTCACATTTGGTTCATACAAAATTTTTATTGCAAGAAACTCCCTGTGGTATGCAAAAGTCCTCGGATTTGGTCCCTGTGAGGTTGTGACTAACGCCCATTAGTTTGCAGGTGTTAAATCCCCTCATGTGGGTATATGGGTCGTTTTACTCTACAAGGACCAAAATTGCAATTTACTCTTTTATATTATACTATTTTCAAAAAACATAGTATTTATATTATATAATTAATAAATAATTATCACTTAATTAAAAAATAACTTATTTAATGAAAACATCAAAATTTTATTTAGTTAATAATTTATATTTAAGTTTTATCGACCAAAATTATAATAAAATAATTTATATTTTCGCTTTTACTAAATTTCATTTTTAATAAAAAAAATAAATTATTCAATAAAAATAAATTAAACACATGCGTTTTTTGAATATTAATATAAAACATAACATATATATTATAGAAAAATCTAACGCATATTAAAACGATATATGAAATTACCTCTAAAACTTTATTATAACTAGACTTATTTCTTATTGAACTATAATTTTTAATAGTTTTTTTTTTATATAAATTACCGTACAATTATTTAGGGGTTCGGTTCGGTTCGGTTCGGCTCGGTTAGTAAGAAAAATGTGAACCAAACCGCATGAGGCGGATACCTGGTTACCCGAACCGAAACCGAACCGCAGGTTGAATCAAACCGAACCGAACCGAAATTAGTCGGTTACCCACGGTACGGTTCACGGTTACCCGAATTTATAGAAAAATATTATTTGCAATATAAAAATAATACCAAAATAGAAAATTTATACCAATTACATAACAAATACATAAAAATAATCCAAGAAAAAAAGATTGAAATAAGTTTTATTTTTTAAAAATATCCACTATTTCGTTGATGATTATTTAAATATTAAACAGATGATATTAAATATAATATTATTAAGTAATCTATATATACCGGTTCAGATCGGTTACTCGCATATACCTACAATTTAAAACCGAAACCGACCCGTGAATACCCGGTTTTTCGGTTTTTCCGGTTTCGGATCAAACGGTTCGGCTCGGTTTTCCGGTTTTTTTTAACACCCCTACAATTATTAAAATGATGTTAACATGCAAAAAGATTAAAGCACATGGATTTTGTTAGGAATATTTGAAAAGGAGGTTTGATAAAAAAAACATAAAAATGGGTTGGATGTTACATAATTTTGTTAGGAATATTTGGTCGTTCATCCTCTTTCAAACATCTCTACCAAAATCTATATGCTTTAATATTTTTGAATGTTACATAATTTTAATAATCGTAGGTAATTTATTTTAAAAATATGAGTTTAATAAGATATAAGTTTAGTTATAATAATTTTTTTAAAGTTAATTTCATATATCGTTTTAATATGTGCTAGATTTTTCTATAATATATATGTTATGTTTATATTAAAATTCAAAAAGCGCATGTGTTTAATTTATTTTTATTGAATAATTTATTTTTTTATTAAAAATGAAATTTAGTAAAAGTGAAAATATAAATTATTTTATTATAATTTTGGTCGATAAAACTTAAATATAAATTATTAACTAAATAAATTTTTGATGTTTCATTAAATAAGTTATTTTTTAATTAAGTGATAATTATTTATTAATTATATAATATAAATACTATATTTTTTGAAAATGATATAATATAAAAGAGTAAATTGCAATTTTGGTCCTTGTGGAGTAAAATGACCGAATCCGAGCACCTGCAAACTAACGGGCGTCAGTCACAGAAACCAAATCCGAGCACTTTTGCATACCACAGGGAGTTTCTTGCAATAAAAAATTTGTAGAAACCAAATGTGAGAAAAACAATAAACCACATGGACCAAATTTGCAATTTACTCTTTAAATTATTTACGGGTTCGATTTGTGTCGTAACAACATTCACATGAAAACTTAAGTAACTCTCACATAAAAGTATATTATTTTTTTTTTCTTTTTATTAAAGCGATGACAATTAACTTTTTTATATTATACTTTTAACAAACAATTAACTTTTTTATTGTAACATTTTTAAATATGACACACAATTATTTGGTCATTTTTGGCACATGCATACATTTTTTTGATATTTAAATAAACCCTAATTTATTCTAGTGGAAGTATCTATACTATATTATAAAACACGGATAAAAAATTCTTAAATACAAATTATTCAGCATAAGGTACCATCATTTTATGCAATATTTTAAAAATCTCTTAATTTACAAGTATCAAAGCACACGATACATATTACTATTGCAGGCTTCTAACACCCACCAATTTGGTATGTGCAGAGTCTTCCTTTTATACAGACATTTCCATGTATCACTATTAATTAATATATTATATTACTATAAATTTGTTTTAATTGTATTATTAAATATGTAATTGGTTATTTTTTTTAGATGTCATTAAAATATATAAAATAATAATTGAATTATAACAAAATACTTATTTTTTTATATATAAAACATTATATTATTAAGCCTAAATTAAACAAATTTATAAAAAAAAACATTATCACTTTCTCAAAATCATCCAAAATCGTTCTATAAATTGACAAAAAAACAAAAAATAAAATGAAACATTAAAATCGTGATGCATTGCGCGAGTACACTTCTAGTAAACTTTAAAGTCTTGGTTAATTTATTTATTTTAAATAAACAATATGTAACTAAAAAGAACAAAATAACATGTTCCATTATCGTTCCTAACAACGGAAAACAAAAAAACCTGTATGTGAAAGCACTTGATCAACGTTAATAGCAAAAATTGAACCTATAAAAAATCGAAACTATGATAATAAAAAATAAAAAATAAAGGTATTTCATTATCTTATCATAGACAATAAAAAATGTAATTTACTTATCTGTTGAAATTTTATTAAAAAAATATTATGGAGGTTTGATTATAATAGCTTTGTTAATATAGAAACAATGAGGTGGGATGTGTGAAATGTGAGGAGGAGAGGCAACTCAGGTAGAGAAAACCCTAATCTTATTATTAGCTTTTATGGTTCTCACGAACCTCTTTCAAACATCTCCAATATGGTTTGTAGGTCAAGCTTGGTGCAATTTTTATGGGCATTTGGTTGTGTAAATATATATGGTAAGTTTTGAAGCCAAACTTTGACTCTCACTGGCTATGGCTTTTCGTTTTCTTGTTGTATTCAGTAGAATTTGATATACTGGATTTGAAGTATCTTCATGATCATGGTTCTTTTTTGATCTCACCTGCTATATCTTGTTAGGAATCGGTCTACCTACCACCTGTAGTTGGACAACTACATAGTTGATTTTCTTTAATGGGTGTTTGAGAGAGAGAGAATATGTTCGTGTGTTGGCTATGACGAAGACGATTTATGGGTCACCAGAAGGTGGTGGTTGAGATTGAGAGAGGTTAAGAGGGGGAGAGGTGGTCGGGATTGAGAGAATGGGGAGGGTATCTTTTTTTTTTTGTGTGTGTCTTGTATTTGTGTGTACTGTGTCTGTGTGCATATTTTGTGAGTGAGGTTGGAGATGGCGACCGGTAGGCGGTAGGGATAAGTACGTCGTCGACATTTGGGGAACGATGGATCATGGGGAGATGTATGGATTACATCTCTAGAAAGTGATGAAGAAGACAGGGTATGGGGATGAAGAAAGATGGGTGGCTATACATATACATGGCATCATTTGGATGTAGTTTTAAAGGATCTTTTATTTAATACTTGAAATGACCAAATTGTCCTCAAAGTTAACAGAATTAAAGGAAGGGACTAAGCTTGAAACGAAATGCAAACCACATGGATCTTTGGTGTATTTATTTCAAAATAGGAACCATATCCAGATTATGAATAAACCACAGGGATCAAAGGTGTAATTTACTCATAAATTAATAATTATTAATAAATAATAATAATAAATAGATATAAAAGGCATTCGAGTGTATCTGAACCCTGATTGGGCAAGGAATAAGCTACGCTTAGGTGTCGTTTGTTTTTTAAGGGGTCTAAAGTCTGAAGTCTTATTTTAGTTATGATTAATAAGAGGTGGTATGTAAAAATGTCTGAACAATTCAGAGCCATTAAAAGTTTTAAAAAAAAAAAAAAATGAAGAAATGAGACGGCTCTAGAAGGAAAGCATACGATCCGGTCTGACATTTGAACAACGTAACGTACAATATCTTAAAAGAGGAAAATACAACAACCATAAATCACCCATTCATTTTATCATATATGCACCGTTTCAGTGATCTACGTATTTTCTCTCTCTAGCTCTCTCTACAATTCTCAACATGCCTCGCAGAAGCTCTGGTGGTAAGTTTTTCTTTCTTTCTTTCTTTCTTTCTATTATTTTGTAGGAATCGTTTTTCGATTGTGTATTGCTTCAATAATTTTGGATCTGGTTGGAAGCTCACCGACCGTCGACATTTCATTACTAGGGTTTTTTTTGTTGCGTTCGTTACATATCCGTGACTGTTGGAATGATTATTTTAGGAATATAACTGTAATTTTATGCCGGTTGATCGTATTAGAATTTAGTTTGTGTATCTACATGATGCGATTGGGAAATTGATGAACTTGAATTCAGAAATGGTTACGAGGGACCGACCTCTCATGGGCTTCTTGTTTAATGGTTCATTTAGTAATACAGACAAAGCATGCCCAAATTTGCGGTCTTTTATACATGTTTCAAATTTGGATTTTTGTTGTTGTTTTGGAACAATATGTGAACGGGTATGAACAGGAATCTTTGGAAAAATAGCTGAGCCTGGTTTTTCTTATTCCACATGGTTTCCCTTTTGCTAATTTGTAGCGCCAAGGTTTTGAAAGGCGAAAACGCTAAAAGACTGGATTTCCCTTGGTATCTCGCAAACCTGCCTTAACAATAAAAACAAAATAATCAAATGAAATGAAAATAATTTACCTCTCAAAAAACACTAGTTTTGAGATACAAAATGAGATGGGGAGAGGAGAGGGGATAGAGGGGCTTTGAGCTTTTTATGGTATTGATTTGGTCCCAACTGTGCCTCATATGCCTCTAGTACACCCCGGCTCAGAATTGTGCGCCTCAAAGGTGCCACAGTCGTGTGTGGTATATGTCATTCTCAATGTCAGCAGAAGAGGGCAACATTAGGAGTTCATTCCTTTGTGTGTGATATTAGTCTTTCATCTTTGGCTCTTTGCTTCTTTGCTTCTTTGAGGGTGGTGGTTGTGTGTCGGCAGTAAATGTTATAACGTCACTTATTACCTTTGGCTACTGTTTGATCTTGGCAAGGATCCCTGAATCTAAGGTTGACTCAAACGGTTGGTCAAAGTTTCATCTATAGCTGGGATATTTGTAATTGTCTGTGGGATTATTTTCGGTTGGGAGACCGTTTATTTGGCAGTTGCAGTTTTAGAATGTGTCAAGTTAGTCCAACGTATTTCTAGATTTCAAGAATAGAATATTTGTTACTACAAATAGAGGACTAGTTTGTTAGGAATGCAGGAAAACTAGCTTGATATGCATTAGGGACTTGTAATGTTTTGAGGGCATAATATTTTGAGCTGTTTGTAATTTGCCTAGACACTTAGTTGTGTGATGACTTTCTGATTCTAATAGAATTTATGTTGCTTATCTTGCAGGAAGGTCAGCTCGGGCACCAGCTCGTGCTCCAGCACGTAATCCCCCAGCGCCAGGCAAGGCTTAGAGCCATTTCAACTCGAAAGAACATCCATTTATTTTTATTCCTGTCCTTAACATCTCATATTGACAATTTTTCTGTTGCAGCAAGCCGTGCACCTCCTCCTGCCCCCGTGCAGAGTAGTGGCGGGTCGATGCTTGGAGGCATTGGTTCAACCATAGCCCAAGGTATATTAAGATGAGTACACACGTTTACAGCACTAATCAGTCATTAAGTCCTATATATCATGTTTCTTTATATTCTTGTATAGGCATGGCTTTTGGTACTGGGAGTGCTGTTGCTCACAGGGCTGTGGATTCAGTGATGGGTCCTCGTACAATTCAACATGAAACTGTTGTTGCTGCTGCTACAGATGCTGCCGCAAACAACCCTGTTTCTGATGCTTGTGGCATGCACTCGAAGGCATTCCTAGATGTATGTCCTTCTTTCATGCATATGCGCCTCTTTGTTGTTTTTCATGTTTTGACAATTAACATTTTGATCGTTTCACATTAGTTTTATTGTTGAGTAAACAAGGGGTAAACTTAATCGCTTAAGTAAACCATGGTTTGATTCATTAATGTATAAAAACATTAGTAACTGCATTTAGGGGTGTGATAGTGCTCACATTGGTTATGCAACAAGTAGAATGAAAGTGAAATAGTTAAGAGATGATAGAGATAGGTCCAGGAAAATACAATATTTTGGAATAATGGGTGATGAACTTTGATATGATTCTGTATTATTTAAATGAAAGAATTTGCAAAATTTGATTTGCACAAATCATGACTTTAGGTGTTGCTGGCGTACTGGTTAAGGCCCTGCGGGATGTGGTGGAATATCCCATCTGCCCAGGGTTCGAATCCAGGCGTACACAACAATCGTGGCCGCTGAGGTTTAATCAGGGCTGATGTCTTACCGTCATAATTTGCCAAGGGATTAGTCTAGGCATAGCCTAGGATAGGGGGTGTAAATGAGCCGAGTCGAGTCGAGTAGTAGGTTAATGGAGCCGGGCTCAAAAAATTAATACTGGGCTCGAGCTCGACTCGAGCTCGATTAACTTTTCAATGTAGGGCTCGAGCTCGAGCTCGAATATTTTTTGAGTTATTGAGCTCGATGCTCGTTTATGGGTTCGAGCTCGCGATCGATTAATTCGTTTATCGGCTTGAGCTCAATAATTTTATATTTTTATTGTATGATTAATAAATATATGAGTATGTTTGGCTCGAAAAAGAGTATATGCTCGAATGGCTCGGCTCGGCTCGGCTCAAAAAATTGAATCGAGTTTTCGAACGAGCCAAGTCGAACATTGGTGTTATAAAGCTCGGCTCGATAAGTTAAACGAGTTCTATTTTCTATTCAAGATCGACTCGAGCTCGAGATAAACGAGCTCGAGCTCGAGTAGCTCGTTAAAAGCTCGACTCGTTTACACCCCTAGCCTAGGACACCCTTCCCAAAAAAAGAATAAACAATAGAGATCCCTTATGAGTATGGTATGGTGTATGTGTATATCTTTCAGGGGCATTTGGAAAAAAGATTTTCTTAAACTTTAATGTATTTATCATCCTTGTTTTGCATGCAAGCAGTGCCTTAACAGCTCTGGAAGTGACATCGGGAAGTGCCAATTTTACATGGATATGCTGTCGGAGTGCAGAAAGAACTCAGGTATGAGCGCTTGAAGAAGGCAGCATCACAATGCTCTTATTCATTGTTATTGTTGAAGTTGTTGTTCTGAATCTGCTGCTATCAATCAATTTCAAGTAGAAATAGTCTTTGTGATGAATAAATTTACCCGGGTTTTGTATCCTCACGTGTTTGTTTGATGGTCGAATGAACAGCATGCATTGTTGTCAGTTGGAGAGAAAGATTGATATAATATCATAATTAATATCATGTGTTCTGTTCTGAATCAACTTGTTTTGTTCAATAGCGTCTTGTGTTGTGATTTGGGTCTTTATTTGAGATTGGAAAAGGGGAAGAAATGATTTCTATGTATTGAAACTTGAGCACACAACAAGAAGAAGAGACATAGTTAGGCTAATTGATAACAAAAAAATGACAACTATCATTCAACTTGAGTCTGTAATAACCGCCTCAAGATGAGCATGAAGAATAGATGTTTTCCAGTGCAATCTTGGACACAGAAGGCTGTAACTTTGAGTCTGGCAGAGGCTTTGTGAATATATCTACAAGTTCATGTGTAGATTGTATTGGCATCAAACGAATGAACTTAGCCTTCTCCTTTTCTCGAACAGTATGACAATCAGTGTCGATATGTTTTGTATGCTTGTGAAAAACTAGATTGGATATGATCTATAGAGTGTAGACCCATCTACAACCAACTGAATGTTTCCCTTTCAGTAATGATACGATCGACCAAGTTCCATTAGCATCCATGGCCTTTAGCTCTTCTTTCATTGCATCATATGAATTGGGTATTGATGCAATTTGTAACATCGTTCGATAACATGACCCTATGTCTTGCAATGTGAGCAAAATGGTCTGTCTCGAGTATACAGCTTCTTCATACTCGTATCAGAATTAGGAAAGTTCTTGTAACTCACTATGGCATTAAAAACCATTGTAGAGCTCTGCTCCATAGAAGTCATCAAAAGTACACGTATTTGAGCGAAAGAGTCGTGCAATCTCATCAAAAAATATAACACCTGTTCCATCTGGGATTATCGTCCAATCTCCTTCATTCCTCCACACTCATATTTGTTGCACAAGCAATAAGGATGAAGATTCGACAATTCTTCCCATAGAGATTTCAACTTTGTGAAGTATACAACAACGGACTCCTGGCCTTGATTGAACGTCATGATTTCTCTTCTGATTTTTGAAAACTTTTGGACCATTGCTCTATTTGAACCCATCACTGAGGTCGGTCCAGATGTCAAAGGCAGTTTTCGCAAACATTACGCTTGTAAAGATTTTCTTTGAGTTGAAGATTCTCTCCGATCCAGAAAAAGAAAACTAGTAGCCAAGGTTCTAAATGGCGTGAGGCGTGGCGTGGCGGCGAGACCAAGCCTCAAGCCTTAGGAGCCATGGCGAAGTCATGGCGTTTTCAAGGCGTGACTTATGGCGTCAAATTTCTAATTCATATAAAATATTATATATAAAAACATATGTTTTGTAGTGTTATTCAATGAGTCAATAGTACTAAGCAAGTTAAATTAGGTTATATATTAAAAACTTGCAAATAAGACATTAAAAACGTAAAGAAAAATCAAATA
The DNA here is from genome assembly GCA_954870635.1 of Arctium minus. Lineage (NCBI taxonomy): Eukaryota > Viridiplantae > Streptophyta > Magnoliopsida > Asterales > Asteraceae > Arctium > Arctium minus. Next base: position 38,815,390 of record OX941080.1, on the reverse strand, counting down.
TCTCATTATGATAACTGCGTATTAGGCCATGGCGTGCATGGGCTTAACGTGGCGTGACACACAAGCCTTGGTGCCATGGCGGCTGTGCGGCGAGTTTTTTAGAACAGTTAGTAGCAGAGAAAAATTATTGATTTGATACAAACAAAAGAAACAAAATGCCGCTCTGAATTTATATATTATTAGATCATATATAAATGTGGTTCGTTCAAATATATCTTCTTTTACATAAATTCATTACTACAATAATGAAAATAAACAAATTAAAATGCATTAATTAAAACGGTCATCTTTTCTTTTTTGAAACAAAGCCAGATGGCAAAAGAAGATTATAAATCAACAACAAAAGGATTAAGGGTCTGTTTGTTTGCAGCTTAATGAGCTTAATGTAAACGAGTTTAGATTTTTCTAAAATGAAGGCAAGTACCAAGTGGAATGGAGAGGTTGCCTGTCGAATATGCATGTAATGCAAATTGACAAGAACTAGCGTGAATTGTGTGAGAGTTATGCCTTCCATCCATGTCTGGTGATACATGTGACATCGAGCAAGTCGCTGGATTGAGTGCATGACTTGATCTACGACTTAGGTCGTTTGCATGCTCGTCCATGTCTCTGCCTCATTTTCTGTGATCTGTGTGCAAGTTACCCGCAATCTCAAGGTCTTGTAGAAGACCGGGACGTGTGACCCCTAGCACAGGCACATGTGTCCTCCACACCTGGATCTAGCGGCGGCACTGTTTCTTGGACCCTAGTGATTGTTATTGTCGTATTTCTCAAGGAACATCAGAATCAGTTTTTGATGTCTCTCGTCCGTGGTTTTTTCCTTTTCGGGTTTCTACATAAAAAATCTCTGGTGTCGCTCTCTCCTTTATTGCTTTATTTTCATATTTGGGTTGTTTATTGTTTGCATTATCTTAGTGATTGATTTTATATTCATGATATAGAAGTTGTGTGGCATGTCCTACACAAGACAGGTTGATATTTATATATCACCTTGATTAGAAGTGCTTGTCGTTAAGATACAAACCATCAAACACCTCATTTCAGACAGAATCAATGAAGAATGAGAGTATAAAAAATTGATTATAATTTTTATTTCGGTGACGGAAATTCTAAAGTTTATGACTTACAGTTAAAATTTTTGAGCACCATCATTAAGTAAAGAAATTGGAGGGGAGGGGGATTGAAACAACCAGCCTCTACCTGATACCGTAACTACCCCGCTTAGTTTTTCTTTTGGTCGATTGCAATGGTATATATTGCGCCGACCATCTCGACTACAATTGTTGTACCAAATGTCAAAGAGATCATCTTTTTTCTCGTTACTGACGTTTTGTTGATCAACTACCATTATGGATAGCAAATTATAGAGAGACCGATTGTAATCAATATATAGGTACATTGGTCAATTTGGTTATATTTTACTTAATGTATTATAATTGAAAAATAGTTAATTAAAAATTACAACAAATGGGTTAAAATTCGCTCATGACGTTTAAATCTTTACAACCTATAAAACATTTTATTATTTAATGTATTAATTATTTGTAAAATTGAAAGAAAAAAAAAGAAGACCAGAAAATAATGATATTGACCCAACTCAACATCACAGCCTAACCGTTTAACAGATCTCAAAGGTTTATTTTTAATTAGAGCATTTTTTTTTATCATCATTGAGAAAGATTAATTAATTGATAATTTGAAAAAAAAAACTTCATTACTGGTAAAAACTGAAACGATCCCACATGTATTGGAGCCGATTAACTCAACCAAGATCGATCCAAATATATTTGTAAAAGACACGTCGGTAGAGTTAAAGGGAAAAACCACAAAAAATGAAAAAGTGAGGAATATTCTAGTAATCGTTCATCTGACAGTATGCAAGTAACTTTTAAGGCATTGTTTGGCAAAAATAAGCTAGCTTATTTTCTAGGTACATGTTTGGATGACCATAAACTAGCTTATAAGTTAGCTTTTTGATAAGCTACTTGGAGTAGCTTATGAGAAGCTTTTTGTGATTATTCCAATTATGCCCCTCATTAATATTCATAATTATATATTAACTTTTAATTATAAATAAATAATTAATATTCTTTTTGGTAATTTAAATGCTCATAAGCTAGTTTTTGTCAAACGTGACTTTTTCATTAGCTAGCTTATCAGCCACCAGCTAGCTTATCAGCTAGTTTGCCAAACATAGCCTAAGTAATTTTTCTAGTATGCACATGTGCATGATATGCACACGTGCATAGAAACCAGGAAACATCTTCAATTACTTGTATGCATATGCGCATATTGTACAGATGAACGGTTATTAAGGCGTTTCTATGTTTTTCATGTTTTGGATATTTTCCCCTACACTCTACGTCAATAAACCATAAATGTTTGATGATCATTTGCATAATTTTAGAGACGATTAAACGCAACCAGACCCACTTTTTGACTGGAAAGGGGAGGAACGGTTAAGCCTTTCTTGGACAACCAGTTATGAAGAAGCGAGCGGTCAAGGGACTGATTATGCTATTATATTGTTTGAGGACCGGAACTGGCTAACCGGTTACTACACCAAGAGAAGAGCTAGAACAGGGACCAGTAATTAACATATAAAACAAGGGATGTAATGTATGTAATTAACATTCAGGTTTTAGGTTTATTTATAGGTATTCACCTATGAAGACTTCTGGGAAGTTGGCATTGCAAGCGAAACTCCAGATCCACCTGCTAAATCCTTCCATTGTTGAGTCACAGTCTTGATCTGGGTGTAAAAGTTAACCCCAGCCTTCCCTGCAAATCCACAATTATTAACCTATTGATACATCAACAGTATAACACCATTGATTTAAGCTAGCATGGTACCACATACCATAGAAATTGAGATCGCCCGCAAAAGATGCCTTAGACCCCGTGAATGAGAAAAATGGCAATGGAACCGGGATTGGAACATTTATGCCAACCTGACCAAGAATACCGACATTCTTAAATTCACTTAATTCTTTTTATTCTCCGGGAAAATAGATACGATTCATCTTGGTTAAAAATTGTGTGTACCTGCCCGGCTTCAATATCAGTTTGAAATTTTCTAGCAGCCACACCAGATGATGTAAAAATAGCCGCTCCGTTGCCATATCTGCAGAAGAAGCTTCTCTTTAGTACTGAAGCAAATAGATGGAATTTCTTTCAATAATAAGAGTAGTTTTTTCTGGAGAAATTACTTATTTCTGTTGACAATATTTATGGCCTCTTCCAAGCTGTCAGCCTGAAAATAAGGTGCAACCAGAAGATCAACCCTTAATTCCCCGAGAAGGGAACGTAATCAATTATATCAAGTATAAGGTATTAACAGACCTGCATGCAAAGAAGAACTGGACCGAATATCTCTTCCTGCACAAAGATGCAGGTTAAAGAACTTGAACCATAATCCATTTATGAAGGGTTTTTTTCCCCGTTTTTTCTTTGTATTGGAACCATAAATAGTTGAACAATGAGATTATGAAAAAATCATACCTTGTAACATTCCATATCTTCAGTAACACCAGACAAGATTGTAGGCCCAACGAAGTTTCCTTGATCATATCCTGGAACCTATTACAATATTGATGCAACAAGTAGGTAAGTTTAGCTCCACTAATTTTGACACTTGCAACAAGTTATGACCAAGAAAGGACTTGGTGAATACATAGATAAAAAGAATTACCAAACCAAACCAAACAAACCCACCCGTAGGTGGGGTCTGGGGGAGGTGACCTGACCTCCACCCCAAGGAGCAGAGCGGCTGCTTCCATGAAGACCTCCGACTTGTGCAAAATGTGCAAAGAAAGGATAATGATTGTTCAAAAAAATTGCAGAAAAATAACACAAGAACAACATTCGAAAAAGAGGAACTTTATAAACAAGAAAGGCAGTACTAAAATTTGAAAAACAAGTTAGAAGTAAGCAACCGAAATCAAGCAGACAAACCGAAAACCTAATAACGAATTTGCATCACCACTAAACAACTGAACAGCAAAAACCTTTAGTATGAACAGTTCCTAGAGCTCCATTACCCCTTATAGAAGCATTTTCATAGCATGATAATGAACTATGAAGCAAGCCTCTGCAACATAGACATGTTGTGGCACAGAATATGTGATTATAAACCAAGTTATAAACACTAGTGACCGGGAGAAAGATAACACAAATCAGGAGGAACGTAATGCTACTCCTGTGTCTGATGATGGCCAATATCTATCATATGGAAGGATCAGTCCTTGCCATAAAATAAAAGTTAACATGGCTTGCCCACATGACTTCAATGAAACCTTAGACAACTATCACTCGTCAAAAAGACAAATTGGAGAAAATTATACAAAAAACAACAAAACCAGCGTATGCTAATTTGAAACATCAAGGCAGCCATAACTGAATGAGACAGAATGTTATGGAACTGGAAAAATACCACAATATCTCTTCCATCAAGCAGTAGTCTGGCACCACTTTCAACTCCACTCTGGATCAATCTGCACACTCGATCTTTTGCCTGGTGAACGCACAAACAGTTAGATGTAGATTTTATTAAGAATAGTTGCCATTTGGTAGTGGTCACCATGCAACTTACTTTACGATGGTGGTCCACATATACATATAAATGTACCTTTTTTGGAAGAACAATATAAAGAATACTTGCCTGTTTGCTAATTACCGGACCTAAGTCTGCATCAGGTTCTGTTCCTGCGTTTACTTTTAATGTCTTGGCACGCTTCACTAACTCATTTTCCCTGAAATATAGTTCGGACAATCAGAATAAATTTGCCTGTCCATATATGAATATTCCAGTTCAGTAACTAATACATCTTCAACTTCTTCATATTATCAAGTACACAAATCTGTAACATGTAATCCGACGATTTAGCAAACACGCAGTTTAATAATCAGATCATAAAGCTCTAACTAAAATCTTCAAATCAACGAGTTTCACATTTCATTTCCTAAAGAGAACAGAAAACTGGTTCAATGAAATGTTGAGTATACTAATATATTGCCAACTTTACAGTCCACTCGATTGCTAAATTAGGATTCCACAAATGCAAAGCAACGGTAAAAAACTTGTGTCACTGCCATATTTATGAAGATCATAGTGAGAATTTAGTTTTAATAGCTACTTTTCACGGGGCTTTGCCCAAGTCAATAGGTTGTTAAGGATTTAATCAAAGAGGAGATGCAATGAACACCAGTGGTCCTTCATAACTTCTGGAGCATTCTGTGACAGCAAACAGAGAAACACAAAAAGAACATTTTGAATGTTCCGGAAAGGACAAGCTACACACTAGAGCTTCTTAGCTTTTATTGAACACTGCCCCATGTGAGCATAAGAGAAGGGCGGGCAGGGGTTGCTGAGGTTGATGTACTATTTAGTAGACAATTTTGGTGTACACCTCTGCCATACATAGACCTTTAAGGCAAGTTTCAAAGTGTAATTCCATGCATGCATTCCCCCCTACCATAACATAATAATGCAGTTTTGATTTCAAAAGTTCAATTTAGTACTTCAAATTCAACATTAACCCAAAAAGTTCAGATACATGACTCCAAATAATTTACTATATTTGTATTTCTACAATTTAATGTAGCTATTATTTTTTGCACGAAGCAGATCCACTTTTATCAATTTTAATCTCAAACCTCTCTCTTTCTGACACTCAAAAAGGGAGTATAATTCTGTGACAGAAGCATGTGCATAGGTTGATAAGTTTCTATTCCTTGGGAGCTCAAGCTAATAATTAATCAATGCCATGGTGATTGCGGACTGCCTGCATTATGGAGCAAATGGTAGTTCTTTTAGCAACTTCTCTTTTGATCGTTTTCTAGAGTCGAGTATACATTTCGGTAACTTCACATGGCTGGTGTCCCCTTCTTAATTTATCTCTCTTTACAGTTGTTTACATCCCTTTATGCCATATATTTGAAAGACACAGGGCACTAGCAATTGTGATTGTAGAACAGACTTACCATGTCAAGCAAAAAAGGGAAGTAATTATAATTAACAAAAAGAGGTAAAAGAAAGTAGAATAAGAATACCATTCTTTTGGATCTCCAACAAAGACGACCGTGCTCAAAGCCATGCACCTTTGCCCTGCAGCTCCAAACCCAGCAGCAGCTAAAGCATTCAAAGTAGCATCAATGCTTGCATCAGGCATGACGATACCATGATTTTTAGCTCCCATATTGGACTGCAAGGATTGGTATAAGCTAGTCATTACCCACAAACTCCAAGTGGAATTGGCTATAAAGTCGCACCAGTTAGAAATACCACTTGATCATCACAGAAACAGATGAACTGGTTTTACCTGAACACGTTTCCCTTTTGCTGATGCTCTTGCATATATATGCATTCCAGCCTTCAACCATCCAGAATGGTAAAGAGTAAATGGAAATCAGTAGCTAATTGCATCAGCATAAGGTAATATAAAAAGGATGCATACTTGGCACACTCGAACATCAAACAAATGGTTATCATACAGGAATTGTTGAGCAAAAGTGAACAGGGTCAGTTCCAAGATTAATGTTGTGATCATGCTTCATGTTGAGAATTCAAAAGAATTGTAAACGGAATATAAGGACAATGGGAAATCACGGCTGATTGATTATTGTAAAATTGTAAACGACTTATAATGGAAAAGAAAAGAAAAGGTTCCAGGGACTACTTCCCTCTCTCCAAGCTAAAGCTAAGAGCCAAAGAACTAACAAATAACTCTCGGTGCCTTCTCCCACAAGTAACCCTACCTATTTATTAATACCTCATCAATCTGTTGTAACTAAATGGGCCCAGCCTCTTCCTCCACACGTTTGGGCCTCCTAGAATACACTTTCCATATTCTAGGCTTAGGTAGGGCTTGGGTCAATCTGGTTGGATCCGTATCATTACTCCCTCCGTCCAGTAAAGTCTTGTCCTCAAGACTTGCATCAGGAAATTGACCCTTGATTGTGTCGGCATCCTCCCAAGTGGCTTCTTCCCGTTTCTGTCCCTGCCACCGTATCAGCCACTGTACTACCGACGCCCCTTCTTGAATTACTGAACGAACATCCAAAATTTCTTCCGGAGCAAGAAGATCTTTTGCGTCTAATTCCAGTTCGGGAGGTAAAGTTTGGTCAACCGTTGATGACAACACTGCCTTTTTTAGTAGTGATACATGAAAAACTGGATGTACTCGTGACGAAGGAGGTAAATCCAACTTATAAGCAACCGGACCGATCCTTTCCACAATTTTGAACGGTCCGAAGAATCGAGCAGCCAATTTCTGATAGATTCGTTGAACAACGGTCATTTGGCGATAGGGTTTGAGCTTGACATAGACCCATTCCCCAATCTGGAAACTAACGTCTCGTCGCTTCTTATCCGCTTGCTCTTTCATTACTGACTGTGCATGCACTAAATGTAGTTTGAGTTGCTTTAGAGCCTTGTCACGATCACGTAATTCTTGGCCCACCGCCTCTACTCGAATTTCTCCCGGGATAAACTGAACCACCATAGGTGGTTTGCGACCATAGACCACTTCAAAAGGTGATCGACCGGTGGAATCGTGAAATGTTGAATTATACCAAAATTCTGCCCAAGGAACCCATGAAGCCCATGATCGAGGTTGATCGATTGCGAAACAACGAAGGTATGTTTCTAAACAGCGATTGATAACTTCTGTCTGACCGTCCGATTCCGGGTGATACGCTGAGCTCATGTGTAGTTTCGTCCCTTGTAATCGAAACAACTCTTGCCAAAAATGGCTAAGGAACAAAGGGTCGCGATCACTAACAATGGATTTTGGGATACCATGATGTCGAACTATTTCCCGAACGAACACATCAGCGATCGACTTGGCTGTATACGGGTGTTTAATCAGAATAAAATGGCTGTATTTTGACAATCGATCCACCACTACAAGAACCGCATCGTACCCTTTAGACTTGGGTAATCCCAAGATGAAATCCATAGATAGATGTTCCCAGATTGCATTAGGAATATCCAAGGGTTGTAGTAACCCATTTGGGGCTGTTGAACTTGCCTTGTATCTTTGACAAACATTGCATGCCTTCACAAACTCTTGGATAGTCGCGATCATCCCTGGCCAATATAAGTTTGTGGCCAATCGTCGGTACGTACGATAATAGCCCGAGTGTCCCCCGGTAAGTGACGTGTGAAATTCATTTAGGAGCGACGGAATCAACTTCGAGGTGCGAGGAATCACCAATCGATCTTTATAAAACAACACCCCGTGTCGAACTGTGTATCCGGGGTATTTTGTCGGATCGTTTTGCATTTCCTGGATTATCTTTTGTATTCCAGGATCAGTTTGGCCTTCCTCAATGAGTTGAGCTCCTTGGATCCATACCGGCCTCGAGATCAAAGATGACAACTCACCATCCTCCGCTCGTCGGGACAACGCATCCGCAACCCTGTTTTCACGGCCCGGATTGTAGAATATCTCGAATTGATAACCCAACAACTTAGCTACCCAATTCTGCTGCCCCGGGTTCGTAATTCGCTGTTGTAACAAAAATCTCAGACTTTTTTGATCGGTATACACAATGAAACTTGTATCCAACAGTTACGATCGCCAATGTTGAACCGCCAAAACCAACGCCATGATTTCTCTTTCGTACGCTGATTTTGCTAAGTTTTGTTCACTCAAAGCTTTACTAAAGTATGCGATGGGTCGTTGGTGTTGCATCAAAACAGCCCCAATTCCCCGACCAGACGCATCACACTCAACGATGAATGGAGAAGCGAAATCCGGAAGTGCTAACACCGGTGCTGTGACCATAGCATGTTTTAATGCTTCAAAGGCTGTTTGGGCCTCCGATGTCCATCCAAAGGCATCTTTCTTTGTCAAATCAGTCAATGGTTTCGCAATGCTTCCACAGTGACGTATAAACTTTCGGTAATAACCCGTAAGTCCCAAAAACCCGCGTAACCCTTTCAACTGTTTCGGCACTGGCCACTCCAAAACGGCCGAAATCTTATTAGGATCCATAGCAACTCCTTGGCCGGTAATAACATGTCCTAAATATTCGATAGCGGATTGCCCAAATGAACACTTTTTTTTGTTAACCACAAAACGATTATTGACCAAGACCTGAAGGGCTGTATTCAAGTCTTCCAGATGCTGTGACCATGTAGGGCTGTAAATTAGAATGTCGTCAAAAAAAACCACGACAAACTTGCGTAAGTATGGTCGAAATATATCGTTCATTATAGCTTGGAAGGTTGCCGGAGCATTAGTGAGGCCAAAAGGCATCACCAAATACTCGTAGTGGCCATCGTGAGTGCGAAACGCCGTTTTCTCGATGCTGTCGGGCTGCATACGGATCTGATTATAACCGGATTTCAGATCCAGTTTCGTAAAAAATTGGGCCCCCTTTAATTCATCAATAAGCTCTTCTACCACCGGAATCGGAAATTTGTCGGGAACGGTAGCCTTGTTAAGAGCACGATAGTCGACACACATGCGCCATGACTGATCCTTTTTGCGAACTAAAATCACCAGACTTGAAAAGGCGCTCTTACTGGGACGAATCATTCCTAACGATAGAAGCTCCTTTACTTGTCTTTCAATTTCAGATTTTTGAACATGAGGATACCGATAAGGTCGTACACAAATCGGAGTGTTTTGGGACACTAATGAGATTCCATGATCATGGTTTCGGCTAGGTGGCAGCCCTGTTGGCTCTTGAAAGATCACTGAAAATCTGTCCATCAAAACTTGTAAGTCAAATTGTTGAGTGGTCGATAATACTTCACCCTTCGCTACTGCCTCCGTACCAGACAGTCCATTCGAACAAATTAGTCTGGATTCTTCTAATGATAACCACGTCTGTAAGGATGCTTGAGCCACTTGGGATGTAGACAATCCCTGAATTGCGACTGATTTTCCATTAAACATGAATCTCATGGATTGCTGTTTCCAATTGTGGACCACTTCTCCCAACGTTTTTAGCCATTCTATTCCCAAAACAAGATCTAAGTGTCCCATTTCAAACAACAGAGCATCTACCACGAATTCACAGTCACTGATCAACACATTCATTCCTGAACATTATTGATTAACAAAAATTTTATGCCCATCACCCAATTGAATATTGATTCCAGAGAAAAATTGAGAAGACAGACCCAAGGCAGTAACCAATTTACGGGAGACGAAATTGTGTGTTGCACCACTGTCGACCAGAGTAACAATTGGAATACCCGAAACAACCCCTTCGATCTTCAATGTTTTGCCGCCCGATTCGGAACTAGCAAGGGCACCGTTGACTTCCAATACCGTACAGAGCCCGCTAGGATGGGACTCCTCATCCTTATCTTCAACGTCATCGATCGAATCGAGGGACCGTATCTCACCCCCATCATCGACAGTTTCATCATCAGCTAGAAGAAGAACCCGCAGTTTCCCTTTCGGACATTTATGAGCCGGACCGAAGGACTGACCGCAACGAAAGCACAACCCCTTTTTTCGACGGTCTTCCCACTCCGTACGTGTGAGAGAGCGAAATCCTCTATTTCGATTTCCCACAGAAAAAGAATCGGTGGCAGAAATTGAAGGAGATCGTGGAATAGAAGGACGATTGGGCTCAAATCGTGATCCTGGGCCCTTGTCACTTGTCCCGGAGTTAATAGGCCCTTTACTCTCATATCGGCCCACACGGAATTTAAAATCAGATCGACTAATAGGACCAACACCGCTATTACCGCCCTGATAACGAATCCGAGATTGGGAAACGCTAATCGAAGAAGGACGTAACATTTCCTCAACGTCCTTGGCCAAATACATGGCGTCGAGACGAGATTGAGGACGATGAAGACGCACCCAACGCTTCACTTCATCACGTAATCCCGCAATAAAATATCCCAAAGCCTGGGATTCACGCAATCGAGGAACCAACGATAGAAGATATTCAAAATCCTCAATATAGTCCTGAATAGAGTTTACCTGCTGAATCGTGGCCAGTTGTTCATACGGGTTTTGAATCTCCAATCCACTGAATAGTTGGAGCAATTCCTTAGTAAATTAATCCCACGTGATTTGATCATAGACCTCCTTCACGATAGTAAACCAGTGTTGAGCCACCCCAACCATGCTTAACTGAGCCAAACGCATCTGTAAATGATGGGAAATACCATGGATCTCAAAGTAGAGTTCAGCTTTTTTGATCCAACCTTGAGGGTCGAACCCGAAAAATTCGGGTAATTTAATCTTCTTTGCTGCCCACGGTAAGTGATCAGTCATCGATTATTGTCTACCCTTACCAAACGCTGCATCATTCTTCTGCTGAAAAGGAAAATCGGATTGATCCTCGTAAACCCCCGATCGTTCACCAGGCTCCGTCACCGTATGCGTACCTTGTTGTTTCACCCAATTCATCACAAACTTACGAAATTCAGCTTGTTCACCCTGCTCCGTTTCCACAGATTGAATAGACGTTTTGATGTCGTTAATGTCGGCTTGAAGTTGCTGGATCTGCTCCTCTTGGTGATCCAAACGAACTTGTTGAGAACGCGTTTCCATGGCAGGTCAACGGCAGGTCGGACCAATGTTGAGAATTCAAAAGAATTGTAAACGGAATATAAGGACAATGGGAAATCACGGCTGATTGATTATTGTAAAATTGTAAACGACTTATAATGGAAAAGAAAAGAAAAGGTTCCAGGGACTACTTCCCTCTCTCCAAGCTAAAGCTAAGAGCCAAAGAACTAACAAATAACTCTCGGTGCCTTCTCCCACAAGTAACCCTACCTATTTATTAATACCTCATCAATCTGTTGTAACTAAATGGGCCCAGCCTCTTCCTCCACACGTTTGGGCCTCCTAGAATACACTTTCCATATTCTAGGCTTAGGTAGGGCTTGGGTCAATCTGGTTGGATCCGTATCACTTCACATATTATTGAGAAAGTGTCTAATCACAAACAACTCAAGTATATAACTACAGGATCAGAGGAAAGTTAAATTTTCTTGAGGAAGGAAACTCAGCAATTAAATAAGTCAAACTAAACAAACTAAAGGGATGTTAGTTTGGAGCTTAATGGGCTTAATGGTATGGGGAACTTATTCGCCCAACCACACATAAGTGTTCGTTAACGGCTTATCATTAAGACATTGCCAAAATGGCTGAATCAAATAAGCTAAAATGCATTTGGGAAGTACAGAAAAAGTAAGAAAGAAACAGTGAGAGAACAAGGTCCAGAGTAGGGGAGACCACAAGATATGACTGCTCAATATGACATATACTGTAACACCCGCTTTTCGGTAAGATCTCCTTTTTATGAATTATACTTGCTGACGCTTAAATCTTTGTAGATGGCCTAGTCTTGGCCATGTTTAGTACTTGGGATCACTCTTGGGATGTGTCGTGTTCCGCGCGTGGGAAACAAGTGAAATTAAGACCCAAGAGGGTGCCCGGAATGGTACCGGCGACAATGACCAGCGATTGTGACAAGTGTCACTCTCGCTTGGCAAAGTCGCCAAGATCAAACAAAATGCTGGGGTGGGGTAGCGACCTTGACCAGCGACTATGACCATGTCATAGTCGCATGGCACAATCGCAGGCGGCCTCCAGAGCCTTAAATGCTCACCAACCCGTTTTTCTTTCATTTGGTGTTGTGGAGAGCTTCTTGAAGGCGATTTTGGAAGTCAAGAAAGGTAGGGTTTCACCTCATTTCATTAAATACTCTTGGAAGAGATCCTCACATGCATTTATTGGGTTTGGATTAGGTTGGTGGTGGTGATTAAGGGCTTTGTGAATGAAGTGTTAAAGTCTCCTACCATATTTCCCTCAAATCTCACCTAGGGTTTGTTCATATTTCCAACAAGGTGAGTTTCCTTCCCATGCTTTAAATATATATATATATGTACTAGGGTTCATATGTTATAACACTCATTCATGACTTGAAACTACATATGGGGTATTTATGAAATTTTGACCTAGCTATGAGATTTGGGGATATTAGGGTTTTATAACCTAAATGAAGATATGGAAAATATGTTCTAAACTAAAATTAATGGTTTTCTAAGTCTCCTACTTATTTGATAGCCAACCCTCATTCTATGGGATTTTGGTAAACCCAAAGGGAAATTAGGGTTTGGTGAGATTTATGTATTGAGTTAATTAATAGCAATCTTGACCTTTGAAATGGGATGTATGATAATATTGTCGATGAGTCCGTATTGGTAAAGTTTTCTAAATGATGGGAGTTAATACTCATGCTAATAACCTTATATATGTGATTTGGCTTTAAGACTTTCTTACATGATTAATAATATTTGGGTTAGCATGATTTGGTATTTGGTCTTAGTGCAATGGATTCATAGGCACGGTGTTCCTATGTCTCGTCCGGACATTAGGTTCACCACTTTAGCATGGAATAGGCATCGGGTTCCATGGTAAGTAAGGTGTGGGCCTATACTGTCGGGCAGCGTCCCATGGACAGTAAGGTGTAATTCCATTGTGCATGAGTTCCCCTGTTTTGGAACTCTCAAGAATAGACCTGGAGTGGTTGACTTGATGTTTTCAACCAATAGACTTGGAGTAGTTGAGCTCGCTATGCGATTAGAGTTATTTGTAACATATAATGATCTCTAATGGTTTATTTGATTTGTTTTGATTTAGCTCACGACTAGATCGGCTGTATGACTCCAAACGGGTTTATCGCTTATTTATTATTCGGCTAAATTGTTCTCACTAGGCTTTAGCCTAACGCTTGTTCTTTGGTGGTCATGTATGGTAGGTCATTCTAGCGGTGGGGCTCGTCGGGATTGAGAGGACGACCTTGGGGTCGAGAGCGGTCTTTTTGAAGATATAGTGACCAATACATTGAAGTATAGAGATTACACATTTTGGAAGAATAGCGACACCCGGATTTAATCTTACTTGACCGAGTTAGATTATTAGGTTGTCGAATTTTATTCTTTATTTGATTTGGGCATACTTTGTTTCCCGTGTTGGGATGACATACACTTGGATTAGATTGTCATATCCGTATTATACAGGTTGTTTGGTCCCCCATTTAGGGCGGACCGGTTTCCTCCACTTTTAGACGTCATATTGCCGAATTTTCAATTTTTAAATTTACCTCAAATTTTAGGATCTTACATATACATTGGAAGTCTTATCTCTAGCCTTAACTTAAAACCATCTACACTATAGTGGAATAGAACAGCTGCTCAAACCTTTAAGCTGGTAATGGAAACTAACCCTCCAATCTGGCAAAGTAACTTAGCTTTCAATCCCACGAAGCATGATCTGAATAACTCTAACTTCATAAATAAGTGTTTATTCCGAAACTCAAATAGAAAACTCTCCCCATGGGACCGGGGTTTGTTTCCGGTTTCATTGATGCAGATTGGTTAATGGTCTCATCTAACTTTTGAAGCTTATATATGATACAAAAAGTTTGGCATCTGGCTTACTTTTTAAGTTCTGACACAGGTTAGGAATCTTAAGGACAAGCAATGGAGGTATAGAACTTCCAAATGTGGCAATCAAAATGAAAATATACAAACAGAAGATATGATCTATGTTAATGTCCATGAGAACAGGACAATTTTCCTGCTGTGTAAATCCTGTACAGCACCCACAGACATATCATAACCTTCAAGCAATAGAACCTTGAAAACATTACCTACCGTGTTTGAACCAACAAACGATATAGCTTTCACGTCTTCATCATCACAAATAGCATTCACAATGTCCTGCCACAAAATAATAAAGGAAGTATCAGATTCATGTCAAACATTAGCAACAAGCCACCAAAGTAGTTGTATGACGTAAAAAAGCCAAAGTAGTTGAAATAAAGTGAAGCAGTGGATTAATTCAAAATCTCATGTGTGCTTACATTTGATCCTCTTATAAAATTTAAACTAGCGAAATTCCATATAAGAAATCCCTGAATGGACTTCAGGGTGATGACAACAAATAACTAAGATATGATTAAAGAGACGAACATACATGGGTTCCATGTACAATATTCAAAACACCGCTGGGTAAACCGGCTTCCATTGCCAGTTCTGCAAGCATCATAGAAGCCCCTAAAAATGGCACCAAATTGTTGAGGAATATCAGAATAAAAACAAAAATTAGAAAAAAAGAAAATTTTGAGAATGTTCCATTGCTGGGTAATAAACCATGTCAACAGGGAGGTGAATCCATATGAAACATAATATGATCATGCCAACAAGAATAATGTAAAAGGGAAAAACTGGAGAGATATATGTGGTTATAACTAGATCCTGGTTTTCAGGTTAAAAGTAATAGTAAAGTTCAGTACTGATGACTGATGAGAACTAAAATTTGTATTCATTAGCAAAGTAAGAAGAAGAGAAGACCATGTTAGAAACTGAAGATAACAAATTCTAGGACATCAAAGAAAATCAGAAGCCAAAAATGTGAACAAGATAGGAACTTGATGATTATTCTCTACTTTGAGAGATCATAACTCCTGAAATTTTCTAGTGCTTCTTTATTGACACCATAGTTATTACCAAAATATGGTCATACGAAACACATTGACCTCAGACATAAGAGTCTACATACACGAATTGCTTATATGTATAATTAAAGTACTTTTGGGTAATTTATATAACAAATCTTGTGATAACTGATAATATAATCCTTCCATTTAAACAATTCAAAGCACTCCTCACTGACCATAAAAAATACAAATTGGGAAGACTAAGCTCCATTAGTAATTATTGAGGGATATACAACACGAATACCTTTTAAGTCAAGATTCTTTGCATTATGTATATTCGATGATATTGTGTTTTAAGGTGTCAAATATCATCAATTTTGTAAAAAGAGAAGACAATGACCTGGATCTTTCTCTGATGGCTTTAGAACAAAAGTGTTACCACAAGTAACAGCAACTGGAAACATCTGCATAGAAGATAAAATGGAAGAGTCAACATGAGTTCGCATTTCTGACAGGGAAGAAATAATATTTTGAAAACAACCCAATCAAACCAAATTTTTTATAACATGTGTTACTGAAGCACTGATCTAGGATATGGTAAGATATCAGAGTGATTCGTCACACCAGATTAGATTGGTTGAAATTCGGAGGTCCTGTGGGAATTCTGCTCGGCAACTTTGCAAATTGCTAAGGCATTTTAAGCATGTATAAAATGAAAGAAGAATTTTTACTTTTCAAGTTTATGAGGAGTTTCCCTCCATCTCTCCCTCCCAAGCTACCCATTTCTCTTGCATGGTTTTTCTTATTTATTTTCTTATCCTTCTGAAAATGACATGTTACCCTAATAGCATATGAAACTAGGAACATGATAATGTATAAATTCATTATCAGAAAGATTTACTGAAAATATAGGAGAGGTGTAATTGCACAAAAGAAAAGAGAGAGGATAGAAAGAGGATTGGCAACCATACCCACAAAGGAATCATGGCCGGGAAATTGAAAGGGCATATACCGGCACAAACACCAAGCGGCTCTCTGATGCTGTAGGTATCAATTCCGTGAGACACATTTGAAGCAAATTCACCCATTTGTAAACTTGCCATTCCACAAGCATGTTCCACCACCTCTTTAAGAAAAGCATACCAATAATTTCAAATTTTCGGTTTACATGTTACCTCGTATGCATTAACAATGAATGGACCTACCTAGTCCACGGAACACATCACCCTGTGCATCCTTCAATGTCTTTCCTTGCTCTGTAGTAATGTTCATGGCAAGCTTGTCCTGAAACAAGTATAACAATGACATTGGCCAATCACGTCATACACAAAGAACATTGATGCAACCAGAACATATCCATGCTTACCATGTCTCTGCGAATAAGTTCTTGAAGCTTTAACATAACACGTTGTCGGGTGGTAATCGGTGTATTTCGCCACGATGGAAAAGCCTGTTTGGCTGCAGAAACTGCAGACTTGAACTCCTCATTTGTCGTCAAGGGTATCTGAGAAACAACTTGTTGTGTTGCCTAACTCCACAGCAGTAGTTAATTAGATAGCAATAGCCAAAATTCACGAACATATATCATGCAAACAAGAAAGAAACACGGAAAAAAAAGGAAAGCTTTTCAACACATAGACTTACTGGATTTATAACATCAATAAATTCGGATGATTGCGAGTTTACAAAACTCCCTCCAACTAGGTTTGGTACTCTCTGACACAATTAAACCAGTTAGCTTAGTCCACCGTTACAGTATAATAACATACTGAAAAAACAATCATCGTGATTATGATAACTAAAACAGATATGCAATTATGCATGCCTTAATACTAACTCGCAGTCGGATTAGCCCAAGTTTGAATTTTCAAAGCCTGGACTGGTCCTTATTCAAACTCAAAAATTAAAATGAATACTGTTTGATCTTTTAGCACAATGTTTTCACATGTAATAATTCTTATTATACATCTTAATTTAATCTTAATCTAGTTAGAAACTTCTACTCAGAAACCAAAAAATCCAAATCAGTTTTAAAGTACACAGGTAATTCATTAACACTAAAAATGGACTGACTTTTTCTTGATTAAACTGAAAGTTATTTCACATTTACATTTAACTTTACTTCCTGTTTCAATAGAAAGACACTGCACAACATGGATATTCAGTCGATATCAGTAAAACACACACAGACAGAAAATAGAACATACCGGAGGATCGCTATGTCTCAAAGACTGCTCAGTAGCGGTAGATTGATTACAATGTTTTATGGCAAATATTTGAGGACTCAAAGTTCTGACTGTTGCACGATCAATTCGATAAGACGAGTGAGTAAAAACGCATAGATAACAAAAGGTAGACTAGGGACTTTAACAAAAATCAATCGATAAACAAGAAAAACGAAGTTTACCTCGTCGGATTGGTAATCGCAACATCGTTCAGTGATGGACAGAGAGAATCTGCAGAGATGGATGAGGACGGTGACGATGATGATGATGATGATGATGATGATGACACGCCTTTAGTTTATAGGTAGAGAGTAAGGGGGTGTTTCGTTTGGATTACCATTGGCAACAAGTTTGGTAAAAGTGATACCATTTTGACCTTTTTTAGAATCAAATTAGCTGTCAATATGGTAATTCACCAGGGGGTTTGGCCGTTACCTTACCCAGGACAGGATTCTTGTAGCATCTCCAACTGCTGCTAAAATAAAAATTTTGATTTTTCTTTAGCTATTCCTCTCCAACAGTTTTGCTATATGGTTTGCTAAAATAGAGAAAGATAAAAAAATCTCTAAATATAGAGAATTCTCTATAATCTCTAAATTGGAGAGAGAAAATATTATTTTATTCATTTCAACTAATAAGATTCAATTTTTAACATTTTATTTTAAGTATTTTTTGAAAAAAAGTGTATTGGGATGATAAATTATGGAATATTATAATAATATAAATAATGATTGATTCTTTAAAATAGAAAAACTGTTGGAATTGGAAGAAAATGTTTTTAGAGATTTTGACTTTCCATTCTCTATTTTAGAAAAAATTTAGCAATGCTGTTGGTGTTATTGGTTTATCTTACCTTAACAAATGAATATGAAATAAGATAGAATTTTACTCGTTAAGAGCAATGACAAGGATCAAGAATTTTACTTGTTAATGTGAGAATAACGACTTGCCGTATAAAAATGTTGCATATGATACCATTTAATAGACTAAAATCTTACCCGATAAATTAAGTGAAAATGTTGACAGTTGACTACTACCAACAAACATCTACCGAGTAAGCGTTGAATAAATGACCCCTAAGTGAGAGAAAATACTTTTATCGATAAGGGTTTATCGGGTGAAAGATATTTACCAATAATTTATTTTGATTTATTAGATAAGGTAACTAAAAGTATGATTTTGCCAACCCACTAAGTTACCTTATTTTTCTTCATTTACGATGCATCAGCCACCAAAAATTTGTTATTAGTATAATAATAATAAACTTTAAAATATACCAGTTTATTTAGAAACAATTTTTTTTGTTTTTTGGATGGTAAAAGTTGATGATAATACTATATCAATGTCGCAAACTTGTAAATTGAATATGTAAAAATAAGCAAAAACACAAACCAAAGACAAGTTAGAAAGTTAGAGTTTTTAAGAAAATTAGAAATAGAAACGGCAAAGATTATAAGACTAAAAAAGTGTAAAACTTTAGGAAGTTTGCTTATAAAACGTGATATGGTATACCATGTTATAGTAACAGTATGGTAGTATTAGATTTCTTGTATCATGTACTAGCAGATTTTGCATTTTTTATACAGTTATACCAATTAATGTATTAGTAACGATTTAATTGATAGAGTTGATATTGATGTTAGTTGTTTTGATTTGATAAAATTTTCACACCCTTAATTTTTTTAATAATAATATTCCAAAAACAATATAATTATTATTCGTTTTAGTTAGAGTAAATTACCAAAATCATCATACTGCAATTTTCAATTACTGGAATTCGGAAGTTATATCATAGACTTTATAATTTACATTTTGTTTACGGATTTCATCAAAACTGTTCATATCTTTTTGTTAACTTCTCCACATTATATTGATCCTATTCATTGTTCTAAAAAACTCGTCGCATAGCAGTCTTGGCAATCGAAAAAAAATATATATATGCAAAGTCTGGATTTGCACAACCACGTGTCAATACCTTCATCATTGTTGCTTGTGTCTGTCAGTGGATTATATCTTTAATGGATGTCTGAATGATAACGTCGTTTACAAGATAAACACTTACAGACAAGAGTCATCATTACTCTCACTTACCTTATCAGATTAAATACAAGACTTTTTTATAAGTTACCCAAAATCTACACTATTTCTCATTCTGAACAATCTATTTTGTACCATATCCCATCTTCCAAAAAAAAGTAATCCATTTGTACACTTTACTCACCCATCTTCACAAATTCACAATGTGAATGGGCTAGGAGGTACATTAACGACCGATATCTTTGACATCGTTACGTTCCCGGTGATGACACCGGGTGCCACCGTATCCTCCACCGTAACACGGTCAACTTCCACCACTTTCTCTGGCACTATCTTCTCTCCATCCACCTTTCCCAACACCTCGTAATGCGTCACCAATCTCTCCGGCTTCGTCCTCCACTCGGGATACCCCTCCCAGAATGACTCGTTGCCCGTCACCTTCTTCTCCACCCCAAAACCGATCTTCAGAAAGGTCTGAGCCGATATATCCGCTCTCAACACCTTAAACGAACCATTATTGCTTCCCATTGAGTCCAAAACTGCGGAAAGTAGCGTCTCTAGACCACGCAAGTTCGAGTTCGAGCCATTGATGGATGCAACTGGCCAGAACGTGGTCAAATGGTCTGGAGCGAGGAGGGTAGGGATGTCCCCATGAAGATCAATCGTGGAAAGTGCGGTTTTCGAGTTTGGCTTTGGAACTGAGGATAGTTCTACTAAGCCAGGAGCCAGGCGTTTCAGCTTGAGCTTGTTGAAAGCAGGCGATGACATGACAGGGGAATTGAGCGACGTGGGGCCTACGATACGGAGAGAAACGAGTTGGCGTCGGGTACGAGAGGCGTGTCGGAGGTGGTTGCCCAAGGTTAAAAGACCAGAAGCATGACCATTTTTTGTTCCGTTAAAAGGAAGGGGGAGTTCAATGGGGTGTCGTAAAGTGACGGACTTAGCACCCTTCACGGTCACAACGGCACCATCAGCTAGCATTACCTTCTTCAGCTCGCCAGCATCAACGTCGTGCTGTACCATATATACAACCGTAAGTAAACGAAATCTAAATCTCATCTCAAAACGAGGTTCAAAACTTCGAGTCAGAGCAAATCAGAGGTATTCATCAAAACAGTCATCCTACTCTCTAGGGTGAAAGACATGTCTAAGGGGTTGTTTGTTTTAATAAAAAAAACCCTTAATGGCTCTGAAGTCTGAATCTTTCAGACCTTTTTACATTTAGACAAAAAAAAAATTCAGTTTTAGAACCTCTAAAAAGTGGTGACCTAACTTCTTAAAACATCTTATCGCCACCTTAGGTCATATCCTCTTCTTCGCCTCGTTACAGAACATACAATCTTGTTGATACAAGTATATCTCACCCCAAACCCTAAGGTGGTGTTTGTTTCGCATAATGTTTTTGGATGAAATGAAACTTTGAACGAATTGGAATGAAATGTCGTCAGGTTTGATAACTGTTTGGTTGACTTCAGTGGGACATACCAGGTGTGTTTTGTTTGATTTACGTCAAATCAAATCAACCGCTAATATTTCAAAGATCTGACCTCTACCCCAAAACAGTAATAATAAAGATGAACTTACCGGCAAGAAAAGCCTCATGTCTTTGGCGTCTTGAATCCAGAGTTCCATGGGACCTGCAAGCTGGAAGGGAGCCAAAGTAGGCAACCCTTTTCTTGAATCGTGTTTCTTCTCCACCAATCCATTTTCATCGGATGATATCACCTGATCCTCCGTTACGAAAGTAGGCAAATCTACGTATTCCCAATTATTTACATCCTCCAACAGTTTTATTGGAAGAATTTTGTTATCAATTTCGAGATCAAACTCCATTGATCGACCGACTAAGGCACCCTTCAAATCGAACCCAGATAATTTAACATCGTCTGATTGAAACCCTGATGATTTAAGAATAGTTTCCTTCAAATCCTAAAACACAAACCAAAGTAAAAGTTTAGAAACCCCAAAACTTCATCGTACAATTAATACCCAAAAGCAACAAAATATGAACAACAAACAGAAAAACGCCAAAATCTTAATTTTAAATTCGAAGAATTCAAATTCCTTTCAGCAATTTGTGTTTTTTTTTTCTTTGGCAGAGCCTCGATCAATTTCTCTAAGTAAATAACTACATAGTTGAACAACTTGAAATCCAAAACAATTTGGGAAATTTTGAGGAAACGGAGCATCTTTAAATAATATTATAATGAATATATCTTCATTCAACCGACTTATTTATAGAAAAAAATGAGATAGAAATATACTTCATTTTTACAATCAAACAGAAAATTGAATCAATTTAAAGAAATTGGCTACGGACTTGAGAGAATTACTTACAGATATGGCTTTAGGATAGAGCCGATTAACATCTGGCATGGAGTTTAGAGCTCTTGAACCTGAAACTTGTATTATCAAAGCGAACAAACACAAGTAACCGGCGAAATTCAAAACCCCAACAGCCATCGACACGTAACTTCCAACAAAGACGACGATGATTCAAAGTTTCGGTATCGAATAAGATATTTGATTTGAATATCTTCTCGGGGTTTTGAGATTTTAAACTTCAATGTTCAGAGCCAATACGGTGAAGGGGATGATTCTAGAGAGCGAATGGGTGATGCATATATGACACGTAGGTGGATATGATTGGTCCACGTTGGATTTGTTGACGTGGAAGCCGATCGTGCGATTTGCGCTTGAGGAAATTTCTGTTTAACGTCGTCGTATTGCTGCAGCGATGACGTGATACTATAACTGGGCCATTTTCAAATGAACATCAGTGACCCAATGGGCCATTGGCTAAATAGTGTGTAGAAATTCAACCGATCCAATAGGAACCGACCGATCTAATTAGAACCGACCGACCATAATTGGATATCCAATTGTAATTGGATCGGATCGGATTGAAAATCTCAACATCCAATTTGGATCGGTCAGTTCTTGGATGGCAGTCCAGAACCGACCAAAACCGACCGAATTGAACCGACCAACATCCAATTAACCATCCGATTACCATCCAGTTTTCCATCCAAGTATCATCCAATTATTTTTTTTGCAATTTTCTTAAATCTAAATTTTTTTGTGTTGGTTTTTGAATTTTTAGTCTCACTTATGTTGGTTTTAACACAAACTAAAAGTAATTAATTAGAACATTGCATTAAATTAACATGTTGGATGAATCCGATCATCCATTGGATGTCGGATGGATCCAATCCGATCCAATGGATATCCAATAAGAATATCCAATGGATATCCAACAAGAACATCCAATGGATGGAACCGAACCGATCCAATCATCCATTGGATTGGAAAAATCCAACATCCAATGGATGATTGGATCGGTTCGGTTCTCCTCACATCCATTGGATGTCAACCGATGAACACCCCTACTAAATAGAAACACCGAACACGATTAAAAAATTATATATTACTACGGACAACCGAACGTTGCGAGATAGTGTGAGTAATTTGGGTTCAATACGTACATCATTCATATAAATGATGTTATTTGGTAATATAATTTATAAATCTTATTCATATCATTTGTAAAATTTCGTAGAAATTAATTAGTAGAATTTTAATTATATATATATAGAGAGAGATGGAGGCTCAAATGAGAACAATAACTATTTAAAAGAACACGAGAACGAACAAAATCATTAGTGATTTTACATTAACGCGCAAAAAAACCACGCGGACCTGAAGCCGCGGCCAAAGTCCTTTTTCGTGTGTTAATGTAAAATCACTAATGATTTTGTTAGTTCTCGTGTTCTTTCAAATAGGTGACGTTCTCGTTTGAACCCGCCTCTCTCTCTCTCTCTCTATATATATATATATATATGTATATAGTGAAGGAATAAATTTTTAAAGAGAAATAAAATGAGTAACATTAACGATGAGATCGTGTATAATGTTTGCATTATTTGCATAATTTATGACCTTGCACGATTTTTTGGAAAGAGAGCGGTATATCTTACATTTTTGTTAAGAAAGAAACAAATATACACATAGATGACACGATAACTACCATCCAAACATATGATCACTCTCTAAATGGGAGTGACCTCAAAGGTTGACATCGATTGCACTTATCTAACCCACTAAAAATAAGTAGTTGAAACAACAAAGGTCTATAATTCTCGACAACCTTGAGATTTTGCAAAGCATATACATTTCTTTCTTGTAACAAACAATTAAACTTACTGACCAAGTTTTTCCAAGTCATTGTCGTCAGAAGGGACACCTATACAACATTAAAATACTTAACCAGACGATAAGCATAACATATTCATTAATAATTAATATGAGCATAAGAATAAAGTAATATAAGAATATACACAATTTTTTGTCAATTAAAACCATATCAAAACTAATGAAATCCTCGTTTCAAAAAAAAGTATAGTTTTGGTTCACCTCAGAAAAGAGGAGTTTCAAAATTGTGTACTACACTTACTAATCGAAAACCATTTAAGAAAATCTCATCATCTTATCACATATACATAATCTACATAATATAATTATAAAGAAATAATAATCCTTCTATAAACTAAAGTGAAGTCACAAAAGCAAGATCAAATGCTTTTTTTAAGTATAAAATATTATATATTGCAAATTCACATACACACTCCTCACCTAATAGGAAGAAAAAGAAATTCAAGTTAAGAAAGATAATCTAAAAGATAATTCTCCTACTAACTAAAAGAAAAAACCCATAGAAAACATTAGAAGTTTTGTTTAGCTTGTAGGTAAGTTTCAAATTCATAATAAACAATACAATCACATGTGCTTAAAAGTTAATCTAGAATTCTCAACACAATCTTTTACATGTGGTTTGGATTCATAAAAGAATAAAAACAATATTGGTAAAAATAGCAACTGAGTGACCTTTTTAGAATATAGAATATGAAGTAATGGAATGAGAAAAAATATACAAAATAATTGAGTTTCTACGCTTCCAATAAGATGTGGAAATTAGTAACTATAAAGAAACAAAATAAAATCATATATGGTAGTGTTGTAAAGATATTTGATTGGATCGCTAGTTATAAGATTCATTATTTATGTGAAGATAACAATTGTTTTTTATATAAAAATTCACCATTTCCATGATTAAAACCATTTTAATGCAGTTGCCGCTAAGAGTAAAACGAAAATGTACACTAACCTATACGTAGAAAATAAATAGTGTCAAAAAGTTCATAGATCTTGATGAACAAATTTTCCAGTTGTTGCTTGAAATCCAACATTGATTACTTAAGAAATACGATGAAATCAAATAAAATACAAAACTGAAACGAATAGATTGAAGCAATGATCACAAATGATTTGGTGAAACTTAAAGAAGTAAGGATGAAAGAATACCCCTTATTTTCGCGAAACTTTACAATGGCATCACCAAGGACGCATGAAACAAAAAACAAACTTTTAGTAACATAACAAAAAGGCATGCAAATATCAACGCTAAAATAAAAGATGAATAAAAAAGCAAGAGTTCTGTGATCATTAAAATCAAATCAATATATATATATACACACACACACACACACACACACACACACACATATATATATATATATATATATATATATAAATCAAGGGTTGGGTTCCGGTGAGAAGTTGAGTTAACGGTGAGAAGTGGTTATCAACTGTTGGAACTTGGATGAGAAATGGACGTATATTAGGATGAGATGCACCGAAATAAGATGCATCGAGATGCACTAGATCAATTCCCTTCTAAGCCGCAATTCATGAGAGGGCTTGAGATTAAAAGAGATCAACGGTTCAGATCAACTTCTCATGTTTCTCACCGTTAACTCAACTTCTCACACGATCCTTCGCCTATAAATCAATATATATATATATATATATATGTGTGTGTGTGTGTGTGTGTGTGTAAGAGTAAACTACGATTTTCGTCCCTGTGGTTTGTGGTTTGTTGTTTGTTGCTATTTTCGTCCCTGATCTTCAAAAACTGCTTTTTTAGCCATTGTGATTTTCAAGGCGTTTCGTTTCCCTGAGACTAACTCTGTTAAAGATGTCTATTAAGTTAGGGGCATTGTATTACCTTTTTATTAAAAATAATTTATATTCTTTTATATATATTATATGTGAGTGTGAGAGAGGGAGAGAGAGAGAGTACACCCTTCACCCTTCTTGTCGTTCTTTTCCGTTCTCTTCCGGCGACATCCATCACCGATGAGCCTCTTTTCCGGTGAATAACACCCCTTCCCCTATTCTTCTCCTACTTCCCAAACCACCCTCCTCCTCCCTTCAATGTTTTGTTAAAAATTTGGTTTCCTTCTCCATTCCCAAACCACCCTCGGACGGTGAAGAAAACAACAACTCTAAAGGAAATCTGGCAAAGTGGGGATACATTTTCTTTGGCTCTTTACCCATTTCTTTTAGATGGATTGCATGCCAAGCTTTGGAAGGCTGTAAAGCTCCAAAGACTCCTCTATCTTTCAATCCCTCTCTTTTAAGTAACTACTTTCTCTCTCTAAATGTTACCCGATTTTCTTCAAGTTACATCAAATGTCAAATCTATTTCTACACTGGGTTTCTTGTCTTCTGTTTGTAAATTTATTTTGGGAACTTATAATTCCTTTTTTTGTAGTTACCTGTTCACTCTTCGTCAAAATCATAAACTGATTTTGATTAAAAAAATTCAGAGAAAAATAGATTAAGAGAAAGAATTGGAAGGCGAAGAGTCAAAATATTAAAGAAAATGTATTCAAAATGAAAGGGGATTATCATTATGGACTGAAATTCGGAGATACCTTTTTGAGATTTCACAGGATTGGAACAAGGAATGATTCCCAACATTGAACTGGGTGGTAGGTCAAGTAGTTATGGAGGGCAGCAAGGTATCAAAGGAAAATTTTCTATGGATTTAAAGCTTGGCCAAGTTATTTACTGGAAAAATGAGTCAAGTTTGAAGGCCACATCCAAAATTGGCATTATCACCTTCAGGAACATTAAAGATAACTCGCATTATAAATAACAGTAGGAGGATGGTCTGGGAAGTGTCAAAAGAAGAAGAAAAAGGGTGTTCACCGGAGAAGAGGGGCGTAGGTGATTGAGGTCACCAGACGGGATTACAGGAACGAGAAAGGTTCGACGGGAAGGGTGGAAATTGTATTCATAACAACAACAACAACAACAATAATAATAATATAATATCTATTGTAAATATTAAATATATTATGAGGTATGGAGTGTGGATGCAAATTTCATGTCCAATCTACAATAAAGTTGTACAATAATTACCCAAGTAAATCATGTAGATGAATAGAAGATTATGTAGTATAAATACCCCCTTGTGTAAATGTAAAAAATGCACATCAATACTTGCATAAATATTTCATTCTCTCCATCTTCCTTACTCTCTTTCTATATATAAAATCTCTTAATTCATTATTAATCTAGTGGTAATCTTGGTTATTTATAACACGTTATCAACATGAGAGTTCTAATCAAGGTATATACTTCCTTACTACTATATGTTAAGAAGGTAAAATACCAAAATAAACAACATGAAAGTTGATGACTTCTTATTGTAGATATTATGATTACTAATACTCTAACTTTTATTTATGCATATACTAATCTTATTTATGTTTCCATGCTTATACTAACTTTTATTTATGTGTACTTAATTTTATTGTCATACTAATCTTTCAACATTTATTTATGCATATGTTTATTATCTTGCTAATCTTTATCTAAGCATACTAACATTTATTTATTTTTCTTATTTTATATCACTAGTTATATCGTATATCTACTATCACTGATATTATAATCTTTACTGATTTTATGTATTAATTATCATTTTTATTTACAAAATCATTTGCAACGATTATATATATATAACGGTAACAAACATTTACAACGGCTATATTTTACACTATAAATTAATCATTAAGTTCTTCTCAACATATTTACTCTTCTTTCTCCAGTTCATCTAATCAAGAAATTTTTCCCGAAGATGTTACATCCAGTCTAATTCTCGTTATTGTAATACTTATATTACTAGTCATTCCTGTCAGTAATCTTCCACCTGATGAGTTTTATTTTTTCTTAATCATGTTTGTACTTATGGTTCTCCAACTTCTTTGTATTTCAATATTTATCGACATAAATGGATTCTAATTTTTCCTCGTTGTTTGATTAGTTACAATATGTCAAATATTGCAAAGATTGAGTTTGCCGCTCTTGATGTAAATGGAAGGAACTATATGTCATGGATTATCGATGTCAAAATGCACCTTGAGTCTATGGGCATTTTAGACACTTTAAATGAAAACAATCAATGCTCATCGCAAGACAGAGCAAAGACCAACATTTTTCTTCGGAAACATGTTGACGACATGTTAAAATTTGAATATCTCAATACTAGTGATCCAAGCATTATGTGGAAAGACCTGAAAGATAGATTTGATCACCAAAAGGAAGTTTTACTTCCGGCTGCTAGAGATGAGTGGAGAACTTTAAGGTTCCAAGACTTTAAAAAAGTGAATGACTATAGCTTTGCATTATTTAGAGTATGTTCACAACTTAGGTTTTGTGGACAAAGTGTTACTGATGTGGAGATGTTGGAGAAAACATACTCTACTTTCTATGCATCAAACATTACTTTGCAACAACAATATTGAATGCATAAATTCACAAGATATTCTGAGCTTAATTCATGTATACTTGTTGCGGAACAAAATAATGAGCTCTTAATGAAAAATCATCAATCACGTCCGACAGGTTCAGTAGCATTTCCTGAAGTAAATGCTATAAACAATGATAATCCTATAAATAATTTTCGTGGACGGGGACATGGACGTGGACGTGGTCGTGGTCGTGGACGAGGTCGTGGTCATTTTTGGCCAAAATCATTCTTATGGTCGAAACTACAATTTTGGTCGAGGCCACCCTTACGGTCGGGGTCGTAGTTTTTTATCGTGGCCGTGGGCAAAGAGCAAATAATCATCATGCTTCATAAGGCTACAAGATCCAACTACAAAATAAGCTCAAAATGTCAAAACATGATGTTGGAACAAGCCATACTCAGAATCCTGAAGGTTCTTGTTACAGATGTGGTAGCACAATCCACTGGTCAAGGACATGCCACATACCTCCACATCTCTGTCAACTCTATAAAGAATCTCTCAATGGAAAAGAGAAGGAAGTAAACCTTATGGACAACTTGGAGCTGTCAAACACTGAGCTAAATGTTTCTGATTTCCTTAACGATATCGACCTTTGATTTATATAAATGTTGTTGGTCTTTTTATTCTAATAAATATGTATTTCCGTTCTCGTAACTATGTATTCTCTTTTTATGCTATATGAATTTGATGGTCTTCTTATTCTAATAGCTATGTATTCCACTTTCCATAACTATCTATTCCCTTTTTCATATAAAATATTTCTATAATAACATTATCCTATTATTACAATTCTTATTTTTATTATAATAAACTTACAGTTTGTTTCATATTTAAAGTTTGATATGAATTCCATTGGAGCACAACATCAAACAAATGTTGGAGACTTATGCTTACTTTTACTTAAGTTTTGCATCCCGTCGCATTGCGCGGGTTCACTGCTAGTTAATTAATAATAATTTTAACTAAAAATACATTAAAAATACGTATTTGGATTTTGTAAATTACATAATTAGAAAAGTCTTGTAGATACTTTTAAAATAAGTTAAATATTAAATAATTTTAAAATTTTATGCTACCTATTTGATATATATATATATATCTGCAAATTTGTCTACACTAATTCAAAAAAACTTTCTATTCTAAGTTGTCTTTAATTTTTTTTTATCATTTTCTTCTTATTTATGTGTACCAATTAATAAAATTTAATTACATGTTTTTTAATAAAAAAAATGTATGGTTTTTAGATAGTTCATTTAATTACATGTTTTTTAAATGTATACAAATTAATAAAATTTATAATATATTTATTAAAAAAAATAAAAATATAAACTTAAATTTTTCGTAATAAAAAAATATTCAAAATATAAACTTAAATTTATATAGAGAATGATATTCAGTTCTATTCCAAACTACTAATCATATACCCCAAAAATTCCAAACATTTCCAATTCTAGATCCTTACATAAAATTCAAATCTCTCGAAAGCATTATGTCCAAACGAGCCCTTGTTGCTGCATTTTAGATCAAACAAAACAACAAGGGCTCGTTTGGTTTGACGTAATGCTTTCGAGAGATTTAGAATTGGAAATGTTTGGAATTTTTGGGGTATATGGTTAGCAATTTGAAAGAGAACTGAATATCATTCTCTATATAAATTTAAGTTTATATTTTGAATATTTTTTTATTACGATAAATTTAAGTTTATATTTTGATTTTTTTAGTAGATATATTATAAATTTTATTAATTGGTACACATGTAACACCCTAAATATTGAGTGAAATTAAAATTTAAAATTTTCGCAACATAACGTCTATAAGTTGAGGGGATTTTAACATGGGACATTTGATATGAAATAAAATTCACAAAATGACATCATCCCAAAAAGGGGAAGAGTATAAGCGTTTACAATTCAGAAATGAAATGGAACGAGGACCGACAACCTACTTAATCTTAAACATTATAATTTAGATTATAATCGGGTGTCGTCATCATTTCCCAAAATATCGACAAGTATAATGCACACTCTATATCTCGTCAAATACTTTATTCCCAAAAGTTAACCCAACTCTCCGCTCAAGGTTTCGCCACCCCACCACTAACGGAAC
The DNA here is from genome assembly GCA_954870635.1 of Arctium minus. Taxonomy (NCBI): domain Eukaryota; kingdom Viridiplantae; phylum Streptophyta; class Magnoliopsida; order Asterales; family Asteraceae; genus Arctium; species Arctium minus. Next base: position 38,784,933 of record OX941080.1, on the reverse strand, counting down.
CTGAGATGTACACCAAAACAAACAAGTGTTAGGCTTGGAGCCTATTGAGAACATCCAAAATGTAGGTGCAAAGAAGTACATTACATTGGTGAACATTTAATAATAAATAGAGTGATAAATAATAAATGAATCTTCCAACGGTTGAACCTCATGCAAGACGGGGGAGACCCGTTCCACCATAGGTTGTGACGGAACACGAAAGTAAGCCACAACTCCTATGGATTGCTTAATCGGAATGGTTATTTACCGACATCAACTCTATTCATGAATCTTTAGCCGTTAGAACATCAAATCTATCCATTAATCTTTAGTTCAATGTAAATAAGGGTTCAACTCTATCCATGTCTTTACCCCAAAGGTCTTCCAAGTTCAACCCTATCCATGAATCTTTACCTTCAAACCTCACCATTCCCAAAGCTTCATAATTTACTAACATAACAATTTGCATCTATTAATAACACACGGCATGAAAACCTCATTTTTCATTATGCTAACACATGATACCTCAAATCACCATAATACCATCATTTCACACAATATGGCTTAGCCAAAATGCAAGACTAGTAACATATTAATCCATATACAAAAGTACCAATGATGGATATAATTTTTATGGACTTTCAACCTTACTTCCTTATTTATAAATGCAAATAAATCACCTTACCCATTTGGGTTCCAATAACCCATAACCTTCAAGTAAACATCATACATACACAAATATATATATATATATATATATATATATATATATATATATATATATATATATATATATATATGTGTGTGTGTGTGTATTGCAACTCCATATATCCCAAAATATTCCAAGAATGTGAAACCCTAGATTTGACCCATTAGTCCACACAACTCAAATAATAAGAAAAGATAATGCAATAGTTTTAGTAAGGTAAGGAAATGATTTTTCATAAGCATATATAGCATTTATTTAGAGAAGATGGGCTCACAAAGCTTGGTCTAAGGAAACCCTAGAAACCAAGAAACTTCTAGACATGGAAGCTTCCTTGATCTTGGACTCTAAGTTGATAATCCTTGAAGTGATTGATGGAAGAACTCTTGAAATCCAAGTAATAAATGTGCAAAGGAACCTAGGGTTTGAAGTATTAATGAGAGAAAACGTTTTAGAGGAAGTGGGAAGTGAGTAGGTGAAAGTGGTAAATGAGGGAAGATGCTGGAATCAACCTAATTAAGGCCCTGCACCCGACCACGACATTGCCTCGCAACTATGCCCCTGACATAACCGTTGAGCATAGTCGCCCACTAAGAGGGGCTTGCGGTACACTTGTCGCGATATTGCCACCGCGACAGTGACCCGGGCATAAACGTCGGGCACTGTCGCTCCTCTTGTATCGCAACCTGTTTGATGCCGGCGATTGTGACACTGGCGACAATGACCATGTCACTGTCGCATGACACTGTCGCCCAAACCTCTCGGGCTCCGTATTTTCAAGGTTTTCGAATACGAATCAGATCCCGACGGGTACGAACGACCACTAAGACATACGGTACACAAAATTGACGTACGAGGACATTGAGATATAAAGTATGATGCAAGAATCGGACCGAAAATTCCGGAAGTTACAACACATTTTAAAAAACATGTAATTAAATTAACCATCTAAAAACGATACATTTAAAAAAAATATGTAATTAAATTTTATTAATTGGTACACATAAATAAGAAGAAAAAGATAAAAAAACAATTTAAAAACAACTTAGAATAGAAAGTTTTTTTTGGATTACTATATATATATATATATATATATATCAAATAAGTTGCATAAAAATTTAAAAATATTTAATATTTAACTTATTTTAAAAGTATCTACAAGACTTTTCTAATGATGTAATTTACAAAATCCAAATACGTATTTTTAATGTAACACCCCAAATTTTTTTTTTCACCAAATGAAGTGTTACGTCTCCCAAAAAGAAATACATCATTAATTAACCTCAAAAATAAATACTCCAAATGTAAATCCAAAACGTTACAGCGGAAGTCTAAACATCAAATAACAACCATAAAAGTTAACCCGTCCCATACCGGGTAACTAAACCAACCCAAATAAAATAAACTACATCGCACCAAGTAAAATATAGAATCCTAGGCGAGTCCCTTGCCTTTATCGACTCCAGAACCTCCTGCTCCTGAGATGTATACTATAGTCAGCTAAATAGCTTAGTGAGTTCACGGTTTGTATGTCATCACACACATTAACTATATAATGTCAAGTAAAAAGAGTGACATGCAAGATTTATGCAACCCATTGAGATCTCTCAACTCCACTCCGTTGGGTAGGGACCTGCCATGTCACAGACATTCTCTGGGCGTGTAGGTTCACAAATAACTAACCGCCCATCCCGGGTCGTGCCTCCCCTAAATGTGACATATCGAGCCGATATCCCATACCCCGGTTAACGCACCATGTTAACCCCAAACCCAAGCCATATGCATGCAAATTAATGTTAAATGAATATAACAAATTTTTCATGCTTGCACCATAAATAAAATCAAATGCACGTAAATCACCAATTATAAATAATGTGCAATTAACACCTCAATAGAACATACATATAAAATACCACACCTCATACATGTAAAAATAATTTATACATATGTATATATCCCAGTGAAATCTCGTGAAAGACTCACCTGATAATGCCGATTCGTTAGAACTTCTCTCCAAATAACAACCTACAATTATAGACGCAATAATACTCATTAACGTCTATATTTTATCCAAAGTCAACCTAAAAGTCAACTAGCGATTAACCTCGGTCAACCCTTAATTATACTCTTAATTGTCCACTAAAAAATTTATAATTAATCAACCCCAATTTGTTTGCGTCAAATCATCAATGTCACGACATCTCGACGTCCCAATAACTAATTTAAAATCCCTTAATAAATTTGAGTTACACCCTTTATAATTAAATAATACTAAAATATATCTATATCTATATTATATTATAAAACAGACATAAAAAACTCTTAAAAACAAGTCTTAAAGCTTAATGTACCGCTATTTAATGCTAATTACTTAAAATTTCTTAAAAAACAACCATTAAAGCTGTATGTACTACATTTAATGCTATTTATTAATTTTCAATCATTATCTCTAAACATTTTAACTCCCCTAAAATAATTTCTCACTTTAACTCCCCTAAAATCACTCTCAGCATAATTAAATATAGAATAAAAATCAAATTTTAAATATAAAAAATCTAAAATATAATTAAAAAAATCTAACAAAATATTTTATAAAAAAACATTATATTATTAAACCAAAATAAATTACATTATATTTTGTAGCTAAGTTTGTAATTGAGTTCAATTATTATGTTTTACTATCTTATATACCTCTATTCGATTATTATTGATTTATTTTTAAATTTATAATTCATTGTAATAAGTTATGGTTTTATATTTTTAGAACCAATTTGATTTTTTGGTCATCATTTTTGTACTTTTATTGATACACATTACCTAAAATTTAAGAATACAAGTCATGATGCATGAGTACAAATTTCTAAAGCTATATGTTTGAATTAATAACTAACTCATAATCATTGAATTCTAACAAAATACTTATTTTTTTTATAAAAAACATTATATTATTAAGTCTAAATTAAACAAATTTATATAAAAAAAATCATTATCACTTTCTCACAATCATCCAAAATTGTAATGTAAATCGACAAAAAACATAAAATAAAATGAAACATTAAAATCGTGATGTATCTAGCTGCAATGCGTGAGTACGCTTCTAGTATGATTAAATATATAAATTTTAGTAATTTATTTAATTAATAAATTCTTACCAAAGTTAAATTAATTATTCACAACCAATTAATTAATTTACACCAATCTCTTTGGGCTTTTTAAAATAAAAGAACTATTTTAAACCTATTTGGACCCCTCCAAAGCCCACCAGGCCAGACCCATAACTCCCTAGTCGGCCCAACAACCACCTCCTACCGGAAAGTCGACGGAGCACGTCGCCGGTGCCGGCGGACGTCGCTTTTCCGGCGAGTTCGTTGGTTTTCCGGCGAGCTCATTGTTTTGGACCGTGTGGCTACGTTTTTCATCCATTTTCGACGATTCTTTTTCCTAAATTTTAGTTTTTCGATTCCTCATCTTTTAGAAACAAGAATCGCATGAAAACTTTGAGTTTTGAGGGAGATACTTATGTTTAAAGTTTCGGTTTTTATTTACCGAAAACATTAATTTCTACGTTTTGATCGATTTAACAACCTTTCGGTTATCCAATCAGCTTCAAAACGTATATGGGTTTACCTTTACCCATTCCTAACATCTCTATGAAGTTATTTTATAGTTCTATAGAGAATACATACCTTAACCCGGCGGATCGTTACCGAAAACGAACCAACTTCGAAAGCTTCGAGACTTCTCCTCGTGGCACCGTTCGTCAAGATTCCGACACCGACTCTCCCCGAAATGCCGACAATGAAAACACAAAAACTCCAACCGGCCCCCTATATTTATAGTCGGATTTTTCCATCGAAATATGGAAGGAGGAATCGTCATAATTACCATTAATCACTTCCATATTTTATTTTTCAGATTGGCAAAATCGGCCCCTCGTCCTTATTATTTCACGATTTAACCCCAAGATTTGAATTGTTTCCTTAATCTAATTCAATTATTTTTAGATGATTATTTCTCCATTAATATTCACCAAAAATATAAGATTCCAATATATTTCTTTTATTTTTATAAAATCTTCTAAAACTCAAAAATCTCCATAAAATAAATACTTTAATTTAATTTTATTAATATTCAAAATTTCCAAAAATTTTGGATGTTACAAATCTCCCCTCCTTCAAAAGAATTTCGTCCTCGAAATTACATCTGACCGAACAGGTGAGGACATCTAACCCTCATTTTCTCTTCCACTTCCCAAGTCATTTCCGCCCCCTTATGAAATCTCTACTTAACCAAGACCAAAGGTATAACCCTATTTCTCAGTCTCTTAGTCTTCCTATCCAAGACTTCGATGGGCTCTTCTACATATGCTAGTTTGCTTTTAATCTCGACATCCTCGAGATTCACAATAGTTGTCGGCCAAGCAATTCCTCAAATTTGACACATGGAATATGTCATGAATTCCACTTAGCTCATCTGGTAATTTTAAATGATAGGCTGCCGATCCTACCTTCGCGATTACTTCGAAGGGTCCGATATATCTTGGACTTAACTTACCCTTCTTCCCGAACCTCACGACTCCTTTCCATTGCACTATCTTCAATAACACCTTGTCGCCCACTTGGAACTCCAAAGGTCGGCGTCTCCTATCCGCATAACTCCTTTGCCTATCCTGTGCAACCTTTAATCTGTCCCTGATTTGTAGAATTTTATCTGATGTTTGTTGAACTAACTCCGGAACAATTAGTTGTCTCTCTCCAATATCTGCCCAGCATACCGGTGTTCTGCATTTACGGCCATATAATGCCTCAAACAGCGCCGCCTTGATGCTAGAGTGGTAGTTGTTGTTGTAGGAAAACTCTATTAATGGAAGATGACTGTCCCAGTTACCTCCAAAGTCGATCACACATGAACGTAACATATCTTCCAACGTTTGAATTGTCCTCTCGCTTTGGCCATCAGTCTGAGGATGGTAGGCGGTGCTTAAATGTAACCGCATCCCCATTTCCTGCTGAAAGCTTGTCCAAAATCGAGACGTAAACCTAGCATCCCTATCAGATACTATTGATATGGGTACTCTATGTCTTGTAACTATCTCGTTGACATAAAGCTGTGCCAACCTTTCTAATGAGTATTTGTCGCTACTCGGCAAAAAGTGACCAGATTTTGTCAATCGGTCGACGATCACCCAGATTGCATCATGCCCTTTCATTGTCCTTGGCAACTTCGTAACGAAATCCATGGTTATCATATCCGATTTCCATATTGGGATCTCCAATTGTTGTAACATTCCTGACGGTTTCTGATGTTCCGTCTTCACCAGTAGGCAAGTCAAACACTTCTCTACATAACTCGCTACAACATTCTTCATACCAGACCACCAGTAGCTCTCTATCATATTCTTATACATTTTGTCGCTTCCTGGGTGCATCGTGTATTTGGACTTGTGTGCCTCGTCCATCACGATATTCCGTAAATCCCCCAAACTAGGAATCCATATCCGGGTTCCTAATCTATACACCCATCTGACCCTATGGTCAGTGTCTTGATTTGCGCTACCATTCCTTCCTTCTTAATATTTTCTTCTAATAGGGTTTCCTTATGTGTTTCTCGTATTTGATCTATCAAGTTCACCTTGATATCCATTTGCATGGCCCGAACTTTGATTGGTTCAGACCCTTCCTTCCTACTTAATGCATCGGCGACTATGTTCGCCTTACCCATATGGTAATGGATCTCACAGTCATAGTCCTTGAGTAATTCCATCCACCTCCTTTGTCTCATGTTCAACTCCTTCTGGTCGAACAAGTATTTCAGACTCTTATGATCGGTATAAATCATACACTTGGTACCGTACAAATAGTGTCTCCATATCTTTAGCGTGAAAACCACCGCAGCTAATTCCATGTCGTGGGTAGGATATTTCTTCTTGTGCTTCTTTAACTGGCGTGAAACATAAGCAATAACCTTGCCCCGTTGTATCAACACACATCCTAGTCTCATCTTCGACGCATCACTATACACGACAAAATCTTCCGTTCCCTCTGGTAGGGATAAAACTGGGGCACTATTCAGCCTCTCCTTAAGCGTTTGGAACACTTCTTGTTTTTTTTCTCCCCAATCGAACTTTATTGCCTTCTGTGTCAATTTCGATAATGCCGTAGCTATCTTGGAGAAGTCCTGGATGAACCTTTGATAATAGCCCGCTAAACCCAAGAAACTGCGAATCTCAGAGGCAGACTTAGGAGATTTCCAATTCATGACTGCCTCAATTTTGGCTGGGTCTACTTTGATGCCCTCTGCATTCACTACGTGGCCCAGAAATTGAACTTCCAGTATCCAGAACTCACATTTAGAGAACTTTGCGTAAAGTTTCTCCTTTGCCAACAATTCCAGAATTGTTCTCAGATGTAGTTCGTGCTCTTCTTTGCTCCTTGAGTAGATAAGAATATCGTCTATGAAGACTATAATAAACTTATCTAGGTAAGGCTCGCAGACTCGATTCATTAAATCCATGAATGCCGCAGGTGCATTCATTAAGCCAAATGGAATTACTACGAATTCATAGTGTCCATATCGAGTCCTGAACGTGGTTTTTGGTATATCTTCTTCCCTTACCCTCAACTGATGATACCCTGATCTCAAGTCGATCTTCGAGAAGTGGCTAGCCCCTTGCAGTTGACCGAAAAGATCGTCAATCCTTGGCAATGGGTATCTATTCTTTACCGTGATCTTGTTAAGCTCACGATAATCGATGCACATTCTCATTGTGCCATCCTTCTTTTTCAAGAACAATATCGGTGCTCCCTAAGGTGATGAGCTTGGTCTGATAAAACCATTATCCAAGCGTTCCCGCAGTTGCTTCATCAACTCTTGCATCTCCGTTGGGGCCAATCGGTATGGTTCCCTAACGATTGGTGCCGCTCCTGGTACCAAATCGATCTTAAATTCTACCTGGGGTTCCGGTGGAATTCCTGGTAATTCCTCTGGGAACACCTATGGGTACTCTTTCACCACTGGTACATCATGTATCTTCTTCTTCTCTAGCTTTACGTCGATTGCGTAAGCAAGGAATGTTGCACAACCTTTCCGTAGATATTTGTTTGCCTTAATCACTGTGATCACTCCTATGTCAATGTTCATTCGGTCCCCAAAAACATAGACTGCTTCTACTTCTGGGGTCAGGATCTTAATCATCTTTTTGTTGCAAACAATTTGGGCATGGTTGTTAGACAACCAGTCCATTCCTAAGACTACGTCGATGTAACACCCTCAAATTTGGTAAGAGCAACTAATAAAATTTTCGATAAAACATCAAATGAAAGACAACGTCTCTTCGCACAAATCAAACTCAATATGCCTCAAAAATAAGATTCGATAAATAACCTCAAAGAATGCAAATTCTAATAATACACAAAGACTAAACCACAGTCGGGTGCTACTTAATCCCCAAACGCAAGTCGCTCTAAATGCGGAAGACTTCACTAAGATATCCTCTCCTCGAGCACACAACTAGCACTCTTCGCTTCATAGTGTCACTAGGACTATTCCCAACCGAGACCTGTTGCACATGCCGACAAATAAAAAGGTTAGGCTAACGCCTAGTGAGTTCAAGAGTTTTCAACATTGATAAAGATATCATTGAAAAGAAGTAATGCAATTCAAATCATAATCTTTCAAAATGATCACTTTAGGTATAAATGACTCGTTCTCCAACATGATGTATTTTACAAAGGTGAATACCTCGACACAAAACATTCTTTATAAAATAATGCATTTTAAAACTCACTCAAAGGATGTAAGATCGACTTCCAATTTGTGAAAACATGAATAATATTTCGTAGTACAAAAACACCCAAATGGGAATGGGACTCAACACTACCCACACCAAATTATGGACAAATATCCACCCATAAAGGACATCACCGAAAACATAAATATAAAAGACTCAGCCCAAAAACAACACCTTTCGGTGACGGGGGATTCCCGATTCCATATAATGCGACGGACACGAAGTAAGCCACACATTATGTTAAACTGGTATTAAGTATCGAGCTCTACATCTTTCAGTATACACCCATAGATACTTGCACGGAGGACTTACACCATACCGAAGAAGCCTAACCGCGCCGCGATGGGGAAAACTAAGCGTTCCATCATCGGACAAAGTAATAAAAGTATCGAGCTCAACATCTTTCAGCGTACACCCATAGATACTTGGACGAATGACTTATAACCCAATATGATGCCTAACGTGCCGCATGAAGGACTTATAGCCAATCTGATGCCTAACGTGCCGCGATGTGGAAACCAAATCGCTCCAACATCGAACAAAATAACAAAAGTGCTCATGGATCCAAAGCAGACAGGGCTGAAACATAATATGACTCCAATTGAATGACACACGCACTCAAAATATGAAATCAACAACAATCTTTCATAATGACCAAAGCTCTACGCGGAGCTATCAAAATGGACAAGTGTCCCCAAAACCCCATCATAAATCAAATACCGAGCCACAGGCTCAAACGACCAAATGACACATTGACAAAAACAATATAATGCAATAAAACGCACTCGACCAATGTTTATGCAATTATGTATTCCACGGTGCACGACTAAACTCCAACACAACTCAAAATAAGGAGGATCATTTTCCAAACAAGGTTATACCATTGACCCTTTTCAAAACGTCCCAAAACACGGGCTATGCATGTTTTTCCAACAAAGACAACGATGCACTTTTACCAAGAAATCTCCATTTATACAATACTTTGATAAAACAAATGATCATTTATTTCTCATTTATTGAAATGCCCAAAAAACCCAAATATGGTGTTTCACAAGATTTATAATATCTTATTTGTTCAAATAGCAAAACTCATCCAATATTTTCAACATTTTATAATAATCAAGTAAAACACATAAATATTCTAAAATAGACATTTTTAGCATGTACAACGTTTACGCAAATCAACTTGAACTCACCTTGCTAGATTTAGGCTAAATCTAGGTTTTACCCCCAAAACTTGAATCACCATAGATGAGGTCTTGAAATCTCCAAGAAATCTCCCTAGAGCTTAGATCCGACACATATACAAGGTCACCTTCACCACACAAGTCATCAAAATCACACCCAAGATGAAGGATGAAAGGAAAAAGGGTGAAACCATCAAACCCTAACTTAACATTGAGAGAGATGAGGAACTTATCACCACAAAATACCCTTGGATATTCCAATAGACTTCAAATCTCTTGCTATATCCTTGAATAGATCTCAAACGAAACCGAGCAACTTGAATCATTGAAATCGGAGTTGGGATGAAGAAGATATGAAGAAATGAAGTTTGGTGGCTGAAAATCGGGTTTTAAGCTCGACAGGGTGTTTCGCGACTTACCACGCGACTGCAAGTCGCGGCGTAAGTCGCCCGCTTCCCTAAGTCGCGGCACAAGTCGCGGCATGCGTTGTCCGCCCGGTTTTCTTCTCGTTCACTGTTTTGGCCATAATTTCTTCGTTATAGCTCCGATTTTTCTCCGGAAAGAACTGTTGGTCTCGTAATTGAATCCTTCATCTAACAAGACTATAAAATCTAGGATTCAAGCCCAAAATCCCATATCTTATTTTTTTCCTTAAAATTCCGATTCTATATTAACTTGAAATGATACTTTTCGAAATTCGGGGTGTTACAATGCTCCCAACCTTAAAAGAGATTTCGTCCTCGAAATCTGGCACCAACTAAGCACCCAACATCGCACTTGGCAAGGTTGATTTATTTCCTATCCAAAAGGAATGCCTTCCTGAACCCTTACCTCATATACGTACTCGAATACATCTCGATTGAGGTTGTCGCTACGTTTCTCATAACGAGCCATCGCAAACTCCACTTCAACGTTCGATATAACTCACCCATGCCGGGATGAACGTTGAGTCTTTGCTTAATCACTTTCTTAACATTAATCTCGGTTGCCTCCCAACCTTAGATTGATCATATTACCTCAAAAGCAACTTACGACCTTATCTAGTCATTTCCACCAAGAATACCCCAAAGCAAACCTTTCCCTTAGATACCTCTAAATACGACGCATCAAGGTCTCCTCAATAATTGATTCATACTTAAAGTCCACCTTGACAGTCTCACCAAAAGTCTCCAATAAACATTATCACCAAAGAGTTATCGTCCTTCGACGAAATTTCCTAACAACTAGTTTGGTCTGATCCAACACAACCTTAGATCCGATCCTCAAGCTAACACCGACACGAAGACTGCAAGGGCTCCCAAACTTCCATAGACCCAAGCATTGGACCGATGTTTCCTTCAGAAATGTACCGTTACACTCTACGGGTAGACGATTATCCCAAACCCTATGGTTACACAACTCCCATAATGCTTTCAATCATTGATTGACAAATTAACGATAACTTTGATGATTACCGAAATACCATTGATCGATCCCCAAATACCAACATCCAATCTCCTTAAGGTCACCACTTAAATTGCGAACATACATGATCCATTGGAAAATGCACTAAAGCACCACAACAGTTATTGGGCTTAAAATGAGGACAACCTCTTGTTCCTGCTCCTCTTTCTTCGCTTCGGGGACGGAGGTCCTACGGTAGGTAACAGCAGGTACAAGCAACTTGACCGAAGGGGACCAGCGCTTCTACTCTTCCACCGAGGAGCCGTTCGCAGCGAGAAGCAAGGGATGTCGTGAACGGTGGGAGGTCGACGTCTATCCTAACAATGACTATACTGCAACGTGGTTGTACCGTCAAATATTTCATTCCAAATTTTCATTGTCGAATCAAAGTTGACACCTAACATGGCACTAAAATTCCAATCTTACCTCTCTAACAACCGAACCACAACATATCCTTAATTTCTGAAGACTCACCCGAATGGCACACCTTCAACACACACATGATATTGAACAATCAACTCATCAATTCATGTCCAACAATAATCAAGAAATCACACAATGCGTTAACCGAAGAATTACCGAAATTGAAAGACCACCAGTTAAATAATGGAAGAATACATAAACTAATACACCAATTACCTCTGCATGAACCAATCCAAAAAAACCGAAATTCCAAACTCAAAACTAACCATAGGTCAAGTCCTCCGACACTTCAACCTCCGAGGACTCCTTTAGTCCTTAAACACGACCTCCATCACAAGAGGGTTTGTACCTATAGCTCTAATGAGTTCAAGTTTTTTTTTTCAAACTACTATGCCAATTTGGAACTTCATGAAACTTCTAAATGCAAAAAGTTTTATAACAAGTAATAATACAAATAAAATCCACTACCGTTTACTCGGGGGTGTACAAAGTGGTCACCACTAACACACGTATAAAATCATTTAGAAAATCGTCTGATTATTACTCAGGCTAATAATGACGATGAACAGGGATATACAACAAGTTTTATGCATAAATTTTATGCCATGAATGAGAAATAATTTTACATACTAAGACAGTGTATAACAAGGCGTTTGTACAAAACTACAGAAGGGGAATTCATGAAATCAAATTCTAGAAATGTTTGCATTAACCATATAATGTCATGTAATAAAATTTCCCAACATGATTCGCATACATCAGTTTATTCCCCAAAACTTAGTAAAGACAGATGCATGCGATTTAACCAATCGTAAGAATAATTTAGTTTCATTCCAAACTTTAGGCTGTACCGATAAAATGCTTGTAAAACCCAAAACAGAATTTCCCATGATATCAAACTCTCAAGGTTCTCTCTCTTTTAGTCACAACAACCCACAGAATAAGATCGCACAACAAATTTTGCATGAAACAGTTTATTTCACAAAATTAGTAAGGTGATATGTACATGCGCTTTGGTTAAAACATAAAATAATCTATGTCGGTTTCAAGTTCAAAGTCAAATAATAATATGCTCTCATCGTTCTAAAATGTTAGTTAAAACACCATAATGGAAGCTCCAAATAGACATGCATGCATACTATATGCAACCAAAACAACTTACACAAAGTTTAAGGAAAACGGAACCACTTGACGCCATTAAAGTCACCCCATTAAATCCACAAAATCGCATGAATTAAAATCCTCAATAAAACTCAAACACCAAGATAATGGGAGGCAACTTTTCGTCCAAAACCTTAACATATGTGGAGGAGATCCAATGTTAAAGTCATAGGTTTCGGTTACTTGTCCAAGACCATAAACAAAATCAAAATTCGCACCTCGCAAAATCCAAATTAACGTTGGACAACAATGTGAATAAAGAAAATCTTTAACAAAGTTTGCAACCTCATGCCATAAAACAATTTTGTGTATGCTAGAAATCATGGTTCAAAACCTTGTGTGTGCTAAAACATCGTTCCAAGATTTGCAATTTAATCCACATGGTGATTTGGAAACATGAGAAATGTTTGATGCAATTTACTTTAGAAATAGGTTATGTGCGTGCAGTTGATCGGCACTCAACGTCTCAAAACCACGCTCCTTAATTTCCTAGTCACACTATCAACATCTAGATGCTTAAACATCTCAAGGAAAAGATCACGGACTTCATAGGTTCACCTCACAATCTCTCCTCGAAGTACATCGATTCAAAAAGTCTATGGTTCTAATCCAACCAATCAATCCGACCCAAAACGGTTCACTTAATGCAATCACCATGCTTACCGTCACTCCAAGTGACGAATACTAAGATCATCAACTTCTTCTAATGGCTACCCATATAGAAACTATTTCACTACCCCAACGGTTACCATACCAAGACAGTTCAAGCATACACACGTAACTCGTAGGTTCACCATAACACTGGCCAGGTGCTATTATGAACGTACTATACATGATCATCCTTGCCATTTTCGGCGTGATTCCCGTTCCTAGTGGCTCCACTCACCTCGAATCATTAAATCTTAAACTGCCTAATTGTGCAATCTCACACTCAATTACTTAAAATTACGCTAGTTTGAGTCTAAGCATTCAAAATCAACACCTAATTCTCTCAAACTTAAGCTCTGATACCAACTTGTAACACCCTCAAATTTGGTAAGAGCAACTAATAAAATTTTCGATAAAACATCAAATGAAAGACAACGTCTCTTCCCACAAATCAAACTCAATATACCTCAAAAATAAGATTCGATAAATAACCTCAAAGAATGCAAATTCTAATAATACACAAAGACTAAACCACAGTCGGGTGCTACTTAACCCACAAACGCAAGTCGCTCTAAATGCGGAAGACTTCACTAAGATATCCTCTCCTCGAGCACACAACTAGCACTCTTCGCTTCACAGTGTCACTAGGACTATTCCCAACCGAGACCTGTTGCACATGCCGACAAATAAAAAAGTTAGGCTAACGCCTAGTGAGTTCAAGAGTTTTCAACATTGATAAAGATATCATTGAAAAGAGGTAATGCAATTCAAATCATAATCTTTCAAAATGACCACTTTAGGTATAAATGACTCATTCTCCAACATGATGTATTTTACAAAGGTGAATACCTCGACACAAAACATTCTTTATAAAATAATGCATTTTAAAACTCACTCAAAGGATGTAAGATCGACTTCCAATTTGTGAAAACATGAATAATATTTCGTATTACAAAAACACACACATGCGAATGAGACTCAACACTACCCACACCAAATTATGGACAAATATCCACACATAAAGGACATCACTGGAAACATAAATATAAAAGACTCAGCCCAAAAACAACACCTTTCGGTGACGGGGGATTCCCGATTCCATATAATGCGAAGGACACGAAGTAAGCCACACATTATGTTAAACTGGTATTAAGTATCGAGCTCTACATCTTTTAGTATACACCCATAGATACTTGTACGGAGGACTTACACCATACCGAAGAAGCCTAACCATGCCGCGATGGGGACAACTAAGCGTTCCACCATCGGACAAAGTAATAAAAGTATCGAGCTCAGCATCTTTCAGTGTACACCCATAGATACTTGCACGAAGGACTTATAACCCAATCTGATGCCTAACGTGTCGCACGAAGGACTTATAGACCAATCTGATGCTTAACGTGCCACGATGTGGAAACCAAATCGTTCCAACATCGAACAAAATAACAAAAGTGCTCATGGATCCAAAGTAGACAGGGCTGAAACATAACATGACTCCAATTGAATGACACACACACTCAAAATATGAAATCAACAACAATCTTTCACAATGACCAGAGCTCTACGCGGAGCTATCAAAATGGACAAGTGTCCCCAAAACCCCATCATAAATCAAATACCGAGCCATAGGCTCAAACGACCAAATGACACATTGACAAAAGCAATATAATGCAATAAAACGCACACGACCAATGTTTATGCAATTATGTATTCCACGGTGCACGACTAAACTCCAACACAACTCAAAATAAGGAGGATCATTTTCCAAACAAGGTTATACCATTGACCCTTTTCAAAACGTCCCAAAACACAGACTATGCATGTTTTTCCAACAAAGACAACGATGCACTTTTACCAAGAAATCTCCATTTATACAATACTTTGATAAAACAAATGATCATTTATTTCTCATTTATTGAAATGCCCAAAAAACCTAAATATGGTGTTTCACAAGATTTATAATATCTTATTTGTTCAAATAGCAAAACTCATCCAATATTTTCAATATTTTATAATAATCAAGTAAAACATATAAATATTCTAAAATAGACATTTTTGGCATGTTCAACGTTTTCGCAAATCAACTTGAACTCACCTTGCTAGATTTAGGCTAAATCTAGGTTTTACCCCTAAAACTTGAATAACCATAGATGAGGTCTTGAAATCTACAAGAAATATCCCTAGAGCTTAGATCCAACACATCTACAAGGTCACCTTCACCACACAAGTCATCAAAATCACACCCAAGATGAAGGATGAAAGGAAAAAGGGTGAAACCATCAAACCCTAACTTAACATTGAGAGAGATGAGGAACTTACCACCACAAAATACCCTTGGATATTCCAATATACTTCAAATATATTTCTATATCCTTGAATATCTCTCAAAAACGAAACCGAGGCAACTTGAATCACTGAAATCGGAGTTGGGATGAAGAAGATATGAAGAAATGAAGTTTGGTGGCTGAAAATCGGGTTCTAAGCTCGACAGGGCGTTTCACAACTTACCACGTGACTGCAAGTCGCGGCGTAAGTCGCCCGCTTCCCTAAGTCATGACACAAGTCGCGGCATGCGCTGTCCGCCCGGTTTTCTTCTCGTTCACTGTTGTGACCATAATTTCTTCGTTATAGCTCCGATTTTGCTCCGAAAAGAATTGTTGGACTCGTAACTGAATCCTTCATCCAACAAGACTATAAAATATAGTATTAAAGCCCAAAATCCCATATCTTATTTTTTTCCTTAAAATGTCGATTATGTATTAACTTGAAATGATACTTTTCGAAATTCGGGGTGTTACAGTCGAAACCACCCAATCCCATGGGTATAAGTCTTACAGGCAACTTCTTACCGTCTATACAGATCGTGCATCCATCAATTATTTCATCTACCTTCACTTGACCACCATCTGCAGTTTCTTCTATGTAGCTCTTTTCTAGCCTATTGGCATCTCTATTCAAGTAGTGACGGAAAGAAGTGGAGACAAAACTACCATTCGTACCCGAATCAAATAATACATGCACATAGACATCATTAGTAGGGAACAAACTAGATACGACGTCCGGGGTTTCCCGTTCTTCCTCCAATGTCATGTTATGTGCTCGGCCGCGCCCCTTAGTCAGTTCATTCTTCTTTGCTAAATCTTTTCGCAAACCCTCTCCTAAAGCTCGGTTGTTGTTCCCCATGCCCTTCTGTAACTTGGGACATTCAAACCTCAGATGTCCTGTAGCTCTACACTCATAGCACGTCTTCTTCTCGGGACATTCCCGCACGGTGTGACCCGACACAACGATAGCAAGTCACACTCCCTGATCTACACTCTCCTCCGTGCTTCCTATTGCACATTTTGCACGTAGGGATGGATAATCCATCATTCTGACTTTTGGTTGAAGTTTGTGTTTCCCTCACCTTCTTTACCACCTTATTCGATTCTTCCCACGTTCTCTTGAAATCTCTCCTTTCTCCGGCTGCCTTTGCATTATTCTCTTCGGCCACCATTACCATCTCTACCGCCTGAACGAACGAGGTTGGCTTCGTCATGTCCACATATCGTTTTATATCTATCCTTTGACCATCCTTAAATAGGTCTACATTCCTTTGTTCGGTCTCCACTTGATAACTGGCGAATCTGACCTTCTCCAGGAATTTATTTACGTACTCCTGAACTGATAGTGAACCTTGCTCCAGCCTCAGGAATTCTGATTCCAACTTCTTCACCTCTGATTGTGTGCAGTACTTATACATCATCATACTCTTCATTTTCTACCAAGTCAAGGTAGCAACACCCTCTTCTCCTTGGATCGCGCATTCAGTCTCCCACCAATGGAGTGCCAAATCCTAAAGAGTAGTAGCAGCATAAGTCACTTTCTGCTCCTCCAAGCACTTGCATATCTTAAAACAACTTTGCATTTTGGTCATCTAGTTCATTAGAGCAACTGGGCCTTTTGTGCCCCTAAATTCTTTTGGGCAAGTGTCATTGAATGTCTTGAAGCTGCATGCTTTCTCCTTCACTTGATACTCTCTCTTCTCGTACATTCCTCCTGTCGTTTGTGGTTCTTTTTCCTGTTCCTTCGGTGAGTTAACAATGACCCTAACCGATGATTCCACTCTCTCAGTGGTCTACGGATTGTTCACTAGTCTCTCCTTTTGAGTGTTGGCTTCTTGCTCTTCTTCTGGGTCCTTGAATCGGTCGCCTAACATGGCTTTCAACATGTTTGGGAGAGTATTTTGGAGGACTTGAGTCATTCGCTCAATTATCATCTCTTCCATGAAAAGGTTTTCACCCCTCCCGAATCTTCGACCTCTCCCTTGGCTTCCTCGTGCAGTTGAACTTTCAACCATAGACAGGGTAGCACTTGAACTTGCGGTTAAATTTTGACCGCTTCCATGACCTCGTCCTTTAACTGCAGGTGGTGGCATGTTGTCAATACCCTCTCCAAGGATAGTAGTCCTCCTTGTTCCACGTGAAACTATACTAATACAATAGTAAATTTTTACGTGGTTTTAAGAGAATCTATCATATAATGCTACTTGTGTCAATTTAGACACCACATACATATATATGGGTCTATGATCCCAAACATCTCTCTAATAGTGACAATACTTATCTTACTAGACCATAAGACTCCGAGCCTACACCTCGGTAGAACAATCATTAGTCTATAACCCTCACCCTTAAGGATCACATGGAGCTTACGTGCATATAACTTATGCATTTACTCTAGCACTCTGTAACCATATAAGTCCATCTTATTTTAACCGTTACAGTTAAACACCTATGGACTTAAACCATAATTAGTTCATCACCTCAGGAAGATCCTTTATAATGGGTACTATGTCACATGTCGTATTGAAATCAAACTTAATCGCAAATAAAGCAACTCCATAATAATTATATAATCATTCCTCCAGTACTAAATCATAGTACTTATCCCTAGTTTAAGTTTAGGCTACATAAGATCTTAACCTAATTATCTTAAACTAAGGCTCTGATACCAACTTGTAACACCTCAATTTTTTTTTCACCAAATGAAGTGTTACGTCTCCCAAAAAGAAATACATCATTAATTAACCTCAAAAATAAATACTCCAAATGTAAATCCAAAACGTTACAGCAGAAGTCTAAACATCAAATAACAACCATAAAAGTTAACTCGTCCCATACCGGGTAACTAAACCAACCCAAATAAAATAAATTACATCGCACCAAGTAAAATATAGAATCCTAGGCGAGTCCCTTGCCTTTATCGACTCCAGAACCTCCTGCTCTTGAGATGTATACTATAGTCAGCTAAATAGCTTAGTGAGTTCACGGTTTGTATGTCATCACATACATTAACTATATAATGTCAAGTAAAAAGAGTGACATGCAAGATTTATGCAACCCATTGAGATCTCTCAACTCCACTCCGTTGGGTAGGGACCTGCCATGTCACAGACATTCTCTGGGCGTGTAGGTTCACAAAGAACTAACCGCCCATCCCGGGTCGTGCCTCCTCTAAATGTGACATATCGAGCCGATATCCCATACCCCGGTTAACGCACCATGTTAACCCCAAACCCAAGCCATATGCATGCAAATTAATGTTAAATGAATATAACAAAATTTTCATGCTTGCACCATAAATAAAATCAAATGCACGTAAATCATCAATTATAAATAACGTGCAATTAACACCTCAATAGAACATACATATAAAATACCACACCTCATACATGTAAAAATAATTTATACATATGTATACATCCCAGTAAAATCTCGTGAAAGACTCACCTGATAATGCCGGTTCGTTAGAACTTCTCTCCAAATAACAACCTACAATTATAGACGCAATAATACTCATTAACGTCTATATTTTATCCAAAGTCAACCTAAAAGTCAACTAGCGATTAACCTCAGTCAAGCCTTAATTATACTCTTAATTGTCCACTAAAAAATTTATAATTAATCAACCCCAATTTGTTTGCGTCAAATCATCAACGTCACGACATCTCGACGTCCCAATAACTAATTTAAAGTCCCTTAATAAATTAGAGTTACTCCCTTTATAATTAAATAATACTAATATATACATATATATATGATTAAATATATAAATTTTAGTAATTTATTTAATTAATAAATCCTTACCAAAGTTAAATTAATTATTCATAACCAATTAATTAATTTACACCAATCTCTTTGGGCTTTTTAAAATAAAAGAACCATTTTAAACCTATTTGGACCCCTCCAAAGCCCATCAAACTAGGCCCATAACTCCCTAGTCGACCCAACAGCCACATCCTGCCGGAAAGTCGCCGGAGCACGTCGCCGGCGCCGGCGGACGTCGCTTTTCCGGCGAGCTCATTGTTTTGGACCGTGTGGCTACGTTTCTCATCCGTTTTCGACGATTCTTTTTTCTAAATTTTAGTTTTTCGATTCCTCATCTTTTAGAAGCAAGAATCACATGAAAACTTTGAGTTTTGATGGAGATACTTATGTTTAAAGTTTCGGTTTTTCTTTATTACCAAAAACAATAATTTCTACGTTTTGATCGATTTAACAACCTTTCGGTTATCCAATCGGCTTCAAAACGTTTCTGAGTTTACCTTTACCCATTCCTAACATCTCCATGAAGTTATTTTCTAGTTCTATAGAGAATACATACCTTAACCCGACAGATCGTTACCGAAAACGAACCAACTTCGAAAGCTTCGAGACTTCTCCTCGTGGCACCGTTCGTCAAGATTCCGACACCGACTCTCCCCGAAATGCCGACAATGAAAACACAAAAATTCTAACCGGCCCCCTATATTTATAGTTGGATTTTTCCACCCCATTAATCCCTTCCATATTTCATTTTCCAGATTGGCAAAATCGGCCCCTCGTCCTTATTATTTCACGATTTAACCCCAAGATTTGAATTGTTTCCTTAATCTAATTCAATTATTTTTAGATGATTATTTCTCCATTAATATTTACCAAAAATAAAAGATTCCAATATATTTCTTTTATTTTTATAAAATCTTCTAAAACTCAAAAATCTCCATAAAATAAATACTTTAATTTAATTTTATTAATATTCAAATTTTCCAAAAATTTTGGATGTTACATTTAATGTATCTTTAGTTCAAATTATTATTAATTAATTAAAATTAATGTAATAAGAGTATAAAATGGAAAATGAAAAAAAGTAGGAAAGAAAAGAAAAGAGAAAAAAGACAAACTACAAGGATTATAAATGTAATTTACTTTGTAATCTAATAAAAAAATAATAATAAGATAAATAAAAGGTGAAATGACAAAAATACCCTTAATTTAACTAAGCCTTTTAACTAAAGTTGGTTAGAAGGACCAAAAGTGAAATAAAATAGCAACCATAATGACCAAAATTGCAATTAGTTTGAAAGAGGGACCAAACTTGATAATAGATAGTAACAACAGGACCAAACATGTAATTTACTCTATAATTAATATTGTTATCTTCAAATTAAATAAATCACAAGATATCGAAAGGATTTTGTCAAACGGGTGTAAATAGCCCTATGGTTTGTAAGGACTTAAGAAATCCATGTGATTTCCTTACTACCTAGAAATCCAATAGATTGAGTGATTTATTTTAGGAAATTGAAATATTGATGAAGTATTATCAACAAAATGTAAGCATACAAAAGTCCAATATTGTTATGATAATGATATTTCATACATAAAATAATAATTATAACCACAATCCATTGTATTATCAAACAGAAAATCATATAGTATCCCTTACTTAATTAAATGATTGAAACAACTCATCCGTGATTCGACGTCGTAAACTCAAAAGAATCCGAGTACCATAAATAAGTATATAAATCTCCTTTTGAAAGGTACAAGAAATTACCTAAAGTCCATCAACTCACTATTGACCCTAAAACCAACCTCTTGAAAAGGTACAAGCAAATACCCTCATGTTTGAGACGACCTATAAATCCTAACTTTCATAGGAATACATTTACTAGAAACCCCCAAAGAACTGTGGGATGTCCCGAAAGGGAGAATCAGGAGTATTCATGAATATGTACTTCCCGAACTAATCATACAGTGGAATGAAACCCACTTACTCAATTATAAAAAGGTAATTGATTTCAACAAAGAAATATTATATCCAAAACGCGTCTCAATCTCTATGGCAAGGAACTCACAAAAGATGACATGATTCCTAACATTATTTCCACCTTTTATATATCGGTAAATATTAATGAACCAATATAAGTTGGAATGTAACCTTTAGACAAACTCATCAACCTACTGCAAGTGGTTGGGAGATATAAAAGTGTTTGATGACATTATGTAACGCCTAGAATTTTGGTAAGTTTGTGACGTCATTCCATTCTTCGACTCGTTACCTAGTGGTTAAGCTTTTATTCTATTTCCCTCATCGAGCAATCAAACCTTATGAAGAATCCCTTAAATCTCAGCCCCGGTACTGGTTGGGCGAGAATGCCCGACGACTATGCCATAGGGCATAGTCACTCCCTCTGAATCACCCTTGGTACAGGTTGGGTGGCAGTGCCCGAAGATTGTGCTCGGGTCACTGTCGCGGATGTCAAAATCGCGGGGTTGGTACCGCGGGGTCCCCCAAGCGGGCGACTATGCCCGGCGATTATGCCAAGGGCATAGTCGCGGGGGCAATGTCACCGACGGGCCCTGGCCTTTTAAATCCTCATTCTCTCCACTCTTCTCATTCAAGACCTCAACCACTTCATCCCAAAACTCTCTCTTCACCCAATCCCCCATTAATATCGATTTTTGGAGCATTCAAACCACATTCACCCATGTCTATTGCAAGATTTCGTATCACCATCAAGTATTGGATTCTAGGGACGAAGACCCACCATCTCCATTGTGTTCCCTTCAAGAAAGTTCTAGGGTTTGAGTTTTATCAAAGCCTACTATTGTGAGTTCATCCCTTCTTCTTGCTAACATTTCAATCAAGTTATAAATACTCTATTTATAGCTTCCTAGCGCTTTATGTCTTAAGTTTTCGGTTTGGGTGATTTTGTAGAATTAGGTCAAATTAGGGTTTCGGCCAAAGTGGGGATTTTTTATCTAAGTTTTTGGGGAACAATTCTATATGGTTGAATATGTTTATTTATAGTTGGAAACTTGTGGATCTATGTTTTTGGAAGAATTTGCTTGTGGATTCAAGTTTCTCCAAAGAAGCTCGAGTTGTGGTAAAATCTAGATTTAGCCTAAATCTAGCAAGGTGAGTTCAAGTTGATTTGTGAAAACGTTGTACATGCCAAAATGTTCATTTTAAAGTGTTTTGTGTTTTACATGAAATTGTTAACTGCTGATCACCTGATAAGTTTTGGTTATTTGGAAATATTTAACTTTATAAACTTATAAAACACACATCTTTGGGATATTTGGAATTGTTGATAAAGGTACCATAATGAAAAATGATTTGGTAACCATTTTCATAAACGGAGGGTATTTGGTGAAAATACATTTTTGTGGTTATGGGTAATAGGTGTATTTTGGGTTGTAAAATGGTTTGAAAATACCAACGCGTGAGTCACTAGAGTTTGGACATTTCCGACCTTGTGAATAATTTCGGATACTGTAAACCTATATGGTTATAAACTTGTTTAGAAAATGATTTGTTCAAATCTAAATGATATTGGATTGTATTCATACGCTTCGGAGCATGTGGTCGCATAGTCATGGCCGGTTGCATTTTATTGCACTTTGTGGATTTTAGCATATGGTCATTTGACTGGTTGAGCTTAAGGCTCGGTTTTCGGCTTTGTCAGGTCTTGAGGACTTTTGTCCGGTTTTAATAACTTAAAGTGGAGCTTTTAGGTGTGAGTTGCATTTATTGCACTTTATGGAGAATACATGTTTTGAGTGCGTGTGTCATTCATTGGGAGTCATGTATTTTAGACTGTAATGCATTTGGATCCATAGGCATGTGAGTCAGTCATATTTAAGGATGAGGAGTCTTGATATTTTCACCTTGGGAATTATGTCGTGTCGGCATCGTTGTTGTCCCAGTTGTTTGGGGAAGAGGAACCTCTATGGGTTGTACTTCGGGACCATGAGTCTTGTGTTTGGATGTCTAATTCTTGTGCACGAGGGTTAGACGTCATGAGTTATCAAGTGAGGAGTTGAGGCTCCTATCTTGAATGCTAGGGAGTAGGCACTAGGGGTCGAATGAGTACCCTGAGGATGAAACTCCACTAGAGATCGAACAGGCAATAAGATCGTGTATCCTTGAGGTGTCGCTCGGCGGAGCAGGCAATGTGGGATATGGTGTTTTGGGACATGAAATAAAGTTCGACTGGAGGTGTAGCTCGGCAGAGCAGGAAATACAGTTATGATCTGAGGTGTAGTTCGACAACGTGGCTAGGTGGCTTAACTTTGTGTTCCGTCACATACCACGGAATCGGGTCTCCCTCGTCACCAGAAGGTGTTACTTGGGTATTAAATTGTATTATTTTATTATCCATGTTTTCGGTGACGTTTTGCATATATGGATTTGCTTACTCAAGATTTATGGGGTGAGTATTATATCCCGCCCATGTTTGGGATGTTTCGGGAAGTAAAGTTGTTACGTGTTGTTATAAATTGGGAGTTTATTTATTATTCACGTTTTGGGTGAGTTCGGGATTGGAGTTGTTTCACGAAGGAATGTCCGTGTTGGGTTACGTGTCTTTAAAGGTGCGAACTATTGGAAATTGATGTCGTTTGATGTTTAAAGTTAATCTTTTTGAAGGTCTATGAATGAAACTGCATTCTTTCCCTTTAACAAATATATCTATTTCATGTTGTAAACTCTTGAACTCACTAGGCGTTAGCCTAACCTTTTTATTTGTCGGCATGTGCATTAGGTTCCGGATGGGAGAAATGGTTCTAGCGTTTTGGTGAAGTGTTGAGTGCTAGGAGTATGTGCAAGGGTGAGTAGCTTGATGAAATCTTCCGCTTCAGTCTTAGAGGAGAGCAACTGTTATGGGGTTTTAGTAACACCCGACTTTAATTAGCCTCTATACTAGACTCGACCTATAAATTGTTGAAGTTTAACCTAGACTTCTATTTTTGGTGACTCTAGTGTTGTTTTGAAGAATAGATTATATCCTTAACTGATGTATATTTGAAAGTTTTAAATTGGTTGCTCTTTCCTTTTTCGAGGGTGTTACACATTATATAACCAAAATCAAGTAACTCTAAGCCAGTAAATGCGTTTGCAATAAAATTGAAACGCTCACTTTATAGATTAAAGCAATCTATGCGGATGTGATATATCCGTCTAAGTGAATATTTGATGGGGAAAGAATATATAAGAAATATGAATTGTGCCCTTGCGTATTTATTTAGGAAAGGAGGTTCCAGATTTTTAAAGTAGATTTATATGTCGATGTTATGAACATAATAGACACTCTTGATGAAATAAGAGAAACCATAAGCTACTTGAAATCTAAATTTTGAGATGAAAAATCTTAGGAAAACTTGGTTTTGTCTAGCTATTTGAGCTTAAACACCGAGTTTGTGAAATATTAATTCACCGGTCGCATATGTCCAAAAAATAATTAGGCATTTTAGTATGGAAAAAGTGCATCTGGTTAGCACTCCCATGATCAGTCAAAGTGTTGGATATAAGGAAAGCTTCATTTCGTCTAAAGGATGTGACAAAAAAGTGTTGGGAGCTGGATATCCCTATCTAAGTACAATATGCGCATTATCGTACTTAGCACAATACACTTGATCGTATATTGTATTTCTCAGTGAACTTGTTAGCTAGATTTAGCTCAGCGCCAACGCAATGTCATTGGAATGATATCAAATTAGAACCATTGACATGGGATTATACTTTCCCTGTATAAATAAAAAAGAGATTGATAATGGAAGTTTAATACCTACTTAGAATGTAAGCAACAAAAGTACTAGCTCTTATAGAAAAAAAATCAAACAATGTCTTGGTATGTCTTTGCTAATATTAGGTATCTGTCTGACCCATACAAATGTTGTTCCCAAACTGAATAAGGAACTACCACAGGGAACACACCAATTTCTTGGAAGTAGCTAAACAATCCTTTGTAACTACCTTCTTGAACTAACCCAAGAATATTACTCTCCATGAGATAATTAAAGAATGTATATGATTAAGGACTATCATTACACATATTAGATGAGCTAGTAATTTGAGTTCAACCATTATCCTACTTGCATATATAGAAATAATGCATCACGTATTAAAGAAATGAAAGAAAGATACATCAAGGGTGATAATACAAAACATATTCTGCTTAAGTTTTATACAATCAACAATAATGGAACTATTTTCTAGATTCAAGTCAATCAAGTAAGATGACAGGAGAACATGACACATTTTACCAAATCATTACCTAAAACCATATTTTGGGAAGCATGTAGAAAGTAAATGTAAATGTTTTCCAAACTCCCTTGATTAATGCACGAATCAGGGTGAGTAGTAGACAAAAGGGGGAGTCTACTATATATGTGATATTGGTATGTTGTGCTCTTTCCTTCAACCAAGCTTTTATTTTTCTCATTGGGTTTTGTTCCTTGGTGTAAGGTTTTAGTGAGACAACTGTTTATATACCAACATGCTTTCCTAACTCTCATGATTAATGTACGAATCTAAGAGAAAACTAGACTGAAGGAAAAGTCTATGTATTGCAAAGAAACTGGTGCGTTGTACTCTTTCCTTCGTCCTATTTTTTCCCACTGGGGTTTTATTTTGGCATAAGGTTTTAACGATGCAACAATTGTGCACCATCACTCATTTGACTCGGCACAAGGGGGAGTGTTGTAGGATAAGTGTGCCATCGTCTAAAGGATATGACGATAGAGATAAATATATTAGAGATAGATTAGAACTGAAATATCTTGTAGTTATCTACTTGTAATTCATCCCCTATTTAAAGGGCTTATGATTAATGAGAATTACAGATTTCATTCTCTTTATTTTACCGTTATTATATTTCGTTTTTCCTTTAACATTATTTATTTGTTTTTAGGTTTTTACTTTTTCTTTTTTCTTTTAGATATTTATTATATTGACATAAATAATCGTATATGAACTAAAATGCATTAAAAATATATTTCGGTTTTTACAAATTATATCATTGTACTCGTCTCGTCAGTATCTTCAAAATGACCCAAGTATTGAATATTTTTGAATTTAACTATATTATTAAATATAATGAGTAAATATAAATTAAATTTGTTTTATATTCATTACGTTTTAATTTTTCATTTTACACTCTTATTATATTAAAAATATATAATCATAGATTAACTAAAATACATTATAAAATGCATTTTTTTTACAAATTATACAATTATAATCTACTCGTCAATAATTTCACAAGAAGTTCATTATTGAATATATTTTTTTAATTTAATAATATTGTAAAATATCATAAATACGTATCTAGATTTTTCAAGAATGATGTATCGAGATTTTTTTAAACTTGTATATTTTAAACCCTTATCTATATTTATATATCTATATTGTTTTAAAAAAAATCTATTACGGTTATTCTTGAATTTTTAAGAAGTACAAATCTCGATACATAATGTAGAAGTTTAAAAGTTTTAAAACCTCCAACGTTCAACATGATAACTAAACATATTTTTTTTTTTAAATTAGACTTTATACAATTATAAGTTATAATTAGTTATTTAATTTACATTATCTCCCTTTCTTTTTCGTTTTAAATTTTACACCCTTAACATATTACATACATAATTGTATATTAACTAAATTTCACTAAAAAATATGTTTCTATTCTAACAAACTATAGAATTATAATCGTTTTATCAATATCTTCAAAATAAATTCAAATGTTATAGGTGTGAAGACCCCGCTATCGGATGAATCTTTTTCAATTTTTTTTTTACCAAATTGACCATATTAATCTTGAATCTTATATATCTAATATACGATTTAAAAACACATAAAACCAGAAAATTAACATATAGTCGAAGAATAAAACTAAACATAATTGATTAAGATTGATCTAGAAGGTTTGACTTTATGATTAAGATTGATGTAATATCTATTGTGGGCTGCAATCCACCTTAATCTTCCTTTCTTCATTCACACAATCAATTCACGACTTCCGGTCATCACCCAAACGACAAACTTTCCATCTCTATCAAACTACCTAAATTATTGGAAAAACACCCTCTTTCTCAATTATAACATATATAATATTGTAGTCTTATATTTGTTAGACTAAACTACACGTTTGGTCCATCTAAGTTCTCAAAAATTCATGTGCTTTATTTATAAAATTGGGTATCTAATCTTTACAGATTTGATTTATTCCACTAAAAATCATTATATTTTTTTATTAACTCTAGTTACATATGTAACAATCGTCAACTCTTTGAGTTAATTATTTATTTTAAAATCAAGTGGTGCAAAAGGGAAAAATAAGTAAATTGGAGGGCCTGATGTGAAAATGTGGCATAAAAGGCTCAAAACCCTAGGCTGCCTCATCATTTTTGGAATTTCCTCAGTGTATGCGGCGCAGTGGAAGGAGCAGGGGATCGATTGAAGCTTCGTGAGAGTCTGAAAGTGGGAAATCAGTGCATCTTGTGAGATTCATCTTCAAGAGGTAAGCATTTTGAACTGAAAACTTTGAACTCTATCCTTGTTTATATATCTTGCTTATGAATTAGTTTTGGGAGGTTTGAGATGATTTGAGACTTGGAATCGAGTCTGTGTTAGGGGCCTGGGGAGGTTAGTGAAATGGATTAGGGACGCATTCAATGTTTGAAACCGTGCGTTTGTTATTTAATTAAGTAAAGGAGAGGGCTGTTGGTCGAAATCGATTGTTGTACACCGTCAAGGGCTTGTCTGCGAAGGGTTGCAAATGTCCTAGTTGAGGAACGGGGTCGCCCGGTGTGCTAGTGACCGGGGTCGCCGGGTATGTTGGTGACCGGGGTCGCCCGGTATGTTGGTGACCGGGGTCGCCTGGTAAGTAGAGACCGGGGTTCCCCGTGAAACCTTCGACCGGGGCCGCCCGGAAGGTCGAAGACCGGGAGCACCCGGGGTTTGCGAACTAGGGGGCTGTGGTACTTGTAGGATCGAATCCACATCTCCTTGTTTTACTCTTAGCCGAACTTTGATCTAGAAAACCCTTGGGATTAGGATCGAGTAATATAATGGCTTTATTAAATTGGAATGTAGGAGTCGATCTTGGCAAGGCTAGAGCTCGTGTGTGTGCCGAGTTTCCTCCAGCAGGTGAGTTCCCTGATTTTCAAACTATGTAAATATATCTTTGAACTGGAAATGGATTATGTTATATTGCTTAATATACTTATCGTTAATCTTTGATAAATCATATTCCTGGATACCACTGTAAAATGTTGCTATGGGAAGCCTTATTTACATTTCACTTGTATGATTGAGATTTATTTTTTTCATGATATTTTGATTAAGTGTTGGCCATGGCTACATATAACCATCGGGGATGGTTGAACCGTGTGTTGGGAAATTGTTTCCCTACACACGAAGACGACATCGACAAGGGGGGCCGTATGGAGATCTACTGGGGGGCCCGAGGACGAGTAGTCCTTACGCTGGTGGACAAATTTCGGATTGGATTTGGTCACGTCATGTGACTGACAATTTGTGAGACTAATCTTGTAACTGATTTTGTTTTTTGTGTACTACATAAATGGACGAGGGTGGGAATTCACTAGACCTTCTAGTCTAATCCTCGTTTCCACTTTTCTTAAAACCCATTTTCAGGTAACAGGGTTGCTTCTGGATCTTCTAAAGGGAAGGAGAAATGTTAGGAGCTAGATTGCTGGAGAGCGGGCCTTAGTAGCGGCATAGAGAATTAAAATTTTATTATTAGTTTCTCGGTTGTATTAGAAATGTGGATGTTTACTCTATGTTAATCCTTTACTCCAAAAAGTTTTGTATTGGAACCCATGTTTGGGCAATGTTATGCTTATTTTATTGCTGTTGTTTTTGGTTTATTACAATTGGTATCAGAGCCATAGTTTAAGCGATTTAGGTGGCCTTTTGGACCTAAACTTAAACTGTAAGTGGGACACAACCGAGAAATAGAATGTCGTAGAATTGCTGCTATAGGAGCATATGTAATGAGAGATAGGGACTAACATGTAAGGTAAATTTGGGATTACAACTAGCCAATGTAATCGCAAATTTACAGGTACATGTGTGTGTCTATGAATCTTGTTGCATATAGGGATGTTAAAATTAAAGTCTATCCTTGTGTTGTTTCAGTTGTCGTCATGTCAGATCGAGCTTTGCGAAGTAGGGCAGTGCCGGCCGGGGAGAATCTGCCGGTAGATGGGGTTCGTGCTGAGATACCGAGGGGTCCTCCTGGGCAAACGACAGCTCGTGGAAGGGGCCGTGGTAGAGGGCGTGGTTCGGTAAGGACTACCCAAAAGGCTACAACTCAAGTTGAGGGAACCACTGCTGGAAATAGGGGAGGAGCTAATACGCAAACCACTCACAGAGCGAGAAGTGCTGAGGTTATGGTGGATCGGGAAACCTCGCACCAAGAGAGCTCGGCGACTATGAGAGGGCGGGGAGCTGCAAGGACTCGGGATCGGGGCCGAAACCAGGCCTTTGTGACTCACGAAACGTTTGTCGTGGAAATGGGAAAGCTTCAAGAGACTCTGCAAGCGTTGTTGGCTCATCAGGAGAAGACAACCTCTGGAAGCAGAGATAAGAGCGAGAGCAGGGAGATTACAGAGTTGTCGAGCCCACTGGTAGCAGAAGTGGGGGGTAACTCCTCATCGATGACCGTGACGGCAACCAAGGTGACGGTGAAAGGTTGTAGTTACAAGGAGTTTGCAGCCTGCAAACCTCCTACTTACAGATGGGAGTGTGACCCAGTTTTGGTGATGAAATGGATTAAAGAGATGGAGCTGGTATTTGCTACCAGCAAGTATGTCGAGGAAGATAAGGTGACGTACGCCTTATCCATGCTGAGGTCTGAAGCCACCTTGTGGTGGGATGCAGAAACTGGTGGAGTAGGGGTGGCTGCAGCAGAGGGTATGTCATGGGGGACTTTCGTAGAAAAATTCAAGGCACAATTCTGCCCTCTAGCGGCAGTGAAGAAGCTACAGGAGGAATTTCTGGGGCTGGAACAAAAGGACATGTCTGTAAGGGAATACACCACTAAATTCATTGAGAAGTCTCGTTTTGCTGGATCATATCTGCTAGACGAGGAGACTAGAATGGAACATTTTATTTTTGGGTTGAAGAGCAGTTTGCGAGAGTGGGTCTCAGTAAGGGAACCAACTACCTTTCAGGCTGCCGTACATGCGGCTGAAATGACAGAGAAGGAAAAGAACCGTCAGATGACTGATAGAGTTGGCGACAAGAGAAAATGGGATGGGTCGACAACAGATCCGAGAAAGGGAAAGAATTCCAGAACAGGGCTGAGAGGGGGTCGGGGGTTTGGAGAAAAGCCTTGCGGGAGGTATCACCGAGTACATCGGAGAGAATGTGGTTCGAGTGTGTAATGTCGGGGCACATGTCTTGGGATTGCCCGAACAAGAAAAATTGTTATCAGTGCGGATCGCCAGATCATCTTCGGTCAGATTGCCCGCATGTCAAGCGAGGTGGACCAGCTCAAACTGGGGATCGTGGGGGAGGAAAAAGAGAAGAAAAGAAGTGGGATTCGACTCATTCGAAAGGGAGGGCCTTTAATGTGACGGAAACGAAGGCGGAGGAGATTTCGGATGTAGTCACAGGTACGTTTCTGGTAAACTCTACTTGTGCTAGAGTATTGTTTGACTCAGGAGCGACTTGCTCTTTTATATCCCCCGCGTTTGCTCGGAGTTTAGGATTAAAGCCTAAGTGTTTAGGGCGAATGCTTGAGGTAGAAACCGCCGATGCTAATCAGGTATCGATTAGGGAGGTGTTTGAGGGATGTGTGATAGACATCGAAGGGAGTTTAGTACCTGTGGTGCTATACCCTATGGCGATGAGAGAGTTCGACGTGGTCCTTGGGATGGATTGGTTGGCTAGAAACAATGCTAGTATTGTTTGTAATAAGAAAATGATCCGTATGGTTTTACCTGAAAAAGGGGTGGTAGTGATTTATGGGGATAGACGGGAGAGGGATTCCAGTTTAATTTCCATAATCAAAGCAAATAAGAGTCTTAGAAAAGGGGGTAGGGGATTCTTAGCGTATGTGTTGGTCCTGAAGGTGCTTAACAAGTTTGTAGGAGAGGGGGGGGGGGGTTGAATACAAACACAAATTTATAAAGTTTAATAAATTGTTTATTGATAAATCAAACACAATTTACAAGTCTGTTGCGGAATAAGATTAAGTAGAACTCAATCTAAACAAACTTAAGAAATACTAAGATGGTTGCACAAGAATATAGAGGATAGGAGATTTGAGAGTATAGAAAACAAGGGTTTCTATACTTTAGAAAGATGAAGACCTCAGGGTTCTTCAGATGAAGAGTTGATCTTTCTATTTATACCTTATGCATTAAATGCATAGCAGAGCACTTTACACGTGTCCTTCATTGATTGGCTGAGAAGGTCCGACTTTCGAAGACATGCTTTCGGCAGTATCATGAGTAGTGTAGTGGACAGAGTTGTTGTACGACTTGTGGCAGAGGTATGTCCGTTCTGACACATTGTACTGGTTGTGCAAGGGAAAGACGACTTGAGGCATAAGCTAAGTGATCATCAATCGCGGAATATCTCTTCCTTCAGAGATACAAAGAAGTTCAGCTATCGCTGAAGCTTTTCCTCAGGTTTCTTCGCGTGTGTAGATTTGTCTTTGCTTCACTGATATCCGCATCAGGTCACTAGTAGACTTGTCTTTGTTCAGCAACTTCGTCTTCGATTCAGCTATTAACATCTGTTGATGCGAAACTTGTCTTCAGGGATTACATCTAACGTTTACATTAGAAACTATCAGCGATACTGAACATACTCAGTACTTAACCGATGATAGTGAAACACTAATACATATGACTCTTTACAAGAAAGATCATCAGTGATAACTGAACAGATTCAGTCTGATCGCTGATGATAAAACACTAATACATATTTATTAAACGTAATTTTCACTAAGTGTAGAAAAGGGTCTTTATCAAATCACTAAGAGAGCATGGATCAAAAATCTCCCCCTATTTGATAATGACAAAGTAACTGAAGAAAATTACTTTTAATTCAAAATTAGGAATAATCAGGACTCATAACATACATGTCCCAATTACTATTTTGAGGGATCTTTTACAGTACTAATAGGGTTAAGTACTTCACTGAAATTTTCATTAATTCAAGGAAAGAATTACAAGAGATGAAAATATAAAATACAAGTGAAGAATTAACTACTGTAAGTCTAACTAATAGATTACAAGAAATAAGAGACTAATCTATCAGCTATCTAGATAAGACTTTGGAATATTGATCATATAGTCAGGTATTTCTTCTCCTCTTTGCCTTCGATCTAAGGATTCTTGACGAATGATTGATTTGATCGAATCAACTGATGGAGAGAAGTCGCACCATAGACACAAAAGATCTTTGAGATGATTAAGAGGACAGATGAGAATCTCAGAGACTCTTTGAAATCTGAGTACCCCTTCATCATCTCTGAAGAAGATTCCATGAGGATTGTTGAGTACTTGTCTGGGAATGTATGGTCCACCAGGAGGCAGGGATAGGTCTAGAACTGAGAGATCAGGAGGAGGTCCGAACAATGCTTCCTTTGAAAATTTGATGGAGGTGTCGTTTCTAATGGCAGCGACATTTTCAGAGGAGGAAGAAGTAGGTTTTCTTTTGAATTGCCTTGGCTTAGAAGAAAGAGAAGATGACACGTTTAATACTGTAGAGACTCTGTTGATGAGGGCGTCTAGGATGCCTTCAACATAGCCTCTGTAGGTTGACTTTGATTTCTTCAGCGCATCTTTGAACTCTAGCCATTCCATGTAGCCAAAACTCTCAAGGTTTGAGACGAACATAGCCTTTGAGCTTGCATCCTCTCTGGTTATCTCCATGGTTACAGAAGTTCAGTCCTTCTTCTTTCTTCCAGTGATGACAACGGCTGTTATTTTCAGTGGGTCGGAGCGATAGTCGACTTTTTGTTTACACCATTCGACTGAGTTATCGCTGACCTCTTGTTCTTTTGAGCGCTCCTCTTCAATTCTTTTAAATGTGCCGCTTGAACTTCCACTGAATTCTTCTTTAATCTTTTGTCTTTAACCTGAGAGGATTGAACCTTAAGAGCAAGAGTTGCGTCTTGTTGGCATTCAACAATCACCTTCTCAGCTCTGATGGATTCTTCTAACTCAGCTTCAGTAATTTGAGCGAGTGTAGAAGACGGAGGGCTTGGTCAACAACCTTCTCCCCCTCAACATAAAAGAGATCATCTCTGTTCTTTTACAAATTAGGTCCCTGTAGTTTGCATAATAATTATTAGGTACCTTAACAACATCTATTTATTACTATGTAGGATGATTTTTGGTATCCGAATTTGACGATAAAGTCTCGAACTAGCTTGTTGGGGGAGATTAGGGAGGCTCTGAGTGCTGCCGCATTGACGATTATTAGGGACACACCATTCCGTCCATGGTTGGACCTTACTATGCCAGGTGGTCTAGAGGGCATCTCTGTTCTTTTGTTCAGTTCTTCCTCTGACCAATGAGATGGTCTAGAGGGCCTTCCTGGGTGGATCAGGGCTTCTTCTTCTTCTTCTTGTTCATCAATCTCACTGAATGAGATTGGGATTATTTGTTCTTCAGCTGTAGGAGCTGGGATTATGTGTGTCCCAATAAATAATCATTCAAACAAGCAAACATATAATCAACACAATTATGCAAACCTGGTATTGATTAATCAAACGATTCAACAGGTTACAAGTGTTCTTGATATGAAGAAATTGAAATCTCTCTCTGCTTTTCTTCTGTGTACGGCGCACCAACACCACAGCAAGCCTTTCAATAATAATTTCTCAATTAATCTCTCTAAAACTCTAACCTAATTAACATAAAACAAAACTAATTTATACTTAGGCCATATTAGCCTAATGGGCTTGGCTAGGCTTGGGCCCAAATACAAAACAAACTAATAACTAAATTATAAAGACTAATAAATAAAATACGGAAACATACTTTGACTATTTATTACAAAAGAACCCTAGACTATTTGTTGAGACGACTTTATCAGTTTTGACTTCAGTTTTCCATCTTCAGATAATGATGATCTTGAATCCAATAAAACTGTGCTTTAACAATCTGCCCCTTTGGATCAAGATCATTACTAAAAAGATATAGCAATTCAATCCTTCTCTTTAAGCTCAGAAAATGCAGTCATCCTCTTTGTCTTCAGAATGTAGCAATATCCACAATCGATTAAAATATCTCTTGGAAAGAAATTATCTCCAGTTTCAGCTTGGAATGCTTCAGCAAATCATCTTTTGAGAAAATATCTTCAATTCAGCATACCTTCAGAATATCTTCCATTTCTTGGTTGATGCTTCTCCCCCTTTTTGATGAAAAGAGCAAAAAATTCATCAAAACTTTTCTTCAAGAAATGTCTTCCACCATTGATCTTGCAAACAGAACCACTGACTATCCGTCAGTTCATTAAGATGTTCATCCAGATCTTTGCAAATCTAGACAAATTAGAAAATGAAGTGTAACACCTGAATCAACAAATGAATCAGTTAAAATTGCCTGTCAGGAACGCAAAGTCACTGTGTGTAACGAATACACAATATAAAGGAGATTTTATGATGTTCACTCCCCCAGGGCTTCCATTCAATCATCGAAAAACCGCAAAGGTAATTTCTATGAACGTTATGACAAAGAAACAATTTCTTTGTATGTTCGTGCAAGTGATAAAATAAATTAAGCATATGATGATTGCTTATAAGGCACAAAAAGTGTAAACCACTGAGACAACAGTTAGTTAAACACATACTCAATGTGCATTAGTGAAGTGTGAAGGTGGGGCAGACTTCCTTCTTTTCAATATCCAGATTTTCCAAATGAAAATCAGATAGCAAATGTGTTGCTTCCCCTTTGAAAATGAAACATTTTCTTGTTGAGAAGAAAATGAGTGGTTGGTGGGGTAATGTCAAGAGTTGGCATGGGCTAGTTGCCTGTTTCAATAATGTTCACCAAGAATTGTGAAACATTAGAAATATGGCTGCCCGGCTTAGAAATAAGTTGGTGCAGAGTTTGATATTCTTTTACTCTGATCTCTCACCCTCTTTATTTTTATCATTAAGCTCACAGCTAACCAAACTCTCTTTTAACATTTTCCCTCATCACACATCCCATACTCATTTCTTTTTACACCTTACACTCAATTACTAAGGATTAACTTCTTGGGTAGGAGACACTGGTTAACGTGAATCCATAGAAGTTCAGATAAGTCCTAGCACACTGATCCCATGTTATCCTATAAAGCATATGATGCTCAGATGGTTTAACTTGATCAGTTAAAGCTCAATGATGAAGCAGAAAACATTTAAAAGCACACTTCCAATTCAAGAAATCTGTTTGAGAATCGGGAAGTGGTTTGAACATTTAAGAACATGTTTTCTTATGATTGAAAGTTGTCCTTCTTTCAACCATAGATGAGATGAAGATAAGGAATTATACCTTTTGAGTACAGGCTTACATCTCACGAAGTCAAGATTAAAGTCATAAAGATATGATCTTTGAAGCATCTCTCAACCTACAAAAGTCTAAAAGTCTAAAAGTCTAGTCAAAGTAACTTTATTCACTGAAATTAAAATGACATAAAGCAGTAAAACAATTAATGTACGAGTTCTGATCAAAAGTAATCAGAAGTCATCGCCTTTACTCCCCCTGAAATTATGCATCAGATAAATTATCAGTGTAAAAGATATGCATTAAATCCCCCTCAGATATTGATCATTATATCTGTTGGATGCATAAAATTTCAGACAAAATATGTACTTCCCCTTGATGGTTGATTTTCTCAATCGAGTATTTGAGTACAATTCTCATATCAGCACAGGAGTAAGGTCTATTGATCACTGAAGTACGAATCCTAAACTGTTTTGTTTAGAAGTCAAACTTCGTTGAAGTATGGGTCCTAAGCTGATTTTCTTAGAAGCCTTCGTTCTCTTACTCCCCCTTCACAGTAGGTGCCTGCAACAAAGAATCATCCTTTTTCTTTGGTACCCACTGGTATTTGGGTCCATGTTTGTTAGTTGCAGTTCTTATAGGAATAACAGAGTAAGAACCATACCAGAAATGATCACTTGTTTTATGAACAAGATCAAGTGTACGACAGTAAGAACAATATAATTGCTTACCTGACAACCTGATTAATTGATCTCTCGTGTATATATGTTCAGGTTTACCTTTATGCGCATTGTTCTTCTTGGCATTATGGTTATGTACACATGCCTTCTTTCCTTTCTCGTCTTTTTCTCAATTTCAACTGGTTTCTTCTTCCAGACCAGTTCTTCTTCTTCTTCTTCTGAATGTATCTGAACCATCTATATTTCTATCATAGAAAAGGTTAGTACTACGAATCTAATCAAATGATTCAACTGACCTTTTTGAAGAAACATTTTTCTGATTTGAACTTGATGCAGTCTTTTCAAGCACTTTAATCGTCGAAGCAAAGTTGTCTCTTTCTTGAACAAGCAGGCCAATCTTCTTCGTGAACTCAGAGTTTGCTTTTTGATCTTTCAAGGCACTTTCAGATAATTCAGATAGCTTGACAGTTAGCTTTCTAATCTCAGTTTCAAAGAAAATTCTCTCTTCTTCAAATCCCTTCTCAGCATCATTTCTCTGGCCGGATATTTCTTTAAAAAATCCAGCGTTCTTCTGTTCAATGGCCTTCTTGTCTTTGACAAACTTTTCCCTTTCCAGAATAATTACTTTCTCACACTCCGAAGTCTATTGAGAAAGCTTTAAACATTTCAGCTCAACTGCCTTCTTTTCGTCTGCACATTTTCTCGAAAAATCTAAGAATTTCTTTACAAATGCTTTCTTATCAATCTCAAAATCAGATCTTTCTTTGGCCATCCTTTTCTCCAGATCATATATCTTCTTTTGAAGATCAGCATTTGCACTCTCCAAATCATTTACTTTCTCATTATTCTCAACAGAATCTAGTTTCTGGATTTGAGCTTCCAAGGCATAAATCTTTTCTTTTAGTTCAGAGTTCTCAAATTCCAGAAACTTTACTCTTGAAGACAACTTTGGTCCTGTCATAATCTTCTCAATATGTTCCCATAACAGCTTTCCTGTAGCCTTTTTGCATTCTAGCTTGATGGAAATCTCCTTTGATATTTCCTTGGAAATTCCTTGCAATATAAAAGATTTGGCTAAACAGTCAGCTTGATGTCTTCTCTTCTGCTCATCTGAGTATTTATCAAGAGGTAATCAATATTCTCTCTTTTCATTTTCTCCGTTCTCTCCAGCTACTGTGAGAACCTTGGTAGGTGGTTTCATGATTCCTTCCTTTAGAGATAATCTAATGTAGTCAGCCAAGTTATTTCTGTCGATGAAGTCCAAGAATCTGTCCTTCCATTGCTCGTACTCCCCCTTGAAGAGTACTGGTGGCTTCACATCTGTTCCAATAGCAAGAGCTTCCCGAGACATCCTTACAGGTATGATTAGTAATCAAACTTATATGATATGATTAAATAATCAACTGGATGAGATCGTTAGAAATTAAGATAAAAACCACACTCAACAATTTTCAGAAAAATAAATTTCCAAAAATAATTAAATGCAGTCCTCTCACATAGTATAAAGCACAAATAGATTAAACACAGTTAAAACAGGTACAAAAAGCAGATCTTTGCCAAGAACAGAGGTGCAAAGGACGGTTTGCGCGAGAAGCAGGTCGCGCAAATAGAAGTTTGCGTGAGAAGACCGTGGCACAAAGTGAGAATTGCGCGAATAATGGGTCGCGCAAAGTGCGGTTTGCGTATCAAGTGGGTTGCATAAACTACGGTTTGTGTATCAAGTGGGTTGCGCAAACTACGGTTTGCGTATCAAGTGGGTCGCGCAAACACTGTAGACGACCGGAAACTATTCGACCGGTATGTTGCACGACCGGAAGCTTGATTGGACCGATAAAGTGTTGACCGGGATTGTGTTCCGACCGATAAACTCTAAGACCGATAATAAAAAAATGGATGGACCGGTATTGGCTTCAACCGGTATAATGTAAGAACCGGTAAAGTGAGTTCGACCGGGGTGGACTATGTGGGTACCGGTCGACCGATAATGTGTGTTCGACCGATAGTGAATGAACCGATAAAGATATTCGACCGGAATTGGTCTTTGACCGGTAAGAAAGACCGATAAAACACAAAGACCGATATGTTCTTGATACTGTATCGATCCAGAAACCAAAATCAACCCAGAAAACACTCGATATCTCGAATTAAACAACCAAACTTCGCTAAAACGTTCAAATAACCAACTAGAACAGATTCCAATCAATTAATTTCAATTAAAAACCACTTTAAGAAGAATTCGATTTCTGATGGCAGTGTCGACTCGTGAACGAACCCAGAACAGCAAATTCATCAAATTGATAATCAAAATCAATGTAATACTCAAATCAAACAGTACCCAATCACGATAATAGGCAAAACAAACACAATCCAATCAATAACAACTTGGTTGAACAATCACATAATAAAAAATTATGAATCTTTGACAGAAAAAGCAGAACCGAAAACAAAAAATTTTCAATTCAATCTGTCCTGCTCTGATACCAATTGTGTGTCCCAATAAATAATCATTCAAACAAGCAAACATATAATCAACACAATTATGCAAACCTGGTATTGATTAATCAAACGATTCAACAGGTTACAAGTGTTCTTGATATGAAGAAATTGAAATCTCTCTCTGCTTTTCTTCTGTGTACGGCGCACCAACACCACAGCAAGCCTCTCAATAATAATTTCTCAATTAATCTCTCTAAAACTCTAACCTAATTAACATAAAACAAAACTAATTTATACTTAGGCCATATTAGCCTAATGGGCTTGGCTAGGCTTGGGCCCAAATACAAAACAAACTAATAACTAAATTATAAAGACTAATAAATAAAATACGGAAACATACTTTGACTATTTATTACAAAAGGACCCTAGACTATTTGTTTAGACGACTTTATCAGCTTTGACTTCAATTTTCCATCTTCAGATAATGATGATCTTGAATCCAATAAAACTGTGCTTTAACAGATTATTTGTAGTTCGGATCCCTTAAGTTGGGGAGAGAACTGTCTGGACAAGAAGTGAAAAGGAGTTAGTGTATATTTTTTCAAAAGAGAAAGGCTTAGAAAGAGATAGGGGTGAGGTAGGTATAGAAAGAGATGGGTACGATGGAAAGACATACATGAGAAGGAATCTCCCCCTCAGATTGTGAGACAATGTTCAGGTTTCCCTAGGAAGCTATACCCTTCTGCTTGCCTTGGGAAGGAGTACTTGAAGATGTTTCACCTTTCCCCCCTGCTTCTTTTGTAGCTTCTTTCGAAGCTATCGCTGAAGTAACATTCACTATTAAGCACCAAAGAGATTTTTCCTCCTCATCGTCGTCATCGTCATCATCAGCTTGTTGCTCCTTCTCTTGATCATGAAGATCAAGATCTTCATCATCTTCTTCATCCTCATCCTATTCTTCTTCATCTAGAATTTGAGATAGTGCAGAAGAGGGAGGGGGTTGGTCAACAACCTTCTCCCCCTCAACATAAGAGGGAGGTTCTTCCGCCTGGTCTTCAGCAGCAGCTTCCTCAAGATTTTCTTCATTAAGTTATTTCTCCCCCTCTTTGTCATTATCAGTGAGGGAGAGTTCAATGGTTTGAGGGGCAGTTTTTGCAGTATCCAGAGACCGGACTTCAGCCTCCAAACGCTCAAGACGTCCTTCGATGACAGGAATGTCTGAAGTAGCTTGATGAATGAATTCAACCGCTATGTTCAGTGAGGTGCGGTCATTCTCTGTGAAAGATGGTGTTGGAGTTGGAGCTAGTTCATTCATATTGGCAAGTACTTGCTGAAGGACCATTGTGCAGGAGTCAACCTTACGAGAAAGATCCCGAACATCAGTGTTGAGGGTTCCATAACGTCCCTGAAGGAGTTGGACCTATTGATGAGTTCCAACAAGGTCTTCCTTGATCTTGACAATGTCCTCCTTAACAGCTGTCATTTGAGAAGAATCAGCCATGGAGGAAGAGGCAGCGGTCAACCTTGTCAGCTCTTCACCAGCTTTATTCACAGCGCCGATGGATTCATTGATAGAGGTGGTGAGAGACTCCACCTTGTCAGCCAGTTTGTTGATGTTAGCATCAACAGTCGCCAAATTAGGACCTGCAAGTAAAGTTAGTGGATGAGCACAACGTTGCTCAGGCTTATATGGAGAGATGAGAGGCGTGTATAGGATTTTAGGAGTACCTGAATTATTAAACATGTTGAAGAAGTGCAAATATTTTTCAAAATTTTGATTATCAGGTCCTATGGGTGCAACATGAGGTTGCTGCGAGATAAAGGCAGGGTTAGAGACCAAAGAAATAGTAGGAGGAGTAATGGGGATAAAAGAAATATGGATAGTGGAAATTACCTTAGGTGGTTGTTGAAGAACTGAGGAGATGGGGGTCGTCACAGGGACATTATCAGCGATTGTCATCACTGACACGGTAGTTATAGTAGCTGTAGAGTTTGTGGAGGAGAGACCCACAAAAGCATCTAAAGTAGTTTGTTGAGAAACTACTTCAGGAATTGAAACCGAAGGGGCGATCTCCTTGGTCTTTCTGGCCTTCTTAGAGGGACCAGGGAGAGCAGTTGATGGTCGTTTGAGAGCGGTGGTAGCGGCAGGGATAACAGGAGAAGGAACTTCCTGCGTGGCCGCTGAAGATGAAGAATGTAGAGAGAGATGGGTGCGGAGAGTTGAAAGACTTACCTCGTTGGCGACTGACTTGATCTCTAGTAATCGTTGACCTACCTTGGAAAAAGAACCAACATGAGTAGTTGGATACTTGTCAGCGTAGAGAAAGTGTAAGTACGCGCATATAAAGCGTACATATGGGATCTTGGGATCCCTCTCCGTCTACTCTATCTTTGACTTAATATCATCAAAGATAGCACCAGCGTAGTCGAAATGTTTGCCAGCGATGACCGGGTAGCCCATCTGAAGCTGAACTTTGCTCGCCTGATCCAAGGAGCCAATCTTCCCACTCATACTCTGAATAATGTCTGAGAATATGTAATTGAGTTGAGAAGGCATGTTTGCCTTTTGGATCTTGGTCAGGCGTTTGTTGGGGATGGTGGAGCGAGGGTTGTTATCCCAACAGTATTCCATGTCATCCAAGAATTGAATGAGCTCAGCGTCAGTGGGGAATGCATCAAATCCAGCTTTGGTCTTCTCAGGGAGTCGAATTGCCTTCCTGAGACCATAGGCAGTGAGCAGGCTTGATCCCAGTTAAGTGGTGAAGGAAATAGCAGGGACCACTTCACCCTTTTTGTTGGTGATGGTGGTCTCGTCAGCAGTAAACCAAAACTATTGCAGAAGAGTCTTGGATGGTTTTGGGTCCACATTGAGAGCGAAGGCAAGGCACGACTGCTTCAAAAAGGCAACTGCATCCACCAAGTGTGGGTATTTCTCAGCGTCAAAGTCCAACCTGGCGAGATGGTTGGTCTTAGGGACCTTGGAGTCAGTGATGTTGAACTTGACGTTCTTAGAAGCAATGAGCGAAGCTTGGGCCATTTCTGAATATAGAAAGAAATAGATTGGAGAAAAAGGTTTAAAGTCCAAAAATAATTAAATTTTTACCAGTTTCTGTATTTAGAAAGAAACATAGAAAAAAATTATTTTTAGAGTAAAACATTGTTCTTTGTGAAGAAGAAAGAACATGTAGAAAACCAAAAGTTTTAGAAAATATAAAATCAATAGAAATGATTTTAGTGTTTGAGAAAATAGTTTAAAATCCATGATAATAAAACATGTAGGATTTTAAGAAGAAGTTAAGAATGAGATAAACAAAAACCTGTTGATCTTGAGAAGATGAAGATTCAAAGAGTTGAATGGGTTTTGTCTGCTTGAATGACTTGAGAGAGAGTTTTTCTTTCTTTGAAGGTTTGAAGAAAACGAGAAAAAGATAAGAATGAAAAAGGCATTCTTTTTATATGAGGAGAGAGAGAGAGAGAGAGAAAGAATGTGTGAGGCGGGAAAACAAATGATCATCATGACATGGATACATCCTACGAAGTTGATTGGATAGAAGGGCAACGGACGAACGTGTCAGAGAAAAAGGCATGTCGTGGATTGTCGGTTCAAATGACGTCATAGGAAAGAGAAAAAAAAACGTTTCATTTGTCCTTTTCGAAATTATCTCTGAAGAAAAGTCAGAGATAGGTTTTCTTTTTGAAAGAATCACAGATAAAAATTCAGAGATCAGTTTTCTTTTCAAAGGATCACTGATGAGAAATATCAGTGATAGATTTTGTTTATCAAAAAGCTTTTAATCATTTGAAGAAAAATCAGTGATTAAGGATTTGATTTTGAAAAACGTCTTACTGAATGAGTATTCATTGATTTGGAGTAAGAGAACATACCTGAGAGTCAGAGATATTGGTTCAGAGAGTAAGTGATAAAGGGGAACTTTGTATCACTGACATAATGCATGAAAGATGAAGAGTCACTCTTCAAGATTCAGCATTCCAAGCTCACTGATGAGAATGTTGAATCTTGTCTCATCAAGAGGTTTGGTGAATAAATCAACGAGCTGATAGTCAGTGGGGA
This sequence comes from Arctium minus, assembly GCA_954870635.1. NCBI lineage: Eukaryota > Viridiplantae > Streptophyta > Magnoliopsida > Asterales > Asteraceae > Arctium > Arctium minus. The sequence continues at coordinate 38,741,844 of OX941080.1, read as the reverse complement.
TAAAGTGAAGTTCAATATCACCATTCATCACATGATCTCTGATAAAATGATATATGATCTCTATGTGTTTTGTCTTTGAATGTAGCACTGGATTATTTGCTATAGCAATAGCACTAGTGCTGTCGCAATAGATTGGAATTTTTGATAGCTGAAGGTCATAGTCTAATAATTGATTTCTCATCCATAAGACTTGAGCACAACAACTTCCAGCGGCTACGTATTCAGCTTCAGTTGTGGAAGTGGACACTGAATTTTGCTTTTTACTTGTCCAGCTTACCAGCTTTCCTCCAAGAAGTTGACATCCACCAGTGGTGCTTTTTCTATCGTTTACAACCTGCAAAATCACTGTCTGAATATCCTATTAGATCGAACCCTGAGTCTTTGGGATCCCAAAGACCGAGGTTAGGAATTCCTTTCAGATATCTGAATATTCGCTTGACAGCGATCAGATGGGATTCCTTGGGTTCAGACTGATAACATGCACACAGACATGTAGAGTACATGATTTCAGGTCGGCTTGCTGTAAGATACAGCAGGGATCCTATCATTCCTCTATAGGCAGTGACATTAACAGGTTTTCCAGTTGGATCCTTGTTTAATGTCAGAGAAGGTGCCATTGGGGTTTTCATCGCTGAAGTTTGAGTTAGATCAAACTTTTTAAGCATATCTTTAACATACTTACCTTGGTTGATAAAAGTGCCTTTTTCAGTTTGTTTAATCTGAAGACCAAGAAAGTACGTTAGCTCACCCATCATATTCATTTTGTATTCTTTCTTCATTCTTTCAGCGAAACGAGTACACAGAGATGGGTTAGTAGAACCAAATATTATGTCATCGACATATATTTGTACAATAATAATATGAACTTTTATCTTTATGAAAAACAAGGTATTATCAATTTTACCACGTTCAAAATTTTCAGAGATAAGAAAGGATGAGAGTCATACCAATCACGAGGGGCTTGTTTTAGACCATAGAGAGCCTTATCCAATTTATAAACATAATTTGGATGCTTAGGGTTAGAGAACCCTGGGGGTTGTTCTACATAGGCTTCTTCATTTAGCTTTCCATTTAGGAACACTGATTTTACATCCATTTCATATACAATGAAGTCTTTGTAAACAACATAAGCTAAGAAGAGTCGAATTGCTTCGAGCCTAGCCACAGGGGTAAAGGTTTCATCATAGTCTATGCCTTCCTATTGTCTATATCCATGAGCAACAACTCTAGCCTTGTTGCGGGTTACAGTTCCATGTTCATCTAACTTGTTTCTAAACACCCATTTGGTGCCTATTACAGTTTTATCAGATGGTCTAGGAACGAGATTCCAAACTTTGTTACGAGTAAACTCAGTCAGCTCTTCTTGCATAGCGCTGACCCAGTTTGGATCTCTGAGGGCATCATCAGTCTTCTTTGGCTCTATTAAAGAAATAAAGTTGACAAAGAGGCAGATATTACCTGAACTTCGTCGAGTCTGAATCCCTGAGTCGGGATCGCCAAGAATTTGATCTATGGGGTGATCTCTGGTCCATCGCTGAGCAGGAGCATGATCACTCACTTCAGGAGTTGGATCAACAATAGGAATGTTCACTGATGAAGAAGCCTGAGGTTCATCAGTTATTAATTGTTAAGTGTCAGACAGACCATTGTTATCAGAGAGGTTTTCAAACGAAGACGGATCTGATGGAGGGAGTGTATTTAAAGGCTCAGCTGAAACCCATGAGGTGGATTCAGCGTTAGGAGGTATGATGTTTGGATCATCATCAGCAGCTGGAGGATTTGTGTGCTGATGGTTTGAGAAGAAGAGTTCCGTTTCTCTGTAATGAGAAAACATCCAAGCATTTAGCTCTTCATTTTCAGCGATTGGTTTAGAGTTCGCTGAGCGAGTTTCATCAAAGGTGACATGAATTGTTTCTTCCACAGTTTTTCTTCTCTTGTTGAAAACTCTGTAGGCTTTGGAGATAGAGGAAAGCATGCAGTGTTCACAACTTCAGCCCAAAATTGAGTAGGGAGGTGAGAATCGGTGAGCATTGATCTAGCAGCTTCAATGATCGTTCTGTTTCTTCTTTCAGCGACTCCGTTCTGCTGAGGCGTTCTTACTGAGGAGAAGTTGTGAGAAATTCCCTTGTTCTCAAAGAAATTGTTCAGATAACTGTTTTTCAATTCATTTCCATGATCACTTCTTATTGAACGAACAATAAGATTATTCAGCACTTCCATCTTTTTAACAAAAGATATTAGTTCTTCTGGAGTATCACTCTTGCAGCGAAGAAAGATAACCCAGGTGTAGCGAGAGTATTCATCTACAATGACAAGTGTATATTTCTTTCCAGCTATGGATTGAATATTGAAAAGGCCAAACAAATCCATATGCAAGAGTTGAAGAGGACTTGTTACTGAGGAAACTTGTTTAGATTTAAAACTAGCTTTTGTCTGTTTTCCTTTTTCACATGCTGAGCATAGAGATTCCTTAGCATATGAGTGTTGAGGAAGACCATAAACCAGTTCCTTAGATGAGAGAGAATTCAGGGTTTTGAAGTTTAGATGAGAAAGCCTTTATACCATAGCCAGTTGACATCAGAAGAGGCTTTAGAAAGAAACATACTTTTTCAGTGGTGGTAGAGTCCATATCTATTACATAGACATTTTCCTTACGATGACCACTGAGAGCAAGTTTTCCATTCTCATTTACCACTAAACATGATTTCTTGGTAAAGCGTACTTCATAGTCTTTGTCACATAGCTGACTGATGCTCAGAAGATTGTGCTTCAGTTTGTCTACGTAAGCGACTCTTCTGAAGGTAGTTGTCCCATTGCTGAGGACACCAAACCCTTGGGTATATCCTTTTCCATTTCCACCAAAGATCATTGAGGGACCTTTCTCTTCCTTGTATTCAGTGAGCAAGTTTTTTTGTCCTGTCATGTGACGAGAGCATCCACTATCCAGATACCAGATGCCCTTTGATCCCTGCAATCATGAGGAAGATTAAGCTTTGTTTGGTACCCACTTTTCAATGGGTCCTTTAGGGTTAGTGGAGATGGAAGGTTCAACAATCTTCACAGCAGATGAAGATTCAGCTTCAGTGGTAACCTTCACTTTGGTTACTTTCTTAGCCTTAGTGGTATTCTTCACCTTGGTCGATTTCTCAGCTTTGGTGACCTTCTCAGCCTTGGAGGCATTCATCTTCACTTTAGCTATTTTATCAGCTTTAGTGGCAGTTGGACATTTACTAGCAATATGGTCAGTAAATCCACAATGATAGCATTTTCTGTATTTGAAGGTGGTTTTAGGACCATGAGTAGTAGGGTTTGAGAATTTGAGATGAGCAGGGCCAACTCCAAGAATGCCTTTAGCATGAGATCTGGGAGGAACTTCCATTTCTTCAGATCTCTTAGGCTTAAGATCAATCTTCAACTTTGGAGAAAAAATATCAAAGATTTCTGTCACAGAGCTAGAAGATCGATTTACTAAAAGTTTATAAGGATCTTTCAGCTTTGCTTTCCTGGAAGCCTTCTAAGGATGGGAAATGGATTTTCCTTTATCTGCAGGCTTAGAGTCTTTAGATATTTTCTCAGGGATGGGATTAGAAGGAGATGAAGAAGACCACTGAGCATAAGAAGTGTCAGGGATAGAAGAGACAAACATTCCAAACTTAAGCATGTAGTTGTCTTCTTTAGGCTCATCCTGTGGTTTCCAAAAACCAAGACCAGTTCTATCACTGGCAGGGATCTGAGCACTTATAATCTCAGTGATCTTTGTTGAGGATTTGTACCATCCATCAACAGTAGCCTTTTCTATGTTGATGATTTCATTAACAATGATTTGATCTTTCAAACTTTCCTCTAAAAGAGTCAGTTCTCTGATCTTTTCATGAGATTTCTCTAGCTATTCAGTTAAATCAATGTTTTTGTTCTCAGCTAAAGTTTTGCCATTTAGAGCATTGTATAGATCAATCATCAACACATTAACAACGCGACTTCTCTCTGCTTCAGATAGAGAAGGATTAGTAGAGATAGATACCTGAGATGATATATAGATCATGGAAGTTTCTGGAGATTCTTCCACTTCTTCTTTAATCTCGGCCATGAGACAGAGATTAGCGACTTCTTCTTCATCAGAACTTGATTCTTCTGATTCAGCCCAGTCATCTTCTTCAGCGATGAGACCTTTACCTTTTCGCTTAAAGTTTTTCAACTTTTGATATATTTCTTTCAGTTTAAGGTATTTGTCATCACTGGATCTACTGGAGGTAGAAGGTTTGAAGAATTTCTTCGATCTGCATTCACTTCAAAAGTGTCCAATCTTTTCATAGTTAAAGCAGGTAGCAGTAGCCTTATCAACAGGGGTTGATTTTCGCTTATCAGTGAGAGAGAGAGGCTTATTTCTTCTGAAATTGCTCTTTCTTGCAAATCTCTTAAAAGAGTTTGTCAAGAGTGCTAAGGACTCATCAAACTCAGAAAGATCAGTGTCTGATAGTTCCTCAGATTCAGAATCTAACTCAGTGATAGTGAGAGTAGATCGCTGAGATGGAATTATCTCTGAAGAGACTAAAGCAACAGGAGTGCTTTAGGAGTCTTTAGAATCTTTTACAAGATTCTTCTTCAGGAGATTTGATTGCTCATTGTTGAGTAATATTCCATATAAGGTGTTGAGAGAAAGAGAATTTAAGTCTTTTGTCAGCTTGAGACATATTGAATAACTGTCCCAGCATTCAGGAAGACATTCTAAGAATTTAGTTAAGACCTCAGAATTAGAATAGGTCCTACCCACGGTTCTTAGATCAATGATTAAGCAGTTAAACCTCTGGTGAACGTCAGACAGAGATTCGTTACTGTCTTACCAAGTTAATCTTTCGAGTTTCTTGGATTTCAGTGGTGCCTTCATATTGAACACAAATTGTTTCCCACATTTCTTTAGACGTTTAAAGATGCATGATGGAATGGAAAGCTTCATCAGGCAGAGCCATAGAGATAATGGTTTGCATCTAGTCCGACTTTCTTTTTGTCTTCATCACTCCACTGTCTTATCTCCTTAAGAGCATAGCGCTCAGGGACAGCAGGAGTGGTGGCAGTAGCGAGAACGACGCTTATGATAGTGAAAGGTTCATAAGGTCCATGTGCTACGTAATCAGGTATAGTAGGGTCTACACCTTCTAGAAATAGCATCATTTGATTCTTATAGAGAGCAAAGTTATCTCTGCTAAATCGAGGAGGTTTAGAGAGTGAACCATTATCATAGTAGTTTGTGTTTGTGTTAAGTGCCATTTAGAATAGCAAGGAAGAGAATAAAGCAAGATCTTGTTTATTAGATTAAATAGTCTGCTCTGATACCACTTGTTGGTCCCGAAGGTGCTTAACAAATTTGTAGAAGGAGGGGGGGTGAATACAAACACAAATTTATAAAGTTTAATAAATTGTTTATTGATAAATCAAACACATTTTACAAGTCTGTTGCATAATAAGATTAAGTAGAACATAATCTAAACAAACTTAGGGGTGTTTGGGATTGCTTATTTAAAACAAATTATGCTTATTCGCAAAAGTGCTTATTTACTTATGATTATTTGTAAAGTGCTTATTAACTTATAGGAAGAAGGGGCAAATATGTAATTTGGTTAAATAAGTTAATAAGGAGTTTCAAATAAGTTAGTTGAGAATGACTTATCAAAAACTGCTTATTAGCAGAGTGGAGAAGTCATAAGCAGTTTCCAATCCAAACACTCAAAACAACTTATTTGTTGTTTGAAAACACAATAAGTTAATAAGCACCTCAAATAAGCAATCCCAAACACCCGTTTAAGAAACACTAAGATGGTTGCACAAGAATATAGAGAAGGGGAGATTTGAGAGTATAGAAAACAAGGGTTTTTATATTTTAGAAAGATAAAGACCTCATGGTTCTTCAGATGGAGAGTTGATCTTTCTATTTATACCCTATGCATTAAATGCATGGCAGAGCACTTTACATGTGTCCTTCATTGATTGGCTGAGAGGGTCTGACTTTGGGAGACATGCTTTCGGTCGTATCATTAACAGTGTAGTGGATAGAGTTGTTGTACGACTTATGGTAGAGGTATGTCCGTTCTGACACATCGTACTGGTTGTGCAAGGGAAAGACAAAATAGACTTGAGGCATAAGCTAAGTGATCATCGATCGCTAAATATCTCTTCCTTCAGAAATACAAAGAAGTTCAACTATCGCTGAAGATTTTCCTCAGGTTTCTTCTCGTGTGTAGATTTGTCTTTGCTTCACTGATATCCGCATCAGGTCACTAGTAGACTTGTCTTTGTTCAGCAGCTTCGTCTTCGATTCAGCTATGAACATCTGTTGACGCGAAACTTGTCTTCGGGGATTACATCTAACTGTTTACAATAGAAACTATCAGCGATACTGAACGTACTCAGTATTTAACCGTTGATAGTGAAACACTAATACATATGAATGTTTACAAGAAAGATCATTAGTGATAACTGAACAGACTCACTCTGATCGCTGATGATGAAACACTAATACATATTTATTAAACGTAATTTTCACTAAGTGTAGAAAATGGTCTTTATCAAATCACTGAGAGAGTATGGATCAACAGTATGTAGTAGATGCTAAGAAAGAGAAGGGTAGAATGGAGGAAGTTCGGGTAGTGAGTGAGTGCCCGGAAGTATTTTCGGAGGATTTGACAGATCTACCCCCTGATCGTCAAGTCGAATTTCGGATCGATCTGGTGCCTGGTGCCGCTCCGATAGCACGTGCACCGTACACATTAGCACCCTCAGAGATGAAAGAAATGATGTCGCAATTGCAAGAATTCTGGACAAAGGATTTATTAGGCCTAACACTTCACCGTGGGGAGCGTCGGTCCTTTTCGTGAAAAAGAAGGACAAATCTATGCGGATGTGCATAGATTATAGGGAGCTCAACAAGGTGACAATCAAGAATAAGTATCCGATTCCAAGAATAGACGACTAATTCGGTCAACTTCAGAGAGCCAGTTTCTTCTCCAAGATCGATTTAAGGTCGGGATATCATCAACTCAAGGTCAAGGAAGAAGATATACCAAAAATAGCCTTCCGTTCAAGATATGGACATTACGAATTTCTTGTAATGCCATTCGGGTTGACCAATGCACCTGCAACTTTCATGGATATGATGAATAGGGTGTGTCAACCCTACTTAGACAAGTTCGTGATCGTGTTTATCGACGATATCTTAGTTTACTTGAAGACCGAGGAGGAACATGAGGTGCATTTGCGAACAGCTTTGGAGTTATTGAGAAAAGAGAGACTTTATGCGAAATTCTAAAAATGCGAATTTTGGTTGTGAGAAGTGCAATTCCTTGGGCATGTTGTATCCCAAGACGGAATCAAAGTGGATCCGTCAGAAGTCCGAAGTTTCTTAGGATTAGTAGGGTATTACCGGAAGTTTATTAGAGATTTCTCTCGAATAGCCACTCCATTAACTTCACTGACGAAAAAGAATGTAAAGTTCGCATGGACAGAAGCACAGAGGGAAGCCTTTCAGGGACTTAAGGATATGTTGAGTAGTGCTCCGATCTTGGCCCTGCCGGACGGCATGGAAGACTTCGTAGTATATAGCGATGCGTCTAGGCTGGGTTTGGGATGTGTTCTTATGCAGCGAGGAAAGTAATTTCTTACGCATCACGCCAATTGAAGGATCACAAATTGTGATACCCTACCCATAATTTAGAGTTGGCCGCCGTGGTCTTCGCGCTAAAAATTTGGAGGCACTACCTTTATGGGAGCAATGTCAAATCTTCACGGATCACAAAAGCCTTTGCCATTTGTTTGACCAGAAGGAGTTGAATATGCTCCAAAGAAGATGGATGAAGTTGCTAACCGATTATGACTGTAAGATTGAGTACGATCCCGGGAAGGCCAACATAGTAGCAGACGCTCTGAGTCGGAAAGATAGAAGTGAAAACCTGATGATGGTAGCTATGAGAGATGAGGTGACACCAACTCTACTGAAAGAGATTAAGAGATTTCAAGTGGAAGCCCTGAGGCCTGAGAACCTTAAAGTTGAGAGAGTGGTATGTCTTAAAAGTTCGTTAATATTGAACAGTCGGGGACTGAAGTGCTACAGTGGGAGGATTTGGGTTCCGAAACATGGGGATTTGAGAATGATCATCTTAGCGGAAGCTCATAAGTCGAAATATTCGATTCACCTAGGAACGAACAAGATGTACGGAGATCTGAGATGAGACTATTGATGGTCGGGATTGAAGAAAGACATAGCTCATTACATGGAAATATGCCTGACATGTCTGCAAGTAAAAGAGGAGCATCAACGACCATACGGAAAACTCCAACCGTTAGACATCCCTGTTTGGAAATGGGAACAGATCACAATGGATTTTGTGACTAAGTTGTCGAGGACCTCGAAAGGTTATGACACGATTTGGGTCATCGTGGATCGGCTTACCAAATCGGTGCATTTCTTGCCTATCAAGGAGACTTACTCCATGGAAAGACTCGCGAAGCTGTATATCGACGAGATTGTCGTCCGCCATGGTGTGCCCTTGTCGATTGTATCCGACCGGGATAGTTGATTCTCTTCAAACTTTTGTAAGAGCTTCCAACGAGAGATGGGGTCGAAAATCAAGATGAGCACAACGTATCACCCGCAAACCGATGGCTAGAGTGAGCGAACTATTCAGACCCTGGAAAATATGTTGAGGGCGTGCGTTTTGGATTTCCAAGGCTCATGGGAAAACCATCTGCCACTAATTGAGTTTGCTTACAATAATAGTTATCACGCAAGCATCAAATCTGCTCCTTATGAGATGCTTTTTGGTAGGAAATGTCGAACTCCTTTGTATTGGAAGGAGGTTGGAGAAAGGCAGCTGGCTGGACCAGAGTTAGTGCAGCTGACTGCAGATAAAATTGTTCAACTGCGAGAGAGATTGAAAGTGGCACGTGATCGCCAAAAGATTTACATGGATAGACGCCGAAAAGATATAAAATTCCAGGTTGGCGATAGAGTAATGTTGAAGGTATCACCTTGGAAAGGTGTAATCCGCTTTGGGAAGAAAGGGAAGTTAAGCCCACGATTTATTGGGCCGTTTAAAATTATTGAATGTGTCGGAACCGTGGCGTATAAGTTGGATTTACCCAAAGAGCTGAAGGGTATCCACAACACTTTCCAGGTCTCCAACCTGAGAAAGTGTCTAGCAGATGTTGATATGGCGGTGCCTTTACAAGACATACGGGTGGATGAGAAGTTGAACTTCGCCGAAGAACCTGAGTCTATAGTGGATCGTAAGGTTAAACGACTAAGGACAAAGGATATTAATCTAGTAAAAGTTCAATGGAAGTTCCATAAAGGGCGGGAAGCGACGTGGGAGTTAGAATCCAATATGATGTCCAAATACCCGCACGTTTTCGATTAGGAAATTCCGAGGACGGAATTCTTCTAAAGGGGGGAGTGTTGTAACAATCGTCAACTCTTTGGGTTAATTGTTTATTTTAAAATCAAGTGGTGCAAAAGGGAAAAATAAGTAAATTGGAGCGCCTGATGTGAAAATGTGGCATAAAAGGCTCAAAACCCTAGGCTGCCTCATCATTTTTGAAATTTCCTCAGTGTGTGTGGCGCAGGGGAAGGAGCAGGGGATCGATTGAAGCTTCATGAGAGTCTGAAAGTGGGAAATCAGTGCATCTTGTGAGATTCATCTTCAAGAGGAAAGCATTTTGATCTAAAAACCTTTAACTCTATCCTTCTTTATAGATCTTGCTTATGAATTAGTTTTGGGAGGATTGAGATGATTTGAGACTTAGAATCGAGTCTGGGTTGGGGGCCTGGGGAGGTTAGTGAAATGGATTAGGGACGCATTTAGTGTTTGAAATCGTGCGTTTGTTATTTAATTAAGTAAATGAGTGGGCTGTTGGTCGAAATCGATTGTTGTACACCGTCAAGGGCTTGTCTGCGAAAGGTTGCAAATGCCCTAGTTGAAAACCGGGATCGCCCGATGTGTTAGTAACTGGGGTCGCCCGGTGTGCTAGTGACCGGGGTCGCCCGGTATGCTGGTGACCGAGGTCGCCCGGGACCGGGGTCACCCGGGAAGTAGAGACCGGGGTTCCCCGAGAAACCTTCCACCGGGGCCGCCCGGAAGGTCGAAGGCCGGGAGCACTCGGGGTTTGCGAACTAGGTGGGTGTGGTACTAGTAGGATCGAACCCACATCTCCTTGTTTTACTCTTAGCCGAACTTTGATCTAGAAAACCCTTGGGATTAGGATCGAGTAATATAATGGCTTTATTAAATTAGAATGTAGGAGTCGATCTTGGCAAGGCTAGAGCTCGTGTGTGTGCCGAGTTTCCTCCAGCAGGTGAGTTCCCTGATTTTCAAACTATGTAAATATATCTTTGAACTGGAAATGGATTATGTTACATTGCTTAATATGCTTATCGTTAATCCTTGATAAATCATATTCCTTGATACCACTGTACAATGTTGCTATGGGAAGCCTTATTTACATTTCACTTGTATGATTGAGATTTATTTTTGTCATGATATTTTCATTAAGTGTTGGCCATGGCTACATATAACCATCGGGGATGGTTGAACCGTGTGTTGGGAATCTGTTTCTCTACACACGAAGACGACATCGACAAGGGGGCCGTATGGGGATCTACTGGAGGCCCCGAGGATGAGTAGTCCTTATGCTGGTGGACAAATTTTGGATTGGATCTGGTCACGTCATGTGACTGACAATTTGTGAGACTAATCTTGTAATTGATTTTGTTTTCTGTGTACTACATAAATGGACGAGGGTGGGAATTCACTAGACCTTCCGGTCTAATCCTTGTTTCCACTTTTCTTAAAACCCATTTTCAGGTAACAGGGTTGCTTCTGGATCTTCTAAAGGGAAGGAGAAATGTTAGGAGCTAGATTGTTGGAGAGCGGGCCTTAGTAGTGGCATAGACAACTAAAATTTTATTATTAGTTTCTCGGTTGTATTAGAAATGTGGATGTTTACTCTATGTTAATCCTTTACTCCAGAAAGTTTTGTATTGGGACCTATGTTTGGGCAGTGTTATGCTTATTTTATTGTTGTTGTTTTTGGGTTATTACAACATGAGGGACAAATGACATATTTTCCTTCTTATTCTTAAGATGATGTTGCATGTAAAAAAAACCCTAACTCATCTTCTCTGATAAACCATCATCATGACTTACGCTTCACCACCCCTACATCGCAACATCTTCTCCAATGAATATCCCTCCCTTCTTTTGTTAATCATCACAATCTAGTTGGGATTGTTTATTTGTTTTTGGAACTGGAGAAGCAACAAATTTGTAATCAGATAACAATGAAAATATAGTAAATCCGTAGATCCCTTTAAAACGTTCTTTTGTGTCCCTCAACTTGAATCTACATATGTTCAAGTGAGACCAAATAACGTACCTGTAAGTGGGTTTCTTCACAGGGATCTTCTAATGTGCTTGCCATCAACAATCCCCATCAAGTAATGATTTATGTGATGTTTTTTTTTGTAGATTTTTTGTTATTAGTTGATGTATACTTCCTTTGATGTAAACCACAAAAACTCAGATGGAATTTCACAAATACATATGAGATGATAAAGAACAATGTGTGATTTATGCTAAAATAAAAGCTTAAAGAGAAATTTAGGTTTTGGTTTTGGGCAGCTTTCTAGAATTTTTTGCTTCTCCAAAAATGGATTTATAAGAGGAAAATAGTCATATTACTCTCAGGTTAAAGAGCTTAACGACTAGAAGTTAAAAAGTTATTAATGAAAGGGACCAAATCTAATTGATCTGTAATAAATGAAACACATGAACCAAAATTTCTGACAAACATATATATATATATATATATATACTACTTTATAAACCAGATTTTCCAAAAGTCTTAAAGACAACTTTTAAAGCATATGGTACTATATTTTAATGCATAAAAAGTTAAAATATCTTCATTATAAGCTGAAATGCACAATGTACAAGCTCAATATGCGTTTGTACAAGAAACGCTTCATTCTCCATTCACCAGCCTAAAGTCACTTTTCAGCCCCATTCACCATCCCAAGAAACGGTTCATTCTCTCAAGGTGCGTCTTCAAAAAACAAGACGATTCATTCTCCATCAGGGCCATCGCCATTACCACGCTTTCTCCTCCGGCGATTGTTATCTCCATCGATCTCCTCCCACGTCGCGTCGATCTCTGCTCTCTCATGGTATTGTTTTTTTTTTGTTCATCTCTGGCATAACCATGTTTTTGTTCTTCATGGTAGAATCGATTTTTTCTTCTATGGTAGAATCAGTATGCATTCACATTTGTAAGAGCTCCAAAAAGAATGCACTCTAGGTTGGATCCTCTCTCCTCTACGATATTCAATGTTTGTTTTTTAATTTCATTCACTAATCGATGTCCTGTTCCTATGTATTTTTGCTCAAGTTTTTGTTACATATTCTTTTTGTTTTGTGTTCTTCAACTTTATTTGCTAAGGTAATGGATTTTTATGAAACATTTGGGAAAATATTTGAGTAGATAAAACCTAATGAAAGCAAAACTTTTTTTATTTGTTCTATTGGTTTATGTGTGTTGTTTATCTGTTGTATTTTTTTTTATCTTCATACCTTTCTTCGCACTTGGTGCTTCAAATACCTGGTTTCACACAGTTGTTTTTTTTCCTGGTTTGATAATTCTTTTATGCTTTACATGTTGATTGAACATATAAAGGAACACATCTTTATCTAGAAACAAATTCATACAACAAGAGATTTTCTTTTACTTTTCTTTGTAGCTAAATTCCCAAATAAAATCTTTTGATTGCTACTAATTACATTTTATATGTAGTCTTCCTATCTCCTTGCAGAAGATAAGCCATCCAACAGAAAGAAGGTGAAGGTCCATCATTCTTACTCTTTTTAATTATTTTTCTTTCCTTTCTTCTAACTTATACATGATCAATTACGGTTGTTAATTTTTATCAGCCTTGAGAAATTGGAACTTTGCTGGTTACGAATAGATTACCAATGCTCGCCTACAAACTTAAAAGGTTAGCAAAATCATGGCAATTTCCTTTCAGAAGCCATACATATGACTTAAGACTGTAACTGTTTCAATAGTACAAAGTGATGGTTCATCACTTACAATTTGTTCAGTTACTGTATAGGTCGCATACCTCTATGTTTATTCGGTTTGTTCCATCAGTTACACTCTTGAAATTTACCTTCATTTTGTTCCATCTGATACAAAGTGAGCGGATTCTAATGAAGTCTTGAATTTTCCTCTTATTTGTTCCATCTGATACAAAGTGAGCAGATTCATGGGGTGGGTTTAAGATTAAAAGTGATCAAAATGGTTAAGATCTCTTCTTACCTTTTTCACTTTAACGCTTCTTCTCACACAATCATTTGTCTTATATTATATATGTTCAAAAACCTATTTTAAGAAAATAGACAACTCAAGAATCATATGTCATAGTTTTAAGTGTGGATTGTTGATTGACTTGAAGCAAACTTTGATGATCATTATGCAGGTAAGAAATTTTTTTTCCTAGAAATTCTCTATTTAGTCTAAAAAAAGACATTTGACATGTTTTTATTTGTTAACTGTGGGTGTCTGGGCCAGCTTGCACGGAATAGTTTTTCAACTTAGTTTTGCCATGACAATCAATAAAATTTACTTGTTTATCTACCGTAATCGGTATTCATACCGATATTTATTTTAAATAATGCTTCCCGCTGCATAGTGCAGGTACACAATTATTGTACCTTATCTGTAGGTTCTTGATTAGAGCTTTAATGATTTCAAAGTGTTGGATTTGAACCACGTGATGCCTGTAAAGCCTTGCAGTTTAACTGTAAACTGTATTTTCTTATTCCCCCTTCCTCTTTGGTCTATTTTTCATGCGACAAAATGGAGATTGATCATTGATCTATTTGCAGCAGTTGATCATCTGGTCTGTTTTTTGGGCAACAAAATGGAGATTGATCATTGATCTCTTTGCAGCAGTTGATCACTGATCCTGATAATGTTTATGGTAAGATCAAAACATCTCTCTTGATACATTTTATAGGGTGTTCTTTTATGCTCATATTTGACGGCTTTCTTTTAATTGATATTATTATTATTATGCTAATTTTCAACAAATCACCTCAACAATAGGTTCAATTACTACTTTTGCTTTAACTGTCACCATTGCAAATGTTTAATAGTATTATCTGGTAGCTTATTTTGTTGCCAATTTCTAGAAGTAATGCGCATAATAATGTATGTGATTCAATTGCGGAAATAATGTCTGTTTTTCCTAAGAAAGCTAAAAAGTTCATAACGATTAGCTTTTTGTTTTGCATGTCCATTAATTTCGATGCTCTTAAAAGTTTTTGGAGTGTTTGGCTTGTATTACATTGCTTATCTGTTACCAAGTTCTTTGGTCATAGTATGAAACCAATCATATTGAGGTATGAGATTTATTTGTTCTTTTTTTTTTCGGTTTCATTTAGTTCTGGATACAGTTGGACATTAATGTGCATATTGTCAATCCCATTTTGCATTTTTTATGTGGTTCTGAATTGCTTGGTAACTTGCATTCTACAGATTTGGCTATAGGACTTTGGGAAAGACTAGGGAAAGGACTGCACATATATGTGTCAAAGGTGTTATGAAGAGCAAGATAACTTTTTTATGTTTAACATGTCTTGTAAATGTCACATTTGCACGTGTATGTATTTACCTTTACTTCATTCCTCAATAGTTTTATGTAGACTTTGTGTGGTAGTTAAGATGACTTCCAAGTCAAAAGCATGTATTGTTCTATCAAGATGTTAGTATCTGTAAGCCCTAACTTGTTACTTTCATAGTTTAAGAAGTTGCTTGATATGTAGATCTGTTAATTATTGTCAACACACTTTAGTAATGGTTAAGTTTGCACTTTTGTTCTTGTAATGAAACAGGAATGTATAAAGTAGATTTTAGGTTTTATGGTGCACTCGGAAAAGCTAAGTTTGTTGCTTTAATGTTAGCTTTTGTATATTTCAAACGGGAATATCGAATGAGTTTTCCTAATGTAACTTTTAAAACAAGTAGCTATTTACCGAACATGTCTTTACGCATTAATGTATATGCGTATATGCTTTTGGTTTATCCTCAAGAATGTTTTATGTAATTTGAGATGAGAATTTTTTAAGAATGTTTTATGTAATTTGTGTTTTTTAGGAATGTTCTAGAGTTTGATTGTGATACTACATTTAATGCTTTATAAAGCATTATGTAAATTGTGATATTTTTATAATTGTTTTACGTAAATTAGAATACTTTTGGAATTGATTTACGTAAATTGGTATATTTTTAGTTAAAAACGAAAGTAGTATTTTAGACTTTTTGGATAAGAAATTGCATTAAGTTTTCATTTTCTAATTTACGATATATCCCGTCGCATTGTGTAAAACTCTTAATACAACATGCGAACCACCAAATATTTTGCAAAATTTGATGTTCAACACTTAAATGTATATTGATAGAACTTTAGCATCACCGCCGCATTGCAAGCAGGAAAATAAAAATAAAATAACCGTCGATCATGAATCCAACGGTTAATATGTGGGTTGCAAAGGTTGCAACCTTTTTCAGGGTTGCAAAATATCCTTCCACTATATATATATATATATATATAGGGGAGGGATCAATTGGAAACCAGTTTTACATTGGAAACTTTGGAAACCGAAATCAACCAATCAGTGAATTTCTTTTTTTTATTTTTATTTTTAATTGATAAGGTTATTTTACTCTTTTACATAATTTCATAATATATATGGTAATTGTTATTATTATTATATTAATTATTATTTAATTTTAATTTATTTTATATATGATAATATGGATGATTTATTAAAACTGAGATATCTAATTTAGGTAAACAAAATTTAAATCATACGAAGACACCCTTTTTTTGATTCATGTACTTGAATTGACATTCTTAGGAAATTTTGTATTTGAGCCACAAAATATTAATATAAAATTAAAATATTTAATTTTTCAAGTATTAATATGAAATTAAATATTCATATGAAATTAAAAGATTGGAAACTTTGATACTATATATTGTTTTCATTCTTATGAATCAGTGATTGATTCATCCAATGAATGAAAGTTTATATTCATATGAAATCTTCAATATTACCTCCAAGCACAAAATATTAATATAGTGAAACATAATTGATTTGATATAGTAAAACAAAATATTAATATAGTGAAACATGGTGAAACATATTTGATATAGTGAAACATAATAGAAAGGTAATGAAACAAAATATTAATACAGTGAAACCTGATATAGTGAAACAAAATATTAATATAGTGAAACAAAATATTAATATAGTGAAACCTGATAAAACAGATTTGATATAACAAAACATAATGGAAACGTAACGAAACAATAATGGTAATGAAACTTAATTGGGTTTTTACATACTGCATATTGATAAACAGGTAATAAAAAGGTAGTCTTGATATATTGTTATTATCTTTTATTAATAAATTAATTAATTTATTACCATATATGATTATTATTTTTTATTAATAAATTAATTAATTTATTACCATATTTCATCTTTGTTGCCAAATTTGAAACACAAAAGAAAAGGACACATTTACCCTTTTGACATATTATTATTATCTTTTATTAATAAATTAATTAATTTATTACCATATATAATTCAAATGAATCTTGACCATTGATTAAAAAGATCAATGGTTGAAATTTGGTTTCCAAAGTTTCCAATGAAATTAGGTTTCCAATTGAAACCACCCCTATATATATATATATAAAATAAAGTTTAGAGGCGAACTAATTTTTGGTTGTAAACCAAAGGACAAAGAAAAAATGCGACACGTATCACCGGGTGTTCACATTATCATTAATAATGAAGGTGAACACTCGTAAACTATTCATGATGAATGATAGCATGTTCAAGATAAATAATATACCATTTATGATATATTGACTTTGGGTCTATAATATCTTATAAGTTTTGTACTTATTTAAATTTACTTTAAGTTATTTAAAGTATTTGCTTTTTAAGCAAATGTTATTATTAGTGAATTACACTGTTGTTCTCTTTACTTTGACTACTTTTGGTTTTTGCTCCATAAAGTTCATTAGTTATAGCATTTGTCCTTATTTTGTGTTTTCAACGTCCAAAATTGGCTCAACGAAGTCGTTGCAAAGCAAATTGTGAAGGTACCGAAAATAATCGATCAGAGAAAGTGGAGGCGTATTTCACAGGAAAAAGTAGACGGGAGGGGGTGTGCAGATGGGGTTTCATCGGAGAAAGGGGAAGGGGGACAGGTTCCGGTTAGAGGGGAGGGGGAGAAAGGGAGGGTGACAAAGTGATTTTGGTTCCGTGAGAGAGAGAGAGAGAGAGAGAGAGAGAGAGAGAGAGAGAGAGTATAAAGTAAATTGCGATTTTAGTCTATGTGTTTATTAATAATTTCAATTTTCGGCCATTATATGGTTTAAAATTTGTAATTTTTGTTCTTATGGTTTGTAAATTATTGCTATTTTCGTCCCTGAACTAATTCCTACCTTTTAAGTACAATGGACTAGAACAGTAAAGAATTGTAAACCGTAGGAACCGAAACAACAATAGGTTATAAATCATAAGGATGTAAATAACAATTAGTTTAACCAAAGGTACGAAAAACATAACTTACTATGTTGTATTATTTTTTATATATAATATTTATTATTTAAAGAATAAAAAAGTAAAATAACAAATTTACTCCTCATCAAAACACATGGACTAACGGTCTAAGGTGTTGTTCGGTTCATTTTATGTTAAGACTTGTATGGATATAGTTGTCTGAGTGGACATGGTTGTCTGGGTGTTAACATATAAGTTGGTGTTCGGTTATTATACTAAATAAAAAAGTTGAATGTTAGAAATGACCATTATTCTTTATTTTTGTCTTAATAAAACAATTGTTTGATAAAAATGTTGAATAAATGACTTATAATTATGAAAAATATCAATTTAAATGTAAATTGAAAACAACTTATCCTTCTCATGTGGAACCCTTTATATCATATATTGAAACCACAAAAATCAATATGAACATATTCACAATAAAGCCATAAAATCTATATGGACAAAATCTTCACAGTAAATAGAAAATGAATGGAGAAAATCATTATCACATATTCATATCAGAACAAAAAATGAATGGAGAAAATCGATATCAAGAAATTCATAGCAATGGAGAAAACCATATACACAAATCATATCAGAAAATCCAAAATAATGGTGAAAATCCAATTGGAGAAAATTCATATCAATCGAGAAAACCATATACATAGATCATATGGATTTTCATATCAGAAAATCCAAAACAATGGTGAAAATCCATATCAAAAAGTTCATATCAATGGAGAAAATTCATATACATAGATCATATTGATTTTCATATCAAAAAGTCCAAAACAATGGACAAAATTCATATACACAAATCCAAAACAATGAAGAAAATCCATATACACACATCGATGGAGAAAATATCATCAACACAGAAAATCAGTAACTAGTGAGCAAATGGAGAGAGCAACGATGGATAAAAAGATACAGAGAAGTGCATCGAAAAATACAGAGAAATACCAGTGATTGATAAACAGATATAGAGAAGAACATCAATGGATACAGAGAAGAGCAACGATGGAGAACATGTTACCTGTGATGTCGATGGAAAGAAGCTGTCGATGGAAAAAAGCTCTCGATCGTTGAGAAGAAGTAGAGAACAAGGGCGTCTTTTTACTCCTAGGATTTTTTTTATTTAATGGTGGGGTAGTTGGGGAAATGGTAGAAATGGGATATTAATGGTTGAACATAAATGACTTCACTTTTTCAACTGAGCGAATCAGCCATGGGTTGACCGATTCAGCTAATCACGAATATTTAGATATGGCTGTGCGAATCAACCATATCTCCCACACAGCCCATTAAGCCACAAACAAATAGGCCTAATTCACTCTTACAAATAAATTTCATTTTTATTTTTATTTTAAACAAATTTAAAAGTGAGTTGACCAATCCAATGTGCACCCTATTTGCATTCAGATGTAAGTGGTAACAAGTGATGATTGATGACATCACATTTAAACTTGATGTACATATACATTTCCAAAAATAGCAATATACATGTATTATAAGTTAAAACAAACGAATACCAAAATCAAAACTCTTAAAATCCTCTTGAAACCCCATTCCTTCTAGTGTGTGAATCCCATATTGCTCAAGTAACAATGAATAATTGAAAGATTAATTGTATTGAATGATTGAGAGAGTTACAAACATAGGATTGAAAAGCAAACTCTCTCTCTAAACCTGATAAGCGCACAATACAGTTTCTCTAAGTCTAATGCTTCATGAAAAGAAAACAAACATTAAATACTCAGGCTAAACCCCTACAGGCCCAAGGCCCAACAAACCAAACAAAGGCCCAATATTAACATAAAGGCTTTTACAACGCATTTAATAAACAAATAAATAAAATACTTTATATAACTTTCCACGCACTAGGATTTTCAGTCCTAACAATCTCCCCCTAAAGTTGTATAAAGGATTTATCTTCTTGAAATCCTCATGTCTTGATCTTATCTCCCTCTTGAATCTCTGAAACACTTTGGTGTTGTTTATTTTCATGTCATTCCAAGCCCCCCTTGAATAAAGCTCTTGGTCTTCATAGATTCAACTTTGTAACCAGATTCAATGTACAATCGTCTCGACTGAACGCACTATTAAGCAACTTTCAACTGTAGAAACTCAACACATCAGATTAGCACACAAGAAAAATAATGTGCGAGTTACGTGACATTCCACAGTGCATCTTCAGTTTAAAAACAAAGAAACTGTCTTTGAACCGCGAGTTGAATTGACTTTCAGCTTAAGAACTTGTTTCAATCAACTCGTAGGTGGAAGCAACTTGTAGCGAACACCACTTGATGAAGGATAGAAGAAAAATAGGATATGTTGCTCCTCCTCCGCTTTTGCTAACTCCCCCTCAACATGATAATCTGTCTTTGAAACTTTTATCGTTGTTATTGCATTCTCCCCCTCATGATGATTAGGAGAATCCTGAGCATCATGTATGTTCAAAGACTAACCAAATGAGTAGCAAAAGATAAATAAAACATTTAGTAACCAAGATGGGGTAATCAACTAACACAGAAACACATTAGTAACTGTTATCACAACAATTAAAATAATTGTGTGGCCTATTTTCAGAGTTGGCAAAGGGGTATCTCTGATAGGACTTCCAGTTATCACTGAAGTAAAATATTAAAATTACTTCTCAAACTGTTCCGGCAATATCACAAAGATATGCGATTGGAATCACAAAGATTCGTGCATGTGTGAACGAAATATAAACCATATCGATTAGGCTCAAATATTTATTCAACCTGGGACGCAAGTTTATAAATCAATAGACACGGTGAGTAGAATGAAGTTCGAAGACCGGAGATGATGTCTTCCTTTTTCAATAACTAAGTCCTCCGAGTGAGGAATAGATAGATTATATGCTAAAATTACGTGAATATATGAAACAAGTATCTTTTCTGAGATACCTAAGTGGTTGGGTGGGGTGACTTGAGTTATCGACACTGGGTCCATGTCTGTTTCAATATTCATCTCCAAAGAACGAGAATGAATAGACTATGTGGTAACCCGGATAACTGACTCGGTTTGGTAAGGACCAATATTTCTTTAAGTCTTGTCACATTCTCACCATATTCTTTTCGCTCCGAACTCATCAATCTAGCTAGACCCCTTACTGATATCTAAGAATGGGATGTGTTTCTTGGGTAGGTCCTTCCGATTCTGGATTGACCATAGAAACTTTATGAGCCCTAACACTCCTTTAACTTACCAGATAGAGCATTGAAGTACAATTTCTGATTAGAGATAATCAGAAGTCAAAAACATTTAAGAACGAGTCCAGAACTGAAGTGTTCAAAAAGTCGAAAATGAAAGTTTAAAGAAAAACCCGGTCCTCCCACTCAAAAGATGGCATAAACCATGATTGTAGTCATGTGACGTGAATAATCTGAATTAAATCCCACATGACATTCCTGCAAAACATATTAGACAGATTTTGGTTTTGGTATCCATGCTTTGATGGATCCTTGATGGTTAGTTGCCTTAGCTTTGAAGTTATGAAACTGAGGATTGGGGATGCTATAAGTACCATACCAGCTATTGACATACCTGGAATCCACAAAGTCACTATTTCCACAATAAGTGCAACAAATATTTGATCGGTTTAGACTGGTCAACTTAGTTGTGGAATAGACATGAGTCGGTGACTTTGGATCAACTACAGGGGATTTGTATGACGTGTTTCCATCAATGTCTTCTGTAGTTGATTTCTTTTTCCAAACCATTTTCACTTTTCGAAACACTTGATTATCTGTATTATCAACAAGAGAATTATAGAACAGATTTGAAGGGCGAATCTGATATCTTGAAAACTCATTTGATTTGACACAACTCTTCGAAGAAATATTTGTGAAAGTTGAACTTGAAGAATAAGGAGACTGAACAACAGTATCGGGACTGGATTGTTCAGATAAATCGGCTTTGAAATTGAGTTCTTCAAGTTTCTTGACTTTTACGGATAAACCATTTCTTTCTTCGATAATTGAATTAAATTGTTTTTGTAAATCGGATTTTACTTTCTGTTCTTTCAAAATCTCAGTCGTTAATTCAGACAATTTTTGTGAAAGCGTACGAATTTCTGTTTCGAAAAACTTCCTCTCACTCTCAAAGTCTTTTTCAATACGGTTGCGTTTATCAGATATTTCTTTGAAAACAACAACATTTTTTTTCAAGCTCTTCTTTTTTTATTCTCAAAAGATTTTCTTTCTATCTCAAAATTATTTCACTCAACTATCAAAAAATTTTCAAAATAAGAAATTTGTTTTGAAAGTTTAGCATTTTAAAACTCAAAAGTCTTTCTTTCCTCGAAAATCTTCTTTGAAAGGTTAAAAAAATTTCGTTCAAACCCCTTTCTTTCATTAGAGAAACCACTCTTTTCCTTCTCAAAATCTTTTCTGTCCTTCTCAATCTCCTTCTCAAGATCAACAATCTTTTCTTTCGGTTCGAGATTGTTATTCTTTAAAGCACTGATCTCATTTTTTAAAGAATCATCTGAATATTTGCTTTTATTTTCAAGACTTTTCAGATCTTTTGCAGGTTCGGGATCTTCATATGATTTTACGAATTTACCATTCACATACATATATGTTTTTTCCATTGTTACTTGAACAAAATGATTGTAAGACGATCGCGATTTGATTCAAAAAAATATTGGAATGAATGCAATCGGTACCCACAATCAAAAATCGAATGTAACTCGCAGTATCAAGCCAATCTCATCAAATCGACCTAAACACAATTGAGCCTAAATCGAAATCTAACCAAGTGATCGATTTAATTAGCAAAAATCCCAAATGAAAAACAATTGACCCAAAATGACCCTGATTAAACAAATCGATTCACCCTCAACTAGAATTATCAATAATCAAAAGCACAATTAATGAAATTCACCCTAATCGATTTACCCAAGATTAACAAACCATGTGATTGATGAAATCTACCAAATCAGCTAACGATGGAGACCAAACACCAATCGATTTTAACTATCCTAAATAAAACTAGTCGTCGTAACCCAAATCAAATCCAAGTCTAGCACGACTTATCTATTTACCCCACATCAAATAAACTAAAAAAGACCCCAAACACCACTGTGTAATCGATTCCAAACCCAAATAAATTGATTGTAAATGAACATCAAAATTCAATAAACCAACATATTAATCAAACACATAATCGATTAAACCTAGATTGCTTAAGTAACAATGAATAATTGAAAGATTAATTGTATTGAATGATTGAGAGAATTACAAACATATGATTGAAAAACAAACTCTCTCTCTAAACCTGATAAACGCACAATACAGTTTCTCTAAGTCTAATGCTTCATGAAAAGAAAACAAACATTAAATACTCAGGCTAAAACCCTACAGGCCCAAGGCCCAACAAACCAAACAAAGGCATAATTAACAAACAAAACCCAATATTAACATAAAGACTTTTACAACGCATTTAATAAACAAATAAATAAAATACTTTATATAACTTTCTACGCACTAGGACTTTCAGTCCTAACACAGTGTTCTAAAAACTCTTGAAGGCAAAAGAGAGAGTTGGGGTTCGGTTTAATGTTGATGATTTAAACGCCATTAGGTTTTCTTGGAATTTTTTTTCCTTTTTGATTTTTTCTCTCTTCAACCTAGAGATTAAGAAAATGATGACCGAACTTAACAGAAGGAGATAAACAAGGTTAGGACTAAAACAATACAAAACTCGTATCAAACGAGTTTTTTGGTGATGAACAAAGTCGATGGACTATAACTAAAATAACCATAATACATTTATAATATATACTATATTATAAAACATTTAAGAAAAAATCTTAAAAACAACTTTTTATGCATGAATATTGTTTATTGATGCATATTATTTAAAATTCAAGATTACAATTAAATGATGCATGAGTACAACTATTTAAAGTTGGATGTTTGAATTCATAATTAACTGATAAACATAATCAAATACACTATAAACATATCATTTAAATATAAAAAAATTTAAAATATAATTAGGATAATCATTATAATATAACATAATACTTAATTATTATTTTATAAAAAATATATTACATTGTTAAACCTAGCATAAATTTCATCATTATTAAACTACATTAAATTATAATAAAAATGAAATTAAACAAATTTATAAATAAAAAAATATTATCATTTCTCAAAACCACTTATTATGAAATTAAAAAAAATAATAGAAAACATTAAATCAAGATGTACCGTATTGTATTGTAAAGTAAACATTTAGTTACTTTTCCCAACAATAGTTTAATTACTTATCAAATATCTTAAATATTTAAAAAATAAAAAAAAAAGTAAATCTTGTTTTTGGATGTTCCTATTAGGGGTGCTCAAAAACCCGATCAACCCAACTCGAAATAACTTAAACCAAAGCAACCCATTGTCTAATCGAGTTGTAAAATCTTTAAATCGTAGGTAGTGGGTTGATATCGGGTTTACTTTTATTTGAAGCCAACCCAACCCGATGAATCCGATCCTTTTATTTTGTGGATTTAATAATGATTATTAAGTCTCTATTAATATGTAAATTAGACAATTACACTATTTCGTACCATTTTCATTTACATATATTTTAAATCTATTATTCATCTCTATATAACTCATTTTTATATATATTTAATAAATGTAAGCGCGCGCACACACACACACACACATATATATATATGTGCAAACTAAAAAATTAACTAAATGTGATATATTTAAAATTTAAGAAGTATGGATAAGTTGTACCAAATGGTTGATGATGACACGACTAACCTCAAAGCCAAGAAAGCGAAAACATCGGGGTTGGAGACGTCTAAAATGATTGTTGTTGATTGACATATTATCATTTGGTTTAGACATTTTTATATGTAATATCGTAATATTTTTGATGAACTTACATACTCTCATGAATTATCGGTCATTCGGTTGTATTTCAAAGAAATGTTTCCTTTATGTTTATATTTCTAAATTTGATTTCATCTTGTTTAAACACAACCCGATCAACTCGAACGGTTTGGGTTGGGTTGGGTTGTAAAATTTTCAAACCGCCTATATTAGATTGAGTTGTTAAAAAGCTTTCAAACCGATCAATCCAATCCATCAACACCACTAGGTCCTATTTGACGGCAAATTTCCGCCTTCTGGAAGACGAAGGTGTGTATTTCATTTTTATAAAAAAAAAACAAAAATAAAACAGGAATACGAGGAGAGAATAAGTGGGATTCTGGGTTTTGTGAGTGACAAACAAAACCAATAATGACGCCACATGTGCACATGCACACTCCGTTGCCTTCGGATCTTTAACCAATTTTATTATAAATCAATTATGTAATAAATTTACATAATTTTTTATTAAAAGAAAGTCTGAAATTTAAAATATGTGTTTTGGTTTTGATTTTTCTAAATTACAAAAACGAAAACAATAAAAATTTTACATTGCATTTGATTGTGTTTATAAACCAGAAGTCTTAGGATTCTTTTTATATGCGTGAAACCACTTCATTTTGGTTGTAATAGAAGTTGTTTTAATTGAAGATTCTAGAAAAAACATGAATTGTAATGATTAATGATTTGTAGTTAAGCTATTTTGGCAAACTAGCTCATAATTGATAATCTAACTCATAGTTGATAAGCAAACTGATAAATAGATTATGTTTGACAAAAACTAGCTTATAAGTACAAAAAATGACAACTTCAAAAAATAGTAAATTTCATAATATAATTCAAATAAATTTCTAATAGTATAATTAAAACAATAAAAATTTACAATGTATTTGATTGCATTTATAAACCAAAGTCTTACCGTTAACGTGTTATTTGTCGAATTCTACCGTTACAAAGGATTTTTTTTTGGTTATTGTTGGTTGATTTCATAGTGGGCAGTAGATGCAACAATAAAATTTAATTTGACCAATTTCTTACATAAACATCCTTGACACCATCATATCACAAGAAACAGAGGTTTTAACAACGATTTTTGTTGTCGCTAAAAGTCTATTTATCATCAGAAACGGTTTATAAAGACGACATGTCGTCGCTATAGCTTATGGCTGAAACATTTTGTCGCTAAAGGCGCATCGCTGAAACTCACTTTTCTTGTAGGTACAGACAAAGAAAACCGATTTTAAAATATTATCAAGATTTAAAAAAATAAAAAAGTACTATTGATTGTTAAATGTGATTAATGTTATTTCTTTTTCAATTTATTTTAGGTAAATATGTGTTGCCATAAAAACATGACAACAAAACAACTTTAAGACTAATGAGTAATTGGAAGAAAAAAATTATAGAAAAAATAAAAATAAATAAATAAAAGTAAAATGGGGACAATTATAAATGAAAAATAGTAGGATTTGATTGATAAGTCTTCGTCGTTCTATGACTGAGGTCTTGAGTTTAATACTTTCAATTACATATTTTCTTTGCATTTTTTTAGCAACTGATATATAAAACATGAAAACTAGAATTTTGATTTAGACAATGATCAAACCGTTGATTTCAAGAAAGGGTAGTGTAACACCCTCAGATCTGGAAATAGTAACTAATTCAAAAAAAATTAAATACACCAATAAATTATTCATCTACAATCACAATTTAAGATTTAACTTCAATACACACATTCATTCTATACATACAGTCTATAATAAGGACGGGTGCTACTAAAACCCAATAATTGTCACTATCTCCAAACTGCGGAAGACTTCACCAAATACTTACACTTGTGAAAAACTAAACACGTCTCTTCATATATAGTACTGCTAGAACCAAGCCCCCATCTGGAACCTGATGCACATGCCGACAAATAAAAAAGTTAGACTTAACGCCCAGTGAGCTCAAGAGTTTTCAACATATATAAATTAATCGTTTAAAAAGAAAGAATGCGGTTAAAGTCATAATCCTTCAATTTGATATGTCTTACATACGAAAACGACTCATTCTCCAATAATATGCATTTTAGGCAAAGAACACCAATTTAAACGTTTTCCAATCCAAACTACTTCAAGGATGATGATACCAATATAAACCGCTCATTCATAAATTAGATTTAACCAAAAACTCACTCAAAACGTGAATAGAAATTGAACTCTCCATTTATGAAAATACGGTTAAAACTTTACATCCTGAAACACCCAAAACACGGGTGAGGCATAATACTCAACCCATAAATTAAGGATATAACCCAATTATACAAAACGCCACCGAAAACTTGGATAATAAAACTCAATACCCAAAAACAACACCTTTCGGTGACGGGGATACCCGAATTCCATCGAAAGTGACAGACACACAAAGTTAAGCCACCTATCAATGTTCTCGAGCTTCACATAGGCCATAGATCCCCGTATCTGGCTCCCAACCGAGTTACCACCGCAAGATACCCAAATGACCCTAGTGTCTACTCGACCTCTAAATGAGTGTCACCACAAAAGCCACAAGTCCCCGTATCCGCCTCACAATGGGCACCACCACAAGACTTAGCTTCGTATACGACTCACAACCCGAGCTACCACCACAAGCTTACATAAAAACATGACTTGGGGACCACTCACTAGACTTCAAACGCGGAAACTAAATTCCACGATGAGTAACGAGACTGGATTACAAACGGGTATCGAGTTCAACCACCCACGATATCTACCTCGAGCCCTTCAACAAAGGTTACGCGGTTATCGAGTTCAACCACCCATGATCTATACCTCGAGCTCCCGCTAGCCACAAACAATATCCAGTCCCAACACGGGGATAAAGTCCCCAACTAAACCAACTGACCGACTCATATGCCTATGGATCCAATGCATTACAGTTTAAAACATTACATGACTCAAAAGAATGAACTAACGCGTTCAAAACATGTAACTCTCAAATAAGGTGCAACTAAGTACACCATACGTCCAAAGCTCCTTAACGAGCTACCAAAACCGAACAAATGTTCCAAAGACTCCACCGAGTACAAATCAAGCTCCAAGAGGCTTAATAGACATTTGGCTTAAACACGAGAGCCAATATGGTTAAACGAACCAAAATACACATTTTCCCAAATTCTTTGATTCTCAAATTTCCATTGGCCTTCGGCCCAAAACCCAAAAGATTTTCCATTTCTAAAACGGTTCCCCAAGGTCGGGAATGACCCAAGCCCAAAGGACTCATACATTCGTACTTTTCAAAACATCCCATTTCATGAATGATGCATAAACCCGACAAACACTTAAAAGTGCATTTTTGACCAAATACTTATTTATGCAATAATTTGTCAAAACCCATTCATTTATGACATATTTATCGAAATGCTAAAAAATCACAAAGATGTGTGCTAAATAAGTTTATAAAGTTAAACCCTTTCAAAATAACCAAACTTATCAGCAGTTAACAGTTTCATGTAGGACGCAAAACCCTTTAAAATAAACATTTTGGCATGTACACCGTTTTCACAAATCAACTTGAACTCACCTCGCTAGATTTAGGTTAAATCTAGATTTTACCCCACTTTGAGCTTCCTTGACGAAACTTGAATCCTCCAAGCCAAAACCTCCAAAACCTAGATCCGAACATTTTCAACCGTAAATAAACATATCCAACCATATAGAAACATTCCCCAAACATTTTACATCAAAACCTCAACTTATACCCAAAACTCTAATTTCCATAAATGAAGAAAATAGAAGGTTACCTTAACCATAACTCCAATCCACCAATAAAACACTCCTAGCTCGCACCAAGATGAGCCATACACCCCCAATCTCTAAAATGATAAAAAGGTTTGGGTGAAAACCCTAGAAATTGAAGAGGATGGTGAAGGAGATGAAGACATCTTTGCTCTAGCTTCCAAGTATGCTAGATGAAGAAGAAACACTTGTTTTAGAAGAGAAAAGGCTCCAAAATGGGTTAGGGTTTGTGTTGGTTCTTGGGGAAAATAGTTTGAGAGAGAGAGATATGAGAAGTGTGAAATAAAATGAGGAGGAGGGTGAAAATCGCATCTTTAAAAAGTCCCTGGGGCCGATCGCGACTATGACCGGGGACTATGCCCTGGGCATAGTCGCGTGGCATTGTCGCCCCCGTCCAGCCCTCCGCGGTACAGGGCTCGCGATTGTGCCACACGATAGTGACATGTATCACTATCGTCGGGCATTGTCGCCCAAGCCGTGCAGGGCTCCGAATCCCTTCCTTTTTCGCGCTCGAAAGTTCCCGATACTACAAGGGACTTGGATAATGTTTTCCTATCACAATCCCACCACTTACAAGTTTCAAAAATGCTCGGAGACCTTTACAAACCGAAAATTACGGGTGTTACAATCCTCCCAACCTTAAAAGAGATTTCGTCCTCGAAATCTGGCACCACCACGCACCCAACATTGCACTTGGCAAGGTTGATTGATTCCCTACCCAAAAGGAATGCCTTCACGAGACCTTACCTCATATACGAACCCGATTACGTCCCGGTTGAGGTTGTCGATGCGTTTCTCATAACGAGCCATCACAAACTCGACCTCAGCGTTCGATATACCTCACCGATGTCGGGGTGAACGTTGCGTCCTTGCTTAATCACTTTCTTAACATTAAATTTCGGTTGCCTCCCAACCTTATGTTGATCTTAATACCTCAAGAGTAACTTACGACCTTACTTGGTCATTTCCACCAAGAATACGATGCATCAAGGTCTCCTCAACAATCTGTTTGTACTTAAAGTCTACCTTGACATTCTCACCAAATGTCTCCAATAATCATTGCAACCAAAAGGTCATCGTCCTTCGACGAAATTTCCTAACAATTAGTTTGGTCTGATCCAATACAACCTTAGATTCGTTCCTCTAAGCTGACACAGACACGATGTCTACAAGGGCTCCCAAACTTCCATAGATCCAAGCATTGACCTGATGTTCCCTCCAGAAACGCACCATTATACTCTACAGATAGTCGATTATCCCAAACCCCAAGGTTACACAACTCCCATAATGCTTTCAATCATTGATCGCCGAATCAATGAAAGCCTTGACGATTACCGACACACCAATGATTGATTCTTAATTATCCACATCTAACCTCTTCAAGGTTACCACCTGACCTGCAGACACACCAGGTCCAACGGAATTGCACTGAAACACACCAACAACCATTGTTTTCGAAACCGAGCTTCGGCACCTAACCTCGAAATGGCCATTCTGCAACGTGGGTATACTACCAAATATTTCGTTCCAGGGTTGCTATGTCGAAGGAAAAAAAATAGAGAATTGACGCCTACTCAAGGAAACAAAACCTCAAATCAAACAGCTTCACCAGCCAACCACAACCTCATCATTAATCACGAGTACCCATCAAGATAGTACACCATCGACACGTAGTATATCGTCGTACCATTGGCCCACAACTTCAAAACCAACCATACCCAAACAACCGCACACGATTTTAACCCAAAGGTTTACCGAAGCATAAATATCCCCACTTAATTAACTGGGAGAGTACTTAAATCTACTACCTCAATCATTCATACATGCATCGGTTCACAAGCCGAACCCAAAATTTGGAACCGACCACAAGTCGGATCATCCGACGCCTCAAATCCCAAGGATTTCTCTACTCCTTAATTACAACTCTTTTCGCGATAGGGTTTTAAATCTATAGCCCTAATGAGTTCAAGGTTTTTCAACTACTATGCCAGTTTGAAATTTTATAAACCTTCAAACGCAAAAGCTCTATAACTATTAATCATACGAATAAAATCTGCTACCTTTACTCGGTAGGTGTACAAAGTGGTCACGACCGCCACACATATAAAACCATTTCAGGAAATATTTGATCAATAATCAAGGTAATATTGACACCAACGAAAGATATTTCAACAACCTTTTTCAAAGGAACCGCTACGTTCCCAACATGTATAAATTTGTGTCACGAATGAGAAATAGTTTTACATACTAAAACAGTGTATAACAAAACGTTTGTACAAAACTGCAGAAGGGGATATTTACTAAATCAAATCCCAAGAGTTCACATTTAGCCATGTAATGTCATGAAATAAAATTCCCCAAAACTTAGTAAAGACATATACATGCAATTTGATCAAACGTAAGAGTAATCTAGTTTGATTTCAAACTTTAGGTCGTACAAATGAAATGCTTGCAAAACCCCAAACAACATTTTCATGATGTCAAACTCTCAAAGGTTCCACAACAAAACTTGCATGCGGCAGTTTATTTCACAAAACTAGTAAGGTGATATGTACATGCACTTTGTTTAAAACATAAAATAATTTATGTCGGTTTCAAGTTCAAAGACAATTAATAATATGCTCTCATCGTTCTAAAATGTTAGTTAAAATACTATGACGGACGTTCCAAATAGACATGTATGCATACTATATGCAACTCACACAAAGCTCAAGGAAAACGATACCACTTGACACCATTAAAGTCACCCCATTAAATCCACAAAATCGCATGAATTAAAATTCTCATTAAAAACTCAAACACCGAGATAAAAAGGGAGATAACTTTCGTCCAAACCTTAACATACGCGGAGGAGATCCAATGTTAAAGTCGTAAACTGTAGTTACTTATCCAAGACCCTAAACAACATCAAAATACGCACCCCACAAAAATCCGAAATAACGTTAGACAACAATATGAATGAAGAAAATCTTCAACAACGTTTGCAACCTCATGCCATAAAACAATTTATGCATGCTCGAAATCATGGTTCAAAACCTTGTGTGTGCCAAAACATTGTTCCAAGCTCTGCAAATTTAATCCACATGACGATTTGGAAATATGAGAATTAATCGATGCAATTTATTTTAGAAATACATTTCGTGCATGAATTTGATCGGCACCCAACACCTCGAAACCACACTCGGTTTCTTAGTTACACTATCGTCATCCAGATACTCAACATCTTAAGGCAAAGATCAAGGATCTCATAGGTTCACCTCACAATTTCTCCTCGATGTAACATCGATTCCCAAAGTCTATGGTTCTAATCCAACCAATCCATCCGACCTGAAACGGTCCACTTAATGCAATCGCCATGCTTACCGTCACTCCAAGTGACGAATACTAAAATCGTCAACTCCTTCTAATGACTACCCATTTAGAACTACTTCACTACCCCAACGATTATCATACCAAGGCAGTTCAAGCATACACACATAACTCGTAGGTTCACCATAACACTGGCCAGGTGCTATTATGAACGTACTGTACATGATCATCCTTGCCATTCTCGGCGTGACTCCCGTTCCTAGTGGCTCCACTCACCTCAAATAATCAAATCTTAAAGTGCTTAATTGTGCAATCTTGCATTCAATCGCTTAAAATTACGCTAGTTTGAGTCTAGGCATTCAAAATCAACACCTAATTCTCTCAAACTTAAGCTCTGATACCAACTTGTAACACCCTTAAATATGGAAATAGCAACTAATTCAAATTTTTCTAAATACACCAATAAATGATTCATCTACAATCACAATTTAAGACTTAACCTCAATACACACATTCATTCTGTACATACAGTCTATAATAAGGACGGGTGCTACTAAAACCCAATAATGGTCACTATCTCCAAACTACGGAAGACTTCACCAAATACTTACACTTGTGAAAAACTAAGTACGTCTCTTCATAGTACCGCTAGAGCCAAACCCCCATCTAGAACCTGATGCACATGCCGACAAATAAAAAGGTTAGGCTTAACGCCTAGTGAGCTCAAGAGTTTTCAACATATATAAATTAATCGTTTAAAAAGAAAAAATGCGGTTAAAGTCATAATCCTTCAATTTGATATGTCTTACATACGAAAACGACTCATTCTCCAAAGATATGCATTTTAAGCAAAGAACACCAATTTAATCGTTTTCCAATCCAAACTACTTCAAGGATGATGATACCAATATAAACCGCTCATTCATAAATTAGATTTAACCCAAAATTTACTCAAAACGTGAATAGAAATTGAACTCTCCATTTATGAAAATACGGTTAAAACTTTACATTCCGAAACATCCAAAACACGGGTGGGGCATAATACTCAACCCATAAATTAAGGATATAACCCAATTATACAAAACGCCACCGAAAACTTGGATAATAAAACTCAATACCCAAAAACAACACCTTTCGGTGACGGGGGATACCCGAATTCCATCGAAAGTGACGGGCACACAAAGTTAAGCCACCTATCAATGTCTCGAGCTTCACATAGGCCATGGATACCCGTATCCGGCTCCAAACCGAGCTACCACCGCAAGATACCCAAATGACCCTAGTGTCTACTCGACCTCTAAATGAGTGTCACCACAAAAGCCACAAGTCCCCGTATCCGACTCACAATGGGCACCACCGCAAGACTTAGCACCGTATACGGCTCACAACTCGAGCTACCACCACAAGCTTACATAAAAACATGACTTGGGGACTACTCACTAGACTTCAAACGCGGATATTAAATTCCACGATGAGTAACCAGAATAGATTACAAACGGGCATCGAGTTCAACCACCCACGATATCTACCTCGAGCTCTTCAACAAAGGTTACGCGATTATCGAGTTCAACCACCCACGATCTATACCTCGAGCTCCCGCTAGCCACAAACAATATCCAGTCCCAACACGGGGATAAAGTCCCTAACTAAACCAACTGACCGACTCATATGCCTATGGATCCAATGTATTACAGTCTAAAACGTTACATGACTCAAAAGAATGAACTAATGCATTCAAAACATGTAACTCTCAAATAAGGTGCAACTAAGTACACCATACCTCCAGAGCTCCTTAACGAGCTACCAAAACTGAACAAATGTTCCAAAGACTCCACCGAGTAAAAATCAAGCCTCAAGAGGCTTAATAGACGTTTGGCTAAAACACGAGAGCCAATATGGTTAAACGAACCAAAATACACATTTTCCCAAAATCTTTGATTCTCAAATGTCCATTGGCTTTCGACCCAAAACCCAAAAGATTTTCCATTTCTAAAATGTTTCCCCAAGGTCGGGAATGACCCAAGCCCAAAGGACTCACACATTCGTACTTTTCAAAACATCCCATTTCATGAATGATGCATAAACGCGACAAACACTTAAAAGTGCATTTTTGACCAAATACTTATTTATGCAATAATTTGTCAAAACCCATTCATTTATGACACATTTATCGAAATGCTCAAAAATCACAAAGATGTGTGCGAAATAAGTTTAAAAAGTTAAACCCTTTCAAAATAACCAAACTTATCAGCAGCTAACAGTTTCATGTAGGACGTAAATTCCTTTAAAATAAACATTTTGGCATGTACACCGTTTTCACAAATCAACTTGAACTCACCTCGCTAGATTTAGGCTAAATCTAGATTTTACCCCACTTTGAGCTTCCTTGACGAAACTTGAATCCTCCAAGCCAAAACCTCCAAAACCTAGATACGAACATTTTCAACCGTAAATAAACATATCCAACCATATAGAAACATTCCCCAAATATTTTACATCAAAACCTCAACTTATACCCAAAACGCTAATTTCCATAAATGAAGAAAAGAGAAGGTTACCTTAACCATAACTCCAATCCACCAATAAAACACTCCTAGCTCGCACCAAGATGAGCCATACACCCCCAATCTCTAAAATGATAAAAAGGTTTGGGTGAAAACCCTAGAAATTGAAGAGGATGGTGAAGGAGATGAAGACATCTTTGCTCTAGCTTCCAAGTATGCTAGATGAAGAAGAAACACTTGTTTTAGAGGAGAAAAGGCTCCAAAATGGGTTAGGGTTTGTGTTGGTTCTTGGGAAAACGGTTTGAGAATGAGAGATATGAGAAGTGTGAAGTAAAATGAGGAGAAGGGTGAAAATCGCATCTTTAAAAAGTCACTGGGGCCGACCGCGACTATGACCGGGGACTATGCCCTGGGCATAGTCACGTGGCATTGTCGCTCGCGTCCAGCCCTCTGCGGTACAGGACTCACGATTGTGCCACGCGATAGTGACATGTGTCACTATCGTCGGGCATTGTCGCCCAGGCCGTGCAGGGCTCCGAATCCCTTCCTTTTTCGCACTCGAAAGTTCTCGATACTCCAAGGAACCTGGATAATGTTTTCCTATCACAATCCCACCACTTACAAGTTTCAAAAACGCTCGGAGACCTTTACAAACCGAAAATTACGGGTGCTACAGGTAGTAGCGCTCTGACCATTCCAGGTACTTGAAGTTTTTGTTACAAGCTTGGTTTTAAAAAAGTATAAAAGCACCCTTCAAAATTAAGTAGGTGTACCGTTACAACAATGACTTTTTTCCCAAGGACGATTGAGAGGTAGCTTGTGCACCCGCTATTTCCTTAGTAGGCATCCCCCCCCCCCTCCACAATTACACAGTTTGTGTTGTAAAAGACCCTTAATGTTCCATATATGTTGTACTTTTGAAATACAAGTTTTTACGACACTTTTGAAACAAATTGTTGTATTGCCTTTCATAAAACATTACTTGAAAAAATAGATGATTTGCTTATAAAACATTCCAGCTACTTGAAGTTTTTGTTATAAGCTTGGTTTTAAAAAAGTATAAAAGCACCATTCAAAGTTAAGTGGGTACACATGCTACCTAGCGGTATTAGAGCCTTTGGCCTCCTAGGAGGTTAGGGGTTCGAACATCACCAAAGGTGAGGACGGTGTGAGTTTATTTGTTGTATTTGTCGTATATAAATATTATAAAAAAATGGGTGCACCATTACAGCAGTAACTCTTTTCCTAAGGACGATTGAGAGGTAACTTGTGCACCCACTATTTCCTTAGTTGGCCTGCCCCTACACTTACAGAGTTTGTGTTGTAAAAGACCTTTAATGTTCCATATATGTTGTACTTTTGAAATACAAGTTTTTACGACACTTTGAAATAAATTGTCATATTGTATTTTATAAAACATTACTTGAAAAACTATTCTATAAGATGATTTGCTTATAGAACATTTCTCAAATTCTAATAAAAAACTAATATGACACTTTATTATAAAATTTCCTAAAAATTGTTAAGACGTCAAAAAAAGTCATATGAACTTATTGTAACACTTTTATATGGGTTGTACAATCGCTTGGTGTTGGTTCTATAAATGCTAGTCCTACAAAACAAGTTATTATTTTATTTTAAAAATGCCCTAAAAAGTTATTAAGACGCCCAAAAGCATTTTATAAACTCATTGCAACTAGTGATGGCCATCTCGGGCCGGCCCGACCAGTTAACCGAGCCCGAACCACCTCAAAACCCGGCCAGGGCCGGCCCGATACCAAACCGGTTTGAAGCCCGAAATCATGGACCGGTTCATGTTTTTAGAGTTTTTGGCGGCCCGAGCCCGGTTCACGGCCCCGTTTTTGGCCCGGCCCGGCCCGACCTGATTCGTACTTTTCAAAAAAAAGAGACGCTATGTTACCGTTTATATACGTTTTTTTGTATTTTTTTACCCCCCCAAACCCCTATAAATACTTGTATAGTAAGTTTGTAACTTAAAATTATATATAAAACGTATTTTTAAAGTGTATTTTAGTGATTTATTATAATAAAACGTAATTTTAAAGTGTATTTTAGTGATTTATTATAAATAAAACGTATTTTTAAATTGTATTTTAATGATCCATTATATAAATAAATTATTTTAAAAATATACGAGAAAATCATCGGCCCGATCACGGTCCAGTTTGGGCCTGGCCCGGCCCGGCCCGGCCCGTTTTTTATATAACCGGTTTATTCCCACCTTAAACGGGCCGAACATTTTTGAGTGAAGCCCGGCCCGGCCCGGCCCAAAGCCCGTTGGACCCAGTTTTTGCTTTCATTGTTGAGGCCCGAAGCCCGTTTTTGCCTGGCCAGGCTCGGCCCGAGCCCGATTTTTGGCCATCACTAATTGCAACACGTTTACATAAGATGCATATTTTTCGTTCTATAAATTTAGGTCATACAAAACAATCTATTATGACATTTAAATATTTTTAACTACTTTTACACCTGATCTGTTATAGTGTCTCCCAATTATTTTTCATTTTTTATCAACTCAAAATTAGGGATCTTGTAGTTTTTTAGTTTTTCCTTCTCTATTATTGTTTTTATGTCATGTAAACAAAGTCTTTTATCAATATGTAACTATTGCAACCACTATCTTTTTAACAGAAAAACATGAACATTTTCGAAAAGAAACATACTCATTTATTAATATCATAGATCAAAAGCAAAACAAAAATCAAAATATGCAAATAAATGACAACATAGGGCCTGTTTGTTAGCAGCTTAATGAGCTTAACGAAACTCACAACTTATTCAATCAGTTATATATGACTGTTTGGTAGTGGCTTAATAATATAGAAAGTGACTTATTCAGTAAGATTTCAAGGGGGAGCTTTATACAGAAAGCCAAGTTTTTTCCAAACCAGTCCCTCCCATTAAAAAATACGTTTCTTTCATCTATGAAAAAATTATCTCAAATAAAAATCTTCCAAATCTATACAGACAAATTAATCCACACTGACAACTTTATCCATACAGAACTTAATGAAAAACCAACCAAACAGCCCCATACTGTAATAACAATAATCATTTTCATTACTTTTATTTTTTTATTAAAATCAAACATCCCATAACACTAATTTATTCATATAAAAGGTTAATTTGGAATTTGATTTTCTTAAGACAACATACGTATATGATTAGGGGTAATTTATATATGAAGTTGGTATTGAATAATATATTTATATTCTCCAATGATTATAATCATAAAGTCTCAATATATTATTAATTTTTAATTAAATAAATTAAAATAGCAAGTGGTTTTTTTTTATTTTTAATCAATTTTTATATTTGATATATTAAAATTGATATTTGTAGAAAGAACACATTAAGATATATGCATATTATTGGTCTTAAAAATTTAATTTGGTGTGAGAGATGGGGAGGTGGCAACCACTAATAAAGTATTTGCAAATAATAAATTTGTTTTGTGTAATAAAATCCAATTATTTATCAAATAAAATCAATATTTTGATTCTCAAATTAAATTTCATAAATTGTAACACATGTATCATATTTTCAAGATTATCTTTTTGATACTTTAATAGTTTTTAAAACGAAGTATATCTTAAAAACCCTACAAATATATTTAAAAAAGTTTTGAAATATTAAACTCGTCAATAATATAATTTTTGATTCAAAAGTTAACAAAATACCCATAACAACTTGGATATTTTATCTATACTATATTATAAAGATGACATAAAAAACTCTTAAAAACAAGTAATATACCGCTATTTAATTCTTATTACTTAAAAAACAACCATAAAAACTGTATGTACTAAATTTAATGTTATTCATTAATTTTCAATCATTATCTCTAACCATTTTAACTCCCCTAAAATAACTCTCAGCATATTTTAGATATAAAAAATCTAAAATATAATTAAAAAATCTTACAGAATATTTTATAAAAAAAAATTATATTATTAACCCAAAATAAATTACATTATATTATTAAGTCTAAATTAAACAAATTTATATAAAAAAATCATTATCACTCTCTCACAACCATCAAAAATCGTAATGTAAATCGACAAAAAACAGAAAATAAAATGAAACATTAAAATCGTGATGTATCTAGCTGCATTGCCCGAATACACTTCTAGTATATAACCAAAATAGTACGATATATATTCTTAAAGATTCGTTTCAGATAGTAATATAAGTTGAAATGGTTTTAATCATGAGATAGTTGTTTCGCAATAATTTTTTTTAATTGATTGATTAAATTGAATTCATTTTATCTCTCTTAAACGAGACTAAATCAAACTGTTGAATTTAAATTAATTAAAATTTTATTAGAACAATCTAATTTTATTTTCAGTAATAAAAACATTAATTTAAAACATGGAATTGATTGAACCAGTAAAGTAGGACCGATGTTGATTGGCTCAATATTATATGTTAGGGATCGGGGGAAAGTTAGTCGATCGGTTGACCGGATTTCTTGAGAATCGTGTAAGTCACTTTCCGAATTGGTATTTCGGCCCTATGCCTGGGTTGCACGAAATCCAATATGGGATAAGACTCAAGAACACTCTCGTTTTTAGGCACAAAAGCGAGAGCAAATTTGCTGGAGAGTATATGATGATTGTTTAAAATTGTGTGTCTAAAACATAAGTATATACGGTATATATACTAGTCTCATTCGTAAAATAGGAAATAACGGAAAAATGGCAATGATTGTAAATTACTATCAATTATAGTCGATTACAATCAATTTAGCTAAAAAATGGCAATGATTGTAAATCACTATCATTATAGTCGATTACAATCAATTTAGCTAAAATTAAGGGCAGAAAATAACTGACCATTAAATGTTCAGTAAATGCAGATTTAGTCCATAAATAGACACCAAGAGCTTCTGGTCCAGAGACGCCCATCAGAGGCTCTGCCGTGCCAAAGAGGCTCTGATGTGCCTTAAGAGGCTCTGTCGAGCCTTAAGAGGCTCTGTCGTGCCAACGAGGCTCAGAGGCTCTGTCGTGCCTTCAGAGGCTCTGTCGTGCCTTCAGAGGCTCTGCCACTTGGATCACCGCTAGGGGCGTTGCCCCTTGACCCCCCGCCATTTCATCGTGTCCGGGATCAAACTCGTCTTATAACAAGTGTGCACTCCGCACCACCTAACTTGTATTAGATCATAGTTTGAAACCCATTAGTACTCGTGTTATAACCAATTACACTTAAATGCCTGGTGACACTAAAATCACCAACAATCCTCCCCCATTTTAGTGTAACCCATGAAATAACACATTTGAATTAAACAAACCAAACTTGCACATAAATGAAAATATCGAAACGATTGAATTTTCACATTTGTATTTTACACATTCCAAATATTCGAGAATCAAGGT
The DNA here is from genome assembly GCA_954870635.1 of Arctium minus. Classification (NCBI taxonomy): domain Eukaryota; kingdom Viridiplantae; phylum Streptophyta; class Magnoliopsida; order Asterales; family Asteraceae; genus Arctium; species Arctium minus. The sequence continues at coordinate 38,702,270 of OX941080.1, read as the reverse complement.
GTCCCAAGGATTGAACCCATCAACTCAATTGAATACCTGAAGATAAAATACATACAAATTTCTTATATGTCCATCAAATTAAAACTTGACACAATTATAAAGTCGTGTGTCCTAATCCTCTCATGATTGTATAAAGGCCAAGTCCCAACCTTTTGAAATGCGGCTACACTTCACAATCACATAGGTAATTCCTTTACTTCGTGTACCTGCAAATACACTTTATCAAAGGAATTATTAAGGAGATAAACTTCACCCTAACCACTGCAGGACTGAACACATACCTGGGATGATTCAACTTGTGTTCCAATTTATAAGTGTGAGCTTTCCACATTGAATTCAACTTCTAATGTCATATTAGAAGGGAATTGGGTGTCTCACCTTTATAAATTTATAAGGACTTTAATCTCATCCCAATCGCAGACTTGTGCACTAAGTCTCTTGTCAGACCTTTAGTTAAATGATCTGGTTGCGTTCTAATAAACTCAACGGAGATTACACCATTCATGATTAATTCTCTAATCATACTATGTCTAACACCCAGGTGTCTAGACTTACCATTGTAAACTTGGCTATAAGCCTTAGCCAAAGTGGTCATACTATCACAATGGATTGAAATAGGTGCAATTGGCTTTGGCCACAATGGAATCTCATGAATTAAATTCCTTAGCCACTCCGCCTCATTACCGGCGGCGGCTAGTGCAACAAACTCAGATTCCATTGTTGAGTTTGTAATACAAGTTTGCTTTTTAGATGCCCAAGAGATAGCACTTCCTCCAAGCAAAAATACCCAACCACTAGTTGAGGAATGATCCTCCATGTTGGATATCCAACTTGCATCCGAATAACCTTCTAAAACCGAAGGATATCGTAAATAACTCAAACCATAATCCATGGTTCCCTTGAGATATTTGAATACTCTTTGAACCGCTTGCCAATGTTGAGTACTAGGATTACTAGTATACCGGCTCAATCGTCCCACGTCATAAGCTATATCGGGCCTGGTGCTTGTCATGGCGTACATCAAGCTACCAATGGCCTTAGAGTATTCAAGTTGTGAAATAGCCTTGCCCGTATTAGGCATTAATTTCACACTTGGATCCATGGGAGTGCTTACGGGAGAACACTCACGGTAATTAAACTTATTGAGAATTTTCTCAATATAATGCGATTGCGTCATAACAATCCCTTTGTTAACCCGTTTAATCCTTATACCAAGGATTACATCAGCCTCTCCCATGTCTTTCATGGAAAATTTAGATGACAACAATTTCTTAGTCTCATCTACATGATTTTGGTCAGTTCCAAAAATTAACATGTCATCTACATACAAGCAGATGATCACACCCGCACCAGTAGCATCAAATCTACTATAAACACATTTGTCACATTGGTTTAAAGAAAACCCACATGAAAAAATGACTTCATCAAACTTTTGATGCCATTGTTTAGGTGCTTGCTTCAACCCATACAAGGATTTCACAAGTTTACAGACCTTATGTTCGTTTCCGGGCATAACGAAACCTTCCAGTTGTTTCATGTAAACTTCCTCTTGAAGATCACCATTCAAGAAGGCTGTTTTAACACCCATTTGATGGATAATCAGATTGTGTATTGCCGACAAGGCGATTAACAATCTAATAGTCGAAATACGTGCCACCGGAGCATACGTATCGAAATAGTCAATACCGGGTTTTTGCCGAAACCCTTGAATTACTAACCGGGCCTTGAATTTATCAATCGTCCCATCAACTTTCATCTTCTTTTTGAAGATCCATTTGCATCCAAGTGGTTTAGAACCTGGAGGCAAATCTGATAACACCTAAGTGTTATTCTCAAGAATTGATGATATTTCGTCATCAATTTCTTCCTTCCAAAAGGCGACATCTCGAGATTCCATCGCTTCTTTGAAAGTCTTTGGGTCATCCTCAATACTGTAACAATAAAAGTATTGAAGCCCAAGCTCATCCCTTGAACCTTCCACCAAATACAGTTGGAATTCGGGACCGAAATTTTTGGCAATTCGACCTCTTTGGCTTCTCCGGACCTGCTGTGTTTCTGGACTTGAAACACCATCCAAACTTTCTGGATTTTGCACTTTATTGGTGCTAGGAAACAGGTCCTTAGGCCTTTGCATTGATGAAAATCGCATCTCATCAAAAATCGCATCACGCGATTCGATTACGGTGTTAATCGACACCGAATCATTAGGTTCGATTACGTAGAACCTATAAGCCTTGGAATTTTCTGCATATCCAATGAATATACAATCAATTCCACGTTCACCCAAAGTTTTCCTTTTGGGTTCGGGTAGTTTTACAACAGCCCGACAACCCCAAATTCGAAAATAATTCAAATTCGGAGTTTTCTTGAACCAAAGTTCATATGGGGTTCTTTTGTTCCTTTTATTTGGAACTCTGTTCAAAACATAACAGGCGGTTAACATGGCCTCTCCCCAAAATCCCTCACTCAAACCCGAGTAAGAAAGCATCGAGTTTACCATTTCCTTTAAAACTCGATTTTTACGTTCGGAAACCCCGTTTTGTTGAGGTGTGTATGGTGCCGTTGTCTCATGGATGATACCAACTGATTGAAAATATTGGGGATCCATATATTCCCCTCCACGATCAGTTCTAATACATTTAATCGAATTACCCAATTATAGTTCGACTTCAGTTTTGTAAATTTTAAACTTTTCTAAGGCTTCATCTTTTGCATGCAAAAGATATACATAACAAAACCGAGTATTGTCGTCAATAAAAGTGACAACATACTTTTTATTTCCCAAGGAAGGAGTGGAGTGGAAATCACACAGATAACTGTGTACAAGCTCCAAAACATCCGTATTCCGTTTAACGATCGGAAAAGGTTGTTTTGTAACTTTTGTGAGCATGCAAGTTTGGCACCTCTCCGCATTAATGTCAAAGGCTGGAATTAATCCATCTTTTGACATTTCATGCATCCTTCTAAAATTCACATGCCCCAATCTAGCATGCCATAACATTGAATCAACAATTTTAGAAGAAGACGATGACGATATAAAAGCAGAATTTTCAGAACATAAAATTTTATTAACCACATTTAAGCGAAACGTGCGATCACACAAATAACCAAAACCAATAAAATGGCCACCTCGAGATAGGATAAACCTATTCGATTCAAATACTTGTTTAAATCCAAGATTATCCAAACAACTATCACTTACTAAGTTCTTACGAATTCTATGCACAAACAAAACATCAAACAATTTAAGTGTATTTCCAGAAGAAAATTCTAAATTAACTACTCCAACTCCACAAACTTGTGCACTCGACTCGTTTCCCATATTCAACACCGAACCGTCTTCAACCGGTGTCAATTTCTCGAACCACCGACGATCCTTGCAAATATGGCTTGTCTCTCCCGAGTCGATCCACCATGCACAGTCATCATCCTGCACATAAAACGACTCAGGTATGAGTGAAACATAATTCTGGACAGAATTATCAAAGTTAGTCAAAAACTGACCTCCTTTCACTTGATCGCGATCATTAGACCCCAATCCACTTCCACTCGAACCAGCACCATTATTGTTCAATTTCACCTGACAATCACGTTTGTGATGACCCACCTTGTTGCATCTCCAACACACCAAATCCTTTTTCCTTTTAACGGATTTGTTGGGTCCATCAAACTTACGTTTCTTGCCTTTTCCGTTATTGTTGGAGTTGGTTTTCTTCTCCTCCACCATGTGGACAGAGGGCTGTCCAGATTCAATTTTCCCTTTGGATTTGCCATTTTCTTGCACCCGAAGAGATTCTTCGATGCGCAAATGACTCCCAAGTTGAACCAATGACAGTTCCTCTTTTTGATGTTTCAAGTTATGCTTAAAATCTTTCCAAGAAGGTGACAGTTTGTCAATCACACTCGACACAGCAATAGATTCATCCATATGCATGTTGTGGAGTGTAAATTGAACCAAGATACGAAGGATTTCATTATATTGTTCCATTACAGGCCTCGAGTCCACCATTTTATAACTGTTAAAATCGCTAACCAAGAACTTCTTACTTCAAGCATCTTCAGCGATATACTTGGACTCGAGGGAATCCCATAATTCCTTCGCACTTGCCACGTTTTGGTAGATATCAAAAATGGAATCGCACATACCGTTTAAGATGTGTCCTTTGCAGATATAGTCATCATTCTCCCACTTGCTCCTTCTCCTTGTGTACTCCAACGTCTCATCCTCCATCACTTCTGGCATGGGTGTACTCAGCACATATACTACCTTCAGAGCGGTCAGCAGAAAGTGCATCTTTTCTGCCAACGTCTGAAGTCAGTGCCTTTAAAATTCTCCAGCTTTCCAAACTTTGATGTCATCTATTTCACAGAATCAACCATGATCGACATGTCGAGATACCAATTCGATTGTTAGGGATCGGGGGAAAGTTAGTCAATTGGTTGACCGGATTTCTTGAGAATCGTGTAAGTCACTTTCCGAATTGGTATTTCGACCCTATGCCTGGGTTGCACGAAATCCAATATGGGATAAGACTCAAGAACACTCTCGTTTTTAGGCACAAAAGCGAGAGCAAATTTGCTGGAGAGTGTATGATGATTGTTTAAAATTGTGTGTCTAAAACATAAGTATATACGGTATATATACTAATCCCATTCGTAAAATAGGAAATAACGGAAAAATGGCAATGATTGTAAATCACTATCAATTATAGTCGATTACAATCAATTTAGCTAAAAAATGGCAATGATTGTAAATCACTATCATTATAGTAGATTACAATCAATTTAGCTAAAATTAAGGGCAGAAAATAACTGATCATTAAATGTTCAGTAAATGCAGATTTAGTCTATAAATAGACACCAAGAGCTTCTGGTCCAGAGACGCCCATCAGAGGCTCTACCGTGCCAAAGAGGCTCTGATGTGCCTTAAGAGGCTCTGTCGAGCCTTAAGAGGCTCTATCGTGCCAACGAGGCTCAGAGGCTCTGTCGTGCCTTCAGAGGCTCTGTTGTGCCTTCAGAGGCTCTGACGTGCCTTCAGAGGCTCTGCCATGCCTTCAGAGGCTCTGCCACTTGGATCACCGCTAGGGGCGTTGCCCCTTGACCCCCCGCCATTTCATCGTATCTGGGATCAAACTCGTCTTATAACAAGTGTGCACTCTGCATCACCTAACTTGTATTAGATCATAGTTTGAAACCCATTAGTACTCGTGTTATAACCAATTACACTTAAATGTCTGGTGACACTAAAATCACCAACATTATACAGCTAAAAGGTTTTCATAGTTTGGTTTAATTAGAAATATTGTATAATCAAATGGAGTAACAAATAATTAATAATGATATAGTTCCAAAAAAATTAGAACAAATTAAATAAAGCGAAACAATTTTTGTTTTAACAGTAAATGTTTCGACTAGTTTGTACGCACCTAGACTAATCTCATAGGGTTCTGGAGAATGATCATGAAAATCTCTAGTGGCCTGGGAAACTAGGGCAGACCTGTGTATGTTCAAGTGGGTTTCCATGCACCCGCTCTACTTATTTTCGCAAGTCGGATTTTTTTTAGGTATGAAAGGTGCAATCTCAAAATTTTGAAGGGTGTTTTGAAATATTAGAAAATATAAGAATTATCAACCAAAAAAAAACTAAAAAAAGACCCCGGAATCAACCAAAAAATCGAAACCGAATCTTGAAATCAACCAAAAAAATCCCTCTAAATCGATCAAAAAACTTAAACATCCCTTGAAACCAACCAAATAAAACTTTAAAAATCCCTCAAAGCGATGGATTCAACTAAAAACGCGTCAGGTGATTTTTTTCAAGCATTTGATCTACCTTTAAGATACTTTCGTTCAACAAAACTCCTGAACACTATCTGAAAAGACTGTGACCTTTGAGGAAGAGCCCAAATTACCCGATCTTTATTGCGGGTGAATTAACCATCGAGGTTACAACATAGGAAGGTTATTTTTGGAATTTTAACATGTCTAGGGTGTGTTGGAATCAATGTTATAAAAAACTCGCCGTACAGCCGCCATGGCGCGCCATGGCACCAAGACTTGTGTGTCACGTCACGTTAAGCCCATGGCACACCATGGCCTAATGCGTAGTTATCGTAATGAGATATTTGATTTTTCTTTACTTTTTTATGTCTTATTTGCAAGTTTTTCATATATAACCTAATTTAACTTGCTTATTACTATTGATTCATTGAGTAACACTACAAAACATACATTTTTATATAAATATTATATATGAATCATAAATTTGACTCCATAAGTCACGCCTTGAAAACGCCGTGACTCCTAATGTAACACCCCGAAATCGTTGGCCGAAGAGATAGCGAAGGAAAACATCCACAGTGCCCCGCGCGGGTTAAGTCATGCCACGAACCGTGCGAGGCTCTGTTTCCTCGCGGCTCCAATGGTCCGCGCGGCTCTTCGCGTGGGTCAGGTCGCGCCGCCATCCACACGGAGCCACTGTGCTCTTTTAAAAGAGAGAAAATCGGTCCCGAACCCCATTTTTCATCCAAACGTCAAATCTTCTCCCCATTTCTCTCCCAAATCGACCCTCCAACCTCCAATACGAACCCTGACCCATTTTTGAGAGTTTTCCCCTAAATCTAAGTGATTATTCACCATCTAACAAGTTTTGGAAGCTAGAACCATCATCCTTCCATCTTCATATTCTCCATCAAGCTTCTTAAGGTTCACCCAACCTTTTACTCCCTCCGTCCCAAAATAAGTGTCTACATTACTATTTTTGTTTGTCCCAAAATAAGTGTCCACTTTCAAAAGTAAATTTCCACTTTCCCATTATACCCTTAATTATGTGATGGAGAAATTTTCTCTCTCTATAATTAAGGGTAAAATTGTACTTTGGTTAATTAAATAGTGTAATAATTACACACTCCTAAAACCGTGTGCCTTTTTCATTATGGACATTTATTTTGGGACGAAGGGAGTATCTATTTTGAAGATGGGAAGTTTGTGGCTCATTTTGGTGACCTAAGAGTGCATTGTTGATGGATTCAAGTTGTGGGTAAGGTAATCTTCTATTTTCTTCATCTAAGAAAGTTAGGGTTTTGGTATAACTTGGGATCTTCATGTATAATGTTTGGGGAACGATTCTTTATGGTTGAATATTATTATTTATGGCTGGAAATGTATGGATCTAGGTTTTTGGGAAGTTTTCGGCTTGAGGATCCAAGTGTTTTCCAAAGGAGCTCAAGTTGGGTAAAATCTAGATTTAGCCTAAATCTAGCAAGGTGAGTTCGGAACTTGATCTTGTGAATTTTCTTTCTGGAGTTTTGTACAAGCGCCTTGTTATACATTGTTTTAGTACGTAAAATTATTTCTCATCTATGGCATAAATTGATGCATGTTAGGACCATAGTGGTCCATTTGAACAGTTTTTACTGTATCCCTGGTTATTGTCATTATTAGTTTGAATAATGACCAAACGGTTTTCGAAATGATTTTAAGTATCGAGCGTTAGAGGCCACTTTGTACACCTACCGAATAAACGGTAGTGGATTTTATTCGTATGATTAATGGTTATAAAAACTTTTGCATTTGAGAGTTTTATAAATCTCAAGATGACATATTAGTTTGAAAAACCTTGAACTCAATCGAAGCTATAGGTTGAAACCCTTCGGTAGAGCGAGTCGTAATTAAGGACTAGAGGAGTCCTTGGGAATTGAAGCTTCGAATGACTGATTGGGGGTTAGTTTTAAATTTTGGGATTTCAGTTATGTGAACCGGTGAACGCATAAATAATTGAGGTATTAGATCTGTGAATTCTCCCAGTTAATTTAGTGTTGATCTTTCGGTTCCGGTAAAACTGTGGGTTAAACTTTGTGTGGTTGCTTTATTTTGGTGGGTTACGAACTGATGGGTTGAATTTCGACATCATTCCTAGGGCGGATGTGTACCATCTGGATGAGTCTTCAGGAATAAGGGAATATATGGTGGTATATCCACGGTTGCGGTGTAGACATTTTGAGGATAGGTGTCGACATTCGAATTTGGAGGACAGTGACCGTTGGGGTGTTTCCGTGCACTTTCGTTGAATTTGGTGGGACTGCAAGTTAAGTAGTAACCTTAAGGATACTAGGAGCTGACAATTAAGGGTCGATCATTGGTAATTCTATAATCAGCAAGGTTTCCGCTGATTTACCAGCCGATGTTTGCATGCATTACGGGAGTTGTGTAACCGTGGAGTTTGGGGTAATCCGATATCTACACATGTTGTATTATGGCAGTTTGAGGAACCAATTTATTGAAGATTGGATCGGACCAATCTAGTGCTAGGAATTTCCTCAAGGAAAGGACAATAAACCTTTATGGTATTGATTATTGGAGGAAGTAGTGAGACCGTCGAAGTAGACCTTGAACAGAAATCGATTATTGAGGAGACCGTGATGTGTTGGAATTAGAAGTATTTAAGGGTAATGTTCACCTTTGGGTGACCTTGGTGGAAGTGGTTAATTAAGATCGTAAGTTGCTCTTGAGGTGATAAGGACAACCTAAGGTTGGGAGACAACCGAGACCTAAAGGATAGGAAAGTGATATGATGAGGACTCGATGTACATTCCGTCATCTGTGAGGTATATCGAACGTTGATATCGGGTGTGCGGTGGCTTGTCATGAGAAATACAGTGACAACCTTAACCGGGATATAATCGGTTTCATAGGTGAGACAAGGTATCGTGAAAGTATCCCTCTTTGGATAAAGAGCCAACTGATCTCACTAAATGCAACGTTAGTCGGGGTTAGATTTCGAGGACGAAATCTATTTTAAGGTTGGGAGGATTGTAACACCCCGAAATCGTTGGTCGAAGAGATAGCGAAGGAAAACAGCCACATTGCCTTGTGCGGCTCTCCGCGCGGGTTGAGCTGCGCCACGAACTGCGTGAAGCTTTATTTTCTCGCGGCTCCAGTGGTCCGCGTGGGTCAGGCAGTGCCGCCATCCACGCGGAGCCACTTTGCTCTTTTAAAAGAGAGAAAACAGGTTCCAAACCCCATTTTTCACCCAAACCTCAAATCTTCTCCCCATTTCTCTCCCAAATCGACCCTCCAACCTCCAATACTAACCCTAACCCATTTTTGAGAGTTTTGGAAGCTAGACCCATCATCCCTCCATCTTCATCTTCTCCATCAAGCTTCTTAGGGTTCACCCAACCTTTTATCTATTTTGAAGATGGGAAGTTCGTGGCTCATTTTGGTGACCTAGGAGTGCATTGTTGATGGATTCAAGTTGTGGGTAAGATAATCTTCTATTTTTGTTCATCTAAGAAAGTTAGGGTTTTGATATAACTTGGGATCTTCATGTATAATGTTTGGGGAACGATTCTTTATGGTTGGAAATGTATGGATCTAGGTTTTTGGGAAGTTTTCGGCTTGAGGATCCAAGTGTTCTCCAAAGGATCTCAAGTTGGGTAAAATCTAGATTTAGCCTAAATCTAGCAAGGTGAGTTCAAGTTGATTTGTGAAAACGTTGTACATGCCAAAATGCCTATTTTAAAATGTTTATGTGTTTACATGAAATTATCATTTGTCGAGTTATTTGGTGAGTTTAATTATTTGAGGTGTTGACTTTATAAACCTTGTAACCCCCCCCCCCACCCCACACACATTTGGGACTTTTGGGGTATTTTGATAAATAAGCCATTAAGAAAAATGTTTTAATAATGCATTGCATAAAATGGGGATTATTTGGTAAAGATGCATTTTTGTGTTTGTTGGAAATATGCATAGTTCGGGTTATGAGATGTTTTGAAAGTTTCAATGTGTGATTCATTGGGTTTTTGTCATTCCCGACCTTGTGAATATTTCGGGAATTGTACATCTTTTGGTTGTGGGGAAAAGACACATTCCAAGTATTTTAATTGGCAAATCTTAAGCATCGACAATTCTTACGAATTATTTTACGGGTACAAATCTTTTGGTGTAAATACTCTTACTATGTGTTTTGGAGAAATGTCCATCCTTGTGATATGAGACGTTTTGAAAGAGTCAATGGTATATCTTTGTTTGGAAAATAATCTGTCTCAATCTAAGTTGTGTTGGAGTTGGTCGTGTACCTTGGAGCATGTGTTTGCATAAACGTTGGTCGAGTGCGTTTTATTGCATTTTATTTCCTTTGACAATGAGTCATTTGGTTGTTTGAGTCTGTGGCCTGGTATTTTATTATGATTGGGTTTTAGGACATTTGTCCAGTTTTGATAGCTCGACTTAGAGCTTTGGTTGCGATATTGGATGAAGGACTCAACGTAAGGACCATTTATGGTTGAAGTTGATATCCCGTGGGTGTACGTTTAAAGCTACCGAGTCTGACATCCTTTGCGCTTGGAATCATTATGTCCAATGATGGAACGCTAGTTTTCCACATTGATGCACGTTTAGGCATCAGATTGGGCTGTAAGTCCTACGTGCTAGTACACGATATTGGATGAGGAACTCAACGTAAGGACCTTTCGCGGTTGAAGTTGACATTTCGTGGGTGTAAGTTTAAAGCCACCGAGCATGAGATCCCTTGTGTGTGCTTGTTTATATGACTAGTCTTAACAACATAAAACGGGTCTTACTTTGTTGTAACACCCTCAAAATTTTGAAAGAGCGACTAAATTAAAACTTTCAATAACACCTCAAAGAGGGATAAAATCTCTTACTACAAATCCGTAAATGCAATACATTTCTAGATTGAACCATCAACGAGTAAATAAAGTCTTACATAAAGACTAACTAAAGTCGGGTGTTACTATAATCCAATACCAATCGCTATCTCCAATATAAGTGTGGAAGACTTCAACAAGCTAATCACCTTTTCGAGCACACCACTAGCACTCATCTCTTCACAGTCTCACTAGAACTATTCCCAACCGGAACCTGTTGCACATGCCAACAAATAAAAAGGGTTAGGCTAACGCCTAGTGAGTTCAAGAGTTTTCATCAAGAATATAAAAACCATTAAATGGAAATAATACAACTTAAATCATGACCCTTTAAAATGAATTACTTTAAATATGAGAACGACTCGTTTTCCAATAATAAGCAATTTATAAATGAACGCCTCAACGCCAAACATTATTTCATGAAGTAATGCAATATGACACTTACTCAAAACATGAATAGTTGTAAATGCTCCAATGATGATGTTTGAATAAAACTTTATAAACCAAACGACCAAAATTAAAGAATATGGGGAAAGACCCAAACTCAAAGCATCACCAAAAACAAGGATAAAGTTAAATACCCAAAACAACACCTTTCGATGATGGGGGAAACCCGAATTCCATGGCTAGTGGCGGAACACAGAGTAGGCCACATTCCAAGTTATTGAGCTCACCATATACTAGGAACCCATGGCCACGAGCTCGCCGACTCATACTAAGATGGGGGGGGGGGGGGGGGCTCGAGGATTCCCAATCATGCTCATTCGCTAGGATTACATTTACGGTCCATGGCTAGTAATCGGTCCCACATAACCGTACCAAAGGCCCCCGAGGACCCAATGTCTCAACTAGCTACAAATGGGAAATAACTATCCCATAAAAAAGGCACAAAAATTAACTCGCGGATGCAGGTCCGGGTATTGGACTCCACGAGCCCTCACCGTATTATCCTCGAGATCCCAAGACTAATTCTGGCCAATATATAAATAATAGCCCATTTTCTTTATAAATAATAAATACCGACTCATATGCCTATGGATCCACTGCATTATAGTCTAAAACATTACATGACTCTAATTGAATGACCAACGCACTCAAAACATGTAACTCTCAAATGACACGTAATAAACGCCATTGTACTAAAAGCTTCCACCCCGGGCTAGTCAACCGATCAATTGTACTAAAAGCTTCTACCCCGGGCTAGTCAACTGGTCAATTGTATTAAAACTCATTTTAGTCAAAATCGGGCCAAGGCTCATCAGTTTACTTAAATCTCCAAATGAAAGTCAGTGTAAACATTAAAACACGTTTGACCAACGGATATGCAAACACAACGACCAAAAGTAAGATTAGTTCAAAACTCAACATTAGTTGAGGCAACCCACTTTCCAAATGAACTTATACCCTTATATTTTTCAAATGCCTCATAATACAATAATATGCATTTTCCAAACGGTTTATAAAATCGAATGCACAAAAGGACATTTACATCAAATGAACTCCATTTATATATAAAATCATTTAGGGAGTGTATTAACATGATTTATTCACCAAAATGTTCAAGAATCCCAAATGTGGGTGGTTCACAAATTTTATAAAACCAAATAATCCAAATGAGTGAAACTCTTCAAATACCCAACTTTTAATAAAATTCATGTAAACGTGTAAATACTTTAAAATGAACATTTTTGGCATGTACAACGTTTTCACAATCCAACTTGAACTTACCTTGCTAGATTTAGGCTAAACATAGATTTTACCCCCAAAACTTGAATCTCCAAAGATGAAGGCTTGAATCTACAAGAAACTTCTCTAGATCTTAGATCCAACACATCTACAAGGTTCCTTCAACATACAAGTCACCAAAATCACACCTAAGTTGAAAGATGAAAGGAAAAAGGGTGAAACCATTTAACCCTAGCTTAACATTGAGAGAGATGAGGAACTTACCACCACAAAATACCCTTGGATCTTTCAATAGACTTCAAATCTCTTTCTATATCCTTGAAGAGCTCTCAAAAACGAAACCGAGGCAACTTTAATCACTGAAATCGGAGTTGGGATGAAGAAGATATGAAGAAATGAAGTTTGGTGGTTGAAAATCGGGTTTTAAGCTCGACCGGGCGTTTCACGACTTACCACGCGACTGCAAGTCGCGACGTAAGTCGCCCGCTTCCCTAAGTCGCGGCATGCGCTGTCCGCCCGGTTTTCTTCTCGCTCACTGTTTTGGCCATAACTTCTTCGTTAAAGCTCCGATTTTGCTTCGGAAAGAACCGTTGGACTCGTAATTGAATCATTCATCCAACAAAACTATAAAATCTAGGATTCAAGTCCAAAATCCTATATCTTATTTTTCCCTTCAAATTACTGATTTCTGCATTAACTTGAAATTACGCTTTTCGAAATTCGGGGTGTTACATCGGATTGGGCTGTAAGTCCTACGTGCTAGTACACGATATTGGATGAGGAACTCAACGTAAAGACCTTTCGCGGTTGAAGTTGACATTCCGTGGGTGTAAGTTTAAAGTCATCGAGCCTGAGATCCCTTGTGTGTGCTTGTTTATATGACTAGTTTTAACAACATAAAATGGATTTTACTTTGTGTACCGTCACATTTTATGGTATTGTGTCTAGTATCCATGTTTTCGGTGACGTTTTACATTTATAGATTTTATATATGATTATGGGTTGAGTATTACGCCCCACCCGTGTTTTGGGTGTTTTCAGGATATAAAGTTTTATCCGCTTTTCATCACTTGGGAGTTTGATTTCTATTCTCATTTGGAGTGAGTTTTGGGCTGAATTTGATTTACGTAAGAACGTTTTATATTGGGATCTTCGCCCTTAAAATAGTTTGGATTGGATAACGTTTATATTAATGGTTCCTTCGTCTAAAATGCATATTATTGGGCAACGAGTCGTTTTCATTATCGAAACTTATCATTTTGAAAGAGTATAATTTTAAATTGCATTACTTCTTTACAACGATATATTTATTTATGTTTGGAGTTAAGTAACACCGACTTAGACTTCAATCCTTGTATAAGACTTGAGTTTTTGATTGATGAAGTTAAATAAAGAATTTTATTTTGGAAATGTATCAAATTTAGATTTATTGGAAGAAGATTTATTTGTTGCTTGATGAAATATCGAAAATTTTAAGGAGTTGCTCTTTCCAAATCGAGGATGTTACACCTAAAGCTTGAAGTTTGACTTTGTCGTCACGTCATGTCTTACGCTATTTAGAACCTTGATTGGAATCCAATAATAGGTTTAGAAAAATGAATGACTTTATGCCATAAAGTATTGAAAAGACATGAAATGGATTGGAATTTAGAGATGCATTCACAAAGGAAGAATTATTTTTCTTGTCGTTTCTTTATAAATGTCAAACCCTTGGTACCAACTTCCATCGACTTAAATAAAACCATTGACCAATCCATTTGGTTTAAATTTTAATGGTATCAAAATTCCAATAATGGAGAACTAAAATTTTAAAATTTTCAAAGAAAATTTTTATTTATCTTCAATAAATTTTTATTTTGAAGATTATAGTACGAATTATGTTATTAGAATATTAAATATCGTTCATAAACTTTTATTTCTCTCTGTCATACATTTAATTTTTAGGATTTTCATTAGTAATAATAATTAAAAAAAGTTAATAATCTTTTTTCAATTTTTTTTAAATTTACATAATTTTACTTTCTATCTCTCCTATTTTTTCCATTTTGAATAATCTGTTAAAGATGAAATTAGGTGATCACCAATATATTTAGGGTTTGCTAATTACGAATTATTATTATTTTCAAAAATTAGTAACATAAAAATTTATTGCACTTTAAAATTTTGACAAGTAACAATTATTGTTTGTTTTATTAGTAAAGTTTATGGTCTTATTTATAAAGTAGTTGAATATAAAAGTCGGTGTTCACATAAGTTATGTAAACAATAGATGTAAACGATATCGTTTTTTGTATTAAAGTGATGACATGACCTACAAATTGATGTTTTACTTTGCTTTACAAGTTATAAATTGGTGATGAAATTGACCTTGAAAACAATAATAAAGTTTTGCTTTGCTGAAAAAAAAGCTTTAAAAGTAAACATTAAAGTAAGTACATACATACACACAAGTGTTTATCATTTCCATTATTCTGAACAAAAAGTTGATTATCGACAATTCCATTTGGTTCTATATGGAACTAATGTGAGGAGACGTTTTTTGGCTCACTTGGTAGATGAGGCTAGTGGCAAGCCCGAGATCATACTCGAGACCTGTCTTGTACTTAGGCAAAGTATCTTAGAAGGTCTGAATATTTGGAAACATGACAACAATAAACTAACTTATTTTTTGAATTTATTGTAAAAGTCACCTTTTTTGACTTTGGTAAGCTATAAAATACTGACTTCAAATTTTTCTTTATTTTTTCAGTTTTAACCCTTTTATGTTACACTAGAAGCGTACTCGCGCAATGCAGCGAGATACATCACGATTTTAATGTTTCATTTTTTGTTTTTTTGTCGATTTATAGTACGATTTTTTTATGGTTTTGATAAAGTGATAATGTTTTTTTTTATAAATTTGTTTAATTTAGCCTTAATAATATAATATTTTTTATATAAAAAAATAAGTATTTTGTTAGAATTCAATTATTATCTTATATATTTTAATGACATCTAGAAAAAATAACCAATTACATATTTAATAATATAATTAAAACAAATTTATAATAATATAATATATTAATTAATAGTGATACATGGAAATGTGTGCATAAAAGAAAGATTCACATACCAAATTGATGAGTGTTAGAAGTTTGCAGTAGTAATATGTATCTTGTGCTTTGATACTTGTAAATTAAAAGATTTTTAAAATGTTGCATAAAATGATGGTAATAATTTGTATTTAAGAATTTTTTATGTCTGCTTTATATAATATAGTATAGATATAGATATAGATAAATGTCCATTATATTTTTCATTTAGGTCATTTTATATTGTTATCTAGTTTTTTAGTTGATTTTTATTAACACGCATGATTAACTTGTCAACTAACAACAAATTATCAAATGTTTTGCCAAACACAACTTTGGAATTTCGATTTATGAATTTCGTCCCCAATAAAAATTATTCAATGATTATTGATCATCTACTTTTACAAATAAGTGCTTTTCATGTTAAAATAATATACGACCGGCACCTCAATAATCGAAGCTTGTCATAAAGAAAACGAAACAAAGAATATTCAAAATTCACATAAGATAATACATTTTCGATCCCAAAATAACATAACATCATAAACCATTATGATCAAAAGGTTATTCATTACAAACATATTACATAAGAAAAGAGCTCAGAAAGAGGCCTCTGATCACCAAACACATGGTAATTGACTGATACAAACTTCTGGTTGTTCATCCACCTTCAAAAAACCCATTTCAACTCAATGGGAAAAGGGAAAAAAGTTAACAGAAAAAAATGCCTCACAAAAGCCATGGAAGGTTGCTACTTTACCACAGGAGGGTAGATAACATGGTCAACAAGTCAACCATGAAAAAAGATTCCAAAAAACCCTCCTGCAAAATGAACCCCCAAAGCAAACAAGTTTCTAAGGCATGTTGATGGTTAAAAGTGTGGAGAACACCAGGCCTTGGTTACCAGAATACACCATTTTGTGCAAAAACAAGATTGAAAATCAAACAGAAATGTCACATAAATCGTTTGAGGGCGGTACGTAGATTCTTGACAAGATCCTTCATTTTCATGGGGGATTCTTGATCCATCTGAAAGAAATACGAAATGGGTATCGATTAATTCGTAGAAAAACATGATCTTGAAATGAAAAGATTAGGAATCGACGAGTCTTGTCGATGAAAAAAGTGATCTTTTTTACCTGGGCGATAACGGTTATATCGAGTGCGTAACTAGCAAAGGTCATGGTGGTGCTATTGATGATGGAAAGGTGGAGTTTTTCAATTTCAGCCAGTGTTTCTTCCACAACACCTGCCTTTTTCTCACAGTGAATTCTGATCAGGACATCCTTGCCAGAAAATCTTGCCTCCACCTCCGGTAGTTGCTCATGAACCGGGCCACCGGAAAAGTTCTCATCCGACGAAGAGATTTCACCACCGTCAGCTAACACCTCATATCTTTTCACGAAAACCACCGACTCTACGTTTGATCTCTTCTTGGTCTGTTCCTCAAGTGTCTTCACTTTTTCCTGGAGGCTTTTCAAGTACTTGACTGCATCTCCAAGAACAGAAGCCTTATCCATCTATAAATGGCAATATTAATACCTTTTAATAAGAACAAACGCAATCATATCGAACGTTAAAAGATTCATAAAAGAATTTCGAATAAAAAGGTCACCTTTTTAAGGCCAGGGACTAGAGCAGAGAGGGCTATGAACCTCTGACTGAGTTTCTCTCTTCTCTTTCTTTCAGCCAAGATATGGTCTTGAGGTGTAGTGGCTCTAGTGGTATTGCTGGTGGCCATCGTTTTCGTACCACCGCCACTGCCGCCTCCACCGCCACCATGGTGGTTTTGGTTGACAAACTGGAGATTGGATGATGGGAAGGTACCACAATTGAAGCCAATTGAGGTCTTGGAAGATACAGTGCCTTCCTCTTTGGGCTTCACATAATGTAGGTTGTGATTCATGATGGATTGATCAGAGGTGATGCATGAATTCCAGCTGCTGGTTTTGAGTTGTTTAGTTGGTCTTGGGGATGGTTCCATAACAGGTTTATGATGGTCAAACACAGGCCCATGAGCATAGAGATGATGGGTGTTGTTGTCTCCAAATGCAGCTGTGTCCATGGCCATTGAAGTGAGTTGATCATCAAAGGAGTTGAATGGCCACTGGGAAGTGAAACAGGAGTCCTCAATTCCTGACAATTCTGCAAACCCTCTGAATTGCGAAATCTCCATTAAAAAAACGTTTTTTGGTTATGAAAAAAGGATCCCTGATCAAAATTGGACCAAATCCACTCTTTCTGACAATTCAACAAACACTTGGTACCCAAACTGATGAAACAAACAAGAAACACCCTGCAAAAAAAAATCAATAGATAGATATCAGATTCCGAAACTGTTTTCAAGATTGGACAGAAATTTCTAATGCCCAGATGAAGAAATCACATGAAAGTTTGAGAAATAGCGAAAGGTATCTACCTTTTAGTTAGGAAGAACTAAGAAGAGGGGTTTTATAACTGCAGATGGATGCCATTGATGGGCCCACTCCCTCTGTTTCCCTCTTTACGTCGGTCGGTGATGTGAATTGGAGATGGCCGCCTGAATATTAATTATTATAAGGAAATATCACAACTCTAATAGACGACCATTTGAACCAAAAGAAATGGTAATCAGCACACAATTGGCTGTCTAAATTACCTTTTCAGATTTACCCCCTTCAAATTCAACCACTCACAACCATCTTCATATACTCATACAAATCAACTTTCATCAACTCTTCTTTTTCCAACCAATCAATTTTTAACACGTAATTAGTTTTTTGTTAATATATATTTATTTAATTCATTTACGTGGGAAGTTCAAATAAAAAAGATTGACACATTCAAATAAATTATTCATATATGAATAATTAGTAAATGAAAAAGTGGGTATACATATCCATCTTCACATGTGAATAAATGGTAAAAATGTAGGTAAGCAAACATGGGTTTACATATGTATGGTTGGATTCCAATGAAAATGAAAGTTATGATGAGAGAGGTATCAAGGAATCTCTTCCCTTTGATGCGCATTAGGATGAGATGCACCGAGATGATATGGACCGAGATCGGTGACGGGTCCAGGATTTTTCTTAGTGGGGACACCTTTAAGGTAGATTAAATGTCTTGCAAAGTTGACCGATGTGTTTTCAGCCTATTTGCACATTTTCAAGGGTTTTTTAAAGTTTTTTCCGTTGATTTCGAAGGATATTTAAGTTTTTTTTGTCGATTTCGAGGGACTTTTTCGTTTTTTTTGGTTGATTTCAATAGACTTTTTTGGTTTTTGGGTTGATTTCCGAATACTTTTTTTGGATGATGGGAGCACAACAAAGAAATTACGCAGGGGGGGGGGGGTGCTTATAGTAGTAAGTTAAAAAAGTTGTTTTTGAACTAAGAAAATGAGGAGAATAAAATTTAGTGAGGGCCCATCTCCCTACCCTTTACAATATAAATCCGCCTCTGGTCGAGATGCACCGGATTAATCCCATATCAAGCGCCATTCATGGGTGAGTTTGAAATTACAAGTGATCAATGGTTCGAATATATTCTTACCTTCTCACATTAACTCTTTTTCTCACACGATTCTTTGTCTACATGTGCATTTTCATTCGCTTATACCGGTAATTCAAATATAAATCATTTATTTGTACGTTCTTAACAGTTTTATCTTTTTTATTTTGAACTTTCTTTTTCATTTGTATTCACTATCTTTAATAAAGTGATCGTATATCAAAAGTCGGCAGGCCCGATCCTGACAATTTTTGGGCCCTGGGCGAGATGTAAAACAGGCCTTCGATAAGTACGAAAAAAAATTATTTAATATATCGCTTTGTATCATAAGAAATAACATTGAATTCAAGAAATACGAATAATTTATATAAACCATTTTTCCGAGAATTCCTAGACACAAAATCAATCAATAATTATTTATAAATTAATATGATCTACCATATCATTTTTCCATAGCATCATTAATCTGTTCCAACGTCAAAAACATCCTTATGATATATATTTAATATATAAATTGACATTATTTGGGGTGTGATTATTCGGAGTACAACTCTATGTAAATCAATATAAATCAGTTGTGTTCCCATCTCACCTCATCTTAATTTTTTTTATCACCATTTTAAACTTTTAGGGTTAAAACAATCTTTTTTTGAATCATCAATCTTAGAATCAAAAGCTAATGTTGGTTATAGTTTGAGATGTTATTATTGTTTTTGAGATATGAGAGTACTTAAGATTCATGCACTCAATATTAAATTATTAGATAATAAAGAGTCAATAATGTTTGAAAAAACAGTGTATAGATATAAGTTGGATCGTCTCATATAATTGGTAATTTTTTATACAAATTAGTTCTCCTGGTTAATATCAAGAAATTTACCATATTCTAAAGGGAAATATAGAATTCATATGGATTGAATAATCAAAAGAATCGGTGGGAGATAAATGATGGATAAGATATCAAGGTTTTCTAGGTAAGTAATTTTAGACTTTGGTATTAGATTAAAAAAAACCTTAAAGAAACTATAATCAATACTGTAAAATGAACGACTAATTAACTTTTCACATATTTTTTCATTTCGAGTATAATTAGTTAATACATGTTTGGACCCTTATATAATACGAAATTCTTTAAGTCCTATTAGATACTAAAAAAATTGTTTCTTTTGTTAACTAATTTTTTTACTACTATTATATAGTTAAAAACATTGGGCCCCTATTTCTCGTTGGGCCCTGGGCGTACGCCCGACCCGCCCTCCTGCAGGGACGGCCCTGAAAGTCGGTTGATATATAACATAAGACGAGTTTGAAAACACATAAATATACATCTCGTACTAAACGGCTTTTTTATTTATTTAGAATTGACATGATATACAACAAAAATTAACATCTAAAAAAATCAAATTGTTTACGTCTTGTAACATGTGACATCTTGACAGTAGCGGAGCCACCTTGGAGCCAGAAGGGGCATTGGCTTCCCCTGAAACTTCAAAAATTGATAAATTATGATATATTTCCAAACCTCAACTATATTTGAAACTTTATTTATTTATATCAAATTCTTCTTCTTCTTTTATAAATGCCAAATTTTCTAAGGATTGTAAAATAAACACATCTTATTTTATTGAATTTACATTTTTACAATAAATTTAATGGGCTTTTCATATTTATATTGCTATCTACACACCTTTTGTATTTGTTTGTATAAATATAGACATAGTTATGTTGTTTAACTTACTATGTTTTTCGACTCTTTTTTACGACTAACTTTAGAACAAATATTTAATAAAAAATATATATATACTTAAAAGGGTTTTCTAAACCTTAAAATCATGAAGTTTTTTACATTATTTCTAGACACCCCATAAATAAATTTTAGAGTAAATTACATTTTTGGTTCTTATGGTTTTCATTCGCTATCAATTTTGATCCCTCTTATTAACTAATTACATTATTAGTCACTATGGTTTGCGTTTTGTTTCAATTTTGGTTCTTTTGACTAACTCTAGTTAAAAGAGTGGTTTATATTTTTTGTCTTATTAGATCATAGAGTAAATAAAAATTGTAGTCCCTTTAGTTTGTCTCTTTTCATTTTTGTCTTTCCTACAATTTTATTTTTTATTTTATACCCCTTATCATATTAATTAATTAATGATATATTTAATTAAAAGTATGTATTTTATTTTGTAAGTTATATCTCTAAAAAACTTTTATCGATATCTGTAAAATAAGTTCAATATTGAATATTTTAAATTTTTATGCATATATATATATATATATATATATAAATAAGCAAATCCATCTACACTAATGCAAGAAATATTTTTTACTTTAACTTGGGTTCGAAAAATGGGTCATTTTTTTTCTTAATAATGTAATATGATGATAGAAATTTATCTATGTTTATTAATTAAAAAAATGCATCGTTTCAAATATTTCATTTTTTATTACATAAATTTAAGTTGATAATTTTTTAAAATTTTTAATAATTATACTATAAAGTTTTTGTTTGATACACATTTAGAGAAACATTTAATTAAATTAGAATCTGAAAATGATACATTTTTTTATTAATAGCAATGTTCTAAAAAACTCGCCGCACAGCCACCATGGCGCGCCATGTCACCAAGGCTTGTGTCTCATGTCACGTTAAGCCCGTGGCACACCATCGCCTAATGTACAATTTTGTAATGCAATATTTGATTTTTCTTTACGTTTTTAATGTCTTATTTGCAAGTTTTTTTAATATATACCATAATTTAACTTGTTTATTACTATTGATTAATTGAGTAACACTACAAAACATATGTTTTTCTATATAATAATATATATGAATTAGAAAAATGACGTCATAAGTCACACCTTGACTAATTGAGTAACATATGTTTTTTTTAATGTAATATATGTATGTATGCAGATCCATCTACACTAAACCAAAGAACATTTTCTAATTGAAGTTGAGTTCAAAAAATGTATCATTTTTTTCTTAATAATGTAATATGGAAAATCGAAATTTATCTATGTCTATTAATAAAAAATGCATCGTTTCATATATAACATAAATAAGAAAAAAATGTACAACTTTTGAACCCAACTTAAAAATCGTTTTCAACCATCATTTTTTGAAAACAAAATTTATCTGTCTATTAATAAAAGAATGTATTGTTTTCAGATTCTGATTTAATTAAATGTTTCTCTAAACGTGTATCAAACAAAAACTTTATAGTATAATTATTAAAAAATTTAAAAAATTATCAACTTAAATTTATGTAATAAAAAATGAAATATCTGAAACGATGCATTATTTTAATTAATAGACATAGATAAATTTATATCTTCATATTACATTATTATTAGATAAATTTCTATCTTCATATTACATTATTAAGAAAAAAAAAATGACCCATTTTTTGAACCTAAGTTAAAATAGAAAATATTTCTTGCATTAGTGTAGATGGATTTGCTTACATATATATGCATAAAAATTTAAAATATTCAATATTGAACTTATTTTGACAAAAAAAATTTAGAGATATAACTTACAAAATAAAATACATATTTTTAATTAAAATATCATTAATTAATTAATATGATAAGGGACATAAAATAAAAAATAAAATTGTAGGAAAGACAAAAATGAAAAGATACAAACCAAAGGGACTACAATTGTAATTTACTCTATGATCTAATAAGCTAAAAAAGAGAAAAGGCAAAAAAAATTAACCATTCTTTTTAGGCTATGTTTGCCAAAAAAAAGTTAGCTTATAAGATAGCTTTTTTCCTGGTACATGTTTGGATGACCATAAGCTAGCTTATTGAAAAACTATTTTGGCTATGTTTGGCAAACTAGCTGAAAAGCTAGCTTATAACTGATAAACTAGCTGGTAGCTGATAAGCTAGCAGATGAAAAAGTCACGTTTGGTAAAAACTAGCTTATAAGCATTTAAATTACCAAAAAGGATATTAATTATTTATTTATAATTAAAAGTTAATATATAATTATGAATATTAATGAAGGGCATAATTGAAATTATCACAAAAAGCTCCTGATAAGCTAGCTTATGGTCATCCAAACATGTACCAAGAAAATAAGCTAACTTATCAGCTAGCTTATAAGCTAACTTATTTTTGCCAAACAATGCTTGTAGCGTTTTGAAAAGCTAGCTTATCAGCTATCAGCTAGCTTATAAGCTAGTTTGCCAAAAAATTGAAACAAAACGTAAACCATAGTGACTAATAATGTAATTAGTTTATAAGAGGAACCAAAATTGATAGTGAATAAAAACTGTAAGGACCAAAAATGTAATTTACTCTAAATTTTATAAATCCGCCCTTGCATCTTGACCTTATAAATAAGAAAGACAAAATCTACAAATTAATATGGAATTTATATATTGATTATAATATTTACTATAAGCGTACTCGCGTAATACAGCGACATACATCACGATTTTAATGTTTTTTTTTTCTTGATTTATAGTACGATTTTGGATGATTTTGAGAAATTGATAATGTTTTTATAAATTTGTTTAATTTAGGCTTAATAATATAATGTTTTTTATATAAAAAAATTAAGTATTTTGTTAGAATTCAATGATTATTTTATATATTTTAATGACATCTAGAAAACATAACCAATTACATATTTAATAATATAATTAAAATAAATTTATAATAATATAATATATTAATTAATAGTGATACATGGAAATGTCTGCATAAAAAGAAGACCCTGCACATACCAAATTGGTGGGTGTTAGAAGCCTGCAGTAGTAATATGTATCTTATGCTTTGATACTTATAAATTAAGAGATTTTTAAAATCTTGCATAAAATGATGATACCTTGTGTCTAATAATTTGTATTTAAGAGTTTTTTTATTTGTGATTTATAATATAGTATTGATTTAAAAATAAAATTGATTTAATCTATGATTTATATTTTAAAAAAATTAAAAAAAACACCTTTTTTGCAATGATTATGGTGAAAATTTGACATTTTATCAACTACATCTTGACTTTGATATAAAACATATTCCACTTTTAACTTTTCCCATTCAAACACACACATGCGTTAATTAATTAATTATATATATGACACCTCAACCTTTGGTTCAAAAATAAAATATTGTACATGAACTAGATGATTATTACATGAAAGATAAACTAGTATGTACATGAACTAGCATTAAACCGAACTTCTAGAAGAAAATGTATGTATTTTTAAGTTGAGTTTGAAGAGCCTCAAAGGATGGAAAAGTTCTGGAAGTTATGCAAATGCTCATAATTTCTCTCTAGACCTAGATGTTATCGAAGCTCTATCCACAAATGGAAAAAACTTTGGTCTGATTCAATTCCAATTAGCAAAAGCAATGTCTCTTTGTATAATATGGAGTTTTGACACACCAAAACAATTCTCAATGGAAATTAGTATGCATTTTCATTCCTCAAGATAGATTAAAAAATACAGACAAAGAAAAATGAGAGAGAGAGAGAGAGAGAGCGAGCGAGCTTAAAGGAGGAGCAAGTTGGAATCAGATAGGTATTGATAACTCTCAAATTTTAGAGTTATTTGTTCATCTTTTTAAACCCATTCTTACCAATCTAATACCCATTTGAGTCGTTTCTCACTTCTTTGGTCCAAATTGTTTCTGTAACACCTGTATTTTCACTTAGTAAGTTTCCGTTCTTCCTTAGTCACCTATTCATCTTCCGTTTATCTTTTTGGGTGAAATGTGTTGTACTTTCGAACCTTAAATCGATCCATGCGAGAATCTCGAGTTTTGGCCTTTTTCCGGGCTCGGTACGAGTGGCGCGAGAGTGACTCGCGATAGTGACATGTGTCACTATCGCTTGGCACAATCGTCGGGGGAGTACCACCCGCGGTACAATTCCCGCGAGAGTGCCCTCGCGATAGTGAAAATGTCACTATCACCGGGCAGGATCGCGAGCGGGGTCCAGGCCTTAAATTAGACAGCTCCGAAATTATCTCATTTTATCTTATTTGGGGCTACTTTCTGTGCGATTTTCCTCTTTGATTTTGGTAAGGCTCCATCTCCCTTCTTCCTCCCTCTTCATTTACTCCTTCAACAACTCAACCCTTTTTGCATTTATGATCTTGTTAGGTTGTCTTAAGTGTTCTTGGTGAAGAACCTCATCTTCAAGTGCAAGTTTCATTCTCCATTCTTAGGGTTCCTTAGGTCTCATCTACCTCATTTATTGCTAGTGGTTAGGTGCTTCATCAAAGGATTCAAGTTTGAGCATTTATTCACCACCTCCATTGTCATCTTATCCAAAGGATCAAATCTAGGGTTTTGGGTTTTCTTCAAAAACCCACTTGGTGAGTTTATACTACCATTTTCCAAACCTTATACATGTCAAAACATATATTTTAAACTCCTATATATCTCTTTGGTTTTGGATTTATGATTATCACATTTTGACCTAACTTGAGTTTTGGGAGATTTTAGGGTTCTTACTATATTTTTGCTAAAAGGAAGGGTTTCATTTGTCATGTAATAAAATAAAGTACTACTTGCACACTTTTGGTGAGGTACTTGAAAGAATGTATATAATCTCATTTTATGATTTTCATTCTTATCAGCAGTTAAACATGGAAAGGCATATTTAGAACTATATGTTATTGTGAACTAGTGGATCCATAGGTATTGAGTCGACTTATATTTTGGGATGTTTTTCCCCTTGTAGCTAGTGGAGACATTTGAGCCTCGGAGGCCACTTGGTACGGTTATGTGGGACCGGTTACTAGCCATTGATCATAATGTAATCTTAGTGAACGAGTATGACTTCATTTCCTCGGGTGCCCTCCCCCACATCTTAGTACGGACCGGCGTTGTTCGTGGCCATGGATTCCAAGTATTTAACTCATAACTCGGATTATGACTTACTTTTGTGTTCTGCTACAATCCTTGGTAAATCAGGTATCCCTCGTCATCGCAAGATGAATTTTGGACCGAACAATCCTTATGTGGCAAAGATTTAAATTTTAAACTAAACTTTCTTGAAAAGATTTCCTTTCTTTACAATTGGCAATGTTTCTTTAAATATATAAACTGTATGTTCTCACTAGGCTTTAAGCCTAACATTTTTTCTCAAATGATGTGTATAACAGGTTCCTTTAGCGGTGGGTTGCCAAAGGTTTGAGCGACGAGCGTAGGCTTGAGGCATTTTTGAGATGATTAGTATTTGGCGTTGGGCATTTAGTTAAGTCCCTTCTTTTGGTGATTTTGGGTTGACAACCGATGTAATCTAGATAGTTTATGCTTAGATTAGTTTGTTGTTGATTTCCATATCCGTTCACAGGTTTTTTGTAAATGCTTTATACATTTACCCTTTTGGGTGGTTTATTCCAAATACAAACGTCATATTGCCAAATTTTCAAATTTTAAATTACTCTAAATTTTATTGTGTTATAGTTTCTTAAGAGAAAAATAACTGAAAGTTCGGATTTTGTAAGAAAACTTGTCATTGTGGCCACAAGACTCACCACGGTGGAAACCAACACCTATAGTGATACTGTAGAAATTATGTTTATCAAGCGTTGTGACGATGGTAACAAGAAGGCTTACGTATTATGTGTTCATAATCTCACTTAGCTAATGTTATTACAAGGATGTTTTTCATGAGTGTGCTTGAAGTACTATTACTATGACAATTGATAATGTGGTACTACGTTTTCCTTCGTGTTTTATTCTACCTCTCTCTTACTCTTTCTCTTTCTCGTGCTTGTGTGGCAGCCATTACTCCAGTATAGTGAACACTCGTAGTCGGTCGTTAGGCGACGGAGGCCTACGTGATGTTAGTTCGCCCGAGCGAAACCCGGTGGTTAGAGCGCCGACTGTCGTTCCTCCCGGTATGCCGTCGATATTCACTAGGGAGGTGGAGCAAGTGCCTAGAGTGGAATTGGCATCCACGAACCCGGTTATTCAAGAGGCAAACCCTCAAGCTGACATGATGTCCAGCGTCATACAAATGGTGACGTCGACTATGGAGAAGCAGCAAGAGGCGTTTCTGAAGATGATGGAGGACCATGATGCGAGCCTCAGAAGGCACGAGGCAGTGGAAGAGAGTATGTTAGTTGGTTCTGGAGGCACCGGGAACAGAATCAGAACTGAAGAGCACAGGGTTGTTGGTGCTCTGAAAAGTGGGAAAAGTTGCTCCTATAAATCTTTTTTGGGTTGTGGACCACCAGAGTTCTCTGGTTCTGAAGACCCGGTTGCGTGCGTAAAATGGATCCAAGCGGTCGAACAGGCCTTCGGCTCATCTGAGTGTGGGGACGATCAGAAAGTGAGGTTCGGTTCTCAGTTACTCAGAGATACGACACTCTCATGGTGGAATGTCACCTAGTCCACCCTCTCTTCTACTGTTTTGGCTCAACTAACTTGGGCCGAGTTCAAGAAGAAACTCTTGGAAGAGTACTGCAGCGAGAGAGCCATGGATCGGATTGAAGCTGAGTTTCGGTCGCTTGAGAAAGGAAACTTGACGGTGAGGGAGTACACCCGTCAATTTATGGAGAAATTGGGTTTAGTGGGGCACGTGGCCCCAACGGAGCGAGAGAAGATAAAAGCCTACCTCAAGGGCCTACCGGCTGACATGATGTCTATGGTCCGCAACTCTAAAGCCTCCAACCTCCGTGAGACTATAGAGGAGGCCCAGTTTATGGAAGAGGTCTACGCGAGAGGTAAACCGGAGAAAGCGGTGGTGGTCGGAGACAAGAGGAAGTGGGAAAGAAATTTCGTACCTCCTAAGAGAACTCGACCTTTTGTCGGGAATCGTAACTTCAACAACTTTCAAGAAGCTAGATGGTGCCAGAAATTCCGAATCAAGCACCATGGTAACTGTAACCCCACTCCTCAATCTTGTTCCAAGTGTGGTAAGTCTGATCACACCACCCGAGATTACCCAATCAGGGGACTTATCTGCTTCGAGTGCAAGGCACCGGGGCATATGAAGAGAGATTACCCGAAGCTCAAGACGGCTAGTGCGCCGGAGAAGAGAGAGAACCCATCTAGGGTTCCGGGTCGAGCTTTTCAGATGACGGTTGATGAGGCCAAGGTATGTAACACCCCGGATTTTCATTCTGTAATCTTGTTATTCTTGATTTTAAGCG
The DNA here is from genome assembly GCA_954870635.1 of Arctium minus. Taxonomy (NCBI): domain Eukaryota; kingdom Viridiplantae; phylum Streptophyta; class Magnoliopsida; order Asterales; family Asteraceae; genus Arctium; species Arctium minus. The sequence continues at coordinate 38,674,223 of OX941080.1, read as the reverse complement.
TTGTCGTTAGCACCGTGTTTGGTTTGAAGTTGAGTTTGGATTTGGATGAGTTTGGGCAACACAAGCAGTGAACTACGCGAGTTGTACCGCGACTTAAGGTCGCGGCACAACCCGCGAAACCCCCTGTATGTTTGGGTTTTAAGGAACGGGCGAGTTACGCCGCGACTTAAGGTCGCGGCATAACCCGCGTAACACACTGGCCGACTTAAGGCTTTTTCAGCCCAAAATATCTCATTCTCAAGATATCTCTCTCTCTTCATTTCTTTTCTCTCTCTTGTCTCTCTCTCTAGTTTTCTTTGGATCTTCAAGGGTCCATAAATTGCTTGTATTAAGTGCTTCTAGCAAGGGTTCGGTATAGAAAGCTTCGTCTTCTCTCGGTGGTCGATATCTGGTTTTTCGGGTTTTCGTCTAAAACCTATTTGGTGAGTTCCTACTACCTTTTTATAAACTTTATACATGTCAAAACTTACATTTTGAACTTCTATATATCTCCATGGTTTCAGATCTAAGTTTACTACATTTTGACATAACTTGAGTTTTGGGAGATTTTAGGGTTCCCGATCGTTTTCGACTAAAATGATGGGTTCCATCTTATTTGAAGTAAAAGGATGTTTTACTTGCACATTTATGTGGGTTACTTGAAAGAATGTTTAAAGTTCAGTTTTGATGATTTTCATTCTTACCAGAAGTTAAACTTGAAAATGCATTTTTGTTTATAAATGTTATTTTATACCATATGACTATCTATGGTTGGTCACATATAATGTTGTGACGAGTTTGTATCATTACTAGTGGATCCCTAGGTATTGAGTCAACTTATATTTGGGATGTCTTTTCCCCTCTTTGTAAATGGATGTATATGATCCTCGGGGGCCATTTGGTACGGTTATGTCAGACCGGTTACTAGCCATGGATCATATTTTCCCTTATTTGTAACTATGGATGCATGTGATCCTCGGGGGCCATTTGGTATGGTTATGTGAGACCGGTTACTAGCCATGGGTCATAGTGTAGTCCTAGTGAACGATTTTTGAATTGGTTTCCTCGGGGGCCCTCCCTCATATCGTAGTACGGACCTTTGTAGTTCGTGGCCATGGATTCCAAGTGTTTCGACTCATAACTCGGATTGTGATCTACTTTATGTTACGCTACAATCCTTGGTAAGAACTCATTATCTTTGTCATCGTATGATGAGTTTACATTTAAAAGGCCCGGTTGTGGCAAAGGTTTCATTTGAAAATTAAACCTTATTGAAAAGATTTCCTTATGATACAATTGTTTATATCTCTTGAAATTTATAAACTGTATGTTCTCACTAGGCTTTAAGCCTAACACTTTTTCTCAAATGACGTGTATAACAGGTTCCCGTTAGCGGTGGGTTGCTAAGGGCTTGAGTGACGAGCTTGGTCTCGGGGATTTTTGAGATGACTAGTATTGATGTTGGGCAATTGTTTAAGTCCCATTCTTTTGGTGATATTGGATTAACAACTGATGTAATCTAGATAGTTTATGTTTAGATTAGTTTGTTGTTGAATTCCATATCCGTATTCAGGTTTGTAAGGGTTATGTACATTTCCCCTTTTTGGGAGGTTTATACCAAGTATTGATGCTTATTTGTCCAGTTTCCGCGTTTTAAATTCACTCTGGATTTTAGGGTGTTACAAGGCATCCACTGATGTGGTATCGGGTACGTTTCTTCTAAACTACGTACCTACTTGTGTACTGTTCGATTCGGGTGACAGTTTCTCTTTTATATCTGAGTCGTTTCGTCAAAATTTTGCTATGCCCACTAATAGTCTAGAGAATGTGTTAGTGGTAGAGATAGCGAACGGTAATCAAATTCTAATCCGCGATGTTCTGAATAAGTTCACTCTCAGAATCGAAAGGAGAAAATTCCCGATCGATTTGCTGCCAATGATTATTGGAGGTTTTGATGTGGTGGTCAGCATAAATTAGTTAGCGAACAATCATGCTGAGATCGTATGTTCCAAGAAATTGATCATACTTCCCAATCCTAGTAGTGAAGTTGTCATGATCTATGGCGAGAAAAGGAAAGGCGATGTGACAATCATCACCATGGCTAAGGCACGCAGATGCTTAGTGAAAGGATGCTCATCCTTCCTAGCCTACGTGATCAACACCAAGCTCGTGAAGTTAAAGCTTGAATATGTGAAGGTAGTGCGTGAGTTTCCCGATGTCTTTCCGGACGACTTGCCCGGGTTACCACCCGATCTCCAAGTGGAGTTTTGGATTGATCTCGTACCGGGAGCGGCTCCTATTGCTAGATCCCCTTACCGGTTGGCGCCATCGGAGATGCAAGAGATGATGGCTCAACTCCAAGAGATTTTAGAGAAGGGTTTCATAAGACCGAGTTCGTCGCCTTGGGGAGCTCCGGTCTTGTTTGTCAAAAAGAAGGATGGCACAATGAGAATGTGCATCGATTACCGTGAGTTGAACCAGGCAACAGTGAAGAACAAGTACCCGTTTCCAAGGATAGACGACCTGTTCGATCAATTCCAAGGAGCGGGGTGTTTCTCCTATATCGACTTACGTTCGGGATACCACCAAGTGAAGGTGAGGGGAGAAAACGTCTCGAAGACGGCCTTTAGAATGCGTTATGGCCATTAGGAATTCCTTGTAAAGCCGTTTGGCCTAACGAACGCACCGACGGTGTTTATAGATTTGATGAATAGGGTGTGTCGACCGTTCCTCGACAAGTCGGTCATCGTGTTCATTGATGGCATACTCGTATATTCCAAGAGGGAGTTGGAACATGAGCAGCACCTTCGTGAGGTTCTAGAAGTATTGAGAAAGGAGAGATTGTATGCCAAATTCTCCAAGTGCGACTTCTGGTTGGAAGAGGTTCAATTCTTGGGCCACGTTGTCACCCGAGACGGGGTGAAATTGGACCCCTCTAAAATTGAAGCCATGATGAATTGGGAGCCTCCCAAAAGTCCGTCTGAAATCCGAAGTTTCGTGGGTTTGGTGGGATATTACCGGAGATTTATTCAAGACTTTTCGAAAATCGCTTCTTCCTTGACGGCGTTGACTCGGAAGAATGTGAAGTTCGTTTGGACCGAAGCGCAAGAGAAGGCGTTCCGGACTTTACAAAATAAGTTGTGTGAAGCTCCAATCTTGTCGCTACCCGAAGGGTCGGAAGACTTCGTGGTCTATAGTGATGCTTCGAAAATGGGATTAGGATGTGTGTTGATGCAAAGAGGCAACGTGATCGCCTACGCCTCTAGGCAACTCAAAATTCACGAGAAGAATTATCCTACCCACGATTTGGAGTTAGCGGTGGCGGTGTTCTCCTTGAAGCTATGGCGGCAATACCTCTATGGCACGAAATGTACACTCTACACGGATCATAAGAGTCTAAAATATGTCTTTGATCAAAAGGAGTTAAACATGAGGCAAAGGCGGTGGCTCGATTTATCAAGGATTACGATTGTGAGTTGCTTTTCCATCCCGGTAAGGCGAACGTAGTAGCCGATACGTTAAGTCGGAAGGACTATAGCGGAAGTATTCGGGCTACCCTTTCGAGAATCGAGTTAGTGTCAAGTCTTGTTGAGAAGATCAAGACATCTCAAGTAGAAGCCTTGTTGGAAGAAAATCTCAAGGATGCATTCATGACGAATCAATGTTTGCTCTTAACGGAAGATAGCCGTGGGGTAAAAATGTTCAACGGTCGTGTATGGGTGCCCAAAGTTGGGGGTAACCGTGAACTACTTCTTGAGGATGCCCACAATTCCAAGTATTCCATTCATCCGGGAAGTATAAAGATGTACCGGGACTTGAAGTTACATTATTGGTGGCCGGTAATGAAACTTGATGTGGCGCGTTACGTGGAGCGTTGTGTGACGTGCCTACAAGTAAAGGCCGAACATCAACGACCGTATGGGAGTCTTCAGTCCTTAGAGATTCCCGAGTGGAAGTGGGAGCATATTACCATGGACTTCGTGACAAAGTTGTCCAAAACTCTTCGAGGTCACGATACCATTTGGGTAATAGTCGATCGGTTGACTAAGAGCGCTCACTTCTTGGCTATGCGTGAAACCTTACCGATGGACAAGTTAGCAAAACTCTACATCGATGAAGTGGTCTCGAGGCATGGGGTACCTTTATCGATCGTGTCGGGTCGCGACAGTCGGTTCACTTCGAACTTTTGGGATGGCTTTTAGAAGGAACTTGGTAAGCGAGTGAAGTTGAGTACGGCTTACCATCCACAAACCGACGGTCAAAGCGATAGAATGATCCAAACACTTGAAGACATGCTAAGGTCTTGGGTTATCGACTTCGGGGGTAGTTGGGACTCTCACCTATCTCTGGTGGAGTTTGCTTACAACAATAGCTACCACTCGAGCATCGGAATGGCACCATTTGAGGCGTTATACGGGCGGAAGTGCCAAACTCCCGTGTTTTGGTTAGAAGTGGGATAAAATCAATTCGCCGAACCCGAAATTGTGCAAGAGACGACCGATAAAGTTAAAGGCATTCGGGAACGGTTGAAAGAGGCCCAAGATCGGCAAAAGAGTTATGCCGATAAGAAGAGGCGGCCGATGGAGTTTCAAGTGGGCGATCGTGTGATGCTTAAGGTGTCGCCATGGAAGGGCATTATCCGGTTCGGGAAGCGTGGGAAGTTGAGTCCTCGTTTCCTTGGACCGTTCAAAGTTCTTAAACGGGTGGGTTTGCAAGCCTACCAATTGGAACTTCTACCGGAAATAAGCGGCATCCACAATACGTTCCATATCTGTTACCTTCGAAAGTGTTTGGCGGATGAAGAAAGCGTCATCCCTCTTTCCTAAATAAGAGTGGATGAGGGTAATCGATGTGTGGAAGAACCCGACGCTATCCTAGAAAGAAAGTCTAAGAAATTGCGTCACAAGGAGGTCACTATGGTCAAGGTGCGATGGAGGCATCATCGAGGGGCCAATGTGACATGGGAAACCGAGGAGGACATGAAGCGGATATACCCTCACTTGTTGGTTTGATCGAGATTTCGAGGACGAAATCATTTCCAAGTCGTGGAGGATTGTAACACCCGGATTTTCACTTAGTAAGTCTTCGTTCTTCCTTAGTCACCTATTCGTCTTCCGTTTATCTTTTTGGGCGAAATGTGTTGTACTTTCGAACCTTAAATCGACCCATGCAAGAATCTCGAGTTTTGGCCTTTTTTCGGGCTCAGTACGAGTGGAACGAGAGTGACTCGCGATAGTGACATGTGTCACTATCGCGTGGCACAATCGCCGGGGGAGTACCACCCGCGGTACAATCCCCATGAGAGTGCCCTCGCGATAGTGACAATGTCACTATCGCCGGGGAGGATCGCGAGCGAGGTTCAGGCCTTAAGTTAGACAGCTCTGAAATTATCTCATTTTATCTGATTTGGGACTACTTTTTGTGCGATTTTCCTCTCTGATTTTGGTAAGGTTCCATCTCCCTTCTTCCTCCCTCTTCATTTACTCCTTCAACAACTCAACCCTTTTGGCATTTATGATCTTGTTAGGTAGTCTTAAGTGTACTTGGTGAAGAACCTCATCTTCAAGTGCAAGTTTCATTCTCCATTCTTAGGGTTCCTTAGCTCTCATCTACCTCATTTATTGCTAGTGGTTGGGTGCTTCATCAAATGATTCAAGTTTGAGTATTTATTCACCACCTCCATTGTCATCTTCTCCAAAGGATCAAATCTAGGGTTTTGGGTTTTCTTCAAAAACCCACTTGGTAAGTTTATACTACCATTTTCCAAACCTTATACATGTCAAAACATATATTTTAAACTCCTATATATCTCCTTGGTTTTGGATTTATGATTATCACATTTTGACCTAACTTGAGTTTTGGGAGATTTTAGGGTTCTTACTATATTTTTGCTAAAAGGAAGGGTTTCATTTGTCATGTAATAAAATAAAGTACTACTTGCACACTTTTGGTCAGGTACTTGAGGCATTTTTGAGATGATTAGTATTTGGCGTTGGGCATTTAATTAAGTCACTTCTTTTGGTGATTTTGGGTTGACAACCGATATAATCTAGATAGTTTATGCTTAGATTAGTTTGTTGTTGATTTCCATATCCGTTCACAGGTTTTTTGTAAATGCTTTATACATTTACCCTTTTAGGTGGTTTATTCCAAATACAAACGTCATATTGCCAAATTTTCAAATTTTAAATTACTCTAAATTTTATGGTGTTATAGTTTCTTAAGAGAAAAATAACTGAAAGTTCGGATTTTGTAAGAAAACTTGTCATTGTGGCCACAAGACTCACCACGGTGGCAACCAACACCTATAGTGATACTGTAGAAATCTTGTTGCTGAATTGGTGAAATGGGAAAAACTAGGAGCCTTGGTCAAAATCTGAAACATTCATAAAAATAAAGGAGATATGGACAAGGAGAATGAAGACAAAAGTTAGGAAGAAGACACCATGTGAGATCCCTTTCTTCTGTAACACCCATGATTTTGAGGATTCCTGATTCACACTATCGGGACCGTTTGGCCCTTATAATGGAAATTTAATAAAGTTTTAAATCCTTATCGTAATGGAGCTATCAAGGATCGAACCGAACACGAAAAACGGGAGAAAACGGGAGAAAACGGGCGAAAGCAGATCCCCGCGACCTGGTGCACGACCCTAGGTCGCGGCCCAGGCCGCGCAAGTTGTTGTGGTCGGCAAGGGGGAGCACGCGCGGGCTGCCACGCATCCTCAAACCGTGGGCAAAACTGCGGGAAGGGTCTGAGAGTTTAAGGTGCAGGATTTTAGGGTTTTCTCTCATTTTTCACTTCCCCTCTCCATTTCTCTCTTCCTTAGATCGATTGGGGGAGATAAAGTATCAATGTTGGGAGCTTCTTGGTGTGAATCTGTAATAAAAGATCAAGGAATTGGCGGATTGAGGCTTTACTATGGAAAGGATGGAGGATTTCATTGGAATGGTTGATTGGAAGGCTTCAAGTTTCGGTTGAGATAAATCTCTTGTATAATCCAAGCTTTAGTATAAGGATCTTTGTAGATCTAAAGGTTTTACTTGTTGATTGTTTATTCTAGACTTGAAGGAATGGGTTATCTGGAAACCCTAGCTTATTGTTGGCGATGACTTGAAAATGGTGGAATCTACACTATTGGAGGCTAATGGTTGGGTTTGGAGCCTAGGTTTAACTTAACCTAGCGAGGTGAATTCAAGTGATTTATGAAAATGTTGTACATGCCGAAATGTTTATTTTAAAGTGTTTATATGTTTTCAATGAGATTATCAATTGTTGGGTTATTTGGTGAGTTTTATTTAATTGAAGCGTTTCACTTTATAAACCCCGTAAAGTACCCATATTTGGGATTTTTAGACTATTTGATGAATAAATCATAAATGAAAGTGTTTTGGTGATTTATTGTGTAAATGGGGGTTATTTGGTGAAAACTTTTTGGTGTTTGTGGAAACACGCATGGTTGTGTTATGGAATGTTTTGAAAATACCAACGTGTGGGTCATCGAGTTTTGGTCACTCTCGACCTTGTGAATATTTTAGAAATTGTAAATCTTTTGGGTTTTGGGAAATGATGTATTTCAAGTATCAACATTTTAACGATTTTACGGGTGTAAATCCTTTGTTGTAAATGCACTCTTGGTGCATTTTGGGGAAATGTTTAACTTTGCGTTATGAGACGTTGGAAAAGAGGCAATGGTATAAACTTGTTTGGAAAATGATCTGTCACCATCTAAGTTGCGTTGGAGTTTGTTCGTGTATTTTGGAGCACGTGTTTGCATAAACGTTGGTCAATTTCGTTTTATTGCATTTTATTACTTTTTGACAGTTAGTCCTTTGATTAATTGAGCATGTGGCTCGGTATTTGATTATGTTGGGTTTAGGGGACATTTGTCCAGTTTTGATAACTCAACGTAGAGCTTTGGTCATGATTTATATTTATTTGAGATTTACGTATTTTAAGTGCGTATATCATTCATTTGGAATCGTTACGTCCAGTGGTGGAACGCTAGTTTTCCCCATTGGGGTACGGATAGGCATCAGATGTGGTGTAAGTCCCCCGTACTAATAGAATCATTACGTCCGATGATGGAACGCTAGTTTTCCACATCGATACATGGTTAGGCATCGGATGTAGTATAAGTCCTACTAGGCATCGGATGAAGTATAAGTCCTACGTGCTAGTACATGTCATTGGATGAGGATAACTCAATGTATAGACCTATAGGGGTTGAAGTTGACATTCTGTGGGTGTACGTTTAAAGCTACCGAGCCTGACATCCAGTGCATGTATTTTGTTTATATGACTTGGTCATAACAACATAGTATGTGGCTTACTCTGTGTTCCACCACATTATATGGAATCGGGTCTCCCCCGTCACCGAAAGATGTTGTTTTGGGTATTGAATTTTAGTATCCATGTTTTCGGTGATGTTTTGTATGTATAGATTATCATGCATGATTTATGGGTTGAGTATTATGCCTCACCCGTGTTTTGGTTATTTCGGGATATAAAGTTTATCCGCATTTTCTCAAATTGGGAGTTTGATTTCTATTCATGTTTTGAGAGAGTTATGGGTTGCATCACTGCATCAAAGTACGTTTTGTATTGGACATCCATTTTTAAATCATGCGTATTGTTGGAAATGCATCGTTTTCATATTTAAAGTAACTCGTCTAGAAAGATTATGATTTAAGTTGCATTCTTTCTTTTTGCGACACACTTATTCATATTGAAAACTCTTGAACTCACTAGGCGTTAGCCTAACCTTTTTATTTGTCGGCATGTGCAACAGGTTCCGGTTGGGAATAGTTCTAGTGACACTGTGAAGAGAGGAGTGCTAGTTGTGTGCTCAAGAAGTGGATATCTTAGTGAAGTCTTCCGCATTTGTTTCGGGAAGAGAAACTTGTATTTGGGATTAAGTAACACCTGACTTCGATTTAGTCCTTGTATAAGACTGGATTTTTATAATTGTTGAGGTTAATTATAGAATTTTATTTTGGAGATATATCAAGTTTTGATTTATAGGAAGAAGATTTATCTTTTACATGATGTAATATTGAAATTTTAAATTAGTTGCTCTTACCAAATTTGAGGGTGTTATAAATTGGTATCAGAGTTTAAGTTTGGGAGATTTAGGTGTGGATTTTGGATACCTAGACTCAAACTAGCGTTCTTTAAAGCAAATGAGAAGAAAATTTCACCAATAGGCACTTCAAGATAGGATGTTTTGAGGTTGATGGAGTCACTAGGAACTGGAATCACGTCGAGGGTAGCAAGCATGGTCATGTACAGTACGTTCATAATTGCACCTGGACAGTGTTATGGTGAACCTACAAGTTACATGTGTATACTTGGACTACTTTGATGTGACGACCGTTGGGGTAGTGAAGAAGTTTCTAAGTGGGTAGCCGTTAGAAGAAGTTGAAGATTTTAGCATTCGTACCTGAAGTGACAATAAGTATGGAGATTGCATTAAGTAGACCGTTTCGGGTCAGAATTATGGGTTGGATTAGAACCACAAACTTATGTGATCGGCAATATTCGAGGAGAATTGTAAGGTGAACCGATGAAGTCTCTGATTTTGGTGTTAAGATGTTTAAGCATCCGGATTACAATAGTGTGACTGGGAAATTGAGGAGCATGGTTTCGAGACTTTGAGTGCCAATCAAATTCATGCACGAAATTTAATTCTAAAATAAAGTGCATCAATTTTTCTCATGTTTCCAAATCATCATGTGAATTACATTACAAAATCTTGGATAAACGTTTAGCACACACAAGATTTTAAACCACGATTTTAAACATGCATAAAATTATTTTATTGCATGTGGTTGCCAACTTTGTTGGAACTTTCCTTATTCTCGTTGTTGTCCAACACTATTTTTGGATATTGTGATGTCCGTATTTTGATATTGTTTAGGGTCTTGGACAATTAACGTCAGCCTAAGACTTTAACATTGGATCTCCTCCACATATGTTGAGGCTTTGGACGAAGAGTTACCTTCCATTATTTAGTGTTTGAGTTTTATTGAGAATTTTATTCCATGCGATTTTGTGGATTTGATGTAGTGATTTTAATGGCGTCCAATTGTATTGTTTTCCTTTGAGTTTTGTATCGATAGTTTGGTTGCGTATAGTGTGCATACATGTTTTATTTGTAATTTCCATCATAATGTTTTAGCCAACATTTTAGAACGACGAAAGCATATTGTTAATTTGATTTTGAACTTAGAAACGACGTAAATTATTTTATACTTTAACCAAAGTGCATGCACATATCAATTTGTTAGTTTTATGAGGTAAAATGACGCATGCAAGTTTTGTTGTGGAATCTTATTATGTGTCGTGTTATGGCTAAAATAGAGAAAGCTTTGAAAGTTTGATATCATGTAAATTCTGTTTTGAGTTTTCTGCAAACATTTTGTTGCACACTGTTTGGTGCATGAATTAATTTACGCCCATAGCGTGAGTAATCGTATGTTGGGACTGAGATGGTCCGTGTTCATGTTTCATTTTGTACATCTTCATCTATTGTTGTTCTTGTTATTGGTCAACAAAGAAGTATTATATTGATTGGTTTTACGTGTGTGGCAATTATGGCCACTTCAAACAATTTCTTAGTTGTGCTAAAGGCTTTGTGTGTGTGTAAAATTGATTATAAAGATTTTAGGCTTAGCAAATCTTTGAAAACAATAAATTGGCATGCTTGTTGAGTCTGATAGTCAAAAATCCTTGAACTCATTAGAGCCATAGTCTTAAACCCTTTTGTGAAAGAACTGGTTATTAAGGACTAGAAGAGTCCTTGGGAATTGAAGCGTCAGAGGACTGACTGATGGTTAGTTTTGAATTTTGGATTTCAGTTTATGAACCGGTTCACACATGAATAATTGAGATATTAGATTTATGCATTCTCCCAGTTATTTAAGTGGTGATCTTTTTGTTTCGGAAAATCTTCGGGTTAAAGCATTGTATGGTTGCTTGCATATGGTTGGACACGGGTTGATGGGTGATTATTCGACATCATGTATGGGTTGGACGTGTGCCACCCGGGTGAGTCTTCAGGAATAAAGGAAATATTGTGTTGATCCAAACTCTCTCAGTGATTTGATAACGACCCTCCTTTTTACTTAGTGAAAACTACGTTTAATATGTATTAGTGTTTCACCATCAGCGATCAGACTGAGTCTGTTCAGTTATCGTTGATAGTCTTTCTTACAAACATTTATATGTATTAGTGTTTCACTATCAGTGATCAGACTGAGTCTTTTCAGTTATCGCTGATAGTTTCTGATGTAAACAGTAACGTAATCCCTGAAGACAAGTCTCGCGTCAACAGATGTTCATAGCTGAATCGAAGACAAAGCTGCTGAACAAAGACAAGTCTACTAATGACCTGATGCGGATATCAGTGAAGCAAAGACGAATTTACTTATACGCGAAGGAACATGAGGAAAAGCTTTAGCGATAGCTGAACCTCTTTATATCTCTGAAGGAAGAGATATTCAGCGATCAAATGATCACGAAGCTTATGCCTCAAGTCTCCTTTTGTCTTACCTTGCACAACCAGTACGATGTGTCAGAACGGACATGTCTCTGCCACAAATCGTACAATAACTCTGTCAACTACACTGTTCATGATACGGCCAAAAGCATGTGTCCCAAAGTCAGACTCCCAAAGCCAATCAATGAAGGACACGTGTAAAGTGCCCTGCCATGCATTTAATGCATAGGGTATAAATAGAAAGATTACCTCTCCATCTGAGGGTGTTCTCACCTCTGGCCTTCATCTTTCTACATTATAGAAACCATTGTTTTTTATACTCTCAATCCCCCATTCTCTATATTCTTGTGCAACCATCTTAGTGTTTTCTTAACTTTGTTTAGATTGAGTTTGTCTTAATCTTATTCCGCAACAAACTTGTAAATTGTGTTTGATTTATCAATAAACAATTTATTAAACTTTAATTTATGTGTTTGTATTCAACCCCTCCCCCCTTCTACAAACTTGTTAAGCACCTCCGGGACCAACATATTGTGATTCGGTTGTTGGAGATGTAAGATTGGAATTTTAGTGCCATGATAGGTGTCAACTTTAATTCGTCGATGCAAATCTGGAATGAAATATGTGGTGGTATACCCACGTTTTCAGTATAGTCATTTTGAGGATAAGTGTCGACCCTCAATTTTAAGGACAATAACTGTTGGGGTGCTTCAGTGCATTTCCGATGAATCATGTGTGTTTGTAATTTAAGCGGTAACCTTAAGGAGATTAGATGATAGCAACTAGGGATCAATCATTGGCACTTCGATAGTCAGCAAGGCTTTCGCCAATCTATCAATCGATGCTTGAATTCATTATAGGAGTTGTGTAACCATGGAGTTTGGGATAATCGACTATTTGTAGAGTGTAATGGTATGTTTCTGGATGAAACACCAGATCAATGCTTTGATTAAGGAAAGTTTGAGAACCCTTACAGACGTTGTACTTGTGCCAACTTGAGGAATAGTTTTGTTGTTATGTTGAATCAAACCAAACTAGTGTTCGGAATTTCGTCAAGGAAATGACGATAAAGTCTTTGGTGGTATTGATTATTGGGGAAATTTGGTGAGAATGACGAGGTAGACCTTAGGTAGAAATCGATTATTGAGGAGACCTTGATTTGCCAAGTTTATAAATATCGTTTCTGTATCAACAACGGGTGATCAGCTCAACAATTTTGTACGGATTCCTTCACCCCGGGTAAAGTCATCATGGTTGCGGATACTTAAAAATGAAAGGAGTAAGGTCAAGCTATGGTTGGGTCCTTTCTACAAAGGTTGTTTTATTCTTGAAGGCAAGTAAAGGGTGTAACGTGGTTTGATAAGGGATGATTAGAAGTATTTAAGGGTAAAATTCACTTTGAGTACCCTTGGTAGAAATGGTTAGCTAAGGGACATAAGTTACTCTTGAGGTAATATGAACAACATAAGGTTGGGAGGCAACCGAGATCTTAATGTTAAGAAAGTGGCTAAGCAAGGGCTCAATGTTCATCCCATGCATCAATAAGATACAACAAATGTTGAGATAAGATTTGTGGTGGCCTGTTATATGAAACACAGCGGCAATTGTGATCGTGATGCAATTGGTTTCGTATATGAGGCAAAGTATGGTTGAGGCATCCTTTTTGGACAAGGAACCAGTCGTTTTGTGAGATGTTGTCATCTAAAGTCCTCACCGCATGAGTATGAGCTTCTTTGGAATGAGTGGATGAAAAGCCATCTATTGGACTTGTTTTCCAAGTTGAGCGACAATTTGAACCATCTAGTGCACCTCATATAAGCCTTCTGCTCTATAAAAAGGGAAAAAGGTAAGATATCAATGTCAATAGAATTCTTGAGTCGAAATGTGGCTACCAGGGAGGACGGAAATTTAGAGAACCAGTTACTTCCGTTAAATATAACTTTAGGTGCTTGGTCGGTGTTAGATTTCGAGGAAGAATCTCTTTTAAGGTTGAGAGGATTGTAACACCCGTGATTTGGAGGATTCTTGATTAACACTATCGGGAACGGTTTGTCCCTTATAATGAAAATTTAATAAAGTTTTAAATCCTTGTCGTAGCAGAGATCCGCGACTTGGTGCGCGACCCAAGGTCGCGGCCCATGCCGCGCAAGTTGTTGTGGTCGGCAAGGGGGAGCACGCGGGGGCTGCCACCCGGCCTCAAGCCGCGGGAAAACTGCGGAAAGGGTCTGAGAGTTTAAGGTGCGCGATTTTAAGGTATTTTCTCATTTTTCATTTCCCCTCTCCATTTCTCTCTTCCTTAGATTGATTGGTGGAGATAAACTATCAATGTTGGGAGCTTCTTGGTGTGGATCTGCAATAAAAGATCAAGGATTTGGCGGATTGAGGCGTGACTATGGAAACGATGGAGGATTTCTTTGGAATGGTTGATTGGAAGGCTTCAAGTTTCGGTTGAGGTAAATCTCTTGTATTATCCAAGCTTTACTATAAGGATCTTTGTAGATCTAAAAGTTTTACTTGTTGATGGTATATTCTAGACTTGAAGGAATGGGTTATTTGGAAACCCTAGCTTATTGTTGGTGATGACTTGAAAATGGTGGAATCTACACTATTGGAGGCTAATGGTTAGGTTTGGATCCTAGGTTTAACTTAACCTAGCGAGGTGAGTTCAAGTGATTTATGAAAACGTTGTACATGCCAAAATGTCTATTTTAAAGTGTTTATATGTTTTCAATTAGATTATCAATTGTTGGGTTATTTGGTGAGTTTTATTTAATTGAAGTGTTTCACTTTATAAACCTCGTAAAGTACCCATATTTGGGATTTTTGGACGATTTGATGAATAAATCATAAATGGGGGTTATTTGGTGAAAACTTTTTGGTGTTTGTGGAAATACTCATGGTTGTGTTATGGAATGTTTTAAAAATACCAACGTGTGGGTCATCGAGTTTTGGTCACTCCCGACCTTGTGAACATTTTAGAAATTATAAATCTTTTTGGTTTTGGGAAAGGGTGTATTTCAAGTATTTCCATGAGTAAGTCTTATCAACATTTTAACGATTTATTTTACGGGTGTAAATGCACTCTTGGTGTGTTTTGGGGAAATGTATAACTTTGCGTTATGAGACGATTGAAAAGGGGCAAGGGTATAAACTTGTTTGGAAAATGATTTGTCTCCATCTAAGTTGCGTTGGAGTTTGTTCGTGTATTTTGGAGTATGTGTTTGCATAAACGTTGGTCAATTTCGTTTTATTGCATTTTATTGCTTTTTGACAGTTAGTCTTTTGATTAATTGAGCATGTGACTCGGGTATTTGATTATGTTGGGTTTAGGGGACATTTGTCCAATTTTGATAGCTCGACGTAGAGCTTTGGTCATGATTTATATTTATTTGAGATTTACGTATTTTGAGTGCGTATGTCATTCATTTGGAATCATTACGTCCAGTGGGGATAGACATCGGATGTGGTCTAAGTCCCTCGTACTAATAGAATCATTACGTCCGATGATGGAACTCTAGTTTTCCTCATCGAGGCATGGTTAGGCATCAGATGTGGTATAAGTCCTACTAGGCATCGGATGTGGTATAAGTCCTACATGCTAGTACATGTCATTGGATGAGGATAACTCAATGTATAGACCTAGAGGGGTTGAAGTTGACATTTTGTGGGTGTACGTTTAAAGCTACCGAGCCTGACATCCAGTGCTTGTATTTTGTTTATATGACTTGGTCTTAACAACATAGTATGTGGCTTACTCTGTGTTCCACCACATTATATGGAATCGGATCTCCCCCGTCACCGAAAGGTGTTGTTTTGGGTATTGAATTTTAGTATCCATGTTTTCAGTGACGTTTTGTATGTATAGATTATCATCCATGATTTATGGGTTGAGTATTATGCCCCACCCGTGTTTTGGGTGTTTCGGGATATAAATTTTATCCGCATTTTCTCAAATTGGGAGTTGATTTCTATTCATGTTTTGAGTGAGTTATGAGTTGCATCACTGCATCAAAGTACGTTTTGTATTGGACATCCATTTTAAAATCAAGCGTATTGTTGGAAATGCATCGTTTTCATATTTAAAGTAACTCGTCTTGAAATATTATGATTTAAGTTGCATTCTTTCTTTTTGTGACATACTTATTCATATTAAAAACTCTTGAACTCACTAGGCGTTAGCCTAACCTTTTTATTTGTCGGCATGTGCAACAGGTTCCGGTTGGGAATAGTTCTAGTGACACTGTGAAGAGAGGAATGCTAGTTGTGTGCTCGAGAAGTGGATATCTTAGTGAAGTCTTCCGCATTTGTTTCGGGAAGAGCAACTTGTATTTGGGATTAAGTAACACCCGACTTCGGTTTAGTCCTAGTATAAGACTGGAGTTTTATAATTGTTGAGGTTAATTATAGAATTTTATTTTGGAGATATATCAAGTTTTGATTTATAGGAAGAAGATTTATCTTTTACTTGATGTATGTAATAACCACATTAAAAAGTAATAATTGGAAGTTGAGTGGAGGTTTAGCACTGGATTAAAGTTGGAGGGGATAAAGTGAAATTTTGGTAAAAGGGGGTTTTAACCCTAGGACTCTATCATTTTCTCCCTGGCGGCTAAGAGAGCATAGAGGTGTAGAAGGTGAAAGCAAGGAAAAAGAGAAATTTTGGAGAAGATTCGCAACAAAAGAATTCGTGTTTCTTGTTTCAAGGTAAACCTTCATTTTACATCTCTTTTAATTCCTTGGAGCAACCTTTAATTTAGTTTTTATATCTATAGAGTTTTAGGAGTTTGGATCGTTTGGAAAAAAACCTTGTTCTTTCAATGAGAACAGTTTAGGGAGGTTTAGATCTGTACATAAATCGATTAATGGTCTCCACTTCATTTTGTGAATAAAACCCCACTTCTCCCCATGATTAATCGATCGAGTTTGGGAACCCAAACCCAGAATAGATCGCCGTTGTGGAAACTCAGCGGCGGTACTGTTCGTCGCAACTGGGAGTTGCGACCAGGGGAGGTCGGGGAGAGTAGTATCGGGTGAGGAGTCCCGGGGGTGGGAGGTCGGGGAGACCGGTGTTGTGGGGGCCGGGAGACGGCACCCGGGCAGACCCGGGAGACGGGGAGCCCAGGGGAGGGCGTGAGCCGGGAGTCGGCACCCGGGCAGACCCGGGAGACGGGGATAGGAGGGGTGTGCCGGGAGTCGGCAATCCGGGAGGACCCGGGAGGCGGGAACCCCGGGGAAAGGTTAGTGCCGGGAGACGGCACCGAGCTCGGGAGTCCGGGAGCCCGGGTTAGGTTTGTGTCGAGTGGGGGGTGCGTCTGAGTCGTATTTCGGGACTCAACCCAATGTTTATTTTACTTCTATCTTCGTTAGGTTCTTTTAAAGAAGTTTGATAGGGAAGTTTCGCCAGGACCAAGGTGAGTTTTTTCGAACTAATTTCTCGTATTCTCAATTGTGTAATAGGTTGCTTATCCGCAAACTTTAAGACTTCTTGGTAGACTATTGGGTCGTTTCAGCGTATTTTTCTTTATATTACGTTATGTTCGACTCTTGTTTGTTTTGAGTTGTGACAATGTAATATTGAAATTTTAAATTAGTTGCTTTTACCAAATTTGAGGGTGTTACATCTTCCTTGGTGTTTGTTCTCTCAAGTCACTTTCACACCTCTCTCCTCTTCCACTATAAATTGGAGCTTGGAGGGTCATTTGAATTCATTCCTTTCATTGTGATTTACTCTTAGATTCAACAGATTTTAGTTTGAGCAATTTAGTTGTAATTTTAATTCCCGTCTTTCCATTTCTATACCACTGTGGTGACATCCGCCACCACAGAAATGCTTTTAATTTATATGTTGTTTAATTTTGAGTATTTTATATCTACTTCTATGTCTTTAGTTATGATTAGTAGCTAAACCCCCTTAGGTGCGAGTGTAAGCCAAACCCGAGAGGTTAAAATGTAACACTTGTGTGTTAACGCATTTGGCTAACTTCTCGGTTTGGTCATCCAAGTTGAAGATTTATCTCAAGGCAAACAAGCCAATCACTTGTGTGTGTGTGTTAATATTAGATCTTTGACCTCGAGAGGGTCGGATCCAAATACAACTTGGGTGATGCAAGGAGGTTTGAGAAAATCTTCAATAATCGCATAAAGATATGGATTTTTTCATAATCAAGCTAAGGTCCAGATGTCGGTCGAGTTGGTGTGTCATAGAGATATGCGCATCTTTCCATACTGGCGGACTAAGATCTTCGAGATCTACTTAGTAAGATTGGTAAACCGAAAGTTAGCACTTGTGGATACTTTATAATAAAATCGTAATCGTAATCTATACGACGTAGCTTCAAGAAGAGTAAATTGTGTGGGGTCACATTGTTACCAGTTTTGTTAGTCATTTAAGTTACTAATATACTATCGGGGACAACTTACACCCGTATCCGCCTTTTATTATCTTCTTAATCCATAGTTTTAACAGTTTGCTAAAAACCAACCAATTTATAAAACTCTAAACTTTGCACCGGAAGTTCGTAGAAATCTTTGATTCTTAGTTAAGTCCAATCTCTGTGGATACTATATTTGGTCCTTATCATTATATTACTTGCAAAGTGAACTCAATAGTTGGTGTATACTTGCATCGTTATTGTGCCACATTTTACACGTGTGTATTTTTGCTATCAGGTATCCAAAATTGTGCAATGGTCTCAAGAAGCATAATCAGTGAATTAGATATATAATTCAGTGTCAAAATCATTGTTTTAATATATGGTTCAATAGCATTACGACCTCAGAAGTTATTAACATTATGACGTGAAATCGGTGATTTTATACCAAGAACTGAACAAAATGGAGTTTTTATGTTCTTGACATGTTCATGAAATCGGCTCACAAATTGGAGTATGAATTGCTAGTTTAAGTTTGAATGGTGTTGGTAAGCATGTTAATAACAAAGTGAAGAAAAAAATAGCCAAAAGAAAGTAAGATTGAGTGTGGTTGATTACTTGAGCTATTAGATCAATACGTTTAGTACGTCGAATGCAACATGGATCCATCAATTTGAGGTCATAGGGCTCAAGTTGCCAAGACAAAGTGGGAAGCAAGCCAAAAGTCATGGTACGAAGTCTTATGACTTAGTGGCACACAGGGGCGGATCTAGTGTGGAAGTAGTGGGGGGATGGGACCCCAATAAATGGGAAAAAATGAGAAATTTCTTAGGTAAAAATATGTTTTTTTTAACTTTATATCTTCAGTCCCCCCAGTAATTTTTTACCTGGGACCCCATCAACAAAAAAAATTGCATCAAAACCAACCAAAAAACTAAAAAACACTCTTGAAATCAACTAAAAAACCGAAAAAGTCCCTTAAAATCGATAAAAAAAAAGCTTAAAAATCTCTTGAAATCAACCAAAAAAACTTTAAAAATCTATCGAAACGGTGGACTTAGGCTAAAAATGCACCGGACAACCTTACGGGCACTTAATCTACCTTCAAAGGTGCCCCCACCAGGAAAAAATCCTGGATCCGCCACTGGTGGCACAACCAGAGGTTGCCAGATGCAAGTTGTGAAGAGGTAAAGTAGGCTGAGAGATAGATCTCTCAAGCCAAGTCATAACGAGCAAGAGATGTTGCCAATCTTGCACAATTAAATTGCCTTAACCTGTCAATGCCAAATGCGCCCAAAGAGTTAGGTAACCTGCACAGTAGCATGCGAGATGGAACAACAACCTCAGATTGCATACCAAGTTGCATTGATCAATTTGGCTTTAAATAGTCCAATTTTATGTCTAAAGCTTATAACGTTCAGTAGACTTTAATGGACGAGAGATAAGTTTCATGTGTGGCTTGTGTATGGTAGCATTCACACAAATTCAACCAGACTTTAATGGACCAGAATTAGGTTTCATGGAATTGAAATTTTGATACATTGAATGGTACACATAACAACGTTTTCAATTATGATTCAATATTTTCACACATGATACATTCTTCAGAAATGTTCAATTTTTTCATTTGTGATTTATGCATGTGACCTGTTTACAGTCATTTTAAAGCATGTTAAATGTTTTATACTGGGATGTTCATATATGCATGTTCAGTTAGATATGTGTGTGGGTTCATGAACCAGGATGCCGGTAATATCAGGTGGAACATTTCGAAGATGCACTTAGTATATGTACTCTGAGGATGTCTATGTACTCAACTTAGTTAAGTTTAGCCATACATAACGTTGTCACTTTACTTGGATGTCAGATATAGTTGGCCCTCATACTATGTTAGTTCAATTGAAATCTCATGTGCCATGTGTTAATTTATACTTTATTCCATGCACCAAAGTTGTTTGTATTTACGTATATTGGTTTCCACTTTTCAGTATTACAATTCAGTTCGATATAATTAATTCACACTTTTTAAGGACAATGTGTTCAATTGATGTTTAGCTTAAAACCATAAACATACTTAACATACAAGTATGCAACTCATGAGCAGAAAAGGTAGGGACCGACAAGAACAAGGGACCTATGTAATCCGTTGAGTTGAAGTCTAACTTATCTACATCATTAAGATGATATTGCTTCAGTTCAATATTCGTATTAGACTTCAAAATTGACATTAGAACTGACACTAACATCAAATGTTCTAGAATTTTTTTTACATATTTCAGATTGTTTGGTGTTTCTTTAGTTATTTAGGTCTTTCCAACGTAATTAGTTGTAAAATGTTTTTTTTATTTCAGTCAAAAAATTTAATAATCAAGGCATATGAAAATTAGGTGTAACAATATATAGCCTTTTAAGTTATTTATTTTAAATATTTAAAAAATACTATCTCAGAAAATAAAATAAAAATAAAAGCCGACAAAAATAATCTTGCAAGGGTTTTGGTTTTTGGTACGTTTCTCACAATGTCCACATCAACCTAAAAAATTAACTTTAATATTAAGAAAAGTGTTCGGATTTTTATACGCACACCAGATGGGTTGTTTTGGGCCCAAATCTGATGTGCGCGACTAAGCCCGTGACCCTTAGGTCGCAGAGCTACTATTTTTTTGCGACTTGTTCTCTGCGACATACCCTGCGACTTAGGTCGCGAGTATGGTCGTGGGAGCCTATGTTTTGACAGATTTAAGAGGTTTTTCAGCTAGATTTTTGGTATCTTGCTCCCAACTCTTCCCTAGGCTGATTTTTGATGATTTAGAAGGCATTTTGAGAATTTTTACCTTGAGATTATAAGATATTTGTGTTAAGGTAAACTCTAATGTAATCTCCTCCATTTTTTCATCAATATATACAAGCTCCATGTCTCCCGTGTGTATATACATTATCTCACGATAGTGGAACCACGTTACATCTCGTTGTTCTTTGCATTTGTTTACATTCACATTGTTTTTGAATATTGATTTGGATTGCATTTCCTATTTGTTGGTACATTTGAATACATTTAGGGGCTGTTTGTTTTTTTTAAGAAACCTCTTAATGGCTATTAAGTCTGAATCGTTCAGACCTTTTTACACACCACCTCTTATTAATCATAACTAAAATAAGATTTCAGACTTTAGGTCTCTTAAAAAACAAACGGCACCTTAGAATCCTCATATTTTGTTTGGTTGTTGGGTTACATCTTTGCACATTTTGGTATTTGGTTTGAGACTTTTGTGTATTGTTTTGTATAAAGTATCCCCAACAAGAAGGCAGTGAGCGTTAGAACGAACAAAAATAATAATAATAAAGAACATTTTTATATTTATTCTAGACCTATAAAAAATAATAGTATTTTTAGAACTATAAAAAAATGAATAAAATTATTATTAAGAAAATAAATCACAAGCTGTCATGTTTGGGGGGGAAGGTGAAATCCCGAATATGTCCCCACGATACGGGTCTTCATCACCGAGATCATGCTCCACATTTCGCGGGATATCAATTTTGTCTTATTATACTTCAAGACAGCTGACGTGGCTCATACCAAACCTATCCATAAATAATTTAATGATTAGATTAACTTTTTAATAATTAGTTGATGATCATAAATCTTATATAATAATCAAATAATTTAGAGGGTTTATTGATTGAAAGGTTTTTTTTGAACGGCTGCTAAACGCACACACCCACTCCGACCGAAGTCGACGAGGTATCCGGGATCCATACGGGCACCCGAATAATCCTCGCGACCATAGACCGTTACCGATCCATAGCCTCGCTCATGCCCGACCCGAAGGCCGACCCATGGACTGGGGTATCGCCACCCGTTCCCCCTAGGAATTAAACCCGGATAGACAGGGATGTCATCCACTGTCCCCCCAAGGATGTTACCGACCGTTGGGCTACAAGGGCTTTGATTTTATTGATTGAAATATAATGGACTTATGTGAATCTGATCTAATGATTCATTGTATGTTGAATTTTGTTATCATATGTAATCAATTTAATGTTGGATGGCCGATCCAATCCAATTTGTCCAACGTTAAAATTATAAAATATGATAGTAAAAATCAGCATCCAATGGATAGAAGATTGTGTTAAATCAGTTTCATCAATTGGATATTATCTATTAGTTGGATCAGTTGTCCAATGTAAAATTGCTTAAATTTTGTGGCAAAATTCAACATCTAATGGATATATGATTGAATTGGATCAGTTTCATTTATTGGATATTATTATTAGTTAGATGGTATAGATCCAATAATTTGATCCAATTTTCAATCAATTAATCCACCATTTTAACTAATTATTTATATATTTTTTGAATTTCTTGAAAATCCAACATACAAATATCAACTAAAAACAATATCATAAAATCTAATAATTTTATATTTATTTCTCATTTGGATTGAATTCTAGACTACCATTCACTAACTGAACCATCTAATTTAAATGTTGAAATTTTGTATCTAATCCGATCCAGTTATGATATGTCAGCTCTAATTAGATAGATCGTAACTAACTAGATTGATCAACTCCTACATTCCTACAAAAAAAAAAAAAAATTTGAACGGCAAGTTAACACACGCACACGTTCATGGGGTATCCGGGCTCTCACTTAAGGTTGCCACCCGACTAATCCCCGTCGATCACGACCCAACCCAATTAAGGGTACCACTATGTGGCAGACCCATGATCACAGGATGCTCACCACGGGGTTCGAACCTGGGTAGTCAGGGATACCATCCACTGACCCCCCAAGATGTTACCTTACCACTGGGCTGAAGGAGCCTACATTCCTACAAATAATAATTTATCAACAACATTAAATTTGATTCACAATATAATTAGATTTTATGAAACAGGTAGGAAGTTAATGTAATAAAAGTAAATTTTAAGAGTAAATATAATTTTTTATCGAATATAAATAGCCAAAAAAACCAAAATTATAAAATAGAAAGCTATTTTATATTTAAAATATTATGCATAAAGCTTACACTAGTACTCATTCGATTTTTAATTAGACGTCGAATGTTTTTATTACATACAAATCAAAAAGAAAATGCTATTACTTAATTTATTGTTCGTAAAGCTTCTTCAATATTCAAAGATATCATCAGCAATGTAGGAGTAATAAGTGGAATTGGGTTTGATTGTTGCGGTCATTCATTTGCAGGTGCATGGGTTGCAAGTGCAGTTAGCACCACACTTGCAACCATCGTTTTCAGATGCTCCAGCTCCCATCTCTGATCCCTCGTGGCAACTATATACATACATTAATCATCAATAAACATGTTAAACACCAAAACCGGACAAGGAGTGTGCCAAAGCCCATGTTCGGCACTCGTGCACAAGCCATTGTAACATTTCAACATATATCAAAGAGAATTAGGTTTAATAGCTGAAATGAGACATGCTCTCTTCAACAGAGAGTAGACGGGTACATATCTCCCAAATATCGAGTCTCAAATATCAATCATAAATGTCATAAACATGAACTAGATTCTTCAACAAAATGGAAGAACCCAATCGAGTTATATATTAGAAAATAATTATAATTTATGTTACGGACCGATTAATAATTATACGTAAAAGGTTTACATTAAAGGAAAATTGACCCAAATAGCCATTTGAGACATGCAAATTGGTCTCCTAATCATTTCTTTGCCTTGCCTGATTTACCGAAATGCCATCACGTCTGCAAAATATAGGTCCGCAATCAAAAGACAAAAAAAATCGAAAAATGTCACCTCCGCAAATCTGGGTCCCCAATTGCGGACGTATATAGCTTTTTTGAAGAGAAAAAAAAAATTTATCTTTTAGATTTGCGCCGGTGGCATTTCTTGAAAAAGAAAAAAATTGTTTTTTAGCTAGGTGCGGACCCAACTTTTACGGTAAATCAAGAGAGAATTGACTAGAAGACCAATACATAAATAAGAAAATAGCTATTTGGGTCAATTTCCAGAAAAATAAAATAAGTCATAAACCTCTAAATAGGTTCATTTAATTTGAGAAGTGCCTATTTATAAATTATTAATGATAAATATTTATATTAACATTTATGAAGTTGGAGATGGTACCTCTTGTTGGATGCGAAACCAGCGACGATGGTGTTGGTGGTGGTGGTGGTCTCGGAGTAGCCGATGTCTGCGTTCATCTTGCAGCCACCACAGCTGGTTTGGCATTTGCAACCGGAGCCACAACCGCAGCTACCTCCACAGCAAGCAGACGACGACATTTTTAGTATAATTAATTAATTAATGATAATTATGGAAATAACTCAAAAAAAGGGGAATTGGTTGGTTATGGTGGATGAATATGGTGGGATTTATAGGCGGCAGATGGAGGAGAGTGGTGCAGTGGATTTTAATCACCACCCTCCACCTGGTAGTGGTGGTCAAAGCCTGTTAGATTCTGACACGTGTGTGGTCTTATTCTGTTGTGTTCACCGGCCTTTTCGAAGTATATATGTTAATTATTTGACCATGAAAAATTCCTTGAGAATTATCTACGTGGCATTTATCTTATTATGACATGTTTTATGTTTCTTTTTCGAGTGAATTACATCTATGGTCCTTGTTGTTTGCCTAAATTTTGGATTTGGTCCCTAAGTAAACTATCTACATCGGTAGTCCTTAACTTTTTAATTAACTTTCACTCAAGGTCTCTCTTCTCTAACGGCGTGAGTTAACATCAAATATTTGCATAAGTTATTTAAAGCAAGGTTAAATCAGTCTTTTAATTAAAAAAAAGCAATTCCCTAATTTAAAACACTTAAACACGACTTCAACATGATCATCTTCAAGATATAGACTTTCACCCATGTCCCTCTCATCCCTCCTAAGCGACGACAGAAACACGAACTTGAGAGATTGGTCCCTGTCGTTTTCCCAATCGATCGACTACAACTAATTCGATTTCTTTTACCTTCGTTTTCCCAATCTATTGACTACACCTAATTCGATTTCTTTTACCTTCGTTTTCCCAATCGATCGCCCACAGGATCATGTGCTTCACCCTCCAGTAGCCTAATCTATTGTAGTTTGCCATTGATGTATCTTTCTTATAGGTTTCTGTTTGTATAAACATATATGATGGTATTGTTATACTCTCCTGTGGTATCTTTCTTAAACTGTTAATGGGTATGACGTTGTTACTCGATTCCTCTTGGATCATGTGAAAGCATGGATCTTGATCATGCTAATCAAACAAATCCAATAAAATTCTGCCTTTTTTCTTTCTTTTTCAAAGAAAAAAAGGTCGATTTTCAGCTTTCCAGAAACATGTTTGTTCCCATTTGGTGAGCCATTGTCCTGTCATCATCCTCTTATGTTTGCTTCCTCCTTCAAATACAAGAAAGTAAAAGTGGTTGCATATTGATATATGTTTTCACAACTTCCAATCCAACTGTTTGATGATATGCACCTTAAAAAGAAAAAGGACTCTAAAGATTGTGATTTTGTAACGCCCTCAAATTTGGAAAGAACAATTAATTTAAAGTTTCATTATTACATCAAATAAAGGATAAAATCCATCTTTACAAATTGATACCTAGAAATGCCTCAAGATAAATCCTATATATAACCTCAACAATTACTAACTTTAAGTCTTAAACAAAGACCAAATAATTAAGTCGGGTGTTACTAAACACAATACCAGTTGCTATTCCCAAAGTGCGGAAGGCTTTATCCAATAACTACTCTCTTCCCGTGCATATAACTCACACTCATCTCTTCACAGTGCCGCTAGTACCAAACCCTAACCGAAACCTGATGCACATGCCGACAAATAAAAATGTTAAGCTAATGCCTAGTGAGTTCAAGAGTTTTCATCATGATTATATAAATCGTTAAAATGAACGATTGCAACTTAAATCATGATTTCCAAAATAATTTACTTTAAATATGAGAATGACCCGTTTTCCAATAACGTGCATTTTAGATAATGGAAACACCAATATAAACGTTTTCCAACACACACAGTTTTAAAGACGAAAACCCCAATATAAAATAATTCCTTCATAAAGTAAACTCAACCCAAAACTCACCCAAAACATGAATAGTAATGAATTCTCCATTTATGAAACATGGACAAAATTTTATATCCCGAAACATCCAAACACGGATGGGGCATAGTACTCAACCCATAAATCATAGATAACAATCTATATATAAATCGTCACCGAAAACATGGATAATAAAAATTAAATACCCAAATAACACCTTTCGGTGACGGGGGAGACCCGCTTCCATTGTACGTGGCGGAACACAAAGTTAAACCACATATCAATGTTGTCGAACTACACCTCAAATCGTGACTATATTGCCTACTTTAATAAGCTACACCTCAAGTTGGACTTTATTGCCTGCTTTAATAAGCTATACCTCAAGTCCCCAAGACACCGTATCTTTTATTGTCTGTTTTGCCAAACTACACCTCAAAGATACACGATCATATTGTCTGTTCGTTTTCTAGTAAGTTACAACCTCAAGGTTACCAATAGACCTTTAGTGCATACTTACTAGCATTCAAGATAGGAGTCTCAAACTCCTTACTTGATGACCCCAAGATGTTTAACCCTCGTGCACAAGAGTTAGAGCATCTAAACCACAAAACCCATGGTCTTGAAGTACAACCCATAAAGGTTAACCTCCACAAAACCGGGACAACAACTATGCCAACACGGCATATTTCCCAAAGTGAGAATATCAAGACTCCTCACTATTAAATATGACTGACTTACATGCATATGGATCCAATGCATTACAGTCTAAAATACATGACTCCAAATGAATGACACATGCACTCAAAACATGTATTCTCCAAATAAAGTGCAATAAATACAACTCACGCCCAAAGCTCCATATTAAGCTATTAAAACCGGACAAATGTCCCAAAAACCCGATGAAGACGAAAACACGAGCCTTAAGCTCAACCAAATCAAATGACCATATGATAAAAGCCATAGTATGTGATAAAACGTAAACAACCTATGTTTGTGCAAACACGTACTTTAAACTCATGAATAACCCAAAACACAACATTGGGTTGGGACAAACCTTTTTTCCAAAGAAATTCACACCATTTACACTTTCAAAACGTCCCATAACGTAATCTATGCATATTTCCAAAACATACGTTAAAAGTGAATTTCTACCAATTACTCTCCATATATAAGTTAAATCATCAAAACACATTCACTTATGATTTATTTGTCCAAGTGTCCAAAAATCCCAAATATGGTGTTTCACAATGTTTATAAAATCTTATTAGTTCAAATAGCAAAAACTCATCAAAGATTTCAACATTTGATAATAATCATGTAAAACACATAAATACTCTAAATGGACATTTTTGGTATGTACAACGTTTTCACAAATCAACTTGAACTCACCTTGCTGGATTTAGGCTAAATATAGGTTTTACCCCCAAAACTTGAATCTCCTTTGATGAAGCTTGAAATCTCCAAGAAATATCCATAGATCTTAGATCCAACACATCCACAAGGTTTCCTTCACCACACAATTCATCAAAATCACACCCAAGTTGAAGGATGAAAGGGAAAAGGATGAGAACATCAAACCCTAGCTTTATATTAAGAGAGATGAGGAGATTACCACTACAAAATACTATTGAATACTCCAATAAACTTTAAATCTCTTGATATATCCTTGAAGAGATCTCAAAAATGAAACCATAGCAACTTGAATCACCAAAAACGGAGTTGAGATGCAAAAGTTATGAAGAAATGAAGAATAAGGGCATAAAATTGTGTTTTATGCTCGACAGTGCTTCACGCAGGTTTTCACGCGGCTAAACCCGCTCCAAAACCCGCACACGTGCCCCAAATTTGGGCGGATGACCCAAAGTCGCGCCGAAAGTCGCCCCAAACACTGCTCGCCCGGTTCTCATACTCGATCACTGTTTTGGCCATAACTTCTTCGTTTTAGCTCCGATTTAGCTCCGAAAAGAACCGTTGGACTCGTAATTGAATCCTTCATCCAACAAGACTATAAAATCTATGATTCAAGTCCAAAATCCTATTTCTTCTTTTTCCCTTAAAATACTGATTTTTGTATTAACTTGAAATTATACCTTCTTAAAATCGGGGTGTTACAGATTTCATTGATTGGGTTGACCAACCAATGTATACTCGATCAATGGTTATTATTTATGGGTTATTGAGGTTTTTGGGTCATCAAGGATTTGAAGATGACCTCCCCTTCGGCTTGTAAATTCATACTTGTAATACGATTTATCATCCTTATACTTAGTTTATTTCAAGGTTCTTTGTAATAGTTTAGTTGTGCTTCAAAAGGTCGGTGAAGTCGAAGACCAACCGAAATTAACAAGAGGTATGTCCCCTGATGCGGATCAAGACAAACTTCCAATATCACTAAGCCATTCATTTGTCGAAGGTTCTCTCCTCAGTCGGCAGATTCTGCACTTGCCGATCCACCTCTGTTTGGTCGGCAGGTAGTCTTCTTGTCGAATGAAGCTTTTCGGTAGGAATCTTACTAGCCGAATTATCATCATTAGGCTAGTACCCTATTTTCCAACATCCTTCTAACAAAAGGGATGGAACATTCTATTGCACAGAATATATTCACCCAAGTTTTGAAATGATGGAGACCTTCTCCAAAAGATCACAAAAAGGATTTGTGCCAGATATATTTTATTAAGGTATTGTCTTATCAAGGTACAAAGGTCTTCTTTGCTTCTTGATAAGTCACATCAAATATCTTATTTTTTATGCAAGAAAATCTCTGGCATCCAATACCAAGTTGACAAGTGTCATTTGCATTTAATGCATAAGGTGGTATATAAAGGTGAAGATCTTCTCCATGCAAGCTACGCTTTTCCCAGTGAACTAAGTGCACTCAAGAAAGTTGGCAACCTTGCTCTCTCATTTTTCATAGCTTTAATCTTTGTGTTTTTAAGTTGTGTTATAGTTACTTCGTGAAAGATTGTTAGAATAGTTTACATGTTCTTTCCGCAACAATCTTAAAAAAATTTCTATGTGTAATTGTTGATAGTTATATCAATAAAGAATTAAAATTAAGTGAAAATTTTGTGTATTGTATTTAACCCCCCCCCCCCCCCTACAATACTTGTTTTACTTTTGTACTTACTTTTTGGACCAACAGAGGTCAAAGAACAAGCTTGAAGCATCCCTTAAAGAAAAGAAAAAGGAAGCTCGAAGATTAAAATTTATGTTGTTTATCACTTGGATGTCAATTGTATTTTTCTACTTTTTTTAGAAAACATTGATGTGGATCTTATGTAAACATTGATGTAATTAATGAAAATCCCATTTTGTTGTCTTATATGAAAATCCCATTTTGTATGACAGACTTGGAGTTCGGACCATAAAATGCAATCAAGTGCAAAAGATGTTTGAATGAAGTGCAAAAGAGTAAAAAACATTATGGAAACAGCAACTACAGTAAGCCATCTTCTGGAAACAACATTTATGTTGAGCCATCATCTGGAAACAATGAAATGCAATTAAGCCATAATATGGAAACAATAAACAACAACTAATCTGGAAACAGTAAATTGTAAGCCACTAATCTGGAAGTAGAAGTAATCTCAAGAGCATCCGTTATATACATTCATCAAATAGTCCATCCCTAAATAGACATGGATGATTACTGGAACAAATCAAACTATTTTTGGACACTTATAGATACTAACATAAACAAATCTGGAAACAATAGACATAAAAAATTTCTTATTAGCAACCACACAATCCAAATCATGCAAATAATTAAGATGTGAAATCTAGCAAATATGGTTGTGGAACATAGAGTGAGAAAATGTGATCGGTTTATTTTGATAAACCAAACTACCATTGTTTCAGTTGGATTACAGTCATGAATGCTTTCTCATACTACCCCTATTCCAGTTGGATGTTACCATTGGACAGAAAAGTACTTCCAAAGATTTGTACAAGATAAAAAGTCTACTTCTATTACAGCAAGTGAGTTGAGGTTATTGAGACAAACACATAAAAGTACTTCCAAAGATTTGTACAAGATAAAAAGTCTACTTCTGTTGCAGCAAGTGAGTTGGGGTTATTGAGGCAAACACACACGGTACCTGATTTGAGGTATGTACTATTTTCACAGTCTAGTTAATACATCTGGCTGAAATGCAGAGAATATTATTATTGACACAACAAATTCAATGAGACCAAAAAATTTGTATGATGCCATAAGCAGTAGTTGTGACCAAAAAAATAAACCTGAAGAATCAATAAATATGATTCCCATTAAACAACAGCCAATCTGATGCCATAAAACAGTAGCAGAGCAGTCAAGGCCAACATCAAACAAAAAATAGGCCATAAACATAAACTAAAATGAAGAACCCATAACTACAATTCCCAAAAGAATAAGCCATCAAGTTTATAAACAAGCTACCAAAAATATCCAGTCAACAAGAAACTATCCCAAAAGACCAATCACCTACACATGATTTCCATTTCCCTGTCCCTTACATGTTCTTGCATTATGGCCTTGTTACTGGCACTTTGCATATGTCACAGTTTTCCCAACGTTTGTGATCTTGATTCTCTGTTGACTCATCTCTTCAATTGTCTTATTTAGTTTCTTCTTTGGCCTTCCTATTTGGGTATGATGCTTTGGTGGAGAGATTGTTATTGTACACCCAAACTTAGGCCACATAATTCTTCCATGTGTTGGTTGAATCTTGAAACTGTACATGTTCTTCCATGTTGATAGCCAATATGAAGGATCAACATAATGCTCAGGTACGTCAACATCAATTCCATTTGTTGTCATATTCCATATAGTTGCCACAGCATGCTTGCAAGGCATCCCAATTAGCTCCCACCTTCTACAAGAGCAAACTTTACGATTGAAATCAACTACACATTGGTCCATCCATGGACCACTCACCTGGTACTTGTCATCCCCATTCCATAGAACAATATACTTGGCAGCTTCCTCCTTGATTTAATTAATCATTTTTGTTGTTGTTGGGGTAAGTGGACCATCAGCATTTTCGATCAACTTCTGCATCTTAACTTTTCTTTTCTTCAAATATTCCCGTATGTATTCTAAGACTGTGATGATGGGTTTGTCCCTCCCATCCACCAACTGTCTATTGAAGACTTCACACATATTGTTCAAAAGAATATCATTATGACACCTTTCTGTAAGTTGATGAAAATGTGTAGTTGTTAAAAAACAATAAACTTAACCAAGAACATACATTAAAATGCTAAAAACCAACTCCAAGAACTAGTTGATTCTTCCCCAAAAATGGCATATGCTAGAGGATATGTTCCATGATTACCGTCAATGCCAACTACAGTCAATAATTACCGTGGATATGGCCTTTTCATGAATGTTCCATGTAACACCCTCAATTTCGTAAGCATTCTAATTCAATCCTTAAGTTGTTTTATTTGTTCAAGTCATTTAAGGAAGAATTCTTATTTGTTAATTCTTTTGTTTCGCATCCCCATCCGTATATTGTGGTGCTTGAAATGCTAAGTGATTTGTTAGTTTTACCTTGGGTTGAAAATGGAAGTTTTTGGAGTGAGCAGCCCACCCGGCGAGAATGCCCTTGCCATTCTCGCGGTTTCATAGTCGCGGAGAGCCCGTGACCTGCGGTACAAACTGGGCGATAGTGCCTGGCGATTGTGCCCAGGTCACTATCGCGGTGTCATAGTCGCGGGAATCGTACCGAGTGTTCGTGTGAGCGGGCGACTATGCCCCGGCGACTATGCCATGGGCATAGTCGCTGGGCAATCTCGCGCGATGTGTCTGACGGATTAAAAGGATTGGGACTTGATCTCTTCCTCATTTACTCCACACCTACCTCTTACATTTCTCTCTCAAACCTCCCTCCTCATTGAAGAATCGATTTCTAGGGTTTCCAAGTCTCATTTCCTCTCATTTATTGCAAGTGGTAGGCATCTACACCAAGATTTAAGGCTAGAGTTGTCATCCATCATCTTCTCTTTCAAGTGTCAAGAAGGAGATCTAGGGTTTGGGGGGTTTTCATCAAAATCCCTTTTTGTGAGTCCATCTTTCATAATACATGCTTAAATGTTTACATAAAAACCTTTTCTTGCTTAATGTCATATATTTACAACTTCCTACTTTTGTGTTCTTGAACTACCAAGGTTAAATTCTAGGGTTTTGACATTTCAAACATTTGATAAACTATGGAATTATAATATGTATAGGCACCTAAATGTTAGTGTCTTACCTTTATTTTGGTTTATGGGGATTGGAATAGAAGATGTAATATACTTCAAATCATGATTTGAGAAGAGTATTAATTGTTTATGCTTATTTCTTATTGTTGGTAATGGTACCTATGAAATCTTATGAGAATGTGTCTTACACTTTGAGTGAGACCTAACTTATGTGAAGATGATATCATTAGGATAATATAAATTGTCTTGTAATGAGAAAGTGCTATTAAACATGTTATATTGGAATGATGTCCTTTGCGAAACTCGTTTTTATTTTACAAATGCGCCAGGTTATTCCTCTTCATTTTATAAACGTGTTATTGCGAAAATTTATTTTTCTAAAAGTTTCAAAAAAAATTAGGATGTTACAAGTTGGTATCAGAGCTCTAGTTTAAGTGAACTAGGCATGAATGCAAGATGTCTAGACTTAGACTGAGATTATTTGGCATTGATTTGTGAGAATTGGGTAGAACTTTAAGATGGGTAGGTCTTAGAGTCTACGGAAATTATGTTGGTCAAGAGTCGTAGTGACGGTAACAGGAACTCTTACGTATCATATGTTCATAATTCCACTTAGCTAACGTTATTATGAGGATGCTTTACGTGAGTGTGCTTGTTTTACGGTTATTATGATTATTGGTGAATGTAGTAGTATGTTCCTTTCGTGCTTAATTCTGTTTATCTCCTTCTTACTCTTTCTCATACTTGTGTGGCAGCCATTTCTTCAATATGGTGAACACACGCAATCGGCCGTTGGTCGACGGAGCTTTGTGTGAGGATAGCTCGCCCGATCGGAATCTGGTGGTTAGGGCAGCGACTGTCGTCCCTCCAGGAATGCCACCAATATTCACGGGAGAAGTGGAGCAGGTGCCTAGAGTGGAATTGGCATCCACCAACCCGGTTATTCGAGAGGCAAACCCACCGTCCGATGTGATGGCCAGTGTCATGCAGATGGTGACATCGGCTATGGAAAAGCAGCAGGAGGCTTTCTTGAAGATGTTGGAGGATAGAGATGCTAGTCTCAGGAGGCTGGAGGTAGTTTCTGAGAATGCGGTGGTCGGTTCAGGTGGTACTGGAAACAGGATTAGGACGGAAGAGCATGCGGTTGTCGGTGCTCCTAGGGGAGAAAAAAGTTTCTCCTACAAAACTTTTCTCTGTAGCAAACCACCCGAGTTTTCGGGATCCGATGACCCAGTAGAGTGTGTGAACTGGATTCAGATGGTTGATCAGGCTTTTGGCTCCAGCGAGTGCGGAGAAGACCATAAAGTGAAATTCACATCCCATTTGTTGAGGGGCCCTGTACACCGATGGTGGAACGTCACTAGTTTCACTCTTGATGCAGCTGTTCTTGCTCAGTTGTCATGAGGAGCATTCAAGAAAAAGTTGATGGAGGAGTATTGCAACGAGAGGGCGATGGATCGGATCATTGATGAGTTCCGAGCCCTCAAAAAAGGTAACATGTCAGTGAGGGATTATTCAAGGAAATTCGTGGAGAAGCTTGATCTAGTGGGGCAAGCGGCACCAACTGAAAGCGACAAGATAAAAGTATACTTGAAGGGGTTGCCAGCGAACATGATGTCCATGGTTCGTAACGCCAAACCCACTACCCTCCGTGAGGCCATTGAAGAGGCCAAAGTTATGGAGGACGTCTATGCTTAGAGTCGCGAAGAGAGGGTCAGGGCGACCGAAAAGAGAAAATGGGAAAGTAATACTATGCCCTCCAAGAAGATGCGAACCTTCAACAACAACTTCAACGGGAGGACAGAGCCTAGGCGGGAGGCTAAGTGATGCCCCAAGTGCAAAAGCAAACACTTCGGCCCGTGCAACACGTCCGGGATGAATTGTTTCAAGTGCGGCAAGTCGGGGCACATCCGTGAAAATTGTCCCATTCGGGGGATTGTCTGTTATGAGTGCAAGGAACCGGGCCATGTTCGAAGCGAGTGCCCGAAGTTGAAAGTGGGAGGTCCACAAGGAAACGGGGAGAACCCCCCGAAGGCGTCGGGAAGAGCATTCTAGATGACCGTCGATGAGGCGAAGGCTTCACCAGACGTTGTTTCGGGTACGTTCATTGTCAACTCTATACCCGCTCGTATATTGTTTGACTCTGGTGCTAGTTTTTCTTTTGTGTCGAACTCTTTATGCCAACACCTCTCCATGGTCGCTAGTGTGTTAGATGATGCATTAGTCGTTGAAATAGCTAACGGTTGTCAGGTGGTGGTCCGCGAGGTGTTGCGGGGTTGTACCTTAGAGTTAAGGGGAAAGAAATTCTCGATCGACCTCATGCCCATGACCATTGGAGGATTCGACATAGTGATCGGAATGGATTGGTTAGCTAAGAACCAAGCAGAAATTTTGTGTGCCAAGAAGTTGATTAGAATTCCAAATACGGAAGGGATCAGCGTGGTTGTCTATGGCGAGAGAAAGAAGAGCGACTTACCTATTATCACCATGGCTAAGGCACGTAAGTGTCTAGTTAAGGGATGTTCTTCTTTCTTAACCTATGTGTTGGATGCCAAGCTCGAGAGGAAGAAACTTGAGGACGTGAAAATAGTTCGGGAATTTCCGGACGTCTTTCCGGACGATTTGCCCGGTTTGCCACCGGAGAGACAAGTTGAGTTCCGGATCGATCTTGTTCCGGGAGCAGCCCCAATTGCTAGAGCTCCCTACCGTCTGGCTCCTTCCGAAATGCAAGAAATGTTGTTACAACTCCAAGATCTCCTCGAAAAAGGATTTGTAAGACCGAGTTCCTCGTCGTGGGGAGCACCGGTCTTATTCGTCAAAAAGAAGGATGACACGATGAGGATGTGCATCGACTATCAGGAGTTGAATAAGGTAACCGTGAAGAACAAGTACCCTCTTCCGAGGATCGACGATTTATTTGATCAACTGCAAGGAGCGGACTGCTTCTCGAAAATTGATCTTCGATCCGGGTACCACCAGGTGAAGGTGAGAGACGAAGACGTTTCAAAAATGGCATTCAGAACCCGATACGGGAATTTCGAATTCTTGATCATGCCTTTCGGATTAACCAACGCGTCGGCGGTGTTCATGGAATTGATTAACCGAGTGTGTCGGCCATTTCTTGACAAGTCGTGATAGTATTCATCGACGACATCCTCGTCTATTCTAAGGACAAACTCGAGCATGAACAACACCTTCGCGAAGTGTTGGAGGTATTGAAAAGAGAGCAGATCTATGTCAAGTTCTCGAAGTGCGATTTCTGGCTGAAGGAGGTCCAGTTCTTGGGGCACGTTGTCACTCAAGAAGGAGTGAAGGTTGACCCTTCAAAGATCGAATCCATGATGAATTGGGAACCTCCAAAGAGCCCGTACGAAATTCGAAGCTTCTTGGGCCTGGCGGGTTATTACCGGCGATTCATCCAAGATTTCTCAAAGATCGCCTCGTCTTTAACCGCTCTTACCAAGAAGAATGTGAAGTTCATGTAGACGGATAACCAAGAGAAAGCCTTTCATATTCTCCAAAAGAAGTTATGTGAAGCACCGATCCTATCCTTACCTGAAGGAACTGAGGATTTCGTGGTTTATAGTGATGCCTCAAAGATGGGGTTGGGATGTGTCTTGATGCAGCGAGGAAAGGTCATAGCCTATGCATCACGGCAACTTAAAATTCATGAGAAGAATTACCCCACCCATAACTTAGAGTTGGCGGCAGTGGTTTTTGCGCTGAAACTTTGGCGGCACTATCTCTATGGCACTAAGTGCACCCTCTATACCGATCACAAGAGTCTAAAGCATATCTTCGACCAGAAAGAGTTGAATATGAGGCAGAGGAGATGGTTAGAACTTCTAAAAGACTATGACTGTGAGCTACTCTACTACCCTAGCAAGGCAAACGTGGTGGCAGATGCTCTGAGTAGAAAAGAGTATAGTGGTAGCCTGCAAGTCTCGCTCTCTCGAATCAAACTGGTGTCAAGTCTGATCGAGAAGATCAAGACCATCTCAAGCGGAAGCTCTTCGAGAAGAGAATCTTAAAAGCGAGGTGATGGTGTTGACCGCAGACGGTCGAGGGGTGAAACTCTTCGAAGGGAGAGTGTGGGTGCCCAAGATTGGAGGAAATCGCGTTTTTCTTCTTGAAGATGCCCACAAGTCTAAATATTATATCCACCCGGGAAGTACGAAGATGTATCGAGATTTGAAACTTAACTATTGGTGGCCTGTCATGAAGCTAGACGTGGCAAGGTACGTGGAGCGCTGTGTGACGTGCCTTCAAGTCAAGGCCGAACATCAATGACCCTACGGGAGTCTCCAATACTTGGAAATCCCAGAGTGGAAGTGGGAACATATCACCATGGACTTTGTAACCAAGTTACCAAAGACCCTGAGAGGGCACGATACAATTTGGGTAGTGGTGGACCGTCTCACCAAGAGTGCACATTTCCTTGCTATGAGGGAAACCCTTCTGATAGATAAGTTGGCCAAACTTTACATCAACGAAGTCGTCTCGAGGCATGGCGTGCCATTGTCCATTGTTTCGGATCGGGATAGTCGTTTCACCTCAAATTTTTTGGACGGTCTCCAGAAAGAGTTGGGGACTCGAGTGAAGTTGAGCACGGCCTACCATCCCCAAACCGGCGGTCAGAGTGAGCGGACCATTCAAACGCTTGAGGATATGTTGAGGTCATGTGTCATTGACTTTGGCGGGAGTTGGGACTCACACTTACCTCTAGTGGAGTTTTCTTACAATAACAGTTACCATTCCAGTATTGGCATGGCCCCTTTTGAGGCTTTGTACGGCCGGAAATGTCGGACTCCGGTTTATTGGCTAGAAGTGGGTGAGAAACAATTTTCCGGACCCGAGATTATTCAAGAGACCGCGGATAAGGTCAAGGGGATCCGAGAACGCTTGAAGGCGGCCCAGGATCAGCAAAAGAGTTACGCAGATAAAAACAGGCGACCAGTGGAATTCCAAGTGGGTGATCGCGTGATGCTCAAAGTGTCACTTTGGAAGGGACTCATTCGGTTCGGGAAACGAGGAAAGTTGAGTCCTCGATTCCTTTGGTCGTTCGTCATAATCAAGCGTGTTGGGCTCCAAGCTTACCAATTGGAACTTCCACCCGAAATGAATGGTATCCATAACACCTTTCATGTGTGTTATCTTCGGAAATGCTTGGCGGAAGAGGAAAGTGTCATTCCACTTTCGGAGATAAGAGTGGATGAAGGGAATCGTTGTGTCGAAGAGCCCGATGCAATCTTGGAAAGGAAATCCAAGAAACTCCGTCACAAAGAAGTAACGTTGGTCAAAGTCCAATGGAAGCATCACCGAGGGGCCAACGTAACTTGGGAAGCGGAGGAAGATATGAAGAAGAGATCCCCTCATCTTTTCGAGTGAGCGTCGATTTCGAGGACGAAATCATTTCCAAGTTGGGGAGGATTGTAACACCCTCAATTTCGTAAGTATTCTAATTCGATCCTTAAGTTGTTTTATTTGTTCAAGTCATTTAAGGAAGAAATCTTATTTGTTAATTCTTTTGTTTCGCATCCCCATCCGTATGTTGTGGTGCTTCAAATGCTAAGTGATTTGTTAGTTTTGCCTTAGGTTGAAAATGGAAGTTTTTGGAGTGAGCAGCAGTGTCATAATCGCGGAGAGCCCGTGACCTGCGGTACAAACTGGGCGATAGTGCCTGGCGATAGTGCCTGGCGATTGTGCCCAGGTCACTATCGCGGTGTCATAGTCGCAGGAGTCGTACCGAGTGTTTGTGTGAGCGGGCGACTATGCCATGGGCATAGTCGTTAGGCAATCTCGCGCGATGTGTCTGACGGATTAAAAAGATTGGGACTCGATCTCTTCCTCATTTACTCCACACCTACCTCTTCCATTTCTCTCTCAAACCTCCCTCCTCATTGAAGAATCGATTTCTAGGGTTTCCAAGTCTCATTTCCTCTCATTTATTGCAAGTGGTAGGCATCTACACCAAGATTTAAGGCTAGAGTTGTCATCCACCATCTTCTCTTTCAAGTGTCAAGAAGGAGATATAGGGTTTTGGGGGTTTTCATCAAAATCCCTTTTTGTGAGTCCATCTTTCATAATACATGCTTAAATGTTTACATAAAAAACTTTTCTTGCTTAATGTCATATATTTACAACTTCCTACTTTTGTGTTCTTGAACTACCAAGGTTAAATTCTAGGGTTTTTTGACATTTCAAACATTTGATAAACTATGGAATTATAATATGTATAGGCACCTAAATGTTAGTGTCTTACATTTATTTTGGTTTATGGGGATTGGAATAGAAGATGTAATATACTTCAAATCATGATTTGAGAAGAGTATTAATTGTTTATGCTTATTTCTTATTGTTGGTAATGGTACCTATGAAATCTTATGAGAATGTGTCTTACACTTTGAGTGAGACCTAACTTATGTGAAGATGATATCATTAGGATAATATAAATTGTCTTGTAATGAGAAAATGCTATTAAACATGTTATATTGGGATGATGTCCTTTGCGAAACTCGTTTTTATTCTACAAATGCGCCAGGTTATTCCTCTTCATTTTATAAACGTGTTATTGCAAAAATTTATGTTTCTAAAAGTTTCAAAAAAAATTAGGATGTTACATTCCATCTAGTCCCAAGAAGAGTCTCAGTCCAGCCTTAAAACCCTTCTTTAATGCACCCAGACAAATGGAAATCCTCTTGAACTGTCTTGTTAGACTTGCAACACTAGGTTCAATCTCTAGTTCCAACTTCACAGTGGTATCTGGATTTGTGCTTTGAAGTTCACATATGTATCCCTTAGACTAGTATATTGACTTTCATAATCTCCTCTTAGCTTGTTGAGAGCAATTGTTTTTGTTCTAAAAGACTTCATTTCAAAAATTCGAAGTTCATATTTTTGAGATAGGTCTACTTGAATAGCTTTCACAGGGATTTATGGGTTATGCACAAGGGTAGGTAAGATCTGTTGAGACAGAAAAGAGGCGGTACAAGCAACTACTTCTCTTGTTTGAAGGCATCTATGCATACCAAAGAAGGTATTGACTATCCACGTATGTTCATTCTTGCCTATGGATGCGTGCAATACCCATGGGCAAGTTGCCCCACTTGTCTTCACCTTTCTACTTATACTACTTTCTCCATTGCCTTTATTCAATGAAGGAATCTTTCCTTTGCAAACAACCCTAATCCTCTTCAGATCGTTTTTCATAACTTTGATTTGCCTTCTACTTTCAATTGCATGCAAGTCGATAGCCTTTTTAATTAGTGCCTTGCAGGCAAATAGTTGCCCAACAAAAAAAACATTGTGTTCCTCACTTCTTAGTTGCCTCAATATTTTTTGTCGTTTACTACCACAATCGTCATCCTTTATTGGGCTCTCAAAGTCTTCAGTATCAAACGGCTCAGGATCCACATCAACATTTGATCCATCCAAGACTTGGTTGTTAATTGGCAATCCAACCCAATATGATTATGTTTCAAGCTTTTCCATAAAGTATTTCATGTCTACATCTATACCATCCAGGTTATTACTGTCATCAACCATAAATTCACTCTCATTAGTTTCAGTTCCATCATTTGAATTTAAACCAATGTATAACACAGACCTTTCCCATTGTTTACATCTATATCATCCATATTGGTGTTCAAATCTTCAACGAAAAGATCAGTCACTTTGCATTTAGGAAAATAATCTAAAAAATTTATAACATCTTTTCCGTTGCCTAAAGCATGGAGACCAAAATCAAGGTCACTCTCCGGAATTCTAAAATGATAAGAAGTATGAACTTCTTTTCTATAACATATTTCCATCATCATCAAATCTAAATCATGAATAACAAAGTCATTAGTGTCCACCAAATCAATGTATTGAGTTTTACCATTTATGTACATCCTCCTCGGAGACTTCATGAACACTCCACCATGATGAATCTTCAATGTGATTAAAGTAGGATAATACATTGTGGTTTACATTGAAAATAATAAAAAAAAAATGAAAATCCTAACGTGAAAAGAAAATCAAATCTTTCAAAACCATTGAAAAACACTATGTATGTACATACCATATAATCCAAAATAATTGTTTGTATCGGAGCTTTCTCGCACTTGCCATTGAGCTCGTCCCATGTGTGTAATCGGAATTTGTCGTGAGGTATGAGAGTAATATGATCGTGAACTATGGAAGGATGAGGAGAGAGAGTCGTGAAACTGATTTAGAGGGACGATAGGTGAAAACATGAATTAGGGAAGTGATCACGTTGATATCTTGAAGATATCACGTTGATTTTTTAAAATAAATAGCGAATTATTATTTTTTTAACTAAAAGATTGATTTGCCCTTACTTTAAATAACTTGATAGAAATATGTTGTTGTTAACTCACACCGTTAGAGAAGAGGGACCTTAAGTGAAAGTTAATTTAAAAGTTATGGACTACCACCATAGATAGTTTACTTTAGGCACTAAATCCAAAATTTGGGCAAATCACATGATCCACCGATGTAATTCACTCTTCTTTTTTAAATAAAACTTTCATTTAAAACATTTTAGAGTAAGATCATTTAAGAAATTTTTTATTAATGCTTAATATTCTTTGGTTAATTCGATAACTATTGTACATTTTATTTTTGGAAATGC
Source organism: Arctium minus (assembly GCA_954870635.1). Lineage (NCBI taxonomy): Eukaryota > Viridiplantae > Streptophyta > Magnoliopsida > Asterales > Asteraceae > Arctium > Arctium minus. Next base: position 38,633,507 of record OX941080.1, on the reverse strand, counting down.
TTATAAGATACTTTTATTTTTTAATATACAAAAACTCGAAAGAACTAGAAACAGAAACACACAAAAAACGACCAAGCTTGGAGAAACCGGGCCCAATTTTAAAAAACGACCTTTTGTGCATCTCCAAACAAAAAGTATCATATACATGTTCCATCATTCCACGATATAATATTTTCATGAGTAAACTATGTTTTTTCATCCCCGTGGTTTGTAAAAAATTACGAATGTCTATATGCTTTTGAAATATGGTTTTCATCCCTACGATTTACAATTCATTGTTGTTTTCGTCATCAACGGTTTACCATTTTCATTCATGAGAATAGCTCCGTTAATAGTTTACCATTAAGTATGAGAAACAAAAATAACAACGAATTATAAACCATGAGGACTAAAACCATAATTTTAAAAGCACGGAGATGAAAAGAGCAATTTTCAACAAACCACGGGGACGAAAATCGTAGCTTACTCTATTTTCACCAAGAACAATAATTCACATGAAAACAACAGCAAAGTGTGTGAACCTTTCTTTTTTACAATTCTATTCTCTACAAATTGTAACAAAATCCAAGATCCAATGTTTTGGTAATTAACTTCTATGAAAAAATTTGAAGTGTGGTTTATACAACCAAGCCACCCCTCCCCCTCTAAGGTTAAAGTATGGTATTAATGCAGGGTATGTATGATAACTACTATCTGGCAACTTGTTGCAAAAGAGGCCAAGCGATCTCATCATCATCATCTGTATAGCCTCGAATTAGAAAGTCCGAACAATTCTTGACCCAACCATGGTTATACGGGTTACGAAACCGGCCATCTGCTCCCTGAAGATACCCGTATCGCGTAGCATTTACTGATTCATTTGTCGTAATGTTTCGACTAATCTGCGTTCAGAAAACCAACCCTCAGTATTCAAGATCAGCAAAAGAGATATGCCCACAAAGTTTCATGTTTTATTTTAAGGCCGTGTTTGGCAACCATAGGCCAGAGTACTTAAAAATCCCCGTTTGATTAGCAATTAAACTAGCTTCTTGAAAAGCTACTTCAAGTAGCGTCTCAATAAGTTTCAGGGTTTTTTCCCAATTATTCCCCTTACAATTTCAGCATGTCCTTTTTGCTCATTTTACCACATATCGTTGGTTTATCAGCTAACAGCTAGTTTATTAGCCAATAGCTAGTTTCTCACTAATAACCAACTTATCAACTAGTTTGACAAACATGGCCTAAACCCTGTTCTAATAATAGCGATCCAATCTTACAAACTGTATTGACTAAAATACCCTTCATCAGAACTGCACAATTTGCCCTTTCCTGGTGGCTTTAACTCGAGGGAATTATGGGAATTAGGAAAGAAATAGCAGTTGTAGGAGGTTTCAGAACAACCATGAAAACATTCAAAGTTGGTTATTTTATGAACTTCGATAGATAAAAGAATTATCAGATCACCTGGTATCCTTGTATCAAGATCAAAGTTCCAGCAACAATCAAGATCAGGAAGTCGATAAAAAGGAAGACAGCAACACCAGGATGTTGAAAAACGACATGATGAATCCAAGATTCCTTGCTCTGCAATGCTGGTATTGACGTCCACATTCCTGTCATTTCATGCAATAAAGATGTCATTATTGAATAGAATGATATCCGAAGACCACAAGGAAAATACAGGTGATGGCAAGTTATTATTTTACATACTATGAACAGCGACCACGGAGCTGATCAACGATGTTAGAGTTCCCAATAATAGGAATACGAAGAAGTCCCATTTATTCTTCTGCAAAATAAAAGGAAAAGAAGAGCAATTGTAATAATACGCCAACGAGTTTCTTGAAAAAGATTATATACATACACATGCATATACATATACATATACATATACATATACATATACATATACATATACATATACATATACATATACATATACATATACATATACATATGCGTGAGAAAAAGAGAAGAAAACAGCCTCCAACCCTTCGGTAGGCACCGGTTCTATTTGGGGTAACAGAGTAATTTACATTTTTGTTCAACCTATTTTGGTGGGACAAAGAAAATGAATTTTTGTCCTACTCAGTCCCGTCCTATCCCAGTCTAATGTCGCACCAAACACGGGACAAAAAGTTCTTGTTTTTTGCCTTTATTTGCATATGGGGTTTTACTCTAGTGGTACACACATGCAAATATCTACGATAAAAGAATTAATTAACACACTAATATTCAAAGTTGGGTGAAATTAGTTGATTATAGAACGACTTTATGTAATTAATTATTGATTTGATGTTCAATTTGTAGCAACAGAAATGAAAATAAGATCATGTTGGGTGGTAGTTAGTGGTATGCGTTCATACCTTTCCCACACAATTTGAGATCCAGGGGCAGTGATGGTCAAACTGTTCCACGCAACGTTTGCATGTAGGACAATGCTTAGAGCGAACGGGTCTTATTATCTGGAGAAAAAGAGAGTATGCCAGTTTAAACTTCATGTTTTAGCACCAGTAATTACACAGCATTGCTGCATCAAGAAAGCAGCTAAACCAAACAAACCCAGTATATCCCACCTATAGGTAGGGTATGGGGGTAAGATATACGCAGACCTTATCTCTGTTCTAAAAGAAAAAGAGGCTGTTTGTGATAATAAAGAATTAGAATAAAGAACTTCATAATGTCTTTTTATGAACCTTGCAAGTAGGACAGAGTTGAGACCAATTTCCAGTCCAATGAGACGCGCTGGTCAGATCGATAGTCAACAAAGGACCCTGTATAATATCAACACAAGATTCAGATCCATAGTCATCGGTTTTAAGACCAATTTGAGGCATTATTTCGATGTGCGTCAAAGGAAAGAAAATCTAGGGCTCGATATGAATCACAGCAGTCATAGTCATTGTGATTAACAGGGTGATTAGATTGCTGCACACCAGATTATTGCAAACTTTTAGGGACAAAAGTTCGATCTTGGTTCTGATTTCTGCTTATTTACAGCCAAAAAAGTTGGATTTTGATGGGTAGTAAAAAGTAGTTGTAACAAAACTGGCTTTTGAGGATAAATGTAAAATTACTTGACTATCCCCAAATCGAATCACTTTGTGGCAGCTAATTATCTGATTCTAATTCTTTATTATAATCACTTTGAAAACACACATCCAAACACCTCCAAGTCTATTTAGTACTTGTTTTATTCAGTTTAATTTTTTTTTTTTTTTGTATAGTCTCATATTACGAGTTTATTTTGTGAAAGACTATTAATTTATGAATTAATTAGGGAGAAGATGTACCTCGGTATCGGCACCATTTCTTATACCTCCTGGCATTTTCACATAACCAGGATCTTTACTGCAACCAAATAAATAATCATAGGCAATTATGAAAGAAGTTAAATGCATAAGAGACAAACGTAAATTATTCTAAAATGATGAACACAAGCCCATCTTCAAACAATCAACAGTAAGTACACGTTTAAAATTTGTTCAACCCCAGTAAATCCCATACGGAGTAGGGTCAGGGGAAGGTAAGATGTAGGCAAACCTTTCTTCTATCCCAAGGGGTAGAGAGGAGAGGCTGGTTCCATGAAAACCCCCAGCTTGCGAAAAAATCTTTTTTTGTATGTAAAATAAAAACAAGAAATGAAGTTTAAAAAAGAGTTCATGAAGAGCAATTAGAGCAAGTAATCACAGTAAATAACAAGAAAAAAGATTAAACAGTACGGACATTAAAAGCATAAAAGAAAAACAAGACATCTGCTCGACCTAACACGTTTAAAATTGGCTATATACTTTAAAATATCAAATTTTCCTTCAAAAATTATCGTATAAATGGCATAAGCACTAATTTTATGGTTGATCGATTAAAGGGTACCTGCTACAGCGGATGAACATCAATAGTGAAGCCACCGAAAGAGAAACAGCAGTCCATCCCCAGAGGCCAACAACAGCAGTGACCTTTAGAAGATTAGAAGCTAACATGGATGAAAAGGCCAATATCTAGATTAGCACGGTAAATAACATCCTTATTCTACGATGATGAAATAAGAATAATAATAATAAAATAAAGAACAAATTATTATTTGACGTTTTACCCACCAAAAAGAACAGAATTGATGAAGACTATCGTGCTGATAAATACCACGCAGAATAGAACAGGAGCATAACCTATATCCACAACTCTGTTGATGTAAGCTTTGTCTTTCCAACAGTTGTTGCGTGCACGATTTGCATTAGACTACATACAATAAGATTTATAATGTTACAAAACAAAAGAAATTATTTGTGAGGCTTTTAGAATATAGTAAAATGATATGTCATCAAGAAAGTTATTGAAGCACAAGAGTTTGATTCACACCTCTTTCGGGGTATAGATGCATGTATATGGACAAATGCGCATGATGATGAACGCCGAAATAAACACATGATGAAAAAGGCACGTGGTTTTAGAAACGTGTAATCATTACACTTTTTAATTAATTAAATGACAATTTTACCCTTAATAATGGAGGGAGTAATTAATTTCTCCATCTCATAATATAGGATAGCATTAGAAAGTAGGCACTTACTTCAGAAAATGGACAAAAAAAACATAAAATATTACGTTTCTTTTACATTTACATTGCGCAATTTGCCCAAATGCTAATGTTGCAAGCTATGGTGTTCTTTCAGAATTTTCACAACAATGAGGTTTAGTTTGTAATGGAAAAAGGCAATATGATGGTTAAAAGGTCAATCACTCAAATTTAAAAGCATATGGTACTATAAATATTCCATAAATAGTAGAAAACTTATACCGTCAAAGATATTATCATAAAAAGATACATACAAGGATTGAGGCAACGTGATGATGGCCTCTATCTGCTGCAATCTGTGCAGGAGTAAATCCAGCACTATCTTTCACCATTAATTCCTGTTTTGTCCCTGCATGTAGAAGTACAACACAAGCCTCCACGTTTCCTCTCAACGCTGCCCAATGCAAAGCGGTGCAACCTAACGAAAAATACATTCCGTATTACCATAAAAATATAGCCAGTCAAATAAAAAGTCCTAATTTTTTTAGCATCAGTGGACAGGTGTTAATGTATAAACTGAAGTATACACAGTGATATAAAATTTGTCACTTTGGGCTATCTCTCACTTGGATTTGTTGATTGATTATGACTGTCCGCTATGTAGTTGTTCTACGTATTCTTAAGTTCATCTTTTAAATGGAAACAACCGCTCTACGCTTTGGAGTAGAGGTCTGGTATGCTTACATCTCACCCTCCCTAGACTGGGCTTGTTTGATTTGGTTTTACTATTTTGTGATCTGAAAGTCCAGATTCTAAGAGAGAACACAAGCTTGAAGCTTCTAACTTCTGTAAACTACTACAGGCATCACAATGTGATTGCAACACTTCCCTTTTTGGTATGTGTGAGAAGAAATGTAACATCTCCACTTCGCAATAACTTCAAGTCCTATTTCCACATGCTGACCATTACTCAAGTATTTTCATATATCTTTATCCATAAAATTCGTTGTAGTTCAAAAATTCAAGGGCGTTATGGGAACTTTCCTAGAGGCTAATAACTTGTACCAATATGGGTATAGGATCAAACATAGCAATTTTTTCCATATGAAGAACAAAGTTAGGGGCTATTTGGTTGTTTTTCCATTAAGTTTTGTATAGATAAAGTTGGTTGTGTGGACAAAGTTGGCTGTATGGATTACATAAAACTGTTTGTTTGTTGTGCTGAATAAACTGTTTGAATGATGACAATGGCAATTTTACCCACACTCTTTGTTTTGTACATTAAAGTATATGTTTTTGCCGATATAAGATCTGATTTCTCCTTTGTATTCCATAATTGATTTCAATAATCGATCAAAGATTCAACCTCTACTTCTACCGATTTGAGATGAACTATTCAACCTCTACTTCTACTGCTATATATGCACCGATTTGAGATGAACTCAACCTCTACTTCTACTGCTACATATGCACCAATCAGATAGCAATTGTTGAAGACGACGATCGATCGATTCAGAACCCTAGTGATTGAAGACAATGATCGATACATCAACAAACAACACCTTCAATTTGATCCATTCATACACAGAACCTTAATGGTTGGATTTCCTTACTTCATCTTCCTTTTTACCTGCAATTTCTCAACTAATAGAGCCATATTTCCCTTTGCATTTTCTGCCCTAGAGAATGAAATCGTTCCTGACAAACCAAAATCGATGAACAAAACAATCTTGGGGATGGGAAGAACCATCGAGGATGGAAACAGGTAGGGGCGGAGAGGACAACGAGGTGGAGCGTGCTTGAGAGATTCTCCAGGAAGGGCTTTCTTCACAAAGGGTAGAGTTGGAAAAGTGATGGCTGAATCATAAAAGCTTCCCCTTGTGAGCTGCACGAATAAGCTAGTGTCCAGATGATTCAGTCATAAACAAACAGCTATGTATGGCTTACCAAATAAGCCATACATGTCATACAGCCTATTAAGCCAATTCCAAACAACCCCTTAGTCTTATTTCACAATAATGATCTATTTGGCTGCAAAAGTCGAAATGTATAACTAGTTTCAAAACCAAATCAAAAATCAATACAACTAGAACATAGGACAGGAAATCAATAAATAAACAAGAACGTTGCAAACAAGATAAATGTCTAATTGATTGCTAACAATTTGGTTTGCCATTTGCCAAAGGATGCAAAATCTTATCTTGACTTGTAGATATCTTCTTGTAGCTAGTAGCATATTAGGCTAATAATAAATTGTAAGCAACAGATAAATACCTTCTTTATCTTGTTTTCCTTGGAAGGCATCCCAAAAAAGAAGTAATCTAATTGTATCTGCAAATCCTTTATAAGCAGCCCTGATTGAACACAATAGAAACAATTTCTCTGATTCAAATACTTTGATTGAACTTTTATCATATCCATTGTCGAACATTTTAATTAAATTTAAGTACTTCCATACTCGTATCAATACATATGACCAGCAGTAAAACCATATAAAATGAAAGGATACATTGGTCCAGCAAATCCTTAATACCGTCATTATTAAGGGTGCCAAGCAGATAGAACGAAAAGAAAAAAAAATCCAAGAGTTGCATAGAAGTTGATCTTTTTCCATAAATAGTTCATGCACAAAAAGGAACAAAGGAAATATTTTAACATACCAATGAAGTGGGGTCCTTCCGTCATTATCTGGTACATCAAAATCGGCATGATACTTGGCCACTATGAAATTCAAGAATGTTGTTTGCCCATATTGAGCTGCAACATGAACTGCCTGCAGTGAAGTTCATAATTGAGAACACTTGGAAGCAGCAAGATGGATACATGTAAAGATGATCAAATAAATGATACATTGCCATGTAAAAAACCTAAATTAACGATACTTGTTCCCCTTTGTTAACTATAGGAGTTAGCATTTTCACTTATTTGTGGACTTGGCTAAAATGTTATATTGTAGTAAACATGTTTATAATGCTATGCTTTATTAAATACATATAAGCAAATGCAAAACATACAGAACAAATATTTCATGGGAAATTTAGGTCTCGGAGAAAACCCTTCTTGGCTGTTTTAGGCCACAAATGGTTCCTCATCTCAAAAGAAAATCCCAAAACCAATTCTTGATTCATGCCTTTCTTTAGCAGTAACCAACATATGACCACCCATTTGTTATACACTCCTCTAAACCTAAACTGCTGATTGTTAGTATGCAATTAATGAATGTTTTACTGGTTACAAATCCAAGCAACTATAATACAAGTCATTCCAACATTCATCATACATAAGAATAATAACCCGATCACTTTTGAAAAAAGAAGAAAAAGAGTGAAGTTGTTACCCGATACCCATTTACGTCAACTGCCTCAACACGAGCGCCATTCTGCAACAACACATCCGCTGCCGCTACTGAACCACGAACAGCAGCCCAATGCAATGCTGTCTGCCTCACATTATCAACTGTGTGCACATCCCCACCATGCTACATCACCAACAAAACAAACTCCAAAGTAAGTTAACAGTCTTTTCACATTTTCTACGATCATCTCTATTTTTGGTTATATGACCTTCTCATAATTTTCTTCTAAATCCATAACCCTCTAACAGGTTTGGAGTTCCACTTCCATACACAAGAATGCCATTAAACTTGTCTGAAGGTTATTTTGTGAAATAAATTCTCATTAAAGGTCAATAACCTATATTGTCCTTGTTGAACTTTGTCTCCAAAGTCAATAAATATGGAATCCAAAACAGTGCCTAAAGTATCTTTAATGCTAGTTTCAGACTAGTTTAACCCACAAGAAACCCACGTTACCCACTGTGGTTTGGACGCACCTCATGCAATTTTTCCATTTCTTGCCATATGGGTCTCACGTGAGCATGGTAGATCATGGGTGGGTGGTTTTACCACAACTTCAATATATATGGTTTCTAAACCAATTTGATGGATTACGATCTCTCTACTCTCTACGGCATCTCTCTCTCTCTCTAAAATTGTTATATACATAGAGAGTAGTTTTTAGACGCAGGCTTCGATTCTCCATTGTAATTTCGTTCCAAGCTTTGTACTTTAACATCGTGATAGTGAACTTCTCGGTGGCCTCCTCCGCCCGTGGTTTTTCCTGTTTTGGGTTTTCCACGTAAATACGGTGTCGTGTTTTCTCGTTTATTTTCTGCACTTATTTACATACGTGTGTTGGTGTTTCGATTATTTGGGTTATTTGTTCATCGAAGTTTTCGGTAAATATTTCTCATTTCCGCTTGAATCAATACTATTCTAATTTGGAGCATCGATTTTGAGTTGGTTATCGGAACGTTTCGGTTCAATTTTTACAACAGTCCTCAAACACAGTCTCATAACTATGCATATCCCTCAAAATCATATCACACTCTCCACAAAAAAGATTCTCTATCCATTCAACTACTCAAGCCCACTTTGCGAAAAGAGTTCTTGGCATATTTATTAAAGTGAAGTCTAACTATGAAACCAAATGAGTATGATGATGCATTACAATTTACAACAAGAATTGACATTCAGATATCATTCAATTATTTTACATTCCAACAAACACATATAACTAAATCACTAGCAAATCAAACACTGTATCATAAACCATAATTCAAATTTAGAAATGGATCTAACTCGTTAAAGGGAATGAAAATAAAGAAAGGAAAACTTGCATTTTTCAATGTACAAGTAACTGAAAACATACCTCGATAATATATTGGGCAATATCAGCGAAGTTATTGAGAGATGCCCATTGAAGAGGGTAGTAGCCATTACCATCCGGTTGAGAGAGAGAAACGCCATCTTCTTCAACGAATTTTCGCAGTTTCGGCAGATCACCGTAAGCAGAAGCCCCAAAGACGTCAAAGATCACCACCACTTCTGGCGGAACTTGTCCTCCTCCTGCTGTGGTGTTGTTCTTGTTGTCTTTTGAAGAATCTGATACAATTTCGATCTCTGACAAAGTCATTTTTTTCCTCTAAGCTCAAGAACAGTGTTAGGGTTTTGATTTGGGAGTGGTAGCGACTATTGTTGAGATGGGATTGGTTCTTTGTGAAGTGGAGTGGTTAAAGATTGAAACTGGAATTTGGGTTTCTTGTTGCGAATATTGACAATCAACAGACGGGGTTTATGACGCCGAATTTGTAATCTCTTGTACAACAAGGAAATAAATATTGCATCATATTTCCCCAAATAACGTATAGTAAAATCTCAACAACGGAAGTAGTACTTAAATAACCGGTGGATCCAAGATTTTTTATGAGCAAATGCATCGTTAACGTGGATTAAAGATTTGTAGATTCGTTTATGTGTTTTAAGTCGAATTTTGAGGGATTTTTTAAAGTTTTCTGGTTGATTTCAAATGATTTTTTTGGTTTTTGATTGATATCGATGAACTTTTTCGGTTTTTTAGTTGATTTAAAGTGACTTTTTTGGTTGATTTCGAGTGATCTCTTTTTGGTTTTTGGTTGATGTTCTTGTATTTTTTAATAGCCTAGAGCACCCTTCAAAGTTTAGTGGGTGTATCTTTTACGACTCAAAAAAATCTACTTACGAAAATAAGTTTAATAGATGCACAGACTCGTTTGGGACTTAATAGATCCACCCCTGAACCCAACCCAGTTACGGGGTTTGAAAAAAACTTAACCCAACGCAAGCCTTGCGGTTTGGGGCGGGTTGGGAGGTTATCATCATTATTTTAAATATGTATCTTCGTTTTCTTGGTGACTTATGAGTACTGTCTTTCGCTCGATTTAATTATACACATATAACTAATAGGGAATATTGAATTATTGATATACAAATACTTGTAGCAAACGAACAAATTGTTCTTACAAAAGATGAAAATATGTTTAAATACAAAGACTTGTGTTTGTTGCTTTCACCCAACCAAAAGATATATATATATATATATATATACTAGAAGCGTACTCGCGCAATGCAGCGAGATACATCACGATTTAATGTTTCATTTTATTTTTTTGTCGATTTACAGTACGATTTTGGATGGTTTTGAGAAAGTGATAATATTTTTTTTATAAATTTGTTTAATTTATGTTTAATAATATAATGTTTTTTATATAAAAAAATTAACTATTTTTTTAGAATTCAATGATTTTCTTATATATTTTAATGACATATAGAAAAAATAACCAATTACATATTTAATAATATAATTAAAACAAAATTATAGTAATATAATATATTAATTAATAGTGATACATGGAAATGTCTGCATAAAAGGAAAGAACTGCACATACCAAATTGGTGGTTTTTAGAAGTCTGCAGTAGTAATATGTATCTTGTGCTTTGATACTTGTAAATTAATATATTTTTAAAATCTTGCATAAAATGATGGTACCTTGTGCCTAATAATTTGTATTTAAGAGTTTTTTATCCGTGTTTTATAATATAGTATATATATATATATAGTGGAAGAATATTTTGCAACCCTGAAAAAGATTGCAACTCTTTCAACCCACATCTCAACCGTTGGATTCATGATCGACGATTATTTTATTTTTATTTTTCTGTTTTTTTAATTAAAAATATTGGGTCCCATATCTATTGTAACCGCCGATCATGAATCCGACGGTTAAGATGTGGGTTGCAAATAAAACAACCCCTATATATATATATATATATATATATATATATATATATATATATAATAGCCATTCAAGGAGAACTAAGTTATCTGTGGTAACCGTGAGATCCAATCTTAACCACAAATCAGAAGATAAATTAGGAAATCAATAATTTTGGTAATTTTAATTAAAAATTTTAATTAAAAGTATTTTAGGTATTTTGAGATCTCCTCTCTCTTCTCTTCTCTCTCATCTCTCCAGCAAATGTTATTCCGGCGAATACATGATGTCCACTGTGATACACTTTATAAATATCGAAAATACGTGATGCACACTGTGATACACTTTGTAACGATCGAAAATACATGATAACACACTATGATACCCTTTTGTAAAGATCGAAAAAACATCGAAAATACGTGATAGCGCACCGTGATACACTTTGTAAAGATCGAAAAAACATCGAAAATAAGTGATGCACACTGTGATACACTTTGTAAATATCGAAAATACATGATAGTACACTATGATGCCCTTTTGTAAACATCAAAAATACATGATAGCACACTGTGATACCCTTTTGTAAAAGAAAATAAGAAAATTTAGGAATTATGTTATATTTTAGGAATTAAACAAATTTACTAAAATATCATTTTCTATTTATTTAAAATTAATATTAATTATTCTAAATGTGTGGCTCATATTGGATCTCACAGTTACCACAAACTACCTAGTTCTCATTTGATTAAGCCCCTATATATATATATATATATATATGTAGGGGTTGTTTCATTTGCAACCCTTAAAAAGGTTGCAAACCTTGCAACCCACATCTTAACCGTCAGATTCATGATCGACGGTTACAATAGATATGGGGCCTAATATTTTTAATTAAAAAAACAGAAAAATAAAAATAAAATAACCGTCGATCATGAATCCAATGGTTAAGATGTGGGTTGCAAGGGTTGCAACTTTTTTCAGGGTTGCAAAATATCCTTCCACTATATATGTATATATATATATAGAGAGAGAGAGAGAGTTCAAATGAAAACTCAACTTTCATTGTACATGTGAGGACGAATCTCGGTCACTCCATCTCTATTGATCAAACAACTTATATTAAATACATTTTTTAATTTTAAGATGATTAGGGGTAAAAATGAAAAATAATTTAAACTCACGCCTACTATATTTGACTTTTTCTTTTTTTTTTTAATTAAAAATTTTTACCCACTTAAAGTTTAAAATAAATTCTCTTAAAAATTATTAATATTTTATCAAATAAATTACATAAAAAAATAGAATTTCGTGCTCTTCGATATGACATCCATCTCGATATAATTTTTTTTTTGTTGTTTTAACCGTTTTTTACGTAAAATACTATATATGTGTTATATTCATTATGAATATTTATGTACGCTCAAGTGTGTACAACACCTCGACACCATAAATTTGTAACTCGACATCATCTTCTTCAACATCGTAAAGCATCGCATTCATCATCACGGTAACCTAACACCCATCGAGACAAATTGTAACACCCGTAAATTGGTAAATTTGAACTCCTTGTTTTGCCCTGAATATTTTTACTTTAACCACCATACTAAGTCTAGCATTTATCAATAATCTAACCTCAGAAAACTTCGGTATTCGATCGTGTGAAAATCTGGGCTTAGGGGAGTTTGAGCGACAGTGCCATAGGGCACTATTGCGTGTCATAGTCGCGAAGGCCAAGCAAGTTGTGGTACATCCTCAACGAGTTTTCCAACAAAAGTGACACGGGGCACTACCGCTCGTCACAATCGGCGAAAGTGCCGGCGAGAATGCCACTTTGACATAATCGTCGGGAACAATCATCTGACTCTGCCTATGCGTATAAAACCCAGTTTGTCGTGTTTTAACCCCATTTTTCTCCCAAATCAGTATTGCTCCCGTTTTGAGAAGCCCCTTAAGCGATTTTGTCCTCTCCAAACCCTTCTCTCATTTATTGAAACCCTGGAGTTAGTTGAGGGCATCTATTGGTCATCAAGAAATCTTGGAAAGGCATTAAGTGGAGGATTTCAAGCTAAAGTCAAACCCCATTTTCTCACCTAATCAACCTAGGGTTGATAAGCTTCTAGGTTTTCTTGTCTAAAACCTAAGAGTGAGTTCTCCAACTTTGTAAAACTATATACACATCTTATTGTACAATTCATCATCATTTCATACTTCATTGCTCTAGCCTCACATTTGGAGTAAAAGTTTATATTGTCATTTATTAAGAAGATGGATTTTCTTGAGATAAAATACCTTCCTTTGATTATAAATATACACGAGTTGTACTTGGAAATATAGTGGAACATTTATGAGATTGCATGGTCATTTGTTCATTATATGTGAAAACACCCATTTTAGGGTTTCACCTAATTTGAGTTTTGGGATAATGGGAGACGTTTTATATGAGATTACATGATTTATAGACCATTTTGTAGGTCTTTGGTTATCATGGTTTATACTTGTCATGTTGAACATGGTGGTTGGACCACAAGCTTATGCCTTTGGTTATTACGAAAAAAACTCCTATCATGTTGAATGTGGTAGTTAGACTACAGGAGTACACATGTCGATATTATGTATGTATTACTTGGAGTAAAATTTGGTCATTTATACATATATGAGAATTGGATGAACCACAAGTAGGCGTTAGGAGGATGTAATCTTGGGCACCACCTTAGAGGTATGTGCCTAGATCTTCGCCATTTGGAGTAATGCCTTGAAGGTAGTCCTCAAGTGTGCCGGGTCTTCGGGGTGTTGCTTGTGAGAGTGAACACCAAGGTACATCGACTCTTGAGGTGAAACTTGTTTAGTGTTTTGGGTCTCCCCCATTGATTCCTATTATGAATACTTATGACTTCTAATCCACTTATTTTACTATGTTATGCTTATATTCAAACTCACTAGGCTTTTTGGCCTAACACTTGTTTGTGTCGATGTGTATCTTAGGTTCTAGCGGCGGGGGTCACCAAGAAAAGCTAGGCGGACTCTAGTAGTGAGCTTGGGGAACAAATTTTGGATGCCATACTTGAGGAAGATTATTTTGAACGATAGATGACAACTATTTGTAGTCTTATTTTCTTGTTAGGAATTAGATTAAGTGGTTGTTATTTCTTACCATTAAATTACAAACATGTAATTGAACAAGCTTGTATTGTTTCCCCCTTTTGGGAAGGCTCGTGTCTTGACATTATACATCATATTTCCGTTTTCAGAAATTTTTGTTGATCCCAATTTTTGGGGTGTTACACGAATCGAGAACCTATCGAGTTTTGGTTATGAATCAGGGAACAAAAGAGAGCGCGTCACGTCTCTACACCATCACGGGTCATTTATGTAACACCCTCAAATATGGAAATAGCAACTAATTTAAATTTTTCTAAATACAACAATAACGGAATCATCTACAACAACAATTTAAGGTTTAACCTTGTTGGGAACTGAAGAAAAGCTTAAGTGTTTAATGCTGCTAGTACAGAATTACTACTGCCAGAGGAATTCAAGTTTAATACTGCTAGGTATTACTGCTTCTAGTAGAATTAATGCTGCTAGTCAAAGTTAGTGCTGCTTGAACAAAGTTAGTACTGCTTAGCTAGTTAGTACTGCTAGAGGTTAGTGCTGCTTAGTAGTTAATGCTGCCAAGTTTGAGTTAATACTTCTAAGGTGATTAGTGCTGCTTATGAGATGAAGATTCGAATTACAAGAATGACAGCTGGATAGACTGAAGATATTCATGGAAGATATTCTGAAGATATTTTATTAATTGTAATTATCTTTTGTTCAATATATGTATAAAATTGTTTAGAATAGTTAGTATAAAAAAAATTCTAAGTTTTTGTTTTTTTTAGAGAGAGAATCAACCTCAAGGCATAGTTCCTAATTCTAGAGAAGTAGAATTCGTCTTGAAAGAGTTTTGTTCTTCAAGATTGAGGTTGTGTGTGTAATCTTGTGATTTCAAGCATTCAATACAAGTTTACAAGTTGTTCATATTTACTGTTTGTTTACTGTTTCATTGAATATCAAAGTGTTATTCCGCAAACTCCTTTGATATTAGTTTCTGAGTATTTATAATTCTTGTTGAGAAATCGATCCTGACAAGTGGTATCAGAGCCTGTTCTCTCAGAAACATCTATTCATTCATCATGGAAAACTTTGCAGAATCAAACAGTACTCTTGTTTCTAAGGTCCCAATGCTCAAACCCAGTGAGTTTGACATGTGGAAGATCAGAATCAGGCAATACATTCTTCTCACAGACTACTCAATGTGGGACATCATTGAGAATGGACCCTCTGAAGTAGGAAAGATTGGACCAAATGGGAAAAGACCTCCACCAAAGACAGATGGTGAGAGGAAGATCAGACAGACAGAGATGAAGGCCTTAAGCACTCTGCTCTTGGCCATCCCAAATGAATATCAGCATCAATTTTGCAACTGCACTGATGCTCAGATTCTCTGGAATGCTCTAGAGAAAAGATTTGTTAGAACTAAAAGCATCAAAAGAAATCAAAGGGATGTTCTGAAGCAGCAGTATGAGAACTTCACTTCTTCAAAGAATGAGTCTATGACTCAAACTTTTGACAGGTTCAACAAGCTTATTGGTGAACTGGCTACTGTTGGAGTAAAGATGGAGCAAGATGATATCAACAGGAAGTTCCTCAGATCTCTTGGAGATGAATGGACTATGTACAATGTCTCATATAGACAGAGTGGCAATTTGGAAGAGAAGGAACTTGATGATCTATATAATGATCTAAGAGTTTTTGAAACTGAGGTAGAAGCCAAGAAAAAGCCCACTGGGTACATTCACAATGCTGCACTTCTATCAGCATCTACTGATACTGCTGCCAACCCTGAAGCAGTTAGTGCTGCCAGTGGAGTGAATTCAGAAAAAGGCACTGAAACTATCTTTTAAGCCTTTTTATCCAGTCACAGCAACAACTCTTTGATTAATGATGATCTGGAACAACTTCACCCTGATGATCTGGAGGAGATGGACATTAAATGGCAGATGGCCATGTTATCTATGAGGGTAAAGAAGTTTATTAAAAGAACTGGGAGGAACAACTTCTCTCAAAGAAGAGAAGATGAAGCTGGTTTTGACAAAACAAAGGTGGAATGTTACAAATGCCACATGAAGGGACACTTTGCTAAAGAGTGCAGAAGTTGTGTGCCAAACAACAACCACCAACAAGCCCAAAATGGTGGTTTCAATCAAAACAAGAACTCTGCTCAAGCCCTTGTTTCTCAACAAGGAATGGGATTTGACTGGAGTGACCAGGCTGAGGAAGCCATTCAGAACCAAGCTCTTATGGCAGAAGTGTCTGATCTCCCTTCTGAGGTAATTTCTAATCTTTGCACTAAATCTTGCATAGACACTGTCAAAAGGTACAGGGATCATAACCAAAGCATGTGTGATGACCTCAAAAGATTAGAAAAGGACAGAAGAGATTATGTGTTGATAGTGGAGAGGTTTGAAGAACAAATCAAAGGCTTTCAAGCCAATGAACTTCAACACTCTTATGACACAAACTACTGGAAGTGGGAAAAGAATGAGTTAGAGACCAAACTGTCTAAGTCCAAAGAAGAGAATGATAGGTTGAAAGAAGAATTAGATAAGGTTAAGCTTGATATAGAAAAGTTTTCATATGCTTCAAAAGCAATGGATTCTCTTTTAAAGGCTCAGATTCATGATAAGATGAAGCCTGGTGTTGGATACAACAACACCCCCCCTCCTTACAACAACTATATCTCTCCTACATCAGATCTGTTAGAGACCAAGGAGAAAAAGGACTTGTCTGAGAAAGCTTTTGAGATAGATCCTTTGGATGAGGTAGTTGTTAAGGATATGACTGAGAAAAAAGCCAGTAAGAAGAGGAACAATGATGTGAGTAAAGAGATACCCTTAGAAAACAACATTGTTACCAATGAGGGTGGTGGAAGGATCTGGGTCAAGTCTAAAGAGATAGAGAAGACCAAAGGAAAGGGTAACAAGGTCCATTACAAACAGACCACTGTTGTGAATCCTGGCCCTTGTAAACAGTGTGCTTGCAATAAATCTGAGAGCCTAAATTCTGGTATAAAAAGAGGTAACCAAAGAAACTGGAATAATCAATGGGCTCAGAAACAAGGAGTTGATCTGAATAAAATAATCAGACCAAAACCTTGTTTCATATGTGGCAAGCTAAATCATTTGGCTAAGTACTGTTTCTTTAATCCTATTAACCAAAGGATGAACTTTCAAAGATTTGTGCAAAAACCTGTTGGTTATAGGAAGGCTGGAAAGAAACATGTGGCTAAGAAGTCTGTTGAAACCAAAGGCCAAATGAAGAAAAAGGTTTTAAAAGAGAGTATTAAAATGTGGGTGCCTAGAAGCACTAAAACTGTTAGTACTGCTACATCAAATAGTACTGCTGACAGGGATAGTGCTGCCAGTAGCAATACTGCTGCTAACAGTGTTAGTACTGCTGAGAATTTTAATGCTTCTAACACTGTTAGTACTTCTTCAAAGGTTACTATTGCTAACACAGTTACTGCTGCTAAAACAGTTAATACTTCTAACAAGGTTAGTACTGCTAAGCATGCAAGTGCTGCTAATGCAGTTAGTTCTTCTAAAAACAGTACTGCTTCTAGCAAGTATGCATTCAAACCCATTATTGTAACAAAGTACTCCAGTAATGAGGAGTCAAAGTTTAAAAATCTTGTCAAGAAAGAATGTAAATATTTTGATGAGAAAGGGGTACCCAAGACCACTTTGGCTTGGGTTCCTAATCCATACTAACTGATTTATCATATGTGCAGGGCAACCAACAGCTCAAGGGGAAGAGCATATGGCATGTGGATAGTGGTTGCTCTAGGCACATGACAGGCAACATGTCATGCCTTCAGAATTTCAAGCCTATTAACGGAGGACATGTTGCATTTGGAGACAATCTCACAGGTGGTAAAATAAGTGGGAAAGGTAATGTTACAAAAGGTAAGATGACATTTGAGGATGTCTACTATGTTGATCAGCTAAAGTACAACCTGTTAAGTGTATCACAGGTTTGTGACAAACAACATAGTATATTATTTACTAATACAGAATGTATGATCCTTGCTCCAGGGTTCAAGGTAGTTGATGAAAGCATGATACTACTTAGAACTCCAAGAAAGGACAATGTGTATTGTCTAGATATGGACAATGTTTCAAGTGATTCATCCCTGAACTGTCTTGTTTCAAAAGCTTATGTGGATGAATCCTCTCTTTGGCACAGAAGGATGTGTCACATGAATTTCAAGACAATGAACAAACTTGTTAAAAACAATCTTGTAAGAGGTTTACCATTAAAAGTCTTTTCATGTGATGATCATTGTGTTGCTTGTCTTAAAGGCAAACAGCACAAAACTTCTCATAAGACCAAAGAGTTAAATTCAATTTCTTCTTGCCTCCAGTTATTACATATGGATCTGTTTGGCCCTACAAATGTGATGAGCATAGGGAAGAAATCACACTGCTTAGTTATTGTTGATGATTACTCTAGATTTACTTGGGTATATTTTCTAAGGACTAAGGATGAGACAAGTGGACTGATCAAATCCTTTATTCTAACAATTGAAAACCAGACTAATCAAAAAGTAAAAGTCATTAGGTCTGATAATGGAACTGAATTTAAAAATATTGACCTAAACACCTTTTGTGAAGAAAAAGGAATTGAGAAACAATATAGTGCTCCTAGGACTCCACAACAAAATGGAGTTGCTGAGAGAAGGAATAGGACACTAATAGAGGCTGCTAGATCTCTGTTGGCTGATTCTAAATTGCCAATTACTTTCTGGGCTGAAGCAGTAAATATTGCCTGTTATGTCCAAAACAGAGTACTAGTAGTCAAACCAAAGAACAAGACCCTATATGAGCTTTTAAATAAAAGAAAACCCTTTATTGGATTTTTCAAACCTTTTGGGTGTCCTTGTACAATTCTCAATACCAAATCTCACTTAGGTAAGTTTGATAGCAAGGCAGATGATGGATTTCTTGTTGGTTACGCATCTCAGAGTAAGGCCTACAGAGTTTTTAATTCTTCTTCTAGAATAATTGAAGAAAGTGACAATGTCAAATGCAATGAGAACACACCAAATCCTATTGGGTCTGGTCCTCAGTGGCTATATGACATTGATTCACTAACTAACTCTTTTGGTTTAAGTAGTAATGAGTATGCAGGTTCAGGAAATGGAGGTTCAGGGACTACACAAGTTCAAGAAAGTATATCTCAGTCTGTGATTTTTCCCATACCTAAAGTGAATCCTGTTGAAGACTGTGAAAAGGAGCCATCTACTGAATCAAATCAGAGTGAAGAAGAAAGGAGAGATGAGGAGACTCAAGCAAATAAAGAACCTGAAGTAGCTGCTGAAATCACCTCAGTTGAGTTGAATGATTCCAATCTAGAGGTGGAACTCAATGAAGAACCTAGTCATCAATCAAGAACACAAAAGAATCATCCTCCTCAGCTGGTAATAGGGGATATCTCTTCTCCTATGATGACTAGACATCAAAGCAGACTGCAAGATATGCAAGATCAACAACATACAGTGCTTTCTTGTTTTCTATCCCAACTTGAGCCTAAGAAGGCTCATGATGCTATGAAAGAGTCCAGCTGGATAGAAGCTATGCAAGAAGAGCTGCTACAATTCAAGCTGCAAGATGTTTGGGATCTAGTAGACCTTCCTAAAGGTCAAAGAGCTATAGGCACAAAATGGGTCTTCAGGAATAAGAGAGATGAAAGAGGGATAGTAATAAAGAACAAAGCAAGATTGGTAGCACAAGGGTATACACAAGAAGAAGGAATAGATTATGAAGAAGTATTTGCACCAGTGGATAGGATAGAAGCAATCAGATTGTTCCTGGCCTATGCTTCTTATATGAAGTTCAAAGTCTACCAAATGGATGTAAAAAGTGCATTTCTATATGGCTCAATTGAAGAAGAGGTATATGTCTGTCAACCACCAGGGTTTGAAAACCCAAGTTATCCAGACAGAGTATACAAACTGAAGAAAGCACTTTATGGACTGCATCAAGCACCAAGGGCATGGTATGACACTCTGTCATCCTATCTTTTGGAAAATGGCTTTGAAAGAGGAGTCATTGATAAGACTCTATTCATCAAGAGAAAGAAGAAGGACATCTTGCTGGTCCAAATCTATGTGGATGATATCATCTTTGGATCCACAAGAGAAAGTATGTGCAGGGAGTTTGAGGAACTAATGCATCAAAGATTCAAAATGAGTTCCATGGGGGAACTTACCTTTTTCCTTGGACTCCAAGTCCAACAGAAGTCAGATGGTATTTTTATCAGTCAGTCCAAGTATGTGCAGGACATTCTAACCAAGTTTGGATTCTCAGATTCAAAGCCTGCCAGCACACCTATGGAGACACACAAGCAGATAACAGCAGATCTTGAGGGGGAGGATATGGATGTGCATCACTATAGATCCATGATTGGCTCTCTCATGTACCTTACAGCCTCTAGGCTAGATATAATGTTTCCAGTCTGTGTGTGTGCAAGATTTCAAGTTAGGCCAAAGCAATCACACTATCAAGCTGTTAAGAGGATATTCAGATATCTCAAAGGGCAACCTAGATTGGGACTTTGGTATCCTCATGACTCATCATTTGACCTAATTGCATACTCAGACAGTGACCTAGGTGGAGCAAACTTGGACATAAAATCTACTTCTGGAGGATGCCAGTTTTTGGGTGCAAGACTAGTTTCTTGGCAGTGCAAGAAACAAACCACAGTGTCCACATCTACAACAGAAGCAGAGTACATAGCAGCTGCAAGTTTCTGTTCTCAAGTGTTGTGGATTCAGAATCAAATGTTGGACTATGGGGTAACCTTTCTACACACTCCAATCTTTATTGATAATAGCAGTGCTATTAGCATTGTTAACAATCCTGTCAAGCACTCAAAGACAAAGCACATTGAGATCAGGTATCACTTTATAAGAGACTGCAATGAAAAGAAACATATTCAAGTTGTAAAAGTTCATACTGATAACCAGTTTGCTGATCTATTCACCAAAGCCTTTGATGTGGGTAGATTCACTTTCTTGGTAACAAGTGTGGGAATGATCAACTCTGAATAAGCCCCTTCCTAAAAGTGGTTCACTACCTGTATATAGTTTATTCTTGGTGTTACTAACTTTCTTTCTCAGGAAATGTATAGCAGTACTTAGTTTTTCACACGCTTAAAAGTGTAAGTATGGTTAATACTGCCAGTACAGTATTAATACTGCCAGTGCACAGTTAATACTGCTAGTTAGTTAATACTGCCAGTGGTTAATACTGCTCTCAGTTAATACTGCTAGTTAGTTAATACTGCCAGTGGTTAATACTGCTCTCAGTTAATACTGCTAGTTAGTTAATACTGCCAGTGGTTAATACTGCACTCAGTTAATACTGCTAGTCAGTTAATACTGCTAGTGGTTAATACTGCTCTCAGTTAATACTGCTAGTTAGTTAATACTGCTAGTGGTTAATACTGCTCTCAGTTAATACTGCTAGTTAGTTAATACTGCTAGTGGTTAATACTGCTCTCAGTTAATACTGCTAGTGGTTAATACTGCTCTCTGTTAATACTGCTTTCACTATTTTTCAAAGGTTAATACTGCTTTTAATCCGAATACTATAAATACCCTTTGCCCGCCTAAAAAGTTCATAACGACTCTTTGCATACTGTTCACTTGCGCTCTAACCTTTTTCTCTCAAGTACCAAGTTTTCAGGCAAGAACACTCAAGTTCAATGGCATCCATGGCTTTCATTGACGAGCACAATGAAATCGCGATGCTCCAAAATCCGAAACAAGCTGAAGGGTTTCACCAGATAGTCGACTTTCTGAAGTCCAGCCACATCGCTCATGCTCTCACTGTGTCTCCTACCATCTTCATAGAGCATCAGAGGCAATTCTGGGTCAATGCCACCATCATTACTGAAGATGGTGTCCAAATGATCAAGACAAGGGTGTGTGAAAAACCCCTAGCAGTTACTGAAGAGGTGATACGCATCTGTCTACGTCTAGATGATGCTGCAGGCATAACCTCTATTCCTAATGAGGAATTATTCTCAACTCTTACAAGAATGGGGTATGAAGGCCAAATGGGAATTTTCAAGTTTTTCAAAGCTAAATTTTCATCCCAATGGAGGTTCTTTGTTCATACCTTGATGCATTGTATTTCTAAGAAAACAACTGGCTGGAGCCAATTTAGCAGTCCAATTGCTTATGCATTGGTATGTTTATCCACTGCTAGAAAATACAACTTTTCTCAAATGATCTTCAATGATCTTGTCTCAAATCTGAACAACAAGAAGAGTTTCTTCATGTATCCCAGGTTTGTACAGGCAGTTATCACTAATGAATTGACGGATATACCTCACTTTGATGGGGTATATGTACCTAAACCCCCTAAAGGCAAGGTTTTCTCAAACATGAGAAGATCTGTTGGGGACTCGGAAGGAGTTGACACCCCATTGTTCTCCACAATGATGGTGGTGTCCCACACTGATGAAGGTATGGCAGCAGGGTCAAAGCCTTCCTCAGACCATCCCACTGCTAGCCAATCCCAACCTTCCCACTCTATATCTATTCCCCAGTCTCTACTTCAAAAACCCACTTCTTCAATTACCCAAACTTACAAAAGGAAACAGGTCAAGAAGGCTACTTCCCTTCTTGTACCTTCCCCCACTAAGCCTTTAAGCCCTCTATTGGAGCATTCTCCAATAGAGAATATCCAAAGGGAATCCAATAGGGTGTCTCCCAACCCTCAGGAGGTGCTCTCTAAGGAGATGGAAGAGCATATGGGTGAGAAGGCTGCCACTACTTCTGCTAGCACAGAGAAGGACAGTGGTAATATCTCTAAGACCTTCCCCATGGCAACTTTGGGTGAGCAATCATCCAAAGGTCCCAGGTGCCAAGAAACCAAGGGGGTGGATAGTGCTTCTGCTAGGCAGAAGGCTTCCACTACTAAAAGATCCAATGATCATTCAAAAGGGGGTAACACTCCTGGAGAAGGTGAGGACAGATATAACTATGACGAATTGATGGAAACCATGGGAAACATTAATATGGATGTGATCAAACAAGGTCAAGAGATTGAAGAGCTTAAACTCATTGTTCTGTCACAACAAGAACAGATCCTCAACTTGAAGCAAATGGTAAGGAAATTGCTTCTCCAAAAGAAGAAGAAGCAATTTGTACTAAGAAGGAGGAAACCAGTGACTGATGCTCCCAAAAAGGGGGAGTCAGAAGCTGATGAAAATATGGAAGATGCAAAAGCTAAGGGGGAGCAAGGGAATGCAAAGTTTGAGGGGGAGCAAATAACTGCAGAAAAGGTGGCACAAGAAGCAGAAACACAAGCAGCAGCAGAAACCATTAATACTGCTGGTTCAAGCAGAGCAGCAGAAATGGTTAATACTGCTGAACCAATGGAAGCAGCAGAAACAATGAAAGAAGTGCTCACAGATCTTGAAATTGCAGAAACTCTAATCAAAGCAAAACATGATACTCCCAAGGTCACCTCAAAGGCCAAAGGAGTTCTCATAAAAGAAAGAGGTGATGTAGCAAAGAACTCTAGCATTGAGAAGGTGATGGGTAAAGAGAAAGGTAAGTCAAAGCTAGTTGAATCTGATAAACCAATGAAAAAGCAGAAGCTGATTGAATCAGATGAAGCTCTAGCTAGGAAGATACAGGCTGAGCTTGAAGAAGCAGAAACCATGCAAGTGCAAAAGGATAGAGAGATAGCTAAAGCAATGGCTGCAGAGTTAAACAAAGCCTATCAACAAAGCTTAGCAACAGAACAAGCCAAGCAGAAAGCCACATCTTTGAGGAAGCCTCCTGCTAAGATCAAAATGGCTACAAGGAAAAGACAACCTTCAAAGACATACCTGGGTGCTCAAGAGAGAAAGAAAATGATTACTTTCCTCAAGGGTGCAGTAGGTGTCAAGGTAGAGATGTTTTCAAAGATGTCTTTTGAGAAGATCAAGAAGATGTATGATGTTGAGATGATAAAGCTTCAAGGGAATGATCTTGCAAGGGTTGAAATGGAGAAAAGAATGAAAGAAAGCAATGATTTCTTACAAAAACCATTCCCTGATGAACAAGAAACTCCAGAGAAGGAAGCAACAATTGGTGAAAGTCTAAGGACTTTAAAAAGAACAAAGATGATTGCCAGGAGAAAGCCTACAAAGAAGCCTAGATTAGTGGAAGAAGAGGCTGAAAAGGTTGCTGAAGAAGAAGAGGCACCTGAGTCATCTAAAATAAAAGAACCTGCAAGTATTGAGGATGTCAAAATGTACATGGTAGTGTTGGACAAAGTGCCTGAACCAATTTCAGCTGAACCTGTAGGAGTTAAACCTCCTGAAGTCATTCACTGGGATGTTTTGGAAGTAGATGGCAAGGAGTATATCAGACTGAAGAGAAAAGATGAAAAGTATGAAGTCTACAGTACTTAGGCCAAGATTGTTAGAACATGCTCAAGGTCTGATATTGAAGAAATGTTTGATATAGGGATGAAGTTGTATGCAGATCAGTTGAAAGCTCCAGGGATTTCAATTACAAAACTGGTGATGGAGTATCTGTGTATGATGTTCAAACCTGATGAAGTGGAGGAGATCATAAGGAGTGTTTTTCAAGCAGTTACAAATTGGACTTTGTATGAAACTAGTGGAGTATATTCTGTGACTTTGGATAGAAATCACATTGAATACTTCCTAGTGGATAAAGTATACAACCATAGCAGATTGAAACTTCATTTAATGTTGAAGAAGAAGCTTGGATGTGTTGAAAATTCAGAAATGGCTAAATATTTGATCCAAAGAACAATTAATCAAAGTTTGGGATTGGATGCAAATACTGGAATTTAGGTCATGATGGAGTTTTGGGAGCATCTTGAAGAAGATCTGAAGAACTTGACTTCTTTTCCTAAAAGTCAAGTTAGGGGGAGATTGTTGGGAACTGAAGAAAAGCTTAAGTGTTTAATGCTGCTAGTACAGAATTACTACTGCCAGAGGAATTCAAGTTTAATACTGCTAGGTATTACTGCTTCTAGTAGAATTAATGCTGCTAGTCAAAGTTAGTGCTGCTTGAACAAAGTTAGTACTGCTAGAGGTTAGTGCTGCTTAGTAGTTAATGCTTCCAAGTTTGAGTTAATACTTCCAAGGTGATTAGTGCTGCTTATGAGATGGAGATTCGAATTACAAGAATGACAGCTGGATAGACTGAAGATATTCATGGAAGATATTCTGAAGATATTTTATTAATTGTAATTATCTTTTGTTCAGTATATGTATAAAATTGTTTAGAATAGTTAGTATAAAAAAAATTCTAAGTTTTTGTTTTTTTTAGAGAGAGAATCAACCTCAAGGCATAGTTCCTAATTCTAGAGAAGTAGAATTCGTCTTGAAAGAGTTTTGTTCTTCAAGATTGAGGTTGTGTGTGTAATCTTGTGATTTCAAGCATTCAATACAAGTTTACAAGTTGCTCATATTTACTGTTTGTTTACTGTTTCATTGAATATCAAAGTGTTATTCCGCAAACTCCTTTGATATTAGTTTCTGAGTATTTATAATTCTTGTTGAGAAATCGATCCCGACAAACCTCAATAAACGCATTTCAATCCTTACACACGATCTATAATAAGTACGGATGTTACTAAAACCCAATAACAGTCACTATCTCCAACTGCGGAAGACTTCACCAAACTACTTACCCTCGAGTAAATCTAGTGCTCATCTCTTCATAGTACTGCTAGAACCATTTCCCCAACTGGAACCTGATGCACATGCCGACAAATAAAAGGTTAGGCTTAACGCCTAGTGAGCTCAAGAGTTTTCCTTAGATATAAATAAAGCAATAACTTCAAGAATGTTATTTGAATCAAGATTTCCCAAAATGAGATACATTTAAATTGAAAGCAAACAAGACGAAATATATTACCTCTGAAAACAATCTTTTTTTCAACATTCATCATAAAACAAAACGCCTCTTTGATATAAATCCAAAACCCAAAACGCACATAAAGCATAACTGACATTTTAATAATCGAATACTGAAAACGTAGATAAATTCCAACTTCCAAAACATCCCAAAACATGGATAAAATCCAATATTCAAAACCTTAGACATGGATAACCACATGTACTCAATACGTCACCAAAACATAGATTATCAAACTCAATACCCAAATCAACACCTTTTGGTGACGGGGGAGACCCGATTACATTGTATATGACGGAACATCGAAGTGGGTCACATAGCTATGTAGAAAACCAAAACGTATAGATTATACGCATAAAACCTACCGAGCTCAACTATTCCAAGTCTATCGCTCGTAAACATCAAGTCAACCACTCCAGGTCTATTCTTGAGAGCTCCAAAACAGGGGAACTCAGTTCCAAAACAGGGGAACTTATGCACATACTGGAATTACACCTTAGTGCCCATGGGACGCTACCCGACCGTATAGGCCCACACCTTACTTACCATGGAACCCGATGCCTATTTCGTGCCAAAGTGTAGACTTGTCCAAAATGGGACACAAGAACATTGTGCCTATGGATCTATTGCACTAACTAAACATTACATGACTCAAAACGAATGAACTAACGCATTCAAACCTGTAACTCTCAAATAAGATGTAGTAAATGTAAATCATAACCAAATACTCTACATTGAGCTATTAAAATCGGACAAGTGTCCTCGGAACCTAACAAAATCCAAACCGAGCCATAAGCTCAACAAATACAAAGACTCAACGTTGAAAATCATAAAATGAAACCAAACGTAAACAATCCGCCTTTATGTAAACCCATGCTCCAAAATTTAGAGATGACTCCCACATAGATTAAATTGGGACAAAACATTTTCCAAGTGAGTTTATAACATTTATCCTTTCAAAACGTCCCATAACACAACACCAAGCATTTCTTCAAAACACACGATAAAATACTTTTATACTCAAAAAAATATACTTCCTTGAAATAAACCATTAAGATACCAAAATATATGATTTATTTATCAAAATGCCCACAATCCCAAATGTGGGTATTTTACAAGTTTACAAAGTTAAGACACTTCAAATAACCAAAACTTATCAAATAACCCAATAGTTAATAATTTCATGTTAAACATATAAACATGTAAAGATTGACATTTTGGCATGTACACCGTTTTTCACAAATCAACTTGAACTCACCTTGCTAGATTTAGGCTAAATCTAGGTTTTACCCCCAAAACTTGAATCTCCTTTGGTGAAGGCTTGAATCTCCAAGAAATCTCCCTAGACCTTAGATCCAACACATATACAAGGTCACCTTCACTACACAAGTCATCAAAATCACACCCAAGATGAAGGATGAAAGGGAAAGGATGAAATCATCAAACCCTAGCTTAACATTGAGAGAGATGAGGAACTTACCACCACAAAATACCCTTGGATATTCCAATAGACTTCCATTAACTTGTTCTAATCTTGAAAATATCTTAAAAACGAGTTCATAGCAAAAAGAATCACTGAAATCGGAGTTGGGATGAAGAAGTTATGAAGAAATGAAGTTTTAGGGCTGAAAATCGAGTTTTATGCTCGACAGGGCGTTTCGCGACTTCTTCGTTAAATAAGTCGCGCAGGTGGCCCTAAGTCGCGACACAAGTCGCGTAGTGCACTGTTCGCCCGGTTTTCTTCTCGTTCACTGTTTTGGCCGTAACTTCTTCGTTATAGCTCCAATTTTGCTCCGGAAAGAACCGTTGGACTCGTAATTGAATCCTTCATCCACCAAGACTATAAAATCTAGGATTCAAAACCAAAATCCTATATCTTATTTTTTCCTTAAAATTACTGATTTTTGTATTAACTTGAAACGATACTTTTCAAAATCGGGGTGTTACAATCTATGTATTATTCATCATGAATAATGTATCATTCAAGATGAATAATACAACATTCAGGGTGAATAATACACGATTCATGAATTAATGTATTATTCATCATGAATGTTATATTATTCATCATGAATAATGAATGAACGTTCATATTTGTATTCATACTGAATGTGGGACACCTAGGGATGCGCATATATATATTCATAATGAATTAAACCAAATTTCGGTTGTAAACTGGGAAATAAAAGAGAGTGTTCCATGTGTCCACACCTTCACGGGTCATTCATATATTATTCACCATGAATAATGTATCATTCAGATGAATAATACAATATTCAGGGTGAATAATACACGATTCATGATGAATGATACATGAATCATGAAATCGTCATTAATCATGAATCATGAATTCATGTATTATTCATCATGAATGTTATATTATTCATCATGAATACTGTATTATTCATCATGAATAGTAAATGAACGTCCCTTTGTTATTCATATTGAATGTGGACATCCGGGGATGTAACACCCTCCCTAGACCCCAGAAGGTATTACGGAAATTAAGCCATAATAATACCGAATAATTGGATTAAACTTAAACTCCTCCTTAAAAGCAATAAAGATCTAAACCAAACGTAGATACATTAAACTCAAACTAAAAGCGGAAGCCTATAAAAATAAATAACGAAAGTCAATATAACTACTTCGTCCCATGACAAACTATTTATTACACCAAAAGAGACAAGTAGAAACAATATAATAGTCCATGAATTATAACGACTAATGCTCCTTGCTAGTTCCCGCGAGATTTCCTTCTGAGACACACGACATGGGTTAGCTTCCAAAGCTAAGTGAGTTCATGATAAACTAAGCAACATAACATAAATCTTTGCATTTCAAATAAATCAAACGCATTTATTAAGATGCATATAACTCATGACAATCAATTATAAACTATACAGTTTATTGTGCAACTCGTGCACAATTACCCATTCTGAACTGCTATACTTCCTAACGGTTCCCATGAGGGTAACCAACTCTGAACATTTCTGAGTACCAATGAGCTTAACTCTGTCTATAAATCATACCAAAAATTATCTCAAGTATAAGTCACTAATCCCGATAATATCTACGACGACTAAACGATTTAAATAAATAGTTGTATAAACGGTAACAAAGACCGAGTCTTACACACATGCGCTTATGAATATGTTAATCACATACAAACACATAATATAAACATAACGATGTGTTGGATCCCAGATTTAATCTCACAACAATGATATAAACAATAAGAGTAATAACAGCGGAAGCAGTATAGTTTAATATCAAAGGAGATTCAAATATCACAGTTCATAAAGCAGATAATAGATAAACAAGACATTCTTGGAATAAAATATTCAACTTATATTATCAGTTATAAGACTTCTTAAGCACACTTTGAACAATAAGGTAATGGTCCTTTTTATAGGACCATAAAGTAAATAGTGTACTTATCTGACAAATAGAAGCATGCTTGAACAGTGTCTTACCTACGAGATAAGATCAAGACATGCTTGAACAGTGACCTATTCTAGAAAGTAAATCTTATCACAAGGTGACGTGTCATCTGTTCTTCTTTGTCAAGAGATTCAGAGTGATCATCTTCAGAGCTCTGAACTAGGATCTCTGATGAGGAGCTCTCTGATGTCTTTAAGTAAGACTGTCTCTGAACTGACTTCAGAGACAGAAAACTTTCTCTGAGACTGACTTCAGAGACAGACTTGCTTTCTTCAGACTGACTCTGAACTGACTTCAGAGACAGACTTGTTGATGTCCCTTGAAAGTCTTTAAATGAAGACCTAGTTATTTTCAATACTTTCATTGGTTCAGATTTGGGGCTAACACGATGGCATACTATAACATGCTTGGAAATTTAAATAATAAAGACTAATAAATAAATTGCGAAAACTGAAACTAAGCTAGTCGTGTATCCTCCCCCTTTGGGAAACAAGTCATGAAAACTCACCTGGTTTGCCGAGTGATTGAGATACGACCGACTATTGTAATCTTGATGTGAAACCCAACACCTAAACAATAATTTAGGAGTTCTAAGGTTATACTTATATAATTATAAACTAAATCTACCGTAAAACTCTACTAACAATTTCTTGGACTAACATTGATTTACTCGCTGGTACCATTCAATTATTTAGTAATTTACATAATTAAATAATCAAAATTTATTTACATTAATATTAATAATAATAACATTACTAATATTAATAAATTATTAAAACCAAGTGGCATCTTATTGGACCACTTGAAACCACACTGCATGGTCCTCAAAACAACAACAAAGGCTTCGTCCCTTTTTTTCCACACCACGTTCGTCGAGATGGGAGGCCATTGCCTCGTCTCGTTCTCGTACTCAGGCCAACGCCTTACGTCGGAGACCGTGGACCTGCAGGTTTCCTTCTCGCCTTGGCCATCACCGAGATTTCCGCCGAGTAATGGCTTTGATCCGATCGACTGTTCCAATGGATTCTAACCGAGGGTTGGCGATTACACTCCCCCTACTCGGTTTCTACACTATCGTCGATCCAAACCGATGACCCAATGATAGATCTAAATTTGGCCAACATGTAATACATGCTTAAATGCCACGGATTAAACTCGACCTTTAAAACCATTTGACGAGGGACGAAGCTACTTACCGAAGGGATCACGTTTGCCTCCATACTTGACATCACATTGTCTTGAGTTCGATAACACCCACTACCAAGTCTCTTTGCTCCAAAGCTTCTTTTTTTTTCCTCACACCGTTTTTCTTGACTTTGCACGAGACCATGTTGTTGGTCCCGAAGGTGCTTAACAAGTTTGTAGAAGGGGGGGGGGTTGAATACAAACACAGAAATTAAAGTTTAATAAATTGTTTATTGATAAATCAAAATACAATTTACAAGTTTGTTGCAGAATAAGATTAAGACAGACTCAATCTAAACAAACTTAAGAAACACTAAGATGGTTGCACAAGAAATTCAGAGAATGGGGGATTTTAGAGAGATAGAAAACAAGGGTTTCTATTATGGAGTTCAAGGATTGAGCACACCTTCAGATGAAGGGGTGAGCTTCCTATTTATACCCTATGCATTAAATGCATGGCAGGGTACTTTACACGTGGCATTCATAGATTGGCTTTGGGAGTCTTACTTTTGGAGACATGCTTTTGGCCGCTTTATGAACAGTGTAGTTGACAGAGTTGTTGTACGATTTGTAGCAGAGACTTGTCCGTTCTGACACATCGTACTGGTTGTGCAAGGTAAGACAAAAGAAAACTTGAGGCATAAGCTTTGTGATCGTTGATCGCTGAGTATCTCTTCTTCCAGAGATAAAGAAGTTCAGCTATCGCTGAAGCTTTTCCTCAGGCTTCTTCGTGTAAGTAGATTCGTCTGGTCTTCGCTGATATCCGCATCAGGTCATTAGTAGACTTATCTATTGTTCAGTGGCTTCGTCTTCGATTCAGCTATGAACTATGTTGACGCGAGACTTGTCTTCAGGGATTACGTTAACTGTGTTACATGGGAAACGATCAGCGATGACTGAACAGACTCAGTTTGATTGCTGAAAGTGAAACACATACATATTAAATGTTTACAGAAAGGTCATCAGCGATAACTGATCAGACTCAGTCTGATCGCTGATGATGAAACACTAATACATATAATAACGTAATTTTCACTAAGTATAAAAGAGGGTCGTTATCAAATCACTGAGAGAGTTTGGATCAACAATCTCCCCCTATTTGATAATGACAAAGTAACAAAAGAAAATTACTTTGATTCAAAATATAGGAATAAAAAGGACTCATAGAATGCATGTCCCAATTACTATTTTGAGGGATCTTTTACAGTACTGATGGGGTTAAGTATATCACTGCGATTTTCATTTAATTCAGGGATGGAATTACAAGATATGAAAAACATAAGTACAAGTGAGTAACTAACTACTGTAAGTATAACTAACAAATTACAGAGAAGGAAACTAATCTATCAGCTATTAAAAGAAGATTTAGGAGGATTGATCATATACTCAGGTATTTCTTCTCCTTTCTGTCTTCGTTCCAAAGATTCTTGACTGATAATTTCTTTAATTTCTTCAGCAGCAGGGAAGAAGTCACACCATAAGCATAAGAGATCCTTGAAATGATTCAGAGGACAGATAGGAATCTCAGAGATTCTTTGAAATCTGAGTTCCTCATCATCATCTCTGAAGAATATTCCATAAGGATTGTCAATTACTTGACCAGCTTGGAAAGGACCACCAGGAGGCAGAGATAAGTCCAGAACTGAAAGATCGGGAGGAGGACCAAACAGTGCATCTCTTGAAAATTTGATAGAAGTTTCATTCCTGATGATGGCGACATCTTCAGAGGAGGAGGACCCAATTTTTCTTTTGAGTTTCAAAGATTTGGGAGGAAGAGGAGATAGCAGCTTTAGTACAGAAACGAATCTATTTATGAGGGCTTCAAGAAGTCCTTCAACGTAGCCTCTGTATGTAGATTTGGATTTCTTCAGCGCATCCCAGAACTCTAACCATTCCGTAAATCCGAAGCTCTCAAGTTTTGATACGTACATTGCTTTTTGGGTTCCATCCTCTCTGGTAATCTCCATGGTCACTGAGAGTTGATCTTTCTTCTTGCGACCAGAGATAGTCACGGCTGATATTGGAAGAAGATCAGAACGATAATCCATCTTTTGTTTGCACCATTCGATCGACTTATCGTTGATCTCTTGTTCTTTGGAGCGTTCCTCTTCAATTTCTTTCAGTAGTGCAGCTTGAACTTCCACAGGTTTGCTTTTCAGCTTTTTGTCCTTGACTTGAGAAGATTGAATCTTTAAAGCGATTTGGGCATCTCGTTTGCATTCAGCGATCAGCTTCTCAGCTTTGGTAGATTCTTCTCTTTCGGCTTCAGTGAGGAAGTCGAGCTCTGTGGATGTTTGAAGAGGGATTTTTAGCCGTTGACTTTCTAGTTGAGCGATCATTTCAACTCTTTTCTTCACCACTTCCTCTGACCAATGAGATGGTCGAGAGGGCCTTCCTGGATGGACCAGGGAATCTTCTTCTTCTTCTTCATCAATCTCAGCGATAGAGATTGGGATTATTTCTTCAGCGATAGTAGCTGGAATTATTTGTAGTTCAGAACCCTTAAGCAGGGGTGAGAACTGTCTGGATAGAAAAAGAGGGAAAGAAGGGATAAGTGTACTTTTAGAACGAGAGAGATAAAGGCTAGAAAGAAATAGGGGTTTGGAAAGAGTAGGAGAGTGGTACAATTGAAAGACATACCTGAGAAGGATGCTCCCCCTCAGATTGTGATCCAGTCCTCAAGCATTCTTCAGCGATCGGTTGCTTGTCTTTGCTTTGCGAAGGAACACTTGAAGATGTATCACCTCTCACCCCTGTTTTGACAACCTCTTGCGAAGTTGTCCCTGATGCGACGTTCGACTTAGAGAACCTCATAGATTGGTCTTCATCGTCGTCGTCGTCATCGGAGGGCTGATCCTTTTCTTGATCATCAAGATCTAGATCATCTTCCTCTTCATCGTCTTCTTCCTCATCCTATTCAAAGAGAATAGAGTGAATTGATGAGGATTCTTTTGCCTTCTCCCCCTCAGATTGAGAGGGAGGTTCTCTTGGAGTCTTAGCTTCCCCAGCAGCAGCAATAGAAGTTTCTTCAGTTTTCTCCCCCACTTTGTCATTATCAGCGGTAGGGGATTGTTCAGCTGCTGGAGTAGCTGTTGAAGCTTTTAGCACTTGAACGTCAGCCTCCAGACGCTTAATCCGGTCTTCAACCACAGGGATGTCGCACGTGGCATCATGAATGAATTCCACAGCGATGTTGAGGTTGGTACGATCATCTTCAGTGAAGGAGGGAGGCAGCGCTGGAGCTGGTGCATTCACTTTCTGTAGAATTTGCTGAAGAAGAGACGTGCAAAGGTCAACCTTTGAAGAGAGACCCTGAACTTCAGCGGTAAGAGACTCAAATCGCCCTTGAAAGAGTCGAGAGGACTCTCTGAGTTGGACGACTTGTTCTTCAACAGCTGAAAGTTGGGAGTTCTCAGCTTTAGATGAGCAAGTGGCGGTCAACTTCTTCAGCTCCTCACCAGCCTGATTGACGGCGCTGGTGGTTTCATTGATGATGTTGGTGAGTGCGTCCACCTTTTCTCCCAGACTGTTGACATGCGTGTCAACAGACGCCAAGCTAGGACCTGAAAATAATGTTAGTTCAGATATGGGCTTATTTGGAGAGGGGGGGGGGGGGAGAGAAGTGTTTAGGATTATAGGTGTACCTGACGTATCAAACATTTTGTAGAACTGCATAGATTCCTCAAAAGTTTGATGCTCAGGTCCTATAGGGAAAGAAGAGGTAGCGGGTTCAGAGACCAAATGAGGAGAAAAAGGAAGAGTTTTGGGGATAGAAGTAGGGATGGGGTTAATCTCAGTGAATGAGATAGTAGGTGGGGTTACTGATGATGTGACAGCGAGTGAGATCGCTGACACGGCAGTATGAGTGATTGCTGAAGTTGTGGAGGAAAGACCCACAAATGCATCTAAGGTAGCTTGTTGAGAAGCTCCCTCAGGTATAGTACTAGAGGGTGTACTTTCCTTAGTCTTTTTGGCCTTTTTGGAAGGACCAATCGGACTAGCTGATGGTCGTTTGGAAGTAGTGGTAGCGACAGGGATAGCAGACGAAGGAACCGTCTGCGTGGTCGCTGAAGATGAAGAAGAATGGAGAGAGAGACGAGAGCGAAGGAGAGAGATACTTACCTCGTCGGCGAGTGGCTTGACCTCCAGTGATCGTTGACCTACCCTGGCAAAGGTGCCATCATCTTTGGTGGGATAGGTGTTGGGATAGAGGAACTTGATATACGTACATATGAAACGTACGTACGAGATCTTGGGATCTCGTTCAGGCTTCTCTAATCTCGACCTCAGATCTTCAAAGATTGCTGTGGCGTAGTCAAAGTTTTGACCAGCGATAACGGAGTAGGCCATCTGCAGTTGTGTTTTGCTGGCTTGATCCAGCGAACCACTCTTCCCACTCATGCACTGAATTATGTGCGAGAAGATAAAGTTCAGTTGTGATAGCATCTGAGCTTTTAGGATCTTGGTGAGCTTCTTGTTGGGAATAGAAGATCTTGGTTTGTTTTCCCAACAATAGCCCATTGCGTCCAGGAATGATATCAGCTCATCATCAGTGGGGAGTGCGTCGAACCCACTCTTTGGTTTGTCAGGGAATCTTAAAGATTTCCTGAGGCTAAGAGCGGTCATGCTCCCTGGCCCCAATTCCGTGCTGAACGATATAGCAGGGACTCGTTCACCTTTTCTGTTGGTGAGTTCAGTTGCATCAGCAGTGAACCAGAACTGCTGGAGTAGAGTCTTGGAGGGCTTAGGATCCACAGTGATCGCGTAAGCTATGCATGACTGCTTGAGGAATTCAGCAGCTTCCACCAGATGTGGGTATTTGTCAGCTTTGAACTCGAGTCTGGCCAAATGATTACATTTAGTAATCTCAACTTCAGTGAGAGCGAATCGTACATGCTTGGAAGCAACGATTGAAGACTGTGTCATTTCTGTTATGGAAAGAGGCATAATAGAAGAAATGATTTAGATTGAAAATAATATGATTACCAGTTTCCATAGAAGAAGGGAAACTGGAAAACTATCAAGTTATTTTTAGGAGAAAAATAGTGTTCTGGGTAGAAAGAATGAAGAACACTTTAAAACCAAAAGGTTTTTATTGAAAAACATAAAATCAGAAAGAATGATCTTTAGTTTTTGAAAAAAAACGTTTTATAAAATCCATAGAAAACGAGTAGGATTTTAAAAAGAATAAAAAGCATACGAACAAAGCATATAAACATGAAATAAACCTGTGTATCTTGAAGAAAAAGAGTTGCAGATTCAATATTCTGGGTTTACTTGCTTGAGTGTTCTTGAGAGAATGTTTCTTGCTTTGAAAGTTTTGAAAGCGTAAACCGTATAAAGGAGAGAAGAATTCCTTTTATACGAAGAGAGAGAAGAGAGAGAATGAAGCGGGAAAAGAAAGGATCATCATGACATTGACACGTTCCACGAAGTTGATTGGATAGAAGGGCAACGGACGAACGTGTCAGAAAAGGCATGTCGTGGATTGTCGGTTCAAATGACGTCATAGAAGAGAGAGACTGTACATTTGTCCGTTTTGAAATGATCACTGAAGAAAAGTCAGCGATAGATTTTCCTTTTTAAAAGTATCCCTTATAGTAAAGATAGGGATAGATTTTCCTTTTAAAGGATCACTGACTAGAAATATCAGTGATTAATGTATTTTTCAAAAAAAAACTTTTAATCATTTGAAGAAAGTTCAGTGATTAAAGTTTATATTTTGAAGAAAAACGTCTTTGATGGAAAGGAGAAAAACAGACCTGAGAGTCAGAATGTTTATCAGAGAGAAAGATGAGAGGTACTTTTGATTACTGACACAATACATGAACACTGAAGAATTATTCTTCGAGGTTCAGCATTCCAAGCTCACTGATGAGAAAGTTGAACCTTGTCTCATCAAGAGGTTTGGTGAATATATCAGCAAGCTGAAAGTCAGTAGGGATAAAGTGAAGTTCAATATCACCATTCATCACATGATCTCTGATAAAGTGATATCTGATCTCTATGTGTTTTTTCTTTGAATGTAGCACTAGATTATTTGCTATAGCGATAGCACTAGTGCTGTCGCAATAGATAGGAATCTTTGACAGCTGAAGGTCATAATCTAATAGTTGATTTCTCATCCACAAGATTTGGGCTCAAATGAGTAAACACTCTAATCTTGCAAATTTTTTCTTTAAATCTTGAAAATGTGTTAAGTTTACTTATCCAACATTGGTGAGATAGAAGAAATTTGAAATCTTGCTTCCAGCGGCTACGTATTCAGCTTCAGCTGTGGAAGTAGACACAGAATTTTGCTTCTTACTTGTCTAGCTTACCAGCTTTCCTCCCAAGAGTTGACATCCACCAGTGGTACTCTTTCTGTCAAGTTTACAGCCTGCAAAATCACTATCAGAATAACCAGTTAGATCGAACCCTGAGTCTTTGGGATACCAAAGACCGAGGTTAGGAGTTCCTTTCAGATATCTGAAAATTCGCTTTACAGCGATCAGATGGGATTCCTTGGGTTCAGATTGATAGCGTGCACATAAACAAGTAGAGTACATGATGTCAGGTCGGCTTGCTGTAAGATACAGCAATGAGCCTATCATTCCTCTATAGGTAGTGACATTAACAGGTTTTCCAGATGGATCCTTGTTAAGTGTCAGTGGTGGTGCCATAGGAGTTTTCATCGCTGAAGTTTGTGTGAGATCAAACTTCTTTAGCATATCTTTAACATACTTACCTTGGCAGATAAAAGTACCTTTGTCAGATTGTTTAATCTGAAGACCAAGAAAATATGTCAGCTCACCCATCATACTCATTTTATATTCTTTCTTCATTCTTTCAGCGAAGCGAGTACATAGAGATGGGTTAGTAGAACCAAATATTATGTCATCGACATATATTTGTACAAGAATTATATGACCCTTTATTATCAACGATCTGTTTTGAGTAAAACATGCAGTGTTTACAGCTTCTGCCCAAAATTGAGTAGGGAGGTGAGAATCGCTGAGCATTGATCTAGCAGCTTCTATGATCGTTCTGTTTCTTCTTTCAGCGACTCCATTTTGCTGAGGTGTTCTTACTGAAAAGAAGTTGTGAGAGATTCCCTTGTTCTCAAAGAAATTGTCCAGGGAACTATTTTTGAATTCAGTTCCATGATCACTTCTTATTGATCGAACAGTAAGATTATTCAGCACTTCCATCTTTTTGACAAAAGATATTAGTTCTTCTGGAGTATCATTCTTACAGCGAAGAAAAATAACCCAGGTGTAGCGAGAATATTCATCTACAATGACAAGCGTATATTTCTTTCCAGCTATTGATTGGATGTTGACAGGGCCAAATAGATCCATATGCAAGAGCTGAAGAGGACTTGTTACTGAGGAAACTTGTTTCGACTTGAAACTAGCTTTTGTTTGTTTTCCTTTTTCACATGCTGAGCAGAGAGATTCTTTAGCATATGAGTGTTGAGGAAGACCAGAAACCAGTTCCTTAGATGAGAGAGAATTCAGGGTTTTGAAGTTTAGATGAGAGAGCCTTTTATGCCATAGCCAGTTGACATCAGAAGAGGCCTTAGAGAGAAAACATAAGTTATCAGTGATAGTAGAGTCCATATCTATTACATAGACATTTTCTTTTCTATAACCACTGAGAGCAAGTTTTCCTTTTTCATCTACCACTGAACATGCTTTCTTAGAAAAGCGAACTTCGTAGTCTTTGTCACATAGCTGACTGATGCTTAGAAGATTGTGCTTCAGTCCATCTACATAAGCGACTCTTCGAAAGGTAGTTGTCCCATTGCTGAGGACACCAAACCCTCGGGTAAATTCTTTTCCATTTCTACCAAAGGTAACAGAGGGGCCTTTCTCTTCCTTGTATTCAGTGAACAGGTCTCTTTGTCCAGTCATATGACGAGAACATCCACTATCGAGATACCAGATGCCCTTTGATCCCTGCATACATAAGGAAGATTAAGCGTTGTTTGGTACCCACTTTTCAATGGGTCCTTTAGAGTTAGTGGATAAGGAAGATTCAGCAGTCTTCACCGCTGATGAAGATTAAGCTTCAGTGGTAATCTTCACTTTGGTTCATTTCTTAACCTTAGTGGTATTTTTCACTTTGGTTGATTTTTCAACTTTGGTGACTTTATTTGCCTTAGAGGCATTTTTCTTCACTTTGGCTGTTTTATCAGCTTCGGTGGTATTTGGACACTTGCTCGCAATATGGTCAGTAAATCCACAGTGATAACATTTTCTATATCTGATGGTGGTTTTATAACCAAAAGGTTTTGAAAACTTAAGATGAGCAGGTCCAGCTCCAAGAATTCCTTTAGCACCAGATCTGGGAGGAATTTTTATTTCTTCAGGTCTCACGGGCTTTAGATCAACCTTCAGCTTTGGAGGACAGATATCAAAGATTTCTGTCACTGAGCTAGAAGGTTTATCCACTGAAGGTTTGGAAGGAACTTTCAGTTTGGTTTTCTTGGAAGCCTTCTGAGGAGGAAGAATAGACTTTCCTTTATCTGCAGACTTAGATCTTGCAGATATCTCCTCAAGGATGGGATTTGAAGAAGAACAGGGATAGAATTGATTATAAGAAGTGTCAAAGAAAGATGTGACAAAAGTTCCAAACTTAAGCGAGGAACTTTCTTCTTTAGGATCATCCTGTGGTGTCCAAAAACCAAGACCAGTTCTATCACTTTCAGGAGTTTGAGCATTTATTATCTCAGAGATCTTTGTTGATGATTTGCACCATTTTTCAACATGAGCCTTTTCTACTTTTAGAGCAGCGATGGCTTGTTCGCGTTCAATGCTGATGATTTCATTTATAATGACTTGGTCTTTCAGCTTTTCTTCTAAAAGATTTAGTTCACTGATCTTTTCATGACATTTCTCTAGCTCTTGTGTTAAATAAACATTTTTATTTTCAGCTTGAGTTTTGTCCTTTAGAGCATTATAAAGGTCAATCGTCAGCACATCAACAGCGCGACTTCTCTCAGCTTCAGGCAGAGAGGGATTTGTTGAGATAGATACCTGAGATGATATGTAGCTCATAGAAGGTTCAGATGGTTCTTCTACTTCTTCTTTAATCTCAGCCATGAGGCAAAGATTAGCGACTTCTTCTTCATCAGAAGATGATTCTTCTGATTCAGCCCAGTCATGTTCTTCAGCCATGAGACCTTTACCTTTTCGCTGATAGCTTTTCAACTTTTGATATTTGTTCTTCAGCTTATGGTATTTGTCATCACTGGATCTTCTTGAGGTAGAAGGTTTGAAGACCTTTTTCGACCTGCACTCACTAGCAAAATGTCCAATTTTTTCGCAGTTATAGCAAGTGGCTGTAGCCTTATCAACCGGAGTTGATTTTGGCTTTTCAGTAAGAGAGAGAGGTTTACTTCTTCGGAAGTAACTCTTTCTTGCAAATCTCTTAAAAGAGTTTGTCAAGAGTGCTAAGGACTCATTAAACTCTGAAAGATCAGGGTCTGATAAATCCTCAGATTCAGAATCTAACTCAGTGATGGTGAGAGTAGATCGCTGGGATGGAATTATCTCTGACGAGACTAAAGCAACAGCAGTGCTTTTGGAGTCTTTAGAATCTTTTACAAGATTCTTCTTCAGGAGATTAGATTGCTCATAGTTGAGCAATATTCCATACAGAGTGCTTAGAGAGAGAGTATGTAAGTCTTTTGTCAGCTTAAGACATATTGAATAACTGTCCCAGCTTTCAGGAAGACTTTCCAAGAATTTTGTTAGGACCTCAGAATTAGAATAGGTCCTTCCAACAGTTCTTAGGTCAATGATCAGGCAGTTAAACCGCTGATGAATGTCAGAAAGAGATTCATTCTTACCAGCGATAAAACTTTCATATTGTCTTACCAAGTTAATCTTTCGGGTCTCTTGGATTTCAGTGGTGCCCTCATATTGAACACATATGGTTTCCCACATTTCTTTAGAAGTTTTTAGATGCATGATGGAATGGAAAACTTCATCAGGCAGAGCCATTGATATAATGGTCTTTGCTCTTGCATCTATGCCTACCTTCTTTTTATCTTCATCACTCCACTGTCTTATTTCCTTAATGACATATCGTTCAGGGACAGCTTCAGTGGTGGCAGTAGCGGGAACCGCAACTATAATTCTAACAGGTTCATAGGGTCCGTTTTCTATATATTCAGGTATAGTAGGATCCGCACCTTCAAGAAATAGCATCATTCGATTTTTCCATAGAGAAAAGTTATCTCTGCTAAATCGAGGAGGTTTAGAAAGTGAACCATTATCATAGTAGTTTGTGTTTGTGTTTAGTGCCATTTTAGAATAGCAAGAAAGAGTATACAGCAAGATCTTGTTTATTAGATTAAACAAACCGCTCTGATACCACTTGTTGGTCCCGAAGGTGCTTAACAAGTTTGTAGAAGGGGGGGGGGGTTGAATACAAACACAGAAATTAAAGTTTAATAAATTGTTTATTGATAAATCAAAATACAATTTACAAGTTTGTTGCGGAATAAGATTAAGACAGACTCAATCTAAACAAACTTAAGAAACACTAAGATGGTTGCACAAGAAATTCAGAGAATGGGGGATTTTAGAGAGATAGAAAACAAGGGTTTCTATTATGGAGTTCAAGGATTGAGCACACCTTCAGATGAAGGGGTGAGCTTCCTATTTATACCCTATGCATTAAATGCATGGCAGGGTACTTTACACGTGGCATTCATAGATTGGCTTTGGGAGTCTTACTTTTGGAGACATGCTTTTGGCCGCTTTATGAACAGTGTAGTTGACAGAGTTGTTGTACGATTTGTAGCAGAGACTTGTCCGTTCTGACACATCGTACTGGTTGTGCAAGGTAAGACAAAAGAAAACTTGAGGCATAAGCTTTGTGATCGTTGATCGCTGAGTATCTCTTCTTCCAGAGATAAAGAAGTTCAGCTATCGCTGAAGCTTTTCCTCAGGCTTCTTCGCGTAAGTAGATTCGTCTGGTCTTCGCTGATATCCGCATCAGGTCATTAGTAGACTTATCTATTGTTCAGTGGCTTCGTCTTCGATTCAGCTATGAACTATGTTGACGCGAGACTTGTTTTCAAGGATTACGTTAACTGTGTTACATGGGAAACGATCAGCGATGACTGAACAGACTCAGTTTGATTGCTGAAAGTGAAACACATACATATTAAATGTTTACAGAAAGGTCATCAGCGATAACTGATCAGACTCAGTCTGATCGCTGATGATGAAACACTAATACATATAATAACGTAATTTTCACTAAGTATAAAAGAGGGTCGTTATCAAATCACTGAGAGAGTTTGGATCAACAATGTGATCATGAATTTAGAGAATCATCTTCTCTATTTAACTCCACTCTCAACCGAGAATTCCGCCAAATGGGTTTACCCACTTTGGGTTTATCTTGACCAAGGAATTTACACATTTAATTCCTTCACTTTCACACTTGAGAATTTTAGACCCTTTATGCTATTCTTTTCTTTCTTGACAACTATGATCCCTTATTCTTACATACTTTGCAACTTGGCCTAAGTGTTGGGGTGTTACAGGGGACGTGCATACATATTCATAATGAATATAACAAATATAGCATTTCACGTAAAAAACGATTAAAATGAAGAAAAAAACTATATCAAGATGAATGTCATATTAAAGAGCACAAAATTCTTTTTTTTTTTTTTATGTAATTTGTTTGATTAAAATAATAGTAAATTTTAAAATAATTTATTTTAAATTTTAAGAAGGTAAATTTTTTTGTTTAAAAAAGAAAATAAAAAGTTAAACAAGGTATGTGTTGATTCAAAATTTTAGATTTATCCCTAATCACTTCTCAGTTAATCTTATTATGTTTTAACCACTGATTAGTTTTCTAAGTTTTGATCAATGACTAAGATTGGTCCTCACGTGCACAATGAAAAATGAGTTTTCATTTGAACTCACCCTTATATATATATAGCATGATTCTAAATAACTTGTTATGGCGTGTTATGACGTCAGGGCTTGGGTTCGCCACCACATTAACCCATGTGACTCTATTATAAAGCTTGGCTTTCATTGTAACGCGTTATGACACGTTATAACGCGTTACAATGCATTATTTTGTAAGTTGTGGTGTTATTTTTAATATATAACTTAATAAATAAATGATAATTGTTTACAAAACCTAAGACTTAAATAAACATAAAAAAGAAAACTTAAAAAAACTAAAAACCTTAATGTAACACCCCGATTTCGAAAAGTGTCGTTTCAAGTTAATACGGAAATCGGTAATTGTATAGGAAAAATAAGATATAGGATTTTGGACTTGAATCCTAGATTTTATAGTCTTGTTGTATGAAGGATTCAATTATGAGTCCAACGGTTCTTTTCGGAGCAAAATCAGAGCTATAACGAAGAAGTTATGGCCAAAACAGTGAACGAGAAGAAAACCGGATGAACAGTGCATCTCGCGACTTACACCGTGACTTAGGAATTATTTCACGACTTAGGAAAGCGGGCGACTTATGCCGCGACTTAAGGTCGCGTGGTAAGTCGCGAAATCCCCTGGTCGAGCATAAAACCCGATTTTCAGCCCTAGATCTTCATTTCTTCATAACTTTTGCACCACAACTCCGATTTTAGTGATTCAAGTTTCCATGGTTTCATTTTTGAGAGATCTTCAAGGATTTATCAAGATATTGGAAGTCTATTGTAAGATCCAAGGGTATTTTTTGGTGGTAAGTTCCTTATCTCTCTCAATGTTAAGCTAGGGTTTGATGGTTTCACCCTTTTTCCTTTTATCCTTCATCTTGGGTTTGATTTTGATGATTTGTGTGGTGAAGGTGATCTTGTAGATGTGTTGGATCTTATATCTAAGGAGGTTCTTGGTGGTTCAAGCCTTCATCAATGATGATTCAAGTTTTGGGGATAAAACCTAGATTTAGCCTAAATCTAGCAAGGTGAGTTCAAGTTGCTTTACGAAAACTATGTACATGCCAAAATGGGTATTTTGAAGTAAAAATATATTTTACTTAGTAATTGTCAAAGTGTGGGTATTTTGATAAGTTTTCATATTCGATAAACTTGGGTTATTTTAATCTCGTGAAAAGCTCATATTCAGATTTTGAATATTTCAACAAGTAACTAGCATGACTTATGTATTCTTGGTGATTTTGTACAAATAAAGTCCATTTTATGATTTGTAACACCCTGAATTTCGAAAAGCACCATTTCAAGTTAATACAGAAATCAATAGCCTTAAAGGGGAAAATAAGATTTTTGATTTTGGACTTGAATCATAGATTTTATAGTCTTGAGGGATAAAGAATTCAATTACGAGTCCAACGGGTCTTTCCAGAGCAAAAACGGAGCTATAACGAAGAAGTTACGGCCAAAACAGTGAACGAGAAGAAAACCAGGGAAGCGGGCGACTTATGCCGCGACTTAGGGTCGCGAGATAAGTCGCGAAACCCCCTGGTCAAGCTAAAAACCGATTTTCAGCCACCAAACTTCATTTCTTCATATCTTCTTCATCCCAACTCCGTTTTCAGTGATTCAAGTTGCTATGGTTTCGTTTTTGAGAGCTTGTCAATGTTAGATGGTTAGTTTTGGGAAATTATAATTATGGATTGGAAGCTAAGACCAAGAGCTCATCATCATCACCTCCATCTTCAAGAATTTTGGGGATTTCTAGGTTTTTATCAAAACCTAAATGGTAAGTTCATCCCTTCCACTTCCAAACTTCTTTATGGGTTATAAATGCTCGACGGATGTCAACCTAGTGTTTGATTCCTCTAATTTCGTTTTGAAAGATTTTAGGAGTTTTAGGTCAAAATTAGGGTTTTGCCCAAAATAGAGATTTGGATGATTAAGTGTTTGGGGAATGTTTCTATGTGGTTGGTTATATGTTTTGATGGTTGGAAACTTATGGATCTAGGTTTTGGAAGTTTTTGCTTGGAGATTCAAGTTTCTTCAAAGGAGCTCAAAGCGGGGTAAAATCTAGATTTAGCCTAAATCTAGCGAGGTGAGTTCAAGATGATTTATGAAAACGGTGTATATG
This sequence comes from Arctium minus, assembly GCA_954870635.1. NCBI lineage: Eukaryota > Viridiplantae > Streptophyta > Magnoliopsida > Asterales > Asteraceae > Arctium > Arctium minus. The sequence goes on along the minus strand of OX941080.1, from coordinate 38,588,763 downwards.
CCAAAATGGTTATTTTAAAGTGTTTGTGTTCTACATCAAATTGTTAACTGCTGATAAGTTTTGGGCATTTGGTTATATCTCACTTTATAAACTTGTGTCACACGCATATTTGTGATTTTGGGCATTTTAACAATTAAATTATTTTGACATGTTTCTTTGATATATATATATATATATATATATATATATATAAATGGAGTCCATTTGAGGTAAAGGTCATTTATATGATTTTGTACTTACAACTATTTGGAAAATGTGTATAAATATGTCATGAGGCATTTTGGAAATAATAGGATAAAGAGTCCATTTGGAAAACGGTTTGCCTTAACCAATGTTGAGTTTGAGTTAATTATACTTTTGGGGTCGTTGTGTCTTCATCAGTCGGTTAAACGCGTTTTTAGTGTTTACAAAGGCGTTCGTTGGAGATTTACGTAAAGTGTTGGGCCTTTGGCTCGGTTTTGACTAAATGAGTCGTGTGGACATTTGTCCGGATTTATAACTGTCGCGGGTCTTGAGTACGATGACGATCAATTTTATGTCATTGGTAAATTACATGCTTTGGGTGCTTTGGTCATTCATTTGGAGTCATGTAATGTTAGACAGTGTTGTAATGGATCCATAGGCACGTAGTCAGTCTGTTTTGGATGGTCGATTGGGTATTGTTGGGTGATGACCTTCAGTATTCCATGTTTTATGACCGGAAACTTTACAAGCGATCGCTAGGAGGGTTGAGTCTGTTAGTGCTGCCGGGACGGTAGGCACTAGGACCCCCGCCACTTGAAATGCCTGTGACAGGTAACCTTTAAGTGTGTCGGGCCTTTGGGGTGGGATTCTTCGGAAGACCCATCAAGCGTCAACTAACTTGGGGTGACGCTTGTAAAGAAGTCATAGGGACACCTAGCTGTGATGTTGTGAGGTGTCAGGTGGTATACTTTTGTGTTTCCTCCACTCTCAACGGATACGGGTATCCCCCGTTGTCGGCTATCAGTAATTTAAATATAAAGATGTTTTACTGTAGTGTCATTTGTTCTATATGGTCGACAATGAATGATGACCTTAATATTGGACCTCCCTCCTTGTATATTAAGGTTTGAATGAAATATGTCGTCCCCGTGTTTTGGTATTTAGGTTCCTTTTGTTATGGTCGAGTGAGTTTTGGGCCTAGTGTCGGTGTTTTCGGACGTACGTTATATATGGTTTTGAAGTTGATTTTTGGGGTGTTTTGGAATATAACTTTTTATCCACGTTTCTTGAATGGGAGTCGGTTCACATGCAAGTTTCGTGTTAATTTAAATTGCAATCAATTTATAAAGCATGTTTGAAATAAGGCGTCTATCTTTGAAAGCGCATGACAATGAAAAGCGTTGTCTCTATGTTTTACAGTGCATCAATTGAAAGATCATGTTTTAAGAGTAGTCTGTCTTTTAAAAGTATTTACTCATGTTAAAACTCTTGAGCTCACTAGGCGTTAAGCCTAACCTTTTTATTTGTCGGCATGTGCATCAGGTTCCAGGTGGGGGTTGGTTCTAGCAATTCTATGAAGAGATGTGCTTAGTCTTTCGCGAGTGTAAGTATTTGGTGAAGTCTTCCGCAGTTTGGAGATAGTGACTTCTATTTGGTTTTAGTAGCACCCGTCCGTATTATAGACCTTATGTATAGAATGAATGTGTGTATTGAGGTTAAATATTAGATTGTGATTGCAGATGAATCAATTACTGATGTATTTAGAAAATTTTAAATTAGTTGATATTTCCAGTTTGAGGGTGTTACATGATTTATGCATCTTCAGTGATTTTTGTACAAATGAAGTCTAACTCATGATGTTCGGTATTTTGATGTATTTGAGTTCATAAACCGTTTGGGAAAATCCTTGGTTCCAATACGTGACGAGTTTTGGGTTACACATCTTTGGGTCATGTGTATGAATAAACGTCGTTTAAAGGCACTTCATTATATGGGGGCCCATTGTTTATTGGTCAAATGGATTTTGAGCATTTTAGCTCAGCGTTGACTTAAAAGAGTCTTGAGGACATTTGTCTGGTTTTAATGGCTCGATGTAGAGTCCAATCTATGAGTTACATACTAATGCATTTTATTGCATATTTATGATAATTACATGCTCGAGTGCGTTGGTCATTCATGTGTGTAATGTAATGTTTAGACTGTGTTGCATTGGATCCATAGGCACGTAAGTCAGTCTTATTTGATGGTCAAGTGGGTGGTACGGGGTTGGACTCCGGACTCATGTCTTATGACCTTATCCTTTCAAGTGTACACTAGGAGGGTTGAGTCCGGTTGTGTTATTGTGACAATGGGTAGGTCATGATGGGCGTTTGGGGCCTCTGCCATGTCGGGGCAATGCCATGGTTGTATCCCCGTGCCGAGCCTTTGGTGATATTCTTGATATTATTCGCTAAGGTCAGCTGTCTCTTTTGGTGTAGCTTAAAGGAAGTCGTAGGGACACTTGGGCTTGTATGTCGTGAAGTGTTATACGATTAACGTTGTATGAGTGACATACTTTTATGTTCCTCCACTCTCAACGGATGCGGGTATCCCCCGCTGTCGACCCGTAGTATTTTGGATTTATAATTGTCCTTACCTAAAATTTTGGATTTCATTCCATTTTATGGTCGCGTGAGTATTAAGTTTCAGTTCCATGCTTTCGATGAAGTATCATAATTATATGGTTTGTTTTCGTTATTTATGGGTCGAGTATTATGCCCCGCCTGGGTTTTGGGCGTTTTGGGATATGAAGTGTCGAGCACGTTTTTACGAATTGGGTGTCGAATTATAATCCTGTTTGGGTGAGTTATGGGTGCATTGTTTTATGAAGAATGTTTGTTTTGGAGTGTTATCTTTAAAGATGCATATTATGGAAAAATGAGTCGTTTCCATTCTAAAGTAAACCATTTTGGAAAGATCTTGTTTCAAACTGAATTCCCTTCTTTTAAAAATATTTTTATTCATGTTAAAACTTTTGAGCTCACTAGTCGATAAACCTAACCTTTTTATTTGTCGACATGTGCATCAGGTTCCAGTTGGGATTCGGTTCTAGCAGTACTATGAAGAGTTGAGCCTTAGCCTTATGCAAGAGTAAGTAGTTGGTAAAGTCTTCTGCATGTTGGAGATAGTAACTGTTATTGGGTTTTAGTAGCACCCGTCCTTATCATAGACTGTATGTATAGAACAAATGTGTGTATTGAAGTTAAATCTTAATTTGTGATTGTAGATGAAGCATTTATCGATGTGTTTAGAAAATTTTAAATTAATTGCTATTATCAGAATTAAGGGTGTAACACTTAATTTGGTAAATACTTACTTTCATTCTCGTACACAAAGATTCCAACGTGAATTCTTTGAAAATTGAAGAAAGTAGTAAGTAGAGATTCAAGAGATTTAATCCTAATTTTACACTCTTGATATCATTTTCTATAAGTTCTATATATTTGGTATAGATGGTTTTTTTATTACTTTGTATGAATTTAATTTGTTCTACAGTATTATTCAAAACACTAACACACAAGTGTATATGTGTGTGTATTTGTGTGTGTGTGTATATATATATGTGTGTGATGTATATTAGAATGAGATGCACTGGATCAATTGTCTTATGAAGCATGATTCATGGGTGGGTTTGAGATTATAATTTATGTATCACACTTCTAATGTTAACCTCAACTTCTCAAAAGATCATTCGCATATATATATATATATATATATATATATAGAGAGAGAGAGAGAGAGAGAGGGGGGGGGGGGGGGGGCTAATTTGAAATCCATAAAAAGGTGCCAACCTTTGCAACCTTCATCATCACCGTCTGTTTGAGTTTATTAATATTTTTATTTTTTTATTTACTTAAAGGGTATATTCGTCATAATGTAAATATATTAATTTTCAAAAAAAATTATTTATCATCGGAGAAGATGACAGGAGTGGGTGGGTTGGGGTGACTGGTGAGGGCTTTTGCCGGACGACGGTGGTGGTGGGGTTAGACAAAACTAATAAAAGGGACATGTGACATCATTTAATTGGTGAGAGAGAAAGAGGTGGGATCAATTATTGATAAGGAACAGAGTAAGTTACATTCTTGGTTCCTATGATTTTAATTGAAAACAAAAAACAAATTAAATGACCAAAATACCTCGCTAAACTAACAGAGTTAACAACATATTTTGGATGGAGTTAGATTTAGGGACCCAACACGTTATAAAATGCAAACAACGATGATGCAATCCATATCTATTTTAAAATAGGGACCCAGACTGTTAAAACACATAAACCATATAGACCAAATATGTAATTTACTTTATAATTCACCAAGGTTTAGAGTTAAATGCAAATTTGGTCCATATTGTTTACATAAATTGTCCCTGAAAATAATTATTAACAAGGGACGTCTTTATAGTTTCATTTGTATAACGGATATGATCTCTCATACTAACTTGTTGAGTTAAATTGTTGTTAGTGAGGGAAAATTTTGTCATTTCACTCTTCTCTCCCTCAACTTTTATTTTTCAATAACGTATTTGGTCCGTCAAACTACATTTCATTTTATAACAGATTTGGTCCGTCAAACTACTTTTTATTATTATAATAGAGATTTGATCCCTCAAACTACTTTTCATTATCATAACAAATTTGGTCCCTCAAACTATTTTTCATTTTATAACAAATTTGGTCTATCCCTAAACTTTTGTTTTTAAGGTTTGATCCATCAAATAAAATTTGGTGGCACAAACATATATATTCTAAATACAATGAGCAAAATAATTAAATAAAATTTGAAACTTAGATTTTACCATAAAATATTTTACCTTTTTCAGAAACATTACTTCCATGGAATCCTTTATATTTTGCGAAAGAATTACAAAGTGGACGATAAGTTGACATCGTGATCAAACATAACATTCACAAATCAGTAGAGTATCTGTTAAAATATATATAAAAATTAAAAAAAAATTGCAACTTCATTACATCAAACAAAAATTTGATTTTTTAGAGCATCTTCAACATATATGTTAAAATAGAGATTTTGAAGGTCTTTCTCCTACAACTAGGCTAAAATGTTTTCTGAAAAAGAGAAAATAAAAAAGAAAATGTGGAAATCTCCAGATTTGAAGAAATGTATAAAACTCAATATTTAAGAGAGAAAATTAATATTTTAATTTTTTCCTATCAATGAGAGACGGTGAAATTAATTTTTTTTGAGAGAGATAAAGAAATAATATTTTATTAAATATATTAAATATTTTAATAATATAATTAATGTTAAAACATTTGGAATATAATATTGTTAGAGTTATAATTTTTTTGAAATTTAGCCTATTGGTTCCCACTTTTAAGATGAAAGATATTATTGCTATACAAAGTTACAACCTTTATATGGATTATGAATTCGTAACATTTACAACAGATTTTCTAAAATAGTGAAAATAAAGTTTTTATTCACCTCTAATAGATTATTTATATTGTTATTTAAAATTTAAAATAGAGAATACTAGATAAAACTCAAAATCTAGAGAGTTTTCTGTTAGTACTTCTCTATATGTATTTTAAATACATATAAAATTACAACGAATGAAATAAACTTCAAAATCAACGAATGATTAAATAATACCGATACACAGAAATTAGAAGGAATCAACAAAAGATTAAATAGACGAATAAACCGAATAAGATTCAATCAGAGTTGAGGCTCGTGTGTGACACGATTCCCTTAAATAGATTCGCCGTCTGTTCCTAGGGTACAACAGCGTAAGCAGATGTACTGCCGGAGATGATCACTTGCCCGGAAAATTGTCGGAAACAAGAGCGTATGCAATAGAAATATCAAAGAGTTGTGTAGACGTATCGATGTATTGGAATAGCAACTCGTCTCTCCCTTTTATATTGAAAATCGAAACCGCCACACTTAATATTTTAATTAATTGATAATTAAAATATTAATTTCTGTATTCAATATATTTGATTTAGGGAGTTACAAATAAACTGAAACAGATCTCCGCGCGGTTGGCCGTGCGGGTTCACCCGCACAAGACATTGTTTCGAAACATTCCAGGTCACGCCCACGCACAAGTTCACCGATTTTAGCCTACGAAAGTCTCAATCGGCACCCCCCTGCGCGCGGGTAGGTGTTGGAGTAAAACCAAACAAAGAGCTTGAAAGCTCCTCCCAAATTCCAGGTTATAAACCACAAAGAATTTGTTCTTCCTTCCTATGTGGGACAAGATTCCACACCCACTTGATTTTGCCAATTTTATCTCAAACACTCAACTTTGAGCATCGATATCTCATTCACACATATTCCGTTTTTGACACATAATATATCGATTTGAAGCTCTCATATAGGAGAACACAAATCCACGAAGAGTTAGATATATATAATACATATACATGTATTTAAATGTGTCCAAAGTTAGTAAAAACACATGTTTTACTAAAAAAATTTCCAACATTTTCTAAAACTTGATTTGTGGACAAAAAATTAATTTTTTTTATTTATTTTCACTAATAAGATTGAATTTTTATTATTTTATATAAAGATTTTTTTTGAAATATCTAAAATAAAAAATTTGCTAAATTTAAATGTAAATTTTTTGAATTTTAATTTTTGATAATTTAAATTAGGACATCTCCAACCGAACACTAAAAACACAAAAATAGAGGCGTTTTAAAAATATAATTAATTTTGAAATATTTAAAATAGAAATTTTGTTAAACTCAAAATGTAATTTTTTTTGAATTTTTAATTTTGATCATCTATATTAGGTATCTCCAACCCAACACTAAAAACAAAAAAATTATAGGTGTTTTCATCTCCAACTAAACACTAAAACATTAAAAAAATGAAGGTAAAAAATGTTGGCTTTTATATTTGAAGGTCAATAAAATAGATCTCTATAAATATATATTAATATAAGTTTATATATATAAATATATATATATATATATATATATTAATTAAAAGTTTAATATATTAAGATGTTCGTTATTATTAGAGTAAACTACAAATTTGGTCAATGTGGTTTGTTGTTTATAACACTTTTTGTTCATGTATATATCTTAAACAAAAAGCAGAGGCAAAAACTGGTGAACCCACGGTCGCCTCACGTTTGTCGTCGATCTCCACACTGGCAACACCTTTGCCGTCGATGTCTAGGTATGCCAACACCTTTGTCGTCGATCTCCACGCCGGTAGCATCTTTATAGTCGATTTCCACGTCGATCGACACAATTTTGTCGACGATCTACAGGCCAACCAAAGCCATTGTCGTCGATCTCTACGTCGGCCAACGCCTTATCCTCATATATGCCCCTCTTCTTCAGCTATGGCACCACAAATGTCCCTCTCCCTCGATCTCACGATGGTTTTCTACCTCGATCTGTCTCTGTAACTCATCTTCTTCTCCGATGATGACTTTAGATTTTATTCTGATTTTGATTTTGGTTTGGATTTGAACTTTGGTTCACCGATTAACTTTGGATCAAATATTTGTTCTTATCTTGATTTTAGGGTTTTGGATTTAGTTTTGGTGTTTGGGTTTGGTTTTAGGTTTAGGTTTCATCTTGATTTTGTTGTTTGGATATGGGTTTGACCGGAGAAGATGGCCAAAAAGAGTTAGGTTTGGCCGGAGAAGATGGTCGGAGAATTGGGTTTGGCCGGAGAAGATGGTCAGAGAGTTGGGGTTGACTGGAGAAGATAGTCAGAAAGGATTAGGTTTGGCCAGAGGATATGGCTGGAAAAGTGGTCTGGAAGTTTTTAGTGGACCATCAAAAAAGATTTTGATTTTTAATTGAAAATGAAAAAAATATATGAAAAGACTAATATTCCCTTTACTTAACAGATTTTTTTAACGGTCGTTAGAGGCAGGAACCAAATCCTGTCGTTTTTGCATACCTTAATGGCGAAACTGTAATTTCGAAACTGTAGAGACCAAAAGTGTTACAAATAACAAACTATAGGGACCAAATTTGTAGTTTACTCTTGTTATTATAGGGTTGGGTTCCGATGAGAGACTAAGGTTAACGTGAGAAGCGTGAGAAGTGGTTATCAAACGTCGGATGAGAAATGGATGTACATTAGAATGAGATGCACAGTGATAAGATGCACTAGATCAATTCCATTTTAAGCTGCAATTCATGGGAGAACAATTCATTAAAAGTGATAAACGGTTCATATCCACTTCTCACGTTTCTGACGTTAACCTCAACTTGTCACACGATCCTTTGCCTATTATTATAATGTTAAAGATGGGTTTTAATGTTTTTTTAGGAAAAATTGCATCAAAATGGAACCAACTTTCACATTATTCTTATTTTGGGGAACCAACTTTAAAAGTTATTATTTAAGGGTCTAAACCAAACTTTATATATATTTAAGGATCTTAATTACATGTTTAGCATATAACCGATTGCCTTAACATGACATGATAAAATTAATTAAAAAAATTAAATGGTTATTATAGATGCCACATCATCAAAAAAAGAAAAAACAAATATATTAGTCAGGTTAAATATAAGAAGCTATCTAATACAAACAATAAAGCAATTGATACAAGTCTCAAAAGCTTAAAAAAACAAAAACCCACTCCAACTAAATATCTTCATCGTCAAATCACTTGCCCCTTCATCTTCATCTTCTATCATCGGACCTTCGATCCACCACCATTTCTTTCTCTGACGCCATCCCCCTACTGCCTTAAGGTTGAGCACCACCATCACCACCCATCTCCTTCAAGATTAAAAGATCCAACACATCCTCATCTCCATCTCCTTCAAGATCTAGGTTTCAATTGTGTTGGATAAAATGGGTAGAGTTTTTATTCTTGAGAAACCGTGAATTGATGAACAGAGAATAATGGATGAAGGAGAGAACGATAGAGAGAGACATATAGAGAGAGAAAGAAAATGGGAGAAATGGTATTACTTTCTTGAAAACAAAACACAATTTAGGACTATTTATATGGACTATACACACGAAAATAAACTATAGTAAGTGGTAACTAAACACATACTATGGGCTGACTTTGACAATATGCTTAATATAGAGCCTCATGCTTTCACACAGAGAAGCATGGGTGAATACCATATCCTTCCCTTCATTGTAAATTGGGGAATCTGATTTCTCTTTGATTTCACAATCTCGGTCTCGATCGCCGGATTCTTTGAAAATAACCAGAAAAACCATACCAACGCCACCGAGGTTATGTCTCTGCTGGCCATTATGAAGCTAATGACGATATCGATCACAAAGTTTTCATCCGAATGACCGGAACTCAAAAATTGAGATAACGAATCAAAGGGTTGGATCGAAGGATTTTAGGCAAGTTCATCCTTCTTTACCTTTAGAATTTTCATGGTGAATTGACGGATTTCGGCGACGACTTCTTTCAGTTGCTTCTCCGATCCCATGTTTAGAAACCTTTGGATCTTCCATAGTAGTGAAACCAAACCATACTACGAGGAATGGAAAAGGGGTCGTCGGAGATGACAGTGGCGTCGTCAGAGAATGTAACATCCTAAAATATAGAGTAGAATTAAAATTCGAAAATTCGGCAATATGACGTCTATAGCTAGAGGAAACCTATAACACCCTAAAATAGGGGTCAAATTAAAACCTGAATAATGCAGTAATGACATTTTAAAACCAACGTGAATCACCCTAAAACAGGGGAAATAAAGTATGGCATATACAAACCCAAATGGAATGAAGAATATAAATCAACAACCTAATAATCTAAGTTTATCAAAATAGATTATAGTCGGGTGTCGCTATTCTTCCAAAATGTATATCCTCAAAATCATATGTGCCGGTCAATAATTCTCCAAAAAGACCACTCTCGATCCCCATGGTCGTCCACTCAATCCCGACGATCCCCGCCGCTAAGATGACCTGTCATATATGACAACCAAAGAAACAAGTGTTAGGCTAATGCATAGTGAGAACAAATAATTTAGAAATGGAAATCATGAACCCATTATAGTTGTACGGTTGGATATAACCGTGAGCTAAATCAAAGAAGACAAGTAAACCATTAGTGATCATAACATGATACAAATAAACACCAAACACTTTAAGAGCTCAACTCCTTTAAGTCTATTGCTTGAAAACATCAAGTCAACCCCTCTAGGTCTATTCTTGAGAGTTCCAAAATGGGAACTCATGCACAATGGAATTACATCTTACTGCCCATGGGACGTTGCCCGACCATATAGGCCAATACCTTACTTACCATGGTGACCCGATGCCTATTCCGTGCCAAAGTGGTGAACTTAATATCCAAACGGGACATTGGGAACACCGTGCCTATGGATCCATTGCACTAAAACCGAGACTAACACAAACTAAAACAACAACATTGGTTCATGTATATCAATCTCATACCAATAAATATCCATAAACAATTTATCAATATAATGTGAGAAAACTCACATAATCAATTCCACCATGTGTAGATATAAGGCTTATCTCAAATAATCAAGCCACATCTCATATCTTTAAATCAAAATCCAAACCCTCCTAAACCCTAGTTTTACTTGGATTTATTCAAGATTCCATAAAACAAGGATGGTGATGATAGAACATGTAAGTACATTTAACATCCTTAAATCGTAGGTCAAATACATTTCTAAATACTTTCATCCACACCCAAAACCCCAAAATCTCATAAAATTAAGTTTAGGTCAAGAGTTTTCCAAAATCCCAAACCCCATGATTTGCAAGTATGTAATAGTTCAAATACTAGAAGATTACCATGTATGAAATGTAAAACATGTATGTACTCACCTTGTTAGAAAATATGAACAAACCCTAGATGAGAGCTTGAGAGAAGAATATGGTAGGAGACTTGAAACTTCAAGCACTGGACAAGGTCTAGGGCATAACCTATTCAACATTGAACAGTTTTGTGACAAAGACTTAGAGGTTAATTTCAAAGTGAAGAGGTGTTCTGTGCGTACTGAAGATGGTAAGGAACTCTTGGTTGGGACAAGAAAGTCAAACCTCTACACAATCAACTTGTCAAAAGTCAAGACTGACAATGAGGCGTGTCTACTATCAAAAGCTTCGTTGCAACAAAGTTGGTTATGGCATCGAAGGCTTTCTCGCCTGAACTTTCGGTATATCAACAAGTTGGTCACGGGAAATTTGGTAAAAGGACTTCCAGAGCTCAAATATGTTAAAGAACATCTATGTGCAGCGTGTGAGAAGGGTAAGATGAAAAGAGCCGCTCATAAGCCAAAGCCTGAGCCAAGTACAAGTTCTTCCTTAGAGTTACTGCATATGGATCTCTATGGTCCGATGCGTACTCAAAGCATAAACGGCAAAAAGTATGTCTTAGTGATTGTGGACGATTATTCGAGGTACACTTAGGTCAAATTTCTGTGATCAAAAGATGAGACGCCCGAAGTCATCATCACATTTCTAAAGACTACACAAGTGAATCTGCAGAAGACAGTCAAGCTTCTTCGAACGGACAATGGCACGGAATTCAAGAACAAAATTGTTGAAGATTATCTCGAATCGGTCGGGATAACACATCAGTTTTCTGCTGCCAGAACGCCTGAACATAATGGAGTTTTAGAAAGACGAAATAGAACGCTAGTTGAGGCTGCTCTAACTATGCTAAGTCAATCAGATCTACCTCTATTTCTATAGGCTGCAGCTGTGTCGACTGACTGCTATACTCATAATCGCTCCATTATCCACCGCCGGTTCGGTAAAACACCGTATGCTTTAATAAACAATAGAATACCTAGAATTAAACATTTTCATATTTTTGGATGCAGGTGCTTTGTATTAAATGACAAGGAGAACCTAAAGAAGTTCAGTCCAAAAGCTAAAGAAGGCATTTTTATCGGATATTCTCAAACGTCTGCAACTTACAGAGTATACCTAAAGAAGTCAAAGATTGTTGTTGAGAGCGTAAACGTCACATTCGATGAGGAGATGGCTTCTGTTCAAGACAGTTCAGAAACCGTTATTACTGTTGTATTAGCTTCTGGGCAGATCAGTCCAGGACCTGTGATTAGTGACAAAAAATCGGATAAAGCGTCATTGTCTACTTCACAATTATCTGATTTAGATTTACTGTTTGAATGGTTTTATGATGAATTTCTTGGTACTAAAGTGACTAAATCTGTTGTGGTTGACAGATCAAAATATTCACGAAGAAATCATCCAACCACTTCAGATATATCTACTGAATCTAATTCCCTGATTCAGCAAGAGATTCCAATTCAAACGCCTACTCCAACAGTTAAAGTTGTACATATTAATGAAGAACCAGAAGTTGCTGAATCAGTAGGCTGCACGGTAACAAATAATCAACAGACAGAAAATGTCCAACCAACTGAAGCTTCTGCACATAATACTTTAACTGAACCCCTACTTAATCCTGAACAAAATGAAGAAGTTGAAAGTGGATTTTTAGATAAACGTCATGATCAATCTACATCTAATCCACTCCCTCATGAACACAAGTGGACCAAAGAGCACTCGATAAGCCAAATCATTGAAGATCCATCCAAACCGGTGCAAACTAGGTATGCTACATTAAACATGTGCATGAATGATTCATTCCTGAGCAAGGTAGATCCAACTCGAGAATCTGAAGCTCTAGCTGACTCAGACTGGGTAACAGCGATGCAAGAAGATCCATCCAAACCGGTGCAAACTAGGTATGCTACATTAAACATGTGCATGCATGATTCATTCCTGAGCAAGATAGATCCAACTCGAGTATCTGAAGCTCTAGCTGACTCAGACTGGGTAACAGCGATGCAAGAAGAGTTGAATCAATTTGAAGAGTTTAAAGTCTGGAGACTAGTGCCTAAACCTGAAGAAAAGACTATAATTGACACTAAATGGGTTTTCAAGAACAAGAAAGACGAAGATGGTATCGTTATCATAAAGAAAGCAAGATTTGTGGCTAAAGGATATAGGCAAGAGGAAGGTATTGATTACGACGAGACTTATGCTCCAGTTGCGTTCATCGAGGCTATTCGCATGTTTCTAGCGTATGCCGCACACAAGAACTTCACTGTCTACCAGATGGACGTGAAGACTGCCTTTCTAAATGGCATCTTAAAGGAGGAAGTCTATGTCTCTCAGACAGAAGGTTTTGTCAATCCAGAGAAACCAAATCATGTTTATATTTTGGACAAAGCTCTTTATGGTCTGAAACAAGCCCCTCGCTCCTGGTATGAAGTCTTATCCAAATTTTTAGTCAAGTCGGGCTTCTCAAAAGGTAAAATCGATACTACTCTTTTCTTTAAAAAGGAAAAAGCCGATATCATTTTAATCCAGATATATGTGGATGATACCATATTTGGCTCAACTAATGCTAAGTACTGTAAGAATTTTTCTAACCTTATGGTGTCAAGATTTCAGATGAGTATGATGGGAGAGATGAATTTCTTTCTCGGATTACAAGTCAAACAATTTTCCACGGGGATTTTTATTAATCAATCAAAGTACATTTTCGATATTCTTAGAAAATTCAAAATGGAAAATTGTACTCCTTTTGGAACCCCGTTGGCACCGGGAACTAAGATCGGCGCTGATGCTTCTGGAAAAGTTGTCGATGTTAGAACCTACCGAGGTATGATTGGTTCTTTGATGTACTTAATGTTGATCCAAACTCTCTCAGTGATTTGATAACGACCCTCTTCTATACTTAGTGAAAATTACGTTTTAATATGTATTAGTGTTTCACCATCAGCGATCAGACTGAGTCTGTTCAGTTATCGCTGATGACCTTTCTTGTAAACATTTCATATGTATTAGTTTCACTATCAGCGATCAAACTGAGTCTGTTCAGTTATCGCTGGTAGTTTCTGAAGTAAACAGCCAACGTAATCCCTGAAGACAAGTCTCGCGTCAACATATGTTCATAGCTGAATCGAAGACGAAGCAACTGAACAAAGACAAGTCTACTAGTGACCTGATGCGGTATCAGTGAAGCAAAGACGACTCTACTTATACGCGAAGGAACATGAGGAAAAGCTTCAGCGATAGCTGAACTTTATATCTCTGAAGGAAGAGATATTCAGCGATCAAAAGATCACGTAGCTTATGCCTCAAGTCTCCTTTTGTCTTACCTTGCACAACCAGTACGATGTGTCAGAACGGACACGTCTCTGCCACAAATCGTACAACAACTCTGTCAACTACACTGTTCATGATACGGCCGAAAGCATGTCTCCCAAAGTCAGACTCCCAAAGCCAATCACTGAACGCCACGTGTAAAGTGCCCTGCCATGCATTTAATGCAAAGGGTATAAATAGGACGTTCACCCTTTCATCTAAAAGTGTGCTCAATCCTTGAACTCCATATAGAAACCCTTGTTTTCTATCTCTCTTAATCCCCCATTCTCTGAATTTCTTGTGCAATTATCTTAGTGTTTCTTAAGTTTGTTTAGATTGAGTCTGTCTTAATCTTATTCCGCAACAAACTTGTAAATTGTATTTGATTTATCAATAAACAATTTATTAAACTTTAATTTCTGTGTTTGTATTCAACCCCCCCCCCCTTCTACAAACTTGTTAAGCACCTTCGGGACCAACAAGTGGTATCAGAGCAGTTTGTTTAATCTAATAAACAAGATCTTGCTGTATACTCTTCCTTGCTATTCTAAAATGGCACTAAACACAAACACAAACTACTATGATAATGGTTCACTTTCTAAACCTCCTCGATTTAGCGAAGATAACTTTTCTCTATGGAAAAATCGAATGATGCTATTTCTTGAAGGTGCGGATCCTACTATACCTGAATATATAGAAAACGGACCCTATGAACCTGTTAGAATTATAGCTGCGGTTCCCGCTACTGCCACCACTGAAGCTGTCCCTGAACGATATGTCGTTAAGGAAATAAGACAGTGGAGTGATGAAGATAAAAAGAAGGTAGGCATAGATGCAAGAGCAAAGACCATTATATCAATGGCTCTGCCTGATGAAGTTTTCCATTCCATCATGCATCTAAAAACTTCTAAAGAAATGTGGGAAACCATATGTGTTCAATATGAGGGCACCACTGAAATCCAAGAGTCTCGAAAGATTAACTTGGTAAGACAGTATGAAAGTTTTATAGCTGGTAAGAATGAATCTCTTTCTGACGTTCATCAGCGGTTTAACTGCCTGATCATTGACCTAAGAACTGTTGGAAGGACCTATTCTAATTCTGAGGTCCTAACAAAATTCTTGGAAAGTCTTCCTGAAAGCTGGGACAGTTATTCAATATGTCTTAAGCTGACAAAAGACTTACATACTCTCTCTCTAAGCACTCTGTATGGAATATTGCTCAACTATGAGCAATCTAATCTCCTGAAGAAGAATCTTGTAAAAGATTCTAAAGACTCCAAAAGCACTCCTGTTGCTTTAGTCTCGTCAGAGATAATTCCATCTCAGCGATCTACTCTCACCATCACTGAGTTAGATTCTGAATCTGAGGATTTATCAGACCCTGATCTTTCAGAGTTTAATGAGTCCTTAGCACTCTTGACAAACTCTTTTAAGAGATTTGCAAGAAAGAGTAACTTCCGAAGAAGTAAACCTCTCTCTCTTACTGAAAAGCCAAAATCAACTCCGGTTGATAAGGCTACAGCCACTTGCTATAACTGCGAAAAAATTGGACATTTTGCTAGTGAGTGCAGGTCGAAAAAGGTCTTCAAACCTTCTACCTCAAGAAGATCCAGTGATGACAAATACCATAAGCTGAAGAACATATATCAAAAACTGAAAAGCTATCAGCGAAAAGGTAAAGGTCTCATCGCTGAAGAACATGACTGGGCTGAATCAGAAGAATCATCTTCTGATGAAGAAGAAGTCGCTAATCTTTGCCTCATGGCTGAGATTAAAGAAGAAGTAGAAGAACCATCTGAACCTTCTATGAGCTACATATCATCTCAGGTATCTATCTCTACAAATCCCTCCCTGCCTGAAGCTGAGAGAAGTCGCGCTGTTGATCTGCTGACGATTAACCTTTATAATGCTCTAAACGACAAAACTCAAGATGAAAATAAAAATGTGTATTTAACTCAAGAGCTAGAGAAATGTCATGAAAAGATCAGTGAACTAAATCTTTTAGAAGAAAAGTTGAAAGATCAAGTCATTATAAATGAAATCATCAGCATTGAACGCGAACAAACCATCGCTGCTCTAAAAGGAGAAAAGGCTCATGTTGAAAAATGGTGCAAATCATCAACAAAGATCTCTGAGATAATAAATGCTCAAACTCCTGAAAGTGATAAAACTGGTCTTGGTTTTTGGACACCTCAGGATGATCCTAAAGAAGAAAGTTCCTCGCTTAAGTTTGGAACTTTTGTCACATCTTTCTTTGACACTTCTTATAATCAATTCTATCCCTGTTCTTCTTCAAATCCCATCCCTGAGGAGATATCTGCAAGATCTAAGCCTGCAGATAAAGGAAAGTCTATTCTCCCTCCTCAGAAGGCTTCCAAGAAAACCAAACTGAAAGTTCCTTCCAAACCTTCAGTGGATAAACTTTCAGTGGATAAACCTTCTAGCTCAGTGACAGAAATCTTTGATATCTGTCCTCCAAAGCTGAAGGTTGATCTAAAGCCCGTGAGACCTGAAGAAATAAAAATTCCTCCCAGATCTCGTGCTAAAGGCATTCTTGGAGCTGGTCCTGCTCATCTTAAACTTGCAAAACCTTCTGCTGATCCTAAAACCATTTTCAAATACAGAAAATGTTATCACTGTGGTTTTACTGATCATATTGCAAGTAAATGTCCAAATACCACCAAAGCTGATAAAACAGCTAAAGTGAAGAAAAATGCCTCTAAGGCAAAGAAAGTCACCAAAGTTGAAAAATCAACCAAAGTGAAATATACCACTAAGGTTAAGAAATTAACCAAAGTGAAGATTGCCACTGAAGCTGAATCTTCATCAGCTGTGAAGACTGCTGAATCTTCCTTATCCACTAACTCTGAATGACCCATTGAAAAGTGGGTACCAAACAACGCTTAATCTTCCTTATGTATGCAGGGATCAAAGGGCATCTGGTATCTCGATAGTGGATGTTCTCGTCATATGACTGGACAAAGAGACCTGCTCACTGAATACAAGGAAGAGAAAGGTCCCTCTGTGACCTTTGGTGGAAATGTAAAAGGATTTACCCGAGGGTTTGGTGTCCTCAGCAATGGGACAACTACCTTTCGAAGAGTCGCTTATGTAGATGGACTGAAGCACAATCTTCTAAGCATCAGTCAGCTATGTAACAAAGACTACGAAGTTCGCTTTTCTAAGAAAGCATGTTCAGTGGTAGATGAAAAAGGAAAACTTTCTCTCAGTGGTTATCGAAGAGAAAATGTCTATGTAATAGATATGGACTCTACTATCACTGAAAACTTATGTTTTCTCTCTAAGGCCTCTTCTGATGTCAACTGGCTATGGCATAAAAGGCTCTCTCATCTAAACTTCAAAACCCTGAATTCTCTCTCATCTAAGGAACTGGTTTCTGGTCTTCCTCAGCACTCATATGCTAAAGAATCTCTCTGCTCAGCATGTGAAAAAGGAAAACAAACAAAAGCTAGTTTCAAGTCTAAACAAGTTTCCTCAGTGATAAGTCCTCTTCAGCTCTTGCATATGGATCTGTTTGGCCCTGTCAACATCCAATCAATAGCTGGAAAGAAATATACACTTGTCATTGTAGATGAATATTCTCGCTACACCTGGGTTATCTTTCTTCGCTGTAAGAGTGATACTCCAGAAGAACTAATATCTTTTGTCAAAAAGATGGAAGTGCTGAACAATCTTACTGTTCATTCAATAAGAAGTGATCATGGAACTGAATTCAAAAACAGTTCCCTGAACAATTTCTTTGAGAACAAGGGAATCTCTCACAACTTCTCTTCAGTAAGAACACCTCAGCAAAACGGAGTCGCTGAAAGAAGAAACAAAACGATCATAGAAGCTGCTAGATCAATGCTCAGCGATTCTCATCTCCCTACTCAATTTTGGGCAGAAGCTGTAAACACTGCATGTTTTACTCAAAACAGATCGCTGATAATAAAGCGATTTGGGAAGACAGCTTATGAACTTTTTCTTGGAAGGAAGCCTTCTATCAGCTTTCTTCATATCTTTGGTTGTCAGTGCTTTATCTTAAACAACAGAGATCAACTTGGAAAGTTCAACCCAAAAGCAGATGATGGAATATTTCTAGGATATTCTTCCATCTCCAAAGCCTACAGAGTTTTCAACAAGAGAAGACAAACCGTAGAAGAAACAATTCACGTCACTTTTGATGAAACTCGCTCAGCGAACTCTAAACCAATCGCTGACAATGAAGAGTAAAATGCTTGGATGCTTTCTCACTGCAGAGAAACAGAACCCTTCTTCTCAAACCATCAGCATTCTGATCCTTCAGCCGCTGATGATGATCCAAACATTATACATCCTACCGCTGAATCCACCTCATGGGTTTCAGCTGAACCTCTAAACACATTACTACCATCAAATCTGCCTTCGTCTGGAAACCTCTCTGGTGAACCTACTCAACAGTTAATTGCTGATGAACCTCAAACGTCCTCATCAGTAAACATCCCAATTGTTGATCCAACCTCTGAGTTAAGCGATCATGCTCCTGCTCAGCGATGGACCAGAGATCACCCAATAGATCAAATTCTCGGTAATCCAGATGCAGGTATTCAGACACGACGAAGCTCAGGTAATATCTGTCTCTTTGTAAACTTTCTCTCTTTAATAGAACCAAAGAAGACTGATGATGCCCTCAGAGATCCAAACTGGGTCAGCGCTATGCAAGAAGAGCTGACTGAATTTTCTCGAAACAAAGTTTGGAATCTCGTTCCTAGACCATCTTGTTAGTCCCAAAGAAGTAAACAAGTATTGTAGAAGGGGGGGTTGAATACAATAACACAAAATTACTTAATTTTAATTCTTTTATTGATAATGAATATCAATAATTACACAAAGAGAAAATAAAGATTGTTGCGGAATAAGAATAGATGAGAACTACTCTAAACAATCTAACACTTAGAAGATATTAAGAACACAAAGACTTAAACCTTAAGAAAAAGAAAGACAACTATCAACCTGCTTGAAATCTTGTGAATGCCAAAGCTTGAGTTGAAAGCGTACGTAGCAAGGTGCTACTTCCATCCTTTATATACTATCCAATGTAATGAGTGCAAAGGACAAGTAGGAGTAAAGGCTTTGGTGGTTGAGAGGTTGACAATAAATTATAAGATATTTGAAGTGACTTGTCACAATACAAAAGGTAACTTTTGTACTATGAAAGTACAATATCTAAATAAAATATTCTTGGAAAAATCTTTTTGAGATCTATTAGAAAATAAACATCTAATCAATTTAAGACTAAATGTAATTCTTCTAAAGGAAGAAAGAAGCTTCTATTTCCATTGTCAGAAGATCATTGGGAAAGAGGAAGTATGTCAAATTATGAGGATTTAACATAAATGCTCGTACTAGATAAAGAAGCAATCTGTACGAGAAAAGTTACCGAAGAAGAAATTCGGTAACTTAGGTATGTGCCGAAAGAGGAACTCGGCACAGAAGGAATGAATGCCGAACAGGTGAAGGTTCGGCAGAAGAGAGTTCTACCGAACATGAGAAGATTCGGTACAGGGATATGATCTGCTGAATTGGAATCGGCAGATTATGCTTAGTTTACTCTTGAAGTCCATCTCAATCCGCATTGTAGACTTCCTTCATGTTGGATTCGGTTTATCTTCGACTCACCGATCTGTTAAACTAACTAAGCTATTACAAAGAACCATAAATCAAAATACAAGGTTCAATCATCAATAAAGACTAAAGGAGAGGTTATCTTTAAATCTTAGATGACCCAACAATCTCCCCCTATTTGATGATAACATCTCATACAACATAGAAGTTAATGAATAATGCATTTTGACCCTTTTTCATTTTCTTTTGGGTTCTTTTTCACATAGACCATTCTTTTTGTTTATATTTGGATTTTCTAGAGTATCCGACATTTACAAGTATAAAAGAATGAAATAAATATTTGTACAAATTATTTACGATAAGACATAAAAGCTCAATGTATTAATCTTTTTAAGAAGATTACAATACAGAGGAAAACAAAATAAACTATACCGAATTTATTCAAAAGAAAAATGCGGTTCAGCATCCCTCTTCTTTAGTTCATCGGTAGTAGCCACATAGAAATACTTAGCCGACATTGGAATTATTTGAATAATCCCGTGGAGAAAGGTTGTGTCGGCAATAGGGATTTGGCTTGATCTGAAGAAGGAGATCTGCCCAAGCGCGTTGTTGAAGAAGATACCATGAGTCGGCTCAGAAATCACAGTTGTTGAAGGATGAGGAACCGGAATAGGTAAAGAGAGATCAAGATTTGAAGTATCCGGGACCTTTCCTTCTTTAGCCATTTGGGCAAACACGTCTTCCTTTTTGGATTTCGATTTTGATTTGGGAGGAGGACGACCAGACATTAGATTGTTGATAATCTCTTCTTCGGCATGAGTATGGACAATGTTGTATCTTTTTCGGTAGGTTCTGAACTTGGTTTGAAGATCTGCAATGTATTTATCAACCTCAGCTTTTGCAGAGCTTTGGCTTTTTAACAAGCAGATACCAATTTCTACCCATTCTGATACTCCAAACCGAACAAGAGAGTCTAGTCGGTCCATAGACAAAGAAGCATCATCCCTGATAATCTTTAGCCGAATAACCTTGCAGCTTGCAGACGGTTTGATTATTTTGACATCTGTGATTTTGGCAGAGCACCGACGTCTGTTGAGGGTTTTTCGGTACCAATCGATACACAGTCTTTATTTCCTCATTTCTCTTCGCCGAGTCCTCTAGAGCGCTCATCTGAGTTTTAATTGTATTGGTAGGATCTTCTTCAGCAGCTATCTTCAACGCTAGCTCGACATCTCTGTCACGAGCAATCTGGGCAAGCTTTGCAGCTTTCAGTTCTTCTTCAGACAGGCCTAGATCAGAAGAGGTAACCTTTGGAGGAGGAAGATGAAGACTAGCACCATCCGCAGCTTTCTTTAAAAGAGCATCTTTACGACGCTTTTCTTCAGCAGCTATTTCATCCGGTGACATAATAGCTTTGCCCTTATCCTTTTTGGGCAGTTTCTCCCCCTTAGGTTCTTCGACCACCTTGGGGTGATCGGTTCCCTTCTCGGTAGCAGAAGGTTCGGTAGAAGCAGATGGTTTGGTTTCGGCAGTAGAGGGTTTTTCCTGACTCGTACTGATATGAACTTGAGAACGGAGTTGCTCCCCCTCAGTTTGTTTCTCCCCCTCAGTACGAGCCGGGGAAGAAATACTGGATCTGGCCGACACACGGCCTACTCGCCGATCAATACGTTCCAAAACATGGCGATCGGCAGGAGTGAATGCAGACTCAGTGATATCAATATCAAGAGACTGGGCACAATACTGAGCAATATCGGCAGGCAGAGAGTCAAGACGCCGATTTAAATTCTGCAAGGCACTGAGAATGTCAGAATTAATAGACTCCTGAGCCGAAGTCTGCTGCCGTAGACGGATAAGATCCTGATCCCGAGCATCCGAGGCGGCCTTGAGAGCAGCCATCGATAAGGTCAAGGAGGTATTTTGATCATTAAGTCTGACCACCTCCTTGAGAATAGAATCCATAGCTGCGGATAGAGGAGAACGAAGACCAGCAATCTGGTTGTGCATGACATCCAAACACTGAAAGATGTCGCGATTAAGAGCGACAACCTCAGAATTTTGCTCCTTGACGAGCTTCAGAAGTTCCTCTAAAGAGATGTTGTTGGCGTTCAGAGAGTCGAGGAGCACCGGTTCACGCAAAGACTGGCGAAGCTTTTCGAACTGGGTACCAAGCATTCGTACCTGCCGATTGGTGTCACTGATGTCGGCAAGTAAATCGGCAGATATTGTGACCGGTACATGGGTAGAAGACCCAGCCATTTTTGCAGGAGATGGCTTGGGTGAGGGAGATCTCTTTGGTGGTGAGTTCTTCGGCGATGGTTGAGGGGAAGGGGAGTTCATCGGTGAGGAAGTGGGAGAGAATAGCCGTCGGTACATATCTTGGGATGAAACCCCAGTTTGTGCAATATCAACGGGACTGACCCCGGGTGATAGGTTGTGCGGTGAGGAAGCAGAATGTCGGTCCGGAGAGAAGACCAACTCATCTTCAACCTCCACATAAAAAGGAGGAGGAGAAGGAATATTTGGGGACTCCTTTTGTACATCCAAATCTTGTGGAGAAGGTTTGGAGGAGCTGGGAGTGGGTTTAACGGATCCCCGTGGCCCTGGAGGGGAAAGTTCAACATCTACCGATTGTTGAGAATCGGTAGATGGAGTGTGAGTTTCGGCCGAAGGTTTCCTAAGTTTCTTAGAACGAGACTTAGGAGGGGATTTTGAGCTCCGTCGCTTAACAGAAATAGAAGGGGGTATGACTGGGGTAGCCACCGAAGGATTCGTCGGTGGCAGAGTCATGAGAGAAAGTGCGACGTTGCCGGTGGCCTTTTTCTTTTTAATAGCCACCGACTTAGCTCGGGAAGGTTTTGGGGGAGAAGGGACCACCGATTTGGATGGCTTAGGAGAAGATGAAGGCCTTTCGGATTCACCTTCGGCAAGCGTTCCCTAAATCGGATTGGGAGAAGAGATGAAAGAGAGCATACCTGAGGTGAGCGTAGAGTCGGTAGGCTTTATCGGTTTGAAAATAGATTGCTTGCTAATTTGAGAAATTGGCAAGTCAAACTTGATCATCGGTTCGGGGAGAGCAGCATCGGCACGCAGATGTGCAGATAGCTTGTGGTTGATGATGAGAGAGATGAAGCGGGGAAGTGCCACATTGTGATTTCTGGGAGGAGAGATGGCGGTGATCAAAGAGTCGAAGAATACCTGTGCAAAGTCGATCCTCCTCATAAAAATAAGGGCATGAGCAAGACGAGTGATAGCTGCCGGAGATTGATCCCATCCCGAAGTTTTGTGGGAAAGACAGTATAGGAGGTGAGAAAAGAAGTAGTTCCATAGTGCACCCATATTCTTTCGAAGGAGAGTGCCGGAACCCTTGGTTTTGCCTTCGTGCACATACTGGAGAGCGGTAACAACTTCATCATGCTCTTGATGAGTAGGGAATGGAGCATATACATTAAACTCTGGTATTTGGAGAACCGAGCGAATATCATCCACCCCAAAAGAGAGATCGGGGTGTTCTTCAGAGGATAGAACGGAAGCAGACACCTGGTGAGTAGTAGAGTCATACTTACAGGTCAACCAAAAGTTACCAAGGAGCATTTTGCTCATCTTGGTGGATGAAGTGAGAGCATGGCATATTGGAGATCTTTGGAGAAAGATGGAAACTTGGTTGAACTCTGGGTGATCAGTATCCGCAGAGAGACGAGCAACTTGGTTGCAAGCAGGGAAAGTGAGAGATTCACGAGTGAGAGGAGTATCCTTGGAAGCCTTAGTTGATTTGGAGGATGCCATTGAAGAAGAAGAGAGGTGCAGGTTTAGTGTGTCTTGATGAAGAAGATGAGAAAAGAATAAAAATGAAAAGAGAAGAAGTATTTATAGGTTTGAAAAAGAAGAGGGAAAGGTGAGAATTCAAAAGCCAAAAAAAATAATGGTAATGATGGTACGACGCAAACGTGCGTTATTGAGAAGTGTAAGGGCCGAAAAACGGCTAAGTGTCAGGTCGTGGACGTCCCATCAACTGACGCACGAACCCCGTAGTGCCACGTGGCATAAGCCCATAGAGTAAAGAGAAGGTGCCGAAGATATTCGGTATGAGAGAAGTGGATAAGGATGACACATCATACAAGATACCGAAATTTTCGGTATGAGAGAAATTTTCGGTATGAGAGAAATTTTCGGTACTGAAAAGAGAGATATACCGAAAAGAGATAGTTGCCGAAATATGAGAGATATTTCGGTAAGAAGTAGAGAACTACCGAAGTATGAGAGATAATTCGGTAAGTGGTATAACGAACAAAGGCATACCGAAATAAGACATATACCGAAAGGAAATCTTCGATAGAGGAGGTACCGTCAATTATTGAAAAAATAGATTTTTTTTTTTTTTTTTTACGAAAAATTTAACATACCTAAGGATCCCACAAGGAAGTTGAAACGTGCCTCATCCAGTGGTTTTGTAAAGAGGTCTGCAAGTTGAAGATCTGTAGGAATGAAGTGAAGTTCAATATCACCTTTAGAGATATGATCTCTTATAAAGTGATACCGAATATCAATGTGTTTAGATCTGGAATGCAGCACTGGATTGTTGGCAATGGCTATGGCACTAGAATTGTCACATAGAATCGGTATATGAGAATAAACTTTGGCATAATCTTGTAGTTGGTTTTTCATCCACAAGATTTGGGCACAGCAACTTCCAGCTGCAACATATTCGGCTTCGGCAGTGGAGGTGGATACCGAATTTTGCTTCTTACTGGACCAACTGACTAAGTTTCCACCTAGTAATTGACAGCTGCCAGTTGTACTTTTTCTGTCAACCTTAGACCCTGCAAAGTCAGAATCTGAATAGCCAATTAGATCAAAACCTGAGTCCTTGGTATACCAAAGACCCAGATTCATGGTACCTTTTAAGTACCGAAAAATACGTTTCACAGCCGCCAAGTGAGATTCCTTGGGATTGGCTTGATAACGTGCACACAGACACGTAGCAAACATGATGTCGGGTCTACTGGAAGTAAGATAAAGAAGAGACCCTATCATTCCTCTATAATTCGTGATATCTACCGACTTGCCGGTGGAATCTGCATGAATTTTTAGAGGTGGTGCCATTGGAGTTTTCATGGGAGAACAATTTTCAAAATCAAACTTTTTCAAAAGATCACGAATATATTTATTCTGACAAATGAAAATACCTTCAGAGGTTTGTTTAATTTGAAGACCAAGAAAGAAAGTAAGTTCACCCATCATACTCATCTCATATTTACTTTTCATGAGAGAGGCAAACTCTTGACAAAGAATTTCATCAGTGGCACCGAAAATGATATCATCCACATAGATTTGAACAAGAATGATATTACTGTTTGTTTTCTTGAGAAAGAGAGTATTATCAATTTTACCTCTGGTATATCGGTTGGATAGAAGAAAATCAGACAAGGTGTCATACCAAGCACGAGGAGCTTGTTTCAGACCATAGAGAGCTTTGTCAAGTCTGAACACATGGTACGGATGAGCTGAATCTTCAAAGCCAGGTGGTTGTTTCACATAGACTTCTTCAGCAAGTTCTCCATTGAGAAAAGCACTCTTAACATCCATTTGAAAGACCCGGAAGTTTTTGTGAGCAGCATGAGCAAGAAAGATTCTTATTGCCTCAAGTCTAGCAACAGGAGCGAAGGTTTCATCATAATCAATACCTTCCTCCTGCCTATATCCTTGAGCAACAAGCCTGGCTTTATTCCGGATTACAGTACCGACTTCGTCCATTTTGTTTCGGAAAACCCACTTAGTACCTATAATAGTTTTGCCGAAAGGTCTTGGCACAAGTCTCCAGACTTTGTTTCTCTCAAATTGAGATAACTCTTCTTGCATGGCAATGACCCAACAAGAATCTGCTAGAGCTTCTTCAATTTTCTTGGGTTCGATAACAGATAGAAAATTCACATAGAGACAAATGTTTCCAATACCTCTTCTAGTTTGGACACCTGCTAGCTGATCTCCTATAATTTGATTTATCGGATGATCTTTGGTCCATTTTAAAGCTGGGGGAAGAGGTGCAGGAACTGTGTTTGGAAAGTATGAAGGTGAAGGATCAGTAGGTATAGGATGAATATGATGAAGAGAAGAAGTATGTAAGGTAGTTTCGGTAGGAGCTATGGATTCGGTAGTAGCTGTGAGTTCGGTAGGAGCTGTGGGTTCGGCAGTTGGTAAAGATTCTGTCGAATCATGATGGAGAGTAGTAGAAGATACTGAAAATGGGACATATGGAGGTCCTGAAGAGAGAATATTTGGAGACTCTTCTCCAACACAGGAAATAATCCATTCATGAAGTTCAGTGTCATCACAAGATAGTGAGGATGTCTTATGATCATCAAACTTCACATGTATTGACTCATCAATACATTTTCGTCTTAGATTATATACTCTGTAGGCTTTAGAGGAGAGAGAATAACCCACAAATATACCTTCATCAGCTTTGGGATCAAATTTCCCAAGATGCTCTCGATCATTTAAGATAAAGCAAAGGCAGCCGAAAACATGAAGAAAACCAATGTTTGGTTTTCGGCCATAGAAGACTTCATAGGAAGTCTTGTTGTATCTTTTCACAATGATAGATCGATTTTGAGTGAAACATGCTGTATTGATAGCTTCAGCCCAAAAATAGGTTGGAAGATTTGATTCACTTAGCATGGATCTTGCAGCTTCACATAGCGTACGATTCTTTCTTTCCACAACACCATTTTGTTGTGGAGATCTTACTGCTGCAAAGTTTTGAGAAATACCTTTGTCACAAAGAAAGGTATCTAAAGTAGCATTTTTGAATTCGGTTCCATTGTCACTTCTGATAGATCTGACTAATTGACCGTTGAGAACTTCAGATTTCTTGATAAAGTTGATGATTTCTTCAGGTGTATCACTTTTGTACCTGAGAAAGAATACCCAAGTGTAACGTGTGTATTCATCAATAATTACAAGAATGTACCTTTTTCCACCTAGGCTAGGTGTGTTGACAGGCCCACAAAGATCCATATGCAGCATCTGTAGAGGAGTAGAAATAGAAAAACACTGTTTTGATTTGAAAGAAGATTTTGTCAGTTTGCCTTTCTCACAAGCTGCACAAAGCTTTTCTTTTGAGAAAGAAATTTTCGGCAAGCCAACAACAAGCTCTTTGTTGGAGAGAGCATTTAACGTTTTGAAGTTGAGATGAGAAAGACGTTTATGCCAGAGCCAGTTTTTCTTTTCAGAGTCTTCAGAAATGAAGCAGATGCTTTCCTTTTCAGTTGATTTGTCATTCATATTGATGACGTACACATTATCCTTTCTAAAACCAGATAGGACAGTGTGAAACTGTTTATCAGTGATGAGACAATCAATTTCTCTGAAAATTACATAGAAACCTAAATCACATAGCTGACTAATGCTTAAAAGATTATGCATCAGTCCCTTCACATAGGCAACTTTGTTAAAAGTAATGGAACCGTTAGAAAGAGTTCCATAACCTTTAGTGGAACCGCGAGAGTTATCACCAAAAGTTACAGTTAGTCCCTTTTCTTTCACAAAGTTTAGAAGAAGAGATTTGTTCCCAGTCATATGTCGTGAGCATCCGCTATCAAGATACCATGTTTGATGATGCTCATAGACTTGACACTTCTTTCTCACTGTCGGAAGTGGGTTCGTCTGTCCAATCTAGAGTTTCAGCCATCAAGCCTTTGCCTTTTCATTGAGAGTTGAAATTTCTTTCTTTCTCTCTTCTATATTTGGCTTTGTATTTGTCGGCTTTGTTGGTAAGTTCTTTGAAGGAAGAAGATGGAGAAGGTTTTCTTGGATGCGATCTACCTGTAGAATTAGATCGAAGATGTCTTCCTTTAGAAGAGTTAGAAGAATTCGATATGGAAATCCTAGAAGAATTGCTTCTGCATTCAGATGCAAAATGGCCTTTCTTACCACATGCATAGCAATCCTCCTTGGATTTGTTCAAGGAGTTTCTAGAAGAAGAAAATTTTCTGTTTCTTTGAAATTTATTAGAAGAATTCTTTCGAAATTTAGAGAAATTTGCAAGCATACCCATTTCCTCTGTTAATAGATTGACAGAGGGATTTTCTCCTTCATCATCAGCTTCACTTAGATAAGCTTCCGAGGAGTGATTCAGATTTTCATGACTTTCTCTATCTGAATCATCAGAAGGGTAGGTTATACGAGGAATACACACAGATTTCTTGTAGCCATCACTGATAAGAGCCATAGAGGGGGCTCTTATTTCTTTATAGATGGTTTTCCTTTGAAGTTGGGTTTGTTCGTGATTAAGAAACATACCATAGAGAGAAGTGAGAGGAAGGCTTTCCAAGTCCCTGGAAGTCTTAATGCAAGTGGAAAGGGTATTCCAGAAATCTGGAAGACCATCCATGAATTTGCATATGATTTCCTCGTTGTCATAAAGTTTTCCAACAAGTTTTAACTCATTTAAGAGACTGTTAAAATGGTTGTAATAGGAGGGAAGAGATTCTCCCTTTTCATGAGAGAAAAATTCGTATCTACGTACGAGAGAGATCTTTTTAGATTTCTTTACTTCATTTGTACCTTCGTACAAAACACATAGAGTTGACCACATATCTTTTGCCGTTTTAAGACTGACAAGAGATTGGTATACTTCATCAGGAAGGGATTGAGCAATGATGGTTCGCACTTTGGAATCAAGTCCAACTGTGCGCTTATCTTCATTATTGTATTCTTTGGTCGTTTTTAAGACATATCGACCAGTTGCAGAAGTTCTTTCCTCCTCTGATGAGTCATCGGAAACCTGAAAGAGATTGTCCTTTTTCTTTTCTTTATCCTTAGGAGTTTTGACAAATCTATCCCAGACTTTTGGGATAAGAGGACCGTCACTAAGGATGGTAAGATATCGACTGTCAGCTCCTTCAAGGAAGAGCATCATCCTACTTTTCCATAAGGAGAAGTTGTTCGAGTTAAACTTAGGAGGTTTAACAGTAGATCCATTGTCAGAGTAAAAAGAATTTTGAGAAGAAGTCTCAGGTTTTGTAGAAGGAGAAGTCATTACGAATCTGGTTTATTAGATTAAACCAACCGCTCTGATACCACTTGTTAGTCCCAAAGAAGTAAACAAGTATTGTAGAAGGGGGGGTTGAATACAATAACACAAAATTACTTAATTTTAATTCTTTTATTGATAATGAATATCAAGAATTACACAAAGAGAAAATAAAGATTGTTGCGGAATAAGAATAGATGAGAACTACTCTAAACAATCTAACACTTAGAAGATATTAAGAACACAAAGACTTAAACCTTAAGAAAAAGAAAGACAACTATCAACCTGCTTGAAATCTTGTGAATGCCAAAGCTTGAGTTGAAAGCGTACGTAGCAAGGTGCTACTTCCATCCTTTATATACTATCCAATGTAATGAGTGCAAAGGACAAGTAGGAGTAAAGGCTTTGGTGGTTGAGAGGTTGACAATAAATTATAAGATATTTGAAGTGACTTGTCACAATACAAAAGGTAACTTTTGTACTATGAAAGTACAATATCTAAATAAAATATTCTTGGAAAAATCTTTTTGAGATCTATTAGAAAATAAACATCTAATCAATTTAAGACTAAATGTAATTCTTCTAAAGGAAGAAAGAAACTTCTATTTCCATTGTCAGAAGATCATTGGGAAAGAGGAAGTATGTCAAATTATGAGGATTTAACATAAATGCTCGTACTAGATAAAGAAGCAATCTGTACGAGAAAAGTTACCGAAGAAGAAATTCGGTAACTTAGGTATGTGCCGAAATAGGAACTCGGCACAGAAGGAATGAATGCCGAACAGGTGAAGGTTCGGCAGAAGAGAGTTCTGCCGAACATGAGAAGATTCGGTACAGGGATATGATCTGCTGAATTGGAATCGGCAGATTATGCTTAGTTTACTCTTGAAGTCCATCTCAATCCGCATTGTAGACTTCCTTCATGTTGGATTCGGTTTATCTTCGACTCACCGATCTGTTAAACTAACTAAGCTATTACAAAGAACCATAAATCAAAATACAAGGTTCAATCATCAATAAAGACTAAAGGAGAGGTTATCTTTAAATCTTAGATGACCCAACACATCTGATAAAACTGTAATAGGCACCAAATGGGTGTTTAGAAACAAGTTAGATGAACATGGAACTGTAACCCGCAACAAGGCTCGACTTGTTGCTCAGGGATACAGACAAGAGGAAGGCATAGACTATGATGAAACCTTTGCCCCTGTGGCCAGGCTCGAAGCAATTCGACTATTCTTAGCTTATGCAGTCTATAAAGACTTCATCGTTTATCAAATGGATGTAAAATCAGCATTTCTGAATGGAAAGCTGAATGAAGAAGTCTATGTAGAACAACCACCAGGGTTCTATGACCCTAAGCATCCAAATTATGTTTATAAATTGGATAAGGCTCTCTATGGTCTAAAACAAGCCCCTCGTACTTGGTATGACACTCTCTCATCTTTTCTTATCTCTGAAAATTTTGAACGTGGCAAGATTGATAATACGTTATTTTTCAGAAAGATAAAAGGTCATATAATTCTTGTACAAATATATGTTGATGACATAATATTTGGTTCTACTAACCCATCTCTGTGTACTCGCTTCGCTGAAAGAATGAAGAAAGAATATAAAATGAGTATGATGGGTGAGCTGACATATTTTCTTGGTCTTCAGATTAAACAATCTGACAAAGGTACTTTTATCTGCCAAGGTAAGTATGTTAAAGATATGCTGAAGAAGTTTGATCTCACACAAACTTCAGCGATGAAAACTCCTATGGCACCACCCCTGACACTTAACAAAGATCCTTCTGGAAAACCTGTTAATGTCACTGCCTATAGAGGAATGATAGGCTCCCTGCTGTATCTCACAGCGAGCCGACCTGACATCATGTACTCTACTTGTTTATGTGCACGCTATCAATCTGAACCCAAGGAATCCCATCTGATAGCTGTAAAGCGAATTTTCAGATATCTGAAAGGAACTCCTAACCTCGGTCTTTGGTATCCCAAAGACTCAGGGTTCGATCTAACTGGTTATTCTGATAGTGATTTTGCAGGCTGTAAAATCGACAGAAAGAGTACCACTGGTGGATGTCAACTCCTGGGAGGAAAGCTGGTAAGCTGGACAAGCAAGAAGCAAAATTCTGTGTCCACTTCCACAGCTGAAGCTGAATACGTAGCCGCTGGAAGCTGTTGTTCTCAAATCTTGTGGATGAGAAATCAACTATTAGATTATGACCTTCAGCTGTCAAAGATTCCTATCTATTGCGACAGCACTAGTGCTATCGCTATAGCAAATAATCCAGTGCTACATTCAAAAACGAAACACATTGAGATCAGATATCACTTTATCAGAGATCATGTGATGAATGGTGATATTGAACTTCACTTTATCCCTACTGACTTTCAGCTTGCTGATATATTCACCAAACCTCTTGATGAGACAAGGTTCAACTTTCTCATCAGTGAGCTTGGAATGCTGAACCTTGAAGAATAATTCTTCAGCGTTCATGTATTGTTTCAGTAATCAAAAGTTCCCCTATCATCATTCTCTGATAAGTTTTCTGACCCTCAGGTATGTTTTCTCAATCCCTACAACTGAATCTTCATTCAGTTGAGATGTTTAAAATATAAACCTTAATTACTGATATTTCTTGTCAGTGATCCTTTTAAAAGAAACTCTATCCCTATCTTTTCCATCAGAGATACTTTCAAAAAGGAAAATCTATCGCTGACTTTTCTTCAGTGATACTTTCAAAACGGACAAATGAACACTCTCTCTCTTCTATGACGTCATTTGAACCGACAATCCACGACATGCCTTTTCTGACACGTTCGTCCGTTGCTCTTCTATCCAATCAACTTCGTGGGACGTGTCCATGTCATGATGAGCATTTGTTTTTCCCGCTTCTCTCACACCCTCTCTCCTCTCTCTCACGTATAAAAAGAATGTTTTTCCATTCTTATCATTTTTACGCCTTCTGCAAATACTTTCAAAGCAAGAATACTCTCAAGCATTCTAGCAATTCTCAAGCATTTGCATCTTCAACCTCAAAGATCAACAGGTTATTCTTGATCTTCTTCATCTTATTCTGTTCTCAAATCTCATTTATAAAATCATTTTCATTTTTGATTTTATTCTTTAAAAACCATGTTACTTTGATTTTCTCTATTCAAGAATCTTTGGTTTTTCTTCTTGTTCTTAAATCTTGTTCTAAGATAAACTGTTTTCCTCTAAAAATATGTTGATTTTCTACGTTTCTTTCCTCAAAATAGAAACTAGCAAATCTTCCTTATTTTAAGACTAAACCTTTTTCTACTCGTTTATCTACTTCTGATTCAGAATGACTCAATCTGCACTTATCGCCTCAAAGAACGTCAAATTCGCAATTTCTGACTCTGAGCTCCCGAAAAACAACCATCTTGCTCGCCTCGACTTTGATGGTGTCAAGTATCCTCATCTGAAGGAGGCCGCAATGTTTCTGAAGCAATCTTGCATTGCTTACGCTATCACTGTGGATCCAACACCCTCCAAAGCTCTTCTCCAGCAATTCTGGTTTACTGCTGATGAAACCTCTATCACCAACAAAAAGGGTGAACAGGTTCCTGCTATCTCCTTCAGCACTCAACTGGGCTCAGGGATGATGACTGCCCTAGGCCTGAGGAAAGCTCTACGTTTTCCCGACAAACCCAGGAATGGATTCGACGCCTTGCCAACTGACGCTGAACTCATCCAATTCCTGGATGCCATGGAATACGCTTGGGAACCCAAACCAAGAACTACGATTCCCAACAAGAAGCTGACTCTTGTGAAGAAGGCACTGATGCCTTCCCAGCTAAACTACATCTTCTCACACTTCATTCAGTGCATGAGTGGGAAGAGTGGGTCACTGGACCAAGCCAGCAAGGTTCAGGTCCAGATGGCTTACTCAGTGATAGTTGGACGCAACTTCGACTACGCAACAGCTATCTTTGACGACCTGAAGTCAAAGATAGAGAAGACCGAGAGGGATCCCAAAGTTCCCTACGTACGCTTCATCTGCGCGTACCTGAAGTTTCTTTACCCTACCACTTACCCCACCAACTCGGATGCATCTTTTCCGAAAGTGGGTCAGCGATCCTTGAAAGTCAAGCCGCTCCCCAACGAGGTAAGTATTTCTGAACTTCGCTCCCGTCTCTCTCTCCTCACTTCTTCATCTTCAGCGGCCACGCAGGAGGTTCCTTCTTCTGCTATCCCTGCCGCTACCCCTTCCAAACGACCATCAACTGGCTCCCTTGGTCCTTCGAAGAAGGCCAAGGTGACCAAGGAGAAAGCTACTTTTAGCTCTATACCTAAGGATGTTTCTCTACAAACTTCCTTGGATGCTTTCGTGGGTCTCTCCTCCACATACTCAGCTCCAACCACTTCAACCGTGCCAGCGATCTCGGTCGCTGTCACAACAACAGTGACACAACCTACATCTTCTATCCCCATCTCTAGTCCTCCTATTTCTTTGGTCTCTAACCCTCCTTCTATCCCTACTCCTCAGTTTGGACCCATAGGACCTGAACATCATTCTTTTGAGGAATCCCTGCAATTCTACAAAATGTTTGATAATTCAGGTATCCCTATAACCTTAAACACTTCTCCCAACTCACCATATAAGCCTGGTTCTGAAACACTAACTTATCTTTCAGGTCCTAGCTTGGCGACTGTTGACAACAATGTCAACAATCTGAGTGCAAAGGTGGAATCCATGACTGCTTCTCTCAACACCACCACCAACGCTGTTCAATCAGCTGGTGAAGCGCTGAAGACGCTGACTGCCACCTGCGCCTCTAAAGCTGATATCTCTCAAATCGCTACTCTTCAGGAAGCGATTGTCAAAGTCAGGGAAGAATCCAAGCAACAGTATGATGACCTGTCTGCAAAGATCAACTCCTGCACTGCTACTCTTCAGCAAGTCCTCAACAAGCTGAATGAACCAGCTCCAACTCCTGCTCCTTCATTTACAGATGACGATAGAACTGCTCTATGCGTAGCTATGGATTTCATTCAACAAGCTACGTCCGACATCCCTGTACTTGAAGATCGGCTCGCAGGACTGGAGGCTGAAGTGCAGAAGTTGGCTCACGCAAAACCTTCATCTCCTATTAAAGATCTCTCCCTCGGTGATAATGACAAAGAGGGGGAGAAGACCGTTGAAGAAAATACGGAGGTGGAAGTCACTGCTGAACAACTAAAGGAAACTCCCTCTCAGGTTGAGGGGGAGATAGCTGCTGACAAAGCCCCTCCCACCATCGCTGATATAGTCGATGATGAAGAGGAGGAAGAAGACGATGATGAAGACCTTGATCTTGAATATCAATAGGATGATTCTCATCAAGATGATGATGATGACGATGAAGAAGATCAATCTCTCTGGTGTTCTTCATCCGCCACATTATCAGCGATAGCTTCGAAAGAAGTTATCCAAGCAGGGGGGAGACAAGAGACACCTTCAGGAACCCCTTCCCAAAGCAAAGGTGCATCTGCTGAGGGAACCCTGAAGATGATCTCACTACCTGAGGAGAATCCTTCTCAGGTATGCCTTACTCTTGTTCCTTTTTCCTTCTATAAAAATCCCACCCCTGTTTCTTTCTAGCCTTTATCTCTCTCATTTCCTAAATAAATCTAACCTTTTTCATTTTTCTGACCAGACAGTTCTCTCCCCTGCTTAAGGGTAAAGAGCTCCAAATAATCCCAGCCGCTGAAGCTGATGACCAAATAATCCCAGTCTCTGTCAGAGAGATTGATGAAGAGGATGAAGAAGAAGAAGAGTCCCTGCAACATCATGGAAGGCCCTCAAGACCGTCTCACTGGTCTGAGAAAGAGAGAAAGAAAAGAACAGAGATGATCTCTCATCTGGAGAGTCAACGACGAAAGGTCCCTTCTCAATCATCAGAACTGCAATTCCTGACTGACGCTGAAATTGAAGAATCCATCAGGGCTGAGAAGCTGATTGCTGACTGTCAAAGAGATGCCTCTCTGGCTCTCAAAATTCAGTCTTCTCAAGTCAAAGACAAGAAGCTGAAACACAAACCAGTAGAAGTCCAGGCAGCTCTGTTGAAAGAGATTGAAAAGGAACGCTCCAAAGAAAAAGTGGTCAGCGATAATACAATCGATTGGTGCAAGCACAAAATCGACTATCGCTCTGACCCACTGAAGATCGTAGCGGTTGCTATCTCTGGAAGAAAGAAGAAGGATAAGCTCTCTGTCATCATGGAAATTACCAGAGAGGATGGAAGCTGCAAGGCTATGTTCATTTCAAAGCTGGAAGACTTCGGCTACATGGAGTGGCTTGAGTTCAAAGATGCGCTGAAGAAATCAAAGTCAACATACAGAGGCTACGTTGAAAGGGTGAATGATGCTCTCATCAACAAAGTCACTGCAATACTAAAGGTGCCATCTACTCTTCCCTCAAAATCCATGCAAGTCAAGAGAAAGCCCGTCTCCTCCTCGTCTGATAATGTCGCAGTGATAAGGAATGAAACCTCCATAAAATTCTCCAGAGAAGCTCTGTTCGGTCCTCCTCCTGATCTTTCAGTTCTGGATCTCTCTCTGCCTCCTGGCGGACCATATGCTGCAGGACAAGTTCTTGAAGAACCTTTTGGAATCTTCTTCAGAGATGACGAGGAACAACTCAGATTTCAAAGGGTCTCTGAAATCCCTATATGTCCCCTCGCTCTTCTCAAGGATCTCATGTGCCTATGGTGTACTCTCTCTCCTGCTGCTGAGCCAATCATAGCGATTATCTGCAAAGAATCTTTAGAGCGAAGGCAAAAAGGAGAAGAAATACCTGAGTATTTGATCAATCCTCCTAAACCCTCTTTAGATAGCTGATAGATTAGTTTTCTTTCTTGTAATCTATTAGTTTAACTTACAGTAGTTAGTACATCACTTGTACTTGTAATTTTCATTCCTTTTAAATCTTTTATTGGATT
This sequence comes from Arctium minus, assembly GCA_954870635.1. Classification (NCBI taxonomy): domain Eukaryota; kingdom Viridiplantae; phylum Streptophyta; class Magnoliopsida; order Asterales; family Asteraceae; genus Arctium; species Arctium minus. Next base: position 38,553,088 of record OX941080.1, on the reverse strand, counting down.
TATGAAAATTTCAGTGAAGTACTTAACTCCATCAGTGCTGTAAAAGATCCCTCAAAATAGTAATTGGGACATGTATGTTATGAGTCCTGATTATTCCATCATTTTGAACTATAAAGTAATTTTCTTCAGTTACTTTGTCATTATCAAATAGGGGGAGATTGTTGATCCAAACTCTCTCAGTGATTTGATAACGACCCTCTTCTATACTTAGTGAAAATTACGTTTTAATATGTATTAGTGTTTCACCATCAGCGATCAGACTGAGTCTGTTCAGTTATCGCTGATGACCTTTCTTGTAAACATTTCATATGTATTAGTTTCACTATCAGCGATCAAACTGAGTTTGTTCAGTTATCGCTGGTAGTTTCTGAAGTAAACAGCCAACGTAATCCCTGAAGACAAGTCTCGCGTCAACATATGTTCATAGCTGAATCGAAGACGAAGCAACTGAACAAAGACAAGTCTACTAGTGACCTGATGCGGATATCAGTGAAGCAAAGACGACTCTACTTATACGCGAAGGAACATGAGGAAAAGCTTCAGCGATAGCTGAACTTTATATCTCTGAAGGAAGAGATATTCAACGATCAAAAGATCACGTAGCTTATGCCTCAAGTCTCCTTTTGTCTTACCTTGCACAACCAGTACGATGTGTCAGAACGGACACGTCTCTGCCACAAATCGTACAACAACTCTGTCAACTACACTGTTCATGATACGGCCGAAAGCATGTCTCCCAAAGTCAGACTCCCAAAGCCAATCACTGAACACCACGTGTAAAGTTCCCTGCCATGCATTTAATGCAAAGGGTATAAATAGGACGTTCACCCTTTCATCTAAAAGTGTGCTCAATCCTTGAACTCCATATAGAAACCCTTGTTTTCTATCTCTCTTAATCCCCCATTCTCTGAATTTCTTGTGCAATTATCTTAGTGTTTCTTAAGTTTGTTTAGATTGAGTCTGTCTTAATCTTATTCCGCAACAAACTTGTAAATTGTATTTGATTTATCAATAAACAATTTATTAAACTTTAATTTCTGTGTTTGTATTCACCCCCCCCCCCCCTCCTACAAACTTGTTAAGCACCTTCGGGACCAACACTTAACATCTAGTAGGCCAGATATAATGTTTTCTACATGCCTTTATGCACGATATCAGGCTAGTCCTAAATAATCCTATTTGTCTGTTGTCAAGCGTATCTTTAGATATCTGAAGGGCACTGCAGATCTTGGTCTGTGGTATCCTAAGGATACAGGTTTCGAGCTCACAACATATTCAGATGCAGATCATGCAGGTTGTATGCTTGACAGGAAGAGTACGTTGGGATATATACAATTTCTTGGCGATAAACTCGTAAGTTGGGCCTCAAAGAAACAACTTTGTGTATCTACTTCAACAGCTGAGGCAGAGTACGTAGCTGCGGCTAGCTGCTGTTCTCAGGTGCTGTGGATGCGGACACAACTGCGAGATTATGGCTTCAAATTTGACAAGATCCCGATTTACTGCGATTCTAAGAGCGCAATTGCTATATCAGCAAACCCTGTTCAACATACTAAGACCAAACACATAGACGTAAGATATCATTTTATTAAAGACAATGTTGAAAAAGGTACAATCGAACTTTACTTTGTAAACACAGATTATCAACTTGCTGATTTATTTACTAAACCGCTTGATGAAAAGAGATTTAATTTTCTCATTTTAAAGCTTGGTATGCTAAATCTCAAGACTTAATCTGTGATTACCTATTAAAGTTTAGTTTTGTTATTTTTTCTTCATTTCTTTATTTTTATTTTGAAAGATATATGCACTTAAGTTTGTTCATGATTTCAGGGGGAGTGTGTGAAGATGATAAGATAATCTACATTTGAAGGGGAGTTTATATAATTTGCATATATTCTATGACTGACAAATTTTATGATGCATAATTTCAGGGGGAGTTAAGGAGTTAGGAAGATGACTTCTGATTACATCTGATCAAAACTCGTTCTTAACAAGTTTTATTGCTTTATGTCTTTACTTTTCAATAAAGTTTTGTGAACAAAACTTTGTACTTTGACAGATTTTTGACTGTTGCAGTTTTGAGAGGAAGCTTAAAAGATCACATCTAATATGACTTTTGAGCTGACTTCATGAGATTTAAGCAGAGCGTAAGGTTCATTCTAATCTTAATCTCATATATGGTTGAAAGAAGGACAAATTTCAATCATAGAAAACATGTTCTTAAATGTTCAAATCACTTCTTATTCTCAAAACGATTTCATGAATTTATAAGTGTGATCTTAAATGTTTTCATTTTCATGTGCTTAATTGTTAATGAACCGTGTGTTTCCAAAGATAAATACTTGTGTATTATTTTTTCCATATACTGTCAAGTATTCATACACACCGGTTTAATATTTTGTTGACCAAGTTCTTACCATGTCTCAAATTGAAACTAATTTTCGATGGTACAACACCCCGCTTGATATTCAAAGTTTGAGCATGATTTCATTCGAAACGTTTCTTTCAACACTTGTCTATATTTTGATTCGTATAGACAAATTCCAATTTTTACTGACCTAAGCTTTTCATGATAAATCATTCCGATTTTGATCTTTATCATATAATGTTAGATTTTCAAATAAGTTTCTTATATTCATTTCATTCATTCAATATACTTGTTTTGAAAGATCTTCCATGATAAATATACTCAAATCTTCATGATTATATTAAAGAGCATACATACATCTGACATGTATTTCACATTGTGCTTTAACTGAAAAGTTAAACCGTTTAAGCAACATTATGCTTATAGGATTACATGGGTTCATTGTGTGAGCTTAACTGAACTTCTATGGATTCACGTTAACAGTGTTTCCTACCCAAGAAGTTAATTCTTGAGTGATCGAGTGTGAGGAGTCAATACATGAGTGTGGGTGTGATGAGGTAAAATGAAAAGAGAGTTTGGTTAGAGGCGAGCTCAATGATAAAAAGAAAAAGGGTGAGAGAACAGAGTAAAAGAATATCAAACTTTGCACCAACTTTTTATGAGTCGGACAGCCACATTTCTGATTGTTTCACAATTCTTTGGTGAACGTCATTGAAAAAGGCAACTAGCCCATGCCAACTCTTGATTTAAAACCCCACCAGCTACTCATCTTCTTCTCAACAAGAAGATGTTTCAATTTTTCTTGGGGATGCAACACATATGCTATCTGGTTTTCATTTGGAAAATCTGGATATTGAAAAAGAAGAAAGTCTGCCCCATCTTCGCACTTCGATCATGCACAATCAAGTATGTGTATTACTGTTGTTGTAACACCCTGAATTTTGGGGCCTCGTTTGTTGGAAAACGATTATGCTTATCTATAAAAGACTCCTAAGCTATTTTAGTGTTTTTAGTATTGTTCGGGTCAAGTTTTCAGCGTCGAATCGGGATCAGACAGCGGCGAGAGAGGGGCCGGCGACCCTGCCCGCGATTGTGCCTCTAGCACCATCGCGTGGGGCACAATCGCACGCGTTGTACCACTTACGGTACAAACGGCGCGACTGTGCCCGCGATAGTGCCAATGACACTATCGCCGTGGCACTATCGCGCGCGGCCAGCAGTGCTTTATTTCATAAAATGTAATTTTGAGAGTTTTGGGTATCATTTTGGGATTTCAAGCTTGGAGGACGAAAACACACACTAAAGGTGCGATTTTCACATACTTCTTTCCCCTTCTCTCTTCATTTAATGTTTGGTGGTTAGGTCATTAAGATTTGGTGTTTACTAGGGTTTTAAGGTTGTAGAAGTGTTTATCCTCAAAGGTTTCAAGGATTCAAGTCTTTTCCCATCCATTCCTTATTCTAGGGTTTTACACAACAATCCTATTGGTGAGTCTCCTAAACCCTAACTATTATACTTGTATTATTATGTGCTAAATGATTATTGCAAGATGTTCATGTAAGCTAAAATTAGGGTTTATGTAGTTGCCATGATTGTGGTTTTGTTATTGAAGGAATCACCTAATATGATGAGGATTGTTATTTGTATGGTCTAAAATGGCAATAAATGGGTATGAAGATGATTTATGGGGAGCATAGAAAATGTGTAGGAACATTCTTATCAACAGTTGGACCAATGTGTTCTAAGGTGCCATTTTAATGTTACTCTAGTAGTCAAGTATATAATTCGCATGAAAACGATTTACTATGCTTTAAATGGTACGTGTTCATTCCATGAAAGGTGACATTCATCTATTTGTGTACAAAAATCTAAATGTAGAGGGTACGTCTAATTCCTTGTGCACGGGAAATTAGATGGTTCTTATGTAACATGGAATTGTTGATCGTTGGGTCTTTAGCGAGTAAGCAATAGGTGACGCAAGTCTCCGAGTTGAAACTCGTCTACTTTGGATAGGCAACCGTGTCCATAAGTCCTTGGAGCGTAACTCGACGGAGTAAGCGTTAGAAGCATAAACGGTCCAAGGATTGTGATGTCCGGCGTGGCATGGGAACTAGGTCCGGGATACGTGGTGAAATCCAATTTAACATCGCGGGTGACTCCACTTTTGTGTACTCGTCACTCAAGATGGAACGGGTGTATTATGTTGTTTGGAGTTTATCTCTGAAAATTTGTTCAGGTGTTTAATGCTTGTCCCAAATGGGACGATGGCGTGGATTTAATAAAAGGGCGTATTGGTAACATTTATTTTGCTTTCCTTATACTCCTTGACAAATGTGTACACCTTATATTTATCCTTGACTCCAACCTAACACTTGTGAATGTGTTCTTGACTCACAGGTTCGTTTAGCAGTGTGCCTAGGGCACCTTGATCCGCCAATCGCATACTTAGGAGCATCCATGGTTCGGGCATTTTTGGGATTTGAGAGAAGAGCGATTTTGGAAGCATAACAACACCCGCATTTAATCTAGTTTTAATTAAATTGTTCTAGATTAATTAGGTTGTTGTGAATTATGTTTCGTTCTTACCGCTACTTATGGTTGTACAAACTAACCCATGTTTGGGGTTTTAGTTGTTGATATTTTCAGGTTATAAATCCTAGTTTTTAGCCGTCTTGATGTCGAAATTTTAAGTTTTATTTTACCTCTTTTTAGGGTGTTACAGTTGTTGTCTCAATGGTTTACACAATTTTGAGCATAACAAAAGCAATCATAAGTGCTTAATTCTTTCAAACACAAGCACGAACACACAGGAAATTTGTTTTTCTGTCTAAACGTTCATAGAATAAACTTGTGTTATTCGATGATTGAATGGAAGATCTGAGGGAGTGAACATTAAAAAACTCATTTCCAATGTGTATTCGTTACACACAGTGATTTCATGTTACTGACAGAAATTTCTAACTGATTCATTTGTTGATTCAGGTGTTACACTCATAGTTTGTCTGAATTTGCAAAGATTCGGATGAGTATCTTTTGGATCGATAGATGGTCAGAGGTTCTTGTGAAAGATCAGTGGTCAGATAAGATTGTTAAGGACGTTTCTTGTGAAAGTTTTGATGATTTCAATGTAACAATCATCAAAAAGGGGGAGAGTTGATCAAGAAATGTGAGAAATGATAAAGAAATGTTGGATCTTAAAGGAGAAGTGATCAAGAATTGGTTGTGAAAGAAAGTTGTTAAAGAAAGATTGTTGAGAATGGTTGTCAAAGAATGCATGATTGCTGAAGATTGTACAAGTTTGAAAGAGCAAATTTAAAGGTTTCTGAAAGCAAGCTGAATGTTACTGAAATTTTCTTTGAAGATAATTTGCTGAAGCAATCTAAGCTGAACTTGAAGATAATTTCTTTCTGAAGTCTGAAAGAGGTTCTTATTACTTTTGGGGAAAATGTTAAAGCTGATTGCAAAAGATGTTGTTCAAAGACTTTGGGGAGAATACAGAATTGTTTTTGAAGATAAAGAGGAGATTGTACTTCAATACTTATTTTATTTCTGAAGATGGTCTGAGTTGACAGAAATCTACAAGGGGGAGATAATTTGTTAAAGTTCAACAATGCAACATAGGGGGAGATTGAATTGCAAAATCTTTTTGAAGATGATCTTGATCCAAAAGGGGAGAATGTTAGTGCATATATTTGTTGGATACAAGATCGTAAAGACTGAAGACTAAAAGTCAAAGCAAGTCAAAGCTCAAGTCAACTCTCAAGCATAGAAGTCAAAGTCTTTGTGTAATAAAGTCAAAGTCAAAGTCAATGTATTTTGTTTTAGTTGTGTTGTGCGTGTGTGTTAAATAGGTATATGGCTAGATGTCTTGTAAGCGTGTCAAGGAGTTGCAAGTGAGAGAAATTGTATGCAATCATTATGTAGAGAGAGAGTTTGAGAGAGAGAACTTCACTGTATACGAAATCTTGATTTGAATCAAAACAAGTTAATTGATTGATTGTTCTTCTATTGTCTTTGCATTAATTCTGTAGTAAGAACTTGAATTTAGGGATTAATAAAACTCTTAACCACAATCACCAACCTAAATCAAACCCATAAATGCATATAAGATACCCATTTGGTAGCAATGAATGAGGAGAGAGTGAAACCCTACCTTTCTTTTCTCCAAAAATCGCACCTTCAAGAGTTCTAAATGAGAAAATGAGTTGAAAATCGGGTTGGTGAGCATTTAGGGGCCTGGAGGCCGACCGCGACCTTGCCTCGTGACAATGACATTGCCATTATCGCTTGGCACTATTGCCCGAGCTCAGTACCTCTCGGTACACTCTCGGCGACTTTGCTCTGCGAGAGTGACACAATGTCATTCTCGCTGGCATTGTCGCCCCCTTCCTCTCCTCCGCGGTACACTCCACACGATTGTGCCCCTGCGAGAGTGACCCCTACACAATCGAGGGCACAATCGCCCCGGGCGTACCGAAGCCCAATTTCTCCCGTTTTCGACCCGATGTGCTTTCGATCCTAATTCTAGTTTCGTAAACGAGGATTATAATCAGATTATGGATTATACTATTTAAAGAGGTACCCGATAGAGACGTACTAAAATCACGGGTGTTACAGAAAAGGTGGCATCGCCGGAGAAGAAAGGTGGCGCCGACAGATAAGAAAGGTACGTCGGAGAAGGTGGCGCGACAGGGATAAATTAAAGGAAATTTAGCTTGTGTGCTTTTAATATCCTGTATGTATAACAATTGCCCGTATGTATAATGCCACATAATATTTTAGATTTATATTTGAATGTTAAAAATGACGTGGCATATTAGTTAGCATTTACCTGAAGCCACATCATCATTAACAGGTTATCAGGTAAATCAAATCCTTAAATATATGTAAAGTTTAGTTTGGACCCTAAAGTGATAACTTTAAAAGTTGGTTCCCGAAAATAGGAATAAGATGAAAGTTGATTTCATTTTCATACAAAATTTCCCTTTTCTTTAATGTGTAATTAAAATTAATTTTCTTTAGTGTTTAATTCGTTCATTTTAAGAAATGAGAATGAAAATGAAAATGAGAATGAACTAGAATCATAATAGGAATGAGCATTGCATTGATGCTGTTTGGTTAAACCAATATAATTAATAAAAATTGTTTTATATAATATTTTTAATACAAATATGTGTCGTCCAACATGAAAATAAAAAGAAAATATGTTTCATTCAACATCGAGAGATGAAGGGCGTACGGGAAAAAGTGATTGAGTAGATTTTCATTCCCCCAATTTAGTCAGATATGAAAATTAATGGATTTGGGATAATTGAACCGTTATATTATGTCAAACCAAACAACATTTTTCATTATTATTGTAATTCCTGACCTTGGTGTCCTAATTAAGGGGGTGTTTGAGATTGCTTATTTAAAACAACTTATGTTTTTTCTTAAAAGTGTTTATCAATTTTTGTGGAGACGAAAAAATGTTTTATAAAAAATGTTTGGATTAGCTTATTGTGGTACCAAAACGTAATAAACTAATAACTTGTTATTTAAGACTGTTTGGGATTGCTTATACATATAAAATAACTAATATAAGTCATAAGTTGTTTTAAATAAGTTGATAAGAGCGAAAAACTTTTTTTCACTTGTTTGACACCACTGTAAAACACTTTTATGTCCGATACCAGACCGGAGTAAGCCATAAAAAAAACCCTTTAAATAACCGATCCCAAACACCCCTAAGTGGTTTGGTTCGAGATGTTGTTACAGAATAACAGAAATTTTTTCATCTGTGAAGGAAGATTGAACAGTTAGGAGACAATTATCTGCTTCACCTTCTCTTCTCTAGTTGGAAACTGGCACACATCTACCTTAACCTTTTTCCTTCTCTACAAATCTCATCATCAATGGCTGCCGCTAGAGTCATAGTCTCAGTTTCCTCATCATCTTTTCTACTCTTCAAAGCCGCGGCCACTCCATTGTTGAGGACTAATATGTTAAAACCTTGCTTCAATACCCACAACAACAGATTTGTTTCAAGTAAAAGGTTTTTCACATGTACAGCTCTCTACAAGCCCCATTTCCAGATCAAGGAGGAAGGACAGCCTGAAACCCTAGATTACAGAGTCTTCTTCGTGGATAATTCTGGCAAAAAGGTTTGGGCATTTTTTCTATTATGGCGTGCTTGCCCATAATTTCATCGGGATTTGATTATTTTATCGGATTGAATGATTTTTGTTATTTGCTTGCTAAAAATTTGTAAGGATTATATATTCGAATGTGTATATATTCCCACATAAATGTATGCATAATGGTAACACAAATTTTATTGATCACCCCAATTTGAATTTGTATGTGTTAACTGGTTAATTCTGATTATTGTTACATGAACATTGTAAAAATGATCAATATTTCTGCAAATTTAAACCTGGAACTTCTCAAATTTATAATTGGAAAATATATTTGCAGTTTGTCATCATCAATGTCTTCCCAGTTAAATACTGTTTAATTTGATTATCAACCCCCCCCCCCCCCCCCCCCCCCCCCCCCCCAAGTGGTTCTTATCAAATTTGAAGTTAAATCCAATCATATGACACTTAACCAGTTGACTGTAGCTGTTGCATACTCCTTTGATTCTTAAAAAGAGATATAGTTTGGCCTTTGAGGTTATATATTTTAGTTCTGCACCTCAAAATTGAGTTATATCATGAAAATATTGATGTAAAATCTTTTGCTAAGTGCAACTCAAATTTGAAAGTTTTGATCTCATAAATCAAGAATAAGATGTGTATACCATGGAATTTGGTTTTTTTATTTTACATCTATTCATTTGTATGCAAAGAGTACGTATTATTGTTTGTTTACCAACATTTATGCAAGTATAATGGTACAATTTTTGAATCATATTGGGTATTTGTTTTTTTTAAATGGTAATTCACATTTCATTCTGGATCATTTCTGTGATATGTGTTCATGATCATGGAATAATGTTTTTAATGATGCTGGATTGTATTGTATCAATGTTTTATCAAGGAGGACTATTTTGTAGTATTGAGTTGCATGTTTTTTATGGTGCAGGTTTCACCTTGGCATGATATACCATTGCACGTTGGTGATGGAACATTCAATTTTATTGTTGAAATCCCCAAAGAATCAAGTGCAAAGATGGAGGTTGCTACCGATGAAATATACACCCCCATTAAGCAAGATACAAAGAAAGGGAAACTCAGATACTATCCGTAAGACATTTTCTCTTTTTCTTCGTTGTGCACCATTTTTGCTGGTTTTTTCTTATGTGATTAAATCTAAGTACTTCATATTTGTGTGTTTCAAGTTCACTTGCATAGTCCGATTGCACTAGAACTCATGAAGAAGGGATTTAACATAGTCACTCTATGTTTCACTGCAAAAGCAAATGACTTTTTTTCTTTCGCATATATGTTTTATTCCAACTATTATAAGTAAATGCAGCAACTTCATTCTTGCCAAAAGTTTCAATGCAAAATTACCTTTTTGCTTGATGGTAGTCATTACAAAATTCTGATAACACAAAAATTCTCTTCAAGATTCCATTTGGGTACAATAGATATATGACTAATAGTCAAAACCCTTTAATTATACCATGTTTTCTAGTTAAATATTGTATTTGTTTCACGATAGATAAAGTACTAGCATCATTGGAAGACCAATATGTCATCTATCATCTCCCGATTGCCATCTTGAGCTTTCGAACTTTGAAACTAATGCTATACGACTCTTTGTTCTATAAATTGCAGTAACTTTTACTTTCGGATGTCCCAAATTAATTCAAGCTTTTCTTTTCTTTCTCTGGTAGAAGGTCAATCTGAAATTATCTATTTGCCCATTATAATAATTGCAAAAGGTTGATGGTATTTTTTGCGTTGTAAAGTTAAAACATTGCAAGAGTAATATGTTGATGTTATTGTTCAGATGTTTTTATTTAGTCTCCCATACACTTGCTAGTATACAACGTTACTTTCGTTTTGTTTTAATTGCCTTTTATGCATCTTTCAGCTTTGGAGTTGATAGTCTCATAGTAGTAATCAAATAGAAATTAAATTTTTAGACCTTTTTTACAAGATAGGATTTCTTTTACACGTCATGACGTGTGGACCATTTCTTTGTTTTCTAGGTACAACATTAACTGGAATTATGGATTGCTTCCACAAACATGGGAAGATCCATCACTTGCAAACAATGATGTCGATGGGGCATTTGGAGATAATGACCCAGGTTACTTGGAATCTCTTTGCAATATGTTCTCTTTCGATACGAAATTGGGAAATTATACTCTCTTTGTCCCAAAATGAACGAGCCTTTGCCTTTTAATTTTTCTTGGTAACTGAGGGTGTCCGGGCCAGCTTGCATAATTCTCGACTAATCCCACGGGGCCCCAAAGGCACTAACCAATAAAATCGTCAATGACCCTGAGGAGACTCGAACTTACGATCTATGGGGATTGCTTTTTAATCATGTTTTAACTAAATCAACTTTTAAGGAAATATTACATCTTTTTGTGGCACTTTTTAGAGCATGTAGTAGAAATTTTACTACAAATTTACAATTATATGCTTTTTCTTGATAAATTTCTTGTAGTATTCGTAACAAGTGTTGTTCATAGCTTATTATTCATTAAAAATTGCATATATAAACTCAATCTTTTGTATGAAGTTTTTCAAATACCGATCATTCTAAAAAATTTAGTGGCAAAGTGATTCTATTCTTATGAATAATGTGTTAATATTGACTTTATGATGATTTATGTGTGAAAAAGATGAACACTTGTCTTAATTAAGTATCATCCACATTCAACCTATATTTAATTGGTTTCTTATGTGATTTTTAGTTGATGTCGTTGAAATTGGTGAAAGTCGTGCGAATGTGGGCCAACTTATGAAGGTCAAGCCCTTGGGTTGTCTAGCTATGATCGACGAAGGAGAGCTTGACTGGAAAATTGTTGCAATTTCATTAGATGATCCAAGGGCTTCGCGTGTGAACGATGTTGATGACGTGGAGAAGCATTTTCCGGTATGTTATTCTCCCCCCAATGGTCAAGCACTTTTATGTGCTCAAATAAAGCTGCAATTTTCATGGAGTAATAATACAAAGACAGAATGCCTTTTGGAACATGTTAGATATAAAAGTATCACGCTTCCTATTCGTTCATCTCATGTAACAAGATTTCTCTTGATTATGTTTTCTCCGCCCAAAGAAAAGAGTCCAAAAGAAAAAATATAAAGTAGACTTTTTCTATGAAAATCAAGAGATATGAATATGACCTTTTTTCCCCAACGATTGACCGGAAAGCTTTCTGATTTTACACGATGGATCTTGTTGTGGGTCCCAAGTCATCTCATTTTGGCAGAATCTGGTGTTTTGTTAGTCCGAAGGGTAAAATAGACGATTACATACATACATTCAGACATTTATCTGTTACAAAAGCAGTCTTATTGATTCCGTTTTCAAACTTCAGCACCCATGTCTATCACTAATAAGTGAAATAAGAATTCAAAGTTCAACACCTATGTGATAATATGCAATATTCTGCAATGGGATGTGTTGTCACTCATTGGTAGCTTTTTGCATTTTGGCTTCAGCTTTCTGTTTGAATGAACAAGTCATCGGTTTCAAGATTGGGACTTCGTAATATTCAAGATTCTTTAATGCTCTGATTTGATGTGGAATTGACGGATCTCATCTTATTCCTTTCAAGGGTTTGTCGGAGGTCGAGGGGTGTTTTTTTTTTCTTTCTTTCCAATTTGGATTGATTTTGTTTCAGTGTCGGATTTGATTCACTATCAATGAGATCATTTAGTTCAATTCTTTGTGTTTCTTTGAAGCCTCAAAGGCAATTGTATTTCAATTATGGATCCCTTTGCAATTCCCTTTCAAATGGATTTCAAATTTTTGTCAAAAAATGGGAGTAATTGGTGAAATTTGGTTTAGGGGACTCTGATGGCAATCAGAGACTGGTTTAGAGACTACAAGATCCCAGATGGAAAACCAGCCAACAAGTTTGGTCTTGGCAACAAAGCAGCTAATAAGGTATGCATTCAACTGCTCCCTGTTTCTTGAAAATTGCAACTTTTGGTTGAAAATGTAGGCAAGTATTTTATTTTTTTTGAAAAGTACCTTTCAATACAAAAAAAGTCAGTTTTCAATCATAATCCAACACACGGTAGAGTTGGGAGCTCTGGAGGGTCGCACAAACCCTTTATCCACAAGTTAGAAAACTTTTTCTGAAGACATAAATTTCTGTAACATTCATACTACAAATGAAACAGTCAGTTAGTTGAGGGCTGAATTTACGCAAATCGAACGACAGGATTATGCTCTGAAGGTGATTGCGGAGACCAATGAATCATGGAGTAAGCTTGTGAAGAGATCAATCCCAGCTGGGGAACTTTCCGTAAATGCAATTTCTCCAAATCATTCCAACCATCAAGGTTCATTCTTTTATTTAATTTTTGCACCCAATTCAACCCTAAATTTTCAACTTTTTTTTTTTTTTTTTTTAATTTTATGAGATGTGTAGTTTTCCTGATTGCTTCTAAAATTTCAACTTTTTGTATGAGAATTCATGATTCATTAATACTGAAAGTTGGATACAACTTAAAAAACCAAAGTGGGATAATTACAAAAAAACACATTCAGACAAGATTCAGATGCAATAGTGAAATTCTTTAAGGGGCAAAAGTTGTTTGCATTTTCAATTTTTTTGATCAAAAGTACAATGATGGAATTGAAGTTGCAGGAATATTTACATTTATATATTCTGTAAATAACATGTGGTCTACTGTGATAGGTTGTTGAGTTTACCAGCTGCCAATCTCAACAACTTCTCTAAACTTCTTGTGTAATTCAGACTGCATTTGATTCTCCTCCTCCATCTCCATGGATATCTTTGGTTGAGATGTTTGATGAAGAAGTGGCATGAGTTTGAAAACCCACTTCATTGCAGAGCCCTTCACCTGAAAAAATGGTGGTGATGGTGAAGAAGATGAGGACTTGGTGGTATGGTGGTGGTGGTGGCCTTCTCCTACTAGTGTAAGCATTGCTGCTGTCGGTGCCATTTGTTTCTTTGATTCAGCTCATCAGGTGTATGGATAATGCATTATATATATATATATATATATATATATATATATATATATATACACACACACACTGCTGTGTATGATCGATAAGGTCATATACAGTGGTACTATACCATGGGCGCCGTATGCATTGTGGTTTTCTTACTCAAGTTCATGCTCATCACACACTCACACGCGCATACATACACACACATATATATGTAATATTTTACATGCTTGGTCCTCTAGTTTACACTTTTTCTAGATTTGGTCCCAAAATAAAAATAATTACGAATTTGGGACCTGTGTTTTGCATTTTTGCATTCCTCGAGTCCTTCCCTTTAACGGAATATAAGAGATTTTGTTAACTCATTGAACTAGAAGGGCATTTTTGTCTTTTTATATCCTTTTTTCTTATTAAAAGATTATATATATATATATATATACACACACACACGTCCCACGTCAACCCTCCCCTCCCCCTTCCACCATTGGGATCCCCTTCTCTAGCATCGTCCCCCAACAGTAAAGACCCATCTATGACAGCCTCTCCTCGTCGATCCTAACGCCTCATCTTTGTCACATCCATGGACATGCAACTCTTTCTCCATCTTCAACACCGGGACGACGTCCCAAATTGTGATGGGTATTTGACTTGATAATACTATAGTCTGAACCACCGTCTTCCTCATCTCCGCCATCTCTCTGTAACACCCTAATACACAATGTATTTGTGTGAAATCATCTGTTGATTCAGGTTTGGGTGGTGAAGGAGGTGAAATCATCCGTGTGGATTTTTTGTTTCATTGATTCTTTGGGTTTTGGTTTCGTTGATTTTCTGTGTTCGGGGATTCATCGGATCTTTATTTGGGGGGTTCATAGAGATGACGAAAGGGAGAAGTGGGGATGATCGGAGCAAGGAGAGGCATGCAAACTCTTGGGGGTTGGAAAACACAGGATGGTGGTTGTTGTACGACATTGGTGGGGTGAGGCCGTGAAGGTGGAGGTGGGGCTCGAGTGTATTAATGAAAAAATGACAAATAAGACAAAAGAAGGGGTAAAAAGACCAAAATACCTATTGAGTTAACAAAATTTATTAGGAGGGACTCAAAGAGTGAAAAATGAAAACCACATGTCCTATCATAATTATTCTAATTTTTCAGGACCAAATCCGATAAAAATTATAAACTTCATAGATGAAACATGTAATTCAGTTATAGTTTTAAATCATAATTGCTCCATTATTTGGTTCTTATAAATTTCAAATTATAAAATATGTTTGATGTTTGAAAGAGTCGTGACGATGAAAAGGTGCCAGGGGCGGATCCACCCACAACGGGTGGGGTCCTGGCCCCCCAACAAATCCCCCAAATATTGTTTTAAAAAGCTATAAAAATTATTTTTTTTAGTAAATTTTTTTAATGAGCCCCCAACAAAATGCTCGACTGGACTTGGCTCGTTTGAAATATAGAATATAAAAATTATAAATCTCGAGCCAATAAATGAGTTAATTGATCGTGAATATGAACCCGTAAACAAACATTGAGCTTGGTAAATCAAAAAATATTTAAGCTTGAGTCATACATGAAAAAGTTATTCGAGCTCGAGTTGAGCTTGAGCATAGTGTAATTTTTTCGAGACGAGCTCAAAAAATCTACTACTGGTTAAATTATTTTATTCAGTAAAAAAATAACTAAACCGAACCAAATAAGTCGAAAACAGAAACCCGAAACCGTTTTGGTCTATATTAATTATTCAGTTTTGAAATTTTTTTGACTCCCGTAAGTGTGTCCCCAACCATAAAAATTTCTGGATTCGTCACTGAAAAAGTGGGTAAAGCTTTTGAGTCGATGTTAGAAAGTTTGAACCACCAACGGTTTTCATTTTATTTTTGAGTAAACTATGGTTTTGCTCCCCATGTTGTCTATTTTCTTAATATATTTGGCAAACTAATTGATAAGAATAACTGATAAGTTAGCTAATAGCTAATAAACTAGTTGGTAGCTGAAGAATAAATTATATTTAATAAAAACTAGTTTATAGGCATGTAAAATGATTAAAAATAACATTTTAAAAAAAATAATCAATTACAAATATTTTATAATATAATTCAAATAAATTTCTAATAATATAATTAAAATAAATTTATAATAATATAATATGTTAACTAATACAAATAAGATAGTAAATAAAAATTAAATAATATAATATGTTAATTGAAAGAATTTAAAATGGATTATTTATTTATGTTGGTCCCAAGAAGTAAAGAAGAAAGTAAAACAAGTATTGTAGAAAGGGGGTTGAATACAATACACTAAATGTCACTTAATTTAATTCTTTTATTGATATTACTATCAAGAATTATACATAGAAAACTATAAAGATTGTTGTGGAAAGAACAGATAAACTATTTTAACAATCTTTTCACAAAGTAAAACTATAACACAACTTTGAAAGCAAATAGTTTAAAAACTATGAGGATGAGAAAATGAGATTGTCAACTTTCTTGAGTACACTGAGTTCTCTTGTAAAAGCGTTGCTTACATGGAGGAGATCTTCACCTTTTTATACTATCTTATGCATTGAAAGCAAATGACACTTGTCAAACTGATATTTGATCCTTGAGATTTTCTTCAATAAAAAATAAAGATATCTGAAATGACTTATCAAGATACAAACCTTTGTATCTTGATAGGACAATATCTTAATAAAATATATCTGTGCAATAGAAGGTTCCATTTTCTTTTGTCAGGAGGATGTTGGAGAGAAGGGGATTAGTCAAATCATATCATGATGATTTGACCATTGAAGGTACTAGCCGAAGGATGATGTTGTTCAACAAGAGAGTGTCTGCCGATAAGGTGGAGAAGAGTCAACAGAGAGAAGCCTGCCGACCAAGCATATACCAATCGACAGATGTACTGTCTGCCGATAGATAAGCACTTCTTTGGTAGTGTTAGCTTAGTGACCATGAAGTTTGTCTTGATCCGCATCAGAGGGCTCACTTCCTTTTGAATTCGGATGGTCTTCGATTTCAGCGATCTTTTGAAGCATAACTATGCTATTACAAAGTACCTGAATTAAACTAAGTATAGAGAGGATCAATATTTTACAGATGTGAAATAACAAACCGAAGGGGAGGTCATCTTCAAATCCTTGATGAACTAACAATTTATATACTATAAATTTTGAATTTGTTAAAACAAACTTTAGAAAAAAAATTACATTAATCTATGATTTTAAATAACCATTACATATAATATGAACAACAATAAAGGTAAACCTTACACATGCTAATTAACTAATATTTAAAAAAAATATAATTAATAATTAAATTAAATATTTTATTAAAATTATTAACATATTTTAATTATTTATGAAATACCTTAATTTTTATGTAACTTCCGTAAACATTTTTAGAATTGTTATATGATATCTAAATCAAAGATAAAAACTACAAATCATTAATAAATTTAACCAGGGGCGGATAGAGTAATAATTGTTAGGGGTCGTGGGCCCCCAACCAGCCCATCTCATGATAGCTAATTTTTTTACTTTTTTTTAATGTTGTTTAAGGTTCTGGCCCAAACAAATATTAGATAAGGCCACTTTCTAGCCAGCCCATAACTTCATACCTATTCAACGACTTCAGTTCGCTCTTCGCCTCTCCCTCTCGACGATTGAAAATCGAAAACGCTCAATCACCGTCGTTGGCTTGCTGTTGATTTTTGTTCCTTCGTGGACCGACTGGCGACCTGACTCTGTCTCCCTCACTGTCGTTGGCTCACTTCTGTCTCCTTTCTCTCGCTCAATCGCTGGTTCGCTGTTGAACTGCTGTCCAAGTCCTGATTTGGGTAAAAAACCTAATTTTTTGATTTATACTCTTGATTTTTGTTGATAAATAATTTTGTTGAATTGTTGGTAACTTGGTTTTTGGTTTTATTTTTTTAGTATTTGGTATTTTGGATTGATGTTGTAAGTTTTTAACAAAATAGAAATGTTTGTTAGGTATTGTACTTAGGTTAATTTCGCAAATTGCAATTTTGTTTAAAGTCCAAACTAATGTGTTATATACTTATATTTATATTGTTATTGCTAATTGCTATTGATATTTGATGAATTAACCATTGATTTTTATATAATTATCTTGCTATTGTTATTGCTAGAAAAAATGGAAAGAAGCATCAACACCATAATCGAGTTAAGCTCATTCAATGCCTTGCGAATTGATTTGAGTGATCTTCCATGGGATCCGACAGATAGGAAAAAAATTTACCGAGTATCATCCGAACCAAATAGATGAAATAAGGAGAAAATATTTAATTAGAGGACCTTGTCAACCACGGGGCCATGCCTTCCCAAAAAAAAATTTCGGGAGTAAGGGAAGACGTTTTTGCCCGATTTGGTTTGATCAATACTCTAATTGGTTGGAGTATAGTGTAAAAACGGCTTAGAGTATTGATCAAACCAAGTCGGGCAAAAACGTCTTCCCTTACTCCCGACAAATTTTTTTGGAAAGACATGGCCCCGTGGTTGACAATGTCTTCTAATTAAATACTTTCTCCTTATTTCATCTCTTTGGTTCGGATGATACTCGGTAATTTTTTTTCCTATCGGCCGGATTCCAAGGAAGATGTAACACCCTGAATTCTGGAAATAACAACTTATTTAAAATTTCTAAACACGTCAATAATTGAATCATCTACAACCACGAATTTGGATTCAACTACAATACACATATAACATCTTATACATACGGACTATAAATGACGGGTGCTACTCATACCCATGCATAGTCACTATCTCCATAAAGCGGAATACTTCACCGAATACTTACTTTCGGATCTAGCTAAGACTCTACTCTTCATAGGGTTGCTAGAACCAACTCCCAACCTTGAAACCTGATGCACATGCCGACAAATAAAAGGTTAGGCTTAACGCCTAGTGAGCTCAAGAGTTTTCCTTAGAGATATATAAAGCAAAGACTTTAAGAACATTATTTAAAAATCATGATTTCCAAAATGCAATACATTTGATTTGAAAGCAACCAAAATGAAATGCATTAAATCTTAAAAACAATCTCCTTTCCATCATTCACCCTTTTCGTGATTAAAAATCATAAAACAAACGCCTCCTGAAATAAAGCCAAAACCTAAAGCGCACGTAAAACATAATTGACATTATAATGATCAAACACGGATAACGTAGATAACCCCAACTTCCAAAACATCCCAATAACTCGAATGAGTTTCAAAAACCAAAACCTTAAAACGTAGATAAATGCCCACATTCAAACGTCTCCGAAAACATGGATTATAAAACTCCATAACCAAAACCTCACCTACTGGTGACGGGAAAATACCTGATTACATTGTACGTGACGAAACACAAAAGTAGGTCACATAATCATGTAAGAAATCAAAACATGTGGGTTACACAAATAAAAACCCACCGAGCTCAACTCCTCTGAGTCTATCACTCGAAAACATCAAGTCAACCCCTCTAGGTCTATTCTTGAGAGTTCCAAAATGGGGAACTCTAGCACAAGGGAATTACACCTTACTGCCCATGGGACGCTGCCCGACCGTATAGGTCCACACCTTACTTACCATGGTGACCCGATGCCTATTCCGTGCCAAATGATGAACCAATGCCCAAAGCGGGGACATAGGAACACCGTGCCTATGGATCCATTGCACTAACTAAACCATTACATGACTCAAAGTGAATGAACTAATGCATCCAAAACATGTAATTCTCAACTAAGATGCAGTAAATGCAAATTATAACCATACGCTCTACAATGAGCTATTAAAACGGACAAGTGTCCTCAAAACCCAACAAAATCCAAATCGAGCTATAAGCTCGACAAACCCAAAGACCCAACGTTGAAAATCGTAAAATGAAATCAAATATAAACAACCCGTACTTATATAAACCCATGCTCCAAAACATATGATTAATTCCAACGTATTTTAGATTGGGACAATTTATTTCCCAAATGAGTTTGCAACATTTATTCTTTCAAAACGTCCCATAACATAAAACCATGCATTTCTCCAAAACACAAATTGAAACGCATTTATACTCAAAATCTACTTCCATAAAATAAATCATTAAAATACCGAAATACATGATTTATTTATCATAATGCCCAAAATCCCAAAGATGTGTGCTAAATGAGTTTATAAGGTTAAACACCTTTAAAATAACCAACTTATCAGCAGTTAACAAAACTTATTAGCAGTTAGCAAAACTTATCAACAGTTAACAATTTCGTGTAAGGCACAAAACCCTTTAAAACAAACATTTTGGCATGTACACCGTTTTCACAAATCAACTTGAACTCACCTTGCTAGATTTAGGCTAAATCTAGATTTCACCCAACGAGCTCTTTTGAAGGCCGCTTGAATCCTCAAGCCGAGAACTTCCAAAACCTAGATCCATACATACCGAACCATAAATATCCATAAACAGCCATATAGAAACATTCCCCAACATTATATACCAAAAATCCCTAAACGATATCAAAACCTTAGTTTCTCCAAAACTACAAATCCGAGATTTGATAAACCAAACACTAGGGAAACACCCAAAGAACATATATAACCTTAAATCAAAGAAGCTTACCATTAAAGATGACAAGACTTTCCGAGAACACCCAATCCAACACTTCAACCCAAGCTCCCAACCGTTGAACTTGATGAGGAAGATGAAGATGGAGGTTTTGTGACTCAAGCTCCCAACTAGCTAGATGGTGAGTAATCATGTGGTTTGGGGAGGAAAAAACCCCCAAAATGGGTTAGGGTTTGGTTTTGGGGTTTGGGAGAGAAAAGGGAAGAAGATAGAAGTGAAAAATGAGAGAAATGGTGAGAAATTCGGACATTTAGAGAACCAGTGGCCGCGGGCGATTATGCCACGCAATAGTGACATTGTCACTATCGCGAGGGCACTCTCGCGGGGAATGTACCGCGGGTGGTACACCCCCGGCGATTGTGCCACGCGATAGTGACACATGTCACTATCGCGAGTCATAGTCGCGCTACACGTACCGAGCCCCGAAAAAGGTCGAAACTCGAGATTCTCTCATGGGTCGACTTAAGGTTCGAAAGCACAACATTTACCACTCAAAAAGATGGACGGAAGGCAGAGAGATAACCAACGAAAGACGGAGCTTGCTTTACGAAAGACCGGGTGTTACAGAAGACCACTCAAATCAATTCGCAATGCATTGAAGGAGCAGAACTCGATTCGGGTGTTGGTGCTTTCCTTTTAAAAAATCTTTCCATTTTTTCTAGCAATAACAATAGCAAGATAATTATATAAAAATCAATGGTTTATTTATCAAATATCAATAGCAATTAGCAATAACAATATCAATACAAGTATATAACACATTAGTTTGAACTTTAAACAAAATTGCAATTTGCAAAATTAACCTAAGTACAGTACCTAACAAACATTTCTATTTTGTTAAAAACTTACAAAATCAATCCAAAATACCAAATTGCAAATACCAAATACTAAGGGGGCGTTTGGTTCGCATAATGTTTTTGGATGGAATGTAATTTGTCAAAGGAATTTGACTTTGAAAGAATTGGAATGAAATGTTATCAGGTTTGACCACCTGTTTGGTTGACAGACAATGAAATGGAATTTGTTAAAGGAATTAGAATCTGTTCGTTTGGTTCACATAATGTAACTTTGGAATTGGAATGAAATATTAGTATATAACCAAAATAGCCTTTTTGAAACTTTTGAAATCGAAATCTAACTATTGTGGTTCAGATCGGTGGTGGTCAGCGGTGGTGGTCAGCGGTGGTTCAAATCGATGGTGGTCGGCGGCGGTTCAGATCGGTGGTGGTCGGTAACGGTTCAGAACGGTGGTTCAGATCGGTGGCGGTTCTGAATGGTGGTGGTCGGCGGCGGTTCTGATCGGTGGTGGTCGGCGGCGGTTCAGATCTGTGGTGGTTCATATCGGTGGTGGTCGGTGGTGGTTCATAACGGTGGTGGTCGGGTGGTTCAGATCGATGACGGTCGGCGGTGGTTAAGAACGGTGAGGGTCGGTGGCGGTTCAGATCGGTGGTGATCGGCGACGGTTCAAAACGGTGGTGGTTGGTGGCGGTTCAGATCGATGAGGGTCGACGGCGGTTTAGAACGGTGGTGGTCGACGACAATTCATATCGGTGGTGGTCGGTGGCGGTTCACAACGGTGGTAGTCGGTGGCGGTTTCAGATCGGTGGGAAGTTGGTGGTAGTTCAGAAGTTCAGATTGGTGGTGGTTGTGGTCGGTGGTAGTTCAGAGCGGTGGTGGTCGCCTGTGGTCGGTGGTAGTTTAGAGCGGTGATGGTCCGCGGTGGTCGGTGGTAGTTCAGATCGGTGGTGGTCGACGGTGGTTCAGATCGACGGTAGTCGGCATAGGTTCATATAGGTCTGGGTAAATCAAGTAGGGAAGATGAGGGTAGTTTTGTCTTTTTGAGAAAATGGGATGGAATGGAATTGAATTCCTTCTCAATTGTGATGGAATGACCAAATCCATGAATGGTGGAATGTGTGGAATTCAATTTCATTCCATATGTAAATTAAATGCCTGAATGGAATTTGGTCAATGGAATTGATCATTCCAATTCCTTCAGATTCCATCGGAATCCTACGAAACCAAACGCCCCCTAAGAAAATAAAACCAAATACCAAGTTACCAACAATTCAACAAAATTATTTATCAACAAAAATCAAGAGCATAAATAAAAAAATTAGGCTTTTACCCAAATTAGGACTTGGACAGCAGGTCAACAGCGAACCAACGATTGAGCGAGAGAAATGAGACAGAAGCGAGCTAGCGACAGTGAGGGAGACGGAGACATGGGCACCGGTCGGTCTCACGAAGGAACAACAGTCAACAGCGAGCCAACAACAGTGATTGAGCGTTTTATGTTTTCAGTAGTCGAGACGCAGTGGCGGAGGACAATGGTGGCTACCAGGGCCAGGGCCCCTGGGCTTTAAAAACGAGTCAAAAATTTTGTAGTATAAAAAATACAAAGAACTTATTTGGTCCCCCCAGTCAGTCCAGTCCAAAGTCAAAAAATTAAATTGAGTCCACTTAAATGGGAATTGGGAAGCGACGACTCAAAAATCAAAACTCAAAACTCAAAACACAAAAATCAGACTCCATCGTTGCCTCCTGTCTGTTGCGATTGCCGCTGAATAGTACCTGTACACTCCATCGAAGTCCGGCCACCGGCGACTCAGACTCAACCAGTGGTAAGGATGGAGACTATCAAAGCGTGAAACTGAAAGCAAAGTAGCAGACGACCACAACCTCCCCTAAATCACAGGTTCTTTTTCATTTTATTCAACTTTTAAAATGCCATTGCTTGATTTTGTTTGAAATTATTTGATTAGGTTTAATTGTTTAAATATGATTGAAATTGTTTGATTACTTTGATTGGGATTTAATTTGTTTGATTGGGTATTTGAGTCTTTAAACTCTTTATGAAATTGTTTGATTACTTTGTTAGGTTTTTTGATAGAACATAGAACATAGAAGATTAGAAGTAGATGTTGTTTGAACTTAGAAATAAGGTTTAGGTTGCAAAAAAAATCCAGTTTTATAGAAATGGTCAAGTGAGTTTATGTTTTTTTTTTGATAGAATTGCATTCACTTCATCACCCAATGTGTTTTTAGCCTAATTCCACCGTTTCGAGGGATTTTTATAGCTTTTTGCTTGATTTCGAGGGATTTTTAAGTTTTTTTTAATTTATTGATTTCGAGGGACTTTTTCTGTTTTTTTGGTTGATTTCAAGAGTTCTTTTTGGGTTTTTGGTTGATTACAAGGTGCATCGTACCTTCTTCAAGTTTTGAATATTATATGGTGGCACCTTTTAAACCGATACGATTGCACCTTTCATAAACGTAAAATTTTTAACCTTTCGGTGGAGAGATAATACGGTGCCACGTGCCACCGGTGACCCTTCTTTAGGTATGTCCCTCGGTCCGGCCCCTGCGGTTGGAAAGTTTGTGTTTCGCCCCTCGAGATGGAGAGGCGGATAGCGGACTGAAGTCGTCGAATGGTATGATGTTATGGGCTGGCTGGAAAGGGGCCGTAGCTAATATTTGTTGGAGGCCCAGAACCTTAAACAATATAAAATAAAAGTAAAAAAAAAATTAGCTACCATGTGATGGGCTGGTTAGGGGGCCATGCCCCCTAACAGCTGTTACTCCATCCGTCCCTAATCACCACCACCGACACTTACCAACACCATCAGCTAACCACCACAACCACCACCCATTAAGCATTAAATATTCAAACCCAAAACCTAAATCAGATTTAAACCCAATTTTTTTTACTTCATTCAAAAACATTATAAATATTCTAACTCTAAATCTGATTCAAACCTAAAAGAAAATTCAAGCATTCATACAATATTCAAAGCTAATCATATTCAAACCAAAAAAAGTTCAAACATATTTACAACATTCAAAGTTAAATCAAATTCAAACCTAAAAAAATTCAAACATTCATACGAAAAAGATTCAGACCTAAATCATATACTTAAACAAAAACTTAAATCAAAACCCCATTTCTAAACACACCAAGAAAAAGAAAACCTAAACTTGATTCTAAATCTAAATTGAACCATCACCTGGATCTAGATCAAAATGTAGATCACAATATACTGAACCATCACCTGGATCTAAATCTAAATCGAACCTCCGGCCTCTGTATCAAGTTCATTGTTTGTTGTTCGAGTTCCATATCGACTTACATCGTTCTAAGTTTGAGATTGAGTCCATTGTTCGAGTTCCAAACGGAGTTTGTTGTTTGTTGTTTTTTTCCAAATCGGTGGTTGTTTAAGAAGTGGAGGACGGTGGTGTCCATATCGGTGGTTGTCGTTAGTCTGGGCTTCGATCGAAATAAGGTGCTTCGTCATCTCATCTTTGGCGGTAGTTATCATTAGTTTAGGCTTCGATAAAGATCAGGGGCGGCGTCATCTCATCTGCAGTGGTGTCCAGATTAGGGGTGTGCAAAACCCGACCGAACCCAAAAAACCGATCCGAAAAAACCCTGAACAAACCGACCCTAATCACCCGATCGTACCCGAGTTCCATAGCCCGAAATTTAGGCCAAATATATAGGTTCGGGTAGGGCCTTAAATTCCGTCACCCGACCCGACCCGAAACCCGAATAATATTTACTATTTCTTTTATTATAAACATATAAATGTATAATATAAATTATACAATTATAGTATATATGTTAGTTTTTTTTTCCAAGTATTGTTAGTTCAAAAAATATGTAAAATTTAAATGTTTCAAACATTCAACTTTCACGTTTTAATCTTTTTTTGGTGCACAACAGTCACATTGCACAACCGAATGAGTATTTTGTGTTGCACATGACTAAAAAGTAGAAAGCCAAGAGGAGGCCCAACTGAAGGGCTTTTAGTCTACTAAAATTATAGGGGAGGAAAACGTAAAAAAAGGGATTTATCCGATCCGACCCGATCCACCCCAAAACCCGATTATGCCCGACACCCGAAAACCGATTCACCCACTTATAATATTCAGGGCATGCGTATCCTACCCGAAACCCGATCGGGGTTTTCGTTTTCCACCCCGATCCGATCCGACACGACCCATGATCACCCCTAGTCCAGATAGGTGGTTGTCATTAACGTGGAAGGGAGAGGGGCTTCGCCAGTGAAACAGGGAGGGTGTGGGGTTTCGTCGGTGAAACAAGGAAGGCGTCCATGGGTGAAGGGTTCAATGGGTCAAGGAGATGCTTAATGGGTTAAGGGGTTTGGAAGGTTTCATAAGTTTTTCATTTATTTTTATAATAAAATATTAATATAAATATATTTTTTTTCTAAAAATGACTAAAATAGCATGAAAAGACTAAAATGCCCCTCACGTGAGGGGCGCATGGAATCCCTAACGGCACCATTTTGGACGACGTTAATAGAAGGGACTGATTTGGGCTAAAAACTCGATTTTTGGACCACCAGTGTACTTTTAGCTTTCGAGGGAGGAAACGGGAAAAACAACTATTCACAAGGGACCATTTATATAATTCACTCAAAAAATTATTAAAGAGTAAATTACAGGTTTAATCTTTGTATTTTATGATTTTATCCATTATCTTGGTTTTTGTTCAACACATGTTTGTTTTTTCCAATTACTTCATTATGGTTTGTCATTTTATTTGGTTTTGGTCACAATCTCTAACAATTAATTTCCATCCGTTAGATTAGAGGATATTTTGATATTTTAATATTTTTCTCATTTTATAATTAAATAACTTCAATTTATGTATAAAGTATAAACAAGAAGACCAAAGCACACCACCTCCAAGTCTCCAACCACCCACCCCTAGTCCCCGACGTTGTTGGACCCCTTGTACAACCATCTTCTCTAACTAAACCATCGATGTTTTTTTCTTTATCACCTTATGTGAATGACAAATCCCAAATCTTATCAAGCAATCTTCTCAAGAATGATTAACAGAGATCAAGAACTAGAGAGAGAGTAGAGAGAGAAAGTAGATCTTGTATTTCAATCACACGTCTCTTACAAAATGAAATGTTTACAATGAAAGTGCTTACTCAATACTTACAAAGCAAATGCTATTTATACCAACTAAACTAAACTAAAACTTAATGATTAAGAAAACTAATACAACTTTGACTTTGACAAAACAACTTTGACTTAGACAATGTTGACTTTACAAGATTGACTTTTCTAATTAAATCTTGGATACAATATTTTGACTTAACAATCTCCCCCTTTGTATTCAAGATTTAATAAAAATTTGACACTAGTCTTCAGCACTTGATTCTTCAGCTTTTGTCTTTGACAACATTGAACTTTGAAACTTTGACAATCTTCAGTCATTCAGCCTTTGAAAAATCTTGAAAAGTCTTTAACACTTTGTAGCTTTGAAAGTCAACAAGTCTAGAACACGAAACGGAATTCTTGAAAACTCCTTTGAAACTTTAACTTTGAAACAACTTTGATTATTGTCTTTGAACATAGAAACAGCTTTGAGGAATCTCTGATCTTGTATCTTCATCTCTTATGATCTCTGGACTGTCTTCAGAAAAACAAACTTTCACAAATCTTGATTTATCATTGAACAATCTTTCTTCAGAATCTTTTGACTTTGAATTAGCGGAAGCATTTTGAATTGACTTGAACTTTCAGAATTTCTTCACCAGTCTTTTCACTTTGACATCTCTTCATGACATTGAAATTGAATCTTTGTAAAAGTCTCCCCCTTTTTGATGATTGTGAGCATCATGATCATCAAAACATCTTCAATTTCGACACAGTCTTCGATCACCCTTTTTGAAACAATCTCCCCTTTCAATGATTTGACATTCGCCTCCCTTTGATCTGATTAGCCGTCAATTCATGAAATGTATATATCCGAATCTTTTCAAATTCAGACATAATGAATAGTGTAACCCTGATTCAACAGATGAAACAGTTAGCATGCCTGTAAGTAGCACGGAGCCACTTTGTACAACGGATGTACATTGGAAAGGAGCTTTTGTGATGATCACTCCTCCAGGGATTCCATTCAATCATCGAAAAACCACAAAGGAATTTTCTATGAATGTTATGATAAGAAAACATATTCCTTGTGTGCTCGTGCAAGTGTAGAATGATTGAAGCTACTTAGGCTTTTTCAGGCTCAAATTGTGTAAACTGTTGAGACAACAACAGATATTACACGGACTCAATGTGCATGAAAGAGGTGCGAAGATGGGGCAACTTTCCTTCTTTTTCAATATCTAAATCTTCCGAGTGAAGATTAGATAGCATATGTGTTGCGTCCCCAATGAAAATGAAACATTTTTTTTAAGAAAGAAACGAGTGGTTGGTGGGGTAATTGCAAGAGTTGGCATGGGCTCACTGCCTTTTTCAATGATGGTCACCAAAAAATGTGAACCAATCAGTAGATGTGGCTGCCCGACTCAGAAAGTGGTAGATGCAGACTTCTGATATTCTTTTAACTCTGATCTCACACCCTCTTTCTTTTTAACATTTTGCTCACTTCTAACCAAACTCTCATTTCCATTTTTCCGCTCCACACAATGAGAATAACTCAACCGGATGAGTTATCTCCCCCACTCTTTGATTTTGACCCCTCACCCCTCAATCTCTCAAGGATAACTTCCTAGGTAGGAAATACAGGTTACGTGAATCCATGGAAGTTCTGTTTAAGCTCACACACGAATCCCATGTAAGTCCTAAAAAGCATGGTTGCTCAACAATTTAACTGAACAATTAAGCACAAAGTGATAACAGTGTCAGAATGTATGCTCATGAGATTTGAGCAATTGAACTTTGAAGATTTCTCAAAACAAAGATATTGAATGAATGAAATGAAATCAAGAGAATTGTTTTGAGAATCTGACAATGTATCAATCAGATCAAATGAAATGGGTAGGGTATCAAAAAACTGGATATTTTGTTTATATGAACGAATATAAACAATTTATCAATGAAAGCACAAATATGAAAAAGATGAATGATGCTCAACAACTTTTGAAAGCAAACGGGGGTATTACCATCGAAAAATTTGTTTGTTATGAGACATGGTAATTACAAATTCAAATAAAGTACTGAACCGGTGTGTGTGAATACTTTTACAGTATAAAGACAAGATAATACACAAGTATTGATCTTTGGAAACACACGGTCAGTTAAACATTAAAGCTCAATATTGAAAAACATTTAAAAGTCACACTTCTAAATTCATAAAATCTTGTGAGAACTAGAAGTGGTTTGAACATTTCAGAAAACGTTTTTCATGCTTGAAAGTTGTTCTTCTTTCAAACAATCAGAGATCTAGGACAGAAGATATTTACCTTTTCAGCTCCCCCTCAAATCATGATATAATGATTTAGGTCTTTTGAGCTCCCCCTGGATATTAGCATAATATCCTTCTTTGATCATTGAAAAACGGGTCCTGATCTGTCATGTGATCAGAAGCCACTTTATTCACATCATTTATTCAAAAATAAAATGACAGAAAGCAGTAAAACATTTTATAGAATGAGTTATGATCTGAAATAATCAGAAGTTGTTGGTCCCGAAGGTGCTTAACAAGTTTGTAGAAGGGGGGGGGGGGGGGGTTGAATACAAACACAGAAATTAAAGTTTAATAAATTGTTTATTGATAAATCAAACTACAATTTACAAGTTTGTTGCGGAATAAGATTAAGACAGACTCAATCTAAACAAACTTAAGAAACACTAAGATGATTGCACAAGAAATTCAGAGAATGGGGGATTAAGAGAGATAGAAAACAAGGGTTTCTATATGGAGTTCAAGGATTGAGCACTCTCTCAGATGGAGAGGTAATCTTTCTATTTATACCCTATGCATTAAATGCATGGCAGGGCACTTTACACGTGGCGTTGAGTGATTGGCTTTGGGAGTCTGACTTTGGGAGACATGCTTTCGGCCGTATTATGAACAGTGTAGTTGACAGAGTTGTACGATTTGTGGCAGAGACGTGTCCGTTCTGACACATCGTACTGGTTGTGCAAGGTAAGACAAAAAGAAACTTGAGACATAAGCTTTGTGATCTTTTGATCGCTGAATATCTCTTCTTTCAGAGATAGAAGAGGTTCAGCTATCGCTGAAGCTTTTCCTCATGTTCCTTCGCGTATATGTAGAGTTGTCTTTGATTCACTGATATCCGCATCAGATCACTAGTAGACTTCTCTTTGTTCAGCAGCTTCGTCTTCGATTCAGCTATGAACATATGTTGACGCGAGACATGTCTTTTGGGATTACGTTGCTGTTTACATCAGAGACTACCAGCGATAACTGAACAGACTCAGTTTGATCGCTGATAGTGAAACACTAATACATATGAAATGTTTACAAGAAAGGTCATCAGCGATAACTGAACAGACTCAGTCTGATCGCTGATGGTGAAACACTAATACATATTAAAACGTAATTTTCACTAAGTATAGAAGATGGTCGTTATCAAATCACTGAGAGAGTTTGGATCAACAATCTCCCCCTATTTGATAATGACAAAGTAACTAAAGAAAATTACTTTATGATTCAAAATATAGGAATAAAAAGGACTCATAGTATGCATGTCCCAATTACTATTTTGAGGGATCTTTTACAGTACTGATAGGGTTAAGTACATCACTGCAATTTTCATTTAATTCAGGGATAGAATTACAAGATGAAAATCATAAGTACAAGTGAATAACTAACTACTGTAAGTATAACTAATAGATTACAGAAAAGGAAACTAATCTATCAGCTATTAAAAGAAGACTTAGGAGGATTGATCATATACTCAGGTATTTCTTCTCCTTTCTGTCTTCGTTTCAAAGATTCTTGGCTGATAATTTCTTTGATTTTCTCAGCAGCAGGGGAGAAGTCACACCATAAGCATAAGAGATCCTTGAGATGATTCAGAGGACAGATAGGAATCTCAGAGACTCTTTGAAATCTGAGTTCCTCATCATCATCTCTGAAGAACACTCCATAAGGATCGTCAATTACTTGACCACCTTGGAAAGGACCACCAGGAGGCAGAGATAGATCCAGAACTGAAAGATCGGGAGGAGGACCAAACAGTGCATCTCTTGAAAATTTGATAGAAGTTTCATTCCTGATGATGGCGATGTCTTCAGAGGAGGAGGACCCAATTCTTCTCTTGAGTTTCAAAGATTTGGGAGGAAGAGGAGATGGCAGCTTTAGTACAGAAGCGACTCTATTTATGAGGGCTTCAAGAAGTCCTTCAACGTAGCCTCTGTATGTAGATTTGGATTTCTTCAGCGCATCCCAGAACTCTAACCATTCCGTAAATCCGAAGCTCTCAAGTTTGGATACGTACATAGCTTTTTGGGTTCCATCCTCTCTGGTAATCTCCATGGTCACTGAGAGTTGATCCTTCTTCTTGCGACCAGAGATAGTCACGGCTGATATCGGAAGAAGATCAGAACGATAATCCATCTTCTGTTTGCACCATTCGATAGACCTATCGTTGATCTCTTGTTCTTTGGAGCGTTCCTCTTCAATTTCTTTCAGCAGTGCAGCTTGAACTTCCACAGGCTTGCTTTTCAGCTTTTTGTCCTTGACTAGAGAAGATTGAATCTTTAAAGCGAGTTGGTCATCTTGTATGCATTCAGCGATCAGATTCTCAGCTTTGGTAGATTCTTCTCTTTCGGCTTCAGTGAGAAAGTCGAGGTCTGTGGATGTTTGAAGAGGGACTTTCAGCCGTTGACTTTCCAGTTGAGCGATCATTTCAACTCTTTTCTTCACCATTTCCTCTGACCAATGAGATGGTTGAGAGGGCCTTCCTGGATGGACCAGGGAATATTCTTCTTCTTCTTCTTCTTCATCAATATCAGTGATAGAGATTGGGATTATTTCTTCAGCGATAGTAGCTGGAATTATTTGTAGTTCAGAACCCTTAAGCAGGGGTGAGAACTGTCTGGATAGAAAATGAAGGAAAGAAGGGATAAGTGTATATTTTTAGAAAAAGAGAGATAAAGGCTAGAAGGAAATAGGGGTTTGGAAAGAGTAGGAGAGTGGTACAATTGAAAGACATACCTGAGAAGGATGCTCCCCCTCAGATTGTGATCCAGTCATCAAGCATTCTTCAGCGATTGGTTGCTTGTCTTTGCTTTGCGAAGGAGCGCTTGAAGATGTATCACCTCTCACCCCTGCTTTGACAGCCTCTTGCGAAGTTGTCCCTGATGCGACGTTCGGCTTGGAGAACCACATAGATTGGTCTTCGTCGTCATCGTCATCGGAGGGTTGATCCTTTTCTTGATTATCAAGATCTAGATCATCTTCCTCTTCATCGTCTTCTTCCTCATCATCTTCAAAGAGAATAGAATGAATAGATGAGGATTCTTTTACCTTCTCCCCCTCAGATTGAGAGGGAGGTTTCTTTGGAGTCTTAGCTTCCCCAGCAGCAGCGATAGATGTTTCTACAGCTTTCTCCCCCACTTTGTCATTATCAGCGGTAGGGGGTTGCTCAGCTGCCGGAGTTGCTGTTGAAGCTTTTAGCACTTGGACGTCAGCCTCCAGACGCTTGACCCGGTCTTCAACCGCAGGGATGTCGCACGTGGCATCATGGATGAATTCCACAGCGATGTTGAGGTTGGTCCGATCATCTTCAGTGAAGGAGGGAGGCAGCGCTGGAGCTGGTGCATTCACCTTTTGTAGAATTTGCTGAAGAAGGGACGTGCAGAGGTCAACCTTTGAAGAGAGACCCCGAACTTCAGCGGTAAGAGACTCAAATCGCCCCTGAAAGAGTTGAGAGGACTCTTTGAGTTGGACGACTTGTTCTTCAACAGCTGAAAGTTGTGAGTTCTCAGCTTTAGATGAGCAGGTCGCGGTCAACTTCTTCAGCTCCTCACCAGCCTGATTGACGGCGCTGGTGGTGTCGTTGATGGTGTTGGTGAGGGCGTCCACCTTCTCTCCCAGACTGTTGACATGCGTGTCAACAGACGCCAAACTAGGACCTGAAAATAATGTTAGTTCAGATACGGGCTTATTTTGAGAGGTGGGGAAAGAAGTGTTTAATCCTATAGGTGTACCTGACGTATCAAACATTTTGTAGAACTGCATAGATTCCTCAAAAGTTTGATTTTCAGGTCCTATAGGGAAAGAAGAGGTAGCGGGTTCAGAGACCAAATGAGTAGAAAAGGGAAGAGTTGTGGGGATAGAAGTAGGGATGGGGTTAATCTCAGCGAATGAGATAGTAGGTGGGGTCACTGATGATGTGACAGCGATCGAGATCGCTGACACGGCAGTATGAGTGACTGCTGAAGTTGTGGAGGAAAGACCCACAAATGCATCTAAGGTAGCTTGTTGAGAAGCTCCCTCAGGTATAGTACTAGAGGGTGTACTTTCCTTAGTCTTTTTGGCCTTTTTGGAAGGACCAATCGGACTAGCTGATGGTCGTTTAGAAGTAGTGGTAGCGACAGGGATAGCAGATGAAGGAACCGTCTGCGTGGTCACTGAAGATGAAGAAGAATGGAGAGAGAGACGAGAGCGAAGGAGAGAGATACTTACCTCGTCGGCGAGTGGCTTTACCTCCAGTGATCGTTGACCTACCCTGGCAAAGGTGCCATCATCTTGGGTGGGATAGGTGTTGGGATAGAGGAACTTGATGTACGTACATATGAAACGTACGTACGAGATCTTGGGATCTCGTTCAGGCTTCTCTAATCTCGACCTCAGGTCTTCAAAGATTGTTGTGGCGTAGTCAAAGTTTTGACCAGCGATAACGAAGTAGGCCATCTGCAGTTGTGTTTTGCTGGCTTGATCCAGCGAACCACTCTTCCCGCTCATGCACTGAATTATGTGCGAGAAGATAAAGTTCAGTTGTGAGGGCATCTGAGCTTTGAGGATCTTGGTGAGCTTCTTGTTGGGAATAGAAGATCTCGGTTTGTTTTCCCAACAATAACCCATTGCGTCCAGAAATGATATCAACTCATCATCAGTGGGGAGTGCGTCGAACCCATTCTTTGGTTTGTCAGGGAATCTTAAAGATTTCCTGAGGCTAAGAGCGGTCATGCTCCCTGGCCCCAAGTCCGTGCTGAA
This sequence comes from Arctium minus, assembly GCA_954870635.1. Taxonomy (NCBI): domain Eukaryota; kingdom Viridiplantae; phylum Streptophyta; class Magnoliopsida; order Asterales; family Asteraceae; genus Arctium; species Arctium minus. The sequence continues at coordinate 38,520,033 of OX941080.1, read as the reverse complement.
AGAGATAGCAGGGACTCGTTCACCTTTCTTGTTGGAGAGTTCAGTTGCATCAGCAGTGAACCAGAACTGTTGGAGGAGAGTCTTGGAGGGCTTAGGATCCACAGTGATCGCGTAAGCTATACATGACTGCTTGAGGAATTCAGCAGCTTCCACCAGATGTGGGTATTTGTCAGCTTTGAACTCGAGTCTTGCCAAATGATTACATTTAGTAATCTCAACTTCAGTGAGAGCGAATCGTACATGCTTGGAAGCAACGATTGAAGACTGTGTCATTTCTGTTATGAAAAGAAGCATAATAGAAGAAATGATTTAGATTAAAAATAATATGATTACCAGTTGCCATAGAAGAAGGGAAACTGGAAAAATATCAAGTTATTTTTAGGAATAGAAAAATAGTGTTCTGGGTAGAAAGAATGAAGAACACTTTAAAAGCCAAAAGGTTTTTATTGAAAAACATAAAATCAGAAAGAATGATCTTTAGTTTTTTAAAAAAACGTTTTATAAAATCCATGAAGAACAAGAACGAGTAGGATTTAAAAAAGAATAGAAAGCATACGAACAATGCACATAAACATGAAATAAACCTGTTTATTTTGAAGAAGAAGAGTTGCAGGTTCAATATTCTGGGTTTACTTGCTTGAGTGTTCTTGAGAGAGAAAATGTTTCTTGCGTTGACAGTTTTGAAAGCGTAAACCGTATAAAGGAGAGAAGAATTCCTTTTATACGAAGAGAGAGAAGAGAGAGAGTAGGAATGAAGCGGGAAAAGAAAGGATTATCATGACATTGACACGTTCCACGAAGTTGATTGGATAGAAGAGCAACGGACGAACGTGTCAGAAAAGGCATGTCGTGGATTGTCGGTTCAAATGACGTCATAGAAGAGAGAGACTGTTCATTTGTCCGTTTTGAAATTATCACTGAAGAAAAGTCAGCGATAGATTTTCCTTTTTAAAAGTATCCCTGATTGTAAAGATAGGGATAGATTTTCCTTTTAAAGGATCACTGACTAGAAATATCAGTGATTTAATGTTTTTCAAAAAGCTTTTAATCATTTGAAGAAAGTTCAGTGATTAAAGTTTATATTTTGAAAAAAAACATCTTTTGAGGGAAAGGAGAGAACATACCTGAGAGTCAGAATGTTTATCAGAGAGAATGATGAGAGGGGAACTTTTGATTACTGACACAATACATGAACGCTGAAGAATTATTCTTCGAGGTTCAGCATTCCAAGCTCACTGATGAGAAAGTTGAACCTTGTCTCATCAAGAGGTTTGGTGAATAAATCAGCAAGCTGAAAGTCAGTAGGGATAAAGTGAAGTTCAATATCACCATTCATCACATGATCTATGATAAAGTGATATCTGATCTCAATGTGTTTCGTTTTTGAATGTAGCACTGGATTATTTGCTATAGCGATAGCACTAGTGCTGTCGCAATAGATAGGAATCTTTGACAACTGAAGGTCATAATCTAATAGTTGATTTCTCATCCACAAGATTTGAGAACAACAGCTTCCAGCCGCTACGTATTCAGCTTCAGCTGTGGAAGTGGACACAGAATTTTGCTTCTTGCTTGTCCAGCTTACCAGCTTTCCTCCCAGGAGTTGACATCCACCAGTGGTACTCTTTCTGTCAAGTTTACAGCCTGCAAAATCACTATCAGAATAACCAGTTAGATCGAACCCTGAGTCTTTGGGATACCAAAGACCGAGGTTAGGAGTTTCTTTCAGATATCTGAAAATTCGCTTTACAGCGATCAGATGGGATTCCTTGGGTTCAGATTGATAGCGTGCACATAAACAAGTAAAGTACATAATGTCAGGTCGGCTCGCTGTTAGATACAGCAGGGAGCCTATCATTCCTCTATAGGCAGTGACATTAACAGGTTTACCAGAAGGATCTTTGTTAAGTGTCAGTGGTGGTGCCATAGGAGTTTTCATCGCTGAAGTTTGTGTGAGATCAAACTTCTTCAGCATATCGTTAACATACTTACCTTGGCAGATAAAAGTACCTTTGTCAGATTGTTTAATCTGAAGACCAAGAAAATATGTCAGCTCACCCATCATACTCATTTTATATTCTTTCTTCATTCTTTCAGCGAAGCGAGTACACAGAGATGGGTTAGTAGAACCAAATATTATGTCATCGACATATATTTGTACAAGAATTATATGACCTTTTATCTTTCTGAAAAATAACGTATTATCAATCTTGCCACGTTCAAAATTTTCAGAGATAAGAAAGGATGAGAGAGTGTCATACCAAGCACGAGGGGCTTGTTTTAGACCATAGAGAGTCTTATCCAGTTTATAAACATAATTTGGATACTTAGGGTCATAAAACCCTGGTGGTTGTTCTACATAGACTTCTTCATTTAGCTTTCCATTTAGGAACGCTGATTTTACGTCCATTTGATAAACGATGAAGTCTTTATAGACTGCATAAGCTAAGAATAGTCGAATTGCTTCGAGCCTGGCCACAGGGGCAAAGGTTTCATCATAGTCTATGCCTTCCTCTTGTCTGTATCCCTGAGCAACAAGTCGAGCCTTGTTGCGGGTTACAGTTCCATGTTCATCTAACTTGTTTCTAAACACCCATTTGGTGCCTATTACAGTTTTATCAGATGGTCTAGGAACGAGATTCCAAACTTTGTTTCGAGAGAACTCAGTCAGCTCTTCTTGCATAGCGCTGACCCAGTTTGGATCTCTGAGGGCATCATCAGTCTTCTTTGGTTCTATTAAAGAGAGAAAATTTACAAAGAGACAGATATTACCTGAGCTTCGTCGTGTCTGAATACCTGCTTCGAGATCACCAAGAATTTGATCTATGGGGTGATCTTTGGTCCATCGCTGAGCAGGAGCATGATTGCTTAACTCAGAGGTTGGATCAACAATTGGAATGTTTACTGATGAGGACGTTTGAGGTTCATCAGCGATTAACTGTTGAGTAGATTCACTAGAAAGGTTTTCAGACGAAGGGAGATTTGATGGTAGTAATGTGTTTAGAGGTTCTGCTGAGACCCATGAGGTGGATTCAGCGGTAGGATGTATAATGTTCGGATCATCATCAGCGGTTGGAGGATTAGAATGCTGATGGTTTGAGAAGAAAGGTTCTGTTTCTCTGTAGTGAGAAAGCATCCAAACATTTAACTCTTCATTGTCAGTGATTGGTTTAGAGTTCGCTGAGCGAGTTTCATCAAAAGTGACGTGAATTGTTTCTTCTACGGTTTGTCTTCTCTTGTTGAAAACTCTGTAGGCTTTGGAGATGGAGGAATATCCTAGAAATATTCCATCATCGGCTTTTGGGTCGAACTTTCCAAGTTGATCTCTGTTGTTTAAGATAAAGCACTGACAACCAAAGATATGAAGAAAGCTGATAGAAGGCTTCCTTCCAAGAAAAAGTTCATAAGCTGTCTTCCCAAATCGCTTTATTATCAGCGATCTGTTTTGAGTAAAACATGCAGTGTTTACAGCTTCTGCCCAAAATTGAGTAGGGAGGTGAGAATCGCTGAGCATTGATCTAGCAGCTTCTATGATCGTTCTGTTTCTTCTTTCAGCGACTCCATTTTGCTGAGGTGTTCTTACTGAAGAGAAGTTGTGAGAGATTCCCTTGTTCTCAAAGAAATTGTTCAGGGAACTATTTTTGAATTCAGTTCCATGATCACTTCTTATTGAACGAACAGTAAGATTGTTCAGCACTTCCATCTTTTTCACAAAAGATATTAGTTCTTCTGGAGTATCACTCTTACAACGAAGAAAGATAACCCAGGTGTAGCGAGAATATTCATCTACAATGACAAGCGTATATTTCTTTCCAGCTATTGATTGGATGTTGACAGGGCCAAATAGATCCATATGCAAGAGCTGAAGAGGACTTGTCACTGAGGAAACTTGTTTTGACTTGAAACTAGCTTTTGTTTGTTTTCCTTTTTCACATGCTGAGCAGAGAGATTCTTTAGCATATGAGTGCTGAGGAAGACCAGAAACCAGTTCCTTAGAAGAGAGAGAATTCAGGGTTTTGAAATTTAGATGAGAGAGCCTTTTATGCCATAGCCAGTTGACATCAGAAGAGGCCTTAGAGAGAAAACATAAGTTTTCAGTGATAGTAGAGTCCATATCTATTACATAGACATTTTCTCTGCGATAACCACTGAGAGCAAGTTTTCCTTTTTCATCTACCACTGAACATGCTTTCTTAGAAAAGCGAACTTCATAGTCTTTGTCACATAGCTGACTGATGCTTAGAAGGTTGTGCTTCAGTCCATCTACATAAGCGACTCTTCGAAAGGTAGTTGTCCCATTGCTGAGGACACCAAACCCTCGGGTAAATCCTTTTCCATTTCCACCAAAGGTCACAGAGGGACCTTTCTCTTCCTTGTATTCAGTGAGCAGGTCTCTTTGTCCAGTCATATGACGAGAACATCCACTATCGAGATACCAGATGCCCTTTGATCCCTGCATACATAAGGAAGATTAAGCGTTGTTTGGTACCCACTTTTCAATGGGTCCTTCAGAGTTAGTGGATAAGGAAGATTCAGCAGTCTTCACAGCTGATGAAGATTCAGCTTCAGTGTTAATCTTCACTTTGGTTAATTTCTTAACCTTAGTGGTATATTTCACTTTGGTTGATTTTTCAACTTTGGTGACTTTCTTTGCCTTAGAGGCATTTTTCTTCACTTTAGCTGTTTTATCAGCTTTGGTGGTATTTGGACATTTACTTGCAATATGATCAGTAAAACCACAGTGATAACATTTTCTGTATTTGAAAATGGTTTTAGGATCAGTAGAAGGTTTTGCAAGTTTAAGATGAGCAGGACCAGGTCCGAGAAGGCTTTTCTCATGAGATATGGGAGGGATTTTCATTTCTTCAGATCTCGTTGGTCTAAGGTCAATCTTTAGCTTTGGAGGACAGAGATCAAAAATTTCTATCACAGAGCTAGAGGATTGCTTAGCTGAAGGTTTAGAAGGAATTTTCAGCTTTGCTTTCCTGGTTGTCTTCTGAGGAAGGAGAATGGATTTTCCTTTATCCGTAGACTTAGTGTCTTTGGATTTTTCCTCAGAGATGGGATTTGAAGAAGAACAGGGATATAATTGATTATAAGAAGTGTCAAAGAAAGATGTGACAAAAGTTCCAAACTTAAGCGATGAACTTTCTTCTTTAGGATCATCCTGTGGTGTCCAAAAACCAAGACCAGTTCTATCACTTTCAGGAGTTTGAGCATTTATTATCTCAGAGATCTTTGTTGATGATTTGCATCATTTTTCAACATGAGCCTTTTCTGCTTTTAGAGCAGCGATGGCTTGTTCGCGTTCAATACTAATGATTTCATTTATAATGACTTGATCTTTCAACTTTTCTTCTAAAAGATTTAGTTCACTGATCTTTTCATGACATTTCTCTAGCTCTTGAGTTAAATATACATTTTTATTTTCAGCTTGAGTTTTGTCGTTTAGAGCATTATAAAGGTCAATCGTCAGCACATCAACAGCGCGACTTCTCTCAGCTTCAGGCAGAGAGGGATTTGTAGAGATAAATACCTGAGATGATATGTAGCTCATAGAAGGTTCAGATGGTTCTTCTACTTCTTCTTTAATCTCAGCCATGAGGCAAAGATTAGCGACTTCTTCTTCATCAGAAGATGATTCTTCTGATTCAGCCCAGTCATGTTCTTCAGCGATGAGACCTTTACCTTTTCGCTGATAGCTTTTCAGCTTTTGATATTTGTTCTTCAGCTTATGGTATTTGTCATCACTGGATCTTCTTGAGGTAGAAGGTTTGAAGACCTTTTTCGACCTGCACTCACTAGCAAAATGTCCAATTTTTTCGCAGTTATAGCAAGTGGCTGTAGCCTTATCAACCGGAGTTGATTTTGGCTTTTCAGTAAGAGAGAGAGGTTTACTTCTTCGGAAGTTACTTTTTCTTGCAAATCTCTTAAAAGAGTTTGTCAAGAGTGCTAAGGACTCATTAAACTCTGAAAGATCAGAGTCTGATAAATCCTCAGATTCAGAATCTAACTCAGTGATGGTGAGAGTAGATCGCTGAGATGGAATTATCTCTGACGAGACTAAAGCAACATGAGTGCTTTTGGAGTCTTTAGAATCTTTTACAAGATTCTTCTTCAGGAGATTAGATTGCTCATAGTTGAGCAATATTCCATACAGAGTGCTTAGAGAGAGAGTATGTAAGTCTTTTGTCAGCTTAAGACATATTGAATAACTGTCCCAGCTTTCAGGAAGACTTTCCAAGAATTTTGTTAGGACCTCAGAATTAGAATAGGTCCTTCCAACAGTTCTTAGGTCAATGATCAGGCAGTTAAACCGCTGATGAATGTCAGAAAGAGATTCATTCTTACGAGCGATAAAACTTTCATACTGTCTTACCAAGTTAATCTTTCGAGTCTCTTGAATTTCAGTGGTGCCCTCATATTGAACACATATGGTTTCCCACATTTCTTTAGAAGTTTTCAGATGCATGATGGAATGGAAAACTTCATCAGGCAGAGCCATTGAGATAATGGTTTTTGCTCTTGCATCTATTCCTACCTTCTTTTTATCTTCATCACTCCACTGTCTTATTTCCTTAACGACATATCGTTCAGGGACAGCTTCAGTGGTGGCAGTAGCGGGAACCGCAACTATAATTCTAACAGGTTCATAGGGTCCGTTTTCTATATATTCAGGTATAGTAGGATCTGCACCTTCAAGAAATAGCATCATTCGATTTTTCCATAGAGAAAAGTTATCTCTGCTAAATCGAGGAGGTTTAGAAAGTGAACCATTATCATAGTAGTTTGTGTTTGTGTTTAGTGCCATTTTTAGAATAGCAAGGAAGAGTATACAGCAAGATCTTGTTTATTAGATTAAACAAACTGCTCTGATACCACTTGTTGGTCCCGAAGGTGCTTAACAAGTTTGTAGAAGGGGGGGGGGGGTTGAATACAAACACAGAAATTAAAGTTTAATAAATTGTTTATTGATAAATCAAACTACAATTTACAAGTTTGTTGCGGAATAAGATTAAGACAGACTCAATCTAAACAAACTTAAGAAACACTAAGATGATTGCACAAGAAATTCAGAGACTGGGGGATTAAGAGAGATAGAAAACAAGGGTTTCTATATGGAGTTAAAGGATTGAGCACTCTCTCAGATGGAGAGGTAATCTTTCTATTTATACCCTATGCATTAAATGCATGGCAGGGCGCTTTACACGTGGCGTTGAGTGATTGGCTTTGGGAGTCTGACTTTGGGAGACATGCTTTCGGCCGTATTATGAACAGTGTAGTTGACAGAGTTGTTGTACGATTTGTGGCAGAGACGTGTCCGTTCTGACACATCGTACTGGTTGTGCAAGGTAAGACAAAAAGAAACTTGAGACATAAGCTTTGTGATCTTTTGATCGCTGAATATCTCTTCTTTCAGAGATAGAAGAGGTTCAGCTATCGCTGAAGCTTTTCCTCATGTTCCTTCGCGTATATGTAGAGTTGTCTTTGATTCACTGATATCCGCATCAGATCACTAGTAGACTTCTCTTTGTTCAGCAGCTTCGTCTTCGATTCAGCTATGAACATATGTTGACGCGAGACATGTCTTTTGGGATTACGTTGCTGTTTACATCAGAGACTACCAGCGATAACTGAACAGACTCAGTTTGATCGCTGATAGTGAAACACTAATACATATGAAATGTTTACAAGAAAGGTCATCAGCGATAACTGAACAGACTCAGTCTGATCGCTGATGGTGAAACACTAATACATATTAAAACGTAATTTTCACTAAGTATAGAAGATGGTCGTTATCAAATCACTGAGAGAGTTTGGATCAACAGAAGTCATCACCTATACTCCCCCTTAAATTAGGCATCTGAAATATGTCAGTTAAAACAGGATAGAGATCAAACACTCCCTTTTGAATTGTAGACCATCATATCAGTAAAATCTATCAGTGAAAAAGTACAGGATAGAGATCAGATCAATTCTCTTGGGATGTAGACCATCATATCCATCGGATGCAAAAACAGGAGTAAGGTCTTTTGATCGCTGAGGTCCGAGTCCTAAACTGTTGTGTTTAGAAGTCAAACTCCTTTGAAGAACGGGTCCTAAGCTGTGTACTTAGAAGCCATAATCTTGACATTGAGGTGCGGGATTTGAACTGCTGTGTTCAAAAGCCATTGTTCTCTTACTCCCCCTTGACTTGAAGTGCCTGCAACAAAGAATCAGTTTTCTTCTTTGGTACCTACTGGTATTTGGGTCCACGAATGTTAGTTGCAGTTCTTGTAGGGGTAATAGAGTAAGAACCATACCAGAAATGATCACTCGTTTTGTGAATATGACCATGTGTACAACAGTAAGAACAATAATATTTCTTACCTGAAAACCTGAGTAATTGATCTCTCGAGTAGATATGGTCAGGTTTACCTTTATGCGCTTTGTTCTTCTTGGCTTTGTGTGTATGTACACATGATGTCTTTCCTTTCAGCTCATCTTTCATCTCATCTTTAACTGGTTTCTTCTTCCAGACCAGTTCCTCTGCCTTGTAACTTCTTCTTTTCGGATATGTACCTGAACCATCTAAATTTCTATCATAGAAAATGTTAGAACTACAAATCTGATCAAAAGATTTAACTGACCTCTTGGAAGAAACATTTTTCTGATTTGAACTTGAAGCAGTCTTTTCAAGCTCTTTAATCTTTGAAGCAAAGTTGTCTCTTTCTTTAACAAGTAGGTCAATCTTCTTCATGAACTCAGACTTTGTTTTCTGCTCTTTCAGTGCATTTTCAGATAGTTCAGATAGCTTAATAGTCAGCTTTCTAATCTCGGTCTCAAATATGCTTCTTTCTTCTTCAAACCCCTTCTCAGCATCATTTCTTTGGCCGGATATTTCTTTGAAGAATCCCACATTCTTCTGTTCAATGGCCTTCTTTTCTTTAACAAACTTCTCTCTTTCCAATATAAGTACTTTCTCAAAATCGGAAACTTGTTGAGAAAGCTTTATGCATTTAAGCTCAACTGACTTCTTCTCTTCAAAACACTTTCTTGAGAAATCTGAGAAATTCTTTGAAAAACCTTTCTTTTCACTCTCAAAATTAGATTTATCTTCAGCAAGCTTTTGCTCCAAATCAGATATATTCTTTTTAAGCTCAGCATTCTCAGATTCCAATTTCTTAACTTTCTGCTCATTGCTCTCAACAGAGACTGTCTGCTGAATTTTAGCTTCCAACTTAGAAATCTTTCCTTTTAGCTCAGACACAACTGTTGGCCCTAACATCGTCCATTCAATATAGTCCCATATCTCCTTTCCTGTTGACTTGTATAAATCTTTTCCTGTCAACTGATAGGTTTTTATGTGACCATTAATATCATGACGAATACTGTTAAACACAAAAGTTCGGGCTAAAATATCAGCTTTCTTTCTTTTCTCCCAATTCTCAATACAATCTTTTGTTGGAGTTTGAGGTTTCATCTCTCCTTCAGTCAGTGACAATCTGATATAACAACTCAGCTCATGTGTATCTACAAAGTTGAAAAAAATCAGCTTTCCATTGCTCGTATCTTCCTCTGAGTAAAATTGGAGAACTCATCCTGTTTCAAACAGAATTTAAAAAAAATGATTGTCAGTTGAAATGAATTCAAAATCAAAATTCAGACAAACTAAACTTTTCTCTCTCAGAAAACTTTGAATGAGAAATAACTTGATAAAAAATGATCGTTCCCAAACAATTCAGAGAAGTTTGACTTTTGGATAAAAAAATATTTTTTGAAAAAAATCGATCTTTGGTACTCGCAGACTGAGACTTATAAACACAAACTCTCAGACTGTATGAACTTTCCGAGCAGTAAAACTTTCAGATCATGTAAACCAAATGAACTGATAAAACTAGCAGACTGTGTTAAAACACAGATTACAGTCAAAACAACAAATAACTCTCAAAACTTGAATTATAAGTTGCAAGTCCTGTGTTATGAACTGAAAATCACAGCTCACTTGCAATTGAAACCCAAAGTTGCAGAATGAATGTTTTTGATCTAGAAAACCACATATTTCTTCAATTGAAACCCAATCAATCAGAATTTACAGTCTGTGTGAATAAGAACTCTCAGAATACAAAAATTGAAACACAGTTTACAAGAAGCTGCATTGAATCACATATGTTGAAACATGCAAACTGCACAAATGAGAACTGAAACCTGCAGACCGAATCACAGGTTGTTTACACTGGAACCCTGCAGACTGTTTAAACAGATTACAGTCGAATGGACTGATAAAATACAAATACAAACTGTGTTGAATTAAACTTTCTTGCTGTGTGAATGATATGAGTTCAAACTGAGAACTGATCAATTCAAACCATGAACCAAGAACTTGCAAATTATCTGCACTTGAAGACCATGTAAACTGTGTTCATGAAAAATGAATTTCAATTGAAACCTGCACAGATTGAAAAACACAGATTAATTGAAAAAAAAATGAAACTTTTATCACATAAGCTAAAACTCAGATTACAAACTCTCAAACACAGATTACAAACTCACAAACACAGATTACAAACTCAAAGAACACTTGAATTACAACACTATTTGAATTCAAAAACTGCACTCATGAAAATCACAAAGAAATCGAATTTGCAGACTGCAAGAACCAAGATAAAATTCACAGACTACAACAAAAATTATAACTTGCAGGCTATAGATCAAAACAAACTCAAAGCCAAAAATTCACAAGTTACATAAGCTGTGTAAACTCATGAAAATCACAAATCCTTCAAATTCAATACTGCATATTATTTGAACATGAAAATCTCAATGAAATTGAATATACAGACTGATGAATTGGAATGAACAGATCCCTTTCAAAATGAAACTTACAAACTACTTGAATTCAAAACTTGAAATTCACAGTCTGTATTCATGAATTTGAAACATACATTTCAAATACCCACACACACAATTCAGTTTACTAACCAGGACTGAATTTATGAATTTGACAGACAATCTTTGAAATATGCAAGCTACTTCAATTGGAATTCACAGTTCATATGAAAAATAACTCGCAAACTTTGAATCATGAACTGTACAAAATTAGAAACACGCAGATTGAATAATCCATGAATACGCAGACCAAACTGTGTTCAAACTGAATCTTGCAACCTGGTTTGCGTCAACAGAGAATAGTGCAAAACCACCAATTGATAAGAAAATCAAATTGAAACAAAGTCAAGACTGGAAATTGATTTCAAATCAAAATTCTAAACTGCAGCAAAATCGACCCATTAATCTCTTTGATTTCAAACTGTGATTTCAAAAACTGCAGCGCCGATTTGAAATCAACACCTCAGATAATAGTCACCAATTGCCATGAACATCAATTTGCAGTTGTGTTTTGCGTGAGAAATGCTTGGTGAGAACCTGTGGTTTGCGTGAGACCCTATTGGCGAGAACCTGTGGTTTGCGTGAGACCCTATTGACGAGAACCTGTGGTTTGCGTGAGACCTTATTGACGAGAACATGTGGTTTGCGTGAGACCCTATTGGCGAGAACCTGTCCTTTGCGTGAATAGACTATGACGCAAACCTTTGAATCAAAAATTGATTTACGTGAACAGACAGAGACGCAAACCTAAGGTTTGCTTCAATAGTGAATAGCGCAAATTGAACCTGATACTCGTTCAAATCGATTCAGAGATCAAGAAGTGCGATATGTGTGTAACCTGGAAATTGACCAGGGTACTTCCTTCGATCGATGTCAAGAATGTGAAATCCTGCAAATCAATTATGGAGTGTGTTGCAAGAACTAATGTTGATGAAGAATAAAACCAAATGATTTGATCTTTTTGTGTTCTTCATCAGCTTGCGTAATCTTCAATTGATGACAGTTCAGATTTCAAGATCACAGATCAAGATCCAGAAAGATTTCAAAATTGAAGAATCAATACTTCTCCACCGATTTATTCAATTTACTTGCACCGTCCCACTTGAAATTCTAATCCAATCACCATCATCCACTATGAAAACTCAAATTGATGGTAATCTTGACAATTTTCTATCGACCCACTATCTAATTTTATATCCAATCAAAAGTAGCTCATGTCGGCCATGAATTTCATTTCACCAACCACATTATCACCACCTCACACAAATTTGAATCCACTGATTTGATTTCAATTCAGTTCTCAGATTTGCGAGAGGAATGCTTGGTGCAAATCTATGTTTGCGTGAGTAACAAAATTGATTATCCAAAATTTCATGAGTTGATTGATCTGCGTGTTCTTCAAGAATTCGCAGATTTGATTCAAAAATTCTAACCTGCAATTCAAGAATTAATATGTGAAATCAAGTGAACAAGAACAAATCAAACAGACAATACTAATCCTGTGAATCATTTTCACAATCAAAATGCATCAATTCAATGAGAATTTGTGAAACAAATCAAATTTCAGAGTTCTTGATGTTAACAGTGTGATCCAAAATTCAGAAATCGATTTAATTTTCTGAATAAATTTCTCTGAAAAATGTTTGGTACGGCTCTGATACCAATTGTGAATAATAATTTCCCAAACAATCAACCAATTCTCATAAAAGATATGACAATTATCAAGAACAAGAGAGAGAAACTAGAGAGAGAAAGTAGATCTTGTATTTCAATCACACGTCTCTTACAAAATGAAATGTTTACAATGAAAGTGCTTACTCAATACTTACAAAGCAAATGCTATTTATACCAACTAAACTAAACTAAAACTTAATGATTAAGAAAACTAATACAACTTTGACTTTGACAAAACAACTTTGACTTAGACAATGTTGACTTTACAAGATTGACTTTTCTAATTAAATCTTGGATACAATATCTTGACTTAACACCTTATATGATAGATATTTTTTTTAAGATAAAATTTTCTTATTTCTTGTCTAGATGTAGGAGGGGGGATTTTATTTATTTATTTATATTTTTCTGGGGGGGGTGATGGTAGCGAAGGTTGTGACGGGGGAGGAGATCAGTGTGGATGTGAGGGAAACGTGCAGACAGGCAACGATGAAGGGTCACAAAGAAAATCTCCTTTCTTAATAGGGAATTAAAAGTCGTTATTGAAAAGATCAAAATCGAGTAAAATAACAAATAACAATGGTAAAATTGAAGTAACTAAATTGTAGAGGTAAAAACTAAGACATTATTTGGCAAACATAAGCTAACTTATTTTTTGAGTAATCGTTTGGATGCACACATAAGTTGCTTATTGATAAGCTACTTGGAGTAGTTTATGAAGAGTCTTTTGACATTTTTTTTGAATATAATCTTGATTAATATTAATTATTGCTATTATTAATTATAAATAAATATTAACTATTAATTATAAATAAATATTAATTATTCATAAAATATTAATTTATAGTATTTAAAATTAATTAAAAATTATTAACTAATTTTAACTATAAAATTATTAATTAATTTTAATTATACAAAAAGATATTAATAATAATTATTTATTATTTATAAATGTTATTGTTGGTCCCAAATAGCAGTAAATAAACAAGCAAAGTATTGTAGAAGGGGGGGGGGGGTGAATACAATACACACAGATTTTCACTTAATTTAATTCTTATTGATTTGAAATCAAGAATTACACATAGAAAAGTTTTGATTGTTGCGGAAGAGAACAGATGAATCTGCTCAAACAATCTAACACTAAGAGAAATGAAGAACAATTGTAAAACACTTAGAAAACAAAAAGAACTTCGTAGAGAGAAAAAGCCAGTGCACTAAGAAAGCTTGAAGGTTGTAGAACTGGTGATCTTGCATGTTGAACCATCCTCCATATTTATAGTGCCTCATGCATTAAATGCATGGGACACCTGTTGAACAAAGGATGGACACAGGTCTTCAGCAATGTACCTTTTGTCTTGAGGTGTTTTGGCTTGAAGTGTTGACCTGCATGATGGTGTAGACCTTTCCTTAAAATGGTGTAGGAGACAAAGCTTACTTTATCTGATCTTCAGATGAGGTCCACGTCAATGCAAGATATCACAAAGATACTTTGTCAGAAAAGTACAATGTGTTTGAGAAATCTTCAGGCCTTGAAGATTAAGAAGTCTTCGGTTGCCAAAGAGTTCTTCGGCTCCTGAAGACTGAGAGGTCTTCGGCTCCTAAGACTGAGAGGTCTTCGGCTGCTAAGACTGAGAGGTCTTCGGCTCCTAAGACTGAGAAGTTTTCGGCTTCCGAAGATTGAGAAATCTTCGGCTTCCGAAGAGGTCTTCGGCTCCTGAAGACTGAGAGGTCTTCGGCTCCTGAAGACTGAGATCGGCACCATCCTGGCCAATGGTGTTGATCAAGTAGGCATACTTGGCTTTAGGCTGAGGAATCTATCTTCAATCCGCTTTGAGAGATATTCTCCTTCTTTGTCTTCTTCGGCTGATCTTCGACTTCACCGAATATTTGTATAGAAATCAAGCTGCTAAAAGAACCTCAAAATATTCTAAGTATGATGATACAAAATGGAAGATCGGAAGGTCATCTTCAAATCTTCAGATGACCCAACAGTTATTGACAATTTAATTATTTTTTAATTATTATTCACTATATTTAGATATCAAAATTGATGCTTAAAACAATTGACAGTACAAGCTATTTACATTTTACACAATCTCATTGTATTCCATTTTCTCTTGCTTGATATATATCGGAATTTGATGTATCAATGTCGTTGTTAATGGAATCTGATCAACCTTTTGGGACTCAACCCCCTGTTTAGTATCTTTCTCTTTACCGTTTTTTGTTTGAGAGCTTTCAACATTTTTTTTCTTCTGAAAGGGGGTTCGGTTGACGATCATTTCGCAAAGTTATTTTCTTTACGTGCTCATGACTTGGGTTTGTTTAGTCATACTTGGCAATGTACCCCTTCTCTTTCATTCAACTGTTCAACTAGTTAGCCAACTTGTTTCTCCAAGCAACAAATGATTTGGTAGTAATGTGTGTTATTTGCATATAATTTTTCATCATTACCGTCATGTCTTCCATTTGTTTTTCACCATTGTTTTTCAAGCGGTGATGATCCTTGCCCGTTGTGATTATTATTACCATTAAAGTTTTGATTGCGACTTTGATTATTTTGGTGGTAATTCCACAAGTAGATTTTTTTATTCTATCATTAGCAATTGATTTTAAACTTTTCCCATGATTTTAGCTGAAATGAAATTATTGAATTTGGGTGTTAAACATGATATCAACTATCAACATCTCATGTCAATCATGAAAGTAAACTGTGTAAATGGTGGTTCACTGTATGTTTTAAAAATGATATTGAATAGGGAAATTGACCCAAATGGCCCAAACATTGAACTGGATTGGCCTCCTAGCCCATTCTCGCTATGTTTTACGGAAATAGCCCAAGGGACGCAATGGAGCCCAGGGGCGCAATGGAGCCCTAGGGCGCAATTGCTCCCGGACGCAATTGCGCCCTAGGGCTCCATTGCGCCCCTGGGCACGTGTCAAGCCCAGGTTAACCCTAATTAGGGTTTCTCCTTGGAATTTTGTTTGTTTGCTATTTTTCACGATTTCCAGTTGCTTTTTCATGTTGATTTTTACTGTTTTTTTCAAAAAGTTGTGATATCAAATTTATTTTAGCAGATAAATTGATTCCCTGTGTTTTTTGAAATTGATTCCCTAGATTATTGCTATAAAACCAACAACCACTGAAGTTGTAAACCACCATTTTCATCCACAAATTTCAGACAATTGTTTTGCTTGTGTATCTGTGCGTGTTTTTTTTGAAAATATGAGATCCGGAGATGATAAAGTCAAGTTACATCTCCTAAGCGGTGGTTCATGGCAGCAGGATGGTAACGGGTGGGAGTATGTTACCGATCAACCGATAACCCGTGTCAAGGTGGCACCTAACATTACGCATCTTTGGTTGGTTAATTGTATTCACAGAAAATTTCGTATCGATCCTGCTCTTGGTACGATTAGAATATCGTATAAGGTTAATGATGGTCTTTATGAGTTATGCAACAATGACGATGTTTTGTCTTTCATTCAATTTTTTGACGGTGAAAATAATCCACCAACACTCTGTGTGTTTGTCGATCCATCGATGTCCGGTGGAAGCGATCTCGGTGGTACTTCGAATGCCGGAGGCGGTGTGGATGAATCTGATGATACCCCATATGTTGTTCTCGAAACACAACAAGGAGGAGAAGCAGAACAACAAGAAGATGACGACGACGAAGTTTATAGACATGATGAGGAGTCTCATGTTTACCACTTGGGTTTATCTGATGTTGATACTGATGAAGACGACGACGAACCAGAAAGTAGTCCTATCAAATCATACGGTGGGATAAATGATTTCTTTGATATGCCCCCTCCACTTCCATCAGCGACCCCAGTCATCACACCCAACCTACCCCCACGTTATAGTCGTAGTAGAAGAGTAAGTTTGGGTCAAGTATTCCAGACGAAAGACGATCTTACACTCGCTCTCGGTTTGAAGTTTCTTGAAGAGGGTTTTGAGTTTGGAGTTCATCGATCAAACAAAACCAGATACGATGCCAGATGTAAGCAAGCCGGATGTTCTTGGCGTATCTATGCGACCTCTGTCGAAAATACCAATATGTTTCATGTTCGTATATTGGAAGACGTACACACTTGCTCGAGGACGCAGCTGCATCCCAACCACCATCAAGCAAACAGTAGAGTGTTGGGTACTTTTATTTACCCTAAAGTGAAGGATACCAACAGGACATACCGTGGATCCGACATTGTCAACGACGTCAGATCGGATTTGAAAATAGATATTTCTTACTGGCAAGCCTGGCGCGCAAAAGCTTATGCACTCACGATGGTGCGTGGTACCCCTGAAGAATCGTTTACCCGACTCCCCTGCTTTCTCTATAATCTGGAGCTTCGGAATCCTGGTACCGTTACCTCCATAAGGACAGACAGTAGAGAACGTTTTGAGATGTGTTTCGCTGCCCTCGGTTGCGCGGTACGTGGTTATTTTAATAACTTTCGTGGTTATTTTAATTGAACTGCTATATTGAATAATGTTATAATATGAAAATGCCTTAAATATCTAGATTCGATCGTTTACCACACACTTGCGTCCGATCATTATCATCGATGCGGCTCATTTGAAGGGTACTTACTTAGGCACAATGTTCTTAGCCGTTGCTATGGACGCAAATAACCAGATTGTGCCCATCGCTTTCGGAGTTGGTAGGTCTGAGAGTGGGGATGTTCGGACTTGGTTCTTAACCATGCTGAAGCGTTGTATCGGGGAACCCGATGGGTTGGTTTTTGTATCCGACAGGGCTGCTTCAATTCACCAAGCAATTAATACGGTGTACCCGGGCGCCCATCATGCACTTTGTTGTCGCCATCTAATGATGAACGTAAAAACCAGGGACAACAGGGTCAGATACAGGAAGAAGTTATTTTGGAGGACGTGTAAAGCATATACGGTGGAGGAGTTTGAACTGAATATGACGGGTCTACGAGCTGTTTTACCTCTTGGAGCTCCGCTTATGGACCAGGTTGGACCGGAGAAATGGTCAAGGGCCCATTTCCCAGGAATGCGTTACAACATAATGACATCGAACAGTGCCGAGTCGGTGAATGCATTGTCTCGTTTTGCACGGAGCCTGCCTATTGTGGCCCTTATGGATTATTTCCGATGTTTTCAGCAAGAATGGTATTCGATTCGTCGGAGAAATGGAGGTTATCATCCTTGGATTTTTTACTGTTTGAATTTTATGTTTTCATTTTTGCAACACTAACGTAACAAATTTGTGTTATCGCAGAAGAAATGGTGAATCGTCTCACGCCTTGGGCGGAGGCCAAAATAGAAAAGAGAATTCACAAGTCGGCAACGTGGACTGTACATGAGATTGGTCGAGGTTACTGGGAAGTCCGCGATGGGGTTAGGGACGCAGAAGTTGACTTCAATAATCGTCTTTGCTCGTGCAGGAAATGGCAGTTATCAGGAATACCATGCGGCCATGTCATCGCCGTCGCAAGAAATCAACGGTGTACAGACGTCTCCCATCTGGCGACTGGTTACTACGCGTCGGATAATTTCCGACAAACTTACGCAGAGATCATACATCCAGTCGGTCCAGGAGAAGGATGGGTTGTTCCAGACCACCCGCTTATGACCGTTAGACCACCGGTCGTAATAAGAAGGGCTGGTCGACCGAGTAACCATGACCGTATCCCGTCTCAGGGCGAGGATTCCATCCAGAGAAGATGTTCTCGTTGTGGACAATTAGGACACACTCGAGCAAACTGTCCATCTCCTGCACCAGTAAATGTGAGCCGACAAAGGGCATCTGGTAGTCGACAAACTGAAAGGGCATCCGGTAGTCGACAAACTCACAGGGCATCTGGTAGTCAACAAACACAACCAGTATCAACCCAAGAGAATTATGAAAGTTTTAGACATGGTACTTTTGATTTAAATGTTGATCTAAACGAGTAAACCATGTATGTAATAAACCTTTTATTAATATTATTATTGCTCTATAAAGTTGACTTCCGTTTTATCCACCTTATCGTGTTTTTTAAGTTGGAAGCTGTTATTTACAAAAGTATCCATCAAACCAAAATTTTATTGAAACCAAAGAAAACGGATGAAGTGCATCGATACAACAACCATCTTTGGAGGAGCCTACTACGGGTAGATTTCCTGGATCCTGATGATCCAGTCAGACTTTTCCTTAATCATGTCCTCCATGCCGGTGTAGCTGTCTTTGATTTCTATCACTTCATCTTCTAAGTCATTAATCTCTCGTTTCATCGCCCTAACCCTGCGCTTCATTTCTTCCAAGAACTCCTTCTTCTCCGCAATACACGCCTCTTTATCTTTCTGAATATCCATGTTGCTTAGCCACATCCTTCTTATGTTTTGTATATCTGCATTCGCCGCATCACATGACTCTCTCAACCTGGTAGGCAGTACTTGAGACATTGGTAGACCCGGCTGTTGGTGAGCTTGATACTCTGGTGGGGATTCTCCCCCATGAGCATGGTAGTATGCCTCTCGTGCATTGTTAAACTCTTCCCACTCCTGAGGCGTAATTGGACGATCGGCCGCAGTTCTACCAAACTGTGCCCACTCCTCCGTTGTCTCGGGTGCCTTCCAGTTAATCCTTCTTGATCCATCATTTAATTGTTGGATATATGCGGAGCCTGAAGCACCATTCGCTGACCTTCTACCCCTGGAACGTGAACCACCAGCCATTAAGTTATGAAAATGTAGAGAATGGTTGTAAACGGTGTGGAGGGTAGATAACAAGTTGTGAATTACTACTTCACCATAAAATCTACTTATGGTCGATGAGAAGATAGGGAGGGGCGCAATTGCGCCCGGGAGCAATTGCGCCCCACTACTCAACTGCAAAGTGTCTGACAGGATTCACTGCAAAGTTATGGAACAATTCCCCTGCAAAGCCTGTTGTCAGGATTCCCTTGTAAAGCATTAAACGACAACGATTCCCCTGCAAATGTAGAGGGGCGCAATTGCGTCCGGGCGCAATTGCGCCCCTGTCCTTAGATTTTGGCTATAAATAACGGGGTTATACCAAAGTTATAGTTCACACCATACAACATTTTCATAGCATAATAGTCCCCTCTTTGACCAAACACATGGCTGGAAATGCATCATCGTCAAACCCACCGTCTTCACAAATAATGCCCTCCAGACTGAAAAAAGCGATAGAGAAAAGTGAAGCGAAGATCGAACAACTCACCGAAGAGTGGAAGGAAATGATGGCCAAGAAGGATGGCCACTTGCGAAGGATCGACGCGGACAAGGAGGAGATAAGAAGGTTGAAGAGGGAGATAAAAGAGAAAGAAGACCGTATTCGCCAGGACAACGTTCAAGTAAACAAGCTTATGCAAGATTTTGCAGTACTGCAAGCGCAGGTTACCCAGAAACAAAATTGGATTGATCAATGTAAAGCACTTTATCCTTAGCATTTTTGGATTTTCTATGTTGCTAGTTTGTACCCTTATTGCTATCACTTTCTTTCATGGTGCTTGTGTTGTTGTATTTCTTTCGTTGGTTGTTTAGTTCATATGCATTGTATCCGTTCAATGTTATTAGATATGTTCAATTTATTGAAATGATGCTTGTCTTGAAATTAACTAAAACTTCCAAAAATTTTATATACGTAGATAAATATGCAAGGTCCTAAAAAGGTCCTAAAATGAATCATACATTTCGATTTGTCTGTATCATGGACCAAAAAACATCCGTCATATGACACCTCAATGCTGCCGCCCTTGTCGACTCATCCTCCTGGGCTCTTGGGACCTCGTTATTCGCTAAATGGGTGAGGAACATGCATGACAAAGGACCACAATCGCCCAAAGAACCCTGCTGTTGTGGTACCCCATCTGCGTGTACCCAAGTGAAGTCATGGCTTGCAGCTGCAAGTGATTGGCAAACAGCTAGGGTAAGAAGTTCCGGTAGATCGTTGGCGAACTTCGTCATCATTTCATTAAAGGTGTCCACATATGACGGGCTCCTGAAGCTATCATATATAACCATCTTCATGGTTTCTAGGTTTAAGTCGCCAACAACCCAATGCTTTTGGTCGATGCAAATGGGAATAAATACCTGAAATATTTGTTAAAAAACAAACCAACAGTGAATAACATTAAACTATACAGAAAGTTATAAATAACAAGTTTTTTTTAGAAATTGAAATTCATACATGTTCAACAGACCACCATGGTACACCATCCGGCTCCTTCAACATTTTGTAGACAGATTTCGGCCCCCCACCAAAGAGCAAGACATGCATGAAATCGGACGTCATCACCGTCCAAGTGGCACTGGGCGAACGCGACTCGCGGATAAACCGAACCCATCCGTCGATGTGCTATATAATAAATAAAAAAATGTTAAGTCATAAATGGACATTATGATAGACAAACTGAAATGACGCTTTAGTACTAACATCATTTTCGAGCCACCCCGAGCCCTGCAGACCGAGTAATAATCCCCACCAGTCCCGTCCGACAGCATGGGTGGGTATGCACCTAAGCCAATAATCCGGCAAATCATTATCATGCCACCTTTTGGCAATAGCGGATGAAGTGTAACTGGAAGCAGAAGAAGTGGTGGCAGCATCTGCTTGCTGACGAGGATGAGGGACCTTCGATGGGCGGCGCTGGATAGGTGGGCGTGTAGTAGGAGGCAAAGCGGTGAAAGGAGGGCGCAATGATTTCCCGGGATATTTCTCGCGCTGCGGCCTCTGGATAACAACGGCCGACGGACGAAGTTGTGTGTCCTGGGACACTGCAGGATGAGGCGTATCCTGAAACAAAGCCCCAACAAACCCCTCCAAACCCATCTGTTGCGCTCCACTATCATGGAGCAACGCCCCGAATGTGCCCTGCAAAATATGTTGGGTCCTCACAACTTTGTTCTATTAAATAAATAGCAAATGTAACAAACAAATCTCTTAACTTACATGCTGAGTATGTTGGCCTTGTGTAAGCCCCGTGTACGCTGCCCCAGAGCCCTGCAAAATAACATTGAGGATATTCAGTTTCCATTCATAATATAAAAATCAAATTACCCACCAAATTGAATAACTTACATGTATAATTTGTTGTGGTGGTGTAACGAACTGAGATCCTAATAGGTCATCAAACGTGCCTAAGCCTGATGAACTCTGCACATTAATCTAAGTGATGTCATATGTGGTTTAAAAATGATGTCATATGTGGTTTAAAAACGATTGAAATAACTAACATTATCCGTGTATTGGGACGACCCTCCGAAGTACGAAGATCCGAACCCATGCGGTATGTCGTCGGGCTGGGAGGGCTGTCCACCCTGCTGCTGGGATGGAATCTGGCATCAAGCATATTAAACCACGTAAAGGTTCAAAAGATAACATTTAAAACCAGGTCCGTTAATTTAAGTTAAACACTTACCTGCCAAGCGCTAAACTGCCTCTCCATCTCGGCAATGCGTCTCTCAAGACTTTCTTGGTATGCACGATCAGATGCCCATTTCTCGGCTTGCCGTCTCTCAAGATCTTCATGCTCAATGCGATGAGAAGTCCGAAAGTCATGGTAATCATCCTTCCACCGCGTAAACTCAGACCACCGATCAGCATAGGGGTCAACATGCGGACTATGCTGATAGTGGCCTGCTGGACTATGCCCAGCACGGAATGGTGGCTCATCGTAAGAGCTGGCCCCATGTGGCCTGCTGACGCCTGCGTCATCGTCAGTCTGGTCTCCCTCTGAATCAGTTTGAACTTCTATACCAACAATTAACAACATTATCATAAATATCAGATAATCTAAAACGACTTCTCTTTATAAAAAAAAATTATACATATCGGATAACTTAGAATGACTTCTCACCCTCGTCAACATCCTGCGTAACTCTAGCCCTCTTCGTCTGTCGACGCCCCGCCGTACTACTAAACCAGCGATGGCTCTCCGTATACCATTCCTGACTCTCCTCCCACGGCGTCGGAACAAGGCGATCACGTGGCATCCTATCATCCTAATATATTGAAAAATAACCATGTTAGAAATCCACACGAGGGCCCCACTTATCACAATTTTTTGGTCGTAGTAGATGTAACTTACCGTCGAGACATCCATGAGATTATGGGCATGATAGCTACCAATAACTGTCGAAGACCTAGCCCAACGAACTGCACGTGGCATCCTGGTGGTCAATATATAATACGTGCTGGCCATAGGAAAGGTCTCCAAAATCCATATCTGTGAATTATAATACCCAGACAGTAGTAAATATTTTCTAGAAATAGGGAATTCGGGTAGGTTGTAAAAATATTAATTTGATATCAACTTACTAACCTTGAAGGCAAATAAAAAACCAGTTAACGACATCCTATATTTATGGTCCGGTCGTTTCTGGATCGCTTTATTCATCTGATTGTAGGTGTGCGCCCATATATAGGATCCCCAGGGATACTGATTAAACACGCTCATATCATCAATTGCCCGAAGTACAGGGTCGGGAATATGCTGGGACAACTGATGACCGAGGAAGAACGTCTCAACCATCATCATCAGACAAATACGGACGGCAGAATCATCATCGATATGGGCCCGCCCCTCGTCAGCAGTGCCGATAATATTGAATAAATCTGTGATGTGTCGCACCGTCAACTGGCCTTGCGGGAACATCCGTCTAACAAACCCACCGGACCGATTCTTATGCAACTTCGGGTGCGGTCCGAAACGGAGTGCTGTGATAAGACAGAACTCCTCACGGCCGAACCGAAGCGCGTGCTCACCAACCTCATAAATCATCTCGTCATCCCGTATATTTTCCGGGAAGACCTGTGTCTGCAAGAATATGTGGACCAAGGTCGGGTCGGCAGATGTATCGGTCAATTGCAACCAATGACCGAAACATGTCTCCTTGAATAGCTCTAATCGCCGGGAGTTCAATTTCTGGCGAATCGAGTCCACCAGGGACATCTTACTCTTAATATTCAACTTTCCTGTGTAGAAAGTTCTTCCCTGCATAATAAGTGTCATTTTCTAATATTCAACTTTTCTATACGGACCTAAATTGTCAGTTTCTAATGTAGAGGGACCTAAAGTGTAAATTTCAAATGTTAAGGGACCTAAAGTGTATGTTTCTAAAGTAAAGGGACCTAAAGTGTAAATTTCAAAATTTTAGGGACCTAAAGTGTCACTATCTAATTTTAAGGGACCAAAAGTCTCAGTTTCTAAATTTTTGGGACCTAAAGTGTCAATTCATAAATTTCAAGGGCCTAAAATGTAAATTTAAAAAGTTAAGGGACCTAAACTGAATGTTTCTAAAGTAAACGAACCTAAAGTGTAAATTCCTTAATTTATAGGACCTAAAGTGTATGTTTCTCAAGTAAAGGGTCCTAAAGTCTAAATTTTAAAATTAAAGGCACCAAAAGTGTAAATTTCTAATATGTAATGTCTAATTTTTAAAAGTGTAATTTTTAAAAAAATTAAAGGATTATTGTATAATGTGTAAATTTTTACAATGTTCTATAATGTCAACATTAAATTTTAAAACTAGGCTATTATTAACTATAAATTTAAACCATACATAACAACAAAACCTATCAATGAAAATAAAAATATACCAAAAAAATTCATCCAAAACTAGGCTTTTAACTACAACCATTTAAAAGTATAAACCATACATAACAACATAATCTATCCATGGAAATGAAAATATACCAAAAAAAGTCATCAAAAATAATGTTTTTAACTACAACCATTTAAAACTATACAACATACACAATAACAAAATCTAACAATGGAGAAGAAAATATATCAAAAAATCATCCAAAATAATGCTTTTAAGTACAACCATTTAAGACTATACAACATACACAATAACAAAATCTAACAATGGAGATGAAAATATACCAAAAAATCATCCAAAATAATGCTTTTAAGTACAACCATTTAAGACTATACAACATACACAATAACAAAATCTAACAATGGAGATGAAAATATACCAAAAAAATCATCCAAAAAATTAAAATGATAACTACAACCATTTAACACTATAAACCATCCAAAATCTATTAATATAAGTGAAAAATACACTAACCTCAGCCATTTGTGGATTGAGTAATTAAAAATGTGCAAAAATGGAGTTTGTCGACGAGAGAAAATGACAGCTCCGGCAAGTGGGGTTGGATCGAGTAATTAAAAATGGAGCTGGTCGACGTACTTTCAGTATAAAGTGCCCAGGGGCGCAATGGAGCCCTAGGGCGCAATTGCGTCCGGGCGCAATTGCGTCCGGGAGCAATTGCGCCCTAGGGCTCCATTGCGCCCCTGGGCTCCATTGCGTCCCTTGGGCTATTTCCGAAAACATAGCGAGAATTGGGCTAGGAGGCCAATCCAGTTCAATGTTTGGGCCATTTGGGTCAATTTCCCTATTGAATAATCATATAAATAACTGTAAGAGTGAATTGTGGATTTGGTCCTCGTGTTTTGTTACTTTCTTTGACTACGGTCCCTATAGTATGTTTATTGTGGATTTGGTCCCTGTGGTATTCAGTTTATCTTGGTCATGGTCCCTCTGACTAACGCATCCGTTAACTCCATTAAATCAGGGACCATTTTAGTCATTTTGCCTAATTTGTGTCTTATTATGATAAGAAAAATAAAAAATATATTTTTAACACATACACACACACACACACACACACACACATATATATATATATATATATATATATACTATATTATAAAAACGACATAAAAAACTCTTAATTACAACATTTTAAGCACATGTTACAACTAATTAAAGTCAATTACTTAATTTACAATTTCTTAATGCTTTGGTACAACCTTTCCAAGCACAGTATCTCACATAATTATCTATTTGTGGAATGGATACTCATTTATTAATATAACTATTTGTTTTTTTTTTGTGGAGGATTTTATAAAATAGATTTTATATTAGCATATAATATATTTTAAATGTAGATTTTACATTTAAATCTATATTAATGAGATGTAATATAAAATCTATTTAAGTCAATAGTCAGATAAATATGTTGTGAGACATGTCGTTTGAGTTTTAAATAATATAATACAAAACTATTACCATTATTATTGCACAAACTTATAACAACAAACGATTAAGAATATATGCAAGTTAACCATTTATGAAAATACATTCGTTTTTCACATTGTATTTTATTAACTGTTAACAGAGAAATTACGTTTCATTTTAACTCGGTTCAATATTCCAACAAAAAATTTATCCTTCCGTGCAATGCACGGGCCCAACACTAGTATATCAAAATAAATAAAATAGGATGTTATTGTATGACTTGATTCTTTAAATTTTAAAAAAAATTAATTATATTAAATATGATTTTATTTTATTATTTTATTTTTAAAAATGAATTAAAATAAGATATGTTTTTATGATTTGATTTATTAAATTAAAACTTTAATTATGTTAAAGGCGATATAATTTTATTGTTCTTTTACTATCATCACAACAAACAAACTTATTATCGATATTTTGACACCAAAATAATTGAAAACCTGAGAAATGAACTCTAATTTTATCATCTTAAAATTAGAGGTTCCAATTTTCATATTGTTTTTCAGTCAAAAATTAAAAATCAACTGTTTAGATTTTAACAAAATAAAGTATTTAAGTTACGAATATTTTAACCCACAATAAAATTAACAAGTGTAATAAACTAATAATTACACATTTCTAAAACCGTGTGCTTTTTTTTTTTATTATGAACATTTATTTTGGGACGACAGAAGTACAGAATAATGATAAGACCATATGTCGTATCTTTCTATTGATGGATGTTGTAGCTAACCCTAAATTGAAAAACAATATGAAAATTGGAACCTCTAATTTTAAGATGATAAAATTAGAGTTCATTTATCAATGATTTTCAATGATTTTGATGTCAAAATATCGATAATAAGTTTGTTTGTTGCAATGATAGTAAAGAACAATAAAATTGTATCGCCTTTAACATAATTAAAGTTTTAATTTAATAAATCAAATCATAAAAACATATCTTATTTTATTCGCTCTAAATAAAATAAGATATAATTTTATAATCTAGTTTGTTTAAATTAAAATTTAATTACATTAAAACAATAAAACCATAACTTTTTCCACCATTACATAAAATAATAAAAATAAATCATATTTAATATAATTAATTTTTTTAAAAATTTAAAGAATCAAATCATACAATAACATCCTATTTTATTTATTTTGATATATATATATATATATATATGTGTGTGTGTGTTAAAAATATATTTTTTATTTTTCTTATCATAAAAAGACACAAATTAAGCAAAATGACTAAAATGGTCCTTGATTTAATGGAGTTAACGGATGCGTTAATCAGAGGGACCATGACCAAGATAAATTGAATACCACATGAACCAAATCCACAATAAACATACTATAGGGACCGTAGTCAAAGAAAGTAACAAAACACGGAGACCAAATCCACAATTCACTCTAATTGTAATAAAACATGATATAAGAAATAATACTTGGATGTGGATGTGTTGTGATTGAAATTGTAAATAATAATCACATTTGATGATGTTAAGTGTTTGACATATTCTAACTATTTATAAAAGGTAACATATATGATAAATATATAAATGTTTTTTATTATTTTATTTGATAATCAATTTTGTTACAACTAGTATATATCAAAATGATATTTTTTTGACCCATAACAAAGATAAATAACCCAACATAAACTTAAACTAAAATGTATCTATATGAAACATACTTTTTTTTTTGGAAGGGTGTCCTAAGCTATGCTTAGACTAATCATTTAACAAATTATGACTCTAAGACATCAATCTTGATTAAACCTCAGTTGCCACAATTGTTGTGTACAGATGAATTCGAACCCTAGACAGATGAAATATTTCATCACATTCCCATGACCTTAACCAGTACGTCACAACCCTTGTGATTACATGAGACATACTTGGTCAAAATATAAATAAATCCATAGGACTCAAATGAATTTGGGTTGATGTAATTAGCATAAAATTGATAAAAGGATTTCTGGATTATAACCTTCTAAAAGTCAGAGTTCAATTTCACCCAAAAAATAAATAAAATAGATCTACAGTAATGTAAGTAGACATAAATCATGCAAATAAGTATAAACTGATCACAACGAAGATAAACAACCAACACATGCTAAAATGAAGCAACAAGAATTTAAAACAATAAAATACTTATAATAAAAAATACAAATATTGTTTATTATCAATAAATTTCAAGTTATTTAATCATATTTGTATTTTTGTTATGAGAGTTGATTGCTTAATGAATACCGAAAACATTTCTAATTATTTATTGTTATATCTCAATGGTTTTTGTTAGATATTAAATGTATAATTCAGTGGCAATCTTAAAATTTGTAGATGTTCAGTGGCCAGCCTGAGAATAAGTAAAATTTTTGGAAAGGATGTCTTAGTCCCTTGGTAGTGGCCACCCCTGTAAAGATGGAATATTCCACTACATCCCCCAGGCCTTAACCAGGACGACACAACCCTTGTGGTTAAAGTAAAACTTTAGGGGCCTAAAATATCCAAAAGGAAAAAAAATCTCATTCCTGCACCGGCTGCCGGCACAGCCGACGTTGGAAACGTAAGGCACACATGTTTTATTCGTTGAATAAAGCGACGTGCACAAACAGTTTCATGTCTCCGACCACCTACGTCGCCACCGTAGAATTACGCAGCCTTGAGACCGTTCATTAGTTGCGAAAGGTCACATGAAGAGATCTTTGTATACTTGTAACTATGAACAAATTTGAAATACTGCCTATGGTCAAAATCAAAATAATTACAAACGAGAATCGAGTTAGGGAAAAAAAAAAAAAGACGAAAAAGACTAGCAAAGCTGTACATTTACTATGTGTTAAAAGAAATTACTTAAGAAGGCGTAAAAGATGCTGTCAAATTCACAGTTAAGCGGACACAGCAGTTGTTTCAGTCGTCTTGTCCTCAAGCAGCGGTGTGGTGTTTGATCGCTCAGTAGTTGCATTGGGAGGCTCGTTATCTTCATCGTATCTGTCTACACTGTGAAGAAAGATACCTGCAAGTGCGCAACAAGGCAAAAAAAGATGGTCATACATGTGTTCTGTTCTTGTTTCAAGTAATGAGCTAATTCATCGATTCATTATGAATAGCGAGGTAAAAGTTGGCTGCTTAAGTTACTATGTGAGATATGAGCCCCCATCAGATTACTTTCCAAAAAAGCTCTTGAGGAGGGAAGGGGTTCCAACAATGGAATGGTCCAAGTCTAGCCGATGAAGGACTCCATCAAAGGCTAGACGGAAACAAATGCCCAGAGGGTTTGAGTCCCTTAGAGTGGTAGATATTGGCTCTGATACCATGTGTGATATTTGGAACCCCATTTGATTACTCTAAAAAAAGAGCCTTTAAGGAAAAAAGGGGGTTCGAACATATATTGAGGAGAAACGGTTATATCCTTTTGTCCCAAAACCAAAACAAACGAGCATTTTGCCCAAATCAT
Source organism: Arctium minus (assembly GCA_954870635.1). NCBI lineage: Eukaryota > Viridiplantae > Streptophyta > Magnoliopsida > Asterales > Asteraceae > Arctium > Arctium minus. The sequence continues at coordinate 38,490,971 of OX941080.1, read as the reverse complement.
ACCTATAAACCATATCCCAGCTGCCAAAAACAGTATTGAAGTTAGGATCAAAGCAGTTGTCCTCCAGTTGTTAATATTGTCCTGCATTACAAAACATAATAGTATGATCCCTTTACAGCTTCTTATCAAAACAGCGATCAAGTGCTACGTTCATTGGCCAATAACTTGGGAAATATCTCATTTTTGTTCGGCCTATTTTGATGGGGCAGAAAGAAAATGCATTTTTGTCCCCAGTCTAATATCGCTACAAACGTGGGACAAGTTTTCTTATTAATAAAACAACACATGGAAAGTATAGCTATGGATGAGGAAAGACAAACCTGGATAACTCCGACAAGAGGAGAGGAAGGCACATCACCAAAGACATGAATTGACACGGTAGACATAGCCATAGATAATGGTCGCAAACTTGGTTTAACGGTATGGAGACACACAAAATTCACGGGACCCTGCAATAGGAAAATGTGTGAAGTTTCTATCAGCATCTACAATTATGAAAATAGTTATGATAACACTTGGTAAATGTCAGACAAGTAAAACCAAACGAGCCCAATATCTCCCGTCCTATATCCCACTCGGAGGTGGGGTCCAGGGGTGGGATGTACGCAGACGATCTATGCCCCAACACAAATTTGTTGTGCAAATTAATGTTTTTCATGTAAAAGTCAACAAGGAGATTTTACCTGAGTGGCAAATACAAGTATCTCTCCGATGAGAAAGAGAACTATAAAGGCGTACAGGTTCTTGAAACAAAAAGCACTGAAGCAAAATATCGCGCCAAGAAAAGTTGCCGTGGACAGAAGCTGCAAAACATAAACAGGTTTAATCACATACAAACAACAAAAGTTTATCCCTCGATTATCGAGAAACACTAATAAAATGCGAGAAACATATAGCAAGATGAATACCACCAATTATAAGATTGATGAAAGTGTAGATTTGAAGGCAAAAATGTAAACCTTGAAAGCATTGGGGATAGTAGAGTTCATGCGATCCAGGATAATTCCTCCTGCCAATGTCCCCACAATTCCACCCACGATCGTGATTCCTCCAAACAACAGATCGGCATTGCTCTGTAAATAATAAAAATCTTAGATGAAGAAATCGGACAACTAAGCTTTTTGCTATTTATTTGTCATAAACTTATGACTTGTAGTTAATAATTGGCAGCTAATGAAGGTTAAGTATGCTTACCATATGATATATGCTATAACCAGCCTTCGGTCCCCAATATGAATATGCACCTATGACGAAATTGTATGCAATATAACCTAGGAAAAACCGTTCATCGTACACGATTAGTGCACAGAATCGTAGGATAATGATGAAGTATTCAGTCATATTAGTATGGCTCAATGATTATTCTGTATTTGAATGTGTTTATCAATTGTTATTAGTTAGTTTTATAGAATTCAAAGAGCTTTAAAAAATTGTATGCATGCAGTATTCACTTGTAAATTTGAAATTTAAGGGATTATACATTACTAAGCAATACCAAATGCTTAATAAATTGTTATATAGTATAGATATAGATTAGTATATAAAAGATGGAGTAAATCAGGTACCTAGAACATTGACGACATATATCTTCTCAAGCAAAAGCGCTTTCATATCTTGCCAAAATCTAGATAAACCAGATCTGCAATAACGATAGTACCGAACTGTTTATAACCGTGAAGTGTTTTCAGTTTCAGATTCATTGGTTAGAGAACACACCTGGAAGGTTTGTTTGAACTACGATCCAACACTGGGACATCTTTATCAGTTGTAATAACTGCATCAATACAAACGTTTGTATCAAAACCATGATGCCGGTAAAACTTCTTTTGCACGCACCTCGACTAATTCCAGATAAATCCCAAGTGTCCCTGAGGAAACTCGAACCAGCGAAATATGGCGAGGAGCCCCACGGCGTAACCTTTATTTGCCAGTTGAGCCAGCCCTTAATGTTAACTTAAAATTGAACTTTTCTTTTTCACGACTAATAGCTTCTAAGAATAGCAAGGATTTCCCTATTTTACAAGAATATATAGCAAGATAGAGCACCTTCAACTTCTATAACATTTGTTTCTGGAGTTGTCAATGATTTTTTCGATCCGGCAGGAGAAAAACCTGAATTTTCAAATTGATGAACAACAACAATTATTATGTATTTATTTTATGTATTTAATATATGAATAATGAATAACTTTTTTATGGTTTGCTTTTAGATTTGAATATTTATACACACACATATATCTTACTCAAAATATACCTTTCATTTGCAAAGGCTTCATTACAAAACCCAAAATTGCAAACGGCAGCATGAGAATTGCCTCACCGAAAAATGCGTAGCGCCAACCAAAGCCATTTCCCACCTAGAAACCGAGAAAGAAGATCGAAAGCCATTAGGTTCACCTCTTGCAGTCGAATTTAGAAGACGCAACATATGAGAAATGGTTATAAACAAATAGTCGTAGTAAAATGTTTGAGAATCATCAGCATCCTAAAAAAGACTCACCAATTTGAAATAGTCGTACAAATATTACTTACCCATCCACCATAAACATAACCAATGGCAATTCCAGTCGGTATGCACATGTAGAATATGCCCAGCCAAGCCGTTCTCTGTATTAAATAAGGATACAAGTCAAGTCATTGTCATCAAAAATCGAAAAAGCAAAAATAACGTGAATTGCCTCTATCCCAAGGGGTAGAGAGAAATTACCTCTCTACCCTTTGGGATAGGACAAAGGTAAGGTTTGGGAAGGGTAAGATGGAACCTGAGTAACTGGAGCATTATCATCAATGAATGGGGCTGCAAGACTAATGAAAGATGCCTCACCGACACCAACTAGCCTGAAAAATTACGTTAGGAGTGAGGAACCGTTAAAACTACGCAGTCACGTGTTTTCTAATGGTTTTATGGTGTTTAAAGTAGTCTACTCACATTCGGCAGATTGTGATGGACCAAAAATCAATTGATATCCCACAACCAGCTGCAGCAAAAGTCCAAACTGACAATCCAACGCCAATAAGCCTAAAGGGATTGATGCTGCACAGGAAATGTTCGATTATTAGTCAAATGTCTTAACTACCCTTCATGAACAAAGGGTGGAATCTTGGACCGCGTTTAGTAGCATTAACCTTTCCTAACAGTGATGACTGATAACCAGCGAATAGTAGCTTTAACTTGCAATGTTGCCAAAATAGGAAATATTGACATTTTCATGGAACATTCCAAAATTGAAAGGCCAAAATGCAACAAAGTTTGGTTTAGTTCCTATTTAATGTAAAAAATGAATTTTTTTTCTCAATTCATGTAACAAAGTTTCAAAATTTCCTATTTTACACCCGTTTTTGACCGGTAACCTGCTTATCTTGTAACATTTGAAGACGTGGATATACCCGTTTACCAAAGGTTTATGTAAACTTCACGAAAAAGCTACAGCGGAGTGGATGATTAACTTGACATTGACAATAGGAAATTTTGAAACTTTATTACATTAATTGAGTAGAAAAGTTATTTTCCTACACTAAGGCTATGTTTGGCAAAAAAAGCTAGCTTATAAGCTAGCTTTTTTTCCTGGTACATGTTTGGATGACCATAAGCTAGCTTATTGAAACGCTACTCAAAGTAGCGTTTTGAAAAGCTAGCTTATCAGCTACAAGCTAGCTTATAAGCTAGTTTGCCAAACAATGCCTAAATAGGAACCAAGCATAGGATGAATATACATTTAAACTTCGTTGCCTATTCCCCAAATGGAAAATGTTGCTTTTTGCATCGGATGGAAGTACTTTAACAGCAGCTTAAAGTCCGTTATCCATATTAACACGGTTGGCATGGGGGCAACTAATAATTTAAAATATACGTACGTATTACCTCTTGGCCAAGGATGCAAATATTGGAGATGCCACAAGAAGTCCAACCATGAAAGCAGAAGAAATCACACCATCTTTGAAATTGCTAAGGTCAAAATCACCCCTGTAGAACATAAAGGAATTGATAAATCTTTCTTGATGGATGGTTGTAGCTTGTTATCGATTTTCTCTCAAAAGCATAAAGTGTATACTATCTTAATATTATCGCGAAAGCACCCAATTTATGTTATATTTGTTCGTTAACTGTAAAGACTTACTGAATTCCGCTACCGTGAGAGCATACACCACTTTCTGTGCAAACTCTTGCACTTCCGTTTACACCATTGCTAGCAATGGCTCCTCGATCCACATAATTTACCATATTGATCACACAAAATATCACAAGCAGCCTGTGCAAATACAATCAGTAAGTCCACGACTTCAATCTTTACTTAAGACTAAGCTAAAGCTATAACAAAATCACAAGCTACACATGTCCGTAAGAGAGTAGCAGGGTGACCCCACAGGTGTGTTTGGTACACGGGACTGGACAGTACAAAAACCTCTTGTCCCACGTTTGAAATGACATTAGACTGGGACAGTACGGACCATACTACTTGAGTATGACAAAAATGAATATTTTCTTTTGGTGGGACCGAAATCAGGGAGATGTGAGAAGATTGGTAAATTACTAAACTACCCATGTCAAATTGAAACTCTAGCACCCGCTTGGTTTAACAGAACGTTTTTGTGGGATGCAAATTTCGTGGAAGTATTTGGAATTGGAAGGACCCGAAAGGATTTGAATTTTTTGGTAAATTTGGGTTGTAGGATTTGGAATGGAATTAAATTCCATTTTTTATAGATATTTTATAAAAAAAACAAAGTATAAATAATTATAAAAATATTTAAATTACCTTTTATTAATTGATTATTACAAAAAATGTATTTAACATATATTAAAACATTTTTACAAACAAATCCTATGAAATCCCGTGAACCACAAACTACCAGTGAGATTTCTATATCTAAACGTTCGTGGGATTTAATTGAAATCCAGGAATTCAATTCCGACTATGGATTGGAAGGGAATTCAATTTCAAATCCCTACAAATCCCACAAGTTAGCCCTAAAATCTTTCAGAATTCTTTCACCTGCCTACTCCTCTCGTGTCCGACCAAACGTACCCGAGTGGACCAGTTGATTGCATTTTTGTGCCAAGACACTATTTTCATGATTTAAAGTTTTGAACCCCAAATAAGTACTGTTTCAACTTTGATAATAAGAAGGACATAATCCAAGATACCCAACATGGAATCAATAATTAAAGGTCTAATTGAGGCAAAAAAACAGAATCAAAACTCAAACCCTAATTATCGCTTAGGAATCACAGAGTAACAAACATGATAAAACGTCAAACAACACAAATAAACCCCAAAACCAAATTCGAATAACCAATTAATTTGGCATATGAATTAAAAAAAAAACTGAAAAATTACTTGAATTTCCACATTCATCTAATAAAAAAGAAAGTAAAGATGGTACCTTTTAGGAGTGAACCAAGAAGGAGCAGGTTCAGATAAAGAAATAGGAGTTTTAGCCATGTCTGATTCAATCACTTTCTCAACCGGAACAACAACACCACCAGCAGCAGCAGCAGCAGCAGCAGGGTTTGATTCTTGATCTTGAACCGCCGTATCAGACCCTGCCTCAACACCCATATATAATAATATATATATGTATGTATGTATGTGTGTGTTTTAGTATGTGTATAGATGTAGATATATATATATATATATAATATTATATATCTATATCTATTCTATTCCATAGTGAGTATTGATGTGGGTATCAAGCAAAATAGACTTTTGTGTTGACTTGCTTGAATGGTAAGCGTTTGAGAACCCCTTGTGTTTATTGTTGATGATAAGGATTATTATGATAATGGTGGTTTGAATTTAGAGGTTGTTGATGAAGGAGGAATAGGAATTGGAAGTGAAAGAGTTTTTGTGGATTTGTAATTTCGATTTGTTGTTGTGATGTTTTCTTTCAAGTGAAAGAGTTGACAGCTTTTTCTCAACTTACACTATCGGGTAGGCCCCATGTTACCTTGAAAATCTCGTAATTAGATGTCATTCTCTAACTTTATGAATTATTGACTCTAGTATCTTTGTGCCACCATATTTTTTTATTTTGGTTTTGATAGATCCATCTTCAATAGTCATGCTAAATTGTATGTTAAAATAGAGAAAAGATGAGAGATTTTGTCTTTTGATAGAAAAATAATATTTTATTAATGTAATGATTATTTTAATAATATAATCAATGTTATAATATCTAAAATAGAATAGTTGTTGAAGTTGGAACGATTTTTTTTGGAAATTTTGCCTTTTGATACCCTATTTTAGAAAAAATATAGCATAACTGTTGGTGATGCTCTTAAATGTATTAGAGTATCTCCAATAACTTTGATAAAATAGAAAATTTTGGTTTTTTCTTTGTTATTTCTCTCCAACAGCTTTGCTATATGGTTTGCTAAAATAGAGAAAGATCAAAAAATCTCTAAATATAGATAATTCTTTATAATCTCTAAATTGGAGAGATAAAATATTATTTTATTCAATTCAACCAATAAGATTCAATTTTTAACATTTTATTTTAAGTTTTTTTTTAAAGTTTATTGGGATGATAAATTATGGAATATTATAATAATATAAATAATGATTGATTCTTTAAAATAGAAAAGTTGTTGGATGTTGGAAGAAAATGTTTTTAGAAATTTTGACTTTCCATTCTCTATTTTAGAAAAAAAAAATTAGCAATGCTGTTGGAGATGCTTTTAGAACATCTTCTTTAAAATGGGGACGAAATTTTGGTTCAATACATTCTTCAAAACATTATCCAAAATGGAGAAAATAGGAGTGAGATAATGAAAATCTTCAAATTTGGGGATATCTTCAAAATTGATTATTTATGAGAGATAAATGGTTTTTTATTTTTTCTACCAATGAAATTGTTTTAAAATTAAATGTTTATGAGAGATAAATGTTTTTTTTTATTTCTTCTACCAATGAAATTGTTTTAAAATTAAATGTTTATGAGAGATAAATGGTTTTTTATTTCTTCTACCAATGAAATTGTTTTAAAATTAAATGTTTATGAGAGAGAAATAATATTTTATGAGTTGTATTAAATATTTAAATAACATAATTAATTGTGTAATCTCCAAAATAGAGAATCTGTTGAAGATGAAGATGTTTTTTTTGGAGATTTTAACCTTTTACTTCTCCATTTTAGAGAAACAGTTGGAGATGCTATTAAAATCAAGGGTTTTGTTTTGATTTTTATTTTAAGAATTTATTTTCAAATTTTTTTTTTATGTTGTATTATGTTTTTCTTGTAATCGAATATGTAAACGAAGAAATATTTTTGAACGACAGTAGTCGTGGTGGTGGTGACAATGTCGACGATTGGGGGGGGGGGGGGGGTGTGGTGTTGATTAAATTGGATGCAAAAATAATTTTTTTCTTAAAACCAAGTTATAAAATTTGTTATATTTGCAATGAATAGGAACTCAATTCCTTCAGTTATGCCAATTAATGATCAAATCATTTAACCACGGAACCTCACAGAATCCAATCAATTAAATCCATAGACCAAACATCATCAAGGAATTTGCCATTCCAATTTATCAAATTTCTTCGGATTCTACGATCCAAATGACAAATAAGTTTCTTTCAAATATACCTAAATTATTTATAAATTTTATAATTTAAGGGGCTGTTTGTTTACCTCTTAATGGTTCCATTAAGAGGCAACCCCTGAATCGCTAAGAGGTAAATCTTGTTTGGCAAAAAAAGGGGTTGCCTCTTAATGGTTCAAAAATCCTCTTAATGATTTTGTATCTTGATCCTCCCTTAACCATTAAGAGCCCTGATTTCATTATGAACAATTAGCAAACAACCATATTTCATTTTACACTATATCATAAAAACCTCTTAATCATTTAGACCATTTAATCATTGTGTATTAAACCATTCAGCCAAAAAATCCTAAGTGAAAAGGGCAGTGACCAAGTTGGTGAAACATCCCACGTGGGTCGTAAATCTGAAATGTTTGGGAAATCATGAAGACCAAATATATTATTATTAATTAATAATAGTAAATCATTTGAATCTAGAGACTCTTTATGCCTTCACTTCAAATCAAAGATCCCAAAAACACTTTGTAGGTTTCATATATAATTACAAGGCCAAAAGTAAAACCATTTCTAGCATCAAAACATTAGCTTTTTCCCTTATTGTGGTAACAAACATCATTTTTGTTACCATATAGTTCTAACTCAGATAACCTCTTCTAAAATTATAATCCTCAATATTTGATTTTGCTCAATTCTTCATAAACTAACTAAACTGCTTTGATGCAAGAATTGATTGAGATGTTTATACAGGTTTTAAACGAGTTATAAGAAGTTTGCTTTAAAATGAGTTATTGATTTTGCTCGATTCTTCCGTGAAACAAATGATCCATATACATTGCCAACCGCCCGTTTTTCTGCTTGAAATCACACAAAATACAACCAAAACCTGTTTTGAATAGTTGCAGGATTTTGGGAATAAATTATATACAACATCATTCCTAACTTCACTTCTCCTTTAAACCTCATTTTGAATCCCATTTTTCTGTCTTCTAAAATGATCCCTATGATCAATGTATGTATAACTCAATCTCACAACATAAATTCAAAATTTCGACGAATCTATAAGTTTAATCTCTAGTGTTGGGTTGGACCATCGTTATCTGTATCAAGTTCACAATATAACACACCTCTCCCATCCTCCCCTTGAGGGACCTCCTTCGGTTGTTCCAATTTCTCCTGTGTCATTAAGATCCGGTCTCTCTCCGGCAGACTGATTCTTACCGATTCTTCCTTTTCCGAGAGCGCAGATACAGGTTTTCTCGTCACTACTAAATCCGCAACTCTCAACTGCACAAATGTAAAACCTTCGGTGAGGTTTGAAACATTGACTTTATGTAAGACTGGGCTCTACCAGTAACCTGGGTCCCGCTAGGTCAATGACCCTTTGGTAAAAAAGAAAAAAACATGCACTATAATATGAGCACCTGTAATGGCTTCATAGCATCAGGATCAGTATCCTTGGGTACGATAACTGATTGAGCTTGCAACTCCATCGAGTCACGAACAAGTTGACTTAAAAAGGATACATCATCGGACATAACACCAAGCCCTTTCAGAAGCTTTGACCCCAGCTGCAAACTTGTCTGCAACGATTGAGCCACAGATTTATGTCAGAATAGCCAATGAGAACCGTAAATATTTTGAGAAACCAACTATTCATGCTTTATTCATGATGAATAATATTCACGATCACTCAAGGTTATTCATCATGAATAATACATGAAATAGTTGGTACTAGAAACTGGTGTCATACCTCTGCATTTTCAAGAATGGCGTCGGTTGCCCCTGCTTCTTTCAGATCTAAGAGATGTGGGATGTCTTTAGCTCGGGCATATATAGGTATCTGTACATTCGAGTTCCTTTAGGATACATTTAACTCCAAATAAATCGAATGTTTTAAGGTTCAAGAAAAGTACTGCAGGGAATGCAAGCCGAATCCTTTCAACAGCCTCGACTGCCCTCTGCCTTCCTTCGTACATAACCATCACGGCTTTAGGAGAAGATATACCAGCCGACTGCAGAACTGCTGCACGTGACCCATCTCCATATAGGATAGGGAACCCAAGTTTTCTAGATTCCTGCTCGACAAAGTTATTCAAACTCCAAATTCAACTTCAGAAAATATTAGCAACATTTGGATCGAAGGATGTAACCTTTTCAACATATGTACACATATAAAATAGAACTAACCTTTACTACAGCCGGATCAAGATCGAAGGCAACAAAAGGCCATCCAGCATCCCCATCTAGTCCAGAAGCCAGTGGAGTGGACAGGAAGTTGGCAAGAACCTGCATGCTAAAAAGCTTGAAAAAGTCCAACCAACGTACGGTATTATAAATCACAAGTAGAGGAACTGCTGTACCTGACTCATTTGTCCAAACCCGAGGATAACAACTGGTTCAGTAGCGTCAAAATTTACCTCTTCAGCAGTTTTCTACAGCCAAACTTAGAAAGTCATCATATATACATAGACAAGGACTGTTAGGGTGCATTTTGCATGCAGACCGAACGGGAAAGAGTGAGGCAGGTGGGTGAAAGAATGGTGAACGGTTTTAGGGTTTTGATTTGACATGGGTACTTTAGTAATTTATGTATCTTGTCCCATCTCCCAGATTTTTTGTTCCACCTATTTTGGTAGTTCTGTCATGTCCCAATCTATGTTGTGCCAAACATGAGACAATATTAAAATTTTTTGTTCTGTCACAAATACCAAACACACGCTTAATGACCAATAAATCGCTTCTGATAACATATGGTAACTAGGACTTCCACATTATAGAATCAATATATTCGATTTGCTCACACAAAACATTTGGTATAATTTGAAGGAAGAGGGTCAAAGGGAACCGTTTAGCTTACATCTTCTTCATCGACATTTTCACCAATAAACTCAGCAGCCTTCCGTCCAAGATCATTAAGCAAGGGGGTCAGCGCCATTGACAACACAACAACAATTATAAGAAGCTTGTTAAGCTCAAGCGGCAACACCCCTAGCCTACAAAGTCGTGAAATATCCAAGTTCAGAATGATTGGAAGGTTATGAAAACAAAAAACAAACGAGCCTGGTATATCCGAAGATAGGGTCTTGGGGATGAGATGTACGCAAATCTGACATTTACCCTCAGAGTAAAGTGGCTGTTTTCGTGAAGACCCCCAACTGGAGGGTTATCAAATGTTGAAAATGAATATATGTGCATCAAAAAATTCACGCTAACCTGTTGGCAAGGGAAAAAACTACGAATCCAAATTCACCACCCTGAGAAAGAAGCAACCCTATTCTTACACTCTCTTGCAAAGTTAGTCCAACACGGGGACCGATTGCTGTTATAATCAGGGTCTTGATAACAATTAAACCTGCTAATAGTGACAATACATTCGGCCACTCTCGGATAAGGAGCTGCACAAGAAAGTTACTCGGTTTTATGCACATTCCATATAGAAACTTCAATGCATATATACATTCTAGTTTCCTTGTTTCAGGAGATTTAGGTTCTTTCATATATTAGTTTCCATCTTTTTACGAGATTTGGGTTGCTATCATAATTTAGCTTCCCAGAGCTCCATTGTGTGTACCATAATTGTATATTATCAACTTCGAATACACAAATCATGATTCACGAAACGATAAAATTTTGAAAAGTAGGATTTTGGAAGTTCCTGATCTAGATATCTATGCACTTGTGTCTGAGAACACTAACCAGTAATTATATACATTCCATATAGAAACGTAAATGCATAGACATACCTGCGTATCAATAGATGTTCCAGTCGTTACAAAGAATAACCCAAGAAGTAATCCCCTAAAAGGCCTTATATCCGCTTCAATCTGCGTCCTGAAATTTGTTTCAGCCAACAGAGCCCCAGCTAAAAAAGCTCCAAGCTGCACAATCATACCAATTCAGCAACGAACCTAAAGAGGGTCCTTTCGTTAACTGACCTTCTGACAAGTTCTTTTTTTCAATAAAAAAAATGACCTGAAAGTTTTGAGAATGCCACTGCTTAACAAAAGAACGCCTAGAAACTTGTCATAAGGTCATGCATTTAAAAAAGCACTTGTCAGGAGGTCATTTAGCTAAATAACCCACTTAAGACCCCTTTCATCCACATCTGTAATATACTAATAAGTAAAAATAAATGAATAAATAAATCAGACCGTATCACTGAAGCCTAATTTCTGAGTTATAAGTGATGTTCCAGCAACCGTTAATAAACAAAGTGCTACAAAAGCTTCCGAGCTTCTTGCTTCTGCAACAACCTGAGACATATGAATATGATTTGTTTTTCGCAGCATGTACTAAAGCTTCACTTTCTTGAAAAGAAGGGATTTTCATACCTCAAAAACACGTCTAAGAAGGAATTTTCCACCGAGAGAAAGCAAACCTAGTCCACCTAAAGCCTTCAAACTTTCTTTCACAAGCATCGGCAAAATACTCTCTTCTACTATATTCTGCAGAAAATAAATGCAAATTAGCAAGATTAGTATTTAAACTACTCGATATCAAAGAGTGCAAGTGGAATGTAATGACCTGGCTCTCCAACACCGGAAGTATGACTAACAGAGGGACGACTGCTATATCCTGCAAAAATCAAGCCACATGGACCCATAAAGATTTTAGTAATCAAGCCACATGGACCATGAAGCCAGAAGCTTTTTAAGAAAATCGAACCTGGAGTAGGAGTATCCCGAGAGTAGCTGATCCGAATCGAGTTGGTAGCTCACCCTTCTCTGCAAGAAGCTACATCGTACTAGGTAAGCATATTGTAGTTAAACCAATAAAAAATTTAACAACAAGTTATAATTTCCATATATATTATTTCAATAACTACTTATGAAAACAAATAAATTTGACTTGAATGAAAACAAAGAAATACAAGTGAAAGCAGATTGATATTTTATAGTGAACATTCCAAAGTGATATGAACGCTATTTGTCATCATTTTGTGAAGATTAGAATATTTACTAGCTTAACAACTGCTTCCATGGATGCCTCATCTTCTATAAACCAACATCTATTTATAAGGTAAGGATTTTTTTTTCTTGTTCATAATATTAGTAAAAGGTTCCACCCCCGGGTGGGATATAATGGGGTCGTTTGGTTTGGTTATTGAGTTCCACTGACATGATCATGGTTCCAAAATTATAATTCTATGTGTCATCGACATGTTGACTGAGAGCAACATGAATGAAAGTTGGGTGATTTAATTTTATCAATGTGTATCGAAAATAAAAATACCTGTAGAACAAATGCAGAAGATGACAATGAGAGAGCAGCACCAATCACTATAGCCTCATCTATACTTCTGATATTCACCTGCGATCCTTTTAAACCAACAATTAACGACCACACATATCAAAACAGAAATCAGCTTATTGCAACTTCAATCTGCATTTTATTCGGTCCAGCCTTCTCGAATAGAATGCAAAAAAAAAAATAAAAAAATACTACCACCATCAACAAAATAGTCCAACATTGAGCATCAAGTGAGTTACTTTCAAGTTTCAACTACAGATTTGACAAACTACATTTAATTATACAACCATTAAACTACTTTGCTGCCTCAGTCGAATATAATAAGTTAATAACTACACCAAAGTATTCAGTTGATGTAATAACAATGTCTCGATCTGTGTACCATGACAAGAATAGAGGCTCACTACTGAAATACTGAATGCAACAGAATAAATAAAGATGTTAAACCGGAAAATAGTTTCTCACCAAATCAGACCTCGAGTGAAAAAGGAACTGCAGAATTTGAGTTCCAATAGCCCCATTAGGTGGGAGTTCGAATGCCGTGAAAGCAAGAGTAGAGAGAACAACCTTTCACAAGAACATAGATAACTAATCAATAAGACTATCTAAAAAACTTGAAAAACCTTATTTGAGAAATTGAAGTAATTATTAGCAACTTAATTATATAAGATAATTATGAAGAGCAGAATCTTACCTGAGTTAAACCCATACCAAAGGCGAATTTAGCAAGAGCTTTCAAACGTGCAAACGAAAGCTCTAAGCCCATCTCAAATAGCTGCAAGGCAACAGATAAAAGTCAAAGATGATACCAAAACTATCTACTGAACTTGTTGGTTCAAGAAAGTGAACTCGCACAAGCAAAGGAAGGATCTTTTAGATTAGATGGCCATAACCATACATTAACAAAAATGTGGCAGCTACGTGCTTTAACGACCTCAAAAACTGCATCAAGTATAAGTTGTGCAACAAAGCCTGAATAGATCTTTAGCCATTTAACCCATAAAACATGATTGAAAATTTATTTAATCCTAAAGTTCTTTTTTTCAGCCTGAACTAAGAAGAAAAATTAAGGATGGACTAAGATACGAGCTTACCAAGAAAAGGATGCCCCATTCAGAAAGAACTTTAACATCTGTAAGATTTCTAATCAAGCCAAATTGATTGAGCACAACTCCCGCAAAGAAGAAACCAAGTATCTGAAACAGTCATATCATGCAATATCCGTTGGTTATCTTTTTGAAAAGATCCCATGATGAGTCTCCATCCCAGAAAAGAGTCCACATTTGAATTCTACAGTCAAATGAGTTACCTTTTACCTTTAGAATTGATAACAAGTCTTTAGTCTAAAAAGTCAATAACTACAGTCAAATATACATCGAATACAAAAGCACTTTGGAGATCAAAGAACTTCAAATTTTTATGTCGAAATTGGTATCAGAAGTAGTACTGCGTTTTAGTCCCTAGAAGTTAAAAATGGACTCTTTTTGGGATGAATGGAGTATAAACTAAAGAATAAACAGGGAAGAAATTTATTTATGCTTACAGGGCTAGCCTTGACGAACTTGAAGGCAGGAACCACCAAAACCGTAACAGCTAAGAATGTCAATGTATCCAATCCTAGATCATTTATGACCTCAATGGCACCACCAACATCAAGCGTTGCATTCATACGGAATTTCCCCCCTCTTTGAAAATGTCTATGATTTGAGATGAAAGATCGACTCCCACCAAGAAACGAGGATGTTAACAAAGGTGCACCATCTGGTAGTTTTGCAGCCGTGTGACAGCAATACTGTATCCTGCGACACGTGGAAAATGCTGGCGTATACAGTTGCTTGTCATACCGATTTGGGCCATAATAAAGGTGTCGGAAAAGGTGTGGCGAGTGAAGATTAGATCTTACAATGCTTGGCTGAATGATAAGGTCATGTCCCTGCAAGAAAAAAAAATACATCGATGACCATGAAAAATATGTCATACTCATATCATATGAAGCAAAAAGAAATCTTCACAAGCACTTGCAACTTTCAACATAACTAGTTAGGTGCACCATGAGAAAGTTGTTAGTACCACATTTCATTTGTTGAGCAGCTCTATTGAGAAGCCTTGATCCATATTTCATTCCTCAAAGAAGTTGAAGTTTACCCTATTGATCTATTCGAACCAAAAATAATGATGGCCTTGTGAATTTGATATCCAAATTCAGCATGGGATTCACCCTTTGTGTTTTCAAATATTGGTGGAAGTTAGTGTTAATGCAAGCCCTACAACCAGTGACCACGTACTATAAACAATGTTTGAAATCCCCATCATTAGACCACCACGAATGATCCACAAGGTAGACCTACAATAACCTTGAGCGTCAGCTCAACTGGAAAATAAAGGCTAGGCCTTGGCTCCACCCCATAAGTCCTCCTCAAGGCCACTGCTGATTTTCCTAACTGTTATCTTTCAGGGCCCATGGATTAATCTAGGTGCACGCAAGCTGACCCGGACACCCTAGATTACTAAAAATGGGAGACCTAGAATTCCTAATATCGCTTTTCACAAGTACTATTCATTATATGAAATCCCATAAGTTAGATTTTGCCATATAATTACACAATTGAAGTCCTTTTCCATTCTTCAATGTGCCTAAGGACAGTCCCTTTGTTCGGTTTCTAGTTCTCAGCTGAACGAGTAACCCCGGTTATCTACTTAGATTACACCAATGATCTCACCTCTAAACCTATGGCTTTCGGGCCTTTTCGCTTATCTCTCATTTGTGAAAAAAAACGTTTGATGGCATAAACACCCATAATGCATTTCCTACTTGATTGTTAGAGAAAGAAAACACCCAAAATCTTGAATAACTAAAGTTGACTTATTGGATTCCCTAAACTCAAATGTATTGTAGTATTCTTCTATCATCCCAAGAAAAAGGGGAAATCAAAAGAGTCTTTCCTCAGGTCATAAAGACAGCAACTACATCATTCATAACCCCAATAATCTTTTAATCAATTTTCATGATTAGGGTATAAAGCAAACAAATTGAAGAAGAAGGAATTCAAGAAACTTACCATGGGAGCATGAGAAGAAGCAATTGCTTCAAGCATTTAAGTATAGAAGATGATGAAGCTC
Source organism: Arctium minus (assembly GCA_954870635.1). Taxonomy (NCBI): domain Eukaryota; kingdom Viridiplantae; phylum Streptophyta; class Magnoliopsida; order Asterales; family Asteraceae; genus Arctium; species Arctium minus. The sequence goes on along the minus strand of OX941080.1, from coordinate 38,475,058 downwards.
AGAAAACAGTAAGGATTAATCTTGTGAGGGAGATAGCACAAGACATTTGCAGAAAAAAAGGCTTTGATTCTCCAAGAGTATTGGGGTTTTCTTGTTTCAGCAAGATGATGTTGTTGGTCTCAATATCCGAAATGTGTGTATTAGTAAAAAGAAAGAGTGGCCACACGTTGAAGCCTCCTCGTGAGAATTTCGAAGCTTTTTAGTGTATTATTAACGGCCACTGGGTTTATTTTATTATTTTCCTTTTAAAAAAAGGTTAATATTTTAAGAATTCAGAAATCATTTTTTTAAAGTATTGATATAAATAACATGAAAATATTTATGATAAATCAATCTTTATAAACAATGGTTTATGAATTTCTAAATATATATTTAAGGGTTTTAATTAAACTTACATCTTAACATTTATGTGTTCCTAATATGTTTTATAAGATTAAAATCTGTATAATATTTGTTAAAAACTGTTGCCTATTATTTGCAGAAGAATTTTCCTTTTAAACTGGTCGTTGGCATAATTCCACGAAGACAGAAGGAAAACCCAAAAAAATGAAGAAAAGAAACAAATAAATGACGTGGTGAATTGCTGGAAATTGGATTTTGAGGGGACGAGTTGTATTTATTATTGGTGGATACACGCGACTTTATCCATCAATTTCAAAACACATCTCTATTACTATACAAATAACACCTGTCATCTTAAACTTTTGTACAAAAACACTTATCACCGTTATAATGTTATATTTACCACCCTTATAACTACTTATTTAATTCATTTTATATCCCTTATTTTTTCATTTTACACCATTATCATATTAACACAAATAATCGTATATGAACAAAAATGTAACGAAAAGATATGTTTCTTTTTTTACAAATTATATCATTATAATCGTCTCGTCAATATCTTCAAAACGAGTCCAATATTGAATATTTTTTAATTTAACCGTATTATTAAATATCATGAATATCTACGAACTAATTTGTTTTCTATCCATACGTTTTTATTTTTTTCCACCGTTAGCACATTAAAAATACATAATCGTAAAATATGTTTCATTCTTATTATAAATTATATCATTATAATTTTTTTGCCAATAATTGTAATATAAACTAATTATTGAATATATTTATGGGTTTAGGGTTTCATAAATTGTGATTCTTAAGTCATGGTTGATTGTTGATGACATGTCTATAAGAAAGTAACATTAATTGTTCGTTATTTACTTACATTCCGCTGCATCGCGTGGGTATATGTCTACTTCAAATTAATATGATGTTGTATATATTTTACTTCAAATCTTATTTTCAATAATTTATTTTAAAACTTTGATTTTAATAAATATATTAAAATCAATTTTAAAAATTACTAAGATAACATATATATTTTATTATTTCAATATACTTTTTAATTTTTTTATATAATATAATATTAATTCAATCTCATTAATGGATATAAATAAAAAATTGTTACATATCAAGTTTTAAAAAATTCTCTAAATTTAGAGTTTTCTCTATACTTTCTCTATTTTATAGAACAATATAGAAAATATATTGAAAGCAAAATAAAGAACAAAATACTCATTTTCTTTATTTTAGATTGTAGATGCTCTTATTTTTCTTATGCAATCAATAGAATATAGAACATTTTTGAAATAATTAAGTGCATATATTAGAACTTTGTAAACAAAATTAGAAAGTATTATTATTTTATAAACAAAAAATCCTTCTTTAATAAGATATCGATTATATATCCATGTATTGCATAGGTATATTATCGATTATATATCCATGTGTTAGTTCAATATAATACTTGAGATAGATAAAACAAAATTATAAGTTGATTTTATGTTTTGGACAAAAAGTTGATTATCGAACCCAACTGGTCCCACACGAAATGTAATATCCTGATTTTTGTCCCAATTGAAGAAAGTGTTGAATCGAGTGAATCGGTAAAGGAAAAGTCATATATGGAGTGTTTGGGTAAAAAATAACAAAGGTCCTTTGTCGTACGACTAGAGATTCCAACAGTCCATTAGCCCATAGTCGCACGACCAGATAAATAACTGACGCCCTTCCTTTGAGCGACTTCGACCAAACTATCAAAACCCGTCCACGATGGCTGTCGTACGACATAATTTCAGTTATTAAACTACAACATACTTTATATTATGTTTAATGCAGGATTACAAGGACGTTTATGATTAGAGATCATAACGGAAGACGTTACCAATAACAACGGATGTAACGGACGCTATCATCAATATCAAACGGATACTCTATTAAAGATATGCATTCAAGACTTGCTAACGGACAATTAGAGTATAAATATGAAGATTGAACTTCACATTCGGACACCTGATTCTCAGACTTTACAAGCTCACGAATTACGTTCTTAAGCTCACTCAATCTCTCTTGAAGTTCATAAAACCTTTGTTGTTTGTCGTACGACGCATGATTGAAGTCTAAGTACACACGACGCACGACCGACTTTACTTTATTGTATTGTTTTACATTACATTTCATTTGTAACACTTGTTAACAAGGACGACGTCCCTAATTGACGTCCATAGTGCACGACGACTCATACTCGTCCGCGGTTTTTACCCATTTTAGGGGTTTTCCGCGTCACCAATTCCCTTGTCTCATTTATTTCACTTTTATTATTGCCGTACGATTATTAAAGCTACTTTCTTTGGTTGGATCAAGCTCCACATTTACCTTAAATTTTCCTTGGGAGATTTTTGGCATAAACAGTTTGGCGCCCACCGTGGGGCCTCATCCAAAGAAAATCTTCGATAATCTTACGACATACTAACGTTTTCCTTCGAGTGTTCTCTTTTTTCAATTATTCAGAATAATGTCATTCCAAGGAACTCAAGATCATGTTGTGGCCCAAATGAACATGGAGCTGACTGCTGCTCGTGCCCGTATTGACGCCCTAACAGCCCAGGCTCGACAGGCGGCTGAAACCATCGAGCATCTAAGAAGCCAAGGTGGAAACAATGTGACTGGGACTACAAATGCTTATATTGGTGCTTGGAACGTACCTCCTCCATTGCCTAATTACCCTCGTCCACCCCTAGTTAATCCTGCGACCTTCGTAATCCCAACCATGCCTATGACTTCTATGTCGTTCAATGGATATGCCTCTGATTCTTCACAGCAGACTAACTTCAACGGATCAGGTTATGTTCCATTAGGTGTTCCCGGGGGTATACCAATGGATCCCGTTGCACAACGATTGAAATTTCTAGAAGAGCAGAATGAGCGTGTCTTGTCGATGCTGGCCAAATTGCCGAGGGCAGCAGTCCCAGTTGATGTCGAGCCACGAACAGGATTTCAGGCGTCGCCGTTCGTCGATGAAATCGCTTTGGTGGACATCCCAAATAAATATAGCATCCCGACCTTCTCCCCAAAATATTCAGGTGTCACTGATCCGACAGAACACGTCGCCCAATACAAACAGCTCATGTGGACTATTTCGATACCGCATCAATTCCAAGAAGTCTGCATGTGCAAGAGTTTTGGAGCAACCTTGACTGGAGTAGCGTTACAATGGTTGATCAATCTTAAACCTAAAACTATCGGGTCTTTTGCAGAATTAGTGAACCAATTTTCTCAACAATTCGCTAGTAGTCGAAAAATGGAAAAACAAACGAGCGACCTTTATTATGTCGTACAGAAGAATGGAGAGTCCATCCGGGACTACTTTAACCGGTTCAACGCGGAAATGATTAGTATCCGAAATTGCGACGTGAAAACAACAATTGAAGCGTACAAACGGGGTCTGGATGATAGTTCAGGGTTGTATCTCGACCTTACGAAGTATCCTCCAGAAACCTTTGAAGACGTACGAGCAACGACGCTTGCTCACATGAGGGTCGAGGATGACCTCGCTTTCAGAAATAAACACTCGGGTGACCGGAAGAGCCTAGGTGTCAAAAATCCAGACTTCAAACCAAAATCGATTGGTCGATCAGAGCCTACCAGACAAATTTCAAACGTCCGATTTGAAAAGAAAGGGCCGACGACTTCCAAGTCTGTCCAATATCCTAAGGTATCATCTTATGGTTTCCTTGGATCAGCTAAGGATGTCGTCACGTCCCTAAAACAGCTCCAACAAAACGTTCGGTGGCCAAAGAAAAGCGATAAAGACAGTGATAAGAAAGACAAGACAAAATGGTGCGATTTCCACAATGACTTTGGTCATATAACGGATGATTGCATCGCTTTGAAGAAAGAACTGTTCTGGCTTAATTCGAAAGGTTATTTACAAGAATTGACGGGAAAAAAGGATGTGCGTCCCACATCCCCAGAACATGCCAAGGTGATTAATTGTATCACCGGAGGCTCTGATGTCTGTGGGACCACATATTCAGCTGCTAAGAGACATGCTAGTCGCGGTCCTGACGACCGACCAATTCCAAAGGAGGCAAGACCTAAGGAAGACGCAGAATTAGAGGCTATGCCCTTGACGTTCGACCAATCAGATCTCGACGACGTACACTAGAAACATCATGACGGACTAATTATCCAATTGAGCATTGGAAATTGCCTGACAAAGAGGATACTCGTCGATGGACACGTCCCTAAAACAACTCCAACAAAACGTTCGGTGGCCAAAGAAAAGCGATAAAGACAGTGATAAGAAAGACAAGACAAAATGGTGCGATTTCCACAATGACTTTGGTCATATAACGGATGATTGCATCGCTTTGAAGAAAGAACTGTTCTGGCTTAATTCGAAAGGTTATTTACAAGAATTGACGGGAAAAAAGGATGTGCGTCCCACATCCCCAGAACATGCCAAGGTGATTAATTGTATCACCGGAGGCTCTGATGTCTGTGGGACCACATATTCAGCTGCTAAGAGACATGCTAGTCGCGGTCCTGACGACCGACCAATTACAAAGGAGGCAAGACCTAAGGAAGACGCAGAATTAGAGGCTATGCCCTTGACGTTCGACCAATCAGATCTCGACGACGTACACTAGAAACATCATGACGGACTAATTATCCAATTGAGCATTGGAAATTTCCTGACAAAGAGGATACTCGTCGATGGAGGTAGTTCTGCTAACATTATCTTTTTTGATGCAGTGAAAGCTATGGGGATCGACAAATCCAAGATTACTCGACGCTCAACTACACTCGGTGGATTTAACGGAGGAGCGACAAGTACCATGGGGGAAATCACACTACCAGTATATGCTAAAGGAATCAAAGGAATCAACAGGCAAACGAAGTTCAATGTTGTCGATTGCTCATAAGCTTATAATGTTATCCTTGGGCGACCTTGGATTCATGACATGAAAGTTGTACCTTCGACGTACCACCAAACCTTGAAATTTCCCACGCAATGGGGAGTATAGGAGATCAAAGGCGAAAGAAAAGTTGCTAGGGAATGTTACAAAATTTCTTTGAATCCCCCGAAGCAGACAATATAGCAATTACAGAACCAAGACGTTCCTGGGACTGACGACGACTATCGCTTGGAAGCTGTCGTCTTAAACCAGGATAAGCCTGATCAGATGGTTTATATAGGTTCGACGCTCGGCCCTTCTTTTAAAAAGAGTCTAATATCTTTTTTGCAGGATCACAATGATTGTTTCGCATGGACGCACGAAGACATGGTGGGTATCGATCCAAGTATCATTTCTCATAAACTCAACGTTGATCCATTGTTCAAGCCTGTTCAGCAGAAAAGACGAAAATTCGCTCCTGAAAGAAATAAAGTTATCAACGACGAAGTTGATAATTTGCTTAAAACAGGAAAGATACGAGAAGTCAAATATCCAGACTGGCTCGCCAACGTTGTTGTCGTCCAAAAGAAAAATGGCAAATGGAGAGTCTGCATTGATTTCACAGACCTTAACAAGGCTTGTCCAAAAGATCCATTTCCATTGCCACACATCGATTCTATGGTCGACGCTACAGCTGGAAATGAATTACTCACTTTCATGGACGCATATTCTGGATATAACAAGATATTGATGCATTCTGACGACCAGGAAAAAAGCAGCCTTCATGACAGATAAAGGTATTTATTGTTATAAAGTAATGCCTTTTGGTCTTAAGAATGCAGGATCGGCATATCAACGATTGGTGAATATGATGTTCAAAGAGCATTTGGGCGACACTATGGAGGTATACATCGATGACATGCTTGTCAAATCAAAGCATACGGACGATCATATAGGACATTTAAAGCAATCGTTCGATATTTTGCGTGAATACAAAATGAAGTTGAATCCGACAAAATGTTCTTTTGGAGTTCGAGCTGGCAACTTTCTCGGTTATATGGTCACACGACGAGGAATCGAAGCTAACCCAGACCAAATTAAAGCAATTATCGTGCTAAAATCACCCAGAAATTTTAAAGAAGTCCAACGTCTAACAGGATGTGTAACAGCGTTCAACAGGTTCATCTCTCGGTCGTCCGACAGATGTCACCTATTCTACAATGTCCTGCGAAAAAATAAAGGATTCGAGTGGACTGATAAGCACGAGGAGGCATTGCAACAACTCAAGAAATACATGACATCACCTCCCTTCCTCTCTAAACCTGAGAAAGGTGAAGCTCTTCAACTCTACCTGGCCGTCAGCATTAATTCGGTAAGTGCAGTCCTTATACGAGAAACCGACGGACAACAACTGCCAATTTACTATGTAAGTAAAACTCTACTAGACGCTAAAACCAGGTACTCGTCTATAGAAAAACTTTTGCTTTCGTTAGTCATGGCTGCTAAGAAGCTACGACATTATTTTGAATCGCATCCTATAACTGTGGTAACTAACTTTCCATTAAAGTCTGTGTTAAGAAAACCTGAACTAACAAGACGACTAGCTAAATGGAGCATCTACCTCAGCAATTATGATATGGATTTCAAGCCTAAGACGGCGATCAAATCACAGGTCTTGGCAGATTTTGTTACAGATTTCAGTCCGGAACTAGAAGAAGCGACGACGTCCAACGAGTTAATTGTCGCGACTTTGCACGACACCACTTGGACGCTCGACGTCGATGGTTCGTCGAACATACGAGGAACAGGCCTGGGTGTCGTCCTACAGTCCCCACAAGGGGGCAAAATAGTGTACTCCATACGATGCGACTTCAAGGCAACAAATAATGAGGCAAAATATGAAGCACTGATTGCAGGAATGAAAATTGCTCATGACTTGGGGGCAACATGTCTACATGTCCGGAGTGACTCGTACCTAGTTGTTAACTAAGTTAATGGAGAATTTGCAGCAAAAGATTCAAGGATGATTGCTTATTATAAAATAGTAAAGGAAGAAGCAAAGAAGTTCAGTCGCTTCATAGTCGAACAGGTACCAAGAGATCAGAACACTCAAGCTGACGCATTAGCCAATTTGGGATCAACACTTAATCAAACGACATTTGACAATATCCCAATAGTTCACCTTGAAACACCATCCATCAAAGACGATGGTAATATTTTGATCGCACCAATTGAGGAAGAAAACTCTTGGTCGGACGACATTAAAAATTATCTGGAGAACGATCAACTGCCTGATGACAGAATGGAAGCAAGAAAGGTTAGATTTAAAGCATCAAGGTATGTTATGATCAGAGGAAAATTATATCGAAGATCTTCGACTGGTCTGAATCTGCGATGTATCACCAACAAGACGCAAGTCCAGAAAATCCTACAAGATATGCACGACGGTGAATGTGGAAACCACTCAGGAAGTCGCAGTCTAGCCAACCAGATATCACGACAAGGTTACTATTGTCCGACATTAAGGCAAGATGCGATCAGGTATGTACAGTCATGCGACGCATGTCAAAAACACACAGGTATGTCTCATAAACCCTCTGAACCCTTGCACTCGACTTTGATCCCATGGCCCTTTATGAAATGGGGAATGGACATTGTTGGGAAACTACCACCTGCCCCTGAGCAAAAAGTATTTCTTTTAGTTTTAACAGATTATTTCTCTAAGTGGGTCGAAGCAGCGGCTTTCTCCCAGGTTCGGGACAAAGAAGTCGTTTCTTTTATCCAAACTAACATCATTTGTAGGTTTGGAATTCCATCTGAAATAACGTGCGACAACGGGACACAATTCATCAGTGATCGAACGCGAAGATTTTGTGAAGAAAGGAACATCAAATTGGTAACATCAACGCCTCGATATCCACAGTCGAATGGTCTAGCCGAGTCGAGTAATAAAACTATCATCAATTCAATCAAGAAAAGACTCAAAGCTGCCAAAGGGAAGTGGGTGGAAGAATTGCCTTCCGTTCTATGGGCTAATCGTACGACACCTCGTACGTCCACAGGACAAACTCCCTTTTCCTTAGTCTATGGATGCGAAGTTGTGTTACCTATTGAGGTACGACTACCGACTTCAAGACATACGTCCGTTGAGCATAACTTGGTCGACCTAAGTTATGACCTCGACGTTCTAGAAGATCTTAGAGAAGCTGCGCACATTCGCATGGCGGCACAGAAACAAGTGGTCGAGCGACATTTCAACAAAAATGTCCAAATCAAAGTTTTTCAAGAAGATGATTACGTTCTACGTCGAGTATTTCAAAATACTGAAGAGGTTAATGCAGGTAAGCTTTCCACTAAGTGGGAAGGTCCTTATCAAATCTCTAGCATCGTGGGTAAAGGAGCTTATAAAATCCAAACCTTCGACGGTCGAGATATCCCACGAAGCTGGAATGCAGTTCATTTAAAGAGGTATTTCTTTTAAATTTCATATTTATTTCCTTCGATTATCTCTTAAGAAATATTACTGACTTAAGCATCGGAGGGTCGTTGGTCAAACCAACGACCACCCTACTAATGTTGTTTTTCGCAGGGACGCACGACTTATTTAAAATCTTTGTGTCGAGTAAAACTCATGCGATCACACGTATATGTTCAATTTTAATGGACGACAAAGGTTAAATTCTGCACTTGATGTTCAAATACTTAGAATCAAGAACCATTATTACAAATTACCCAAGATCGTTCGAAAGTTTCAGTGGATTTCTTTATAAATGATGGTATGGTTGAATGTTTGATATAATGTAGTTGTCCATCTACTTAAATTTCTCGACGTATGATTAGTTATAAAAACAAGTAATAAGCGTTGACGAACAAAAGAGACTTTTTTCATTAGATATTGAGTTACAAGTATAAAGGACGACCACAAACGGCCGACCTCTAGGTGATAGGTTCAAAAGGAATTAAGTAGGAGGAACGTCAGGTTGTCCCTGAACGACGATGGTCTCCTCTGCTGCCACTTCTCCTGCGCCATCGCTCTCCTCCAATTCGTCGTCTTCATCCAGGTCCCTCTCAGTCCCGACAATGTCGAGGTAAGTTTTGAGTTCTTCGGAGGCCGACGCCATAGGATCCTTCCCCTTCAAGTGACGCCTCATTAAAGCAGCTCGGGCCGTGAAGCGGGAGAAAGCCTCAATTTGCTTATTCTCCATCTCCAAGTCCTTGACGTCGTCCTCCAGATCTTCGACCCTCTTCTTCAGAGTCGCGATCTCGTCAGCAGAAGCAGCAGCAGTGGTAATAGCCTTAATCCTCTCGATCTCTAATTTTGTCGAAGACGCCTCAAGCTCAAAGAGACAGTCCCTAAACTTGACCTTCTCACGATCCGAAATCTCTAGTAGACTCCGGGCATCGATGAGTTCAGCCTTGAGGTTCTCGACCTTTGCTTTTTCAGCCTCGACCGCCTCTAGGGCGACCTTTTCCTTTTCAAGAGCCTCGTCGGCCCTTTTCTTGACGTCAGGAAAGGAAGACCTAAGACCTTCTGTCTGAGCGTAGAAGCTCAGACAAGCTTGGAAAGCTTGCACGACAGAAGGAAAAGAATTAGTAGTAAGAAAAATAAGCAACAGAGAAGGAAAATAAGTGAAACTTACCATGAAAGAGAGACCGCAGCATGTGCCCCCGTGTCCTCAACCCGAGATTCTTTGTACCGATCGTAGAAAGTCGGGAGAATAAATTTTGCTAGGTGTGGAAAAATGACGTCTTTTTCGAGAACGTCATTAGCCATAAAGTCAGCTGGGAGAGTGGCTTTGAATATCATCTCTCCCACTTTTTCCTTATTCTTCTCCTCACTCTTAGAGGAAGAAGAAGGTGCAGCAAAGGGCTTTTCAACGCCCGACACCCCCGTCGTTGGGGCATCCTTCGTCGCCTTGATCGAGCCTCCAAGATCAACCCCAACAACGGTTCCCGTCGTTGGTGTCGCCCCTGAAAGGGACGACAGAGTGGCATCGCCTGTCTTCTTGGGCGAGGACCGAGGCTTGCCTCGGACACGTCTCGAATCTACCCCCGTGGAAGGGGCAGCTCTTTTCTTCGTTTTCTCCCTCCCTTGGCGGGTGAGCTCCAGTTGCTCGACTCGCTTAACGGCAACCGACTTTACAGCTGCGTCCTCTGAAAAAAGAAAGCAAGTTAAAAATGACATGACGTACGATATACAAGTGAAAGGTATTGTCGAGCGACTTACCGGTCATTTCTTCTTTTCTTTATTCTTCTCTTTCTTCTTCTTCCCTCTCTCCTTCTCTACGAGAACCCTCGACAGAAGTCACCTCAGCTACAAAAACGGCCTCGTCTTCCTCGTCGTTCGACCGAGGGGAAAACGAACGATCAGTAATACTTCTCTCCAAGATCCTCTGAATCTTGTCGTGAGAATCTTTCCTTGGCTTCACTTTAGTGAAGTCGATCACTGCCAAATAAAAAAGAAAGAGACATCAGAATATACGTTATAAAAATAAACGCATGACAAAAACGCACGACAAAAACATTAAACCTACCCGATTCGTTCCAGCCGGACGACAACCATTGGCTGTCTTCGTCATTTACAGAAGCCACTTGGAGGAAAACGTACTGACGTTTCCAACCACGATCGTTCACCGCGGTATTATGTATCAGTACATTATCTCCCTTCGAACGAGGGAACAAACTATACCGGTGATAATTATCCGGTCTAACGCTATAGGCAGTCAGGAAGTCGTTCACATTGAACGGTACCTCCCAATCGGCCGTAAGACGATCGGTCACCTGGACAATCCGCCAGAATTGAGGCATTAACTGTCTAGGCGTCAAGTCAAACGCATCTAAAAATGCCCTGACCAAAGGGCTAAATGGCCAAGTAAAACCTATCTTGAAGGGATATTCATACAGAACACAATATCCCCTCGAAACTTCATCCGGCCTTAAATCTTCTGACGACACCAGATTTATTTCATCTGGAAGCCTGGCCAAACTCTTAAAGTAATCTAAATGCTCTTCCTCCCTATACATGCTCACAGGCTCACTCGACATCTGGAAATCAGGGATGTTAAGAGTCGCACGCCAATAACTAAGAATATCCCAAGCTTTCCTAGGCTTCCTGGCTATGGACTTCCTATGCATATAAACTGACACAGAGGAAAGAACGGAAAATCGTACCTTAAATAGCGTTCTAAACCTCGAACTTAGAATGGAAAGGATCTTGGTCACTCGGAAAGTATATCTCGCCGGAAGTATGAAATCTCTAAAGGGGTAAAACGTAAAAAAGGAAAAGATTAAGGATAATCCCTATTTATACTAAAAATCAGAAATCAAATCGTCAGGAAATCAAATCGCCAAAAATCGACGGTCAATCAAATTGACACGTGTCGTTCGTGTCAGACAACCCCTTGAGTAAACTCAACGAAAGCATGACACCAGTCCTTCATTAGCTGTCAAATTGTTTATTCTGTTAAACGTGACGTCATTATTCAGTTGGAAACGAACCGATTCGGTTCTATGCAAGTTACCCGCTTTTTCTTTTATAGCATGTGTCTTAGTCTTAAATTTAAATTTCAAAAAGTTGCCGCTTGAATTTTAAATTTGGGGGCAAACTGTTTGGGTACAAAATAACAAAGGTCCTTTGTCGTACGACTAGAGATTCCAACAGTCCATTAGCCCATAGTCGCACGACCAGAGAAATAACTGACGCCCTTTCTTTGAGCGACTTCGACCAAACTATCAAAACCCGTCCACGATGGCTGTCGTACGACATGATTTCAGTTATTAAACTACAACATACTTTATATTATGTTTAATGCAGGATTACAAGGACGTTTATGATTAGAGATCATAACGGAAGACGTTACCAATAACAACGGATGTAACGGACGCTATCATCAATATCAAACGGGTACTCTATTAAAGATATGCATTCAAGACTTGATAACGTACAATTGGAGTATAAATATGAAGACTGATCTTCACATTCGGACACCTGATTCTCAGACTTTACAAAATCACGAATTACGTTCTTAAGCTCACTCAATCTCTCTTGAAGTTCATAAAACCTTTGCTGTTTGTCGTACGACGCACAACTGACTTTACTTTATTCTATTGTTTTACATTACATTTCATTTGTAACACTTGTTAACAAGGACGACGTCCCTAATTGACGTCCATAGTGCACGACGACTCATACTGGTCCGCGGTTTTTACCCATTTTAGGGGTTTTCCGCGTCACCAATTCCCTTGTCTCATTTATTTCACTTTTATTATTGCCGTACGATTATTAAAGCTACTTTCTTTGGTTGGATCAAGCTCCACATTTACCTTAAATTTTCCTTGGGAGATTTTTGGCATAAACATGGAGTATGGCTATAGTGTCATGCAGTTGTGACATCTATCACAATAGCACCAATGGTACTAAGGGTATGGTCATCTCGACTATAGTGTCATGCAGTTGTAACATCTGTCACAATAGCACAAATGGTACTGAGGGTATGATTATCTTGGCTATAGTGCAATGCACTTGTGACAATAGTCACGATAGCACCGATGTTACTGAGTGTTTGGTCGTCCCGATGAATATGCCATGTAATTGTGACAATGGCACAATAACGGGTACAATAACATCAAATGTACCGAGAGTTAGTGAGAGTTGGTGCATCTGGCGCGATTATGACATGCAATTGTGACAATGGCACGATAGCAACATCTAGCGCGATTGTGTCATGTGATTGTGACACTGTCACAATCATCGGACACTATAGCATGAGGTGTATCGAGAGCTGGTGCCTCTGGGCGATTGTGCCATGCAATTGTGACACTATCACAATCGCGGAGCACTATAACAATCGGGTCCTAAAGTATAAGAAGTGGTTTTGAAACTAGGGTTTGTCACTCTTCTCTACCTTCTTCACTCCTTCTCCAATTTGGGTGACATTGGAGCCTTAGGATCCAATTTTTGGAGGCTTTCTAGAGCAAATGGAAGGTTTTCATGGAGATTGGAGATCTAAGATGGTTGGTTTTAAGGTTCTTGATGAGATAAACTTTCTAAGTATTTTTATCTATCGTTGGGATTTAGTGAGTTTGAATCTTAGGTTAACTGTCTTTTGGATTGGATGGTAATCTTAAGATGTTTTCTTGGCGAGTTTTGCTTATGGAACCCAAATCTTCTCAAATGGGAGTTAGATGTTTGGATTTTGGAAACTACGTTTAACATAATTTAGCAAGGTGAGTTCAAGTTGCTTTGCCAAAACTTTCTACATGTCAAAAATGTCCATTTTGAAGTATTAAAGTGTTTTACTTGGTGTTTATTAAATGTGTTGCTTATATGATGAAATTTGTATTTTGGATACATTTGATTTTATAAATATCGTAAAATGCCCATATTTGGGGGTTTTGGACATTTTGATAAATAAATCATATTAATATGTTCTTTTCATGATATATTGTAGAAATGGAGGTCATTTGACGTAAATTGTAACACCCTCAAATTTAGAAAGAATGACTAAGTTAAAATTTTCATTTATACATCAAATAAGAAATAAATTACTTTCTAAAAGTTAAATCTTGATTACCTATAATAGCGATATAAGATTCACAACATCAAATAATAATCCAAAACATACATAAGGAGTATATTAGAGAGGGGTGTTACTAAAATCCAATAACCGTCGCTATCTCCAAGGTGCGGAAGACATCACCAATTAACTATATATTTCTCGTGCATCTAACTAGCACTCAACTCTTCAGGGTGTCGCTAGTACCATTCTCAACAATGACCTGATGCACATGTCGACAAATAAAAAGGGTTAGGCTTAACGCCTAGTGAGTTCAAGGGTTTTCATCATTTATATAAAACGGTAAACTATAAGAATGCTATTTTAAATCACGATTTCTAAAGTGAAATGTATAAAATATTGTAACACCCCTAAAATAGAGGTAAATTTAAACTTGAATAATGACGTAAATATGACATATATATAAATGGAATCACCCGAAAAGGGGAAATAGTAATAGCGTTTACATCTCGAAAGAATGAAAATGATATATAACAACCTACTACTCTAAATTATTTTAAGCTTAGATTACATGGGTCTCACTATCATCTTCCAAAAGAATATATCAACAATATGTACGTGAATCCAACCAAAAGTTGTCTATTCCAAAAGTGCCTCTAACGAAATCCATCTCTCCACTCAAGACCTCGAAACCCCGGCGCTAGAGAAACCTCATATACATGTCATTTAAGAAAAAGTGTTAGGCTTTACGCCTAGTGAGAACAAACATTTAAAAATACATAAAGCAAAAATCAACAATAAGTGTTTTTCCAAGATTATAAAGTAAGTCCATTTCCACATAAACCACATAAGAACCATATGGTCCAAAATTCATCTTGCGATGATGGGGGAGACCCGATTTTCCAAGTATTGTAGCAGAATATAAAAGTAAGCTACTTTCCAAGTTATTGAGCTCATACTAAGATCAACGACCACGAGTTTTTCGACTCGCACTTATGATATGGATGAGGGCACCCGATGATCCTGGTCATACTCATTTATAGGATTACATTTACGGTGAATGGCTAGTATCCGACTCTACATAACCGTACCAAGTTTCCTATGATGACCCAGTGTCTCAACTAGTTACAAATGAGAATTATGCCAAACAATAAGCCGACTCTTATACCGATGAATCCATTAGTAATAGTCTATGGCTTGTCACAGTTACATTTGTGATAAAAGTATAATCACACATATAGTTTTCCATACCAATCGTTTCCATGAAATGTTTATCTCACATAATCAACACTATGCGAAACTAAATTCATATAAGGGTCCAACAATTGACCATTTCCATTTTCCTCATAAAATATTCCCAAAATAGGTTTTCCAAGAGTTATACCACTTTTAAAAGAGTCTTACCCTATACAAGCAATAATCCAGTCATTTCTTTCCAAAACCCATTTTTACCAAATAAGTTTTCTAATGAAGTAGAAATAATGAATATGACTAAAATGGATTATTCAAGTATCCAATCATAATTATGCATATAAAAGTACATTTTATAACACATATAACAAACTCCTTCATCATACATGAAAATAGTAAAACACTAAAATCTCCAAAATACACAAGTTAGGTCAAATTCATTTAAGTAAGAAAATGAAACCAGGAGAAGATTATGAGTTTAAAATACAAGGTTTTGACATGTATAAAGTTTAAGAGAGTAGGATGAACTCACAAGTTAGGTTTTTGGTGAAAACCTATTTCCCTAGAAGGATGATATTTCTTGAAGCCTCCTTGAGACTTTGAATCCCTCACAATAAATGCTAATGAAACTCTAGAAGGAACAAAAAATGTTCATGGAGGATTTAGGGAGTAATCAACGAAGAGGGAGGTGGAAAAAGGAGGAGCATTACCTTGGAATGCAGAGAAAATCGTTCAAGTCCAAAACCACCCCAAATGATAAATCTCTCTAAAAATCGGACCTACCTCATTTATACCCTCAGCTACCCGTCGGCGAGAATGACTCGACAACTATGCCCTTCTCTGTAACGACCCAAACTCACGACATAAAGCAAAACCAACTTTATTAATTAACAACGCCAAACGGTCCAAAACAATATCTAAAATTCAAGGTTTGTGGAAAAACAACCTAATACACAACTGAGAATACAAGGAACTAAAACTAAAATGGAGGTCTTCCGACCCTGCTCCGGCTCACACATTCTCCTTACCATTGCTCGATCCTCCTACCTCACGCCTGCCTGAAAAGGTTTTAGTTTTGAAAGAGCGAGGGTTAGACCGAAGGTCTAGTGAGTCCCATCTAACAACAGTTCAACAACAGAAATATAGAAAAGATTTATAATAACATAAACCAATTCAGTTATAAACAATTCAACACTTACAACCATTCTTCTGGCACATACTACTGTCACCCTAAGGTGACAGCGTGTCTGACTCATACTGCCTTAACTGGGACCCCCCATTGGCATGAAGGGAACACGCCCGCCAGTATGAGTTCAGGCGGGACACCCCCCCCCCCCGACTTTGGTCGTAACCGCTCACAATAATGTATGCATACATTTAATCAACAACAAAAGTATAAACCACATTTATAATAAGTCTCGCATGTATAACGTTCGCATAATAATAATAATAAAATGCTTTTAAAATAAACTTCCACATGTCTTTAACCACTTTAACATCGAAATCATTTCGTTAGGAAACTCACGTTAGGTCCTTGCTTATTTCTTCACTCTAGCGATCTCACAACCTACGATGACATCGGTAACATGGTAAGGCACTCCTCTTAAACTGCTAACTAGAGATAGCATGTTACTCTCTCTTACGTGTCTCAAGACCTCTCACACCCAAACTATTTATACTCCAAGAAACATAAGTTTTCCCATGCTACTGGATAGAGGACCCCTTACCCGATCCCAACTGATTCCCGGTTCGAAGGAGGTCCCGGGTAACTCCCGGTTCCTCCCTGTTCACTCTCGCCCCCGGGCGCCCCGACTCATGGGGTCCTCCGCCCGGTTCCACGCCCGCCTCCTGGGTTTTAGTATATCCCGGGCTTCCCTGACTCCCGGGTTCACGACCCGGGTTTCACTTCACTCTCGGGATCACCCGGTTACCAAAACTACCGGGATCACTCGGTCAACAAGTCCCGGGCTCTCCCGGCCACAACAACACCCGGGCTTCCTCGGTTGAGAGTTCCCGGGGTCGCCCGGTGGGAAAACTTCCAACGAAACAGACCATGGCGGCGCTGCAAGCACAACACCCCCACAGCGGCACGATTTCCGGGCGATGGAAACCGCCACCCTCAAATAACAAGTGAGACATCAAAGTCTCTTTAATCCCCAAAGATTTGGCAAAGAAAAACGATCGAATCCAAGGGTTTAGTCCTCAAAAGCTCAAAACTAAACATTAGACTACTTTCCCCCTCCCTTATCTAATAGAGCTCTAACCAGGAAAGAAACCCTCCACCATTAACAAGCATCAATAAAAGGAAACTTACCTTGAAGATGATTGCTCTAACTTGAAGAACGATTGTAGTCTGCTCCTTGGATTTATTTTCTCCAAAAGTCACCCAACCAAGCTCCCACTCCTTTTCTTTCTCTAATATTTCCTAGCTGCCACCAAACAATAATGAGGAAAGGAAGAGAGTGGTAGGGTTTAACCCCTTTTTCTCAATTTTACAACTAACCCCCCCCCCCTCCAAATTTGGTTTTTGGTTCCTCACCACCAAACTTCCTATATTTAGTGGTTATTACAATACCTCCCTCTTAACTGAATTCCGGACGGAATTCCATCATCGAACAAACTGGGGTACTGGGACCTCATGTCCGCCTCCACCTCCCACGTCGCCTCTTGCCCTTTATGAAACCTCCATTGCACTTTCACCAACCAAATCTCTTTAGATCTTAGATTCTTCACTTTGTGGTCCAAAATGGACATCGGTTCCTCTATGAAGCTTAACTTCTCATCAACGCGAATAACATCCAACGGCACTACCACGCCGGTTTCCGTTAAACACTTCTTCAGATTTGACAGATGAAAAGTGGGATGGATCCCACGCAGATCTTCGGGTAGTTCTGGTTTGTAGGCTACTTCTCCAACTCGCTCGATGATAACGAATGGCCCAACGAACCTTGGTCTTAACTCCCCTTTCCTCCTCAAACGGATCACACCCTTCCAAGGCGAGACTGGTAACTTTACCTTGTCCCCACTTGGGACTCATGCCTCATACTTTTCGATCTAGCCAAATTAGTTCCATTCAATTGTCCAAGCCATTCTGATCAAATACATAGTCGTACGTAACCATTGGATTTACCCCTCGATTAACCACAACTTCCTTAAAGAAAAGATCTTACCAGAGTCATCACTACGACAACATGCATCTACGACTAAAATAACCACTCAATTTTCCAACATAACATATAGTCAACCTTAGATATCACCAAGAACTCATAGTTATGAGCTTATTCATTCGATATCCTTCCATTGCAAAGTAACCTCTTTTAATACGACATACATATTAACGCAGAAGCACTTTCTTTCCTGAACCATATTGATCACAACTCATTGGTATACCTAATTCATACACGCTAAACATACATTGCCCCAACGTCATCACTCCAACTTCTTACATAATGGAAGAAAACTTCCACAATTCAAAACCTTCGTAGTCCACCAGCTCCAACTGACCGAATAATGTGACTCATACTTCAATTTATCACTGCATCCACAATCGTCCAACCATATATGCAATAAAACCAAGCTTCACCCACTCAACACGGAGTGACCATGCTCGCACAAACTATTCCAAATAGTTTAACACTAGACGACCACTCACTTGGAATCTTTTCCACGCAATACCAACTCTGACACTATGATCCCTCACTCTGAGCACTACATCCAACCACCTCTTCCCTTCCTTCTCGAAGGCTTCAATCCCACTTCTAAAGACCGACTCACTGATTAGCGGTGCAAGCTTTAGGCCAACCGCACGATTTAGATTACTCAAACCCAAACCGCAACGTGCGTCGCAATCTCTTTCCCCCCACCCACGCTAAGGGTTCATAAACTTACTAACGACAAAACCTGAAAACATAATTCCACATTTTTGCATCACTTGCCAAACTTTTTACTCCCAGATTACCTGCCTTTCCGACATAACATCTTCACTCTCTTCTCGTTGCATGAAACACTGCTCACCCAACATTGCTTACCCCATTCCTTGATGATCCCCAAATGAGTCGAAAACATATTTACATTACTATTCTTAGTCACCCGATTACCCACAATTCTTACGCGAGATAGTCAACCAAGCTCTTCCAAAACATTACTCACTACTCGAAAGCACCGCACAATTCTCGCTCTCCAAACAGGATTGCCCAATCTGTTAGAATCCCTTCACACCCCAAAGAATACTTCGACATGCTCACGGATTTCCTATCTACTACACAACATCCTGACCTAAGTAGTTCAACACTTCCATCAACATTCGAGGGGTATAAGATAAACCTGCCCATAACTCGCCGCAACCCAGAACACGTGGTTCCTCTCTTAGGTAGCCGCCAACTATCATTCGAAAATTATCCTCAACTTAGTAATACCCCGATACCAACCAAACATCCACACATCCCATCAACATACTTGCCACTTACAAATCATTCCCCAGAAATCTCCGGACAAGGACGCTCATCCTATATCAATAACACCAGCCTACTACCTATCCTCAAAGAAGTTCCTTACCACCTTAATGACTTGCACGTCTACTATGGCATAAAAATTCACCAGCTCATAGATACAACCATCTCATCACCGTACCACCTCATCACAGTACAGTCAAAATCTCCGCGACCACTTTGCACACCTACAGGTACCATCCTCTTCATATTGATCATAACACCAATATCTGAATTCAAGGCATCTCACGACCTTGTCTTTCTCGAACCTGGATAAATCGCAAAATCATGATCCTTTAAACCACTCAACAAGATATCGCGCCTTGTCGGCTCATCGCGACCTGCTAGAAACAAATTCCGGCAGCCTGAATGGTTAAGCATACTGCCCCATAGACCTACAATCTCGAAGCATAACCCCTCCAGTTGTGTTATATAAAGAAAAAAACTTCACTCCTACATAAACCATCAAAACCTCATCGAAAAAAAATCACCTGACCAAACTAGCAGTCTTCCATTTTCGTAATACTCACACAAGGTGGTCCAACATCACACCAGGTACACACCTTTTCCCGAATAACTCTTTGCTCCCTCACGAAAACTCAACGAAACTATCCATAGCTACTTCTTCATTTTCAGCGTCCCGTCATTAACCTCAAAGATGGTCGCTGGCTTCAACATCAACAGTCGATATTGTGATACTTCCACCATGTCTCCGACTGACAAGGATTTCAAATGGAACCTACTTCTTTTAATGCAACAACCTACTGCTATAAAAAGTATCTTAACGACTTCGGATTCCACCCCGGTCACAACCATCTGCCGACATCCACATCTCAAGTCACTGAACAAGCGGGTAAGCCATTATAATACAAACATCCTTAATGTCAAAGGCCAATGCCTCCATTAACCACATCCGCTATTCACCACCCTTCCTTAACAGGAATACCAAAGTCATGGGTCGACCACCCACTGTTCGAGCGCCCCACTTCCACTCTCAAAACCTTCCTCATCCTTAGTTGCAACCTTCCCCATGACCTAGAGAGTTCATAGCCTTCATGCATGACACACCATAAATTTAAACTTTTGACACATTTGAAAATTTAGTAGGTACCACACCATGAAACAAGCTTGAGTGTACACGACATTACACTGACATCATTGATTAGCCATGCACAACGATCTTGAGGATCGTTCACCCTCAACTCCACGATAAATTACGTCTCACCCCACCCAAAATCGATGTTGGCACAATTGAAATTTTTTTATTGAAATTATTTTCGATGAACTTTACCCACACGATTTATAAAAGTATTACAAAATTGCTTACACTTAGTGAGTCAGACGAATCTCACTCTCATTGATATGACAACACATGTCGGTACCAAATTCACTTATAAAACCATGTGATCAAACATTGTCATGATTTTCACAAAAAAAGTTAACTCATTTATAAAGACATATAAAATAATTCTCCCGCAACCAAAATCAAAATTTATCACCCAACGCAATAAACTTATCTTTTCAATACAAACACATGTTTACATGCATCATCACGTTTTCAAAACGAATACCTCGCAAGGCGCACACACACGCCAAGATATCCGATATGAATGATATGAAAGACTCCAGCCATTTGTTCGAAACACAATGCATGAGACTCACTTTACATTGAAGACTATTTACTCTAACAAGGTCAACTGTTTGCACTCACTATAATTTATCCCGAACCCCCTACTTCTGACCAACCGGTCGGGGTCCTCACATTTGCCACCACCTCCGGCACCAATGTTTTCCAACATCCTTGAATGCCCAACTACTAGTTACCACCGCGACTATTGATTCGCAAATCATGCGTCCTCACTTTGACCCCCAAACAAACTTACCAACAATAGCTCATTTCCATCCAAGCCTCACTCCATTTTATCAGTCAACATTGATATCGTCTCTCAACCACCCTTCAATTGACTACAGATTTAAAAGCCTCATTTCTATCCTTCGATTCTTGGGTCAACACTCTCCTGATTCCCACTGATCGATAAAATAAACTACCAAACCGGAGACTCCCTTCAAGCGAAGAGCTCACCTCCGATCGTTATTCTTTTCCTTATGGACCTAAGAGGTCCTTCCTTAAGAAGGAATATCCATATCCCGCACAATACTCAACCCAAACGAAATTAACCTTAAAACCATAAACGAGCTCACACAGCACGCCAGACCAACGCTATCATTTCAATGATAGGACTCACTACCCAAAAATACACCCATCGGTTATCTCAACAATAGTAATCGAGTATGCCCATGCACCTGTAAATTCATAATGACATTGGCCAGATGCAATTCTGAATTTACCTTACATGAGAGTCCTCACTATCGTTGTCACGATTCTCGATGATCAAGGTCTTCCTTAAAGGCTTCCTAAATCTCAGTTGTGTCCCCCTACTCCACAGTTTAAGTTTAGGCCCATCCAGTCACCTAAATCCCTTAAACTATGGCTCTGATACCTATTGTAATGACCCAAACTCACGACATAAAGAAAAACCAACTTTATTAATTAACAACGCCAAATGGTCCAAAACAACATCTAAAATTCAAGGTTTGCGGAAAAACAACCTAATACACAACTGAGAATACAAGGAACTAAAACTAATATAGAGGTCTTCCGACCCAACTCCTACTCACACCTTCTCCTTACCCTTGCTCGATCCTCCTACCTCACGCCTGCCTGAAAAGGTTTTAGTTTTGAAAGAGCGAGGGTTAGACCGAAGGTCTAGTGAGTCCCATCTAACAACAGTTCAACAACAGAAATATAGAAAAGATTTATAATAACATAAACCAATTCAGTTATAAACAATTCAACACTTACAACCACTCTTCTGGCACACACTAGTGTCACCCGAAGGTGACAACGTGTCTGACTCATACTGCCTTAACTGGGACACCCCCCCCCCCATTGGCATGAAGGGGACACACCCCCCGGTATGAGTTCAGGCGGGACACCTCCCCGACTTTGGCCGTAACCGCTCACAATAATGTATGCATATATTTAATCAACAACAAAAGTATAAACCACATTTATAATAAGTCTCGCATGTATAACGTTCGCATAATAATAATAAAATGCTTTTAAAATAAACTTCCACATGTCTTTAACCACTTTAACATCGAAAGCATTTCGTTAGGAAACTCACCTTAGGTCCTTGCTTATTTCTTCACTCTAGCGATCTCACAACCTACGATGACATCGATAACATGGTAAGGCACTCCTCTTAAACTGCTAACTAGAGATAGCAGGTTACTCTCTCTTACGTGTCTCAAGACCTCTCACACCCGAACTATTTATACTCCAAGAAACATAAGGTTTCCTATGCTACTGGATAGAGGGCCCCTTACCCGATTCTAACTGATTCCCGGTTCGAAGGAGGTACCGGGTAACTCCCGGTTCCTCCTTGTTCACTCTCGCCCCCGGGCGCCCCGACTCTCGGGGTCCTCCGCCCGGTTCCACGCCCGCCTCCTGGGTTTTAGTATATCCCGGGCTCCCCTGACTCTCGGGTCATGGCCCGGGTTTCACTTCACTCCCGGGATCACCCGGTTAGAAAGCCTCGGGGTTGCCTTGTGGGAAAACTACCGGCGAAACAGACCACGACGGCGCTGCAAGCGCAACACCCCCACGGCGGCACGATTTCCAGGCGATGGAAACCGCCACCCTCAAATAACAAGCGATACATCAAAGTCTCTTTAATCCCCAAAGATTTGGCAAAGAAAAATGATCGAATCCAAGGGTTTAGTCCCCAAAAGCTCAAAACTAAACATCAGACTACTTTCCCCATCCCTTATCTAATCGAGCTTTAACCAGGAAAGAAACCCTCCACCATTAACAAGCATCAATAAAAGAAAACTTACCTTGAAGATGATTGCTCTAACCTGAAGAACGATTGCAGTCTGCTCCTTTGATTTCTTTTCTCCAAAAATCACCCAACCAAGCACCCACTCCTTTTCTTTCTTTGATATTTCCTAGCCGCCACCAAACAATAATGAGGAAAGGAAGAGAGTGGTAGGGTTCAACCCCTTTTTCTCAATTTTACAACTAACCCCCTCCAACTTTGGTTTTTGGTTCCTCACAACCAAACTTCCTTTATTTACCCCAAAAGCGGTTATTACATTGTCATTCTCGCGGGGCATATGCGCCACTTTGTACCAAGAGTGGCCCCTCCACAACGAGAGTGACTTGGCGATAGTGACTATGGGGCTGTTTGGTTGGTTTTCCATTAAGTTCTGTATGAATAAAGTTGTTTGTGTTGATTAATCTGTCTGTATAGATTTAGAAGGTTTTTATTTGAGAGAGTTTTTTCATAGATGGAAGAAACATGTTTTTTAATGGGAGGGACTGGTTTGGAAAAAACTTGGCTTTCTGCATAAAGCTCCCACTTGAAATCTTATTGAATAAGCCACTTTCTATATTATTAAGCCACTACCAAACAGTCATATATAGCTGACTGAATAAGCTGTGAGTCTCATTAAGCTCATTAAGCTGCTAACAAACATGCCCTATGTCACTATCGCATGTCACTCTCGATTCTCTTGACTAATAACAATAAACCATCGCTTAATCAGTTACTGATAAATTCAAGTCAACAAAGTATTAGAAGCGACATTTCACTTACCGAAAATTCCGGGTGTTACAAACATGAAAACAATATCTTTCCCAAAACCCGCCTTTTTCGTGATGAAAAACACCATTACAAAACATTCATCGAAATATGCTTTTGAAACCCAATGCTCACCCAAAACGTGTATTACGATTAATGCTCAGATATTGAAATTCGAATAAACTTTATAATCCAAAATGTCCAAATATGAGTAAGACTCAATCCCTAAAATTATAACTTATGATAACACTCCATACTCAAAACGTCACCGAAAAACATGGATAAAACTCAATACTCAAAACAACACGGGGGAGTCCCGATTTCCATGGTTAGTGGTGGAACACAAAAGTAGACCACCATTCCACGTTATAAAGCTCATCCTGAGGATCAATGGCCCCAATGGGATTAATTATTCACGATTCATAGTACAAGGCCCCCGATGATCTTAGGTACACTCATTCACTAGAAATTACATCATGTGGCCAATGGCTAGTATCAGGCTCCCATAAGACCGTACCAAGTTGCCCCCGATGAACGAATGCCTATTTCTAGCTACAATGTGGGAATAACCATCCCATGAAAGTTGACTCAAGTTACATCATAGGGTCAATGGCAGATGTTCAACTCCAAAAGCCCATACCATAAGACCATTGATGACCCAATGACTATTCCTGGCCGCAACATTGGAACAATGTGTCCCATTTAAAACATTAAAGACCGACTCTTATGCCTATGGATCCAATGCATTACAGTCTAAATTTCATGACTCCAAATGAATGACCAACATACTCAAAACATGTAACTTACGAATGAATATGCCATAACTGCATATAACTCCAAAAACTCGAAAAAGAGCATATCGAACGGACAAACTTCCCCAAGACTCATCTGAGTCAAAACCGAGCCAAAAGTTCAACAAAAATGCATTTGTTCAATAAATAGGTAAACTCATACTCAAATGTATGATTAGGCCAAATATTGTCAATATCGAGATAAATCATCCATGAATGTAAACTATACGGTTTATATTTCCAAAATATCTCGTCACACAAAATATGCATTTTCTAATCATTTATCAAATCAAATACACCAAAAGTTCATTAAAGTCACAAGACCTTCATTTTATAAAATAACTCGTCAAAGACACATTTTCAAGGTTCATTTATCAAAATGACCAAAAATCCCAAAATGGGCATTTCACAAGATTTATAAATCAAATGCATCAAATATGCAAAATTCACCAAATAACCCACATGTTTGATAAAGAACAAGTAAACACATTAATATTTCAAAATGGACATTTTTGGGATGTACATAACAAAGCAACTTGAACTTACCTTGTTAGATTTAGGCTGAATCTAGGTTTCACCCAACCATGATCTTTTTTTAAAAGAAAACTCAGGATCTACAATCAAATATCCCAAATCCTAGCTCCAACGCTTCCCAAAACATCTTCTCTTCCTCAAGGAACACAAGACCTAAGACAAAAAGGGGAGAAAAGGAGTGGGGATGAAGAACACCCAAAACCCTAACTTTTAGAGTTAAGGGATGAGAAGATTACCTTAATCAAATACTCTTGAACCACCAAGAAAATTTAATCCACTTTGATTTCCTCTTGAAAATCTTTAAAAACCAAGAACATAGCAACAAAAATCGCCTCAACCGGAGTTGTGGTGAAGAAGATATGAGGAAATGACAAAATTGCTCAAAAATTGGATTTATGCACTGGACCTTCTGTGCGATTGTGACATGCGACCTTTCCATGGCACAATTGCATGGAATGGTTGCACAATTTGTATCGAGAGTTTTTTTACCCCCTTGACGACCTTGACATGCCATAGTGCCACTAGAACAGTCGTCGGACACTATTGCATGGTCCGTACCGTGAGTTTTTTGACCATTTTCTCTAGGGTGCGCGAAAAACCTAAATGGTCCGAAATCCGAACCCGGATAAAAAATAATGTGTTTGTGCAAAACCCGAATGCCTCAAAATCCGAAAAACCCAAAACCCGACTTTTTGGGAGATATTTTGGTTCGGGTTACGTTTGATTTTTGGCCACACGACCCGTCTAAACGAAATACATAATACGTATATATATACTTAAATATTATATAAATACATTTATGTATATAATTATCTTTTGAAAATCCTAAATCCTAGTCGGTTGTACTCTTTTTTAATTTATGAATCTACTTTCGATTTCATCGATCCTCTCAATCGATTGAATTTATCCACAAAATCGATTATATATATAAATTTTTTGCATTACAACTATATCCAAACCCGACCGACCTCAACCCAAAACCCAATCAACCTGAACCCAAAGCAATCCAAAATCCGTAACTCAAAATTCGGGGCTTGATTTATATATCTTAAATCCAATCTGATTATTGGTTTTCCCGCCCGACCCGCCCGATGCACGCCCTAGTTTTCTCGCCCGTTCCTCGACCGTTTTCCTGGTCGTTCCCCGACCGTTTTCCCGGCTGTTCCCCGGCCGTTTGTAGAAAATTTAGGGTGTTACATAAATTTACTTTTAGTGTATGTGGTTTTATAAACCGTGTGAAAATGCATATTATTGAGTTATTAAGCATTTTAAAATTTTAAATGGTACAATTTCATTTGGAAAACGGTTTATCCCAACTCATGATGGTTTTTCAGTCAATCAAACTTTGGAGTATGTAATTGCGTAAACGTTGGTTAAATACACTTTATTGCTTATGATGACTTTTATTTTGTAGTCTATCGTGTTGTTGAGCTTTTGGTCGGTTTTGACTCAGATAGGTCTTGAAAACATTTGTCCGGTTTGATTTACTCTATGTTGAGCTTTTGGAGTTATATGCATTTATGACATATTTATTTTAAAGTTACATTTTGAGTGTGTTGGTCATTCAATTTGAAGTCATGTGATTTAGACTGTAATGTAATGGATCTATAGGCATAGGAGTCAGTTTGGAATGGGATAGTTATCCCTATATTGTATCTAGAAACTCGGATAAGTGGAGGACTCAAGGTAAATACTTGGATATAGTTAAACTTAATGACCGTGTGATCCGTAGCGAGGGACTCAAGGTAAAGACTTAAATAGAGTTGAACTTGATGATTGTGTAGTCTGTAATGGATGTCGTTTCTGGTGAACGAGCTTAACTTGGATTTGGGAGATTCCAAGGTAAAGATCCAGATATGGTTGAACTTGGTGACTCCCTAAGCGAAAGACTTAGATAGCGTTGAGCTTGTTAACCTATTTGACTAAAGACCCGAATAAGGTTGATGTCAATGTTTATTTATCCACAAGTGATGCTTCTATAACATTGAATTGTGGCTTACTTATGTGTTCCGTCACAACAAATGGTAAATCGGGCCACCTTCGTTATCTTATGATGTTTTATACCCTTCCAAGGGTAAAGATGATCAAATTATGCAAAATGACTTGATTAAAGTTGTGTTTTCTGTTTTAATGTTTTATAGATTTATTCTTGGTATTGAGTATTGGGTTTTGGCTGAGTATTGATAACGGTAAATCGTACAGGTCCACAAAGTGGCCACAGTGTTCCCACAGTGGCAGTGCAAGTGCACACCGAACAATATGATCGCTACAAGCAATAAAGTGGTAGTAATACCGAGATCCTATCCACAGGGATCGGACTTGAGAGTTTCGAGTACTAATTCGAGAATACATCGATTTCATTTAAAGAAGAATAAAGCATTTTTTTGGTGATTTTAACAATTAAGTGAAGAGAAATAAATTAAAGAAAAGGGTATGGGTATGGGTGTAAGCACTATCTAAGATATTTGTAGTAACCTCATGGTTGGAAACAAATGTCACAAAAACATTTATAAGGGTCCCTTTCTCTCGAAAGTGAACTCTCACAAAAAGTATCCATGTATCCCCACAAAGTCACCATTTTTGCCAACTCAAGACTTTCCGATTTAACTAAGTCGACCTCTTAGGATCGTAGCTCTACCGGTATGGAAATAAATGCCCAAATCTCTTTGTGACACAAATATCGACCGACATTTGAACGTTAGTTAAAATCATGCAAAAATCTGTATCTCTATGTGGTCATAAAAGACTTTTTCAAATCTTCTTGCATCACTCAAGTCGTATTTCCATATCGCCCATCTCTGGGTCAAAGATCTAATATTAACACTTACAAGCAATCAGATTGTTCGCGTTGAGTTAAAGTCCCGATTCAAGTGACCAAGTTTAAGAGTTAGTAAAAACGGCAACACCCAAGTGTTGCCTACTAGTCTTAGATTAGACTCATACCCACACCCAAAGATGTGCTTATCTTAAAATAAAAATAAAGAACATAACGGTAATAAAGAAATAACTAAGAAATACTTGCATTAATATGGAATGTAAAACTATCACTACAGTGGTGAGACAGTGGACAGAAATTAAGATGTAGAAATTAAATACAATAAACTAATACTAGAAATTAAAAAAACTACATTTTGCTCCAACCTTTCTTTGAAGTGTTTGAGCTCTCCAAAATTGTATGTCTTAATGAATGAAGAGGGGCTTCATTATATAGTTGCAAAAAGGTGGAATGCACCACCAACCTTTAATCTAAAGGTTAAACACTTCTTAAAATCCAAAGGTTCTTCCAATTCCTCCATTTCTTCATTTGGTAAAATCTTATCCCTTCCTTCCAGAATTTGTACTATACTTCTTTTTAAGCCTTCAAAAATCTCCACCAAATCTTCTTGAATCTGCCCACAGTGGCCAGTTTGTGGCAACAGTCCAACAACAACATTTTTTTAACCCAAAAATGATGCGTTCACCTATCGAAACACAAACTTTTATCCTCAACAGCTTCAAAAAAGAGAAAGAGAGAGAGAGAGAAACACGAACACATAAAGGATAAACACTCACTAAAATAGAAGAAAACACACACAAACAATGGGTAAATAACAATCAAAATGAGAGTTATCAAGTATAAATGGGCATTTGATTAATGGGTTTTTGTAACACCCCTAAAAATAGAGGTAAATTTAAACTTGGAAATAACAAGTATATGACGACTATATAAATGGAATCACCCAAGAAGGGCAAATAGTAAGAGCGTTTACAACAACAAATGAATACGATACATAACAACCTACTAATTTTAGTTATGCTAAGCCTAGATTATAGATAGGTGTTACTATCGACTTCCAAAAGAATCTTTCAAATATACTGTACGCCAAGCTAACCAAAGTCGTCTATCACAAAAGAGCCTCTATCGACATCCAACTCTCCACTCAAGACCTTGGAGCCCCGCCGCTGAAGAAACCTGTTATATATGTCATTTAAGAAAACAAGTGTTAGACTTTACATCTAGTGAGAACAAGCATTTATATAAATATATAATTGCAAAACTACATAAATATTTATCAAAGTGAGATTGTGGTAAGGTTTATTCCATCAAATACGTGGAGAACATAAGATGCAAGTAAACATCTTGCGATAACGGGGGAGGCCCGATTTCTATGGGAGTAGCATAACACAAAAGTAAGCTACCACCCGAGTTAGTGAGTTCATACTAGGATCAATGGCCACGAGCTCGATGATTCGCACTATAGATGTGGATATGGGCCCCCGATGATCCTAATCACACTCATTCACTAGATTTACATTTACAGCCAATGGATAGTAACCGACTCCACATAACCGTACCAAGTTGCCCTCAATGACCCAAATGTTTCAACTAGTTACAATGGGAATCATCCCAACAATTAAACCAACTCTTATACATATAGATCCAAAAGTATTAGTCTAAAACTCATCATGTTCACATGGTGACAAAATTATAATCACACATATAGTTCTCAAATTACCAAACATTTCCATGATATGCTTTTCTTGCATAAATAGCTGCATATGAAACTAAATCCATATAAATATTCAACAATTGACCATTTCCATTTTCAACATAAAAATGTTCACAAGATAGGTTTTTCCAAGAGTTATACGACTTTAAGATAACCTTAGACTATACAAGAAATAATCCATTCATTTCCTTCTTAAAGACTCACTCTTTCAAATAAATTTCCCAATGTAATGAAAATCATAAATATGACCAAAAAAAGATTTATTCAAGTATTCAACCCTAAATATGTGTATGAACTACATTTTATAACACATATGATAAAACTCTTCATTATATATAAAAATGGTCAAAACCCTAAAATCTCCTAAAATACCAAGTTAGGTAAAAAAATCTTCAAACAAGAAAAGTAACTAGGGGAAGATTAGGAATTCAACATAAAAAGTTTTGACATGAATAAAGTTTAAAAAGGTTGGATGAACTCACAATCCTTGGTTTAGGAGAAACCTTAGAAACCAAGAAATCTTTTCAAAATGAAGGCAACCCTTGATCTAGAACTCTAGGTTAACAATCCTTGACATAATGATGGATGAGCACTTTAATCCAAGAATTAATTGCTTAGATGAGGTCTAGGGTTTGGAGTAAATGAGAGAAAAATCGTGAGGGAGAGAGAATGAAAATGGTTGGTGGATGGGATAAATGAAAAAGGTTGGAAAGGGATGAGCATTTAAGCTCTTGCATCCCGACAGCGAGTATGCCAAGTGATTGTGCCAATGGCACTCTCGCAAAGCACACTCGCTGAAATGGTACTGTGGGGAGTTCCAAGCCCACGACTTCGCCCGGCGATTGTGACTTGCGTCACTCTTGCAGGGCATTGTCGCCCCAGTGTACCGAGAGGGCCTAAGGCCTGACGATCGTGACAATGTCACTGTCCCCAGGCACTCTCGCCCCACACCTCCACGAGCCTAAAATGTCATCTTTTCTCGCCCGAGTACTCCCGACTTACGCGACGTGAAAAACAGTTTATTCCCTAAACCATAAACAAGGGTCGAATCTAAACATGGAACTAAATGGTGTGTTTCAGAAAGATGTTGCTTTTACGATAAAGACATTTCATTTGCGAAGTTATGATTTGAATCAACAGTCTTTCATTTTTATCGTTTTATGATTATGATGAAAACTGTTTGAACTCACTAGGCGTTAAGTCTGACCCTTTTTATTCGTCGACATGTGCATCGGCTCCTTGTTGTGTTTGGTACTAATAACATCGTGATGAAGTGAGTGCTAATAGAGGCACGAGAAACATCTAGCTATTTGATGACGTCTTCCGTATTTGGAGATAGCGACTGTTATTGGGTTTTAGTAACACCCAACCTTGACCTAGTCTTGATGTAAGGCTTAGTTTGTTTATTATTGATGTAAAATGTAGATTAGCTATTCAGGATAACTTAAGTATTGATTTATAAGAAGGGACTTATACTCTATTCGATGTATTATAAAAAAAATTAATGTAGTCGCTCTTTCCAGATCTAAGGGTGTTACACGAAACCTATCTCCAAGGACACCAATGTGATGGGGCATTTTTGACTCACTCAGCAATTGAGGCTAGCAAGGGGAGGATCAAACCTGGGATCCCTATTGTATTTGGGCAAAGCCACCTGGGATCAAACCCATGACCTATCCGTTGATTTTATGTTACATATTTAAAATTTTAAAATTGACCAATTGTAACACCCCAAAACGAGCAAATCATAACATAAAATCAACATCCCAAAACGGGTCCCAATACAAGCATATGAAATGAAACGTTAACATAGTTCAAGAAAATCAGTTCTATCACAGCCGAGAAATTAAAAGTCCACACTAACGCTGCCTCTAACCAAACTATCGCCAGACTCTCTCTAAAGCTCTTAACACTTCTCCTTCCCCTTGGACGAAACACCGACAACACCCTTACTTGAAAATGGGTTTTAAGAAGTTTGAAAGCGAGGGTTAGACCAAAAGGTCTAGTGAATTCCCAGCCTCGGTCATTTGAAATAATTAAAAAGGAAACAAATTCACAGAATTTGTTGTAAGGAAAATTTATCACCACATGTTAATAAACCATTCCGCGTTCGGAATCAATTCTCGATAATTTCGGAGTATACACTCTCGAGGCCCCAAGTAGATCCCCATATGGCCCCCTAGTAAATGTCGTTTACGTGCGTAAGGAAACAAATTCCATGTACACGATTCAACCATCCCCGATGGTTGAAGGTAAGCCATGTCGCACAATTCATAAAATAACACGTTTCCACATATGATAGATCACGCAAAGTAAACACATGCATAATATCGGTAATAAACTAAATAATTCATAGTTCGAAATCATTTTACGAAAATCAATAAACACATTAGACGTAATCACAGAAGCCATTTCCAGTTTATAAAGATTTGGAACAAAAAGGGAACTCACGAGGATTCCAAAGATTGACACACGAGTAGACTCACCCCAAAGCAAAACGAATCCCTATAATGAGGATATAGTTCTAAATATTAAGCTACCAACGACAAAAGAAATTCACCCCAAACTAGGTCCCGGGTTAAAACCAAATCACACTCTCGGCATAAAGTACCGGTGTGCCCTGGTGAAGGGTTCCCGGTTTCCCCCGGTTGAGACACCCCAGCATCCCCGGGTGATGAACTCCCGGTTGTCCCCGGGTCCAAGAGACTCCCGGGTGGCCTGGGTTGTGAACTCCCGGTTGCCCCCGGGTCCAAGGGACTCCCGGGTGGCCTGGGTTGTCAACTCTCGGCTGACCCGGTCTTGGGCGGCTGTGGTCGATCCCGGGTAGGACCTTCCTGGTTGATCCCGGATGTTGGGGACTCCCATTCGATCCCGGGTTAGGACCTCCCGGTTGATCCTGGGGTGGGCGACACTTTCGAGTCAAGGATTTTGGATGGCGGCGACAGCCCCATCGATTTTTCTTCTCGATCGAAACTCAAGAAATAGATACTACGAATGTTTCCCCAACCATAGAACAAGTAGTTCCCCAAGGTTCTAAGCCTAAGGTTTAGTCCAATTGATGCCCCGATCTCTTAACACAGTCCCATTTCAAAACTTATCAGATTAAGATTGCTTCCAATAAATTTTCTAATATGATCAAGGTTTCAAAATCTAGATAACGATTTCACGGATTACCTCTTGATGGAGCAAATTCTCACTAATTGCTTGCTTTAATTCTTAAGAACGACCTTCAATCTTGCACTTCTCAATCAAGAGCTCCTTTACTCCACACTTTCTTCTCTCAACGCCACTTTCACCCAAAAATTTAGCCAAATGGGGAAAGGTTTAGGGTTTTAAGCCTTGACAAGATTAATTTCCAAAGAGACCCTCAACTTTATTTTATTCACACACACGCCCCTCACCTCCAACTTTCCAACAACAAGGAAAATGGATGTAACGGTCGTTACAACACTCCCCCCTCAAAAGAATTCCGTCCTCGGAATTTCTATGTCAAAAAGGTAAGGATACTTGGACTTCATCTCCGATTCCAACTCCCACATTGCTTCTCGCCCTTTGTGAAACTTCCATTGAACCTTCACTAAGTTAATCTTCTTTGTCCTCAATCGCTTAACTTTACGATCGACGATCGCCTCCGATTCTTCGACGAAATTCAATTTCTCGTCTACCCATACGTCTTGCAATGGGACCGCCATATCCCCTTCCACTAAGCATTTTCTTAGATTAGAAACGTGAAATGTATTATGGATACTCCTCAACTCTTTAGGTAATTCCAGCTTGTACGCCACCTCCCTGACTCGTTCAATAATTTTAAAGGGTTCTATAAAGCGTGGGCTTAGCTTCCCTCTCTTCCCAAAACGTATTACTCCCTTCCAAGGGGATATTTTCAACATCACTTTATCACCTACTAGGAATTCTATATCCTTCTGTCGCTTGTCCGCATGGCTCTTTTGGCGATCTCGTGCCACCTACAATCTCTCTTGCACCTAAACAATCTTATCCGCCGTTAGCTGCACGAACTCCGGTCCTGCCAATTGCTTTTCTCCAACTTCATTCCAACACAAAGGAGTACGACATTTTCTACCATATATCATTTCATACGGGGCAACATTAATGCTCACATGATAGCTGTTATTGTACGTAAACTCAATCAACGACAAATGGTTTTCCCACGAACCTTGGAAGTCCAGGGCACACGTTCTCAGCATATCCTCCAAGGTTTGAATAGTCCGCTCGCTCTGACCGTCGGTTTGCGGATGATAAGATGTACTCATCTTGATTTGTAGCCCCATTTCTCTTTGGAAGCTCCTCCAGAATGTAGATGTGAACCGACTTTCACTGTCAGACACAATCGACAATGGTACCCCATGGCGAACGACTATCTCGTCAATATACAGCTTCGCCAACCTTTCCATAGAATACGTCTCCTTGATAGGCAGGAAGTGCACCGATTTAGTAAGTCGATCTACGATTACCCATATTGCGTCATAACCTTTCGGGGTTCTAGGCAGCTTAGTCATGAAATCCATCGTAATCTGCTCCCACTTCCAAACAGGCATGTCTACCGGTTGCAATTTTCCGTATGGTCCCTGGTGCTCCACCTTTACTTGAAAACAAGTTAGACATCTCTCCACAAAATACGCTATGTCCTCCTTCAATCCCAACCACCAGTAGTCCCGTCTCAAGTCTTCATACATCTTGTTAGTCTCTGGGTGAATTGAATACTTCGACTTGTGCGCTTCTTCCAGGATAACCTTCCTTATTTCCCCGAGTTTAGGAACCTAGATCCTCCCGTTAAAACACTTTGGTCCCCAACTGTCCTCCACTAGCGAATTCACAAGGCCGATTATCCGCTCATTCTTAAGATTTTCAGACCCCAGCGCTTCCACTTGGAACTTCTTTATTTCCTCCAACAGGGTTGGTGTCACCTCAGCTCTCATAGCCACAACCTTTAAATTTTTGCCTCTCTCCTTCCGACTCAGGGCGTCGGTTACCACGTTGGCTTTCCCGGGGTGGTACTCAATCTTACAATCATAGTCCGTTAGCAGTTCCATCCATCTTCGTTGACACATGTTCATTTCCTTTTGATAAAAAGATGGCAAAGACTCTTGTGATCTGTGAAAATCTGACATTGCGTGTCGTAGAGATAATGTCTCCAGATTTTTAGCGCAAATACGACTCTGGCTAGCTCCAAGTCGTGAGTAGGGTACCGCGTCTCATGGTCCTTCAACTGGCGAGATGCGTACGCGATCACCTTCCCCCGTTGCATCAGAACGCAACCTAGACCTAACCTTGATGCATCACTATATACCACAAAATCGTCCGTGCCATCTGGCAAGGTCAAGATCGGAGCGCTACTTAGCATATCCTTTAGCTTCTGGAAGGCCTCCCTCTGTGCTTCTGTCCAAGAGAACTTCACACTCTTCTTAGTTAACGAAGTCAATGGAGTTGCAATACGAGAGAAGTCCTTGATGAACTTCCAATAGTATCCTGCTAACCCAAGGAAACTACAAAACCTCTGACGGGTTATTCGGCGGCTCCCAGTCCTATATTGCCTTATTTTCTGGGTCCACCTTGATCCCTTCTTGAGACACGACATGCCCAAGGAACTACACTTTCCGTAAGCAGAACTCATATTTCGAGAACTTCGCGTAAAGCTTTTCTTGCTTTAGTAGCTCTGACACCGCCCGCAGGTGATTCTCGTGCTCTTTATTGGTCTTCGAGTACACCAAGAGGTCGTCCCTGTAACAAACTTATCCAGGTAGGGTTGACACACTATGTTCATCATGTCCATGAATATCGCAGGGGCATTCGTCAGACCAAACGACATCACAAGAAACTCGAAATGTCCATATCTGGTGCGAAAGGTCGTTTTCAGTATGTCTTCCTCTCTCACCTTGAGCTGATGATACCATGATCTCAAGTCGGTCTTTGAAAAGTAGCTATCTCCTTGTAACTGATCAAATAAGTCGTCTATCCTTGGGATCGGATATTTTTTCTTTATTGTCAGTTTGTTGAGCTCCTGATAATCGATGCACGTTCGCAAAGTGTCGTCCTTCTTCTTCACGGAACAAAGTGCTAGGTCTGATGAATCCATTATCTAGCAATTCTTGCAATTGATCTATCATCTCCTTCATCTCCGCTAGTGCCAACCTATACGGCGCACGCGCGATCGGTGCGGCACCAGGCATCAAGTCGATCCGGAATTCGACTTGACGACCCGGAGGCAGATCCATCAAATCCTCCGAAAATACTTCCGAGTATTCACTCACTATTAGCACATCCTCCAATCCGCACTTCTCCTTCTTAGAATCTACAACATATGCCAAGAAGCCTCGACACCCTTTTTGCAAACACTTAATTGCCTTAATCATGGAAATCAGACTATAGCTCCTATCTCGCCTATTTCCATATATTACTACCATCCCCTTATCAGGCAACACCACGCGAATCAATTTTTTATTACAGATAATACTAGCACCATTTCTCGCCAGCCAATCCATCCCAAGCATAACATCAAACTCTCTGCCATCGGGTACAACACCATTGGCACTAAAATCCCCTCTATGTCTATGAAACAACCCTCAAACACATCCTTGATAAGCACCTGATTAGCATCGGTGGTTTCTACTTCTAACACCCGCTCTAGGCGCTTAGGTGTCACACTCAAACATTTCGTAAATTTGGGTAAAATAAATGAGCAACTCGCTCCTGAATCAAATAATACTCGAGCACATAATGAGTTCACCAAAAACATACATGTCACTACATCAGGAACTCCTCCGCCCCCACTGTTGTCATGTGAAATGCCCGACCCTTCAGACGTTCAGGCTCCCATCTCTTTTCCCCCCTCTTTCCACCACTGCGATCCCCGCTTGAACCGGCCCAAACTTCTTCACTTGTGGGCAATCAGATCGTAGGTGATCAGGTGACCCACATTGGTAACAAGTCCTCTTACTCGGGAAATCCCTCGACATGTGCCCCAACATTCCACACTGGAAGCATGACCTCATCTCTGACCTGCATTCCCTCGATGAACCCGCCGGCAATTCCCACAAGGTTTGTCCCCGATTCCACGACCTCCTCGCAACTCTGGCCTAAACGTCTTCCCTTTCCGTGCATCAAATCCCGATCCATCCCACTTCCTCTTGTCTCCGACCTTTTCGGTCACCTGACGGTTCTTTTCCTTTTCGGTCATCTTGGCCGCATTGATGGCCGCTTGAAAGTGAGTAGGCTTCCTTGCCGAAACAAGTTCCAGAAGGCTACTCTTCAGTCCAAAGATGTACCATTCCACCCTTCTCTCTTCATTCGGTACATATATTTCTGTAAAGCGAGATTTTTCGATAAACCTAGAGGTGTATACTCGTACCGTCAGCTTTTTGACTACCGCCAGAGGGCAGAATTACACCTTGAACTTCCGAACAAAAACTTCCCAAGACATACCCTTGGCTGCCGACGATCCTTGTCCGCCGATTTCAGCATCCCACCACATGACCGCCGGTGTTGGGGACTCCCGATCGATCCCGGGTTAGGACCCCCGGTTGATCCCGGGGTGGGCGACACTCCTGAGTCAAGGATTTTGGATGGCGGCGACAGCCCCATCGATTTTTCTTCTCGATCGAAACTCAAGAAATAGATACTACGAATGTTTCCCCAACCATCGAACAAGGATTTCCCCAAGGTTCTAAGCCTAAGGTTTAGTCCGATTGAAGCCCCGATCTCTTAACACAGTCCCATTTCAAAACTTCTCAGATTATGATTGCTACCAATAGATTTTCTAATATGATGAAGGTTTCAAAATCTAGATAAGGATTTCACGGATTACCTTTTGATGGAGCAAATTCTCACTAATTTCTTGGTTTGATTCTCAAGAACGACCTTCAATCTTGCATTTCTCAATCAAGAGCTCCTTTACTTCACACATTCTTCTCTCAGCGTCGCTTTCACCCAAAAATTTAGCCAAATGGGGAAAGGTTTAGGGTTTTAAGCCTTGACAAGATTAATTTCCAAAGAGACCCTCAACTTTCTTTTATTCACACACACGCCCCTCACCTCCAACTTTTCGACAACAAGGAAAATGGCGGTAACGGTCGTTACACGAATTTTTTTTTTTGAATATGACAATGTTGTATATTCTCTTTGTCCCAAAATAAGTGTTCACATTTGACATTTTCATTTATGTTTGTCCCAATAAGCATTCATATTTCCATTTTGCTTGTCATAAAATAAATGTACAGTTTAAAAATAAATAACTAAATTCCTAAATCTATCCTTAATTAATTCATAAATATTTAAGATTTGTTAGGATAGATACATTTATTATGGTAAACCTCTCTTAACTAAAAAGGGTAAGAGTTATACATGAAGTGCGTGTCACTTATATTGCAAACACTTAGGTATTATCATTTTTTTATATGAGAAAATATAGATATTTTATATTATATAATTGAAGTAATTTAATAAATGACCAGCGAACTAATACATTAATGTTTTTAAACGAATTAAACTCACATTACAAATGAAAATTAAAAGCCATAACCAAACAAAGCTCAACGATGGGGTGTCGATGGTGAATTCGCATAGAGAGAAATTTACGTGACAAGCTTTGTTTTTTTCCCTGATTTCAACCGCTTTAGGAATATCATGATTTGGTTTTATAAATTTCTTCTCATGTCTATCACATGGTCCCATCCATCCGAGAAACTACCCCCTCTAGAAACAAATTATAAGAAATATGAACAATAGAAACCAACTCTGCATCCCATACACAAATTGAAGTAAGGAAACATACTGCATATGCGCCCGAACGATGAAATTCAGCACACTGAGTCCATCAGCAATATTGTGAGGACCAAAATAAATTAGGAGGTGAATAATCTTATCAGACTTTTTGATGAAAGTATTCCTAGATATAAAAGTATAGTCACCATTTTCTAGAATATGCAAACAGACAATGAAATCATAAGTACCAACCATATAATAATAAGAGGAACCAAATTGAATGCAATATAGCCTTTACAAGTGTTACATATGTGCTTATTGATGCCAATTTCTATGCTTCGCTCTATGAAATTTATCATTGATTTAAATCAAAGGAGTTGATTTGTTGTTATCAACAAACAAGGGCAATATTCTCTTGTTGAGGAAATAGTTCAGTAGTTTGTTCTTTCAAACATCAACCTGATTACTAAGTGGTTCACTACAATTTGACAAAAAACATACTTAGGGGGTGTTTGGTTCATGGATTTTGAAGGAATTGGAATGGATAATTCCTTTGACCAAATTCCAATTCCTTTGTTTGGTTCACATATTGATCATGATGGAATCATTTGAATTCCATTGAATTCCACAAATCAAGGAATTCATCATTCATTGCCTAAAGTAAAAGAATTGAATTTCATCCGATTCCTACCAATCAAATGCGTGGTCAAATTCCGTCAAATTCCATTCCAATTCTTTCAAAGTCAAATTCTTTCAATTAATTCCAATTCCAACAAATTACATTCTGCGAACCAAACACCTCCTTATGGTTGCATGACCAATTGCATACATTACTGAAATAGCTTTTTCTAATTTCTAATTCTCCAACAAAGTTTTCTAATTTTTCTTTAAATGAAGAATCAAAAACTAAAATTTTCAGAAAAAAGTATACTCTAATAGCTTTTTTATTTTGAAAATTACAACAACAATTATATTATTAAAATATTTAATACATTTAACAAAATATTATTTATCTCATAAACATTTACTTTTAAGAACTTTTATGGGTGGAAATGATATTAAAAAAAAGGAAGTTATCCAAATTTGGAGGATTTTAGAGCATC
The DNA here is from genome assembly GCA_954870635.1 of Arctium minus. Classification (NCBI taxonomy): domain Eukaryota; kingdom Viridiplantae; phylum Streptophyta; class Magnoliopsida; order Asterales; family Asteraceae; genus Arctium; species Arctium minus. Next base: position 38,435,339 of record OX941080.1, on the reverse strand, counting down.
TTCAACATAATCTCGAAAACTTTTCCCAAATCTCGAAAATAAAAAACAAATTCTTTATAAAACAAACATATAATTACAAATAATAATAATAATAATTTAAATCATGTCTCAAATCCTACAAACCAAACATGATTTATAAATGAATGAAATTCAAATCCAGTCCAAATCCTATAAACCAAACTCACAAAAGGGTTCCAAATCCTCCCCAATCCAAATCCCTACATGAAATCTGAATCCCTCTAAAACAATCCTGCAACAAAACTAGAGATTTCTCCAAATTTGGAGATTTTCACCTTATATTTTTTCTTTTATCTATTTTAGCATAATATTTAGCATAGTTGTTGGAGCAAAAAAATTTCTTAAATCTTCAAAATTTTATATTTTAACACAGTTGTTCGAGATGCTCTTACACTCTGTCTCATACTTTATATGTTTTTGGAAAATCTGTTGGAACGAAAAAATTTCCAAAATCCTCATTTTCTTCATTCTCTATTTTAAAAAAGGTTTTAAAAAATTCTGTTAGAGTAAAAAAATTAGCTTAAAATTCCCAAAATCTATTTCTTTTCCATTTTAAAAAATCTTTTGGAGATGTTTGTGTGACATTAAATAAGCTTCTGATGGATGATCTAGTCTGAAGATGTTGGCTCATAGTACAAAGAATTAAACGTGTGTGTGAACAAATATGACGGACATATAGTAAAATATATAATATTTATGTTCGGTAACTTTGAAGTAAATTACCGTTTTTCGTCCTTAAGGTTGCATTTGATACATGGGACAGGACGGGACAAAACTAATTGTCCAACGTTTGACGTGACATGGGGACAGGGACAATGACTGAGACAGGATGAAACAAAAAAATGTTTTTTCTTGTTCCACCAAAATACGTCGAACAACATGGGACAAGAGTGGGATAGAAACTAAAAAATTACTAATCTACCCTCATTTGATATATAACCCTAATTTGATATTTGTTTTAATGGTCACCACCGCCCATCAACGCTACGACCACCATCGTCGGCCACCAATAGCCACCACGAACCATCGTCGGCCACCTCCACCACCTTCACAACCACCGTCGGCCACCGCCCTTTGCCACCATCACTACCATCATCGGACCACCACCACCCATCGCCGCCCACCATCACCTATACCTCCTCCACATTGGCCACAACTACCTTCTCCACCACCGATGTCCACCATCTTCACGTCTTCCATATATATTGTCGTCCATCAACCACCATTGCCTCTACTCCATCTTTCGTTGCAAAAACCTTTACCATGTCTCTGTCAATTCATAAAGATCTTCTAAAAACCGAATCAAACATAGTATTTCCTTTGTATGAATAAGATTTTTTCGAATTACCGTCAATTATATTAGATTCTTCAATTAGATTTCATACTAGCTATTATATATTTATATATTTGTGTAAATGAAAATCATGAAAAAATGTTTATAAATTAATTTGTTTGAATATTTATTTTATTTGAGTCATTTATAAGTGTTATATGATATATAAAAGAGTAAATTATGGACTTGGTCCATGTTGTGTGCTGACTTTTACAAAATTGGTCCTCGGGCTTCATTTATTTTTGGATTTGGTCCTTATGGTATGTACTTTCTATTGGATTTGGTCCCTCAACCAAATGGCAATTTATTATTCCTATTAAGTATGAGGTAAACATAGTTACTAAATTATTTTTTTATGATAATATTAAAAGTTTTATCATTTAGTAATTTTGTCTTTTTATCTTTGTTAACAACCAATTATCTCATGACATGTGGCATGATCTCTAAGAATAAAAACAATATCAATATAACTCCATCGGTTTTTTGCCAGCGAACTGCACCCCCTTCTTTCCGGCATCGGTGATCAGTCTTATGAACCCCCTCCCCTTCCCCATTCTCCCCCTCCTCCCTCCGTCTTCTCCACCTTTCTTTTTCCCCACGACCTCCATCCTCCCTCCGTTAGAGACCACCATCCCCTAACTCTTTCGTCGACGACCTGCACGACTCTAGCCTTCACCAATACTCCCTCACAGTGGCTTTCTCTGTAACACCTGTAATGTAAAATAGGAGGGAAATTAAACCGAACAATAAAGCGAATTAAATGCTTAAATATAAAAAACCACTCAATAAGGGGAAATATAGTAGAGTTTACATCATAAGAAATGGAATGTAGCTAACAACCTATCAATCTATACCAAATGAAGGTTAAGATTATAATCTGGTGTCACTACAATATGCAAAAGAATTATATCATTTAATAACTCCAAAAAGTAATCCAAAAGTCGATATCTCCAAAAATGCCTCTAACGGCAACCATCACTCCACTCAAACGTTAGTGGCCCTGCTACCTTGAGATCTTGATATACATGTCATTTAAGAAAAAGTGTTAGGCTTACGCATAGTGAGTTCAAACAGTTATATGATAAAACTATAACATATTAAAATCGGAAACATAGCTTTAATCAAGTCAATTAGTCCATTTAACCATTCTCGTCCTTCGAAGGGCATAATACATCTTACGACGACAGGGGAGACCCCATTTACCATTGATAGTGACGGAACACAAAAGTAGACCACATATCCATGTTTTATGAGCGTCACTAAGGGTCAGTGGTCATTAAGTTCAACCACCCACAATCTATAGCTTAATGAGTCATCAAATTCAACCACCCACAATCTATAGCTTGAGATCTCCAAAGACAAAGACCTTTGTTAAGCTTGTTCACTATAAATTACATTATGTTGGTCTATGATCGATGCTAGGGGTGTAAATAGGTCAGGTTGGGTTGGGTTCGGGTTCAACCCATTTATTAATTGGGTTGAAAATCTCAACCCAACCCAACATGTTTAATTAAATGGGTTGAGAATTTCAACCCAACCCAATCTGTTGGGTTGATGGGTTGTAGCAGGTTGACCTGTTTATGACTATCTCAACCCAACCTGTTAAATAAATGGGTTGAAACTGGGTTGACCCATTTAAATTTAAAATTGTAAATGAAATAAAAATGCTTAAACTACTTCATTCCACGACAAATACACAACGACAAAGTCAAATAAATTGTTCGAAGTTTAATAAAACACAACCAAATAGTAAAATAAATAGTTCAAAGTTTCGCACAACCACAAAGTTAAATAAATCATAGTTCCAAAAAAGTTTCTAAGTAACTCGACTTGTACTTTCATCGACTCCAATTTCATTCTCCGTATTACTTTCCTCTCGATCTTCTATCTTCTCCGTCATGATTGCTCCACATAACGCCTCAAGTTGCGATTCCATTTGTGTTATAGAAATAAATAAATTAACCAACTTAGTTATACCAGATAAATAGTTTTATATGATAATACGAAATATACAAATAATAAGTTAGAACAAACCTTCTCCATAAACCCAATCTCTTAGACAAATAATAGCCTCAACCGTAGAAGACTTCAACGAACTTCTATAAGCATCAAGAACCCTACCGCCAATGCTAAAAGCAGATTCAGATGCCACGGTTGATATTGTGATAACTAAGATATCCCTAGCCATCCGAGCAAGAGTTGGATACCGAATCTCATGAGTTCTCCAATAGTCCAAAATGTTTATATTCTTCACGCGAGGCATGAGCTTCTCCTCTAAATAACATTCAAGCTCAGATTTAACGGTTTGAGAAGTCACTTTGGTTGAAAAGTCATCAAAGTCCTGATAGACAACAAACAATTAGGAGATAAATAGAATATGTATAAACAAAAAACAGTAAATGTATAACATACCATCAAAAGTGAAGCAGAAGCTGCATCTAGCACATCTTGAGATTCTTCTTGGGAGTCCAACGAGCCATTCTTAGGTTGACCAATTTTGGATTTATTCAAATTTGACTCATCTACATACTCTTTAAACAATGAAAACAATTTATCCTTTATTATTGCCGACTCAGATTTGTACCCCTCCCCATAAGCTTTCTCATAACCCCACTCAACAAGCTGAAATTTATATCGTGGATCCAAAACAGCCACAAACGCCATAACTGTGCTAAAATCAACCCAATATTTCTCAAATTTCACATACATCCGAGTAGCCATTTTTTGCACAAACATATCATGGTTGTCTTTTTCTTTGTGTAACAACACTCTAACCGTCAAAACATTAGCAAAATACAGATTGGTAGTAGTATACTTAGACCCAGAAAAAGCACAAGTTACCTCGTAGAAGACCTTCAAGAACTTGAAAGTTCTTTCAATTCTTCCCCACTCCTCATTTGTTGGACAATGCAAATAATTAGCATCGGTTTTTTGCAAATGAATAAAAGCTTTTTTATATTACAAAACCGACTCCAACATAATGTAAGTCGAGTTCCATCGAGTGGGAACATCTTGTTGCAAACCCCTTGAAGATTGTAGCTCTACATGTGCAACACTACTTAAAAACCTTTGCCTCCTAGCTTGAGAACCTCTAAAGTACTTGACACTATCTTTAACCTTTATAATAGCATCATCAACCTCTTTCAACCTATCCTGCACAATTAGGTTCATAATGTGTGCACAACATCAAACATGAAAATATGCACCTTGACAAACCAAATCAAGTTCATACTTCAAAAAGTCAACCATTGCATCATTAGAAGAAGCATTATCTAGAGTAATAGAAAACACTTTCTTTTGAATCCCCCAATCCTTCAAAAGACTAAATACGTGATCACTTAAAGCAAGACCAGTGTGAGGTGGAGCCAAGAAACTAAAATTTAGAATCACTTTTTGAAGTTCCAAGAATTGTCAATGAAATGGGCGGTCAAGGCCATATATCCATCAGTGGTTATTGATGTCCAACAATCATAGGTCAAGCAAATCCTACCAGGAATTCAACTTAAAGTATCTCTTATTTTCAACTTTTCCATCCTATACATCTTCATAATATCAGTTTTTACGGTATTCCTTGAAACAACTTTCACCTCAGGATGTAAATAATTGAAACATTTCCAAATTCCATCATATTCAGCAAATTGAAATGGCAATTCATGTTTCACAACCGCACTAGCTAATAGCTCACGAAAAACATTAGGGTCAAAATCTGGGAGCCTACTAGTTAACAAACCTGAACCGCCACTACCATATTCCAACACCATCTGCCCAACATCCTTAAATCGACTTTTTTTGCAATTTTTAAGATGGCGTTTCAAATTCCCCGTACCCATCCTAGTTTCAACATTATAAACTTGACCACATTGTTTACATTTACAATATAACTCACCATTTTCATCAGGGTCCATAAAAACAAAGCTATTCCAAACCTCAGATGTAAGTTTTCTGTGACGTTTGACATCCACACCACCTTTGTTCGGCTTTAATTGGTTGATCGGTTTCTTCTCGTTATTCTTCGATGGAGGTGGAGGAGATTGTAGATCATCTCCTTCAGAATTTTCAACTGTGTTACTCACTGAAATGGAATAAAAACAGAAACATTATAAATGGACATATTATATATCAAATAAAAACAGTAACATTATAATTTATAAGCAGAAACATTGTAAACACTGTTTACAATGGACAAATTAAAACATAAACATTATAAATGGACAATAACATTAAAACAAAAACATTATAAATGGACAGATTATAGATCGAATAAAAAGTTAAAAACAGGAACATTATAAACATAAACATTATAACATAAACTTACTCATTGGCTTTTGAAAATAAATTGTTCAATGTTCACTGTTATAGAATGTAGATTGTAGACCTGTATATAAATGGACATATTATAAATTAAGTTAAGATTTAATCAATACTAATAGTGAACTCGTGGAACTGAGGTGAAGTTAAGATTTACCGTGAAGTCATGAACTGAAGTGGAAAAGTGGAACTGAAGTCGTGAACTCGTCTAGTAGTCTGGAACAGTGGAACTGAGGTCGGGAACTCGTCGTACCTAGAGTCATCGTGGAAGTTTGGAACAATGGAAGTCTATGGAACTCGTCGTGGTCCTCGTGGAAGTGTGGAATAGTTTAACAGAGGGAGAGGACTCCGGCGTATGAGGAGTGGAAGTCTGCCACCGTGAAGCGTGAACACTGAACAGAGCCCGCCACCGTGAAGCGTAACAAAGGGAGAGGAGAGGAAGAACCCTACCGCGTAACAAAGGGAGAGGAGAGGAAGCCCGCCGCCGTGAAGCGTGAACACTGAACAGAGCCGAAGAGGGAGAGGAATGGTTCAATTCAACGCCTAGAGGAACTGAGGAAGAAGAGTTGCGCCTATTTCCTTTTGTGATTTAAGGTTTTAATTTTAACTTTCAAATTTTAATATATAAATTATATTATATTTATTAATAACTAAAATAAAAATATTAGGTAATAGTATAAATGGGTTAGAAACATGTTGTAAATGGGTTAGAAACAAGTTGTAAATGTGTCGAAATCAGGTTGAAAATAGGTTGGAAATTTCAACCCAACCCAAACCCAATTAATAAATGGGTTAGGCGGGTTGACCATTTAACTTAAATGGGTTGAAATTCTCAACCCAACCTGCTAATTTTGGGGTTGGGTTCGGGTTGGGTCACTTTTTGCCACCCCTAGTCGATGCCCAATTCCAAGAGCCCACAACATATTGCCTATGAAGATCCAATGCCTATTTCAAGTTACAACCAGGGAATATCATCTCATTCATACCAAATAAATATAAAGAAGAAGAATCAAATGACAGAGCAATGTAGAATGTTTATTCTCTTCTCTTGAATCATTGAAATACAACAGGTATATATATAGATGGAATAGATCTAATTAAGGAGCTAACTAAGGAGATATACATGGAATAGAGAAAATTAAGGAACTAACTAAAGAAATATACATGGAAAACTATAACAAACAATTGAATTTGAATTTGAATGTAGAGGGATGGGCGGGTTATATCTTAATATGCCCCCGCAAGATGGACAACCCGGAGAGGAGACCAATCTTGGATAGTAAGTAATGAAATTGTGGTCTTGGGAGGGGCTTGGTGAGTGCATCGGATAGTTGATCATCACCTATAATATGTTGAACACGAAGAGATCCTTGGTGAACTTTTTCGCTTACAAAATGGATATCTAAGGCAAGATGCTTCATTTTTTAGTGAAAACCCGAATTTACTGAGTAAGAAGTTACACTCAAGTTATCACAATAAACGGTGGGGATTGTAGTAGACGAAAACCCAAGCTCACTAAGTAGTGATGTAAACCACTGAACCTTGGTGGTTGTGGAGGCACCGACCCAAAATTCAGCTTCAGTGGAGCTTCTTGCAAGAGTGCTTTGTCGTTTGGAGCTCCATGAAATAGGATTGGAACCAAGGTAAACAATGTATCCCGTGGTGCTCCGGTAATTATCCGTGTCCCCGGCCCAGTCGGCATCGGTAAAAGCATGGAGTGTGAGGGGAGACTTGCGACGTAAAACTATGCCATGATATAAGGTACCATGTAAATATCTCAGGAGTCGTTTCAAGGTTGTCTAGTGGAGTGAAGTCGGAGCATGCATAAACTGAGATAAGCGATTGACTTTAAAGGATATATCTGGCCTTGTTAAGGATAGATATTGCAGGGCTCCAACTAGGGTGCGATAATCAATAGGTGAGGGGTGAGGGGCACCGCCTTTTAATGTGAGAGGTTCGAAGCTGGTTAGTGGAAATGGGTTTACAATCACTCATATTGGCTTTGGTAAGGATGTCGAGGATGTATTTTCTTTGGGAGAGTAAGATGCCATGGGATGAGGAAGTACTTCGACACCTAATAAATATGATAGAGAGTCGAGATCTTTTAAGGAGAACTTGGCAGCTAGATGGGTGATGAAGTTGGATAAGTGAGTTGGGGAAGGGCCGGTGACAATAATGTTATCATCATAGACAAGGACCAGTATGAAGAAGGAGTTGTTGTTGAGAATGAAAAGTGAAGGATTAGATAAGTGGCCTTGAAACCGAGGGAGATGAGATAAGATTTTGATTCATCATACCAAGCATGGGATGCTTGACGGAGTACATAGATTGCTTTGTTTAGTTTACAAACATGATCGGAGAGAGAGGGATTAACGAAACCCGGAGGTTGAGACATGTAAACAGCTTCATGAAAATTGCCTTGCAAAAAGGCATTGTTGATGTCTAATTGTCGAAGGGACCAATTGTGTGAGATGGCAAGAGAGAGAATAAGACGAAGGGTGGAGGGTTTTAGTATGGGGCTAAAGGTTTCCCGATAATCATTGTAGGACGTTGGTGAAAACCTTTAGCTACGAGGCAGGCTTTCAAGCGATCGATCGAGCCGTCGGGTTTGTATTTGGTTCGGTAAACCCACTTGCATCCAGTAAGGTTTGGAGCTTGAGATGAAGGTACGAGAGACCATGTGTGATTATGTTCAAGGGAATCAAACTCCTCTTGCATGGCTTTATGCCAGGATGGATGTTTGAGAGCTTGGGAGATTGTGGAAGGTTCAGTGGGGTAGGAAGGAGATGTTGTGTAAAGATAAAAATTAGAGTTGAAGTATCATGGGTTTGGTTTTGGGTGTGGACGTGTGGTTATTTTGGGGGGGGGATGTGGTTCTTCGAGAGTTATAGTAGGAGATATGGAAGGTAGGGTGGGAAAAGAAGTAGTAGTAGGAGAAGAATTAGGAGGGTTTGATGAAGTTATGGGTGTTGGGTTGGAGGTAGTGGAGCGTGATGTGGATGAGCTAGTAAGTGGAATAGAAAGGGGGAGCCAGTGGTCTAAATTGACCATATAGGAAGATGTAGAGGATTTTGTGAGTTTAGTAAATGGGAACTCATGCTCAATGAAAATCACGTGACGAGAAGTATATGTTTTAGAGGATATGGGGTCGTAAGTGTAATATGCGCTTTGGGTTGGGGAGTAGCCGACAACGATACAAGGGGTAGAGCGGGGATGTAATTTGTTTGGTGAGTATGGCCTAAGCCAAGGGTAACAGACAACCAAAACTTTGTAATTTGGAATAGTTTGGTTCTTTTTGGAAAAGGCAACGAAAAGGAGATAAGTTATGTAAAGTGGAAGTGGGTAGGCGATTTATGAGATAGGTGGTTGTGGTGAAAGAAAAAGGCCAAAAGGTAATCGGTATTTGAGCGTGGGAGAGGAGAGAAAGACTCGTTTCGACGATGTGTCGATGGCAATGCTCGGCGTATCCATTGTATTCGTGAGTGTGGGGCGGAGAGGTGAGGTGAGAAATACCTGAGGACGATAAATGGGTTTTGAGTTTTAAATATTCACCACCGTTGTCGGAAAATAGTTGTTTTATCTTCCTTTGGAAAAAGTTTTCGACTAGAAGTTGGAAGCGGAGAAATATGTCAAGTGAGTCGGATTTCTTTTTGATGGGATAGAGCCATGTGTATTTAGTGAAGTGGTCTACAAAAATAATGTAATATTTGTAGTGGTTAAAGGATTCAATGGGAGAGCACCATACATCGGAAAATAATAGATCTAATGGAGCATTAGATGTTAGGGAAAAATCATGAAAAGGTAAACAATGACTTTTAGTGATCCGACAAGAGTTACAATTGTCAATAAAACTAGAATTAAAGGAAAGAGAAGAAGACAATTGCTTGAAAACTTTATTTTTAGGGTGGCCTAGTCGGTGGTGCCACGTGGATGAAGTAGTACGATGCATGGTGAAGATTTTTGGTGTAAAGGAAGAACGAAGTTGATACAGTCCTTTGATTGTTGTGCCCTTGAGTAAAGGAGTTTTGGATGTCCGGTCCTTGATGACGAAAACAAATGAATAAAACTAAATTAGAAAATTGTTATCAAGACATAAACGAGATATAGAGATGATATTGCGAGATAGATAGGGAACATAGAGGACGTTTTTGAGAATTAATGGTGTGTGTGGTATGTGAATGATAACAGAACCAATATGAGAAATTTGTAAACATGAACCGTCACAGATAATCAATTCCTCTGTCCCGTCATATGGTGCATAGATAGAGAGATTATTTAAATCATTTGTTGCATGAAAGGTTGCCCCAGTATCAAAGAGCCAATTGGCTGTGTTTGGTGTAGAAGTAGGAAGTGGGTTCATGAGATGAGCCTGTGCATTTTTGACCTGCATGTTGCAATTAGGATAAGGCACAAAAACTGTTGGAAATAATTTCTTAAAGATTAAGAAATTGCTCAAGGAGTGCCCTTTTTGATGGCATCATTAGCACTTCTCCAAAAATAGACGTTGTCCGGTTGCTTGAGGAGCTTGCTTCGATGGGGTAGGAAGTAAGCCGGCAGCGGTAGCTTCTGTCGAGGGGCCTAAGGTTTGCGAGTGGTCTGATGATGAACATAAAAGGCGGCAGGAGGCTGATGGATTTCAGTAGCCGGGACCTGTTGAGCAAGAGCTAATTCATGGTTGATTAGCTTTTCATGTAATTCATTAAATGAGATTGAAGAGTCCCTTGCATGGATAACATCTAATATGGGTTTATAAGCGGATTGATCTAACCCATTAAGAACGACATCTATGACATCTTCTTGGTCAAGTTTCTTTCCAAGGATTGCAAGTTCGTCTACCACAGTCTTTATGTTCTACATGTAGTCGGTAATTGTCTGATCGAAGGTTTTAGTGAGTTGTTTCAGTCGGTATTGGAGTTGTTTGATGTGTCCACGTGAGGGAGAGACATATGTGCCGGCTAAAGTTTGCCATGCCTCACATGAAGAAAAAGCATTGGTCACGAGTGGGACAATCTGCGGGGATAGGCTGCCTACGGGTGCACCAAAAAGAAGTCGATCTTGCCGGAACCATTGTTAATAGTCCTTATGGGGGGTGATCGTACCATCTGCTGCAGTTGTCGGACTCGGTGCTAGATGAGTCCCATCAATAAACCGGTAGAGATCGAGGCCATGTAGCAAGGCTTCTATTTGTGTTTCCACCCCAGGTAGTTGGTGGATGTCAGCTTCAATGTTATTGGAAAGTTGACAATAGTGAGGTCCTTCAGGAGGGTGTTGGTGATGAGGGGAGAGTTTGTGTTGGTGATGAGGGAAGATTTTGGTTCACCAGTCATGGTTGAGGAGTGTTTTGGTGAGTTTGTGAAAATTAACCTTGCTCTGGTACCATATAAAGAAGAAGAATCAAATGGCAGAGCAATGTAGAATGTTTATTCTCTTCTCTTGAATCATTGAAATACAACAGGTATATATATAGATGGAATAGAGCTAATTAAGGAGCTAACTAAGGAGATATACATGGAAAACTATAACAAACATTTGAATTTGAATTTGAATTTGAATGTAGAGGGATGGGCGGGTTATATCTTAATAATAAAACTGATTTATATGCCTGTGAATTCATTACATCATAGTCAAAGCATACCTTTGCTTTAAAACATTTCACTATGATCAACTCATAATTCCAAACACAATTATCAACAATAAACCATTTAACTCAAGATTTAACCAAAAAGGCTCTTAAGGTTTCTTGACCAAACCCATATCAAACTAAACAATATAATCAATAAGGGTTCCATAAGATTCAAAACCCCAAACATTCATCTCCCAAGTACTAGTATTATTTCTTTCCAAAATGTGACCATTTTCCTTGAAATACCACCAAGTAGGTGAAAAATCAAAGATAAACTTAAATCATGTAGTTCAAACTTCATAATAACATTTATGTACTAAAAACACATTTTTATAACATAAACTTGAAGATTCCACATTTTCTAGCAAAAAGGGTAAAACAAAAATCCCAAATCTTCCAACATACCTAATATTGTATAAAATCCACAATAATGTAAAATACATCAAGAGGGACATTTTAGGTGTAACACCCTGAAAATAGGGGTAAATTTAAACCTGAATATATACGAAATATGACACCCCAAAATGGGGCAAAGAATAAATATGAAAAGAAAGGAAAAAGGAAAATAAAATAAAATAAAATGAGTTTTATTTTATCGGACCAAAATTGTGAAGAAAAACATAAAAAGAGGCCATTTATGCCATTTTATGAAAATGAGAAGTGAAAAAAAGAGTTTATGTTCAATCAGACTAAAAAGGAAAGAAAATGTCAAATCAGGGGTGAAAAGTGTAATGTTGGCCAAAATGGTGAGAGCAGGGGATCGAATGTCGTATTCAAGAAGTCAAGGGGGGGCGAAAGTAAGACTTTTGGAAGTCCAATGACTTGTTCTGTAAATAGGACAGATCTGCATATTTTCAGATAACGAAAACGACAACTCACTTGAATGTTTGCTATTGGTTGTATTTGTCTACTATTAAGACAAAAAAAACTTCATATAAGCGAAGATAATTGGTTAGAGCACATTTTAGTTCTAGAAAATCGAAATATCGTCGAGTTTTGGTAGAGAAATCGGAGGTCGAAGTTTGAAGTTCAAAAGCTCCGTTTATTGACGATTGGAGGTAAAATACCCAACCAAATTTAGATTTCTTTATATGGATAGCTTCACCTTTAAGTTCATTATTAAACCTTACTAGCCTTATGTCTCAGATTTTGGTTTAGAATGTCCGATTTCGAGTTTTTTTTACAAATTTTCGAGTGAGGTTTTTAACACAAAATTTAAATGAGAAAATGAGACTCACTACTTGATGGTTTTCGTTGATTTTTGTTCTTATGGTTGAGGAAAATGATTTTCTAGAGTTTTAGCAAAAGAAATCGTCGAAAACGGTGGAAAAACAAGGCCAAACGACCTGAAAACGAGGTTGTCGGCGACAACTCTTGCGTCGGGTCATCCGACCAGATCTAGGTCGGACCAGGTGCAGCCGATGGATCTTGGGCTTGTTCTTTTGTTATTGTTGGGCCCCATAAACATATCAAATTATTATTTAGGCTTTTCTTGGATTATTGTTTGGGTCAATGTTAAATGAGGCTTAATAACAATTATTTTAGAGTCCATTAAATTAGATTATTAGACTTGGGTATTTAATTTATTTTGGACTTAAGTTGTTTGTGGTAATTATTTAGATTATATTAATTAATTAATTTAGTTTCTAAATTAATTAATATATTAAATTAAATTATTATTTAATTGATATATTAACTTATTTTAGGATATTGATGTTAATGAATTATTTTTCTAAAGAGAGGTGTTTATGATAAATCATTAAATTATTTTGATGATTTATAATGTGATTTAAAGTGTCATAGTTCGAGTTAAGGATTTATTGAACGCTTTAATTTGAAGAGATGAATTTATAAGATTATAAAATGATTATTTTGACGTTTTAGAATGTCATCGAGTTTTAGACTTGGGTATTGACTAAAGTTAGTCGCAGTTGACCGCATTGACCAGTGGTTGACTTTTACATCGTTTGACCCACAAATGTTTTGACGATGAGATCAAATGGAGATATTTGAGTTATTAAGAGGCCCGATTTTGGAGTGTGACTTTAGGTCGAGTCGGGTTGACCCTAGTTGACTTTTGTTGACTCTTGAAGAAAGTAAGACATTAATTGGACATGGTGGTATAAAATGTGTAGGTTTTCAGTCAAGAGCTATCAATAGCCGATCTACACGCAATCAGGTGAGTCTTCATAAGACTTACAATGTGATGCATACCTACATACAAATTTATTTTGAGCATTATATGATTTGTATGGTGGTGTATACGTATGCATGATGTTTCAGTTTTCATACATGATACATTATATTTTTCATGTATGTTATTTATGATCAATTGCATGCTATGTGTTTATTTTGTTTTCAAATAACTCTAGCATGCTATTTCACTCGCAAGTTTTATGATCTGTTTTAAAGGGTGGGCATTTAACTAGTAAGTCACACGAAAAGTGGCTCGACCCCGTAATAGGTGTCCAGGAAGGTGCAGGTTGGACAACCTAGGGAATGCCAGTGAAAAAATGACCCATACCAGATGAGACAATTTATGAGATCTCTTTTCTTTCAGCGTTGCATGTTTTTCAGAAAATGCATATTATTTGGTACAAAGTTTGTAAGTTGATATGTATGAGGTGAAATGATTTTATTCACGCAAACCATGAACTCAATGAGCTTTATAAGCTGACTTTAGTATGCATCTCAGGGGCAGAAGGTTTCAGGTTGGGCAAAGGAAAATGGCACACATAAAGACTTGTCATGCCTATTTAAGTTCATTATTTATGTTCAGGCATCTATGATAAGTAAATTTGTAACGAAATCCGGTATGGGACGGGTTAGTATTGAGTTACATATTTATTGTCTTATAGTCTTCCGCTGTAAATAGTCTAAAGTTTTAATTTAGCCGTAATTTTGCAGTATCTTTAGAGAAATTGTTTCAGATTACGTAACACTTCTCAGGAAAAAATACGGTGTTACACGGAATATGAGATCTTAAATAAAGGAAAATCACCCAAAAGGGGAAATAGTAACAACGTTTACAAAATTCTATAAATGGTCATTAATGTCGACAACATAAATCTAAACAATTTATCTCTAGCTTATAACGGTTGTCAACTCAATCTCCCAAAAGTATCTATCCCTTTTCGAATGCCAATTCTCCGAAAGTCTATCTCCAAAAATTTCCGCTATTGGCCCAACACTCGTCCCTCAAATCTTGGAAACCCCGCCGCTAATGGAATACGATATACATGTCATTTAAGGAAAAATGTTAGGCATTACGCCTAGTGAACATGCATTTTATATATAAACTTGAGAGTAAATGAAATATGAATAAATGGTTTAACAACACATAGGAAGGTAAAGCTTGCCAAAAAACACATAAGGACCTTACATGCCAAAAACATCTTACGATAACGGGGGAGACCCGATTTCCCAAGATCGTGGCGGAACACAAAAGTAAGCCATTTTTCGAGTTGTGAGCTCAATACTAGGACCCATGGCCACGAATAACGTCGGCTCGTACATAGATGTGGGGGAGAGCACCCGATGATCCTAATCATGTTCATTCACTAGAATTACATTTACAGCCCATGGATAGTAATCGATCCCACATAACCGTACCATGTTGCCTCCGAGGACCCAATGTCTCAACTAATTACAAAAGGGGAAGAAACATCCCAAAATAAGTCGACTCTTATAACTATGGATCCAATAGTAATAGTCTACGGCTAGTCACACTTTCATTTGTGACAAAACTAAAATCACACGTATGGTTCTCATAATAGATTTCCTATCAAATGATTTCCTTGCATAAATGATTATTCATGTACTAAATCCACATAATGGTCAATAGATGACTATAATACCCCGTATTTAGTAAACCAAATTTCGTGATCAAGAACCAAACTGTGTTTAAAATACAAAATTGTGCTATAGTGACTTGTACCATAGTCTTCAAGAGTTGTACATTAGTCCAAGTATATATTTATAGATTTCATTTAAGGACTAATGTTGGATGAAACAATCTTGGTTAGGACCAACATTGTAAAGGAATTGTCAAGGTAGGGTTAAATTGAAATAAGCTAAAGATAAAAGGGTTGCATTGTAAATGTTGAAAATATATATATGAATTTCATTAATTTTTGGTTACCGGATAGAGCCGGATAACACCATTTATATTTATTACCGGATAGAGCCGAATACCATTTATATTGGTTACCGGATAGAGCCGAATACCACGTATATTGGTTACCGGATAGAACCGAATTCCAGATATCTCTCTGGTTACCGGGGAATGAGACGGTGTAGTGCCCGACACTTCCATTCCATTAGACGCTTGATAGGATTGATCATCCATCAGGAATAACGTATCTTAATGATACGGATGACTTTCTTGCCTTTGAATTTTTAATTATATAAATTTTAAATTTTAGAGTTTACACTTAAATTGATTTCAACTTTTATCGTAATATATCTTTGTAGTTACTTATTTCTTATTCGGTATTTATTGAGTTATTATTCGTTCACCGGGCAATTTTTGCTCAACCGAGGCTTGTTTTGTTTTACCTCGGCAGGTTCAGGATCTAACCCAGAAGCAGGATGAACGAACGAGATGACTTAGGATGCTTAAAGACTAGTTGCTTATTCAAGGCTTTTGTTATGTAATTATGTAAATATGTTAATCGTATAATTACTGGTGGATGTAATGCAATCTTTTGGGAGTTTTGTTAGAGCTCTTTACTATGAATTGTAGACTTTTGATCCGCTTTCGATTGTGACATGCCCCATTTTTATGTCTAGTGAGTAGGGGGTGTTACAATGACCATTTCTACTTTCAACATAAAATGTCCCCAAATGAGGTTTTTCCCAAGCATTATAAATCCTTTAGAATAACCTTTGTCAATACCATCATCAAGCCATTTGTTTTCCAAGTAAGTTTCCAAATATAATGAAAACCCTAAATGTAACAAAATGGTTTTCATCCAAGTATTCATCAAAAAATATGTAAATACATCACATTATACAACTCAAACCATGAAAATCATCATCATATCCAAAAAGGGTTAAAACCCCAAAAATCTCTAAAAACTCATATTAGGTCGAAATCTTGCAAGTAAAGAAAATGTAAACAAAGAGATTATTAGGAGTTTAAAAATGTAGTTTGAAATGAATAAAGTTTAAAAGGTTATAATGAACTCACAAATTAGGTTTTAGATGAAAACCTAGAAACCCTAGGACTTCTTTGAAGATGAAGTGATGATGTTTAACTATATATAGCCTTCAAATCTTAGCTTGATGGAGAAGAACCACCCTAGATCCAAAGGATGATGCCTTAAATGCTCAAGAACCCACAATAAAAGAGGAGAAAATCGCTTAGGAGAGAAATGATTGAGGTGGGTGAAAGTGATAAACGAGAAAAGTGGGCAAAGAAGGGATTAAATGCAGTCTGGGGCCCGTGAGAATGACCAGCAACAGTGACCCTGGCATTGTCGTCGGGCACTGTCGCCCCAGGTGTACCGAATGGGCCTCCATCCCCGCGATCTTGCCCCTGGCGATAGTGACACATGACACGTTTAGGATCCAAAGTAACTCGTTCTTATAGTAAAATTATACTCCACAAGGAAAAAACTCATAATTAAATATATACACCTAAATATACATTATTTCTTACCGAAAATCTCGGGTGTTACAATCCTCCCCAACTTGAAAATGATTCTGTCCTCAATATCTAAACTACTCATATAAGTGGGGGTATCTCGACTTCATGTCCTCCTCGGCTTCCTAAGTCACATTGGCCCCACGATGATGCTTCCATTGTATTTTGATCATCGTGACTTCCTTGTGGCAAAGTTTCTTGGATTTTCTCTCTAATATGGCATCGGGTTCTTCAATGCATCGGTTTCGTTCATCAACCCAAATTTCTGAGAGGGGAATAACACTTTCATCTTCCGCCAAACACTTCCGAAGGTAGCAAATATGAACGTGTTATGGATTCCATTCATTCTAGGTGGGAGCTCCAATTGATAAGCTTGAAGTCCCACACATTTAAGCACAGTAAACGGCCTAAGGAAATGGGGGCTCAACTTCCTGCGCTTTCCGAACCGAATTATTCCCTTCCAAGGGGACACCTTCAACATCACTCTATCCCCCACATGGAACTCCATCGGCGTATCTTTTTATCGCATAGCTCTTTTGTCGATCTTAAGTTGTATTCAACCGCTCCCAGATGCCTTTAACCTTGTCGGACGTCTCTTGCACGATTTCAGGGCCGGTGAACTGTTTATCGCCCTCTTCTAGCCAACACACGGGAGTTCTATACTTCCGCCCATATAAGGCTTCAAACGGTGTCATTCCAATACTCGAGTGGTAACTTTTATTGTATGTGAACTCCACCAACGGTAGGTGAGAGTCCCAACTACCCCCAAAGTCGATCACACAAGATCTTAACATGTCTTCTAGCATCTGAATTGTTCTTTCACTTTGGCCAGCGGTTTGGGGATGGTAGGTCATTACTTGTACCCAATTCTTTCTGTAGCCTATCCTAAAAATTTGATGTGAACTGACTATCACGATCCGAGACAATGAACAAAGACAACCCATGCCTAGAAACCACTTCGTCGATGTATAGCTTTGCCAACTTGTCCATTGGTATGCTCTCGCGCATAGCTAGGAAGTGAGAACTATTGGTCAAACTGATCAACTATTACCCAAATGGTATCGTGACCCCTTAAGGTTTTAGACAATTTGGTCACGAAGTCCATGGTAATGTGTTCCAATTTCCATTCGGGTATCTCTAGGGATTGAAAACTTCCGTAAGGTCGTTGATGCTCGACTTTCACTTGTAAGCAAGTCACACACCGCTCTACATAGTGTGCCATATCTAACTTCATAACCGGCCACCAATAATGTAGTTTCAAGTCACTATACATTTTTCTACTTCCCGGATGGATGGAATACTTGGATTTGTGGGCGTCTTCTAGTAGTAGTTCCCGATTGCCTCCAATCTTGAGCACCCATACACGCCCGTTGAACAACTTTACTCCACGACCATCCTCCGTCAGGAGTAATCATTGTTTTGTCATTACCCCCTCTTTGAGATTTTCTTCCAATAAGGTTTCGGCTTGAGACATCTTAATTCGTTCGATGAGGCTTAACAACAATTCAATTTTTGAAAGAGTGGTATGAATGCTTCCACTATAGTCTTTTCGACTTAGGGCATCGGCTACCACATTGGCTTTACCCGGATGGTAGAGTAACTCACAATCGTAATCCTTAAGTAGATCAAGCAATCTTCTTTGCCTCATATTCAACTCTTTTTGATCGAAGACGTATTTTAGACTCTCGTGATCCGTGTAGAGGGTACACTTCAAGGTAGAGATTGTGTCGCCATAACTTCAAGGCACACACTACCGCTGCTAATTCCAAGTCATGAGTACGATAGTTCTTTTCGTGCACCTTGAGTTGCCTCGATACATAGGAGATCACTTTGCCCCTTTGCATCAACACACAACCCAAACCCATTTTCGAAGTGTCGCTATAAACCATGAAGTCTTCCGATCCTTCGGGTAGAGATAATATTGGAGCTTCACAAAGCTTCTTTTGTAGAGTTTGGAACGTCTTCTCTTACGTTTTGGTCCAAACAAACTTCACATTCTTCTAGGTTAATGTCGTCAAGGAAGAAGCGATCTTGGAGAAGTCTTGGATAAACCTCCTGTTGGGTTTTAAAATAAATTGTAACCGTTATACGCAATGGAAATTAAAAGGAATTTTGGTTACAAAATTAAATAGAAAACTTTTCTTAAACTTAAAACCCAATCGGATCCAATGATGCATTTAATTAAATAAGAACCACACCATAGGGTGTTTAGAGATGTACCTTTCAGATTTGTTGTGGTTAAATGAGCTGAGCACTTAGAAACCAAACGAGGTTTCCTCTAACGGTATCCACACACGAACACGCGAAATTCCACCGGGTGCTAGCCCAATAACCCTAGATCTATATGTGTTTTTTACAGAAAAGAAAAGGGTTTCTTTTCTGTATTTCTCTGAAATGCTATTCTAATTCAATTGTATATCAAATGGTTTAGCCTAACCCCTTATTTATACCAGAAGAATTATAGTTAGACTATAATTCAACTAAGGATTAAATAAGGTTTAGTAATTATCTGTAATATTCAAATTCAAATATATATATATATATATATATATATATATATATAATTATCTTTTAAACTTTAAATATAATTATATATATAATTACATATAATACCCCATAATTAACATAATTACGTTTTCACCCTGTAATTATCATAATTACAGTTTAACACATATTTTCATAATTATCCTTTAAGAACAATTATTTTCTTAATCAACTTGATTTAATCCGGGTTTCTAAAGATGGAAACAAACGCATTCTTTGTGTGCGACCCTATAGGTTTACATACTCCTCAGCAGTATCTCTGTGTGACACGTGTCGTGGGCATATAATAACTTACATTCTCCCACTTGCACACGATACACAGTGACACAAACGATGGTAAGCGTTTAGCAACACGTCACCGCCCCCAAGGCTATGTAAATGTGCTTTTACCTTCGAGCAATTTGATTGACCCAATCAATCATATAGTAGAATCATTCATTATCCTTTTGCTTCACGATATTTTATTTTGAACTTAAGGCATAGATTTATCTCATCATTTATAGTTCAAAGATTGTGTTTCTCGATCACAACATATTTGATTATACAAGTGTCATTAGTCCAACTAATCCACTTGTTCATGCATGTAAATCAAACTATGTAATCGAGGGGCCCAGAAATATCTCTCTCACCTTGAGAGGAGCAAATCCCATATTATATGCACACGACTAACTACACAATTCATGTTATACCTAATATAGCCCTTATGATTACCTGGTGAAGGGTAACGTTAGATTATATCAAAGTATAACACTCCTTGTGCATTAGATCCCAATGCACATCTCAGGTTTGAGGATAAATAGTGTTGTACTATTTCAAGACTCGCCTTATGACGCTGATCTATGAGGTGATCTTGACCGTGGGTCTTGTCCAACGCCTTGTGCTCCAACAAGCGCATGTGACTCTGGTTGCACCTAGTGTATTTCCAACTTGGACTATGACCAGACTTCACAATGATCTTGATTTATTACTAGTCCCCTAGTAATAAGTGATCAAGGACAATTTTAAATAATATGATCATCATATTTATTTAAGGATACTTAAACATGCTAAAACGAACACAGAGATGTTTAATTAAATACTCATATCCAATATGCCATAAACTGTAAAACATAATTGTTTTAATGTTCACAAAGTAAAAGATTACTAAAATTTCACAAATCAGACTAAATTATTACAAAACCTCAAGCCTATTGAGCTAATGTGAGCATCATGCTTGCTTTGACTCAAAGGCTTCGTAAGAGGATCTGCTGGATTGTCTCCTGATCGAACTTTACATATCTTTATGTCACCTCTTTCAATAATCTCTCGAATTAGGTGATATCTTCTCATGATATGCTTGGAGCGCTGATGTGACCTTGGTTCCTTTGCCTGAGCAATGGCACCCTCATTGTCGCAATAGATCTCGACAGGGTCACATATGTTAGGGACTACTCCCAAATCTGTGATGAATTTCTTCATCCAAACAGCTTCCTTTGTGGCGTCCGACGCTGCAATGTACTCCGATTTTGTAGTTGAATTCGCTATTGTGCTTTGTTTGTAGCTCTTCCAACTCACAGCACCCCCGTTTAACACAAACACGTATCCCGACTGTGATTTATAGTCATCTCGGTCGGTTTGGAAACTAGCATCTGTGTATCCTTGAATACACATATCTCTTTCTTGACCGCCGTACAGTAAGAACATTTCTTTAGTTATTCTCAGATACTTTAGAATATTCTTTACTGCTACCCAGTGAGCATCACCTGGGTTTGACTGATACCTGTTCGTCATGCTTAGGGCATACGAGACATCTGGTCTAGTACATAACATGGCATACATAATTGAACCGATGGCCGAAGCATAGGGAACACCCTTCATACGGTTCATGTCCTCTTTAGATATAGGACTTTGAGTTTTGCTCAGATGTACACCATGTACCATTAGCAAGTTTCCTCTCTTAGAACCCTCCATCTTGAAGCGTCTTAAGATCTTGTCAATATATGTACTTTGGATTAATCCAATTAAGCGTTTCGATCTATCACGATTGATCTTAATACCATGGATATAAGTTGCTTCTCCTAAATCCTTCATCGCAAAACACTTCCCTAACCAGGCTTTTACACCTTTAAGGGTAGGGATGTCATTTCCAATGATCAATATATCATCGGCATATAGGAACAAGAATACTACTATGCTCCCACTAACTTTCTTGTATACACAAGGTTCATCTTCGTTCTTTAAGAAACCTCATCAAAACGAAGATTCCAACTACGAGATGCTTGCTTCAGTCCATAAATGGACTTTTTGCAATTTACATACCTTTTCAGGAAAATTTGGATGTTTAAAACCTTCTGGTTGTACCATGTATACGTCCTCGCTTAAAGTTCCGTTAAGGAACGCGGTTTTAACACCCATTTGCCATATTTCATAGTCATGAAATGCAGCTATGGCAAGAAGTATACTGATGGATTTAATCATGGCTACTGGAGAAAAAGTTTCATCATAATCTACTCCATGAGTCTGAGTGAAACCTTTAGCTACCTACCTATCCTTATAGGTATGTACAATCCCATCCATGTCAGTTTTCTTTTTGAATACCCACTTGCACCCTACGACTTTGCAGCCGGTAGGTGCATCTACCAAGTTCCAAACTTGGTTATCTGACATGGATTGTATTTTAACCTTCATGGCATCTTGCCATTTATCATATTCTAAACTTGATACGACTTCCTGGTAGGTTACGGGTTCATCATGAACCGTATCATCACTGCCAATGAGATAACCATATCTCTCAGGTTCTTGACAACTCCTACTCGATCTTCGGATTGTTTGTATCTCGTCATTACCTTCAACAACTTGTTGAGGCTCAACATCATGTTGATTGTCAGTATCAACCATTGTTGCATCTTGTGGTTCTTGAATTTCTTCAAGATCTACTGTATTCCCCGTTATGGTTCTCGACAGAAAATCATTTTCTAAGAACTCACCGCGGCGCGCAACAAAAACTTTGTTCTCGCTGGGTTTGTAGAAGTAATATCCAACTGTCTCTTTTGGATATCCTACAAAGATGCATTTTTCAGACCTTGAATCAAGTTTCCCAGAAGCTTCTCGCTTAACATAAGCTTCACAACCCCATATTCTCATATATGACAGTTTTGGGATCTTCCCAGTCCATAGTTCGAAAGGGGTTTTATCGGTCTTTTTGGTTGGCGCTCTATTTAGTATTCGGGCAGCTGTTTCTAGGGCATGACCCCAGAAACTTTTAGGCAGAGTGGTACGACTCATCATAGAACGAACCATGTCCAACAAGGTTCTATTCCTTCTTTCGGACACACCGTTATGTTACAGTGTTCTGGGAGGAGTTAATTGGGATACTATCCCGTTATCTCTTAGATGGTCAATAAACTCTTGGCTTAGATATTCCATACCCTGGTCCGATCGAAGTGTCTTTATCTTTTTTCCAAGTTGATTCTCTACTTCATTCTGAAACTCTTTAAAAAACTCAAAGCTTTCAGATTTGTTTTTCATTAGGTAAACATACCCGTATCTACTGAAGTCATCAGTAAAAGTAATGAAGTAGCAATGACCATTTCTTGTGGTTGAACTAAAGGGCCTACACACATCAGTATGTATAATCCCTAATAGTTCTACTGCCCTTTCGGGTTTGCCTTTAAAAGGCGCCTTTGTCATCTTGCCCATTAAGCAAGATTCACATACATCATATGAATCATCACACAATTCCAACACTCCGTCCGCCTGGAGTTTGGCTATACGTTTCTTGTTTATGTGTCCAAGACGACAATGCCACAAATAGGTCTGGTTTAAGCCTCGCTTAATTCGTTTATTGTTTACATTATACATTGATTCATAATTACAACTATTTTGCATATCAATTTCATAAATACCATTGTGTGGTTTGGCCACAAAATACAAAACATTGTTAAGATAAGCTGAAATTGAACTATTACTGAAAGTAAACATAAATCCAGTTTGTTGCAACCGAGAAAAAGAAACGATATTCCTAGTAATGCTAGGTACATATAAACACTTGCTAAGTGCTAAAATAAGACCATTTGGCAGCTTCATGTCATAAGTCCCCTGAGCAATATCAGCTACCTTAGCTCCATTCCCCATTCGAAGCTCCATCTGGTCTGGTTTCATTTTCTCTTCACTTCTTAGTCTCTTAAAAGTAGTACAAATGTGAGTACCACACCCAGTATCCAATACCCAGGAATCAGAGTCAGAAGTGAATAAAACAATGGTAAACATACCTGAAGGTCCGACTCTATTAGCCTTCTGCTTCTTCATTTCTGCCAATAGGGCAGGGCAGTTTCTCTTCCAGTGTCCCTTCTGGTTGCAATTGAAGCAAACTGCTTCCTCAGGAATCTTTCCCTTCCCCTTTTCCTTGTTGGAGCTTCCAACTTTTCTTTTACCATTGGTAACCACCTTTTTCTTCTTGTTTATCCCACCTTTAGGTTTGATCATCAACACCTGTTTTGATTTGGATAAATCCAACTTGGATTTCATATTTCTCTCAGCAGTTTTAAGCATGCCGTGAAGCTCCGTGAGAGTTTTCTCCAAACCATTCATATTGTAGTTCAGAACGAACTGGTCATATGACTTGGATAAAGAATTGAGAACCATGTCGGTTGCCAATTCTTGACCCAGTGGGTAGCCAAGACGGGTAAATCGGTCAATATACCCTTTCATTCTTAAAACGTGGGTACTAACTGATGAACCCTCAGTCATCATACAAGCATGCAATGCCCTGACTGTATCGAACCTCTCTTTCCATGCTTGTAACTAAAATATGGATTTCAGATAGGATATCATATCCTAAGCATTCATGTCTTCATGTTCCCTCAATAGCTCGGGAGTCATGGATGCTAGCATTAGACAACTAACATCTAGTGAGTCATTGAGATGCTTATCATAAGCAGCCCTGACCTCAGCTGAAACATTTCTAGCAGGAGGGTTTGGAGGGGGTTTTCAAGAACATACAACTTCTTTTCGTGCTTAAGGACATCCCTCAAGAAACGAAACCAGTCAACGAAGTTCGTACCGTTCAGTTTTTCTTTGCCAAGGATTGATCGTAATATAAATTGGGATAAGCCGTTTGTGCATACAGTTTGGTTGGAGGCGTTAGCGACCATCTACAAAATAAGTTCAATTTTAGTAATTCTTTTAAAATCTCGAATTAATTAATTTAACCTTTCAAAAATTTAATTTGAGTTAAGATCCATATATCACCTATTTCCATAAATGGCCAAGCAACTGTTTATGGAACTAGGTTATTTAGGTAGGCATCATCCAGTTATGTTCAACATAACTCTTAGATATCGTGGGATTTCTATTAATATATCATATATTAAAAGGCATGTTTAATCCCACTACAACGCCTTGAAAATATTCATAGATGGTTAAGCATTGTCTATGATATTTTCAAGTAAACTAACCATACTAAGATATCATGATCCCACCTAAAGTCTTAACTTAGGGTTTATTGTGATCAGTCGTCCAAAATACGACTATTTAAGTTAACGGCCAAGCAACTGTCCACTTAAATCTCGTTATTCTGGCGCCTTGTCTTACACTATAATCATCCGATATGATTGGCTAAGCACTGACCATACCGAACTTTTGTAAGTTTAACAAGTATCTTAAATGGGTGGCGCATAGTTTACATTTGTGAAAGGTTTAATTTTAGAAAACATTCTAATTCTTTTTAAAACGTTTGAATTTATCTCAAAAACTTGTTTTAAAAGTTAATTTTATTAAATCGGTTTGAGTTTGATAAACATATCAATTTTAAAATATCATATTTTATTAT
This sequence comes from Arctium minus, assembly GCA_954870635.1. NCBI lineage: Eukaryota > Viridiplantae > Streptophyta > Magnoliopsida > Asterales > Asteraceae > Arctium > Arctium minus. The sequence goes on along the minus strand of OX941080.1, from coordinate 38,410,057 downwards.
TTACCGATTTAAAATTTGTTTTGCGTTTGATTTTTTTCTTTTTTTAAGCGTTTGTAATTATCATAACAATAATAAAGCAATAAATAAAATCAAACACAAAATAAACAATCATAACAATTATAATATATGGATTTGCCCCTAATGTGGTATTGTGAGTCAACATAACAATCACGGTCAATTTAAGGACGTCTTTAAACTCCCACTGGCCTCGCCATCTTGGTGAACACCAGGGTCTCCGTCTTGATTTCTTGAAACTCCGTCTACGTATAAAATAGAAAAATACAACAAATTCTATCTATTTACATTTGTCCCGATCTAGAAAATTAAATTAAAAATTACATCTCATGCAATTAATACATTTTAATTTTCCAAAATAAAATAAATCAACCACGTGTCTTTTCGGGGCAATCCATATATTATGCAATTATTATTTTAAACATAAAATTAAACATTCGGCCGAAATAACTAATATAATTAAAAGGCCGATTGATGGAACAAATTTTCATATGGCAAAACTAAAATTATTGACCTAATTTAGTTGTAGGTTAACAAACCATGACCCGAAACTTTTGGACCTAAGCCTAACACGAAAAGCTAGGGTAACAACCCAAAGACACACTGTTTAAATGAAACATCCCAAAGTAATCGGTCCAAACTGGTTCAAGACCCAAAACAAAACATAATAGGATCGAAAATTAGCTCTTTTAGCCTAATTATTCCATTTAAAAACAGGTCACCTATTATTGTTAAAGTAAAACCTCAGCCGAATCAATTTAGCAACAATAAATGGCCGGAACAAAATTGAGAAAACACATTCGGCAACAGCCGAAACTTAGCAATTTCACCATTGATACCCACATAAATAAAAAAACACGGGGCACTTTAGCACAAGGCTACTGACGACAACCAATCTAGATTTAGAACCAATCGCTTAGCTTGGTGGCTAGTGGCGGCGACCAACAAACCCACCACCAAGCTGCTCGGTACCAGATGCGCAAGGTACCGGCATCACCGCCATACCGACTGGAAAAAAAAACTTGTGACGGCAGTCAGCGGCTGCTGTCGGTGGCGGCAAGATAAACGGCAACAGCCCTTTGGCTTCGGCCAAGGGTGGAGCCGTGGACCACCAGAGATCGAGACCAATCTACATATAGTGGTGGTCGGCGACGAGAATAACAATAGCCATAAAAGGATGACATCCCTGCCGTGGAAGAAAAAAATGTCGATGACTAGGAGAAAAACTAACCAACACCACCACCCTCGAAGGGCGGTGGCTTGGACGGTTAGCGGCCGAAATAAAACATTTGCAACTTTAGCCCAACACCGTCGTTCGAGGTGGGAAAAAACGATGAGGACAACAGTCCTCTGTTGATTTTCGATCGGCGATGGCATTCGGACCTTCCAGAGATAGAGGGATAAGATGGAAGGGAAGGAGAGCCGGCGGCAACAACCGCAGATCACCGTCGGCGGTAACAGCCGCAGATCATTTGGTGGAGAGAGGTTCGCTTAGCGGCTTTCAATTGAGATAAGCAGGCAGGGTTCTATTTAGATTAAGTGGTCAACGGGTTGGAAGCCAAAAAAACAAATAAAAGGGCCCGAAAAAAATTTTGAGTCCAACTATGGAATTAGGTCCAATTATAATTTAATTTGCCATATAAAATATTTTGTTTCCTTTCAATTAAATATCATCAAAGTGGCTCTGATACCACTGTTGGGTTTTAAAATAAATTGTAACCGTTATACGCAGCGAAAATTAAAAGGAATTTTGGTTACAAAATTAAATAGAAAACTTTTCTGAAACTTAAAACCCAATCGGATCCAATGATGCATTTAATTAAATAAGAACCACACCATAGGGTGTTTAGAGTTGTACCTTTCAGATTTGTTGTGGTTGAACGAACTGAGCACTTAGAAACCAAACGAGGTTTCCTCTAACGGTATCCACACACGAACACGCGAAATTCCACCGGGTGCTAGCTCAATAACCCTAGATCTATATGTGTTTTTTACAGAAAAGAAAAGGGTTTCTTTTCTGTATTTCTCTGAAAGGCTATTCTAATTCAATTGTATATCAAATGGTTTAGCCTAACCCCTTATTTATACCAGAAGAATTATAGTTAGACTATAATTCAACTAAGGATTAAATAAGGTTTAGTAATTATCTGTAATATTCAAATTCAAATTCAAATATATATATATATATATATATATAATTACAGATAATTCCCCGTAATTAACATAATTACGTTTTCACCCTGTAATTAACATAATTTCAGTTTAACACATATTTTCATAATTATCCTTTAAGAATAATTATTTTCTTAACCAACTTGATTTAATCCGGGTTTCTAAAGATGGAAACAAACGCATTCGTTGTGTGCGACCCTATAGGTTTACATACTCCTCAGCAGTATCTCTGTGTGACACGTGTCATGGGCATATAATAACTTACACCTCCGATAGTAGCCCGCCAATCCTAAGAAGCTCCAAATCTCCGATGGACTCTTAGGAGGTTCACAATTCATCATAGCCTCCATTTTAGAGGGATCCACTTTCACTTCGTCCCGAGAATTGAACCTCGCCTAACCAAAAGTCGCATTTGGAGAATTTTGCATACAACCACTCATTTCTCAATACTTCTAAGACTTCTCGTAGGTGTTGCTCGCGATCCGTCTCGTTCTTTGAATACACAAGTATGTCATCGATAAATATAATTTCCGACTAGTAAAGGAACAGCCGACATACTTTATTCATAAAATCCATGAACACCGCTAGTGCGTTAGTTAGACCAAACGACATTACCAAAAACTCGTAATGGTCGTACGTGTAACATCCTGATTTTTATCCTAATGGAGGAAAAGTATTGAACTGGATGAATCGGTAAATGAAGAACCAAATATGAAGTATAGTTATAGTGCCATGTAGTCGTGACATCTGTCACAATAGCCCAAATGGTACTGGAAGTGTGGTAGTCCCGGTTATAGTGCCATGCAGTTGTGACATGTCACAATGGCACCGGCGTTACCGAGTGTCCAGTCGTCCCAACGAATGTGCCATGAAATTATGGTAATGGCATGATAACTAGTATAATGGCATCAAATGTTACAAGAAAAGGTCGAGGAATGGCCGGGAAAACGGTCGGGAAAGCTGTCAAGAAAACGGTCGAGGAACGGTCAAGAAAACGGGCGAAAATGGCTCTCGGTACCTTTTGGGCGAAAGTGCCTAGCTAAAGTGACACTGGCACTTTAGCCGGGCACTTTCGCAGAGAAAATTTGGCCCAAGGTACAATCTGGGCGAAAGTGACAGCTAAAGTGACACTGTTGTCACTTTCGCTTGGCACTCTCGCGGTCGGGGTGCAATGCATAAATTCAGCATCTATCTTCATTTGGTCATATCTTTCTCATTTCTACTCCGTTTTTGGTGATTCAAATTGCTATGGTTTCGTATTTGAGAGATTTTCAAGGATATATTGTTACTTTTGGGAAGATACAAGAGTATTTGGTGGTGGAGTGGAAGCAAAGATCAAGAGTTCATCATCATCACCTACATCTTCAAGAAATTTGGGGTTTTCTAGGTTTTCACCAAAACCTAAGTGGTGAGTTGATCCAACTCCTAGTTTGTAAACTTTATTATGATTCATAAATTATCTATTGATGACTTCCTAGTGTTTATGTTTCTCAAATTTCGGTTTGGAGGATTTTCAGAAAAGTTAGGTCAAATTAGGGTTTTTTGGCCAAAATGGAGATTTTGATACAAGATGTTTAGGGAACGGTTCTATATGGTTGAATATGAATATTTATGGTTGGAAATTTATGGATTTAGGTTTTTGGGTTGAAGATCCAAGTTTCTTCAAAGGAGCTCAAGTTGGGGTAAAATCTAGATTTAGCCTAAATCTAGCAAGGTGAGTTCAAGTTGATTTGTGAAAACGGTGTACATGCCAAAATGTCTATTTTAAAATGTTTATATGTTTTACATGGAATTGTTAACTGCTGATCACTTGATAAGTTTTGGTTATTTGGAAGTGTTAAACTTTATAAACTTATAAAACACCCACATTTGGGATTTTGAGCATTTAGATAAATAAATCATATATTTTGGGTATCTTAATGATTTATTTCATGGAGTATATTTTTGAGTATAAATGCATTTTATTGGGTGTTATGGGATGATTTGAAAGAATAAAAGGTATAAACCCACTTGGAAAATGTTTTGTCCCAATCTAAATTATGTTGGAGTTATTTGTGTGTTTTGAAGCATGGGTTGCATTATTGCAGGTCGTTTACATTTGATTTCATTTTATGATTTTCAACGTTGGGTCTTTGGATTTGTTGAGCTTATGGCTCGGTTTGGATTTTGTTGGGTCTTGGGGACACTTGTCCGGTTTTAATAGCTCAATGTAGAGCGCTTGGTTATGATTTGCATTACTGCATCTTATTTGAGAATTACATGTTTTGAATGCGTTAGTTCATTCGTTTTGAGTCATGTAATATTTTAGCCCCGCCTGCTATGGATCCATGAGCACTTTTATCACTTTGTCCGATGATGGAACGACTTGGTTTCCACATCGCGGCACGTTAGGCATCGGATTAGGTTATAAGTCCTTCGTGCAAGTATCAATGAGTGTACGCTGAAAGATGGCGAGCTCGATGCTTTTATTACTTGTCCAATGGTGGAACGCTAGTTTTCCCCATTGCGGCGCGGTTAGGCATCTTCGGTATGGTGTAAGTCCTCCGTGCAAGTATCTATGGGTGTATGCTGAAAGACGTAGAGCCTAATACTTAATACCAATTTAACGTAATGTGTGGCTTACTTTGTGTACGTCACATTATATGGAATCGGGTCTCCCCCGTCACCGAAAGGTGTTGTCTTCGGGTTGAGTCTTTTATATATTTGTTTTCGGTGACATTTTGCATACATGAATTTATTCCATGTTTTATGGGTTGAGTATTAATCCCCGCCCATGTTTTGGGGTGTTTTGGGATATGAAGTGTTATTTACATTATCATAAATTGGGAGTCGATTTATATTCACGTTTTGAGAGAGTTTTGGGTTGCATCGGTTTATAAAGAGTGTTGTATTGGAGCGTTGTCCTTAAAGAGGTATATTATGGGAAAACGAGTCATTTCTATTTCTAAATTAAATCATTGTGAAAGATCTTGAGTTGAACTGAATTCTTTTCCTTTAAAGATATATTTATTCATGTTAAAACTCTTGAACTCACTAGGTGTTAGTCTAACCTTTTAATTTGTCGGCATGTGTGCATCAGGTTCCGTTTTGGGTTAGTGCTAGCGACACTATGAAGAGATGAGTGTCTGTTGTAAGCTCGAGAAGCGATTTGATTGGTGAAGTCTTCTGCATTGGTTTTGGGAAGAGCAACTTGCATTTGGGTGGGTTAAGTAACACCCGACTTCGATTTAGTCCTTATATATAAGACTATAGTTTTATAATTGTTGTGGTTAATTATAGAATTTTAAATTGAGGTATATGGAGATTGATGTATAAGTGGAAGTTTTGTCCTTTAATTGATATTATATCGAGATTTTTAATTAGTTGCTCTTACCAAATTTGAGGGTGTTACAGTACGCGTCCTAAACGTCGTCTTCCTTCACCCTCACTTGGTGATATCCCGAACGTAGATCGATCTTCGAGAAACATCTCATTCCTTGCAGTTGATCGAACAAGTCGTCGATTCTCGAAAGCGGATACTTGTTCTTCACCGTCGCCTTGTTCAACTCCCTATAATCAATGCACATCCTCACTGTTTCATCCTTCTTAATACTGGAGCTCCCAAGGCGACGAGCTCGGTCTCATGAACCTCTTCTCTAGAAGGTCTTGAGGTTGCGCCATCATCTCTTACATCTCGGATGGAGCTAACCGGTAAGGAGCTCTAGTGATTGGAGCCGCTCCCGGAACTAGATATATTTTAAACTCCACTTGACGATCGAGTGGTAAACCGGGAAAGTCACTGCGGAATACATTGGGATACTCACGCACCACTTTCACATCCTCGAGCTTCTTTTTCTCGAGCTTGGCATCTATCACATATACCAAAATAGATGAAAATCCCTTTACAAAGCACTTACATGCCTTAGCCATGGTGATAACCGCTACATCACCCTTCCTTCTTTCGCCATAAACCACCACCACATCACTACTCGAAATGGGGAGTCGGATCAATTTCTTGGAACACACGATATCGGATTGATTCCACGCTAGCCAATCAATTCCGACCACTACGTCGAACCCGCCAATCAACATAAGCATCAAATTTATCGGAAATTCATTCCCTTCAATACGTCACGAATTAGCACTTGAGCATCATTTGCAATTTATACCACTAACGCATCTTCTAGACTACTAGTAGGCATAGAAAGCTTTTGGCAAAAAGACTTCGATACAAAGGAGAAACTAGCACCCAAATCAAACAATATACGTGCAGGTACGGAGTTTAGGAGAAACGTACCCGACACCTCATCATCTGAAAACCCTGACCCGGAACTCTAGGAGGGTTCTCTTTCTTCCCTGACACATTGCCTTTAACTTCGGGCAATCTCTCCTTACGTGTCTCGGTGTCTTGCATTCAAAGCAAATGATCCCCCTCACCGGACAATCCTTCGTGGGGTGATTAGTCTTCCCACATTTAGAGAAAGAGATGGGACTAACATTGCACACGCCATGATGTTTGCTTCGGCATTTCGGGCACCATCTTGCCTCCCGACGGTTATCAAAACTCTGTCCTTCCATAAATCGTCGTGACATCTTGAGAGGTCCCATATTGTTCTCCCATATCCTCTTCTCGCCTACCACTGCTCCCTCTTCTTTACCCTGGGCGTATATGTCTTACATGATTTGAGCTTCCTCTATTGCCTCATGGAGGGTAGAGGCTTTTGACATACGGACCATTGACATCAAATCCGCCGGTAGGCCCTTGAGATAGGCCTTGATTCTATCCTTTTCTGTTGGGGCCACATGTCGCACCAATCTAAGTTTCTCCATGAATAGTCGGTTGTACTCTCTCACCGACGTGTTCCCTTTCTTGAGGCTTCTGAATTCTTCCTCAATGCGGTCCATCACGCGCTTGTTGCAGTATTCTTGCATAACCTTTTCCTTGAAAGCTCATTTTGGCCAAAATCGTAGCCTCAATAGTAGACTTGGTGACGTTCCACCAAGTGAGTGTCGGACCCCTTTGCATCTAGGATCCAAATCTAGCCTTCTGGCTCTTGTCACATTCACTAGCACCGAAAGCTTGCTCTATCTCCCAAATCCAGTTCATACAAGCCACTGGATCATCTGACCCAACAAATTCCGACGGTTTGCTACACAAGAAGGACTTGTAGGAGCAAGTCCTTCCGCCTAGATGAGTGTCACTGGTTGCAAGCTCGTCAATTGGGATTGCATTTTCGGTACCCCCCGAATCCCACAATTACTACATTCTCCGCAACCGTCTCGTTTCTACGGTTACTAGCATCTCGATCCTACAATAGCTTCATAAAGAATTATTGTTGTTTCGTCATAGCTAAGTTCATCGCTTGCATCATGCTAGCCATCATTTCGGTTTGAGGGGTCACCTCCACCATAAGAGGATTAGATGAATCTAGGTTGACCCTCGGCACGTGTTCGGGCCCTCCGCCCAACAAAGGTGGCCTAGGTGGAATCACAGTCACCGTTGCTCTTCCCGGTTGATCGGCCGTAAATGCAGACGCATTGTTACCTTCCATAGGAGTTTGAGGTCTACTTCAAGTATTAACCATGATTCTTTGGCAACCACATGAGAATGGAGGTAAGAAGTAGGCTACAAGGTTTAAATACATAGAAATTTACTACTACATTAATCGATTATCGTAACAATAGCAAATCAAGCACGCCCACGTAACAACACATTCATAATAACATTAGCTAAGTGAAATTATGAACATATCATACAGAAAAATTATTGTCACCGTCATTACAATTCCCAATTAGTGCAATTCCCTCGACTCTAAGACCATCATATTTTAGATGTTCTACCCAAATCTTACAAATCATAACTTAACATTTCAGCTTAAGTCTAAGCATCTTACAATCATACCTAGTTAGCTTAAACTAGAGCTATGATACCAACTTGTAACACCTTAAAAATAAGGGTAAATTTAAACCTGAATATATGTGAAATATGGCATCTTAAATAAAGAGAAATCACCCAAAAGGGGAAATAGTAATAGCGCTTTCAAAATTCTATAAATGGACATTAATGTTGACAACATACTAACCTAAACAATTTATCTCTAGATTATAACGGTTGTCAACTCAATCTCCCAAAAGTATCTATCCCTTTCTGAACGCCAATTCTCCAAAAATTTCCGCTATCGGCCCAACACTCGTCCCTCAAATCTTGGAAACTCCGCCGCTAACGAAACATGATACACATGTCATTTAAGAAAAAGTGTTAGGTTTTACGCCTAGTGAGAACATGCATTTTAATATAAACTTGAGAGTAAATTAAACATGAATAAATGGTTTAACAACAACATAGGAACGTAAGTGAATGGTTTAACAACAACAAGTATTCATCCACAAATATGTAAATACATCACATTATATAAATCAAACCATGAAAATCATCATCATATCCAAAGAGGGTTAAAACCCCAAAAATCTCCAAAAACTCATATTAGGTCAAATCTTGCAAGTAAAGAAAATGTAAACAAGGAGATGATTAGGAGTTTAAAAATGTAGTTTCATGTATAAAGTTTAAAAGGTTAGAATGAACTCACAAATTAGGTTTTGGATGAAAACCTAGAAGCCCTAACACTTCCTTGAAGGAGAAGATGAAGTGATGATGATTAACTCTAGCCTTCAAATCTTAGCTTGATGGAGAAGAACCACTCCTAAATCCAAAGGATGATTCCTTAAATTCTCAAGAACCCACAATAAATGAGGAGGAAATCGCTTAGGAGAGAAATGGTTGAGGTAGGTGAAAGTGATAAATGAGAAAAGTGGGCAAAGAAGGGATTAAATGCAGTCTGGGGCTGTTAGTGACATTGACACGGCGACTATGCCCTTGGCATAGTCGCAGGGCATAGTCGCCCGTTATGCACCCCTTGCGGTGCAACTCCTACAAGAATGACCAGCGACAGTGAACCTAGCATTGTTGTTGGGCACTGTCGTCCCAGGTGTACCGAATGTGCCTCCACCCCCGCGACCTTACCCCTGGCGATAGTGATACATGTGACAGTCACCGGGCATTGTCGTCCAAACCATGTTGAAGTCCAAAAATTCGCTTTTTCTGATCCCAAACTGCTCCTGACATGTTTAGGATCCAAAGTAACTCGTTCTTATATTAAAATTATACTCCACAAGGCAAAAACTCATAACAAAATATACACACCTACATGTACATTATTTCTTACCGAAAATCCCGGGTGCTATATTAGGAGACTAGAATAAAGTATCTTGACATGTATAAAATTTAAAAGGGTTAGAATGAACTCATAATGTTAGGTTTTGGTGAAAACCTAGAAAATCAAGAACACTCTATAAAATGAGATGAACACTTGAATCTTGGATCCTAAACTTGAATCCTTAGTTTGGATGGTGGTTAATCCCTTTGAAATGGTTGAGAAAGTGAATTAAATGCTCAACAAATCGTAACAAGTGAGGTAGGTGAAAAGAGAAAGAATGAGATGAACAAAAATGAGAAAATCTAGCTCAAAACAACTTTTTATGCTCTAGGGCTCACTGGCTATAGTGCCCAGCAATTGTGACACGAGTCATAATCGCGCAGATGTACCAACCATCTCATACTATCCTGTCATGCTATTGTGATGAATGTTACAATCGCGACTCACAATCGTGTGGATGTACCAGCTCTTGGTACATCTTATGCTATTATGACCTGCTATTGTGACTGATGTCACTATCGCGCAAAAGTCAAATATTCCTATTTTGTTAACGAAATTGGCTCGATAAATCCCGAAATTCCATTTAATATTTATAATATGAAAATACAATTATTACATTCTCCTCCAACGTCAAAACGGATCGATGCCTTGATGGTTTGGTGCACGGAAGCAAAAATGGAGAAAGGAGGAAAAGGGGAAGTATGGTAGTGGGTTTTTGTTGCAAGGATAGAAGAACTGAAGAAGAAATGGCAACCAGGTGTAGGTGGTGGCAGTCGGCAATGAAGTGAGCAACAACGTGCAGGTGGTGGCTGTCGGCGATGAAGTGAGCAACAACGAGGGTGCAGGTGGGTCTTGAGAGTGTTTAAAATGTGGCCTCCAAGTTTGAAAATCATACAGTTTGGCCCCTATTTTAAAAGACTTAATTCTAAAAAATCTAAAATGCAAAAATATAGAAAAACACCAATTTTCCCTCAATTTTAACGGACCTGTTAGACGGCCGTTTGATCCAAGGACCAAATCCAACAAATAGTGTGTACCACATAGACCAAATCCATAATAAATGAAGTCTAGGGACCATTTTTGTAAAAATCCACATACCATAGGGACAAAATCCATGATTTATTCTATATAAAAACATCAAGCAAGGGGTAAATTGTCTAACTTTGTCCTATTCCGTCCTAGTCGTACCAAACACCAGACACACTTATCATGTCCAATCATGTCTAGAGACACACTTATCATGTCCAATCATGTCTAGATACCAAATGCTACATTAAATTTGTTTGAAATTTCTTGTCTCAGTTCTTCATTTACTATGGTATTTATTGGTTTCTATTCTTGTGAGTTGGGACTAAATTCATGTTCTCTAAAAACGAAAACATATGGATTTAGATGGTTCCCCAGAACTAGAACAACAAAATTATTTTTTTATTTTGATACAAGTCATCCACAAAGTATCATATTGAATTATCCAAAACCTCAACAACTTATTTCCATATATCAGTGTAGTTCCTTACATTTTTTTTGTAGGAAAAATACCAGAATAAATCAATTTCCTGGTGCAAACTTGAGGGAGATGCTATTGACACAATGGCGTTCATCTGTTGGGGTTCGGAAACCTTCGCCTTTGAAAACATGTCCGAGATGCCCACCGCAAGCTGCACACGTTATTTCCACCCTCATTCCATCTGGATCAGGCTGAATTCACAAACCAAACTGTTAAGAGTCCCACATTGGCTACACACTGTCCCAAATAATAAGATGATCATGACTAGTTAAGCAGCTAGGAAGGATGATGATATTTGTGTCTTATCCGACTTGCGTTGGATGTTCTTTTATATAAATGGAGCTAGTATTTTCCTTCATTCTGATGTATGTGTGCTAATAAGAGTTCATATGATATACAAAAGGGTCATTGGACCAGCGGTACCCGTAGATCCCAACCTTCTTGGAGGTCAAGGGTTCAAACCTCTCACTAAAGGTGGAGAGTGTGTGAATTTTGCTGTGTATAAATACTATACACATCCAAAAAAACGAGTTCACAAGGGGTAATAAGAATCCAAACAATGACCATGGATAACAAATTTCCTAAACCACGTATATGTAGATATTGCGTACTTGATCTTGTGTTTCCTGTAAGTATTATTATGTGTGTAATTATAATCATGTGCTTCATGTCCCCGCAGCTTTAGTCTAGTGGGTAAGAAGGCGGCCATCCTTGTAAGATGAGTGGACAGTCTGGGGTTCGACTACAGACACCACCCACCTCTACTTGCCACGGGACCAAAGGCAAACCCATAATTTTTTCAAGCGGTGGCACCATCTGACTATAAAGGTTAAAGCTATAGAAATTTATAACAAAATCGTAATAGATTTGTCGGTTGGGTGCTTGTTTTTATCAGGGAAGGGTCATGGGTTTGAACCCTCCCATAGCCGCTTTCCTCCAAAAAAAATTTGTTCAAAAATAAAATCTATTAATAGCTGAAAACAGAAGATTTGCTAAAAGCAGGATTCGAACCCAAGACGTTTTAAACACGATACATTAATCCAACACCTAAGACCAACTCGGCCACCATAAACTTTTGTCATAAGTTTAGTTTTAAGAAATATAGGGGTACAAAGGCACCCCTCCCTTTAAGAGGATTCACGGCATGTCAAGCCCTCGTAAAATAACAATGATAAAGAAATAGTGGATTCCACCATTTCTAAGGTTACTTCTTAAACATGAAACATTACGGTTGCACCCTTTAGAAGCATAAATTTTTTTCAACCAGGTAGCGTTTGGTACGCAAGCTGGACAGGACTAATTGTCTGTTCTATGTTTGGTACGACTAGAACAGGACCGGAGTAATTGACTAAGAAACCATGGCATGAGCCACCATATGCCTCCACATAGGTCCGCCCTTGCCGGAGACATACGATTTACCTTCCCCATGATGGTTGTGAGACCATTACAGTATGAGCATTGCAGATGTTGGTTTCATACCCTTTTTTTGCAAAACATCATGTGCTTTATGTATTTGTTATCAACATTCATGAGTAGCAAACAAACTCACAAGTCATAATGCCTAGATGGGGTAAACTGCTATTTTTCATCAGGAAAAGAAAATGTAACGGTAAAATCGACTCACATGACGGTTTATAGCCCCAGGAAGACCCTCGTAGAATGCTGGCCAACCACAACCGGAGTTAAACTTAGTGGTGGACTTGTAAAGAGGAGTGCCGCACCCTGCACAAGAGTAGACTCCCTCCTCGTAGAACTTGTCGTATTGACCCGTGCCTGGATACCTGTTAAGATAAACATCAACAAGGATGGAATATTATGAAGCTATTAGATTTCAAATTAGAAAGAATTAAATTCCAAGATGTCATTTGATCTCCAAACACTTCAAGAGTGCGTTTGGCACGCAGAACAGGATAAGGATAAGATATAACAACACAAAAACTTGTTATCCCACGCTTGATGCAACATCAGACAAAACTGTCTGAGTGAAACAAAGATACATTTTTCCGGTCCCACCAAAATAGGTGGAACGAAAACACGAAGATGGGATAAGATTCGTAAATTACTAAACTACCCCTACCAAGGAACAACACTTGTTAATCGCAGAAATTGAACAACCGAAAACCCCCATCGGACACATAATCATATGATGGTCTGATCCATAATTAGAGTCCACACTTCATCGATCTGTTCGTAAATTCATTCCTAACCTTCTAAAAATTTTTCAAAAGTGGATTCTAGTTTGTGCAACAGAGTCAACAAATCATCAACAACTTCATAATTGAAGACATGAGATAGTACTTACTCAGTTCCTTTCTGTCTCAAAATACGAAACTGCTCAGGAGATAGAACTGCACGCCACTCCTCCTCTGATTTCTGGACCGAATCCGAACCAGCCATAGCCACAATTCCCCCTCTAAACCCTCTCTTACTTCGATAAGAAAATCGCCCAAATGTTAATTGGGCAAAATTAACAACTTTCGTAGACGAAACTCGATTCGATTTCAAATGGGTGGTGAAGAGGTTGGTGCGATTTAAGATTGGCCTTGCGAAAGTTCGAGATAAAGGGGTAGTACCCAAAATTGATGTCATACCGATTTAATACTGAGTCACTGACTCGTTCTTAACGGGAAGGTCCGGCATCAGCTCGTCTCGTATCACTTTTAATTTTGGGCTTGTTAAAGATCGAACAACATTAGTCCACGTCACTAGTGGATAAATTCTAACAATTTACAAAAGACACCCTAAACTATAAATATAGTAGTAAAATGCACCCTCACATAAATTTTTTTGGTTTAAGCGCTTTTGGATTTGCATTTTTTTTGTTCTTGTGAATCCCATTATGTGGGATTGTTGTAAAGATTTTCTTTTATGATTATTTGAGTTGTATTCAACACAGTCAAATGCTTTAACAATGTTTTAGATCAAATTAAACTGTCTTTTATAATTATAATCAGTTAACTGAATGTTATTTGGTGAAGTATAAATAACCAAATGATCTGATTCAATGATAAACTCGTTAATTTGAGATCTAAATCCCTAAGCCTGTAAAAAATGTAGTTGCAACAAGTTGAGACGCATCAAAGGTGAGCGAAGTGATTGAGCAAGACCAAATCACATCGATGGAACCCAAAGAAAATATACAACCACCAATACACACTTCTTTAACCATCGATTGAACCTCTTTCAATATATTTATGTATCAGATGTATGAGTTGTTGCGTTTGGCATTTAATGAATAAGGTGATAGGTATCAATGGTGAAAGTTTTTTGAGTTTTTCTGAAGATGCGCCACTGTGGTCCAAAATATGGTGATGATTGAGCAAGTTGTCCAAATCGTAGGTGATAGTTATAGAGACAACTGTACTGGATCTGTATGCCGTTGACGGAGACTATAGTTGACAAGCCTTAATGAAACGAAGAGCTAAAATGTGTTTTTAACGATGATGTTTTGATGAAATAAACAACATAGTCAATTGAACCGCGAATCAATCCATCATTTCAATGTGGTGGTAGTCTCGTTTTTCTTCTAGAACTAACAGTGTTGTAAAAATTTAAACTTCAATCCAAAACTTGAGAAATATTAAACAGAATATGGCTATCAAAGTGACAACTCGGGTTGTCAAAATGTTTATAGTGGCGATTGTCATGTTCTCTTTTCTTGACAAGTAAATTACATAAGTTGTCTATATATAATTTACTGAAACTTTGAAAAGTTGTACACCTTAACCGTCCATGGCCCATTATAATGGTGATTGTCAAAAAGTAGTGCACCTTATTATACTCATTGTTCCTAAACCCTAACGTTGTTACGTGCCCCTTACATGAGGGCATTTTAGTCATTTCGTCAGTTCATCTCCATGGTGCTCAAAAACAATCCATGGTGTTATATCTTTAGACCGAACTTGGTATTTCGAGTTAGACCAAAATACCCTCATAATCCGGTAAGAATAATGTTATATCTTTATAAAATAAATAATCTTAAAGATTATTTGATCAAAATAGGTTTTGTCTATAAAAATCCAAATATAACATGATGTTAAGTAGAAATCAGTAGTAAATATCAAAACAACATATACTTGGTAACATTCTTGTTCAAGTCCTCAAAGCTATTTAGGCCGAAAAGATGAAATCTGGTGCATTATTGGCTTGTACCCGTTGCATGCATAAAGATCGAACTGTACAATACATAAATGCATCCTTAAACCAACTGATAGGTGTTAACGAGCCAAGCCGAGTAGTATAGTAGTCGTTTGATCTCTGCTCGAAGAAATAACATCAGACTCGAAGAACTTTCAAACAAAGTTGAACAATGGACCATGATATAAGTAGACACCACCAAGATGATGAACAATGGACCATGATATATTGAGTGAACAAGTTTTGTAGCAATCGTATTTATACAGGCATTCAGAATTATAGAACACATGAATGCATAATATAACTCAATTAACATGGAGATCAACAAGAAACGGCAACAAACAAAAACTAAGTATTAAAATCCCATGAGTTTCTTTAACCCATCAAATAATGTTGAAGAAGAAGAGGAATCTTGAGATGAATTACTACTACTACTATCTTTGTTATTAGCATTACCATCGTCGTCGTCGTCGTGGTGATGAAACAAGTGTTGATCGACCAACTCCTTAACGGATCTAGCAGACAACGGATGAAAATTGGAACCCCAATCTGAAACGAATTCTTGAGCCAAAATCCATTTTTCATCTTCTTTCATTCGCTCCCATTTTCTCCTCAATTCCTCTTTTCCCAATCCAAGGTACAATCCTAGCTCTGCATACAGCAGCTTCCTGCTGGATTTCATGGCTTCCTGAGTTTGTAGCATCTGGGCGTTCATCTTTTCGATCTCTGTTGCCAAATCCATCGCCAGTTCTATATCATCCATGCTGTTTGAATTTGAATTGGAAGTGGAGGAGCATGAGATTTGGAGTTTTGGAGAGGTATTGTGGTAGTGGAGAAACGGGTGAATTTGGAATTTCTTGAATGGTAGAAGGTGCGGTGGGGGAAGGAGATTCAGATGAAGATGAACCCTAATTAGGGCCATTGTAGGGGAGAAGAAAGAAGGTCAATTGGGGATTTTGTTTGGAAATCGTGAATATATTATATATTATGGCTTCAAGTTTGGGCTTTCCTTTGACCTTTATGAGTTGTACCTTGTGCATTAAAAATTATACCGTACTTGAGGAGCTCTTCCTTTTTTTTCTCCTCAAACTCGAGAACATTAACATTTTCTTCTTTTTATTTTGTAAATTTTAACATTAATTATGTGATGAAAATTATAAACAATATACATCAAAATATAATAAACTTGTCTTAATTTCTATTGAGTGTAACAATAAAATTTTGAATCAATGTAACAACCGATTTAACTAATCTTATTGTTTATTCATCTTAGAGTAAATTACAATTTTGATCTATGTGGTTGCCACTCATTATCAACTTTAGTTCCTCTTCTAAACTAATTACACTTTTGGTCACTGTGATTACCATTTTGTTTCACTTTTGGTCCCTCTGACTAAGGGGCTGTTTGGTTGGTTTTTTATTAAGTCTTGTATGGATAAAGATGGTTGTATGTATTAATCTGTCTGTATAGATTGAGATAATTTGTTGTTTGTTTGTTGTGCTAAATAAACTGTCTGAATGTCAAAAATGACTATTTTACCCCCTCATTGTATATTAAGGACCGATTAACATAGTTGTTTGATAAATGTGTTGAATTGTTGACTTATGAACTATAAAATTTATCAAACATAATTATGTAAATATAACAAGTACTTATAATTAAAATAGATAAAATGGATAAAGTCATAAAAATCACACTTCTGTCGTCTTCAATGGCATCAAAATCCCATGTGAATTAGTGAAATGCATTGGAACATTAAAAATCTAAAAATTTCTCACAGACACATTAATTTTCAACTACCCTTCATCTTTGTTTTCTACTTTCTTCTTTTGATTCCTTCATTTTATTTAGAAGAACCAAATCTTGATTTCACATAGAACAGGGGAGGAACAGATCTGAAGTTTTAAGAACAAATCATGAGGAACAGATCTGAAGTTTTAAGAACAAATCATGAGGAACTATATAACAGATCTGAAGAAGAGAAGAACAGATCGATCGTGAGGAAGGTGGAAGACGAAAACCAGCACAGGCAAGGATCAGCCTTATTCGTCGGTTGGAAGCAACTCCGACGAGGAGCAAGGTGGAAGACGGCATCTTGTGATGAAAGGGTTTTTACTTCTTATGTGTGATGAGAAGGTTTTGAGCTGAGCGATTGTTTTAATTAGGAGGGGTAGAGGTGGAATTAAAATGGTTGTTTCAATTAAGCTTCCCTCCTCAAACTTACCGATTAAGTCATTACCTATATGATTAAGTCACTACCAAACATCCTTACATAGTTGACCGAATAAGCTATATACCTTATTAAGCTCGTTAAGCCGCTACCAAACAGGCCCTAACTTTCATTAAAATATTTAGTTAACTTAGGGGTATTTTAGTCCATTTATTTTTTCTTTGTCTTTTTCATTTTTTTTATTTTAATAGATTATATAGTAAATTACAATTTTAGTCCTTGTGGTTTGTCTTTTTTTTTTTTGTCTTTCATACCTTTTTCATTTTATACCTTTCTATCTATTAATTAATTAATGATAATATTTACTAACAATACATTGAAAATAAATATTTAATTTTTGAGTGAATTTCATATTTGGTCCCTAAAGTTTGTCGATTGTTACAGAATTGGTCCCTAAACTTCAAAAATGGCAAATAAACCCTCCATGTATGCTTTTTGTGTTGGATTTGGTCCCTAAAGGCAACGATCGTCTATTTCCTGCCGTTAACGCCCTCCACGTGACTTGCACACGAGGGTATTTTTGTCATTCCAAATTTATGTCTCTCTCCCCGTTTTTCCCTCTCCTTTTCCAACCGGATTAGAGCAACCATTGGGTTACCCTCTTTCTTCAGACAACCTCCTCATTTCTCACCACTCTCTTACACTGTTCTCGCCATTGAGCTCGAAAATGGCACATATGTGGTCGATACGTGAGGGAAACTTCGATGTTAACCCATACGAAGTATACGGTAAGCTGAAATTATATTTTTTTTACTGATCAAAGTTCAAATGGGTGATTTTGTGCATGCTCTGTTTTTTACTTAGAAACAAAAAATCATTTGTCTTTTGCAGAACACTATCCAGGGTTGATTTCAGTGAAGATTCATCATGGTGGGGTCTTTACAAGAAGTCCAGGAAGGAAGTACATTATTGGCAAGGTAAGCTATGTAGACTTAATAGATGTTGATGAGTTTAGTGTTCATGAAATAGACCTTATGATGGTAAAGCTAGGTTATGACCCTGAAGAGCGGATGTATTATAACTTTTGCATTCCAGAACATGACCTAGACTTTGGACTTGAATAGGCATGGAAATGGGGCGGGGATGGGGCGGGGACCTCAATCCCCATCCCCGTCCCCAATCCCTCATCTTCATCCCCGTCCCCATCCCCGTCCCCGCCGGGGAATATGATCACATCCCCATCCCCAACGGGGAACGGGGATCCCCATCGAGGAAACGGGGATTTTCTTTTCCGTTTATGTAAGCTATTTAGATCAAATATATGAGACACCGCACATGTTTAAATATCACATATTTCCAATAAACCTAAAATCGAAAGAAATTTAATTTAGTATAAAAAATCACAACATCATATAATAATTAATAACTTAAAACCAAAAGAAATTCAACCGAATTCGGAAAAAAAAAACTTAACTTCACACGTACCAAAAGATATCGAGTAATATTCAAAACCATATTGAGTAATTGTATTTTGATTAACATCCAAAATACATACTAACATCCAAAAAATAACAATTTTATATTATAAACCTAATTAGGAAATTGGAAATTATGAATTACCGATTTAGTTTAAATAAATAATATATATTAAATATTAATTAAAATATATAACGGGGACGGGGCGGGGTGGGGAGTGCGATACCCGTCCCCGTCCCCATCCCCATCCCCATCCCCGCTTTGAGACAAACGGGGATCCCCATCCCCATCCCCGGTTTAGCGGGGAATCCCCATCCCCGATCGGGGCGGGTGGACCGGGTTCCCCGACGGGTCGGGGCCCATTTCCATGCCTAGACTTGAACCTTTGGGCAATGATCTGGATATTTTGAACTTAATAGGCTATACAAAGAAGTGGAAAATCATAGACATTTACATTGAACATGGTAGGACTACTGTAAGGACATATGAAAGGTCCCTTAGTAAAAGGAAAGTTGTTATAGAGGAGATAATAGATGAAAACTCTCCAGAAATGAATAGAACTAGATCTAGAGCAAATGAGGTTGGTTCTTCTTCCACATCAGCTAAGAAACAGTTGTTCATTGAATGGAGTGAGCCTAATAAACTTACATTGGAAAACACCCAACAAAGTGAGGTTATTCAGCCTGAAAAGGTTACATTGGAGAAGGTAAATGCAGAAGGGGAAAAGCAAAGCTTGAGTTTGATCTAAATCAAGGTTTGGGTGAAGCAGGAGGTATAGACTTTGACTTAAATGTCCTGAATGAGGCTGAGGATGTAGAGCATGGCAATCCTGAAGCAATGGACTGTGAGGTCAATGTACAAGGTGGAGATCATCATGAAGAGGTGGGGAATATAGAGGGAATGGAAATTGACTTAAGTGATCTGGATGATGTTATGCATGAAGAGCAGGGCATTGCAGAGGGGATGGGCTTTGACATACATGAGCAAGATGGATATGATATTGATAACATGGACATGGACGACTTACATGATGTGTTGGGTGATGACTACAATGACTATATACATGATGAACCTTTGCATGAGCAGGAACAGTTCAATCAACCAGAGCAGTTGCATGAACAACTTTATAGGGCCAAGGCACAAGAAGAGGCTGAAAAGGCCAAGGCACATGAAAAGGATGATGGAGAAGATGACAATGAAGTGTTTGAGGATATAAGTATGGACATGGAAGAGTTTGAGAGTGGTGAGGACTCTGAGTTTGAAAGTGGTAGGCAAAAGGCACTACATAGGCTTAAAAAAACTCATCAAGGTAAGCAAACACATTTTTATGTTGGTCAACAGTTTGGAAGTAAGGATGACATAAGAAAAGCAGTTACAGATCACTCAATTGAGACTAGGAGGGACCTGTGGTTTGCTAAAAATGATAAGAAAAGGATGTGAGTGCTATGCAGAGGAAAGGTAATTGAAAGTGGATGTACAAGCACTGATGGGCCAAAAACTGATGGGCCTGGAATGTCTGACCCACAATGTCCTTGGGTATTACTTGTTTCTGTTGGTAACAAAAATAGGACATGGACAGTGAAGACCTACAAAGACACACACAAATGTTTACAATCCAGGCAAGTGAGGCAGTGCACAACCACTTTTCTCTCTCAAGAGGTTGCAGAAACCATAGGTCCCAACCCTGATGTCCCCCTTAGAGCTTTGGCAGAAGGACTAACTAAGAAGTATGAGCTGAGGGTAACAAAGATGAAGGCTTATAGAGCAAAGGCAATCGCAACAAAAAGGTTGAGAGGTGATTACTGTGAGCAGTATGAACATTTGAGAGACTATGTGTTGGAGCTTAAAAGAGCAAATTCAGGGACTACAATGAAAATTGCAGTTGAAGATGAGGCCAACCCAGACTCTCCAACAAGACAGTTCAAACGCATATACATTTGTATTGGTGAGCTCAAAGATGGCTTCAGAGCATGTAGAAAGGATTTGTTGGGCCTAGATGGTACTTTTAAGAAAGGACCTTTTCCAGGCCAGATCTTGACTGCAGTTGGTGTTGACCCAAACCAAGGTATCTATACATTAGCATATGCCATAGTAGAAGTTGAGACAACAGATTCTTGGACATGGTTCTTGGAGTGCTTGGGTGATGACTTGGATCTAAGCTCAAATTCCAATTTTACTTTCATCAGTGATAGGCAAAAGGTAATTTTTTATTATTTGTTAAGTGCTTGCATTTTTTACTTATCCAGTACTTAATTTGTTTACCTTTTGTTTCAATTAGGGCATTATCCCTGCATTGGCAAGGGTGTTTCCATGTGCAGAGCACAGATTCTGTCTTAGGCACATATATGAAAACATGAAGAAGACTTGGAAGGGAAAGGTGTACAAGGATGCACTGTGGAAATGTGCAACAACACCAACACTGCCACAATTTCAGAAATCCATGGATGACTTGAGAGTCTTGGATAGGAAGGATTTTGATTGGTTGAAAGACATTCTACCTGTTCATTGGTCAAGAGCCCACTTTACAGGTAAAATTTCTGCTTATTATCTCACTGTGTTTTACTGATCAAAGTTGAGTAGAGGGGGTAGTAATGAATATGTCTTTCATATGTACAGGTAGACCTCGCTGTGATGTTCTATTGAACAACATGTGTGAGGTCTTCAATAGACAACTGATTGATGGTCGTGATAAGCCTATTATCACAGCATTGGAGTATATCAGAGAGTACCTCATGAAGAGGATTGTGAATGTAGGAATGGTGATTGCAAAGAGTGAGGGACTACTGACACCAACAGAACAGCCACAAGAATTTTGGAGGCAACCAAGACACAAGCTGCACAATATGTAGTTTATGGAATGGTGGGAACAAGTACCATGTAACACCCGGAAATTCTCAAGGTAAGTATTTATTTCCTTTAAATGCATTAAATGTACCTATGTGAATATATGAGCCTTTGTATGCGTTTTATGATAGTTGATATGTTGAAATGTCGTATAATCTGACTTACCGTCCTTAATTGTTCAAATCTAGCATTAGTTATCGAATCAGGTCAAAATTCGGGACGCTTGGGGTGTGGCGCGACAATGACAGACGACTATGACATGGTCACTGTCGTCGTGTCAAGGTCGCGGGGAGTGTACCGTAGGGGGTGTGTGTGTGGCGACTATGACACGCGACTATGACACGGTCAATGTCGTCGTGTCAATGTCGCGAGGGATGTAACGAGACCTCGGGGGTGTTCGCGGTTATGACACGCGACAATGCCCATGGGCAATTATCGCCGGGGCATTGTCGCCCGCGGGGGACCAGACCTCTTTGACTTAAACCCTTCTCAACCCTCATTTATCACATTTTCACATCCAAAGACGGTAGAGTTTCTCTTTGGGCGATTTTTGGAGATTTCAAACACACACATTTAATTCTAGGGTTTTGGGCTGTTGGGGTGATTTATTGCTCTCCAAGCCTCAACCAAGTGTATTTATTAAATGTATGCATATATGTGTGTTATGATGGTTTTAGTTGGAATATCACCTTGGTGACATATTTATATACATGATGAATATAATTGCTCTTGGGTCTTCTATTGGACTTCATGATGATAGGATGGAAATATTGTACCCGTAGTTGGTATTGAAATATGTTGGGTTGAAATACACCTAAAGGACCTCCTATATGCGTTATGTGGACGAACCAAGTCAGTACACTAGGAGGATGTAGTCTTGGGCGCCACTGTGATGGTATGTGCCTAGATCTCCGCCATTCGGGGAATTTTCTTAGCGATAGTCTTCGGGTGTGCCGGGCCTTTCGGGTGTTCCTTGTTAAGGGCATCAAGGTATATCGACTCTTGGGTGGGACTTGATTGGTGCTTTGGGTCTCCCCTAATGACTCCACATATATTGAACACTGGTTAACTGCTGATAAGAATTGTAACTGTTCATGCATGCTTATTATTGTTGAACTCACTAGGATTTTTGGCCTAACATTTGTTTGGTGTCGATGTGTATCTCAGGTTCTAGCGGCGCCGGTCTTAAGCAGGCTTAGTTGCTTTGGGGTGAGAGTTTGGGGATTTTTGCACATGGACATGGTATACTTTTGAAAGTGAACCGTTTGGGTTCTTAAATGACAACCCTTTTGTAATCTCTTTTCTAGATGTAGAAATTAGATTAGTTGGTTGTTATTTATTGTCCGTTAAATTACAACTGTAATTAAACAGATTGTTTATACATTTTTCCCCATGTTTGGGAGGCTCTTGCTATGGCTGTTTTGTATACCTCGTGTTCGTTTTGCGGATTTTTGTTATCCCTATTTTTAGGGTGTTACAAGTTGGTATCAGAGCTTTAGTTTAAGTTAACTAGGTATGGTTTAGCGTATCTAGACTTAAGCTTTAGACGTTATGACTTCACTGTCCACTTGGGGTAGGAATCCTAGGTGGGGAGAGCGTTAGGATTACGGAATTACTTTGATTGAAAGTTGTGATGATGGTGACAAGAATTCTTGTGTATGGTTCGTTCATAATTTAACTTAGCTACTGCTATTATGAATGCATTGTTACGTGAGCATACTTGGTTTACTATTATTATGATAATTGATGAAGGTAGTAGTACGTACAATGAGTTCAACTCGTTTAGTCTCTTCTCAATCTATTTCTCGTACATGCATGGCAGATTTAATGGTAAACACTCGAAGTAGGTTACCGGACATGCCAGAGGGTCAACCAGTGGTGGAATCTGCAGCTGTACGACCTCCCGTGGGTGTAACCACCGATGACATTCCTGTACCTAGAATCTTGGGAGGCGGACCTGAGCATATTCCGCGTTGGAACCTCAATACAGGTAACGCCATCATGGAAGAAGTTACCATGGAGACCCGGCTTCGGGATAGCATGATGTTGGTCATGAATGCGGCCTTGGCTCAACAACAGTTGGCCATGACTTCGGCCATGACCCAACAGCAAGAGTTTTTCATGAAACTCCTAGAGGATCGAGACGCTAGCCACCAACAACCTGAGACTATGGCTGAAAACATTATTGTAGGGTCGGGTGGACCGAATGTGGTAATAGTTGAGGAACCATCTGACGAGGGGATCAGGATGAAGACTAAGGGGTGCACCTACAAGGCATTTCTGGGATGCCACCCTAAGGAGTTTGCGGGTTCCGATAACCCAGTTGCTTGTATGTATTGGCTCAAAGAGATAGAGATGGCCTTTGAGTCAAGTGAGTGTGATCCCTCTCAACGGGTCAAGTTTGCTTCTCAACTGCTTCGGGGAGAGGCTTTGATTTGGTGGAATCTCACTCGATCAGTCCTCACTCCTGAAGTTCTGGCTAAGTTAACTTGGTCGACGTTCAAAGAGAAGATTATGGACAAGTATTGTAGCAAACGTTCGATGGACAAATTGGAGCGGGAGTTCCGAGAGCTGAAGAAAGGGAATCTGTCTGTTGTTGGCTACTCCAAACTCTTTCTGGAGAAACTAAACTTGGTGGGACATCTAGTCCCTGATGAAAGGTCAAAGATTAAGGCCTATCATCAAGGGTTACCAGCCGAGATGCAAACGGCGGTAAGGAATGCCAAGTGTTCGACTCTGCAAGAGGTTATCGAAGAGTCCTTACTCGTTGAGGTCGACATCAATGCCGAAAGGGATGAGAAGAATCATGTTGGTGAGAAACGGAAGTGGGAAGGGCCATCGGGGCCCGTTCGTCAATCAAGACCCGTTGTAAGCGGGAGAACTGGTGATCAACGCCGTGAAGATCGGTAGTGCCACAAGTGCAGGTCAAAGCACTCGGGACCGTGCGCTACAAGGACTCACTTTGTTCCAGCCGTGTGTAACAAGTGTGGTAAGAAAAACCACACAACTCGAGAGTGTTCCCTCCTTGGGTCGGTATGTTATGAATGCGGAGAACCGGGGCATATGAAGCGAGAGTGCCCAAGGTTAGTTAGAGGAGTTGGTGGAAACTCTGTGGGTTCGACGTCTAGGGTCGAGCAACCATCAAGGGCACCGAGTCGAGCTTTCCGGATGACTACCGAGGAGGCAAAGGAGACCGCGGATGTCGTTTCGGGTACGTTTCTAGTAAACTCCATGTCTGCTCGTGTCTTGTTTTATTCGGGTGCTACATGTTCCTTTGTGTTGGATGCTTTCTGTAAACAATTCACCACTCCTATTAGTGTCCTTCCCGATGCATTAGTAGTAGAAGTAGCTAATGGGGATCAAGTGATCATTCGTGATCGTTTTTGTGATTGCACTCTAGAGATAGATGGGAGTTCTTTTGGAGTGGATTTATTACCTATGGCTATAGGAGGATTTGATGTAGTCATAGGTATGGATTGGTTAGTAAGGCATAAGGCGGACATCTTTTGTTCCAAAAAGATGATCCAAGTGCCATTACCAGAAAATGGTGTGGCTACCATTTATGGGGAGAAAGGAAAGAGGAATAATCCTATTATATCATTTCTTAAGGCTCGCAAGTTTTTAGCGAAGGGTTACCCTTCGTACTTGGCCTACGTTGTGGACGCAAAGAAAGAAAAGAAGTCAGTGGAAGATGTGGATGTGGTGCAAGATTATCCGGACGTCTTTCCAGAGGACTTACCCGGGTTACCGCCGGAGCGGCAAGTGGAGTTTCAGATTGACCTCACACCGGGAGCGGCTCCGATAGATCGTGCTCCATATCGTTTAGCACCGACATAGATGAAAGAGATGATGACACAACTTCAAGAGTTGCTGGAGAAGGGCTTCATTCGGCCGAGTTCGTCACCATGGGGAACACCGGTGTTGTTCGTAAAGAAGAAGGACGGGTCCATGCGGATGTGCATAGATTATCGGGAGTTAAACAAGGTCACGGTGAAGAACAAGTATCCCTTACCTCGCATCGACAACCTTTTTGATCAACTGCAAGGCGCGGGATGTTTCTCGAAGATTGATCTTCGGTCCGGTTATCATCAAGTGAGAGTGAAGAACGAAGATATTCCGAAGACAGCTTTCTGGACGAGATACGGTCATTATGAGTTTTTGGTGATGCCTTTCGGCTTAACCAACGCTCCGGCCGTATTCAGGGATCTAATGAACCGTGTGTGTCGCCCATTCTTGGATAAATCCGTGATCGTCTTCATCGATGATATTTTAATATATTCAAAGGATGAGTCCGAGCATGGAAAACACTTATGGGAAGTATTAGAAGTTCTAAGGAGGGAGAAACTATTCGCGAAATTCTCAAAGTGCGAATTCTGGCTTCAAAAGGTGCAATTCTTGGGGCATGTGGTATCAAAGGACGGGGTAAAAGTGGATCCAGCAAAGATCGATGCAATGATGAGTTGGGAGCCTCCAACAAGTCCGACGTAGATTCGAAGCTTCTTGGGTTTGGCGGGCTACTACCGGCGTTTCATTCAAGACTTTTCCAAGATAGCTACACCGCTCACTTCTCTTACAAGGAAGAACGTCAAGTTTCTTTGGACCGACGAGCAAGAACAAGCCTTTCAGACGCTCAAGAGGAAGTTGTGCGAAGCTCCGATCTTGTCCTTACCCGAGGGATCGGAAGATTTCGTTGTATTTAGCGACGCTTCCAAGATGGGGCTTGGGTGTGTCCTCATGCAAAGGGGGAAGGTAATAGCCTACGTGTCGCGGCAATTAAAGGATCATGAGAAGAACTATCCGACTCATGATTTGAAGTTGGCAGGGGTAGTTTTCGCGTTAAAGTTGTAGCGACATTACTTGTACGGGACGAAGTGTACCCTTTTTACCGATCACAAGAGTCTCAAATACATTTTTGATCAAAAGGAACTCAACATGTGGCAAAGGAGGTGGCTTGAGCTTTTGAAGGATTACGATTGTGATTTACTCTATCATCCCGGTAAGGCCAACGTGGTGGCGGATGCGTTGAGTCGAAGGAGTCATGATGGAGGTGCCAAAATGTCCCTTACCAGAATCGATGTGGTGTCGAGTTTGTTGGAGAGTATAAGAACGAGCCAAGCAGAAGCACTTAAAGCAGAGAACCTCAAGGCCGAGGTTATGTCCAAGCAAAAGGAACTCTTAACAGAAGATGGTCGTGGACTCAAACTCTTCCAAGGGAGAATTTGGGTGCCAAAGATTGGGGGAAATCGTGACTTACTTCTCGAGGAAGCACATAAGTCGAAATATTCTATACATCCCGGTAGCACCAAGATGTATAGAGACTTAAAGTTGAATTATTGGTGGCCGGTGATGAAGCTGGATGTGGCTAGCTATGTGGAAAGGTGTGTCACATGCCTTCAAGTCAAAACGGAACATCAAAGACCGTATGAAAGTTTGCAACCGTTGTCCATTCTCGAGTGGAAGTGGGACAATATCACCATGGATTTTGTGACGAAGCTACCAAAGACCTTGCGTGGTCACGATACAATTTGGGTAATCGTGGATCGGTTGACCAAGAGCGCGCACTTTCTTGCGATGCGGGAGTCCTCGCCGATGGAAAAATTGGCTAAACTGTACATCGACGAGGTGGTGTCAAGGCACGGAGTTTCGCAATCGGTAGTATCGGATCGGGATAGTCGTTTCACTTCGAATTTTTGGACTAGCTTGCAAAAGGAGTTGGGCACTAGACTGAATCTGAGCACGGCATATCATCCTCAAACGGATGGTCAAAGCGAGAGGACGATCAAGACGCTAGAAGATATGTTGAGATCGTGTGTGATAGACTTCGGGGAAAGTTGGGACTCACACCTACCTTTGGTAGAGTTCGCGTACAACAACAGTTACGATTCTAGTATCGGAATGATACCGTTCGAGGCTCTGTATGGACGGAAGTGTAGGACCCCAGTTTTTTGGCTAGAAGCGGGCGAAAAGCAATTCGTCGGGCCGGAAATAGTGCAAGAGATGGCGGACAAGGTGAGAGAAATTCGAGAAAGACTAAAGGCGGCGCAAGACCGACAAAAGAGCTATGCGGACAAGAAGAGACGACCGGTTGAGTTTCAAGTGGGTGACCGGGTCATGTTGAAGGTGTCTCCGTGGAAGGGGATCATACATTTCGGGAAGCGTGGGAAGCTTAGTCCTCGTTTCCTTGGACCGTTCGTTATTTTGGAGAAGATTGGTTTGCAAGCCTACCGGTTAGATTTACCTCCAGAAATGGATGTGATACATCATACGTTCCACATGTGTTATCTTCGGAAGTGTCTAGCCGAAGAGGAAAGCGTAATTCCTTTATCGGAAATTCGAGTGGACAATGGAAATCGATGTGTGGAAGAGCCAGAGTCGATTTTAGAATCGAAAGTGAAGAAGTTGAGGCATAAAGACGTGGTTATGGTTAAAGTCCAATGGAAGCACCATCGGGGTGCTAACATTACTTGGGAATTCGAGGATGATATGAAGAAGCGTTACCCTCACTTATTTAATCTAGTGTAAGATTTTGGGGGGGAAATCCCAATTAGGTGGGGAGGATTGTAACACCCGGAAATTCTCAAGGTAAGTATTTATTTCCTTTAAATGCATTAAATGTATCTATGTGAGTATATGAGCCTTTGTATGTGTTTTATGATAGTTGATATGTTGAAATGTCGTATAATCTGACTTACCGTCCTTAATTGTTCAAATCTAGCATTAGTTATCGAATCAGGTCAAAATTCAGGACGTTCGGGGTGTGGCGCGACAATGACAGGCGACTATGACATGGTCACTGTCGCCGTGTCAAGGTCGCGGGGAGTGTACCGTAGGGGGTGTGTGTTTGGCGACTATGACACGCGACTATGACACGGTCAATGTCGCCGTGTCAATGTCGCGAGGGATGTACCGAGACCTCGGGGGTGTTCACGGTTATGACACACGACAATGCCCATGGGCAATTATCGCCGGGGCATTGTCGCCTGCGGGGGACCAGACCTCTTTGACCTAAACCCTTCTCAACCCTCATTTATCACATTTTCACATTCAAAGACGGGAGAGTTTCTCTTTGGGCGATTTTTGGAGATTTCAAACACACACACATTTAATTCTAGGGTTTGGGGCTGTTGGGGTGATTTAGTGCTCTCCAAGCCTCAACCAAGTGTATTTATTGAAGATCATCATCAAGCTACTCCTCTCCTTCATCAAGTCTCCGTTGGGCATTATCTAGGGTTTTCATCTTTTCTAGGTTTTGGTCCAAAACCTAGATAGTGAGTTTACTAAACATTTGTTAAAACTAGATACACATCATAATCTTCTATTTGTTATTTCATCCTCTATGTGTTCAAGTATTTGGGATTTCTTGATGAAAATAGTTGGAAATATGGATATTGGTGATATGCTATGTTTTATGTTATGTGTACCATTATTTGGGGCTTTTCTCATGGATATATAATATGGGTACCTTGATATGTTAAATGTATGCATATATGTGTGTTATGATGGTTTTAGTTGGAATATCACCTTGGTGACATATTTATATACATGATGAATATAATTGTTCTTGGGTCTTCTATTGGACTTCATGATGATAGGATGGAAATATTGTACCCGTAGTTGGTATTGAAATATGTTGGGTTGAAATACACCTAAAGGACCTCCTATATGCGTTATGTGGACGAACCAAGTCAGTACACTAGGAGGATGTAGTCTTGGGCGCCACTGTGATGGTATGTGCATAGACCTCCGCCATTCGGGGAATTTTCTTAGCGATAGTCTTCGGGTGTGCCGGGCCTTTCGGGTGTTCCTTGTTAAGGGCATCAACGTATATCGACTCTTGGGTGGGACTTGATTGGTGCTTTGGGTCTCCCCTAATGACTCCACATATATTGAACACTGGTTAACTGGTGATAAGAATTGTAATTGTTCATGCATGCTTATTATTGTTGAACTCACTAGGCTTTTTGGCCTAACACTTGTTTGGTGTCGATGTGTATCTCAGGTTCTAGCGGCGCCGGTCTTAAGCAGGCTTAGTTGCTTTGGGGTGAGAGTTTGGGGATTTTTGCACATGGACATAGTATACTTTTGAAAGTGAACCGTTTGGGTTCTTAAATGACAACCCTTTTGTAATATGTTTTCTAGATGTAGAAATTAGATTAGTTGGTTGTTATTTATTGTCCGTTAAATTACAACTGTAATTAAACAGATTGTTTATACATTTTTTCCCATGTTTGGGAGGCTCTTGCTATGGCTATTTTGTATACCTCGTGTCCGTTTTGCGGATTTTTGTTATCCCTATTTTTCGGGTGTTACATACCAAGTGTCTGGGCCTTGGCAAGATCAGTGTGTTGTTGATTCAAGAAGCAAGTCATGCACATGTAGGAAGTGGGAGTTGACAGGAATACCCTGTAAGCATGTTGTTGCCACAATCTGGTGTATGCAGTTAATGGAGATGATGTTGGTTTGCCTGAAGAATGGGTTCATGAGAGTTACAGACTGTCAACTTGGAAGAAGGTGTATGAGTTCAAGGTTGGCCCTTTTAGTGGGAAGGAGTTTTGGCCCAAGAGTGACTATGTATTGAAACTAACACCACCAGTTCATCACACACAGGTTGGGAGGCCCAAGAAGAAGAGAACAAAGAGTGCAGAGGAGTTAAGCCAGCCTGTTAAAGGTTCTAAAGTTTCCAAGGCTGGAAAGTCTGTCACTTGTACCAAATGCAGCAACTGTGGGCACAACTCCAGGACTTGTAAAGGACATGGATCTAGGGCAGTTTGAATTGGTTTTAGTTGGTGGTTTTGGTGGTATCATGTTTTGTAACAAACTAACATGCTTGCTTTAGTTTATTTAAGAATCCACTCATGAACAATATTTTGTGGTTGATGAAGGCTTAATGACCTTCCTTTTGTAAGCCTTGTCTTTTGCAATTAATGGTACTTTGTTGTTATAATACCTTTTGTTGTACCAAACACCAACTGCCTGTTTGTTGGCTTAAATGCTTTGTTGTTTAAACTGGTTGCAAATGACAGTCCATAAATGACAATGCATCAATGCTTTGCTTTAATGATAAGAATGACAGTGCATAAATGATTTGCTTACCATGTCTACTAACAGTGCATAAACAGGGAAATTTACTGCAAATAACATCGAAAATATATTTCATTCCATTACCACATAATCCAACTAAGTACAATAGACACCAAATTCACAACTTTCACATTACAATTGACAAAAGAAAACACCATTGCACAAATTCAAAAGCAACTGGTATGATACTTGCTCAAAACACAAAGAAATGGATTAAAAACACAATCCAGTTTATTAATAGTAAGATCTTCAGTCTCCTAGCTTCCACAACCCGTGCCCTTAAATTTCCTTCAAGTATGTCCCTTGACCTCAATAAACCAGGTATAACCACCAACGAACGAGCACACATTGGTGGATCAACCCAACCAATAAAGCGACACTTGCTTCCCTGCAGAAATCAACGAGTTAAAGAGAAGAAAGACCAAAATTGATTTCAAATAACATAAACCCTAATAACTTACAGTGCGAGAACAAGAGTAGAATCTTCGACCAGGATTTCTATTTGTCCACGAGGTTTGGATAACCGAATGCGCACCACAGTCACACAACACCATCATCGATTTTGAGTTGGAGAAGACGATATGGAATGAATGTGGGGTTAACGGTCATGAGATAACTGAGGGGTTTGTTTTAACAGAGAGACATAAATTTGGAATGACAAAAATACCCTCGTGTGCAAGTCACGTGGAGGGCGTTAACGGCAGGAAATAGACGGTCGTTGCCTTTAGGGACCAAATCCAACACAAAAAGCATACGTGGAGGGTTTATTTGCCATTTTTGAAGTTTAGGGACCAATTCCGTAACAATCGACAAACTTTAGGGACCAAATATGAAATTCACTCTTAAATTTTTAAAGAGTGAATTACATATTTGGTCCCTAGGGTTTGGTGGTTTTAACAGTTTGGGTCCCTAAAATGAAATATCTATGGCTTACATCCTCGTGGTTTACATTTCATAACGCCTTGGGTCCCTAATTTCTAACTCCGTTAAAATTTTCTGTTAAGTGGGATAAGTAGAGGGGTATTTTAGTCATTTTATTTCCTTTTCTTTCTTATTAAAAACACAGGGACCTAACATGTAATTTACTCTAAATAATAAAAAAAACCCAGGCCACGACTAAACCTAGCCTCTCCATCTCCGACATGACCTCCCCCTCCCCCCTCCGGCGTTCCCTCCCCTCCGGCATACCCTCCCCATCTATGAAGCAGATCCCTTCGCCATGACCACCGATTCCTAGTCCCCAATGGTTTCGATTTTTGTGGGGTGACGACGTGAAGAGAATGAAAACGACGGTGACAAGAGATCTGGAAACCAGATCGCCGGCGACAAAACCCACGACGGTGAAGAGAATGAAAATGGCGACGAAAACCCACAGGGACCCTCTTCTCGTCCCTCGCTTCCGGTGTCGAGGACCATGTAGGCATACCGGAACCCTCACGACCTAACTGTTGAGGATCAGTGTAGCAGATCTAGTTTAGGGGTTCTAGATCGGGGTTCCATATTTTCGATTTGAAGGTTTTGATTCAAAGGTATCAAATCTGGCGTATCATATATTAGTCTTCATCTTCATGTTCCAGTAATCAACCATCATCTTCTCTTTCGTTTTCCACCGACACTCCACCCTTCTCTTGATTTCCATATATGGGTTTGTGATTCAAAAAATGTGATTCAAAGAAAGAACACATTCTAAGGATTTGTTTGTGTTTTTTATGTAATTTATTCTTCTTATGTACATAAATAGGACGTTTGGTTAATCATTTTAAATTTTTGAATAGATGTTAAAGGTTTTGGGTTTGAATCTGATTTAGGATTTATATATTGTGGTTGAATATGAGGATTTAAGATCTATGTATTGTGTTTTAATAGGATGTAGTGATTTGGGTTTCGCAGGAAACCCTTTCTGTTGATTAACAGTAGTGGTGGTGGTGGTGGTGGTGGTGAGACAAAACTAAATAAATAAATAAAAAACAGGTGGCATCATTTAATTGGTAAGAGATAAAAAAAAAGTGGGACCAATTATTAAAAAAGAATGTGTAAATTACATTGTTGGTCCTGTTTTTTAATTGAAAAAAAAAAGTAATATAATGACCAAAATACCCCTCTACTTATGCTACTTAACAGAAAATTTTAACGGAGTTAGAAATTAGGGACCCAATGCGTTATGAAATGTAAACCACGAAGATGTAAGCCATAGATATTTCATTTTAGGGACCCAAATTGTTAAAACCACCAAACCCTAGGGACCAAATATGTAATTCACTCTTTTTTAAATTACACCATTAGAAAAGTATTGTCGATATCTTTAAAATAAGTTAATTATTGATTTTTTTAATTTTTTACGCAATTTATCTGATACATATCTGCAAATCCGTCTACACTAATTTCTGCAAAAAATGTATCGTTTTCATATATTTCATTTAATTAAATGTTTTTTAATGTGTATCAAATAAAAAACTTTATAATATAACTATTATTTATTTTTTTCAAAATAGAAACTAAAATTTGTTGTAATGAAAAATAAATAATCAATTAACAACCACACATTTTCATTATTTTATTTATTGTCATGAATCACTATATCAAAAAAAACAATGATTTCCAAGGTAAAATATGCATTGTTCATGAGCCTACATTTCATATCAAACAAAACATATAATGTAGCGTTTGGTACGTATACATGCAGTGGCGGATCCAGAAACTTTTATTATTGGGGGCACATTTAAGAGTGTCAAAAATTCTGAAACCGGATAACTCATTCAAACTAATACGATTTTGGTTTATTCGGTTTTTTGCTTAAACAAATCAGTTTAATCGAAGAAATATAACTTATTCGCTTGGGTTTCGATTTTTTTTTTACTATTTCGGATAAATTGAAACATTATACTACTATGTACATATTTTATTATTTCGGATAAACTAAAAGCAAATAATATGTTACACATTAATAACTAGTGACAAGAGGTCTAAAACTTTGATTCAATTATAAAAAATCAAATAGCAAAAGGTCAAGAAATCATAAATAAAAGACAAACTAGTTGCAAACCTTAAATCAAAATAACAAACCCAAATCAAAAAACAAACTCAAGAACCCTAAATCAAATAACAACTAAGAAATACAAAATTAATAATTAACAAATAACAATGGTTATACATCTATAAAAACAATAAAATGTAAAAAAAAAGTTGGAAAAAATAAAATATAGTGATTAATCAAATCATTAGCATTATAGCAAACAAAATTAATAAGAGAAATAAAATGATTTTCGAAGGATTAAGACTTAGAAGTTAAGGGAATTGGAGTTTAACTAATCCCTTAAAACAAAAGTTTAAATAAGATAACAAGAATTTTAGATTTGATGCCTTTTCTTTAACTTATTGGGGGCCTATTAACATTTTTTTGTTAAAAAAAATAATTAAACCTAAAAGTTATGCTTTGATGAGTGATTTTTGGGGGTTTGTTGGGGCCTGTGCCCCCTACCCCTTGGTTGTGCATCCGCCAGTGCATACATGATTGAATTAGATTGAATAAGACAAAACTGAATGAGACATGACTAGACAGGACAAATGTCTGTCTTGTTAATCGGTTATTTATTTTTCATTTCAATAAATTTAATTTTATATTTAAAAAAATAATTATATTATAAAGTTTTTTATTTGATACATATTTAATTAAATAAAATATACGAAAATGATATATTTTTTATTAATAAATATAGATAAATTTCGATTTTGTTTCTTACATAAATAAGAAAAAACGATAAAAATTTTAAACGCAACTTAAAATAGAGAAGTTTTTTTGGATTAGTGTAGACCGATTTGCATATATATATATATATATTGAATAAATTGCGTAAAAATTTAAAAATATTCAATAATTAACCTTTTTAAAGATGTCGACAAAACTTTTCTAATGGTATAATTTAGAAAATAAAATGTGTATTTTTAATGTATTGTTAGTAAAAAATATAATTAGTTAATTAATATAATAAGGGTATAAAATGAAAAAAAGGTAGGAAAGACAAAAAAAAAAAAACAAACCACAAGAACTAAATTTGTAACTTAGGTGGTGTTTGGTTCGCATAATGTTTTTGGATGAAATTGAATATGTCAAAGGAATTTGAGGAATTGTAATGAAATGTTGTCAGGTTTGACCACATGTTTGGTTGACAGAATTGAAATAGAATCTGTTAAAGGAATTGGAATTTGTCTGTTTGGTTCACAGAATGTAGCTTTGAAATTGGAATTAAATGTTGATAAATGACCAAAATATTCTTTTTGATAATTTTTTTTTCTAAACAAAACATGTTTTAATAAAATAGCCATTAAAAATACTTTATTTGTAACAGTGGTTCATATTGGTGGTGGTCAGTGGTGGTTTAGAACGGTGGTTCAGATCGAATGTGGTCGGCGGTGGTTCAGAACAACGGTGGCCGACAGTGGTTCAGATCGATGGTGGTCGGTGGTGGTTCAGAACAACGGTGGTCGTCGGTGGTCGTCGGTGGTTCAGATCGACTGTGGTCGGCGGTGGTTCAGAACTGCGGTGGTCGGTGGTGGTTCAGATTGGCGGTGGTTTATAGAAGGAACCGATGGAGGCATGGTTTAATCAGATACATGATTAGGTTATATTGGATTGAGGGCATGTGATATTATGAAGAAAAAAAGATTTCATTCCATCAAAATACCTTGTAGTTGCTAAGGAATGTTAAATTCCCTCATTTGTGGAATTTGATGGAATTTAGAGATTCTTTCCATGAAAAAAATGAACCAAACAAAGGAATGTAATTTGGTCAATGGAATTCGACATTTCAATTCCACCAGATTCCATCAGAATCTGTGAACCAAACGACACTGTTAGAGCACATATTTGTTGGATTCAAGATCATAAAGATTGAAGATTAAAGTGAAGCAAGTCAAAGCTGGAAAGTCAACTCTCAAGTGAAAGTCAAAGACATTTTGTAATAAAAGTCAAAGTCAATGTTGTTTTGTAATTGTATTTTGTTTGTTTCCTTTGTAATTGGTTGTGTGTATAAATAGGTTCTTGTAAGTCTTTGTAAAAAAAGTAAGTCATTGAGTGGTAATCAGATTGTAAGAGTGAGAGCTAATTAGAGAAGAGGTGATTAGAACATATTTCTAGTGAGAGAAAGTAGAGAGATAAAGTGAGATTGTAATATTTGTGAATTGAATCAATGACATATGATTACGATTGTTGAATCATCTTGATTGTCTGTTTAGCAATTAGAACTTGATAAAATTTGGGAATAACAATTGGTATCAGAGCAGATCCAGATTGAAATCAAATCAAGAAAACATGTTCGACACTATGTTCTTAAGTTCTTGAGTCCGATTTTGAGTGTTTGTGTGTTTTTCGAGTTGGAATCGATTGGTTAGTGATCGATTAGAAGTACTGGAATGAGTTTGTATAGATTGATTAGTCGATTGCACTGTATTTTTTCTTGAATTTTCGAAATCTGTCAAGTTTGAGTTTCACGAGTTCTATGCACTGTAATGAATCGATTTGTACAATTGAGTATGTTTTGTTGAAATTCTTTGTTTGAATTTGTTTCTAGATGTTTTGAGGAACAAATTGTCGAAATTACAGGATGAAAATCGAAGATTTCATGGGATTTTGAGCAAATCAGAAGGTTTTTGGGCCGAAGATCTTAAGAACTTGCAAGATCTATCAAGAACTCGCAAGATATCTTCAAGAACTCGCAGATCTTGAAGAATTCGCAGAAAGTCCCAAGAATTCGCAGATTACATCAGATTTATCATAATTTCATTTCTGAAAATCACAAGGACAAAATTCGCAGATGTCTGATATGCGAATTGCATAGATTTCCCAGACCAGTGTGTTGCGAATTTCATAGGATTCGCAAAAGTGTTTTTCAAATTCTTTAAGTATAGAATTTGCAGAAGGGTTTCTTGCGAATTCTACAGAATTTGTTTCTGTGAGTATTGCGAAAAGTATAGAATTCGCAAGTGAGTTTGTTACGAATTCCTCAGAATTCGTATCCTTTATCTTACGAATTCTTGTGTTTTGCGAATTCTGTGTGTTTCTGCGAAATCTATACTTAAACAAACTTTTGCAAACTGTAATATGGCCTCTAATTGTCAAAAAAAATTCTCTCGGGGCGCTTCCCCCAGACCCCGCAAGGGCGTTGCCCCTTGACCCCACCCGCTAACCAGGTAGCGGGACCCCCGTGCTAAGTCTGCGTAGGGGAACATATTTCATTTTGTGATCAGAATTTCTGAATTCCTATTTCAAGTTTTTTTTTCTGATTTACTTGATTTCATTTTGGACTAACGATCATATTCAAGTTCTTGTTGATACAGATATTCAAGATGTGATATTTTTCTGATGATGATGAAGATAAGATTGCAAGGCTGAAACGTAAGATTTCAGAGCTTGAAAAAGACCATAAAGAAGATCGGGTTATAATTGAGAGATTCAGAGCAGAAATTGATAGACTTAATAAAAAAGTAATAAATATTTCAAATAAAAGGATGGAGACTGAAAGGAATTTGAAGAATGATCTCAGTTTGGTTGAAAAGAAGGAAAAAGAATTAGAGACTGAAAATAGGGTTCTGAAAATGAAAATTTCTCAGATAGAAAGTGAGAACTCTGAGCTGAAGAGAAAGATTTCAGACTTGGAAAATCAACTTGTCCAAATCCAGCAAGCAGATTCTGTTGATAGTTTTACTGAGAAAGTTAAGGATTTGGAGAGTATAAATACTGATCTTCATAAGAAAATTTCTGATTTGGAGAAAAAGATGGTCAAAGAAAGATTAGTTTTTGAGAAAGACAAGAAAGAATTTGCTAAGAAATTCTCTGAACTTTCCAAAAAGAGTTGTGAAGAGAAGAAGACAGTTGAGTTAAAATGTATAAAGCTTTCTCAACAAATATCTGATTTTGAGAAAGTGATTATTTTGGAAAGAGAAAACTTTGCAAAGGAAAGAAAGACCATAGAACAAAAGAATGTTGGAATCTTCAAAGAGATATCTGGTCAGAGAACAAATGCTGAAAAGGGCTTTGAAGAAGAAAGAAGCTTGTTTGAAGCAGAGATCAAGAAGCTTACTGAGAAGCTATTTGAGCTATCTACAAATGCACTGAAAGAGCAAAAAGCGAAGTCTGAATTTCAAGAAAGGATTGACCTGCTTATCAAAGAAAGAGACAACTACTCTTCAAAGTTAAGAGAACTTGAAAAGATTGTTTCCAAGGTGGTGGTGACTGAGCAAACGACTCCAGAGTCAAAAATCCACACACCTAGAAATAATTCAGCTGACTTCAAAAAGATAGCTTCAAGCTCACATTTGAAAACTGTTTCTTCAAGAAGGTTAGTCAATTCATTTGATCAGATTCGTTCTACTAACATTTTCTTTGATAAAAATGTAGATGGTTCAGATACATACAGAAGAAGAAGAAGAAGAAGAAGAAGAAGAAGAAGAAGAAGAAGAAGAAGAAGAAGAAGAAGAAGAAGAAGAAGAAGAAGAAGAAGAAGAAGAAGAAGAAGAAGAAGAATAAGAAGAAGAAGAAGAAGAAGAAGAAGAAGAAAATATGAAGAAGACAAACTGGTTTGGAAGGTGAAACCGGTTGAAGAAGAAAAGAAAGATGAGAAGAAAGTTGAGAAGAAAGGAAAGAAGACATGTGTACATGAGCATAAAGCCAAGAAGAACAATGTGCGAAAAGGTAAATCTGATCATGTCTACTCGAGAGATCAGTTAATCAGGTTGTTAAGTAAGAAATCTTATTGTTCTTATTGTCGTACACATGATCATGGTCACAAATCAAGTGATCATTACTGGTATGGTTCTTACTCAGTTACTCCCATTCGAACTGCAACTAACACATATGGACCCAAATACTAGTGGGTACCAAAGCCGACAAAGGATGATTATGTGTTGAAGGCACCTAATGTCAAGGGGGGGGGGTAAGAGAACTGTGGCTTCTGAATACTACAGTTCAGGACCCGGACCTCAATGATAAGGAGTTTGACTTCTAAACATAACAGTTTAGAACTCGTACTTCAACGATGAAAATAAATGATACTCCTGGACTGATAAGGGATTGTACTCCGATACTCAAATGAAGAAATCAACCTTCAAGGGGGAGTACATATTTTTTCTGATATATGCATTCAGAAGATATGATGATCTACACTTCAGGGGGAGTTACAGATCTCTATCATATGTTTTTTCACTGACATATTTTTGATGCATATTTTCAGGGGGAGTATGGATTATGACTTCTGATTACTTCAGATCATAACTCGTATATTCAATGTTTTACTGCTTTATGTCATTTACTTTTCAATAAATTTGTGAATAAAGTTGCTTTGACATGACTTTGAGACTTGTGTAGAATGAGAGAAGCTATCAAGATCATATCTTTATGACTTGATGCTTGGCTTCATGAGATTTAAGACTACATGAAAAAGTTAATTTCTTATCTTAATCTCATATATGGTTGAAAGAAGGACAACTTTCAATCATAAGAAAACATATTCTTAAATGTTCAAACCACTTCCCGATTTTTAAACAGATTTCATGATTTGGAAGTGTGATTTTAAATGTTTTCATTTTCTTTGTACTTAAACGATTACAAACCGTGTGTTTCCAAAGATAAATACTTGTGTATTGTCTTTTCTATATACTTTCAAGTGTTCACACACATCGGTTTGAATTTTTGTTCAATATGTTCTTACCATGTCTCATATTAAAACATATTTTTTCGATGGTAAGACAACCCCGCTTGAACTTCAATGAATATTGACCGTTAATTCATTTCTAAAACGTTTTATTCAAGAATGTCTATATTTTGTTTCATATAGACAATATCCATTATTCTTGACTATAAGCTTTAATTGATATATCATATCATTTCTGATCATTTCATACAATGTCAGATTTTCAAACAAGTTTTTTGAATTCATATTAATTCATTCAATTTACTTGTTTGAAATATCTTCAATGTTTAAACATGCTCATATCTTCATGATTATATTCTGAGCATACAAACATCTGACTTGTATTTGCGCTTTAACTGTTCCAGTTAAACCATTTGAGCAACATTATGCTTTCATAGGAAATTATGGGTTCTTTGTGCTAGGACTTAAATGAAACTTCTATGGATTCACGATAACCAGTGTTTCCTACCCAAGAAGTTAATCCATAGTGATTGAGTGTGAGGAGTCAAATAGAAATGAGTGTGGGTTGTGTGACGAGGTAAAATGGAAAAGAGAGTTTGGTTAGATGTGAGCTTAATGTTTAAAAAGAAAGAGGGTGTGAGATCAGAGTAAAAGAATATCAAACTCTGCACCAACTACTTTCTGAGCCGGGCAGCCACATTAATAATGTTTCACAATTCTTTGGTGAACATTATTGAAACATGCAAATAGCCCATGCCAACTCTTGCTTATAACCCCACCAACCACTCATTTTCTTCTCAAAAAGAAAATGTTTCATATTTTTCTGGGGACGCAACATATATTCTATCTGATTTTCATTTGGAAAATCTGGATATTGAAAAAGAAGGAAGTCTGCCCCACCTTCGTACTTCAATCATGCACATTGAGTTTGTGTTTAACTTCTGTTGTCTCAATGGTTTACACAATTTTGAGCCTTTATAAGTAATCATAATGTGCTTAATTCTTTCTATCACTTGCACAAGCACACAAGGAATTTGTTTTCTTGTCATAACATTCATAGAAATTTCCTTTGTGGTGTTTCGATGATTGGATGGAAGCCCTGGGGGAGTGAACATAACAAAAGATCCTTTCTAATGTGTATTTGTTACACACAGTGACTTAGTGTTGCTGACAGACATGTTAACTGATTCATTTGTTGATTCAGGTGTTACATTCTAATTTGTCTGGATTTGAAAAGATCTAGATGAATACTTTGTTCGAATTGGCAAAGAATCAGAGGCTCAGTATGACAGATCAGTGGTCAGAACATAATTTCAAAGACATTTCTTGGAGAAAGTTTTGATGATATCGATTCTCTAATCATCAAAAAGGGGGAGAAAAGTACAAGAAATGTTTGAGTCAGCAATGTTAAAGATGGGAGATGATGATCAAGTAATGATTGTGAAAGAATGTTTGTTGAATGAGTTCAAAGATTTCATAATTGTTGAAGATAATTTTGCTGAAGCAAAGTGTGCTAAATCTGAATATAATTTCTTTTCAAGTCTGAAAGAGGTTTATATACAACCTTGGGAGAGAATGATGTTATTCTTGAAGATCAGATTTTGGGGAAGATTGTTGAAAGTTTTTGAAGATATAGAGTTTATCAGAGAAGGGGAGAATGTAAAATTTCATATTAATAGGGGGAGCATGTTAATTGCTTGAGAAGATTGTTTTTCTACAAAGGTGGAGAAGATTCAAAATAAAGCTTAAAGAGAGAAGATTGAATTGCAATATCTTTTTAAAGATGATCTTGATCCAAAGGGGGAGAATGTTAGAGCACAGATTTGTTGGATTCAAGATCATAAAGATTGAAGATTAAAGTGAAGCAAGTCAAAGCTGGAAAGTCAACTCTCAAGTGAAAGTCAAAGTCATTTTGTAATAAAAGTCAAAGTCAATGTTGTTTTGTAATTGTATTTTGTTTGTTTCCTTTGTAATTGGTTGTGTATAAATAGGTTCTTGTAAGTCTTTGTAAAAAAAGTAAGTCATTGAGTGGTAATCAGATTGTAAGAGTGAGAGCTAATTAGAGAAGAGGTGATTAGAACATATTTCTAGTGAGCATAAAATAGAGAGAGAAAGTGAGATTGGAATATTTGTGAATTGAATCAATGGCATATGATTACGATTGTTGAATCATCTTGATTGTCTGTTTAGCAATTAGAACTTGACAAAATTTGGGAATAACAGACACCTTACTATATACTCTAATAAAACAAAAAACTGAAAAAGGTAAAGAAAAGGTAAATGGACTAAAATACCCTTAAATTAACTAACTATTTTAATTAAAGTTATCCATAGGAACCAAAAGTGAAACAAAATGGCAACTACAATGGCCAAAGGTGTAATTAGTTTGAAAGATAGACCAAAGTTAATAATGAATGACAACCACAAGGACCAAACATGTAATTTATTTTTCATCTTATTTAGAGCATCTCCAACCGGCCGCTAATCGCCTTTTTTACCGGTCAAAGATCTCCAATCTAGGGGTGTCAAAAATAACCGAAACCGAATAACCCACCCTAACCGAAACCGAATGAAATTTGGGTTAAACAGTTTCGGGTTAAACGGTTCGGTTAACCGAATAAGGATCCTTATTCGGTTCGGTTTTCGGTTAATTTTTTTCTAATTCGGTTAAACTGAATAACCCGAATAACACATTCTACTAATATTTTATATATTGCATGTTTATAAAAAGTAAACCTAAGACATGTTA
This sequence comes from Arctium minus, assembly GCA_954870635.1. Classification (NCBI taxonomy): domain Eukaryota; kingdom Viridiplantae; phylum Streptophyta; class Magnoliopsida; order Asterales; family Asteraceae; genus Arctium; species Arctium minus. The sequence continues at coordinate 38,368,067 of OX941080.1, read as the reverse complement.
TACTATTATTATTTTACATATTTTATTGATATATAATGTTTTTTTTATTGAGAGTAGATAATGTTTTATTATTAGATTAAATTTTATGCTTGAATTACATCGTCGCGTGAAGAAAAATAATGTCATATGGTAGAAATCAGTTTTGATAGATGGTGTATTTTACTTAATATAAGTCAGTTGTTGAGTATGAATGTATGCTACAATTATATATTATAAGCAACGAACATTTGATTTGAAAACATTATTTGAGCAAATGTTCAACGAAAAAATATAAATCCTTATTCGGTTTAACCGGTTATCGAACCGAATAACCCGAAACCGAATAAACTGAAACCGATTAAACCGAACCTTATTTGGTTTGGTTACCGGTTAGTTTTTAAAAAGCTTGAAAACCGATTAAACCGAACCGAATAAACCGAAAACCGATTTAACCGACCGAATAACACCCCTACTCCAATCAACTGGTATAAAGTTTTTTTTTGCCGGCCTTTGCTTTCACACGGCAAATATGCCGGCCACTCTTTCACACGGCATTTCATTTAAATTAGCTGACCCCACCACTTTGTAGTAATATTTTTTCTTTTAAATATCAAAATTCATTTATACCAAAATTAACATTAATAATTTGTTTTTAAAATAAACATATTTATATTAAGTAAATTATATATACATTTAATATATATTTGGTGTTTTTTTTAGAGTGTGGTTGGAATTGGTTTTTTATTTTTATTAATGGACTCACCAAATTTGGTGTTTTTGGTGTTATGGTGAGAGATGCTTTTAATAAATTGGTTTTGAGGCTATATGGGGTTAATTTTGATTTGATATTTTTCTATATAATCATGAATTATAATATAACTTGACAAGACATCTACGTTTTTAGTAGTGACAAAATCTACGGTTACAAAATGCATATGAAATAAGAAAATAAGAAGAATTGAATCTTTAAATGCTTTCTTTTTTTGTTGGGAAAAATAGAAAACAATTAATGTATTTCAGTTTCTCCTCCAAATTTTAATTATGGAGATTTCTCCTCGCCTGTAACTATGGAGGATTTTTCTTTTCCATTTTTTTTCCAACAAAACCTAATACATCGATTCAAAATCAGCTTTCTTTCTGTCTACAAGTTTAACAACACTCCCCCAAAAATATATAACAACCAAATCAAACGTACACAGTATATTAGTAAGATCTGAAGAATAAGATGTATACAGACTTTTTAACTTACCCAAAGGGCAGCAGGGGTTCCCCAAAAAGATAATAATGATTCTATAAATTCAGTAGTAAAGACCATCTAATCTACACAATTGAACCCCATATGGTATCTCCTCTATAATCAACCACCCCATCACCAAAATTGCAAAAGAATCTTGATCTACATTGTGTCTGGCAAGAGTTTCTAAACATCTTCTAGCAAGCTCTGTAATATTCTGGATTTCCGAAAATTAATTGCACGAATCATCATCTTGTGGCTAACCGAAAACGGATAAGTTGCCACAAGATGTTGACCCAAGTGTCAGGGACACCAGGTAGGCACCAATGCATGCAGTCCTGACCCCAAACGGACACTGCATCCTTCTTTCCCAACCATGTGGCTGGATGGGCGTCGGCTCTGAACTCACTCAGATGAGTCAGATCAAGTAGTTGAATATCCGTTTCTCGCACTGCCTCAACAATCAGTTGATTGATCAGTCTTGCTTCTTTATTTACTCCGTTGTTGCTGGGATCAAACCACACGTCAAGCTGTTCAGGTATCAGTACGATAAATATCGTATAGTTTTATAACAAAATATCTTCATAGAATAGGAAAAAGGAGACCCTTGTGTAAAAATCGCAATTTGAAAAGTTCCCAATAACGGAAATATTGGAATTTTCGTGGGAAGTTCACAATGTAGATTAGAGATGCCCAAAAAGCCCGAAGCCCAGGCCCTAAAAGCCAGAGTGGGCTAAAAAATTTCAGAAGGCCAAAAAGCCCGATTAGGCCCATTTTCACACTCGAAGCCCAGGCCTTATGCATCTCTAAATTATAGATTGTTGCAATTTCAATGGAACACAGGGAGTAATGAATGGGTATGAACCAAGAAACTTGGCTATGTACGAGGACTTGAAAACAGAAGGTAGAGCTATTAATGTCTCGTACCTCAGATTTCTTAAGGGGGTCGTTGAATAAGCAACTTCCGTTTTGGTTCCAGTCACCACCATGGAAGTGCCTTGGTGACTGCAACCGCCAAAATTTGAGTGTCTTCGGGAATTCTTTTTCTATATAAGCAGCCATGTTTTTTAGCACAATTTGAAGGCCGTCCAACATATCTGGAGCAGGAACTATTGGCTTACCCCCTTTGTAGAAAGCAAGAGGCGACTCTTTCGGAAACTTATCATAACCCCACCTACAAAAAATCATCAATTTATTTGTACCGATTATACCATGCAAATATATAATTTATAACTTGGAATCTTTCCAAAATTGGAAACATACTGCAAATTTCATAGAGGTTGCGGGTTTTACCAATGTCCAGTATTGAAGATGAGAACATCATAGAAACCACCGATATCTGCCCACTCTTTTGCTGGAATATCCACATCTACGCGATGCACACCCTTTACTTCATCTCTCTCGCCGATCTCCAACTGTTTTGGCTGCTCCCTTTATTTGATCAGTAAATACAAGTAAGAAGGCCATCTTTCGATAATGCAAAAGACAGAAGCCCAAAGAAGTTTTAGGCCACGTTTGGCAACCATAAACAAGCTTAGTTTTTGAGCTTATTAAAAAAGCCCCGTTTGAAAAGCTACTTCAAGTGGCGTTTCAATAAGCTCCAGGGACTTTTTTCCAATTATGCCCCTTATATTTTTCCAATTAACTTTTCTAACATGTTCTTTTGGTCAGTTTACATTGTCAGCTTATCAGATAGTTTTTATCAAACAGACTAGTTTATCAGTTAAATAGCTAACTTAGGGGCTGTTTGGTTGGTTTTCCACTAAGTTGTCTGTCTGTATTGAGTAGGAAGGTATTTGTTTGGGAGGGTTTTTTCATAGATGGAAGGAGTGTATTTTTTAATTGAGAGAGCAGATTTGGTTAAAACTTGGCTTCCGCCTAAAACTCCCCCATAAAAGCTTACTAAATAAGTCACTTTCTATATCATTAAGCCACTACCAAACAGTCATGTATAGTTGACCGAATAAGTTGTGAGTCACATTAAACAGCTAACAAACAGTCCCTTGTCAGCCAAAAGGTGGCTTTTTAGCTAGTGTGCCAAACATAGCCTTACGAGTATGTTTCATCATGCAAAATTTACTTGATAAGCAACTATAAGTATAAAGAGCTTGTTCACTACACTTTCAGCACTAAGCTATCATCTCATCTGTGTTCTAACTTCTATGTCGAAATAACCATACAACATAACCGCGAGACTCATTTAATTCCAGGACAAGGTAAATCAAGATAACAAATAAATAAAAGTCACTGTAACATATGATTACAGTCTTTACTGCCATTTATCAGCTTCACAAAGATTACTACCTTTTTCCCGAATCAAACAGGTTACTTTCTGATGTCAAAATTATCAAAGGTTCTCACATGTTTGTAAACAAATGATGATCAAATTTCACAACTTGTTTCATAAACTATAATGAACATCAACCCATAGCAATTGTGTATTATGAGGTGCTAAGTTTGAGATCTAAAACTACTAACGAATGTGACTCAAAGGTACAGATAATCATGTTATACACACATTGATGAGCAATTTATTTGAGATCGTAATCAAGGTTGCTTACTCGTATTTTGCTAGCAAAACCGCACGATGATACGCAACAGTAACATTGAATTTAGGGAAATAAGCCCCTCTCCAAGCCCCTTTCCTCTTCCATTTCTTAGCACCCATATCAGCAACCCTAAGTATGCACAACAAACTCACCAGAAAATTCTCATTCAAAGAATCCCCAACAAACCCAATTCTCTTATCTCTCATCACACCCATAAACTCAACAGGATCAATCTCATGAAGCTCGCAATCGTCAGGTACCCATTTCCAAGAATTGATCCGATCCATATTATCTCTCTGGTTTCTAAGACAGTTCCATGCGTTTCTGTGAAAAGGGCAGGTCACATCATAGATGGGTTTTCGAATATTGGGGTCAATCACCCATTTTCCGGCGAAGAGGTTACAGGGTATTGGCGGTTGCGATGATGGAAGCTTTGAAGGTTTTGAAGATGGGTAGAGAGGAAGTAGTTTGGAGTAGAAGAAAATGAGTGAACAGGTGGAGATGATTAACCATGTTAATAGTGGTGAAGGTAGTTTAGTAGCCATTGTTAATCATCACAGAAAGATGGGGGATGCAGAACAGGGAGAGATCTGCAACGGTGGGTTCGATGTTGCCGAATTTGATTTTGTTCTTGGTGAAAGGTGTAATGATAATTTTGGTCCTTTAACTTTTAAAGTTTTTTCAAAATGGCCATAGGTAAGTAGAGATACACACAATATATATATACACACACGTACATATATACATACATACATACTATAGTAAATACGTACGCATACAAGTCAAACCAAACGAACTTAATATATCACATCCAAAAGTAAGGCAGAGGGTGAGGCGTAGTCATATATTTCACAACCCAAACGGGTAGAGAGAATAAGAGATTATCAACAACCCGACCCGAGGAACTACCAACAATGGAAGAACACATTCATCGATTTATTTTAATTCTTCCTGGGCTTGCCCCTAAAATAGCATATTTTTAAGTTGGTAAAGACTCCTTCCCCATAAGGCCTTGGATGTTGTATCTTATCGAGTGGACCCTTACAACAAGACCATAGGGGTCAAGGGTCAGCATAAGGAAAACACAAAAAATTAGATAGAATTGTTTATGTGAATACCACCAACATGCAAAAGAATGTGACATAAAATATTTAGACAAAGACCCATAAATAGTAAGCAAAATAAAGAAGGGTTGGGTTTCGGAGAGAATAAAAGTCATGGTGAGAAGGTTAAGAAGGGATCTCTACCCTTGGATCAATCCTAATTGAAGATAAATATTAATGAGATGCACCAAGATGCACCAGATTGATTTATATATCAAGCACAATTCATAGGGTGGAGTGAGATTAAAAGTGATCAAGGGTCCAGATCCCTTCTTACACTTCTCACATTAACTCTTATTCTTACACAATCCTTCGTTAAATAGAGAAACAATAAAGAGGTAGGTATGATGGAACAAAGAAAATGTAAAGAAAAGTAGGCATTCTTTTTTATATATTGTGAGACATTGGTAACATATCTATCAACTCTTTAACCCTCCCCCATCCTACCCTCAACCTCTCAAGCTATGTTCCTCTTGTCCATGCTAGCTATATTTTTCTACATCTAGTTTACTACCCTTGTTATGAGTCTCCAGAAACTCTTACGAAATAGTATTCCTTGAAAATGTCTAAGATCGTCATGTTCATACTCGGTTGCTTATCCTACATCATCATTGACTTGCCTCTCCTCCTTGCCCCCTAACCATATATAATTTATAGCCTCTGCATCGTGTTGCCGTTAGTTTCATGGGAACATGCCCAAAAACACTACAATATTCCCTCTCTTAATTTATACATGATAGAGAACAACTCCGTCCAGAAAACCTCAATTAGCATCATGCCCAACATGGTTGGATCACATGTTTATCTAAGCATCCTCATTTACGAAACTTGAAACTTTCAACGTATTCTCTTATACCTTCCTTGTCTCCCAACACTTCTACCTACACAAAGTTGGTATGATAGCGGCCATGTAGAATTTGTCTTTCAATTTTAGTGATACCTTTTTGTCACATAACACCATCGGTGACAATTCTCACATTAGTTGCCTTGTCTTTATGCGATATGTTACATCATTATCAACATCTTTTCTATTTAAGTCATAAAGCTTAGATACTTAAAAATATTCATTTGCTCATTGGGATACCCTTTTGTCCCCCAATGTTGAGTTCTAGCCCTCATCAATACTCTTCCCTACTGGAAATTGCACAATATGTACTGTCTTAGAGAGAATAATATGCAAGCATTGTGTTTCCAAATCCCCCATTCTACTACTATAACATCTCATTGACCTCTATCTTCAATTTCTCTACCAACACAATAACATACACCATGAGACATTTCCCCTCGACCCCTTAGGAGATCTTGTCCAAAATCACGATAAATATGAATGAACTTAACATCACTCCTGGTATAGCCCTATCTCACTATCTCCATTTGTAAAAACTTCGTCTTCCCAACTAGCGTCTTGATACATGCCCTCACTTGCCCTTATAAGTTATATGTCATGTATCATCCTACCATACTTCATAGTATCGCCTATTTTCCAAACTCCAAATCATGTCACATGGTACGTCGTCACACGCCTTCACCAGGTTTTGAACATGATGTGAAATTTTTACAAGGTTCTCTAAAACATGAAAACATATGAGGAAATAGATTTTCTCTTACATGAAACTGATTTAATAAAATGTAATGAAAAAGACCAATCAAGCTACATTTAATAATGTCATGTGATTTATTTAAGTGTAAATCATAATGTTATGCTAAAAGGAAATATTGTATCTACTATGGTACGATTAAAAATGATTTTTTTTTGCTTTTGTTTTGGATGGAGAAATATTGATAAATAATTAAATAAAATATAGAGTAAATTACAAATTTCGTACCTATCGTAATATGAAATTTTGGACTAGGTCCCTCAAATGAAATAATTACAAGTATGGTCATTGTGGTTTCAGTTTTGTTATGGATTGGGTCCCTGCTCAAATTTTGTTAACTTAAGTCCAATTATGTGAGTGGCCTTTTTGGTCATTTTATATTTACTTATAAAAAAAATATATTGTGCAATTACGTTTAAACCACCTACACCAGTTAGTTCATCGGTCGTCATACCACCCTTTTCTCAGATGTTTCTCGGTGCCCTCTAGGACTCCCTCAACTTCGCCCACTACAACATCCCCTCAATCTTCACCTTCGCCCTTACACTATCGATCACCAGAAAACTCAAACCATGGTCAACACTTTGACACTCCATCTCCATCCTAGCCAATGTCCGCCATTGTTGAGGTTGCATCTCCACACATCTAAGTTATGAAAACCCCATCATAAACATCTTGTGGTTTTTATTATGATTTCAGCGAGTTTCGAAGAGATAACGAACGACGGTTACGGTTTCGAACCCAGATGATTAATTTATTGGTTTTGTGGAACATTAATGACAATAGTTTCAACGAATTTGTGTGTTTTGAAGCCTGTGGGTTTTGAAATCGTGACACAACCAGCCCCACTCATCGTCTCCACCATCAACAATCTGGAGTTGGTTACCTTCATATTCCAGGAATCAGAAGAATATATTGTCTAATAAGAAGACGAATCACCCATATGTAATAATGAATCTTCAAATCTGGAGCTTTGGGGGATAGACAAACTTCGCCGTTCTTTGGATTAGGGATTCTCAACCTTCAAATGCAGAGTTGGGTTATGATCTTCAAATTGTTGTTGCCTTTGTTAGATATATAATAATGATTAATAATAATTAATCATAATAATAGTATATAACTGATGTTTTTTTGGATTGGATTGTTGATGTTAAGGGTCTAATAGGGTTTTGATTTTGAAATGGATTTAGCTGTTTCTGTGAATGTAAAATCCCTATCAATCAAGCAATTCTCATCAAGAATCAACAATATGAACTAGAGAGAGAAAGTAGAGAGAGAAAGTAGATCTCATAAATCTCACGTCTGAAAATGTATACAATGAAGTTCTTGCAAGATTAACAAAGCCTAATCCCTATTTATACCACCAAACTAAACACCTTTGACTATTCTTGACTTTGACCTTGTTGACTTTACAATATTGACTTTCCTATTAAATCTTGGATACAATATTTTGACTTAACAATCTCCCCCTTTGTATTCAAGATTTAATAAAAATTTGACACTAGTCTTCAGCTCTTGATTCTTCAACTTTTGTCTCTGACACTTTGAACTTTGAAGCTTTAACAGTCTTCAGTCTTTCAGCCTTTGAAGAATCTTGAAAAGTCTTTAATACTTTGTAGCTTTGAAAGTCAACATGTCTTGAACACAAAGCAGAACTTTTGAAACTCCTTTGAAACTTTGAACTTTGAAACATCTTTTGAAAACTTCATCTTTGAACTTTGATACAACATTGAGGAATCTTTCACAACTGTATCTTTATCACACTGATCTCTTGACTGTCTTCAGAAAAACAAACTTTCTTGAGTCATCTATCTTTGAAACATTTTAAAATCTTTGACGGAACTTTCAGAATTCCTTTCCAAGTCTATCTTCACTTTGATATCTTCTTGATGGCTTTGAAATTGATCTTTCAGAAATTTCTCTTCAATTTTGACATCTCGGCTATGAAATTGAACTTTGTAAAATTCTCCCCCTTTTTGATGATTGTAAGCATCATGATCATCAAAACTTCATCAATTTCAGCACTTTCTTTGATTTCCCCCTTTGTAATGATTAACAATCCCCCCTTCATAATGAATTGACAATCTCCGCCCATTGATCTGATTAACCGAATCATGAATTGTATATACCCGAATCTTTTCAAATTCAGATATAATTAACGAGGTAACCCTGATTCAACAAATGAAACAGTTAGGAAAGTCTGTCAGTAACACAAAGTTACTGTGTACAACGAATGTACAATTGAAGGTGCTGGTTTGATGATGACTCCCCAGGACTTCCATTCAATCATTGAAAAACACAAGGTTTATCTATGAATGTTCTGATAGAAAAACAAATTTTCTGTGTGCTTGTGCTTGTGTATGAAAGAATTTAGCACAATGATTGTGTTTCATAAGGCTCAAATTGTGTAAACTGTTGAGACAACAACATATATTACACGGACTCAATGTGCATGAAAGAGGTGCGAAGGTGGGGCAACTTTCCTTCTTTTTCAATATCTGAATCTTCCGAGTGAAGACCAGCTAGCAGATATGCTGCGTCCCCAAAGAAAATGAAACATTTTTTTTTTCAAGAAAGAAACGAGTGGTTGGTGGGGTTATAGCAAGAGTTGGCATGGGCTCACTGCCTTTTTCAATGATGGTCACCAAAGGATGTGAACCAATCAGAAGATGTGGTTGCCCGGCTCAGAAAGTGGTTGGTGCAGAGTTCTGATATTCTTTTAACTTTGTTCTCACACCCTCTTTCTTTTTAACATTAAAGCTCACTTTTAACCAAACTCTCATTTCCATTTTACCGCTCAGCACAATGAGAATAACTCAATCGGATGAGTTATCTCCCCCACTCTTTGATATTGACCCCTCACCCCCTCAATCACTCAAGAATAACTTCCTGGGTAGGAAACACAAGTTAACGTGAATCCATGGAAGTTATGTTTAAGCTCACACATGAATCCCATGTAAGTCCTAAAAAGAATAGATGCTCAACAGTTTAACTTGAACAGTTAAACACAAAATGATAATAGTGTCAGAATGTATGCTCATGAGATTTGAGCAATTGAACAATGAAGATCTCTCAAAACAAGAAAATTGAATGAATGAAATGAAATCAAGAGAATTGTTTTGAGAATCTGACAATGTATCAATCAGACCAAATGAAAAAGGTTAAGGTATCAAAGAATTGGATATTTTGTTTATATGAACGAATATAAACAATTTTGCAATGAACGCTCAATGATTAGAAATAATGATTGATGCTCAACAACATTGAATTTCAAACGGGGGTATTACCATCGAAAAATTTGTTTGTTATGAGACATGGTAATAACAGATTCAAATGAAGTACTGAACCGGTGTGTATGAATACTTTACAGTATATGGACAAGATAATACACAAGTATTGATCTTTGGAAACACACGGTCAGTTAAACATTAAAGCTCAAAATTGAAAAACATTTAAAAGTCACACTTCCAAATTCATGAAATATTTTGAGAACCAGAAGTGGTTTGAACATTTCAGAAATTGTTTTTCATGCTTGAAAGTTGTTCTTCTTTCAAACAATCAGAGATCAAGATTAGAAGATACTTACTTTTAAGCTTCCCCTCAAATCATGATAGAATGATTTAGATCTTTTAAGCTCCCCCTGGATATTAGCAGAATATCCTTCTCTGATTATTGAAAAACGGGTCCTGATCTGTTATTTGATCAGAAGCCATCACCTTTACTCCCCCTATAAATTATGCAACAGTAGATTTATCAATGAAAACAAGATAGAGATCCACAATTCCTTCTGGAATGTAGTCCGTCATATCAGTAAGATTTATCAGTGAAAAAGTACAGGATAGAGATCTACAATTCCTTCAGGAATGTAGTCCGTCATATCTCTCTAATGCATATTTCAGAAAAGAAAGTACTCCCCCTTGATGGTTGATTTCCTCATTTGAGTATTGGAGTACAATCCTCATATCATGACAGGAGTAAAGGTCTTTAATCGTTGAGGTACGGTACCTAAGCTGATGTGCTTAGAAGCCACAATCTTTCAACTTTGAAGTCCAGGTTTTGAACTGATTTGTTCAAAAGCCTTGGTTCTCTTACTCCCCCTTGACTTGTGGTGCCTGCAACACAAAATCAGTTTTCAGCTTTGGTACCCACTGGTATTTGGGTCCATGAATGTTAGTTGCATTTCTTGTGGGGGTAATCGAGTAAGAACCATACTAGAAATGATCAATTGTCTTATGAATATGATCATGTGTACAACAATAAGAACAATAATACTTCTTACCTGACAACCTGATTAATTGATCTCTCGTGTAGATATGATCAGGTTTACCTTTATGCGCATTGTTCTTCTTTGCTTTATGTGAATGTACGCATGAATTCTTTCCTTTCAGCTCATTTTTCTTCTCATCGACAATCGGTTTCTTCTTCCAGACCAGTTTCTCTTCTTCATATCTCTTTCTTCTTTGATGTGTACCTGAACCATATATATTTCTATTATAGAAAAGGTTAGTACTACGAATCTGATCAGAAGATTTACCTGACCTCTTGTAAGAAACAATTTTCTGATTTGAACTTGAAGCAGTCTTTTCAAGCTCTTTAATCTTTGAAGCAAAGTTGTCTCTTTCTTTTACAAGTAAGTCAATCTTTTCCTTGAATTTAGACTTCGCTTTCTGCTCTTTAAGTGCATTTTCAGAAAGTTCAAATAACTTGACAGTCAGCTTCCTAATCTCAGTCTCAAATATACTTCTTTCTTCTTCAAATCCCTTCTCAACATCCATTCTCTGGCCAGATATTTCTTTGAAGAATCCCACGTTCTTTTGTTCAATAGCCTTCTTTTCCTTGGCAAACTTCTTTCTTTCCAGGATTAGTACTACCTCAAAATCAGAAACTTGTTGAGAAAGTTTTATGCATTTAAGCTCAACTGCTTTCTTTTCTTCAAAACTCTTCCTTGAAAAATCTGAAAACTTCTTTGAAAATCCTTTCTTTTCACTTTCAAAAACATCTTTATCTTTGGCCATCTTTTGTTCCAAATCAGATATTCTCTTTTGAAGATCAGCATTAGCATCTTTCAGATCAGAAATCTTTTTCTCATAGCTTTCAACAGAAACTGATTGTTGAGTTTTAGCTTCCAACTCAGAAATCTTTCCTTTTAGCTCAGACACAACGGTTGGCCCTAACATTGTCCATTCAAGATAGTCCCATATCTCCTTTCCTGTCGACTTGTATAAATCTTTTCCTGTCAACTGATAGGTATTTATGTGACCATTAATATCATAATGAATACTATTCAACAAAAAATTTCGAGTCATATTATCAACACTCTTTCTTTTCTCCCGATCCTCAGTACAATCTTCTGTTGAAGTAAGAGGTTTCATCTCTCCTTCAGTCAATGATAATCTGATATAGCAACTCAGCTCATGTTTATCTACAAAGTTGAAAAAATCAACTTTCCACTGCTCGTATCTTCCTTTGAGTAATATTGGTGAACTCATCCTGTTTCAAACAGAATTTGAAAAAAAATGATCGTTAGTCGAAATGAATGCAAATACAAAATTCAGACAGTCTAACTAAAAGTACAGTATTTCCTCTCTCTCATAAAATATTGAATGAGAAATCAGCTTGATAAGAATGATCGTTCCCAAACAATTCAGAAATTTTGACTGAAAGTCAAAATCAGATCAACACAACAAAAATAATTCTCAGAAAATTTCAATCGCTGAAACTCTCAAAGCACTGAAACTTCTCTCAAATCTCTTGAACTTGAACTCGCAGAACACCTGAACAGTTAGTGACACAAACCTGCAAACTCTCAAACAACCTGCACAATTCACACGACCACCGATTAAAACTTGGCACAAAATTGATTAAGTTATTGGCGCAAAAATTATGTTTGCGTGAATAGTGAATGACGCAAAGTTAAGCCACCGTCCCACTAAACAACCAATCACAATGCAAATTTTAAAAAAAAAATCAATTGCAAAATGTTTGCAAGATTTGCGTGAACTTTGGTTGGTGCAAACCTCAAACACCTAGAATTAGAACACCGACTCACTAATCAAACTCAACCAATCACGGCTTCACTTTGATTTTCCATCTTCACACAAGTTTTGCGTGAGTAGCTTTTGGCTCAAAGTAAGACTTTGCGTGAAGTTTGATTGGAGCAAAGTAAGACTTTGCGTGAGGTTTGATTGGCGCAAAGTATTGTTGAAATGGGTGGCGCAAAGTAAGATTATCACCATCCCATTATCTTGAATATCCAATCACATTCCAAAATTCACCAATTTTCCAAAAGAAAATCAATACAATAGCCACCGATTTGAACAATTAACACAACCCACTAATAATCTTTCAACCAATCAAAATTTAATGCTTTAATGAATTCCATCGCCGACCACATAGATGTTTATCCACTCAATTTCAATTTGAACTTTGATTTCAATTCTCCACCGTCCCACTATATGCAATCATCCAATCAATTTCACTTTGAACTTTGATTTACATTCTGCGGCATCTTCCCACTAATTTGCGCTAGACTCATACAACTTTGCGCTAGACTCATACAACTTTGCGCTAGACTCAAGCACACCACCGACCCACTAAATTTGTAATCCAATTAAACACAAATTCCACCAATTGAATTTGATTTCACCACTAAACAAATTCATCCAATCACACTGCATCCACCGAATTGAATTTGATACTTCATCAGCCGCAGATTGAATTTGATTTTCAGCCTTGTGGATTGCGTTCTTCGAGAAATTGCAAATCAAACGTGCAAAAATTCAATACAATCAAACATTCAAATCTTGATAATGCATCAATACAATCGAAAAACAATTCTAAACATATTTCTAAAATCAATTTCTGATTAACAACAACAAACCAAACTAATTTCATTCAAACAATGAATATAGAAGATTGACTGTGTGTTCGTGTGATTTAAAAAAAATTCCAGATTGATCCAAAATCTCAATTCAAACTGTTCAATCAATGAATTTGTGATCAAATCACAACAATTTACAATCAAATTCACATTAAAATGTAACAATTCAAAGAGAACTTGTGAAATTATCAAACAGCAGTGTTCTTGAAAAATTCAAGAAAATTCAACCTTTTGATCTAATATTCCAGATTTCAATCCATATTTTGTTATGAAAAACTTTCTGAAATTGTTTGGTATTGCTCTGATACCAATTGTGAATGTAAAATCCCTATCAATCAAACAATTCTCATCAAGAATCAACAATATGAACTAGAGAGAGAAAGTAGAGAGAGAAAGTAGAGAGAGAAAGTAGATCTCATAAATCTCACGTCTGAAAATGTATACAATGAAGTTCTTGCAAGATTAACAAAGCTTAATCCCTATTTATACCACCAAACTAAACATCTTTGACTATTCTTAACTTTGACCTTGTTGACTTTACAATATTGACTTTCTTATTAAATCTTGGATACAATATTTTGACTTAACAGTTTCATTTTGGTTTTTAGTATATGGATAATGGATAAGCTAAGTGGGTTTTTAGCGATTTTGGTTTTTCGTAGTTGGTTTCTCCTGCAAGTATTGAATCTCTTGAAATGGGGAAAAATAAGCTAAGTGGGTTTGATTTTGATGGGAGGGATGGGACACTTGATGATATTTATATATTATTATATAAATATAATATAATATATAAATATATATTACTCTTTAACAAAAAGAGAAAAAAATTAGACAAAGCCAAATTGACTAAATTGTCCTTGTGTTAAGGAAAGAAAAGTTAACAAATTTAGGGTAAGGGACTGTAACACCCTAAAAACGGGCTAACAAAAATTTCCAGAAACTGGAAATGTGATATACAAATGCCAAAGCATGAGCTATCCAAAAATGGGGATATAAATATGCATGTTAAATTACAGTTGTAATTATAAGAAAAATAAAACACCAACCGCCTAATCTAATTTCACAACGGAAACAAGATTACAAAAAGAGTGTCGTCTATAGTCCAATGACGGTCTTCACAAAAATGATCCTTTGATCTCCCCAAGCCCACACAACCCCGACTAAACCGTCTTGGGAACGGCGACACTAGAACCTGAGATACACATATACAACAAACAAGTGTTAGGCCAAAAAGTCTAGTGAGCATTATGACATTTAATATATGCATGAGGGATGTTCCAATATTTATTTACCAACAATAGGATCTACAATTGAAGTCAATGGGGGGAGACCCATAATACCAAACAAATTCCACCCAAGAGACGAGATACCCTAGTGTCATGATCCGTGAGTGATACCCCAAGGCCAGGCACATTCGAGGGTGCAACAACGACATTGCCCCAAATGGCGGAGGTCTAGGCACATACCAACACGGTGGCGCCCAAGACTATGTCCTCCTAGTGACCATTTGACTTGGTTCATCCATACCTCTCATGTACGTCAATGGAGCGCATTTGCTCATAACATGTGTAATTATCACCAATGTACACCATTGGTTCCATAAGTCTTACCCAACAACAATTTTGTGTGAGGAAACATAACCTCTCCTCTATCATGCTTGACATATACTCAATCATAAAGGTAATACATACATAGTGGGGATATTTCCACCACACAAGTAGCAATAACACATATTTGTAAGAAAATAGTTATTCTTCTTTACATGTCCATTTCACATATATTTGTACATGTTCACCATTCAACTACTCCTTTCATACTCCAATTATGAGAAACCCTAGTTTTCATTTGATGGAGATGATAATACATATTCACAAATCTACAAATAATACATGTATCCCATTTAGAAAAAAGATTTAGAATACTCACCACCTAGGTTTTAGATAAAACCTATAAAATAGATGAAATGCTAAGGAATGGAGTCTTGAGATCCCAAAGCTTAAATGCTAGCTCTTAAATGCACCCTTGATGTGGTTAGTTGAAGGTTTAAAGCTCCCTAACCACCTCTAGTGTAATAAATGAAAGAAAGGTGTGGAAAAGAGTGAAAATCGCCCCCAATGTGCTCCCAAACAAACCCTAGATCTGATTGTGTAGTTAACAAATGAGAAAGTGGCTGGAATGGTGTTTTAAATCGGGCAGACCCCACGGGCGAGAATGCCCCGCGACATTGCCCTGGTCACTATCGCCAGGGCATAGTCGCCGAAACCCAACACCCCGCGGTACAATCCCCGCGATTGTGACCAGCGAGAGTGCCCAAGGGCACAATCGCGTGTCACTCTCGCGTGGGACGTACCGAAACCCACGGGCACTCTGCGACTTTGCGCCCCGTGACTTTGACATGTGTCACAGTCGCCGACAATGTCGCCGAGAGTGTCTGGTCACTCGATTCCTCGTCTGAAAGTCTCGTTTAATAGATTGAAGTGACCTATGGAATCATTTCTATGGTTACGGAAGAAATTAAACCAGATAAGACCAATTTGAGCGATAAAAGGAACAATTAGACTTAAGAATTACTTACTTAAAATTCTGGATGTTACAATCCTCCCCACCTTAATTAGGATTTCGTCCCTGAAATTCCACTCTATGGAAATAAGTGTGGATAACGCCGTCACATGTCCTCCTCTGATTCCCAAGTGACGTTGGAACCACGATGATGCTTCCATTGAACCTTGACCATTGTTACCTCCTTATGATGAAGCCTCTTCGTCTTGAATTCTAATATCGCTTTCGGTTCTTCTACGCACCGGTTTCCATTATCCACTCGAATTTCTGACAAAGGGATGACGCTTTCTTCCTCGGCCAGGCACTTGCGAAGGTAACAAACATGGAAGGTAGGATGTATCCCGTCCATTTTCGGTGGTAAATCCAACCGGTACGCTTGAAGTCCAACCTTCTCTAAGATCACAAAGGGTCCAAGGAAACGGGGGCTAAGTTTTCCGCGTTTTCCAAAATGGATTATCCTTTTCCACGGTGACACCTTCAACATCACTCGATCACCTACTTGGAATTCAACCAGTCTTCTCTTCTTATCTGCATAGCTTTTCTGTCGGTCTTGGGCCACTTTTAACCGCTCTCGGATGTCTTTCACTTTATCCGCGATCTGTTGAACGATTTCCGGTCCGGCGAATTGTTTTTCCCCAGCTTCGAGCCAACAAGTCGGGGTCCTACATTTCCGGCCATAAAGAGCTTCAAATGGAGCCATCCCGATGCTCGAATGATAACTATTATTATAAGTAAATTTCACTAGCGGCAGGTGTGAGTCCCAACTTCCCCCGTAATCGATGATGCACGATCTCAGCATGTCTTCGAGAGTTTAGATGGTCCTCTCGCTTTGTTCGTCCGTCTGAGGATGGTAGGTCGTGCTCAATTTGACCTTCGTGCCTAACTCCTATTGTAAACCGTCCCAAAATTTTAAAGTGAACCGACTATCTCGATCTGACACGATAGATAACGGAACTTCGTGCCTTGACACAATCTCATCAATGTACAATTTAGCTAATTTGTCCATGGGCAACGTCTCTCGCATCGCCAAGAAGTGCGCGCTCTTGGTGAGTCGATCCACCACCACCCAAATCGTGTCGTGGCCCTTCAAAGTTTTCGGTAGTTTGGTGACGAAATCCATAGTGATGTGTTCCCACTTCCATTCCGGGATTGATAAGGGTTGCAGAATGCCGTATGGCCTTTGGTGTTCCGTCTTCACTTGTAAGCATGTGACACATTTCTCCACATACTTGGCCACGCCGAGTTTTATTACCGGCTACCAATAGTTCAACTTGAGGTCCCTATACATCTTCGTGCTACCGGGGTGTATGGAATACTTGGATTTATGAGCTTCTTCTAGGAGGAGCTTGCGGTTTCCTCCCAACTTTGGTACCCATACTCGGCCTTGGAATAACCTCAAGCCGCGACCATCTTCCGTCAATAGATCTCGTTGTTTTATCATCACTTCAGCCTTGAGGTTCTCTTCTCGGAGTGCTTCGGTCTGGCACTTCTTGATGTCCTCGACTAAGCTTGACACCACGTTAATTCTGGTGAGTGACAAGACGACTCCACTACCATGACTCCGCCGACTCAACGCATCCGCCACCACGTTGGCCTTACCCGGGTGGTACTGCAACTCACAGTCATAATCCTTGAGTAGTTCGAGCCATCTTCGTTGCCTCATGTTGAGTTCTTTTTGATAAAAAATGTACCTCAAACTTTTGTGATCGGTGAAGAGAGTACATTTGGTTCCATAAAGATAGTGACACTAAAACTTCAACGCGAAAACCACCGCTGCTAGCTCAAAGTCGTACGTCGGGTAGTTCTTCTCGTGATCTTTCAATTGACGCGACGCTAAGCTATTACCTTCCCCCTTTTCATGAGTACACAACCGAGGCCCATTTTGGAAGCGTCACTATACACAACAAACTCGTCTGATCCTTCAGGTAGGGATAGAATCGGCGCTTCACACAACTTCCTCTTAAGAGTACGAAAGGCTTGTTCCTGAGTGTCCGTCCAAAGGAACTTGACATTCTTTCTTGTCAACGCAGTAAGTGGCGAAACAATCTTTGAAAAATCTTGAATAAATCTTCTATAATAGCCCGCCAATCCTAAGAAGCTTTGGATCTCTGTCGAACTCTTGGGCGGCTCCCAGCTCATAATTGCCTCGACCTTTGTCGGGTCCACCTTCACTCCGTCTTTAGACACCACATGGCCTAAGAATTGTACCTCTTGAAGCAAAAACTCGCACTTCGAGAATTTTGCGAATAACTTCTCCCTTCGGAGGACTTCCAATACTTCCCTTAGATGCCTCCTATGCTCGGCCTCATCCTTCGAGTAGATCAATATATCATCGATGAAGACGATTACAGATTTGTCCAAGAAAGGGCGGCATGCGTGGTACATCAAATCCATGAATATGGCCGGAGCATTGGTCAAACCGAAAGGCATCACCAAAAACTCGTAGTGACCGTACCTCGTTCGGAACGCCGTCTTCGGAATATCCCCTTTCTTCACTCTCACTTGGTGATATCCGGACCGAAGGTCGATCTTTGAGAAGCACCCCGCACCTTGAAGTTGGTCAAAAAGATCGTCAATTTGGGGTAAAGGGTACTTGTTCTTCACCGTGACTTTATTCAATTCCCGGTAGTCTATGCACATCCGCATAGACCCGTCCTTTTTCTTTACGAACAAAACTGGGGCTCCCCAAGGAGACGAGCTCGGTCGGATAAAGCCCTTCTCTAACAATTCTTGCAGTTGAGTCATCATCTCTTGCATCTCCGTCGGCGCTAAACGGTAGGGATCACGGGCTAACGGAGACGCTCCCGGGGTGAGGTCAATCTGAAACTCTACCTGGCGTTCTAGTGGCAAACCGGGTAGGTTCTCTAGAAAGACATCCGGATAATCTCTAACAATTCTTACATCCTCCACCGACTTCTTTTCCAACTTTGCATCCAAGATGTAGGCTAAATACGAACCACATCCTTTAGTTAAGTGCTTGCGAGCTTTTAAGTAAGAGATCACGGGAGTGAATCCCTTCCTTTTCTCTCCATAAATAGTGAGCATACCACTCGACACCGGTACCCTAATCATCTTCTTGGAACAAATAATGTCAGTGCAGTTTTCGGTCAACCAATCCATGCTTATCACTACGTCGAAACCTCCAATGGACATTGGCAAAAGGTTTAACTTGAAAGGGATTCCATCTATCTCTATAACACAGTCATGGTAATAATCCCGAATCAACACATGATCTCCATTGGCTACTTATACCACTAAGGCATCGGGAAGGACACTAACGGGAGTAGAAAACATTGCACAAAATGAATTTGACACAAAGGATCGGTTTGCACCCGAGTCGAACAAAACATGAGCAGGCAAGGAGTTTACAAGAAATGTACCCGATACTACATCGACAGTCTCTCTTGCCTCTTCGATAGTCATTTGGAAGGCTCGGCTCGGTACCCTCGGCGGATTCTCTTTCTTTGGGGTTGGACCACTAGTGGGATTGCGGTTATTCCCAACCAATTTTGGACATTCTCTCTTTATGTGTCCCAATTCGCAGCATTCATAACAAACGAGCCCCTGGACAGGGCAGTCGCGAGTCATGTGGTCTCTCTTTCCACATTTGGCACACTCGGGGGGACCGAAATAAGTTCTTTGGCTGCATGGTCCACTGTGCTTGCTCTTACACCGATGACACCACCTCACTTCCCCGCGGGGGTCGCTTCCCTTTCCCCTGAATGTCAGTTTGAATTGACGATTTGGTCCGGATGATCCCTCCCACTCTCTCTTCTCTCCAACCAATCCCTTCTCCTCCTTTCCCGCAATCATGTCGTCTTCTACGAGCAAGGACTCCTCAATGACTTCTTGTAACGTCGACCCTCTTGCATTTCTCACGACCTTCCTTATCTCTGCCGGTAACCCACGCTGATAAGCCTTGATTTTTGACCGCTCATCGGGAGCCAGATGCCCCACTTAGTTCAGTTTCTCCAAGAAGAGCTTAGAGTAGTCGGTGACAAACAAGGCCCCTTTCTTCAAATTTCTGAACTCTTCTTCTATCTTGTCCAATGACCTTTCACTGCAATACTTGTTCAAAATCTTTTGCTTGAAAACCGGCCAAGTTAGCTTGGCAAGAACTTCGGGAGTAAGAACAGAGCGGGTGAGATTCCACCAGATCAGGGCCTCTCCCCTGAGTAGCTGAGAGGCAAATCTGACTCGTTGTGAATCGTCGCACTCGCTAGATTCAAAGGCCATTTCTACCTCCTTTAGCCAATACATGCAAGCGACCGGATATGAGGAACCCGAAAACTCCTTTGGGTTGCACCCCAGAAAAGTCTTGTAAGTGCACCCGGATTCCCTTCGCTTCTCTCTAACAGTAGCATGTTCTTCCGTTCCCACGGCGGTCAGTCCATCACCCGACCCATTCACGATGTTCTCCGCCATTGTCCCGGGCTGACGGTGGCTAGCATCTCGATCCTCCAATAGCTTCATAAAGAACTCTTGTTACTGGGCCTTGGCCGAGTTCATGGCTTGCATCATGCTATCCCTGATTCTCGTTTCCATCGTTATCTCCTCGACGATCGGAGTATTATTGGCAGCGTTCACTCGTGGGACACGTTCGGGTCCCCCGCCCAAGATAGTGGGTATGGGAGGTCCCACTGAAGTCTCAACCAAGGGAGGTTGGTCGACAGTAGATTCCACTTCCATACGACCCGCTTGTAGGTCTGGGAGTCTGCTACGAGTGTTTACCATGGTTATTTGCCATACAGGTACGAAAAAGAGGTTGAGAAAAGACTAAGTGAGTTTAACTCATTGTACGTACTAAAACACATTTCAATCATCATAACAATGGCATTTGCAAACCTACTCACGTAATAATGCATTCATAATAGCAGTAGCTAAGTGAAATTATGAACAAATCATACACAAGAATTTTTGTTACCACAATTACAACTCTTAATCTGTGTAATTCCGTAAATCCTAACACTCTCCCTACCTAAGATTCTACCCATAGGTGAGAGTCTCAACAAAATCGCTTACAATCTAAGTCTAGGCATGCTAAGGTCGATACCTAGTTCGCTTAAACTAAAGCTCTGATACCAATTTGTAACACCCTAAAAACGGGCTAACAAAAATTTCGGAAAACTGGAAATGTGATGTATAAATGCCAAAGCATGAGCTATCCAAAAATGGGGATATAAATATGCCTGTTAAATCACAGTTGTAATTATAAGGAAAATAAAACACCAACCGCCTAATCTAATTTCACAACGGAAACAAGATTACAAAAAAGGGTGTCGTCCATAGTCCAATGACGGTCTTCACAAAAATGATCCTTTGATCTCCCCAAGCTCACACAACCCCGACTAAACCGTCTTGGGAATGGCGGCACTAGAACCTGAGATACACATATACAACAAACAAGTGTTAGGCCAAAAAGCCTAGTGAACATTATGACATTTAATATATGCATGAGGGATGTTCCAATATTTATTTACCAACGATAGGATCTACAATTGAAGTTAATGGGGGGAGACCCATAATACCAAACAAATTCCACCCAAGAGACGAGATACCCTAGTGTCATGATCCGTGAGTGATACCCCAAGGCCAGGCACATTCGAGGGTGCAACAACGACATTGCCCCAAATGGCGGAGGTCTAGGCACATACCAACACGGTGGCGCCCAAGACTATGTCCTCCTAGTGACCATTTGACTTGGTTCATCCATACCTCTCATGTACGTCAATGGAGCGCATTTGCTCATAACATGTGTAATTATCACCAATGTACACCATTGGTTCCATAAGTCTTACCCAACAACAATTTTGTGTGAGGAAACATAACCTCTCCTCTATCATGCTTGACATATACTCAATCATAAAGGTAATACATACATAGTGGGGATATTTCCACCACACAAGTAGCAATAACACATATTTGTAAGAAAATAGTTATTCTTCTTTACATGTCCATTTCACATATATTTGTACATGTTCACCATTCAACTACTCCTTTCATACTCCAATTATGAGAAACCCTAGTTTTCATTTGATGGAGATGATAATACATATTCACAAATCTACAAATAATACATGTATCCCATTTAGAAAAAAGATTTAGAATACTCACCACCTAGGTTTTAGATAAAAACCTAGAAAATAGATGAAATGCTAAGGAATGGAGTCTTGAGATCCCAAAGCTTAAATGATAGCTCTTAAATGTACCCTTGATGTGGTTAGTTGAAGGTTTAAAGCTCCCCAACCACCTCTAGTGTAATAAATGAAAGAAAGGTGTGGAGAAGAGTGAAAATCGCCCCCAATGTGCTCCCAAACGAACCCTAGATCTGATTGTGTAGTTAACAAATGAGAAAGTGGCTGGAATGGTGTTTTAAATCGGGCAGACCCCACGGGCGAGAATGCCCCGCAACATTGCCCTGGTCACTATCGCCAGGGCATAGTCGTCGAAACCCAACACCCCGCGGTACAATCCCCGCGATTGTGACCAGCGAGAGTGCCCAAGGGCACAATCGCATGTCACTCTCGCGTGGGACGTACTGAAACCCACGGGCACTCCGCAACTTTGCCCCCCGCGACTTTGACATGTGTCACAGTCGCCGAGAGTGTCTGGTCACTCGATTCCTCGTCCGAAAGTCTCATTTAACAGATTGAAGTGACCTATGGAATCATTTCTATGGTTACTGAAGAAATTAAACCAAATAAGACCAATTTGAGCGATAAAAGGAACAATTAGACTTAAGAATTACTTACTTAAAATTCTGGATGTTACAGGGACCCAATCCTAAACAAGAGTGGAACCACAATGACCATATATGTGATTATTTTGTTTGAGGGACCTAATCCAAAATTTCATATAACCATAAGGACAAAACTTGTAATTTACTCTAAAACATATTTCTTTGAGTAACTACAATTTTGGTCCCTGAGATTTAACAGTTTCTTTGAAAATCGTCCCTAAACTTCAATAACTACAATGAGCGCCCCTGAGGTTTGTATTTTGCTTTGAAAATCGTCCCTGGTCACTAACTTCGTTACATTTCTCCGTTAAGCTAGGGGCATTTTCGTCTTTTCACCCTTAAAGGGACTAGTCACATGATTTTGATTAAGCTACAGGGACCAAACTGTAATTTACTCTAATTTAAACTAGAGGGACCAAATTATAATTTATGCTAATTTAGTCTTTTTAATATATCCATATATACATACGCACCGACTCGTCTCTAGAGCCATCTCCGGCGACGACCACCATAACGGCGATGACAAGGAGCTATCTCCGGTGACCGGTGGCGACCAAGCTATCTTCGGCGGCGACCACCCTCTCTCCTTTTATTCGCCGGTGTCCATAACCATAAACCCCCCGTCGATCTCGTGAACGAAAGTAAAAACCTCCCCCTGTCTCCGTCAATGTCACGAAGAGAAATGTCCCCACCCCCTCGTGAACTGAAGCAGAAACCCCCTCGTGTGTCCCCATCGGTTTCAACGAACCAATAACCATAATCCCACTAAGCTACCTTCACAGAACCACCACTAGTCACTGATGATCCAGAAACGTCCCCCCTCAAGATTCAAACATTGATTCGAAACTGTGCAAGGCTTGCTGCGGTCTGAGCTACTACTGCCGCCCGTTCAGTACTTTCTGCTGCCGCTTGTGCAACGACCAATACATCCTGCAAAAAGGGACTTGTTTCGGTTGAGGTTCACAACATGGTAAAATCACTGGAACTTAACTTAGAGACATGTGCGAAGAGATACCAAGACACCGCTTTGTCTTCTATTTTCATGATGAACACAGTAAGCTTCCAGCCCTGTTGTACAACAATGACAAAATGATGGCATTGGACAAACAACTGATAGCTCGGGACTTGGTCAAAAAGAGAATCAAAGGATTTAACGAGACATTTGATGAATTATGGGTGTTGAGTGATAAAGGTTTGAGATGGAAAACTTGCCAGCCAAAATCACGCCTGAGATGGCGTTGCCATGGTTCACCAAAGGTATTAATTTTGGGGAAGAAGATAGAGATTGGGAAAGAAGATGAAGTTGATGCATCAATGAGTTGTACACATGCTTAAAACATGTGTACTTTAAAAACAATTTAATAGGAAAAGAAAAAAAACCTTAAAAGACCAAAATACCCCTGACTTAACGGACAACTTTAACGGAGTTAATGACCAGAGACGATTTTCAAAGCAAAATGCAAACCTCAGGGACGCTCACTGTAGTTATTGAAGTTTAGGGACGATTTTCAAAGAAACCGGTAAACCTCATGGACCAAAATTGTAGTTTACTCTATTTCTTTTATGAAAGAAAGTGAGCTAATCGGTCAACAAAAGAGTCAAAGGAGAGGGAGAGAGAGGGCGATGACAGGAATGGAATCATAAAGAGTTTCGACCACAAATGTGATCCACCACTATTTTATAAAAGAAAATGGCACTCCTTTCTCCATAGCCCTTCTTCACTTCCTATTCTTCTGGAATCCGATTCCATCATCCTCCCTTCTCCTGCACAGAGGTACTTACTTCCTTTTCTAACCTTCTTTACTTTTTCAAACATTTTCTTTCTACTTCATTTCTACTTAAAAGCTTTTTTATTTATTTCTATCAACATATATATATATATACATACATAAATGTATACACAAATGTCTGTTCGCCTTCGAATGTCTGTATATATTTTGGATTTCCTTCGATTATTGGCATTCAACTTGTATTTCCCCCAAGATTATTGAAACTTGTACCATCTCTTTTTTCCTTTTGTTTTAAGATTTGGGATTGTTTTTGGCTTTGTGAAAGTTTTTTCTAGTTAATTATATAGGGATAACACAGCTTCCTGTACCAATTGATAACAACACAGAGGTATGAAATCCCCAAGGAACACTGGATTTGTTAATTCCCATTCTTTTGAGAAAAAGAGCTGCAATTTTGACTTCAAAAGTCAAACAATTGTGTTTGTAACTTCAAGTTCAATATGCAACTTACTTTGATTACATCAAGATTTGCAAAATATATGTAACTCTGCAGAAATCTTAAATTTGTTTTGCATCTGATTTTGAAGTGAAGTAGGGTTGACAACAAAATTTGAAATGTGGTTTGTTTCATTGGAACAAGTGAATATGATTTTAACAAAGGAACATTTGTTTTCAGAAATTAATCAAACATGAGTGCTACAATCCTCCACAAGCAATAATCTTTAGTATGCCTAAGATTTCTGGATATTAAAATGCAATTATATATATTTGTGCTCGACTGAAATAATATTAGGACATGGGCATTTCTAAGTGGGTTCTATAGTTTGCAATTTGGTATTACATTTCTTTTTACAATCGATTTCTTGCAATTTTTTAATTGCCGTATGTATCTTTGATGCAGTTGCAGAAATGGATGTCGATTCGACTTCAAGTTTGTACCCGTTGCATCGATCCAAGACTGTTCACCTGGTTGGCGTTAAAAATATTTAGTGGGGGATTCAGTTGCTTTTTATTTTATCATTCAGAGTTGCATTCATTTTTAGATCTTCCTGATTTGTTTGAATGTATTATGCTCTTATATACACATTACTTATAATCCAGGTTAGGCATGCACAAGGAGTTCACAATGTAATAGGAGACAAGGATTATAAAGCATACATGTCTCCTGAGTATTTTGATGCTGAGCTTACTCGATTAGGCTGGCAGCAAGTGAGAGATTACCCATATTCATGTTGTTCTTAGATTTCACTCCTACTAAACTTGATACTTGTTTGCTTTCTGGATCATGAGCTTATTTTGAATATCGTATCAGGTTGAAAATTTGCGTAAACATGTCCATGCATGTGGGCTTGCCAAGAGGGTTGATGTAGTTATTACATCTCCTTTGTTAAGGTAATATGATGGTATTTGTTATAGCCTGCTTGTGAAGGTAGAGAATGAGTTACTTGTTCTATTTTTGTTTTATGCTTTTATTATGACCCCCTCTCTCCCCATTCTCAAGCACTTGACCTCAACTTCATAACAAACGTACCATCACATTGTTGTATTGTCTCTACTATTGTCTTCAGCAAACACTTAGGGGGCGTTTGGTTTGATGGAATGGTTTTGAGGGATATGGATTTCGTGGAAGAATTTGGAATCGGAGGGATTTGGATTTGAAATCTTTGATGTGTTTGGGAATGAAATTGAATTCCATTATAAGTAATTTATAAAAACATATCATAAATAATTATAAAAATAATTAAATTACCTTTTTGTTAATTGATTATTATGGAACAAATGTTTTAACATATTTTAAAATATTATTATACACAAATCCTACGAAATCCTGTGAAATACCAACCACCCCCATGGGATTCAAAATCCTATGTTTGTTGAAATCCCGGGATTTCAAATCCAGGAAATCCTTCAAACCAAACATGGGATTGGAATGGAATTCAATTCCAATTCCCTCTGAACCCGATCTAATCCTGCAAACCAAATGGGATCTTTTGTAAAGATGTAGTTAGGAATGATAATCACATACTCACACAAAATTCACAGGAAATGAAAAAACCGAACATGGTATTTACGTGGTTTTGGATTTTATTGTTTCGCGAGTTTTGTGTACATTCATCCAACATATTTAAACGTTGTATAAGTGAGCCTGTGACAGCCTAACCAATGTAATGTTATTCTCTACTTAGCCCACAAGTCGTATGCCAGGCACACGACATTAGTTGCAGAAGTTACCATAAATGGGTTGGTTATGGTGAGAATGAAAGTTATGGCAGGATCTGATTCTTAACAAGAATAATGAACTCAGAAACAATATTAAAGGAGTTTGCGGAATAACACTTTAATATTCAGAATATCAATGAAAACAGTAAATATGAATCACAACTTGTAAACTTTATTGAAAGATTAAAGTTACAAGATTTCAAACAAAACCTCAATATTGATGAACAGGCTCACCAATACGAATTCTACTTCTCTAGAACTAGGGTTCTAAACCTTGAGGTTAATTCTCTCTATGAAAACAAAAACTCTGAATATTGTCTAACTTGATTATTTTAAACTATTTTCAATAAGTCTATATATATACTAAAGATAAAAGATAATTAAAATATAAAAGATCTTCATTATAATCTTCCATATTTATCTCCAAGCTTTCCATGAATATCTTCAATCAAGACAACTGTCTTCATAGCCATACGAAGTCTTCATCTCATAAGCAGTACTAACCATGTTCAGAAGCATTAACCATGTTCAGCAGTATTAATAAAGTTGGCAGTAGTAATCCCTTAGCAGTACTAACTACTAGCAGTACTAACTACTAGCAGTACTAACTATGCTCAGCAGTAGTAACTTCATCAAGCAGTATTAATCTTGTTTAGCAGTATTAATTTGTCTCAGAAGTACTAACCATGTTGTGCTAGTAGCATTAACCATACTTGTGCAAATTCTGTATTTCCAACAATCTCCCCCTAACTTGACTTTTAGGAAGAGAAGTCAAGTTCTTCATTTATGGTCTTCAAGATGCTTTCAACACTACAGCTTAGTTGCCCAAATTCGGATCCAGACCCAGACTTTGATTAATTGTTTTTCTTACCACAATTCTGGCCATTTCTGATTCCTTTGCACATACTAGCTTAGCTTTCAGCATCCCATTCAGCTTCTCCTTGCTATGATCATACACTTTGTCCACTAGGTAGTATTCATGATAACAGTTATCAATTGTGATCATGTATACACCACAATTTTCAAAGAGTATCCATTTATCAATCTTCTTAAACCCATACTCATGATGTAGATCATTGATCCTGTAAACCACCTTTTCTGGTTCAAACATCATACAAAGATATTCCATTGCAATCTTGAGTAGGCTTTCTTCAGTTCCTTTCAAAACATGTTCATAAAGCTTTATTCCCACCTTATGCATCTCTTCAAGACCAGCTCTGGAGCAACTTCTGATTACTTTCCCCCAAGTTGAATATACTTCAAATACATCACTAACTCTTTTAAGCCTGAAGTAATCCTTTCTGTTGTCTCTCAGAATGTCCCAAAAGATGACTTCTGGTGCTTTCACAGAAATGGGAACAACCTGAACTGGTTCTATTACAGTCAGATAAAGACCCACATGCTCATCAGATTGCTTATTGGAATGCTCTGGGTTCTGCACATATTCTGCTGAAGGTGTAACTGAAGGTTCTGTCTCTTTTTCAGCTTCTTCAACCCTTGGCTTCTTGGACTGTTTCTTGGAAGCTATGGTCTTCACTCTTTTTGCAGATTTTACTTCCACAGTAACATTCTCTTGTTCTTCCTTCTTTTCTTCAGCTTGATCCTTTGAAGGTGTGGATTCCTCAGGGAATGGTTGTTGGATGTTGAGATCATGTCTCTCTTTCATCCTTCTTTCTGCTTCTTCCCTTTGAGAGGAATCCCCTTGGAGCTTTGCCATTTCCTTCTTCTAGAGCTCCTCAACTTGGTTGTATGCCATATTAGTGAACATTTCTCCTTTGACACCAATTGAACCTTTTAGGAAATTTATCATTTTTCTCCTTTCCTGATTGGCCAAAAAGGTCTTGGAAGGTTGTCTTTTCTGCTTTTTGACTGACATTCTTTTGACTTATATTTTCTTGGCCTCAGCTGCAGTTTTTATGCTCTTTTGATATTCTTCATTGAGCTTTCTGGCCATCTCCAGTGCAACCTCTCTGTCCTTCTCTGATTGGAGTTGTTCTTCCTTTTCCATCTCAGCTTGGAGTTGTTTTGCTACTTCTTCATCTAACTCCACCTGGTTCTTCTTCTTTGAGGGTTGTTCAGATTCAACCATCTTAGCTTTACCCTTTGAATCCTTCAAACCTGCCTCACTTCTTTCTTTTCTCTTCTTTTCAAGGCCTCCTTCATTGATGACCACTCCCTTGGCCTTTTGAGTAGCCTTAGGAGTGTCATTCTTTGCTTTTACCAAAGTTTCTGCTATTTCCAATTCTTCAACAGATAGCCCTGTTACTGCTGCTACCTGTTCTGTTACTGCTGCTGCTGGAACCTTATCTGTTTCTACTGCTTGTGCTTCTGTTTCTGCAACTTTCTCCCCCTTAACATCAAATCCCATCTCAGATGTACTTTCCTTTTCTGCTTCAGCCTCTGAATTCTCCCCCTTGTTGAAAGCATCAGTAGCATTTTTCCTCTTCTTCAAAAGAAACTGCCTTCTCCTCTTCTTTTGCACCAATGTTGTCACCATTTTCTTCAATTTGGTAATCTATACTTGTTGAGACAGAATTACCATTTTCATTTCTTCTATGTCTTTGCCTTGCTTGATGACATCCAGATTAATGTTGCCCATTGTTTCCATCAATTCATTGTAGTTATATCTGTCCTCACCTTTTCCAGGAGTGTTACCCCCTTTTGAAGGATCATGGGATCTTTTAGTAGTGGAAGTCTTCTGCCTAGCAGAAGCACCCTCCACCCCCTTGGTTTCTTGGCACCTGGGACCTTTGAATGATTGCTCATTCAAAGTTGCCATGGGGGAGGTCTTATTGATGTTACCACTGTCTTCCTCTGTGCTAGCAGGAGTAGTGGCAACCTGCTCACCCATATGCTCATACATCTCCTCATTGAGCACCTCCTTGGGGTTGGGAGACACCCCTGAGGTTTCCCTATAGATATTCTCTAATGGAGAATTCTCCATTAGAGGGCTTAAAGGCTTTGTGGGTGAAGGTACAAGAAGGGAAGGAGCCTTCTTTACCTTTTTCCTTATGTAGGTATTGGTGATTGGTGAAGTTGGTTTTTGAAGAAGGGACCGAGGGATTGATATACTGATTGAAGGTTGGGATTGGCTTTCAGTGGGATGGTCTAATGAGGGCCTTGACCCTGAAGCCATACCTTCTTCATTGTGGGACACCACCATCATTGTAGAGAACAATGGGGTGTCAACTCCTTCCGAGTCCAATGGAGATCTCTTCATATTTGAAAAGACCTTACCTTTGGGGATTTTAGGTACATATACCTCATCAAATTGAGGCATATCCGTCAATTCATTGGTTATAACTGCCTGTACAAATCTTGGGTACATATAAAAACTCTTTTTGTTTCCCAAGTTTGACACAAGGTCATTGAAAATCATTTTTGAAAAATTGTACTTTCTGGCAGTGGCCAAGCAGACCAAGGCATAAGCAATGGTACTACTGAACTCACTCAATCCAGTAGTCTTTTTGGAAATACAGTGCATCAGGGTATGGACAAAGAACCGCCATTGGGGAGAAAATTTAGCTTTTGAGAACTTAAAAACACCCAATGGGTCTCCATACCCCATTCTAGTAAGAGTTGAAAACAGTTCATCATTAGAGATAGATGAGATACCTGAGGCATCGTCTCGACGTAGACTAATGCGAATTACCTCTTCAGAAACTGTCAAGGGTTTGTCACACACCCTTGTCGTGATAACTTGCACACCATTTTCAGTAACAATGGTGGCATTTGCCCAGAATTGATTCTGGTGCTCAATGTAGATGGATGGCGACACTGTAAGAGCATACGCAATGTGGCTTGTCTTGAGAAAATCGACTATCTGGTGAAATCCATCAGCCTGCTTCGGCTTTTGAAGCATCGCGATTTCGTTGTGCTCATCAATGAATGCCATGGATGCCATTGAGCTTGAGTGTTCTTGCCTGAAACTTACTCGGTGCTTGAGAGAAAAAGGATTAGAGAGAAGATGAATAGTATTCAAAGAGTCGTTATGAGCTTTTAGGCGGGCAAAGAGTGTATTTATACGATTCAGGACAAAAGCAGTATTAACCACTAACAGTATTAACTAACTAGCAGTATTAACTGAGAGCAGTATTAACCACTAGCAGTATTAACTAACTAGCAGTATTAACTGAGAGCAGTATTAACCACTAGCAGTATTAACTAACTAGCAGTATTAACTACTTCCTGAGAAAGATGATTAGAAACACCAAAAACAAGCAAATAACAGGTATACAATCACTTTTTAAATATGAGCTCATTCAGAGTTGATCATGCCCACACTTGTGACCAAGAAAGTGAATCTTTCCACATCAAAAGCTTTGGTGAATAGATCAGCAAACTGGTTGTCAGTATGAACTTTAGCAACTTGAATAAGCTTCTTTTCATTACAGTCTCTAATAAAGTGATACCTGATCTCAATGTGCTTTGTTTTGGAGTGCTTGACTGGATTGTTAACAATGCTTATAGCACTGCTATTGTCAATGAAGATTGGAGTGTGAAGAAAGGTTACCCCATAGTCCAACATCTGATTCTGAATCCATAGAACCTGAGAGCAGCAACTTGCAGCAGCAATGTACTCAGCTTCTGATGTAGATAAGGACACTGTGGTTTGCTTCTTACACTGCCAAGATACTAGTCTTGCACCCAAAAGCTGACATCCACCTGATGTAGACTTTCTATCCATATTAGCACCACCCAAGTCACTGTCTGAATATGCAATCAAGTCAAAGTTGGATTCATAAGGATACCAAAGACCTAATCTAGGTTGCCCTCTTAAGTATCTGAAAATCCTCTTAACAACTTGAAGATGTGATTGCTTTGGCTTGACTTGGAATCTGGCACACAGACACACTGGAAGCATGATGTCTGGTCTTGAGGCTGTGAGATACATGAGAGATCCAATCATTGATCTATATAGATGGACATCAACATCCTCCCCCTCAAGATCAACAGTGATCTGTTTACGAGTCTCCATAGGTGTGCTTGCTGGCTTTGAGTCTGTTAAACCATACTTATCCAGGATGTCTTTCACATACTTTGATTGACTTATAAAGATCCCATCTTTCTGCTGTTTCACTTGAAGCCCAAGGAAGAAGGTAAGTTCACCCATTGAACTCATTTTAAAGCTCTTGTGCATCAACTTTTCAAAGTCTCTACACATCTGATCTTGTGTGGATCCAAAGATGATGTCATCCATATAGATCTGAACAAGTAGAATGTCCTTCTTACTCCTTTTAATGAAAAGGGTCTTGTCAATTATTCCCCTTTCAAACCCATTTTCTAAGAGATAGGTAGACAAAGTATCATACCATGCTCTTGGGGCTTGATGTAGACCATAAAGTGCTTTCTTCAGTTTGTATACTCTGTCAGGATATAATGGATTTTCAAATCCAGGGGGCTGACAGGCATATACTTCTTCATCAATTGTACCATATAGAAAGGCACTCTTCACATCCATTTGATATACCTTGAACTTCATGTATGAGGCATAGGCTAGAAATAGCCTAATTGCCTCTACCCTTGCAACTGGGGCAAACACTTCTTCATAATCTATGCCTTCTTCCTGAGTGTACCCTTGTGCCACAAGCCTTGCTTTGTTCCTGATCACAATTCCTCTCTCATCCTTTTTATTCCTGAAAATCCATTTGGTGCCAATAGCTCTATGACCTTTTGGAAGGTCTACCAAGTCCCAAACTTCTTGCAATTTGAACTGCAGTAACTCCTTGCATAGCTTCTATCCAACTGGAGTCTTTCATTGCATCAAAAACCTTCTTAGGCTCAATCTGAGATAGAAAGCAAGAGAGTACTGTATGTTGCTGATCCTGCAGCTCTTGAAGTCTGCTTTGATTCCTTGTTATCATAGGAGAAGAGATGTCTCCTATGACCAGCTCTGGAGGATGGTTCTTTTGAGTTCTAGTCTGATGACTAGGTTCTTCATTGATTCCCACTTCTAAATTGGACTCATTTAAGTCAGCTGAGGTGATCTCATCAGCTGCTTCTGGCTCTTCCTGCACTTGATTCTCCTCATCTCTTCTTTCTTCTTCACTCTGAATTGGTTCAGTCATAGTCTCTTTTTCACAGAAATCAACAAGTTCCATTGTAGGTATGGGAAAGATCACAGACTGAGGAATAATGTCTTGTACTTGTACATCCCCTGATCCTCCACTTCCTGAACCTGTATGATCATCACTACTGAAACCCAAAGAGTTAGTTAGTGAATCAATGTCAAACAACCACTGAGGACCTGAACCAATAGGATTTGGTGTGTTCTCATTGCATTTGACATTGTCACTTTCCTCAATTATTCGAGAAGAAGAATTAAATACTCTGTAAGCCTTACTCTGAGATGAGTAACCAACAAGAAAACCATCATCTGCCTTGCTATCAAACTTTCCTAAGTGAGTTTTGGTATTGAGAATGGTACAAGGATACCCAAAAGGTTTGAAAAATCCAATAAATGGTTTTCTTTTATTTAAAAGCTCATATGGTGTCTTGTTTTTAGGCTTGACTACTAGAACTCTGTTCTGGACATAACAAGCAGTATTAACTGCTTCAGCCCAGAAAGTAATTGGAAGTTTTGAATCAACTAACAGAGATCTAGCAGCCTCAATCAGTGTCCTATTCCTTCTCTCCGTAACACCATTTTGTTGTGGAGTCCTAGGAGCACTGTATTGCCTCTCAATTCTTTTTTCCTCACAAAAGGTGTTTAGGTCATGATTTTTAAATTCAGTACCATTGTCTGACCTAATGACTTTTACCTTTTGATTTGTTTGGTTTTCAATTCTTAGAATAAAGGATTTGATCAGTCCACTTGTCTCATCCTTAGTCCTTAGAAAATATACCCAAGTAAATCTAGAGTAATCATCAACAATAACTAAGCAGTATGATTTCTTGCCTATACTCATAACATTTGTAGGACCAAACAGATCCATATGCAACAACTGAAGAGAATTAGAAATAGTGTTCAACTCTTTGGACTTATGAGAAGTTTTGTGTTGTTTGCCTTTGAGACAGGCAACACAATGATCATCACATGAAAAGACTTTTGAAGGCAAACCTCTTACAAGGTTGTTTTTAACAAGTTTATTCATTGTTTTAAAGTTCATGTGACACATCCTTCTGTGCCAAAGTGATGATTCATCCAAAGATGCTTTTGAAACAAGACAGTTTAGGGATGAATCAGTTGAAACATTTTCCATATCTAAGCAATAGACATTATCCTTTCTGGGAGTTCTTAGTAGTATCATCTTTTCATCAACTACCTTGAATCCAGGAGCAAGGATAATGCATTCAGAATCTGTAAATAATATATACTATGCTTTTTGTCACAAACCTGTGATACACTTAACAGGTTGTACCTTAATTGCTCAACATAGAATACATCTTCAAAGGTCATTTTACCTTTGGTTACATCACCCTTACCACTGATCTTACCTCCATCTGGAGTATTTCCAAAGGCAACATGTCCACCATCAATTTTCTTGAAATTCTTGAGGCAAGACATGTTCCCTGTCATGTGCCTAGAGCAACCACTATCAACATGCCAGATGCTCTTCCCCTTGAGCTGCTGGTTGCCCTGCACATAAGATAAAACAATTAGTATTGATTGGGAACCCAAGCCAAAGTGGTCTTGGGTCTCCCTTTCTCATCAAAGTATTTACATTCCTTTTTGATGAGATTTTTAAACTCAGAGCACTCTTTACTAGAGTACTTTGTCAAGATGATTGGCTTAGCAGTACAAACATTAGAAGCAGTACTAACCTTAGAAGTACTAACAGAGTTAGCAGTATTAACATTAGAAGAAGTACTAACAATGTTAGTTTTAGCAGTACTAATACTCTTAGCAGCACTAACATTGGTAGCAGTAGAATTGCTTCTAGCAGCACTATCATTGTCAGCAGTACTATTTGTGGTAGCAGTACTAACAGTTTTAGTGCTTTTAGGAATCCACATCTTGACACTCTCCTTAACAATCTTTTTCTTCATGTGGCTTTTAGATTTAACAGATTTCTTAGCCACATGGTTCCTTTCATTCTTCCTATAACCAAAGGATTTTTGCACAGATCTTTGAAAATTCATCCTTTGGTTCATAGGATTGAAATAACAGTATTTAGCAATATGATTAAGCTTTCCACAAATAAAACAAGGTTTTGGTCTATTGATTTTACTCAGATCAATCCCTTGTTTTTGTGCCCACTGATTATTCCAGTTTCTTTGATTACCCCTCCTTTTATCATGTTTTAGGGGCTCAGATTTAGTACAAGCACACTGTTTGCAAGGAACAGGATTCACAACTGTGGTCTGCTTGTAATGGACCTTACTAGACTTTCCCTCAGTCTTCTCTATGTCCTTAGATTTTACCCAAATCTTTCCACAACCCTCATTGGTAATAATATGATTCTCTAGAGGAATCTCACCACTCACATTGTTCTCCTTACTCTTACCAACCTCTTTCTCAGTCTTGTCCTCAACAACTACCTCATCTAAGGGATCTATCTCAGTGGCTCCCTCAGGCAAGTCCTTCCTATCTTTGGTTTCTAGCAAGTCTGATGTAGGAGGGATGTAGTTGTTGTTGTATGGTGGTGGTGTGGTATTGTACCCAATTCCTCTTCTCAGCTTGTCATGAATCTGAGTTTGTAGTAAAGAGTCCATTGCTTTAGAAGCATTGGAAAACTTTTCTACATCTAGCTTAACTTTGGCTAGCTCCCCTCTCAACTTTTCACTCTCCTCTTTAGACTTTGTCAGTTGGAGTTCTAGATCCTTTTTCTCCCACTTCCAGTAGTTTGTGTCATATGAGTGTTGAAGTTCATTTGCTTGGAAACCTTTAATTTGTTCCTCAAACCTCTCAACAATTCTCACATAGTCTTTTATATCTTTTGTTAACCTCTTAAGGTCATCACTCATATTCTGGTTGTGATCCCTGTACCTTTTAACAGTGTCTATGCAAGTTTTAGAACAAAGATTAGAACTTACCTCAGTTGGGAGATCAGATACCTCTGCCATGAGAGCTTGATTTTGAATAGCCTCTTCTGCATGATCACTCCAGTCAAACCCCATTCCTTGTTGAGAAACAAGGGCTTGAGCAGAGTTTCTGTTCTGGTTGAAGCTACCAGTTTGAGCTTGTTGGTGGTTGTTGTTGTGAGACACTCCACTTCTGCATTCTCTGGCAAAGTGTCCCTTTAGATGACATTTATAACACTCTACCTTTGATTTGTCAAAACCTGCTCCATCTTCTCTTCTTTGGGAGAAGTTATTCCTCCCAGTCCTCTTGATGAACTTCTTTACCCTCATGGAAAGCATGGCCATCTGCCATTTAATATCCATCTCTTCAAGATCATCAGGATGAAGTTGTTCCAAGTCATCATTGATTAAAGAAGAGTTTCCATGGCTGGACAGAAAGGCTTCAAAAACAGATTCAATGCCTTTTTCTTGATTTGCTCCATTAGCAGCATTAACTGATTCAGGGTTAGCAGTATAATCAATTGATGCTGATAGGAGTGCAGCATTATGAACATATCCAGAAGGCTTCTTCTTTGCCTCCACCTCAGATTCAAACACTCCAAGGTCATTGTACAGATCATCAAGTTCTTTTTCTTCTAGTTGTTCATTCTGTCTGAATGAAACAGTATACATGGTCCATTCATCTCCAAGGGACCTTAAGAACTTTCTGTTTACATCATCTTGATCAATCTGTACTCCCATAGTAGCTAGTTCACCAATCAGCTTGTTAAACCTGTCAAAAGTTTGAGTCATGGACTCATTCTTAGTTGACATAAAATTTTCATACAATTGCTTCAGTATTGCCTTCTGATTTCTCTTGGTACTTTTGGTACCAGAGAATCTTTTCTCTAGAGCATTCCAAAGCATCTGTGCATCAGTGCAATTGCAGAATTGGTGTTGATATTCATTGGGAATAGCCAAGAGCAGTGTGCTCAAGGCTTTCATCTCTGTCTGGCTTATCTTCTTTTCTGCATCTGTCTTTGGTGGTGTTCTTTTTCCATCTGCACCAATTTTTCCTTCATCAGATGGTCCATTCTCAATGATGTCCCACATAGAGTAATCTGTGAGGAGAATGTATTGCTTGATCCTTATCTTCCACATGTCAAACTCATTAGATCTGAGCATTGGAACCTTTGAGACAAGAGTACTGTTTGATTCAACTGTGTTTTCCATGATGAATGAAGGTTTCTGAGAATACTTGCTCTGATACCATTTGTCAGGATCTGATTCTTAACAAGAATAATGAACTCATAAACAATATTAAAGGAGTTTGCAGAATAACACTTTAATATTCAGAATATCAATGAAAACAGTAAATATGAATCACAACTTGTAAACTTTATTGAAAGATTAAAGTTACAAGATTTCAAACAAAACCTCAATATTGATGAACAGACTCACCAATACGAATTCTACTTCTCTAGAACTAGGGTTCTAAACCTTGAGGTTAATTCTCTCTATGAAAACAAAAACTCTGAATATTGTCTAACTTGATTATTTTAAACTATTTTCAATAAGTCTATATATATACTAAAGATAAAAGATAATTAAAATATAAAAGATCTTCATTATAATCTTCCATATTTATCTCCAAGCTTTCCATGAATATCTTCAATCAAGACAGCTGTCTTCATAGCCATACGAAGTCTTCATCTCATAAGCAGTACTAACCATGTTCAGAAGCATTAACTATGTTCAGCAGTATTAATGAAGTTGGCAGTAGTAATCCCTTAGCAGTACTAACTACTAGCAGTACTAACTATGCTCAGCAGTAGTAACTTCATCAAGCAGTATTAATCTTGTTTAGCAGTATTAATCTGTCTCAGAAGTACTAACCATGTTGTGCTAGCAGCATTAACCATACTTGTGCAAATTCTGAATTCCCAACAGAATGGTAAGAAGGGATCTCCACCCTTGGATCAATCCTAATTGAAGATCAACTCTAATGTGATACACCGGTTCAATTCCTTTCTAAAGCGCAATTCATGGGTTGTTTTGAGATTAAAAGTGATAAAGGGTCGAAATCCCTTCTTACTTCTCATCTTAAACTCTTATTCTCACACGATCCTTCGTCTACTATATATACCCACCGTCCTCCTTGTTCATTTGCTTAAGATGTTACAAACACCCTGTTACAAACACCCTCCCCCAGGGACGCATCGTTCTCAATGAGGTTTGTCCCACCATCCCAATGGACAATGATCAGCTCCTGTACCATTTTGTGACACCTCAACCAACGTGGTGATATTTTTGGTTTTTGTCCATAAGTTGCGACCGGGCTTATGGTTTTAAAACGTGCCACATTAGTTGTAAGGGTTACTCACTATACATACCCAACATCCTCCTTGTTTACCGGCGATGTGAGATTTGCCTAAGATGTTATGTTACAAAACCCTTCGAATTTCTTTTCGCTTCTTATGAGGGATTTAGGATGCGGATTCTCATTACTTTTTCTACTGAGCTGCCTGATCATGTTCTATTTAGTATTTCTTGGTCACTATATATCAAAAACCACTTGTTTTGGATGTTGAATTGTTTACTCTGCAGGACTATGCAGACAGCAGTTGGAGTATTTGGTGGGGAGGGCTACACAGATACTGTGGATGGACTACCACTGATGCTGGCAAATGTTGGAAAGAGTGGTCGATCTGCAATTTCAAGCCTAAATTGCCCACCTATTGTTGCAGTAGAGCTTTGTCGAGAACATTTGGTGGGTGTAGTATAGCTGTATAGCATTAGAACAATTGAAGAGATACCATTAACAGATTTGCATTGGCTTAAATATTTGCAGGATTAAAAAATGTGGTAGACCATTAACATTTTTCTTTGGTTGCCAGGGTGTTCATCCTTGTGATCGTAGGAGAAGCGTCAGTGAATATCAATGCCTATTTCCTGCAATTGATTTTTCATTGGCAAGTGCTGCAACTCTGATACTTTGTTCTGGAATTTGGCACTACAAAGTTCTTTTGTTATCATAACCGTTTGTGAAAATAAGTCAAGCCAGAAGTTCTTTGCAAGACTTGATTAATTAATTTCTTTTGTCTCTCAAATATATTGTATTTATTTCAGATAGAAAGTGATGAGGATGTTTTATGGAAGGCTAATGTAAGGGAGACAAAAGAAGAGCTTGCATCTAGGGGGAAAGAGTTCCTGAATTGGTGAGTTCAGTTTCTACCTCTTTTCCTGTATAATATTAGTCATAGGTTATCCAAGACAATCTATCTGGGCTGATTCTCTTTGTGCTCACAAGGAACCAAAACATATCGACCTGATTTAAATTGCAACATTTCTGTATTGGGTCGGCACATAAAATTGCAATGAATTTATTGCTTTTGATTTTGGTCTAGGGAGATGTGTATGTTTTATCATTATTAGAGGGCATTTTAACATTGTTTAACAGTCAAAACACTTTCAGAATGTTTGATCTCAGTCAAACGTTGCAAATTTATGGGACTCAGGTAGTAAACTCAGAAATAAGCCAAAAGCATGGAACCAGCCTTTAATAGAAATTTTTTGGGACTCAACCCCTACCCACCTCCCACCAGACGAGCACTTTTGCAACATACTTGTTGCAGTAGTGTACTTGTTGATGTAAACAAGAAATGCATGATTGATATAGATTATGAAATCAACTCAAGGTTATTTGAATAAACCAAAGAGGCAAAATAAACAACTTAAAATCAAATCAAACCCCTACACGCAATATTAAAAACCAAAGCGTTTATCCCAATGAAGGCCAATTGAATCAAGCCAATGAAAATTAAGACTAAATTAGAACCCAAAAAGCATTAACAAGAATGAAGATCATTGAAACCAGATATGAAGGAAGAAGGATTAATATGAACAACTAGACAATGGGTTGTGAAGCCCCCTCCAAGTGATAGTTTTCATGGAAGATTGCCAGATCCAATGACCCTTGAATGCTTCTCCACTGGATGTTGATGATTTGGAGAACGCATGTGGGGGAAGAAAATAACACAGCCGTGAGTCCTTTCTCTGATGTAAGGTATAAATGAATAAAATATCTAGCCAAAGGATCCTTTATGTAGCCCAATACTATATCAACAAGCACTTAGATCTATATCTTAATCTCACTTAAATCACATATCACTGAGATACTTGTTTACAATTTATGTCTATTGTTCACTTAGCTCATGTTTGACAACCATAAGCTATAGCCTTTTGAGCTTATTGAAAAAGCCGCGTTTGGTAAGCCATAAACTAGCTTTTTGAAAAGCTACTTTAGATAACGTTTCAATAAGCTCCCAGGGCTTTTTCACCTTTTTTCAATTATGCCCATTATATTTTAGAATTGAGTAATATTTCAACTTGTCATTTTAGGTCATTTTACATTATCCAGCTTATCGGCTAGTATCTACCAAACATGGCTAGTTTATTAGCTAACATATGAACTAACATCTAGTTTTTCAGCTGGTTTGCCAAACATGGCCTTAACAATGAGGGAATATTGAACATATTAACACCTGCACCCTGCTCAAACCCCCACACAGATATAGGTTATATTTCTAACCAACTGACCACTACCATGCATGATACAGGCTATGGACACGGAAAGAAAAGGAGATAGCTATTGTAACTCACAGTGGATTCTTGTTTCATACACTGGCTACATTTGGCAATGACTGCCATCCATTGGTGAAGAAAGAAATTAACAAACAGTAAGTCATGATGAGTTCATTATTTAGCTAAAACTCAGTTTATTGAAGCACAAAACCTTGTTGCTATCTTAATGTTTCTTCTTTCTTCAAGTGATTCCATTCGAACTAAAATTCCCATCTTCTAAGACGTTCCTTCTTTCCATTTTGCTTGCATATTATTGTTCAAATGACAAAATTTAGTTCAAACCTGAAGAGTAAGCTTTACTTTCAAAGTTAAGTTCAAACTTAAGCAGTACTTTAATTGCATAACTAAAACACACCTTCAGTTTGTCACTCTTCATTCTCCATTTTGTGGGTTCGCGAGTTAAACATTCTATTAGGGTGGGAGAGGACTGGACGTGACGTCCCATGACTGACCGGGTGAGAGTGAGGTAGGCGGGTGACATGGGCAGTTTAGTAATTTACCAATCTTGTCCCATCTCCTTGATTTTTGTTCAACGACAAAAGAAATGCATTTTTGTCCCACTCGGTCCCTCCTGTCATGTCTCAGTCTAATGTTGCATCAAATATGCGACAACAAGTTTTAATTTTGTACTGTCCAGTGTATCAACGCACCCTCGCTTGAACTAAAAGTTCGGTTACTATGTAACTTGAACCATAGTCTGCAAATGGTTTAACTTGAAATTGGTGAAATTTATGTGCAGTTTCGCAAACTGTGAGCTTCGTTCCATGGTGAT
The DNA here is from genome assembly GCA_954870635.1 of Arctium minus. Lineage (NCBI taxonomy): Eukaryota > Viridiplantae > Streptophyta > Magnoliopsida > Asterales > Asteraceae > Arctium > Arctium minus. The sequence continues at coordinate 38,327,117 of OX941080.1, read as the reverse complement.
TGTGGACAAAAGGTGAATTTTTCCATTTTAATCTCTTTCATTACATTGCAATTTTATTCTTTTTCTTTGTTAAATAATTCTTGATTTCATGTTTTTACCTTGTTCCTCCAGCATGCTAGGATCAGATTCTTCGACAACTGATTATCCAGGAAAGATTCCTCCAGGACCAGATATTCCAAGTGCAGCTGTTGATGAAAAGATTGCAAATGATGAGCCGGTTTCAGGGTCCACTTGATTAGCAACATTCTACCTTTTTCACACCCTACCCCATACGAACCATCAAAAAAGATGAGTACTTTTTATCAGCTATTAAATGGCGGTTCATTTACTGTGCGAGTCTAGAAATATGGCATTAATCCTATTTTGTGCGAAACGAATGAGGAGCTGAAACATGAATACAGCAAACATGATAATGCTACTCTTGACGACACTTTATTGTTATGATCATGTGAATTAGATAGAAAGTTTTTATGCCATGCTCTAGATTGCTAAATGCTACTCCCCTGAAAACTGCTATTGGCCCCATGGTTTAAAAAAGCGATCGAGGTGCTCCTCGAGGCGAGGCGGTGTAAAAACGCCCCCGAGGCGCCGCCTCTCTGCCCAGATGCGAGTCGTACGCCTTGTTACCATGAGGCGGTAGTGAGGCGTTGAGGCGTCAATGAGGCGCACGCCTCTAAGATTATTAAATTTTCCTAAATTAAATTTACAGTTGTAAACCACAACCTGAAAAAGCCTGTTTACAACTTACTTTTACAGCCTGGAAAGTTACGACAGGCCACTTTTTTTAATTTTGCATTAGATTTTATAGTATATATTTACTTAAAATACCAAAAGTCAAACCCTAACACTTAACTTATAATAAGAAGACCAAAAGTTTTACATTGAATGTACTGCTTTGTCTTTATTTTTTTTAATTTTTTTTGAGTTTTTTTTAATAAGTACACAGTGTATTGTACACTGAACGTTAAGTGAATATACTGAGTTTTTTTTTATTACATACTGTTTGTGTGTTACTGTTGTACATTGAATATGTTTAAAGTTTTTCTTTAAAGTTTTTCTTTACTGTTTGTATGTGTTTTTCTTTACTGTTTGTATGCTTTTTTTCTACCATCATGTGTTAATTTTGCATGGATGGTATATTTAATGTGTATCATTTAAAGTTAGACACCTTTGAAGTTAGACAGTAAAGTTTTTCTACCATAATGTGTTAATTTCACATACAAACAGTAAAGTTTTTCTTTATTGTTTGTATGTGTTTTTCTACCATCATATTGAGTTTTTTTTTTTTTTTTGGTGTAATATGTTTGAAACCTAATGGCTAATGTTAATATGTTTGGATATTTTTGTATGGATATATAAAATTATGTCTTTTTCTTAAGTGTTGTGAATTTATGATTTTTTTTGTTTTATTTTTTTGAGGCTTACGCCTCGACCGCCTCGAGTACCAATTCAAAAAACGCCTCGAGGCTCGTTTCCGTTTTTTTAAACCTTGATTGGCCCCTACATGTAGTTTTGAGAACTCCTAAAAGCTCGAAACAATATCTCTCATTTCTTAGCATCTCCAACAGATTCTCTAAAATGGAGACTCTAGGACTTTTAACTTTTTTTTTTTGCTTCAACAGATCTCCAAAACTTTCTTAAAAATGTAGAAAATAGGAGAGAGGATAAAAATCTTCAAATTTAGATAACTCTGCAAAATTAAATGCTAAAGGTAGAGAAATGTTTTTATTGCTTCCACCAATAAAGTTGAAGGTATTGTCATTTCATATAAAGTTTATTGGAAAGCTTTTTTATTGGAGATTTTAACGTTTGCTTCTTTTTGGAGAAATTATAGAGAATCTGTTAGAGATGCTCGTAATTATTCCTTCTTTTGGTTTCGGACCAATGAAATTAACCGGGGATGACGAGGAATCCTCTCTCTAATGATCACTTAATTGTTCGTAGAGGCAAGATAAGGTTCTAATATTGATGCTGCTAATTGATCTATTGACTTCAATGGTAAGAAAGAAAAAAACACAAATGCAGAGGAATTTCAGAGCAATTTAGATAGAGAGAGAGAGAGTAGGAAACCCTTGGTCCTGTGTAATTCTTCATTGTGTAAAAAAGATGACCTACTTACAGCTTTAATAAAAGAAAAATGCAAGGTCAAAAAGGCTAACAAACTTTCTAGAAAAAGCATCTAACCAGACATATAGGAGAATACTATTTTGCCCCTTAATACTCCCCCTCAAGCTGTTGAGTGAGCCGAAGGTGAAGCACACAGCTTGTGCATATGAGTCTGATGAAGCTTCACATGCAATATCTTGGTAAGAATATCAGCTACTTGCTCAGAAGAAGAAACTTTTGCAGTCTTGATACAACCAACCTTGATCTGGTATTTCACAAAATGACAGTCAACTTCTACATGCTTGGTGCGCTCATGTAAAACAGGGTTGGCAACGATTGCAAGAGCGGCCTGATTATCACAGTTGAGGACAGTAGGGGGTAATTTTTTGAGGCCAAGGTCTTTGAGGAGGGTAGAAAGCCAAGTTACTTCACAAGTTGTTAATGCCATGGCCTGTATTCGGCTTCAGCAGAGGATCGAGCTACAACAGATTGTTTCTTCGCCTTCCAAGACACAAGGGAATGGCCAAGGAAAATGCAGTAGCCAGTCGTGGATTTTTAGGTGACAGGGCAACTTGCCTAGTCACTGTCACAGTAGGCAGTTAATTTAGCAGCACTGGAGGATGCTAGAAGAATGCCCTGGGAGGGAGAACTAACAAGGTAGCGCAATAGTCTCTTTGCTGCCTGCATATGAACAGATGTAGGAAGCTGCATATATTGACTAAGTAACTGCACAGAAAAGGCAATATCTGGCCTAGTGATGGTCAAATAGATGAGTTTGCCTACTAATCTCTGATAAGAAGTAGGGTTAGGCAAGGGATCCCCCTTTTGTGGTGTGAGCTTGAGATGTATATCCATGGGTAATAGAAGGGGTTTAGCATGTAATAAGCCATACTCCTGAAGCAAGTCCAACGTGTACTTCTTTTGAGACAAGAAAAAGCCAACATCACTTCTGTCAACTTCAAGGCCGAGAAAATATCTCACGGGCCCAAGATCTTTCATGTGAAAAGTGGATGAAAGCATGTCCTTTAGGTGCTGGATATTATCCATACAATTGCCACAAATGAGAAGGTCATCAACATATATAAGAACCAAAGTGATGTTGTTGGCTTTGTGATTAATGAAGAGACTATAATCCGCTTTGGATTGAATATAGCCAAGATGAAGAAGTGTGTTAGATAACTTGGAGAACCACTGTCTAGGAGCTTGCTTGAGTCCGTAAAGAGACTTGTTGAGTTTGCAGACAAGGGTAGGAACAGATTGAGATGGCGTAGAGAATGAAGATGTAACTTGAATTCTGCAACCTTTATGAGAGTACCCCTGTGGCATTTTCATGTAAACAATTTCATCCAAGTCACCATGCAAGAAAGCATTGGTGACATCCATTTGAATCGTATGCCAACTTTCCATAGCAGACACAACAAGAAGAGCCCTAACAGTTGTCATTTTTGCCATCGGTGCAAACGTTTCAGCATAGTCTTCCCCATATTTTTGCTTACACCCAAGAACAACCAACCTTAATTTGTGCCTTTCTATGAACCATCAGGTTATACTTAGTTTTGAAGAGCCATTTACAGCCGATGGCTTTTCTTCCGTGTGGCAAAGTAGTGACATCCCAAGTATTGTTCAATTCTAAGGCATCAAGCTCATTGTTCATGGCTTGAACCCAATGAGGATGTTGGACAACTTTAAAAAATAACGGACCAGAGCTTGCTGTCAAGGTGGAGAGAAAGCATTGAAATTTAGGAGCGATGGTTGTAAAGGCTAGGTTAGAGTTATGAGGGTTGATTGTGGCAATATGGGCTTGATAATCTTGATACCTTAGGGGAGGAACATGAGTTATGGTTGATCTTCTCAGCTGTGGGGATTCAGTTCTCATCTGTGGGGAATCACGAGAAACCGGAGATGGGATAATGGGTTGGACAGTAGAAGAAATGGGAGATGTTGGTTGAGAAGGAGTGGGAGAGTTAGAAAAAAACACATCATCAAATAGTGTGGGTTGCAGTTCCATTGGAACAGGTTAAGGCGCCATGTAAGAATACGTGGAATCGGGATGAAAAGGAAAGATGTCTTCATGAAACTTGACATCCCTTGATACAAATGACTGTGTGGTAAGAAGGTTGAGGAGTTTGTACCCTTTCTGAGTGGCGGGGTACCCTAGAAAAACACATGGGACACCTCTGGGAGAGAACTTGTCTGTAGGAAAGGTAGGATTGTAGGCAAAAGCTAGACATCCAAATACTCTCATATGATCATAAGTGGGAGGGGATTTAAACAGAGCCTCATAAGGAGTTTTATGTTGTAGAAATGGAGTTGGCAATCTGTTGATAATGTGGACAACAACTAAAACACAATCACCCCAGTAAGAAAGTGGAACGTTGGCCTGAAATCTCAATGCCCTCGCAATTTCAAAATATGTCTGTGTTTGCGTTCCACACGGGCATTTTGTTGAGGTCTCTTGACACATGAGGTCTGGTGCACAATACCGTTGTTTGCAAATAATTCCTTACATGAGGCATCATCAAATTCCAAAGCATTATCAGACCGTAGAAATTTGATTTGACTGGCAAAATGGGTCTTCACATACTTGAGAAATTTGAGAAGTATAGATAAGGAGTCTGACTTATATTGCAACAAATAAACCCAAGTGTTTCTGGTATGATCATCAACAAGTGTGATGAAATATCGACAATTTCCTTTTGTGCACACTTTATAAGGACCCCATATGTCAATGTGAACAAGCTCAAATGACACAGCAGCACGAGAGTCACTGAGGGAAAAGGGTAATTTTGTGAATTTGGCCATAGGGCAAGTGAGACAAACCTTAGTATCATGATGTGTGTATGGGTGGACACAAGGAATGTGTTTGAGCTTGGACAAAGAGGCATGACCAAGACGGTGATGCCATAAGGCCAGGGGATCAGAAGGGTCTGGAGTATGAGCTGAGATGTCACCATGACCAGGTGCAGACCAAGACTCAGTTGCTGCTGTAAGACAAAGAGTCGAAGGAACATTGCCAGTCCCCAAATAATAGAGACCATTTCTGGCTTGACCCATAGCTTTTACCTGTTTGGTATGACTGTCCACAATTACACAGTGAGTGGGGTAGAACTGGACTTCACATTGATTGTCCTTGATCAATCTCTGAACAGAAAGCAAGTTGTGCTTGAAGAATGGAACACACAACACATTATCAAGAATCAGACCATTTGCCAGGTTGACTTGGCCTATATGAGAAATCACAACAGTGCACCTGTAGGAAGATGAATAGGAGGGGAGTTTGTGGCTAGAATGGGCTTGGAAAGATTGTTGACATAAGGTGTCATGTGATCAGAGGCACCAGAATCTATTATCCATTCATCAGAGGAGTCATGAGCATGATGACACGAAATCATACCAGAGAAGTGATTGTCAAGGTCTGCATCAGTATCAAAGTCTTTGAGAGAGGCCATTTGAAGCTGGGGCATCAATTTTGCTAGTTGCTCAAGTTGTTGAGGTGAGAAAAGAATACCATCTGATTTGGGGATTGGACTTTGTGCAGAGGCTGCCATTTTTGGAGAAGGAAATCTGGGTCCAGGAGACCATTTGGAGCTTGAGACTGGAAGTGAGTTTTTTGGTCTAGAAGAAGGGTGAGATTTGTATTTTGAGTGCCACTTTGGATATCCAACAACAGACCAACATTTTTCTCCACTGTGACCTCTCCCTCCACAAGCTCAAGCTGAACAAACCAACATTTGTGTTTGATTTTTATCAGACGGGCCTCTGCTATACATGGCAGATAGATCATAATCAGTTTTAGAGGTGTGCAAAATTTCTCTCTGTGCTTCTTCTTGCTGAATAGCAGATGATGCATTCTCAACTGTAGGAAGGGGATTCAACAACAACAACTGACTTCTTTGAGGGCCATAAACCTCATCTAAACCATTAAGAAATTGAAACAACTTTGACTCTTCCTTTTGTAAATCAATGGCAGAAAGCGGTTTTTTAACCTCAGTTGTTGGGTTAGAGACAATAGGAAGCATATTCATGGAATCCAACTCCTCCCATAAAACACGCAAAGAAGTGTAATACTCTTGAATAGGCATAGAGTTCTGTTTCATCTCATACAGGTCCTTGTTCAATTTGTATTTTCTAGACCCATTGGTAAGAGAGAAACGTTGTTCCAGATTTTGCCTGATCTCTTTGGCTGAGGTCATGTAGATCACAAATTTCTTAATAGTAGGTGAAACATTAAAAGTAATCCAAGCAATTACCATATTGTTGCATGTTTCCCACATAGCGGCTTTGGTCTCGTTATCAGTGGAGGGAAGAACAGTGCCATTGACGAAACCCAGTTTGCGTTTTGAGGCTAGGTTAATCTCCATAGAACGACGCCATGATCTATAATAAGATGATCCCTGAAGTTTTTCAACTTGAACAAAGTTTGCACTTTCTGATGGGTGCAGAAAAAGAGGATTTAACATATCCTGGAATGACAACTTAGAGTTTTCCATCGAGTCAAGAAAAAAAAAAACAGAAGAAGCTGATAATACCCAAGTATTATTCCCCATGATGGAATCCATCTCATCATTTATTGCTTCTTTCCAGAAAGCAATATCTTGAGACTTCATAGCCTCATCAAATGATTTTATATCTTCCTCAATACTATAACAGTAAGAGAGTTGTGACCCAATCTCATCTCTTGATCCCTCTACCAAGTATACTTGGGAATCGGGACCAAAGGATTTTTCGATCCTTCCTCTTTTGCTCTTTCGAAGCATCGGAGATTCGGTTGGAACAATTGCTTATTCTTCAACCTCACTAGTTACACTAGTACTTGGAACAAGGTCTTTTGGCCTAGGTATTGAAGAGAATCTATTCTCATCAAATAAAGCATCTCTCGATTCTATAACGGTGTGAATCACTATAAAATCATTAGGTTCAATAACATAGAACCTATAGGCCTTGGAATGCTCGGCATATCCAACAAAGATGCAATCAATACCTTTCTCACCCAAGGTTTTCCTTTTGGGTTCGGGTAGTCGAACAACCGCTCGACAACCCCAAACTCGAATATAATTCAAGTTAGGCCTTTTCTTGAACCAAAGTTCATATGGGGTAATCTTGTTCCTTTTATTGGGAACTCGATTTAATAAATAACAAGCCGTTAACATGGCTTCACCCCAAAATCCATCACTCAATCCGGAGTAGGATAACATAGAGTTTACCATTTATTTGAGAACTCTATTTTTCCGTTCCGCCACACCATTTTGTTGTGGTGTATAGGGCGCCGTAGTCTCATGGATAATTCCTACGAATTGGAAAAACATGGGGTCGTAATATTCCCCATCACGATTGGTGCGTAAACATTTAATAGAATTGTTCATTTGCAATTCAACCTCTGTTTTATAAATCTTAAAAGTTTCTAACGCTTCATCTTTTGAGTGCAATAAATAAATATAACAAAAACGTGAAGCGTCGTCAATAAAAGTAACGACATACTTTTTATTACCAAAAGACGGAGTTGAATGTAAATCACAAAGATCACTATGAATTAATTCAAGCACCGACGAATCCCTTTTCACATTAGGAAAAGGTTATCTAGTGATCTTTGTCAACATACAAGTTTTACATTTTTCGGTTTTAATATCAAAGGCCGGAATGAGACCGTCTTTTGACATTTCAACCATTCTTTTAAAATTAACATGACCAAGCCTTGCATGGCATAAACTAGAATCAACACAATTCTCATTTGCAACATAAACGGAATTAGAAACACAATCCTTTTTATTCAAACTTAACATAAACATATTATTATTAAAATAACCAAATCCTACAAAAGAGCCACCTTTTGACAAGGTAAACTTGCCGGACTCAAAAACTTCCCTATATCCTAACTTATTCAAGATACTATCGAAAACCAAATTCTTTCGAATTTGTGGTACAAACAAAACGTCTAAAAGTTCAATAATTTTGCTAGAACTAAACACTAGTCTAACTAAGCCACGTCCAAGAATGGGAGCATTTGACTCGTTCCCCATGTGTAGCACGAATCCGTCTTGAACCGGTTCCAAAGTGGTGAACCAACGTCGATCCTTACACACATGACTCGAGGCACCCGTGTCAATCCACCAAGCATCATCATCATCCTGCACATAAAATGATTCGGATATTAGTGGTACATAATTCAAATTTGAATTAAAACCAAAGTCAATAAACTGACCTTGTCGTAGGAGCTCATTGTATTGCTCTATCACAGGCCTTAAGTCCACCATTTTGTAATTATTAAAATTACTAACAAGGAACTTCTTACTAGAAGCATCCTCCGCCATGTATTTGGACTCAAGAGAGTCCCATAGCTCTTTGGCAGATTTGACATTTTGATAAATGTCAAAGAGGGAGTCACACATACCGTTTAAGATGTGGCCACGACAGATGTAGTCGTCGTTTTCCCATTTGCCGCGACGTCGGGTCATCTCCAACATCTCGTCCTCCATCACCTCCGGCATCGGAGTGCTTAGCACGTACACTACCTTCAATGTCGTCAACAGGAAATGCATCTTCTTCTGCCATCTTCGAAAGTTGACACCTTCAAAATTTTCAAGCTTGGTGAACTTGGTCTTCATATCTCTCACGGACTGATCACTCTCCATCTCTTACACGATGAAAAATATCACTTAAGATTGTTGGGGAGTGGGGCTGAAATCGATGGAGAGAAGAGAAGAGAGAGTGATCGACTTGGATAAGAATGTGAGATAGCGTGAGAGCTCGCTTTCCTTAAGTGAGATTTCGACCCTATTCTGCCTGGGTATCACGAAATTCACTCGAGGATAATCTCAATTCACCGGTATTGATTCTGGCGAAAATCGATCCTATTTAAACACCAAGAGAATCGTTACCGATCCTATATTATTAATGATAATAATTTACAGTTTAATGGGAATGATTGTAGACATTATTGTCTGGCGGTTACACAATGATTTGGGGGTTACAAAATGATTTTCATAAAAATTGGCAGTTACAAAAACTGGACGTCCGCGCGACTGGCGGCGCGAGTGGACCCACGCGGAAACCCGCGCCAAACACTGGTCGACAAACATTCCAGTGTCCCGCGTGACTCGTGGCGGGGATAGAGTCGCGCCGTAACCCGCCTCAAGCACTGTTTGTCGAACCCTCTAAAGTCCCGTGCGACTTGTCGCGCGATTGTACCCACCCGGAGACTCACGGCAAACACTGTCAACCTAATCATTTCCACTTAGTAACCCTCCAAACATGACCATCCAACAATCCCGGGTGCTAGCTAGCTTACACGAGTGTGAACTCCACACCTCCTAGCTCGTGTTATAGCTTAGCTACCAACCCCATTATTATCTTGTGAACCCAATCACATAAAATGAACCGATGATTTCACTAAAATCACCAACACGATAAAGCTAATCACGCCTAAGAACTTAAGAGATTATTTAATTTCTTATTCGTGATTAAGATCCGGTTGAAGAGCTTGTGTTAACCGGTGTGAATTTAAGGAAAAATAGAGGTCGTTAGAGCTTGTTAACGACTATAATCAACTTGGGTTCGTTCTTTGTGTTTACGTTTTTGGAATCAATGATAGGTGTTACCGTCTTAATCGGAAGCGAACTAATGTTGGGTTTTCTCTTTATCATTTTTAATTAGTTTTTAATTGAATGTTTAGTTTAGTTAATCTAATCCACCCCTCCCTTTTGTACTAAAAGTGTAGAAGTCGAATAATTTGTCACAACCAATCCCTGTGGATTCGACCCGACTTACCACTATTACAATATTTATTGTGATTTGGGATAGTTGGAAAAAATTAATATTACTATTACTTGACGGTCTCGACACCCGTCAAATTTTTGGCGCCGTTGCCGGGGATTGGTTTCGGTGATCGTTATTTAGTTTTTACACTTTGTTTTTCTTTTAGTTAATTTTCTTTTATAATTTTATTGTTTATTTGAGTTAATCGTGTACCTAACGTCGATAGTCTTTTAAGTGTTTTTTTTATCTTTCATGGCGGATTATCCATATCATTATAGGTCACGGTATACCACCAACACACGAGACTCAAATGAGGTAAATATCTCTTCCCTTGAGACTCAACTTTTAGATCTAACATCTCTTGTGATACAGTTGGTTTGTAAAGAGCCACAACAGGTGAGAAGATGTGGGGCATACATTACCAATGCTTTTTCAACCAACCGGTACCCCACATCACAATATCACACCAAGCCAACCTACTCTTATGGAGGATTTTCAAGCCAATATCATGGTCCGTCCGAGTTATACACTAGCACCTACACTCCAGGATGACAACCCCGTCCATACTTAAACGAGTATGACTACAACCGGTACGACCCTTCTTATCCTTGCTATGAATCAACACCACCGACAACACAAAGATATTATGGGGATTCAGGTATGTCTCTTGAAGAAATTGTTAAATCACCAGCTCTTACTACATTGGAATTTCAACAGGAGACAAAGGCAAGCCTTCATAACCTGGAAAACCAAATTAGCCAGAACGAGTCTTCAATACGTTAGTTGGAAGCTCAATTTGAAGAAAAGTTGGGATCAATGAATAAGAAGAGGCCAAAAATCTCCTTAGAGGAAGAGGAAGAAGAAGAAGGCACAAACCTATCTACTTCGCGAGATGTCAAAAAAAAGGGAGAAGATGTGAACATGTTGGAACCGGTGGTGGTACCCCCTCCTTTTCCTACACCGTTGGTTGATCTAATAAATGAGGGGGAATTTGTAGACACTAGGAGAACCTTCACCATAATAGAAACACTGACAATAGATGATGAGAAGGGGAACCTGGATGAAGATACTTTTGCGAAGCTGAAACGTCTTACTACATTAGAGAGCAAATGACCTATGCTTGAAATCCGGACAGATTTCAAAGCACCCCAACATCGCGTGAAAACGCATGTATGGGGTGTTGACTTGTTAGATACGGGATAGCGTGGGAAGTGTCTAGCCAAATACGTTAAAGAACGGCGCTGATTGGGAGGCAACCCAAATTTTTATTGCTTTATTTCCATTCTAATTTAGTTTTATGCAATTTTAGTCGTCTTTTGAGTTGATGAGTTTTGTTTCCAGGTTTGACCTTCATTGAAGTCAGATTCTACCAACCCCCCCCCCCCCCCCCAAAAAAAAGTTCAAGAGGCTTCCACCACAAGCTTGGATCATATATTGGGGAATAGTCTACATATTCAGGGGAGTTTTCTTGTTCCCTTTGATTTTTAATGATTTAGACTACACCATTGAATGCATATATTGAGGACAATATATGATTTAAGTTTGGGGATGGAATAAGTGTGGGGATATTGCATGAGTAAGGACTAAATTTTTTGAATTTTGACTTGTTTTTGGGCGATTATTACGTAAATTGCATGAGTTGACAAACTTTCTACTTCTAATGCCATAACATGAATGATTGTGTGGTTTGCTTGTGTAGTCGTGATTAACACATTTGAAATAACCTTTGTGAGTCTTGCTAATTTTATAGACAAAAATGCACCTGTGAGCTTTTGAGCCATGATTGAACATTATATTCAATCTTATTCCATTTCTATTGGCATTGCATCTTCCATTTCTATGTCATTCTAGAACTTGCATTTTGGCTCTTCGAGATTGCATTTAGGTAATGGTAGTGTGAAAATGAAAAAGGCCATCTTTGTTGCTATTTAAACTCGTCTAGCCTAAAAGCCAACCTTTAAACATGTATTCCGTTTTGATCACCCCTTTGAGCCTAATTACCATTTTTTGTCATTACACCACAACTTAACCCTTAGCTAAACTGATAATCCAAGATCACTCTAAATCTTAGAGAGAGAAAGTTGAGAGAGAGAGAGAGTTATGTGCCAAAGTCTGTGTATTCAATGTATGTGTTCCAAGAGTTACACAACACAAGGCCACAAGGGACTTAAATACCCTTGGCCAATACAAGATATTACAAGCTCTAAGAACCAGTATTAGACCAAATCTATAAATACAATGATTACTATAAAATTTGACTTAACAATCTCCTCCTTAGTAATCATTAGCGCTCCGGTCTTCAAAGTAAGCTGTTATATCCATCATTGAACTCTAATCAAACCTGCTAAGCGTTTTAGCGTAGCTTCTTGACTAAAAAAAAATTCTTCTCAGCATCTTTCAATCTATTTTGCCTTTGCTGCCTTGAAAATAATGGACCTGTTTGTAATAAGCTTGGAGGAACAATCGGTTCATCAGCTTGTGCTCTAGACGACACACTTCTTTCAAATGTACTCGAAGAATCTATGGTGGTCGGAGCTTAAACAACAAAAGAACTAGTATGGCTGAGAAAATAGAATCTTGAGCAGATAAACTTTGAACTCTTTGTCTCTTTAACTTCTCCCCCTCATGACCTTGATGATCTGGATCAACTTGGTCATGCAAATGTTGGAGACGAGACAACTTCAGATCTGCAAAATTCAGAATAAAGGAGAAAAAGGAAGGTTTGCGCTACATGTTGGTGGCGCAAACTTAGTTTTGCGCTACCTGAAGGAGACGCAAATATGAGTTTTGCGCTACCAACTGTTGGCGCAAATCTGACTTAAACTCAGAAATTAATCACATGTTGAGCTCTTTTACTCCCCCTACACAAATGCACTAAATATGAAAATTCAAGTTAGCATTCGTATAGAAAATCAGATACTCCCCCTCGAAATTAGATAAGATCTTTCAAAATATTCTCCTTATTTACTCCCCCTCGAAAAATGCACAGACCAAATTACAGAGATATAGATACACAAACATAACAACATCAGTGTAAAAAAAATATACTGAATATAAATTTTGAAACAACTAAACATATAAAATTTTAAACACTATACAAATTAAATTCTACGTAGTAAAATATCACAAATTAATCCATCAGCTGAATTCAAATGTATGTTTTTGGATACAGATACAAGTTTCATTGCATATCAAGTTAATACATGTGCAATTTCAAAAGCTTTCATCAATCTATTCAGTGTGCTAGCATGCGAACTTCGATTAGCTTCAAGAAAATGCAATTCTAAAAATATAATAGAGAACTTTGCCTTTACTCACACTAAGCTGTCAAAAATTAAGACTTTCATAAATTTATAGGTTTATCGCAACTCAAACATATCACCAAGTATCATGAGATGTGTGCTCATTGGCATCTTTTAGCATTGTGCACATTGGCATCTTCACATGAGTGTGCTCTTTGGCATCTTTTAAGCTTGTGCACATTGGCATCTTTTAATCAAGAAGTTTGGTAAGTAAAGAACATGTCATAAACATAACTTTCTATCTGATCCTATTGCAGGATTTGGGCCAGCCGCTCCCAGACCAGTTGGCCTTAGGGGACTAGGTGTCAAGCACCCCTTGGAACTTACTCTCCCAGACCAAAAAGGCTATATCGACACATCCTAAACCCATTCATACTAGTAGAACATGACTTTCGATCTGATTCTATAGAAGGATTTGGGTTCGATCACTCCCAGACCAATTGACCTTAGGGGACCAGATGACAAGCATCCCACGGAACTTACTTTCCCAAACCAGAAAGGTCACAGGTACAAACTTTTAAACTTAGAGATTTCTGTATTTTATATATATTGAAATCATCTCAATCACTCAATTTTACATCTAAATGCTTAGCCCATATTTTCATTACGATCCATAATTCTGACTTTTTTGGTTTTCTAAGCATTGTAAACTATAAATATTCTGAATAACACAACTTTAAAGCAGTATCAAAAGTTTCAAACATGTTGCTGACCTTTCGACTTTTGTAAGACTTGAAAATTGAACATATAAAACTTAGATATAAACAAAGCAACTTGAAAATTTATCCTAGACACACATATTATTCAAAAGAAAGAAAAACTGTAAAACTTTTACTTTATAGAATAAAATTTGTGAAGGTTTAAACTTTTAAATTCAACATGCCAAAATTTGAAAGCAAGTTAATATTTAGTTGGAACAAAATATAATTCAAAAATACCTTCTTCCACATGATGCTTTATGAAGTGTTACCTCATATCAACGTTTTGGGTCTGGTTGCTCAGATTCTTGAAAAAACTAGAGATAACTGGAACAACATCACAGTTAGAGATAAATGCAGCGGAATAAAGTAGATGCACTCACAATTTCTCATTTGTCCAGAAGCTAAATGAATTGAAGAACGAATCCTAAACTGATATGTTTAGAAGTCGAAGTCCATTAAAGTACGGGTTCTAAGCTGATATACTTAGAAGCCTTCTTTCTCTTACTCCCCCTTGACATTAGATGCCTGCAACTCAGAATTAATCTTTGGTTTTGGAACCCACTTGTATTTGGGTCCATATTTGTTAGTTGCAGTTCTTATGGGAGTAAATTTGTTAGATTTAACATAGAAAGCACGAGAAAAATAATCAGATGAATGAACAGAATCATCAGTAGAGGACGAAGCATAATCATCTGAACTTGAACCAGAGGAGGAATAAGAGACATCTTTTGCAATTTGAATCATTTGCTTTATTGAATATTTGAAAATTTTATTACAAGTAGCAAATGAATCACTTCTACAAATTTTGTCTACATTTCGATCCTCATCAGTCACAAATTCATCAGATTTCCGCTTGATCCTCCATATCTGCCTTGTAGGAGTCCTCAAAGTCCTATCTGAAATATTTGAATCAAAAGAATTAGAATTTTCAGAAATAACAGAAGCTTGTTTCTTTGACTTTTTTGACCTTCTTCTTTTACGCTTTGGTTTATAATAATCATCATTTAGCGTAAAAGATTCATCAAGAATTTTTGATTTAAGATTTGAATCTGAAGAAACAATTTTACCTAAGAAACTCAACTGATCAGACAATAAACCTGAACTTGCCTCGGAGTCAGAAAATTTTTCAGAAAATTTTTCAGATTTTAGAACTTCCTTTTTGTTTTCTTTAAAATCAGAAGAAAGACCAGAAACATAATCTTGTTTTTGAGAAATTAATTTTTCTTCAAGACTTGACGTCATGAAAGAAAGAATTACATCTTTTTCAATTTCTCTTTGAATATTTTGTTCTTCCATTTTATCTTCAAGATCAATGATTTTGCTTTCTAAAACTAATGGAGGAATATATCTCTTAGAATTATAAGAAACCGGAGATATATTTTCTTTATTAGTGTTAGTAGCACATATATCAAAATAATCATCAGATAATGAAGATTTAATAGGAGATAACATTTAAACTATTTCTGTTCTTCTTTGATTTTTTTGGAAAATATTTGGCATTTTCGCGCGTGTAAACAAAAGGAATTTCCTTTTTCGTGATGTTCATTCTTTTCTCATTTTTGATTTCTAAAACTTGTTTTTCACTTGTCCAATGAAATTTGAACTGAGGAGCATATCTTGCAAGATTTAGATAATCGTATTCATATAAAGTGGGAACTTCTGTTTTTGCTTTGTCTAAAAAATGAGGATTTTCAAAGCCATGTCCCCATTTTTCTTTGATAGACTCATAACTCCGTGGTTTATTCAAGTAAATAGTTTGTTCAGTTTGATTCCGTAGATATAATTTTTCTTCCAACTTGTTTATTTTATCCGAAAAACTTTCTTTTTGTTTGGTCATTTCTGTCAAAGAATCAAGATAAGTCATATTTGATTTTTCTAAATCATCTAATTTCTTTTGAAAGATTTCTTTTGTATGAGTCAAAATAGATTTTTCATCTTTCAAAGAAATTTGTAATTTTTCAATCAAATTTGACTTTTCTGTATTTAATTGTTTTTCAGATAATAACTTTGAGCGAAGATCATGTAAAGCAGTTATAATGATGTTCATTTGTGAGGATATAAATTTGAAGTCAAATTCAGAAGGTACCTCAGATTCATCAGTTGAACCTTCATCATCATCATCAGTCTCATCATCTCCTATGAAGCACATATGAGCAGTTTCCATATTGTCAGCTTCATTGTCAGAGTGATCTAGCCAGAATTCTTCTTCAACCAACAGAGCGGTTCCATTCTCTCTCTTTTCGGCTAGCTCCAATTTCTTTCTATAATATGCCGAATCCCGAACCACCTTTGCTCGACACTCCTTTGAAATGTGACCCGGCTTTCCGCAGTTAAAGCATGCTGCAGGTTTCTTAGTCTCGGGCACTTGAACATTCTCGTTCTTCTTAGACCCTGAAGTGAAGCGAAGGTTGTTGGAACCCGAACGAGGTTGAAACTTCTTATTATAATGCTGAGAGAGAAGAATCATCGCTTTCTGTAGTGCTTCGCCATCGTCATAAGTGGCCCCGTCATAAGCATTATCAGACAATGCTTGTTCAGCTAATTGGCTTGTGAGAAGTGCAATCGGGCCCACTGTCTTTTTGTTCTTCTTGTCAAGTTTAGCCTTTTTTTCCTTGACAATGCTCTCATCTGTCATCAAATTCTCATAAAGCTCTTGAATTTGCATTGAAGATATCCGGACATCATTCCTCAATCGATGGCAAGATTTATTCCATTCCGGTTGCAGAGCGTTGAGAAACTTCAGATTAGTTTCTAACTCATTTTTAGTCACTTTGATCTTTTGCAGATCGTTCATTATTACCGAGAACCTATCAAAGACACTTTTCAAAGACTCCCCATCCTTTGCTTTGAATTCCTCAAAATTGTTCATGTAGCGCGTTTGCCGAAGTTGTGTTGCAACCGTTGAACCAAGCATAATCTTTTCTAACTGATTCCACATCATCTTCGGATCGTGCTTGAAGCAATCAATTCGATTGTAGATAAAATTAGGCAATGCTAACATCAGATTAGACTTAGCTTCACGATCAGCTTTTTCTCGTGTAACCTCTTCGGCAGTTAAGGGAGTATCGTTCTTAGGTCTGACGAATGGTCCTTCAGTAAATGACTTCATCATGTTCTGTCCGTTTGCTTGACGCTCGATGAAGTTAATGAACCGATCTTGCCATTGAGTGAACTCATTTTCATTGATTAAAACAGGAGGACGAGTATCTGTTCCCAACGACATCATAATATCGTTCTTGTAAAACTGAGCTTGAAAAGAGAACTTTGACATATCCATATCTTCAAAAAAATCTGAGAAAAAATCCCAAGTCTTGAAACAGAGAGACTGGCGCAAATAGGAGATTTACGCTAACAGTGACTGGCGCAAACTAGGTTTTGCGCGAACAGAAGATGGCGCAAACTTGACTTTGCGTGAGATGTAGGTGGCGCAAACAATGTTTTGCGTGAGAGTGATGACGCAAAATGAACTTTGCGTTAGACGATAGTTGCGCAAACTTAACTTTGCTCGAACAATAACTGGCGCAAACTTGTTTTGCGCGAAAAGAAGATGGCGCAAATGAAGATTTGCTTGAGTAGAAGGTGGTGCAGAAATCTCTTTGCGCAATATGAAGATAACGAAAAACGAGCTTTGCGTGATGAACTTTTCGCGAAAAGACTTGAGCTCTAAAAAAAACGATGAACTGGCGTAAAGACTTGATGAACTTATGCAAATCCCTGATTAACTCGCACAAAACTCTGATGAACTCGCGCAAAACTCTGATGAACTGGCGCAAACCTGATATGAACTGGTGCAAAGTTTGATGAACTCGCGCAAACTTTGAATCTGGCGCAAAACTAAGAAAAAACACAAGAAACTTCAAATTTCGATTACATAATCGAATCTGATGAAATAAACTCACACATATATGATCGAAAACACTTTTCTAAACACTTTGAATCAACCAATTCGATCAAAAACTGCAAAATCGTGAAAACTTGAAATGAACAGTACGCTAGTCGACTTTTCCAGTAACTCGAAAAAATTTGAAATTGAAGATCAAAAATCGATTTTCTTGCAATCTGATGTGAATCAAATATATTCTACTATTAAAATCGGATCCAGCAAACCAAACTACAACAAAATTTGATCAGAAAACAATCTAAATTTGATGAAAAATCAAAAAATGAGATTTTCTTAAAAAAATCAAGAAAATCAATCAAATTTTCTGATTCAAACACAAATTCAGAATCAAAACATGTATCTCTCAATCCTCTCAGATTCAGATTAGGATCTGATACCAATTGATAATCCAAGATCTCTCTAAATCTTAGAGAGAGAAGGTAGAGAGAGAGAGAGTTATGTGCCAAAGTCTATGTATTCAATGTATGTGTTCCAAGAGTTACACAACACAAGGCCACAAGGGACTTAAATACCCTTGGCCAATACAAGATATTACAATCTCTAAGAACCAGTATTAGACCAAATCTATAAATACAATGATTACTATAAAATCTGACTCAACATAAACACTTCACTTACTGGACTTTGGGAATGAGACTTTATGCTTTTAGTTAGACTCCCTTAAATTGTAGTCCCTCTACATGATCCAAAATGCCGATATAATGATCGGTAGAGGTTTGAGAAAAAAAAAAAGAAAAAAGAAAAAAAAAGTATAAAAGAAGAAGAAGTATGAAAAGAAAGAGAAAGAAAGAAAAAAAATGATGATTAAATGGAGACTAATTTCAAGAAATATACAATTGTCTCCATAGAGTGCAAGCAAAATAAGAGCCCAAAAAGTGAGAAATTTTATGAAAACATTGATATGCAATGTCCAGGAGCAGACAATTTAATTCATGGTTTCTTTTCCAAAGTCCAATCTTAGTCACTTAACCAAATTTTTCCCACCTTGACCCTTAGCCAAGCTACAACCCATAACTAAAGTTCTTTTAATTCACACTTAGTTTTTACCGTTGGTAATAGAGAATTGAGACTTGATACAAGCCTATGGTAGTGCATTTTCATGTGAATTGATGATTTGAGTGAAAAACACTTACACCTTTGTACAAATGAGCGATTAGAATATGTTTATATCATTTGTGAGGTGTTGGTGAAATTATCATGTATTCATCTTTGATTTGTCTTGAGTGTTGATTATAGGTATATCGGTTAAGCTACAACTTCATGCAATGCTATGTCTATTTTCTAAATTCTTAAAAGTCGACTTGTGAGATTACATCGTGCTAAAACCTTAGTGTTTGCCCAAGGACGGTCAAAGTTCTAAGTGTGGGGATATTTTGATAGTCACATTTTTGTACTTAAAAATGGTATTTAAAAGCCCACTTTCTTTTATCCTTTTGTCTCTAAAATGTATTCTTTTTAAAGTCTTCTTTTATTCTGTGAGGTTCCAAGCCCAAAAGCCCATAAAGACATCTAATGGACTTGAATTGGACTTGTGCGTGAGAAGGAGAGGACGTGAAGGGAAGAGCCGATCGAGAAAGGGAGGCGGGCGACCTCTAAAGTGGGCAAAGTCGTGCCATAACCCACGTTCGACACTGTGGTCGATCAACTCAGGGACGCGAGCAAGTTTCTCGCGCGGCTAAGCCCGCGCCCAAAGCCGCGTGCGGCCGAAATCGTGGTCTGGATTTTCTTGAAGCGGTTTTCAATTGGGGGGAAGTATAAAAACGAAGGGAAACTGCCATAAAGGGGGGATCACATCATATTTTGGAGAGCAAGGAAGAACTCATCCGGTTTTTATTTTGGGTTTAGGTAATTTCATATTGTTGCAATTGTAATTTAGGTTTTTCCTTTCCATTACAACATTTGTTTGATTTGATTCGGATGGTTTGATACCTTGAGATTCCATTGTAAACATTTGGGACAAGCTTATTTGCTTGATTTCTATTTTCAATGTTAATTTCATTTGGGCTTTCAGTTAGTCTGATCAATTGATTGAATTTCTTATAAATGATTGTTAATCAAATCCTAGATACATAATCGTCTTGGATTTTGATAAAGTAACAACTGATTTCGTTTGGTTTCAATAAAGTTTCTGAATCGAAGTCTTAAAATCTCGCATTCAAGGCCTTAATAAGCTGAGCTTACGAGCTTATGGCTTTGAGTTGATGTATTTCTAGTCCGATAAAGCTAATCACGCCTAAGAACTTAAGAGCTTATTTAATTTCTTATTCATGATTAAGATCCGGTCGAAAAGCTTGTTTTAACCAGTGTGAATTTAAGGAAAAGTAGAGGTCGTTAGATGTTGTTAACGACTATAATCAACTTGGGTTCGTTCTTTGTGTTTACGTTTTTGGAATCAATAATAAGTGTTACTGTCTTAATCGGAAACGAACTAATGTTGGGTTTTCTCTTTATCATTTTTAATTGAATGTTTAGTTTAGTTAATCTAATCCAACCCCCACCCCCACTTTTTGTACTAAAGGTGTTGAAGTCGAATAATTTGTCACAACCAATCCCTGTGGATTCGACCCGACTTACCACTATTACAATATTTATTGTTATTTGGGACAATTGGAAAAAATTAATATTACTATTATTTGACGGTCTCGACACCCGTCAAACACTTTGATCTCCATGGGAAAGCCCCAAAATCCGTTAGGGTTCATAATAGAAGGTGGAGGAACGTTTTGGGAGAGAAAGGAAAGAGAGTGGAAATGAGAGAAATGGCTGAAAATCGCACTTTTAACAAACTGGTACCTCTCAGCGAGAGTTCCGAGCGATTGTGTCACTAACACTCTCGCTGGCACAATCGCCCATGTGTCCCAAACCCCAAAAATCCGTCTTTTTCCCCCTCTCGAAGAGCTTGGCATCCGAAACAGATAATTATACTAACATTTAAGGGTAATCATAGCTTGATTGGGGAAAGAAAGGTAGCCAATACGTACCGAAATTCCGGAAGTTACAGTGCCCAAATAGGAAGTGGTTTACCAACTATAGAAGGATAAATGGTGAAAACGTGGTGATGAGAAATAATCACTCCTGCAAAATGGTTGGGCTCAGTTATGTTAGAATCAGAATACATGATGGAGTGGTTAGAACTTTGTTGGATGTGAGATATGTTCCAGAGTTGCGGAAGAATCTCATTTCTGTTGGTGCCTTAGACTCCAATGGGTGTAAGATAGTTACATAGGATGGAGTAAAGAAGGTTGTTCGTGGGTCTTTTGTTGTAATGAAAGGTATTCGTCAAAGAAACCTTTATGTTCTTTCGGGTACAGTGACAGAAAGTGCGGCGGTAGGAGCAAATGGTAGTGGTGAAGACCCACGTGAGAACACTCAGTTATGGCATAGGCGGCTTGGGCATATGTCAGAAAAGGGTCTAAATCTGCTTGGTAGAGAAGGTTTCTTGAAGAACTTAAATAAGTCTTGCATGGATTTTTGTGAGCATTGCGTGTACAGTAAAACACATCGGGTTCAATTTAAGTCAAGCAAATTCAAAAGCAGAGGTATTTTAGATTATGTGCACACATATTTTTTTGGGTCTTACGTTAGTCACTTCCAAGGGAGGTTCCAGGTATTTTGTCACTTTTGTGGATGATCATTCTAGATATGTGTGGATTTATTTTCTGAAGCATAAGAATGAGGTATTTGACATGTTCAAGAAGTGGAAAGCAATGGTTGAGAATAGAATGGGAAAGAAATTGAAGAAACTACGATCTGATAACGGTATAGAGTATAAAGAGGGTGCCTTCAAGAAGATTTGTGATCAGGAAGGAATTATTAGACATTGGATGGCCAGAAAAACACCACAGCAGGACGGGGTCGCAAAGAGTCTGTACCGCACATTATGAGAGAGAGAAATGTGTTTCAGATCATATGCTGGTTTGGCTAGAGAATGTGGGCAGAGTTGGTTGCGATAACCTGCTACATTGTCAATCGGTCTCCTCATTATTATTTATAGGGAGATGTACCTTATAGGGTATGGTCAGGGGAACATGCAAATTATGAGAAAACTCAAAATATTCGGGTGCACAACTTATTATCATTTCAGTGAGGGAAAACAAGAAGCAAGAGCCAATAAGTCAATTTTCTTGGTATATGCATCTAGTGTATAAGGCTATCGTCTTTGGTGTTTGGAAGATTCCAAGTTTATAATTAGCAGAGATGTTACATTTGATGAGAACTCCAAGGCAACTTCTTCGAAAGCTATGGTGCCCGGTAGTGATGACATTGAGACAGTCAAGTCTCAAGTGGTTGAAACAGAACCTAAAAACCAAAAAGGTTCTACTCGTATTCACGATGAGATTGGACATGAGACGGTTCAACAAGAAAATGTACATGAACCAAATGAACAAAAGCTCCAGGATAGTGTGGTTTTCACTAGGCCGAGACGAGCATATAAGAAAGTTCAAGGGTTGGGGTCTGATCAACCCTTTAAGCACTATGGGTAAGTAAACTTAGTTGAGTATGCACTCTCGGTGGATGAAGATGAGCCCATATTTTTTAAGGAAGCTATTCGAAAGAGTAATAGTGAGAGCTAGTCGGTTGTTATGGAATATGAGATGGAGTCTCATCGAAATAACCAAACTTGGGAGGTAGTCCCATTGCCCGTAGGGAAGAAAGTTATTGGTTGTAAATGGGTGTACAAGAAGAAAGAGGATCCCTCCGAGCTCGGTGGTACAAGGTATAAAGCAAGGCTAGTGGCTAAGGGGTTTGCACAAAGAAAGAGAGTAAACTACACTGAGATATTTTATCCGGTAGTGAAGCACACTTCTATTTGGGTGCTATTGAATATTGTTGTTCATGGTGATATGGAACTGGAACAAATCGATGTAATAACCGCTCTCTTGCATGGAGACTTGGATGAGAAAATCTATATGCATCAACATGAGGGATACAAGGTTGTGGACAAGGAACATCATGTATGTCGCTTGAGGAAATCACTATATGGATTGAAGAAATCTCCTCGACAGTGGTACAAGCGATTTGACTCCTTCATGCTAAATCATGGGTTTTCCTGAAGTAAGTATGATTGCTGTTTTTATCTGCATAAACTTCATGGAGGTGATTATATCTATCTTCTTTTGTATATGGATGACATGCTTATTACTTCGAAGAGTAAGGTGGATATTGATAGGTTGAGAGCTCAACTTGGTGAAGAGTTTGAGATGAAGGACATGGGTGCTGCTAAGAATATACTGGTATGGAGATTAGAAAAGACAAGTCGAGCCATCGATTGTTCTTGATCCAGAAATGCTACATTGAGCGAGTGATCGCAAGGTTCGGGATGCAAGATGCTAAGTCAGTGGTGACTCCATTGGCCCCACATTTTAAGATCTCTAGTAGACAATATCCCACTATAGCGGAAGAGAAGGCACACATGGAGCGTGTACCTTATGCAAGTGAAGTCGGAAGTTTGATGTATGCCATGGTGTGTACACATCCATATAATTCACAATCGGTTAGTGCGTTTAGCAGGTTCATGGCAAACCCGGGGAAGGCATATTGGGAAGCGGTGAAATGGGTCCTGAGATATTTGAAAGGCACAATTGATATGGGTTTAAGCTTCGGTGGAGATACATGTCGGGTTACTAGATTTATGGATTCAGATCATGTTAGTGATCTGGATAGATATCGATCTACTACTGGTTATGTGTTCAAAATACATGGTGCTCCAGTTAGTTGGCGATCGATGTTACAAGCAATAATGACACTTTCTATTACAGAGGTCGAGTATATAACTATGACAGAGGGAGTGAAAGAAGCACTGTGGTTGTGGGGATTTTTAGATGATTTGGGGTTTGAGCAGGATTGTGTGGATTTGTGGTGTGATAGTCAAAGTGCGATTCACTTAGCTAAGAATCAAGTTTACTATGCCCGTACCAAACATATAAATGTCAGCTATCATTTTGTGCGGGATGTCATAGAGGATGGTGATATTTCTCTTATGATGGTGCACATATATGAGAACCCCGTAGACATGTTAACCAAGGTGGTAGCAGGTGGTAACAGGTGGTAAGTTTAAGCGTTGCTTAGACTTACTTAATATCAGTCGTTGTTGATTGCCCTTGAGGGAAATGGCCCTACGGGGAGGTGTCAGGGTGAGGTGGAGACATCACCTGGTGAGGTGAACTACGATAGCTTGATCCCAGGTGAGGGTACTTAGGAAACCATGATCAAATGGTGTAGCCTGTTGAGTTCTATATATCAAGGGGTGCAATTTTTCGTTGGTGATCGTTCAAAATTTGAGATCTATCAAATGTTGTACGAGGTAGAGTATTATAAGTGTGTTGAGCAGAAGATGTCTTGTGATAAGGCATGGGCACACCTTATCAAGGAATACTCTTATTATGCTAAGTGTTGGACATAACATGTTTTGTCATAAGGCGTAGGTACACCTTATACAGGGAGAACTTTCTGTTCAATTAAAAAGCCCAAGACTTGGCCCATGGTCAAATGGCTCATTATTTTGTATATGTAAGCTTGTTCAGAAGAGAGAACGGTAAGAAGAAGACGAAAAATAGAAAGAACACTGATATCTTGTAAAGGGAAAAGTAGGTCAATTCTCAACCTAATACAAAATGGCTCTCTCTTTTGGTGTGGATGTAGGCATTTATGTTAAACCACGTAAATCTCTCTAGCATTGACTCTACTCTATACTTACTTTGATTGCTTGTTTATTGTTATTACTTGTTTTGGATTTGAGTAAGATTGGGAAACTGATCAGAGGTATAAGGACTGTTTGGTATTCTATTTCTTCTACTCTGTTTCCACTGAGCAACAATGTCAATAATCAATATTAATCGGATTCCGTTACAAATTCAATCAACAGTGAAAACTATATAAGGTTACAATTAGGCTTATTGATTAGTATAAACTATTCAGACATTCATGATTTAGAAGAAAATTTGATCTCATATTTTAAGACCTAGCTAATTATTGAAGTTCCTCCATGAAAATAGGTGGGAGTTTTGGTCTAAAAATATAGTGGCTTACTCTTAGGGGGCGTTTGGTTCATAGGATTCCGATGGAATCTGAAGGAATTGGAATGATCAATTTCGTTGACCAAATTTCTTTCAGGCGTTTGGTTTTCCATGGAATGGAATTGAATTCCACACATTCCACAATTCATGGATTTGATCATTCCATCACATTTGAGAAGGAATTCAATTCCATTCCATCTCGTTTTCTCAAAAAGACAAAACTATCCCCATTTACCTAGATCCATATGAACCTTCGTCGACCACCACCGACCACCACCGACCACCGTTTTGAACCACCGTCGACCACCATCGATCGGAACCACCACCGACCACCGTTCTGAACCACCCCGACCACCACCGATCGAAACCACCGTCGACCACCATCGATCGGAACCACCGTCGACCACCGTTCTGAACCACCGCCGACCACCACCGATCAGAACCACCGCCGACCACTACCGATCGAAACCACCACCGACCACCGTTCTGAACCATCGCCGACCACCACCGATCGGAACCACCGCCGACCACCGTTCTGAACCACCGTCGACCACCACCGATCGGAACCACCGCCGACCACCGTTCTGAACCACCGTCGACCACCGATGGGAACCACCGTCGGCCACCACCGATCGGAACCACCGCCGACCACCACCGATCAGAATCACCGCCGACAACCGTTCTGAACACCGTTGACCACCACCGATCTGAACCACCGTCAACCACCACCGATCTGAACCAATTCCAGCCACCACCGATCTGAACCACTACTATTCAGGATGAATAATAGAACATTCAGGGTGAATAATACACGATTCATGATAAATAATACATGAATCATGGATTCGTGTATTATTCATCATGAATATTGTATTATTCATCATGAATAGTAAATGAACGTTCACCTTTGTTATTTTTAATGAATGTGGACACCCGAGGACATGCATGCATATTCATAATGAATATAACACATATATAGAATTTGACGTTAAAAACGGTTAAAACGAAAAAATCCTGAATATTGTATTATTCATCCTGTATACGGTATTATTCATCATGAATAGTGAATGAACGCTCACCTTTGTTATTCATATTGAATGTGGACACCCGAAGACGTGCATGCATATTCATAATGAATATAACACGTATATAGAATTTCACGTAAAAAACGGTTAAAACGAAAAAAAATATATATCGAGATGGATGTCATATCGAAGAGCACGAAATTCTCGTTTTTTTGATGTAATTTGTTTGATTAAAATATTAGTAGTTTTTAAGATAAATTATTTTAAAATTTAAGGGGGTAAATTTTTTTTAATTAAAAATAAAAATAAAAAGTCAAAGAAGGTAGACGTTGATTCAAAATTATAATTTTGTCCTTAATCACTTCCCAATTAACCTTATTATATATTAACCATTGATTAGTTTTCTAAGTTTTGATCAATGGTTAAAATTTATACTCATGTGTACAATGAAAGATGAGTTTTCATTTGAACCCACCCCTATATATATATGATCCCTGAAAAAAGAAAAAAACCGAAAAACCCATCCTATTTTTTAAATCAAAAATTGGTGAAATATAATAAAAATTGGAGTGAAACAAATTATACCAAAAAATCGATCTTTTTATGATCTTTAGTTTGACGTCCATTGTGATATATTTTTTCATGGTTCTCCGGTTCTTTATTTTTTCAAAGTTTTCCCTTGATCTTTACCATATATATATATATATATATACATTCATATATGTATACATGTATAAAGGGGGTTATTATGCAACCTTTTACATGATGCAACACTTGCAACCTCTGCAACCCTTTATCCATCACAAATTTTACTTTTACTTTTTTTCCTTTTTTTTAATTACTTAAAATGTGTGATGGATAGAGTGGTTGCAAGGGTTGCACCATGTAAATAAGTTGCATTTGAATGTCATTCTACATGTATATATGTATATGTGTGTGGGGTGAATCAAACACAAACCCAATAAATTATACAAACCGGTTTTCTTGTGTTGCATCATATATGAAACTATCAAGACCGTTTTGCATGTGGACAAATAAAAGAAAATATGTTTATATATGAAACACACAAAAAAACAAAAGGCCCTATTGATGAATGAAAGAAAGGATTTATGAGCCCTATAAGTCAACACTTGTGTAAATGAACAAGATGAGTAATATCTTAAAATCAAACTTATTGAATGGTTTGGAGTAATGGTTTTCTCAAGTTTGTAACATCTATTGAGAAATACCCATTTTCATAAGAAGGATGATAAATATAACTTTCACATAATATAAGGTAAATTCACAGTAAAACATATAAATATACACATCTTAATTTCATGTAAAAGTTACAATTTTCACAAAATATAACATACCACTCACATAGTATAAGAATGCAAATTTAATAAAATTTCTCATATTATCCCAAACTTAATAAATTAATATATGCTTTGACAAATATAACTCAATGATTTGGGAGGGCAAGGAAGTCGTTATTCAAGGGAGCACGCGACCATGTGTCATATCACTCAGCGGCGAAGACACGCCATCTTCATGTCGCCACTTTTATATGATTTTTTATGGGAAAATTCTAAGGCTACCCTCTGCCAAATTGTATACCCCTCTCCCTCACATCCTTTTTTTTATTTTTATTTTAATTCATAGTTACAATTTTGGTCCCTTAACTCTTTTAATTATTTACTTTATACCTTTTTGTTTTACGTTTTACATTTTACATTTACATTATATTAACACATATAATCGTATATTAACTAAAATACGTTAAAAAATTAATTTTTAATTTTAACAAGTTACACCATTATAATCGTCTCGTCAATACCTTCGAAATGAGCCCAATATTGAATATTTTTTGATTTAATTATATCATTATATGTTATATATTGTACTTTGGTTAATCGATTTTTTTTTGAAAAAAGAGAAAACGCATCACATCGAACATAAGTTTTTAACATAAAGATAATAAACATAATAATTATATTGCGTCTTTTTTTTTATTCCAACAAATTCCAACTTTGATTATTCATTTAAATCAACATAGATACGAGTACAAGTACACTCTATATGTTTTTCATACATATCTAATCTACGTTTGTATGGGATAATCCACGACATTGCATCTGGAAGTACATGACGTGTCCAATGGTGTATGAGTGTGAGCATTGGGTAATCTCCGTTTAATACTACCTTTATGTAATGATTACCATTAACATGCACTATTGCAATTGACTTGTCTTGGAATGATGACGACGGTTGTGTCCTGAATGGTAAGTATGTCGCACTGCCTTCCATACTGACTGCTCATGTTTTTATTTGTATAACTAACTGCAAATAAACATATTATATACAGGATAAACATTATAGATAAACTACCTGTTTTATTTTAAATATAATAACATAACAAAATAATTTATCATTATCTTTATAAACAGATCATAACTAAAAGTAAAATAAATTACATCTTTATAATAAAATATAAGTTGTACCAAAGCTTTATGAAATTGTAAATTAAGTAATTGGCTTTAATTAGTTGTATTTTGTGCTTAAAATGTTGTAATTAAGAGTTTTTTATGTCTCTTTTATAATATAGTATAAATATATTAGTTATGAGATTATAACTAATATAGATATAGATATATTAAGAGCAAATCATAAAATAAAAAATAAATATTGATAATAGTAATATTGATCAAATCGTTCAATAAATATAAAAAATAAATATTGATAATAGTAGATAATATTGATCAAATCGTCAATTAAATATAAAAACAAATATTTATATTAATAAATGAGTATCCATTCCACAAATAGAAGATGATGTGAGGTACTGTGCTTGGATAAGTTGTACCAAGGCATTATGAAATTGTAAATTAAGTAAGTGGCTTTAATTAGTTGTATTTTATGCATAAAATATTGTAATTAACAGTTTTTTATGTCTCTTTTATAATATAGTATAGATAGTATAGATATAGATAAATTAAACAAATTAAGATTATGGCGGTACATTAAGCTTTAAGACTTGTTTTTAAGAGTTTTTTATGTCTTTTTTATAATATAGTATAGATATAGATAAATTAAACAAATTTATTAAAAAAAAATATCATTTTCTCAAAACCATCCAAAATCGTAACAAAAAAACAAAAAATAAAATGAAACATTAAAATCGTGATGTATCTCGCTGTATTTGCGAGTACGCTTCTAGTATATATATATATATATATATATATTGATTTCCTTAACGTATTTTAAAACGTGTTTTTTAACATATAATAAAATAATTAAATCCAAAAATATTCAATATTGGGCTCATTTCGAAGGTATCGAAGAGATGATTGTAATGGTGTAACTTGTTAAAATTAAAACGTATTTTTTAACGTATTTTGGTTAATATACGATTATATGTATTAATATGGTGATGATGTAAAATAAAAATTAGAAAAGTAAAAGGTATAAAATAACTAACTAAATAATTATAGGGGTATAAAATATAACTTTACATTAAAAATCAATTAAAAACTACTTTTGGAAGTTGTTGTCGTGGTTGTGAGGTAGATAGGGGTTTAGGAGGGGTTGTGGGTTTTATAGGCGGGTAGGGTTAGTAACACCCTTTTTTATTGGGAAATTGGCTTAAAGAGTCACATTACATTGACATATTGGTCTCCTAGCCATTTCTCCACCTTATTGACGAAAATAGACCTAGGTCCGCAATGGCGGACCTGCAGGTCCGCTACCTCCAGAAAAAGACAAAAAAAAATTATCGGTCCAAGCCAGGTCCGCAACGGGTAGGTCCGCCACCCGGCCCAAGTCCGCCATTTCGTCACGTGTCACGATCTCACTCAACGACAGCAGAGGATGGCGGAGGTAGAGGACCTGCAGGTCCGCCATTGCGGACCTAGGTCTATTTTGGTAAATCATGGAGAGAAGTGGCTAGGAGACCAATATGCCAATGTAATGTGGCTATTTGAGTCAATTTTTCTTTTTTATTATTATATTATAAAGTATTTAATTTAAATCTAAATACAATTTTTTTTGTAAGTATTAATAATGGACCATTAATAAAAACTTTCACCGATAGAGATTACTGACAAATATAATTCATTGATAATTTACGACGGATTATCGATGAATTCGAAATTTATCAATTAAAAAGAACTTAAAAAAACCAAAAATAAATTATCCATCGGTAGTTACTAACGGATTTTTACCACGGATTAGGTAGTAAAAAAGTTAAAATATTTGTCAATGATCATTAGGTAATTACTGACGGATATTTTAATTTATTTTTTATTTTTTAATTTGGTTATTTATAATAAATAAAAAAATTTAAATTAAAATATCCTTCCGTTTTATCGATGGATTACCCATGAATATTTTAATTTTATAATTTGGAAGTTTATAAAAAATAAAAATAAAATAAAATATCTGTCCGATAATCCGTCAGAAAATACCGACGAATATATTTAAAACTTGTTTTTGTGAGAGTTCTTTTGATGTATAAATATATTTATCATATATATTATGGGAGTTTTTTTTTTTGTTTTCTTTTATTTTTTAATTTGGAGTTCTAAACAAATTAACAATTTCCCATTACATACATATATACTACATGCATACATACATTCACTTTAGCCAAGTTCGTTAATAATCACTAAAGCCCATGAAGATCCAGTAGTTCATTAAGAGCCGTTGTAACACATCAAAACTCAATACATTTCATCAAGAATCATTGAGATGAAAGGCCCAATACATTTCATTAAGTGCCACATAAGCCCATGAAGGCTCAGTCAAGTTCGTTAAGACCCACTGAAACCTATGAACGCCCAATATAATTAATTAAGAGTCTATTAAAGCAAATGAAGACCTAATGAGGTTAATTAACAATCACGGAATCCAATACGAGCCATCATGACCTATTAGAGTTCATTAAGAATCGTTAAAGCCCATCGAGACCCAATCAATTTCATTAAGAAACATTAAAGTCCATGAAGGTCCAATAATTCATTAAGAACCACTATAACCCATCAAAGCTCAATACATTTCATTAAAAGGTATTGAAACCCATGAAAGACCCAATACATTTCATTAAGTGTCACATAAGCCCATGAAGGCCCAATCAAGTTCATTAAGACTCACTGAAACCCATGAACGCCCAATGTAGTTAATTAAGAGTCATTGAAGCAATTGAAGATCCATTGATGTTAATTAACAGTAACCGAGTCTAATACGACCCCTCAAGGCTTATTAGAGTTCATTAAGAGTCGTTAAAAGCCCATCAAGGCCCAATCAAGCTCATTAAGAACCACTAAAGCCTATGAATGCCCAATAATTCTTTAAGAGCAACTGTAACCCATTAAAGCTTAATATATTTCCCTAAGAGTCACTTAAACCCATAAAGGCCCAATATAGTTCATTAACAGCTACTGAATCTAATACGACCCATCAAGACCCATGAATGCCAGTAAGGTTCATTAACAATCCCTGAGTCAGATACGACCTATTATGTTCAATAACAATTCATCAATAGTTATTGAAGCCGACCAAGGCCCAATTAAGTTTGTTAAGAGCCACTAAAACTCATGAGCGTCCAATATAGTTAATTAAGAGCCACTAAAGCACATCAAGACCCAATGAGGTTCATTAACATTTACTTAATCCAATACGACCATCAAGGCCCATTAAAGTTCATTAAGAGCCACAAAAGCCCATCAATTCCCAATCAAGTTCATTAAGAACCACTAAAGCCCATGAATGTCCAATATAGTTCATAAATAATCAATAACTCTAATATGACCCTCAAGATCTGTTACAATTCATTAAGAGCTACTAAAGTTCATCACATACATGATACACACAGACACACACACATATACATGGAGAGGTTTAAATGAGAACTGCTAAATTGTATGAGAAGTAGAGAAATGATCCTAACCCTTCATCTGGTCAATATTTGTTGCCTTGACTGTGAAGCATCGGATAATTCCTTGCATGGTCTGCAGAAGATAGAGAGGTAGTTTCATAACTTTACAAATAGACGGCAAACAAGTTCATGTGAACCCTTATGATTCACATATGAACTTTATGTTCATATGTGAACCCGTTGATTAGTTCACATGTGAACTATTTAACTGATTTACATATAAACTTACGGATTCATATGTGAATCGGTTAATTAGTTCATATGAGGATCAGTTAACTAGTTCATTTGTGAATCACAAGGGTTTATATGTGATTTAGTTAAGATAGTTCATATATGAATTACTGTTTAAAGTTTTAAAATCATTTATAACCGCAAGCGTACGGTGTCGTAGCATACGGGTCGAACACGGGGAGACAATGGAACAAGCACAGATTTACTCACGATATTAGCTCGTTGCGCGCAATCATTTTCAAAGATTTGATTAACGCTAGAAATCGAATAAATACAACTAAATACTTAAGCTACGCTAATCATAACGAAACTAAGAATCAAGCAAGACTAAGCGAACATACGAATCTATGAAACAAGTAGGACTAAATCTACTAAAACAAGAATCAAATAACAAACTAATTAACACTAGGAACTCAATTTGATAAAAATATTAAATTCTACACTAAGCTATCTAAAATGGTGAATATCGGGTTGGACCTTTCAAAGTGGGATTTGTCAAATTCAAACAATCCTTTTGCCCCTCTTCCAAGGTGACAAAAACCTTTCTTAATTGAAAACCGATTATTTCCATATCAGTTAATTCTAAAAAGAAGCTTTAAGCAAGACAAACTATTCCCAAATAATCAAAACATCTATTTTCATGATGTGATAAAAATCACCAATTGGTTAACCCAAGTTAAAATCAAATTTCCATTTAGATCTCAACCGTTAGATTCAACAAATACCGATTAGTGATTATTTAACAACCCCCAATTTCCATTAGTCGACTAATCAAACAACCATTTTATCGAGAAATCATTTACTTAAAAACAACCACTCGATACAAATCAAGTCCTTACCAATATTCACCCTAAACTATGAATTAGCCAAACATAAATTAAAGAGGCATGAAATCACTAAGAACCAAATGATCAAAAATTAATAAAACAATATATTAAAGCAATAAGGAAATTAAACAAGAACTATTTTATGAAGAAAGCAATTTGGAAAAGATAAAACATAAAAACCCTAAATTTAGATTATCAAGAACATTAGACAATGATAAAATCTAATTTAGCAAACATGAACTATAACCCAAGATTGAAGAAGAACAAGATAGTAAAGCTATCTTATCCATTTAATAAATTAGACATAGCCAAAAACAAGGAAGAAGTAAAAACAATGAAATTACTTGAAGAATCTAGATCTATGAACCACAAATGTGCAGAAAATTGAAATCAACAATCAAAACTCAAATATCTAAGCTATAAACATAAATCAAGAAATAAAATAAAGCATAAAAGGGAGAAGGAGATACAATTACTCTCTAATTCATAGATTCATGCTCAAAATCGAGTTCAATCCATGGCCATAGCTGCAAATCCAGAGTTTGTAATCTCCCTCTCCAAAAAGAGGCTACAAATCTACTCTAAAATGTAAAGGAAACCCTAAAATTGATAAAGAGTATAATGGGGGCTTCTTCCCTAAAAACTTAACACCAAAAACCTTAAATATCCAAGCACAAATGACCGTAATAACCCTATTTAAAAAAAAATCCGGGACCAGCAGCGTCGCTCGCGGCCACTCCTTATATTGCTCACGGCCGCGAGCAGTGCAAATTTGACAGCATCCTGATTTCCTCTTGCTCGCGGCCACGCAGCCAAATGCTCGCGGGCGTGAGCAACTTTCAACTTCTTTTCTCCACTTTTTCCGCATTCTACATCACTTGCACTTCCTTTCTTCTTTTCTTCCTCGATTCCA
Source organism: Arctium minus (assembly GCA_954870635.1). Taxonomy (NCBI): domain Eukaryota; kingdom Viridiplantae; phylum Streptophyta; class Magnoliopsida; order Asterales; family Asteraceae; genus Arctium; species Arctium minus. The sequence goes on along the minus strand of OX941080.1, from coordinate 38,293,429 downwards.
CACACACCTACATAATGAAAACACTCGCAAAAAACGTAAATATACCTGCAACAAAGTAATAGGCATCGAAAAGAGAAAAACTAACCAAAAAGGTAGGAAAAAAATGCATGAGACACGCTAGAATCGGACACAAAAACGATGCGATCTATGCTATAATATGAGAATAAAACGTGCGAAACAAAATACCCACAAGCTAAACCTTCCTTGTCCCCAAGGAATAATCTAGACTAATTTATTAAACGAAACGGGAGAAAAGGGAGAAGGAAAGGAAATGAAAAAAAACGACGACCTCAACGATTATCAAACCGAGTTAAAACACGACCTCACTAAACATAACCCAATGATTCGGTTTCCCCATGCATAAATGTGACCCATTACCACATGCTCAAATTAACAATAGTAGAAGAAACACATATTTGCCAAAGTGTCAAACCGACACAACACCAGACCAAGCATATTACAAAAAACATACCAAATAGGATTTTGCTTACATTATCGCGACCTCTAAGGGAGGGGGGGGGGGAGTGATCTACAAGAATGGAAGCTCACAGTTTCGCTCAATTCACTCAAGTGTGTTTTTGGGATGTGTATACACTCAATGCCTTCCCAATCGAGAAATAGAAAATGCACTTTTGACGTGTTTGAAACAATTCTCAAGTCTAAAGATTTTTTTAAAATTGCATAAATCGAGGACTTTTGGGTAAGGCTAAAGGTTATAGAGGAGTTAGGAGTGCTTATCGGGTTATGAGGATTTATTTTTTGGTTAAAGGGGGTTTGTTTTTGTGCACATTTAGTCTCTTCCCTAATGTTTTCTATGGATTAACGAGTTATTTTGCATTTTTAGGCAAAGACTAAATGCAAATATATATTTTTTTTCTCTTTTTTTTATATATAATTTTTTTTGCCTAAGGTATTGTGTGTTTATTTTTGACTAAATGCCTAAATCCATGCCAATTCGGGAAGTTTTAACCTTAGCGTGTATTTTTTTTGTTTTATGGGTATTTAAATGAAAGGCTAGTGTTTAGGCTCAAAGTGGTTGCAAAGGGAAAGTATTTTTGTGTTTTTTTTTTCAAACATGGGGGATTTATTAGGAAACGATGGCCTCTACGCAATTTTACAATCATCCTAGACGAGAACTTTGTCAAACACCTAAAGATACATCTCGATGGGAGGTAACACACAAGAAGAAAGAAAATGGGATTGATTATAAATGTATCAATCCAATACGGCTCAAATTCTCACAAGGTGTAATCCATTCAAGTAGTCACGAGCGTATTGTAGGGGGACTACGATAAGAAAGCTAATCCTAGAGGTAACGTGTAGCAATATACAAGGTGGTCGTGCAAGTGACCAATTAAAGCAAAACAATGTTTCTTAAAAAATCTTTACAACATAGTTATACGCCACAAAATACACTAGTACACCTAACAGTTGAATCATGCTAAGTGAGAGGTGGTTACTACGAGCTCTAATGCCGTGGAGATACGTCAAAAAATATTTTTGGATTTTTTTTTGGGGGGGGGGAAGAATATACAACTACCAAATAAAAACTAGACTAGGCAAAAAGAAAGAACTAAATTAAAAGAAGAAGGAAAATGCCTACCCACAAGCAAAAAGGAGCATTGTCCTCAATGCGAATGCATGCATGAAATGCAACTAACTAATTGCGTCCTATAGCAAAAAGGAAACTACAAAAAGAAGTAAGGGAAAAGAAAACACCCACCCACAAGCTTTGCTTGTGTAAGGGTGAGGAGGGAAAGAAACCTGGAACGAGGAAGGTAGGAGGGGGGAAGAGAATCATGATGGTGTGGCGGTGGTACGTTGGTCTAGAACGAGGGAGGGAGAGAGGGATGAAAAGAGAAAAGGTGGCTAGGTTTGGGATGGGTCGAATGAGAATTTTAAATACCCCAGACCGCTCGCGGCCACTCCTTAAAACGCTCATGCTCGTGAGGAACACTCAAAAACAGGGCAGAAACTTCGCTCGCGGCCACTCCTGATAACCCTCGCTCCCGCGACCTTACCCCAAAAACAGGGCAGAAGCTATTGTCGCGACCACTCTTTATAACGCTCGCGGCCGCGACTAAGGCAAAATTTCAATTTTTTTTTGCAAAAGAAGAATGTTAATTTATTTAAAGCAAATCCACAAAAGGGGTAGAAAAGGTAGGGAAACGCATCCTAGTATACCATAAGCTATATTCTATGTTACTCTAGTTGTCTCCCTGGCAACGGCGCCAAAAACTTGTTTGAAGTTTTAAAATCATTTATAACCGCAAGCGTACGGTGTCGTAGCATACGGGTCGAACACGGGAAGACAATGGAATAAGCACAGATTTACTCACGATATTAGCTAGTTGCGCGCAATCATTTTCAAAGATTTGATTAACGCTAGCAATCGAATAAATACAACTAAATACTTAAGTTACGCTAATCATAACAAAACTAAGAATCAAGCAAGACTAAGGGGCTGTTTGGCAGTTGCTAAATGGTTTAGTGCAAAATGATTAAGTGGTCTGAATGATTAAGAAGTTTTTATGATATAGTGTAAAATGAAATATGGTTGTTTGCTAATTGTTCATAATGAAATCAGGGCTCTTAATGGTTAAGGGAGGGTCAAGATACAAAATCATTAAGAGGATTTTGGAACCATTAAGAGGCAACCCTTTTTTTTTGCCAAACAAGATTTACCTCTTAGCGATTCAGAGGTTGCCTCTTAATGGAACCATTAAAAGGTAAACAAACAACCCTAAGCGAACATACGAATCTATGAAACAAGTAGGACTAGATTAATTACTAAAACAAGAATCAAATAACAAACTAATTAACACTAGGAACTCAATTTGATAAAAATATTAAATTCTACACTAAGCTATCTAAAATGGTGAATATCGGGTTGGACCTTTCAAAGTGGGATTTGTCAAATTCAAACAATGCTTTTGCCCCTCTTCCAAGGCGACAAAAACCTTTCTTAAATGAAAACCGATTATTTCCATATCGGTTAATTCTAAAAAGAAGCTTTAAGCAAGACAAACTATTCCTAAATAATCAAAACATCTATTTTCATGATGTGATAAAAATCACCAATTGGTTAACCCAAGTTAAAATCAAATTTCCATTTAGATCTTAACTGTTAGATTCAACAAATACCGACTAGTGATTATTTAACAGCCCCCAATTTCCATTGGTCGGCTAATCAAACAAACATTTTATCGAGAAATCATTTACTTAAAAACAACCAATCTATACAAATCAAGTCCTTACCAATATTCACCCTAAACTATGAGTTAGCCAAACATAAATTAAAGAGACATGAAATCACTAAGAACCAAATGATCAAAAATTAATAAAACAATATATTAAAGCAATAAGGAAATTAAACAAGAACTATTTTATGAAGAAATTTGGAAAAGATAAAACATAAAAACCCTAAATCTAGATTATCAAGAACATTAGACAATGATAAAATCTAATTTAGCAAACATGAACTATAACCCAAGATTGAAGAAGAACAAGATAGTAAAGCTATCTTATCCATTTCATAAATTAGACATAGCCAAAAACAAGGAAGAAGTAAAAACAATGAAATTACTTGAAGAATCTAGATCTATGAACCACAAATGTGTAGAAAATTGAAATCAACAATCAAAACTCAAATATCTAAGCTATAAACATAAATCAAGAAATAAAATAAAGCATAAAAGGGAGAAGGAGATACATTTACTCTCTAATTCATAGATTCATGCTCAAAATCGAGTTCAATCCATGGCCATAGCTGCAAATCCAGAGTTTGTAATCTCCCTCTCCAAAAAGAGGCTACAAATCTACTCTAAAATGTAAAGGAAACCCTAAAATTAATAAAGAGTATAATGGGGGCTTCTTCCCTAAAAACGCAACACTAAAAACCTTAAATATCCAAGCCCAAATGACCGTAATAACCCTATTTAAAAACAAAAATTCGGGACCAGTAGCGTCGCTCGCGGCCACTCCTTATATTGCTCACGGCCACGAGCAGTGCAAATTTGACAACATCCTGATTTCCTCTTGCTCGCGGCCACGCAACCAAATGCTCGCGGGCGTGAGTAACTTTCAACTTCTTTTCTCCACTTTTTTCGCATTCTACATCGCTTGCACTTCCTTTCTTCTTTTCTTCCTCGATTCCACACACACCTACATACTGAAAACACTCGTAAAAAACGTAAATATACCTGCAACAAAGTAATAGGCATCGAAAAGAGAAAAACTAACCAAAAAGGTAGGAAAAAATGCATGAGACACGTTTGAACCGGACACAAAAACGATGCGATCTATGCTATAATATGAGAATAAAACGTGCGAAACAATTACACGGGTTCACATATGAACCCATTTTCCACCTATTTATAAAAGTTACAAAACTACCCCTCTTTTTTTGACATAGCCGCAAATTTTGACCAGTGAAAGCCACAATTCTTGACCAGTGAAAGCCGCAATTCTTGACCGGTCAAATCCGATCTTGGCCGTATGAAGGGCAAGGATTATTTCTCTACTTCTCATATATTTAACACTTCTCATTTGAACCTATGACTATATATATATATATGTGTGTGTGTGTGTGTATGTGTGTGTGTAACGTACAGATCATTTACAAACCGACATACTAGTAATGATTATGTTTATTACTAGTCAAATCCCATCAAGGCCCAATCAAGTTAATTAAGGACCAATCAAGTTAATTAAGAACCATCAAAACCCATGAGTGTCTACTATATATATACGTACTACATATAGAGTTCAATATGACCCATCAAGGCCCATTATAGTTCATTAGAGTCGCTAAAGCACATCAAGGCCCAATCAAGTTCATTAAGATAATTTAGACTTTTCTAAAAATTGAAACAATATGTGTTTCTAAACTTGATTTGTTTATATGAAAATGAGTAAATTTCCAAACCTTTCAAATTTTTTTAACATAAATATTTTGTAAATAAATGATTTCTACATAATAATTTAGCATTGGATTTTAAGAGTTTCTAAAATATAAAACATAAATATTTATAATATATCTACTACTACTACTATATAAAAATTCTAAAGTGGTTGGGCAGTTTCTTGTAAACTTTGAAAGCCAAAAAAATCTCACCCCTCTTCCTCCCACATTCGCTTTCACTTATAGTATCAATCGACTTCATCCTCTTTCTTAATATCCTTTTTCTCCCTCAATCAACTCCATCCGCTTTCTCAATATCCTTCAATCGATCCCAGGAAATTCAATTTTGGGATGAATTCGGTCTCCTTCAATCGAATGCCCCCAACCCAACTCAACCCTAGAACAAACATCTCAATTCTGATTTCTCGATTCAGGGGTAGAACATCAAACAAAGTACACTCCATTCTTGATTTCACATCTCGGTCTGATTCTCCATCCTCGATTCGCATCTCCAACTAGCAAATATCTCATAACAAATTAAAGAAGTAACCTGATACCACCAGTTTGGTATTTTCTTTTTCTCTCTCTTCTGTTTCACCCTATTCCCTTTTTACTGTCAGATGGAAAAACCCTAAGTAAGGTAATACTAGCATTTTCTCAAGCTTTGTTTCTAATCATCATAAATATATGATTGAACTTGGATATGAGTTTTGGGTGTTTCTGTTTTTCTGATTTTGATGGGGGGTTTTCATGGATTTTTTAGGAAAATAGGGTTTCTAACAAGATAAGGATGAGTATGGCCACCGCCTTGGTCGTTTGCTAATAAGAACAATAGAGGTTTATTTCTCCTTGAGGCACGGATGAGTGATGGAGATGACTTTTTCCAATTTTGTCGGAACGAAAGCCAAGTTTCCCTTAATCTGCGTGGCCTCCACCGTCCAAATCAACCAAAACCATGTCGGTCATGAAATCGGTCGTTTATCGGTGACAATTGTGAAAAGGTATATTTCATCTCCCAAATTTCGTCAGAGTCAAACTCATGTAATATTTTTTCAAAATCTGTTCATTAATATAAAACACCCATTTTCTTTTCTAGATCTTTGTTTTCTTTTTGTTTTTCTGAATGAAATCAATTATCCATCTTAATTTCTTTTACAAAATGTTCGTTCTTTCACCTGCTAATTTCTAATCACCCTTTTTACCTCTCTCGATTTCAGAAAGAAGGTAACGAATGTAACACCCCGGATTTTCGTTATGTTATCTTGGTATTCTTGTGTTTAACCTTTTGTCGTTAGCACCGCGTTTGGTTTGAAGTTTGAGTTTGGATTTTGGTAGTTTCGGGCAAACCACAGTGATCTGCGCCAGTTGCACCGCGACTTGAGGTCGCGGCACAACCCGCGAAACCCTCTGTTGTTTTGGGTTTTGTGTTAGTGGGCGAGTTATGTCGCGACTTAAGGTCGCGGCATAACCCGCGAAAACCCCTGGCCGACATAGGGGTGTTCAGCTTAATATCTTGGTTTTGAAAGAAATATCTAAAATCTAAAATCTCTCTCAAGTCTCTCTCTCTTCTTCATTGATTGGTTCCTTCAAGCTACCATTTGTTGCTAGTGTTAAGTGCATCATCCGAGGTTTTGGTATAGAAAGCTTCATCTTCTCGAAGGGGTCGATATCTAGTTTTCGGGTTTTCGTCTAAAACCTATTTGGTGAGTTCCTACTATCATTTTATAAACTTTATACATTTCAAAGGTTACATTTTGAACTCCTATATATCTCCATGGTTTTGGATCTGTTTTTACTACATTTTGACATAACTTGAGTTTTGGGAGATTTTAGGGTTCCCGATCATTTTCGACTAAAATGATGGGTTCCATCTTATTTAAAGTAAAAGGAGGTTTTACTTGCACATTTATGTGGATTATTTGAAAGAATGTATATAAACATCATTTTATGATTTTCATTCTCACCAGCAGTTAAACTTGAAGGAAAGCATTTTGTTTATAAAATGTTTTTATACCATATGACTATCTATGGTTGGTCACATATGTTATTGTGACAAGTCTGTACCATTACTAGTGGATCCCTAGGTTTTGAGTCGGCTTTTATTATTGGGATGTCTATTCTCCTTTTTGTAGTTATGGATGCATTTGACCCTCGGGGGCTTTTGGTACGGTTATGTGAGATCGGTTACTAGCCATGGGTCATAATGTAGTCCTAGTGAACGAGTATGACTTGGTTTCCTCGGGGGCCCTCCCTCACATCTTAGTACGGACCTTGTTGTTCGTGGCCATGGATTCCAAGTATTTAGCTCACAACTCGGATTGTGGCCTACTTTTGTGTTCCGCCACAATCCTTGGTAAATCGGGTTTCCCCCGTCATCGCAAGATGAATTTTAGGACCAATCAGTCCTTATGTGGAAAAGATTTCTTTTGTAAACCGAAACTTATTGAAAAGATTTCCTTTTGATGCAATTGTTTATATCTCTGGAAATTAAACTGTATGTTCTCACTAGGCTTTAAGCCTAACACTTTTTCTCAAATGATATGTATAACAGGTTCCCATTAGCGGTGGGTTGCCAAGGGCTTGAGTGACGAGATTGGTATCGGGGGCTTTTTGAGATGACTAGTATTTGATGTTGGACAATTGTTTATGTCCCATTCTTTTGGTAATGTTGGATTAACAACCGATGTAATCTAGATAGTTTATGTTTAGATTAGTTTGTTGTTGAATTCCATATCTGTATGCAGGTTTTGTAAAGGATTAGTACATTTCCCCTTTTTGGGAGGTTTATAACAAATTCAGATGTCTTCTTGCCCAGTTTCCGTTTTTTTTTTCAAATTTACTCTGAATTTTAGGGTGTTACAAGTTGGTATCAGAGCTCTAGTTTAAGTGATCTAGGCATGAATGTAAGATGTCTAGACTTAGACTGAGTATGTTAAGCGTTGATTCGTGAGTTGGGTAGAACTTATAAGATGGGTTGGTCTTAGAGTCGACGGAAATTACAGCTATCGAATGTTATGGCGACGGTATTAAGAACCTTTATGCATTGTATGTTCATAATCTCACTTAGCTAATGTTATTATGAGAATATTTATACGTGATTGTGCTCGAAGTTCCGTTACTATGTCAATTGGTGATGTAGTAGTACGTTCCTTGTGTTATTCTGTTGATCTGTCTCTCATTCTTTTCGTGCTTGTGTGGCAACCATTACTTAGGTATGGTGAACAAACGTGGTCGTCCGTTAGGCGACGGAGATCTTCGCGATGTTAGTTCGCGTGAGCTGAATCTTGTGGTTAGAGTGCAAGCAGTCGTTCCTCCGGGCATGCCACCGATATTTACTGGGGAAGTGGAGCTGGGGCCAAGAGTAGATTTGGCATCCACCAGCCCCGTTATTCAAGTGGCAAACCCTCAAGATGATATGATGGCCAGTGTCATGCAAATGGTGACGTCAGCCATGGAGAAACAGCAAGAGGTTTTTCAGAAGATGCTGGAGGACTGGGACACGAGCCTCAGGAGGCATGAGGCAGTGGAGGAGAATGTGTTGGTTGGCTCTGGGGGGACCGGGAACAGGGTCAGATCTGAGGAGCAAAGGGTCGTGGGTGCTCCGAAAGGTGGGAAGAGCTGTTCCTACAAGTCTTTTCTGGGTTGTGGACCACCAGAGTTCTCTGGTTCCTAAGACCCAGTTGCGTGTGTTAAGTGGATCCGAGCTATCGAACAGGCCTTCGGCTCATCCGAGTGTGGTGAGGACCATAGGGTAAGATTCGGTACTCAACTGCTCAGGGATACGACGCTAACATGGTGGAATGTTATCCACTCCACCCTCTCTCCTACTGCTTTGGCCCAACTGACTTGGAGCAAATTCAAGATAAAGATCTTGGAAGAATACTGCAATGAGAGGGCTATAGATAGGATCGAGGCAGAGTTCCGAGAGCTGGAGAAAGGGAATTTGACGGTGAGAGAGTATACCCGTCAATTCATGGATAAGCTGGGGTTAGTGGGGCATGTGGCCTCAATTGAAAAGGAGAAGATTAAGGCCTATCTGAAGGGTCTACCGTCAGACATGATGACTATGGTCTGAAATTCGAAGGCTTCCAACCTTCGTGAGACGATTGAAGAGGCACAGTTTATGGAGGAGTTTTACGCGAAGGGTAAACCGGAGAAGGTGGTGGATGTGGTTGAAAAGAGAAAGTGGGAGAGCAGTTCAGTACCTCCCAAGAGAACCCGACCTTTTGTCAGAAACCGAAGCTTCAACAGTTATCAAGAAGCTAGGTGGTGCCAGAAGTGCTGAACCAAACACCACGGTAACTGTAACACCACTTCCCAAACTTGCTTCAAGTGTGGTAAATCTGATCACATCACTCGTGACTGTCCGATCAGAGGGCTTGTATGTTATGAGTGCAAGACACCGGGGCACATGAAGAGAGATTGCCCGAAGCTCATGTCGGGTAGCCCGCCAGTGAAGAAAGAGAATCCATCTTGGGTTCTGGGTCGAGCTTTTCAGATGACGGTCGATGAGGCTAAGGCATCCGCTGATGTGGTATCGGGTATATTTCTTCTAAACTCAGTACAATTTCGTGTTTTATTTGATACGGATGCCAGTTTCTCTTTTATATCTAAGTTGTTCCGTCAAAAGGTTGCTATGCCCACTACTAGTCTTGAGGATGCGTTAGTGGTTGAGATAGTAGATGGTAGTCAAGTTCTGATCCACGATGTTCTGAAGAAGTGTACTCTCGGAATCTAAGGGAGAGATTTTCCAATCGATTTGTTGTCGATGTTAATCTGGGGTTTTGATGTTGTGGTCAGCATGGATTGGTTTAGCGAACAATCATGCCGAGTTTGTATGTTCCAAGAAATTAATTCGACTTCCCAATCCCAGTGGCGAAGTTGTTGTGATTTATGGTGAGAAGAGGAAGGCAGATGTGGCAATAATCACCATGACTAAAGCACGCAAGTGTTTGGTGAAAGGATGCTCGTCTTTCCTAGCCTACGTGATCGACGCCAAGCTAGAGAAGTTAAATCTTGAAGACGTGAAGATTGTGCGTGAGTTTCCAGACGTCTTTCCGGATGACTTTCCTGGGTTACCACCTGTTGGATCCCAGATCTAATCTCGTAACAATGATATAAACAATAAGAGTAATGACAGCGGAAGCAATACAGTTTAATATCAAAGGAGATTCAAATATCACAGTTCATAAAGCAGATAAAGATAAACAAGATATTCTTTAATAAAATGTTCAACTTATATTATCAGATATATATCTTCTTAAGCACGTTTGAACAATAAGGTGATGGTCCTATTTATAGGACCATAAAGTAAGCAGTGTACTTGCATGACAAAAAGAGCATGCTGAACAGTGACCTACTCTAGAAAGTAAATCTTATCACTAAGTGACGTGTCATCTGTTCTTCTGTTCATTAGAAAACTTGTGCATTTTCAGAGAATGTCTTCAGAGCTCTGACGTTGTCTTCAGAGCCTCTGATGAAGCTATCTCTGATGTAAGTTGTAATCTCTGATAAGTACTTCAGAGGCAGGTTTGTCCTCTGAAGTCTTCGTCCTCTGATGTCTTCTCAGTTGCTCTGATAAGTACTTCAGAGGCAGGTTTGTCCTCTGAAGTCTTCGTCCTCTGATGTCTTCTCTGAAATAGGACGGTTATTTTCAACACTTTAACAGATGATTTGGAGCTAACACCACCCGATCGTCAAGTGGAGTTTCGGATTGATCTCGTACCGGGAGCGGCTCCTGTTGCTCGAGCCCCTTATCGGTTAGCGCCTGCGGAGATGCAGGAGATGATGGCACAACTCCAAGAGCTTTTGGAGAAGGGTTTCGTAAGACCGAGCTCGTCGCCTTGGGGAGATCCGGTCTTGTTTGTCAAAAAGAAGGATGGTACAATGAGAATGTGCATCGATTATCGTGAGCTGAACAAAGCAACAGTGAAGAACAAGTATCCGCTTCCCAGGATTGACGACTTGTTCGATCAACTCCAAGTAACGGGGTGTTTTTCCAAGATCGACTTACGTTCGGGTTACCACCAGGTGAAGGTAAGAGAAGAATACGTTCCGAAGACAGCCTTCAGAACGCGTTACGGCCATTATGAGTTTCTTGTGATGCCTTTTGGTCTAACGAACGCACCAGCGATATTTATGGATTTGATGAATAGGGTGTGCCGACCATTCCTCGACAAGTCGGTCATCGTATTCATTGATGATATACTCGTGTACTCTAAGAGCGAGTTAGAGCACGAGCAACACCTACGCGAAGTTATCGATGTGTTGAGAAAAGAAAGATTGTACGCCAAGTTTTCCAAAGGCGACTTTTGGCTTGAAGAAGTGCAATTCTTGGGTCACGTTGTCACTCGAGACGGAGTGAAAGTGGACCCCTCCAAGATTGAAGCTATGATGAATTGGGAGCCTCCCAAGAGTCCGTCAGAGATCCGAAGTTTCTTGGGTCTGGCGGGTTACTACCGGAGATTTATTCAATACTTTTCGAAGATCGCTTCTTCCTTGACAATTTTAACTCGGAAGAATGTGAAGTTCGATTGGACCGAAATGCAAGAGAAGGCATTTCGAATTCTGCAAAAGAAATTGTGTGAGCTTCAATCTTGTCGTTGCCTGAAGGGTCGGAAGACTTCGTGGTCTATAGCGACGCTTCGAAGATGGGATTAGGATGTGTGTTGATGCAAAGAGGCAAGGTAATCGCTTACGCCTCGAGGCAACTTAAAATACACGAGAATAACTATCCTACCCATGATTTGGAGTTAGCAGCGGTGGTGTTCGCCTTGAATATTTGGCGACATTATCTCTATGGCACAAGATGTACACTCTACATGGACCATAAAAGCCTAAAGTATGTCTTTGATCAAAAGGAGTTGAACATGAGGCAAAGGCGGTGGCTCGAGTTGCTCAAGGATTACGATTGTGAATTGCTTTACCATCCCGGTAAGGCTAACGTTGTAGCCGATGCGTTAAGTCGGAAGGACTATAGCGGAAGTATTCGTGCTACCCATTCGAGAATCAAGTTAGTGTCTAGTCTTGTTGAAAAGATCAAGACATCGCAGGTAGAAGCTTTGTTGGAAGAAAACCTAAACGAGGATGTCATAACGAAACAACGTTTTCTCTTAATGGAAGATAGCCGTAGGGTAAAACTGTTTAGCGGTCGTGTGTGGGTACCCAAAGTTGGGGGTAATCGTGATCTGTTGCTCAAGGATGCTCACAAGTCCAAGTATTCTATCATCCGGAAAGTACAAAGATGTACAGGGACTTGAAGTTGCATTATTGGTGGCCAGTAATGAAGCTTGATGTGGCGCGTTATGTGGAGCGTTGTGTGACATGCTCACAAGTTAAGGCCGAATATTAACGTCCGTATGGGAGTCTTCAGTCCTTAGAGATTCTCGAGTGGAAGTGGAAACTTATTACCATGGACTTCGTGACGAAGTTGCCTAAAACTCTTCGAGGTCACGATACCATTTGGGTAATAGTCGATAGATTGACAAAGAGCACTCACTTCTTGGCTATGCGCGAGACCTTACTAATGGACAAGTTAGCAAAACTTTACATCGATGAAGTGGTCTCGAGGCATGGAATACCCTTATCGATCGTGTCGGATCGCGAGAGTCGGTTCACTTCGAACTTTTGGGATGGGATTCAGAAAGAGCTTGGTACGCGAGTAAAGTTGAGTACGGCTTACCATCCACAAACCGACGGGAAAAGTGAGAGAACGATCCAAACGCTGGAAGACATGTTGAGGTCTTGTGTCATCGATTTCGGGGGTAGTTGGGACTCTCACTTGCCTTTGGTGAAGTTTGCTTACAACAATAGCTACCATCGATTTCGGGGGTATTAGGATGGCACCATTTGAGGCGTTGTACGGGCGAAAGTGCCGAACTCCCGTGTGTTGGATTGAAGCGGGAGAGAAGCAATTCGCCGGACCTGAGATCGTGCAAGAGACAACCGATAAGGTCAAAAGCATTCGTGAAAGATTGAAAGGGGCTCAGGATTGGCAGAAGAGCTATGCCGATAAGAAGAGGCGGCCGATGGAGTTTCAAGTGGGCGACCGTGTGTTGCTTAAGGTGTCGCCAATTGGAACTGCCACCGGAGTCCCCGTTTCCTTGGACCTTTCAAAGTTCTTAAGCGGGTAGGTTTGTAAGCCTACCAATTGGAACTGCCACCGGAGTTGAGCAGAATCCACAACACGTTCCATATTTGTTACCTTCGGAAGTGTTTGGCGGAAGAAGAAATCGTCATTCCCTTCTCAGAGTTAAGAGTGGACGAGGGTAACCGTTGTGTAGAAGAACCTGACGCTACCTTAGAGAGAAAGTCTAAGAAGTTGCGTCGCAAAGAGGTCACTATGGTCAAGGTGCAGTAGAAGCATCATCGGGGAGCCAACGTGACGTGGGAAGCCGAGGAGTATATGAAGCGAAGATATCCTCGTCTTTTCGATTAGATGGGATTTCGGGGACGAAATCATTCCCAAGTTGGGGAGGATTGTAACACCCCGGATTTTCGTTATGTTATCTTGGTATTCTTGTGTTTAAGCTTTTGTCGTTAGCACCGCGTTTGGTTTGAAGTTTGAGTTTGGATTTTGGTGGTTTTGGGCAAACCACAGTGATCTACGTGAGTTGCACCACGACTTGAGGTCGCGGCATAACCCGCAAAACCCTCTGTTATTTTGGGTTTTGTGGTAGCGGGCGAGTTATGCCGCGACTTGAGGTCGCGGCATAACCCGCGAAAACCCCTGGCCGACATAGGGGTGTTCAGCTTAATATCTTGGTTTTGAAAGAAATATCTAAAATCTCAAATCTCTCTCAAGTCTCTCTCTCTCTCTCTCTCTTCTTCATTGATTGGTTCCTTCAAGCTACAATTTGTTGCTAGTATTAAGTGCATCATCCGAGGTTTCGGTATAGAAAACTTCATCTTCTCGAAGGGGTCGATATCTAGTTTTTGGGTTTTCGTCTAAAACCTATTTGGTGAGTTCCTACTATCATTTTATAAACTTTATACATGTCAAAGGTTACATTTTTAACTCCTATATATCTCCATGGTTTTGGATCTGTTTTTACAACATTTTGACATAACTTGAGTTTTGGGAGATTTTAGGGTTTAGGGTTTATCGGTCCACATAGTCTACCGGTCAAAGCCCCTATCAGTCCATACCTTATCGGTCGACGGGTTCCCGGTCATATCACTCTATCGGTCGACACTTTACCGGTCGAATACCCAATACCGGTCGACTTTCTTGTCCGGTTTACAAGCTACCGGTCGAAGCATCAATACCGGTCGAACTCTCTACCGGTCTTTACAAGTTCCCGGTCGAACTCTCTACCGGTCTTTACAAGTTCCCGGTCGAACTCTCTACCGGTCTTTACAAGTCCCCGGTCGACTCAATACCGGTCGAAACACATCCCCGATCAGCATATCGGTCGATTTTTGTAAACTGTAATAGGGCATCTAAATGTCAAAAAAGTTTCTCTAGCGGGACCCCCCGTGCTAAGTCTGCGAAGGGGGACAAAGTTCTGTTCGAGATCAACATTTTCTTTTTGTTCAGTATTATTTGAAGCTTTATACTGATTGAAAGGACTGCATCTAATTATTTTTGGAAATTTATTTTTCTGAAAATTTTTGAGTGTACTTTTTATTTTGATTCTAACGATCTCATCTAGTTGGTTGTCTTGGTACAGATAAGTTTAATTATTAACAAGTGGTACAGCTAAGATGTCGAACCAGCTTCTCTCGATGGGCTCTCAGGTCAAACCTCCTGTCCTCATGGCTAATGAGTATCAGCAATGGAAGACCAGAATGATCCAGTTTCTGAATCACAAGAACAGAGAGTTCATGAAAGTAATCATTGATGGTCCACAAACTCCAATGATCACAGTCAAGGGTCAAGCTGCTACAGATTCCTCTCCAGAAATCCCTGACAGAGAGGTTCCTAAACCTTATGAGTTCTTCAATGAAAAGCAGAAAGAACAGTATAAGATAGAAGAAGAGGCTCTAATCTATCTGACAATGGCAATTCCAAACGACATCTACAATCGTGTCGACAGTCAGAGCACTGCTAAAGCCATCTGGGATGAACTAGCAAGGCAGTTTGAAGGAAGTGAAGCCTCTATCCAAGCTAAGCAGAATCTATGCATAAATGCTTACGAGGGATTTCATGCAAAAGAAGGAGAGCTACTACTAGATACCTACAACAGGTATAACATCATTCTCAATGACTTGCGGAGGAACAATATCGCTAAATCTGCTTCTGAGATAAATTACAAGTTCATCAAGAATCTGAATCCAGAGTGGAAGAACTTTTCCATCAACCTCCAGATGTCAAAAAATATGGCTCGAGAAAATGTTACTGATATCTTCTCTACTCTTGCTCAACATGAGGATGAGGTGAGATCTATTAATAACGAGTCTAATAATCTGAAGGATTCTGTGGCTCTCATAGCCGACAAAGGTTATGTATCCTCTGCAAGGACAAAGAAAAAGGTGTCTAAAGCTCTAGTTACCGAAGTTACTGACTCTGACTCTGCTACAAGTGATGAAGAACTAGAGATTGATTCTGATCCAGATATTCAGAAGTTCTCTGAGGACTTGGGTTTAATCACTCGCCGATTCAAGAAGAGCTTTGGCAATAAAAGATTCTACTCAAAGCCAAAGTATGATGGATACAAGAAAGAGAAGTCTGAAATGCGTTACAAGCCGAGGCATGGAAGGAGAGAAGAAGGACGAGACAACAGAAAGGAAGATAGGAGAGAAGGAAAGAGAGAGGAGAAGCGAGAAGAACGAAAGGATGAACCAGGAAGATGCTACAATTGTGGCAAATTTGGGCACTTCTCAAGAGACTGCAAGTTCAAGAAGGTAAAGAACTCAGAGTACTACGCAAGAAAGTCACTTATTGCCAAGAAAGTTGAAGAAGGAAAAGTGCTGATGGCTGAAGAAGAAAATTGGCTGCTACAAAGTTCCGATGACAAGGAGCAAGCTCACTTCACCCAAGTATCTTATATGGCAAAGCTGGATGGTGACGATGAAGACTCGGAGACACAATCCGAAGATGCAAACTCTGAGGTAAGTGACAATTCTGAACTTATTGAATCTTTAATGTCCCAAATACATGGTATGAAAGATGAATTTGCTTTACTAAAAGACAAACTTAGCTGTGCACATCAATCTGTCTTAAGCTTTCGTGATGAAAATGCTATATTAAAAGTTGTTGTGGAAGAAAAAGAAAAGGAAAAGGATGATTTAAAAGCTGAAAAAGCATCTTTAAAAGAAAAAATATCTGGTTTAGAAACAAATCTAGTGAATCTCAATGATGGAAAAGGTGAGTTCAAAATTAAATTTGAAGTCTGTTTTCAAGAAAGAAATGAAGCTTATACAAAGATTAAGCAATTGGAGGATATTAACATGAAACGAGGTCAGATTGAGCAGACGCTAAATCTGTTGACCAATAAACTCCAGGATGAAAGGTTTTATAAACTGAAACCAGGTTTGGGTGTGTCAACTAACGAAATTTTGAAAAAGGCACCGGAGCACCTATATAATTTTTATAAATTTGGTTCCGCAATCAGACCCATTCCTGACATTCGTGAAACTTTTGTTGAAGTAAGTACTTCTACATCTCTTACTGAGACCAAAGGTCGAGAAGAAATGGGAGAGAACAAGTCTGGCGACACTGATTCTCAAAATCTTTTTAAATCAATTGGTTTTCAATATAGTGATTTGAATAAAAGCTATGAGACTCGAAAAATCGAATTTACCGAGTCTGAATCACTATTCACCACACCCTCAATAGAATCAGTAAACACCAACACAGTTCCACCTGAGACTGCATGCAAATATGATGAGTATGAATCAGATGTTGATCCCTCTACTATACCATCAGTCTCAAATCCCATTGCTTCTAAACCTTTACTTGTTGAAGAGGTTGAAGAAGAAGCTGTCATCACGAATGAATCTTGTGTTCAAAATGATAAAGAGGAGTTTATTGAGTCCATGACTGAAGAAATATTTTCTGAAATGATGAATGCTTCAGACTCTGATCCTGTTTCTGATTTAAATGGGTCAAATTCTGTGAATGATAATACATCTGAATTGATGAAGCAAATTGACATGTTGCAACAGTCTCTTGATGAGGTTGAAGATGAAAACTTTGATCTCAAACATAAACTTGAAAAGTCTTTAAAAGTAAATCAAGAGCTTTGCACTGAGATCAATGATTTGAAAATTACTTTGTTTAAAAATGCTTCAAATGATAAACAGATGTTTAAAGATCCAAGCTGGAAGGTAAGAACAAATCAAGAATTTGATGCTCCTGCAAAACCTTCAGTTGTTTACTCTGATTGTTCTGAATATCCACCGAGTATTTTTGAAAAGGGTGAGACTTCAAATAGCACTAGAAAAGAACCACCTTCTAAGTTAGAGACTAACAAGGTTACTGTTTCTGTTTCGGATATAAAAGGAAATGGAGTTGGGAGGAGTAAGAAGAATAAAGATAGTAGTTTGAATAAGAATAATAGGTTATCTAGTGAAGTAATTCTTTTGATGAACATGAATGTAAGGTTTGTTCTGATAAATCTAAGTTTATGAATTTTGCTCGAAAGAATCTATATTGTAAACACTGCTGGGATAACTCATTCAAATACTACTCCCCTCTAAAGTCCAAACAGAGTAAGAGAAAAGCTAAACTGAATCCGAAGTCTAATTCTAATTCTTCCGCACAACCCAAAGTGTTTCGAGCTAAGGTTGCCAATCCCATTTCTAAAAAGTACTTTCAGGAATTAAATGTTAAGATGGTTTGGAAATGAGTTCCAAAACCGCGTTATGAATGGAGAGTGAAAGTCAAACAAGCTGATATTCCTGAGTTGCTTGATGCTAACCGCAAAGGACCCATCCTGATATGGGTACCTAAGCAAAACTAATTGTCCCTTTTGCAGGCCTGTCGATTGTGGGTAATAGATTCCGGATGTTCACACCACATGACAGGATTCAAGCACCTCTTGTATAACTATGTGGAGGAGCCTTCCGGAGCAGTTAGATTTGCCAATTCTGAAGCCGAAGGCCACGTCAGAGGATATGGAATGCTCGACAATGGTATTGTGAAGATTCAAAAAGTGCTATATGTTGAAGGACTTGATCACAACCTATTTAGTACCAGTCACTTCTGTGACATGAAATATCAAGTCCGTTTCACAACCACTCATTGCTATCTAGAGGATCCGGATGGTTACGAAGTCTTCAAAGCTGAGCGCCATGGAAATCTATACTATGTAGATTTTCCTACACTGTCTGCCACACGTCCAGTATGTCTCCTAGCCAAAGCTTCCAAAGCACAATCGTGGACGTGGCATCGACGCTTGTCTCATCAAAATTTCAGATCTATAGCAAAGCTACAGAGACAAGGTCTGGTCAAAGGTCTACCAGGAATGAGGTTCGAAAAAGACTCACTATGTCCTGCATGTGAGTTGGGCAAAATGAAGCGAAGCTCCTTCAAGTCCAAAGCTGAATCATCGACCTCATCTGCACTGGAACTTCTTTATATGGACCTTTGTGGCCCAATGCGTACAACATCTATCAACGGAAAGAAATATGTGTTGGTAATGATAGATGACTACTCAAGGTATACATGGCTCGAGTTTCTTTGCAACAAGTCAGATGCGCCAGAGTTGATTATCGCTTTCATCAAGCGCATTCAAGTACGTCTTCAACTGCTAGTCAGAACCATTCACAGTGACAATGGCACGGAGTTCAAGAATGACACCCTGAAGAGTTATCTTACTTCCGTGGGTATTTCACACAATTTCTCCGCAGCCTACACTCCACAGCAAAACGACATTGTTGAACGGAAGAACCGTACTCTGGTTGAAGCAGCTCGTACTATGCTTCCTTACTCGAATCTACCCATGTACCTTTGGGCTGAGGCAGTCGCTACAACATGTTTTACTCAGAACCGTACCATTGTGGTCAAACGATTTAATAAAACAGCATATGAGTTAATCAACAATCGTACACCTAACATCAAATTCCTTCGTGTTTTCGGTTGTAGGTGTTACATTCTTAAAGAGCGTCAAGGATTATCAAAATTCGATAAGAAAGCGGATGAAGGATATCTCGTTGGATACTCTCTGACATCCAAAGCTTATCGAATTTACATTATTCGAACCAAGACGGTTGTTGAGAGCATGAATGTCTCCTTTGATGAGAATTCTACAAGGACTTCTGGACACAACAGTTCAGAACTCGGTCGTAAGGACAAAGCTTCTATCCAATCCAGAATAGAACCAGCTACTAAAGGATCCACTTCTTCTAACTCTAACTCTACTTCATCCGAGTTAGATTTATTGTTTATTGATGCCTTTGATGATATATGTGCAGATTTTGAAAAAGGCATATCAACATCGATAACAAGTGGTACAGGCTCGGAGGTCCCTACTATATCTGAAGACGTATCTGGACCGTCCGAAGAAGAAGTCACTGAAACTTCATCTCCATCAGGTACAACTCAACCATTAGTTTCTGATTCTACAAATGCTGAATCTGCCTCTACAGATAGTTCTTCTGGAAACGAAGTCCCGAGTACTTCAACCGCTAGTCCAGAAACCTCAGTGTCAGAAACTCCAGTACAAGATGTCCCGAGTACATCTATGGAGCTACCTGCTGTGGAAGATGAAAACGATGCGTCCAATACGCAACAAACAGTTGAATCCTTACCAAGTACACATCGTTGGACTAAGGATCATCCCCTGGACAACGTGATAGGTGACGTACAAACCGGAGTCAGGACAAGATCCGCATCTACCAACTTCTGTATGTTTTCAAGCTTCCTCAGTTCCTAAGAGCCAAAGAAAGCGTCTGAAGCTCTACGTGATCCCTTCTGGATTTCTGCTATGCAAGACGAGCTTCTACAATTCGAAAGGAACAAGGTATGGCGCTTGATCCCACTACCTAAAGGTAAATCTGTTATAGGAACAAAGTGGGTTTTCAGAAACAAGAAAGACGAAGCCGGAGTAGTTGTGAGAAACAAAGCTCGTTTGGTCACCAAAGGGTATTGTCAACAAGAGGGCATTGACTATGACGAAACATTCACCCCGGTTGCAAGGATCAAAGCCATCAGAATCTTTCTAGCCTATGCAGCGCACAAAAACTTTACAGTCTATCAAATGGATGTAAAGTCAGCTTTCCTGAACGGTGTTCTGCATGAGGAGGTCTACGTGGCTCAACCTGAAGGTTTCATTGATCCTCATCACCCTGATCATGTCTATGTTTTAGACAAAGCACTGTATGGTCCTAAACAAGCACCGCAAGCCTGGTATGAAACTCTCACTAAATTGCTATTAGCTTCTGGTTTCAAGAAAGGTACAGTCGATACAACCTTATTTCTTAAAAGGCAAGGTGAGGACTTGATTCTCATTCAGATTTATGTTGACGACATAATTTTTGGGTCGACCAATCAGAAATTTTGTAAGAACTTTTCAAAAATAATGGAAACAAAGTTTGAGATGTCGATGATGGGTGAATTGAATTTCTTTCTTGGTCTACAAGTAAAGCAATTACCCGACGACATATTTATTAATCAAGCTAAATATATAAAAGATATTTTGAAAAAGTTCACTATGTCAGATAGTTCAGTCATGAAAACACCAATGGCTACTGGTACACTCTTAGACGCAGATCCCTCCGGGAAACCTGTTGATCAAAAGGTGTATCGTAGCATGATTGGATCTTTACTTTATCTGACTGCAAGTTACCCTGATATAATGTTTGCCACATGCTTTTGTGCGAGATATCAGTCTAATCCTAAAGAGTCGCACTTAACTGCTGTTAAGCGAATCCTTAGATATCTCAAAGGCTCTCCTGATTTAGGCCTTTGGTATCCAAAGGATTCTCGTTTTGAACTAACTGCCTTTACAGATGCTGATCATGCAGGATGTAAGCTAGACCGGAAAAGCACCTCTGGGTCATGTCAATTTATAGGTGACAAACTTGTAAGTTGGACTTCAAAGAAACAAAACTGTATTTCAACATCCACTGCCGAGGCTGAATACGTAGCTGCTGCTAGCTGCTGTTCTCAAGTCCTCTGGATGAAGACACAATTAAGGGACTTTGGATACAACTACAAGCGTGTTCCTATTTATTGTGATTCCAAGAGTGCCATATCTATAACTGCTAACCCGGTACAGCATTCGAAGACCAAGCATATCGATGTACGCTATCATTTCATCAAGGATCATGTAGAAATAGGTAATATTGAAATGCACTTTGTTCAAACTGACTTCTAGTTAGCTGATCTTTTCACCAAGCCATTGGATGAAAAGCGATTCCACTTTCTAATCAGCAAACTTGGTATGTTGAACATGTCTTAAGACCTTACTCATGATTCAAGGGGGAGTATTCTAAATCCTAATTTTGTGTTCATTTTTATTCTTCAACTGTTGCTAACAAAAGAGGAATCATTTTCACAAATGATTAACATTATTTCTTTCATTTATGCAGGTTTGTTCAAGTGACTATGGCTTCTAATCACATCAGATTAGAACCCGCACTTCAGTGCTTTATTTATTTTTTCTGCCTTATCTTAAAAAAAAATTACATTAAGTTAAGGGGGAGAATATCTGTGTTTTTAACAGATTTTTGGATACTTAAATGCTTATCTGACCATGTGTTCTTAAAGATAAATACTTGCGTTTTATCTTGTCAATATACTTTGTCAAGTATTCATACACATAACGGTTCAAAACATTCTATTTGACTTTGTTATTACTATGTATCAAAAGTTAAATCTTTCTATGGTAATACTCACGTTATTTGTATTCACTGTTGATTGAATCAAACGTCATTTCATGTGCTTTCATTGAAAATATGTTTATATATTGTTCATATAAACAACATTCGTTTTTGATTCTCCAAAATCTTATTCTTCATGATAAAATGATATGAGCTTAATTGTCAAACTCTTTTAGTTTGAGGGGGAGAATTGCATCGTCAAACATAATTGTTTTGACATCTCTGAAAGTCTTATTTTTCATGTAACAAGTGGTATTTGTGCTTACATGTACAAAAGACTGTTGAACAACATGTTCTATTAGGAAAATACATGGGATTCAGTGTGAGAACTTAACAGAACTTCCATGGATTCACGATAACCAGTGTTTCCTACCCAGGAAGTATTCTCTGAGTGATTGAGGGGAGAAGGGTCAAAAGAATTGAGTGATGGTGTGTGAAGAGGTAAAATGAAAAAGAGAGATTGGTTAGACGTGAGCATTCAAAGAAAGAGGATGAGAGAACAGAGTAAAAGAATAATAAACTCTGCACCAAACTTCTTTCTGAGCCGGGCAGCCACATTATCTGATTGGTTCACATTCTTTGGTGACCATCATTGAAAAAGGCAACTAGCCCATGCCATCTCTTGCATACAACCCCACCAGCTACTCATTCTTTTCTCAAAAAGAGAATGTTTCACATTTTCTGGGGAAGCAGCACATACGCTATTGGTTCTTCATTTGGAAGATACTAATATTGAAAAAGAAGGAAAGTTGCCCCACCTTCGTACCCTTTCTCATGCACATTGAGTCTTTGTATAATTTGTTGTTGTCTCAACAAGTTTACATATTTTGAGCCTATATTGAAAAGCAATCATCTATGCTTAAATTTTTTCATACACAAGCACGAGCACATAGAATTTTTTTTTTCTGTCAGAACGTTCATAGATAACCATGTGTTATTCGATGATTGAATGGAAGACCTGGGGAGTCTACATCAAACCAACTCCTTATATAGTAACTTTGTGTTACTCAGTGACTTTGTGTCATTGACAGACATTCTAACTGAGTCATTTGTTGATTCAGGGTTACACCTATTAAACTGTTTGAATTTGAAAAGATTCGAATGGTTACTACTTTCTATTTTAATCTGAAAAGATTGAAATAATCACTCTTTCCATTTGGGAAGACTGCTCTTACTTCTTACAGGGCTCATTACATGAAGAAAGTGCTACATTGAAGTCTATAAAGACAAAGGGGGAGATTTTTCCATAAAGGGGGAGATTGTTTTGACAAGTTTTGATGATGATGATTCTCACCACTCATCAAAAAGGGGGAGAATATATTAAGGGGGAGAACATAATCTGAAGACTGCCGAAGATTTTCAAAGTTTTGAAGATTTGAAGATTATTTAAAGATATCAAGTTTTGAAGATTTGAAGTTTTGAAGTTATCTGAAGAAAAGAGAAGAAAAGTGAAGACCTGAAGACTATTGTCATTTTTTTTTTAATCTTGAATCCAAAGGGGGAGATTGTTGGATCATAATTGTATTCAAGATTAAAGGGTCTAAACTGTATTTATTTGATAGTTAAAGTTTGGGGTTTAAATTGTAATAGGTTAATAGTTTATTAGCTATTGGGCCTCAAGCCCATTAGGCCTAAAATCCTGGGTATTTAAAGTTTTGTTTAATTTAGTTTTAGGTTTAACTCTGATAATTTTCTAAATAGTTAGCCGTATTTTCTCTGTATTCAAGGGTATCAAGAACACACAAGGTTTAACTGTTTATTCAAGGGATTGGTATGTTACTCTGAATCTTATTATTATCTCTTGATTATTATTGTGTTTGTGTGTTTAATTATCAACTAGATTAAACTGGGATAACAAGGGTTCCCGGTCATTTTCGACTAAAATGATGGGTTCCATCTTATTTGAAGTAAAAGAAGGTTTTACTTGCACATTTATGTGGATTATTTGAAAGAATGTATATAAACATCTTTTTATGATTTTCATTCTCACCAGCAGTTAAACTTGAAGGAAAGCATTTTGTTTATAAAATGTTTTTATACCATATGACTATCTATGGTTGGTCACATATGTTATTGTGACAAGTCTGTACCATTACTAGTGGATCCCTAGGTTTTGAGTCGACTTTATTATTGGGATGTCTATTCCCCTTTTTGTAGCTATGGATGCATTTGACCCTCGGGGGCCTTTGGTATGGTTATGTGAGATCAGTTACTAGACATGGGTCATAATGTAGTCCTAGTGAACGAGTATGACTTGGTTTCCTCGGGGGCCCTCCTTCACATCTTCGTACGGACCTTGTTGTTCGTGGCCATGGATTCCAAGTATTTAGCTTACAACTCGGATTGTGGCCTACTTTTGTATTCTGCCGCAATCCTTGGTAAATCGGGTTTCCCCCGTCATCGCAAGATGAATTTTAGGACCGATCAGTCCTTATGTGGAAAAGATTTCTTTTGTAAACTGAAACTTATTGAAAAGATTTCCTTTTGATGCAATTGTTTATATCTCTGGAAATTAAACTGTATGTTCTCACTAGGCTTTAAGCCTAACACTTTTTCTCAAATGATATGTATAACAGGCTCCCATTAGCGGTGGGTTACCAAGGGCTTGAGTGACGAGCTTGGTCTCGGGGGCTTTTTGAGATGACTAGTATTTGATGTTGGACAATTGTTTATGTCCCATTCTTTTGGTAATGTTGGATTAACAACCGATGTAATCTAGATAGTTTATGTTTAGATTAGTTTGTTGTTGAATTCCATATCCGTATGCAGGTTTTTTAAAGGATTAGTACATTTCCCCTTTTTGGGAGGTTTATAACAAATTCAGATGTCTTCTTGCCCGTTTTTTTCAAATTTTCTCTGAATTTTAGGGTGTTGCAACGAAGGTTAATTGAAAACCCCAATTAATAAATAATCTACTATCTAGTTCTACTACTACTATATAAAAATTCTAAAGTAGTTATTCAGTTTCTTGTAAACTTTGAAAGCCATAAAAATCGCCCCCTCTTCCCCCTCTTTTATGCTATTTATTATTCAGTTTTCAAGATGCCTCTCCATCTTCAAGGTTAGGCGGATCAAAATTTAAACCAATTTCAAAATTTCAAGAAAATTCAGTCCACGCTCCCGCTTTCTCATCCATCTTTCCCTCTCTTAACCTCTTCCTTTCTATATAGTTAGGGCTCGATTTCATTGTTCCTGATTTGGTTCTCGATCTATCGACTCTTTCTTACGGTTATGCCTCCTATTTGTTGTTCATTTCCGTTCCCCGTTCGTGTCTTGTGGTCTACAAACAACTCAGTTTCATTTCCATCCTCACCGATCGATAACTTATATGTGTGTTTTTCATGTTCTCCATTACTGATAACTCCACGGACCGATGGGCAAAAGACTGGGAACACCACCAGACACGTAAGTTTGTATGTTTTCAGGATCAAGTATATGTACTATTTTTTACGACTTCATAAAATTACAACTTTCTTTAATATCATGTTGTGCATATGTGTATCACATATTTTTTTCGCATTTGCCTCTTTATATCTTGATGGCCTTTTTTTACAGTGATTGGAATCCTCATGCTGATCTACAGAGCTTATCCCCTTGGACAGAAAATAAGGTTAAAAGTTGTTGCAGGAGGATCATGGCTTTTTAGTATGTCTATAAATTTGAAACATATGCCATTTTGCAGGGGATGATATTTAGACTGGTAACAAGAGGAACAATTGAAGAAAGGAAATTAAAACATCTACCGTTTGGTTTTTGTCAAGCTTAAAAATCAAAACATCAATTAGGTACATTTACAACTTTTTTGTTGTTTATTTACTTGATGCTTTTGACTATTTTTTGTTGTTTATTTACTTGATGCTTTTGAGTTTGTTGTTGTTAATTTACTTGATTTGTGGAAGTTTAGTTTTTTTGCTGTTGTTTGAGTTATTCAACTCTATGGTAGTTTATGTTTGTTTTACTTGATTATGACAGTTTGACTTGATCCTGAAACCTGTGTCATTTTCCTTGCAACTGAATATTAATTTTGCAGTTTGACAACCTTAATACTTCTACGTCTAATGATTGTGTGAGCTTCTCCTAGCAGAGAATAAGGTTAGAAGAATTTCAAACTGAATTGCTTTTGTTTGTGAGTATTCTTCTTTCTTGAAACGCTAATGAACTTGAACCTGTTCATTGTTGATTTGGTTTAATCGCTTATATGTTACAACTTGAATTACGTGACTCGATTACTGGGATACCTTATACAGCCCGTTTACTGTTGATTTGATCAACGTGAGTGTTCTTGTCATCTAGTTCCTTTAGTGTTCTTAATTGTCATCTGGTCCGTTTGTTGATCCTTTTTTCTTTATGTAAAGGGGTAAAGCAATATAATAAAAAACAATCGATCATGTCCACACACACCAAATCGTGGGGGAAGAAGACAACTGATTATGATGCCTAGTCTCAAGAAATCAAAACAGTCTGTTTGGAGTTGAGTAGAAGAGTACCATTGAGAGGTATTTTCATGCTGCTCATTCTATAGGTCTTTTCTTTTTGTAGGAATATTATGACTCTCTTCACAAATTTATCGTTGGTTCTTGTAAAGAATTCTTTCAGCACTTCAACAAACCACTGGTTGTTGGGAGTAGAAGGATTGGACTTATTTTTGCGAAATGGAATGTCAAAGAGGGAAACCAATGAGACATTTTAAATACAGGTTATATTATTACACTTCAGTAACGTTTTTTATGTAATTCCACACATTCTTTAGTTTAAATGTCGTTTTGCATCTTTATTTCATGTTGTCAATGTTTTTGGTGCTTAGATTTCTTATGAATTGGAGGTTGGGGATTTGTTTTTAACTTGGGGTAGGGGCTTAAAACAAGGGAATTATGATACTAGTGTCGGTGGATGTTCTCACGGATGGCATAGAGTTGGAGGAGTGGCCTTTCCTTTGTGGGATTGAAGTCGATTTTTAATCTCGAAGGTTCTTGTCATAAAGTTCAAACAATAGGTGTAGGAAGCAAATTCAGGAGGAGAATACTATGTGTTAAGAGAGAGAGAGAGAGATGGAGAGAGAGAGAGAGATCTGTTCAAAGAGTTTTTGGAGATTGCCCAATTCCATCTTCATTTATTTTTGGGTGGGATAAACATGGTTGGACCGGGAAAAATGCATTGGGACTATCATCGGGGGATTGAGATAAGATTTTTTACAGGTTTCAATTGATCGACCATCCCTTATATTATGTTGTCAAGAGTTTGAATGTGATTTGGATCAGAAATTGTGTATGAAAGCTTGTCCTGTTGAGGTAGTTAAGGCTAGCATCACTAGACACAAAAAAGATTGCATTAATAGATTTGAACTTTGACTTGTTGTTGTTGCTAGTTTTATAAACTTGCTTTTCAATGTGAATCTGTTCAAAATTGATGCTTTTATGGGAAGATAATGGTATCGGTACAAATCATATGCATGTATTTCAAATTAGGACCATTCATGATGCAATTTGATTTTGGATACATTTAATCAAATTACCGTGTAAAATTTTAGTCAATCAAATTACCCGGTAAGACTAGAATTGTATTGGAAAACAATACTACTGGGTACTGACATAATACCTTGATATCACTATTGTGCAGCCATATAGAGAATTAGCACGTGAAGTCGTTCGTAAGTCATTGGTTCTGCTGAAAAACGGGAAGGATCCAAAGAAACCATTTCTACCAGAGATAGAAATTCAAAAAGGGCTTTTGTTGCTGGAAAACATGTTGATGATCTGGGTTACCAATGTGGAGGTTGGACAACCACATGGGAAGGAACCAATGGAAGAATCACAGTTGGTAAGTGGTTTTTGGCATATCTTAAACCTATACCTTATAGGATTCATTATTTAGGATGTGCTCATATATATATATATATATATATATATATATATATATATATATATATATATATATATATATATATATATTACGTTTTAAACCCATTTAAAATCTTAGTGTATGTGAATTCCCTTTTTGCTCTTTGTTTTCTCCTTTTGGATGCATCAAGATATTGTGATTACATAAATGAAGTTGCTCTTCATTAACTATTAATATTGTTCGAGTGATGCAACAATCTTGGTATAATAATAATCTCTCGATCATTTTTTAATCACCTTGACAACAAACAAGTTTCTATGGTTTTGGCTCTTGTTATGATATGTTTTAAAAGTGATGATTGTAACGTCCTAAAATGAGTCGAGATAAATGATTAAAGTTGTAACGTTTATGTAGTCTACAACTCACAACTATTTTGATGACGAGTATGTAGTAGAAGACGACGAAACCTTCCAACTTGCACCACAAAGAAGAACCAAAGTTTCAAAGTTAGATTCTGGTCAAAAGTTATTTATCTTCATAAGTCAATTTTGATGGCAATAAAGTTTTACATGTATATCAAAATACTATTTTATTTCTCATTTACAAGAAATTTTCAAATCCCGCCGCATCGTGCGAGTATATAACTAGTTATACATAATAATTTTAGAAAACTCTAAAATATGATTAGCCCTTAATCCCCCCCCCCCCCCCATGTCTATTTCCCCCTTAATTTCTAAATTTTT
The DNA here is from genome assembly GCA_954870635.1 of Arctium minus. Lineage (NCBI taxonomy): Eukaryota > Viridiplantae > Streptophyta > Magnoliopsida > Asterales > Asteraceae > Arctium > Arctium minus. The sequence continues at coordinate 38,265,178 of OX941080.1, read as the reverse complement.
TGAACAACCCCCCCCCCCCCCACAAAGCCGCCTCTCCCTATCCCATGAAAAACCCTAATTTCCTTCTAATGAAGATTGTATGTCAACAGTGTATTTATGGGTTCTACTAAGAGCATCACAATGTTTTTAATTTGTATCTTGTATATATATTCTTTGAACAGTGTGTTTCTTGCCGCCAACCCCTAGTGATACAACATTTTGCATAATGTGATACAACGTGTATGTATATATTCTTTTAACACCGTGTGTCTTGTGGTATCACAATGTACATCCTGTATATCTGTATATATTTTGGTTATCACAGTTGGTCTGTGTTTTAGTGTTAGGTTCTTGGGTATCACAGTGGTGTACATCGGAATAAGTTTGGCCATATTAAGACTAATTTACCCCTAAATATTATCCATATTTTTTAAAAATTAACGGATAATTACCAAAATTAATAGTTTTAATGATAGTCATTGATTATTAATAATGTGTGGTTGAGATTGGATCTCACGGTTATCACAAATAATCAAGTTCTCCTTTGAATGACCCCCATATATACATATATATATATATATATATATATATATATAGAGAGAGAGAGAGAGTCTCCTTCAAATAGAAACTTTTTATTAGTACAAACTATGCAACCCAAGGGTATTTTTGTCTATTTACAAATTTCGTATTTTTAGGAAACAACCAACTTCCTTAATTATCTCTCTCCCTCTCTCTCTCTCTCTCACACACACACACACACGATCCCCTGTCACCATCCACTGCCGGGCTCCGGCGACATCCTCCCACCGGCGGCGACCTCCTCCCACTCCGGTGACCTCCACCATTTCCGACGAGTTTCATATGAGAAAGAACATAAGAAACTTCAAAATTTTCACGATTCATACGAGAAAAAACATATGAAACTTCGAAAATATTTGATTATTTTGAAAAAAAAATCTGAATATTCATATAGGAGAAATATATTAAACTTAAAAATCCGATTATTTATACGAGAGAAAAATATATGAAACCATTTTATGAAAAAAATTGAAATTGTTAATGAAAACATATGAAGTTATATAAAAATATATGATTATTACGAAATTTTCACGTTTCATATGAGAAAAAACATATGAACCCATTAATGAAAATGCAGAAAACCCACCGGAGTTTAGAAGGATTCGCCGGAGTTTGGTATCCTCTTCAATTTCACTTTCTTGTTCCAACTTTTGAGATATATATATATATATATATATATATATATAGAGAGAGAGAGAGAGAGAGAGACTGATTCACTTTCTTGTTCATCACTCTAGCCGGATTCTTGTTCATCATGGCAGCCGGATTTTTGAGAGAGAAAGAGAAAGACGGCGTCCGGAAATTTGAGAGAGAAAGAAAGAGATGTTGGCTGAATTTTTGAGAGGAGAGAGAGATTAAGTAAAAATGGAGAAAATTAAGGAGATAATAACCATAATTAGATTAATTTAAATTAATTAATAAATTTAAAACTTCTTAAAATTATTCCCAAACTGCCCTTTCCCTATTTTTTTAATAAATATAAATCCTAAAAATTCTCAACCGTTGATTAAAAATTCGGATGGTCTAGATGAGTTTGTAAGTTTGCATGGTTTAAAAAGTTTGCAAATTATTGTCCCTATATATATATAGAGAGAGAGAGAGAGAAAGAGAGGAAAGTTCAAATGAAAACTCATTTTTCATTTTGCACGTGGGGACAAATCTCAGTCACTCGATCTCTTTTGAATCAATAACTCATATTAAATAGAGTTTTTTTTTTTTATTTTAAAATGCTTAGGGGTAAAATTGGAAGAAAATTTAAACACACGTCTACCATATTTGACTTTTTATTTTCTTTTTTAATTAAAAACTTTTTACCCAATTAAAGTTTAAAATAAATTATCTTAAAAATTACTAATATTTTAATCAAACAAATTACATAAAAAAAACGAGAATTTCGTGATCTTCGATATGACATCCATCTCAATATAGTTTTTTTTGTCGTTTTAACCGTTTTTTACGTGAAATGCTATATATGAGTTGTATTCATTATGAATATTTATGTACGTTCAAGCTCGTACAACGCCTCGACACCGTAAGTATGTAACTCGACATCACCTTCTTCAACACTTTCTTCAACGTAGTAAGGCATCACGTTTCTTCAGCACCATAACCCAACACCATCAAGACGAATCGAGAATCTATCAAGTAATTCTGTTGTGAATCGGGGAACAAAAGAGAGTGTGTCACGTCTCCACATCTTCACAGGTCATTAATGTGTTATTCATCATGAATAATGTATCATTCAGGATGAATAATACAACATTCAGGGTAAATAATTCACGATTCAGGAATTCGTGTATTATTCGTCATGAATGTTGTGTAATTCATCCTGAATACTATATTATTCATCATGAATAATGAATGAACGTTCACATTTGTTATTCATACTGAATGTGGGACATCCGGGGATGCGCATACATATTCATAATGAATTAAACCAAATTTCGGTTGTGAATTGGGAAACAAAAGAGAGTGTGTCATGTATTTACACCTTCACGGGTCATTCATATATTATTCATCATAAATAATGTATCATTCAGGATGAATCATAGAACATTCAGTGTGAATAATACACGATTCATGATAAATAATACATGAATCATGGATTCGTGTATTATTCATCTTGAATATTGTATTATTCATCCTGAATACTGTATTATTCATCATGAATAGTGAATGAACGTTCACCTTTGTTATTCATACTGAATGTGGACACCCGAGGACGTGCATGCATATTCATAATGAATATAACACGTATATAGAATTTCACGTAAAAAATGGTTAAAACGAAAAAATCTTGAATATTGTATTATTCATCATGCATACGGTATTATTCATCATGAATAGTGAATGAACGTTCACCTTTGTTATTCATGCTGAATGTGGACACCCAAAGACGTGCATGCATATTCATAATGAATATAACACGTATATAGAATTTCACGTAAAAAATGGTTAAAACGAAAAAAACTATATCGAGATGGGTGTCATATCGAAGAGCACGAAATTCTCGTTTTTTTGATGTAATTTGTTTGATTAAAATATTAGTAATTTTTACGATAAATTATTTTAAAGTTTAAGGGGGTAATTTTTTTTTAATTAAAAATAAAAATAAAAAGTCAAAGAAGGTTGGCGTTGATTCAAAATTACAATTTTGTTCTTAATCACTTCCCAATTAACCTTATTATGTATTAACCATTGATTATTTTTCTATGTTTTGATCAATGGTTAAGATTTGTCCTCATATGCACAATGAAAGATGAATTTTCATTTGAACCCACCCATATATATATATATATAAGGGGTCGTTCAAGGGAGAACTTGGTTATTTGTGATAACCGTGAGATCCAATGTAGGCCACATATTAAAGGATAAATTAGGAAATTATTAATTTTGGTAACTTTGAATGAAATTTAACTTAAAGGCCATTTTAGATATTTTAAATTTTTTATCTCTCATTTCTCTTCTCTCATCTTTCATCTCTCCTCTCTTCTCTCTCCTCTCCTCCGGCAGTCAGCTTCCGGTGAGACACATATTTCGATGATCCTTCTTCCTATGATTATCATTATAATACACTCAAAATATATTGTGTCACACTGTGTTTACCATATAAGATGCACTGTGATACCCAATGTGATACCAAATGTGTTACACCCAATCTTCTTCATGTGATACCCGTTGTGATACCGCATACAATATGCACTATGATATCACATGTGATACCCAAAATACAAACAAGATGCACTGTGATACCAAATGTGATACCCACTGTGATACCATACAATGTAACACCCCAAAAATTGGGACAAACAAAATTTTCCGAAAAAGGAAATGTGGTATATAAAATGAAGCCAAGGCACGAGCTTTTCCTAAAAAGGGAATCATAAACTCCTGTTATAATTACAAGTTTGTAATGATAAAGAAATGAGGGATAACAACCCTTTAATCTAATTTCTAACTAGAAAGGAGATTACATCAAGTTGTTATCTAAATCCCAAAACAAATGTCTTCTAAAGTTGGCGTCCCAAAAATGCTCCCCAAGCTCACAACTATGGTCACTAAACCTTCTTGGCGGACGCGTCGCTAGAACCTGAGATACACATCAAACCAATCAAGTGTTAGTCCAAACGAGCCTAGTGAGTTGAACAAAAGCATAGTATAATATTTAAACATTTATAAACAACAAGAGCCATAATGGAATCAATGGGAGAGACCCATCACACCAAAGAGTTTCACCTCAAGAGCTAACGTACCTTGATGTTCACTCACATGAGCAACATCCCGAAGGCCCGGTACATTTGAAGACTACCTCCAAGGCATTACTCCAAATGGCGGAGATCTAGGTGCATACCGTTAAGGTGGCACCCCAAGACTACATCCTCCTAGTTCCTACTCATGGTTCATCCATTATATACCATACATCTTTATACACATTCCAGATCACATAAAATACATGTATAAGATCCCAAATGGTTCCAATCTCAATTTAGGTCAAAACCCTAAATCATGTAAATTTCCAAACAACATCCATCAACCATATATCATATGTACATATCTCAACTACTACCAACAAGGTATACCCATGAAAACCTACATAATGATTAGTGACCAAAAACCCCAATGTTTACCAAATATAGAATAATGACTCAAACTTATCAGGTGATTAACATGTGTAATGAAGCATGAAATAATGACAAGAACATGTTAAGATATGTATCTATTTTAAAATAGTTGGGAGAAAACTAACTATCTAGGTTTATATAAAACCCTAGAAAACTTGGGGAAAATGGTGAGAAGATGGGGGCTTGATTTGAGCTTGAAATACTTCACTTAATGCTCTTCCAACACCCCTGATTGTCAATAAATGCTTCCAGCTAGAACTATGGTTTCAATAAATGAGGAGAGGGTTTGAGATGGTAGAAAATCGCCCCAAGGACTCTCCAAGACTGTTTTAAAACGAGTGGAGTGAAAATGAGGTCAAAATAGTCAAAGGTCAAATTTTATACTCTTACACCCGCCGGGGACAGTGCCTGACAACAATGCCCTTGGCACTGTCGCGGGGGCATAATCAAGCGACCCACCCAAGCTTCGGTACACTTTATGCGATAGTGACCGGCGATAGTGTCGTGTGTCATTATCGCGTGTCACAGTCGCTGTCTCTCCATAAGCTACGGTACCTCCCCGGCGATTGTGACAAGCGACTGTGCCTAAGGGCACTATCGCGAGTCACAGTCGCCCCACACTCCCAAGACCCGAACTTTTTAAACGGTTTCGTAACTGGTCACTTGGTCTCGGTTTCCATAAGTTTTGTTTTAAACAAGATTAAATCATGAATTCTAAGCCACTAAAGGTCTCAAAGCTACAATTTTAGAGCAAGAAATAATTTATGATTAATAAGCACTTACCTTGATTTTCTAGATGTTACAATCCTCCCCTCCTAAAAGAGGATTTCGTCCCTGAAATCACAACAGATTAAAACACGTGAGGGTATCTCTTTTTCATGTCCTCCTCATATTCCCACGTCATATTGCCACCCCGATGGTGCTTCCATTGAACCTTGACCATTGTTACTTCTCTATATCGAAGTTTCTTCGTTTTTGACTCCGAGATGGTTTTCGGCTCTTCTACACATCTATTCCCATTGTCTACCTGAATCTCCGTTAACGGGATAATGCTTTCCTCTTCGGCTAACCATTTTCAAAGGTAGCATACATGAAATGTAGGGTGAATTTCGTCCATTTTCGGTGGTAAATTCAATCTGTAGGCTTGAAGTCCAATCTTCTCCAATATCGTAAAGGGTCAAAGGAAACGAGGACTAAGCTTTTCGCGATTCCCGAATAAGATAATTCCCTTCCATGGTGACACCTTTAGCATAACCCGTTCCCCCACTTGGAATTCGACCGGTCTCCGCTTCTTGTCCGCATAGCTTTTCTGACGATCTTGAGCCACCTTCAAACGCTCTCGGATACCTTTTACTTTGTCTGCCATTTCTTGTACGATCTCCGGTCCCGCGAATTGTTTTTCTCCCGCCTCGAGCCAACACACCGAAGTTCTACATTTCCGTCCGTATAGTGCTTCGAACGGTGCCATCCCAATGATCGAATGGTAACTATTATTATAGGCGAACTCCACTAAGGGTAGGTGCGAATCCCAATTTCCCCAAAAGTCTATAACACAAGACCGAAGCATGTCCTCGAGGGTTTGGATCGTCCTCTCACTTTGACCGTCTGTTTAAGGATGATAGGTCGTGCTTAATTTGACTCTCGTACCCAAATCTTTCTGTAGGCCGTCCCAAAACTTGGAAGTGAACCGACTCTCTTGATCCGAAACGATGGATAGTGGAACACCATGATGCGATACCACTTCATCAATATAGAATTTGGCTAGTTTGTCCATCGACAACGTCTCCCGTATCGCCAAAAAGTGTGCGCTCTTCGTGAGTCGATCCACCACCACCCAAATAGTATCATGGCCCTTCAAGGTTCTTGGTATCTTGGTGACAAAGTCCATCGTGATGTGCTCCCATTTCCACTCCGGAATGGCCAATGGTTGCAAACTCCCGTACGACCTTTGATGTTCCACTTTAACTTGAAGGTAAGTGACACATATTTCCACATAGTTGGCTACATCGAGCTTCATTATCGGCCACCAATAATGTAAACTCAAATCTCTATACATCTTGGTTCTACCGGGATGTATAGAGTACTTGGACTTGTGAGCTTCCGCCAAGAGCAACTCACGGATCCCTCCAATTTTCGGTACACAAATTCTTCCTTGAAATAACTTGAGGCCGCAACTATCTTCCATTAGTAACTCTCGTTGCTTCACCATGATCTCGGATTTGAGGTTCTCTTCACGAAGAGCCTCGGATTGACTCACTTTGATGTCCTCCACTAGGCTTGATATTACGTCGATCCTAGAAAGAGTTACATTGATTTCGATCCCATAGCTCTTTCGGCTCAAAGCATCCGCCACTATGTTGGCTTTACCGGGATGGTAAAGCAACTCGCAATTATAAAAGTTCCAACCACCTTCTTTGTCGCATCTTGAGGTCATTTTGGTTAAATATGTATTTCAAGCTTTTGTGGTCGGTGAATAGCGTACACTTCATCCCGTAAAGGTAGTGTCGCCATAGCTTCAAAGCAAACACCACCGCCGCAAGTTCCAAGTCGTGTGTAGGGTAGTTCTTCTCGTGGTCTTTGGGTTGTCGCGATGCATACGCTATCACCTTTCCCCTTTGCATTAATACACACCCAAGGCCCAACTTAGAAGCGTCGCTATAAACCACAAAGTCATCGGACCCTTCGGGTAAGGATAGAATTGGTGCCTCGCACAATTTCCTTTGAAGAGTCCAGAAGACTTTCTCTTGATTCTCGGTCCATAAGAACTTAACGTTCTTTCTTGTCAACAATGTGAGCGGAGAGGCGATCTTCAAAAAGCCTTGAATAAACCGTCGGTAGTAGCAGGCCAAACCCAAAAATCTTCTTATCTCCGTCAGACTCGTCGGTGGTTCCCAATTCATCATCGCTTCAATCTTCGTCGGGTCCACCTTCACTCCATCCTTGGATACCACATGACCCAAGAATTGAACTTCTTGTAACCAAAACTCGCACTTTGAAAACTTCGTGAACAACTTCTCTTTCTGAAGAAGCTCCAAAACCTCCCATAAATGTTGGCGATGTTCGACCTCGTCCCGCGAGTAGATCAGAATATCATCGATGAAGACTATAACAGATTTGTCCAAGAAGGGTCGACACATGCGATTCATCAAGTCCATGAATACGACCGGAGTGTTAGTCAACCCGAATGGCATGACTAGAAACTCATAATGACCGTATCTTGTCCGAAACGCCGTCTTCGGAATATCGCTCTCCTTCACCCGCACTTGATGGTAACCGGACCGCAAATCTATTTTGGAGACACATCCTGCTCCTTGCAATTGATCGAAGAGGTCGTTGATTCGAGGAAGCGGGTACTTGTTCTTCACGGTGACATTGTTAAGCTCATGGTAGTTGATACACATCCGCATGGACCCGTCCTTCTTCTTCACGAATAAAACTGGAGCTCCCCATGGCGACGAGCTCAATCCTATGAATCCCTTCTTGAGGAGTTCTTGTAGTTGTGTCATCATTTCTTGCATCTCCATCGGGGCTAGACGATAAGGTGCACGGGCGATCGGAGTGGCACCCAGAGTGAGGTCAATATGGAACTCCACTTGGCGTTCCGGTGGTAGTCCGGGTAAGTCTTCCAGAAAGACATCCGGATAGTCACCTACCACATCCACATCTTCTATCTTCTTCTTCTCGAGTTTCACGTCGATAACGTAAGCCAAATACGAAGGACACCTATTGGCTAAACTCTTTCGCGCGTTAAGTGACGAGATGATCGTGTTGGTCTTTTGATTCCTTTCCCCGTTCACTACCACTTCCCCACCCTTTGGAAACGGTACTCTAATCATTTTCTTGGAGCAAAATATACCGGCATCATGCTTAACTAGCCAATTCATTCCTACAATCATATCAAACCCCCCAATATCCGCCGGTAGCAAATCTACTACAAAGAACTCCCCATCTAAGTCTTAGGTGCACCCAACAAAACATTCCTGGACTATCATATGATCCCCGTTGGCTACCTATACTACTAGAGCATCAGTCAACAAGCTAACAGGAGTAGTGAAAATCTTGCAAAACAAGGTAGACACAAAGAAACGGTTCACACCAGAATCAAACAGAACACGGGTAGGTAGAGAGTTTACTAGAAACGTACCTGACACGACATCCACCGTCGCTCTCGCTTCATCCGCCGTCATTTGGAAGGCCCGAATCGGCATCTTCAGTGGAATCTCCTTCCTTAGCACACTCCCACTCGGAGCCCCTTGATGTCCATTCGCTAACTTGGGACAATCCCTCTTGATGTGCCCCGGCTCCCGACATTCATAACAAACCGGCCCCCAGGAGGGGCAGTCTCGACTTAAATGGTCCTTCCTTCCGCACTTGAAACACTCGGTAGTGTTAGAGAAAGGTCTTGGATTACAAGGCCCGAAATGCTTACTCTTACACTTGAGGCACCACCTCGCCTCACGTCATGGCTCCACGTTCCTTCCCCCGTTAAAGGGTTTGGATGGTCGTGCGGGCCCGGTTGACCCTTCCCATTTCCGCTTCTCTCCTTGTTGACCCTTCTTCTCTTCCTTGGATGATGTCGTCCTCCACCAGTTGGGAATCCTCAATAATTTCTTTTAACGTGTTCACCCGGGCGTTCCTCACACCCGTCTTCATCTCCGCCGGCAAACCCCTCAAATAAGTTTTTATTTTCGACCTCTAATCGGCCACCAAATACTCAACCAGACTGAGCTTCTCCACAAATTGTTTTGAATAGTCGGCAATAGACAGACTACCTTTTTCAGATTCCGGAACTCCTCCTCTATCTTGTTGAGAGCCATTTCATTGTAGTACTTGTCCATTATCTTCTTCTTGAAGGTTGGCCAAGTGAGTTTGGCCAAAACCTCCGGAGTAAGGGTTGTTCGGGTGATGTTCCACCAACTCAGTGCATCTCCTCTAAATAGTTGTGATGCAAATTTGACTCTTTCGGAGTCATCACATTCGCTTGATTCGAACACCATTTCCACTTCTTGTATCCAGTGCATACAGGCCACTAGATTAGTTGTCCCGGAAAATTCTGGGGGCTTGCAAAATAAGAAGGTCTTGTTTCCTTTTGCTTTTCAACTCTTATTGCTTGCTCTTCCATCCTAATTGCATTATTCGTATCACTCGATCCAATCACCACATTGTCTCCTATCGCCTCAGGCCTTCGGTTTCTTGTATCACGATCCTCCAGCATCTTCATGAAATTTTCATCCCGCTTGTACATCGCGGAGTTCATCATTTGCATGATGCTAGCCAACAAAACCGATTGAGGGTCCACCTCTTGGACTACCGGATTGTCGGTCTCTAGGTTCACTCGAGGAACCTCATTAATAATTCCCTCCAACATAGTGGGAATAGGTGGAATAACCTGATTAACCGTTGGGTTTGCACGTCTTGAGGGTTCCGAGGCGGTTACACTCACCTCATTAGCTTCTTCAGGATCCCCGACTCGACTCCTCGTGTTCACCATTGTGTACTGCCACACACAAAAAGGATCACACTGGTTAATTCTTTAAAAGATAATCGGTTTGGTACGTACTCCTACAATGATCAATCATCATAATAACAATTTCAAACACACTTACGTATTCATAAATTCATAATAACACTGGCCAAGTGAAATCGTGAACGTATATTACATAAGAATTCTTGTCACAATTATCATAATTTCTTAATCAATGCATTTCTGTAGTCCTAATACTCTCCCCACCTAGGGATGCTCTACCCGTATGGACAGTGCAGTGATACTTTAGGCACGAACAACTTAAGTCTAGGTATAATAAAGTCAACACCTAGTTCACTAAAACAAAATCTCTGATACCAACTTGTAACACCCTAAAAATTGGGACAAACAAAAATTTCCAGAAAAGGAAATGTGGTATATAAAATGATGCTAAGGCACGAGCTTTTTCCAAAAAGGGAATCATAAACGCCTGTTATAATTACAAGTTTGTAATGATAAAGAAATGAGTGATAACAACCCTTTAATCTAATTTCTAACTAGAAAGGAGATTACATCAAGTTGTTATCTAAATCCCAAAAGAAATGTCTTCTTAAGTTGGCGTCCCAAAAATGCTCCCCAAGCTCACAATTATAGTCACCAAACCTTCTTGGCGGGCGCGCCGCTAGAACTTGAAATACACATCAAACCAATCAAGTGTTAGGCCAAACGAGCCTAGTGAGTTGAACAAAAGCATAGTACAACATTTAAACATTAATAAATAACAAGAGTCATAATGGAATCAATGGGGGAGACCCATCACACCAATGAGTTTCACCTCAAGAGCCAATGTACCTTGATGTTCACTCACATGAGCAACATCCCGAAGGCCCAGCACATTTGAAGACTACCTCCAATGTATTACTCCAAATGGTGGAGATCTAGGTGCATACCGTTAAGGTGGCACCCCAAGACTACATCCTCCTAGTGCCTACTCATGGTTCATCCATTATATACCATACATCTTTATACACATTCCAGATCACGTAAAATACATGTATAAGATCCCAAATGGTTCCAATCTTAATTTAGGTCAAAACCCTAAATCATGTAAATTTCCAAACAACATCCATCAACTATATATCATCATATGTACATATCTCAACTACTACCAACAAGGTATACCCATCAAAACCCGCATAATGTTTAGTGACTAAAACCCCCAATGTTTACCAAATATAGAATAATGACTCAAACTTATCAAGTGATTAACATGTGTAATGAAGCATGAAATAATGACAAGAACATGTTAAGATATGTATGTCTATTAAAATAGTTGGGAGAAAACTCACTATCTAGGTTTATATAAAACCCTAGAAAACTTGGGGAAAATGGTGAGAAGATGTAGGCTTGATTTGAGCTTGAAATACTTCACTTAATGCTCTTCCAACACCCTTGATTGTCAATAAATGCTTCCAACTAGAACTAGGGTTTCAATAAATGAGGAGAGGGTTTGAGATGGTAGAAAATCGCCCAAGGACTCTCTAAGCCGGTTCTAAAATGAGTGGAGTGAAAAATGAGGTCAAAATAGTCAAAGGTCGAATTTTATACTCTCAGCACCCGCCGGCGACAGTGCCCGGCGATAATGCCCTTGGCACTGTCGCGAGAACATAATCGCGCGGCCCACCTGAGCTTCGGTACACTCTATGCGATAGTGACCGGCGATAGTGTCGTGTGTCACTATCGCGTGTCACAATCTCGGTCTCTCCATAAGCTACGGTACCTCCCCGATGATTGTGACAAGCGACTATGCCCAAGGGCACTATCGCGAGTCACAGTCGCCCCACACTCCCAAGACCCGAACTTTTTAAATGGTTTCATAACTGGTCGCTTGGTCTCGGTTTCCCATAAGTTTTGTTTTAAATAAGATTAAATGATGAATTCTAAGGCACTAAAGGTCTCAAAGCTACAGTTTTAGAGAAAGAAATAATTTACGATTAATAAGCACATGCCTTGATTTTCCGGATGTTACATACAAGATGTAATATGATACCCAAAATACGATTAGTATTAAAAGATTCATTGTCACCGGACTGCAGCACCGATCTATCAATAGCCTCCGAGTTTTACTGCAGTGTTCGTTGAGTTGGGTGGTCCAACTTCATGCAGGATCTGATTGCACGGACACCATTTAACTTGTCCTCGCGTTTATATACTACTCAATCACCGTCACCACCGCTGGTGACATCCTTTTCACGCACCTGGAAACCTCGTCTCTCATTATTGAATCATCTTGTTTTATAGTGGAAGTAGAAGGTAGATGTAGGTGGAAGTAGCAGGAGGCAGATGGTGGTGGCAGTAGCAGGAGGCGGATGACACTTATCGGAGGTGAAGGAATGGGCTGGTTTCGACGAAGATGTCGAGAAGCCATTGGGGAGGGGATGGTTCTCCATTGATGGTGGGAGGCGCTGGTATTTCAAAATTATAAATTAGGGTATTTTAAAACCAATTATATTAGGTAACCATATATTAGGATTGGAAGGAGTAAATAAGGAATTGATTTATTATTAAAAAAATCCAAATTGTCAATTTACCAAATTATCCTTTTCTTTTATTTTAAATACAATATTAATTATATTAAATGAGTGGCTCACGTTGAATCTCACAGTTACCACAAAGTATCTAGTTCTCATTTGATTAGGGGAGAGATCAAATGGAAACCAATCTAATTTTGCAAACCATGAAAACCGTCGATTTGATTGGTTAAGTTAATAAAATTGGTTCATGAAATTGTTTAATTTGATGAAATTGTCATATAATTCTTTTGTTGATGAAATCGTTTCATATATTTGTGTTTTTTTTATGTAAAAATGAAATTGTTTAATGTATTTTCTCATTCTGATGAAATTGTTTCATGAATTTTCTCAGTCTGATGAAACTTTTTCATTTTCACATAAAAAACACAAATATATGAAACAATTTCATCAAGAAAATAATTATATAAAACAATTTATCAAATTTTATAAATTCATGAAACAATTTCATTAACTTAACTAATGATATCGACTGTTTCCATGGTTTTTCAAAATTAAAATAAAACTACCCCTATATATATATATATATATATATATATATATATATATATATATATATATATATATATATAAGGTCCCTTTCTTTTGTTAACCAACACATTAGTCTTAATCGTATTAACCAATCTCAACCATTCAACCTCAAAATCAACGGCCTAGATTTAATCAAATATTTTAAAGGATTTGAATACTAGTGCACGTGCTAGTTTTTATGTGCCCATATGTACAAGGGTAAAAGGGTAAAAACAGAAAAGAAAAAAAAGGAAAGGATCCTGTTTCCCCGTTTCACGCACCACAAACCAAAAAAATAACGGAAAAAGATTTTGAAGACAACCGAGAAAATCGCACACATCTTCTTCCACGGCCAAACTCCAAAATCGAATCTTCTTCAAGATAATCCACACTACCGAAATCGTGATCATCAGTTATAAACCCTAGAAAGCAAAATATATGGTGCAAAATCAAGGCGAGAACGATGTGAATAGAGTTAAAAATTTTATAGGGTTTATAAATTGTTATCGATACCATTGTTTATGAGGAAACGTTTGATACAAGTAGAAAACAAAGTGAATGCATATTCAATATATCGGAGCTGTCGAAATTCAAGAACACCATGGATACTCCGGTTGATCTTGACCCAGAGGAAAACCTAAACTCAACGATTTAGTGAAGAAGATTTCAAAAAGTGAAAGAATTCAAACGAAAGGGACTAATCCAGTGGAAACAGATCATAAGTGCACACATAGACCTTATAAGATCAAGTGTTTGGGTTGTGTAATGATGCACTGTGCACTGTCAATGTGTATATGGGTTCTTGTTTCTTGGAAGATGTAAGTGTCAATATGCATGTGGTATTTAATGTGCATACGTGCACTGTCAATGTGTATATGATATTCAATGTGCATATGTGCATTGTCAATGTGCATATGTGCACTATCAATGTGCATATGGCATTCAAAGTGCATATGTGCACTGTCAATGTGCATATGGAATTCAATGTGCATATGAGTTTACTAATGAAGTGTAAAATGCGCACAGTCCATTATGTGAACTGTGTTAACCTAGTGTCAATAGAACATAGGATTGAATTGAGTTTGCTATGTGAAATGTACATTCTGGACTCAACTGGGCATTATTGCACATTGGCACCTTCTTTCATATATTCACATTGGCACGTCACATATGCACATGACAGAAATGTATCACTCCCCCAAACCAATGCATAAATGCACATGTAGAAAATGACACAATTTTTCACATATGCACATAACTCTCACTTCAAGTTGTAAAACGCAGGTTTCATAAACGTTGGCTTGACAAAAAAATAGGATTGACATTAAATCGTTGACTTATTTAGATATTTTATTTATAAGATATTAAGATAACTACCAATTTTATGTTTTGAGATAAATTTGGCAATTATTTAAACAATATTTTAATCAATGAAAATACCAGAAATACCCCTTTGATATTTAATAGGCGTGGATGTTAACATAAAAGTTTCGTTGATTTTGATTGGTTGGTATTCAGTTAACACGTTTAAGATTAATGGTGTGGTTAACAAAAGAATGAGACACACTCTTTCTCTTTCTCTTTCTCTTTCTCTCTCTCTCTCTCTCTCTCTATATATATATATATATATGTGTGTGTGTGTGTGTGTGTGTGTGTGTGTGTAGAGAAAGATTCAAATGAGAACGCAAAATATTTAAGAAAACACGAGGACAACAAATCATGTGCAAAATCATATATGATTCGACATTAACGGCCAAAAAAATGGACTCGGACTACTTTGGCCGCGACTTAATTCGCCAGCAATCATATATTATTTTGTATGTGATTCGTTGTTTTCATGTTTTCTTAAATACATATTGTTCTCGTATGAACCCACATCTATATATGTATGTATCTATATATGTATATTCCGCCTTAGGGCAAGCCTTCAAAAACACTGTGACCTCGCTTAACTCATAAGGTTTGAGATTTGACCTCGTCACCATGCTACACCTCATGTCATTTAGAAGGGGTGTTGATTCTACCCAGTCTAGGGCTGAGAAGGGGTGTTGATTTTGATTTCAAGAGCCAATTATAAGCAGGTAATCTTGATTTCGATTTCAATAGCCGATTTCGAGTTCGATTTCAATCCCCATTGTTCATTTAGTTTTCCATAAAGGGGAAGGCCATGCTTTTTTCAATTTTGATTTCGGTTATAAGGTACTGGATCGACAAATTTGGGTTTCAATTTGGTTTTTTTCAATTTTGATTTCAATTTAGTTAGCCACTGGATCGAGAAAATATGGTTCCAATTTGGTTTTTTCCAATTCTGATTGCCACCAGATGAGAAAATTTGGTTCCAATTTTGTTTTTTCAGCTGATTTTCACAGGGGATTCCTTATGTTATGAAGTTGATTGCCATATATGTTTTCTTCTCTTCATTTCTTTACCTTCTGATCAGGTTGTTTTATGTTAATGTTGCATGGTCTCTCACTTGAAGTCTACAACTTCTGTGATATGATTATATGTTTCGTGATTTAATGATCTTTAGGCCATAACTTTAGGATATTTGATTCTAAGTTGAACTATTAATATAAAGGCTCTAATGTTTGATATAAAAAACACATAAAGCATTCTTTTTGCTTTCAGTTCTTTAATTACCCTCCATGATGAAGGCAGTGAAGTTTCAGATGGGAGATGGTTTCTTCAGTCATCAAATTGTATATAACTACATAAAAATGGTATTTCCAATCACATGGGATATAGGACGACCCCCTCTTTTGTGAATTGTAGTTTCAACACTTTTGGCTTCCACTTTGTTTAGCATACTTGTCCAATGAAATCATTGCACTTTGGAAGAAATGTTTCTTGTTCTCTAATCATCCATGAGAAATTTCATTTGTGGTGTACCTTACTTAACTGTTAGTTAAATAGTAAAAATGTAGCTCAAGTTGGCATGTAATGATACATGATCTTCACATGGGATTCCTTATGTGATATATTGGAAGAACACCTTTTCTTGTTATGTTGCTTCCCATGTTCGACATGCATTATTTTCTGTGGTTCAGAGGCAGTAATGTCATGGCATCTGTGCTATCCTAAGAAAGTCCCACTTTACTTATGACAGGCTCCTAATTTCTGTTTAGTGGAAGATGACTTCATATCCAAATTTTCTGTAAATTATCATGGGTGGAATCTCAGTTGATAAAGATGAGAGAAAATTAGTTCAATCCAGCGAGAAACATAACATCTTATCAACCACCTACCCGACTCCACATCATACAAATCTATGGAGCTCACATAGACGTGCAACAATACCGACGGCGGTGCCGATCTTCAGTCCACTTATCAGATACAAAACTCCGGCGACAGAATCACCAACAGGGAGGATTCGGTCCCTGTGGTCTCTGGAATGCAAAAGAAGAATGGAAAGGATTTCTTTTTGTCTTTGGACGATTGGACGAAAGGCTTTTAGAAGTATTTGGTCCCTGTGGTCTCTGTAAAACAACAAAGTTTGTCAAAAATGTAAAACAGTTGCAATGTAACAAGTTATGTTTTGTTTTTTTTTTCTGTTTGGTTTATGTAATTCGGCTGTTAGGACTGAAAGTCGAAATGCGTTGAAAGTTGTATAATGCATTTATAGAGTTTAATTGGTTCTATTTAATAGCGTTGTAAAAGCCTTTAATTGTTTAATGGGCTTATGTATTTGTAATGGACTTGGGCCTAGCTAGGTTTTAACCCTAAGTATTTAAAGTGCTATTTAGATGAGAATTAGGGTTAGAGCAGTTGAATGGTCATTCATAGATTTACTAATCCTAATCAGAAATTCTCTTTGTAACCTTAAACCCTTGATTGATAAATCTAATCATATGACCAACAGTTGTGATTCAATCTTTATTATTTGTTTATTATTATTGTGATTGCACTGTTTCTGGGATCTACAATTGGTATCAGAGCAAAGAAACAATATTTTTGATCCAAAAGGTTTGTCTAAAACCCTTCTTTTTATCGATTTTTTTGGTTAGTCGATTTCTGGCTTCTTTGAATGGTGTTCTTCATAATCTGAGTTATCATAATCGATGTTTTTTTCTTGAGTTTTAGCTGTTTAGCTACCAAATTGAATATGTGTTTGGGTTTGTTTGGATTTGATAAGCAAATTCAGTATTCGATTAAAAAAAAGATGATCTGGGTCGATTTCTCGATTTCTGATTAACCCAGATTTTTCTTGGTTTTTCTCGCTGTTCTTTAGTTCATTAAATTGAAGTTGTCAGCCTATGATTTTAGTGGCTCTTTCTTGAAATTAAAACTGAATTTGAATTTATTAAGCAAAATCTTCAATTAATTAGTGATAAAAAGGTGATTATTGGTCGATTTTCTGTGTTTATCGCCTGTTTTGTCGAAGAACACGAACCAAGAAAATTTTCATTCCCCCGGATCTATTGTCCGGGTACCTTGCACCCTGTGATATTGCACCCTGGGACCTTGCAATCCAGGGACCTTGCATTCCTGACCTTCTCTCCAAGGTTCGTGTCTCCCGGGTCCGTGCCTCTCCCGGGTCCTAGGTGATTGAAAAAAAAAATTCAAAAAATTCAAAAAAAAAAATCGGATCAAATATGTTGTCTCACGATCATAACAGTGCACTTTGTTTTTTTCATTCTTAGTCCCCGTACTTCAAAGTTTCAAAAATTGTCATTTTTGACCCCTGAACTTTAAAGTTTCAATTTTTTGTCAATTTTGAGCCCTAAACTTTCAAGTTTCACTCGTTGTCACTTTTGGTCATTGCACTTTGAAAATTTCATATATTGACAAGTTTTGTCCCTAGACTTCAAGCTTTGCAAGTAACAATGCCTTATGTACCCATGTCTGAACACAAAGAAATGATTGAAGCTCCCGAAAAGAAATTGGAAAACATGTTAAAGACCATTAACACACTGTTGGAACAGAAAGCTTTTCTTCAGTCAGATTTGAATCATCTGAGATCGGAAAGCCACGCGTATAAAGATATATGTTGCTTACAGTCAAGCAATGACTGGCTTTAGCGCAGGAATTCTGAACTTGAAAAGGCAGCAAAAAATAACTCATATTACACTAAGTTTGCTGACCAAATAAAGTCTCTTAAAAGAGAGATTTCAGATCTTGAAAGAGAAGCTGATATGAAGAAAAATGACCCGATAAGTGCTGAAGCGTCAAAGAAGATATCTGAACTTGAACGAAAAGTTACAGCTTTTGAAGCCAAAGAAGAGAAATACCTAGTGCTTGAAGAAAGAGGAAACGTGTTGGAGAGTGAAAATCTCGACCTAAAGAAAAGACTTGTTGTTTTTTAAAAAGAAAAAGTTGATTTCTCAAATGAAAGGAAGAATCTTGAAAGAAAGATTCTCGAGCTTTCAAAGAAAGTTTTGGATGAAAGAAAGGTTTTTGAGTCTCAAAATGCGAAACTTTCAAAACAGACTTCTGATTTTGAAAATGTTTTGATAATTGAGAGAGATTCTTTTGAGAAAAAGCGAAAAGGTTTCGTGAGTGAAAATAAAATGCTTGAAAAGAAGAATGTTACAGTTTTTAAAGAGATATCTGATAAATGCAACAATATAGAAAAGGATTTTGAAAGTGAAAGAAATATTTTCGAAACTAAGATTCATAAGCTTTCAAAGAAATAATATGGATTAGCAACAGAGATTTTGAAAGAACAGAAGGTAAAATCCGATTTACAAAAACAATTTGACTTGATTCTAGAAGAAAGAAATGTTTTATCTGCAAAAGTCAAGAAACTTGAAGAAATATATCCTAAAGTTGATTTATCTGAACAAGTCAGTCCCGATACTATTGTTCAGTCTCGTTATTCTTCAAGTTCACCTTCTACATCTAATTCTTCGAAGAAGTTTGTCAAATCAAATGAATTTTCAAACGATCGGATTCGTCCTTCAAATCTTTTCTATAATTCTCTTGTTGTTGGTTCAAATAATCAAGTGTTTCGAAAAATCAAGATGGTTTGGAGAAAAAACCAACTACAGAAAGTAGTGATGGAAACAAGTCTCATGATTCTCCTGTAGTTGATACAAAGTCATTTATTTCCAAAACTGATTCACCTACTTATGTCTATTCTATAGGAAAGTTGATCAGTCTGCACCGACAAACGATCTGTTGCACTTACTGTGGAAAGTGTGACTTTGTGCTTCCAAGGTACATTAATAATTTGTATGGTATTTATAACATCCCCAATCCTCAGTTTAATAGCTTCAAAGCCAAGGCAACTAACCATCAAGGATCCATCACAACATGGATACCAAAACCAAAATCTTCCTAATTTGTTTTTCAGGAATGTCGTGTGTGATTTAATTCAGATTATTCACGTCACATGACTACAATCAAGGGTTATGCCATCTTTTGAGGGGGAGTACCATATTGTTTGTTTTTCATATCGAATTCTGAACACTTCAGTTCAGGACTCGTACTTCAATGCTTTGACTTGTACTTCAATGTTCTATTTTGGCGAGTTAAAGGAGTGTTAGGGCTTTTAATGTTTTTATGGTCAACCCAGAACCGGAAGGACCTACCCAAGAAACACATCACATTCATAGATATCAGTGAGGGGTCTAGATTGATAGATGAGTTCGGAGTGAAAAGAATTTGGTGAGGATGTGACAAGACTTAAAAGAATTATTGGTCCTTACCAAACCGAGTCAGTTATCCGGGTTACCACATAATCTATTCATTCTCGTTCTTTAGAGATGGATATTGAAACAAACATGGACCCAGTGTCGATAACTCGTGTCACCCCACCTAGCCACTCAAGTGTCTCACAAAAGATACTTGTTACATATATGCATGGAGATTTCGCACATAATCTATCTTTTCCTCACTCAGAGGTCTTAGATATTGAAAAAGGAAGTCATCAACTTCAGTCTCTGACTTCATATTCATCTCACTGTGTCTATTGATTTCTAACCTGCATCCCAGGTTGAATCAATCTTTGAGCCTAATCGACATGATTATATTTCTTTCACACATGCACGAATCTTTGTGATTCCAATCGTATATCTTTGTGATATTGCCGAAAAAGTTTGAGAAGTAAGTTTTCATATTATACTTCGGTGATAACTGAAAGTCCTATCATAAATACCCCTTTGCCAACTCTGAAAATAGGCCACACAATTATCTCAATTGTAGTGATAACAGTTACTCTTGTGTTTCTGTGTTAGCTGTTACCCTTGGTTACTGAATCGTTTTATCTGGTATTTTGCTACTCATCCATTTAGTCTTTGAAGTTACATGATGCTTCGGATTCTCCTAATCATCATGAGGGGGTGAACGACACACATTTCAAAGACACAGATCATTATGTTGAAGGGGAGCTAGCAAAATATGAGGGGGAGTAAGCCTTTGGATTCAAATATTGCATTTCTTCTATCCCTTATCATATGGTGTTTGCTACAAGTTGATTCCTTCTACGAGTTGATTGAAACAAGTTCTTAATATGAAAGCATATTCAACTCGCGGTTCAAAGATAAATTCTTTGTTTTAAACTGAAGTTGCACTGTGGAATGTCACGTAACTCGCACATTATATTTCTTGTGTGTGTGATTCGATGTGTTGAGTTTCTACAATTGAAAGATGCTTGATAGTGCGTCCAATCTGGTTACAAAGTTGAAACTATGAAAACCAAGAGCTTTATTCAAGGGGGAGCTTGGAAAGACATGAAGACATGCAACACCAAAGTTTTTCAAAGATTCAAGAGGGAGAAAAGATCAAGTCTGAAGTTTCAACATGAGAAATGCTTTATTCAACTTTAGGGGGAGATTGATAAGACTGAAAGTCGGAGTGCATTGAAAGATTGTAGATCCCAACATAGTCGCTAGGCGAATCCTTGATGGTTTACTGTCCTATGCTAGTCCAACGGCACTAGGTGTGATAGAGTATAGGCACACACACGATATAGCTGCTCCTATGGTACATCCAGAACCAGAAGTACCTCCCCAGGGAGCACGACCTGAACGGCGTGAGGGTCCAGGCACGAGAGGAGGTAGAGTCCGGAAAGCTAGGGCTCCCGGACCGCGTGTGCTGAGAGAAAATATAGTGAGGGGAAATGAAGCGGGCAGTGCTGTTAGACAAAGCGAGGCCAATACTTCTCGCCGATCTCCTACCCCACCACAGACAGATCCTTAGATTTTGGAAGAGGATACCACGACCGAGGCAGTCGCTACTGACTCTACATCCGATACCGCGACTAAAACCGATCAGATCCATTCCTCTTCCCCCACCGAATCTGACGTTGTCGATGATCAGTCAACCACCCCAGCTGAATCTGAACCCGAGTCAACGGAACCAAATGATGAGTCATCTGACTCTGATGGTGACGATGACCAGCCCTCACCTGGAGACATAAGGAGAGCGAAGGGAGTACAAGTAGAAAATGAAGAGGTACATAGAGAGAGGGAAAGAAAGAGTAAACATAATTTTGAGCGTATACGTGTGATGAGGCAACCACCTCAGGTTGACCTTCCCCTAGTCACTATCAGCTTGGTAGCCACATCCGCTACCCAGTCTCATTTGTTGGGACAGGGTATTGAAGAAGTTGTCATGGACCTAGCGACGCAATTGCACACCCCAACAGATGTTGGTTTCATTTTCTCACGGGGACTTAGCACATATTATACCTGTCTCTCACTTGGAGAGTTCCGGTATTGAACCTAGAGGACAACTGCCCTAGCCCTCGCAATCTTTCAGTGCACAGCGTCTAGAGCCACTCGATGACATTATTTTTTTGACTATGACATGCGTACTTACTTCGGCTACTATTGGACGTCTTATTGACCCAACTGGAACACCCATAGTAACTCTACCTATTGGTGGACTACGAGGATTGGGTGGAAGTCCTACCACATCTATCATCACGCCATCTATGACCATAGGCGGTACGACATCCACAGTCGTTACCACAACTAGAAGTCTAAGTGACCCAGATGTTAGTTTTCCCGCGTTTGTCTCAAGGGATTATCTGGACGGCCCCCTGAAGATTGTCCATTCTATCATGCGATCTGAAATGAAAGAGGAGGTAGATCCTCTGAAGAGAATGATTAAAGGTAAAGCCCCAATGCTGAGCCTGAAACACTACCTCCACCACCACCATCCTTCACCCACCGATTACTCAATAGATGACCTCAAATCCATGCTACTGACCAAACTCCTATCTCAATCCTAAACTAAACCATCCCAAGATTTCGACCTAATATCTCTCCTACGTTCTCAAGCATCTACCCCTACACCCCCACCCCCACCCACTATATCTCCTGAAGCCTTCTAGCACCAAACCGCTACTGTTCAGTCTATGCAGCAAACTCTAGTTGCACTTACTGAAAAGGTGTCATCTTTTGAAGCAACCTGTCGAGGTCAGGCAGAAGGGCTCAAACGCAGACATGATGACCAGGATGATCCTGATCACCATGAGGGGGAGAAGAGCCAACGCACATCCGAGCCCGAGTCAGCACATGCAGTGGTTACTATACAGGGACATACAGAGATGGGTTTAGGTACTCCAAACGAAGGACATGGCCAGGCTCAGGATCAGGTTATGTATTTAGTGTTATACGACGTCAATCCAACGGTTGAAAAGCCCAATAAATGTGATAGAGGTTCATCTTATAATCCGGACAGTTGGGCAATTATTTTTGATCCTTATTCAGATCTAGATCCGTCAGAAGAACGGATCAACATGGAAAAAGCATTGGTAGTCTTTCAAGCTGAAATCGATGAGTTGTTCAATTTTGAGAATGTAGCTCAAGATCATCATTCAGCCGAACAATCTTCTGTCGGTATGCCCCTTCTGACTTATTCATCAGTTCATCCCGATCTATCTCAGTCAGATCACCCTATCCGATCTCCGCCAATCTCACTAGTTCATGAAACCGAAAGTACTCAACCAACTCCACCATTGATATGGGAAAGTGTCAGAATCAATATTTCATTTCTTGAAGAAAGACAGAAAAAGCTCTTTGCCCATTGGATCCGACCGTATGATGAGGTCGCTATGTATGGTCTTCAGTCAATGACAGACAGAAAGAAGCAACGCGAGCATGTTTTTATTGACAAAAGTCTAAGAAAAAGCATTGATAGGACAAAGCTCAGAATCAAATCTGTTGATCAGATTTACTCGTGCCTCTTCATGAGCATATGGTATTCTTATTTTGTTGTGACCAGAGAAGATGGCAGTCAATGGCCGTTTTTTGAAGCTGACTTTGCAAGTCTCGAATTGCCAAATATTCTATTTTTGCTTTGAGACTTGAAGACCAGAACCATTCGACCAGGAGAAGTTACATATGCACTGGAAGCTGTGAAGAGATACATGAAGTGCGCTATGAAACTTGCATCCATTGAAGACTTCCAGATTGGGTTAGAAAGCAATCAAGCAAAGATAAATCTGCTTAAGTCTGATCTCAGTCTTCCTCCAGATGTTCAGAATGTACCTACTTATACAGTGGTCAGATTTACAGAATTCAGCATGACTTACTCAAATGGTAAAGATGATATGTGATTCTTCCGATTCAGTCATATTCCACGATTCTGCGATGGTACATTGATGTTGCTTCGAGAAAAGCTGAAGCGTTCCATTGATCAAGATGACAAAGGAATTCAGCCTTTGGTTTCGAAATACATGTGCCTTGTTCTCAAAGCTTTGGACCAGATCAAAGAACGACTTGAGTACAGAACTTCAATGAGACATTTCGAGATCAGTTTCGGTTTTCGGAAGACACATGTTCCCAACTGGCGAGATTACGAACTTCAATTTAAAGGGGGAGATTGTTAGGGTGAATTATATGTTAAATAGAAGTTCGGAGTGAAAACTGTAATTTTCTTAAAGTTGATTTGTTGTTGGGCTTTTGGGCCCTAAAGGCTTTGTATGCCTCATATTTATTTGCCCAAGGCACAATCCGATATGAATGTGATAGGTTTTATTTCTATTCCTCAGTATTAATGTGAGGAATCAAGTGATTGTTGCTGTTGGTTTTTGGGCAGATCTGCTGTTGTTGGTTTTGGACAATTTTTTTGTTGTTGTACACATCTGTTGGATGCAATTCAATTTGCTTATCTATACTGCAATTCATTGGGCTGCAAATATATGGACAGATTGTGCAGTTTATGGGGCTGTTGTTATGCTTATTTGTAGACACTTGGATCTAGATGTGCAAACACAGATTGTGTAAAATAGGTCCAAAAACAGATTATGTAAAAACAGGTTTGCAAAACAGGTTTGTGCAAACATAAATTGTGTAAAAACAGGTGTGCAAAACACATATTGTGTATAAAGGTCTGTTGCAAACACATAATGTGTATGAGGGGTGCATGTGTTACTTAAAGAGTCCCAAATAATATTATGTTTTACTCCATTGTATACATATGACTCTTGCATATTGTTAAAATCAAGGATTTCAATTAATAAATCTGACATCATATATTAGCCATACAACATGATTAATACCCAACAGGGCACCATTGACAAACAAATACATATGCGTTTGGATATGGTTGGTAGCTTTAAGTCTACACAATTCATTTTTGCGAAAACAACTTATTGGTCATTAGTTGATTGCTTCCTCTACAAGTGTCAAGGTATTGGAAACCTTGGGGAGAACATTAATGAAGAAGAGATAAGAGGACCTTTCAGTGTTTAAGAAGTTTCTTTTCTACGAGTTGCAAAAAGATCATTCATTCTTTTGTTTAGGGCTGTAAACGAACAAAACGAACACGAACGAAGGCTTGTTCGTGTTCGTTCGTTTACCTTAACCGAACAAACGAACGTAAAACGAACGAAACATCAAACCCAATTCAAAATTTTCAGTCAATTGCAGTGTTATATGGATCAAAAAATCAGTCATTTACACAAGGAATTTCATAATTCCACATTGAACAAACATGTGTGTTTCTAGAAAATAACAACATTCAAAATGAGAAATTTCATTAATGAAATAGCAACATTACATAATTCCCAAAGATTTTCATTAAACAAAAACTAACTTCAATTTCAAACCCAAAATAACCTATTAAACCATTTTAGGTCAACTAAGAGATAATAAAATAACAAAGAAAATCCAACTGGAACAGACAATAATCTTCCATGTACGAACTGGCTAAAAGAATGTATAAGCAGCAAAATCATCATTTGATCGAGTTCACAACCCCTCGATCATTTGAAGAAATCAGTGTGCATTAATCACTGCAGTGATTTGTTTCTTCATTTTGTTGCTTCTATAATCTCATATGATAATCTTTCCTGTACGAACTGGATATAAGGGTTTTGAAACCTGATTAATCACGCAGGCGAAAGAAGATGAAGAAAAATAGCATGAGTTGTGGTCTCTTGATGTAATCAGAAGAATGGAAGATGTTCTTGATTAATCACGTAGGGGAAAGACGATGTGATATGAGTTTTAATTCAAAATTATTAAAACAAAGGTTTTTTAAAATGACATAAATGCCCCTCATGTGGGGAGCATGTGAGGGGTTTAACGGAGCTTAGTTACATGGGATTAGATGGAGGGACTTGATCCGCAACAAAATCGAAACCACAATGATGTCATCTATAATTAATTCTTTTGGAGGACCCATCCAAAATTTCAAACAACCACAGGGACCAAATCCGTAATTTACTCTAAATATTAGGTTATAACTTATAAATACAGGTGTAAATTGGTCAAGATCTAGTGGGTTTTGACGAAATCTAGCAACGATCCACAAAAGTTGGGGTCATCAACATGGGAACCAATTTGGTTGGTTTTAAAAAGATTCATAGAAACCGAATATTTATGAAAATATTAAATATAAATTATTAATGTATATAGTTGCCAAATACAAAAACAACTTCATTGATATTGATTTCTTTTAAAAAGGTAAAACGGTTTAACATTTAACAGGTGCAATCTTTACATTAAGGAGGCTCCGTACAAAAACCAAATGTGGTCCTATATTATTTATTACTAAATTCAAAATAAATTCTTAAAACGTGGAAATATAAAAAAAATGGAAAATTCAAAAAAAAAACTCCATAAACTATTCTATTTTGAATGATTAAGTCCCTAAACTATTTTTTTGAATGAAAAAATCATTAAACTTTCTCATTTTGAATGATTAAGTCCCTCCACTATTTTTCCGAATGAGAAAACCATTAAACTTTCTCATTTTGAATGATTAAGTCCCTCAACTATTTTTTCGAATGAAAAAATCATTAAACTTTCTAATTTTAAATGATTAAGTCTATAAACATTTTTTTTAACATCAAACTTATAAAAACTGGTTACTTTTTTTAAAGGTAACTGGAACTGACTATGAAAGTTTTAAAATAAAAACAAATCTAAATCAGTTTTACGTTCTCAAACTATACGCCATTAAAATCCCTCACAAACAATTGTATAGCTCCGCCTCGCCACTCTCCATTGCCCAAACGTTATTCGTTCTCCATATCGATTAACACGTTGCTCCTGCCATCGATATCCCTCTTTTTGATATATTTTTTATCTATCAAAAGAGGACGAATCAAAAGATAACCGGTTATAGGTAGTTTTTTGGGTTAATATTATGTAAGTAACCAATTTTTAGAACTTCGATGATTTAATTTATTGAAAAAAAAATGTTCAGAAACTTATCAATTCAAAATTTGAAAGTTTAATGGTTTTTTCATTCAAAATGAGAAAGTTTAATGTTTTTTCATTCAAAAAAATAATTCAGGTACTTAATCATTCAAAATGAGAAAGTTTAATGGTTTTTTCATTAAAAAAATTAGTTGAGAGACTTTATCATTCAAAATGGAATAGTTTGTTGGGTTTTTATAAACTTTTCCCAAAAAAAATTATAGACAAGATTCAAATAAAAATGAAACTGACATTGACATTTACATTGTCAAATTGATGCTCATAAATATTAACTAGTGTTCGACACCAGACGTTGCGCAGTTTTACGTTGCGCAGTGATTAAAACTCAATTTACGAATATTCAATTATCACGGTGACACCTCAATACCCCAAGGTTTTCTTTTTATATAGAGAAAAATATATTCCATTCACCTTTCTTATATACACCACTTTGTTCCAATGTTTCAACTTCTCATCAATGTGGGACAAGTCTAAATCAATCACAAATAACCATTTGAGAATACTCAATTCTCATGGTGTCAGCTCAATACTCCAAGATTTTCCTCTTATATATATAAAAATTATATAAAAATAATAATGATTACTAATACATTTTTTTTGCAAAAGATGGTCATCCAAAATAAAACAACCCCTTGAATTAAAAAAATTGCAAAAAAAAAGAATGGTCATCCAAAATAGACAAACCTATGAGTTAAAACATATGAATTTACACAAATGCATCACATCCACTTTTCTTATACATACCACTTTGTTCAAATCTTTCAACTTGTCACCAATGTGGGACAACTCTAAATCAATCACAGTTCACCATTTCAGAATACTCAATTCTCATGGTGTCACCTCAATACTCCAAGATTTTCCTCTGATATATAAAGAAGAAATATATATAACGCTTATAATGACTACTAAGATTTTTTTACGCAAAAGATGGTCCTTGAAAATAAAACAATCCCTTAAGTCAAACTATATATATATATATATATATATTGCAAAAAGAAGGTCATCCAAAATAGACAACCCTATGAGTTACACCACATGAATTTACATAATGCATCTCATCCACCTTTCTTATACAAACCACTTTCTTATACACAACACTTTGTTCCAATCTTTCAACATCTCACCAATGTGAGACAACACCAAATCAACCACAATTCACCATTTGAGAATACCCCAAGGTTTTCCTTTTATATATATAAAGATAAAGATTTTGATTGATGATATGATTGATTTTTATACATACCCATCTTTTCTAATCTTTCAACCTATTACCAATGTGGAATATTTAAAACTCAACCACAATTAACATTATAATTTTATTTTTATATAATAAGATTTGTTTTGCAAAAATAATGTCATCCAAATAAGATAACTTTGTGACTCAAGCCCATGAGTTGACACAATGACATCATATCCTTCTTTTTTATACATGTTACACTATTGCGATCTTTCAACCACTCACCAATGTGGGATATCTAAAATCATTCACAATTCACAAATACCCCAATACTCAATTCTAATGATGCCACCTCAATACTTTTTGGTTATTCTTTTAATATATATATATATATATATAGAGAGAGAGAGAGAGAGAGAGAGAGAGAGGGAGGTTCATTTGTTAACCAACATTTTCTTGTTAACTTTGTGAACCACTCCAACCAATAGAATTGCACATTTATATGTTGTTTGTATTCCATTAACCATTAATGACAAAGGGTAAAAAAGTAAATCTAAATATATATAATATTTATTATAATTATGTGGGAGTTACAAAAATTTAAATTCCACAATTTTAGTTTTCTTTGATAACAAATTTTTTTTCTATAATCAATTGTTAAAATTGTATGAACATCACAAGAAGTATAGTAGCTCCATCTCAACAAATCGAAACAATGGTAGGTGAAAGTGCAATGTCTCATAGGAGAGACCCCATGAAGAACACATGCATGCTTTTCTTTTATTTTCTCCCAGATACATGTTTTGTGAAAATGGGATTTGATTTTTGATTTCTTTTTTCTTCGATGATTTATGTGTAAATCTTATGGGTTATTTTATGTAAGTGCGATGAACCCATTTTATGTTGTTGGTATGAATCTGAGCCTCACCCCTTTTGGGTTCTATTCATGTTTATACATGAACAACATTATATTGTATTGCCACTCGATTCATGTTCATATTTGTTTATTTTATTCATGTTCATATTTGCTTATATGAATCTTACGGGTTCTATTCATGTTTACATGAACAACAGTATATTGTATTGCCACTCGATTCATGTTCATATTTGTTTACATGAATCTTATGGGTTCTATTCATGTTTACATGAACAACAGTATATTGTATTGTCACTCTATTCATGTTTATATTTGTTCACTTAAGTATGATGTCAGTTACGAATCGAGGGTGAATGAGGGTGAATCGGGGGTTACGAATGGGGGTACGATTTTTTGGAAGGATAATTAATGAAGAGAATAAAGAAGCTTATTTAATTAATTTTCCCCCAAAATACCCCCAACACCATAGTTCATTCCTAATATTACATTAAATGTACATTTACTACACCCTCTAAAAGATATTTAAATCTCAACTCTTGATATCGAAGATCAAGGGCTAGAAATGGTTCACAAAGTTAACAAGAAAATGTTGATTAACAAATGAACCTAACCCTATATATATATATAGACCATTTAGTTATATTATATCCAGTTATCATAAGTATTCCATTTATGTATGTGTATGTGTATATATATATATATATATATATATTGATTGCAATAAGGTTTTTTTTACATGTATGCTAAAATGTATTAATTGACGTGATTAATTTTCATCTTCATTTTATTTATTTATATTAACTATAATCAATTTATTATTATACAAATAAAAATATACATATATTACATTCAAGTGTCATGTAAATAAAAAATAAAAATATTGATTGTAATTTCATTTATATAATGAGTTTTTAATATATTGATTATATTTCATTAATTGTTATGTAAATTAAAAAAATAAGAGTAATATGAAATTAGAAGAAAATAAATAAATTTAGTTATAACTAAAAAATATGAAAAGTCTAACTAATTAAATGTTGATAATAATTACATCAATAAAAAAATCAAAAATATGAGAAAAAAGAAAATTATGTTTTGGATGTTTAGAGGATGTCACCTCATTCTTGGTGGTTCTTCCTTTACTGTATAGGGTCGGTTCTGGTGAGACCAAGACGATTTTGTGAGACCCGTGAGACCAAATCTTGTCCACATATTACTTTTACAAGCGAATGATCCGATGGATGAAATCAATCTTTCATTCTTTAATTGTGCAGGGGTATTTTTGACCATCTATCTATCTTTTTCTTTTTAAGTTCCTCTTTTTTCAAAGAACTTCACCAATTTTCCTCCACTAAACTCCAATTCTTTTCACCCATCGAAGATCTCAGCTGATGTTGTCTTCCTGAATTGAACATCTCAGATCGCCATTGTTTCAATCACTAGCAACACCGACCTTATCTACTAAACTCTGATCTATTTGAAGTGCAACTCCGATCTTATACAAAATTTGTTATTATCTCTAGGCATTTTATTTATTTTCCATATGTAAAGGTTTATGTATTTTGATTTCAACAAAAAGAATGTGTAATGGAGATTATCACAAGAACATCTCAAATGATGCTTATGATGTGAACAATATAATGATTGTCATGACTTTATTTTGATTAATTGTTCTTATTGTGAAGGTTCGTCACTTTGAAAACAGGTTTGTTTCATATGGTTGGTCACTTTGAAAACATTGATTGTGGTTCATTAACTGGATGCATATATCCAAAAAAATTTCACTTAGTGTTTTTACTAACTGTGAAGTTTGATTCATTTGTTGTGAGTGTTCGTTTAATTCTTGTTCTTCATATAAATGTTACTATGTAGGTTCACTTATGATTCGGTTATCTTCACAACCATGTAGACTTCCTTTTGATTGTGATAGTACATTAGTTGGATGCAAATATTCAATTTATTAACTAGCTATGAAAATTGCAGCAATCAATCACCATCAAAGTAAGTAGGTTTGATTGTGTTTCATGTATTGAAAAATGATTACCTTTAGAGCAAACTTACTGTGAAGTTTTAATCTAAAAGTTACCTTCTTCTTCCAATAATATTTGCTTCACTTCCTGAGAATGATAATTGGATTCTAAATTAGGAAGTGATGCACAAGGTACAACACGTTAGTAAAAATACACTTAACTAAAATATAATAAATGATAAGTATGTACAATAAGATGGTCCCAAGTGAAATTAAAAGAACCTTCACACTAAATTTGTTGTGAAGGTTTGTTTAATGGTTCAATACATTTTCGTCTGATTCATTGGTATCATGCTCTTTTCATCCTATTAGTCATGTTCTTCTCCTGCATTCTTCCCATTTTGATTGTATGTGTTCAATATCTATTGATCTTAGATCTTCATCCATCTATGTCTTATGTGTTCTTCTTTTACTTAAGTTAAAAGTCAATTAAAAAACTAAATCAAAGTACTTAAACAATGCTTATTGTAAATAATTAAAACAAACAACAAACAAACTAAACCTTCACAATAACTTTGCTGTGAAGGTTTACTCAATCTTAAGTTTTAAACAATGCTTGTTGTAAATAGTTGAAACAAACAACTAACAGACTAAACCTTCATAATAACTTTGTTGTGAAGTTTTACTCAATCTTAAGTTTTAAACAATTTATTAAACAATACTTGTTGTAAATAATTGAAACAAACAAACTAAACCTTCACAATAACTTTGTTGTGGAGGTTTACTCCATCTTAAATTTTAAACAATGTATTAAACATGGGAAGGAGATCGTCTCCTTTTCTGTTCATCTTCTACGTTCGGTCAAGGACAAACTGTTTGAAATTATGATGATAATATCTTAACGTAAATTATGTTATCTAAATAATATACATTGATTTTAGAATTATTACTGTAATTTTCAGTTTTTGTTGATTGATTCTGTTTGGCAACTACATTAGATTGTTGAAAATAGAGTGTTTATTTATTTATTGTTATTTGGAATTTTGTGTTGTATTCGGTAATGATTGAGCAGCTAAGAGTTACCTTAATAGTGGAAGTTTGACCCTCAACTAACACTTTAGTTTGTGTTCATAGGAAGAAGTTTTCTAGCTTACATAGGAAGAGGAGATAAACAGTACTTGTGAGCTCTTTGTCAAATTGTAATCTAAAACAAGCAATTTATATAATTGGTTGCAAGTTTGAAAAACCATCATTCATTCTTAAAAAAGTATGACATTGATGTCTTCACCCTAATAATGCAAGTACTATCTAGCACTATTGGTCTCAACCAAGGCTTGTAAGTCAGTTAATGCTTTATAGAATATTACCTTGTTAGTTATTTGGTGCACCAAAGTCAAGTCAAATTTGTACAATCTAAATATTACTTTCTGCTAAGAACGTCCTAAAGAGTGAATAAATAACATTTATTTAATTCATGTTGTAGAAAAACTGGGCAAGATGCTCAGGCTTAACTATCAAGTATGATTTATCATGAAAGTTGGTCATATAAATAAACCCACAAATGGGTGTCAAATATCAACCAACTTAAGTAAAACACAGTGAATTTATGCAGTGTTTTTTACCTCAATAATGGTTAAACCAGTGCAAAGAGTACTTCATCTAGTATTCTAATCTTTGTATAACCCTAATTCTAATATGTAATGCATAGATAATTAGAAAATGAAACATACAACAAAAAGCATTATAGATTTAGCAGATATTTACAAAATGTGAAATTCCAAACCCAAAATTTAGTTCGTTACCGGAATAGAATTACTTTATGTTGTTTCAGACGATATTAATGTTAGAGATAATTTATTCGTGTTCAAAGTAACTAAGTTGATTTCGATAACCTTAAGATAACTTCTGCTGTCGTATATTACCGGTGGCCGGTAGTATTTCGCCATGGAAGAAAGTAACCGCTAGGATTTTTGAAAAATTCAAAAGATATAAACGGAAGATTTTAAAAGTCTTCAGTTTTTAGCCTTACTCAAGATTGCCACCGGCTTTCAAAAGAATTACAAAAATACGATCGGTAAACTCATCATTGCAGATTGGTTTTAGGATCTAATCTAATGGTGAGGAGCTGGTCTCACGGGTCTCACGAAATCCCTTTGGTCTCACGTGATCCCTAGTTTATATATATATATATATATATATATATATATATAGATTTGAAGATAAAAATAAAAAGTTACTAATAACGAAATTAATAATAACCACATAATAAGTACAACATACAATATATAACACAAATAGTATAATACCCTACTAGTGGATATAAGTGATTCTTCATTATTTAATAATAAATTGACAATGCTATGTAAATTTTTTCAAAAGAAGACAAACAACTAGGCATTACGAGTTTTTGAACAAATATCTTCTAGCATTTTCAAAAACAAACTCTATGGAGTGGGAGTAAAGGTGGACGAAATACAAGTTTGGGTTAGAGGCTTGGGTTGTGATTGCGGGTCTTTACCATTAATCTACCTTGGCCTTCCATAGGCATGGAAATGGGGTAGGGACCTCAATCCCCATCCCCGTCCCTTATCGTTCATTTCCATCCCCATCCCGCTGGAGAATATGGTCACATCCCCATCCCCACCGGGGAACGGGGATCCCCAAAGGGAAACGGAGATTTTTTTTCCCAATTATGGAAGTTATTTTAAATCAAATATGTATGAAACCGTACATGTTTAAATCTCACATATTCCTAATAAAATTAAAATCAAAAGGAATTTAATTTAATACAAAAGATTCACAACATCATATCATAATTAATAACCTAAAACCAAAATAAACTCAATTTAATCCAAAACAAAACTTAATGTCACAGTACCAAAACATATAGAGTAATATCTAAAATCGTATCGAGTAATATCCAAAGCATACCGAGTAATTTTATTTTTGCCTTGACATCCAAAATATTACATACTAACATCCAAAGAAAATAACAATTTTAAATTCAAAACCTATCAAAATATTACGTAGAAAAAAATAACTATTTTTAGATTCAAAACCTAACTAACAAATAGGAAATTATGAATTACCGATTTAGTTGAAATAAATAAAAAATATATATATATATATATATTAAATTTATTAATTAATACATATAACGGGTACGGGGAGGGGTGGGGATTACGATACCCGTCCCCGTTCTCATCCCCGGTTTGAGACAAACGGGGATCCCTGTTCTCGTCCCCGACCGGAGCGGGTGGACCGGGTTCCCCAACGATCCGGGACCCATTCCCATGCCTAGGCTTCCGGTTGGAGTGACAATGAACAAAATTGATAATTGGAAGGTTGCGGTAGAGAAGGTGAAAAACAACTTGGCCATGTGGAAGGCAAAGCTAATCTCAATAGGAAGAAGACTAACGTTAGTGAAGTCGGCTCTCGGTTCCATATCCATGTATTTTTTTCTCGCTTTTTCAAGCCTCGAAAGGAGTGATTAGTGAGCTAGAGAGTGTGAGAAGTCGAATCTTTTGGGGAGGGGGGGAAAGGGTTGATTGCAAATAGGGCGGTATCGTGGGTAAATTGGGAGAGAGTTTTTAGGGACTTCAAGAAAGGGGGTCTAAATGTGGTAAGCCTTCAAGTTTCAAATTAGGCCTTGATGGGGAAATGGTGGTGGCGGTTTGGTCTTGAAAAAGAGTCTTTATGGGTAAAAGTGGTAAAAAGTTTATATGGGGAGGGGGCTAAAGGGGCAGCTTAGTCGTAATTTGGGGAGGTCTTCGGTTTGAGTAGGTAAAGAGTTGGAAAAAGTGGGCCTTGAGTTCTCGTCTTCATTGGGTATAGAGGTAGGAAATAGTTGTGATACGAAACTTTGGACGGATAGGTGGATAGGAGATGTGTAGTTGGGGATTAGTTTTAAGAGGCTCTTTCATCTTGAGTCTAATAAAGCTATCAATATCTTCTGGAGAGGGGTTTGGGTGGGAAACATTTGGGAGTGGAGTTGGGGATGGAGAAGGGAACCAAAAGGGAGAGAATTAGGAGAGTTGGAGAATCTTCTTACCGCAATTCAAGGGTGGAGGCCGAGAGTACGTAGTAGAGATCGGGTAAAATGGTTGTTGGGTGAAGATGGGAATTTCTCATTGCAAAAGCTTAAGGCTTTAATAGATTAGAAAGGGGCGGGTATGTAACACCTGATTTTCGGCCCTGTTTGGTCTGGGCGACAGTGCCCGCGACTGTGACATGTGTCACTATCACGGGGAAACGTCGCGGGAAGGGAGAGCCTCTCGGTACATGCGAGGCGACAATGCCTGGCGATTATGCCAGGGTCACTGTCGTGGGGCACTATCGCGGCTAATGTATAGTGGGTGGTGTTGGGAGAGCGAGAATGCCACCCGACTAAGGGCATAGTCCCCGAGTCACAATCGCAGACGACACCTAATTGTTATAAAATCGCAATTTTCAGCTTAATTCCATTCTAACCTTCCCCGTTTTACCCTTTCCTCTCTAGAACCGACCCTCAAACCCTAAATTCGGATTTTATGCATTCGAGGCACCAAACCTAGAGTGTTTCAAGAGATTCTTCATCATCTAGAAAGGTTTGGAAGCTAGAGCTAAGATATCTTCATCCTCTCTATCTTCTCCTTCATCTTCATCAATTTCTAGGGTTTTCACGTAACCCTTTCCATCATTTTGGAAGTTTGGAAGTTTATGGTTCAACTTGGTGACTTAGAAGTATTTTGGTTCATGGATTGAAGTTATGGATAAGGTAACCTCCTCTATTCTTCATCTATAGAGATTAGGGTTTTGACATAAGTTGAGATTTCCATGTATAATGTTTGGGGAACGATTCTTTGTGATTGAATACGATTATTTATGGTTGGAAATTTATGGTTGGAAATTTATGGATATAGGTTTTTAGAAGGGTTTGGCTTAAAGATTCAAGTTTCTTCAAAAGAGATCAAGTTGGGGAAAAATCTAGATTTAGCCTAAATCTAGCAAGGCGAGTTCAAATTGATTTGTGAAAACGGTGTACATGCCAAAATGTCGATTTTAAAGTGTTTATATGTTTTACATGAAATGATTCACTGTTGAGTTATTTGGCGAATCTTGATTATTTGAAGTGTTTGATTTTATAAACTTTGTAAAACACCCAGGTTTGGGATTTTAAGCATTTTGCCAACTAAATTATACACATTGGTATTTTAATGATTTATTTCATGATGTAAAGTTGGAGTATAAATGCATTTTATTGTGTGTTTTAGATAAGTGTTTGATTTTGTGTTATGGGATGTTTTTGAAGGAGCAAATGATATAATTCACTTAGAAAATGAGTTGTCCCAATCTAAACTATGTTGGAGTTAATTATATATTTTGGAGTATGGGTTTACATAAAGTCCGGTTGTTTACGTTTGATTTCATTTCATGATTTTCAACGATGGGTCTTTGGATTTGTTGAGCTTATGGCTCGGTTTGGATTTTGTTGGATCTTGGGGACACTTGTCCGATTTTAATAGCTCAATGTAGAGTGTTTGGTCATGATTTGCATTTACTGCATCTTATTTGAGAATTACATGTTTTGAAAGCGTTAGTTCATTCGTTTTGAGTCATGTAATGTTTTAGTTAGTGCAATGGATCCATAGACACAGTGTTCTTTATGTCCCGCTTTGGACAAGTTCATCACTTTGTCACGGAATTGACATCGGGTCACCATGGTAAGTAAGGTGTGGATCTATATGGTTGGGCAGCGTCCCATGGGTAGAAAGGTGTAATTCCCTTTGTGCATAAGTTCCCGTTTTGGAACTGGGTTCCCCATTTTGGAACTCTCAAGAATAGACTCAAAGGAGTTGACTTGATGTTTTCGAGCAATAGACTTGGAGTAGTTGAGCTCGGTATGTTTTATGAGTATAATCCATACGTTTTAGTTTTCTACATAGCTATGTGACCGACTTTGGTGTTCCATCAAGTATAATGTAAGTGGGTCTCCCCCGTCACCAAAAGGTGTTGATTTCAGTATGGAGTTTTATAATCCATGTTTTCGGTGATGTTTTGAGTATGGATAGTCACCCATGTTCTAAGGTTTTGATTATTGGACCTTATCCATGTTTTAGGGATGTTTTGGAAGTTGGAGTTTATCTATGTTTTTCAGTATTTGATTATTAAAGTGTCAGTTATGTTTTACGTGAGTTTTGGGTTTTGGACTTATATTCGGAGAAGCGTTTTGTTTTGTGATTTTAATCCCGAAGAGGGTAAATGTTGAAAAGAGATTGTTTTCAGATTTAATGTATTTCGTCTTGGTTGTTTCAGATTGAACGTATTATCATCTTGGAAATCACTATTTAGATAACATTCTTAACGTTAGTGTTATATATATGTATATATACATGACGAAAACTCTTGAGCTCACTAGGCGTTAAGCCTAACCTTTTTATTTATCGGCACGTGCATCTGGTTCAAATTGGGGAAATGGTTCTAGCATTACTTTGAAGAGATGAGCCCTGGTGTTTCACGAGGGTAAGTAGTTGGTGAAGTTTTCCGCAGTTTCGAAATAGTGACTGTTATTGGGTTTTAGTAGCACCCGTCCCTATAATAGACTGTGTACGTAGAATGAAATGTGTTTATTGAAGTTAAAACTTAAATTGTTGTTGTAGATGAATCAATTATCGATGTATTTAGAAAACTTTAAATTAGTTGCTATTTCCATATTCGAGGGTGTTACAAGTTGGTATCAAAGCTTAAGTTTGAGATATTTAGGTGTTGATTTCGGATACCTAGACTCAAACTAGTGTTCTTATATGTATGTGGTAGTGAGATTGCACTATTAGACACTTTAATATAGGATATCTTGAGGTTGATAGAGTCGCTAGAAACGGGAAACTCGTCGAGAGTAGCAAGGATGACCATGTAAGGTACGTTCATAATTGCCCCTGGCCAGTGTTATGGTGAACCTACATGTTACATGTGTATGCTTGAACTTCCTTGGTGCGAAGACCGTTGGGGTAGTGAAGAAGTTTCTAAGCGAGTACCCAATTGAAGAGTTGATGTTTATAGCATTGTCATTTGGAGTGATGGGTAAGCATGATAACTGCATTAAGTTGACCATTTTGGGTCAGAGTTATTGGTTGGTTTAGAACCATAGGCTTAGGGAATCGACATTATTCGAGGAAATTTTTTAAGGAGAACCGATGAAATCTTCGATGATTGCCTTAAGATGTTTGAACATCCGGATGACAATAGTATGACGGGAAATTGAGGAACGTGATTTCGGGATGTTGAGTGTCGACCAAATTCATGCACGAAATTTGTTTCTAAAATAAGGTTGCATCAATTGTTTCTCATGTTCTCAAATCATAATGTGAGTAGAATTATGAAATTTTGGGAAAAAGGTTTAGCACACACAAGATTTTAAACCATGAGTTTAAACATGCATAAAATTATTTTATTGCATATGATTGCAAACTTTGTCAATATTTTCTTTATCCTCGTTGTTTTCCAACTCCATTTTTGGATATTGTGATGTCCTTGTTTTTATGTTGTTTAGAGTCTTGAACAAGTAACTGGGATTTATGACCTTGGCATTGGACCTCCTCCACATATGTTAAGGTGTTAGAGGAAAAAGTTATTCCCATGTTTTGGTGTTTGATGATGTATTATATAAGACGTTTTAATACGCACGAGTTAATTATGAAATGTGTATGCTTTAGTTATATTGCATGTAAATTTATGAGTTTTATTGAATGTCATGTCTTACGCGGGTCTTGCACATGTCTTTTCGCAACCGCAAGAGACGCCTTGAGAGTTTTAACATCACATATTTGCACTTTGAGTTTTATACAAGTATGTTTCGTTGTACACTACTTAGCATTTGAATTGATTTATACTTTTGGCCTGAGTAAACATATGAAGGACCTATGATGGTCCGAACTAAACTTTTTCTTTGTACCTTCTTCAATTGTTGGTTGATTTTACTGTTATTGTTTCAAGCGATGCGCTATATTGGTTTATCGGTGTGCATGTCATGGTAGCCACTATTTTGGGACTATGAGCATTTTATTATGTGGTTTAAAAGCTTGAAATCGATTTAAATTATCTTACGTCTGGCCAAATCGCATGCACCTATCGTATAACTAGATTTGGTAAATAAATTGATGTATGCGGGTCTTGTTGGAAAATTTCACCCCATGTCATTTTATGGTTAAAAGAGAATTTTGGAGTTTGATCTTGGGAAGTCCCTCTTTTGAAATTTGTATAATTATTTGTTACACATTATTTTTTTTTTGTACATAAAATTATTTCACATATACAACATAAATTGATGCAAGTTAGGACCATCGTGGTCCATTTGAAAAGTTTGTTGCACATCTTTTGTTATTGTCATTATTAGCTTGGATAATGATCAAACGGTTTTCGAAATGGTTTTATATGAGTGGAGTTTGGGACCACTTTGCACAACTACCGAGTAAGTGGTAGCGAACTTTTAAATGCATTCTTAATTGTTATAAATAATTGCGTTTGAAAGTCTTGTAAAATTTCAATTGGCATATGTGTTGAGTTCTATAGTTGAAAAGCCTTAAACTCATTAGAGATATAGATTTAAACCCTCTCGAGAAAGAAGTTGTAATAAGGGATTAGAGACGCCCTTGGGAATGGAAAATGTGAATGATCCAAATTGTTGGCAGACTTGAATTAAGGGAATTCAACCTCATGAAGGTTGACCAGAGATGACTATTTAAGATAGCAGATTTAGGCTTTCTCTCAGTTAATTAGGTGGTGATCTTTCCACTTCGGTAAATCTTCGGGTTTAAGCCTTGTGTAGTTGTTTGCTTACGGCCAGATCTGAATTGATGGATTATTGTTCGACAACATGTTGGGTTTTGGTGGTGTACCATCATAATGGGTATTCGTGAATGATGATGATGTTATGGTTGTTCGTAAAGATGAATGATTTGGAGTTTTAATTCCATATGTTAGGGCACGGATTTATTGGATTCAAGATCATCAAGTTTGAAGACGGAAATCTGAAGTCAAAGCTGAAAAAGTCAACTCTCAATTATAAAGTCTAGGTCCTTTGTAATAAATAGTCAAAGTTTATTTTTGTATTTTAGTTTTTAGTCCTTTTCCCTTAAAATAGGTTTTTGGTTTAATTAAGGGTTTTTAGGTTTTGTGAGGTGTGAGGTGTGTTTCTCTTGGTTTTGTAGCCGCACGTAATTGAGAGACAGAAATAGAGAGAGACGGCAACTAGAGAGAAAAGAGAGAGCTTATCGAGATATTCATATTCAAGCCTTGTAACCATTTGAATCTATTGCTAATTGAATATCAAGTTTGCTTATTCATTATTGTTTGATTGTTTTGCTTCATTGGAACGTGAATCACAGGGACAAACAATTGGTATCAGAGCCAAACAGATTGAAATCAAAAAGAAAGTTTTTTTCTTTTCGGCACTGTTTCATTTGTCATTATTTAATTTTTATTGTGTGATTGTTCTTTCAAGCTGTTATTGATTAGTTTGAAATGAATTTGCTGATAATATTGAATAAGTATTGGTTTAATCGAGTGATTCACTGTTTTAGATTGTCTATTTGATGATTTTTGGTGTTTTTAGTTTCAAGAGCACATACACTGTTTCATTGATCAATTCTTCTAATAGTGTTTGTTTTTGTAAATTTTTTGGTTGTAATCTGCTTTATATGTGTTAGTAACTTGGTTGTCAAAGTTTGAGCTGCTAATCACAATCTAGATTGATTTATTCGAGTTTTTCAGTTGTTTTTCGAGTTTCAATCGTTTTGCGCAAGTTCATCTATCATTTGCGCCAGTTCATCATTCGTGTGTTTTGCGCCAGGTTAAAGTGTTAAAAGTGTGTAACGCAAAGTTTTCTTTGCGCCACAAGCTTTTCGCGCAAAACTGTATTTTGCGCTACAAGTGTTTCGCACAAACCTTACTTTGCGCCTCTGTCTCTTCTCGCAAAGTGCTGTTTTGCGCCAACCCTATATAGCGCAAATCTCCTTTTGCGTTTGTGATTTTTAGCGTGAACCTTGGTTTACGCTACAGCCTCTTGCGCAAGTCTTTGGTTTGCGCGATCCTCTTCTCACGCAAAGATTAGTTTGCGTCAACAGCTCTTCGCGCAAAGTTTATCACCAGATTCTCGCCATCAACCTCTCGCGCAAATCTCATTTTCGCGTGACCCGCCTATCGCGCAAAAGCCTTTTTACGCCACCCTTTACTCGCGCAAAACTCAAGGGATTCAAAGTTCACACGAAGTCCATTTTGTGCGAGCTTCTTTTAGCGCAATCCTGAACTTTGCGCCAGACTCCTTTAGCGCAAAACTCTCTTTTTGCGCCAGACTCTTCTAGCGCAAAACCTTCTATTGCGCCACTGCCTTTTGGCGCATTTCTGCCTTTTTGCTCCAGTTTCTCATTTTTCAGTATTAATCTATATTTA
Source organism: Arctium minus (assembly GCA_954870635.1). NCBI lineage: Eukaryota > Viridiplantae > Streptophyta > Magnoliopsida > Asterales > Asteraceae > Arctium > Arctium minus. The sequence goes on along the minus strand of OX941080.1, from coordinate 38,223,870 downwards.
TTTGATTTTATCTGGACTAACAATCATATCAATTCTTATCTAATTCAATATCAGTAAGGATGTCATCTCGGGAAGCTCTTGCTATCGGAACTGATGTGAAGCCACCAGTACTCTTCAAGGGAGAGTACGAGCAGTGGAAAGATAGATTCTTGAACTTCATCAACAGAAATGACTTGGGAGACTACATCAGATTATCCCTAATGGAAGGAATCATGACACCGCCTACCAAGGTTCTCATAGTAGCTGGAGAGAACGGAGAAGATGAACAGAGAGAGTATCGAGTACCGCTTGATGAATACTCTAATGAGCAGAAGAGAAGACACAAGGGTGACAAATTGGCAAAATCATTCATTCTCCAAGGCATACCGAATGAAATTTATGTCAAGATTGATAGCTACAACGCTACCGGCAAGCAAATGTGGGATCAATTGGAGAAGATGATGATCGGATCTAAAGTCGGCAACCAACTCAAAGTATCCAACTGCCTGAACAACTATGAAGAATTCAAAGGTAAAGTTGGAGAATCACTAGAAGCCACCTATGACAGATTTGTGACATTGTTGAACGAGCTAAGCAAGAACAAGATCAACAAATCTCAAGTTGAGCTGAATGTGAAATTTCTCAGCAACCTGCAGCCTGAGTGGAAGAGATTCACCAGTCAGATGAGGCAAATGAAAGATCTGAACGACATTCCACTTCATGAAGTCTATGAAATCCTCAGATAGAATGAGGAAGAGGTGGATGAGATCAAGGCTGAGATGAAAAAGGCTGACAAAGCAGTTGCTGATCCAATTGCACTTGTGGTCAAGAAGAAGTCTAAGAAGAAGAAGATGATAGCATCTGAATCAAAAGAGGCTAACAGTGAGGCGAATTCTGACTCTGACGATTGTGAAAATCTGAAGGAAGCTATGCTAATGCTAACCAGGGCCTTCCAAAAGAAGTTCTATAAAAATCCTAGCTCCAACAGTCAGAGGTACTCGTCTGGTCCGAAAAACTACAAACACAAAGAGAAAGTTGAAGAAAAAAGACCAGAAGAGAAGAAGAAGTATAGAGCCGAAAAGCCCAATCAGGAAGAACCAACAAATTGCTACAACTGTGGCAAACTCGGTCACTTTGCCAAGGACTGCCGAAAACCTAAAGTCCGGAACTCCGACTACTATAAGAATAAGATGCTTCTAGCCAAGCAACAGGAGGCTGGAAAGGCATTAATGGCCGAGGATGAATACTGGATCGACCATTCGGACCAAGAATCTGAAGAAGGAGAGAAGGACGAGACAGCACATCTGTGCTGGATGGGTAAGCAGCAGTCAGAAGCTGAAGCTGATTCTGATGAAGGAGATAATGAAGAGGTATGTGACTTAACTGAATCTGATTTTCTAAATCAAATGCATGCTATGATTTCTAAGCTCTAATAATTAGAGTCTAAACTTAAGCGTGAGAGAGGTGTCATTAATGAGAAAAATCAATCTATACATAAACTTAGCAATGATATTGTTGAGAAAAATGTATTGATTGAAACTTTGCACAAAAACATTGACACCAGCGCGAAAGAGAAGACTATAATGCATAAAGAGTTATCTGAAACTGTTTCAAAATATAGAGAGTGTGAGTTTAAGTCTAAAGAGCTTTCTAAAATGTACTCTTCGACTTCAAAAGAAAAGAAATATTTAATTGAAAAGGTGAATGCTTTGGAAGGAAAATTACATACTTTGGGTCAAGCTGAACAAACCATTCATCTAAACAAACCTAAAGAGAAACCTGACTGTTGGGGACTTGGTTACAAGAACCCACACCACCTCAAAAAGGGTATATCTGAAGCGCTTGCTCTTTATGATTTTGGATTTATGAAACTGGCACCTCAATACCCAGAACTCAAAGTTTTCTGGACTAGTCTGTCTGAAGAGGATAAAGCTAAGAAATATGCTAAAAGAAAGAACACAACTAAAATTCAACTCCCGTTTCATTATGAGAAGTTGAATAACAGTTATAGTTCCGACAAATCAAAATCTCTTTCAAATGATTACTTTGAGAGCTATTCTGTAAAAGAAATGGAGGCTAAACCCATTGAAGGTAAACTTTACGTTCCTCCTCTCATTTTGGAAACAAAAATTTCTGAACTCGAGAATACTCTCAAAGAAGAAAGGATCTTGATGGACTTAGAACAAACTGTATTTTCTACTTTGTTCAAAAATTTTGAGTTTTCTAAATTATCCAAGGCTTTAAAATCTGATGATAGATTTGGTTTACTTAATAATGAGCTTAATTTCTTAAACTCTGATGGTGTTTTAGATGAATGTGTTACTCAATTTGACTTCACTACCAAACTTCCTGATCATTCATCTTGTGTTGTTAATTCTTTCGGTTTACCCAGTGTGTTTGAAAAGGGTGAAACATCAACGAAAGTTGATAAATCAGTTTCTATGAAATCGAAGAATACAAAAGGTAAGAAAAGAAAATCTCAGTATTCCCAGAAACCGATCACCACTGGTAAGCCAAAGAAGAAGCATTCTTTTGAATCTCACAATTTTAACCCAAAAGTTTCAAATGTTTCAGATGTGAGAAAGCAAAGGCATGAAGTTAAGTTGGTGTGGCGACCAAAACAGGAGATTGACGAGAAATATTCCATAAAGCAATTATTCCGGTTAGCTCCATCTAATAAAAAGTTTTCAAATTTTGGTGGTTATGATTATGCTTCTCGTAAATATTCTGATGTTTGGTATGGCTCATATAATGTTTCCTCTTATCGTTATCATTCTTCTTATCATTCATATGGTTTTCAAAGACAAAGCGGGCCCAAATTTAAATGGGTGCCAAAATCATGTACTAACACTGTAGGTCCCATTTATAAATGGGTACCTAAACCTCTTATTTCCTGATTTGTTTTGTGCAGACCCGTCATATGTGGTACTGCGGCACAGTTCGTTTTGGAAATGATCAGTTTTCACCAATTCTGGGATATGGTGATGTTGTACACGAAAATGTCACGATTAAGATGGTGAGCTACGTTGAAGGCTTAGGACACAACCTATTCAGTATTGGCCAGTTCTGCAACAAAGACTTAGAGGTGAATTTCAAGGCCAAGAAATGTTCGGTACGCACTGAAGACGGGGAAGAACTCTTGGTCGGCACTCGAAAGTCAAACCTCTACACCATCAATTTGTCAAAGGTACAAGCTGACAATCAGGTATGTCTACTCTCAAAAGCCTCGATGCAACAAAGCTGGTTATGGCATCGACGACTCTCTCACTACAACTTTCGGTACATCAACAAACTGGTCAGTGGAAAGCTAGTGAAAGGACTTCCTAAACTGAAGTATGAAAAAAAACACTTGTATGCAGCGTGTGAAAAGGGAAATATGAAGAGAGCTCTACAGAAACCAAAGTTTGAACCAAGTACCAGCTCTCCATTAGAGTTGTTGCATATGGATTTATGCGGTCCTATGCGAACGCAAAGCTTAGGCGGAAAGAAGTACGTGTTAGTTATCGTGGACGAATTTTCGCGATACACTTGGGTCAATGTCAGGATCTGATTCTTAACAAGAATAATAAAACTCAAAAACAATATTAAAGAAGTTGCGGAATGACACTTTAATATTCAAGATATCAATGTAACAGTAAAGAATGAATCACAACTTGTAAACTTTATTGAATGATTAAAGTTACAAGCTTTCAAACAAAACCTCAATCTTGATGAACAGGCTCACCAAGACGAATTCTACTTATCTAGAATTAGGATTGTAAACCTTGAGGTTAATTCTCTCACTAAACAAAAACTTAGAAATCTCGCATATCAAAACTATTCTGAATACATCTATACATATATTGAAAATAAAAGATAATTACAAAACTTAAAAGATCTTCAGTATATTCTTCCATAGTTATCATCAACCTTCCATGATTATCTTCAAGCCTTGATCTTCGCATATCTTGATTATCACATAAGCAGTATTAAGTCACAGCAGCATTAACACTCTGAGCAGTATTAATCTTCACCAGCAACACTAACTATGCTCCACAGTATTAATTTCTTCAAGCAGTATTAATCTGACTCAGCAGTAGTAATCATGTTGTACTGGCAGAATTAATCATACTTAATCAAATCTTCAGTTCCCAACAATCTCCCCCTAACTTGAATTTTAGAGAAGAGAAGTCAAGTTCTTCAGATGCTCCCAAAACTCCATTGCTCATAATCCCATATCAGGATTCAGCCCCAAACTTTGATTAATAATTCTCTGAATCAAGTATCTTGCCATTGCAGAATCTGGTGCACAACCTAGCTTTTTCTTCAACATAGCATGCAACTTTAATATGCTATGGTTGTAAACTCTATCCACTAGGAAGTATTCAAAGTGACTTGTATCCACAGCCAGTGCATATACTCCACTTCTTTCATACAGAGTCCAGTTGTTGATGGTTTTGAAAACATTTCTGATAATATGCTGAACTTCCTCTGGCTTGAACAACATGCATAGATACTCCATCACAAGTTTTGTAACAGGTATCCCTGGAGCTTTCAGTTTATCAGCATATAGTTTCATCCCCACTTCAAACATTTCCTCTAAGTCAGATCTGGAGCATACTCTTACAATTTTGGCCCAAGTAGGATACACTTCAAATTTGTCATCTTTCCTCTTCATCCTGATATACTCCTTTCCATCTACTTCCATAGTATCCCAGTGAATAATCTCAGGAGGCTTGACACCAACTGGTTCAACAGTTATAGGCTCAGGCACTTTCTCCATCACCACCATGTACATATTTACATCATAAGTACTAGATGGTTCTTCCTGAGATTGAGCTTTCTTTTCAGCAGATTTAGGTGCCCCTTCTTCTTCAGCTACCTTCTGATCTTTCTTAGCCTCTTCCTCATCCATTCTAGGTTTCTTAGCAGATTTCCTTCTATCCATCATTTTAGTTCTTTTCAGAGTCCTCAAACTTTCACCTAGAGTAGCTTCTTTCCTTGGAGTTTCTTGATCATCAGGAAAGGGTTTTTCTATTAGAAAGTCATTACTCTCTTTCATCCTATTTTCCACTTCAACTCTGGCTTTGTCATTTCCTTGAAGTTTAGTCATCTCTGCATCGTACAACCCTTTAATTTGTTCAAATGACATTTTAGTGAACATTTCCTTTTTGACTCCCACAGCATCTTTGAGGAAAGTAATCATCTTCTTTCTCTCTTGAGTGCCAAGGTAGGTCTTTGAAGGTTGCCTCTTCTTTGAACCCATTCTGATCATCACAAGCTTCTTTGGAATTTCAGATCTCTTCTGTGCCATCGCTGTTGCCAAACTCTTTTGATAAGCTTCATTCAGCTCTGCTACTAGAGCTTTTGCCATCTCCCTATCTTTCTCCACTTGAATTGTTTCTGCTTGCTCAAGTTCTGCTTGAATTTTCTTGGCCAAGGCTTCATCTGACTCAATCAACTTTTGCTTTTTAATTGGTTGGTCAGATTCCACTATCTTCTTTTTGCCTTTGTCTTTGCTTGTTAGTTTATCAACACTGGCTTTCTTGATAACCTCAGCATTGTCTTTGATGATAATTCCTTTGGCCTTTGAAGTGACCTTAGGAGTATCATGTTTAGCTTTTATTAATGCTTCAACTATCTCAATTTCTTCCAAATTTCTGCTAATGAGACCAGTTAGTACCTCTTGAACAATTTCTGCTGCTTCATTTATTTCAGCAGCATTAACTGTTTCTGCTGCTTTCTCTGTTACTGCTGCTTGTACATCAAACTCCTCCTCAACTCCATGTATCTCCCCTTTATTCTCAGCATTCTCCATATTGACCTCAGCTTTCGACTCCCCCTTTTTGGGAGCATCATCCACTGGGTTCCTTCTTCTGAGTACAAATCTTTGCTTCTTTTTCTTTTGAATCACTTTCTTAACCAACTGCTTTAATGTGCTGATTTCTTCTTGCTGGTTGATGATAACCTTCTTGAGTTCATTGACAACCTTCTTTTGAGTATCCAGTTCATTGGCCATTTTGGACATGGCAGAAATCAATTCATGGTAGTCATATCTATCCTCACCTTCTCCAGGAGTGTTAACCCCTTTTGATGGATCATTGGAATGTTTAATAGGGATTTCCAGACATGCTGAAGCACCACCTATTCCCTTGGTTTCTTGGCACCCGGGACCTTTGGATGATTGCTCACCCAAAGTTGCCATGGGGAAGGTCTTAGTGATGTTACCGCTGGCCTCCTCTGTGCTAGCAGGAGTAGTGGCAGCCTTCTCACCCACATGCTCATACATCTCCTTAGTGAGCACCTCCTTGGGGTTGGGAGACACCCCAGTGGTTTCCCTATAGATATTCTCTAATGGAGAATGCTCCATTAGAGGGCTTTGAGTTTCTGGGATTGTAGGAGGTACAACAAGGGAAGGAGCCTTGTGTACCTTTCTCTTAGCATAAGTTTTGGTTAAAACTGTTGTTGGCTTAAGAACAAGAAACTGAGGAAGTGATATAGTGGTTGAAGGTTGGGCTTGGCTATCAGTGGGATGGTCTAGTGATGGCCTTGACCCTGATGCCATACCTTCTTGGTTGTGGGACACCACCATCATTGTAGAGAACAATGGGGTGTCAACTCCTTCCGAGTCCTTGGCAGATCTTTTCATATTTGAAAAGACCTTACCCTTAGGGATTTTAGGTACATATACCTCATTAAACTGAGGTATATTCGTCAATTCAGAGGTTATAACTGCCTGGACAAATCTTGGATACATATAGAAACTCTTTTTATTTCCCAAGTTTGACACAAGGTCATTGAAAATCATTTTGGAGAAATTATACTTTCTGGCAGTGGACAAGCAGACCAAAGCATAAGCAATGGTACTACTGAACTGACTCAATCCAGTACTTTTTCTAGAAATACAGTGCATAAGGGTATGAACAAAGAAGCGCTATTGGGGAGAAAAATTAGCTTTGTAAAATTTAAAAACACCCTGTTGGCCTTCATACCCCATTCTTGGGAGATGGGAAAACAACTCCTCATTAGGGATAGAGGTAATACTTGAGGCATCGTCTAGACATAGACTAATGCGAATGACCTCTTCAGTGACTATCAAGGGTTTGTCACACACCCTTGTCTTGATAACCTGCATACCGTTTTCAGTAACAGTGGTGGCATTGGCCCAAAATTGCTTCTGGTGCTCGATGAAGATTGGTGGTGACACAGTAAGAGCATACGCTATTTGACTGGTCTTCAGAAAATCGACTATTTGATGGAATCCATTAGCCTGCTTCGGCTTTTGAAGCATTGCGATCTCATTGTGTTCATCAATAAACTCCATGGATGCCATTGGTCTTGAGGATTCTGGTCTGAAACGCACTTGTTGCTTGAGAGAAAAGATTTAGAGAGAAGATGAACAGTATTCAAAGAGTCGTTGTGAGCTTTTAGGCGGGCAAAGAGGGTAGCTAGCCACTAAAGAAGATGAACAATATTCAAAGAAGCATTATTAACCCTATTTTCCGTTAAAGCAGTACTAACCACTCGCAGTATTAACTGAGAGCAGTAGTAACTAACTAGCAATATTAACTACTAGCAGTATTAACTAACTAGCAGTATTAACTACGAGCAGTATTAACTAACTAGCAGCATTAACGAACTAGCAGTATTAACTACTAGCAGTATTAACTAACTAGCGGTATTAACTACGAGCAGTATTAACTAACTAGCAGTATTAACGACTAGCAGTACTAACTACTAGCAGTATTAACTACTAGCAGTATTAACTACTAGCAGTATTAACACATACCTGAAGTAGTAACTCAGACTAGCAATAGTAATAATGAACCTGCAGAGGTAACTTTGCACTGGCAGCATTAAAACTGCACTGGCAGCATTAACTATACTTACACTGTTGAAGCTTTGTGTTAGTCTGAGCAGGGCAATAAACTTCCTGAGAAAGATGATTAGTAGCACCAAACAAAAGAAACAAATAACAGGTATACAAACACTTTTTAAACATGAGCTCATTCAGAGTTGATCATGCCTACACTTGTGACCAAGAAAGTGAATCTACCCACATCAAAAGCTTTAGTGAATAGATCAGCAAACTGATTATCAGTATGAACTTTAGCAACTTGAATAAGCTTCTTTTCATTGCAGTCTCTAATAAAGTGATTTCAATATGCTTTGTTTTGGAGTGCTTGACTGGATTGTTAACAATGCTAATAGCACTGCTATTGTCAATAAAGATTGGAGTGTGAAGCAAGGTTACCCCATAGTCCAGTATTTGATTCTAAATCCATAGAACCTGAGAACAGCAACTTGCAGCAGCAATGTACTCAGCTTCTGTTGTGGATAAGGACAATGTGGTTTGCTTCTTACACTGCCAAGATACTAGTCTTGCACCCAAAAGCTGACAACCCCCTGAAGTAGACTTTCTATCCATATTCGCACCACCCAAGTCACTGTCTGAATATGCAATCAAATCAAAAGTAGATTCATAAGGATACCAAAGATCTAATCTAGGTTGCCCTCTTAAGTATCTGAAAATCCTCTTAACAGCTTAAAGATGTGACTGCTTTGGCTTGACTTGAAATCTGGCACACACACACACTGGAAACATGATATCTGGTCTTGAGGCTGTGAGATACATGAGAGATCCAATCATTGATATATAAAGATGGACATCAACATCCTCCCCCTCAAGATCAGCAGTGATCTGTTTGTGTGTTTCCATTGGTGTGCTTGCTGGCTTTGAGTCTGATAAACCATACTTATCTAGGATGTCTTTCACATACTTTGATTGACTTATGATAATCCCATATTTCTGCTATTTTACTTGAAGCCCAAGGGAGAAGGTGAGTTCACCCATTGAACTCATTTTGAAGCTCTTGTGCATCAACTCTTCAAAGTCTCTACACATTTGATCTTTTGTGGATCCAAATATGATGTCATCCACATAGATCTGAACAAGTAGGATGTCCTTCTTACTTCTTCTAATGAAAAGGGTCTTGTCAATTATTCCTCTTTCAAACCCATTTTCTAAGAGATAGGTAGACAGAGTACCATACCATGCTCTTGGGGCTTGATGTAGACCATATAGAGCTTTCTTTAGTTTGTATACTCTGTCAGGATATGATGGATTCTCAAATCCAGGGGGATGGCAGACATATACTTCCTCATCAATTGTTCCATACAGAAAGACACTTTTCACATCCATCTGGTATACCTTGAACTTCATAAATGAGGCATAGGCTAGAAACAACCTAATTGCCTCTACCCGTGCAACTGGAGCAAAAACTTCCTCATAGTCTATGCTTTCTTCTTGAGTGTACCCTTGTGCCACTAGCCTTGCTTTGTTTCTGATTGCTATTCCTCTCTCATCCTTTTTATTTCTGAAAATTCACTTGGTGCCAATTGCTCTATGACCATTTGGAAGGTCCACCAAGTCCCAAACATCTTGCAATTTAAACTGTAGAAATTCTTCTTGCATGGCTTCTATCCAGCTTGAATCTTTCATTGCCTCATAAGCCTTATTAGGCTCAATCTGAGATAGATAGCAAAAGAGTACTGTATGTTGCTGATCCTGTAAATCTTGAAGTCTGCTTTGATTCCTAGTCATCATAGGAGAAGTGATGTCTCCTATTACCAGCTCAGGAGGATGATTTTTCTGAGTTCTTGTCTGAAGACTAGGTTCTTCATACATTCCCACATCTAAATTGGAATCATTTAAGTCAGTTGAGGGAATCTCATCAGCTGCTTCTGACTCTTCATGCTCTAAGTTCTCCTTATCTCTTCTTTCTTCTTCACTCTGACTTGGTTCAGTAGCAGTCTCCTTTTCACAGATTTCAACAGGTTCCATTGTAGGTATGGGAAAGATCACAGATTGAGGAATAATATCTTGTACTTGTTCATCCCCTGATCCTCTACTTCCTAATCCTGCATGATCATCACTACTGAAACCCAAAGAGTTAGTTAGTGAATCAATGTCAAATAGCCACTGAGGACCTGAACCAATAGGATTTGGTGTGTTCTCATTGCATTTGACATTGTCACTTTCCTCAATTATTCTAGAAGAAGAATTAAATACTCTGTAGGCCTTACTCTGAGATGAGTAACCAACAAGAAAACCATCATCTGCCTTGCTATCAAACTTTCCATATCCAAACAATAAACATTATCCTTTCTAGGAGTTCTTAGTAGTATCATCTTTTCATCAACTACCTTGAATCCAGGAGCAAGGATAATGCATTCTGAATCAGTGAATAATATACTGTGCTTTTTTGTCACAAACCTGTGATACACTTAACAGGTTGTATCTTAACTGTTCAACATAGAAAACATCTTCAAAGGTCATCATACCTTTTGTTACATCTCCCTTACCACTGATTTTACCTCCATCTGGAGTATTACCAAAGGCAACATGCCCTCCATCAATTTTCTTGAAATTCTTGAGGCAAGCCATGTTCCCTGTCATGTGCCTAGAGCAACCACTATCAACATGCCAAATGCTCTTTCCCTTGAGTTTCTGGTTGCCCTGCACATAAGATAAATCAATTAGTATTGACTGGGAACCCAAGTCAAAGTGGTCTTGGGCCTCCCTTTCTCATCAAAGTACTTGCACTCCTTTTTGATGAGATTTTTAAATTCAGAAAACTCTTTACTGGAGTACTTTGTCAAGATGATTGGTCTAGAAGCACAAACACTAGAAGCAGTACTAATTTTAGAAGTACTAACAGAGTTTGCAGCACTAACAGGTTTTGCAGTACTAACCTTGTTAGAAGCACTAACAGAGTTAGCAGTATTAACATTTGAAGAAGTACTAACAATGTTAGTTTTAGAATTACTAATACTCTCAGCAGCACTAACATTGATAGCAGTAGTATTGCTTCTAGCAGAACTATCTTTTTCAGCAGTACTATTTGTGGTAGCAGTACTAACAGTTTTAGTGCTTTTGGGAACCCACATCTTGACACTCTCTTTTACAGTGTTTTTCTTCATGTGGCTTTTAGATTTAACAGGTTTCCTAGCCACATGGTTCCTTTCATTCTTCCTATAACCAAGGGGTTTTTGCACAGATCTTTGAAAATTTATCTTTTGGTACATAGGATTAAAATAACAGTGATTGGCAAGATGTTTCAATTTGGCACATATGAAACAAGGTTTTGGTCTGATGATTCTACTCAGATCAACTCCTTGTTTCTGAGCCCACTGATTATTCCAATTTCTTTGATTTCCCTTCCTTTTATCATGTTTTAGGGGATCATATTTATTACCTACACACTGTTTGCAAGGAACAGGATTCACAACTGTAGTCTGCTTGTAATGGACCTTTTTAGACTTTCCCTCAGTCTTCTCAACACCATTAGATTTGACCCAATCCCTTCCACCACCCTCATTGGTAAGAATGTTATTTTCTAAGGGAATCTCACCACTCACAGTGTTATCCTTACTCTTACCGGCTTTTTTCTCAGTCTTGTCCTTAACAACTAATTCATCTAAAGGATCTACCTTAGTGGCTCCCTCATGCAAGTCCTTCCTATCCTTGGTCTCCAGCAAGTCTGATTTAGGAGGGATGTAGTTGTTGTTGTATAGTGGTGGTGTGGTATTGTACCCAATTCCTGGTTTAAGCTTATCATGGATTTGTACCTTTAGCATAGAATCCATGGCTTTAGAAGCATATGAAAACTTTTCCACATCCAGCTTAACCTTGGCTAGCTCTCCTCTCAACTTTTCATTCTTCTCTTTAGACTTTGTCAGTTGGATTTCTAGATCATTTTTCTCCCACTTCCAGTAATTTGTATCATATGTGTGTTGAAGTTCATTGGCTTGAAAACCTTTAATTTGTTCCTCAAACCTTTCGACAATTTTCACATAGTCTTTTCTATCCTTTTCTAACCTGTTAAGGTCATCACTCATACTCTGTTTATGATCCCTGTACCTTTTCACAGTGTCTATGCAAGTTTGAGAACAGAGATTAGAAAGTACCTCAGTTGGGAGATCAGATACCTCTGCCATGAGAGTTTGATTTTGAATGGCATCTTCTGCTTGATCACTCCAGTCAAACCCCATTCCTTGTTGAGAAACAAGATCTTGAGCAGAGTTTCTGTTCTGGTTGAAGCTTCCAGTCTGAGCTTGTTGGTGGTTTTTTTGAGACATTCCACTTCTGCATTCCCTGGCAAAGTGTCCCTTCATGTGACACTTGTAGCACTCCACCTTTGACTTATCAAAGCCTGCTCCATCTTCTCTTCTTTGGGAGAAGTTGTTCCTTCCAGTCCTTTTGATGAACTTCTTCACCCTCATAGAAAGCATGGCCATCTGCCATTTAATATCCATCTCTTCCAAATCATCAGGATGAAGCTGTTCCAAGTCATCATTGATTAAAGAAGAGTTACCATGGCTGGAAAGAAAGGCTTCAAACACAGATTCATTGCCTCTTTCTTGATTTACTCCACTGGAAGCATTAACTGATTCAGGGTTAGCAGTAGAATCAGTTGATGCTGATAGGAGTGCAGCATTATGAACATATCCAGTAGGCTTCTTCTTTGCTTCCACCTCATATTCAAACACTCTCAGATCATTATACAGATCATCCAGTTCCTTTTCTTCCAACATGTCATTCTGTCTGAATGAGACAGTGTACATGGTCCATTCATCTCCAAGAGATCTAAGGAACTTTCGGTTGACATCATCTTGTTCCATCTGAACTCCAACAGTATCCAACTAACCAATTAATTTATTGAATCTATCAAAATTGAGTCATAGCCTCATTCTTTGAAGATGTAAAATTCTCATATTGCTGTTTGAGAATATCCCTTTGATTCCTCTTAGTGCTCTTGGTGCTGGCAAATCTCTTCTCTAAAGCATTCCATAGAACTTGAGCATCAATGCAGTGATGAAACTGATGTTGATACTCATTAGGAATGGCCAAAAGCAGGGTGCTTAAGGCTTTCATCTCCAATTGTCTCACTTTCTTCTCAGCATCAGTTTTTGGAGGTGGTCTTCTTCCATCATGTCCAATTTTACCTTTAGCAGAGGGACCATTCTCAACAATGTCCCACATAGAAAAGTTTGTAAGGAGGATGTACTGCTTGATCCTAATTTTCCACATGTCAAACTTATTAGGTTTGAGCATGGGAACTTTTGAAACAAGAGTACTGGTTGATTCAACTGTGTTGTCCATGATGAATGAAGGTTTCTGAGAATACTAGGCTCTGATACCACTTGTCAGGATCTGATTCTTAACAAGAATAATAAAACTCAGAAACAATATTAAAGAAGTTGCGGAATAACACTTTAATATTCAAGATATCAATGTAACAGTAAAGAATGAATCACAACTTGTAAACTTTATTGAATGATTAAAGTTACAAAATTTCAAACAAAACCTCAATCTTGATGAACAGACTCACCAAGACGAATTCTACTTCTCTAGAATTAGGATTTTAAACCTTGAGGTTAATTCTCTCACTAAACAAAAACTTAGAAATCTCGCATATCAAAACTATTCTGAATACATCTATACATATATTGAAAATAAAAGATAATTACAAAACTTAAAAGATCTTCAATATATTCTTCCATAGTTATCTTCAACCATCCATAATTATCTTCAAGCCTTGATCTTCGCATATCCTGATTATCACATAAGCAGTATTAAGTCACAGCAGCATTATCACTCTGAGCAGTATTAATCTTCACCAGCAGCACTAACTATGTTCAGCAGTATTAATTTCTTCAAGCAGTATTAATCTGACTCAGAAGTAGTAATCATGTTGTACTGGCAGCATTAATCATACTTAATCAAATCTTCAGTTCCCAACAGTCAAGTTTCTACAGTCTAAAGATGAGACGCCTGAAGTTCTCATTACATTACTAAAGACGACCCAAGTCAATCTGCATAAACAAGTCAAGATTCTCAGAACTGACAACGGTACAGAGTTCAAGAACAAAATGGTTGAAAAATATCTCGAATCGGTCAGGATATCACATCAATACTCTGCTGCACGTACGCCTCAACAGAATGGAGTAGTCGAAAGGCGAAATCGTACACTAGTCGAGGCCCCTCGAACTATGCTCAGCCAATCTGACTTACCTCTATTTCTGTGTGCTGAAGTTGTATCGACTGCGTGTCACACTCAGAATCGTTCCATGGTACACCGCATATTTCAGAAGACTCCATATGCGTTAATCAACAATAGGACACCTACAATCAAATAATTTCATATATTTGGGTTTAAGTGTTATGTGTTAAACGACAGAGAGAATCTGAACAAGTTCAGTGCTAAGGCGGATGAGGGCATCTTTATTGGATATTCCTCTACATCTACTGCATACCGTGTTTACTTGAAGAAGTCAAAGACTGTGATCGAGAGCGTCAACGTTACATTCGATGAGGACATAGCTTCTGAGCACGTCAGTTCAGAAGCCGTGATAACCAAAGTACTAGCTTCTGGGCCAACCAGTCCAGGACCTGCACCTCAAGAGAACAAATCAGATGGCGCTTCATCGTCTACTTCTCAATTATCTGATTTGGATTTATTATTTGAACTATTTTATGATGAATTTCTTGGATCTATATTGCCGAAATCTGTTGTGGTTGACAGGACAGAAGACTCAATGACTACTCAACCAACCACTTCAGATATATATACTGAATCCAACTCCCCGATTCGGCAAGAAGTTCAAGTTCAAATGCCTACTCCTACAGTTGAAGCCGTGACCAACACTGAAGAGATAGAAGTAGCTGAATCATTTGGGTGTACTGTAAGGACTGATCAACAAACTGACCAACATGTACCTACTGAGACTTCTGCAACTACTATTTCAACTGAAAACCCCATTCCTTCTGAACCATCTGAAGAAGATAACAGTGGATTCTTAGATGCTGATAATGATCAATCAACATCTAATCCACTCCCTCATTAACATAAGTGGACCAAAGAGCACCCGATACATCAAATCATTGGAGATCCTTCAAAATCGGTGCAAACTAGGTCTGCAACATCAAATCTATGTATGCATGAATCATTTCTGAGCAATATCTGAGGCCCTTGCCGATTCAGATTGGGTTACTGCGATGAAAGATGAGCTGAATCAGTTTGAAGCACTTAAAGCCTGGAGACTCGTACCCAAACCTGAAGGTAAAACCATCATTGGTACAAAATGGGTGTTCAAAAACAAGAAAGATGAAGATGATATCGTTATCAAAAATAAAGCACGACTTGTTGCCAAGGGATATAGGCAATAGGAAGGGATAGACTATGACAAGACTTATGCTCCAGTGGCGCGTGTAGAGGCAATACGGATGTTCTTAGCCTACACAACCCACAAGAACTTCACCGTCTATCAAATGGACGTGAAGACAACTTTTCTGAATGGTGTACTCAAGGAGGAAGTCTACGTCTCACAGCCAGAAGGGTTTGTGAATCCAGATAAGCCTAATCACGTTTACATCTTGGATAAAGCTCTTTATGGACTGAAACAAGCTCCTCGCGCCTGGTATGATATCTTATCTCAGTTCTTGGTCAAGTCAGGTTTTACAAAAGGTACGGTCGATACCACTTTATTCATTAAAAAGGAAAAAAGGCGATATCATTCTTATTCAAATATATGTGGATGATATTATTTTTGGCTCTACAAATCCTAAGTACTGTAAGAATTTTGCAAACCTCATGGTGTCACGTTTTTAGATGAGTATGATGGGAGAGATGAACTTCTTTCTCGGATTGCAAATCAAACAATTTTCAACGGGGATTTTTATCAATCAATCTAAATACATTCTTGATATTCTTCGGAAGTTCAAAATGGAAAATTGTAAACCGATTGGTACCCCGATGGCACCTGGTACTAAGATTGGCATCGATCCTTTGGGAAAGGCTGTTGATGTTAGGACTTAAATAAGGATGATAGGTTCTTTAATGTATCTTACTTCCAGTAGGCCGAATATAATGTTTTCTACATGCTTATGTGCTAGATATCAGGCCAATCCTAAAGAATCCCATTTGTCTGCAGTTAAGCGGATTTTCAGGTATATGAAGGGGACTGCAGATCTTGGTTTGTGGTATCCTAAAGATACAAGCTTTGAACTAACAACTTATTCAGACACAGATCATGCTGGTTGCATGTTAGACAGAAAGAGCACCTCGGGTCATATACAATTCCTCGGTGATAAACTAGTCAGTTGGGCATCGAAGAAGCAATTATGTGTCTCCACTTCCACGGCCGAAGCAGAATATGTCGCTGCTGCTAGCTGATGTTCTCAGGTCTTGTGGATGAGAACACAACTGCGAGGCTATGGTTTCCATTTCAATAGAATCTCGATGTATTGTGACTCGAAGAGCGCTATCGGGATTTCAACTAATCCTATTCAGCATACTAAGACCAAACACATAGATGTCAGGTATCACTTTATAAAAGATAATGTAGAAAAATGAACAATTAAACTTTACTTTGTAAAAACTGATTATCAGCTTGCAGATTTGTTTACCAAACCCTTAGACGAAAAGAGATTCAATTTTCTTGTCTCTAGGCTTGGTATGCTAAATCATAAGACATAATTAGTGGTTACCTATTAAAGTTTTCTTATTGTAAATTTTTTATCATTTCTTTATCATTATTTCTGAAAGATATCTGTACTTTAACAGTCTGTTCATGATCTCAGGGGGAGTGTGAGAAGTACCTCATAGATGGTCAATGTTATTTTGAGGGGGATCATATCTAATGTATGCATTGTGATTACTGATAACTTGTTAGTAATGCATGCTTTTAGGGGGAGCGTACAAGTCAAAGGAGTATGGCTATGACTTCTGATTGTTTCTGATCAGAACTTGCACTTTAATTGTTTTACTGCTTTATGTCATTTTAATTTTCATTAATAAAGTTGCTTTGACTATATCTTAAGACTTTTGCAGTTTGAGAGATGCTTACAAGATCATATCTTTATGACTTTAATCTTGACTTCATGAGATGTAAGACTGCACGCAAAAGGTATAATTATTTATCTTCATCTCATCTATGGTTGAAAGAAGGACAACTTTCAATCATAAGAAAACATGTTCTTCAATGTTCAAACCACTTCCCGATTCTCAAACAAATTTCTTGAATTGGAAGTGTGATTTTAAATGTTTTCTGCTTCATCTTTGAGCTTTAACTGATCAAGTTAAATCATCTGAGCGACATATGCTCTATAGGATGACATGGGATCAGTGTGCTAGGACTTAAATGAACTTCTATGGATTCACGTTAACCAGTGTCTCCTACCCAAGAAGTAAATCCTTAGTGATTGAGTGTGAGGAGTCAAAAGAAATGAGTGTGGGATGTGTGATGAGAGAAAATGTAAAAGAGAGTTTGGTTAGATGTGAGCTGAATGCTTAAAAGAAAGAGGGTGTGAGAACAGATTTAAAAGAATATCAGAACTCTACACCAACCTTTTTCTGAGCAGGTCAGCCACAATTCTAATGATTCACAACTCTTTGATGAACATTATTGAAACAGGCAACTAGCCCATGCCAACTCTTGACAAAAACCCCACCAGCCACTCATTTTCTTCTTAACAGGAAAATGTTTCATTTTCAAAGGGGAAGCAACACATTTGCTATCTGATTTTCATTTGGGAAATATGGATATTGAAAAGAAGGAAGTCTGCCCCACCTTCGCACTTCAATCATGCACATTGAGTATGTGTTTAACTAACTGTTGTCTCAGTGGTTTACACATTTTGAGCCTTATAAGCAATCATCGTGTGCTTAATTCTTTCTATCACCTGCACGAACACACAAGGAATTTGTTTCTTTGTCATAACGTTCATAGAAATTGCCTTTGTGATGTTTCGATGATTAAATGGAAGCCCTGTGGGAGTGAACATCATAAAGCTCCTTTCCAATGTGTATTCGTTACACACAGTGACTTTGTGTTCCTGATAGGCATCTTAACTGGTTCATTTGTTGATTCAGGTGTTACATTTCTAGTTTGTCTAGATTTGCAAAGATCTGGATGCACATCTTTATGAATTGACGGATAATCCGAGGTTTTGTATGCAAACTCAGTGGTGTAAGAAATTTCTTGAAGAAGAGTTTTTATGAACTCGTTGCTTTTTTCATCAAAAAGGGGGAGAAGCGTCAACCAAGAAATGGGGAGAACACAAGTTTTTGAAAGAATTTCTGAAGATATGCTGTATTGAAGAAAGTTTCCTTGAAGATGATTTGCTAAAGCATTCTGAGCTAAATCTGGAGATAATTTCTTTCCATCATTTGAAAGAGATTTTACTTTTCGTCTTTTAGGGAGATTGCTATACTTTTGAAGACAAAGAGAGAGATTGCATCTTCTGAGCTTAAAGTGAAGATTGAATTGCTAAATCTTTTTAGTAATGATCTTGATATCCAAAGGGGGATATTGTTAGGGAACATATTTATTGGATTTAAGATCAAGTTTGAAGACGGAAATCTAAAGTCAAAGCTGAAAAAGTCAACTCTCAATTATAAAGTCCAGGTCCTTTGTAATAAATAGTCAAAGTTTATTTTTGTATTTTAGTTTTTAGTCATTTTCCCATAAAATAGGTTTTTGGTTTAATTAAGGGTTTTTAGGTTTTGTGAGGTGTGAGGTGTGTTTCTCTTGGTTTTGTAGCCGCACGTAATTGAGAGAGAGAAATAGAGAGAGACGGCAGCTGGAGAAAAAAGAGAGAGCTTATCGAGATATTCATATTCAAGCCTTAT
This sequence comes from Arctium minus, assembly GCA_954870635.1. NCBI lineage: Eukaryota > Viridiplantae > Streptophyta > Magnoliopsida > Asterales > Asteraceae > Arctium > Arctium minus. The sequence continues at coordinate 38,205,217 of OX941080.1, read as the reverse complement.
AACCATTTGAATCTATTGCTAATTCAATATCAGGTTTGCTTATTCATTATTGTTTGATTGTTTTGCTTGATTGGAACGTGAATCATAGGGACAAACACCATATCAGGTGTCAAATTTAATCTTTTGGGGATCAGTTCAGTGCAAGTCGAGTTGTTCTTTTGAGGTCAATGGATGTTTGGAGTTTTGGAGTACTCTCGTTAGACCATAAGGAATGTTAGTCTCTAAGTGTCAGAACTTAAAGGAAGCTAGATGTTGGTAATTAAGTATTATCGTCTATAATGTTCTTGGCGTGGTAAAATCTTATTGGTGGAGTGTTTGAAGTTGAGAATAGACCGGAATTGTATGATAGCCTAATCTGGGTTAACCAACTTCCCGTAAAGCGTGTTGGTACGTCCTTGGAAAGAAGTCCTTACCAAATCAAGGGTGAATTATTAAGGAATTTTGGGAATTCTTTGGGTTAGTGTTGATTATTAGAATACGGATTCAGAATCGTGTTGAGCTGGAACGAATTAATCAATGAAAAGTTGAGGTCACAAGCTGCCGTGGGATAGTATGTGTTATCTAAGGTTGGGAGACGACCGAGATCGTATGGTTAGAAAGTTTATTCGATAAGGTTCGATGTTCACTCTTGTATGAGTGTGGCGTATCAAGGTGGATAGTGGGTGTGATAGTCTTCACGAAAATCAGTGGGGCGGCCTTGTCAAGTGGTTATCAAACACCCTTTCACGGATGAATTGGGTAGAAACGCATATTCGGAGGAAAGGAATCAGTCGTTTAATGAAAAATGACGTTAATTGTGGTTTATGTAGCTAGAGCATTATCTCTCGGTGCTGTACATGACAAACCGTTATCAAACTTGTGATCCATATGGTGTCGGGTGTAGTAATCAAAGGCGATTAGAGTGAACTAGATATTGAGGACGAAATCACCCTAAGGTTGGGAGGATTGTAACACCCGGTTTTTGGCCTTGTTTGGTCTGGGCAACAGTGCCCGCGACTGTGACATGTGTCACTATTGCGAGGCAACGTCGCGGGAAGGAACAGCCTCTCGGTACACGCGGGGCGACAGTGCCTGGCGATTATGCCAGGGTCACTGTCGTGGGGCACTATCGCGGCTAGTGTACCGCGGGTGGTGCTGGGAAAGTGAGAATGCCACGCGACTATGCCATAGGCATAGTCGCCGACTCACAATCGCGGACGACCCTTAATTGTTATAAAATCGTGATTTTCAGCTTTATACCATTCTAACCTTACCCATTTCACCTTTCCTCTCTAGAAACGACCCTCAAACCCTAAATTCGGATTTTATGCATTCAAGGCACCAAACCTAGAGTGTTTCAAGAGATTCTTCATCATCTAGAAATGTTTGGAAGCTAGAGCTAAGATATCTTCATCCTCTCTATCTTCTCCTTCATCTTCATCAATTTCTAGGGTTTTCACCTAACCCTTTCCATCATTTTGGAATTTTGGAAGTTTATGGCTCAACTTGGTGACCTAGAAGTATTTTGGTTGGTGGATTGAAGTTATGGATAAGGTAACCTCCTATTTTCTTCATCTATGGAGATTAGGGTTTTGACATAAGTTGAGATCTTCATGTATAATGTTTGGGGAACGATTCTTTGTGATTGAATACGATTATTTATGGTTGAAAATTTATGGATCTAGGTTTTTGGAAGTGTTTGTCTTAAAGATCCAAGTTTCTTCAAAAGAGCTCAAGTTGGGGAAAAATCTAAATTTAGCCTAAATATAGCAAGGTGAGTTCAAATTGATTTGTGAAAACGGTGTACATGCCAAAATGTCGATTTTAAAGTGTTTATATGTTTTACATGAAATGATTCACTGTTGAGTTATATGGAGAATCTTGATTATTTGAAGTCTTTGATTTTATAAACTTTGTAAAACATCCAGGTTTGGGATTTTGAGCATTTTGACAACAAAATTATACACATTGGTATTTTAATGATTTATTTCATGAAGTAAACTTGGAGTATAAATACATTTTATTGTGTGTTTTAGATAAGTGTTTGATTTTGTGTTATGGGGCGTTTTTGAAGGAGCAAATGATATAATTCACTTGGAAAATGAGTTATCCCAATCTAAACTATGTTGGAGTTAATTATATATTTTGGAGTGTGGGTTTACATAAAGTCGGGTTGTTTACGTTTGATTTCATTTCATGATTTTCAATGATGGGTCTTTGGATTTATTGAGCTTATGGCTCGGTTTGGATTTTGTTGGGTCTTGGGGACACTTGTCCGATTTTAATAGTTCAATGTAGAGTGTTTGGTCATGATTTGCATTTACTGCATCATATTTGAGAATTACATTTTTTGAATGTGTTAGTTCATTCGTTTTGAGTCATGTAATGTTTTAGTTAGTGCAATGGATCCATAGACACGGTGTTCTTTATGTCCCGCTATGGACAAGTTCACCACTTTGTCACGGAATAGGCATCGGGTCACCATGGTAAGTAAGGTATGGATCTATATGGTCGGGCAGCGTCCCATGAACAGTAAGGTATAATTCCCTTTGTGCATAAGTTCCCGTTTTGGAACTGGGTTCCCCATTTTGGAACTCTCAAGAGTAGACTCAGAGGAGTTGACTTGATGTTTTCGAGCAATAGACTTAGAGTAGTTGAGCTCGGTATGTTTTATGAGTATAATCCATACGTTTTAGTTTTCTACATAGCTATGTGACCCACTTTGGTGTTCCATCGCGTATAATGTAAGCGGGTTTCCCCCGTCACCAAAAGGTGTTGATTTCAATATGGAATTTTATAATCCATGTTTTCGGTGATGTTTTCAGTATGGATAGTCACCCATGTTCTAAGGTTTTGATTATTGGACCTTATCCATGTTTTAGGGATGTTTTGGAAGTTGGAGTTTATCTACGTTTTTCAGTATTTGATTATTAAAGTGTCAGTTATGTTTTACGTGAGTTTTAGGTTTTGGACTTATATTCGGAGAAGCGTTTTGTTTTGTGATTTTAATCCCGAAGAGGGTGAATGTTGAAAAGAGATTGTTTTCAGATTTAATGTACTTCGTCTTGGTTGTTTCAGATTGAACGTATTATCATCTTGGAAATCACGATTTAGATAACATTCTTAACGTTAGTGTTATATATATATATATATATGTATATATATATATATATATATGATGAAAACTCTTGAGCTCACTAGGCGTTAAGCCTAACCTTTTAATTTGTCGGCATGTGCATCAGGTTTTAGTTGGGGAAATGGTTCTAGCAGTACTTTGAAGAGATGAGCCCTAGTGTTTCACGAGAGTAAGTAATTGGTGAAGTCTTCCGCAGTTTGGAGATAGTGACTGTTATTGGATTTTAGTAGCACCCTTCCCTATAATAGACTGTGTATGTAGAATGAAATGTGTTTATTGAAGTTAAACCTTAAATTGTTGTTGTAGATGAATCAGTTATCGATGTATTTAGAAAGTTTTAAATTAGTTGCTATATCCAGATTCAAAGGTGTTATATGATAGAGGGAATCTTGTGGAGGAAACATTGTGGTCTAAGGTGGTATCGAAGAAAATTGGTATCTTTGTGTGGAGAATTAGACAATGTCGCATCCCATGTAGAGTGGTCCTCGACAAAATGAGGATAGATATCCCATTCGTACTATGTCTGATATGTGAAAAAGAAGTGGAGTCGGTAGATCATGCTTTGGTGAAATGTCAAGAGGTCCATAAGATGTGGTAAAAAGTCTTTCGATGGTGGAAAATTGATAAAGATTGGTTCGAATCGATTAATGATGTGTTAGAGTATTCCATCTCTGTAGGAGGGAATAAGTTCCAATCGAGTTTGTGGACGGATGTTATTTGGTCATTCATGTACCTTATTTGGGGGCATCACAACTGCATCGTGTTCAAAGAAGATAAAAAGGGACTGGAAGAAATGTTCTTTGAATTCGAACGAAGGAGCTTCAAATGAATCGAACAAAGGTGCCGTGATAGGAAGATCGAGTGGAAAGTGTGGTTGTCCGAACCTGAAAGTCTGTTGCGTTTGTGAGATCTGTTGTGCTCATGAAGACCATGTTGCGGTTGTTTGTATTTTCGGGTTTGTGTTCTGTTTGTTTCTGTCCTTTCAGTTTTGCTTCTTGTAGTCTGTATCGATGTGTTTTGATTTGCGCCTATGGTGTTTTGCTTTGGTTTGGTTCTTGCAATCCTTAACATGCTTGTATTTTTGTTGGACTGAGGCTGCTTTTGGCAGCTGGTTTGGTAATAATTTTGGTGTGTTTGCTTTTAAAAAAAAAATCATCTATGATACTTTCATAATTAAGATTTTCTAGAAACTCGTTTTCCATTGAAATCAAAGTCAAAACATTTAATATCTCTTGAGATACTTGATCCCAAATAAGAGTTCAAAAGTTTTAGTTTTGAAAAGTTTCTTTCAACTGATGCAATTGTAATGGGAATAGTCAACAAAATTCTATACGCAAGACATGAAACTGGATAAGTAATATTAGTTGTAGTCTGGTTAGATTGGTAAATGTTTTTGTGATGTTTTAGTTCATTAAATAACGCATCACCAACAATCTCTGAGATGTGACCATGTCGTAACCTCTTTTCAATATTATTGCAACTTGCCTTCAATTTTCAGTATTCATTGACTTTAACTTTTCCGTTGTAAATAAGAAGCCATATATTTCTTCATATTGTTTATATTGCTCGAACCTTCTCTCCAATGAACCGATGGCTTGACTTTAACTTTAACTATGTATAAGACATTTATTCTTTCCATCTTTACGACCTAGGTTTCTCGGTTAACAAATCTCTTACAGGGACATTTTTCACTAATAAATCCCTCCATTTTGTATCAAGGCTATCCCAATTTTTCGGATCGTAGATGTCCAAGGGAATATCATCTTCTTCACCATTATTATCATTCAAGTTAGCTATGTTTTCTGACACAGATACATCAGGTTCTTCTTCTCCTGCTTCTTTTACAACTTCATCAGATTCATCTACTCCTACACCTACTTTTTCTCTATGCACACCTTCATTACTTTAAACATTATTAAGAGTAGTATCGTCGAACACATTTTGCTCTATTTGAATAGAATTTTTACCTGGACATTCTGACGTTTGCTTGATAATAAAACGGTTGATAACTCATATTGACTTTGAACAAATTGTTCATCTTTTATTTTTTGGTGTTTAAAATAGCTCGATTCAAATTTCCTAGCTAGAGACATCCTATTTTATATAGAATCAGACAATCTTTATCGATACACATATTAACAAGATGGGTTTATTGATTTGTTATTGTTATTATAAAGAGCACAAAAAAAACACATAGAAATAATTAATAACAATAGAAAAAATTCTAAATTTCACTAAATAATTAAAAAGGTTATAGAATGAAATCATTAAAAAAAAGAAAAATGTTAAATTATTTATTTATAAGATGAAACTTGTACTCGAAACTCTGAAAGTGGAAGAACCAAAGGAATTTTTATAACTTCGTGGTGGCCGGCGCTAGCGGCAAATGGAAACAAGTAGGAGAATTGTTTTTTTTTTCTACTTTTTATCTCAAAAAAATAATGACAATTTCATCGTGGCGGACCAAAAGAAAACCAAATAACAAAATATTCTCATTAAAAAAAAGTTAAAACGCTAATCTATTAAAAGGTTTACAAAAATAAAAAAACATTAAAATAATTTCTCAAAGATTTGAACCTAAAGGGGGGTTTGGTTCACATAATGTTTTAGATGGAATAGAATCTGTCAAAGAATTTTACTTTGAAGAAATTGGAATTTGACTTTCAAAGAGAGAGGAGAGAGAGAGAGGAGAGAGAGAGAAAAGGATAGAAGAGAGAGGAGAGGAGAGAGAGGAGAGGATAGGTGAGAGAGAGGAGAGAGAGGGAGAGAGATAAAGAGAGGAGAGAGGGGGAGAGAGGAGAGAGAGAGTGAGAGAGAGAAAGAGGAGAGGAGAGAGAGGAGAGAGAGAAAGAGGAGAGGAGAGAGAGAAAGGAGAGAGAGGAGGGGGAGAGAGAGGAGGGGGAGGAGAAAGAGAGAAGAGGAGAATATAGAAGAGAGAGAGAGATAGGAGAGGATAGAAGAGAGAGGAGATGAGAGGGAGGAGAGAGAGAAGAGTGAGAGAAAGAGAGAGGAGGGAGAGAGAGAGAAAGAGGAGAGAGGGAGGAGAGATAGAGGAGAGAGAGGGGAGAGGAGAGAGAGAGAGTTGGTGTCTGTTGATAATCAGTATCAGTAGAGTTTAGTTTGGGGTAAAGGTAATTTTGGAATTATGAAAATAACAAATTTCATTCCATTGAAATACTTGGGTTTCATGATGGAATGTTAAAATCCTTTATTTATGGAATTTAATGGAATTGGAAGATTCCATTCCATTGAAAACTTTGAACCAAACAAGGGAATGAAATCTGGTCAAAGGAATTCAACATTCCAATTTCACCAGATTCCATCAAATTCTGCGAACCAAACGCCCCCTAAGGTTTCTCTTGAAAAGACTATGCCTTTGCCAACTCCTCCACTAAAGAGTTTGTGTAAAATAGTAACTTTATTATCTTAATTCTTATATTCTATATATATTACATATAAAAAAACCCAACCACAAGGGTTGTGGCGTGGTGGTAAAGGCTTGGGGAGTTCATAGCGCTCAACCCGGGTTCGAGCCCCAGTAGCAGCACTTGTGGCCACTGAGGATAATCTCAGGGCTGCACACTTTAGCAGTTGGGCCATAGGCCCTAATTGCCAGGGATTAGTCTGGGCCATAGGCCCAGGATACCCTTTCCAAAAAAAAACTTAAAAAAAGAAAATCGAAGGTCACATGTGGCGGCACCACCAACACATCCATAGGGCCAGTGACGGATACAGAAACTTTTATGGTTGGAGGCACACTTAAAGGTGTCAAAAAAATTTCAGAACTGAATAATTAATATAGACCAAAACGGTTTTGGGTTTTTGTTTTCGGCTTATTCGGTTCGATTTTAGTTGATTATTTACTGAATAAAGATAAACTAACTAGTAGTAGATTTTTCGAGCTCGACTCGAAAAACTTATACTAGGCTCAAGCTCGACTCGAGGTCGAATAACTTTTTCATGTAGGGCTCAAGCTAGAATATTTTTTGATTTACCAAGCTTGATGTTCGTTTATGGACTCGTACTCACGATCAATTAACTCGTTTATTGGCTCGAGATTTATAATTTTTATATTTTATATTTCGAACGAGTCGAGTCGAGCATTGAACCTTTCTTCCTTCTTGTTGGGGGCCCAATAAGAAAATTTACCAAAAAAATTACTTTTTATAGCTTTAAAAAAAATATTTGGTGGGTTTGTTGGGGGCCTAGGACCCTTACCAACAAGGGGTGGATCTGCCCCTGCATAGGGCCGCACTTGATATTTAGGGGCCGTTTACCCAAACACTTACCAGGTAAACACTTACCAGGTAAACACTTACCTACCAGGTAAACACTTACCTACCAGGTAAACACTTACCTACCAGGTAAACACTTACCTACCAGGTAAACACTTACCTACCAGGTAAACACTTACCAGGTAAACACTTACCAGGTAAACACTTACCAGGTAAACACTTACCAGGTAAACACTTACCAGGTAAACACTTACCAGGTAAACACTTACCAGGTAAACACTTACCAGGTAAACACTTACCAGGTAAACACTTACCGGGTAAATTCAACGTTATCACTTACCTTATCGGGTAATATTTTAGTCCATTAAAATGGTATTGTAGACAAAAATTAACTCGGTAAGCGCTTACTAGGTCATTTACCTTACCAGATGAACATTGTAAGAGCCGAAATCTTACCCGGTAAGAGCGATGATAAGGATGGAGAGTTTTACCCGGTAAGTAAAGGTGACGACTCTTACCTGGTAAGTACTTACCGGATAAATTGTTACATACAATACCATTTTGATGGACTACAATTTTACCCGATAAAGTAAGTTAGAGTGTAGACTCTTGCTAGTAATCACTTACCGGTAAAGCATTTAGGTAAATGGCCCCTTAGTCTATTTATGAACACCACTCTGAACATCAAACAATTCAATAAAACTTTATGAACTACTAAACACCAAAAAACTTACATATTGTGAACACCAAGTTAACTTTGTGAACATATTATGGATCTACGATATTTGCTATAGTTTGTGTGTTAGCCCCAAGTAGCTCTGATAGAAAAGCATTGAAAATCACCAAGTCCTGAAGCATCAGAGACGGCTTTAGAGACACCAGAGACTGCTTAAGAAACACAAGTTAACTTCAGAGACCACGCCATCAAAGACAATGTATCAGAGGACGCCCTAACCAGAGGATGATCTAGCATCAGAGCACCAAGGCCCCCTTTGATCTCTGCAGTTTAACTGCTCAAATCTCTCAAGTGTGGAGTCCTCCCTCCAGCCTGCCACGTCAGCACTAAAAGTGACCACATTACCTTTACACTTGGTACCACAGGACTGGGTAGTACCATTTGTACCTTCCTGTTTTACGCTATATATAGGGGACAAGACTGCCATGCAGTATGAGAGCGCGCACGCAAAACTTCCACTACCATATTGTCGTGCCTTGTACTATCTTGAGAGAGAATTATTTCAGTGAGATCTTTTCACACACTTACTGTGTGCTCTTGGGGTTCATGTTTATATCCTAAAATATTGAAATACATAAGACTACGCTTCTTGAAGTATTATTCTTGTTCATTTGTATTTCCCACTCTACTGTGATTGATCTAGTTCAATAGATATCTAAAGCTTGGCTCATAAACTATTTATATTTATATACATATTGAATCTAAGTAAAATTTGGGAACCAACAAGTGGTGTCAAAGCAAGTTGATTTGTTTCAAATCAAATGGATCCAATCTGATTTCCAGGTTGATTTTACGTTGGAAGTTCATCACACACTCAGTAGAATCCTCAAGAGTACACATTCTCTAGATAAAGCTCCTTCTCTTTCAAATTCATTCATCTTTTTTTTGTTCATCTTCTTCTCAAAATGGCTAATACTAGTATTAACGCCATTTACACTAGTGGATCTCTCACAAAACTTCCAACACTTCTTCGTGATGAGTATCCTCAGTGGAAAATACGTATGGTTAACTTCTTTGATAGAATAGACAAAGATTTGATGCGATCCGTGACTGATGGACCACACTCACCTATGGTTCTTGTTCTACGTGTTCCTGCTACTGCAACTACTGCTGAAGTTCCAGCTCATTATGCTCCAAAAGAGCTTGCTGGATACACTGAAGAAGACCGAAGCATGATTGAAAATGATGGAAAAACCATGAGACTCATGATCATGGCTATTCCAAATGATTTGTTTCAAGAACTTGACTCATGTCGTACAGCCAAAGGAGATATGGGATCAGTTGTTGAACTAACTTGATGGAGGTGTTAAAACCCAGAAAAACAGACGAACTTAGTGCATCAATGAATACAATGACTTCAAGGAACTACCCAATGAATCTCTGCAACAAACATACAGCAAATTCAATGTTCTAATCAACAAACGCAAGAAGTGTGAAGTTGTTAGATCAAAGGAAGACAACAATGTGTTGTTCTTAAGAAGTCTGAATGATGAATGGTTACAACTCTCCATGTCTCTACAGGAAAACCAAGATCTCGAAGCATGGTCACTTCATGATGTTTATGGAACTCTAGCTGCTCAAGAAAAATATGTTGCGAAGCAGAGGGAAAAGACCTCGAAAGGAGGCCCTCTGGCATTGATCTCAAAGACTTCTGGAAAATCCATCAAAGGGGATGACCTCAGAGAGAATCCCATCAGAGAGAGAAGTACAGGAAAGAAAGCTCTAATCGCTGATAGTGAAGATGAAGAATCAATCATCTCTGATGATGAAGATGAAGATATTAACGCCTTTCCCAAATCGCTTGCTTTAATCACCCAACAGTTAAACAAGAAGTTTGGGAAGAAAGTATTTGACAGAAAAAGGTAGATATGGAAGAGATGAAGGACCAGAGTGAAGAGGAGGATACCATAAACCCTTCTACCAGCAGGACCAGAGACAAGGTCCCTATCAGAATCAGAGACAAGTGCATAATTACGATCAGAAGCAGGTTCAATTCCTAGATCAGAGACCAACCCAATTTCAGCCCAGAGCCGCTCTAGAAGCCCCTCTGAAGCAAAATGTCAATGACACTCCCCAAAATCAGAACGATGGGAGATGTTTTAAATGTGGAAAAATAGGCCACTTCTCTACTAATTGTAAAGGTCGTCTTGTCAAGGACAAAGACTACTACAAGAACAAATACAAGTACAATATCAAATGGAGAAGCTTGGTGGCTGAAATGGAGAACTGGGTATCAGATTCATTCTCTGATGATGAACCAGGGCATGTTCACTTCTGTGGCATGGCTCTCATAACCTCTGATCACAGTAAAGACCTGTTGCATGATGATCAATCTCCAGAATCATCCGAATCAGATGAAAAGGTATGCTCAACCTCTGACTTTGATAATACTCAATCTGAACTTGAGATGGATGTTTTAAAGCTTTCTGAAGAATTTTTAAAACTCAAAAGAAAACTTTCAGATGAAAAATACAAAAGAAAACAAGCTCAGAAGGACCTAATCTTTACAAAAGAGAAAATGAACTTTTAGAAGAAGAGAAAGAAACAATTTCAAAATAAATCTCTGAGATTGAAAAGAAGAAAATTTTTAAAGAACAAACACGTGCTGCTAAGTGTGAGAAACTTGAAAAAACCATCAGAGATAAGGAGGAGGTAAAGAAATCTGAGTATGAAAGGCTCAACTCTTTGGCTCTGAAAAATTGTTTTCAAAAGGAAAGAGAGTTTTTGCATCAGAACTTGCAAGGAAAATAAATTTTGATTAAGAAGTATCAGGATGCAAAAGATGCGCACATTAAAATCAATTCCTGAATGGACACTCAAGGACTAGGGTTTAGCGATCTGGATCCCTACACCGGGAGAAAGAAGAACTCTCTGACAAACACATTTTGTGTTGGCAAAGTTCAAAAGCCTGATTTCCCAACCCTAAGAGATGTGTCAGCATTCAAAAGGTTAAAAACCTCTGAAGGATCAAAAGCAAGGAAGCTTAAATTAAAAAACGTTCAGTATGCCTCTAAGCATATGCCTGTCCAAAACAAAACAGGATCCTTGTTCAATTTTGATTCCTTCAAAGATCAGAATTTGGTTACCTTTGAACTAAGTCACTCTGATACTAAAGGTTAGAGCTGCTTGAATCCAGAGGCAAACAAATTCCAACCTCTGAGTACAAAAGATTTTGAAAAAAATTCTTGAAGCCACTTTTGAAAAGAACCTTTTTGAAGTTCTGAAGCAAAACTCATGCTTATCAACACCAGAGATCATTCCTTGCAACATCAGAGATACATTCTAACAGAACTGATCAAGTGATCTTGGTACATCTATTCTTGTTCAACTATCTAAGGAATCCCAAAAAGAATTACTTGATTCCGACTCTAATTTAGATGAGACATCCTTTGTGGATGAGGACATTATTATTAATGAAGATCAAATCAGAGGAGACTAAACTTCCCTCTGGCATTCAAAACAAAAGGATCTTAATCAAAAAAGATATTCCAAGAATTCTTATTTGTCCCAACTTTGTTGAAATGTTCTTAAAAGCCAAATCTTCTCTGGAGTTGGAAAAGGAGGCAAAAGAAAAAGCCAAGAGTAAAACCACATCCTTACCCTCCAAACCCTATCCTTTTAAGATAATCAAGTTCACACAAGAGAAAAAAGGAAAGTGGACTATGAATGACAAATCTGTTTCTGACATTTTAGTGAACCACAAAGCTAGCAAGCATCAAAAGCATGAAAGAAAAGTTTCAGAGAAAGCCAAACCTCACAAAATAAATCTAAGCTAGATAGAAAGTTCCTTAGAACATTTGATGTTAGAATAGATACTTTTAAAAAGGCTAAGTCTCAAGAGTTTTTGAATGAAAACATAAATTTTAATCTTTCATCTCAATGTTCACATAACTGCAAATGTCTTTATCTATTGCTTAAGTTAAGAAATCACTTATCTAGCCGTCAATGCATTCTGAATGGGTCACCAGAAAAGGCAAAGAATCCTAAGACCCCTATTCAGAAATGGCAGAGGAAGGAACCTGGCAGTCTAGCTAAGTCTGGAAAACCAGAGGACAAGGGAAGAAAACATCAGTATAACCAGAAAGGACCCATTATGCAATGGGTACCTAAAAGAAATCTCTTATCTGTCTTGCAGAGACAACATGTGCCTTTTTGGTACCTTTGACTTTGGATGTTCAAGGCACATGACTGGAGACAAAAAGTTACTATCCTCATTCAAAGACAAAACTGGAGGCTCTGTAACATTTGGAGATGATAGACAAGGTCAGATCAGAGGCTATGGTATGCTTTCCAAAGGTGATATCTCTATATCAAAGGTTGCTTATGTAGATGGGATAAAGCACAATCTGCTCAGCATAAGTCAACTCTGTGACAATGGATTTGATGTCAAATTTCATAGAAAATACTATTCTTTATTAACCAATATAGGTGAGGAACTACTCTAAGCAGACAGAAAAGGAAATCTCTATATGATGAATTTTACCTCAAAGAATAATTCAGAAACTCTCTGTTTATTCTCTGAGAAAAATGAAGATGTCTGGCTCTGGCACAAGAAGTTCTCTCATCTGAACTTTTCAACTTTAAACAAATTGGTTAAACTTGGGCTTGTCAAAGGATTTGACCACTCTGAAATTTGATAAGGATCATCTTTGTCCTGCCTGTAAAAATGGAAAAAATTAAAAAGGCCTCACACAGGACAAAGAATGATCACTCTTGCCCAAGACCCCTGCAAATGCTTCATGTTAATCTCTGTGGCCCCATATTTATGTAGAGTCTGTCTGGAAAAAAGTATATTCTTGTGTTGATTGATGAATATTCAAGATATACATGGATTGAGTTCATCAGAGCTAAGTCTGATGTCCCAGAGGTACTAATAAATATGTTGAAAAGAATTCAGGTACTGCTCAGCAATAAGATTCAGAAGTTAAGAAGTGATAATGAGACTGAATTAAAAAAAGTCAAACTTGATGAATATTTCAGAAGTGAAGGCATATCACATAACTTCTCAGCAGCTAAAAGCCCTCAATAGAATGGAATTGTTGAAAAGAGAAATAAAACACTAGTTGAAGCTACAAAGACCATGTTGGCAGCATCTGGATAACCTACCACATTCTGGGTAGAAGTAGTTTCTACAACTTGTTTTGCACAAAACAGAGCAATCATAGTGAAGAGATTCAAGAAAAATGATTATGAACTCATAAATCAAAGGAAACCCAATGTTAAGTACTTTCATGTCTTTAGATGCAGGTGCTTCATTTTGAATGACAGAGATCAGCTTGGTAAATTTGACAAAAAGGCTGATGAAGGAAATTTCATTGGATATTATTTTACTTCAAAAGCCTACAGAGTATACAATCTCAGAACCAAGCTCATCAATGAAAGCATCAATGTTTCCTTTAATGATAAAGAGCCCATGACTTCAGAGTGCTCTTGCTCTGAACTCAAGCTAAATCAAGAAACTCCATAATCCTCCAAAATTAGAGTCTGAACTAAATCTGCTATTTGAAGACTTATTTGATGAGGATGATGCCTCTGATCCTATAATTAGAGCTGTCTTTGGAAGAGGCTCAAAGGGACCCCAAGCTTCATGTACATCTCTATCTAGACCCTCTGATAACTCACCATCTGTCTCAATGTCTACAGGTCTAAATGAAGATCCTACACCTGGACATTCATCTAAAGAGAATCAAGTTAATACTTCACCTACTCAAAAGTCCAAACTCAGAAGTTTACACTACTCCCTTTCAGATCCCTATGTTAGAAAGGCCTTCACCTATCTCTAAAGCTCAAACTCCTCTACAAATACATGCTCCCATGTCTAGGTGGACCAAAGAACATACTCCTCATAAAATCATTGGTGATCCCAATGATGGCATATAGACCAGATCAACCACTATTAATGAAGCATTATTTCTGAATTTTCTTAGCATGGATGAACCCAAGAAGGTCTATGAAGCCCTGGATGACCCAAACTTGATTAAAGCTATGTAAGAAGAGCTTCTACAATTTGAAAGAAACAAGGTTTGCTCTCTAGGTCCCCTTCCCAAAAGTAAAATTGCCATTGGAACTAAGTGGGTTTTCAGAAACAAAAAGGATGAGGATGGGATAGTGATCAGAAACAAAGTCAGGCTTGTTGCAAAGGGATACTGCCAAGAAGAAGGAATAGACTATGATGAATCCTTTGCCCCTGTTGCAAGAATTGAGGCAATAAGAATATTCTTAGCTTTTGTAGCCCACAAAGGTTTCAGAGTCTACCAAATGGATATGAAATATGCCTTCTTAAATGGTAAACTTAATGAAGAGGTATATGTCCAGTAACCCCCTAGGTTTGAAAGCTCTGAGTTTCCAAACCATGTCTACTATCTAGACAAAGTTTTGTATGGCCTTAAACAAGCCCCCAGAGCATGGTATGAAACACTTTCAAACTTTCTGATTGCCAACAACTTTGAGAAAGGTACAGTAGATACTACTCTGTTCATCAAAAGGTACAAGAATGAGCTACTTCTGGTACATATTTATGTTGATGACATTATCTTTGGGTCTACTAAATAAAAATACTGTGACAAGTTTTCAGAGCTGATGAAAAGTGAATTTGAAATGAGTCTTATAGGAGAATTAACCTTCTTCCTAGGACTTCAAGTAAAACAGACTTCAGAGGGCACTTTCATAAATCAAGCAAAATATGTTTCTGACATTATGAAAAAGTACAAATTAAATGATTTAGCTCCTATGAAAACTCCTATTGCCACTGGAGTTAAACTTGACTTGATCCCTCTGGCAAGCCAGTGGATGTCAAGAACTACAGAGGCATGATAGGGTCACTCTTATACTTAACTGCTAGCAGACCTGATATAATGTTTGCAACCTGTCTTTGTGCTCGATATCAAGATAATCCCAAGGAATCGCACTGATCTGCTGTCAAAAGGGTCTTTAGATACCTCAGAGGCACTCCATCACTTGGCCTCTAGTATCCAAAGTACTCTGGTTTTGGATTAATAACATATACTGATGCAGATCATGCAGGATGTAAGTTAGATAGGAAAAGCACCTTTGGATGTTGTCAACTTCTGGGAGACAAGTTAGTAAGTTGGTCATCCAAGAAGCAAAACTTTGTAGCAGATGCAGAATATGTCGCTGCTTCCAGTTGTTGTTCACAAGTGATATGGAAGAAGACTCAGCTCAAAGACTATGGTTTTGAGATTGACAAAATTCCCATTTTATGTGACTCCAGAAGTGCCATTGCTATCTCTGCTAATCTAGTGCAACATTCCAAGACCAAGCACATTGATGTCAGGTACCACTTCCTTAAAGATCATGTAGAAAAGGGCACTATCGAGATGTACTCAACTGACTACCAGCTTGCTGATATATTCACAAAAGATTTAGATGAACGACGATTCAACTTTCTAATCAGCAAGTTGGGCATGCTTAATATGTCTACTTGAACACAACACATATCAGAGCCTCTGATACCTCATTTCAGAACCTCTGATACTCTGATGTAGCATATTCTCAATAATCATCAGAACCTCTGATACATGTATCAAAGACTCTGCACATCACTAAAGCATGTTTCATTTACTCACAAGCATATCTTATTTAGTGTAATCCAAACACAATTTAGGGGGGAGAAAATAATACCATCATTAGTCAAAGGGGAGCTAAAGTAGAATAAAGGTAATGTATGAAGATCAATATCAGAGCCTATGATATCATTATCAGAACCTCTGTATCCTCTTTAGGAGATCCTCTGACAAGTCAAGAGGAAAGGTATGCACTTCTCTCTCATTCTAACTTACCCCTTCTTCCAAAATAAAACCAAATATGGTTCAAAACCTCTTGAATGAACTCCAGAGCCTATCATTTAGTTTTCATACTCTTCTCCAGAGCCTCTGGTAACTATAGCTCTGAAGATACCTCAGAGAACTATATATTAGTGTTCTTGGATTTTTTTTTTCTAATCAGATTAAGGATTTTAATGTTTTTAAGCATTCAAAAAAGAATCTTGAAGTGTTTGGGGCACAATTGTCAATTTTCAGAGGTTATGACTGTTCATTTCCTTCTCTGATAGGATCAACACTTGTGTGTTTTTCCTCTTTCAAATTGGCTTGTGCAGGTCATTTACATGGGTGGTTGTCATGTCTCTATATAAAACCCTCGGTGACAGTTTTATGACATGTGAAAAATCCTCCACATGTCACTGTGAGATTTGATGCACGCCGAAACGTTTTAGACCTCAATCACTTCAGCGCCGTTCCATTATCTAACTCACGTACCATCACACCCATAAAACCCCATTTCAAACCCCCATTTCTTTTTTACGCTTTCATTATTCCCTCCCAAACTTCATCTTCTTCATCTGATCTTCAAGCTCAAGAACACTCAAAACCAGCAAAAATGGAAAACAACCACAATGGCTCAGACGACTTGAGCAGAATCGTCCCAAACCAAGTTCCACCACAGTTCAACATCCCTATTAAAGGAAATAACTTTCATCTGGACTTAACCCCCACCGAGTTTGAGGAACAATACAAGGTCATACTGTCCTTCTTTAACAACTATGAACTTAACCATGCACTCACCAGCTTTGACTGCAACATCCCTCTAAACTACATTCAACAATGGTGGTACACGAGCGAATACAACGAAGGAGCAAAAGGAATTGTTAGATATGTTGACGCAGGAAATGAAACAGGTGGCTCCATCAGAATTTCATCAGAGACTCTTCAACGCCATCTCTTCCTGCTCAAGACCATTGATCTTGGGATTGTAAAATTCGAGAAACCCCTACCTAAGAAACCCTTTTAGAGTTCCTTGTTTACTTAGGGTACAACAAAGAAATCTCAAGACTCGGCGAATTCCGCCTTCAACATCTTCCACCTATGTGGAATTTCATGTTTAGTGTGCTCAATCGCACATTCACCTACAAGATAGGAAGTCAGGATCATGCCAAACCTACCCTATTCGGCATCATATACGTCATGTTCTTCAACAGGAACATAGACATGGCTCATCTCCTCTACTCTGAACTATACGTAGTCGTGGATCGAAAGAACAAGGCCTTGGCCAAGGGAAAGCCCCCTGTCTCAGTCCTCTTCCCAAGATTCATATCTCTAGTCATGAGAGAAGCCATGACCAAGTTCGAGCTTACAGAGGAAGGACCAAAGACACCACTGTTCGTGATGAACAATTTTAAGCCCACAACTGTGCCCTCATACCCCAACACAAGAAGACTTTCCCAAACCATGATTGCACTTATTCCAGAGGACCACCCATCTCTCCTTCTATATAGAAGTGTTGCCCAACCACTAGAACCAGTGGTGGGATCCCTAACACATTTAGGACCTGAGCCAGTCCCTGAATTGGACAGTGAGGACTCAGAGGCTACGGTTGAAAAGAGAAGAGGGCAACCAGAGCATGCCTCTGATAAGGGAAAAACAGAGAGTACCTCTAGTTCTGGTGAAGAGAGTATATCTACCAGTCCAGAGAGCAGTGAGGATGAGAGTTCCTTAGACAGTGTGCGTTCTGATGCCCTAGAAGCCAAGATGGGTGAGGTAGAAAAAGATGCTCTGAGAAGCACACATGTGTATTTCCAAACCCCTACTCCCAGTGCAAGCACACAACCTATCCTAGATGGTCCAACACCATAGAATATTGAAACAGAGGTGCACACCACGAACATGAACCTAGCTAACCGCTTAGAGGCACCTTTTTCTGCCTCTGATGTACACAGACAAGAGGAAACCCAACATCTAGACTTGTCCTCTCAAAAGGACATTTCCATTGAACATATAAGTACCCAGTCACCCCGGGGTATGCTGTAACACCCTCAAATTTGATAAGAGCAACTAATTAAAAATTTCGATATAACATCAAAGGACAAAACTTCATCCTACAAATCAAAAGCCAATATACCTCAAATTTAAAATTCTATGTTTTAACCTCAAAATTATAAACTCCAGAAATACACAAGTACTAAATCGAAGTCAGGTGTTACTTAACCCAAATACATGTTGCTCTTCCCGAAACAAATGCGGAAGGATTCACTAAGATATTCATTTCTCGAGCACACAACTAGCACTCCTCTCTTCACGGTGCCACTAGAACTATTCCTAGCCGGAACCCGATGCACATGCCGAAAAATAAAAAGGTTAGGCTAACGCGTAGTGAGTTTAAGAGTTTTCAACCCGCATAAATATATCATTAAAAGGGAAGAATGCAATTTAAATCGTAACCTTTCAAAATGATATGCTTCAAATATGAAAACGACTCGTTTTCCAATAATATGAATTTTAGGCGAATGAATTACCAATATAAACGTTTTCCAAATCCAAACTATTTTAAGGACTAAGATTCCAATATAAAACGTTCTTTCGTAAATTAAATTCGACCCAAAACTCACTCAAAATGAGAATAGAAAGCGAACTCCCAAATTATGAAACGTGGATAAAACTTTATATGCCTATGCTCCCTCTTCCTCCCTGCACCAAACCAAGAAAATCAAGACAAGGGTCAATCCCCTGCGGATGCCCTCAGAGCAGAGTCTCCTATCAGAGCAAAGACTTTATAAATGGGAATAACTGAACCAGAGAGGAACACCACCTCTAATGATGACCAAACCCCTACCATTCTACAGTCTCTAGTTCCAATTATCATTCTAGTTGTTGCAAATCTAGAGCTACCAATTGTACCAGTCTCCACTACAGTTCCAGAAGCCATATTCACCAACACTTACTCTGCAACCAACAATGAAGAAGCCCCAGAGGATTCCTGATGTGTGTACAATTTGTATTGCTACAGCATCACATTTCTAATTGTTTTCTTAGTTTTTATTGTTCAAAGTCCATTAGTTTGAGTCTTTTGTTATTTATTAGGCTTCTTGTTGGATCAATATGATAAATGGGCCCAATGGACTATTTTATGGTTTTTGGGTCTGATTTTGTTGTTTAGCCTCTCTTTTGCAGTTTAGTCATGCTACAGAAGGTCGAAGACATAAATACTGATGGAATTATGATTGTTGCAGCATGGATGTCGATGCTGAGGAAATTCCAGCGAAGAAAAACACTTTTGAAGATTACTTGGACCCCAAGTTTCGTACAAATGGAGGCTAGAAGACCCTGGAATTGTCCAGTTGCTTAGTGAACAAGCTTGAAGAGTACTTTTGGTCCTTTTAGCATGTGATGAAGAATTTTTGGTCAATAACCCTCCTCTCCAAGCTACCTTTCCCTTATTTAAGGAAGGCTTTGGCTTAGAGTTTTGACACACCTTTGATACCACATTCTAAATTGTGCTCTCTTACTACTAAACTTTCAGACTAAGTGCTTTTGTTTACTTTGGAAGTAGTTGTTTGTGTTCAAGTACTTTAAGCTTTTGGCGTTCAAGTAATTTAATTGCTTTCTAGTGTAAGTGCAAGTCTCTACTAAACTTCTAAGTGTTCGAGGTTTTGGATCACAATTGATTTATACTGAATCCTTTGGAATACGATTGAAAATTTGTGGATGTTCTTGTTTCTTGCTTTTGATTTCAAGTATTCTTGTTAACTTGCTCCTTACTCAAGCACTTTCATTGAAGTAATTTCATCCTTGTGCTCGGTTGAGTTGGTTTTCCCTTTGAATACGTCTTTGTTACTTGTTTACATGCAAATCATCATTTTCAACATGCAAGAACACCAACCGATGATATGCTAATCCCTTATCTTGGGTGTGAAGGGAGGTTGAGGTCTAAAAACAAACATGAAGTGGATATTGCTTAAGGATTGATGTTTTCTCCAATTTTTCATTCAAGTTATTAATGATCTAACATCTTTTTGACAAGTGGCCACATGTCAAAAGTGTTAAAGTGTGATGGACTTGAGACCCCGAGCCATTAGACACACCCTACTTGAATGACATGGAAGTAAATTTTCTTTAAAAGATACTAAAAAATGGATATCTATTCCTTTACCATGCAATCTAAGAGGAGATGACCGGCCGTTCAGCCCATATCACAAGAGTGACACTTGAGATATGTGGAGCAGTGCTTTTCAAAACCTTGACCCAAGTGACTTTTAGTTGATGGTTGGATGTTAAACTTATTTCCTGAGCTACTGGATCTTATGCTACAGCATCACCTTTGCTTGAAATATGTTGCAGCACACGTCCACCAGATTGTTTGTTGGAAGCCTCAATTGAACTTTACACCCTTACATTTTCTCACTCTTGTTTAACTGCTTCCTTAGTGCTTTCATTTACTGCTTTCAATTTACTTTTAACTGCAACCCGATCTCAAAATCATTTTATTCCAAATTTATCCTCTGAAGTTGACTTTTCTGATTTCACTTTCCAAAGATTTTAAAGCTTCATGTCCCTATGGAATACGATACTTGGTTCTTACCACTTTATTACTTGAAAGGCGATAATGTCTAGAGGTGTATACTTGCATCACTATTCATTTGTCTTAGTCTGATTTGTTATAATACAAATTAGGCAACATCAAGTTTTTGGCGCCGGTGCCAGGGATAGGCAATGCCACGAGTTTTTGGAATTAAGTTTTTGAAAGACAATTTTTCTATCACCTAGTTACTGTAATGGAGAACATCATACAAATTGTTGATTCTCGGGATAGAGGAATCATGGACTATATTATTCCTGTTTTTAGTCAATTAAATTCAGGGATACTTAGGCCACACATTGAGTCAACTCACCTTGAGCTCACACCTGTTATGTTTCAGATGTTGCAGACTAATGGCCAGTTCAGTGGTTTGCCATCTGAAGACCCTTATTTACACTTAAGATCTTTAATTGAACTAACTAATTGTTTTCTCATCCCTGGAGTGTCTAATGATGCCTTAAGGCTGAAGTTGTTTCCATATTCTTTAAGGGATAGAGCAAAGTTATGGTTCAATTCTTTACAATTGAATTCCATCATCTCTTGGAATGATCTTGTAGAGAAATTTTTGAGAAAATATTTTCCTCCCAACAGGAACGCTAAATCCAGAAATAACATATATTTGTTTAGACAAATGGATGATGAAGCAACACCTGAT
Organism: Arctium minus; assembly: GCA_954870635.1. Lineage (NCBI taxonomy): Eukaryota > Viridiplantae > Streptophyta > Magnoliopsida > Asterales > Asteraceae > Arctium > Arctium minus. The sequence goes on along the minus strand of OX941080.1, from coordinate 38,184,107 downwards.
GCATGGGAAAGGTCAAAGAGTTGTTGAGAAATGCCCTTACCATGGCATTCCTTACTGCATTCAGCTAGAGACATTTTACAATGGTCTAACCACTGTTGCTAGACAAATGCTTGATGCTACTGCAGGAGGAGCTTTCACAACTTGTAGTTATAATGATGGGTATAACATACTTGAGAAAATTTCAAATAATCATGGATATTGGGATGATCCACATGCATCAATACAGAAGCAAGCAGTTGAGATACCTGAAACAGATGCATATAATGCAATTGCAGCACAACTCACATCTATGGCTGACATGATTAAAAATATGAATGTTCGCCCAGGTGTGCAGACTATTGCTGCAACATCATATCCTACTGCTAATACTGTAGCATGTGTGTTATGTGGAGGAAGCCATCCATTTGACCAATGTGCATCTAACCCAGAGTCGGTCATTTTTTTGCTCACCAAGATAGGGGAGTTAACCATTCTGAAACTCATAATGCAGAGTGGATGCAACGCCCAAAATTTTCTTGGAATAATCCATCCTTGAACCAACAAGTTAGTGAACCCCAAGGACCCATAAGTTTTCAACATCAACATCAAAGTGGATTTCAAAACCACCAACCCATTTTCAACCAACATCATCAAAGTGGATTTCAAAATCTTCAGCCCACTTTCAACCAACACTATCAAAGTGATTCTTGCAACTACCAAACAAATTTTCATCAAAATACTACCCTTCCTGTTTTTCACAATAAACCATGTCCTCAGGCAGAATCACCATCTTTGGAGGCTATGTTGAAAGGTTTCATTAGTTAGAGCCAAGCTTCCATAAGATGTATTGAAACTTAAATAGGACAATTAGCTTTAGAAGAAAGACGTAGACCAAGTGGATTCCTCCCTAGCGATACTGAGACACCCAAAAATCTAGGCAAATAGCATGTTAAATCTGTAACTTCAAGAAGTGAAAAAGACTTGGTAGAGAGTAGTGCAAAGAAACCCATGGTCGTGACTGAGCCTCATTCTGACAAGAGTGCTGCAGCATCTCTCCTTGTTAGTAATGCTGCAGCATCTTCATCTGAACCTGTGAAAACCCCACCATTTGTCATGAACACACCAACTCCACTTACTGATGATAAAACTACTGCACCCACATCACAATCACCTTAGAGATCTGACTTTCCACTACTTTTTCTTGAAGATAGCAAGCATGGAGAATCTATGTATGTGAAACCCATTGTAAAAAGACCACCTTTAAGGACTTTAGCTACTGTACCCTGTGTCCGGCACCTAAGGATCCTCAACCCTCCATCATTCATACCTCTTCTGCTCTTCCACCCCAAAAGAAGGCTGCCATACCTCCTGTACCACCCTATGTACCATTCCCTCAAAGGCTAAAAAATCAAAAGGATGAACTACCATTCAAAGAGTTCTCGGGTGTGTTCAAACAGTTGCATACTAATATTCCTTTTGTAGAAGATCTAGAGAAAATGCCAAGACATGCAAAGTTCCTTAAGGACATTGTGAGTAAGAGGAAAAGTTTAACTGAATATGAGACTATTTCTATGACTAATAGTTGTAGTACCTTCCTTTCTAACAAGATACCCCTTAAGCTCAAAGATCCAAGGAGTTTCACTATTCCTTGTACAGTAGGTGGGAAAAAGATAGGAAATGCCCTTTGTGACTTAGGTACAAGCATCAACTTAATGTCATTATCAGTATATAACACACTAGGCATAGGAGAGGCAAAGCCTACAACAATCATCATTCAGTTAGCTGATAAGTCTGTAGTATACCCCATTGGAATGATTGAGGATGTTTTGCTACAAACTGATATGTTCATTTTTTCTACTGACTTTATTATTCTTGATTTTGATGCAGATACTGAAATTCCAATCATTTTGGGAAGACCCTTTCTAGAAACAGGAAGAACTTTAACAAATGTTCAGGATGGAGAATTGACAATGAGATTTGTTAAGTCAGATTTTATAGTAATCATTGTATTTATAGACTTGGTCTAATACTGGTTCTTAGAGCTTGTAATATCTTTATTTTGGCCAAGGGTATTTAAGTCCCTTGTGGCCTTGTGTTGTGTAACACTGGATCGCATACATTGAATACACATACTTTTGACGCTTCTCTCTCTCTACTTTCTCTCTCTAAGATTTAGAGTGATATTGGATTATCAATTGGTATCAGAGCCTAATATGAATCTGAGAGAATAGAGAGAATCATTTTTCAATCTGAATTTGTAAACAATTCAGAGAATTTGATCGATTTTCTTGATTTTTATCAAGAAAATCTCATTTTCTGAATTTTTATCAAGAAAATCTCATTTTCTGAATTTTTCACAAATTCTTAGTGAAATCTGATCTAATTGTCTTGTATCTTGGTTCGTTGGATCTGATTTTAATAGAAGAACATTTTTGATTCACATCATTTCACAAGAAATTAAGTTTTTGAAGTTCAATTTTGAGAATTTTCGAGTTTCTGGAAAAGTTTGTTTAGTGTACTGTTCATTTCATGATTTCACGGTTTTGCGGTTTTTGATTGAATTGGTTGATTCAAAGTGTTTATAAATTGTTTTCGAACACATTTGTGTGAGCAAAATTTATCAATTTTGATTTTGCAATCAATTTTTAGAAGTTGTTTCTTGATTTTCAGTGTTTTGCGCCAGATCTGACTTTTGCGCCAGTTCATCTCAGGTTTGCGCCAGTTCATCAGGCGTACAGTTACTGGAGAAAAGTTCTTCACCATCAGTTCATCGCGAAAAGTACCTTTTGCGCCAACAGTTCATCGCGCAAAACAAGTTTCTCACGCAAAACAAGTTTGCGCCACCTTCTGTTCGCGCAAACCCCAGTTTGCGTCACCAACTTCTCACGCAAAACAAGTTTGCGCCTTCATATCATGCAAAACGTATTTTTATATTCCACATCCCACGCAAAGAAATACTTGCGCCACCTTTATCTCACGCAAAGTTCATTTTTTGCTATTAACGTTTCGTTCAAAACAGCGTTTGTGCCATCATCGTCTAGCGCAAATCTCTTTTGCGCTATCTACTACTCACGCAAATCTCTTTTTGCGTCACGTTCTTCTAGCGCGAATCTCCAGTTTGCGCCAGTCTCTCTCTGTTTCAAGACTTAGATATTTTTCTCAGATTTTCTGACGTAATGGATATGTCAAAATTCTCCTTTCAAGCTCAGTTTTACAAGAACGATATTATGATGTCGTTGGGAACAGATACTCATCCTCCGGTTTTGATAAATGAAAATGAGTTCACTCAATGGCAAGATCGGTTCATTAACTTCATCGAGCATCAAGCAAACGGAGAGAACATGATGAAGTCATTTACTGAAGGACCATTCGTCAAACCTAAGAATGATATTCCCTTGACTGCCGAAGAGGTTATACGAGAAAAAGCTGATCATGTAGCAAAGTCTAATCTAATGCTAGCATTGCCTAATTCCATCTACAATCGAATTGATTGTTTCAAGCATGATCCAATGATGATATGGACCCACTTAGAAAAGATTATGCTTGGTTCAACGGTTGGAACACAACTTCGGCAAAAACGCTACATGAACAACTTTGAAGAGTTCAAAGCCAAAGATGATGAGTCTCTGAAAAGTGTATTTGACAGATTCTGTGCTGTGATAAATGATCTGCAAAAGATAAAAGTGACCAAGACTGAATTAGAAACTAATATGAAGTTCCTCAACGCTCTTCAACCAGAATGGAGTAAATATTGCCATCGATTGAGGAATGATGTCTGGATATCTTCAATGCAAATTCAAGAACTTTAGGAGATTTTGATGACAGATGAGAGCATTGTCAAGGAAAAGAAGGATAAACTTGACAAGAAGAACAAAAAGAGAGTGGACCCAATTGCACTCCTCACGAGTCAATTGGCTGAACAAGCATTGTCTGATAATGCTTATGACGGGGCCACTAATGATGATGGTGAAGCGTTACAGAAAGCGATGATTCTTCTCTCTCAGCACTACAATAAGAAGTTCCAACATCGTTCGGGTTCTAACAACCTTAGCTTCACTTCTGGGTCTAAGAATGTCAAAGTGCCCGAGGCTAAGAACGCTGCTGCATGCTTTAATTGTGGAAAGTCGGGTCACATTTCAAAGGAGTGTCGAGCAAAGGTGGTTCGGGATTCGGCTTATTACCGGAAGAAATTGGAACTAGGCGAAAAGAGAGAGAATGGAACCGCTCTGCTAGTTGAAGAAGAATATTGGCTAGATCACTCCGACAACGAAGCTGATAATTTGGAAATTGCTCATATGTGCTTCATAGGAGATGATCAGAGTGATGATGATGATGATGATTCATCTGATGAATCTGAGGTACCTTCTAAATTCGATATCAAATTTATATCCTCACAAATGAACATCATTATAACTGCTTTACATGATCTTCGCTCAAAGTTATTAACTGAAAAACAATTAAATTCAGCAAAGTCAAATTTGATTGAAAAATTAAAAATTTCTTTGAAAGATGAAAAATCTATTTTGACTCATACAAAAGAAATCTTTCAAAAAAAATTGGATGATTTAGAAAAATCAAATATGACTTATCTTGATTCTTTGACAGAAATGACCAAACAAAAAAAAAAGTTTTTCGGATAAAATAAACAAGTTGGAAGAAAAATTATATCTACGGAATCAAACTGAACAAACTATTTACTTGAATAAACCACGGAGTTATGAGTCTATCAAAGAAAAATGGGGACTTGGTTTTGAAAATCCGCATTTTTTAGATAAAGCTAAAACAGAAGTTCCCAGTTTATATGAATACGATTATCTAAATCTTGCAAGATATGCTCCTCAGTTCAAATTTCATTGGACAAGTGAAAAGCAAGTTTTAGAAATTGAAAATGAGAAAATAATGAACAACACTAAAAAGGAAATTTCTTTTGTTTACACGTGCGAAAATGCCAAATATTTTCCAGAAAAATCAAAGAAGAGCATAAACAGTTTGAATGTCATATCTCCCATTAAATCTTCATTGTCTGATGATTATTTTGATATATGTGCCACTAACACTGATAAAGAAAATATATCTCCGTTTTTTATGATTCTAAGAGATATATTCCTCCATTAGTGTTAGAAAGCAAAATCATTGATCTTGAAGATAAAATGGAAGAACAAAATATTCAAAGAGAAATTGAAACATATGTACTTCTTTCTTTCATGACATCAAGTCTTGAAGAAAAATTAATTTCTCAAAAACAAGATTATGTTTCTGGTCTTTCTTCTGATTTTAAAGAAAACAAAAAGGAAGTTCTAAAATCTGAAAATTTTTCTGACTCCGAGGCAAGTTCAGGTTTATTGTCTGATCAATTGGTCTTTTTAGGTAAAATTGTTTCTTCAGATTCAAATATTAAATCGAAAATTGTTGATGAATCTTTTACGCTAAATGATGATTATTATAAACCAAAGCGTAAAAGAAGAAGGTCAAAGAAGTCAAAGAAACAAGCTTCTGTTATTTCTGAAAATTCTAATTCTTTTTATTCAAATATTTCAGATAGGACTTTGAGGACTCCTACAAGGCAGATATGGAGGATCAAGCGGAAATCTGATGAATCTGCGACTGATGAGGATCGAAATGTAGACAAAATTTGTAGAAGTGATTCATTTGCTACTTGTAATAAAATTTTCAAATATTCAATAAAGCAAATGATTCAAATTGCAAAAGATGTCTCCTATTCCTCCTCTGGTTCAAGTTCAGATGACTATGCTTCGTCCTCTATTGATGATTCTGTTCATTCATCTGATTATTTTTCTCGTGCTTTCTATGTTAAATCTAACAAATTTAATCCCATTAGAACTGCAACTAACAAACATGGACTCAAATACAAGTGGGTACCAAAACCAAAGATTAGTTCTGAATTGCAGACATCTAATGTCAAGGGGGAGTAAGAGAACGAAGGCTTCTAAGTAAATCAGCTTAGAACCCGTAATTTAATGGATTTCTACTTCTAAACATATCAGTTTAGAACTCGTTCTTCAATGCATTTAGCTTCTGGTCAAATGAGAAACTGTGAGTGCATCTACTTTATTCCGCTGCATTTATCTCTGATGTTGTTCCAGTTATCTCTAGTTTTTCAAGAATCTGAGCAACCTGATCCAAAACGTTGATATGAGGTAACACTTCATAACGCATCATGTGGAAGAATGTATTATTGAATTATATTTTGTTCCAACTGAATATCAACTTGCCGATTTTTTTACAAAAGCTTTTGATGAAAAACGTTTTAATTTTCTGCTTTCAAAACTCGGCACGTTGAATTTAAAAGTTTAAACCTTTACATATTTTATTCTATAAAGTAAAAGTTTTACAGTTTTTTTTTCTTTTGAATAAAATGTGTGTCTAGGATAAATTTTCAAGTTGATTTGTTTATATCAAAGTTTTATATGTTCAACTTTCAAGTCTTACAAAAATCGAAAGGTAAGCAACATGTTTGAAACTTTTGAAAATGCTTTAAAGTTGTGTTATTCGGAATATTTATAGTTTACAATGCTTAAAAACCTAAAAAGTCAGAAGTATGGATCGTAATGAAAATATGGGCTAAGCACTTAGATGTAAAACTGGGTGATTGAGATGATTTAAATATATAAAATACAAAAATCTCTAAGTTTAAAAGTTTGTACTTGTGACCTTTCTGGTTTGGGAAAGTAAGTTCCATGGGATGTTTGTCATCTGGTCCCCTAAGGTCAATTGGTCTGGGAGTGATCGAACCCAAATCTTTCTATAAAATCAGATCGAAATTCATGTTCTGCTGGTATGAATGGGTTTAGGATGTGTCGATGTAGCCTTTCTGATATGGGAAAGTAAGTTCCAAGGGGTGCTTGACACCTAGTCCCTTGAGGCTAACTGGTCTGGGAGCGGTTGACCCAAATCCTGCAATAGGATCAGATAGAAAGTTACGTTTACGACATGTTCTTTAATTACCAAACTTCTTGATTAAAAGATTCCAATATACACAAGCTTAAAAGATGCCAAAGAGCACACTCATGTGAAGATGTCAATGTGCACAATGCTAAAAGATGCCAATGAGCACACATCTCATTATACTTGGTGATATGTTTGAGTTGTGATAAACCTATAAATTTGTGAAAGTCTTAATTCTTGACAACTTAGTGTGAGTAAAGGCAAAGTTTTCTATTATATTTTTATAATTGCATTTTCTTGAAGCTAATCGAAGTTCGCATGCTAGGACACTGAATAGATTGATGAAAGTTTTTTGAAACTGAACATGTCTTAACTTGATATGCAATGAAACTTATATTTGTATCCAACAATATATACTTGATTTCAACTGATGGATTAATCTGTGATATTTTATTGAGTTGAATTTAATTTGTTTAGTGTTTAAAATTTTATATATTTAGTTGTTTCAAAATACATATTCAGTATATTTTTCTTTCTACATTGATGTTTCGATTCTTGTGTTCTCATATTTGTGTCAGTGGGTATGTGTAATTTTTCGAGGGGGAGTGAATAAGGAGAATATTATGAAAGATCATATCTCATTTCGAGGGGGAGTACCTGATTTTCTATACGAATGCTAACTTGAATTGTCATATTTAGTGCATTTGTGTAGGGGGAGTAAAAGAGTTCAACAGGTGATTCTTTTCTGATTTTAAGTCAGATTTGCGCCAACATTTGGTAGCGCAAAACTCAGATTTGCGTCCCCTTCAGGTAGCGCAAAACTAAGTTTGCGCCATCAACATGTAGCGCAAACCTTTCTTTTCTCCTTTATTCTGAATTTTGCAGATATGAAGTTGTCTCGTCTCCAACATAGGCATGACCAAGTTGATCCTGATCATCAAGGTCATGAGGGGGAGAAGTTAAAGAGACAAAGAGTTCAAAGTTTATCTGTTCAAGATTCGAGAAGTTAAAAAGACAAAGCGTTGTCTGCTCAAGATTCTATTTTCTCAGCAAAACTAGTTCTTTTGCTGTTTCAGCTCCGACCACCACAGTTTTTTCGAGTACGTTTGAAAGAGGTGCGTCGTCTAGAGCACAAGCTGATGAACCGATTTTTCCTTCAAGATTTTTACAAACTGGTCCAGTCTTGTCAAGGCAGCAAAGGCAACATAAATTGAAAGATGTTGAGAAGAAATTTTTTTTACTTAAGAAGCTTTGCTAAGTCGCTTAGCAGGTCTGATTAGAGTTCAAATATGGATGTATCAGCTTACTTTGAAGACCAGAGCGCCAATGATTACTAAGGGGGAGATTGTTAAGTCAGATTTTATAGTAATCATTGTATTTATAGACTTGGTCTAATACTGGTTCTTAGAGCTTGTAATATCTTTATTTTGGCCAAGGGTATTTAAGTCCCTTGTGGCCTTGTGTTGTGTAACACTGGATCGCATACATTGAATACACATACTTTTGACGCTTCTCTCTCTCTCTCTACTTTCTCTCTCTAAGATTTAGAGTGATCTTGGATTATCAATATTGTTAAGTCAGATTTTATAGTAATCATTGTATTTCTAGACTTGGTCTAATACTGGTTCTTAGAGCTTGTAATATCTTTGTATTGGCCAAGGGTATTTAAGTCCCTTGTGGCCTTGTGTTGTGTAACTCTGGATCGCATACATTGAATACACATACTTTTGGCGCTTCTCTCTCTCTCTACTTTCACTCTCTAAGATTTAGAGTGTTCTTGGATTATCAATTGCATGATCAAGAAGTCACCTTCAATGTGTTTAATGCAATGCGATACACTAATAAGAATGATGAATCTTCTCCCTTTTGTGCAATTGAATCTCGGTGTCATGACAAAGGAGTGAAAGAAGTTCTGAGAGAAGTGTTTAAGCATAAGTGGAAAGATAAACATCTAGATGAGGTAGTCCAACTACCAGATTTCCCAAATTAACGACTGGAAGCAAGCTTGATGAACCTAATCCTTCGGAGTAGGAAAGGTTCGCTCCATTCCTGTGTTTATTTTTCTTTGTGTTTGTTTTACTTTCTTATTTGTTGTATTTTAGGAGTCTGGGCATGTCTTTATTTTTATCATAGAGTTGCATTGCACATAGATCAACTGTCATGAGATTGAGAACTTGTGTTGCTTTAACTACCAACCTGTGTTTATAGCTAGAGTAATTTAGAGTTGATGATAGTTTTGGTACCATCTTGATCATGTTAGAATTAACCCTTATACTTCAAACATACACACTTGGTACATACTTGATGCACTTTAGGAGATGATGTAGGCCATCAATTCTCCAAACAGATTGGGCAAAGCCCAATTACACATTCCCTTGTTCCCCTTTGAATCTGTGATAGCCTATGTCCAACAATGAGGACATTGTTGATTTTTAAGTTTGGGGGAGGGAAGGGTGATATCTAGGGAAACATACACAAAGCAGAGGTGTTGTAGCACTGTAAAATAGGCTACATGCATGCAAAAAGAGCAAACTATTTTTTTTGCCTTAGATATAAAAATGTGCACAAAAGCAGAGGTGATGTAGAACTGTAAAACAGGCTACATGCATGCAAGAAGAGCAAAGCTCACATTAGATATAGAAAGTCATTGCATTAAGCCATTAAAAACAAAGGTGGCAGCAGCAAAAAAAAATGAAAAAGATGTGTGCTGTAGAACTGTAAAAACAGGTTGCAACATTTATGCAAAAGGCATGTGTTTATGAGAAAAGAGCCAAAAAAGGGAAAAACCCACCAAAGTCCTATTAATCTCAAAGTCAGAAAGTGTGTGGCCAAAACAAAGGAAGGATAAAAGTTAGCATGTGACATGATCATAGGAGGTCAAGGATGAGTCTCAGTTTGAATTACGAAGAGCTATAGACAACATGAACATAAGTAGTTGTCAATGCAATCAATCATTCTCATGTATGATCTATACAATTTATGTGAAAATTTCAAAATTTGAGTCTTTTTGTTGTCATTGCTTGGGGACAAGCAACAATTTAAGTTTGGGGGTGTGATGTGTGTAAAATTTGTATTGTTACAGCATCACATTTCTAACTGCTTTCTTAGTTTTTATTGTTCAAAGTCCATTAGTTTGAGTCTTTTGTTATTTATTAGGCTTCTTGTTGGATCAATATGATAAATGGGCCCAATGGACTATTTTATGGTTTTTGGGCCTGATTTTGTTGTTTAGCCTCTCTTTTGCAGTTTAGTCATGCTACAGCAGGTCGAAGACATAAATACTGAAGGAATTATGATTGTTGCAGCATGGATGTTGTAACATCCATGATTTTCGGTAAGTAAAGGTCACCCGGACGATTTTACAACTTGGAAATGGTGGGATTTATGTTGGGAAAGCATTATTTAAAGTCCCTAAGAGTATCGGAAGTGTTGGTGTTGAAATAGTCGCCTTTCGAGGCTGGACAGGGTCCGCCTACAATGCCTGGTGACTATGACAATGTCATAGTCGCAAAAGTTGGAACGCCCATGGTACACTTGGTCGACCATGACACGCGACAATGACTGTGTCATAGTCGCGTGTCAATGTAGCACAAAGTGTGCGACTATGACACGCGACAATGACCGTGTCATAGTCGCGTGTCATTGTAGCACCAGGGGGCTAGACTACTATCAAATACGAGATTTTGCTCCATTCTTCATTTCTCATCTCCCATTTCACTCCCAACTCTCTCTAAACTCTTCCAAGATCACCCAAACCCATCTATGGTAGTTTTGATTCATTAAATGCCTCAATCCTCAAGTATTGAAGTGTCATCAAGGGTAGAAGCTAGACATCAAGAGTTCACCATCTCCATCTCCATCTCCATCTCCATCTCCATCTCCATCTCCATCTCCATCTCCATCTTCAACCTTAAGCTTCATTTTAGGTTTTCTAGGTTTTTACCAAAACCTAAGTGGTAAGTTTATCCTCTCCATTTCTAAACCCTATTATAAGTTATAAATGCTCTATTGATGATTTCCAAGTGGTTGGTTTCTCAAATTTCGGTTTTGATGATTTTGGAGAAATTATGTCAAATTAGGGTTTTGGCCAAATTTGGGGATTTGGATGTAAAATGTTTGGGGAATAATTATAAGTGTTTGGATGCGTGTATTTATGGTTGGAAATTTATGGATCTAGGTTTTTGGAAGTTTTGGCTTGAAGATTCGAATTTCTTCAAATGAGCTCAAGTTGGGGAAAATCTAGATTTAGCATAAATCTAGCAAGGTGAGTTCAAGTTGATTTGTGAAAACGTTGTACATGCCAAAATGTTCATTTTAATGTGTTTATATGTTTTACATGAAATTGTTAACTGTTGAGTAATTGATAAGTTTTGATTATTTGGAAGTGTTTAACTTTATAAACATGTAAAACACCCATCCTTGGGATTTTTGGGATTTTTGATAAATGTATCATTATAAAAATGTTTTGATAACCATTTTCATAAATAGAGGGTATTGGGTAAAAATGCATTTTAGTGGTTATTGGTAATAAGTGTATTTTGTGTTGGGAAATGGTTTGAAAATACTAACGTATGAGTCATTGGAGTTTGGTCATTTCCAACCTTGGGAACATTTCGGATATCGTAAACCTCTGTGGTTTTGGGGGGAAAATGTATTTCAAGTAATTTGTTGAGTAAATATTTGATATTGATATTTTAACGGATTAACGTACGCATGTAAATCCTTTGGAGTAATTGTACTTTAATGTGTGTTATGAAAAATGTTGATCTTATGTTATGGGACATTTGAGAGAGCCAATGGGGTTATAAACTTGTTTAGAAAATGACTTGTTCAAATCTAAATGGTGTTTGAGTGTATCCATGCATTTTTGGAGATTGTGTTTGCATAAACGTGGTCCGTTGCATTTTGTGGATTTTAGCATATGGTCATTTGATTGGTTGAGCTTAAGGCTCGATTTTCAGCTTTGTCGGGTCTTGGGGACTTTTGTCCGATTTAATAACTTAAAGTGGAGCTTTGGGTGTGAGTTGCATTTATTGCACTTTATTTTAGAGAATACATGTTTTGAGTGCATGTGTCATTCAATTGGAGTCATGTATTTTAGACTGTAATGCATTGGATCCATAGGCATGTAAGTCAGTCATATTTAAGGATGAGGAATCTTGATATTCTCACCTTGGGAATTTATGCCGTGTTGGCATTGTTGTTGTCCCGGTTGTTTGGCGAAGAGGAACCTTTATGGGTTGTACTTCGGGACCATGGGTCTTGTGATTGGATGTTCTAATTCTTGTGCACAAGGATTAGACATCAGGAGTTATCAAGTAAAGAGCTGAGACTCCTATCTTGAATGCTAGGCAGTCGGCACTAGGGGTCGAATGAGTACCCTGAGGATGAAACTCCACTAGGGAACGAACAGGCAATAAGATCGTCTATCCTTGAGGTGTAGCTCGACGGAGCAGGCAATGGGGGATACGGTGTTTTTGGGACTTGGAATACAGTCCGACTAGAGGTGTAGCTCGGTAGAGCAGGCAATACAGTTACGATCTGAGGTGTAGTTCGACAACGTGACTATATGGCTTAACTTTGTGTTCCGCCATGTAAAACGGAATCGGGTCTCCCCCGTCACCGAAGGTGTTGCTTGGGTATTAAATTGTGTTATTTTATTATTCATGTTTTCGGTGACATTTTGCATATATAGATTTGTTTACTCAAGATTTATGGGTTGAGTATGTATGCCCCGCCCATGTTTGGGTGTTTCGGGAAATAAAGTTTATTCCGCATTTTTATAAATTGGGAGTTTACTTACTATTCATGTCTTGGGTGAATTGGGGTTGAAGTTGCCTTACAAAGGAATGTCTATATTGGGATACTTGTTTTTTTTAAAGTTGTGTTATTAGAAAATGAGTCGTTTAATATTTAAAGTAAATCATTTTGAAAGATAATGATTTAAGTTGCATTCTTTCCTTTCAATGATATATTTGTTCATATTGAAAACTCTTGAACTCACTAGGCGTTAGCCTAACCTTTTTATTTGTCGGCATGTGCATCAGGTTTGTGTTTACATGAAATTACCAACTGTTGAGTTATTTAGTAACTTTTGATTATTTGAAGTGTTTAGCTTATTAAACTTTATAAAACATCTACATTTGGGACTTTGGACATTTTGATAAATAAATCATATATTTTGGGCATCTTAATATTTTTGAGTATAAATGCATTTTATTGGGTGTTATGGGATGATTTGAAAGGATAAAAGGTATAAACCCACTTGGAAAATGTTTTGTCCTAATCTAAATTATGTTGGAGTTATTTGTGTGTTTTGAAAGCATGGGTTGCATCATTGCGGGTCGTTTACGTTTGATTTCATTTTATGATTTTCAACGTTGGGTCTTTGGATTGGTTGAGCTTATGGCTCGGTTTGGATTTTGTTGGGTCTTGACGGCACTTGTCCGGTTTTAATAGCTCAATGTAGAGCGCTTGGTTATGATTTGCATTTACTGCATCTTATTTGAGAATTACATGTTTTGAATGCGTTAGTTCATTCGTTTTGGGTCATGTAATGTTTTAGCCCCGTCTGCTATGGATCCATGAGCACTTTTATCACTTTGTCCGATGATGGAACGACTTGGTTTCCACATCGCGGCACGTTAGGCATCGGATTGGGTTGTAAGTCCTTCGTGCAAGTATCAATGAGTGTACGCTGAAAGTTGCCGAGCTCGATGCTTTTATTATTTGTCCAATGGTGGAACGCTAGTTATCCCCATTGCGGCGCGGTTAGACATCTTCGGTATGGTGTAAGTCCTCCATGCAAGTATCTATGGGTGTATACTGAAAGACGTAGAGCTCGATACTTAATACCAATTTAACATAATGTGTGGCTTACTTTGTGTACGTCACATTATATGGAATCGGGTCTCCCCCGTCACCGAAAGGTGTTGTCTTCGGGCTGAGTCTTTTATATACTTGTTTTCGGTGACATTTTACATACATGAATTTATTCCAAGTTTTATGGGTTGAGTATTAATCCCCGCCCGTGTTTTGGGGTGTTTTGGGATATGAAGTGTTATTTACATTTTCATAAATTGGGAGTCGATTTATATTCACGTTTTGAGAGAGTTTTGAGTTGCATCGGTGTATAAAGAATGTTGTATCGGAGCGTTGCCCTTAAAGAGGTATATTATGGGAAAAATGAGTCGTTTCCATTCCTAAAGTAAATCATTTTGAAAGATTTTAATTTGAACTGAATTCTTTTCTTTTAAAGATATATTTATTCATGTTAAAACTCTTGAACTCACTAGGCGTTAGCCTAACCTTTTAATTTGCCGGCATGTGCATCAGGTTCCGTTTTGGGTTCGTGCTAGCGACACTATGAAGAGATGAGTGTTTGTTGTAAGCTCGAGAAGCGATTTGCTTGGTGAAGTCTTCCGCATTGGTTTTGGGAAGAGCAACTTGCATTTTGGTTAAGTAACACCCGACATCGACGTAGTCCTTGTATATAAGACTGTAGTTTTATAATTGTTGTGGTTAGTTATAGAATTTTAAATTGAGGTATATGGAGATTGATGTATAAGTGGAAGCTTTGTCCTTTAATTGATATTATATCAAGATTTTTAATTAGTTGCTCTTACCAAATTTAAGGGTGTTACATAAACTTTCAGACTAAGTGCTTTTGTTTACTTTGGAAGTAGTTGTTTGTGTTCAAGTACTTTAAGCTTTTGGTGTTCAACTAACTTAATTGCTTTCTAGTGTAAGTGCAAGTCTCTACTAAACTTCTAAGTGTTCGAGGTTTTGGATCACTATTGATTTGCATTGAATCCTTTGGAATACGATTGAAAATTTGTGGATGTTCTTGTTTCTTGCTTTTTATTTCAAGTATTCTTGTTAACTTGCTCTTTACTCAAGCACTTTCATTGAAGTAATTTCATCCTTGTGCTCGGTTGATTTGGTTTTTCCTTTGAATACGTCTTTGTTACTTGTTTACATGCAAATCATCATTTTCTACATGCAATAACACCAAGCGATGATAGGCTAATCCCTTAGCTTGTGTGTGAAGGGAGGTTGAGGTCTAAAAACAAACATGAAGTGGATATTGCTTAAGGATTGATGTTTTCTCCAATTTTTCATTCAAGTTATTAATGATCTAACATCTTCTTGACAAGTGGCCACTTGCTAAAAGTGTTAAAGTGTGATGGACTTGAGACCCCGAGCCATTAGACACACCCCACTTGAATGACAAGGAAGTAAACTTTTCTTTAAGAGATACTAAAAAATAGATATATATTCCTTTACCATGCAATCTAAAAGGAGATGAACGGTCGTTCAACCCATATCACAAGAGTGACACCTGAGATATGTGGAGCAATGTTTGTCAAAACCTTGATCCGAGTGACTCTTAGTTGATGGTTGGATGTTAAACTTATTTCCTGCAGCATCACCTTTGTTTGATATATGTTGCAGCACACGTCCACCAGATTGTTTGTTGGAAGCCTCAATTGAACTTTACACCCTTATATTTTCTCACTCTTGTTTAACTGCTTACTTAATGCTTTTATTTACTGCTTTCAATTTACTTTTAACTGCAACCCAATCTCAAAATCATTTTATTCCAAATTTATCCTCTGAAGTTGACTTTTCTGATTTGACTTTCCAAAGATTTCAAAGCTTCATGTCCCTGTGGAATACAATACTTGGTTCTTACCACTTTATTACTTGAAAGGCGATAATGTTTAGAGGTGTATACTTGCATCACTATTCATTTGTCTTAGTCTGATTTGTGATAATACAAATTAGGCCACATCAATTCCCAACTGGTGGACTACTCTAACACCTCCTCAGAAGAAGCCTTCTCCTCACCAGAAAGATAAACTCATGTGATGAGAGACCTTTTTGAAGATGAACCAGAGGCAGGACCATCAGAGGTAAATGAAGACAGAGATGAGAGACCTTTTTGAAGATGAACCAGAGGCAGGACCATCAGAGGTAAATGAAGACAGAGTCAAAGAAATAACCGAGCAAATGGAAACTCTAATCAGGACTTCTAGTAGCTAATTATCGTGCATTGTACAACGTAGGCATAATACTTCCCAGTGAGGGCACAAGTATATACTACCACTGGGATCGCTAATAGTAATATAATGATATAAGTACCGAGTATCGTATCCACAGGGACTGACTTACTGAGAAGCAGAGATTTTCATGAACTTCTTGCACAAGTTTCGAGTTGAGAAAAATATTTGTTTGGTTGTTGATTAATTCTAAGAGTACAGAATAAAATTTATAATTAAAGAATGGGTACGGGTGTAAGCTTTTCTTGAGATGGGCGTAGTAACAAATGGTTAGGCCTTTTGTAGTACGGAATGTCTATAAAAATCCCGATCTCTCGAATGTGAATTTTTAAAGACCGGTCCAACAAAATGCCCCTAAAGTGTCCATCGTTACCAACTCTTAAGCTTACCGATTTAATTACGTTGAAATAAATCAAGTTCTACCGGTACGAAGATTTACACCCAAAACTCTTTGTGATATAAATCTCCTCTGACGTTTGAACCGTAATTAATCATGCAAAACCCGTATCTCTACGTGATTGACTCTCTCAAATCTTTGTGCATCCATTAAGCCGTATTTCGAATCCGCCCCTCTCGGGGTCTAGATTTAATATTAACACTTCCAAGTGATTGGCTTATTAGCGTTGAGTTTAAGTCTCGACTTAAGTGACCAAGCTTAAGATCTAGTGACGATAGCCACACCCAAGTGTTGCCTACTAGTCTCAAGTTGGCTCACACCCTTACCCAAAAGATGGTTAGTTCATAATAATAATAATAAAAGAAATGATAATAAAAAAACATAATAATAAAGGGCATATAAATAATAAAAGACGTAAAGTAAGAAAGAAAATACTTGTTATACTACTTGCATAAAATTAAAGTTAAGCTACAGACGTGCCCACAGTAGGAAATCGTGGGCAGAAACGGGAATACAATAAATTAAATGCTTAAAATTAAAAACAACTTTCTCAACTCTTTAACTCTTCCAAAGAGAGAGTTATTGGAGCTGGAGAATGTTGATGGATGTTAAATGCTAAACTAAACTACCTATTTATAAGGGAAAATTAAGCTTTTACCCAATGGGTAATACCCAAAATTTTAAGGATAAGAACCATTGGGTAAAAGAGTACAATGATTTGCAAGATTCCTCCAGCTAGCATCCATCTTGTATTTTCCACCTAATTTCCATACTTTTTTTCTGCAATATCCATTGAATATAAATACGTAGTATTAAAACCGTATGTATCCTCGGGTGCCCACAATGGGCATATAGTGCCCACAGTCCGACAAAAAGGATAATTTCTTGACAAAACTGCATCATTTGGTGTTTACATCATATTTTCAAACTTTAAAGACCAAAGGAAAGAGATGGAAGAAAAAGTTGCTAGAAAGGTAAATAAAATGAAGGAAAAGAGTAACAAATAACACTAAAAAATGAGGGTTATCACACCCCCAAACTTGAGATGTCACTTATCCTCAAGTGACAAAAGAAAAGGAAACACAAAGAATGTTACGAAGAGACGAAGAAAACTTACAAAGGTATTGATGCATCCATCATGCTTTTGAAGAGACACAAACTTTCATTGTGGAAATCATCGCATTTGTAATTAATCGGTAGGGCTTGAGTTGGGTTTGTGTATATGGATATGATATGTCTCTCCTCTCTTCCCCCAAACTTGTGGTAAACAAAAAAAAGGCTTTGGTTTTTTTTTCTTTCAAAATTGGGCCCCTTTAGTGAATTGGGCCATGAACCCCATATTTTCTTCATATGGGTCAATCTATTTTATTGGGTTCCACATGTTTTCTTATTTGAAGAATTATTATATATATATATATATATATATATATTGTTTTTCTTTCTATGATCAAAAATTTGTGAATGACCATAAAAGTCACAACACCCTCCAATGATCACCCCCCGAAACTTAGAACACATCAATGTCCTCATTGGTAAAGGTTAAAAAAATATGGGCATAAAGGCTTGGCGATGAGGGGAAGTGTTTCGGTCGAACTACGAAAAATGGCCTACGTCCTTTTAAATGCAAAAGCCAATGATATCCACAGAAAGTTGTACCTGAAAAATAAGATGCATAATAATACAATGTGACCAAAATACATACTAAGAATTAGATTGAAAATCCATCGATGGAGAAATACAAAAGGACGATGATAGGGTGAGTTACGGATTTTCAAAACAATACTTAACAGGCAAAAGAAGCATAAAAAGAGTTAAAGTTCGTAAAAGATGATTCCCACACCAAAAGATCAATCGGTCGCTAGAGGTTGGAACATGATAATTAGGGCGTGGAGCTGCATGGCGAACTTATGGGGTATAGACACCCATGGGAAATGTCGTGACACTCGTCAAAACTATGGATGAATGTCGCCAGTGAGGAGGAATGCGTTTGGTCGTCGTCGGCGCTGGCTATTGATGAACCGACGGTGATTTGCACGGCGAGAGTTGATGATCTGGTACTCAGGGAGGTGGACAGTTGCGTCTGTGGTAGTGGCATGGCAGAGCTAGCGTCGATGATGGTGGCCGACAGAAGGAGACGTGATCAGAGAGAAGGAGTTGGGTGAGGATTGGGAACCAACTTCATGGAGCGTGCCATGGAGAATATGAGAGGGTTCATTTTGAAAGTGATAAATCACCCTTCTTTTGTTTAAAATCCCGCCCAAATTCTTCGTGGGCGCATTTTCGCAAAAATCACGACCAACTCCTGTAAATACACATTAACAAATACACAAAACTACTAAAATTAGATAAGACTATTTACAAGGTTGTTTCCAACCCAACACTTGAATTTTAGGATGACAAGACGGGGAGTGAGGGCATATCTTTCGACAAAAACCATTTTTTCTTGTGTTTATGATGGCTCATCCTCACTTCTTTCATACCTTGATTCACTTTCATTGGTGGTTGCACTTTAACTGGACTCTCCAATTTTCTCTCATTCTCACTTCCCTCTTCAAAATGCTCAACACACTCTTCAATATTTAGACCAAGGTCTTCACTTAGTAGATTAATGGCTGAACAATCTTCCAAATCACCATATAACTTAAGGGACTTAAAAACATTAAAGGTCATTTTTTTGGTCGTTTACCCTCATGGTAAGTTCACCCTTTTAGACGTCAATCAACGTTCGACCAGTCGCAAGGAAAAGTCTTCCTAAGATGATGGGGACATCCTGATCTGCTTCATAGTCCAAAACTAGAAAATCGGCCGGAAAGATAAATTTATCAATTTTGACCAAAATGTCCTCTATTTTCCCTTTCGGATATGCCAAAGACCTGTCTGCCAATTGCAAAGTGGTTGTGGTGGGACGAACTTCACCAATTCCTAACTTTTTGAAAACAGACAAAGGCATGAGGTTTATGATTGTTGGATCAAATAATTGTATTCAAGATTAAAGTTAAAGTTCAGGGTTTAAACTACAATTGTGCTAAAGTTAAAGTTAGAGGGTTTAAATTGTAATAGTTTAATAGTTATTAGCTATTGGGCCCAAGCCCATTAAGCATTAGGAAGCCCATAAGGCCTAGGTATTTAAAGTTATGTTTAGTTTAGTTTTAGGTAATCTCTGATAATTTTCTAAATAGTTAGCCGTATTTTCTCTGTATTCAAGGGTATCAAGAACACTCAAGGGTTTCATTGTTTATTCAAGGGATTGGTATGTTACTCTGATTTACATATCTCTTGATTATTGTTGTGTTGCTTGATTACTTGATTGATTGTTTACCAACTAGATTAAACTGGGATAACAAGTGGTATCAGAGCCTAAAGAATCAAGTTTTAGGATTAAATCTGTGTTTTGCGATTTCACTGTTCATCGAAATCACTATTCATCGAAGTTACTATTCATCGAAATTTTTTTGTTCATCTGATTTCATGAATTAATGTGTTTATTGGTTCAAAGTTGATCTGATTAGTTGAGGTTCATGCTTCTGAATGCTATCTGATTGATTAATTGAATTAGAAAGTATCAAGTGATTGAATTTGTGATTTTGTGTTTTCTGGGTTTGCATGAATATCGACACTGTGTTCTTTAAATTTGAATGCATGAAAGTTGATTTTAATCTTTGTTATTGATTGAGTTGTGATCGTTACATGTTTCTGAGTGAAATAGTCTGATTTGTGCATCTGTTTTTGAGTTCGTAATTGCTTTCTGGGTTGAGTACTCATCGTGTTCATCGCTTCTGGGCTGGTTAAGAACACACCGGTCGAACAATATATCGGTCTAAGACACTATCGATCCATACCTTGTATCGGTCGAAACCAATACCGGTCAAAGCACTCTACCGGTCGAATCTTTACCGGTCGAGCATAAGACCGGTTGTTACATCCTACCGGTCTAAGGAAGTCCCGATCGAAGACCCTTACCGGTCAAAGACCTCTATCGGTCTAAGCATTATCGGTCTAAGCATACTTCCGGTCGAACAAGTTACCGGTCGAATCAATTTTACCGGTCAAGCATAGTTCCGGTCTTACCATTCGACCGGGTACTTGTATTCTCCGGTCTTGCCATTCGACCGGGTACTTGTTACTCCGGTCTTACCATTCGACCGGGTACTTGCTAGTCCGATCTTACCCTTCGACCGGATACTTGCTTACTCCGGTCTTTCCTTCGACCGGTACGGTTCATTCTCCGGTCTTACGTTTGACCGGTCGAAGCACTTTTTCCAGACCTAGACAATTTTTTGCAAACTGTAATATCGCCTCTCAATGTCAAAAAAAAATTCTCTAGGGGCGCTGCCCCCATACCCCCGTGCTAAGTCTGCGAAGGGGGACAAAAGTTTTGTGCTTGATCAAAATTTTCCTAATTTCATTCTTCAGTATTATTTCTTTGTGTTTTAAACTGTGCAAATACTGCATTTAATTATTTTTGAAATTTATTTTTCTGAAATTTTTTGAGTGTAGTTTTATTTTGATTCTAACGATCTCATCTAGTTGGTTGTCTTGGTACAGAAAAGTCTATTTACTAACAGTACAGCTAAGATGTCGAATCAGCTTCTCTCGATGGGCTCTCAAGTCAAAACCTCCTGTCCTCGTGGCTAATGAGTATCAGCAATGGAAGACCAGAATGATTCAGTTTCTGAATCACAAGAACAGAGAATTCATGACAATAATCATTGAAGGTCCTAAAACTCCAATGATCACAGTAAAGGGTCAACCTGCTACAGATTCCTCTCCTGAAATCCCTGACAGAGAGATTCCTAAACCTGTTCAGTTCTTCACTAAAAAGCAGAAAGACCAGCTCAAGTTAGAAGAAGAGGCTCTAATCTATCTGACGATGGCAATTCCAAACGACATCTACAATCGTGTCGACAGTCAGAGCACTGCTAAAGGAATCTAGGATGAACTAGCAAGGCAGTTTGAAGGAAGTGAAGCTTCTATTCAAGCTAAGCAGAATCTGTGCATAAATGCTTACGAGGGATTTCATGCAAAAGAAGGAGAGCTGCTTTTAGATACCTACAATAGGTACAACATTATTCTCAATGACTTGCGGAGGAACAACATCGCCAAATCTGCTTCTGAGATAAACTACAAGTTCATCAAGAATCTAAATCCAGAATGGAAGAACTTTGCTATCAACCTCCAAATGTCGAAGAATATGGCTCGAGAAAATGTCACCGATATCTTCTCTACTCTAGCTCAACATGAGGATGAGGTGAGATCTATGAATAATGAGTCTAATCATCTGAAGGATTCTGTGGCTCTCATAGCCGGCAAAGGTTCTGTATCCTCTGCAAGGTCGAAGAAAAAGGCGTCTAAAGCTCTAGTTACTGAAGTTACTGACTCTGACTCTGATTCGAGCGATGAAGAACTGGAAGTTGATTCAGATCCTGATATTCAAAAGTTCTCTGAAGACTTGGCTCTCATTACACGACGATTCAAGAAGAGCTTTGGCAAGAAAAGATTTTACTCAAAGCCAAAGTATGATGGATACAAGAAAGAGAAGTCTGAGATGCGATACAAGCCGAGGCATGGAAAGAGAGAGGAAGGACGAGAAGATCGGAAGGAAGATAGAAGAGAAGGAAAGAGAGAGGAGAAGCGAGAAGAGCGAAAGGATGAACCAGGAAGATGCTACAACTGTGGCAAATTTGGGCACTTCTCAAGGGACTGCAAATTCAAGAAAGTGAAGAACTCAGAGTACTACTCAAGAAAGTCACTAATTGCCAAGAAAGCTGAAGAAGGAAAAGTACTAATGGCTGAAGAAGAGAACTGGCTGTTCCAAAGTTCTGATGACGAGGAGCAAGCACACTTCACCCAAGTTTCTTACATGGCAAAGCTGGAAGGTGACGATGAAGACTCTGAGACACAATCCGAAGAAGCACACTCTGAGATTAGTGAAAATTCTGAACTTATTGAATCTTTAATGGCCCAAATACATGGTATGAAAGATGAATTTGCTTTACTAAAAGGCAAACTTAGCTCTGCACATCAATCTGTTTTAAGCTTTCATGATGAAAATGCTATTTTAAAAGTTGTTGTGGAAGAAAAGGAAAAGGAAAAAGATGATTTAAAAGCCGAAAATGCGTCTTTAAAAGAAAAAATATCTGGTTTAGAAACAGATCTTGTGAATCTTAATGCTGAAAAGGGTGAGTTTCAAATCAAATTTGAAGTTTGTTATAAAGAAAGAAATGAAGCTTACACCAAAATAAAGCAACTGGAGGACATTAATATGAAACGAGGTCAGACTGAACAGACATTAAATCTGTTGACCAATAAACTCCAAGACGAAAGGTTTTACAAACTAAAACCAGGTTTGGGTGTGCCAACTAATGAAATTTTGAAAAAGGCACCGGAGCATCTATATAATTTTGATAAATTCGGCTCCGCAATTAGACCCATTCCTGACATTCGTGCAACTTTTGTTGAAGCAAGTACTCCTACACCTTTATCTGAGACCAAAGGTCAAGAAGCAATGGGAAAGAACAAGTCTGGTGACACTGATTCTCAAAATCTTTTTAAATCAGTTGGTTTTCAATATGGTGATTTAAACAAAAGCTATGCGACTCGAAAGATCGAATTTACTGAGTTTGAATCACTATTTACCACACCTTCCAACGAATCAGTCTCAAATCCTATTGCTTCTAAACCTTTACTTGTTGAAGAGGTTGAAGAAGAACATGCTATCACGAATGGCTCTTGTTCTCAAAATGAAAAACTGGAGTTTATTGACTCCATGCCTGAAGATATGTTTTCTGAAATGATGAATGCTTCAGACTCTGATTCTGTTTCTAATTCAAAGGGATCAAATTCTGTGAATGATCATACATCTGAATTGATGAAGCAAATCGATTTGTTGCAACAGTCTCTTGATGAGGTTGAAGATGAAAACTTTGATCTCAAACATAAACTTGAAAAGTCTTTAAAAGTAAATCAAGAGCTTTGCATAGAGATCAATGATTTGAAAGTTACTATGTTTAAAAATGCTTCAAGTGATAAACAGATGTTCAATGACCCAAGCTGGAAGGTAAGAACCAATCCAGAATTTGATGCTCCTGCAAAACCTACAGTTGTTTACTCTGATTGTCCTGAATATGCTCCGAGTATTTTTGAAAAGGGTGAGACTTCAAAGAGCACTAGAAAAGAACCACCTTCTAAGTTAGAGACTAACAAGGTTCCTGTTTCTGTTTCAGATATAAGAGGAAATGGAGTTGGGAAGAGTAAGAAGAATAAAGATCTTAGTTTGAATAAAAAGAATAGTTTGAATTCTAGTAGTTGTCCTACAGACAGTGTTATTTTGAATAGTACTTCTTTTGATAAACATGAATGTAAGATTTGTTCCGATAAATCTAAGTTTATGAATTTTGCTCGAAAGAATCTTTATTGCAAACACTGTTGGGATAATTCATTCAAATACTACTCCCCTCCTAAGTCCAAAAAGAATAAAAGCAAAGCTAAGCTGAACTCTAAGTCTAATTCTAATTCTGATTCTTCTACACAACCAAAAGTGTATCGTGCTAAGGTTGCCAATCCTACTTCTAAAAAGCACTTTCAGGAATTAAATGTTAAGATGGTTTGGAAATGGGTTCCAAAACCGCGTTATGAATGGAGAGTGAAAGTCAAACCAGATGATATTCCTGAGTTGCTTGATGCTAACCGCGAAGGACCCATCCTGATATGGGTGCCTAAGCAAAACTAATTGTCTCTTTTGCAGGCCTGTCGATTGTGGGTAATAGATTCCGAATGTTCACGCCACATGACAGGATTCAAGCACCTCTTGCATAACTATGTGGAGGAGCCTGCCGGAGCAGTTAGATTTGCCAATTCTGAAGCCGAAGGCCACGTCAGAGGATATGGAATGCTCGATAACGGTGTTGTGAAGATTCAAAAAGTGCTATATGTTGAAGGACTTGATCACAACCTGTTCAGTACCAGTCACTTCTGTGACATGAAATATCAAGTCCGCTTCACAACCACTCATTGCTATCTAGAGGATCCCGATGGTTACGAAGTCTTCAAAGCTGAGCGCCATGGAAATCTATACTATGTAGATTTTCCTACACTGTCAGCTACACGTCCAGTATGCCTACTAGCCAAAGCTTCCAAAGCACAATCGTGGACGTGGCATCGACGCTTGTCTCATCAAAATTTCAGATCTATAGCGAAACTACAGAGACAAGGCCTGGTCAAAGGTCTACCAGAAATGAGGTTCGAAAAAGACTCACTCTGTTCCGCATGTGAGTTGGGCAAAATGAAGCGTAGCTCATTCAAGTCCAAATCTGAATCATCGACCTCATCTGCACTGGAACTTCTTCATATGGACCTTAGTGGCCCAATGCGCACAGCATCTATCAACGAAAAGAAATATGTGTTGGTAATGATAGATGACTACTCAAGGTATACATGGCTCGAGTTTCTTCGCAATAAGTCAGATGCGCCAGAGTTGATTATCGCTTTCATCAAGCGCATTCAAGTACGACTTCAACTGCCAGTCAGAACCATTCATAGTGATAATGGCACGGAGTTCAAGAATGACACCCTGAAGAGTTATCTTACTTCCGTGGGTATTTCACATAATTTCTCCGCCGCCTACACTCCGCAGCAAAATGGCATTGTTGAGCAGAAGAACCGCACTCTGGTTGAAGCAGCTCGGACTATGCTTGCTTACTCAGATCTACCCATGTACCTTTGGTCTGAGGCAGTCGCCACAGCATGTTTTACACAGAACCGTACCATTGGGGTCAAGCGCTTTAATAAGACAGCATATGAGTTGATCAACAATCGTACACCTAACATCAAGTTCCTTCGTGTATTTGGTTGCAGGTGTTACATTCTAAAAGAGCGTCAAGGATTATCAAAGTTTGATAAGAAAGCGGATGAAGGATATCTCATTGCAACCTGACGTGCATGATGAAAACGATGCGTCGAATACGCAACAAACAGTTGAAGCTCTACCAAGCACACATCGTTGGACTAAGGATCATCCCCTGACCAATGTGATAGGTGACGTACAATCTGGTGTCACGACAAGGTCAGCAACAGCTAACTTCTGCATGTTTTCAAGCTTCCTCAGTTCCTTAGAGCCAAAGAAAGCGGCTGAAGCTCTACGTGATCCATTCTGGATTTCTGCTATGCAAGACGAGCTTCTACAATTCGAAAGGAACAAGGTATGGCGCTTGATCCCACTACCTAAAGGTAAATCCGTTATTGGAACAAAGTGGGTGTTCAGAAATAAGAAAGACGAAGCTGGAGTAATCGTGAGAAACAAAGCTCGACTGGTCGCAAAAGGGTATTGTCAACAAGAGGGCATCGACTATGACGAAACATTCGCCCCAGTTGCAAGGATCGAAGCCATCAGAATCTTTCTCGCATATGCAGCGCACAAAAACTTTACAGTCTATCAAATGGATGTAAAATCGGCTTTCCTGAATGGTGTTCTGCATGAGGAGGTCTACGTGGCTCAACCTGAAGATTTCGTTGATCCTCATCACCCTGATCATGTCTATGTTTTAGACAAAGCGCTTTATGGTCTTAAACAAGCACCACGAGCCTGGTATGAAACTCTCACTAAATTTCTACTTGCTTCTAGTTTCAAGAAAGGTACTGTTGATACAACCTTATTTCTTAAAAGGCAAGGTGAGGACTTGATTCTTATTCAGATTTATGTTGACGACATAATATTTGGGTCGACAAATCCGAAATTTTGCAAGAACTTTTCAAAGATAATGGAAACAAAGTTTGAAATGTCGATGATGGGTGAATTGAATTTCTTTCTTGGTCTACAAGTAAAGCAATTACCCGAAGGCATATTTATTAATCAAGCTAAATATATAAACGATATTTTGAAAAAGTTCAATATGTCAGATAGTTCAGTCATGAAAACACCAATGGCTACTGGTACACTCTTAGACGCGGATCCCTCCGGGAAACCTGTTGATCAAAAGGTGTATCGTAGCATGATTGGTTCTTTACTTTATCTGACTGCCAGTCGCCCGGATATAATGTTTGCCACATGTTTTTGTGCGAGATATCAGTCTAATCCTAAAGAGTCACACTTATCTGCTGTTAAGCGAATCCTTAGATATCTCAAAGGTTCTCCTAATCTAGGCCTTTGGTATCCAAAGGATTCTCGTTTTGAACTAACTGCCTTTACAGATGCTGATCATGCAGGATGTAAGCTAGACCGGAAAAGCACCTCTGGGTCATGTCAATTCATAGGTGACAAACTTGTAAGTTGGACCTCAAAGAAACAAAACTGTGTTTCAACATCTACTTCTGAGGCTGAGTATGTAGGTGCTGCTAGCTACTGTTCT
The DNA here is from genome assembly GCA_954870635.1 of Arctium minus. NCBI lineage: Eukaryota > Viridiplantae > Streptophyta > Magnoliopsida > Asterales > Asteraceae > Arctium > Arctium minus. The sequence continues at coordinate 38,157,420 of OX941080.1, read as the reverse complement.
CAAGTCCTCTGGATGACGACACAGTTAAGGGACTTTGGATACAACTACAAGCGTGTTCCTATTTATTGTGATTCCAAGAGCGCAATATCTATAACTGCTAATCCGGTACAGCATTCGAAGACCAAGCATATCGATGTACGCTATCACTTCATTAAGGATCATATTGAAAAAGGTAATATTGAAATGCACTTTGTTCAAACTGACTTCCAATTAGCTGACCTTTTCACCAAGCCGTTGGATGAAAAGCGTTTTCAATTTCTAATCAGCAAACTTGGTATGTTGAACATGTCTTAAACCTTCATCATGATTCTAGGGGGAGTATTCCAAGTTTTGATCTTGTGTGTTATTTTCCAACTGTTGTTAACGAGAGAGGAATCATTTTCATAAATGATTACCATTATTTTTTTATTTATGAAGGTTTGGTCAAGTGACAATGGCTTCTAATCACATCGGATTAGAACCCGCACTTCAGTGCCTTATTTTTTTCTGTTTTTTCTTAAGCTTTAAAAAAAAATCTATCAGTTAAGGGGGAGAATATCTGTGATTTTAACAGATTTTTGGATACTTAAATGTTTATCTGACCGTGTGTTCTTAAAGATAAATACTTGTGTTTTATCTTGTCAATATACTTTGTCAAATATTCATACACATAACGGTTCAGATCATTATATTTTGACTTTGTTATTACCATGTATCAAAAGTAAAATCTTTCTATGGTAATACTCACGTTATTTGTATTCACTGTTGATTGAATCAAACGTCATTTCATGTGATTTCATTGAAAATATGTTTATATATTGTTCATATAAACAACATTCGTTTTTGATTCTCCAAAATCTTATTCTTCATGACAAAATGATATGAGCTTAATTGTCAAACTCTTTTAGTTTGAGGGGGAGAATTGCATCGTCAAACATCTTCTGTTTTGACATCTCCGAATATTTTATTCTTCATGTAACAAGTGGTATTTGTGCTTACATGTACAAAACTCCTGTTGAACAACATGTATTTTTAGGATAATACATGGGATTCAGTGTGTGAGCTTAACAGAACTTCCATGGATTCACGATAACCAGTGTTTCCTACCCAGGAAGTATTCCCTGAGTGATTGAGGGGAGAAGGGTCAAAAGAATTGAGTGATGGTGTGTGAAGAGGTAAAATGAAAAAGAAAGATTGGTTAGACGTGAGCATTAAAAGAAAGAGGGTGAGAGATCAGAGTAAAAGAATATTAAACTCTGCACCAAACTTCTTTCTGAGTCGGGCAGCCACATAATCTGATTGGTTAACATTCTTTGGTGACCATCATTGAAAAAGGCAACTAGCCCATGCCATCTCTTGCATACAACCCCACCAGCTACTCATTCTTTTCTCAAAAAGAGAATGTTTCACATTTTCTGGGGACGCAGCACATACGCTATTGGTTCTTCATTTGGAAGATACTAATATTGAAAAAGAAGGAAAGTTGCCCCACCTTCGAACCCTTTCTCATGCACATTGAGTCTTTGTATAATTTGTTGCTGTCTCAACAAGTTTACATATTTTGAGCCTAAAATGAAAAGCAATCATCTATGCTTAATTCTTTCATACACATGCACTAGCACACAGAAATTTGTTTTCTGTCAGAACGTTCATAGATAACCATGTGTTATTCGATGATTGAATGGAAGACCTGGGGAGTCTACATCAAACCCGCTCCTTATATAGTAACTTTGTGTTACTCAGTGACTTTGTGTCATTGACAGGCATTCTAACTGAATCATTTGTTGATTCAGTGTTACATCTATTAAACTGTTTGAATTTGAAAAGATTCAAATGGTTACTACTTTCTATTTTAATCTGAAAAGATTGAAATAATCACTCTTTCCATCTGGGAAGACTGCTCTTATTTCCATACAGGGCTCGTTACATGATGAAGACTGTGCTTACGTGATCATACACAATGGGGGAGATTATCTTAAAAAGGGGGAGATTGTTTTGCAAAGTTTTGATGATGATGATTCTCACCACTCATCAAAAAGGGGGAGAAGATACAAAAATGGAGAATTATCAAAGAAGGAGAATATAATCTGAAGACTGCTGAAGATTTTCAAAGATATCAAAGTTTCAAAGATTTTAAAGATTTTAAAGATATCAAGTTTTGAAGCAATCAACAATACAAGTGAAGACCCGAAGACAATTGCAATTTTTTTTTTAATCTTGAATCCAAAGGGGGAGATTGTTGGATCAAATAATTGTATTCAAGATTAAAGTTAAAGTTCAGGGTTTAAACTGCAATTGTGCTAAAGTTAAAGTTAGAGGGTTTAAATTGTAATAGTTTAATAGTTATTAGCTATTGGGCCCAAGCCCATTAAGCATTAGGAAGCCCATAAGGCCTAGGTATTTAAAGTTATGTTTAGTTTAGTCTTAGGTAATCTCTGATATTTTTCAAAATAGTTAGCCGTATTTTCTCTGTATTCAAGGGTATCAAGAACACTCAAGGGTTTCATTGTTTATTCAAGGGATTGGTATGTTACTCTGATTTACATATCTCTTGATTATTGTTGTGTTGCTTGATTACTTGACTGATTGTTTACCAACTAGATTAAACTGGGATAACAATGATTACCCCCAAATCACATAGATCATGTCCTACTTCTTGTCCCCCAATAGAACACGGGATGGTAAAACTCCCCGGGTCTTTTAGTTTCGGAGGGATTTTGCAAGTAAGAAGTGCACTACATTCTTTGGTTAAAGCAATAGTTTCAAATTCTCCCAGCCTTCGTTTCTTGTTAAGAATTACTTTAAAAAATTTAACATAACTTGGCATTTGCTCGAGAGCCTTTACCAACGGAATGTTAATGCGGAGTTGTTTGAAAATGTCCAAGAACTTTTTAAATTGCTCATCCACATTTTTGTTTTTCAATCTTTCAGGAAAAGGTAACTCCTTTAAGTCTGGGACAGACTTGCTTTTATCGGAAGTGCATGTGATGGGTGACTCTAGAGTGGGTGCAGTTTGTGCTGGACTGCAAGGGACAATTGGGCATGTTGTTCTGGTTTTTCAACCGCCCTAGGAGAAGGAAATAGGTTAGGGAAATGTGAACAATCAAACGGATGTGAGTCCTTGTGTGTAACTGGTGATTTTTCAACCTTCCTAGACTTATTTACGCTCTCAATTTCTTTTATGCAAACTGTCCAAGTTGGGTTTCGAAACCCCTCAAGGTTGCATTGGTCTGGTTTATAAAACCTCTAAGCAACGACTTGATTGAACCATTACTATCTAATGCATTTTGTTGCCTAGGAATATGTGTTTGTGAAGATTGTCCATGTTGGAAATTTTGAGGTTGGCTTTGGTGAAATCCCGGGGGATTTGGTGGTCGATTTTGGACTTGACTTACCCCGAGGGGTTGAAGTCCTTGACTTCCCGTCCACGAGAAGTTGGGATGGTTTCTCCAATTCGGGTTGTATGTTTGGGAAAACGGACTATTTCTAGAATGATTCCCCACATAGTTCATCGAAACAGGATTACCGGGGCAACACTCAAAAGGATGGTTTTCTCCACAAAAAATACACGACTCAATTGAAGCTTGGTTCATGACTTGCACTTGACCTTTCTCTCCATTAAGGTTTAAATTGTTTTAACTAAATTAGTTAAAGCTAGAATTTGTGCATTTAAAGCGGAGATGACATCAATCTCATGAATTCCTGATGCGGTTTTAGGAATTATAGTACGAGGGTTTGATCAGTCTGTGTTATTATTGGCAACTTTTTTCAAAATGTCATACCCCTCGTTGTATGTTTTTACACTAAAAGCTCCACCAACTGTGGCATCGAGGATGATTTTGGCAGCATTAGAAAGACCATTATAAAATGTTTCTAATTGGATGCAGTAATGGATTCCGTGATGAGGACATTTTCTAATTAAATCTTTGAATCTCTCCCATGCATCCGATACTGCCTCGCCTTCCTCTTGTTTAAACATTAAAATTTCATTTCTGAATTTCACGTTTCTGGTGCGACGAAAGTATTTTTTCAAAAACTTTTCACCTAAACTTGTCCAAGTATCAATTGAATGAGGTGGCTGAGAATTTAGCCAGGTTTTGGCTCTATCTCTTAATGTGTAAGAGAAGAGTGTCAACCGTAAGGCTTCTGCGGAAACTCAAGGAATGAGAAAGTGATCTGTCATTTCTAAAAATGATTTTAAATGAGAGTGCGGATCTTCCGAAGGTAATCCTCCAAATTGGCCCATTGCTTGGATCATTTGAAACATTACCAGTTTTGGTTCAAAATTTTGTGCAGTAAAGTTGGGCCTAAGAATACCCGACTTGAGTTGATCAAATTCGGGTGTTGCATAGTCCCATATTCCCTTTTCTTTGTCATCGGCAATTTTAATCGTTGTTTCCACAAGCGGAGGTGGAAGCGGGTTAGCTTCCACTTCCACCATGGATTGATTTAAAATTGGGTTTTGCCAATTTCCTCTACCTCTTCTTCTTCTTTTAAAAGTCTTTTCGATTTCAAGATCAAGAGGTAAAAGTTCCCCGTGTTGCAGTCGTGGCATACAACACGAAAAATGTTTTGTGAATGAAACAAGTGACACAAGCTCGAATGAAAATCAAGATCTCAGGATATAAAATTGTGCCAGTACCCGACAACGGCGCCAAAACTTGGTAGCTAATTATCGTGCATTGTACAACGTGGGCACAGTACTTCCCAGTGAGGTCACAAGTATATACTACCACTGGGATCGCTACAAGTAATATAATGTTACATGTATCGAGTATCGTATCTACATGGACTGACTTACTGAGAAGCAGAGATTTTCATGAACTTTTTGCACAAGTTTCAAGTTGAGAAAAATATTTTTTTGGTTGTTGATTAATTCTAAGAGTATGGAATAAAATTTATAATTGAAGAATGGGTACAGGTGTAAGCTTTTCTTGAGATGGGCGTAGTAACAAATGGTTAGGTGATACCCTCATTCCTGAGTGTTATTTATCACTCTTTTCCGTGTCTTATTTCACATTTATACCCACTTTTGTTCCTTTCTATCTTCATTTGGTCCATAATTAAAGCAAGTTATGATAATGGCATCAAAAGTAATTTTTTGTGCAGAAATATGGAAAACTGTCGGAGAGTAACTGCCTGCGGTAGGCACCTGAAGATCCATGGGCCAAATGCTTTATCCGAATTAAATGGGTCATTTTGGCATATGGAGGCATGAGGTCATCATTGGAGAGTGTGAGGACAAAAGGAATATTCTTTGGAATATCCCATTGGTAATTCTCCTTCTCATTCCTAAATAAGAGAGGCTTTGGTTCTTCAACAAAACCATCCATCCATCAATCCACCAACAACAATTCCATCATCCACTCCATCACTCTCTCTTCATTCTAAGTTCTTCTCTCCAAAAAGAGAGAACTTAGTTTTGAAGATTATTTTAGTTTAAATTATTGTCTTTAATTTTAGTACTTTAATTTCTTTGTCTTTAATTTTAGCATTTTAAATTCCGTAGTTTACTTTCTTACTTTGCTCTTACTTTATTTATATTCATGCAATTAGTTAACTTTTTTTTCTCTTATATTATTATGTCTTCTATTATTAGTATGAGCTAAGCACCTCTTGGGTGTGGGTGTGAGCTAACTTGAGACTAGTAGGCAACACTTGGGTGTGGCCATTATTACTAACTCTTAAGCTTGGTCACTTGAGTCAGGACTTAAACTCAACGCGGATAAGCCAATCACTTTGATGTGTTAATATTAAATCTTGACCTCGAGAGGGGCGGATTCGAAATACGGCTTAAGCGATGTACAAAGATTTGAGAGAGTCTTTAATAACCACATAGAGATACGGGTTTTGTATGATTTACTAAGGTTCAAACGTCGGAGGAGATTTATATCACAAAGAGATTTGGGTATAAATCTCCGTACCGGTAGAACTTGATTTTTATCAACTTAGTTAAATCGGCAAGATTAAGAGTTGGTAACGTTGGACACTTTACGAGCATTTTGTAGGACCGGTCTTTAAAAATCCACTTTCGAGAGATCGGGCTTTTTATAGACTTTCCGTACTACAAAGTGCCCGACCATTTTGTTACTACATTTGTCTCAAGGGATGCTTACACCCATACCCATTCTTTATTTATAAAAAGTTCATTTCGCATTTTTAGAATTAATTCACCAACCAAACAAATATTTTTCTCAACTCGAAACTTGTGCAAGAAGTTCATGAAAGTCAGCAATTCTCAGTAAGTCCAGTCCCTGTGGGTACGATACTCGGTACTTGTACCATTTTATTACTTGTAGCGATCCCAGTGTTGATATATACTTGTGTCCACGCTGGGAAACTCAGTGTCCACGCTTTGAGTGCACATTATTTAGCTACCATTAGGCCTTTTGTAGTACGGAATGTCTATAAAAATCCCGATCTCTCGAAAGTGAATTTTTAAAGACCGGTCCTACAAAATGCCCCTAAAGTGTCCATCATTACCAACTCTTAATCTTACCGATTTAATTATGTTGAAATAAATCAAGTTCTACCGATACGGAGATTTACACCCAAATCTCTTTGTGATATAAATCTCCTCTGACGTTTGAACCGTAATAAATCATGCAAAACATGTATCTCTACGTGATTATCAAATACTCTCTTAAATCTTTGTGCATCCCTTAAGCCGTATTTCGAATTCGCCCCTCTCGTGGTCTAGATTTAATATTAGCACTTCAAAGTGATCGGCTTATTAACGTTGAGTTTAAGTCTCGACTTAAGTGACCAAGCTTAAGATATATTGACGATGGCCACACCCAAGTGTTTCCTACTAGTCTCAAGTTGGCTCACACCCTTACCCAAAAGATGGTTAGTTCATAATAATATGATAAAAGACATGATAATAAAAGGCATAATAATAAAGGACATATAAATAATAAAAGACTTAGAAATAATAAAAGACGTAAAGTAAGAAAGAAAATACTTGTTATACTACTTGCATAAAATTAAAGTTAAGCTACAGACGTGCCCATAGTGTGAAACCGTGGGCAGAAACGGGAATACAAGAAATTAAATGCTTAAAATTAAAAACAACTTTCTCAACTCTTTAACTCTTCCAAAGAGAGAGTTATTGGAGCTGGAGAATGTTGATGGATGTTAAATGCTAAAATAAACTACCTATTTATAAGGGAAAATTAAGCTTTTACCCAATGGGTAATACCCAAAATTTTAAGGATAATAACCATTGGGTAAAAGAGTACAATGATTTCCATGATTCCTCTAGCTAGCATCCATCTTGTATTTTCCACCTAATTTCCATCCTTTTTTTCTGCAATACCCACTGAATACAAATACGTAGTATTAAAACCGTATGTATCCTCAGGTGCCCACAGTGGGCATACAGTGCCCACAGTCCCCTAAAAACGATAATTTCTTGACAAAACTGCATCATTTGGTGTTTTCATCATATATGCAAACTTTAAAGACCAAAGGAAAGAGATGGAAGCAAAAGTGGCTAGAAAGGTAAATAAAATGAAGGAAAAGAGTAACAAATAACACTAAAAAATGAGGGTTATCACCTTTACAAGCTGAACCTTCAAGGTCAAAAGAGCACATCATGAATGAGTATGTCTTCAGATACTTGTACACCGACAGAGACGAAATAGCCAGTCTGACTAGACCTCTGAATCCGAGACTCAATGATCCCACACTTGATCTGGTCAGACAACGCTTAATCAGAGACAATACATAGGACATAAGATTTGTCTACTCTGATGGTGGGATCATAAGGGTGTTGGATGTGAAATTCAGGAACTACTACTACAACCAAATCCATTACGTTGAATAGACTGTAGAAAGAGCCAACAACAACATATGGGTGTTCAACGATAATGATCTAGTGAACTTGAACCCCTATGATCTGACCCATCTGTACGGGTACCTCTACAACATGGTTGACAAAGGTAGACACTAAAATGTTGGGTTGAGTGAAGTGAAGATGGCGATGGATAGTTAAATATCTTTGTAAAAACATGGTTGGTAGCATAGGCGTTTAGAAACGCTTTTTTTATTGTTTCTATCGCAGTTGCTTGTAAGACTGATTTCATCTTTTCATCTATTTTCTATTTTTTTTGCTTACTAATATATTTTTACTAATGATGGTGCTCTGTAATTTAAATTTCTTATGTTTATTTGTTCTAATGAGTTGTTTCTTATTTTAATTTGTTCTAATGAGTTGGTCCTCGAATATATATATATATATATATATATATATATATATATATATATATATATATATATATATTGTGTATAACTAGAGACAAAAGGGTGTACAAGGTAGTGGCAGGATGTACCTGTGGAAAAAAAGATAAAAAATACAAGGCTTAGACAGCCACATTTTGAGTTTCACTTTCTGATTGAATTTATGTTAGTTCCACTTTGTGATTGAATATATGTTGGTTTCACTTTGTAATTATGTTAACGCTGGGAAGGAAAGAGAAACCGTTCTAGATATGCTTCCATATATGAGACTAGGTTATGTTTCAGATCCTTCGGAGATGCAATCTGTGTTATTTTCTCAGGTCCAGTATGCCTGGTAGGTCTATGTGGTGGACATATTGTGAATTTCACATATTGTGAATTTCACATATTGTGAATTTCAGGTTACAACTTCATTACCTTTACCATTTTTATCATTTTTTGATTTTGTTGATCTAACCTAACCATCATTTGACTCTCTTTTATTATTCCCAAAAAAGAAATAAAACAAAAGGAGGTTGAGTTCCATATATATTATTATTAGATTTTGATGATCAAATCTGCATTTACAGAAGTTCTGCTTACAAAGATTACACCACTGAAGGAGCTAGCTGATTGATGTAGTTCAACTGGGAGGAGATGCCATGGAAGAATAAGTTTGTCATTTTTAAGGTTTATTTCAGCAAACCATGTGCTCTTTTCTTTTAGAATCAGTTGCTTGAGTTCTCAATCATGATTTATCTAAACTTCCTGTAAGTTTCGAATATTAAAACTTGATAGCATTACAAAGTCTATCATTGACATAACTCATATTTCCTCATATTATACAAAGCTATTTCATAATTGATGTCATCACATCTGGACTAACTTATTGGCTGAAGAATTATGTGGTGTGTCTTGTGTTTGTTCAATTAAAAGTTCCATTTGAAATATGTGAAGTGTGGCGTTGGTAAAGTTGTTGATTGGATAGTGTTCTATGATAGTTATTAACTTGAGCTTGAAACTTCAATTTTTTTTATTCAGTTATTTATTATTAGATAATGCTAACAGATTGATGGTTGAGGTTACAAGACGTAGCTGGAGTATTTTCAGTGGAAACACTCCTACGGAAATTGAGGTTGCTTGATTCAGCTTCTTCATACACCAATTCATGCCTTCATATTGTCAAAGTAATTCTGTCTAGGTCCACCATCTTTAATATTTCCATTTGTTCAACTAAAATTATACACATTGAACACACGTCTTTTTAAACTGAAGGATCACATTGAACACACAAATCATACCTCAAATAGTCACTACATCTACATCTATATTTCCTTTAGTTCTTTCATATTGCCTATTTTATTTTGCATTGGTATTATTTCCAGTCTGAAGTTCATTGTGACAGGAGCAATTAAACTTTTCATATTACTTAATTATTTGTCAAATCATTGTTTTATTCTTAAACTCCATCAACTGTTAGCTGATTTGGCTCACGGTTACCTGAATATAAGTTCCATGCTTTCATCTTCTACTAATTTGTATAAAAATGGCAATTTGGGCATCTTTCTTGCTCTAATTTTTTTAGGGGTTTTTTTACATGAAAGATTGAATCTTTTTTGGTTTGTTTTTCAGGTGGCACAGGTTCTTTTTGCCATACTCTTTCTCTCAATTGGGGATGACTTCAGGAATCATATTACAAGTGTCATATGGTTTGGTTGGGAGTTGGACTGTATTTAGAGTATAGAACCAGGAACAACAAAGAGAATGTCAATTTCATGAATCATGTATACAGCCATACAGGTTAGACTTTTTTTCCTACATGTTATGCTATAAAAATAAGTCTGAATACTGTTTCTTTTAGGTACACGTGCATATCAAGAGACACTTGATTTGTGATTTGCCAGAAACTGACGATGGCATCAGATGGTGGTGTAGAGACATATTTGTCGAAAAGGAGACATATTTGTCGAAAAGGTATTAGGACATCTTTAACCCTATGATAAGAATGCCATTTTGCCAGTTTGGAAACTCCAACAAGCAGGCAAAAAGAACACCATTTTGACAAAGATGGAAGAGAAACGTCGTGTTCCTATTCAAACGGCATATATATATATAACTTGTATAAAAATGGCAATTTGGGCATCTTTCTTGCTCTAATACCATTGAGAGAAGTTAGAAGACTTGGTTTGCAGTTTACTCAAAATTGCCAGTTACTCCAAATGTTGGTTCACAACCTCTTCAAGAAAGATTTGTGTGCATTGCTTTTCTTAAAATTAATTTTCATTTAGAAGAATACTTGGGATAAAGAGCTGCTTCTATTATACCCTCTATTTGATAAAGAGTTGCTTCTATTTCAAGAAAGATTTGTGTTGTTCATTAATGATGAATATTTACCAGTGTTCCCCTCATCCTTGTCTACATGTTATTATTTATGCTCTAATTCAAACTTCTGTAATTTGGCACAAGATCTAATTTTGATTTTGTACTATTTTCAGGGTTGTATGTTCTTAACTGTGACCTTCATGTAGATTATGATTGAAAGAGATACTGATCGTCCACGAGGATTTGGGTTCCTAACATTTTCAGACCGCCGAGGTATGAAAGATGCAATCAGGGAAATGCATGGCCGCAAGATCGGTGAGCGAGTTATCTCGGTGAACAAGGCCCAACCTAAAATGGGCAGTGATGATCCAGACCATGGCTATGGTGGAAGTTACCCATCAAGTGGTAGAGGTAGCCATGGTGGAGCAGATAGGTCTCTAGGGCAAGACGAGTGCTTCAAATGTGGCCGTCCAGGGCACTGGGCTCGTGATTTCCCTTCAGCAGGTGGTGGTCGAGGTGGCAGCCAGTTCTCCTCACGCTCCAGGTTTGGTGGGTCTGGCGGCAGTGGTAATTTATGGAGACCGTGAGCGTGATCGTTTCATGGATGATAGATATGATGGAGGAAGTTTGGGAGATAGAGATCGATATGACAGCAGAGAAAGCAAATATGGAAGTCACAGTCGCCATGCTAATGAAAGGTATATATCAGAATTTTAAGACATGATGCAATTTCTCACTTTAGAAAGCATTTAGGGTGTGTTCGGTACAGTGGATAGGAAAGAACAGTTTACACACTCTTGCTCTTGGATCTTTACATATAGGCAACGATTTCAATGTAACAATATTTTGCATTCATCTATTCGAGATATGGAATAAAAAGAACATTTTTGACAGGGAATAGAACGGAACCTGGAAGAGAACTGCACGAGTTCGATCAGTGACCCAAAACAAGTATTGTGCATGTTCACTCCCTTCTTCTTTGATTTTCTTGACATTTTGAATATAACTTTGACATTTGTTAGCTTCTTCACAGTGCATCTTCCCGCAGTAGCTTCTTAGATTTTTTTCTTAATTTATACATAATGAAAGTGATTGTTACATAAGACATGTTAATAGTCTTTATAAACGTCTATCAAACGAAAAAAAACCGTTGGTGAAACATCTGGGGACGTTGGTTAAAGTTGGACGATACTCGAACCCAAGTGTCGTTGTGGAAAGTTTATTGTTCAGTTGTAGATTATTATTAAACTTACCTAATTAGATGTTCGGTGCCAGGTACTCTCACAGGTTGGGTCGAAAATGGAAAAAATTTGGTCACCGTCTTGAGTTTAATCTCCGTCTTGAATTCGTAGCCTTATATAGAGATGTAAACTTTTCATTCTAAGTGTACGATGCTTGCAAATGGTGTTTTAACTGCTGATTTTCAAATATTCTTAGCTTTGAGACATTTGAATCTTTGTTGTTCAGGCCTGATTTCAGCTACTATCCTAATTACCTACACAGTCAAGAACAACCAAATCCTCCCCGACCGATCGCAAGCGCTCGATTGAACCACTTGGTCGCAACCTTCAACTCGACGAACTTGAAAACTGGCAGATCGTTTGCACGATGCTGAGATAAGAGCTTAGTCAATGCTTCTGTGTCACAGAGGTCCCTAGAGTTGCTGTTACAAACCAAACTCCGAAGCCCGAGATTCATTATTTAATTTATGCGTTAGTTTATGAGATTCATTTTTTTCGTTTATCATCTTATTCCTAAAAGTAGGGCTATGCTGTTGATTTGTAATAAAGTTCTTTTCAAAGTGTTATTTGAAGAGTATTAAGGTTGATACTAGAATTCAATGTATACTCTTCTAATAGAATGGGCAAAGTTAAATTGAGCTAATTTGAGTTGATTGGTGGAGGGCCATTTTAGATAATATCAAGACAACTTTGCGGAAAAGGGACCCTGGCGCTTAGAAAGCAAAGCTATATTCTTTCATATAGTTGAGGATGGACTGATTGATCTCTAGAAGGAAAGAAGTGAACCAAACAATTCCACATATAAAATCATTTGTGTTCTAAATATTAGTTAATTTGTTGTAGTTTTGTTTGAGAATAATATCTTACTATACACTAAGGCATGGATATCCCACAACCTTATTGAAATTGAATAGTACAACAATAAATTTTTTAATTGCCTTATTTGATTGGTTAATTTTTCATTATTGCCAAATGTTTTTTTTTAAATCGAGCATTAATCTTATTCAAACTTTAACCGGCTTCCCCGTTTCGGCTTGAGCGTATCTTTCATAATATATCATAGACAAAGAAGCAATCGAAACTGGGTTACCCTTCTCGATTTAAAATTTTTTGTGATTTCAAACTCGAGTTTTTCAAGTGAACCGGGTGAAAACGCAGCTTCATCATCGAATCTTGATCCAATCATCATTTTATTCTTCTTCCGAATCTGCTCGAAAATGGTGATCGAATCTTGATCCAATCACCATTTTATTCTTCTTCATAATCTGCTTGGAAATGGTGACCTGATCTTGACCCGATAACCGTTTCGTGTGGATGTTCGATAACGTACCAGAAGACCTTCATTTTGTGCTTAGAATGAGACATACTTTTGAATAACTTGGCTACCAATCTGGATTCTATCTATCCCAGTTATTCAATCGACTTCGTCATCGTACTCCAGTGGTATCGTGTTAAAGCAACAAACAAAGAAGAATTCACTAAAGTAAAGGATCTCCACCCTTGAATGCACATTAGGATGAGATGACTATTATGAAAGCTTATTATAGACAATTATGGCCACTGAGGTTGATTCAAAAGCTGATGTCTTACCATCATAATTTGCCAATAGATTAGTCTAGCCATAGCATAGGACATCCTTTCCCGAAACAAACAGTTACAATTTTTTTAGTTAATCACTGATTAATATTTTAAATAATAATTGTTTGTCTTAAATTATTGACCAGATAGTAAGACATGAATGGACACAGATGATCACGTGTAAATGTGGTCGGTTTTGTAATTATTAATCCAATTATATATGCTTCTATGACAATTCGATACTCGAAAATTAAGACCCAGAAGCACATTGAATTGTATAGTACAACCGTTATTAGTTCAACTTTAATGTTAAAAATGTATGAAGTTAATTAATCCAACCAAATAACAAGCCCAAAGCCCATGTGTATATAATTGTAAACCAATTATTAATAATAAGAAAGAAAAACAAGTTTTTTCAATTACAAAATAACTTATTATTTTCAATTTATTTACAAATAAATGATTTATTTTTATACAAATGATTTATTTTTATACACTAGCTCCCCCAATCTTGAAAATAGACGTACTATTTCCAGGTGACTCCACGTTCCTCCCCCACTCCCCTCCACATTCCGATGATTTCTGCTCCCAGGCTACTATCTTCTCCGACGATGAAAGTTTTCCACATTTGGAGTTGGCACTCTGCTTATTGGCATCTGCTAATTGCCAATTTTGCCCTAATACGAGTCAAGTCACAGGTTAGGTATCCAATTCGTATCCAATTTTGAAATTCTTAAGTGAAACTTCTAGATTAAATTAGGGGTTTTTACTATTTGTTTTATCGGCTTGATAATTGATGTTTGTTCGGTCACCTTAATTGATGATTTTTATTAGTTTTTGTATGATCAAGTTTTCAGTAACAATTTAGAAGCTATGTGGGTTGATGAATGGTTTTGCATTCTGAATTGTAGTAATTGCGATGTGTATGTGGTTTGGAACCCTATGATACTTGTGAACAAAGAATATGGTTGATGTGTTAGTTTTCAGCTTCCATTTGATACAAAACTGCACTTAAGAAATCATGCATATGAAATAATTTAACGTATATTACAGGGTCATAAATAGAAAGAAATGATAATTCAAAAAAGAGGGGTTACCTTGAGAGATAAATTAGGAGCAACAAATGGGTAATAATGAAGAACCCTGCTGCAATTACCTCTCCAAAGTGATAAAACCCCTTCTTCTTTGACCGTATGAACAATGCAATCAATCATACCCATTAACAATTACCTACTTCTTTGACCGTAGCATCTGCCACTCAACTGCAACTTCGTGAAATTGGAGTAGTGTAAGACTAAAGAAGAAAAAAATTTCATCCCCACACTAAAATGATTTTCATCCCTATCATGAGTGGAAAGATTTAGCCTGGTTTAAACTTTGGAGGAGAGAGTGATAGAAAATAGGGCAATTTTTTACAGGAAGGTAAAGATGGTGGTTGAACCCGAGGAGGTGAAATATCCCGGAAGATATGTCAAGTTTATTGTCCAGATTGATAAGATTATCGGGATTCTCTTTAATCTCTCAATAAACAAAAATAGGCTAATCAAATTCTAAATTTATTTCTTAATTCCTTTGTGGTTTAGGAATAAACCAGAATGTATACAAGATTAGCAAGGGTACTCAACTGTAGTCTTTCGAACGTAGGGAGTAATAAAAATGACCCATTAAGTTTTAAAAAAAGGAAGTCCGTTCCAAAACATCAAAATCATTTAATCAACTCTTCTTCCTCAGCCTCTTCTGCATGCTCAAAGAACCTCCTAATGCTTTCTCCTCTTGTGAGTTGTGATTGTAACAAAACCATTACCAACTACAAGCGTGCAATGAACACAATTGATACTTGTGAACAAAGAATATGGTTGATGTGTTAGTTTTCAACTTCCATTTGATACAAAACTGCACTTAAGAAATCATGCATATGAAATAATTTAACGTATATTACTGGGTCATAAATAGAAAGAAATGATAATTCAAAAAAGAGGGGTTAGCTTGAGAGATAAATTGGGAGCAACAGATGGGTAATAATGAAGAACACTGCTGCAATTATGGATTGATGAATTGAAATCTATCTTTGAAACTGGAGTATTCGAAATTTGAGTTGAGCATTGTGATTTAATTAAAGGGAGAATCCTTGGAAATCGTTTCTTTTTTAATTTTCTGAATTGTATGGTGGTGGGGAAGGGCTACGGTTGCAAATAGTGGATAATTTAGGAATGTTAAATTCTATTAATTGTTATAGTGAATCAATGGGTAGCACTAAGGATTCTTGGTCATGTTTTAATTGAAATTCAATGGGATTTGTGTGGGGATCTTTTTTAATAGTGTTACAGGTCTCAAAAACAACAATTATGGGGGTTGTTTAGTGCTTTTATCGAGTGCAGGTCCATAGGGGCTGATTGGGGCCTGTTTCGGAGCATTTTCGGGGCTGTTTGAGATCTATTTCGAGGACATTTAGAATCTGTTTAGAAATTGATTTTGATAAGTCCTTTCCTCTCTGTCTAGAGGGATTCGATACGGGTACATGGTGAGACAGTAAGAGTATTATTTGGGGTGCCAATCGAATTAGGATAAAACCTTTGTCACATAAATGTATGCTCACATTTCTCATATTATTGATTTGTTCAGACTTAGAAAAGAATGAAGTCAGTAGGGTTTTGTCTGTCATTGATCAACACAGCATAGGAAGGTTTAGAGAAATCACGTTGGTTTTGGAGATATGATATAACACTTTACGCCTACGGAAACAACCACTTTACTCTTTGAGGTAGATGTCATGTCTGTATACATCTTACTTCTATACCATACTTTCGAGTGGGATTAATTGGGTTGGTATGGTTTAGTTTTTGTCGATAATGTAATACATCAAGACCAAACAAAAAGACTTACACGATACCATAAAAATCAAATAGCCCATGGTGGTCAATCGTTAGTAGCCCAATAGCCAAGGCACAAAAGTTCATATTTTACATTTCGTAATTAATTTGGCCAAGGTTTTTATTACAAATTCCCCCACCTAAGTTTCCAACATCCTAATCTTAAGAGTCATTATCCTTGGGATATGCAAGCGCAAAACTCTCCACACCTTGAGAGGCCTTTACCCTTATACCGTTTATAATACCTCAAGCCCAAAGTAACATATTGACTCAATAATATTCAATTCAACTAAAACCATGGTTGGAAATCATTAGTAGCCCACTACCTAGAAATTATAAGGAGCTCATACTTAACGTTCATAATTGATGCAAGGCAGGGTTATTGCGGATGATGTGGAATTGTGTGAAGTTAACGTAGGATTTTGTGAGTCGAAGCTGTAAGAGATTATAATGGCTTATAAAATTATGGGAGTTAGTATGAAGTAGTGAGATAAGATTGGAGGGAGGCTGAACAAGCAGGTATTGTCATGAAGGTGAATTCTAGCTCTCTGGCTACAGTAGGCAACTTCATGTGCACATGTTTTGGTCTGAATGTCTCGCTTTATAAGCTTGTGTGATTTTTTGGTGATATTATAACATGACAGTCTGAGTAAGGGTTTTGTAAGTCAAACCACGAGGAAATCAGGTCACCAGGATAGCTTTTAGACCAATAAACAGATCCTGTTTTAGAACCAGCAACTCGAAGGTGGTATTTACTGGTTTTAGGGCTGAAAAATACATGTATTCACCAATAGTGTGGCTAATCTTTCCATCCATCATTGTCTGAGATATATAAACTGCATAGACAGAGCAATCAAGAACCGGATTGACATGACTCACTGCATCCATGATATATGTTCCGGGGAATTTCTTGAGAACCCCAGATGGTGAAATCGAGTAAAGAAACCCATCCAACGAACCAATGGATATCCAACCTGTAAGTCAACCATAATAAAGACATTAAAAACCATACAAACTGGAAACAAAAGGACAGATAGATACTCAAAATTACCATTAACATTAGCTTCCAACACATAGAAAAGACCAAACAAAGGAATAAGAAGCAAGATTTGAGTGATTTTTGGGGCACTCAATGACAAGAAATCAATAGGAACCAAAAAAACAGTACAATAGTCACAATCCTTATTCCTCCACTTCCATTCCATTAGCTTTACAATCCATGACATCAAGGACAGAATATGACTAACAACAAGAGGCCAGAACCCCTCAGACCATAGACAACTCTCACTATTCCAACACAACAATTTAAAAACCACCAAAAATCAGGTTGCCCCTTATATCCCCTATCCACTAAAACAAAAGGATGCCAAACATATATGACTTTGAGATTTGCATACCAAATGCATGAACCATATGTAATGGCAGTATGCCAAATTACATACACAAATATGTACCAATGTATAAGACCAAAAGAATAGAAAAGAGACAAAAGTTGAAATACCATTTTGATATTCCACAGAAGAATAATCCAAAGAATCCAAATCAGCTTGCAACTTGTTGAAATATAATTCAGGGTATTTCTGTAATGTTGGCTAAAAACAGTTAACCAAAATCCTCCTTCTAAATAAAACCGACCACAATTCAGATTCCAAACTTTAACATGAATCTACTTCAAAGATCAAATTGACAGTCTGCACACATCTGGAAGAACATGAAAACCAATCTGCATAGTAAGGACTGTTTTGTATTCACAGATGTTGTTGTTCCCATTATGAAATTGGTGATTCAATGTCGTTTCTGGTTTTTACAAATAGTAGCATTCCCAAAAATCCAGATCTATTTGTTAGCGTTGCAAACAGAACCTGTCAAATTTGATGCATATTGACATATCTCACAATCAATTTTCTGCAGAATCTCCAACTGACAGAATGAATATGAGGCTGTGAAATTCCATTTATCCCAAAATTTTCAGAATCAGAATCCTCCAATGTACAATTGCTGCTATCCAATAGCTCACATTAAAGACACAACTGAATTCTTCAAATTTAACTATGACAGTAGTGGCAATTTCAGCAGATCTCCAAAATTATAATCAGACAAAAACTCATCAATGCCCACAAGTTTTATTTGATGTACAAAGATAAGCCAATCTCATATGTAATGGCCAATGCCATTAATTATTCTTTTTTATCTAAAAATAACAATAACAAATAAAACCAACATTACAATTAATGGAATTTGCTGCTAACCGAGTCAACATCACATGAACAATTCTATACAAACACAAACACAAACCCTATCTATAACTGAACAACTCGAAACAATTGATTCGAAAATACATCAACAAATTACAAACTTTAATGACACAATAAAACAGACCGAATACTTCCGATCAAGTTGACGTTCCCTTTTCAAACCATCGTACTGACCTTTTAAGCAGCCAATTACCATGTAAGGCATAATGATTATAAAATATTGTATTCTAAAATAGTTAGTTTATTCAAGGATTTGAGATTTAAATTTAAAAGACAATTAAGGCAACCAATGGAAACTATGGGAACTTCTAGACTTTTCCGGGGAAGATATACACTTTTAGTTTCTATGTCAACTTATTGTATGCATATTCAAAATTTCAAGTATTTATTCACACTTGAAAACGAACTATATATTCTTACAACACTTGGTTTCGAAACTAAATAGTTGTGGTTATTATGTATAATTTATAGAAATCATATCAATAACACGTTAAAACTGTGTGCCAGCCACAAACAAAATAACAGCCTCAACAAAAAACTATCATACTTTAGCATCTTAGTTCAAGTATGTTTTCTCTTTTATCTACGCATTTAGTTTATTCTATGTTTTCTCTTTGTTTTGTTTGATACATTAACTTTTATGTGTGTAAACATTACTTTTTATATTAATACACACAACTTTTCTGTTGGCTATCATAGTCTAATAGCCAACTTAGATGTAGTTTTCTTATACTTTAGTTGCTAGGAGTGACCACATACACAAGTACATGGTCAGACATAATGGATCGTGTTACCTCAACTGATGATACTGGTATAGTCTCACCTACACCGACACCTGCACCGACACCGACACCGACACCGACACCGACACCGACACCGACACCGACACCGACACCGACACCGACACCTACACCTACACCTACACCTACACCTACACCTACACCTACACCTACACCTACACCTACACCTACACCTACACCTACACCTACACCTACACCTGGTTCATCCGTCTCAACTTCAAGTTACTCTGGTACCCCTCAAGTCGGGATACGTCGAGGTCGTCCCCGTGTAAGAAGACGACCTGCTACTTTCAACGATGATATTACAAATGTCCCAAGACGTCGTGTTACCCCAAGTCATATTGATATAGTCTCACCAACACCTGATTCATCTATCTCAACTTCAAATTACTCCGAATCCCCTGAAGTCAGGAGACGTCGAAGTCGTCCCCGTTTAAGAGTACGACCTACTACTTTGAACGATGATAGTACAAATGCCCCAAGACGTCGTGGTGGTACGGGCACCTCTCTCGTGCCTTCTTCGTCCGTTGGTCAGTGTGTTGGACGAACTTCATAACAAACTACAATTGTTTCACATTCTCCAGGTTTTTAAAACTTTATTCCTAGGTTCATTAATTAGATCGACAGGAAAATTTGTAACCCTTACTTTATATCTTTCATTCTAGGTTTGCCTGTGAATAGTGAGTACATCTATGATTCAAATCGGCCAACCCCTCGGATGATTGTTTCTTCACTTACAATAGTTGATATTGATGGGAATCCATTACATTCGTCCAACGTAACTAACATTGTACGGTTCCCAATAACTTCCTCAAATTTACATCCAGTTACTGCGACAGTTACTGCGACAGCTAATCTGGACATCCATACACGTTCTGATCCTGAATACTCACGACGTAATATCCGCAGAACTATAAATTTATTATGATTTGTCAATATGTAACATGCTTTTCATATTAGTTTGTACCTATTTACATCATGTCATTGCAGGCCATATGTCGTCGTATTTGGATTGTGGGAATGCAAATCACACATGTATACATTGTCAAGCAATGGTATGGTATGAGGAGCGAAACGTTAAAACATATTCCCCATCTAATCCTAAATTCTCCATATGTTGTAGTGAAGGAAAGGTGACCCTCCCTTTCCTTCAACATCCTCCTCAACCATTACAAGGATTGTTGGATTACAATGGTGAAAAACGATCCAAAGTCTTTAGACAAAATATCAAACTACTAAATGCAATGTTTTCGTTCACCTCCACAGTAGGAAATATAAATACGTCCGTAAATGATGGTCGAGGACCTTATACATTTCGTTTGAATGGTCATAACCATCATAGGATTGGGACATTGTTACCTACACACGATGATGGTCGTCCTAGATTTGCGCAATTATACATTTATGACACTGACAATGAGATCGACAATAGGTTTTATGCATTACATCGAGGTCTTCCCTCAACTTCTAAGGACGTCATTCTTCGATCGTTAGTTGAAGACCTCATTGTTATGCTTGATTAGAATAACTCATTAGTGCAAGCCTTTAGGATGGCTAAAGAGCGTTTTAATGCATCATCAATGCAACCTGTTACACTTTGATTGATTGGTAAGCGAGAAAAAGATGGAAGACAATATAATTTACCAACTGCTTCCGAAGTAGCTGCACTGATTCCAGGCGATGGTAATCCAACAGACTCTCGTGATGTTCTTATCGAAGAGCGAGGTAGCGGAAATATAAAAAGAATATCTGAAGTCCACCCAAGTTTTATGGCATTGCAGTATCCGTTACTTTTCCCATATGGAGAAGATGGGTTCCATCTAAATATACCTCTACCTGCTACTACAAGTCCATCGGGGAGGAGAAAAAATGCCAGTTTAAGGGAATACTATTGCTTTCGTTTGCATGTTAGGAACAACGAGGGTAAAACATTGCACAAAGCAGGCCGTTTGTTTCACATATATGTTGTTGATGCTTATACAGCGGTGCTTGATAATGATTTGGATTGGTATAAGAGAAACCAAAATAAAATTCGATCGGATTTGTACAATGGTCTACATGACCGTGTCTGCAATGGAGAAACAAGTTGTGAATCTATCGGTCGACGGGTTATCTTACCAGCATCATTCACTGGTGGACCTAGGTATATGATACAACAATATCAAGATGCAATGGCAATATGTCGTTGGGCTGGAACTCCTGATTTGTTCGTTACTATGACGTCCAACCCAAGATGGCCTGAGATTGAACGTCATGTTCAAGAAACCATACCTGGCCAACCAACATGAGATAGACCCGACATTATTGCACGTATGTTTAAAATTAAACTTGGCGAGCTTATGAAAGACATAAGGAAGAATTATCATTTTGGTCAAGTAAAAGCTGGTACATTTTTTTTTAAATTTATTCTTGTCGTAATTATTTACAAAGCCCTCTTCATTCCTTTATAGCCCGACGTCAATGTCTCTATGCAGTTATTTACACAATTGAGTTCCAAAAACGAGGTTTGCCCCACTGTCATGCTCTCGTGTTTCTTCAGCCTAACGATAAAATAACTACAACTGATAAGATTGATCAGTTCATCTCTGCAGAGTTGCCATCTGAATTAAATGACCCTTGCGGTTTTGAAGTTGTTCGTACTCATATGATGCATGGACCTTGTGGTCAGCTTAACCCTTCGAGTCCGTGTATGTACAACGGACGGTGTTCAAAAGGATACCCAAAGACTTATTGTGATGAAACAATCATCAGGCGTGATGGGTGGCCCCGTTATAGAAGGTCTAATAATGGAGCAAAAGTGCAAGTTGGTCGTCATGATATCATGCTTGATAACCGATTCGTTGTTCCACATAATCGTGATATGCTTGTCAAATATGGTTGTCACATAAATGTTGAGTAGTGTAACCAAGGAATGTTGGTTAAGTACCTTTTTTCTTACCTTAACAAAGGTCCAGATCGTGCTACCGTTCTTTTAGAAGGTCAAAATAGTAGAACCCCTTTCAGTTCGCTACTGAACCACGATAACGAGATTGAGGCATATATTAACTGTCGTTACATATCAGCATCAGAGGCATGTTGGAAATTGTTTGCATTTGACATGCATTATCGTTCGATACCGGTTGAAAGACTACCATTTCATGAAGAAGGTTGTAATAGAGTCTATTTCCGTGACAATGACCAACTTGAATATGTTGTACAGAGGCCTACATATGCGATGTCTAAGTTTAGCGAGTGGATGGTAGCAAATCAGTTGTTCCCAGAAGACCGATCTTTAACGTATGCCGAGTTCCCTACTAGTGGATGGCATGGCGACGCAAAATCATGGATGCCACGGAAAAGTGGGTTCGCTATTGGTCGAATCTATTATGTAAGTCCTTCGATGGGAGAAACTTATTATCTTCGCATGCTATTAAATGTTGTACGGGGGTCGTTGACTTTTAGAGATATTAGCACAGTTGATGGTGTTGAGCATCCAACATACATGTCAGCTTGCAAAGCGTTGAGTTTATTAGGAGATGATGCTGAATGGAGTGAATCAATTCGAGATGCATTCCAATGGCAGTTCGGGAATCAAGTTCGTGAACTTTTTGTTACAATTTTGCTATTTTGTATGGTAAATGATCATGCCAAGTTTTTTTCGTATTGTTTCCCCTACTTATCAGAAGATGTTGTGTATAATCAACGTAGATTGCTTCAGAATGAAGATGTTCAGTTCTCCTATGATGAAGTGCTAAACTACACTTTGCTTGAGTTGGAGAAGGTTTTAAATGGAAACAATAGATCGTTGGTCGATTTTCCAAATCTACCTCAAATTAACCATCTTGTGATGATTATTGGCCAGAATAGGTTGATTGCAGGTGAGCGGACATACAATGTTCACGAAGAGAGAACGAGGTTTAATAATCTTTATGGTCATTTGAATACTCGCCAGGAGGAGGTATACACTACTATCATGAATGCTGTCAGTACGAAAAATGGAGGAGTTTTTTTTGTATCTGGTAGTGGAGGGACAGGGAAAACATACTTATGGAAAACACTTATTGCTTCCATGCGTTCACAGGGGAAGATTGTTTTGTCTGTAGCATCTTCTGGCATTGCTTCTTTGTTATTGCCTTGTGGCCGTACAACACACTCAAGATTTCATATCCCCTTAGATATTGATGAGCACTTGTGTTGTTCAATCGACGTCGGCTCAAATATTGCATAGTTGATCAACGTTTCAGAACTTATCATTTGGGATGAAGCGCCTTTACAACATCGATATGCATTTGAAGCTGTTGATCGCACGTTACGAGATGTGTGTCATCATAATGTACCCGGGCTGAACTTCAAGTTTTCGGGGGGAAAGTTGTAGTTCTTGGAGGTGACTTCCGACAGATTCTTCCGGTTATTCCGTTTGCACCACGCAGTGAGATCGTTGCTTCTGCTGTCAACAAGTCATCAACTATATGGGATGCATGTAAGGTTTTCGTTTTAACAACAAATATGTGTTTGCATGATCCAACAATCGAGGGTGATGATCTCATACAGATGCAACAATTTAATAAATGGATTTTAGACATGGGGGCGGGTCGGCTTCCTGCAATTGCACTGCCAGGTGAAGACGATGCTACGTGGATCACTATACCCGATGACCTTCTTATTCCTATCGCTGATGATCCTATTAAAGCCGTTGTATCCAATATATTCCCTGATATTTCAGATAGGCTCGGCGACATTTCTTACTTAAAGGAGCGATGCATTCTGTGCCCGACAAATGATGATGTTGACATGATTAATTCACATGTTCTTATGAAGATGCCAGGCGAAATGCATGAATTGTTAAGTGCTGATGAGATATGTGCGAGTACGGACAACTTGGAGGAAATGCAGATTATGTATCCTTCTGAATTTCTTAACACATTACGTTTTTTTGGGATTCCAAACCATATATTAGAGTTGAAGGTCGGTGCACCAATTATATTGCTACGTAACATAAACTTGCAAAAAGGGTTATGTAACGGTACTCGGTTAGTGGTAACTCAAATCAGTCGAAGGGTTATTGAGGTTGTTATTGTTACGGGTACTCATGTTGGAGAAAAAACTTTTATTGGTAGGATTGATATGACTCCAACTGATACATCTTGGCCTTTTGATTTTAAGAGAAGACAGTTTCCCATAAAGGTTTGCTTTGCTATGACAATCAACAAAAGTCAAGGGCAAACATTTAATCATGTGTGTGCATACCTGGTGAATCCTGTTTTTACACAAGGTCATCTTTATGTGACCGCATCTCGTGTAAATTCTTGCGCTGGTCTTCGGTTTTATGTTGACAACGGTGGCAAGTGTGATAATAACCTATCAAGAAATTTTGTCTACAAAGAAGTTTTCTATAATTTTCCACTTGATACAACGAATGATAACGTTTGATTTGGACGTCGTCGCTTCTTCTAGTTCCGGACTGAAATCTGTAACAAAATATGCCAAGACCTGTGATTTGATCGCCGTCTTAGGCTTGAAATCCATATCATAATTGCTGAGGTAGATGCTCCATTTAGCTAGTCATCCTGTTAATTCAGGTTTTCTTAACACATACTTTAATGGAAAGTTAGTTACCACAGTTATAGGATGCGATTCAAAATAATGTCGTAGCTTCTTAGCGGCCATGATTAACGAAAGCAAGAGTTTTTCTATAGATGAGTACCTGGTTTCAGCGTCTAGTAGAGTTTTACTTACATAGTAGATTGGCAGTTGTTGTCCGTCGGTTTCTCGTATAAGAACTGCACTTACCGAATTAATGCTGACGGCCAGGTAGAGTTGAAGAGCTTCACCTTTCTCAGGTTTAGAGAGGAAGGGAGGTGAGGTCATGTATTTCTTGAGTTGTTGCAATGCCTCCTCGTGCTTATCAGTCCACTCGAATTCTTTATTTTTTCGCAGGACGTTGTAGAATAGGTGACATTTGTCGGACGATCGAGAGATGAACCTGTTCAACGCTGCTACACGTCCTGTTAGACGTTGGACTTCTTTAAAATTTCTGGGTGATTTTAGCTCGATAATTGCTTTAATTTGGTCTGGGTTAGCTTCGATTCCTCGTCGTGTGACCATATAACCGAGAAATTTGCCAGCTCGAACTCCAAAAGAACATTTTGTCGGATTCAACTTCATTTTGTATTCACGCAAAATGTCGAACGATTGCTTCAAATGTCCTATATGATCGTCCGTATGCTTTGATTTGACAAGCATGTCGTCGATGTATACTTCCATAGTATCGCCCAAATGTTCTTTGAACATCATATTCACCAATCGTTGATATGTCGAACCTGCATTCTAAAGACCAAAAGGCATTACTTTATAACAATAAATACCTTTATCTGTCATGAAGGTTGTTTTTTCCTGGTCATCAGGATGCATCAATATCTGGTTATATCCAAAATATGCGTCCATAAAAGTGAGTAATTCATGTCCAGTTGTAGCGTTGACCATAGAATCGATGTGTGGCAATGGAAATGGATCTTTTGGACAAGCCTTGTTAAGGTCTGTGAAATCAATGCAGACTCTCCATTTGCCATTTTTCTTTTGGACGACAACAACGTTGGCGAGCCAGTCTGGATATTTGACTTCTCGTATCTTTCCTGTCTTAAGCAAATTATCAACTTTGTCATTGATAACTTTATTTCTTTCAGGAGCGAATTTTAGTCTTTTTTGCTGAACAGGCTTGAACGATGGATCAACGTTGAGTTTATGAGAAATGATACTTGGATCGATACCCACTATGTCTTCGTGCGCCCATGCGAAACAATCATTGTGATCCTGCAAAAAAGATATTAGTCTCTTTTTAAAAGAAGGGTCGAGCGTCGAACCTATGTAAACCATCTAATCAGGCTTATCCTGGTTTAGGACGACAGCTTCCAAGCGATAGTCGTCGTCAGTCCCAGGAACGTCCTGGTTCTGTAATTGCTATACTGTCTGCTTCGGGGGCTTCAAAGAGACTTTGTAACATTCCCTAGCAACTTTTCTTTCGCCTTTGATCTCCTGTACCCCCCATTGCGTGGGGAATTTCAAGATTTGATGGTACGTCGAAGGTACAGCTTTCATATCGTGGATCCATGGTCGCCCAAGGATGACGTTATAAGCTGATGAACAGTCGACGACGTTGAACTTCGTCTGTCTGTTGATTCCTTTAGCATATACTGCTAGTGTGATTTCCCCCATGGTACTTGTCGCTCCTCCGTTAAATCCAACGAGTGTAGTCGAACGTCGTGTAATCTCAGATTTATCGATTCCCATTGCTTTCACTGCATCAAAAAAGATAATGTTAGCTGAACTACCTCCATCGACGAGTATCCTCTTTGTCAGACAATTTCCAATGCTCAATTGGATAATTAGTCCGTCATGATGTTTCTGATGTATATCGTCGAGATCTGCTTGATCGAACGTCAAGGGCAAAGCTTCTAATTCTGCATCCTCTTTGGGTCTTGCCTCCTTTAGAATTGGTCGGTCGTCGGGACCGCGACTAGCATGTCTCTTAGCAGCTGAATATGTGGTCCCACAAACATCAAAACCTCCGGTGATACAATTAATCACATTGGCATGCTCTAGGGATGTGGGACGCACGTCCTTCTTTTCCGTCAATTCTTGTAAATAACCTTTCGAATTAAGCCAGGATAGTTCTTTCTTCAGGGCGATGCAATCATCCGTTACATGACCGAAGTCATTATGGAAATCGCACCATTTTGTTTTGTCTTTCTTATCACTGTCCTTATCGCTTTTCTTTGGCCATCGAACGTTTCGTTGGAGTTGTTTCAGGGACGCGACGACGTCTTTGGCTGACCTAGGGAAACCATAAGATGACACCTTAGGATACTGGACAGATTTAAAAGTCGTCGGCCCATTCTTTTCGAATCTGACGTTTGAAATCTGTCGGGCAGGCTCTGATCGAACGGTTGATT
Source organism: Arctium minus (assembly GCA_954870635.1). NCBI lineage: Eukaryota > Viridiplantae > Streptophyta > Magnoliopsida > Asterales > Asteraceae > Arctium > Arctium minus. Next base: position 38,130,227 of record OX941080.1, on the reverse strand, counting down.
TCGGTTTAAAATCTGGCTTTTTAACACCTAGACCTTTCCTGTCGTTTGAATGTTTATTTCTAAAAACGAGGTCATCCTCGACCCTCATATGGGCGAGCGTCCTTGCTCGTACGTCTTCAAAGGTTTCTGGAGGATACTTCGTAAGGTCAAGATATAACCCTGAACTATCATCCAGACCCCGTTTGTATGCTTCAATGGCTGTTTTCACGTCGCATTTTCGGATACTAATCATTTCCGCGTTAAACCGGTTAAAATAGTCCCGGATGGACTCTCCATTCTTTTGTACGACATAATAAAGGTCGCTTGTTTGTTTTTCCATTTTTCAACTACTAGCGAATTGTTGAGAAAATTGGTTTACTAATTCTGCAAAAGACCCAATAGTTTTGGGTTTGAGATTGATCAACCATTGTAACGCTGCTCCAGTCAAGGTTGCTCCAAAACTCTTGCACATGAAAACTTCTTGGAATTGATGCGGTATCGAAATAGTCCACATGAGTTATTTGTATTGGGTGACGTGTTCTGTCGGATCAGTGACACCTGAATATTTTGGGGAGAAGGTCGGGATGCTATATTTCTTTGGGATGTCCACCAAAGAGATTTCATCGACGAACGGCGACGCCTGAAATCCTGTTCGTGGCTCGACATCAAATGGGACTGCTGCCCCCGGCAATTTGGCCAGCATCGACAAGACACGCTCATTCTGCTCTTCTAGAAACTTCAATCGTTGTGCAACGGGATCCATTGGTATACCCCCGGGAACACCAAATGGAACATAACCTGATCCGTTGAAGTTAGTCTGCTGTGAAGAATCAGAGGCATATCCATTGAATGGCATAGAAGTCATAGGCATGGTTGGGATTACGAAGGTCGCAGGATTAACTGGTGGTGGACGAGGGTAATTAGGCAATGGAGGAGGTACATTATAAGCACCAGTATAAGCGTTCGTAGTCCCAATCACATTGTTTCCACTTTGGCTTCTGAGATGCTCGATGGTTTCTGCCGCTTGTCGAGCCTGAGCTGTTAGGGCGTCAATACGGGCACGAGCAGCAGTCAGCTCCATGTTTATTTGGGCCACAACATGATCTTGAGTTCCTTGGAATGACATTATCCTGAATAACTGAAAAAAGAGAACACTCGAAGGAGAACGTTAGTACGTCGTAAGATTATCGAATATTTTCTTTGGATGGGGTCCCACGGATGGCGCCAAACTGTTTATGCCAAAAATCTCCCAAGGAAAATTTAAGGTAAATGTGGAGCTTGATCCAACCAAAGAAAGTAACTTTAATAATCGCACGACAGTAATAAAAGTGAAATAAATGAAACAAGGGAATTGGTGACGCGGAAAACCCCTAAAATGGGTAAAAATCGCGGACGAGTATGAGTCGTCGTGCACTATGGACGTCAATCAGGGACGTCGTCCTTAATAACAAATATTACAAATGTAATACAATGTAATACAATGTAAAACAATACGATAAAGTAAAGTCGGTCGTGCGTCGTGTGTAATTAGACTTTGGTCGTGCGTCGTACGACAAACGGCAATGGATCTTATGAACTTCGAGAGAAACTGAGCGAACTTGAGAACGTAATTTATGAGCTTGTAAAGTCTGAGAGTCAGATGTCCGAATGTGAAGTTCAATCTTCATATTTATACTCCAATTGTCCGTTAGCAAGTCTTGAATGCATATTTTTAATAAAGTAACCGTTCGATATTGATGGTAGCATCCGTTATATCCGTTGTTATTGGTAACGTCTTCTGTTATGATCTCTTATCATAAACGTCCTTGAAATCCTGCATTAAATATAATATAAAGTATGTTGCAAATTAGTAACTGAAATCATGTCGTACGACAGCCATCGTGGACGGGTTTTGATAGTCTGGTCAAAGTCGCTCAAAGGAAGGACGTCAGTTATTTATCTGGTCATGCGACTATGGGCTAATGAACTGTTTGGAATCTATAGACGTACGACAAAGAACCTTTGTTATTTTTTACCCAAACAATTATCATACTCATATAAAGAGTAGACTACACCTGATAAGTATTCAATAAACGATCGTTTAATATATTAATTAAAAATGTTACTGTCTTTGTCCGTAATTAGCAACTTGTTATATATATATATTTTTTACATCATTCATGTTTATCTTCGAAAACACTCCAACACAATTTGTCTAATCACAAGTAGCACTTCATCATTTCCAAAACCATTTTTCCACTCACATTTTTATATTCTCATTTATTTATAATTTATTAAATTTGAAAATTTTTTTATACTGTCTTTTACGTGTTATCTTTACTATATTACAAGTTAATTAAAGTTTTTTATATTAATGTTACAATTTATTGTTAAATGTACAAGTTTTTAAAACTTCAATTGTAACTTCAAAAAGTAGTTGATAACCAATTGATAGTTAAATATGTTTAATACATACTAATCATTGAATCATATTAATATGACAAAAATACTTTATAAATTAACAAGAGTATACATATAATATACATGAAAACATACAAATAAATCATCATCATTATCAGTGGCAGAACCAATATTTTTGTTAAGTGGGTGTACTTTTAAGGTGGATCAAAGACTCATAAAGTCGTTTGATATGTTTTAGTTGAATTCCATAATTTCGAAGGACTTTTTTAAATTTTTGGGCGATTCCGATGAATTTTTAAGTTTTTTTTAAAGATTTTTTCGGTTGATTTGAGCGGTTTTTTAGATTTTTGGTTGATATTCTTTGTATTCTCTAATATCGCAAACCACATTATTTTAGTGAATAAAAAAGGTTCTACTTAAACAAATAAGTTAAAACGAGTGTACCAGACCCGCTTAATAGTTAAGGGCATCCGCAATGGTCAAGTCTTTAAAAGACTTGATCTATTTGTCACGTCACCAAAAAGCCATCTTCAAATTACTACTCCAATGGTCAAGTCTTCCAAAAGTTTTTTTTTGCATTTTTAATTCATTTTTACTACTTCTGCCTATTCTTCAAGTTTTTGCTCAAACACTTAACATCCACCAAGTCATTGGATGTCAAGCTATTCTTCAAGTTTTTGCTCCAATAGTGAAATTTGAAATCAAGTCTTCATCAAGTCATTCATCAAACTATTAAATTTACCATTGGAGATGTAGGTCCTGCATGCTCTGACCATTATATTGATCTGATTTAAAAAGATTGGTTTAAATTTTATTCTTAAAAGGATCCTCTATTTTTAATAAAATATAGTAATAAAATTGAAATGAAACAAATTATTAAAAGGCAGATATTTTAATTTTTAATTTAATATTATATATTACTCTCTCACTGTACGATAAGTCGATAACCATCAATCAAATTTGTTTTTTGTTAATTAATACTTTTGATCAATAATTTATCTTTTAAATATTATCGTTTTGTTTTAATTAATTAATATGAAGCAATCCACCTGGCAAATGATAGTTTGCAGGGAAGGAAGGGTACCTATCCCCACTGGACCCCACCAATTCCAGCTAACCTTCCAAGCCATGCTACTGTCACCAAGTCATCCGAAAGACTTTAATATCACCCACACGCCACGTCACCGTTTTCTGCTAACTGTAACACGGAATTCAATGCAACCACTTGTCAATTTAAAATTCCTCAGGCACGAAAGAGTAGGATAAAAACCCACTTTCTATATTCATCTCATTCCTACCAAATGGACTAATAAGAGAAATATTCAAACAGATAGCATAGCAAAACCTCCTCCTTTTTGATAACCTGCGCCGATGGAGAACTACTCCTACGCCTCCTATGCGGAGTCCGGCGAGTCGTCGCCGAGGTCGCGTGACGTTGACTTTGAGAATCCGCAGCCGTGGGAGGATCAGTCGGGGACGAATAGCAACTACAAGGTGAAGTTTATGTGCAGTTATGGAGGTAAGATCCACCCTAGGCCTCATGATAACCAGCTGTCTTATGTCGGTGGAGAGACTAAGATCCTAGCTGTTGATCGTTTTGTGAAGTTTGCTGCTGTAAACGCCAAGTTAACGGCGTTATGCGACGGAGAAGTTTGTTTCAAGTACCAGTTGCCAGGTGAAGATCTAGACGCGTTGATTTCCGTCACGAATGATGATGATCTGGAACATATGATGCACGAGTACGATCGGTTGAATAAAGCCTCGCCTAGTCCGGCGAGATTGAGGCTGTTTATCTTTCCGGTTAGTGGTCAAAGTCCGGCATTGACTCCCCTTCACAGTTTCGGTTCGACTGAGGGGAGATCGGAGCGGGAACGGTTTATGGATGCGTTGAATTCTGGTCATGTTCAGCCTAACACGCCACCGTCAGCACCGTCGACGCATGGTAACATGGAACGGTTTTTCGGTTCGGACAAAGGAATGCCGTTGCAGCCATCTGGAGTTGCGTCAAAAACTCGAGATCATCATATCGCAGATCCGCATATTCATCCACATGAGCCAGAAATTGCTGTTCTAGATGAGCGAGGAATCGAAGCCGATCGGATCCAGAAACACATCCAGGATCTACAGAGGCTTCGAATTGCAGAAGAGCAACAACCGGCCGCTCTCTACAGTAAACAAAGTGATGATAATCTCGCTGCCGGTTACACAGGAGATTACTATGTCCCGAAAATGACCGAAAAAGTAGCTCCGACAACATTGCCGGGAAGTGTACCTGCTCCAGCTACCGGATACCAAATTTCCGGCGGATTTACAACATCAACCATATCATCGGATCAACAACCTGTTTACATGATTCCTTCTCACGGGAGTATGTATCACGCCCCCATGGCAAGACCTGCTACCGGTCCTGTCAATCCCGGCCAGGGATACTACGTCCAGAGGATGCCAACCGAGGTTTACCGAGATCAGCCAGTTTATAACGTTATGCCACCAGCACAACCAGTGGTGACTCAACAAACCACACTGTCGTCACAGCAGCAGTATCTACCACAAAAAGTGGCGACATATACGGAAGGCTATCGGATGGTCCAGTCAACCGCACCTGTGACAGATCCGGGTCCGGGGTATGCTCAGATGGCCTATGACAACGGGACTGGAAGGCAGATTTACTACACCACCCAGGGTACGGTTGCACAACCACAACAACAGCAACAACTGCAACAATCACAACAGCAATTGCAACCAACTGCACAACAGTATCAACCACAACAACCGCAACAACTGCAACAATCACAACAGCAATTGCAACCAACTGCACAACAGTATCAAGCAATGGCTGCCGCTGCAGCTGGGATGACATTAAATCAAGAGAGTGGCGGTACTAAGGCTGTTCCTGCTAATATGAAAGATTTCATATGAACTTGGGAATCTGTATGTACGATCCTTCCAGATTCTATGAGATTTTCCCCATTACGTACGTTATGTGGACCTCATATTCTGAAAATAAGGTGGACTTTTTCGAATTGAAATGGTTAGATCCAGAACAATTGTTGTATGTTATTCATGGAAAAATTGTTTTTGATCTGGATTTAATTATTTTATTTTTGAAAATTGCCATAAGTGTAAGTTTAATTAATTAATGCTTTTGGGGAGATAGGAAGGACCTAATTCACAGAAATAGTCTTATAATTATTTGTACTTACCCCTTATCACTCCTAAAAATTTATATGATTTGGATGCTACTATTTTCGAAGCTTTAATTTTACTCCTGTTATGTCGGTAGTTGAGTGCAAATTTATTGGTATAGTTTTTTTACTTCTTTGCCTATATATATGAAATCTGTGTGCTCCTACGCCTCATTTTTCTCTTACCAATTGTTTTTAATATTTATAGTTCAAATATGTTGCAATTTGGTAAGGATTGTCATTTTGGATAGTGTGATAATCACAATTATGATGAGAATGTTAAGAATTTATGAATGTTTGAGTGGTTTGATTTTTTGATTTAACTTCTTTACCTTCAACAACCTTTATCTTTTCACTTATTTTTATTTTTAGGTGTTGTTCGGTTCGTTTTCTGTTAATACCTGAATTGATATATATAGCTGATTGTATGAATATAGTTGTCTGTATGTTAACAGATAAGTTGTTGTTCGGTTATCATGCTGAATAAACAGTTTGAATGTCAAAAATGACCATTTTACCCCCAGTCTTTATATCTACTATAATTCCAAATAAACAGAAAATAAACAAAAAATAATCAAAAAATACAAGAAAATAATATATAACATATATCTACAGTCTACTATAACATATACCTACTATATATAATCAGAAAATCACAAGAAAATCACAGAAAATCACGATGGCTACTGTGTATATCAATGGCTCCTGTGTATCGATGACTATTGTGTGTCATGGAAACGATGGGTTGGAAATCAGACATCAATAGCTTTAGTAACAGAGAGCTCGATGGAGAGAAATAAAAAAACGATGTACACAGAGAATCGATGGGTTAAAATCAAAAAATCGAAGGGTTTAAATCCAGAAAATCGATGTACACAGAGAGCTCGATGGAGAGAAATCAAAAAATCGATGGGTTTAAACCTAGAAAATCGATGTACACAGAGAGCTCGACGGAGAGAAATACATGTGAGAAATAACGTAGAAAACGATGGAGTCTTCCCGTTCCAGTAACTGTTGTTATTCGGTGTTTGAGATAGATGTGTAATAACCGCATTTTTATTATTAAAGGAAGCTGGGAGGGGAATATTTTCTTTAACCTGAAGTGGAGGGGGGTTAGTGTAAAAGTTAGTAGAAAAGGGGGGTTAAGCCTTTACCCTATCTCATTTGTATATGTGTGGCGACTAAGAGCAGCAGATCTCGGGCGATTATTGGGAGATCCGGAAGAAGAAGGAAACATTTTTTTAGATTCAATCTTCTATCGATTTTCCTCCAAGGTAAGATTTCTTTGATCAGTATTTCCTATTAATAGAAATTTGTAGAATGAGTAAGACTTCTCATGGAAATGGGTGAAGTCTGATGTTTGTGTTGAAAAGGATTAGGGTTTTGGGATTTTATGTTTAACCCTCCTAAATCTATTTAGAACTTTGGATGTTTAGGATTGATTTCTGTTTGAGTATAAATCTTTCATCGCCAGAAGTGTTTCCCTTTGTGGTGGGTGTGGGGCCAAGATCGCCGCCGTATTGGAAAGCGATTAACTTGCGGCATCGAGGGGGGGCTTCGAGAGATGCTCTACCGGGAGTTCTCCCCGGGAGCCTGCTCATACCGGGAATTCTCCCCAGGAGCTGCACATACCGGTCCATATTGGGGGAAGGGGGAGTCGGGCGATCCCGGTACTTGTAGGTCGGGTGACCCGGGATGCCTAAGACCGAGAGGTACCGGGAGTAGGCAACCAGGCGACCCCGGGAGCCACTCGACCGGTCTAGCCGGGGAGTTGTCATCAGCGAGGGGTTAAGTGAGTGGAGTGTTGGTCGACCCTATCCAGTGAGTTTGAGTGAATAGGGAGTTCTCAGGGTGGGGTTTTGACTTTGGTTGCGATTAAGAATTGAACCATCTTCTCATCTTGTTTGTGCCATAGGAAGGAACTGATCCCGGTCGGTAACGTAGGTGGGAAGAGTTAGGCAAGCGGCCAGGTGAGTTTTTCTAACTAATGGTTTTCCGATAATTATGTTGTTAAAGGCCTATGAAAGTTTCTTAAAGAATTTCTATCATTTATGCTTGCTTTATACCTGGGAGATTTATTATAGGTGAGTTATGTTTTGTTGTCGTTGAAATGTATGCATACATTGTTGTTAGTGAGATGGCCAAGTCGAGGTGTGTGTCATGCTTGTGCTCATACCGGGAGGTGTGTTCCGTATATGTCATTAGGGGGGGGGGGGGGGGGTTGTCCCAAATAAGGCAGTGTGAGCCAGACACATCTTTACTTCCGCGTAACGGTAGTGTGTGCCAGAAGCGTGTTTGTAAGTACGATGTTTTATTTTTAAAAGTTGAATTGGTTTATATTTCGATAAATCTCTTATGTGGCTTTGGCGTGAACTGTATTAGAGGGAACTCACTAGACTTTTCGGTCTAACCCTCGCTCTTTTCAAAACTAAAAACCTTCTTAGGAAAGTACCCGGCAGAGGGTTCTTGCAAGGACAGGAGAAGTTGTAGGCGAGAAGTGTGGCATAGGAAAAGATTGCTACGAGATCCCATATTTAGTTAATTTATGTATTAAACCTCAGTTGTGTATTAGGTTGCCTTTCCGCAAACCTTGCGATTTAATTGTTGACTTGGGGGCTATTTATGGAACGAAATTTCTTATATTGATATTATGTTTAGTTAGTGATTGTTTGGGTTGCTACAATTGGTATCAGAGCCATAGTTTAAGGGATTTAGGTGACCGGATGGGCCTAAACTTAAACTGTGGAGTAGGAGGACACAACTGAGAATATAGGAAGCCTTTAAGGAATACCTTGATCGTCGAGAGTTGTGACAACGGTAGCGAGGACCCTCATGTAAGGTAAATTCAGAATTACATCTGGCCAATGACATTATGAATTTACAGGTGCATGGGTACACTCGATTACTATCGTTGAGGCGATTGGTAGGGGAAGTATGGGTAGTGAGACCTATCATTGGAAGGATAGCGTTGTTCGTGGTTTGTTGTTAGAGCTAGTGTATGGTATTAAGGTTAGTACCTTTAGGGTAAGTATTATGCGGAATGTAGATATTTCGACTTGAGGAAGAACGTCTTGGGTTCAAGAGAGAAGATTAACCGTTAGGGGTAGGCTCCTAGTTTCTAGTGGGTCACCATTTTGGTAGTGGGTTACGTCGATCAATAGAGATCTTCAGAACTTCAGCTCAAGTATCGTGTAGCAGAGGGGAGCCCTGTCTAATCAGTTAATGGAAGGGTGGTTGAGGAGTAGTAGCTGGACTGTTTGATATTATGGAGTAAGGATAGGATGGAGACGAGCCATTGTTGGTAAGATTATTTGGGTCAAGGTGAAGACGTTTGATCTGCAAATCTTTAGTCGCGGTGGTAACAGAGTAGTTGGACATGCAAGCATGTTGGGAAACTTTGGTGCTGAAGGTGGTTGTAATTGTGAGGGACCTGACTGGTTGGTCGGAAGTAAGAGTCGGTGATACATTGGTGTGAGTGTAAGCAGACGACCTTACGAGAGTGAATAACCTTCAATGAAAAATGAGTATCATGCATGGTGTTTTCGAATAAGTTGCTTGAGTCTTTCATGTCATATATATTAGTGTGTGTGCACCTTATGAGTCATTTGTTTTGAAAATGAGATAGCGCGTGTAAACGTGTGTTGGTTTTGGAAAAGGGCAAGTTTATTGCATGGTGTGCTAAATTTTGAACTCGGTAATTTGAGAACTATTTCATTTCTTTTATAAATGAGTTAACTTTTGTGGAAAATATAGTATCATTTGACCGCATGATTTTATAAGGGATACTGGTATGGACATAGTCATGCCAACAAGGGTGGAAGTCGACAGACTCACTCAGCATAAGTAATTTTGCTAGAATTTCATGAATCGCTTGAGTAATTTTCATTGAAAATATTTTCAAATGTGACAACATCGATTTTGGTTGGATAAGGTTCATTTCTTCGTGGAGTCGAGTGAGAACGATCATTGAAATTGTCTCGCATGGATATTCAATTATGCCGGAGTAGTGTCGTGGATACTCAAGCTTGTATCGTTTTGAGGTACTTGCCGGATTTCAAATGTGTCAAATGTTTTCAAACTAGTATCTTGTCGTGCATGAAGGCTATGAACTCTAGGTCGTAAGGAAGTATTGCGGTTAAGGAGGAGGGAAGGTGTGGAGAGTGAAGGGTAGCGTTCGAGCCGTTGTTGGTCGATTCATGACCTTGGAATTCCCACTAGGGAAAGGCAGGGATCAACGGGAGCCTTAGCCTTTGATGTTGAGAATGATTTGTTTTGCGGTAGCATACGCTTCTATCGGTAACTGGAGATATGGTAGTTGACGGATGGTGTTGTCGGGGTGGAATCTGAAGCCGTTAGGATACCTCTTTTAGCAGCATATTGATAAGTAACGTTGTGGTTTTTGGATGAAGAGTCGTCGACGTCAAGTCGGAGTTTAAGATGGCCTAGTAATCAGATTATATCAAGTAAGTCTTGTACCTTCAGCGTGCGAAGTCGGCGGGGCATCGAGATAGTAATGATGTGTTGGAAGGAGTAGGTTCGTTGGGAATCTTTGTTGGTCGGAAGCATTGTTGAAGTCAAAGGGCAGTTGTTGAGGTCTTTATCGGGATGTGGGAAATGAAGAAGTACCTATAGTTTTTTTTGCTGAGTGTACGTGAGAAAGCAAGGAGTTGTACGGGAAAGGCGTGTACCCTCTTGGTGTCGGACCACCTCGTGTGGGTATAACGAAAATGGAAGACCGCTAGTTTGGTCAGGTGAATTCCTATAAGGTTCTGGGGGTTTGTTTAGGAGTGAAGTACATGTAGCACAACTGAAGTGGTTGCGCTCTGAGTATTTAGGTTTGCGAGGTAGTATGCTTAATCTTATAGACTACCTGAGTTTGTTTCTGGCAGATCGCGATAAGCCGACTAGAAGCGAAATCGTGTTGAGTGGTTTAAATGATCATGATTTTGTGGGTGATGTAACACCCTAAAAATAGGGATAACAAAAATCCGAAAAACGGACATGAGGTATACTGAAATTGCCATAGCAAGAGCCTCCCAAAAATGAGGAATATATAAATAACCTGTTTAATCACAATTTGTAATTTAAACGGACAATAAAATAACAACCAACTAATCTCATTTCTACATCTAGAAAAGAGATTACAAAAGGGTTGTCATCTATAAGCCCAACGGTTCAATCCCAAAAGAAGTAGCGTCCAAGTGCAAAATCCCCAAGCTCTCACCCAAAGCATCTAAACCTGCTTAGGAACGGCGTCGCTAGAACCTGAGATACACATCGACACCAAACAAGTGTTAGGCCAAAAAGCCTAGTGAGTTGAACAATAATAAACATGCATGATCAGTTACAATTATTATCAGCAGTTAACCAGAGTTCAATATATGTGGAGTCAAGAGACATCCGAAAGGCCCGGCACACCCAAGGACTATACCAAAGAAAATTCCTCGAATGGCGGAGGTCTAGGCACATACCATCATAGTGGCGCCCAAGACTACATCCTCCTAGTGTCTACTGACTTGGTTCGTCCAACATAATTTATAGGAGGTCTTCAGGTATATTTCAACCAACACATTTCGATACCAACCAAGGGTACAATGTTACCATCCCAACACATAAGTCCATTATGAGACCCAAATACCAACATAATCAATGTTTAGACATTTAATCACCAAAAAGGCATTCCGGGTAGAATTTATCATCTACTATAATCCATACATCCCAAATCATGCAAAGATATTCAATATATATATATATATATATATATATATATATATATATATATATATTCATGGAGTCAACGCCCAACACCCGATACCATAGAGTAAAACATGGCATTTCACACAAAATCACATAATCAACCTTTTTTCATAATTAAATCCCACATACTTGAACATATAGAGATAAATAACAACAACTAGAAGAATATGATGTGTATCTAGTTTTAACAAAGGTTAGTAAACTCACAATCTAGGTTTTTGGACCAAAACCTAGAAAAGTGTCAAACCCTAGAAGTTGGAGAAGATGAGACTTGAAGTGGAGAAGGTGAACTTGAAGAACCCCCTAGAAATCTTCTTGGTAGGTAATAAATGCAAGGTCCACAACCCCAACCACCAAAATGGTTTGCAATAAATGAGAGTTAGGGTTTGGAGAGGTATGGGTGTGGTTTTGGGCTCTCAAAATCACCAAAGAGAATAGATGAAATGTGAGGAATGAAATGAAAATCGGCTGAAGCTCATTTAAATGGGATTCCCCCGTCGGCGATAGTGCCCGGCGATAGTGCCATGGGCACTATCGCATGTCACAATCGCGAAGGTTCCCACCCCCACGGTACAAGCTCGGCGATAGTGCCATTGGCGATAGTGCCAAGGCACAATCGCTGGCATCCTTCAGCCCACGGTACGTCCCTGGCGATAATGCCTCCGGAGATGGTGCCAATGGCACAATCGCCAGGCACAACCGCACCAACCCAAAACAGCCCGAAACTTAACCAAATTCGATAGCGAGTGAGAGGTTTGAACGATTAACAAAGGTAATTTGATTATATGACGTTTCGACATAAAAATGATCAAAAAGGTGCGCACAAAGACACGTATTCACACATAAGCACAATTAATGTATTAAGAGAGACATGATACTTACCTTAAGAATTTACGGGTGTTACAATCCTCCCCACCTAAATGGGATTTCGTCCCCGAAATCTTACTCTAAGCAAACAAGTGAGGATATCGCTTCTTCATATCATCCTCGGACTCCCACGTGATATTAGCACCCCGATGATGCTTCCATTGAACCTTTACCATCACCACATCTTTATGCCGTAATTTCTTTACTTTCAATTCCAAAATCGACTCTGGTTCTTCCACACAACAATTTCCATTGTCCACCCGAATCTCTGACAAGGGAATCACGCTTTCCTCCTGCGCTAGGCACTTCCGAAGATAGCACACGTGAAAAGTAGGATGTATCCCATCCATTTCTGGGGGTAAATCCAACCGGTAGGCTTGTAACCCAATTTTCTCCAATATGACGAAAGGCCCAAGGAAACGAGGACTAAGCTTCCCACGTTTTCCGAACCGTATGATCCTCTTCCATGGAGACACCTTCAACATGACCCGGTCGCCCACTTGAAACTCAACCGGTCTTCTCTTCTTGTCCGCATAACTCTTTTGTCGGTCTTGCGCCGCCTTTAGTCTATCCCAAATCTCTTTCACCTTGTCCGCCGTCTCTTGCACTATTTCCGGCCCGGCGAATTGCTTCTCGCCCGCTTCTAGCTAACAAACTGGGGTTCTACACTTCCGCCCATACAAGGCCTCGAACGGTGCCATTCCAATACTAGAATGGTAACTGTTGTTGTACGCGAACTCTACCAAAGGTAGGTGTGAATCCCAACTTCCCCCAAAGTCTATTACACACGATCTCAACATATCTTCTAGTGTCTGGATCGTCCTCTCGCTTTGACCATCCGTTTGAGTATGATACGCCGTGCTCAAATTTAGTCGAGTACCCAACTCCTTTTGCAAACTAGCCCAAAAGTTCGAAGTGAATCCGCTGTCCCGATCCGATACAATAGATTGCGGAACTCCGTGCCTCGACACCACCTCATCAATATAAAGCTTGGCCAACTTCTCCATTGGCAAGGTCTCCCGCATTGCAAGGAAATGCGCACTTTTTGTCAACCGGTCAATAATTACCCAAATGGTGTCGTGCCCACGCAAGGTCTTTGGTAACTTCGTCACGAAATCCATAGTGTTGTTGTCCCATTTCCACTCGGGAATAGACAACGGTTGCAAACTCCCATACGGTCTTTGATGCTCCGTTTTGACTTGGAGGCATGTGACACACCTTTCCACATAGTTAGCCACATCCAGCTTCATCACCGGCCACCAATAATTCAACTTTAGGTCTCTATACATCTTGGTGCTACCGGGATGTATAGAATATTTCGACTTTTGTGCTTCCTTGAGAAGTAAGTCACGATTTCCCCCAATCTTTGGCACCTAAATTCGCCCTTGAAAGAGTTTGAGTCCACGACCATCTTCTGTTAAGAGTTCTTTTTGCTTGGACATAACCTCAGCTTTGAGGTTCTCTTCTTTAAGTGCTTCCGCTTGACTCGTTCTTATACTTTCCAACAAACTCGACACCACATCGATTCTGGTAAGGGACATTTTGACACCTCCATCATGACTCCTTCGACTCAACGAATCCGCCACCACGTTGGCCTTACCGGGATGGTAGAGTAAATCGCAATCGTAATCCTTCAAAAGTTCTAGCCATCTCCTTTGTCGCATGTTGAGTTCCTTTTGATCGAAGATGTACTTGAGACTTTTGTGATTTGTGAAAAGAGTACACTTGGTCCCATACAAGTAGTGTCGCCACAACTTTAACGCGAAAACTACCGTCGCCAACTCCAAATCATGAGTCGGATAGTTCTTCTCATGGTCCTTTAACTGACGCGACGCGTAGGCTGTTACTTTTCCCCTTTGCATTAGGACACACCCAAGTCCCATCTTGGAAGCGTCACTAAACACCACAAAGTCTTCCGATCCTTCGGGTAGGGATAAGATCGGAGCTTCGCACAACTTCCTCTTGAGCGTCTGAAAGGCTTGCTCTTGCGCATCGGTCCAAAGAAACTTGACGTTCTTCCTTGTAAGAGAGGTGAGCGGTGTAGCTATCTTGGAAAAGTCTTGAATGAAACGCCGGTAGTAGCCCACCAAACCCAAGAAGCTTCGAATCTCCGTCGGACTTGTTGGAGGCTCCCAACTCATCATTGCATCGATCTTTACGGGATCCACTTTTACCCCGTCCTTTGATACCACATGCCCCAAGAATTGTACCTCTTGGAGCCAAAATTTGCACTTCGAGAACTTCGCAAACAGTTTCTCCCTTCTTAGAACTTCCAATACTTCCCGTAAGTGTTTCCCATGCTCGGACTCATCCTTTGAATATATTAAAATATCGTCGATGAAGACAATCACGGATTTATCCAAGAACGGGCGACACACACGGTTCATCAAATCCATAAATACGGCCGGAGCGTTGGTTAAGCCGAAAGGCATCACCAAAAACTCATAATGAACGTATCGCGTTCGGAAAGCCGTCTTCGGAATGTCCTCCTTCTTCACTCTTACTTGATGATAATCGGACCGAAGATCAATCTTAGAGAAACATCCCGCGCCTTGAAGTTGATCAAAAAGATCGTCGATGCAAGGTAGAGGATACTTATTCTTCACCGTGACTTTGTTAAGCTCTCGGTAGTCGATACACATACGCATGGATCCGTCCTTCTTCTATACGAACAAAAACGGTGCTCCCCAAGGTGACGAACTTGGTCGAGTGAAGCCCTTCTCCAACAAATCTTGAAGTTGCGTCATCATCTCCTTCATTTCTGTCGGTGCCAAACGATATGGAGCACGAGCTATCGGAACCGCTCCCGGTGTGAGGTCAATCTGAAACTCCACTTGCCGCTCCGGTGGTAATCCGGGTAAATCTTCCGGAAAGACGTCCGGATAATCTTGCACCACCTCCACATCTTCTATCGACTTCTTTTCTTTCTTCGCGTCCACAACGTAGGCCACATACGAAGGGTAACCCTTCGCTAAAAACTTGCGAGCCTTAAGAGATGAGATAATAGGATTATTCCTCTTTCCTTTCTCCCCATAAATGGTAGTCACACCATTTTCCGGCAATGGCACTTGGATCATCTTTTTGGAACAAAAGATGTCCGCCTTATGCCTTGCTAACCAATCCATACCTATGACTACATCAAACCCTCCTATAGCCATAGGTAATAAATCCACTCCGAAAGAATTCCCATCGATCTCTAGAGTGCAATCACAAAAACGGTCACGAATGATCACTTGATCCCCATTAGCTAGTTCTACTATTAACGCATCGGGAAGGACACTGATGGGAGTGGTGAATTGTTTACAAAAAGTATCCGACACAAAGGAACATGTAGCACCCGAATCAAACAAAACACGAGCAGGCAAGGAGTTTACTAGAAACGTACCCGAAACAACATCCGCGGTCTCCTTTGCCTCCTCGGTAGTCATCCGGAAAGCTCGACTGGGCATCCTTGGTGGTTGCTCGACTCTAGCCGTCGAACCCACGGAATTTACACCATTACCTCCCACTAGCTTTGGGCAATCCCTCTTCATGTGCCCTGGTTCTCTGCACTCATAGCATACCGGCCCCCGGATGGGACACTCTCGAGTCACGTGGTCCTTCCTACCACACTTGGCACACCCCGTTGGACCGGAATAAGTTCTTGCAACACACGGCCCCGAGTGCTTTGAATTGCACTTGTGGCACCACCGGTCTTCACGACGATGATCACCCGCTCTCCCGCTTACAAAAGGTTTTGATTGCCGAACGGGCCCAGATGACCCTTCCCACTTTCGTTTCTCACTGACAACCTTCTTCTCTTCCCTTTCGGCATTGATGTCGTCCTCCACGAGCAAGGACTCTTTGATAACCTCTTGTAATGTTGAACACTTAGCATTCCTTACCGCCGATCGCATCCCGGCCGGTAACCCTTGATGATAGGCTTTAATCTTTGACCTTTCATCGGGGACTAGATGTCCCACCAAGTTTAGTTTCTCCAAAAAGAGTTTGGAGTAGCCAACCACAGACAGGTTCCCTTTCTTCAGATCTTGGAACTCCCGCTCCAACTTGTCCATCGAACGCTCACTACAATACTTGTCCATAATCTTCTCCTTGAACACCGACCAAGTTAACTTAGCCAGAACTTCAGGAGTGAGGACTGATCGAGTGAGATTCCACCAAATCAAAGCCTCTCCCCGAAGTAGTTGGGAAGCAAACTTGACCCGTTGGGAGGGATCACACTCGCTTGACTCAAAGGCCATATCTACCTCTTTGAGCCAGTACATGCAAGCAACCGGGTTATCTGAACCCGCAAACTCCTTAGGGTGGCACCCCAGAAACGCCTTGTAAGTGCACTCCTTAGTCTTCGTCCGGATCCCTTCAGCGGATGGTTCTTCAACCGTTACCACATTTGGTCCACCCGACCCCACAATAATGTTTTCAGCCATCGTCTCAGGTTGTCTGTGGCTAGCGTCTCGATCCTCTAGGAGTTTCATGAAAAACTCTTGTTGTTGGGTCATGGACGAAGTCATGGCCAACTGTTGTTGAGCCAAGGCCGCATTCATGGCCAACATCATGCTATCCCGAAGCCGGGTCTCCATGGTAACTTCCTCCATGATGGTGTTACCTGTATTGAGGTTCCGGCGCGGAATATGCTCCGGCCCTCCTCCCAATATTCTGGGTATAGGAATGTCATCGGAGGTTGCCCCCACCGGGGGTCGTACTGCGGCAGATTCCACTTCTGGTTGCCCCTCGGGCATGTCCGGTGCTCTACTTCGAGTGTTTACCATCCCAATCTGCCACATACGTACGAGAAATAGATTGAGAAAAGACTAAACGAGATGAACTCATTGTACGTACTACTACCTTCATTAATTATCATAATAATAGTAAACCAAGTATGCTCACGTAACAATGCATTCATAATAGCAGTAGCTAAGTGAATATATGAACGAACCATACACAAGAATTCTTGTCACCATCATCACAACTTTTAATTAAAGTAATTCCGTAATCCTAACGCTCTCCCCACCAAGGATTTCTACCCCAAGTGGACAGTGAAGTCACAACGTCTAAAGCTTAAGTCTAGATATGCTAAACAATACCTAGTTCACTTAAACTAAAGCTCTGATACCAACTTGTAACACCCTAAAAATAGGGATAATAAAAATCCGAAAAACGGACATGAGGTATACTGAAATTGCCATAGCAAGAGCCTCCCAAAAATGAGGAATATATAAATAACCTGTTTAATCACAATTTGTAATTTAAACGGACAATAAAATAACAACCAACTAATCTAATTTCTACATCTAGAAAAGAGATTACAAAAGGGTTGTCATCTATAAGCCCAACGGTTCAATCCCAAAAGAAGTAGCGTCCAAGTGCAAAATCCCCAAGCTCTCACCCAAAGCATCTAAACCTGCTTAGGAACGGCGTCGCTAGAACCTGAGATACACATCGACACCAAACAAGTGTTAGGCCAAAAAACCTAGTGAGTTGAACAATAATAATCATGCATGATCAGTTACAATTCTTATCAGCAGTTAACCAGAGTTCAATATATGTGGAGTCAATAGGGGAGACCCATAGCACCAATCAAGTTCCACTCAAAGAGTCGACATACCTTGATGCCATCTATCAAGAGACATCCGAAAGGCCCGACACACCCAAGGACTATACCAAAGAAAATTCCTCGAATGGCGGAGGTCTAGGCACATACCATCACAGTGGCGCCCAAGACTACATCCTCCTAGTGTCTACTGACTTGGTTCGTTCAACATAATTTATAGGAGGTCTTCAGGTATATTTCAACCAACACATTTCGATACGAACCAAGGGTACAATGTTACCATCCCAACACATAAGTCCATTATGAGACCCAAATACCAACATAATCAATGTTTAGACATTTAATCACCAAAAAGGCATTCCGGGTAGAATTTATCATCTACTATAATCCATACATCCCAAATCATGCAAAGATATCCAATATATATATATATATATATATATATATATATATATATATATATATTCATGGAGTCAACGCCCAACACCCGATACCATAGAGTAAAACATGGCATTTCACACAAAATCACATAATCAACCTTTTTTCATAATTAAATCCCACATACTTGAACATATAGAGATAAATAACAACAACTAGAAGAATATGATGTGTATCTAGTTTTAACAAAGGTTAGTAAACTCACAATCTAGGTTTTTGGACCAAAACCTAGAAAAGTGTCAAACCCTAGAAGTTGGAGAAGATGAGACTTGAAGTGGAGAAGGTGAACTTGAAGAAACCCTAGAAATCTTCTTGGTAGGTAGTAAATGCAAGGTCCACAACCCCAACCACAAAAATGGTTTGCAATAAATGAGAGTTAGGGTTTGGAGAGGTATGGGTGTGATTTTGGGCTCTCAAAATCGCCAAAGAGAAAAGATGAAATGTGAGGAATGAAATGAAAATCGGCTGAAGCTCATTTAAATGGGATTCCCCCGTCGACGATAGTGCCCGGCGATAGTGCCATGGGCACTATCGCATGTCACAATCGCGAAGGTTCCCACCCCCACGGTACAAGCTCGGCGATAGTGCCAAGGCACAATCGCGGGGTACAATCGCTGACATCCCTCAGCCCACGGTACGTCCCTGGCGATAGTGCCTCCGGTGATAGTGCCAATGGCACAATCGCCAGGCACAATCGTGCCAACCCAAAACAGCCCAAAACTTAACCAAATTCGATAGCGAGTGAGAGGTTTGAACGATTAACAAAGGTAATTCGATTATATGACGTTTTGACATAAAAATGTTCATAAAGGTGCGCACAAAGACACGTATTCAAACATAAGCACAATTAATGTATTAAGAGAGACAGGATACTTACCTTAAGAATTTACGGGTGTTACAAGTGACCCAAATTTGAGCAAGACAAAGTCGTGAAACAAATTTATCTCAAATATTGGTGTTAAGATCGGCATGAAGAGGATGGTATCTGGTATGCGTACCAAGTGTTGCGGAGATTTTGATGGTATGGTGATGATGTGGTAGGGTGATGAATGTTTAGATGAGTTAGTGTTATTTTATGCCAAAGTAGTCGTACAAGTCAATATAGTGGTAAGGAGCTTATTTGAGGTTAAGTATTAGACTTGTGTCGATGTTATAGGATGGGCACTGGTGGAAATCCTTGCTCAGAGATTCCCAGTGAGCTATCCGAAAGTGTCAAGTATATGGCGGAGATGTATGGATGTTGGTTGGGTTGGCGATATTGCTAATTTGAAGTTTATGGGTTCGAGTGATAGTTGATGGCAACTTTATAGAGGAACCTTGGGTTCCTGGGTCACGAAGAGTTGTTGGACAAGGTCATATTATTCCAGTGATATATTGATGGGAATGTCGAACGATTTAGTTCTTTATGTGTTGTAGGAGACAGGGAAAATCCGTGAGAATGTCGAAGTATTCTTTGAGCGTGAAGGAAACCTACCGATAGTGTAGGAGAGTGAGAAGGGTGCAGTGCCTTCGAACAGTGGGTAATGTTTTGGGAGAGCGTGGTAAAATGTCTCGCATGAGGATTGTCGGTAACCGTTTGGTGAAGTGTAGTAATGTAATTGTGTTTCGACGCATTGGAATTGTTGGGAAAGTGGGTAACCTGAGAGTAAGAAGTTTGGCAAGTGACTCAGAAATGAGAATTTATGTTTTCAAAATTTTTGATAGTGAGTTTATAAACCCTAGTGAGGGTGTGAGAAAGGGGATTAGAGTGTATGCTATGGTTCTGGTGTTTAGAAAGCTAAATCGTGTGGTTGGTCTAAGGATTGGACTAGCTAGTGAGCCTACCATTAGACGCATATTTGTTGTTCTCGAGAAGGAAGTGGAAGAGGTGGTTGGATGTAGTGCTCGGAGTGAGTCAAACTTGGTAATTGTGTGGGAAAGGTTCCAAGTGAACCTGTCTTCCATTGTTAAGTTATTTAGAATAGTTTGGTGGGAGCATGGTCACTCTATGTTGGAGTGGGTGAAGCTTGGATTTATTCCAAATATAACCGGACGATGGTTGGATGCGACGAGAAATTGAAGTGGGTGTCATTATGATTCGTTCAGTTGGAACTAGTGGGCTATGAAGGTAATGAAATGCGGAATTTTCCTTTATTTATCTGGGATTGGAGTGATGACCTTTGGGGCGATGTATGTTTATTGCGTATGACTTGGGTATCACCGTTTTGTGAGCAGTATGGTTTGAGAAAGAAAGTGCTTTTACGTTCGACGTATGCCGTATTGAGAGAAGTTACTTTGCAATGGCTGGTTACCGGATGAAGAAACTCATAATTGTGAGTTTATTGTGATAACTAAGGTTGACTATATGTTATGTTGGCGAGTTGAGTGGTTATTGTTTTAGTCAGGAATGCATGTTGTCGGAGGAGTTGACTCTGGTAAAATGTTGGCGAGTTGAGTGGTTATTGTTTTAGTCAGGAATGCATGTTGTCGGAGGAGTTGACTCTGGTAAAATTCTTCTTTCAAGAAACGAAATTGTATGTGAAAACCTTATCGTGGTGTGTTTTTAAGAATCGGTAGTCCAGGTGTGGGCGAAGCAGAAAATATCTGGTTTAATTGTTGAGAGACGTTACAAGTATATTAAACGATCCATTCCGACATAAGAAAGTCATGGTTAATCGAGGGGTGGATCTGATGGATATTTGCGTCTATGAAATTGATTTGGATGGCTTGGGCGACTAAGTGGTAAGTTGATTAGGTTAAAAGTATGAGTCTTGAGTTCCAAGTAAGGATAAGGTAATGTTAAAAGTCTCGCTTTGGAAGGCTGTTGATCATTATAGGAGGAAAGGAAGGTTGAGGTCTAGGTGTGTTGGGCCTTTCGCTACTATAGCACGAGTGGGAAAGGTGGTCGGTAGACTAGATTTACCGAAGAGTGTCAAGGTGCCCAATCCTTTTTCCATGTGTCGAACCAGAAGGAGTGCTTAGCAGAATCCGATGTGGTTGTGCGTTAGACTTTGTTTTTCCGAGTGGATGAGAAGTTAAGTTATGTGGAGGAACCGGTGGCTATCCTGGACCATAAGGTGAAGAAGTTGAGGAATAAGGAAATTCGACTTATGAAAGTGCAGTGGCAATTTCACAAAGGACAAGAAGAGATTGGGAACTAGAGTCGGACATGAGATCCCAGTACCCCATTCTGTTCAGCGATGGAATTCTGGGGACGAAATTCTTTTGAGGGGATATATTGTAATAACCACATTTTTATTATTAAAGGAAGCTGGGAGGGGAATATCGTCTTTAACCTGAAGTGGAGGGAGGTTAGTGTAAAAGTTAGTAAAAAAGGGGGGGTTAAGCCTTTACCCTATCTCATTTGTATATGTGTGGCGGCTAAGAGCAGCAGATCTAGGGCGATTATTGGGAGAACCAGGAAGAAGAAGGAAACATTTCTTTGGATTCAAGCTCCTATCGATTTTCCTCCAAGGTAAGATTTCTTTGATGAGTATTTCCTATTAATAGAAATTTGTAGAATGAGTAAGACTTCTCATAGAAATGGGTGAAGTCTGATGTTTGTGTTGAAAAGGTTTAGGGTTTTGGGATTTTATGTTTAACCCTCCTAAATCGATTTAGAACTTTGGATGTTTAAGATTGATTTCTGTTTGAGTATAAGTCTTTCATCGCCAGAAGTGTTTCCCTTGGTGGTGGGTGTGGGGCCAAGATCGCCGCCGTATTGGAATGCGATTAAGTCGCGGCGTCGGGGGGGGGGGGGGCTCCGCGAGTTGCTCTACCGAGAGTTCTCCACCGGGAGCTGCTCATACCGGGAGTTCTCCCCGGGAGCCTGCTCATACCGAGAGTTTTCCCCGGGAGCTGCACATACCAGTTGTTAGATCACAGATTTATTGGATTCAAGATCATCCAATCTGAAGACTGGAATTTGAAGCTAAAGTTGAAAAGCCACTCTCGATATTAGTCTAATGTTAGTTTGTAATAAAATGTCAAAGTTAATTATTGTATTTTATATTATTATAATATTCCTAAATATCTATTTGTTAAAGATATTTTAGGATATTATTTTGTTAGATATTTAGTTAGATTTTGTTAGGTGAGATAAGATTTGATCTCATATCAGATATCTCACAATCTGATCAATCACACTCACATACAACACACATCAACCCAAAACTGTTCACAGAGACAAAAACAACAGAGAGCTTCAAAGTATCATCCTTGTAATCGATTGTTGATAATCAAACAGGTTGTTTTATCTATATCTTGTTTGTTGTTTCATTTATCTGGTAAAGATCGTGTTCAATCACAAGGACCCATAATTGGTATCAGAGCTTAAAATAGATTCAGATCAAGTTTTTAAAGAACGACTCTGTGTTCTTCATTTCAAAATCATTTTCGAGTTTTAAAGTGTTTTTGGGTTTGAAATCGATCAGGTTAGGATCGATTAGTGTGCTAGATCGAGTTTGTAGTGTTTAATTCCAGTATAGATCTACAAACGATTCAATTTTTGTGTTTTTGTTGCAAAACTGTTCACGAGCAAAAACTCACTGTTCCATCGATCTTTTCTTCAAAAAGTGCTTGTTCTTTAGATCAACGACTTGTAATCTGTTCTAGAAGTGTTAGTGGTCGATCTGTCAAAGTTGGGACTGCTAATTCGAAGTCTAGATAGGTTTATTGTGGATTTTAGTCGTGTTTTCGAAGCTACAGGGACGAACTCGCGCAAAGTTCAAATTAGCGCCAGTTCATAGTCAGTTTTGCGCCATCAACGTCTAGCGCAAACTTGACTTTCGCGCCATCAACGTCTCGCGCAAAAGTTCTTTCGCGCGACCAACTACTCACGCAATCTTCAAAACGCGCGACCTATTTCTCACACAAACTTTGTTTTGCGCCAACCACGTCTCGCGCAAAACTTCCAGTTCGCGCGACCCGACTCTCGCGCAAAACTCCTTTTTGCGCCAGCTTCTTCTAACATAAAGTTGACTTTTGCACCAC
Source organism: Arctium minus (assembly GCA_954870635.1). Taxonomy (NCBI): domain Eukaryota; kingdom Viridiplantae; phylum Streptophyta; class Magnoliopsida; order Asterales; family Asteraceae; genus Arctium; species Arctium minus. The sequence continues at coordinate 38,107,079 of OX941080.1, read as the reverse complement.
CTTCAAGTAGCGCAAATTAAGCTTTTTGCGCCAGTTCCAGACTTGGTTAAATTTGGAAATTTTATTTCTGAATTTTATTTGATTTTATTTGGATTAACGATCATATCTGTCAAGTTCTTTTGTTACAGGAATCATGGATGATGATTTCATTGCTCCACCTAGAGAGAAAAGTCTGTCTCAGAAAATTTTAGATCTTCAAGAACAGTACAAACTAGATCAGATGTCTATTTCAAAAGAATTTTTATCATCTGCAACTGATATAAAATCTACTGTTTTAGAAAGAGGAAATTATGAGCAGTGGAAAATCCATTTCTTAGACTTTATTGACAAACATGAATTGAACACTTATATCAGATTATCTTTGCAGGAAGGGATGATGAAAATTCCAACAATGTTCAATTCTTTTTGAGGAGCTTATGGATTTATGGAAATGAAAGAGGTTCCAATATAGCTTAATGAATACACAGATGAGCAGAGAAGGAGACATGAAGCTGATAAATTTGCCAAAATTCTTATCTTGAAAGGAATTTCAGAAGAGATTACTATTCAATTGAATAGCAGACTTAGCAAATGGGCTACAGCAAAACAGTTATGGGATCATCTTGAAGATATATCAAAACTGTCTCCAAAAGAAAAGGTAATGGTTTTGGAAACTGAGAATGATGAGTTGAAAAGAAAGATCTCAGACTTAGAAGATCAAAGTGTCCAGATCCTGCAAGCAGCTTCTGTTGAAAGCTATGAAGAAAAGATAAAGAATTTGGAGAGTACAAACACTGAACTTCAAAAGAAAATATCAATATTTGCACAGAAGTTCTCAGATCTTTCCAAGAAGAGTATTGAGGAGAAGAAGGTGATTGAGCTTAAAAGTATAAAGCTTTCTCAACAAGTTAGTAACTTTGAGAAAATAATCACTTTGGAAAGAGATCAGTTTGCCAAAGAGAAGAAGACAATTGAAAAGAAGAACGTTGGATTCTTAAAAGAGATATCAGATGGAAGAAAGGGTGCTAAGAAAGGATTTGAAGAAGACAGAAGCACCTTTGAAGCTGCAATTAGAAAGCTTAATGCAAAGCTATCTGAACTTTCTAAGTGTGCACAGAAAGAGAAGAAAAAGAAGTGTGATCTTGAGACGAAGATTGACCTTCTTATCAAAGGAAGAGACAGTTATTCTTCAAAGATTACTGAGCTTGAAAAGATTATTTCAATGGTGGTGGTGACTGAGCACAAGACTCCAGAGTCAATTATCCACTCACCTAGAGATGATTCAGCTGATTCGGAATGCTCATTCAAGTCAGCTGCAAGCTCAACATCCAAATATGTTTCTTCAAAAAGGTCAGTTAAATCTTCTGATCAAATTCGTAGTACTAACCTTTTCTTTGATAGAAATACAGATAGTTCAGGTACACATCAAAGAAGAAGAAGCAGCTATAAAGAAGCTGAACTTGTTTGGAAAAGGCAACCAGTTAAAGAAAAGAAGGAAGAAAAGAAGAAAGATGAGCTGAAAAGTAAGAAGTCATGTGTACATACGCAGAATGCCAAGAAGAACAATGCGCATAAAGGTAAACCTGATTTTGTCTACACGAGAGATCAATTAATCAGTTTGTCAGGTAAGAAATTCTATTGTTCTTATTGTCGTACACATGATCCTGTTCATAAAACGAGTGACCATTACTGGTATGGTTATTACTCAATTACTCCCATAAGAATTGCAACTAACACAGTTGGATCCAAATGAAAATGGATACCAGAGAAAAGGGATGATTCTGTGTTGCAGGCACCTACTGTCAAAGGGGAGTAGGAAGAAGAATATGGCTCTTGAATACAGCAGTTCAAGACCCGAACTTAAATGTCAAGACGGAGGCTTCTAAGTAAATAAGCTTAGGACCCGTACTTCAACGAAGTTTGACTTCTAAACACAACAGGTTAGAACTCGTACTTCAGTGATCAAAAGACCTTACTCCTGTGCTGATAAGAGATTGTACTCCAATACTCCAATGAGGAAATCAACCATCAAGGGGGAGTACATATTTGTCTGAAACTTTAAATGCATATCTTTTACAAGATGATAATTTTTCTATGCATAATTTCAGGGGGAGTAAAAGACTTATGACTTCTGATTATTTCAGATCAGAACTCGTACTTTCATTGTTTTACTGCTTTTTGTCTTTTAATTCAATGTGAATAACGTTACTTTGACTTGACTTTAAGACTTTTGCAGTTTGAGAGACGCTTACATGTTCATATCTTTATGACTTTAAGTTTAGCTTCATGAGATGTAAGATCGCACGTAAAGGTATAATCCTTTATCTTAATCTCATATAGGGTTGAAAGCAGGACAACTTTCATTCATTGAAAACATGTTCTTAAATGTTCAAACCACTTCCCGAATCTCAAACCAATTTCATGAATTGGAAGTGTAATTTTAAATGTTTTCTAGATCTACTTTGTGCTTTAACTGATAAGTTAAACCATTTTGAGCATCACATGCTTTCTAGGAAAACATCGGATTTCATTGTGCTAGGACCTAACACAACTTCTATGGATACACGTTAACCAGTGTTTCCTACCCAAGAGGTTAATCCATGGTGATAGAGTGTGAGGATTTAAAAGAAATGAGTGTGGGTTGTGTGATTAGATATAATGCAAAAGAGAGTTCGGTTAGAAGTAAACTTAATGTTTAAAAGAAAGAGAGTGTGAGAACAGAGTTAAAAGAATACCAAAACTCTGCACCAACTACTTTCTGAGTCGGGCAACCACATTTCTAGTGTTTCACATTTCTTTGGTGAACATTATTGAAACAGACAACTAGCCCATGCCAACTCTTGATTAACCCCACCAGCTACTCATTTTCTTCTTAAAAGGAAAATCTTTCATTTTCAAAGGGGAAGCAGCACATTTGCTATCTGATTTTCATTTGGAAAATCTGGATATTGAAAAGAAGGAAGTCTGCCCCACCTTCGCATTTCACTCATGCACATTGAGTCTGTGTTTAACTTATTGTTGTCTCAGTGGTTTACACAATTTTGACCTTATAAGCAATCATCAAGTGCTTAATTCTTTCTATCACTTGCACGAACACACAATGAATTTGTTTCTTTGTCATAACGTTCATAGAAATTTCCTTTGTGGTGTTTCGATGATTGAATGAAAGCCCTGGGGGAGTGAACATCATAAAAGCTCCTTTCCAATGTGTATTCGTTACACACAGTGACTTAGTGTTACTGACAGGCATTTTTAACTGATTCATTTGTTGATTCAGGTGTTACTCGATTATTTTGTCTGGAATTGCAAAGATCTGGATGAATATCTTTTGAATTGACGAATCAGAGGCTCCAAATGAAAGACATTTCTTACTCAAAGTTTTAATGAAATCGTTACTCTATTCATCAAAAATGGGGAGAACCTAAAGCTTGAAGAAATGTCCATTACAATTACAAGTTGTGTCTCAAGAGACATTGGAAAAGAGAAGAGCTAACCAATAAATGCGAGTGATCAAAGTATTCTGAAGACATGCTGATTTTAGAGAAATTTTCTTTGAAGATACTTTGCTAAAGCATTCTGAGCTAAAGAAGAAGATTCCATCTTCTGAGCTGAAAGAGAAGACTGATTTTGAGCTGAAAGAGAAGACTGAATTGCTAAATCATTTTAGTAATGATCTTGATCCAAAGGGGGAGATTGTTAGATCACAGATTTATTGAATTCAAGATCATCCAATATGAAGACTGGAATCTGAAGCTAAAGTTGAAAAGCCACTCTCGATATTAGTCTAATGTTAGTTTGTAATAAAATGTCAAAGTTAATTATTGTATTTTATATTATTATAATATTCCTAAATATCTATTTGTTAAAGATATTTTAGGATATTATTTTGTTAGATATTTAGTTAGATTTTGTTAGGTGAGATAAGATCTGATCTCATATCAGATATCTCACAATCTGATCAATCACACTCACATACAACACACATCAACCCAACACTGTTCACAGAGAGAAAAACAACAGAGAGCTTCAAAGTATCATCCTTGTAATCGATTGGTGTTAATCAAACAGGTTGGTTTATCTATATCTTGTTTGTTGTTTGATTTATCTGGTAAAGATCGTGTTCAATCACAAGGACCCACACCAGTCCATACCGGGGGAAGGGGAAGCCGGCCGATCCCGTTACTTGTAGGTCGGGTGACCCCGAGATGCCTAAGACCGAGAGGTACCGGGAGTAGGCAACCGGGCAACCCCGGGAGCAACTCGACCGGTCCAGCCCGGGAGTTGTCATCAGCGAGTGGTTGAGTGAGTCGAGTGTTGGTCGACCCTGTCCAGTCAGTTTGAGTGAAAAGGGAGTTCTCGGGGTGGGGTTTTGACTTTGGTTGTGATTAAGAATTGAACCATCTTCTCATCTTGTTTGTGCCATAGGAAGGAACTGATCCCGGTCGGTAGCGTAGGTGGGAAGAGTTAGGCAAGCGGCCATGTAAGTTTTTCTAACTAAAGGTTTTCCGATAATTGTGTTGTTAAAGGCCTATGAAAGTTTCTTAAAGCATTTCTATCATTTATGCTTGCTTTATACCTGCGAGATTTATTATACGTGAGTTATGTTTTGTTGTCGTTGAAATGTATGCATACATTGTTGTTAGTGAGATGGTCAAGTCGGGGTGTGTGTTCCGCCTGTGCTCATACCGGGGGATGTGTTCCGTATATGCCATTGGGGGGGGGAGGGTGTCCCACATAAGGCAGTGTGAGTCAGACACGCCGTTACCTCCGCGTAACGGTAGTTTGTGCCAGAAGCGTGTTTGTAAGTACGATGTTTTATTTTTAAAAGCTGAATTGGTTTATATTTCGATAAATCTTTTATGTGGCTTTGGCGTGAACTGTATTAGAGGGAACTCACTAGACCTTTCAGTCTAACCCTCACTATTTTCAAAACTAAAAACATTTTCAAGAAAGTACTCGACAGAGGGTTCTATCAAGGGCAGGAGAAGTTGTAGGCGAGAAGTGTGGCATAGGAGAAGATTGTTGCGAGATCCCCGATTTAGTTAATTTATGTATTAAACCTCAGTTGTGTATTAGGTTGTTTTTCCGCAAACCTTGGGATTTAATTGTTGACTTGGGGGGCCATTTATGGCATGAGTTTTCTTATATTGATATTATGTTTAGTTAGTGATTGTTTGGGTTGTTACAAGATGGAGAAATGGGAGAAGTCAGCTGTATTATGAAAAGGGGTTAGGTTTTGTTTTAATTAAAGTGGGTAGTTGGGAGTAATGGGGGTAGATAGGGAAATTAAAAGATAATTAGTTGTTGAGTAGTAAATACTTTAAGTTTGTAGCTGATTCGGTCAGCCACCAGCTGGCCGAATAAGCCCTTACCGATCACCCAGATATGGCTGACCGAATAAGTCATATCCCTTATTCAGCCCATTAAGCTGCTACCGAACAGGGCCTTAGTCAATTCTACGACCTTTTAAGCCGTGGCAGACTTACCATGTACTAGGTAGGGAATAGGAACCCATTAAAAAAATTCCTAGTTTATTGAAAAACCCCAATAAACTATCTGATCTTGAATGATTAAGTCCTTAAACTATTTTTTTTGAATGATAAAACTTTTAAACTTTCTAAAACCGGTTAAATATATTATTGTAACCTGTAAAAACAAGTTAATGTGATAAAAATTTGGGAAAAGTCTAAAAAAACCCAACAAAATATATGATTTTGAATGATTAAGGTGCCGATTGTTTTTTAAGATGTTTAGAGTCTGAAGTCTTATTTTAGTTATGATTAATAAGAGGTGGTATGTAAACAGGTCTGAACGATTCAGACTTAAAAGCCATTAAGAGGTTTTTTTAAAAAAACAAACAACCCCTAAGTCCTTTAATTTTTTTAACAAATAGATCTCTTAACTTTTTTCCTAAATCTTTTTACCAAATAAATTCTTGAACTTTTTTTGACAAATAAATCCTAAAGTTTTTTTTGAAAAAACAAAATCATGAACTTAATTTTGAACAAATATATTCGAAATTCTTTTTTGAACAAAAAAATATATACAATTCCTCTCACCGACAACAAAGTAAAATGAACCAATTAAACAGAGAAAGATAATACATTTTCATTAGTAATTTCGAAACCTTCAAAAGTTATGCTAAAGTATAGATAGATAAATACAAAAGTTATACTCATTATTTCACGAAATATACAAAAAAAAACACTCATCCATTCACAAAATATACCAAAAAAAAAAACGTCAATCCCTTCACAAATATACCAAAAATGGGCTTTTTTTTGTATATTTGTGAAAGAATGAACGTTTTTTTGGTATATTTTGTGAAAGGATGAACGTTTTTTTTTGTATATTTTGTGAAAGGATGAACGTTTTTTGGTATATTTTGTGAAAGGATGAGTGTTTTTTTTTGTATATTTTGTGAAAGGATGAGTATAATTTTTGTATGCATTTATTTATGCTTTAGGCATAACTTTTGAATACTTCAAAATTAGTAATGGAAATAGTATAATCTTCTCTGTTTAACTGGTTTATTTTACTTTGTTGTTGGTGAGAGGAATTGTATATATTTTTTCTATATGATTTTGTTAAAAAAAATCGAATTTATTTGTTCAAAATCAAGTTCATGACTTTGTTTCTTCAAAAAAACTTTAGGATTTATTTGTCAAAAAAAGTTCAAGAATTTATTTGGTAAAAAGATTTAGGAAAAAGTTTAGAGATTTATTTGTTAAAAAAAAATCAGGGCCTTAGTCATTCAAAATTAGATAGTTTGTTGAGTTTTTGACTTTTTCCAAATTTTATCACATTAACCTAATTTTATAGGTTACAATGATGCATTTAACCGGGTTTAGAAAGTTTATGGGTTTTATCATTCAAAAAAATAGTTTAAGGACTTAATCATTCAAAATCAGATAGTTGGTTGAATTTTTTCAAACTTTTCCCTTTTTTTTTAATTTTTTACCATTGTTCTCCCAGTAATTCTTCGTTAGGGCCCCCACCAACCAAGAAAAAGTATATCAAAATCAACAAAACCAAAAAAAAAAAAACTTTCGAAATCAACCGAAAAAGTCCTTCGAAATTGATAAAAAGCTTAAAAATCTCTCGAAATGGTGGAATTAGGCTAAAACACATCAGGCGATTTTACAATACTTTAATTTACCTTAAAGATACCCTGTTATTAGCCAAAATCTTGGATCCACCTATGCTTTTAAGTATAATCATTTTTACATGCATTAATTTGCTAAAGTTTTGGTTATTATGATAAAAATTGGTAAATAAAATAGTTGAAAATAGATGAAGATGTATGAATGTTTTTTTTTTTTTTTACATTTTTTTTACCATAACTCTTATTCTCACCGTAATTTTTGTCCTCGGTGAAATATGTTTTTCTAGATAGACTTGCCCAATGTATGTTGGACCCGATATATTTCTTTGAATTGCAAAGCCACTTACTAATGGATTTCTAACGAATTTTTAATCATAATGTATGATATCTGATTAAAAAATGATGGTGATTCTGAGTATAATTTTTAATAGAAAATTAGTTTTTGATAATTGCTAATGTCACATTAATATTTTTTACTGATGTGACAGTGAATGATATAATAAATTGTTTTATGTCGCATCATATTTTTTGATGTTTTGTTCAGTATGTTTATGAATAATTTATTAAATGAGATATTGGTTATAAAAATTACAAATGGTTTGATTATTAATTTTTCGATTATCTCGTTTGATTATATAGACAATGATGTTAGTTTTACTATAGTTATGCCTCAAATCTTTTATAACATACTTTTTGAGTACAAAAACTATTTTCAAAATCACTTACAATAAGTCAACAAATCATTGTTTGCAATTAGATCGAAGTGAAATATTATGTGTTTAATATATTTTTTTGTTTTTTATTAATAAATTAAATAAATGTAAATGGATTAAAATTACACGAAACAATAAAAATTTTAATTTTTACATATAATTATGAACATTTATTTATTTGAATCAAAAACATTTGTTAAATTAATATAAATATTTATTTTATTTTAAATTAACAAATTATTTGGTATTAAATTATAATAAAAAATACTTAATTGTAGTGTTATTTTATTTGATTAAAATATAGCTTTTTATGATGTTGTGTCACTTTATAAATTGGTTAGAAGTCCTTGTAGTGAATGGTAATTTCTAGATAATTTCTAAAACTAACGTGACAATTTAGAAATTGCATTCTAGTTGATAGTAAATTGGTTAGAAATCCTTGTAGTGAATGGTAATTTCTAGATAATTTCTAAAACTAACGTGACACATTAGAAATTGCATTCTAGTTGATAGTGTAAGACCATCTACATCCCTGCAATTCATTTACACTTTCAATTGTGTCAAATCAGCTTTTGCAATTACTTTCTACATACATGCAATTCAGCTGCACTTTCAAAAGTGGTCCCCACTACAACATTTATTAATTGCTTTATAAATTATTATATACATTCATAATTTTTTAGTTAATAATATGATATATAATTCTTTATTTTATTTTAATGTTAACTAAAATATAAATTTTAATTTTAAATAAACGATTAATATATAATATAATAATATAATACAATCATTCTATTTATTTTATAATACATAATTTTTTTTAAAAGAATAATTAATTTAATTAAAAAAATAAATTAATATTGTTAATTAATTAAATATATTATTTTATATAATAAATTTATTTATTTAAACAATTATAAAGAAAGAGAAAGAAAATGTGAGATAGAGATGTGCCATGTATTTGTTGGAGTCCATGTGGCATTGCAACAACAATTGCAAAATTTGCAATTGTCAGACAAGACTTTGGGGTTGTTTACCAAATTTTTCATTAAATCCTGTATAGATAAATGTGTCTGTCTGGATAAATTTGTCTATCTGGATAAATTGATGTTGTTGTTTACTTTTTTATCTGAATTAACAGTCTGAATAATAGAAATGACCAATTTACCCCTGAATATTAATTTTAAGCTGTTTTATAAATTGTTGTTTATTTTTTAAGCCATATATTCATAAATTCATTGATATAATCAAAAAATCAAATTAAAATTCATTAAGCACTTAAACTTCCAAGTTCAAACACAATGTAGCCAAGTTCAAATAAAAAGTAGCAAGTATGAAACAAGTATGAAATCGACATTGTAGAAATCATGGTTACAAAAATCTACATTGCAGAAATGTCGAGCAACTATGGAGAAGAAACAAGTATGGAACAAAAATCGACTGAAAAAACAAGTAAGGAACAACAATCGACTGAAGAAAACAAGTATGGAACAACAATCGACTTAAGAAATAAGTATGGTATAACAACCCAACTTCTCTAATTCAAATTAAACACGAATATCAAAATTTCATGACAAGAAAAGTCTTACAAGTATAATCCAGTCTGAGGTTTGCACTAAAGCAACCTATTACACAACTGAGAGTAACTATAAAATTTCTAAAGGACGTCTTCTATCAGGAAAACTGCTTAAATCTTCTCTTTGCCTTTACCCGAACCCCTAGCTTCACGTCCACCTGAAAACATATTTTTATTTTTGAAAGAGCGAGAGTTAGACCAATGGTCTAGTGAGCTCCCCCTAGCAACACTTTAAAATCCAATAATCAAGAATAGATATGTGATAAATAACTTAATTTAAACTTATCAAATCTTTACACATTTAACAAACACTTTGGCTCACACTACCGTCACCCGCAAGTAACAGTGTGTATGGCTCACACTGCCTTATTTGGGACACACCCCAATGGCATAAATGGAACACACACCCTGGTATGAGCACAGGCGGAACACCCCCCCCCCCCGACTTTGAGCACAAAGCACATAAAACAATGTATGCATACAATTCTACCAATAAATAATAAAACACATATCATAGGCTTTTATCAATTCTCACGTATCAAAATAACATTCATAGGGAAGAATGTTAATCCGGCTTGCATGTAAAACAGTTGTTTTAACCTTTAAATTTTAGTTTAAAAAAAACTCACCTGGTCCTTGCGAAGCTTCCTCTCTAACCCCTTAGTACCGAACCTATAATCATATTAAGAAAACACTTAAATTCACAGCCATAAAACTCACTGGACTAAGTTGCACAACCCGACCAAAGCCTACCCGACCGAACCCCCCAAGCCGCGCCCCTACCCGGTGCCATGCCGCGCACAGGCCGCAGCTCGACCGGTGCCTAGGCAGCGCCCGGTGCCTGCTCTCGATCGGTGCCCATGCGGCGACCGGTGTCTAACTTCGACCGGTGCCCATGTGGCGACCGGTGCCTCCCCGCGCACCGACCGGGGCCTCCCATGCGCTGACCGGTGCTCGACCGAGGCCACTCCACATCGATCGGGGTGGGGTCAGATGTCGACCGGTGCCCAACGACCGGGGTCAATTGGACAGGTCGTTTCGATGGCAATTGACCGGAGTAAAACCCCAAACTCGAACGATACATATCCCAACTCACAGATTACTAAAACTTCAACTACATACTGGGTAAATAGGGTCATTAATCTAATAAAACTTTCCTAAAATCAGATTCACAACATGATTAATCAAGAAGAAAACATGGGGATTTCCTACTATTCATTCATCACTTCCAAGACTACTTAGGGATTAAAATCTTAACATTTCACTATTGCAAAACATCAAATAGAGATTGAACTCTTACCTTGAAGATGAATATTAACCAATTTAGAAATCCCAATGCCTCTTCTTAACTTCCTCAACCAAATCGCCCAAAAGCTTTCCTTCTTCACTCTGCAGAACGATGGAGCCGCCAACAAAGAAAAGTATAGAGGTCTAGGGTTATTACCCTCTTTATCAATATTTCACTTAGACCCCTCCACTTAATAAATTAACGAAATTTCTCCCAAACTTCTATCCTTTACTATTTTTAATGCGGTTATTACATATGGAACAACAATCAACTGAAGAAACAAGTATGGAACAACAATCGAGTATGGAGAAGAAACAAGTATCGAACAATCAGTAAAATCATTACCTTTGGAGAAATCGACCAAAGGAAATTATTGTCTAAGGTTGAAATCGAACCAGCAGTGAATTGAAATAGTGTAATCGAACCAACAATGACTCGAAGCAGTAAAATCGAACGAGCGGTGAAGGTGAAATCGAAATCGATAAGCAGTGAAGGTGAAATCGAGCAGTTAGGTTTTTATTGGATGATTATTGAGTAGGAGGGTAGGCATGTCATTACTTTTAAAGGGTAGAAATGTCAAAGACGTGTCTTAGCGGGGACAACACATATTTCCCCTACTAAGTGAATAAGCCGGAAATGTCTGCGCGAATAAGTCGATTTTGTCATTAAGCCCCAAATAAACACTCCAAACGTCTGCGCGAATAAGTCGGTTTTGTCATTAAGCTCATTAAGCCCCAAGTAAACACCCCCTTTGATGAGTTGGCAAATTGCAATTCATTTTGAAAGGACTTTGCAAGTCCTATGTGGATGATCTAAGTATTGAAAATGTGAGGATGACCCCTACTAAAGTTTTTCTCTTTTACCTAGGTTAAATACAAAATTTTTAAACTTTTTATTATGGGTGTTTGCGATACAGTTTGGGCAAATTAACTCCCATCCTACAAACCAAACCACTATGACGGTTTAGAAATTTTCCAAACGGAGCGGTTTGGCAGCAATTTAGGCGGTTTGGGTCAGTTATGGTTTTAAGACCATAAAATCTATCTCCAAATTGGAGTTTTTACAAACATAATTTTATTAAAAAAACACAATATCGAATTATAAAAAAAACATCTTATCTTCAAAAAAAAACATTGAGCAAGTTGAAAAACAAGTTAAACATGTAACACCTTCAATTCTGGAAATAGAAACTTATTTAAAATTTTCTAAATACATCGAATAAACGTATCATCTACAACCACAAATTTAGATTTAACTTCAATACACACATTCAATCTATACATACAGACTATAAAAGGACGGGTGCTACTAAAACCCAATAAAATCACTATCTCCAACTTGCGGAAGACTTCACCAAATACTTACTTTTGTGTCTAGATAAGGCTCTACTCTTCATGGCATTGCTAGAACCCAACCCCCAACTGAACCTCATGCACATGCCGACAAATAAAAAGGGTTAGGCTTAACGCCTAGTGAGCTCAAGAGTTTTCAACATATATATAATTAAATCACTTAGAAAGGAAGGATGCGAATAAAATCATAATCTTTCAAAATGATATGCATCACTTATGAAAACGACCCGTTTATCAATAACTATGCATTTTGTACAAAAGAGACACCGAGTTAATTGTTAACCAGACCAAACTGTTTAAAAGGCGAGACTCTCAATTTTATGAAATGCGGATAACACGTTATAATTAGAAATACCCAACACGGGTGGAATATGATATCCAACCCATAAATCGTAGATGAAAATTTACACAATTAAATGTTGCCATAAACACGGCATTAGACCCAAAACTTACACGACCATAAAATGGACGAAAATAAATACCGACACGTGGAAGCGACACATTCCATTCAAACTTTAATATACTTGGGAAGAACCCCATATTAAAGCCATCATTTACCGTCGACCACTTAAAAACCCAATTTGGTAAAATACGACATTACCATATAAAATACCACGAATCAACGATGAAGAGATCCGTATACACTGAGAATAGAGTAACACGCAAGTAGGTCGTTCATGCGACTTCCTTGTATGCTATCTAAACGTTTCCATCTTGGGTGGCGAGAACACGTGAATGGGGCCACCCGCGATGTTATTGGATTTCACCGCAGATCCCGACATCCTGGTTCCCATGCCTCCACGAGCATCATACCACGGACCGTTTATGCCTCTGGCCTTACTCCGTCGAGTTCCACTTTCAAGGACTTACGAACGTGGGTGCCTATCCAATCTAGACGAGTTCCAACTCAGTGGCTCGTGCCACTTATTGTCTACCCGCTAGCAACCCGAGCGGTCACTACATGTAACCCAAATCCTCAGGCCTTACAATACCGACAGACTTACATGCCTATGGATCCATTACAACACAGTCTAACATTACATGACTCCAATTGAATGACCAAAACACCTAAAACATGTAATTCACCAATGACCCGATTTAATCGACATCATTCTCAAAACCCACGACGGTTATAAATCCGGACAAATGTCCACACGACTCATTTTAGTCAAAACCGAGCTAAAATACTCAAAATGCATAACCCAAGAAAATAGATTTCACTTGTACAAAAGTCAATAAGAATGCACAATGTTATGAAATGAACTCCATTTGTACAAAATTGCTAAGAACCCAAATATGAGCATTTTATATAATTAAACAACCCAAGTTTACCAAACATGAAAACTTATCAAAACGCACACACTTTGACAAATACCAAGTAAAACACATTTTTACTTCAAAATACCCATTTTTGGCATGTACACCGTTTTAACAAATCAACTTGAACTCACCTCGCTAGATTTAGGCTAAATCTAGATTTTACTCCGCTTTGAGCTCCTTTGAAGAAACTTGAATCTTCAAGAAAAACTTCCAAAACCTAGATACATAAGATTCCAACCATAAACATAGATATTCAACCGCATAGAATCGTTCCCCAACCCTTTACATGAAGATCTCATCTATACCCAAAACCCTAGTTTCCAAAGATGAAGAGAGTACAAGATTACCTTAACCCAAGCTTGAATCCACCAACCAAAACACCTCTAGTTCACCAATAATGGTTACAAACCTCAAATCTACAAAAGGAAGAACAATGGTGAATGAAACCCTAGAAAACTTGATCAAGAAGATGAAGATGGAAGGATGAGGGTCTTACCACCACAAAATACTCTTGTATACTCCAATAGACTTCTAATTTCTTGCTAGATCCTTGAAGAGCTCTCAAAAACAAAACCGTGGCATTTTGAATCACCCAAATCGGAGCTAGGATGAAGGAGATATGAAGAAATGAAGTTTGGGGCTGAAAATCGCGATTTAAGCTGGAACAGTGGATTTCGCGACTTGTCTCGCGACTTAGGTCGCGGCATAAGTCGCCCGCTTCCACTGATTTTCTTCTCGATACTGTTTTGGCCGTAACTTCTTCGTTATAGCTCCGTTTTCGCTCCAGAAAGAACCGTTGGACTCGTAATTGAATCCTTCATCCATCTAAACTATAAAATCCAGGATTCAAGTCCAAAATTAAATATCTTATTTTTCCTTGATATATCGGTTTCTGTATTAACTCAGAATGATACCTTTCGAAAAATCGGGGTATTACAATCCTCCCAACCTTGAAAGAGATTTCGTCCTCGAAATCTAGCACCGATCAAACACCCAACGTCGCCCTTTGTAAGGTCAACCGACTCTTTACCCAAAAGGAATGCCTACACGATATATTGCTCCATGCATGAAATCTATCACAACTCAAATTCAAGATCCGATGTATTTTACCGATGGCGAGACGAACATTGAGTCTTTATCAACCACTTTCTTATCATTAAGATTTTGGTTGTCTCCCAACCTTAGATCAAACATATCACCTCAAGATAGCTTACGACTCTGAGCTAATCACTCTCCCAATGGTACCCCAGAGTGAACTTGACCTTACACACCTCTAATCGTCCTTCATTGAATCACATTACACTCTTTTCTTGCCTTTTCTGAACACAACAAATTCTGTAGAAGCGACCCAACTATTCATGAACCATACCCCTTTCAATCCCATGTAGCCACATCCATGACGCCTTTATCCGAGTGGCGACTGAATCCATGTATATAACTGGTGGGCTGATCATCTGCTGTCTACAATACGATCCTTATAATCTCAACAAATCAAGGACTTTTCAATAATAGATTCCTACTTAAGGCCCATAATGATATCCTCACTAAATATCCTCAATGGCATACCCTAAAAGGCTCACCGCTTGTCCTGCAGACACACCAGATCTAACGGAAGTACACTGAAGCACACCAATAGTTATTGTCCTCAAAATAGTGCGTCGACACTTATCCTCGAAAGGGCCATTTTGCAACGTGGGTAATCCACCAAACATTTCGCTCCCGAGTTGCCATGTCGAATAAAGGTGATGCCTGCTCATGAATTTTAACCCCAAATCGAACCACCTTATTAGGCAACCAATATCATCGTTAGTCACAGATACTCATGAGGGTGACACACCATAGACACATAGCATGTTGACGTACCATTAACCCACAAATTCGAAGCCAAACCCACATAAGCAGCCGCCCAAGGTTTTAACCCAAGGACTTAACGAAATGGGAATATCATCACTTAATTAGCTAGGATAAGGCACAAGCCTATGTCCTCATTACTTCTGCGTGAGCCAATCCGTGAAACCGAAGTCCCACAATTCGGACTGACCACAGGTCGTCTCATCCGACGCTTCATTTTCCAAAGACTCCTCTTGTCCTGATTACAACTCCTTTCATGGAAGGGGGTTTAAATCTATAGGCCTAATGAGTTCAAGGTTTCCAACTAATATGCCAATACAAAACTTTCAAATACATAAGCTTTTTAGCAATTAATCGTGCGGTAAAATCCACTACCGATCACTCGATAGGTTGAAAATTGATCATCGACGCTACACATATAAAATCATTTCCAAAATTCGTTTGATCAATATTTACGTTAATAAAACGGTAACAAAAGATGTGTAGCAAAATTTACACTATAAACATGAAAACAAATTCATGCACCACAACATGCGAAATAATTGTATGTACAACTCCAAAAGATAACTTCACAATTTTAACTTTAAAATTTTCTCTCCTTAACAAAAAAAACGTCCGAGAATAAAATCTCCAACAAGGCCCATATACGTCAGTTTATTCCTCAAGACTTAGTAAAACGATAGGGGTGCATGATTTGGTCAAACACAATTAAATTTTCAATTCAAGTTCAAACCTCGGGCCTTGCAAATAAAATGTACTCGCCCAAAAATAGCATTTACAAAGACGTGCGTACCGATAACTCCTTTAATGCATTACGACAATTTATAATAGTAAAATCAACAACTGAACATGTATCGATTAAAAGTTTAATACGAGACAACATAAATCTTTCACATACTTACTCACGCGAGTGTAAATCAAATTCAACCCAAACAGTGTACACATATACTTGTGTAAAACTCAAGATGCAGTCATGCGACATTAAGATTTTCAAAACGCCTCTTACGGTTGTAAAAATACCTGTGCAAGACTCGCATGAGACAAAATATTAAACAAAACTCATAAATTGGATCACCCAATAATGGAGGTCTACACGTTTCCAAAATTTCTTTTTATTACGTGACTCAAACTGTCATAACATAAGATGCTATAAGACCCGACTGGATTCTCATAAAACTCATTACCGCTAAAAAAATCAAGCGGTGTCAAAATTTTCATTTCCCAACATAAAAGTATAAGATGACAACAAGTTTAAAAATGTTAAAATTCTAAAACCACAACGTACGATAAAGTGACCCTTTTCAACAACACTTTCATGAGACACAATGCCTAAAAGCTCGTAAATTATACGCAATAAAATTAAAACCCACGCAATCTCAAAGTACACTTACGCACCCCAAAACGCCACAAAACTATGCTCATAAAATTAAACACGACTCACACAAACCAAATCTTCCAGAAAACTCCGACTCAAGAACATGGGGACAACTCTTCCTTTAAAACCTTAACATACGTGGAGGAGATCCAATGTCAAGGTTAAAAATTATACAGTTACTTGTCCAATACCCAAAATGACATTAAAATACGGATCTTATTATATCCAAAAATAGAGTTAGACACAGAACAAGGATGAAGAGATTTCCAATAAATAAAATCGTAACCACGAACAACGAAACAATTTCGTGCATGTTTAAACTCACGGTTTAAAATTTGATAAAGGCTAAATACTTTACCAAGATTTTGTAATATAGCTCACTTTATTCTTTGAAAACATGAGAAACCAATAATGCAAACTCATTTTAGAAATAGATGTCGTGCATGGATTTAGTCGACACTTGGCATCATAGGATTACACTTCCCAATAACCCGACATACTATTGTCATCCGGATGCATTAAACATCTTAAAGCCACAATCCCACTAATTTTGAATAAACTTACGAATTCTTCCTCGAGATAGAATCGGTCTAACAAGCTCACGGTTCTAATCCAACCAAAGTTTTCGACCCAAGAGGATCGACTTAGTGACTTCTTCGCTTAACTATCACTCCAAAGTGACATTGCTATAAACATCAATCTTCCCTTAGCTTACTCGCTTAGAAACTTTCTCACTACCCCAACGGTCATCATACCAAGGTAGTTCAAGTATACACATGTAGCATGTAGGTTCACCATAACACTGGCCAGGTGCCATTATGAACGTACCGAACATAATCATCCTTGCGACTCTCGACAAGTTTCCCGTTGCTAGCGACTTGCTCGATCTCAAAATATCTTATCTTAAGGTACCTAATGTGCAACTTCACTTACAATCACTTATAAGAACGCTAGTTTGAGTCTAGGCATCCAAAATCAATACCTAATTCTCTCAAACTTAAGTTCTGATACCAACTTGTAACAGCCTCAATTCTGGAAATAACAACTTATTTAAAATTTTCTAAATACATCGAATAAACGTATCATCTACAACCACAAATTTAGATTTAACTTCAATACACACATTCAATCTATACATACAGACTATAAAAGGACGGGTGCTACTAAAACCCAATAAAATCACTATCTCCAACTTGCGGAAGACTTCACCAAATACTTACTCTTGTGTCTAGATAAGGCTCTACTCTTCATGACATTGCTAGAACCCAACCCCCAACTGAACCTGATGTACATGCCGACAAATAAAAAGGGTTAGGCTTAACGCCTAGTGAGCTCAAGAGTTTTCAACATATATATAATTAAATCATTTAAAAAGGAAGGATGCGAATAAAATCATAATCTTTCAAAATGATATGCATCACTTATGAAAACGACCCGTTTATCAATAACTATGCATTTTGTACAAAAGAGACACCGAGTTAATTGTTAACCAGACCAAACTGTTTAAAAGGCGAGACTCTCAATTTTATGAAATGCGGATAACACGTTATAACTAGAAATACCCAACACGGGTGGAACATGATACCCAACCCATAAATCGTAGATGAAAATTTACACAATTAAATGTTGCCATAAACACGGCATTAGACCCAAAACTCACACGACCATAAAATGGACGAAAATAAATACCGACACGTGGAAGGGACACATTCCATTCAAATTTAATATACTTGGGAAGAACCCCATATTAAAGCCATCATTTACCGTCGACCACTTAAAAACCCAATTTGGTAAAATACGACATTACCATATAAAATACCACGAATCAACGATGAAGAGATCCGTATACACTGAGAATAGAGTAACACGCAAGTTGGTCGTTCACGCGACTTCCTTGTATGCTATCTAAACGTTTCCATCTTGGGTGGCGAGAACACGTGAATGGGGCCACCCGCGATGTTATTGGATTTCACCGCAGATCCCGACATCCTGGTTCCCATGCCTCCACGAGCATCATACCACGGACCGTTTATGCCTCTGGCCTTAGTCCGTCGAGTTCCACTTTCAAGGACTTACGGACGTGGGTGCCTATCCAATCTAGACGAGTTCCAACTCAGCGGCTCGTGCCACTTATTGTCTACCCGCTAGCAACCCGAGCGGTTACTACATGTAACCCAAATCCTCAGGCCTTACAATACCGACAGACTTACATGCCTATGGATCCATTACAACACAGTCTAACATTACATGACTCCAATTGAATGACCAAAACACCTAAAACATGTAATTCACCAATGACCCGATTTAATCGACATCATTCTCAAAACCCACGACGGTTATAAATCCGGACAAATGTCCACACGACTCATTTTAGTCAAAACCGAGCTAAAATACTCAAAATGCATAACCTAAGAAAATAGATTTCACTTGTACAAAAGTCAATAAGAATGCACAATGTTATGAAATGAACTCCATTTGTACAAAATTGCTAAGAACCCAAATATGAGCATTTTATATAATTAAACAACCCAAGTTTACCAAACATGAAAACTTATCAAAACGCACACACTTTGACAAATACCAAGTAAAACACATTTTTACTTCAAAATACCCATTTTTGGCATGTACACCGTTTTAACAAATCAACTTGAACTCACCTCGCTAGATTTAGGCTAAATCTAGATTTTACTCCGCTTTGAGCTCCTTTGAAGAAACTTGAATTTTCAAGAAAAACTTCCAAAACCTAGATACATAAGATTCCAACCATAAACATAGATATTCAACCGCATAGAATCGTTCCCCAACCCTTTACATGAAGATCTCATCTATACCCAAAACCCTAGTTTCCAAAGATGAAGAGAGTAAAAGATTACCTTAACCCAAGCTTGAATCCACCAACCAAAACACCTCTAGTTCACCAATAATGGTTACAAACCTCAAATCTACGAAAGGAAGAACAATGGTGGATGAAACCCTAGAAAACTTGATCAAGAAGATGAAGATGGAGGGATGAGGGGCTTACCACCACAAAATACTCTTGTATACTCCAATAGACTTCCAATATCTTGCTAGATCCTTGAAGAGCTCTCAAAAACGAAACCGTGGCACTTTGAATCACCCAAATCGGAGCTAGGATGAAGGAGATATGAAGAAATGAAGTTTGGGGCTGAAAATCGCGATTTAAGCTGGAACAGTGGATTTCGCGACTTGTCTCGCGACTTAGGTCGTGGCATAAGTCGCCCGCTTTCGCTGATTTTCTTCTCGATACTGTTTTTGGCCGTAACTTCTTCGTTATAGCTCCGTTTTCGCACCGGAAAGAACCGTTGGACTCGTAATTGAATCCTTCATCCATCTAAACTATAAAATCCAGGATTCAAGTCCAAAATTAAATATCTTATTTTTCCTTGATATATCGGTTTCTGTATTAACTCAGAATGATACCTTTCGAAAAATCGGGGTGTTACAAAACAAATCCACTTACAATAATTGGAATTTTGGACAAACATTTAGCAAGTTGAAAGACAATTTGAAATTTTAGTTTTTGATTTTTGGCATATTTTGGAATTTAGCCGATATAGGGAATGCAAACAATTAAAAATTGAGAACTAAAAACTTAATGTCTATGATATTTTTTAATTGGGCAATAATATAGTTGAGTATACAACACGCAAATTAAATATAATCAATACATATATATTTTAACGGTTGGTTCGGTCTAAACTGTTAAAAAAGTTCAAACCACAGATTGGACCAGACCGACGGTTTGATTATTTTCCAGACCGGACCAAACCACTAGACTGCTTAAACAGCAAAAAACGGTCCGCTTTGACTTGGCTCGACCGTTTTGAGTAGTCTGACGGTTTTTTTTAACATCCCAACTTTTTATTATAATTCCCCCCCCCCCACAGTAATTTCTACCTGTGCCCCCACCAATAAAAAAGATACTCGAAATTAAACAAAAAATAAAAAAATATCTCGAAATCAACCAAAAAAACCAAAAAAGTCACTTGAAGTCGACAAAAAAATTTAAAAATCCCTCGAAATCAACCAAAAATCATTAAAAGTCATTTGAAACGGTGGAATTAGGCTAAAAACACATCGGACAGGGGTGACCCAAGGGCTGGGCAACATGGGCCCTCGCCCAGGGCATCACAGCCCAAGTCTCATTTCCCCTTTAGTAGGTTCCGTTTAGGCTTTTTTTAGTAATTAACATAATAACTTGCGTATGTACGACTCCTCCTCGATTAATCAAACGACGAACAGAACGTTATTCAAGATTCACGATTACAGCACACAACGACAACAATCCAACGTTCACAGTTCACTCAGTCGTCTTCTACTCTTCTTCTGTTCAATCGACGATTACAATTTACAGCCATGAGCCAAGATTATTAGTATTCGTCTATTCGATTACAGATTATTGATTACACACGGTTACAACCCAACATTCACTCAGTCCGTCTTCTTCTGTTCAATCGCTTTCTGCCGTTCAATCGTTCATCACTTCTGGAGCTTTCAGGTGTTTTCCTTCTAATTATAATCAAATAAATGAATGTGTTATTGATTATTTGCATATCTATGAATTGATTGATGTCTTGAATAGTTGAATTTTGATTGTGTGGTCAATTGGTTGTTTGATACTTTGATTAATTTGGTGAAATATGTTTCCTAGATCACAACCTTCCGGTGCTCAAAATAGAAAAAGAAAGAAAAAGCAAGAAGAAATTGCACAATCTTTACGTGGGTCATTAAATAAGTTTTTTTGTTAGGCAAGAAAAACCCATTGAAAGTCCTAGTTCTAATGTTAATCTTGATGAAAATGTTGTTAATGTTGATGCTAATGTTGTTGATGAAAATGTTGATGCTAATCTTGTTGACGATGAAGATGTTGTTGATGCTAATCTTGTTGATGAAAATGTTGATGCTAATCTTGTTGATGATGAAAATGTTGATGCTAATCTTGTTGATGATGAAAATGTTGTTGATGCTAATGTTGTTGATGAAAATGTTGATGCTAATCTTGTTGATGAAAATGTTGCTAATGAAAATCTTGTTGATGAGCCTCATGTTTCTTTGAATATTTTTGAGCCAAGTGTTTGGGATATTTTTGCTAATGAAAATGTTGTTGATGCTAATATTTTTGCTTAAAAAGAAAGGGCCCGTTAGAGAAACTAACATCATTTTTCCAAAAGATGAACAAAATAGGCATTTTTCTTCTATCCATTATATTTGTAGACTTGGAAATGGTGAATGCCATGATCGAAAATGGTTGGTTTACTCTAAAGATTCGGATAAAGTTTTTTGCTTTTGATGCAAATTATTCAAAATTGCTCGATCCAAAAGTCAATTAGCTAGTGAAGGACTTAATGATTGGAAACATATTAGTAATGCATTATCGTTACATGAAAATAGTTCTGAACATTGGATTAATTTAAAAGCATGGTCTGAGTTGAAATTGAGGTTGGATAAAAATCAAACTATTGACAAAGATTTGCAAGAGTTAATTAAGAAAGATACCGCCCATTGGAAACAAGTTTTGATTCAAATAATTGTTGTTGTGAAATGTTTGGCACAATATAATTTGGCTTTTCGTGGAAAAAATGAAAAACTTTATGAAGAGTCTAATGGTAACTTTTTAGGCGTTCTTCAAATGATTGTTGAGTTTGACCCTGTCATGCAACATCATTTTCATTTGATTAAAGAAAAAGAAACTCATAATCATTATCTTAGTCATAAAATTCATAATGAGTTGATTGAAATGTTGGCATTGAATGTAAAAAATGCAATTATTGCAAAAATCAAAGAGGCAAAGTACTTTTCGGTCATACTTGATTGCACTCCTGATGCTAGTCATAAAGAACAAATGACTTTGATTGTAAGATGTGTTGATGTGTCGAGTTTTCCTATCAAAGTAGAAGAGTTCTTTTTAGAGTTTTTGGTCGTAGAAGATACATCTGGTAAGGGCCTGTTTGATGTGTTACAAGATGTTCTGAAATCTCTTGATTTAGACATTCATTGTGTACGGGGACAGGGGTATGATAATGGGGCTAATATGAAAGGAAATCATCAAGGTGTTCAAAGAAGGTTGCTTGATATAAACCCTAGAGCCTTTTATATGCCATGTGGATTCCATTGTCTTAATTTGGTCTTGTGTGATATGGCAAACTCTTGTCATAGACAAAAACATTTTTTGGTACATGTCAAACAATGTATTGTATTTTCTAATTCTACAAAGCGGTGGAGTGTTTTACTTGAATATATTGATGATTTCACTTTGAAGTCTTTATGTGCTACTCGTTGGGAAAGTCATGTTGAAAGTGTTAAAGCAATTAAAACTCAACTTGGCCAAATAAAAGATGCTTTGATAAAGTTAGCCAATGTGTGTGAAGATGGAAAAGTGTGTAGATATGCTGAATCTTTGATAAATGGTGAACTTTCGAGTTTTGAATTTATTTTAAGTTTGGTTATTTGGCAAGAGATTTTATATAGAATCAATTTGGTTAGTAAAAAATTACAGTCAAAAGATATGCTTTTAGATATTGCGGTAAAAAACTTGGAAGGATTTGTTGTTTATTTTGAAAAATATAGGGACAATGAGTTTGACTTAGCTATTATTGAAGCTAAGGATTGCAGAAAACATTGGAGTTGAACCTGAATTTCTTGTAAAACGTCATGCTTGTAGAAAAAGATAATTTGATGAGATCCCAAACAGTGAAAGAGAACACCAATCTGCACAAGAATCGTTTAGAACCGATTACTTTCTAGTTTTAGTGGATATGGCACTTTCTCAGTTAAGAAGTAGATTTGAGCAAATGAAAAAGTTTGAGTCTATATTTGGGTTCTTGTTTGATGCATCAAAGTTGGTTAAATTGAATGATGATGAATTAAAGAAATGTTGTTTGAATCTTGAAGTTGCTTTGACACATGGTGATGATGTTGATATCGATGGAAACTATTTATGTATGGAGTTACAAATTTTGCAGGGCATGCTACCACATGAAGCATATGAGGAAGAAAAGCCTTGGACATCTATTCAAGTTATGGAGTTTGTAAGGAAGGTGGATATGTTTCCACACGTGTGGCTTACATACAAGATTTTGTTAACAATACCAGTCACGGTAGCGTCCGCCGAAAGAAGTTTCTCAAAATTGAAGCTCTTGAAGTCATATTTGCGGACCACTATGAGTCAAGAAAGGCTTAACGGGTTAGCAATTTTGAGCATAGAAAGTAAGTTTTTAGGAAATGTCGAGTATGATAAATTAATTGATGATTTTGCTTCACGAAATGCACGATGACACCGTTTTAGGTGATGTTATCATTATTTTCTTGTTCAGGGTTTTGGTTTATGTCCCCCCTTTTGTAACTTTCTTTTTTTTAATAATAATCGGCGTGGGGATGATCCGCCTAGCTTGGCTAGGTTCCAAACCCCTTAAAAAATTCGTATTCTTAGTTTATGGAGGGCATATTTTTGGGTCTCCGCCCAGGCAGGGGCGGAGCCAGGATTTGGGTATAGGGGGAGCATATATATATATAGACGGAGGTTTAAGGGAAAACCTAAAAAAAATGGAAAACTGAAGAACACTCTGATAGTCTTTCATCTGGACAGTATGCACTTGTGCATACAGGTAAATTATGTTGTTTTTTTGGTTTTATGCACAAGTGCATAAATGCACTTGTGAATATGCACGTGTGCTTGTTACAAATTACTTGTATGCACATGTGCAAAATCATATATGATTGGGCATTAATGGCCAAAAAAATGGACGCGGATGACTTTGGTCGCGACTTAAGTCGCCCGCAATCATATATGATTTTGTATATAATTAAATCGTTGTTTTTGTGTTTTCTTAAATAGATAACGTTTTCGTATGAATAAAAGATGTTTTACCAAAAATATATTTTGATGGCCGAAAATGTTACCTGATAAGGCAACTAAGTAGTGCTCTTGCCGGTAAACATTTACTAAGCGTTTGGTAAACCGCATAATCCTTAAATCGAAAGCACAAAAATCTTAAGAGAGAAGCTGGAAGCATTAGAAGTTAGAGGGAGCCAAATCCAATTTCGATATTTAAACCATTAGTTTCTACCATTTTATTAAAGTAATTTTTTATTATATTTATAATTTATAAAAAAAAATTAAAATTTTAGGGGGAGCCACTGCATCTCCTGGTGCCTTGGTGGCTCCGCCCCTGTGCCCAGGGCATCCAAAACCATTGGACCGGTCCTGACATCGGACAACTTTGTAGACCTTTAATCTATACCTTAAAGGTGCTCTAGTCCACTAGATAAAAATCATGGATCCGCCACTGCATGCAAATAAAAGAAAACTAACTAGAGACTGAAAGGCTTGTGTGATGCTGATAAATGGAAAAAGAAATTAAACAAATGCCTTGAGAAAAAACCCCAACTAAATTTATTTAGGTAGGTTTGGGAACCTCAAACCAAATAGCAAAAGAAAAACCCACACATTTGAAGTAGTGAATACGACCCAATTGAGGATCAAACCGAAGATAAAGATGATGCGACAAAGATCACATCTAAAACCACTCAACTAATTGTAATGTCAATATGAGGTATTTCGTGGGGTTCAATTCAAGATATTATCAGTTAGTTTTATGGAGTTCGAACATAGAGTGTTATGAAGTTGCATATATATAGTCATAAGTTGTAATCTTGACTTTTAAGAGATTTTAAGAACATGAGGTAAATATTTTATAATATTGTTATTGAGAAAAGATCATGCGAGAAATTGAACATTTTGCAAGAAAACGAGAAATCTGATATCATATATGATTACACGACCTGTGGTGTGTTTAATCATATATGATTAAACGTCTATGTATTGTCAATGTAACATGTGTTTAATCATATATGACTAAGCTTGTCTATTATATATGATATAACATTTCTCGTCTTCTCACAAAATGTTTAGTTTCTCATTTGAATCTGCCCCTATTGTTATTATATAAATATGAATATAAACGATATACTCGTTATCGAAATTCTAAAAAACCCAACTAAAGAAATTGAAAAAAATAAAATAATAAAAGATATGAATATCAAATTAAAAAAAAAAAAAATTTTTTTCAATATTTTGTTCAATTAAAAAGTTAATATATTTAAAATTATTTATATTTTAGTAAAAGGGTAAACATATAAAATTTATAATTAGTTTTATAGAGTTTTAAAAAGCTAACATAGATTATAATAGCTGATGACATTAAATTTTATGATATTTGTATCTAATAAATAATAGTTGATACATAGTAGATATTTTTGTCAAATAGTTTATAATTTTGTGATATTTGTATTTAATAAATAATAGTTGATACATAGTAGATATTTTTGTCAAATAGTTTATAATTTTGTGATATTTGTATTTAATAAATAATATTTGATACATAGTAGATTTTTATTAAGATATTATATGCAACCAAATATATAGAACCCACTCCAATTCATTACACGCCATGTCTCCTTTTCTTAATTTATTATCATATTTTCGTTTTCAAAATCAATAACGACGACCATAAAAAACCATATTTTCGTTATCATCTTTTTGTTATTTTAGCATAATTATTTGAGATGCTCTAAAACATGTTTACCAAAACAAGAAAAGTGGAAAAAGGCAGGGACGGATTTACTTTGGTGCATACGGTGGCACGTGCCACCGTATTGTTTCTCCGCCGTAAGGTAGAAAAGTTTAGGTTTGTGAAAGGTGCAACCGTATCGTTTTAGAATGTGCAACTGTATTATTTTAGAAGTGCAACAGTACCTCGTAATCCCCAAAAAAACTCTTGAAATCAACCAAAAATACCGAAGAAAATCTCTTGAAAATCAACCAAAAATACTGAAAAAGTCTCTCGAAATCAAGCAAAAAACTTTAAAAATCCCTCGAAACGGCGGAATTAGGCTAAAAACACATTGGACGATATTGAACGTTGGTAAAAAAAAAATGAAGACACGTCGATAAAACCGTATGAAAAAAATGGTGCCACCGTATGAAAAAGTTTCTGGATCCGTCCCTGGAAAAAGGGTCACCTATCTATACTACATTAATAACCATTTACACCAAAACTCTTAAACACAACTTTTTATGCACAAGGGTATAACTCATTTAAGCATGAATTCTTAAAATCTTTTAATTACATGTTTTAATACATGATGTACAAGAAAAGAATACATAGGACTTCATTTTTGTTGGTTTTGACTTTTCAATGTCATATATTATGGAGGTTTCACTTTTTACTTTTCAACTATTCATGCATCTTTCAGAACTAGTGTTATACCCGTCCGTTATCGGGTATACAACATGACTTTAATTTAGATTCAAATAAAAGTTATTTGATTGGTCACTATTTTCATCATTGTCGAATGATGTTTTTCAATCGAGCAAGAAGCTTAGTGAAACTATAACCAGCTTTCTCGTGCCTTTGACTCTCGGTTAGATACTCTTCGGCTTGAAGGGTCCTTTCGGGTCTTTCATAATAGAAATCCAAGTTTTTAGTCTTCTGTATTTCTTGTATTGATCGGTCTCTGTAGGATGAAGGAAGGAACAAACCCTTGCAAGATCCCAAGTGAGTGTACCCTCTCAACCTGAGAATAAAGAGTCTCCACCTTCGCATGCCTTTCACCTAGAAGTTAAATGAAGAGTAACGGGGTTGTTTACTTGTCTCTGTTTACTTGTCTCTTATCTCCTCTTACCGAATAAGAGGTGCTTACCAAAGTAAGAACTGAGATGTTTACCAAAATTAAAACTAATTCTGATTGTTGACCGCTAATCTGACCAGAGACAAAGATGACAATGAAGCTTACTACAGTCAGCGACTCATATTCCTCATTTACCCCTCCTTTCGTCTGTTTCTTCACCAACAACAGCATGTCCACTTTTTTCTTTATTTGCCAATAATCATTAGTGGATCCTGCAATCTCAACACAAAAACCGAGTTGGGCTTTTCCAGCAGCCATGAACGAAGCAGGGAGAGGGAGATTTCTTTACCTGAGCTTTTCTCTTGCCTCCTAAATCCAAATGGTTTACACTTTACAACATACCCTCCTTTGAGAACTGTGCAATAAATATAATATTAAACCATTTTGAAAAATCGTACAACATAATATATATATATATATATATATATATATATATATATATATATATATATACTAGTTGTCTACCCGCGCGATGCAGCGCGGGTGAATCATAATTTTGAAGTCAATAAGTCAGCCTCCATTCATGTTTCTTGTTTCAATTTATTTTCTGTCCTCTCGATATTGAAAATAAACATGTACCGCAAAAAAC
This sequence comes from Arctium minus, assembly GCA_954870635.1. Lineage (NCBI taxonomy): Eukaryota > Viridiplantae > Streptophyta > Magnoliopsida > Asterales > Asteraceae > Arctium > Arctium minus. The sequence goes on along the minus strand of OX941080.1, from coordinate 38,079,221 downwards.
ATGTTATTTTGATAGAAACGTATTATTCCAAATCTGATATAATAATTAGTTGATTGTATCATATTTGTCACGTAAAACTTCTTTATAGACGACGTTTGATGTGTAGACTACAACATGACTTAATTTTTTGTAGTCTACACTAATACCTTTGTATTACCTACTTACCTAGAGATATCCCTATGGATAACGCCACATAAAGTTGGTCGTACGAGAACAATAATTCCGGTAGATAAACACGTATGTTCGGAATTGTCTATCATTAAGCTTTATTGATTATCATAGAAGTGTTAAGTCGAACCGGAAATGGTTTTCTCTTTAATTTGAATGAGAACGTTTTATCTTCAGACAAGCATAAATGATTATCACTCGTTATCAATTAGTTTTTTCAAACGTGGAACTATAAGTTGTACCAAGATAATTATAACATGTACACTTGAATTTTATGGAATGTACATTAATCAATCATACCTCATACATGTGCACTTAAAGAAAGCATATGCAACCTCCATAAAACTAAGCAAATATCATGTACCAAAAGAAGTTTCATCTACACTCCACAACACGATTTACAAATATGTGCATCCTCGGTAAATTATGTAAGTAGCTCAAATAAGATTCAAAATCTATGAGCATACGTTTGAATAAAATCACCCATATCTTTATGAATGTATGTAAGGTTTGTATATTTATTCACCCAAAGAAAGATTTAGAAATCAATTTCATCGCCTAAATTCTGATAAGAGTCGTGAAGAAACACAACTCGTTCTTCCCCCGTAAGATTCTCGCCAATGATTTTTAGTCCCATCTTTTGAATATGATTCACGCCATCTTTACTGGACACCCCTTACACTAAACTTCAACATGAATTCAACCTTCAACAACGTATATATAGAAAATGAGAACTACCGTTGCTAATAGACTTGACTCAACTGCCCATATGTAATTGCTCTGTGGAACCTGCGTAAAAACGAGCAAACAACACGTTGAATAGCCCATTTGAGCAAACATGAGTATCAAAACCGTAGATTGACTAAACGATTAATAAATCAAACAAAATATATTTATACGATATATTATGTCAACAATATTATCAATTTTAAAAAAAATGTCATAAAATAATAGATACGTATGAAATTCACTTGTATAAGATCATTTCCTAACATCTTCGAAACAAAATCTTGCATGGTTCTTCATAATCAGTTGTGATTATAAAAGTATTTCTTCAAACATATGATAGGAGTAATAACTAATAGGCCAATAGTTTAGAACTAAACCCAAGTCCCAACTCCTAATATAATTGAGAACTAAAAAACCCAAGTCCTATTATGTTTAAAAGAATTCGATGTTATGTTTAAACAAAGCAAAATATCAATCTCGATAAATAAAGAATTATGCATTCAAGAGCGATCCAAAATCAAAATATTGCTTCGTCTTTTAATGATTGACATTTTCAATAAACTATAAATCACAAAATCACCAACATTAGTGTTCAAAACCCATCTAGAATAACATTTTCAATCCCCTTAGTACTAAGAAAATTTGCTATAACAACCACTAAATTTTGACTATCAATGGCGGCTAAAGCCAAAGACCCAACAGTACCTGCATGATTGCATGTCCGCATCCCTAAGACCACTTCAATACAATAAAAAAACATCAGAAGATGCCTTTATAACCAAGGAGTGATGCATAGAAAACCACCTCTCGAACTAAAAGTCATTAGCGGTAGCCACTGAAATCATGCACTTTAGCCCAACAACGAAACCAACCATTGAATTGAATTGAAGATCTCAACGATTGAGAGCTTTATCAACATAACTTTCTCTTATTTCTACAACACCCTCGGTGCAACCAAATCGGATAGAGTTAAGGGCCACTTATCAAACTCTTACCTAGCGTCACTTACCTTACCGGTAAGCGTGAAAAGTACCAAGAATCTTACCTGATAATAGTCATAGCAAGGACCACGAATCTTACGTAGTAAGTGAGGGAGACAAATCTTACCTGGTAATGACTCTTGTCGGTAAGCACTTACCCGACAAGTGTTTGGTAAACAACCACTTACTTAAACCAACATACATAATAGAAAGTTTCTTACACAATCATGGTTAATAACAAAGAGAAATTGACAAACCAAATCATGGATCTTGAGACATTGGAGTGTTGGTTTTTAACGCTAACACGTATTGCCTATTGGACTATTGGTTTTTAACTTTTGTTACCGGGTCAACCAGTTTGATACCGATTCGTTATGACCGGTTCAACCGGTTTTTTAATAGAACTGGCCGGTTGAATCCGGGTCATAACATGGCATCAACCCGGTCGCAATTGACCCGGTTTCCTCACCAGTTTTCGGTTCAACCGGACGGGTCGACTCGGTTTTTAAAACATTGGTTATTTGATAAGGGTTTGGTAAACAACCCATTTCAAGAAGATCATAGTGGACGATACTGCTCAAAAACTCTACACATCTTTTCAAGCAGAAAGCAAAGCAAGTAGTTGTCCACCATTCTACCTGAATTATAGATGATGAAACAAGATATTCACATGGAAGATGAGTTAGCCAATGAAACTTCTTAAAACTTCACTTCCACATTGACACAATGACATTATCAAATTTTACATTGTAATATCTGGAATATGTTCAAACGGGAAACCACAAACCACTTGACAATATTGACCTGCAATTGATTGTATACAATCGATAATTGTCCAAGACATCCTTATAATTGGTAACACCCTACTTTTTTTTGAACAACATCAACAAAACCTTTTATTAACAACCAAACCACAAAGGTAGCAAACAACACCACCGAACCAAAACCACCAAAACGAGCAGCACTAAACCAAAACCAAACGGAAAAGTAAAAAAAAAACAAAAACGATACAGTGAACACGAAGTTTGCAAGGAGCAAACAGCCGCTGCAACAACACAGAACCCGAGCTACTGCGATAATCAACCCCAGACAGCCCTGAACCCAGCCTCGACCTCATCCCCCCGCACGACCACAAGTATATAGTCTGCCCTATAACCGCAACCTGTAACAAACTGCAGCCGCAACCTGCAATATACTACGATGAGACCATTTCAAACAGCATCAGACTTCTCAAGAAGCCGATTGCAAACAGGCTTCGATACATCTTTCATTGTTGGACTACTTTTCCTCGATCTCCTCGATCTCTCTTTATAATTTATCCTTGCACAACATCGGTAACCCAATTGCTTTTCGTTGTCATACCGCTGCCCCTGATGTACAACAGTCTCGTCCCAGTCCAGTAACTTGCCACTGCCACATCGCTGCCCTCTTTGCTGTCGTCAACATTTTCCTAGTTTCATGCTAATTATGCTCCCATTATGTATTGTGCATCAAGAATAGTTCCTTAAAAGTTAAAACCAAGTGAAAACATGCACCGTCCATCTCAATGTCATGAAGTTTGCTTTATTTCCTATTTGGGATGTGGTAGGTAGAATATAGGTTCGCTATACTTAACCCAACCAAAAGTCAAATATTAGTCTAAGAGCTCATATAAGACAACAATTGAGTGATTGTGTAATGTAATTTTCACACATCTTATAAGACAACATGACAATATATACTCACCAAATTACATCTAAAGGTACTATCAATGGCTGCAAATAACAAAATATCATAAAAAAACTATCAATATCAAGTGAAACAAAAAAGTTGTTCCAAAATACATACACACGCACACATAAACATCAAAAACACACAGTTCAGAACACCAAAAAGTCCATAAACAAAAATGGGTGGACTTGGAAGGAAGAATACCTGTGTTTCTTCCTGTTTCCATTTGGACTCTTCATCAAGTGTCTCTCCTCCACTACATCACAGTCTTATCCTTTTTCACTCTCTAGATTCAAAAACTCTTCTTCAACAATGAATTAACTTCAACCTTTAAATATTCACCTCATGGTCCTGAAAAGTGGTTCCATATGCCAAATCAAAAAAACTGAAGCCAACTACTTGCTAACAATGAAAGATAAACAATATTTAAGAATCATCACTATATATCTACACTTATCAAGCACAAGCCTATACTAACAGAGCTACAAAAAATAGATCAACATATTGAATAAACAGATTCTAAAAAAATTAAGAAAAAAAAACTCAAAGAAAAAAATTAAATGAATAAAGAATGGTAGTGAAGGTACCTTAGGCCATTCACGTTTCACACAGAAAATTAGAAACCATTTATTCTCTCTCGATGATGAGAGTGTTCCTATTTCATATTTGAAATTTGAAATCTTGAAATATTGAAATCGGTATAGCAGAAATACTGCTGAAAGAAGTACTCCTTGGCAATGAAAAGGAAAGAAAGAGAAATCTGGTAAGAAAGTTAGGTCTCAACAACGGTGGTGACAACGGTGACCTTCCAGCCACTCGAAACTCAAATAAAACAAACGAAAACTCATGTTAAAGATCCGATAACCTGGAAATGACTTTAGTATTGAGTATGGCAGTGGTGGAAGGAAAGCTTTGAAGATGAGGAGAGCGCCAAAGGAGAGCGAGACGATGGAGGATTTGAATTGGGATTGCAAAATAAAAAAATGGCATTAGGAAAGCTTTGAAGATGAGTATCCTTTGAATTGTGATTGCAGAATACAAAGTGGTATGGGTGAATTTGAATTTGAGTATGGGCGTATGGCAGTGGTGGGAGGAAAGCTTTGAAGATGAGCATCCTTTGAACTTAAAATTTGAAATTTGAATTTGATTTGGGATTGCAGAATACAAAATGGTATGGAGCACGAAATTAGATTCAAAAAGGAAAATTCGTACATGAAAATGGAAAGGGAGACTTTTACACAGGCGAAGTAAGACAATTCAGATACCACTCTCGACAGCGATTGAGCGGGAATACTGAAATTAGGTTGTACAGTGTTTCTAGGATGGAAAGGCATGCTTTTTGCAGGACATAAAGCAATACCTGCATATTACCAAAATTGGTGGAGGAGGTGGTATAGGTTAAAAATGTTTGTACATTGTGCTTCTTTACTTGTAATTCATAGTTTTTTGAAATTTCAGCATAAAATAGGAGTACCTTGTGCTTTATGGTTTGTAATTAAGAGTTTAGGTGCGAATGTATTATAAGGTAGTATAGATATTATTCAAAATTTTCAAATTAGATGAAAGGGTTTACATTAACATAAAAAATTAGTTGGAAACCATGCGATCAAACTTACAACAATATTTAATACAACAATATTATAATTACATAAATATAAAATAGCATAATTGTCAATTCACAATAATTTCTATAAAAAACATTTGCAAAAAAATAATTTACAATTCACAATATTACAGACAAATGGGTATAATTGTCATTTTAACTTGGTCATCACTTGATACAAAATATTAAGTAAACAATAAATTTTAGTCAGCACTTACTTGAGTTAGACCTCTTACCCTGATCAGACCTCTTACCCTAGTTAGCACTTATCCAATAAATTTGGTAAACAACCCCTTAGTAGAATGATGTTAAATTTGAAATTGGTATTGTACAATTCTCATGAAGATCATTCGAATTTGTAACTCAAAAATCTATGCATAAAGGTGAATTAATATCATCAGATTCATTTGGTGAGAAACAGAGATAGCATTCATGTAGCGTACAAAATCACCATTAGTCATATGTTTAACAGTGAGGAACCTCTGCATGAAACATGAAATGCACCAATAGAACTTACCATGGTATAATGCAGTGCGGGTGGTCGTTGAAGCCTAAATATTAGAATGATTCAAAAATGAAAAAAAAAAAACAACAACAACTCCTTTGTACAACAGAGCAACATTTGATCCAACCAATAAAAGTAAATCAGAATGGCAGAAATCCTTAGCAAAAATGAGACCAATATCTAAACCAATAGATGAAAGTTAAACACGGAGAGTCTTATCCCGTAAGTGCTTACCGGGTAATGATTGCATACGATATCATGTCGATGAACCTAAATCTTACCCAATAAAGTAAATTTTAATTTTTCACAACTTCCTCCAAACAACTTTTACATCCTCTCCTCTGGTGCAAAGTGTTTATATACATACCAAAAGTTTCCCCGGATTCATAAAAAAACATATTACATGCCTTATTTCTCAACTTATCAACTTCCAAAACATGAAATTGTTTGCCTAGCTTACCAACTTCCAAAACATGAAACTATTTGAGTTTATGGCTGCTTATTTCTTCTCCATTTTCAATTGGTATGCTTTATTTCTTCTCCATCCATAGAAGATTTGAAAAAACAAATATGATTGAAGTTCCTTTCATAACATGAACATAACCATGGTTTCGGGTATTCATTGGTATTTACTTTGTGAACATAGATAGAATTTGTTTTTACCCGGCAACTAAAAAATCAAAATCAGTAGAAAAATGAAATAGAAAACCAATAGAAAGCAAATGATACAAATTGATAGAAATAACAAACAAATCCGATTCCAAAAACCGGGGGGTTACCTTTTTATGTGGGACGATTAGTATGAGACGGTAATCTTCTGCCATCTTCTTCGACTTCGATTGGTGAACATAGATAAGATTTGTTTCTAATTGACAACTAAAAAATCAAAATCGATAGTAAAATAAAATAGAAATCCGACAAAAAGCAACAAATCGATAGAAATAACAAAAAAACCTAAACCGATTCCAAAAATTTGGGGTTACCTTTTTCTGTGGGACGATTAGTATGAGACTGTAAAGCTCTTGCCATCTTTTTCGACTTTGATTTTTTTCGATTGGTGAACATAGATAGAGCTTTTTTCTACCCGACACCTAAAAAATCAAAATTCTATAGAAAATGAAATAGAAAACCGACATAAAGCAAACGATACAAATCAATAGAAATAACAAACAAATGTAAACCTATTCCAAAAATTGGGGGTTAATTTTTTCTGTGGGACGACCAGTATTTGACGGTAAAGCTCTGCCATTTTCTTCAACTTCTATTTTCTTTGATTGGTGAGCATAGATAGAATTCATTTCTATTCGACAACTAAAAATCAAAATTGATAGAAATGAAAAAGAAAACAGATAAAAGCAAACGATACAAATTGACAAAAATAACAAACAAATATAAATCAATTCCAAAAATTACAGCAGAATCCTTCACCACTAACCTCTTGTAGCTTGGTAGTAAGACTTCCAATGGCATGATCACTTTCCTGAGATATGTTTCATCTCTGTAATTATCATATACCCATTGTAGTTATCATGCTATCTTTCTCCTCCATTATCCTAGACCTAACCCTCCTCAATTACTGCATATGGCCACCAACGCCCAAAAGTAACCCTAAATGGACACACAGAGTTAGTGGTGATACAAGAAAAAATGGGGGTTACCTTTTTCTGTGGCACGATTAGTATGAGACGGTAAAGCTTCTCCCCCTTTACTTCGACTTCGATTTTCTTCATTTAAGCCCTAAACCATATAACCATGGAGTTTTAGGTATTACAAGAAAAAAATCCAGGTTTGTGAGCAGAAATCAAATTTGGTAACCGGAGAGAGAACTCAACCTGATTGTGGTAAATGGCGAGTAAGCAGAAATAAATTTGGGAGATGGAATAGTCTTTTTGCCAAAGTACAGTCTTGAACCCTCTTCATCTTCGTCCTTGCAGGACCCGAGTGTTCTGTTCTTGGATGAAGAGAAATATTAGGTTCATCCATGGAAACAGCAGCGGCGCTGGTAGAACACAGAAACTATAGAATGAACACCCTAACTCTAAAATTAATTTCTAGAAAGCATTTTTGACTTTGTAATTTAGAAAAGTAAAAGAGAAACATAAATATCAGCTTCTTGAACATGTACATAAAGTAATACCTGTGGTTTGAAGCCTCCCCATCACTCCCCAATCGCCGCCGGAGTTTCTCCGACTCCGTCACCCTTCCCGCCGCCGGTCTATCTTTTCCACACTTCTATTCCATCTCCTCATCCTTTCCCTGGTGGAAAGCATGCGTTATCACCTCTGACAACGCCTTATCGTCATCCCTAGGCCTCAATCTCTCCACCAAATAGCCAGTAGGTGAAGGATGAGACTGTGAGCGAGTGCGTACGGATCTACCGGAGTGAGTAGATGGAGATCTAGATGAGCAAAGGACAGAGGAGAGTAACCTCCGTGAAGCCATGGCAGAGGAAGGCGGAGAGAGAGAGAGAGAGAGAGCTAGGGTTTTATCTTTTCACCTCTTGGATTCTTTGCACATAAATGGGTATAATGGGAGAGAGATTGAATTGAGGGTATGGGGACGTGGGTTCAGTGAGAGGGAGAGAAATTAAGGGGGAAGTGGGGAGAAGATTATGGGTTGTAGGGGAGATGATTAACCGTAAAATAACATAAAATGAATTTGAACGGTCTAGATCGAAAGTTGGATGATTTTAAACGGTCCAGATTAACTCAAAAACGGTTAGACTCTTCTCTATCCATATATATATATATATATATATATATATAATTGTATTCCCAAAATATTGCAATTCAAATTCCGCCATCTTTCTCTCTCTCTCTCTCTCTCTCAAGATAAAATGAACCTGTGATGAAGTTCAAATCCTCGCGTCTTTGTTGTTATCTCCACGTCTTACTCTCTTATCTCCACCGTTGTTCCTCCCTCTCTATAGCAAATCAGGTAAGTATTTTTTTTCAAGTTGCTTTTCTGCTCAACACGCCATTCACATGTTTCCTGCATTGTTTAAGAAATGGAGCAAAACAATGAAACCTACATCACTCCATCCTCTCTCAATCACATCGAAGCTACTCCTGTTCGATTATGAGTAGGACCTTTAGGTACTGTACTAAAACCCTAATTCTTATATTTGAGATTTCGATTCTTGGTTTTGTTTTTATTTTGATTTTGCTATAAAACATCACATTTTTGTGTTGCAACTCCATGTTCTTAAACATTCTTCAAAACAAAAACTTGGGTCCTGCAAAACATCACATTCTGTTTATTGCATTGATTTCTGTTTATTCCTTGTCGAAATCTATTGTTCGTTTAAGTCCAACTCCTTTCTTGTCACATATTTTCCTTTTTTTATTATTGAGTTTGGTTTATTGATTTCTTGCAGTTTTTGTATACAGAAACCACTTGGTGGTGAACTTTTATAACAACCCAACTCACACGACAACAGGCAGAACCAACTTTAATAAATAATAATGCCAAGCTGCCCAAAAACAACATCTAAAATACAAGGTTTGCGGAAAGACAACCTAGTACACAACTGAGGATATACTGAGAAGAATCTACAATGGAGGTCCTCTAATTCAGCTCCAGCTCGCATCTTCTCTTAAAATTTAAGTGTTCCTCCTACTGCCACTCTTTACCTGAAAAGGGTTTTAGATTTGAAAAGAGCGAGGGTTAGACCAAAAGGTCTAGTGAGTCCCCTCTTACCACAGTTTATAACTCATCAAACATTCAAGGATTTATCATAAAATAAACCATTTTCAGCTTCAAGGAAAAACCTTTAACTTTCAGCAACTTCTTCGCTAACACTACCGCAACCCTAAGGTGACCACTTGACCGAACTAGCGATCTTCCACTTTTGAAAGATCCATACAAGTTATCTAACATCACATTAGGCACTCACTTTTTCTGAATAATCCCTCGCTTCCTCCCGGAAACTCCTCAAAACTATCAATAGTTACTTCTTCATTTCCAGCGTCCCGCCATTCACCACAAGCATGATTTCTGACTTCCACAGCAACAACCGGCATTGGGATACTTCCACTATGTCTCCAACCAACAAGGATCCCCAACGAAACCTACCTCATCTCCTGCAGAAGCTAACTGCTAAAAGATATATCTTTACGATTTCAAATTCCTCGACAGACACAACCATTTGCCGCCACTCACGTTTCAAATCACCGAACAGGTGATCAAGCCTTTATATTACAACATCCTAAACATCAAAGATTCGAGGTCTACAATAACCACTCCTGCTGTTTACCACCTTTCCCTAACAGGTACACCAAAACCAATAATAGACCACTCTTTGAACGAGCGTCCAACTTTCCTTCTCAAAACTTTCCTCATTCTTAAATGCAATCCCTCACCCATGACCTAGAGAGTTCATAGCCTTCATGGACGGCGACACAGTAAATTTAAAACGCTGACTTTTGATAATGTAGAAAATATTACATTACGAAACAAGCTTAAGTGTACACGTTACCACACTGGCATAATGGATTCCCATACACAACGATCTCAAGGATTACTCCGCCTCAAATCCAAGATAAAATAGATCTCACTCAACCAAAATCTATGTTGACACAATTTGAAAACATTTTCAACAACTTTACTCATGCGATTTCTAAAATACAACAAAATTGCTTAAACTAAGCGATTCGATCGACTCTCACTTTCCTTGTTATGACAACATATGTCCGTAACAATTTCACTTATAAAATTATGCGCTCAATGTTGTTACTATTTCCACAACTGAGGTTAACTCATTTTTAAAAAAAATGAAAAAGGTTTCCACTCTGGTACAATGAAAACATAAACTTGTCTTTTTAATCAAGACACGCGATTGTGTGTGTGTCAACTTATTTTCAAAAACAGAACTCTGAAGGTGCACTCACATACATATACAAATTTCAACATGAGGGACTACAGTAACTTGTTCGAAAACATAATGCATGATACTCAAACTACATGAAGGCTATTTCACTCTAGCAAGGTCAACCGTTGCACTCACCACGATTATCACTAACCACATATCTTCAGCCAATCGATACATTTCCCACCACTTTAGGCACCGACGCTTCCCAACATCCTTATATGACCAACTATCAGATGCCACCACGACTGATGATTCGCAATTCACAAGTCTACACTTTGACCCCAAAGGTTTTACCAAAAAAATAGCTCGCTTCCATCCTGTCCTTACTCCATTTTATCAGTCAACACTGATTTCGTTTTCAACCATACCTGCCACTCTACAATTCTATAGCTCCAAAAAGATCGCTTCTATCCTTCGATTCCTGGATTAACACTTTCCTGATTCCCACTAATCGACACAACAATCTACCAAACCGAAGACTCCATTGAAGCGAGAAGCTCACCTCCAAACATTATCCTCTTATGGACCCAAGAGGTCCTTTCTCAACGAAATATCTACATCCCGCACGATAAACATCCCGACCGGTAATAACCTTACAACCAAAAACGAACTCACCTACCATGCCAGACCAACACTATCAATTCATAGATAGGACTCTCTACTCTAAACCACACTAAACAATAGCAATCGAGTATGCCCATGCACCTGTAAATTCATAATGGCATTGGCCAGATGCGATTCTGAATTTACCTTACATGAGGGTACTCACTATTGTTATCATGCCTCACAATGATCAAGGTCTTTCTTAAAGGCTTCCTATTTCTCAGTTGTGTCCATCTACTCCACAATTTAAGTTTAGGCCCATCCGGTCACCTAAATCCCTTAAACTATGGCTCTGATACCAACTATAACAACCCAACTCACACGACAACAGGCAGAGCCAACTTTATTAAATAATAATGCCAAGCTGCCCAAAAACAACATCTAAAATACAAGGTTTGCAGAAAGACAACCTAGTACACAACTGAGGATATACTGAGAAGAATCTACAATGGAGGTCCTCTAATTCAGCTCCAGCTCGCATCTTCTCTTAAAATTTAACCACTCCTCCTACTGCCACTCTTTACCTGAAAAGGGTTTTAGATTTGAAAAGAGCGAGGGTTAGACCAAAAGGTCTAGTGAGTCCCCTCTTACCACAGTTTATAACTCATCAAACATTCAAGGATTTATCATAAAATAAACCATTTTCAGCTTCAAGGAAAAACCTTTAACTTTCAGCAACTTCTTCGCTAACACTACCGCAACCCTAAGGTGACCACTTGACCGAACTAGCGATCTTCCACTTTTGAAAGATCCATACAAGTTATCTAACATCACATTAGGCACTCACTTTTTCTGAATAATCCCTCGCTTCCTCCCGGAAACTCCTCAAAACTATCAATAGTTACTTCTTCATTTCCAGCGTCCCGCCATTCACCACAAGCATGATTTCTGACTTCCACAGCAACAACCGGCATTGGGATACTTCCACTATGTCTCCAACCAACAAGGATCCCCAACGAAACCTACCTCATCTCCTGCAGAAGCTAACTGCTAAAAGATATATCTTTACGATTTCAAATTCCCCGACAGACACAACCATTTGCCGCCACTCACGTTTCAAATCACCGAACAGGTGATCAAGCCTTTATATTACAACATCCTAAACATCAAAGATTCGAGGTCTACAATAACCACTCCTGCTGTTTACCACCTTTCCCTAACAGGTACACCAAAACCAATAATAGACCACTCTTTGAACGAGCGTCCAACTTTCCTTCTCAAAACTTTCCTCATTCTTAGATGTAATCCCTCACCCATGACCTAGAGAGTTCATAGCCTTCATGGACGGCGACACAGTAAATTTAAAACGCTGACTTTTGACAATGTAGAAAATATTACATTACGAAACAAGCTTAAGTGTACACGTTACCACACTGGCATAATGGATTCCCATACACAACGATCTCAAGGATTACTCCGCCTCAAATCCAAGATAAAATAGATCTCACTCAACCAAAATCTATGTTGACACAATTTGAAAACATTTTCAACAACTTTACTCATGCGATTTATAAAATACAACAAAATTGCTTAAACTAAGCGATTCGATCGACTCTCACTTTCCTTGTTATGACAACATATGTCCGTAACAATTTCACTTATAAAATTATGCGCTCAATGTTGTTACTATTTCCACAACTGAGGTTAACTCATTTTTAAAAAAAATGAAAAAGGTTTCCACTCTGGTACAATGAAAACATAAACTTGTCTTTTTAATCAAGACACGCGATTGTGTGTGTGTCAACTTATTTTCAAAAACAGAACTCTGAAGGTGCACTCACATACATATACAAATTTCAACATGAGGGACTACAGTAACTTGTTCGAAAACATAATGCATGATACTCAAACTACATGAAGGCTATTTCACTCTAGCAAGGTCAACCGTTGCACTCACCACGATTATCACTAACCACATATCTTCAGCCAATCGATACATTTGCCACCACTTTAGGCACCGACGCTTCCCAACATCCTTATATGACCAACTATCAGATGCCACCACGACTGATGATTCGCAATTCACAAGTCTACACTTTGACCCCAAAGGTTTTACCAAAAAAATAGCTCGCTTCCATCCTGTCCTTACTCCATTTTATCAGTCAACACTGATTTCGTTTTCAACCATACCTGCCACTCTACAATTCTATAGCTCCAAAAAGATCGCTTCTATCCTTCGATTCCAGGATTAACACTTTCCTGATTCCCACTAATCGACACAACAATCTACCAAACCGAAGACTCCCTTGAAGCGAGAAGCTCACCTCCAAACATTATCCTCTTATGGACCCAAGAGGTCCTTTCTCAACGAAATATCTACATCCCGCACGATAAACATCCCGACCGGTAATAACCTTACAACCAAAAACGAACTCACCTACCATGCCAGACCAACACTATCAATTCATAGATAGGACTCTCTACTCTAAACCACACTAAACAATAGCAATCGAGTATGCCCATGCACCTGTAAATTCATAATGGCATTGGCCAGATGCGATTCTGAATTTACCTGACATGAGGGTACTCACTATTGTTATCATGCCTCACAATGATCAAGGTCTTTCTTAAAGGATTCCTATTTCTCAGTTGTGTCCATCTACTCCACAATTTAAGTTTAGGCCCATCCGGTCACCTAAATCCCTTAAACTATGGCTCTGATACCAAATATAACAACCCAACTCACACGACAACAGGCAGAGCCAACTTTATTAAATAATAATGCCAAGCTGCCCAAAAACAACATCTAAAATACAAGGTTTGCAGAAAGACAACCTAGTACACAACTGAGGATATACTGACAAGAATCTACAATGGAGGTCCTCTAATTCAGCTCCAACTCGCATCTTCTCTTAAAATTTAACCACTCCTCCTACTGACACTCTTTACCTGAAAAGGGTTTTAGATTTGAAAAGACCGAGGGTTAGACCAAAAGGTCTAGTGAGTCCCCTCTTACCACAATTTATAACTCATCAAACATTCAAGGATTTATCATAAAATAAACCATTTTCAGCTTCAAGGAAAAACCTTTAACTTTCAGCAACTTCTTCGCTCACACTACCGCCACCCTAAAGGCGACAACGTGTCTGTGACTCACACTGCCTTTGTTGGGACACACCCCACAACGGCATAAACGGAACACACCCCCCGGTATGAGCACAGGCGGGCCACACCCCCCCCCCCCCGACTTTGAGCCTTCACACTTAGGATCATGTATGCATACATTTCCACTTTGACAACAATAATTAAAAAAAAATCATCTTTAACATTTAAATAAATCTTGCAAGTAAGTACTAAAGCAACATCATTTCAAAGCTTGCATATAATTTTCATAATACTCATGCCATCATATAAATTAAAGTTTAAAATGAAACTTTCACATGCTTTCGTTAATAGAAGGATTTATTTTAGAAAAACTCACCTAGCGTCCTTAGCTTACAACTTTACGTCTATTTTTAAAGTCCGAATCGAAACCTATAAAACAAGGTATTGCTCGATAAATATCCGATACTTCTTATTTAACCAAGCTGGCCTTAAATCCAAAATCTTACGATCTCTCATTAATAAGAAAAACCCGACTCGCTACAATCTAAATCAAGCCCACACGATGAAGCCCAACTCTAAATTAAATAAACTACACTTAAACTTAAATTACACTTACTTCACTTAATTCGGCCCAAGTAAAAGATTTGGGCTTCAGCCCACAGCACAGCCCGGGAACCGGGGTTATAAACCACCGACCGGAGCCTGCCCCCAGCACACGACCGGGGCGTGGCTTGCCCGGACTCCCCCAACGACCGGTGCCACAAACAAATCGACCGGGGTCACCTATGTCAACCGATGCCAAACTGCGACCGGGGTTGCAACCCTACCCCGGTGACCGATACTAACTTCTTCGACCGGGGCATGACAATCTCACGGTGTCTAAATCCTTCGACCGGGGCATTAGCACCCCGAGGTCACACAACACTTTGGTGCCCGAGGTCACCCAGTCCCTGAACCTGGGTTTGGTCGACCAATCATCACGACAAACACCCATCAATACCACAGTCTCAATCCTTTAAACCCAATGAAACAAAACCCCTCTCTAAGAATCGATTACCATATTAATCAATTAAACTTTTCCCTCAATAGTTTATTAATCCATAATAACAATAAAATGCAGTCAATCTCAACCTCTCCCAAAACAAATATCAACAGATTAATCCAACAACCCCCAAATCCAAGGATTTAAACTTATACAATACTATTGGTAGAGAAGATAAAGATTGGAAGGAAAATTACCTTAAGGAAGACTCGATGAAGTTGAAATCCCAACCGATCGATCTCTCTCTCCTTGCTCGATCACACAGTCGACCTTACCTTTCTTTCTCTTCTCGGCCACCGCTTGGAGGAAAAAGGAGGTCATTAGGGTTAAAACCCCTTTTGATCAATATTACATCTTACCCCCTTTCAACTTGGAGCCTTGGTCGAATAAATCCTCAATTTTAAAAGAATTAAGATTTAAACCCGGTTGTTACAATATCCCCCCGAAATTCCTTCGTCGCACAAACTGGTATACTGATTCCTCAAAACTGACTCCAACTCCCAAGTCTCCTCTTGACCTTTATGGAATTGCCATTGAACTTTCACCAGCTGGATATCTTTGCTCCTCAATTTCTTCACTTAAAAATCTAAAATGGTCATCGGTTCATCAACATAACCTAGTTTCTCATATATTCGAACGTCACCCAATGGTACCACCACATCCACCTCCGCTAGATACTTTTTCAAATTAGACACATTGAATGTAGGGTGTATACTTCATAGTTCCACGGGCAGAACTAACTTGTAAGATACCTCCCCAAAGCGCCCCGTAAAAGCATACCGTCCCACAAATCTCGGTCTCAACTTACCTTTCTTACCGAATCGAACCACTCCTGTGTGTCCCAATAAGCAATCATTCAATCAAGCAATCATATAGACGATACGATAATCCAAACCTGGTACGATTAATCAAACGATTCAACTGGTTACAAGAGTTCTTGATGAAATCAATCTATCTATCTGTTTCCTCTTGATCACGGCGCACCACACCAACAACCTCTCTCAATTAATTAATTTCTCAATTAAGCTCCTAACCTCTCTAACCTAATTAACTCTAAACAAAGCTAATTTATAGTTAGGCCATATAGCCTAATGGGCTTTGCAATGCTTGGCCCAACTACTAAAACAAAACAATTAACTAAAATATAAAGCCTAATAAATAAAATACGGAAACATACTTTTGACTAATTATTACAAAAAGGACCCTAGACTATTTGTTGAGACGACTTTATCAGCTTTAACTTCAGAATTCCATCTTCAGATAATGATGATCTTGAATCCAATAAATATGAGCTTTAACAATCTCCCCCTTTGGATCAAGATCATTCTTTAAGCTCAGAAAGATGCAATCTTCCTCTTTGTTTTCAGAATGTAGCAATCTTCCCAATCGATGAGAATATCTCTTGGAAAGAAATTATCTCCATATTAAACTCGGAATGCTGTAGCAAATCATCTTCAAGGAAAATTTCTTCATATCAGCATATCTTTAGAATATCTTCCACTTCTTGATTGACGCTTCTCCCCCTTTTTGATGAAAAGATCAAAGAGTTCATCAAAACGTGTCTTTAAGAAATTTCTTCCACCATTGATCTTGCAAACATAACCACTGATTATCTGTCAATTCATAAACATGTGCATCCAGATCTTTGCAAATCTAGACAATTTAGAAAATAAAGTGTAACACCTGAATCAACAAATGAATTAGTTAAAATTGCCTGTCAGTAACATAAAGTCACTGTGTGTAACGAATACACAATATAAAGGATCTTTTATGATGTTCACTCCCCCAGGGCTTCCATTCAATCATCGAAACACCACAAAGGTAACTTCTATGAACGTTATGACAAAGAAACAAATTCTTTGTGTGTTCGTGCAAGTGATAGAATAAATTAAGCATATGAAGATTGCTTATAAGGCTCAAAATGTGTAAACCATTAAGACAACAGTTAGTTAAACACAGGCTCAATGTGCATGAGTGAAGTGTGAAGGTGGGGCAGATTTCCTTCTTTTCAATACCCAAATTTTCCAAATGAAAATCAGATAGCATATGTGTTGCGTCCCCTTTGAAAATGAAAAATTTTCTTTTTGAGAAGAAAATGAGTGGCCGGTGGGGTAATGTCAAGAGTTGGCATGGGCTAGTTGCCTGTTTCAATAATGTTCACCAAGAATTGTGAAGCATTAGAAATGTGGCTGCCCGACTCAGAAAGTAGTTGGTGCAGAGTTTAAAAATTCTTTTACTCTGATCTCTCACCCTCTTTCTTTTAATCTTTAAGCTCACAGCTAACCGAACTCTCTTTTGACATATTCTCTCATCACACATCCCACACTCATTTCTTTTGAACTCCTCACATTCAATCACTACAGGATTAACTTCTTGGGTAGGAAACACTAGTTAACGTGAATCCATAGAAGTTCAAATAAGTCCTAGCATACTGATCCCATGTTTTCTTATGAAGCATATGATGCTCAGATGATTTAACTTGAACAGTTAAAACTCCATGAAGAATCAGAAAACATTTAAAATAACACTTCCAATTCAAGAAATCTGTTTGAGAATCGGGAAGTGGTTTGAACATTTAAGAACATGTTTTCTTATGATTGAAAGTTGTCCTTCTTTCAACCACGGAGGAGATAAAGATAAGAAATTATACCTTTCGAATGCAGTCTTACATCTCATAAAGTCAAGCTTAAATTCATAAACATATGATCTTTGAAGCATCTCTCAACCTACAAAAGTCTAAAAGTCTAGTCAAAGTAACTTTATTCGCTAAAATTGAAATGACATAAAGCAGTAAAACACTTAGTGTACGAGTTCTGATCAAAAATAATCAGAAGTCATCGCCATACTCCTTTGACTTGAACGCTCCCCCTAAAATCATGCATTACTAAGAAATTGATCAGTAAGTACAATGCATTCAGTATTGCTCCTCCTCAAACTAACATTGACCATCTATAAGATACTTCTCACACTCCCCCTGAGATCATGAACAAACTATTAAAGAGCAGGTATCATGCGGAAATAATAATAAAGATATGATAAAGAGATACAATAAGAAACTTTAATAGGTAACCAACGATTAGGTCTTAAGATTTAGCATACCAAGTCTTGAGACAAGAAAATTAAATCTCTTTTCGTCTAAAGGTTTGGTAAACAAGTCTACAAGCTGATAATCGGTTTTTACAAAGTAAAGTTCAATTGTTCCTTTTTCTACATTATCTTTTATAAAATGATACTTGACATCTATGTGTTTGGTCTTAGTATGCTGAACAGGGTTAGCGGTAATCGCAATAGCGCTCTTCGAATCACAATAGATCGGGATTCTATTGAAATGAAACCCATAGTCTCGCAGTTGTGTTCTCATCCATAAGACCTGAGAACAGCAGCTAGCAGCAGCTACATATTCCGCTTCGGCCGTTGATGTGGATACACATAATTGCTTCTTCGAAGCCCAACTGACGAGTTTATCTCCGAGGAATTGTATATGACCCGAGGTGCTTTTCCTGTCTAACATGCAACCAACATGATCTGCGTCTGAATAAGATGTTAGGTCAAAGCTTGTATCCTTAGGATACCACAGACCAAGATCTGCAGTCCCCTTCAGATACCTAAAAATCCGCTTAACAGCAGACAAATGGGATTCTTTAGAATTGGCCTGATATCTAGCACATAAGCATGTAGAAAACATTATATCTGACCTACTAGAAGTAAGATACATTAAGGAACCTATCATCCCTCTATAAGTCCTAACATCAACATCCTTTCCCGAAAGATCGATGCCAATCTTAGTACCAGGTGCCATTGGGGTACCAATCGGTTTACAATTTTCCATTTTGAAATTCCGAAGAATATCCAGAATGTATTTAGATTGATTGATAAAAATCCTCGTTGAAAATTGTTTGACTTGCAATCCGAGAAATAAATTCATCTCTCCCATCATGCTCATCTGAAAATGTGACACCATGAGGTTTCCAAAGTTCTTACAGTACTTAGGATTTGTAGAACCAAAAATAATATCATCCACATATATTTGAATAACATTGATATTGCCTTTATCCTTTTTAATGAAAAGAGTGGTATCAACCGTACCTTTTGTAAAACTTGACCTGACCAAGAACTGAGATAGAATATCATACCAGGCGCGAGGAGCTTGTTTCAGTCCCTAAAGAGCTTTATCCAACATGTAGACGTGGTTCGGCTTATCTAGATTTACAAACCCTTCTGGCTGTGAGACGTAGACTTCTTCCTTGAGTACTCCATTCAGAAAAGCTGTCTTCACATCCATTTGATAGACGGTGAAGTTCTTGTGGGTTGCGTAGGCTAAGAACATCCGAATTGCCTCTATACGTGCCACTAGAGCATACGTCTCATCGTAGTCTATCCCTTCCTCTTGCCTACATCCCTTGGCGACAAGTCGTGCTTTGTTTCGGATAACGGTGCCATCTTCATCTTTCTTGTTTTTGAACACCCATTTCGTACCAATGATGGTTTTACTTTGCGGTTTGGGTACGAGTCTCCAGACTTTCAGTGCTTCAAACTGATTCAGCTCATCTTGCATCGCAGTTACCCAATCTGAATCAACAAGGGCCTCAGATACGCGAGTAGGCTCGATCTTGCTCAGAAAGGATTCATACATACATAGATTTGATGTTGCAGACCTAGTTTGCACCGGTGCAGAAGGATCTCCAATAATTTGATGTACCAGATGCTCTTTGGTCCACTTATGTTTATGAGGGAGTGGATTAGATGCCTGTTGATCATTGTCAGCATCTAGGAATTCACTGTTATCGCCTTCAGATGGTTCAGAATGAATGGGGGTTTCAGTTGAAGTAGTAGTTGCAAAGGTGGCAGTAGGTACAACTTGGTCAATCTGTTGATCAATCCTTACAGTACATCCTACTGAGTCAGCTACTTCTGTCTCGGCGTTGTTGATCACAACTTCAGCTGTCGGAGTAGGTTTTTGAACTGGAACTTCTTGCCGAATCGGGGAATTTGATTCAATAGAGATATCGGAAGTGGTCGGATGAGTAGTCATCGAGTCTTCTATCCTGTCAACCACAACAGATTTAGGCAAACGAGATCTAAGAAATTCATCATAAAACAGTTCAAATAATAAATCCAAATCAGATAATTTAGAAGTAGACGAAGAAGCGTCATCTGATTTGTTCTCATGAGGTGCAGGTCCTGGACTGGTTAGCCCAGAAGCTAATACTCCTGTTATTACGGGTTCTGAACTGACGTGCTCAGAAGCCATGTCCTCATCAAATGTAACATTGACGCTCTCTATCACAGTCTTCGAATTCTTCAAATAAACACGATATGCAGACGATGTAGATGAATAACCAACGAATATGCCTTCATTCGCCTTAGCACTGAACTTGTTCAGATTCTCTCGGTCGTTTAGAACATAACATCTACAACCAAAAACATGAAAATATTTAATGGTTGGTGTTCGGTTGTTGATCAACGCATACGGAGTCTTCTGAAATCTGCGGTGTATCATGGAGCAATTCTGAGTGTGACACGCAGTCGATACAGCTTCAGCCCACAAAAATAAAGGTAAGTCAGATTGGCTAAGCATTGTCCGAGCGGCCTCGACAAGTGTACGATTTCGCCTTTCGACGACTCCGTTCTGTTGAGGCGTGCGAGCAGCAGAGTATTGATGTGATATCCCGACCGATTCGAGATATTCTTCAACTATCTTGTTCTTGAACTCTGTACCGTTGTCAGTCCTGAGAATCTTGACTTGTTTTTGCAGATTGACTTGGGTCGTCTTCAGAAACGTAATGAGAACATCGGGAGTCTCATCTTTAGACCATAGAAACTTAACCCAAGTGTATCGCGTATAGTCGTCCACGATAACTAGCACATACTTCTTTCCTCCTAAGCTTTGCGTTCGCATAGGACCGCACAAGTCCATATGCAACAACTCTAAAGGAGAGCTGGTACTCGGTTCAGGCTTTGGTTTGTGTGGGGCTCTCTTCATCTTTTCCTTTTCACACGCTGCACATAGATGTTCTCTTTCAAACTTCAGCTCTGGAAGTCCTTTCACTAACTTTCCACTGACCAGCTTGTTGATGTACCGAAAGTTGAGGTGAGAAAGTCGTCGATGCCATAACCAGCTTTGTTGCATCGAGGCCTTTGATAGTAGACAGACCTGATTGTCAGCCTGGACCTTTGACAAGTTGATGGTGTAGAGGTTTGACTTGTGAGTGCCGACCAAGAGTTCTTTTCCTTCTTCAGTGCGTACTGAACATGTCTTGGCCTTGAAATTAACCTCTAAGTCTTTGTCGCAGAATTGGCCAATGCTGAATAGGTTATGCCCTAAGCCTTCAACCTAACTCACCTTCTTGATCGTAAGATTTTCATGTACAACATCACCATATCCTAGAATAGGTGAAAACTGATCATTCCCAAAACGAACTGTGTCGCAGTATTTTTCCGTAAAATTAGACAACATACTCTTCTGCCCGGTCATATGCTTGGAACACCCGCTATCCAAGTACCACATATGACGGGTCTGCACAAAACAGATCAGGAAAGAAGAGGTTTAGGAACCCATTTATAAATGGGACCTCCACTGTTAGTACTTGATTTTGGCACCCATTTAAATTTGGGTCCGCCTTTTCTTTGAAAACCAGAAGCATGATAAGACATACGATAATGATAAGATGAAACATTATATGAACCATACCAAACATCAGAAAATTTACGACAAGCATAATCACATTCACCACAATTGAAAAACTTTTTATTAGATGGTGCTAACTGGAATAATTGCTTTATAGAGTACTTCTTGCGAAAATCAACAAGATTAGATTTAAAAGTAGCAACATTCACAATCACATCATCTTTACTAGAAGTCTTTTTATTCAAAATAAAACTAGAACTAGATTTAGCTTTCTCGTCTATCTTCTGTTTCGGTATCCATGCAGTCTTAACTCCAACCCTTTGCTTTCTCAAATCTGAAACATTTGAAACTTTAGAGTTAGAATGATGAGAATTAAGAGAATGCTTCTTCTTTGGCTTACCAGTGAGGATCGGTTTCTGTGAAAGCTGAGATTTTTGTTTCTTACCTTTTGCTTTCTTCGATTTCACAGAAACTGATTTATCAACTTTCGTTGATGTTTCACCTTTGTCAAAAACACTGGGTAATCCAAAGGAATTAACAACACAAGATGAATGATCAGGAAGTTTAGAAGAAAAATCAAATTGAGGAACACAATCATTTAAAACACCTTCAGAGTTTAAGAAATTAAGCTCATTATCAAATGAACCAGATTTGTCATCCGAATTTAAAGCCTTGGAGATTTTAGGAAAATTATAAGTTTTGAACACTGTTGAAAATACAGTTTGTTCTAAGTCCATCAAAATTCTTTCTTCTATAAGAGTATTCTCGAGTTCAGAAATTTTACTTTCCAAAACTAGACGAGGGACGTAAAGCTTACCTTCGATGGGTTTAGCCTCCAACTCTTTTACAGAATAACTCTCAAAATAATCATTTAAAAGAAATTTTTATTTACTAGATCTATAACTGTTATTCAACTTCTCATAGAGAAATGGAAGTTGAACTTTAGCTGTGTTCTTTCTTTTATCATATTCCTTGGCTTTATCTTTTTCCGACAGACTAGTCAAAAAAGGTTTGAGTTCCGGATGTTGAGGAGCCAATAACATAAACCCAAAGTCATAAAGTGCAGGCACTTCAGATATAACCTTTTTGAGATGATGTGGGTTTTTGTAACCAAGACCCCAAGTATCAGGTTTCTCTTTAGGTTTGTTCAAATGAATAGTGTGTTCAGTTTGACCAACAGTATGTAATTTTTCTTCCAAAGCATTCACCTTTTCTATTAAAGATTTATTCTCTTTTGAAGTAGAAAAGTATCTTTTAGCAAGCTCTAAAGACTTAAACTCACATTCTTTGTACTTTGAAACAGCTTCAGATAACTCTTTATGAATTATAGTCTTTTCTTTAGCGCTGGTGTCTATATTTTTGTGCAAAGTTTCAATCAATACATTTTTCTCAGCAATATCATTACTAAGTTTATGTATAGATTGATTTTTTTATCATTTGTGACACCTTTCTCACGCTTCAGTTTAGACTCTAATTCTTGGAGTTTAGACATCATGGTATGCATTCGGTTCAAAAAATCAGATTCAGTTAAGTCACATACCTCATCATTATCTCCATCATCAGAATTAGCTTCAGCTTCTGACTGGTTCTTTCCCATCAAGCACAGATGTGCTGTCTCGTCCTTCTCTCCTTCTTCAGATTCTTCGTCCGAATGGTCGAGCCAGTATTCATCCTCGGCCATTAATGCTTTTCCAGCCTCTTGTTGCTTGGCTAGAAGCATCTTATGCTTGTAATAGTCGGAGTTTCGGACTTTTGATTTGCGGCAGTCCTTGGCAAAATGACCGAGTCTGCCACAGTTGTAGCACTTTATTGGTTCTTCCTTCTTGAACTCATCAGCTCCATCCTTCTTCTTGTCTTCTGGTCTCTTTTCTTCAACTTTCTCCTTATGCTTGTAGTTATTCGGACCAGACGAGTACCTCTGACTGTTGGAGTTTGGCTTTTTATAGAACTTCTTTTGGAAAGCCTTGGTTAACATTAGCATGGCTTCCTTCAGTTGTTCACAATCGTCAGAGTCAGACTTTGCCTCGCTATCAGCCTCTTCTGATTCAGATTATATCACCTTCTTCTTCTTAGACTTCTTCTTTACCACAAGAGCAACTGGATCAGCAACTGCTTTGTCAGCCTTTTTCATCTCAGTCTTGATCTCTTCCACCTCTTCCTTATTCTGTCTGAGGATTTCATACACTTCATGAAGTGGAATGTCGTTCAGATCTTTCAACTGCCTCATTTGTCTGGTAAATCTCTTCCACTCAGGCTGAAGGTTGCTGAGAAATTTCACATTCAACTCAACTTAAGATTTGTTGATCTTGTTCTTGCTGAGCTCATTCAGCAATGTGACAAATCTGTCATAAGTGGCTTCGAGTGATTCTCCAGCTTTGGCTTTAAATTCTTCATAATTATTCAAGCAGTTGGAAACTTTGAGTTGATTGTCGACTTTAGATCCGATCATCATCTTCTCCAACTGATCCCACATTTGCTTGCCGGTAGCATTGTAGCTATCAATCTTGACGTATATTTCATTTGGTATGCCTTGGAGAATAAATGATCTTGCCAGCTTGTCACCCTTGTGTCACTTCAGCTGATCTTCAGAATAATCACCAATCGGTAATTTATACTCTGTCTCTTCTTCTTCACCATTTTCTCCGGCTACAGTGAGAACCTTAGTCGGAGGTGTCATGATTCCTTCTTTCAGAGATTTTCTGATATAATCTCCCAAATCATGTCGATCGATGAAGTCCAAAAATCTGTCCTTCCATTGTTCGTACTCCCCCTTGAAGAGTACTGGTGGCTTCACATCTGTTCCAATAGCTAGAGCTTCCCGAGATGACATCCTTATTAATATGATTAGTAATCAAACTTATCTGATATTAAATCAATCAACTGGATGAGATCGTTAGAAATCAAGATAAAATCACACAATACTGAAAATCTTAGAATGAAATTCAGAAAAATCTGATCACGGACAGAACTTTGTCCCCCTTCGCAGACTGAGCATGGGGGTCCCGCTACCCGGTTAGCGGGTGGGGTCAAGGGGTAACACCCTTGCGGGGTTATGGGGGCAGCGCCCCTAGAGAAAAAAAACGCAAAAGTGAACAGTGAACAGTACTTGCGCAAAGTGAACAGTGCTTGCGCAAAGTGAGGTTTGCGCGTCATTTGGGTTGCGCAAAGTGGAGGTTTGCGCATCAAGGCCGTTACGCAAACCGTGGTTTTCGTGAGTAGCATGTTACGCAAAGCAGAAGTCGACCGGAACTTGCTTCGACCGGTATGATGTTTGACCGGGAACTTGTAAAGACCGGTATAACGTTCGACCGGGAACTTGTAAAGACCGGTATAACGTGCTTAGACCGGGGTGTGCTTTGACCGATAGAATGCTTAGACTGGGTGTGCTTAGACCGAAAGTGTGATGTTCGACAGATAGATTATGGACCAGTATTGGCTTCAATCGGTATAAGGTTTCGATCGGTATAGACTTTGACCGATAATAGCTTGGACCGATAGAGGTCTTCGACCGATATTAGCCTTGACCGATAGACTTTAAGGTATTCGACCGGGGTGGACTGTGTGTGTACCGGTCGACCGATAAGGTGTGGTCGACCGATAAAGTGTGGTCGACCGATAGTGAAAGACCGATAATAGGAGAGATATTCGACCGATAAAGTTCGACCGATATGTTCTTGATACTTATCGACCCAGAAACCAAAATCAACCCAGAAAACACTCGATTTATTGAATTAAACAACCAAACTTTGCCAATACGATCAAATTACCAACTAGAACAGATTGCAATCAGTTAATTTCAACAAAAACCATTAACAATGAATTTTGATTTATCAAACAGTGGCTTCACGAGAACGAACCCAGAATTTCCAAAAACACCAAATTGATAATCAAAATCGATGTAATATTCAAATCAACCAATACCCAATCACGATAATATGCTAAACAAACACAATCCAATCAATAACAACTTGAATGAATAATCACACAATAAAAATTATGAATCTTTGACAGAAAACAGAACCGAAGAAAAAAAATTCAATTCAATCTATAACGGGCTCTAATACCAATTGAGTGTCCCAATAAGCAATCATTCAATCAAGCAATCATATAGACAATACGATAATGCAAACCTGATACGATTAATCAAACGATTCAACTGGTTACAAGAGTTCTTGATGAAATCAATCTATCTCTCTGTTTCCTCTTGATCACGGCGCACCACACCAACAACCTCTCTCAATTAATTAGTTTCTCAATTAAGCTCCTAACCTCTCTAACCTAATTAAATCTAAACAAAGCTAATTTATACTTAGGCCATATAGCCTAATGGGCTTTGCAAGGCTTGGCCCAACTACTAAAACAAAACAATTAACTAAAATATAAAGCCTAATAAATAAAATACGGAAACATACTTTTGACTAATTATTACAAAAAGGACCCTAGACTATTTGTTGAGACGACTTTATCAGATTTAACTTCAGAATTCCATCTTCAGATAATGATGATCTTGAATCCAATAAATATGAGCTTTAACAACTCCCTTTCATGGTGATGCTTTTAACATCAGCTTGTCCCCCACTTGGAACTCTAACGGATTCCTTCGCTTAATTGCGTACATCTTATGACGATCTTGAGCTACCTTTAACCTTTCGCGAATCTGGCTGACCTTATTGGCCGTTAGTTCCACAATTTCTGATTCGGATACCCTCAGTAACTTCCTGGACCAACCGTACTAGATATTGTCCGCTTTGTCCACAGACCCGGACTCACGGTTTTAAAACGCGTATCCTTAAGATTTTCACCTATAACTTCACTTCTTTAGAAGGATGAACTTTATTAGAAATGACGCCGCAACGACATAAATCCATGCCTACAAAAATAACCCCTCGATTCGCCAACATAACACGATGCCAACCTTAAGCATCACCATAAATCCACTGTTATGAATCTCTCTCATCGAGTACCCTACCATAGCAAAATATCTTCTTACTACACCCCTTACTTCTAGTGCCAAGAGAACACTTTCCTTTCTGAACCACACTGATCACACTCAACAACGATGTGTAACCCATACACATTATACATACGTTAATCCCACACGTCGTTGTCTCAAATTTTTTACATAAGGAAGGAAAACTTTCACATTTCATCGCTTTCATAGCCCACCAAGTCCAACTGTCTGAATTAAAACGACCCATACTTCAGTTTCTCATCGCAACCAACAATCTGTTCGAACATATTTTCAATTAATCTAATTCCATTGATTAAACGCGGGGTGACTACGCTCCCCCAACTACTTCGAATAATCCCCACACTGGGCAACAACCCCCCTTTCCTTGGAATCCTTCCATACAATACCAAGTCTAACACTATGGCCTTACACTCTGATCTCCCCAACCAACCACCCAACTTTGACTCCTCAACCCCAAAATCCCAACACGCACCAAATCTCCTCGCCGCACCCTCACCAGGGTTCATGAACTTACTACGGCAAGGTTGAAACATAGCTCTACATTTCCGAATCTCTTGTCATTTCTCGCCCTCAGCTTAGCTACTTACTCGACGATTCCAAATGTGCCGAAAGAGCATTTTCATTACTATGCTTAGTCGAACGGCTACCTACAATTCTCATTCTAGCTCATCAATCAAACCCTTCCAAAACATCCCCAACGCTAGAGAGCGTCGCGCATTTCTCTCTACCCAAACAGGTTGACCTATCCGTTAGAATTAACTGTACGCTCAAGGAATACTTTGATCACCCCAGAGACCTTCTTACTAACTATAAAACCCTCTGAACTAATCCATTCGACATTTCCTTCAATATTTTAACGGTAAAAGATAACCCGTCTTTACTCGCCGCGAACCAGGGCACATCGTTCCTCTCTTAGATAACCACTCACAATCGATCGATCATTAAAAATCAACTTAGCACCACCACTATGCCAACTCTACCCCCACACCTCTTAGAAACAAACCTGCCACTTATGGAAAAAAAACCTCCTCGGGAATCTCCGAGCAAGATTCTCATTCACACTTTACTCATAACAACAACACCAAAATCCCTGTTTAATCTCAAGAAACTCCTTCCCACCAATGACATGCTCGAACGCTACTCCTTCAAACAATCCTCACCCCTACTAGATACTAATCTCTTTACACTAATCAAAACACTAATACTTGAGATAAATCCATCTCACGACTTTGTTCTCCCCAAAATCGAACAACCACAAAACATGTTCAATAACACCCTGCACCAAGGTTTCGCTCCTTGCCGGCTCATCGTGACCTACTGGAATAAAACTCCAATAGTTTGAAAGATTAAGCGTACTACCTCGCATAATTAAATACTCAAAGCGCACCCCCTTTGAGATATACTATATAAAAAATTCACTCCCACATAACCATCACTACCTCGTCGATAAAGAACCACTTGACCGAACTAGCGATCTTCCACTTTTGTAAGATCCATACAAGTTATCCAACATCACATTAGGCACTCACTTTTTCTGAATAATCCCTCGTTTCCTCCCGGAAATTCCTCAAAACTATCAATAGTTACTTCTTCATTTCCAGCGTCTCGCCATTCACCACAAGCATGATTTCTGACTTCCACAGCAACAACCGGCATTGGGATACTTCCACTATGTCTCCAACCAACAAGGATCCCCAACGAAACCTACCTCCTCTCCTGCAGAAGCTAACTGCTAAAAGATATATCTTTACGATTTCAAATTCCCCGACAGACACAACCATTTGCCGCCACTCACGTTTCAAATCACCGAACAAGTGATCAAGCCTTTATATTACAACATCCTAACCATCAAAGATTCGAGGCCTACAATAACCACTCCTGCTGTTTACCACCTTTCCCTAACAGGTACACCAAAACCAATAATAGACCACTCTTTGAACGAGCGTCCAACTTTCCCTCTCAAAACTTTCCTCATTCTTAGATGCAATCCCTCACCCATGACCTAGACAGTTCATAGCCTTCATGCACGGCGACACAGTAAATTTAAACCGCTGACTTTTGACAATGTAGAAAATATTACATTACGAAACAAGCTTAAGTGTACACGTTACCACAATGGCATAATGGATTCCCATACACAGCGAACTCAAGGATCACTCCACCTCAAATCCAAGATAAAATAGATCTCACTCAACCAAAATCGATGTTGACACAATTTGAAAACATTTTCAACAACTTTACTCATGCGATTTATAAAATACAACAAAATTTCTTAAACTAAGCGATTCGATCGACTCTCACTTTCCTTGTTATGACAACATATGTCCGTAACAATTTCACTTATAAAATTATGCGCTCAATGTTGTTACTATTTCCACAACTGAGGTTAACTCATTTTTTAAAAAAAAATGAAAAAGGTTTCCACTCTGGTACAATGAAAACATAAACTTGTCTTTTTAATCAAGACACGCGATTGTGTGTGTGTCAACTTATTTTCAAAAACAGAACTCTGAAGGTGCACTCACATACATATACAAATTTCAACATGAGGGACTACAGTAACTTGTTCGAAAACACAATGCATGATACTCAAACTACATGAAGGCTATTTCACTCTAGCAAGGTCAACCGTTGCACTCACCACGATTATCACTAACCACATATCTTCAGCCAATCGATACATTTGCCACCACTTTAGGCACCGACGCTTCCCAACATCCTTATATGACCAACTATCAGATGCCACCACGACTGATGATTCGCAATTCACAAGTCTACACTTTGACCCCAAAGGTTTTACCAAAAAAATAGCTCGCTTCCATCCTGTCCTTACTCCATTTTATCAGTCAACACTGATTTCGTTTTCAACCATACCTGCCACTCTACAATTCTATAGCTCCAAAAAGATCGCTTCTATCCTTCGATTCCTGGATTAACACTTTCCTGATTCCCACTAATCGACACAACAATCTACCAAACCGAAGACTCCCTTGAAGCGAGAAGCTCACCTCCAAACATTATCCTCTTATGGACCCAAGAGGTCCTTTCTCAACGAAATATCTACATCCCGCACGATAAACATCCCAACCGGTAATAACCTTACAACCAAAAACGGACTCACCTACCATGCCAGACCAACACTATCAATTCATAGATAGGACTCTCTACTCTAAACCACACTAAACAATAGCAATCGAGTATGCCCATGCACCTGTAAATTCATAATGGCATTGGCAAGATGCGATTCTGAATTTACCTTACATGAGGGTACTGACTATTGTTATCACGCCTCACAATGATCAAGGTCTTTCTTAAAGGCTTCCTATTTCTCAGTTGTGTCCATCTACTCCACAATTAAAGTTTAGGCCCATCCGGTCACCTAAATCCCTTAAACTATGGCTCTGATACCAAATATAACAACCCAACTCACACGACAATAGGCAGAACCAACTTTATTAAATAATAATGCCAAGCTGCCCAAAAACAACATCTAAAATACAAGGTTTGCAGAAAGACAACCTAGTACACACCTGAGGATATACTGACAAGAATCTACAATGGAGGTCCTCTAATTCAGCTTCAGCTCACATCTTCTCTTAAAATTTAACCACTCCTCCTACTGCCACTCTTTACCTGAAAAGGGTTTTAGATTTGAAAAGAGCGAGGGTTAGACCAAAAGGTCTAGTGAGTCCCCTCTTACCACAATTTATAACTCATCATACATTCAAGGATTTATCATAAAATAAACCATTTTCAGCTTCAAGGAAAAACCTTTAACTTTCAGCAACTTCTTTGCTCATACTACCGTCACCCTAAGGCGACAGCGTGTCTGTGACTCACACTACCTTTGTTGGGACACACCCCACAATGGCATAAACGGAACACACCCCCCGGTATGAGCATAGGTGGGCCACACCCCCCGACTTTGAGCCTTCACACTTAGGACCATGTATGCATACATTTCCACTTTGACAACAATAATAAAAAAAATCATCTTTAACATTTAAATAAATCTCGCATGTAAGTACTAAAGCAACATCATTTCAATGCTTGCATATAATTTTCATAATACTCATGCCATCATATAAATCAAAGTTTAAAATGAAACTTTCACATGCTTTCGTTAACAGAAGGATTTATTTTAGAAAAACTCACCTGGCGTCCTTAGCTTACAGCTTTAGGTCTATTTTTAAAGTCCGAATCGAAACCTATAAAACAAGGTATTGCTCGATAAATATCCGATACTTCTTATTTAACCAAGTTGTCCTTAAATCCAAAATCTTACGATCTCTCATTAATAAGAAAAACCCGACTCTCTACAATCTAAATCAAGCCCACACGATGAATCCCAACTCAAAATTAAATAAACTACACTTAAACTTAAATTACACTTACTTAACTTAATTCGGCCCAACTAAAATATTTGGGCTTCGGCCCACAGCACAGCCTGGGAACCGGGGTTATAAACCACCGACCGGAGCCTGCCCCCAGCATACGACCGGGGCGTGGCTTGCCCGGACTCCCCCAACGACCGGTTCCACAAACAAATCGATCGGGGTCACCTATGTCGACCGATGCCAAACTGCGACCGGGGTTGCAACCCTCCCCCGGTGACCGATACTAACTTCTTCGACCGGGGCATGACAATCGCCCGGTGTCTAAATCCTTCGACCGGGGCATTACCACCCCAAGGTCACACAGCACTTCGGTGCCCGAGGTCACCCGGTCCCCAAACCTAGGTTTGGTCGACCAATCATCGCGACAAACACCCATCGATACCACAGTCTCAATCCTTTAAACCCAATGAAACAAAACCCCTTTCTAAGAATCGATTACCACATTAATCAATTAAACTTTTCCCTCAATAGTTCATTAATCCATAATCACAATAAAATGCAGTGAATCTCAACCTCTCCCAAAACAAATATCAACAGATTAACCCAACAACCCCCAAATCCAAGGATTTAAACTGATACAATATTATTGGCAGAGAAGATAAAGATTGGAAGGAAAATTACCTTAAGGAAGACTCGATGAAGTTGAAATCCCAACCGATCGATCTCTCTCTCCTTGCTCGATCACACAGTCGCCCTCACCTTTCTTTATCTTCTCGGCCGCCGCTTGGAGGAAAAAGGAGGTCATTAGGGTTAAAACCCCTTTTGATCAATATTACATCTTACCCCCTTTCAACTTGGAGCCTTGGTCGAATAAATCCCCAATTTTAAAAGAATTAATATTTAAACCCGGTTGTTACAACTTTGCTATTCCCAAGTGGATTGTACTGACAAATTATGCATTTGGTCATCTAAGTTGAGGTAAGTTTTGATCATATTTTTTATTTGATTTTAGCCTCTGTCTTTGCTTATTCACTACATGATTAATCTTTATTTTTTGTGATTTGTTCAAACGAATGGTATACAATACTAATCGGGATTGTATTCAGAGAAGCTAATCGGTTTTTACGAAACATTTGTCAAAATTCAGTGTACATCTATCTTTTGGAAACTTCGAGTCAGGCCTGGTATGTTGGTTAATAGATTTTTTTAGTTATTATTATTGCAATGGCGTATGGCTAGATTATAAATTTACAATCAACATGGTTTATGGTTTTGTTGGAAAATTTTAGTAAAAAATGTGGTTTTTTTACTAACTTTGGACACATTTAAATACATGTATATGTATTGTATATATCTAACTCTTAGTGGGTTTGTGTTCTCCTATATGAGAGCTTCGAAACGATATATTATCTGTCCAAAACGAAATATGTGTGAATGAGATATCGATGCTCAAAGTTGAGTGTTTGGGATGAAATTGGCAAAAGTCAAGTGGGTGTGGGATTGTGTCCCACATAGGAAGGAGGAACAAAATTTTTGTGGTTTATAACCATGAATGTTGAAGGGGCTTACAAGCTCTTGTTTGGTTTTACTCCAACACCTACCCGCGCACAAGGGGGTGCCGATTAAGACTTTCGTAGGCTAAAATTGGCGAACTTGTGCATGGGCGCGACCTGCGGACACGAATGCAGCTCTGAAATCTTGTGCTCGTGCAACTTGGTTTTTGCGAAAATTTTGTTTTGATCCAGTGCATTGGGCAGGTTATGCCGCGGGTTAAACCGCGTGGCAACTCGCAACATGCACTGGAGTGTGGACAAAAACAATGCACCACGCGGGTTAGGCCGCGGGCTTACCCGCGCCGTGTACTTGAATATGGACGAGAAACAGCGCACCGCGCGGGTTTACTCGCGTGGCTACCCGCGCCGCGCACTGGTGATGATTCCATATGTAACTCCTGTTCATACTCATTGATTTGGAAAATTAATATGGTTAATGATCAAATAATTATGTTAATTATTGATTAATTACATATTAATTTGTCGGTTTTAATCTCGAGTATAAAAGGGGAGTCCAGGTTCATTCCAAGAGGTACCGATATACAAAAATACATACAATTCTCTGAAGAAGATATTGCATTATCAGATTTCCGGCAACTTTTCAGGCAAGTGGTCATCTCCGGCAGTACACTCTGCTTACGCTGTTGTACCCTGGGAACAGACGGTGAATCTGTTTAAGGGAATCGTGTCACACACGAGCCTCAACATCGTTTGAATCTTCTTGAGTTTATTTGTTTATTTAAATCTACAGTTGTTTCCATCATGTTCTTTTGTATTCGTATTATTATTACTAATAATTCGTTGTTTTGTAGTCTATTACATTTGTTGTAATATTATATGTATTATTAAATACATATATAGTGGAATACAACAATCTTACAAGAATCTTAAACAGATTCTAATCGAGTTTAGCTCGATTCAATTGGTTGTCTGTTTTGTGTAAACATATTTTATATCAAATTTGTTTCGATTTGATACGAATCGAGTTTTGTCTCGATTTAAGGGTATAAGGATATGTTTGTATAAACAGATAGATAATCGAGTTGTTTCGAATTAATTCGTTTTTTTTTTGTGGAAAAGAATTTCTATCGACTTTGGTTCGATTTAATTCTTTTTATGTTTTGTGTAAACATATTTTAAATCGTATTTGTTGAATTAAATAATTACTGTTTGTAAACAGTTTGTAAAATCGAGCTTGTTTCGATTTTTGTGGAGAAAGATTCTAAATCGATTTTGTATCGATTATGGGGAAATAGAATCTAAATCGATTTTGTATCGATTTTGTGGAAATAAAATCCAAATCGAGCTTGTTTCGATTTGTGGAAAAAGATTACTAAAATCGAGTTTGTTTCGATTTTGTGGAAAAGGTTCTAAATCGAATTTGTTTCCATTTTGTGTAAACAAATTCTAAAACGAGTTTGTTTTAATTTAAGCCCTTTTCTGTTTATATAAAAGGATTCTCAATCAAGTTTGTATTTGATTTAATTCATTTTATGTTTTTTGTAAACAGATTGAGATTGAGGTACTAAATTGTTCACTTGAAATTTGTTTTCCACGATGGTGAACGAGTATGTGGTGGGAATGATCTCGATAGGAGCCAATCGATAAGGAGCTCGAGCAATTGGATCCGCTCCAGGAATGAGGTCAATATGGAAGTCCACTACACGATTGGGTGGCAAACCGAGCAAGTCTTTCGGAAACACATCGGGAAACTCGCGCACCACCCTAACATCTTCTAGTTTCCGTTGATCGAGTTTGGTATCGATAGCATAAGCCAGGAAAGATGAACATCCTTTCGCCAAACATTTTCTAGTTTTGATCACTGAAACAATCGCCACATCGCCTTTCCTTCTTTCGCCGTAGATTATTGTCGCTTCTCCGTTTGCCACGGGTAATCGAATCATTTTCTTGGAACACACAATTTCGTCTTGGTTCTTTGATAAGTTAATGGGAAATTTCTTTCCTTTAAGCTCTAAGATGCAATCTCTAAGGATATTATGGATTAGAACTTGACCTCCATTTGCTATTTCTACAACAATAGCATTCTCTAGCATACTCTTAGACATAGCAAGCCTTTGACAGAACAATTCGGATACGAACGAGTAGCTAGCACTAGAATCAAATAGCACACGTATAGGTACGGAATTTAGAAAGAACGTACCCGACACCACATCGGTCGATGCTTTAGCTTCCTCTAATGTCATCTGAAAAGCCCTTCCGGTCGACCGCGGGGGTTCCATCTTCTTCCCGCCATATCCCCCGGTCTTGAGCTTCGGGCATTCCGCCCTTACGTGCCCCGGTTCCTTACATTCGAAACATATTTGCCCCTTAAGAGGGCAATCTCGAAACGTGTGACCCGACTTTCCGCACTTGTAGCACATTCCGGGAACAAAGTTGCATGGGCCAAAATGTTTGCTTCGGCACTTGGAGCACCACTTGGCATTACATCTAGGATCGGATCCCCGCTGAGCGTTGCTGTTGGCATAATAAGGTTTCTTTGAGGGCATCGAGATTCCCTCCCATTTCTTCTTCTCGACTTGGCGACCACTTTGATCCCTGCCGAGACTGTAAGTATCCTCCATGAGTTGAGATTCTTCCATTGCCTCCCGAAGGGGGGAGGTCTTTGTTACACGCACCATCGACATCATGTACGATGGGAGGCCCTTGATGTAAGCCTTGATCTTATCTTTCTCTGTCGGGACCAAGCATCCCACAAAACCCAGCTTGTCCATGAAGAGACGGTTGTACTCCCTCACAGACATACCACCTTTCTCGGTCCTCTAGGAGTTTCAAGAACACCTCGTGCTGTTGCGCCATGGCCCTGTTCATGGCCAACATCATGCGGTCCATCATTCTCGTTTCTGCCATCACTTCCTTAATAATAGGCTCTTCAGCCTCCAAATTGCGTCGAGGAATGTGCTCGGGTCCTCCACCCAGCACATTACCCACACGCGCCCCACTTCAGTCACCAGCGGATGGTCGACCGTAGATATTTCGGCCTCCTGACCTTCCGGACAATTCCTGGTATTAACCATGGTTCTCCTGAACGCAATCATGCAAAAGAATGGGATAAGGATTACGGAAAACACAAAGAACGTACTACTACACTTATCAATTATTATAACAACAGTAATTTAAGTATGCCTACGTAAAACATTTTCATAATAACGTTAGCTAAGTGAAATTATGAACACATAATACGTAAGAGTTCTTATTACCATCATTACAACTTTCAATTTGTGCAAGTTTCCGTTGACCCTAAGACCATCCTATCTTAGAAGGTCTACCCCATCTTACGAGTCATAGCTTAATAGTCTCGGCTTAAGTCTAGGCATCTTATAGCCATACCTAGTTCACTTAAACCTAGGCTCTGATACCAACTTGTAACACCCTAAAAATTAGCGGAAATAAAAATCGAAAATTCTGCAATAGACTAAACTTGCGGAATAAAGTATAACCATCCCAACATACAAGATCATCCCGAACGGGGTATAGGGTAGACATAAACATGGTCAATAAATGAAGCATAAGACGACAACCTACTAATCTACAATTTATTAACTAGATTAGGGTCGGGTGTCGTTATCCTTCCAAAATGTGTATCTTCAAAAATCATTGT
The DNA here is from genome assembly GCA_954870635.1 of Arctium minus. Classification (NCBI taxonomy): domain Eukaryota; kingdom Viridiplantae; phylum Streptophyta; class Magnoliopsida; order Asterales; family Asteraceae; genus Arctium; species Arctium minus. The sequence continues at coordinate 38,042,857 of OX941080.1, read as the reverse complement.
ACGATGGTCACTAGATATCCTCAAAAAGACCACTCACGACCCCAAGGTTGTTCCCTCAGTCCCGGCGTGCCCCACTGCTAAGATGACCTGCCAACATGACAACTAAGAGCAAGTGTTAGGCTAAAGCCTAGTGAGAACAAGCCCAATAAAAAGGGAGTACTAAACCCAATCGATGTCACGCGGTGAGTATATCCATGATCTAAGTCAAGGAACCAAATAAACCATTAGTGATTAATCATGGCACAAATAACACCAAATCACATAACGAGCTCAACCCCTCTAGATCTATTGCTCAAAACATCAAGTCAACCCCTCTAGATCTATTCTTGAGAGTTCCAAAACAAGGTAACTCAAGATCATAATGGAATTACACCTTACTGCACCATGAGACGTTGCCCGACCGTATAGGCCCACACCTTACTTATCATGGCAACCCGATGCCTATTCCGTGCCAAAACGTGGGCGTAGGAACACTGTGCCTATGGATCCATTGCACTAAGACTCGAAGCCAAAGCATGTCATTTCATAACAATACTCATATTAAATCAAGTATATAGATAATTCATATGAACAATGGTTCAATTTAATAAATCTTGATTCTTGTAAATGATGTTGTAAATGATGAGATATAGAAAACATAACCTAACAACAATATGCCATATTAAAATCGTGATTTTCCACATTTAAACAAATACATTTATCACATAGCTTTCGTAATACAGACGGATTTAGCTTAAAAGACTCACCTCAGATTTCTTCCTGTTTAAAGTCCACTTTCTACGATTGCTACCTACGACAACACCGATAAATCGGTAAGCCAAAACATAGATAACTCATTGACTTACTAAATTGAATACCAAACACAACACACTGCCCACTCCGGTCGAGACTGCCCCGGGCGACAAACCCCGGTCAGCACACCGGTCGGCACCAGTCCGGTCGACATACCGATCGACATTACACCGGTCGACAGGGACATACCGGTCGACATTAAACCCCGGTCGCCCGGTCTCCTGGTCCGATTGTCTTGTTCACCAAGAACTTGCCCGGATCCAAAACCAGAACTCGATCGAACCCAGATTCCTCCAAATCTTGATTTTGAACGGTTAAAAACCTTAATAACGAGATTATATACGGCAGATAACACTCAGATCAAAGCATTAAGCTAGATTCGTACCTTGATTTGTACGAAACGATCGATCCTCTTTTCTTCTCCCTGCTTCTTTCTCTCTCTCTCCCAGATCTAAAATATCAATATGAGATATTTTAGAAATATCTCTGCGTCAAACATATATATATATATAACCCAAGTTACATTTGACCCCCTTGAACTTTGGGTAAAGATCAACTTTTCACCCGACTCCAAAATTAATTAAATTTTGGATCCGGATATTACAATATCCCTCCCTCAAGAGAATTCCGTCCCCGGAATTCCATTGTCGAAAAGATGGGGATACTGAGATCTCATATCAGCCTCTACTTCCCACGTTGACTCCTGTCCCTTATGAAACTTCCACTGTACTTTCACCAGTCGAATCTCCTTGTTTCTTAACTTCTTCACCTTGAGATCCGAAATGGCTATTGGTTCCTCAACATAGTTCAATTTCTTATCCACTTGGATGTCGTCTAAAGAGATCACCACATCTGCTTCTGCCAAGCACTTTTTCAAATTTGACACATGAAAGGTGGGATGGATCCCACGCAAGTCCTCGGGTAGGTCAAGCTTGTAGGACACTTCACCAACACGTGCTACAATTGTGAATGGTCCAACGAACCTCGGTCTCAACTTTCCCTTATTTCCGAAGCGGGCTACCCCTTTCCAGGGCGAGACTTTTAACATAACTTTGTCTCCCACTTGAAACACTATCGGTTTCCTCCGCTTATTTGCATACATCCTCTGACGATCTTGAGCTGCTTTTAACCTTACTCGAATCTGGTTGACCTTGTCGGCAGTCACTTGTACGATTTTGGGTCCGGTAAATTGTTTTTCCCCTGCTTCGAGCCAACACACGGGAGTTCGACACTTGCGACCGTATAAAGCCTCAAACGGTGCCATTCCAATACTTGAGTGGTAGCTATTGTTGTACGCGAACTCTACCAAAGGTAGGTGCGTATCCCAACTACCCCTAAAATCGATCACACACGATCTCAACATGTCTTCCAGAGTCTGTATTGTCCTCTCGCTTTGGCCGTCAGTTTGAGGATGGTAGGTCGTGCTCAACTTCACACGTGTACCCAATTCCTTTTGTAAACCGTCCCAAAAATGCGACGTGAACCGACTATCCCGATCAGAGACAATAGATAGCAGCACACCGTGTCGGGATATTACTTCATCGATGTACAACTTCGCCAATTTATCCATTGGTAAGGTCTCCCGCATGGCCAAGAAATGAGCGCTTTTGGTCAAGCGGTCTACTATAACCCAAATGGTGTCGTGACCTTTCAAGGTCCTTGGCAGCTTCGTCACGAAATCCATCGTGATGTGTTCCCATTTCCATTCCGGAATTTCTAAGGATTGCAAACTTCCGTAAGGTCTTTGGTGTTCAGCCTTCACTTGCAAGCAAGTTACACACTGCTCCACATAGTGCGCCACATCAAGCTTCATGATTAGCCACCAATAATGCAATTTCAAATCTTGATACATTTTCGTGCTTCCCGGGTGAATAGAGTATTTTGACTTGTGGGCATCCTCGAGAAGAAGTTCTCTATTACCCCCAATCTTAGGCACCCAAATTCGCCCATTGAAAAGTTTCACCCCTCGACTATCTTCAGTCAACAAAAGGTGCTGTTTTGCCATGACTTCCCCTTTGAGATTTTCTTCTAGCAAGGCTTCGACTTACGATTCCTTGATTCTGTCAATGAGTGATGAAGTTATTTCAATCCGTGCAAAGGTAGCACGAGAATTTCCTCCGTAGGCTTTCCGACTAAAGGCGTCGGCAACAACGTTTGCCTTACCCGGATGGTAGAGCAACTCACAGTCATAATCTTTCAACAACTCCAACCATCTCCGCTGCCTCATGTTTAGCTCTTTCTGATCAAAGATATGCCTCAAACTCTTGTGATCGGTGTAAAGAGTGCATTTCGTACCGTAAAGGTAGTATCGCCATAATTTCAGTTCAAACACCACCGCTGCCAATTCCAAGTCATGAGTAGGGTAGTTGACTTCGTGCACTTTAAGTTGTCTTGATGCATAAGCGATCACCTTCCCTCTTTGCATCAGGACATAACCCAAACCCATCTTTGACACATCGCTATACACCACAAAATCTTCCGTCCCGTCGGGTAAGGATAGGATAGGAGCCTCACAAAGCTTCTTTTGTAGGGTGCGGAACGCCTCTTCTTGCCTCTCGGTCCACACAAAATTCACGTTCTTTCGGGTCAAGGCTGTCAACGACGAGGCTATCTTCGAGAAGTCTTGTATGAATCTTCGGTAGTACCCCGCCAAGCCTAGGAAACTTCGGATTTCAAACGGACTCTTGGGAGGTTCCCAATTCGTCATCGCCTCAATCTTTGCGGGATCCACTTTTACTCCTTCCTTTGAAACCACATGCCCCAAAAACTGTACCTCTGGGAGCCAAAAGTCGCACTTTGAAAACTTCGCGTAAAGCCTTTCTCGCCTTAACACATCCAACACTTCACGGAGATGTTGCTCATGCTCTTCTTCATTCTTGGAGTAAACTAGGATGTCATCGATGAATACGATTACCGACTTATCAAGGAACGGTCGGCACACTTGGTTCATCAAGTCCATAAATATTGCCGGTGCGTTGGTTAGGCCGAATGGCATCACCAGAAACTCGTAGTGTCCATAGCGTGTTCTAAATGCCGTCTTTGGGATGTCGCTCTTTGCTACCTTCACTTGGTGATACCTCGATCGAAGGTCGATCTTTGAGAAACAACCTTCTCCCTGAAGTTGATCGAACAGATCGTCGATTCTCGGAAGTGGATACCTGTTCTTCACCGTCACTTTGTTCAGTTCTCTGTAGTCTATACACATTCTCATTGCACCGTCCTTCTTTTTGACGAACAGGACCGGAGCTCCCCAAGGTGACGAGCTCGGTCGAATGAAACCTTTCTCAAGAAGGTCTTGGAGTTGAGCCATCATTTCTTGCATTTCGGTAGGAGCCAATCGATAAGGAGCTCGAGCAATTGGAGCCGCTCCAGGAATGAGGTCAATATGGAATTCCACTACACGATCGGGTGGCAAACCGAGCAAGTCTTCCGGAAACACATCAGGAAACTCGCGCACCACCCTAACATCTTCTAGTTTCCATTGATCTAGTTTGGTATCGATAGCATAAGCCAGGAAAGATGAACATCCTTTCGCCAAACATTTTCTAGTTTTGATCACTGAAATAATCGCCACATCGCCTTTCCTTCTTTCGCCGTAGATTATTGTCTCTTCTCCGTTTGCCACGGGTAATCGAATCATTTTCCTGGAACACACAATTTCGGATTGGTTCTTTGATAACCAATCCATACCCACAACCATATCGAACCCGCCAATTTGCATAGGCAATAAGTTAATGGGAAATTTCTTTCCTTTAAGCTCTAAGATGCAATCTCTAAGGATATTATGGATTAGAACTTGACCTCCATTTGCCATTTCTACAACAATAGCATTCTCTAGCATACTCTTAGACATAGCAAGCCTTTGACAGAACTATTCGGATACGAACGAGTAGCTAGCACCAGAATCAAATAGCACACGTGTAGGTACGGTATTTAGAAAGAACGTACCTGACACCACATCGGTCGATGTTTTAGCTTCCTCTGATGTCATCTGAAAAGCCCTTCCGGTCGACCGCGGGGGTTCCATCTTCTTCCCGCCATATCCCTTGGTCTTGAGCTGCGGGCATTCCGCCCTTACGTGCCCCAGTTCCTTACATTCGAAACATATTTTCCCCTTAAGAGGGAAATCTCGAAACGTGTGACCCGACTTTTCGCACTTGTAGCACATTCCGGGAACAAAGTTGCATGGGCCGAAATGTTTGCTTCGGCACTTGGAGCACCACTTGGCATCACGTCTAGGATCGGCTCCCCGCTGAGTGTTGATGTTGGCATAATAAGGTTTCTTTGAGGGCATCGAGCTTCCCTCCCATTTCCTCTTCTCGACTTGGCGACCACTTCGATCCCTGCCGAGACTGTAAGCATCCTCCATGAGTTGAGCTTCTTCCATTGCCTCCCGAAGGGTGGAGGTCTTTGTTACACGCACCATCAACATCATGTCCGATGGGAGGACCTTGATGTAAGCCTTGATCTTATATTTCTCTGTCGGGACCAAGCGTCCCACAAAACCCAGCTTGTCCATGAAGAGACGGTTGTACTCCCTCACAGACATACCACCTTTCTTTAAGTTATGAAATTCCTCCATGATTCGGTCCAACGACCTCTCGTTACAGTACTCCTCTAGCAGTTTCTCTTTGAAGGTAGACCAAGACAGTTGATCCAGAATAGTCGGCTCAAGCGAAGTAGAGTACACGTCCCACCAAGTAAGAGCCATACCCCGTAACATTCGGGAACCAAAGATAACCCTATGCTCCTCCCCACATTCACTCGAGCGAAAAGCTTGCTCCATTTCTCGAACCCAACCCATACAATCCAGGGGATTGTCCGAGCCCTTAAATTCTGGCGGTCGGCAACCCAGAAAAACTTTGAATGTGCAAGTCCGTGTTGCTCGCCCGACACCCAGGGTTGCGGTCACCTTAGGGGGAGTTACAGGTCCAGGGCCCCCAGATCCCGCAACAACCACAATCTCGCCAACCGTTTCGGGCCTACGGTTGTTGGCGTCTCGGTCCTCTAGGAGTTTCAAGAACACCTCGTGCTGTTGCGCCATGGCCCTGTTCATGGCCAACATCATACGGTCCATCATTCTCGTTTCTACCGTCACTTCCTCAATAATAGGCTCTTCAGCCTCCAAATTGCGTCGAGGAATGTGCTCGGGTCCTCCACCCAGCACATTACCCACACGTGTGGTTACCCCCACTTCAGTCACCAGCAGATGGTCGACCGCAGATATTTCGGCCTCCTGACCTTCCGGACAATTCCTGGTATTAACCATGGTTCTGCTGAACGCAATCATGCAAAAGAATGGGATAAGGATTACGGAAAACACAAAGAACGTACTACTACACTTATCAATTATTATAACAGTAATTTAAGTATGCCTACGTAAAACATTTTCATAATAACGTTAGCTAAGTGAAATTATGAACACATAATACGTAAGAGTTCTTATTACCATCATTACAACTTTCAATTTGTGCAAGTTTCCGTTGACCCTAAGACCATCCTATCTTAGAAGGTCTACCCCATCTTACGAGTCATAGCTTAATAGTCTCGGCTTAAGTCTAGGCATCTTATAGCCATACCTAGTTCACTTAAACCTAGGCTCTGATACCAACTTGTAACACCCTAAAAATTAGCGGAAATAAAAATCAAAAATTCTGCAATAGACTAAACTTGCGGAATAAAGTATAACCATCCCAACATACAAGATCATCCCAAACGGGGTATAGGGTAAACATAAACATGGTCAATAAATGAAGCATAAGACGACAACCTACTAATCTACAATTTATTAACTAGATTAGGGTCGGGTGTCGTTATCCTTCCAAAATGTGTATCTTCAAAAATCATTGTACGATGGTCACTAGATATCCTCAAAAAGACCACTCACGACCCCAAGGTTGTTCCCTCAGTCCCGGCGTGCCCCACTGCTTAGATGACCTGCCAACATGACAACCAAGAGCAAGTGTTAGGCTAAAGCCGAGTGAGAACAAGCCAAATAAAAAGGGAGTACTAAACCCAATCGATGTCACGCGGTGAGTATATCCGTGATCTAAGTCAAGGAACCAAATAAACCATTAGTGATTAATCATGGCACAAATAACACCAAATCACATAACGAGCTCAACCCCTCTAGATCTATTGCTCAAAACATCAAGTCAACCCCTATGGATCTATTCTTGAGAGTTCCAAAACAAGGGAACTCAAGATCATAATGGAATTACACCTTACTGCACCATGAGACGCTGCCCGACCGTATAGGCCCACACCTTACTTATCATGGCAACCCGATGCCTATTCCGTGCCAAAACGTGGACGTAGGAACACTGTGCCTATGGATCCATTGCACTAAGACTCGAAGCCAAAGCATGTCATTTCATAACAATACTCATATTAAATCAAGTATATAGGTAATTCATATGAACAATGGTTCAATTTAATAAATCTTGATTCTTGTAAATGATGTTGTAAATGATGAGATATAGAAAACATTATTCTTGTAAATGATGTTGTAAGTCATCAAGAGTGAGATAGAATATATCTTACAAAACCATACATGGGAACTAGTGGACCTACCTCCGGGTTGTAAGCTACTAGGTTACCGTTGGATCTTTAAAAGAAAGATGAAAGCTGATGGCAACATTGACAAATACAAGGCAAGATTAGTAATAAAAGGATATAGACAAAAGGAAGGTCTAGATTATTTTGATACTTATTCGCCGGTGACAAGAATAACATCCATTAGATTGGTGTTAGCTATAGCAGCTATTAGAAATCTGCAAATTCACCAAATGGATGTAAAAACTGCTTTTCTAAACGGAGATTTAGAAGAAGAAATCTATATAGAGCAGCCTGAGGGATTCGTTGCCCCGGGACAAGAGAACAAGGTTTGTAAACTTATTAAGTCCTTGTATGGCCTAAAGCAAGCTCCAAAGCAATGGCATCAAAATTTTGATCAAGCCATGTTAGAAAACAGTTTTAAGATAAATGAGTGTGATAAATGTATTTATATGAAAGACACCACTCATGGTTATGTCATCTTGTGTTTATATGTTGATGATATACTTATCATTGGTAGTAATGAAAAAATGATAAGGTCCACGAAGGATATGTTGAAATCTAAATTTGACATGAAAGATTTGGGTTTAGCGGATGTGATTCTTGGGGTCAAGATTACAAGAACCCAAAATGGTCTGGTGTTAAATCAGACACATTATATGGACAAGATTCTTGAGAAATTCAATTAAGGAGATACTAGTATAGCTAGAACTCCGATTGACACTAGTCAACATCTATATAAGAATAGAGGGGAAGGTGTCTCACAAGTGGAATACTCGAGAATAATTGGCAGTCTAATGTATCTTATGAGTTGTACTAGACCTGACTTAGCATATGCAGTGAGCAGGCTAAGTAGGTATACTAGTAATCCCAATTTAGAACATTGGAAGAGTATTACTAGACTGTTAAGATATTTAAGATACACACGTGACTATGGACTGCATTATGGAAAATATCCAATGGTGATCGAAGGATACAGTGATGCAAATTGGATATCTGATATAAAGGATTCCAGATCTACAAGTGGATATGTGTTTACACTTGGAGGTGCGGCTATGTCTTGAAAATCATCCAAGCAAACTGTTATAGCTAGATCTACGATGGAATCTGAGTTTATTGCCTTGGATAAATATGGCGAAGAGGCAGAGTGGCTACATCCGTTCATGGAAGATATTCCCAGATGGCCTAAGCCGGTAACGACCATATGTATACATTGTGATAGCCAATCGGCAATTGGTAGAGCTCAAAGTACAATGTATAATCGGAAATCTAGACATATTAGACGTAGACATAATACGATTCGACAATTACTCTCTACTGGAGTTATCACAATTGACTATGTGAAGTCAAAGGATAACATTGCAGATCCGCTTACGAAAGGCCTAAGTAGAGATTTGGTGTATAAGTCGTTGAGAGGAATGAGACTAAAGCCCTTGAATGAGTAATTCATGCAAAGGAAACCTTACCCAGAAGACTGGAGATCCCAAGATCTGGGTTCAAAAGGACAACCTAGTTGTATGAATAAGGGAGGTCACTGTGAGGGAGTTCATAAACTTCCTAGTCCATTTCTGAAATTAGTGACAGTAAGGTTAAGCGTAAGGATTTTAATGATTATTGAAAATCACCTATATGAGAGATAAGTGGGGTCGATTCGAAGGGAATTGTGGGGGCTCAATTCCTAACAGCTCTCGCTGAACCAGGCTAGTGTTCATGACCATAGCAAACATGACTATGAGGATATGACCCTGTTGGGAAGAGTTCTGTGTGAAATGTATTTTCGCCTACATAAATGGCAGTTCAGTTCAAGGACATTGAGTCTACTGACAGCTAGGAGGCTAAGTGTGTTTCACAAGGGAAGGTTCAAAGGGTAACACCTAACTGTCCTATGCAGGATTCGACCATTGAAATTGTGTAGGGAAATTTTCGTATGCAAAGATCGATCTCCATTCATGTGGGGGATTGTTGGAAAGTTTTAGTAAAAAATGTGTTTTTTTACTAACTTTGGACACATTTAAATATATGTATATGTATTGTATATATCTAACTCTTAGTGGGTTTGTGTTCTCCTATATGAGAGCTTCCAAACGATATATTATGTGTCCAAAACGAAATATGTGTGAATGAGATATCAATGCTCAAAGTTGAATGTTTGGGATGAAATTGGCAAAAGTTAGGTGGGTGTCAGATTGTGTCCCACATAGGAAGGAGGAACTAATTTTTTGTGGTTTATAACCATGAATGTGGAAGGGGCTTACAAGCCCTTGTTTGGTTTTACTCCAACACTTACCCGCGCGCGGGGGGTGCCGATTGAGACTTTCGTAGGTTAAAATCGGCGAACTTGTGCATGGGGGCGACCTGCGGACACGAATGCAACTTCGAAATCTTGTGCTCGCGCAACTTGGTTTTTGCGAAAATTTTGTTTTGATCCAGTGCCTTGGGCAGGTTATGTCGCGGGTTAAATAACGTGGCAACTCGTGACATGCACTGGAGTGTAGACAAAAACAATGCACCACGCGGGTTAGGCCGCGGGCTTACCCGCGCCGTGTACTGGAATATGGACGAGGAACAGCGCACTGCGCGGGTTGTGCCACGGGTTTACTCGCGTGGCTACCTGCGTCGCGCACTGGTGATGATTCCATATGTAACTCCTGTTGATACTCATTGATTTGGAAAATTAATATGGTTAATGATCAAATAATTATGTTAATTATTGATTAATTACATATTAATTTGTCGGTTTTAATCTCGAGTATAAAAGGGGAGTCCACGTTCATTCCAAGAGGTACCAATGTACAAAAACACATACAATTCTCTGAAGAAGATATTGCATTATCAGATTTCCGGCAACTTTTCAGGCAAGTGGTCATCTCCGGCAGTACACTCTGCTAACGTTGTTGTACCGTGGGAACAGGAGGCGAACCTGTTTAAGGGAATCGTGTCACACACGAGCCTCAACATCGTTTGAATCTTCTTCGGTTTATTTGTTTATTTAAATCTACAGTTGTTTCCATCAAGTTCTTTTGTATTCGTATTATTATTACTAATAATTCGTTGTTTTGTAGTCTATTACATTTGTTGTAATATTATATGTACTATTAAATACATATATAGTGGAATACAACAATCTTACAACAGGTTTTACACAGGTGTATATTCCAATTTGGGTTGTTTTTCTAATTGTTGATGGTTTAAAAGATGGAGTGCAATAAGTTTTTCTCTGGTTGGTTTTAGATGTTGTTTGAGCTATGGTCTATGTTTTTCTGTTACTGGGCTTTTGTTTTTGGAACTGTTGGTCTGCTTTCAATTCGAAAAGTTTTTGACAAGGTTTAATTGGTATTTATATAATCATTGGGTTCAGATCAGGTTTGGAGTTGATAGCCTTCAACTGTTGGTTGTTCTGTTGTGTTTTAGGTCATATCAAATTTTGATGCTAGGGTTTTTAAAGGGTGTTTTTGCTTTATGGTTGCTTCAGTTTAGATATGGAGTTAATTCAAATTTGTAGGCTCACGCACGATGACATTCTCTACTGCTTTCAAGTTTGGGATTGGGTGGATCTGCTTTTAATCTGCTACACTTATCAGATTGTAACACTCTCAAATATGGAAATAGCAACTAATTTAAAATTTTCTAAATACATCAATAAATGGTTCATAAACAATCACAATTTAAGGTTTAACCTCAACACACACAATTTATTCTCTACATACAGTCTATAACAAGGACGGGTGCTACTAAAACCCAATAATAGTCGATATCTCCAAACTGAGGAAGACTTCACCAATTACTTACACTTGTGAAAAACTAAAGCACAACAAATCTCTTCATAGTACTACTAGGACCAAACTCCCAACTGAACCTGATGCACATGTCGACAAATAAAAAGGTTAGGCTTAACGCCTAGTGAGCTCAAGAGTTTTCAACATATATAAATTAATCGTTTACAAAGAAAGAATGCAATTAAATCATAATCTTTCAAAATGATATGCTTTACTTATGAAAATGACTCGTTTATCAATAATTATGCATTTTAAACGAAAGAGACGCCGAGTTAATCGTTAACCAAACCAAATTGTTTTAAGGGCGAAGATCCCAATATAAAACGTTATTTCGTAAATTTAAGTTCAACCCAAAACTTGCTAAAAAGAAAATAGAGAGAGGACTTCAAATTTTATAAAACACGGGTAAAATGTTATATCTCGAAATACCCAACACGGGGGGAACATGACACACAACTCATAAAACCATAGATGAAAACCCATATAAATAAATATCGCCGTGAACACGAACATTAGACCCAAAACTCACGCAACCATAAAATGGGACGAAATCAAATACCGAAACGTGGAGATGATGTATTTCATTCAAACCTTAATATACGTGGGGGAAACCCAATATTAAGGCCATCATTTACCGTCGACCACACAACCAACGATAATAAAGTATGATGTTAATATTTAAAATGCTAACGGACGACGACGGGGGAGACCCGTTTCCATCTTGGGTGACGAGAACACGTAAATGGGGTCACCCGTGATGTTACTGAATTTCACCACATATCCTGAACCTAGTTCCCATGCCATGCCAGACATCACAATCCTCAACCCGTTTATGCCTCTGGTCATACTCTGTCGAATTCCACCCCAAGGACTTACAGACATGGGTGTCTATCCAGTATAGACGAGTTTCAACTCAGCATCATTTCCCCACCTATTGCCTACTCGCTAGCGAACCCAAGCGGTCAATAATTGTAACCAAAATCTCAGGCCCTACAAAACAGACAGACTTACGTGCCTATGGATCCAAGACGACACTATCTAACATTACATGACTCCAATTGAATGACCAAAGCACCCAAAACATGTAACTCCCAAATGACATGAATTAAACGCCATCATACTCCAAAACTCCACAACTGTTTTTAAACCGGACAAATGTCCTCAAGACTCCATTTAGTCAAAACCGAGCCAACGACCCAATAGTTTACGTAAATATCCAACGAAAGCATTTGTAAACATTAAAACACGTTTAACCGGCGATGATGTAGACACAACGACCAAAAGTATAATTTAACTCAAACTCAACATTGGTTGAGGCAAACCATTTTCCAAATGGACTCTTTACCCTTATATTTCCAAAATGCCTCATAATACAATTATATACATTTTTCCAAATAGTTGTAAGTTCAAATTCATATAAATGACCTTTACATAAAATGGACTCCATCTATATATTATATCATCAAAGAAACATATCAAAATGATTTATTTGCCAAAATGCCCAAAAATCACAAAGTTGCGTGTTACATAGGTTTATAAAGTTAGATATATCCAAATAACCAAAACTTATCAGCAGTTAACAATTTGAGGTAAAACACAAACACTTTAAAATAAACATTTTTACACCGTTTTCACAAATCAACTTGAACTCACCTTGCTAGATTTAGGCTAAATCTAGATTTTACCCCAACTTGAGCTTTCTTGAAGAAATCTGAATCCGTGAGCAAAATTCTTCCAAAAACCTAGATCCACAAATTTTCAACCGTAAATAACCATATTCAACCATCTATAATCTTTCCCCGAATCATTTTACATGAAACCTCAACTTATATCGAAACCCTAATTTTCATAAATGAAGAGAAGAGATGATTACCTCAACCACAACTTGAATCCATCAATCAAATACTTTTAGGACACCAAAACGAGCCACAAACTCCCAATCTTCAAAATGGTGGAAAGTTGGAAGAAACCCTAGAAAGCTTGGGTGAAGAAGGTGGAGATGAAAGGATCTTAGTTCTAGCTTCCAAAACCTTGCTAGAAGATGAAGGAACACTTGGTTTTATGACAAAAACACCAAAAAATGAGTTAGGGTTCGTAATGGGAGGTGGAGGAACGTTTTGGGAGAGAAAGGGAAGAGAGTGGGAAAGAGAAAATGAAATAAAGAGCTGAAAGTCGAATTTTGTAACCCCCTGGTACCTCTCGGCGAGAGTGTCAAGCGATTGTGCCAGTGGCACGCCACTCTCGCTGGCACAATCGCCAAGATTGTACCGTGAGTCCAAGGGGTTCGGCGAGAATGCCAAGTGAATGTGCCCTCAGGCACTCTCGCTGGCATAGTCGCCCAGGTGCCTCGAACCCCAAAAATCCGTCTTTTCTCTCATTCGATTAGCTTGACAACCGCAACAACTCAATTATACTATCATTAAGGTGTAACTAAGACTCGATTGGGGTAGGAAAGGTGGTCAATTGCGTATCAAATTTCCGGGTGTTACACAGATGTTAATCCAGGAGTTTTGATTTGGACAGTTAATTCTGTCCTATGGTATTTAAGATTTAAAGTGTTTATGTCCAATGATTACACCATCTTGTTCTTGATATCCTTTTGCTCAATGTTATTGGTTTGGTGATGTTGGTACTCTTAACTTCAAACCTTATCGAACCTATTGACTTTTCTTACCATCCCCTCGGCTAATAAAATTCATATGTTGCATATCTTCATTTATCAACTAAGAGGTGTTGTAGAGGTTTGATAATGTTATCCGGTGAAAATCTATGGTGTTTGGCGTATAGATGCAATCAGATGTCGATTTGTTAATTTCAAGTGCGTCTTCCGGATGTGAATTATAAAAGGATATAGATTAATAAGTTTATAGATGCAATAAGTTTTTTTTCATCTTCTGATTTCTTAGACATGCATTTTAAATCTTAAATTATTGTACTGTCTAACTTTGTTTTGCTCAGATATAAATTATGTATTTATTAGCGAGTATAGTAATTGCATTAATTTTTACTCTATGGGGATAGTGAAATGAAGATATCAAAATTCAAGAGTCTTTGTGTTTTTCGTCCTCATTTGTGTATTTTGGCAGAATTTATATGAAATTGCAGTGCTTAGGGAAGGTGTCAATAGTGCAAGTTAAAAAGGTATGATGTTGTTAGAATAGAGCCAATTTTCAGAGACAACAATGGGCATGTGTATTAGATATTAAAGGGTTTTTTTGGATGAAAATTGTGTTCTTTTTCAAAGTGAGCTCTAGATGTAGTACACCAAATTTGCTCAATCTCTTGTTCATTTATGTGATTTGTCAGAGTTGTATTTATCTTCTATTAGGAGTCATTTTCCAAATGTTTACGTAGTAAGCGCTTACGAGTGTGTCATTTATCTTATGGAGATACCACCGTAAGATATGTAAGAGGATTTAAATATTAATTCGATGTGTTAATTTTAACATGTTCATCATTTTGCCACAGTGTTCTGATTTTGCATCCAAAGCCGTTAACGTAGCACCTAAAGAGCTTATTGTGGTTGCCACTATTGGAGAAGGTGTGCTTTTTGACTTACACTTTTTCTATTCTTTACATGTTTTATGCTAAACTGTCTGTATTTTCTCTTATCTTGTGGATAAAGGGTCCTCACTTCCCAAAAAGATTCCACATTTTGTTTTGATGGTCATTATCTGAAGATCATATCTCTTCTTCAGTCAACCATGTACAACTCGATCGTGCCAAACTGTCAACTAAGTCCTTCATTCGTTTGATTGTACTGTTGCTGCAAAATCTACTTCAATTTAGAAGATTTATTGGGTTGGTTCGATTTTTATCTTATTTAATATTTTCATTTAATCTTGGGGTTCTTATAAAAGATAGACAAACAATGGATCAACATCTACTTCTGATTTTGGGCTCATCAATGATCATTGTTATGTTCCATATGAATCAACTCATATGTAGTCAGCCTTATTTCAAACTCATGTATAGTTATTTTGTTTTACTGGTAAACACTTTAAATAAACCACAAGCATTGTAACGAACTCCCAAATACGAGCTCCTTCAATGAAAATTTACATAATAAACATAAACAAGGTCAATGGTTCAATTCCACATAACTCGGATACTAGAATTAGCTAGAGTTTCTAATGGAACCAAACCCGAGATGTTTCTCAAGGAAAAGAGATACATGGTCGAGTACAAAGCTTCTATTATGTTTCCCAATTCACTTTGACTTATAAGGGTCAAATATAACTAATTTTCCAACTTACATGAATTCTAAAAATATGCAAGAAACAACCGATAAACCAAACCAAATTCAACATAAAAGTTAAGTATTACAAACAAAGAAGTAGATGTGTTAGATCTGTAACAATGCACATAAGCTTTGCAGTCAAGTAATGTTAAGGGGTCGTTTATCAAACACTTACCTGCCCGGTAGACGCTTACATGCAAGAGATATCTATGGGTGTTCACGGTTCGGGTCAGCTCGGTTAGTAGGAAAAATGTGAACCGAACCCCACTAGGCGAATACCTGGTTAACCAAACCGCAGGATTAACTGAACCTAACTGAACCGAAGTAAGTCGGTTACCCGCTGTTCGGTTCACCGTTACCCGAATTTATAGAAAATGTTATTTGCAATATAAAAATAATACCAAAATAGTAACTTAAAACCAATTAGATAAGAAAGACATAAATAATCCAAGAACAGGAAATTAAAATTAGTTTTATTGTTTAAAAATATCCATTTTTCGGTATTGTTTAACCAGTAACTATATGGGTTTGAAAACTCGGTACTTTTGATACTTTTTTCCTAGATATATTGCCAATAAACTATATTTTATTTTAGTAACTGATTTGCAATTAAACCATACAAAATTATAAAAATAAAGTTGAAAGGTACGGAGGATGCTACGACAAGAAACATGAGTGGCGGATAAGTTATTGAACTCATAATTGTGATTCACCCACCCGCGCTGCATCGCACGGATACACAACTAGTATAAGTATGTATATATAGAGAAAAAAAATATCCAAACTAGAATTAAAAATTTAATCTCAATCATCCAACTTATTTGATCTAACGATTCTCATTAAATGATAATTTTTTTATATATATGATGGTCATTTATGACAGGTGTCGAGCCTGACAAATAATAATATCCTATTGACATCAACTTACAGTAAAGTGTAATAGTGGCAAGCAGGGTCGAATCCACAGGGATTGGCCATGAACTTTGTCAAACTTCTATGCTTCATTTAAAGGGGGGGGGGGGGATGGTTGATAATTAAACTAAACATGTAAAATTAAAGCAAAAAACTAATATTTATAAACCAACAATGAGTGTAAATCATTGACCGGACTGTGTATCATACACTTGTTTATGAAAAGATTTTTCTCATTTTATTCTAGAATGGGTGAGTATCGATACACTGTGTGTCAAGTGTCGATTAGCACGAGAAGCTCAATGACTAATTTCTAACCGGTTAATCTAATCTAGTTACAAACGTAGAATTAAATTACGGGTTGCTTTAAGATTGAACAAACACCATTCCTAGCCAATGATCGGACGCCGACCATTTAGACTAAATTAAGCAATCCGACACTACTATCAATTAACACGATTATCAATTGAAGCATTGTTTACTACCAAGACAAACTAAGAACGGTTACGGATTCAAAGTTAAGTATAGCGACCCACAATTAGGTTAAACAATTTGAGGGTACCTACTCAAATTAATCGACCCAACTTTGATAAACGATTAAATCAAGGTTTGCGTAAGTGGAAATTGAATGATACGAGATGGTTCAACAAGTCTCAACACAATCCAAATCAAATGTTTACAAACTCATTGCTAATATGTAAAAGATCAACTATGAAATCAAAGATTAAACTTACAAACTAAAATTACCTAAAGGATCGAAGAAATACCAACAAAAGATTTTTTCCAAAAGTCATCTCTTTCTCCCTTCAATTTCTGCCGCGATTCCCCCTCAAACGACGGTTTCCAATCGATTTTATACCCCCTCCATAAAACCCACTTGGAAAAGACGTGGGTTAGAAGTTGAACACAGTAGCAAACGTGGGTATTGGCGTGAGTTGAGTAGGCAGTGAAGTCGCCCGCCATGGAAATCGAACGATGCTATCGATCGGAAGAACCCTTGGACCTGGACATTAACTTGGACTTTGCTGCTATTGGATCCTTTTTTTTTCTTTGGGTTGCGGGTTCATCATGGGCTTGGCAACTGATTCTTTTGTTTTTTTTTTCTTGTTGCTGCCATCGAAAAGACAAGGACCCAAATATTTACTAAGGGATCATTTACTAAATACTTACCCGGATAAGCGCTTACCGGTATCACTTACCTTATAGTCCTTACCTATTGAGCATGAAAACTACCTAGAATCTTACCCGGTAAAAGCCATAACAAGGACCTAGAGTCTTACCCGGTAAGTGAGAGAAATGACTCTTACCCGGTAAGCGTTTACCGGGTTTAAGACGCTTACCAACAATCAGTTTTAATGGTCGGAATGTTATACGATAAGGTAAGTAAGGGTAATGTCCTTGTCGGTAAACGCTTACCGAGTTTAAGACGCTTACCAACAATCAATTTTAATGGTCGGAATGTTATATGATAAGGTGAGGGTAATGTCCTTGCCGGTAAGCGCTCACCGAGTAAGCATTTTGATATAAGCCACAATTTTTTTTTCTTTTTCTTACTAGCATCATTTAGTTTGCATCTCATCATTTGCGCTATCTGAAAAATATGCCCAACTTAGTAAATCTTTGAAATAAATGTTCCTTTCGTACATAAATCCAGCTTTTAGCACCTATTAATGACAAACCAATAACCACGATGAAAGAAGTCTATTAGCTATTAAACCATGATGGAATGCAAGAGATTCTATATAAAATTAGGTTAAAATATGCACTTATCAATTTATTAAATCCTTTTCTTATCAGCCAAGTTGATACCCAAACGCCAACTTGCAAAACCCAGATGCTCTCTTCTTCTTGTAACCCATATTCTTTATTTTCTTCTTCTTATTCTCCCGCAGCCCAATCCCAATCTATGTTTTGTGTATGTAAAACTCCAAACCCAGTGTGTGTAACACTCTTGACTCAGTGTGTGTTCTGTGTGTATAAAACCCTTAGACCCAGTGTGGATAATTAGCAAAATGAAAAACAAAAAAAAAAGCAAAACTTTAACTTGTAATAATGGTGGTATAATTAATATTGTGAGAATCTAAAAGGTCATATATAGTCATCGACACAACCACATATGAGGTTTTGGGATGAATTCTACCTCTTTCTGCTTCCTGCAAATAACCGTTATACCTCATCAAAACTTCCTGAAAGAAATACTGCATTAGTTCGAAAAGAACACAATGTTAGGCGGATTTAAGAATGGCCCATCAGTCCCTTGCCACGACTGAACTCGTTCGTCAATAGTTTCCTTTTTTATACAACTTTGACGGTGTTATCACGACGGTAACTCATTTTGTGCTACCACTTTGATTCATTTTCTACGCCACTGTAATGCTTTTTGATTCATTTTTTTAGCTTTGGCTCTGCCCATTGCAACCACAACAGTTGAAAGATGTATTTTTAAATGAACCAAGTCAAGTCAATTTTTTTTAGGATTGATATCAAATACATTTCACTTTTGCCTAAAAAGAGGGTAAGGGGCTGTTTGTTTACCTCTTAATGGTTCCATTAAGAGATAATCTCTGAATCATTAAGAGGTGAATCCTGTTTGGCAGAAAAAAAAGTTGCCTCTTAATGGTTCCAAAACCCTCTGAATCATTTTGTATCCTGGGTCTCCCTTAACCATTAAGCGTCCTGATTTCATTCTGAACAATTACCAAACAACCATATTTCATATTGCACTATATCATAAGAGCCTCTTAATCATTCTGCACCAAACCATTCAGCAACTGCCAAACAACCCCTAAAACAAAGGTTGAGGAAAGAATTGTATGTGTACCATCTTTAAAGGAATATCGTTTAAATGTTGTCCATGTACAGAATATTTTTTTTTATTTGCTGTCCCATAACTGTCCAACAATTACGTGAAGACACGTCATCATGATTTAGCCAAAAGGAGGGGAAATTCAAAATCATCTCACATTGCTTCAAAAAAGTTAAAACACAAAAAGAGAGGTAATGCAAAATCTAAGGATAAAAGAAGAAACTTTTGAACAAATTAAATAAAAAATAGCAAGAAAAGGTACATAAATATTCTGTTATCAACTGAAATTGAAGTTGTGGAAGGTAAAATGAAAAAATCCCATCAAGAACAGTAACGTTTACAGGGCGAACGATGCTTAATTGACCTCAAAGCCGAAGGTACCCTCCCCTTTCCCCACCTCCGATGGTTCTTTTCAGGAAGGATCTATGGTTAACAGACCAGCTTCTTTTCAAAGCTCTTTGTCTTCTCCATGCGGTTAATCGGCTATAGAGGAATGGAAACAGGAAGCATAAGAGCACAAGAACTAACGTCACCACACAAACCAACAGAACGTTTCTGAAACCATTTTTCAGCTTCGGGTCTCTTTGCTGAGTCCAAGGGACACCTCCCACGTTCATCCCAAACACTGTCGGTATATAATACAAGAAAATTTCAATGTCAAAATATGAAATTAAGAACTTATGTGCCATTTGGAAATGCATACCCCAGTCTTGGTATATGTGAAACCCCATTAGACTACTCTTCAAAAGATCCCTTAAGAAGAGAAGGGCAGTTCCAACATATATTGAAGAGAAAGTGTACAAGTCTAGCTGATCTAACACACCTCCTCCCACAATAACTAGATGGGTAAAGATGTTTCCAATGGTAGACCTTGGCTCTGACACCACGTGATAATATGTGGAACTCCATTAGATCACTCTGAGATGGTGGAACCATGGGGGGTGAACCTTGGTGGTTTTGGGCTCCTTTGGGTAGGGTGGTTACTAGTTACAGGAAGCCAACAAAGTAGCAAGGATGCGTATGGTACGTAGACGGGATGGGACAGGACTGGACCGGATGGATGAGAGTGAGGTAGACGGGGGTTTAAGGCTTTTAATTTGACATGGGTAGTTTAGTAATTTACCAGTGTTGTCCCATATCCCCAAGACAGAAAATTTGCATTTTTGTCTCACTAGGGTCTGTCCTGCCCAGTCTAATGTCGCAACAACGCAAGACAACAAGTTTTTGTACCGTTGGTATCTTCTACTCTAGATGACTCATTCTGGTTTCAGGGACGGATCCATAAATGTTTTCATACGGTGGCACCATATAATATAGACAAAAAATAATTACAAAAAACACGGTTTTTATCGACGTGTTTTCATCTTTTCACCGACGTTCAATATTACCCGATGTGTTTTTAGCCTAATTCCACAATTTCGAGGGATTTTTAAAGTTGTTTGCTTGATTTCGAGGGATTTTTAAGTTTTTTTTATCGATTTCAAGAGATTTTTTCCGTTTTTTTGGTTGATTTTGATAGTTTCATTTGGTTTTTTGGTTGATTATGAGGTACGGTTGCACCTTCTTGAAGTTTCCAAAATAATACAGTTGCACCTTTCACGAACCTAAATTTTTTTACCCTTCGTCGGAGAAATAATACGGTGGCACGTGCCACCGTATTCCATACATTAGATCCATCCATGTCTGGTTTGTGAGGTCAAACCTATTGCATTTCAACTTCAAAATTGTTACCAGAGAAACTTAACAGCAAGAAGCATCTAGGTAAAGCATAAGTCAAGAAGTTTCATAGCATTGTCAAACTTTTCTTGAAGATAAATAAATTTCTTAACAAATTTGAAGTTGAAAACTTTCTTGTTTGACCTCAGTAGTCAAATTGTTCATGTGAATGAGGATGTACTGATGGGTGAACAAAAAGATACGATTTTTATGCTAAAAGGATACTCAATAGGTAAGTTTGAGTAAAGAATCTAACCTCCTGTGATGATGGATAGCGGAAGGAATATGATCGAGAGGAAAGAGAGACAGTACAGTTTTCTGTTGATTTGCTCGGCCTGCCAGCTGTCAAGACCAGCCTGGACGGCTGTGACTCGATTGCTTATGAAGCCAACGTTGTCCTTTAGTCTTCGGAGTCGCCCGATCAACTCTTCAAGCGAATTGATGTCGTCACTGCTAAACCAATCTTTGGTGGAACACTTTTCTTTCACTCTCGGAAACACTTGTTCCCCATGTGCAATCGACTGGTTCAAAAAAGACATGAGACCACGATAAGGAAGATTTGCTAGAAAATGACTTACAAAACTTATCCGGCCTCATTTACTTGGAAAGTCAAGCCTAGCACTTTAAGGGTACGTTTGGTATGTGAGGGCCCACGAAACATATTGTCCCACGTTTGACACGACATTAGACCGGGATAGTATAGGACCTGAGTGGGACAAAACACCAAAATAGGTGGAACAAATATTTGGGAAAATGGGACAAGATTGGTAAATTACTAAACTACCCATACCAAATTATAATCCTAAGATCTTCCGCAATTTTTTCTCTCGCATGTGCAGTCCAGTTCAATCTCGTCTGTGTATCATACTCCCCCTAAAAATTCCTAATCGCCAAGACTTATGTAACTATTCTTTGGCTAAAAAATTGTTTGGATCATGATATTTTTTTCGTAGTTCAATGTAGTTTTCTTCTATAAACAATGGAAAAAGAACTGTCATCTATTTTCAAGTTACAAGTTCAAAAGCCAAAAATGAAACCATTTCTAGGATGGAAGGAGTCAAAGAAGGTGGCAAGAACTACCTGCAGAAGGCGTTGCAAATCTAGATGCATTTTGGGAAATCTTCTATCGTCCAACAATTGTTTCTTCAAAGTAAAACCACCTGAAATTTGGAAATTTCATTATTAACACAAGTAGAAATATAATGACTTGGACTAGATGAATATGCAAACCATGATTCAAGATTTGTGATCGAAAACACAAGTTTACCTTTATCCAAATCAACTTCTACAGAATCAAGCTCAATCTCAAGTTTAGTAACAACATCCTCAAGATGATCCAGATGTGTGTCGATAACATGAACAACAAGATTTGACACAGATTTAGGAACAGGATTGTCAGCCTCCTCGGAATGATTCATCGTCAACAAGAAATCAAGAACATGTTCCTTGATCACAATACCACCCCTTTCTATCGTCTCATCTCTACCAAATTTAGGACTCGGGCTCTCGACACTTGGAATTTCAGTCAGAAGAGACTGACCCACGGGCGAAAAACCCAATCTGGGCACCCGACCTAATGACACAGTAATCACTGAATGCTCAGTAATTCTAGCAGCCAATCTGAAGGTGAACTTGCTAGAGGCTGGACCAGGTGAATTAACCCTGAATACAAGTGCCCCATCAACATGAGCACAATAGGGTCCATTACTAACTAAAGAAAGAATGCCTTGAAGCTTCAATGGTGGACAAAGAACATCAATTAGGTATTTTGCTGATTGAGAAAGTTTTTGGTTTCCTTTAGGAAGTTCAACATGATACCAACAGAACTTTTTGCCACTACCCTCTGCTAAATCCCATTCTTTATCACAGTAATCCCCAAATCCATCGAAACTGTATGCTTTTAATCTAACAAGACCAGGATAACGAGTCTGAAAGGGGCGCATCTGAGGTTGATGGGCTACTGTGGATGATCCTGCCTCCATTTCCTCTTCGTCCATTAGCTTCTCCCTAGTCCCTACCCATCTCTAGAACAAATTACTCAAAAAATCTTGCCTAAAACATAACTTAATGAATGTAAGCTTTAACTCAAACACCTGGCGTGCAATGCGGTATCCCTTGAATTTGAAGATCACAGCAAATTTTCAGCTGCTTGTTTGGGATCAACAGAGTAAAATCCCAACAATTAATAATTCTTGAACACATAAATAATTGATAATCCAAATCCGTTCATCAAACCCACCAAGAAAATAGCAACTTCAAGATTGAAACCACATTGATTTATCCCTGGGCAAAGTATCAACACATTTAGCACTGAATCGATATGAACTGAACCCAATAAGAGTATGCATTCAACATCAGACATTCGGGGGAAAATACGAAAATTAAGAGAACCCATAAAGAAAATATTACCTCATTGAAACCGGCGACTTTTTTGTATGAACTTGTAAGATGAAAGTAAACCGATCTCTTGAATATTTTTCAGAACCTCTTTAGCAAAGGGTTTATAGAATTTAA
Source organism: Arctium minus (assembly GCA_954870635.1). Lineage (NCBI taxonomy): Eukaryota > Viridiplantae > Streptophyta > Magnoliopsida > Asterales > Asteraceae > Arctium > Arctium minus. The sequence goes on along the minus strand of OX941080.1, from coordinate 38,019,546 downwards.
AGAAGAAAAAAAAAGTATTGCTTTTGAAGATTAAATTTAATAAAAATGGCGTCGGACGGAGGAAGCAAGAAGAAAAATAATTTGGGAAGACATGAGACATCAACTGCCTTCACAAATCCTGCCAGTTTCCGGGAACCTTCAAACGTCCAGATTTGAAAGTTTTTAGAGTTAATTACAGATTTGGGCCCTGAGGTTTGTGATTTGTTACGGATTTTATTATTTATCTTCATTTATTGCATAATACCCCTCTACATATGCAATTTGTCTTGGATTTTGTCCCTCACCTTAACGTCAATCCACTATTTCCATGAAGTACAAGGGTAAAACAGTATTTTTACCAAGGTTCTAAATGGCGTGAGACATGGAGTGGCGGCGAGACCAATCATCAAGCCTTAGGAGCCACGACGAAGTCATGGCGTCTTCAATGTGTGACTTATGGTGTCAAATTTCTGATTCATATATAATATTATATAAAAAAATAAACGTTTTCTACTGTTACGCAATGAGTCAACAGTAATAAGCAAGTTAAATTAGGTTATATAATAAAAACTAGCAAATAAGACATTAAAAACGTAAAAAAAATCAAACATCGCATTATGAAAACTACGCATTAGGCATGGCGTGTCACAGGCTTAACATGGCGTGAGACAATCCTTGTGCCACGACCAATGTTCTAAATGGCATGAGGGACTTATGGTGTCAAATTTCTAATTCATATATAATATGATATATAAGAATTAAGAACATATGTTTTGTATTGTCACTCAATGTGTCAATAGTAATAAACAAGTTAATTTAGATTATATATTAAAAATTAGCAAATAAGACATTGAAAACGTAAAGAATAATCAAATATCGCATTAGAAAGTTGCGTATCAGGCCATGGCGTGCCATGGGCTTAGCGTGACGTGAAACACAAGCTTTGTGTCATGGCGCGCCATGGCGGCTGTGAGGCGAGTTTTTAAGAACAGTAGTCACAACGCCCCATGACGGCTGTGCGGCGAATTTTTTAGAACAGTGATTTTTTTTACATGTTTTCTTTATTTTAATTTTTTTGTCAAACATTTATAAAACATGGGCTAAAAAAATATTAACAAATAAAACCTAAATACTTGTTGTCGAGAGCTCTCCTTTTTCCTCACCCACTCCCCCCCTCTCTCTTCCCCCCCCCCCCCCTCTCACTCTCCCGTCTTTATCGTCCACCCTCTCTCATGAGGAAAACGTGTCAACAGCACTAACTCCTTCTCCTCCGACGTGCCTCTCTCTCTTTCATCATCTCTGGTGGGTTTAAGACCCCCTCCCACGATGAGGTGCTCGGTGGTGAGGTGTGGGGTGGTCTAAGACCCCCGCCCATAGATCTCGTGGATCTACTTCCACGATGGACAACATATTACAACGCTTCTATGACGAAAGAGGTTGTTGAGGTGGATCTCGTGGATGATGTACAAAATTATGATGGATCTGCATCTCGTTTCCAGGATGAACAGTGGATCTACATCTCTTGCATCTAGATTAAGGTTTGATTTAGAGTAGGGGTTTAGCTATACTTTATAAATAGTTTAGGATTTTTATTTAGTTTGGTGTTTTTGAATTAGATTAGGATTATGATTTATATTAGGGTTTTGATCTTTAGTTTATAAGTAGTTTAGAATTTTTATTCAGTTTTGTGTTTTTGATTTAGATTAATGTTTGGAACAATCCAATTTTGTATAATGATTTGATGCAATTTATTTCATCAATTTTGTTTTATCTTGTTACGAGTTTTATGTTTGATTTAATTTGTATTTGTGTTTCATTTGCTTATATTGATGATCTTGGGAATTATCTGAATGGTCTTGGGATTTGATTGTGTCTGGGTTGAATTGATTGGTGGTGGTGGTAGTAAATGGTGGTGGGATCTTGGATGAGTCATAGAAGATGAGGGGAAGGGTATTTTTGATGATTTATTTTGTTTTTAATTGATTAATATTTAAGAAAAGAAGATTAGATTAATTAAAATAAGTAAAATAGAGAAAATTGCAAAAAGACCAAATTTCACTCACTTTTAAAGGAGAAAATGAACGGTCATTAGTGTGAGGTATCAAATCTATAACAAATTGCATAGATGGAAGGTTATTATTTAATAAATAAAAATAAAGGATCAAATCTATAACACATCACAAACTTCAAGGACCTAAATGGTTATATACTCAAGTTTTTATTATATTTAATTAATTAATAAATATTTCTAATTTTTATTTTGAGTAAACTACGATTTTCGTCCCTGCGGTTTGTCACTTGTAACGATTTTAGTCCCTGGTCTTTAAAAATTGTTTTTTTCGTCCTTGTGGTTTGTATTTCTTTTCTTTTTCATCCTTCAGGCTAACGCCGTCAGATAAGACCTGTTAAATTAAGGATAATATAGTCTTTTTGGTTTTTATTATTTATTTTTCTACTAAAAACCTGAAAGTATAAAATAATATATAATCTATTTAAATATTATAACATCTATGCCTACAAAAGTAAAAAACCCTAATCGGTAACCAGACTCCCCCCCCCCCCCCCCCCGGCCAACATGCGTCGGCCTCTCCTCCCCCTTCTCCCCTCGACCTCTAGAGAGCACCACCACTGACTCCGGCCGCTGTAAATTGTTCTTCACCAACCGCCGCTAAACGTTATCTTCTTCGTTGTGCCACCATCACAACACCTACGACCACCATCACCTTTCCCTTCCACCATCGTGTACCACCGATCTCCTCCCCCAAGGTTTCCTCTTGGAGAATGGAGAACGCGACCCTTCTTGGCTTTCCCCTCCGGCAACAAACCGTCACCATCACCCTCCGACAACCTTCATCCCTTTTCCCTTTTGCGATGAAAGGCGACCACAACACCGACCACCACCTGCAAAAAACCTCATCTTCCTCGACCACGATCAACACCGACCACTATTAACATCTTCTTGACTTATCGTCTTTGTCGGACCACCGTTTGGTTGGGTTTTGAAATTTGAAAAGCTTCGATTTTGATGTTGACTTTAGGTTTTCGATTTACATTGATTTGAAAGCTTCGGTTTCGATTTACGTTGATAGCTTCGATCAGATATTGAGTTTGATGTGGATTTTAGATTTCTGATTTACATTTATTCTATAGCTTGGATTTCTATTGGGTCTTTTCGCTTTGATTTACCTGCTAAGTATCCGTTGAAAGGAACAATCAAACTTTGATCTACATTAATTCAAAACATTATAGCTTTGAGCTAAAATGGGTTTGTAATATTTTGGATTAGGGTTGATTTTGGAACCTATGATACTGTATGCACTATGCAGTTGAGATAAGAAATTATAGTTTCCAAATGGGTTTGGGTTGTTGAAGTAAATGATGTATGGCTTTTCTTTTTTGGTTTTGTGATATAATTATCTGGTAGAATAAGGTTGTTGGGTCTCTCCCTTTTCTTAAGCCTGGAATAGTCTCATGCTCAAATTTTCATAGTTTCCTTATCTTTTTGCTTTCTGCTAATTCTCTTTGGTTATTTTAGACCCCTGTTGTATCTGTTTTCAAATAGGAAGCAACGATTCCGATTTAGTTTCTTCAATTATTTAATATGGGTTTCAAGTTTATGGAAATGGGTTTCAAGTTTCAGAAAATGGTTTTCAAGTTTCTGCAAATTGTTGGGGGGATTAAAACGAAGAGAGAACTTGGTTTTGGAATTTTTGATGGTCAACCGGAGAAGAAGAGTGGAGGGGAGCCGGTGAGTCCGACGATGGTGTCTTGAGGAAGAAGAAGCATAGGGGTAGGGTGGTGCATTAAGTGGTTGTATGTTTTGTGTTCCTTGAAATTTATTAATAATAATAATAAAAAGTTTCAAGTAAAATGACTAAATTACCCTCAACTTAACAGACATTTTCTAATGGAGTTGGTCTGAGGGACGAAAAGAGAAAGAAATTGCAAACCACAATGATCAAAAAAACAATTTTTAAAGACCAGAGACTAAAATAGTTATAAACAACAAACCATAAGGACGAAAATCGTAGTTTACTCTTTTATTTTTGATCTTATCTAATAAAACAATATTTTAAATTTATTATATATTTTGCATTTTATTAAATTAAGCTCGTGTTTGAAAAAAAAATTATATAGTAATTTATGGATTTGGTCCCTATGGTTTTATATTTGTCTTAAATTTAGTATCCAAAGTTCTTTTTTTTTCCAAAATAGCCCCCCAAAATTTGCATTTTTATAATGCTTTGGTCCCTGTAACTAAGGGTTGTTAACTCCCGTTGATAAGTAAAGGGGCAATTTGATCCTTTCTAGTTTTTTCTTTTCCTCATTTGTCTTTTTTAATTATAAAACCAAGAGAGGTAAACCGTACATTACTCTATACATATACATATATATAGTCGGGTTCAAATGAGAACGATACATTTTTAAGATAATATGAAAATGGTTAAATCACATGTGATTTTGCTCGTGATTCATGCGACTTTGCCCTGTGACTTGAAGATGCACCCAAAGTCTTCTGTACACCTTTTTTTTGCCCGTTAATGTAAAAGCACATGTGATTTTGCACGAGATTTGGCCATTTTCGTATTATCTTAAATAGTTATTATTCTCGTTTGATCATCCCCCTCTCTCTCTATATATATGTGTGTGTGTGTGTGTGTGTAGAGAGAGAGAGAGAGAGAGAGAGGTCATTTCAAATACAAACCGTCTAAATTATGCAAACCTATCTCAATCATCCGTGCAGATTATCAAATCAGCATCAACGATGTGGATTAAATCTGTTTCGAAATTTAATCTCAACCTTATCTGCAACTGATTTGATAACTGCAAAAAAAAATTAAATACACAAAATTAAGGGTCGAGATTAGTTTGTACACATTTACATGATTTGTATTTGATTTGTCCTATATATATATATATATATACACACACACACACACAACACAAAACTCGTCCCTACCCTCATGACCTTTATTTGAATTATTTCCAGCGGTTTCCCCACTCTAATTGACTATCTTCGACGACCTCCCTCTACCTGCTTTCACACTCTCCGGTGGCCTCCCCCCACCCCCTTTCACCGTCTTCGTTTCCCTATGAAATCTCACTTTTTACCAAATCCACCATACCAAAGCAGATCCTCATCCACCGCCATCGCCATCTCTGACGCAAATCCTCCTTATATCGGACTACATCACGCCACATTCCTTTCAGATCCTTCGTAAGCCGGACTCTGACTTACAATTTTAGAGGTCATATTAGAATGAAGTTTTTTTAGATTGAAGGGTTTTGATTTAGTTTAGAATTTTTTTAGATTGGAGGGTTTTGATTTAGTTTAGAGTTCTTTTATTTAGAATTAAGATTTTTGATTTAGTTTTGGGTTTTTATTTAGATTGAATGTTTTTGAAATTAGTTTAGGAACAAATTCATATTGTACAGTTTGATGATAATGAAATCATATTTGTTTGTGCATTTTGTTCATCTCCATACGTGTTTTGTGGATGTGGCTTTAATGGTGGTTTTGATGGTGTTGGGTGGTAGGTCTGACGTGGTTGTAGTTTTAATGGCGTTGGATGGTGATAGAACAATGGTTAGTGGTTGATAGTTGGTGGCGATAACTAAATGTGTTTTGGTTTTTGATTTTCAGTTTTGATTATGTGGAATTGGATTGGATTTTAATTTGGGGTTGTCTTTGATTTTGAGTTTGGTGTGTGCGTGTTACGGTGTATGGTGGCCGGAGATAGGTGTAATGGCCGTAGACGATGATCGGAGAAGATGACCAGAGTTTTTTTTTTACTAAAATAAGCAACATACAAAAAAATGAGAAAGAACCAATATGCTCATCACTTAACGGATGAGAGTTAACAATTATTAGTGACACAAACCAAAACATTATGAAAATAAAGACTTTGGGGTCTTCTTTAGTATAAAAGAACTCTTAGGGTTTTTTTTTTTAAAAACCTTTTAATAACTCTTAAGTCTGAATCGTTCAGACCTTTTTATACACCACTTCTTATTAATCATAACTAACATAAGACTTTAGACTTTAGATCTCTTAAAAAACAAACGACACCTTAGACTAAATCTAAGACAATAAAGACCAAATCCATAATTTACTCAAAAATAAGGATACTTATTAAGTAAAGCAAAAATAGTGAAGATGGCATCCAATTTCTGACAACAATTATTTTTTACTTTGAATCTTGAAAAAATATTTCTCTCATATAATATTATCAGTACGAATATTTTCTAGGATACGTTGAGGAACTTATTTTCAAGTAATTTTTATTTTAAGAAATACTTTTAATTTTAAATTTATGGATTATTAAAAATCATATCTTATTATCTATTATATTATGTAACATCTAATTTGACGTGTAAAAACACGTTTTCTAAAATAACCATTTTTTAATATGAGTTGAGTTCCGATGAAAACGAAAGTTATAATAATATCCCCACCCTTGGATGCATATTCAGATAAGCATTTATATATATATATATATATATATATATATATATATATATAGAGAGAGAGAGAGAGAGAGGTTCAAACGAGGACGCTAACTATTTAAGAAAACAAGAAAAACAACAATCATATACAAAAACACATGTGATTCGGCATTAACCCGGAAAAATGGGACACGGGAGACTTTTTCCGCGGCTTCAAGTCGCGGGATCACATGTGATTTTGTACGAATCACATGTGATTTTGTATGTACCGACCTTTTTCTTGTTTTCTTAAATAGACATCGTTCTCGTATGAACCCACCTCTCTCTCTCTCTCCCTCTCTCCCTCTCTCCCTCTCTATATATAGATGAAAGTTCAAATGAAAACCCATCTTTCATTGTGCACGTGAGGACAAATATCAATCACTCCATCTCTTTTAATCCAACAACTCATATTAAATAGAGATTTTAATTTTAAATAGATACTTATGGGTAAAAATGGAAGATAATTTAAAGTCTCGCCTACCATATTTGACTTTTTATTATTTTTTTAATTAAAAACATTTACCCAATTAAAGTTTAAAATAAATTATCTTAAAAATTACTAATATTTTAATCATACAAATTACATCAAAAAAACGAGAATTTCGTGCTATTCGATATGACATCCATCTCGATATAGTTTTTTTTTGTCGTTTTAACCGTTTTTACGTGAAATGCTATATATGTGTTATATATTCATTATGAATATTTATGTACGTTCAAGTTTGTATAACACCTCGACACCGTAAGTATGTAACTCGACATCACCTTCTTCAACGTCGTAAGGCATCACATTTCTTCAGCACCGTAACCCAACACTCATCAAGACGAATCGAGAATCTATCGAGTAATTGTATTGTGAACCGGGGAACAAAAGAGAGCACGTCACGTCTCAACATCTTCACAAGCCATTCATGTATTATTCATCATGAATAATGTATCATTTATGATGAATAATACAACATTCAGGATGAATAATTCACGATTCATGAATTCGTGTATTATTTATCATGAATGTTGTGTAATTATTCATGAATACTATATTATTCATCAAGAATAATGAATGAACGTTCACATTTGTTATTTATACTGAACGTGGGACATCTGGGGATGCGCATACATATTCCTAATGAATTAAACCAAATTTCGGTTGTGAATTAGGAAACAAAAGAGAGTGCTCCATGTGTCTACACCTTCACGGGTCATTCATATATTATTCATCATGAATAATGTATCATTCAGGATGAATAATACAACATTCAGGGTGAATAATACACGATTCATGATAAATAATACATGAATCATGGATTTGTGTATTATTAATCCTGAATACATATATTATTCATCATGAATAATTTATCATTCAAGATGAATAATACAACATTCAGGGTGAATAATACACGATTTATGATAAATGTAACACCCTAAAAATGGCGTCAAATAAAAAAAATGAAATTTTGGCAATATGACGTCTAAAATACGGACATCGAAAATAACCTGTAAATAGAAACCTCAAAGTATAAACACTTCCCAAGGGGCAACTAGAGACCCACAAATAATTGGGATGATTTGCACCATAAAGTTTGTGAAAGAATAGGACATAAAACAAATTACAACAACCTAATTAACCTAGAAGTAATTCAAAAACTAGATTAAATTGGGTGTTGCTAAACCACCATAATCTCCCTTCACAAAATCCCCAAAAGACCGGCACTTCGAGATCTCCTACATGCCCGACAACCTAGGTTCCACCGCTAGTGGGATCTGTGGGAAAAACAACAACCACAACAAGTGTTAGGACGAACGAAGCCTAGTGAGATTTCAAAAGTTACGTAAATCACAAACAATTATATCATTTAGAAGTGAAACAAGACTTGGGTTACCGAACTCCATTGTCTCACAATTATTGTTTCCACCGCAACCATGTTCTCATACCTGAACACAAACATATGAGAGACAACTCTTGAAAAAACGGGGGAGACCCGTTTCCATCGGGGTGACGTTTACACGGGGAGTGGTGTCACCCATGATGTTAATGGATTACACCTCATGTCCCGGTCCTAGTTCCATGGCATAACAACATCACAACCTCAAACCATAATCACTGCCTTTATTGCCTACTCTGTCGAGTTACACCTCAAGGTCTTACGGGACATTATTGCCTATACATTGCTAAAGGGGTTACACCTCAAGGGTCCACGACCCCCTATTGCCTACTCACTAGTAAACCACAATGACTATCACAAGGTCCATATAATATACAACTATCTCCTCGTGCACAAGGAGTAGTGTTCACATTCTTATCAGGTGATCAACATTTGATAAGCATTTATAACCACTTATACACCTCTTTTCTACATGTAAATATCAGTTCATCTTTACTTCTCAAGGTGTAGATCCCAGTACAGTGCAATGAACAGATAATATGATCAATGTAGAACATTAATTGTATAGCCACAACCTCTAGTCATATGATTAATATGCAATCATAGGTTACAGGTTTACAGAAAGAATTTCTGATCAGAGAAAAGTAAACCTATTGACTAGAGATCTGAAAATTAATGAGACTTAACTAATAATGAATCTAAAACAACCTTTATATACTTAGGCTTTACAAGATAATGGGCTTATGGACTTTAGGCCCAACAAGCTAATAAACTTTCAACTAATTACATATTTCACCCTAAACTTCTATTTAACATATAATTCACCCTAACAATCTCCCCCTTTAAATAGAAGTTGGTAATCGCGCCAGTTTGGAACATATATCTTTCGAAACCCAAAGCTGATCTCGAAGTATCGTATTTGCGTTCTGTACTCCAGACGGTCTTCAATAACACCAGTGCTTCGAGAACAAGTGGCTTGTATTTAGGATCCAAAGGTTGAATCCCTTTTTCATTTTTATCAACAACACACTTCAACTTGTCTTTAAGCAACATCAACGTACCATCACAGAATCTGGCAATCTGGCTGAAACGAATAAAACGCATAACACTTTTGTTGTTCGCATAAGTCATGCCTAACTCTGGAAGATTAATAACAGTAAATGTTGTTACAGTCTGGGCTTCAGAAGGAACACTCAAATCAGGCTTAAGCAGGTTGATCTTTGGTTGATTGTTTTCTAACCCGATCTGAAAGTCTTCTACAGAGGCAAGCTCCATTGCACACTTCATGTATCGCTTGACGGTCTCGAGTACATCTAAAACTTCCCCTGGCCTGTTGGTTCTGGTCTTTAAGTCTTTAAGCAAGAACAGCAGATCTCTAGGTTCAAGACGCGGAAAATCAGCTTCAGAAATATAATACTTTTCACCATCTTCTCTAGTTACCATGAACTGTGAATACTTTACATCCATGAAGAAACTAGACTGAATTTTATCAACTGAAGTAATTTGAAGCTTTGTCTTGTTGTACTTGTCTTGAAAGTATTTATACACAAATATGATTTCACGCTGCTTTTCCTTGCTTTTCATCGACTGTAGACCATGAAGCACAACTTCATCATATTTCCGAATCCAATGGGCAAAGATCTTCTTCTGGCTTTCTTCTAGAAATGGAACTTTGATTCTGACTCTTTCCCACTTGGACAGCTGGACTGGCGGAGTACTTTCAGTTCTCAAACTTAGTGAATCTGGAGGAGATCTAACAGGAAAATCTGTATGTGGAAGATCAGGGTGATCTGCATGATATGTCAAAAGCGGTACCGCGACAAAAGTGTGAATATTTGGCTGATAATCTGGATGAAGAATCTCATCAATTTCGGCTTGCATGACTACCAACGCTCTTTCAGTCTTGGCATATTCTTCTGTCGGGTCAGAAACCTCATAAGGATCGACAATCAAAGCCCAGTATTCAGGAACTATCGGTGAACCTTCATCTATTTCCTCAGGCTTTTCAACCATTGGAGTTTCGTAAAGTACCAAATTCATAACCTGTTCCCGTGCCTGTTCTTGCCCTTCTGGTTGCGTACCAGAACCTGAAGCCCCTTCCGTTTCCACCTGTACTGATTCCACTATCTGTGTCTCTGGCTCGGATAGACGTCGGTGCTTCTCCCCCTCATGGTGATCAGGATCATCCTGGTCATCATGGCGGCGCTTGAGCCTTTCTGCCTGGCTTCGGCAGGTGTCTTCCACGGATGATAAGCGTTCAGTCAATACAACAACTGTTTGCTGCAAAGACTGAAGCATGGCTTGTTGTTGCTGGAAGGCATCTAGAGATACAGTGGTTTGGGGGGGGGGTGGAGTAGGTGTGGATGCATGAGCACGTAAAAGCGATAGAAGATCGACATCCTAGGTAGGTTCTATATTTGATTGGGCAAGTAGCTTGGCTAGGAGTACGGATTTTAGTTCATCGATAGACATGTCAACAGCAGCAGGAGAGGGTTGTGGTGTAGGAGGTAGTGGTTCAAGCTCAGTCACGGGACCTTTTCCTTTGATCAGACGCTTCATGGCATCTACCTCCTCCCTCAGCTCGGAACGCATAATAGAACGGACGGTCTTTAAGGCACCATCCAAGAATTCCCTTGAGACGAACTCGGGGTGAATCACTCCTGGGTCACTTAGACTTCCAGTTCTGGTTACGACTGTAGAAGTCGAACCGCCTACGTTCACAGCTGGCGTGATGATAGCTGTGGTAGGACTTCCACCCAATCCTCGTAAACCAACCGAAGTTGGAATTACTATAGGTGTTCCGTCTGGGCCACTAAGGCCTCCAGCAGTAGACGAAAAGGGTATTTGTGTCCTAGGAATAGGAGATATGACATCAAAGGGCTCTAGACTCTGTGAACCCAAAGAAGTCGAGAACGAGGGCTGCTGTTCTCTTGTTTCAATACCAGAACTCTCCAAGCGAGAGACTGGTAGCGTTTGTGCTAAATCCCCGTGTGAACTTAAAACCACCATCTGTTGAGAGATGGCAGAGTGGCTAGGGGGGTGTGCATTTGCGCCGCTAGGTCCACGACGACTCCTTCAATACCCTGTCTCAACACATGAGACTGGGTAGCAGATGTGGCTACCTGGCTAGATGTAGGCTGGTGGAGGTCAACCGTAGAAGGTTGAGCCATCACTCGTGTACACTCAGAATGTAATTTACTCATGCTTTCCCTCTCTCTGCTCACATTTTCTTTTTCGACTATAAATCCCTCCGCTCTCCTTGTCTCTCCAATTGTAGATCCCAGTACAGTGCAATCAACAGATAATATGATCAACGTAGAACAGTAATTGTATAGCCACAACCTCTAGTCATATGATTAATATGCAATCAAAGGTTACAGGTTTACAGAAAGAATTTCTGATCAGAGAAAAGTAAACCTATTGACTAGAGATTTGAAAATTAATGAGACTTAACTAATAATGAATCTAAAACAGCCTTTATATACTTAGGCTTTACAAGTTAATGGGCTTATGGGCTTTAGGCCCAACAAGCTAATAAACTTTCAACTAATTACATATTTCACCCTAAACTTCTATTTAACATATAATTCACCCTAACACAAGGTACCACATTCCTCATGATTTCATACATGCAGTCACAAAGGTTTATTTTACTCATACCATATCTTCATACAGTTATCAGCAATCAAAACCATAACAACAAGGGTTTCCTCATGAACTCATCATACAAGCATGGAATCAAAGATCCATATTCATGTAGTTACCATAAAAGAGATTATTAAGGTTTACTAGACATGCTCACCCTTTTAGGGTTCATAAAGTTGAAAACTCTACAAGTTAGGTCACAAATCCCAAATGAATAACACATATGTATAATGTAGGTTTAGTATAAGTAACAAATGAGTAATAGAGTATTTAAGGAGTAGAAACTCACTAACTAGGGTTTGTAAGTAAAAACCCTATAAGAAGGATGGACTTGGAAGAGGTCTTGAAGCTTTAATGACACCAAGGATCTTCTCTAACACCCAACAACCACTTGGAAAGACAATCAATACTAGGGTTTGGTTTGGATCATTAATGGAGGAGGGAGAAGAGAAAGATGAGTGGAAATCGCCTAGAGAGAGAGAGATATATTGCAGACCTGGAACAAATGGAAAAATGACCTAATTGCTCACAAAAACGACTTAAGGACTCAGCCTCCCGTCCCTCTCTAGCGACTATGACACAGCGACATTGCCCCTGACATTGTCGCCAGGGCAATGTCGCACAAAGACACCCTCTTGCTGGAAATTTGGCCGAAAACTCACTACTCACTCCTCTACCTGCGACATTGACCATGCGACTTTTCCAGGGGCATTGTTGCATGGCAATGTCGCCCCTGGCCTCCCTCAGGTTGTTTGATCGAAGCTCGACATTCCAAATTCCAAATCCAAGAAGTCTTTGTCTACTATAGGTTCATGTGTTCACAAAGTTCCATGGTTAATCCCAAATTCATCACATTACCAAGTACATTCATGAATTCATTCACTTACACATATGTTTATATATATATATATGTATATATATTCACATTTTTATGCACATAATTACATATATCTATATACACCTTCGTGGATACAGTAATTTTAAAAAACTTGAACACCCACATTTTAGACATTTTAAATTAAGTACGAAATGCAAGATATACGATTAATTGACCCATAACAAGAGGACTAGACAAGGCGCTTCCTAACGGATCAATTACATGAAAAAGGGGTTTGAGAAATTTTACTCGAAGGTTTTCGGGGTGTTACAATCCTTCCCCACTAGGAATAGATTACGTCCCGAAATCTTACTTTACACAAAAAGATGAGGATACCGCCTCTTCATATCCTCCTCTTCTTCCCACATCACGTTCGCTCCTCGATGATGTTTCCATTGAACCTTCACCATCACTACCTCTTTATGGAGAAGCTTTTTCGTCTCTCTCTCCAAGATGGTTTCCGTCTTTTCAATGCAACGATTATTGTTCACGCGAATTTCGGATAACGGTATGGACGTTTTCTTCCTCCGCTAAACACTTCCGTAGGTGGCAAATGTGGAATGTAGGGTGAATTCCACTCATCTTGGGCCGTAAATCAAGCTTGTAGGCTTGGAATCCCATACGTTCAATGATAGGAAAAGGTCCGAGAAAACGAGGATTGAGCTTCCCTCGCTTTCCAAACCTTATAATTCCTTTCCAAGGCGACACCTTCAACCCTTACTCGGTCTCCCACTTGAAACTCCATCGGTCGTCGCTTCTTGTCCGCATAACTCTTTTGGTGATCTTGGGCCGCCTTCAACCTCTCTCGAATACTATTGACCTTGTCTGCCGTCTCTTGTACCACTTCCAGCCCGACGAATTGCTTTTCACCCGCTTCAAGCCAACACGTTGGCATCCTACATTTCCGCCCATACAAGGCCTCGAATGGTGCCATGCCCAAACTTGCATGGTAACTATTATTGTAAGCGAATTCCACCAATGGGAGGTGAGAGTCCCAATTCCCTCCAAAATCAATGACACAAGAACGCAACATGTCTTCTAACGTTTGAATTGTCCGCTCACTTTGTCCATCCGTTTGAGGGTGATACGTCGTGCTCAACTTTACTTTTGTTCCCAATTCTCTTTGAAACGCACCCCAGAAATGGGAAGTGAAACGACTGTCCCGATCAGATACGATGGATAAGGGCACTCCATGTCTCGAGACTACTTCATTGATGTAGAGTCTTGCTAGCTTGTCCAATGGTAACGTCTCTCTCATGGCTAGAAAGTGCGCCCTCTTTGTCAACCGATCCACTACCACCCAAATGGTGTCGTGACCTTTCAACGTCTTCGGTAGCTTCGTCACAAAATCCATTGTGATGTGATCCCACTTCCACTTCGGTATTTCTAAAGATTGGAAACTCCCACACGGTCGTTGGTGCTCGACCTTTACTAATGAACAAGTAAGGCATTTCTCCATGTAGTTTGCCACATCGAGCTTCATCACTGGCCACCAATAGTTCAACTTCAGATCTCTATACATTTTTGTGCTCCCGGGGTGAATAGAATATCTTGATTTGTACGCCTCTTCCAAGAGTAGCTTTCGGCATCCTCCCAACTTGGGTACCCAAATTCGTCCTTGAAAGAGCTTCAATCCTCGACCATCTTCCGTCAAGTTGAGGTGTTGCCTTGACATCGCTTCATCTTTGAGGTTCGTTTCGAGCAGAGCTTCGGCTTGAGCGGTCTTTATCATTTCCATAAGGTTCGATATGATCTCAATCCTTGCCAATGAGGTTTTCACCGCTCCACTATACTCCTTCCGGCTTAATGCGTCCGCCATAACATTAGCATTGCCCGGGTGGTATTGAAGTTCACAGTCGTAGTCTTTCAACAACTCCAACCACCTTCGTTGTCGCATATTCAATTCTTTCTGATCGAAAACATACTTCAAACTTTTGTGGTCAGTAAAGAGTGTACATTTGGTGCCATACAAGTAGTGTCGCCACAACTTCAAGGAAAACACGACCGCCGCCAATTCAAGGTCATGCGTTGGGTAATTCTTCTCGTGCTCCTTCAATTGTCTTGACCCATACGCTATCACTTTGCCTTTTTGCATGAGGACGCAACCCAATCCCATCTTGGATGCATCGCTATAGACGACAAAGTCTTCCGTCCCCTCGGGTAGGGACAAGATTGGAGCTTCACACAACTTCCGCTGCAAGGTACGGAAAGTCTTCTCTTGAGTCTCGGTCCAAGCAAACTTTACATTCTTTCGAGTCAATGCATTCAACGCTGAGGCGATCTTGGAGAAGTCTTGGATGAATCTTCGGTAATAACAGGCGAGCCCCAAAAAGCTTCTAATCTCGGTTGGGCTTTTCGGAGGCTCTCAGTTCATCATCGCCTCAATCTTCGTGGGATCTACTTTCACCCCTTCGCGGTTCACCACGTGGCTGAGAAATTGAACTTCTCATAACAAAAATTCACATTTAGAGAATTTGGCATAAAGCTTCTCTCTTCTTAGAACCTCTAGGACTTCTCTCAAATGTCGCTCGTGCTCCTCTTCATCCTTGGAATATACCAAAATGTCGTCGATGAACTCTATGACCGACCGGTCAAAAAATGGTCGACACACATGGTTCATCAAGTCCATAAATATTGCCGGCACATTCGTCAACCCAAAAGGCATGACTAGAAACTCGTAATGGCCATACCGAGTCCTAAATGTTGTCTTCAGAACGTCTTCTTCTCGAAATCTTACTTGATGATAACCGGATAGGAGGTCAATCTTGGAAAAAACATCCGGCCCCTTGTAGTTGATCAAAGAGATCGTCTATTCGAGGTAACGGATATTTGTTCTTGATGGTCACTTTATTCAACTCCCGGTAATCAATGCACATACGCATCCACCCATCCTTCTTCTTCACAAAAAGTAGGTGCTCCCCACGGAGACGAGCTCGACCTCACAAAACCTTTATCAAGCAACTCTTGAAGTTGGGACATCATTTTCTGCATTTCCGTTGGCGCAAGACGGTACGGTGCATGAGCTGTCGGTGCCGCCCCCGAAACTAGATCGATTCGGAACTCCACCTGAAGGTCGGGTGGCAAGCCTGGTAGATCATCTGGGAACACGTATGGAAATTCATTGACAATCCTTACGTCTTCTACCTTTTTTTTCTCTACCTTGGAATCCAACACGAAGGATAGGTACGAAGGGTACTTCTTCGCCAGATATTTCCTTGCCTTGATGGATGAGATGATGGCCACTTCGTCTTTTCGTTTTTCTCCATACACGAAGATGAAGTCATCATCCCTAACGAGAATCCGTATGAGCTTCTTGGAACACAAAATCTCTGCTTGATGCCACGCCAACCAGTCCATCCCGACCACTACATCAAAGCTCCCGATGGCCATAGGAATCAAGTCCACCATAAAAGTTTTGCCACTGATTTCGAGTCGACAATCCATTAGAATATCTCTTAGAACCACCGTTCCCCATTAGCTACTTCTATGACTAAAGCATCACTAAGGGTGCTAACCGACCAGTTCAAATATTTGCAAAACATATCGGACACAAAAGATAAGTTTGAACCAGAATCAAACAATACTCTAGCAGGGGTGGAGTTGAGTAAAAACGTACCCGACACAACGTCGGAGGTCTCCTTCGCCCCTTCCTTCGTCTCCACCTTCGCCATCTGGAAAGTCATTCCCTGAGCCTTGGGAATGACCTCTCTTTTCGGTTGGTTTCCCGAACCTCCTCCTCTCTCCACACCCCTTAGCTTGGGGCACTCCCTCCGAACATGACCAATTTCCTTGCATTCAAAGCAAATTGTCCCCCGAATTGGACACGTGGAACTGATATGGCCCGGTTGGTCGCACTTGAAGCATGAGACAAGGTTGGGGTTGGGGTTGGAGTTGATCCTGCAAAACCTGAAGTGCTTGCTCTTGCATTTGGAGAACCACTTCGCCTCACGACGGTTGTCGAAGCTCTTACTTGCCGGTTGAAACCTCCTCTTCTCCCCAATCTTTGTCTTCTCCTCTTTGTCTCAAGCATACAGTCTCTCCATAACCTTGGCCTCTTCGATAGTCCTGCGGAGGTTGGTGGCTTTGGAGTTGTGGATCATCAACAACATGTCTGCCGGTAGGGCCTTCAAGTAGGCCTTCACCTTCTCCTTCTTGGTCGGGGCCACGTGCCCTACCAACTTTAGCTTTTCCATGAACAATCTCGTGTACTCTTTCACCTACAAATCCCCTTTCTTAATCGACCGGAATTCCTCTTCTATCAAATCCAATTCCTCCTCATTACAATACTCCTCCAAAATATTTTTCTTGAATTCGGTCCAAGACATCTTGTCTAGCACATATTCCTCTAGAGTCGAAGTGAGGACATTCTACCATATTAGAGTCGCACCTCGGAGCATCTGAGAACTATATTTACCTTTTGGCTCTCTTCACAGTCACATGCTCTGAAAGCTTGCTCAACTTCTTTGAGCCAATTCATACACTTGGTGGGTTCTTCGGTTCCGGAAAACTCTGGCGGTTTGAATCAAAGGAAAGTCTTGTAGGAACAAGTCCTCCCGGGTTGTCTCGTCTCTAAGGTCACTAAACCTTCGTTGCGATTCTCATCCCCGGTACCCCTGGATCCCGCGATGATCACATTTTCCTCAATCGTCTCATGACGACGATGATTCACTTTTCGGTCTTCAAGCAGTTTCATGAACAATTCTTGTTGTTTTGCCATGGTCTCATTCATGGACCTCATCATATCCATCATCTATGTCTAAGGGATTACCTCAGTCATGATCGGATATACGGTGGCAATGTTGGTTCTCGGGATTTGTTCCACCCTTCCGATAAGCATAGCTGGGATTGGAGGTTCAACCGTTACAGTTGCATTTGGCCTATCGGCCGCAGACTCGGTAATAGCTTGACCTTCTGGTGACGTTTGAAGATGACTCTGAGTATTTACCATTTTCGTCTGTCATCAAATCAAAGGAGGGTGAGAGATGGGCTACACAAGATTACGCACAAGAAACGTACAATTATAATTCATCGATTATCATAATCATAGTAATTCAAGCATGCTCACATAGAAGTACATTCATAATAGAAATAGCTAATTGAAATTATGAACGTACACTACATAAAGATTCTCGTTATTATTATCCCAAATTATCAATGCTAAATTAAGATGATACTATCAATTGAACAATTTCCATTCTTTATTTTCAATTACAGATTATGAATACAATAGAAGCTCTCAAACAATATTTTCTCTCTCTAATAATAAAACGCGCTCAATACATCTTAATACAAATCTAGTCAGAGCCCTGTTTATACACACACAGAAACCCTCACACCACTAAACGCGTACATAAGAGAAACACACACACAACATGACAATTACAAAACTTGACTTTGAATTTATTACAAAGAGACTTTGACCTTCATGCTTGAGAGTTTGACTTTAGCTTTAACTTAACTTTGACCTTCAGTCTTCAGTCTTCATGATCTTGTATCGAACAAATATATGCTCTAACAATATCCCCCTTTGGATTCAAGATCATCTCTAAAATATTTTTGCGATATAGTTTCCTCCTTTGTAGATCTTTAGCAAAATAAGCATTGAAGCTCAGTCTCCCCTTTATGCTCAAAACAATCTCCCTTTTTTTTTGATAAATCTGTCTTCAAAAACTTTTTGTACTCTCCCCAAAGTCTGTCTTCAAAAATAGTAACAATCTCCCCAAGGTTGTAAAAAAAAACCCTCTTTCAGACATCGGAAAAAAATTATCTTCAGATTTAGCTCGGTTTGCTTCAGCAAATTGTCTTCAAATAAAATTTCAGTAAAATTCAGCAACCGTTCTGAAATCTTTGAACTTTCTCTTTCAGCTTTCAACAAACTTACTCCAAATCAACTTTCTTGACATAAATTTCTTCTTTAAGTTCCAACTTTTCTTTATCAACTCCAAAACTGTTTCAAACTCTTCTTTAGTCAACATTTCTTGCCAAATAACTTCTCCCCTTTTTGATGATAGAGAACAAAATTATTAAAATTTTCACAAGAAATGTCTGATCCTTTCTGACCATTGATCTTTCTCACACGAGCCTCTGATTATCCATCAATTCATAAAAAATGTATTTATCCGAATCTTTTCAAATTTAGACAAATTAGAGTGTAACGCCTGAATCAACAAATGAATCAGTTAGAATTGCTTGTCAGTAACACGAAGTCACTGTATGTAACGAATACACATTGGAAAGGAGATTTTTGAAGTTCACTCCCCCAGGTCTTCCATTCAATCATTGAAACACCACAAAGGAATTTCTATGAACGTTATGACAAGAAAACATATTCCTTGTGTGTATGTGAAAGTGTATGAAAGAATTAAATCATATGATTGATTTATCAGGCTCAAAATTGTGTAAACCATTGAGACAACAATAGATAAACACAGACTCAATTGTGCATGATCGAAATGCGAAGGTGGGGCAGACTTCCTTCTTTTTCAATATCCAGATTTTCCAAATGAAAAGCATATATATATTATGTGTTGCGTCCCCTTGAAATATGAAACATCTTCTTTTTGAGAAAAAGATGAGTAGCTGATGGGATTTTATCAAGAGTTGGCATGGGCTAGTTGCCTGTTTCAATGATGTTCACGAAGAATTGTGAAACACCATCAATGTGGATGCCTAGCTCAGAAAAAGTTAGTGCAGAGTTTGATATTCTTTTACTGTGTTCTCACACCCTATTTCTTTTAATCATTGAGCTCGCTCCTAACCAAACTCTCTTTTACATTTTACCTCATCACTCATACCTACACTCAGTTATTTTGACTCTTCGCCTCTCGATCACTAAGGATTAACTTCTTGGGTAGGAAACACTGGTTAACGTGAATCCATAGAAGTTCTGTTAAGTTCTCACACAATGAACCCATGTAATTCCTATAAGAACATGTTGTTCAAAAATGGTTTAACTTGGCAGTTAAAGCACATATATACAAGTTAGATGTTTGTATGCTCAATTAGATAATCATGAAGATTTGAGCATGTTAATCATGGAAGATATTTCAAAATAAGTATATATTGAATAAATGAAATGAATACAAGAAACTTGTTTGAAAATCTGACATTGTATGAAAAGATCAAATAGAATGATTTAGAAATTAAGGCTTTGGTCAAGAATAATGGATATTGTCTATAAGAACTATTACAGACAAGTCTTGAAAGAAACATTTTGAAATGAAATCAACACTCAAACTTTGAATTACAATCGGGGTGTATCACCATCAAAATTTTGTTTCAATTTTGAGACATGGTGATAACATATTCAACAAAAATGGTAAACCAGTGTGTGTGAATACTTGAAAGTATATGGAAAAGATAAAACACAAGTATTTATCTTTGGAAACACACGGTTTATTAATCATTAAAGCACATGTAACATGAAAAACATTTAAAAATCACACTTCTATATTCATGAAACCGTGTTAAGAATCAGAAGTGGTTTGAACATTTAAGAATATGTTTTCATATCTGAAAGTTGTACTTCTTTCAGACACGTATGAGATTAAGATTAGAAATAAACCTTTCGCTCAGTCTTAAATCTCATCAAGTCAACTCTAAGTCATATATGATATGATCGTGTAAGCTTTCTCTCAATTCTGCAAAAGTCACAAGTCTGTCAAAGTGCAAAGCTTTATTCACAACATTTATTGAAAAAAATAAAATGACATAAAGTAGTAAAACTTTGAAATTACGAGTTCTGATCAGATGTAATCAGAAGTCATATTTCATACTCCCCCTGAAATTATGCATCATAAAATTTGTCAGTGAAAAACATATGATAGAAATCTACAACTCCCCCTGAAATGTAGATCATATTATCTTTCGAATGCATATTTTCAGTAAAAATATGTACTCCCCCTTTAAGGTTGAACTTCTCATTTAAGTCTCGGAGTAGAATCTCATATCAACACGGGAGTATCAACTCTTTTAACGTTGAAATACGAGTCCTAAACTATTGTCTTTAGAAGTCACACTCTTTATCTTTGAGATGCGGGTCTTGAACTGTAGTATTCAAGAGCCATGGTTCCTTTACTCTCCCTTGACTTGAGGTGCCTGCAACGCAGAATCATCCTTTGGCTTTGGTACCCATTGGTATTTGGGTCCATATTTCTTAGTTGCAGTTCAATTAGGAGTAATTGAGTAAGAACCATACCAGTAATGATCACTTGTTTTATGAAGAAAATCATATGTACAACAGTAAGAACAATAATTCTTCTTATGAACTAACCTGAGTAATTGATTTCTCGAGTAAACAAACTCAGGTTTACCTTTTCGCCCATTATTCTTCTTGGCTTGTGATGCATGTACAAATGATTTCTTACCTTTCTTTTCTTCATTCTTTTCATCATCAACTGGTTTCACTTTCCAAACCAACTTTTCTTCTCCGTACTTTCTTCTTCTGTATGTACCCGAACCATCTACATTTCTATCAAATAAAATGTTAGTAGTACGAATCTGATCATATGAATTAACTGACCTTTTTGTAGAAACGGTTTTCTGAATTGAACTTGCTGCTGTCTTTTTAGAGTCAGCTGAATCATCTCTAGATGCGTGGATAATTGACTCTAGAGTCTTCTGCTCAGTCACCACCACCTTAGAAACAATTTCTTCAAGCTCTTTTATCTTTGAAGATAAACTGTCTCTTTCTTTGATGAGCAAGTCAATCTCTTTCTGGAATTCAGACTTTGTTTTTTGATTTTTCAAAACACTTGTAGACAGTTCAGATAGCTTATCAGTAAGCTTTCTTATTTTTGCCTAAAAATGTTTCTTTCTTTTTCAAAGTCCTTCTCGACATTCTTTCTCTGACTATATATTTATTTGAAGAATCTAACATTTTTCTGTTCAATCATTTTCTTTTCTTTTGCAAACTTTTCTCTTTCCAAAATAATTACCTTCTCAAAATCTGATATCTGTTTTGACAACTTTGCACATTTCAGCTCAAAAACTTTCTTCTCTTCGAATGATTTCCTTGAGAATTCAGAAAATTTCTGAGCAAATCCTTTCTTTTGCTTCTCAAACTCATCTGTCTTTAGAAATCTTCTGTTCTAATTCTGACATTTTCTTTTTCAGCAATTCATTAGCAATTTTCAAACTGTTTTCTTTCTCCTCATTCTTACTGCAATCTATAACTTTCTCCATCTCTGACATCTTCTGCATTAACTCAGAATTCTCAGTCTTCAATTTCTCAGATTCCAACCATTTATCTTCTTTCAAAGCTTGAAGAACTTCTCTTTCAAGTTGTTTTATATGACCTTTGTATTCAGCAAAGAAATCTGAAAATTTTCCCAAACCCGTTGCCTTTTTCAGTAAACCCATATGTGCATGCATCCATTCTTTAAGAGTATTGAAAGTAGCAACTCGATCATTTTCTGTCTTCTTATAGTAATCAATCTGATTCATCTTTTCAGCCAAAGATATATAATAGCTTTCACGCTTTTGTGCAATCTTTTCTTCAAGAGAGACAATCTTGGCCTTGAGTTTAGTAATCTCTTCTTTTGATGATATCTTGAACTTTACACTGTTTGAATGATCGTCAGAAATTCAGAAATAAAATTGATCTGCAAAAGTCAAATTTGGTCAAAAATGGAAAAAAAAAACTCAGAAAAATTCTAAGTATGGATTTTTGCAGGCCAAAGAAATTAGACTTCGCGCAAAAATAGTATCGTGCGAGTTTTGGAGCTTCGCGTAGACCGTGTCGTGCGCGTTTGCACATCGCGCACGCTGAAATATGCGAGTTATGTAGTTCTCACACACACTCACGTGCGAGTTCAAGCTTTGCACATGCTAAATCTTGTGAGTTCTTGAGG
This sequence comes from Arctium minus, assembly GCA_954870635.1. NCBI lineage: Eukaryota > Viridiplantae > Streptophyta > Magnoliopsida > Asterales > Asteraceae > Arctium > Arctium minus. The sequence goes on along the minus strand of OX941080.1, from coordinate 37,996,822 downwards.
AAACTCACTTCACGCAATGCCTTTGCGCGTTCTGGACTTAGAAATTTTTTGTAACTCTACTTCGTGCAAAATGCAAACTCGCAGATGATCACTTCTCGCAGAACAAAACTTTGCGCAGACCACACTTCACGCAAGACAAAGAATTTTAACAGTATGAACTCGCACAAGAGGCTTTGCGAGTTTCTACTTCTTGCACATCATAGCTTGCGAGTTCTTCATTTTTTTGTGCGTTCTTGCCTTTTGCGTGTTCTTGCCTATGAGTCTTGCGTGTTCTTCAGATCTAGCGAGTTCATGGAGTTTTCGAACAAAAACTTAAGTCTTTCACTGATTTCGATCAAATCCTTCACCAATTAGCCTGAAACTCTGCAGATCATATCGATTTCATGTCTAGAACAATTTACAATCAAAAGATTTCAAACTAAATCACTAAATATTACAGTTTGATCACAACTCAGTATAAGTACGAACTCAAACAAAAAAACTTTCAAGAATCAAAATTCACATTAATCTATTGTGAATTAGCCAAACTAATCAACACTAAACATATTCTAGAATCAATTACGAGTTCTATTACACCAAAATCAGATCAAAAACAACATTAACACTCAAAAATCGATCCAACCCAGTCAACTTGCGTGTTCTTGACAATTCAATCAAAATTTCTCAAATCAATCCATGTTTCTGAATTTCTCTCTGCTCTGATACCAATTATTATCCCAGATTATCAATGCTAAATCAAGATGATACTATCAATTGAATAATTTCTATTCTTTATTTTCAATTACAGATTATGAATACAATGGAAGCTCTCAAACAATATTTTCTCTCTCTAGCAATAAAACGCGCTCAATACATCTTAATACAAATCTAGTCGTATCCCTATTTATACACACACAAATACTCTCACACCACTAAACACGTACATAAGAGAAACACGCACACAACATTACAATTACAAAACTTGACTTTGACTTTATTACAAAAAGACTTTGACCTTTATGATTGAGAGTTTGACTTTAGCTTTGACTTAACTTTGACCTTCAGTCTTCATGATCTTGTATCCAACAAATATATGCTCTAACAGTTACCACTTTCATAATTCTCAACAAAGTAATTTCCGTTGAATCTAAGGTTGTCCCACCTTAGGAGTTCTACCCGATTCTCACACTTATTGCCTAATAGTCTCAGCTTAAGTCTAGGCATTGAGATTTCATACCTAGTTCGCTTAAACTAGAGCTCTGATACCAACTTGTAACACCCTAAAAATGGCATCAAATAAAAAAAAAATGAAATTTTGGCAATATGACGTCTAAAATACGGACATCCAAAAAAACCTGTAAATAGAAACCTCGAAGTATAAACAATTCCCAAGGGGCAACTAGAGACCCACAAATAATTGGGATGATTTGCACATAAAACAAATTACAACAACCTAATTAATCTAGAAGTAATTCAAAACCTAGATTAAATTGGGTGTTGCTAAACCACCATAGTCTCTCTTCACAAAATCCCCAAAAGACCGGCACTTCGAGATCTCCTACATGCCCGATAACCTAGGTTCCACCGCTAGTGGGATCTCTGGGAAAAACAACAACCACAACAAGTGTTTGGACGAAGCCTAGTGAGATTTCAAAAGTTATGTAAATCACAAACAATTATATCATTTAGAAGTGAAACAAGACTTGGTTTACCGAACTCCATCGTCTCACAATTATTGTTTCCACCGCAACCATGTTCTCATACCTAAAAACAAACATACGAGAGATAACTCTTGAAAATACGGGGGAGACTCATTTCCATCGGGGTGACGTTTACACGGGGAGTGGTGTCACCCATGATGTTAATGGATTACACCTCATGTCCCGGTCCTAGTTCCCATGCCATAACGACATCACAACCTCAAACCATAATCACCGCCTTTATTGCCTACTTCGTCGAGTTACACCTCAATGTCTTACGGGACATTATTGCCTATCCATTGCTAGACGAGCTACACCTCAAAGGTCCACGACCCCCTATTGCCTAGTCGATAGTAACCCACAATGACTACCACAAGGTCCATATAATATACAACTACCTCCTCATGCACAAGGAGTAGTGTTCACATTCTTATCAGGTGATCAGCATTTGATAAGCATTTATAACCACTTATACACCTCTTTTCTACATGTAAATATCAGTTCATCTTTACTTCTCAAGGTACCACATTCCTCATGATTTCATACATGCTGTCACAAAGGTCTATTTTACTCATACCATATCTTCATAAAGTTATCAGCAGTTAGATCAAAACCATAACAACAAGGATTTCCTCATGAACTCATCATACAAGCATGGAATCAAAGATCCATATTCATTTAGTTACCATAAAAGAGATTATTAAGGTTTACTAGACATGCTCACCCTTTTAGGGTTCATAAAGTTGAAAACTCTACAAGTTAGGTCACAAATCCCAAATGAACAACACATATGTATAATGTAGGTTTAGTACAAGTAACAAATGAATAATAGATTATTTAAGGAGTAGAAACTCACTAACTAGGGTATGTAAGTAAAAACCCTATAAGAAGGATGGACTTGGAAGTGGTCTTGAAGCTTTAATGACACCAAGGATCTTCTCTAACACCTAACAACCACATGGAAAGGCAATCAATGCTAGGGTTTGGTTTGGATCATTAATGGAGGAGGGAGAAGAGAAAGATGAGTGGAAAACGCCTAGAGAGAGAGAGAGAAATTGCAGACCTGGAACAAATGGAAAAATGACCTAATTGCTCACAAAAATGACTTAAGGACTCAGCCTCCCGTCCCTCTCTAGCGACTATGACACAACGACATTGCCCCTGGCATTGTTGCCGGGGCAATGTCGCACAAAGACACCCCCTTGCTGGAAATTTGGCCGAAAACTCACTACTCAACCTGCGACATTGACCATGCGACTTTTCCAGGGGCATTGTCGCATGGCAATGTCGCCCTTGGCCTCCCTCAGGCTGTTTGGTCGAAGCTCGACGTCCCAAATTCTAAATCCAAGAAATCTTTGTCTACTATAGGTTCATATGTTCACGAAGTTCCATGGTTAAACCCAAATTCATCACATTACCAAGTACATTCATGAATTCATTCACTTACACATATGTATATATATATATATTCACATTTATATGCACATAATTACATATATCTATATACACCTTCGTGGATACAATTATTTTAATAAACTTGAACACCCACGTTTTAGACATTTTAAATTAAGTACGAGATGCAAGATATATGATTAATTGACCAATAACAAGAGGACTAGACAAGGCGTTTCCTAATGGATCAATTACACGAAATAGGGGTTTGAGAAATTTTACTCGAAGGTTTTCGGGGGGTTACAATAAATAATTCATGAATCATGGATTCGTGTATTATTCATCCTGAATGTTGTATTATTCATTCTGAATATTGTATTATTCATCATGAATAGTGAATGACCTTTGTTATTAATACTAAATGTGGACACCCGATAATGTGCATGCATATTCATAATGAATATAACACATATATAGAACTTCACGTAAAGGACAGTTAAAACGAAAAAAAACTATATCGAGATGGATGTCATATCGAAGAGCACGAATTCTCATTTTTTTGATGTAATTTGTTTGATTAAAATATTAGTAATTTTTAAGAAAACTTATTTTAAAGTTTAAGGGGGTAAAAAAAATTAATTAAAAAGTCAAACAAGGTAGACGCTGATTCAAATTTCCAATTTTGTCATTAATCACTTCTCAATTAACCTTATTATGTATGTTAGACCACAGTCTCATTGGATTCAAGATCATCCAATCTGAAGATCGCAATCTAAAGCTAAAGCCGAAACGTTGACTCTCGATATTAAAGTCTAATGTCGTTTGTAATAAATGTCAAAGTTAGTTTTATTGTATTTTATTTATTTCTAAGTAACTAGTTAGTTAGTTGTTAGTTTGTTATTTTGTTTTGTTTAGTTAGTTATAATATCTAACAATCTAGATATTATTAGTTTAGTTTAGTTTAATATTGCAAGTGGTTGATTAGGTAGTGTGTTGTAGAAGCTTGAGATCAATATCAGATCTCAACAACTCTCAACTTATCAGATCAGATTAGCTTCAATCGATCAATACCGAACCTTGTAACCATTTCTATTAATGAATACAGGTTGGTAATCGTTAATGTGTTGTTAATCTATAAAACTTGATAAACATTGTGGACCGACAATGTATTAACCATTGATTAGTTTTCTAAGTTTTGATCAATGGTTAAGATTTGTCCTCATGTGCACAATAAAAGATGAGTTTTCATTTGAACCCACCCCTATATATATGTATATATATAGGGTCCGTTTCTTTTGCAAACCAAGCAATTCCAACAAACTTTACAAACTAAAATCCACCAATCACATTATTTCTTTTTTTATTTTCCTTTTTTTAATTCATTTAATTCATGGAGGGCATTTTAGGAATTTTAACATATTTTTTATTTTGCCTTTTTAGATGTATTATTCTTTTTATAACTGATCATTACCAAAGAAACAAGATCATCATGAAATAAATATAGAAACCAAAATCATGCACCAGATTATCATGAAACACCATAAACATAAACCAAAATCATGAACTTTTTACATGAAAATGCTTACTGAATAAGAACTAAAAATAATCCTATGGTCTCCAACAAGACCAACTTATCTTTCTTTACAACACCTTATTTCCTTCACTTACCAACTCTAGTTCTACATGTACAGGCGTACCTTCACATCTTCAAATCCTTAATGATGAAGCACCGTTTTGAAAATAAAATCATGAAACCCAGAAAAAGAAACATGAAGATAGAAGAAAAAAATTCGGAAAACAAAAAAAAACCCAAATACATGAAACCCAGATCACCACCGATTCACATAATCACTGCCGATTCACCGCGATTCACCGCATCGCTGCTGATTCAAGAAACCCAGATCATCGTCGATTCACCGTATCGTCGTCGATTCATGAAACCCAGATCACCGCCGATTCAGCTTCGCCAACCGATTCAGACCACAACTCACCGCCGATTCGGACCTGTAGAAACAAAAACCAGATCTGTAAAAAACCGAAAATGGATCTGAAGAATACATACCCTTGCCGATGATTAGCACCGGTCTCTTCACGAACTTGGCGGATGATGGAACCACCCTTGCCGATGAAACCGCCGGTTTTACGGTGGGACAAAATAGGGATTCTCTTGGGAGAGTTTCAGAGGGGCGCAGAAGAGAGAGAAGGATAAGCACGACATGAATCACCGACAAGCAAATGGCGACTATATATCGACCTTCGAGCACCAATTGCAATCTTGTAAGGATCGTTGAAATATCGATCGATATATATATATATATATATATATTTATAAGAAATAGATGTCAAATAGCCTAAACAAAAGGATTGTAGTTGGATTGAGGGGTGGCAGAGAAGGGACCAAATACCATGGCAACGCTTGAAGCCTGTCAGGATTGAAATTCAAAACAATAATTTAAATAGACACTCAGAAACTTTGTTAAAGAAGTTGCGGAATAACACTTTAACAAGAAATCAATGAAACAATATATATAAAATCAAATCACAAGTTATATTGAATTAACTTAATGATTACAACCAAAGCCTCAATCTGTTGAACAGACTCAACAGGCGTTCAATACTTCTCTAATGAAAGGATCACTAAGAATCTTGAGGCTAATTCTCTCTTTGAAAACAAAAGACGTCTATTCTATAATCTAATACTTCTAGACTATATATACAAAACAGATTACAAGATAATTATTAAAATAACAATGATCTTCAGCATCCATTCCATAATTATCTTCAGCTCCTTGTCTTTTACTTTAAGTAACCAACCATTCTTATCAATATAAACAACATTAATTCCTCTAGCAACATCTTCTTATCATCAGCAGTACTAACATGCTAGCAGTAGTAACTCTGTTGGCAGTACTAACTCTCCAAGCAGTACTAATACTTTTAGCAGTAGTAATCTCTTTAAGTAGCAGTACAAATATCTTCAGCAGTAGTAATCTTTCAGACTCAGCAGCACTATCCAGACTTATATATTTCAGACCCAGCAATCTCCCCCTAACTTAACTTTTGAAATCAAAAAGTTATGTTCTTCAAAATAGGAACTTCATGATGCTTTCAAAACTACTACTCAACTTCCTAGATTAGGATCCAAACCTACACTTTGATTGATTGTTCTTCTAATCACAATTCTGGCCATTTCTGAACCTGTAGTACAGACCAACTTAGCTTTCAGCATCCCTTGCAACTTTTCTTTACTGCGGTCATACACCTTATCAACCAAATAGTACTCATGAAAGCTTTTATCAATGGTTATGTGTTGGATCAAATAATTGTATTCAAGATTAAAGGGTCTAAACCGTATTTGTTTGATAGTTAAAGTTAGAGGGTTTATTGTGTAATAAGCTAATAGTTATTAGTTATTGGGCCTCAAGCCCACTTAGCATTTAGCAAAGCCCATTAGGCATTAGGCCTGGGTATTTAATGTTTTGATTAGTTTAGTTTTAGGTGGAATCCTCATATTCATAATTATAATCCTATAGTGAGGTAGCCGTTTTCTCTGTATTCAAGGGTATCAAGAACACACAAGGTTTAACTGTTTATTCAAGGGAGTGGTATGCTATTCTTATCTTTATATCTCTTGATCTATATTATGTTCTGTGATTGTTAACCAACTAGATTAAACTGGGATAACAAGTGGTATCAGAGCCTAAAAGAATAAAGTTTATTAGGTATTACTGTGTTCTTCGAAATTACTGTTCATCGAGATTTCTGTGTTCATCGATTATTCATCAAGTAAAAATCGATTTCATGTTTTAAGGTGTTATTATGCTTAAAATCGATATGATTAGATGTGTTTCATGCTATTGAACGTGATCTGATAAGTTTAACTGTATTGCAAACCATCAAGTGATTGAATTTGTGAATTTTTGGTTTTCTGGGTTCGACTTCATCAAGAACAGTCGACCATTGTGTTGTCAAAATTGAAGCACAAAAGTTGGTTTTTATTCATTGATCTTGATTGTATGATAATCGATATATGTTATTGGATACCAAAGTCTAATTTCTGCATTTGATTTTGTGTTCTCGATTTGATTTCTGGGTCGATAGCTTAAGAACATACCGGTCGACCACATCATATCGGTCGACCATAGAATATCGGTCCATATCCTTTATCGGTTCATAGACTATCGGTCGACCTGAATATATTTTATCGGTCCAATTGAATACCGGTCGAATAATCTTTACCGGTCGATACCCACTACCAGTTAGACACACTATCAGTCAAAGCCTTTATCAGTCAAGACCAATACCGGTCGAACTCACTCTACCGGTCCACATCCTATATCGGTCACCTTCTCACACATCTTATACCGGTCACATACATCTATATCGGTCCATACTTCATATCGGTCCACAACCAATACCGGTCGAAGAAGTTTCCCGGTCGTGCATCTTACCGGTCGAACAAGATACCGGTCGAAGCAAGTCACCGGTCGACCGCAAGACCTCGGTATGTCCACTTTGCGCCAGTGCCTTATCGCGAGAACTACACTTTGCGCCACGACGTTGTCGCGCAAACCTCACTTTGTGCGACCCAAGGCTCACGCAAATCGCACTTTGCACGACCCACTACACACGCAAACCTCACTTTGCGCAACACTCAGCTCACGCAAACCTCATTTTGCGCCAGTAACTGTTCACGCAAGCACTGTTCACTGTTCACTTTTGCGATTTTTTTTTTGTTTTTCAAAGTTTGATTTTTCAGTATTATTTGAAGCTTTATACTGCGTGAGAGGACTACATTTAGTTATTTTTGGGAATTTATTTTTCTGAAAATTTTTTAGTGTGGTTTTTATCTTGATTCTAACGATCTCATCTAGTTGGTTGTCTTGGTACAGAAAAGTTTGATTACTAACCGTACAACTAAGATGTCAAATTAGTTTCTCTCAATGGGCTCTCAGTCCAAACTTCCTGTCCTCATGGCTAATGAGTATCGGCAATGGAAGACCAGAATGATCCATTTTCTGAACCACAAGAACAGAGATTACATGGAAGCAATCATTAATGGTCCAGAAAATCCAATGATCACAGTAAAGGGTCAAGCTGCAACAGAGACCTCTCCAGAAATCCCTGACAGACTTGTTCCTAAACCTTACCAGTTCTTTACTGAAAAGCAAAAAGCACAGTACAAGATAGAAGAAGAGGCTCTAATTTATCTGACAATGGCTATTCCAAACGACATCTACAACCGTGTAGACAGTCAGAGCTCTGCTAAAGCAATCTGGGATGAACTAGCAAGACAGTTTGAAGGTAGTGAAGCCTCTATCCAAGCTAAGCAGAATCTATGCATAAATGCATACGAGGGATTTCATGCAAAAGAAGGAGAGTTGCTACTAGATACCTACAACAGATATAACATCATTCTCAATGACTTGCGGAGGAAAAATATCTCTAAATCTTCTTCTGAGATAAATTACAAGTTCATCAAGAATCTGAATCTAGAGTGGAAGAACTTTGCCATCAACCTCCAAATGTCAAAGAATATGGCTCAAGAAAATGTCACTGATATCTTCTCTACTCTTTCTCAACATGAGGATGAGGTGAGATCTATTAATAATGAGTCTAATAATATGAAGGACTCTGTAGCTCTCATAGCTGGCAAAGGAAAGAGTTCAGTTTCAATACCCTCTGCAAGTTCAAAGAAAAAGATCTCTAAATCTCTTGTTACTGAGGTTACTGAGTCCGAATCTGCTTCAAGCGATGAAGAACTGGTGATTGATTCAGATCCAGATATTCAGAAGTTCTCTAAGGAATTGGCTCTAATTACGCGTCGATTCAAGAAGAGCTTTGGCAAGAAGAAATTCTACTCAAAGCCAAAGTATGATGGATACAAGAAAGAGAAGTCTGAGATGCGATACAAGCCGAGGCATGGAAGGAGAGAGGAAGGACGAGAAGACAGGAAGGAAGATAGAAGAGAAGGAAAGAGAGAGGAGAAGAGATAAGAACGAAAGGATGAACCAGGAAGATGCTACAACTGCAGCAAATTTGGGCATTTCTCAAGAGACTGCAAGTTCAAGAAGGTAAAGAACTCAGAGTACTATGCAAGAAAGTCACTCATTGCCAAGAAAGCTGAAGAAGGAAAAGTACTGATGATTGAAGAAGAAAACTGTCTGTTCCAAAGCTCCGATGACGAGGAACAAGCGCACTTCACCCAAGTATCTTATATGGCAAAGCTGGATGGTGACGATGAAGATTCTGAGGCACAATCCAAAGATGCAAACTCTGAGGTAAGTGATAATTCTGAACTTATTGAATCTTTAATGGCCCAAATACATAGTATGAAAGATGAATTTTCTTTACTGAAAGGTAAACTTAGCTCAGCACATCAGTTTGTCTTAAACTTTCGTGATGAAAATGCCTTATTAAAAGTTGTTGTGGAAGAAAAAGAAAAGAATGATTTAAAAGCTGAAAAAGATTATTTAAAAAGAAAAATATCTGGTTTAGAAACGGATCTTGTGAATCTTAATGCTGAAAAGGGTGAGTTTCAAATCAAATTTGAAGTTTGTTATAAAGAAAGAAATGAAGCTTTCACCAAAATCAAGCAATTGGAGGACATTAATATGAAACGAGGTCAGACTGAGCAGACATTAAATCTGTTGACCAATAAACTCCAGGATGAAAGGTTTTATAAACTTAAACCAGGTTTGGGTATGCCAACTAGCGAAGTTTTAAAAAAGGCACTGGAGCACCTATATAATTTTGAAAAATTTGGCTCCGCAATCAGACCCATTCCTGACATTCGTGCAACTTTTGTTGAAGCAAGTACTCCTAAACCTTTTACTGAGACCAAAGGTCGAGAAGAAATGGGAGAGAACAAGTCTAGTGACACTGATTCAAAAAATCTTTTTAAAACAGTTGGTTTTAAATATAGTGATTTGAATAAAAGCTATGAGACTCGAAAAATCGAATTTACTGAGTCTGAATCACTATTCACCACACACTCAAAAGAATCAGTCAGCACCAACACAGTTCTACCTGAGACTGCATGCAAATATGATGAGTATGAATCGGATGTTGATCCATCTACTATACCATCAGTCTCAAATCCCATTGCTTCTAAACCTTTACTTGTTGAAGAGGTTGAAGAAGAAAATGTCAGCACGGATGAATCTTGTGTTAAAAATGATAAAACGGAGTTTATTGAGTCCATGACTGAAGAGATATTTTCTGAAATGATGAATGCTTCAGACTCTGATCCTGTTTCTGATTCAAAGGAGTCAAATTCTGTGAATGATCATACATCTGAATTGATGAAGCAAATTGATATGTTGCAACGGTCTCTTGATGAGGTTGAAGATGAAAACTTTGATCTCAAATATAAACTTGAAAAATCTTTAAAAGAAAATCAAGAGCTTTGCACAGAGATCAATGATTTGAAAATTACTTTGTTTAAAAATGCTTCAAATGATAAACAGATGTTCAATGATCCAAGATGGAAGGTAAGAACCAACCCAAAATTTGATGCTCCTGCAAAACCTTCAGTTGTTTACTCTGATTGTCCTGAATATCCTCCGAGTATTTTTGAGAAGGGTGAGACTTCAAATAGCTCTAGAAAAGAATCACCCTCTAAGTTAGAGACTAACAAGGTTCCTGTTTCTGTTTCAGATATAAAAGGAAATGGAGTTGGGAGGAGTAAGAAGAATAAAGATAATAGTTTGAATAAGAATGATAGGTTATCTAGTGAAACTTTTGTTCCAAATAGTTGTACTTCAGACAGTGTTATTTTGAAAAGCAATTCTTTTGATGCACATGAATGTAAGATTTGTTCCGATAAATCTAAGTTTATGAATTTTGCTCGAAAGAATCTCTATTGCAAACACTGCTGGGATAACTCATTCAAATACTACTCCCCTCCAAAGTCCAAACAGAGTAAGAGAAAAGCTAAACTGAATCATAAGTCTAATTCTAATTCTGATTCTTCCACACAACCCAAAGTGTTTCGATCTAAGGTTCCCAATACTACTTCTAAAAAGCACTTTCAGGAATTAAATGTCAAGATGGTTTGGAAATGGGTTCCAAAACCCCTTTATGAATGGCATGTAAAAGTTAAACCTACTGATATTCCTGAATTGCCTGAAACTAACCGCGAAGGACCCATCCTGATATGGGTACCTAAGCAAAACTAATTGTCTCTTTTGCAGGCCTATCGGCTGTGGGTGATAGATTCAGGATGCTCACGTCACATGACAGGATTCAAGCACCTCTTGCATAACTATGTGGAGGATCCTGCCGGAGCAGTTAGATTTGCCAATTCTGAAGCCGAAGGACACGTCAGAGGATATGGAATGCTCGATAATGGTGTTGTATAGATTCAAAGAGTGTTATATGTTGAAGGACTTGATCACAATCTGTTTAGTACTAGTCACTTCCGTGACATGAAATATCAAGTCCGCTTCACAACCACTCATTGCTATCTAGAGAATCCCGATGGTTACGAAGTTTTCAAAGCTGAGCGCCATGGAAATCTATACTATGTAGATTTTCCAACACTGTCTGCCACACGTCCAGTATGCCTATTAGCCAAAGCAACTAAAGCACAATCGTGGACGTGGCATCGCCGCTTGTCTCATCAGAATTGATATAATGTTTGCCACATGCTTTTGTGCGAGATATCAGTCTAATCCTAAAGAATCGCACTTAAATGCTGTTAAGCAAATCCTTAGATATCTCAAAGGCACTCCTAATTTAGGCCTTTGGTATCCAAAGGATTCTCGTTTTGATCTAACCGCCTTTACAGATGCTGATCATGCAGGATGTAAGCTAGACCGGAAGAGCACCTCTGGGTCATGTCAATTCATAGGTGACAAACTTGTAAGTTGGACTTCAAAGAAACAAAACTGTTTTCAACATCCACTGCCGAGGCTGAATATGTAGATGCTGCTAGCTGCTGTTCTCAAGTCCTCTGGATAAAGACACAGTTAAGGGACTTTGGATACAACTACAAGCGTGCCCCTATTTATTATGATTCCAAGAGCGCAATTGCCATAACTGCTAACCCGGTACAGCATTCGAAGACCAAGCATATAGATGTACGCTATCATTTCATCAAGGATCATGTCGAAAAAGGTGACATTGAAATGCATTTTGTTCAAACTGACTTCCAGTTAGCTGATCTTTTCACCAAGCCGTTGGATGAAAACGATTCCAATTTCTCATCAGCAAACTTGGTATGTTGAACATGTCTTAGCCCTTACTCATGATTCTAGGGGGAGTATTCTAAGTTTTGATCTTGTGTTCCATTTTTTCCAACTGTTGCTAACGATAGCGGAATCATTTTCACAAATGATTACCATTATTTCTTTTATTTATGCAGGTTTGTTCAAGTGACTATGGCTTCTAATTACTTCTGATTAGAACCCGCACTTCAGTGCTTTCCTTTTCTTCTTTTTGTATTAAAAAAAAATTCTTCAGTTGAGAGGGAGTTTAATCGCCTATAAGCTTAATTGAAAAACTCTTTAAGAGCTTAAATTGTCAAACTCTTTTTAGTTTGAGGGGGAGAATTGCATCGTTAAACACAAATGTTCTGACTTCTCCATGTTTTATTCTTCATGTAACTGTATTCCTTTGTCCTTTCATGTACAAAAGCTTGTTGAACAACACGTTCTTTTAGGAAAATACATGGGATTCAGTGTGTGAGCTTAACAGAACTTTCATGGATTCACGATAACCAGTGTTTCCTACCCCGGAAGTATTCCCTGAGTGATTGAGGGGAGAGGGGTCAAAAGAATTGAGTGATGGTGTGTGAAGAAGTAAAATGGAAAAGAGAGATTGGTTAGAAGTGAGCATTAAAAGAAAGAGGGTGAGTGAACAGAGTAAAAGAATATTAGACTCTGCACCAAACCACTTTCGGAGCCGGGCAGCCACATAATCTGATTGGTTCACATTCTTTGGTGACCATCATTGAACAAGGCACCCATCCCATGCCATCTCTTGCATACAACCCCACCAGCTACTCATTCTTTTCTAAAAAAGAGAATGTTTCACATTTTCTGGGGACGTAGCACATACGCTATTGGTTCTTCATTTGGAAGATACTAATATTGAAAAAGAAGGAAAGTTGCCCCACCTTCGAACCCTTTCTCATGTACATTGAGTCTTTGTATAATTTGTTGCTGTCTCAACAAGTTTACATAATTTGAGCCTATATGAAAAAGCAATCATCTATGCTTAAGTTATTTCATACACATGCACGAACACACAGAAATTTGTTTTCTGTCAGAACGTTCATAGATAACCATGTGTTATTCGATGATTGAATGGAAGACCTGGGGAGCCTACATCAAACCATCTCCTTATATAGTAACTTTGTGTTACTCAATGACTTTGTGTCATTGACAGGCCTTTTAACTGAGTCATTTGTTGATTTAGGGTTACAATTTTTTATTATTTGAATCTGAAAATATTGAAATAATCACTTTCTCCATTTGGAGAGACTGCTCTTATTTCACACAGGGCTCGTTACATGAAGACAGTGCTTACTGATGCTCATACTCAAAGGGGAAGATTGTTTTGACAAGTTTTAATGATGATGATTCTCAACACTCATCAAAAAGGGGGAGAATATTCAAAGAGGGAGAATACAAGAAGATTACAAGAATTTTTGAAGAAAAAACTGCTGAAGAATTCAAAGATATCAAAGTATCTGAGCTAATTTGAAGATATCAAAGATAAAGATGAAAACTGTTTCTGAAGTTTTCAAGAAAAGTGAAGACAAGTGAAGACCCGAAGATAATTGCAAATTTTTTTTAATCTTGAATCCAAAGGGGGAGATTGTTGGATCAAATAATTGTATTCAAGATTAAAGGGTCTAAACCGTATTTGTTTGATAGTTAAAGTTAGAGGGTTTATTGTGTAATAAGCTAATAGTTATTAGTTATTGGGCCTCAAGCCCGCTTAGCATTTAGCAAAGCCCATTAGGCATTAGGCCTGGGTATTTAATGTTTTGATTAGTTTAGTTTTAGGTGGAATCCTCATATTCATAATTATAATCCTATAGTGAGGTAGCCGTTTTCTCTGTATTCAAGGGTATCAAGAACACACAAGGTTTAACTGTTTATTCAAGGGATTGCTATGTTATTCTGATCTTTATATCTCTTGATCTATATTGTGTTCTGTGATTGTTAATCAACTAGATTAAACTGGGATAACATTATGACATATACTCCAGATCTTTCAATAAGCATCCAGTGATCAATGCTTTTAAATCCTTCTCTGTGATGCAAGTCTTTGATAAGATATTCAACTCTATCATGGTTGAACATCATACACAAATACTCCAGAGCCATCTTTGTTAAGTTCATCCTTGCTCCATTCAACAAGTCACCATGCAAGTTCAATCCAACCTTGTACATTTCTTCCAAATCAACTCTGGTACAACTTCTTATGATCTTACCCTAAGTTGAGTAGATCTCATACTTGTCACCCATTCTTTTGATTTTGAAGTATTCTTTGCCTTTATCCATCATAGTATCCTAAGGGATGATTTCTGGGGCTTTCACTGAGATAGGATCAACTTTCAATGGTTCTTCATCTGTCACTGTCATATACAAATCAAAGTTCTCATCAGATTGTCTTGGCTGTTCTGAAGGTTGTTGACTTGATTGCTCTTGACTCTGCTCTTGAGTTTCAACATGCTCTGCTTGTTTCTGCTGCTCTTGTTGTTTATGCTGCTCTTGTTGTTTCTGCTCTTTCTCACCTTCCTCAGTTCTAGGCCTTTTTGCCTTTCTCTTTATAGCAATTGATTTCATTTTCTTGGCAACTCCAATCTTCTGAGCTAGTGTCTCTTCTTTCTTCACTTCTACCTTTTCTTTAGTCGGAGTGCCTTCTTCACTGTCAGGAAAAGGCTGTTGAATGTTCAGATCATGTCTTTCTTTCATCTTTCTTTCAAATTCAACCCTCTGATTGAAGTCTCCTTGCAGCTTGGCCATCTCCTTTTTGTATAAGTCTTCTATCCTACTAAAAGACATTTTTGTAAACATCCCTTCAGGAACTCCAACAGATCCTTTCAAGAAGTTTATCATTTTTCTTCTTTCCTGTGGAGCTAGAAAGGTCTTTGAAGGCTGCCTTTGTCTGGTTGCTTTCATTGTAACCCTCTTTGCAGTAGTCTTCAAACTCTTCTGATATTCTTCATTTAGCCTTGTTGCCAAATATCTTGCAATCTTTCTGTCTTTGGCCTTTTGAATATCATCCTCTTTTTCAAACTCCTTTTTAAACTGTACATTTAACTCCTTTGCCAATTCTGCATCCAAATCTATTTGCTTCTGCTTCTTTAATGGTTTCACAGGCTCAACCATCTTCTCTTTCCCTTTCTTCTTGGCATCTGACATACATACCTCTTCCTTTTTCTTCTCTGAGCCTCCTTCTTTAATCACCACTCCCTTAGCCTTTTGAGTGGCCTTAGGAGTGTCATTCTTTGCCTTCACCAAAGTCTCTACAATCTCTATTTCTTCTATAGACATTCCAGTTTCTGCAGTTGCTTTCTCTGTTTCTACTGTTTTAGCAGTTTCTACTGCTGGTTTAGTAGTTACTGCTGCTGCTTCAGTTTCTGCTGCTTTCACATCTTCCTTCTTCTTCACCTCAACACTCTTTTCAGCTTCTCCACCAATCTCCCCCTCAAATTGGAATTCCATACTGTCCTTCTCAACTTCAGCTTCTTGATTCTCCCCCTTTTTGGAAGCATCATTAGCACTTCCCCTTTTCTTCAAGATAAATTGGTTTCTCTTCTTTTTGTGCACCAAATTCAACACCATCTTCTTGAGTTTGTCTATCTGGCCTTGTTGAGAAATGATCACCTTTTTCAGCGCCTTTATCTCTGAACCCTGATTGAGGACATCCAGGTTCACATTACCAATGGTTTCCATCAATTCATCATAGTTATATCTGTCCTCACCTCCTTTAGGTGTGTTTACCACCCGTGAAGGATCATGGGATCTTTTAGTAGAGGCCTTCTACCTAGCAGAAGCACCTACTACCCCCTTGGTTTCTTGGCACCTGGGTCCCTTAGATGATTTCTCATCCAAAGTTGCCGTGGGGAAGGTCTTAGTCATGTTCACACTGTCCTGATCCACACCTTGTGCAGAATGAGTAGTGTGAGCCTTGATGCCCACATACTCATCCTTCTCCTTAGAGAGCACCTTCTCGGGGTTGGGAGACACCCCTGTGGATTCCCTTTGGATATTCTCTGATGGAGAATTCTCCAACAGAGGGCTTGTAGGCTTTTGGGGTGTAGATATATGAAGGGAAGGAACCTTCTGTACCTTTTTCCTTGCGTATTTTTGAGTGATTGGGGGAATTAGCTTATTAACAGGGATCTGAGGAAGAACATTTGAAGTGGATGGTGTGGGTAGGTCATCAGTGGGTTGGTCAAATATGGGCTGTGACCCTGATGCCTCACCATGTGGGTGGGACACAATCATCATTGTAGAGAACAATGGTGTGTCTTTTCCAGAAAAGTCCTTACTAGGCCTTTTCATATTGGAAAATACCTTCCCTTTGGGAGGTTTAGGTACATATACCTATTTAAAAGAGGGTAAATCCGTCAATTCCTTGTTTAGTACCTCTTGTACAAACCTTGGATACATATAAAATCTTTTGTTTTTGGTTTTGGTATCCAAGTTTGACAACAAATCATTTAAAATCATTTGGGAAAAATTGAACTGTCTGGAGGTAGCTAAGCAGACAAGAGCATAAGCGATTGTACTGCTAAACTCACTCCATCCAGTTGTCTTGCGAGATAGACAATGTTGAAGAGTATGAACAAAGAATCTCTACTGAGTTGAAAATTTGCTTTTGTAAAACTTGTAAACATCAGTAGGACCTTCATACCCCATTCTACCAATTTCTTGAAATAGATCTTCCTTGGAAAGAGTAGAAATACCTGTGGCATCATCTAGACGTAGATGAGTACGTATGCAGCCTTCTGTGATTGTGATAGGTTTATCACAGACCCTGGAGTGAATGACCTGATTGCCATCAACATTCTGAATGGATGCATTTGCCCAGAACTGTCCACATAGATGGTAGGATTTACCGTTAGTGCATAAGCAATATGTGATTGGGATAAGAAATCCACAATTTCATGAAAACCCTCAGCTTGTTTGGGTTTTTGTAACATTGCAAGCTCATTGTGGTCATCAATGAAATCAAGTTATGCCATCTTCTTGATTGATTTTAGGGTTCGAATCAAAACTAGGGTTTACGCACTGGTAATCAAGAATTCTAGAGAGAGAGAGAGAGAGAGAGAGAATATGCAATAGAAATTCAAAGAGCCGTTTGGGTTTTGGCAGTTTAGAGAGGGTATTTATAGGTTAAGGGTTTCAGTTAAAAGCAGTACTAAGTACCCTAGCAACATTAACAAACCTGCAATATTAACCCATATCAGCAGTAGTAACACATACCGGCAGTATTAACACAGACTAGCAGTATTAACATATACCAGCAGTATTAACACTGTCTGGCAGTAGAAATAAGGCAAGCAGTAGTAACTTTGCACTGGCAGTATAAACCACCTAGCAGTAGTAACCATACTTAACCATATTTGAACTGTCAGCAGAAGTAATAGTGAGAGTAGTATTAACTTAACCAGAAGTACCAAGTATCTAATCAACAAAGCAATCTGAAACACTTAAACACAAATAGTTAGCAACACCATGCACAATGAAATATGAGAAAGTAAGCATTAAAGAATCTATACAGAAATGGTACATAAAGAAAATCAAAAGAGGCTTATTCAGTGTTTATCATGCCTACACTTGTGACCAAGAATGTGAATCTACCCACATAAAAATCTTTGGTGAATAGATCAGCAAATTGGTTACTTGTGTATACTTTCAAAACCTGAATTAACTTCTTTTCATTGCAATCTCTAATAAAATGGTACCTGATTTCTATATGATTGGTTTTTAAGTGCTTCACTGGATTATTAACAATGCTTATAACACTGTTCTTATCGATGAAGATGGGAGTGTGAAGAAAAGTAATACCATAGTCCAACATTTGATTTTGAATCCATAGCACTTGTGAGCAACAGCTTGCAACAACTATATACTCTGCTTCTGTTGTAGAGGTGGACACTGTGGTTTGCTTTTTACACTGCCATGAAACTAGCCTTGTTCCCAAAAATTGACATCCTCCTGATGTAGACTTTCTATCCAAGTTTGCACCACCCAAATCACTATCAGAATATGCAAGTAGATCAAATGGTGAGTCATGAGGTTACCAAAGACCCAACCTAGGTTGTCCTTTGAGATATCTGAAGATCCTCTTGACTGCTTGAAAGTGAGATTACTTAAGTCTTACTTGAAATCTAGCACACACACAGACAACAAACATAATATCTGGCCTTGAAGCTGTTAGATCCATGAGGGAGCCTGTCATAGATCTATAGTGATGAACATCTACATCCTCCCCCTCAAGATCTACAGTGATCTGTTTGTGTGTTTCCATAGGTGTGCTTGCAGGCTTTGAATCTGAAAATCCAAATTTTGTAACTATATCCTGCACATACTTGGATTGGCTAATGAAGATACCATCATTCTTCTGTTTAACTTGTAGCCCAAGGAAGAATGTAAGTTCACCCATTGAGCTCATCTTGAATCTTTTGTGCATAATATCCTCAAACTCCTTGCACAGATAATCTTTTGTGGATCCAAAGATGATGTCATCCACATACATTTGCACAAGCAGGATGTCCTTCTTCTTCCTTTTGATGAACAGAGTCTTGTCAATTATTCCCCTTTCAAAACCATTTTCCAAGAGATAGGTAGACAGAGTGTCATACCATGCTCTTGGTGCTTGATGTAGCCCATAGAGTGCCTTCTTTAATTTATATACTATGTCAGAAAAGTTAGGATTTTCAAACCCTGGAGGCTGACAGACATATACTTCTTCATCAATTGTCCCATTTAGGAATGCACTCTTGACATCCATCTAATAACTGCATCAATGAAAGAAGCATAGGCTAGAAACAGCCTAATTGCATCAATTCTGGCAACTGGAGCAAATACTTCTTCACCCATAGATCTCATCTTGAATCTTTTGTGCATCAACTCCTCAAACTCCTTGCACATATAATCTTTTGTGGATCCAAAAATGATATCATCCATATAGATTTGAACAAGCAGGATGTCCTTCTTCTTCCTTTTAATGAAAAGGGTTTTGTCAATGATTCCCCTTTCAAAATCATTTTCCAAGAGATAGGTAGACAGAGTGTCATACCATGCTTTTGGTGCTTGATGTAGCCCATAGAGTGCCTTCTTTAATTTGTATACTTTGTCAGGAAAGTTAGGATTCTCAAACCCTGGAGGTTGACAAACATACACTTCTTCATCGATTTTCCCATATAGAAATGCACTCTTAACATCCATCTGAAATACTCTGAACTTCATGAAAGAAGCATAGGCTAGAAACAACCTAATTGCCTCAATTCTGGCTACTTGTGCAAACACTTCTTCATAATCTATCTCCTCTTCTTGTGTGTACCTTTGTGCCAGAAGTCTGGCCTTATTCTTTATCACTATTCCTCTCTCATCTTTCTTATTCCTGAAAACCCATTTAGTTCCAATTGCCCTTTGTCTTTGTGGAAGGTCAACCAGATCCCACACATTTTGCAGCTCAAACTGCAGCAACTCCTCTTACATTGCTTCTATCCAGCTTGGGTCTTTCATTGCATCATAGGCCTTCTTGGGTTCAATCTGAGATAGAAAACAAGATAACAAACCTGACTGCAAGTCTTTCAATCCTCCTAACTTACTTTGATGCCTTGTGATCATGGGGGAATTGATATCACCAATCACCAACTGAGGAGGATGATTCTTCTGAGTTCTTGTTTGATGGACAACCTCCTCATTAATATTTGAATCAAGATTGGAGTCATTCTTTTCAGGAGTGTTTCCCCCAAAAACTGAAGAATTTTCATCATCAGTATCATCCTCTTTTTCACCTTTATCCTCTTCATCCTGTTCTGGTTCAGAATCCTCTGTTTCTGAATCATCCTTCTTTCCTTGATGACAATATTCAACAGGATCAACTGTAGGTATATGGAACAACATAAACTCTTGTCTTTGTGCTTGTAACATTGCTGAACTTGTTCCTGCCATTTGCACATTACTAAAACCCAAAGAATTAGTGAGTGAATCAATGTCAAATAGCCAATCAGGACGTGTACCAATTTGATTTGGTGTGTTCTCATTGCATTTGACATTGTCACTTTCCTCTATAATCCTGGAAGAACTGTTGAATACTTTGTATGCCTTGCTCTGAGAGGAGTATCCAACAAGAAATCCATCCTCAACTTTGCTTTCAAACTTGCCTAAATGAGATTTGGTGTTGAGGATTGTGCAAGGACACCCAAAAGGTTTGAAAAATCCAATAAAAGGTTTCTTCTTTTTGAAAAGTTCATAAGGTGTCTTTCCTTGGGATTTGACTACTAGAACTTTGTTTTGGACATAACAAGCAGTATTAACTGCTTCTGCCCAGAAAGTAATGGGTAGCTTTGACTCTGCCAACAGAAATCTAACAGCCTCAATCAATGTCCTAGTTCTCCTCTCAGCGACACCATTTTATTGAGGAGTCCTAGGAGCACTGAATTGTCTCTCAATACCTTTAGTCTCACAAAAGCTGTTTAAGTCACTGTTTTTAAACTCAGTTCCATTATCAGATCTGATGACTTTAACTCTTAGATTTGTTTGGTTTTCAATCCTAAGGACAAAGGATTTGATCAGTCCACTTGTCTCATCCTTAGTCCTCAGAAAATATACCCAAGTAAATCTAGAGAAATCATCAACAATGACTAAGCAATAGGATTTCTTACCAATACTCATCACATTTGTAGGACCAAAAAGATCCATATGCAATAACTGAAGGGGTGAAGAGATTGTGTTTATTTCTTTGGACTTATGAGAGGTTTTGTGCTGCTTGCCTTTAAGACATGCAACACAATGATCATCACATGAAAACACTTTTTGAGGCAAACCTCTCACAAGGTTGTTTTTCACAAGTTTGTTCATAGTTTTAAAATTCATGTGACACATCCTTCTGTGTCAAAGAGATGATTCATCTAAAGAAGCTTTTGAAAACAGACAATTTAGTGATGAATTAGATGAAACACTCTCTAAGTCTAAACAATAAACATTATCATTTCTAGGAGTTCTAAGTAGTATCATATTTTCATCAACTACCTTGAATCCTGGAGCAAGGATAATACATTCAGTATCACTAAATAATATACTATGTTTCTTGTCACAGACCTGTGATACACTTAACAGGTTGTATCTCAATTGCTCAACATAGTAAACATCTTCAAAAGTCATCTTACCTTTTGAAACCATACCTTTACCACTTATCTTACCTTCTGCTGGATTGTCACCAAAAGCAACACGTCCTCCATCAACCCTTTTGAAATTTTGAAGGTAGGACATGTTACCTGTCATGTGCCTAGAGCAACCACTATCTACATGCCAAATGCTCTTCCCCTTGAGCTGTTGGTTGCCCTGCACATAAGATAAAACAGTTAGTGTCTTGAGGGAACCCAAGCCAAAGTGGTCTTGGGTTGCCCTTTCTCATCAACATACTCATATTCATTAAGCTTAGTCTTGATGAGATGATCAGAGTCAGGAATCTCATGGCTGGAATACTTTGTCTTAATTATAGGCTTGTCAGTATTAACACTGATAGCAGTACTATACTTGTTAGCAGTATTAACTTGGTCAGCAGTACTAACTTTGTTAGCAGTACTAACCTTATTAGCAGTACTAACTTGGTCAGCAGTAGTATTGCTATCAGCAGCACTATTTCTGTTAGCAGTACTATTTAAGGTAGCAGTACTAACAAGTTTAGTGTCTTTTGGAACCCAAATTTTGACAAATTTGTTTGCTTTTCTATTCTTTGAGTTACTCCTTGATTTGCTTGGAGTATTTTCTTTTGCTTTTGTTGGGTCTGAAATGTGCTAAGGATGGATACTACTGCTGGGCTTGAAGGTTTTACTACTGCTTCTTGAAAGATTTACTACTGCTAGTAGTATTACTACTGCTTGAAAAGTTAGTACTGCTAGAAGAATAGTTAGTACTGCTTGGAGAGTTAGTGCTGCTAGTAGTTAGTACTGCTTGAAGATTAATACTTCTAGCATGATTAATACTGCAAGCATGGTTAGTACTGCTGAGGAAGTTAATACTGCTATGGAGATTAATGCTGATCGTGAAGATAAAGATGGATTGATACGAAAGACTAGGAGCTGAAGATAATGATGAAGATAATTATGGAATGGATGCTAAAGATCAATATTTCTTTTGTAATTATCTTGTAATCAGTTTTGTATATATAGTCTAGAAGTCTTTGATAGTTAGATATAGTTTTTTTTAGTCTTATTCATACATAATACGTTTAGAGAGAATTAACCTCAAGGTTCTTTGTAGTCTTTTCAATAGAGAAGTATTGAACGTCTGTTGAGCTTGTTCAACAGATTGAGGTTTTGTTTGTAACCATTAAGTTAAATCAATATAACTTGTGATTTGAGTTCATACACTGTTTGATTGATTTACTGTTAAAGTGTTTTTCCGCGACTTCTATAACATAGTTTCTGAGTGTTTATTAAATTCTTGTTTCGAATTTCGATCCTGAAAGAAACCTGTTAGTACTGCTACCTCAAATAGTACTGCTAACAGAAATAGTGTTGCTGATAGCAATACTACTGTTGACCAAGTTAGTACTGCTAACCAAATTAGTACTGCTAACAAGGATAATGCTTCCAAGCCTATAATTTTGACAAAGTATTCCAGCCATAAGATTCCTAAATCTGATCATCTCATCCAGACTAAGATTACTGATTATAAATATGTTGATGAGAAAGGTCAACCCAAGACCACTTTGGCTTGGGTTCCCTCTAAAAACTAACTGTTTTATCTTATATGCAGGGCAACCAACAACTCAAGAAGAGGAGCATTTGACATGTAGATAGTGGTTGCTCTAGGCACATGACAGGTAATATGGCCTGCCTTCAAAACTTCAAAAAGTTTGATGGAGGACATGTTGATTTTGGTGACAATCCAGCAGGAGGTAAGATCAGTAGAAAAGGTATGGTATCAAAAGGTAAGATGTCCTTTGAAGATGTATACTATGTTGAGCAATTGAGATACAACCTGTTAAGTGTATCACAGGTCTGTGTCAAGAAACATAGTATATTATTTACTGAGACTGAATGTATTATCCTTGCTCCAGGATTCAAGGTAGTTGATGAAAATATGATACTACTTAGAACTCCTAGAAAGGATAATGTTTATTGTTTGGACTTAGAGAATGTATCATCTAATTCATCATTAAACTGTCTATTTTCAAAAGCTTCTTTAGACGAATTATCTCTTTGGCACAAAAGGATGTGTCACATGAATTTTAAAACAATGAACATTCTTGTGAAAAACAACCTTGTAAGAGGTTTACCTCAAAAAGTTTTTTCATGTGATGATCATTGTGTTGCTTGTCTTAAAGGCAAGCAGCACAAAACTTCTCATAAGTCCAAAGAAATAAATACAATCTCTTCACCTCTTCAATTATTGCATATGGATCTCTTTGGTCCTACAAATGTGATGAGTATTGGAAAGAAATCCTATTGCTTAGTCATTGTTGATGATTTCTCTAGATTTACTTGGGTATATTTTCTGAGGACTAAGGATGAGACAAGTGGACTGATCAAATCCTTTGTTCTTATGATTGAAAACCAAACTAATCTAAGAGTTAAAGTCATCATATCTGATAATGGAATAGAATTTAAAAACAATGACTTAAACAACTTTTGTGAGACTAAAGGTATTGAGAGACAATACAGTGCTCCTAGAACTCCTCAACAGAATGGTGTTGCTAAGAGGAGAAATAGGACACTAATTGAGGCTGCTAGATCTCTGTTGGCAGATTCAAAACTTCCCATCACTTTTTGGGCAGAAGCAGTTAATACTGCTTGTTATGTCCAAAACAGGGTTCTAGTAGTCAAATCTCAAGGCAAGACACCTTATGAACTTTTTAACAAGAAGAAACCTTTTATTGGCTTTTTCAAACTTTTGGGGTGTCCTTGCACTATTCTCAACACCAAATCTCACTTAGGCAAGTTTGAAAGCAAAGCTGAAGATGGATTTCTTGTTGGATACTCCTCTCAGAGTAAGGCATATAGAGTATTTAATAGTTCTTCAAGGATTATAGAGGAAAGTGACAATGTCAAATGCAATGAGAACACACCAAATCAAATTGGTACAGGTCCTAATTGGTTATTTGACATTGATTCACTAACTAATGCATTGGGTTTTAGTAATGTGCAAAATGCAGGAACAAGCTCAGAAAAGGTACAAGCACAGAGTTCAGAGTTTGTGTTGTTTCCAATACCTACAGTAGATCATGTTGAATTTTGCCAACAAGAAAAGAATTATGCTTCAGAATCAGAAGATTCTGATCCAGATCACGATGAAGATGCTAAAGCAGATGAAGAGGACAAAGGTGATGAAGAGAATAAGAGTGATAAAGAGGATGCTCATAATTCAGGAAACTCAGGACCTGAGATGCCCATACTGTTAGAAGATGACACTGATGATGAAAATTCTTCAGTGTATGGTGGAAGCACTCCAGAAAAGCATGACTCCAATCTTGAAGAAAATCTGAATGAGGAGGTTGTTAATCATACAAGAACACAGAAGAATCATCCTCCTCAATTGGTGATTGGTGACATCAATTCCTCAATGATCATAAGGCAACAAAGCAAGTTAGGGGGATTAAAAGACCTACAATCAGGCTTGCTATCTTGTTTTCTATCCCAGATTGAAACCAAAAAGGCTTATGATGCAATGAAAGACCCAAGCTGGATAGAAGCAATGCAAGAGGAGCTGCTGCAGTTTATGCTACAAGATTTATGGGATTTGGTTGAACTTCCACAAGGACAAAGGGCAATTGGTACAAAATGGGTTTTCAGAAATAAGGCCAGACTTGTAGCACAAGGGTACACACAAGAAGAAGGAATAGACTATGAAGAAGTATTTGCTCCAGTTGCTAGAATTGATGCAATTAGGCTGTTTCTAGCCTATGCTTCTTTCATTGATGCAGTTATTAGATGGATGTCAAGAGTGCATTCCTAAATGGGACAATTGATGAAGAAGTATATGTCTGTCAGCCTCCAGGGTTTGAAAATCCTAACTTTTCTGACATAGTATATAAATTAAAGAAGGCACTCTATGGGCTACATCAAGCACCAAGAGCATGGTATGACACTCTGTCTACCTATCTCTTGGAAAATGGTTTTGAAAGGGGAATAATTGACAAGACTCTGTTCATCAAAAGGAAGAAGAAGGACATCCTGCTTGTGCAAATGTATGTGGATGACATCATCTTTGGATCCACAAAAGATTATCTGTGCAAGGAGTTTGAGGATATTATGCACAAAAGATTCAAGATGAGCTCAATGGGTGAACTTACATTCTTCCTTGGGCTACAAGTTAAACAGAAGAATGATGGTATCTTCATCAGCCAATCCAAGTATGTGCAGGATATAGTTACAAAATTTGGATTTTCAGATTCAAAGCCTGCAAGCACACCTATGGAAACACACAAACAGATCACTGTAGATCTTGAGGGGGAGGATGTAGATGTTCATCACTATAGATCTATGACAGGCTCCCTCATGGATCTAACAGCTTCAAGGCCAAATATTATGTTTGTTGTCTGTGTGTGTGCTAGATTTCAAGTAAGACTTAAGTAATCTCACTTTCAAGCAGTCAAGAGGATCTTCAGATATCTCAAAGGACAACCTAGGTTGGGTCTTTGGTATCCTCATGACTCACCATTTGATCTACTTGCATATTCTGATAGTGATTTGGGTGGTGCAAAATTGGATAGAAAGTCTACATCAGGAGGATGTCAGTTTTTGGGTGCAAGACTAGTTTCATGGCAGTGTAAAAAGAAAACCATAGTGTCCACCTCTACAACAGAAGCAGAGTACATAGCTGCTGCAAGCTGCTGCTCACAAGTGCTATGGATTCAGAATCAGATGCTGGACTATGGTGTTACTTTTCTGCACACTCCAATCTTCATTGACAACAATAGTGCCATAAGCATTGTTAATAATCCAGTGAAGCACTCGAAAACCAAGCATATAGAAATAAGGTACCATTTTATTAGAGACTGCAATGAAAAGAAGCTAATTCAGGTTTTGAAAGTACACACAAGTAACCAATTTGCTGATCTATTCACCAAAGCTTTTGATGTTGGTAGATTCACATTCTTGGTCACAAGTGTGGGCATGATAAACACTGAATAAGCCTCTTCTAATTGTCTTTATGTACCATTTCTGTATAGATTCCTTCCTTCTTACTTTCTCAAATTGCATTGTGCATGGTGCTGCTAACTATGTGTGTTTAAGCGTTTCAGATTACCTTGCTGATTAGAAACTTGGTACTTCTAGTTAAGTTAATATTGCTCTCACTATTAATCCTGCTGCTAGTTCAAATATGGTTAAGTATGGTTACTACTGCTTGGTGGTTTATACTGCTAATGCAAAGTTACTACTGCTTACCTTATTTCTACTGCCAGATAGTGTTACTACTGCTAGTCTGTTTTAATACTGCTAGTCTGTGTTAATACTGCTGGTATGTGTTACTACTGCTAGTCTGTGTTAATACTGCTAGTCTGTGTTAATGCTGCTAGTATGTGTTACTACTGCTTATATGGGTTAGTACTGCGGGCTTGTTAATGTTGCTAGGGTACTTAGTACTGCTTCTAACTGAAACCCTCCACCTATAAATACCCTCTTTGATCGCCAAAATCCAAACGACTCTTTGAATTTCCTACGAGTGTTCTTTCTCTATCTTTCTCTCGAATTCTTACTTACCAGTGTGTAACCCTAATTTCAATTCGATCAAGAAGATGGCAGGACTGGTGTTTGTTGATGATCATAATGAGTTGGCAATGCTACAAAAACCCAAGCAAGCAGAGGGTTTTCATCAGATTGTGGATTTCCTAAAATCCTCCCACATCGCCTACGCTTTAACTGTCAATCCCACAATCTATGTGGAGCACATGCGTCAGTTCTGGGCCAATGCCTCTATACAGACTATTGATGGCAATCAGGTCATCAAATCAAGGGTTTGTGATAAACCTCTATCCATCACAGAAGGTTGTATTCACATTCATCTACGACTAGATGATGCCTCAGGTATTACCTCACTGTCCAAGGAAGATCTCTTCCAATCAATTAGTCGAATGGGGTATGAAGGTCCCACTGAGGTTTACATGTTCTTCAAGAGCAACTTTTCACCTCAGTGGAGATTCTTTGTTCATACCCTTCAACATAGTATGTCTAGAAAAACAACTGGATGGAGTGAGTTCAGCAGTACCTTAGCTTATGCTCTAGTCTGCTTAGCTACCTCTAGAAAGTTTAATTTTTCTCAAATGATTTTCAATGATTTAATGTCAAACCTGGATACCAAAACCAAAAGATTTTATATGTATCCAAGATTTGTGCAAGAAGTACTAAATAATGAATTGACGGATTTACCCTCTTTTCAAGAGGTGTATGTACCAAAACCTCCCAAAGGGAAGGTATTCTCCAACATGAAAAGACCAAGTGAGGACTTTTCTGGACAAGAGGCACCATTATTCTCTACAATGATGGTTATGTCTCATTCCCATGGTGAGGCATCAGAGTCAAAGCCCACATCTGACCACCCAACTGATGACCTACCCACACCATTCATTTCAATTGATACTCCTCAGATCCCTATTGTCAAGCCAACATCCCCCATCATCAAAACATATAAAAGGAAAAAGGTACAGAAGGTTCCTTCCCTTCCTGTATCTTCACCCCAACAACCTGCAAGCCCTCTAATGGAGCATTCTCCATTAGAGAATATCGAAAGGGAAACCACATGGGTGTCTCCCAACCCCAAGAAGGTGCTCTATAAGGAGAAGGATGATCATGTGGGCAGTAAGGCTCACACTACTGATTCTGCACAAGGTGTGGATTAGGACAGTGTGAACATCTCTAAGACCTTCCCCACGGTAACTTTAGATGAGCAATCATCTAAAGGTCCCAGGTGCCAAGAAACCACGGGGGTAGAAGGTGCTTCTGCTAGGCAGAAGGCCTCTACTAAGAGATCCAAGGATCCTTCAAGGGTGGTAAAAACACCTAAAGGAGGTAAGGACATATATACTTATGATGAATTGATGGATACTCTTGGTACAATAAGTCTGGAAGTTCACAATCAAAATTTGGAGATACATGAGATGAAAAAGGTGATCACTTCTCAACAAGTGCAGATTACCAAACTCAAAAAGATGGTTCTAAAATTGGTGCACAAAAAGAAGAAAACCAAGTTTGTTTCGAAGAAGAGGAGCATTGATCATGATGCTTCCAAAAAGGGGGAGACTCAAGCAACTAAAGATGAGGAGGAGAAGCCAGTTGGAATAGAATTTCAGTTTGAGGGGGAGATGAATACTGAAGCAGAAAAGAAGGAAGAAGCAGTAACTGAATCAGCAGCAGAAACTTTTGTAAAAACAGGAGAAATTGGTAGAGCAGCAGTAACCGTAACAACAGCAGAAACTGAAACAGCAGTAGAAACAGAGAAAGTTGCAGCTGAAACAGGTATGTCTGCAGAGGAAATAGAAATTGCAGAGACTCTAGTGAAGGCAAAGACTGACACTCCCAAGGATACTCAAAAGGCCAAGGGAGTGGTAATCAAAGAAGTTGAAACAAACAATAAAAGAAAAGAGTTCAGTGTAGCTGAGGCCATCAAAGAAGCAAACTCAAATAGAACTTGATGAAGAAATGGCCAAAAAGTTGCAAGAAGAGTTGGAAAAGGAAGAATAGATTCAATCTGCAAAAGACAGAGAGCTTGCATTGGAAATGGCTAAAACAATTAATGAAGAATATCAAAGGAGTTGAAGACTGTTGCTGCTGCTAAGAAAGTGACATTGAGAGCAAGTAGACAAAGCCAAAGAAAGCCTTCAAAGACCTTCCTGGCCAATCAAGAAAGAAGGAAAATGATAAACTTTCTGAAAGGAGCTATTGGAGTTCCTGAAGGAATGTTTACCAGTATGCCATTTGGAAGGATAGAAGAGCTATACAAGAAGGAGATGGCCAAGCTGAAAGGGGATTTCACTCAAAGGGTTGAGGTTGAAAGAAAGTTGAAAGAAAGACATGATCTCAACATACAACAGCCTTTCCCTAACAGTGAAGAAGGCACTCCTATCAAAGAAAAGGCAGAAGTGAAGCAAGAAGAGACTTTAGCTCAAACGATTGGAGCTATTAAAAGAAAGAAGTCTATTGCTACCAAGAAACAGGCAAAGAGGCCAAGACTTAAAGAAGTTGAGAAAAAGAAGGATAGTGCAAGAACAGAAGCTGAAAGACCTACTGTTGTAGAACAGGTTGAAACTCCAGTTCAGAATCAAGATCCTACAAGTCAGTATACAGAACAACCAAGACAATCTGATGTGCAATTTGATTTGTACATGACAGTATCTGATAAAGAACCTCTGAAGGTTGATCCTATTTCAGTGAATGCTCCTGAAATCATTCATTGGGATATTTTGGTAGACCAAGGCAAAGAATACTTCAGGATCAAGAGAATGGGTGATCATTATGAAGTGTATGCCACGTGGGATAAAATTATTAGAAGTTGTTCCAGGTCTGATTTGGAAGAAATGCACAAAGTTGGGCTGAGCTTATATGGTAAAGTGTTGAAAGAAGTTGGTATGAGTCTAACAAAGATGGCCATGGAATACTTGAGCATGATGTTTGATTCTGAAAGAGTGCAGTATGTTATCAAAGACTTGCATCTTGAGAATAAATTTAAAAGAATAGATAATTGGATGTTATTTGAGAGATGTGGAGTCTATGCCATCACTATTGATAAAAGCTATCGTGAGTATTACCCGGTTGACAAGGTGTACGACCACAACAAGGCAAAGCTACAAGGGATGTTGAAAGCAAAGTTGGTTTGCCCTAAAGATTCAGAAATGGCAAGGATAGTGATTAAAAGAATCATCAATCAGAGTATGGAATTAAATCCTGATTTGGGAATTTGAGCTGGAATTTTGAAAGCATCATGAAGACCTTATGCTGAAGAACTTAACTTCTCAATTTGAAAAGTTAAGTTAGGGGGAGATTGTTGGGTCTGAAATGTGCTAAGGATGGATACTACTGCTGGGCTTGAAGATTTTACTACTGCTACTTGAAAGATTTACTACTGCTAGTAGTATTACTACTGCTTGAAAAGTTAGTATTGCTAGAAGAATAATTAGTACTGCTTGGAGAGTTAGTACTGCTAGTAGTTAGTACTGCTTGAAGATTAATACTGCTAGCATGATTAATACTGCAAACATGGTTAGTACTGCTGAGGAAGTTAATACTTCTATGGAGATTAATGTTGCTCATGAAGATAAAGATGGATTGATACGAAAGACTAGGAGCTGAAGATAATGATGAAGATAATTATGGAATGGATGCTAAAGATCAATATTTCTTTTGTAATTATCTTGTAATCAGTTCTGTATATATAGTCTAGAAGTCTTTGATAGTTAGATATAGTTTTTTTTAGTCTTATTCATACAGAATACGTTTAGAGAGAATTAACCTCAAGGTTCTTTGTAGTCCTTTCAATAGAGAAGTATTGAATGTCTGTTGAGCTTGTTCAACAGATTGAGGTTTTGTTTGTAATCATTAAGTTAAATCAATATAACTTGTGATTTGAGTTCATACACTGTTTGATTGATTTAATGTTAAAGTGTTTTTCCGCGACTTCTTTAACATAGTTTCTGAGTGTTTATTAAATTCTTGTTTCGAATTTCGATCCTGACATTAACAAGCTTATTCTGAATATGAGATTTTGCAGTACCAGTTTTCATTGGTGTTGTTCTCACATTATCAGCCATGTGATTCCTTGATTGTTTTGATTTCTTCCTATAACCAACAGATTTTCGTGTTTGTCTTTGAAAAGTAATTCTTTGGTTAACAGGATTGAAATAACAGTGTTTGGCTAAATGATTCAACTTGCCACAAATAAAACAAGGCTTTGGTCTATTGATTTTGCTTAGATCAATTCCTTGTTTTTGAGCCCACTGGTTATTTTTGTTTCTCCGATTTCCCCTAATTTTATCTTGTTGATGGGGCTTGTTCTGTTGACAAGTACAGGGATTTACAACAGTAGTTTGCATATAGTGAACTCCCTGTACCTTTTCCTTCTCTATCTTAGAGGTCTCAGCTTTCTCACTCTTGACAAATGCTTTACCCCCCTTCTCATTTGTAAGAATATGGTTTTCTAAGGGAATTTCTTTCTGGTCTTAATTATTCTTATCCTCAGTGTTTTCTTCTTCAGAATCTACTTCAACCACTACAGTGTCTAGTGGATCTACTACTGTGGCTCCTGCAGGTAAGTCATTCTTATCTTACCTTTCCAAGAGGTCTGAGGTGGGTGGAATATAGTTGTTATTGTTTGGTGGAGGGGTGTTGTTGTTGCCTATACCTCTCTTTAGTTTGTCATGAACTTGAGATTTGAGTAAAGTGTCCATTGCTTTAGAAGCATTGGAAAATTTCTCAATGTCTAATTTGGCCTTCTCAAATTCACTCCTAACTTTCTCACATTCTTCTCTAGCCTTCTCTAGCTTAATATCTAACTCCTTCTTCTCCCACTTCCTATAGTTGTGATCATATGAATGTTGAAGTTCATTGGCCTGATATGCCTTAATTTGTTCTTCAAAATTCACAATGATCAAATTAGACTCTCTCCTATGTTTCTCCAACCTTTTAAGATCATCACACATGCTCTGATTGTGATCCCTGTACTTTCTAACAGTTTCAAGACAGGCTTTAGAGCAAAGTTTAGATTTTACCTCTGTGGGGATTGATGTGCTTGAAGACTCTGAAACCTCAGCCATCAATGCTTGATTCTGGATTGCCTCATCTGCTTGATCACTCCAATCAAATCCCATTCCATCTTGTGAGACAAGTGCTTGAGATGAGTTCCTGTTGTTGTTGTAGTTTGTGGACTTTGATTGTTGATTGTTGCTCCCATACTGTTGAGAGATTCCTCCTCTGCATTCTCTTGCAAAGTGCCCCAGTTTATGACACTTGTAGCATTCCACCTTGGATTTGTCAAATCCAGCACCATCTTCTCTTCTCATGGCAAAGTTGTTTCTTCCTGTTCTTTTAATGAATCTTTTGATTCTCATTGTGAGCATTGCCATTTGCCATTTGATGTCCATCTCTTCAAGATCATCAACATTAATCTGCTCCAGATCATCATTGATAAGAGAAGATTTAGCATGATTAGCAAGGAAGGCTTCCAAAACAGAATCATTGGGTCCATCCTGTTTTGAGCCATAAGCAGCACTAACTGATTCTGTATTAGGAGAAGAATCAGTAGTAGATGATAGGAGAGCAGCATTGTGAGAATATCCAGATGGCTTCTTCTTTGATTTAACCTCTGCTTCAAACACCCTGAGATCATTGTAGAGGTCATCAAGTTCCTTATCCTCCAGATTATCATTCTGCCTGAAGGATACTGTATATATTATCCATACTTCACCAAGAGATCTTAGAAACTTTCTGTTGACATCGTCCTGGTCCAACTTGAGACCAACAGTGGCCAATTCTCCAATCAACTTGTTGAATCTATCAAAGGTTTGAGTCATAGACTCATTCTTTGTAGACATAAAATTTTCATATTGTTGTTTGAGAATTGCTTTCTGATTTCTCTTAGTGCTTTTGGTACCTGAAAATCTCTTTTCCAACGCATTCCACAAGATTTTGGCATCAGTACAGTTGCAAAACTGATGTTGATATTCATTAGGAATTTCCAAGAGCAGAGTGCTCAAGGCTTTCATCTTAGTCTGCCTCATCTTTCTTTCTCCATCCGTCTTTGGTGGAGGTCTCTTGCCATCTGCTCCAATCTCTCCTACATTGGAGGGACCATTCTCAATGATGTCCCACATGGAGTAGTCTGTAAGAAGTATATACTCCTGATCCTGATTTTCCACATGTCAAACTCATTAGGTTTGAGCATGGGAACCTTTGAAACAAGAACACTGTCGTGTGATCCGTCCATGATGATTATTGATTTCTGAGTTCCTTTGCTCTAATACCACTTGTCAGGATCGAAATTCAAAACAAGAATCTAAATAGACACTCAGAAACTTTGTTAAAGAAGTTGCGGAATAACACTTTAACAAGAAATCAATGAAACAGTATATATAAAATCAAATCACAAGTTATATTGAATTAACTTAATGATTACAACCAAAGCCTCAATCTGTTGAACAGACTCAACAGACGTTCAATACTTCTCTAATGAAAGGATCACTAAGAATCTTGAGGCTAATTCTCTCTTTGAAAACAAAAGACGTCTATTCTATAATCTAATACTTTTAGACTATATATACAAAACAGATTACAAGATAACTATTAAAATAACAATGATCTTCAGCATCTATTCCATAATTATCTTCAGCTCCTTGTCTTTTGCTTTAAGTAACCAACCATCCTTATCAATATAAACAACATTAATTCCTCTAGCAGCATCTTCTTATCATCAGCAGTACTAACATGCTAGCAGTAGTAACTCTGTTGGCAGTACTAACTCTCCAAGCAGTACTAATACTACTAGCAGTAGTAATCTCTTTAAGTAGCAGTACAAATATCTTCAGCAGTAGTAATCTTTCAAACTCAGCAGCACTATCCAGACTTAGTATATTTCAGACCCAACAAATCCCTACATCTCTTGATGAGTTGTTGCGTACCATAGAAGAGAGGGAGAGATGGCTTATTTTTGTTATACCCAATATACCCTCAAGGGTCTCTCAACTTTATAAAATAATTTAAAATATTCACTTAATTACATTGATGCCACTACTTTTCTTTTAACCGTAGATCAAATGAGTTAATGGTTTAGATTGAGTTTGTATATAAGTCATGTACTTGCACGTGATGCGGCGCGAGTGTTAAACTTTCTTGTAAATTATGATTGAGAATTAATACGATTATTTGTAGAATGTTCTATACCATCTAAATTATGGGTTGTTCGCAAGTAAATATTATCATGAAAACCAAATGAAAAATACGAAGGTTGAAGCTTATAAAAATCAATCATTGCATATAGTTTATTTGAAGAAATAGTCTGTGTATTAGATCTCAAATAATGTGATGACTTTGTTTTTGACTTCATATTAATTGAATACAAATAATAAAATGTCCTATAAAAAATCAACGATAGTATATAAACATCAAAATTTTTATATAATCAAACTTTTCAAACAATTATTTGAAATGTAAAAGCATGATGCGTTGAATATTGAAATTACTCCGAGTTATAAACAAATTTCAATATCCCTTAACATATATGATATCAAACATCCCTCCATCCATCCATCTATCAAGCACACTAATCAAATGTCTAGACCATGTTATTACTTGCACTTCAACAAAGATCACGATGAATCCAAAAGCAAAAAACTTTAAGAACTCTATATTTCTATGGTTCTACCAGATCACTGATCATCAGAACACCTTAACGAACAAGATATTAATCAAAATAGAACTAACTTATATTGCTATAATGCTTAAATTTTAAAACACTGTTTTTCTACTAAATCATTGATAACGAAAATGTTATCACTCAAAATGGAATTAACTTACTACTATAATGTTCAAATCCAAACGCTAATTTTCTACCAAATCACTGATCATCGAAACATCATATTCACCAACCAAAACAACATCAGGCATATAAAACCAACTTATTACCATAATGTGCAAATTTTAAAACACAACGTTTCTACTATGTGACCAATCGTCAAAACATTTTCTTCACCAATATGATATCAGACAAAATAGAACTCACTTCTCTAAAATGCTAATTTTCTATCACACGACTGATCATCAAAACATCAAGCCTTAAGAAGTCTGATCTGGTCCTCTTCTTTTGACCTGATGCGACAATGATCATGAAGGTGCGATAATCCACCAAATTGGTTTTGTTAATATGAAATATTTGTTTCTAGAATTGGTGGGAGTACGGGTAATTGAAACTTTAAGTAATAAGCGTCAATGGAATATGAATCCAACCTACCATTTTTCGATATCGAATCACAATCTCAAACAATTTTATGCCTATTTGTACAAAACTCTATTCTTTAAAAACCCTTTTAACACAAAGGCTTTTGCCTTTCTGTATCAATCAGTCCTTACCATCTTCTAAAAACACTTATTTCTTATACACATGCATATATAGAGTTGTAAGAATGCTTATAATTATCAAGTTATAAGTGGTCATCAATCTTCTTGTATGATATGCAGTTCAAGCAGCTAGTAACTTTAGATGAGTTGAAACTAACACATCCTTAGACCAAATGGCATCCATAGATACATAGAAATGTTTCTCACATGTGTATGGAAAACCCAGTGGACCAAATGGATGGGACTCGTTGCCAATTTCTAGAACATAGATAAATATTTGGTTACTTTCCTATTAATGAATCAATAACTGTTATATTCTACATCTTTGTAAGTTTTGTTGACCATTTAATTCACCACAATAAAATATTCAAGATATACTTTCTCTGAATAACCCTTCCATTGAACTCTATCTTTAAATCAGATACATCTCGTGGACAAAAATAATTCAGAACTAATATTGTAACAACTACTACATGACTGCCATGAAACAGTTGAAAGATGAAATCGACCGACAAAAAGCTCCAAGATACTTTAAATATAACAAAAAGGAAGAATTTGATTTTCATAAACATGAAATAGAAGCATAAAAATGAAATCGACTAGAGAAAAGGACCATGAAATTGAAACATAATAACCCGCAGCGTGTATGTTCCCCAATGTCAACTTCTATTTCAGTGCTTTCTTTTCAAGATGAAACTTACCGGCATTATTCCCTTTCCATAAGATGTTAAGCGATATATTTCCTCTTTGGTGTCAAGGTGTCAATTCCATTTCCGTAAAAGTCAAGACCATTTAGGCAAGCCAACAAATCATTCAATGAATAAAATATTGAATAGATAATCCAATTGCTAAATAGATAGGCCAAAACGGTCACATAAAAAAGAAATCGTATTCCTCTTTTGGCTACCTTTGCAGATCTTTTAGAAAGAGAGTTGCACCCTGAAAGATAATATAAAAATGAGGGTATGAGAAGTGATAAGCTTGTTAGGACTTTCTCCTATAAAACAAACTAAATTTAGTGATGATATATAATGTTTGATGTATTGTTTGCAAAAATTCACTAGTTGTATTATGTTTCCACCTGCATCATGAAATTCTATGCAAGCACGACAAAACAATGAAGCTCCTCATTATGCATCTCTTTTTTGACCATATGACACTGTGAAACATGGAAATAAATTTGAGAAACAATGGTCTCGATCACAAGAACAAACATTATTTACATCGTACATCAACAGATGAGAGGAGATTTCTATTCCATAATATGATAGATTGTATATCGCAATATTCTCCAAGGAACCACCCTCGGACTATGCTAACCATTTTACATTGGTCTCTTTTAATATTATTGGCAAATGACCAAAAAGAAGCCATAATATAAAACCCAATTGTCTTAGAAACTATGGTGATGTCTGACCAAATTTCGAGAAAACAAAAACTAAAATTGGAACGAAGCAAAACAATAGGTTAACAATAATACAAATGATGTGCAGCTATGGCGGGCTCACGATAAATTCCTTTGCTACATGGGAGGTGAAACCCACATTGTTGTCACTGATCGCCATACATCTTTCGCCGATATCTCTGTTCACGATTCTCCAGTAGTCTCCTCCATGGCCGCCAGTTCAGTCTCAAGTACCAACTCCTAAGTGAAGACCTTGATTCTCTTGTATCTGTAACCACTAATGAAGACCTTGATAACATGGTGGACGAATACGATCGATTGAATTCATCTAATCCATCGTCAAAACCGTTGCGATTGTGTTTGTTCCTCTTTCTATTGAAACCTGAAACAACTGCTTCAATGGGATGGTTACTCGATGATGCTAAATCGGAAACCTGGTTCTTCGATGCACTAAACGGTGTCGAATTGCTCCCTAGAGGATTGTCGATTCCGCCGTTATTGATAACCTGCTTGAACCAAAAGATGGGGAGATTCAAGAGGATCAAAGAGAGAATTACACGGAATCGAAGATGGTGAAGAGTTTGGCGCAGGATGTATTGCATTCTGGTTTGCCATATTCTCCAAAGGTGGAATCAACTTCGTCGTATGGAACGAGCTCTTCGTCTCCTTCAATGGAGAATTTTCCTCCCATCAATGTTAGGGTGGATCATATGAATCAGATAGCGGGACTGGACGAGCAGTTGTCTCAGTTGAATGTGAATCATGTTTCTCCGCCATCTCTTCCTTTAAACAACGTCGGTGATTGGGCCATTTCTGATGATGACAGATCCAAGCAAGGAGAACCGGTTGGTGGCATGAGAAAGTCGTTTTTGCCGCTTCAACCAGTGCAAAGAAAGTTTCGGAGCCATGATGCTTACAGTTCCTGATGGGGTTTGATTTGGGATCGTGGGGAAGGAGAAGAATCAGGGGATCGTGGGGAAAGAGAAGCCATATAAACGTGGAGAAGAAAAAGAAAGTTAAGTTTCAATTTTCTGCTTAAAGGTTTGTAGCTACGCTAATATCTTAAATTTTCAAAAAACTAATTTAGATAAAAGGTTGTACATTAAGCTTAAGAAGTTGTATTCTTGAATCTTGAAAAAAAACTGAAATAGAATTTTCATTATATAGTATAGATAGATATAGATATAGATATTTAGTATACATATATAATATATAATGTTACACATTTATGCTACGCATAAAAATATTCAACAATTAGTTTATATTAAAATTATTGACGAAAAAATTATAATAATATAATTTATAATAATAATTAAACGTATTTTTAATATGTTTTAGTTGATCTACGATTATATATTTTTAATATGCTAACGGTGAAAAAAAATTAAAACGTATGGATAGAAAACAAATTAATTCGTAGATATTTATTATATTTTGTAGTACGGTTAAATTAAAAAAATATTCAATATTGGGCTTGTTTTGAAGGTATTGACGAGGCGATTATAAGGGTATAATTTGTAAAAAAAGAAACGTATATTTTCATTGCATTTTTGTTCATATACGATTATTTGTGTTAACATGATAAGGGTGTAAAATGAAAAAAAGAAGAAATATAAAGTAAATTAAGTAACTAATTGTAACGGTGGTAAATGTAACATTGAATTTTAATATAATTGAATAGGTGAGTGGAACGTGGGGGAGGAAAAATTGGCTTTCCAAAAACCGTCCAACTGTTTTTGAATTTTAATAATATAGTAGATATATATATCCTATATATATATAGGATTAGGTTCATTTGGAAAATGCTAAAAATACGAGAAATAAAGAAATGATCATAGCCCTTTATCTGGTCAAAATTTGCGGCTTTGACTGTGAAGCACCGAAAAATTCCTTGTGTGGTCTGTAGAAGATAGAGGGGTAGTTTCGTAAAATATGCGGGACAAGTTCGTATATGAACTTGTATGATCCACATATGAATTATATGGTCATATATGAACCAATGTAATTCACATATGAACTCTTTTAACTGGTTCATATGAACCGTACGTTTATATATGAATCAGTTAGTTAGTTCATATGTGAATCACAAAGGTTCATGTATGAATCTCTTAATTAGTTCAACTGATTCTCATATGAACATACAGTTAATTAGTTTATATGTGAATCAGTTAATTGGTTTATATATGAATCACAAAGGTTCATATATGAATCAGTTAAAAGAGTTCATATGTGAATTACACTATTTCACATATGAACATATAGTTCATATATGAACTCGTCCCATGTATTTTTAAAAATCACGAAACCGTCATTCTATTTTTGGAATAGTCGCAACTTTTGACCAGTCAAAGCCGTAATTGTTGACCAGTCAAAGACGCAATATTTGACCAGTCAAAGTCGATCTTGACAGAATCAAAGACTAGGATTACTTCTCTATTTCTCATATATTTAGCATTTTTCAAATGAACCTCTCCCTATATATATATATATATGTATATATATATGTATAGTCCACTTATTTTGTAAACCCACTTTATCCTGTGAACTTGTAAACCAAGGGTATTTAGTTCTTTTTTTTTCCAAATTCGTAACTTTAGGAATAATTCATATTTTTAGGAACAACCACCTTCCTTATTTTTCTCAATTATCTCTAGGGGTGTTCGGGGTCCGGTTTGGGCGGTTTAACCCTTCAGACCACAAACCAAACCGCAAGTGGCAGTTTATTGAATTTTCAAACCAAGAGGTTTGACATCAAGTGCCCAAACCAGTCATGTCGGACCGCGGTTTAGGCGGTTTGGTAGACCGGTTTAGGCGGTTTGGGTCTTTTAGTGGACTTTAAAGTTTAAACATAAAAACAAATCTGGAAATTTTCATCTAAAATAAATAAACACAGTTACACACATACAAAAAAATAAAGATACAAATCTAGAAATTTTCATTTAAAACAAATAAACACAATTACACACGTACAAAAAAATAAAGATACAAATCTGTAGGGGTGCTCAAAAACCCGATCAACCCGACCAACCCGATCAACCCAACACGAAAAAAAAGTCAACCTGAGGTAACCTGAAGCTTGATCGATCAAAAAACTAAAAAACCCGACTATATTGGGTTGATATTGGGTCAGGCCCAATGGAACCCGACCCAACCCGACAACCCATTCAAATGTTCAATCAGATAGGTCAAAAACTTATACTATTTCACTTTCACGCCTCTTTCTTCGTTAAACAGATTCAGATAGGAGAGGGAGACGCGTTTCTTTGATTGCAATCGATTTCTTGGTCGATTTCAACAGCAGGTGGTCGATTTCAGTCACGATTTCTTGGTCGATTTCAGGAGCAGGTGGTCGATTTCAGTGGTCGACTGGACTTCTGGTATTTCACGATTTCATTCAACGACTAGTATTTCACGATTTCTTGGTTGATTTCAGCAACAGGTAATTTGTAGGTTTCTAATATGTTATTTAGATTTCTTGGTCGATTTCAATGGTCGATTTCTTGGTCGATTTCAGCAGCAGGTGGTCGATTTTAGTGGTCGACTGGACTTCTGGTATTTCACGATTTCATTCAACGACTGGTATTTCACAATTTCAAAGAAACGTTTCCTTTATGTTTATATTTCTAAATTTGATTTCATCTTGTTTAAACAGAACCCGACCAACCCGAACGGGTTGGGTTGGGTTGTATTTTTGTTTGGGTTGGGTTGGGTTGTAAAATTTCCAAACCTCCTACATTGGGTTGAGTTGTCAAAAAGCGTTCAACCCGATCAACCCAACCCGTGAGCACCCCTACAAATCTGGAAATTTATATCTAAAACAAATAAACAGTTAAACACAGTTGCACGCATACAAAAAAAATAAAGATACAAATCTGGAAATTTATATCTAAAACAAAGGAAATTTCTTAATTCCATAACTATAAAGTATAAACATACAAATGATTTCTTAATCACAAATAAACACACATACTTATGGAAATTTCTTAACAAACACACATATAATTTCTCATTAGATTATATGAATTAAGAACTAAGAAGAGTAAACACAAACCTTGAGTATTGAAGAACAGAAGCCTTGAACTGAATGAAGTCGTGACTGAAGTGAATGAACTGGCCGAAGGAAAGTCGACGTGCACAGAAGCTTGAACCATGAACTCGTTGATTTGCTGAACGAAATGACAGTCGACGTGAAGTTGGTGTTCGATTAGGATTCCGAAATACCGATTTACGATAAGTAAGACGTGAAGGATTTAGTGATTTAGCAATTTAGGATTTAGAAGTCTGAAGTCGGCCGATCTTCTAGATTAATTTGATTTTAGGGATTTCATGTTTGGGCAATTGGGCTAGATTTATAATACCTTGGGCCTTTTTAAATATATTTGGAAATTTGGGCTTATTAAAGATATATATAAAAAAATAAAAAAATATTATATATATACTTTTTTTGGAAAGGGTATCCTGGGCCTATGACCCAGACTAATCCCTGGAAATTAGGGCCTTTTGCCCAGCTTCTAAAGCATGCATCCCTGAGTTTATCCTCAGTGGCCACAAGTGCTGCTAGTGGGGCTCGAACCCGGGTTGAGTGCTATGAACTCCCTAAGCCTTTACCACCACACTACAACCCTTGTGGTTAATTATATACTTGGCGGTCAGTTTGGTCCAAACTGCCCAAAAAAATTCTCAAACCGCAGACCGGACCGGACTGGCCGGTTTCCAAACCAGACCGGACCGTCGGACCACTCAAACCGCCAAAAACAATCCTGTTTGACTTGGTTCGACCGGTTTGAGCGGTCCAACGGTTTTTTTTGAACACCCCTAATTATCTCCATCTTTCTCTCTCTGTCATGATCCACCACCATCACCATCCAGTTCCCGACGACGTCCTCCAACTCCGATAACCTCCCTCTAATTCCAGCGAATTTCATAAACTGTTCAAGTTTCATAAATTGTTTTTTCATAAGCTTTTTTTTTTCGAAATTTTCAAGTTTTTTAACTTTAATAAACTGTTTTTTCGAAATTTTCACGTTTCACATCTGATTATTCATATGAGAAAAATATATGAAACTTAAAAATCTGATATACATGAAATTTAAAAAATAAATGATTATTTCGAAATTTTCTGATTATTCATATGAGAGAAAATATATGAAACTTACAAAATCCTACAAACATATTATGAAACCGTTAATGAAATTTGAAAATTTAGGAAAAACGGTTTATGAAACTTAAAAAACTTGAAAATTTCGAAAAAACGGTTTATGAAACTTAAAAAATTTGAAAATTTCGAAAAAAACGGTTTATAAAACTATCCAGAATTGGGGGAGGTCGTCGGAGTGGGAGGAAGTTTCCACCATTGGGAGGAGGTAGCCGAAGTGGGAGGAGGACGCCGAAATTGGATGGAGAGGATGGATCATGAGAGGAAATCGTCGGAATTCGGGGGTAGGAGGTCGCCGGAATTTTATGAGAGGGGGAGAGAGAGGGAAGGAGATATGGAGATAATTGAGAAAATTAAGAATATAGATAACTAAAATTAGGTTAAACTCAAATTAGTTATTAAATTCAAAATTCAAAATTTAAAATTTAAAATTTAAAATTTAAAATTTAAATTATTTAAAACCTATTCCCAAACTACCCTTTCCCTCTTTTTTTTAAATAAATTTAAATTCGGAAATTCCTCAACCGTCGATCAAAATAATGGATGACCTAGATTAGTTTACATAGTTCACAAGATTAAATGGGTTCATACGAGAACAACATCTATTTAAAAAAACACGAGAACAGTCGAGTACATACAAAATCATATATGATTTACGCGACATTGTGCACACGACTTTTAGGTTGTGTTGGACATCGCCCGCGTCCGATTTTTTCGGGTTAGTGTAAAATCACATATGATTTTGTACATAGATCTGCAGCTTTTTGTTGTTTTCTTAAATAGTTAGCGTTGTCGTTTTAACCTTCCCCCCCTCTCTCTCTCTCTCTCTCTATATATATATATATATATATATATATATATATATATAAGGTACCGAGATGCACCGGATCAATCCTCATATCAAGCGCGATTCATGGATGAGTTTGAGATTAAAAGTGATCAATGGTCCAAATCTCTTCTTACCTTCTCACCTTAACTCTTCTTCTCACACGATTCTTAGTCTTTCTAACATATATATATATATATATATATATATATATATATATATATTACAAAGACTTTAACGTAACTTATAAAAATATATTCAAATGTAAAGTTCAATTTATATTATTTCACAAAAGAACATGTATTTGGTTCGATAGTGCTAACTCACAAAATGTAAAGCATGTAGGACATGAAGACGAGTCTTATTCAAAAAACATAATGAGAACAATAAAGTCTTAATGGATAAAGTATCAATTGGTGTAAGGTTTCTCACAACACCCTGGAATTGACCATGCCGAGAATTAATCTCCCATAATGTACGTTATATCATTCTACTAATTAATTAGCCTAATAATTTCCAATTTAGTGGAAATGTAGCTCATGGAAGTGATTACTACTATCTCCATAGGGATCTAGATTCAGATATATATATATATATATATATATATATATATATATATATATATATATGAATGTGTCTGATGGACTTATATTACCAATTCAAGTAACTCTAAATCATGGAGTGCGTTTTCAATAAAATTGAAATTATCACTTTACAGAGCAAAGCAATCTAGGTAGATGTGGTATACCCTTCTAAGTGAATACTTAATTAGGAAGGGATATAAGAATGTTGAATTGAGCCTTTGCGTATTTATAAAGAAAACAAGTTCCAAATTTTCAATCGTAGCTTCATATATCATGTTATGAACATAATAGACACTCTTGATGAAATAAAAGAAACCACAAGTTACTTGAAATATGAATCTAAGGTGAAAGATCTTAGGAAAATTTGGTCTTGTCTAGCTATTTAAGCTAGTACACATAACTTGTGGAATATTAATCCACCGATCCGTGCATGTCCAAAATGATCAAGAGATTTAATATGGGCAAAGTGCATCCGGTTAGCACCCCTATGATCGGTTGAAGTGTTGGATATAAGGAAAGATCCACTTGGTCTAAAGGATGATGACGAAGAGGTGTTGGGAGTTGGAATTCCCTATCTAAGTATAGTAGGTGTATTATTGTATTTAGCATAATACACTTGACCGTATATTATAGAATAAATTGTGTTTTTCACCCCTGTGGTTTGTTAGAAATTGTGATTTTCGTCCCTGTGGTTTACAAATTACAGTTTTCGTCCCTATGATTTGTAATTCATTACTATTTTCGTTCTTATGATTTACAATTTATTGTTGTTTTGGTCCATGTGGTTTACAATTATTTACTGTTTTAGTCCCTTATACTTAAGAAAAGGAATTAGTTTATGGACGAAAAAAATAATAAATTGCAAACCATAGGGACGAAAATTGCAATTTTTAAACCACAGGGACGAAAATCATAGTTTACTCTATATTGTATTTCTCAGTAAACTTGTTAGCTAGATTTAACTCAACGCCAACACAATGTTATTGGAATGATATTAATAATATCTTTTGAAATAATTGACACATGTATATTCTTTTCCTACAAAGAGAAAAATGAGATTAATAATGAAACTTCAAACCTACAGAGAATGTGAGCAGCAAAAGCTTAAACCCTTATAGAAAAACACTGTCTTGGTAGGGTTTTCGGATATTGAGTATCTCTTAGACCCACACAAAGGTCGTTCCCAAACTAGGTAAAGAATTTCCACAGGGAACACAACGATTGCTCGTAAGTAAACTAAGCAAACTTTTGTAGCTATTGTAAATCCAAAATTTACCTTTTAGGATAACTTAAGGTCGGTGTGGAGCTTTAACAACTAAATAAATAAATCCTAAACAAATCGCATGACAAATAACAAGAAATAATAAGACAATAATTTGGTGACGTGGAAAACCCCTGTTGAGGGTAAAAACCGTAGAGAACAATTAAGGTCGTTGGTGCACTAATGACGTTAAATAGGGA
Source organism: Arctium minus (assembly GCA_954870635.1). Classification (NCBI taxonomy): domain Eukaryota; kingdom Viridiplantae; phylum Streptophyta; class Magnoliopsida; order Asterales; family Asteraceae; genus Arctium; species Arctium minus. Next base: position 37,952,075 of record OX941080.1, on the reverse strand, counting down.
CGTCGTCCTTTAATAACAGTGGTCGAGAGTATAATTGTTTACAATATAAAAAAAATAATGAAATCGTAAGGTAAACTATTGCGGTCGAGAGTATCGGGGGAATCTTCGAGAGAGTATCACTTATTGCCTCGGTCTTCCACTTGTGTCCTTTGACTTGCTTGGAACGTTGTTTATATAGATTTTTAGTCATAAATGTGTCTTTTATGGTCATTTATTGATGAAGGTCTTTGTTTATAAAGTCTTTGATGATGGTTGTCGGTTATGTCCGTTGGGCATTAATGAGAGAATGTCTGCATTAAATCATCACAAAAGAAATTGATTGTCGACTGTTAGAGAATGAATACCATGGATAAACTTACGATGGTCGCCTTTAAATCAAAACCGATGGCTTGAATATATTTGGTCGCTAGTTAGGCGTCGCAAGTAATCGTCAGGAGTGACGATGACGATCATTGGTCTCATGGTCTTTGGTTGTTAAGACCTAGTCTAAAGATATGTTTGGTCGTATGAATCTTGTGTCAATCGAGACATTTGAATTTTTACCCAAAGAATTACCTCCTCGAACGGTTATCAGATTATTGCTTACATGAGACAGTTGAAAAGTGTATATGGTGAAGGACTATAATTATACATATTATAGGAGATAGTGGTTTGTCTTCAACCATCATCCTATTTGCATATATGGATATAATGTAGCATTTATCGAATAAAACATATTTTGCTTAAGTTTTTATACAATCATTAATAACATATTCTCGTTAAGGTTCAAGTGAATCAAGTAAGATGTAAGGAGAATGTGACATAATTTGTTTACTAATTCATTACCTAAAATCACATTGAGAAACATGTAGAAAGTATTAGAATGCAAAATATTTTCCAAACTAACTTAATTAATGAACTAATCGCCAGGGGGGGTAGACAAAAAGGGAGTCTACTGTATATATAATATTGGTACGTTGTGCTCTTTTTTTCACCAAAGTTTTTTTTCCCATTGGGGTTTGTTCCTTGGTGTAAGGTTTTAGTCAGGTGACAGGTGTCAAGTCCGGAAAATAATAATTAATTATAAATGTAGCCTATTACCGCTAAAACACAATAAATTGTGATAGTGATAGGTAAGGTCGTCTCCTCAGGGACTCGGTGTTAACCGTGAGTCTAAGATGTGATATCGTGCTAGTACGTTAAAAACATTGTAATTATAAATGGGGGGGGGGAGTTGGGAATTTTTGTAATTAAACTAAGCATGCGAAAATAATTTAGAACTTTGAACAATAATAAGGGAAACTAGCAATGAACATCAATCGATTAATCGTTTAGATTATGTATCATCGACTCATTCAAAACATTTTCTCAAAAGATTTCAAATTGGCTTGAACACTAACACACGTCAATGTCCTGTTTGTTACGAAAGTACGACTAATGCGAAACGCTGCAACAATTAGTTTCTAATTAGCTAATCTAATCCAGTCACAGACTTGAATTTCAATTGCCAATCACATTACGATTATACAAACACCAAAACTAACCAACAATCGGACGCCGATCGTTTGAGTTATATTATATAACCTTATAACACTTTCAACTAACACGACTATCAATTGAGTGTTGCTTGCTACTAGGGGTGTGCATGGTTCGATTCGGCTCGGTTAGTAAGAAAAATGTGAACCGAACCGCATGAGGCGGATATTTGGTTACCCGAACCGAAACGAACCGCGGGATGAACTGATCAGAACGAACCGAACCGAACCGAAGTTAGTCGGTAACCCGTGGTTCGGTTCACGGTTACCCGAATTTATAGGAAAATATGTTAGGATCTAATTCTTAACAAGAATAATAACACTCAGAAACAATATTAAAGAAGTTGCAGAAAAACACTTTAATATTCAACTATCAATGGAACAGTAAAACTATGAATCACAACTTGTAAACTTTATTGAATGATTAAAGTTTCAAGCTTTCACACAAAACCTCAATCTTGATGAACAGGCTCACCAAGACGAATTCTACTTCTCTAGAATTAGGATTATAGATCTTGAGGTTAATTTTCTCTTAGAACAAAAAAACTTAGAATGATTGTATATCCATAAACTATTCTGACTAAGTCTATACATATACTGAAAATAAAAGATAACTACAAAATATAAAAGATCTTCAGTATATTCTTCCATAATTATCTTCAATCTTTGATCTTCACGGATTTCCACAATTATCAAATAAGCAGTATTAAATTGTAGCAGCATTAACCACTCTGAGCAGTACTAATCTCCAGCAGCACTAACTTTGCTTAGCAGTAGTAACTTCTTCAAGCAGTATTAACCTTGATTAGCAGTAGTAATCTGACTCAGCAGTAGTAACCATGATGTACTAGCAGTAGTAATCATACTTAAGCAAATCTTCAGTTCCCAACAATCTCCCCCTAACTTGACTTTTAGAAAGAGAAGTCAAGTTCTTCAGATAAGGTCTTCAAGATGCTTTCAAAACCTAGGTTTACACCCCTAGATTAGGATCCAAACCCAAGCTTTGATTGATGATTCTGCTTACCACAATCTTTGCCATTTTTGAATCCTTTGAACATGTAAGCTTGGCATTCAACATTGCTTGCAGTTTACCCTTGCTGTGATCATAGATCTTATCAACCAAGTAGTACTCATGATAAGCTCTGTCTACAGTGATGACATAGACTCCACACCTTTCAAATATCATCCAGTTTTCTATTCTTTGGAATTTATTTTCTAGATGCAAATCTCTGATCACATGTTGAACTTTGCTAGGATCAAACATTATACACAAGTACTCCATGGCTAATCTGATTAAGTTCCTTTCTTCTCCTATCAGCTCCTTTTCATATAGACTCATTCCATCCTTAAACATATCTTCTAGATTTGATCTTGAACAACTTCTGATGATTCTTCCCCAAGTAGAATACACTTTATATATGTCTCCCATTATCTTAATCCTGAAGTATTTCTTTCTTTGATCTTCTAGGATATACCAAAAGATGATTTCAGGTGCTTTCATGGAAATGGGATCATCTTGTACTGGTTCATCATCTGTTACAGTCATGTAAAGCTCAAAGTGCACATTAGATTGACTTGGTTGTTGTGCACTTTGACTTGATTGCTCTGTATGCCCTACAACAGATGGTTCTGTCTCCTTTTCTACTTCATCAACCCTTGGTTTTTTGAACTGTTTCTTGGAGGCTAGAGTTTTCACTCTCTTTGCAGATTTAACTTCCACAGCAACAGGCTCTTCTTTCTTTTCTTCATCCTTTTCCTTTGAAGGAGTAGTTTCCTCAGGGAAGGGTTGTTGGATATTTAGATCATGTCTCTCTTTCATTCTCCTTTCAGCTTCTTCCCTTTGAGTGGAATCCCCTTGAAGCTTAGCCATCTCCTTTGAATACAACTCCTCTATCCTACCATAGGCCATGTTAGTAAACATTCCTTCCGGAACTCCAAGAGCTCCTTTCAGGAAGTTTATCATCTTTCTCCTTTCTTGATTAGCCAGATAGGTCTTAGAGGGTTGTATTTTCTGAGTCTTTACAAGCATTATGTGCTTGGTTGCTATTACTGATCTTTTCTTAGCCTCAGCTGCAGTTTTCAGGCTCTTTTGATACTCCTCATTCAGCTTAGTAGACAGATCTAGAGCAATCTGCCTATCTTTGGTCTGTTGAGTCTCTTCTTCTTGTTGCAGCTCAGCCTGCAGCTTCTTTGCCAATTCCTCATCTAGGTCAATCTGTTTTAGCTTCTTTGGTTGCTTTGCAGATTCATCCACCTTGGCCTTTCCTTTCCTCTTCAATTCTGCCTCACTGATTACTTTTCTTTTCTGCTCAAGGCCTCCTTCTTTAATGACCACTCCCTTGGCCTTTTTAGTAGCCTTGGGAGTGTCTGTTTTGGCTTTTAGAAGGGTTTCTGCTATTTCTATCTCTTCAACAGATAGCCCTGTTACTGCTGCTTGTGTTTTTTCTGTTACTGTTGCTTGTGCTTTTTCTGTTACTGCTGCTTTACTAGTTTCTGCTTCTTTATTTTCTGTTTCACTATTCTGCTCCCCCTCAAATTGAACTTCCATACCACTAGTACTGAGTTTCTCCCCATGATCTTGTTTCTCCCCATCATCTTGTTTCTCCCCCTTTTTGAAAGCATCTCCCCTCTTCTTCAGGACATACTGTTTTCTTTTTCTTTTCTGCACCAACTTTTTCACTAGCTTTTTCAATTTGGTAATATGCACTTGTTGAGACAGAATTACCAATTTCATCTCCTCTATATCTGCTCCCTGTTTGATGACATCTAGATTAATGTTGCCCATTATATCCATCAATTCTTGGTAGTTATATATGTCCTCTCCTCCTTTGGGTGTGTTTACCACCCTTGAAGGATCCTTGGATCTTTTAGTAGTAGAGGTCTTCTGCCTAGCAGAAGCACCTGCTACCCCCTTGGGTTCTTGGCACCTGGGACCTTTGAATGATTGCTCATGCAAAGTTGCCATGGGGAAGGTCTTATTGATGTTACCACTGACGTCCTCTGTGCTAGCAGGAGTAGTGGCAGCCTTCTCACCCATATGCTCATGCATCTCCTCAGTGAGCACCTCCTTGGGGTTGGGAGACACCCCTGTGGTTTCCCTATAGATATTCTCTAATGGAGAATTCTCCATTAGAGGGCTTAAAGGCTTTGTGGGTGAAGGTACAAGAAGAGAAGGAGCCTTCTTTACCTTTTTCCTTATGTAAGTATGGGTGATGGGTAAAGTTGGTTTTTGATGAAGGGACTGAGGAATTGATATAGTGATTGAAGGTTGGGATTGGCTCTCAGTGGGATGGTCTAGTGAGGGCCCTGACCCTGATGCCATACCTTCTTGATTGTGGGACACCACCATCATTGTAGAGAACAATGGGGTGTCAACTCCTTCCGAGTCCATGGCAGATCTCTTCATATTTGAAAAGACCTTGCCCTTGGGGATTTTAGGTACATATACCTCATCAAATTGAGGCATATCCGTCAATTCAGTGGTGATAACTGCCTGGACAAATCTTGGATACATATAGAAACTCTTTTTATTCTCCAAGTTTGACACAAGGTCATTGAAAATCATTTTTGAGAAATGATACTTTCTGGCAGTGGACAAGCAGACCAAAGCATAAGCAATGGTACTGCTGAACTCACTCCATCCAGTAGTTTTTCGATAAATACAGTGCATAAGAGTATGCACAAAAAACGCCATTGGGGTGAAAATTTAGCTTTTGAAAATTTGAAGACACCCAGAGGGCCTCCATACCCCATTCTTGAGAGATTGGCAAATAAATCCTCATTAGAGATAGAGGTGATACCTGCAACATCGTCTAGTCGTAGACATATGCGAATAACCTCTTCAGTGACTATCAAGGGTTTGTCACACACCCTTGTCTTGATCAACTGCACACCATTTTCAGTAATAGCGGTGGCATTGGCCCAAAATTGCTTTTGTTGCTCGATGTAGATTGGTGGTGATACTGTAAGAGCATGAGCGATATGACTAGAATTGAGAAAATCAACGATTTGATGGAATCCAACATCCTGCTTAGGTTTTTGAAGCATTGCTATCTCATTGTGTTCATCAATAAACGCCATGGATGCCATCGAACTTGAGGATTCTTGACTGAAACACACTAGTTGCTTGAGAGAAAAAGGTTAGAGTGAAGATGAATAGTATTCAAAGAGTCGTTATGAGCTTTTAGGCGGGCAAAAAGGTTATTTATATGATTCGGGAAAGAAGCAGTATTAACCATCTAGCAGTATTAACTAACTAGCAGTATTAACTAACTAGCAGTATTAACTGAGAGCAGTATTAACCACTAGCAGTATTAACTAACTAGCAGTATTAACTAACTAGCAGTATTAACTGAGAGCAGTATTAACCACTAGCAGTATTAACTAACTAGCAGTATTAACCACTAGCAGTATTAACTAACTAGCAGTATTAACTGAGAGCAGTATTAACGAACTAGCAGTATTAACTGATACCTGAAGTAGTAACTTTGCACTGGCAGCATTAAGACTGCACTGGCAGCATTAACTATACTTACACTATTGAAGCTTTTGTTAGTCTGAGCAAGGCAATACACTTCCTGAGAAAGATGATTAGTAGCCCCAAAAATAAACAAATAACAGGTATACAATCACTTTTTAAACATGAGCTCATTCAGAGTTGATCATGCCCACACTTGTGACCAAGAAAGTGAATCTACCCACATCAAAAGCTTTAGTGAATAGATCAGCAAAATGGTTATCAGTATGTACTTTAGCAACTTGAATAAGCTTCTTTTCATTGCAGTCTCTAATAAAGTGATACCTGATTTCAATCATTGATCTATAAAGATGGACATCAACATCCTCCCCCTCAAGATCAACAGTGATCTGTTTGTGTGTTTCCATAGGTGTTCTGGCTGGCTTTGAGTCTGATAAACCATACTTATCAAGGATGTCTTTCACATACTTTGATTGGCTTATGAAAATTCCATCTTTCTGCTGTTTCACTTGAAGCCCAAGGAAGAAAGTAAGTTCACCCATTGAACTCATTTTGAAGCTCTTGTGCATCAACTCTTCAAAGTCTCTACACATCTGATCTTTTGTGGATCCAAAGATGATGTCATCCACATAGATCTGAACAAGTAGGATGTCCTTCTTACTTCTTCTAATGAAAAGGGTTTTGTCAATTATTTTTCTTTCAAACCCATTTTCCAAGAGATAGGTAGACAGAGTATCATACCATGCTCTTGGGGCTTGATGTAGACCATAGAGAGCTTTCTTCAGTTTGTATACTCTGTCAGGATATGATGGATTCTCAAATCCAGGGGGCTGACAAACATGTACTTCTTCATCAATTGTTCCATATAGAAAGGCACTCTTCACATCCATCTGATATACCTTGAACTTCATGTAAGAAGCATAGGCTAGAAACAACCTAATTGCCTCTACCCTTGCAACTGGAGCAAATACTTCCTCATAGTCTATGCCTTCTTCCTGAGTGTACCCTTGTTCCACTAGCCTTGCTTTGTTCCTGATTACTATTTCTCTCTCATCCTTTTTATTTATGAAAATCCACTTGGTGCCAATTGCTCTATGACCTTTAGGAAGGTCCACCAAGTCCCAAACATCTTGCAATTTGAACTGTAGCAACTCTTCTTGCATGGCTTCTATCCAACTTGAATCTTTCATTGCTTGATAAGCCTTCTTAGGCTCAATCTGGGATAGGAAGCAAGAGAGTACTGTATGTTGCTGATCCTGTAAATCTTGAAGTCTGCTTTGATTCCTAGTCATCATAGGAGAGGATATGTCTCCTATTACCAGCTCAGGAGGATGATTCTTCTGAGTTCTTGTCTGAAGACTAGGTTCTTCATTAATTCCCACATCTAAATTGGAATCATTTAAGTCAGCTGAGGGAATCACATCAGTTGCTTTTGGCTCTTCATGCTCTGAATTCTCCTCATCTCTTCTTTCTTCTTCACTCTGAATTGGTTCAGCAACAGTCTCCTTTTCACAGATTTCAACAGGGTCCATTGTAGGTAATGGAAAGATCACAGACTGAGGAGTAATATGTTGTACTTGTTCTTCCCCTGATCCTCTACTTCCTAATCCTGCATGATCATCACTACTGAAACCCAAAGAGTTAGTTAGTGAATCAATGTCAAATAAGTACTGAGGACCTGAACCAAAAGGATTTGGTGTGTTCTCATTGCATTTGACATTGTCACTTTCCTCAATTATTCTAGAAGAAGAATTATATACTCTTTAGGCCTTACTCTGAGATGAGTAACCAACAAGAAAACCATCATCTGCTTTGCTATCAAACTCTCCTAAGTGAGTTTTGGTATTGAGAATGGTACAAGGACACCCAAAAGGTTTGAAAAATCCAATAAATGGTTTTCTTTTATTTAAAAGCTCATATGGTGTCTTATTTTTAGGCTTGACTACTAGAACTCTGTTTTGGACATAGCAAGCGGTATTAATTGCTTCATCCCAGAAAGTAATTGGAAGTTTTGAATCAACTAACAAAGATCTAGCAGCTTCAATCAGTGTCCTATTCCTTCTCTCAGCAACACCATTTTGTTGTGGAGTCCTAGGCGCACTGTATTGCCTCTCAATTCCTTTTTTCTCACAAAAGGTGTTTAGGTCAAGATTTTTAAATTCAGTACCATTGTCTGACCTAATGACTTTTACTTTTTGATTTGTTTGGTTTTCAATTCTTAGAATAAAGGATTTGATCAGTCCACTTGTCTCATCCTTAGTCCTTAGAAAATATACCCAAGTAAATCTAGAGTAATCATCAACAATCACTAAGCAGTATGATTTCTTACCTATACTCATGACATTTGTAGGACCAAACAGATCCATATGCAACAACTGAAGAGAAGAAGAAATTGTGTTCAACTCTTTGGACTTATGAGAAGTTTTGTGTTGTTTGCCTTTGAGACAAGCAACACAATGATCATCACATGAAAAGACTTTTGAAGGCAAACCTCTTACAAGGTTGTTTTTAACAAGTTTATTCATTGTTTTAAAGTTCATGTGACACATCCTTCTGTGCCAAAGTGATGATTCATCCAAAGAGGCTTTTGAAACAAGACAATTTAGGGATGAATCAGTTGAAACATTTTCCATATCCAAACAATAGACATTATCCTTTCTGGGAGTTCTTAATAGTATCATCTTTTCATCAACTACCTTGAATCCAGGATCAAGGATAATGCATTTTGAATCAGTGAATAATATACTATGCTTTTTGTCACAAACCTGTGATACACTTAACAGGTTGTACCTTAACTGCTCAACATAGAAAACATCCTCAAAGGTCATCTTACCTTTTGTTACATTACCCTTACCACTAATCTTACCTCCATCTGGAGTATTACCAAAGGCAACATGCCCTCCATCAATTTTCTTGAAATTCTTGAGGCAATCCATGTTCCCTGTCATGTGCCTAGAGCAACCACTATCAACATGCCAAATGCTCTTTCCCTTGAGCTGCTGGTTGCCCTGCACATTAGATAAATCAATTAGTATTGACTGGGAACCCAAGCCAAAGTGGTCTTGGGCCTCCCTTTCTCATCAAAGTACTTACACTCCTTTTTGATGAGATTTTTAAATTTAGAATCCACTTGACTGGAGTACTTTATCAAGATGATTGATCTAGAAGCACAAACACTAGAAGCAGTACTAATTTTAGAAGTACTAACAGAGTTAGCAGCACTAACAGGTTTAGCAGTACTAATCTTGTTAGAAGCACTAATAGAGTTAGCAGTATTAACATTGGCAGAAGTACTAACAATGTTAGTTTTAGAGGTACTAATACCCTCAGCAACACTAACATTGATAGCAGTAGTATTGCTTCTAGCAACACTATTTGTGGTAGCAGTACTAACATTTTTAGTGCTTTTGGGAACCCACATCTTGACATTCTCTCTTACAGTCTTTTTCTTAGCCACATGGTTTCTTTCATTCTTCCTATAACCAAAGGGTTTTTGCACAGATCTTTGAAAATTTATCCTTTGGTTCATAGGATTAAAATAACAATGCTTAGCAAGATGATTCAATTTGCAACATATGAAACAAGGTTTTGGTCTGATGATTCTACTCAGATCAACTCCTTGTTTCTGAGCCCACTGATTATTCCAATTTCTTTGATTTCCCCTCTTTTTATCCTGTTTTAGGGGCTCAGATTTATTACATGCACACTGTTTGCAAGGAACAGGATTCACAATTGTAGTTTGCTTGTAATGAACCTTTTTGGACTTTCCCTCAGTCTTCTCTACACCATCAGATTTGACTCAATCCCTTCCACCACCCTAATTGGTAAGAATGTTATTTTATAAGGGAATCTCAACATTCACATTATTATCTTTACCTTTTCCAGCTTCTTTTTCAGTCTTGTCCTTAACAACTACTTCATCTAAAGGATCTATCTTAGTGGCTCCCACATGCAAGTCCTTTCTATCCTTGGTCTCTAGCAAGTCTGATTTAGGAGGGATGTAATTGTTGTTGTATGGTGGTGGTGTGGTATTGTACCCAATTCCTGGTTTAAGCTTATCATGGATTTGGACCTTTAGAATTGAATCCATGGCTTTAGAAGCATATGAAAACTTTTCCACATCTATCTTAACCTTGTCTAGTTGTCCTCTCAACTTTTCATTCTCCTCCTTGGACTTTGTCAGTTGGATTTCTAGATCATTCTTCTCCCACTTCCAGTAATTTGTATCATATGCGTGTTGAAGTTCATTGGCTTGGAAACCTTTGATTTGTTCCTCAAACCTCTCAACAATTCTCACATAGTCTTTTCTATCCTTTTCTAACCTCTTAAGTTCATCACTCATATTCTGGTTGTGATCCCTGTACCTTTTAACAGTGTCTATGCAAATTTGAGAACATAGATTAGAAAGTACCTCAGTTGGGAGATCAGATACCTCTGCCATGAGAGCTTGATTTTGAATGGCCTCTTCTGCTTGATCTCTCCAGTCAAACCCCATTCCTTGTTGAGAAACAAGAGCTTGAGCAGAGTTTCTGTTCTGGTTGAAGTTTCCAGTCTGTGCTTGTTGGTGGTTGTTGTGAGACATTCCACTTCTGCATTCCCTGGCAAAGTGTCCTTTAATATGACACTTGTAGCATTTCACCTTTGACTTATCAAAGCCTGCTCCATCTTCTCTTCTTTGGGAGAAGTTGTTCCTCCCAGTCCTCTTGATGAATTTCTTCACCCTCATAGAAAGCATGGCCATCTGCCATTTGATATCCATCTCTTCAAGATCATCAGGATGAAGCGGCTCCAAGTCATCATTGATTAAAGAAGAGTTACCATGGCTGGAAAGAAAGGCTTCAAAAACATATTCATTTCCTTTTTCTTGATTTACTCCACATGCAGCATTAACTGATTCAGGGTTAGCAGTAGAATCAATTGATGCTGATAGGAGTGCAGCATTATGAACATATCCAGTAGGCTTCTTCTTTGCTTCCACCTCAAATTCAAACACTCTTAGATCATTGTACAGATCATCCAGTTCTTTTTCTTCTAATTCATCATTCTGTCGGAATGAAACAGTGTACATGGTCCATTCATCTCCAAGAGATCTGAGGAACTTTCGATTGACATCATCTTGTTCTATCTGTACTCCAACAGTAGCCAACTCACCAATTAACTTATTGAATCTGTCAAAAGTTTGAGTCATAGACTCATTCTTTGAAGATGTAAAATTCTCATATTGCTGCTTGAGAATATCCCTTTGATTCCTCTTAGTGCTCTTGGTGCCAGCAAATCTTTTCTCTAAAGCATTCCATAGAATCTGAGCATCTGTGGAGTGTTGAAACTGATGTTGATACTCATTAGGAATGGCCAAAAGCAGGGTGCTTAAGGCTTTCATCTCCAACTGTCTGACTTTCTTCTCACCATCAGTTTTTGGAGGTGGTCTTCTTCCATCTTGTCCAATTTTACCTTCAGCAGAGGGACCATTCTCAACAATGTCCCACATAGAACAGTCTGTAAGGAGGATGTACTGCTTGATCCGAATTTTCCACATGTCAAACTCATTAGGTTTGAGCATGGGAACCTTTGAGACAAAAGTACTATTTGATTCACCTGTGTTGTCCATGATGAATGAAGGTTTCTGAGAATACTTGGCTCTGATACCACTTGTCAGGATCTAATTCTTAACAAGAATAATAACACTCAGAAACAATATTAAAGAAGTTGCCGAAAAACACTTTAATATTCAACTATCAATGGAACAGTAAAACTATGAATCACAACTTGTAAACTTTATTGAATGATGAAAGTTACAAGCTTTCACACAAAACCTCAATCTTGATGAACAGGCTCATCAAGACGAATTCTACTTCTCTAGAATTAGGATTATAGACCTTGAGGTTAATTCTCTCTTAGAACAAAAAAACTTAGAATGATTGTATATCCATAAACTATTCTGACTAAGTCTATACATATACTGAAAATAAAAGATAACTACAAAATATAAAAGATCTTCAGTATATTCTTCCATAATTATCTTCAATCTTTGATCTGCACGGATTTCCACAATTATCAAATAAGCAGTATTAAGTTGTAGCAGCATTAACCACTCTGAGCAGTACTAATCTCCAGCAGCACTAACTCTGCTTAACAGTAGTAACTTCTTCAAGCAGTATTAACCTTGATTAGCAGTAGTAATATGACTCAGCAGTAGTAACCATGATGTACTAGCAGTAGTAATCATACTTAAGCAAATCTTCAGTTCCCAACAAAATAGTATTTGTCATATAAAAATAATACCAAAATAGAAAATTTAGACTAATTACATAGTAAATACTTAAAAACAATCCAAGAAAATTGAATTAAGTTTTATTGTTTAAAAATATCCACTATTTAGTTGATGACTATTTAAAAATTAAATAGTTAATAGTAAATATAATACTATTAATTGTGATATAGGTATCGGTTCGGATCGGTTATCCACGTATACCTATAATTTAAAACGAAACCGACCCGTGAATACACTTTTTTACGTTTTTTTTCGGTTTTCGGTTTTTTCGGTTTCGAATCAAATGGTTCGGTTCGGTTCGGTTTCTAGGTTTTCCGGGTTTTTTGAACACCCCTACTTGCTACCAAGAGAAATCCGAGAACAATTGCGGATTCTAAAATTCCTCTAGCAAATCGAAATTAAGCTAGACAAAGTAAGGGATCCAACTCACGATTTCTAACTTGAAAACGATAAATATTGAATAAATGAAATCAAGTGATTGTAGCACTAAATTGAGTCTCAACTCATCCAAACTCAAAGTTAATTATCTACCCATTGCTAGAAATCGAAATATTAGCTACTCATAGAAAACATACAAACTTACAATCGATTCAAATGTAGAAATTGATGACGAACCCTAGAATTTATCCCCAAAATCGACACCTTCAATCTGGAAATCGCTCCCCTTCATGTGTTCTTTGATAAATCGGTGTGTATTTCAGAAAATCGTCTAAAAGTCTTCCCCCTTGAACAGAAATCGAACCCCCCTTTTATACCGCTGGTGCGGGAAGGAGAGCGACTTTGGCCGCTGCAAAAACCACCCGAGGCTGAACTTGGCGTGCGCTGCTGCTGGACGATGATTTCTCAATGGGCTGCTTCTTTCTTTTCGATTTGGGCTGCAACATTTAGGCCTCTTTTTATTTCTTTTCAAACTAATCTATATAGATTCCTTTTTCCAGCCCATGTGTAGAGACCAACTATTGCTATTGTTTTCCTTGGTTTTGCTGCATGCCAAAAATATATGTAAAATTCCTTTCTCATTTTTTTTTTCTTTTATTCCTTTGATCTACTGCAGACACACGAATCACATTTTTTTTCTTCTTTTTATGTGATGCAATAGTTAAAGATTAAACTTTAATTAAATGTGGTAATTTAAGCATCTAATAATTACTAAATTTAGGGTAAATTTGACATAAAAATAAAAATGACACTTATCAAATTCCCCTACACTTAGATCATTGTCCGTCCCGGCAATATTAACACGTATAGCCTTTCATGAACTCAAGATTTGCAACTTAGCATCAATTATAGGGCATACCCAATCAAAAAGACACAAGCTAATCTTTAGAACTCTCGCAAACGGGATAATTTTAACAACACTCAATTCACTCATTGGGTTAAAGTGTATCACTCAAATCGTCATTACACTAGCATGTATCTACTATAGGCTTGAAAAGTCTCTCACTCTCTACCACTTGTATAAATACATGCAATTAAATCAAAAGGGCTTTCATGGGTGTAATGTAAAATAAGGTTTTGGGTAAGGTAGGGATACATTTGGGAAAAAAATGACTAAAAACCGTACACTAACGGAGAAACCGGTTAACTAATTTGATGTTTCTAGCACATGGGATCTTGATATACATTCTTTAAACACATTCCCATTGGATGATAAGAAGTAGAAATGAAACACAAATATTTAAACTTATCATCAATTTTTTTTCGTCTTACTTTTTTTTTCTTTTTCATTTTTTTTCTTTTTCTTTCTTTTCTTGACGACTTATTTTCTCATATATTTTTTTCTTTTTGAATCCCCCCTTTTTCTTCTTACCAAACATATAAATTTCACTTTTAAGCATACGGGGATACCGAGACTACTCCATTTGTGATTGGTGATTGATTGGGAGGGCCGTGTTTGGATTAATTTATGACGTGGATGACAAAGGAAATAGGCTAAGGCTCAAAGTGGTGTGCAAAAAGGATAAGTACAACATAATGGGTATGCTTAAGGCTTATGGGTTAATAAAATGAGCAAATGATGGCATTTGACATTTTTATTAGCATGTAAATATCATGTAGTCGTAAGGAGAGACAAGTCAAGTTCTAGAGATACATAACTAGGCATGACATAATACACAAGAAATGAATTTGAGACTAATATCAAGTGTTTAGTCTAATAGGCTCAAGGTCTCACGGTGTTAAAGCTAGTTCAAGAGATTAGCAATAGTCTAACTTCGACCGGTATACTACCACTAATCTACTCTAAGTGCTATCAATCAAACTCAATCATGCTATACATGCATCAAAACTCATTGTCATCAACAATTTAATCCATAAAAAAACATTCTAACACATTTTCAAAACGGACAATAATCCACATTTAAGCACAAAGTTTGGAAAAAATTACCCCCTAAAAGAATTTATATGCCTAAACAACCCCATATCATGCAAATAACCCACACCCCCACACTTAATTCATACATTGTCCTCAATGTATTCAACATGTAGAAGACACTCTAAGCATGAAAAGAAGAGGGAAAACAGAAGACTCCCCTGATTTGGTGAGTGACCCCCCAATGTAAAAATCCGTGAAGATGGGTACGTCCCTTTGAGTTTCCAATATCCGGGTGGAACCTGAGAGCACGAGAACACATATAAGACTAGGAGTGAAATTGGAGATTCTAACGAAAACAAACTAAGTAACATAAAGCAATAAAAAGCAAGAAATTGAAATCCGTGGGTTGCCTCCCAAACAACGCCTTTCTTTTAGGTCTTTGGCTAGACCATACTCAGTTCAATCTGTGTAGCTTGGCGTGTCCAAGGTACTCTCTCTAAATATCCTCCACTAAATCCTTCATAGAACGGATTCAGTCTATGGCCATTAAATTTGAAGATATGCCTTGTAGATAGACTTTGGATCTCAACTGCACCATGCTCAAAAACAGTTAGAACAACAAAAGATCCTATCCATCTGAACCTTAACTTACCAGGAAACAATTTCAATCTAGAGTGATAAAGAAGAACTTTCTGACCTTTAGTGAATTTCTTACGTGAAATGCATGATTCATGGAATTCCTTTGCTTTCTTCTTGTAAATGAGAGCATTCTCGTAGGCATCATTCCTTATCTCCTATAATTCTTGGATTTGGAGCTTCCTATGTGATCCCGCTTCATCCAAATCCACATTGTACGTCTTTACCGCCCAATAAGCCTTGTGTTTTAACTCTACCGGAAGATGGCAAGGCTTACCGTACACCAAACAGAAAGGCGACATACTTATAGGCGTCATTGAGCCTTAAACCCCAATCCTTCTGGTTGGGATTCACAGTCTTCTCAAAAATTGATTTAATCTCTCCATTGGACACCTCTTCTTGTCCATTTGACTGTGGGTGATAGGTGGTAAAGATGTGGTGGATAACCCCATACTTCTTGAAAAGAGCGCCAATGATCTTGTTGCAAAAGTGGGTGCCTCGATCACTGATGATGACCTTCGGTGTCCCAAAACAGGAAAATATGTGAGATTTGACAAAATCTGCAACTACACGAGAATCATCAGTCTGAGTGGCCTTTGCCTCAACCCATTTTGAGACATAACCAACGACCAAAATGATATAAAGGTTACCACAAGATGCGGGAAAGGGGCCCATGAAATTCATGCCCCAAACATCAAAAATCTCACAAATAAGCATAGGGGTTTGGGGCATTTGATTCCGGGAATTAATATTTCCCGTCATCTGACATATTTTACAAAATAAATAACTATCCTGGATAAGGGATGGCCAGAATAAACCACACTCGAGGACCTTCCGGTATGTCCGTTTGTGGCCAAAGTGGCCCCTACAAGCTTGAGAATGACAAAACTGTAAAATAGATTGAAATTCCCATTGGGGCACATAACGCCGGATAACTTGGTTCGGACAATGTTTCCAAAGGTATGACTCATCCCACATGTAGAGACGAGCCTCTCTTTTGATATTTTCTTTCTCGGGTCTAGATAACTCACCTGGGAAGGTCTTTGAGACCAAGTAATTAACGATATCGGCATACTAGGGGGTTTCTCTCGAGATGGAGAATAGGTGCTCATCGGGAAACTCGTCAGTGATCGTCTTTGGCTCTCCCTCTATCACTAGTCGGCTAAGGTGGTCGGTAAGAAGATTCTCAACTCCATTCTTATCCCTTATCTCCAAGTTGAACTCCTGGAGTAAGAGAATCCACCTTATCAAACGCGGCTTTGTGTCTTTCTTCTTGAGAAAGTACTTCAACGCAATATGATCTGAAAAGACAATCACTTTAGTGCCAAGTAGATAAGATCTAAACTTTCCCAAAGCAAATACAACTGCTAGCAACTCTTTCTCAGTGGTCGAGTAGTTGCATTATGCACTATCAAGTGACCGTGATGCATAATATATAACATGAGAGTTCTTACCATCTTTCTGTCTTAATACCACACCAACCGCGTGATTGCTAGCATCACACATGAACTCAAATGGAAATTGCCAATTTGTAGGCCAGATGATAGGGGCAGAAGTAAGCATATCCTTTAATAAGTCAAAAGAACCCTTACACACGTCATTGAAGTTAAAGTCTACCTCTTTTTGTAGAAGCTCACAAAGGGGTTGGGTGATCTTCGAGAAGTCCTTTATAAAACGCTGGTAGAAACCTATGTGACCAAGGAAGGAACGTACCTCTCTAACACTTGTGGGGTAGGGTAAGGATCTTATGACATCAACCTTTGCCTTGTCAACCTCTATACCCCTTTCCGATATAACATGACCTAATACAATGCCTTGATTTATGATAAAGTGACATTTCTCATAATTTAAAACCAAATTAGTTTCAATGCACCTTTTCAAAATCTTAGTTAAGTTATCTAGGCATGAAGTAAACGAATCACCATAAACTGTGAAGTCATTCATAAAGACTTCGATGATATTCTCAACATAATCAGAAAAATGCTTACCATACATCTTTCAAAGGTCGAAGGTGCGTTATATAGACCAAAAGGCATCATTCGGTAGGTGAATGTACCAAAGGGGAAAGTAAATGTAGTCTTCTCTTGCCACCGGTATTTGATGAAAACCTGAATAACCATCCAGAAAACAATAGTGAGTACGACCGGCTAATCTTTCTAACATTTGATCTATGAATGGAAGCGGAAAATGATCTTTTTTAGTTGATGAATTAAGCTTACGATAGTGAATACATACCCATCACACGTTTTGAACACGGGTGGGCACTAACTCACCTTCAACATTATCTACCGCAGTAATGCCGATTTTCTTGGGTACTACCTGTCGGGGCTCACCCACTTGCTGTCGGCGATCGGGTAGATCATGTCGGCATCTAAAAGCTTCAATATCTTCTTCTTCACAACTTCCATCATTGGTGGGTTCAACCTCTGTTGCGCCTCTCGAAAGGGCTTGTACTCGTCTTCTAATAAAATTTTGTGTTGGCATAGTGAGGGACTAAGACCCTTGATGTCGGCAATGGTTCATCTGATTGCCCTCTTGTGCTCTTTCAAAACTCCTACAAGCTCCCCTTCCTCCTTGGGTGATAAGGTAGAGGATATGATCACGGGAAGGGTCTCCTTTGCTCCCAAGTAGGCATACGTAAAATGATCCGGCAATGTCTTCAACTCTAACTCGGGTGCCTGTTCAATAGAAGGTGGAAGTCTAGTGTGAGATAAAGGTAAATCTATTTTAGAGACCTCATACCTTGGCTTTGGTGCTCGTCCTCTTTCCATCCAAGACACTAAATCTAGTACTCTTGAGCAAGCTTTTTCAAGCTCCCATTGGTTAAATCCCTGTCTAAAATCACTTTTAACACATCGTCATTAGATAAATCAAACATAGTATCAGATAAAGACTCTATAATATCAACAAAGCATAATGAAGACACATCGCTCGGATATCGCATGGCATCATATATATTAAACTTAATTATCTTGCCATCGAATTCCATTGTCAAATTACCATCATGAACATCTATCTTGGTTTTAGAGGTTTTCAAGAATGGTATACCTAGCAAAATCATACCGGCCTTGGAGGTATTATTCTCCTCCATGTCTATAACATAAAAATCCGTCGGGAAGACCAACTCGTTCACTTGAACGAGTACATCCTCTAACACCCCTTTAGGATAGACGATGGACCTATCCGCTAGTTGGATTACCACACCAGTTGGATTTAGGGGGCCTACATCCAAAGATGAGTAAATGGAATATGGCATAACATTGATTGATTCCCCCAAGTCCAACATGGCTTGATTGACCGAGACATTGCTTACCTTACATGGTATGGTAAACATGCCCATGTCATGCATTTTGGTGGTAAACTCTTTTGCAAAATAGCGAATACGTTTTGACTCATACTTATCTTCTCATTCCCTTTTAACATCCTTTATTAGTGCAAAGCTCTTTAACAAATTTAGCATATCTAGGCACTTGCTTAATAGCATCTAAAAGAGGAATGTTTACCTGAACTTTGCGAAACGTTCTAGTATCTCTTTCTCTTCGCTTTCCCGCTTGGTCCTCTCGAATCGACTCAGGAATGGCAGTGCTTGCACTATCATCTCGGGTGTCTTCTTCTTTGTCTCCTCATCTTTGACATCCTTTTCACCCGAACTAGATGCCTTGACCTCTAAGTCTTCTTCTTCATCATGAACCTTCATCTTCTTCTTGTTGACACTATCTTTGAGCTCTTTTCCACTCCTCAAAGTGATAGCATTCACGTTGGCCTTCGGATTGGTCTCTGTTTGGGAAGGCAATTTGCCTTTGTTCACCAACTGGCCAACGGTGGCCTGAAGGTCTTGAATGCTCGCTTGTGTATCATGTTTAAGTTTAGCCATGTTAGCAGTTATAGACTTAACAATATCTTCTAATGACATACCTGAGCTACTTGGAGCTTGAGGTGGCATTTGATGCTACTGTTGGGTGCCCGATTTAAATGGTGCCTTCGGTTGGTGCTGCGGCTGAAAACCGGGTGGTTCTTGGAACTACTGGGCTTGTTGGAATGAAGCTTTTTGCTGAAACTGTTGACCTTGACTTTGTCCTCGCCTTGGAGCATTGCTCAGATTCAGGTGTTGCCTCCAACAGGGGTTGTATGTGCTCGAGAAGGGATCAGGAACCCGGTTGTGTGAGTGCTTGAAATTGCCACCACCTATGGCATTCACTTGCTCTTCTTCTTCATAGAGAGTGGAGCATGCATCGGTCAGATGTTCCACCGATGAGTAGAATTCGCATGCCTTAACTTGAGGCACATTCCCCATAGCAAGCTGCTTAACAAGGTTAGTCAAATCAGTAATTTTAGTTTCTAAAGACTTTACATGTACCTCACTAGCTCCTCGACAGATGTAGCTCCGAGCTCCAAATTGCTTGGAGTTTTCCGCCATGGTGTCTATTAGAGTCCTATCTTGAGTTGGTGTTTTGTTCACAATCGCTCCACCACTCGCAGAATCCATCATCTTCCTCTCCATTGAGCACACCTTCATAAAAATATTGAATTAGTAATTGCTCAGAAATATCGTGTTGAGCACAACTTACACAAAGGCGCTTGAAGCGCTCCCAGTATTCGTAGAGTGATTTCATGTCCTTCTGCTTGATCCCACATATCTCTCTACTTAGCCCGGAGGCTTTAGATGCAAGGAAGAACTTGTCAAGGAATGCACACGCCATTTGTGCCCAAGTGGCGATAGACCCCGTTGGTAAATAGAATAGCCACTCCCTAGCCGCGTCATCTAGGGATAATGGAAATGCCGTCAGCTTGAGATTCTCAATGGTCATGCCTTGCGGATTCATTCCCAAGCATACCATTGGAACTCGGTCATATGCTTGTACGGATATTTATTAGCTAAACTATGGAAACGAGGAAGTAAGTGAATTAAACCAGTCTTGAGTTCGACACTTACCTCTTTGGCCGGATATGTGATGCAGAGGGGTTCCTCGTCGACATTGGGTGTTGCCCATTCCCTCAAAGTGCGCTCGGGATTTGCCATTTCCTCTTCTTATTATCTTTTGGTCTCGGTGACCGATTCCTCTTTCTCGTGATGAGGCTTATCTTCTTCAAATTACACTTCCTTCTTATCGCTTCCTGAATCGGTAAACAACTCAATGTCTTTCCAAATGTTAACCACCGGTGAAGAAGTCGACTCTCCTTGCTTCTTTCGCACCTTAGCTTGCTTCCTTAACTTCTTAACGATTTTCTCGATCTCGAGATCTATAGGTAGAGGTGAACCTGCACGAAAAGATCTTGGCATAAACAGTTAAATCTTGCTGAGTCCCCAACAACGGCACCAAAAATTTTGACGGGTGTCGAGTCCGACAAATAATAATTATTTATAAATATAGCCTACTACCGCTAAAACACAATAAATTGTGATAGTGATAAGTAGTCTCGTCTCCTTAGGGGCTCGGTCTTAACCATGAGTCCAAGACGTGATATCGTGCAAGTACGTTAAAAACATTGTAATTATAAATTGGGGGGGGGGGATCGGAATTTTTGTAATTAAACTAGCATGCAAAAATAATTTAGAACTTTGAACAATAATAAGGGAAACTAGCAATGAGCATCAATCACCTAATCGTTTAGATTATGTATAATCGACTCATTCAATACATTTTCTCAAAAGATTTCAAATTGGCTTGAACACCAACACGCGTCAATGTCCCGTTTGTTATGAAAGCACGACTAATGCGAAACACTTCAACAATTAGTTTCTAATTAGCTAATCTAATCCAGTAACGGACTTGGATTTCGATTGCCAATCGCATTACGATTAAACAAAGACCAAAACTAACCAACAATCGGACGCCGATCGTTTGAGTTATATTATACAACTTTACAACATTTGCAACTAACACGACTATCAATTGAGTGTTGCTTGCTACCAAGAGAAATCCGAGAACAATTACGGATTCTAAAATTCCTCTAGCAAATCGAAATTAAGCTAGACAAAGTAAGGGATCCAACTCACTATTTCAAACTTGAAAACGATAAATATTGAATAAATGAAATCAAGTGATTGTAGCACTAAATTGAGTCTCAACTCATCCAAACTCAAAGTTAATTATCTACCCATTGCTAGAAATCGAAATATTAGCTACTCATAGCAAACATACAAACTTACAATCGATTCAAATGTAGAAATTGATGACGAACCCTAGAATTTATCCCCAAAATCAACACCTTCAATCTGGAAATCGCTCCCCTTGATGTGTTCTTTGATAAATCGGTGTGTATTTCAGAAAATCATCCAAAAGTCGTCCCCCTTGAACATAAATTGAACCCCCCTTTTATACCCGTTGGAAGAAACCGCTCAAAAAGGGGTATAAAACCCACGTTCAGGACGACGCGACTTGGGATGCAGTACGGGCCACGCGGAGACTCCCTCCAGGTACTGGAAAGTCGAAAAATAGTGGCTGGCGTGGGAAGGATCGTGGCTTTGGCCGCTGCAAAAACCGCCTGAGGCTGAACCTGACGTCCTCTGCTGCTGGACGATGATTTCTCAATGGTCTGCTTCTTTCTTTTCGATTTGGGCTGCAACATTTGGGCTGCAACATTTGGGCCTCTTTTTTTTCTTTTCAAACTAATCCATATGGATTCCTTTTTCCAGCCCACGTGTAGAGACCAACTATTGCTATTGCTTTCCTTGGTTTTTTTGCATGCCAAAAACATATGTAAAATTCCTTTCTCATTTTTTTTCTTTTATTCCTTTGATCTACTGCACACACACGAATCACAATTTTTTTTATTCTTTTTATGTGATGCAATAGTTAAAGATTAAACTCTAATTAAATGTGGTAATTTAAGCATCCAATAATTACTAAGTTTAGGGTAAATTAGAAATAAAAAATGTGTATAAAAATGGCCCTTATCATGAGGCAAAAAAGTATATACCATCTTGGTTTCCTAACTCCATGATTAATATACGGATATGAGAGAATATTAGACTAAACAAAATGTCTATATATCGCAAAGAAATTGACGCGTTGCACTCTTTCATTCATTTTATTCTTATTTTTTTTGCTAATGGGGTTTTATTTTGTGTAATGCCCGAAATTTTAGTAAGTAGAATATTCTGCTTATTGATTCTACCTATAGTATTTGTATAAAGTCATTGTACCGTAGTCGTACCTCAGTTCGAGAGTCGTACATGTTTGGAAAATTCGATTTTTGGGCATCGGTACGGTCTGCGTGGCAATGCCTCATGACAATGAGAATGACATTGTAGCCTGTCATAGTTACACAACAGAGAGGGGCTACGGTACATCGCTCGCGACAATGCCTCGTGACAATGACAATGGCACTGTAGCTTGGTAAAGTCGCCCAACACCTCCAGAGTATAAATTTCGGGTTTTGACTTCAATCCTTCTCAACCTCGAAAATCAGTGTTTTCTCTCCCGTTTTTCTTCTCCTTTAGGCGATTTTCTGCACCTTCTTCTCTCCCCTCATAAACTAAAGCTAGGTTATTTATTACACTCATCTAGTGTTAGGTGGAGGCTTTGAAGAGCTTTTAGAGCAAGATTCAAGTGTGGTTGGTGAAGCTTCAAAGGAATCAATAGTTTTATCAATTTCTAGGGTTTTGGTGGTTTCTAGGTTTTGACCAAAACCTAGTGTTGTGAGTTCATCCCATTCTTTTATAAAACTTTATACATGTTATAAATGTTTCATTTATGTTTCCTCAATGCTTCTATTTCACTATTTTCAACTTGGATGATTTTGTAAAAGTTAGTAAAAAAACTAGGGTTTTGGCCAATGGATTTTTCCCGTATTTCGACCGAAAATCTAAAATTTTCCATTTGGCGCACCTTCCAACACTGAGGTTGACTCAGATCTTGTTTTTGGTATTTTGGTGAAATGATTATGGAGAATGGTTTTTCATATGTAAATGATAATTACTCCTTGATTTTGATGAGTTTTGGTACACAAATGTGGAATGATCATATTTATAATTGGTTGACAAAATAGGGCTTTTTCCTCATTGGTGGTTTGTTTTAGACAAGAGTTTATGCTTTGGGCAAAATATCATATGTCTTGATAGTATCACTGCGTTAGACTATATTGTAATAGATCCATAGGCATAAATTCAGTTTGAGTGGGAAATGATTCTCGTATTATAACAAGAAATAAACATGGGGTCAAAATGGGTAATAGTTGTGGACTCAGTGAGTCGGGCAACAATCATGACTGATAATTGTAATTTCTTGTGAACGAGTGAAATCTAGGATCATTGTGGGTTTCATGCCATGAACCTTAAGGGGTGGATTGGATGACATTTAATTCATAGTGGGGCTCTTAAACATGAATATGTGACTTACTTTTGTGTTCCGTTACTAACATGGTAAACCGGGTCTCCCTTATCATTGGAAGATGTACTTATTGCAATCACTTATCCGAAAAAGGAAAAATGTATTTATAGTTTTAAAGCAAGTTATAATTCTGAATTAATGTTTTATATACTTGCCTTTGATAAACTTTTTGATCTCACTAGGCGTTAAACTAACACTTTTTCTTAAACTGACATGTATATCAAGTACTCAAAGTAGCGGGGTAGCTAATACCTGAGTGGAGTGCCAATGGCCAATAGAGGCAACTTTTGAGGCCATATTACTTTTGGAGTCAATACAAGGAGGTGATTGTCAATAGGAATCTTTTGGTGATCTTAGCGTCACCCATCTGTAATCTAGATTTAAAGTTAGGCTAGATTAGTAGGTTGTTGTCTAATGATCTAATTCCACAGTTGTAAACTCTGTTACTGTTTCCCCATGTATGGGTGATTATATTTAATGTTGAAGTAGCTTTTAGTCCTTTTTACAGGTTTAATTTTACATCTAATTTTAGGGGTGTTACATTTTGGCGTAAGGTTTTAAAGAGACAAAAATTGTGAATCTCCACTCATTTGACTCGGCACAAGGGGGAGTATTAAAGGATAATGTGTCATTGTCTAAAGGATATGACGATAAAGATAATTATAGAGATAGATATAGACCTATCAGAGTTAGTTTAATATTGATATCTTTCAAAGTTATTTAATTGTAACTTGTCCATATTTAAAGGGTTTATGAATAACGAGAAACATATAATTTCTCTATCTATTTAGGTTGCTTTTGCTTTTTAAGAGTTGCTGAAATCTGAAGTTTGATTTCACTTCTGGATTTTAAGAGGTGGTGTTGAAGTCTGAAACAATAAGACTATTTGTTTTTGTAAACTAATAAACGTCTAAAATCTGAATCAATTCTTTATAATTAAATTATACTACCATTTGATGGTTTCATTTGTCCTACTTTATTCACTTGAATTAACACATACAAATCAAGTGGAATTCAAGAAAATCATAAACACAAATATTAGATGAGCCATAAACATCCAAATCCTATCAAAGTACATCGATTGATCCGAAAAAATTGAATGTTTCATAAAAATAAAAATTAATCTCCCTTTACATTCAAGTCCTATTAAAGTAGCAATTGATACAAACACGCTTTTTAGACCATGCCTAAAGGTTTTGTGTAAGAGGTTCACAACTATTTATAAGAAAACCATTGGATACCATGTATTTCACACTCATCAATCTCTGGATTCAAGTGACCGAGGAGGGATCATAAATAACATCCATTAGGGGCTCGAATGTAGCAAACTCCGATTGTTGAACAACTATGTATTAGAGAACGACAATTCAAACCTGCAGGCAATAGAAAAGCATAATCAAGCCTCAATGTAACATTTGTAGGTACGTCCATACTTCATAAAATCCATAAATGGAACATTTGAAAGGTACCATTCACTAGAGCAACAAAGAGAAACATATCTCAAATTTGATGAACAACCATTCATATGCAAAACAATCTATTTGATGAACAACAATTCGTATATTCATATGCAAAACAATTTAGGACTGTTTAGAGGACAACAATTTTGATGAACAACAATTCATATGCAAAATCAATAATAGAAAAGGGTGTTGTTTAGATGTGCAAAACATAAAGGTCAACAAGAATTCACAGTTTCTAAAGAGTTTGGATCAGGTGAGAAGGAAAACACAACGCGACTGGTGAGCTAGCAAGCTTTACTACCACTTTCTCCTTTGTGATTGATTCAAGGAAGGATATAAATTACAGTGATGGCCTCACATTCTTCCTTGTTGAGAATAATTTTGTGATCACAGGTGGTGTAGCCATGGGGCTTCCTATCGATCCAGTCACCATTCTCGCAACCAATCGATTTGTTGCAGTGGAGTTTGATACTTATGAGCTTTCTTTCAATTCCAAATCAATTATTTGATAACAAGATTCAAAACAATTTACAAGCAATACATACATTTATGTTATTCCTACAGCTGCTAATTACATTCTAAATCAAACAATATCATACAACATGATAAAATAAATTTGAAACCCTCAAATATGATGCAGATCAATGCCAATTTTTTTACAGGTGATTCAGATGGAGATATTGAGGATGGAGAAGCATAAATAAACCGAACAACAACAACAACAATAAATCGAAAAACAAAAAACTACCCACTTCAAAAATCGAAACACAAAAAACGATGGAGAAACAAATAAATCAAACAACAACAGCAAGAAATCATCCACATAAATCAAGAAGTTGTTGTCGATCTTTCTGTGTTTAACAGCAGCAACAAGAAACTATTGTCGACTTCTCACAACAACATGATCGAAAGGGAGAAACAGTTCTGGATGAGAAACAGGGACGAAAGGTAGTACCTGATCGATCGAAAGGGAGAAGGAGAATGGAATCGCTGATCGAGAAAGGATAGAATCGATTTCTGAGATGGAGGCGTGATCTTCATATGGAGGCGTGGGTAATGGATACATCTAAACGAATTAGAGGTTAGGGCACCTCTAAGAGAATTAGAGGTAATTTAGATATAAGTGCCACTGAATTTTGGAAAAATACAAACGCTCTTAATTCCTTAATGTCTGAATCGGTCAAACAAGATAGCCCATTAAGAGCTGAAACCAAAAACAACAAACAAAGCCTTAGGGGGTGTTTACTTGGGACTTAATGGGCTTAATGACAAAACTAGCTTATTCGCACAAACGTTTGGAGTGTTAACTTGGGGCTTAATGACAAAACCGGCTTATTCGCGCAGATATTTCTGGCTTATTCACTAAGTAGGGGAAAGATGTGTTGTCCCCATTAAGACACATCTTTGACATTTCTACCCTTCAAAAATAAAGACATTCCTACCCTCCTACTCAATAATCACGCAATAAAAACCTAGTTGCTCGATTTCACCTTCACTGCTTGTTCGATTTCGATTTCACCTTCACCGCTCGTTCGATTTTACTGCTTTGAGTTCATTGCTGGTTCAATTACACTATTTCAATTCATTGCTGGTTCGATTTCAACCCTAGACAATAATTTCCTATGGTCGATTTCTCTAAAGGTAATGATTTTACTGATTGTTCGATACTTGTTTCTTCTCCATACTTGATTGTTATTCCATACTTGTTTCTTCAGTCGATTGTTGTTCCATACTTATTTCTTAAGTCGATTGTTGTTTCATACTTGTTTTCTTCAGTCGATTGTTGTTCCTTGCTTGTTTTTTCAGTCGATTTTTGTTCCATACTTGTTTCTTCTCCATAGTTGCTCGACATTTCTGCAATGTAGATTTTTGTAACCATGATTTCTACAATGTCGATTTCATACTTGTTTCATACTTGCTACTTTTTGTTTCAAGTTGGCTACATTGTGTTTGAACTTGGAAGTTTAAGTACTTGATGAATTTTTGTTTGATTTTTGGATTATATCAATGAATTTATGAATATATAGTTTAAAAAATAAACAACAATTTATAAAACAACTTAAAATTAATATTCAGGGGTAAATTGGTCATTTCTGTTATTCAGACTGTTAATTCAGATAAAAAAGTAAACAACAACATCAATTTATCCAGACAGACACATTTATCAATACAGGACTTAATAGAAAATTTGGTAAACAGCCCCTTACTGTTGTTCTATTTGATTTTTTCCAACAACACTATTAAATATAAATTAATAATACATATAAATCTTTCAATTTTTATAATTTTTTTGTAAACAACAAGAATAGAAGGTTTTATAAACTCTCATTACAGTTTTCAAATGAATGAATCAAGTTCTTGGAAACCTATCAAAAACAATAATATTATTATTTTTAATTAAAATAAATTATCCCTTATTTTTAAAAACTAAATTATAATAGATATATTCCCATATCAATATATTCTTTTTCTTATTTTTAAGTTGTTTATACATAAACCGATAATGTCATAAATTAATGTATATATTCATTATGAATATTTCTATATGTTTAAGTTTAGGGCGACTTATTTCCAAGGATCTAATAACATGAGGTGTAACGTGCCGATGAAGTTAAGTCTCAAGCCTTAAACGCCAGAACAATGACATGAAAATTTTTAAAGCCTAATCTAAAGCAATAAATATGCTTGTCATATATATATATATATATATAGCCATAGGTTCAAATGAGAAATTTTAAGTGTGAGAAATAGAGAAGTAATCATAGCGCTTCATCTGGTTAACATTTGAGGTTTTGACTATGAATCACCGTATAATTCCTCGGATGGTCTGCAAAAGATAGAGGGATAGTTTCTTAACTTTTACAAATAGGCGGCAACAGTGTTCATATGTGAAGTTGTGTGATTCACATATGAACTATATGTTCATATGTGAACCCGTTGATTAGTTCACATGTGAACTATTTAAATAATCCACATATGAACTACGAGTTCATATGTGAATAAATTAATTAGTTCATATGTGAATCTTTTAATTAGTTCACATGATTCACATATGAACCTACGGGTTCATATGTGAATCACAAGAGTTCATATGTGAATCAGTTAAAATATAGTTCATATGTGAATTGTCCGGGTTCACATATGAACATATGTGAATTGCCCGAGTTCACATATGAACATATGTGAATCACACAAATTCACATATGAATATTGTTGCCGCCTATTTGTAAAAGTTACGACACTACTCTATTTTAGGCATAGCCGCAAATTTTGACCAGTCAAATCCGATCTTAATCGTATGAATGGCTAGGATTACTTCTCTATTTCTCACACACTTAGCATTTCTCGTTTGAATCTCTCCCTATATATATATATAGTGGTTTATTTTGCAACTCAGTAAAAGATTACAACACCGTGCAACCCTCATCTAAACCATTTATTTAACTCATTCATTATGGATATATTAATGGATTGCATCAATGATTAATGGTTTCATGGAATAATCTTACTTACAATGCATATTATTTAATTAAATGCATACACTAACATGGATGCATAATGTTTCATGAAAGTACCACATTCATCTGATACATCACATGAACTGTTATGTGCATCGACATCTGCTGCAAAAATTCGACGAAATCAGATGCAATTCAGTAATCAATCAAGTGTCTACATAATGAATGGTTTATATGAGGGTTGCACGTGGTTGTAACCTTTTACTGGGTTGTAAAATAACTGTGGTATATATATATATATATATATATATATATATATATATATATATATATATATATATAGAGAGAGAGAGAGAGAGAGAGAGAGAGAGAGAGAGAGAGAGGGAGGATCATGCGAGAAGTTAAACATTTTGCGAGAAATCGAGAAGTGTTTAATCATTTATGATTACATGGCTTGTAAGTGTGTTTAATCATGTATGATTAAACGTCTATGTATTGTTAATATAACATGTGTTTAATCATATATGATTAAGCTTGTGTATCATATATGATTAAACACTTCTCGCTTTCTCGCAAAATGTTTAGCTTCTCGTTTGAACCTGCCCCTATATATATATATATATATATGGAAATGTTCAAATTCAACCATTGGATGAGATTTTTCAATGAGCAAGATCATAAGGGAAAGATATGTAGATATAAGAAAATTTGTGACTAATTTAAAGAACCTAAGAAAGTTGAGGAGAACATTTTAAAACTCTTATATAATTAAATCACTAATCCAAACCTATAAATCACTAATCCCCCCTTTTTCAAAAAAAAAATTCACTTCATTTTTTAAATAAAAATTAGATTTCTAATTTTCTTTTAAACTAAATTATCTAAAATATAATTAATATTTTATTTAAATAAATTATACCAGAAAAACGAAAATTTCATTATCTTTAAATTAACATCCATGATATATATTAAGATTCACATGTGAATCTTAGATTGCTTCAGAATCTAGATTGTACATTGACTCACGTAACAAGTTATAATTAAGATTCACCTTCACATATATATAAATCATAAATTGGTTCAGAATCTTGATTGTAAATTGTAAATTGACTCACATTTACAAGATGTAATTAAGATTCATATGTGAATCTATGTTATGACTCACATATGAACCAATGAAAACATTATTCATGTTCACGTATGATATTTAATTTGATTTGTAGATTATAAAATCGTCAATTATTTTAAGGTGAAAAATTAGATAAAAATCGATGATTATAAATATCCAAAAGATGTGATAGAAAAAGTAGAGGTTAAATTAAGATATTTGATTTATTTTTTCTAATAGTTATCTTAATTTGTGAAAAAAGACTTGGAGATAGAAATTTTAAGCTAGTGGTTGAGATTGTTTCTCTCATTCTTAATTTTTGAGAATTCTCATTCGAACCTAACACTATATATATATTTACATACACACACATAGATATTTTCTACTATTATTCGATGAGATAAGAATAGTAAAAATTTTAATTCATATTAGTTGAAGAAAAATCATATATATATATATATATTGATATCATATAAAGAGTGTGATAAAAGGTTCGAAATAAATCTTGAAAGAGTTATACAAGTTATCATCTTAACCTTGGGTTTGTGAGGTGTGTATGAATCCGTGACTCTCAGTAATTTGGTAAATTCGTAAAAGTGTAAATTCAAAAGCTAAAATAATAAAATACAAAAGATAAACAAAAATTAAAATTTGAACAATAAATAAAATAGAATTTTCACGCCTTGTAGAAAACGTGTGTCATGGTGTGAGTCGCACCTTACACATACCTATGGGGCTTAACATAATGTTGGAGGCGAATCTTGTGTCATGACACGCGCTTAGAAGTCTGTCTATTATTAAGTCTTATTAGGTTGTTCAATTCATCCTAACATTTAAGGATATAACCTAATCTTAACAAATTATTTTAATGCTACAATATAATGCGCACATTTATAGGCCCAATATACTTAAAAGTCTTATTAGTTACTCTATTAAGACGAGTAAGCTTCTAGTCCTCTTACAATATACTATATTGATGAAATAACCAAAAGAAATAACTGTTGGGAATTTGCAAAGACTAAAAAAACAAAAAAAAATGTAGGTGAAAGGGTGGACTCTTAATCGCTTAGCAAGCCAATCGTCCAAAGTAACCACCAACCATTTGTTTGGGTAAAAAATACACGATCTCGACAAAGTAACATTTAATGCATATTTCACACGACTAGTCTTAGATTAATATAAGGTCCTATTGATCGAGCAGAACCCTGACTTCCGTCGAGACTAATTCGAAGGTCGGTCGAGCGACGTACGACAGATGTCGAGGCTAATACTCGACCTCGACCATACTAACGTATAACCCAACATTCCTTTCTCATTTATTTAATGCAGGTTTAAATGCTCATAAGTACCAACGGTCATAACGGCTCAACACCATCAAGAACATTTATGAAGCGTGACAGTTACAAAAGACACACTTATGAAGAATCAAGGCTATAAATACCCAAGATCAACACTTCATTGGCGACAGAGGGAGAATACACCAAGTATACGTTTACAAGCTCTCCGAAGAATATTTACAATCTTTCGTTCATACGACAACATCAAATTACACACGATTATAGTGTTTTCACACACTACGCACACTTATTTTACAATCATACATCTATTTCCTGTATAGATCGTGTAATACATTGTGAACATCAGAGGACATCACCCCTGTTTGGTGATCATAGTACTTGACGACCCTTACTTGTCGTCCGCGGTTTTTTCCTCGTTGAGGTTTTTCTGCGTCACCAAATCCACTGTCTCCTTATTTTATTGTTTATTGCGCATAATTGTCTATCAGTTACTTTCTTTAGTTGGATAAAGATCCACGTCGACCTTAAGTTATTCATTGAGTAATTTTTGGCATTAATAGTTTGGCGCCCACCGTGGGGCCCCATCTAAAGAAATCCTAGACAACAGTGCATCGTGCTAACAATTTCCTCGAGTGTTTTTCGCGTTTTACAGGATAATGGAAGCTCAAGGAACTCAAGAACACATCATGGCTCAAATGATCATGGAGTTAAATGTAGCTCGTGCTTGAATCGAGACGTTGACAAACCAACTCAGGCAAGCCGTGGAGGAAAATGAATCCTTGAGAAACCGTAATGTCAACAACGCGGCGGGGCCTTCGCAAGGACAAAATGGTTTCAGTGCGCCCTGGACAGGACCACCTCTTCCCAACTATCCGAGCCCACTTGTCTCTGGTTTTCCAGATATCCGATGCCAACTTTGCCACCTTCACAACCGCCTTTCTTTGCTTCGGCAGCTCAGGTCCCTCCAATGCCATTCGCGACGTCATTACCTCCACCACCACCTTTCTTTTATTCGACGACATCAATCCCTACAATGCCTCCACCATTCTCGGTCTCCTCGATACCAATACCATCTTTCCAGTTCAACGGGTACGCTTCTGACTCGTCGCAGTAGAATAGCATAATTCAGGACATGTTCCGTCGGGTGTTCAAGGAAGCATTCCGGTCGATCCTGTCGCCCAAAGGTTAAAGATGTTGGAAGAGTAAAACGAACGTGTTCTGTCATTACTTGCCAAGCTTCCAGGAGCAGCGGTACCAGTCGACGTCGAACCTCGTACGGGGTTTCAGGCGTCACCTTTTGTTGATGAGATCGCAATGGTCGATGTCCCAAAAAAGTACAGTATCCCCACGTTCACACCGAAATACTCTGGTATCACAGATCCGACTGAACACGTCGCTCAGTATAAGCAATTAATGTAGACAGTCTCGATCCCTCACCAGTATCAGGAGGTATGCATGTGCAAAAGTTTCGGAGCAACCTTTATAGGTGCAACTTTGCAGTGGTTGATCGGTCTCAAGCTAAAGTTAATTGGATCATTTGCCGAGTTAGTGAACCAATTCCCCAACACTTCGACAGTAGTCGCAAGATGGAGAAAAAAACTAGCGACCTGTATTATGTCGCGTAAAAGGCAAGAGAATCCATCCAAAGTTAATTCAACAGGTTTAATGCAGAAATGATCACCGTCCGCAACTGTGACATCAAGACTGCAATCGAAGTGCAAGATCCCACATTGGTTGGGGAGGGGAACGAAAGTTGCCTTATAAGAGATTGGATACCTCCTCTACCAAACGCGTTTTAAAACAGTGAGTCTGGGTGTGTGGACAAAGCGGACAATATCTGGTACGGTTGATTTGGGATGTTACAGATGGTATCAGAGCCGGGAACCGGACTAATGTGCCAGCAAGGACGCTGGGCTCCCAAGGGGGGTGGATTGTAAGATCCCACATTGGTTGGGGAAGGGAACGAAAGTTGCCTTATAAGGGATTGGATATCTCCTCTACCAGACGCGTTTTAAAACCGTGAGTCCAGGTGTGTGGACAAAGCGGACAATATCTGGTACGGTTGGTCTTGGATGTTACACGAAGCTTACAGGCGTGGTTTAGACGAAAGTTCAGGTCTTTACACTGATCTGACAAAGTACACCCTCAGAGAACTTCGAAGACATGGGAGCAAGGACCTTGGCTTACCTGAGATTCGAGGACGATGCGACTTTTTGTCGAAAGCATTCCAGTGACAAGAAGCCATTGAGCATAAAGAAACTAGAGTTCAAGAGCAGATCGACAACAAAAATTGAGTCGTTGAGACAAATCTCAAACGTCCGGTTGGTCAAGAAAAAGGCCTTGACCTCGGCCAAGTTCCCTCAATATCCTAAAATCTCCTCATATGGATTTAAGGATACTTCCTAAGATTTGGTCGACGCATTGAAGACCACACAAGCAACTGTTCGTTGGTCGAAGAAAAGTGAAAAAACCGACGATAAGAAAGACAAGACCAAGTGGTGCGATTTTCACGACGACCATGGTCACACAACCGAAGATTTCATAGCACTCAAGAAGGAACTTGCTTGGCATGATCCAAAAGGAAACCTCAAAGGTATCCTCGACGGATAAGTGACATTTGATAGAAACACTCGACCATTGTCCCCCTATCATGAGAAAGTCGTAAACTGCGTGACTGGTGGATCGGACGTGTGTGGTTTAACCTATTCAGTAACAAAAAGGCATGCGTCTCAGAGGGAAAGCAATCTACCGATCCCTCGATCCTCACGATCGAAAGAAGAACAAGAGCTCGAGTCCATGAAATTAACATTTGATCAAGATGACTTGGGCGACCTATATCAGAAACATCACGATGGGGTGATCATCCAGCTCAAGATCGACAATTGTCTGACCCAAAGGGTGTTGGTTGACGGAGGAAGCTCAACAAACATCATCTTTCTCAATACCATTAAAGCTATGGGTCTCGATAAGTTAGAAATCGTCCGACGTTCGACAACGTTGGTCGGCTTCAATGGAGATGCGACGAGCACCTACGGAGAGACCGTCTTACCAGTCTATGCTAAGGGAATCAACAAGCAAACAAAATTCAATGTTATAGACTGTTCCTCAGCATAAAATGTCATTCTTTGTCGACCCTGGATTCACGACATGAGGGAAGTACCCACGACCTACCATCAGACGATGAAGTTCCCAACTCCATGGGGAATCCAAAAGATCAAAAGTGAACCGAAAGTCTCTCGGGATTGCTACAAGATAACGATGAAACCAGAAAGCAGTCCATCTAGCAATTACAGAACCAGGGTACTCCCGATATTGACGAGGGCTATTGATTGGAGGAAGTTATCCTGGACCAAGACAAGCCGGAGCAAGTCGTTTTCATAGGTTCGACGCTCGATCCTTCCATTAAAAAAGAACTAATATCTTTTTTGCGGGAACATGCGGACTGTTTCGCTTGGACGCACGAAGACATGGTCGACATAGATCATGACGTTATTTCGCATAAACTAAACGTGGATCCATCGTTAAAACCAATAAAACAAAAGCGACGAAAATTCGCTCCAGTGCGAAACAAAGTGATCAATGACGAAGTCGACAACCTCCTCAAAAATGGGAAGATATGAGAAGTGAAGTACCCCGACTGGTTAGCCAATGTCGTGGTCGTACAAAAGAAAAATGGCAAATGAAGAATTTGCATAGACTTTATAGATCTAAACAAGGCGTGTCCAAAGGACCCATTTCCTTTGCCACACATTGACTCATTGGTCGACGCAACTGCTGGACATGAACTCTTGACGTTCAATTGGACGCCTATTCAGGCTACAATCAAATACTTATGCACGTTGGCGATCAATAAAAAACAGCCTTCATGACGGATCGAGGTATCTATTGCTACAAGGTTATGCCTGTTGGTTTAAAAAATGTAGGTTCCACATATCAGCGACTGGTCAACAAAATGTTCAAGGACCAACTGGGTGACACTATGGAAATATACATTGACGACATGCTGGTCAAATCTCGACAAGCCGTCAATCACGTCGAACATTTACGACAAGCATTCGACGTACTTCGACAATATCACATGAAGCTCAATCCAACGAAATGTTCCTTCGGAGTCAGTGCCGGGAAATTTCTAGGATACATGGTGACTCGACGAGGCATCACAGCTAACCCCGACCAAATCAAGGCAATCGTCGAGATAAAATCACCAAGAAATTTCAAAGAAGTACAACGCCTAACCGGTCGAGTAACAGCCCTGAACAGATTCATATCCCGATCGTCAAACAAATGTCATTTGTTCTATAACGTATTGCGAAAGAACAAAGACTTTCATTGGATAGAAGACCATGAGAGAGCATTGCAAAAATTAAAAGAGTACATAATCAAAACCACAAGACAATGAGGTCTTACAGCTCTACTTAGCCGTCAGTTCTCACGCGGTAAGTGCAGTCCTAGTAAGAGAAGACGACAAGCAACAATTACCTATCTATTATGTAAGTAAGTCTTTACTCGACGCCGAAACCAAGTATTCCTCAATGGAATACTATCAATAGTCACAGTTGCAAAAAAGGTACGACATTATTTTGAATCACATCCTATAACTGTCGTTACGAACTTTCCACTCAAGTCTGTCCTGAGAAAGCCATAATTGACAAGTCGACTAGCGAAATGTAGCATATACCTCAGTAGTTATGACATCGACTTCAAACCCAGGACCGCGATCAAATCTCAAGTCCTAGCAGACTTTGCGGCCGAATTTAGTCCTGAACTAAAGAAAGAACCACAAAGCGAAGTTTGTTATGTGGCGACTAACGACGACAAACCCTGGGCTCTACATGTCGACGATTCGTCCAACACTAGGGGGACATGACTGGGCGTCGTCTTAGAGTCACCACATGGGGGCAAAATGGTTTACTCCATACGATGTGATTTCAATGCAACCAACAATGAAGCAGAGTATGAAGCCTTGATCGTCGGGATGAACATGGCACACGACTTGGGGGCAAAAGGCTTGCACGTCAAAAGTGACTCCCTCCTCGTCGTTAATCAGATGAATGGTGAATTTGCGGCTAAAGATTCAAAGATGATAGCATATCTCAAAGTAGCAAAGGCAAAAACTACAAAATTCGAGCCTTTTTCGATCAAATAAATCCCAAGAGATTTGAATACTCAAGCAGATGCTTTAGCCAATCTTGGATCGACACTAAGCAAACCATTGTTCGATGTGATTCCTATGGTACATCTAACTATGTCAACTATTGATCACGACGACGTCGGACAAATTGATAGCAACTACGAAGAAGATTGGTCGAGCGACATCATGAACTTTCTAGCACACGACCAACTCCCGGAAGATATAGCAAAGGCTCGGAAGATAAGATTTAAAGCATCGCGGTATGTCGTGATACAAGGCAGACTCTACCGGCGATTATCTACAGGACTTAATTTACGATGTGTCACAAGCAAAACGCAAGTCCAGAACATCTTACAAGAGATGCACGACGACGAGTGTGGTAATCAGTCAGGTGGTTGTAGCTTAGCCAATCGAGTGTCTCGACAAGGCTACTATTAGCCGATGCTACGACAAGACACAATCAAGTATATACAGAATTATGACGCATGTCAGCGACACTCAGGTTTGACGCATAAACCCTCAGAACCATTACACTCGACATTAGTTTCGTGGCCCTTACATGAGATGGGGAATGGACATCGTCGGTAAGTGACCACCTGCCCCTGGACAAAAGGTATTTCTACTCGTCCTTACAGATTATTTTTCCAAATAGGTAGAGGCAACCGCTTTTTCCCAAGTTCGGGATAAAGAGGTTATATCCTTTATCCAGACTACCATCATATGCAGGTTTGGCATACCATCCGAGATTGTCTGTGACAATGAGTCTCAATTTATAAGTGAGAGAACTCAACAGTTCTGTGAGGACTACAATATAAAACTCACGACATCGACACCACGATACCCTCAGTCGAATGGACTTGTTAAGTCGAGTAATAAAACGATTGTTAACTCAATCAAGAAACGTTTGAAAGCAGGAAAAGGAAGATGGATCGAAGAACTCCCTTCGGTCCTGTGGGCAAATCGTACGACTCCACATACGTCCACTAGACAAACCCCCTTTTCTTTAGTCTATGGTTGTGAAGCAGTTTTACCCATCGAGGTACAACTCCCTGTGACGAGGCATACATCGGTCGACCAAAACATGGTCGATATGAGCTACGACCTTGACACTCTTGAAGAACTTAGAGAATCAGCATTGATTCGAATGGCATCCCCAAAACAAACGGTCGAACGACACTTCAACAAAAACGTAAAGACTAAGGTCTTCTAAGTGGGCGACCACGTCATACGATGAGTGTTTCATAACACTCAGGAACCAAAGCAGGTAAACATTCCATCAAATGGGAAGGTCCTTATCGTATATCGCATGTCGTGGTAAAAGGTGCCTATAGGCTTCAAACTCTCGACGACCAGGAGATCTCACGTAGTTAGAACGCAACGCATTTAAAGAGGTATTTCTTCTAAAACCTTGAACTATTTTTAATACGATTATTCATCTCGAACAAGTACTAACTTAAGCATCGGAGGGTCGTTGGTTAGCCAACGACCAATCTCTGACGTTGTTTTTCTCCTAGGATCGCATGACATAAGACTACAAGTCTTTCGCATGACACGAGGTTACAAATCTTTCGTATGACTTAATCTCGCAAAACACCAGAGGGTGTGAAATCTAAGTTCTTAACTTAGAAATATTTTTCATTATGGATGAAATGCCTAAGTCGCAAGTATCTTTCATTGGATGACGTTGGCATGCCTTGGTCGCAAGTATCCTTGAACTTATTCCCATTATTTTCAAACGATATTCTTACGAGTTGTTTATTTGGTCGTACGATCTTTAAGTCCAGAAGAGGCCTTAAGTTGTCTGAACAACCCTAGTCGCAAGTTCAATGACATAAATTATTACAATTTAAAGTACTCGACGATGTAGCAAAAAGATCACTTATATTCAAAAGTTAACGGTTACAGGGGGAGGCTCAACCACTAACGGTCGACCTAAGGAAGTTACAAGTCAGAAGATTAAGAGATTAGGAAGGAGGAACATCTTCTGTCGGCATTGACATAGAAGCGTCGTCAGTTTGGGCCTCACCCGCCTTGGCCTCCTCTTTGTCGACCTCGACTTCCTCGACATCTTTCTCGTCCTCGGAGCCTAGGTGTTGATCCAAACTCTCTCAGTGATTTGATAACGACCCTCTTTTATACTTAGTGAAAATTACGTTATTATATGTATTAGTGTTTCATCATCAGCGATCAGACTGAGTTTGTTCAGTTATCGTTGATGACCTTTCTGTAAACATTTAATATGTATGTGTTTCACTTTCAGCGATCAAACTGAGTCTGTTCAGTTATCACTGATCGTTTCCTATGTAACACAGTTAACGTAATCCCTGAAGACAAGTCTCGCGTCAACATAGTTCATAACTGAATCGAAGACGATGCCACTGAACAATAGATAAGTCTACTAGTGACCTGATGCGGATATCAGCGAAGACCAGACAAATCTACTTACGCGAAGAAGCCTGAGGAAAAGCTTCAGCGATAGATGAACTTCTTTATCTCTGGAAGAAGAGATACTCAGCGATCAACGATCACAAAGCTTATGCCTCAAGTTTTCTTTTGTCTTACCTTGCACAACCAGTACGATGTGTCAGAACGGACAAGTCTCTGCCACAAATCGTACACCAACTCTGTCAACTACACTGTTCATAAAGTGGCCAAAAGCATGTCTCCAAAAGTGAGACTACCAAAGCCAATCTATGAATGCCACGTGTAAAGTACCCTGCCATGCATTTAATGCATAGGGTATAAATAGGAAGCTCACTCCTTCATCTGAAGGTGTGCTCAATCCTTGAACTCCAAAAAATAGAAACCCTTGTTTTCTATCTCTCTAAAGATCCCCCATTCTCTAAAATTCTTGTGCAACCATCTTAGTGTTTCTTAAGTTTGTTTAGATTGAGTCTGTCTTAATCTTATTCCGCAACAAACTTGTAAATTGTATTTTGATTTATCAATAAACAATTTATTAAACTGTAATTTCTGTGTTTGTATTCAACCCCCCCCCCTTCTACAAACTTGTTAAGCACCTTCGGGACCAACAAGTGGTATCAGAGCAGTTTGTTTAATCAAATAAACAAGATCTTGCTGTATACTCTTCCTTGCTATTCTAAAATGGCACTAAACACAAACACAAACTACTATGATAATGGTTCACTTTCTAAACCTCCTCGATTTAGCAGAGATAACTTTTCTCTATGGAAAAATCGAATGATGCTATTTCTTGAAGGTGCGGATCCTACTATACCTGAATATATAGAAAACGGACCCTATGAAACTGTTAGAATTATAGCTGCGGTTCCCGCTACTGCCACCACTGAAGCTGTCCCTGAACGATATGTCGTTAAGGAAATAAGACAGTGGAGTGATGAAGATAAAAAGAAGGTAGGCATAGATGCAAGAGCAAAGACCATTATATCAATGGCTCTGCCTGATGAAGTTTTCCATTCCATCATGCATCTAAAAACTTCTAAAGAAATGTGGGAAACCATATGTGTTCAATATGAGGGCACCACTGAAATCCAAGAGACCCGAAAGATTAACTTGGTAAGACAGTATGAAAGTTTTATCGCTGGTAAGAATGAATCTCTTTCTGACATTCATCAGCGGTTTAACTGCCTGATCATTGACCTAAGAACTGTTGGAAGGACCTATTCTAATTCTGAGGTCCTAACAAAATTCTTGGAAAGTCTTCCTGAAAGCTGGGACAGTTATTCAATATGTCTTAAGCTGACAAAGGACTTACATACTCTCTCTCTAAGCACTCTGTATGGAATATTGCTCAACTATGAGCAATCTAATCTCCTGAAGAAGAATCTTGTAAAAGATTCTAAAGACTCCAAAAGCACTGCTGTTGCTTTAGTCTCATCAGAGATAATTCCATCCCAGCGATCTATTCTCACCATCACTGAGTTAGATTCTGAATCTGAGGATTTATCAGACCCTGATCTTTCAGAGTTTAATGAGTCCTTAGCACTCTTGACAAACTCTTTTAAGAGATTTGCAAGAAAGAGTAACTTCCGAAGAAGTAAACCTCTCTCTCTTACTGAAAAGCCAAAATCAACTCCGGTTGATAAGGCTACAGCCACTTGCTATAACTGCGAAAAAATTGGACATTTTGCTAGTGAGTGCAGGTCTAAGAAGGTCTTCAAACCTTCTACCTCAAGAAGATCCAGTGATGACAAATACCATAAGCTGAAAAACAAATATCAAAAGCTGAAAAGCTATCAGCAAAAAGGTAAAGGTCTCATCGCTGAAGAACATGACTGGGCTGAATCAGAAGAATCATCTTCTGATGAAGAAGAAGTCGCTAATCTTTGCCTCATGGCTGAGATTAAGGAAGAAGTAGAAGAACCATCTGAACCTTCTATGAGCTACATATCATCTCAGGTATCTATCTCTACAAATCCCTCTCTGCCTGAAGCTGAGAGAAGTCGCGCTGTTGATGTGCTGACGATTGACCTTTATAATGCTCTAAACGACAAAACTCAAGCTGAAAATAAAAATGTTTATTTAACACAAGAGCTAGAGAAATGTCATGAAAAGATCAGTGAACTAAATCTTTTAGAAGAAAAGCTAAAAGATCAAGTCATTATAAATGAAATCATCAGCATTGAACGCGAACAAGCCATCGCTGCTTTAAAAGCAGAAAAGGCTCATGTTGAAAAATGGTGCAAATCATCAACAAAGATCTCTGAGATAATAAATGCTCAAACTCCTGAAAGTGATAAAACTGGTCTTGGTTTTTGGACACCACAGGATGATCCTAAAGAAGAAAGTTCCTCGCTTAAGTTTGGAACTTTTGTCACATCTTTCTTTGACACTTCTTATAATCAATTCTATCCCTGTTCTTCTTCTAATCCCATCCCTGAGGAGATATCTGCAAAATCTAAGCCTGCAGATAAAGGAAAGTCTATTCTCTCTCAGAAGGCTTCCAAGAAAACCAAACTGAAAGTTCCCTCCAAACCTTCAGTGGATAAACCTTTTAGCTCAGTGACAGAAATCTTTGATATCTGTCCTCCA
Source organism: Arctium minus (assembly GCA_954870635.1). NCBI lineage: Eukaryota > Viridiplantae > Streptophyta > Magnoliopsida > Asterales > Asteraceae > Arctium > Arctium minus. The sequence goes on along the minus strand of OX941080.1, from coordinate 37,911,059 downwards.
AAGCTGAAGGTTGATCTAAAGCCCGTGAAATCTGAAGAAATGAAAATTCCTCCCAGATCTCGTGCTAAAGGCATTCTTGGAGCTGGACCTGCTCATCTTAAGTTTTCAAAACCTTTTGGTTATAAATCCACCATCAGATATAGAAAATGTTATCACTGTGGATTCACTGACCATATTGCGAGCAAGTGTCCAAATACCACCGAAGCTGATAAAACAGCCGAAGTGAAGAAAAATGCCTCTAAGGCAAATAAAGTCACCAAAGTGAAAAATACCACTAAGGTTAAGAAATTAACCAAAGTGAAGATTACCACTGAAGCTGAATCTTCCTTATCCACTAACTCTGAAGGACCCATTGAAAAGTGGGTACCAAACAAAGCTTAATCTTCCTTATGTATGCAGGGATCAAAGGGCATCTGGTATCTCGATAGCGGATGTTCTCATCATATGACTGGACAAAGAGACCTGCTCACTGAATACAAGGAAGAGAAAGGTCCCTCTGTGACCTTTGGTGGAAATGGAAAAGGATTTACTCGTGGGTTTGGTGTCCTCAGCAATGGGACAACTACCTTTCGAAGAGTCGCTTATGTAGATGGACTGAAGCACAATCTTCTAAGCATCAGTCAGCTATGTGACAAAGACTACGAAGTTCGCTTTTCTAAGAAAGCATGTTCAGTGGTAGATGAAAAAGGAAAACTTGCTCTCAGTGGTTATAGAAGAGAAAATGTCTATGTAATAGATATGGACTCTACTATCACTGATAACTTATGTTTTCTCTCTAAGGCCTCTTCTGATGTCAACTGGCTATGGCATAAAAGGCTCTCTCATCTAAACTTCAAAACCCTGAATTCTCTCTCATCTAAGGAACTGGTTTCTGGTCTTCCTCAGCACTCATATGCTAAAGAATCTCTCTGCTCAGCATGTGAAAAAGGAAAACAAACAAGAGCTAGTTTCAAGTCGAAACAAGTTTCCTCAGTAACAAGTCCTCTTCAGCTCTTGCATATGGATCTATTTGGCCCTGTCAATATCCAATCAATAGCTGGAAAGAAATATACACTTGTCATTGTAGATGAATATTCTCGCTACACCTGGGTTATTTTTCTTCGCTGCAAGAATGATACTCCAGAAGAACTAATATCTTTTGTCAAAAAGATGGAAGTGCTGAATAATCTTACTGTTCGATCAATAAGGAGTGATCATGGAACTGAATTCAAAAATAGTTCCCTGAACAATTTCTTTGAGAACAAGGGAATCTCTCACAACTTCTCTTCAGTAAGAACACCTCAGCAAAATGGAGTCGCTGAAAGAAGAAACAGAACGATCATAGAAGCTGCTAGATCAATGCTCAGCGATTCTCACCTCCCTACTCAATTTTGGGCAGAAGCTGTAAACACTGCATGTTTTACTCAAAACAGATCGCTGATAATAAAGCGATTTGGGAAGACAGCTTATGAACTCTTTCTTGGAAGGAAGCCTTCTATCAGCTTTCTTCATATCTTTGGTTGTCAGTGTTTTATCTTAAACAACAAAGATCAACTTGGAAAGTTCGACCCAAAAGCCGATGATGGAATATTTTTAGGATATTCCTCCATCTCAAAAGCCTACAGAGTTTTCAACAAAAGAAGACAAACCGTAGAAGAAACCATTCATGTCACGTTTGATGAAACGCGCTCAGCGAACTCTAAACCAATCGCTGACAATGAAGAACTGAATACGTGGATGATCTCTCACTATAAAGGAACTGAACCTTTCTTCTCAAACCAACAGCACACTGAAACTCCAGCTGCTGATGAAGAACCAAGTATCATACCTCCCACCGCTGAATCCAACTCATGGATTTCAGCTGAACCTCTAAACACACTTCTACCATCAAATCCATCTACGTCTGAAAACCCTTCTGAAAGTATTGGTGTATCTAATGTTCAACAATTACTAGCTGATGAACCTCAAGCATCTTCATCAGTGACTGCTCCTATTGTTGATCCTATCACTGAAATAAGCAATCTTGCTCCTGCTCAGAGATGGACCAGAGATCACCCCATAGATCAAATTCTTGGTAATCCAGATGCAGGTATTCAGACACGACGAAGCTCAGGTAATATCTGTCTCTTTGTAAACTTTCTCTCCTTAATAGAACCAAAGAAGACTGATGATGCCCTCAGAGATCCAAACTGGGTCAGCGCTATGCAAGAAGAGCTGACTGAATTCTCTCGAAACAAAGTTTGGAATCTCGTTCCTAGACCATCTGATAAAACTGTAATAGGCACCAAATGGGTGTTTAGAAACAAGTTAGATGAACATGGAATTGTAACCCGCAACAAGGCTCGACTTGTTGCTCAGGGATACAGACAAGAGGAAGGCATAGACTATGATGAAACCTTTGCCCCTGTGGCCAGGCTCGAAGCAATTCGACTATTCTTAGCTTATGCAGTCTATAAAGACTTCATCGTTTATCAAATGGACGTAAAATCAGCTTTTCTGAATGGAAAACTGAATGAAGAAGTTTATGTAGAACAACCACCAGGGTTCTATGACCCTAAGCATCCAAATTATGTTTATAAATTGGATAAGGCTCTCTATGGTTTAAAACAAGCCCCTCGTGCTTGGTATGACACTCTCTCATCTTTTCTTATCTCTGAAAATTTTGAACGTGGCAAGATTGATAATACGTTATTTTTCAGGAAGATAAAAGGTCATATAATTCTTGTACAAATATATGTCGATGACATAATATTTGGTTCTACTAACCCATCTCTATGTACTCGCTTCGCTGAAAGAATGAAGAAATAATATAAAATGAGTATGATGGGTGAGCTGACATATTTTCTTGGTCTTCAGATTAAACAATCTGACAAAGGTACTTTTATCTGCCAAGGTAAGTATGTTAAAGACATGCTGAAGAAGTTTGATTTAACACAAACTTCAGCGATGAAAACTCCTATGGCACCACCACTGACACTTAACAAGGATCCATCTGGAAAACTTGTTAATGTCACTGCCTATAGAGGAATGATAGGCTCATTGCTGTATCTTACAGCAAGCCGACCTGACATCATGTACTCTACTTGTTTATGTGCACGTTATCAATCTGAACCCAAGGAATCCCATCTGATCGCTGTAAAGCGAATTTTCAGATATCTGAAAGGAACTCCTAACCTAGGTCTTTGGTATCCCAAAGACTCAGGGTTCGATCTAACTGGTTATTCTGATAGTGATTTTGCAGGCTGTAAACTTGACAGAAAAAGTACCACTGGTGGATGTCAACTCTTGGGAGGAAAGCTGGTAAGCTGGACAAGCAAGAAGCAAAATTCTGTGTCCACTTCCACAGCTGAAGCTGAATACGTAGCCGCTGGAAGCTGTTGTTCACAAATCTTATGGATGAGAAATCAACTATTAGATTATGACCTTCAGCTGTCAAAGATTCCTATCTATTGCGACAGCACTAGTGCTATCGCTATAGCAAATAATCCAGTGCTACATTCAAAGACAAAACACATAGAGATCAGATATCACTTTATCAGAGATCATGTGATGAATGGTGATATTGAACTTCACTTTATCCCTACTGACTTTCAGCTTGCTGATATATTCACCAAACCTCTTGATGAGACAAGGTTCAACTTTCTCATCAGTGAGCTTGGAATGCTGAACCTCGAAGAATAATTCTTCAGCGTTCATGTATTGTGTCAGTAATCAAAAGTTCCCCTCTCATCATTCTCTCTGATAAACATTCTGACTCTCAGGTATGTTCTCTCTTCCTCAAAGATGTTTTTCTTCAAAATATAAACTTTAATCACTGAACTTTCTTCAAATGATTAAAATCTTTTTGAAAAATACATTAATCACTGATATTTCCAGTCAGTGATCCTTTAAAAGGAAAATCTATCCCTATCTTTACAATCAGGGATACTTTTAAAAAGGAAAATCTGTCGCTGATTTTTCTTCAGTGATCATTTCAACGGACAAATGAACAGTCTCTCTCCTCTATGACGTCATTTGAACCGACAATCCACGACATGCCTTTTCTGACACGTTCGTCCGTTGCCCTCCTATCCAATCAACTTCGTGGAACGTGTCAATGTCATGATGATTTCTTTTCCCGCTTCATTCTCTCTCTTATCTCTCTTCTCTCTCTTCGTATAAAAGGAATTCTTCTCTCCTTTATACGGTTTACGCTTTCAAAACTTTCAAAGCAAGAAACATTCTCTCAAGAACACTCAAGCAAGTAAACCCAGAATATTGAATCTGCAACTCTTTTTCTTCAAGATACACAGGTTTATTTCATGTTTATATGCTTTGTTCATATGCTTTTTATTCTTTTAAAATCCTACTCGCTTTCTATGGATTTTATAAAACGTTTTTTTAAAACTAAAGATCATTCCTTCTGATTTTATGTTTTTAAATAAAAACCTTTTGGTTTTAAAGTGTTCTTCATTCTTTCTACCCAGAACACTATTTTTTCTCTTAAAAATAACTTGATAATTTTCCAGTTTCCCTTCTTCTATGGAAACTGGTAATCATATTATTTTTAATCTAAATCATTTCTTCTATTATGCCTCTTTCCATAACAGAAATGACACAGTCTTCAATCGTTGCTTCCAAGCATGTACGATTCGCCATCACTGAAGTTGAGATTACTAAATGTAATCATTTGGCCAGACTCGACTTCAAAGCTGACAAATACCCACATCTGGTGGAAGCTGCTGAATTCCTCAAGCAGTCATGCATAGCTTACGCGATCACTGTGGATCCTAAGCCCTCCAAGACTCTACTTCAGCAGTTCTGGTTCACTGCTGATGCAACTGAACTTACCAACAGGAAAGGCGAACGAGTCCCTGCTATCTCGTTCAGCACGGAATTAGGGCCAGGGAGCATGACCGCTCTTAGCCTCAGGAAATCTTTAAGATTCCCTGACAAACCAAAGAGTGGATTCGACGCACTCCCCACTGATGATGAGCTGATATTCTTCCTGGACGCAATGGGCTATTGTTGGGAAAACAAACCAAGATCCTCTATTCCTAACAAGAAGCTCACCAAGATTCTTAAAGCTCAGATGCCATCACAACTGAACTTTATCTTCTCGCACATAATTCAGTGCATGAGTGGGAAGAGTGGTTCGCTGGATCAAGCCAGCAAAACACAACTGCAGATGGCATACTCCGTTATCGCTGGTCAAAACTTTGACTACGCCACAGCCATCTTTGAAGATCTGAGGTCGAGATTAGAGAAGCCTGAACGAGATCCCAAGATCTCATATGTACGTTTCATATGTACGTATATCAAGTTCCTCTATCCCAACACCTATCCCACCAAAGATGATGGCACCTTTGCCAGGGTTGGTCAAAGATCACTGGAGGTCAAGCCACTCGCCGACGAGGTAAGTATCTCTCTCCTTCGCTCTCGTCTCTCTCTCCATTCTTCTTCATCTTCAGCGACCACGCAGACGGTTCCTTCGTCTGCTATCCCTGTCGCTACCACTACTTCTAAAAGACCATCAGCTAGTCCGATTGGTCCTTCCAAAAAGGCCAAAAAGACTAAGGAAAGTATACCTTCTAGTACTATACCTGAGGGAGCTTCTCAACAAGCTACCTTAGATGTTTTTGTGGGTCTTTCCTCCACAACTTCAGCAGTCACTCATACTGCCGTGTCAGCGATCTCACTCGCTGTCACATCATCAGTAACCCCACCTACTATCTCATTCCCTGAGATTAACCCCATCCCTACTTCTATTCCCAAAACTCTTCCCTTCTCTCCTCATTTGGTATCTGAACCCGCCACCTCCTCTTTCCCTATAGGACCTGAGCATCAAACTTTTGAGGAATCTATGCAGTTCTACAAAATGTTTGATACGTCAGGTACACCTATACTCCTAAACACTTCTCTCCCCCCCTCTCCAAATAAGCCCATATCTGAACTAACATTATTTTCAGGTCCTAGCTTGGCGACTGTTGACACGCATGTCAACAGTCTAGGAGAAAAGGTGGATGCACTCACCAACACCATCAATGAAACCACCAACGCCGTCAATCAGGCTGGTGAGGAGCTGAAGAAGTTGACCGCCACTTGCTCATCTAAAGCTGAGAACTCTCAACTTTCAGCTGTTGAAGAACAAGTCGTCCAACTCAGAGAGTCCTCTCGACTCTTTCAAGGGCGATTTGAGTCCCTTACCGCTGAAGTTCAGGGTCTCTCTTCCAAGGTTGACCTCTGCACGTCCCTTCTTCAGCAAATTCTACAGAAAGTCAATGCACCAGCTCCAGCGCTGCCTCCCTCATTCACTGAAGATGATCGTACCAACCTCAACATCGCTGTGGAATTCATTCATGATGTCACATGCGACATACCTGCGGTTGAAGACCGAGTTAAGCGTCTGGAGGCTGACGTTCAAGTGCTAAAAGCTTCAACAGCTACTCCAGCAGCTGAACAATCCCCTACCGCTGATAATGACAAAGTGGGGGAGAAAACTGAAGAAACCTCTATTGCTGCTGGGGAAGCTAAGGAACCTCCCTCTCAATCTGAGGGGGAGAAGGCAAAAGAATCCTCATCGATTCACTCCATTCTCTTTGAAGAGGATGATGAAGAAGATGATGAAGAGGAAGATGATCTAGATCTTGTTGATCAAGAAAAGGATCAGCCCTCCGATGACGACGACGACGATGAAGACCAATCTATGTGGTTCTCTAAGCCGAACGTCGTATCAGGGACAACTTCGCAAGAGGTTGTCAAAACAGGGGTGAGAGGTGATACATCTTCAAGTGTTCCTTCGCAAAGCAAAGACAAGCAACCAATCGCTGAAGAATGCTTGAGGACTGGATCACAATCTGAGGGGGAGCATCCTTCTCAGGTATGTCTTTCAATTGTACCACTTTTCTACTCTTTCCAAACCCCTATGTCTTTCTAGCCTTTATCTCTCTCGTTCTAAAAATACACTTATCCCTTCTTTCCTTCTTTTTCTAACCAGACAGTTCTCACCCCTGCTTAAGGGTTCTGAACTACAAATAATACCAGCGGCTATCGCTGAAGAAATAATCCCAATCTCTATCGCTGAGATTGATGAAGAAGAAGAAGATTCCCTGGTCCATCCAGGAAGGCCCTCTCGACCATCTCATTGGTCAGAGGAAGTGATGAAGAAAAGAGTTGAAATGATCGCTCAACTAGAAAGTCAACGGCTGAAAATCCCTCTTCAAACATCCACAGAGCTCGACTTCCACACTGAAGCTGAAAGAGAAGAATCTGCCAAAGCTGAGAAGCTGATCGCTGAATGCAAACGAGATGCCCAACTCGCTTTAAAGATTCAATCCTCTCAAGTTAGGGACAAAAAGCTGAAAAGCAAACCTGTGGAAGTTCAAGCAGCACTACTGAAAGAAATTGAAGAGGAACGCTTCAAAGAACAAGAGATCAACGATAAGTCTATCGAATGGTGCAAACAAAAGATGGATTATCGTTCTGATCTTCTTCCAATATCAGCCGTGACTATCTCTGGTCGCAAGAAGAAAGATCAACTCTCAGTGACCATGGAGATTACCAGAGAGGATGGAACCCAAAAAGCAATGTACGTATCAAAACTTGAAAGCTTCGGATTTACGGAATGGTTAGAGTTCTGGGATGCGCTGAAGAAATCCAAATCTACATACAGAGGCTACGTTGAAGGACTCCTTGAAGCCCTCATACATAGAGTCGTTTCTGTACTAAAGCTGCCATCTCCTCTTCCTCCCAAATCTTTGAAACTCAAGAGAAAAATTGGGTCCTCCTCCTCTGAAGATGTCTCCATCATCAGGAATGAAACTTCTATCAAATTTTCAAGAGATGCACTGTTTGGTCCTCCTCCTGATCTTTCAGTTCTGGACTTATCTCTGCCTCCTGGTGGTCCCTTCCAAGCTGGTCAAGTAATCGACAAGCCTTATGGAATATTCTTCAGAGATGATGATGAGGAACTCAGATTTCAAAGAATCTCTGAGATTCCTATCTGTCCTCTGAATCATCTCAAGGATCTCTTATGCTTATGGTGTGACTTCTTCCCTGCTGCTGACAAAATTAAAGAAATTATCAGTCAAGAATCTTTGGAACGAAGACAGAAAGGAGAAGAAATACCTGAGTATATGATCAATCCTCCCAAATCTTCTTATAGCTGATAGATTAGTTTTCTTATCTGCAATCTGTTAGTTATACTTACAGTAGTTACTCACTTGTACTTATGATTTTCATATCTTGTAATTCTATCCCTGAATTAAATGAAAATTGCAGTGATGTACTTAACCCTATCAGTACTGTAAAAGATCCCTCAAAATAGTAATTGGGACATGCATTCTATGAGTCCTTTTTATTCCTATATTTTGAATTAAAAAGTAATTTTCTTTTGTTACTTTGTCATTATCAAATAGGGGGAGATTGTTGATCCAAACTCTCTCAGTGATTTGATAACGACCCTCTTTTATACTTAGTGAAAATTACGTTATTATATGTATTAGTGTTTCATCATCAGCGATCAGACTGAGTTTGTTCAGTTATCGCTGATGACCTTTCTGTAAACATTTAATATGTATGTGTTTCACTTTCAGCGATCAAACTGAGTCTGTTCAGTTATCACTGATCGTTTCCTATGTAACACAGTTAACGTAATCCCTGAAGACAAGTCTCGCGTCAACATAGTTCATAACTGAATCGAAGACGATGCCACTGAACAATAGATAAGTCTACTAGTGACCTGATGCGGATATCAGCGAAGACCAGACAAATCTACTTACGCGAAGAAGCCTGAGGAAAAGCTTCAGCGATAGCTGAACTTCTTTATCTCTGGAAGAAGAGATACTCAGCGATCAACGATCACAAAGCTTATGCCTCAAGTTTTCTTTTGTCTTACCTTGCACAACCAGTACGATGTGTCAGAACGGACAAGTCTCTGCCACAAATCGTACACCAACTCTGTCAACTACACTGTTCATAAAGTGGCCAAAAGCATGTCTCCAAAAGTGAGACTACCAAAGCCAATCTATGAATGCCACGTGTAAAGTACCCTGCCATGCATTTAATGCATAGGGTATAAATAGGAAGCTCACTCCTTCATCTGAAGGTGTGCTCAATCCTTGAACTCCAAAAAATAGAAACCCTTGTTTTCTATCTCTCTAAAGATCCCCCATTCTCTAAAATTCTTGTGCAACCATCTTAGTGTTTCTTAAGTTTGTTTAGATTTAGTCTGTCTTAATCTTATTCCGCAACAAACTTGTAAATTGTATTTTGATTTATCAATAAACAATTTATTAAACTGTAATTTCTGTGTTTGTATTCAACCCCCCCCCCTTCTACAAACTTGTTAAGCACCTTCGGGACCAACACTAGGTCCTGTTCATTCTCGACCTCTGCGAGATAAGTCTCAAGGTCCTCCTTCGCGTTGTCCAGTGGGTTCTTTCCCATCAAGTGATGCCTCATCATCGCCGCCTTCTTCGTCATCTAGGTGAAGGCCTCTATAGCCTTCACCTCCACCTCCAACTCCCCGATCTTGGCCTGTAGTTTGGCCTCCCTATCCTTTGCCTCCCTGGTCTCTTTTTCATTTGCGACCAGGGATACGCGGGCTCGATCCAGCTCCCCTTAAGTCCCCTCCAGGATCTCGCTCGACACACGAAAGTGCGACTGCAAGTCTGCCACCTGGCTGTTGGAAAACTCCGCGACCTTGATGGATTTTGCGAGCTCCGCAGGGAGTGACTTCACCTGAGCCCGTGCATCCTCCTCTCAGGAGAGTGCAGTTTTCTCCCGGTCGAGAGTTGTCCTCTCCTCGTCGAAAGCCCATGGCATGGACTGACGGAGCTTCTCCATGTCCTCGAAGAGCCCAAGCGAAGCCTGGAACACCTGTAAACAACGCAACATGCACATGTTAGTACGACAGATAAAACAAATGAGACACGAAAGTAAAGCACCAAATCCTTACCATCAAGGTCAGTCTAGAGATGTGAGAACCGACGTCATCGATCTTCATCATCTTGAACTTGTCCTTGAAGTTCGGGAGCAGGAACTTCGAAAAGTGCGGGAATATCCTCACACGGTCGAGGACATCATCTGGCATAAAATCAGACGGCAACGTGAAGTGACCGTCTGAACATCCGCGGGTCCAGAGGCCCAGTCGCCTGAAATCCCGCTGAGGCCTCTGCCGCCTCGATTTTCCCCAAATCCTTGACATCAGGCTCCTTTTGGGACCCCACAACCGGAGGCGCGAAGTTTATAGGGACCACCGAGATCGGGTCATCCATATTCGCCTTCTCGGGGCTAGTATCTCTCGACGTGCCAGCACCCTCGACGACGGTTCTCTCAGGAACGTCGTCCTTGGCTTCTTCGGCAGTCTTGCTTCCGCAGCAGTTGCAGTCGCCGCTTTCCTATTCTCCTTGCCCAAACAGGAATGCTCGAGCTCGACCTTTCTTCGGTCACTCAAACCACCTATCACAGAAACCACATGACAACGTTAAACATAAAGGAAAACATGTCCAGAGAGATAATGTAGAAAGAACATAAGTTACCTGCCATCTCCGCTTCTCTTTCTTCTTCTATTTCTTCATCTCTCACCTATTCGACCTCTGCAACCTCAGGAGACTTGACTATGGTCATCTCGTCGTCATCTCCTGTCAACGATAACGAATAAAACGACCGATCCGCTGAGCTATAACCCAAGAACTGGGTTACCTTGTAAACCAAATTGCCATGCGGTTTGACGTCGTCAAACTTGATAGCTACAAAAAACGAAAACAAGTTAGAAGATATACAAACAACGAAAGAACATATGACTCATAGAAGGTACAAAGACTCACTTGATGTATTCCAGTTCGACTCGAGCCACTTGTCGTCGACACCTAACGAGGCCATACGCACAAAGGCGTATCTAGACTTCCACCCGCGGTCATTGACCGCGGTGTTAAGAACCAAAGTACGATCTTTTCGATACTTAGAATGCAGGCTAGGGGGATGGAAACCATCACCCTTTATGGAGTAAGAGGTGAGGAGATCATTCACGTCGACTGGTGACTCCAAGTCTTTCGTTAGTCGCTCAATCACTTGAACGACTCTCCAGAATTGAGGCATCAATTGCCCCGGAGCAAGGTCAAAGGCAAGCATAAATAACCTCGATAGAGGTGAGTAAGGCCACTTAAACCCTATTTTAAAAGGGTACTCGGATATCATGAAGCACCCTTCAGGACACATGTCCGGTCTCTTCCGACCAGGGGCATCGAGGACAATCCCCGCCGGTATCTGCGCTAAGCCCCTAAGAGAGACCAGGTCCATTGGACTCTGGGTTGTACTGAAAGGCTCGCTAGACATCTCTCAAAACAAAAACTTAATTTCCCTAGAGGATGTTGCACTAAAACAGGTGTACTAAGAATCAAAGAAAATCATACCTTAATAAACGGTCTAAAAACTTCGAAAAGAACCCAAATTAGGCGAAGAACGTATAAAATTTGGTAAGGATCGCACGAAGATTCGAAAAAAATATCTCTCTAAAAACAACATGAACACGTGAAAGGAAACTATCCCCGAATATCTCATATTTATACGTAAGGGTCGAATCGAGTAGGTTAGCTCGATGCTCGACACGTGTCGATAGACTCTTCAGGAGCACGCCTGGATGATCGACACCTTTCACTCATAGCTGTCATGCGTATTCCCCAGGCCATCATGACGTCACGCGTGTCAGGGAATCTAGTTAGAAACGAACCGTTTCGGTTATAAAGCAACAAAGACCTTTCCCCAATCGACACATGACACTCGACAAAACATTTAAAATTCCCGCCAAGAAAAAATTTAAATTTTGGGGGCAAACTGTTTGGGTAAAAAATACACGATCTCTACAAAGTAACATTTAATACATATTTCACACGACTAGTCTTGGATTAAGATAAGGTCCTATCGACCGAGCAGAACCCTGACTTACGTCGAGACTAATTTGAAGGTCGGTCGAGCGACGTACGACATACATTGAGGCTAATACTCGACCTTGACCATACTAATGTATAACCCAACGTTCCTTTCTCATTTATTTAATGCAGGTTTAAATTCTCATAAGTACCAACGGTCATAACGGCTCAACACCATCAAGAACATTTATGAAGCGCGACAGTTACAAAAGACACACTTATGAAGAATCAAGGCTATAAATACCCAAGATCAACACTTCATTGGGGACATATGGATAATACACCAAGTATACATTTACAAGCTCTCCGAAGAATATTGGCAATCTTTCGTTCATACGAAAGCATCAAATTACACACAATTATAGTCTTTTCACATACGACGCACACTTATTTTACAATCGTACATCTATTTCTTGTATAGATCATGTAATACATTGTGAACATCAGAGAACATCACCTTTGTTTGGTGATCATAGTACACGGCGACCCTTACCTGTCGTCCGCGGTTTTTTCCTCGTTGAGGTTTTTTCGCGTCACCAAATCACTTGTCTCCTTAATTTATTGTTTATCGTGCGTAATTATCTATTGGTTACTTTCTTTAGTTGGATAAAGCTCCATGTCAACCTTAAGTTATGCATTGAGTAATTTTTGGCATTGACACCATTTATGTTTGGGAATGATTCATTTGCTTCAAAACCGTCGATGGCCATCTATGTATGTAAGGAATTGGGAGTTAGTAGTCTCAAGTAAAAGAAAAACGAATCTATTGAGAGGGAGGACTACTCGATCATCTCTAGTTGTGTCGTTTTTCATATTAGAATTAAAATCATAGCCTTAAATTTGTAGGGAGACGCTAGCCACTTCAAAGATCGGTTTGGGCTACGACTTGTACTGTGAGTTACACGTGATTTATTTTTAAATGGTTGCATGCTTTATTTATAATTATTTACAAGCTTGCTTGAAGTTTCTCGAGATTTTGAATATGTCGTTTATGAATTAAACGTGAAATGTTTTTATGATATGTGTTTTAGGTTTTTGTGTGGCAATGAGGGCGTACTGCGGTGTAAGACTATATGTAATAAAGCGAGCATGTTGTGTGAGTTTGTCTAAGTCGTAAGTGAGACCATGTTGTGTGAGTTCGCCATGTCAGGTTGTGTGAGATAGACATCTCCCATAACGTCATTAGCTTTGTGATTTATTTCGTTTTCACATGATAAGTTTATGATGCTTTGTAAAATTTATTTATATTTATGTGCATTAAAACCGTGAATTCACTGAGCCCAAGGCTCACCCAACTCTTTTTCAAAATAATCATGTAGTCATGTAATAACCATGTTCTAAATTTATTAAGTTTGGAAGTTTAAGATATAAAGTGTGTACACCTTATATCTTGAGGGGTCTCTTTTGTAAATGGACTGTCAAAAAGTGGATTCCCTTCTCATTTTTTTATGCAAATCATATGTTGTGTGTGTGTGTGTTTGTGTGTGTGTGTGTGTATGAGAGAGAGAGAGAGAGAGAGAGAGAGAAAGGGGGGGGGGGAGAGAAAGCTTGGAGGAAAAGAAAGAAAACTGGGAAGGAAAAATGCTCTCTTAAATGGATTTTGAAAGGAAATTATCTTAATGAAGGACTCTTGAAGTTTGAAGAAGAAATTGGGTGAGTTTTATCATCTAGCAAGGTAATATTCTTCTCTATAATCTTGGTTTACCTCATTATTGGAATATTGCAATTTGAATTGATATTCTAGGGTTTATTTGGGTATTTTTGGAATAAAGGATTAGTTCTTCATGTAAATCCATCACACATACGATTTTTGGTATTAGATTTGGAAGTTGATTACGTTTTTCTATTGAATCCTTAGGTTGATTTCAAACCATCTATGTATGGGAAATTTAATTTCAGAGAAGGTTTATCCATGGTGTTAGATTTAGTAAAATGGATTTATTTTGGTGATTGATTGTTTAAAAATGATTCAGTGTTAGTTTGAAATCCCCTTTGAGTTGATTATATATTGGGTCAATCACTGAATTAGGTATAAGATGGAGAAATGAGGAATTGGTGGTCTGAAACTGGGATTTTGGAAGTAGCAGCTCGATCAGTAAGGCAGCGTGACTTGGCGCGCGACTAAAGTCGTAGCGTAAGTCGCGTGGAACATTGTTTTGGTGCATTTTCAATTTCTTTGTTTCTCGTTTCGGGCCAGGGTCAAAGCATTACTATAAGAGATTTATTAGAGGAGTATAAAATTTTGATTTTGGGAAAATTGAAACGTATTTCATAATTTGGTTAATTCAGGCGTTCGGTTTGACCTCTTTAGTTGTTAGGCTTAAGGTGGGGGTGTGCAGAGCCACAGGTAAGTTCCTTTGTCTTTTTTTACAAGCGTGGAATCGTTCATACATGTATTCTAAACTCTGATTATGGTTATATGATTATGAGTGATTTTGCATCACATTATGTCGTGTTTGATTAAATGTTATTTAATTGTAAAAACTCTATGATTTCGGTATGAATTATATACTTGGAAAGTTTGGACAAACGTTTACTCGAATTTGTTTTTTGTGGAAGGGTTTCCTAGGCTATGCCTAGACTAATCTCTTAGCAAATTATGACTGTAAGACATCAGCTCTGATTAAACCTCAGTGGCCACAATTGTTGTGTACGCCTGGATTTGATTCATGGATAGATGGGATATTCCACCACATCCTCCAGGGCCTTAACCAGTACGCCACAACCCTTGTGGTTTTTACTTGAATTTGTTATTATTGAGCAAATGATGTTTAAGGTCGTTTATATTATGATATCATGGTTTGGTTTTGGTGTTGGGTTGCACAGTGGGATTAGAGTACCTTGGGATAGTGGAAAATCACTTGGGAGTTATATTATACCGTGTGCCTTGAATTCGTTTCATGTGCATATTGGAATGGCATCTACAAGGGGTCACGGGGATCTAATGGGGCCCCGATTGTGGACATCATGGTGGAATGATGGTTGGCTATGAACATTGTGCAAAAGCCTGTGGTTTGTGTTGAGTGTCTATCTGTTATTGTTAGGCCTTTATGGCGGATTTTATGTTATTTTGGAACTATTTAAACCGTCTCTTGAGAGAGAATTCACTAGACCTTATGGTCTAACCCTCGCTTTTCAAAACTTACAACCATTTTCAGGTAAGAGAGTGGTTGGAAGCTCCTTTAAGAGAAAGGAGAAGATGTGAAGTTAATAGAGGAGGCGAGAATTAGTGAGGGTTTTATAGTTACCCTTATACATTTATAAATCTAAGTTGGGGGTGTGTTTAACCGCTGCAAGCTTTGAGAATATTGTAATACTTTGAGATTATTGAAATAATCCATAATCGACTTTAATATAAATCAATGCCAAGCGGCCCCAAAACAACAATTCAAATATCAAGGTTTGTGGAAACAACCTATTACACAACTGAGATTTAATACAGAATTAACTAAATCCGGGATCTATCAAACAATCTTCGCCTACACCACGCTTCTCGCCTACTACTTCTCTTTGCCCTTGCTAGAACCCTTTGTCGGGTACTTTCTTGAAAAGGTTTTTAGTTTGGAAAGAGCGAGGGTTAGACCGAAAGGTCTAGTGAGTTCCCTCTAATACAGTTCATGCCAAAGCCACATAAAAGATTTATTGAAATATAAACCAATTCAGCTTTTAAAATAAAACATCATACTTACAAACACGCTTCTGGCACACACTACCATTACGCGGATGTGATAGCGTGTCTGGCTCAAACTGCCTTATTTGGGACACACCCCCCAATAGCATATATGGGGCACACACCCGGGTATGAGCACAGGCGGGACACACCCCCCGACTTGGCCATCTCTCTAACAACAATGTATGCATACATTTCGACATATCAAGAATGATAAAAGCATAACTAGCATTAGATGATAAACATAACCCGCATTTAACAAAATCTCGCATATAAAATATCACGTAATCATCAACAAGGATTGGGTTAGAAAAAAACTCACCTGCTAGCAAGGACTTCCTTAAGCAGCCCTTAACCTTTAACCGGTCACCTAAGGTAAAAGGATTAAAAGATCAGACCTGACTCTACAAGAAATAAATCTAACAGACCCGTCTACCGGTTCCTCAACCGAATCTTCCGCCTCTCGGATCCCTTTCACGGCTGTCGACTCCCGACTCCCGGGTCTTCCCGGGTCTAACCCACCTCCCGAGCTTCACCCCACCCGTTCGCCTGAATCCCGAGCCATGCCTAGGTCCCCCACTCCCGGTCTCCCCGGGAAATAACATATCCCCGGATGCCCTCGACTCCCGGGTCCGTGCCCGGGTTCCTTCACCGGTATCCTCGGGAAATAACATACCCCCGGACGCCCCCGACTCCAGGGTCCATGCCCAGGTTCCCTCACCAGTCTCCCAGGTAACAATCCATTTAGGACCCCGACTCCCAGGGATTCACTCCCGGGTCTAAACCCCCGGGTCCTCCCGACTGGGGTTTCCAGTTTCGGCGATTGAGTAGGTTTTTGAGCCGAACAAAGGGGAGACCCTTCATCAGACCAAACCTCCCAATACTTCAAATCCAAAGATGTGTTATAGGTTGATTCCTACTAACCACAACTCAAGAATACCTCTTAAATCGAACCGACAACAAAGATTTTGAAAAGGAGATCATTTAATATCAAAGCCAAACTTCCTAACATCTATCTGAACCAAAACTTAAAGAGTAGAGTTTGGATGGTGGATTACCTTCACGAATACGATGGCAAGAGCTCCTTCAAATCAATCGTTCTTATTCCTCTAGCTCTCTCTCAATTGTTTTCCTTCTCTTCCTTCCTAAAGTTCTCTGATAATAGCCGCCTCAAAATAAAATGGAGAATTTAGGCTTTAGGGTTAAAATCCCCTTTTCTCACAATTTGCCACCTAGCCCCTCACTTTGGGTTTTGAGCAAACTCCCCCCCCCCCCAACTCTACCTTATTAAAAGAAATTGGATATGGTTATTACACTACCCCCCCTCAAAAGAATTTCGTCCCAGAATTCCATCGGCGAACAAACACGGGTATTGGGACCTCATGTCCGACTCTAACTCCCAAGTCGCCTCTTGGCCATTATGGTATTCCCATTGCACTTTCACAAGACGAATCTCCTTAGTCCTTAGCTTTTTCTCCTTATGGTCCATGATTGCCACCGACCCTCTACGCAACTCAACTTCTCACCCACACGAAAGTCATCCAATGGTACCACCACATTGGTCACCACCAGACACTTCTTCAAGTCTGACACATGAAAGTAGGGTAGACACCCTGCAACTCCTCGGGTAAATCCAATCTATAAGCTACCTTTACCACTCGTTCTATTGTAGTGAAAGGACTGACAACCCTAGGCCTCAACCTTCCTTTCTTCCCAGAATGATCCACAACCTTCCAAGGCGGGACTTTTATCATTACCTTGTCCTCCTCTTGGAACTCGAGACTCATACTTTTCAATCTAATCAACTTAGCTCCACTCAGTTGCCCAAGCCATTCTGATCAATTTCATAGTCGAAATATATCCATCGGGTTCACCCCTCGATTAACCACCACTTTCTTATGTTAGAAAGGATTCGTCTAACATATTTGCAGTGTCCCCAAACATCTAAACCAGATATTTTCTGCTTCGCCCACCCACCTGGACTATCGGTTTTCAAAACACATCATGTTAAGGTTTTTACATACAATTTCACTTCTTAGAAGAAGGAATTTTACCAGAGTCAACTCCCCGACCACATGCATTCCTAACTAAAATAATAACCACTCAACTCGCTAACAAAACATATAGCCAACCTTAGTTATCACAATAAACTCACAGTTATGAATTTCTTCATCCGGTAGCCTTCCATTGCAAAGTAGCTTCTCTCATTATGACATACGTCTAACGCAAAAGCACTTTATTTCCTGAACCACACAGATCACATCCCAACGGTGCTACCCAACCCATACGCAGTATACATACATTGCTCCAAAGGTCATCACCCCATTCCCACATAAATGAAAGGCAATTCCACATTTCATGACCTTCATAGTTTACTAGCTCCAACTGAAACAAAACATAATGACACCCACTTCAATTTCTCATCGCATCCAACAATCGTCCCATCATATTCGTAATAAATTCAACATTTACTCGCACGACAGGGAGTGGCCATGCTCACCAAAAACTATTTCAAATAGCTTAACACTATACGACAGGTTCACTTGGAACCTTTTCCACACAATACCAAACCTGACACAAAGTGTAACACCTCGAAATCCATAGCCAAGAGGAAGACAAAATGTGCGGCAGTGTTCCTCCCGAGTGTCCGCGCGGGTCGAACCGCGCGGGGATCTGTCCAAAAGGCGGCGCGCCTCGTCGCGCGAGTTGGGCTGCACCACCACTCACGCGTGTGCACTGTGCGCATATAAAAGAAGGAAAACCGACCTCCACCCTATTTTTTTTAAAAACCTCAAATCTCCTCCCCCCCCCCCCTTCTCTCCCAAACGGACCCCCAACCCTAAATTTGAACCCTAGCTCATATTTGGGGGTTTTCCTCATAAAACTAAGTGTTTCTTCTTCATCTAGCAAGTTGGGAGCTAGAACCAACATCCTTCCACCTTCATCTTTTCCAAATTTTCTAGGGTTTCACCCAACCCTTTTTCACCATTTTTGAAGATTGGAAGCTTGGGGCTCATCTTGGTGACCTAGAGGTATCTTGGTTGGTGGATTCAAGTTATAGTTAAGGTTTTGGAGGTCTTGACTTTGAGTATTCAAGTTTCTTCAAGGAAGTTCAAGTTGGGGTAAAATCTAGATTTAGCCTAAATGAGTTCAAGTTGATTTGTGAAAACGTTGTAAAAGCTAAAATGTCCATTTTAATGTATTTATGTGTTTTACATGAAATTGTCAACTATCAAGTTATTTGGTAACTTTTGATTATTTGAAGTTTTTAGCTTATTAAACTTTATAAAACACCCACATTTGGGATTTTTGGGCATTTTGATAAATGTGTCATAAATGAATGTGTTTTAGATGATTAATTGCATAAATAGATATTTCGTCAAATATGCACTTTTAGTGTTTGTCGGGTTTTATGCATCATTCATGAAATGGGATGTTTTGAAAGTATGAATATGTGAGTCCTTTGGTTTTGGTCATTCCCGACCTTGGGAACATTTTAGAAATAGTAAACCTTTTTGGGTTTTGGGCCGAAGGCCAGTTGTGATTTGAGAAACAAAGATTTTGGGAAAAGATATATTTAGACTATACGACCATATTGGCTAGCGTATTTTAGCCGAACGTCTATTATGCCTTATGGGTCTTGATTTACACTCAGATGAGCCTTGGAACTTTTGTTCAGTTTTGGTAGCTCGTTAAGGAGCCTTTGACGTATGGTGTACTTAGTTGCATCTTACTTAAGAGTTACATGTTTTGAATGCGTTAGTTCATTCGTTGGAGTCATATGACGTTTTAGACTGTAATGCATTGGATCCATAGGCATATGAGTCAGTCAGTTGGTTTAGTTGGGGACTTTATCCCTGTTTTGGGACTAAAAATTATTTATGGCTAGCGAGAGCTCGAGGTATAGATCGTGGGTGGTTGAACTCGATAATCATGTAACCTTTAGTGAAGGGCTCGAGGTATAGATCGTGGGTAGTTAAACTCGATGCCCGTTTGTAATCCAGTCTGGTTACTCATCGTGTAATTTAGTGTCCGCGTTTGAAGTCTAGTGAGTGGTCCCCAAGTCATGTTTTATGGAAGCTTGCGGTGGTGCTCTGCAGAGCCGTATATGGAGCTAAGTCTTGCGGTGGTGCCCATGGTAAGCCAGATACGGGGACTTGTGGCTTTTGTGGTGACACTCATCTAGAGGTCGTGTAGGCACTAGGGTCATTTGGGTATCCTGTGGTTGTAGCTCGATATGGAGCCGTATACGGGGATCCATGACTCTATGTGAAGCTCGAGAACATCGAGTAGTGGCTTAACTTTGTTTGCCCGTCACTTTCGATAGAATTCGGGTCTCCCCCGTCACCGATAGGTGTTGTTTTGGGTGTTGAGTTTTATTATCCATGTTTTCAGTGACGCTTTGTTTATATGGGTTTTTACCCATGGTTTATGGGTTGAGTATTATGCGCCACCCGTGTTTTGGGTGTTTCGGGATATAAAGTTTTATCCGCGTTTCATAAATTGGGAGTCGTTTTCTATTCTCGTTTTGAGTAAGTTTTTGTTTAAATTTAATTTACGAAAGAACGTATTGTATTGGGATCTTGGTCCTTAAAACAGTTTGGTTTGGAAAACGTTTATGTTGGTGTCTCCTTCATCTAAAACGCATATTATTGGAAAACGAGTCGTTTTCATATTTGAAGCATATCATTTTGAAAGACTGTGATTTCAATTGCATTATTCCTTTTTATCGATATATTTATTAATGTTGAAAACTCTTGAACTCACTAGGCGTTACCTTAACCTTTTTATTTGTCGGCATGTGCAACAGGCTTCGTTGGGAATAGTTCTAGTGACACTGTGAAGAGATGAGTGCTAGTTGTGTGCTCGGAGAGTGATTAGCTTGTTGAAGTCTTTCGCCTTTGTTTTGGGAAGAGCAACTTGTGTTCGGGGTTGAATAACACCCGACTTTGGTTTAGTATTTAATATTATTGGAGATTTTATTTGTTGAGGGTAGATATAGAATTTTAGCTTGTGCAATATAATGAGTTTTGAATTGTATGAGGGAAGTTTTGTTCCTTATGTCGATATTGTACCGAAATTTTAAATTAGTTGCTCTTACCATATTTGAGGGTGTTACATAAAGGTCTTAGACTCTGAGAACTCCATCCACCTACCTTTTTCCACCTTCTTCTCGAAAATCACAAGCATGCTTCCAAATCTCGACTCACTAACAGGTGCAAGTTTTCAAACCTACCGCACGATTTAGATTTCTCAACACCAGAACCATAATATACACCATCATCTCCTTCTCACACCCTTTCTAGAAGTTCTTAAACCCACTACTGGCCAATCTGAAAACATAGCTCCCATTTTTGTTTCAATTGTCAAACTTCTTACTCTCCGATTACTCACTTACTCAGACATAATATCTTCTCTCTCTTCACGCTTGCATGGAACACCGCCAATCCAACATTACTTACTTCATTTTCTGACAATTCCAAATGTGTCGAGAGCACATTTACATTACTATGCTTAGCCAACGGTTTCCCACAATTCTTACTCGAGATATCTAACCATGCCCTCTCACATAATACTCAATGCTTGGAAGCGCCGCACAACTCTAGCTTTCCAAATAGGGTTGTCCTATCCGCTTGAATTCCTTCACCCCCAAAGGATACTTCGACATTCCCACAGATTATCATAACTATTGCCATAACCTCAAGAACTTATCAATTCGACATTTCCATCAATATCTTAGTGGAATAAGATAGATTCACCCAACAACTTATCGCAACTCAAGAACCCATGGTTCCTCTTTTAGATTGCCACCAACTATCACTCGAACATTATATTCTCAACTTAGCAATACCACAATGCCAACCAAACACCCATACATCTCAACGACACGCTCACCAATTTTGAATAGCTTGCCAGAAATCTCCTGGTGAGGATTCCCACCTACGCTTATTCCAGATCAACAACACGAGCTCACTACTTATTCTCAAGAAATTCCTTACCACATCAAGGACTTGCACGCCTACCTTGGCATAAATATCATTAACTCATCCACACAACCATCACCACCCTACATCTTCATACTACAATCAAGATCTTTATGATTAAATTGTACATATACTAAATACCGCCCCTTTCCTACCAACCATAACACTAATATTTGAAATAAAGTCATTTCACGACTTGGTCTTCCTTGAATCTGAATAAACCATAAAATCTAATTCACCCAACATGCTCTCAATCAGTTATGCAAAATGCTTCACTCCTATATGAACCATCAAAACCCCATAAGAATTCACCTGTCCCCACTAGCGATCTTCCATTTTCGTAACGCCCACCCAAGGTGGTCCAGTAGTATGCCAGATACACACATTCCCCCAATAACTCCTAACTTCCACACACAAAACACAACAAATAACCATAAACACTTCTTCAATTTTCAGTGTCCTGACAACGACCCCAACAAATAGTCGTTAACTTCATCATCGACAGTCGACATGGTGATCCTTCGAAAATGTCTCCGTCCAACAAGGACTCCCAATGGAACCTACTTCCAACGCAAACATAACTAATTTTGTGCCCCACCGACTCTACACGTTGATGGCACAAGATTCACTTGATACGTAGTCTAATTACAAGACCACCCCAAAACTCCGGATCACCGCTGATAACCTTTCATCAATGTACCACAACTCTACTTAACAGCATATTGTTATAATAAGTATCTTGCAGACATCGAATTCCACCCCAGACATAACCACCCGCCGACAACCACATCTCAAGCCACTCGACAAGAGTGTAAGTTACCATAATACGAACCTTCATAATGTTAAATACCAAGACTTCCGTCATTCCCTGTCCTTCCCTAAAGGGAACACCAAGGTCCTGAATCGACCATCAACGGCTCGAACACTGCACTTCCTCTCTCAAAACCTTTCCTCATCCTCAGTTGCAACATTTCCCACGACTTAGAGAGTTCATAGCTATTTGGGATAAAAATGCACAACCACAACGAAGACACATTTAATGCATATTTTACACGACTTGTATTTTATTAAGATAAGGTCTTGATGAATGAGCATAACCACGATACTCGTCGACACTAACTCAAAGGTCGGTCGAGCGTCGTACGACAAACATGAATATTTACCCGCGACCATATTAACGTACGACCCAACGTTTTTTTCTTGTTCATTTAATGCAGGTTCAAATGCTCATAAGTATCAACAGCTATAACCGATCAACACCATTAAATCCATTATTGAGCATCAACCATTACAAAGACATATTTATGAAGGATCAAGACAATAAATACAGAGGATATATCTTTCATGAAGACAACTGAAATTTGAATCACGAAGCTTACAAATTCTACGAAGAAAAATCACATTCTCGTTCTAACAACACATGACACCAGTACAAAGCACACGATAGAAGTCTTTTTTACACACGATCCGTATTTATTATAAATTCATACACTTGTTCTTACTATTCATCGTGTAAAATATTGTAATATCTAAGGATATCACCCATGTTTGGTGATCATAGTGCACGACGACACCCCTTAGTCGTCCGCGGTTTTTTTCCTCGATTGAGGTTTTTTCGCGTCACCAAATCCCTTGTGTCATTATTTTATCTGTTATCACGTACATTGTCGTCTGATTACACCTTAAATTAGCCTTTGGGTAATTTTTGGCATTAACAGTTTGGCGCCCACCATGGGGCCGCATCTAAGGAAAATCCTCGACAATCGTGCGTCGTACTAACAGTTTTCTCGAATATTTTTTGTTTTTAAAGGACAATGTTAGCTCCTTAGGGAACTCAAGAACACATTATGGCTCAAATGAACATGGAGTTGAACGCGGCTCGTGCTCAAATTGAAGCTTTGACAAATCGACACAGGAAAGCAGTGGAAGAGATTGAATCCTTAAGAAATCAGAACGCTAGCAACGCTGTAGGGACTTCACATGGTCAAGGTGGATTTAGCATGCCCTGGTCGGGACCACTACTTCCCAACTACCCAATACCGCTTTTTCCTGGCATCTCCGGTCATCCAATGTCGACGTTACCACCTCCGCTTCCACTATTCTTTCCTTTGACGGTGCGGGACCCCTCGATGCCATTTACGACATCATTTCCACCCTTCTTTCACTCAACAATGGCAATTCCCACGATGCCTCCAACAACGTCTATTTCCACAATGTTGATGCCCACTTTCTAATATAATGGATATGCTTCTGACTCGTCGCAACGGAATGGTTTTCAAAGCTCAGGACATGTCCCACCGGGTGTTCAAGGAAATATTTCGGACGCCCCCGTCGCCCAAAGATTGAAGATGTTGGAAGAGCAGAATGAGCGCGTCCTATCGCTACTAGGCAAGCTTCCAGGTGCAGCAGTATCTGTCGACGTCGAGCCTCGTACCGGGTTCCAAGCATCACCCTTCATCGATGAGATCGCAATGGTCGACGTCCCGAACAAATACAGTATCCCGACGTTCACACCGAAATATTCTGGTATCTCGGATCCAACTGAACACGTCACTCAGTACAACAACTGATGTGGACAGTATCGATCCTGCACCAATATCAGGAGGTATGTATGTGCAAGAGCTTTGGGGTGACCCTCACAGGTGCAGCCCTACAATGGCTAATTGGCCTCAAACCAAAGTCCATTGGGTCATTCGCTGAACTGGTGAATCAATTCTCCCAACATTTCGCTAGTAGTCGCAAGATGGAGAAGCAGAAGCAGACTAGCGACATGTATTATGTCATGTAGAAAGTGGGAGAGTCAATCCGAAGCTACTTCAACCGATTCAACGCGGAAATGATTAATGTCCAGAATTGCGATATCAAGACCACGATCGAGGCTTACAAACGTAGTCTAGACGAAGGCTCGGTTCTATACACCGATCTGACAAAATATCCCCCGGAGAACTTCGAGGACATACGAGCAAGGACTTTGGCCTATATGAGAGTCGAAGATGACGGTGCCTTTCGACGTAAACACTCTAGCGACAAAAAATCGTTAAGTGTGAAGAAACCAGAGTTCAAGGCCAAGACGGAAGTTAAGGTTGAGTCTTCGACAAATATATTGAACGTAAGCTTCGACTAGAAGAAAGTCTCGACCGCAACCAAATTTCCTCAATACACTAAGATTTCCTCCTTTTGATTCAAGGGTACTTCTAAAGTCTTGGTCGAGGAATTGAGAAACACACAAGCAACCGTTCGGTGGCCAAAGAAAAGCGATAAGGCTGACGCCAAGAAAGACATGACTAAATGGTGCGACTTTCATGACAACCATGGTCATACAACGGACGATTGTATAGCCCTCAAGAAGGAGCTCGCTTGGCATGTCCCGAAGGGTAACCTCAAGGATATCTTCGACGTAACAACAACACCTGACAACAACGTTTGACCATCGTCTCCTGTCCACGAGAAAATCGTGAACTGTGTTACGGGAGGGTCAGGCGTCTACAGTCTAACCTATTCCGCAGCAAAGAGGCACGCTAGTCAGGGGGCAAACAATCATCCAATCCCTCGATCCTCACGGTCAAAGGAAGAATTGGAGTTGGAGTCAATGAAGATAACGTTCGATCATGATGATCTGGGCGACCTACATCAAAAACATCACGACCGGTTAATCATACAACTTAAGGTCGGCAATTGTTTAACCTGAAGGGTGTTGGTCGATGGAGGAAGCTCAACGAATATAATCTTTCTCGACACCATCAAGGATGTGGGACTCGACAAGTCAGAGATTGTTCGACACTCGACGACACTGGTAGGATACGGCAAGTACCTTTTGAGAAATCACTTTACCAGTCTACGCGAAAGGAATCAACAAGCAGACCCGATTTAGCGTCATCGACTGTCCTTCGGCATACAACATCATTCTTGGTTGACCCTGGATACACGACATGAAGGCAGTCCCTTCGACGTATCACCAGACGATGAAATTTCCTATGCCATAGGGAGTCCATAAGATCAAGAGTGAACCTAAAGTTGCTCGGGATTGCTACAAAACATCGATGAAACCTAGAAAGCAATCCATGTAGCAATTACAGAACCATGATACTCTTGACACCGTCAACGACTATCGATTGGAGGAAGTTATCCTGGATCAAAGAAAACCGAACCAGATCATCTTCATAGGTTCGACGCTCGACCTATATATTAAAAAAGAACTAATCTCTCTTTTGCATGATCATGCTGACTGTTTCGCCTGGACGCACGAAGACATGGTTGGAATCGACCCTGACGTTATTTCACAAAACTGAATGTGGATCCATCATTCAAACCAGTGACGCAGAAACGTCGAAAATTCGCTCTTGAATGGAACAAGGTGATTAACAATGAAGTCGACAACCTCCTCAAGACCGGGAAGATCCGAGAAGTAAAATACCCCGACTGGTTAGCCAATGTCGTGGTCGTGCAAAAGAAAAATGGCAAATGAGGGGTGTGCATAGACTTCACATATCTGAATAAGGCATGTCCAAAGGATCCATTTCTTTTACCGCATATTGATGCATTAGTCGATGCAACTGCTGGACATGAACTTTTGACATTCATGGACGCATATTCGGGCTTCAATAAAATACTTATGCACGTTGACGATCAAGAAAAAACAGCCTTTATGAAAAATCGAGGTATTTACTGCTATAAGGTTATGCCTTTTGGCTCGAAGAATGCATGTTCCACGTACCATCGTTTGGTCAATAAAATGTTCAAAGATCGACTGGGTGATACCATGGAGGTATATATTGATGATATGCTCGTCAAGTCGCGACAAGCTATCGATCATGTCGAGCATTTACGACAATCGTTCGACATCCTCTGAAAATACCATATGAAGCTCAATCCTACGAAATATTCCTTTGGAGTCAGCGCTGGGAAATTTCTAGGGTACATGGTGACTCGACGAGGCATTGAGGACAACCCCGATCAGATTAAAGCTATAGTCGAGATCAAAAAACCTAGAAACTTCAAAGAGGTACAACGTTTGACAGGTCGAGTGGCAGCCTTGAACAGGTTCATATCTCGGTCGTTAGATAAATGCCAGATGTTCTATAATGTCCTACGAAAAAACAAGGGTTTCCAATGGACGGACGACCATGAACAACCATTGCAAAAATTAAAAGAATATATGGCGTCACCTCCATTACTATCAAAACCACAAGACAACGAAGTATTGCAACTATACTTAGCCGTCAGCTCCAACAGGGTAAGTGCAATCCTGGTAAGAGAAGACGACAAACACCAATTGCCTATTTATTATATAAGTAAGTCTTTGCTCGGCGCTGAAACCAGGTACTCTTCAATGGAAAAGCTCTTATTATCGCTAGTTTCTGCTGCAAAGAAGTTACAACATTACTTTGAATCACATCCTATAACTGTCGTTACTAACTTTCCACTTAAGTCTATCTTGAGAAAAGCATAATTGACAGGTCGACTTGCGAAATGGAGTATATATCTCAGTAGTTACGACATCGATTTTAAACCCAGGACCGCGATCAAATCACAAGTCCTAGCAGACTTTGTCCCCGACTTTAGTCCTGAATTAGAGAAAGAAGCATAAGACGAAGTTTTTTCTGTGGTGACTCACGACGACAAACCCTGGACTCTACATGTCAATGGATCATTCAACGCTAGAGGTACAGGACTGGGCGTCATCTTAAAGTTGCCACAGGGGGCAAGATGGTGTAGTCCATACGATGCGATTTCAAGGCAACCAACAATGAAGTGGAGAATGAAGCCCTAATCGTAAGGATGAATATGGCGCACGACCTGGGGGCAAAAGGGTTGCACGTCAAGATCGACTCCGTCCTTATCGTGAACCAGATGAATGGAGAATTCGCGGATAATGATTCAAAAATGACATCATTACCAGCAAAACACAAGTCCAGAACATCCTACAAGAAATGCACGACGGCGAGTGCCGTCATCACTCAGGTGGTCGTAGTCCAGCCAATTGAATATCACGACAAGGCTACTATTGCCCGATGCTACGACAAGACGCTATCAGGTATGTACAAAACTGTGATGCATGTCAACGACACTCAGATATGACGCATAAACCTTCTAAACCTTTACACTCGACGTTAGTACCCTGGCCATTCATGAGGTGGGGTATGGACATCGTCGGTAAGTTACCACCTGCCCCTGGGCAAAAGGTATTTTTACTTCTTCTTACAAATTACTTCTCTAAATGGATAAAGGCAACCACTTTTTCCCAAGTTCGGGACAAAGAGGTCATATCCTTTATCCAAACTAACATTATATGGAAGTTTGGAACACCATCGGAAATTGTTTGCGACAATGGGTCTCAATTTATCAGTGAAAGAACTCAACAGTTCTGTGAGGATCACAATATAAAACTCACAACATCGACACCACGATATCCTCAATCGAACGGACTTGCAAAATCGAGCAATAAGACTATTATAAACTCGATCAAGAAACGTTTGAAAGCAGCAAAAGGAAAATGGGTCGAAGAACTCCCTTCAGTCCTGTGGGCAAATCGTACAACCCCATGAACTTCCACAGGACAAACCCCTTTTTCCTTAGTCTATGGATGTGAGGCGGTTTTACCCATTGAGATCCAATTGCCAACATCACGACATAACTCGGTCGACCATAACTTAGTCGATTTAAGTTATGATCTCGACGCTCTAGAAAAAAAGGAGAGAGTCAACATTGGTTCGAATGGCATCCCAAAGACAAGAGGTTGAACGTTATTTCAACAAAAAGATAAAAGCTAAAGTCTTCCAAGAAGGCGACCATGTCTTGCGTCGATTATTTCAAAACACTCAAGAGCCAAACATAGGTAAACTTTCCAATAAATGGGAAGGACCTTATTGCATATCTAGGGTTGTGGGGAAAGGTGCCTACAGGCTCCAAACCCTCGACGACCAAGAAATTCCACGTAGTTGGAATGAAACACACTTAAAGAGGAATTTTTTCTAAGTCCCTTAAATTATTTCATTACAATTATTTGATACGACCAAGTACTGACTTAAGTATCGGAGGGTCGTTGGTTAGCCAACGACCAACCTCTAACATTGTTTTTTCGTGGGATCGTACGATACAAGACTACAAGTCTCAAATATATAACTTGATCTTATAAACATTCCAAAGATACGTGATTACAGTTCTCGACTTAGAGGAATTTTCATTGTGATTAAAAGCCTTGGTCGCCCGATCTCTTGAAATTGCCTCAGTCGCAAGTATACTTGGATTATATTCATATTTCCTTTGGAATGAATGAGTTGGATTGTGTTTCAATTGCTTGTCGTCTGAATCTAAGTATTTTACTTCATAATGTCTTGTATATTATATTGTGTATGCAAAAGTACTCGACGTAATAGAAAAACCACATGTATTAAATCAAAATTTGTGGTTACACATGAGAGGCTCGACCACCAACGGTCACCCTCAGAAAAAACAAATAGAAGACATAAAAAGTTAAAAAGTTAAAAAGCTCAGGAAGGATGAGCATCTTCTGTCGGCGCCGAAGTAGAGACATCACCAGTTGGGGTCTCGTCCACCTTGGCCACATCCGCATCGACCTCAATCACCGCAGCGTCCTTCGCGTCCTTGGAATTCAGATCATCTTCATTCCCGACTTTCGCAAGATAGATTTTCAAGTCTTCGACAACATTCGCCCAACGGTTCTTCCCCACTAAGTGGCGTCTTATGATCGCCACCTTAGTCGTCCAACGAGTGAAAGCCTCGACGGCCTTTAACTCCTCCTCCAGCTCTGCGATCCTAGACTTTTGATAGGCCTCCCTCTCCTTCACGACCTTGGTCTCTTTTTCATTGATGACCAAGGACACATGAGCCCGTTCCAGCTCCACCCGGGTCCCTTGCAAGATTTCACATGACACGTAAAGATGTGACTGCAAATCCACCACTTGGCTGTTGGTGACCTCCGCGATCTTGTGGGCCTCCTCAAGCCTCGTAGTAAGGGATTCCACCTGGGACCTTGCTTCCTTCTCTTGAGCAAATGCAACCTTTTCCCTGTCGAGAGCCTCCTTCTCTCTGTCGAGGGCAACGACCCGGCCCGACGAATTCTTTCCATGTCCCTATAGAGTCCAAGGGACGCCTGGAACGTCTGCAAGATGAAAAACCCACGACGCTTAGTCACACAACAAAGAATTTTTTTTATAAACGAAGTAAATTAAACACTTACCAAGAAGGCAAGTCCAGAGATGTGAGATCCGACATCATCGATCATCATCGCCTTGAACTTGTCCTTGAATTGTGGAAGTAGATATTTCCCCAAATAAGGAAATAACTTCGCGCGGTCTAGGACATCGTCCGCCATGAAGTCCAACGGAAATGTAAAGTTGACCGTCTGGACATCCGCGGGTCCCTTCCCTTTGTCGGTTGGTGGAGGGTCGGACCCAGATGTCGCTGTCGCCTGAGCCCCCTCCAGAGGTGAACGCTCGATGTCCAGCTCCTCCGGAGACTCCGTCACCGGAGGTGTGACGTTTATGGGGACCTCCTGGATCGGGTCTCCCATCATCACCTTCTTGGGGCTAGGGACGCTCGATGCGTCGCCCCCCTCAATGACGGTTCCCTCAGGACCGTCATCCTTATCCGCTTTAGCAGGCCCGATCCTGCAGCTATGGCCGCCTTTCTTTTTCCCTTGCCCTTTCGGGCAAGCTCCAGCTGAACCTTCCTTAGCTCGTTCGATGCAGAACCACCTAGAAGCACAGAAAAACGCATGACAAACGTTAGTTTAGAGAAAGACAAAAGGAAAAAAAATCAAAGTGGAATCACGCAGTTTACCTACCATCTCCACTTCTCTTTCTTCTTCTCTCTCTTCCTCGACCTCCTCTGCCTCGACCTCTGAAGGCTCGAAGATGGTCACTTCGTCATCGTTGTCGCTTGTTGGGGATAACGGGGAGTATGATTAATCGACCTTACTATAACCCAAGAATTGGGTTATCTTGTATACCGATTCGCTATTCGGCTTCACGTCGTCGAACTTGATGGTTGTAAACAATGAAAGAAATCATTAGATACAAAACATAAACGACAAAGAAAGCATACGACAAAAGACGAAAACTGTAAACTCACTCGACGTGTTCTAGTACGGCTTGAGCCAATCACTGTCTGGACCCAGTGAGGCCATACGCACAAAGGCGTATCTCGATTTCCACCCGCGGTCGTTAACCGCGGTGTTGAGAACCAGGGTGTGGTCACCCCTGTGCTTAGAGTGAAGGCTATAACGATGAAAACCGTTAACCTTCACGGTGTAAGCTGTGAGGAGGTCGTTCACGTCGAACGGCGATCCCCATTCCGCAGTTAGTCGCTCGATAATCGAGACGACTCTCCAAAATTGGGGCATAAGTTGCCCCGGCGCAAGGTTGAAGGTTAACGTAAAAAGCCTCGATAGAGGCGAATATGAGCCACTTAAACCCTATCTTGAAGGGATGTTCGTAGATGACAAAGTATCCCTCCGGACACATGTCAGGACGAACCTGACCAGGGGAGTTTATGGCGATATTCGCCGGAATCTGCGTTAAGCGCCTAAGAGCAACCAAGTCGTGTTGACTTTGGATTGTGCTGGGTGGCTCGCTCGAAATTGCTAAACCAGTAAGATTGATTTTCAACTCACTAAGACCGAGAATATCCCTGTTACGCCTACGTTTCCTAGCTTGGGTTTTGAATCGCATATAAAAAAGTGAAGGAAGGTCGTACCTTAAATACTCGCTCTAAACCTCGATCGAGACTTAAATCTGGCAAGGTTCGAACAAGTTTTTTAGTAAAGATTCGATTGTTTTTTTGCAGAGATTCGCTGAAAATCTCTCTAAGATACTACGAAAACGTAAAAAGAAACTATACCTAGATATCTCCTATTTATACGCAAAAACTGTATTGAGCACAATAGCTCGATGAATCGACATGTGTCGATCGCCTTTTCGAGTGCACCAACGGATTTTCAACACCTGTCACCTACATCTGACACGCGTGTTCCCCCACTCCGCCATGAGATCACGCATGTCAGTTATACCTCCAAGGGTCTAATTGGAATCAAACCGATTTGGTTCCACCGCAACGAGAACCTTTCCCCGAGTGACACGTGGCAAAACTTTCAAAACTTAAAAATTAAAATTTAAAATTCCCGCTTAAATTTTAAAATTTTGGAGGCAAACTGTTTGGGACAAAAATACACGACCACAACGAAGACACATTTAAAGCATATTTCACACGACTTGTCTTGTATTAAGATAAGGTACTGACGACCGAGCATAACCACGATACTCGTTGACACTAAATCAAAGGTTGGTCGAGCGTCGTACGACGAACATGATGATTTACCCACGACCATATTAACGTACGACCCAACGTTTTTTTTTCTTGTTCATTTAATGCAGGTTTAAATGCTCATAAGTATCAACGGCTATAACCGATCAACACCATTAAAGCCATTATGGAGCATCAACCGTTAAAAAGACTTATTTATGAAGGATCAAGACTATAAATACAGAGGATATATCTTTCATGGAGACAACTGAAATCTGAATCACGAAGCTTACAAATTCTACGAAGAACAATCGCATTCTCGTTCTGAAAACACACGACAGCAGTACAAAGCACACAACAAAAGTCTTTTTTGCACACGATCCGTATTTATTATAAGTTCATACACTTGTTCTTATTGTTCATCGTGTAAAACATTGTAATATCTAAGGACATTACCCCTATTTGGTGATCATAGTGCACGACGACACACGTTAGTCGTCCGCGGTTTTTTCCTCGATTGGGGTTTTTCCACGTCACCAAATCCCTTGTGTCTTCATTTTATCTGTTATCGCGTATATTGTCGCCTGGTTACTTTCTTTGGTTGGATAAAGCTCCACATCGACCTTAAATTAGTCTTTGGGTAATTTTTGCCATTAACAATAGCCTTCATGCATGACAACACAATAGTTTAAAACCTTTGCCACATTTGAATCTTTTTTAGTAGATACCACCTTATGAAACAAGCTTATGTATACACGACACTATACAAGCATGATTGAATAGCCATGCACAACGATCTCGAAGATCGTTCACACTCAACTCCATGATGAAATAATCCTTATCCAAACAAAATCGATGTTGGCACAATTGAAAATATTTTTAATGAAACTTTACTCATGCGATTTATGAAATTTCCGCAAAATTACTTATACTGAGCGAGTCAGTCGACTCTCACCCTCGTTGGCATGGCGAAATGTTCGTACCAGTCTCACTTTCAAAACCATGCGATCAAATGATATTAAAATTTCCTCAAAAATTAACTCGTTTATAAAAGAAGTGAAATAATTCTCTAATTACCAAGTTCAAAATTTAACGCACCACGCATTAAACTTGCCCTTTCCAATCCGAACACACATTTACATGCATCATCTCATTTTCAAAACGAATGACTCGCAAGGTGCACACACACACAATTATATTTGACATGAAAGACTCAAGCAACTTGTTCGAAAACACAATGCATGATACCCCCGTTTACATTGATAGCTATTTACTCTCGCAAGGTTGACCGCTTATTCTCAAAACAATTAATCACAGACTCCTTACTTCTGACCAACCAGTCAGGTCCCACACAATTGCAACAACCTTCAGCACCAACGCCTCCCATTAGTGGTGGCCAAAAACCGGGTCCGGGCTGGGCCTAATCAGGCTTCGGGCCGCTACAGTGGCACGCGTAACCGGGCTAAGCTCTACCGGGCTTAAAATGTGGGTAACCGGTCAAGGGTGGGTCGAACTGGTCAAGGGTAACCGGGCTCGGGTCAGGCCTTAACCAGTCCATCAACCGGTCCATGTTATTTTTTTTAATTTTTTTAAGTAATTTTTTTATAATATAATTAATTATATAATAAAATTTAAAAAATAGGATTAATTATATCAATTAATAAACTTTAAAAAGCATCAATTATATCAATTGCTAAACTTTAAAAAATAAAATTGGATCATTCAAATACACTTTAAAAATACGTTTTATTTATAATTTGAAGTTTCAATGTTATTACATCAATTATAAGAAAATACACACTTATTAAACACCCGAACTCCCCCCCCCCCCCCCCCCACCCCATCCCCCCCACGGATTGTATGGATTGTAATTGTAGTATGGATGATTGTACTCGTGAAGAGTCCCGTGCTTTTCAAGTCGGTCAACAGTCGTATTGTCATCAAGGTGGTTGACGTCTAATTCGTCTTCTTCATCGTCGTAACGTGAGATGCCACCAACACTACTACCATCGTCGTCGGTTACGGTTGGCGGCGTACTTAGTCCTTGGTCCACTTCGTTTTCGGTTAAATTTGCTTCCACGCCGTCTATATCCGTCTTGAGTGATGTTTGATCTTGAATTCTTTGCATGATATCCAAGTAATCCTTCAAACATATGCAACATTCCACCGACTCTGGGGTTAGTCTTGTCCGAGGCGCCGAAATGATCATGCCAAAGCAGACTCCGAAGCTATGGAACTAGCTTGGGTTGTTAGTATATCACGGGCAATAGCCGCCAAAACCGGGAATTAAGGTTGTTTATTTTTCCAAAAGTCTAATAAATCTATTTGTTCATAAATTTGGACGGGTGTGGGAGATATAGCAACAAAATTAGTACGTATGTAAATATTTAATTCACCCAAATCGCCCCCATCAAATCTAGATTTTATACTAGATTCATTTAAAACCTCGTTCATTAAATTGTCATTAAGTCGGCCCGATTTTTGTCATGAAAACTAGAACTAGAACCCGGTGAAAATAATTGAGTTGTAGAGGTTTGTTGGCTTCCTCCCCCATAAACAATTTTATAATGATCAAATAATTCATGAAAATTATGATTAAATTGTCGTATGCGGTCGCTTGAAAAAGTAGTACTTGTAGGCGTATCTAAATCAAACGCCATACATATTTGTGTTATTAAAACTTCGACACCCGTAACATTTAAATACGGGTTTAATGACGCGGCACAAAGAAAAGTGAATGGGATCTCTTTAAAATATATTAACAATTTTGCTTTCATTGGTTGTATCAAGCTATCAAAATCGTAATGGTCTTCGTATTGTGAAATTTTATATATATAGTTGATAATAAATATCAACTATATAATAAATATCATATAACAACGTTATTGCAGTTTTGAAATCGCCCAAAATATCGTGTAAGCCTTCAAGCATTTGCCAATCATGTTCTCCAATAGTGTTATTTTGGTAATTAATGTTATAAAATGCTTGAATATATTGTCTTTGTCTTACTAAATTATCCAACATTTGGTAAGTCGAATTCCATCGAACCGGCATATCAAACGCTAGTCCCAAAGCACGAAAACCGACCTCTTGGCAATATCATCTATATAGGTTTTGCATTTTTTTTACCTTTTGAGAAAATCCGGCGTAACATAAACTTAAACTTATTTAAAATACGATAACATTTTTTTATACTGTCTTGAACGGCTAGATTTATTATGTGTACGCAACAACGTGTGTGAAATAATTTTTAATTTAAAATAGGTGTTAAAGTCAACTTTAATTTGTCCACACATGTCGTATTATTACTAGCGTTATCAAACGAAATGCTAATAATTTTATTCCATAAATTATCAAATACTACATTTTTTTTAATTATAGAAAATTGACGATCACCCGAATGTGGCGAACCAAACGGTTCAAACGTGATTACAAGTTTGCATAATTGCCACGATTGCGGCACAATCCAATGTGTC
The DNA here is from genome assembly GCA_954870635.1 of Arctium minus. Classification (NCBI taxonomy): domain Eukaryota; kingdom Viridiplantae; phylum Streptophyta; class Magnoliopsida; order Asterales; family Asteraceae; genus Arctium; species Arctium minus. Next base: position 37,875,778 of record OX941080.1, on the reverse strand, counting down.
GTTACGCATATATAAGATTGTGGCAATCTGAATGGTCCGCTCCATACATCACACGTTAAAGAAACGTTGTTAGGTAATGATAAAAACATTTCTTGCATTTCGTTTTTAGCGATCTTCCAAGCTTTTAAAGCATCGCGTCTAAGAGTTTGACGACTTACCTTCTCGTAAAGTGGTTGGAGCGTGACTTTGATCAAGTTCGTAATGTGAGGATTGTCGAAATGTCCGAACGGCAACCCGGATTGAATGACACATTTGTTTTAAACTCTTGATTCAACTCGGCATCATACGTCCATATTTGACCGAAATTGTCAAGTATCGGTTGATTTGCATCGGCACCCGATTTTAACGACGGGCATGAATTATCGTAATGTCGCTTTAACGTGGAATTTTCTTCCACCGAAAGGAGAGTTCCATACCGTTTGCATTGCGCCTTTTTCTTACCATTGGTGAGGAGCACCATGTTGTAATGGGCCCAAACTGGTGCTTTTCGTCCATGCTCGGCAATAACTTGGGAAATTTGTCCGCCGTGTTGTTCACCGGCCATTTTGAGAGTAGATATATTAGAGATATTGAACGATATTAGAACTTGAGAATTGGGACTTGAGAGTAGAGAACTAGAGATATTAGAACTTGCGAGAAATGAATATAGCGAGAAATGAGAATTGTATGCTTTTTTTGCGTTTTGTAAGTTGGTGTCTAACTCCATACTCCACACAACTTATTTATAGTGTTTGGGGGGGGGGGGGGGGGGAGGGGGGTATTTGGACAAAAAAAGGGTCAAAAATAAAAAAGGCTATATTAACGATAAGAAACGGCTATAAAACGGCTAGATTTTCAAATTTTCGGATCTGGGTCGGGCCTTAACCGGTCCTGGGCCGGATCGGGTCGGGCCGCCGAAACTTTCCAAAACACTAACCGGTCCATGATTTCGGGCTCATAATCGGTTACTCACCGGGTCCGGCCGGTTACTCATCGGGTCGGGCCTTAGTTAACCGACTGGATCGGCCCGGGCGGGCCCATTTGGCCACCACTACCTCCCATCATCCTTCTATGTCCAACTACCGATTACCACCGCTACTAATGATTTGAAGATCATGCGTCTTCACTTATCCCAAATAGGCTAACAAACAATAGCCCCTCTACATTCTATCATTACCCAAATTACCAAACCATACTACTATATTTCCTCAACCACCCTTCCATTAACTAAATAGGTGAAAGGCTCACCTCTGTTACCCGATACTTGTGTTGGGCTCTCAAGATCCCAATTGATCGACGTAACACGCTACCATAATGGATACTCGCTAGAAATTAGGAGCTCACCTCCAAACGCTTATTCTTCCCCTTTTGGACCTAATAAGTTCGTCCTCATGTCGAATTTTCTATATCCCGCACAATGCACACCCCAAAAGTGTTAAACTTAACACCACAAACGAGCTCACAAAACACTCTAGAATCAATGCTATCATTTTAATGGTAGGACTCACTACCCAAAAATACACCCACCGATCATCTCAACAATAGTAATCGAGTATACTCATGCACCTGTAAATTCATAATGCCAATTCTGAATTTACCTTGCATGAGAGTCGTCACCACCATTGTCACGATTGTTCGATGAACAAAATCTACTTTAATGGCTTCCTATATCTCTGTTGTGTCCTTCTACTCCACAATTTAAGTTTAGGCCCATTAGGTCACCTAAATCCCTTAAAATATGGCTCTGATACCAACTGTAACAACCCAAACTCGTAGAAATAATGCATAATCGACTTTAATATAAATCAATGTCAAGAGGCCCCAAAACAACAATTCAAATATCAAGGTTTATGGAAACAACCTATTACACAAATGAGATTTAATACATAATTAACTAAATCTGGGATCTAGCAAACAATCTTCGCCTACGCCACACTTCTCGCCTACTACTTCTCTTTGCCCTTGCTAGAACCCTCACTGTAACAACCCAAACTCGCAGAAAAAACGCATAATCAACTTTAATATAAATCAATGCCAAGCGGCCCCAAAACAACAATTCAAATATCAAGGTTTACGGAAACAACCTATTACACAACTGAAATTTAATACATAATTAACTAAATCCGGGATGTAACAAACAATCTTCGCCTACGCCATGCTTCTCGCCTACAACTTCTCTTTGCCCTTGCTAGAACCCTCTATCGGGTACTGAAAAGGTTTTTAGTTTGGAAAGAGCGAGGGTCAGACTGAAAGGTCTAGTGAGTTCCCTCTAATACAGTTCACGCCAAAGCCACATAAAAGGTTTATCGAAATATAAACCAATTCAGCTTTTAAAATAAAACATCATACTTACAAACATGCTTCTAGCACACACTACTGTCACGTGGAGGTGACAGCATGTCTGGCTCATACTGCCTTCTTTGGACACACACACCCCCAATGGCAGATACCGGACACACCCCCGGTATGGGCACAGGCGGGACACCTTCCCCCCCCCCCTGAACATAGCCATCTCGCTAACAACAATGTATGCATACATTTTCACATATCAAGAACGATAAAAACATAACTCGCATTAATTGATAAACATAACCCGCATTTAACAAAATCTCGCATATAAAATATCACGTAATCATCAACGAGGATTGGGTTAGAATAAAACTCACCTGCTAGCAAGGACTTCCTTAAGCAGCTCTCAACTTTTAACCGGCCACCTAATGTAAAAGGATTAAAATATCAGACCCGACTCTACAGGAAATAAATCTAACAGACCCGTCTACCAGTTCCTCAACTAGGTCTCCCGCCTCCCGGATCCCCTTGTCGGTTGCCAAATCCCGACCGCTGTCGGGTCACCTGACTCCCTGGTCTTCCCGGATCTACCCCGCCTCACAGGATTCACCCCACCCACGCGTCCGACTCTCAGGACACGCTCGGGTCCCCCACTTCCGGTCTCCCCGGGAAATAACATACCCTCGGATGCCCCTGACTCCCGGGTCCGCACCCAAGTTCCTTTACCGGTCTCCCCGGGAAATAACATACCCCCGGATGCCCCCGACTTCCGGGTCCCCACCCGGGTTCCCTCACCGGTCTCCCCCATAACAATCCACTCGGGACCCCGACTCCCGGGGATTCACTCCCGAGTCCTCCCGACTGGGGTTTCCAGTTTCGGCGATTGAGTGGGTTTTTGAGTCGGACGAATGGGAGACCCTTCATCAGAGCAAACCTCCCAATACTTCAAATCCAGAGATGTGTTAGGGGTTGATTCCTTCTAATCACAACTCAAGAACACCTCTTAAATCGAACTGACAACAAATATTTGGAGAAGGAGATCATTTAACATCAAAGCCAAACTTCCTAACATCTATCTAAACCAAAACTTAAAGAGTAGAGTTTGGGTGGTGGATTACCTTCACGAATATGATGGCAAGAGCTCCTTCAAAGCTCTCCTTCTTCTTCCTCTAGCTTTCTCAATAGCTTTCCTCCTCTTCCTTCTTAAAGCTCTCTGATAATAGTCACCTCAAAATGAAATGGAGAATTTCGGCTTTAGGGTTAAAATTCCCTTTTCTCACAACTTCGTCTTATTAAAAAAAATTAGATATGGTTATTTGTTGGTCCCGGAGGTGCTTAACAAGTTTGTAGAAGGGGGGGTTGAATACAAACACAGAAATTAAAGTTTAATAAATTGTTTATTGATAAATCAAACACAATTTACAAGTTTGTTGCGGAATAAGATTAAGACAGACTCAAACTAAACAAACTTAAGAAACACTAAGATGGTTGCACAAGAATATAGAGAAAAGGGGTTTTAGAAGTATAGAAAACAAAGGTTTTTATCTTGGTTCAAGAATAGAGCACACCCTCAGATGGAGAGGTGATCGTTCTATTTATACCCTATGCATTAAATGCATGGCAGGGTACTTTACATGTGTCATTCAGTGATTGGCTTTGGTAGTCTGACTTTTGGGAGACATGCTTTCGGTCGTATCATGAACAGTGTAGTTGACAGAGTTGTTGTACGATTTGTGGCAGAGATATGTCCGTTCTGACACATCGTACTTGTCGTGCAAGGTAAGACAAAAGGAAACTTGAGGCATAAGCTTTGTGATCGATTGATCGCTGAATATCTCTTTCTTCAGAGATATAAAGAGGTTCAGCTATCGCTGAAGCTTTTCCTTATGTTCCTTCGCGTATAAGTAGAGTTGTCTTTGCTTCACTGATATCCGCATCAGGTCACTAGTATACTTCTCTTTGTTCAGTGGCTTCGTCTTCGATTCAGCTACGAACATATGTTGACGCGAGACTTGTCTTCAGGGATTACGTTACTGTTTACATCAGAACTATCAGCGATAACTAAACAGACTCAGTTTGATCACTGATAGTGAAACACTAATACATAGAAATGTTTATAAGAGATACTATCAGCGATAACTGAACAGATTCAGTTTGATCGCTATCACTGATGGTGAAACACTAATACATATTAAAACGTAATTTTCACTAAGTATAGAAAAGGCTCGTTATCAAATCACTGAGAGATCTTGGATCAACAATCTCCCCCTATTTGATAATGACAAAGTAACTGAAGAAAATTACTTTTAAAATTCAAAATAAGGAATAATCAGGACTCATAACATACATGTCCCAATTACTATTTTGAGGGATCTTTTACAGTACTGATGGAGTTAAGTACATCACTGAAATTTTCATTAATTCAGAGAAAGAATTACAAGATATGAAAATTATAAGTACAAGTGAAGAACTAAATACTGTAAGTTTAACTAATAGATTACAAGAAATAGGAAACTAATCTATCAGCTATCTAAAGAAGACTTAGGAGGATTTATCATATACTCAGGTATTTCTTCTCCTTTTTGCCTTCGATCAGAAGATTCTTGAGATATGATTGCCTTGATCGGTTCAGCAGAGGGAGAGAAGTCACACCATAAGCACAAGAGATCCTTGAGATGGCTGAGGGGACAGATAGGAATTTCAGAGACTCTCTGAAATCTGAGTTCTTCCTCATCATCTCTGAAGAATATTCCAAAAGGTTCTTTAAGAACTTGTCCTGCAACATATGGTCTACCAGGGAGCAGAGATAGATCGAGAACTGAAAGATCAGGAGGAGGACCGAACAGAGCTTCTCTTGAGAACTTGATGGAGGTTTCATTTCTTATCACTGCGACATTTTCAGAGGAGGAGGAGACAGGCTTCCTTTTGAATTGCCTTGGTTTGGAAGGAAGAGCAGATGGTACTTTCAACACAGTGGAGACTCTGTTGATGAGGGCTTCTAATATTCCTTCGACATAGCATCTGCTGGTTGATTTGGATTTCTTCAGCGCTTCTTTGAACTCTAGCCATTCCATATAACCGAAGGTTTCCAGCTTTGACACGAACATGGACTTGCACCTTCCATCCTCTCTGGTAATCTCCATAGTGACAGAAACTCGATCCGTCTTCTTTTTCCCAGAGATAGTAACAGCTATGATCTTCATTGGGTCAGAGCGATAGTCGATTTTGCTTTTACACCATTCGACTGAGCTATCGCTGACCCTTTGTTCTTTTGAGCGCTCCTCTTCAATCTCTTTCAAAAAAGCAGCCTGCACTTCAACTGGTTTCTTTTCATCTTCTTGTCTTTGACTTGAGAGGACTGAATCTTGAGAGCAAGAGTGGCATCTCTTTGACAGTAAGCTATCAGCTTCTCAGCCTTGACAGATTCTTCGATTTCAGCTTCAGTCAGGAACTCTAGATCTGTTGATTGAGAGGGGATCTTCAGTCGTTGATTCTCTAGATGAGAAATCATCTCTGTTCGTCTCTTCATCTCTTCCTCTGACCAGTGAGATGGTCTAGAGGGCCTCCCTGGATGTTGCAGGGACTCTTCTTCCTCATCTTCTTCATCAATCTCTCTTACAGAGATTGGAATTATTTGATCATCAGCTACAGCAGCGGGGATTATTTGGAGTTCTTTACCCTTAAGCAGGGGAGAGAACTATCTGGTCAGAAAATGAAAATAAGGTTAGTTTATTTTTGGGGAAGAAGAGAGATAAAGGTTAGAAAAATACAGGGGTGGGGTTTTATAGAAGGATATAGGAACAAGAGAAAGGCATACCTGAGAAGGAGTCTCCTCAGATAGTGAAATCGTCTTCAGGCTTCCCTCAACAACTGCACCCTTGGTTTTGCTTTGGGAAGGGGTTCCTGATGGTGTTTCATGACTCCCCGTGCTTGGACAACTTCTTTCGAAGTTATCGCTGATGATGTGACGGCTGAAGAACGCCATAAAGACTGATCTTCTTCATCGTCATCATCATCATCCTGATGAGGTTGCTTTTCCTCTTGATATTCAAGATCAAGAGCTTCATCTTCATCGTCCTCCTCTTCTTCATGATCGATTATATCGTCGAGAGAAGGACGGGCTTTATCAGCAACCATCTCCCCCTCAACATGATAGGGAGTTTCTTTCTGTTGGACCTCAGCAACAGCTTCTATCTCCGTATTTTCTTCAGCTGCTTTCTCCCCCTCTTTGTCATTATCACGGAGGGAGAGATCTTTGGAACGAGATGAAGTGTTTGCCGCGGCCAACTTCTGAACTTCAGCCTCCAAACTTTCCAGACGGCCTTCAAACGCAGGAAGATCTGGCGTAGCCTGATGAATGAACTCAACGGTAATGTTCAGAGAGGTACGATCGTTCAGGTGGGTCAGGAGTTGTTGAAGAAGAACTTCACAGGAATCAACCTTGGTAGACAAGACATCAAACTGTCGCTTGGAATCCTCCTTCACTTGGTCAATCGCGGCTTGAAGAGCGGAGATTTGAGAGGATTCAGCTTTGGACGAGCACGTAGCTATCAATGTCTTCAGCTCTTCACCAGCTGAATTGACAGCGCTGGTGGTATTCTTGAGGGAGGTAATGAGAGAATCCACCTATACGCCCAAACTGTTGACATTTGTGTCAACAGTCGCCAAACTAGGACCTGAAAGAAATGTTAGCTACTGAGAAACAGGTGTAACAGTCTTAGATGGATAGGTGAAAGGTGTATTTGGGGTTTTTGGTATACCTGAACGTTCAAACAGATTGAAAAATTGCATGTCTCTTTCAAACGTTTGAGCATCAGGTCCTATAAATGCAACATGAGGTTGCTGCATAATAGAGGAAGGGTAAGAGACCAAAGAATTAGAAGGATTAGATATGGGGATAGAAGTAGGAATATGGTTAGTTACCTCAGTAGTTACCTCAGGTTGTTGATGAGTTGAGATGATGGGGGACGTCATTGTTGATGTGACAGCGACCGTAGCCGTTGGCACGGTTGAAGTGGGTAATGCTGAGGATGTGGAGGAGAGACCCATGAATGCGTCCAAGGAGGTTTGTTGAGAAACGTCCTTAGGCCTTGAGCTAGAGGTGCTTGTCTCCTTAGTCACTTTGGCCTTCTTCGAAGGACCAAAGGAACTAGCTGAGGGTCGTTTGGAAGGGGTAGCGGCAGGGATAGAAGAAGAAGGAACCCCCTGCGTGGCCGCTGAAGAAGAAGAAGTTTGGAGAGAGAGTCGAGAGCGAAGATCAGAAATACTTACCTCGTTGGGGAGTGGCTTGACCTCCAATGAGCGCTGGCCCACTTTGGCAAAAGTGCCATCAGAATTAGTGGGGTAAGTAGCAGGGTAGAGGAACTTCAGGTACGCACAGATGAAGCGTACATAGGGGATCTTGGGATCCCTCTCCGTCTTCTCTATCTTTGACCTCAGATCGTCAAAGATAGTTGTGGCGTAGTCGAAATTTCTTCCAGAGATCACGGAGTAGACCATTTGGACCTGAATCTTGCTGGCCTGGTCCAGTGACCCACTCTTCCCACTCATACACTGAATGAAGTGAGAAAAGATGTAGTTAAGCTGAGAAGGCATGTTCGCCTTCTTTATGAGAGTCAGCTTCTTGTTGGGGATTGTCATCCGCGTATTTTGGGTCCCAACAGTATTCCATTTCATCCAGAAAGTGGATGAGTTCAGCGTCAGTAGGCAAGGCATCGAACCCATTCCTAGGTTTGTCAGGAAATCGCAGAACTTTCCTTAATCCCAAGGCAGTCATCATCCCTGGTCTGAGATTAGTGTTGAAAGAAATAGCAGGAACCGGATCACCCTTTTTGTTGGTGACGGAGGTTTCTTCAGCGGTGAACCAGAATTGCTGGAGAAGAGTTTTTGAAGGCGTGGGATCCACAGTGATGGCGTAGGCAATGCAGGATTGCTTTAGAAACTTTGCAGCGTCTACCAGATGTGGGTATTTAACACCATCAAATTCCAGTCGTGCAAGAGGGTTGTTTTTCGGAATCTCAGAGTCAGTTAAGACGAACTTGACGTTCTTGGAATCGATGAGAGCAGATTGAGCCATTCTGTTGATCTTGAAAAGAAAAAAAAACAGAAGAGTCGAAGAAAATGATTTAGTCTAAAAATAAAGAAGGTTTTACCATTTTCTTTTTTAGGGAATAAACATAGATAAACCAACATATTTGAAGATTAATGTGACGTTCTTAGAGGAAGATATAAGAACAGTAAGAAAAACCAAAAGATTTTGAATGAAGAAAATCAAAAACAATGGTTTTGAAGGAATAAAATCAAAATAAAAATGATTTTATATGATAAAAATCTTATAAAACCCATAATGGCAGTCCATAAATGGAGTTTTAAATTAAAAAGGTTTAGAATGAGAGTAAGAAGAAGAAGATCAAAAATAACCCGTTGATCTTGAAAGATGATGATGATGCAGATGCTTGAGAACGCGAGAATGCTTCGAGAGTTTTCTTGCTTTGAAAGTATTTCCAGAAAGCGTAAAACGATAAGAATGGAAAAACATTCTTTTTATACGTAGAGAGTAGGAGAGAGAGAGAGAGAGAGAGAGGCAGGAAAACAAATGTTCATCATGATATGGACACGTCCCACGAAGTTGATTGGATAGAAGGGCAACGGACGAACGTGTTAGAAAAAGGCATGTCGTGGATTGTCGGTTCAAATGACGTCATAGGAGAGAGAAAAACATTTCATATGTCCGTTTTTGAAATTATCTCTGAAGAAAAGTCAGAGATAGGTTTTCCTTTAAAAAGAATCCCTGATGAAAATTCAGAGATTGATTTTTTTTATTTCAGAGGGATCACTGAAGAGAAATGTCAGTGATAGATTTTGTTTATCAAAAAGTTTTTAATCATTTGAAGAAAACTTCAGTGATCAAAGTTTTATTTAAAACGTCTTACTGACTGAAGATTCAGTGATTTGGAGTAAGAGAACATACCTGAGAGTCAGAGTTTTAATCAGAGATTGAGTGATAAAGGGGAATTTATGATCACTGACTTAATGCATGAACGTTGAAGATTTAATCTTCGAGATTCAGCATTCCAAGCTCACTGATGAGAAAGTTGAATCTTGTCTCATCAAGAGGTTTGGTGAATAAATCAGCAAGTTGATAGTCAGTGGGAATAAAATGGAGTTCAATATCACCATTCATCACATGATCTCTGATAAAATGATATCTGATCTCTATGTGTTTTGTCTTTGAATGTAGTACTGGATTGTTTGCTATAGCGATAGCACTACTGCTATCGCAATAGATTGGAATCTTTGATTGCTGAAGGTCATAGTCCAATAGTTGATTTCTCATCCATAAGACCTGAGCACAACAACTTCCAGCGGCTACATATTCAACTTCAGCTGTGGAAGTGGACACTGAATTTTGCTTTTTGCTTGTCCAGCTTACCAGCTTTCCTCCTAGGAGTTGACATCCACCAGTGGTGCTCTTTCTATCGAGTTTACAACCTACAAAATCACTATCAGAATAACCAGTTAGATCGAACCCTGAGTCTTTGGGATACCAAAGACCGAGATTAGGAGTTCCTTTCAGATATCTGAAAATTCGCTTAACAGCAATCAGATGGGATTCCTTGGGTTCAGATTGATAGCGCGCACATAAACAAGTAGAGTACATAATGTCAGGTCGGCTCGCTGTAAGATACAGCAGGGAGTCTATCATTCCTCTATTGGCAGTGACATTAACAGGTTTTCTAGATGGATCTTTGTTAAGTGTCAGGGGAGGTGCCATAGGAGTTTTCATCCCTGAAGTTTGTGTAAGATCAAACTTCTTCAGCAAATCTTTAACATACTTACCTTGGCTGATAAAAGTACCTCTGTCAGATTGTTTGATCTGAAGACCAAGAAAATATGTCAGCTCACCCATCATACTCATTTTGTATTCTTTCTTCATTCTTTCATCGAAGCGAGTACACAGAGATGGGTTAGTATAACCAAATATGATGTCATCGACATATATTTGTACAAGAATAATATGACCTTTTATCTTTCTGAAAAACAATGTATTATCAATTTTGCCACGTTCAAATTTTTCAGAGATAAGAAAAGATGAGAGAGTGTCATACCAAGCACGAGGGGCTTGTTTGAGACCATAGAGAGCCTTATCCAATTTATATACATAATTTGGATACTTAGGGTCATAGAACTCTGGACGTTGTTCTACATAGACTTCTTCATTCAGCTTTCCATTTAGGAATGCTGATTTTACAACCATTTGATAAACAATGAAGTCTTTATAGACTGCATAGGCTAGGAATAGTCGAATTACTTCGAGCCTAGCCACAGGGGCAAAGGTTTCATCACAGTCTATGTCTTCCTCTTGTCTGTATCTCTGAGCAACAAGTCGAGCCTTGTTGTGGGTTACAGTCCCATGTTCATCTAACTTGTTTCTAAACACCCATTTGGTGCCTATAACAGTTTTGTCAGACGGTCTAGGAACGAGATTCCAAACTTTGTTACGAGTAAAGTTATCAAAGAGACAGATATTACCTGAACTTCGTCGTGTCTGAATACCTGCATCGGGATAACCAAGAATTTGATCTATGGGGTGATCTCTAGACCATCGCTGAGCAGGAGCATGATCGCTTACTTCGGAGATTAGATCAACAATTGGAATGTTCACTATTGATGAAGATTGAGGTTCATCAGCTATCAAGTGTTGAGTGTCAGACATACCATTGTTTTCTGAGAGGTGTTCAGATGAAGATGGTTCTGATGGAAGAAGTGTGTTTAGAGGCTCTGCTGAGATTCATGAGTTGGATTCAGCGTTAGGGGATATGATGTTTGGATCATCATCAGCAGCCGGAGGATCTAAATGCTGATGGTTTGAGAAGAAAGGTTATGTTTCTCTGTAATGAGAAAACATCCAAGCATTTAGTTCTTTATTGTCAGCGATTCGTTTAGAGTTCGCTGAGCGAGTTTCATCAAAAGTGACATGAATTGTTTCTTCCACAGATTGTCTTCGCTTGTTGAAAACTCTGTAGGCTTTGGAGATGGAGGAATATCCTAGAAATATTCCATCATCAGCTTTTGGGTCGAACTTTCCAAGCTGATCTTTGTTGTTTAAGATAAAGCACTGACAACCAAAGATATGAAGAAAGTTGATAGAAGGCTTCCTTCCATGAAAGAGTTCATAAGCTGTATTTCCAAATCGCTTTACTATCAGCGATCTGTTTTGAGTAAAACATGCAGTGTTTACAGCTTCCGCCCAAAATTGAGTAGGGAGGTGAGAATCGCTAAGCATTGATTTAGCAGCTTCGATGATCGTTCTGTTTCTTCTTTCAGCGACTCCGTTTTGCTGAGGTGTTCTTACTGACGAGAAGTTATGAGAAATTCCCTTGTTCTCAAAGAAATTGTTCAGAGAACCGTTTTTGAATTCATTCCACGATCACTTCTTATAGAGCGAACGGTAAGATTATTCAGCACTTCCATCTTTTTAACAAAAGATATTAGTTCTTCTGGAGTATCACTCTTGCAGCGAAGAAAGATAACCCAGGTGTAGCGAGAGTATTCATCTACAATGACAAGCGTGTATTTCTTTCCAGCTATTGATTGGATGTTGATAGGACCAAACAGATCCATATGTAAGAACTGAAGAGGACTTGTCACTGAGGAAACTTGTTTAGACTTGAAACTAGCTTTTGTCTGTTTTCCTTTTTCACATGCCGAACAGAGAGATTCTTTAGCATATGAGTGCTGAGGAAGACCAGAAACCAGTTCCTTAGAAGAGAGAGAATTCAGGGTTTTGAAATGTAGATGAGAAAGCCTTTTGTTCCATAGTCAGTTGACATCAGAAGAGGCTTTAGAAAGAAAACATAAGTTTTCAGTGGTAATAGAGTCCATATCTATTACGTAGACATTTTCTCTGCGATAACCACTGAGAGCAAGTTTTCCTTTCTCATTCACCACTGAACATGCTTTCTTAGAAAAACGAACTTCGTAGTCTTTGTCACATAGCTGACTGATGCTCAGAAGGTTATGCTTCAGTCCATCTACATAAGCGACTCTTCTAAAGGTAGTTGTCCCATTGCTGAGGACACCAAACCCTTGGGTATAGCCTTTTCCATTTCCACCAAAGGTCACAGAGGGACCTTTCTCTTCCTTGTATTCAGTGAGCAGGTCTTTTTGTCTAGTCATATGACGAGAACATCCACTGTCGAGATACCAGATGCCCTTTGATCCCTGTATACATAAGGAAGATTAAGCGTTGTTTGGTACCCACTTTTCAATGGGTCCTTTGGGGTTAGTGGAGATGGAAGATTCAGCAATCTTCACAGCAGATGAAGATTCAGCTTTAGTGGTAATCTTCACTTTGGTTGATTTCTTAACCTTAGTGGTATTTTTCACCTTGGTTGATTTTTCAGCTTTGGTGACCTTCTCAGCCTTAGAGGCATTTATCTTCACTTTAGCTGTTTTATCAGCTTTAGTGGCAGTTAGACATTTGCTTGCAATATGGTCAGTAAAACCACAGTGATAGCACTTTCTATATTTGAAAGTGGTTTTAGGACCGGGAGTAAAAGGTTTTGAGAATTTAAGATGAGCAGGACCAGGTCTAAGAATGCTTTTAGCATGAGATCTGTGAGGAATTTTGATTTCTTCAGATCTCTTAGGCTTGAGATCAATCTTTATCTTCGAAGGACAGAGATCGAAGATTTCTCTCACAGAGGTAGAGGATTGATTCGCTGAAGGTTTAGAGGGAACATTCGGCTTTACTTTCTTGGTAGCCTTCTGAGGACGAAGAATGGATTTTCCTTTATCCGCAGACTTAGAGCCTTTGGATTTTTCCTCAGGGATAGAATTAGAAGAAGAAGGATAAAACTGATTATAAGAAGTGTCAGAGATAGAAGTGACAAATGTTCCAAACTTAAGCGTGGAACAGTCTTCTTTAGGCTCATCCTGTGGTTTCCAAAAACCAAGACCGGTTTTATCACCACCAGTAGTTTGAGCATTTATTATCTCAGTGATCTTTGTTGAAGAATTACACCATTTTTCAACAGTAGCCTTTTCTGCTTTTAGAGCAGCGATGGCTTGTTCGCGTTCTATGCTGATGATTTTATTTACAACAACTTGATCTTTCAAACTTTCCTCTAAAAGAGTTAGTTCTTTGATCTTTTCATGGCATTTTTTCAGCTGTTCAGTTAAGTCATTGTTTTTGCTCTCAGCTAGAGTTTTGCCGTTTAAAGCATTGTAAAGATCAATCGTCAGTACATCAACTGCGCGACTTCTCTCTGATTCAGGTAGAGAAGTATTAGTAGATATAGATACCTGAGATGATATATAGCTCATAGAAGTTTCAACTGGTTCTTCCACTTCTTCTTTAATCTCAGCCATGAGGCAAAGATTAGCGACTTCTTCATCAGAACTTGATTCTTCTGATTCAGCCCAGTCATGTTCTTCAGTAATGAGACCTTTACCTTTTCGCTTGCAGCTTTTCAGCTTTTGATATTTGTCTTTCAGCTTTAGGTATTTGTCATCGCTGGATCTTCTTGAGGTAGAAGGTTTGAAGACTTTCTTTGACCTGCACTCACTTGCAAAGTGTCCAATCTTTTCACAGTTATAGTAAGTAGTAGAAGCCTTATCAACAGGGGTTGATTTTGGCTTGTCAGTGATAGAGAGAGGCTTATTTCTTTTGAAATTTCTCTTTCTTGCAAATCTCATAAAAGAGTTTGTCAAGAGTGCTAAGGATTCATCAAACTCTGAAAGATCAGTGTCTGATATATCCTCAGATTCAGAATCTAACTCAGTGATAGTGAGAGTAGATCGCTAAGATGGAATTATCTCTGAAGAGATTAAAGCAACAGGAGTGCTTTTGGAGTCTTTAGAATCTTTTATAAGATTCTTCTTCAACAGGTTTGATTGCTCATAGTTAAGCAATATTCCATACAAGGTGCTGAGAGAAGAGAATTTAAGTCTTTTGTCAGCTTGAGACAGATTGAATAACTGTCCCAGCATTCAGGAAGACATTCTAAGAATTTTGTTAGGACCTCAGAATTAGAATAGGTCCTACCAACGGTTCTTAGGTCAATGATTAAGCAGTTAAACCGTTGATGAACGTCAGAGAGAGATTCATTCTTACCAGCGATGAAACTTTCATACTGTCTTACGAAGTTAATCTTTCGAGTATCTTGGATTTCAGTGGTGCCTTCATATTGAACACATATGGTTTCCCACATTTCATTAGAAGTTTTAAGATGCATGATGGAATGGAAAACTTCATCAGGCAGAGCCATAGAGATAATGGTCTTTGTCCTTGCATCGATACCAACTTTCTTTTTGTCCTCATCACTCCATTGTCTGATTTCCTTAGCAATATAGCGTTCAGGAATAAATGGAGTGGTGGCAGTAGCTGGAACGGTAGCTATGATTCAGACAGGTTCATAGGGTACGTTTGCTACGTACTCAGGTATAGTGGGATCTGCACCTTCTAGAAATAGCATCATTCGATTTTTCCAGAGAGAGAAGTTATCTCTGCTAAATCGAGGAGGTTTAGATAGTGAACCATTATCAAAATAATTTGTGTTTGTGTTTAGTGCCATATTAGAATAGCAAGGACGAGAATAAAGCAAGATCTTGTTTATCAGATTAAACAGTCTGCTCTGATACCGCTTGTTGGTCCCGGAGGTGCTTAACAAGTTTGTAGAAGGGGGGGGTTGAATACAAACACAGAAATTAAAGTTTAATAAATTGTTTATTGATAAATCAAACACAATTTACAAGTTTGTTGCGGAATAAGATTAAGACAGACTCAATCTAAACAAACTTAAGAAACACTAAGATGGTTGCACAAGAATATAGAGAAAAGGGGTTTTAGAAGTATAGAAAACAAAGGTTTCTATCTTGGTTCAAGAATAGAGCACGCCCTCAGATGGAGAGGTGATCTTTCTATTTATACCCTATGCATTAAATGCATGGCAGGGTACTTTACACGTGTCATTTAGTGATTGGCTTTGGTAGTCTGACTTTTAGGAGACATGTTTTCGGTCGTATCATGAACAGTGTAGTTGACAGAGTTGTTGTACGATTTGTGGCAGAGATATGTCCGTTCTGACACATCGTACTTGTCGTGCAAGGTAAGACAAAAGGAAACTTGAGGCATAAGCTTTGTGATCGATTGATCGCTGAATATCTCTTTCTACAGAGATATAAAGAGGTTCAGCTGTCGCTGAAGCTTTTCCTTTTGTTCCTTCGCGTATAAGTAGAGTTGTCTTTGCTTCACTGATATCCGCATCAGGTCACTAGTAGACTTCTATTTGTTCAGTGGCTTCGTCTTCGATTCAGCTATGAACATATGTTGACGCGAGACTTGTCTTCAGGGATTACGTTATTGTTTACATCAGAACTATCAGCGATAACTAAACAGACTCAGTTTGATCACTGTTAGTGAAACACTAATACATAGAAATGTTTATAAGAGATACTATCAGCGATAACTGAACAGACTCAGTCTGATCGCTGATGGTAAAACACTAATACATATTAAAACGTAATTTTCACTAAGTATAGAAAAGGGTCGTTATCAAATCACTGAGAGATCTTGGATCAACATTATTACAATTTGACCTGGTTCGTTTAGGGCCATTTTGGTTATATTTTATGATTATGCCATTTTGGATATTAGGTTGTTACAAGTCAGATCGTCACTTACTCGGGATTAGTAGCAAGGGGAAAGAGAAAGTTTAGAACTTGGTTATCACATAATAAAGGCATATCGAGGAGCGTCATTCGAGATTTTTATGTGATCGCAATTAGACAAATTTTCCTTTAAGTTTTATTATCTTGAATCTTCCATTGCGTTGAACTATTTATACTTGCGATATTTTTAATTATGAATGTTATTACCTCAGACAAGTTTCTCCCTCATACAACTCGGGCCGAAACCCGATATATAAAAAAAACTTGGGTTGTTACAATTGATTCCTTCTCAAGATGGTTCTAACAATCATCATCATTTTATTGAATGTTTCAACATCATCTAGTTTGGTATTAACTCTAGCCTCGCCATGGGGATTAACGCACTACTAGTGGCAAGTGTCACCACTTATTTTATCTATGTCGTAGTTTAAAAGAAAATTACGATTTTAAAGGTGTTATTATTGTTATTCATTATATATTATTATTAGACATCGTTGTCGAAAAATAGAGAGATTGCAATATTTTTCAAATCTTAAATGTAGTGGTGGCCAAAAATCGGGATCGGGCCCAATCAGTCCTCAGGCCGCTACAGTGCCAAGCCCAACCGGGCCTGGGCCAGTTACGGTTTGGGCCTAAAAAACGGGTAATCGGGTAGTGTTAAAGGTAACCGGTCTCGGTTCGGTCCCGGGCTGGTCCCAAAAACCAGTTAAGGTTTATTTTATTTTTTTGTTTTTAATAAGTTTTTAATATAATTAATTATATCAACCAATAAACTTTAAAATATAAAATTGGATCACTCAAATACACTTTAAAAATACGTTTTATTTATACTTTCAATATTTTTACATCAATTATAAAAAAAACACACTTATTAAACATCTGAACCCCCCCCCCCCCATGCATTGTATGGATATGGATTGTACTCATAAAGAGTCATGCTTTTCAAGTCGGTCAACAACCATATTATCATCAAGTTGGTCGACGTCAAATTCTTCATCATCGTTGTAACGTGAGACGTCGCCGATGCTACTAGCTGTTGGGTTACGGGATCTCAAACACAGCGGAAAATAAAACCATAACCGTCCAATGACCCATACGAACCGGAATAAATCGGGTGTTTCAAAATTATACCTCACAATTAACGAGACTTTGAATCACAACAAAAAAGCAAGCTTGATGCCTCCACGATATGCACGCGAACAATCCGAATTCTTTGCCTTCTCGTGATGCTAGTCACAGTTTCAAAACTTAGAAAGGAAAGGAAACATATACTTGTAGGTGATTTTTAGAAAGAATTGCAAGAACAAAAATCTTGCATACAATGTCATACATTATATATGGACATGAGAGGCATGGCATGAAAGCACCACCATCCCTACACCTTACTTGAGTGTAGAAGTATCCATGCACCATAACTCATCTTTTCAAGACCATACCTAGCTATCTTTATTTATGTCTAACATAAATAATATCTGATTTTATTTAATCAGATTAAATCAATACAAATTAGATATAATAATTAAATGTTTTAATTATTAAAACTCCTTATTCGAATATGTTCAATGCGTGTGACCCAATGGGTTCTCGACATGTGGGTAATAAATATAAATATCTTATTTATAGGTATAAACAATGAGTGGTATCTAGCAATACATCATTATCACCCAAATGATGAGAATTGGTGATACAACAAATTACCGGTATATAGTCAATTTAGTGTACATATTTAATTCTTTTGTCCTTGATGTCCAGATTGAACACGAGACATTGAATGTGTCATTCTCATTATGTCCAATATCTAGTTTCTTGATTCCCTAATATACTAATAAAAACAGGAATTGATATCTCATAGCATTTATTTGAGCATGCATGCATTTCCTTAATATATATTTATCAAGGGGCCCAGAGACATCACTCCCGTCATAAAGGAGGGACAAATACTATATCGATACATGCTAGTTCTACCATGTGATTTATAACATATCCAACAATAATTATGTCACCCAGTTACAGAATGATTAGAACAAATGTCAAAATACATTACTTACACATAACAAACTCCATATTTCTCAAGTCAAAGAATTACATGTACATTAACCACATGAGAAACACTTATGACACTCCCATGACATCCAAAGAAGTGTTCTCATAGCGAGTCACGTCCAATACACAAAATCTCCATTTTGTACCCATATGCAGATTCAGTATCTCTATATGAATCCCTACAAATGCTAGTCATTATCATATTACTTCAACCTTAAAACCCAAAATAATATTTAACTAGAGACATTTAGAATACATTATTCTAAAGTTATTTATTATGAATAATTAAAATCACAGAATATAACATAGACATAATAAATTGGGCAATGCCTTTTATTTATTTATTAAATTCATGAAACCAAAACTCAAAATTACAATCATCGTATGATTAGCTTTTAGGCATTCACTAACAATCTCCCACTTGTACTAAAGTCGATCATCCATGCATCGTATACCAATGGACCTACAATGGCCATCATGCTTCTGCTGTGTTAACGGCTTGGTTAGTGGATCAGCAACATTGCTGTCAGTTGACACTCTGCTTATACTAACAACGCCTCTTTCAATAATCTCTCTAATGAGATGATATCTTCTAAGAATATGTTTGGATATTTGGTGAGATCTAGGTTCCTTGGCCTATGCTATAGCTCCATTGTTGTCACATAACAACTCTATAGAACAATCACTGCTAGGAACAACTCCAAGTTGAGAAATAAATTTCTTGATCCAAACGGCTTCCTTGGCTGCATCTGATGCTGCGATGTACTCAGCTTTCGTTGTAGAATCAGCTACTGTTGCTTGCTTGGAACTCTTCCAGCTCATAGCACCACCATTAAGACAAAATACAAAACCCGACTGCGATCGAAAATCATCTTTATCCGTTTGGAAACTTGCATTAGTGTAACCCTTTACACTCAACTCTTCTTCACCACAATATACCAAGAATGAATCCTTTGTTCTTCTTAAATATTTTAGGATATTCTTGACGGCAATCCAGTGACTATCACCTAGATTGGATTGGTATCTACTCGTCATGCTTAAAGCATACGATACATCAGGTCGAGTACATATCATGGCATACATGATAGATCTAATTGCTAAAGCATATGGAATATTACTCATTCGTTCACTCTCTTGAGATGTAGTAGGGCACTGCGTCTTAGAAAGTGATATGCCATGAGACATAGGTAAGAACCCTTTCTTGCTATCAGACATGTTGAACCGCTTCAACACTTTGTCTATATATGTACTCTGACTTAAGCCAAGTAATTTCCGCGATCAATCTCTATAGATCCGAATGCCTAACACATAGGCCGCTTCACCTAAGTCTTTCATTGAAAAACATTTTCTTAACCAATCCTTTACAGACTCAAGTGTCGGAATATCATTTCCAATGAATAGTATGTCATCTACATACAATAAAAGAAATGATACGGTGCTCCCACTAACCTTTTTATAGACACAAGGTTCATCCACATTTTTTGAGAAGCCAAACTCTTTGATCGCTTCATCAAAATGATGATTCCAACTCCTTGAATCTTGCTTCAATCCATAAATAGATCGTTTCAACTTGCATACCTTATGAGATTTTTCAGGAGCGACAAAACCTTCGGGTTGTATCATATATACGTCCTCAAGTAACTTTCCGTTAAGGAAAGCTGTTTTGATATCCATTTTCCAAATCTCATAATCGTGATAAGCTGCAATGGCTAGTAAAATTCTAATAGACTTAATCATTGCGACTGGAGAGAAAGTTTCATCATAATCAACACCTTGAATTTGTTTGAAAACTTTTGCAACCAATCGAGCTTTATAGGTAATCACATTACCATCCATGTCGGTCTTTTTCTTGAATACCCATTTGCACCCTATAGGTCGTACCTCGTTGGGTGGGTCAATTAAGTTCCAAACTTGGTTTTCATACATGGAGTCCATTTCTATTCTCATTGCATCTAGCCATTTCTCGGAGTTAGTGCTTGCCATATCATCTTGGTAACTAGTGGGCTCATCATCCATGAACATCACATCCCCGGTATGAGTGACGAGAAATCCATATCTCTTAGGCTCATTCCGTTTTCTACTAGATCTACAAGCACTTTGTGTTACGACATCATACTGCCTTTCCACATCACTTTGTGGATCCACAATTACTTGTTGTGTCTGTGTTGGTTCCATCTGTGTTTTCATATTTTGATCTTGAACAATTTCAAGTTCTACATCCCTCCCAATGATACCTTTGGAAATAAATTCCTTTTCCATGAAGACACGAGTACGCCCAAGAAACACTTTATTGTCGTAAGGATAATAGAAGTAGTATCCCATAGTTTCTTTGGGATATCCTACAAAAATGCATTTACCATATTTTGGCTCTAATTTAGTTGTGATTAGATGTCGTACGTAAACCTCACAACCCCAAATCTTCATAAAAGATCATTTAGGACTCTTCCCAGTCCATATCTCATATGGTGTCTTTTCAACAGATTTTGATGGAACTCGGTTTAGTGTGAAAGTCGCTGTCTCTAGAGCATATCCCCAAAAGGATGTTGGAAGGTCAGCTTGACTTATCATAGATCGTACCATGTCCAACAATGTATGATTCCTCCTTTCGGAGACACCATTCCATTGTGGTGTTCCAGGTGGAGTGAGTTGTGATACAATACCACAATTTTTAAGATGATCGAGAAAAGCATGGTCTAAGTATTTGCCACCTCGATCAGATCGAAGAATCTTAATACTCTTTCCAAGTTGGTTTTGTACTTCATTTTGAAATCCTTTGAACATTTCAAAGGACTCGGACTTATGTCGCATTAAATATACATAGCCGAACCTACTGAGATCATCAATAAATGTAATGAAGTATCTATAACCACCTCTAGCATGTATGTTCATCAGTCCACATACATCACTGTGTATGATTCCCAATACATCACTTGCTCTCTCACTTTGCCCAACAAAAGGATCCTTTGTCATCTTTCCAATTAAACAAGCTTTACACGTCCCATATAATTTAAAATCTAACTTGTTCAATAATCCATCTTTATGGAGTTTGGAAATGCGAGTTTCGTTTATATGGCCAAGACGACAATGCCAGAGATAGGTTAAATTTGAACTATTCGATTTGACCTCCCTTTTATCTATGTTATAAATTGGATTATCCATATTAAGAACATAAAGACCATTAATCAAACTTGCATCACCATAATATATATTACCAAAAGAGAATGAACAACATTTGTTCCCAATATTAAAGGTAAAACCTTTCCTGTCCAAACAAGATACAGAAATCAAATTTATAGAAATAGATGGTACGCAATAACAGTCATCAAGTTCTAATAATAATCTAGTCGGTAAAGTTAACAAAATAGATCCTACGGCTATAGCAGCAACCTTTGCCCCATTTCTAACACACAGATCAACTTCACCTTTGCTCAACCTTCTAGTCCTTTTTAGTTCTTGCACGTTTCTACAAATATGAGAACCACATCAAGTATCTAATACCCATGATGTATAAGAAGTAGTAAGATTATCTTTTATCACATAGATACCTGAAGTGGAAGTTACACTTCCTTTCTTCTTTTCCTAAAGGTAGAGAGGACAGTTCATATTCCAATGCCCGGGTTTATTGCAATGAAAGCACTCACCCTCCTTAGGTACAGTTACCTTGGGTTCCTTAATGCCTCCTTTTGGCTTCAAAGATTTAGAAGTGGGTTTGGCAATGGACTTTCCTTTGCCTTTCCCTTTCTTGTCCTTACAGACCATCAAAATGGTGGACTTGTTCTTTGCAAGCTCTTGCTCGGCTGTTCGTTACATATTGAGCAATTATGGAAGGGATTTTTAAAAGTCATGCATGTTGTAGTTCATCACGAATTGACTGTAGCTATTTGGCAACGATTGCAAAACTACATCAATGGCCAACTCCTTTCGTAAAGAAAAACCTATCTCGATACATGCTAGTTCTACCATGTGATTTATAACATATCCAACAATAGTTATGTCACCCAGTTACGAAATGATTAGAACAAATGTCAAAATACATTACTCACACATAACAAACTCCATATTTCTCAAGTCAAAGAATTACATGTACATTAACCACATGAGAAACACTTATGACACTCACATGACATCTAAAGAAGTGTTCTCATAGCAAGTCACGTCCGATACACAAAATTTCCATTTTATACCCATATGCAGATTCAATATCTCTATATGAATCCCTACATATGCTAGTCATTATCATATTACTTCAACCTTAAAACCCAAAATAATATTTAACTAGGGACATTTAGAATACATTATTCTAAGGTTATTTATTATGAATAATTAAAAACACAGAATATAACATAGACATAATAAATTGGGCAACGCCTTTTATTTATTTATTAATTTCATGAAACCAAAACTCAAAATTACAATCATCGTATGATTAGCTTTTGGGCATTCACTAACACTAGCATCGTCATCGGTTGTGGTTGGCGGCATACTTAGTCCTTGGTCTACTTCGTTTTCTTCTAAATTTGCTTCCACGTCGTCTATATCCGCCTCGAGTGATGTTTGATATTGAACTCTTTACATGTTATCCAATTAATCTTTCAAACATATGCAGCCCTCCACCGACTCCTGTAACACCCCGATTTTAAGGAAGGTATTATTTCAAGTTAGTACAGGAATCGTAGTTCAAGAGAAATAGAAGAAGTAGGATTTTGGGCTTGGATCCTAGATTTTATAGACTTGTTGGATGAATGATTCAAATACGAGTCCAACGGTTCTTTCGGAGCAAAATCGGAGTTAAAACGAAGAAGTTATGATCAAAACAGTGATCGAGCATGAAAAATGAAGAAATCAAGCGAGTTGTGTTTAATGCGACTTTGGGGCGACTTTCTGAGAAGCAGGAAACTTTGGGACGACTTTACCCGCATGAAACCCGCATTGGCGTCTATCATCTCTAAAAAGTCTGATTTTTAGGGGTTTTCTTCATATTCTTCACCCCAATACTTCTCCCACCCCATTTTCTCTCTAATTGGAGTTCTTGGAAGATTAGGGTTCGATTTTAATGGTTGGAGGAGGATTCTTGGTGGATTCAAGAGCATTTTTACTAAGGTAATCTTCTCATCTCTCACACCAAAAAGCTAGGGTTTTAGTGTTCTTCATCCTCTTTTCCATTTCTTCCTATTTTTATGTAACCTTGGGAGTATGTATGGTAAAGGAAACCATGTGGAAGCTTTAGATCTAAGGTTGAATGGTTTGCTAAGAGATCTCATGTCTTCACCAAAGGAAACTCAAAGTTTGGAGTAAAATCTAGATTTAGCCAAAATCTAACAAGGTGATTTCAAGTTGATTTCTGAAAACATTGTACATGCCAAAATGTTCATTTTTAACATGTTTATGTGGTTTACATGAAATTATCATTTGTTGAGTTATTTGGTGGGTATTAACAATTTGAAATGTTTAGCTTTGTGAATCTTGTAAAACACCCACATTCGGGATTTTTGGGCATTTTGACAAATAGGCAATAATTGAAAGTGTTTGATGATTTATTGTATAAATGGAGGGAACTTGGTCAAAAAGCACTTTTAGGGGGCGTTTGGTTCGCAGATTCTGATGGAATCTGATGGAATTGGAATATTGAATTTCGTTGACCAAATTCCATTACATCGTTTGGTTCATTCTTTTTAAAGAATTGGAATGTTGAATTCCAATGAATTCCACAAATGAAGGAATTCAACATTCCTTGGGGGGAGGTGGTATTTCATTGGAATGGAATGTCATATTTTTTTTTGGAAAAAATTGCCCCTTATCCTAATATGCACCACCACCCTCCGGCCACCACCATCGGCCACCACCTCCGGCCACCGCCACCGGCCACCATTGACCACCACCTCTGGCTACCAACACCGGCCACCACCTCCGGCCACCATTGACCACCACCGACCACCACCACATCCAGCCACCACCACCACCTCCTGCCACCGCCATCGGCCACCACCACCTCCGGCCACCACCGCCACCGACAACCACCACCATCGGCCACCACTACCGTTCAACATTATTAGCAGACACCAACTCTCTCTCCTCTCTCTCTCCCTCTCTCCCCTCTCTCTCCTCTCTCCCTCTCTCTCTTCTCTCTCTCCTCTCTCTCTCAATCTATCGTCTCTCTCTCCTCTCTCCATCTCTCTCCTCTCTCTCTCCTCTTTCTCTCCTATCTCCCTCTCTCTCTCCTCTCTCTCTACTCTCTCTCTACTCTCTCTCTCTCTCCTCTATTCCTCTCTCTCCTCTCCTCTCCTCTCTCCTCTCTCTATTTCCCTCTCTCCTCTCCTCTCTCTCTCCTCTCTCCCCCTCTCTCCTCTCTCTTCTCTCACTTCTCTCTCTCTCCCTTATCTCTCTCCTCTCTCTCTCTCTCTCCTCTCATCTCTCTCTCCTCTCTCTCTTCTCTCTATCTCTCTCCCTCTCTCTCTCTCATCATCATTCGTGTGCTAAAATAATCAAAACAATTTTAGTTAAAAATTAAACTATTTAATGACTATTTCATTAAAGTAATTTTTGTTGAAAAAAATTAAAATAAACAAAAAGGGTATTTTGGTCATTTACCAAAATTCCATTCCAATTCTAAAGCTACAATCTGTGAACCAAACAGAAAAATTCCAATTCATTTAACAGATTCTATTCCAATTCTGTCAACCAAACAGGTGGTCAAACCTGACAACATTCCATTCCAATTCCTTCAAAGTCAAATTCTTTTGACAGATTTCATTCCATCCAAAAACATTTTGCGAACCAAACGCCCCCTTAGTGTTTGTTTTGGAGAAATGCTAAATTTTATGTCATGGGACGATTTGGAAAGAATAAATGGTATAAGTTCATTTGGAAAATAATGTGTCCCAATCTAAATTGTGTGGAGTCTATTCATGTAACTTTGGATGCGTGGGTTTGCAAGACGTGAGTCGAGTGCGTTTATTATGTGGGGATCGTTAATCGTTGATCAAAAAGGATTTTAAGCACTTTAGCTCGGATTTGACTTAAAGGAGTATTGGGGACAATTGCCCGGTTTTAATGGCTCAATGCAGGGCCCAGTTATGATGTACGTACTAATGCACCTTGTTCCATATTGATGATTAATTGCATGCTCGAGTGCGATGGTCATTCTTGTGTAGTCATTCATGTTTGGATGGTCAATTGAGTATTGCGGGGTTGGACTCTGGTACCCATGTTTTACGACCAGAAACTTTTCAAGTAGGCCCTAGGAGGGTTGAGTCTGGAAGTGCTATCGGGGAGGTAGGCACTAGGACCTCCGTTGCTTGAAGTAATTCCTTGGAGGTAGTCTTTAAGTGTGTTGGGCCATCGGGGTGAAACTTGTTGAGAAGTCGTAGGGACACTTGGGCTTTTATGTCGTGAGGTGTCATGCGATTAACGTTGCAAGGGTGGCATACTTTTGTGTTCCTCTACTCTCAACGGATACAGGTCTCCCCCGTCGTCGGCTAACAGTATTTTAAATTTTAATGCCTTACTTTATTATTGTTGGATTTGTGTGGTCGACTGTAAATGATGGCCTTAATATTGGGTTTCCCTCGTGTATATTAAGGTTTGAATGAAACACGTCATTCCCATGTGTTGATATTTGGTTTCCTCCCATTTTATGGTCGTGTGAGTATTGGGCCTAGTGTCCATGGTTTCGGTGACGTATCGTATATGTGGGTTATTAACCATGATTTATGGGTTGAGTATTTTTCCCCACCCGTACTTAGGTGTTTTGGGATACAACGGTTTATCCACATTTGTTAAAATGAGAGTCAATTCATATTCTCGTTTCAAGTAAGTTTTGGTTGCATCACTTTATAAAGAATGCTTTGTAATAAGGTGTTCATCTTTGAAAATGCATGATATTGGAAAGAGTCGTATCCACGTTTTAATGTAAATCATTTGAAAGATTATGATTTTAAGATAAGCTTATTTCTTTTAAAGATATATTTATTCATGTAAAACTCTTGAACTCACTAGGCGTTAGCCTAACCTTTTTATTTGTCGGCATGTGCAACAGGCTTTGTTTGGGAATAGCTCTAGTGACATTGTGGAGAGAGAAGTGCTAGTTGTATGCTCGTGAAGTGAGTAGTTTGGTGAAGTCTTCCGCGTTGGTTTGTGAAGAGCAACTTGTATTGGGGTTATGTAACACCCGACTTCGGTTTAGTCTTTGTTTAATACTGGAGTTATAATTGTTGAGGTTATTTTTCGGATTTCATATTTGAGGCATAATGAGTTTTGATTTGTAGGAAGAGATGTTGTCTTTTATTTGATGTTATATCGAAAATTTTATTAGTTGGTCTTACCAAATTTGAGGGTGTTACAACTCCGGGGTTAGTCTTGTCCGACGCGCCGATATGATCCTGCCACTAAGAGAAAAGGCGGACTCCGAAGCTACGGTACTAGCTTGGATTGTTAGTATATCACGGGCCATAGCCGCCAAAACCGGGAATTGTGGTTGTTTCTTTTTCCAAAAGTCTAATAAATCTATTTGTTCTATATTTTTGACGATTGTGAGGGATATAGCAATAAAATTAGCACGTATGTAAATATTTAATTCACCCAAATCGCCCCCATCAAATCTAGATTTTTTTACTAGATTCATTTAAAACCTCGTTCATTAAATTTTTCATTAAGTCGACCCGGTTTTTGCCTCTAGAACTGTCATGATCGAAATTCAAAACAAGAATTTAAATAAATACTCAGAAACTTTGTTAAAGAAGTTGCAGAATAACACTTTAACAAGAAATCAATGGAACAGTGTATGAATTCAAATCACAAGTTGTATTGAATTAACTTGATGAATACAACCAAAGCCTCAATCTGCTGAACAGGCTCAACAGACGTTCAAAACTTCTCTAATGAAAGGATCACTAAGAATCTTGAGGCTAATTCTCTCTAAAACACAAAAGACGTGTCTTTCAATAATCTAAGACTTTTAGGCTATATTTACAAAACAGATTACAAGATAATTATGAAAGTAACTTTGATCTTCAGCATCCATTCCATAATTATCTTCAACTCCTTGTCTTTCGCTTCAAGTAACAAACCATCCTTATCAACATCAGCAACATTAATTCTTCTAGCAATAACTTCTTATCTTCAGCAGTACTAACATGCTAGCAGTAGTAACTTCCAACTGGCAGTACTAACTCTCCAAGCAGTACTAACTATTCTTCTAGCAGTACTAACCCTTCAAGCAGTACTAATACTACTAGCAGTAGTATTCTTTTCAAGTCTCAGCAGCACTATCCAGACTTAGCATATTTCAGACCCAACAATCTCCCGCTAACTTAACTTTTGAAATCAAGAAGTTAAGTTCTTCAGAATAAGGTCTTCATGATGCTTTCAAAATTACTGCTCAACTTCCCAGATCAGGATCCAATCCTGCACATTGATTGATTGTTCTTCTAATCACAATTCTTGCCATCTCTGAACCTGTAGTGCAGACCAACTTAGCATTCAGCATCCCCTACAACTTTTCTCTGCTGTGATCATACACCTTATCAACCAGATAGTACTCATGAAAGCTGTTATCAATAGTTATGACATATACTCCAGATTTTTCAACAAGCATCCAATGATCAATGCTGTTAAATCCTTCTCTATGAAGCAAGTCTTTGATAAGATATTCAACTTTATTAGGGTCAAACATCATACACAAATACTCCAGAGCCATCTTTGTTGAGCTCATCCTTGCTCCTCTCAACAAGTCACCATACAATTTCAATCCAACCCTATACATGTCTTCCAAATCAAATCGGGTACAACTTATGATGATCTTATCCCATGTTGAATAGACCTCATACTTGCCACCCATTCTCTTGATCCTGTAGAATTCTGTGCCTTTATCCACCACAGTATCCCAATGAATGATTTCTGGAGCTCTCACTGAGATAGGATCAATTTTTAATAGTTCTTCATCTGTCACTGTTATATACAAATCAAACTGCTCATCAGATTGACTTTGTTGTTCTTGAGGTTGATGACTTGATTGCTCTTGACTCTGCTCTTGAGTTTCAACATACTCTGCTTGTTTCTGCTGCTCTTGTGGTTTATGCTGCTCTTGTTGATTCTGCTCTTTGAGTAACTGGATTAGATCCTTCTCCATTTCTGATCCTCTTCCACCATTTAGCTTTAATTGCAGCATACCTTTCAATCTGATCACATCATGCTTATACTGCTTTTCCACCAGATAATACTCTATCTTTTCCACCAGATAATACTCTATCTTTTCCTTTGACATAAACTCCACATTGCTTCAACAAAACGCCATCTCAACACATTCTGCTTTTCAAGTTGTATTTTGTCAGGTTCAAACATAAGACATATCCAGTCCATGATCAGTCTTGTATCATCCTGAGCTCCTTGCTGAATCTTGTCTTCATACAACTTCATCCCAACAGAATACATTTCTTCCAAGTCACTTCTTGAGCACTTTTACATGAGCTGATGAAAACTTGTATAGATCTCAAATCTGTTATTTGCTCTTTTGATCCGGAGAAAGTGCTTGTCTTTCTCCACACATACATCCCAAAAGATAATCTTTGGAAGCATTGAACTGACTGGAGTAGCAGGCACAAGAGGTGCATCTGTAATTCTTGATGATTCAACTTCCATTCTTTCACTGCCCTGCTCTGTCTCACCTTCCTCAGTTCTTGGCCTTTTTGCCTTTGTCTTTGTAGCAATTGACTTCATTCTCTTGGCAGCTCCAATCTTCTGAGCTAGAGTCTCTTCCTTCTTAACTTCTACCTTTTCTTTAGTCGGAGTGCCTTCTTCACTTCCAGGAAAAGGCTGTTGAATGTTTAGATCATGTCTTTCTTTCATCTTTCTTTCAACTCCAACCCTCTGATTAAAATCTCCTTGCAGCTTTGCCATCTCCTTTTTGTACAAATCTTCTATCCTGCTAAAAGACATTTTAGTAAACATCCCTTCAGGAACTCCAACAGATCCTTTCAAGAAGTTTATCATCTTTCTTCTTTCCTGTGTCGCTAGAAAGGTCTTTGAAGGTTGCCTTTGTCTTGTTGCTTTGATTGTAACCCTCTTTGCAGCAGTCTTCAAACTCTTCTGGTATTCTTCATTAAGCCTTGTTGCCAAATCTATTGCAAGCTTTCTGTCTTTGGCCTTTTGGATCTCATCCTGCTTTTCAAACTCCTTCTCAAACTGTACATTCAACTCCTTTGCTACTTTCAAAGAAAGAGCTTCTGTAGTTAACTTTTCTTGCATTTTCTTAGCCAATTCTGCATCCAATTCTATTTGCCTCTGCTTCTTTAATGGTTTCACAGGCTCAACCATCTTTTCTTTCCCTTTCTTCTTGGCCTCTGTCACACTGATCTCTTTCTTTTTTTTCTCTGTGCCTCCTTCTTTAATACCACTCCCTTAGCCTTTTGAGTAGCCTTAGGAGTGTCATTCTTTGCCTTAGCCAAAGTCTCTGCAATCTCAATTTCTTCCATAGACATTCCCGTTTCTGCTGTTGTTTTCTTTATTTCTATTGCTTTAGCAGTTTCTACTGCTAGTTCAGTAGTTACTGCTGCTTCTTCAGTTTCTACTGCTGGCTGACTTACTGCTTCTTTCACTACTGTTTCTGCTGCTTTCACACCTTGATCCTTCTTATTCTCCTCAACATTCTTTCAGCTTTACCACCAATCTCCCCCTCAAATTGAAATTCCATACCAACTGAACTTTCCTTCTCAACTTTAGCTTCTTGATTCTCCCCCTTTTTGGAAGCATCATGAGAACTTCCCCTTTTCTTCAAGACAAATTGCTTTCTCTTCTTTTTGTGCACCAAATTAAGCACCATCTTCTTGAGTTTGTCTATCTGCCCCTGTTGAGAAATGATCACCTTTTTCATCGCCTTTATCTCCAAACCCTGATTGTGTACATCCAGGTTCACATTGCCAATGGTATCCATCAATTCGTCATATTTATATCTGTCCTCACCTCCTTTAGGTGTGTTTACCACCCTTGAAGGATCATGGGATCTTTTAGTAGACGCCTTCTGCCTAGCAAAAGCACCTACTACCCCCTTGGTTTCTTGGCACCTGGGTCCCTTAGATGATTTTTCATCCAAAGTTGTCGTGGGGAAGGTCTTAGCCATATTCACATTGTCCTGACCCACACCTTGTGCAGAATCAGTAGTGTGAGCCTTGCTGCTCACATGCTCATCCTTCTCCTGAGAGAGCACCTTCTCAGGGTTGGGAGACACCCCTGTGGATTCCCTTTGGATATTCTCTAATGTAGAATGCTCCATCAGAGGGCTTGTAGGCTTTTGGGGTGTAGATACATGAAGGGAAGGAACTTTCTGTACCTTTTTCTTTGTATATTTTTGAGTGATTAGGGGAATTGGATTATCAACAAGGATCTGAGGAAGAACATTTGAAGTGAATGGTGTAGGTAGGTCATCAGTGGGTTGGTCAGATATGGCCTGTGACCCTGATGCCTCACCATGTGGGTGGGACACAACCATCATTGTAGAAAACAATGGTGTGTTTTTTCCAGAAAAGTCCTTACTAGGCCTTCTCATATTGGAAAATACCTTCCCTTTGGGAGGTTTAGGTACATATACCTCTTCAAAAGAAGGTAAATCCGTCAATTCTATGTTTAGTACCTCTTGTACAAACCTTGGATACATATAAAATCTTTTGGTTTTGGTTTTGGTATCCAAGTTTGACAGCAAATCATTTAAAATCATTTGGGAAAAATTGAACTTTCTAGAGGTAGCTAAGCATATAAGAGCATAAGCTATTGTACTGCTAAACTCACTCCATCCAGTTGTCTTGCGAGATATACAGTGTTGAAGAGTATGAACAAAGAATCTCCACTGAGGGGAAAATTTTCTTTTGTAAAACGTGTAAACCTCAGTAGGACCTTCATACCCCATTCTACCAATTTCCTGAAATAGATCTTCCTTTGAGAGAGTAGAAATACCTGAGGTATCATCTAGATGAAGATGAATGCGTATGCAGCCTTCTGTGATTGTGATAGGTTTATCACAGCCCCTTGATTGAATGAACTGATTGCCATTGACAGTCTGAATGGATACATTTGTCCAGAACTGTCGCATGTGTTCCACATAGATGGTAGGATTTACAGTTAGCGCATATGCAATATGTGATGATGTTAAGAAATCCACAATTTCATGAAAACCCTCAGCTTGTTTGGGTTTTTGTAACATTGCAAGCTCATTGTGGTCATCAAAGAAATCAAGTTCTGCCATCTTTCTGATCGAGACTAGGGTTCGAATCAAAAATTAGGGTTTACACACTGGTAATCAAGAATTCTAGAGAGAGAGAGAGGATAAAAACTCAATGGAAATTCAAAGAGTCGTTAGGGTTTTGGCGGTTGGAGAGGGTATTTATAGGGTAAGAGATTCAGTTAAAAGCAGTACTAAGTACCCAGCAGTATTAACACATACCCGCAGTATTAACACTGTCTCGTAGTAGAAATAAGGCAAGCAGTAGTAGCTTTGCACTGGCAGTATAAACCACCTAGCAGTAGTAACCATACTTAACCATATTTGAACTGTCAGCAGGAGTAATAGTGAGAGTAGTATTAACTTAACCAGAAGTACTAAGTATCTAATCAGCAAAGCAAACTGAAACACTTAAACATAAATGGTTAGCAGCACCATGCACAATGAAATATGAGAAAGTAAACATTGAAGAATCTATACAGAAATGGTACATGAAGAAAATCAAAAGAGGCTTATTCAGTATTTATCATGCCCACACTTGTGACCAAGAATGTGAATCTACCCACATCAAAAGCTTTGGTGAATAGATCAGCAAATTGGTTACTAGTGTGTACTTTCAAAACCTGAATTAACTTCTTTTCTATGCAATCTCTAATAAAATGGTACCTGATTTCTATATGCTTGGTTTTTGAGTGCTTCACTGGATTATAAACAATGCTTATAGCACTGTTGTTATCAATGAAAATGGGAGTGTGAAGAAAAGTAATACCATAGTCCAACATCTGATTCTAAATCCATAGCACTTGTGAGCAACAGCTTGCAGCAGCAATATACTCTGCTTCTGTTGTAGAGGTGGACACTATGGTTTGATTTTTACACTGCCATGAAACTAGCCTTGCACCCAAAAACTGACATCCTCCTGATGTAGACTTTCTATCCAAATTTGCACCACCCAAATCACTATCAGAATATGCAAGCAGATCAAATGGTGAGTCATGAGGATACCAAAGACCTAACCTAGGTTGTCCTTTGAGATATCTGAAGATCCTTTTGACTGCTTGAAAGTGAGATTGCTTAGGCCTCACTTGAAATCTGGCACGCACACATACAACAAACATAATGTCTGGTCTTGAAGTTGTTAGATACATGAGGGAGCCCATCATGGATCTATAATGATGAACATCCACATCCTCCCCCTCAAGATCTGCAGTGATCTGTTTGTGTGTTTCCATAGGTTTGCTTGCAGGCTTTGCTTCTGAAAATCCAAACTTTGTAAGTATATCCTGCACATACTTGGATTGACTTATGAAAATGCCATCTTTCTTCTGTTTAACCTGTAGCCCAAGGAAGAATGTGAGTTCACCCATAAAGCTCATCTTGAATCTTTTGTGCATCAACTCCTCAAACTCCTTGCACATATGATCTTTTGTGGATCCAAAGATGATATCATCCACATAGATTTGTACAAGCAAGATGTCCTTTTTCTTCCTTTGAATGAAAAGGGTCTTGTCAATGATTCCCCTTTTAAAATCATTTTCCAAGAGATAGGTAGACAGAGTGTCATACCATGCTCTTGGTGCTTGATGTAGCCCATAGAGTGCCTTCTTTAATTTGTATACTTTGTCAGGAAAGTTAGGATTCTCAAACCCCGGAGGCTGACAAACATACACTTCTTCATCAATTTTCCATATAGGAATGCACTCTTAACATCCATCTGATATACTCTGAACTTCATGAAAGAAGCATAGGCTAGAAACAGCCTAATTGCCTCAATTCTGGCTACTGGTGCAAACACTTCTTCATAGTCTATCCCCTCTTCTTGTGTGTACCCTTGTGCCACAAGTCTGGCCTTATTCTTTATCACTATCCCTCTCTCATCTTTCTTATTCCTGAAAATCCATTTAGTTCCAATTGCCCTGTGTCCTTGTGGAAGGTCAACCAGATCCCACACATTTTGCAGCACAAACTGCAGCAGCTCCTCTTGCATTGCTTCTATCCATCTTGGGTCTTTCATTGCATCATAAGCCTTCTTGGGTTCAATCTGGGATAGAAAACAAGACAACAAACCTGACTGTAAGTCTTTCAATCCTCCTAACTTACTTTGATGCCTTGTGATCATGGGGGAATTGATATCACCAATCACCAACTGAGGAGGATGATTCTTCTGAGTTCTTGTTTGATTGACAGCCTCCTCATTAATATTTGCATCAAGATTGGAGTCATTCTTTTCAAGAGTGTTTCCACCAAAAACTGAAGAATTTTCATCATCAGTATCATCCTCTGACAATGTGGGCATTTCAAGACCTGTGTTTCCTTAACCTGAAGGATGAGCATCCTCTTTTTCACCTTTATCCTCTTCATCACCTTTATCATCTTCATCCTATTCTGGTTCAGAATCCTCTGTTTCTGAATCATCTTTCTTTTCTTGTTGACAAAATTCAACAGGATCAACTGTAGGTGTAGGGAACAGCACAAACTCTTGTCTCTGTTCTTGTACCTTTTCTGAACTTGTTCCTGCAATTTTATCATTACTAAAACCCAAAGAATTAGTTAGTGAATTAATGTCAAACAGTCAATCAGCACCTGTACCAATCTGATTTGGTGTGTTCTCATTGCATTTGACATTGTCACTTTCCTCTTTAATCCTGGAAGAACTGTTGAATACTCTGTATGCCTTGCTCTGAGATGAGTATCCAACAAGAAATCCATCCTCAGCTTTTCTTTCAAACTTGCCTAAATGAGATTTGGTGTTGAGAATTGTGCAAGGACACCCAAAAGGTTTGAAAAATCCAATAAAAGGTTTCTTCTTTTCGAAAAGTTCATAAGGTGTCTTTCCTTGGGATTTTACTACTAGAACTCTATTTTGGACATAACAAGCAGTATTAACTGCTTCTGCCCAAAAAGAAATGGGTAGCTTTGAATCTGCCAACAGAGATCTAGCAGCCTCAATCAATGTCATATTTCGCCTCTCAGCAACACCATTCTGTTGAGGAGTCCTAGGAGCACTGAATTGTCTCTCAATACCTTTAGTCTCACAAAAGTTGTTTAAGTCACTGTTTTTAAACTCAGTTCCATTATCAGATCTGATGACTTTAACTCTTAGATTTGTTTGGTTTTAAATTCTAAGGACAAAGGATTTGATCAGTCCACTTGTCTCATCCTTAGTCCTCAGAAAATATACCCAAGTAAATCTAGAGAAGTCATCAACAATGAATAAGCAATAGGATTTCTTACCAATACTCATCACATTTGTAGGACCAAAAAGATCCATATGCAATAACTGAAGGGGTGAAGAGATTGTGTTTATTTCTTTGGACTTATGAGAAGTTTTGTGATGCTTGCCTTTAAGACATGCAACACAATGATCGTCACATGAAAACACTTTTTGAGGCAAACCTCTCACAAGGTTGTTTTTCACAAGTTTGTTCATAGTTTTAAAATTCCTGTGACACATCCTTCTGTGCCAAAGAGATGATTCATCTAAAGAAGCTTTTGAAAACAGACAGTTCAGTGATGAATCAGATGAAACACTCTCTAAGTCCAAACAATAAACATTATCCTTTCTAGGAGTTCTAAGTAGTATCATATTTTCATCAACTACCTTGAATCCTGGAGCAAGGATAATACATTCAGTATCACTAAATAATATACTATGTTTCTTGTCACAAACCTGTGATACACTTAACAAGTTGTATCTCAATTGCTCAACATAGTAAACATCTTCAAAAGTCATCTTACCTTTTGAAACCATACCTTTACCACTTATCTTACCTCCTGCTGGATTGTCACCAAAAGCAACACGTCCTCCATCAAACCTTTTGAAATTTTGAAGGCAGACCATGTTACCTGTCATGTGCCTAGAGCAACCACTATCTACATGCCAAATGCTTTTCCTCTTGAGCTGTTGGTTTCCCTGCACATAAGATAAAACAGTTAGTGTCTTGAGGGAACCCAAGCCAAAATGGTCTTGGGTTGCCTTTTCTCATCAACATACTCATACTCAGTAAGCTTAGTCTTGATGAGATGATCAGAATTAGGAATATCATGGATGGAATACTTTGTCATAATTATAGGCTTGACAGTATTAACACTGGTAGCAGTACTATCCTTGTTAGCAGCACTAACTTGGTCAGCAGTAGTAATGCTATCAGCAGTACTATTTCTATTAGCAGTACTATTTGAGGTAGCAGTACTAACAGGTTTAGTGTCTTTTGGAACCCAGATTTTGACAAAGTTGTTTGCTTTCCTATTCTGTGAGTTACTCCTTGATTTGCTTGGAGTATTTTCTTTTGCTTTAGCAAACTTATTCTGAATATGAGATTTTGCAGTGCCAATTATGATTGGTGTTGTTCTCACATTATCAGCCATGTGGTTCCTTGATTGTCTTGATTGCTTTCTATAACCAACAGGATTTCGTATTTGTCTTTTAAAAGTAATTCTTTGGTTAACAGGATTGAAATAACAGTGTTTGGCTAAATGATTCAACTTGCCACAAATAAAACAAGGCTTTGGTCTATTGATTTTGCTTAGATCAATTCCTTGTTTTTTAGCCCACTGGTTATTTCTGTTTCTCTGATTTCCCCTTATTTTATCATGTTGATGGGGCTTGATCTGTTGAGAAGTATAGATATTTACAACAGTAGTTTGCATATAGTGAACTCCCTGTACCTTTTCCTTCTCTTTCCTGGAAGTTTCTACATTCTTACTCTTTTTCTCTTTCCTAGAGGGTCTCAGCTTTCTCACTCTTAACATTCTCTTTCTCTATCTTAGACATCTCCACTTTCTCACTCTTGACAAATGGTTTACCCCCCCCCCCATCTCATTTGTAAGAATCTGGTTTTCTAGGGGAATTTCTTTCTGATCTTCCTTATTCTTATCCTCAGTGTTCTCTTCTTCAGACTCTACCTCAACCACTACTTTGTCTAGTGGATCTACTTCTGTGGCTCCTGCAGGTAAGTCCTTCTTATCTTGTCTTTCTAAGAGGTCTGAGGTGGGTGGAATATAGTTGTTATTGTAAGGTGGAGGGGTGTTGTTGTAGCCTATACCTCTCTTCAGTTTGTCATGAATTTGAGATTTAAGTAAAGTGTCCATTGCTTTAGAAGCATTGGAAAATTTCTCAATGTCTAATTTGGCCTTCTCAAATTCGCTCCTAACTTTCTCACTTTCCTCTCTAGCCTTCTCTAGCTTAATCTCTAACTCCTTTTTCTCCCACTTCCAATAGTTGTGATCATATGAATGTTGAAGTTCATTGGCCTGATATGCCTTGATCTGTTCTTCAAAATTCACAATGATCAAACTAGACTCTCTCCTATGTTTCTCCAACCTTTTAAGATCATCACACATGCTCTGATTGTGATCCCTGTACTTTCTAACAGTTTCAAGACAGGCTTTAGAGTAAAGTTTATATTTTACCTCTGTGGGGATTGTTGTGCTTGAAGACTCTGAAACCTCAGCCATCAATGCTTGATTCTGGATTGCCTCATCTGCTTGATCACTCCAATCAAAGCCCATTCCTTCTTGTGAGACAAGTGCTTGAGATGAGTTCATGTTGTTTTTGTAGTTTGTGGACTTTAATTGTTGATTGTTGCTCCCATGCTGTTGAGAAATTCCTCCTCTGCATTCTCTTGCAAAGTGCCCCAGTTTATGACACTTGTAGCATTCCACCTTGGATTTGTCAAATCCAGCACCATCTTCTCTTCTCATAGCAAATTTGTTTCTTCCTGTTCTTTTAATGAATCTTTTGATTCTCATGGTGAGCATTTCCATTTGCCACTTGATGTCCATCTCTTCAAGATCATCAACATTGATCTGCTCCAGATCATCATTGATAAGAGAAGATTTAGCAT
Source organism: Arctium minus (assembly GCA_954870635.1). Taxonomy (NCBI): domain Eukaryota; kingdom Viridiplantae; phylum Streptophyta; class Magnoliopsida; order Asterales; family Asteraceae; genus Arctium; species Arctium minus. Next base: position 37,838,740 of record OX941080.1, on the reverse strand, counting down.
GGCTAGCAAGGAAAGCTTCCAAAACAAAATCATTGGGTCCATCCTGTTTTGAGCCATAAGCAATACTAACTGATTCTGTATTAGCAGAAGAATCAGTAGTAGATGATAGGAGAGCAACATTGTGAGAATATCCAGATGGCTTCTTCTTTGATTCAACCTCTGCTTCAAACACCCTGAGATCATTGTAGAGGTCATCAAGTTCCTTATCCTCCAGATTATCATTCTGCCTGAAGGATACTGTATACATTATCCATTCTTCACCAAGAGATCTTAGAAACTTTCTGTTGACATCATCCTAGTCCATCTTGACACCAACAGTGGCCAATTCTCCAATCAACTTGTTGAACCTATCAAAGATTTGAGTCACAGACTCATTCTTTGTAGATATAAAATTTTCATATTGTTGCTTGAGAATTGCTTTCTGATTTCTCTTGGTGCTTTTGGTACCTGAAAACCTCTTCTCCAAGGCATTCCACAAGATTTTGGCATCAGCATAGTTGCAAAACTGATGTTGATATTCATTAGGAATTGCCAAGAGCAGAGTGCTCAAGGCTTTCATCTCAGTCTGCCACATCTTTCTTTCTCCATCAGTCTTTGGTGGAGGTCTCTTGCCATCTGCACCTATCTCTCCTTCATTGGAGGGACCATTCTCAATGATGTCCCACATTGAGTAGTCTGTAAGAAGTATATACTGCCTGATCTTGATTTTCCACATGTCAAACTCATTAGGTTTGAGCATGGGAACCTTTGAAACAAGAACACTGTCGTTTGATCCGTCCATGATGATTATTGATTTCTGAGTTCCTAAAGCTCTGATACCACTTGTCAAGATCGAAATTCAAAACAAGAATTTAAATAAACACTCAGAAACTTTGTTAAAGAAGTTGCAGAATAACACTTTAACAAGAAATCAATGGAACAGTGTATGAATTCAAATCACAAGTTGTATTGAATTAACTTGATGATTACAACCAAAGCCTCAATCTGCTGAACAGGCTCAACAGACGTTCAAAACTTCTCTAATGAAAGGATCACTAAGAATCTTGAGGCTAATTCTCTCTAAAACACAAAAGACGTGTCTTTCAATAATCTAAGACTTCTAGGCTATATTTATAAAACAGATTACAAGATAATTATGAAAGTAACTTTGATCTTCAGCATCCATTCCATAATTATCTTCAACTCCTTGTCTTTCGCTTCAAGTAACAAACCATCCTTATCAACATCAACAGCATTAATTCTTCTAGCAATAACTTCTTATCTTCAGCAGTACTAACATGCTAGCAGTAGTAACTTCCAACTGGCAGTACTAACTCTCCAAGCAGTACTAACTATTCTTCTAGCAGTACTAACCCTTCAAGCAGTACTAATACTACTGCAGTAGTAATCTCTTCAAGTCTCAGCAGCACTATCCAGACTTAGCATATTTCAGACTAGAACTAGAACCCGGTGAAAATAATGGAGTTATAGAGGTTTGTTGGCTTCCTCTCCCATAAAAGGTTTTATAAATATCAAATAAGTCATGAAAATTATGATTAAATTGGCGTATGCGGTCTCTTTAAAAAGTACTATTTGTAGGCGTATCTAAACCAAACGACATACATATTTGTGTTATTAAAACTTCGACACCCGTAACATTTAAATACGGGTTTTAATGCCGCGGCACAAAGAAAAGTGAATGGGACCTCGTTAAAATATTTTAACAATTTTGCTTTGATTGGTTTTATTAAGCTATCAAAATCGTAATGGTCTTCGTATTGTGAATTTTTACTTGCCAAAATATATAGTTGATGTAAAAGTAAAGGGCTTGTTGGATAATGAACTCCGGATAACATAGTTGTTGCAGTTTTGAAATCACCAAAAATATCGTGTAAGCCTTCATGCATTTGCCAATCATGTTCTCCAATAGTGTTACCCTCGTAATGAATGTTATAAAATGCCGTAAGATATTGTCTTTGTCTTATTAAATTATCCATCATTTTGTAAGTCGAATTCCATTGAACCGGCATATCAAACGTTGGTCCCAAAGCACGAAAACCGACCTCTTCGCAATATCGTGTATATGCGTTTTGCATTTTTTTACCTTTTGTGAAAATCCGGCATAACATATGCCTAAACATATTTAAAATACGTCTACATTTTCCTAAACCGTCTTAAACGGCTAGATTTATTATGTGTGCACAACAATGTGTATGAAATAATTGCCCATTTAAAATAGGGGTTAAAGTCAACTTTAATTTGTCCACACATGTCGTATTATTACTAGCGTTATCTTACGAAATGCTAATAATTTTATACTTTAAATTATAAAATTGAAGATTTCTTTAAATTATAGAAAATTGACGATTACCCGAATGTCGTGAACTAAACGGTTCAAACGTGATTACACGTTTGCATAATTCTCACGCTTGCGGCTCAATCCAATGTGTCGTTACGCATATATAAGATTGTGGCAATCCGAATAGTGCGCTCCATACATCATACGTTAAAGAAACGTTGTTGGGTAATGATAAAAACATTTCTCGCATTTCATTTTTAGCAATTTCCAAGCTTTTAAAGCTTCACGTCTAAGAGTTTGACGACTTACCTTCTCGTAGCGTGGTTGGAGCGTGACTTTGATCATGTTCGTAATGTGAGTATTGTCGAAATGTCCGAACGGAAACCCGGATTGAATGACACATTTTGTTGTAAATTGTCGGTTCAACTCGGCATCATAAGTCCATATTTGACCGGAATTGTCAAGTATCGGTTGATTTGGATCAGCACCCGATTTCAACGACGGGCACGAACTTTCGGCGTGTCGCCTTAACGTGGAATTTCCTTCCGTGGTAAGGAGAGTTGCACAACGTTTGCATTGCGCCTTTTTCTTTCCGTTGGTGAGGATCACCATGTTGTAATTGTTCCAAACCGGGGCTTTTCGTCCATGCTCGGCAAGAACTTGGGAAATTTATTCGTCGTTTTGTTCACCGTCCATTTTGGAGTAGAGATATTGGACGATATTAGAACTTGAGAATTGAGACTTGAGAGTAGAGAACTAGAGATATTAGAACTTGCGAGAAATGAGAATTGTATGCGTTTTTTGCGTTTTGTAACTTGATATTTAACCCCATACTCCACAAAACTTATTTATAGTGTTTTGGGGGGTATTTGGACAAAAAACGGTCAAGAAACAAAAAAACGGCTATATAACGGCTATTTTTTTAAAAAAATTCGGATTCGGGACGGGCCGGTCCGGTCCCGGGCCGGTTCGCCTAATCTGCCAAATACTATAACCGATCCATGTTTTCGGGCTCTTAACCGGTTCATCATCGGGTCGGGCCAGATCGGCTGCTCACCGGACCGGGCTTCGGTTAACCGGCCAGATCGAACCCATTTGGTAACCACTACTTAAATGTAACTTTTAATTATTAATAATGATAAAACACAAAAAACAAAATCTATAAATCGTTGAAATTAAATAAATTTTTTTAATATTCTGTATTGTATTTAGCAATTATAATTAATTCTAGGGTGTTGTCATATGCACTCCACTCTACATTAATAGGTTATGAAAATCATGTAATCATACATATTGTCCACTTTGACTTTATTATTTTATTACTTTATTGGTATAACTTTATTAAAATCTATGTAATTATTGTTGTTATAATTATATAACTTTATTAATTTAAACAAAACAGAAATGATTATATAATTATTATTAGTATAATATATATATATATATATATATTAATACAAATAATGATTTTTTTTAATTCTTTGTATTTGTATTTTTCTTTTAGAAAAACATATTAATTTAATCTTAAATTTTAATACAAAAAAAAAAATATATATATATATATATATATATATAAAATAACTATAATATTTATTCTATATCTTTGTAATAAATGAGATATAAAATTATATTATTAATGTAATATTTATTAAAAAATCCATGGTTTTCAGCCCATGGTTTTCTTTAAAAAAAACAAGGGTGTTGCATACTCACCTGAAACTCACACTAACCAATATGTTTTTAAAGACATCTCATGCAAACTCACACTAGCCAATGTGTTTTGAAAGACATTTCATGCAAACTTCATTTTGTTTTTTCTCTTCAATGTAGTTTCATTTGCAATATATATGGTTTTTCTCACCCACTTTCTCTAAACAAATACATCTCTCTCTCTAGAATTGATATGAAACTAGAGATTTAGACTAAGGGTTTTCGATTTCTCCATTGTAATTTCATTCCAAGCATTGTACACAAATATCGTGATAGTGAATTTCTCGGTGATCTCCTACGCCCGTAGTTTTTCCCGTTTTGGGGTTTCCACGTAAATACGGTTTGTCTCGGGTATGGCGAAGACCAATGGCTCTATGTTCGTCATAAATTATTGGACGAGTTAATGAGTTCATAAGCGGCATACTCTACAGTTTTCTATGGAATCGATGAAATACTTACTTCATTGTCTTTTGAGGAATCGCCAGCACCGGAGCAACACTGGATGACTATGCCTGAGACAGGTATATTGATAGCCAACAGGGTTTAGTGTGATCCTTCACCTTTTAACCAATAGAAGCTCTATGACTTGTTTTTCTCTCTGGAAAGGTCCCGAAGAGTTTCAATACCATCGGGTCTTACAATTTCACACGTAAACAACAATCATTATGTGATGGTCCAGTTAGAAGGAGAGTACCCAATGCCTCCCATTTCAGCATTATGGATCTATAACAAAATCCCGTCAGCAGTTGGATGTCAAACCATATATATGTCACGTCTAGAATTCTATAAGAAACTCAAACCAACTCAAAAAACTTTTGTAAATATAGCGGATTAGTTGTTAAAAATTAATTTTTATATATACTAATCATGTTATGTTTTGGAACAAGATTTTATTGTTTTAAGCGAAAGTTTATTTCTTTAGAAATGATTATATAATAATTATATAATTATTATTAGTATAACATATATATATATATATATATATATATATTAATACAAATAATGATTTTTTTTAATTCTTTATATATGTATTTTTCTACCCAAATTTTAAAAACCTAAATACCCAAAATCTTGATTTTTTTGCCAAAATAACCAATAACTCCGCGTTTTTGGCCGCGTTTATAAAAAACACGGGGTTAATGTTTTTGGTCCGTGTTTATAATAAAAACGAGGGATTGGTCCGCGTTATATGACAAAAACGAGGGGTTGAGTCGCAAAAACGAGGGGTTGGGTGGAAAAAACGCGGGGTGGAATTGCTTTTCTATTTATTTAACTTATAATTACATCTTTGGTCCGTATATTGTTTTGATATGTTTACTTTATACCTTTTAGTTTTATATTTTTCATTTTTACATTTTTATTATAATAACACATATAATCGTATATTAACTAAAATACGTTAAAAAAATCTTTTTTAATTTTAACAAGTTATACCATTTTCATCGTCTCGTCAATACCTTCGAAATGAGCCCAATATTGAATATTTTTTTGATTTAATTATATTATCATATGTCAACGTATTTACGAGTACGAGTACGCTCTATATATTCATTCATATACGTCTAATGAACGAAATGATGATTACTTTTTACAAACTAAATGATGATTAACGGTGGTTGTTTTTTATTCATTGTGTTCGTTCGTTTACGTTCGTTAACTCTTAATGAACAAACATAAACGAACACGGTATTTTTATGTAGTATATATATATAATAAAATAATTAACTTAAAAAATATTCAATATTGGACTCATTTCGAAGATATCGAAGAGGCGATTATAATGGTGCAACTTGTTAAAATTAAAAAGTATTTTTTTAACGTATTTTAGGAAATACACGATTATATGTGTTAATACGATAAAAATATAAAATGAAAAATATAAACTAAAAGGTATAAAGTAAACATATCAAAAGAATATAGGGACCAAAGATGTAATTATAAGTTAAATAAATAAAAAAGCAATTTCAGACAACCCCCCGTTTTTTGCCAACCAACCCCTCGTTTTTTTTGGCTCAACCCCTTGTTTTTTTTATAAACACGGACCAAAAACATTAACCCGTGTTTTTTATAAACGCGACCCAAAAACACGGGGTTATTGGGTATTTTGGCAAAAAAATCAAGATTTTGGGCATTTTAGTAACCAGTTTTTAAAATTTGACTATTTTAATTAAATTCCCTTTAGAAAAACATATTAAAGAAAAATATATAAAAAGAATAATGATTACATAGAATCTTAAATTTTTTAAATACAAAGGAAAAAAAATATAAAAAGAATAATGATTACACATCTTAAATTAATAAAGTCATAATAATAATTACATAGTTTTCATAAGTTAATCATAGAGTGAAGTGTATTTGGAAAATAGAGTGGAGTGCGTTTGGAAATACCTTAATTCTATACCGTCATTAATTCATCCTTGACGATGAGATGTCGAATACATCAAACGACATATGTATGTCATTATTATTTTTTTTCATAAATAAAATAACAATTTTATTAGAATATTCAAAACAATAATTGTAAATCCAATATAGTCTCCGGTCACAACTCACAACAACGCACCCAACAAGGGGTCCACGCTCCAAAATGTTGGTATTTAGTCTGTGGGAACCATATCAAAAATTAAATATGTAAGATATTTTTTTAAGAATATATCTAAGATGTTAATCATAACGAAATTGAACAATCAGATAAATTTTATCTATATAAAATAATTAGATGAAGTTGGACAACTTAATTGTAGTAAAAAAGTAGATAGTGATATTAATCTTTTTAAAACAATCAATAAAAGGTCCTAAAATAAAGTTTTATAATAGTATCAGTAACGGACGTAATAATTTAATTTTAATGTTTTTATTCATTACAAATTTACTCCGTACAAGAAGGCTGCACTAAGGCATTTGTTTGGCAAACTAGCTTATAAGCTAGTTTGTACCTGATAAGCTAGCTTTTCAAACGCTACTTTGAGTAGTGTTTCAATAAGCTAGCTTTTTTTGCCAAACATAACCTAAAAGTAAAAGGCAGCACAAGTTCTTTTTCCAGAACTTAACAAAAATAGTAAAACTTAAACATGTCAAATTATTTAAAGTCTCATGTAATATTTTCAATGTTTATTGTCTCCTGAATTAATTGGCTAAAAAATATATGTATCATTAAGTTATCATAAAAATCTATAATGTATTATTTTTTTATGAACAATTTGGGAAATAAAGTGTTGGTTGGTCAATAAAATTCAATACTTCTCATTTACATGTTTTAGTCTAAAGTCATATTTCGATTCGTCTAACAAGTCAAATTACCTCATACAGCCACATATATTTGAATTCAAAAGCAATTAAAATGATCCAAAATTTAATATGATAACATCGATGTAATTTAAAGAGTAAAATGCATTTAAGTTTGGTTTAGTTCTTATTTAGTCTAACTTTTTTTTCTCAATCAATGTAACAAAATTACAAACTTTATAGTTTGTACCCATTTCAATCCATAACCTATTGATTCTAAAACATTTTTACGTTAATTAAAAAAAATATTAATTATACTAGATAAGAACTAAAACAAAATTATTATATTTTAATTCATTTTACTTTAAGATTGTTTGAAATGAAAATGGATACGCTATTTTTATTCTCCCTAATCTAAACTAAAATAGAAGTTTGGATTTATAAAAAAAATCCATTATAATATATAAAATCAAATATTTTCTTTATTTTTAATTTGTAGTGAATTACATAAATGGTCCCTCGTGAATGCCTGGATTTCACTAATCGTCCCTCCAGTTCGGAAAGTACATTGGTGGTCCCTAAAAGCAAGATATGGTGCCCAAACTCGTCCCTGGCGCTAACGACGTCCACTGAGTTGTCGTTAGAGGCCACATGTGCCCCTCACGTGAGGGGTATTTTTGTCATTTTACCCTTGCCCTCTATTTCCTTTTTTTTATTTCTGTTTTATTACCAAACGACGTTTCATTCTCCTATCTCCTTCATCACCTGCACTCGATTTCACATAGCATCATCCTCACCTGCACTCGATTTCACTTACGAATAAATGCAATGGGACGAACTCAGTGGAAAATACGAAGTAGCTCATATGATACTGATTATCCAGAGATATATGGTATGTAGAATTTCAGTTATGAAACTTCATCATTGCTTACACATTGTACTGATTTGAGCTAGGTTTTTGATTAAGTGTGTGTTACTGTAAATTTCAGGTATTTATCCTACCCTAATCACGTTTAAGATACATCATGGAGGTGTGTTCACAAAGAAACCTGGAAGGCTATACGTGAGTGGTAAAATAAACTTTGTAGACTTAGTTGATACTGATGAATTCTCTGTACATGAGCTAAGTGCAATGCTTGCTGACATGGGTTACAAAGACCATGTGCCTATGTATTATCACTTTAAAGTTCCAAATATGGATTTAGATTACGGTCTAAGGCCTTTAGGGAATGATGATGATGTGTTGCACTTTTTTAAATACTTTCCAAAACATAAGTTTGCTTATGTGTTTATTGAACATTGGAGGACAAACCTTAGAACATATTTTACCTCAAACAATACTGCAAAAGTTGTAATAGAGGAGCTTGATGAGGATGTGTCACCTGAACTCAATAAGAGACCAAAGAAGTCTGTCCATGGGGATGGTAGTTCTTGTAAGAAAAAATTGTTTTTTTTGGTTGGGTTAATGAAGAGCATATTATTGAGACTCACACAATAGGGGGTATAGGGGAAACTGTAGTAGAGAAGGAATGTTTGGGGGTCAATATTGATGCAACTAAGACAACAAGGGAATATGTGGATCAAAGTCAAGTAGGTGGTCAAGAAGAAGTAAATGTGGATAAAAGTCAAGTAGGTGGCCAAGAAGGAGTAAATGTGGATAAAGTGATTTTAGACCAATTAGTTTAATTGGGGTGTATTACAAAACGGTAGCTAAAATTCTTGCGGAAAGATTAAAAAGTGTTTTGGATAAAGTGATAAGCAAAGTGCAAAGTGCTTTCATTAGAGATTGAAACATTTTAGACGGTATTTTTATAGCAAACGAGGTGGTGGAGTATATTCGGAAAAAGAAGAAAATTGGGCTGATTTTTAAAGTGGATTTTGAAAAAGCATATGATTCGGTGGAGTGGAATTTGTTATTAGAAAGCTTGGATAAAATGGGATTTGGAAGGAAATGAATCGGGTGGGTTAAGACGTGTCTCAATTCCGCGACAATGTCGGTTCTAGTTAATGGTGCACCAACAAAAGAATTCATGATGGGAAGAGGTTTAAGACAAGGAGACCCGCTCGCTCCTTTCCTCTTCCTCGTCGTCGTGGAAAAATTGAATATTCTAATGGAAGAAGCGGTGGAAAAGGGATTGTTCGAAGGCATCAAGATTGGATATAAAGAAGTGTCGATCTCCCATTTGCAATACGAGGACGATGCGATATTCTTCGGAAAATGGAGCCTATCGAACCTAAAACATTTATTGAAGATTCTTGATTGTTTTCGTGCGATATCGGGGTTGAAAATCAATTTGAGAAAAAGCAAGATTTTTGGATTGGGAGTGCGGGAGATGGATATTCAAGATTGGGCGAAAGGGGTTGGATGCGAATGGGGGAGGATTCCTTTTGTGTACTTAGGCCTTCCAGTTGGTGCAGCGATGTCAAAGCTAAATAATTGGAGTACGGCGATCGAGAAGGTAAAATCAAAACTTGCATCTTGGAAGGCAAAAATTATCTCTTTTGGTGGTCGATTGACGTTGGTCAAATCAGTCCTTGGTAGCATGTCTTTGTATTTTTTGTCCTTGTATCGAGCCCCGAGAGGAGTGTTGAGTGAGTTGGAGAGGATCCAAAATAGATTTTTTTTGGGGGGTGTAGGGGTGGGGGTGGGTCGGGTGAGAGTGGTAAAAAGGGTATGTCATGGGTCAATTGGGAAAGAACTTTGGGAAGCTTTAAAAAAGGGGGTCTTAACATTGGTAAGCTTCAAGTGATGAATAGAGCTCTTTTGGGAAAATGGTGGTGGCGTTTCCTTATGGAGGAGGATGCCTTTTGGGTGAATGTCATCAAAAGCATTTATGGAGAGGGCGGTGGGATTATACGGGGGAATCGGGGGGTCGAGGGCATCGATTTGGAATAATATCATTAAAGTGGGTAGAGAGTTAGACGCGGAGGGTGTTAACTTCTCAGGATCTTTTAGAAAAGTAGTAGGGGATGGTTCGGAGATGGGTTTTTGGGCAGAAAATTGGGTGGGAAATATACCATTAGAAGTGGAGTTTAAGAGACTTGCTAGGTTGGAGGTTGATAAAAAGGCAAGGATATCGGAAATAGGGGAGTGGGTAGCGGATAGTTGGGTGTGGAGATGGAAGTGGAGAAGGCCTCCGAGAGGTAGAGAGTGCGTGGAGCTAGAGGAGTTGTTAAGGAAGTTACAAGGATGGGAGTCGTCGAGAGGAAGAAGAGATAATTAGGAATGGGGGATGGATAAAGCTAACGGTTTTAATGTAAAAAATCTACGCGAAGTAATAGAGGAAGGTAGGGGAGGTGGGGTAGTTAATAGGGAAGAAACTTCGTGGTGTACCGTGGTTCCTAAAAAAGTGTGTATTTTCATTTGGAGAGCGAAACTAGGGAGGATTCCGTGTAGATTGGTGATTAATGAGATGGGTTTTGACCTTGATTCCAAGTTATGTCCGAGATGTGGGAATGAGATGAAAAGTAAGGATCATGCTTTAGTAGGGTGTGAAGAAGTGAAAAGATTGTGGGTGAGAGTAGGGAGATGGTGGAACAAACCGTTAGATGGGATCGGTTCTCCCCAAGAGTTGTTGCAAGGAGATTCTGGTGGGGGTGGATGCACAAATGGTAACATGGTTTGGACGGGGGTGAAGTGGGCATTTCTATATTTAATTTGGAATCACAGGAACAAAATTATTTTTAAAGCGGAGAAGAGTCGGCTCGAAGAACTCTTTTTTGAGTGGCAAAGGATAGCATTCGAATGGGTAAGTAGAAGATCGAAGAACCAAAGAGTGGACTGGCTCACATGGTTGTCGGGCAACGTAATCAGCGGTATCGAGTAAAAGGGCGGGTAACGAGGTGGAGGGCCGAAAGCGAGGATTGATATTCAAAATGTGGCTTCATAGGTTATGGTTCCGGTGTCTAATTAATTTGCACAGTGGTTCAATAGTGAAGGGAGCATAAAGGCTTGTGCAAGGTTGCGATGTCCAGAAGTGGGTGTGCAGGGGTCGAATTCATTGCTTAGCCGAGGTGTTGGTTGTTGTGTTTTTGTCGTGCTCAAAATCTCTAGGATGCGGGGTTGTTATGCTGTATCGGGGAGGAGTCGTGGTGTGAGAATAGTCCGGCATTTGCAGCGGCGCAACGACGAAAACAGTGTGGCTCGGAGATGGGTTGGCGATCGAGAGTTTGGTTTTGACGTTCGCGACAGTGTTCTTCTATCTGTTAGTCTGATTCTGGAGTTCGATGGGCAACTGCTATGCCCAGACGGCCTTCATGTTTACCGTCCAGGCAAGATTCGAAGGTGGTTCGTGCAGATGTCGTAGGGGTTGTGTGTTCGGGTGTAACAGGGGCTGTGTGTTCGGGTGAAATAGGGGCTGAAGAGTTGTTGGACACGATTGGTCGGTTCTCGACTGTTTGCTTGTTGCAGCATTGGTTTGTTCCTCACAAACCCCATTCTGCTACACGATAATTATTTCATTTCAATTATATCTTTTTTGCTTCATTACTGTTTTGTTGCTTTGTCTCGGTGATGTTCCGGTGTATAACTTGGTATTTTATTTGGTTGGTAATAAAAATTTGTTGCCGTTCAAAAAAAAATTATAATTAATTCTATACCGTGATTAATTCAACCTTGACAATGAGATGTCGAATACATCAAACGACATATGTACGTCATTATTAATTTTCTTCAAAAATAAAATAACAATTTTATTAGAATATGCAAAACAATAATTGTAAATCCAATATAGTCTCTGGTCACAACTCACAATAACCCAACAAGGGGTCCACGCTCCAAAATGTTGGTATGTAGTGTGTGGGAACCATATCAAAAATTAAATATGTAAGATATTTTTTTAAGAATATATCTAAGATGTTAATCATAACGAAATTGAACAATCAGATAAATTTTATCTTCATAAAATAATTAGATGAAGTTGGATAACTTAATTATAGTAAAAAAGTAGATAGTGATATTAATTTTTTCAAAATAATCAATCAAAAGGTCCTAAAATAAAGTTTTGTAATAGTATCAGTGACGGACGTAATAATTTAATTTTAATGTTTTTATTCATTACAAATTAAATTTACTGTGTACAAGTTTATGTTTACTTATAGAGATGGTACTTTGAACTAATTTATGTGAAAATATGTTAATTCGGGTTACATTTTATTGATAACAAATTAAATGAGTCTTTCTTTAAAATATGGTGGAGTTTCAAAAACAATGTTTTGATTTCAAATCTAGCGCAACCTATCATGTCTCACGGTACCGCAATTTAGCTCTTTTATAGTCGTGGAATCAGTACAAGAAGGTTGCACTAAAAGTAAAAGGCAGCACAAGTTCTTTTTCCAGAACTAATCAAATAGAACTTAACAATCAATCTTGGGGAAAAGAAAAATGGAGAGAGAGTAGGAGAGAGAGAGAGAGCGAGCGACCGGAGTTTGGCCGGAAAATGGGGAAAAGAAAGGGAGTGGGAGAGAGTAGGTAGGGTCGTGAGAGAGGGTCAGAAAAGTCGAGTGAGGAACGGGGTAGGAAGAAGCAAGAACATTGTTAAAGCGATACCCGATACTAGGCTCTATCAAAGTAGGTTCTATGAACGGAACATGATGTCGTATCTATTCTTTAACTTCTCGGATCAATGGGAGGTGCCCCAACTGTGGAGAGCATTCAAATTCTACGGGAATGTGGGGGATGTATACATGGCAAGAAGGCGGATGAGGAGTGGGAAGCGATTCGGATTTGTACGATTCAAAAATGTTTATAATGCAACGATGTTGGAAAGGAAACTAAACGAAATCTGGATAGGGACATACAAATTAAGGGCGTTCTTGGCATCGAGGAAAGTAGGAAAAGAGGATAAGGGAGTTGACATCATCAAACCGAGAATGGGAGAGGATGATTTCAACAATAGATTGAAGAGAGAAGTCAAGGTGGATCACAGATCGTATTGTGAAGTTGCAAAGGAGAAGTTAGAAATTAGGAATCGGGAGGAAGAGGAAAATAAAACGATACTTAAGGAAGTACTCGGTTCGTGGAAGATCGATAAAGAAACGAGAGAACGGATGTCTAAATGCGTTGTTGGGAAGGTATCTTCGATAGAAAACATAGAGGCGGTACAAAGACTATGTAAATCGGAGAACCTATCAGAGTGTTCTTTAAAACATTTAGGGGGAAGGAATGTTTTAATCAAGTTCGAAAAAGAAAGAACTATGGAAAATATATTAAGGAATAAGCTACACGGGTTACATTATTGGATAAAAAACTTGAGGCGGTGGTCGGTAGGATTTTGCTCATCGGAAAGGGTCACGTGGTTGAGGATTTATGGGGTACCGCTGCATGCATGGAAAAAAGAAATTTTTGCTCATATCGCGAACAATTGGGGATACTCTCTGGAAGGAATAAATTGTGAGTGGGATGAGAGTAATAATCTGGAGTATGCAAAGATTTTGGTTGAGACTTCAATACAGTCCAGAATTGACGAACTTCGCGGCGTAAAAGTGGACAACCTCTTTTATCGTGTGAGAGTGGTAGAGGAAGGAAATGGAACGGTGATGATACCGGCAATGGCAGAAAGCGACATCGAGGAAGACGAGTCAGGAAATTCAACCGAATCAGATTGGAGGATGGAAGAGAGCAAAGAAGACGATTGGGTAGTGGAAGAAAGTGTCCTTCAGAATCGAAAAGCGGGTGAGGAGGAATCGACGAAAGGGAGTAGCAAGGTAAATTCGAAACCAAATAAAAAAGAAGGTAACATTAATAGAAAAAAGCATGAAGAATCGTCGGTCGGAATTGGGGCCGAAATACACTCTCCGGTAATGGAAAAAAGGCAAGAAGAAGGCCAAGGGTCTGTATTTGAAAACAGTCCAATTTTCGAGGAAGAAGTCGCTGATGTTCTGGGAAATGGAACACAGCCGACTATGGTGGACGTGGGAAGGGTAGGTCAAAATCTAGAAGGAAATAAAAACATAAGTATAGGCCCAAACGAAAAACAATCAGACCAATGGGAAACCAATGGTTTGAGAAAAGATCCAACGCAAATCAAGGCCCAATGGAAAGGGAGGATGGGCCTGGAATCATTAAGTGGAGAAGATGGGCCTAACAATCAACAATCCAAATCTATGAAAAATATTAAACATCAGGATGGCACAAGGAACTCCAAGACGACCGAGGAACATCCCAATCATACGCAAACTGTGAATACGAATCAAAGGGAAGACAAGATCTGGTCACAAAACATTAGTACTAAGCAACATTTAAAAGAAAAGGACGTTGAAAGAGAAGAAAGAGGTAAGGAGGGGGAATTCGCAAAAAGCAAGAAGGGTGAACCGATGGGATTTGGAAGGGGAAAGATGAGTTTTCATATGTTAAAACAGAAAGCAAGGCGGTTATCTCAGAAAAACGGGCAAAGGCGATCGGAGATAATTAAAGGGGCAAAGATCAAGAAATCAAGAGGAGTTTGGGTGGAATCAGAAGATCAAGTGTCATTCTCAAATGAGGTAAGAAGTACTGATGGTAACAAAAATTTGGAGGAATTCGGCAGAAAGCTGGGACTAGTCTGGGAGGCACATGGCGAAGAGGAACAAGGGGAGGGAAGCCGGCTTCAATAAAGGTATGTGTTCGATAGAGGTTCGATAACAATTATTTTGAATGAAAATTGTATCAATTAATGTGAGGGGTCTGGGTATGGCTGGAAAAAAGAAATGGTTTAGGGAGATATGTGTGAAAGAGAAAGTAGATATGATTGGTATCCAAGAAACAAAACAGAAGAAATGGGGCGAGGTTCAGATGGCAAACCTTTGGGGATCTGATGACGGTGATTTCATTCACTCTTAAGCCATAGGAAACTCAGGGGGTCTTTTTTTGATTTGGGATAGGAAAGTATTTACATGTGAATTTGTAATCATCGAAAGAAACTTAGTAGCGGCAATTGGAAAGTGGAGAGGGATAGAAGGTTTGTATGGGTTTATTAATGTGTACGGCCCAAGGTATCTCAAGGAAAAAATCGATGTGTGGAAGAAAGTAGAAAATTTATGTCACAAAGAAGAGGTGAAATGGTGTGTGTTTGGCGACTTCAACGAAGTAAGGGGGAATCATGAGAGATTAAATTCGGTCACGAACGATAAAGGGTCAGAGGAATTTAATGATTTCATAAGAAGGAGCCGATTGGTGGAAATTGTGATGGAAGGACACAAATTTACGCGGATAAGCGACGATGGGTCAAAATATAGTAAATTGGATAGGTTTCTCGTTTCACACGAATTTTGTGAGGTATGAAGGAATTTGGGGGTCAAGGTACTTGAAAGAAAGTGGTCGGATCATTGTCCGATTATGTTAAGGGAGGTAAAATTTGACTATGGTCCGAAGCCATTCAAACTGTTTGACACATGGTTGTACGGGGATGAGGTGGAGGAGGAAATTAGAAAGGAATGGTGCAAGGAGGTCAAATCAAGCAAAATGGATTGTATTTTTAGAGATAAACTAAAAAACGTCAAAAACTTATTGAAAAGAAGAAGTGCAGAAAAGTTCAAGTGTCTAAACGAGGAGTTGGTAAAAAATAAAGAGGAGGCTTTAAAGGTGGAAAGGGAAGCCGGGGTGAGAAATTTGGATGAAAGGGATAGGGAGAAATGGGTAGTAGCAAGAAGGAAGTGGCTAGAGGCGGAAAAATCAAAAATAGAAATTGATAACCAAAAGGCAAAGATAAAATGGTTGGAAGAGGGGATGAAAATTCGAAATTTTTTCATGCGATAATAAGAAAGAGGGAACGCAAAAATGGTATTCGAGGGATGATCATTCAAGGGGAATGGTCGGAAGATCCAAAAGAAGTAAAAGATTTTGTGTGGGAATTCTTCAACAGAAAATTCTCTTCGAGAAAGTTGAATGGGACGAAACTTCAAAGCAACAAAATGAAAAAGTTGTCAAGGGAAGAGGCGGAGAAGCTCGAGCAACCATTTAGGGAAGGAGAAATATGGAAGCGATTAAAGCATGTGGAAATAATAAATCTTCGGGACTGGACGAAATTACTTTCACTTTTATCAAAAAGTATTGGAGTATTATAAAAACCGATCTAGTAAGGGCTTTAGAAAAATTTTGGGCGGAAGAGAAGATAAGTGGAGGGTGCAATGCCTCGTTCATGACTCTCATTCCAAAAAATGACAACCGGATGGGATTAAATGAATATAGGCCGATTAGCTTGATCGGGACGTTTTATAAAATTCTTGCAAAAGTGTTGGCCGAAAGGATGAAGAAGATTATGGGAAAGCTAATTGGGGATTCACAAGCGGCTTTTATAAAAGGTAGGTATATCCTAGATGGGGTATTGGTGGCAAACGAAGCGGTGGAGTTCATACGAAAGGCAAAAAAGAAGGGGCTAATTTTAAAAGTGGACTTTGAAAAGGCCTATGATAACGTGCAGTGGTCTTTCTTACTTAGGACCATGATCCCGATGGGTTTTGGTACAAAATGGTGCAATTGGATAAAGACATGTTTGGAGTCCGCATCGGTGTCGGTATTGGTAAACGGGTCTCCTACAAAGGAGTTTAAAATGAAGAAAGGTCTTAGACAAGGCGACCCACTAGCTCCGTTCCTCTTTCTAGTGGTTGCTGAAGGTCTAAATGTGATGATGTTGGAAGCGAAAGAAAATGGAGTGTTTGAAGGGTTGAAGATCGGCAAAGAACAAATAGAGTTGACACATCTCCAATATGCCGATGACGTCATTTTCTTCGGTAAATGGAGTGTTAAGAACCTTAAAAATCTCATGAAAATCCTTGACTGTTTTTTTGAGGTATCGGGGCTAAAAATAAATATCGGTAAAATCAAACTATATGGATTGGGAGTAGATCTAGTGGAGATTCAAGATTGCTCAAGAGGATTGGGATGCGGTTATGGAGAACTACCATTCTTGTACCTGGGTCTTCCGGTGGGGTGTAACATGAACAAGATCGATAGTTGGAAGGATGCGATGAAAAAAGTAAAAGACAAGCTAGCTAACTGGAAGTTAAAGTTGATTTCATACGGTGGTAGACTTACATTGGTAAAGTCGGTATTGGGTAGTGTCTCTTTATATTTTTTTCTCGCTTTTTAGAGCCCCGAGAGGAGTGATTAGTGAGATTGAGAGGATGAGAGCGCAATTCTTTTGGGGCGGGGGAAAGGGTCCGGAATCAAAGAGAGGGGTGGCTTGGGTGAAATGGGATAGAGTGGTGAGAAGTCTAAAGAGAGGAGGTCTAAACGTGGGAAGTCTTCAATCGTGCAATTGGGGTCTTTTGGGAAAATGGTGGTGGAGGTTCGGAGTGGAGAAGGAGGCATTATGGGTAAAGGTGATAAATAGCATCTATGGGAGGGAGGGGGGATTAGAAAGGGATTGAAGTAATACGGGGAGGGGGATCTGTCGGTATGGTGCAATATTATCAAAGTAGGACAAGAATTAGAGAAGATATGTATAAATTTCGCCTCGTCGTTTGGGAAAGAAGTGAGAAAGCGAGACGAAACGGGCTTTTGGGTGGATAGATGGATTGGGTCCGAGAAGTTGAGTGAGAGATTTAAAAGGCTTTTCCTTCTTGAAACAAATAAAGAAGGAACAATAGCCGAGAAGGGGGAGTGGGTAGAAGGTAGATGGGTTTGGAAATGGAGTTGGAGGAGAGAGCCGAGGGGTAGAGAAAGGGGTGAATTGGATAGGTTAAAGGAGATTATTCACGGGTGGGAACCGAAGAAAGAGGGGACGGGGAGTTTTCGGTTCAAGGATTGAAGGAGTTGATAGAGGAAAAAGTGGCGGATATTGGGAATAATTACGAGGAAACTAAATGGTCCAAGCTTGTACCAAAGAAGGTTTGTATATTTCTTTGGAAAGACAAACAAGGGAGATTACCATGTTGGTTAGTTCTCGATAAAATGGGCGTGGATTTAGAATCGACACTATGTCTTAGATGCGGGTTAGAGACGAAGTCGGTAGATCATACATTGTTAAAGTGTAGAGAGGTCAAACCAATATGGCAAAAGGTCCTTAGATGGTGGAAGCATGAGGAAGTAAATATCGATTCGTAACAATATCTATTGGAAGTCAACTTTTCCATGACATGTACATTCTCGCAACCGAAGTTATGGCAGGAAACAATCTGGAGCATCCTATATCTAGTATGGTCGCATCGTAACCAAGTGGTACATAAAAATGAGAAAAGTAAACTGGCGGATCGATTCTTTGAAATGCAACGACGGTGTTTCGAATGGGTCACAAACAAGGTGAAAGGACGGAAGATCGGATGGGTGGAGTGGCTAACTAACCCAAGTGAGGCACTATAATCAAAGAGCAGTTGCGGTCGATGAAGTAACGTGAAAGAAATTTTGAGTAAAGGATGGTAAGAGAGGTGTGGGCGGAACGGATAATAGAATGTTAGAAAATCGAGGCAGAGTAGCAACAGGAGCAGAGTAGCAACAGGAGCAGGTAACCGAGTTTTGGGTGCGTTAGAGGTTGGATGTAGCAACAACAGCAACTTCTGCTCGTGATATGTTTGCGATCGGATTTTGGCAGCAGCAGCAGCAGATGTGTTTCATTACAGTCTATGGTGATGAACGACCCAGCTGCTGCCAGGATCTTTACGGGAGGAGTGCAGCTACTTTCGGAGAATGGATCGGTACTTTTAGTTGCGGTTCTGGTTCAATGCAAATGGATGGTTATTTGATCGAGGAAGGGGCTGCACGGGGGTTTGATTCGGAACTGTTAGGAGCAGTTTTTTGACTGTTTTTTGGGTCCTTCAAGGCTGGAAGTGAGTGTTTGCTACTCGCAAACGCCGCGATCACCGGTTTTTTAGTTGCGTTATTTTGTTCCGCTTTTGTTTTGTTGTTATCTGGCATTGACCCGGTTCGTTGTATTATCTGGTAAACTTGTTGTGTGTTGTGGTTATAAAATGCCTTTTGCCGTTCAAAAAAAAAAAAATAGAACTTAACAAAAATAGTAAAACTTACTCATGTAATATTTTCAATGTTTATTTTTCCTGAATTAATTGGCTAAAAATATATGTATCATTAAGTTATCATAATAATCTATAATGTATTATTTTTTTATAAACAATTTGGGAAATAAAGTGTTGGTTGGTCAATAAAATTTAATACGTCTCATTTACATGTTCTAGTCTAAAGTCTAAAGTCATATTTTGATTCGTCTAACAAGTCCAATTACCTTATGCAGCCACATATATTTGATTTCAAAAGCAATTAAAATGATCCAAAATTTAATATGATAACACCGACGTAATTTAAAGAGTAAAATGCATTTAAGTTTGGTTTAGTTCTTATTTAGGGGTTGTTTGTTTTTTTTTTAAAACCTCTTAATGGCTCTTAAGTCTGAATCGTTCAGACCTTTTTACGCACCACCTCTTATTAATCATAACTAAAATAAGATTTCAGACTTTAAACATCTTAAAAAACAAACGGCACCTTAGTATAACTTATTCTTTTTCTCAATCAATGTAACAAAATTACAAACTCTATAGCTTGTACCCATTTCGATCTATAACCTGTTGATTCTAAAACATTTTTACGTTAATTAGAAAAAAATTATTAATTATACTAAATAAGAACTAAAACAAAATTTATTATATTTTAATGCATTTTACTTTAAGATTGTTTGAAATGAAAATGGATAGCTATTTTTATTCTCCCTAATCTAAACTAAAATAGAAGTTTGGGTTTAAAAAAAAATCCATTATAATATATAAAATCAAACATTTTCTTTATTTTTAATTTCTTTAATTATTATTTAGGAGTGTTTAAGATTGTTTATTTAAAATAACTTATGATTTTTTTATAAAAGTGTTTATCAACTAATGTGATAACAAAAAGTAATTTTATAAAAAGTGTTTGGATTAGCTTATTGTGCTACCAAAACGTAATAAGTTAATAAGTTGTTATTTAAGGGTGTTTGAGATTACTTATACATGTAAAATAACCAAAAAATGTCATAATTTGTTTCAAATAAGTTGATAAGTTAGAATGATTTAACTTATCAAAAACTTCTTATTAACAGTTTGAAAAAACTATAAACATTTTTTTCCCAACCCAAACACTAAAAATAGTTTATCAACAATTAAAAAAAACTATAAATCAAGGAGTTTAAGCAATCTCAAACACCCTCTAATATATCTAAGCAAACACCTCTTAAAATTTATAGTTCATATACCTTCACGCAATATAAAATGAAGAGGAAAGATGATTGGTGAGATAGAATGTGTCAAGACTTTAATGGGGTTTTTTTTATATTATCCGCAGATTCCGAATCTTTGAATTTTCTTCCATAATGTTATTTTATTTTTTATAAGTAAATTACTTTGGTCAAATTTTGTTACAAACTAATAAATTATTATTAAAATAAAATAAATATTTATTTTATCTTTACAAAAAATTGATATTAAAATTTATTATTTATCACGACAAACATATATATAACTGGTTAAAACATCACGTTTAAATTATATAAAACTAAATAATAACCATCTTATAAACATTAACCTTATTAATGCAAAAGATCCTTCTTATCACTACAAAAAAAGCTACTTTTGCCGGAGGAAAATGTGGTCGGCAAAAGGTTCGAAAGTCGCCGGCAAAAGTTCAAAATCTTTTGCCGTCGGACTTTTCCGTCGACAAAAGTTGTCCGGTAAAAGGGTTTTTACCGGCTAATAACATGGGTCGTCGGTAAAGATTCTTTTGCCGGCGAAAGATAGTCGTCGGCAAAAACTGAAGTCGTCGGCAAAAACGTCTCTCAAGTAATAGTATAAAGTTTTTTTCCCGACGACTAAATGTTTTTGCCGACGTAAAATTTTCTGTCGGCAAAAGTTTTTTTTAACTTTTACGCATAAATTTTTACCGACGCAAAAGTTCGTCGACAAAAGTTAAGTTTGACTTTTTTGGTCAATTCTCTACCAACACAAAAACCCGTCGGTAAAAGTTAATGGTATTTTTGGTCATCCTTTTTACTGGCGCAAAAACCGGACAACAAAAGTTGTTGACCACATAATGGAACATTTATCAACCCGTTTGGAAGAACTTTTGTCAATAAAAATAACTTATTAACAAATATAAAAGCAGCTTAAAACATTAATCAACTAATAATAAAAAAAACATTACCAAAATATCTTTTAAGATAAACCATTTCCCGTACTTATCAATTGCTTTCCGGTTATCGGATCAAACAACACTTCTAGACCCTAAACCCTATTCCAAAGACAAGTCGAATAGTAAACGTCTCGCCCTTCATTGACTGATGTCTCTAAACTAGAAAACTTTTAGTCTTAACATATACATCGTGAAATTCGAGTATGTCACCACTAGTTTTTGAGCTCCACCATGTCTAAAAAGAGAGCCGATTCAAAAACTTTGACCAACTGTATGCAGAACTAGTCCAACAACCTTGACCATAGTAAATGCCTCGCTTTTCAGCTTCTCTGCTACATAAGCATTAAAGACAATGGTGATATATAATCCAATGCAGAAAACTTAAAAGTTCAAAGTTGCCAAGACTAACCTGTACCTGTTAGGAAATATTGAAAGGCATAGGAACAAAACTCCACATGATTTGATGGCCTCCAAACAATGAGTACAAGATTAGAAACTTGTATACATCATTTTCATTATACCCCAATATACCAACAAAAACAAACTAGTATGTTTATATTAGTATAACTCCTTTAATAATTGTACACAGAGAAGAAATTTACAATCGTTAGGGCCTTCACTACAAGGTGTACTTATAGATGCAATAAGCAACTATGACACCTTGCCACTCTAACATGCATAATGGAACTTTTTTTAGAACAAATATAAATAGACTACCTAGAATTATTAGACATTACGTATATAAAGGAAACAAGATGATTGATACTTCATTATAAAGCATTACACAATTACTATAGCTTGGATTCTTCCTAGATTCTCCACATGGTCCATTGTAAATCTCAAAGTCTCAATGACTAAGAGATACAAATAAACAAAATAGAACTTCACACATCATAGAGATGATATTATAGGCAAAAATGAAACTTAATACTTACAGAGATACAAATTCTCCACTTGCTCTGACTTTGTGTTAGAAAACTCACTATAAAAGACTAGAATTTAACTTGTAAGATAATAACATTAATATTTGTCAAACAAGTGTGACAAATATGCAATAAAGAACATTGACTGAAAAAAAGATACAAATGACTAGTCTAGTCAATCACCAAATCTCACTTGGTGCAACAAAAAAAAAAAAACTAGTGAAAGAGCCAAAAAGAGTGAGATTGTAGCACTAACTTTATCTGCCCCTTCCTGCAACAAGAAAACAAAAACGCTACAATATGTTCATATTCATGAAGAGTAACACATTAATCATCAAAAGAAAGAAGAATTACCTTCCCAAAATGGATGTACACCACATAATAAAATGTAAAGAATCACTCATGCATTCCATATATCAATCTCTGGTTAGTAAGTACACTTAAGCACCTCTAGAGCCCAGGTAATATGGCCTTCCAACAAGTAATCATAAGAGGTTAAAATTTCCAGCTCATGAGTACCATCCTCATCACATTTTAAAGTTTATTACCATAAAAAATTAATAGTTTAATAACCAATTACTTGCTAACACATGATATGCAATACAAATAAATCAATTTGTTTGAAGATATAATTACTTTTTAAAGAACTAATTCTATAAACAGTGACAATGATATAACATTTGATGAGTGTTTCTCAATTAATTTGTAATTGATTCCATGTCAAGACAACCATCAATAATCCATCACATTGTATGAAAAAGAGAACTTACTCCATAGTTGCTTGTTCATGTACCTGTATTCTAGTCAAGGAAAGCATAAAAATTGGGTGTTCCGTTAGATGAACAGAAGATAGTAAAAAACTTGATACGAAGCAGCAAAAAGAACTTATATTAACAAACTCTCTAGCAGATATCGATGTAGAAAACGTATTGAACCCATTAGTGAACATGGGACAATAAATGATAAGATGTTTTTTATTCATCGTTTGCAATTCAAGTGTGGTGTTGTCAACAACATAGAAGTTAAAACCTACCTGCCTGCTGGTAGGTTTATTGATGGAATACCTATCATAGATAGAGGCTTATTTGGGAATAAGTTTTGGGGATATGAGTTAAACATCATTATACATTGGTAAATTAACAGGTTGATAAATTTTATACTAAGTTTTCGAATATATTGAATATTTTTAGGTAACTATACTCACTCCGAACTTAGGGGGTTTATACACCTTTCAGTTCATTAAACTATTAGATTATGTTAGTAATATCTAATCACTTCATTCAAGTAGGTACGTGGTATACCTGGTTCAAACAGGCTATATACTCGTAATCCCTACTTGAAAATTAACTGTCGATATTTTATTGAGGGATGATCATCGTTAACCTAAACTTAACGAGGCATACTGTTAGTTGAACTTCGTACTATAGCACCTATATAAGGTGGTCTTTGTCAACCCATCAACTCCTCAGTCCTCATGCAGGCTTCTCATAATGCGAAACTTATATGTGGGGTTTCAAACCATGATCATGGTTGATTTTCTACATTGAGGTACCAAATTTCAAATCAAAGTAAAGACTGACAATTTAAAGCTGAAAGATTTTATTGATTCCAGATTATAAACTAAACGATTCCATATTCAAGAAACTTACATAAACAAACTCGAACCTCCAAAAACTTACAGAAACCTGTTGTTGTTTTGCAGAAAAAAAAATAACTTTAGTTAATAAACTTAATAGAAACTTAAACGAACTCGAACCTCCAGAAACTTACAGAAACCTACTGTTGTTTTGCAGAAAAAAGTAACTTTAGTTGATAAACAAAAAACTTACAGAAACCTGCTGTGATGGCGGAAAAAAACGAACTCAAAAACTGAATTGAACCTCCAGATGAAAACGAACTCGAACCTGCAAGATGAAAACGAACTCAAAAACTCAACTCGAACCTGCTGTTTTGCAAGATGAAAACGAAATCGACCAAATCGAACCTTAATCGAACCTCCAGATGAAAACGAACTCGAACCTGCAAGATGAAAACAAACTCAAAAACTCAACTCGAACCTGTTGTTTTGCAAGATGAAAACGAAATCGACCAAATCGAACCTTCTTTGTACCTAAACGAACTCTAACCTCCAGATTTAAAATACAGAAACTTAATCGAACCTCCAGATTTCAAGTAAGAAAAAACAAACTCGAACCTGTTCTTCAAAAACCAAATTGAACCTTAATCGAACCTGTTGTCGCTGGTGGTGGCAGAAAAAAATAGAAACTTAATCGAACCTCCAGATGAAAACGAACTCTAACCTCCAGATGAAAACGAATTCAACCAAATCGAACCTTCTTTGTACCTAAACGAACTCAAAACAAACTCGAACCTGTTCTTCAAAAACCAAATCGAACCTTAATCGAACCTGCTGTCGCTGGATGAAAACGAACTCGAATCTGTTGGTGGTGGCGATGTCTTGTGGAAGAAGAGGGAGATTTTTTTGAACCTAATTTTTTTGGGGAAAAAAGAGGACCTGAAAAAAGGGGGGAAAGAATGAGGGATAGAAGAGGGAACTAATTTTTTGGTTGATAAATTTGAGTTTTTGTTAAAAACTTTTGATTTGTATTTTTAATTTCAAATAAATATTTTTTTAGATAATAAAAATTTTTAAAGCTTAATGAAACCTTTTAAAACCCAATATAACCCCTTAAAGCCCGAAAGATCAGTTAAGGCCCAATGAAAACCTTTAAAACCAATAGAACCGATTAAAGTTCGGTAGAATTAATTAAACCCTAATAGATCCAATAAGACCCAATGAAACCCTTTAAATCCCGATAGATCCATTAAGGCCCAATGAAACCCTTTACAACCCAATAGAACCCTTTAAAGTCTGATAGATCTATTAAAGCCCAATGAAACCTTTTAAAGCCCGAAAGATCAGTTAAGGCCCAATGAAAACCATTAAAACCCAATAGAACCCCTTAAAGCCCGATAGATCCGTTAAGTCCCAATGAAAACCTTTGAAGACCAATAGAACCAATTAAAGTTCGGTATAATTTATTAAACCCCAATAGATTCATTAAGACCCAATGAAACCCTTTAAAGTTCGATAGATCCATTAAGGCTCAATGAAACCTTTAAAGCCCAATAGAACCCTTTAAAGTCTGATAGATCCATTAAGCCACAATGGAACCCTTTAAATCCCGATAGATCAGTTAAGACCCAATGAAAACCTTTAAAGGTCGATAGAACCGATTAAAATTCGATAAAATTAATTAAACCCTAATAGATCCATTAAGGCCCAATAAAATCCTTTAAAACCCAATAAAACCCTTTAAAGTCTGATAGATCTATTAAGACCCAATGAAACCCTTTAAAGGCCAATAGAATCGATTAAAGTCCAGTAGAATTAATTAAAGCCCAATAAATCCATTAAAGCCCAATGAAACCATTTAAAGCACAATATAACCTTTTAAAGCCCGATATAAGAGTTTTCTCTGGTGACTTGTTACGTGTTTGCATTTATGTATGTTGTGTGTATTGGGCTCGATAAAACCACAAAGGCCCGCTATAACCTATTAATAACCACTAAAGTTTTTTAAGAACCATTACAATCTAATAAAATACCTTTTATGACTTATTAAGCCCAATAACACCATGGTGACTTAATACGTGTTTGTATGCATGTGGTGTGTATTGAGCTCGATAAGACCACTAAGGCCCACTATAGCCTACTAAAGACCAATATAGTACACTAAAACCTTTAATGACTTATTATAGCGTAATAACACCAAACCTTAGTAAGAACCAATATATACCAACAAAACCTTTCATGACTTATTGAGGCCCAATAACACTAATGGTGACTTAATACGCGTTTGTCTGCAAATATGTACTACATATATGCATGTGATGTGTATTGGGATCAAATGGATGCATTGAAATCCAAACGATCTATTAAAGTCCAACTGGATCCATTAAATCCTAATTGGGTCCATTAAAGCCCAAGGGGATCCATTAAAGCCTAAATAGATCCATTAAATTCCAACTGATACATTAAAGCCCAAGTTGATGTTGAATATTTTTGAAGACTTGAAGGTTAGATTTGTACGATTTTATTCGGCGTGGTCTCGTAGACAGATCTAAACTATGACTAAGATAGAACGACTTGAGAATTGATAGAAAACACGAGCCGCTAAAAGTTTAAAATCATAAAAAAAAAAAAGTAAAAAGTAAAAACGTACAAGTTTTAGTCGGGTTACTTTAGGCCCAACTCGTTTCCAACCCAATAGATGCGGTTTGATTTAAATTCAAAATGCACTTGTCGGCGAATTTGGGTCATTCGCCGACAAAAATGTTGGTAAAACAAGTATTAACAAACGTAGGATACTTTGCTGACGAGTTAGTGAAGGTCGATGGTAAAATTATCGTTAAAATAATAATTAAGCAAGTAAAATAGTTTCGGTTTCAAAAGTTTACCCGCAATAAGTTTAAGTACGAAATGATATTGATGAAATTAATACGTTTTTGTCGCCGACATATGGAAGTCCGTCTGTAAAAATGTACGTGAATAAATATACTAAAATACTTTTGCCGACGACTTAGTGAAGTTTGCCGGTAAAAATGTCATTAAAAAGTAATTAAAATGTTAAAAATACTTTTGCCGGCGAGTTTGAGAAATCTGTAGGTAAAGATACTTTTAACGACGCCATAGATAAAATCCGCCAGTAAAAGTTCGTTTTTGCCGACAAAATTTTTCGTTGGTAAAACGTTAAACTTTTACCGGCGACTTTAATCAAATCCGCCGGAAAAAGTTATTTTTACTGACGA
The DNA here is from genome assembly GCA_954870635.1 of Arctium minus. Classification (NCBI taxonomy): domain Eukaryota; kingdom Viridiplantae; phylum Streptophyta; class Magnoliopsida; order Asterales; family Asteraceae; genus Arctium; species Arctium minus. Next base: position 37,811,706 of record OX941080.1, on the reverse strand, counting down.
ATTTCCCAAACCCGCCGGTAAAGGTTCATTTTTGCCGACAAAATTTTTCGTTGGTAAAAGGTTAAGCTTTTACCGACGACTTTAATCAAACACGCCGGCAAAAGTTACTTTTACCGACGAATTTCCCAAACCCGCCGGCAAAAGTACATTTTCTTGTAGTGTTAATCCATTGAAAATCAACCATATTGTTACCAAGTGGAAACAGAGTAGGAGAAACAGAAAATCAAACAACTTTTATATCTCTGACCAGTTTCTTAATCTTACTCAAAACCAAAACAAATAATATAATAACCAAGCAATCAACGTAAATAAAGAGTAGAGACAATGTAAGAGAGATTCACATGGTTCAACAAAATTCCCTACATCTACACCAGAAAAGAGAGTCCTTTTGTATTGGATTAAGAATCGACCTCCTTTTCCCATTACAAGATTTCAGTGTTCTTTCTATTTTCTCACACTCTCGTCTTTTCTTCTTACCACTCTTAGCTTATGAGTGAGTTACATATACAAGAGAAATGTCAGGCTAGCTACAATATATAAATGACTACTCAATTAATTTCTAAAACTAGAAATTACATAAATCATTTGACCATGGACCAAGTCTTGGGCTTTAACTAAACGGAAGGTTCTTCCTGCATAAGGTGTGTCCACGCCATATGACAAAACATGTTATGTCCAACACTTAGAATAATAAGAGTATTCCTTGAATAAAGTGTCCATGCCTTATAACAAGACATCTTCTGCCCAACACACTTACACATATCAATCTTAAATTTATTAATCAAATGATTCGTAATTCAAAACCAAACAAAATATAAAAATATAAAAACAAAATGGAAGGATAATGGAAAGCGAAATATGAAACATGAATTAGGGTTCGAGTTTTCGACTTTAAAATCAAAATGTATTGTAGTACATCGTGCGTAAATGTAACACCCTAAAAATTAGTATAAATTTAAAAATTGAAAAATCGGCAATGTGACGTTTGTATTTTGAGTAAACCACCCAAAAGGGTAAATGTATGAAAGCGTTTACAAAACCTGTGAATAAATATGGAAACCAACAACGAACTAATCTAAATAAATTCTATCTAGATTACATTGGTTGTCAACCTAAATTCCAAAATAATAAAGTTGTTTAAAACGCCAATACTCCAAAATTTATATCATCTCAAAAATGCCTCAAGCGTCCACGCTCGTCACTCAAACCGTTGGCAACCCACCGCTAATGGAACCTGTTATACACATCATTTGAAAAAAAATGTTAGGCTTAAAGTCTAGTGAGAACATACAGTTTATATAATAGTTGGAAAATGATTTAATTGCAAAAATAAGAAATATTTTCTGAAGAGTTGAGTTTACAAATGAAATAACATCCACATAATGACCTTTCGGTCTAAAATTTCATCTTGCGATGTCGGGGGAAACCCGATTTCCAAGGATTGTGGCGGAACACAAAAGTAAGCCACTATCCGAGTTATGAGTGCAATACTCAGAACCATGGCCACGAACAACGTCGGTTCATAGTCAGATGTGGGGGAGGGCACCCAAAGAACCAAGTCATACTCGTTCACTAGGATTACATTTACGGTCCATGGCTAGTAACTGGTCCCACATAACCGTACCAAATTGCCTCCGATGACCCAATGTCTCAACTAGCTACAAAGGGGAAAACGTCCCGAACATAAGCCGACTCAATACCTATGGATCCACTAGTATTAGTCTAAATCTTGTTACCATTTCATTGGTGACTCAACCATAATCATACATATGATTTACATCAATGTTCCCACAAAATTATTTTGTTGCCTTCTCAAGATAGGCTCATCATTTGTTAAAACTTGCCAATAGACAACTTACTGTTCTTGACCAAAATATTTTTCCCTTTCTTCCAAAATATCTTTAGTAAACAAATCCATCACATAAGAGAACCATAAACATGGCCTAAAATGCATGTATTTCCATATTTCATCACAAGTGTATAAGTACAAACATATTTCATAATTCCAACACTTAGTATTTCATCATATCTCAAAATGGTAGGGAAACCCTAAAAATCTCCAAAATCACAAGTTAGGTCAAATATCATTTTCAAAGATAAAACATAAACAAGGAGACGATTAGAAGTCAAAAGGGTTAGTTTTGACATGTATAAAGTTTTAGAAAATAAGTATGAACTCGCCAAGTGGGTTTTTGATGAAAACCCAAAACCCTAGTTTGATTTCTTGGAGAAGATGACAATGGAGATGATGGTTTTATGCTTCTAGCTTGACTCCTTGGTTGATGCACTCAACTCTTAGAAATAAATGAGGTAGATAGGGTTTGGTGAAACCCTAATTTTGGTTCTTGAAGAGGGAGGGGTTTTTGAGAGAGTAATAAAGGAGGTAGATGAGAAATAAATGAGGAAGAGGTCAAGTCCCGTTTTTTTTAAACAAACAGCCCCCGACGGCGACCTTGCCAAGCGATAGTGACACTGTCACTATCGCGAGGCACTCTCGCTGAGATTGTACCGCGAGTTCGGTCCTCTCTCTCGGCGATTGTTCCAAGCGATAGTGACACATGTCACTATCGCGAGTCACTCTCGCCCAACATGTACCGAGCCCACATTTCGCTCAAAACTCGAGATTTTCACATGGTTCGATTCGATGCTCGAAGGTACAACATGTCCTAACCAATAAGATAAACGGAAGACGATTAGATGGTTAACGATGTACGAAAACTTACTTTGAAAATTCTGGGTGTTACAATCCTCCCCAACTTGGAAAGGATATCGTCCTCGAAATCAAAGCTCACCCAAAGAGGTGAGGATATCTCCTCTTCATGTTTTCCTCCGCTTCCCAAGTCACGTTGGCTCCCGGTGATGCTTCCATTGAACCTTGACCATCGTGACTTCTTTGTGACGGAGTTTCTTGGATTTCTTTTCCAAGATGGCATCAGGCTCTTCGATACAACGATTCCCTTCATCCACTCTTATCTCCGAAAGAGGATTAACACTTTCCTCTTCCGCCAAGCATTTTCGGAGATAGCAGATGTGGAACGTATTGTGAATCCCACCCATCTCCGGTGGAAGTTCCAATTGATAGGCTTGTAGACAGACCTACACACTTTAGTAACGAGAATGGCCCAAGGAAACGAGGACTCAACTTCCCATGCTTTCCGAACCGGATAATGCCCTTCCAAGGTGACACCTTGAGCATCACACGATCACCCACTTGAAACTCCATAAGTCGTCTCTTCTTATCGGCATAGCTCTTTTGCCGATCTTGAGCCGCTTTCAGTCGTTCTCGAATGCTTTTTACCTTATCGACTGTTTCGTGAACAATTTTGGGTCCGGCGAATTGTTTCTCCCCCGCTTCAAGCCAACACACGGGAGTTCTGCACTTTCGCCCGTACAAGGCCTCAATCGATGCCATCCCAATACTCGAGTGGTAGCTATTATTGTAAGCGAACTCCACCAAAGGTAGGTGAGAGTCCCAACTACCCCCGAAGTCGATCACACAAGACCTTAGCATGTCTTCTAGCGTTTGGATCGTTCTTTCGCTTTGGCCATCAGTTTGAGAATGATTAGTCGTACTCAACTTTACTCGCGTACCAAGTTCTTTCTGCAAACCATCCCAAAAGTTCGAAGTGAACCGACTATCACGATCCGACACGATAGATAAGCGCACTTCATGCCTCGAAATCACCTCATCTGTGTATAGCTTTGCCAACTTGTCCATCAGTAGTGTCTCACGCATTGCCAGGAAATGAGCGCTCTTGGTCAACCGATCAACTATCACCCATATGGTATCGTGACCTCGAAGAGTTTTTGGGAAACTTAGTCACGAAGTCCATGGTAAAATGTTCCCACTTCCACTCGGGGATCTCTAGGGACTGAAGACTCCCATACGATCATTGATGCTCGACCTTCACTTGTAAGCACGTCATACAACGCTCTACGTATCACGCCACATCAAGTTTCATTACCGGCCACCAATAATGTAGCTTCAAGTCCCTATACATCTTCGTACTTCCCGGGTGAATGGAGTACTTGGACTTATGGGCATCCTCGAGAAGAAGTTCCCGATTACCTCCAACTTTGGGTACCCATACACGACCGTTGAACAATTTCACTCCACGGTATCCTCCGTTAAGAGCAAATGTTGCTTTGTCATGACTTCCTCTTTGAGGTTTTTCTCCAATAAGGCCTCTACTTGAAATGCCGTGATCCTCTCAATAAGATTCGACACTAACTCAATTCTTGAAAGGGTAGCCCGAATGCTTCCGCTATAGTCCTTCCGACTCAACGCATCGGCTACTGCGTTTGCCTTACCGGGGTGGTAAAGCAACTCGCAATCATAATCCTTGAGTAACTAGAGCCACCGTCTTTGCCTCATGTTCAACTCTTTTTGATCAAAGACGTATTTCAAACTCTTATGATCCATGTAGAGCGTACATTTCGTGCCATAGAGATAGTGCCGCCAAAATTTCAAGGCGAACACCACCACCGCTAACTCCAAATCATGGGTAGGGTAATTATTCTCGTGAACCCTGAGTTGTCTCGAGGCGTAGGCAATCACCTTGCCTTTTTGCATCAATACACAACCCAAACCTATTTTGGAGGCGTCACTATAGACCATAAAGTATTCCGACCCGGGTAGCGACACGATTGGAGCTTCAAATAATTTATTTTGTAAAGTCCAGAACGCCTTCTCTTATGCCTCGGTCTAGACAAACTTGACATTCTTCCGAGTCAACGACGTAAAGGAAGAAGAGATTTTGGAGAAATCTTGAATAAATCTCCGGTAATAGCCCGCCAAACCCAAGAAGCTTCGGATATTGGACGGACTTTTGGGAGGTTCCCAATTCATCATGGCCTCAATCTTGGAGGGGTCCACATTCACTCCGTCTCGAGTGACAACGTGACCCAAGAATTGAACCTCTTCAAGCCAAAAATCGCACTTGGCGAATTTGGCATACAACTTCTCCTTTCTCAACACCTCTAGAACCTCACAAAGGTGTTGCTCGTGTTCTGACTCGCTCTTGGAATACACGATTATGTCATCAATGAATACAATGACCGACTTATCGAGGAATGGTCGGCACACTCTATTCATCAAATCTATAAACGCTGTCGGTGCGTTAGTCAGACCAAACGACATCACGAGGAATTCGTAATGGACGTAACGCGTTCTGAAGGTCGTCTTCGAAATGTCTTCTTCTCTCACCTTCAGTTGGTGATATCCCGAACGCAAATCGATCTTTGAGAAGCAACCCGCTCCTTGGACTTGATCGAACAAGTCCTCGATTCTCGGAAGCGGGTACTTGTTCTTCACCATAGCCTTATTCAGTTCATGGTAGTCGATGCACATCCTCATTGTGCTATCCTTCTTCTTGACGAACAGGACCGGAGCTCCCCAATGTGACAAGCTCGGTCTTATAAAACCCTTCTTTAGAAGCTCTTGGAGTTGAGCCATCATTTCTTGTATCTTTGTTGGCGCCAACCAATAAGGGGCCCGAGCGATAGGAGCCGCCCCCGGTATAAGGTCAATCCATAACTCCACTTCACGATTGGGCGGTAAACCGGAAAGTCATCTGAAAAGACATCGAGAAACTCGCGCACCACCTTCACGTCTTCAAGCTTCTTCTTCTCGAGCTTAGCGTCAATCACGTATGCCAAAAAGGACGAACATCCTTTCACCAAGCATTTTCGTGCCTTAGCCATGGTGATAACCGCCACATCGCCTTTTCTCCTTTCGCCATAAACTATCTGTCAGGATCGAAATTCAAAACAATAATTTTTTATAAACACTCAGAAACTTTTGTTAAAGAAGTTGCGGAATAACACCTTAACAATAAATCAATGAAACAGTAAATCACAAGTTATATTGAATTAACTTAATGATTACAACCAAAGCCTCAATCTGTTGAACAGACTCAACAGACGTTCAATACTTCTCTAATGAAAGGATCACTAACAATCTTGAGGCTAATTCTCTCTAAAAACAAAATACGTATATCCTATAATCTAATACATCTAGACTATATATATAAAACAAATTACAAGATAATTATAAAAGTATTGTTGATCTTCAGTATCCATTCTATAATTATCTTCATCTCCTTGTCTTTCGCACAAATCATCCTTATCAACATTAGCAGCATTAATCTTCTAGCAGTATCTTTATCTTTAGCAGTACTAACATGCTAGCAGTAGTTTCCATCTTGAAGTACTAACTCTTCAAGTAGTACTAACTATTCTTCTAGCAGTACTAACCTGTCAAGCAGTATTAATACTACTAGCAGTAGTAATTTCTTCAAGTAGCAGTACTAATGTCTTCAGCAGTAGTAATCTTCAATACTTAGCAGCACTATCCAGACTTAGCATATTTCAGACCCAACAATCTCCCCCTAACTTAACTTTTGAAATCAAGAAGGTAAGTTCTTCAAAATATAAACTTCATGATGCTTTCAAAACTACTGCTCAAATTCCTAGATCAGAATTAAATCCCATACTTTGACTGATTGTTCTTCTAATCACAAATCTAGCCATTTCTGAACCTGTAGGGCAGACCAACTTAGCTTTCAGCATCTCTTGCAACTTTACTTTGCTGTGGTCATACACCTTATCAACCAGATAGTACTCATGAAATATTTTGTCAATGGTTATGACATATATTCCAGATCTTTCAATAAGCATCCAGTGATCAATGCTTTTAAATCCATCTCTGTGCACGTCTTTGATAAGGTACTCAACTTTGGCAGGGTCAAACTGACAGGATCGAATTCTAAACACGAATTAATTCTCAGAAATAATATCAAAGAAGTTTGCGGAATAACACTTTGATATTTAATCAAACAGTAAATCAAAACAGAATATAATCAACAAACTGTAAACTTGTATTGAATGCTTTGAAGTTACAAGATTACACACTCAACCTCAATATTGATGAACAGGCTCACCAATACGAATTCTACTTCTCTAGAATTAGGATCTATGCCTTGAGGTTGATTTTCTCTCTAATAGAATGAAGAAAACAAAAGTTAACTCACTATTCTAAACTATACAATATATATACTGAATACAAAGATAATTACAATAAATAAAATATCTTCAGTATATCTTCCATGTATATCTCTAAGCTTCCATGTATATCCTTTCATACGAATCTTCATCATATAAGCAGTATTAATCTTCAGCAGCATTAAATTCCTTCTAGCAGCATTAACTACTAAGCAGCACTAACTACTAGCAGTACTAACTAGCTAAGCAGTACTAACTTTGTTCAAGTAGCACTAACTCTGACTAGCAGTATTAACTACTAGCAGTAGTAACACTCAGCAGTATTAACCTTTAAGTCTTCTAGCAGTAGTAACTTTGAACCAGCAGCATTAACCATACTTGATGAATTCTTCAGTTCCCAACAATCTCCCGCTAACTTGACTTTTAGGAAGAGAAGTCAAGTTCTTCAAATTTTCTTCAAGATGCTCCCAAAACTCTATCATGGCCTAAATTCCAGTGTTTGCATCCAATCCCAAACTCTGATTGATGGTTCTTTGAATCAAGTATTTAGCCATTTCTGAATCTGGAACACATCTTAACTTTTTCTTCAGCATGGCATGTAGCTTCAATCTGCTATGATTATACACTCTATCCACTAGGAAGTATTCAGTGTGATTTAAATCCAAAGTCACTGTATATACTCCACTAATTTCATATAGAGTCCAACTGTTGACTGATTTGAAGACATTCTTGATCACATGCTTTACTTCTTCAGGTTTGAACATCATACACAGATACTCCATTACCAGTTTTGTAATTGAAATCCCTGGAGCCTTTAGAATATCTGCATACAACTTCATTCCTATCTCAAACATCTCTTCAAGATCTGACCTAGAGCATGTTCTGACAATTTTTGCCCATGTGTTGAACACTTCATACTTTTCATCCTTTCTTTTCAGCCTTATATATTCCTTTCCATCCACTGTCAATGTATCCCAGTGAATGACCTCAGGAGGCTTTATACCAACAGGTTCCACTGAAATTGGTTCAGGAACTTTGTCCATCACTACCATGTACATCTTTAAATCATCTAAGTTTGATGGCTCTTTCTGTTTAGATGACTCAGGTGCCCCTTCTTCTTCAGCAACCTTCTCAGCCTCTCCTTCAGATACTCTAGGCTTCTTGATTGACTTTCTCCTAGCCATCATCTTTGTTCTCTTTAAAGTCCTTAGACTTTCTCCCAGAGTGGCCTCTTTCTTAGGAGGTGTTTCTTGCTCATCTGGAAATGGCTTTTGACAATCAAAGTCATTACTTTCTTTTATCCTCTTCTCCATCTCCACCCTAGCAGTTTCATTTCCCTGAAGCTTTAACATCTCTGAATCATACAGCTCTTTGATCTTCTCAAAAGACATTTTGGAGAACATCTCCTTTTTGACTCCTACAGCACCTTTGAGAAATATAATCATCTTGTTTCTCTCTTGGGTACCTAGGAATGTCTTTGAGGGTTTTCTCTTCTTTGCAACTGTTTTCACCACTGATTTCTTCATACTTGCAGCTTTCTTCTGTGCAATTTCAGTTGCCATACTCAGTTGATAAGCTTCATTCAGTTCAGCAGCTAGAGCTTTTGCCATCTCCCTGTCCTTTTCCATCTGAACTCTTTCTTCCTCTTCAATGTCATCTTGCATTTTTCTAGCTAAGGCTTCATCTGATTCAACCAACCTTTGCTTTTTGATTGGTTGATCAGATTCCACCATCTTTGCTTTTCCTTTGTCTTTATCCATTGCCTTCTTACTGTTATCTTTCTTGATCACTTCACCTTGATCTTTGATGATTACTCCTTTGGTCTTTGAAGTGACCTTGGGAGTATCATTCTTGGCTTTAAGTAAGGTTTCTGCAATCTCAAGATCTGTTAAAACTTCTTTCACAGTTTCTGCTGCTTTATTTATGTCAGCAGTAGTAACCGTTTCTGCTGCTTCTTTTGTTTCTTTTGGCACTGAATCTCTTTCTGTTTCTGCTTCCTACTCCCCCTCAACATTAAGCTTCCCCTCTCTTGTGGCTTCTTCCATGTTGATCTCCCCCTTTTTGGGAGCATCATTCTCAAATTTCCTTCTCCTTAGTTGGAATTGCTTTCTCTTCTTCCTTTGTACCATACTAATCACCATCTTCTTCAGCTTAGCAATCTGTACTTGTTGTGACAGAATGACTAGCTTCATTTCTTCAATTTCTTTGCCTTGTTTGAGAACATCTTGATTGATGTTCCCCATTGTTTCCATCAATTCATAGTACGTATATCTGTCCTCACCCTCTCCAGAAGTGTTACCCTCCTTTGAAGGAGCATTGGATCTTTTAGTAGTGGAAGTCTTATGCCTTGCAGAAGCACTATCCACCCCTGTGGTTTCTTGGCACCAGGGACCTTTGAATGATTGCTCATTCAAAGTTGCCATGGGGGAGTGTTGGATCCCAGATCTAATCTCGTAACAATGATATAAACAATAAGAGTAATGACAGCGGAAGCAATACAGTTTAATATCAAAGGAGATTCAAATATCACAGTTCATAAAGCAGATAAAGATAAACAAGATATTCTTAGAATAAAATATTCAACTTATATTATCAGATATATATCTTCTTGAGCACACTTTTGAACAATAAGGTGATGGTCCTATTTATAGGACCATAAAGTAAGCAGTGTACTTGCATGACAAAAAGAGCATGCTGAACAGTGACCTACTCTAGAAAGTAAATCTTATCACTAAGTGACGTGTCATCTGTTCTTCTGTTCATTAGAAAACTTGTTCATTCAGAGAGAATGTCTTCAGAGCTCTGAAGTTGTCTTCAGAGCCTCTGATGAAGCTATCTCTGATGTAAGTTGCAATCTCTGATAAGTACTTCAGAGGCAGGTTTGTCCTCTGGTCTTCATCCTCTGATGTCTTCTGAGTTGCACTGATAAGTACTTCAGAGGCAGGTTTGTCCTCTGAAGTCTTCGTCCTCTGAAGTCAGTTGCAATCTGATAAGTACTTCAGAGGCAGGTTTGTCCTCTGAAGTCTTCTTTCTCTGACGGTTATTTTCAACACTTTAACAGATGATTTGGAGCTAACAATCTCCCCCTAAGTGTCGAAAATAAAAGATACAAAAACAACAGAGAATTGAATTTTAATCTAGAAAGCATAGAGGAGAAAATCATCCTCTTAAGTATTACTCCTTAAGCATTTGGAAGTTTAATACAAAGTAATATCAAAAAAAAATAAAGAAACAGACTACAATTTGTCACTTGAACAGATTCTATGGAATTTCATGATCAGAGCTCTGAAGTTGATCATCGAGTCAATCTCTAAGTCAAGCTTTGCCAGTAAATCTGCTCTGTGCCTTTCTTCTTTTGCATGGATCAATTTCTTTATACCTCTCAAGGTTTCATCAGAATACTTCGACACTTCTGAAGCTAGAAAGATCTTCTTTTCTTGATTTACTCTAAAGACGAAACCCAGAGGTTCTGCAACGATTGATCCAGTCTTCTGTTCTTTAAGTTTGTCAAATGACTCCACAGGTTCAGTTACCTCCAACTTCTCTTCCCCTAGGTTCAGAGCTATTTGAAAGTCACGTTTTGCTCGGTGTTTGACATAGGCCTCCATTGCCCGTCGGACTTCAACCATGCCCATCCTGATTTCCCTTCTTCCATGATCATACCTGGCAGAGCAATAGGCATATAGATGTGGTAAATCATATGGATTTAGATTTACGAGATCATTGTCATTGAACTCGTAAATCTTCTGATCATATCGAGTTACCACATAATTCCTATAGATAATCTTGTTGTAAGCAAAGGTCTTTTCTGAGATTTTGTTGATTTTGATGATTGGATCATCAGAAAGGACCTGTGCTCTTGGTTTGGTTTTATCTCTGATAAATCTTCGCTCATAGTCTGGCATGTCCTCTCTGATTCTTGGATTCAGAGGAATGACTAGTGTGTCTGCCATGTTGAACTCACAGTAGATGTATCTGAAGTGGTCTTCTATGGAAGCTTCGGGATTTGATTCGAGGAATGTGGGAGGTTTATTGAACACTTTTGCTGGAAGACCGATGCTTGTTTTCTGAACAGGATTCTCTGAAGGAGCCTGTTCATCAACAACCATGGTTTCTGGTTCCTTCGTCTGTGGAGGATCTTCTTTTGAGGGTTCAGAGATGTAGCCATCTATCTCTGGTGATTCCCTTAGCTCTGACATTGTTGAAGTATGATGTGGTTGAGCATTCTTGAAGACATATTCTTCGACATTAACTACTTCAACTTCTTCTTCAATCTCTTTTCCAGAATCTGTTTTTTCTTCTTTTTCAGATTCTGATTCGTAAGCATCTCTCATCACATAAGTTGATCTTTCTGGTGATGAGAATGCATCTTCTGATGTTGAGAAGTCTACGAGTTGTTCATCTTCTTCTTCGTCCAGAGCTCCAATAGTTTCTTGAGATGCAGCTGTGATTTGTTCAGCTGTGATTGGGACTATTGGAGCACCTGAAGTGGATGGGGCTAGAAAGATGACAGGTACTGGCGACTTTAGAGTGGCTTGAATATCTTCAGCAGAGGTGGAGGTTGAACGTCTCTCTGTTCCTTTCTTGTGTTGGTTTAATTCAGAGGAAGTGGACTCCTTTTGTGTGTCAACAGGTTTTGGAGTAGGAGTCTTCTCCCCCTTTTTAAGATCGGATGACCCCTGAGATTGGTCATCTTCGTCATCAGAATCTTCATACCTAGCCTTCTTCCGCGCTTCCTCAGAGCATGCGATCTCTGGTTCCTTTCTCTTCAATACTCCCTCTGAAGATTTGACATTCTTCAGAAGGTCTTCAATTTTCTTGTTCTGCTGAGTGGTCTTGGAGACGAACTTGCTGGATATAGTCATTACATTGCTGGTGATCTTCTTGGAGAAGTTGGTCAGGTCAGCCTTTGTAATAAACTCTGTAGCAGGAGCAGCAGTAGAGGTAGGGATCTTTGCAAGTACCTCTGCCAAAGAACGCAAGACTTCCTCTTTGAATTGAGAAAAGTCTGCATTTGTTGGAGTGGGGGCAGAGGTAGGTGGAATCGCCTGGAGGAGCTCTGTTTTTGAGTTCTGAATTTCCCTGGACAATACGGAGTCATTTTTTATGACCAAGCTTTCCAGAGCGTCCAGTTTTTCGTTCTGATTGAGAACCGTCGTGCGCAGCTCAGAGACCTCTGAAGTGAGCTTTTCAACTTCAGAGTTAGAGGCAGAGGCCTCTGAGGTCTTCTGCATTTGAAGTTTTATCTCCTTCAGAGATTCTCTGATTTCATCACCAAAGATTCTGAACTCTTCTTTGGTAACGTAATCAGAGGGGGTAACCTTAGGATCAACACATGATTCCAAGTTTCCCTCGAGTTCAGAGGGGCCTTCTTTCGGAGGTGGTTTGAGGTTTTCTCCGGAAGGACTTCCCATTAATCCTTGGGGACCCTTTTTCAAGGATTTCCCTATAATGGTTCCGATTGGTCTCTGATCATCAGAGTCAGAATCTGATGATGAGAACCGAATGTGTTTGGAAACCTTGCTGTCCAGGCTAAGGATTCCTTGTGCAAGAAGGTCGTGCCATTCTTTTTCTGACAGGCAATGTTTACGTTCTAAGGGACGGTCCAACTTAGTTTGAGCCACAAAGGCATCATGTGTAGGTAGAGGTGACATACTCTGGGGTGATTGAGTATTTTTATCTTGGTCTAAGTCCTTTTGGGAGGACTTAGCCGTATCAGAGGTTTCCCCTCTGGTGCATGCTTCAGAGGCAGAAACAGATGCCTCTGAGCGGTTAGGATGGGTAGGGTTCGAGGTGTGCACCTCTGTTTCAATGTCCATTGATGCTGGACCACCTTGGACAGTAAATTTGGTTGCACTGGGATTTGGGCTTTGGATTCCCTCATTTGTGTCGTCAAGGACATCTTTTTCTACCTCACCGCCCTCAGATTCTAAGTTTAGAAACTCACCCTCTGGAATTCTCTCTTCCTCACTTTCCTCTGCTCTTACAGAGATATTCTCTTCGTCAGAGGAAGGGTTCTCATGATCTCTCTTCCTCACTCTCTCAGAGCCACCCTCTGGTTGCGCTCTGTTAATGTTTTGAGCAGTATCAGAGATATCACTCTCTGATTCAGGCTCAGGCTCAGAACCTAAGTGTGTTGGGGATCCCATCATCGGTTCTGATGATTGGTCAACACGACTAAGTAGGAGATGGGTAGGAGAGTCAGTAGGAATTACCTCAATCATGGTGTGTGGGAATCGTCGGTCATGTGGATAAGGAGGAACCTCTGTTGCTTTGAATGAGTTCATCATAAACAGAGGAGTTATTGGGCCCTCCTCAGTGATGGAGAATTTCTCCATTGCTCGTTGAATGACCACAGAGATGAATCGAGGAAACAGTACCGATATTGGTTGTTTTCCTTTGGCCAAGTCCTTGTTCTTCTTGTCCACCGCCGTCAGCATCTCACAGAAGAGAATGTGAGCCATATTGATGCTCCTGTTGAAAAAGAGAGCATACATTATGGCTATTATCGCTGGATGAGTCTGATCCTGACTTCCAATCTTGCAGGTTATTGTTCGGTTGAGAACACTGAACATAAAGTTCCATTTGGGAGGCAGGTACTGACGTCTGAACTGACTTAGGCGTGTTATTTCTTTGTTGTAGCCCAAGTGGTGGAGGAACTGAAGAAGGACTTCTTGACTTGGTAGTTTCTCAAAAGCATATATTTGAAGATCAGTTGTCGTGAGGAGGTTGAATCGACGAGTCAGGGTTTGTGGGGTTATTCTTATTGTCAGGCTTTGTTCTCCTAGGTCAATGTGCCCAACCAGTCCTTCCTTTTCAGCGTCGTATTCACTTGAATACCACCATTGTTGGACAAAGCGAAGGGGAATATCTGAGGCATGTTTGGTTAGAACATCATTGAGTTCGCAGTTGGTGAAAAAGTCGAGGATTGGGCGAAACTGTTCATCGTATTTTGATGGGGTGACGTCCAGAAAGTAGTTGTTTCCTTTGACTGGAACATCAAACTGTACCATATTCAAGCTTGGAACAAGTTTGCTTGAGTTATCTGAAGTTTGGGAATGAGCCGCCATTGTTGCAGGTTGAGAAAGATGAAAGCTTAGAAGGAGAGATTTGGTATTTTGGATTTAGAGAGCGTAAAGGATAATAAAAAGGGAAACAGGGTTTTTATAGACAAAGGGTAGAGGGAGAGGTTATGGAAACGGCGAATGAGAGTCCTAATGTCAGAAAGGACGTTCCATCATCCCCTAATTAATAGGTGACACGTTTAGGTATGTAGGGGAGAGTCGCTTTGTGTCAGAAAACCGCCAGTTGGTTTTAAAAAGAAACGAATGGTTATCCAAAAAGATTTATTATTTAAACGAATTTCCTGGAATATTCGTTTAATGAGAAAAGATCAGAAGCTTTGATATAAATATCAGAAGATCAGAGGCTCTGATATAAGTATCAGAGACAAGATCAGAGGCTCTGATATAAGTATCAGAGACAAGATCAGAGGCTCTGATATAAGTATCAGACAAGATCAGAGGCTCTGATATAAGTATCAGAGACAAGATCAGAGGCTCTGATATAAGTATCAGAGACAAGATCAGAGGCTCTGATATAAGTATCAGAGACAAGATCAGAGGCTCTGATATAAGTATCAGAGACAAGATCAGAGGCTCTGATATAAGTATCAGAGACAAGATCAGAGGCTCTGATATAAGTATCAGAGACAAGATCAGGGGCTCTGATATAAGTATCAGGGACAAGATCAGAGGCTCTGATATAAGTATCAGAGACAAGATCAGAGGCTCTGATATAAGTATCAGAGACAAGATCAGGGGCTCTGATATAAATATCAGAGACTTTTCTTCCTCTTGAAAAGCTGAAAGGGTTTTTGTCTCCCCCTTGACCAAAGAAAGAAGTCTTTGATGTTCTCCCCCTTGACACATGCTTGGAGAAAAGTGATTTTTACCATTGGTGAAAAAGTCCAGAGGTTCTGATTGAAAGGATCAGAGACTGAAGTTTTCTTGTGGACATATGCTACTTGGTTCAGAGTTTCTGATAATTGATCAGAAACTGAGTTTACCAATTTTTTTGTTAGGTAGACATATTCAACATTCCCAACTTGCTAACTAAAAAATTGAACCTTCGTTCATCTAAAGCTTTTGTGAAAATATCAGCAAGTTGTAGTTCAGTTGGTACAAAATACATCTCTATTGTTCCCTTTTCAACATGATCTTTTAGAAAGTGGTACCTTACATCGATGTGCTTGGTTTTGGAGTGTTGTACTGGATTGGCAGAGATGGCTATGGCACTTTTTGAATCACAGAGAATTGGAATTCTTTCAATTTGTTGGCCATAATCACTGAGCTGAGTTTTCATCCATATTACTTGTGAGCAGCAACTAGCAGCAGCAACATATTCTGCCTCTGCTGTTGAAGTTGAAACACAGTTTTGCTTCTTGGATGACCAACTTACCAGCTTATTGCCCAATAACTGACAGCATCCTGAGGTACTTTTTCTATCAAGCTTACATCCGGCATGATCTGCATCAGTGTAAGCTGTTAGATCAAAACTAGAAAGTTTTGGATACCAGAGGCCTAATGAGTGTGACCCTCTGAGGTATCTGAAAATTCTTTTGACAGCAGATAAATGAGATTCTTTTGGATTTGCTTGATATCTAGCACAAAGACATGTTGCAAACATTATGTCAGGCCTACTTGCAGTTAAGTATAATAGTGAACCTATCATACCTCTGTATGTTTTTATATCCACAGATTCTCCTGAAGGATCAGAGTCAAGTTTGACTCCGGTGGATAGAGGAGTTCTCATTGAAGTTGAATCATTGAGTTTGTATTTTTGCAAAATTTCAGAGACATACTTAGATTGACTTATGAATGTACCTTCTGAAGTTTGTTTTACTTGTAAGCCCAGAAAGAAAGTTAATTCTCCCATGAGGCTCATCTCAAATTCACTCTTCATCAACTCTGAGAACTTGTCACAATACTTTTGATTTGTAGAGCCAAATATAATGTCATCAACATAAATTTGTACTAAAAGCATCTCATTCTTGTACCTTTTGATGAATAAGGTAGTATCAATTGTGCCTTTTTCAAATCCATTTTGAGTTAGAAAGGTGGACAGAGTTTCATACCAGGCTCTTGGAGCTTGTTTAAGTCCATACAGAGCTTTATCCAAATAATAAACATGATTAGGATACTCTGTACTTTCAAATCCAGGTGGTTGCTGGACATAAACTTCTTCATTTAATTTACCATGAAGAAAGGCAGATTTAACATCCATTTGATAAACTTTGAATCCTTTGTGTGCAGCATAGGCCAAGAAGATTCTGATTGCTTCTAGCCTAGCTACAGGTGCAAAGGTTTCATCATAATCAATGCCTTCTTCCTGGCAATATCCTTTTGCAACCAACCTGGCTTTGTTTCTGATTATTATTCCATCCTCATCCTTTTTGTTTCTGAAAACCCATTTCGTTCCAATTGCAAATTTTCCTTTGGGAAGGGGAACTAGGGTCCAGACTTTGTTTTTTTCAAACTCTTGAAGTTCATCCTGCATTGCAAAAATCCAATGAGGATCTTCAAGAGCTTCTTTTACCTTCTTTGGTTCAATAATGCTCAAAAAGTTTACATAGAAGCATTCATTGATGGTGGCAGATCTTGTTTTAACTCCTTCGGATGAGGATCCAATTATTTGATTAATTGGATGATCTTTTGTCCATCTTGTAATTGGAGCATAGATTTGGGGTGGAGTTTGAGCTTCAGAGTCTCTGACAGTTGGTGACACCTCTGTTGTATTGTTCAGAGGCTCTGTTGGCGATGCCTCTGTTGTACTGTTCAGAGGCTCTGTTGGTGATGCCTCTGTTGTACTGTTCAGAGGCTCTGAGTTTTGTTCCGGAGATGCAGATTTTTGTTCATCATTTGGTTCTGGAGTTGCTTCAGATACTTCTTGATCATTTTCTGATTCACTTTGCTGATCTCCATTTGGTGAAACAGAAGGTGTTGGTTCAGAGGGCCCTGAAAGGGTTGTATCTTTTTCTTGAGGTTCTTCTGAATTCTCTCTCTGTCTATCTCTGAAGATAACTTCAGAGATATCTTCATCATCAAAGAAATCTTCAAATATTTTGTTTAATTCAGATTCCCTTGATGATTCAAAGATTGGTGATGAACTTTCTTGTTGTTCAGAGCTTTTATTGTCGTCAAAAGTGATATTGATGCTCTCTTGGATAGTTCTTGTTCTTAGATTGAACACTCTAAAAGCTTTTGAGGCTAATGAATATCCAATGAATTTGCCCTCATCAGCTTTCTTGTCAAACTTTCCAAGATATTCTCTATCTTTCAGAATATAACACCTGCATCCAAAAACATGAAAATATTTAATATTAGGTTTCCTATTGTTAATGAGTTCATAGGATGTTTTCTGAAATCTCTTGACAATTGTAGCTCTATTCTGAGTGAAGCAGGCTGTTGCTACTGCTTCTGCCCAAAAATTTGTTGAAAGATCAGATTCAGCAAGCATTGTTCTGGCAGCTTCAACAAGTGTTCTGTTTTTCCTTTCAACTACTCCATTTTGTTGAGGAGTTCTTGCTGCAGAGAAGTTAGGGGTAATGCCTTCTTCTGATAGATAAGAATTGATTTTGGCATTTTTGAACTCTGTTCCATTATCACTTCTTAGTTTCTGAACTTTGCTGCTGAATAGAACCTGTAATCTTTTTAACAGCCTTATTAATGTGTCAGGGACATCAGATTTAGCTCTAATGAATTCTATCCATGTGTATCTGGAAAATTCATCAATCAGAACCAGAATGTATTTCTTACCTGCTAGACTCTGTACAGAGATAGGACCACAGAGGTCCACATGTAGCATGTGCAGAGGTCTTGGACAGTTGTTTTCACTTTTGGTTTTATGGGAAGATCTTTTCATTTTTCCCATCTCACAAGCAGAACAAAGATGATCTTTGTTAAACTTTAGAGATGGTAATCCCTTAACCAAATTAAGTTTAACTAACTTATCAAGTGAGGAAAAGTTTAGATGTGAAAACTTTTTATGCCAGAGCCAGATTTCCTCACTGTTCAGAGATACAAGACAAAGTTTCTCTGAATCAGTGTTTGTGATTTTGGTAAAGTTCATTCTGTAGAGGTTACCTTTTCTGTCTGCTCTTAGCATTTCTTGACCTGATTTTGAGTGAAGAAGTGAACAATATTTTCTTTGAAATTTCACATCAAAACCATGATCACAAAGTTGACTTATGCTTATCAGATTGTGTTTTAATCCATCCACATAAGCAACCTTTGATACTGAAACATTTCCTCTTGATAACTCACCATATCCTTTAATCTGTCCTTGCTTGTTGTCTCCAAAAGTAACTGCTCCTCCAGATTTTGCTTTAAATGAGGATAGCAGTTCTTTATCTCCAGTCATATGCCTTGAACATCCAGAATCTAGGTACCATATCGGCATTGACTGTTTCTGCAAGACAGATTATTGTTTCTTAGGTACCCACCTCATTATGGGTCCTTTTGTGTTAGACTTTGGTGGATTTGAATGACTTTTTGGCATCTCATCTTTTGATGTCTTGCCTTTACGTGTCTTCTTTTGAGATTTTGTCTCTGAGATATTTTTCAGAGATTGATTCAAAAGGCAGTGTGATCCTTTAAAATGATTCTTCAGTTTCATCAGGAGATAAATGCAGTTACAATTAATAGAACAAGAAGAAGTAGGAGCAAAGTTTTTCTCTTTATTAAAAGCATTTGTTACATTTTGACTTCTTTTGAAACTAGCACTAGGAATATTACATTTATCCCTAACTACTTCTTTTCTTTTTGCTTGAAAGACAGTCTTCTTTTCAAGTTGCTTTTTCTTGTTCAAAAACATCTTCTTTTCTTTGCTGCTTACTGCACAGACAGGATCAATATGATTATTTTTTGTCCATTTGCCCTTTTGTTCAGGAAAGAATTTTATTGTTTTATAGGTGTAAGAGCCAGAAGTGTTTGTTTTATTCTTTGCCTTTTCTTGCAACTCTTTTTCAAGTTCCAGAGATGTTTTTGCTTGTAAACACATATTTGCAAAATCAGGACTTATTGGTATTCTGGTTTTGGTTTTCAATACTGAAATTGGAACATTCAAAATACCAGAGCCAACAGTTTCTATCTTTTTGTGAATTACATTCCCTGGTTTACAAAAAATCTGTTCATCAATCTCTAAATCAGATTCTGAATCAGAGTCAAGAAAGTCTCTCTTAGATTTGATAGAGATATCTACCTCTACTGGTTTTTTAATTTCTTTTGATCTAGAGACTTTGATGATCCGTTTCATGCTTTCTTTTCTTTTTAAGTCCTCCATGACATTTTCTTTCCATATTTTTTGAACATCATCTTCAAACGTGGTTCTGATGTTTTCATCTGACTTTGGTGAATACAGAGGAGCATTTGGATTAAGTGAACTCTGAGATTCATTTTCAGAAGTACTTGTATCAGAGGTACTTGGTTCAAATGTCTCTGATTCACTTGAGATGAAGGCATCAAATCTGAAAATTTCTTTGGGATCATAGCTTTGAGGTTTTGTAAAGAGTACTTCTGAAGTTTCTTCTTTTACCTGTAACACAGACTTTTGAATGTCTTTTACTTCAGAGTACGTAGTATTTTTGAAATTCAAAGCTCTTGCTTTTGATCCCTCTGATGTTTTCATTCTTTTGAAATTATTCAGAGATGGACTTTCAAATCTTTGGACCTTTCCCATACAGAAAGTGGAAGAAAGTGAAGTTTTCTCCAATCCATTGAATGAATTCAACTCATTGAATCCTAGTCCTTGAGAGTCCATTTGTGATTTTATTTTGTCAAAGACACTTTGTGCATTAACATAGCTTTTGATTTGAAGATTTTTTCTATCTAGAGATTGATGTAAGATTTCTCTTTCCTTTTGAAAAAATTTGGTTAAGGCAATAGAATTGAGCCTTTCATACTCAGATTTCTTTACTTCTTCTTCTTTTCCTTTTAAAACTTTCTCTATTTCTCTTATTTCTTCTGAAAATGATTTTTCTTTTTGCTTGAAGGTTTCTTCAAGTTTAGTTTTTTCAAGAAAAATATCTTTCTTTTCTGATTCCAGAAGATTCTTTTCTCTTTTGTAAAAGATGAGCTCTTTTGTTGCTTGCTCTCTTTTCTGTTTTTCTTCAACAAATTTTTGCTCTAAATCCTGAAGTTTATTAATTAGTTTAAAAGCATCTATTTCAGGATCACTGTCAGAGGTGTAAAGAGAGTTTACCTTTTCAGAGTTGTCTTCGGATGCTTCATCAGTTTGATTTCCATCTGAAAAAGCCATACCACAGAGATTGGTAGGCTCTTCCTCACCATCACTTGTTGAGTCAGATAGCCAGTCTTCCATTTCTGCTACAAGAACTCTTTCTTTTACATTGTATTTGTATTTGTTCTTGTAGTAATCTTGATCTTTGACAAGTTTTCCTCTGCAGTTTGCAGAGAAGTGGCCTTGTTTTCCACATCTGAAGCATCTTCCATCATTTTGATTTGTTGGAAGAGTGGCAGTACTTGTCCCTGGCTTCTGTTCTTGAGGTTTGAAGTATCTCTGTGGTTGTGGATACCTTGGTTGGAATGGTTGTTGTGGTCTTGTTTGTTGTGTTGCATCATCATGATTGAAGTTTGCACCCTTTTGATCACTATATGGAGTGAATCTGGGTTCTTGTTGAAATCTTCTTTCTGGATTTCTTCTTTCTTCATTCTCTCTCTTTCCTTCAAATACCTTCTTACCAAATTTCTTGTTAAATTGATGAGTGATTAATGCAAGAGATTTGGCAAAGGCATTGATATCTTCATCTGGGTCTGAATCTGAATGAGTTTCTTCTGCCATCAAGACCTTTTTGGATCTTCTTTTTGTTTCCAAACATTTTTGTGACTCTTCACAGTTGTTTTCTTTTGATATTTGTTTTGAAACAAGCGCAAGGGGTCCACCCAAAGAGGTTTTTGATTTTTGCTTCATAACTTCTTTTTCTTGTGCAACAAGAGTACCATAAATGTCAGTTAATGACCATGACTCAAGATCTTGATTAGCCTGTATAGACATGGACAGTTGTGACCATTCTTCATTCAAGCTTTTCAAAAAAAGAACATTGTTTTCCTCTTTTGTTCTCATTACTCCAAACTTTCTGCATTTGTTTATTAGAATGTTGAATCTTGAGTAAGTTTGGTGTAATGTTTCTTCTGGTAGAGCATGAAAATCATGATATTCATTGATGCATAGATTTCTTCTATTTTTCTGGGTTTGTAGGCCACCTTCAAGTTGATTTAACAACTGATCCCATATTTCTTTTGCAGTTTTACAAGAATCAAGTTCTTGAAAGATATCATTGGGAATGGCCATTATGAGTAATCTAACAGCTTTTGAGTCATTATCCATCATATTGTTTTCTTCATCAGTGAAGTTTGTGGTTTTCTTTTCATAATATGCAGGTATTTCGGCAGTATCTGCTGTTGCAGGAACTCTTGGCACCAACACCATTGGAATGTGAGGTCCAATGTTCACAGATCTAAAAAGATCCCTGTCCATACCTTCTAGGAAATTTACCATCCTTATTTTCCATTGGGGATATTCATCTCTTAAAAGTGTAGGAGGTTTTGTTAATGACCCAGCTGTATAAATGGCACTTATGCTTGAGTTTGCCATTTGTAAAAAATGAAGATTTGAAGAACTGATGCTTTTTGTAATGAACTGAGATTTACTATCAAATCTAGAGCATATGATATTCTTTAATAAACTGGGTTTATATGAACATGCACAGATAATGAAAGTTTAGAATCAATGAGATTTAAATCTATCCGAGTATGCAGATATGATCTTTCTTTGTTTAGAAACAAAGGAGGCTCTGATACCAATTGTTGGATCCCAGATCTAATCTCGTAACAATGATATAAACAATAAGAGTAATGACAGCGGAAGCAATACAGTTTAATATCAAAGGAGATTCAAATATCACAGTTCATAAAGCAGATAAAGATAAACAAGATATTCTTAGAATAAAATATTCAACTTATATTATCAGATATATATCTTCTTGAGCACACTTTTGAACAATAAGGTGATGGTCCTATTTATAGGACCATAAAGTAAGCAGTGTACTTGCATGACAAAAAGAGCATGCTGAACAGTGACCTACTCTAGAAAGTAAATCTTATCACTAAGTGACGTGTCATCTGTTCTTCTGTTCATTAGAAAACTTGTTCATTCAGAGAGAATGTCTTCAGAGCTCTGAAGTTGTCTTCAGAGCCTCTGATGAAGCTATCTCTGATGTAAGTTGCAATCTCTGATAAGTACTTCAGAGGCAGGTTTGTCCTCTGGTCTTCATCCTCTGATGTCTTCTGAGTTGCACTGATAAGTACTTCAGAGGCAGGTTTGTCCTCTGAAGTCTTCGTCCTCTGAAGTCAGTTGCAATCTGATAAGTACTTCAGAGGCAGGTTTGTCCTCTGAAGTCTTCTTTCTCTGACGGTTATTTTCAACACTTTAACAGATGATTTGGAGCTAACAGGGAGGTCTTATTAATGTTACCACTTTCCTCCTCTGTGCTAGCAGAAGTAGTGGCAGCCTCAGCACCCATATGCTCTACCTCCTCCTCAGAGAGCACCTCCTTTGGGTTGGGAGACACCCTTGTGGATTCCCTTTGAATATTCTCTACTAGAGAATGCTCCAATAGAGGTCTTAAAGGCTTGGGGGATGATGGTACAAGAAGGGAAGGAGCCTTCTTTACCTGTTTCCTCTTGTAAGTCTGGGTGATAGGAGAGGTTGGTTTTTCAAGAAGGGACTGGGGAATAGATTTTGAGAGGGAAGGTTGGGATTGGCTAGCAGTGGGTTGGTCTAATGGGGGCCTTGACCCTGATGCCATACCTTCATTGGTTTGGGACACCACCATCATTGTAGAGAACAATGGGGTGTCAACTCCTTCCGAGTCCCCAGCAGATCTTCTCATGTTTGAGAAAACCTTGCCTTTGGGGGGTTTAGGTACATATACCCCAACAGGTTGAGGTATATCCGTCAATTCATGAGTAATGACTTCTTGGACAAACCTGGGGTACATAAAGAAGCTCTTTTTGTTTCCCATGTGTGAGACAAGATCACTGAAAATCATTTTAGAAAAGTTATACTTTCTGGCAGTGGCCAAACACACCAAAGCATAAGCAATAGTGCTGCGGAACTCACTCCATCCAGTAGTCTTTTTGGAGATACAGTGCATAAGAGTATGGACAAAGAAACGCCATTGGGGTGAAAATTTGGCTTTAGAGAATTTGAAAACACCCAATGGGCCTCCATACCCCATACTTGTCAGATTGGAAAACAATTCATCGTTTGGGATAGAAGTTATACCAGAGGCATCGTCTAGACGTAGACTGATGCGAATAACCTCTTCAGTAACTGTTAGTGGTTTTTCACAGATCCTTGTCTTGATCATTTGCACACCATTCTCAGCAACAATGGTGGCATTAGCCCAAAACTGCCTTTGATGCTCAATATAGATTGTAGGAGATACAGTAAGAGCATGAGCAATGTGGCTGGACTTAAGGAAATCCACAATCTGATGAAATCCTGCAGCTTGCTTTGGCTTTTGTAGCATCGCGATCTCATTGTGCTCGTCGATGAACGCCATGGATGCCATTGATCTTAGTGAAAAGCTTGCCTGAAAACTTCGAACTTGAGAGAGAAAGGGTTTAGAGCGCAAGTGAACAGTATGCAAAGAGTCGTTATGAACTTTTAGGCGGGCAAAGAGTATTTATAGTATTCGGAACATAAGCAGTATTAACCTAGAGCAGTATTAACTTCTAGCAGTATTAACTGAAAGCAGTATTAACTAACTAGCAGTATTAACTGAGAGCAGTATTAACCACTAGCAGTATTAACTGAGAGCAGTATTAACCACTAGCAGTATTAACTGAGAGCAGTATTAACCACTAGCAGTATTAACTACTAGCAGTATTAACTGAAAGCAGTATTAACCACTAGCAGTATTAACTAAGAGCAGTATTTACCACTAGCAGTATTAACTGAAAGCAGTATTAACCACTAGCAGTATTAACTAACTTACTCCTTTAAACTTGCTAAACACTGAGTACTGCTATGCATTATCCTGAAAAAGAAGATTAGTAACTCCAGAATAACCAATATACAGGTATAGAACCACTTTATGAGAAGGGGATTATTCAGAGTTGATCATTCCCACACTTGTTACCAAGAAAGTGAATCTACCCACATCAAAAGCTTTAGTGAATAGATCAGCAAACTGATTATCAGTGTGAACTTTTACAACTTGAATAAGTTTCTTTTCATTACAGTCTCTTATAAAGTGATACCTGATCTCAATGTGCTTTGTCTTTGAGTGCTTGACTGGATTATTCAAAATGCTGATAGCACTGCTGTTGTCAATAAAAATTGGAGTGTGTAGAAAGGTTACCCCATAATCCAACATTTGATTCTGAATCCATAAGACTTGAGAACAGCAACTTGCAGCTGCTATGTACTCTGCCTCTGTTGTAGATGTGGATACTGTGGTTTGTTTCTTGCACTGCCATGAGACTAGTCTAGCACCCAAAAACTGACATCCTCCAGAAGTAGATTTTCTGTCCAAGTTTGCCCCACCTAGATCACTATCTGAGTATGCTATTAGGTCAAAGGGTGAGTCATGAGGATACCAAAGTCCCAATCTGGGTTGCCCTTTGAGATATCTGAATATCCTCTTAACAGCTTGAAAGTGAGATTGCTTTGGCCTAACTTGGAATCTTGCACATACACAGACTGGAAACATTATATCTGGCCTTGATGCTGTGAGATACATGAGAGAGCCAATCATGGATCTATAATGATGCACATCCATATCCTCCCCCTCAAGATCTGCTGTTATCTGCTTGTGTGTTTCCATAGGTGTACTGGCAGGTTTTGACTCTGAGAAACCAAACTTGGTTAGAATGTCCTGCACATACTTGGATTGACAGATGAAGATGCCATCTGACTTCTGTTGAACTTGGAGTCCAAGGAAGAAAGTAAGTTCCCCCATGGAACTCATTTTGAACCTTTGATGCATTAGATCCTCAAACTTCTTGCACATGTTGTCTCTTGTAGATCCAAAGATAATGTCATCAACATAGATTTGGACCAGCAAGATATCCTTCTTCTTTCTCTTGATAAATAGAGTCTTATCAATGACTCCTCTTTCAAAGTCATTTTCCAAGAGATAGGATGACAGAGTGTCATACCATGCTCTTGGAGCTTGATGTAGTCCATATAGTGCTTTCTTCAATTTGTATACCCTGTCTGGATAGCTTGGGTTTTCAAACCCTGGTGGTTGACAGACATATACTTCTTCTTCAATTGAGCCATAGAGAAAAGCACTTTTTACATCCATTTGATAGACTTTGAAGTTCATGTAAGAAGCATAGGCTAGGAATAGTCTGATTGCTTCTATCCTAGACGCAGGTGCAAAAACTTCTTCATAATCTATACCCTCTTCTTGAGTATATCCTTGAGCCACCATCCTTGCTTTGTTCCTTATGACAATACCTCTTTCATCTCTCTTGTTTCTGAAAATCCATTTTGTGCCAATTGCTCTGTGACCTTTAGGAAGGTCTACTAGATCCCATACATCTTGTAGCTTGAACTGTAACAGTTCTTCTTGCATTGCTTCTATCCAGCTAGATTCTTTCATAGCATCATGTGCCTTTTTAGGCTCAAGCTAGGATAGAAAACAAGAAAGCACTGTATGCTATTGATCTTGCATTTCCTGAAGCCTGCTTTGATGTCTAGTCATCATAGGAGAAGAGATATCTCCTATTACCAGCTGTGGAGGATGATTCTTTTGAACTCTGGTGTTATGACTAGGTTCTTCATTTAGTCCAGCCTCTAGATTAGAGTCATGCAACTCAACTGAAGTGTTTTCAGATGCCACTTCTGATTCTTTATTTTCTTGAATCTCCTCATCTCTAGATTCTTCTTCACTCTGACTTGGTCCAGTAAATGATTCCTTTTCACAGTCTTCAACAGAATTCACTGTGGTTATGGGAAATATCACTGATTTAGATATACTTTCTGAGACTTGTGTAGTCCCTGATCCTCCACTTCCTGTTCCTGTATACTCATTACTGAAACCAAAAGAGTTAGTGAATCAATGTCAAATAGCCACTGAGGTCCAGACCCAACAGGATTTGGTGTGTTCTCATTGCATTTGACATTGTCACTTTCTTCAATTATTCTAGAAGATTAGTTAAAAACTCTGTAAGCCTTACTCTGAGATGAATATCCAACAAGAAATCCATCATCTGCTTTGCTATCAAACTTACCTAAGTGAGATTTGGTATTGAGAATTGTACAAGGACACCCAAAAGGTTTGAAGAAACCAATGAAGGGTTTTCTTTGATTTAAAAGCTCATATGGGGTCTTGTTCTTTTTCTTGACCACTAGAACTCTGTTTTGGACATAACAAGCAGTATTAACTGCTTCAGCCCAGAATGTAATTGGCAATTTTGAATCAGCCAACAGAGATCTAGCAGCCTCTATTAGTGTTCTATTTCTCCTTTCAGCAACACCATTCTGTTGAGGAGTCCTAGGAGCACTATATTGCCTCTCAATACCTTTCTCTTCACAAAAGGTATTTAGATCATGATTTTTAAACTCAGTTCGATTATCTGATCTAATGACTTTTACTCTTTGATTAGTTTGGTTTTCAATTCTTAGAATAAAGGATTTGATAAGTCCACTTGTCTCATCCTTAGTCCTTAGAAAATATACCCAAGTAAATCTGGAGTAATCATCAACAATAACCAAGCAGTAATATTTCTTGCCTATACTCATAACATTTGTAGGACCAAACAGATCCATATGCAGTAACTGGAGACAAGAAGAAACAGAATTTAACTCTTTGGTCTTATGAGAAGTTTTGTGCTGTTTGCCTTTAAGACAAGCAACACAATGATCATCACATGAAAAGACTTTTGAAGGTAAACCTCTTACAAGGTTGTTTTTAACAAGATTGTTCATAGTCTTGAAATTCATGTGACACATCCTTCTGTGCCATAGAGAGGATTCATCTACAGAAGCTTTTGAAACAAGACAATTTAGAGATGAATCACTATCAACATTGTCCATATCCAGACAGTAAACATTGTCCTTCCTTGGAGTTCTAAGTAGTATCATGCTGTCATCAACTACCTTGAACCCTGGAGCAAGGATCATACACTCAGTATTAGTAAATAATATACTATGTTGTTTGTCACAAACCTGTGATACACTTAACAGGTTGTACTTTAATTGGTCAACATAGTAGACATCCTCAAATGTCATCTTACCTTTGGTGACATTACCTTTTCCACTTATCTTACCACCAGTGAGATTATCTCCAAATGCAACATGTCCTCCATTGATATGCTTGAAATCCTGAAGGCATGACATGTTGCCTGTCATGTGCCTAGAGCAACCACTATCAACATGCCATATGCTCTTTCCCTTGAGCTGTTGGTTGCCCTGCACATAAGATATATCAGTTAGTATGAATAAGGAACCCAAGCCAAAGTGGTCTTGGGTACCCCTTTCTCATCAAAATACTTGCATTCTTTCTTGACAAGATTTTTGAACTTTAACTCCTCATTCTTGGAGTATTTTGTTACAACAATAGGCTTGGAAATATTTTTTCTAGAATCAGTATTGTTTTTAGAAATACTAACTGCCTTAGCAGTACTTGCATGCTTAGCAGCACTAACCTTGTTAGCACTAGTAACTGTGTTAGCAGCAGTAACTGTGTAGGCAACAGTAACTGTGTTGGAAGTATTAACCTTTGAAGAGGTACTAACAGTATTAGCAGCATTAATATTTTCAGCAGTACTAACACAGGTAGCAGTAGTAACTATGTTAGCATCACTAATATTATTAGCAGTACTAACACTGTTAGTACTTCTAGGTACCCACATTTTGACACTTTCTTTTAAAATCTTTTTCTTCATGGGGCCTTTCCTTTCATCATGTTTCTTTATCACATGTTTCTTTCCAGCCTTCCTATAACCAACAGGTTTTTGCACAAATCTATGAAAGTTCATCTGTTGGTTAATAGGGTTAAAGTAACAATACTTAGCCAAATGATTCAACTTGCCACATATGAAACAAGGTTTTGGTCTATTGATTTTATTCAGATCAACTCCTTGTTTCTGAGCCCATTGATTATTCCAGTTTCTTTGATTACCTCTTTTTATACCAGAATTTAGGCTCTTAGTAGTATTGCAAGCACACTGTTTACAAGATCCAGGATTCCCAACTGTGGTTTGTTTGTAATGGACCTTGTTATCCTTTCCTTTTGTCTTCTCTATCTCCTTGGACTTGACCCAGATTTTCCCACATCCCTCATTGGTGATAATATTGTTTTCTAATGGTATCTTTTTACTGACAGTATTATCCCTGTTCTCACTGCTTCTTTCTCAGTCAAATCCTTAACTACTACCTCATCCAAAGGATCTATCTTAAAAGCTTCTTCAGACAAGTCCTTTTTCTCCTTAGTTTCTAACAAGTCTGATGTAGGAGAAATATAGTTGTTATTGTAAGGAGGGGGTGTATAGTTGTATCCAATACCAGGCTTCATCTTATCATGTATCTGAGCCTTTAGAAGAGAATCCATTGCTTTTGAAGCATAAGAAAACTTTTCTATGTCAAGCTTAACTTTTGACAGTTCCTCTTTTAGCCTATCATTCTCTTCTAAGGACTTAGACAGTTTGGTTTCTAACTCATTCTTTTCCCACTTCCAATAGTTTGTGTCATAAGAGTGTTGAAGTTCATTAGCTTGAAAGCCTTTGATTTGCTCTTCAAATCTCTCTACTATCAACACATAATCTCTTCTGTCCTTTTCTAATCTTTTGAGGTCATCACACATACTTTGATTGTGATCCCTGTATCTTGTAACAGTGTCAATGCAAGATTTAGTGCAAAGATTAGAACTTACCTCAGAGGGGAGATCAGACACTTCTGCCATAAGAGCTTGGTTCTAAATGGCTTCCTCAGCTTGATCACTCCAGTCAAATCCCATTCCTTGTTGAGAAACAAGGGCTTGAGCAGGATTCTTGTTCTGATTGTATCCTCCATTCTGAGCTTGTTGGTGGTTGTTGTTTGGAACAGCACTCCTGCATTCTCTAGCAAAGTGTCCTTTCTTGTGACACTTATAACATTCCACCTTGGTCTTGTCAAAACCAGCTCCATCTTCTCTTCTTTGAGAGAAGTTATTCCTTCCAGTTCTTTTAATGAACTTCTTCACCCTCATAGATAACATGGCCATCTGCCATTTAATATCCATCTCCTCCAGATCATCAGGGTGAATTTGATCCAGATCATCATTAATCAAAGAATTGTTGCTATGACTGGACAAAAAGGCTTCAAAGATAGTTTCAGTGCCTTTTTCTGAACTTACTCCACTGGCAGTACTAACTGCTTCAGGGTTGGCAGTAGTATCAGTGGATGCTGAAAGAAGTGCAGCATTGTGAATATAACCAGAGGGCTTCTTCTTGGTTTCTACCTCAGTTTCAAAAACTCTTAGATCATTGTATAGATCATCAAGTTCTTTCTCTTCCAGATTGTCACTCTGTCTATATGAGACAGTGTACATAGTCCATTCATCCCCAAGAGATCTGAGGAACTTTCTGTTGATATCATCTTGTTCCATCTTCACCCCTACAGTAGCCAGTTCACCTATGAGTTTGTTGAACCTATCAAAAGTTTGAGTCATAGACTCATTCTTTGAGGAAGTGAAGTTCTCATACTGCTGCTTTAGAACATCTCTTTGATTTCTTTTGATGCTCTTAGTTCCAGCAAATCTTTTCTCTAGAGCATTCCAGAGAATCTGAGCATCAGTGCAGTTGCAAAATTGATGTTGATATTCATTGGGAATGGCCAAGAGCAGAGTGCTCAAGGCCTTCATCTCTGTCTGTCTGATCTTCCTCTCACCATCTGTCTTTGGTGGAGGTCTTTTCCCATCTGGTCCTATCCTTCCAGCTTCAGAAGGACCATTCTCAATGATATCCCACATTAGGTAGTCAGTGAGAAGAATATATTGTCTGATTCTGATCTTTCACATGTCAAACTCACTTGGTTTGAGCATTGGAACCTTAGAAACCAAAGTAGTGCTTGATTCTGTAAGATTTTCCATGATGAATAACTGTTTCTGAGAGAGTTTGGCTCTGATACCACTTGACAGGATCGAATTCTAAACACGAATTAATTCTCAGAAATAATATCAAAGAAGTTTGCGGAATAACACTTTGATATTTAATCAAACAGTAAATCAAAACAGAATATAATCAACAAACTGTAAACTTGTATTGAATGCTTTGAAGTTACAAGATTACACACTCAACCTCAATATTGATGAACAGGCTCACCAATACGAATTCTACTTCTCTAGAATTAGGATCTATGCCTTGAAGTTGATTTTCTCTCTAATAGAATGAAGAAAACAAAAGTTAACTCACTATTCTAAACTATACAATATATATACTGAATACAAAGATAATTACAATAAATAAAATATCGTCAGTATATCTTCCATGTATATCTCTAAGCTTCCATGTATATCCTTTCATACGAATCTTCATCATATAAGCAGTATTAATCTTCAGCAGCATTAAATTCCTTCTAGCAGCATTAACTACTAAGCAGCACTAACTACTAGCAGTACTAACTAGCTAAGCAGTACTAACTTTGTTCAAGCAGCACTAACTCTGACTAGCAGTATTAACTACTAGCAGTAGTAACACTCAACAGTATTAACCTTTAAGTCTTCTAGCAGTAGTAACTTTGAACCAGCAGCATTAACCATACTTGATGAATTCTTCAGTTCCCAACACAAACATCATGCACAAATATTCCAGAGCCATCTTTGTTATGCTCATCCTTGCTCCTTTTAACAAGTCACCATACAGATTCAATCCAACCTTGTACATTTCTTCCAAATCAGATCTGGTACAGCTTCTGATTATCTTACCCCAGGTTGAATAAACCTCAAACTTATCACCCATTCTTTTGATTCTGAAGTATTCTTTGCCTTTATCCATCAAAGTATCCCAGTGAATGATCTCTGGGGCTTTCACTGAGATAGGATCCGCTTTCAATGGTTCTTCATCTGTCACAGTCATATACAAGTCAAACTGCTCATTAGATTGTCTTGACTGTTCTGAAGGTTGTTGTCTTAATTACTCTTGACTCTGCTCTTGATTTTCAACATGATTTGCTTGTTTCTGCTGCTCTTGTTGTTTATGCTCTTTCTCACCTTCCTTAGTTCTAGGCCATTTTGCCTTTCTCTTTGTAGCAATTGATTTCATTTTCTTTGCAGCTCCAATCTTCTGAGCTAGTGTCTCTTCTTTCTTCACTTCTGCCTTTTCTTTAGTAGGAGTGCCTTCTTCACTGTCAGGAAAATGCTGTTGAATGTTCAGATCATGTCTTTCTTTCATCTTTCTTTCAAATTCAACCCTCTGACTGAAGTCTCCTTGAAGCTTGTCCATCTCCTTGTTGTATAAGTCTTTTATCCTACTGAAAGACATTTTTGTAAACATCTCTTCAGGAACTCCAACAGATCCTTTCAAGAAGTTTATCATTTTTCTTCTTTCTTGTGTAGCTTGAAATGTCTTTGAAGGCTTCCTTTGTCTTGTGTCTTTCATTGTAACCCTTTTTACAGCAGTTTTTAAGCTCTTCTGGTATTCGTCATTGAGCCTTTTTGCCAATCTAATGCAAGTTTTTTGTCGTTGGCTTTTTGGATTTCATTCTCCTTTTCAAGTTCCTTCTCAAACTGTACATTTAACTCCTTTGCCAATTCTTCATCCATCTCAATTTGCTTCTTCTTCTTCAATGTTTTCACAGGCTCAACCATCTTCTCTTTGCCTTTCTTCTTGGCCTCTGACATACTGACCTCTTTCTTTTTCTTCTCTAAGACTCCTTCTTTGATCACCACTCCCTTAACCTCTTGAGTGGCCTTAGGAGTGTCATTCTTTGCCTTCATCAGAGTCTCTGCAATCTCTATTTCTTCTCTAGACATTCCAGTTTCTGCTGTTGTTGTCTCTGATTCTACTGCTTTGGCAGTTTCTACTTCTGGTTCAGTAGTTACTGCTGCTTCTACATTTTCTGCTTCTTTCTCTGTTGTTTCTGCTTCTTTCACAAATGTTTCTGCTGCTTTTTCTGTTTCTGCTGCTTTTACTGTTTTTGCTTCAACCTTCTTTTCAGCTTCACCACTAATCTCCCCCTCAAACTGAAATTCCATGCCAATTGAGCTTTCCTTCTCACATTCAGCTTCTTGATTCTCCCCCTTTTTGGAAGCATCATGAGCACTTCTCCTTTTCTTCAAGATAAACTGTTTTCTCTTCTTTTTGTGCACCAAATTCAACACCATCTTCTTGAGTTTGTCTATCTGTCTTTGTTGAGAAATGATCACCTTTTTCAGCTCCTTTATCTATGAATTTTGAGAGAGTACATCCAGGTTGACATTACCAATTGTTTCCATCAATTCATCATAGTTATATTTGTCCTCACCTCCTTTAGGTGTGTTGAGCACCCTTGAAGGATCCTTGGATCTTTTAGTAGAGGCCTTCTGCCTAGCAGAAGCACCTACTACCCCCTTGGTTTCTTGGCACCTGGGACCCTTAGATGATTTCTCCTCCAAAGTTGCCGTGGGGAAGGTCTTAATGATGTTCACACTGTCCTGATCCACACCTTGTGTAGAATCAGTAGTGTGAGCCTTACTGCCCACATGCTCATCCTTCTCCTTAGAGAGCACCTTCTTGGGGTTGGGAGACACCCCTGTGGATTCCCTTTGGATATCCTCTGATGGAGAATGCTCCATCAGAGGGCTTGTAGGCTTTTGAGGTGTAGATACAAGAAGGGAAGGAACCTTTTGTACCTTTTTCCTTACATAGGTTTGAGTGATTGGGGGAATTGTCTTATCAACAAGGATCTGAGGAGGATCATTTGAAATGAATAGTGTGGGTAGGTCATCAGTGGATTGGTCAGATATGGGTTGCGACCCTGATGCCTCACCACAGGAATGAGACACAAGCATCATTGTAGAGAACAATGGTGTGTCTTTTCCAGAAAAGTCTTTACTAGGCCTTCTCATGTTGGAAAATACCTTCCCTTTGGGAGGTTTAGGTACATACACCTCTTCAAAAGAGGGTAAATCCGTCAATTCCTTATTTAGTACCTCTTGCACAAACCTTGGATACATATAGAATCTTTTGGTTTTGGTTTTGGTATCCAAGTTTGACATCAAATCATTGAAAATCATTTGAGAAAAATTGAACTTTCTGGAGGTAGCTAGGCATACAAGAGCATAAGCTATTGTACTGCTAAACTCACTCCATCCAGTTGTTTTTCGAGATAAACAATGTTGAAGAGTATGAACAAAGAATCTCCACTGAGGTGAAAATTTGCTTTTGAAAAACTTGTAAACCTCAGTAGGACCTTCATACCCCATTCGACCAATTTCGAGAAAGAGGTCGTCCTTGGAGAGAGTAGAAATACCCGAGGCATCATCTAGATGAAGATGAGTGCGTATGCATCCTTCTGTGATTTGGATATGTTTATCACAGACCCGTAGTTGGGAATTCAGAGATTGTTGGGAATTCAGAATTTGCACAAGTATGGTTAATGTTGCTAGCACAACATGGTTAGTACTTCTGAAACAGATTAATACTGCTAAACAAGATTAATACTGCTTGATGAAGTTACTACTGCTGAACATAGTTAGTACTGCTAGTAGTTAGTACTGCTAAGGGTTACTACTGCCAACTTCATTAATACTGCTGAACATGGTTAATGCTTCTGAACATGGTTAGTACTGCTTATGAGATGAAGACTTCGTATGGCAATAAAGACAGCTGTATTAATTGAAGATATTCATGGAAAGCTTGAATTCGTATTGGTGAGCATGTTCATCAATATTGAGGTTGTGTGTGAAATCTTGTAGCTTTAAATCATTCAATAAAGTTTACAAGTTGTGATTCATATTCACTGTTTCATTGATATTCTAAATATTAAAGTGTTATTCCGCAAACTCCTTTAATATTGTTTCTGAGTGTTTATTCTTGTTAAGAATCAGATCCTGACAAGTGGTATCAAAGCTAGTATTCTCAGAAACCTTCATTCATCATGGAAAACACAGTTGAATCAAATAGTACTCTTGTCTCAAAGGTTCCAATGCTCAGATCTAATGAGTATGACATGTGGAAGATAAGGATCAAGCAATACATTCTCCTCACAGATTACTCTATGTGGGACATCATTGAGAATGGCCCATCTGATGAAGGAAAAATTGGTGCAGATGGAAAAAGAACTCCACCAAAGACAGATGCAGAAAAGAAGGTAAGGCAAACAGAGATGAAAGCCTTGAGCACACTGCTCTTGGCTATTCCCAATGAATATCAACACCAATTCTGCAATTGCACTGATGCATAGATGCTTTGGAATGCTCTAGAGAAAAGATTCTCTGGTACCAAAAGTACCAAGAGAAATCAGAAGGCAATACTGAAGCAATTGTATGAAAACTTTATGTCAACTAAGAATGAGTCCATGACTCAAACTTTTGATAGGTTTAACAAGCTGATTGGTGAGCTAGCTACTATGGGAGTACAGATTGATCAAGATGATGTAAACAGAAAGTTTTTAAGGTCCCTAGGAGATGAATGGACCATGTATACTGTTTCATTCAGACAGAATGAACAACTAGAAGAAAAAGAACTTGATGATCTGTACAATGACCTTAGAGTATTTGAAGCTGAGGTGGAGGCAAAGAAGAAGCCTTCTGGATATGTTCATAATGCTGCACTCCTATCAGCATCAATTGATTCTACTGCTAACCCTGAATCAGTTAATGCTGCTAATGGAGCAAATCAAGAAAAAGGCACTGAATCTGTTTTTGAAGCCTTTCTATCCAGCCATGGAAGCTCTTCTTTAATCAATGATGACTTGGAACAACTTCATCCTGATGATCTTAAAGAGATGGATATTAAATGGCAGATGGCCATGCTTTCCATGAGGATAAAGAAGTTCATCAAGAGGACTGGGAGGAATAACTTCTCCCAAAGAAGAGAAGATGGAGCAGGTTTTGACAAGTCAAAGGTAGAATGCTATAAATGTCATATGAAGGGACACTTTGCCAGGGAATGCAGAAGTGGAGTGTCTCACAATAACCACCAACAAACTCAGACTGGTAGCTTCAACCAGAACAGAAACTCTGCTCAAGCCCTTGTTTCTCAACAAGGAATGAGGTTTGACTGGAGTGATCAAGCAGAAGAGGCTATTCAAAATCAAGCTCTTATGGCAGAGGTATCTGATCTCCCAACTGAGGTAAGTTATAATCTCTGTTCTAAAACTTGCATAGACACTGTTAAAAGGTACAGGGATCACAACCAGAATATGAGTGATGATCTTAAGAGGTTAGAAAAAGATATAAAAGACTATGTGAGAATTATTGAGAGGTTTGAGGAACAAATTAAAGGTTTCCATGCCAATGAACTTCAACACTTATATGACACAAACTACTGGAAGTGGGAGAAAAAGGATCTAGAACTCCAACTGACAAAGTCTAAAGAGGAGAGTGAAAACTTGAGAGGGGAGCTAGCCAAAGTTAAGCTAGATGTAGAAAAGTTTTCCAATGCTTCTAAAGCAATGGACTCTTTACTACAAACTCAGATTCATGACAAGCTGAGAAGAGGAATTGGGTACAATACCACACCACCACCATACAACAACAACTACATCCCTCCTACATCAGACTTGCTAGAAACCAAAGATAGGAAGGACTTGCCTGAGGGAGCCACTGAGATAGATCCCTTAGATGAGGTAGTTGTTGAGGACAAGACTGAGAAAGAGGTTGGTAAGAGTAAGGAGAACAATGTGAGTGGTGAGATTCCTCGAGAGAATCATATTATTACCAATGAGGGTTGTGGAAAGATTTGGGTAAAATCTAAGGACATAGAGAAGACTGAGGGAAAGTCTAGTAAGGTCCATTACAAGCAGACCATAGTTGTGAATCCTGTTCCTTGCAAACAGAGTGCTTGTACTAAATCTGAGCCCCTAAAACATGATAAAAGGAGGGGTAATCAAAGAAACTGGAATAATCAGTGGGCACAAAAACAAGGGGTTGATCTGAGTAAAATCAATAGACCAAAACATTGTTTTATTTGTGGAAAGATCAATCATATTGCTAAATACTGTTATTTCAATCCTATAAACCAAAGGATGAGTTTTCAAAGATTTGTGCAAAAACCCTTTGGTTATAGGAAGAATGAAAGGAACCATGTGGCTAAGAAATCTGTTAAAACTAAAAGCCAAATGAAGAAAAAGACTGTTGAGGAGAGTGTCAAGATGTGGATTCCTAAAAGCACTAAAACTGTTAGTACTGCTACCACAAATAGTACTGCTGGCAATGATAGTGCTGCTAGAAGCAATACTATTGCTACCAATGTTAGTACTGCTAAAACTAACATTGTTAGTACTTCTTCTAATGTTAATACTGCTAACTTTGTTAGTACTTCTAACAAGGTTAGTACTGCTAAATCTGTTAGTGCTGCTAAATATGTTAGTACTTCTAAGGTTAGTACTGCTTCTAGTGTTTGTGCTGTTAAGCCAATCATCTTGACAAAGTACTCTAGTAAAGAGTGCTCTGAGTTTAAAAATCTCATCAAAAAGGAATGTAAATACTTTGATGAGAAAGGGAGACCCAAGACCACTTTGGCTTGGGTTCCCAATCAATACTAATTGATCTATCTAATGTGCAAGGCAATCAACAGCTTAAGGGTAAGAGCATTTGGCATGTTGATAGTGGTTGCTCTAGGCACATGACAGGGAACATGTCTTGCCTTAAGAATTTCAAGAAAATTGATGGTGGGCATGTTGCTTTTGGTAATACTCCAGATGGAGGTAAGATCAGTGGTAAGGGTGATGTAACCAAAGGTACAATGACCTTTGAAGATGTATTCTATGTTGAGCAATTAAGGTACAACCTGTTAAGTGTATCACAGGTTTGTGACAAAAAGCATATTATATTATTTACAGATTCTGAATGCATTATCCTTGCTCCTGGATTCAAGGTAGTTGATGAAAAGATGATACTACTAAGAACTCCCAGAAAGGATAATGCCAATTGCTTAGATATGGAAAATGTTTCAACCGATTCATCCCTAAACTGTCTTGTTTCAAAAGCATCTTTGGATGAATCATCACTTTGGCACAGAAGGATGTGTCACATGAACTTTTAAAAAATGAATAAACTTGTTAAAAACAACCTTGTAAGAGGTTTACCTTCAAAAGTTTTTTCATGTGATGATCATTGTGTAGCCTGTCTCAAAGGCAAACAACACAAAACTTCTCATAAGTCCAAAGAGTTTAACACTATTTCTAATTCTCTTCAGTTGTTGCATATGGATCTATTTGGTCCTACAAATGTTATGAGTATAGGCAAGAAATCATACTGCTTAGTTATTGTTGATGATTACTCTAGATTTACTTGGGTATTTTTTCTAAGGACTAAGGATGAGACAAGTGGACTGATCAAATCCTTTATTCTAAGAATTGAAAACCAAACAAATCAAAAGGTAAAAGTCATTAGGTCAGACAATGGTACTGAATTTAAAAATCATGACCTAAACACCTTTTGTGAGGAAAAAGGAATTGAGAGGCAATACAGTGCTCCTAAGACTCCACAACAAAATGGTGTTGCTGAGAGAAGGAATAGGACACTGATTGAGGCTGCTAGATCTCTGTTAGCTGATTCAAAACTTCCAATTACTTTCTGGGCTGAAGCAGTTAATAATGCTTGTTATGTCTAGAACAGAGTTCTAGTAGTCAAGCCTAAAAACAAGACACCATATGAGCTTTTAAATAAAAGAAAACCATTTATTGGATTTTTCAAACCTTTTGGGTGTCCTTGTACCATTCTCAATACCAAAACTCACTTAGGAAAGTTTGATAGCAAGGCAGATGATGGTTTTCTTGTTGGTTACTCATATCAGAGTAAGGCTTACAGAGTATTTAATTCTTTTTCTAGAATAATTGAGGAAAGTGACAATGTCAAATGCAATGAGAACACACCAAATCCTATTGGTTCAGGTCCTCAGTGGTTGTTTGACATTGATTCACTAACTAACTCTTTGGGTTTCAGTAGTGATGATCATGCAGGTTCAGGAAGTGGAGGATCAGGGGATGTACAAGTACAAGACATTATTCCTCAGTCTGTGATCTTTCCCATACCTACAATGGAACCTGTTGATTTTTGTGAAAAAGAGACTATGACTGAACCAATTCAGAGTGAAGAAGAAAGAAGAGATGAGGAGAATCAAGTGCAAGAAAAGCCAGAAGCAGCTGATGAGATCACCTCAGCTGACTTAAATGAGTCTAATTTAGAAGTGGGAATCAATGAAGAACCTAGTCATCAGACTAGAACTCAAAAGAACCATCCTCCAGAGCTGGTCATAGGAGACATCTCTTCTCCTATGATAACAAGGAATCAAAGCAGACTTCAAGAGCTGCAGGATCAGCAACACACAATACTCTCTTGCTTTCTATCTCAGATTGAGCCTAAGAAGGTTTTTGATGCAATGAAAGACTCCAGTTGGATAGAAGCTATGCAAGAAGAGTTACTGCAGTTCAAATTGCAAGAAGTTTGGGACTTGGTAGACCTTCCAAAAGGTCATAGAGCTATTGGCACCAAATGGATTTTCAGGAATAAAAAGGATGAGAGAGGAATTGTGATCAGGAACAAAGCAAGGCTTGTGGCACAAGTTTACACTCAGGAAGAAGGCATAGATTATGAAGAAGTGTTTGCCCCAGTTGCAAGGGTAGAGGCAATTAGGCTATTTCTAGCCTATGCCTCATACATGAAGTTCAAGGTATATCAAATGGATGTGAAGAGTGCCTTTCTATATGGTACAATTGATGAAGAAGTATATGTCTGTCAGCCCCCTGGATTTGAAAATCCATCATATCCTGACAGAGTATACAAACTGAAGAAAGCACTTTATGGTCTACATCAAGCCCCAAGAGCATGGTATGATACTCTGTCTACCTATCTCTTAGAAAATGGGTTTGAAAGGGGAATAATTGACAAGACCCTCTTCATTAAAAGGAGTAAGAAGGACATCCTACTTGTTCAGATCTATGTGGATGACATCATCTTTGGATCCACACAAGATCAGATGTGTAGAGACTTTGAAAAGTTGATGCACAAGAGCTTTAAAATGAGTTCAATGGGTGAACTTACCTTCTTCCTTGGGCTTCAAGTGAAACAGCAGAAAGATGGGATCTTTATAAGTCAATCAAAGTATGTGAAAGACATCCTGGATAAATATGGTTTAACAGACTCAAAGCCAGCAAGCACACCTATGGAGACTCATAAACAGATCACTGCTAATCTTGAGGGGGAGGATGTTGATGTCCATCTATATAGATCAATGATTGGATCTCTCATGTATCTCACAGTCTCAAGACCAGACATCATGTTTCCAGTGTGTCTGGGTGCCAGATTCCAAGTCAAGCCAAAGCAATCACATCTTCAAGTTGTTAAGAGGATTTTCAGATACTTAAGAGGGCAACCTAGATTAGGTCTTTGGTATCCTTATGAATCCAACTTTGACTTGATTGCATATTCAGACAGTGATTTGGGTGGTGCTAATATGGATAGAAAGTCTACTTCAGGTGGATATCAGCTTTTGGGTGCAAGACTAGTATCTTGGCAGTGTAAGAAGCAAACCACAGCGTCCTTATCTACAACAGAAGTTGAGTACATTGTTGCTGCAAGTTGCTGCTCTCAGGTTCTATGGATTCAGAATCAGATGTTGGACTATGGGGTAACCTTTCTTCACACTCCAATCTTCATTGACAATAGCAGTGCTATAAGCATTGTTAACAATCCAGTCAAGCACTCCAAAACAAAGCACATTGAGATCAGGTATCACTTTATTAGAGATTGTAATGAAAAGAAGCTTATTCAAGTTGCTAAAGTTCATACTGACAACCAGTTTGCTGATCTATTCACTAAAGCTTTTGATGTGGGTAGATTCACCTTCTTGGTCACAAGTGTGGGCATGATCAACTCTGAATGAGCTCATGTTTAAAAAGTGATTGTATACCTGTTATTTGGTTATTTTTGGTTGTTACTAATCATCTTTCTCAGGAAGTAAATTGCCTTGTTCAGAACAAATCAAGCTTCAATAGTGTAAGTGTAGTTAATGCTGCCAGAGTTAGTTAATACTGCTAGTGGTTAATACTGCTCTCAGTTACTACTGCTAGTTAGTTAATACTGCTAGTGGTTAATACTGCTCTCAGTTAATACTGCTAGTTCGTTAATACTGCTAGTGGTTAATACTGCTCTCAGTTAATACTGCTAGTTCGTTAGTACTGCTAGTGGTTAATACTGCTCTCAGTTAATACTGCTAGTTAGTTAATACTGCTCTGAGTTAATACTGCTTATGTCCCGAATTGTATAAATACCCTTTTTGCCCGCCTAAAAGTTCATAACGACTCTTTGATTACTATTCATCTGCTCTCTAACCCTTTTCTCTCAAGCACCAAGTGTTTCAGTCCAGAATACTCAAGCTCGATGGCAACTATGGCGTTCATTGATGAACATAATGAGATTGCAATGCTACAAAAGCCGAAGCAGGCTGATGGATTTCACCAGATAGTCGATTTTCTCAAGACAAGCCATATTGTGTTTGCTCTTACAGTGTCTTCAACAATCTACATAGAGCATCAGAGACAATTCTGGGCAAATGCCACCATTGTTACTGAAAATGGTGTGCAAGTTATCAAGACAAGGGTGTGTGGCAAACCCTTGTCAGTTTCTGAAGAGGTGATTCGCATTTGTCTACGACTAGACGATGCTGCAGGTATTACCTCTATTCCTAATGAGGACTTGTTCTCTAATCTGTCAAGAATGGGGTATGGAGGCCAATTGGGTGTTTTCAAATTCTCAAAAGCTAAATTTTATACCCAATGGCGTTTTCTTGTTCATACCCTTATGCATTGTATTTCCAAAAAGACTACTGGCTGGAGTGAGTTGAGTAGTACCATTGCTTATGCTTTGGTTTGCTTGGCCACTGCCAGAAAGTACAATTTTTCTAAAATGATTTTCAATGACCTTGTGTCAAACTTGGGAAACAAAAAGAGTTTTTATATGTACCCAAGATTTGTACAGGCAGTTATAACCAATGAATTGACGGATATGCCTCAATTTGATGAGGTATATGTACCTAAAATCCCCAAAGGTAAGGTCTTTTCAAATATGAAGAGATCTCCATTGGACTCGGAAGGAGTTGACACCCCATTGTTCTCTACAATGATGGTGGTGTCCCACAATCCAGAAGGTATGGCTTCAGGGTCAAGGCCCTCATTACACCATCCCACTGAAAGCCAATCCCAACCTTCAATCACCATATCAATCCCACAGTCCCTTATTCAAAAACCAACTTCTCCATTCACCAATACCTACATCAAGAAAAAGGTAAAGAAGGCTTCTTCCCTTCTTGTACCTTCACCCACAGAGCCTTTAAGCCCTCTAATGGAGAATTCTCCATTAGAGAATATCTATAGGGAAACCACAGGGGTGTCTCCCAACCCCAAGGAGGTGCTCAATGAGGAGATGAATGAGCATATGGGTGCAAAGGTTGCCACTACTCCTGCTAGCACAGAGGAGGCCAGTGGTAACATCAATAAGACCTTCCCCATGGAAACTTTGGGTGAGCAATCATCCAAAGGTCCCAGGTGCCAAGAAACCAAGGGGGTGGAGGGTGCTTCTGCTAGGCAGAAGACTTCCACTACTAAAAGATCCCATGATCCTTCAAAAGGGGGTAACACTCCTGGAGAAGGTGAGGACAGATATGACAACAATGAATTGATGGAAACAATGGGCAACATCAATCTGGATGTCATCAAACAAGGAAAAGACATAGAAGAAATGATAATGGTAATTCTGTCTCAACAAGTTCAGATTACCAAATTGAAGAAAATGGTGACAAGATTGGTACAAAAGAAGAGGAGAAGGCAGTTTCTTTTGAAGAAGAGGAAAAATGCTAATGATGCTTTCAACAAGGGGGAGAATTCAGAGGCTGAAGCAGAAAAGGAAAGTACATCTGAGATGGGATTTGATGTTAAGGGGGAGAAAGCTGCAGAAACAGAAGCACAAGCAGTAGAAACAGACAAGGTTCAAGCAGCAGTTGTAACAGAACAGGTAGCAGCAGTAACAGGGCTATCTGTTGAAGAATTGGAAATAGCAGAAACTTTGGTAAAAGCAAAGAATGACACTCCTAAGGCTACTCAAAGGGCCAAGGGAGTGGTCATCAATGAAGGAGGCCTTGAAAAGAAGAGAAAAGAAAGAAGTGAGGCAGGTCTGAAGGATGCAAAGGGTAAAGCTAAGATGGTTGAATCTGAACAACCTTCAAAGAAGAAGAACCAGGTGGAGTTAGATGAAGAAGTAGCAAAACAACTCCAAGGTGAGATGGAAAAAGAGGAACAACTCCAATCAGAGAAGGACAGAGAGCTTGCACTGGAGATGGCCATAAAGCTCAATGAAGAATATCAAAAGAGCATAAAAACTGCAGCTGGAGTCAAGAAAATACCAGTCAAAAGAATGCCAGTTAAAAAGCAGAAAAGACAACCTTCCAAGACCTTTTTGGCCAATCAGGAAAGAAGAAAAATGATAAATTTCCTGAAAGGTTCAATTGGTGTCAAAGGAGATATGTTTACTAATATGGCATACAGTCAAGTTGAGGAGCTCTATAAAAAGGAAATGGCTAAGCTTCAAGGGGACTCCTCACAAAGGGAAGAGGCTGAAAGAAGGATGAAGGAGAGACATGATCTAAATATTCAACAACCATTCCCTGAGGAAGTCACTCCTACCAAAGAAAAGGCTGAAGACACTAAAGAAGAGAATGATGGTATGGAAATGAAATCTGCAAAGAGAGTAAAGACCATAGCTTCCAAGAAACAGTCCAAGAAGCCAAGGATTGAAGAAGCTGAAATAGAGACAGAACCTTCAGTTACACCTTCAGCAAAATCTGTGCAGAACCCAGATCAGTCCAATAAGCAATCTAATGAGCAAGTAGGTCTTTATCTGACTATAATAGAACCAGTTCAGGTTGTTCCCATTTCTGTGAAAGCACCAGAAGTCATCTTTTGGGACATTCTGAGAGACAACAGAAAGGATTACTTCAGGCTTAAAAGAGTTGGTGATGTATTTGAAGTATATTCAACTTGGGGGAAAGTAATCAGAAGTTGCTCCAGAGCTGATCTTGAAGAGATGCATAAAGTGGGAATAAAGCTTTATGAACATGTTTTGAAAGGAACTGAAGAAAGTCTACTCAAGATTGCAATGGAATATATTTGTATGATACTTGAACCAGAAAAGGTGGTTTACAGAACCAAGGATCTACATCATGAGTATGGGTTTAAGAAGATTGATAAGTGGATACTCTTTGAAAACTGTGGTGTATACATGATCACAATTGATAACTGTTATCATGAGTACTACCTAGTGGACAAAGTGTATGATCATAGCAACGAGAAGCTGAATGGGATGCTGAAAGCTAAGCTAGTATGTGCAAAGGAATCAGAAATGGCCAGAATTGTGGTAAGAAGAACAATTAATCAAAGTCTGGGTCTGGATCCGAATTTGGGCAACTAAGCTGTAGTGTTGAAAGCATCTTGAAGACCATAAATGAAGAACTTGACTTCTCTTCTCAAAAGTCAAGTTAGGGGGAGATTGTTGGGAATTCAGAATTTGCACAAGTATGGTTAATGTTGCTAGCACAACATGGTTAGTACTTCTGAAATAGATTAATACTGCTAAACAAGATTAATATTGCTTAATGAAGTTACTACTGCTAAGCATAGTTAGTACTGCTAGTAGTTAGTACTGCTAAGGGTTACTACTGCCAACTTCATTAATACTGCTGAACATGGTTAATGCTTCTGAACATGGTTAGTACTGCTTATGAGATGAAGACTTCGTATGGCAATGAAGACAGCTGTATTGATTGAAGATATTCATGGAAAGCTTGGAGATAACTATGGAAGATTATACTGAGGATCTTTTATATTTTGTAATTATCTTTTATCTTTAGTATATATATAGACTTAGTCAAAATAGTTTAAAGATTTAATTTTTGATTCTGAGTTTTTGTTTTCATAGAGAGAATTAACCTCAAGGTTTATAATCCTAATTCTAGAGAAGTAGAATTCGTATTGGTGAGCCTGTTCATCAATATTGAGGTTGTATGTGAAATCTTGTAGCTTTAAATCATTCAATAAAGTTTACAAGTTGTGATTCATATTCACTGTTTCATTGATATTCTGAATATTAAAGTGTTATTCCGCAAACTCCTTTAATATTGTTTCTGAGTGTTTATTCTTGTTAAGAATCAGATCCTGACACCCGTGATTGAATGAGCTGAGTTCCATCAATGGTCTGAATGGATGCGTTTGCCCAGAACTGTCGCATGTGTTCCACATAGATGGTGGGATTGACTGTGAGTGCATAGGCAATGTGTGATGCTTTCAAGAAATCCACAATTTCATGAAAACCCTCAGCTTGTTTGGGTTTCTGCAGCATTGCAAGTTCATTGTGATCATCAACAAAATCAAGTCTTGCCATTGTGATCAAATCTTGGGTTCGAATCAACACTAGGGTTTACTCACTGGGAAGCAAGAATTCTAGAGAGAGATAGGATGAAAACTCAATGGAAATACTAAGAGCTGTTAAGGTTTTTGGCGGTCAAAGAGGGTATTTATAGGGTAATTCGGTTAAAAGCAGTAGTAAGTACCCTAGCAG
Organism: Arctium minus; assembly: GCA_954870635.1. Lineage (NCBI taxonomy): Eukaryota > Viridiplantae > Streptophyta > Magnoliopsida > Asterales > Asteraceae > Arctium > Arctium minus. The sequence goes on along the minus strand of OX941080.1, from coordinate 37,766,879 downwards.
CATTAACACATACCCGCAGTATTAACCCATATAAGCAGTAGTAATGAATAGCAGTAGAAACACTTACCTGCGGTATTAACACTTACTAGCAGTATTAACACAGACTAGCAGTATTAACCCTTTCTGGAAGTAGTAACACATAGCAGTAGAAACACATACCAGTGGTATTAACACTTACTAGCAGTATTAACACATACAATCAGTGTTAACACTTACAAGTAGTAGAAATAAAGAAAGCAATAGTAACATTGCACTGGCATTATAAACCACCTAGCAGTAGTAACCAGACTTAACCATAGTTTGACCTGTCATTCTGAAACACTTAAACACACAGGGTTAGCAGCACCATGCACAATGAAATATGAGAAATGAAACAACAAGGAGTCTATACAGAAATGGTACATGAGGAGAAATGATAGAGGCTTAGTCAGTGTTTATCATGCCCACACTTGTGACTAAGAATGTGAATCTACCCACATCAAAAGCTTTGGTGAATAGATCAGCAAATTGGTTACTAGTGTGTACCTTCAAAACCTGAATTAACTTCTTTTCATTGCAATCTCTAATAAAATGGTACATGATTTCTATGTGCTTGGTTTTTGAATGCTTTACTGGATTATTAACAATGCTTATAGCACTGTTGTTATCAATGAAGATGGGAGTGTGAAGAAAAGTAATACCATAGTCCAACATTTGATTCTGAATCCATAGCACTTGTGAGCAGCAGCTTGCAGCAGCTATATACTCTGCTTCTGTTGTGGAGGTGGACACTGTGGTTTGCTTTTTACACTGCCATGAAACTAGCCTTGCACCCAAAAACTGACATCCTCCTGATGTAGACTTTCTATCCAAGTTTGCACCACCCAAATCATTATCAGAATATGCAAGCAGATCAAATGGTGAGTCATGAGGATACCAAAGGCCCAACCTAGGTTGTCCTTTGAGATATCTGAAGATCCTTTTGACTGCTTGAAAGTGAGATTGCTTAGGCCTCACTTGAAATCTGGCATACACACAGACAACAAACATAATGTCTGGTCTTGAAGTTGTTAGATACATGAGGGAGCCTATCATAGATCTATAATGATGAACATCCACATCCTCCCCCTCAACATTTACAGTAATCTGTTTGTGTGTTTACATAGGTGTGCTTGCAGGCTTTGCTTCTGAAAATCCAAACTTTGTAAGTATATCCTTCACATACTTGGATTGACTTATGAAAATGCCATCTTCCTTCTGTTTAACCTGTAGCCCAAGGAAGAATGTGAGTTCACCCATAAAGCTCATCTTGAATCTTTTGTGCATTAACTCCTCAAACTCCTTGCACATATAATCTTTTGTGGATCCAAAGATGATATCATCCACATAGATTTGAACAAGCAGGATGTCATTCTTCTTCCTTTTAATGAAAAGGGTCTTGTCAATGATTCCCCTTTCAAAACCATTTTCCAAGAGATAGGTAGACAGAGTGTCATACCATGCTCTTGGTGCTTGATGTAGCCCATAGAGTGCCTTCTTTAGTTTGTATACTTTGTCAGGAAAGTTAGGATTCTCAAACCCTGGAGGTTGACAAACATACACTTCTTCATAGATTTTCCCATATAGAAATGCACTCTTAACATCCATCTGAAATACTCTGAACTTCATGAAAGAAGCATAGGCTAGAAACAGCCTAATTGCCTCAATTCTGGCTACTGGTGCAAACACTTCTTCATAATCTATCCCCTCTTCTTGTGTGTACCCTTGTGCCACAAGTCTGGCCTTATTCTTTATCACTATTCCTCTCTCATCTTTCTTATTCCTGAAAACCCATTTAGTTCCAATTGCCCTTTGTCCTTGAGGAAGGTCAACCAGATCCCACACATTTTGCAGCTCAAACTACAGCAGCTCCTCTTGCATTGCTTCTATCTAGCTTGGGTCTTTCATTGCAACATAGGCCTTCTTGGGTTCAATCTAAGATAGAAAACAAGATAACAAACCTGACTGCAAGTCTTTCAATCCTCCTAACTTACTTTGATGCCTTGTGATCCTGGGGGAATTGATATCACCAATCACCAACTGAGGAGGATGATTCTTCTGAGTTCTTGTTTGATGGACAGCCTCTGATCTTAATATTTGCATCCAGATTAGAGTCATTCTTTTCAGGAGTGCTTCCACCAAATACTGAAAAATTCTCTTCATCAGTATCGTTTTCTGACAATGTGGGCATTTCAGGACCTGTGTTTCCTGAACCTGAAGGATGAGCATCCTCTTTATCACCTTTATCCTCTTCATCACCTTTATCATCTTCATCACCTTTATCATCTCCATCCTGTTCTGGTTCAGAATCCTCTGTTTCTGAATCATCCTTCTTTTCATGTTGACAAAATTCAACAGGATCAACTGTAGATATAGGGAACAACACAAACTCTGGTTTCGGTGCTTGTATCTTTTCTGAACTTGTTCCTGAAATTTGCACATTACTAAAACCCAAAGAATTAGTTAGTGAATCCATGTCAAACAGCCAATCAGGACCTGTACCAATCAGATTTGGTGTGTTCTCATTGCATTTGACATTGTCACTTTCCTCTATAATTCTGGAAGAATTGTTGAATACTCTATATGTTTTGCTCTGAGAGGAGTATCCAACAAGAAATCCATCCTTAGCTTTGCTTTCAAACTTGCCTAAATGAGATTTGGGGTTGAGAATTGTGCAAGGACACCCAAAAGGTTTGAAAAATCCAATAAAATGTTTCTTCTTTTTGAAAAGTTCATAAGGTGTTTTTCCTTGGGATTTGACTACTAGAACTCTGTTTTGGACATAACAAGCAGTATTAACTGCTTCTTCCCAAAAAGTAATGGGTAATTTTGAATCTGCCAACAGAGATCTAGCAGCCTCAATCAATGTCCTATTTCTCCTCTCAGCAACACCATTTTGTTGAGGAGTCCTAGGAGCACTGAATTGTCTCTCAATACCTTTAGTCTCACTAAAGTTGTTTAAGTCACTGTTTTTAAACTCAGTTCCATTATCAGATCTGATGACTTTAACTCTTAGATTTGTTTGGTTTTCAATCCTAAGGACAAATGATTTGATCAGTCCACTTGTCTCATCCTTAGTCCTCAGAAAATATACCCAAGTAAATCTAGAGAAATCATCAACAATGACTAAGAAATAGGATTTCTTACCAATACTCATCACATTTGTAGGACCAAAAAAATCCATATGCAATAACTGAAGGGGTGAAGAGATTGTGTTTATTTCTTTGGACTTATGAGAAGTTTTGTGTTGATTGCCTTTAAGACATGCGACACAATGATCATCACATGAAAACACTTTTTGAGGCAAACCTCTCACAAGGTTGTTTTTAACAAGTTTATTCATAATTTTAAAATTCATGTGACACATCCTTCTGTGCCAAAGAGATGATTCATCTAAAGAAGATTTTGAAAACAGACAATTAAGTGATGAATCAGATGAAACACTCTCTAAGTCCAAACAATAAACATTATCCTTTCTAGGAGTTCTAAGTAGTATCATATTTTCATCAACTACCTTAAATCCTGGAGCAAGGATAATACATTCAGTATCACCAAATAATATACTATGTTTCTTGTCACAAACCTGTGATACACTTAACAGGTTGTATCTCAATTGCTCAACATAGTAAACATCTTCAAAAGTCATCTTACCTTTTGATACCATACCTTTACCACTTATCTTACCTCCTTCTGGATTGTCACCAAAAGCAACACGTCCTCCATCAAACCTTTTGAAATTTTGAAGGCAGGACATGTTACCTATCATGTGCCTAGAGCAACCACTATCTACATGCCAAATGCTCTTCCTCTTGAGTTGTTGGTTGCCCTGCACATAAGATAAAACAATTAGTGTTTTGAGGGAACCCAAGCCAAAGTGGTCTTGGGTTGCCCTTTCTCATCAACATACTCATATTCATTAAGCTTAGTCTTGATGAGATGATCAGAGTCAGGAATCTCATGGCTGGAATACTTTGTCTTAATTATAGGCTTGTCAGTATTAAAACTGATAGCAGTACTATCCTTATTAGCAGTATTAACTTGATAGCAGTAAGATCTTCTTCTTGAACCCGACCCAAGTCTGTTGAGCCAGAACAGTAGGGGAGAGGGTGGACTTGGTGACATTCCACCAGGTGAGTGTCTTGTCTCTGAGCATTTGGCAACCGAACTTCACCCTCTGATCTTCCCCGCACTCGGACGAGTTGAATGTCTGTTCGATCCCCTGGATCCACTTTATGCAGGCAACTGGGTCTTTAGAACCGAAGAACTCCGACGGCTTACAGCATAGAAAGGACTTGTACGAGCAAACTCTCTTGCCTTGTCTCGCATCAACAGTTATTGGTTCCTCAGTTCGGTTCACATGACCCGTACCACCGGATCCAATCACTTCAATATTCTCCGCAACCGTCTCATTTCTCCAGTTGCTCACATCCCGATCCTCAATCACCTTCAGAAGGAACTCTTGCTGTTTGGCCATGGCTTCATTCATCATCAACATCATCCTGGCCATCATATCGGATTGGGGAGTTACATCCCGAATAACTGAGTTAGACGAAGCCAGGTCCACCCTTGGAATGATCTCAGGCCCTCCGCCTAGCAATGGTTGGTTAGATGGGTGAATAGCAGCCTCAACCCTCTCCGGTTGATCAGGCGTTGAAGCGATCGCCTCCCCACCATCCACACGTGTACGCGGCCTACCGTGCGTACTCACCATCCTTAATCTGCCACACACGCACGAGAAGGGAGGTAAGAGTAAGTTATACGAATTAAACACAAGGAAACGTACTAATACATTCATCAATCATCGTGACGATAGTACATCAAGCATGCTCACGTAACACTATATTCATAATAGCATTAGCTAAGTGAAATTATGAACATATTTTACACAAGAAGTCTCGTTACCGTCGTCATAATTTTCAATTAGTGCACTTCCGTCGACCTCTAACACCGTCCTATCTTAGAAATTCTACCCAAACTCACCAATCATCACTTAACATACTCAGTCTAAGTCTAGACATCTTGGCAACCCACCGCTAATGGAACTTGTTATACACATCATTTGAGAAAAAATGTTAGGCTTAAAGCCTAGTGAGAACATACAGTTTATATAATAGTTGGAAAATGATTTAATTGCAAAAATAAGAAATCTTTTCTAAAGAGTTGAGTTTACAAATGAAATAACATACACATAGTGACCTTTCGGTCTAAAATTTCATCTTGCGATGACGGGGAGACTCGATTACCAAGGATTGTGGTGGAACACAAAAGTAAGCCACTATCTGAGTTATGAGCTCAATACTTGGAACCATGGCCACGAACAACGTTGGTTCGTACTCAGATATGGGGGAGGGAACCCAAGGAACCAAGTCATACACATTCACTAGGATTACATTTACGGTCCATGGCTAGTAATCGGTCCCACATAACCGTACCAAGTTGCCTCCGATGACCCAATGTCTCAACTAGCTACAAAGGGGAAAACGTCCCAAACATAAGCCGACTCAATACCTATGGATCCACTAGTATTAGTCTAAATCTTGTTACCATTTCATTGGTGACTCAACCATAATCATACATATGATTTACATCAATGTTCCCACAAAATTATTTTGTTGCCTTCTCAATATAGGCTCATCATTTGTTAAAACTTTCCAATAGACAACTTTGTGTTCTTGACCAAAATATTTTTCCCTTTCTTCCAAAATATCTTTAGTAAACAAATCCATCACATAAGAGAACCATAAACATGGCCTATAATGCATGTATTTCCATATTTCATCACAAGTGTATAAGTACAAACATATTTCAAAATTCCAACACTTAGTATTTCATCATATCTCAAAATGGTAGTGAAACCCTAAAAATCTCCAAAATCACAAGTTAGGTCAAATATCATTTTCAAAGATAAAACATAAACAAGGAGATGATTAGAAGTCAAAAAGTTTAGTTTTGACATGTATAAAGTTTTAGAAAATAAGTATGAACTCACCAAGTGGGTTTTTGATGAAAACCCAAAACCCTAGTTTGATTTCTTGGAGAAGATGACAATGGAGATGATGGTTTTATACTTCTAGCTTGACTCCTTGGTTGATGCACTCAACTCTTAGCAATGAATGAGGTATATAGGGTTTGGTGAAACCCTAATATCGGTTCTTGTAACACCCTCGATTTCGGTATGCTCTTAATCTGCTCATAATCTCATTCATCAAACCTTACGTTTGGTCGTGCGCTCTTTCGGGTCAAAGTCGGGAGAAAAATGGGCTCGTTACACATGGGACGACAGTGCCCGCGATTGTGACATAGGTCACTCTCGCGCAGTTTGTACCGCAAGTCCATAGCCTGGGGCGAGAGTGACCAGCGATTGTGACAAGTGTCACTATCGCGTGGCACTATCGCGGGGATTGAACCGCGAGGCCCATAGTTCGGGTGATTGTGACACGCGATTGTGATAATGTCACTATCGCGAGTCACAATCGCGGTCGGCCTCCAGACCCTTAAATGCCATTTGCCTGATTTTTAACTCATTTCTACCACTTGGGTGCTTTGGAGGAGCGATTTTGAAAAGAGAAAAAGGTAGGGTTTCATCCCTTTTCATTTATTGCTCTAAGGGGAGATCATCTTATGCATTTATTGGGTTTGTTTAGGTTGGTGAAGGCGATTAAGAATCGTGTGGTTGAATCATCAAGTCCTCTTCCACATTCTACCCTCAAGTGTTGTAATCTAGGGTTTCCTTGTGATCTTCTAAGGTGAGTTTTCAACCCATTGTTCTTACATAAATACTAGGGTTTATGTGCCATCACTCTCATGTTTGTCTCCTAATCACATTTGGGTTTTGTTGTGTTTTGACCTAACCATGGATTTTGGAAATGTTAGGGTTGTGGCTTAAACAAGGATGTTAAGGGATTGTATTTTACACAAGATTGATGGTTTTCTATGCATATCAACTCGTTTGATAACTAATATTTGTTCCATGGAATTTTGGTAAAAACCCAAAGTAAAACTAGGGTTTTGGTGAGATTTTAAGTAATAAGCTAGTTATTGATAATCTGAGTTTTTGGGTAATGAAGCTTAACATATTATTGTTGATGGGATTGTATTACTAATTACTCCACAATGGTGGGGGTCAAGACTTCACATTGGAAACCATGTATATATGATTTGGGTTCTTAAGCTTTACATGCATGACTGGTAATGAATGTGTTAGTATGTTTTGGTTTTGGTCGTAGTGTAATGGATCCATAGGCACTGTGTTCCGATGTCCCGCTTGGGGATGTTGGTTCACCACTTTAGCACAGAATAGGCATCGAGTTCCATGGTAAATAAGATGTGGGCCTATATGGTCGGGCAGTGTCCCATGTGCAGTAAGGTGTAATTCCATTGTTCTTGATTTCCCCTGTTTTGGAACTCTCAAGAATAGACCTGGAGTGGTTGACTTGACGTTTTCGAGCAATAGACTTGGAGTAGTTGAGCTCGCTATGTGATTTGAATTGTTGGTAGCATTTAACGCTAATGGTTTATTTGATTTGTTTTGATTTAGTTCACGACTAGATCGGTTGTATGACTTCGAACGGTTTTATCAGTTAATTACTATATCCGCTTAATTATTCTCACTAGGCTTTAGCCTAACGCTTGTTCTTGGTTGTCATGTATGGCAGGTCACTCTAGCGGTGGGGCTCGTTGGGATTGAGAGGACGACCTTGGGGTCGTGAGTGGTCTTTTTGGAGATATATAGTGACCAAATATGCCTTGATTTTGAAGACATACATTTTGGAAGGATTACGACACCCAACCATAATCTAGTTAACCAAATTTAGATTAGTAGGTTGTCGTTTTATGCTTCATCATTGGAATTGTAAATATCTTACTATATACCCCGTTATGGGATGTTACTCTTGGGTTGAATTGTTTTACCCTTTTATTATAGGCTTAAATTATCCCCTATTTTAGGGTGCAGGTTTCTCTATTTTTCCAACGTTATGTTGCCAAAGTTTAGAATTTTATTTCCGCCTAAATTTTAGAGTGTTACAAGTTGGTATCAGAGCTTTAGTTTAAGTGAACTAGGTATGAATGTAAGATGCTTAGACTTAAGACTGTTAAGCTATGACTCATGAGTTGGGGTAGAACTCTTAAGATAGGATGGTCTTAGAGTCGACGGAACTTACACAAGTTGAAAGTTGTAGTGATGGTAACGAAACTCTTACGTATCATGTGTTCATAATTTTACTTAGCTAACGTTATTATGAAGATGTTTTACATGAGCATACTTGATCTACTGTTGTTATAATAATTGATAAGTGTAGTAGTACGTTTCCTTGTGTTAATTCTGTGAGCTGGTTTCTTATTATATTTCGTGTTTATGTGTGGCAGACTCATGGTTAATACCAGAAACCGACCGGAAGGTCAAGAGGCCACAGCATCCACGGTCGAACATCCGCGAGTGACTGCGGTAGAGGAACCCCCTCGTCTGGTTAGTGTGTTGGGCGGGGGACCCGAGCACATTCCCCGACGCAACTTGGAGACCGAAGAGCCCATTATGGAGGAAGCAACGATGGAGACAAGAATGATGGACCGCATGATGTTAGCCATGAACAGAGCCATGGCACAACAGCAAGAAATGTTCCTCAAACTCCTGGAGGACCGGGACGAAAATATCATCGTGGCGGGATTCGGGGGTACCGGACCCAGAATCCCTACGGATGCAACCACAACCCCGGGAGTCGGGCAAGCGACGAATACTTGCTCATTCAAGGCCTTTATGGGTTGCCGACCACCGGAGTTTAAGGGTTTAGATTATCCGACAGTTTGTGTGGGCTGGATTCGGGAGATGGAACAGGCTTTACGATCAAGCGAGTGTGGAGAAGAACAGAAGGCAATCTTTGGCTCGTAAATGTTGAGAGGGGCGGCTCTCACTTGGTGGAATGTGTATTCCGCTTCCCTCGAGGCGACCATCTTGGCCAAGCTGTCTTGGGCAACGTTTAAAGAGAAATTACTAGAGGAGTATTGTAATGAGAGATCAATAGACCGGATCGCGGAGGAATTCCGGAACTTGAAGATGGGTAGCTTGTCTGTGAAGGATTACACTCGGATATTCATGGATAAACTGGGTTTGGTAGGACACTTAGTCCCGATAGAGAAAGAGAAGATCAAGGCTTACATAAAGGGGCTTCCGTCCGATATGATGTCCATGGTTAGAGTGTCGAAGGCCTCGACTCTTCGAGAAGCAATAGAAGAAGCACAGTTAATGGAAGACGCCTACAACCGGGGCAAAAAGGAAGGTTCTCGTTTGGTCGAGAAGAGAAAATGGGAGGGAAACTATATGGCCTCCAAGAAACCAAGACCTTTTAGCAACAACTATCCACGGGGATCCGATCCTAGACGCGAGGCTAGGTGGTGTTCCAAGTTCCGAAGCAAGTATTTCGGTCCGTGCAACTTTGTACTCGGGGCTTGTTTCAAATGCAGAAAACCCGGGCATGTCTATAAAGATTGTCCCATCAAGGGACGATTGTGTTTCAAGTGCAAGGAGCCGGGACATGTTAGAGAGGATTGTCCGAAGTTAAAGGCCGGTGGAAACGGCGGAAAGAAGATAGATCCACCGAGAGCGTCCGGAAGAGCTTTTCAAATGTCCACTGAGGAAGACAAAGCCTCTACTGATGTAGTGTCGGATACGTTTCTTTTAAACTCCGTGCTTACACGTGTATTGTTTGATTCAGGTGCTAGCTTCTCTTTCGTATATGATGTATTTTTGTCAAAATCTTGCCATGCCTGTGAGTAGTCTAGAGGAAGCTATAGTAGTAGAAATAGCTAACGGGGGTCAAGTAATAATCCGGGATGTTGTGAGAGATTGCACTCTCAAGGTTGAAGGGAAGAAATTCCCCATTAACTTGATGCCAATGCAAATTAGGGGGGTTCGATGTGGTAGTGGGAATGGATTGGTTAGAGGGAAACCAAGCCGAGATTTTGTGTTCCAAGAAGATGATCCGACTACCTATAGTGGACGGTGAGGCGACAATAATTTACGGTAAGAGGAGGAAGGGTGAAGTGGCAGTCATCTCTATGATCAAAGCACGGAAATGCTTGGCGAAAGGATGCTCATCATTGTTGGTGTATGTAATCGACACCAAGCTCGAGAAGAGAAAGCTAGAAGATGTTAGGGTGGTACGTGAGTTTCCCGATGTATTTCCGGAAGACTTGCCCGGTTTGCCACTCGATCGTCTAGTAGAATTCCAGATTGATCTTATTCCGGGGGCGGCTCCGATAACCCGAGCTCCTTACCGACTGGCTCCTATCGAGATGCAGGAAATGATGACGCAACTCCAAGATCTTCTTAAGAAGGGTTTCATACGACCGAGCTCATCACCTTGGGGAGCTCCGGTCTTGTTCGTCAAGAAGAAGGACTGCTCGATGAGATGTGCATCGACTACAGAGAACTGAACAAGGTAACAGTGAAGAACAAGTATCCGCTTCCAAGCATGGACGACTTGTTTGATCAACTGCAAGGCGCGGGTTGCTTCTCAAAGATCGACCTTCGGTCGGGGTACCATCAAGTGAAGGTGACAAAGGGCGACATTCCAAAGACGGTGTTTAGGACGTGTTACGGTCACTACGAGTTCCTAGTGATGTCGTTCGGTCTAACCAACACGCCACCTATATTCATGGAATTGATGAACCGAGTGTGCCGACCATTCCTCGATAAGTCGGTAATTGTGTTCATCGATGACATCTTGGTTTACTCCAAAGATAAAGAGAGTCATGAGCAACACCTTCGAGTGGTATTAGAGGTTTTAAGACGAGAAAAAATCTACGCAAAGTTTTCAAAGTGCGACTTTTTGCTTCAAGAGGTTCAGTTTTTGGGGCATGTAGTTACGAAGGAAGGACTGAAAGTGGACCCCGTAAAGATTGAAACTATGATGAATTGGGAACCACCCAAGAGTCCGTCATAAATCCGAAGTTTTCTAGGATTGGTGGGATACTACTGGAGATTCATTCAAGACTTTTCCAAGGTAGCCTCAACGTTGACGACCCTAACCCGAAAGAACGTGAAATTTGTGTGGACCTGGAGTCAAGAGAAGGAGTTCCGAACTCTACAAAGAAAGCTTTGTGAAGCTCCCATCTTGTCTCTACACGACGGGACGGAAGACTTTGTGGTATATAGCGATGCATCGAAGATGGGTCTAGGTTGTGTTCTAATGCAAAGGGGTAAGGTGATCGCTTACGCGTCAAGGCAACTCAAAGTTCATGAAGTCAACTAACCAACCCACGATTTGGAATTGGCGGCGGTGGTGTTTGCTTTAAAATTATGGCGACACTACCTATACGGCATGAAGTTCACTCTCTATACAGACCACAAGAGTTTGAGGCATATATTTGATCAAAAAGAGCTAAACATGAGACAGTGTAGGTGGTTGGAATTATTGAAAGATTACGATTGCGAGTTGCTTTATCACTCGGGTAAAGCCAACGTTGTCGCCGATGCTCTCAGTCGAAAGGATTACGGGGGAAATTCTAAGGCTATTTTCATGCGAATCGAGTTGACGTCAACACTCATTGACCGAATTAAAGTGTTGCAAGCCGAAGCCTTACTAGAAGAGAACCTCAAAGGAGAGGTCATGACAAAGCTACATCTACTCTTGACGGAGGATGGCCGGGGAGTAAAGCTTTTCGATGGCCGAGTTTGGGTGCCTAAGATCGAGGGCAATCAAGAACTTCTTCTCGAGGATGCCCACAAATCAAAGTATTCCATCCATCCGGGGAGCACGAAGATGTATCGGGATTTAAAGTTACACTATTGGTGGCCGGTTATGAATCTTGATGTAGCATGCTATATGGAGAGATGTGTGACTTACTTGTAAGTGAAGGCCGAGCACCAACGACCTTATGGCAGCTTACAATCTTTGGAAATTCTGGAATGGAAATGGGAACACATCACAATGGACTTCGTGACGAAATTGCCAAAGACCTTGCGAGGTCATGACACCATTTGGGTGATAGTGGACCGTTTGACCAAGAGCGCTCATTTTTTGGCCATGCGGGAGACTTTACCCATGGACAAGCTGGCAAAGTTGTATATCGATGAAGTGATATCTCGTCATGGTGTACCATTATCTATTGTCTCAGATCGCGACAGCCGGTTCACATCGCATTTTTGGGATGGTTTACAAAAGGAATTGGGCACGCGTGTGAAGTTGAGCACATCCTATCACCCTCAAACCGACGGCCAAAGCGAGAGGACAATTCAGATGCTAGAAGATATGTTGAGATCTTGTGTGATCGACTTTGGGGGTAGTTGGGACTCGCACCTACCTTTGGTGGAGTTCGCATACAACAATAGCTACCACTCAAGTATTGGAATGGCACTGTTTGAAGCTTTATATGGTCGCAAGTGCCGAACTCCCATCTGTTGGCTTGAAGCGGAAGAAAAATAGTTCGTCGGACCCGAGATCTTACAAGAAACGGCGGACAAGGTTAAAGATATTCGCGAGTGTTTGAAGGCGGCCCAAGACCGACAGAAAAGTTACGCCGATAAGAAGAGGCGACCGATAGAGTTCCAAGTGGGAGATCGTGTCATGTTAAAGGTGTTTCCTTGGAAAGGGACGGTTTGGAAAACGCGGGAAGTTGAGTCCCCGTTTCCTTGGACCATTTACCGTGATTAAGCGAGTAGGGCTTCAAGCCTATCAACTGGAACTCCCTCCAGAAATGAGTGGAATTCATAACACCTTTCATGTGTGTTACCTTCGTAAATGTCTAGCGGAGGAGAAGAGTGTCATTCCACTCTTCGAGATTAGGGTTGATGAGGGAAATCGTTGCATTGAAGAACCCAAAGAAAATTTGGAGAAAAAGACGAAGAAGCTTCGTCACAAGGAAGTCACGATGGTAAAAGTTCAATGGAAGCACCATCGCAGTGCTAACATGACATGGGAGGCCGAAGAGGATTTGAAGCGGAGATACCCTCACCTCTTCACCTAGCCAAGATTTCGAGGACGAAATCTCCTCCAAGTTGGGGAGGATTGTAACACCCTCGATTTCAGTATGCTCTTAATCTGCTCATAATCTCATTCATCGAACCTTACGTTTGGTCGCGCACTCTTTCGGGTCAAAGTCAGGAAAAAAATGGGTTCGGTACACCTGGGGCGACAGTGCCCGTGATTGTGACAAAGATCCCTCTCGCGGGGTTTGTACCGCAAGTCCATAGCCTGGGGCGATAGTGACCAACGATTGTGACAAGTGTCACTATCGCGTGGAACTATCGCGGGGATTGTACCGCGAGGCCCATAGTTCCGGTGATTGTGACATGCAATTGTGACAATGTCACTATCGCGAGTCACTATCGCGGTTGGCCTCCAGACCCTTAAATGCCATTTGCCCAATTTTTAAGTCATTTCTACCACTTGGGTGCTTTGGAGGAGCGATTTTGAAGAGAGAAAAAGGTAGGGTTTCATCCCTTTTCATTTATTGCTCTAAGGGGAGATCATCTTATGCATTTATTGGGTTTGTTTAGGTTGGTGAAGGCGATTAAGAAACTTGTGGTTGAATCATCAAGTCCTCTTCCACATTCTACCCTCAAGTGTTGTAATCTAGGGTTTCCTTGTGATCTTCTAAGGTGAGTTTTCTACCCATTGTTCTTACATAAATACTAGGGTTTATGTGTCATCACTCTCATGTTTGTCTCCTAATCACATTTGGGTTTTGTTGTGTTTTGACCTAACCATGGATTTTGGAAATGTTAGGGTTATGGCTTAAACAAGGATGTTAAGGGATTGTATTATACACAAGATTGATGGTTTTCTATTCATATCAACTCTTTTGATAACTAATATTTGTTCCATTGAATTTTGGTAAAAACCCAAAGTAAAACTAGGGTTTTGGTGAGATTTTAAGTAATAAGCTAGTTATTGATAATCTGGGTTTTTGGGTAATGAAGCTTAACGTATTATTGTTGATGGGATTGTATTACTAATTACTCCACAATGGTGGGGGTCAAGACTTCATATTGGAAACCATGTATATATGATTTGGGTTCTTAAGTTTTACATGCATGACTGGTAATGAATGTGTTAGTATGTTTTGGTTTTGGTCGTAGTGTAATGGATCCATAGGCACTGTGTTCCGATGTCCCGCTTGGGGATGTTGGTTCACCACTTTAGCACGGAATGTGAGCCTATATGGTCGGGCAGCGTCCCATGGGCAGTAAGGTCTAATTCCATTGTGCTTGAGTTCCCCTGTTTTGGAACTCTCAAGAATAGACCTGGAGTGGTTGATTTGACATTTTCGAGCAATAGAATTGGAGTAGTTAAGCTCGCTATGTGATTTGAATTGTTGGTATCATTTAATGAACGCTAATGGTTTATTTGATTTGTTTTGATTTAGCTCACGACTAGATCGGTTGTATGACTTCGAACAGATTTATCATTTAATTACTATATCTGCTTAATTATTCTCACTAGGCTTTAGCCTAACGCTTGTTCTTGGTTGTCATGTATGGCAGGTCACTCTAGCGTTGGGGCTCGTCAGGATTGAGAGGACAACCTTGGGGTCGTGAATGGTCTTTTTGGAGATATATAGTGACCAAACATGCCTTGATTTTGAAGACATACATTTTGGAAGGATTGCGACACCCGACCATAATCTAGTTAACCAAAGTTAGATTAGTAGGTTGTCGTTTTATGCCTCATCATTGGAATTGTAAATGCCTTACTATATACCCCGTTATGGGATGTTACTCTTGGGTTGAATTGTTTTACCCTTTTATTATAAGCTTAAATTATCCCCAATTTTAGGGTGACAGGTTTCTCTATTTTTGCAACGTTATGTTGCCGAAATTTAGAATTTTATTTCCGCCTAAATTTTAGTGTGTTACAGTTCTTAAAGAGATAGGGGTTTTTGAGAGAGTAATACAGGAGGTAGATGAGAAATAAATGAGGAAGAGGTCAAGTCCCGTTTTTTTTAACAAACAGCCCCTGACAGCGACCTTGCCAAGAGATAGTGATAGTGTCACTATCGCGAGGCACTCTCACTGAGATTGTACCATGAGTTCGGTCCTCTCTCTCTCGCCGATTGTGCCAAGCGATACTGACACATGTCACTATCGCCAGTTGTCAGGATCGAATTCTTAACAAGAATTAATACTCAGAAACTAATATCAAAGAAGTTGCGGAAAAACACTTTGATATTTAATAAAACAGTAATCAAACACAGTATATAATGATCAAACAGTAAACTTGTATTGAATGCTTAAAGTTACAAGATTACACACTCAACCTCAATATTGATGAACAGGCTCACCAATACAAATTCTACTTCTCTAGAATTAGGATCTATGCCTTGAGGTTGATTTTTCTCTCTTGAAAAACGATTATCAAAAGTTCTTTCTATCTATTCTAAACATTCTATACATATATTAATAAAAAGATAATTACAAAGAATAAACAAATCTTCAGTATATCTTCCATGTATATCTTCTAAGTATATCTTCAGTATATCCAGCTGTAGTATTCGTATCTCTTTAGCAGCACTAATAATGCTCAGCAGCATTAACTTCAAGTAGCAGCATTAACTACTGGCAGTATTAACTACTAGCAGTACTAACTAGCTAAGCAGTACTAACTTTGTTCAAGCAGTACTAACTTTAACTAGCAGTAGTAATTCTACTAGCAGTAGTAACACTTAGCAGTATTAATCTTCAACTTGTTCTGGCAGTATTAACTATACTTGTGCTAGCAGTAGTAACTACACTTAGTAGAATCTTCAGTTCCCAACAATCTCCCCCTAACTTGACTTTTAGAAGAGAAGTCAAGTTCTTCAGATATTCTTCCAGATGCTCTTTTTAATGCTCCCAAAACTTCCAAGATCACGCTGCTAAGTCTGGATTCAGTCCCAAACTCTGATTGATTATCCTCTGAATGAGATACTTGGCCATTTCTGAATTTGGTGCACAACCCAACTTCTTCTTTAGCATAGCATGGGCCTTTAGTCTGGTGTGATTATATACTCTATCCACTAGGAAGTATTCTGTGTGATTTCTATCCAAAGTCACTGCATATACTCCACTAGTTTCATATAGAGTCCAACTTGTGACTTCTTTAAACACACTCTTGATGACCTGGTTCACTTCTTCAGGTTTGAACATCATACATAGATACTCCATCACCAGTTTTGTAAGAGAAATTCCTGGAGTATTCAGATGGTCTGCATACAGCTTAATTCCTATGTCAAACATCTCTTCTATATCAGATCTAGAGCATGTTTTGACAATTTTGATCCAAGTATTGAATATTTCATACTTATCACCCTTCCTCTTTAGTCTGATGTAATCTTTTCCATCCATTTTCAGAACATCCCAGTGAATGATCTCTGGTGGCTTAACTCCAACAGGTTCTGCAGAAATTGGTTCAGGCACTTTGTCCATCACTACCATATATAAGCTTACATCATCTTTGATTGATGACCCTTGTTGACTTGATGACTCAGGTGCCCCTTCTTCTTCAGCAACATTTTGTTCTTCTTCTGTTCTGGGCTTCTTATCTTTCTTTCTTTTGGCCATCATCTTGGTTCTTTTCAAAGTCTTTTGAACCTGTACTAGAGTAGCTTCCTTCTTCTTTTCTTCCTTTTCCCTTGCCATTTCTTTGATAGGAGTTCCCTCTTCACTTTCAGGGAATGGTTGATTCATGTCTATATCATGTCTCTCCTTTGCCTTCTTTTCAAACTCCACTCTATCCTTTTCATTGCTCTTCAGCTTCTCCATTTCTTTCTCATATAGATCCTTGATTTGATCAAAATTCATCTTCACAAACATTTCTTTCTTTACCCCAATTGCACTTTTCAAGAAAGTTATCATTTTGTTTCTTTCCTGAGTGGCAAGGTAAGTTTGTGAAGGTCTTCTCTTCTTTGCACTTGATCTGGCCATCATAGCCTTTCTCAAGGTTATTGCTCTTTGCTTGGCTTTCTCTGTTTCCAACCCTTTCTGGAATGCTTCATTTAACTCATTTGCTAGTGCTCTGGCCATTTCTCTGTCTTTTTCAACCTGTTCCTTTTCTGCTAGATCTAACTCTTCTTGCACTTTCTTTGCTAATGCTTCATCTGACTCAATCATCTTTTGCTTTTTAGATGGTTGATCAGATTCTATCATCTTTTCTTTCCCTTTTCTTTTTATATCTGCAGCCATGTCTTTCTTTTCTGATTTCTTGTCTCTCCCTTCATTTATGACCACTCCCTTTGCTTTGGGAGTGTCATTCTTAGCTTTGATTAGCACTTCAGCTACTTCAATTTCTGTTGGTGTTAACTCTGTTACTGCTGCTTGTGAGGTTTCAGCAGCATTAACAGTTTCTGCTTCCTTCTCCCCCTCAACTTCTACTCTTTCTTTATCAATCTCCCCTTCCCTTGATGCTTCTTCCATGTTGATCTCCCCCTTTTTGGGAGCATCAGTCTCTGGTTTCCTCCTTCTGAGCACAAATTGTTTCTTCTTCTTTTGCAAAATCAGTTTCCTTACCATTTGCTTCAACTTGAGGATTTGTTCTTGTTGTGACAGTACTATGAGTTTTAGCTCTTCTATGTCTTTGCCCTGTTTGAGTACATCCATGTTGATGTTGCCCATTGTCTCCATCAATTCATCATAGTTATATCTGTCCTCACCTTCTCCAGGAGTGTTACCCCCTATTGAAGGATCATTGGATCTTTTAGTAGTGGAAGTCTTCTGCCTAGCAGAAGCACTATCCACCCCTGTGGTTTCTTGGCACCAGGGACCTTCAAATGATTGCTCATTCAAAGTTGCCATGGGGGAGGTCTTATTGATGTTACCACTTTCCTCCTCTGTGTTAGCAGGAGTAGTGGCAGCCTCATCGCCCATATGCTCTACCTCCTCCTCAGAGAGCACCTCCTTTGGGTTGGGAGACACCCTTGTGGTTTCCCTTTGGATATTCTCTAGGGGAAAATTCTCCCTTAGAGGGCTTAAAGACTGTGTGGGTGATGGTACAAGAAGGGAAGGAGCCTTCTTTACCTGTTTTCTTTGATAAGTTTGGGTAATTGGAGAGGTTGGTTTTGTAAGAATGGACTGGGGAATTGTTTTTGAGTGAGAAGGTTGGGCTTGGCTAGCAGTGGGATGGTCTAATGAGGGCCTTGACCCTGCTGCCATACCTTCAGTGGTTTGGGACACCACCATCATTGTAGAGAACAATGGGGTGTCAACTCCTTCCGAGTCCCCAGCAGATCTTCTCATATTTGAGAAAACCTTGCCTTTGGGGGGTTTAGGTACATATACCCCAACAGGTTGAGGTATATCCGTCAATTCATGGTTGATAACTGCTTGAACAAACCTGGGATACATATAAAAGCTCTTTTTGTTTCCCATGTTTGAGACAAGATCATTGAAAATCATTTGTGAAAAATTGTACCTTCTGGTAGTGGCCAAACAGACCAAAGCATAAGCAATGGGACTGCTGAACTCACTCCATCCAGTGGTCTTTTTAGAAATGCAGTGCATCAAGGTATGAACAAGAAAACGCCATTGAGGTGAGAATTTAGCTTTTGAGAACTTAAAAACACCCAATGGGCCTCCATACCCCATTTTTGTCAGAGAAGAAAACAGTTCATCATTAGGGATAGAAGTTATACCCGAGGCATCGTCTAGACGTAGACTGATGCGAACTATCTCTTCAGTAACTGTCAATGGATTGCCACATACTGTCGTCTTGATCATTCGCACACCATTCTCAGTAACAATGGTGGCATGAGCCCAGAATTGCCTCTGATGCTCTATAAAGATAGTTGGAGACATAGTGATAGCATGGGCAATGTGGCTAGACTTCAGAAAGTCGACTATCTGATGAAAACCTTCAGCTTGTTTTGGCTTTTGGAGCATCGCGATTTCATTGTGCTCGTCAATGAACGCCATTGATGCCATTGACCTTGAAGATTCTTGCCTGAAAACTTTGAACTTTGAGAGAGAAAGGGTTTAGAGCGCAAGTGAACAGTATGCAAAGAGTCGTTATGAACTTTTAGGCGGGCAAAGAGTATTTATAGTATTCGGAATATAAGCAGTATTAACCTAGAGCAGTATTAACCATGAGCAGTATGAACTGAACTAGCAGTATTAACCGCGAGCAGTATTAACCACGAGCAGTATTAACTGAACTAGCAGTATTAACCGCGAGCAGTATTAACTGAACTAGCAGTATTAACCGCGAGCAGTATTAACCACGAGCAGTATTAACTACGAGCAGTATTAACTGAACTAGCAGTATTAACCGCGAGCAGTATTAACCACGAGTAGTATTAACTGAACTAGCAGTATTAACCGCGAGCAGTATTAACTGAACTAGCAGTATTAACCGCGAGCAGTATTAACCACGAGCAGTATTAACTGAACTAGCAGTATTAACGGCGAGCAGTATTAACTATACTTACTCCTTTTAAACTTGCTAAATACTGAGTACTGCTATGCATATCCTGAAAAGAAGAATATTAACACCAAGAATAAAAATATACAGGTATAAAACCACTTTTTGAGAAGAAGATTATTCAGAGTTTATCATCCCCACACTTGTTACCAAGAAAGTGAATCTACCCACATCAAAAGCTTTAGTGAATAGATCAGCAAACTGATTATCAGTGTGAACTTTGACAACTTGAATAAGTTTCTTTTCATTACAATCTCTTATAAAGTGATACCTGATTTCAATGTGCTTTGTCTTTGAGTGCTTGACTGGATTATTTACAATGCTAATAGCACTGCTGTTGTCAATAAAGATTGGAGTGTGTAGAAAGGTTACCCCATAATCCAGCATTTGATTCTGAATCCATAAGACTTGAGAACAGCAACTTGCAGCTGCTATGTACTCTGCCTCTGTTGTAGATGTGGATACTGTGGTTTGTTTCTTGC
Source organism: Arctium minus (assembly GCA_954870635.1). Classification (NCBI taxonomy): domain Eukaryota; kingdom Viridiplantae; phylum Streptophyta; class Magnoliopsida; order Asterales; family Asteraceae; genus Arctium; species Arctium minus. The sequence goes on along the minus strand of OX941080.1, from coordinate 37,746,991 downwards.
ACTGCCATGAGACTAGTCTAGCACCCAAGAACTGACATCCTCCAGAAGTAGATTTTCTGTCCAAGTTTGCCCCACCTAGATCACTGTCTGAGTATGCTATTAGGTCAAAAGGTGAGTTATGAGGATACCAAAGTCCCAATCTAGGGTGCCCTTTGAGATATCTGAATATCCTCTTAACAGCTTGAAAGTGAGATTGTTTTGGCCTAACTTGAAATCTTGCACATACACAGACTGGAAACATAATATCTGGCCTTGATGCTGTGAGATACATGAGAGAGCCAATCATGGATCTATAATAATGCACATCCATGTCCTCCCCCTCAAGATCTGCTGTGATCTGCTTGTGTGTTTCCATAGGTGTGCTGGCAGGTTTTGATTCTGAGAAACCAAACTTGGTTAGAATATCCTGCACATACTTGGATTGACATATGAAAATGCCATCTGACTTCTGTTGAACTTGGAGTCCAAGGAAGAAAGTAAGTTCCCCCATGGAACTCATTTTGAACCTTTGATGCATTAAATCCTCAAATTCCTTGCACATGTTGTTTCTTGTAGATCCAAAGATAATGTCATCAACATAGATTTGGACCAGCAAGATATCCTTCTTCTTTCTTTTGATAAAAAGAGTCTTATCTATGACTCCTCTTTCAAAGTCATTTTCCAAGAGATAGGATGACAGAGTGTCATACCATGCTCTTGGGGCTTGATGTAGTCCATAAAGTGCTTTCTTTAGTTTGTATACCCTGTCTGGATAGCTTGGGTTTTCAAACCCTGGTGGTTGGCAGACATATACTTCTTCTTCAATTGATCCATAGAGAAAAGCACTTTTTACATCCATTTGATAGACTTTGAAGTTCATGTAAGAAGCATAGGCTAGGAATAGTCTGATTGCTTCTATCCTAGCCACAGGTGCAAAAACTTCTTCATAATCTATACCCTCTTCTTGAGTATAGCCTTGAGCCACCAGCCTTGCTTTGTTCCTTATAACAATACCTCTTTCATCTCTCTTGTTTCTGAAGATCCATTTTGTGCCAATTGCTCTGTGACCTTTAGGAAGGTCTACTAGATCCCACACATCTTGTAGCTTGAACTGTAACAATTCTTCTTGCATTGCTTCTATCCAGCTAGATTCTTTCATAGCATCATGTGCCTTTTTAGGCTCAAGCTGGGATAGAAAACATGAGAGCACTGTATGCTGTTGATCTTGCATTTCCTGAAGCCTGCTTTGATGTCTAGTCATCATGGGAGAAGAGATATCTCCTATTACCAGCTGTGGAGGATGATTCTTTTGAACTCTGGTGTTATGACTAGGTTCTTCATTCAGTCCAGCCTCTAGATTAGAGTCATGCAACTCAACTGAAGTGGTTTCAGATGTCACTTCTGATTCTTGAGTCTCCTCATCCCTAGTGTCTTCTTCACTCTGACTTGGTTCAGTAAATGATTCCTTTTCACAGTCTTCATTTACTGTGGGTATGGGAAAAATCACAGATTTAGATATACTTTCCTGAACTTGTGTGATCTCTGATTCTCCACCATCTGTTCCTGTATACTCATTACTGAAACCAAAAGAGTTAGTTAGTGAATCAATGTCAAATAGCCATTGAGGTCCAGACCCAACAGGATTTGGTGTGTTCTCATTGCATTTGACATTGTCACTTTCTTCAATTATTCTAGAAGAAGAGTTAAAAACTCTGTAGGCCCTACTCTGAGATGAATATCCAACAAGAAATCCATCATCTGCTTTGCTATCAAACTTACCTAAGTGAGATTTGGTATTTAGAATTGTACAAGGACACCCAAAAGGTTTGAAGAAACCAATAAAAGGTTTTCTTTGATTTAAAAGCTCATATGGGGTCTTGTTCTTTTGCTTGACCACTAGAACTCTGTTTTGGACATAACAAGCAGTATTAACTGCTTCAGCCCAGAATGTAATTGGCAATTTTGAATCAGCCAACAGAGATCTAGCAGCCTCTATTAGTGTCCTATTTCTCCTTTCAGCAACACCATTCTGTTGAGGAGTCCTAGGAGCACTATATTGTCTCTCAATACCTTTTTCTTCACAAAAAGTGTTTAAATCATGATTTTTAAATTCAGTTCCATTATCTGATCTAATGACTTTTACTCTTTGATTAGTTTGGTTTTCAATTCTTAGAATAAAGGATTTGATAAGACCACTTGTTTCATCCTTAGTCCTTAGAAAATATACCCAAGTAAATCTGGAGTAATCATCAACAATAACCAAGCAGTAAGATTTCTTTCCTATACTCATAACATTTGTAGGACCAAACAGATCCATATGCAATAACTGGAGACAAGAAGAAACAGAATTTAACTCTTTGGTCTTATGAGAAGTTTTGTGTTGTTTGCCTTTAAGACAAGCAACACAATGATCATCACATGAAAAGACTTTTGAAGGTAAACCTCTTACAAGGTTATTTTTAACAAGATTGTTCATAGTCTTGAAATTCATGTGACACATCCTTCTGTGCCAGAGGGAGGATTCATCTATAGAAGCTTTTGAAACAAGACAATTTAAAGATGAATCACTATCAACATTGTCCAAATCAAGACAGTAAACATTGTCCTTCCTAGGAGTTCTGAGTAGTATCATGTTTTCATCAACTACCTTGAACCCTGGAGCAAGGATCATACACTCAGTATTAGTAAATAATATACTATGTTGTTTGTCACAAACCTGTGATACACTTAACAGGTTGTACTTTAATTGATCAACATAGTAGACATCCTCAAATGTCATCTTACCTTTGATTTATCAAACCCTGCTCCATCTTCTCTTCTTTGTGAGAAGTTGTTTCTTCCAGTCCTTTTTATAAACCTTTTAACCCTCATGGAGAGCATGGCCATCTGCCATTTAATATCCATCTCTTCCAGATCATCAGGATGCAGTTGTTCTAAGTCATCATTGATCAAAGAAGAATTTCCATGATTAGAAAGAAGAGCTTCAACTACATAATCAGTGCCTTTATCTAAATTTGATCCATTAGCAGCATTCACTGATTCAGGGTTAGCAGTAGAATCAATTGATGCTGATAGGAGTGCAGCATTATGAACATATCCAGAAGGCTTCTTCTTTGCCTCCACCTCAGCTTCAAATACTCTAAGATCATTGTACAGATCATCAAGTTCTTTGTCTTCCAACTGATCATTCTGTCTGAATGACACAGTGTACATGATCCATTCATCTCCAAGGGACCTTAAGAACTTTCTGTTCACATCATCTTGATCAATCTGTACTCCCATAGTAGCTAGTTCACCAATTAGTTTATTAAACCTGTCAAAAGTTTGAGTCATGGACTCATTCTTAGTTGAGATGAAGTTTTCATACTGTTGTTTTAAGATTGCCTTTTGATTTCTCTTGGTACTTTTAGTACCTGAGAATCTCTTCTCTAGAGCATTCCAGAGCATCTGTGCATCAGTACAATTGCAGAATTGGTGTTGATACTCATTTGGAATGGCCAAGAGCAGTGTGCTCAAGGCTTTCATCTCTGTTTGTCTTGATTTCCTGTCTATATCTGTCTTTGGAGGAGTTCTTTTGCCATCTTCACCAATCTTTCCTCCATCAGATGGGCCATTCTCAATGATGTCCCACATAGAGTAATCTGTGAGGAGAATATATTGCTTGATTCTGATTTTCCACATGTCAAATTCATTGGATCTGAGCATTGGAACTTTTGAGACCAAAGTACTGCTTGATTCTGTAAGATTTTCCATGATGAATAACTGTTTCTGAGAGAATTTGGCTCTGATACCACTTGTCAGGATCGAATTCTTAACAAGAATTAATACTCAGAAACTAATATCAAAGAAGTTGCGGAAAAACACTTTGATATTTAATAAAACAGTAATCAAACACAGTATATAATGATCAAACAGTAAACTTGTATTGAATGCTTAAAGTTACAAGATTACACACTCAACCTCAATATTGATGAACAGGCTCACCAATACAAATTCTACTTCTCTAGAATTAGGATCTATGCCTTGAGGTTGATTTTTCTCTCTTGAAAAACGATTATCAAAAGTTCTTTCTATCTATTCTAAACATTCTATACATATATTAATAAAAAGATAATTACAAAGAATAAACAAATCTTCAGTATATCTTCCATGTATATCTTCTAAGTATATCTTCAGTATATCCAGCTGTAGTATTCGTATCTCTTTAGCAGCACTAATAATGCTCAGCAGCATTAACTTCAAGTAGCAGCATTAACTACTGGCAGTATTAACTACTAGCAGTACTAACTAGCTAAGCAGTACTAACTTTGTTCAAGCAGTACTAACTTTAACTAGCAGTAGTAATTCTACTAGCAGTAGTAACACTTAGCAGTATTAATCTTCAACTTGTTCTGGCAGTATTAACTATACTTGTGCTAGCAGTAGTAACTACACTTAGTAGAATCTTCAGTTCCCAACACCAGTCACTCTCGCCCAACATGTATCGAGCCCACATTTCACTCAAAACTCGAGATTTTCTCATGGTTCGATTCGAGGCTCGAAGGTACAACATGTACTAACCAAAAAGATAAACGGAAGACGATTAGATGGTTAACGATGTACGAAAACTTACTTTGAAAATTCCGGGTGTTACAGTAAACATCATTGTTTCTTTATGCACTACAAATTTGGGCCCTATCAGCGATGGATAAGGTCGTCGCTAATCCTTCGATGATAGTCTGTGGGGCAAAGGGTCGTGGGTGATGCTATCATCGACAGATTAGCGACAGATTAGCGACAGACTCTATTAGCGAAGGATTAGCGATGAACCATGTTAGCGACGGAATAGTGACATACCATACTAGCAATAGTTTAGCAACGGACTTTGAGCGATGCACCCACCCACTATTAGCGACGGAAATCTGTCTCTGATTTTTTTAATTTCTAAAAGAGATTAAATAAAAATTTTGTATTTCTTCTATATTTTATACAAAATGTGGCCATAAATTAAAATTAACAAAGCAAAACAGCTCAACAAATTCAAAATTCCAAATTCATACATTTCAATATACAATACATGAGATGCGTAACAATCTAACTAGGGGGAGGGTCGGGAGGGGGGAATGTATATTTGCTGCCGCATAAAAGCAGTAAACTACTGCGACAAAGTGACCTGCTTAGCTAACTAAGCAGCCTGTCTGGCCTATTGGGCTTCTAGATCCGTGTTACGCTTCCTTTCGGTTTCTAACTGGGAAGATCGTGTTCCTCACGCATCTTCGACTCCTTCGCCTCTTCCTTTATCTTTGCTATTTTCTCTCTCAGCTCAACTACCTGTAAATATTCAATATTTGACAAAAATCAGTATTTGTTGGCAATGAAAAGTAACGACATGATACATAACAATGTAACCAACATACTTCCGTTGTCGGTCTAGTCAGGAATGTCTCTTGGTGTTGTTACTATAATCACTAGTCACAGCATAACGGGGATCCTAGGAGGTCCCAAACCCAAAAAGATGACCTTCATCCGACACTCCGATCCCAAAGAGATGACTCATCAGGAGGAGGGGTGTCGGGATCTTGGCTAGCCTGTGCCTCAACCCTAAGCTCTCGAAACCGCTTATATGGTTTACCAAAACAAAAATGGGTGAGCTTATATATGTAGACATTTCAGCAGCATAACAACTATAAAATCAAAAACATATCCAATCTATCTACTTATCCACAACCTAATGTCTGCCCAACAGTGGCAACCCAAACTAATAACATCACTATGTTCATTAAAACATATTCCTTTAAACCTACCAAATGGTTCTATAAAATAAAGAAATGGTTTTAGAAAACTTACCACCGCTCTGGGGTAAACGAACACCGGAGTATCAGTAGTGGAACGGACGAACCCTGAGTGACATTTTGGTTCGAGCAGTGGATCCGCTTATATACATCAGAAGAACTCGGCTCATGACCCTATGTCTCTCTCTACAATAGACAATTAAGCTAAGTTGTTAGTAAACATACAAATCTAATTACATATTCAAAAAAATTTGTAGACTTAACATTTGGTGTCGATGTTGTGCAACACTCATTGATCTCCCAGTGTGACTAGACGACACCCCCTCAAATTGGGTCGCTCAATTGTCCCTAACGAACCTGTACATAGTATCTCCAATGGTCGGTATCCACTCCAATTAAAAACATAGTATATAAGCCAATATAAAACAAAGGTGATTGATAGACGGTTTATGCAACCATCCAAATCTACCGCAAGTGTACGGTGTCAATCAAGTAATACGTACTAAGTACGAGTATCGATCCAAGGAACTACGAGTTTAAGTGCCACAAAGGTTACCACAACTTCTAACTGGACTGTTGATAAGATGATTTGAGTATGATTGATTAAACTACTTATCTAGAGAAAATGAAAGTAAGCACGGAAGCAAGATTCAAACACCACAAAGAGAATACTTAATTTGTTGGGAACTGAAGAATTCATCAAGTATGGTTAATGCTGCTAGTTCAGAATTACTACTGCTAGAAGACTTAAAAGTTAACACTGCTGAGTATTACTACTTCTAGTAGAATTAATACTGCTAGTCAAAGTTAGTGCTGCTTGAACAAAGTTAGTACTGCTTAGCTAGTTAGTACTGCTAGAGGTTAGTGTTGCTTAGTAGTTAATGCTGCTTATGATTAGTACTGCTTATGACTTGAAGATCTGAATGAAGAGGATGACAGCTGTAAAGAATAAAGATATTCATGGAAGGATTGAGGATAACTATGCAAGATATACTGAAGATATTCTATTTCTTTGTAATTATCTTTTTGTTCAGTATATGTATAGTTTTGACAGAATAGTTTAAAGTTAGTTTTAATTTTCTAAGTTTTTTTTTTAGAGTATCAACCTCAAGGCATAGATCCTAATTCTAGAGAAGTATAATTCGTCTTGAAAGAGCTTGTTCTTCAAGATTGAGGTTGTGTGTGTAATCTTGTGATTTTAATACAAGTTTGCAGGTTGTTAATCATATACTGTTTGTTTACTGTTACATTGAATATCAAAGTGTTATTCCGCAACTTCTTTGATATTGTTTCTGAGATTTTATTCTTGTTAAGAATTTGATCCTGACAGATTAAACTACTTATCTAGAGAAAATGAAAGTAAGCACGGAAGCAAGATTCAAACACCACAAAGAGAATACTTAATTTATTAGGAAAGGCTAGGGTTGGATTTCATTTGGATTCCACCAACAAATAAACAACACACAGTCAAAAAATCAACACACAAGGTTAAATTTAGCGATTCCAAATATACTTACTACTCTCTCTCAAGTAATAGCAAGAATGTATAATGCAATATATATTAAAGTCTCTCAACCAATACATATAAACATTCAACTCATTAAGCATAAGAATCACAACACAAAACTAGGGTTTACTTGGTATATCTCTATCCAATATCTCACCCTATGTTTATCTAACTTTTATCAAGTTATAAAACAAATTTCTCAAGAGGAAATATAACCAAAAGATGAATAAGATGGCCAATATCATAAATAATAAGAACAAGGAAGATAAACTTCAGCCAACAAGTGTAATGACTAAATAAATGCAATAATCATATATTTAATGGTATAAAACCAAAATCCATCCTTCCCACAACCTCAAAGTATTTAGCTCATGTTACTAGTAGCAAATAACACCATAGAAAAGAAGATGGCAACACCCAAATACATTGTTTCTCAACAAAATAACAATGGAATGATAAACTATGTCAATGATTGATACACACTACCAAATTTGAGCTCCAAATGTTGTTTCCACCTTCCCAATCAATGCAAGTCTTCTTTTCAGCTCCAAAAACGGTCTCAACAGCTCCCCTACAAGCCTAGCCTCCAACAATCCCAAGATAACCCTAGATAATGAGAATTTGCACCTTTTTTTACCCTCAGACCCCGACCGCGACTATGACGTGCGACTATGACAGTGTCATGGTCGCCTGGGTTCACACCCTCATGGTACATGTGGTGCGACTATGACATTGTCATTGTCGCATGGCATAGTAGCATGACCCCTGATTTCGGTTTTCTTCGCCCGTTCACTTGGTTCGATGCTTTCTTCGTTCGGGATGTCAAAATGGAGTAATAATAGGCAATTTTTTCTTCCACTTGATATCTTGTATGTATACACAACACTTGCACAAAATATTAGTCCGAAATGCCAATTCTTACTTCAAGACGAGCCGTAAACTTATGATTCGGTGGGTAAAAACCCGTCAAATAACAAAGTTATCAGTAATGCATAAAGCTCACAAGAAAGATAATACTTGATTAATCATCTGGTGCCAATACATCTCTAGGATCCAAGGTGGGTGGTGTCCTTTGATGGGTGTGAAGTCCTGACCGTCCCACCGCACCCCATTCGCCTGGAAATCCTATGTTGCGGCCCATTCACGTGCACCCCTCATCCAATCCATATACCTATTATGCATGGTACGGACCCATGCATCATAAACCTCTCCCTCCTGCATCGGGTCCCACTGAAAACTTATCTTACATACACAAGATTTATATCAAGGTTAAAACACTAATATGATATGTACAATTACTTTAAAAGTGATTTATGTATCAACCCAAAAGCGATCGAACATGTAATCACGGTCAGCCTGAGGGACCTCCTTCTAGCGAAACTACTGACCACGAAACGAAGACCTACAAATAGTTAACGACTAAAATACCCCTGATTTAATTCGACTTAACCGATTAAACCCACCAAAACCCATTAAAGCCTAATAAAACCGAATAAACCCCAATAGATCCATTAAAACCTAGTTAAACTCTTAAAAGCCCAATAAAATCGGTTAAAGCCTAGTAAAACTGAATAAAGCCCAATATATCCATTAAAGCCCAATATAAACCATTAAGTCCCATTAAGATCGAATAAAGCCAATAGATCCATTAAAGTCCACTAAGATCTATCAAAGCCCAATAAAACCAATTAAAGCCCAATAAAATCGAATAAAGCCCAACAAATCCATTAAAGCCCAATGAAACCCTATAAAGCCCAATAAAACCGATTAAAGCAAATAAACAGCTACCAAACAACACACACATTATCTATAATTCACATATACAACACATATACACATGTATACAACAATATATGCATAGAACCAATTGAGGTTAGCAACCAACACACATACATATCATGTGTGTGTGTGTGTATATATATATATATATATAACACGGACCAATGGATACATAGAATACATACACATACACATTTGTACATATAGCAATACAAATGAAAAAACAAGAAAAATAAATAAATATGCGCTAATTAGCAATTTATCGCTAATCTGTCACTAGGGATTAGCAACAAATAGACCACAAACCAATTATGTCGCTAATTAGTGGGGGATTAGCGATGGAAGGGGGTTTGTGGTCTATACGTCGCTAATCCCTCGCTAATTAGTGATAGATTTAGGCTGTCGCTAATATCCGTCACTAATGCCCCTTTTTCTAATGGTGATAATACTCAGAGTGAATTACATTTTGGTTTAGGGACTGTAGCCATAATAAAATGAATACCACCAAGACGAAATCAATAATAAACATATTTTAGGAACCTTACCGTTAATTTTCACCAAAACATAAGAACCAAATCCATTATTCACTCTAATGCTTGTAATCAATTTTATTAAGAGTGAATTACATTCCTGATCTTTTATTTATGTCTGCTTTTGGTTTTACCTCCTAAATTTCATAAAGTATACTTGTGGTTCATTTTTCGTGTTTTGATGCCAAACTAGTCTCTCCGCTTAACACCGTTAGAAGATGTTTTGTTAAATGCATTATGTACCCTCACATGAGGGGCAATTTGGTCTTTTTACCCATCTTCTTAATTCCTCCCATCACCTTCTTCCTCAATTTAAAAACCCTAATATATGTAAACCCATATTTATACAAAACTCACATTTAAACAAATTAAAACCCATAGTTCATTATTTAAATACACAAATTCAAACACAAAAACATCAAAATTAATATTAATTAATTAATTTTATGTATAACATATAATAGATATTATTTTTATTTTTATTTAAACAAATATAAGAAATTGTGGTAAAAAGAAGCGTTTGCTCTTCATGTGTGAGGCACATAACTAACTTAATGAACCATGACTAACCAAAGTGGAAGGACTAGTTTAGACTTCAAAACATTAAAAAAAAAAAAAAAAAAAAAAAAAAAAAAAGACAAAAAAAATATTTTATGAATTTTAGGGACCAAAATAAAAATATAAACATAGATAAGAGATCACAAATGTAATTCACTCTTTTACTAATTTAAATGAATGTTAAATATCCATTTCTTTTATATTCTAAAAATAAAAAGCGATTTATTATATAATTAAAATGTCAAAAGAAAAAAATTGTTTATTTACTCATCGATGATATTTATCCATGAATGATCACTAAACAATATGGCTAAGGGACTGTTTGACAGTTGCTGAATGGTTAGGTGCAGAATGATTAAGTGGTTAGAATGATCAAGAGACTCGTATGATATTATGTGAAATAAAATATGATTGTTTGCTAATTGTTCAGGATGAAATCATGGCTCTGAATGGTTAATTAAGACACAAAATCATTCAGGTGGTTTTGAAACCATTAAGAGGCAGACATTTTTTTTTTGTCAAACAAGATTTACCTTTTAACGATTCAGAGGTTGTCTCTTAATAGAACCATTAAAAGATAAACAAACAGCCCATAAATGTTGCAATTAGTAAAATGTTATACATCTTTTGCTACAGACCAAAATGATATCGGTGTTAATTGAACCCTATAACACATTTTTTGTCTTTAATTAAACTGTTGTGAGATTTTAATTGAAAACATATGTGACAGCAAAAACGATGATATAAAAATATTTTATAAATTTATACAACATAGATAAAGAAGAGTAAACTATACCTTTGGTATGTGTGATTGCCACTCACTATAAATTAAAGTCTTATCCCTATTATAAAATACTTACACTTTTGGTCACTGTGGTTACCAATTTATTACATTTTTAATCCTTCTGACCAACTTTCGTTAAAAGAGTCCATTAACTCATGGGGCCTTTGGTCTTTTATTGTTTTTTTAATTTTGTTATTTAGTTTTTCTATTCTTTTTTAATACGATCTCCAACCCTACCATCTTGTCTCCTCAGTATAAAAAGGCAAAAATGCTCTTAAGTTAAACGGACCGTTTTAACGGCAATCAATTAGAGGAACAAAAAGTGTAATAACATATCAACCATAATGGCCAAAAATATAATTATTAATTTTAAAATAAAGATAAGACTTAATAGTAAATGATAATCACAACAACAATAATTTACTTAATAAAGAATCTAACAGATAAGGTTTCTTGACAAAAACAAGTGGAGGGTGGACATAAGGTTGTCGGCAATATAATTTGCACAGAATCTGGCAAGAGTGGTATGTGATTACCAATTGTGGGTTGTGGGGTTTTTAAGTGGATAATTATTTCCTAAAGCAATTTAGACCACATAACTCGTTAGAAAATAATATAAAAAAAATTAGAAATTAAGATAATTATCATTATTAATAAAATAAAAAAATTCTTTTAAGGGTAGAATTGGAACAAAAGGTATTTCAAACCATTTGAAAATCTCGTTAATTCAAAGCATATTATTCAAACCAAAAGGCGAAATATTAGCCTCATGTGTTTCACCACCCTAAAAAGCGTGATTTTTTTTGTTCCTATCACAACAACAAAAGAATTTAATAATTTTTTTATTATAGATTAAATATTTTAATATTATTATTCATGCTCAAAAAATTAAATAATTTAGAATGATCAACTTAAAGTTTGATTATCATGTGATATTATTAATAATCACATGTGATAATATCAAATATTATGTAAATACTATCAATAATCATATGTGATAACATGAAATATCATATGTGATTACATGTAATAAAATAATGGTATCGTATATGAACCCAATACAAAGAATCACATATGATAATATCAAATATCATATGTGAAAGTATCAATAATCACATGTGATAATATCAACATCATATATGATTACATGTAATAAAATAATGGTATCATATATTAATCCAATACCAAAGATCACATATGATATTATCAAATATCATATGTAATAGTATCAATGATCACATGTCATAATATCAAATATCATATGTGATACTATTAATAATCATATATGACAATATCAACATAATATGTAATTACACATGGTTTACACCAACATTAACTACAAAATGAATCATGGTTGCTAAAAAACTGAAATCCATCCAAGCAAAAGTGGTCTTTCAATTGTAATTTTGGCGACGATTGTGAATAACATGGTCTTTTTTGGGAAAGGGAGTCCTGAGCCTTTGGCCCAGACTCAATAACATGGTCTTGTTGGTGTTTTTGTTTTTTTTTTTTATATTGGTTCATCATGATTTATTTGTATGATACTTTTGTTTTAAATTAAATTGAATGTTGATGATAGATAAAGAAATTAAATAAAAAATAATTTGTAATTGGTTAAGTTGGAATTTGAGAGTCACCTTGCACAATTTTGGGAAGTCTATAGATTTAATGGTAATCCATACTTGTTGATAAGATTTCAAAATTTAAATTGGTTTAAAGATCAAAACAAAATTTCAATTTATTTGAAATTTAATGACAGTTAGAAATAACTAAGAAGAATCTATTTTAAAATAACATTGATACCCTTTTTAATTTAATTTTAGAGAAATTTATTTAAATTAATGGTCTAATATGGTATGTGGTTCATATTCCTTCTCGCATTCTCGCAAATTGTTTACCTTCTCGCATGATCCTCTCTCTCTCTCTCTCTCTATATATATATATATATATATATATATGGGTTTAAACGAGAATGAATGCTATTTAAAAGAATAAAGGGACGACTCTCGACCAATCATTTTTAAAAAATACTTCCGAAAACAATACTTTCCAAAATGAACCTTAAAAGGGTATTAATGTCATATTAAGTCATGGATTAATTAGAATAGTATTGACTTCCTAAAAATCAGGCATCACAATATCTCATTCTTTTCCTTTATTCATGTAACCATTTAAATCTATTTCGATATTTGATCTTGTTCTGTTTGTTTCTTCAAGCCAATCCTGAATATGTAACCTAAAATCACAAATGATTATATGATAAGTAAGTTGGACATATTGTTTAGGTATAATATGAAACCCAAAATCACATATGATTATATTGTAAAGAAATTGAACAGATTGTTTAAGTGTAATATGCATCACTAAATCACATGTGATTATACTTTATAGTAACTAGACAAATCTTTATATTTGATATCATTCACAAAATCATATGTGATTTTATGATAATACTAGTGTTGGGCCCATGCATTGCACGTGAGGATAAATTTTTTGTTGGAATATTGAACCGAGTTAAAATGAAACGTAATTTCTCTGTTAACAGTTAATGAAATACAATGTGAAAAACGAATGTATTTTCATAAGTGGTTAACTTGCATATATTCTTAATCGTTTGTTGTTATGAGTTTGTGCAATAATATTGGTAATAGTTTTGTATTATATTATTTAAAACTCAAACGACATGTCTCACAACATATTTATCTGACTATTGACTTCAATACCTCATAGTATTAATCGATAAAAATAAAGTTATGTATATATCTTATTCCCCTACTTCGAAACATATGATTGTGGGTTTTGAAAAATATAAACAAATCCTCAGTAAATAAAATAAAATATAAAAAAATAGTTTTTCAAAAAAACAAAAATATAGTGGAATACCTTTTGTTCAGTTGCAAGTTCCGCCATTGACACCCGACCGTTTGTCTTCTTCTTATACTCGGATGATACATAGAGAAGCTATATATATTTATAGTGAATGTAGAGAATATTTTAAAATCTTTTATTTTCATTTTCGATTTTACATTTAAATGTAAATATATTAAAAATATGGAAGAATATTTTTATAACTACATCGTTTCTATTTTATTTTCTTTACACTTGGTTAATTTGGAAAGTATTGCGGAATATTTTTATTTTAAAGAATATGATAATTTATTAGTGTATCTCGTTATTTTTTATTTTTAATTCATATCAATCTTCTTTTTTCATTTTTTAATGCTCGTGAAAAAAAAATAGGTGTAGATTTTATATTATCAAAAAAAATACGTGTAGATTTTATATTATGCTAATATAAAATACGTGTAGATTTTATAAAATAAAATAGATTTTATATTAGCAAAAAAAAATACGGAAGAAAAAAGAGTTTATATTACATCTCATTATGTAAAAAGATTTTATAAAATAAAATATGGAAAAAGATTTTATAAAATAAAATATGGAAAAATCATTATGAGATGTAATATAAAAAAAATACGGAAGAAAAAAAATATATATTACATCTCATTAATATAGATTTAAATGTAGATTCTACATTTAAAATAGATTATGCTAATATAAAATCTATTTTATAAAATCCTCCACCAAAAAAACAAATAGTTATATTAATAGTATTCATTCCATAAATAGATGATTATGTGAGATACTGTGCTTGGAAAGGTTGTACCAAAGCATTAAGAAATTGTAAATTAAGTAATTGGCTTTAATTAGTTGTAACTTGTGCTTAAAATATTGTAATTAAGAGTTTTTTATACCGTTTTTATAATATAGTATAGATAGTTTGCTATAATTGTTAACACTAAAATCATATGTGATTTTGTTCTAACTAAGGGGCCGTTTACCAAACGCTTACCCGGGTAAGCGCATACCAAGTCACATTACCTTACGAGATGAATATGGCAAGGACCAAAAATTTTACCCGGTAAGAGCTAAGGCAGGACCAAGAGTCTTACGCGGTAAGTGAGGGCGAAGACTCTTACCACGGTTAGCGCTTACCGGGAAAATTTATTGCATACGATACCGTTTTGGTGCACTAAAATCTTACCCGGTAAGTAAGTTATAGTGTTGAATTTTACCTGGAAGCGCTTACCCGGGTAAGCGTTAGGTAAATGGCCCCTAACTTGGACAGAATGCTTCTACTAACTTTGCAACTTTAAATCATATGTGCTCATCCATCTAAGATCATAAATGATCAAAAACAAAACACAAATTACCACGATTAATCACCAGATTAATACGTAAATCATAGCCGATCGTGACATTGATACGTAAATCACCGTCGGCCAATAAAATGTGTAGAAACAAAAACACAGCCGATCGTGAAATTGATACGTAAATCACCGCCGCCTATGGATTTTCTGCCCTTTCTCCACCGACCCACGATCAGATGCTTGAACAAAGGAAAATCAATTTGAGAAAAGCGAGATCGGTAAATTCGACCCACCAGAGCAATAAACCTTAATTCGACAATCATGATCAACAGTAGCAACAAACTTCTTATCTGAAGGTCCACCACACATATATCTAGGCGAAACAACCATTACATGATGCCCACCTGCAATCGGCATAGACCCACACACATCTCCTAAGCCTCCAATCTTTAAGTAAGGTGTTGCCTCAAATGTAACGAAAACAATGTTGTATGTCACTTCTGCACGTCTTCTTTCTCCCAAGTCATCATCAACAATCACTTCTTCCTCTTTGTCGGTTGTTGATATGTCATCACTTGAATCCTCCATGAAAAACGAACAAGATATCTTCCGGTGGTTCTCCTCTGATACGTCTTCTCCATCCATAGAGAGAGGGAGATGATCTCGCTTAAATTTGGAAGATAAGCATTATCCTAAAATAATGAGATTCTCACTTAAATTTGGAAGATAAACACTATCCTAAAATAATCAGATGTGTGAAATTGACCTAAATGCCCTTTAGGTCGACCTAAATAAATAACAAATAATAATTAATTTAATTATTATGATTGGTCCATAATTGTTCCTTTATTCTTTTAAACTTATGTCATTCTCGTATGATCCTCCCTCTCTCTCTATATATATATATATAAATAAGATTAGGTTCATTTAAGAAATGATAAATATGTAAGAAATAGAGAAATGATCCTAGCATTTTATCTGGTTAACATTTAGTAGAAGATAAAGGGATAGTTTCATAAAATGCGCGGGACGAGTTCATATATGAAATTGTATGATTCACATATGATTCACATATGAATTATATATTCGTATATGATCCAATGTAATTCACATATGAACTCTTTTAACTGATTCATATATGAACCCCTCTCTCTATATATATGTAATAATAATATAATCAAATAAAAATCTCATATATCATAAAAAGTGTGACAAATTTTACTTTAAAATATTATTTTATATGAATTTTTTCATCTATGACTATGATTTAAGATATTAATTGATATATATTTGGTTGACAGTGTGGTTGTTTCATATGTATTTGCACTATGATAAATTGGGTTTATAGTAAAAAAAATTGTCTTATTTAATGGTGTTGTAATAAGTTTATAGGACACTTTTCGGAGTTTTAACAAAAAAATTTAGGACACTATTAATACAAAACGTCGCATTAACTATTTCATATAGCATGTTGGAGAAAATGTCTTAAAAACTCATCTTTTATATTACACTTGTTTTTATACGACACTTTTTAAAATAGTGTCCTATAAATTAATTAGCTAGTACAACTTTTTATTTAGAGTAAACTATAATTTTCGTCCTTCTGGTTTGTTGTTTATAACCATTTTTCGTCCATGACTTTAAAAGTTGTTTTTTTGGTCCTTGTGGTTTGCAATTCCTTTCCATTTTCGTCCCTAAAACTAATATTCTCAGGACTAAAAGCGAAAGGAGTTGCAAACCACAAGGACTAAAAAAACAATTTTTAAAGATCAGGGACGAAAATAGTTATAAACAACAAACCACAGGAACGAAAATATGCCATTTAAAGATCAATGGCATATTACACCCGACATTTCGAAAAGTGGCTCTTGAAAGTGGCTTAATAGAGACTGACGATAACTTGTCACAATGTCTTGCGGAGGCTTCCTTGTTTCAGTTTCCAAATGCTCTTAGGAGGCTATTTGAGACGATATTAATTTATTGCGAGACATGAGATGTTCGCAAGTTGTGGGATGATCATTACGATTCACTTTCAGAAGATTATAGACGACAATACGAAAGTGTTGACCGAGTTCAGAATATGGTCCTGAGTGACGTCACAACAATTCTACAATCTATGGGTAAAAATCTTGATGATTTCGATCTCCCGAAGATAAATGCATATGGTAACTTACAATTTGATAGTTTTCGTGAGGTACAAGAGGAATACTCCATAGTTGTGGAAGAAGAACACTTACGTGCCCGAGACTCCCTCAATTTCGACCAAAAATACGCATATGATGAGATCATGAGGCACGTAGATGATGATTGTCTAGGCGTGTTCTTCATAGATGGTCCAGGTGGGACTGGAAAAACCTATTTGTACAAGACATTGCTTGCCAACATTCATTCCCGTTGTCTTATTGCACTTGCGACTGCTTCTTCGGGTGTTGCAGCTAATAATATGCCTGGGGGAGAACAACTCGTTCTCGATTTAAGATTCCCCTCAATGTTGATAATAACTCAATGTGCAACATAAAGAAACAAAGAGGGACTACTCAATTGCTTCGGGATGCAAAAATAATAATCTGGGATAAAGCGTCGATGGCTAAGAGGCAGGCGGTGGAGGCATTTGATCGAACAATGCTAGACATCACAGGGGTGACACTCCCATTTGGCGAAAAGATAATGGTTATGGGCGGTGATTTTCGACAGGTCTTACCCGTCGTGAGACGTGGAACCCGAGCACAAATTGTAGATTCTAGCCTACGGATGTCACCTCTTTGGTCTTCGATTAAAAAGATACGGTTAATTCTAAATATGTGAGCAAGAACTGATCCATGGTTTTCCGATTTTCTATTACGAGTTGGTGATGGAGATGAAGAAGCGGTGGAAGAAAGCTTTATACACATACCCGATGACATGGCCATTACCTATACTAATAAAGATAAATCGAAGGATGATTTGATTGACGCAATATTTCCATCTCTGCAAATCAACAGTGTTGATTATGATTATATCGTTTCGAGAACGATATTATGAACTAAAAATGAGAATGTCGATGAGATTAATGACAAGTTGATTGATATATTATGCGGAGAGGAAAAAGTTTACTATAGTTTTGATGAAGCAGAAGATGACAGGAATAACTTTTATCCAATGGAGTTCTTAAACTCATTAACCGTCAGTGGTTTGCCTCATTACCTCCGCCTCAAAATTGGATGCCCAATAATACTATTACGAAATATCGATCCCTCTAACGGCTTATGTAATGGCACCAAATTGATATGTAGAGGTTTTCAGCAGAACGTAATCGATGCAAAAATAGCCGTTGGTCAGCATTCTGGAAAGAGGGTATTTTTGCCGAGAATTCCTCTTGTCCATCTAAAGATAACATGTTTCCCTTCAAATTGAAGAGAAAACAGTTTCCAGTCCGACTTAGCTTTTCTATGACAATCAATAAAACCCAAGGACAGACCATTCCGAATGTTGGTGTTTATCTACCAGAATCGGTATTCTCGCATGACCAACTTTATGTGGCATTGTCAAGAGGGACTTCGAGTGAAAATACGAAGGTATTAGTAAAGTCTGCCAAAAAATTCAATCGTGGCGGAGTCTACACATCAAATGTTGTGTATCAAGAAGTTTTACGCGATTAACAAGGTACAAACGACTACTTATTATTACACATTTGTTACAACTACATTTGGTTTGTTTATATTATAATCATATGACATTTCTTACAGGGCAAGTCTACAGATGGATGCCCCGAGTGATATCTTATCGTTTTCTATGTGTACAAATTTGTATTGTCACAGATGATTATAATTCTATTTTGTTCAAACATACATATCAGGTTTTATTTGTTAATTATGAGTTGCATTAAGTTAAAACCACTATTCAACTCAAAGTCAAAGCAATATAAAACAATAAAATAAAATCAATTTGAACATAGGATAGAGAGAAGCAGGAATCAAGATTATTGGTTTTAGTTGTCAACCTCGAAATCAAGATGTATCATGCCGCTTTGCGCAGGTACACAACTAGTTTATTTATAAAAATGTCATAAAAACGTGTTATAATGCAAAAAAAAAAAAACGTTATATAAACTTAATACAACGCCTTTAGATAA
Source organism: Arctium minus (assembly GCA_954870635.1). Lineage (NCBI taxonomy): Eukaryota > Viridiplantae > Streptophyta > Magnoliopsida > Asterales > Asteraceae > Arctium > Arctium minus. The sequence goes on along the minus strand of OX941080.1, from coordinate 37,727,821 downwards.
GACACTTTATTTTTTAGTCCTATAAATTAAGTGTTATAAGTAATTATCCATTACAATTACTTCAAAATCAATGAATCAAACACCCAATAAGTTGATGTTAGGCGGTGTAAATTATTTTAGCCACTTAAAGGTGCAAGCATATTTTTTTGTTGTGTAAAACTATAAACATATTTCATTTGATGAAACTAAAAGCATTTTTCGTTGGGTCATGAATTCTTAACCTAACTTGCAATCTAACTCTTCAAAGAAAAAAATAACTTTTCAAAGAAATGAATTTCAATTGATATAATATATTTAGGATAAACTTGTTTTTATTTTCTGTTAATTTTTGGATTTTGGGATTAAATAGATATTTATTTGTGTTTAGGGCTAATAACAATGTTAATTTGGAGATAACTATTTAAAATTAGTTTGTTTATATTTGTCCATAACTCTTTAGGCTTTAAGATTATTTTTTTAGCATAATTTGGGACTACATCTTTAGTATTAATATTTATATTTGGGATAACTCTTTAGACTTTGGAATTAATTTATTAGTCTTGTTAATTCAATTGTTATGTAAAATGTATCTTTTAAAATATATTTTCTTAAACATAAATTAAATAAAGATATTTCTTCTTAATACGTAATTTTTATTTAATAATTAAATTTTTTATTTTATAGTAATTATTTTGTAGTACTAATAACAAAAATCATGAATCCACCTTTGAGAAGAAAATACCAATAAAAAAGTTTGTAAGCATTATCAGTTATAGTAAAAATTGAAGATGAAAAATACATGTAAAAATATTATGTTAAAACAACAAAAATAGTAAGGTTGATGACACAAATATTTTTATTGCATGTATTATAAATAATTAATTTACTTAATGTTATTAACTTATTATTATATATGTATAATTTTTTAAAACTCTATATTTAAATTCTATGAAATTAAATGATATTCAACTTATAAACGATTCACATATATGATAAACGTTATGCGAACTAATATGAAAAAGTATCTATAATTAAACCTAAAATAAATTAAATCGTATTCTTAACTTTAAATATAAAATATTTAAATTATAATAAAAAAAAATTATCACGTTTTTTTACCAATTATAAAATTCTCATTTTTGATAAAAGATTCTTGTTTTTTAGTATAATTTATTTGATTCAAAATTTAATTAAAATTTAAATATTTTAAATTTAAAAATAAATATGTATTTTCTATATTAAATTTAATTATAAAGCTTTTTTATGTCATAATTTATTGCATTCGATAATTATCTTGTATTTAAATATGTTTATCACTTAATTATTAATATTTAGTTTATAGATTTGAAGGAATTTTAAAATGGGTGGTTTATTTTGCAACCCAGTAAAAGGTTATAACCATGTACAACCATCATCTAACCCATTCATTTAGCTCATTCATTGTTTAGATACTAGATTGATTGTTGGATTGCATCAATGATTATTGATTTCATACAATAATGTTACCTAGAATATATAATTAATATTTCATTAATAACATAGAATGCATATTGTTTCATGAAAGTATCACCTTCATCCAGTACATCGCATGAACTGTTATGTGCATCAACATCTGTTGTACAAATTCAACGAAATCATGTAAATTCATTTAGAGAACCAACTAGAATCCAAATGTAATGAATGTTTAGATGAGTGTTACACGGGGTTGTAATCTTTTACTAGGTTGTAAAATAACTGCGACCATTTTAAAAGATTGTATTTATATAATAGTTACTTGTAAACACAAAGTTTAAAAGATTATATATTATCAGACCATACCTAATGTTTAATATATGTTTTCAAGACTTGTAATTAATTTCTTTTTAATATAGTATAAATAAATGAGATGTTACTATTATGTTTTTTAACATAATATAAGAGTATCCACATCAATATTGTAAATGACCTTGCAAGATGACATAACATGTCCATGTAGCTTGCAAGATGTCTTAGAGGTTGTTCGATTGTGGCTTAATGGGTTGTATAGCCCATATAACTTATTTGTTCAACCATACTTTGTTGTTCGGAAGTGGCTTACTGGGTTAGTGTAACACTCTAAAAATATGGGCCAATTTAAACCTGAATAATAGCGGAAAATGACATCTTATAATTAAAGTGTGTCACCCTAAGGAGGGGAAATAGTACGGTGTTTACAAACCCAAATGACTTAAAAGATATAATTCGACAACCTAATAATCTAAATGAAACTATTTCAGATTACAGTCGGGTGTCTCTATCCTTCCAAAATGATATTCAACAAAACAACTACACCGGTCTATACTTCTCCAAAAATGCTACTCTCGACCACTTGGTTGTTCACTCAATCCCGAAAAGCCCCGCCGCTAAGATGACCTGCCATACATGACATTTAAGAAGAAGTGTTATGCTAACGCCTAGAGAGAACAAACATTTATTAGCAACAGTAATAAAGCCGTTTGGAAAGAGAGTTATTTTGGTAACCGGAAACTAAATCAATCAAATAAGGAAATCATCAACAATTATACCACATTTAATCCAATAACAATTAACTTTATGAGCTCAACTCCCCTAAGTCTATTACTCAAGAAAACACCAAGTCAACCTCTCTAGGTCTATCCTTGGGAAGTTCTAAAACGGGAACTTATGCACCAAGGAGTTACATCTTACTGCCTATGGGACGTTGCCCGACCATATAGGTCCACACCTTACTTACCATGGTGACTTGATGCCTATTTCGTGCCAAAATAGTGGCTCGATGTCCAAACTCAAGACATCAATACCACCGTGCCTATGGATCTATTGCACTAAAACTAAAACCGAAACACAAGGTAATACACCAACTCTTAATAATGTACAAGCACTTTGATACCCATACTTATTCACAACTACATAAAATTAAATGCCATGACCTCCCAATCTTGCAGGATGTTTGTAAAATTCCAAGGCCTCACCAAACACCATATATGAACATTAGTTCGACGTAAGTAATCATTATTCCCTAAACTTGGGTCAAAATCCCAAGTCATCATGAAACCCTAATTTAGTTGGGTTTATTCATATTCCATAACTATGAAACAAGTGGAGAAATATTATAGATAGAGGTTATTAAATGCCTCCCATCCCATTTCAACCACATTTATCAAGGCCAAACCCTAACATCTCCCAAAAGCAAGTTTAGATCAAAATATCAAACTCAAATAGATGAACTAGGATATGTGTAGAAGTTTAAAACACTAAGATTTGACATGTATGAAGTTTAGAAGAGTAGATGAATTCACCTTGCTAGGTTATATAAATATAAACCCTAGATAATGGATGGATTAGAGAGAGAAGGGAAAAAGAGTGCTTGAAGCCTTGAATCACTAGAATCCCTTAATAAGTGCCAAGGATTTCCTACACCAACCATTTAATCACCACTTAAAGGATCCCCTTATGATAATGAATGAAGAGAGAAAGATGCCCTACCTTTTCCTCCAAAGAAACCATCCCAACAAGAGCAAGAATGAGAAATGAGAGTAAAAAGTCAGATTCCATGAGATAAATGGACCTGGGCCCGACCGCGATAATGCCTAGTGAATGTGACATATGTCACAATCACTGGCAAGGTCGCGTCACCCAACCCGCTCTTGGTACACTCTTCGCGACAGTGCCCTGCGAGAGTGATACTTTATCACAATCGCGGGCACAATCGCTAGCTTGCCCCAGCATACGATACATCCCACGCAACAATGCTCCACGATAGTGACAGGGTTTCACAGTTGCGGGCATAGTCTCTGGCCCTGTACCGAAGCCTGACTTTGGTGATTTTGCTCTACGACGATCCTCAACACAAAAAGGGGGTATTTATACTATGGTTCCCACATAAATAAAAACATTGTAACAAGACAAACACCATCATAATAACATTCGAGACTAGAGAATTATAGAGATCAATAATATCATAAATCTGTGTGTTACAGTTAGAAATGGGCTTATTCGCTCAACGTGGTAAGGAGAGACATATGCATACAACCTTCACTTTCCATCCCTGCCCCTCTTGATAAAACAAAAAAAGATATGCCAAACCTCATCCATCAGTCTTAGAATCATGGAATCAGATCGATCACTCCCTGGATCGAAGAAATCACGATCGATAAATTCCTCCCTGAATCAATGAAATCTTAATTGATTGATCCCTGTGAAACACTCTCTGGAAACGACCCTCTTCATCTCTAAAATCGATCTGCTCCTTCTTTGTGATCGATCTGGTCCTATGAAATCGATCTGCTCCTTCTCTGTGATCAATAGGTTCCTCCTTGAATCAAAGAAATATCGATCGATCGATCCCTGGAACACTCTCTCAAATCGACCTTCTTCTTCTCTAAAATCGATATGGTCCTATGAAATCGATCTGCTTCTTCTCTGTGATCAATCTGGTCCTATGAAATCGATCTGCAACTATTGAGAACATCTACCAATACTGGGAAAGGGTTTATCTTCTAGATATCGTATAACAACTGCTCCCATGAAAGTTCCATCTAGTTTTACACTTAAGAAATTTTGGAGAATTTCATTGGAGGGGATGGAATCGATTTGCTCCTTCTCTGTGATTGATCTGGTTCTTAACTTCTTATTAGATCCTTGGCACTAGTGTAGGAGATGGATTTTACATGGGTTTTTTTGTTGTTGTTGGAGTTCCTCTTTGGTGGCCTTGATCTTCCTGTTAGTAATTTCATTCAATGATGTTCAAAATTTTGCCTTGATTCTTGGAGTTTCGTAGATTTCAGTTTCAAAGAAAAAGACACTTTGAAACATTTCAAGAGCTCGATCACAATTCACAGATGACTCAACTAAACTGAAATACAATGTGAAGATGTTTCTGGACTTGTTATTCAAAGTGATTTGGTTTAGGCATATCATTGTCTTAGTTTTTTTGACAGACTCATTTTCTTCTAAATTTTAAAATTAATCCTTAATGTTGATGTTTTGGGGTGTGGTGCTCGATGTTTTTGTGTGTGATCCTTCCAAAAAATACCGACACTTTGTTGACAAAAGAGAAACAACCGGTTGGGTATATCGATTAGGGGCAAGTATGCTTAAACTTCCATACATATATAGTGGGGTAAAATGGTCATTTCTAACATTCAAACTGTTTATTCAGCTCAACAACCGAACAACAATTTATATGATATCATACAAGCAACTTTATCCATACAGGTCTTAATGGATAACGTGTAACACCCTGATTTCCGAAAGGTATCACTTCAAGTTAATTCAGAAACCGATATATTAAGGAAAAATAAGATATTTTATTTTGGACTTGAATCCCAGACTTTATAGCCATGATGGATGAATGATTCAATTACGAGTCCAATGGTTCTTTTCGGCCCGAAAACGGAGCTATAACGAAGAAGTTATGACCGAAATGGGATTTGACCAAATAAGAAGAAAAATCAATTTCAAAAGTGGGCCAAAATCAGTGGCTGAAGTACCTTGTTATGTGGGTTGCTGAAGCTAAACCCACGGAGCAACCTACCAGAAGGAAAATTAGGGTACCTTGTTATGTGGGTTGCTGAAGCTGAACCCACGGAACAACCTACTAGAATGAAAATTAGGGTACCTTGTTATGTGGGTTGCTGAAGCTTAACTCATGGATCAACCCACCAGAATGGTGCTGGACGTTTTTTATACATTATTTTCCCCAAATATTTCTCATTTCTCATCTTCTTCATCTCAAAATTTCTCTCCCAACCCTTCCCTTCACCTACTTCTTCTAAGCTTCTTTCAACCACCAAATCATCACCAATTGTTGCTAGAGTTAAGAGTATCATCCAAGATTTCGGTTTGGAAGCTTCACCACCATCTTCATCTTCTCCAAGTTTTATCTTCTTGGATCTAGGGTTCTCTATTTTCTGGGTTTTTGGTTCAAAACCTTGAAGGTGAGTTTACTAAACTTTTGTTAAAACTGGATACACATCATATTTGTTTAATTGTTGTTATTATCACATATTTGCTCAATATGGTCATCTTTACGGGTTTATGTATTTGATGGTATTTCCATGAGATTATGTGAGATATGTGTATATGAAGTGTCATCCCATGATTTACTCTATGTTGTGTAATTATTTGAGGATTTCCATTATGTGTGCCCACAATGGGTATTGGACATGAATAAGGAATATATGTTGGTATATCATGATGATTTCCATTTGGAATATATTCTTGGTGATATTGTATCTATAACGTGGCTATGTGGATGTTTAAGTCTTATGTTGGACTCATGCTATTAGGAGGGTGATATTGTACCTATGGTTGGTATTGAATTATATTTGGTTGAAATATACCTAAGGACCTCCTATATGCTTTATGTTGGACGAACCAAGTCAAGGACACAAGGAGGATGTAGTCGTAGGCGCCACCGTGATGGTATGTGCTTAGACCTCCGCCACTCAGATAAGGTGGAATTTTTGGGTGAGTCGGGCCTTTGGGGTGCGCCTTGTTATAAGGGCATCAAGGTACATTGACTCTGGGGTGGAATTGATTGGTGCTATGGGTATCCCCCGTTGACTCCATACATGTGGAAAATTGGTTAACTACTGATAAGAATTGTATATGTTCTACCATGCTATTTATTATTCAACTCACTAGGCTTTTTGGCCTAACACTTGTTTGGTGTCGATGTGTATCTCAGGTTTTAGCGGCACCGGTTCTAAGCGGGCATAGTGCTTGGGTGAGAGATTTGGAAATATTGCAATTGGACTTACTTTTGGTAGGAGAACCTTTGGGTCTATAAATGACTCCCTTATTTGTAATCTGTTTTCTAGTTATGGAAATTAGATTAGTTTATGGTTATTTATTGTCTGTTTAATTACGATTGTATTTAAACAGGTTTGTGTATTTTCCCCATTTTTGGGAGGCTCTTGCTTTGGCAATTTTAAATATCGTATGTTCGTTTTTCGGATTTTTGTTATCCCTATTTTTAGGGTGTTACAAGTTGGTATCAGAGCTCTAGGTTAAGTGAACTAGGCATGATTGTAAGATGTCTAGACTTAGACAGAGTACGTTAGGCAATGATTTGTGAGATGGGTAGAATTTCTAAGATGGGTTAGTCTTAGAGTCGAAGGAAACTATAGTTATCAAGCGTTGTGGCGATGGTAACGAGAACCTTTATGTATTATATGTTCATAATCTCACCTAGCTAATGTTATTATGATGATATTTATATGTGATGGTGCTTGAAGTGCCGTTACTGTGACAATTGGTAATGTAGTAGTACGTTCTCTTGTGCTTGGTTTACTAATGTTATGATACTTGGTAGACGTGATAGTACGTTTCCTTCGTGTTCAATTCAGTTAATCTCCTTCTTATTCATCCTCGTGCTTGTATGAACTGCCTTGGTATGTCGACCGTTGGGGTAGTAAGAAAGTTTCTGAATGGGTAACTATTAGAAAAAGTTGATGATTTTATTATTCGTTACTTGGAGTAACGGTAAGTATGGTGATTGCATTAAGTGGACAATTTCGAGTCGGATATTGATTAGATTAGAACCATAGACTTTTTGAATCGATGTATTCGAGGAGAAATTGTAAGGTGGACCTATGAAGTCTGTGGTTTTACCTTAAGATGTTGAGCATCTGGATGACGATAGTGCAACTAGAGAAATCGAGGAGCGTGAGTTCAAGTTGATTTGTGAAGACGGTGTACATGCCAAAATATCCATTTTAAGGTGTTTATGTGTTTTACATGAAATTATCAAATGTTGGGTTAGTTGGTAACCTTTGATTATTTGAAGTATTTATCTTTATAAACTTTGTATAACACCACATTTGGGATTTTTGGACATTTTGATAAAGGGTCACAAATCAATGTGTTTTAACGTTTTATTGCATAAAACGATCTTTGGTCAAACAAATATACTTTTGAATGGTTGTCGGTTTTTATGCGTCATTCATGAAATGGAATGTTTTATGAAGCATTACTTGCATATTTATGTGAAGTATTTGAATGTATGTATATAGTCCCATTTTATGATTTCCATTCTTATCAGCAGTTAAACTTGGAAAGGCGTATTTGAAAATAAATGAGTCTTTAGGACTTCGGTCCGGTTTAATAGCCCAATTGTGAAATACCAAGTATGATGGCGGTTAACGCGCATCAATTGAGAATTACATGTTCTGAGTACGTTGGTCATTCAATCGGAGTCATGTACTGTTTAGACTGTAATGCAGTGGATTCATATGTATATGAGTCGGTCTTTATTATTTAAAAAGAAAATAGGCTATTATTTATAAGTTACTTATTTTAAAGTGCTTGTGTTTTACATTAAATTGTTAACTGCTGATAAGTTTTGGGTTATTTGGATATATTTAACTTTATAAACTTATGTAACACACATCTTCATGATTTTTGGTCATTTTGATAAATAAATCATTTTGATATATTTCCTTTACGATGTAATATAGAAATGGAAGTTATTTTATATAATTGTCCATTTGATGCATACGATTTTATAAACCGTTGGAAAATACATGTCATTGAACTAGGAGTCGTTTTGGAAACATGAAGAGAAGGAGTTCATTTGGAAAAAACATTTTGTTGCAACCAATGAGAAGTTTTGGTTATTTTGAAATGTTTAGTTTTATGAACATGTCGAGACATCCATTTTGGAATCTTTGGGTATTTTGGTAAATAAATCATGTAGAGATGTTTCCTCGATGATTTTACATATATAATTGGAGTTCAATTGACGTAAGTGTCATTTTGTATATTTGATTTTATAAACCTTTTTCAGAAAACACATATTATTGTGTTATGAGACATTTTGAAAACATAAGAGTATGAGTTCATTTGAAAAATGGTTGTCGCAACCAGCGACGAGATTTTAGTTAATTATACTTTTGGGTCGTGTTGTTTGCATAATTGTTGGTCAAACGTATTTCGATGTCTCTATTGGTTTTCATTGGGAACTTATGTAAACTATTGGGTTTTTTGGCTCGATTTTAACTAAATGGAGTCTTGAAGAAATTTGTACGGTTTAAAAACAGTGGTATTGTTTCCCTTTGAGTTTAGTGGGAGCAGTTCAATACACATATCATGTATGCATATTTTATTGGAAATTTCCGTCATGGTATTTCATCCAATGTTTTAGAACGATGAGAGCATGTTTATATTTGGCTTTGAACTCGAAAAAGACATAAATTATTTCATGTTTTAACCAGGTGCATACGCATATCAATCTACTAGCTTTGTGAAATAAACGGTCGAATGAAAATTTTGTAGTGAAAGCTTATTTCGTGCCACATTGTGACTAAAAGAGAGAAAACTTTAAGAGTTCGATATTGTAAGCATGTGGTCTTGGATTTTGCGAACATTTTATTTATACAGTTTGGAATTAAACTAAATTACTCTTACAATTGCTCAAATCGCATGCATATGTCTTTACTAAATTTTGGGGAATAAACAGATGTATGCGAGTCACGATGGGAAGTTTTATTTCATGACATTTCATGGTTAATTGCCGAAATTTTGGGAGTTGTACAAACTTTTATTGCACATGTTATGGGACGGAAAGTTATTTTCATACGCATAGCATAAATCGATGCATACTAAGACTCTAGTAGTCCGTTTGAAAATTTTGTTACGCATCTTTCATTATCGTTTTATTAGCATAAGTATTGATCAAATGAGTTTTGAAAATGGTTTTATATGCGTGGCATTGGTGATCAATTTTGAAACCTATCGAATGCACGATAGTGTATTTTTACCGCACGTTTAATTGTTATAAAACTTAGGTATTTGAGGGTTTTATAAATTTCAAATTGGCATGGTAGTGTGAAAAAAAACCTTGAACTCATTGGGCTATAAGTGTCAGTCCCCTCGTGTTAGAAGTCGCTATTAAGGATTAAAAGAGTCCTCGGAGTTTGAGGCGTTAGACATGTGCTTTCTCCCAGTTAGTTAAGTAACGATCTTTATGCTTCGTTAAACCTACAAATTAAAACCGTGTTTGGTTGTTTGGGTATGGTTGGTTTTGGAATTGTGGGAATTTGGTACGATGGCATGCTATGTGTCGGTGGTGTACTATATTGTTGGGTATTCATGGATAATGATGATGTTATGGTTGACTAGTAAGGATATTGGATTTGGGTGACTACTTCTAAGAGTAGGTGTCAACTTTGAATCGACATTGTTGGTCGGGAATGAAAATAGTTGGTAGTATACCCACGTTTGCATAATAGTCATTCCGGGTTAGGTGTTGGCGCTTGATTTTGAGGAAATGACTGTTAGTGTGCTTCAGTGTACTTCCGTTAGGTCTGGTGTGTCTGCAGGACAAACGGTAAACTTAAGGAAACTAGATGTTGATAATTAAGAATCAACCATTGGTATTTTGATAATTGTCAGAACTTTCGCTGATTTGGAAATCGATGCTTGAATGCATGGTGGGAGTTTGGTGGTAATGTTATTACATTTGGTGAGAATGTCGAGGTGGACTTTAAGTACAAATCGATTATCGATGAGACCTTGATGTGTCATATTTAGAGGTATCTAAGGGAAATGTTTGCGTTGGAGTATTTTTGGTGGAAATGATTGAATAAGGTCCAAAGTTACTCTTAAGGTAATATGAGCAACATAAGGTTGGGAGGCAGCCGGGATGTAATGATTAAGAAAATGATTAAACAAGGACTCAAGTTCATCCCGTCATGGCCTTGATCTTCCTGTTAGTAATTTCATTCAATGATGTTCAAAATTTTGCCTTGATTCTTGGAGTTTCGTAGATTTCAGTTTCAAAGAAAAAGACGCTTTGAAACATTTCAAGAGCTCGATCACAATTCACAGATGACTCAACTAGACTGAAATACAATGTGAAGATGTTTCTGGACTTGTTATTCAAAGTGATTTGGTTTAGGCATATCATTGTCTTAGTTTTTTTGACAGACTCATTTTCTTCTAAATTTTAAAATTAATCCTTAATGTTGATGTTTTGGGGTGTGGTGCTCGATGTTTTTGTGTGTGGTTCTTCCAAAAAATACCGACACTTTGTTGACAAAAGAGAAACAACCGGTTGGGTACATCGATTAGGGGCAAGTATGCTTAAACTTCCATACATATATAGTGGGGTAAAATGGTCATTTCTAACATTCAAACTGTTTATTCAGCTCAACAACCGAACAACAATTTATATGATATCATACAGGAAACTTTATCCATACAGGTCTTAATGGATAACGTGTAACACCCCAATTTTCGAAATGTATCACTTCAAGTTAATTCAGAAACCGATATATTAAGGAAAAATAAGATATTTGATTTTGGACATGAATCATAGACTTTATAGCCATGATGGATGAATGATTCAATTACGAGTCCAACGGTTCTTTCCGGAGCGAAAACGGAGCTATAACGAATAAGTTATGACCGAAACGGGATTTGACCAAATAATAAGAAAAATCAATTTCAAAAGTAGGCCAAAATCAGTGGCTGAAGTACCTTGTTATGTGGGTTGCTGAAGCTAAACCCACGGAGCAACCTACCAGAAGGAAAATTAGGGTACCTTGTTATGTGGGTTGCTGAAGCTGAACCCACGGAACAACCTACCAGAATGAAAATTAGGGTACCTTGTTATGTGGGTTGCTGAAGTTGAACTCACGGATCAACACACGAGAATGGTGCTGGACGTTTTTTATACATTATTTTCTCCAAATATTTCTCATTTCTCATCTTCTTCATCTCAAAATTTCTCTCCCAACCCTTCCCTTCACCTACTTCTTCTAAGATTCTTTCAACCACCAAATCATCACCAATTGTTGCTAGAGTTAAGAGTATCATCCAAGATTTCGGTTTGGAAGCTTCACCACCATCTCCATCTTCATCTTCTCCAAGTTTTATCTTCTTGGATCTAGGGTTTTCTATTTTCTGGGTTTTTGGTTCAAAACCTTGAAGGTGAGTTTACTAAACTTTTGTTAAAACCGGATACACATCATATTTGCTTAATTGTTGTTATTATCACATATTTGCTCAAAATGGTCATCTTTACGGGTTTATGTATTTGATGGTATTTCCATGAGATTATGTGAGATATATGTATATGAAGTGTTATCCCATGATTTACTCTATGTTGTGTAATTATTTGGGGATTTCCATTATGTGTGCCCACAATGGGTATTGAACATGAATAAGGAATATATGTTGATATATCATGATGATTTACAATTGGAATATATTCTTGGTGATATTGTATATACAACGTAGCTATGTGGATGTTTAAGTCTTATGTTAGACTCATGCTATTAGGAGGGTGATATTGTACCTATGGTTGGTATTGAATTATATTTGGTTGAAATATACCTAAGGACCTCCTATATGCTTTATGTTGGACGAACCAAGTCAAGGACACAAGGAGGATGTAGTCGTAGGCGCCACCGTGATGGTATGTGCTTAGACCTCCGCCACTCGGATAAGGTGGAATTTTCGGGTGAGCCGGGCCTTTGGGGTGCGCCTTGTTATAAGGGCATCAAGGTACATCGACTCTGGGGTGGAATTGATTGGTACTATGGGTATCCCCCGTTGACTCCATACATGTGGAAATTTGGTTAACTACTGATAAGAATTGTATATGTTCTACCATGCTATTTATTGTTCAACTCACTAGGCTTTTTGGCCTAACACTTGTTTGATGTCGATGTGTATATCAGGTTTTAGCGGCACCGGTTCTAAGCGGGCATAGTGCTTAGGTGAGAGATTTGGAAATATTGCAATTGGACTTACTTTTGATAGGAGAACCTTTGGGTCTATAAATGACTCTCTTATTTGTAATCTCTTTTCTAGTTATGGAAATTATATTAGTTTGATGGTTATTTATTGTCCGTTTAATTACGATTGTATTTAAACAGGTTTGTGTATTTTCCCCATTTTTGGGAGGCTCTTGCTTTGGCAATTTTAAATACCGCATGTCCGTTTTTCGGATTTTTGTTATCCCTATTTTTAGGGTGTTACATAACGAACCGAACATTCCTTTACACTTGCTAAATTAGAAAGATCATATGCAATGTCAAGTGGATAAGATATTAACATTTTTGTTTAATCTAATTCATTTATTAGTTTGTTTAAACATTAATTATTAATATTTTATTAAATTTAATTCATTTATTAATTTGTTTGAACATTAAATTTTAGTATTTTATTAAAATTTCTATCTACAATTTACTTTAAATAAATGATATTTTTTATGGAATGTCTTTTATTACTATTATAATTTACTATATTTAATTAACTATTTATATTATAAATATATAATATTTAGTATTTTTTGTGATATTAAAAATTATTAAAATAGTTAGTGATGTGGCAATAGAGACCACTTTTGAAAGGAGTTTGAGCTTTCATTGATGTGTGAGATGTTATTGCAAAACTGATGTGACACTTTAAAAATGAGTTTGTGCTTTCATTGATAGGATGGTCTAAAGTTTAACTCTTAACTTGTCAGATAAAGAAAAGAGCGAGTTTTTATTAATTCTAGAACAATATATATATATATATATATATATATATATATATATATATGAGCCTAATCAAATGAGAATTAGGCGGTCTGTGGTAACCGTGAGATCCAATATGAGCCACTCATTTTATATAATTAATGTTATTCTTAAAATAAAGTAAAATGATAATTTGGTAATTTAACAATTTTTATTTTTTTTATTATAAATAAAATCATTAATTACTCAATCCATAATTACCTAACTGATTACAATTTACCATACTTATCATTTTGAAACGGATGATAACCCACGCCTCTCCATAATGGTATCACAATGTATCACAGTGGTGTCACAATGTATCACAGTGTGGTATCATAGTCGGTATTTTAGTACATCTTGTATGTATTTTGAGTATCACGCTCATGATCGTTTGAATGTATATTTTTTTTAATATTGTCGATATTTTTAGGTATCACATTGTATATTATAGTTGTATCACAGTGGCATTATATTTATATCACAATGCGTCTTATATTTACTTTGGGTATTACACTGATGAATGTTTGTATGTGGATCTCGAATGTCAAATTTTATATATAGAGAGAGAGAATCATAATACCTAAAATGCTCTTTAGTTAAAATTTAAAGTAAAATTACCAAATATATTAATTTTCTAATTTATTCTGTGATGTGTGGATGAGATTGGATCTCACAGTTATCACAAAATATTAAGTTTTCCCTTGAATGACCCCCTATATATATATATATATATATATATCAATAAGATGAGGTAAAATCAACTTTCTTTATCATGCTCTTTTCTTTACGATCCATCACCTCCCCCAACTTCCGTTAAAACTCGCAATCAAGAGTATTCATGTAATCTTTTTTTGTCGAAAGTAGTACGTTGGTCAATATTAGTAAAAAACTATGTTAAACTTATTCGTTTACGGCATGTTTTTATGGACCAAACTTTCTAAAAACGCCTTTCGTACAAAAGTCGAAACCTAAAACCCTTTGATCAATAAATCATAGTTATCGAATTCCTTTCTACGCTAAGTGTTATTATCTTACTCGTGAAATCAAAATGGATCATAAGAGCATCTCTAACAGATTCCCCAAAATTTCTCCAAAAGGGAGAACCAAAAGTCAAAATCTTAAAAAAAAATAATAATAATATTCATCTCAAATATATTCCCCATTTTGGAGAATCAAACATTGATTATAATATTAGAACATATCCAACAGATTCCCAAAACATTCTCCAAAATGGAGGAAGTACGAGAGAGATGACGAAAATCTCCAAATTTGAAGATATCTCCAAAAATGATTACATGTGATAGAGAAATGATTTTTTATCCATTGTACCAATAAATTGATTTAAATTAAATGTATAGAAGAGAGAATAAATATTTTATTAATTGTATCGAATATTTTAATAATATAATTAATTATGTAATCTTCAAAATAGATAATCTTTTGGAGATAAATGTGATTTTTTTAGAGATTTTCACTTGCTCTTAAAATATTCTATTTATTTATTAAAATATTATTTCTCCTTTTACATATTTATTTTCAAAGTTTCCTGAACCCCTCAATTGGTAATTATTTTTGAAGTGATCAACATATTTGGAGAAAAAACTTTCCTTTCTCCATTTTAAAGAGGCTAATGGAGCAAAATATTTAAAGAAAAGATGCTTTTAAGTTATCGTAAAATCATGATAAACCTTAAAGTCAACTATATGCAACATGCATTTAAAACAAATTAAACGACCAATAATTAATTAATTATATATACATGAGCCACTACTAGTGACCCTAGTGGCTCTATCTCGATTCATTTTCTTGCCTTGTTTCTAACAATGGGCACCGTTGATGACCGGAAATCATATCCTCCTCCCACCGGCGGTGACGATGATGATGACGTTTCCCCAATTGAAGAAGTCCGGTTAACCGTCACTAACACCGACGACCCAACCTTGCCGGTTTGGACCTTCAGGATGTGGTTCTTGGGGTTGATTTCATGTGGCCTTCTTTCTTTCTTCAACCAGTTTTTTTCTTACCGAACTGAACCACTGGTCATCACTCAAATCACAGTCCAAGTGGCAACTTTACCCATTGGCCATTTCATGGCAGCAATTCTCCCGGAGACCAAGTTCCGGCTGCCGGGATTTGGATCGAAATCGTTTTCTTTAAACCCGGGTCCGTTTAACATGAAGGAGCATGTGCTTATTTCAATATTTGCTAATGCTGGAAGTGCGTTTGGGAATGGATCAGCTTATGCGGTCGGCATTGTCACCATCATCAAAGCTTTTTATCACCGGAAGATTTCTTTTCTGGCCGGCTGGTTGCTAATTATTACAACCCAGGTAAAAATGTATATTAACCTGATCACTTTCGGGCCGTTTACCAAAATGCTTACCGGGTAAGCGCTTACCGGCAAGGACATTACCCTCACTTACCTTATTGTATAACATTCCAACCATCAAAATTGATTGTTGGTGTTCGAGCCCCACTAGCAGCACTTGTGGCCACTGAGGATAATCTCAGGGTTGCACGCTTTAGCAGCTGGGCCAAAGGCCCTAATTGCCAGGGATTAGTTTGGGCCATAGGCCCAGGATACCCTTTTCAAAAAAAAAATTGATTGTTGGTAAGCTTTTGAAACCCGGTAATCGCTTACCGGGTAAGAGTCATTTTTCTCGCTTACCGGGTAAGACTATAGGTCCTTGTTATGGCTCTAGGTAAGATTATAGATAGTTTTCATGCTCCATAAGTAATAATCGTAAGGTAAATTATATTGGTAAGCGCTTGCTTACCCGAGCAAATATTTAGTAAACCGCGCGCCCCTTAATTGTTCTCCGGTGAACTTGTAATTTTCTGGCGAATGTTGAATTTTGATGGTGGTTTGGCAGGTGTTAGGTTACGGATGGGCGGGTTTGTTGAGGAAATATGTGGTGGAGCCGGCTCATATGTGGTGGCCGGGGACTCTTGTTCAGGTGTCTCTTTTCCGGTAAAGCAATTTCATGCCTTAAAAATCAATTAATTTTACATTTATGTTCTTTAGGTTGAGTTTTAATTTGGCAACTAATTAATTAAAGTTTATGAACGTTAAAATTTAAAGTTGTTTATTATGAGTAATTATGATATTAAAATCGTGAATATCTGAGGTAATAAATGGGACGACCATAATTTCAGAAAATAAATAATTAATTGCTCTATTTGTAATTATGGAATACACATTCTATCAAATGATTGAGGTTGTCACATCTCAATGGAATTGTGGATTTGGTCCCGTGTTTTGTTACTTTCTTTGACTACGGTCCTTATAGTATGTTTATTGTGGATTTGGTCCATGAGGTATTCAATTTATTCTGGTCATGGTTCCTCTAACTAACGCATCCATTAATTCCATTAAATCAGGGACCATTTTAGTCATTTTCCCTAATTTATGTCTTTTTATGATAAGAAAAATAAAAAATATATTTTTAACACACACACACATATATATATATATCAAAATAAATAAAATAAGATGTTATTGTATGACTTGATTTTTTAAATTTAAAAAAAAAATAATTATATTAAATATGATTTAATTTTATTATTTTATGTAATGGTGGAAAAAGTTATGGTTTTATTGTTTTAATATAATTAAATTTTAATTTAAACAAACTAGATCATAAAATTATATCTTATTTTAGTTAGAGCGAATTAAATAAGATATATTTTTATGATTTGATTTATTAAATTAAAACTTTAATTATGTTAAAGGCGATACAATTTTATTGTTCTTTATTATCATTGCAACAAACAAGCTTATTTTCGATATTTTGACACCAAAATCATTGAAAATTATTGAGAAATGAACTCTAATTTTATCATCTTAAAATTAGAGGTTCCAATTTTCATATTGTTTTTCAATAAAAAAAACTCAAAACAAACCGTTTAGATTTTAACGAAATAAAATATTTAAGTTACGAATATTTTAACCCACAATAAAATTAACAAGAGTAATAAACTAATAATTACACATTTCTATTGATGGATGTTGTAGCTGATCTTCGCTATTTTCTAAATGATAACATGTTTTCATGTTGGTGTTACCTGAAATATGATGCTCTATGTTTTGCCTTGTGACTGTGGATTAAAATATTCGTAACTTAAATATTTTATTTCGTTAAAATCTAAACAGTTGATTTTTAATTTTTGACTGAAAAACAATATGAAAATTGGAACCTCTAATTTTAAGATGATAAAATTAGAGTTCATTTCTCAGGTTTTCAATGATTTTGTTGTCAAAATATCGATAATAAGCTTGTTTGTTATGATGATAGTATAATGACAATAAAATTATATCGCCTTTAACATAATTAAAGTTTTAATTTAATAAATCAAATCATAAAAATATATCTTATTTTATTCGTTCTAAATAAAATAAGATATAATTTTATGATCTAGTTTGTTTAAATTAAAATTTTAATTACATTAAAACAATAAAACCATATTTTTTTCCACCATTACAATAAAATAATAAAATTAAATCATATTTAATATAATTAATTTTTTTTAAATTTAAAAAATCAAATCATACAATAACATCATATTTTATTTATTTTGATATCTCTCTCTCTATATATGTGTGTGTGTTAAAAATATATATTTTATTTTTCTTATCATAATAAGACATAAATTAGGCAAAATGACTAAAATGGTCCCTGATTTAATAGAGTTAACGGATGCGTTAGTCAGAGGGACCATGACCAAGATAAACTAAATACCACAAGGACCAAATCCACAATAAACATATTATAGGGACCATAGTCAAAGAAAGTAACAAAGCACGAGGACCACATAGTAAAATAAAAGTACTTTGTATAGAAACCTACCTTTAAAAACTTAAATTTAATTATCTTCCAAAAAAACCTTTAATATAATGTTCACCACAAAACATTTCAAGTAAGGAAATTTAATGCTTTTTAACGGCATCTTGCTTTTCAAAATATATTTCTTTTTTTTTTCTTCACAAATTTTATGTTCCCTTAATTGTATCAAAAATATAATAATATATATATATTTTTTGAAATAATATATTTTCTTTTCTTACATGAAAACACGACATTTCTATCTAAAATTTCAAATTCTTTAAACTAGAAGCGTAATCGCGCAATGCAGTGAGATACATACCGATTTTAATGTTTTATTTTTTTTTGTTTTTTTTTTATTTACATTACGATTTTGGATGGTTTTAAGAAAGTGATAATGTTTCTTTTATTTATAAATTTGTTTAATTTAGGCTTAATAATATAACGTTTTTTATATAAAAAAATTAAGTATTTTGTTAGAATTCAATTATTATCTTATATATTTTAATGACATCTAGAAAAAATAACCAATTACATATTTAATAATATAATTAAAACAAATTTATAGTAATATAATATATTAATTAATAGTGATATATGAAAAGGTCTACATAAAAGGAAATCCCTGTACATACCAAATTGGTGGGTATTACAAGCATGCAGTAGTAGTATGTATCTTGTGCTTTGATACTTGTAAATTAAGAGATTTTTAAAATCTGGCATAAAATGATTGTACCTTGTGCCTAATAATTTGTATTTACGAGTTTTTTATCCGTACTTTATAATATAATATAGATATAGATAAAAGCCACATAAATCATGCAAATTTATTTATAACTACATATCAACTTTCACATACACACAAAGACACATTTTAAAGATGTACGTGCAAATTACATATCTTAAAAGCTCATTTGAATATTAACCGCATAAATATCATCATTATTAGAAAAATTGATCAAAATGGTTAAGTAACTTCATTTTATTCATTTTTTAGTCTAATCTTTTTTAACTGAACCAAAATAGTTAAGATTTCACAAGTATCCATTTTGAAACTTGTGAAATATATATTCTTTGAGCTAAATTGGGATCGGATTGATGTCCTTGATGACTTGCAGAATATTTATTGGGGGAGGCTAATTGCACCCATAACTTTACTAAGTGTACCATCATAATTAATTTTCTCCTCATACACATCAACATCAACATCTGCTTTACATTCCAAACGCATGAATTAACCTGATTTTGAAATAATTTTGGTGTAAATAGCACTCCCCTATTTATTTACAAAACAAAATTTCTTTGATGGTTTGTGAAATGACACACCAAAACTATATTTTAATATGATAAATAGATAGGTACAAAATCTTGGATATTTTGAGATAAATTAAAAAAATAAAAGAGAGTCATTTGAAAATACTCGTCAATTTCTCTAATTATTAGTTTCCACTTTCCACTCTTTGTTTTAAAGTCCAAACTTTGATTATTGTGATGAAAAAGTCAACTACGTTAAGTCATACGTGGTGGCTAAATCCGTTGACTAGTTGACTTTAAAATCCTCTCTCTAGGCCATGCGTATCTATATATGGAAATATGGAATATTTTGTATTTTCCTACTCCCTTTTTTTAAATATTTTTATTTTTATTTATTTTATTCTAAAATAAATATTTAGTTTAGAAAATAGATAATTAAATTATCAAAAACCTTAATCAATATATAAATATTTAAAAGTTGAGAAGAGAAATAAATTAATATGGATAAAGTTGTTATTTTGTTAAATAAAAGAGTAAATTACAAATTTCGTCCATGTGGTTAGCGAAGATTTTGGATTGGGTCTTCCAAAAGAAATAATTACATGGATGGTCACATTGGTTTTACTTTTATTATGGATTGGGTCCCTTGACCTAACTGTGGTAAGAGCATCCACAGTGTGCTCGTTGAGAGGTTTTTGGGAGCTTTTTAGGAGTTTTCAAAAAGCAAAAACCTCCTTTTGAGGTTTTTTAACATAGTGGAGAGGTTTTTCAATTGAGGTTTTCGTGAGGTTTTTCGTCATAGGTCGTAACTGTACGACCTGCTTTTTCGTATTTAATCAGTTTTAACTTTATAAAATTTTATAAAAGTTTCTTATTTAATCAGTTTTATTTATTAATCAGTTTTATTTATTAATATATTTAAAGTAATTCTATTTACAATAAGAACTTTATATATAATATATATTGTATTAAAATATTTAAAAAAATTATGTAAAATAAATACATAATTAAATTAATAATATTTTCTTGATATAAATAAATATGTATTTGCATGAATTTTAATGTATTTATTTTTATAAATAAGAATAAAAATAATATAAAGTTAAAATAGTGGGACCTTGAATAGTTTAAAAAAGTAATGAAAAAGCTTGTGTGAGGTTTTTCACATAGTGAAGATATATAAAGGTTTTTAAGTTGTTGAGGTGACAATAATATGTAAGAAAAAAGCTATGAAAAAGTTTGGTGAAAAACACGTACACTGTGGATGCTCTAACCTAGCTCTAGTTAAATTAAGGGTGTTTTTGTCATTTTACTTTTTAGTTTAAAAATAAATTTATTTCATATATTAGTTAATATAATATACACTTTATTTCTTTTATGTATATACATGTGTATATATCCCCATCCCCGACCGCTCACCACCGCCGTAAAAGAAACTCCATATTCATTTCCTCCTCCCTCTTCCCACCATCGATCAAAAAGGTTTTAGTTGTTTTCCGGCCAATAAGGTTTTAATTCACCATTCCAAGCTTCCAGGTTGACGTCATTTTTGACGAAGTTATGGGCCGACGAGTGGATTTTCCGGTTTCGTTCCGTTTCGGTGAAAATTTGAAGTACTTCAGGTACGGCTTGTTGGCTTCCGAACGACGTCATAAACTGAGTGCGAAAAGCTCACCGGAAACCGGATCAAAATTCGGGTGTGCGATCATGGTGGACTTCAATTGCTCGTCGAAGTTATACCGTCCGACTGTTTTAAGTCGCCAGTGGGAGTAACATGGACGACAAATCATCCTCCAACATAGCCAAAAGTCGGTTGTTAAAATAAATCGAATCGATGTTCACCACCCCAATCCAATGCCATGACTATTATCAACAATGGTTTAACCCACAAGCATAAAATAACAAAGGTTGAAGAGACCATAATCTTCAACTTTAATTCATCGGCGTGACCAGTAGTATTATTTGCATTGGAAACTAAAACAACGAGACCCAAAGGAAATAAGAGGATTTTTTAAAATTAAAAATAAAGGACAAAAATACCCTTAATTTAACTAGAGGTAGATTACTCGAGTTAGGTCAAGGGACCCAATCCATAACAAAAGTAAGACTATGGTGACCATACATATAATTATTTCATTTGAGGGACCCAATCCAAAACCTTTATTAACCGCAAGGACGAAATTTGTAACTTACTCTAAATAAAAATTATAATAATTATACATGTTTAAAATTATTTCATTTTTATTATGAACAATTATTGATGAAGAGAGTAATAAAGATTTATTAGATACTAATTTCTTGAAAAAATTTAAGGGTTTATATTAGATTATTTGCTCGCATAATAATATGTTTTTGATCACTAATACTAATATGAATCTATGTTATTATAAAACGGATATATTCGTGTTTACGTCATATATAAAATTTATTTATTATTTCGAATAAGAATGAAGAATCTGGAATTATAATGTTTCTCTTTTTTTTCTTTCACTCATCTGAATTTGTATCCCAATAAAACAATATAAAATCCATTTACAACTTTAGTACAAATTATAAAGATTGGTTCATACAACAACATTATTTATTTAAAAAACATGAGAACGACTAAGAACATACAAAACCATATATGATTTACGCACAAAATCATATATGATTCACGTGATTTTGCCGCGGTCAAAGTCGCATGCGGCCGTTAATGCCGAATCATATATGATTTTGCACATGATTTGTTGTTTTATTAAATAGTTAGCGTTCTCGTTTGAATCTTCCTCTAGATTTATATATATATATATAAAGAGGGAAGTTGAGGGGACAAATGCTAAATAAATGAAAAATCAAAAAAAATACTTCATCAACCGTTAGATTAATTGATCTAATTAATGCGATTAAAGAGGCGGTTACAACTTTATTTTAAAATTAAAATGATGTTGATCAAGAAAAAGGAAGTAAAATGTATGATTCATACTAATTGTTTTGCAGGGCGTTACACGAAAAAGACGAGCAACGTATGACGCGTGCAAAATTCTTCCTAATCGCGCTCATTTGCAGCTTCTCATGGTACCTAGTCCCAGGATACCTCTTTTCAACGCTCTCAAGCATCTCATGGGTCTGTTGGGCCTTCGCTGGTTCAGTGAAGGCCCAACAACTAGGTTCCGGCATGAGGGGTCTCGGCTTCGGAGCCATAACACTTGATTGGTCTGTTGCAGCATCATTCTTGTTTAGCCCTCTAATCAGCCCCTTCTTTGCTATTGTTAATGTCCTTTTGGGCTACGCAATGATTATCTATGTTGTTATGCCATTGTCCTATTGGGGTGTTGACTTATACGGTGCTCAAAGATTCCCCATATTCTCGTCGCATTTGTTTACGGCCGAGGGTCAAAAGTATAACATATCGGCGATTGTGAATGACAAGTTTCAGATAGATATGCTCAAGTATGAGGAGCAAGGACGGATTCATATAAGCACATTCTTTGCTCTAACTTATGGGTTTGGTTTTGCAGCTATTGCATCCACTCTAACCCATGTTGGATTCTTCTATGGAAGGTGAGATTTATGGGTTGTTTGGTTGGTTTTTCATCAAGGGTCTGTTTGTTAGCAGCTTAATGAGCTTAATGAGACTCACAACTTATTCAGTCAGCTATACATAATTGTTTGGTAATGGTTTAATGATATAGAAAGTGGCTTATTCAGTAAGCTTCTAGGGGGGAGCTTTATGTAGAAAGCCAACTTTTTTCCAAACTTGTCTCTCCCAATTAAAAAAAACATGTTTCTTCAATCTATAAAAAAACCATTCCAAACAATTATCTTCCCAATCTATACAGACAGATTAATCCAAACAAACAACTTTATCTATACATGACTTTAATAGAAAACCAACAAAACAATCCCTAAGTCATGTATGTATAAAATTGTCTGTGTGAATTAATGTCTATATAGATTTGTAAGGTTTTTGTTGGGAAGGGTTTTTTCATAGATGGAAGGAGCGTGTTTTTTACTTGGGAGGGACAGGTTTGGGAAAACTTAGCTTTGTGCATAAAGATCCCCCTGAAAGCTTATTGAATAAGTCATTTTTTATATCATTAAGCCACCATCAAACAATCATGGATAGCTGACTGAATAAGTTCTGAGTCTCATTAAGCTGTTAACAAACAGACCTTTAGTCTTTACTTCTTTATTTCTAGACCCTTATAATTATGAAAGACGACGAGAAGATTCAACCTCCAAGCTATACCTAGGTTTCTAGAAAGCTTGCGGTTAGATATGGGACTTTAAGTTTATAGGAATGACAATTTGTTTGTCGACCGACCAATGATGGTTGGACATCCTAAAAGACACATTCTGTTGTTCGTTTATCGAAGTTTCTTTGATAATAACTTATGTTGGAATCGTAAATTGCAGAGAAATCTATGATCGATTTCGAGCCTCGTATGAGGAGAAAGAGGACATACATACAAGACTCATGAAGAGATACAAGGACATACCTAACTGGTGGTTCCATTTGTTGCTACTAGTGACAATCATAATCTCTCTTATTCTTTGCACCGTCTTAAATGATCAAGTTCAGATGCCATGGTGGGGGCTTATCTTTGCTTCTGCCATTGCTTTCATCTTCACCCTCCCAATAAGCATCATCACTGCTACAACAAATCAGGTAATTAAGCACATAATTAAGACACTTCTTTAATTATATATATATAGCCAATTTTTGAAGATACAAAAAAAGGCTTTTGAAAGACTAATTGAACCAATTTTGTTTTATATACAGACTCCGGGTTTAAACATAATCACCGAGTACATTATGGGCGTTATTTTACCTGGAAGACCGATAGCGAATGTATGTTTCAAGGTTTATGGTTACATGAGTATGACACAAGCCATTTCATTCCTAAGTGATTTCAAGCTTGGACATTATATGAAGATTCCTCCTAGATCAATGTTCTTGGTTCAAGTACGTCAGTTTGATGTGTTTTTTTCCCCCTATATCAGATACAGGGTTGGGCTCCCGTGAGAAGTTGAGGTTAACGTGAGAAGCGTGAGAAGTGGTTATCAACCGTTGGATCAGAAATGGATGCACGTTAGGATGAGATGCACCAGATTAATTCTCTTCTAAGCCGCAATTCATGGGAGGGAATTTAATTAAAAATGATCAACGGTTCAGATCCATTTCTCACGCTTCTCACGTTAACCTCAACTTCTCACACGATCAATCGCCATCATATACATCGATTTCTAGATGAAAGTATATATATTAACCAACTTCTTGATTGAACCAGTTTATAGGAACAATTTATGCGGGAACTATAAACCTTGTTGTGGCAATATGGTTACTAGATTCGATCCCTAATATCTGTCAGGACGATCTTCTTCCATCGAATAGTCCGTGGACATGTCCCGGGGATCGAGTCTTTTTCGATGCATCGGTAATATGGGGTTTGGTTGGTCCAAAACGAATCTTTGGGAGTCTAGGAAACTACAGTTCAATGAACTGGTTCTTCCTTGGAGGTGCATTAGGACCCATCATAATTTGGCTCTTCTACAAGGCATTTCCTAAACAATCTTGGCTTCCACTCGTAAACCTTCCGGTGATTCTGGGATCAACGGGGGCCATGCCACCGGCGACACCCGTAAACTACAATGCATGGATTATAATAGGGACGGTATTCAACTATTTTGTTTTCCGGTACCGGAAGAAATGGTGGCAGAGGTATAATTATATCTTATCGGCTGCGTTAGATGCCGGTGTGGCTTTCATGGCGGTGTTGCTTTATTTCTGTGTGGGTGTTGAGGAAAAGGGGGTGAGTTGGTGGGGTACTGATGGAGAACATTGTGAATTGGCAAGTTGTCCGACGGCGAAAGGAATCAACGCCCATGGCTGTCCGGTTAACTAAAAAAAGCGTAAACGCCACCCTCTGAAGCGCCCCCCACTGTACCGGTCTCATGGTCATCATAGAAAGGGATGTTCGGTTAACTAATGAACGTTTACGTGTATTGCATGCATGTGTTTTGTAAGTTTGCATATTTAAGTAATCTTGTGTCTTTAAACTATATATTGATTCAAGAATGAATGAATGCATAGATACAACTTAGAAGGTCAATTAATGATGATGAAATCACAAGGTCAAGTATTTCCGTATGCTCCAAGTTTACCAACTACGTGTCTTAATCATAGTGAATTTTCAAATATAAGTATACTAGAAGTGTACTCGTGCAATGCAATTAGATACATCACGATTTTAATGTTTCATTTTATTTTCTGGTTTTTGTTGATTTACATTACGATTTTGGATGGTTGTGAGAGAGTGATAATGTTTTTTTTATATAAATTTGTTTAATTTAGACTTAATAATATAATGTAATTTATTTTGGTTTCATAATATAATTTTTTTATAAAATATTATGTTAGATTTTTTAATTATATTCTATATTTTTTATATTTAAAATTTGATTTTTATTCTATATTTAATTATGCTGAGAGTTATTTTAGGAAAGTTAAAGTGGGAAATGATTTTAGGAGAGTTAAAATGGTTAGAGATAATGATTGAAAATTAATAAATAGCATTAAATGTAGTACATATAGCTTTAATGGTTGTTTTTTAAGTAATTAACATTAAATTGCGGTACATTAAGCTTTAAGACTTGTTTTTAAGAGCTTTTTATGTCTTCTTTATAATATAGTATAGATATATAAATTTGTTTAATTTAGACTTAATAATATAATGTAATTTATTTTGGTTTCATAATATAATTTTTTTTATAAAATATTATGTTAGATTTTTTTAATTATATTTTATATTTTTATATTTAAAATTTGATTTTTATTCTATATTTAATTATGCTGAGAGTTATTTTAGGGAAGTTAAAGTGGGAAATGATTTTAGGGGAGTTAAAATGGTTAGAGATAATGATTGAAAATTAATAAATAAAATTAAATATAGTACATATAGCTTTAATGGTTGTTTTTTAAGTAATTAGCATTAAATGGCAGTACATTAAGCTTTAAGACTTGTTTTTAAGAGTTTTTTATGTTTTCTTTATAATATAGTATAGATAACTAGGGATGCCTTAATTGTTGTATGATAAATAAATGTCAGATGTCGAGTTTGACAAATAATAAAATTTATAATTGATACCAATTACTCTATTGCACAATAATGTGTGATAACAGTGAGTTGGGTCTTTTCCTCAAAGACTCGTGTCAACCGTACGTAGACTCCAAGATGAGTTATGTTCAAGTGTGTAAAGCAAATAATGGATGATTAAAAGATAGTCTAAATATGCAAATTAAATAAATCGAGATTATAAACAATAACATGATGAATTCCAGCAATGAGTGTAACTAGTTCCATATGAAATAATGTTCACTGACTTGTACGAAAATGCATTTTCTCAATTGATTTCAAACTGGTCGTGAGTGTCGATAGGCGTCAGGCACTCTGTTCATCCTTAAGATTAAACTAGCACGAGGAGCTCAATGGATTAGTTCCTAATTGATTAAGTTAAGTCTAGTCACGAACGTATAACTCAACCTACCAATTGTATTAACAATAAACAAGCACCAATCCTAACTAATGTTTGGAAGCACGAACATTTAAGCTAGATTACACAATCCTATAATGCAAATTAATTGATTTGGTGGTCTATTGATGCATTATTTGCTACTACATTGATATTAAGAACAATTATGGATTCTTAATGACAACTAGCAATTCGAATTTGGGCTATAGGATTCAAGGGATCCTTCTGAAAACACAAAACCCAAAAACCAAAAACGAAAAACACGTTTGAACAAGGATTGCATAAATGAAATTCAATTGATAATCAAACATAAATCAAGTCTCAACAAATTTTAAAAGAAGCTAATTACATCTCATCACTAGAAATAAAGATGTAGCTACTCATAATTCTATTTCAAAACACAAAATTAAACTTACAATGATTGAAATGAGGAACTGCAAAGAACCCTAATGATAGCAAAAATGCACAAGTATAAAATGTGGCACAATAATGACACAAGTATACACTACGTATTGCGTTCGCTTCACAAGTAATATAATAGTAAGGACCAAATATATCGTATCCACAGGGAATGGACTACTAAGAATATGAGATTTTCACGAACTTCCGGTGCAAAGTTAGAGTTTTATAAAATTGATTGGTTTGGAGCGAAATATTAAAATTTTAAGTTACAAACTAATAAAAAGCGGGTACGGGTGTAAGTGTTCCCCGAGAGTATTTTAATAACTTAAATAGTTAACAAAACCGGTCACAATGAGACCCTACACGATTTCCTCCTTTCGAAGCTACGTCATATAGGTTGCGATTACGGTTTTATTATAAAATTACCACAAATGCTAACTTTCGGTTTACCAATCTCACTAAGTAGATCTCGAAGATCTTAGCTCCGCCAATATGGAGAGATGCATATATCTCTATGAGATGAAGACCGACATCTGGACCTTAGTTGAAGACCTTAGTTGAAGATTTTCTCAAACCTCCTTGCATCACCCAAGCCGTATCGGATCCGCCCCTCTCGAGGTCTAAGATCCAATATTAACACACATAAGTGATCATCTTGTCCGCGTTGAGATGAAACTTCAACTTGGATGACCAAACCGAGAAGTTAACCAAATGCGGTAACACCCAAGTGTTATATTTTAACCTCTCGAGTTTGGTGTACACCCGCACCCAAAGGGGGGTTTAGCTACTCATAAAAATAGAAGACATAATGAAGGAAAAGAGCTACGTAAACTTAATTTGCATTAAACGTTAACGTACCACTGTGGCCACAAGTTCACCACATTGGTGGACAGAAAGTAAATAAACTAGAGAAATGAAACTACAAGAATTTGAAATAAAACTCTACTACTAACTTCAGTTGATTCTAAGTGTTTGAGATATGAGGGATGATCTTGAAAGCCAAACCAACCTTGGTATTTATAGGGAAGAAGGAAGATGGAGTGAAAGTGACATCAGAAGGTGAAAGATACCTCTCATGTTTGTCTTCTTCTATTCTTTTGGCTCCATATGGTTTGTCCTGATCTTGCCTCCTCTTTTGCACAAGGTTTAGCTTTGACTCCAACATGCATGCATCTCACTTTCATTAAAATGGCCCTCAAAATCTGCATAAAATTGTAGTACAACACTTGCCATAGTGGTGAGTGGTGACACTGTGGCCACAATGGCGCACCAAAATGTGACTTTTTGATCTCTTCAGTTATTTTGAATATCTTGGAACATTTTAGACCAAAAGAATTAGAAAAGTTCAAATGGGTACGAAAAAGGTAAAAAAAAAAGGTTAAAAAGAGTGACGAATAACTCTAAAAATTGAGGGATATCACCTAATCAGGAATCTCCAAAAATCGACTCCAATCTCTCCCAAAAATTTGGAAATCGGCTTTTGTAACACCCTAAAAATAAGGTAAATTTAAAACTAAATTTTTTGGTAATATGACGTCTATAATATGGAGGTTTATAACACCCTGTAAATATGAACAACTAAAACCCAATAAAGTTGGGGTAGTTTACACCAATTATAGTAACGAATGAAGGAGACATAAAACACAACAACCTATTTAATCTAGAACAATGATTAAGACTAGATTAACGTGTGTGTCGCTATATCTCCAAAACGCTCTTCTCAAAAGATTCCCAAAAGCACGGTCCTTCAAAACTCCTAGGTGCGCGACCGACAAATCAAGGTGCCCTATGAACACCACTAGTAGGACATATGAGCCAACAAAATACTAAGACAAGTGTTAGACCAAAGGTCTAGTGAGATCTTAAAGGTTGAACAATTTATAATTGAGGTAAATACTTCATAATTAATTGTTACCGATATACCCAAGGCTCGAACCAATGCCAATATTCAACATTGTAAAGATATTCCACTCCTGAACAAATACACACAAGAGATATCTCTTGAAATACGGGGGAGACCCGTTTCCATCTGGGTGAAGAGAACACGTGAATGGAGTCACCCGTGATGTTTTTGGATTACACCTCATATCCCGGTTCTAGTTCCCATTCCATCAAGACCTCACAATCCTCAAACCGTTTATGCCTTTATTGCCTACTCCGTCGAGTTACACCTCAAGGACTTACTGACTTTATTGCCTATCCAATCTAGACGAGTTACACCTCAAGGACTGTGAAGTCCCCCATTGCCTACTTGCTAGTGACCACACGTGGTCAACAATTATAACCAAGTATATCATGCCATCTAAATCCTCGTGTATAAGGAAATAGACATTTAACTTCACATTATGATCATGACCAAATAAAGATAGCATTCCCCATGTGTAACACATTCCATTCCACAACATGATAATGCATATTTCATAGTCATATTAAAATAACCCATTTTATCACACACAAAAAACATGAATAAAGTAGAGTGGTAAGTCAAGCTACAAACATGGTTACTTGGGTCAAAACCCTCTTTTGTAAGTGATGGCTCTTCCCTAACGCATAACTATTTTACATTTCTATATGCACATAAGAACCCTTTTGTCATTAAATGCATCCAACAAGAACAAATATCCATATTTTAGCAAGATGCACTAAAACCCCTAATTTTTAGGTTAACTCCAAAGTACCTACAATACTCACATAAGCAAATAATAACATTTATAGTAAGGTAAGGGTTAGGGAACTCACCAAATGGGTTTGTGATGTAAAAACCCTAAAATAGCAAAACCCTAGTTTGACTTGAGACCTTGAAGCTTGAAAATCTTGAGATTAAATGCTCAAGGGAGGTAGGAGGACCTTAAGGTTTACATTTAATGTCCAAAGATTAGTTAGGATACCATTAAATGCAAGTGATGGAGCAAAAATGAGAAGAAAATCGTACCCAAGGGAGGGAGAATCGCAGGTCTCTCAAATACCAAAAGTTGACAAAGTGAAAAGAAAATCGGGTAAGGCATTTAAGAGGGCAGAGCCCATCGGCGACCGTGACCCGCGACATTGCCCCTGGCATAATCGTCGGGCAATGTCGCCTAACATGTATCAAAAGAGGGGGTGAGGGCGCGACTATGACATGCGAGTATTCCCCGGGCATACTCGCCGAAAGTGTACCGAGGGTGATGCTGTGGTGGCAACTGTGACATGCGACAATACCCAAGGGCACTGTCGTCGAGTGCCTTCTCCCTCCAAAACTTGATGGTTCGATTCTCGATTTCACGACTGATAAAAGAGACGTGATCAACAAGATAAATCATAAACATTAAATAAGAATTTAATCCAAAATCCGGGGTGTTACAACTTTTGTGTTTCTCGCTTCAAAATCAATCGATCCTCCCTTAATTGACCGTTAACAAGCCCATTTTATATCTCCCAATCGAAGAAACCACTCAAAAATGGACGTGGCCCACTCGATTTTGACGCAGGCAACTTGGTCTGTGATTTTTGTAGCACCAAGAGTTGCCCGATCGGAGAATATGCTTCGAAACAGTCTCTAAGGTGGATTTTAGCATGACTAAATCCGCCAGAAAAGTCGCCCGATCCAGAAAAACATCGAAACAATGTCTCCAACGAGTTGGGAGGTGGCTTTTGCTGTAACGTCCCTAAAATTGAGGTAATTTAAAACCTGGATTTAACGAACACAATTCTACAAAATATATAATCATCACCCAAAAAGGGGAAATTGTAAAAGCGTTTACAAAACTAATATGAATGATAAATGATAACCTACTAATCTCAACTAAACTAGCTAGATTAAGGACGAGTGTCGCTATCATTTCCAAAAGAATATCGCCTCCAAGTATCGCTTGCTAACCAAAACTATCAACTCCAATAATGCCCAAGACGGAAAATGCGCGCTCCCCTCAAGCCTTGGAAGCCCCACCGCCTAAAGAACCTGAATACACATGTCATTTAAGAAAACAAGTGTTAGGCTTTCGCCTAGTGAGTTCAAACAGTTATAAAAATGGCGTTTAGTAAATATTTAGTACCGATGCATAATATTAACCAAAGTTTCATTAATAGGTTCAATCCTCATTTACCCTTGGAAGGGAGTAAGGTTTCACAAAATAACAGGGGAGACCCGATTTACCATTGAGAGTGACAGAACACAAAAGTAAGTCATATTACAATGTTATGGATCTTCTATTATAGAACCAAAGGTTATCGAGTTCAACCACCTACAGTCTCTAGTTCGAGCTCCCAATGGTCTAAGAAGGACTAACTCGCTAGAATTTAAGAGTCATGGGTCACAAGGTTATCGCATTCAACCACCCACGTTCTATAGCTCGAGTTCCCAATATTCAAAACCCCATGTCTAGCCATAATGAAAGAAAACATTCTATTTCATATAAATGACTAGTGCCTATGGATCCATTACACTATAGTCACTTAAATGACCTTTCCAAAATACCTACCAACATGTATTCAACATAACATTTATATTTGCACAAGTATATCAATTAAAGAGTGGAATCCATTGTTTAAATATTTCAACATAGATTTGGGTCATAGGATAACTGTTGGGTCATCTAAGATTTGAAGATGACCTCTCCTTTAGTTTATGTCTGTAAATGATTGTACATCTTAGAAATATCATGGTTCTTTGTAATAGCTTAGTTATGCTCTAACAGATTGGTGAATCGAATATCAACCGAATTCAACATGAAGCAAGTCTACTGATGTAAATCAAGATGAACTTCAAAAGAACTGAGCTACCACTGTCGAACTTCCCTGCCAATCCTCTTCTATCGGCAGAGAACTTCCTTGTCGATCCTCTTCTATCGGCATCCGTCTGTCGATCCTTCGGCAGAGGCTCTTACTGCCTATTGTTTTCCATTCGACAATACTCCTTTTATGGCAAATCCTCATGATTTGACCATACTTCATCATTTCCAATGTTCTTCTGACAAAAGGAATGGAAACTTCTATTGCTCAGAGGATATTCACTTGAGTTCTGATCTGATTGAGACTTTCTTTTTAAAAGATCTCAAAAAATTTGTACCAGGAATATTTTATTAGGATATTGTCTTGTCATAGTACAAAAGTTGCCTTTTGTATTTTGATAAGTCACTTCAAATATCTTATAATTTATTTAAGATATCTTAACTACCTATCCAACAAATGACAAGTGTCCTTTGCATTTAATGCATGGGGTAGTATATAAAGGGTGAATGTCTCTCCATGCAAACTACGCTTTCAGCTCAAGATTTTTGAAGTGCAAAATTTCAGCAAGGTGTTAGCAAGTATTTTCTTTCTAAGGTTTTTGTCTTTGTGTTAAAAATCTTCTAAGTGTCAAGATTGTTATAATAGTTTTTAGTTGTTCTTTTCCGCAACAATCTTTGTTTTCTAAGTGTAATTCTTTGATACTCTTATCAAATAAAGAATTAAAATTAAGTAATTTTTGTGTTTTGTATTCAACCCCCCCCCCCTTCTACAAAACTCTGTTTAGCTTATTTGGGACTAACAAGTAGTATCAGAGCAGTTGGTTTAATCTAATAAACCAGATCCTCGATGGCATCATCTTCCAATACAAAAGTTGATTCTTCTTCTCAAAACTCTTTTCTTCTTGATAATGGTTCTACGGTCAAACCTCCTAAGTTTAATCCGATAACTTCTCTCTTTGGAAAAGTCGAATGATGTTATTCTTAGAGGGGGTAGATAGTCGTTTTCTGACTATTCTTCGTGAAGGTCCACTTGTCCCTAAAGTCTGGGACAAATTTGTCAAAACTCCTAAAGACAAAGAAAAGGAAAAAGAGTCTCTCTTCTAAGTTTCCAATGACGCATATGACGAGGAACGTAACTCCGTGTTAGATCACAAATTTATTGGATTCAAGATCATCAAGATTGAAGACGGAAATATGGAGTCAATGCTGCGAAGTCAATTCTCAATAATAGTCTAGGTCATTTTGTAATAAAAAGTCAAAGTTAACTTTGTGTATTTTGTTGTTTTCCCTAAATAGGTATATGGGTTATTTAGGGTGCTAGGGTTGTGTGTGTAAAGGTGTGCAAAAATAGAAATCAACCGCCTAATTCTAGAGAGAGATAAAGAGAGAGCTTAGAGAGAGAAAATCCTTCAAGAGAGATTTGTAATCATTTGTTTGTGAATCAAATAAGGTTTGGTTAATCTCCTGTTGTGATTATATGTTTATGTAATAAGAAACTGAATTTTACAGGGACATTCAATTGGTATCAGAGCTTAAACCAGATTGAAATCAAAAAGAAATATCGTTCGGCACTGTTTCATCAATGTCCAGATAGATTTTTGAGTTTTAGTGCATATTTTGAATTGTAATCGATCAGGTTATGCTCGAAAAGTGTTTTAGATTGAGTTTGTATTGGTTTAATCGAGTATTGCACTGTAATCGATTGTCTTTTTGATGATTTTAGTGTTTTTGGTTTTCATGAGTTCACAGGCACTGTTTCATTAATCGATTCTTACTTAGAGTGTTTGTTTTTGAAATTAGTTGATTGTAATCTGTTCTGGATGTATTTGTGGTCTTATTGTCAAAGTTTGGGATTGCAAATAGAAGTCTAGATAGGTTTTTGGGTGATTCAGAGTCGACTTTCGAAGTAAAGGTGAAGAACACCCCAGATTTTCATTTTGCGCCAGATTCTAGTGTCTCAAAGTGCTTAGCACAAAGTTACTTTTGCGTGTTCAGAGTTCTTCGCAAGATAGTTTTTGTGCCAGCTTCATTTAGCACAAGTTGTCTTTTGCGCCAGCTTCACTTAGCGTAAATCGTCTTTTGCGCCATCTTCACTTAGCGCAAAGAATATTTTGCACCATTGCCTCTAGCGCATATCTCAATTTCTCGTCAACATCTCTTAGCGCAAAATCTCTTTCGTGCCACTGCCCTTGGCGCATTTCTTTGTTTAGCGCATTCTGTGTTTTGCGCTAGATTCTATTATTTTCATTTCTTATTTTTCAGTTTTATTCTGTATTCATTTGATTTTATCTGTACTAACGATCAATTTCAAGTTTCTTATTGCATAATTTTCAAATCAGGATGACATCTAGAGAAGCTCTCGCTATTGGAACTGATGTGAAGCCACCAATACTCTTCAAAGGAGAATACGAGCAATGGAAAGATCGATTCTTGGATTTCATCGATCGAAATGATTTGGGAGATTACATCAGAATATCCTTAAAGGAAGGAATCATGACACCTCCGACCAAGACACTCACCGTAGTTGGAGAGAATGGTAAAGAAGAACAGAGAGAGTATCCTGTACCGCATGAGGAATACTCAGATGAACTAAAAAAGAAGACATAAGGGTGACAAACTGGCTAAATCATTCATTCTTCAAGGCATACCGAATGAGATTTATGTCAAAATTGATAACTACAATGCTACTGGAAAGCAGATGTGGGATCAATTGGAGAAGATGATGCTCGGATCAAAGGTCGGCAACCAACTCAAAGTATCCAACTGCCTGAATAACTATGAAGAGTTCAAAGCTAAAGTTGGAGAATCTCTAGAGGCTACATATGACAGATTTGTGACCTTGCTGAACGAGCTAAGTAAGAATAAGGTCAACAAATCTCAAATTGAGTTAAATGTAAAATTCCTCAGCGTCCTCCAGCCTGAGTGGAAGAGGTTTACTAGACAGATGAAGCAGATGAAAGATCTGAACGAAATTCCACTTCATGAGGTCTATGACCCTCAGGTAGAATGAGGAGGAGGTGGATGAGATCAAAGATGAGAAGAAAAAGGATGATAAGACAGTTGCTGATCCACTTGCTCTTGTTGTGAAGAAGAAAAAGAAGAAGATGATAGTTTCTGAATCAAAAGAGGATGAAAGAGAGATTAACTCTGACTCTGACGACTGTGATAACCTGAAGCAGGCTATGCTTATGTTAACCAAATCTTTTCAAAAGAAGTTCTACAGAAAGCCTAGTTTGAACAGTCAGAGGTATTCATCTGGTTCAAGTAACTACGATCACAAGGAGAAAGTTGAAGGAAAGTGGATAGAGGAAAGAAGACCAGAAGACCAGAAGAGAAGAAGTATAGAGCTGAAGAGACCAAACAGGTAGAACCTACAAAGTGCTACAACTGTGGCAAATTCGGACACTTTGCTAAGGATTGCCGAAAACCCAAAGTCCGAAACTCCGATTACTACAAGAACAAGATGCTTCTAGCCAAGCAACAGGAGGCTGGAAAGGCATTGATGGCCGAGGATGATTTATGGATCGACCATTCGGACCAAGAAGTTGAGGAAGGAGAGAAGGACGAGACAGCACACTTGTGCTTGATGGGCAAGCTACAGATGGAAGTTGAAGCTGATCTTGATGAAGAGGATAACGAAGAGGTATGTGACATAACTTAATCAGATTTTATGAATCAAATGCATGCTATGATGACTAAACTCCAAGAATTAGAGTCTAAACTTAAGCGTGAAAAAGGTGTTATTAATGATAAAAATCAATCGATACAGAAACTTAGCAATGATATTGCTGAGAAAAATGTATTAATTGAAGCGTTGCATAAAAACATTGACACCAGCGCAAAAGAGAAGACTATAATTCATAAAGAGTTAGCTGAAACAACTTCAAAATATAGAATGTGTGAGTTTGAATCAAAAGAGCTTTCTAAAATGTATTCTTCGCTTTCAAAAGAAAAGAAATCTTTAATTGAAAAAGTGAATGTTTTGGAAGGAAAATTATATACTTTGGGTCAAACTGAACAAACTATTCATTTGAATAAACCTAAAGAGAATCCTGAGTGTTGGGGACTTGGTTACAAGAACCCACACTACCTCATAAAGGGTATTACTCAAGTGCCTTCTCTTTATGATTTTGAATTTTTAAAACTGGCACCTCAATACCCTGAAATCAAAGTTTTCTGGACTAGTCTGTCTGAAGAGGATAAAGCCAAGGAATATGCTAAAAGAAAGAACACAACTAAAGTTCAACTTCCGTTTCGTTATGAGAGATTGAATAACAGTTATTGTTCTGATAAATCAAAATCTCTTTCAAATGACTATTTTGAGAGTTATTCTGTAAAAGAAATGGAGGCTAAACCCATCGAAGGTAAGCTTTACGTTCCTCCTCTAATTTTGGAAAGTAAAATTTCTGAACTCGAGAATACTCTCACAGAAGAAAGGATTTTGATAGACTTAGAACAAACTGTATTTTCTACTGTGTTCACATATACTGAGTTTTCTAAATTATCCAAGGCTTTAAAATCTGATGATAGGTCTGGTTTACTTGACAATGAGTTTGATTTCTTAAACTCTGAAGGTGTTTTGGATGATAGAGTTGCTCAATTTGATTTTAATACCAAACTTCCTGATCATTCATCTTATGTTGTTAATTCTTTTGGATTACCCAGTGTGTATGAAAAAGGTGAACATCAACGAAAGTTGATAAATCAGCTTTTGTGAAATCTAAGAATGCAAAAGGTAAGAAAAGGAAATCTCAGCATTCACAGAAACCGATCACCACTGGAAAGCCAAAGAAGAAGCATTCTTTTGATTCTCACAATTCTAACTCGAAAGTTTCAAATGTTTCAGATGTGAGAAAGAAAAAGCTTGGAGTTAAGTCGGAATCGATACCGAAACAGAAGATCGATCAGAAAGCTAAATCATTTTCTAGTTCTGATTGTAATAAGAAGATTAATAGGAAATATGATTTGATTAAGAATGTTGTTATTTCTAAACCAAAACTTGTCGATTCTCGCAAGAAATATTCCATACAACAACTATTCCAGTTATCTCCGTCTGCTAGAAAGTTTTCAAATTATGATAGATATGATTATGCTTCTCAAAAATATTCTGATGTTTGGTTTGGCACATATCATGTTTACTCTTATCGTTCTAATTCCTCATATGGTTTTCAAAAGAAAAGCGGGCCTAAATTTAAATAGGTGCCAAAATCATGTGCTAACACTGTTGAATCCAAATACAAATGGATACCGAAGAAAAGGGATGAATCTGTGTTACAGGAATGTCAAGTCAAGATTGAGTGAAAGAACTGATGGCTCTTGAATAAAACAGTTCAAGACCCGCACTTCAATGATCAAAAGTCTTTACTCCTAAGCTGAATGATATTGTACTCCTAGATACATATCTGAGAAGATCAACATTCAAGGGGGAGTATATATTTGTCTGAAATTTTATGCATCCGACAGATATGATGATCAACATTTGAGAGGGAGTTAATGCTTATATTTTACACTGATAATTTTTCTGATGCATAATTTAAGGGATGTAAAAGATTTTTGATTTCTGATTACTTCAGATCAGAACTCGTTCATTTAATCGTTTTACTGTTTTATGTCATTTTAATTTCTGTAAATAAAGTTGCTTTGACTTGACTTTTAGACTTTTGAAGTTTGAGAAATGCTTTCAAGATCATATCTTTATGACTTTAAGCTTGACTTCATGAGATGTAAGACTGCATGAAAAAGGTATAATTCTTTATCTTCATCTCATAGATGGTTGAAAGAAGGACAACTTTCAATCATAGAAACATTGTTCTTAAATGTTCAAACCACTTCTCGATTCTTCAACAGATTTCATGAATTGGAAGTGTGATTTTTAAATGTTTTCATATTACTTGTTCTTACATGTTTAACAAACCGTGTGTTTCCAAAGATAAATACTTGCGTATTATCTTGTCTATATACTTTCAAGTATTCACACACACCGGTTTAATTCTTTTGTTGAATAAGTTATCACCATGTCTCATATTGACCAAATTTTTCGATGGTGATACACCCCGCTTGTATTTCAAAGCATTTTTGAGCGTCATTTCATTTCTGAACGTCATTTCAAGAATGTCTGTATTTTGGTTCATATAGACAATATCCATTATTCTTGACCATAAGCCTTAATTGCTCTATCATTTAATTATGATCATTCTCATACAATGTCAGATTTTCAAACAAGTTTCTTGCATTCATGTTTATTCATTCGATGTACTTGTTTGAAATATCTTCAATGTTTCAAATGCTCATATCTTCATGATTATATTCTGAGCATACAAACGTCTGACTTGTATTTGAGCTTTAACTAATAAAGTTAAATCATCTGAGCAACACATGCTTTCTAGGAAAACATGGGATTTTTGTGCTAGGACTTAAATGAACTTCTATGGATTCACGTTAACCAGTGTTTCCTACCCAAGAAGTTAATATATAGTGATTGAGTGTGAGGAGTCGAAAAGAAATGAGTGTGGGTTGTGCGTTGAGGTAAAATGGAAAAGAGAGTTTGGTTAGCTGTGAGCTTAATAACTAAAAGAAAGACGGTGTGAGAACAGAGTTAAAAGAATAATAGAACTCTGCACCAACTACTTTCTGAGTCGGGCAGCCACACTACTAATGTTGGGAAAAGTCCAAAAAACCCAATGGACTTTAGTGTTTGGAGTGATTAAGTCCTTGGACAATTTTTTGGAACAAATAAGTCCTTGGACATTTCAAAATCTGTTAACTAAATCCTTAGACTTTTGATAACCTGTTAAATACATCCTTATTACTTAAAAATTTAACTTGCAACCTATATAGCAGGTAAAACTACAAATTAAAAACAAAGTCACCTACTTTATCCGCCTACAAATTAAAAATGGGAAAATTAACTAAAATAACCAATCTCATCAACCATATTTATTTTTCTTTTACCATTTTTCAAAGTTTTTATTTCCTAAAATTGCCAAAGTTTGCATATAATGTTTTTTTTCTAGCGTAATGATTGTTTTTTTTCCAAAAAAATAAAAATAACAAACATCCTCACGTAGAAAATTTTATGTATAAAGATTCATTTTCTACTTATAGTTTTAGAAAAAATTTACACTTTGCATTCTTATAAAGTTATAATTAGTTATTTAATTTATTTTATATAAATTATTTTTCCATTTACATTTTTATTTTATTAACATACACAATCGGATATTAACTAAAATATATAAAAAAATTAGTTTTTTTTACAAATTACACCATTATAGTTGTTTCGTCAATATGTTCAAAATGAACTCAATGTTGTTTTTGAACTTTATCTTGTATTATTCAATATCATAAATACGTACAAATTATTTTTAATATTTACCCTTTATAATTACAAATTAATCTTATATTATTAAATAAATAACCTTAAAGGATAGAAAGTGTAAATATTAAATATAATTAGTACGTATTTATGATATACAATAATATGAGATTAAATCCAAAAAAATCAGTATTAGGCTCATTTTAAATGTATTGACGAGACAATTATAATGATGTAATTTGTAAAAAACATTTTTTTATATATTTTAGTTAATATACGATTATGTGTGTTAATATAATAAAAAGTTAAAATAAAAATAAAAAGGTAGAAGATATAAAGTAAATTAAATAACAAATTATAAAGATGTTTTTTTTGCCAAAATCAGTTTTTAAGGCAAAAAAATAATATGTTTTGACTATTTTAAGAAAAGACTTTGAAAAGTGTTTAAAAAATTAATTTTGTTGATGAGATTGACTATTTTAGTTAATTTTCTTATTTTTCTTATTTGTAAGGTGATAAAGTAGGTGACATATTTTTTGTTTTTTCTTCTAATTTGTAGTTTTACCTATTATGTAGGTTACAAGTTACATTTTTAAGTAATAAAGATGTATTTAACAGGTTTCCAAAAGTTTAAGGATTTATTTAGTGTGTTTTGAAATGTCTAAGGACTTATTTGTTCCAAAAAATTGTCCAAGGACTTAATCACTCAAAACACTAAAGTCCATTGGTTTTTTTTGGACTTTTCCCACTAATGTTTCACAATTCTTCGTGAACATTATTGAAACAGACACCTAACACATGCCAAATTTTGATTATAACCCCACCAACCACTCGTTTTCTTCTTAACAAGAAAATGTTTCATTTTTCAAAGGGGAAGCAACACATTTACTATCTAATTTTCATTTGAAAAATCTGGATATTGAAAAGAAGGAAGTCTGCCCCACCTTTGTACTTCAATCATGCACATTGAGTCTGTGTTGAACTTCCTATTATCTCAGTGGTTTACACAATATTGAGCCTTTATAAGCTCTGGTGCTTATTTCTTTCTATCACTTGCACGAACACACAAGGAATTTGTTTTCTTGTCATAACATTCATAGAAATTTCCTTTGTGGTGTTTCGATGATTGGATGGAAGCCCTGGGGGAGTGAACATTCAAAAAGCTCATTTCCAATGTGTATTCGTTACACACAGTGACTTCGTGTTACTGACATGCATTTTAACTGATTCATTTGTTGATTCAGGTGTTACCTTTCTTATTTTGTCTGGATTTGCAAAGATCTAGATAATTATCTTGGTGACTTGACAAGTGAATCGGCGGCTCAGTTCAAAAGATCAGCATGGTCAATGACATTTCTTGAAGAAAAGTTTTGATGAATTCGTTGCTCTTTTCATCAAAAAGGGGGAGAAGCGTTAACCAAGAAATGGGGGAGAACACAAGTTTAGAGAAAGTATTCTGAAGATATGCTGAATTGAGAGAAATTTTTCTTTGAAGATACTTTGCTAAAGCATTCTGAGCTGAAATTGGAGATAACTTCTTTCCATCATCTGAAAGAGTTTTTATTTTCGTCTTTTGGGGAGATTGTTATATTTTGAAGACAAAGAGGGAGATTGCATCTTCTGAGCTTAAAGAGAAGATTGTATTGCTAAATCCTTTTAGTAATGATCTTGATCCAATGGGGGAGATTGTTAGATCACAGATTTATTGGATTCAAGATCATCAAGACTGAAGACGGAAATCTAGAGTCAATGTTGCGAAGTCAATTCTCAATAATAGTCTAGGTCATTTTGTAATAAAAAGTCAAAGTTAATTTTGTGTATTTTGTTGTTTTCCCTAAATAGGTATATGGGTTATTTAGGGTGCTAGGGCTGTGTGTGTAAAGGTGTGCAAAAATAGAAATCAGCCGCCTAATTCTAGAGAGAGAGAAAGAGAGAGCT
The DNA here is from genome assembly GCA_954870635.1 of Arctium minus. Lineage (NCBI taxonomy): Eukaryota > Viridiplantae > Streptophyta > Magnoliopsida > Asterales > Asteraceae > Arctium > Arctium minus. The sequence continues at coordinate 37,686,378 of OX941080.1, read as the reverse complement.
TAGAGAGAGAAAATCCTTCAAGAGAGATTTGTAATCATTTGTTTGTGAATCAAATTAGGTTTGGTTAAATCTCTTGTTGTGATTATTTGTTTTATGTTATAAGAAACTGAATTTATAGGGACAATCACTCCGCTACTGGCCGGTATATCCTGAAAACGGAAAAAAAGAATATACTGAGGAAGACAGGCACACTATTGGGCTTGACTCCAAAGTGCGAGCTATTATTGCTCAATCCCTTCCAGATGAAGTGTACCACTCTCTTGTTAATTTCTCTACTGCCAAAGAAATGTGGTCAACTCTATATGTTCTGTACGAAGGTACAGATGAAGTTAAGAAATCTAGAAAAATCTTTCTTGTTAGAAAATATGAACTTTTCTCTCATGAAAAGGGAGAGTCTCTCTCCGACTACTATAATCGATTTAATAGTCTTCTAAACGACCTGAAACTTCTTGGAAAGCTTTATGATAATGAGTAAATCTTGTGCAAGTTCATGGATGGTCTTCTAGATTTCTGGGAGAACCTCAGTACTTGTATTAAGACAACCAGGGATTTGGAAAACCTTACCCTTACTTCTCTCTATGGAACCTTCTTCAACTATGAACAAACTCGTCTCCAAAGGAAGACCATCAACAAAGAAATAAAAGCCCCTTCTATGGATCTTATTAGTGATGGCTCCAAGAAAACTGTGTGTATTCCTCGTATCACTTATCCTTCTGATGACTCGGACAAAGAGAGTCATGATGACTCGGATCACCTTTCGGAGGCATATCTTAGTGAAGTTGATGATGAAGGTGAAGATACCTCTGTCGATCAAATGACGGAGGAAATGGGTATGCTTGCTAACTTCTCCAAGTTTAGGAGAAACTCTTCTTCCAACAAATTCAGAGTCAATCGAAAATTCTCTTCTTCTTCCTCTAGGAATTCCGCAGACAAATCCAAGGAGGAATGCTATGCGTGTGGCAAGAAAGGCCATTACGCTTCTGAGTGTAGAAGCAACCCTCCTAGGACATCCAAGTCTAACTCCTCAAATTCTTCTAAGGGAATAAAATACAGATCTATTTCTACCGGTAGATCTCGTCCTAAAAAAACCTCCTCCTCCTCTTCTTTCAAATATCTTGCTGATAGAGCTGATAAGTACAAAGCTAAATACAAAAGAGAGAAAGAAAGGAACGTAAACTCTCGTCAAAGAGGAAAAGGCTTGATGGCTGAAGCTGTCTATTGGGCTGATAAGCCTACGACTGACAGTGAAAAAGATATCTCAAGCAAATTCCTTATGGCAAAACTTGATGATGAAATCAAAGGCTCCAACTCAAGAATGGAATTTTCTGCTGAGGGCTCCTCTTCCTCCTCTCAGGTACATCACTTCTCTTCCCTTTCTAATAACGAAAAGATGGAAGCATATGGCTCTTTAATAGTACTCTATCATAATGAAAGAGATGCTAAGAAAAGAGCCAATGCTGAAATCAAGTCTCTCTCTTCTCAACTCCAAGTTTGTCTAGCTCAACTAAACCTTTTTGATAAAGTAAAAGCCGAGCTAGAAGACTTAAAAATAATAAATTTTGTTCTAGCAAAAGAGAAAAATAAACTTTTCAAGCGTCTTCAAAAGGAAAAGGAGATAGTGAATAAATGGAATACCTCCTCCAAAAATTTAGAAAAGATTTTCAAAGACCAAGTTATTGGTGATGACAAATTCGGTCTAGGTTATTGGAAAGAGGATGCTGAATATACTTCTCCTTAAGATATTCCTTCTGCTTCTCTTAATCCTCCTTCATCTCCCAAGTTTCCTTCTTACTCTCCTGAGTGCACTGACATAGAATCAGAAGATTCTGCTTTAGTGTACTCCATGGATCTTCGTGACTCAAGAAAGTTTGGAATTTTTGTAGCCGCCAAACAATCCAAACCTCTCCTCGAAGAAGATCAAGGCTCAAATGATCTTGCTAAACTTGTCAATGATCTTTTTAAAACTTTGAACTTTGAAGAAGCTTCTTCTTCTTCCTCTTCTTCAAAGAAACCTACTCTCCTTGAAAAAGGAAAAGTTATTGCTGTTGACATTTCTTCAAAAGGAAAGATTCCTCCTTCTTCAAAAGTCAAATCTCGTGCTTCTCCAATAAAGTTTATTCCTAGATCTGTTAATCTGAATAAATCAAAAGGAATTTCTATCTCTCCTCTTCCATCTTCAGAAAAAAAACTTCTAGGACCAATGCCTAGTATCCATTCCAAATCACCCAACCTTCCTCACTCTTCCAAACCTCTCAAATCTAAACCCCAAGGAAAAGTCAAAGCTCCTGCTCAAGAACCCAAGAAAAGGTTCATGTACCGAAAATGTTATAACTGTGGTGATACTTTTCACTTGGCTAAGCAGGGTCGGTCCTAAGACTTTGGATACCCATGGCGAAAGGCAAAAAAAATGCCCCTTTATTACACAAACGAAAACAATTTAAAGGGGTTTGGAACTTAGTCAAGCTAGGCGGATCATCCCCACGTCGGATCTTATTAAATAAAACAAAAATGATACAATGGGGGGACATAAACCGAAACCCCGTATAATAAAACTTAAAATGCATTACCTATAACGATGCCTTCATGCGTTATTTGAAGCAAAAATATCAATGACTTTATAATAGTTAATATCTCCTAAAAACTTACTCTCAATACTTAAAACCAATATCAACACAAGCATTTTCTTTTGCATCACAAACATTTTCATCACAAGTATTTCCATCACAAGCATTTGCATCACAAGTATTTTCATCACAAACATTCGCATCAAAAGCATTTGTATCACAAGCATTCGCATCAAAAGCATTTGTATCACAAACATTTTCATCACAAACATTTTCATCAACTATGTTCTCGTTATGATCACAAGCATTTGGTTGCCTAACAATAAACTTATTTAAAGACCCTCACATAGATTGAGCAATTTCTTCTTGTCTTTTTTTCGTTTTCGATTTTGAGCACCCGAGGGTTGTGATCGAGGATATATATCTAATATCTTAAACAACTAAACAAGTAATATAGAGGAATAGAGATTAGAAGGAGAACACCTGATTTAGTCGTGGTTGGTGAAATTTTCAATCGTCAAACTTAATGAAAATTAGAAGCCGAATAATGAATACTTGAATGCTTGAAGTCTAAAATTAATCTAGTTTTTGACTTTCTACAACCAATAACAAAAAACAAGTTAATAATCTATCACAAAATAACAAGAAAACAACAATTTAAGAATTAAACATATCACGAATAAATAATAATCTAATCTAAACTAAACAACAAAACAAATAACCCATTTATTGATTAACACAATAACCCTAAATGACTAAATAGAAAATACCTGCAGGTTGCTTGTTGCCCCCTTGACAGCGTCGGCCAGAACAGAACCCAAAACTCCAGAAAATTGGCAGATTCAGAACAGACCACAGTGATTAGTCGTCGATGAGATGAAGATGGTTGGAACGAGATTACCAGAGAGAGAAGAGAGTGAGAGGAGTGAGTGAGAGGAATCTAGGATAGGAGCTTCAGCGTCGATTGAGATAGGAGGAGAGAGTGGGCGTGAGATGTTGATTTGTATTCACGTCGATTGAGAGAGGAGGAGAGCGTGAGCGCCGATTGAGAGAGTGAGAGAGGAGAGCGTCCAACGTCTATTGAAACAAGCTTTGGGTTTATTCTTTTATAACAGTTACTTTTATTTTTGGCCCAAAATGAACCTACCTATATAAAAATTGGGCTAGAAAACTGATGCCCTTGGACTTTATGATGCCCTGGGTCGTCGCCCCACTGGCCTAGACCCAGGGTCGACCGTGTGGCCAAGGATTTTCCAAAAGAACGTATCGACAGATACGGTCAAAATGATCCATCTTCTTCTTCTACTTCTAACCTTAAAGGACCCACTTCAAAATGGGTTCTAAAGGACTGATTCTTTTGTGTTTGCAGGTCATTGGGCATTATAATACATGGTATCTTGATAGTGGGTGCTCACGCCACATGACCAGGAACAAATCTCTTCTTTTAAACTATGTGAGCGAAAAAGGACCAACCGTAACTTTTGGTAACAACTCTCGTGGCTCCACAAAAGGTTATGGGACTCTTTCTAATGGGTCCATCACTTTCAATAAAGTCGCCTATGTGGAAGGACTAATGCACAATATTCTAAGTATTAGTCAGCTATGTGATTTGGGATATTATGTAATTTTCAGAATTGATGATTGTCTCATTACTGACAGAAATTTTCACATTATCTTATTTGGCTTCAGAAAGGACAATGTTTATGTCATTAACATGAGTCATAAATCAGCAAATGAAAAGAGCATATGTTTTATCTCTGAAGACTCTGAAAAGAAAAATTGGCTCTGGCATAAACGTCTCTCTCATCTCAACTTTAAGACGTTAAATGCTCTGTCCATAGGTCTGCCGAAAATCTCTTTCTCCAAGGAGAAACTATGTGCCGCTTGTGAAAAAGGCAAGCTGACCAAGTCAACCTTCAAATCTAAACAATGCTTCTCTATCACTACCCCTCTCCAGATGCTGCACATGGATCTTTGTGGGTCTGTGAGCACACCCAGTCTTGGTGGAAAAAGGTACATTCTTGTTATTATTGATGAATATACGCGTTACACTTGGGTATCTTTTCTCAGGTACAAGAGTGATACATCTGAAGAGATCATCAATTTTATAAAGAAGTACGAGGTGCTGAATGGTCAACTTATTCGATCTATCAGAAGTGACAACGACACCAAATTCAAGAATGCTATCTTAGATGCCTTCCTCAACGATAAAGGCATCTCACAAAACTTTGCAGCGGTTAGAACTCCACAACAAAATGGTGTGGTGGAAAGAAAGAATCGAACCCTATGTGAAGCTGCAAGGTCTATGCTGAGTGAATCCAATCTTCCTACATACTTCTGGGCTGAGGCTGTCAATACAACTTGATTTACTCAAAACCGAACCATCATTGTAAAAAGACACAACAATACTTCCTATGAAGTCTTTTATAGCCGAAAACCAAATATCAGCTTTCTTCATGTTTTCGGTTGTGTGTGTTTTATCTTAAATGATCGGGAACATCTTGGAAAATTCGATCCAAAAGCTGATGAAGGGATCTTTATGGGCTATTCCTCTTCCTCTAAAGCCTATAGAGTCTACAATCTTCGAATAAAATGTATTGATGAATCAATACATGTAAATTTTGATGATCACAAGTCTTCTTCTCTATCTTGTGATGATAATGAACTTCATGAGTGGATCATCTCTTGTGTAGGGAAAGATTCCTCAAATCACTTTTCGGTGGGAGCTCCTTATGTTCCCTTCTTAGCAGGTTCCTCTTCTACCAACCATATTTCGGCAGGGCTCCTGCCCTCTGCCGAACCTACTGCATCTGCCGAACCAATTTCTCAACCTCCCAATTTAGCCCATAATGAACCTACTTTCCATTCTACCCCTCTTCTTCATACTTACCCTTTTCCTACCGATCCATCATCCTCATTTTCTCCTAGCCCATTTCTTGCACCTCTCCCACCAGCTCTAAAGTGGACCTAGGATCATTCAATTGAACAGGTCATTGGTAATCAGCAAGCAGGTGTCCAAACCAGAAGAGGTGTTGGCAACATTTGCCTCTATGTGAATTTTCTCTCTATCATAGATCCCAAGAAGATTGAAGAAGCTCTAGAAGATCCTTGTTGGATCACTGCCATGCAAGAGGAGATGTCTCAATTCGAAAGAAATAAAGTATGGAGACTTATGCCTCGTCCCTTAGGAAAGACCATTATCAGCACTAAGTGGGTCTTCCGAAATAAGATGGATGAAGAAGGCACTGTCATCAGGAACAAAGCCAGACTTGTTGCTCAAGGATACAGACAGGAGGAAAGGATTGATTATGATGAAACCTTTGCTCCTGTTGCTAGACTTGAAGCAATAAGAATTTTTCTTGCTTATGTTGCTCACAAAAACTTTCGGGTCTTCCAAATGGATGTTAAAAGTGCATTTCTCAATGGTATTTCTCTTCTTCCCACTCTTACTTTGGTACTTTTTTGTGTATCTCTTCTTCGGTACCTCTCACTCTTACTTTGGTACCTCTCACGAATACCGAAGCTTAGTCATCACTACCGAACTCCTCTACCCACGTGTCATACTTATCCACATCTCTCTTGTTGAAATCTTTTTTAGCACATATCCTTTATCCTTTCAGCTCATGACACGTGGCATCTCAGGACTCGTGGGTCAGAAGACGGGACGTTTGACACCCCCACGGTTCTGACATAAGTCGTTCTCGGCCATTCCACTTCCCCATGTTTCCCAAACCATCATTACCTCTAAATATTATTTATTATATTTTTCAAATCCAACTTTCCCACCAAGTTTCCTACCATATATATATATATATATTCCTCCATCTTCTTCATTTCCCACCTTTACACACTCTCTCTCTTCTTTAACATACGACCATAACCTACAACTAATTTTCTTCTTCTTCAATGGCATCCTCAAAATCCTCCAAGACAAGTAAGAACACACCACTCACTCGGGAATCTCTTGCATTTCCTGCATGCAACCAGCTCACTCGTCTTTCTGAAGACGTTGATCATCCGGAGTTCAATCAGGTTTCACTCTTTCTTCAGAAAACTCCTCTCCAACATGCATTCATTGCCTCTGCCAAGATGAGAAAAATGCTTCTTAGTAGTTTTTGGCTTACCTGCAAATACGATTCAGACACTCATCGGGTGTCTGCCTCCATTATCTCTTCTGAGGAACATCCCGACCTTACTTTTGGGGTTGAGGATGTCCGCTCGATCCTTCGGATTCCTGAATTTGAGACCTACGCTCCTTTTCCCACTGGTCGGGAACATGATGAAGTGGTCGCTACACTCAACTACATCCATGAAGGCAAAAGCAAGGGTTCCAGCACTCTTCTTCGCAAGAACATGGGTGCTATCTGGAATTTCTTCTTCTCACATCTGATCTACTGCATTTCCCACAAGACTTTTGGGTGGGATCAATCTCCAGCTTTTATCACCCGGTTGGCTCATGCCCTCATCTTTATAAGGCGCATTGAATTCACTCAAGTAATCTTTGATTCTCTCGTCACCGCCATCTCGCCACCTCTCACTCACAACGTGGCTCTTCCCAGGTTTCTCTCTCTCATTATCAACGAGAAACTCGCTGGACAGTTATGTGCAAATGTCGATCTGCCTAAACCAACTGTGGTGTATGATTTGCTTTCTTCTCAAATCAGCAAGCAAACCCTTCACAAACCAGTGAAGCCTACCGACTCTCCTCTCTCTGCAGGTATGATTTCCTTCCTTACTTCTCCTAATCCGATTTGGGGTACTCTTTCCGAGAGTAGTACCGACAAGCCTCCACTTTCTCAAAGATCATCCCAATCGGTGGTCCCCATTCCCCCCAAATCTTCTCAAGCCAAATCGGAGGCTATTAAAAAGAAAAAGGCCACCGGTAACGTCGCCCACGCTTCTATGACTATGCCGCCGAAACAACCTTCGGTGGCTACCCAAGTCATTTATTCTCCTTCTCAAAAGCGACGAGGCTCAAAATCCTCACCTAAGTCTCGTTCTAAGAGACTTAGGAAACCTTTGGCCGAACCCCACTCTCCTTCTACCGATTCTCAAAAATCAGATGAAGTTGAAATTCCCCCTGTTGGGCCGAGGGAATCTGTTGAAACCAATCCTACCTCCTCCAAATCCTCTCAAAAGGGTTTGGTTGTACAGTCGGAGTCCCCTGTTATTCCTTCTCCTCAATATCAATTGAGGGACGAAGATTAGTTGGTTTCCACTCCGGACCAACGACCCTATTCCTCACCGTACAACCTGACACTCGGGGTCACACCCGATGATATTGCACACATCGGTAGCAATACCGATGACCTTTTTGATCTGCTATTCTCAGATGTTGGGGAAGCTATGCCATCACCTCCTCCTGCCGATAAAACATCACCTTCACCGAAACACTCCCCAAAAATATCCCCATCTTCTAAACACTCACCCAAACACTCACCTTCACTAAAGAAATCCCCATCTCCCAAACACTCACCCTCTCACTCAAATTCCTCTTCGGATGATTTCCATCCTGGTTTTCCACCGAAGAGGCAATCCCCACCAGCTCATCGAACTTTACCTCACGACCCTCCTTCACCTACTGCCTACAAGGTTGGACCTTCGGCACCTCCACAACCTCAGCGGCCGATCCTGATCTCCCCCGATGTTCTTGCCGAAATTCTTGATACAAATCGGCAGGTACGCCTTCTTGGCACTCAATATGAGTTGCTGAGGAGCACAATGCGGGATCCAGAAATTTCCGCTTCTCTTGCCGAACAGAATGATTATCTTAAGGGGCTTCTTCAGCTTCTAAAGGAGCAAAATTCTAAGTGTGTTGATCTGAACAGAGACATTTTTCACTGCTTGAATGTCATGCATCACGACATTAATGGTCTTCGTGCACCTTTCAGCGATGATCTTGATGCGGTTCTCAAGAAGGTTCTCGAGTTGATTCATAACAACGCGTCCTTGACTCTTTCTATGGTGGCTCTCAAAGCCACCTCTGATGCTCGGGATCAGGATCTCATTAAGCTTCGATAACGAGCAGATACTCAAGATACTATTAATTCTCAGCTTCTGGATACTCTTCAGAAAATCAATGCCAAGCTTGATTCCCTACCATCTAATGTGGCTCGGCACTGTGCCGAGTCTTTCGACATTGACATCACAGACTCGACTTTCACTCCTGATGATCGCCGAATTCTTCACCGACTGGATCGTTGTCGTGGTCGTGTGTCGGCTAAGGCAGGTCTTTCTTCCCCGACATGTACTGAGGGGGAGGGAACATCTGAGGGGGAGCATAATACCCCTCAGATAAAATTTACCAGTACGCGTCGGGAAGAAACCTCAACTGATGCTGCTACAAAGGGAAAAGATTCGGAAGAAAAATTTTCCGATGATCCCACTTCTTCTTCTTCTTCTACCGACATGCTCATGGAGGAAAGGGCAGAAGCCAACAAGGAAGAAAAATCGGCATCTGTCGATAAAGAGGGTACCGCCCATGCTAAAGTGGTCGAAGAATCTAAGGGGGAGTCGATGCCGAAGAAAGACAAAGGCAAAAAGAAACTTACCCCGGAGGAAGTTACTGCCGAAGAAAAGCATCTTAAAGATGCTAAAATCAAGAAATTTGCTAATGCCGGTGGAATCCATCTCCCTCCTCCTTTGAAGATTACCTCTCCAGATCTTGATCTATCTGAAGAAGAAATTCGCATTGCCAAAATCGCAAAGATGACTCTAGATAAAGATATTGAACTTGCTCAAAAGTTAGCTGAAGAGGAAGCAAAGAAGGCAAAGGGCTCTATCGATCCGGTAGTTGCCCAACTAAGTGCTCTGGAGGAATCAGCGAAAAGGCAGGATGAAATCGAGGCTATGTGCATTGATTGGTATCATAAAGCTCTCAACACCCGAAGACGACCTGGAAAAATATGTGATGTAAATATCCTTAAGCCTTCCAAAGATTGTAAATCCATTCAGCTCGTGATCACAAGCGATGATTGTAACAGGTCAGTTGACAGGCTTGATTATATAGTTCGGCATGGGGTATCCGAATGGATAGAGATCATGATATGCCTTGAGAATAGCAGAAATTCTCTCAAACCTGAAGTTGAAAAATATATCACTGATCTCCAAACCAAATTCGGTTCATACCGAAGAACCTACAAGATTACACACTCTCATGCCGAAGAAAAACTGATAGAAAGCATGAAAGCCAACCTCCTTCCTCGCTCCAAGACCAAGTCGAAGTCAAAAAGGGAAGATGTATTCTCCCTTATGGCCAAGGAAGGAAAGGTTCTAGACTTTTCCAACCTTGACCTATCATTGTTGACTGTGGTACCTCATCCTTCTACTTCTGTCATTCTTGAGCCAACTTATGGAATCTTCTTCAATGATGCCCTCAGTCATATTCGATTCTTCAGAGCCGAACAAATCCCCATTGCCGATAGCATCTTTCTAAGTGGAATTCTTTAAATCAACCCCATGGGTGCTGTGGACCTCTACAATGATGTTATCGCCGAACTGAAGAAGAGAAACTTCACTCCCTATCTCCCATTTGAAGAATCTTAGTGTTTTTTTAAACTTTATTGTACTTGTATTTTTTTGTCTTGTATTGAAATCTTCTCACAAGATTAATACAAAGTACAATTTTAGTTTTGAAGTAAATATCTTGTATAGTTCATTAATTCTTTCTTTTATACTTGTAAATGTCGGATACTCTAAAAAATTCAAAAAGAAACAAAAACAATGTTCTATGTGAAAAAGAACCCAAAAGAGTATAAAAAGGGGTCAAAATGAATTATTCATGTTTTTAACTCTTTTATCCAAGTATGAGATGTCATCATGAAATAGGGGGAGATTGCAAAATACATGTTAAAAAAATTACTAGATACACCAACTAATTACACACATGAAAATAATAATAAAATTGGATATTATACTTGCTCGGTGGAAAATTTTGAAGTTTCCGTCATCTTTTTTCCTGCAGATTTAAATGAAAAAAAGTTAAAATATGTTATTTACAACTATTAAGCTATTTTAACCTTTTAATAGTATTCTTTAAAATTCACTTACCTTTTTTTAAACATATTTTAACTTTTTAATAGTATTCTCTAAAATTCACTTACCTTTTTTAAACATAATTTAACTTTTTTAATAGTATTCTTTAAAATTCACTTACCTTTTTTTAAACATATTTTAACTTTTTAACCATAACCACAAATGGGTTGGTGTCGAAAGAAATAAAATTAATGAACAAAATAAAGAAAATGTTGCATGTCGTTGGGATGTTCATCTACAAACATGTAGGTTAAGTTTTGATGTTTACCTTTGATGATCTTCAAATATGATGAAGATATGAAGAACTTGATGATGAATGTTTGAAGATGAGAGAATAGTAGAGAGAATTTGAGAGAAGAGTTTCTAGAGAGAGAAGTTAGAGAGAGTGTGTTTGTGAGAAATGAGAAGAAAAGAGGGTGGAAGGTGGTTTAAAAGTTACAAAATACATGCATTGGCTAGGGTGGAAGGTGGTTTTGTTTTTTTTTTAAAAAGTTGGAAGGTGGTTTTGTTTTAAAAAAAAATTTTAAATGAGATTTTTTCAAAACACATGCATTGGCTATGGTGAGTTGCAAAATACATGCATTGGCTAGGGTGGAAGGTGATTTTGTTTTTTTTTTAAAAAGGTGGAAGGTGGTTTTGTTTTAAAAAAAAAAATTAAATGAGATTTTTTCAAAACACATGCATTGGCTAGGGTGAGTTGTAAAATCTAACATATTTGTTTTGTCATTTATCACAAAGATATAGAATAAATTGAAATAAAGTCAATATAATTGTATTTAGAAAATAGACTATGATTGTTTATTGAAATTTTCTATAAACATACACTAAATATCGTCATCTTGTGCAGACACACATATTTTAAAAAGTAATTTTTGACATATAATAAAATAATTAAATTCAAAAATATTCAATATTGGGCTCACTTCGAAGGTATCGAAAAGACGATAGTAATGGTATAAGTTATTAAAATTAAAACGTATTTTTTAATCTATTTTAGTTAATATACGATTATATGTATAATTAAATCCAAAAATATTCAATATTGGGCTCATTTCGAAGGTATCGAAAAGACGATAGTAATGGTATAAATTGTTAAAATTAAAACGTATTTTTTATTCTATTTTAGTTAATATACGATTATATGTGTTAATATATGAAAAATGTAAAATAAAAAATGTAAAACAAAAAGGTATAAAATAAAACAAGGATTATAGTTTAGGGACCAAAAATGTAACTATAATTATTAATTTACAAAAACAATCAAATTGATGTGATCGTATGGATAAGTGATTAAGATTAGATTTGACATTTGATATATTTAATGTATAGACTATGGTGCCCATAGTAAATAGACTATGGTGCACATAGAACAACCCAAATAAAAATTGACTACTGGGAAAAAGAAAATAGAAAACCGGGCTTCAACCATTTTATTAAGGGTAGAGATATTTGCACCTATGCCTATAGGTCAAATGCACTCCTCCCTACCTATTAATTATTATAACTCATTAATTACCTCATTATATCATTTTATATTTTAATTATTTTATATTATTACATTGTTATAATTTTTTTTAATATCACTTTTATTATTATTATTATTGTAAAAATTCATGATTATTATTTTAACTATTTTTAATTTTCATTTGTAATTAAATTTTTAATTTTTATTTCTATGTATTAACATTAAAGATAATATGTTCGTTTACAAGAAAAATAAATTATGTATTTTAATTTTTTAAGTATTTTTATAAGAATATCTTTTTTATATTTTTTTACATTTTAACAATATATTTTCTATATATTTTTTATAAAAATATTTTTTATCATAAAAAAATAATACAACATAAGTAATTCATATTCAAAATTTTAATAAAAATTGATGAGTTGTCATCTGAATTTTTAAAAATTGCTTAAGAATTGATGGATTATTCTTTAGATATTTAAACGCTTAAATAAGAATTGATTGGTTATTTTCAAAGTTTTTAAGTTGGAAAAGATTATCAATTATTTTATAAAATATGGTTGAAATGTATACAATTATAAAATTGATATATTATTATTTATAAATAAGGAATTTGTCTTTTTAGTCTATTTATTTAAAAACAAAAAACAATGAGAGAGAAAAAAAAAAGAGTAATTAAGAGAGAGAAAAAAATTAAATAACTTTTCAGGTTTCGAGATAACTTTTTCTGATTTTTTTTGCAACTTTAATTGCACCTAAGATAGGTAGGGGTGTAAATAACAAACCCCTTTATTAACCATAATATATAAATTATCATTTTAATAATTAATAATGAAGCCAATATAAATCCTCACTTTAACCGATCTCAATTTTATCACCATCCCGACCCATCGATTTCCAAGAATAAAAGTGTGAGAAATTGCAGATGACTTTCTGAAGACCAACAAATATTCTCACAAAAACGGATGAATCACACCAAGGATCAGACATCTGGTGAACATATTCTAAAACTCCACCATTTTTTATTTGCATTCCATCTTCTACCCCTTCTTCTACTACATTCCACCATAGTCAATCCCATAGAAAATCTCTTAAATCCAAAACTGTTGATGCAAATAAAGTGTAATGGCCAAAGACTAAATTACACAGAGACCAAAGACCAAATAATTATCGACAAATTCTAAATAACAATAAATTCATGCATTGTCACAAATAATTATTGTCACCTGAAAACTCTTTCCTTTCGTGATGGCAGTGACGTCAACAAACAGTCCAGGGACAAAATGACGATCTCCAATCTGAGTGTCGATGGCAGAAATAATGAAATAGAGAGGGAGAGATATACCTTCCGTTGTTGACAACATGAAATTGCAGATTTTCAAGGTCTTCAGTATGCACATTGCTTGATATCGAAAGCATCTGGAGAAGAAAATACATGAAAACAAACATGGGTTAGATTGTTTAAAAGAAAGCAGATCGAGAGAGAGAGAGAGATAAATATTCATTTATATAAGATACTTGAATTTGAATTTGAATTTTGAAGGAGAGGGGGAGGGGGAGGGGGAGGGGGAGGGAGAGGGAGAGGGAGAGGCGGGAATTATGTTTGGGAAATAAAGGTAGAAGGCTTGTACAATGTGCATAAACTCTTGTAATTAAGAGATTTTAGGATTTCATGATTTAGGTAGCAGTACATTGTGCTTAGTGACTTGTCTTTAAGACATTTGCTTAAATGCTTATTAATGTAGTAATAGATATATCCCAATAAATCTTATAACGTACTCACCTTGATTTGCTTAACCGCAATGCTTGATTACCACACTAAACTAGATGTAATTCTCTAATTTATTTTTGGTGTTTGTTGTGTGTGTTTATGAAATGAAATGTGTGTAGTTATTTATAGTAAAATCAAAGCACGAGGTCGTGTAAAGATGAGGAGGTGAAGATGATGAAAATCTCATCCCATGGATTGGTCCTTACGTTGCTTACATACTTACACTTAGTTCCTACGTTGCTTGCACACATATATAGTATATATAATATATTAAAATATAAATATTTTATTTGTTTTTATACTATTATCTATATTTAGTATAACTTTGTGTACGTAACCCCAAACTTCAATATAAATATATATTTGGGACCTATGCGATAGTACCTACCCATAGGCATGCTATTACTATATTTTCTTCTGAGTTGTACAAATTTTCGTAGTCGTATTTTGATCTTTTTGACATTTTCGGAATCTAGATTTTTCAACGTATTTAAATATAAAATTTGGTATTAATCCGATATTTCTATAATCCATAAATGACACATTTTTATCGTCCTGTTCAAATGACCCTAAAATAAAAACGTTATTCTTTTTCAAATTTGAAAGCGTCAGTATGATCTATGTAAATCGCCGAGTCCAAAAGTATATGCATTATATAACTTATAAATCCTTTTGGGCTATAAAATTAATAAAAACGATATATTTAATATCGAATCAGTCCTATAAATAAAACTTAGTCGGTTTTCAAATCTGAAAGTTTCATTGTGATCGTCATAAATCGCTGGTTACAAAAACATATTAGTCGCATTTCATAAAAATCTATACGACTAGCTAATTTGAGTAAAACGAGAAAACCTTTTAAATAGAAATAATAATATTAAAATATTTAATATAATATTATATATATACACGATTGATACATGTATATATAGGGGTTAAATTAATCATGTTAGAATCAAAAAAGATTAAGAACTGTGAGAACCGATCTAAACCGTAATTTGGTTTTGATCCTATGGTTTTAGTTAAAAGTTGTTTCACCTCCAATTTATTACAAAATTGTCATTGCCTTTAATGACCACATATTTAAATTAATCAATGGTTTAGATTGGTTTTCACGGTTCTCAACCTATTTTTGGTTCTCATTTGATTATCGTCCTATATATATATATATATTATTTTATTTATTAATAATAATTCTAATATATTTTCACATATTTTCATCTCTATAATTATTTATCAGATATATTTTTCTCTTCTGTGTTTCCAACAAAAATATTTTCTAAATCTTTCAAATTATCATCTTTTCATTGATATCAATATTTTGACATTAACATCTTAACTTTAAATTTGTGTCCGATGTAAACTTCTCTATACATGATAAAATATCTTAAACTATCGATCATATTAATCATCATATTTAACACTTATCTTAAAGATTTAAGATACTTAAATGAAAGTAATTTTGTCATTATTATAATAGTGAAAATGGGGTGTTACACGGTACCCCACGTCTCGAGATGACTTCATCGATATACAACTTGGAAAGTTTATCCGTGGGCAACGTCTCTCGCATCGCCAAGAAATGGGCACTCTTCGTCAATCCATCCACCACTACCCATATAGTATCGTGCCCTCTTAGCGTTTTTGGCAACTCGGTCACAAAATCCATTGTGATGTGTTCCCACTTATCTTCTGGGATTTCCAAGGACTGAAGACTCTCTTGTAGGGTCGTTGATGCTCCGCTTTCACTTGCAAGCATGTCAGGCACCTTTCCACATAATCCGCTACATCCAACTTCATGACGGGCCACCAACATGTCAATTTTAAATCTCTGTACATATTGGTGCCACCCGGATGGATAGAATATTTGGATTTATGCGCGTCTTCTAGAAGTATTTCCCGGTTGCCCCCAATCTTGGGCACCCAGACACGACCTTGGTCTAGCTTAAGACCACGGTCATCCTTGGTCAAAAATTTGCTTCATTATTATTTCGCTCTTGAGGTTCTCTTCGTGTAAGGCCTCTCCTTGCGATGTCCTTATCTGATCAATCAAGTTGGATACCACGTCTATTCTTGCGAGTGTAGCCCGTATGCCACTACTATACTCTTTTCAGCTCAAAGCATCCGCTACTACATTCGCCTTACCCAGATGGTAGAGTAATTTATAGTCGTAGTCCTTTAGTAGTTCCAACTAACGCCGCTGCCTCATGTTCAATTCCTTTTGATCAAACACATACTTCAAACTCTTGTGGTTCGTGAATAGCGTGCATTTCGTACCGTAGAGGTAGTGCCACCATAATTTCAAAGCGAACACCACGACCGCTAGCTCTAAGTCATGGGTCGGATAGTTCTTCTCGTGCTCCTTGAGTTGTCTTGACGCATAGGTGATCACTTTGCCTCGATGCATCAAGACGTAACCCAAACCCATTGTGGATGCATCGCTATAGACCATGAAGTCTTCAGATCCTTCTGAAAGCGACAGGATTGGAGCTTCACACAGTTTCTTTTGAAATGTTTGGAAGGCTTTCTCTTAAGCATCAGTCCACACGAACTTCACATTCTTTCAGGTTGAGGCAGTCAAGGAGGAAGCAATATGGGAGAAATCTTGAATAAGCCTCCTATAATAGCCTGCTAAACCCAAGAAACTTCGGATTTTGGATGAGCTCTTAGGTGGCTCCCAATTCATCATCGCCTCAATCTTGGACGGGTCCACTTTCACTCTGTCGTGGTTAACCACATGGCCTAAAAATTGAACTTTCTCTAGACAAAAGTCACACTTGGAGAATTTTGCGTACAACTTCACCCTTCTCAAAACTTCCCAAAGGTGTTGTTCATGTTGCGTCTTGTCTTTAGAGTAGACAAGTATATCGTCAATGAACACAATCACTTATCTGTCAAGGAACGGTCGACACACCTGGTTCATCAAATCCATTAACACTGTAGTTGCGTTTGTTAGCCTGCCACATACTCGTCTTTCACCTTCACTTGATGGTACCCCGAACGAAGATCGATCTTTGAGAAACACCCCGCCCCTTGAAGTTGATCAAATAGATCGTCGATCGTTGGGAGTGGTTACTTGTTCTTCACGGCCACCTTGTTCAGTTCTTGGAAGTCTATGCGCATTCTCATCGTGCCACCCTTCTTCTTCACAAATAGGACCGCAACTCCCCAAGTTGGCAAGCTCGGCTTCACGAATCCTTTCTCTAATAGGTCTTGTAACTACGAAATCATCTCTTGCATTTCAGATGGTGCCAATTGGTAAGGCACTCTAGCGATCGGAGCAGCCCCCATAATTAAGTCTATTCGGAATTCGACTTGTCGGTCGGGTGGTAATCCGGGTAAGTCGTCAGGAAACACATTCGGAAACTCATGAGCAACTTTGGCATCTTCTACTTTCTTCTTTTCCAACTTGGCATCCACTACGTACGCCAAATAGGAAGAACACCCCTTCACCAATCACTTGCGTGCTTTGGGCATATAAATGACCACCACATCTCCTTTCCTTCTTTCCCCGTACACAAGTACCGCGTCATCTCCCGCCAATGGGATTCAGATCGATTTCTTTGAGCAAAGGATCTCCGCTTGGTTCTCCCCCTGCCAATCCATCCCGACTATCAAGTCAAATCCACCAATGGGCATCAGAAAGAGTCTTATCGGAAACTTCTTCCCCTCGATCTCCAATACACAATTGTCAAAGACTTGGATAACCATGACACGACTACCATTTGCTATTTCCACTACTAGCACATCTTCTAACGTACTAGCTTTCATAGGCAATTTTGATAGGAAATGAATAGATACAAAGGAATAACTTGCACCCTGTTAGAGCATAAATCTGTTGGATACAAGATCAAGAAGACTGAAGGTCAAAGTTTAAGAAAGTCAAAGCTGAGAAAGTCAAATCTCATTAAAGTCAAAGTCTTTGTATTTGTTTTGTGTTTTATTTCCTTTGTATTGTATTTGTAGGTATAAATAGTGTTCTATTTCTGTTTTGTAAGAAGTCAAAATAAAAGAACGTACAAGTTAGTTAATATTCAGAGAGAGAATTCGTTTGAGAGAGATCTGTAGAGAGAGAGAGAGTTCTAGAGAGAGAAAGTGTAATCGTTGGATTTGAAAGATTAATCAAACAGGTAAATTTGATTGAAATCTTGTTTGTGTTTGTTTGATTGTGAATAGGAACTAGAATCTGGGAATAACACACCCAAATCAAAAAGAACATGCACAGGTACAAAGTTTACAAGGAACGTACCCGACACCACATCTGTTGAAGCCTTTGACTCCTCGGCTGTCATCTGAAAGGCTCTCCCTGGCACCCTTGGTGAGCTTTCTTTCTTCTCGGGATTTTCTCCCGTCTTTAGTTTCGGGCACTCATTGTGAAAGTGGCCCAGTTCTTTACATTCAAAACATATTGGCCCCTTCATCGGGCAGTCTTTTTTAGTGTGGCCAAACTTACCACATTTGTAACAGGAGTCGGGCTTAGAGTTAGAGTGGCACGAGCCCAAATGCTTATTCCTACACTTCGGGCACGACCTAGCCTCTCTCCTTGAATCATTTCTTCTATTGTTGTTGTTGTTGAATGGTCTCAACCGCTTGAAGGTTCCAGAATTTCCTTCCCACTTCCTCTTTTCACCAACCAACGTTTCCTCTTCCTTCTTTCGGGCATATATATCCTTCATGAGCTTGGATTCTTCTATGGTCTCATGGAGAGTGGATGGCTTGAAGTTTCGGACCATGGCCATCATATCGGCCGGTAGGCCTTGATCTTTTTCTTCTCACTTGGGGCCACGTGCCCACCAAGTCAAGCTTCTCAATGAATAGGCGAGTGTATTCTCTCACTATCTTGTTTTCCTTTTTGAGGGCTCGGAACTCCTCCTCGATGAGGTCAATTGCTCGCTTAGTACAATACTCCTCCATTACCTTCTTCTTGAACATTACCTAATTCAGTTGGGCTAAGGCGGTAGCATCAAGAGTAGACTTAGTAACGGTCCACCATTTTAAGACAGGGTCTCTCAACATTTGTGAAGCAAACTTCACCTTCTGGCCCTCCTCGTATTCATCAGAGCCAAAAGTCTGCCCAATCTCTTAGATCCAGTTCATGCAAACGATCGAATCATCTGACCCCAAAAATTATGGTGGTTTGCTACAAAGAAAGGTCTTGTACGAAAAAACCTTTCCACCTCGTCTAACATCGGTGACCACATGCTCCTCGGTTCTAACATTTGCGGTACCTCCGGAACCCGCCACTATATTTTCGTCAACGGTCTCATGCCTTCTAAGATTGGCATCCCGGTATTCCAACATCTTTAGAAAAGCCTCCTATTGTTTTTTCATTGCAGAGGTGACCATTTGCATCACATTAGTCATCATCTCCGTCTGTGGATTCACTTCCTGAATAACGCGGTTGGAGGAAGCCAAAGTCACCCTTGGGATGCGTTTTATCCTTCCTCCGGCCAATGGCGGTAGAGGTGGAGGAATAGCGTTCACGACTCTATCCAACTGATTTGGGTTAGATATGCTTGCCTCTTGGCCATCCACTTCGGTTCCCGGTCTACTCCTCGTGTTAATCATTAGACTGTCATACACAGGATAACGAGAGTAAGAAATATTATCGAGAGATACAAGGAAACGTACTATCACATTCATCAATCATCATAACAATATTAAGTCAAGCATGCTCACGTAATAATATATTCATAATATCATTAGCCAAGTGAAATTATGAATACACCACACATAAGAATTCTCGTCACCATCATCATAACTCTCAGTTAGTGCAATTCCGTCGACTCTAACTCTATCTTATCTTAAGAGTTCTACCCAACCTCACCAATCATAACTTAATTGATTCAACTTATATCTAGGTGCCTTACATTCATACCTAGTTCACTTAAACTATTGCTCTGATACCAACTTGTAATGTCCTAAAAATGGAGGTAATTTAAAACCTGGATTTAACAAACACAATTCTACAAAAATATATAATCATCACCCCAAAAGGGGAAATTGTAAAAGCGTTTACAAAACTAATATAAATGATAAATGACAACCTACTAATCCCAACTAAACTCTCATATGACCTTTCCAAAATACCCACCAACATGTATTCAACATAACATTTACATTTGCACAAGTATAACAATTAAAGAGTGGAATCCATTGTTTAAATATTTCAACATATATTTGGGTCATAGGATAACTCCCATAAAATTCTTCCCAATAGAAATATAGTCTCATGAAAATACATAGGACCAAGTTATACCATCAAAATGTCATTTTTGTCAAAATCCACCAAACCCTAGTTTTTGACCTATATTACCAAAATTTCACCAAATGTGGAAAACATGACATAGATTTTAGAAAGGGTCATGAAATGGCATTTAAGACATGTATATAAAGTGGAAGTTTGTAGGATGACTCATCTCATTAGATTTGTTGAGAAAACGTAGAAATCTAAATACCTGGAGTTGATAAGATGGTGGGATGGAGAGCCTTTGTTCCTAGCTTCCAAAATCTCAACTTGATGATGAGGATTCTTGAGATAGGGTGGAAGATACAGCAATAAATGCCTAGGTCGAATTTATGATGAGAGAGGGAGAAGAGAGAGTCCTTGAGAGTTTGGTTGTGAAGAAAATGTAGAAGAAATGGCTAAAATCGGGTTTTATGACATTTTGGACCCCGTCCGCGACATTGTCAGGCGATAGTGCCCATGACATAGTCGCGGGGTCACTCTCGCGGCAAACGTACCGTGGCCAATAGCCCCTCCACGATTGTGCCACGACGAGAGTGACAATGTCACAATCGTTGGGCACTCTCATCCTATGTGTACTGAGAGTTTATCGGTACTCGCGACATTGCCCTTGGAAACAGTGACCTTGTCACATTCGCCGAGCATAGTCGCACCACTCCTATTAAAGCCCAAAAATCTATTTTTTTTACGCACAAGTGATATTCCGATAGCAAGGAAACATAACTAAACATACTTGACTTAAATACAAACTTAGAATATAAATTTCGGGGGATAGAAAATTTAAAGCTTACCTGAAAATTGCGGGTGTTACATTTGCCGCCGGAGAAGACGCTGGTGATGAGGTTTCAGTAGACCTAGACATCTTCTGATTTGGACCTCATTTCTTATTTTCTTTTCGTTCCTATGCTGCTACTACGAGACCTTCATTCTTTCTTTCTTTTTTCTCTCTTGTTATATGGGCCTTAACATAGCATTTCCTCCTTGTGTACGTGTGTGTATGCATATATATATTTAGAGAGAGAGAGGTGAGTTATTATGCAAAGTCTTTGCATTCATACAACCCTTACAACCTCATCACAACCGTTGATTATTTAATCTATGGCCACGAAACATTCGGTGGCATTTTGTAATTAATCTAAATTACAAGGGCGCACGTGCAATGAAATCAATGAATTTAGGGGTAAATTTGGGAAGATGAAATCTTGATATTCTCGGTTCTAAAAGGGAAAATTGCATCAAAATGGAACCAACTTTGTCCTGATTTCTATTTTGGGGAACCAACTTTCAAAATTATCATTTAAGGGTCTAGAGCAAAGTTTGAATTTATTTAAGGATCTCGTTAACTTATCAACCTATTAAGGGTGACTTGGCGTCGGTATTTTGCCAATTAAGATTACATATCATAATTATATTTAATAAAAAAATCTAAAATCATAGACATGGCACCATAGATCCCCCCCCCCCAAAAAAAAAAAAAAAATAAATAAAAAACTTCAATGCCAATAACCCTGCAACCACTCTGGCACCTCTTCTTATTCTTCTCCGGCGTCTTATTTGAACCCCAAAATAAGTCTTAAGGTGTGCTCTATTTCATTCCCCACAATAACCACCCAAACGTACTTATGAAGAACTACAAATTTAACGAATAGGTTTTATTGATAATCCAAGTATAAAGAAATAAAGAAAGCAAAATCATCTTGAAGTTAGAATCTAGATAGTGATTATGAATAATACCAACGGATTAAAAGTCGGTAACAAATAATTAAGGTGAAACTATGAAATAAAAAGTTAAAATCTGAAACAAAGAAATCAAAAACTGAGAAATCTAAAAAAACTTATAGCGACGTTGTTGGAGTTTTGGTCTTGATTTACTGCAATTTGGGAAGGAGAACACCAATGTTGGGGTTCAGTTTCGATTTAAAAGTGATTGGGGAAGGAGAAGAACACCGGCGTTGTGTTTAGAACCTGTGGTCGTGAACTCGTTGTCGACGTTGGGGTTTCGAACTTGTGGCCATGAACTCGAGACCGGCGTCGATGTCGTCACATAAGAGGAGGCCGTCGTGTTTGAAGGGATGAGGATATAGAGATGTAGTGGATGAGATCTAGAAAAATGTGGAGGGACAGTGGTGGATTCGTTTGCAGTGATGAGGAAGAAGGATGCACGGTGGTAGGTCGTCGGAAAAAATGGAGGACGTCGATGGGTTTGTTGGAGCAACGAAGAAGAAAGGTAGGAGGAGATGAAGGGTTACGTGGTGTGTGAGGGGAGTTAATTTAGGAGAGAAAACTATTTTTTTTCTTTAATTTTTAAGTTGCTTACATGACATTGATATGATATGACAACATCTAATAATCCACATAATACTTTTGATATGATATGGTAGCATTTAATAATCCACATAATACTTTTTTAATTTATGATTTGCCACATCATATTTAGATGACCGGTTACCTATTCAACCCGTCAACAAGACCTTTAAATAAATGTAAACTTTGCTATAAACCCTTAAATGATAATTTTAAAAGTTGGTTCCCTAAGATAGAAATAGGGTCAAAGTTGGTTCCATTTAGATGCAATTTTCACGTTCTAAAAATAAGGAAACTGAATATTATCTTCTCCCTACAATCACTCGACCATAATCAAATTCACTCTCGCTGAAATTGTGTAAAGATATCGACCATTTTGCATTTACATTTCCATATATGCAGACTACAACGAAAGAACCCTAATCCAAGGGTTTGAGGTAAAGCGTATTACTTCATTTTCTGGTTTTCACCCTTTTTTCATCAACCAATAACGATGTTTTAATGGTGCACCAATTCGCGAACCGAGTGAAAGGATAATGTTGAAAACCTCTTTTTCCAATTTCAAAATAAGGCGTATAATCCAGTGTTGATAGAAGTTGAAGATAGTACCCTTGGTGACAGCAAACCATCAATCATACGGAATGATGAGACAAAATGATGGATCAACTTCTGTTGAAATTGTGTCGAAGGTGAAGCAAGGCAAAAAAGGTTAGAATTATAAGTTAATTATAGGGTTTTTATGAAATATTTGTCAATGTAGGTCCAAGATGGCCACTAGATTTCACTGATTCATCCAACCAATCCATTTAACAGAAACATGCACACCAAGTGTTTGATGAAATGTTTGGCCTTTAACCACCGAAAACATTGGTCTAACATGGTTTCACATATGGAAATAAGAGAAATCCGATACGGTGAAGAAAGACTCATATGTGCTATGGAATATGATGAAGAAAGATTCATCTGTGCTATGTGAAATTGCTTATGACATTTAATGAAACAATACAGTGCACTTGGATATGTATGGAAATTATGTTCGTTTTCATTTCAAAGAATATAGTAACAATTATTTTGGGTTCTTAGTGACACTGTTAATGACACAAATGAATTGGAGGGAATGTTGCCGAAAATGTTAATGAAACATGATGAAGATAAGTGCATCACCTAATAAGGTTGTTATCATATTTGATGCTTTCATTTAGAAGTGAATGAGATTTTTTTTTCTTTTTGAAAAAATCTGAGCATTTGAAAATGAAAACTAGTTTGTATTGGAAACACAAATATGATTGTTTATTTGGCAGGTTAAGGAAATTGGTTTGTTTAGGAAACACACGAATGATGAATAGTGGTGCATCAGTTAATTAATTTGTTTGTTTTTTATCTGATGAATGCATATGGAGCAGTTTTTATACAGATATATATATGTGATGAAACTGTAAGGTGGTCAAGGATGAACACATATGCATCATTAGTTGGTTTGTTTTTTACTAATCCAACCTGTAAGTTTGACAGTGGTAAACACTACTGCATTGTTCATTTGGCTTGTTTCACAGTGAATAAAACTGTGAAAGTTATTAAAATGAATACAATAGTATAATTTTATGTTGCCGGTTGCATCAATGCATGGCATGATAGTAATGCAGTTTAATAATGTAAGAAGTAGGAAAAAGTTTAACACCTATTACTATTGAAGAAAAGACTGCATCTACTCTTCAAACTAGTGGATCAACACCAAGGAAAAATGTCATATCAGGCTCAGTAAAGGAGAAAGGGAAAGAGACCAACGGAGGTACGAATGATAGTTATGAAGTTATTAAATTAGACATCTGGTTTGTCATATGGAAGTTCCCACATGTGCATGATTTTCTTAGTTTTTTGTTCATTATTTGATGATTGTTTTAGAGTGGAAATGATGAATACATGGGCATGTCAGGATCGAAATTCAAAACAAGAATTTAAATAAACACTCAGAAAACTTTGTTAAAGAAGTTGCGGAATAACACTTTAACAAGAAATCAATGAAACAGTGTATGAATTCAAATCACAAGTTGTATTGAATTAACTTGATGATTACACAAAAAGCCTCAATCTGTTGAACAGGCTCAACAGACGTTCAAAACTTCTCTAATGAAAGGATCACTAAGAATCTTGAGGCTAATTCTCTCTAAAACACAAAAGACGTATGTTTCCAATAATCTAAGACTTCTAGACTATATTTACAAAACAGATTACAAGATAATTATGAAAGTAACTTTGATCTTCAGCATCCATTCCATAATTATCTTCAACTCCTTGTCTTTTGCTTCAAGTAACAAACCATCCTTATCAACATCAGCATCATTAACTCTTCTAGCAGTATCTTCTTATCATCAGCAGTACTAACATGCTACTTTCAACTGGCAGTAATAACTCTCCAAGCAGTACTAACTATTCTTCTAGCAGTACTAACCCTTCAAGCAGTACTAATACTACTAGCAGTAGTAATCTCTTCAAGTCTCAGCAGCACTATCCAGACTTAGCATATTTCAGACCCAACAATCTCCCCCTAACTTAACTTTTGAAAACAAGAAGTTAAGTTCTTCAGAATAAGGTCTTCATGATGCTTTCAAAAATTACTGCTCAACTTCCCAGATCTGGATCCAATCCTGCACATTGATTTATTGTTCTTCTAATCACAATTCTTTCCATCTCTGAACCTGTAGTGCAGACCAACTTAGCCTTCAACATCCCCTGCAACTTTTCTCTGTTGTGATCATACACCTTATCAACCAGATAGTACTCATGAAAGTTGTTATCAATAGTTATGACATATACTCCAGATTTTTCAACAAGCACCCAATGATAAATGCTGTTAAATCCTTCTCTGTGATGCAAGTCTTTGATAAGATATTCAACTTTATCAGGATCAAACATCATACACAAATACTCCAGAGCCATCTTTGTTAAGCTCATCCTTGCTCCTCTCAACAAGTCACCATACAATTTCAATCCAACCCTGTACATGTCTTCCAAATCAAATCTGGTACAACTTCTGATGATCTTATCCAAAGTTGAATAGACCTCATACTTGCCACCCATTCTCTTGATCCTGTAGAATTATGTGCCTTTATCCACCACAGTATCCCAATGAATGATTTATGGAGCTCTCACTGAGATAGGATCAATTTTCAATGGTTCTTCATCTGTCACTGTTATATACAAATCAAACTGCTCATCAGATTGACTTTGTTGTTCTGGAGGTTGTTGACTTGATTGCTCTTGACTCTGCTCTTGAGTTTCAACATACTCTGCTTGTTTCTGTTGCTCTTGTGGTTTATGCTGCTCTTGTTGATTCTGCTCTTTAAGTAACTGGATTAGATCCTTCTCCATTTCTGATTCTCTTCCACCACTCAGCTTTAATTGCAACATACCTTTCAATCTGATCACATAATGCTTATACTGCTTTTCCACCAGATAATACTCTATCTTTGCCTTGGACATAAACAAAGCATAAACTCCACATTGCTTAAGCAAACGCCATCTCAACACATTCTGCTTTTCAAGTTGTATTCTGTCAGGTTCAAACATAAGACATATCCAGTCCATGATTAGCCTTGTATCATCTTGAGCTCCTTGCTGAATCCTGTCTTCATACAACTTTATCCCAACATAATACATTTCTTCCAAGTCACTTCTTGAGCACTTTTGCATGAACTGATGAAAACTTGTATAGATCTCAAATATGTTATTTGCTCTTTTGATCCTGAGAAAGTGCTTGTCTTTCTCCACACATACATCCCAAAAGATAATCTTTGGAATCATTGAACTGACTGGAGTAGCAGGCACATGAGGTGCATCTGTAGTTCTTGATGATTCAACTTCCATTCTTTCACTGCCCTGCTCTTTCTCACCTTCCTCAGTTCTTGGCCTTTTTTCCTTTGTCTTTATAGCAATTGACTTCTTTCTCTTGGTAGCTCCAATCTTCTGAGCTAGAGTCTCTTCCTTCTTAACTTCTACCTTTTCTTTAGTCGGAGTGCCTTCTTCACTTTCAGGAAAAGGCTGTTGAATGTTTAGATCATGTCTTTCTTTCATCGTTCTTTCAACTTCAACCCTCTGATTGAAATCTCCTTGCAGCTTTTCCATCTCCTTTTTGTACAAATCTTCTATCCTGCTAAAAGACATTTTAGTAAACATCCCTTCAGGAACTCCGACAGATCATTTCAAGAGGTTTATCATCTTTCTTCTTTCATGTGTAGCTATAAAGGTCTATGAAGGTTGCCTTTGTCTAGTTGTTTTCATTGTAACCCTCTTTGCAGCAGTCTTCAAACTCTTCTGTTATTCTTCATTAAGCCTTGTTGCCAAATCTATTGCAAGCTTTCTGTCTTTGGCCTTTTGGATCTCATCCTCCTTTTCAAACTCCTTCTCAAACTGTGCATTCAACTCCTTTGCTACTTTCAAAGAAAGAGTTTCTTGTTCAACTGTAGTTAACTCTTCTTGCATTTTCTTAGCCAATTCTGCATCCAATTCTATTTTCTTCTGCTTCTTTAATGGTTTCACAGGCTCAACCATCTTTTCTTTCCCTTTCTTCTTGTCCTCTGTCACACTGATCTCTTTCTTTTTCTTCTCTGTGCCTCCTTCTTTAATCACCACTCCCTTAGCCTTTTGAGTAACCTTAGGAGTGTCATTGTTTGCCTTAGCCAAAGTCTCTGCAATCTCAATTTCTTCCATAGACATTCCTGTTTCTGCTACTGCTTTCTTTGTTTCTACTGCTTTAACAGTTTCTACTGCTGGTTCAATAGTTATTACTGCTTCAGTAGTTACTGCTGCTTCTTCAGTTTCTACAGCTGGCTGAATTACTGCTTCTTTCACTACTGTTTCTGTTGCTTTCACACCTTGATCCTTCTTATTCTCCTCAACATTCTTTTCAGCTTCACCACCAATCTCCCCCTCAAATTGAAATTCCATACCAACTGAACTTTCCTTCTCAACTTCAGCTTCTTGATTTTCCCCCATTTTGGAAGCATCATGAGCACTTCCCCTTTTCTTCAAGACAAATTGCTTTCTCTTCTTTTTGTGCACCAAATTAAACACCATCTTCTTGAGTTTGTCTATCTGGCCCTGTTGAGAAAGGATCACCTTTTTCATCGCCTTTATCTCCAAACCCTGATTGTGTATATCCAGGTTCACCATGCCAATGGTATCCATCAATTCGTCATAGTTATATTTGTCCTCACCTCCTTTAGGTGTGTTTACCACCCTTGAAGGATCATGGGATATTTTAGTAGAGGCCTTCTGCCTAGCAGAAGCACCTACTACCCCCTTGGTTTCTTGGCACCTGGGTCCCTTAGATGAATTTTCATCCAAAGTTGCCGTGGGGAAGGTTTTAGCCATATTCACACTGTCCTGGCCCACACCTTGTGCAGAATCAGTAGTGTGAGCCTTGCTGCCCACATGCTCATCCTTCTCCTGAGAGAGCACCTTCTCGGGGTTGGGAGACACCCCTATGGATTCCCTTTGGATATTCTCTGATGGAGAATGCTCCATCAGAGGGATTGTAGGCTTTTGGGGTGTAGATACATGAAGAGAAGGAACATTTTGTACCTTTTTCTTTGTATATTTTTGAGTGATTGGGGGAATTGGCTTATCAACAAGGATCTGAGGAAGAACATTTGAAGTGAATGGTGTGGGTAGGTCATCAGTGGGTTGGTTAGATATAGGTTGTGACCCTGATGCCTCACCATGTGGGTGGGACACAACCATCATTGTAGAGAACAATGGTGTGTATTTTCCAGAAAAGTCCTTACTAGGCCTTCTCATATTGGAAAATACCTTCCCTTTGGGAGGTTTAGGTACATATACCTCTTCAAAAGAGGGTAAATCCGTCAATTCCATGTTTAGTACCTCTTGTACAAACCTTGGATACATATAAAATCTTTTGGTTTTGGTTTTGGTTTTGGTATCCAAGTTTGACAGTAAATCATTTGGGAAAAATTGAACTTTCTGGAGGTATCTAAGCATACAAGAGCATAAGCTATTGTGCTGCTAAACTCACTCCATCCAGTTGTCTTGCGAGATATACAGTGTTGAAGAGTATGAACAAAGAATCTCCACTGAGGTGAAAATTTGCTTTTGTAAAACGTTTAAACCTCAGTAGGACCTTCATACCCCATTCTACCAATTTCTTGAAATAGATCTTCCTTTGAGAGAGTAGAAATACCTGAGGCATCATCTAGATGAAGATGAGTGCGTATGCAGCCTTCTATGATTGTGATAGGTTTATCACAGACCCTTGATTGAATGAACTGATTGCCATCAACAGTCTGAATGGATGCATTTGTCCAGAACTGTCATGTGCCTAGAGCAACCACTATCTACATGCCAAATGCTCTTCCTCTTGAGCTATTGGTTACCCTACACATAAGATAAAACAGTTAGTGTCTTGAGGGAACCCAAGCCAAAATGGTCTTGGGTTGCCTTTTCTCATCAACATACTCATACTCGGTAAGCTTAGTCTTGATGAGATGATCATAATTAGGAATCTCATGGCTGGAATACTTTATCATAATTATAGGCTTGACAGTATTAACACTGGTAGCAGTACTATCCTTGTTAACAGCACTAACTTGGTCAGCAGTAGTATTGCTATCAGCAGCACTATTTCTGTTAGCAGTACTATTTGAGGTAGCAGTACTAACAGGTTTAGTATCTTTTGGAACCCAGATTTTGACAAAGTTGTTTGCTTTCCTATTCTGTGAGTTACTCCGTGATTTGCTTGGAGTATTTTCTTTTGCTTTAGCAAACTTATTCTGAATATGAGATTTTGCAGTGCCAGTTTTCATTGGTGTTGTTCTCACATTATCAACCATGTTGTTCCTTGATTGTCTTGATTGCTTCCTATAACCAACATAATTTCATATTTGTCTTTGAAAAGTAATTCTTTGGTTAACAGGATTGAAATAACAGTGTTTGGATAAATGATTCAACTTGCCACAAATAAATCAAGGCTTTGGTCTATTGATTTTGCTTAGATCAATTCCTTGTTTTTGAGCCCACTGGTTATTTCTGTTTCTCTGATTTCCCCTTATTTTATCATGTTAATGGGGCTTGATCTGTTGACAAGTACAGGGATTTACAATAGTAGTTTGCATATAGTGAACTCCCTGTACCTTTTCCTTCTCTTTCCTGGAAGTTTCTACATTCTTACTCTTTTTCTCTTTCCTAGAGGTCTCAACTTTCTCACTCTTAACATTCTCTTTCTCTATCTTAGACATCTCCACTTTCTCACTCTTGACAAATGGTTTACCCCCCCCCCCCTCATTTGTAAGAATCTGGTTTTCTAGGGGAATTTCTTTCTGGTCTTCCTTATTCTTATCCTCAGTGTTCTCTTCTTCAGACTCTACCTCAACCACTACTTTGTCTAGTGGATCTACTTCTGTGGCTCATGCAGGTAAGTCCTTCTTATCTTGTCCTTCTAAGAGGTCTGAGGTGGGTGGAATATAGTTGTTATTGTAAGGTGGAGGGGTGTTGTTGTAGCCTATACCTCTCTTCAGTTTGTCATGAACTTGAGATTTGAGTAAAGTGTCCATTGCTTTAGAAGCATTGGAAAATTTCTCAATGTCTAATTTGGCCTTCTCAAATTCACTCCTAACTTTCTCACTTTCCTCTCTAGCCTTCTCTAGCTTAATCTCTAACTCCTTTTTCTCCCGCTTCCAATAGTTGTGATCATATAAATGTTGAAGTTCATTGGCCTGATATGCCTTGATCAGTTCTTCAAAATTCACAGTGATCAAACTAGACTCTCTCCTATGTTTCTCCAACCTTTTAAGATCATCACACATGCTCTGATTGTGATCCCTGTACTTTCTAACAATTTCAAGACAGGCTTTAGAGCAAAGTTTAGATTTTACCTCTGTGGGGATTGTTGTGCTTGAAGACTTTGAAACCTCAGCCATCAATGCTTGATTCTGGATTGCCTCATCTGCTTGATCACTCCAATCAAAGCCCATTCCTTCTTGTGAGACAAATGCTTGAGATGAGTTCCTGTTGTTGTAGTTTGTGGACTTTAATTCTTGATTGTTGCTCCCATGCTATTGAGAAATTCCTCCTCTGCATTCTCTTGCAAAGTGCCCCAGTTTATGACACTTGTAACATTCCACCTTGGATTTGTCAAATCCAGCACCATCTTCTCTTCTCATGGCAAAGTTGTTTCTTCCTGTTCTTTTAATGAATCTTTTGATTCTCATGGTGAGCATTTCCATTTGCCACTTGATGTCCATCTCTTCAAGATCATCAACATTGATCTGCTCCAGATCATCATTGATAAGAGAGGATTTAGCATGGCTAGCAAGGAAAGCTTCCAAAACAGAATCATTAGGTCCATCCTGTTTTGAACCATAAGCAACACTAACTGATTATGTATTAGCAGAAGAATCAGTAGTAGATGATAGGAGAGCAGCATTGTGAGAATATCCAGATGGCTTCTTCTTTGATTCAACCTCTGCTTCAAACACCCTGAGATCATTGTAGAGGTCATCAAGTTCCTTATCCTCCAGATTATCATTCTGCCTGAAGGATACTTTATACATTATTCATTCTTCACCAAGAGATCTTAGAAACTATCTGTTGACATCATCCTGGTCCATCTTGACACCAACAGTGGCCAATTCTCCAATCAACTTGTTGAACCTATCAAAGGTTTGAGTCATAGACTCATTCTTTGTAGACGTAAAATTTTCATATTGTTGCTTGAGAATTGCTTTCTGATTTCTCTTAGTGCTTTTGGTACCTGAAAACCTCTTCTCCAAGGCATTCCACAAGATTTTGGCATCAGCACAGTTGCAAAACTGATGTTGATATTCATTAGGAATTGCCAAGAGCAGAGTGCTCAAGGCTTTCATCTCAGTCTGCCTCATCTTTCTTTCTCCATCAGTCTTTGGAGGAGGTCTATTGCCATCTGCTCCCATCTCTCCTTCACTGGAGGGACCATTCTCAATGATGTCCCACATTGAGTAGTCTATAAGAAGTATATACTGCCTGATCCTGATTTTCCACATGTCAAACTCATTAGGTTTGAGCATGGGAACCTTTGAAACAAGAACACTGTCGTTTGATCCGTCCATGATGATTATTGATTTCTGAGTTCCTAAAGCTTTGATACCACTTGTCAGGATAGAAATTCAAAACAAGAATTTAAATAAACACTCAAAAACTTTGTTAAAGAAGTTGCGAAATAACACTTTAACCAGAAATCAATGAAACAGTGTATGAATTCAAATCACAAGTTGTATTGAATTAACTTGATGATTACACACAAAGCCTCAATCTGTTGAACAGGCTCAACAGACGTTCAAAACTTCTCTAATGAAAGGATCACTAAGAATCTTGAGGCTAATTCTCTCTAAAACACAAAAGACGTATGTTTCCAATAATCTAAGACTTCTAGACTATATTTACAAAACAGATTACAAGATAATTATGAAAGTAACTTTGATCTTCAGCATCCATTCCATAATTATCTTCAACTCCTTGTCTTTCGCTTCAAGTAACAAACCATCCTTATCAACACCAGCAGCATTAATTCTTCTAGTAGTATCTTCTTATCATCAGCAGTACTAACATGCTAGCAGTAGTAACTTCCAACTGGCAGTACTAACTCTCCAAGCAGTACTAACTATTCTTCTATTCAAGCAGTACTAATACTACTAGCAGTAGTAATCTCTTCAAGTCTCAGCAGCACTATCCAGACTTAGCATATTTCAGACCCAACAGGGCATCATTTTATGTTATTATTTTTAGTTTGATGCCACTATAAGTTGGGAGAAGATGAATACATATGCATTGCTCCTTGTTTTGTTGTTATTAGATGAAAATGTTAGTTTGAAATGGTGAACACTTATGCATCATAAATTTAGATTGTTTTTTAATTGTTTAAAATGTGATCTAGACAAGTATGAACACAAGATCATGTTTTTATGTGTGATTATCGTAGTAATCACTTATGTTGTTGGTTGCATCATACTCTTTCTCCTAAAACAAGATTGGTTCCATCATTGGAAGGCATAATGCTAATGTGATCCAATAAATGATAGTGTTTGTTCTTACTTCAATCATAAAAGTTATTTATCTGATATGCTGCTTAAGAAGCAAAAGGTTGATAAAGGGAATATGAATAAAGAATAAAGTGATCAACATTTTAAATCTATGTCATCCTCCAATGTTATCCAAAGTATGTGCATGGTGCATTGTTTTGTTCTACTTTTTTTCCCACAAAACACAAGGAGCGAAGAAGATCAATCATGAAAAAAGGATTTCCTAATGATAAAGGCAAAGGTAACATATTTCGTAATATTGTTTCATTACCTCATCACATATATATGTACGATACAATAAGATGCTTTGTAATTATAAATCTAATTAGTTATAGGTCAAAAAAATTAACAGGTTTGGATTTCGATTGCGATTTCGAAAAGGGAATTTAGGATCATGAAAAAAGTCTGTAGATCACAGTACAGTGCAATCAGCAGCAAGTTATATCAAAGATGAACAGAATATGAGTCACAGCAACTAGTCATATGATTGATATTGAATCAAAGGGTTACAGGTTTACAGAAAGGATTTCTGATCAGAGAGAGTAAACCTATAAACTAGTTGTTTGTAAAAATAATGAGACTTTAACTTTCTAACCTAACAAATGAACTAAATAATAACTTTAAATACTTAGGCGCGCAGGCCTAATGGGCTTATGGGCTTGGGCCCATCTAACTAATTAACTTTCAATTAATTACAATATAAACCCTTATAAATACTTTATTCTACTTTCAA
The DNA here is from genome assembly GCA_954870635.1 of Arctium minus. NCBI lineage: Eukaryota > Viridiplantae > Streptophyta > Magnoliopsida > Asterales > Asteraceae > Arctium > Arctium minus. Next base: position 37,653,193 of record OX941080.1, on the reverse strand, counting down.
CACACAGGACTTTCAGTCCTAACAATCTCCCCCTAAAGTTGAATAAAGCATTTAACAACTTGAAAAACTTCAGGCCTTGATCTTCTTTTCCTCTTGAATCTTTGAAGAACTTTGGTGTTGCATGTCTTCATGTCTTTCCACGCTCCCCCTTGAATAAAGCTCTTGGTCTTCATAGTATCAACTTTGTAACCAGATTCAATGTACAGTAGCCTCGACTGAATGCACTATCACGCAACTTTCAACTGTAGAAACTCAATCACATCGGATCAGCACACAAGAAAGATAATGTGAGAGTTACTTGACATTCCAGGGTGCTTCTTCAGTTTAAAACAAAGAATCTGTCTTTGAACCGCGAGTTGAATAGATTTGTTTTCTTCTCAAGAACTTGTTTCAATCAGCGCATAGGAGCAATGATAAACAAACTTGTAGCAGACACCACATGATACGGGAAAGAAAAAATAAAATCTTTTAAAAAAATCTTCATCTTTGAGTTGCATTAAACTCATATCTTCATCTCTTTGATCTCTAGAATGTCTTCAGAAATAACTTTCTTTCTTTCTTTAAAACTTTGAAGTTGAACTTTTTCTCCCCCTTTTTGATGATTGTGAGCATCATGATCATCAAAACTTCTTCAATTTCAACACATTCTTTGATCTCCCTTTTATGATAATTTGACATTATCCGCCCTTTGATCTGAGTATCCGTCAATTCATGAAATGTATATATCCGAATCTTTTCAAATTCAGATATAATAGGAATTGCAAACCTGAATCAACAAATGATACAGTTAGTATGCCTGTAAGTAGCACGGAGCCACTTTGTACAACGGATGTACATTGGAAAGGAGTTTTTGTGATGATCACTCCCCCAGGGCTTCCATTCAATCATTGAAAAACCACAAAGGAATTTTCTATGAATGTTATGACAAGAAAACTCATTACTTGTGTGCTCGTGCAAGTGTATGAATGATTGAAGCTACTTAGCTATATCAGGCTCAAATTGTGTAAATTGTTGAGACAGCAACAGATATTACACGGACCCAATGTGCATGAAAGAGGTGCGAAGGTGGGGCAACTTTCCTTCTTTTTCAATATCTAAATCTTCCGATTGAAGAGTAGATAGCAGATATGTTGCGTCCCCAAAGAAAATGAAACATTTCTTTGTTAAGAAAGAAACGAGTGGCAGGTGGGGTTATAGCAAGAGTTGGCATGGGCTAGGTGCCTTTTTCAATGATGGTCACCAAAGAATGTGAACCAATCAGAATATGTGGCTGCCCGGCTCAGAAAGCGGTTGGTGCAGAGTTCTGATATTCTTTTAACTCTGTTCTCACACCCTCTTTTTTATTTAACATTAAAGCTCACTTCTAACCAAACTCTCTTTTTCATTTTTTTTCGCTCAGCACAATGAGAAAAACTCAACTGGATGAGTTATCTCCCCCACTCTTTGATTTATGACCCCTCACCCCTCAAATCACTCTAGGATAACTTCCGGGGTAGGAAACACTGGTTAACGTGAATCCATGGAAGTTCTGTTTAAGTTCTCACGCAAATCCCATGTAAGTCCAAACAAAATGATTGCTCAACAGTTTAACTTGAACATTTAAGCTCAAATAAGATAACACTGTCAAAAAGTATGCTCAGGAGATTTGAACAATTGATCTTTGAAAAACTGACAATGTATCAATCAGATCAACTAAACTGGTTAGGGTATCAAAGAATTAGATATTATGTTTATATGAACAAATATAAACAATTTAGCAATGAAAACACAAATTTAGAATAATGATAGATGCTCAACAACATTGAATATCAAACGGGGGTATTACCATCAAAAAATTGGTTCGTTATGAGACATGGTAATAACAAATTCAAACGAAGTACTGAACCTATGTGTGTGAATACGTTACAGTATAAAGATAAGATAATACGCAAGTATTGATCTTTAGAAACACACAGTCAGTTAAAAATTAAAGCTCAAAAAAATGAAAAACATTTTAAATTCACACTTCTTAATTCATAAAATCTTTTGAGAACCAGAAGTGGTTTGAACATTTCAGAACACGTTTTTCATGTTCGAAAGTTGTTCTTCTTTCAAACAATCAGAGATCTAGATCATAAGATATTTACCTTTGAGCTCCCCTTCAAATTATGATAAACAGATATATATCAGATAAGCTCCCCCTGGATATTTGCAGAATATCCAAGTCTGAACGTTGAAGAACGGGTCCTGATCTGTCATGTGATCAGAAGCCAAACTTCGTTGAAGTCCGGGTTCTAAGTTGATTTACTTAGAAACCATCGTTCTTCTACTCCCCCTTGACAGTAGGTGCCTGCAACAAAGAATCAGTTTTCGGATTTGGTACCCACTGGTATTTGGGTCCTCGAATGTCAGTTGCAGTTCTTGTGGGGGATATAGAATAAGAACCATACCAGAAATGATCACTGGTTTTGTGAATGTGATCATGTGTACGACAATAAGAACAGTGGTATTTCTTACCTGACAACTTGAGTAATTGATCTTTTGAGTAGATGTGATCAGGTTTACCTTTACTCGCATTGTTCTTTTTTGCATTAAACGCATGTACACACGATTCTCTTTCTTTCAGCTCATCTTCAACTGGTTTCTTCTTCCAGACCAGTTCCTCATCTTTGTATCTCCTTCTTCTAGAACGTGTACTTGAACTATCTATATTTCTATCATAGAAAAGGTTAGTCTTACGAATCTGATCAAAAGATTTAGCTGACCTTTGTGAAGAGACAGGTTTCTGATTTGAACTTGATACAGACTTTTCAAGCACTTTAATCGTTGAAGCGAAGTTGTCTCTTTCTTGAACAAGCAGGTCAAACTTCTTCGTGAACTCAGACTTCGTTTTCTGCTCTTTTAGTGCCTTCTCATATAGTTCAGACAACTTGGCAGTAAGCCTTTTGATCTCCGTCTCAAACATGCTTCGTTCTTCTTCAAATCCCTTCTCAGCATCATATCTTTGGCCGGATATTTCTTTGAAGAATCCCACATTCTTTTGTTCAATGGCCTTCTTTTCTTTTTCAAACTTTTCTCTTTCAAGGATGATTACTTTCTCGACAGCAGAAACTTGCTGAGAAAGTTTTATGCATTTCAGCTCAACTTCTTTCTTCTCATCAGCACATTTTCTGGAAAAATCAGAGAACTTATTTGCAAAAGATTTCTCTTTATTCTCAAAATCGGATTTGTCTTTTGCAGTCTTTTGCTCCAAATCAGAGATTTTTCTTTTTAGCTCAGAGTTCTCATATTCCAGTCTCAGTATTTTCTCATCATTCAGCCCAGAAGTCTTTGTCAGAAGATCTTCATTAATTGTCTTTAATGCCCTAACTTCCTCTTTCAGTGTGTTGTTCTCATCAGCATATTGGTTTACCCTCTTTAGGTAAAAAGTTAAAGATGATTGGAGATTTGTGTTCTCCAATTTGAGTTCTTGAACTTCAGACAAAAATCCCATGTTTTCAATAGATGAAACTTGAAAGTGCAGGGACCAAAAGTGACAGGGTGTGAAACTTGAACGTTTAGGGTCACAAATGACAAACTTTGAGACTTTGAACTATGGGGGCTAAAAGCGACACAAACAGAAACTTAACACTAGAAGGATTGAAAATGACGCAAACTGAAACTTAAAACTAGAAGGACTAAAAATGAAAAATACTAAAACTACTAACTAGAGGGACTAAAAGTGTAAAATTGAAACTTCTAACGGACTTAACTGAAAACTAACGAAAATGGACCAAAAATGAAATAAAACTAACCAAACTAACAAACTAACCGAACTAACGGAGACTTAACGGAAAAGGACCAAAAAGTAAGAAAAATTAATCGTCACTTAACGGAAACACTATTCATCATCTTCCTCGTTGAGCCATCCTGCAAAACTCGAAAACGGTTAGAAATTTTCAATGCAAAGCGATCGTTAAAGCTCCCTGATCAGTCCTTAACAGATTTGTTGGGAACTGAAGATGTAACCAAGTCATTAATGCTGCTAGTTCAGAGTTAGTACTGCCAGAGGATCTCAAAGTTAATACTGCTAGGTATTACTACTTCTAGTAGAATTAATACTGCTAGTCAAAGTTAGTGCTGCTTGAACAAAGTTAGTACTGCTTAGCTAGTTAGTACTGCTAGTGGTTAGTGCTGCTTAGTAGTTAGTGCTGCCAAGACTCAGTTAATGCTTCCAAGGTGATCAAGGTGATTAATGCTGCTTCTAAGATAATGTGAAGATAATGCTGAAGAGATTGCGTCTGGAGATAAACATGGAAAGCTTGGAGATAATTATGAAGATTATTTTGAAGATCTTTTTAAATTTTGTAATTATCTTTATTTTCAGTATATGTATAGATTGTTTAGAATAGTAATTAATTCTGAGTTTTTGTTCTAAAAAAAAATCAACCTCAAGGCATCGTTCCTAATTCTAGAGAAGTAGAATTCGTCTTGAAAGAGCCTGTTCTTCAAGATTGAGGTTGTGAGTGAAAAGCTTGTAACTTGAATCATTAAATAAAGTTTACAAGTTGATTGTGATTCACTGTTTCATTGTTTTTCTATTTATTGAATATTAAAGTGTTTTTCCGCAACTTCTTTAATATTGTTTCTGAGTATTCATAATTCTTGTTGAGAATTCGATCCTGACAAGTGGTATCAGAGCCTGTTCTCTTAGAAACATTCATTCATTCATCATGGAAAACTTTGCAGAATCAAACAGTACTCTTGTCTCTAAGGTTCCAATGCTCAAACCCAATGAGTTTGACATGTGGAAGATGAGAATCAGGCAATACATTCTCCTCACTGACTACTCAATGTGGGATGTCATTGAGAATGGCCCCTCTACTGAAGGTCAGATTGGACCAGATGGGAAAAGATCTCCACCAAAGACAGATGGTGAGAGGAAGATCAGGCAGACAGAGATGAAGGCTTTGAGCACTCTGCTCTTGGCCATCCCTAATGAATATCAGCATCAATTCTGCAACTGCACTGATGCTCAGATTCTCTGGAATGCTCTAGAGAAAAGATTTGCTGGAACTAAAAGCACCAAAAGAAATCAAAGGGATGTTCTGAAGCAGCAGTATGAGAACTTCACTTCTTCAAAGAATGAGTGTATGACTCAAACTTTTGACAGGTTCAACAAGCTTATTGGTGAACTGGCTACTGTTGGAGTGAAGATGGAGCAAGATGATATCAACAGGAAGTTCCTCAGATCTCTTGGGGATGAATGGACTATGTACACTGTCTCATATAGACAGAGTGACAATCTGGAAGAGAAGGAACTAGATGATCTGTATAATGATCTAAGAGTTTTTGAATCTGAGGTAGAAGCTAAGAAGAAGCCCACTGGGTATATTCATAATGCTGCACTTCTATCAGCATCCACTGATACTACTGCCAACCCTGAAGCAGTTAGTGCTGCTAGTGGAGTGAATTCAGAAAAAGACACTGAAACTGTCTTTGAAGCCTTTTTGTCCAGTCACAGCAACAACTCCTTGATTAATGATGATCTGGAACAACTTCACCCTGATGATCTGGAGGAGATGGACATTAAATGGCAGATGGCCATGTTATCTATGAGGGTGAAGAAGTTTATTAAAAGAATTGGGAGGAACAACTTCTCTCAAAGAGGAGAAGATGGAGCTGGTTTTGACAAGACAAAGGTGGAATGCTATAAGTGCCACATGAAGGGACACTTTGCTAGAGAGTGCAGAAGTGGTGTGCCAAATAAAATTCACCAACAAGCTTAGAATGGAGGCTACAATCAAAACAAGAACTCTGCTCAAGCCCTTGTTTCTCAACATGGAATGGGATTTGACTGGAGTGACCAAGCTGAGGAAGCCATTCAGAATCAAGCTCTTATGGCAGAGGTGTCTGATCTCCCCACTGAGGTAATTTCTAATCTTTGTACTCAATCTTGCATAGACACTGTCAAAAGGTACAGGAATCACAACCAAAACATGTGTGATGACCTCAAAAGATTAGAAAAGGATAGAAGAGATTATGTGTTGATAGTTGAGAGGTTTGAAGAACAAATCAAAGGCTTCCAAGCCAATGAATTTCAACACTCTTATGACACAAACTACTGGAAGTGGGAAAAGAATGAGTTAGAGACCAAACTGTCTAAGTCCAAAGAAGAGAATGATAAGTTGAAAGAAGAACTAGCTAAAGTTAAGCTTGATGTAGAAAAGTTTTCATATGCTTCAAAAGCAATGGATTCTCTTCTAAAGGCTCAGATTCATGATAAGATGAAGCCTGGTGTTGGATACAACAACACACCCCCTCCTTACAACAACAACTACATCCCTCCTACATCAGACTTGTTAGAGACCAAGGAGAAAAAGGACTTGTCTGAGGAAACCTTTAAGATAGATCCTTTGGATGAGGTGGTTGTTGAGGATATGACTGAGAAAGAAGCCAGTGAGAATAGGAACAATGCTGTGAGTAAAGAGATACCCTTAGAAAACAACATTGTTACCAATGAGGGTGGTGGAAGGATCTGGGTCAAGTCTAAAGAGATAGAGAAGACCAAAGGAAAGGGCAACAAGGTCCATTACAAACAGACCACTGTTGTGAATCCTGGCCCTTGTAAACAGTGTGCTTGCAATAAAACTGAGAGCCTAAATTCTGGTACAAAGAGAGGTAATCAAAGAAACTGGAATAATCAATGGGCTCAGAAACAAGGAGTTGATCTGAGTAAAATAATCAGACCAAAACCTTGTTTCATATGTGGCAAGTTGAATCATTTGGCTAAGCACTGTTTCTTTAACCCTATTAACCAAAAGATGAATTTTCAAAGATTTGTGCAAAAACCTGTTGGTTATAGGAAGGCTGGAAAGAAACATGTGGCAAAGAAATCTATTGAAACCAAAGGCCACATGAAGAAAAAGGTTTTAAAAGAGAGTATTAAAATGTGGGTGCCTAGAAGCACTAAAACTGTTAGTACTGCTACATCAAATAGTACTGCTGACAGGGATAGTGCTGCCAGAAGCAATACTGCTGCTACCAGTGTTAATGCTTCTAACACTGTTAGTACTTCTTCAAAGGTTACTACTGCAAACACAGTTACTGCTGCTGACACAGTTACTACTTCTAACAAGGTTAGTACTGCTAAGCATGCAAGTGCTGCTAATGTAGTTAGTACTTCTAAAACCAGTACTGCTTCTAGCAAATGTGCATCCAAACCCATTATTGTGACAAAGTACTCCAGTAATGAGGAGTCAAAGTTTAAAAATCTTGTCAAGAAGGAATGTAAATATTTTGATGAGAAAGGGGTACCCAAGACAACTTTGCCTTGGGTTCCTAATCAATACTAACTGATTTATCTTATGTGCAGGGCAACCAACAGCTTAAGGGGAAGAGCATCTGGCATGTTGATAGTGGTTGCTCTAGGCACATGACAGGCAACATGTCATGCCTTCAGGATTTCAAGCATATCAATGGAGGACATGTTGCATTTGGAGACAATCTTGCAGGTGGAAAAATAAGTGGAAAAGGTAATGTCACAAAAGGTAAGATGACATTTGAGGATGTCTACTATGTTGATCAGTTAAAGTAAAACCTGTTAAGTGTATCACAGGTTTGTGACAAACAACATAGTATATTATTTACCAATACAGAATGTATGATCCTTACTCCAGGATTCAAGGTAGTTGATGAAAGCATGATACTACTTAGAACTCCAAGAAAGGACAATGTTTATTGTCTCGATATGGACAATGTTTCAAGTGATTCATCCCTGAACTGTCTTGTTTCAAAAGCTTCTGTGGATGAATCCTCTTTATGGCACAGAAGGATGTGTCACATGAACTTCAAGACAATGAACAAACTTGTTAAAAACAACCTTGTAAGAGGTTTACCATCAAAAGTCTTTTCATGTGATAATCATTGTGTTGCTTGTCTTAAAGGCAAACAGCACAAAACTTCTCATAAGTCCAAAGAGTTAAATACAATTTCTTCTTGTCTCCAGTTATTACATATGGATCTGTTTGGTCCTATAAATGTTATGAGTATAGGCAAGAAATCATACTGCTTAGTTATTGTTGATGATTACTCTAGATTTACTTGGGTATATTTTTTAAGGACTAAGGATGAGACAAGTGGACTAATCAAATTCTTTATCCTAAGAATTGAAAACCAAACAAATCAAAAAGTAAAAGTCATTAGATCAGACAATGGAACTGAATTTAAAAATCTTGATCTAAACACCTTTTGTGAAGAAAAAGGCATTGAGAGACAATATAGTGCCCCTAGGACTCATCAACAGAATGGAGTTGCTGAGAGGAGGAATAGGACACTAATAGAGGCTGCTAGATCTCTGTTGGCTGATTCAAAACTGCCAATTACTTTCTGGGCTGAAGCAGTTAATACTGTCTGTTATGTCCAAAACAGAGTTCTAGTGGTCAAGCCAAAGAACAAGACCCCATATGAGCTTTTAAACAATAGAAAACCATTTATTGGTTTTCTTAAACCTTTTGGGTGTCCTTGTACTATTCTCAATAACAAATCTCACTTAGGAAAGTTTGATAGCAAGGCAGATGATGGATTTCTTGTTCGGTATTCATCTCAGAGTAAGGCCTACAGAGTTTTTAATACTTCTTCTAGAATAATTGAGGAAAGTGACAATGTCAAATGCAATGAGAACACACCTAATCCAATTGGTTCAGGTCCTCAGTGGTTGTTTGACATTGATTCACTAACTAACTCTTTGGGTTTCAGTTGTGATAATAATGCAGGATCAGGAAGCTCAGATTCAGGAATTACACAATCACACAACATCATACCTCAGTCTGTGATTTTTCCCATACCTATAGTGGATCTTGTTGAAGACTGTGAAAAGGAGCCATCTACTGAACCAAATCAGAGTGAAGAAGAAAGAAGAGATGAGGAGTCAAGAAAATAAAGAACCAGAAGTAGCTGCTGAAATCATCTCAGTTGAGTTGAATGACTCCAATCTAGAGGTGGGACTCAATGAAGAACCTAGTCATCAAACAAGAACACAAAAGAATCATCCTCCTCAGCTGGTAATAGGAGATATCTCTTCTCCTATGATGACTAGAAATCAAAGCAGGCTGCAAGATATGCAAGACCAACAGCATACAGTGCTTTCTTGCTTTCTATCCCAGCTTGAGCCTAAGAAGGCTTGTGATGCTATGAAAGATTCCAGTTGGATAGAAGTCATGCAAGAAGAGCTGCTACAATTCAAGCTGCAAGATGTTTGGGATCTGGTAGACCTTCCTAAAGGTCAAAGAGCAATAGGCACAAAATGGGTCTTCAGGAATAAGAGAGATGAGAGAGGAATAGTAATAAAGAACAAAGCAAGGTTGGTGGCACAAGCGTATACACAAGAAGAAGGAATAGATTATGAAGAAGTATTTGCACCAGTGGCTAGGATAGAAGCAATTAGATTGTTCCTGGCCTATGCTTCTTATATGAAGTTGAAAGTCTATCAAATGGATGTAAAAAGTGCATTTCTATATGGCTCAATTGAAGAAGAAGTATATGTCTATCAACCACCAGGGTTTGAAAACCCAAGCTATCCAGACAGAGTATACAAACTGAAAAAAGCACTTTATGGACTGCATCAAGCACCAAGAGCATGGTATGACACTCTGTCATCCTATCTCTTGGAAAATGGCTTTGAAAGAGGAGTCATTGATAAGACTCTGTTCATCAAGAGAAAGAAGAAGGACATCTTGCTGGTCCAAATCTATGTGGATGATATCATCTTTGGATCCACAAGAGACAATATGTGCAAGGAGTTTGAGGACCTAATGCATCAAAGGTTCAAAATGAGTTCCATGGGGGAACTTACTTTCTTCCTTGGACTCCAAGTCCAACAGAAGTCAGATGGTATATTTATCTGTCAGTCCAAGTATGTGCAGGACATTCTAACCAAGTTTGGTTTCTCAGACTCAAAGCCTGTCAGCACACCTATGGAGACACACAAGCAGATAACAGCAGATCTTGAGGGGGAGGATATGGATGTTCATCACTATAGATCCATGATTGGCTCTCTCATGTATCTTATAGCCTCTAGGCCAAATATAATGTTTCCAGCCTGTGTGTGTGCAAGATTTCAAGTTAGGCCAAAGCAATCACACTATCAAGTTGTTAAGAGGATATTCAGATATCTCAAAGGGCAACCTAGATTGGGACTTTGGTATCCTCATGACTCATCATTTGACCTACTTGCATACTCAGACAGTGACCTAGGTGGAGCAAACTTGGACAGAAAATCTACTTCTGGAGGATGCCAGTTTTTGGGTGCAAGACTAGTATCATGGCAGTGGAAGAAACAAACCACAGTGTCCACATCTACAACAGAAGCAGAGTACATAGCAGCTGCAAGTTGCTGTTCTCAAGTCTTATGGATTCAGAATCAAATGCTGGACTATGGGGTAACCTTTCTACACACTCCAATCTTTATTGATAATAGCAGTGCTATTAGCATTGTTAATAATCCTGTCAAGCACTCAAAGACAAAGCACATTGAGATCAGGTATCACTTTATAAGAGACTGCAATGAAAAGAAGCTTATTCAAGTTGTAAAAGTTCATACTGATAACCAGTTTGTTGATCTATTCACCAAAGCATTTGATGTGGGTAGATTCACTTTCTTGGTAACAAGTGTGGGAATGATCAACTCTGAATAAGCTCCTACTTAAAAAGTGATTCAATACCTGTATATAGTTTATGCTTGGTGTTACTAATCTTCTTTCTCAGGAAATGTATAGCAGTACTCAGTTCATCACAAGCTTAAAAGTGTAAGTATGGTTAATACTGCCAGTGCAATTTTAATACTGCCAGTGCAATTTTAATACCGCCATTGCACAGTTAATACTGCTAAGTAGTTAATACTGGTAGTTAGTTAATATTGCTAGTGGTTAATACTGCTTTCAGTTAATACTGCTTTCAGTTAGTTAATACTTCTAGTGATTAATACTGCTCTCAGTTAATACTACTAGTTAGTTAATACTGCTAGTGGTTAATACTGCTCTCAGTTAATACTGCTAGTTAGTTAATACTGCTAGTGGTTAATACTGCTTTTAGTTAATACTACTCACTGTTAATACTGCTTTCACTAAATTTTTAGGGTTAATACTGCTTATAATCCACAAGCTATAAATACCCTTTCCCCGCCTAAACTATCATAACGACTCTTTGTCTACTGTTCATCTTCTCTTTCACTCTTTTCTCTCAAGTATCCAGTGCTCGCTAGTCAAGAATCCTTGCGTACAGATGGCTTCAATGGTGTTTATTGATGAGCACAACGAGATAGCCATGCTCCAAAAGCCAAAACAAGTCGAAGGTTTCCACCAGATAGTCGATTTTCAGAGGTCAAGCCACATCGCTCATGCTCTCACGGTGTCTCCTACCATCTACGTAGAGCATCAAAGGCAATTCTGGGTCAATGCCACTACTAGCACTGAAAACGGAGTGTCGTGCATCAAAACAAGGGTTTGTGACAAACCCTTGACAGTTACTGAGGAGACCATTCGCATCTGTCTACGTCTAGACGATGCTTCAGGTATATCTTCTATTCCAAATGAGGATTTGTTTTCAAACCTCACCAGAATGGGGTATGAAGGCCAAATGGGGATTTTCAAGTTTTTCAAAGCTCAATTTTCACCCCAATGGAGGTTCTTTGTTCATACCCTGATGCACTGTGTTTCTAAGAAAACTACTGGTTGGAGCCAATTCAGCAGTCCCATTGCCTATGCTTTGGTATGCTTATCTACTGCTAGAAAATATAACTTTTCTTTGATGATCTTCAATGATCTTGTCTCAAACCTGGACAACAAGAAGACTTTCTTCATGTATCCCAGGTTTGTACAGGCAGTTATAACCAACGAATTAACGGATATACCTCACTTTGATGAGGTATATGTACCTAAACCCCCTAAAGGCAAGGTCTTCTCAAACATGAGAAGATCTGCTAGGGACTCGGAAGAAGTTGACACCCCATTGTTCTCAACAATGATGGTGGTGTCCCAACCACAAGAAGGTATGGCCTCAGGGTCAAGGCCCTCATTAGACCAACCCACTGAGAGCCAATCCCAACCTTCCCTCTCTTAAATTTGTCCTCAGTCCTTTGCTGCTAAACCCACTCCTATGATAACCAAGACTTATGTCAAGAGAAAGGTACACAAGGCTCCTTCCCTTGTTGTCCCTACTATTAACCAAGAGCCTCAAAGCCCTCTATTGGAGCATTCTCCAATAGAGAATATCCAAAGGGAATCCAATAGGGTGTCTCCCAACCCTGAGGAGGTGCTCTCTAAGGAGATGGATGAGCATTTGGGTGAGAAATCAACCAAAGGACCCCGGTGCCAAGAAACCAAGGGGGTAGTTGGTGCTTTTGCTAGGCAGAAGGCCACTACTACAAGATCCGAGGATCCCTCAAGGATGGGCAAAACATCCGAAAAGGGTGAGGACAAATCTAAAACTGATGAATTGATGGCAAACTGTTCCAAGGATCCTTCAAGGGTGGGTAAAACACCTATAGAAGGTGAGGATAGCTATACTTACATGGAATTGATGGAAACAATAGCCAACATCAATGTTGATGTGGTTAATCAAGGAAAGGAAATCAAGGCATTGCAGCAAGTGGTCATCTCCCAACAACAACAGATTTCAAAACTCAAGCAACTGGTGAGAAAGCTCATTGCCAAGAAAAGAAGAAAATAGTTTGTTCTAAGGAGGAGAAAGGGGGCAACCAAAAAGGAAAATGAGAATGCTTCCAAAAAGGGGGAGAGTTCAAGCTCAGAAAAGTTAGATCAACAGATTGAAGGGGAGTTTGTTGAAGCACAGGGAGAGTTTGTTGAAGAAAAAGCTGAAGGTGTAATAGAAACAGAAAGTGCCAAAGCAGCAGAAACAACACCAGCAGCAGTAACAACCCCAGCAGCAGAAACTGTTAGTGTTGCTGAAACTACACAAGCAGCAGTAACAGGGTTAACACATGAAGAGGTTGAGGTAGCTGAGATGCTTTTAAAAGCAAAGAATGACACTCCCAAAGCAAAGGGAGTGGTCATAAATGAAGGGGGAGCAAAGATAACAGAAAAGAAAGACATGGCTGCAGATGCAAAGAGAAAAGGGAAAGAAAAGATGATAGAATCTGATCAACCAACCAAAAAGCAAAAGATGGTTGAGTCAGATGAAGCATTAGCCAAGAAAATGCAAGAAGAGTTAGATCAAGCAGAGAAAGAGCAGGTTGAGAAAGACAGAGAGATAGCCAGAGCACTAGCCAATGAATTAAATGAAGCATTTCAGAAAGGGTTGGAAACAGAGAAAGCAAAGCAAAGAGCAATAAGCTTGAGAAAGGCTATGATGGCCAGATCAAGTGCAAAGAAGAGAAGGCCTTCACAAACTTACCTTGCAACTCAGGAAAGAAACAAGATGATAACTTTCTTGAGGAGTGCAATTGGTGTGAAGAAAGAAATGTTTGTAAAGATGACTTTTGATCAAGTCAAGGGCTTATATGAGAAAGAAATGGGAAAACTGAAAGGTAATGAAAAGGACATAGTGGAGTTTGAAAAGAAAGCCAAGGAGAGGCATGATGTGAACATTAATCAACCCTTCCCTGAAAGTGAAGAGGGAACTCCAACAAATGAAAAGGCTGAGATTAAGGAAGAAAAGAAGAAGGAAGCTACTATAGGGCAAAGTCAAAGGATTCTGAAGAGAACTAAGATGATGGCTAAAAGAAAGAAAACTGACAAGAAGCCTAGAGTAGAAGAAGAGAAAAAGGTTGCTGAAGAAGAGGAGGCACCTAAGAATGAAGAAAAGAAAGCTGAATTTCAGGAAGTACCACAGAGTTCAGATGTTAATATGTACATGGTGGTAATGGATAAAATTCCAAAGCCTATCACAGCTGAACCTGTTGGATTCAAACCTCCTGAAGTTATCCACTGGGATACTATGGAGGTGGATGGTAAAGAGTATATCAGATTGAAAAGAAAGGATGAGAAGTACTATGTGTTTGCAACATGGAACAAAATTGTCAGAGAATGTTCAAGATCTGATTTAGAGGAGATGTATGAAGCTGGTATGAAGTTACATGCAGATCAGTTGAAAGCTCCAGGGTTACCAATTGTGAAGTTGGTTATGGAGTATTTGTGCATGTTATTCAATCCAGAAGCAGTAAAGCATTTAATCAGAGATGTGTTAAAACTGTTAGAGGATGGACTCTGTATGAAAGGAGTGGAGTCTATGAATTGGCCTTGGATACTTTTCACATGGAATATTACTTGGTGGATAGGGTCTACAATCACACACGTCTAAAGCTTCATGCCATGTTAAAGAAGAAGCTGGGTTGTGCATCAAATTCAGAAATGGCAAAGTATCTAATTCAGAGAACTATCAATCAGAGCATGGGACTGGATCCTAACATGGGACTGGATCAATGAAAGTTTTGGAAGCATCTGAAGAACTTGACTTCTCTTTCTAAAAGTCAAGTTAGGGGGAGATTGTTGGGAACTGAAGATGTAACCAAGTCATTAATGCTGCTAGTTCAGAGTTAGTACTGCCAGAGGATCTCAAAGTTAATACTGCTAGGTATTACTACTTCTAGTAGAATTAATACTGCTAGTCAAAGTTAGTGCTGCTTGAACAAAGTTAGTACTGCTTAGCTAGTTAGTACTGCTAGTGGTTAGTGCTGCTTAGTAGTTAGTGCTGCCAAGACTCAGTTAATGCTTCCAAGGTGATCAAGGTGATTAATGCTGCTTCTAAGATAATGTGAAGATAATGCTGAAGAGATTGCGTCTGGAGATAAACATGGAAAGCTTGGAGATAATTATGAAGATTATTTTGAAGATCTTTTTAAATTTTGTAATTATCTTTATTTTCAGTATATGTATAGAATTGTTTAGAATAGTTAAATTAATTCTGAGTTTTTGTTCTAAAAAAAAAATCAACCTCAAGGCATCGTTCCTAATTCTAGAGAAGTAGAATTCGTCTTGAAAGAGCCTGTTCTTCAAGATTGAGGTTGTGAGTGAAAAGCTTGTAACTTGAATCATTAAATAAAGTTTACAAGTTGATTGTGATTCACTGTTTCATATTTTTTCTGTTTATTGAATATTAAAGTGTTTTTCCGCAACTTCTTTAATATTGTTTCTGAGTATTCATAATTCTTATAATTCTTGTTGAGAATTCGATCCTGACAAGATTAAAACTCAACCGGTCAACCCACGATCACAAACGAACCAACCGAAAACTTTTCGGAAAACGATCGAAAAAATTAAAAAATTCAGTATGGGATAAAACTTTTCGACCAAAAATGATCGTTTATGTTCCATTAAGCTCCCTCAACTGATTAACTCTCGAAACAGTCGCTCAAACTCTCGAACGAAGCAACCGAAGATTTTTCGGTAACCGAACGAAAATTTAAAAACTTGATATGGGTGAAAATTTTTCGATCAAAAACGATTGTTTAAGCTTTGTAAACAACCCTTACCAGTTTAAAACTTGAAAACCTTTGTTCACGATCGCTACCGAATCAACCGAAATGATTTCGAAAAACTCAAAACTTGTTCGAAGTTGGTTCGCTGGACACTGGGAGCTGCAAGGGACCGGGCGACGAGGTACCGGTCGAGGAGAATGTCCGGGAGATGATGGCATCGGGCGAGAGATACTGGTTGATTGATAGTATCGGTTGAGATAGTATCGGTCGAGTGATTGTATCGGTCGAATGATAGTATCGGTTGAGATTGTATCGGTCGAATGATAGTATCGGCTGAGATAGGTGTCGGTCGAAGGAGTGATGAAAACACCGGTCTTTTGCAAGGCACCGGTTGATTTAGTATCGGTCGAAGGAAAGGAATATTGATACCGGTCCTTTTGTCCGGTCGATGGTTTTCGATAACGACAAACAGATACTTTTAAACAAATAAATCAAACCAAATTGATTAAAAACAAAACTGCAGCCGCCGATTATGATGTGATGAGAGACAAACAGGTTCCAAGACTGTCTATTTTAGCAGATAAATGTACTGTGAGGGAGAGACAGATAGATGAATCCTAGTTTAGACTTTCACCAAAAAAATTGAAGCTATTGCCTTCGTCACTTTTGGCTATCAAACCTCACCAACAACCACTCACAATTCTAACCAATTAGAATATGGTATATGGAATGGAAAAAAAACGAATATCGATTAAACAAACCAAATTCAATTTCATTCTATCGACCAACCAAAATTGCAACAGTCGCCAAAAAAATTTGTTAACAAAAAAAAATTAATTCGATTATAAGAGAATAGGAATTTAAACAAACCTTTTCTGGATCTAACCCTTTTGATCGTATCGAATAAAATTTATTCGATTCTGCTCTGATACCAATTGTAGATCCCAGTACGGTGCAATCAGCAACAAGTTATATCAAAGATGAACAGAATATGAGTCACAACAACTAGTCATATGATTGATATTGAATCAAAGGGTTACAGGTTTACAGAAAGGATTTCTGATCAGAGAGAGTAAACCTATAAACTAGTTGTTTGTAAAAATAATGAGACTTTAACTTTCTAACCTAACAAATGAACTAAATAATAACTTTAAATACTTAGGCGCGCAGGCCTAATGGGCTTATGGGCTTGGGCCCATCTAACTAATTAACTTTCAATTAATTACAATATAAACCCTTATAAGTACTTTATTCTACTTTCAACACACAGGACTTTCAGTCCTAACAAAGTTTGACAATATGTACAAGAATCCAGCAGCATAATAGGACGCAAGACACGGAT
Organism: Arctium minus; assembly: GCA_954870635.1. NCBI lineage: Eukaryota > Viridiplantae > Streptophyta > Magnoliopsida > Asterales > Asteraceae > Arctium > Arctium minus. The sequence goes on along the minus strand of OX941080.1, from coordinate 37,636,460 downwards.
CATAGATTCAAAGATATCAAACGCTCATTAATGCATCCAAGTTCAAAGTCAAATTCAAGCATGATAATATTATTAATGTGTAAAAGTCATGTAAAAGCAAGTTAGTAAAAACTGAATAGACAACATGCTTTAATATACATATCAAACGTTTCCACCGATTTATTACCATCCAACGCAAGAAGGGATGACCGGAAGAAGAAAATTAAGAAAAGGTTTGCATCCGTGAAAGAAAGTGAACCAAAGACTAACGTTGTGAAGGTAAGTAATAGTAAGAATGTGGATTCCAATGATCGGAAGAAGAGAAAAAGGATACATTACGGACAATGACATCTCCAAGGGCTTTACATGATCATTCCCTATTCGGAGAAATTTGGGATAATCTTCGATAAAATTAAAGGTAGCAAAAACCCTAAAATGGCCGAAGAAGGGCAAGAAGATTTTGGTGTTCCAAGAACTCGAGGTAAAATCGCCAACTTGCAGTTCGTTAATGAAATTATTTCGATAAAATAATGAAAAACTGGTGAATCTATTGCATTAGTTTGGAGAAAACGTGACAGGATCAAGATGAAAACCACCTTCTCCAAGTTTAAAAACACGGCGGATAATCCAGTTCTTGTAGATATTGAAGATACTACTCTAGTTGAGAACAAGCTCACAAGAACTGAGTTCAACAGTGGTCCTTCTGTCGAATTTTTTTCAAAAACTTCACGAAAAGTCGAAAACATATATGTGAGAGATTGCATTTGATTTGCAATATATATATATATATATATATATATATATATATTTGTGTGTGTGTGTATGTATATGCTTAATCATTGAGAACTTCAAAATTTGAGAGATCTATTTTAAGCCACTAATTTAAGATAATTAATGTTATTATTAAATAAACATTAAAACATTTTTTAGGAAAGCCAAATTCCAAAAATATCTCTCCTTTCTCCATAGGGTACATACACACACCCAATTAAATGTACACACAAGATGAACTCATTGTTAACACAATGTAAACAACCTTAAAAAATTATTTATTGGGATGTTCACAAGGTCCACATACTGTTCACAAGGTTCACATACTGTTCACAGGTGGTAGGTTTAAGTTTAGTTGGTATTCACAATGTGTTCACAAGATGTACCAGATCTCATTGATTCAAATTGTGTTCACAAACTATAATATTATTTCTAAAATAATGTTCACAATGTATTCACCTTGTATGTATATTCAATTGTGTGTATACTTGTATAATACGAGAGGGGAGAAAAGGGAGGAGAGAGGAAAGATGAGAGATAAGAGAGTAGAGAGTTTTATAAAAAATATATTATTTTTTAACCAATTTTTTGTGGTGATCTCACAGACCTCATTAATTTGAGAGTTCTTAAAATAAGATCCCCACGTGTGTGTGTGTGTGTATATATATATATATATATATATATATATATATATATATATATATATATATAGGGTGCGTTTCTTTTACAACCCAAACAATTTGTACAAACTATGTAAACCAATCTTAGCCGTTCATCAAGTCTAATGAATATATGATTTTATTATGTTTCCTAATTTAAAATCATGATTATAATGAATAAACTTAACATTTTCCATATATATCACAATCATTATTAATGAATCATAATCATTATCCATAAATATATCTATTGTTTCCTAATATAGTGGTTTGCATAGTTTGTACAAATTGTTTGGGTTGCAAAAGAAACGCACTATATATATATAGGGGTGAGTTCAAATGAAAATTCATCTTTCATTGTGCACATGAGGATAAATCTCAACCATTGATTAAAACTTAGAAAACTAATCAATGGTTATTACATAATAAGGTTAATTGGTAAGTGATTAAGGATAAAATTGTAATTTTGAATCAACGCCTACCTTCTATGACTTTTTATTTTTATTTTTAATTAAAAAAATTTACCCCCTCAAACTTTAAAATAATTTATCTTAAAAATTACTAATATTTTAATCAAACAAATTACATCAAAAAAACGAGAATTTCGTGCTTTTCGATATGACATCCATCTCGATATAGTTTTTTTCTTGATTTAACCGTTTTTTACGTGAAATTCTATATACATGTTATATTAATTATGAATATGCATGCACATCCCCGAAGGTTCATATTCAGTCTGAATAACAAAGGTGAACGTTCATTCACTATTCATGATGAATAATACATTATTCAGGATGAATAATACACGAATTCATGATTCATGTATTATTTATCACAAATCGTATAGAATTTTATGTGAAATTCTATATATGTGTTATATTCATTATGAATATTCATGCACGTCCCCGGGTGTCCACATTCAGTATGAATAACAAATGTGAACGTTCATTCACTATTCAGGATGAATAATACACGAATCCATGTTTCATGTATTATTTATCATGAATCGTGTATTATTCACCCTGAATGTTCTATTATTCATCCCGAATGATATATTATTCATGATGAATAATATATGAATGACCCGTTAATGTGTAGACACATGGCGCACTCTCTTTTGTTTCTCAATTCACAACCGAAATTTGGTTTAATTCATTATGAATATGTATGCGCATCACCGGATGTCCCACATTCAGTATGAATAACAATTGTGAACGTTCATTCATTATTCATGATGAATAATATAGTATTCAAGATGAATTACACAACATTCATGACGAATAATATACGAATTCATAAATCGTGAATTATTCACTTTGATTGTTGTATTATTCATCCTGAATGATACATTATTCATGATGAATAACACATGAATGACCTATGAAGATTTTGGAGACGTGACGCGCTCAGTTTTGTTCCCCGATTCACAACAGAATTAGTTGATAGGTTCTCGATTCGTCTTGATGGGTGTTGGGTTACGGTGCTGAAGAAACGTGATGCCTTACGACGTTGAAGAAAGTGTTGAAGAAGGTGATGTCGAGTTACATACTTACGGTGTCGAGGCGTTGTACAAACTTGAACGTACATAAATATTCATAATGAATATAACACATATATGACATTTCACGTAAAAAACGGTTAAAACGACAAAAAAAACTATATCGAGATGGATGTCATATCGAAGAGCACGAAATTCTCTTTTTTTGATGTAATTTGTTTGATTAAAATATTAGTAATTTTTAAGATAATTTATTTTAAACTTTAATTGGGTAAAAAGTTTTTAATTAAAAAAGAAAATAAAAAGTCAAATTTGGTAGGCATATGTTTAAATTTTTCTTCCATTTTTACCCTTAAACATTTTATAATTAAAAACTTTATTTAATATGAGTTGTTGGATCAAAAGGGATCGAGTGGCTGAGATTTGTCCTCACGTGCACAATGAAAAATGAGTTTTCATTTGAACTTTCCTCTCTCTCTCTCTCTCTCTCTATATATATATATATATATATTCTCAATCATTTGCAAACATTCTAATTCATACAAACCATACAGACCAATCAATTGAAATATTTGTCGAAAAGATGAAGGTTCATTTATTATGATCTAGATATTTGTGGAAGATGATCAGAGTTCATCATGATCAACACTTTAGATTAGGAAACAATCGAGATATTTATGAAACCAAATATTCACTAGACTAGATGAACTATTGAAATTGATTTGTATAGTTCGTGTGAATTACGATGTTTGTAAATGATCAAGACTATACACACACACACACACACACACACATATATATATATAGGGAGGGGTTCATTTGAGAAATGCTAAATATATGAGAAATAGAGAAGTAATCCTTGTCTTTTATTCGGTCAAGATCGGCTTTGACCGGTCAAATATTACGCCTTTGACTGGTCAACAATTACGGCTTTAACTGATCAAAAGTTGCGGCTATTCCAAAAATAGAAAGACAGTTTCGTAATTTTTACAAATACACGGGACGAGTTCATATATGAATTTGTATGATTCACATATGAACTATATATGAACTCTTTTAACGATTCATATATTAACCAATTAACTGATTCACATATGAACTAATTAACTGTAGGTTCATATGTGAATCAGTTGAACTAATTAACAGATTCATATATGAACCTTTGTGATTCACAGATGAATTAATTAACTAATTCATATATGAATCAGTTAAAAGAGTTCATATGTGAATTACACTGGTTCATATATGAACATATAATTCATATATGAATCATACAGGTTCATATATGAACGCGTCTCGCGTATTTTACGAAACTAGCCATTTATTTTCTACAAACCACACAACGAATTATCCGGTGTTTTACGGTCAAAGCTGCAAATGTTGACCAAATAAAAGGCTAGGATTATTTCTTTATTTCTCATATTTTTAGCATTTCTCAAATGAACCTAATCCTATATATAAATATATATATATATATATATATATATATATGATTCTAATAAGTTTTTTATAAGTAAAAAAAGAAAAGGAATTGTTTTATCATTAAAAATAATTAAAAAATAAGAAAGCAAGAAAACCACGAACCATGCCCTATCATCAAGGTTCTAAATAGCGTGAGGCGTGGCTTGGCGACGATGTCAATCCTCAAGCCTTGTAAGCCACGACAAGGCCACAGCGTTTCTCAAGGCGTGACTTATGGTGGCAAATTTGTATATCATATATAAAATTATATACATAAACATATGTTTTCTACTATGACCCAATAAATCAATGATGCTAAGCAATTTAAATTAAGTTATATATTAAAAACTAACAAATAAGACATTAAAAAGATAAGTAAAATCAAATATCGTGTTACAAAAACTGTGCATTACGCAGTGGCGTACCTCAGGCATAACGTGGCGTGAGACACAAGCCTTGAGTCACGGCGCGTCATGGCGGCGAGCTTTTTCGAACATTGCCTATCATGCATCACGTCTACTTGTAGCCAGGGGCGGCCCTGGGGTGTGCCGGCGGTGCCCGCGCACGGGGCCTCCAATTGTCGGGGCCTCCGTTTTTTTTTTAAAAAGCTATAATAATATTAGTACATAAATCAATTGATGCATTATTTTAACATAATTTGTGTTTAGTGGAGTGGTAAGGTAATCTTAGGAAAAAAGGTACAAAACCCACGTTCGAATCATGTGGTAGGCTTTTTAAAGTTTTTTAAATTTCAACTTGTGTTTCCTATGTTTTTAAAAAACTTTAATGATTTTTTTCCCAACTCTTCATTAATCCGATAAATAAATTATGTAATAACTTTTTAATTTCTAATTAAATTTTTTAATGATTTTTTCTAATTTATTATTAATCTGATAATTTAATTATGTCATTTGATAATAAATTGTTTTATAGTTTATTTTTCAAACCTAAATTCCATAATTCTTAATTTTTTTTCTTCAATCTTCATTTGTCGTCGACACCAAACATCTTTCTTTGCCCTTTTCATTTCTAAAGTATTTGGTACGAAATTGAATTTAATAACTTTTATTATTAAGCGTTTTTTATTTAAAATGATTTATTATATAATTTTCTTTGATTATTTAACTGAATTTATATAAAAAAAATTATGTTGATTTTTTCTATATGCCGTTTGAAACTTTTTTAGTTTTTAATGTTAGAATTATTTTTTTAACGATGATAGATTTAGTATTTTTGGAATTACCGAATATGATAATTACTTTGGCCAGCTCTACTCCATAAATGTCTCCTACATGTGAAGAGGCCTAGTGTTCGAATCATGGGGGGGGGGGGGGGGGGGGACAGGAGGACTTTTCTGGTGCATACCTAAGGGTTTAGGGTATGTAGGGTCCACAAAAGTGGACCACAGGGCCTTGGGTCCGTGCCATTAAACCTTTTTTTTATGTTTAAAATATGATCACTTGTAACTTGAATAGTATAATTTTTAACGTCAAAAAGAAAAATTAACAATTTTTCAAAGTAAAAGAGGAACCATCGATTGATTTATTATCAAACATGCATATGTCGACATATAATAAAAAAATAACTTAATAAATAATATATTAAAAAAATTAAGGGTCACATCAAAGTTTATCGCACAGGGCCTCCCAAATGTTGCACAGGGGCTCCCAAATGTTAGGGTCGGCCTTGCTTGTAGCCTTCTTATTCATTTCTTTTTCCAAATCTGCCATCTCTTTATCGATGTGGAATTATCAAGAAAAAAAAAGACATTACAATTTAAAAGCATATATCCATGTTGGTAATTTCATTTCTGACAATAACTCCATGTCTTGATTATTTAAAGGAAATTAATTAAAGTAGTCATTTTAGAAAATACGGTTATCTTCTTAGCCATTTTTTCCCTTAATTTTGTGAAATAGTCATTACGTTCGTGAAAATGGTTCGTATATACCAACACCTCCCAAAGACTCAAAATTTTTTCAGATGTTGGTATGTGTTCGTAAAATAGGTTCATATAGGTTTAAAAATCATAAAAATCCTCAGTTCGTGAAAGGGTTTAAAGAGTAAAAAAATTTATGTTTTTGGTCCCTGTTCTTGAAAATGGTTCGTATATACGAACCTATAATTTACAAAACCGACCCCTCATCGTAAAAGCCTCTTATACAAACAACAACATCTGAAATTAATTAAAATAATTACAATTTTGGCCCCTTTTCGTGACATATGTTCGTATATACAAACCTGCTTTGGAGTTTTTTTAAAAAAGTTACAATTTTTGCCCAAGTTCATATATACGAACCTATTGTTAACGAACTTGCCCCTTTTGTCCCTTTTTTCACGAAACCCTAGACCCATTGACTCCTTTTTTGGCTTAAACTCCCGTGACTTACCCTCTTTACTCCCTTTCATTCGTCCCCCCACCCACTTTTTGTATATAAATACATGATTTGGAGGGACCATTTCTCCACCCCACTTTCTTTTCCCCTACTCTCTTCTTGTTATCGTGCTCTCCACGCGTTTTCAAAACGCACGAGAATTTCACACGTGGAGCTTGTCTCTTTCGTCATCATCAAAACGCTTCTTCAATGGCTCATGAAGTAAGTTTTTGTAACCCTTTGTTATTTTATACGGCTTTTTGTTAAATAAATAATATCGTTGAAGATATTTTTATGTGATGTTAATAGCTCATGATGTTTTTATACACTTAGATTAGTATGATATATATTGATGGCTCCTCCTAAATTTATAAAAAGAATTGAATAAAAGTTTATAAAATTAAATAATAGGAAATATTCCAATTTTTGTATCCAAGTAATGTTAATGAAAACAATGAATGTGGATACCATAACACAATGTTCTAGAGTTCTATCTCATTTATTACTAATTTAAAACATTACACTTTTTGAATATATATATAGGGGTTGTTTAATTTGCAACCCTTAAAAAGGTTGCAACCCTTGCAACCCACATCTTAACCGTCGGATTCATGATCGGCGGTTATAAATAGATATGGGGCCCAATATTTTTAATTAAAAAAATAGAAAAAGAAAAATAAAATAACCGTCGATCATGAATCCGACGGTTAAGATGTAGGTTGCAAGGGTTGCAACATTTTTAAGGGTTGCAAAATATCCTTCCACTATATATATATATATATATATATATATATATATATATATATATATATATATATATATATATATATATGTAGGGGACATATCTTTTGCAAACCAGTCAGATTGTGCAAACTTTGTGAACCAATCAGAGCCATCCATTTTGGATAATTCCATATATTATTTTTTTATTATATTAAAATTTAATAAGGGCAAAGAGGTCAATTCATTATTTATAGAATTTAACATTTTTTTAATTCTTTAATATTAGTTAACGTAACTGCATGATTATAGGGATAGAACACTCCCTCAATTCATTATTTTAATTATTTATTCCTATTAACTGCTAGTCCTTAATTGTAGGAGATAATGATCTTCATGATTTACTTTCTAATATAACAGACGAGTCATCCATCATTAGAAGGGTTTTTTTCTGCAATTTTTGTATCTGGAGGTTCCGATGGATGATTCAAGATCACCAACCGAAGATATTTTTCCAAGCAACGAAATATTCGTGAACGATATTCTTCGAGGATCGAATACAGTTCATACGGAAATCGTGGAAGACGAGGATGGGTTTCGAATGCACTCGTCGGAGGAATTATCTGTGGATGAAGAACGAGATGATGATCTTAATCTTATCGGCGGTGAAAGTGGTATGAAATCAGTGGTTCCTTTTTATTCGTTTTGGAAAAAAGCATTTTCTTTATTAGTTGAAATGTTAATATTTCATGATACAATTCCGATTTTTTTTTTCATTCGTTATGAATACATTTGTGGAAAAAAGCAGTTCTTCATTTGTTGAAACGTTAATATTTCATGTTGCAGTCTTTTATTTACTTCATTTGGATGCACTTTTTGTGACTCACTTCATAAATGATGAATAAAGTTTTATAACATGGATGCAGTGATAATTTTGAAGCTTCATGGTCTATTTTTCCAACATATAATGAATTTGTAGATTTAATTATGCATCATTTTTTGTTTTATGCATGCGCATCATGACTCATGATTTTATGTGATTTATTTTTTAATTATGTATTTGTATTTTTTTTGGAAATTTGTAGATTTGATTAGTCAACATATGCAAGAGAGTTCAGACGGGTCTAAGTTTTGGGTTCCTAAAGTTCCGGTTGAGTCTATTCCAAAAGTAGGTGACTTTTATAGTAATCCTGAGGTGGCTGAGAGTTTTTATAGGAGGTACGCTGAGCAAGGTGGTTTTGATGTTAGATTATCCAACAAAAAAATTAATAGGTTAGGTACAATAACAACTCGTTATTATGTTTGTAGTAAAGAAGGGATACCTAACCCAAAATCTTTTGATTCATTAGATGTTGTATCTGGTCAACGAAAGAGGCGTAACACAAATGTGAAAAGAACGGGTTGTAAAGCTTGTTTTAAGATACATTTTGTCAAGGAGAAGAATGGGTATGAGGTTTATAATTTTGTTGAATGGCATAATCATGTTTTATTTAGTGAGGATGAGATGATTTTTGCCCGGTCAAGTAGGCAATTAAGTTATGCGGATCAAAAGAATGTTTTTTATTCATGTAGTCAAAAAATTGGCGTCACAAAAGGTCTTAGGATCTGTAACGCTATGAATCGTGGTCGTCGTAAATCTGGTGGGACGGTTAGAGATTGTCAGAATTACCGACGTGATATGAATTCATTTGTTGGCAACAAGGATGCGCAGATGCTGATCAACACTATGGCGAGTAGACAAGCGATTTGTCCTGACTACTTTTATGAATATAAAGTGAAAGACAATGAGTTGGAATCGATTTTTTGGGCGGATGAGATTGCTCGACTGAATTATAAGGAGTTCGGTGATGTAATTTCTTTTGACGCAACATTCCGTACTAACATGTATGTATCTATTTAATCTAATAATGTTATTTCTTAATTTTATCCTTTTTCGACGCGTTGATGTATTTAACTTCATGAAACAGGCATGCGATGAGTTTTGTTCCATTCGTCGCCATAGATAACCACAAAAAATCAGTCGTGGTCGGGGCTGCATTGATTTCTGGTGAGACGGTTGATCACTATACTTGGATATTGAAAGCTTTCCTAAAGGCTCATGGACGTCAACCGCTTTTCGTAATAACCGATCAGTGTGCTGCGATGAAGCAAGCAATCCCGAAAGCGTTGCCAGATAGCAAGCATCGTCTTTGTATGTGGCATATCACGAAGAAGATTGAGAATAAGGTATGTGCTTAGCTTCATCAAACACTAGTATTTTATTAGATTAAAACAGTTTAATTTGATTTGTGTTTTTATGTTAATATATCATATAATGTTTGTATATTAGCACGCACTTGAAAGAGAAAACCTCGTTCCTCCCCACTCTTAATAGTTTGGTGTGGGACGTGAATCTTGAACCTAGTGTTTTTGAGGTTAAATGGATTGAATTGATGGAGAAGCATGGCTTGGCCGGTGATTCTTGGTTTGCAGAAATGTATGCTATACGGGATTCGTGGATTCCCGCGTACTTTAAAGACTTACCTATGTCTGGGTTGATGAAAACCACGTCTAGGTCCGAGAGTATCAATGCCTTCTTCAATGTATACCACGCTTTTTATCATGATCTTATGCTATTTTTGTCTACCGTCTTCTTACATTCTTTCATTTTGGTGGGCCTATGAATTAATATTGGTACACAAAATGTTACATTTTATTGTGTTTTAAATGCATCTCAAAGTAAATTTATATATATTTATTAACTGACCTGATTTGTCCTTGTCAATGCATTCACTGTCGTTCATCTTCAAATCTGTCATTAACGATTCGACTCCTAAAGAAACTTGAATATTTCAACAATCCAAACACTATAATACAATAAATTATGACTTAAATAGTTAGTAGGTATAATATCCATACCTTTACGTTTTTTTCCTTTATGCAAAGTCTTTGATTCATCAGTTCCAAGTTTCATTATGGTTGACTTTGTGTTACCTGTAAAGAGATAGCGACATTATCATTAATGAATCTTTTCTCTTCTCATTGTCCGGAATTTTAATACACATAATATATACCACGCAATGTATTTTTTTACGTAGCCACAACATGAGTAGAACTATTCGACAAACACATAATCATGTATTAACACATAACATGATGGGATGAAGTTTGCATCAAGAACTCATTGGAGCCCAACTTCATGAAGTATATCTAATTTTAACAATTGACACGTTAATCAAATTTAGTCATTTTTAACCATGCATCAACAACAGTTCATCCATAACTAGAACAGAAAAGTAGACTGATGCCTTTCTGCGTTAAAACCAATAACTTCTTTATATAATGTCATGTATTGCAATGTTTACTTCATGTTTCATTTTTATGCATAATTAATGCCTCATGATTAATTTGTAGTACTGCTCTATATATTCTATTCAGGATTCCAGGTTATGCTGGTCATGATATACATTTGATTCATGATGCAGATCATTAGGACATAACAATTAATTCAAGAGTTGAATATATACTTATGTTGAGTGGGTCTTTGAAAACGATATCATCCCTATTGGCGAGAAGAATAAAGTCATGAATCATAGTCAACGAATAAGGACTCCGTGATAGCACCATATAACAAAACATTAATAAACCAAAACGACCGAGTATGTCGCACCCGGAGGTGGCGTCGGGAGACGGTTGGATGTACGCATACCCAACCTCTAGTTTAACCCATGAGATCCGACTGCTTGCAGACCCACTAAACCTACAACCATTCTCTGTCTAGGCTAGATACGAAACATTCATATGTTCTATTATTGATTCAGTAGAATGCAAAATTTAATTACTGGTTCATATATTTTTGTGCTCAATATAGAAATTATAATTCTGATCAGTGACATATATAGCATGTTGTAGTTCAAACTTCTAACCAATATTATAAAATGCAAACATTGATCAAGATTTTCTTCCAAAGGTACTTGAAAGTCCAGAACCCTTGACATAAAAGAGATCAAGCTTTTATTTTTCAGATACAGTTCACAAGAAAAATAGTTGCGGCCAAATTCAATCAACCTCGATCACTTGGGTGAAAATCACCAGCTAATTGTGGTTGCAATAATAAGAGAATCATTTTTAGGACTATTATAGTCGATACGTAATATTGGTACGCAAAATGTTACATTTTATAGTGTTTTACATGCATCTCAAAATAAATTTATATGTATTCATTAACTGACCTGATTTGTCCTCGTCGATGCATTCACTGTCGTTCATCTTCAAATCTGCCATTAAAGATTCGTGATGCAGATCATTAGGAGATAAAAGTTTTTACATAGTTGGATATATACTTATATTGGCCCAACCTCCTCACCCAATAATCATGAATTCAAAGTAAAATAGTAATACTGATTCATGTATATAACATGGCTCATATTAGTTTAAAAGGTCAAGCACATATAAGGAGAATTCTAAATACTTGATTAACGCACGTTTTTATTCAACCCCAAAATTTTAATTAAAATCGAATAGCTTCATAGTTTCTTACCCTCAGTTACAGTGCTTGAATCGACGACACCATTCATCGGGATTGGTTGATTTTCCAATTTTCCCTCGTTACCACTTCGCTCACCTACGGGAAGTGATCGGTAGCATGTTTTAGTTTCTCTTGAATATAAGAATCATCAATACAAGTTTTCTTCTTTTTTACAATTGATTTCCAGAAGATATTAATCTAAGAACCACATTAACCCAACGAATTCATGATGCATCTTGACGACAAACAACTGATTCATATACACTTATCATTTGTCGTTTAATGAACACGGTTTTTTCATATCTTTGTTTCGTTTGAATTAAAATCCATGGATGTATATATGTTTCATCACAAGATATTTTTTTCTCTATTCAAATATATGCAGTAATAAACTTAAAAAAACACTGTAAATTAAGTCGATCAATAATGAAATCGTTATAACATATTCTATAATGCATTTTGAAATGTATATTTATATATTTAAAGCTCAATGTTCAAAAAGTACAGTCAAAAAGTGACAATGAAAACACCCCAACATGCTTGAATAAAAAGAAAAGTTGAAAGTTAAAGTGAACATGATTCATATACACTTGATTCATGATGCAGATTACTAGCATGTTTATTAGCTTAATTCACATACACTTGATTCATGCAGATTAATATCATGATTCATCTACAATTAAAGTGAACATCATTCATATACACTTGATTCATGATGCAGATTACTAGCATGATTATTAGCTTGATTCACATACACTTGATTCATGCAGATTACTATCATGATTCATCTACAATTAATTCATGTTTGACATAAGAATTTATTCCAAAATTGGATATATACCTATTTTTCTAGCATCAATAATATCTTTAAGTTCTAGGCATTTCTATTACAGTAATTAAACACCTGTAGTGTTTGATTCGGTCATAAACCAGAATTCATGCACCGTTGCAATCAGATGGAATACTCTCAAAACCAAACCTGGACTAATCATTTCAGTTGAATCCAACCCTGTTCAGTTTTTTGACTGTATTGTGATCAAGATCATAGTAGTATTTTTTGAACATTGAGCATTAAATATATAACCTGGTCTAATCATTTCAGTTGAATCCAACCCTGTTCAGTTTTTTGACTTATGTCTCTAATGCTATTTCAAAACAAGCAATCAAATAAATTACATTTGATTCTAACATTCTGGTTGAATTCAATGGAGTTACGTAATCTTTGTTTACATAATCATCAACCCAGAAGTGTAATCCTGAATAAAAAAAATAGTATTCATGTTTTCAGGTTACCTCACTTTGACTATATGCACGTGATGAATATACCAAACCTTTTAATATGAATATAACATGTTCCCCTTTTTCAGATTTTTAGTGTTTCATACCCCATTTATTAAATGTTGCATAGAACAAGAACCCCAAACGAATTAACTAATTAAAACAAATAAAGTCATTCAGTTGTACAAAAGTTCTTCCAAGTATCCTGATTAGGGTCAAACGAAAGGTTTTATTAAACCCCAATATAATCATGTTAAAAAAAAAGCTTCATAATCATTTTTACCTTCAGTTTCGGTTGCTGAATCGACGGGAACTTCCACCGGCATTGAATGATTGTATATTTCGACTACTTCAACATCATCATTCGCTGGCGGAACTGAATTTCCATCGTCTTCATCAAGAATAACAGGGTCATCAGGGGTGTTTTTGAAACGGGAGAATGCAGTCTTCAACATTATGCGTTCGCTAGGCCTTCGAACTGCAAAGAAATCACCAAATGATTGTTATATACTGATTCATTGCAAACGTAATTTAATAATCGATTGTTGAAATCGTACCTCGATTTGGATGCATCATTGTTTTCTGGAAGCTATTAAAGTATTATATACGATAATCGACGATATGTGAATCTATATTTCCGGTGATTTGTTTGAGTTGATGAAGCTATTCGATTTGGTCGGAGTTAATCACGGTATGGATCATAATCCCGTTAAATCAGCTATCGATTCCTCTTCCTGAATTATGAGGAATTTTTACCGAGAATGCCCTTTAGGGCTAAATTAATTTGGTAAAAAATAATATAAAAATATCAAATAAATTCATATTTTTAAAAAAAAACCCTCAGTGAATCTCATCCATAGATGGGGAAAATGGATGGCTCTGATTGGTTCACAAAGTTTGCATAATCTAACCGGTTTGCAAAAGATACCAACCCTATATATGTATATATATAGGGGTTGTTTTATTTGCATCCCTTAAAAAGGTTACAAACCTTGCAACCCACATCTTAACCGTCGGATTCATGATCGGCGGTTACAATAGATATGGGGCCCAATATTTTTAATTAAAAAAAACAGAAAAATAAAAATAAAATAACCGTCGATCATGAATCCAACGGTTAAGATGTGGGTTGCAAGAGTTGCAACCTTTTTCAGGGTTGCAAAATATTCTTCCACTATATATATATATAGATTTGGTCCCTTTATTTTTCATAATGACATATTAGGTACTTATAGTTTGTATTTTTACATATTAGATCCCTGTACTTTACATAATTATAACTTAGGTCCTTATAGTCCCTGTAATTTATATAATAACATTTTAAGTCCCTATACTTTGAATAATTAAATATAAGGTCCCAATACTTCATATTTGTACATATTAGGTCACTGTAGTTTGCATATTTACATATTACATCCTTGTACAATGTATAATAACATCTTAGGTCCTTGTAGTTTGCAAAATTACAGATTAGGTCCCTATACTTTAAATAATATCATATTATGTTCCTCTAGCTTATATATTTACAGATTATGTCCCTGTAGTTTGCATATTTACATATTACGTCCCTGTAGTTTGCAGATTAACATATTTATAAATTAGGTCTTGTACTTTATATTATGACAGACTAGGTGCCCGCAATTTATATATTTACAAATTAGGTCCCTATACTTTATATTTGTACATATTAGGTCCATGTGGTTTGTATATTTACATGGCTCATGGTCCCTGTACTTCATATATTTACAAATTAGTTGCCCGTAATTTATATATTTAAATATTAGGTCCTTGTACAATGTATAATAACATCTTAGGTCCTTGTAGTTGCAAAATTACAGATTAGGTCCATGTACTTTAAATAATATCATATTATGTCCCTGTAGTTTATATATTTACATATTATGTCCCTGTAGTTTGCAAATTTACATATTAGTCCCTGTAGTTTCAAACTTGACATATTAGGTCCTTGTATTTCATATTTGTACATATTAGGTCCATGTACATTATATTATGACATATTAGGTCCCTGTAGTTTGAATAATAATTATTAGGTATCTTAACAACGTCTCTTTATTACTATGTAGCTTGATTTTTGGTATCTGCATTTGACGATCAAGTCTCGGGTTAGTTTATTGGAGGAAATTAAGGATGCTCTGAGTGACGATGGGTTGGCAATCATTAGGGAGACACCTTTCGGTCCCTGGTTGGACCTTACTATGGCAGGTGGCGACCCCATGCTGGTGGTTATGTTCTTGCAGAGGCAGATATATCGCCCCTCAACGGAGGCAGATGAGCTATGGTATAACATATATGGGGAGGTTTGTCGCTTCGGGCGAGAGGAGTTCTGTCTTATTACAAGACTCTGTTTCGGATTGCCACCCACCCTCCGTGCCCTACCACGTGATTGCTTTCTTCGTAGGATTTTTGCAGGTGCAGATGAACCCACAGATGTGTTGCGTTCAGACGTCCTTGACGTCTTTAGTGACATGAGTGGTCTATTAGACGTCGATGTTGTTCGGGTATGTCTGGTGCTGATGGTTGAGTTGGTATTCCTAGGCCGTCAGCATCGGCAATCTGTTTATGATGTAGTTTTTAGGGTCGTGGAGGATTTATGGGCATTTAACCATTATCCATGGGGATCCTACATCTAGGCACCCACCTTCAAGCAACTAGATGGTGCCTTCCAGAAACGGGTAAAGAAGGGTAAGAAGATGACGATGACGGGGTTCTTATACGCCTTCAAGGTTAGATAAGTATTATGAAATAAATACTTATTCATTTGAGGTTGGCTTCCTTTATAAACTCCACGTACTTGTTTTTGTTGTGTAATTGCATATATGTATCTTGGAGATGTTTCCCGTTTCCCAGTCGTACTTCACCAAGCACCCAGGTAGGTCTCCCAGGGGACTTCATTGGGATAGGGGTGTGATCCTGACAAAGGCTCATTGCCTTTCATTTTTTTTCATTTCCGGAGGTAAGTTTTTTACTATATTTTCGATTCGTGTCATTCATCGTGCAATTATAATGTGATGTTTTTATTAATATATTTAGGAGAGGTGGATTCCACTGGAGCTTCTTGTGGCGGAGCCTGACGAGGAGCAGCAGGCTTGGTATCGCGAGAGCCATGCATTCTTTCAGAGTGAGGTGGGCATGCAACCATCGAAGAGGCCCCGACGTCCGCCACAGGTCGCACGACCCCCTCCCTCCCCACCTGGCTCCGATCAGACCATGACGATGGCGATGGCATGGACCTCCACCACGATGCAGGGGTGGGCGAGGGATATGAGCGCCATTCCCCCCACCCATCACCATATCACGACCCCCCTTCCTCCCATCATCGTATGGAATATCCCGACCCATAAACCGAGGTAGGAGCAGCTGGCGGATCACGAGAGACGGATTAAAGTCGTCGAGGACATGTGGGCTTGGTTTATGGCTGTTCAGGTAAGTGTTTAACCTTGGTTATCGTCCATGGTGTTATGGGTTTGTGTATTGATAAACCGTTACATTCTTTTATCAGGTGTCGGGTGGCCACCCGCCCCACTACCCGTATGGGTCCGGACACACAGTGTCTGCACCTATGATGTTCGGGTCTATACCGTCCTATTACACGCCGCATTGTAAGTTATGATGAATAGTAATTTACCAATTATAGTTGTTTTTTGTTTATGCATTTGAAAATATTATAATGATCAATGTGACCTTGCAGGGAACATCGAGCCCATTGGGTTACGTACCTCAGATGGCGAGTCCCAACGAGATGCCAGGGTCGTCGTACGTCACACCTCCACCGTACATGCAGCTTGTAAGTTATTAGTAGCCTTTGATTACTTGCAAACCTTATGAAAATGTATTCAAAATGATCAATATGAATTTTCAGGGGACATCGGGCTACACGAGGACTGCGTTCGACCCTTTCGTGCAGTTTGTAAGTTATTTGTGTTGTTTGTGTAATTTATGTTTATGGTAAAATATGTTGATTTAGATCCATCTTAATTTCGAGGGCACAACGACTCAGTCGGGGTGAGGGGAGGTCCTTTTACAGTTCATATTTGGTGACTTGCCACCGTTCGACGGGCACCGATCGGTGCCTTTTAGCGAACCTAAAAATAGCATATGACATTATATAAAAAGTTCCAATTGTTGCGAACCTAAAAAACAGGAATTTATTTTTTAGATTGCGAATCTGGTCCCTGGAGTTTCAAATATTACACTTTTCACCTAGGTTCGCAATCGTGAACCTAGGTTTTTACGAAGAAGGGCTGAAAGTATAAAATATTTATTATCTTTTGAGAATCTTACAACTCTTTTGAGATGAATCTTTAAGGCTTTTTATAGACGAATCTTGCATCCTTTTTTAGACGAAGTTGTAAGATTTTTTTAGACGAATCTTGACCAAATCCCAACCCCCCAATTGCCTTTTGTGCACTACCTTGGCTATAAATAACGAACGGTGGGTGGGGGGGTTCCTAAACCACACAAAACAAAATAAAGTATTCAGCAGGGCAAAAGTTTTACACGTCTTCTTACATGGCATCCCCAAATCTTCATGTCTGAAATTTCAGTTATTTATCTTAATCGCTTCCAGCCTCTACCACCGAGTTATATGGTTAGTGTTTATATTTTTTTGGGTTTTGCTTGTATTAAATCTTGTGTACGCCTAACGTTGTTAATCCATATCATGAACAGGTGATTACCCACAATTGTTCACCATGAAAGTCCACCATCAAGGGTACTTTATGGAACCACCTAGAAGACAGTACTTTCATGGTCTAGAAGTCTATGTTTACATGTTAGATGTCATCAATCTTTCCATGCAACTGCTCCACCAGATCATGAAAGAGCTAGGCTACGACGTACTGAAATATTATAAGTTGTATTTTAAAAGGCCGAATGCAGACTTATTGACTAGACTGGAAGCTATGGCTACCGATGAAGATGTAGCCAATATACGTCACTATGTTGACGGCCATACCGTCACTGAAGTGTACAGCGAGAAAGTGGAGTTAAACACTTCCAGACTCGTATCACCAGAGCATATAAGAAGTCGGTGGGGATCCCAGAAAAACCAAGCATCGTGTAGTCGTACTTTGACATTTAAATGACCGCGTATGTTTGGAATAAACAAGTTTGAAACTATAATATGTTGCAAAACCTCATAGTAACCAAGACCTTGATGGGGCAGATGGTGGAGGATTTACGATATCAGTGGACGACAAAGGCGAGCCGCCATATTGGTTGCCTTTGTGATCCACTGATATTGTAAGTCTCCCGTCTTTCTTGAACAAGGTGAAAATCAATCAAGTTCTCCACCATTTGCCTTGTCAAGGTTCAAGTTACCATGGGATCTTCAACACATTAGAGTGGTCATAACTTACACATGGGATCCCAGAAAAACCAAGCACCGTGTAGCCGTTTTTTGACATTTAAACGACCGTGTATGTTTGTACTAAACAAGTTTTAAACTATAATATTTCGTTTAGCATGAGGTCTTCAGTTTGACATGTAATTTGATTGTGTATGTTACTCGAATTAACATGTGTTTATTATGTGCGCTTAAATAATTTTGTCCCCTATACTTGTTTTGTAGTAGTCTAAAAATAATATTTTGTAAGGTTTTTCAGACTAATCTCCTGGCCCATGTTCGTGAAAGGTGAACTTGGGTGAAAACTGTAATATTTGCCTTTTTAGGAATTTACTCATCGCATCTTACAATTTTGGCCCATGTTCGTGAAACGAGAACCAAAGTGAAAAATGTAATATTTACCTTTTCACGAACTAACTAGTCATATTTTACAAAATCAGTTAAACCTTTTTATTCACGAACAAAGTAGAACATGATACAACAACATAGATAATGGAACAAATACACCATTAAATAACCCTACAAATAGATTAAACAACCCAAGCAGGAGGGGTTGTCCAATACGGAGGGGGTTTGAAATACACTTCAATGATGGTTTTGCCGTCAAGATAATTGTGCATATCTAGAACGTCTTCATCAACCACCAGTTCTTTTAATCCAATCTCTAAGTCTCCGTCTGGTGTTTTAAAATACATTTTCATTCCACGAACAACAAAGTTGTCATAACCAATTAGCTTGGCTATTTGATGCATGCGTGCAACACAAAGATCATCACCATCTACTAGGTCAACAAAAACTTCTATGTCACGGACATAAGACCAATCCGGTAGTGATGTGAAATAGCCATTATGGTATACCTTCATAATGAATAGTAGTAGATAGCCATCTGTTGGAAGGAAGAAAAAAGTTAGAATTTAAGGTAAGACAATATATTTATGAAGTGAAACATAATTACTAACAAATCAAGTCGTTGACCCATTTAAGAACCGGTTCAGATGGACCTCTAAGCCTCCATAGGCGTTCTCTTGTAGTTGGTGTAAGTGGCATCTTTAAGTGTAACTGATATCAAGAAAATGCAAGTTTAGTGAGGATATTGAAGATGAAAAATGTTGTGACTTTAAAGTTTAAAATAATTGACTATTTATAGCAGACTGGAGCCACCTTCGCAATCGCAGATAGAGATTTGGTCAAGATAAACCTGCTACTTTTCAGACGAATCTTGCAGCCTTTTTTTCAGACGAATCTGTAAGACTTTTCAGACTAATCTCTTGGCCCATGTTCGTGAAATGAGAACTTGCGTAAAAAGTGTAGTATTTGCCTAGGAATTTACTCATGATATCTTCAATTTTTGGCCCATGTTCGTGAAATGAGAACCTGGGTGAAAAGTCTAATATCTGCCTAGGAATTTACTCATGATATCTTCAAATTTTGGCCCATGTTCATGAAATGAGAACCTGGGTGAAAAGTGTAATATTTGTCTTTTTATGTATTAATTCATCCCATCTTTCCATTTTGGCCCATGTTGAGGCACGAACAATCTAAGAAACTGAAAATCAAATCCATTCCAATAGGTTAATTACTTACATGGTTTACTTGTTCAGATCAACGTTTAAATCATGTCTAAAACTGCACGAGTTAATTTAATCTGAGAAAAAAGCACTTAACAAACACTTATGTTTATTTCATTTAACGACGACCACTTAACATACACGATTTTTACTCATTAAAAATAAACATTGAGATCAATGCTATCATATCTTAAAGTTCCATGTGGTTCTAGCTCCGATGATGCCTACAATCGTCTTGGCTACCTGAAGCTCTGCTCCTAGGCACGTTTGATTCAGCAGGATTTGGACATTCTGCACGAGTATGTCCTACGACTCCACACCTAGAACATTTTCTCTGGATGGGACGTTCACCACGAGATGGACGTCAGTCGTTGTTACGGGGTCTCTCGACACATCTCTTAGTTATTAAGGGTGGATAACATGGCATAAGGGGGACGTCTGGAGACAACAAAGATTCAGGAGATCCAGCTGGCACAATTACCTCCCTATATGTTGCCCAGTAATTCTCGGACGTGAAGTAACCTATTACCATTTTGATGCAATCTCTAGAACCTTCACTTCTTGCAACAACAATGGCATGACCGCAAGGTAACCCAGAAACTTGCCATTTCAGACATTCATAATTGTAGCGGGGTATTATTCCCTGAGTTCAAGTTCTAATGCAATTCAAGATCACAATTACAACACAAAAACAATTTTACAATTAACCTGTGTTCAATTAGATCAAGATTCGTTTACAATGCTCTCTGAGATATTTCTCTCTCTAGAAACTCAATCCGCATACAATACCTCTAATCATATCCCTATTTGATACGGAACACTATTTATACTAAGCTACACAATACTTACAACACTTTGACTTTATTACAAAGATACTTTGACTTGCTTGAGAGTTGACTTGAACTTTGACTTGCATTTACTTTCAGTCTTCTTTCTGTCTTCAGTCTGTATGATCTTGTATCCAACAAATATGTGCACTAACAATCTCCCCCTTTGGATTCAAGATCATCTCTAAAAATATTTTTGCAATTCAATCTCCCCATTTCATTGATAAATTTGTTTTCAAAAACTTTTTGTACTCTCCCCAAAGTTTGTCTTCAAAAATAGTAACAATCTCCCCAAGGTTGTAAAACCTCTTTCAGACATCAAAAAGAAATTATCTTCAAATTCAGCTCAGTTTGCTTCAGCAAATTGTCTTTAAAGAAAATTTCAGTAAAATCCAGCTCACTATCAGAATTCTTTGAATTTGCTCTTTCAAACTTTCAACAATCTTTCTTCAAATTAACTTTCTTAACATAAATTTCTTATTTAAGCTCCAACTTTTCTTTATCATATCCCACATTTCTTGATCATGTCCCCCTTTTGGATGATAAAGCACTGAAATCATCAAAACTTTCTCAAGAAATGTCATTAGTCTGACCACTAAACTTTTCCACTAAGCCTTTGATTCTCCGTCAATTCATAAGATATTTATCTGAATATTTGCAAATTCAGACAAAATATGAGTGTAACACCTGAATCAACAAATGAATCAGTTAGAAATGTCTGTCAGTAACACGAAGTCACTATGTGTAACGAATACACATTGGAAAGGAGCTTGTTGATGTTCATTCCCCCATGTCTTCCATTAAATCATCGAATAACACAAGTTTATTCTATGAACGTTTAGACAGAAAAACGAATTTCCTGTGTGTTGGTGCTTGTGTATGAAAGAATTAAGCTTGATGACTACTTTTGATAGACTCAAAATTGTGTAAACCATTGAGACAACAATAGTTAAACACAGACTCAATTGTGCATAATCGAAATGCAAAGGTGGGGCAGACTTCCTTATTTTTCAATATCCAGATTTTTCAAATGAAAATCAGATAGATTATGTGTTGCGTCCCCTTGAAATATGAAACATCTTCTATTTGAGTAAAAGATGAGTAGCTGGTTGGGTTTTTATCAAGAGTTGGCATGGGCTAGTTCCCCGTTCAATGATGTTCACGAAGAATTGTGAAACACCAGCAATGTGGCTGCCCGACTCAGAAAAAGTAGGTGCAGAGTTTGATATTCTTTTACTCTATTCTCTCACCCTCTTTCTTTTAATCAATAAGCTCGCGTCTAACCAAACTCTCTTTTTCATTTTACCTCATCACTCAAACCCACACTCAATTGTTTTGACTCCTCGCCTCTCGATCACTAAGGATTAACTTCTTGGGTATGAAACACTAGTTAACGTGAATCCATAGAAGTTTCATTGAAGTCCTAACACAATGAACCCATGTTGTTTTCCTAAAAGAACAGTGTTGCTCAAAATGGTTTAACTTTGCAGTTAAATCATAAATATATACAAGTCAGATGTTTGTATGCTCATAGATGTAATCATGAAGATTTGAGCATTTTAAACAGTGAAGATTTTTCAAAACAAGTATACTGAATGAATGAAATGAATACAAGAAACTTGTTTGAAAATCTGACATTGTATGAAAAAGATATTCATATTCAATATTTTCAATCAAAGATTAGGTCATGAAAATTGGAATTTGTCTATATGAAATCAAAATATAGACATTCTTGAAAGAAACGTTTCGAATGAAATCACGCTCAAAGTTTGAATTTCAATCAGGGTGTCTTACCATCGAAAATATGGTTCAATATTAGACATAGTAAGAACATATAAAAAAAAAATATTAAACCGGTGTGTGTGAATACTTAAAAGTATATGGAAAAGATAATACACAAGTATTAATCTTTGGAAACACATGGTTTATAAACATTTAATCACAGGTAAATGAAAACATTTAAAAATCACACTTCTATATTCATGAAAAACATTTTATGAATCAGAAGTGGTTCGAACGTTTAAGAACATGTTTCTCATATCTGAAAGTCGTCCTTCTTTCAGACATGTATGAGATTAAGTTTAGAAATAAACCCTTTTGCTTAGTCTTAAATCTCATCAAGTCAGCTCAAAATCATATTTGATATGATCGTGTAAGCTCTCTCTCAATTCTGCACAAATCACAAGTCTGTCAAAGTACAAAACTTTATTCACAACAAAATTTATTAAAAATAAAATGGCATAAAGCAATACAACTTTGAATGTACGAGTTCTGATCAGATGTAATCAGAAGTCATTTACCGTACTCCCCCTGATATTATGCATCATAAAATATGTAAGTGAAAAACATATGATAGAAATCTACAACTCCCCCTGAAATGTAGATCATCTTATCTTGTGAATGCATATTTTCAGTAAAAATATGTACCCCCCCCCCTTGAAGGTTGAATCTTCTCATTTAAGTATCGGAGTACAATCTCATATCAGCACGGGAGTATCATCTCTTTTATCGTTGAAGTACGAGTCCTAAAATGTTGTGGTTAGAAGTCACACTCTTAACATTGAAGTGCGGGTCTTGAACTGTGTTATTCAAGAGCCACGATTCTTTTACTCCCCCTTGACTTGAGGTGCCTGTAACACAGAATCATCCTTTGGCTTTGGTACCCACTGGTATTTGGGTCCATGTTTGTTAGTTGCAGTTATATTAGGAGTAATAGAATAAGAACCATACCGGTAATGATCACTTGTTTTATGAACAAAATCATATGTACGACAATAAGAACAATAATTGTTCTTATGAGCTAACCTGAGTAATTGATTTCTCGAATAAACAAACTCAGATTTACCTTTTAGCACATTGTTCTTCTTGACTTGTGATACATGTACAAATGATTTCTTACCTTTCTTATCATCCTTCTTCTCATCATTCTTTTCATCTGAAGCTGGTTTAACTTTCCAGACCAACTTTTCTTCTCCATGCCTTCTTCTTCTGTGTGTACCTGAATCATCCACATTACGATCATAGAAAATGTTAGTAGTACGAATATGATCTTTAATATTGACTGACCTTTTTGTGGAAACAGTTCTATGATGTGAACTTGCAACTGTCTTGAATGAACATTTAGAATCAGCTGAATCATCTCTAGGTGTGTGGATAATTGACTCTGGAGTCTTATGCTCAGCCACCACCACCTTAGATATAATTTCTTCAAGCTCTTTTATCTTTGAAGATAAATTGTCTCTTTCTTTGATGAGTAGGTCAATCTCTTTCTGGAATTCAGACTTCGTTTTCTGATCTTTCAAAGCACTTGTAGACAGTTCAGATAACTTCTCTGTAAGCTTCTTCATTTCTTCCTCAAACATCTGTCTTTCTTCTTCGAAATCCTTTTCTATGTTCTTTCTCTAATCGGATATGTCTTTGAAAAACCCAACATTTTTCTGTTCAATTATCTTCTTCTCCTTTGCAAATTTATCTCTTTCTAAAATGATCACTTTCTCAAAGTCCATCACTTGTTGAGAAAGTTTTGTACATTTAAGATTAATCACATTCTTCTCTTCAATGGTCTTTCTTGAAAATTCTGAAAATTTATGTGCAAACTTCAATCTATCTTTTTCAAACTCTGATCTTTCTTTAATGATCTGCTGTTCTAACTCATAAATCTTCTTTATCAGCTCTTCAGAATTTGCTTGCTGGATTTGGACAATTTGATCTTCCAGGTCGGAGATCTTTCTTTTCAGTCCAGTATTCTCAATTTCCAAAATGTGTCCTTTTCCTCCTTCCAAACCAGATATTTGCTCCAGAAGATCGTCATTTATCGTCTTTAATGTATTGACTTCTTCTTTCAGCAATCTCTTCTCATCATGATATATCTTTGATCTTTTTGAATAGTATTCAACTGATGAACTTAGATTTTTGTTCTCTATTATGAGCTTGGCAACCTTTTCTTCATCATCAGAATATGCCATGTTGATCTTTACAACAGTACGAAAAGAACTTGAAATGATCGTTAGTTCAAGTGAAATCAAGATACAGAAAATCTTAGAAAGAATTTTCAGAAATTAAATTTCCAAAAAATCTCCTAAGTATGGAATTCGCACCACACAATGAAACACAAAGAATTCGCACACAGAATTCGCACGCACACTAACCTTAGAATTCGCACACAAGCAACCTTTCAGAATTCGCATACAAGTACAATTCAGAATTCGCACGCACAGAATTTGCACACAGTTATATGCGAGTTCTTGGAATTCGCATACAACACATATGCGAAATCTTGACTTAGAAATTTGAAAATTTAGTTTTTCGCATGAACTTTTCGCATGACAAACACATACGAATCCTATACTTAGAAAATTTTGAAACTCTTTATGCGAAATCTGAGGAATTCGTATAACACTCTTAGGCGAATTCTGAGGAATTCGTATGAAGTTAGGAATTCGTATCCTTCCTTATATGAGTTCTACACTTTTCCCATAGAAGCCTTATGCGAATTCTTTCCTTGGAATTTTTTTCACAAAAACTTTTCGTATAAAAGGCTTATGCGAATTCTGACAATTCGCATACAAGGCTATACGAATTCTGAGGAATTCTCACAACTCACACATGCGAATTCTACGCATTTCGCATAACACAATCATGTGAATTCTACACTTAAGAAAATTTTCAGACAAAACAATATGCGAAATCTATAGATATGCGAGTTCTTGGTGCGAGTTCTTGATGATTATGCGAGTTCTTGAGATCTCGTCGAAAATTCACTCTGATCTCTTAAAAAACCCATCAAATCTTCGACTTTTGATCTGAAACTTTGACAATTCGACCACTAGTACATCTAGAATCGATTACAAACAGAGAATTTCAACAAAGAACACTTAAATGTACAATTTGAATCAATAAAGTGCGTTCGAACTCGTGAACTCAAAAATCGTAAAATCCTACAAATTGATCAAAATTACAGTGCAATATTCTGCCAAACCTTTACAAGATTGATCTATTTCACTATACGAACTCAATTAACACAATTAGACTCGCAAAAACTCAGAAAAATTCGAAATTCGATCTATGACTCAGAAAACAGTGCGAACATCCATTCTTGAAAATGATTTCTACTCAAACTCTGCTCTAATACCAATTATTATTCCCTAAATTCAAGTTCTAATGCAATTCAAGATCACAATTACAACACAAAAACAATTTTACAATTAACCTGTATTCAATTAGATCAAGATTCGTTTACAATGCTCTCTGAGATATTTCTCTCTCTAGAAACTCAATCCGCATACAATACCTCTAGTCATTTCCCTATTTGACACGGAACACTATTTATACTAAGCTACAAAACACAATACTTACAACACTTTGACTTTGACTTTATTACAAAGAGACTTTGACTTGCTTGAGAGTTGTCTTGAACTTTGACTTGCATTTACTTTCAGTCTTCTTTCTGTCTTCAGTCTGTATGATCTTGTATCCAACAAATATGTGCACTAACATGGGTCATATCGACCTTCGAGTTCCTACTTTCATCCCGAACCTCAAACACACCATAGCCAATTCCACGTGCCTTTCATGTGGCAGACTTGCTCCGCCTTTTCTGAATCTTGGCCTCCGCCCACGGTGTGAGGGCATTTTGCATTTGATCTACAAAAATGTGTATATTGTGTTATAATATAAAAAGAACACGAACATACACATATATATATATAACTTGAAATTTTCATAGTTTTTTAACCTCCTTTATCCCGTCGAATTAGGTACCACTGTTGTGGAAAAGCTCGGAAGTACTCCATAAGTCCGACAATAGGTAATCATTGCGCAAAATGGGACATTGCATTCACCGACTCCTCACTATTTGAGGTCATAATATTGTATCGTATACCAGAAAAATGGGCCATTGACCACCTCTCCCTGCCAACCTAGTCCATCGTCTCAGCTCCGGCAGGTACAACACTGCATAGTGCCATCATGTACTGATCAAAATCCTGCACCATATAAGCTTTGCATGCCTTTCAGTATGTCGTCTTATATATTTTTATCCGTTTGTCCCTACTTTCATGTTCATATCGAGATGTCGACAACATAGAGCATGGTGGGCCGTTGGGAACACGGCAGAAATTGTCGTGCTTATGGAAGCAACTCTGTCGGACATAAACACCAAGCCTTCCGGTTGTCCAATACATTCCCTCAACATGGAAAAAAACCAAGTCCACTCCTCCCCGGTCTCGGGCCTGCCCACTCCCAAAGCAATGGGCATAATGTTATTATTTGCATTCATGGCAACCACCAAGAACATTGTACCCAAGAAACGCCCCTTCAAATGAGTGGCGTCTATTACAAGGACACGACGCATGTTTGTTAAAAAAGTGTGGATATGCAAAAAAATTATATGGTTTACGTTTGTAAAGGTTATAGTTTATAATAAGCAAAAAACATATGACATAGCAATACGTACCGCGCAACCAAGGGCTGCAAAACACATCTCAAAGCGTCCGCAAAAATTTGTTCTTATTCTGATGTGTGTACCTGGATTTTGCAGCTCCATATTATATAAAAACATAGGGAGTCAGGTGAAAGACTCCTCGGGACTTCCCCTCACAAGCAGTAGTGCACTACATCTCGCCTGCTAACCTTGGTGGTAACCAATAGTAATGTCGTATTGCTGGTTTATATCGTGCACGATGTCATATGGACGAAGCGCCCTACTAGCGTATATGAATTTTGATTTCAGTAGATGGCCCAAAACCTTTTTGTTTGTTTGGCGGTGGTTGGGAATCAATTAGGTCTTCAAACAAGTGTGTACGTCCACCAACTCACGAACGTGGAATATAGTGCTATTTCCCATGGCACACGCTATCATACGCCAACGACAATTATTTATGAGGCACACGGCCTCGTATCTGGTTTTGCTAGATCTCTTCGTGAAATAGTCGAACCCCTCTTTAAGAAACTTTTTTTCGAGCTCTATAAGCATTTCCTCCTTCGTATCAAATGTCTGTTTGGATGCTATTCTTGCACTACGATTATAAGGTGTAGGTTGGTTGTCTGTTATATAGGACTCTAGGGTGGAAAGGGGAGGAGGCATGTCAAAATAATCATTTAACCCACCAAATGATTTAGGGGTTACTGTTTATATTTCTTCTTCGTATGTATCTTTATCCGTTTCTAATAATTCAACATCAGACATACCCATTGTAAAAACATGGGTTTCGTCATCATCAAATTCGACAAACCGTCTTTATTCTTCTCCTTCTCCTTCTTCTTCTTCTTCTTCTACAACATCATCTTCTTCTTATGCTTGTTGTGTTTCAGGAACAAAATCGGGATAATACTCACTACGATCTTATGTATGATCTGGAGTAGAACTGAGGTCGTAGGAGGGCGGAAACTGAGAATCAAACTCAGGTTGAGGAATATACATTCCTTGAGTCTGATATTGATCTTCGGTTTCACGGTTTTCAGTGTTCGAACTACCACCAACATCACCTCCATCGCACATCGAATAATCAACAAACACAAAAAGTGTAATGGTTTGTTTGACTGGGCTGCAAGTTCCATGAAACCTTCAACATCTTCATCGTCAGTTAACTGAAGAAGTGAACCATCAGCCTTGTACATTAGCTTGGTTACACCAGCAGAATGTTCGATTCTGAATTTTTTCTCAACATAACCAATCAGGCTTCGATGTGTATGTTCTGTTCGCAATCGTACATTAATATGCACGAAAGCATCAGAACGAACATAATCCCACCCATTGTTGTCTTCAACCCATTGACCACCATAATGAAGGTATAACTTCACTTTTACGGGACTAGAAGTCATTTCTAAATGAATTGACGGAGGGAAAATAAATTTTCGTGAACGAATAAAGCAAGGGCTAGCTGATATCATATATAATGGTATTGTCATCGATCATCTTTCTTTGATCTTTATAGCTGGCATGCATTAAACTCTTCCAACCAATTGCATGACAATAGTACAATAATTGTACTGAGTTGTTGAAAAAAATAGTGTACATTCGTAATAATTATAGAAAAAACACGTGAAAAATACAAAATCTTAAAAAATTGCGAAGATACATGTAAGAGAGCTCTAGTATTTACGAATAATGGATTAAATTGTGAAAAATTCAAAGTTCAGGGGGTGGAAATGTGATTTTATTTGTTTTGGGGTTGTATATACGATCACATGATGAGGGGACAAAAGTGTAATATATTGATTTCTTATCCAAAGTGTTCGTAATAACTAGAGTTTCACGACGAGGAGTCAAAATTGTAAATTCTTTTAACAATATTTGGATAGGTTCGTACATACGAACATAATTTACGAACAGGGACCAAAACTGTAATTTGTTTTAAGAGTTCGTATATACGAGGGGTGGGATTATATGTATACATATATAACCTTGATTAATAATTTTTAAAAGTCAAATAAGGTGTGGAATTATATGTATACATATATAATCTTAATTAAAAAATTTTAAAAGTCAAAGAGAGAGAGAGAAAGGGAGCTTTTAAAAAACACATTCATTCTACAAAAGACGTGAGAACACACTTGGAGTGACCAACTTGTGTGCGGGCGACTTGGCCCCACGACCTAGGTCACACTAAAGGTCGGTCACTTCTTTGATTTAGTATCACATGTTACTGACTATAGTAAAAGGTATTTTGCCTTTTCATATAATAATCGTGTTTCCATTTAAATCTTTCTCTATATATTTATACATATATAGAGAGGATTGTGTAAGAAGTTTCAAGATTATAAATGATTACATGTGATACGAACACGTAATCATATATAGTTAAACACGTCCAAAAGGACATGGACGACTTAGCGAACACAACCAAAGGTCGCCCGCTATATGTCGGCCAACGCAATATGTGTTTAATCATATATGATTACGTGTTCATCTTGCATGTAATCATGTATGATCTTAAGCTTCTCTCCTTCTAACAAATTAACCAACTTCTCGTTTAAATTTGACCCTAAATATGCAGTAGGTGGCAACTCCTAATGATGAATTGGAGTATATGTTCTTATCATTTAATATCTTATATGTGGGCTATCAGCCCACTTGATGTTAATCTTAATATTCCAAACTTTATTATAGTTTATGTTTTGATGTTTATTAGATGCATTTTACCTATGTTTAAATAAGGGAAATTAATTAAAGTAGCCATTTCAGAAAATACGGTTACCCTCCTAGCCACTCTCTCCCTTAATTTTGTGAAATAGCCACTACGTTCGTGAAAAGGGTTCGTATATATGAATTCCTCCCAAAGACTCAAAAATTTTACAGATTTTGGTATATGTTCGTAAAATAGGTTCGTATATACAAACGTAGCTTAAAAAATCATAAAAATACTCAGTTCGTGAAAGGGTTTCATGAAATGGTTTAAAGAGTTAAAAAAATTTACGTTACATTTTTAGCGAGGAAAATGACCGGTGGTTTTACCAGAAGGTTAAGACAAACGAAGTTTAAGAGTTGGACAAAGGTTGAAATATATGTTACATTTTTGGTCCCTGTAATTTACATATTTGTTTATTTATTAAAGAAAATTGTAATAGAAGTATAAAAAGACTAAAATGCTCCTTATCTGACGAGATTCTTTAACGATCGTTAGAGACAGGGACTAAATCCGATCATTTTCGCAAACCACGATGGCCAAACTATAATTTCAAAATTGCAGGGACGAAAAGTGTTACTTTTGAGAAACAACATGGACTAAATTTGTACTTTACTCAAATATTTACATTAGATATTAGACAAACCCATAATTAACTCTATTCAAAATTATATTACAATTTCAACCGTAATTTAATTTCTTATTTGCAAGAAATTTAACCTTTTTTTTGAGTTTGTTAGCATTTTTTGTATGTTCTCATTATAATTTACTTCGTTTAAACATAAACATTTAACTAGGTTGTAAAATAATATATCATATGTTAGACTAGTCAATTCGACCAATCCAACCTAATCCAACCCACAGAGTTTAGATTGGCTTTTGGGTTGTAGCTTTGCTTGAGTTGAGGTGGACTGATATTTTTCAAACAACAAAGCTTAGTTTTGTTCAAATGAGTGAAAATATAGAGCCAATTTGTCAACTTTTGGTATTCTTTGGAATTTTGTTTTCTCCCTCAAAGTGGTATTATTAGGAGTTCCTTATTTTTCTTTCCCTTATATTAAGAGGGTGTTTGAGATTGCTTATTTAAATGACTTATCTGTATATTTTATGTTATCATCGTGGATAAGTTATTTCTAGTGTTTGAATTGGGGAAAAAAACCCGCCTATAAATTTTTGTCACCGTAGATAAGTTGTTTTTAATAAGTTAGTCCATGCTGATTTTTCAACTTATTTGAAACAACTTATAACTTTTTTTGGTTATTTTAGAGCATCTCCAACAGCTTCTCCATTTTGAAGAAAATGAAGAAAATGGAGATTTTGGGTGTAAAATGAACTCCAATAGCTTTCCCAAAACTCTCTCCAAAATAGAGAAGGTAGGAGAGAGAGTACATTTTTCTCCAAATTTGGAGATATCCCAAAAAATGATTACCAATAGAGAAATTATTTTTTATTACATTCCACCGATGAGAAACTTTGAAATGAATTGTTTAGGTCAGAGAAATAATATTTTATTAAATATATAGAATATTTTAATAATATAATCAATAATTTATCTCTAAAATGGGGAAGCTGTTGAAGATGGTTGTAATTTTTTTTTGGAGATTTTGACTTTTGATTCTCCATTTTGGAGAAACTGTTGGAGATGCTCTTATATGTATAAGCAATCCCAAACATCCGTAAATAACAACTTATTAGTTTATTATGTTTTGGTACCACAATAATATAACACCTTTTATAAAATTTCTTTTTATTCACATCAGTTGGGGGGTGTTTGGGATTGCTTATTTGAAGTGCTTTTTAGCTTATTGCGATTTGACACCAGAGATAAGCAGTTTTTAGTGTTTGGATAGAGAAAAATGAAAAGAGCTTATAGCTGTGTCAAACCGCTGAAAAGCTGTTTTTGATAAGTCATTTTGTTCTAACTTATCAACTTATTTGAAAAGTGCTTACGACTTTTTTGGTTATTTTATATATATAAACAATCCTAAACACCTTTAAATAATAACTTATTAGCTTATTACGTTTTGGTACCACAATAAGTTAATCCAAACACTTTTTTAAAAATTACGGTTTAATACCGTATAAGTTGATAAACAATTTTCAAAATAAGGTTGTTTTAAATAAGCAATCCCAAACACCAAAAAAAAAAAAAAAAAAAAAAGTTGTGTTAAATAAGCAATCCCAAACTATATTCCAGTTCTACAATGTCAGTAATAATGTCTCTGTTAGATTTTACCGTGGAAATACAGCAGGGAGAAGTCCATTCAATTGTTGATGGAGATGGAGATGGAGTTTTGCGAATTCTCCCCTCGGTCCAATCAAGCAACCAGTGTTTGGATATTTTCTCCTCACCGACTCTGATAACTGCTCCTCCTCCGTCGGAGAATGCACGGTCGCAATCCACTGCAGAATCGCCTTCTGATCCTTATAAATACTCCTAATCGTCACCATCCAGGTCTCTTCGTATCTCCTTTTCTAATAACCACTACTCGTTCGTGTGTTTATCATCTTCTGTTATTTATTATATAATTTATAATCGCTGTTTTTGTTTTACTTTTTTTGATGATTTCATGCCGTTTTACTGATCAACTCTACTATGTCGTTCCATTTGACGACAATAATGCCAAAATTTACTCTGTAAATGCAGTTTTTTTGTATGTTCCTTTCTTTTATTCTTGTTTTCATATTTTGGGCTTACGCTGTTCTGACTGTTTTCTGGAGTTGTCACATTCCGTTAATGAAAGGTTAAGTACTTTCCCTCTTATTTCACACCGACCTTTTGATATGCAAGACTTGGGAAATTATTTGATAGGTTGTTTTCTTGATTCACTTTTGAAGGGTGGTTCTGTCTCCTGGTATGTTACTGATTGATTGTTTCGAGACATGAACTCTATTAGGTGTAGCCGTACAGTACATGCCATTCTGTTACTGATCAATTTTAGGGGATGGATCAAAGATTGAGTTTCAGAAATCATAAAGTTCAATTTTCTTTTAAGATTCGTCAGGAATTTCTGTGGTTTCCTTGGGTAGGATCACCACATACTCTTTGACATTGCTTAGACCCCATCAACTTATCTTGGATTGATCCCCTAATCTAAAGAAATTCAAACAATTTTCTTGTATGAATTTATTGACCGGGATACTAAGAAAAAATGTTCATCAATCAATCGATTTTAGTAACTATTTTCTTTTGTAGGCCACTAGTGTTTTACAAGGCAAAACTACCGTGCATGCCTCTCAATCTCAATTTATTTGGTTAGTCTTAAATGTTCTAGTAGTGTTCCATTCTTTAAATTGTTGCCTTTCAAAATTTTGTTAGTTGATGGATGGTCTCAATAATAATATGCATTTCAGTTATTTGTTACATGATATAATTTGCTAGATAGTTTTGATGACCATTGGACGTCTAATGTATATTGAAAGTTTATTGGTTCTCAAAATTTGAGAATCTAGTTGTTAATATTTACTTCTTACACGTTCTTGTATCACTATCTCTCTCTTTGGGTTGATTTAGAGCTAAAGAGCACAAAATGTAAATTGAATGCATTTTGAATGCCATTGTTAAGTAGCCTCCTCAAACATTTTGGTGCAAGTGGCCGATATGGGCAAGATGTCATATGATTACATGGCCTCCAAATCCACTGCCCTTCCATTATTTTTAGCTCATAGATGGCAAAAATGTCATTTTACGATCAAGGAAGATAATATGGGTGTTTTCTTAAGTATTTTATAATGTGCAAGTGTCTCGAGTCATGCAATTTAACTGCGATTGTTAGTTCAATGGTGCATTGACTTCTTCTAGGGGAGGGTGGCCTCTACAGAAGAAGTGATATAGTTGTGTGTGTCTTAATCCAATGTCCCTTGAAAGACACTTTTCACACATTTTTTACTTTTCTAAAGATTTTGGAAGAATATTTTTGAAGATTCACCAAGTTCTTTATGTTCTCTTTCACACACACACACACACACACATATATATATATATATCATTTTTGAGTTCACACATTCAGAAGCATTATTGACAATAAAATGAGCAAATAGAGCTTTTTGAGAAACTAAAGGCCAGAAGTATATGACATTATGTTTAGGAACCAAGGGGCCATGTATAATATCCATTTGAAAAAGGAAGAAGACGATGTTTATAAGAATGATTTAATCAACACGAACAATAAAGACGTCCCTGTATTCTAAACTAGTCGGGTAAAAATGCCCATTAGAAAATTACTTGAAGACTGAATCCTATGACTTTAGAACATGAATGATATTCCTCCATAATCCTTAATTTGAGCTAACTTCTTCACACATTCTAAATTCTCTGCCACCTATTTCTATTGATGCCGATGTGGTCTTCATTCCTAATGCCATTTTCTTGGTACAAGTTATGCATTAAATGCTAACATCTTAAGGGGCGTTTCATTGAGTAGTTCATGTCTCACAATAATATGTATTATCATTCTAAAGTGTTACTTTGATCGCCATGGCTTATAAAATGCCTTAAGTGACCTTTAATCGGTTTTTAAGTAATATTTTACATTGCGGATTACACGGAAATTTTGGATTTTATATGATTTGAGAACCTTACCATTTTAAAAAAAATTGACATTGTGTGACATACATATAGGAATTAATCGTTGAATTATGTCTTAAGAATGAATAGCGAGTACTTACATTATTTATGTTAATAAATGTGCATCTCTTGTTCACCTTATATTTTAATCCAAGTTTAAATTTTACATGTATACATTATTATTTGATGTTTTAGCAAAAATCCTAAATTTTACAAGCTTTACTCCTATAATAGTCCAAAAATCCACTTTTTATTAAAACTAGACTCAAACTTTCAGCTGGCATAATTTTGGGGTTTGATTATTAATGTATTTAGGTATTTTTCCTGATTATTTACACAACCATCTTTTAATATGATAAACTTTAATGTTTTGGGGAACTTTTGGAATAAAGAGCACCACTTTTAGAGGTGGTTAGGTATGCTAATCATTTCATTAAAATTTATTGGTCACAGATAACAAAGCAGTCTACACACTCTGTTTGTCACGTCCATTTGAAGGGTCATATCTTAATATTTTTCGGTGATTCAAATTGGGTTTTAACCCTAACTCAATGATAAAACTTCCAGAAAACGATTCACCTCATTTGGATACGTATTGAGTGAGTTATGGTCCTTTTAAGTCATGAGTTCAAATCTGTCAGATTATGACTTATTGAACACTCAACTTGTTTTGAGTGGTTGAGACCTCAAATCTCCATATTTTGAGTGAGGCCAATTTTGTTTGAATGCTAACTCATTAAAATTACTTCCAGAAGAAAAATCAATAATTTTTATGAAATAGTAAGAAGGTTATGGCTGTTTGAAATAGGGGTTTTGTTCTGACAGATTCACTTTGCGCACTTAACTTAATAGGTGTGGTTGAGGGGTCAAATCTTCATGTTTTTACATGAAACCAGTTGGGTTAGAAGGGGTAACTCATTAAATAAAGTTCCAGAAGAAGATTCATGTCATTTGGTTAAATATTTTTCAAGATATGGCCGAAGGAAGTACATGCATGCAATCTGCCAGAAACTAAAAATGCATAAACATGGTAATATGAGTGTTTTGACCCTTGATTTCTCTCATAGGATGGGTTCTTTGCCTAAAAAAAACGTTTTCACCAACTTTTTTAACATAGGTTTTAGTTAAAAATCATCTTTTAACTAATGAAAAAGGAAAAACACATATGCATGATCTCTATCATCTTGGATTGTAAGAAAAATGGACATGCATGTCATCCAAACTTAATTTTCTTGAGTTTTAGAGGTATGGATCATGGGTTATCACCATTGCTTGACATTTAACATGCGATTGGTGTATAACCTACCATTTTAAGACCTATGAAGGTCCTTTAATTCAGAAACTTCAAGAAAATAATGAAGAAGGGATGAAGAAAGTAAGAAATGTAAGAAATTTTGAAAGAAAAAGTGAAGAAACAACATAGCAGAAGACTTACCCACCTAGAATGGATGTTTTGGTCTTCAAAATTTTGATACTTTGAGGTGGTTTAGGGCTGATTTTCGGCCAAGAGTGGATTAGAGAGGAGAGGAGAGGATAGTTTGAAGTGATAGAGAGGAAATGAATGAGTTTTCTTGAAAAATGGTGAAGTAACTTGAAAATAGAGGTGATATAATGATTATATACTCAAGAGAGAGAGGAGGGCTAAATTTCGGCCTCTTTTTCTCTCTCTTTTTTTTTAAAACAAAAACAATACTAATTAATATTTTGAGTAGGTAGATT
Organism: Arctium minus; assembly: GCA_954870635.1. Classification (NCBI taxonomy): domain Eukaryota; kingdom Viridiplantae; phylum Streptophyta; class Magnoliopsida; order Asterales; family Asteraceae; genus Arctium; species Arctium minus. Next base: position 37,600,041 of record OX941080.1, on the reverse strand, counting down.
TTATAAATAAATTTTGATTAAAAAGGCTTTATTCTCACTTAGTTTCTAGAGTTTTTAAATTTTATTATTTTGGTAGGTTATATTATGTATATTTTTCCCACAACTAATATTTTTGATTAATTAAAGGTTAATTGTTCCAATTTGGCATTTTATAAGATAACTTACACAGTTACGTGCGGTAACCGGATTTTTTTAAGCACACTGTCGGGATTCTTAGGAAACTAAAACCCTTGCTGACATAATTTAGGTCATATTAGGTTTTCCTACACGTTAAGACATGTATCATATTATTCAGGTGCTACTGCATGTTCTGGTCTGACGGGCGTCTTGTGAACGAACGTTTCACAATAAAAATTTCTGCATTCAAATTACTTTTGTGCATATGAAAACCAATGTTTTAAAACCCGGGTCGACCCGGCCGGTTGAACCGGGAACCGGTCGAGAGACTGGGTCAACTATCACCGGGTTTTTGGGGATTTATGAACCGGATCGAACCGCCGGGTTTTTGAGAAAACCGGTTGAACCGGTATGATTGAACCGGCAAAAACCCGGGTTGACCCGGTTAAAAAAACAATTTTTTTATATTTGTGTTTTTTATGTTTTTAGATTGATATAAAACTTGTTATGTGTTTTTTTTAATGTTTTTGGATTGATGTAAACTTTTTGTTATGTGTATTTTTAATGTTTTAACTTGTGGACATCAAATTCTTGGTTTTATATATATACATATATAGAGGGAGGATCATGCGAGAAGTTAAACATTTTGCGAGAAGGCGAGAAGTGTTTAATCACCCGGTTGAACCGGTTGGACCGGTTGAACCGTGACCCGATCACCACACCGGGTCAACCAAAAAACCGGTTTTTAAAACATTGATGAAAACCTGTGAACTCACCAACTCAATTTAGTTGACCCTTTTTCTTTTACCATGCTTTTCAGGTACTGATAAGTAAGTGGTGGCATATAGGGTGCATCTGTGTGACATCATCAACTACAAGAACATTAAAATATTTGGTCAACTTTTGTAACTGCCGTTTATTTTGAGAACTTTTTGGTTATGACTTGTACAACAATATTTGTACTATTTTATATGATGTTGTGGTTGGTGTTATCTATTACTTCATGCTATGAAACCATGTGCTGTCATATCTCGTGTTTCCGCTTTAGCGGGGTGTGACATCATATCAGTATATTATCTACCTGTAAATGCCCCGATTGACTTGTGCTTCTGGTTTTCCGGGGCAATGAGCTTTCCTTACATCTTTTATATCTAGTAACATGTATGTAGATAAATGTTACAATACAGGCAGCATACTTAATTCAAGGGCTACAAATTTTAGTACATCTTAAATCACATCACTTACGTCTAGTGTTCTACTAAATATTGAAACTTTACATCCTTCGTATAACATTTTTATAACAGATGCTGTATTGAATCTTAATTTTACAGTATTCTGGAGCTTTTGCAGCAGAATAGTCACATCAACAGAGGTAGATCTTGTATTGCTCAAGTCTCTTGTAGATGTGCGATAATAATTTCTTGGCACCCATCAGATATGTGGATTCACTGAAATTGGTCATAGCTATCAACTTGCTTTGGAGTGCGAATTATAACCTGGCATGCATGTCAATATCTCATTTTAGCTGCCTGAATGTGTATATTTGGAATCAATGAAATTTTGTGGTTACCTTAGTTTCATGGTGTCTGCTGGTATGTCGTTCTTCAGTGGTTGAGGCTGGCTTAGCTGGAGTGTAGTTAAGTCAATTCTAAGGGAATAGGAGGCATTCGAGTTTCTGTTTGCTTCATCCATGGTCCGCAATCCATATATCTGGGTTGACCAACTTATAATTAGGCTTGGTTATTGGACCTGATATTCTCAGTGGTAATAAGAATGTGATTATGTCGGTACCTTCTTCTGCAAATTTGCCTTCTCTTGATGCAGGAGGTTTACTTTCTTGTGCAGTTCTTTATTTTCTTGAACAATAAGATTTCCCTGCAACAGTATTAGTCAAAGAGCGTAATCTCATGCATAATCTAAGGGAAAAATATGCATCACTTCCGGACCTCCCGGTGTAGCTCTTTGATTTCGTCTGTGAAAATATGTTCCTGCAGCAAGAATTACGCGTGCTTGGCGTCATTGATGTACTGTGCTAATCGATGACTTGATACAGTGAGAAATGTGGCATAGAAGAACTTCTACCTTATTTATCCGGACATTTTTTAGACTTGTTTCCAGTTGGTTTTCCAGCTTCTGTAGATCTTTGACATTCAAGCCAGAAAGTTCTTCCCCAAATAGCTGCCTGTTAGTGTAAACAATTATCCACTAGTTAAAAGCATAGATTATCCGGTAGCATAGATTATCCACCGGCACTTACATGTTTGTGTTTTGTCCTTTCATGATATTTCTGATATTTGGTCAGATTTGTTACACTTCTCCTACCATAATTAACAATAATCATGCCATGACACAAGATAAGCCACCAATCAAAAATTAATTAGATAGCTTCCTTAGCTTCCATCGGTATAATACTGTATTCGTGCTATTCGAAACAACTTTATGCTGCTAAGTGCTAATCTAACTAACGTTGCTTCCCAAGAGCAATTACATGCCCAATCAAAGATCTATGTGCAACATCACTGATAAATCAACAGTCTTATTGTCTTAACATCATATATGTTCCTTTCTAAAATTTAAGCAATTTCAAAAGTATCTTTTATGTCTTATGGTCCATTCACTTCTTGCACATCAACTCTCTACAGGCATGGCAAGTATTATGGAAACATTATCATGATAGATTAGGAAACTAGAGATATTTGATTCTATCATCCCTTGTATAGATATATGTATACCTATATATGTAAACATTGAATCGGTAGAGAATTATTGCCAGATTATATAGAGCTAGGTCACCTATTATTTTTTAGGGTACCTATGTAGAGTGTTCAGTGCTTCTCACAGCCAAACTAGTAACATTCAGACCACCCTCAACTGCATACCCTGTGAGAATGGCCCTCCAATGATCCTATTAACAGCCGACCATGTGCCAAGTTATGTCTTTAATTTCCGTTACTTTTTTGCAATGTTAGGCTAGTTTTTTGTAATGTGGGTGGGAGGAAAATCTGAGTAAGAAACTGAGACGATAGTGAGATGTCATCTTTCATTAGCACACTCATTTTGTTCATTGAAGGTTTATATTGATAATAATTACATTATGTTGACAAGTTGATCACTCATCAACTGTTTATTTGCAATTGTAACTCAGAAATGAGCAACTAAGACAAAACTGACTTGAATTATGCAATTGTGAACTCAAAAGGGTTTATCAAAGTAGCAAATGAATTTGTATGGTTTATCAAAGTAGCAAATGAATTTGTACTTGTCTACACTGGAACTGAGAACAAACATCAATTGTGGCCACTGAAGTTTAATCAGGGCTGATGTCTTACGGTTATAATTTGTCAAGGGATTAGTCTAGGCATAGCTTAGGACACCCTATCCAAAAAAAAACATGAGAACAAACATATGAATAGGAGCCTCATGAAAGTTAGAGAAGTGTCTCAATAAGCTGAGAGATTCAAGTGAGGCTGTATGATGCTGCAACATTGCTATACTGTAGTATAATACCTACCACATTGTTTTCGGTTAAACTTGATGGAACCTTACACCCATACCTAAAATCAAAACCCAAAAGTTTATCTTCAATTTTTCCATCTGAAGTTAGCTTTTTACTTGATATCTTACGACTTTGGAAACCTATTCCTATGGAATACGATACTTAGTTCTTCCATTCTACTACTTAAAGATGATAGTAGAAGAGAGTGTATACTTGCACAATCTTGCTATTTTTGTCCTTTCACAAACGTCTTTGAGATTCTAATTCTCACCACAACAATAACCGCATATGCTACTCTATGTTCTCAGAAGGAACCTACACATCCCTGGGATCCGAATGAATATGGTTATGAGTCTTCATCGTATTGTAGTGCTAGTCTTGAATGTAGTCATATACTACTTCCTGGCAATACAATGTCCAACAAAGGCCGTTTATTGAGACTTTTATTCTTGCTCAAAACACAATCCTGTTGCACATAGTCTGTTTCCGCTTGTCTTAATTTTGTTTCACAAGCTTCTCTCCTATAAGAAGAGATTTCAATTAAACCAATAATCGTATATCTTGGACCTGTACCAAGTGCAAACTACAATAGAGAGTTGTGTTCCAACGTTTTGCCTCAACGGCAGGATGGTGGACATCCGGAAAGGAGGTCTCGGGTTCAAACCAGTGATTTTCCTCCCCCATGATGGCCATGGGACAGGTAATGTAGGGACGCTCCAGAGGTTGGCGTGTACCGTTTTTTACAATTAGAGAATTATGTCAAAGAGGTTGTAATTGGAGTTGGCTCTATGCTGCCAACACTAAACTTTTATTGTTTTTATCTTCCATGAGAAAATTAAGCTTGGGTCCGATTACTAAGTGGGCGTGGACATGGAAATGAAACATATTTCATGGCATGTTTTTTTGTGAAACGTGCTTACAGGTCTGCATACAACTGGGTGCATTTGGTAGCTTGACAACTCTTCGACTTTGATCAAATATCTTGAAATATAAATCATGATCTATAAAACCCCTCTTGGCTATCAGCCAGGATGCAAATGCTTTTTGCAACATCGTTATTATTCTATGTATACTTGTTAGGTTTATCAGAATGATGCCCGGCCCTGTATTTGTGAAATTGCAAAAAAATGATGGATAATAGTTATTGATGGGCACTTGCTTGATTTTAGACCTAGAAAGAATTTTTTTTTTGTCTAGTAATGAAAATCACCGTAACACGCTTTTAGAACAAGTCTACGTAGCCATGTTTTTTGACATTTGTGCAAATCTTTTGTGGCATGAAAGTAAAATGATTCCTTGTGTGTAGGTTGTTGTGTGCTTGAATGAGCTAGTAATAGGTGTTCTTCCTGTGGGTACCTCTTTTCTTATGCTACTATTGTTGAACATTTATCACTTCGCTTTAGATTTGAAGAAAGAGAAATGAACATACCTGTGGCTTTGTTGCAAGTATTGTAGTTGTTGCCTCATCCTAGCTGCTTCGCCTTGCCAAAACTAGTGATCAAAAAAGAAATATTTGAGTAATCTTTATGAAGCATAATTGCTGTAATACATTAAAGTATGCTGGCGCATAGCATCCTTCCATTTGGGAAATGATCTCATATGCAGTCATGTCATAGAATGAAACTTTTTATTGATCCATGTATGAGACAAAGCAAGTGCAAAAAAGATATCATGAAACTATCCCTTACTTCAAACTGAAGTTACTTGCTGAAAGGCCTTGCAGAAAACAACCACAAAGATCACATTAGACCTTAAAACTACTACTTTTTGTGGCTGTTAACTGATTATATGCTTTAAGTGTATCATTATGCTTGTTATCTGCTTCACATTGACCTAATCAAGTTTCCATGTCTTCACTCCAAAACTAACGAGTAATTACATCTACATTTGAACGGGTATGCCATACAATGTCAAATTGATGCACAAACTTTGCATCAAAATCGTAATACTAGCGACCATATATGAATGGGTTTGTCATATGATGTTTAACATTGAAGCTTAGAGACTTAGCATCACCATGGGAGAATGCATTTATTATGGTCGTTTACATGATGCAAAACCAAGTCTTGGATTGGCTGCACTTTTTGATTGTATAGTTTCTGAACTAACATAGCATCACCATTCCCCTTGTGTTTCGTATATTTTCCGTTCGCACCACACCTTTAGGGAGACTTACCTGGTATTCCTTTATGTTAGTTTACCGTCTATAACAAAAATAGCACAGGTGAAATAGAACTAGCATTTTTATCTAGTATAGGGAATACTTTGGTTTCATAAAGTTCTTTCTGAAACCTCATTGATTATGCCACCAAAATCTAAGTAATTTTTGGGCAGCGTATAACACTTAATAATCCCTGGGGAAGGCGTCGTTTGGATTTATTGAAACTAATTTGACATTAATTGCATATGTAGGACTGCAACATCTATGATGTTGGACTAGTTCCAACTTCCCTATCATTCCCCCTTCTTCTGGTTCCTTTCTGCAGTCACCATGGAGTTTCATTTCCATAGGGGTTGATCCACTAGCATCGCTTTAATACCAATTTGTTAATACTGTGAGTTGTTTTATATAAAATTAATTAAACCGCGCCAGAGTAGCTGTAAATTTATGACTCTTTCCACCTGACCGCCTCTAACCGTATATCCTCGAGCTCTCATTGTCAGTACTTAGTATGTTCATGTGTGTCTAGTAGGGTTACAACCTTCCTATGATTTCTCCTTCCCCTCTCATGGCCGTCACCGTAGGCTTTTACAAGCATGGGAGCTTAAACCATTTTGGCTTGCTTTAATGACATATTTTAGAGGTCATATGCTCCTCTGCCATTTTAAAGTAATTTATACACATCTAAAGATGGTTGCAACTTATACAAGACTTGCGACCTTTTGTATGTTATTCCTGAGTTCAAGTCTCCAGCATCCAATATGTTCATATAAGACAATTCTTTGTGCAACAGAGAATGCATATGCTTTCTTTTGTGTGTTCTTCAGTATATGCAACTCGAGGCATTCCCTGTTATGGTCTTTGCAGCGGTAGTAACTAATGATCAATTAAAGGTCTCTTTGTATATCACATTTTAATCTTACCATCTTGTCATTCTTGTGTAGGGCTTTACCGGGATTCATAAAGTGGTACAGAACTGCCTCCATCCTTCGTTGGTATCAAGTTGAATTGTTGTACAATTTGCCCTACAAGGTCATGACCAACGAACTATTTTTTAATGGGATAATGTGAGGCTTGCAAGTTGCAGAACCATGGGGTGCCCTTCTAATATCTGATGAACATTATTCGCTCCTTTTCGGTTTTCTGCAAAGGTAAACATATAGTGTTAGCTGATCACCGGCTGTTGCAAGCCGAACTTGTAAGAAAATAGTGCTCTAGCTTAAATTCATTTGCTATTGACAAGTTAATCCCTTCAGATCTTATGTTTAAGACATCGATCTTTATGAGTTCTGATTAACCAATACAAAGGGGGATAGCGTGTCATTAGTAAGCACTGTCGAGACTTCTGATGTACTCTTTTAGATCATAATACCATCTTATTTATACATTTTTGTGAGTCAAAGTTTTATTTAAATTTATGAACATCACCATAGAAAACGAGGTGCATTTGTAAAAACTAATTTTAATCTGTATGCTGCAGAAAGTTGAGAGAGATTTTTATAGATAGATCATTTTATTTGTTATGTATGTCCGCTTTTTGCTACATCTCAAATCACAAGTCTTAATAAAACTTACAATCTTTTATTGTCGCTTTTCAGTCAAATTCATCTTGCAAACTACATATGGTTTCCTCTGCAGGTCTTCTACTACCAGTCAAATTCATCTCTGCACTTTGATAGATCTCTTGTTCTTAATAGAACCTTGAAAATATATTTTGTGCTGGTTTTCTGTCAATACAGCTGCCAATTTCCAGGTGGTTGCCCATGCTTATCTTTCGAAGCTCCTTTCACTTGGCCATCAAAATGAAGGGGGTGCTCATCTGCCTCTTATGCAAACCAATACGTTCGTAGAACTACAAGGTTTGCTCTGTCATGACTTAACAACAGAAGTTGGCTACAACTACTGCTTTTGGTGGTTAAGGGGCTGTTTTCAGAGCTTATGTCTGAATCGGTCAGGCATGGAGATTGTTTGGTTAAAGATTATCACCCTCTTAATGATTCCAAGGGGCTCTGAATCACTCAACTTCCAGGGCCTATCCATATGATTCAGAGGCTTTCTTTTCCGCCATTACCTTTTGGTTGCCTCTGCTAGTCTCACTTCTACTTCTCGTCTCTGGTTCACTCTGCTGCCTCTCTGCTCCCTCTTTGGCGAGTTCTCCCATGCTGTTCCTCTCCTCCATTGTGGCCGGTGCTGATTCTTTCTTTCCTAGTTACCCAGCAGAAATCTCATTCAACTCGGAAATCAGGTGAAGATGCTTACTATTTGAAGCTTCTTGTTGTTCAAATCGCATATACTTTTAACCATTGGGTGTTATTTTATAAGATTTAAGTTTTACTTCAAGATTTGTCTACTGTACGTATATGCTATTGTGAAGATCATTAAGAAAATTTGTTCTGGGCATTACATCCAATTTCCTGTTTGTCACCTAGCAGATGTCTATTACTTGGTAACTATACTATGTTGTTCCCCCCTGATCTTTGTTTTTTATTATGTAGGAAAAAGCAGTGAGGCTAGAGCTGTGCTTGCCACATGGTCTCCTAACTTCTATCTTTTGTTCTTCCCCATATCACTACGTTTAATGCTCATTGCTCAACTAGTTCTCTATCGAAAATCATTTTACCACATGTATCTTATATAGTCCCTTGCACCAATCACTGATTTTTTTTCTTTTTGAACCTCATAATTTTGACGATCTATAACATGGGACAATGCGAAGGTAAAAAACTAGTTTGATCTTCTGATTGATTCATTCATTCTTTCTTTCATTTGCGATTTGCTTCTTTTACTCAGCCAAGCATCTTTAGTTAATTAGTGTTTCAAGTCCCAAAGGGCGCCAGTAGTTACTTTAAGGACCTAAAAATGTGAACCCCAAATGAACACCGGGCCCGATCAAACTTGTTATATATACTATTACTCCTCCTAAGCTTTGGCAGTCAAAATAGTAGCATAATCCTTGTGGATACGAAATCAGGATCTACAATGCATATTATATTTATTAGTTGACTTCTAGCCAATCACTTGTCATTTTAGCATCTCCACTGTAATGCATACTCCAATTATTAGGAGGCATCATATCTAGATTTCATAGGTCTCAAATTGCCTCATGCAATACATATGTACTAGCTAGGAAGCATCACTAGTATTTTTCTAGGATTCTAATACATTAGAACACATCCCATTCCACACGAAATGCCTGGAGAGAAAAAAAAGGGTAGACGCTACCATTTGAGCCACTCGTGCATTCCCATGGTCATCATGGGAGAGGAAATAAACACATATAAATCCCATTGGTAGAGGAGCAATGCCCAGGCTCGAACTTGGGACCTCATTCATATAGACTACACCTACACCTCTAATGTCGGGAAATGCATGTACAAGGATGTAAACTATTTTCTAGGATCATATTTAAAGTAGGGCATTGGTAAACTTAGGGGTCGTTTACCAAATTTTTTCTCGATAAGTGCTTATAGGCAAAAGATTTACATTCATTTATCTTATCGTGCTTACAGGCCATGAAAATAGATTGTTGGTAAACATTTTAAACCTGGTAAGCGCTTACCGAGTAAGAGTCGTTAACCACACTTACCCGGTAAGATTCTTGGTCCTTACCTTATCTCTTACTGGGTAAGATGTTCGGTCCTTTCCATACTCGATCAATAAGGAAAATGATATTGGTAAACGCTTACCCATAAGCGTTTAGTAAACTGCCCCTTAGGGGTTGTTTGGCAGTTGCTGCTGAATGGTTTGGTGCATAATGATTAAGTGATCAAAATGATTAAGGAGCCGTTTACCCAAACACTTACTCGGTAAGCACTTACCGGTTAAATTCAACGCAATCACTTACCTTATCGGATAAGATTTTAGTCAATTAAAACCGGCATCATTGGCAAAATTTACCCGGTAAGTGCTAATCGGGTAAGAGTCGTCACCCTCACTTACCAGATAAGACTCTCGACCATTGTTTTCCCTCTTACCGGGTAAGATTATTGACCATTGTCATATTCATTGGATAAGGTAATATAACTTGATAAGCTTGGTAAGTTCTTACCTACGTAAGCGTTTGGTAAACGGCCCCCTAAGTGATCAAAATGATTAAGTGGCTCTTATGATGTGCAAAATGAAATATGATTGTTTGCTAAGTGTTCAGAATGAAATCAGGGCTCTGAATGGTCAGGATACAAAATCATTCAGAGGTTTTTGGAACCATTAAGAGGTAGACCTTTTTTTTTGCCAAACAAGATTTACCTCTTAATGATTCAGAGGTTTCCTCTTAATGGAACCATTAAGAGGTAAACAAACAACCCCTTAGTTGCCAATAAGGATACGAAGCTCAAATACGTATTCTTTGTAGCATGCTCAAGCATATAAAGATCATGCCAGGTTACCTCTTTTATTGCCTTCACTAAGCACAAACAGAGGGTATTTCTTTTGGACATGATAAGATGGTATTCATACATATTGAATTTGTATTTATAAATGCATACTCGTACACATTTCTAGTTTCAGTTTTCTAGCTTCCATAGTGAAAAATCCTAAAAGATCATGTGTTTCAAGTCGTTGAAACCTTTCTGTAAAACAGAAAGGGATGGCCACATGGAACAAAGATTCTCCCAATCTTCATCAAGTCAAGGAGCATCGGTGCAGTGTGGGAGATACTCGCAGCCGAGTTGTCGCAGATTTATCGGATCCTAGGTCGGGACTGACGAGGCTTAAACCTGCAACTTCCGCCTTGACAAGGCTTGTGGTGTAGCGGTAATCACCTGGGGAGTTCATAGCGCTCCACCGGGTTCGATTCCCTGCATTCACAACTTTGTGGCCACTGGGTATAACCTCAAGGCTGCATGCTTTAGCAGTTGGTTTCATTGCTAAGTGATTAGTCTAGGCCAAAAGGCCCAGGACACCCTTTCCAAAAAAAAAAAAAAACTTCCGCCTTGACAGGTCGATGTTATGACCGATTGCTTTACTAAGAAGGGCTATAATGTTGAGCCAAGGACGTTCCGCGCCTTATGACTTCACTTTACTTGAGATTAAAGAGAGGGGTCGAGCGGTTGTAGGACGGACGACCACCTATAGGAGGTAGGGTAGGGCTTTAGGTGCTTCAACTGCGGTATAGGTAGAAGGATCTGGTACGGAAATCGACATACAAGAAGATTGCATCATGCTTCGTCCTCTCCCCGTCCATTTCCCCTAGAAAAGGCGTATGCGCCTAAGGTTGTGCAACAGTAGTATTTTTCTATTACTACAACCTGGTAAGGTAGCTAGGTTAAAGCATCTTCATGGCTCAAAATTTGCTTATACAAAGCAGATAAAATGAATGAAAGAAAACTGAAGCTATCTTTCTGTATCCATACACCACTGTAATGAAAAAATTGGAATAAGGCTCGCAAAATACTACCTTGACATCTGCAGTAGGATCCACCAGTTGACGACTTTCCTCCTTTACTTTGTTGTATCGCTCTGTTACCTTCACAATACTGAAAAGAATAGATCACACATCACTAGCTTTTTAAACTAAAAAGCATGTTAGATTTCACAAAGGAATGTTGCAGTTGTAATGTAATGTTGACTCTGCAATTTATGGAGTTGAATAATGAAAGGTATTTGTCACCCTCTAGAGCACCAACATGGTCATGGTGGGGTAAATTTTTATCTTGTAAATTTGTGTATGATAATGTTTATAAGTATGTGGGATTATGCAAAAAGACTTGATTTGCTAGGAAACTAGTCATAGTCAATATAGGAGCAGAAAACGGTCCTTTCTTTTATCTTTCTTTTATGTATCCGTCTTGTATTGTTTTTTTTTTCTTATTCTATATTTGTTCATTTTTTGTTCACTTCATCAATACCTATTTGGAGGTGAAACTCTGTTTGATTCGGTAAATGTTCAATACAAATTTTCATAGCCGTAATGTGTGGAATTTATAGAATGGTAATCATAACCAAATGAGTAAACTTCAGTGTTGGCCCTTAACATTTGTCAATTTGAACACATATCATCCCTAAATTTTAAAAACTCGGATTTTTTTCTGTCCTAATGGACATATTTTTTCAGTTACATCCAATTAATTGTGGGGTATTTTAGTCATTTTAAACATCTATCCGACGACTAAAATACCCCTCATTTAATTGGACATAATGGAAAAAGCTAACGATCGTTAGGAGGAGGGACCAAAATGTTATGAAATGACAAACATGTGGGACTAAATATGATATTTCGAAGTTTAGGGACGATATTTGTTGAAATTGACAAACGCTAGGGACCAAATGTGAAGTTTACTCTAACCAAATAAGAAAAAAATAGATCTCATCAAAAATACAAATGCTAGGTTCCTTTTGTAGAACTGATATATGATTTTAGCTATACTTGTATGTACAAAGTTCAAATAGCCATACTTGTATGCATCGAATTCAAATATCTTCAAGTTCATGACCTTTTACATTTATATGTTTTATCTTCACCCGAATGTTAGCTTTGTAAGTGTGTAACGCTTTAGATATCACAATTTGTGCTTACGTAGTGTTGTGAATATAATTGATTCACACATCTTATCAAGATTGATTAGTCATGATGAAGGCCTATCTGGATATTTTATGGACATTTGAAGCTAGTTGACAACAAACTTCTAGGGTGGTGATGATGATAGAGTTAGTGACATCGACGTTGGTGGCATTGACGACGTCGGCCATCAATAGTAGAGCATCAAATGGAACAAGTAAAAGTGATACCCATTGGCCCCATCCTAAGCTAACAAAAAGGGGCGATATGCAAGGGCAGACAAACGAGGTTCGCGGGTCCCGAGCTACCGCTCGATCGATGTTTGCAAGAGAAATTCTTTTAGGGGTATGAAAGGTGCACAAGTTAAATTTTGAAGGACATAGAAATTCTTTTAGGGGTATGAAAGGTGCACAAGTTAAATTTTGAGGGGCGCTTCAGGATATTTGAAAAAGTCCCTCGAAATTCGGCTAAAAAACACATCGAGCTTATGGCAGACAAGACTATCTTGCTCAAAAGGGGAAATTCCCTTTAAACAGGGGAAATTCGGCTAAAAACACATCGAGCTTATGGCAGACAAGACTATCTTGCTCAAAAGGTTGATTTCATTTAGAAAAATGTATTTTATTCCCCAAATCAATACAATTGACTTTTTCCTCGGTCAAGTCGCATTGATTTTCCACAAGATTAACCCACAACTATATGGGTCTTTGATCCACCTTAAAGGTGCAGCCGCTTGGCAAAATCCTAGGTTCGTTGCTGGGGAGATGGGTACAAAAGGAGATCACCACCCGAAAAAGATACCCATTTATATGCATACAATGTCACTTGTTCAGATTCAAGAGAAATCGGTTGACCACCTCCAACACAATGTGCTAAGTGAGGACGAGTTACATACAATGGCATACATAAGATTCTTGACCACATTGACCTGGAAACTTTTCCATCTTGATCTTTCCTTTCTCATCTTCATGAAACTTTTCCATCTTGACCTTTCCTTTTCTCATCTTCATGACAATCACCCTTAACGATATTGATGTGCAATGATAGCGGTGTGCTAATGGGTTCATGTTTTGCATCATTAAGATTGAAACCTCGAAGCACTTTCTCAATGTACTTATGGAGTGTTAATCTACTCTTATATGTGTATGACATGCTTATAACCTACAAAACTTCCTGTCCCGAGCAATTTCCATGCCTAGAATCTTATAAGCCTTTTTAAGGTCTTTTATTTTGAATTCTAACTTCAGTTTTTCTTTCAATTTGTTGATTTGCAGTTTATAAGCTGTCATCCACATATAAGAGTAGACAAATCCAAATGCCTCGCTTATGCAAGAATCCTTCATGCTTCAATTGAAACCCAAAGAAAGCATGAACATATCAAACTTCTTGTACCATTGTCTTGATGACTATTTTATTCCATAAATCATCTTCAATTTACATACCTAGTTAGCTTTACCTTTAGTAACAAAATGCTCTTGTTACTCGATATAGATGGTTTCACCATATCTCCATGTAGAAAAGTGATATTCACATCCAACTATTCAAGTTGCAGATCATTGACTGTCATTATGGCCAAAAGGACCCGAAATGACTTGTGACGAACCACATGAGCAAAAATATAATCATACTAGATACATTTCTTCGATGCAAACCCTTTCGCTACTAAACGATCCACGAGTCTTTTACCATCCTTAATTTTAACCCATTTGTAGCTGATAACATGGATCCTTTCAGTAATGGTCAGAGTTAGCATGTATTATTCTTTCGTTAGAGATTCCATTTCCAACTACATCGCCCCTAACCATTTTGCACTATGAGTTGAGGTCATTGCTTTAAGTCAAACCCCTCACCCTATACAACATGTGAAACATATTAAATTGGTCAATAAACACATGTTGGCATATTTCCAATCCCCAAACTTAGTTATTTGACTTTGCTTCCTCATTATAGAAAAGAATCATCGTGATCTCTACCTTGATTAAAATTTTCTTGGTCAATGCCTCTTATGTACTAACATTGGATACAAACTTCTAAATGGAACCACAAATATATAAAGTAGGTACAACTATACTTACAAATATATTGCCTTTCTTAGCGACCGGAGATTTTTTTAAGATATCTCTCGGTTCGGTAATGGGCTATTGACTTTGATTAGACATCAACAAAGTTGTTTCATCAAATGTAACATGTCGAGAGTGGATTACCTTTCTAATGCTCAGATTTTATATTTGATACTTATTCACTCTATTTGTATAGTCAGAAGTGTTTCTTTAGTGGCGTCAGATTCAATTTGTCTTGCCTAGTAAGATACACTATATTGGGATCCAAACAAACGTATATGCAGTGAACAAATGTCTCATTTACCCCTCCAAAATTCTGCCATTAATATTTTTCTTTTACATAGTTGGACAATAACCTATTTATAATATGAATTAGAGTGTGTAGTGCCTCAGTCTCAAATATCTTGAGGCATCTCGATGTTGACTACATGGATCAGGTCTGTTCAAGCAATGTCTAGTTCTACTCAACGGCTTTGTTTGACTGCGAATGCGAGGTGTCTTGTATTGCTGATGAATACATTTTTTCGAACACATCTTTAAATTCACCGATAGTATATTCACCACAATTTTCAGATTTTAACACTTTTAGATTTCTACTTACTTCAACCTCAACACATGTTAACAAAGTTTTGAGTACTTCACACACATCTAACTTCAAATTTAGCACATACACATCTAATTAGTGAAAAAGATCATCAAAAATAAAACGACACATTTACCTCTGTCGCAAGGGGCAGTATACCAGCTATATATCCCCTATATGTCTGTATGAACGTAATAAAAAATCCCCTTTGTGTTACATTTTCTAACCCAAGATAACACCCATCGAATGTTGACGGTGGTGTCGTAATAACTTTAAAGGCATTGTCTTCGATTGCATCTATAGATAATTTTGTCTTGTTCTTTTTCTTGTCTTTCAGACTTGGACAACATTTTATCTAGTGGCAATAATTATAGTTAAATGTTGCTTTGATTTCCTCAAAAATCCAGGTTTTATGGGAATGAGAGCTTGCACAATTTCCTCCCCAATTATTTGATGATCATCATGGTTTATAACAAACATGTTTTGATTTTCATTGTCGTTCTCCCTAGAACTACTTTCGACCCTCATTTCAGTTCTCATATCTTTGCTCAGAATACATGGTTTAGCATCAAACAAGATATGGTATCTCTACCATAGATTAAAATATTGGAGAAAGGTGTGTATGTGTCATTTGACAATAAACGATAACAACAGAACCATAGCAATTGCCTCTTCGTCTTGAACCTTAATAGCTATATTTTCTATGTCTCAAAATGGGAATTAAAAACCCAATTCTTTTTATCATTTGTTCCTAAAATGGATCTACTAAAGCCCATTGTTTATTTTGTGAATCCAGGACCAAAAAAGGAAAACAAAAAACAAGGCAAAGCCCAAGAGATGGGCCTCTTATTTGGACTGCTTCCTAGTCGCAAGCAACACCCACATCTAAGAGCGGGTGTCTTCTCTATGGGTAAAGTCGCCTTTCACATTGTTTTGATGAACTCCAATCCTAAAGCGGTTCCAGATGAGCCCAAAACCGTCGGAAACTCGCCAAAGACACTATGGTCGAAAGTCGTGGATCCGAGCGTCTTCATATGTGGCTAAAGCCGCAATCCACGTCGCGTCATTATGTAAATCAAGGAACAAATATTTTTTTCTCGACTTCTTGAACAATTTCTTCTCATCATTCGTAGGTGGGAATAAGCCGAGCGAGAGCAAAGCAAGTTCCAGTGGTGGGTTGTTGGTTTGGTCCCATTAAGGGAAGCAACTAGGCTAGATTGTTGATCTTATGGAGGTGGAAGCACCGGGAGGTGTGAAGCGATCTCGTACTAAATGAAAGAACTTTCAATTTCCATAACCACAATGAAAGAAAGTCAACCTATTCGTGCAATTGTGGTCAGTCTTGCTACCTTTTTAGTTGTATCTCCCCCCCCCCCCCCCAAAGGGGAGCACCATCGCTCATGCTCATCTACAGAGAAGCAAAAACGGGGCTTTCGGTCAGTTTTACCTACTGTTGGATTTAAACCTTTGACTGATTGCCTTCGACCATATCTAATGAATAACCCTAATCTCATTTCTTTCCCTTCGGTCAAAAATGTCGGGTTGAGTGCTTCTCGGGGAGGAGCACGATCTCCCTCTTAGTGTTGCTTGTTAAGTAAGGGCAACCCTGATCTCATTTCTTTCCCTTCGGTTAGAAATGTCGGGTTGTTTAGGAAGTTGTGAGAATGCATTCCCCCCCCCCCCAAAAAAAAAGGAAAGGGATAAAGGTGCGAAGCGGATTTCCAGCAAAGCTTCGACGCTTAATCGCTGGTTTTAGGCACCTATTGACACTCTAACTATTTCTTTCCGGCTTAGCCGAACTACTTGGCTCAGATCATTTCACTTTTTCTTTATCGCAAGCAAATAGCTAAAGAGTTGATGAAAGAGCATCATCAACTTCTCTTATTCCTGAAAACATCTTCAGAGCAGTTACCACAAAAAGATAAGTGCTCGATGGAAACTGCCATAGAGGGGGTCGATTTGCTGGAAATTTCAAGGAGCATGGTACGCTTTTAGAGGCAAGAATCTAATCTGATTCATCCTTGTTTTTAGGTAAAATCTCATATTTTTGCAATTGTAACTTGGGTTTATGTGTGGCTAAGTCCTTCCATTCCAACATTAGTTTAACTCGATTTTGATGGTCTGTTACTTTGTGATTCCACTGTAATCGTTTGGGACAAGCATCATTGCTTGATTTCTTTCTTCAATGTCATTTCCATTTGAATGTTAAATTGGTTTGATCAATTAGTTGAAGTTCCTACTGATAAATGTTAGTCAAAATCCAGATACGTAATCGTCTTGGGGATTTGACAAAGTAACAATTGATTTCATTCGGTCTCAATAAGGTTTCTGAATCGAAGTTTTGAAATATTGCATTAAAATCCGTAATAAGCCGAGCTTATGGCTTTGAGTTGGTGTTATTCTAGTTCGGTAAGGCTAATCACACCTAAGAATTTGAGAGCTTATTCAATTTCTTATATGTGATTAAGATCTGATTGAAGAACTTATTTCAACGCTGTAACTGTAAGGAAAAATAGAGGTTGCTAGAGTTTGGTAACGACTATAATCAACTTAGGTTTGTTCTACATGTTTATATTCTTGGAACCAATGATAGGTACTAAATCATCTTAATCGGAATCGAACTAATGTTGGGTTTTTAATTAATCGTTTTAACTAATTTTTATCATATGCTTGGTTTGATTAATCAATTCCAAGCCCCCTCGTATTTACTTTAAGTTTTCATTCTTGTGCTTGAATTGTCTAGTCATAATAAGTTGAACCGAGTATCTGTGGATTTGACCCGAATTATTGTTATTACAATCTTGGTTGTAAATAGCCAATAGTTGGAATTTATTATTTGGTGGACTCAGAATCCGTCAAAACTTTGGCACCTTTGTCGGGGACTCGGTATTCTAACGGTTTATGCCTATACCTTCACGTATAGGTACACTAGATCTTATAGATTCAGAGATAGAATAGATCGCTAAACGGTTGAGGAAACAAGGTACACTTCAAAAGGAGTAAGGTGAGTCTTCCTCTTCACCAGTAATCAAATATCTGGAAAGATATTGATTTACCATCCGAGACCGAAATCAAAGTGGAGGAGAAGAAGGAGTCTAAGAAAGAGGAGCCAAAAGTCAAGATGAAGAATGAAGAGGAGCAAACTCTACGAGAGCTGACGACATGAGATATCACCCAAACCCTAAACCAATTTTGTCCTAAAAACTGGTTTGGTCCATCTCTTACCCACCTATCACGGTTTGGAGAACGTGGACCCTAACAAAGACCTCAAGGAATTCCATATATTGTGTTTAAGTATGAAACCCAATGGGGTTACATAATATCTCATAAAATTAGAGGCATTCCCTTTCTCTTTAAAGATCGGGCTAAAGATTGGCTCTATTCGTTACCCCCTGATTTGGTAACGACTTTTGGAACCAAATAGCGAGGTGATTTCTAGATAAATTCTTTCCCGCCTCTCGAGCCGCCACACTCCGTAGGGAAATTTGTGGCATAGAATAAAGAGATGTAGAAACTTTCTATGAATATTAGGAGAGACTCAAACATCTCTGCGTTAGTTGCCCACAACATGGGATTTTTGAGCAACTTCTCTTGCAATACTTTTATGAGGGTCTCTTTCCTATGGAGAGAAAGATGATAGATGCTGCTAGTGGTGGGGCAATTTTCAATAAAATGTCGACTCAGGTAAGGGCTTTAATCTCAACAATGACTGAGAAATCTCAACATTTTAGTGTCCGAGGTGATTTGAGGAGAGATCCCCAAAAGGTAAATGTTTCAAACTTAGAGAGTAAACTTTATGATCTTACTAACCTTGATAAGCAGTTAGTCATTCGGGAAGCAACAAGTGAAGGCTTGCGGAATATGCAAGAAGGTGAATCACCCTACAGATGCATGTCCAATTGCAAGAAGATGTGATGGTGATACACTAGAGGACGTAAACATCATAGGAGGTTTTCAAGGGCAACATCCGCAGTTCTACAGCAACAATTTTGATGCTCAAATACCTTAATAATTCCGGCCGAAGAGGGTCCAACAGCCCTATCAGATAAGAGCTCCATTTAATCCAAATCAAGCTGCTTCAAGTAGCTCAGGTATGTCTCTAGAAGACATTAAGTTCCTTGCTATTAATACTAATCAGTTTCAACAAGAAACAAGGGTAATTATTCAAAACTTGGTGGCCCAAAATCAGAATTTGGCGGCTCAACAAAAGAACCTGGAAACCCAAGTAGGACAATTGTCACTTTCAACTGGTCACATCGAGGCTCAAGGCAAGCTACCATCTCGGACCGAAACACCCCCGAAGCTGAATGTGATTATGATGACGTTGAAGAGTGAAAAGAGAGTTGGTAGATCAATTATGAGAAGTGAAGTTGAGAACAAGTTGCCAAAATTTGTCATTCCGACATCGTTCCTAGAGAGATTTAAGCAACCGCTAAAGGAGAAAAAGTTCGAAGCAATTCCCGAGAAGATCAAGACCCTTCTCAAGTGGGTCAAGAAATAGTTCAAGAAGTGGTTCAATAGGTGAATAGCGAGGATGAGCAAGTAGCCACTATTGAGGAAGAGGATGATGTTCTCAACGAGGACATTTTAACGGTCATACAAATAGAGTTGCCATCTAAATGTGCGGATCCATATGAGTTTTCTGTTCCATTCAAGATAGGTCATTTTGGTATTGATAGAGCAATATTAGACTTAGGCTCCACCGTAAACATCATACCATTGACCATATTTGAATCTTTGAATGTCGGTCCTTTGGAAGAGAGCAAATCAATTATCCAATTGGCAAATGAGAATGTTGTTCCTCGTAAGGGGATGGTAAAGGATGTTTTGATACATGTTAATGAATTAGTTTTTTCTTTGGACTTTTATGTGCTTGACATAAGAGTAGGTAACCCCGCTATTTTCGATGCAATTGTCTTAGGGAGACCATTTATGAAAACATCGAAAACCATCATTGATATGGATAGATGGGGGTGCTCACGGGTTGGGTTGATCGGGTTGAAGGCATTTGAACAACCCAACCCAATGCTTGCGATTTGAAAAATCTCAACCCAAACCAAAGTGCAACCCAACCCAAACCAAACTGTAGGGGTTGGTCGGGTTAATACTTTGGTACATCAAAATATTCTTCTAACTTGTTTTCTCTAGTTTACTCATAATTTCTTTTTCATCATCAACCATTTGGTACAACTTATCCATACTTCTTAAATCTTAATTATATCACATTCAATTAATATATGTGTGTATGTGTTCACAGCTATTGAACATATATACAATGGAGTTATACAGAGATGGAGAATAGATTGAACATATACGTATATGAAGAGGGTACGTGATGGTGTAATTGTCTAATGTACATGTTAATAGAGACTCAACAATCATATTAAATCCAAGAAATAAAAGGATATCGGGTTCATCAGGTTAGGTTGAGTTCAAATAAAAGTACCAATACCTACGGTTTGAAGATTTTACAAGTCGATTAGACATCCTTGCTTTGAGTTGAGTTATTTGGCGTTGGGTTGGGTTGATCGGGATGGTCGGGTTTTGAGAACCCCTATGGATAGAGATATTGTTTCTGTGAAAGTTGATGATTTTGAGATTGTATTTGTTGCTAATTTCACTAATGGACATTTGACACCCTAATGGTGTATCTTATGAGCATTTTGCAGATTCCTCTGGTCCTTGTGTGCCGAAAGTGTTTGTTCCAACCAATTATGAAGGATAAGGTGATTTAGAAAAAAGGGAAGTGTCTAGCCAAAGACGTTAAAAGAAATGCGCTTACTGGGAGGCAATCCAATTTTATTGATTTATTTATGTTCTAGTTTAGTTTCATCAATTTTTGTTGTCTTTGGAGTTGATGAGTTTTTTCTCTAGGTTTAGCCATAATTAGAGTTGGATCCCCCCCCCCCCCCCCCCAAAAAAAAAACCACCACACACTGTAAAGAGGCTCCGATCACAAACTTGGATCATATATTGTATAATAGTCTACATATTCAGGGGAGTTTCTTGTTCCCTTTGCTTTTTAATGATTTAAACTACGCCATTGAATGCATATAAGGACAATATATGATATAAGTGTGGGGGAGAGAATAAATGTGGGATATTGGATATTGCATGTTAGATGGACTTTTTTTCTCGAATTATTGACTTGTTTTTGGGCAATTATTAAGTAAATTGCATGAGTTGATAATTTTTCTGCTTGTAATGCCACGAAAACCATAGCATGAAAGATTATGAGGGTTGCTTGTTTAGTCGTGATTAGCACATTTGAGATGACCTTTGTGAGCCTTGCTAATTTTATGGACAAAAATGCACATATGAGCTTTTGAGCCACGATTGAACATTGTTTTCAATCTTTTTGTTTCTATGTGCATTGCATCTTCCATATCTATGTCATTCTACAACTTGCATTTTGACTTTTCGAGATCGTATTTAGGTAGTGCTAGTGTGAAAATGAAAAAGGTCGTCTTTGTTGCTATTTTAACCCATCTAGCCAAAAAACCAATCGTTAACCCTGTATCATTTTTGATCACCCATTTGAGCCTAATTACCATACTTTTTTGTGCCATTACACCACACTTTAACCCCTAGCCAAACACTTCACTTACCGGACTTTTGAGAATGAGACTTTATGCTTTAGTTAGACTACTTGGGTATGTGAATTATAGACTCTCTACATGATCCAAAATGCCTATATAATGATCGATAGATGTTCGTGAAAAAGGAAGTACAAAAAAGAAAGAAAAAAAGTATGGAAGTGAAAAAGAAAAAAGACAAAAATATATTAATAAATAGAGACCAATCTTGAGAAGAAAGACAATTTTCTCCATAAAGTGCTCAGAAAATAAGAGCTTGAAAAATGAAAGATTTATAATTGCTTGGGTGTGCAAGATGTGGGAATATATGCTTGGATTCATTGTTTCTTTTTCAAAGTCCAATTTTAGTCACTTTACCAAATTTTCCCGACCTTGAACCTTAGACAAGTTACAACCTCTAATAAAAGTCACCTTTTGATTCACACTTAGTGTTTACCATTAGCATAGAATTGAGATTTGATGCAAGCTTATGGTAGTACATTTTCATGTGAATTGATGTTTCGAGTGAAAACACTTACATCTTTGTGTGAATGAGCAATTAAGTAGGTTTATATCCTTTGTGAGGTGTTTGTGAAATTAGCATGTGTTCATCTTTTGTTGTCTTGTGTGTTGACTATAGTTATACAAGTAAAGCTACACCTTTGTACAATGTTATGTCCCTTTTTCAACTCTTAAAAGTCAACTTGTGAAGCTTACTTCATGCTAAAACCTTAGTATTTTCCCGAGGACGGTCAAAGTTCCAAGTGTGCGGATATTTTGATAGTTATATTTAATGTCTCAAAATGGGAATTAAAAACCCAATTCTTTATATCATTTTCTTTATATCCAAGAGCGGGTCTCTTCTCTGTGGGTAAAGTCGCCTGAGACTCGCCTTTCACATTGTTTCGATGAATTCCATATCCAAAAGCGGCTCCAGATGCGCCCAAAACTGTTGGAAACACGCTTAAGACACTGTGGTCGAAAGTCTTGTTTGCGGACGACTTCATATGTGGCTGAAGCCACATCCAAGTCAGGTCATTCTTACAATCAAGGACCAAATATGTGTTTCTCAACTTCTTGAACGGTTGTTTTCTCCTCATCCGTATAAATGATCGATGAAAGGAGCAAGGTACAATTTTGGAGGCAAGAATCTCATCCGATTCATCCTTGTTTTTAGGTAAAATTTCATAATTTTGCAACTGTAACTTAGGTTTTGTTATGTCTGGCTAAGTCCTTCCATTCCAACATTAGTTTAATACGATTTTGATGGTTTGTTACTTTCAGATTCCATTGTAATCACTTGGGACAAGATAATTCCTTGATTTATGTCTTCAATGTCATTTCCATTTGAATATTCAATTGTTCTGATCAATTAGTTGAAATTTCTATGGATAAATGTTAGTCAAAACCCAAGTACTTAATCGTCTTGGAGATTTGACAAAGTAACAGTTGATTTTATTTGGTCTTAATAAGGCGACCGAATTGAAGTTTTGAAATCTTGATTCAAAGTCGTAATAAGTCGAGCTTACGAGTTTATGGCTTTGAGTTGGTGTTTTCTAGTTCGGTAAGGCTAATTACACCTAAGAATTTGAGAGTTTATTCAATTTCTTATTTGTGATTAAGATCCAGTTGAAGAGCTTATTTCAACCAATGTTGGGATCTACAAATGTAAATGTAAGGAAAATAGAGGTCGTTAGAGTTTGTTAACGACTATAATCAACTTGGGTTTGTTTTGCATGTTTAATTTGTTTATATTCTTGGAATCAATGATAGGTACTAAAGCATATTAAACTAATCTTGGGTTTTTAATTAATCGTTTTAACTAATTTTTATCGTATGCTTAGTTTGATTAATCAAATCCATCCTCCCCCAACACCTTTAAGTTTTTGTTCTTGTGCTTGAATTGTCTAGAAGTAATAAGTTGAACCGAGTCTTTGTAGATTCGACCCGACTTATCGTTATTACAATCTTGATTGTAAATAGCCAATAGTTGGAATTTATTATTTGGTGGACTAGGCATCCGTCAAACCTACGATACATTAAGTGTTGCTTTCATTTTCATAACCAAATCCTCAAATGATGTCAAATGATTCTTGGTGTTTCCTTTTTTCATCAGGAATAGTGAATACGACTACATCAAAATCAGCCTATTCCTTGATGACTTCTTTCGGTATAATTTTTCCAAGTGGTTCCAGATACCTTCAATTGTGATTTATGAAACAAAATATTACATTCTCTCACAAAGCCATTTGCAAATTCGTAAACGCGGATTCTTTCACCTTGAATAAGTAGAGCAGACAAACTAGGATCTAACCGATTCAGTGTATAAGCAACTAAATGAACTCCATTCTTCTAAGTAAAACACTATGGTCCACAAACACTCCTTGAAATTACCATCCTTGTTCCATACTTTTACATGAATATCGGCCGAAAAAATTATACGAGCATTTCATATAAGCATGGGAAGTTAACATGTTATACAAAGAATTCTCAACTGTTTTTAGGCATTTTGTTGAGCACTTGGCGAGGGAGGAAATAATGCACTACTCTAAATCTAGTTCAATCATCTCTGATATCAATTACATATACTATTTTCCAATAAATATAACAATGATCTCCAAAGTCTAGACATAAAAATGAGATCTGAAAGCAAATAAATTTGAAAATACAAATGCATAAATAGAGAACTTGATACATGCAAACAATTATCCATCAACAATACAACATCCCACTATATCGGAAATGCAACATAAAAGCTCAAACATACAAAACACAAAATTGCACGCAAACCTAGACAACAAGAGTTAGTGTGGTTTCCTTATCTATGTTATAATAGTTGGTCAATGAATTGAGAGAAAGGACATTCATGAGACATTTTCATTTAACATACAAAGGAATATGGTTCAATGAGACAATGACTATGTTTTAACCATTCTTACCCTATTATCGATTCAAACTATTGTTTTGTGGGTTTTTCAAACTCCACAACCTTTTACTCTTTGTTATGTGGTTGTTGATGCATGTAGTTTGAGGAGGTCTATCTTGAGCCTTTCGAGGATTATGGGAGGAGGAAATGGTTGTTTAAAGAGCAACTTTGTGGTTATCGTTGTACATGCAAGAGAAAGATAAGGGGTTTTCTTCGCTAAAGCCTTCCCACATTCCATTGATGAATCATGTCCTTTAAAGACTAATTACAATGACGCCCAAAGGCTAGCTTTCCTTCGAAACCATCTTTTGATTGAAATCTGTCATTCCTAGTGCAAATCCAAACGTTCAAAGGAAGATGCTGGGAGATATCAACCTCCATGAACACAAGTCGAGGTGACTCTAGCACTTTCACTATGTAAAGGTTCAAGGTGCAAGATTCCGCCATTACTTATTCATAGAACCCCAAAGAATTTTGAAATATGGATAGGTCTTTATATGAGTCTTTTCTAATTTTGAGACTATTTTCAAATGGTGGTGGATTGATGGAGAATCCTCAATATGTTTTTCAAAATGATATTTGTAACACCCGTAATTTTCGGTAATTATATGTCACCCGGACATTTCTATGACCTGTAAACCGTAGGGTTTTGTTGGGGAAATGCATTGTTTAAAATCCCTCGGAAAATTGGGAGTTTTGGCATTGAAAAGTCGGATTTTTGGAGTTCGGGGGCACCCGGGCGACCATGCCAGCGATTATGCCAGAGGGCACAATAGCTTGGCACAATCGCCAAGGCTGAGAGCCCGCGGTACATCTCTGGAGATTGTGTGCCCTGGCACTATAACCACGCGTATCAGTGGATTAAATGTTGCGATTTTCACAATTTCTTCTCATTTTCTCATTTCTATCTTCTCCCCTTTTCTCTCCCAAACCCCAAAATCGAACCCTAACCTATTTTGGGGGTTTTTCCTCCCCAAACCACATGTCTACTCACCATCTATCTAGTTGGAACCTTGAACCACAAAACCTCCATTTTCATCTCCCTCATCAAGTTCATCGGTTGGGAGCTCAGGTTGAAGAGTTGGAGTGGGTGTTCTCGGAAAGTCTCGTCATCTATAATGGTAAACTTTCTTGAAATAATGTTATAAATGATCCATTGGTGGTTTCTTAGTGTTTGGTATCTCAAATCTCGGTTTGATGGTTTTGGAAAACTAGGGTTTTGATCTTGTTGAGGATTTTAG
Organism: Arctium minus; assembly: GCA_954870635.1. NCBI lineage: Eukaryota > Viridiplantae > Streptophyta > Magnoliopsida > Asterales > Asteraceae > Arctium > Arctium minus. Next base: position 37,574,386 of record OX941080.1, on the reverse strand, counting down.
TATGTAAAGGTTGGGGAAATGTTTCTATATGATTATGTATGGGTATTTATGGTTTGGATTTGTATGGATCTAGGTTTTGGAAGTTTTGGCTTGAGGATTCAAGCGGCCTTCAAAAGAGCTCGTTGGGTGAAATCTAGATTTAGCCTAAATGTAGCAAGGTGAGTTCAAGTTGATTTGTGAAAACGTTGTACATGCCAAAATGTCTATTTTAAAGTGTTTATGTGTTCTACATGAAGTTATCAAATGTTGGGTTATTTGCTAATCTTTGATTATTTGAAGTATTCAACTTTACAAACTTTGTATAATACCTACATTTGGGATTTTTGGGCATTTAATATATGTGTCACAAATGAAGGTGTTTTGAGGTCTTATTGCATAAATAGATCTTTGGTCAAAGAAATACACTTTTAAATGTTTGTCGGGTTTTATGCATCATTCATGAAATGGAATGTTTTATAAAGTATTAATTGCACATTTATGCGAGGTACTTGAAAGAATGTTTATAGTCTCATTTTATGATTTTCATTCTTATCAACAGTTAAAGTTGGAAAATGCATATTTTTGTGTTATGAGACATTTGGAAAAATATAAGGGTATAAGTTCATTTGGAAAATGGGTTGTCTCAACTAATGTTGAGTTTTGAACTAACCTTACTTTTGGTCGTTGTGTTTGCATATCCGTTGGTCGAGTGCGTTTTATTGTATTTTTATTTTCATTTATCAATGAGTGAATGGGTTGCTAAGCCTGCGGCTTGGCGTTGTTATTTTGATGGGGTTTTTGGATAATTGTCCAGTTTTGGTAGCTCGACTTCGAGCCTTGGTTGCGATATTGGATGAGGGACTTGACATAAGGACCGTTCGCGGTTGAACTCGATATCCCGTGGGTGTACGTTTAAAGCCACTGAGCCTGACATCCCTTGCGCTTGGAAGTATTGTTCCGGCGTGGGATGACTAGTTTTCCACGTCGAGGCACGTTAGGTACCGGATGAGGTATAAGTCCTTCGTGCTCAAGTATTACGATATTGTATGAGGAGCTTGACGTAGGAACCCTTCGGGATTGAACTTGAGTTTCCGTGGGTGTACGTTTAAAGCCACTGAGCCTGGCATCCCTTGCGTGTACTTTGTTTTTATGACTAGTCTTAACAACATAAAATGGGCTTACTTTGTGGAACGTCACATTTTATGGAATCGGGTCTCCCCCGTCACCGAAAGGTGTTGTTTTTGGGTATTGAGTTTTATTATCCAAGTTTTCGGTGACGTTTTGTGTAATTGGGTTATACCCTTGATTTATGGGTTGAGTATTATGCCCCACCCGTGTTTTGGGTGTTTTGGGATAAAAGGTTTAATTGTATCTTCATAAATGGATAGTTCAATTTATATTTACGCTTTGAGTGAGTTTTGGGTTAAAGCTAATTCATGAATGGGCGGCTCACATTGGTATCATCATCTTTGAAGTAGTTTGGTTTGGAAAATGTCCAAATTGGTGTTCTTTGTCTAAAATGCATATTATTGGAAAATGAGTCGTTTTCACATGTAAGACGTATCATATTGAAGGACTATAACTTTAACCGCATCCTTTCTTTTTAAACGATTATTTTATATATGTTGAAAAACTCTTGAGCTCACTAGGCGTTAAGCCTAACCTTTTTATTTGTCGGCATGTGCATCAGGTTTCAAGGTTGGGAGTTGGTTCTAGCAACCCTATGAAGAGTAAAGCCTTAGCCAGATCCGAAAGTAAGTATTCGGTGAAGTCTTCCACCTTATGGAGATAGTGACTATGCATGGGTATGAGTAGCACCCGTCATTTATAGTCCGTATGTTTAAGATGGTATAGGTGTATTGTAGTTGAATCTAAATTCGTGGTTGTATATGATTCATTTATTGATGTATTTAGAAAATTTTAAATAAGATGCTATTTCCAGATTTGAGGGTGTTACAAGTTGGTATCAGAGCTTAGGTTTGAGAGATTTAGGTATTGATTTTTGGATGCCTAGACTCAAACTAGCGTTCTTATAAGTGATTGAAAGTGAAGTTGCACATTAGGCGCCTTAAGATAAGATATCTTGGAGTTGATTGGGTCGCTAGGAACGGGAAATCGTCAATGGTCGCAAGGATGATCATGTATGGTACGTTCATAATGGCACCTGGCCAGTGTTATGGTGAACCTACATATCACATGTGTATACTTGAACTACCTTAGTATGATGACCGTTGGGGTAGTGAGAAAGTTTCTAAGAGAATAATCTAAGGAAAGGTTGATGTCTATAGCGATGTGACGTTGAAGTGATAGTTAAATGCGTTGAATGCATTAAGTTGATCATCTTGAGTAAGAATTATTGGTTGGAATAGAACTATAAGTTCGTTAGACCAATTTTATTTTGAGGAGAAATTGTAAGTTAACCCAATTAGTGGGTTTGTGACTCTAAGATGTTTGATATATCCGGATGGCAATAGTACGTCAGCAAAATGGAGGAGTGTAGTCCTGAGATGCTGAGTGCCGACCAAGTTCATGCACGAAATTTATTTCTAAAATAAGTTTGCATCAAATGTTTCTCATGTATTCGAAGCATAAAGTGTGTTATACTTTGAAGTCTTGGTAAAACATTTAGCACTCATCATATTTTTTTAAAACTGTGAGCTTAAGCATGCATGGAATTGTTTGTTGCAAGTTATTACAATTTATATGGAAAAATATCCCCGTCCCTGTTTTGTGTTTAACGCTATTTTTGGACATCTTAAGATCCGTGTTTTAATGCCACATGTGGTATTGGGCAAGTGACTGTAGAATTTTTAACCTTGACATTGGATCTCCTCCACGTATGTTAAGGTTTTAAAGGAAGAGTTGTCCCACTGTTCTCGAGTCGGAATTTCTAGAGAATTTTAGTCTGTACGAGTCGTGTTTAATTTTACGGGGTATAATCCTACAACCTTTTGAGTTCGTGAGTATATTTGAGATGCGTGAGTTTTAATTTTATGGCATATAAATTACGAACTTTTGAGCGACGTATCTAATGTGAGTTTTGTGGAAAATGGTCACTTTATCCCACGTGGTGGTTTTAGAGTTTTGACATTTTAGACTTATTGTCGTTTTACGCTTTTTATGTTGAGAAACATAGATTTTGACACCGCTTGATTTTACCGTCAATGAGTTTATGAAAGTTTAGTTGGGTTTATGGCGTTTTATTTTATGATCCTTAGAACCGCGTAATAAAAAGAAATTTTGGAACGGGTAGACTTGCATTATTGTGTGCGTTAATTTACGAGTTTTGTTTAATACTTTGTCTCATGCGAGTCTTGCACCTACATTTTCGCAACCGTAAAAGGCACCTTGAAAATCTTAATGTCGCATGATTGCATCTTGAGTTTCACATGGATATATGTGCATACTTTTGGGTTTGAGCTGATTTTCACTCACGTAAGTAAATATGTGAAATATTTATGTTATCTCATATTAAACTTCTAATCTAAACGTGCTTCGATTGTGGACTTTGCTGTTATAAATTTTTGCAAGGCATGAAATGAATTTTCGGATTGCATATCGTGTAGTTACCATCTTGGTCAAATGTGTTTTATCGAGGCGGCTCAAGGCTTTAAACTCGATTTGAAAATTTATTTGCTTTCCAATCATTTTACAAAGTTTTGGGGAATAAACTGATGCATAGGAGACTTGTTGAAAATTTTATGCCGCAACGTTTTCGGTTAAAGAAGGAAAAGCTAAAAGTTGTGAAGTTCTCTTTTGGAGTTGTACGAACATTTATTACACGCGTTTGGTGCAGAAAGTTATTTTTGGTATACATGGTATAATTTGTAGTATGTTGGGACTCTGGTAGTCCGTTTGAAAATTTTGTTGTGCATCTTACATTACCGTTTTATTAACGTAAGTAGCGATCAAATGAGTCATGGAAATGGTTTTACATGCGTACTGTTGATAATCAGTTTTGAACGGTAGTGTATTTTACTGCACGGCTAACTGTTATAAAATTTATGTAGTTGAAAGTTTATAAATTTCAAATTGGCGTAATGGTTGAAAAACCTTGAACTCATTAGGGCTATAGATTTAAAAACCTTATCGAAAAAGGATGTTGTAATTCGGGACTAGAAGAGTCCTTAGGAAGCGAAGCGTCGGAAGATCCGACTTGTGGTTGATTCTGAATTTTGGGTTTCAGATTTTGTTTTGGGTAATGCATGAATAATGGATATATTAGATTAAGTCTTCTCAGTTAATTATGAAATTATGTTATACTTTGGTAAGCATTCGGGGTAAGGTCTCACGTGATTATCTGCGCTTGAATTGGGTACAACTTGGTGGGTTGCTCGTCGGTATGACATTATGGATTATGTTGATGGTGTACCGTCTTAGTGCGTTCCGCGATCAAAGGAAATTTTGTGGTTCGTTTGTTAGAAATGTAAGGTTTCGAATTTTAGCATTCTATTAGGTGTCAACCTTAGTGTAACAATCCGTCTGGAATGGGATTTTTGGGCGGGATGTCCACGTTTTTGAGGTCACCGTTTAGCCCTAAGTGTCGACTTGTTTTCTTGAAGTCAATGGATCTTAGAATGTTTGGAAGTATCCTGGTTGGATTATGGAAAATAATGACCTTTTCAGGGATGGAATTTGAAAGAAGATTAGGCGTTATTGATCAAGTACCGATGTGTTTAAGCATTCCTGTGGTGATAAGGACTTTATTTTAGGGAAGGCGGTGAGGTTGGTGTCGGAACGGAGTGAGTGTTGACCGAATCTGGGCTAAGCAGTTACCTGAAGGACGCATTGGTGCGCCTTGGAAGAATGTCTTTATAGATATTAGGAATGGATCAGCTGAAATCTGAGAATTTTGGAAGCTTGGTTGCGATCTTTGACGTTGGGTTCGGAACTGTATAGGTCCGAAGGGAATTGGTCAGGGTAAAGTTGGAATCATAAATTACCTGGAGGTGGTAATTGTCATCCAAGGTTGGGAGATGACCGTAACCTTAAGAGTAAAGGTTACTTTGGAGAGTGAAGTGATCGCTTGGTTAGGAGTGTAATGTGCCCAAGAGGGGCAGCTGATATAAGTATCCGTATAAGAGTCGTGTTAGTGATGCTGGCAAACGGGGTAAGGTCAATCTTTCTGCGGGTAAAGTTTCGTGGGAACCTAGATTTCGAGGGTGAAATCATTTCAAGGTTGGGAGGATTGTAACACCCGTAATTTTCGGTAAGTAAATGTCACCCGGACATTTCTGTGACCTGTAAACCGTGGGGTTTTGTTGGGGAAATGCATTGTTTAAAGTCCTTCGGAAAATTGGGAGTTTTGGCGTTGAAAAGTCGGATTTTTGGAGTTCGGGGGCACTCGGGCGACCATGCCAGCGATTGTGCTAGAGGGCACAATAGCTTGGCACAATAGCCAAGGCTGAGAGCCCGCGGTACATCTCTGGCGATTGTGTCATACAATCGCCTGGCACTATAGCCGCGCGTATCAGTGGATTAAATGTTGCGATTTTCACCATTTCTTCTAATTTTCCCATTTCTGTCTTCTCCCCTTTTCTCTCCCAAACCCCAAAACCGAACCCTAACCTATTTTGGGAGTTTTTCCTCCCCAAACCACATGTCTACTCACCATCTATCTAGTTGGAATCTTGAACCACAAAACCTCCATTTTCATCTCCCTCATCAAGTTCATCGGTTGGGAGCTCGGGTTGAAGAGTTGGAGTGGGTGTTCTCGGAAAGTCTCGTCATCTATAATGGTAAACTTTCTTGAAATAATGTTATAAATGATCCATTGGTGGTTTCTTAGTGTTTGGTATCTCAAATCTCGGTTTGATGGTTTTGGAAAACTAGGGTTTTGATCTTGTTGAGGATTTTAGTATGTAAAGGTTGGGGAAATGTTTCTATATGATTATGTATGGGTATTTATGGTTTGGATTTGTATGGATCTAGGTTTTGGAAGTTTTGGCTTGAGGATTCAAGCGGCCTTCAAAAGAGCTCGTTGGGTGAAATCTAGATTTAGCCTAAATCTAGTAAGGTGAGTTCAAGTTGATTTGTGAAAACGTTGTACATGCCAAAATGTCTATTTTAAAGTGTTTATGTGTTCTACATGAAGTTATCAAATGTTGGGTTATTTGCTAATCTTTGATTATTTGAAGTATTCAACTTTACAAACTTTGTATAATACCTACATTTGGGATTTTTGGGCATTTAATATATGTGTCACAAATGAAGGTGTTTTGAGGTCTTATTGCATAAATAGATCTTTGGTCAAAGAAATACACTTTTAAATGTTTGTCGGGTTTTATGCATCATTCATGAAATGGAATGTTTTATAAAGTATTAATTGCACATTTATGCGAGGTACTTGAAAGAATGTTTATAGTCTCATTTTATGATTTTCATTTATATCAACAGTTAAAGTTGGAAAATGCATATTTTTGTGTTATGAGACATTTGGAAAAATATAAGGGTATAAGTTCATTTGGAAAATGGGTTGTCTCAACTAATGTTGAGTTTTGAACTAATCTTACTTTTGGTCGTTGTGTTTGCATATCCGTTGGTCGAGTGCGTTTTATCGTATTTTTATTTTCATTTATCAATGAGTCAATGGGTTGCTAAGCCTGCGGCTTGGCATTGTTATTTTGATGGGGTTTTTGGACAATTGTCCAGTTTTGGTAGCTCGACTTTGAGCCTTGGTTGCGATATTGGATGAGGGACTCGACATAAGGACCGTTCGCGGTTGAACTCGATATCCCGTGGGTGTACGTTTAAAGCCACTGAGCCTGACATCCCTTGCGCTTGGAAGTATTGTTACGGCGTGGGACGACTAGTTTTCCAGGTCGAGGCACATTAGGTACCGGATGAGGTATAAGTCCTTCGTGCTCAAGTATTACGATATTGGATGAGGAGCTCGACGTAGGAACCTTTCGGGGTTGAACTTGAGTTTCCGTAGGTGTACGTTTACAGCCACTGAGCCTGACATCCCTTGCGTGTACTTTGTTTTTATGACTAGTCTTAACAACATAAAATGGGCTTACTTTGTGGAACGTCACATTTTATGGAATCGGGTCTCCCCCGTCACCGAAAGGTGTTGTTTTTGGGTATTGAGTTTTATTATCCAAGTTTTCGGTGACGTTTTGTGTAATTAGGGTTTACCCTTGATTTATAGGTTGAGTATTATGCCCCACCCATGTTTTGGGTGTTTTGGGATAAAAGGTTTAACTGTATCTTCATAAATGGAGAGTTCAATTTATGTTTATGCTTTGAGTGAGTTTTGGGTTAAAGCTAATTCATGAATGGGCGGCTCACATTGGTATCATCATCTTTGAAGTAGTTTGGTTTGGAAAATGTCCAAATTGATGTTCTTTGTCTAAAATGCATATTATTGGAAAATGAGTCGTTTTCACATGTAAGACGTATCAAATTGAAGGACTATAACTTTAACCACATCCTTTTTTTTAAACGATTATTTTATATATGTTGAAAAACTCTTGATCTCACTAGGCGTTAAGCCTAACCTTTTTATTTGTCGGCATGTGCATCAGGTTTCAAGGTTGGGAGTTGGTTCTAGCAACCCTATGAAGAGTAAAGCCTTAGCCAGATCCGAAAATAAGTATTCGGTGAAGTCTTCCGCCTTATGGAGATAGTGACTATGCATGGGTATGAGTAGCACCCGTCATTTATAGTCCGTATGTTTAAGATGGTATAGGTGTATTGTAGTTGAATCTAAATTCGTGGTTGTAGATGATTCATTTATTGGTTTATTTAGAAAATTTTATATAAGATGCTATTTCCAGATTTGAGGGTGTTACAATATTGTTTGGGCATCTTAGGAAAAAGAGAAAAGTTGGTTTTGGTAGGTTTCACCTTAACTTCATAACTGAAAGTGAAACAAATCTGTATATATAAAAAAGGGTGCAAACACACCCTTATTGCATGACCATGGGCATAATGTGCCGCTTATGGCGCACTTTGTACACATGCATCACCGCGGGTAGCAAAATTTATTTTTGGCAAGTCAAATAGTGACAGTACTGAAGTTGGTGCAATGGATTGGAAAAGACACAACTATTTTCTATTAGAAACAGTTGGTTCGAAAGGCACTTGTTCAAAAATGGGCTGCTCAAACAGATGTGACACTTCATTTAGATACAAGTTATACGTGTTTGAATTGTAGCCTTTGGTACCAGCTGTCCTAATTCTGTCTTATTGGACGGTTATAAGAGATGGCACTAAATTCCTATATATATACATACCTCAACACAAGAATAGATAATCTCTTCCACAAGATTGCTAATAGTTGTGTTGCTATAGAATCACAATTTTTACTTCATAAGAAAACCTTGCAAAATCCATTGTCCATCGTCTCTCTCATCATATTGCTAATAGTTATGTTGCTATAGCAACTCAAGTTTTTACTTTAAAAATGACCTTGTAAACTCAATTGTTCACGGTGATACTCACCATTGTAATTATTGTTGGTGATTATAGTGTCACCAGCCATTTAGGTGTAACTGGAAGTAACACGAGTGCCAATGGGGTTTCAAACTATGTTCTAATACAAGTTAGGAGGTGCGGAGTGCACACTTGTACATATGGAAAATTTGATTCCGGACACGACGAAATGGCAGGGGTCATGGGTAGCGCCCTTTGCGGGGTCCAAGCGGTAAAGCCCCTGGTGGTGGTCCCACTGACCGATCAGTAGGCTGGGTTGAGGGGTGGCGCCCCAAAAGCTCTACAGAATTTTAGACTTGGAATAAAGTGGAAAAACATGAACAGAATAAAGAAAATCTTCAATTTTGACAAGTTTTAAGTTATGATCAAAATGAAGTGTTTTCAGACTTGGTTCTGGAAAACTTGGACTAGAGGCTCTGGTTGGTCAGACTAGAGGCTCTCTAGTCGGGTCTATCTCTAATCGCACATATAAGGTGCCTAAGTCGATCATCTGGTTGTGACAGACTAGAGGCTCTGGCTGGTTAGATCAAAGGCTCTGGTTGACTTCCTTTGGATGGTCTTGGTCTCACCTCTAGTTTCGTATGACCTGCACGTCCACTCTGGTGCAGTTACTGTGAAATTATTATGCAGTTATTGTCAAGCCATGATCCTAGCTAAAGTAGTCCATTGGTGCTAATAACTTGCCATGAGTGCCATTTCAGTTACTTTTCCTCCTTTTTTTAATGGAGCTAGTATATATATATATATAAATATATATATAGGGAGAGGTTCATTTGAGAAATGATAAATATATGAGAAATAGAGAAGTAATCTTAGCCATTCATCTGGTCAACATTTGCGGCTTTGACCGCGAAGCACCGGATAATTCCTTGTGTGGTCTATAGAAGGTAGAGGGGTAATTTCGTAAAATACACTGGATGAGTTCATATATGAATCTGTATGAATCACAAAGATTCATATATGAATCACAAAGATTCATATATGAATCTGTTAATTAGTTCAACTGATTCATATATGAATCTTTGTGATTCATACAAATTCATATATGAATCAGTTAATTGGTTCATATATGAATCACAAAGGTTCATATATGAATCTGTTAGTTAGTTCAACTGATTCATATATGAATCACAAAGGTTCATATATGAATCAGTTAAAAAAGTTCAGATGTGAATTGTACTGGTTCATATATGAACATATAGTTCATATGTGAATTATACAGGTTCATATATGAACACAGCCCGTGTATTTAATTTGTAAAAATTACGAAAGTGTCCTTCTATTTTTGGAAGAGCCGCAACTTTTGACCACTCAAAGCCACAACTTTTGACCAGTCAAATCCGATCTTGACCGTGTGAATGGCTAGGATTACTTCTCTATTACTCATATATTTACCATTTCTCAAATGAACCTAAGACTATATATATATATATATATATGATATACTTACGTTTTAGAACTCACAAATTTGAACATCCTTCAAATACTCTCCTGTAATCTTGCTTTCGTTTTTGTGCCTAAATACGAAAGTTTTCTTGAGTCTTGTCCCATATTAAATTTCGTGAAACCTAGGCATAGTGTCAAAATATCAATTCGGAAAGTGAACTCACGATTCTCAAGTTATCTGGTTATTTGATTGATATTTATACCCTATTTTCTTACCCCATTATCTAATAATCGAATTAGTATTTTGCTTATGTCGATCATGGCCGATTATGTGAAAGAGATGACTTCAAAGTCCGAAAAGTTGGAGAAGTTTGAAGGCAGTGATTTCAGGCGTTGGCAGAAAAAAAATGCTTTTTCTGTTGACGGTTGTAAAGGTGGTGTATGTCCTGAGTACCCCCATTCTAGAAATCGTGGAAGCGAGACTCTAGAACAGACCAGGACAAAGAGTAAGTGGGAGAATGATGACTATATATGCAAATAACACATTTTGAACGGTATGTGCGATTCCTTATTCAATATCTACCAAAATGTTGAAAGTGTGAAGGAATTATGGAATTCCCTTAAGTCAGTTATATATCGATGGAGATGCTTCTAGTAAGAAGTTCTTGGTTAGTGATTTTAACAATTATAAGATCTCAAAACCCGTAATGGAACAATATAATGAAATACTTCGCATTTTGGGTCAATTTACACTACACAAGATGAACATATATGAATCTATTGTTGTATCGAGTGTGATTTACAAACTTCCACCATCTTGGAAGGATTTTAAGCATAACTTGAAACATCAAAAAGAACATCAAAAGGAGGAATTGTCGTTGGTTCAACTTGGGAGTCATTTGTGCATTGAAGAATCTCTTAGGGTGTAAGAAAATGAAAAAACCAAGAGGAAAGTTGAACCTGGACAGCTCTTTGTTAACATGGTTGAGGAGAAGAAGGGCAACTCCAATAACAAAGGAAAAGGAAAGAAATGATAGGTTGATGGACCCAACAAATCCTATAAAAAGAGAAAGGATTTGATATATTGTAGATGCAACAAAGTGGGTAATATTGCAAGCGTGATCATCGGGTGAAATTGAACAATAATGGTGGTGATACGAGTGGATGTGGATTAGGGTCTAAGGATCACGATCAAGTAAAAGGAGGTTAGTTTTTGACTAACTTTGATAATTCTGTCCAGATCTATGTTTCACTTCTAGTTGAGTCTTTTTATGTGCAGGATGATGATTGTACATAGTGGATTGACTCGGGAGCGACAATCCATATTTTCAAGGATCGACAGTGGTTCGAGAAATTAATATCGGTTGAAGATGGTTATGTGCTCAATATGGGAAACGAGTTGAGTGCACCAATTTGTAGAGTTGGAGTTGTAATTTAGAGTTTTCTTCTGGAAATTGTGTTAGACTTCTGGAAGTGGTAGTCGTTTGAACAATCTTGGTTTTAAGCAAGTGTTTGAATCGGATAGGTTTATCCTATCTCGATGTGGTAGTTTATCGGTTTTGGATATTATGCAATTGTATGTTTCGTTTAAATATCGTGAATAAATTTTTATGTTATGAAAATTCTGCTTTTTTATCGTCGTCTTCTAAAGTTGACGTTCCATGGTATGGCATGGGTCGTGTGAACTTTAGAAGGATACATGAAATGTTAAAAGATGGATTAATTTCAACCTTTGACATTAATGCAGAAAAATGCAAAACTTGCATGCATACAAAAGTTACAAAACAACATTTTCTTAATGTTAAAAGAAATATGGTCGTTTTGGAACTTATACACATTAACCTGTGTGATTTCCACTCTACTCCTTCATTGGGAAACAAGAAGTATGCTGTCACATTTATTGACAACAATACTTGGTTTTGTTATGTTATATCTTCTGCATGCCAAAGATGAAACTTTAGATAAGTTTAAAATTTACAAAACCGAAGTTGAATTACAGTTGGTTAATTCAATTAAATGTCTTAGAACTAATTGGGGAGGGGAATATATGGATCCCCATTACTTCCAATCAGTTGGTATCATCCATGAGACAACGACACCATACACACCTCAACAAGACGGGATTTTCGAATGTAAAAAGCAATTTTTAAAGGAAATGGTAAACTCGATGTTTTCTTATTCGGGATTGGGTGAGGGATTTGGGGGAGAGGCCATGTTAACATCCTATTATGTTTTTAATAGAGTTCCAAATAAAAGGAACAAAATAACCTCATATGAGCTTTGGTTCAAGAAAACTCCGAATTTGAGTTATTTTTGAATTTGGGGTTGTCAGACTATTGTAAAACTACCCGAACTCAAAAGGAAAACTTTGGGTGGACGTAGAATTGATTGTATATTCATTGGATATGCAAAAAATTCCAAGGCTTATAGGTTCTATGTATGATTCGATGTCTATTAACACCGTAATTGAGTCGTTGGATGCGATTTTTTGATGAGAAGTGATTTTCATCAATTAAAAGGCCTAAGGACCTTATTGATAGTACTAATAAAGTGAAAAATCCAGAAAGTTTAGATGGTGTTTCTAGTCCAGAAACACAGCAAGTCCGGAGAAGCAAAAGAGGCAGAATTGTCAAAAAATTTCGGTCCCGACTTCCAACTGTATTTGGTAGAAGGTTCAAGGGATGTGCTTGGGATCCAATAATCTTATTGTTATAGTATTGAAGATGATCCAAATACCTTCAGAAATGTAATGGAGTATCGGGATGTCGCCTTTTGGAAGGAAGCAATTGATGATGAAATGTCATCAATTCTAGAGAATAACACTTGGGTGTTATCAGATTTGCCTCCAGGTTCTAAAACACTTTGATGAAAATTGTATCTTCAAAAAGAAGATAAATTCTATGTGACGAATGATAAATTCAAGGCCCGGTTAGTCATTTAGGGGTTTCGGCAAAAACCCGTATGACTATTTTGATACATATGCTCTGGTGGCACGTATTTCGACTATTAGATTGTTAATCGCCATGGTAGAAATACACAATCTGGTTATCCATCAAGTGAATGTTAAAACATCCTTCTTGAATGATGATCTTCATGAGGAAGTTTACATGAAACAAGTAGAAAGTTTCATTATGCCCGGAAATGAGCATAAAGTATGTAAACTTGTGAAATCCTTGTACAAGCCGAAACAAGCACCTAAACAATGGCATCAAACGTTTGATGAAGTTATTTTGTCATTTGGTTTAACTTTAAACCAATGTGACAAATGTGTTTATAGTAGATTTGATGCTACCGGTGCAAGTGTGATCATCTGTAGATGACATGCTGATTTTTGGGACTGACCAAAATGAGGTAGATGAAACTAAGAAATTGTTGTCATCTAAGTTTTCCATGAAAGACATGGAAGAAGATGATGTAATCCTTGGTATAATGGTTAAACGGGTAAACAAAGGGATTGTTATGACGCAATCGCATCATATTGAGAAAATTCTCAATAAGTTCAATTACGGTGATTGTTCCCCTGTAAGCAAACCTATGGATTCTAGTGTGAAATTAATGTTAACTACGGGCAATGTTATTTCAAAACTTGAATACTCTAAGGCCATTGGTAGCTTGATGTATGCCATTACGAGCACCGGGCCCAATATAGCTTATGTCGTGGGATGGTTGAGTCGGTATACTAGTAATCCTAATACTCAACATTGGCAAGCGGTTCAAAGAGTATTTAAATATCTTAAGGGAACCATGGATTATGGTTTGAGTTATTTGGGATACCCTTCGGTTTTAGAAGGTTATTCATATGCAAGTTAGATATTCAACATGGAGGATTATTCATCGACTAGTGGTTGGGTATTTTTGCTTGGAGGAGGTGCCATTTCTTGGGCATCCAAGAAGCAAACTTGTATCACAAACTCAACAATGGAATCTGAGTTTGTTGCATTAACTGCGGCTAGTAAAGAGGCAAAATGGCTAAAGAATCTAATTTATGAGATTCCATTGTGGTCAAAACCGATTGCACCTATTTATATCCATTGTGACAGTGTGGCCACTTTGGCTAAGGCTTATAGCCAAGCTAACAATGGCAAGTCTAGACACTTAGGTGTTAGACATAGTATGATTAGAGAATTAATCATGAATGGTGTAATCTCCGTTGAGTTTGTTAGAACTCAACAAAATTTCGCAGATCATTTAACTAAACGTCTGACAAGAGACTTAGTGCACAAGTCTGCAATTGGGATGAGACTAAAGTCCATGTAAATTTATAATGGTGAGACACCCAATTCTCTTCTAATATGACATTAGAAGTTGAATTCAATGTGGAAAGCTCACACTTATAAATTGGAACACAATTCGCATCATCCCATGTATGTGTTCGGTCCTACATTGGGTAGGTTGAAGTTTATCTTCTTAATAATTCTTTTGATAAAGTGTATTTGCAGGTAGAAGAAGTAAATGAATTACCTATGTTATTGTGAAGTGTAGCCACATTTCAAAAGGTTGGGGACTTGGCCTTTATACAATCATGAGAGGATTAAGACACACAACTTTACAATTGTGTCATGTTTTATTTTACTAGACAAGTATGGAAACTTGATGTATTTTATCTTCAGGTATTAAAATGAGTTGATGGGTTCAATCCTTGGGACACCTTGATTCTCAAATATTTGGAACGTGTAAAATACTAATATGGAAATTCAATCGATTCGATATTTTCATTTATGTGAAAGTTTGGTTTGTTCAACTTAAGGTGTTATTTCATGGGTTACACTAATATAGTGGAGGATTGTTGGTGATTTTAGTGTCACCAACCATTTAGGTTTAAGACGAGTGCTAATGGGGTTTCAAATTGTGTTCTAATACAAGTCAGGAGGTGCGAAGTGCACATATGTACATAAGGCGAGTTTGATCCCGAACACGACGAGATGGCGGGGGTAATGGGGCAGCGCCGCTGCAAAGTTCTACAGAATTTTGGACTTGGAATGTAGTGGAAAAACATGATTAGAATAAAGAAAATCTTCAATTCTGATCAGTTTTGAGTTAAGATCAAGGAGAAGTGTTTTCAGACTTGGTTTTGGAAAACTTGGACCAGAGGCTCTTGGCTCTTGTTGGTCAGACCAGAGCGGGCTCTGGTCGGGTTTACCTTTGGTCGCACGTAGAAGGTACCTAAGTAGAGTCTCTAGTTGGTCAGACCAGAGGGTTGACTACTTTGGATGGTATTGTTCTCACCCTTGGTCTCGAGCTCTGGCCTGCACGTCTAGAACTGTGGTGCACTTACTGTGCAGTTATTGTATAGTTATTGTCAACCCATGATCTAGCTAAAACGATTGTAAGTCATTACTGCTAATAACTTGCCATGATTGTCATTTCAGTTACTTTTCCTCCTTTTTTCCAATGGAGCTAGTGTGTGTGTGTGTGTGCGTGTATATATATATATATATATATATATATTTACATTTTGGAGCTCACGAATTTGAACAATCTTCAAATACAATACTCTCCTGTAATTTTGCTTACGTTTTTGTGCCTAAATACGAAAGTGTTATTGTCTTATTCCATATTGAATTTCGTGAAACCCAGACATAGGGTCAAAATATCAATTCGGAAAGTGAACTCACACGATTCTCAAGTTATCCGGTTATTTGATCGATATTTAAACCCTATTTTCTTACCCCCGTTTTTCTAACACTTAATTTCTCTAGATATGTTGCTTCATTGTATCTTGACCAACAATTTGCCATAACCCAATGTTCTTTCGAAGGTCGGGGTGAAATTGTTTTGTGGATAGGGATCACTTGCCTTGAATCAATAAGTAATAGGTTGTTCTTTTGTCATTTTAGCCATTACCTTTTAGAACCTTAAAGTAATTTCAAGCCTACTGACTATATCCGTTGAGAATTGAGATGTGTTGCTAACATTTCTTCTTCACACCATTAGAAAGGAAAGAGCTTATATATACTCCTTTCTCAAGCTTACAGAGTAGAAATAGTGAAATTTTAAAGACTATATATAATTGCGTTATCTTCTTCGCTTATCCATTTCCTCAACACCCTTTGTTCCATACTCGATCTCAAGTCAACGAACATATACACACAAGGGTCACAATATTTTTTGCAAATTAATTTGACTATATATTAACTGTCAGCCAAAAGTTATTCATGCTGCCCAATGATGCATCCCCTCTATTGCGCAGAAGAACATAAAACAGCTTATGGGTCTGAACAATCGATCATCGACTTCTAAAAAAATATTAAAAAAGCGAACCCCAATCATATCTTGGAAATGTACACCTTATATTATTTAATTAAGTTCATACCACTTATTTTTTTATTTGAAGAACATAAGGGAGTTTTTAGCATATAGATCAGGTCATAAATGTAAAGTATATGTTGATGAAGGCGAAATAAGAGCAAAAAGATTGAACTAGAGAGAGAGAGAGAGAGGCTTATGAAGTAATTTAACGAAACCTTGAGCTAGCATATTCATGGAGTCTCCCGGTACTAGAGAAGATAACAAGTCCAACTTCAGCATCACAAAGAATCGCCAACTCCTTCGCCTTCTTCAACAATCCGTTACTTCTTTTTGAGAAAGTCACTTGCCTGCTAGTTGGGTTCTCGATCCTACGGATTGAAATCTTTCCTCTCCCCATAGTTATTACGGTTTCGATGACTTGTTCCTTGCCTTAATCTGTAAAGAAACAATATACCATGCTCAAAATAGGAAGTGATATAATCTCCTAGCTAGAAAGATGAATAATCCATCGATTCTGTTATAACAACAGATAGATCTAGAATATAGATTGCTTTACTTTGAAGGGTTTCCAGAATTAGAAAGCTTTCCTGGAATCAGAGGTTAAACGTCTTTAAAGTCATAGAAAATTTATACACATTAATGAAAAAAGGACAAGAAAACGTAAGATTACAGATGGAAAGCTTACTAATTAATTTAAGCTTATAAGATGACGACTCAAAGAAGAAAGAGGCTGAGTGCTCTTATTTGGAATGAGATGTCTTCTTGATCAGCACAACCTTTTTAGTATCCATGGAAAAATTTAACCTTTCTGTAGAAAACAAGTTTTTCTGTATGCCAAATGTATATATATTTAATTTTTTTAATAAATAAATGTATTAAATAAACCTCTTTGCATAGTGTATACTAAATTGAAATAATTTCAAAAGTCAAAAAAAGATGCTTTAATCACAATAAAATATATAATGTTTTAACATTTATTATAGTGTTAAAGTTCAAATAAAACCAAAAAAGTTACAAATTTCAGACCATACATGTTCAACCTTTTGCACCATTTTTTTTGGTATAAAATTGATATAAAATTGCTGCAAAGAGTAATTTTTTCTATCCACTATAATATTTTTAACACCAAATAAAATATTGCAAGTATTATATTTCCAATTTATATAGATTGTCAATCATAGTTTTGTGTTTTTTGTTGTTTACGAAGTTGGTCCTAATTTTTTTACGATAACTTTATAAATTACAATTTTTGTTTGAGAGGCAACACAATAAAATTAAAAAAGAAAACGAGAGTACAAGCGAGGAAGGCAACAAATTATGCGAGAGGCAGAAAACAAATGCCCGACTAAACAAAACCAAACAAAAGAGATCCAGCTCAAACAAAAACCCACATACCCGCAAACAACTGCCTACAAGCAACAAGAAAACCTTAGCCGTCGAAAGCTTGCTCCCCACACCATTCGGACCAAGAGAAGTTGATATCTTTGCATCGAGTCGAGATCCATTAGAACGATAATAGTTCAACTTCGAAAAGGCGGTCAATTGGTTGATTGTTATCCTTTGAGAGGACCGTATGGTTTCTATAAGGTTTATGAATCTCCAATGATAATGGAGAGATGACATTCAACAATATATATTGTACATGGTTACAAAGGAATAGGAAATTATTACAAAAGATTACAACAACATTAGCTATAATTAAGGATTCCCACAATCTCTAGAAGATTGTTGGGATATCACGTTTATACCCCCCCCCCCCTTTAAGCGAGGAGGTAGGGAACCAACGCAGAGCTTGGATCGAAAATGCTCAAACAACGGCCGCAGAGGACTTTTTGTAAAAATATCCGCCAATTGGTGGGTGGTAGGCACAAACCGAGTAAGAAGGCGGCTGGAGGAGACAAGTTCACGAACAAAATGATAGTCTATATCGATGTGCTTCGCACGCTTATGAGCCACCGGATTTTGACTTAAAAATATAGCACTTTTGTTGTCGCAAAACAAGGTGGGTGAAGTTGTTGAGGAAGCATGAAGGTCACGCAGTAAATGAGTGATCCAAATAAGTTCAGAAGTCGTGTTTGCCATTGCTCGGTATTCAGATTCACAACTTGAACGCGAGACTGTTGGTTGCTTCTTAGCACTCCAAGAAACAATATTCCCACCAAGAAAAATAGAGTAGCCATACGTGGAGCGACGAGTCTCAATGAACCTTGCCCAGTCGGCGTCGGAATAGGCAACAAGACTTCTAGCGTCGGAGTAGGCAACAAGAGATATGCCACGGGATCGTTGAAAAGTGAGACCAAAGGATAAGGTGCCCTTGACATACCGAAGAATACGCTTGACCGCTTGAAAATGATCGTTGGTAGGCGCGTGTAGAAATTGGCTCACTTGATTCACCGCATATGATAAATCCGGCCTAGTAATCGTTAAATATTGTAAATCCCCAACAAGCGAACGATACAAGGTCGAATCTGAAAATGGATCACCATGACTAGTGAATTGTGCAGACTTGGTGAGAGATGTTGAAGCAGGCTTGGCATCCAGTAAACCGACCTTTGTGAGAATATCATGGGCATACTTAGCTTGAGTAAGGAACAAGCCATTAGTCGTATAGGATACTTCGAGTCCTAAATAATAATGTAATTTGCCCAAATCTTTAATGGCAAATTCCTTATGTAGACGAGAGATAAACTGCGAGATAAACTCTGTATTGTTGCCCGTAAGTATGATATCATCAACGTAAACGAGAAGATATAAGATGCAAGAGTCTCGTTTAAACACAAACAATGATGTATCGGCCCGACTACATGTAAAACCAAGCTGAAGAAAGAAGGAGCTAAGCCGTTGAAACCAAGCTCGAGGGGCTTGTTTGAGGCCGTAGAGCGCTTTCATAAGACGACAAACATGATTAGGATAACGGGAGTCAATAAACCCCGGTGGGTTCTCCATATAGACAGTCTCATTAAGGTGTCCGTTCAAAAAAGCGTTCTTCACATCTAGTTGATGAAGGGGCTAATTTTTTAGGACAGCAAGGGAGAGAACAATACGCACAGTAGAAGCCTTCACAACTGGGCTAAAGGTGTGAGAATAATCTAATCCTGGAATCTAGGTAAAACCTTGGGCCACAAGACGGGCTTTATATTGTTCAATGGAGTCGTTCGACCGAAATTTTGTACGAAAAAACCCATTTTGAGCCGACAACATTCGAAGCAAGCGGCCGAGGAACCAAGTCCCAAGTTTCGTTAATGCGAAGAGCAGACATCTCTTCATTCATTGCCTCTACCCATTTCGGATGTTTGGCAGCAGATTTGAAACCCTTGGGGTCTTTTTGAGCAAAGAGGGCAACTTGAATAGGACTGGAGTAGCAAGATCAGCAAAGTGTCTTGGCTTAAAAAATACCTGCACAAGATCGTGTAGTCATAGGATGCACGGAAGGTTGCTGAATTGTAGGGGGAGGCGATGTAGGAGATTCGGCGGCAACAGGTTGCTGAACTGCAGGTGACGTGGCAGCTGTAGGCGCTGATGAAGGGGGCACATCATCAGGACAAAGAGAACAAGAAGCAGGAGGCTTCGATGGACTAGGCCTAGCAGATTGATGATTGTCACTGGGCTTTGATTGGGCCGGCAGTAACAATGTAGGCTCCTCAAAATGTGAGAACACCAATTGTGCAAGATCTACAGAAGAAACGGTGTCAGCAAAGGGAAAAGTATTTTCATCAAACTTAGCATGCCGAGTTGTGAAAATCTAAGAAGTTGATGTATCCAAACATCGATAACCCTTATATTGAGTGTTGTACCCTATAAACACACATGAAGCACTGCGCAGTGCAAGCTTGTGAGGTGAGTAATTTCGTAAATAGGGAAATACACGACAACCAAATGTTCGAAAAACATTATAATTTGGTGTAGTATTAAACAACAACTCAAAGGGAGACTTATGTTGTAACACCTTAGATGGCAACCGGTTTATAATGTAGACCGCGGAGCTGAAAGTATCAACCCATAAAGAGGCAGGAGCATTTGCATTGAAAAGCATGACAAGGCCGGTTTCGGTGATATGAAGATGCTTATGTTCAGCACGCCCGTTTTGTTGAGGCGTGTAAGGATACGACAAGCGGTGATGAGTTCCATTTTCAGTTAGTAAAGATCGAACCTGATGATTAAGAAATTCCGTGCCACCATCACTTTGAAATACTTTAATCTTGCATGAGAATTGGGTTTGAACAAACTTCAAGAAATCCGTTAGGATTTTGAAAAAGTCAGATTTATGTTTCAATGGATAGAACCAAGTGAAACGAGAAAAATCATCAACAAATATCGCATAATATATATAACCATCAGTAGACATAATAGGTGTGGGTCCCCACAAATCACAATGAATCATATCCAAAACATGCAAAGATCTTTTCTCATTGAGTTGGAATGGTAACTTGTGGCTTTTAGAAAGTTCACAAGAGGAGCAAACATTTGGTTTAGGTAAAATAGACGTAACAAATAGCCGACCATGTTTATTTAATAACGGAATTGTATCAAACGCAACATGTCCTAAACGATTGTGCCAGAGCTTGTAAGAAGCACAAAGTCGGTTGGAATTAAGTTAAGCCACAAGTGCTTTATGACCTTGCTCGAGCACATAGAGACCACGGTCACATCTACCCCTTGCTAGTATTTCCTTTGCTTGTCGATTCTGAATAGTGAAAGCATGATCAGAAAATAACACATCAACCGAAGAATCAGAGGTTAATTTGCTAATAGAAAAAAGATTCTTCGTTAGTCGAGGAACAACAAGAACATTCATTAAATCAATGTTCTTGGTGATAGAAGCATTACCAATACGAGAAATATTTAAAATATTACCATTACCGAAGGTAACATGATCATTTCCCGTGTAAGGCATTGAAGAATCGAGATTGGCAGCAGATGATGTCATATGAGCGGAAGCCCCAGAATCGACAAACCAATCAGAAGTGTCATTGTGAACATTACACTTAGCATGAAAAGCGTGTGCCAAGTTTGCATCGATAGAAGAACCACGGTGTGCAAATGATGGAAGATCGGGACACTGATTTGCATAATGGCCATCTTTCCGACAAAGTTGGCAGTGGGGTGGACGATGACCCCGACCCCGACCACCTGAACGACCCCCACGGTTTGAAGATCCACCGCGACCCGAAGAGCCACGGTTTGAAGATCGACCAGATTCGGCATTGAAGGCAGCAGGAGGTGTGGAGGAGCCATGGACCGATTTGAGAAAAAGCTCGTGACCCTCGGCCTGGGAAAGGAGATCACGAAAGGGAGGCGGTGGTTTGACAGCCCTGTGAGCCGTAGAAAAAATCTCAAAAGAAGGACCGAGACCACATAGAAACCAATGAGTTTTATCCATGTCGTCCACCGGTTGACCAATAGCAGCAAGTTGATCGCAAATAGACTTGAACTTGCAACCATATTCTGAAACAGACGAAGTCCCTTTGTGCAATTGATGAAGAGAGTCACGAAGATTCTGCATGTGTTCCACAGAATCATGGCTATAGGCGGATTCAAGAGCTCGCCAAACAGCACTAGCAGTAGAGAGACCAATAACCTCGGCCATGGACTCTTCAGTGAGAGAGGTTTGAAGAATCAGAAGAGCACGTTGGTTTGCTTCCTGCCATGTAGAAAAATCAGGATTGGGAGAAGTTTTACCATCGTTAAGGATGGTGTGTGGAGGGGCGGTTAAAGTTCCATCAATATAACCGAGAAGGTGTTGATAGGATAGGATAGGAGGGGAAGAAGCTAATTTTTCCAGAGAAGGTAATTGGTAGATGAGAGTTTTATGGTTAACATATGGAGAATAGTAGCTAGGGGAAGAGTGGTATCATTGGAGGAAGAAGAACCGGCAGCCATGGAGGAAAGGAAGATCTGCGATAGGTGAAAAGAGAGAGAATCGAGAGGCTGATACCATATAAGGTTTATGAATCTCCAATGATAATGGAGAGATTGGCATTCAACAATATATATAGTACATGGTTACAAAGGAATAGGAAATGATTACAAAAGATTACAACAATATTAGCTATAATTCAAGATTCCCACAATCTCTAGAAGATTGTTGGGATATCACGTTTATAGTTTCGATGCCTCCATATCAAGTATAAAGCTATCCATACTATCGTCTTCCAAATCGATTGTCTTTTTCTCCGAATTGATTGAGAGTCCACACATATAAGAAGCTCTTCAAGCAAGATAGATGATGAAAGACTCCACCCCACCAACGAAAACTATCCTTCCATAATTGAAACACCTGCGATTGACAATTGACAAAAACAATGAACCAAAAGACTCGGTCTTAAGTCCGCAACACTGAAAAAGTAACGAGGGGATATCCAAACCTTTGTCGTGTAAGGTCGTCCCTCACCGGTAACTTCCCCCATCTAAGCCTCCACACGAAGATCCTCACCTTCCTCGGGGGTAACGATTACCATTGAGTTGGGACAACAAGTAAAGGTACCTGCAAAAATTTCTCTTCAATCAAGAAACAAAGCTCCTTGACCGAAAAAGATCCATCCTTATGCCACCAATACCAACCATCTTTCTCAATAGAGCATCTAGGGACATTGCTAATAAGAGATCCTAGCTCCTCAAACTCACTTACTAATCTACCTCTAGGTTCTCGAATCCACCCCCACGACCTACACCAAGATCCTTCCCTCTACGACACTCAATATCTCACCAAGACACCGCTTTCCCTTTCGAGCCTAAACAAACGAGGAATTTTTCTACCAAGTCTAAAATTTCCTAACCATCTCTAACCAAAAACAAGTGTCACCCCTATCCCCCACCTTGTTTCGGAACTGAAAAGTGAATGTCACTATTCTACAAATATTTGCCCACTCTCAAAACCCCACACCACGCTCCCAACAACCTATCCACACGGATCAAGTTCCTAATGAAGTCAAACCCCCATCCTCCCCGAAAATGCTTTTGATCACCCGAACCCACAACGCGTCGAAAAAAGTCTTGAAACGCCGCCACCATTTCCCGAAGTGACCCCGACTATCGGCCTGAAGGCTGCCCCCGTAATCGCAACGACCCAATTGCAAGAGCGGAGCTCTACCAACTAAGTTATATCCCCCCGAGCACTCCCAACTCCCACAAAGGAGAACTACTAAGAATTGTTTCCCACTTTACCCAAGCCCATTTTCGATTAGAGTCTGACCCCCCGAAAGAACTCTCGCCTCACACTTTCAAGAGACTGAATGACCCTTGTCGGCACACGAAAAAGTAGTAGTATAGAGTAAGGCTATCTAAAACCGATTTCATAAGAGTAAGTTGCCCACCCGAAGAGAGACACCGAACTTTCCAAGACAATAATTTAGATTTGAACTTCTCGACAATATGGCTCTAATTACCAACTTTGTTCATATTTTTCCCAATCAAGAGCCCGAGATAGCTGAAGGGAAAGATACCATAGTCGCAACCCATCTCCAAAGCTATAGACATAACTTCACTATCTGAGACTCCCACACCATACAACTTACTTTTGGCAAAGTTTAATTTTAACCTCGAAGCCATTTGGAAACATTTGAGGATCCCTATTAAGTTTCTCAAATTTGCAGCCTTCCACTCACCAAAAAAACCATGTCATCCACAAATTGAAGGTGGGAAATACAAACCTCATTCCGTCCAAACCGAGATGCCATTGAATACTCCACTACATCGAGCCTCCTGCATAACCACATTAAGGCCCTCAACTAGGAAAAGGAAAGGAAAGGAGATAACATGTCTCCTTGATGTAGACCACCTTGCGTATTGAATTCAAGTGTCGATGAGCCGTTGATAAGAACGGAGACTACCGCAGAACTCAGTCAAGCTCGAATCCGTCGCACCCATTTTCCACCAAATCTCATTTGAACCATGATATCCATAAGATAGTCCAAGTTAATGCAATCAAAAGCCTTTTCAAAGTCAACCTTGACAATAGCTGATTTCCTTGCAGATTTTTTTGCGAAGGCTAAAGTGGAGTCTGCATGCAATAAGCACAAAGTCCAAGAAAAAACTTCCTTCTACAAAAGCTTTTTGCTCCTCTCCGATAAGCTTTCCGACGACTTTCTTGAGTATTTACGCTAAATTTTTTTACAACTATTTTATACAAACACCCAATTCAACTAATTGGCCTAAGAGCATCTCCAACAGCTTCTCTATTTTGGAGAAAATGAAGGAAATGGAGATTTTGAGTGTAAAATGAGCTCCAACAGCCTCCCCAAAACTTTCTCCAAAATGGAGAAAGTAGGAGATATAATACATTTTCCTCCAAATTTGAAGATATCCCCAAAAATGATTACCAAGAGAGAGAAATAATTTTTTATTACATTCCACCAATGAAATTTTTTGAAATGAATTGTTTAGGTGAGAGAAATAATATTTTATTAAATATATAGAATATTTTAATAATATAATCAATGATTTATCTCTAAAATAGGGAAACTGTTGGAGATGATTGTAAATTTTTTTGGAGATTTTGACTTTTAGTTCTCCATTTTGAAGAAATTTTGGGAAAGTTGTTGGAGATGCTCTAAAACTATCAAAATTAATGGGGTCTGATATCTTTGGGATCAACGCTAAGAAAGAAGAATTACAATCCTTGTTAATTGATTCCTTTTCCCAAAATTGATCCATCACGTCCATAACCTCACTCTAATAATATGCCAACACTTTTTGATGAATTTAAAGTTAAAACCATCCAACCCGGGAGCTTTTGAAGAGTCGTATTGCTTAACCGCATTCCAAACTTCATGTTCCAAAATTTTAGCTTCGAGAAGATCAGCCTCCTCACTGCTCAAGTATTTGTCCAGATCTTCACACCAAACGCCATCGACCATCACCTTGGAGATGTTACATTTACTGAACTTTCTTTTTAGAGATGTATGGAATTTTTTTGAATTCTCATCTCCTTCCGATAACCATATTCTCCTCGATTTTTGCCTTAAAAACCCGACTTTGTATTTTCCAAATCAACCCATTTTGAACGACCCATATTCCAAGCCAAAATTTCGTCCTTAGAGAGGCATCTCTTTTCCGCTTCCAATTCTAACGAACAAGCCTTTTTTTTAGAATTATCTAACTCCTCTTCTATTTTTCCAAAGACTTGCTCCAAAATTTAAATCTTCCTTAACCACTTTATAAATTATAATATTATAAATTGTAACCAAAATAAATAGATAATTCATACATAATTTAGTTCGAACTAATTACCATTTTCATTAAAAAGGTAACATAATAAAACGCATTTAAATAATATTATTGTGTTTTAAATTATTAGCTCTTTAATACGTTTGAAAAGAAAAAATGAAATTTAAAATATATCATATTTATATAAATATCTATATTATATTATAAAAACGGTATAAAAAATTCTTAATTACAACATTTTAAGCACAAGTTACAACTAATTAAAGTCAATTACTTAATTTACAATTTCTTAATGCTTTGGTACAACCTTTCCAAGCACAGTATCTCACATAATCATCTATTTGTGGAATGGATACTCATTTATTAATATAACTATTTGTTTTTTTTTGTGGAGGATTTTATAAAATACACTTTATATTAGCATAATTTATTTTAAATGTAGATTTTACATTTAAATCTATATTAATGAGATGTAATATAAAATCTTTTTTCTTCCGTATTTTTTTATATTATATCTCATAATGATTTTTCCATATTTTATTTTATAAAATCTTTTTCCATATTTTATTTTATAAAATCTTTTTACATAATGAGATGTAATATAAACTCTTTTTTCTTCCGTATTTTTTTTGCTAATATAAAATCTATTTTATTTTATAAAATCTACACGTATTTTATATTAGCATAATATAAAATCTACACGTATTTTTTTTGATAATATAAAATCTACACGTATTTTTTTTCACGAGCATTAAAAGAAGAAAAAAAAGGTTGATATGAATAAAAAATAAAAAATAACGAGATACACTAATAAATTATCGTATTCTTTAAAATAAAAATATTCCACAATACTTTCCAAATTAACCAAGTGTAATAAAAATAAAATAGAAACGATGTAGATATAAAAGTATTCTTCCATATTTTTAATATATTTACATTTAAATGTAAAATCGAAAATGAAAATAAAAGATTTTAAAATATTATCTACATTCACTATAAATATATATAGTTTCTCTATGTATCATCCGAGTACAAGAAGAAGACGAACGGTCGGGTGTCAATGGTGAACCTACAACTGAACAAAAGGTATTCCACTATATTTTTGTTTTTTTTAAAAACTACTTTTTTATATTTTATTTTATTTAGTGAGGATTTGTTTATATTTTTCAAAACCCACAATCATATTTTTCGAAGTAGGGGAATAAGATATATATACATATATTTATTTTTATCGATTAATACTATGAGGTCTTGAAGTCAACAGTCAGATAAATATGTTGTGAGACATGTCGTTTGAGTTTTAAATAATATAATACAAAACTATTACCAATATTATTGTACAAACTCATAACAACAAACGATTAAGAATATATGCAAGTTAACCACTTATGAAAATACATTCGTTTTTCACATTGTATTTCATTAATTGTTAACAGAGAAATTACGTTTCATTTTAACTCGGTTCAATATTCCAATAAAAAATTTATCCTCCCGTGCAATGCACGGGCCCAACACTAGTAATTTATAATATAAACAAATATCAATTAATTACAAATAGATAAATTAAAATTACATAGATATCAAACTTAATGGACTATTTTAATTGTACAATATATCAACATTAAATTGGTCTTAATAAATTCTAGAACACCAAATATATTCTTATATTATTTATCGACATCAAAATGGTACAAGATTTGGTATTAAATTGAAGAGAAATTGTGTTGTTTTGGAATTTGGTGTTAGGTTAAAAATCTGTATATATAAGAAATAATATGGTGTCTAGCTTTTTGTCCTATATTTTGAACTTTATTATAAAAAAAATGTCATAATCATATTCATCGTGCTATTGTTTAATTTGAATGAAAATAAGGGAAAATTTGTACGAAATTTTGGTTTTGTAGTTGTTCTATGCATGTATCTAATAAGTTACATTATTCAAATATTTTAAATACTTAAATGTCTTTACTAATAATATGGTTATGTTTGGTGACTATTAGTTAGATTAATTTTTAGCTTACTAAAGAAAAATAAACGTTTTTGGTATGTTACTTCAAATAACTTTTAATAAGTTACAATTTTTTTTAAAAAAATACCCCTTACACTGAATTGAGTAACTTATTTGAATGTACTTTTTGGTCATTTTACATGAATTACCATATAACTTATTAACTAGTTTTTAACAAACGTGATTAACTTCTCAACTAGTATCTTTTTAATCAACAGCTAGTTTTCAACTGATAGCTAGTTTATCAGTTAACAACTAATCACTTATCAATTAATTAATTACATTAATAAAAAAACTAATTAAATATCATGAACGGTAGTTCGTCGGTAATTTCCGACGGAACACCGACCAATATCCCACTCCGGATAATTTTCCTAATGAAAACATAATCCGTTGGTAATTCGTCGGGGAATTTAAATATTTCCGACGGATAGGAAAAGTATTTTAAAAAATTTTGTGCGCGATAGACCGAGAATGAAAATACACCCTCCTAGTAAGAAAAAAACTCAAAATTTATGTTTGAAAATAAAAATAAAACTTACAACCGGTGGTTCAACATGTCTTGCTATTTTAAAAAAACCGGTAAAAATTCGAAATTTATATCGATATTGATGTCAAATTAAAGTTCAAAAAGTTCTCTTTTTTTGTTATAGTGTGTATAATTTAAAATTTTATTATGCAAAAAGTTATTTAGATTTAAAATAACAATTAATGTAATTTATTTTAGTTTTATTGATGGAGTATATATAAATATATATATATACAAACACACAAAGGAAGGATCGTGTGAGAATAAAAGTTAAAATGAGAAGTGTAAGGAGAGATATGGACTCTTGATCACTTTTAATCTCAAAACAACCTATGAATTGTGTTTTAGAAGGGAGTTGATCCCGTATATCTCATTAGCGTTGATTTCAATTAGGATTTATTTAAAGCGGAGATCCATTCTTACCCGTCTCACCACCCTATATATATATAGGATGAAAATGAAAATAATGATTGAGTACTTAATGATTATTCTATATTTTAATTTTTTTTTTGAACAACAGATAATAATTTTATTACCCAGAAACTTGAAGTCCAGAGAGATGAAGGGCTCCCGATACAAAACCACACAGACCGAAAAACGATTAATACAAGCTCCTCTACAAAAGTCTACCAAAGCACCAAACAAAAAAACCATACACTACAAGAAAGAAAGGTGCAATTTGCGAGAGGCAAATCCCCATCTCACCATCCTTTTGTGAGCAGTACCCACCCAAATTAACCCCAACAATAGACCTGACAAACGTATCGTGTCGTGTCAGGTTCAAAGTTAAACGGGTTGAAAGTGTCTAACCCTAACCTGACCCGTTTAATAAACGAGGTCAGAAAATCCCAACCCTAACCCGATTCGTCTAACCCGACGCAGACCTGCCTAACCCGTTTAACATTTATAAAACTAAAATTTAAAAATCGAAATTCACAAAAAAAAATACAAATAAAAAATTCAAATGAAAGCATTATAAATCCAAATTTTATAGTTCAAACTTATAAATTATAACCCAATCTAAAACATTAAAAAGAAAACTTAATATATATATATATATATATAAACGGGTTATTCAGATCATTTTCGAGTTGAAATTTTTGATCCTAACCTTACCCGTTTAATTTTCGTGTCGTGTCGTGTCAACCCGTTTACTTAAACGGGTTGAAATGTATTACTCAAACACGTTTATTTCGTGTCGAGTTCGTGTCGGGTTAACGTGTCGTGTCATTTTTTGTCAGGTCTACCCAACAAGCAGCTAATAAGCACTCTCCGATCTTCCTCCAGCAGCGACCGAACCGAAGCAACCCCTTAGCAGACTTTTTCACAAGCTCAACCTTCAATTCCATAAGGTTCTGAAAGCCACGTAGTCCATTTTAGTGCTAGCTCTTTATCTCTTCTTGAGACCCATTCAAAAGCTTTTAATTGGAACTCAAAAAATAAGCTTAATATGGAGCCTCTAAACTTTTCAAAAACCATTTTATTCCGATTCACCCACACTAGATATAGAAAACACCAACTCACCGCCATCCATCTTCTCGATCCTTTACCATTATCACCCAATTGGGCCCCCGCACCTATCACATAGTTCACGGAATTTACCGATTCTAAATCAATCTTCCACCATCTTCCTACAAGTTTCCACAAGCTCTTAACCGTGTCACAATTGATAAGCGTGTGCTCGATGGATTCTATTTCTTTACCACATCTTGGGCAAAGAGTGAAGTCCAAATCGACCCCCAATTTGTCCAACACCGAACGTGATGATAACCGACCTAACTTTGTTCTCCACACAAAAATACTAACCTTCTTCGGGACCACTTTTATCCATATCGTTGCTTCTAAATTTCCATCCAACGAATTACGCTTTTCTTCTAAAATTTCCTTTATTTTCTTTAGCGTGAAGTCACCTTGAGGATCTAAACTCCAAGTCGCCCTATCTTTTGTACCTCCCCTTGGTAGATGAGTCGCTACCATGTAACACCCTTATTTTGGAAAGAACAACTCTTTAAAATTTTCGATATTACATCAAACAAAAGATAAATCTTCTTCCTACAAATCTAAACTTGATACACTTCCAAAATAAAATTCTATATTTAACCTCATCAATCAAAAACTCCAGTCTTATACAAGGACTGAAACCTAAGTCGGTGTTACTTAACTCCAAACATAAGTTACTCTTTTCAAACAGACGCGGAAGACTTCACAAGCTAAGCACTCATCGAGCACATAACTAACTCTCCTCTCTTCACAGTGTCACTAGGACTATTCTCAACCGAACCTGTTGCACATGCCGACAAATATAAATGTTAGGCTAACGCCTAGTGAGTTCAAGAGTTTACAGCATGAATAAATATATCGTTGAAAGGAAGGGATGCAATTAAAATCATACTCTTTCAAAATGATAAGCTTCGATTATGAAAACGACTCGTTGTCCAAAAATATGCATTTTAGGCGAAAGAACCACTAATATAAACGTTTTCCAATCCAAACTATTTTAAGGGCGAAGATCCCAATATAAAACGTTCTTTCGTAAATTAAATTCAACCCAAAACTCACTCCAAATGAGAATAGAAATCAAACTCCCGAGTGATGAAAAGCGGATAAAATTTTATATCCCGAAACACCCAAAACACACGGGTGGGACGTAATACTCAACCCATAATCATATATAAAATCCGTAAATGTAAAACGTCACTGAAAACATGGATACTAGACACAATACCCAAAACAACACTTTTCAGTGACGGGGAGACCCGATTCCATAAAATGTGACGGTACACAAAGTAAGCCCCATTTTATGTTGTTAAGACTAGTCATATAAACAAACACACGTAAGGGATGTCAGACTCGGTGGCTTTAAACTTACACCCACGGAATGTCAACTTCAACCACCAAAGGTCCTTACGTTGAGTTCCTCATCCAATATCGTGTACTAGTACTAGGACTTACAGCCCAATCCGATGCCTAAACGTGCCTCAATGTGGAAAACTAGCGTTCCATCATTGGACATAATGATTCCAAGCTCAAAGGATGTCAGGCTCGGTAGCTTTAAACGTACACCCACGAGATATCAACTTCAACCATAAAAGGTCCTTACGTTGAGTCCCTCATCCAATATCGCAACCAAAGCTCTAAGTCGAGCTATCAAAACTGGACAAATGTCCTAAAACCTAATCATAATAAAATACTAGGTCACAGGTTTAAACAACCAAATGACTCATTGTCAAAGGAAATAAAATGCAATAAAATGTACTCGACCAACGTTTATGCAAACACGTGCTCTAAGGTACACGACCAACTCCAACACAACTTACATTGAGACAGATCATTTTCCAAACAAGGATATACCATTGACTCTTTCAAAACGTCTCATATCACAAGGATGAACATTTCTCCAAAACACATAGTAAGTGTATTTACACCAAAAGACTTATACCCGTAAAATAATTCGTTAAAATTGTCAATGCTTAAGATTTGCTCATCAAAATACTTGGAATGCACCTTTTCCCCAAAACCAAAAGATGTACAATTCCCAAAATATTCACAAGGTCGGGAATGACCAAAACCCAATGACTCACACGTTGATACTTTCAAAACATTTCATAACCCGAACTATGCATATTTCCAACAAACACAAAAATGCATATTTACCAAATAATCCCCATTTTATGCAATGCATTATTAAAACATTTCCCTTAATGGATTATTTATCAAAATGCCCCAAAAGTCCCAAATTGGGGGGGGGGGGGGGGGGGGGGGTTACAAGGTTTACAAAGCCAAACACCTCAAATACTTAAACTCACCAAATAACTCAACAAATGATAATTTCATGTAAACTTATAACACTTTAAAATAGACATTTTGGCATGTACAACGTTTTCACAAATCAACTTGAACTCACCTTGCTAGATTTAGGCTAAATCTAAATTTTACCCCACTTAGAGCTTCTTTGAAGAAACTTGAATCCACAAGCACAATCCTTCCAAAACCTGGATCCACACATGTCCAACCATAAATAATCATATTCAACCCCTTAGAATTGTTCCCCAAATATTTATATGAACATCTCATCTTTTATCAAAACCCTAATTTTCCATACTTGAAGAAGAAGAAGATTACCTCAACCAATAGCTTGAATCCACCAACCAAAACACTTCTAGGTCACCAAAACGAACCATAAGCTTCCAATCTTCAAATGATGAAAATGGCTGGATGAAACCCCACGAACTTGGTGATGAAGATGGAGGGGTTATGGCTCTAGCTCCCAAATCTTGCTAGATGAAGAAGAATCACATGGTTTTAGAAGGAAAAGGCTCCAAAATAGGTTAGGGTTTGTTTGGGGAGTATGGGGGTCGATTTGGGAGAGAAAAGGGGGATGGATTTAGGGTTTGTGTGAGAAATGAGGGTAGATGCGGGATCACTTCTTTTTAATAAGACACAGTGGTCACGCACGGATGGCGACGCAGTTCTACCCGCGCGGACCACTGGAGCCGCGAGGAGACAGAACCTCGCACGGTTCGTGGCGCGACTCAACTCGCACGGAGAGCCGCGCGGGGCACTGTTGGTGTTTTCTTTTGCTTCTCTTCGGCCAACGATTTCGGGGTATTATATACCACGTTCATTAATTCCTCCAATTCTCCCTGCTCCCGACCCCTCGATTCTTTTCTCCAATTCCAATATTTGCCTTGTTGTACTCCTCTATCCAACATCGAAGCCTCTTTGACCACTTCAAGTTGAAATAGCTGATTGAATCTCTCCTTTAACCTCCCACTTGAAGTCCACCTATCCTCCCAAAACCTTATGTTTGTTCTGTCCCCCACTCTCTTGCCAAAAAATTCCGTGAATCGAATTCCTACCTTATCTATCAATTTCCTTACCTTGATAATGTTTTCCCAAATCGAGTTACCCCTGGTTCCCTTGATTGACCCTCCTTTAGCCCCCTGTCCCACCCATATGTGCTTTTTTTAACCCGTACCTATAAACCTCCCCTTTCCGACGAACCCAATACCCTTTCCCATTTTACCTACGCTCGACCATTCCTCATAAGCCAATTCTCACCGCCCCCCCTCCCCCCCCCCCCCCCCCCCCCAAAAAAAAAAAACCAACACCTTACCCTCTCTGGTTCTCTCAACAT
Source organism: Arctium minus (assembly GCA_954870635.1). Classification (NCBI taxonomy): domain Eukaryota; kingdom Viridiplantae; phylum Streptophyta; class Magnoliopsida; order Asterales; family Asteraceae; genus Arctium; species Arctium minus. The sequence goes on along the minus strand of OX941080.1, from coordinate 37,541,497 downwards.
AGTTAACGGGGTACGAAACAAAGATAAGTAGTATAATGAGACACTACCAAGTACCGATCTTACCAACATCCATCTTCTTCCAAATGATATCATTGTTGCTTTCCAATCCGAGAGCTTATTTTTCATTTTTTCGATCACCAAATTCCAATGAGCAATTCTTCTCATTGACTCACCTACCGCAAGACCAAGATAAATGAACAACAATTTATCGTAGCCACACCCCAAACTTTGTGCCCAAGATTGCACCTCCTGTCCCTGGACTACCACTCCGAAGATTTTACTTTTATTCACATTCACTTTGAGGCCCGAAACCAAATGAAAGCACTTTAAAATCTTCATTAAATTTGTAACATTTATAAAGTTCCACTCTCCAAATTGTTTATCAGTGGTTATATATCAGTTAGCTTTTCTTGAGTTCAATAAGCTGTAAAAGATTGTATATATACATTAATTACTTGAAACTTTGAAATTTAAGTAATTATTCATTATTTAAACAATACTTAATGTTTAATTGTTTTAAGTTTTGTTTTTTTTATATAAATGCTTTATAATATAGTATAGATATATAAATATAAAAACATAACCTGTTTAAAATTATATTCCCTGCTTTATAACAAGTTGGAGCTTTGAAGATGTAAAATTTAAAATAGTAGTGAATGACGTTCAAATAAGACATAAAGAGATGTTTTTAGAATCACTTTTTGTCTACTAACTTCTACATCATTTTATCAAATGATATAATTTTTTTTTGAAGAAAGAAAATATTTACTTGTTTCAAAATATATCCACAATATAAAGATATATAATTTTAAAAGAAATTAAAATTATTACATTTTCAAATAAAATAGATGAGAGTTTTATCTTTAATAATAATGAAAAATAATAAGTTTATTCTATCTTAAAAGGAAAGAATTAAAAATGAGACACTCATTTATTTTATAACATAAATAATATTTTATTTAGGAAAATGAAAAGATAGAAAAACAAGGAGCGCATGTGGTGACTGGTGTGTTGACACCCTGATCCTGTACTTGCGGGAGTAGGCGCTTTTATAGTAGTCGCCGTACAATTCCCATTTCCTTAACGAATTAAAGCAAAAAAAAAATATGTGGACAGGCTACGACTTACGAGGAGTACTAGGATGTGTGGGTACCACATGACTTATTACAGTTGTAACCTATAGATTCTTGACACGTATTCCAATATGACCTGGATCTTCCTTTAACATCATTTTGAGTAAATTACAAAGATGGTCCTCTGGTTATCTGAGAATTACAAAGATGGTCCTCTGGTTATCTGAGAATTACAAATTGCGTTTCTCCAAGTCCTTTTAATTTTATGGATTAGGCACCTGTGATTTGTTTTTGGTTATGGATTGGTTCCTTAACCCTACATTTGTTTTAAAACAAATCGTTTAACATGGGGTATTTTTATTTCTTTTTAAATGTGTATAGATAGATTATATTTAATATTGGTAACTTTATTTATATAAATTTAAAAATGCAAAATGACAAAAATAACTAAACCGAAGCAAATTGACCCAACACTCGAAAGTAGGATTATTTGTAAATATTATAGTATATTCTTCGTAAATACATATAGATGCATTAGTACATCACAACTTCCCCACCGCCTAAAACAACACCTTCGGCCATCCCCTCTTCTTTGACCACATCTTCTCTTTGCCGGCCACATTGACCCATCCCCTTCTCTTTATCGAGTGAAACCCCTCATTATGACCTCCCTTCCCCACATCCCAAATCGATCACCACTAAAACCACCATCAGACTTGCAACCTCCCTTCGATAGACCACCACCTTCATGTCATGATCCCCGCTTCAAAGCTTGCCACTTGCTACCATGTACATTAATCCCAAACCATTTTTTTTATAAATTTGTTTAATATAGGCTTAATAATATAATGTTTTTTATATAAAAAAATTAAGTATTTTGTTAGAATTCAATGATTATCTTATATATTTTAATGACATCTAGAAAAAATAACCAATTACATATTTAACAATATAATTAAAACAAAATTATAGTAATATAATATATTAATTAATAGTGATACATGGAAAGATCTGCATAAAAGGAAGACCTGCACATATCAAATTGGTGGGTGCATGTTAGAAGTCTGGAATAGTAATATGTATCTTCTGCTTTGATACTTGTAAATTAAGAGATTTTTAAAATCTTGCATAAAATGAACAGACATCAAACCATAGGGACGAAAATTGTAGTTTACTCTTATTTTTTGTGATGAGTGCTAAACTTTTTTGGAATAATATTTGAAAAAGAATATATGCAAAACTTTTATATTGCAATCTTTAATTAATAGAATATGTTTTTTAATATGTGATATTTAGTTGATTAAATAAGAGTACTTTGTTTCGTACTTTTATCATTTGCACATAAAAGTATGCTTGTATGGAGATTCCTCTTGATCTCAAAAGATGTTCTTAATCAATATAATTATCAGAGAAGAGTTCGAACTCAGTATGTCATATAAAATATTAACACATTAACTGAAAGTTGACATGACCCAAACAAATAAATTTGTGCCCTAGATTTTGGACGTGGTATCAGAAAGATCTTGTCGAACGTATAATATGCACTTTACAAACCATCGATCGTTTGCCGTGTATGCAACACATGTTTAATTAAATTATCTCTAATAATAAAATTTCATAAATAACATGACTAATTCTACTAGAGAAGTTTAAGTATATTTTATCTTGGTGTTTTGGTTCCAAGATAATACATCTTACTAATTCTTTTTCTAGAACCACCATTTGGTTTGTAACAAATGGCATCTCATGACTTACTTTTAATCGGATTATTTATTTATTTATCATGAAATTGTGAGCGGCTTTAATGTAATATTAATGTATTAAATAATTGGAGGTTTTTAAATACATTAAAAAAATATGCCCCATTCCAATGTCAAATTAATATTTCAAAACCACAAGTTTGTGGCGTACTGGTTAAGGCCTGTGGGGGATGTGGTGGGATATCCCATCCACCCCAGGTTCGAATCCAGGCGTACACATCCTGTGGCCACTGGGTTTAATCTCAGGGTTGCATGCTTTCGCAGTCGGTTGCTTTGCCAAGGGATTAGTCTGGGCCATAGACCCAGGACACCCTTTACAATTTTTTTTTTTTTTTAATATTTCAACTTTCAAGGATGGCATAGCATAGTGTCACCATCAATGTAATCATTAATTGATACAACTTCGTTGCATCCAAATAATGGTTTGGTAATATGGTAATGTTCGATAAAAAAAATTGACCGTCAATTTAACATATCTTTGACTTAAAAAAACATTATAAAAATAAATGTAGGGCCGAGCATAGGCTTGTGCAGTTCTGTTCCATTGAACAGAGCCCCCAAATTTATGGGGCCCAAATGTAGTTATGCAATATACATTGATATAATTTGTATTTCTAACATTTTTTACGGGCCAGCCCAATGCAGAGAACAAAATCTTAGGGTTCGTCGTTCAAACTATCTTCATCATCATTGATCGAAGTACTCCTCTATTTCTACACTTCTTTTTTCCAATGGCAACATCGACTCTTCAAATCCTACATCACAACCTCGACGTTTTTCCCCCGATGACAACAACATCATTCAACTTCTTATTTAGAAATCACAAATCTGGAAGCCAACCATCCACGATTGATGATCCAATCTTCAGTTTTTCACTCTTCATCGGTCTATTTCGAGGTTGTGCTCTTCGTTCACTAGTTCAGACATCGAGACTGAGTTCAATATTTTAGAGTCTCGTAGACATTGACTTCGAATTTGTTTTTGTAAGTTTCTTGGAATTGAAACCCACTGATGAATATGATCAAGTTATATAATTAACTGATTTGATTTTGTTTTGTTTAACTGATTTTGATTTTTTAATTTGTTTATTTGCAATAAAACTAATGTTCGTAATCACATATTTTTTTTGAACGGCAAGTAATCACATATTGCCTTCTATGATTTAGTGTTTATTTTGTAATTTTTCTATTAACTGATTTTGATTTCCATTGCTAGTTTGGTTCCCCAGCCCACAAACACTACATGTTTGAAGGAAAATAGTTGAAAATTCGAAGCCATAGGAATTCATTTTGTTATTAGATGATAATAATAATAATATAAAAATTGATTTGTGAATTTTCTAAGCCTTCCATGTTTGTTTAGATAAAATTAGTTCTATTTTGTGACTTTGATTCCCAAGGCTATCCTTTTATATCCACATTGTGAATTTGAATCCAAATTAAGGATTTTGGATTCTTTCTAGAAGCAGTGTAGTTATGTTTCATTTACCTATTTTTGCAGTGGCAATTTTGGTTAGTAAGCATTTATAATAAGAAAATGCTAATTGATATTGTGATTGAACAAGTTAAGGGGTTAATCTCTTTTTTAGAGATATAGAGAAATTGGACTTTTAGATGTTATAGAATTAACAAAGAAAATTGTTATTGAATTTGATATTAATCCATTGTTTCCACAAAAGCGTGAAATTTGAAGGAAAAAACAATTTGAAGAAGTCCAAGTGATGCCTCTAAAGTTACTTCACAATATGCAAATTAGTCATTTAAAGTTAATTATTTTTTGTGTTGTTGAACATACAATTGCTTCATTATGTAAGAGATTTGAACAATACCATGAATATGATTATGTGTCTGGGTTTGTATTTACTTATGATAAGTTGCGTTGGATAATGCATGTTTAAAATTTGTTTCTTCTAGTTTAAGTTGTAGGACTTTTAATATAATATATGACGACGATGAAAAGTTGTGTAACTTGTAATATAATAGATTAGTTTATTTATTAATCGTTGAGTTAATCTATAGTCTTTATTCAGTTGTAACAGGGCCTCCAAAAAAATTGGAACGGCCCTGAACAAATGCTATCAGAATTTTATTAAAATTATTAGCTTTAATTTGTGAAACATTATAACAAAATATTACATTATTTTATTTTGATATATCTCGACGTTCAAAAACAAATTGTTGCACCTGTATATATTTTGAGACCAAGTTTGTGATATTCCACATTAAGTGCAATGTTTATAAAAATTTAACCAAAAGTTAGATGGTTGTTATTAAATCATTCTGTCACAACATTAGTTATGATATTGATGTGGTATACACATATTTCCTGTAATTTGAACCTTTAACAATTAGGGTAGTGACTGATAAGTTAGGTGATATATGATAAACTAGTTAATAAACAAATTATGTTTAGCAAAACTAGTTGATAAGCATGTAAAATATCTATAAAGGACATTTTGAAAAAATAGTCAATTACAATATTTCATAATATAACTAAAACAAATTTCTAATAATATAATATGTTAATTAAAAGAATTTAAAATTGATTATCATATATATGTAATAAATTTTGAATTTGTTAAATTTTTTAAAAAATCTACATTAATTTATGATTTTAAATAACCATTACATATAATATAAATAAAAATAAAATTGATCAACTTCACATATTTTAATTAATTAATAATTTAGAAAATATATAATTAATAATTAAATTAAATATTTTATCAAAATCAATTAATACAGTTTTATTATCTATGAAAAAAATATGTATGACTTTAATTTTTTTGTAACTTAAATAAACATATTTAGAATTTTTATATTTGGTTTTTGATGATTAACTATAATTAATAATAATATAAAAACAATTGATGATTAACAATAATTTTAAATAATTAATAATTACTATTAATGTATAATTTAATTTTTATTTATAATTAATAGTAATAAATAATATTTAATATTAATTAGGGTTACAAGTAGAAAAATTGACAGAAAGCTCCTAAGAAGCTATTCCAACTAGCTTATATTCATTCAAATGGGTATTCAAAAAAATAAGTTATCTTATAAGCTAACTTATTTTTATCAAACAATACCTTAATTAAAAATGATTTTGTATTACCTGCTTCTAGGGCAGAAAACAAAGAGCATTTGTTATATTTTTGTTATTCTTTTTCAGTTAGTTCGTTACCATGGTATCTAATTAATCAATTTCCATTTGTCTTAAAAAATCATTTCCATATTCTTTTTTAGTTTTTCCACAAACAAAACACTACAAAACAAAGGACTTTTACCGATGGAAAAATTCGTCGGTAAAAGTGGGGATCCCGGTGAAAGGCTATCAGAAAAAAGTTGTGGGAAAAGGAAATACCGACGAATCAACGACGAATATTACCAACAAATCACCGATGGTTACCGGTTACTGACGGATGGCCGACAACATCTAACACCGATGGATCACTTATGGTATCCGACATTGACTGATCCCCGATGACGCATATCACCAACGGATTACCGACAAAATTATAAAAAATTAAAATAAAAACATTTAGCGAAGGAATATCCATCGGTAAATTGTTTTTAATTTAAAAAATAATGAAAAATATAGAAGTACAATATAAATACAAAACCTGCCCAAATTTTCACTAAATATCCAAATACATTCAACAATCACGAATTCAAACATCTTAATACGGGTGAGGGGGAGGGGGAAGATTTCCATCGTGGAACTGCTTCATGAAGGCTTTAAACTGTGTGGTCAGCGTCTTCTGTCGACCCTGCTCCTCTTCTTGTCACTTTATTTGCTCCCCCAAGATCTTCCTCGCTCTCCTTTCTTCCTCTAACCGCTCCTCATAGTTCGCAAACTTCTCTTTTAGCGCTTCTACCTGAAATTACTCAACATTTGACAAACATATAACAATGTTAGACGATAAAATCTTAAAACTATAACAATTATTCGACATTTGATAAACATGCCTCCTTATCGTGATTGTCGTGTGAGCTCTTGCTACCGGTACCTCATTGCATATCGGGGATCATGACTGTCCTAAATCCAAATAAACGGCTCTTACGTCGTCCTCCGAAAGTACGCTCCCATAACTCTACGTCATCGGTAGGAATGATGTTGGGATCTGAGCCGATTTATTTCTCTCCCTAAGACGCAAATACGTATCCTACAGTTTACCAAAACAGTGTGTTAACTAACATGCAGAAAATTTGGCAGCATTATGACTGTAATTTGAACATATCCATTACCTATTTTTATCAAAACAATTCTATCTTCTGTCCAACAATGGCGACCCAAACTAAATAAATCATTTAGGTATACAAAATTGAAAAGTTGCATTAATATGTAACAAACTTTGCTCTAATTTCTATCTATTCTATAAAAAATAAACAAAAATCTAGTACGGAAATAGAACTTACCGCCACATGAGCCGCCTTCGGGTAAACGTAGACTGGAGGATCTATGGGCGGATCAGTCGCACCCGATACAAGCTTCCTATTGTTGCAATGCATCCTCTCAAAAACCTCACCAACAGTAGGCTCACTGACCCATGCATCTCTCTACAATAGACAACGTAAATTGTTAGTAGATAACATAATCATATATATATATATATATATATATATATATATATATATATTCATAAACTATATACAATTAGTATAGTAGGTGATAAATTATCAAACGATCCCTATATATGTTGAGCGGCACTAATAGATCCCCTGGTGTTCCTGAATGACATCCCCTCATACTGGGTGGCACGATTGGCCCTGTTGGCCCTAGATTGACGCCTAAATGTGTCAGTATCCCAGACTTGTTAAAACAACACATAAATCAATATAAAAACTACTATAACCCGATACTAAGATTCAACCACATGTACCTGGTTATTCATTTGCATCCAATACTCCCTTGGGATCCATTTCGGATGGTGTGCCCTAAGCGGCGTGAAGTCCTCATCGTCGAACTGTACGCCATCAATATCGAAACCCTGCCTTTGCGGCCCATTTATGGGCATCCCTCATAATGTTCGTGTACCTATTCTGCAAGGTTACAGAAGACATAGTATACGTCCGCCTCCATATAAGGCTCCAAACTAAACTCCCCTTGCATACTTATTTTTGTATTAAGTAAAAAGAGTAGAAACAGATAGTTTTCATGATCTAAAATACAAGCCCAAAAACGATCGAACATAAGTCTGAGGTGTGGCTCAGGGACATCCCCATAGTAAACCTATAGACCAACGAACATGGACTGAAAGATGGTGGTAACCTCCCGGACAACTTGTGCATTCCAAACTTTACAATTGCAAAATATACAAGACAAAAGACATTAGGATCAATTTATTATGTACTAGTTTAAAACCTTATACCACATCTACTTACCTGTCGACTGTCACCCGGACCTCCGGTCGCTGACTCGGATAGCGAGGCGTTTGCTCGAAGTATTGGGGCCTCTAGTCCTCAACACCAACTCAGAGGATGGGTCCATAGCCATGTAATTGTCAGACTTGTCAGTGCCGGGGTCACCATCCTCTGCAGATCTGCTACTGCCCCTACTAAAGCCTCTACCCCTACCCCTATTACCGTGTCCCCTCATCTAAAAGGAGAAAATGGTTCAACTATTCCAAAGTCAAATCGTAGGTGTCAATGCATAAATATACAACAATGAATTATCATATATATATATATATATATATATATATATATATACAAGTCTTTAAATTAATTTAGAGAAGATTTAGATGACTTTAAAACCATAAGTGACAAACACAAATATATAATTCATAAATATAAAGACATAAACATATAACTATTGTGAAATACTCTCTACATAACTAAGTCATGCTAGTCATCAGATGCATAATAAGATAACATAGGTTCGTTTTTGCTATCTGAATCATCGTCTATGTTTTCAAATTCTTCTTCCTCGTCGCTAGCTTCTTTATCGGATGCATCTTCCTCGTCGCTAGCTTCGTGATCAGATACATCATGATGGTCATATGTGGCGACTACGGTAATTGGATACCATCACACCGGTTCTGTCCGATGATCGTAATGCCATGTCATCTCTTTCGTCATCTTCTTTGACATATATAGTCTTTGAAGTTTAGGAATAATAGGCATGTATGTCAAAACCAAGTTTGGGACCTTGCTTCATCCACTGGTCTTGTAACGACTTTCATTGCAATATAGACAGTGGGTGAACTCAGAATCATGCTTGTAAAATAACATGCAATAGTTTTTGCAAGCTTCGATCTTTTCTTTGGTAGAGTAGGCCTTTTCAAACTAATCTTCATCTCGTAGAAGTTACCGAGTAGTTTATCACCCTCGGGTAGTATCTTTTTAATTAATGGAACCACTCGATTATATGTCGTCTCGGGTACATTACATTCGATCTTCCAATTCAACAATCTCGTCGTAGCTCCTAATTTCGAGTAATATGGACACCCATCCCATAAAGGCTCATCAGCAGCTTGTAACATGTCTTAAATCCTTGGACAGAAGGATTAGGGGTTTGTTCCTCTCATGTCATGCCATCATGTACCATGTGATCGTTCACCATTTCAACATACCCTTTCATTATTATATACTATCGGTGTAGAAGATTGACCTACATCTTGATGAGATTCATAGTAATAGGTTTTAATAGGTTTCACCATGTGCCCACCATATGCTATAATAAGGCCCTAAATTGTATCTCGTCAAATGCAGTCTTACGTCATCGCTTTCTTTATGGCGTAAGTTTAGACACTCGGAACAAGGGCATCTAATACGAAGCACTATCCCATCACGTGTAGTTTTCTTTTCAACAGTCCCTTCATTAGCATAGGCATAGTCCAAAAAACCATCTATTACAATGATATAATCGAAACTAAGACACCCCCGACTGTCATTTTCTCTATACATCCATCATCTATCTGTCAACATATTCAATAACTACAATAAAGAAAGTAGTTAGTCTACATAATCAAGGTAGATGTGGTGTAGATGAGTATTTGAAAGGTGTTTTGGATGACTTAAAAACCCAACGTTTAATGGTTTGACTATATGAAAGTCAACCGAGGTTTAAATGAGATAAAAGTGTTTGGGATGACTTTAAAACCCTACGTTTAATGGTTTAAATATTTAAAAAGCAAACCATAGGTTTAAATGAAAAAAGGTGTTTTGGATGAATTTAAAACCCTACGTGTAATGCTTTGACTATTTGAAACTCAACCATGGGTTCTAATTAAGAAAGGTGTTTTGGATGACTTTAAAACCCTACGTGTCATGGTTTCAAACCGTAGGTTTAAATGAAAATGTGTTTTAGATGACTTGAAAACTCTATGTGTAATGGTTTGACTATTTGAAAGTCAAACCATAGGTTTAAATAAAAGAAAGGTGTTTTGGATGACTTTAAAACCCTACGTGTAATGGTTTGACTATTTGAAAGTCAAACCGTAGGTTTTAATGAAAAATGGTGTTTTGTGTTGGGGGATTTGTGGGGTTGCAGAAATCGATGGGTAGAGAGGGAGAGGAGTGATCGACTTGGATAGAATGTGAGATCGCGTGAGAGCTCGCTTTCCTTAAGTGTTATTTCGACCCTATTCTGCCTGGGTATCACGAAATACACTCGAGGATAATCTCAAATTCACCGTATCGATTCTGGCAGAAATCGACACTATTTAAACACCAAGAGAATGTAACCGATGCCATAATATTAATGATAATAATCATCCATTTAATGGAATTGATTGTTAATTGGTCAATTGGTGTAGGTTATAAAATAAATTGGGAGTTACAAAGAACCAATTGGGAGTTACAAAAAGAGATTTTGGAGGTTACAAAACCGCACCTGCAACAGTCCGTCACGCGGGTAGCCGCGCGGGTCAACTCGCGGCACAACCCGCGGGATCCTCTGTCCGTCCCCAAAATCCAGTGCATCACGCGGGTAGCCGCACGGGGTTAACCCGCGGCACAAACCGCGTAATCCACTGTCTCCCACAAGAAACAGTCCACCACGCGGGTAGCCGCGCGGGTTAACCCGCGGCACAACCCGCGTGAGCCACTGTTTCGTCTCACAAACACCAATTAACTGTCCTAACAATCCCGGGTCATAGTTAGCTTACATGAGTGTGCACTCCACACCTCCTAACTGGTGTTATAGCATAGCAACAAACCCCATTATTATCTTTGTGAATCCAATTACATAAAATGACCGATGATTTCACTAAAATCACCAACATTTTGGATGACTTTAAAACTCTACGTGGAATGGTTTGACTATTTAAAGTCAAACGGTAGGATTAAATGAAAGAAAGGTGTTTTGGATGACTTTAAAACTCTCTGTGTAATGATTTGACTATTCGAAAGTCAAACAATAGGTTTAAATAAAAGAAAGGTGTTTTGCATGACTTTAAAATCCTACGTGTATGGTTTGACTATTTGAAAGTCAAACCGTAGATTTAAATGAAAGAAAGGTGTTTTGGATGACATTAAAATCCCTACTTGTGGTGGTTTGACTATTTGAAAATCAAACCGTAGGTATAAAGAAAAATTTAAATGAAAGAAAGGTGTTTTGAATGACTTTAAGCCACAAAGATATGTTTTTAAAAATTTCGCGAGCATAACAGCTATATAATGAATATTTCCAAATATAACAACCACTTGGGTTGTGGCGCACTAGTAATGTAACACCCTTAAATCTGGAAATAACAACTTATTAAAAATTTACTAAATACATCAATAAATAAATCATCTTCAACCACAATTTATGACTTAACCTCAATACAACCATTCATTCTATACAAAAGTCTATGATAAGGACGGGTGCTACTAAAACCCCATAATAGTTACTATCTCCAACGTTGCGGAAAACTTCACCAACTACTTACATTTGCACAAAGTTAAGGCTCAACTCTTCATAGGATTGCTAGGACCAACTCCCAACCTTAAAACCTGATGCACATGCCGACAAATAAAAAGGTTAGGCTTAACGCCTAGTGAGCTCAAGAGTTTTCAACATATATAAAATAATCGCTTAAAAGAAAGGATGCGGTTAAAATCGTAGTCTTTCAATATGATACGTCTTACATGTGAAAATGACTCATTTTCCAATAATATGCATTTTAAACAAAGAACACAAATTTGGACGTTTTCCAAACCCAACCACTACAAAGATGATAATACCAATGTAAGCCGCCCATTTATAAAATAGCTTTAACCCAAAACTCACTCAAAGCGTAAATATAACTTGAACTCTCCATTTATGAAGATACGGTTAAACCTTATATCCCAAGACACCCAAAACACGGGTGGGGCATAATACTCATCCCATAAAATAAAGGGTAAAACCCAATAATACAAAACGTCACCGAAAACTTGGATAATAAAACTCAATACCCAAAAACAACACCTTTCGGTGACGGGGGATTCCCGATTCCATAAAATGTGACGGTCCACAAAGTAAGCCCATTTTATGTTGTTATGACTAGTCATATAAACAAAAGTATACGCAAGAGATGTCAGGCTCAGTAGCTTTAAACGTACACCCACGGAAACTCGATTTCAACCCCGTCGGGTTCCTATGTCGAGCCCCTCATCTAATATCGTAATACTTGAGCACGAAGGACTTATACCGCACCTGGTACCTTAACGTGCAACACGAAGGACTTACATCGCACCCGATACCTAACGTGCTTCATCCAATAACACCAACAAGGATCGAAGTCGAGCTACCAAAACTGGACAATTGTCCAAAGACTCCAAATCAAATAAAAATACCAAGCTGCAGGCTTAGCACCCATTGACCCATTGATAAATGAAGTAAAAATACGATAAACGCACTCAACCAACGGTTATGCAAACACAACGACTAAAAGTAAGATTAGTTCAAAACTCACATTAGTTGAGGCACCCATTTTTCCAAATGACTTATACCCTTATATTTCCAAAATGCCTCATAACCCAAATGACATGTATTTTTCTCTAACTTAACTGCTGATAAGAATGAAAATCATAAAATGAGACTATAAACACTCTTTCAAGTACCTCACATAAAAGTGCAAGTGACACTTTATAAAACACTCCATTTCATGATGATGCATAAAACCCGACAAACATTTAAAAGCGTAAATCTTTGACCAAAGATCCATTCATGCAATAAGACTTCAAAACACGTTCATTTATGACACATATATCAAATGCCCAAAAATCTCAAATGTGGTGTTATACAAAGTTTATAGAGTTTAATACTTCAACTAATCAAAGATTAACAAATACCCCAACATTTGATAATTTCATGTAAAACACATAAACACTTAAAATGGACATTTTGGCATGTACACCGTTTTCACAAATCAACTTGAACTCAACTTGCTAGATTTAGGCTAAATCTAGATTTTACCCCGCTTTGAGCTCCTTTGAAGAAACTTGAATCTCCAAGTAAAAACTTCCAAACCTAGATCCATACATATTCAACCATACATAAACATAATCGACCACAAAGAATCGTTTCCCAAACCATGAGCATGAATACCTCAACTAAAACCGAAACCCTAACTCCCATAACTTAAAAGAATAGAAGATTACCTTAACCCAAACTTGAATCCACCAACCAAAACACTTCTATTTCACCAAAATGGTTACAAACCTCCAATCTATGAAAGGGAGAACAAAGGGCGGATGAAACCCTAGAAAACTTTGGTGAAGAAGATGAATAGTGAGAGATGAGAAGCTTACCACCACAAAATACTCTAGTATACTTCAATATATTTCCAATCTCTTGTTATATCCTTGAAGATCTCTCAAAAACGAAACCTTAGCAACTTGAATCACCCAAATCGGAGCTAAGATGATAAAGTTATGAGGAAATGAAGTTTGGGGCTGAAAATCGCGATTTAAGTGAGATTCACAGCGCAGATGCTCGCGGGAGCGCTCAATAAGTTGCGCGGGCGCGAGCGATGGGAGTGGCCGCGAGCATTTTTCTGCGCGGGCGCGAGCTGTGCAACTTTCGACCAAAAATATGCCCGAACACTGTTTTGGTCATAACTTCTTCGTTATAGCTCCGTTTTCGCTCCGGAAAGAACCGTTGGACTCGTAATTGAATCCTTTATCCATCTAGACTATAAAATCTAGGATTCAAATCCAAAATAAAATATCTTATTTTTCCTTTATATATCGGTTTCTGTATTAACTCGATATGATACCTTTCGAAAATCGGGGTGTTACAAGTAAAACCTTTGGGGGATGTAGTGAAAGATCTCATTTACCAAGGGTTCAAATCCAGGCGCTGCCAAAGCCCTTGTGGCCATGGAGGTTCACCTGCGATGACTCCAGACCATTCGTGGTCGCCCGGGGATTAGTCGGTGCGCGTAAGCTGGCCCAGAAACCCACGGTTACAAAAAAAAAATAAAAATAATGTTCGTCCAACAATTGGCAACCCAACTACAAATAAATATAGCAGAAATTTCTCAAAACTAACAATGAATCTTTTCTAACATTTGAAAACAATATAATTAAGCATACCATTGATATATATATATATATATATATATATATATATATAAAGGTGTTACGGTATGATCGTCTTTCAAAAATACGTGTTACGTTAGTGATTATGAATCGTTGAACCCTTAACTTATTTGTTTGCGATGTGGTACATTATGATCTGCTTGCAAAAACATGTGTTACATTATGATCATATTGCAAAAAACGTGTTACATTATGATCGTCATGCACCAAAGTGTGTTACATTATGACCATCTTGAAAAAAATGTGTTACGATATGACCGTCTTTCAAAAATTGTGTTGCAGGCTTTTGTAAAAAAAACACAATGTAGAACACAATGTAGAACCAGAAAGGATGCAGACTTCGACTACAAGATTGAATATTTCATACGATCAAAGTTCAAGCCCAGAATATCTCAGAATCAGTTTGTTGAGATATTCAAGGAAACAGTATATTTAATTGATAAATGATTGATATTTTCAGTTACAAATTTGTTTTTAATATTATTTAATTTATCAAATGACTAAAATAGCCTTCCTTATTAATTAATAAAAAAATAATAATAAGATTAGATGATTGGATCTCATAGTTACCATAAAATACTAGGGTCTTATATGATTTGACCCCTATATATATATAGAGGGAGGTTCAAGGGAAAACCTCAAAAAAACGGAAAACTGAAGAACACTCTGGTAGCCTTTCATTTGGACTGTATGCACTTGTGCGTACAGGTAAATCATGTTGTTTTTTTTGGTTTTATGCACAAGTGCATTATGCACTTGTGCATATGCACATGTGCATTTTACAAATTACTTGTATGCACAAGTGCATACTGTCTGGATGAAGGATTACCAGGGTGTTCTTTAGTTTTCCGTTTTTTTGAGTTTTTCCCCTGAACCTGACTATATATATATATATATATATATATATCTATCTAAGTTAAAGACATCTATTTTTGGTGTGATGTGCTAATATGTTTACAAATGTAGCAACTTGCTCTTCAATTGTCATTACCATCATCTAATAGGCCACCACGAGTTTTTAGCAACTCACACAAAATAGCGAATGCATTCCTATCAATCCTCAACTCATTTACACAAATAATGTCACTTTCACATGTGATGCATTAGATTTCTATCAATCTAAATTGAAATCTAGTGAAGATTCTTTGTCTTAAAGTTTCCTTCTTATGATGTCTTTGTTCATATTCAATTAATCAATTCACAAGATTGGTCAAAACTATGAGCAAGTGGATGTAAGCCCTCAACACCTTAACAACTACAATTAGATGGTTATAATCCATGTCTACAAAAAAAAACCCAATAATCATGTATGAAGTATGAACATATTCATTCATATATCACTTGTAACAAAAATATATATATATATATATAGATTACATCACATAAGACTAATTTACATCACTAACAAGAATCACAAGAACAATTTACATAAAACTAATTTACATGTTGAGTGGGAATCTTTATTATTGCTTAGGTCCCTTTTAATCAAATGGAAAACGTATGATTGATTAATTTGTTACAAAGTTACAATTGTTAACAAAACTACAAATACTTCATTTGAAAGTTAATAAATGAGTATGATTATGTTGTGCAAAGTGCGTCTAAATAGGCAGGATGCAACTTTAAACCAAAAACCTGCACTTCCATGTTCTTGCATATAGGCAAGATGCAACTTAAATTATGCAGATTTATCAAAAAATTACCATGATTTTGAGTCCATGGCTTTATTGAATTAAGACAGATTTTTAGTCCACGACTTTATCAAATTATGGCAGCTTCAAAATTACCAAAAACCTACACTTCCAATCCATGGCTTTATCAAATTTAGGCAGATTTATCCATACCATGATTTTCAGACCAAGAAACTCGATTTATGTAGGAGAAACAATGTACGCCCATCCATTAGAACGAGCAAATAGAATGAAACAATGTAAGCCTATCACCAAACCAAGAAACTCGATTTCTGAAAGAAGAAATCAAAGAAATCAATTTTATTTGAGGAGAAATCTTTAGGGAGACGATCTGAACGAGAGAAATCGAGAGAGACGAGAGCAACGATCATTATGGAGAAATCGAGGCATGAATCGATCAGATAACAACGATCTGAACGAGAGAGACGAGAGCAACGATCTGTCGAGAGGCATGAATCAATCTGAAGGAGAGAGACGATCTGCGTTTTTGAGAGAGAGAGAGAGAGAGATAGGCGTGAATCACAGAAGCGGTGTATATTGTATTAGGTCAGGGGTGTATATTGTGGGATGGTGGTGGTGACCGATCTTGCGAAATTTCATGGTGGTGGTGAGTGGTCTTGATGATGGGAGGCAGATTGGAGGACTGTAGAAGAATCGATCTGATTTAGGGTTTAAAGCCTGCTTATTTATTTATTAAAATCAGTTCAAACACCGGATTTCTGACGAAAATTTCATTTGTAATTACCGATGGATTAATGCTATAAGTGATTACCAACGGATTTTTGATGGATTTCCGTTTTTCTAAATGTAAAAAATCTATTTATTATTAAATAATATTTATTTACAAATTATGAAATAATATTCAATTTTAATTTATTAATAGTTATTAAATAAATTACTAAATTATTAATAATTTTTATTTTTATTTTTAATTATTAAATAATATTTAATTTTTAATTATTATTAAATAATATGTAATATTAAAATTATTAAATAAGTTATTAATTTATTAAATTATTAAATAATATTTAAAATGACTAAAATATCCCTGACCTAAGTAGACTTAAAGGAAAAAGTTAACGACCGTTAACAGGAAAAAACCTTTATGAAATGAGTTCCTTTCATAATTGTTTTGATCCCTCATCCTAACTCGTTAACTTTTTTTTGTTAAGTCTAGTTAAGTCAGGGATATTTTAGTCATCTTAAACTTTTTTATGTTAATTCATGCTACCACCCGGATAAAATACCTCTGATTTAATTGGATTTAACGAAAAAGTTAACGGTCGATAAAACGGGCGGACCAAAAACGTTATGAAATGACAAATGTTAAAAACCAAAGACAAGTTTTCGAGTTTTAGTAACATTCATATGCACACACACACATATAGGTAGATATATACACATACACACACACTCAACACACACACACACTCATATATATATATATATATATATCCATGTAATATCATATACACATACATATAGTTCCCTCATATGCGGTTAGCAACCACCACACGTACATGCACATAAACGTATAAACATAAGACATACAAGCACAAATATACATATATATACACATATACATACACATACCGATATACATGCATATATATAGTATATAAAATATGTATTGTATACATGTATACATATACATCATGATGCATATATGTACACGTATATTAATCATATATTCACTTATACTTGTATACAACATACATGTACATATACATATATATACATACATACACATACACATACACATACACATGCATATATATATATATATAGGGGAGCGATCTTTCAAAAACCACTGTTATATTGCTAACTTTGCAAAGCAGTTCTAACCAATCAATAAATTTCTTTCTTTTTTTAATTAATTTTAAATATAAGGGCAAGGTTGTCTTTTACTAATTTATTCATTTATTTATAGTAGTTATCATCTACCATTATTTTTGGATTTAGGGGGTGTTTGGGATTGCTTATTTAAAACAACTTATGCTTATTTTGAAAAGTGCTTATCAACTTATGCGGCGTCAAACCGGAGTTTTCTAAAAAGTGTTTGGATTAGCTTATTGTGTTACCAAAACGTAATAAGCTAATAAGTTGTTATTTAAAGGTGTTTGGGATTGCTTATACATATAAAATAACCAAAAAAGTCATAAGCACTTTTCAAATAAGTTGATAAGTTAGAACAAAATGACTTATGAAAAAGTGCTTATCTACGGTTTGGCACCGCTATAAGCACTTTGATTTTTTCTGCATCCAAACACTAGAAAGTGCTTATCTCCGATGCCACACTGCTATAAGATAAAAAGCACCTCAAATAAGCAATCCCAAACACCCCTTAAATTTAGAAAATAATTAAAATAAAATTTAATTACCTTGTTAGAAAGATTTTAGCTACACTAGTGGAACCTAACTTCATCGCCTCCATCATGATTCAACCACCGCCAAAAATTATGGGTCAACTTCTCTTCCTACAAGACCTCTTCGCATTCCTTTGGATCGTGGTTTTCACATTGCTATTCATCTATCAACGCAACTTCATAGATGTGTTATCGATTTTTCGGCGACCACTTCTCGTTCGTCTATTACCTCCTCTCCGACCTATCAAAATTAATCTTATCGATTTCAGAGCTGTTAGAGATGGCGTCACCGTTTAATCTGACAAGTGATATGACACTGTTTCTTCGGTTCATCTTCATTAATCTCCGTTTTCATCTAAACAAACAGGATCATATATGTTTCATTTCCGGTTTCATCTCCGTTAATCTCCGTTTTCATCTAAACAAACAGGTTCATATCCATTTCATCTCCGGTTTCATCTAAGTTTGTCTCCGTTTCATTGCCGTTCGTCTCTGTTTTCATCTCCTTTCATCACCGTTCATATCCACTCATCTCTGTTTTCATCTCCGTTAATCGCCATTTCATCTCCGTTTTCATCGGATTTCATCTCTGCCGAAAAAAGGAGACTCCGATGTTTCTTTTATTCATGTTTCCTATTTTTGATATTGAAGGTGAAAAGACCATTATGACCTTCAAGGGTATTTTAATTAAAATAATAAATCTAATCTAATTATTACTTAACAAAAACAGCTCAAGTTCATCTAGACCTTTGATTATTCTAATCTATGGTTATTAGGTGGGTTGCAAAGTTTGTAATATAAGTGTGGTTTTCAAATGAAACAGACTCTCTCTCTCTCTCTCTCTCCCTATATATATATACCTACATATACGAAAGTTCAAACGAGAACCCTAACTATTTAAGAAAACAAGAAAACAACAAATCATGTACAAAATCATATTTGATTTTACATTAACCGAAAAAAACGGACGCGGGCAACTTTTTGGTCGCGGGGAAAGTCGTGTGAATTATATATGATTTTGTACGTGAAATATATATGATTTTGTATGTACTCGGCTGTTTTCGTGTTTTCTTAAATAGATATTGTTCTCGTATGAACCCACCTCTACCTACATATGTACACATACATACATATATATAGACATACACATACACATACACATGCATATATATATATATATATATATATATATATATATACTTACATATGTACACATGCATACATACATACATATATATATATATACATATTATACACATACACATAATGCATACATATATATATGATAACACCAATTTTGGCGTTATTTTAGAGTTACTTTCCGGGTAATTATGCTTGTTTATCGAAACAAACGAAACGTCTTTCACATTTATTCATGAGTTTTTCAGGTATCTATCTTTCGGGAATAAATTAAGAAAATGGTCCAAAATAAGCTAATTATAGACGAGAATGGCGCACCCGATAAGTTTAATGGCAAAACAAAGCTCGTGCAAGTCAAATCTTGGGTCAAGGCTCGGAAAAATGCATCAAAGTGCAATTTTGGAGAAAAAGTGTTCACCGAGACTTTTACCGATAGTTAAGTCTTGGTGTAACTAGCATTAATCTGAGTTTTGGAAAATTTGCTCATCGAGACTTTTACCGAGAGTTAACTCTCGGTGTAACTAGTGCCAATGCAGTTTTTGAGAAACAATTCCCACCGAGACTTTTACCGAGAGTTAAGTCGCGGTGTAAGTACCGGTAGCATGATGACGCGTTTTTAAAGCCCTTTTCACTTAGGGTTCTCATTATTCAGCTACCACTACACTAGAGAACGGCAAGGGGCGATTTTGGGGCGATTAGGTGCGATTTTCCACGGGTTTTCAAGCCAATTAATTAACGCGGGGAAATCATCGGGAAACACAAGATTAACGAAGATCAAATCCTTGTTCGTGGGTATTGCGATTCAAAAAAAAGGGAGTTTGTTCATACTTTGATCTTTTGTTCAAGAGACCATGTTTTGTTTGATTTTTCTTCCTATTGCTTTGAGTTTTGACACCCCCAACATGAACTAATATTTAGATGTTGGGGGTTGGATGAACTTTGGTTTTTAATCATATGAACACAAAATCTGGTGACTTTTATCAGTTTTTTTAATTAATGAAGCATATGAATTTGGTCTTAATGCTTTTGTGAGCCTGATCAACTTACAAATTGGTTTATTTGTTATGGATTAGATTCAAGAAAATTAGTTTATAACTTGAATTGGATCTGTATGCCTAAGGTGAGAAATTGGATAGAGATATACCAAGTAAACCTTAGTACCTATTTTACAATCTTGATCTTAATAAATTTCTGAACTCATAGGTTGAGATCGAGAGATGAAACTTAACTTTTTAGAGATAACCCTGTTGTTGCTCGAGAGAGAATAACAATTGTTTTGGTGATTGTGTATTCATTTAATTGGATTAGTTTTATAAAGTCATAAGTGGAGTGTTCTTTGTGAAACCATTGGAATTCCAACCCTGAACTCTTTCTTCCCGAAAAGTTTTCAACTTTGTTCTTGCTTTTACTCTAGAGTTTATTTTCATTAATTTAGTTATTATTTAATCAACAACAATTCATCAATTGGATCGTCCAGTAAATTGTGATTATAGTCATTGTGATACTCAGTTCCTAGTTCCCTTGGGTCGATACTCATACTTCCAAGTACATATTACTTGATTCGACCCATACACTTACAGTTAGATTTAGGGGGGGGGGGTGTAAACCCGTCTATCAAGTTTTTGGCGCCATTGCCGGGGAACTAATTCGCACTAATAGCACTACCAGCTATAAGCGTTATTGCATTGGACATTTTATTTTATTTTAGTTATTTTTACTGTTTGATTTTCGGGTTACTAATTCTCTATTCTGATTTTGCTGGTACTAACTGGTTTATGCTAAGAGGTACTCGAGGAAAAAGTCTAGAGCCTATAGATCCAGAAATTGAATGAACTGCGCGCCATTTGAGAAAAGCATCAAAAGTTAACGAGAAAAGAACGGTGGCACCTCTTAGTGAGATTTTTTTTACTTCTTGCCCTGTTGATTCCTCGTACTTTTTACTTGCAGCCGTATGGATAACTGTACCTAACTAATACTTTTGTCGCTACTCACACTTGTGCCATGCTATGATATGAACGACTGTCTTTTGTTAAATTCTTCACATCTTATTGTCTTTAATCAAAACCAAGCCGACACATTGGGGACAATGTGTTGGTAAGGTTTGAGGTTGTAGGCACGGGTATACTCATTATTGTATAGTTGAATTATACTGGTTTGGGCCAACATTTAAAAAAATATTATTTTAGGATCAAGACATGGGACTTTATGAAAAACACAATTTCCACAAAATTTATATTGTCCTGCGAACCTGAGAACGGTGATATAGTCTGGATTAACAATTAGGAGATTGCATGATTAGGAGACATTAGTGGAGACCACCCGTGAGATGTTGAGCCTAATGAACACCGATTTGATTCTGAGAGATATAATGCAAAATAATCTATACACTTATCTGTTACTCTTTCATTGTGGTTATAGCTTGATCCCACTATAAATTGCATCATGTAACACCCCGAATTCTGAGAATCCATTTATCATGCTTGTCACTTTGAATTTTCTGAATGTTGGAATCTATTAGTTTAATGTCAAGATTTACTGATTTAAGCATCGTGGGTTTAAAGTATCAGTTTTGGAGAAGTCTGGGTGCTCGCGACAGTGCCCGCGAGAGTGATAGAGTGTCACAATCGCGAAGGCACAATCACCGGGGGTCTTAGACTCTCGGTACATCTCGCACGATTGTGCCAGGCGAGAGTGCCCTGGTCACAATCGCAGGGCACTATCACCCCGTTTGTACCGCGGGTGGGGAAACTCGCGCAACTATGCCCGCGAGAGTGACAAATGTCACTCTCGCCGTGTCACTATCGCGACCGGTGTCTGGGGTATAAAAAGTTTAGGTCGCGATTTTAGGTCTCATTATCTGATTTTTGGGATTTCTCAGCCGATTTCCTTGGAGGTTTTTGGGTAAGTTCATCATTCCAACTTCCCTCCATCATTAATGCTTCCATCTACTACCATCTTTGATCATTTATGAACCTATTCTAGGTATTGTGAATCTTAAGTGAAGGTGTTCAAGTTTAGTTAATCTCAAGTCCTTCATTTCTAGGGTTTGGTTTTCTTTGGGGAAAACTACCAAGGTGAGTTCATACACTCTTTACAAAACTTTATACATGTCAAATGTGGATTTTGAATACCTAAACATCTCCTTTTCATATATTTGATTTATGGAACTTTATACTAAATCTAACTTTTGGAGATTTTAGGGTTTATGATGATTTTGTGGAATGGAGATCTATGAGCCTCAATAATGTCTCTATTAGCTTACTTATACTTGGGAAATACATGTAAATGGATGGCATCTACCATGTAAAATTTATGGATTTTGGGAACATTGAACTTGTGGTTAACTGTTGATAAGTTTGCATATTGGTCTATAACATGTTTTGGGATTTGAGACATAAAAAGGGGCATTTATATTTTGACTAGTGATCTTTTGGTAAATAATGGAGATTGTCTTGGTAGAAATCACCTCTCATGTCATTTATGCATATTATCAATTGTTGGAATACTCGTTGGGCCTTATGGGCATTATGTGGCTTAACTGCTTGCATTTGAGAGTCATGACCCCATAATTTGTTATATTATTGTTCCAGCGTTTGGACGATTAGTTTCCCATGTCGAGTCACGTTTAGGCCTCTTATTGGGTTGTAAGTCCTACGTGCTCAAGTATCACGATATTGGATGAGGATCTCAACATAAGGACCTTTCGGGGTTGAAGTTGACTTTCCGTGGCTGTAAGTTTAAAGCCACTGAGCCTGACATCCCTTGCGTGTACTTTATTTGTGTATCGGCTTTACTGACTCATCAAATGGCTTACTTTTGTGTTCCGTCATTTGTGTTAGTAAGCGGGTCTCCTCCGTTAACCCAAGAGGTATTTGCTACATTCAAGAGCATTATTATTATTATCATTGTCACAAAAGAATTCCTTTTTACCTACTCTTACATCCGATTATTTTTAACTGCAAATGTTTGATCTCACTAGGCTTTTGCCTAACACTTTTTCTTAAAATGACATGTATAACAGGTTAGGTTTCTGGTGGGATTCGTCGGGATTGAGAGGATGGCCTTGGGGTCAAGAGCGGTCTTTTTGGGGAGATTTCTAGACCGGTGTTTTTGATAGCGGAGATACTTTTGGAAGAATAGCGACACCCGATATTAATCTTTCTTATTTAAGTTAGATTATTAGGTTGTTAAGTATATTCTTCATTTGATTAATTGTAAAGGCTACAACTTTGTCCCCCGTTTCATCGGGATGATACTTTGGGGTTGTTTATGACAGGTTTTGTATACCCAGGTTTATCCAATTTATAGTCGTTATATTGCAAATTTTTCGAATTTTAGGGTGTTACACATCAAGTAGCAAAGATGTCCATCAGGATATTGAGTAAAGGTTTAGTCACCTATTCGCGTGGACCTTAAGACATGATTTCAGGCATTGTGTGTGATTTATATGATTTAATTATTTTTGGCTATCGTTCCCTTGTTTTAATTGTGTGCACCCAACCCCTTTTGCAGCCATTCAGTAATATAAATATTCATTTCTCAACCCACTTTTGACCCCAACCTAAACACTAGTCTACCCTTGTCCTAAGATGTGTCAATCATAAGCGGTTAGTAATCATGGTGATGGTAGATAGAAATGAATGAATAAAAAAGGGGATTGAAAAAAAAAGAAGTAAGAGCTAATCAAATTATAGAGCTGCTAATAAAAGAGGGCCAATGGTGCCACATTAAAAAAAAGGAAAAGAAAAATGAAAAAAGAGAAGAGCAACATGATAGAAAAATACACCCAAAGGGTGTAATGGTGGAAGAAGGAAAGTGAAAAAGAAAAGAAAAAGAAAAGAGGTGAGTAAGGTGAAAAGTCGAAGGACCGCACAAATTATTGACACATCTGGGCTTTTGTTCCACTTTACCCATCGTTTCTTATCCATAACCCCCAACCCCATTACAACCCGATTAAAAGACCTGAATGATATTCTGGAAAATGTGATAAAGGTAGACTAACTCTCTTACTAATATCCCTTGTCTTGTTGCTTGATTTCCTTCCGAGATCACCTTGACTTCATCTGTGCGTTTTTCAACTTATACATCATGTAGTTATTAATTGATTTTCTTTGTCTATAAACTCCACCTGCATAAAATATATGTGTGATAGCCTAGGAATCGAGTGCATCCCGTGAGGTAGGGTCGAGGCGAAATCCTCTCTAAAAGTGTAATTGAATAGTTGTAGTTCAGTATGGTGTCGTTTTCAGTTCAATTTTCAATGTTTAGTTTGTTGTTAATTATGCTATGATTGAATTCTTATTGTCTTCTCGTTATTCTTCACGACTAGTTGGCACAACGATAGTTCAACTTCATGATAAGTATACCCGTAGGCCACTTTTGCCCAATCAACTTGCTTTTGATCTTTTCTTATTTTTCTTTGTCGCTAATTTGCTTAGGGACAAGCAACGCTCGGTTTGGGGTTGTTGATAACACCAATTTTGGCATTATTTTAGAGGCACTTTCCGGATAATTATGCTTGTTTCTCCAAACAAACGAAGCATCTTTTCACATTTATTCATGAGTTTTTCAGGTATCTATCTTTAATGTAACACCCTAAAAACCAGAGTGAAATTGAAACGCGGAAACTGGACAAATAAACATCAACACTTGGTATAAACCTCCCAAAAGGGGAAATGTACTTAACCTTTACAAACCTGAATACTGATATTGAATTCAACAACAAACTAATCTAAACATAACCTATCTAGATTACATCGGTTGTTAATCCAATATCACCAAAAGAATGGGACTTAAACAACTGCCCAACATCAATACTAGTCATCTCAAAAATCCCCGAGACCAAGCTCGTCACTCAAGCCCTTAGCAACCTACCGCTAATGGGAACCTGTTATACACATCATTTGAGAGAAAGTGTTAGGCTTAAAGCCTAGTGAGAACATACAGTTTATAAATTTCAAGAGATATAAACAATTGTATCATAAGGAAATCTTTTCAATAAGATTTAATTTTTCAAATGAAACCTTTGCCACAACCGGGCCTTTTAAATGTAAACTCATCATACGATGACAAAGATAACCAGTTTTACCAAGGATTGTAGCGTAACATAAAGTAGGTCACAATCCGAGTTATGAGTCGAAACACTTGGAATCCATGGCCACGAATTACAAAGGTCCGTACTACGATGTGAGGGAGGGCCCTCGAGGAAACCAAGTCATACTCGTTCACTAGGACTACCATATGACCCTTAGCTAGTAACCGATCTCACATAATCGTACCAAATTGCCCCGAGGATCATATGCATCCATAGCTACAAACAAGGGAAAATATGATCCATGTCTAGTAATCGGTCTTGCATAACCGTACCAAATGGCCCTCGAGGATCATATACATCCATTTTTACAAAGAGGGGAAAAGACATCCCAATTATAAGTCGACTCAATACCTAGGGATCCACTAGTAATGGTCCAGACTCGTCACAACAACATATGTGACCAACCATAGATAGTCATATGGTATAAAATAACATTTATAAACAAAAATGCATTTTCAAGTTTAACTTCTGGTAAGAATGAAAATCATCAAAATGAACTTTAAACATTCTTTCAAGTAACCCACATAAATGTGCAAGTAAAACATCCTTTTACTTCAAATAAGATGGAACCCATCATTTTAATCGAAAATGATTAGGAACCCTAAAATCTCCTAAAACTCAAATTATATGAAAATGTAGTAAACTTAGATCTGAAACCATGGAGATATATAGAAGTTCAAAATGTAAGTTTTGACATGTATAAAGTTTAGAAAAAGGTAGTAGGAACTCACCCAATAGGTTTTTACGAAAACCCGAAAAAACCAGATATCAACCACGACGAAGAGGTGAAACTTTTAACACCGAACCCTTGCTAGTAACACGAAATCTAGTAACCAAACGGCAACCGAAGAAACCAAACATGGAAACCAAGAAAGAGAGAGACTTGAGAGAGAGATAGAGATAAATGAGATTTTGAAAAACAAACCAAATGAGATATTTTGATGAAGACCAACACTAAGTCGGCCAGGAAACTACGCGGGTTATGCCGCGACTTCAACTCGCGGCATAACTTGCCCGTGTCCCTCAAACCCAAAACATCCAGTGGGTTTCGCGGGTTGTGCCGCGACCTCAAGTCGCGGTGCAACTCGCGTAGCTCCATAAAACCCAAACAAACAGAGGGTTACGCGGGTTGTGCCGCGACTTCAAGTCGCGGTGCAACTCGCGTGGTTCACTGTGGTTAATCCAAAACCACCAAAATCCAAACTCGAACATCAAACCAAACGCGGTGCTAACGACAACGCTTAAACACAAGAATAACAAGATTACAGAATGAAAATCCGGGGTGTTACAATCCTCCCCAACTTGGGAATGATTTCGTCCCCGAAATCCCAACTATATAAAAAGATGAGGATATCTTCGCTTCATATCCTCTTCAGCTTCCCACGTCACGTTGGCTTCCCGATGATGCTTCCACTGCACCTTGACCATAGTGACCTCTTTGTGATGCAACTTCTTAGACTTTCTCTCTAAGATAGCATCAGGTTCTTCTACACAACGGTTACCCTCGTCCACTCTTAACTCTGAGAGGGGAATGACGCTTTCTTCCTCCGCCAAACACTTCCGAAGGTAACAAATATGGAACGTGTTGTGTATTCTGCTCAACTCTGGTGGCAGTTCCAATTGGTAGGCTTGCAAACCTACCCGTTTAAGCACTTTGAAGGGTCCAAGGAAACGGGGACTCAACTTCCCACGTTTTCCGAACCTGATAATGCCCTTCCATGGCGATACCTTAAGCAACACACGGTCGCCCACTTGGAACTCCATCTCCGCCTTTTCTTATCGGCATAGCTCTTCTGACGATCCTCAGCCGCTTTCAACCTTTCACGAATGCATTTGACCTTATCAGCCGTCTCTTCCACGATTTTAGGTCCGGCGAATTGCTTCTCTCCCGCTTCAAGCCAACAAACGCGAGTTCGACACTTCTGGCCGTACAATGCCTCAAAAGGTGCCATTCCAATACTCGAGTGGTAGCTATTGTTGTAAGCAAACTCCACCAAAGGTAGTTGAGAGTCCCAACTACCCCCGAAATCGATGACACAAGACCTCAACATGTCTTCCAATGTTTGGATGGTTCTCTCGCTTTGCCCGTCGGTCTGTGGATGGTAAACCGTACTCAACTTAACTCGCGTACCAAGCTCTTTCTGAAACCCATCCCAAAAGTTCGAAGTGAACCGACTGTCGCAATCCGACACGATCGACAAGGGTATTCCATGCCTCGAGACCACTTCATCGATGTAAAGTTTTGCTAACTTGTCCATCGGTAAAGTCTCGCGCATAGCTAAGAAGTGAGCGCTCTTAGTCAATCTATCGACTATTACCCAAATGGTATCGTGACCTCGAAGAGTTTTAGGCAACTTCATCACGAAGTCCATGGTAATGTGTTCCCACTTGCACTCGGGAATCTCTAAGGACTGAAGACTCCCATACGGACGTTGATGTTCGACCTTAACTTGCGAGCACGTCACACAACGCTCCACATAACGCGCCACATCAAGCTTCATTACTGGCCACCAATAATGCAACTTCAAGTCCCTGTACATCTTTGTACTTCCCGGATGAATGGAATACTTGGACTTGTGAGCATCCTCAAGCAATAGATCACGGTTACCCCCAACTTTGGGCACCCAAACACGACCGCTAAACAGTTTTACCCCACGGCTATCTTCCGTTAAGAGCAAATGCTGTTTCGTCATGACTTCCTCCTTGAGATTTTCTTCCAACAAAGCTTCAACCTGCGATGTATTGATCTTCTCAACAAGACTAGACACTAACTCGATTCTCGAAAGTGTAGCCCGAATATTTCCGCTATAGTCCTTCCGACTTAACGCATCAGCTACAACGTTAGCCTTACCGGGATGGTAAAGCAATTCACAATCGTAATCCTTGAGCAACTCGAGCCACCGCCTTTGCCTCTTGTTCAACTCCTTTTGATCAAAGACGTATTTCAAACTCTTATGATCTGTGTAGAGCGTACATTTTGTGCCATAGAGGTAATGTCGCCAAAGCTTCAATGCGAACACCACCGCTGCTAACTCCAAATCGTGGGTAGGATAGTTCTTCTCGTGTATCTTAAGTTTCCTCGAGGCGTAGGCGATTACTTTGCCTCTTTGCATCAACACACATCCTAATCCCATCTTCGAAGCGTGGCTATAGACCATGAAGTCTTCTGACCCTTCTGGCAACGACAAGATTGGAGCTTCACACAACTTCTTCTGCAGAATACGGAACGCCTTCTCTTGCGTTTCGGTCCAATCGAACTTCACATTCTTCCGAGTTAAAACTGTCAAGGAAGAAGCGATCTTCGAAAAGTCTTGAATGAATCTCCGGTAGTACCCCGCCAGACCCAAGAAACTGCGGATCTCGGACGGACTCTTGTAAGGCTCCCAATTCATCATAGCTTCAATCTTGGAGGGATCCACTTTCACTCCATCTCGAGTGATAACGTGACCCAAGAATTGGACTTCTTCAAGCCAAAAGTCACATTTGGAAAACTTGGCGTACAATCTTTCTTTTCTCAACACATCGAGAAATTCGCGTAGGTGTTGCTCGTGCTCTAACTCGCTCTTAGAGTACACGATTATATCATCAATGAATACGATGATCGACTTGTCGAGGAAAGGTCGACACACTCATCAAGTCCATAAATACCGCTGGTGCGTTCGTTAGGCTAAAAGGCATTACAAGAAACTCATAATGGCCATAACACATTCTGAAAGCTGTCTTCGGAACATCTTCTTCTCTTACCTTCACTTGATGGTAACCCGAACGTAAGTCGATCTTGAAAAAACACCCATCTCCTTGGAGTTGATCGAACAAGTCGTCAATCCTGGGAAGCGGATACTTGTTCTTTAATGTAGCTTTGTTCAACTCACGATAATCGATGCACATTCTCATTGTGCCATCCTTTTTCTTAACAAACAAGACCGGAGCTCCCCAAGGCGACGAGCTCGGTCTTACGAAACCCTTCTCCAAAAGTTCTTGGAGTTGAGTCATCATCTCCTGCATCTCCGTTGGCGCTAACCGGTAAGGGGCTCTAGCAACAGAAGCCGCTCCCGGTACGAGATCAATCCGAAACTCCACTTGACGATCGGGTGGCAACCCGGGCAAGTCGTCCGGAAAGACGTCTGGAAACTCACGGACAATCTTCACATCTTCAAGCTTTAACTTCTCTAGCTTGGCGTCGATCACGTAGGCTAGGAAAGACGAGCATCCTTTCACCAAACACTTGCGTGCTTTAGTCATGGTGATTATTGCCACATCTCCCATCCTCTTCTCACCATAAATCACAACAACTTCGCCACTGGGATTGGGAAGTCGAATTAATTTCTTGGAACATACGAACTCAACATGATTGTTCACTAACCAATCCATGCCGACTACAACATCAAACCCCTCGATTAACATCGGTAACAAATCGATTGGGAAATCTCTCTCTTCGATTCCTAGAATACACTTCTTCAGAACATCGCGGATAGAACTTGACTACCATCTGCTATCTCAACCACTAACGCATCCTCAAGACTAGTAGTGGGCATAACAATCTTTTGACGGAACAACTCAGATATAAGAAATGTACATGATACCACATCAGCTGATGCCTTGGACTCATCGGCCGTCATCTGAAAAGCTCGACCCGGAACCCTAGATGGATTCTCTTTCTTCACCGGCGCGCTACCCGACACGAGCTTCGGGCAATCTCTCCTCCTGTGCCCCGGTGTCTTGCACTCAAAACATACAAGACCTCTGATCGGACAGTCACGAGCGATGTGATCAGATTTACCACACTTGTAGCAAGATTGAGGAGTGGTGCCACAGTTACCGTGATGCTTGGTTCTGCACTTCTGGCACCACCTAGATTCTTGATAATTGCTGAAACTTCAGTTTTCGACAGAAGGTCGGGTTCTCTTGGGAGGTACTGAACTGCTCTCCCAGTTCCTCTTCTCAATAACTGCCACAGCCTTCTCCGGTTTACCTCTTGCGTAAACCTCTTCCATAAACTGTGCCTCTTCGATAGTCTCCCGAAGGTTAGAAGCCTTTGAGTTTCGGACCATAGTCATCATGTCCGACGGTAGACCCTTCAGATAGACCTTAATCTTCTCCTTCTCAGTTGAGGCCACATGCCTCACTAACCCCAGCTTCTCCATGAATTGACGGGTATACTCTCTCACCGTCAAATTCCCTTTCTCCAGCGCTCGGAACTCTGCCTCGATCCGATCCATAACCCTCTCATTGCAGTATTCTTCCAATAGCTTTACCTTGAAATCGCCCCAAGTCAGTTGGGCCAAGACAGTAGGAGAGAGGGTGGACTGGATAACATTCCACCACGTCAGCGCCGTATCCCTAAGTAGTTGAGTACCGAATCTTACCCTCTGGTCATCACCACACTCGGATGAACCGAAGGCCTGCTCGACCGCTCGGATCCACTTAACACACGCAACTGGGTCTTCTAAACCAGAGAACTCTGGTGGTCTGCAACCCAGAAAAGATTTGTACGAACAACTCTTCCCACTTTTCGGAGCACCGACCACTCTGTGCTCCTCAGATCTGATCCTGTTCCCGGTGCCCCTAGAGCCAACCTACACATTCTCCTCCACTGCCTCATGCCTCCTAAGGCTCGCGTCCCGGTCCTCCAACATTTTCTGAAAAACCTCTTGCTGTTTCTCCATGGCCGACGTCACCATCTGCATGACACTGGCCATCAAATCAACTTGAGGGTTTGCCACTTGAACAACGGGGCTGGTGGATGCCAAATCTACTCTTGGCCCCAGCTCTACCTCCCCAGTAAATATCGGTGGCATGCCCGGAGGAACTTCTGCTGACACCCTAACCACAGGATTCAGCTCACGCGAACTAACATCGCGAAGATCTCCGCCGCCTGACGGACGACCACGTGTGTTCACCATACCTAAATAATGGTTGCCACACAAGCACGAATAGAATAAGAGACAGATCAACCGAACAAACATGAAAGAACGAATACCACATTACCAATTGTCATAGTAACGGTACATTAAGCACAATCACGTATAAATATTCTCATAATAACATTAGCTAAGTGAGATTATGAATATACAATACATAAAGGTTCTTAATACCGTCGCCACAATGTTCGATAACTATAATTTCCGTCGACTCTAAGACCAACCAATCTTAGAAATTCTACCCAAACTCACGAATCAATGCTTAACATACTCAGTCTAAGTCTAGACATCTTACATTCATGCCTAGATCACTTAAACTAGAGCTCTGATACCAACTTGTAACACCCTAAAAACCAGAGTGAAATTGAAACGCGGAAAATGGACAAATAAACAACAACACTTGGTATAAACCTCCCAAAAGGGAAATGTACTTAACCTTTACAAACCTGGATACTGATATTGAATTCAACAACAAACTAATCTAAACATAACCTATCTAGATTACATCGGTTGTTAATCCAATATCACCAAAAGAATGGGACTTAAACAACTGCCCAACATCAATACTAGTCATCTCAAAAATCCCCGAGACCAAGCTCGTCACTCAAGCCCTTAGCAACCCACCGCTAATGGGAACCTGTTATACACATCATTTGAGAAAAAGTGTTAGCCTTAAAGCCTAGTGAGAACATACAGTTTATAAATTTCAAGAGATATAAACAATTGTATCATAAGGAAATCTTTTCAATAAGATTTAATTTTTCAAATGAAACCTTTGCCACAACCGGGCCTTTTAAATGTAAACTCATCATACGATGACAAAGATAACCAGTTTTACCAAGGATTGTAGCGTAACACAAAGTAGGTCACAATCCGAGTTATGAGTCGAAACACTTGGAATCCATGGCCACGAACTACAAAGGTCCGTACTACGATGTGAGGGAGGGCCCTCGAGGAAACCAAGTCATACTCGTTCACTAGGACTACCATATGACCCTTAGCTAGTAACCGATCTCACATAATCATACCAAATTGCCCCCGAGGATCATATGCATCCATAGCTACAAACAAGGGAAAATATGATCCATGGCTAGTAACCGGTCTTGCATAACCATACCAAATGGCCCTCGAGGATCATATACATCCTTTTTTACAAAGAGGGGAAAAGACATCCCAATTATAAGTCGACTCAATACCTAGGGATCCACTAGTAATGGTCCAGACTCGTCACAACAACATATGTGACCAACCATAGATAGTCATATGGTATAAAATAACTTTTATAAACAAAAATGCATTTTCAAGTTTAACTTCTGGTAAGAATGAAAATCATCAAAATGAACTTTAAACATTCTTTCAAGTAACCCACATAAATGTGCAAGTAAAACATCCTTTTACTTCAAATAAGATGGAACCCATCATTTTAATCGAAAATGATTAGGAACCCTAAAATCTCCCAAAACTCAAATTATATCAAAATGTAGTAAACTTAGATCTAAAACCATGGAGATATATAGAAGTTCAAAATGTAAGTTTTGACATGTATA
Organism: Arctium minus; assembly: GCA_954870635.1. NCBI lineage: Eukaryota > Viridiplantae > Streptophyta > Magnoliopsida > Asterales > Asteraceae > Arctium > Arctium minus. The sequence goes on along the minus strand of OX941080.1, from coordinate 37,508,386 downwards.
AAGTTTAGAAAAAGGTAGTAGGAACTTACGCAATAGGTTTATACGAAAACCCGAAAAAACCAGATATCGACCACGATGAAGAGGTGAAGCTTTTAACACCGAACCCTTGCTAGTAAGACGAAATCTAGCAACCAAACGGCAACCGAAGAAACCAAACACAGAAACCAAGAAAGAGAGAGACGAGAGAGAGAGAGAGAGAGAGAGAAATGAGATTTTGAAAAACAAACCAAATGAGATATTTTAATGAAGACCAACACTAAGTCGGCCAGGCAACTACGCGGGTTATGCCGCGACTTCAACTCACGGCATAACTCGCCCGTGTCCCTCAAACCCAAAACATCCAGTGGGTTTCGCGGGTTGTGCCGCGACCTTAGGTCGCGGTGCAACTCGTGTAGGTCCATAAAACCCAAACAAACAGAGGGTTACGCGGGTTGTGCCGCGACTTCAAGTTGTGGTGCAACTCGCGTGGTTCACTGTGGTTAATCCAAAACCACCAAAATCCAAACTCGAACATCAAACCAAACGCGGTGCTAACGACAACGCTTAAACACAAGAATAACAAGATTACAGAATGAAAATCTGGGGTGTTACATTTAAAGAATAAATTAAGAAAAGGTCCCCAAAAGAAGCTAATTATATACGAGAATGACGCACCCGATAAGTTTAATGGCAAAGCAAAGCTCGTGCAAGTTAAATCTTGGGTCAAGGCTCGGAAAAATGCATCAAAGTGCAATTTTGGAGAAAAAGTGTTCACCGAGACTTTTACCGATAGTTAAGTCTCGGTGTGACTAGCATCAATATGAGTTTTGGAAAATTTCTCACCGAGACTTTTACCGAGAGTTAACTCTCGGTGTAACTAGCGCCAATGCAGATTTTGAGAAACAGTGCCCACCAAGACTTTTATCGAGAGTTAATTCTCGGTGTAAGTACCGGTAGCATGCTGACGCGTTTTTAAAGCCCTTTGCACTTAGGGTTCTCATTATTCAGCTACCACTACACTAGAGAACGGCAAGGGGCGATTTTGGGGCGATTAGGTGCGATTTTCCACGGGTTTTCAAGCCAATTAATTAACGCGGGGAAATCATCGGGAAACACAAGATTAACGAAGATCAAATCCTTGTTCGTGGGTATTGCGATTCAAAAAAAAGGGAGTTTATTCATACTTTGATCTTTTGTTCAAGAGACCATGTTTTGTTTGATTTTTCTTCCTATTGCTTTGAGTTTTGACACCCCCAACATGAACTAATATTTAGATGTTGGGGGTTGGATGAACTTTGGTTTTTAATCATATGAACACAAAATCTGGTGACTTTTATCAGTTTTTTTAATTAATGAAGCATATGAATTTGGTCTTAATGCTTTTGTGAGCCTGATCAACTTACAAATTGGTTTATTTGTTATGGATTAGATTCGAGAGAATTAGTTTATAACTTGAATTATATTTGTATGCCTATGGTGAGAAATTGGATAGAGATATACCAAGTAAACCTTAGTACCTATTTTACAATCTTGATCTTAATGAATTTCTAAACTCATAGGTTGAGATCGAGAGATGAAACTTATCTTTTTCGAGATAACTCTGTTGTTGCTCGAGAGAGAATAACAATTATTTTGGTGATTGTGTTTTCATTTAATTGGATTAGTTTGATAACAGTCAAAAGTGGAGTGTTCTTTGTGAAATCATTGGAATTCCAACCCTGAACTCTTTCTTCCCGAAAAAGTTTCCAACTTTGTTCTTGAGTTTACTCTAGAGTTTATTTTCATTAATTTAGTTATTATTTAATCAGCAACAATTCATTAATTAGATCATCCAGTAAATAGTGATTATAGTCATTGTGATACTCAGTTCCTAGTTCCCTTGGGTCGATACTCATACTTCCAAGTACATATTATTTGATTCAACCCGTACACTTGCGATTAGATTGGGGGGGGGGGGGGTTTAAACCCGACGATCAATATACACATTGTTTATCCCAAATAAGTAAACAAGAATTGTAGAAGGGGGTTGAATACAATATAAAATTTTCACTTAATTTAAATTCTTTTATTGATAATACATATCAAGAATTATACTTAGCTTACAAAATATAGTTGCGGAAAAGAATAGTAAAACTATCCTAACAATCTAACACTTAGAAAACCTTTTAGAACACAACTTTAAAGAACACTAAGAGAAAAAGCTATGAAAGAGAAAACTAACAACTTACTTGAATATGCACTTAGATCACTTGAGCTGAAAGCATGATTTGCAAGGATAGAACATCACTCTTTATATACTACCCCATGCATTAAATACAAAGGACACTTGTCATTTAATGTATGTGTAGTTGAGATTTCTTCAATAAATAATAAGATATTTGAAGTGACTTATCACAATACAAAAGGTAACTTTTGGACTATGAAAGGACAATATCTTAATAAAATATACCGGGTACAAATCTTTTTGAGATCTTTTAAGAAGAAAGTCTCAATCAGATCAGAACTCAAGTGTATATCCTCTGTGCAAAAGAAGTTTCCATTTCTTTTTTTAGAAAGACATTGGGAATGAGGAAGTATAGTCAAATCGTGAGTATTTTCTATAAAGATACCACTAAACGAGGAGGGTGTTCGGCAGAGTGAAGATCTACCGAAGGTTTGGCAGAGGTTGCCGAACAAGAGGAGATCGACAAGTTTGTCCTCTGCCGAATAAGATTTAGTTCGGTAAGAGGATGTCTGCTGAAGATGTTGAATGTCTTCGGCAGTGTACGTTTAGTTCTTTTGAAGTTCATCTTGATCCGCATCAGTAGACTTGCTTCATGATGGATTCGGTGGGTCTTCGATTCACCGATCTTTTTAAGGCACAACTAAGCTATTACAAAGAACCATAAAATTTCCTAAGTATGAAAATGTTTAATCATTTTACAGATATAATGACAAGCCGAAAAGGGGAGGTCGTCTTCAAATCTTAGATGACCTAACAATCTCCCCCTATTTGATGATGACATCCCATACTTAGCTAAAGGAGATAGGTACATAATAATGTATTTTGACCCTTTTTATACTCTTTTGGGTTCTTTTACACATAAACCATTCTTTTTGTTTCTTTTTCGAATCTTTAGAGTATCCGACATTTACAAGTATAAAAGAATGAAATAATAAGCTATACATAATATTTACTTCAAAATCTCAATTTGTACTTTGTATTAATCTTGTAAGAAGATTACAATACAAGACAAAGAAGAAATAAAGTACAATGATTTTTATAGAAAACATAAAGATTCTTCAAATGGGAGACGAGGAGTGAAGTTTCTCTTCTTCAGTTCGGCAGTAACAACATTGTAGAGGTCCACCGCACCCATGGGGATAATTTGAAGAATTCCACTTAGAAAGATGCTATCGGCAAGAGGGATTTGTTCGGCTCCGAGGAAGCGAATTTGATCGAGGGTATCGTTGAAGAAGATCCCATAAGCTGGCTCAAGAATGACAGAAGTGGAGGGATAAGGTACCGCAGTCGGCAAGGATAAGTTAAGGTTGGAAATGTCTGGAACCTTTCCTTCCTTGGCCATAATAGAAAATACTCCTTCCTTTTTGGAGGACCTTGACTTTGGTTAAGAGACAGGAGTAAGGTCGGTTATGAGATTTTCAATTATCTTCTTTTCAGCAGGAGTATGAACAATATTGTACCGCCTTCGGTAGATCTTCCTCAACCAATTCCTGAGCTAGCTCAACCTTTTTGAATTCATCTACCGATAGACAAAGTTCAGAGGCAGTCTTTGGAGGAGGAGGAGCAAGCCTCAACCCAGTTTCGCCGGTAAACAACTTCTTCCTAGCTTATTTTAGACGCTTGGTGTCAGGATCAAATTCTCAACAAGAATTAACTCTCAGAAACAATATCAAAGAAGTTTGCGGAATAACACTTTGATATTCAATGAAACAGTAAATCAACACAGAAAATATGAATAACAAACTGTAAGCTTTTATTGAATGCTTTGAAGTTACAAGATTACTCACTCAACCTCAATATTGATGAACAGGCTCACCAACACGAATTCTACTTCTCTAGAATTAGGATCTATGCCTTGAGGTTGATTTTCTCTAAAAGAATGAAAAACAAAAGTTATCTAACTATTCTAAACAATACAATATATATACTGAATACAAAGATAATTACAATAAATAAAATATCTTCAGTATATCTTCTATGTATATCTCTAAGCTTCCATGTATATCTTTTCATACGAATCTTCATCATATAAGCAGTATTAATCTTCAGCAGCATTAACTTCCTTCTAGCAGCATTAACTACTAAGCAGTACTAACCACTAGCAGTACTAACTAGCTAAGCAGTACTAACTTTGTTCAAGCAGCACTAACTTTGACTAGCAGTATTAATAGTACTAGCAATAGTAACACTCAGCAGTATTAACATTTAAGTCTTCTAGCAGTAGTAATTTTGAACTAGCAGCATTAACCATACTTGAGTTTTTCTTCAGTTCCCAACAATCTCCCCCTAACTTGACTTTTAGGAAGAGAAGTCAAGTTCTTCAAATTTTCTTCAAGATGCTCCCAAAACTCCATCATGACCTAAATTCCAGTATTTGCATCCAATCCCAAACTTTGATTAATTGTTCTTTGGATCAAATATTTAGCCATTTCTGAATTTTCACCACATCCAAGCTTCTTCTTCAACATTAAATGAAGTTTCAATCTGCTATGGTTGTATACTTTATCCACTAGGAAGTATTCAATGTGATTTCTATCCAAAGTCACAGAATATACGCCACTAGTTTCATACAAAGTCCAATTGGTAACTGCTTGAAAAACACTCCTTATGATTTCCTCCACTTCATCAGGTTTGAACATCATACACAGATACTCCATCACCAGTTTTGTAATTGAAATTCCTGGAGCTTTCAACTGATCTGCATACAACTTCATCCCTATATCAAACATTTCTTCAATATCAGACCTTGAGCATGTTCTGACAATTTTAGCCCAAGTACTGTAGACTTCATACTTTTCATCTTTTCTCTTCAGTCTGATATACTCCTTGCTATCTACTTCCAAAACATCCCAGTGAATGACTTCAGGAGGTTTAACTCCTACAGGTTCTGCTGCAATTGGTTCAGGCACTTTGTCCATCACAACCATGTACATCTTGACATCCTCAGTACTTGCAGGTTCTTTCATTGTAGATGACTCAGGTGCCTCTTCTTCTTCAGCAACCTTTTCAGCCTCTTCTTCCACTAATCTAGGCTTCTTTGTAGGCTTTCTCCTGGCAATCATCTTTGTTCTTTTTAAAGTCCTTAGACTTTCACCAATTGTTGTTTCCTTCTCTGGAGTTTCTTGCTCATCAGGGAATGGTTTTTGTAAGAAATCATTGCTTTCTTTCATTCTTTTCTCCATTTCAACCCTTGCAAGATCATCCCCTTGAAGCTTTATCATCTCAGCATCATACATCTTCTTGAGCTTCTCAAAAGACATCTTTGAAAACATCTCTACCTTGACACCTACTGCACCCTTGAGGAAAGTAATCATTTTCTTTCTCTCTTGAGCACCCAGGTATGTCTTTGAAGGTTGTCTTTTCCTTGCAGCCATTTTGATCTTATCAGGCTTCCTCAAAGATGTGGCTTTCTGCTTGGCTTGTTCTGTTGCTAAGCTTTGTTGATAGGCTTTGTTTAACTCTGCAGCCATTGCTTTAGCTATCTCTCTATCCTTTTGCACTTGCATGGTTTCTGCTTCTTCAAATTCAGCCTGTATCTTCCTAGCTAGAGCTTCATCTGATTCAATCAGCTTCTGCTTTTTCATTGGTTTATCAGATTCAACTAGCTTTGCCTTACCTTTATCTTTACCCATCACCTTCTCAATGCTAGAGTTCTTTGCTGCATCACCTCTTTCTTTTATGACAACTCCTTTGGCCTTTGAGGTGACCTTGGGAGTATCATGTTTGGCTTTGATGAGTGTTTCTGCAACCTCAAGCTCTGTAAGGACCTCTTTTACTGTTTCTGCTGCTTCTTTCAGCTCAGCAGTATTAACCATTTCTGCTGCTTTACTTGAACTGGCAGTATTAATGGTTTCTGCTGCTGGCTCTGTTTCTGCTGCTTGCTCATTCTCCCCCTCAACATCATGTTTTTCCTCTTGCTCCCCCTTAGCTTTGGCATCAGCTTCTGACTCCCCCTTTTTGGGAGCATCAGTCACTGGTTTCCTCCTTCTGAGCACAAATTGTTTCTTCTTTCTTTGCAGAATCAGTTTCCTTACCATTTGCTTCAACTTGATGATTTGTTCTTGTTGTGACAGAACTATGAGTTTAAGCTCTTCTATATCTTTGCCCTGTTTGAGTACATCCATGTTGATGTTGCCCATTGCCTCCATCAATTCATCATAGTTATATCTGTCCTCACCTTCTCCAGGAGTGTTACCCCCTATTGAAGGATCATTGGATCTTTTAGTAGTGGAAGTCTTCTGCCTAGCAGAAGCACTATCCACCCCTGTGGTTTCTTGGCACCAGGGACCTTCAAATGATTGCTCATTCAAAGTTGCCATGGGGGAGGTCTTATTGATGTTACCACTTTCCTCCTCTGTGCTAGCAGGAGTAGTGGCAGCCTCATCACCCATATGCTCTACCTCCTCCTCAGAGAGCACCTCCTTTGGGTTGGGAGACACCCTTGTGGTTTCCCTTTGGATATTCTCTAGGGGAGAATTCTCCCTTAGAGGGCTTATAGGCTTAGTGGGTAATGGTACAAGAAGGGAAGGAGCCTTCTTTACCTGTTTTCTCTTGTAGGTTTGGGTGATGGGAGAGGTTGGTTTTTCAAGAAGGGACTGGGGAATTGATTTTGAGAGGGAAGGTTGGGCTTGGCTAGCAGTGGGTTGGTCTAATGGGGGCCTTGACCCTGCTGCCATACCTTCATTGGTTTGGGACACCACCATCATTGTAGAGAACAATGGGGTGTCAACTCCTTCAGAGTCCCCAGCAGATCTTCTCATATTTGAGAAAACCTTGCCTTTAGGGGGTTTAGGTACATATACCCCAATAGGTTGAGGTATATCCGTCAATTGATTAGTAATAACTTCTTGAACAAACCTGGGATACATAAAGAAGCTCTTTTTGTTTCCCATGTTTGAGACAAGATCATTGAAAATCATTTTAGAAAAATTGTACTTTCTGGCAGTGGCCAAGCACACCAAAGCATAAGCAATAGTGCTGCTGAACTCACTCCATCCAGTAGTCTTTTTGGATATACAATGCATAAGAGTATGGACAAAGAAACGCCATTGGGGTGAGAATTTTGCTTTAGAGAATTTGAAAACACCCAATGGGCCTCCATACCCCATCCTTGTAAGATTTGAAAACAGTTCATCATTTGGGATAGAAGTTATACCAGAGGCATCGTCTAGACGTAGACTGATGCGAATAACTTCTTCAGTAACTGTAAGTGATTGATCACAGATTCTTGTCTTGATCATTTGCACACCATTTTCCACAACAATGGTTGCATTAGCCCAGAACTGCCTTTGATGCTCAATGTAGATTGTAGGTGATACAATAAGAGCATGAGCAATGTGGCTTGTCTTGAGGAAATCCACAATCTGATGAAATCCTGAAGCTTGCTTTGGCTTTTGTAGCATCGCAATCTCGTTGTGCTCGTCGATGAAAGTCATGGATGCCATTGATCTTACTGAAAACTTGCCTGAAAACTTCGAACTTGAGAGAGAAAAGGTTTTGAGCGCAAGAGAACAGTATGCAAAGAGTCGTTATGAACTTTTAGGCGGGCAAAGAGTATTTATAGTATTCGGAATATAAGCAGTATTAACCTAGAGCAGTATTAACTACTAGCAGTAGTAACGGCTAGCAGTATTAACTAACTAGCAGTATTAACTGAAAGCAATATTAACCACTAGCAGTATTAACTGAAAGCAGTATTAACCACGAGCAGTATTAACTGAAAGCAGTATTAACCACTAGCAGTATTAACTGAAAGCAGTATTAACCACTAGCAGTATTAACTGAAAGCAGTATTAACCACTAGCAGTATTAACTGAAAGCAGTATTAACCACTAGCAGTATTAACTGAAAGCAGTATTAACCACTAGCAGTATTAACTATACTTACTCCTTTTAAACTTGCTAAACACTGAGTACTGCTATGCATATCCTGAAAAAGAAGATTAGTAACACCAAGAATAAAAATATACAGGTATAAAACCACTTTTTGAGAAGAAGATTATTCAGGGTTTATCATTCCCACACTTGTTACCAAGAAAGTGAATCTACCCACATCAAAAGCTTTAGTGAATAGATCAGCAAACTGATTATCAGTGTGAACTTTGACAACTTGAATAAGTTTCTTTTCATTACAATCTCTTATAAAGTGATACCTGATTTCAATGTGCTTTGTCTTTGAGTGCTTGACTGGATTATTTACAATGCTAATAGCACTGCTGTTGTCAATAAAGATTGGAGTGTGTAGAAAGGTTACCCCATAATCCAACATTTGATTCTGAATCCATAAGACTTGAGAACAGCAACTTGCAGCTGCTATGTACTCTGCCTCTGTTGTAGATGTGGATACTGTGGTTTGTTTCTTGCACTGCCATGAGACTAGTCTAGCACCCAAAAACTGACATCCTCCAGAAGTAGATTTTCTGTCCAAGTTTGCCCCACCTAGATCACTGTCTGAGTATGCTATTAGGTCAAAAGGTGAGTTATGAGGATACCAAAGTCCCAATCTGGGTTGCCCTTTGAGATATCTGAGTATCCTCTTAACAACTTGAAAGTGAGATTGCTTTGGCCTAACTTGAAATCTTGAACATACACAGACTGGAAACATTATATCTGGCCTTGATGCTGTGAGATACATGAGAGAGCCAATCATGGATCTATAATGATGCACATCCATATCCTCCCCCTCAAGATTTGCTGTGATCTGCTTGTGTGTTTCCATAGGTGTGCTGGCAGGTTTTGATTCTGAGAAACCAAACTTGGTTAGAATATCCTGCACATACTTGGATTGACATATGAAAATGCCATCTGACTTCTGTTGAACTTGGAGTCCAAGGAAGAAAGTAAGTTCCCCCATGGAACTCATTTTGAACCTTTGATGCATTAAATCCTCAAACTCCTTGCACATGTTGTTTCTTGTAGATCCAAAGATAATGTCATCAACATAGATTTGGACCAGCAAGATATCCTTCTTCTTTCTTTTGATAAATAGAGTCTTATCAATGACTCCTCTTTCAAAGTCATTTTCCAAGAGATAGGATGACAGAGTGTCATACCATGCTCTTGGGGCTTGATGTAGTCCATAAAGTGCTTTCTTTAATTTGTATACCCTGTCTGGATAGCTTGGGTTTTCAAACCCTGGTGGTTGACAGACATATACTTCTTCTTCAATTGATCCATAGAGAAAAGCACTTTTTACATCCATTTGATAGACTTTGAAGTTCATGTAAGAAGCATAGGCTAGGAATAGTCTGATTGCTTCTATCCTAGCCACAGGTGCAAAAACTTCTTCATAATCTATACCCTCTTCTTGAGTATAGCCTTGAGCCACCCGCCTTGCTTTGTTCCTTATGACAATACCTCTTTCATCTTTCTTGTTTCTGAAAATCCACTTTGTGCCAATTGCTCTGTGACCTTTAGGAAGGTCTACTAGATCCCATACATCTTGTAGCTTGAACTGTAACAGTTCTTCTTGCATTGCTTCTATCCAGCTAGATTCTTTCATAGCATCATGTGCCTTTTTAGGCTCAAGTTGGGATAGAAAACAAGAAAGGACTGTATGCTGTTGATCTTGCATTTCTTGAAGCCTGCTTTGATGTCTAGTCATCATAGGAGAAGAGATATCTCCTATTACCAGCTGTGGAGGATGATTCTTTTGAACTCTGGTGTTGTAACTAGGTTCTTCATTTAATCCAGCCTCAAGATTATATTCATGCAACTCAACTGAAGTGTTTTCAGATGCCACTTCATTGTTTTCTTGAGTCTCCTCATCTCTAGTGTCTTCTTCACTCTGACTTGGTTCAGTAAATGATTCCTTTTCACAGTCTTCAACTGAATTTACTGTGGGTATGGGAAAAATCACAGATTTAGATATACTTTCTTGAACTTGTGTGATCTCTGATTCTCCACTACCTGTTCCTGTATACTCATTACTGAAACCAAAAGAGTTAGTTAGTGAATCAATGTCAAATAGCCACTGAGGTCCAGACCCAACAGGATTTGGTGTGTTCTCATTGCATTTGACATTGTCACTTTCTTCAATTATTCTAGAAGAAGAGTTAAATATTCTGTAGGCCTTACTCTGAGATGAATATCCCACAAAAAATCCATCATCTGCTTTGCTATCAAACTTACCTAAGTGAGATTTGGTATTTAGAATTGTACAAGGACACCCAAAAGGTTTGAGGAAACCAATAAAAGGTTTTCTTTTATTTAAAAGCTCATATGGGGTCTTGTTCTTTTGCTTGACCACTAGAACTCTGTTTTGGACATAACAAGCAGTATTAACTGCTTCAGCCCAGAAGGTAATTGGCAATTTTGAATCAGCCAACAGAGATCTAGCAGCCTCTATTAGTGTTCTATTCCTCCTTTCAGCAATACCATTCTGTTGAGGAGTCCTAGGAGCACTATATTGCCTCTCAATACCTTTCTCTTCACAAAAGGTGTTTAGATCATGATTTTTAAACTCAGTTCCATTATCTGATCTAATGACTTTTACTCTTTGATTAGTTTGGTTTTCAATTCTTAGAATAAAGGATTTGATAAGACCACTTGTTTCATCCTTAGTCCTTAGAAAATATACCCAAGTAAATCTGGAGTAATCATCAACAATAACCAAGCAGTAAGATTTCTTGCCTATACTCATAACATTTGTAGGACCAAACAGATCCATATGCAATAACTGGAGACAAGTAGAAACAGAATTTAACTCTTTGGTCTTATGAGAAGTTTTGTGTTGTTTGCCTTTAAGACAAGAAACACAATGATCATCACATGAAAAGACTTTTGAAGGTAACCCTCTTACAAGGTTATTTTTAACAAGATTGTTCATAGTCTTGAAATTCATGTGACACATCCTTCTGTGCCATAGAGAGGATTCATCTACAGAAGCTTTTGAAACAAGACAATTTAGAGATGAATCACTATCAACATTGTCCATATCAAGACAGTAAACATTGTCCTTCCTTGGAGTTCTAAGTAGTATCATGCTTTCATCAACTACCTTGAACCCTGGAGCAAGGATCATACACTCAGTATTTGTAAATAATATACTATGTTGTTTGTCACAAACCTGTGATACACTTAACAGGTTGTACTTTAATTGATCAACATAGTAGACATCCTCAAATGTCATCTTACCTGTGGTGACATTACCTTTTCCACTTATCTTACCACCAGTAAGATTGTCTCCAAATGCAACATGTCCTCCATTGATATTCTTGAAATTCTGAAGGCATGACATGTTGCCTGTCATGTGCCTAGAGCAACCACTATCAACATGCCAAATGCTCTTTCCCTTGAGCTGTTGGTTGCCCTGCACATTAGATAAATCAATTAGTATGATTTAGGAACCCAAGCCAAAGTGGTATTGGGTACCCCTTTCTCATCAAAATATTTGCATTCTTTCTTGACAAGATTTTTGAACTTTAACTCCTCATTCTTGGAGTACTTTGTTACAATAATAGGCTTGGAACTATGTTTGCTAGAATCAGTACTAGTTTTAGAAGTACTAACTACCTTGGCAGCACTTGCATGCTTAGCAGCACTAACTTTGTTAGAAGTAGTAACTGTGTTAGCAGCAGTAACTGTGTTGGCAGTATTAACTTTTGAAGAGGTATTAACAGTATTAGCAGCATTAATATTTTCAGCAGTACTAACACTGTTAGCAGTAGTAACTGTGTTAGCAGTACTAATATTGTTAGCAGTACTAATACTGTTAGTACTTCTAGGCACCTACATTTTGATACTTTCTTTTAAAATCTTTTTCTTTAAAGTGCCTTTACTTTTAACATATTTCTTTATCACATGTTTCTTTCCAGCCTTCCTATAACCCACAGATTTTTGCACAAATCTTTGAAAGTTCATCTGTTGGTTAATAGGGTTAAAGTAACAATACTTAGCCAAATGATTCAACTTGCCACATATAAAACAAGGTTTTGGTCTATTGATTTTATTCAGATCAACTCCTTGTTTCTGAGCCCATTGATTATTCCAGTTTCTTTGATTTCCTCTTTTTAAACCAGAATTTAGGCTCTTGGCTTTATTGCAATCACACTGTTTGCAAGGAATAGGGTTCACAACAGTGGTCTGCTTATAGTGAACCATCTTGTTCTTTCCCTCAGTCTTTTCTATCTCTTTAGACTTGATCCAGTGCTTTCCACATCCCTCATTGGTGATAATGTTATTTTCTTTAGGAATCTCACCACTCACAGTATTGTCCTTATCCTTGACAACTTCTTTCTCAGTTTTATCCTTAACCACCACTTCATCTAAGGGATCTATTTCAGTGGCTCCCTTAGGTAGATCCTTCCTATCCTTTGTTTCTAACAACTCTGAACTAGGAGGGATGTAGTTGTTGTTATAGGGTGGTGGTGTGGTATTGTACCCTATACCTCTTCTCAGTTTATCATGAATCTGAGTTTGTAACAAAGAATCCATTACTTTGGAAGCATTAGAAAACTTTTCTACATCAAGTTTGACTTTAGCTATCTCTCCTCTTAGCTTTTCACTTTCTTCTTTAGATCTGGTCAGTTGAAGCTCTAAGTCATTCTTCTCCCACTTCCAGTAATTTGTGTCATAAGAGTGTTGAAGCTCATTAGCTTGAAAACCCTTAATCTGTTCTTCAAATCTCTCAACAATCCTCACATAATCTTTTATGTCTTTTTCCAATCTCTTAAGGTCATCACTCATATTCTGGTTGTGATCCCTATACCTTTTAACAGTGTTAATGCAATTTTGAGAGCAAAGATTGGAAGTTACCTCTGTAGTGAGACCAGACACCTCTGCCATTAGAGCTTGATTCTGAATAGCCTCTTCAGCTTGATCACTCCAATCAAACCCCATACCTTGTTGAGAGACAAGGGCTTGTGCAGAGTTTCTGTTGAAGCTTCCAGATTGAGCTTGTTGGTGGTTGTTATTCTGAGACATTCCACTTCTGCATTCTCTAGCAAAGTGTCCCTTTTGATGGCATTTGTAACATTCCACCTTGGACTTGTCAAATCCTGCTCCATCTTCTCTTCTTTGGGAGAAGTTGTTCCTCCCAGTTCTTTTGATGAACTTTTTAACTCTCATGGAGAGCATGGCCATCTGCCATTTAATATCCATCTCTTCAAGATCATCTGGATTGAGTTGTTCCAAGTCATCATTAATGAGAGAAGAGTTTCCATGACTTGCCATAAAGGCCTCAAACACAGTTTCAGTGCCTTTCTCTTGGTTTGTTCCATTGGCAGTACTAACTGATTCAAGGTTGGAAGTAGAATCAGTTGATGCTGAAAGGAGTGCAACATTGTGAACATACCCAGAAGGCCTCTTTTTAGCCTCTACCTCAGATTCAAAAACTCTTAGATCATTATAAAGATCATCAAGTTCCTTTTCTTCCAGTTGATCATTCTGTCTGAAAGACACAGTATACATGGTCCATTCATCACTCAAGGACCTTAGAAACTTTCTGTTCAGATCATCTTGATCAATTTGTACTCCTACTGTAGCTAGTTCACCAATAAGTTTGTTGAACCTGTCAAAAGTTTGAGTCATGGACTCATTCTTGGTTGACATAAAGTTCTCATATTGTTGCTTCAGAATGGCTTTCTGATTTCTCTTGGTACTTTTGGTACCAGAGAATCTCTTCTCCAGAGCATTCCAGAGCATCTCTGCATCAGTGCAGTTACAGAACTGATGTTGATATTCATTGGGAATAACAAGAGCAAGGTGCTCAAAGCTTTCATCTCTGTCTGTCTGATCTTTGTTTCTGCATCAGTTTTTGGTGGAGTTCTCTTTCCATCTGCACCAATCTTTCCTGCTTCAGAAGGACCATTCTCTATGATGTCCCACATAGAATAGTCAGTGAGGAGTATGTACTGCTTGATTCTGATCTTCCACATATCGAATTCATTGGGTCTAAGCATTGGAACCTTTGAGACCAAAGTACTGCTTGATTCTACAAGATTTTCCATGATGAATAGTTGTTTCTGAGAAATCAGGCTCTGATACCACTTGTCAGGATCAAATTCTCAACAAGAATTAACTCTCAGAAACAATATCAAAGAAGTTTGCGGAATAACACTTTGATATTCAATGAAACAGTAAATCAACACAGAAAATATGAATAACAAACTGTAAGCTTTTATTGAATGCTTTGAAGTTACAAGATTACTCACTCAACCTCAATATTGATGAACAGGCTCACCAATACGAATTCTACTTCTCTAGAATTAGGATCTATGCCTTGAGGTTGATTTTCTCTAAAAGAATGAAAAACAAAAGTTATCTAACTATTCTAAACAATACAATATATATACTGAATACAAAGATAATTACAATAAATAAAATATCTTCAGTATATCTTCTATGTATATCTCTAAGCTTCCATGTATATCCTTTCATACGAATCTTCATCATATAAGCAGTATTAATCTTCAGCAGCATTAACTTCCTTCTAGCAGCATTAACTACTAAGCAGTACTAACCACTAGCAGTACTAACTAGCTAAGCAGTACTAACTTTGTTCAAGCAGCACTAACTTTGACTAGCAGTATTAATTGTACTAGCAGTAGTAACACTCAGCAGTATTAACATTTAAGTCTTCTAGCAGTAGTAATTTTGAACTAGCAGCATTAACCATACTTGAGTTTTTCTTCAGTTCCCAACAATTGGCTTCCGCAACTTCTTCCTCAGGACTGAGGATCTTCTTACCCTTGTCCTTTTTTGGAAAAGGCTCCTCCATGGACTCTTCGATCATTTTAGAAGAGTGGTCGGTTCCTTTGCCTTAAATTTTGGCAGATGCCGAAAGATCCTTTTCTTCTTCAGCTTCAGCACCTTCTTTGTCTGTCGGTTGCTCCCCCTCAACCAAAGGATCCTCTTGTTGAGAAGATTGTTGTAGAAGAGGGTTTGATGGTTCTTCCCGTCGCATACTGGGAATCATAATCTGAAGGGTATTGAGCTCCCCCTTAGAAGTTTTCTCCCTCTCAGTATGCGCCGACGAGGAAAGGCCAGCTTTAGCCGTAACACGATCGATTCGACGATCAATACGATGCAAATACCGGCGGTCATCAGGACCAAAAGCGGAGTCACTAATGTCGATGTCAAGGGTTTCGGCACAGTACTGAGCCACCACCGAAGCAGGCATGCCGTCAATCTTGGCATTGATCTTTGAGAGAGCATCGAGGATCTGAGTGTTTACCTGATCCTAAGTATTAGCCCTTTGCCGAAGAGAGGCAAGCTCTTAGTCACGAGCATCGGAGGCGGCTTTGAGAGCAGCCATAAAGTGGGTGAGATTAGTGTTGTTGTCGATGAGTTTGATTACCTATTTGAGAACAACGTCCAAAGCATCACTAAGAGGGTATCGAATACCGGGAATATCTTGCTGCATGGCGTCCATGCATTTGAAGAAGTCAGAGTTGACACAGGGAAGCTCAGTATTTTGCTCCTTAATGAGACCAAGGAGCTCGGCAAGAGACTTGTTATTTGCATCAAGAGAAGCAGATATCTCTTGATCCTGGATAGAGCCATGATCATGCAAGGTGATTCGGTGACCAATGGTTCCAAGAAAACGATCGAACTCCCCCTGTAGACGCTCAAATTGTGTACCCAGAAAACGATGCTGCCGATTGGTATCTTGGATATCGGCAAGGACATCAGTAGGTATAGAGAGAGAATTCGGAAAAGGTTTTGGCACAAAGGGAGGTGGTGTCGAAGGTCCTTCCCTTTCGGCAGTGGGAGAGAGAAGTTGATGGTGCAAGCGTCGGTGAGGAGGCGGAGGTTGCCTTTTCGGTGGGAAATCCGGTGGGGAGTCGATTGATGAAGAAGTAGAGTGTGCAAGTGAGTGTTTGGAAGTGGTTGGTGGAGAGGGGATAAGTCTTTTAGGCGATGGTGTAGTGGGGGATGATTTATTGGGAGAGACTTTCAGAGATGAAAGGGATTGTTCAACAATATTGATGGCTGCCGATATTATAACTTGGGGTGAAGGAGTATGTGCTTCGGCGACAGCATAGGTGGTGGTGTCAGAGAATAATAATTCTTGAAAATCATCCTTGGGGCTCTTGGAACCGACACCTGGAAATGGCGGTTCTTCATTGAGCTGTGCAAAGTCTTCGGGCGTGACCCCGGGTGATGGGCTGTGCGGTGAAGAAAGGGGGCGTTGGTCCGGAGAGGGGACCAACTCATCTTCATCCAACAATTTAAATGTTGGTGAAGGTTTAGTGGGGGACTCCTTCTATACAACCAAACCCTTTTGAGAGGGAGTGGAGGAGGTAGGTTTGGGCTGAGCAGATCCTCCTGGCCCAAAGGAGGGAATTTCATCTTCATCCAATTTTTGAGAATTGGTAGAAGGATGGTGAGGTTCGGCCTAAAGTGGTTTCCTAAGCCTCTTAGAACGAGACTTAGGGGGGATTTGGAGCTTCGCCGCTTTTGAGAGGAGGGAGTAATGACGGGGGTAGACTCCGAAGGTCGTTTCGGAGTCATAGTCATTGAAGCAAGTGCGGCTGCGGTAGCCTTCTTAATGGACTTTTTCGAGGCTACCGACTTGGCTCGAGAAGATTTTGGAAGAATAGGGTCCACCGATATGGGTTGACCATGTGAACGTTGAGGCCTTTCGGCACCTACATCTGTAGGAACTCCCCATACCGGATTGGGAGAAGTAGCAAAAGAAATCATACCTGCCGTCAGGGGGTTGTCGGTAGCCTTTACAGCTTTGTGCAAGACTTGTTTACCAAGTTGATTAGTTGGCAAGTCAAACAAGATGGTAGGATCGGGTAAAGCCGCGTTGGCAACAAGGGGTCCCGCCAACTTGTGGTTGATGATCAGCGATAGAAATTGTGGAAGAGCCACGTGAGGAGTACGAGATGGAGAGGTGGCAGTAACAATCAAGTAAAATATCACCTAAGCAAAATCGATACATCGCATGAACATCAGTGCATGGGCCAAGCGAGTAACGAAGGCCGGAGATTGGTCCCACCCAGAGCTTTTGTGGGAAATACAGTGGATAAGATGGGAGAAGAAGAAGCTCCAGATTCCTCCCATATTCTTGAGAAGCAAAGTGCCGGTTCCCTTGCCTTTGCCTTTATGAATGTAGTTCAGGGCTTCGATCACCTCATCTTGTTCACGATTGGTGGGGAAGGGAGCATAGGGCTTGAACACAGGAAGTTCAAGAATAGAACGAACATCCTCAACCCCGAAAGAAAGTCCGGGATGTTCAGCGTCAGAAAGGATGGAGGCAGATACCTGATGGGTGGTCTCATTGTATGAACAAGTAAGCCAAAAGTTACCAAGGAGCATTTTGCTCATCTTTGTTGAAGCGGTGAGAGCATGGCGTAGAGGTGATCGATGAAGAAAAATCGAAACCTGATTGAACTCGGGATGTTCCACATCAGCATTGAGTCTAGCCAAATGGTTGCACGCAGGTAACGTAAAATTTTCCCTGGAAAGCGGGACGTTTTTGATGGGCTTGATGATTTATAAGATGCCAAGAAGAAAGCTTAGAGAAAGAGGAGTTACAGGTTTTTATGTAGAAGGAAACTTGAGGAGAAAGGTAAGAAAGTGAAAAGGAGGTAAGTGATTTGTATTTATAGGTGGAAGGAAACCCGGATTTGAAAAAGAAATTAAATAAAACAAAAAAATAGGAGTAATGATGGTTGTGGAAACGTGGGGAAGTGGAATAGCCGAAAACGACGATTGCAGAGGCGTAGGGTGATGCACAACGTCGCATCCCTAACCCACTAGTCATATCATACCACGTGTCATTTGGCCATTGGTGTTGTCAGAGGTGCCGAAAATCGTTCGCCAATGAAAGGATAAGAGCAAAACATGTCAGCCAAGGTGTCGAACTATATTCGGAAAGGATTAGAGATGCCGAATATTTGAGCTTCGATATAGAAGTAGTTACCGAAAGAGGATTTGGTATGCATGAGGCTTGCCGAATGATGTGATTGTCGAAGGAAGAAGAGGTATTCGGTAGGATTGAGGTTTACCGATAGTGGATGAAATGTAAAGAGAGAGACTTTCGGTAAGATATATGCCGAAAATACATGTCTTCGGTAAAGGAAAGTTCGGTAGGAGATATGTCTACCGAAAGAGAATTTTGTGTTTGTTTTTTTTAATCAAAATTTAACATACCTAAAGATCCAACAAGGAAATTGAATCTTGCTTCATCCAGAGGTTTGGTGAATAGATCTGTAAGTTGAAAGTCGGTAGGAATGAAATGAAGTTCAATATCACTTTTAGATATATGGTCTCGTATAAAGTGATATCGAATATCAATGTGCTTTGATCTGGAATGCAGCACAATGTTGTTTGCAATGGCTATTGCACTAGAGTTGTCACACAGTATAGGAACTTGTGAATAAAACTGATCATCATGTTGGAGTTGATTCTTCATCCACAATATCTGAGCACATCAACTTCCAGTTGCAACATATTCAGCCTCTGCAGTAGAGGTGGAGACTGAATGTTGTTTCTTGCTGGACCATCTAACCAAATTGCCACCTAGTAATTGGCAGCTCCCTGTTGTGCTTTTCCTATCTACTTTAGATCCTGCAAAATCATAATATGAATAGCCAATTAGATCAAAACCTAAGTCTTTGGGATACCAAAGACCCAGATTCATAGTACCCTTTAGGTACCGAAAGATGCGTTTTACAGCAGCCAAATGAGATTCCTTCGGAATGGCTTGATAACATGCAGATAGACACGTAGCATACATAATATCAGGTCTACTAGCAGTAAGATAAAGAAGAGACCCAATCATTCCTCTATAATTGGTGATGTCAACTAATTTACTAGCTGGATCAGCATGTATTTTAAGAGGTGGTGCCATGGGAGTTTTCATGGGAGAGCAATTTTCAAAATTGAACTTCTTTAGAAGGTCACGAATGTATTTACTTTAGTTTATGAAAATTTCTTCAGAAGTTTGTTTGATTTGAAGGCCAAGAAAGAATGTTAGCTTACCCTTCATGCTCATCTCATATTTACTTTTCATGAGAGAGGCAAACTCCTGACAAAGAGATTCGTCAATGGCACCAAAAATGATATCATCGACATAGATTTGAACAAGAATTATATTACCTTTGCTCTTCTTGAGAAAGAGAGTGTTGTCAATTTTACCTCGGGTATATTTGTTGGAGAGAAGGAAGTCTGATAAGGTATCATACCAGGCACGAGGAGCCTGTTTGTCCCAAATAAGTAAACAAGAATTGTAGAAGGGGGTTGAATACAATATAAAATTTTCATTTAATTTAAATTCTTTTATTGATAATAAATATCAAGAATTACACTTAGCTTACAAAATATTGTTGCGGAAAAGAATAGTAAAACTATCCTAACAATCTAAAACTTAGAAAACCTTTTAGAACACAACTTTAAAGAACACTAAGACAAAAAGCTATGAAAGAGAAAACTAACAACTTGCTTGAATACGCACTTAGATCACTTGAGCTGAAAGCATGATTTGCAAGGAGAGAACATCACTCTTTATATACTACCCCATGCATTAAATACAAAGGACACTTGTCATTTAATGTATGTGTAGTTGAGATTTCTTCAATAAATAATAAGATATTTGAAGTGACTTATCACAATACAAAAGGTAACTTTTGGACTATGAAAGGATAATATCTTAATAAAATATATCGGGTACAAATCTTTTTGAGATCTTTTAAGAAGAAAGTCTCAATCAGATCAGAAATCAAGTGTATATCCTCTATGCAAAAGAAGTTTCCATTTCTTTTTTTTAGAAAGACATTGGGAATGAGGAAGTATAGTCAAATCGTGAGGATTTTCTATAAAGATACCACTAAACGAGGAGGGTGTTCGGCAGAGTGAAGATCTACCGAAGGTTTGGCAGAGGTTGCCGAACAAGAGGAGATCGACAAGGTTGTCCTCTGCCGAATAATATTTAGTTCGGTAAGAGGATGTCTGCTGAAGATGTTGAATGTCTTCGGCAGTGTACGATTAGTTCTTTTGAAGTTCGTCTTGATCCGCATCAGTAGACTTGCTTCATGATGGATTCGGTGGGTCTTCGATTCACCGATCTTTTTAAGGCACAACTAAGCTATTACAAAGAACCATAAAATTTCCTAAGTATGAAAATGTTTAATCATTTTACAGATATAATGATAAGCCGAAAAGGGGAGGTCGTCTTCAAATCTTAGATGACCTAAAAATCTCCCCCTATTTGATGATGACATCCCATACTTAGCTAAAAGAGATAGGTACATAATAATGTATTTTGACCCTTTTTATACTCTTTTGGGTTCTTTTACACATAAACCATTCTTTTTGTTTCTTTTTCGAATCTTTAGAGCATCCGACATTTACAAGTATAAAAGAATGAAATAATAAGCTATACATAATATTTACTTCAAAAGCTAAATTTGTACTTTGTATTAATCTTGTAAGAAGATTACAATACAAGACAAAGAAGAAATAAAGTACAATGATTTTTATAGAAAACACAAAGATTATTCAAATGGGAGACGAGGAGTGAAGTTTCTCTTCTTCAGTTCGGCAGTAACAACATTGTAGAGGTCCACCGCACCCATGGGGATAATTTGAAGAATTCCACTTAAAAAGATGTTATCGGCAAGAGGGATTTGTTCGGCTCCGAGGAAGCGAATTTGACCGAGGGTATCGTTGAAAAGATCCAATAAGCTAGCTCAAGAATGCCAGAAGTGGAGGGATAAGGTACCGCAGTCGGCAATGATAAGTCAAGGTTGGAAATGTCTGGAACCTTTCCTTCCTTGACCATAATAGAAAATACTCCTTCCTTCTTGGAGGACCTTGACTTTGGTTTAGACACAGGAGGAAGGTCGGCTATGAGATTTTCAATTATATTCTTTTCAGCAGGAGTATGAACAATATTGTACCGCCTTCGGTAGGAACCAAATTTCTTTTGAAGATCACGATTGAAATTTTCAACTTCAAGTTTGAGAGCGTTTTTGATTTTGTCCAAGCACATCACAATCTCCATCCATTCTGTTATTCCATACCTAAGAAGAGAGTCAAGTCTCTCAACAAACCTAGAAAGATCTTCCCTTATGATGATTAGTTGAGTGGTGTCACATTCTTTGGAAGGTTTAAGAACTTTGACATCGATGATTTTGAGAGAATTCTTTCGATTGGAGAGAGCCTTGTGGTACCAATCAATGCACATAGTCTTGATCTCTTCATTTTTCTTATCTGACACTTCCAAAGCACCCAATTGAAGAAGTTTAACACTAGCTGCATCGGTTGGGACCTTTGCCTTCCCAGCCTCTTCCTCAACCAATTCCTGAGCTAGCTCAGCCTTTTTGAATTCATCTGCCGATAGACAAAGTTCTGAGGCAGTCTTTGGAGGAGGAGGAGCAAGCCTCAACCCAGTTTCGTCGGTAAACAACTTCTTCCTAGCTTCTTTTAGACGCTTGGCTTCCTCAACTTCTTCCTCAGGACTGAGGATCTTCTTACCCTTGTCCTTTTTTGGTAAAGGCTCCTCCATGGACTCTTCGATCATTTTAGAAGAGTGGTCGGTTCTTTTGCCTTAAATTTCGGCAGATGCCGAAAGATCATTTTCTTCTTCAGCTTCAACACCTTCTTTGTCTTTCGGTTGCTCGGTTGCTCCCCCTCAACCAAAGGATCCTCTTGTTGAGAAGATTGTTCTAGAAGAGGGTTTGAAGGTTCTTCCCGTCGCATACTGGTAATCATAATCTGAGGGGTATTAAGCTCCCCCTTAGATGTTTTCTCCCCCTTAGTATGTGCCGACGAGGAAATAGCAGCTTTGGCCGTAACACGATCGATTCGACGATCAATACGATGCAAATACCGGAGGTTATCAGGACCAACAGCGGAGTCACTAATGTCGATGTCAAGGGTTTCGGCACAGTACTGAGCCACCACCGAAGCAGGCATGCCGTCAATCTTGGCATTGATCTTTGAGAGAGCATCGAGGATTTGAGTGTTTACCTGATCCTAAGTATTAGCCCTTTGCCGAAGAGAGGCAAGCTCTTAGTCACGAGCATCGGAGGCGGCTTTGAGAGCAACCATAAAGTGGGTGAGATTAGTGTTGTTGTCGATGAGTTTGATTACCTATTTGAGAACAACGTCCAAAGCATCACAAAGAGGGTATCGAATACTGAGAATATCTTGCTGCATGGCGTCCATGCATTTGAAGAAGTCAGAGTTGACACAGGGAAGCTCAGTATTTTGCTCCATAATGAGACCAAGGAGCTCGGCAAGAGACTTGTTATTTGCATCAAGAGAAGCAGATATCTCTTGATCCTGGATAGATACATGTTCATGCAAGGTGATTCGGTGACCAATGGTTCCAAGAAAACGATCAAACTCCCCCTGTAGATGCTCAAATTGTGTACCCAGAAAACGATGTTGCCGATTGGTAACTTGGATATCAGAAAGGACATCAGTAGGTACAGAGAGAGGATTAGGAAAAGGGTTTGGCACAAAGGGAGGTGGTGTCGAAGGTCCTGCCCTTTCGGCAGTGGGAGAGAGAAATTGATGGGGCAAGCGTCGGTGAGGAGGTGGAGGTTGCCTTTTCGGTGGGAAATCCGGTGGGGAGTCGGTTGATGAAAAAGTAGAGTGTGCAATTGAGTGTTTGGAAGTGGTTGTTGGAGTGGGGATAAGTCTTTTAGGCGATGGTGTAGTGGGGGATGATTTATTGGGAGAGACTTTCAGAGATGAAAGGGATTGTTCAACAATATTGATGGCTGCCGATATTATAACTTGGGGTGAAGGAGTATGTGCTTCGGCGGCAGCATAGGTGGTGGTGTTAGAGGATAATAATTCTAGAAAATCATCCTTGGTGCTCTTGGAACCGACACATGGAAATGGCGGCTCTCCATTGAGTTGTGCAAAGTCTTCGGGTGTGACCCCGGGTGATGGGCTGTGCGGTGAAGAAAGGGGGCGTTGGTCCGGAGAGGGGACCAACTCATCTTCATCCAACAATTTAAATGTTGGTGAAGGTTTAGTGGGGGACTCCTTCTGTACAACCAAACCCTTTTGAGAGGGAGTGGAGGAGGTAGGTTTGGGCTGAGCAGATCCTCCTGGCCCAAAGGAGGGAATTTCAACTTCATCCAATTTTTGAGAATTGGTAGAAGGATGGTGAGGTTCGGCCTAAAATGGTTTCCTAAGCCTCTTAGAACGAGACTTAGGGGAGATTTGGATCCCCGCCGCTTTTGAGAGGAGGGAGTAATGACGGGGGTAGACTCCGAAGGTCGTTTTGGAGTCATAGTCATTGAAGCAAGTGCGGCTGCGGTAGACTTCTTGGTGGACTTTTTCGAGGCTACCGACTTGGCTCGAGAAGATTTTGGAAGAATAGGGTCCACCGATATAGGTTGACCCTGTGAACGTTGAGGCCTTTCGGCACCTACATATATAGGAACTCCCCATACCGGATTGGGAGAAGTAGCAAAAGAAATCATACCTGCCGTCAGGGGGTTTTCGGTAGCCTCTACAGCTTTGTGCAAGACTTGTTTACCAAGCTGATTAGTTGGCAAGTCAAACAAGATGGTAGGATCGGGTATAGCAGCGTTGGCAACAAGGGGTCCCGCCAACTTGTGGTTGATGATCAGCGATAGAAATCGTGGAAGAGCCACGTGAGGAGTACGAGATGGAGAGGTGGCAGTAACAATTAAGTCAAATATCACCTAAGCAAAATCGATACATCACATGAACATCAGTGCATGGGCCAAGCGAGTAACGAAGGCCGGAGATTGGTCCCACCCAGAGGTTTTGTGGGAAATACAGTAGATAAGATGGGAGAAGAAGAAGCTCCAGATTCCTCCCATATTCTTGAGAAGCAAAGTGCCGGTTCCCTTGCCTTTGCCTTCATGAATGTAGTTCAGGACTTCGATCACCTCATCTTGTTCACGATTAGTGGGGAAGGGATCATAGGGCTTAAACACAGGAAGTTCAAGAATAGAACGAACATCCTCAACCCTGAAAGAAAGTCCAGGATGTTCAGCGTCATAAAGGATGGAGGCAGATACCTGATGGGTGGTCTCATTGTATGAACAAGTAAGCCAAAAGTTACCAAGGAGCATTTTGCTCATCTTTGTTGAAGCGGTGAGAGCATGGCGTAGAGGTGATCGATGAAGAAAAATCGAAACCTGATTGAACTCGGGATGTTCCACATCAGCATTGAGTCTAGCCAAATGGTTGCATGCAGGTAACGTAAAATTGTCCCTAGAAAGCGGGACGTTTTTGGTGGGCTTGATGATTTAGAAGATGCCAAGAAGAAAGCTTGGAGAAAGAGGAGTTACAGGTTTTTATGTAGAAGGAAACTTGAGGAGAAAGGTAAGAAAGTGAAAAGGAGGTAAGTGATTTGTATTTATAGGTGGAAGGAAACCCGAATTTGAAAAAGAAATTAAATAAAACAAAAAAATAGGAGTAATGATGGTTGTGGAAACGTGGGGAAGTGGAATGGCCGAAAACGGCGATTGCAGAGGCGTAGGGTGATGCACAACGTCGCATCCCTGACCCACTAGTCATATCATACCACATGTCATTTGGCCATTGGTGTTGTCAGAGGTGCCGAAAATCGTTCGGCAAAGAAAAGGATAAGATCAAAACACGTCAGCCAAGGTGCCAAACTATATTCGGAAAGGATTAGAGATGCCGAATATTTGAGCTTCGGTATAGAAGTAGTTACCGAAAGAGGATTCGGTATGCATGAGGCTTGCCGAATGATGTGATTGTCGAAGGAAGAAGAGGTGTTCGGTAGGATTGAGGTTTACCGATAGTGGATGAAATGTAAAGAGAGAGACTTTGGGTAAGATATATGCCGAAAATACATGTCTTCGGTAAAAGAAAGTTCGGTAGGAGATATGTCTACCGAAAGATAATTTTGTGTTTGTTTTTTTTAATCAAAATTTAACATACCTAAAGATCCAACAAGGAAATTGAATCTTGCTTCATCCAGAGGTTTGGTGAATAGATCTGTAAGTTGAAAGTCGGTAGGGATGAAATGAAGTTCAATATCACTTTTAGATATATGGTCTCGTATAAAGTGATATCGAATATCAATGTGCTTTGATCTGGAATGCAGCACAATGTTGTTTGCAATGGCTATTGCACTAGAGTTGTCACACAGTATAGGAACTTGTGAATAAAATTGATCATCATGTTGGAGTTGATTCTTCATCCACAAGATCTGAGCACATCAACTTCCAGTTGCAACATATTCAGCCTCTGCAGTAGAGGTGGAGACTGAATGTTGTTTCTTGCTGGACCATCTAACCAAATTGCCACCTAGTAATTGGCAGCTCCCTGTTGTGCTTTTCCTATCTACTTTAGATCCTGCAAAATCAGAATCTGAATAGCCAATTAGATCAAAACCTAAGTCTTTGGGATACCAAAGACCCAGATTCATAGTACCCTTTAGGTACCGAAAGATGCGTTTTACAGCAGCCAAATGAGATTCCTTAGGAATGGCTTGATAACGTGCAAATAGACACGTAGCATACATAATATCAGGTCTACTAGCAGTAAGATAAAGAAGAGACCCAATCATTCCTCTATAATTGGTGATGTCAACTAGTTTACCAGTTGGATCAGCATGTATTTTAAGAGGTGGTGCCATGAGAGTTTTCATGGGAGAGAAATTTTCAAAATTGAACTTCTTTAGAAGGTCACGAATGTATTTACTTTAGTTTATGAAAATTTCTTCAGAAGTTTGTTTGATTTGAAGGCCAAGAAAGAATGTTAGCTTACCCATCATGCTCATCTCATATTTACTTTTCTTGAGAGAGGCAAACTCCTGACAAAGAGATTCGTCAATGGCACCAAAAATGATATCATCGACATAGATTTGAACAAGAATTATATTACCTTTGGTCTTCTTGAGAAAGAGAGTGTTGTCAATTTTACCTCGGGTATATCTGTTGGAGAGAAGGAAGTCTGATAAGGTATCATACTAGGCACGCGGTGCCTGTTTGAGACCATAGAGAGTTTTATCCAGTTTGAACACATAGTCTGGATGAGCTGAATCTTCAAAACCTGGAGGTCATTTCACATAGACTTCTTCAGCAAGTTCTCCATTGAGAAATGTACTCTTAACATCCATTTGAATGACCCAGAAATTTTTATGAGCAGCATGAGCCAGAAAGATTCTTATTGCCTCATGTCTAGCAACAGGAGCAAAGGTTTCATCATAGTCGATTCCTTCCTCCTGTTGGTATCCTTGAGCAACAAGCCTAGATTTGTTTCGGATGACAGTGCCTTCTTCATTCATCTTGTTCCTGAAGACCCACTTAGTGGCAATGATGGTCTTTCTAGAAGGACGAGGTACAAGTCTCCAAACCTTGTTCCTTTCAAATTAAGAAAGCTCTTCGTGCATAGCAGTGATCCAACATGGATCGGCTAGAGCTTCTTCAACTTTCTTAGGTTCCATGACAGAGAGAAAATTCACATAGATGCAAATATTTCCAATACCTCTTCTTATCTTAACACCTGCCTGTTGATCTCCTATGATCTGCTCAATAGGGTGATCTTTGGTCCATTTAGTAGCTGGTGGAAGAGGTGCAGGAAATAGGCTTGGAGAGTATGAGGATGAGGGTTCGGTAGAGATGATGTAAGTAGGTTGATGAGGAGTGTTTTGAGGTAGAGTTTCGGCAGGGAGATTGGTGACTACAAGCTGAGGATTTGGTTCGGCAGAGAATGAGGGTCCTGTTGAATTTTGATTGTTCTGAGAGGGTAAATATTCCGAAAAGGGGACACTTGAGGGTCCTGCCGAATTTTGATAATGAGAATCTTCTCCTACACAAGAAGTGATCCACTGATATAGCTCATTATCATCACAAGAAAGATTAGATGAATTTTGATCATCAAACTTTATGTGTATTGATTCTTCAATACATTTCCTCCTGAGATTGTAGACTCGATAGGCTTTAGAAGTTAGAGAATAGCCCATAAAGATTCCTTCATCATCCTTGCGATCAAATTTCCCAAGATGTTCTCGATCATTTAAAATGAAGCATACATAGCCAAAAATGTGAAAAAAACTGATGTTGGGTTTTCGGCCATAAAAGACTTCATAAGAGGTCTTGTTGTGTCTTTTCACAATGATAGACATGTTTTGAATAAAACAGGTTGTGTTGACAGCTTCAGACCAGAAGTAGGTAGGAAGGTTTGATTCACTTAGCATAGACCGTCCAGCTTCATACAGAGTTCTGTTCTTTCTTTCCACTACACCATTTTGTTGTGGTGTTCTAACAGATGCAAAGTTTTGAGAGACGCCTCTGTCATTGAAAAAGGCATCCAAGGTTGTAATTTTTGAATTCGGTGCCATTGTCACTTCTGACAGATCATAGAAGTTGACCATTTAGCACTTCACATTTCTTGATAAAGTTGATGATTTCTTCAGACGTGTCACTTTTGTACCTGAGAAAAGATACCCAAGTGTACGTATAAATTCATCAACAATTACAAGAATGTACCTCTTTCCTCCTAGGCTTGGAATGCTGACAGGCCCACATAGGTCCTTGTGCAACATCTGAAGAGGTGTGGTGATGGATAAACACTGCTTGGTTTTGAAAGTGGACTTTGTTAATTTCCCTTTCTCACAAGCTGCACATAGCTTTTTTTAGCAAAGGAGATTTTCGGCAGCCCCACAACTAGCTCTTTATTGGAGAGAGCATTTAACGTATTGAAGTTTAGATGAGAGAGACGTTTGTGCCAAATCCAGTTCTTCTTTTCAGAGTCTTCAGAGATGAAACATATTCTTCCTTCGTCTGCAGATTTTTGGCTCATATTGATGATGTATACATTGTCCTTTCTGAAGCCAGAAAGGATAGTATGAAAGTTTCTATTGGTAATGAGGCAGTCATCTAATTTGAAGATCACATAGTATCCCAAATCACACAGTTGACTAATGCTTAAAAGATTATGCATTAGTCCATCCACATAGGCTACTTTATTGATGGTGATGGAACCATTAGAAAGAGTTCCCTAACCTTTAGTGGAACCACGAGAGTTGTCACCAAAGGTTAAAGTTGGTCCCTTTTCATCCACATAGTTTATTAGGAGAGATTTGTTGCCGGTCATTTGACGTGAGCATCCGCTATCAAGATACCAAGTTTGATGATTCCCAATGACCTGCAATCACAAATAAATCAGTCCTTTGGTACCCATTTTAAGGTGGGTCCTTTAGGGTTAGAAGAGGAGGAAGGACCATCTTGACCAAATATGTCAATACGTTCCTTTAGACAATCCTTTGCCAAGTGAAAAGTGTCACCACAATTATAGCATTTACGGTAAATGAACACCTTTTTAGAATCATGAGAGGGCTCTTTGACTTTTCCCTTGGACTTGGATTTAAGATGTTTGAAAGAAGTAGAAAGAATGGGTGACTTGGGAGGAGTAGGAAGAGCACTAGGCATAGGTCCTAGAATTTCCTTTTCAAAGGATGGAAAGGAAGAAATGGAAATTCCCTTAGATTTTGATTTCTTTAGATTCACGAATCTAGGAACGAACTACGTTGGAGAAGCATGGGACTTACCTTTTGAGGAAGGAGTGGTCTTTATTTTTATGGGAAGATCACCGACGATAGATTTTCCTTTATCAAGGAAGAAGGGTTTCTTGGAAGAGAAAGATGAGGTGGAGACTTCATCAAGGTTCATTGTTTTAAAAAGATCGTTCATGGGCTTTACAATATCGTTTGAACCTTGATCCTCCTCGGGCTGATTTTTGATTTGCTTGGCAGAGACCAAAATTCCAAATTTTCTGGAGTCACGAAGATCCATGGAATAAACAGATCCAGAATCTCCTGAGTCAGAATCATTGTACTCAGGAGAGTAAAAGGGAAGTTTAGAGAGAGAAGGAGGATTTTGAAAATAAGAAGGAAGATCATGAGGGGAAGGATAGTCAACGTCAATTTTTTCATAACCTAAACCAAATTTATCATCACCAGTTACCTGGTCCTAAAAAATCTTTTCGAGGTTTTTGGAAGATGTGGTCCATTTGTTGACTATTTCTTGTTCCTTTTGAAGACGTTTAAGCAAATTATTCTTCTCTTTAGCAAGAACAAAATTTATAGTTTTTAAATCTTCTAACTCAGCTTTTATTTTGTCAAAATGATTTAACTGAGAAAGGCAGACTTGAAGTTGGGAAGAGAGAGACTTGATATGTGCATTAGCTCTTTTCTTGGCATTTTTTTTCATTATGATAAAGAACCGTTAAAGAGTCATATGCTTCGATCTTTTCGTCATTAGACAGAGAGTGAAAAGGATGTACCTGAGAAGAAGAAGAAGAGCACTTAGTAGAAAAGTCCATCATTGTGTTAGTATCCTTGGCCATGATACATTTGCTAGAAATTTCTTTCTCACTGTCAGAGGTGGGCTCATCAGCCCAATCATGGGATTCATCCATTAATTCTTTTCCTTTACGAAGAGAGCTTTCATTTCTTTCTTTTTCTCTCTTGTATTTGGCTTTATATTTTTCAGCTCGATCATAATGGTCTTTGAAAGAAGATGAAGATGATTTTCGAGAGTGAGAGCGACCAGTAGAAATAGATCTTAATCTCCTCTCTTTAGAGGAGTTGGAAGAGTTAGATTTGGATTTCCATGGAGGATTGCTTCTGCACTCTGATGCAAAGTGGCCTTTCTTGCCACATGCGTAACAATCCTCTTGGGATTTATCCATGGATTTCTTAGAAGAAAGAGAAGATTTCCTATTTGTTCTGAAACGGTTAGAAGAGAGGTTGTTTCGGAACTTAGAAAAGTTTGCCAGCATACCCATTTCCTCCATCATTTGATCAACCGAGGTTTACTCACCCTCATCATCGGCCTCACTAAGATAGGCCTCCGAATGGTGATCTGAGTCATGATGACTTTCTCGGTCAGAATCATCTGAAGGATAGGTGATGCGAGGAATACACACAGATTTCTTGGAGCTATCACTGATGAGGGACATAAAAGGGGCCTTTATCTCTTTTATGATAGTTTTCCTTTGAATACGAGTTTGCTCATAGTTGAAGAGAGTTCCATAGAGCACAATGAGGGGAAGATGATCAAGATCCTTGGTCGTCTTGATACAGGTACAAATGTTCTCCCAAAAGTCTGGAAGTCCATCCATAAACTTGCATAGGACTTCCTCATTATCATATAGTCTTCCTAAAAGCTTGAGATCCTTTAAAAGACTATTGAAGTGGTTGTAATAGTTAGAAAGGGATTCTCCCTTTTTGTGGGAGAAGAGTTCATACTTCCGTACGAGAGAGATTTTCTTGTTTTTCTTAACGTCTTTTGTACCTTCGTACAGAACACATAGAGTAGACCACATCTCCTTGGAAGTAGAGAGATTGACCAAGGAGTGATACACTTCATCTGGAAGAGAGAGAGAGAGAGCAATGATTGCTCGAACTCTAGAGTCAAGGCCTATGAGGTCCTTGTCTTCCTCAGTGTATTATTTGGGGTTTTTGACAATATATTGCCTAGTAGCAGAAGTTCTTTCCTCGTCAGAAGAGTCATCGGAATCTTGATAAACAATATCTTTTTCTTTTTCTTTTTGTTTATCCTTGGGGGTTTTTAAAAATTTATCCCATACTATAGGGATGAGAGGACCATCACGAAGAACGGTGAGAAAGCGAGTGTCAACACCCTCTAGAAACAACATCATCCGACTTTTCCATAGGGAAAAGTTGTTTGGATTAAATCTTGGAGGTTTGGCTATAGAGCCATTGTCAACCGAAAAAGAGTTTTGAGAAGAAGAATCAACTTTAGCATTGGACGATGATGCCATTGTGGATCTGGTTTATTAAATTAAACCAACCGCTCTGATACCACTTGTTAGTCCCAAATAAGTAAATAAGTATTGTAGAAGGGGGGTTTGAATACAATACAAAATTTTCACTTAGTTTTAATTCTTTTATTGATAATAAATATCAAGAATTACACTTAGCTTACAAAAGATTGTTGCGGAAAATAATAGTAAAACTATCCTAACAATCTAACACTTAGAAAACCTTTAAGAACACAACTTTAAAGAACAGTAAGACAAAAATCTATGAAGGAGAGAAAACTAACAACTTTCTTGAAAATGCACTTAGATCACTTGAGCTGAAAGTGTGATTTGCAAGGAGAGAACATCACTCATTATATACTACCCTATGCATTAAATACAAACGACACTTGTCATTTAATGTATGAGTAGTTGAGATTTCTTCAATAAATAATAAGATATTTGAAGTGACTTATCACAATACAAAAGGTAACTTTTGTACTATGAAAAGACAATATCTTAATAAAATATACCTAGTACAAATCTTTTTGAGATCTTTTAAGAAGAAAGTCTCAATCAGATCAGAACTCAAGTGTATATCCTCTGTGCAAAAGAAGTTTCCATTTCTTTTTGTCAGAAAGACATTGGGAATGAGGAAGTATAGTCAAATCGTGAGGATTTGCTATAAAGATACCACCAAACGAGGTGGGTGTTTGGCAGAGTGAAGATCTACCGAAGGTTTGGCAGAGGTTGCCGAAACAAGAGGAGATCGGCAAGGTTGTCCTCTGCCGAATAAGATTTAGTTCGGTAAGAGGATGTCTGCCGAAGATGTTGAATGTCTTCGGCAGTGTAGGCTTAGTTCTTTTGAAGTTCATCTTGATCCTTATCAGTAGACTTGCTTCATGTTGGATTCTCTTGGTCTTCGATTCACCGATTTTTTTAAGGCACAACTAAGCTATTACAAAGAACCATAAAATTTCCTAAGTGTGAAAATGTTTAATCATTTTACAGATATAAAGAGAAGCCGAAAAGGCGAGGTCATCTTCAAATCTTAGATGACCTAACACACATATCAATACACATACACATACACATACACATACACACATACATACATATATAGACATAGACATAGACATACACATATATACATACATATACACATACAAATATATGCATACATATATAGACATAGTACACATGAGGTGGGTTCATACAAGAACAATATTTATTTAAGAAAACATTAGTACAACCGAATACATACACAAGCATATATGATTTACCTACAAAATCATATATGATTCACACGACTTTGCCCGCGACTTTAGGTTGCGGCCAAAGTCGCACACGTCCATTTTTTTCGGGTTAGTGTAAAATCATATATGATTTTGTACATGATTTGTTGTTTTCTTAAATAGTTAGCATTCTCGTTTTAACCTTCCTCTAGTACACATACATACATACACATATATATATATATATATATAGAGAGAGAGAGATGGGGGGGGGGGAGGGAGGTTTAGGAGAAAACCTTAAAAAATAAAAAAAACAGAGGAACACCCTGATAGTCGTCTATCTGGACGGTATGCACATGTGCATACAAGTAATTGAAGTTGTTTTTTGGTTTTTATGCACGTGTGCATGATAGAAATTACTAGTATGCACATATATGGTCTAGATGAGCGATTATCGGTGTGTTCCTTAGTTTTCATTATTTTACGGTTTTCTGAGCGTGCCCTATATATATGCGTACATATAGAGATATTCAAATGTACATGTACACACACATACATAGATACCAAATTATAAAAAATAGTCAATGTAAAATCCCATACGGATACAGAAAAATTGGAAAACAAAAAAGCTAGTTTCACGTGCTCGTCGGTGATACGTCGTAAATTCGTCGGTAATCCATTGGTGATTTGCGACGGATCCTGGCCACGTGGAATTCTATTTATAAAAAAATAAAAATTAAATAATTTCGAATCCGTCGGTAATCCGTTAGAAATATAAAAATTCACCGACCGATCACCGATGGAATTAAAATTATTTTAATTTATTGCTGTTTTTAAATAGAATTTCACGTGGCCGGTAGTGATCCGTCGCAAATCACCAATGAATTACTAAGACCATGTGGAATCTTACTTAAAAAAAATAAAATTGAAATAATTTCCTATCTGTCAGTTTTCCATTGAAAATATGAAATTTCACCGAATGATCACCGGCGGAATGTTTTATCGTCGGAAAAAGTACCCATGGTGGGCATGTCGTCGTTGATATGTCATTGTTCCGTCCGAAATTAAAGATAGATTCCGGCCATCAGTGATTGCCGTCGGTGAAACTCAAATTTTAATAGTGGAAAACTCATAAATAGACATCTAATCATTTCCATATTTCTATGTCTTCTTAAAAATTGAGGAAATTAAATATCTCTACTTAAACTCCTATTGTACTTGTGAGGCACTGAGGCCTACCCTGCGTTCTCATTTGATAATCTGTATTATGAGATTCTCCTAAGATGTTATAAACACATCTTAGGGACTCATCATACTCAATGAGTTTTGCCACTTTGGCCCCCCATCTTGATGTTACAAGGATTGTCTCTGATAACAATTGTAACATGCCAAAGGTCCAAGGACAAAGCAACATATTATCACAACCACTTTTAATTCAACTTAAAATCACGATGGAAGTTATTGGTAACCACCACCTACAGACTTATACAAAGTTCACAAATTTTGTTTTCTATCAATATAGGATAAGTTATCACACTTTGACCTTGATAACTTAATGGAAAGGTAGGAACTTCGTATCGAACACAAATGTGTTGGGTCTAAAAATTAGTGTAGCTCAAAACCTACTAGACCACAAAAATGGAGTTTAACAACAAAAACATGGTGATTTAGGAATGTGGGTTCAAGCTGGGGAAGGAAAAAAAAAAGGCTACAAAGGAAAGTGAAGAAGCAAATCACATAATATAGAGTAGATAGTGGTGGAAGCCAACTTCCGGATTGAGTGGTCCACACTTAACAAGAAAAAAATATATAAAATATATAAAATAGATAAAGATATATATGCTTTTTCGCTTCTTCGTCAAGCTTTCGAGCAGCTCTTTCAACTGCCACCTAATCCTCCAACATAATCAAGAACTGAGTGCCGCCCAGGGACTGGACTCCACTAAGCTGGGCTACTACCCTAATCAAGTTCTTCCAAAATTCCAAATTTAGCGTAGATATGGATGGATAAGCAAACTGATTAGTATAGGAAGAGTCAGAGCGAGGGGAGATACTTTCTAAACGAAGGTTAGTCTAAGTAAGGAAATGGGCACTCTGCTCACATCGAAATAACTGTTGTCTCCCTTATGGTTGACGTTCTCTCCTCCCATCCTCTCCTCTCCCTAACCCTTTCTATCTTCTTAGTTATTAGTAAAGCCTAAAAAGGCCCTGTAAGTCCTCCATTAGGGTGAGGGACAAAGCAACAAGCAAAAAACATTGAACCTTAGCCGACTTCGAACACTTCGAAAGAGACTAGGCGCTGACCGATAGGATTAGAAGGAGTAGGCGATCACTGGCTGAGAGCCAGTCTTATAAAGGAAAGAAACTTAAGTGTCGATATATGACAATCCTAGTTGGAACTCGTACCCCCAATCAGTTGAAGGAGCGGCCAAGGATGAAAGGTTTGATTGCGCAGCACCTTTGTACTTGACTATCTCATTTCCTTTCTCATTATAGTAGCAATAGGACTTCAAAGATAAAAAGTATCCTTTAGATTTCCCTATGAGGTAGCCTGCTGGGACTTTGCTAGAAAAGGGATTAGCGGCTTAATGCATGGATTTGAGCCGTGAAAGGCCTTGTAAGGTGCCTTACTAAAGAAAAGCTGAAAATCGCATCAATACTGTCTTTGATTCTATCCTCTTGGGCATTCCCCTTTCTGCTCTTTATAGTTGACCAACTCAAACCATGAATGTGAAGTCCTGCGGCCTAGATATACATGAGGCCAACTGAAAAAGAAAGTATACACATCAAATAAACTAGGATGAAACATAGGATTCGGTGGATGATTCGGGTGTTTATATTATAGGAAACCAAAAAACTTGAGCCTTTTTACAAACTTCTTAAAGGGGGAGAGTGACAGGACGACTTCAAGGAGAACGTCGAGACGCCATCAGTTTGGCTTAGAGTTTCACACAATTGCTATAATTTGGGTCTAGTCATAATCTAAGTCTACCCTGCAAAGCGGCTTCTCGCTTATCCCCATTTGAAAATGAGGAGACCTGACGTCAAGTGTAGGAATTGCTGTCGAAGGGGCGAGAAAAGTCAAACTTTTATTTCGAGATTAGGTTAGTGTTCCGTTTTTTCGGATGGTTTTTGTCCTAGGGATTCGTATTTCCCATTGTCCTTATGGATGAGGGAATCGAGTTGCGAAATATGAGGGAATATACTTGAGTCATCTAAAGCAGGGTATATGCCATTCCCCTTTCAGTAGTTGAAGTACTTTTATCTGTCAATGTATGTTCCTTCATTCCTTTTCCTAGCATAGAAGCAACGAATATGGAATCGTCTTTCTTTTTCATCGAAAACGAAGAAGGCCGATGATGGCCTATGGTGCATCTTATCTGAAGGGAACACGCCTTTTTGACCGCGGGGTGGTATGATTGTCGGGCCCGCAACTTCCTGCGCAGTCCGTGCCAATAGTGATATCCTAATTCGGCTACCTCTCCCACTCATCCCTTGAGAGGAATGAATTAAAGGTTCAATCCACCACTAACGCCTAATGATTCTGCTATTTTGGTGGCCGCTAACTACTATGAGTTAAGCAACTAATGGACAAACCAGACTGCATAAACTACTGGAATAGAAAAAGAGAAGGGATTCACGGGTAGTGAGTGAAATAATATACTGGTTCTACTATAGAATCTTATGAATCAAGCACGACACACGGTTCAGGTCCCTTATAAGCCTTTAGAGGATTAGAGGAATCATCAATGAAAGTGTTACTTACTTACTTACGAAGATCGACTGGATAACCTTCTACTGACAGAGTGGTGGGTGCTACTGTCTTATCTTATCCCTTCTTCTTTTACCCCGGCCACGCAACTGAAGCTCATCTAACAATGTTATAGTGGCTATTCGCTCCTCTTTCTCTTCCTCTTTTTCTGCTTCTGCTAGGATTTTGTTCTGATAGCGCCATGTCCACAAACTGACGCATGGGACGTAGCTAGCCGCGTGCAACCTACGTGCTGAAGACCGCAACGTAAGTAACTCGCTGCTCCATACGTGGGAAATGAAAGCAGAATTCGTTCGGATCCTCCCACATGTTCAATCTTTTTTTAGCCTTTCTTTCCAAAGATAGTCATTAATGCTAGGGCATAAAATCTTTGATTGAATGAACGCCACCTTGGTTGTATTGTTTTCAAACAAATCCAATGTTGGGCCAAGCGAAGTAGTACGAGGAGCTAGGTTATTGTTGTCTTTTTTTTGGCAGTGGGATAGGGAAACTGTGAGGACTGAACTTTCACTAACTCAAAGAAAACCAAGACTAACGACTTTACTTTCATACCAGGAAATCGAAGATGTGCCAATTCTGCTCCCTACTAAAGGGGCCCTAAGCCAGCGGATCTCCCCCCCCCCCAAAAAAAAAAAAGCTCCTAAAAAAGAGAAAACCGATAGGTTTGAATTAAATTTAGGCTATTGATCTAGGCTCAACTACAAGCCATGACAGGGACGAAGTGGGGTAAAGGCGAATAAAGAAAACAACCTTGTTAGGACCCCTCGCAAGGTGGCTTGCATGATTTCCGGTACTACTAATCCCATTTTTATTTTTCTACTTTTAATAATTAAATGGGACTAGAAATGTATTAAGTTCGTGCAATAAAGCACGACATGTACATCTCGATTATAAAGTCGAGAACTCTAACGCTTAATCGTGATTCATGCTTCGTTCTATTCTCTTTTTCTTCTCGATTTTATTATATGGTTTTGTGTGGTTTTAACTGAGCGAGTGACTAGGGTTGTCTATTAGTTTTATGGATTTTATAATTAAGTTCGTTATCAATTAGTTTTATGAAGTTCAAATGTAGAAGTTTAAGAAGTTGTAAATTTGAATATTAAAAGATTTAAAAACATGAGAAAAATGTTTTAGTATAGTAGATATTAGTATGAATACATAATATACAATTGCATGTGAAAATACACGTAACCAGAATTTTGAAAACCCGGTTAAAAAGTTGAAAAAAAGATTGATACGCGTATCAAATTAAAGAAAATAAAATACTTGTTTTTTTATATAATTTGTTTAATAGAAAGTAACTATATTAATTAAGAATATTTCGCTAGATTTTATAAAATGAGTTAAATCTAGATATAGAGTTTATGAACTGATTATTAGTTAGTTACTTTGTTTTATGGAGTTTTAAAAAGATGTACGTCGGCTATATAATACCCAGTAGTCTTTAATAAAAAATATTAATGGTACCTAATATTTAATATGTTATTGTCAAAAGTTTTTAACAAATGCTTTATAGTATACTAAAAATGTACCCACAAAATATATTGGGCAAACACTCGTATATTTAGCCATGAGAAAGTAAAGGGTGCATACAATTTTCATTATGGAAGTAGGGTATGCCTTGTACCGACTCAATTTATTTTTGGGTTTGTGTTGTTTGGAGTTAGCGGAAAAGTCTTCTATTGCTTATCAATTTTCTAAAATATTTTATCGTATTAGTATGACTCATTGCTTATCTTGTATATGAACATATTTATTAGTGTTGAATGTTGTATAGTATTGTAAAAATATCATATACTTGCATATGAATATACTCTTGATTGAAATTTTGAAAACTATGTTAAAGTTATTTGAAAAAAGAATATATATCAATATATGTATCAAATTAAAAAAACCAAATTACACGTTTGTTTAAATTAAAAAATTAATTATTTAATTTAGATTTGAATTAAAACAAATTAAGATAAATATGTGAATTTACAAAACGTGATCCGTTCATACGGAAAGGATAATATGAATTTACAGAATCTCTTTAAGCTTTCATTCTTATTATTTATAAAAGGGTTAAATGAAAATTTTATAAAAATTGAAGGATCTTATATACATTACCGATTTGTACATAATATTTTAGTACTTGTATTCTTGAAAAATTAAGAGTTTTTTTAAAAAAAAATATCTAAATAATTTATAATATGGTTTAGATAAGTAAAAATATTTATTTTGTTCAGGAATTCCAAATCAGCCCTAAATTTTGGAAGAATCAGACATGTGATCAAACTTTGCTGTTTATTTTTTAATTAATGCTGAAGTCTGAATTCTTATTTCACTTTTGATTGATATATAAGAGGTGGTGTTGAAAAAGCAAAATTAATAAGATTCTTTGTTTTTGTAAACTGATAAATATTTTGAATCTGTGTAATTGTCTATTTTACCCTTCAGAATATTATAATGTTAGATTTATATACATTTATACAATTTCATATATTTATTCATCATCATTACAAAATTTGCATCTAAATTATAAACTAGCAACTCATTTTAATAAAAATACACCGTCATCAATTTTAAATAAATTCAAATCCTATGAAAATACATCAATTGATCCAAAAACAATATAAAATATGAGCAAAACTTTATAGCAACTAAAATAAAAAATGACTCTTTTACCCCTAAGTCCAAACTAAACATCAATTAAAATAAGAGTTTGATAAATATGTTGAATGCAAATTATTAGTGATAAAAAAATTAATTTAACAACTTGATATAACATAATGGTACAAAAATTTATGATAGTATCTTAACAAAATAGTTTGGATACAATAAAAATTAGGGTTGATCCTAGGGTTTTTGATGTCCTGTGTAAAATTACTAAAAAATGTCCCTAGGCCTATTTTTTTAAGCAAATGAAACGACGAAACATATGATTTTTTAAAGGGTTTGGAACAAACAATGTAACAACCCGGTTTTCAAAATCAACTTCAATAACACAAATACAAGAAACAAACCAATAAACTTTCCAAAAAGCATCCAATAATACAATCTTCCCAGAACCATCTCAAATACGTCGGTAAGAATAATTCTAACGGCAATAAAAATTAAAATAATCAATAACCGATCCGTGTCGGATCCTTTAGCATAAAAATCTAAAATCTCTACCAATCCGCAACCACGGAAGTAAATAAATCCAATCGAAGATTATGTTCTTACCGATCTATAATCACCAGAACCTTTAACCAACAACATAATTAACCCGACAATATTAACGAACCGGTAATTGGAGACAACTTTCACATAATAATTACCGATTACCCTTTTTTCCAGGCCAGCAATCCTGATATAAAAATCACCTGAAATACATATTTTTAAAAACAAAATGAGGGTTAGACCATACGGTCTAGTGAGTAAATCCATGTCAAAGAAATATTTCAATAAATTAATTTGACACAATACCATAAATCTTTAGTCATAAAGTAGGCTCGCAGGCACTACAAATCATTTAGTTATAAATAAATTGGCCCTTAGGTACAACATCCCACCCAGGTAACTAACCACAACCGTCGCCACAATTTAATCGCACACACCCCGATAAGATCACAATCAATATCGGTTGTGGTCCACCACACGAAACAAACTCGTGGGCACCATATATATAACCCCCTTGTTCGGACCATCACAGTCTTCACACACCCGACTTCTGTTGTCAAAGTCCTTTTATCCCAAGAATTTATAATCAAATCACATGTGTTAATAATAAACAACATGTAATGAAAACCGTATAACAGTTAACAGCAATAAGTCAAACATATCAATCTAGTATAATATCGAAATAAAAACCATTTTATAATATATGAATTTCAGTTCGAAAATGGTTAAAATAAACTCACCTTAATTCGATATACGAAGATATAATTCTTAACTGAAAATGAATTATCAAACCGAACGCGAATCTTGATGCCTTATGAAGGAAATACAATCCAATTATAATCTTCCAAACCTCCTTTTATTCTTTCCTTAGCTTCGAAGTCATACAGAGAAAAGAAACACACATATGCTTTTTGATTTAGAAGAAATCTTCTCCCCCAAACGAATTCAAGCGGTGGTGGTGGCTATATACCACCAATATTTCAAAATAAACCCCTTATTATAGGTAAATAACACAATAAGTCCCCAAACTTAAAATAACACATAATTTTACTTAACGAGTTATTACAAACAATATCCAAACTATAGTAATCGAGCATAGAGCGATAAAACCTAGATTAAGATCGTGCTTCCTTCTTTTATAGTTTTCCCTTTTCCAACTAGAAATTAGCACACTAGAACTTTTACTTCAATATTTGGAAGTTAAAAGACAAGGAAAAATTTAAGTAAATTAGTAAATTGTAAAATTCATAATTTATGCTATATTGTGCATTGTAAAGAACAAGAGCCCAAATGCCCAAATGCCCAATAATGCAATATCACAATATGTTAAGCACTTGTGCAGCATGCTCCAAAGTGATGCAGTGTCAGTAGTGATGTGCTCATGTGCTTCAAAATTTCTTTTTTAAATATGCAACTATGCAAGACAAGACTTATTATCAAACGATAAAAGACCCTTAGGGCTAGTAAGTTAATAATCCACACAAGAACATTTTATCAATTAGAAAATTAGTTTTTTGAGAAAAGAATTAAAGATTTATATATATAATATGACTCACACTCTCAAACAGCAACTTAGCAAGTTCAATCAACAATGAATACATAACATAACTAAATGTTAGAATTTAGAAACAATTTCTTACCTTGGACTTGGTAGTAGGCTCAGTTGAGAATTTTAAGTGAGAAGTCAATGAATCTCACTAAACCAAAAACCAATATTCCACTTCCAGATTTGAAAATACAATCGCAATCGAAATAACCGATTTGATTAGATATTTAGATGAATATTTGAGAACCAAAAAAGGATTGAGATTTGAGAGTTGTCTTTGCCTGAATCGCAGAAAATCAGTGAATCGTTGAATCGTATATCCCGCTATATATAGTGGGCATCGAGCGATCGACCGTCGTGGGGGCTAGGGCAGGGTAGAGGATTCGGCCATTTGGGATTTCCATTTTCCATTTCGTGAATTTAGCTTCATGACAGTTAATCGGCTGGAAATAGATTTTACCCCTGAAAAGGAGTACACTGATATCCTTGAGAAAGAGAACGTAGCCATACAGACCTATAGTAGGGAAGGACTTTTTACTCTTCCTGCCACAATTGAGTAGCTGTTGGAGAGGGAACGCCATGCCTTGAAAATCGGAACAATCGAATTTTGAAGAACAATAAAAATCAGTTCGAGTACCTGAGTTGAGTTGTTGGAATGTAAATGTTGGGGGTTTACTGATTCAAGTGTTCAGTATGCACTACTACCTTCGACCTGTGTTTATAGTTAAAGCCAATTTCTAAATTATTAAACTCAAAGCTAATAATAGATGAAAACTTGCTTTGTTGATTCAAAATACTTAAACATTACAAATATTCAATATATGTATCATATCTTTCAATGTACAAATATTCATTATATGTATACTTGAACATTACTAATGCTTTAACTTTCTAGCAGTTTTGTAAATAAACTTATTATCTTAATAGTCGAGGCACTACAGAGTGCAAACATCTTCATTTAGTGTATATGAGTTCTGCACCACAACACCACCCTTGTCCCATGCGTGTTCAAAGATATTTGAACACGTTCCGTTGGCTCACTCCATTAAAACAAGCATTTTTTGTTCTTCATTACGAACTCCCAATACTTTTTGCATAAGGTAATTCCCAAATGGATTGATCATAAGTTCAACCACATCTACAATAATCCCATTCAACAGTAAGAGGGGTTCCCTCGTCAAAAGAACTTTGTAGATACTACAACCATTTTGATCTTTAGAAAACATATGTACTGTTGCAATGTGTAGTTCTACAACTTAACGTTTTCCTGCACAAAATAAGTTGTTCTTAGACATTTGATGAATAACCAAAACTTCTATAAAACTATGTGCCTATATAAATGGAACAAATCATATCTCTTACCCCATAAGTGACCTGATCACCTAAATGAAGATACTAACGTGAATCAACTCAACCCATCTAGTTGGATTAAACCAATATAATTAGCAACAACAAGTTAAGTAGTTTGAGCTATATATATATATATATATATATATATATATATATATATAATATTAGAATTAGAGGATATTATTTATTGTACTTTCCTTGTATACTCCCTTAGTTTAGCCTTTGGTTTTGCCTTTAGTTTAGACTGGCTGATTATATGATGGTTTTATATATGTTCATGTTTGTAGAATGAACGACCCACTGATAAAGATAAAGATTGTGATCATGATACGTCATATCATATCACTTGATCCATGCCTCCATATCATATCCCTTGATCCATGCCTCCATATCACATCCATTGACCTATGCTTCAATATCTCTTGATTTGATTATTGTAATTACTTTTGTGATCATCTAGAATATTTGCTTTCATTTATTTGTATGTATAAATACGTTAGCAATGTTGTAATAGACAAATCATTTTCTCATTAGTTTCTATATGGTATCAGAGCTCTAATCGATCAATTCTCCTAATCTTGTTCTTCCTCTCTTCCTCTTTATCTCAATGGCTTCAAGTGATCAATTCTTCATCCCTACTACTATCGAATCCAACAACTACTCTTCACCAAGACCAAACCCCGCTACCAAGACTGTTGTCAATGGTGTAAAACGGAAGGACATTATGTCACCCAATGCTCAATTTTTCACAAACAATTTCCTTAAGTAGTGCCACCTGCTTCATCCTCTCATAAACCAGTGTTCAAAGGGTATCAACAACCCATTCATAACGAAGGATCCTATACTGTGAGTTCCCCATTTTCGACCTTTGGGTGGTTACTTGATAGCGGTGCCTCCCACCATGTTACAAACAATTTAGAGATGCTTTCCTCACATGCTCCTTATGATGGCACTGACGAACTAGTCATTGGTGATGGCTTCGAACTTCCCATATCAAATATTGGTTTCACATCTCTTCTCACACCCTCTCACTCTTTTCGCTTAAATAATGTTCTCCATGTTCCTTCAATTTCTGGAAACATAATCTCCATCTCTCAATTTTGTCTTGATAATAATGCTTCCATCACTTTCTTAACTAATTCTTTTCTTGTGAAGGACATACAAACAGGAGCGACACTGCTTCAAGGTCCAACTAAATGTGGAATATATGAATGGCATCCCATCTGCCCAACCATCAACTTCACTTCTTTATCTACATCCTTAGACTGGCATCACAGATTAGGAAACATGTCCTTCCTTCTTCCCAAGAAGATTAGTAATATGTTTAACCTTTATATTCCAAATTCTCCTTCAAATTGCAATGCATGTGATTGCAATAAAAGTCATAAACTTTCGTTCTCTCAATCTACGATTAGCTCTAATGGGCCATTATAGTGACGTATGGACCTCTCCTATCTACTCCTATGACGGTCACACACATTACATCATATTTGTTGATCACTATTCTAAGTATGTATGGCTCCATCCCCTTAAACATAAATCCGACACAAAAGATGTTTTCATTCGTTTTAAAGCACTAGTTGAAAAATATTTTAGTCGTCCTATCATCACTTTCTATTCTGACAATGGGGGAGAATATGAAAAACTCAACCCTTTTCTCGCTATACATCTCATTAGTCACCTCACTTACTCTCCCCATACACCTCAACATAATGGCTATTCGGAGCGTCGACATAGACATATTGTTGAAATAGGATTATCTCTTCTTCATCATGCCTTCATGCCCCTCAAATATTAGTCTTTAGCATTCTCAATTGTCGTCTATCTTATTAATAGATTACCTACTCCAACTCTTGCGCACCACTCTCCCTTTTCACAAATTTTCGGCCTTACTCCGAACTACATGAAATTACGTAGCTTTGGCAGCCTATGTAACCCACGGCTACGACCTTATACGTCACATAAACTCGATCAACGCTCAACACCATGTGTCTTTGTTGGATACTCTTCCACCCAAAGTGCCTACTACTGTCTTGATCCCAAAACCCACAAAATATATGTCTCACTACATGTTAAGTTTGTTGAACAAACATTCCCTTTTCGTAATTTCACTTCTATCCAAACACCTCCTAACATTGATACATGGTGCACCATGCCTCTTCCTGTCGTTTCTCCTACTTCACATGATGCAACCACCATCTCAGAGTCAACCTCACCCCCACCCCATCCTCCTCATTCCCCTCCTTATCCTCCTCCATCTAATACCACTCCACCTCCCAACCATCTCCACAAATTGTCATTCGTCTCCAAAACAACATTCGAAAACCTAACCCTAAATACAACCTTTCCATCCATCTTGCTAATGCCTCTATTGAACCTACTACAATCTCTCAATCTCTTCAATCTGCCCATTGGCAAAAAGGCATGCAAGTCGAGTATGATGCACTTATTCACAATCATACTTGGGATCTTGTTCCCCCATCTTCCTCCCAAAATTCGTGTCGGTTGTCTGGGTCCTCCTTTCTTTAGCTGTAAGTTTAAGTTGGTCTCCCCGCCAACTTGACGTCAATAACACATTTCTCCAAGGTACACTTATGAAAGATGTGTATATGACCCAACCTCCTAGCTTCATTGACAAAAGCCACCCCAATCATGTTTTCAAGCTCCGTAAAGCTCTCTACGGATTGAAACAAGCCCCTTGGGCATGGTACACGGAGCTCAAAAAATATCTACTCACTCTTAATTTTTTTCAATGCCATTTCCGATTTTTCTCTTTTCATTATTCGTCACAAAAATCATGTCCTCTATCTTCTTGTCTATGTTGATGATATCATTGTCACTGGTTCCAACAAAAATCTCATTGACACCTTTATATCTAAACTCTCCACTCGATTCTCTCTTAAAGACCTTGGCAGCCTTTCCTATTTTCTAGGTGTTGAAGTCATTCCTCACCCTCATCGTCTCTTCCTAAGCCAACAAAAATACACTCTTGATATTCTAAAGAAAACTCACATGGAAG
Organism: Arctium minus; assembly: GCA_954870635.1. Lineage (NCBI taxonomy): Eukaryota > Viridiplantae > Streptophyta > Magnoliopsida > Asterales > Asteraceae > Arctium > Arctium minus. The sequence goes on along the minus strand of OX941080.1, from coordinate 37,463,432 downwards.
AAGCCAAACCAATTCACACCGCTATGATCACATCTCCACCACTATCTCTTAACTCCGGGTCACCTCTTGCCAACTCAACAAAATATCATGCCCTTGTTGGAAGTCTTCAATATTTAGCACTAACTCGTCCTGATGTTGATTTTAGTGTTAACAATGTTGCTTTTAGTGTTAACAATGTTGCTTTTAGTGTTAACATGTTGTCACAATACATGTATTGTCCCACTGATGAGCACATTGCGACTCTCAAACGTCTCATATTATATCTAGTAGGTACAATCAATAAAGGAATCCTAATTCACAACAATTCACCTTCACGACTTCATGCCTTTACTGATGTTGATTGGGCAAGAGACAAGGATAATTTAATTTCGACTACCGGATATGTTGTTTACCTTAGCCGCAATCCAATCTCATGGAGCTCCAAGAAGAAACGAACTGTTGCCCGCTCATCTACTGAAGCAGAGTATTGGGCTATTGCATCTACCACAACTGAGTTCGTTGGGTTCTTAATCTGCTTACCGAGCTCGGCCACCAATCCATGGTCCAACCATCCATTTTTTTGTGATAACACAGGTGCCACATTTGTTACGGCTAATCCAAAATTTAATTCAAAAATGAAGCACTTAGGCCTTGACTACCACTTTGTTCGTGAAAATGTTCAAAATAGGACTCTTCGGGTGTCCCACATTTCAAGTAAAGATCAACTTTCTGATGCACTTACCAAACCACTTCCACGTACTGCTTTTCAGACTTTCGTATCCAAGATTGACCTTCATCTTCGACCGTCCATCTTGCGGGGGGATGATAAAGAAAAAGACTGTGATCATGATATACCGTATCATATCACTTGATCCATTCCTCTATATCATATCCCTTGATCCATGCCTCCATATCACATCCCTTGATCTATGATTCAATATCTCTTGATTTGATTCTTGTAATTACTTTTATGATCATCTAGAATATTTGCTTTCATTTATTTGTATGTATAAATACGTGTTAGCAATGTTGTAATAGACAAGTCATTTTCTCATTAGTTTCTATATCAACGTGAGCCTCATTTTACATCACTTAAGCGGATACAACAGTATGTTTTGGGAACCCTTGATCATAGCCTTCAAACTTACCAATCTTCCACCGACAAACTAATTGATTATTCCGACGCTAATTGGGGTGGTCGGATGTCCTAGCACAAAGAGATCCACTTCTAGTTATTATGTTTTACATGGCGACAAGATTCTATCTTGGTCATCGAAACGTCAAGCCATCATTTATGGATCAAGTGCAAAAACAGGGTCGTTGCAAACTCAGTTGCCCAAATTGTTTTGCTCATAAATCTTCTTCGCAAACTTCATTCTCCTATCACCAAAGCAACCTTTGTCTAGTGTGACAATGAGTGCGGTTTATCTGTCCAATAATCTTGTTCAACATCAACGAAATAGGGACAATGAAATCAATATTCACTTCGTTCATGACAAAGTCGCAAGTGGTGAAGTTCACGTGCTTCATGTCCCTTCCTCTTCTATTCTTAGTATGTTGATATCTTTACAAAGGGTCTACTGACTAAAGTTTTCACAGGGTTATGCTTAAGTCTAGAGGATATTATTTATTGTACATTCCTTGTATAGTCCCTTAGGTGGCGTTTGGTTCGCATAATGTTTTTGGATGGAATGGAATCTGTCAAAAGAATTTGACTTTTAAGGAATTGGAATGAAATGTTGTTAGGTTTGACCACATGTTTGGTTAACAGAATTGGCGGTGGCCGGCGGTGGCCGACGGTGGTTCAAAACGGCGGTGGTCAACTGTGGTTCAAATCGGCGGTGTCGGCTGTGGTTCATAACGACGATGGTCGACGGTGGTTAAGATAAGGTGGTTAAGATCAGCGGTGATCGATGGTCGGTGGTGGTTCAGATCGACAGTGATCGGCGGTGATCGGTTGTCGGCGGTGGTTCAGAACGGTGGTGGTCGGTGGTGGTTTAGATCGGTAGTGGTGGTCGGTGGTCAATGGTCAGTGGTGGTCGGCGGTGGTTCAGAACGACGGTGGACGGTGGTCAACGGTGGTTCAGATCGGCGATGGTCGGCTATGGTTCAGATCGGCAGTGGTCGTCGGTGGTCAGTGGTGGTTGGCGGTGGTTCAGAATGGCGATGGTCGGTGGTTGGCGGTGATTAGGTTATATTGGATTGAGGGCATATATGGTATTATAAAAAATAAGAATTTCATTCCATCAAAATACCTTATAGTTGCTAAGGAATGTTAAATTCCATCATTTGTGCAATTTGATGGAATGTAGAGATTCCTTCCATGAAAAAGAATGAACCAAACAAAGGAATGGAATTTGGTCAATGAAATTCAACATTCCAATTCTATCAGATTCTGCGAACCAAACGCCGCCTTAGTTTAGGCTTCTGTTTTGCTTTTAGTTTAGACTAATTGATTGTGTTGATTGATTTTATATATGTTCCTGTTTGTAGAATGAATGGGAAAGGAAAACAAATCCTTTAAAATATAGTGGTTTAATCGAGCTGATATTTGGTTTAATCATTCTTTAATTAGCCTTTCTTGGCTGGGCTATATACATATAACTTCAATCAAGATAATGCCTTCTCTTTGTAAGATAGTTCATAGATATATACCCCAAAGACGAACCTAAATTCTTGCATTATTTTAAAGGATTCTAACTCCACCTGTGTGAATGAGCTAAATGTTGAGCATTAAAAAGTTGTAAATTAGCATATCATCTCTTGATAAGCAAAAATAGTAGTCCTCTGTGAACCAGACCAACCACAAAAACCAACCAAAATATAACATCAGATTATCCAACCAAATTCATAATCACGCTGGATGGACAAATTTTCACAAGTATTTTACGGTTAAAGTTAAGAAACAACTGGTTTTCATTCTGATTTTGTTAACCTATACAGACTACAACTAATTTGATTATAAAACAACATTAAGGATTAGTAATTATTCAATGTTGATAAAATATAGGTGCCAAGTGATCAAGTAGAAATTAGAAAGTTATAAGATTCAAAATAAATTAGCAACCATGTAATTATCAAAAGCATTTGCAATCTTCTTCACATCAACCATCTCGTTGGTTCCAGAGTTCAATAGCTGGTCACAATCATAAACTAACCCTATTAACAGATTACAAATCAACAATCATAGTGAAATAAAAACCACATTCGATATTGACGATGTATTCTCTCCATCAATTAACGCATCCACGATCTCTTGGCATTGATGATACAAAGAGAATTCAAGAGTTGAGAAGGATTTTCACAGATAATTGGAAAAGATGAAAACGAGCTCGAAAGAAGCTCGAAATTTGACATCGAAAAAGTGGTAAACATAGATAGTTATTACTAGCGCCGAAAGTCGCCCCAACTAAAAGTCTCCAAACTTTCAACATAAGCTACTGAGACTTTTCACGCTAGTTCAAACTAGCGCCAAAAGTCTCTCTAATCCTCCTAAGAAGTCTATCATCAACAAGTTTCCATAGTTTTTTTTTTATAATTAATATCTCCTTTTTTATTTGATTTAATAGTATTTATCTTATTAATTTCCATAGTTATCTTTAAGCTTTAGTCTTAGATTACAAATAGGGTTTAATTTGTTAGCGTATATCTATACTATATTATAAAAACGACATAAAAAACTCTTAATTACAACATTTTAAGCACAAGTTACAACTAATTAAAGCCAATTACTTAATTTACAATTTCTTAATACTTTGGTACAACCTTTTCAAGCACAGTATCTCACATAATCATCTATTTGTGGAATGGATACTCATTTATTAATATAACAATTTATTTTTTTTGGTGGAGGATTTTATAAAATAGATTTTATATTAGCATATAATCTATTTTAAATGTAGATTTTACATTTAAATCTATATTAATGAGATGTAATATAAAATCTTTTTTCATCCGTATTTTTTTATATTACATCGCATAATGATTTTTCCATATTTTATTTTATAAAATCTTTTTACATAATGAGATGTAATATAAACTCTTTTTTCTTCCGTATTTTTTTTTGCTAATATAAAATTTATTTTATTTTATAAAAAATCTACACGTATTTTTTTGATAATATAATATACACGTATTTTTTTTCACGAGCATTAAAAGAAGAAAAAAAAAGGTTGATATGAATAAAAAATAAAAAATAACGAGATACATTAATAAATTATCGTATTCTTTAAAATAAAAATATTCCGCAATACTTTCCAAATTAACCAAGTGTAAAAAAAATAAAATAGAAAAGATGTAGATATAAAAATATTCTTCCATACTTTTAATATATTTACATTTAAATGTAAAATCGAAAATGAAAATAAAAGATTTTAAAATATTCTCTACATTCACTATAAATATATATAGCTTCTCTATGTATCATCCGAGTACAAGAAGAAGACGAACGGTCGGGTGTCAATGAAAGTATTCCACTATATTTTTGTTTATTTGAAAAACTACTTTTTTATATTTTATTTTATTTACTGAGGATTTGTTTATATTTTTCAAAACCCACAATCATATTTTTCGAAGTAGGGGAATAAGATATATATACATATCTTTATTTTTATCGACTAATACTATGAGGTTTTGAAGTCAATAGTCAGATAAATATGTTGTGAGACATGTCGTTTGAGTTTTAAATAATATAATACAAAACTATTACCAATATTATTGCACAAACGATTAATAATATATGCAAGTTAACCACTTATGAAAATACATTCGTTTTTCACATTGTATTTCATTAACTATTAACAGAGAAATTACGTTTCATTTTAACTCGGTTCAATATTCCAACAAAAAATTTATACTTCCGTGCAATGCACGGGCCCAACACTAGGCCCATGGGCCCATGTAGTCTCTGTATATAAATATCTTGTATCTTCTAGTCTAGGTTAACTTTTCTCATTATTATTTTGTCATATTGTAAGTTTATTCACACAATCAATATATTGAAGTCTCAAGCCTTCAGCATATTCATCGTCTCTTTCAATCATCATCATCTTCTAACATGGTATCAGAGCTGTAGGTTTGCTTTCACTCTCACCGTCATCATCGTTTCTTTCAATCATCCTAGCCGCAGTCGACCGTCACCGTCTCTCGACCCTATCCGCAGTCGACCTCAAATAAACCCTCGCCGTCGCCACCCTCTCTGTCTCTCGTCGCCTTCGAATCGCACAGGTACGTCCTCTCAGTTTCCCATCTTCGAATCAAGCCGACAATCGAAACCCTAGACACAGACCGGAAGAACTCCGGTCGCAAACTCCATACCGGTCTATTTCAACACCGGTCACTTCATACCGGTCCACTTCCTACCGGTCACTTCATACCAGTCCACTTCCTACCGGTCCACTACATACCGGTCAACTCATACCGGTCGACACTCAGGTCCTTCATCTTCTCTTCTTTTTTATCACCATTCTGATGGGCCTTACTGATAAATTTGAGAATGTTCGTGCTTCTCTTCTTCATAGGCAGCCACTACCTACTCTTGAAGAAGCCATATCAGAATTGTTAAGTGAAGAAACCTATCTTCATATGCGCTCACCGATGCCCACTACTGATAGCGTTCTCTACACGTCTCATCCCAAGTCCAAAGGTAAATGAACCAACAACAACCATTCCAAATCTGTGGGAAAGTCGAACACGTCTGAGTGTTCCTTTTGCCATTCCACTGCTCATCTTCTCCTTGATTGTCCCATTCGCATGTGTCATCGGTGTGGCATCACTCATCCGCGCCATTATGAGTCTGACTGCCCTAAGAACTCAAAGAACACTGACCCTCAGAACCGGACTCACGCTGTTGCTGGGTCTACTCTCGCTGATAATGAGGTCTCTCCAGTCTCCTCACCTGACCTCATGGAACTGATGCGTCGCAATCAGGAGCTCATGGAGCAGATCATATCTGGTGCTATGGGTATGAATTCTCAACACTCAACTGCATCAGGTAACTCATGGCTTTTTGACTTTGGGTGTTGCAATCATATGACTCCCTGCACTGATGGTTTTGTTTCTAAGAAACCACGTCAGCATTTTACGTCAGTACGAACTGCTGACAACACTGGCCTACCGGTATCTTTTAGTGGAAATGTCTCTACTCCTCATATCCAATTACCGGATGTTCTAAATGTTCCGAAACTATCTCTGAGCTTAGTTTCGATTGCGTAGCTTCTAGAATCTAATCTGATCATTTTATTTCATTCTTCTGGCTGTGTTGTACAGGATCCAAAGACCAAGAAGATCCTTGGACTCGGCCGTAAAGTTGGACGCATGATTGAAGTGGTCTACCTTCGTCTTCCATTACCCTCTTCAAGTCTTGTTGCCTCAGTTTCCAGCACTTCTTCCTTTGACTTGTGGCATGCCCGACTAGGTCACTTATCTCTAGCCAGAATAAAATCATTAGCCAATTTAGGGGTGTTAGGAAATTGTATGTCAACTGACAATATTTCTTGTTTATCATGCAAACTTGGCAAACATCATGCTTTATCTTTTGAAAGAAATGAGTTTAATTCTACTTCTCCTTTTGATCTTATTCATTCTGATGTATGGGGACCAGCACCACATCCATCCATGGGGGGTGCTCGATATTTTTTTTATTTTTATTGATGATCATACACGCTTCACATGAATATATCTCATGAAACATCGTTCGGAGCTACCTAAAATTTATATTATGTTTGCTCGGATGATTCACACCCAATTCTCAAAATCTATAAAGATTCTTAGGGCTGACAATGCTATGGAATATAAAGAGTCCTCTCTTCTCTCCTTTCTTCAATCTCAGGGGACACTGATCTCTCAGTACTCCTGTCCCGGCACATCTCCTCAAAATGGTCGTGCCGAACACAAACACCGTCATATTCTTGATACGTTTCACACTCTTCTCATTTCTGCAAAATGTCCAGAACGTTTTTGGGGTGAAGCTACTTTCACTACAGTTTATACTATCAATCGTCATCCTACTCCCATTCTTAATAATAAGTCTCCTTATGAGGCTCTTCATGAGATCACCCCTGCCTATGAACTTCTAAAAGTTTGGGGTAGTGCTTGTTTTGTTCAGTTACAACCTCATGAACATACCAAACTTGAACCTCGCTCCAGACTTTGCTGCTTCCTTGGATATGGTATTGAGCACAAGGGTTATCGCTGCTGGGATCCTATCTCCCAGAGTCTTCGTATATCTCGTCACGTTACCTTCTAGGAACATGTTCCTTTTTCTTCTATATCCAAGTTTTGTGAATCCCCTACCTTCACCGCTCCGTTCTTTACTGATGCTTCCGTCTCATTGGACTCACTCCAATCTGACATCACTTCGTCTCTACCTATTGTTCAAACACCTTCCGAATTCGCCTCTCCTTCAGAGTCTCCTGCCTCTACACAGCCTACCTCTCCTAGTTTTCCTGATCAACATCAATCATCTGCTCCATCCGCACAACCAACATCTGAGCTGCCTGCTGAGTCTTTGGCTCCTGGAACGTCTCAATCTCAGAATGTTAGACGATCAGATCGGGTAAGACAAGTTCCCTCTCATCTTCGTGATTATCATGTTTATACTACTCTGCTGTCCAATCACGAACCTACTTCCTACAAGGAAGCCTCCTCTAATCCTGATTGGCAAAAAGTTATGGCTGAGGAAGTTCAGGCTCTTGACAAAGCTCAAACATGGGAATCTGTTCCTCTTCCACCGGGCAAGTCACCCATTGGTTCCAAATGGGTGTTCAAAATCAAGACCAAATTTGATGGCTCTATTGATCAGTACAAAGCTCGCCTTGTAGCCAAGGGCTTCAATCAAGAGTACGACATAGATTATGATGAGACATTTGCACCTGTTGCTCGAGTCACGTCTTTTCACAGTCTCCTAGCCATCGCATCTACCAAACAATGACCTCTCTTTCAGATGGATGTTAAGAATGCCTTCTTGAACGGTGACTTATCTGAGGAAGTCTACATGACACCTCCTCCAGGCGTTCAACTTCCACAAGGTCATGTTTGTCATCTTCGGAAGGCTCTTTATGGACTCAAGCAAGCTCCGCGAGCTTGGTTTGAGAAGTTCAGTTCCACAGTCACCTCTCTGGGTTTCTCAAACAACCACTATGATTCCGGACTGTTTACTCGGACCACTGAGGCTGGCACAATCTTACTTCTTTTGTATGTGGATGATATGATTATTACTGGCAGTGACTCTACATGCATAACTCATCTCAATACATCTCTCAGCTCCTGTTTTGAGATGAAGGACCTTGGCTCTTTACACTATTTTCTTGGTCTTGAGGTGCTCTCAGATCTATCGGGAATTTATCTTTGTCAAGCCAAATACACCTCAGATCTCTTGTCAAAGGTTGGGCTTACTGACAACAAAACTGCATCCACTCCTCTTGAGCACAACCTTCATTTAGCTCTAAATGTTGGACCTCCTCTGCGTGATCCTACTTTGTATCGACAGTTAGTGGGGTCACTTGTTTATCTGATAGTGACTCGCCCTGACATTGCCTATGTTGTTCATACCGTCAGTCAGTTCATGTCTGCACCCTGTTCCGATCACTATGTTGTTGTCCTGCGCATCCTTCGATATTTAAAAGGGACCATGTTTCACGGTCTTCATTTTCCATCCACATCATCTTTGACTTTGCGCGGATTTTCTGATGTTGATTTGGACAGTGACATGACTGATCGTCGCTCCACTACCGGCTACTGTTTCTTTCTTGGAGACTCACTCATATCTTGGAGGATCAAGAAACAATCTCTCACAGCTCGATCAAGTACTGAAGCTGAGTATCGAGCTTTAGCTGACACGACTCAAGAACTTGTGTGGTTACGCTGGTTACTCTCTGACATGGGGGCTCCTCAACATTCTCCAACTCCATTGTGGTGCGACAACAACAGTGCGATTCAGATCGCTCACAATGATGTCTTTCACGAGCGAACGAAGCATATTGAAATTGACTGTCATTTTGTTCGTCAACACGTGACTCGTCAGACTATCCAGCTTCTTCCTATTTCAACTATTGATCAACCGGCTGACATTTTCATTAAAGCTCATCTACCAGGACGTTTTCGTGATCTAGTTTCCATACTCTATCTGGCTCATTCTTCTCCTGATTGAGTTTGAGGGGGGATGTTAGTGTATATATGTGTATAAGTCCCAGGCCCATGGGCCCATATAATCTCTGTATATAAATATCATGTATCTTCTAGTCTAGGTTAACTTTTCTCATTATTACTTTGTCATATTGTAAGTTTATTCACACAATCAATATATTGAAGTCTCAAGCCTTCAGCATATTCATCGTCTCTTTCAATCATCGTCATCTTCTAACATAATTGTTTTTAGTATTATTTAGTTATCAAATTGATAAAGTTTTACTTTTGAGAGAATTCTCGAGTTTCTTAAGTTTTACATTCGTAATTCTCAATCGTTAAGGGATTTAGACGCTTCTCAATCATTCCGCACTTTTCCGCTACATCAATTGCTGTTTCCAATGACTAGGATTTAGGTAATTTAACCTTGTTGATTTTGTCCAAAATATTGCAGCAATGCATAGCATATTGCGGCAAACAAGTAAAAAATAACCAAACTTAGATAAAACTTTGAAGTTTAGAACAACACCTATAATTGCCTAATTGCCTAATTGCCTAATTGCCTAATTGCCTAATTGCCTAATTGCCTGGTTGAAGACTTTCTCGTATCAATTTATGTTTCTCAATTCAGAGAGACGATTTCAGGGATTGATTGAGATCGATTGACAAAGACGATATATGGATCGATTGAGAGAGGCGAGATCTACGATTGTAAGCAACGAGATTTATGATCGATTGAGAGAGACGTGAATATGGGATCGATTGAGAAAAGATGATCTAATTTAGCTAAGAGCGATTGAGAGGCGATGGATCACGTCAATAAGAGAAAAGGAAATTAAGGCGATGTCCTCTCGGTAATAGCTTAGAAGCTTTTATCTCCAACCTAATCAAATACTCTTATTGGATCAACCTCTTAACTGGTTAGAATTAAGTGTCTAATAAGAAGTAAATTTTTAAAAAACAAACAAGACCTTAAATTACTAAACCAAAGTTTATAAAGCAAACCTTTAAACTTCAAAATTAATTTCAAAAAAATGCCACCTTCAAATCCATTATTTTAGCTAGTTACTCAACTTAGACAATCTCTAACTCAACATTAAAAACACAAAAATTGAGGTGTTTTCTCTCCAACTCAACACTAAAACACTAGAAAAAATGAAGGTCAATAAAGTAGGCCTCTATATTTGGAGTCCAATAAAGTAAACCTCTAAAAATATATATTAATATAATATTAAGTTTTTGTAACTATATACCTATATATTGATTAAAAGTTTAATACTAAGGTTTTTATTGTTATTATAATATTAAAGATAGTTTTTAGTGTGTGGTTGAAGTTGATTTTTTTTAGTGTTTGATGGACTCATTATTTTTAGTGTTTTAAGTGTGATTTTTTTAATGATTAGGTTGGAGATCGATGCCCTGGAGTGTTTTTAGTGTTTGATGGACTCATTATTTTTAGTGTTTGATGGACTCATTCTATATGAACTGAGAAATGAAGAATGATACTTGGAGTCAATGAGAAGTGGGTAAGCATAGGATTTGTTGCAAAAGGCTACAAGCATACACTTATTAAATATAAAAAAGTATTAATTTGTTTTGTTGCTTGTTTAAAAATTATAGGCTTCGTACTAGGGTACTTATGGGTTGGGTTGATCGGATTGAAGACATTTCAACAATCCAACCCAATATTGGCGGTTTGAGAATTTTCAACCCAACCCAACCCAACCCAACCCAACCCAACCCGTTCGGGTTGGTCGGATTGTGTTTAAACAAAGTAAAAACAATATTAAAAACATAAAAATAAGAAAAAATTTCTTTGACTTACGATCCATTATTCAAAAGAATATACAAGTTCATCTAATATTTAGGTATCACATATAATTTCCCAATAATGTCCTTTTATGAGTTACATTGATCGTTATTGCCAAGTTGTTTTTGATAACTTTTACATATTTAAGGGAAATATAAATAATTTTAGAGAAGTCGCTAAAAATGTTTATCGAGTTATCGGGTTGGTCGGGTTACTTTGAGCCTAACCCAATATCAACCCAATAGATGTTGGTTGTCGTATTTTTGTATCGATTATATGTCGGGTTACCTCGAGTTGATTTTTTTCCGGGGTGGTCGGGTTGGGTTGATCGGATTGGTCGGTTTTTTTAGCACCCCTACTTCCACTACAAAAAAAGCTACTTTTGCCGGAGGAAAATGTGGTCGGCAAAAGGCTCGAAAGTCGCCGGCAAAAGTTCAAAACCTTTTGCCGTCGGACTTTTCCGTTGGCAAAAGTTGGCATGAAAAGTTGGCCGCTAAAAGGGTTTTTACCGGCTAACAACATGGGTCGTCGGTAAAGATTCTTTTGCCGGCGAAAGATAGTCATCGGCAAAAACTGAAGTCGTCGGCAAAAATGTCTCTCAAGTAATCGTATAAAGTCTTTTTCCCGACGACTAAATGCTTTTGCCGACGTAAATTTTTCCGTTGGCAAAAGTTTTTTTTTTAACTTTACACATAACTTTTTACCGACGCAAAAGTTCGTCGGCAAAAAGTTTAGTTTGACTTTTTTGGTCAATTCTCTACCGACACCAAAACTCGTCGGTAAAAGTTAATGGTATTTTTTGGTCATCCTTTTTACCGGCACATAAACCGGACGGCAAAAGTTGTTGACCACATAGTGGAACATTTATCGACCCGTTTGGACGAATTGTTGTCAATAAAAATAATAAACAATTATAAAGGCAAAATATAAAAGCAGCTTAAAACATTAATCAACTAATAATAAAAAAACAATAACAAAAATATCTTTTAAAATAATCCCAACCAAATCAAAATATCTTTTCAACATATATAAGAAATAAAGGTAGATAAAATGTACTAGGCAAGATTCTCTGCAACATTATCTTCCTCATCGGCTGACTCAAACGGTTGACTAGTAGTTGCATCGTCAAAGATAACCGGTGGTGGAGGCGGAGTGCGTACAGTGGATAACAAATGTTGCAGAACATTTATTCTGGGTACAAGGTCATGAATCTATTGAAACAGTTTTTTCATCTCATTCATATCTTCCGTTTGTTGCACCGAAAAATCATGTTGGGCAGCCGCAAACTGTCTAAGTTTCTCGTTTTCCTTTATGATTCTGTCAATGTGTTCTTGTTGGTTCGTACTAAAGGTGGAGGTTGAAGTACGTGCTCGCTTTCCCCCAAATGCTTTGAACCTAGGTAATGATCCAAATCCTTTCTTATATCGGGACCGGGAGCCTAGAACATCATAAACGATATCCAGGGTCCGTAGGATACTGGTCGGTATCAACTTGATCAGACGAGACAACATGCATACTTTGTGATGCTCGTCGTTGAATCATCTCTTGCTAAATAAAATTAGAAGAAATATAAGAAACAATTTATTATAAATATACCTACTATTGCATGCCTTTTGATCAAAGCAACTTAAATGATTTAAATTAAATGATCCTAAAAATCATATAAAGCAATAAAAAAGATTGGATAAAAGAGCTAACTTACATGTGCCTTCTCCGCTGCCTCACTTCGCCAACCATCTTGCTTTCGGTGGAGTTATTCAAATGTGTCGATCGTGCTTAGAGGTTGACTTGATTTTGTAGCCTAGATTGAAAAAAATATTTATATATAATCATAACACACAATTAAAATAAGACAAGACATAAATGTAATTCATATAACTTACGATTTCACGAACATGTGCCACAATAGACTTAGAGCCATGCCCTCCCAACATAGACATTTTGGCCCTATTCGCTTTGTTTCTCCGAGATATAGCCTATTTAACAAGAACACATGGTAATGTTATAAATAATTGCATGTTTAAAAATAGTATAAATAATTGTTCTTTTACCTGTTGTGACTCCGAACACCAATGATCACATAACAATACCCAGTTAGCTAGAGACACATTATTGTACGGGCTTGTTTTTGCCGCCCCAGTGTTTGTCTCTCCACCAACATTGCACCAATGTTGTTTCATTACATGCAACCATTTAGAGTAATACCTCTGCAAATTCCGATCCATCGAATCCTTGAATGATGGCATTATTAAGTGGAAAATGGAATTTTTCCTACAATGAAAAGAAATATATATATATATATATATAATCAAATCGTGATTAGTTATAACTTACACTATAAGTTAGTAAACAACTTACTGATAATTTTTGGTAAATAACTTGGATATCTGTTTCTGGCATATCCTTCCAAAAAAAAGAATTCTGGAGGCACATTTTCTCGCACCAAATGAGCCGCAAATTTGTTAAACCATTTCCCGTACTTAGCAATTACTTTCCCGATTATCGGATCAAACAACACTTCTAGACGGGTAACCCCCATTCCTCGGTTCATGGCAATCTCTTTCTCAATAGCAGCACCATAATAAGCTCCTCGAACTTTTTTCTTACATGTACCGGTTGATCTTGAAGACTGCATTCTGTATGTCCATATCATAATTAAACATCTAATAAATCAAGTGTCATCGTGTATATGTATGTCTATACGTATATAAACTCTAAATCTAAGTGTTTAAAATGTAAATCATTCACAAAAAGTATCATTCACAATTGTTCTATACATGTAGTTTTAGTTTGGATGAATTAAGTGGACGAAATGAAGAAAAAAAGTCAAAACGAAATGATGGGTGTCAGTAGCAGAAATGGCCATCCATCTTACATTGATAAGTACAAAGATAGATAAACAACTAGAGCGAGGTTGAAATCAAAGGATAATCTAACAGTAGTAGATGAAATCATAGGATAATCCATGGTCATGTATGATATTTTTCATGTTAGTTTCAAACGAGGATTTTTGCTCTTACTAATCGAGATCCTATGGTGGAATCAACTACCATCATAAGGTCAAACAAATTGATTACAAACAAACACTAATGGCTTGATTCCCACACAATGTGCGGGATGTAAAATATTACTGGAAAGATAACTATTTTAGAAGGTGATAACAATGTATACTAAAATTACAATTAGTAGACCTGAATTGAGTTTAGATGCATACCTGGATGGATTGAAAGGTTAATATTGAACTAAAGAACCCTTATGTAGAAGTTTTACAAATCCCATTGATACAAAGATAAAACCATTAGAGGATTCAATGAAGAGTTCTAGATATCTAATAGAAGCAACTCCAAAAAAACAACAACAAAAAGAGCATAGATTAGTGGCTAAATTGCAACCCATATACAAACTCCAAACAAAAACATCACCATAATAAGTAAATTGTGTGTGTAGTTCATGAGTTTAAATTGAAAAAGAAAAAGGGATCTCATGGGATTCAAGTAAAACCATTAATTACAACCGGATTAATCACTATCACTATCAATAAGTACATCTTCTTGTTGATCTTCATACTCGGACTCATTTTCTTCATCTTCATCATCATCAACAACAAACTGAGTAGAAGATGTGCGGAGTAATTCATTAACGTTATGTACTTCAGTTGGATTGATATCATCACGATCATACCTGTCGGTCCGTGTGATTGAACACGATATTTACCAGATAATCAAACAACAAACATATATAGATTACCAACCTATTTCGATTACAAACGATGGATTACAAGGTTGATGTTCTTCACTGTTTAAGCTCTCTCACTTTCTATCTGATGTTGGTGATGATCGGATTGTGTGAGAGTGATCAGTTTGTGAGATATATCAGATCTCACCTAACTTCTTATACTAACATAATATCTAAACTAGATATTATGTAAAACAAAATATCCTAAACTAAATATCTATTATTAGATATTTAGGACTAATATTAAATACTATAATTAACACAATAATTAACTTTGACATTTATTACAAACGTAACATTAGACTAATATTAAGAGATCTAACAACCTCCCCCTTTGAATCAAGATCATTACTAAAAATATTTAGCAATTCAGTCTTTTTTTTCAGCTCAGAAGTTGGAATCTCCTTCTCTGTCTTTAATATGTAATAATCTCCAGTTTTAGCTTAGAATGCTTTAGCAAAGTATCTTCAAAGAAAATTTCTCTCAAATCAGCATGTCTTCATAATACTTTGATCTCTCGTATTTCTTGGTTAGCTCTTCTCTTTTCTATCTTGGACAAGCTCTTCCATTTCTTGGTTTGCTCTTCTCCCCCTTTTTGATGAAAAGTGCAACGACTACATCAAAATTTGTCATCAAGAAATGTCTTTCTTACAGAGCCTCTGATTCATCAATTCAAAAGATATTCATCCAGATCTTTGCAAATCCAGACAAAATAATCGTGTAACACCTGAATCAACAAATGAATCAGTTAACATGCCTGTTAGTAACACTAAGTCACTGTGTGTAACGAATACACATTGGAAAGGAGCTTTTTGATGTTCACTTCCCCAGGGCTTCCATTCAATCATCGAAACACCACAAAGGCAATTTCTATTAACGTTATGACAAAGAAACAAATTCCTTGTGTGTTCGTGCATGTGATAGAAAGAATTAAGCACTTGATGATTGCTTATAAGGCTCAATATTGTGTAAACCACTGAGACAACAGTAAGTTAAATACAGACGCAATGTGCATGAGTGAAGTGCGAAGGTGGAGCAGACTTCCTTCTTTTCAATATCCAGATTTTCCAAATGAAAATCAGATAGCAAATGTGCTGCTTCCCCTTTGAAAATGTAAAACACTTTCTTGTTAAGAAGAAAATGAGTAGTTAGTGAGGTTAATCAAGAGTTGGCATGGGCTAGTTGCCTGTTTCAATAATGTTCACCAAAGAAATGTGAAACACTAGAAATGTGGCTGCCCGGCTCAGAAAGTAGTTGGTGCAGAGTTCTGATATTCTTTTAACTCTGTTCTCATACCCTCTTTCTTTTAAACATTCAGTTTACTTCTAACCGAACTCTCTTTTGCATTATATCTCATCACACAACCCACACTCATTTCTTTTTGATATTCACACTCAATCACTATGGATTAACATCTTGGGTAGGAAACACTGGTTAACGTGTATCCATAGAAGTTGTGTTAAGTCCTATCACAATGAAATCTGATGTTTTCCTAGAAAGCATATGATGCTCAAAATGGTTTAACTATATTAGTTAAAGCACAAAGTAGATCTTAAAAACATTTAAACACACACTTCCAATTCATGAAATCGGTTTGAGATTCGGGAAGTGGTTTGAACATTTAAGAACATGTTTTCAATGATTGAAAGTTGTCCTTCTTTCAACCATATATGAGATTAAGATATAGGATTATACCTTTACGTGTGATCTTACATCTCATGAAGATAAGCTTAAATTCATAAATATATGAACATATAAGATTCTCTCAAAAACGACAAAAGTCTTATGTCATAGTCAAAGTAACGTTATTCACATTGAATTAAAAGACAAAGAGCAGTAAAACAATGAAAATACGAGTTCTGATCTGAAATAATCAGAAGTCAAAAGTCTTTATTCCCCCTGAAATTATGCATCAGTAAAATTATCAATGTAAAAGATATACATTAAAATTTCAGACAAATATGTACTCCCCCTTGATGGTTGATTTCCTCAGTGGAGTATTGGAGTACAATCTCTTATTAGCACAGGAGTAAGGTCTTTTGATCACTGAAGTACGAGTCCTAAACTGTTGTGTTTAGAAGTCATTCTTCGTTGAAGTACGGGTTCTAAGCTGATTTACTTAGAAGCCTCCGTCTTGACATTTATGTCCGGGTCTTGAACTGTTGTATTCAAGAGCCATATGTTGACATTGATGTCCGGGTCTTGAGCTGATTTACTCAAGAACCATTATTCTCCTACTCCCTCTTGACAGTAGGCACTTGCAACACAGAATCATCCCTTTTCTTTGGTATCCATATCCATTTGGATCCAACTGTGTTAGTTTCACTTCTTATGGGAGTAATTGAGTAAGAACCATACCAGTAATGGTCACTCGTTTTATGAACAGGATCATGTATACGACAATAAGAACAATAGAATTTCTTACCTGACAAACTGATTAATTGATCTCTCGTGTAGACAAAATCAGGTTTACCTTTACGCGCATTGTTCTTCTTGGCATTCTACGTTTGTACACATGACTTCTTACTTTTCAGCTCATCTTTCTTCTTTTCTTTAACTGGTTGCCTTTTCCAAACCAGTTCAGCTTCTTTGTAGCTGCTTCTTCTTATTTGATGTGTACCTCAACCATCTGTATTTCTATCAAAGAAAAAGTTAGTATTACGAATTTGATCAGAAGATTTAACTGACCTTTTTGAAGAAACAGATTTGGATGTTGAACTTGCAGCTGACTTGAAAGAGCATTCTGAATCAGCTGAATCATCTCTAGGTGAGTGGACAATTGACTCTGGAGTCTTGTGCTCAGTCACCACCACCATTGAAATAATCTTTTCAAGCTCAGTAATCTTTGAAGAATAACTGTCTCTTCCTTTGATAAGAAGGTCAATCTTCGTCTCAAGCTCAGACTTCTTTTTCTTCTCTTTTCTGTGCACACTTAGATAGTTCAGATAGCTTTGCATTAAGCTTTCTAATTGCAGCTTCAAAGGTGCTTCTCTCTTCTTCAAATCCCTTCTTTGCATCCTTTCTTCCATCTGATATCTCTTTTAAGAATCCAAAATTCTTCTTTTCAATTGCCTTCTTCTCTTTGGCAAACTAATCTCTTTCCAAAATGATTACTTTCTCAAAGTTACTAACTTGTTGTGAAAGCTTTATACTTCTAAGCTCAATCACCTTCTTCTCTTCAATACTCTTCTTGGAAAGATCTGAGAACTTCTTTTCAAACTCTGATATTTTCTTTTGAAGTTCAGTATTTGTACTCTCCAAATCCTTTATCTTTTTTTCATAGCTTTCAACAGAAGCTGCTTACAGGATCTGGACACTTTGATCTTCTAAGTCTGAGATCTTTCTTTTCAACTCATCATTCTCAGTTTCCAAAACCATTACCTTTTCTTTTGGAGATAATTTTGATATACCTTCAAGCTGATCCCATAACTGTTTTGCTGTAGCCCATTTGCTAAGTCTGCTATTCATTTGAATAGTAATATCTTCTGAAATTCCTTTCAAAATAAGAATTTTGGCAAATTTATCAGCTTCATGTCTCCTTCTCTGCTCATCTGTGTATTCATTAAGGTATATTGGAACATCTTTCATTTCCAACCATCCAGAAGTTCCTCAGAAAGAATTAAACATTGTTAGAATTTTCATCATTCCTTCCTGCAAAGATAATCTGATATAAATATTCAATTCATGTTTGTCAATAAAGTCTAAGAAATGGATTTTCCACTGCTCATATTTTCCTCTTTCTAAAACAGTAGATTTTATATCAGTTGCAGAGGATAAAAATTCTTTTGAAATAGACATCTGATCTATTTTGTACTGTTCTTGAAGATCTGAAATTTTCTGAGACAGACTTTTCTCTCTAGGTGGAGCAAAGAAATCATCATCCATGATTCCTGTAACAAAAGAACTTGACAGATATGATCGTTAATCCAAATAAAATCAAATAAAATTCCGAAATAAAATTTCCAAATTTAACCAAGTCTAGAACTGGAGCAAAAAGTATAATTTTGCGTTAGAAGAAGCTGGCGCAAAAATGAGTTTTGCGCGAGAAGCAGGTCGCGAGAAATGGTACTTTGCACTAGAAATGGTTGGCGCAAAACAAAGTTTGCGTGACAAGTAGGTCGCGCGTTTTGAAGATTTGCGTGAGCAGTTAGTCGCGCGAAAGGACTTTTGTGTGAGTAGTTGATGGCGCAAAAGTGATACTTGCGCGACCAAATGATGGCGCAAAAGTGGAGTCGACTGGTATAATGTTGTGACCGGTATATTATGTCGACCGGTGTGATGTATTGACCGGACTATTGCTTCGACCGGTGTCCTGACCGGAGAAATGTCGACCGGACTATACGACCGGATCGTTGTAGTGACTGGATTGGAATGTAGCGACCGGTGTTGAGACCGGTGTTCGGACCGGAGTGTGTGTAACCGGTGTCGACCGGTGTGTGCTTCTTCTTCGATAAATCGTTCTGTAAACACTCAAATACACAATTCTGGAAGTCATTTTTCGACACCAAAATTTGACCAAGTGATCGACTAACCAAGTACAACAGGATATAACCTTTTGATTTTTAAAAAAAAAACAAACATTGTTTGAAGATTGATCGATAGTACAGTGTTTGAAAATGAAGAACACAGAGAGTTCTTGAAAATTTGATTTTGATGTGGTTTCGGCTCTGATACCAATTGTTGGTCCGTGTGATTGAACACGATCTTTACCAGATAATCAAACAACAAACATATATAGATTATCAACCTGTTTCGATTACAAACGATGGATTACAAGGTTGATGTTCTTCATTGTTTAAGCTCTCTCACTTTCTATCTGATGTTGGTGATGATCGGATTGTGTGAGAGTGATCAGTTTGTGAGATATATCAGATCTCACCTAACTTCTAATACTAACATAATATCTAAAGTAGATATTATGTAAAACAAAATATCCTAAACTAAATATCTATTATTAGATATTTAGGACTAATATTAAATACTATAATTAACACAATAATTAACTTTGACATTTATTACAAACGTAACATTAGACTAATATTAAGAGCAACTTTTCAGCTTTAGTTTCAGATTCTAAACTTCAGATTGGATGATCTTGAATCCAATAAATCTGAGATCTAACAATACCGAACATTATCTAATATCGGAAGCTCTACCCATAACTGTAGTTCAGAAGAATTAATTTCTTGTAATATTGGTATATCACTAGAGATGGCAGTTTCTTCGACATTTGTATCCGAAAAATTCCACACATTCCTTGGAATATAAGTATTCACAAGTCTCCGATTCTCCCCGTTTTTGTCATCATTAAGATAATATACCAATTTTGCTTGCGATGCAAGTATGAACGGATCATCCTTATAACATTCATCTTTGACGTAAACACTTGTGAAAATTGGATCTTCTTTAGTTCGTCTCGTGTCAAACCATCTACACTTAAAAAGTATAATGCTACACCCCATCATGTACGACAGTTCAAGAATTTCTTCCAAAACTCCATAATAATTTACGCCATGAACGCTTGGGACCATAATACCACTATTCTGAGTTTTAAGCTTTAGATCTCGACTATGAATAACATATTTCACACCATTCACAATTATTCCAGGATAAGAAAATGCGGTGGAACTTGATTTGTTTGCTAGAGCATACAATTCATCGGATACCTCACAAGGTGTTGACTGACGTAGTTGATTGATATACAAATACAAAAAATTGATCTTAATAAGACCACATTTATAGATTATCGTGTACAAGAAATAACAAAATACTCACCCGAGTTTTGAACCACTCAGGAAACTCAGCTTCTTGATGATGTTGCAGATTTGAACCACCTTGTGTTTTCAACTCATTCATATGCTCATTTATGTAGTCTTCAATTTCGGTACAATTATTCAAGATATACCACTTTGCTTTTCTCTTCAACTGTGATTCTAGAGGCAATGTTGTTCTTTTTCCAAATGGACGACCGCCGAGTTTAAAAAATGGAATATTCTCGGGTGGGACGAGAGTGAACATGATCATCATTCCTTTCGGGTCGGTTGAATCGTGTTTCAATACCTCGAAAATACATTGAACAAAAGGTTAATGCCTCATTCACCACATAAGCTTCAGCAATTGAACCTTAAGGACGTGCCCGATTTCTGACATATCGTTTGTACACAACCATTGAACGTTCAATTGGGTACATCCACCTGAAGTGTACAGGCCCACCAAGAATTGCTTCATTCGAAAGATGAAGACATAAGTGGACCACGATATCAAAAAATGCATGTGGGAATATCATTTCTAGCTTGCACAAGATAATTATAATGTCTTTTTGCATCTTCTCAAGATCAGTAACATTTAAAGTCCGCGAACATAATTGCTTAAAAAATTGGCACAACTATGTAATTACCTTTCGTACTTCTGTATTAAACAACGGCCTTATTGCAGCCGACAACAAGCGTTGAAACAACACATGACAATCATGGGATTTAAGCCCTGAAATCTTCCCATCAAGTACACATACATTTTTTGATAAGTTTGCTGCAAAACCATCTGGAAATTCCACCGACTTGACAAATTGACAAAATTGTCGACGTTCCGCAACACTAAGCGTGTAAGAGGCATGAGGTTTCTTCCACTTGTTCCCATCTTGATAAATATGCAACTTCTTCCTTATTTTCATATCAGCTAGATCTAGCCTTGCCTTCTATGTATCTTTCGATTGCCCTCGATACTTAATAAAGTACCCAACACACTATGACCGATATTTTTTTCAATATGCATTACATCCATATTGTGCCTACGTGACAGGTTTTTCCAATATTCAAGTTCAAAAAATATGCTTCTCTTAGACCAGTTAAGTTCAATAGGAGACCGTTTACGATTTACACCCCCCAAATTCCTTGTGTTTCCCTGTTAGGCTATAGTGTAGATGCTGCAATTTTTGCAAGATTTCATCACCGGAGTATTTTTTTGGTGGAGGCCTAAGTTTCTTCTTACCACCAAACAATGAAGCTTTATTCCTCCATTCATGATCCATATCAAGAAATCGCCGATGCCCAATATATGCAATTTTACTTCGGATACTTACAGAAGGAGTTTCCTCATTACACGTGGGGCATGCCTTATAACCCTTTGTGCTCCATCCATACATCATAGCATAGGTTGGATAATCATTAATAGTCCAGAGGATTGATGTACGCATAGTAAACAAGGAATTGTTGCATGCATCTCGTGTCTCGACACCGTTATCCCACAAATATTTCACCTTGTCAATGAGAGGGCTCATAAACACATCAATATCTTTTCCAGGTGAAGAAGGCCCTGAAATTAAAATTAAATTAATTTCTGTCGGAAATCCGTCGGAAATTGATTTGTTTCCGACAGAAATTAATTTGAGTTTTTGAAAATCTTTTTCTTATTTTAAAACATTTTCTAAAAATAATGGTTATTTTAAAATTTTAAAAAATTCGAATTAATTTCTGACGGAAATTGTCAGAAATTAATTTGAATTTTTTTAAAACTCCTTTTCTTACTTTAAAACATTTTATAAAAATAATGGTTATTTTAAAATTTGAAAAAAATTGAAATTAATTTCCGACGGAAATTAATTTAATTTAATTAATTTCCGTCGGAAATTGATTTGAATTTTTTAAAATCTTTTTCTTATTTTAAATTTTTTTTCTAAAAATAAGGGTTATTTTAAAATTTTAAAAAATTCGAATTAGTTTTCAACGGATTTCCGACGAAAATTAATTTAAAATTAAATTAATTTCCGTCGAAAATTCGTCGGAAATTAATTTGAATTTTTTTAAAACTCCTTTTCTTATTTTAAAACCTTTTCTAAAAATAATGGTTATTTTAAAATTTAAAAAAATCCATTTTTTTCCGACGGAAATTAATTTAATTTAAAATTAAATTATTTCCGGTCGGAATTCTGTCGAAAATATTTTTAAATAACTATTTTTTTATTTTTTTAAATTACTTTAATAAACTTTGTTGCGGATTTGTAGCGGATTTTTTTAAAAATTTTACTTTTTTGTGTATTTTTTTTTCAAAATTCATCTATGTTTATTCTTATTCATTCCAATTGAGCTTTACTGGGTTTTATTGTCTCTTAGTGGTTCGTATTGGGTTATGGTGGTTTAGTTTCTTATCGAACCGACTACACAACACACACATATATGTGGTACATATTTGTACACAAACACGTAATAAGTCACATATGGTGTTAAGTTGGGCCTTATTAAGTTATAAAACGTTGTATTGGGATATAATGGTGGTTTAGTGGTTAGTATTGTGATATAATGGTTCTTAGTTGTCTTGTCGACCCTAATAGACACTCACATACATCTATGAGTGGATACGTGCACACAAACACATAATAAGTCCCCATTGGTGTTATTGGGCCTTAATAAGTCATAAAATGTCATATTGGTCAACAATGGTGGTTGAGTGGATTATATCAGGGTATAATGATTCTTAGTTGTCTAATTGACACGAATACACGACACATGCATCTATGAAGTCGATACGTGTAAAGAAGCACATAATAAGTCATCACTTGTGTGTTTGGGCATTAATACGACAACAACGATGGGTTCAATTAGGATTTGATGTGTTATATTGGTCTTAAATCGGTTCAATTGGGCTTAAATCGGTTATGTTGGGCTTAAATCGGTTCAATTGGGCTTGAATCAGTTCAATTGGGTTTTAATAGGTTATATTGGGCCTTAATAAGTCAATAGAACTATCAACGGCCAATCAAGTTCACTAAGAGCCACTTAAGCCCATAAAGGCCTAATAAGGTTCATTAGAAACAATTGAGTCAAATATGACTTGTCAAGGCCCATTATAGTTCATTAAGAGTAATTAAAACCCAATCAAGTTCATTAAGAGTCACCAAAGCCTATTAGGGTTGTTTACCTAAAGCTTATACGGTAAGTTCTTACCAAGTCACGTTACCTTATCGATGAACATGGCAAGGAGTAGGACCATGATTCTTATCCGGTAAGAACAATGGCAAGGTCCAAGAGTCTTACCCGGTAAGTGATGGTTACAACTCTTACCCAGTTAGCGTTGATCGGATGAATTATTGCGTACAATGCCATATTTCATGGACTAAAATCTTAATGAGTAAGGTAAGTGATAGTATTGAATTTACCGGTAAGCGCTTACTGGGTAAGTGATTGGGTAAACGACTCCTAAGTTCCAATATAGTTCATTTCTATCCACTACAGCCCATGATGGCCCAATATAGTTAATTAAGAGTCATTGAAGCACACCAAGACCCAATGAGGTTGATTAACAATCACTGAGTTTAATACGATCCATGAACCCCCATTATGGATTAAGAGTCGTTAAAGCCCATCAATGTCTAATTAAGTTCATTAAGAACCACTAAAGCCTATTAAGTTCCAATATAGTTCATTACCACCAACTACAACCCAGGAAGACCCAATATAGTTAATTAAGAGTCATTGAAGCACACCAAGACCCAATGAAGTTAATTATCAGTCACTGAGTTTAATACGATCCAACAAGACCCATTATAGTTCATTAAGAGTCGTTAAAGCCTATCAAGGCCCAATAAAGTTCATTAAGAACCACTAAAGCCCTTGAATGTCCAATAGTTCTGTCAGGATCGAATTCTCAACAAGAATTATGAATACTCAGAAACAATATCAAAGAAGTTGCGGAATAACACTTTGATATTCAATGTAACAGTAAACAAACAGTAAATATGATGAACGACTAGTAAAATTGTATTGAATGCTTTAAATCACAAGATTACACACACAACCTCAATCTTGAAGAACAGACTCTTTCAAGACGAATTCTACTTCTCTATAATTAGGATCTATGCCTTGAGGTTGATTCTCTCTTGAACAAAAACTTAGAATGAATTCTCTATCTGTTCTAAACTATTCTATCAATTCTATACATATACTGAATAAAAGATAATTACAATAAATAAAATATCTTCAGTATATTTTCCATGAATATCTTCAGCTTTCTATGTTTATCTTTAAACACGATCTCTTCAGCATTATCTTCACATTATCTCAGAAGCAGGATTAACTTAGTCCTGGCAGCATTAACTACTAAGCAGCACTAACCTCTAGCAGTACTAACTAGCTAAGCAGTACTAACTTTGTTCAAGCAGCACTAACTTTTGACTAGCAGTATTAATTCTACTAGAAGTAGTAATACTCAGCAGTATTAACTTTTGAAGTCCTCTGGCAGTAGTAATTCTGAACTAGAAGCATTAAAGACTTGTTCACATCTTCAGTTCCCAACAATCTCCCCCTAACTTGACTTTTATAAAGAGAAGTCAAGTTCTTCAAATGCTTCCAAAATCTTCATTGATCTACTCCAATGTTAGGATCCAGTCCCATACTCTGATTGATAGTTCTCTGAATTAGGTACTTAGCCATTTCTGAATTTGATGCACAACCCAACTTCTTATTTAGCATGGCATGAAGCTTCAGATTTGTGTGGTTGTATATCCTATCCACCAAGTAATACTCCATGTGAAAAGTATCTAATGCCAATTAGTAGACTCCACTCCTTTCATATAGAGTCCATCCTCTAACAGCTTTAAATACATCTCTAATTAAATGCTTTACTGCTTCTGGTTTGAACAACATGCACAAGTATTCCATGACCAACTTCACTATTGGTAACCATGGAGCTTTCAACTGATCTGCATGTAGTTTCATACCCACTTCAAACATTTCTTCCAAATCAGATCTTGAACACTCTCTGACAATTTTGTTCCAAGTGTTGTAGACTTCATACTTGTCATCCTTTCTTTTCAATCTGATATACTCTTTGCCATCCACCTCTATGGTATCCAGTGGATAACTTCAGGAGGTTTGAATCCAACAGGTTCAACTGAGATAGGCTTTGGAATTTTATCCATTACCACCATGTACATGTTTACATCTGAACTCTGTGGTACTTCCTGAGATTCAGCTTCATTCTTAGATGCCTCTTCTTCTTCAGCAACCTTTTTCTCTTCTTCTACTCTAGGCTTCTTTACAATTTTCTTTCTTTTGGCCACCATCTTAGTTCTCTTCAGAGTCTTTTGAACTTGTCCTATAGTAGCTTCCTCCTTCATTTCTTCTCTTTTCTCTGCCTTTTCTTTGATAGGAGTTCCCTCTTCACTTTCAGGGAATGGTTGATTAATATTCACATCATGTCTCTCTTTGGCCTTCTTTTCAAACTCCACTCTGTCCTTTTCATTGCTCTTTAGCTTTCCCATTTCTTTCTCATATAGATCCTTGATTTGATCAAAGGTCATCTTCACAAACATTTCTTTCTTTACACCAATTGCACTCCTCAAGAAAGTTATCATCTTGTTTCTTTCCTGAGTTGCAAGGTAAGTTTGTGAAGGTCTTATCTTCTTAGCACTTGTTCTGACCATCATAGCCTTTCTCAAGCTCATTGCTCTTTGTTTTGCCTTCTCTGTTTCCAACTCTTTCTGGAATGCTTCATTTAACTCATTTGCAAGAGCTCTGGCCATTTCTCTGTCTTTTTCAACCTGCTCCTTTTCTGCTTGATCTAACTCTTCTTGCACTTTCTTTGCTAATGCTTCATCTGACTCAATCATCCTTTGCTTTTTGGATGGTTGATCAGATTCTATCATCTTTGCTTTTCCCTTTTTCCATGCATCTGCAGCCATTTCTTTCTTCTCTATTTTCTTTGCTCCCCCTTCATTTATGACCACTACCTTTGCTTTGGGAGTGTCATTCTTTGATTTGACAAGCATTTCTGCTACTTCAATCTATGTTGGTGTTAACTCTGTTACTGCTGCTTGTGAAGTTTCAGCAGCACTAACAGTTTCTGCTGCTTGTTTTGGCTTAGCAGTAGTAACCATTTCTGCTTCTGGGGTTGTAACTGCTGTTGGTGTTGTTTCTGCAGATTTCTTTTCTTCAACAAACTCCCCCTCAATCTGTTGATCTATCTGTTCTGAACTTGAATTTTCCCCCTTTTTGGAAGCATCTTTAGCACCGACCCTCTTCTTCAGCACAAATTGCTTCTTTTTCTTTTTAAGTACCAACCTCTTCACCAGTTGCTTGAGTTTGGTAATTTGCACTTGTTGGGACAAAATTACCAGCTTCAGTTCTTCTATTTCTATCCCTTGTTTAATAACATCTTGGTTGATGTTGCCCATTGTTTCCATCAATTCATAGTAGTTATATCTGTCCTCACCTTCTCCAGAAGTGTTACCCTCTTTTGAAGGATCATGGGATCTTTTTGTAATGGAAGCCTTCTGCCTAGCAGAAGCACTATCCACCCCCGTGGTTTCTTGGCACCTGGGACCTTTGGATGATTGTTCACCCAAAGTTGCCATGGGGAAGGTCTTAGAAATGTTACCACTGGCCTTCTCTGTGTTGGCAGAAGTAGTGGCAGCCTTCTCACCCATATGCTCTTCCTCCTCCTCAGAGAGCACCTCCTTGGGGTTGGGAGACACCCCTTTGGTTTCCCTATTGATATTCTCTAAAAGAGAATTCT
Source organism: Arctium minus (assembly GCA_954870635.1). NCBI lineage: Eukaryota > Viridiplantae > Streptophyta > Magnoliopsida > Asterales > Asteraceae > Arctium > Arctium minus. The sequence continues at coordinate 37,436,278 of OX941080.1, read as the reverse complement.
CCCTTAGAGGGCTTAAAGGCTGAGTGGGTGAAGGTACAAGAAGGGAAAGAGCCTTCTTTACCTGTTTCCTTTTGTAAGTTTGGGTAAGGGGAGAAGTAGGTTTATCAAGAAGAGACTGGGGAATTGATTTAGAGTGGGAAGGTTGAGATTGGCTAGCAGTGGGATGGTCTAATGGGGGCCTTGACCCTGCTGCCATACCTTCATCAGTGTGGGACACCACCATCATTGTAGAGAACAATGGGGTGTCAACTCCTTCCGAGTCCTCAGCAGATCTTCTCATATTTGAGAAAACCTTGCCTTTAGGGGGTTTAGGTACATATACCCCATCAAAATGAGGCATATTCGTCAATTCATGGGTGATAACTGCTTGGACAAACCTGGGGTACATATAAAAGCTCTTTTTGCTTCCCAAGTTTGAGACAAGATCACTGAAAATCATTTTAGAAAAATTGTACTTTCTGGCAGTGGCCAAGCACACCAAAGCATAAGCAATGGTGCTACTGAACTCACTCCATCCAGTAGTCTTTTTAGAGATACAGTGCATAAGGGTATGGACAAAAAAACGCCATTGGGGTGAAAATTTGGCTTTTGAGAACTTGAACACACCCAATGGGCCTCCATACCCCATTCTTGTAAGAGTAGAAAACAGTTCATCATTAGAGATAGAAGTTATACCAGAGGCATCGTCTAGACGTAGACTGATGCGAATTACCTCTTCAGTAACTGTCAAGAGCTTGCCACATACCTTTGTCTTGATCATTTGCACACCATTCTCAGTAACAATGGTGGCATGTGCCCAGAATTGCCTTTGATGCTCGATATAGATTGATGGCGATACAGTGAGAGTATGGGCAATATGGGTTGTCTTGAGGAAATCCACAATTTGGTGGAAACCAGCGGCTTGTTTGGGCTTCTGTAGCATTATGATTTCATTGTGCTCGTCTATGAATGTCATTGATGCCATTGAACTTGGACGATCTTGCCTGAAAAACTTTGAAGTTGAGAGAGAAAGGGTTTAGAGCACAAATGAACAGTATGCAAAGAGTCGTTATGAACCTTTTAGGCGGGCAAAGGGTATTTATAGTATTCGGGACATAAGCAGTATTAACCTAGAGCAGTATTAACTAATAAGCAGTATTAACGACGAGCAGTATTAACTACTAGCAGTATTAACTAACAAGCAGTATTAACGGCGAGCAGTATTAACTACTAGCAGTATTAACGGTGAGCAGTATTAACTACTAGCAGTATTAACTAACAAGCAGTATTAACGGCGAGCAGTATTAACTACTAGCAGTATTAACTAACAAGCAGTATTAACGGTGAGCAGTATTAACTGAGGGCAGTATTAAACACTAGCAGTATTAACTGTGCACTGGCAGTATTAACCATACTTACTCTTTTAAGCTTGTGATACACTGAGTACTGCTATATATATCCTAAAAAAGAAGATTAGTAACACTAAACAAAAACAATATACAGGTATTTAGCCACTTTTTGAGAAGGGACTTATTCAGAGTTGATTATTCCCACACTTGTTACCAAGAAAGTGAATCTACCCACATCAAAGGCTTTGGTGAATAGATCAGCAAACTGGTTATCAGTATGAACTTTTACAACTTGAATAAGTTTCTTTTCATTACAGTCTCTTATGAAGTGATACCTGATCTCAATGTGCTTTGTCTTTGAGTGCTTGACAGGATTATTCACAATGCTAATAGCACTGCTATTATCAATAAAAATTGGAGTGTGTAGAAAGGTTACCCCATAGTCCAGCATTTGATTCTGAATCCATAAGACTTAAGAATAGTAACTTGCAGCTGCTATGTACTCTGCCTCTGTTGTAGATGTGGACACTGTGGTTTGTTTCTTGCACTGCCATGAAACTAGTCTGTCACCCAAAAACTGACATCCTCCAGAAGTAGATTTTCTATCCAAGTTTGCTCCACCTAGATCACTGTCTGAGTATGCAAGTAGGTCAAATGGTGAGTCATGAGGATACCAAAGTCCCAATCTGGGTTGCCCTTTGAGATATCTGAATATCCTCTTAACAGCTTGATAGTGAGATTGCTTTGGCCTAACTTGGAATCTTGCACATACACAGACTGAAAACATTATATCTGGCCTAGAGGCAGTAAGATACACGAGAGAGCCAATCATGGACCTATAATGATGAACATCCATATCCTCCCCCTCAAGATCTGCTGTTATCTGCTTGTGTGTCTCCATAGGTGTGCTGGCAGGTTTTGAATCTGAGAAACCAAACTTGGTTAGAATGTCCTGCACATACTTGGACTGACAGATAAATATTCCATCTGACTTCTGTTGAACTTGGAGTCCAAGGAAGAAAGTAAGTTCCCCCATGGAACTCATCTTGAACCTTTGATGCATTAGTTCCTCAAACTCCTTGCACATGTTGTCTCTTGTAGATCCAAAGATAATATCATCAACATAGATTTGGACCAGCAAGATATCCTTCTTCTTTCTCTTGATAAATAGAGTCTTATCAATGACTCCTCTTTCAAAGCCATTCTCCAAGAGATAGGATGACAGAGTGTCATACCATGCTCTTGGAGCTTGATGCAATCCATAAAGTGCTTTCTTCAATTTGTATACTCTGTCTGGATAGCTTGGGTTTTCAAACCCTGGTGGTTGACAGACATATACTTCTTCTTCAATTGAGCCATATAGAAATGCACTTTTGACATCCATTTGATAGACTTTGAATTTCATATAAGAAGCATAAGCTAGGAATAATCTAATTGCTTCTATCCTAGCCACAGGTGCAAATACTTCTTCATAGTCTATTCCCTCTTCTTGTGTATACCCTTGATCCACCAACCTTGCTTTGTTTCTTGTTACTATGCCTCTTTCATCTCTCTTATTCCTGAAGACCCATTTTGTTCCTATTACTCTTTGGCCTTTAGGAAGGTCTACCAGATCCTAAACATCTTGCAGCTTGAATTACAGTAGCTCTTCTTGCATGGCTTCTATCCAACTGGACTCTTTCATAGCATCATGTGCCTTTTTAGGCTCAAGCTGGGATAAAAAACAAGAGAGCACTGTATGCTGTTGTTCTTGCATTTCTTGCAGCCTGCTTTGATTTCTAGTCATCATAGGAGAAGATATATCTCCTATTACCAGCTGTAGAGGATGATCCTTATGAATTCTGGTGTGATGACTAGGTTCTTCATTAAGTCCCACCTCTAGATTTGAGTCATTCAACTCAATTGAGGTGCTTTCAGCAGCTACTTCTGGTTCTTGATTTTCTTGATTCTCCTCATCTCTACTTTCTTCTTCACTCTGATTTGGTCCAGTAGATTGTTCCTTTTCACAGTCTTCAACAGAATCCACTGTTGGTATGGGAAAGATCACAGATTGAGATATATTATCTTGAACTTGTGTAGTTCCTGATCCTCCACTCCCTGAACCTGCATAATCATCACTACTGAAACCAAAAGAGTTAGTTAGTGAATCAATGTCAAATAGCCACTGAGGACCAGACCCAATAGGATTTGGTGTGTTCTCATTGCATTTGACATTGTCACTTTCTTCAATTATTCTAGAAGAAGAGTTAAAAACTCTGTAAGCCTTACTCTGAGATGAGTAACCAACAAGAAATCCATCATCTGCTTTGCTATCAAACTTACCTAAGTGAGATTTGGTATTGAGAATTGTACAAGGACACCCAAAAGGTTTGAAAAATCCAATGAAAGGTTTTCTTTTATTTAAAAGCTCATAAGGGGTCTTGTTCTTTGGCTTGACCACTAGAACTCTGTTTTGGACATAACAGGCAGTATTAACTGCTTCAGCCCAGAAGGTAATTGGTAGTTTTGAATCAGCCAACAGAGATCTAGCAGCCTCTATTAGTGTCCTATTCCTTCTCTCAGCAACTCCATTCTGTTGAGGAGTCCTAGGGGCACTATATTGTCTCCCAATTCCTTTTTCTTCACAAAAGGTGTTTAGATCAAGATTTTTAAATTCAGTTCCATTGTCTGATCTAATGACTTTTACTCTTTGATTAGATTGGTTTTCAATTTTTAGGATAAAGGATTTGATCAGTCCACTTGTCTCATCCTTGGTCCTTAGAAAATATACCCAAGTAAATCTGGAGTAGTCATCAACAATAACCAAGCAGTAAGATTTCTTGCCTATACTCATAACATTTGTAGGACCAAACAGATCCATGTGTAATAACTGGAGACAAGAATAAATTGTATTTATCTCTTTGGTCTTATGAGAAGTTTTGTGTTGTTTGCCTTTAAGACATGCAACACAATGATCATCACATGAAAAGACTTTTGAAGGTAAACCTCTTACAAGGTTGTTTTTAACAAGTTTGTTCATTGTCTTGAAATTCATGTGACACATCCTTCTGTGCCATAGAGAGGATTCATCCACAGAAGCTTTTGAAACAAGACAGTTCAGGGATGAATCACTAGACACATTGTCCATATTTAGACAATAAACATTGTCCTTTCTTGGAGTTCTAAGTAGTATCATGCTTTCATCAACTACCTTGAACCCTGGAGCAAGGATCATACACTCTGTATTAGTAAATAGTATGCTATGTTGTTTGTCACAAACCTGTGATACACTTAACAGGTTGTACTTCAATTGATCAACATAGTAGACATCCTCAAATGTCATCTTACCTTTTGTAACATTACCTTTTCCACTTATTTTACCACCAGTAAGATTATCTCCAAATGCAACATGTCCTCCATTGATATGCTTGAAATCCTGAAGGCATGACATGTTGCCTGTCATGTGCCTAGAGCAACCACTATCAACATGCCATATGCTCTTTCCCTTGAGCTGTTGGTTGCCCTGCACATATAATAAATCAGTTTGTATGAATTAGGAACCCAAGCCAAAGTGGTCTTGGGTACCCCTTTCTCATCAAAACACTTACATTCTTTCTTGACAAGATTTTTAAACTTTGACTCCTCATTTCTGGAGTACTTTGTCACAATGATGGGTTTAGAAACACATTTGCTAGAAGCAATACTGGTTTTAGAAGTACTAACTGCATTAGCAGCACTTGCATGCTTAGCAGTACTAACCTTATTAGAAGTAGTAACTGTGTTAGCAGCAGTAACTGTGTTAGTAGTATTAAAATTTTCAGCAGTACTAACACTGGTAGCAGCAGTAATGCTTCTAGCAACACTATCTCTGTCAGCAGTACTAACAGTTTTAGTGCTTCTAGGCACCCATATTTTGATACTTTCTTTTAAAACCTTTTTCTTCATGGGGCCTTTGGTTTCAACAGATTTCTTCCCCACATGTTTCTTTCCAGCCTTCCTATAACCAACAGGTTTTTGCACAAATCTTTGAAAGTTCATCTGTTGGTTAATAGGATTGAAGAAACAGTACTTAGCCAAATGATTCAACTTGCCACATATGAAACAGGGTTTTGGTCTAATTATTTTATTCAGATCAACTCCTTGTTTCTGAGCCCATTGATTATTCCAGTTTCTTTGGTTACCTCTTTTTATGCCAGAATTTAGGCTCTTAGATTTATTGCAAGCACATTGTTTACAAGATCCAGGATTCACAACAGTGGTTTGTTTGTAATGGACCTTGTTATCCTCTCCTTTGGTCTTCTCTATCTCCTTGGACTTGACCCAGATTTTTCCACATCCCTCATTCGTGATAATGTTGTTTTCTAATGGTATCTCTTTACTTACAGCATTAGTCCTATTCTCACTGGCTTCTTTCTCAGTCAAATCCTTAACTACTACCTTATCCAAAGGATCTACCTTAAATGCTTCCTCAGAAAAGTTCTTTTTCTCCTTGGTCTCTAACAAGTCTGATGTAGGAGAGATATAGTTGTTGTTGTAAGGAGGGGGTGTGTTATTATATCCAATACTAGGCTTCATCTTATCATGAATCTGAGCTTTTAGAAGAGAATCCATTGCTTTTGAAGCATATGAAAATTTTTCTATGTCAAGCTTAACCTTAGATAGTTCCTCTTTCAACCTATCATTTTCTTCTGTGAACTTAGACAGTTTGGTCTCTAACTCATTCTTTTCCCACTTCCAATAGTTTGTGTCATAAGAGTGTTGAAGTTCATTAGCTTGAAAGCCTTTGATTTGTTCTTCAAATCTCTCTACTATCAACACATAGTCTCTTCTGTCCTTTTCTAATCTTTTGAGGTCATCACACATGCTTTGGTTGTGATCCCTGTACCTTTTGACAGTGTCTATGCAAGATTAAGTACAAAGATTAGAAATTACCTCAGAGGGGAGATCAGACACCTCTGCCATAAGAGCTTGATTCTGAATGGCTTCCTCAGCTTGGTCACTCCAGTCAAACCCCATTCCTTGTTGAGAAACAAGGGCTTGAGCAGGGTTCTTGTTTTGATTGTAGCCTCCATTCTGAGCTTGTTGGTGGTTGTTGTTTGGAACACCACTTCTGCATTCTCTAGCAAAGTGTCCCTTCATGTGGCACTTATAACATTCCACCTTTGTCTTGTCAAACCCAGCTCCATCTTCTCTTCTTTGAGAGAAGTTGTTCCTCCCTGTTCTTTTGATAAACTTCTTCACCCTCATAGATAACATGGCCATCTGCCATTTAATGTCCATCTCCTCCAGGTCATCAGGGTGAAGTTGTTCCAGATCATCATTAATCAAAGAGTTGTTGCTGTGACTGGACAAAAAGGCTTCAAAGATAGTTTCAGTGCCTTTTTCTGAATTCACTCCACTGACAGCACTAACTGCTTCAGGGTTGGCAGTAGTATCAGTAGATGCTGAAAGAAGTGCAGCATTGTGAATATATCCAGTGGGCTTCTTCTTGGTTTCTACCTCAGTTTCAAAAACTCTTAGATCATTAAATAGATCATCAAGTTCCTTCTCTTCCAGATTGTCACTCTGTCTATATGAGACAGTGTACATAGTCCATTCATCCCCAACAGATCTGAGGAACTTTCTGTTGATATCATCTTGCTCCATCTTCACTCCTACAGTAGCCAGTTCACCAATGAGCTTGTTGAACCTATCAAAAGTTTGAGTCATAGACTCATTCTTTGAAGAAGTGAAGTTCTCATACTGTTGCTTTAGAACATCTCTTTGATTTCTTTTGATGCTTTTAGTTCCAGCAAATCTTTTCTCTAGAGCATTCCAGAGAATCTGAGCATCAGTGCAGTTGCCAAATTGATGCTGATATTCATTGGGGATGGCTAAGAGCAGAGTACTCAAGTCCTTCATCTCTGTCTGTCTGATCTTCCTCTCACCATCTGTCTTTGGTGGAGGTCTTTTCCCATCTGGTCCAATCTTTCCTGCTTCAGAAGGACCATTCTCAATGATATCCCACATTGAGTAGTCAGTGAGAAGAATGTATTGCCTGATTCTGATCTTCCACATGTCAAACTCACTGGGTTTGAGCATTGGAACCTTAGAGACCAGAGTGCTGTTTGATTCTGCAAAGTTTTCCATGATGAATGACTAGATGTTTCTGAGAGAACTGCTCTGATACCACTTGTCAGGATCGAATTCTCAACAAGAATTATGAATACTCAGAAACAATATCAAAGAAGTTGCGGAATAACACTTTGATATTCAATGTAACAGTAAACAAACAGTAAATATGATGAACGACTAGTAAACTTGTATTGAATGCTTTAAATCACAAGATTACACACACAACCTCAATCTTGAAGAACAGACTCCTTCAAGACGAATTCTACTTCTCTAGAATTAGGATCTATGCCTTGAGGTTGATTCTCTCTTGAACAAAAACTTAGAATGAATTCTCTATCTGTTCTAAACTATTCTATCAATTCTATACATATACTGAATAAAAGATAATTACAATAAATAAAATATCTTCAGTATATCTTCCATGAATATCTTCAGCTTTCCATGTTTATCTTTAAACACGATCTCTTCAGCATTATCTTCACATTATCTCAGAAACAGCATTAACTTAGTCCTGGCAGCATTAACTACTAAGCAGCACTAACCTCTAGCAGTACTAACTTTGTTCAAGCAGCACTAACTTTTGACTAGCAGTATTAATTCTACTAGAAGTAGTAATACTCAGCAGTATTAACTTTTGAAGTCCTCTAGCAGTAGTAATTCTGAACTAGCAGCATTAAAGACTTGTTCACATCTTCAGTTCCCAACAAGTTCACTAAGAGCCACTATATCCCATCAAAGTTCATTGGATTTTGTTAAGAGAAATTGAAACCCATCAAGGCCCAAGCAAGTTCATTAAGAACCACTAAAAACCACGATGGCCTATTACAGTTCATTACCAACCATAAGAATGTCAAAGAAAACAATTACGGCACAATGCTTTGTATGAATACACAACTTATACATTAATAAACATGTATATACATACATACATACATACATACATACATACATACATACATACATACATACATACATACATACATACATACACATACGTCCATTACATAAATATAGTTCATTACAATAATACATACATCCAATACATATATATATATATATATATATAACTTTATATGTATGGGGTTGGTTCCGGTGAGAAATTGAGGTTAACGTGAGGAGTGGTAATCAACGGTTGGACGAGAAATAAATGCACATTAGGATGATGATGAGATGCACCGAGATAAGATGCACCGAAATGCACCGGATCAATTCCGTTCTAAGGCGCAATTCATGAGATTAAAGTGATCAAAATTTTAGTTGTCTAATTGACCTTAATACACAACACATACATCTATAGACTCGATATGTGTACACAAACACATAATAGATATAGATCCCAGATCATTTATAAACCGTCATATTACTACGAATTTTACAAACAATCTTACTATATCTATTATAATATTTTGTTTTAGAATTTTGTTATTTAAAGTAATATATGTGTTATATATATTTATTATTCTAAATAAATATAAATAAAAAAGATAATCAAATTGTATATATTAAAATATAAATTCATTTTCCCTCCTTATTTTTCCCAAATTTCTAATTTCCCAAAATATTTCCCTCCCTTTTATTCCCCAAATTCATTACATTTCTCCTTAGAGCATATCCAAGCATCCGCTAAAACCTCCAATTTGCCGGCTTCTATGGTCCAACCGGTCGGCATATTAATTTTTTTTTGCCGGCCACGAAATATACCCGACATATATGCCGTTTGAAGTTTTGACCGCCAAATCCTTGTGCCCACTAACTTTACTCTTTTTTTTTTCAATTATTTTTAATCTAATATTGATTTGATAATATATATTTAATTAGAGTAAATTCCTTTATTATTTATATCTATATATATTATTAATAACAACTTATTTAATTATTTGTTATTCATAAATATAAATATATATATATATATATATTGTTTGGTTCATTTGAGAAATGATAAATATATGAGAAATAGAGAAGTAATCCTAGCCATTCATATGGTCAAGATCGGATTTGACTAGTCAAATATTACGGCTTTGACCGGTCAAAAGTTGCGGCTATCCCAAAAATAGAAGGACAATTTCGTAAATTTTACAAAACACACGGGCTGTGTTCATATATGAACATGTATAATTCACATATGAACTATATGTTCATATATGAACCAGTGCAATTCACAACTGAACTCTTTTAACTGATTCATATATGAACCTTTGTGATTCATATATGAATCAGTTGAACTAACTAACAGATTCATATATGAACCTTTGTGATTCATATATGAATCTGTATGAATCACAAAGATTCATATATGAATCTGTATGAATCATAAAGATTCATATATGAACCTTTGTGAATCACAAAGATTCATATATGAATCTGTATGAATCACAAAGATTCATATATGAATCAGTTGAACTAATTAACAGATTCATATATGAATCTTTGTGATTCATACAGATTCATATATGAACTCATCCCGTGTATTTTACGAAATTACCCTCTACCTTCTATAGACCACACAAGGAATTATCCGGTGCTTCGCGATTAAATCCGCAAATGTTGGTCAGATGAATGGCTAAGATTACTTCTCTATTTCTCATATATTTACCATTTCTCAATTGAACCTCTCCCTCTCTCTCTCTCTCTCTCTCTCTCTCTCTATATATATATATATATATATATATATATATATAGAGAGAGAGAGAGAGAGAGAAGGGTGTTCAAATGCAACCCCTTTACATGGTGCAACCCCATGCAACCCCTCTATCCACCACTCATTTTATTTTCATTTTTTTAATTAAAAAATGTGAAAATAGAATGAGTGATGGATAGAGGGGTTGCATGGGTTGCACCATGTAAAAGGTTGCATAATAACCTACATTTTAAATAAGACAAAGAAATTTAACATTAATATAAAAATCATAACATAGTTAAACATATAACACTAGATGAACATAAATTAAAGCGTCAATTGGCTTCCATAGTACGGAAAGTTTTCTTCCACGTTTTGAGATCCTCCGGCCTAGTCTTGAACTCCTTCTACATATCCTTGTCCATACATTTCAACCTGAGCTTCTTTTATTCTCTTTCTCGTTATTTGGATTTGCTCACTTTTTATAAACTGAAGGACCACGGGATCAGTGATAGAACTTAAATTAGTAAACATAAATTTGTCATCCGCCAACCTTGTAGTTATTGCGTTTTTCTCAGCTTGAACTTCATTTCTTTTCATGGTAATTTCAGTGTTTTTGTTTATAGTTTGCTCATTTCTTTGCTAGCTTTGACTAAAGTCTAGCTTATTATCAGATTGGAGTCTTGATTTTGCCTTTCTTACACCGATTGGTCTTTTAGTTAAAGAATGTGTCCCTGACGATGAACCAAGACCGGGAGAAGGTGATTGATAAGGACTTTGTCTCTGATATTGAGTTGTTGCAGGTTCAATTGGACTCTCGAAATCTTTCATGAGGTGTCAGACATGATCAAACTTAAACCCCTTCTTGTAGGATGCGTCTAGTTTTAACAACTCACTACTACAGAAATGACTTTTTTAAACGCACATTTTTAAACGGCTTTTAAAAAAATTTGAAAAAAACATTTAAAAAGGTGGCCGCGTTTTTTTAAGACTTTTTTTAAACGGTTCTGCGGTTGTGGTACAGTTTAAAAAAGTCATATGACCTTTTTAAACGGTTGTTATAAAAAACCGTTTAAAAAGGGATACGTATTTCACACGGATAGTTGAACAAAACCGTTTAAAAAGTCGCCTAACTTTTTTACATGGTTTTTTCATACAACCGTTTAAAATATATACATCTTTTTAAACGGTTCTCTAGAAACAACCGTTTAAAAAGGCCAAACACTTTTTCAAATGCTTTCACAATCACAAAACCGTTTAAAAAGACCTTTAAAAATTTAGGGTAAAACCGAACTACGTTAATGCGTTTTTATTTTTTGATAGGTTCGGAACAATTTAGAGCGAAAAAGAACAAAACGATAATTTTTGACAGATTTGTGCAACTGTGGTGTTTTGATCATATCTCACTCGTCCGATCTCCGATTTGAGTGATTCAAGATGATCTGGAAACCCAACACACAGATCTACAATGTTCGTGTTTTGAGTTTTTGGTAATTTGGAGTAAATCTAGGCCGAATCTGAATTTGAAGTTGGAAGTACAAAATTGGACAGAAAATGAATAAAATAATTAAATGTGCTTCTATAAACATAGAAGAAGATGTGGCGGAATGGTAATGGTCGTGAGTTTGCATGGATGTGGTTCCGAGATCGAGTGTTATGTACAACAGATAGCATTCTTTTATTTTTTAAATGGTTTAAAAACCGTTTAAAAATGTGACTTTTTTAAACGGTTCAAAAACCGTTTAAAAAAGCTCATGACTTCTTCAAACGGTGCCCTTTCAAACGGTTGTAAAACCGATTAAAAATGTCCAAAACAACTGTTTAAAATACTTATTTCTGTAGTAGTGACTCTTTGGCGGCATTCATCTATGAAAAAAACATCTAAGATAATTAAATTTATAAAACAATAATCTACTAAAACAATAAATACTTACGATATCTTGTTCATTAGAACCACTTGGATTCCTGTTTTGAACTTGATTGATACATCCTCGTAAATTTTTGGTAGCCTTCGTAATGCTCGACATGCGTGTTTCGAGTGATCTTCTTGGTCGAGGATTGGTTGCGAAAAGATCAGATGAATGAAATTCAATTTTATTTAAATGTAATATTAATTAAAAAAATTTTGTTTTTATTTTAATAAGTCTTGATTTAAAATAAATTAATTACTGATTATTTATTATTTATGATATATATTTACAAATTATAATTATGGTTATTAAAAATAAAGTATAATATTAATAAAATATGTTATTTTAATGTGGGGTCCACAAATTTGGTATTTTTTTAGAGGATGGTTAGAGTTGAGTTTTTTTTTGTGTTGATGGGCCTACCATATTTGGTGTTTTTTTTTTGTGCTAAGGTTGGAGATGCTTTTAGCCGCTCATTCTTTTAAACCATTTTCACATTGAAGAAACCTTAGCCGCTAGTCTCTTCCATTGCTTCTCTCCTCAAGACTGTATCGATCTACAATCTACTCGTGTCTTTCTCTCCATCGCAGCTTCTCACAGGTATCTTTCTTCCCATCAATAACATCTACATCGATTACTTCTCTCCATCGATTTCATCTACTTCTCTGGTTCAAACCTACAATTTTGTGTTTTCTCTGTATATCGATCTACTGTATATATATGAATATGTGTATATGTTTTGTCTCTACATGGTATATTTTTAGAGCTTGGTATGTTCGCACCATATACCTTTTTTTATTGCAGTTATACACATTTTATGTACGTTAGCAATATGTTGTTCAAATTAGACCTAAAAGTGTGCCTTTTAAATCTTAAGCAACTTCATCAAGTTTCATCTAAATGTTGCATATGAAAGGGATTCTATTTGTTCAGGGATCAAATCATTTTCCTATGAATGTTCTGTGTTAAGCTGCTAGAATTTCTTCAACAAGGCTGCAGGTTATGGGCTACAAAATGATGCTAAATTTTTGGCCCGTTGGATTTATACAGTTGCCTTCCAGGTCCCATTTTTCTATCTATTTTTTCTTGTTATTTTTAAGCCTATAATACGTCAGAAATATCAAAATTTGGTGAATTTTCCTCATGGGTTTGTTATGACTTTGGCAATACATATTTCACACGTTTTGCTGTATTTTTCTTTTCTTTTTTTTCTGCTTGTTCTTTTAAGTAACTTGGTGTTGTTAGAATTTATTTGGGATTTAGTTGTATATAAGGCAAATTGGATCATTGTTGTCTATATATGGATGTTAACTATCACTGTCATAACTAAGGGTCATTTATCAAGCACTTACTTGGTAAGTGCTTACCAATAACGAACCTCATTTACGTTATCATGTAACATTATCGGCCATCAAAATGGATTGTTGTTGTTGGGTCATCTAAGATTTAAAGATAACATCTCCTTACTCTTTATTGATGTTTGAACTTTCTACTTTGATTCTTAGTTTTTTGTAATAGCTTAGTTATGCTTAAACAGATCGGTGTGTTAAGTCTGATTTTGTAGTAATCAATGTAATTATTACTTGTGGCCTTAACTGTTGTTTAGCTAGTCTTTTGTATCTGTTTTGGCCAAGGGTATTTAAGGCCCTTTTGTCTTGTTTTGTCTAATAACTCTGCGCTGCATATTGAATAGAATCACTTTTGTGTCCTATTCATATTCTCTCTACTTTCTCTCTCTATAGTTTTAGATCGATCTTGGTTTATCAACTGGTATCAGAGCAAATCTAATTCTCTCTCTATAGTATCAGAGCAAATCTAATTCTAAGAGATTTGAGAGAAACAATTTTCAATCTGAATTTGTTATTAATTCAGAGAATTTGATCGATTTTCTTGATCTTTCAAGAAAATCTCATTCCCTGAATTTTTCACAAATTTGTACTGAAATTTGATCGGTTTTTCTTAAAATTTGATTCGTTGGATTCACATTCAGTGTTAGATTATTTTTGTTTCACATGAAATTGCAAGAAATTCAGTGTTTGAAGATCAATTTGATGGATTTTCGTGGTTTTTGGACTGTTCGATAAAAGTTACTGTTCGATTCTCCATTTCACGATTCTGCGAAAATTTGTTCGAATTGGTTGTTCTTTGTGGTTAGAAATCAGATTTCGATCAAATCTAAGTGTGCATAATTCATCAAATTCGATTTGTGATCGAATTAGAAGTATTTCGGTTTTGTGTTCAATTTTGCGCCAGATCTACATTTTGCGCCAACATCATCAGTTTGAGGGTTTCTTCAGCATCAAAGTTATCTAGTTCTGCGCCAGATCATTGTTCTTTTTCGCCAAATTCAAGTGATAATCGTGTTTAGCGCTAAGTCTCTTTTGCGTGTTCTGAGTTTCTCGCCAGCTTCACTTAGCGCAAAGTATTTTTTGCGCTACTGCCTTTAGCGCGTTTCTGAGTTTTGCGCCAGTTTCACTGTTCCATACTTGGACTTTCTGATTTTTTTTTTTTGGAAAATTTGAAGATGTGTTTTTCGTCTCAGATCTGAAGAACTCGCAATTCTTTTTGTAACAGGATGAAGGCACCAGTGTTGTATAAAGGAGAATACGAAAAGTGGAAAGTTAAAATTTTCAACTTTGTAGATGAACATGAGCTGAGTTACTACATTAGATTATCTTTGACTGAAGGAGTAATGAAACCACAAATTCCGACAAAAGCTTGTACTGAGGAACAGGAGAAAAGACAGAGAGCTGATAATATAGCTAGAAATTATATGTTAGACAGTATTTCTCATGAAATTTCTAGTCCAATGAATATTCCCAAAGAGTCAGGGAAAGAGATATGAGACTATCTTGAATGGATGATGTCAGGGCCAAAGGTTTTATTAAAATCAAGAGAATTGGAAGTTGAGAAATCTGAACTAAAAGGAAAGATTTCTGATTTGGAAGCTAAAATCCAGAAGCAAGATTCTGTTGAGAACAATGAGAAGAAATTTAAGGATTTGGAGAATGCAAATGCTGATTTTCAAAAGAAAATATCTGAATTGGAACAAAAGGTAGTCAAAGACAAAGATCAGTTTGAAACTGAAAAGAAATCATTTGCAAAGAAGTTCTTAGAGTTTTCCAAGAAGAGTATTGAAGAAAAGAAAACAATTGAGCTTAAGTGTATAAAGCTTTCTCAGCAAGTTTCTGATTTTGAGAAAGTAATAATCTTGGAAAGAGAAAAGTTTGCCAAGGAAAAGAAGGCCGTTGAACAAAAGAATGTTGGATTCTTCAAAGAAATATCCGGCCAGAGAAACAATGTTGAAAAGGATTTGAAGAAGAAAGAAATATATTTGAGACAAAAATAAAGAAGCTGACAGAGAAGTTATCTGAACTATCTGAGTGTGTGCTGAAAGAGAAGAAATATAGCGGCAAGCTCACATCATAAGACTGTGTCTTCAAAGAGGTCAGTTAAATCTTCTAATCAGATTCGTAGTACTAACCTTTTCTATGATAGAAATATAGATGGTTCAGGTACACATCAAAGAAAAAGGAGATACAAAGAAGAAGAAATGGTATGGAAAGTGAAACCAGTTAAAGAAGAAAAGAAAGATGAGAAGAAAGGAAAGAATACATGTGTACATGAGACAAAAGCCAAAAAGAACAATGTGCGAAAAGGCAAACCTGATCATGTCTACTCGAGAGATCAGTTAATCAGGTTGTCAAGGAAGAAATATTATTGTCCTTATTGTCGTACACATGATCATGTTCACAAAACCAGTGATCATTACTAGTATGGTTCTTATTCTATTACTCCCATAAGAACTGCAACTAACAAACATGGACCCAAATACCAGTGGGTACCAAAGCCAAAGACTGATTCTGTGTTGCAGGCATCTAATGTCAAGGGGGAGTTAGAGAACCAAGGCTTCTAAGTAAATCAACTTAGAATCCGTACTTCAATGAGTTTGACTTCTAAACACAACAGTTTAGGACTCGTACTTCAGTGATCAAAAGACCTTACTCCTCTGCTGATAAGAGATTGTACTCCAATACTTGAATGAGGAAATCAATCATCAAGGGGCAGTACATACTTTTCTGAAATACTTTGCATCCGATAGATATGATGAACTACATTTCAAAATAGAATTGTAGATCTCTATCATGTGCTTTTTCACTGACATATTTTAGATGCATAATTTCAGGGGGAGTAAAGGTTTTGGCTTCTGATTATATAAGATCAGAACTCGGTCTTCATTGGTAACACTGATCATTACTATTCTCACCGGAGAATAAGTAATTATGGCTTTTGAATACTTAAATTCAAAACCCGTACTCAAATTTTCTCTTCTGAAGGATGCTAATCAGATAATATCTTTTCTAGAAGTTTTTTATTTGAGGGGGAGTTAGAGAAGTTAATTTTTATATCTTTTAGGGGGAGGAGATATAACTGCTTTATACTTTCATTGTTATATTTATCTAATAAATTGAATTTTTACAGGTATCGAGGGGGAGGATATCTGAGTTTTTGTCAAGGATACTTTATTGAAAATATTCATTTCAGGGGAAGTTAAGGATGTTATTCTAAAGGTATATAGTTCTAATCCTTATACTCTATCACTTGTTGAAAGATGAACAACTTTCACTTGTGAAAAATGGTTTCTTAAATGTTCAAACCACTTCCTATTTCTAAAAGATTTTCATGAATTGTGAAGTGTGATTTTAAATAATTTTGATTTTCGATACTTAATTGCATATCTGACCGTGTGTTCTTTAATGAAAAATACTTGTGTATTTTCTTTTCATATGCTTTGTCAAGTATTTATACACAACAGTTCAGTACATTTTTCTTGAACTTTGTTATTACCATGTATCAAAAGTTACATCTTTCTATGGTAATAATCCCAGTTGTATTCAATGTTGTTTGAATCAAACGTATTTCATCATTACATGTGCTTTCATTGTTAAAATGTTTATATATGGTTCATATAAACAACATTCGTCTTTGATTTCCCAAAATTTTATTCTTCATGAATTTTGATCTAATCTTAATCATTGTCAGATTCTCAAAACATTTATATTCTTTCATGATTATTCATTCATATAAAGTTTTGAGAAATGTTAAATGCTTAAAATGCTCCAATTTCATTCTGATTTTTGTTGAGCATACATACACTGACATTGATTTCTTATGCTTTCATGACAAGAAAATCATTGAGGCATTACATTCTTTTTAGGACAATACATGGGATTCCTTGTGTGAGCTTAACAGAACTTCCATGGATTCACGATAACTAGTGTTTCCTACCCAGGAAGTATTCCCTGAGTGATTGAGGGGAGAGGGGTAAAAAGATTGAGTGTTGGTGTGTGAATAGGTAAAATGGAAATGAGTAATTGGTTAGATGTGATCTTATATGATTAAAAGAAAGAGGGTGAGAGAACAGAGTAAAAGAATATAAACTATGCACCAAACATCTTTCTGAGCGGGGCAGCCACATTATTGATTGGTTCACATTTTTTTTTGGTGACCATTATTGAAAAAGGCAGTGAGCCCATGCCATCTGTTGCATACAACCCCACCAGCTACTCATTCTTTTCTTAAAAAGAGAATGTTTCACATTTTCTGGGGAAGCAACACATATGCTATTGGTTCTTCACTTGGAAGATACTGATATTGAAAAGAAGGAAAATTGCCCCACCTTCGATCCTTTATCATGCACAATTGAGTCTATGTATAATCATTGTTGTCTCAATGGTTTACATATTTTGAGCCTTATGAAACACAATCATTGTGCTAATTCTTTCATAACATAAGCACGAGCACACAGTAAATGTGTTCTTCTGTCAGAACATTCATAGAAAATACCTTGTGTTTTTCAATGATTGAATGGAAGTCCTGGGGACTTAACAGAAAACCAGCTCCTTACATTGTACATTCGTTGTACACAGTGGCTTTGTGCTACTGACAGACATTCCTAACTGTTTCATTTGTTGATTAAGGTTTACAATTCATAATTTGTTTGAATTTGAAAAGATTCAGATGAATACATTCATGAATTGACGGCTCATTCAGATCAGATGAACGATTTTCTCTTATCATTATCTGGGAGAAATTGTTCACATTTCAAAGGGAGATGTTCCAAAGACAGATCTACACTTGTTTATTTGGGGGAGATGTTCCAAAGACAGATCTACACATGAAGAGTTTTGATGATTTTGATTCTCACAATTCATCAAAAAGGGGGAGATGTATCAAAGTTCAATTTCAGATGAAAAAGTTTATATCAGACTTGGGGAGATAAATCAGATTCTTCCGTGTCTTTGATTTCCAGATAGCAGCTGAGAGTTTTCAACCAGTTGTCAACCTTGAAAGACCTAATCGAGACTTACCAAATATTGACAACTACCCCTTGTTCACTATTATCGAAGATCCTTATGGTGTAATATATAGAGATGCTTCTGGTCATCATCGTTTTATGAGGTTTGAAGAAATCAACAAGTATTCAGATGGCACCTAGAAGATTATCAAACTTTAGTTAGATCACAGACTGAAAGATGCTGAAAAACGTTATTTGGAATCAAGAAGAACTCTGTATATGATTGAAAATGCTGAAATCTGTCTTCTCAGAAGAACTTTAAACTCAATCATGGAAAGTTTAAATTTCTGTACTACTTTAAGACGCTTAGCGGTCCTGATCGGATTAAACAGACATCATAGAAGACCTGAGCGCCATAGATTACTAAGGGGGAGATTGTTAAGTCTGATTTTGTAGTAATCAATGTAATTATTACTTGTGGCCTTAACTGTTGTTTAGCTAGTCTTTTGTATCTGTTTTGGCCAAGGGTATTTAAGGCCCTTTTGTCTTGTCTTGTCTAATAACTCTACGCTGCATATTGAATAGAATCACTTTTGCGTCTCATTCATATTCTCTCTACTTTCTCTCTCTATAGTTTTAGATCGATATTGGTTTATCACGGTGAGTTGAAGACAAACCGAATTCAACATGAAGAAAGTCTACTATGCGGATTGAAGATGAACTTCAAAGTGAACTAAGCTTAGTCTGCCGATTTCCTATTTGGCAGATCATCCCTTGTGCCGATTCCCTATTCGACATACCTTTCCTTTTCCGAATTCCCTTTGTTCGACAGATCTCTCATCTGCTGAATCATCCTTTTTCGGCATCCCATGCCACCTCTTCGGCAGTTTCCCCTTCTACCGATTACTCCTTTATCGGTAAGATCATTTATGTCAAACCCTCTTGATTTGACATACTTCATCATTCCCAATGTACTTCTGACAATGGGAATGAAAGCTTCCTTCTATGAGAAGATATACACTTGGTTCTAATTTTGATTGAGACGTTTATTTTCTAAAAGATCTCAAAAAAATTTGAATCAATTATATTTTATTAAGATATTGTACTTTCATAGTACAAAAGTTACCTTTTGTATTGTGATAAGTCACCTCCAATATCTTATAATTTATTGACAATATCTCAACCACCCATGCCTTTATTGTTCTATGTCCTTTGCACTCATTACATTGGATAGTATATAAAGGATGGAGGTAGCACCTTGCTACTCACGCTTCCAGCTCAAGATTTATCCTTTACAAGATTTCAAGCAGGTTGATAGCTTTCACTTTCTCTCTAAGATTTAGTCTTTGTGTTCTTTAAAGTCTTCTTAGTGTTAGATTGTTTTGAGTAGTTCTTAGCTATTCTTATTCCGCAACAATCTTTGTTCTCTTTGTGTAATTCTTGATATTCATATCAATAAAAGAATTAAAAATTAAGTAAAACTTTGTGTATTGTATTCAACCCCCCCCCCCCCTTCTACAATACTTGTTTTAGTAACAAGGGACCAACAAGTGGTATCAGAGCGGTTGATTTAATTTGATAAATCAGATCCGTGACGGCATCCTCGTCAAAATTTGATCCTTCTTTTTCTTCTCAAAATGATAATGGTTCTATGGTCAAACCTCCAAGGTTTAATGCTAACAACTTTTCTCTTTGGAAAAGCAGAATGATGTTTTTCCTAGAAGGAGCTGATAGCCATTAACTGACCGTTCTTCGTGAAGGTCCTCTTGTTCCTAAAGTATGGGACACATTTATCAAACCTTCTAAAAAGAAAGACAAAGAAAAAGATTCTCTTTTTCATGTTTCTGATGACTCCTCTGATGAGGATCGTAGTTCCGCTACTGGTAGATATATTCTAAAGCTTGAAAAAGAGTACACTGATGAAGATAGACGCACGATTGGACTTGATTCCAAAGTGCGAGAAATTATTGTTGAGTCACTTCTAGATAAAGTGTATCACTCTCTTGTAAGCTTTACTACTGCAAAAGATATGTGGACTACCCTATGTGTTATGTACGAAGGTACAGATGAAGTCAAAAAATCTAAGAAAATTTCTCTAGTTCGCAAATATGAACTCTTCTCCCATGAAAAGGGAGAATCTCTCTCCAACTACTACAATCATTTTAACGGTCTTTTAAACGATCTAAAACTTCTCGGAAAACTTTATGACAACGAGAAAATCTTGTGCAAATTTTTGGATTGTCTTCCCGATTTCTGAGAAAACCTCAGTACATGCATTAAGACAACCAGGGATTTGGAAAGCCTTCCACTTACTTCTCTCTATGGAACTTTCTTCAATTACGAGCAAACTCGTCTTCAAAGGAAGTCCATCATTAAAGAAATAAGAGCCCCTTCTATGGCTCTTATTAGTGATGGCTCCAAAAAATCAGTGTGTATACCTCGTATAACCTACCCTTCTGAAAGAGAAAGTCATGATGACATAAATCACTCTTCGGATGCTTATCTAAGTGAAGCCGATGATGAAGGAGAAGACATCTCTATTGATCAGATGACGAAGGAGATGAGCATGCTTGCTAACTACTCTAAATTTAAAAAGAACCCTTCTTCTAACAATTTTTGAAGCAACCGAAAATTTTCTTCTTCTTCCTCTAGAAATTCTTTGAACAAATCCAAGGAAGATTGCTACGCATGTGGTAAGAAATGCCATTTTGCGTCTGAGTGTAGAAACAATCCTCCTAGGATCTCTAAATCTAATTCTTCTAACTCTTCTAAAAGAAGAAATCTCAGATCTATTTCTACAGGTAGATCGCATCCTAGAAAACCTTCTCCTTCTTCATCATTCAAAGAGCTCTTTGATAAAGCTGACAAATATAAAGCCTAGTACAAAAGAGAGAAAGAAAGAAATTTCAACTCTCAAAGAAGAGGAAAAGGCATAATGGCAGAAACTCTAGACTGGGCAGAAGAACCTACCTCCGACAGCGAAAAGGAAGTATCAAGTAAATGCATTATGGAAAAACTTGATGACGAAACAAAAGACTCCTGCTCAAGGATGGACTTTACTGCTGAGTGTTCCTTGTCGGTCCACACTACTATCAAGTTTTATCGACAATAACACATAAACGATTAACCAACCTGTTTGATAAATAAACGAAGATTACAGGATTGATGTTAGGTTTAAGCTCTCTATGTTTTCTCTCTTTTACACCGTTAGTGTGTGTGATCTGATTTTTCTCTCTTGCTTCTACAACACACTTACCTCTAAAATCTAACTTAGATATTATCTAAAACAACTAATATGTAATTTAGATATTAACAAACTAATATCTAATAACTTAGATATTTACATTACTTAAACTAAAAACTATATTACAATAAACAATAATTAACTTCGACATTTATTACAAAGTAACTTTAGACTTAATATCGAGAGCGACTTTTCAGCGTTAGCTTCAGATTCCAGACTTCAGATTGTATGATCTTGAATCCAATGAGACTGTGATCTAACAATCTCCCCCTTTGGATCAAGATCATTACTAAAAATATTTTAGCAATTCAGTCTTCTTTTTCAGCTCAGAAGATGCAATCTCTTTCTTTAGCTCATAATGCTTTAGCAAAGTATCTTCAAAGAAAATTTATCTGAAATCAGCATGTCTTCAGAATACTTTGATCTCGCATTTCTTGGTTAGCTCTTTTCTTTTCCAATGTCTTGTAATGTAATGGACTGGACATTTCTTCAAGATTTAGATTCTCCCCCCTTTTGATGAATAGAGCAACGCTTTCATCAAAACTTGTAGTAAGAAATGTATGTCAGTTGGAGCCTCTGATCCGTCAATTCAAAATATATCTAACCAGATCTTTGCAAATCCAGACAAAATAATCATGTAACACCTGAATCAACTAATGAATCAGTTAACATGCCTGTCAGTAACACTAAGTCACTGTGTGTAACAAATACACATTGGAAAGGAGTTGTTTGATGTTGACTCCCCCAGGGCTTCCATTTAATCATCAAAACACCACAAAGGTAAGTTCTATAAACGTTATGACAAAGAAACAAATTCCTTGTGTGTTTGTGCTTGTGATAGAAAGAATTAAGCACATGATGATTACTTACAGGCTCAAAATTGTGTAAACCTTGGAGACAACAGTAATTTAAACACAGACTCAATGTGCATGATTGAAGTGCGAAGGTGGGGCAGACTTCCTTCTTTTCAATATTCAGATTTTCCAAATGAAAATCAGATAGCAAATGTGCTGCTTCCCCTTTTAAAAAGTGAAACACTTTCCTTTTGAGAAGAAAATGAGTAGTTGGTGAGGTTTGATCAAGAGTTGGCAAGGGCTAGTTGCCTGTTTCAATAATGTTCACCAAAGAAATGTGAAACACTAGAAATGTGGCTACCCGGCTCAGAAAAAGTTGGTGCATAGTTCTGATATTCTTTTAACTCTGTTCTCACTCCCTCTTTCTTTTAAACATTTAGCTCACTCTAATCAAACTTTCTTTTTCATGTTTAACTCATCACTCAATCTTTTGACTTCACACTCTCAATCACTATGGATTAACTTCGTGGGTAGAAATCACTGGTTAACGTGATTCCATTGAAGTTCAAGTAAGTCCTAGTACAAAGAAATCATGTTTTCCTATGATGCATATGATGCTCAAAGTGGTTTAACTATTTCAGTTAAAGCACAAATTAGATCTTGAAAACATTTAAAGTCACACTTCTAATTCATGAATTCGTTTTAAGAATCGGGAAGTGGTTTGAACTTTTAAGAACATGTTTTCTATGATTGAAAGTTTTCC
This sequence comes from Arctium minus, assembly GCA_954870635.1. NCBI lineage: Eukaryota > Viridiplantae > Streptophyta > Magnoliopsida > Asterales > Asteraceae > Arctium > Arctium minus. The sequence continues at coordinate 37,413,231 of OX941080.1, read as the reverse complement.
TTCTTTCAACCATATATGAGATTAAGATAAAGGATTATACCTTTACGTACGATCATATATCTCATAAAGCAAAGCTTAAAGTCATAAAGATATGAACATGTAAGCATCTCTCAAAAATTCTGCAAAAGTCTTATGTCAAGTCAAAGCAAATTTTATTCACTTAAATTGAAAAGACAAAAAGCAGTAAAACTATTAAAGTACGAGTTTTGATCAGAAAAAATCAGAAGTCATATCCATACTCCTTTGATTTGAAGAGCTCCCCCTAAAATCATTCATTACAAAAATTTGACATAAAAGGTAAATGCTGAAATTATATAAGTTCCCCCTCAAAATAATATTGACCATCTGTCAATTTTTCTCATACTCCCCCATGGATCATGAACGGATTGTTTGAAGTACAGATATCAATCAGAAATAAGAATGAAGAAATGATGAAAAGGTATACAATTAGAAAACTTTGATAGGTAACTACTGATTAGATCTTAAGATTTAGCATACCAAGCTTAGAGACAAGAAAGGTGAACCTCTTTTCGTCTAAAGGTTTGGTAAACAAATCGGCAAGCTGATAATCAGTTTTTACAAAGAAAAGTTCAATTGTTCCTTTTTCGACATTATCTTTAATAAAATGATACCTGACATCTATGTGTTTGGTCTTGGTGTGCTGAACAGGATTCGTTGTTATCGCGATGGTGCTCTTGGAGTCACAGTAGATCAGGATTTTGTTGAAGTGAAAACCGTAGTCGCGCAATTGTGTTCTCATCCATAAGACCTGAGAACAGCAGCTAGTAGCAGTTACATATTCTGCTTCGGTCGTTGAAGTTGAAACACAAAGTTGCTTCTTCGATGCCCAACTTATGAGTTTATCACCGAGGAACTGTATATGTCCTGACGTGCTCTTCCTGTCTAACATACAACCAACATGATCTACATCTGTATACGATGTTAGTTCAAAACTAGTATCTTTAGGATACCACAGACCAAGATCTGCAGTCCCCTTCAGATACCTAAATATGCGCTTAACTGCAGACATATGGATTTCTTTAGGATTGGCCTGATATCTTGCACATAAGCATGTTGAAAACATTATATCTGGCCTACTAGAAGTAAGATACATTAAAGAACCTATCATCCCTCTATAAGTCCTAACATCAACAGCCTTTCCAGAAGGATCGTTGCCAATCTTAGTACCTGGTGCCATTGGGGTACCAATCGGTTTGAATTTTCCATTTTGAACTTCCGAAGAATTTCAAGAATGTATTTTGATTGATTGATAAAAATCCCCGATGAAAATTGTTTGACTTGTAATCCGAGAAAGAAATTCATCTCTCCCATCATATTCATCTGAAATCTTGACACCATAAGGTTTGAAAAATTCTTACAGTACTTAGGATTTGTAGAGCCAAAAATAATATCATCCACATAGATTTGAATAAGAATGATATCGGATTTTTCCTTTTTGATAAACAAAGTGGTATCTACCGTACCTTTTGAAAAACCAAACTTGACTAGAAATTGTGAAATGACATCATACCAGGCGCGAGGAGCTTGTTTCAGTCCATAGAGTGCTTTGTCGAGAATGTAGACGTGATTCGGCTTCTCTTGATTAACAAAACCTTCTGGCTGAGAGACGTAGACTTCCTCCTTTATAATGCCATTCAGAAAGGCAGTCTTCACGTCCATTTGAAAGACCGTGAAGTTCTTGTGGGCTGCGTAGGCTAGAAACATTCGAATTGCCTCTAAACGTGCCACATGAGCATAAGTCTCGTCGTAGTCTATTCCTTCCTCTTTCCTGTATCCTTTGGCTACAAGTCTTGCCTTGTTTCTGATAACGGTACCATCTTCTTCTTTCTTGATCTTGAAAACCGATTTCGTACCTATAATGGTTTTACCTTGAGGTTTTGGTACGAGTCTCCAGACTTGAAGTGCGTCGAACTGATTCAGCTCTTCTTGCATTGAAATCACCCATTATGGATCAGCAAGTGCCTCTGATACGTGAGTTGGCTCGAACTTGCTCAGAAAGGAGTCATGCATACACATATTCATTGACGCTGACCTAGTTTGCACCGGTTTTGTTGGATCGCCAATGATCTGGCTTATCGGGTGCTATTTGGTCCATTTGTGTTCATGAGGTAGTGAATTATATGAATATATGTCAATATTATCATCTATAAATCCACTTCTACCTTCTTCAGTTTGTTTAGGAGGAATGATGATTGCAGTTGAAGTGGTAGGTGCAGAAGTCTCAGTAGGTTCAGCTTGTTCAGCAACTTCTGTCTCTTCATTATTGACCACATCTTCAACTGTTGGAGTCGGCATTTGAACTGGAATTTCAATACAGATATCTAAACTGGTTGGATGAGTAGTCGTTGAGTTTTCCATCCTGTCAACCACAACAGATTTCTTTACATTAGATCAAAGAAATTCATCATAAAACAGTTCAAATAATAAATCTAAATCAGATAAATTATTAGTAGACGTTGATGCTTCATCTGATTTGTTCTGTTGAGACGCAGGTTCTTGACTGATTTGCCCAGAAGCTAGTACTCCGGTTATCACGGGTTCTGAACTGTGTTGTTCGGAAGCCATCTCTTCATCAAACGAAACTTTGACGCTTTCAATAACCGTCTTTGACTTCTTCAGATATACACGGTATGCAGTTGATGTAGAGGAATAACCAATGAAGATGCCTTCGTCCGCCTTGGAACTGAACTTGTTCAGACTCTCTCTATCGTTTAGAACGAAACACTTACACCCAAATATATGGAAATATTTGATTGTCGGTGTTCGGTTGTTGATTAACGCATAAGGAGTCTTCTTGAATTTTCGGTGTATCATGGATCGATTCTGAGTGTAGCACGCAGTCGATACAGCTTCAGCCCACAGAAATAGAGATACAGCTTCAGCCCACAGAAATAGAGGTAAGTCAGATTGACTTAGCATAGTACGAGCAGCCTCGACTAGCGTACGATTTCTTCTTTCGACCACTCCATTCTGTTGAGGCGTACGAGCAGCAGAGTATTGATGTGATATCCCGACAGATTCGAGATATTCTTCAACCTTTTTGTTCTTGAACTCTGTGCCGTTGTCTGTTCTTAGAAGCTTGACCGGTTTCTGCAGATTCACCTGGGTCTTCTTCAGGATTGTAATGACAACATCTAGTGTCTCATCTTTTGAACGTAGAAACTTGACCCAAGTGTATCGTGAGTAATCGTCCACGATAACTAGTATGTACTTCTTTCCGCCTAGACTTTGCGTTTGCATCGGACCACAGAGATCCATATGCAATAACTCTAATGGAGAGCTTGTACTTGGTTCAGGCTTTGGTTTATGTGGAGCACTCTTCATCTTTCCCTTTTCACATGTTGCACAAAGATGTTCTTTTTCATACTTCAGGTCTGGAAGTCCTTTGACTAGTTTTCCACTGACCAACTTGTTGATGTACCTGAAGTTGAGGTGAGAGAGTCGTCGATGCCATAGCCAACTTTGTTGCATTGAGGCTTTCATCAGTAGGCAAACCTGTTTGTCAGTCTGGACGTTTGACAAGTTAATTGTGTAGAGGTCTGACTTTCTCATGCCGACCAAGAGTTCTTCGCCTTCTTCAGTGCGAACTGAACACCTTTTGGCTTTGAAATTGACCTCTAAGCCTTTGTCACAGAACTGGCCGATACTGAACAAGTTGTGTCTTAAGCCTTCAACATAGCTCACCTTCTTGATCGTGACATTGTCATGTACCACATCACCATATCCCATTATTGGTGAAAACTGGTCGTTGCCGAATCTAACTGTTCCCCAATACTTCTATGTAAAGTTGGACAACATCTCTTTTTGTCCAGTCATATGCTTGGAACATCCGCTATCCAAGTACCACATATGACGGATCTACACAAGAGAAATAACGAAACAAGAGATTTAGATATTCTTAAAACAAAGTTGGAGTTAAGACTTCTGAGCATTGAAGAACGGGTCCTGAAATGATTTGTTCAAAAGCCTAATTGACATTGATGTCCGGGTCTTGAGCTGATTTACTCAAGAACCATTTCTTTACATTTAAGACCGGGTTTTGAACTGTTTTGTTCAAAAACCTAATTGCTATGCTCCCTCTTAAACGTTGGGTGCCTGCAACATAGATTTAACTTTGGTACCCACTGGTATTTGGGTCCAGCTGTGTTAGCACAAGATTTTGATACCCATTTGAAATTGGGTCCGCTTTTCATTTGAAATTCATTTGAAGCATTATAATGATATGAGTGCACATGATAATTTCCAAACCAAACCTCAGAATCTTGACAAGAAGTAGAAACATGTTTATCATAAAAAGAAGACTTCCTAGCAGATAGAGATAACTGGAATAATTGCTTAAAAGAATATTGTTTGAGAGAAACAACAAGTTTTGGTTTTAAAATAGTAGCAACATTCACTTTCAAAACATTTTTAGTAGGTGTAGTCTTATTACAAGTAACACTACAAAACGATTTATCAGTCTTGTCAAGCTTCTGTTTCGGTTGCCATTAAGATTTAACTTCTAGCTTTTGCTTGCTCAGATCTGAAACATTTGAAACTCGTGAGTTAGACTTTTGAGGAACAAACGAATGCTTCTTCTTCGACTTACCAGTAGTGTTCGGTTTCTGTGAATGCTGAGATTTAATCTTACCTTTAGAATTCTTAATTTTCACAGAGACTGACTTATCACCTTTCGTTGATTTTGCACTGTTTACAGACGTACTGGTTTTCCCAAAGATTTCAAAATAAAAGATGAATGGTTAGGAAGTTTCACATTAAAGTCAAATTGTTCAAAACAATCATCTAAAACACCATCGGAGTTAAGAAAATCAAACCCTCCGTTTGTTAAACCAAACATGTCATCAGATTTTGAAGCCTTTGAAATAACAACATTTTTCAGCACAGTTAAAAAAACTTTTTGTTCAATTTCAATCAAAAGTCTTTCATCTGTTAAAGAGTTCTCGAGTTCAGAAATTTTACTTTCTAAAACGAGAGGAGGGACATAAAGTTTACCTTTAATAGGCTTTGCCTCCATTTCTTTGACAGAATAACTTTGAAGAAAGTCATTTGAAAGAGATTTCTTGTGATATATTGGATCATCATTATAACTATTATTCAACTTCGCATAATAAAATGGAAGGTGAACTTTAGATGATTTCCTTCGTTTTTCAGTTTCCTTGGCTTCATCCTCTTTTGATAGTCCAGTATTGAAAACTTGAAGTTTAGGGTATCGGTGAGAAAGATTCATAAAGGTAAAATCATAAAGTGCAGGGACTTCAGATATACCCTTTTGAAGGCAGTGAGGATTCTCATAACCAATTCCCCAATTGTCTTTATTCTCTTTCGGTTTGTTTAGATGAATCGTTTGCTCAGATTGACCTAATGAGTATAACTTCTTTTCCAAAGCATCTAATTTTGCAAGTAATGTTTTGTTTTCTTCAGTACATGAAGAATGCATTTTCGTAAGCTCTTTTAAATCAAACTCACTCTTTCTCAAGTTAGACTTTATTTCAGAATTCTCTTTAAAAATTATTGTCTTTTCTTTGGCGCTGGTGTCATTGTTTCTATGTAAAACCTCAATCAATATTTTCTTCTCAGCAATTTCATTGCTAAGTTTCTGTATAGATTGGTTTTTGTCAGTAATAACACCCTTTTCTCGCTTAAGCTTCGACTCTAATTCTTGGAGTTTTATATTCATGGCACGCATTTGATTTAAGAAATCGGAATAAGATAAATCACATACCTCATTTTCCTCATCCTCGGAGTCAGCTTCAGCTTCAATTTCTTTCTTTCCCATCAAGCACATGTTTGCTGCCTCATCCTTCTCTTCAATCTCATTTTCATGGTCTGAATGATCAAGCCAGTACTCATCTTCAACCATCAATGCCTTACCCTCCTCCTGTTGCTTTTCAAGAAGCATTTTGTTCTTGTAGTAATCGGAGTTTCTGACTTTGGGTCTTCGGCAGTCATTGGCAAAGTGACCTATTTTGCCCCAGTTGTAGCACGTTGGTGGTTCTGACTGACTGAATCCTTCAGCTTTAAACCTTCTTTCTTCAGGCTTCCTCTCCTCTAATCTCTTTCCTTCAAACCTCTCCTTATGAACATAGTTGTTAGGACCAGAAGAATATCTCTGACTGTTTGAACTTGGCTTCTTGTAGAACTTCTTCTGAAAATCTTTAGTCAGCATAAGCATTGCTTGCTTCAGTTGTTCACAGTCATCCGAGTCAGAGTTGGCTTCACCTTCAATTTCTTCTGATTCATACACAATCGTCTTATTCTTCTTCTTTTTGACAACAAGAGCAACTGTGTCATCAACTGTCTTCACTGTCTGCCTCTTTTCATCTAGAATTTCATCCACCTCTTCTTCATTTTGTTTGAGGGTTTCACACACCTCATGAAGTGGAATCTCATTTAGATCCTTGATCTGCTTCATTTGTCTGGCAAACCTCTTCCATTCCGACTGTAGAATGCTTAGGAATTTGACATTCAGCTTGATTTGTGATTTGTTGACCTTGTTCTTGCTTAGTTCATTTAGAAAGGTCACGAATCTGTCATAAGTTCCTTCTAGAGACTCTCCAACTCTGCCTTTAAATTCTTCATAATTGTTTACGCGGTTGGAAATTTTCAGCTGGTTCCCAACCTTTGAACCCAGCATCATCTTCTCTAGCTGATCCCACATCTGTTTGCCAGAGGCTTTATAGCTGTCTATCTTCACATATATTTCGTTTGGAATGCCTTGAAGAATATAAGACTTAGCTAATCGATCTCCTTTTGCTCTTTTCTGGTTCTCACCTTCTAGATCTTCAAACTTAAGTTGAATTCTTTCCTCATCAATTCCCTCTGGAGGTGTCCTCCAAACAGGTTCCATAAGTCTTTCTTCTAAGGATTTCCTGATATAATTACCCAAATCTTGTCTTTCAATAAAGTTCAGGATCCGATCTTTCCACTGCTCGTACTCTCCCCTGAAGAGTACTGGTGGTTTGGTGTCAGTTCTGATTTCTAGGGCTTCTCTGGATGTCATTCTGATTGAAAAAGTTTTAAGTCTGGTATTGGAGAAAAAGGCAAACTTTGCGCTTTGAGAAGGTGGCGCAAAAGAGTTTTGCGCTAATGGTGGTTGGCGCAAAAGATGGTTTGCGTGAAGTGAGGGTCGCGCGAATTGAGATTTGGGCGAGTAAGGGTTGGCGCAAAAGATGGTTTGTGTGAAGTGAGGGTCGCGCGAATTGAGATTTGTGCGAGTAAGGGTTGGCGTAAAAGATGGTTTGCGTGAAGTGAGGGTCGCGCGAATTGAGATTTGCGCGAGTAAGGGTTGGCACAAAACGAAGTTTGCGTTAGTAGTTGATCGCGCGAATGGAACTTTGCGCAAGACTTTGATGGCGCAAAAGTGAACTTTGGAGATTTTCGCAGTGTTGGTGGCGCAAAGTGGGGTTTGCGCTATAAGTTGGTCGCGTGAAACGGACTTTGCGTGATACGTTGATGGCGCAAAAAGTCAAGTTTGCGCTAGATGTTGATGGCGCAAATCTGACTATGAACTGGCGCAAATGTGACTTTGTGTGAGTTCGTCCCTGTACTTCGATAAATCGACCGTTTTGCTCAAAATAACCTGTTTCTCAACGATTAGCAACCCCAAATTGTAATAAAATGACCACTAACCTATCTAGAACAGTTTGTAACCCTTTGAACTCGAAAACAAACACTTTTAGAAAAATCCAATCGATGGAACAGTGACATTTTGAACGTGAACTTTCAGACACAAAAATCACAAAATCGAACTCGATTGAAGCTTTAAAATGAAATCAAACTATAACAACTTGATTTATCACCCTATTCGATCACAATCTGATCGATTTCTAACCCAAAAACACACTAGAATTCGAAAATGATTTTGAAATGAAGAACACAGAGTCGATGGTTTTAAACTTGATTTTGATCTGATTTTTCAGGCTTTGATACCAATTGTCGGTCCACACTACTATCAAGTTTTATCGACAATAACACATAAACGATTAACCAACCTGTTTGATAAATAAACGAAGATTACAGGATTGATGTTCGGTTTAAGCTCTCTATGTTTTCTCTCTTTTACACCGTGAGTGTGTGTGTATGTGTGTGTGATCTGATTTTTCTCTCTTGCTTCTACAACACACTTACCTCTAAAATCTAACTTAGATATTATCTAAAACAACTAATATCTAATTTAGATATTAACAAACTAATATCTAATAACTTAGATATTTAAATTACTTAAACTAAAAACTATATTACAATAAACAATAATTAACTTCGACATTTATTACAAAGTAACTTTAGACTTAATATCGAGAGCGACTTTTCAGCATTAGCTTCAGATTCCAGACTTCAGATTGTATGATCTTGAATCCAATGAGACTGTGATCTAACACTCCTCATCTTCTTCTCAGGTACATCCCTTCTACTTTCTCTCTGATGAAGAAAAGATTGAGGCTTATGACTCTCTAACTGTACTTTTTCATAACGAAAAAGATGCAAAGAAGAGAGTCAATGCTCAAATCAAGTCTCTCTCTTCTCAACTCCAGGCTTCTCTATCCCAGCTAAAACATTTTGATAAACTAAAAGTTGAGTTAGACGACTTAAATACAATAAACTATGTGTTAGCCAAAGAGAAGAACAAACTTCTCAAACATCTTCAAAAAGAACAAGAAATTGTTAGCAAATGGAACACCTCTTCCAAAAACCTTGAGAAATTTTTTAAACACCAAGTTGTTGGTGATGAAAAATTTGGTTTAGGTTACTGGAAAGAGGATGCGGACTATACTCCTTCAGAAGACATTCCCTCTCATTCTCAAAATCTTCCTCTGTCTTCTAAGCTACCCTCATACTCTTCTGACTGGAATGATTCCAACTCAGAAGATTCTAATTCTATATATTCCATGGATCTTCGTGATTCAAGGAAGTTTGGCATCTTTGTGTCCGCCAAACCATCCAAGCCTCTTCCAAAAGAAGATCAAGACTCAAATGAGTTTGTGAAACCTGTAAATGATCTTCTTAAGTCCTTAAAATTAAAAGAAGTTTCTTCTTCCTCTTCTTCTTCTCATTCTCCTAAAAAGGCTCCTCTTCTCCCTAAAGGAAAATCCGTTGTTGTTGACCTTCCCAACAAAAGAAATATTACACCTTCTTCAAAAGGTAAATCTCGCATGAGCAAAACGGAATTCATCCCTAGAGCCTAAAAAATAAAGAAGTCTAAAGGAATCTTAATCAACCCTTCTTCCTCCTCTGAAAAGGGAATCCTTGGACCAACACCATATAACCCTCACGTTCCGTACAGTTATCCTATTCCTCCACACTCTTCTAAACCTCTAAAATCCAAACCTTAAGGAAAAGTAAAAACTTCCTCGCTTGAACCCAAGAAAATATTCATCTACAGAAAGTGCTACAACTGTGGTGACACTTTTCATCTTGCCAAAGATTGTCCGAAGGACCGTATTGAAAGATATGGTCAAAATAAACCTTCTTCTTCTTCTACTAACCATAAATGACCCACCTCAAAACGGGTTTCAAAGGACTAATTTGTTTATGTCTACAGGTCTTTGGGCATCATCATACATGGTATCTTGATAGTGGATGCTCACGACATATGACTGGGAACAAATCTCTTCTTCTAGACTTTGTGAAAGAAAAAGGACCAACCGTAACTTTTGGTGACAACTCTCGTGGTTCCACTAAAGGTTATGGAACTCTTTCTAATGGGTCCATTACTTTCAACAAAGTTTCCTATATGGAGGGTCTAATGCATAATCTTTTGAGCATTAGTCAACTATGTGATTTAGGTTACTATGTGATTTTTAGAGAAAATGATTGTCTCATTATTGACAAACAATTTCACACTGTCCTATCTGGATTTAGAAAGGACAATGTGTATGTCATCAATATGAGTGTCAAATCAATTGAAGATGAAAGCATATGCTTCATTTCTGAAGACTCAGAAAAGAAGAACTTGCTCTGGCATAAACGTTTTTCTCATCTTAACTTCAAAACATTGAATGCTCTCTCCAACAAGGAGCTAGTTGTCGGCTTGCCGAAAATCTCTTTCTCAAAAGAAAAGCTATGTGTTGCTTGTGAGAAAGGCAAACTGACAAAATCCTCTTTCAATTCAAAGCAGTGATTCTCAATCTCTACTCCTCTTCATATGCTGCACATTGATCTTTGTGGGCCTTTCAGCACACCCAACCAAGGTGTAAAAAGGTACATTCTTGTCATTATTGATGAATACACGTGTTACACTTTGGTATTCTTTCTTAGGTACAAAAGTGATACACCTGAAGAAATCATCAATTTCATCAAGAAGTCTGAAGTTCTCAACGGTCAACTTGTCAGATCTCTTAGAAGTGACAACGGGACTGAATTCAGAAATGCTACCTTAGATGCCTTTCTCAATGACAAAGGTATCTCTCAAAACTTTGCAGCAGTAAGGACTCCACAACAAAATGGTGTTGTGGAAAGAAAGAATTGTACCCTATGTGAAGCTGCTCGATCTATGCTAAGTGAATTAAACCTACCAACCTACTTTTGGGCTGAGGCTGTCAATACAACATGTTTTACTCAAAACCAATCTATTATTGTGAAAACACACAACAACTTCCTATGAAGTCTTCTATGGCCGAAAACCAAACATCGGTTTTCTTCATGTTTTCGGTTGCTTGTGTTTTATCTTGAATGATCGAGAACATCTTGGGAAATTCGATCCCAAGGCTGATGAAGGTATATTTATGGGCTACTCTCTTTCTTCTAAAGCCTACAGAGTCTACAATCTAAGGAGAAAATGTATTGATGAATCAATACATGTGAAGTTCGATGATCACAAAACATCTTCCTTATCTTGTGATGATACTGAGCTTCATGAATGGATCACTGTTAAGTCTAAATATTGTATCCAAGATTTAATAGGAAAGTCAAATATGTAAAAGTCAACTTTGACATTGTAATAGTTAGTCAAAGTAAGTTTACTTTCCTTAATAGTTAAGGCTTTGTTTTAGTTTGGTAGTATAAATAGGTTTGTGTTGTAATCTTGTGATAACGAACTAGTGTCTAATGCATATTGTAATTCTAGAGTGGGTGTAATTTAAGATCTACTTTCTCTCTCTAGATTCTCTCTCTACGATCTTGTGATCTTGGTTCATCAATCACTTCATGTGTTGGAGAAGATTCTCCAAATCTTCTGTCTTCAGGATCTCCATATGTCCCATTCTCGGTAACCTCCACTTCCCTTCACCATAGTTCGGCAGAACCCTTACCGACTACTGAACCTATTGCCCCTGCCGAACCAATCTTACATTCTTCACTTCTTCATCACACTCATCCTATATCTACCGATCCTTCACCCTCATATTCTCCTAGCCCATTTCCTGCACCACTTCCTCCAGCTCTAAAATGGACCAAGGATCATCCAATTGATCAGATTATTGTTGATCAGCAAGCAGGTGTCCAAACTAGAAGAGGTGTTGGAAACATTTGTCTCTATGTGAATTTTCTCTCCATACTTGAGCCCAAAAAAATTGAAGAAGCTCTAGCAGATTCTTGTTGGGTTACTGTCATGCAAGAAGAGTTGTCTCAATTCGAAAGGAACAAAGTTTGGATACTAGTACCTCGACCTTTCGGTAAGACCATTATCGGTACTAAGTGGGTTTTCCGAAATAAAATGGATGAAGTGGGTACTGTTATCCGGAACAAAGCTAGACTTGTTGCTCAAGGATATAGACAGGAGGAAGGTATCGATTATGATGAAACATTTGCCCCTGTTGCTAGACTTGAAGCAATAAGAATCTTTCTTGTTCATGTTGCACACAAAAATTTCCGGGGCTTTCAAATGGATGTTAAAAGTGCATTTCTCAATGGAGAACTTGCTGAAGAAGTCTATGTGAAACAACCTCCTGGTTTTGAAGATCCAGCTCATCCTTACTATGTGTTCAGACTTGACAAGGCTTTGAATGGTCTGAAACAAGCCCCTCGTGCCTGGTATGATACTCTATCAGATTTTCTTCTCTCAAACCAATATACCAGAGGTAAAATTGATAATACTCTTTTTCTCAAGAAAACTAAAGGTAATATCATTCTTGTTCAAATCTATGTGGATGATATCATTTTTGGTGCCACTGATGAAACTCTTAGTCAGGAGTTTGCCTCTCTCATGAAAAGAAAATATGAGATGAGTATGATGGGTGAGCTTACTTTCTTTCTTGGTCTTCAAATTAAACAAACCTCTGAAGGTATTTTTATAAATTAGAGTAAATATATTCGTGATTTATTAAAGAAGTTTGATTTTGAAAATTGCTCTCCCATGAAAACTCCAATGGCCCCATTTCTTAAAATTCACGCTGATCCAGCTGGAAAGTCAGTAGATATCACGAATTATAGAGGGATGATAGGGTCTCTCCTTTATCTTACTACTAGTAGACATGACATCATGTATGTTACATGTCTTTGTGCTCGTTATCAAGCCAATCCAAAGGAATCTCACTTGGCGGCTGTGAAACGTATTTTTAGGTACCTAAAAGGTACTATGAATCTGGGTCTTTGGTATCCCAAGGACTCAGGTTTTGATCTAATTGGCTATTCAGATTCTGATTTTGCAGGGTCTAAAGTAGATAGGAAAAGCACGACTGGCAGCTGTCAATTACTAGGTGGAAACTTGGTCAGTTGGTCCAGTAAGAAACATAATTCAGTATATACCTCTACTGCCGAAGCTGAATATGTTGCATCTGGAAGTTGTTGTGCACAAATCTTGTGGATGAAAATCAATTACAAGATTATGACAATTTCTATTCTCATTTACCGATCCTGTGTGACAATTCCAGTGCTATAGCCATTGCCAACAATCCAGTGTTGCACTCCAGATCTAAACATATTGATATTCAGTATCACTTTATAAGAGATCATATCTCTAAGGGTGATATTGAACTTCACTTCATTCCTACAGATCTTCAACTTGCAGACCTCTTTACAAAACCACTGGATGAGGCACGATTCAACTTCCTTGTGGGATCCTTAGGTATGTTAAATTTTTGTTAAAAAAAATCTATCTCTCTTTTACTGAAATTCTTTCGGTATACCTCTTTCCGAAATATCTCTCATACTTCGGTACTTCATGCCTTCGATATTCCTCTCTTTCAGTGTCTCCTAATTTCGGCATTTGCTTCTCATACCGATAAATTCATGCATTCGGTATTCCTCTCTCTTACTGAATTGTTTCCCTTACACTTTTCCTATTCGGTATCTCTAATGCCGAACACTTCTTACCGAAATATCTCTCATATTTCGGCACTTATCCCTTTCGGTATAGTGAAGGATGTGTCATCCTTATCCACTTCTCTCTTACCGAAGATCTTTCGGCACCTCTTCTTCCTCCTATCAAATTATACCACGTGGCGTAACGGGGTTCGTGTGTCAGTTGATGGGACGTCCACGACCTGACACTTAGCTGTTTTTCGGCCCTTACACTTCTCTATGACGCACATTTGCGTCGTACCATCATTACCATTTATGTTTTTTTTTATTTTTTTTTTGAAAACTCATCTTTCCCTCCAAGTTTTCTTAACCTATATATATCCATCTTCTTCTTCATTTGTTCCGTTTCCATTTTCTCTCTAAGCAAACCTGCAAATCCATTTCTCTCTTTCTTCTTCAATGGCGTCTTCCAAATCATCAAAGGCTTCCAAGGTTGCTCTCACTCGGGAATCCCTTGTTTTTCCTACATGCAACCAGGTTGCTCGCCTCTCTGCGGATGTCGATCATCCGGAATTTAATCAAGTTTCTTTATTTCTTCAACGATCTCCTTTACGCCATGCTCTAACAGAATCGACCAAGATGAGCAAAATGCTCCTTGGTAGCTTTTGGCTTACTTGTAAGTACGATTCTGATTCTCATCAGGTTTCAGCCTCTATCTTATCTACCGAAGAACATCCCGATCTTTCTTTTGGAGTCGATGATGTTCGGGCTATTCTGAAGATTCCAGAGTTGGACGTATATGCTCCGTTCCCCACTAGGCAAAAACACGATGAGGTCGTTGCCATTCTAAACTACATACACGAAGGCAAATCCAAGGGTTCCGGCACTCTACTTCGAAAGAACATGGGTGCGGTATGGAACTATTTCTTCCCTCGTCTATTGTCTTTCTCACAAGACATCGGGGTGGGATCAATCTCCAGCTGCCATCACTCGTCTGGCTCATGCCCTCATCTTTATGAGGCGCATTGATTTCGCTCTTGTAATTTTCGACTCTTTGATCACTGCCATCTCGCCACCATGAACTCAAAACGTGGCTCTTCCCCGTTTTATCTCTCTACTCATCAACCACAAGCTCTCTGTTCAACTACGTACCGATGCAGCACTACCTGAACCGACGATTAAGTTTGACTTGCCTATTTCTCAAATAAGCAAGCAAATAATTTTTAAGACGGTCAAGCCTAACGACGCTCTGCTCACCCCAGGTATGCTTTCTTTTATCTCTTCTCCCAATCCGATTTGCGGTACGCTTGCCGAAGGTGAAACCGCAAGGCCTTTACCTTCTCCCAAGTCATCCAAATCGGTGTCCCCCACTTCTCCTAAACCTTCCCGAGCTACATCGGTGGCCGTTAAGAAAAAGAAAAGGGCCACCGGTAACGTCGCACTTGCCTTGATGACTATGCCATCGACTAAACCTTCGGTGGCTACCCCGGTCATTTCCTCTTCTCATTCTATTAAGCGACGGGGCTCAAAATCCCCTCCTAGGTCTCCTTCTAAGAAGCTTAGGAAACCTTCGGCCGATCCTCACACTCCATCTACCGATTCTAAAAAATCGGATGATGTTGAACTTCCCCCTCCTGGGCCACGGGGATCTAAAAAAACCTCACCCGCCTCCTCCAAACCCTCTCCAAAGGGCTTGGTTGTACAAACGGAGTCCCATAATATTCCTTCTCCTCCTTTTCTTTTGGAGGATGAAGATGAGTTAGTCTCCTCTTCGGGCCAACTTTCTGTTTCTTCACATCACAGCCTATCACCCGGAGTCACACCCGAAGATGTTGCACAAACTGGGGTTTTAACCCATGATATGTTCCAGAAGCTATTTTCTCCCCCATCTTCACCAAAGGGTTCTCTACTTCCAACACCACCTTCCTCACCGAAACCCTCACCCAAAATCTCGCCGAAACCCTCGCCCAAAACTTCACCAAACCAATCACTAAAACATTATCCTACTGATAAACCGTATACCCCTCCTACTTCTCCTCAAGCAGACATACCAGGAACTTCGGCAGCTGCTTCTTCTGCTCCTCAGCAGCCTGTCTCTTTGCCTGCCGACGTCCTGGCCGAAATTTTGGACACCAATCGGCAAGTTTGTTTTCTTGGTACTCAATATGAGTTGCTGCGGAAGACTATGCGTGATCCAGAGATTTCGGCGTCCCTGGAAACCAAAATAACTATGCTTGGCGACGTTGTTCGGCTCATCGAGGAGCACAATACTGAGTGTCTGGATCTCAACAAAGACATCTTTCGGTGTCTGGATGTCATGCATTCTCAGATCGATAATCTGGGTGCTCCTCTCTCTACTGCTCTTGATGCAATGCTTAAGGAGGTTATCAGGCTGAATGATAACAATACCTCCTTGACAATGTCAGTGGCCGCTCTCAAAGCCGCCTCTGATGCACGGGATCAGGATCTCACTGGTCTTCGGTAGCATGCCTCAGCACAGAAATTTATTAACTCTCAAGTTCTAGGTGCCCTGCAGAGTATAAATCGGCGTCTTGACTCTCTCCCTGCTGAAGTTGCTCAGTACTGTGCTCAATCTATTGACATCAACATCACTGAGTCGGCTTTCACTCCAGACGACCGAACATTTTTGGAACGTATTGACGAACATCTTGGTCGTGTGTCGGCTAAGGTTGGTGTTTCTTCCCTGGCTCGTACTAAGGGGGAGAAACCAATTAAGGGGGAGCAAATTTCCCCTCACACTCGTATTTTCAGTACGGGTCGGGAAGAATCTGTTGATGTTGCTGATGCCGAAAAGAAAACCGATGATCCGGCCGTTGCCGAAGTGGAAGGAACCGATCACTCAAAGGTGGTCGAAGAATCTGAAGGGGAGAAGTTGTCCAAGAAAGATAAGGGCAAAGGGAAAATGACATCGGATGAAGTAGCAACTGAAGAAAAGCGTCTTAAATATGCTCTTATCAAGAAATCTACCGACGGTGGTGGTATTTATCTCGCTCCCCCAAAGATTACATCTCCGAGTCTGGGTTTATCTGAGGAAGAAATTCAAGCCGCTAAATTAGCACAGATGGCCCATGACAAGGATTCTGAGCTTGCTTTTAAAATAGTTGAGGAGAAGGCTAATCTAAATAAAACTCCCTCCGATGCTATTAAGGCTCAGGAAAGTGCCTTGCAAGGTTCGGCAAAGATAAATGAGGAGATTAAAGCCAAGTGCATTGACTGGTACCGAAAATCCCTCAGCCGACGACATTGCCACGACAAAATCATCGACATGAAAATTATCAGACCTTCTGCAAGCTGCAATGTTATTCGGCTCTCAATCACAAGAGAGGATGCATCTCGATCGGTGGATAGAATGGACTCGCTGGTTCGGTTTGGTGTTTCGGAATGGATGAAAATTGCTATCTGTTTGGAGAAAAGCAAAAATGCTTTAAAACCTGAGATTGATAAATATCTCGCAGATCTGCAATCAAAATTCAATTCCTACCGAAGAACTTACAACATTGTTCACACTCCTGCCGAAGAACAAATAATCGAGAATCTCAAGTCTGGACTTCCTGCTCCCTCAAAGTCGAAGTCCAAATCTAAGAAAGAGGATGTGTTTGCTCAGATGGCCAGAGAAGGAAAAGTTCCCAATACTTCAAATCTTGATCTCACCAATCCAACTCTTGTCCCTCATCCTTCTACCACGGTACTAAGTGAACCGACTCGTGGGATCTTCTTCAACGATGCATTCAGCCAAACTCGTTTCTTCAGAATGAGTCAGATTCCCATCGCTGATACCAACTTCTTGCATGGGATCATTCAGATCATTCCCATTAATGCAGGAGACATCTATGTGGCGGCTACCAATGAGCTAAAGAAAAGAGATGCCGATTCCTCCTTCCCTTTTGAATTGCTTGCTTATTTTCTTTTAATGTATTTTGTTTGTTATTGAACTTGTATTGTAATCTTCTCACAAGATTAATACATAGTGCAATTTTTAGTTTAAAAGTAAATAGCCTGTACATTTGATTATTTCATTCTTTTATACCTGTAAATATCGGATACTCTAAAAAATCCAAAAAGAAACAAAAAGAATGGTCTATGTGAAAAAGAACCCAAAAGAGTATGAAAAAGGGTCAAAATGCATTATTCATTTACTTTATGTTATATATGAGATGTTATCATCAAATAGGGGGAGATTGTTGGGTCATCTAAGATTTAAAGATAACCTCTCCTTAGTCTTTATTGATGTTTGAACTTTATACTTTGATTCTTAGTTCTTTGTAATAGCTTAGTTATGCTTAAACAGATCGGTGAGTCAAAGACAAACCGAATTCAACATGAAGAAAGTCTACTGTGCGGATTGAAGATGAACTTCAAAGTGAACTAAGTTTAGTCTGCCGATTTCCTATTTGGAAGATCATCCCTTGTGTCGATTCCCTATTCGGCATACCTTTCTTTTGCCGAATTCCCTTTGTTCGGCAGATCTCTCATCTGCTGAATCATCCTTGTTCGGCATCCCATGCCACCTCTTCGGCAGTTTCCCCTTCTACAGATTACTCCTTTATCGGTAAGATCATTTATGTCAAACCCTCTTGATTTGACATACTTCATCATTCCCAATGTACTTCTGACAATGGGAATGGAAGCTTCCTTCTATGAGAAGATATACACTTGGTTCTAATTTTGATTGAGACGTTTATTTTCTAAAAGATCTCAAAAAGATTTGAATCAATTATATTTTATTAAGATATTGTACTTTCATAGTACAAAAGTTACCTTTTGTATTGTGATAAGTCACCTCAAATATCTTATAATTTATTGACAATATCTCAACCACCCATGTCTTTATTGTTCTATGTCTTTTGCACTCATTACATTGGATAGTATATAAAGGATGGAGGTAGCACCTTGCTACTCACGCATTCAGCTCAAGATTTCTCCTTTGCAAAATTTCAAGCAGGTTGATAGCTTTTACTTTCTCTCTAAGATTTAGTCTTTGTGTTCTTTAAAGTCTTCTTAGTGTTAGATTGTTTTGAGTAGTTCTTAGCTATTCTTATTACGCAACAATCTTTGTTCTCTTTGTGTAATTCTTGATATTCATATCAATCTACAATACTTGTTTTGCTAACAAGGGACCAACAGTTGTTAAGCGTCTTACACGCAGTAAGCATTTAGTAAACTCCCCCTTAATTTGTAAAGACAGAAGTGAGGCATATAATTCTTGTGGAAGTAGAAATTGATGAATTATAATTAAAAAAATCATGTATTTGGTTGGATACTGTTGCATATATAGGCCTCTTACCTGCAAAAGTTTTTAATACTTGTGTCTAATCGAAAACAGTAGTATGAGTTTCATGGCATATACATAAAGAATATGGGGATGTAATTTTTAGGTGGAGATGCATTTGTTAAAATGATGTTGGTTTAATATCTATTTTATATTCTAATATTTATTTTTCATGTTGTCATTGTGACCGATCTAATTGAGAAGCCTAAACAAAAGATTTGGATGAGATTTTGGGTTCGTTTACTAAATGCATACCGGGTAAGTGTTTGTGCCAATTGAAGTGGAGGATATTTTGTTTCTAGAAGCGTCGGATAGCATCGAAGGGAGAATCAAGAAGCACGATTTTGGAAGCCTGTTGGTGGAGCTTGGTTTCAATGCAAAATCCGGGGAAGTTTTCGGCATTTGAAAACAGTTGTATTAGTCATAGAATTTTGCTAACCAAATAAGGTTTGTATATTAAGTGGTTTATACATTAGAAAATAATTCTACAAATGAATGATGAATCCATTATTTTTCTACTTTGTTTGTTGATATGGAATCCAATTTTTATAATCGTCGATGTCGATATATTGAAAGCAATGTACGGAAAGCAAATAAAAAATTAATTATTTAAAAAATTAAAATTTAATTTTATAATATTCCAATTGTAATTATAAAAAAAAACTTTCGACGGATTTCCGACGGAACTTTCCGGTGGATTCCCAGAAAATTATTGTTTAATTTTCTAATAATAATTTTAAAAAAAAGAGAGAACAAATTTCCAACGGATTTTTTGACGGATTTCAAACGGATTTTCTGCCAGAAAGTTGTTTTTTCTTTTTTTATGCGAGTTTATAATTTTTGTAATAAATAAATTGTTAAAAATAAATTAAATAATAAATTTTTTATCCGTCGGAAACTAATTAATCAGATTAAGAAAATGTTGATTAATCTAATTTTCTTAAAAAATGGGAAATAATTTCTAACGGATTTCCGACGGAAAAATCCGTCGGAAATGATAAATCTGTCATAAATGAAATTTTCTGGCGGGAGACCTTTCGACAGCGTAATCCGCCAGAAATCCGCCGGTAATAACATTTTCCGACGGATTTCCGACAGATTTTGCCGTCGAAAATGGCCTTTTTTCTAGTAGTGACTATTTGGACGGCTCGAGCATAAAAACTGAATGGAATAGCAAGCATAGCCCCCAAAGAAAGCCAATATTATGATGTGGAGAACTCGTCTTAATCGCCCCCCAACCTCTTGGAACCTACACAATAGATGGGTTGGAGTCAGCTCACTGTTGTGCCTGGTGTGTAACATGCATACCGAAACTGAAAGCCACTTAATTCTAGAATGTTCCTCAGCGAAGGATTTGTTGTCTCGTTTTCACAGTTGGTGGAGTGTTTTTCGAGCAACCGTGGGTTCGTTGGACGAACTTTTATCAGGGCAAATTCAAGACTCACAGGAGAGAAAATGACAACAGATCTGTTATCCGTGTTGGTTATGGGTTTGAAAGAATAGAAATGATATCGTCTTTAACAGCAAGACGAGATCGGACCGGGAGTTGTTTAGCGAGGTTCAAATGTGTGCTTTTAATTGAGTTAAAATTAGAACAAAGAAATCGTGTGAAGTCAATTGGGATAGTTGGTGCCATAGTCCTCGTAATGCACTTGTAGTTCATTTGTAACCTTTAGTGCCTCGCTAGCGTTTTCTTTTAATATACTTCTTACCATTCAAAAAAAATATTAAGAGGTTTTTTATAAAAAGCAAACACCACATAACTGATACAGCTACATGATATAGCGGATATATTTATAATTTATCGACCAATGAGGGAAAGGGAAAGAGGCTGGAAAGAGCCCAAGTCAAGATAACCGTGATTTTTAAACGTTTCTTAGCAAGATTTTAATTTTTCTATTTAGGCAATACTCGATTTGGATTATTTGTCACATTTTAATTTCTCTTTAGGCAATAATGTTGGAATATTTTCTATTTTATTGTGGCCTAAGGACCATTTATGTAATAAATAGTGGGAATTGATATATTTTACAATTTATATCCTAAACTATACCATCATGACAAAATCGGTTACTTGATGGAAGTAACCGTCATTATAGGTCTAATTTTCTTTTCTCTTTAAATGCTTCAAAATATTCATACGGAACTTCTCTCATGGGAGACAATTCTTTCTCCCAAAACACCATAATTTTGTCCTCTCAATCAATCCATCAAGAAGGAAGCATTATAACGAGAATAAAGAGTTCGGAATTACACTATTACAATGGCTTCATCTTCATCAACAAACAATCTAATTAAGATTGGATTTCCATGTAAGTCTTTATTTCTCAAAATCAGTTATGATTGATGAAATTGATTAGTGAATATGAGATTAAATCATGTGATTATGTTTAATTTGATTAACATGTGGTATCAGAGCATGGTTTTAATTTATGTAAGAACCCTAATTTTTTTGAATCACATCGTAAAACACATATTGGATTTCCAATGCACTTCGGTGAAAAAGGATTAGTTTTATTGGCCTATTGGATTTCCAAAACATGGTCTAAATCGTTTTTGGATAATATCATTTTTCTGCCGTGATAATCTAAGTCGGCAATAAACTTTGAATCGCAATTCCTGAAATCTGGAATGACATCGCAGTATTCTTGTGTGAACATGATAATATTGACCCACTTCTTCTTTTGATAATATATAAAAGTTGGTAATAGATTAAACAATTTTTTTTTGGTTCATTGGTTTCTGTGATTTTGTTGACTGCATGACAGATTCTTAGATTCCTATTATATGTATGCTTTACAATAATATACTTTGAACAAAAACATATATGAATTCATTTGTGGTTTTCATTCTGAGTGTGTGATAAAATACCAAGAAGCAAAAATGTTATGTTTTCGTTTAATGCTTCTTGGTTCACACAGCAAACCAGAGTAATCACAGATTATTGGGTATTTTCTTTCCCTTTAAATATACGGTATGCTATGCTAATTCTATGATATACATAACCATTTAATGTTATACAAATATTTATTTTCTGGATTTTATTTGTTCAAAACGTTTATTGTCGACTTGAGTAATCATCCCAACGGAAGATTACTTAAAACAAAGTTTAATGATGTCATACTATAAATTGCTTAAATTGTCACTCAATGAATCCAACGGATACTTGATTGGTGATTTAATTGATGAACTTTCAACATAATTTGCTTTTATTACATCTCTGCCCAAAGGTGATATGTGATAATCGTGCATGCTTAGTTTAATTAAGGATATCTAATTGTTTGGTTGTCAACCAAACCAACGTAAGGTTGATAACCAGACAAGATATCTTCATGTTATATTTATATCCTAATTAGATCATTTACTTTCATCTATGCATACATCTGATACCCCTATCATTTCAGCATCCACTTTAACTCCTAGTTACGGGATTGAACCATTGACCGGTACAAAATTTTCAACTTGGAGGGATTCTGTGAAATTAACCTTAGGAGTGATGGATCTTGATCATACATTACGTACTGATGCTCCTCCCGCACTTAATGATAAAAGTACGGCGGAGCAAAAGCGTGTGTATGATCAGTGGGAGCGATCAAATCGCATGTCCCTCATGATAATCAAGAATTCCATCTCTGTAGCTATTCGCAGAGCCATCCCTGACTCGGACAACGCGAAAACCTACTTAAACTCCGTGGAGGAATAGTTGACTACTAAATATGATGGTATTAGTGGTGTGCGTGAGCACATCATGATGATGAGTGATATGGCAAATAAGCTCAAAGGCATGGATATGAAGATTAGTGAAGGCTTTCTGGTTCACTTCATAATGACTTCTCTTCCTGCACAGTTCGGTCCTTTTAAGATCAACTATAACACACAAAAAGAGAAATGGAAGATGAGCGAACTAATCGCCATGTGTCTGCAAGAAGAATAGCACCTTAAAATTGAAAAACCTGATGTTGCTCATCTCACCACTATAACTCCATCTAAGAGGAAGGGTAAAAGTCTAGAAGGGGAAAGTTCTAAGGTCCGAAAAACAGGTGCAAGTACAAGCTCAAGTGTAAGTAAATTTAAGGGTACTCCTCGTTGCAAGTTTTGCCACAAGAAAGGGCACTTCCAACGGGATTGCCCTAAATTTAAAGAATGGTTAGCGAAAAAAAGTAATGTTTATAATTATATGATTTATGAATCTCTTAATATTAATGTTCCTTTAAATACATGGTGGATTGATTCTGGTTCCATGGTACACATTTCAAATTCCTTACTGGGATTCCGTACAATCCGGAGAATGGAAAGAAACCAAAGAACAATTAAAGTCGGGAATGGAGCTGATTTAAACGTGGAAACTGTAGGAACCTTACCTTTATTACTAGAAGGAGGTTTCTGTTTAAATCTGTATGACACTCTATATGTATCGAGCATTACTCGGAATCTAGTATATGTACCTAAGTTAAATGATTGTGGATATGCTTTAACTTTAATGATGGTAAAGTTACTATTTACTTAAATTCCGACATTGTTGGTTATGGTTGTTTAGAGGGAAACCTCTTTAGATTATGTTTAGACGACCAATTTTCGAAATCCCTATTATCATTTAATGTGAATGATAATTTGAATAAGAGAAAGCGAGATATTGAAAATTCATCTATGTTATGGCATAAACGCTTAGGTCATATATCACGAGATAGAATGTTAAGACTCGTGAAAGATCAAGTATTGCCAAATCTCAATTTCTCAGATTTTGATAAATTTGTTAAGTGCATTAAAGGAAAAATGATAAAAGGGAATAAGAAAGGTTCCACGAGGAGTTTTGGATTATTGGAACTAATACACACCGACATTTGTGGACCTTTTCCCGCGAACATAAGCGGACATAAATCATTTATTACCTTTATTGATGACTATTCTCGCTATATGTATCTGTACCTGATTAAAGACAAATCTGAATCACTTGAAATGTTTAAAACATTTAAGGCCGAAGTTGAAAATCAACTTGACCGTAAAATTAAAGTAGTAAGATCGGATAGAGGGGGCGAGTTTTATGGTAGACATACGGATGTGGGTCAAGTTCCCGGGTCTTTCTTTGATTTTTGCAAAGATCACGGGATAGTGAACCAATATACCATGTCGGGCATACCTCAGCAGAACGGTGTGGCTGAGAGGAGAAATAGAACTCTTATGGACATGGTACGAAGTATGTTGGCAAACACAAATCTACCTCAATTCTTATGGACCGAAGCATTAAAAACAGCAATTCACATCCGAAATAGAGTTTCTTCTAAATCTGTTCCTAAAACTCCTTTTGAAATATGGACAGGAAAGAAACCTAGCTTAAGGTATCTAAGGGCGTGGGGTTGTCCGACCGAACCTAAAGTGTATAATCCCCTATTAAGAAAGCTTGATATGAAAACTATAATTTGCTTCTTCATTAGTTATCCTGAACGGTCAAAGGGATACAAATTCTATTGTCCGTCACACACTACCCGGATAGTAGAAACACGACATGCTGAATTTCTTGAGAATTATGATAATAATGAGAGTATCAAAAATTATGGTATAGATCTTCAAGAGGTTCGTGAAGAAGAACCTATAATACATGTGCCTGTTTCGATAAATACACCACTTGAAGACTCCAATGTTCAACCTATGTCTCATAACGAAAGCGCAACAAATTTAGAGACAAATGTTGAAATGCCATATAATGAGAATACTCAAGAAATTAATAATGAGCCTCAAGAAATGCAACAACCATTAAGGAGATCACAAAGATCAAGACGGCCCATGGATTTTGACGACGATCTTGACTTAGGAATATGTGACGATCCCATATCCTATAATGATGCCATGAATAGCCATAAATCTTCTCATTGGAATGAAGCCATGATTGATGAACTTGATTCCATGAGTAAAAACGGTGTTTGGGAACTTGCTGAATTACCACAGGGTGCTAAACTCGTAGGATGCAAGTGGGTCTTTAAGACTAAACTCGACCCAAAAGGAAACATCGAACGTTATAAAGCCCGATTGGTTGCTAAAGGATATACGCAGAAGGAAGGTATAGATTATCAAGAAACATTTTCTCCTATTTCAAGAAAATATTCCTTGCGGATCGTGATGGCCCTTGTAGCTCATTTTGACTTAGAGTTACATCAAATGGACGTCAAAACCGCGTTTCTTAACGGAGATTTACATGAAGATGTTTATATGACTCAACCGGAAGGTTTTAAGGCTAAAGGTCAAGAACATCTTGTTTGTAAACTTAAAAAGTCAATTTATGGTCTTAAACAAGCATCTCGTCAATGGTACTTAAAATTTGATGAAGTCATGAAGAAAAATGGCTTCAATAAGAATCAAGTGGATCAATGTATATACCTCAAGATGAGTGGGAGGAACTTTGCTATACTTGTTCTTTATGTTGATGACATTCTATTGGCAAGTAATAATATTGATTTGTTGCATGAATCAAAAAGTTTTATTTCACGTCACTTTGACATGAAAGATCTCGGAGAAACGTCTTATGTTATTGGAATAGAAATCCACCGAGACCGTACCATACGGACATTAGGATTGTCCCAAAAGGGGTACATTGAGCGTGTACTTAGTCGGTACAATATGCAACATTGCTCTCCCTCAATAGCTCCTGTAGTAAAAGGAGATGTTTTTGGGTCATTTCAAAATCCTAAAACAGAGGTAGAAAAGGAACAAATGAGATTAATACCTTACGCTTCTGTAGTTGGAAGTTTGATGTATGCTCAAGTTTGTACACGTCCCGACATCGCTTATATAGTTGATATGCTCGGCAGGTATCAATCTAATCCTGGCCTAGATCATTGGAAAGCCGCTAAAAAGGTGTTGTGATATCTTCAAGGGACTAAAGATTACAAACTAACTTATAAAAGAACGAATGATCTAGAAGTGGTTGGATTTTCCGACTCTGTCTTTGCAAAATGCAAAGATGATAAAAAGTCCACTTCGGGATATATTTTTATGCTGTCAGGTGGGCCTATTTCATGGAGGAGTCATAAGCAACAGTTGACGACAACCTCAACTATGATGGCAGAGTATGTTGTTGTTTATAATGTTGTTTATAATGCAACATGTTATGGAATGTTATTGAGAAATCTTTTAGGAGGACTCAAAATCGTGAACTCCATATCGAGGCCATTGAAGATATATTGTGATAATTATGCCGCCGTAAGCTTTTCGAATAGTAATAGTTCAAGTGGGGTTGGATTATATCTCGATACAAAGTACTTATTTGTACGAGAACGAGTAGAGGAAAACAACCTTTGTATCGATTATATTAGCACTCATGATATGCTAGCGGATCCAATGGTGAAAGGTCTTCCACCCAAAGTATTTCAAGAACACGTCGTCAAAATGGGTTTAAATCGAGATCTTGTATAAATTTATTTCTAGCATGTTGCTTTACTATAATTTATGTTAACAAGACAAGTACTTGATTATAATTTCCTCTTATGTTATTCAAAGTTTGTCTATAATTATGAATTGTGTGCACTTATGTTATTTCATGGATAACTGTATATTTACCACATTATGTTTTCGAGATTTTGGCTTGATATAATCATGATACTCTGTATAAATATCTTAGTATGATTGATGGGATTCTCGTGTCAATATTGACACGTACGAACGTATCTTTCTGCTATGGTATAAGTACGAAGTATCATGAGTATAAACTCAACCAAACTTATGATGAACCTAATGATAAATGGTCACTAGTTCAAGTGGGAGAATGTTGGAATATTTCCTATTTTATTGTGGCCTAAGGACCATTTATGTAATAAATAGTGGGAATTGATATATTTTACAATTTATATCCTAAATTATACCATCATGACAAAATCGGTTACTTGATAGAAGTAACCGTCATTATAGGTCTAATTTTCTTTTCTCTTTAAATGCTTCAAAATATTCATACGGGACTTCTCTCATGGGAGACAATTCTTTCTCCCAAAACACCATAATTTTGTCCTCTCAATCAATCCATCAAGAAGGAAGCATTATAACGAGAATAAAGAGTTCGGAATTACACTATTACAATGGCTTCATCTTCATCAACAAACAATCCAATCAAGATTGGATTTCCATACGAGTCTTTATTTCTCAAAATCAATTATGATTGATGAAATTGATTAGTGATTATGAGATTAAATCCTGTGATTATGTTAATTTGATTAACAAATAATGGTTAGGATTATTAATTTGCTGGATTTTAATATCCGTATTTTGGCCTTTTGCCTAAAGTAGACCCTCCTATAAGAAATGGTGAATTTTGCAAGTATGAAACAATTGAATAATTTTTTTTCTCAAAGCTTGTGTAATATTTTTTTATGTTTGTGATTCCATTCTGCCGCAGTTAGTATTCACTTCATATGAAGTGTCCATTTGGAAATATGTTGCTTGTTTTTGCTTAATTTGATCCCACTTTAGTAATGAGACATTTGCAGACTAAGAATTATATAGGTAAAGTGTTATTTACTTAAAAGCTTAATGGCTTATTCGTTCAGCCATACATGAGTGTTCTTTACAGCTTAACCGTTAAGCCATTAAGCTAAAATGGTATAAGTCAGGACCCCTCACTTGTCCCCATTAAGCGAGGACCCCTCACTTATCCCTATTAAGTCATCCCAAACAAATTAATACCAGAAATACACAAAAATAATACAATCCTCTCTATTTGCCTCTCTCAAACCCATTGGTCTCCCATTCCCATTCCTCAAAAAGACAAATTTATCCGGACAGATAATTTAAGTCATACAAGACTTAATATAGAAAAAGTAAATAGCCCACTAAGTGTACCAATGTCTAGCTAAGTGTTGAAGCCTGGTATCATATATTATAAGCGAATCAATATCTGCGTTCATTTATGCTTTTGCTTTTCTGGGCTCCTCATTGCCAGCTTAACATCTTGCATTCTTGCTTTTTGTATCTAAGACTGAATATATATGTTGATAAATATATAGTACAAATGCAGGCATCCTCAATACAAGGATTACAAATTTTAGTACTTACTAAATCACCCCCCCCCCCCCCCCCCCCCCCCCCAAATCTAGTACTTAATTGTTTTCAATTATTGAAACTTTACATTCTGAATTCGAAAAACATTTTATGACAGATGCAGGTTTGAATCTTTCTACAGTACTCAGAAGCTTTGCTGCAGAATACATCTTAGGAATGTAGTTACCTATTGCATTACCCTATTCTCTTGTAGATATGTGAGGATTACAATTTATTGGCCTTAGCCAATATGCTGATTCTTGGAAAAGGTCACCGTTTGTCAACTTGCTTTGGAGTGCCAATTATAACCTGGTACACATGCATCACAATATCATATGTCACATGCCTGAATTTGTATATATGGAATCAATCAGTCAAAATTTACCTTAGTTTCATGGCTTGAGCTAACATGTCATTATTCTGGGGTTGTGGCTGGCTTAATTTCATGGCTTGAGCTGATATGTCGTTCATCTGGGCTTGTGGCTGGCTTAGCTGGAGACTGATGGGTGCCTTTAAGTTGTTATCAATGCTCAAGGAATTAGGGGAGGGGTTTACGGGTAGGCTTAGTTATTGAACCTCATATATAGTTGCACATTCTCTGTGGTAATATGTATACAATTAATATGTTAATTTGGAATAATGTGAGTACCTTCTTCAATTCTACGGTCTCTTGGTGCAGGAGGGTTACTTTCTTGTGCAGTTCTTTATTTTCTTGATCAATACGACTCCCCTGCAACAGTATTAGTAGAAACATGTAACTTCATGCATAATCTAAGGGAACTAGTTGTACTACTTATGTACCTTGTGGTGTAGTTCTTTGATTTCATCTGTGAGAACTTGTTCCTGCAACAAAGTAGGTGTGCTTAGCATCATTGATATACTGTTCCAATTGATGAATTGATATATACATGGAGAAATGTTGGAAAGTAACTTCTACCTTATTCATCCGGACCTTTTTTAGAGTAATTTCCAGTTGGTTTTCCAGTTTTTGCAGATCTTCTGCATTCAAGCTTGGAAGTTCTTCTCCCAATAGCTGCCTGTTAATATGAACAATGGTGCACTTGCTAAATAAATATATCCTCCTATTATCAAATGCCATCTCTCTCTCTCTCTCTCTCTCTTGCTCGCTCGCTCGCTCGTATTAGAGAGTGTTGGACTGAAAATCTAAATAATAGAGACCAGTTCAGATTTGATGAAAAGAGAAATATCAAAATTGTGTGACGTGTGTCAATGCATGAGTAAACCTCGAACATTAAGCCTTTTTAATTTGTTACATTTGAACCATAGAAAAAGGTCCACTGATTGCAGAGAACAAATAGCCTCAGAGGGTCAATGGCAGCGGATGAGTAATTGAAATCAGGGAATAAATAAGAATCAAAATGGTGGCTAGCTAGGGCTGACAAAGGGGATGGTGGTTAATTGGTCACGGCAGCCGACTAGGGTTAGTGTAGAAGGGAATATATAACTAGAGACGAGACTGCTGATGGCATCTCTCTTAATTTATTTTGCATTTTTTTTTCTTCTCTTCAATGGTTTTGAGACGATGCCTAGCTAATTAATTAGGCTATGATGCATTTGAACTATTAGAGCTGAAAACTTGTTATGTTATTGGGGTCGAAAACTACCTTAAGTACTCATGACCAAGATATGCAGTAAAGAGTGGTGAACTATTATGACTCTTTAACATTTTGAAAGTAAAAGGTTGTTGTAAAAATCGAACCGTAAACGTTCCGAAAACAACTCAATTCGATGCTCCAAATTAGAACCGTATTGATTCAAGCGGAAACGGAATTATTCTACCGAAAACTTCGACAAACAAACAACCCAAATAATCGAAACACCAACGCATATACGTAAAACAAATGCAGAAAATAAACGAGAAAAGTCGACACCGAATTTAGGTGGAAAACTCAAAACGGGAATAACCACGGGTGGAGGAGGCCACCGAGAAGTTCACTATCACGATGATGAAGTACAATGCTCGGAAAGAAATTACAATGGAGAACCGAAATACCCTTCGTCTAAATCTCTAGTCTATATTGATTCTAGAGAGAGAGAGATATTTGTTTAGAGAGAGAGAGAGTGAATGCTAGCTTGATTTTCCTAGAAAAAAAACATATATGTTGCAAAGGAAAAAACCACCGTCCCACTATCACATGAGACTCACGTGAGAATGAAAGGAAAGATTGAGAAGCAACCATCCAAACACAGTGATGAAGGCGACTTGCATGTGGGTTGAACTAGTCTCAAATTAGCATCAAAGGTGCTTTGGACACTGTTTTGGATTATTTTTTCCTTTGACTTTGGAGGCAAAATTCAACAAATCTCCACCTTGGCTCCATAAGTCCATCCAAAACCAACACATAAAAAACACATCTCCATCGTTAAAACGATTATCCAACTCAAGCAATCTTCAAACATTAATTAAACGATAGGAAACCAAAATAACTTCTCGGGAAAATGAAAGAATACCTTCTCCATCACGAGTCCTTCGGACTCAATTGCGCTTCGAAAGACCGACCAAGTTTAAAACACAAACTAAACTTGGCCACCGAAAGACATTTGGTGAACGCATCCGCGGGATTGTCGTTAGTGTCAATTTTGCTTACTTTGAAATCACCTCGAACAATGACTTCCCGCACAAAGTGGTAACGCACATCAATGTGCTTCGTTCGGTCATGAAACATTTGATCTTTTGTTAGGAATATCGCGCTTTGATTGTCACAAAACACCGTCGTGACATAGCGCGACTCATCGAGTTCACCGAACAAACCCTTCAACCAAATCGTCTCCTTAAATCCTTCCGTAACAGCCATATATTCGGCTTCGATCGTCGAAATCGCAACCATAGACTATAATTGTGCCTTCCAACTAATGGCACAACCACCCAAAGTGAACACATATCCAGAAATCGACCTCCGATTATCAGTATCTTTGGCATAATCTGAATCAGCATAACCAAAAACACCATCATCATTCTTGCCAAAACACAAATTCATAGATAACGTACCTCGGAGATATCGAAAAATTCATTGGACGGACTTCCAATGTTCTTTGTCCAGATTCACCATGACTCTACTCACCAAACTAACAGCATAAGCCAAATCTGGACGTGTGCAGATCATAGCGTACATCAATGAACCAACGACACTAGAATATGGTACACGTGCCATGTAAAACACATCATCCTCTGAAATAGGACTTTGAGCGGATGATAGCTTAAAGTGAGTCGCTAGGGGTGTGGTGACCGGTTTTGCATCATGCATATTGAACCGACGTAGGAATTTCTCCATATAACTCTTTTGAGAAAGATACAAGGTCCTCACTTCTCTATCACGCACAATTTCCATCCCCAAAATTTTCTTTGCAGCTCCTAAGTCCATATCTTTTATCACTTGAATCTCCTTCATATTTTTCGCTGCGATTGACATGTCATCCATGTATATGGGTAAGTAGACCATCGACCCATCGTCACACTTTTTGTAGTAAACGCAGCTGTCATAGGTGCACCTTTTCAGCTCGTGACCGGTCACAAAAGTGTCAAACCTCTTATACCATTGTCTCGGAGAATGCTTGAGACTATAGAGGGATTTCTTCAACTTACACACATAGTCCTCCTTGCCTGGAACTACAAAACCCTCGAGTTGTTGCATAAAGATCTCCTCCTCAAGCTCACGATTTAAGAACGTTGTAGTTACATCTAGTTGCTCTAGTTCATAATCGTTAGAAGCAACTAATCCCAACAAAGCACGAATACATGTATGTTTAACAACGAGTGAATAAATATCAGTATAGTTGATACCTGGCATTTGACTATAACCCTTAGCAACCAAACGAGCTTTGTACCTTGGTTTATCACCCGGATTAACGGCCTCCTTGAGCTTATACACCCACTTGCACTTGATGGCTTCTTCCCTTTCGGAGCCGGGACAAGATCCCAAGTGTCATTCTTGTGCAATGATTCCATCTCACTGTGCATAGCAACCATCCAAATATCCGAGTCTGCAACCGAAATAACCTCATCATAGCATGTAGGCTCTAGCATATACTCTATATCTTCAGCAACCGTAAGAGCATAAGCGACACAATCAGCATAAGCATACCTCCTAGGAGGTACAATATATCTCCTCGGCCTGTCTCGTGCAATAGATGGACTAGGAACAGGTGGGGAAGATGATGAAGAGGTCTCACCATCCACATGTTCACTAGTCGGAACAGATACAGGCTGAACAACAGTGACCGGAGTAGGAACCGGTGAAGAAACTGGTGTAAAGGTAGATGATGTTGTCAACTCCACCTCAACTTGAGATGTCTTCTTACTTGCCTCAGATGGTTTCTGATCAACAGTAGATGTCGAGCTAGTAGCTCGATGGATAATGGAAGTCTCATCAAAAGTCGCATCTTTTGAAACAATTACCTTCCTTAGCTCAGAACTCTATAACTTGTAGCCTTTCACACCTGGTTTATATCCAAGAAATACACACTTCAAAGCTCTCGGCTTTAGCTTCCCATTGTTAACTCGTGCATACGCTGGACAACCAAACGGTTTCAAAACTGTGTAATCGGCAGTTTCACCGGACCATAGCTCAAATGGGGTCTTCTTCTCAATGGCTCGAGAAGGTGACCTATTTATCACAAAATAAGCAGTGGAAGCCACCTCTGCCCAAAAGGACTTTGGTAGCTTAGAATGGGAGAGCATACACCTAACCTTCTCGAGAATTGTGCGGTTCATCCTCTCGGCCACACCATTTTGCTGCGGAGTGTGAACCACCGTGTCGTATCAAGTAATGCCTTCCTTTCAACAGTAGGCATTGAAATCCTCCGACCAAAACTCAAGGCCATTATCGGTGCACAAATACTTTATCTCCTTACCCGACTGTTTTCAATCATCATCTTCCAATCTCTAAAAGTAGAAAACACGTCTCCTTTATGCTTTAGAAAGAAAGACCATACCTTTCTGGAATAATCTTCGATGATCGTAAGCATATAAGAAGCTCCACCTACGAAAGTAACCCGAGCCGGTCCCCATAAATCGGAGTGGATGTAATCGAGTGGCCCTTTCGTTGTGTGCTTGTCACTCAAAAATCTCATCCGTTTCTGCTTGCCATAAACATATTCTTCATAAAACTCTAGCTCAATAGCTTTGTCGCCTCCAAGAAGTCCTCTTCGATTCAATTCGGACATGCCATGAAAACTCATATGGCCGAGTCGAAGATGCCATAAACGCGATCGATCCATATCCGAAGAACCCTTTGAAACAACCGTTGCATCACCGGTAACTGTCTGACCATCAAAAATGTAGAGGTTTGAGGTCTTACGATTTTCCTTTAAAATGTTTATATCACCTCTAAACACCCGGAGGGAGCCCTTCTTGCCAACAAACTCAAATCCCTTCTCTTCAAGAGAACTAAGGGATAGAAGATTTCTCCTGAGATCGGGAACATATTTGACATTCCCCAAAGTTCTGACAACTCCGTCAAACATCCGAATTCTTACCGTGCCCTGTCCTTTGATCAAACATGTAGCATCATTGCCTATCAAAACCGAGCCATGGTCAATGTTCTCATATGTATGAAACCAATCCTATTGGGACACATGTGGAACGTACATCCGGAATCTAAAATCCATGCATATGAAAGTGATGATCCACCTCCAGATACAGTAAGAAGTTCCCCATCAGAATCAACCTCGGTCACGTCGGCTGCATCAGAACCGAAAACATGCCTACCCTTTGCGGCCACTTTATCTTTCTATTTGTTATTGAACATGTAACATTCTTCAATTACATGTCCTTTCTTGTGACAGTAATTGCAGAATTTTCGCTTTGTCTTTGATTTGGATCTCGCCTTACCGGAGGAAGATGAGCCTCTCTCGAATGACCGACCTCTCACATTTAGACCCTTAGCTTTCGCTTCAGAACCACCATTCGTGATTTGTTTCATTTTCTCCTTCGAATCCAAAGCGATGATAACATCATCCAACACAAGTGTGTCCCGACTATACATGATTGTGTCTCGCAAATGACTATAAGAATCGGGCAACGATGACAACAAGAACAATGTTAAATCATCATCTTCATACTTCACATCCATATTCCTTAAATTGCAAACCAATTCTTTGAATGTGGACAAATGACTAGACAATGAACTACCTTCCGCCATCTTGAGATAAAACAATCGTTGCTTCAAGTGTAATTTGTTTGGTAGACCCTTCGTCATCAACAATTGCTCCAATTTCAGCCATAAAGACGCCGCCGAAGTTTCCTTCAACACATCTTACAACACATCGTGAGATAAGTGTAAACGGATTTGAGATTGCGCTTTCAAATCCTTCTTTCTCTTCTCGTTGGCGGTCCAAGTCGTTGGCATTCTCTCAACGCCCAAAAGTGTCTCATCAATTAAGTTCTAATTGAATTAGAACATCCTTCATTTGCACTTGCCATAGTGGAAATCGAGTATTCCGATCAAGCTTTGGAATATCGAACTTCAGCGAAGTCATAATGTAAACCAACGATAAATAATCCCAAATTAATCAATACTCAAACCCGGAAGCTCTGATACCAATTGTTGTAAAAATCGAACCGTAAACGTTCTGAAAACAACCCAAAATCGATGCTCCAAATTAGAACGGTATTGATTCAAGCGGAAACGGAATTATTCTACCGAAAACTTCGACAAACAAACAACCCAAATAATCGAAACACCAACGCACCTATGTAAAACAAATGCAGAAAATAAACGAGAAAAGATGACACCGAATTTACGTTGAAAACCAAAACGGAAAAAACCACGGCAAAGGCGACCGAAAAGTTCACTATCACGATGATGAAGTACAATGCTTGGAAAGAAATTACAATGGAGAACCGAAATACCCTTAGTCTAAATCTCTAGTCTATATTGATTCTATAGAGAGAGAGTGATTGCTAGGTTGATTTTTCTGGAAGAAAACCATATATGTTGCAAAGGAAAAAACCACCGTCCCACTATCTCTTCCATCACATGAGACTCACGTGAGAATGAAAGGAAAGATTGAGAAGCAAGCGTCCAAACACAGTGATGAAGGCGACTTGCATGTGGGTTGAACTAGTAGCATCAAAGGTGCTTTGGGCATTGTTTTGGATTATTTCTTCCTTTGACTTTGGAGGCAAAATTCAACAAAGGTTTTGCAACTCTTCATGTCCTCATGCCTTGCTTGTGTTTGAGTGGGAAGTACCCGTTGTTATTTGTTATAACTATTTTCTAATTCTACTATCATTGAATATTTATTTCTTCGGTTTAGATTTTTAGAAAGGAAAATGACCGTACCTGTGGCTTTGCTGCAAGTATTGTAGTTGTTGCCTCAACCGAGCTGCTTCGTGTTGCCAAAACTAGTAATGGAGAAAGAACTGTTTTGAGTATCCTTAATGAAGCATAATTCTTATAACACGATTAACTTATGTTCGCTCAAAGCATCCTTTCGTATTTGAAATTATCTCATATATAGTACCCACTTACTTTAAACATTAAAACATAAGTTATTTGCTGCAAGGCCTAGTAGAGAACGACTACGTAGATAACCTATTAGCCAGCTCAAACTAACTACATTTTGTGGGGCCGTTTGATTGACTATTAGCTCTAACTACATCTTTGGATACAATATTATTAAATTTTATTAACACCAATCTAACGTTAATCGCTTCAAATGGGACTGAGCTAAACTAAACTCTTTTAATTGCATATCATTTGGGACTACTCTAATATGTCTACCATTCCCCCTTCTTCACCTCTCTAATGGTAGTCACCTTAGGGTTCCTTAATCATATATAGGGGCTTAATCCCTGTATATAGCTTCAATAGCAACATGTATATTTTATTATCTTTATGCTATATTTAAAAACTAATTGAACACATCAAGAATGGTTGTAAGTTGTCTAAGAATTCTTGCCTCTAGCATGTTAGCCCTGATGAAAGTATTCAATGTGTTCATGTGTGTATATATATATATATAGTAGGACTGCGACTTTCATACTATTCCCCATTTTCCTATCATTGTATGTTGCCGGAATTGGGTCTCAGGATAAATCATAGTAAGGACATAGTAAGGACTCAAGTAAGAATTTGGATCACGTAAAAGATCTCTTTCTTTAAGAAATATTTCGCCCATAAATTATTTGGTTGTACGAAATTTGTTCGAGGATAATCTCAATCACATCCCTAAGGGCGCGTTTGGTTTGCGGGATTGGAATGGATTTGGAGAGATTTGGATTTCAAATCCATTTCAATCCTGCGTTTGGTTTGCAGGAAAGGATTTCATTGACCGGATTTCAAATCCGTTGATCATCTTAAAATCCCTCGTATGATTGATTTGGAAATCCTTGGCATTGGGCCTGGATTTGAAATCCAAATCCGATGGATTCTAAAGCGTGATACAGACTTCAAATTGTATCGATCCAAATCCGACGTTTACCAATAAAAATAATTTTTTTATAAAACAAACATATAATAAAAAAAACTCAATCCAAATCCAAATCCTACAAATCAAACAAGACTTGTAAAGGAATGGATTTGCAATTCATTCTAAATTCTACAAACCAAACACATGAAGGGATTTCAAATCCCCACAAATCCAAATCCCTCCTTGAAATCCAATCCATTCAATTCCAATCTCGCAAACCAAACGCTCCCTAAGGTGGTGTTTGGTTCGTGGAATGGAATTCGATGAAATTGGAATTCATCAAGAAATTTGACTTTGAATAAATTGGAATTTGATGGAATTTGACCACACATTTAGTTGGATGGAATTGGAATTGGAATCTTTTTGTTTGGTTCACGGAATTTGATTGCAGATCTGAGATAACATACCTGATCTGAGATTGCAGATCGAACCGAAGAGAACAAATCAAGAAGAGAAGAGATCGATCGCGTAATGAATCTGTCGGAAAGAAAATGAATTCCATAGGATACCCCGTGGAATTATGAAATCTGTATTTGAAGGAATTTGATGGAATCCGCAGGATTCCTTAGTTTTAATTATGTGAACCAAACAAGACTTTGAAATTTGGTTAATGGATTTGAACATTCCAATTCCATTGAATTCTATCCAATTCCGCGAACCAAACACCCCTAAAATTTTGGTAGAAGTAGTAAGGTATAAACCTAGAGAAATCATAAGGACTCGTACATTAAAACCGATAATAGTGCTCCACTAATAAGAAATGATTATTGGAACTTAATTATGAGATATTATTGTGCGGTTACGAAAAATTATTGATCTATAAGTGGGTGAACCCATCGGTGGGCTATTCCAATATTTCTACCATCCCCCTTCACCTCTCTCGTGGCAGTCACCTTAGGGTTTCTTAATCATAGGGGTCTAATCGGCCTCTATATACCTTTAATAAGAACTTAATTGTAGAT
Source organism: Arctium minus (assembly GCA_954870635.1). Classification (NCBI taxonomy): domain Eukaryota; kingdom Viridiplantae; phylum Streptophyta; class Magnoliopsida; order Asterales; family Asteraceae; genus Arctium; species Arctium minus. The sequence continues at coordinate 37,376,328 of OX941080.1, read as the reverse complement.
TTTATTATCTCTTATGCAATAATAAAACTAATTGAACACATCAAGAATGGTTGTAAAAGTTATCAACGAATTCGAGCCTCTACTCCCTCTAGCATGTTAGCCCCAACCTAGTATTCAATATGTGCATGGGTTTAGGGTTAATCATCATATTAACTTTTTTATAGGATATACAAAGTTAATCATCATATTAACCTTTTTATAAGATATATAGTGGTTATATGAGACTTTTTAAAAGTGTCATATATAAAGTCTAATAGGATGATTTACGTTTTAAGTTATATTAGGACATTGTCCAACTTTGCCACTAAAACTAGTTAATTAGGTCATCTAATTCCATGCTACCGACTTATTTTAAATGCCTTTTATATATGATACATAGTTTTGTCTTATAAAGTTAATTAATAAAGTCCTATTGGGTGTTTGGGATTGCATATTTAAAACAACTTATACTTTTTTTTAAAGTGCTTATCTACTTATGTGGTGACAAAAAAAAGTTTTATAAAATGTGTTTTGGATTAGGTTATTGTGGTGCCAAAACGTAATAAGCTAATAAGTTGTTATTTAGGGTGTTTGTGATTGCTTATACATATAAAATAACCAAAAAATCATAAGTTGTTTCAAATAAGTTGATAAGTCAGAATGGTTTAACTTATCTATAACTCCTTATTAGCGTGTGGAAAAGCTATAAGAATTTTTTTCTCCCAACCCAAACACTAATAATAGTTAATTGACGGTGAGGAAAAGCTATAAATAAACAATCCCAAACACCCCCTAAGTTCACTATTTAGTACATTCTAGGTGGTTGCCCATGCATGCTCTCTTTCCGTGCATGGTTTTGTATTTGAATTCAGTTTCTTTCTGCTTTTCTTTTGATTGTAATTAAGTTTTTAATTTGTTCCTGATTCTTTGATGCAGAAAATATGAGCTTAGAATAATTATTCAGAATAGCAGGAAGCATTTCATATTTATATTTATATTTTGTTGTAATTGTATAGAAAATATGAGCTTAGAATAATTATACTAACATGTACCTAACGTTTTACCTAGGTTTTTTTATACATTATTTTAAATAAACCGAATAGCAGGAAAACTATATGTAACTGATCACATTTATATGTTTTTTTCTTGGAGTTTCGTTGTAAAATGATAACACGAAGAAAAAGAAAGCACGTCGTCTAGACAACATTTTCCTGTATTGGCCTGTACGTGCAGCAGCAATGGAGCTTGTAAAGACAACATTTTCTAAAATCAAAGTATGAATGTATAACGAACGACTTTTCTTTTGATTTATAAACTCTCTCTCAAAACTAAATCTCTCCAGGAGCCCTTATTTATAGTTTTAAGCTACTTCCTTAAACTACACAGAAACCTTCTTTTTCCTTATTTCTGTAATTATCTCTAAATAAGCTCATCCTTATCAAGAGATTTTTTGGAATTATCTAACATTCTCCCCCTTAATTCCAACTTGAATTTTGAGGGTCTTGATTTCTTGAACTCCAAGCAAGCTTCTCATTTCCTTGAACTTGATCTTGGCTAGAGGCTTTGTGAGTATGTCTGCTTTCTGCTCTACTCCGGGAACATGCTCCACTTCAATCTGTTCGTTTTCCACACACTCTCGAATAAAGTGATATTTTGAGAGTATATGCTTGCTTCTTCCGTGGAACATTGGGTTCTTGGTGAGGGCGATGGCCGATTTGTTGTCAATCCTCAGAACGACCTTCTCATCTTCTTTGCTTAGGATCTCACTCAACAGATCTTTAAGCCATATAGCTTGCTTTGCGGCTTCAGTAGCAGCCATAAACTCAGCCTCACATGACGATAAAGCAACAGTGGGTTGCTTCTGTGAAGTCCATGTGATTGGCGATGAGCCATAGTAGAAGACGTGTCCTGAGGTGCTTCTTCCATCATCAACATCGATATTGTGACTACTATCGCTATATCTAGCAATCCTCCTTGACCCGTCTCTTTTGAAAAACAGACCATAGTTAGTAGTTCCTCTTACATACCTTAGAACATGCTTGATGGCTTGTCCATGAGAGATCCTTGGACTTTGCATGTATCGACTTAGAACTCCAACGGCATATGACAAGTCTGGCCGTGTGTGAAGGAGGTATCTAAGGCAGCCGATTGTTCTTCTGTATGCAGTGGCATCGATTTCAGGCTCGTCTTCTGCTTTTGAGATCTTCAAATTCGAATCCATTGGGACATGAGTCAAATTGCATGTATCCATCTTATTATCGGTGAGAATTCCTTGAGCGTAACCTTCTTGTTTTATCCTTATCCCTTCTGCTCCTTGAATTACTTCTATGCCAAGGTAATATGTTAGTTTTCCAAGATCCGACATCTCGAACCTGCTTGACATGTCCTCCTTGAATTGTTTGATAACCTTGAATGTTGTTCCTGTTACAAACAAATCATCAACATATATAGCCACAATCAATAGATCCCTCTTATCTTTCTTTTGATAGACCGATGGTTCTTTTCTGCACTTGATGAATTCCATCTCCTTTAGAGCGTGGTCGAGCTTGATGTTCCAAGCTCTAGGTGCTTGGCGCAGACCATACAGAGCTTTGTTGAGTTTGTATACTCGATTCTCTTGTCCCTTCTTCTCAAAACCTTCAGGTTGAGACACATACACTTCTTCATTCAACTCGCCATTCAGGAAGGCTGTTTTGACGTCTAGATGATGTATTTCCCAACCATTTGTTGCTGCTAGGGCTATGAGCAATCGTATAGTCTCTATACGAGCTACTGGAGCAAATACCTCATCGAAATCTATTCCTTGTTGTTGCACATAACCTTTAGCAACAAGTCTCGCCTTATACTTGTTCACCGTTCCATCTGCTTTTCTCTTGACCTTGAAGATCCACTTTAACCCTATCGGTTTAACTCCTGCTAGTTTTTCAACGAGTTCCCATGTCTTGTTCTTTGTGATAGACTCTAGCTCAGCTGCCATAGCCTCAACCCATTCAGGCATAACTGTTGCTTCACCATAATTCTCCGGTTCTTCATCGACGGTAAGTAACAGAATACCGCTTTCATGTTCTGCAAGCATTATGTAATCGTCAAAATGTTTAGGTTTAGTTATGACTCGACCATACCTCGTTGTCGCTTGTTGATTGTCGCTTTCTGGATTAGAGTTTTCGGCGTCGTCTTCGTGAATGGGGTTAGAGTCTTGGCTGATCTGGTCGTGATCCATATCTTCTTGTTCATGAACTTGTTGAGCATCGTTTTGATCGATTTCATCTGCTTCTTCATGTTCCTCAACTTGATCATAAGGAAGCCTAAAGGTACCCGGTTCTTCATCTGTTTCCTTTGTTGTCAACCAATCCCATCCTTTCTTCTCATCAAAGACCACATCTCTACTAACAATCACCCTTCTTGTGACTGGATCATAGAGTCTATAGGCTTTAGAATCCAGTTCAGTTCCGAGATTGATCACTGTCCTCGATCGATCATCTAGCTTCTTGAGATTCGGTCCATTGATTTTTGTATATGCAATACACCCAAAAACCCTTAGATGTTCGATATTAGGTTTCTTGGATGTGAAGCTTTCATATGGAGTTTGATTGTTCAAAGCCTTCGTAGGAACTCGATTAATGATGTATGTTGAATGACGTACAACTTCTCCCCATAAGTGATTCGGAACCTTCATTGCTTTCATCAAACTTCTTGTCATCTCCATCAATGTCCGATTTCTCCTTTCTACTACACCGTTTTGTTGTGGTGTGTAAGGTGCAGTAAGATGCCTATTGATTCCATTGTCTTTGCAGAACCGATTGAACTCAGCTGAGGTAAACTCGCCTCCTCTATCGGTGCGAAAGGTTATGATTGAAAGCCGTGTTTGGTTCTCGACATATTTTTTGAACCTTTTGAACTGAACAAACGCCTCACTCTTCTCCTTTAAGAGCATAGTCCACATGTACCTGGAAAAATCATCAATCAAAACGAAGGCATACCGATTGTTTGACGGTGTTGGCGGTGATATTGGACCGCACAAGTCTCCATGTATCAGCTCTAATGCTCTGGTCGCCCGAAACGGTGTCTTGGTCGGGAATGGGCTCCTTGTTTGTTTCCCGACTAAGCAAACATCGCATACATTCTTCTCATGCAAAACGTGTGGCAATCCTACTACCATCTCTTTATCAGCCATGTTCTTCATAACACCAAAACTTACATGTCCTAGCCGAGCGTGCCATGTCCATGTAGGGTCACTTTCTTTTAGATGAAAACACCTAGGATAATCGATTTCCATGGGTGTTTTGTATAGGCGATTGGCTGATCTCGTCACTTGCACAATTACTCTTCCTTGAGGGTCTCTTAACGTCAAAAAATCTCCTTTCATGTTTACTTCACACCCGTTTTCGGTTGCTTGTCCAAGGCTTATTATGTTGTGCTTTAGATCAGGTATGTAGTAGATGTCTTTGAGTGCTCTTCTCTCTCCAACCTTGCCTATGAAGTTAATCGACCCCTTACCTATGATCTCCACGTGTGAACCATCCCCAAACCTCACTTTTCCATTGATGTGTTCATCTAAGCTTGAGAAGAACTCCTTGTTTCCTGTCATATGGTTGATTGCTCCATTGTCGAGATACCAGATACTTGCATCACCATTATTGATATCGAATTTCTTTGGAAACACTTTGTCTTCATTCAAGAACACTGCCTCATGCATGTAGAGGGTGTCTGCTCCTTGTGTCTCCGTTAGATTTGCCTCTTGGTTTTGTGCTGGTCACGTAGGGCAAACCGATGCGAAGTGACCAAATCTGTCACATCTCCAGCACTGCACCTTAGAGTGATCTTTCTTCTTGTTGTTTTGCTCGGTGGATTCTCCTTCTTGGTATTGGCCATTGGATCTCCCTCTTCCTCTGCCTCTACCGCCGCCGAACCTTCCTCTTCCTCGGTGACCTCCACGGTTTCCTGTTCTTCCTCGGGTACTTCCACATCCTTCTTGATATTGTTTGTCGTTTCTCACAAACATAAGTTTCCCTTTGTCTTCTTCTTGTGTCTCCTCCTTGATGCGCTCTTCATATGCCTTTAGTCTCCCTACTATGTCCTCAAACCCAGTTGTGTTTAAGTCTAGGACTTGCTCAAGGGAAGCTACAATATGAATATACTTGCTTCTGGGAAGTCCCTTTAGGAACTTTTTCACCAGCTTCGGTTCTTCTATGATTTCTCCCAGAGAAGCCGATTTTGAAGCTATCCCAGATATCTTTCCCGCGTAATCGTCAACAGATTCGTTGTCATTCATTGACAATCTGTCAAAGTCGGCCAATAGGGTCTGCAGCCTCGCTTCTCTTACCCGATCAGCTCCAAGGTGTCGAGATTTGATGGCCTCCCAAACCTTCTTCGATGTGTCTTGCTCTCCAACTTGCAAGATTAGCGCCTCGGGGATCGATTGGAACAATAGCGTCGTCGCCACATCGTTCTTCTTCGGATCGGTGGAACCAGGTTCGATGGAATCCCAAACCTGATATACTCGTAATAGGACTTTCATTCTTATCGCCCAAACTGTGTAGTTTGACGAATTCAACATAGGGCATTGAATGTCCTTCTTGATGGGAAACGCTTCCCCGCCTCTGGCTCGCGGTGGATTTTCCTCCTCTGCTCCAGCCATGTTTTTGGTCGTTTAAACAAGGCTCTGATACCAAATAAAATCAAAGTATGAATGTATAAAGAACGACTTTTCTTTTGATTTAAAGAACGACTTTTCTTTTGATTTATAAACTCTCTCTCAAAACTAAATCTCTCCAGGAGCCGTTATTTATAGTTTTAAGCTACTTCCTTAAACTACACAGAAACCTTCTTTTTCCTTATTTCTGTAATTATCTCTAAATAAGTTCATCCTTATCAAGAGATTTTTTGGAATTATCTAACATTTTCTTCTAAAATATTTTCCTGTTATTTATATATATATATATTGGGTTTAAGTTCTCTTTCGGTTTATGTGGACTAGGTTGGTGCCCTTCGGCTATTGGATCCTTCATATTCTTGTATATATTTGCTTAATTGGTAGGGCATATATATATATATATATATATATATATATATTATATTATTCATCTTCATGGCTCAAAATTTATTTTTTTATATAAAACATAATGAAGCTATCTTCCACGCAGGTGTACAAGGAAGTTGGAAGAAAGATTTTAAAATAGCACCTTAATTTCAGAAGTAGAATCCAGCAGTTGATCATGTCTCTCCTTGATCGCTTTGTCATATCGTTCAACTACGGCGTCCATGCTGAAAGGCACAGATAGATACATCACTACTTTAAAAGCATCTCAGAACTTTATATATAAAGGAATGGTGCAATGTGAATTAGCAAGTTGTAACCATGCATCTTCTTCACATTAAGAAGATAGCCGGAGAGAAGTAGTAAGATATCTTCTCAACGAAACTAGTAAGAATGTTATTGATGGTGATTTTAGTGTCATCAATCATTTTTGTGTGATTGTAATTTATGTAAGATCGACCGGTGATAAACGCAAACATAAGTGAGCTAAGTTTGGTTAGGTGGTGTGGAATGCATACTCACAAATGTTGCCTCTTGCAGGTCCTAAGGGCTTCACCCCTAGCGGGGTCCAACCTGTTAGTGGTTTACTTAAGAATTTTAAGAAGAGGTTTACTTGTGATTTAAAGTTTCAGGACGTTTGTACAAATTTCAGAAGGTTAAAAACGGTCTTGAAATGATACTGAAACTTGGTGAAATTGCCTATGTTTAGCTCGGAGGCATGTGGAGCCTCTGGGTCTTCGGCTTAAATTTCCTAAGTGACAAAGCCTCTGGACTTCTTTCGATGTGTTGCTTTTGACTCAAAGCCTATGAGTCAATCGTAACTGTTTCTAATCTCATAACTGTCGATCTCTCATATAAACATGTAACGAGATTCTGGGTATATATAAGCACTCGATCTTACAGCCTTAAGGTTAGAGTTTTCATTTGGATTATGCAAGGTTCTAAATGGCGTGAGGCGTGCCGTGGCGGCGAGGTCAAGCCTCAACCCTTTCGAGTTATGGCGAGGTCATGGCGTTTTCCAAGGCGTGACTTAAGGCGGCAAATATGTATATAATTTATATGTATATATGTGTATGTGTGTGTTTTTATTGGTGTCTTGAGCAATAATGAACGAGTTATTAACAATTTAAATTCATATAAAACGATAAACAAAAAAATTTCTAAGCTATAATCGATACTAATGGGTAAATCCAGTTGAATTTCGAAGTACACAAATTCGAAGTTCTAACGCCATAACGCGCCATGGCGTGCCATGGCGCACCATAACGAGCTCGATGCCTTGTCTCAATGCCAAGGCATAACGCCATAGCGCGTCATGGTGGGCCATGGCGGGCCATAACGAGCTCGACGCCTTATCTCGACGCCAAGGGGTAAAACATGGCGGCAAGGCCACGCCTCGACGCCATGGCGGCGCCAAGGCCCGTTTTTTAGAACCTTGGGATTATCTCAATACGAAATTCGTGATGCCCAAGGCTTTAGGGTCGAACTATAGTATTCGCAAAAAAAAATCTTTCCGCCATCCAAGTGATTATCCGATCCACATATCATCTCCAATACCCAATTTCTAACAGTTATCGGATGAAACTAGTAAGAAGTCTACTGTATTGTATTCTGGTATGAAATGTCACCAGAAAGGTCTTAGCAAAATATTATTGGCCAGGTGATCTACGTGGACCGATCAATCATTAAGACAAAGTATGGTGCCACATAACTATTAGAACTGTGTTCAGTATGAGCTTTTATAAATCAAGCTTCTTTTAAGATTGAGTTGATCATGGTAAGCACTATCGGTATCACATGGAAGGTCAGATATTTGATAGTTAAAGTTCTATTAATTTAGTCTGTATACCATCTTTTTACTGGTCTGTTAGAACAATCTTAACATAATACTTCAATTATTATTGAATCATCAACCAATTCTTACATAGGATACAAATATATAGACAATGAAGGAAAATAACCCTTGTACCAAATGACACAAAGCTTCACACAGGTTGACAGTTAAATAACTTTCAAAACCTTAATTACCAACTACCTATTAATATCCCTAACGGTCAACTGTCATAGCAAACTTAATTAACCATGGCTAGCTTAAATTTAACATACCCCCTTAAGTTAGACATGGTTGAACCTTCAACTATTCTTTCATGCTAACCATAAGGGTTGTGGTGTGGTGGTAAAGGCTTGGGGAGTTCATAGCGCTCAACCCGGGTTCGAGCCCCACTAGCAGCACTTGTGGCCACTGAGGATAAACTCAGGGTTGCACGCTTTAGCAGCTGGGTCAAAGGCCTTAATTGCCAGGGATTAGTCTGGGCCATAGGCCCTGGATACCCTTTCCAAAAAAAAAACTATTCTTTCATGCTTCTGAAACTTCCAGGCTGAAGAGCTTTTGTGAAGCAATCTGCAAGTTGTTCCTTAGATCCACATCACTCAATTTTGACCACCCCATTTGATACCCATTCTCTAATAAAATGAAATTTGATCCTGATATGTTTACTCTTACCATGAAACACATTGGGTTCTTGGAAAGATTAATGGCTGACTTGTTGTCACAGAAGATGGAAGTGGGTCCTTGTTGAGTATGCTCCAATTCATTTACGATAGCCTTAGCCAAAGTTCTTGACACCCTGCAATGGAGAGTGATATGTATTCTACCTCAGCAAAAGATAAAGTCACTACACTTTGCTTTTTGGACTGCCAAGATATTGCACCTGATCCCAGATTGAATACATAGCCTCTTGTGCTTCTCCCATCATCTAAATTTCCTCCAAAGTCACTATCACTAAATCCTGTGAGCTTGAAGTCGTTTGTCTTTGAGTATGCAATTCCATGATTCAAAGTCCCTTTCACATATTTTAGAATCCTCTTCCCTGCTTCCCAGTGGCTTAGCTTGGGGTAGCTTGGGGGATTCCATGAATTTTCTTAGTATACTAACTGAAAACGCCAAATCATGGCAGTTAAGTACATACATAAGACTACCTACTAGACTTCTGTATAAACTAGCATCTACACTTTCTTCCCTGCCATCTTTTGAGAGTTTGATCCCAAATTCCATAGGAGTAATAACATAATTTGATTGTCCCATATTAAATTTATCAACTAGATTTTGTGCATACCTTTGTTGAACGATTTTGATCCCTTCTTCATCTTGCTTTACTTCAATTCCCGAACATCCTTCCATTTCTCTTCATGCCAAGCCTCTTCAAATGACACTGGATCAGCATCATAGAACAAAACAAAATCTGCAATGTCCTCAAATCCCAAACTTCTTGAATCATTATATATATCCCTTAGGCTTCTATATCCCCTTTTTGGTCAACTTTCAATGGTATCTATATGAGTGTCTGGATTCTCAGAAGTTTGAAGAGTTATAGGAGAGTTCATTGGAGTATCAGAATCATGATCCTCTTAATCCTGGTGAGTTTCCTTCTGTACCTTATCAATTGATACAATCTGTGAGTTATTATCTTCTTGCTTTGATGGATCATTCCACCCTTTTCCTTCTTCAAACCCAACATCCCTACTTATTATGGTCCTCTTAGTGATAGGATTATATAGCTTGTAGGCCTTTGACCTATCACTATATCCAACAAATATAGTCTTCTTAGATTTCTCATCCAACTTGTTCCTATTTTGTTCAGGAATATGTGAGTAGGATACACATCCAAAGGTCCTAAGATGACCCACAGTAGGCTTAAATCCAGTCCATGCCTCTTGTGGTGTCATGTTAGAGAGACCTTTTGTTGAGGTTATATTCATCAAATAACATGCACAGGCCACTGCCTCTGCCTAAAAGGAATTGACCATGTTTTTACCTTTTAACATGCACCTTACCTTCTCAATAATGGTCCTATTAAGTATTTCTACTACCCCATTCCGCTGAGGGGTATACCTGGTGGTCACTTGATGATGAATCTCATTCTCTTTTATGAAATTAAGGAAATAAGTGGAATTATACTATCCACCACCATCTGGTCTAATTGTTTTGATCATATGACCACTTTGTTTCTCAACATAGGCCTTAAATGTCTTGAAGTTGTTAAAAACCTCAGATTTCTCCTTTAAGAAATACATCCATAGTTTATAGTTTCCTGATGTAATCATCTATAAATGTAAACATGTACCTGTTTCCTCCAATAGAGGGAGTCTTCATAGGTCCACACACATCTGTGTGGATATGTTCTAATGGCTTGATGGCTCTCAAGGCTCCTTCTTGAGGAAATGAGTCTCTTGTTTGCTTTCCCATCATGCATCCTTCACACACATCCTCAATTTTGTTTATGCTTGGCATTCACTTCACTAGGTCGTGTCTCTGCATGTAACCCAAATATCCAAGGTTTGCATGACCAAACCTATGGTGCCATAGCATAAAGTGTTGTTTTGTAGATAAGTTAAAGGAGAACAGAGTATGTGAGTCCGTGATCGTTTACCAGATAAATCAAACAACAAAGATATAACGATTACTAACCTGTTTAGATTACAAACGCGAATTACGGAGGGTTGATAATGGTTTACAGTTTGAAGCTCTTGAACTCTCTCTCTCTCTCAATTACACCTTCATTGTGTGTGTTGTGTGTGTTCTGTTAATCTGATTGATAGATAGAGAGAAAGAGATAATATCTTTATAAGATATTATCAAAACTTAAACTAATATTAAACTAAAAACATAATATCTAAATAATATCTAGATATTATAACTTTGACTATTATTACAGAATAGACCCTAGACTATTGTTGAGAGCGACTTGTCAGCAGTAGCTTCGGATTGCGAACTTCAGTTTGGATGATCTTGAATCCAATAGATATGTGATCTAACAGTGGGCGATGCCCTTAGCCGAAGGGCCAATTTACCCATCACTTTATCACATGAGATCGTTGCTTTTGAGGACTTGAAAGAACTTTATAGTGAAGATGGTGACTTCAAAGACATGTGGGAAAAGTGCAGTAGCGGCACCCCTAGTGGCGATTTCTATGTCCAAGATGGTTACCTCTTCAAAGGAAACCAATTATGCATTTCCGACTCCTCTTTACGGGAAAAACTGATTCGTGACATACACGGAGGAGGATTAAGCGGTCATCTTGGACAAGACAAAACCGTTGCTAGCTTGGAAGAACGATATTATTGGCCACATCTAAAGAAAGATGCAGGTTCGATTATGAGAAAGTGCTACATTTGCCAAACCGCAAAAGGACTATCACAAAACACCGGTCTCTACACCCCTCTCCTAATTCCCGAAGACATTTGGTAAGACCTTTCGATGGACTTCGTGTTGGGTCTTCCCCGTACTCAAATGGGGGTGGACTCTATTTTTGTTATGGTTGATCGTTTCTAAAAAATGAGTCACTTTATCGCTTGCAAGAAAACCGCTGATGCAAGTAATATCGCAAGACTTTTCTTCAAAGAAGTGGTGCGTCTACATGGTGTCCCGAAAACGATCATTTCCGAGCGAGGCACAAAAATTTTTTAGCCACTTTTGGATCACGCTTTGGCGGATGTTCAGAACGAGTTTCAAGAAAAGTAGCACCGCCCACCCCCAAACCGACGGCCAAACGGAAGTTAATAACTGGACTTTGAGAAATATGCTTCGAAGCGTGTATGGTGACAAGCCGAAACAATAGGACGTGGCCTTAGCATAAATCGAGTTCGCCTACAATAGTTCCGTCCACACAGCCACTGCTAACTGGTCAATCTCCTTTTCCCTTGTCTATACGTCATCCCCGAGGCACGTGGTCGACTTAGTTAAGCTACCGCGAGATCCCAGAGTTAGCATCACAAGGGGTAACATGGCTAAAAATTTACAAGCAACGAAAGAGGCCGTCAAAATACGTCTTGAAGCAACCGGGTTAAAGAACAAAGTGGCGGCAGACAAACACCGCCAGAAGAAGGTCTTCAACGAGGGAGACGAGGTAATGGTTTTTCTTCGGAAGGAACGATTCTCCATCGGAACGTATGAAAAACTCCAACCCAGAAAAAAATACGGTCCATTCAAGATCACAAAGAAGATCAACGACAATGCTTACGTCGTCGCTCTTCCCGATTCACTGCATATCTCAAATACCTTCAATGTTGCCGATATACATGAATACCACAAGGACGAGTCAATTTCTTTAGAAGAGAACTCGGGGTGAGTTCGTCGAAAGTGGAGGAGGTTGATATAAAGAGGGTTGCGATTGAGTTCGAAAAACAAGTTAAAGAACGAAGTCGACATAAGAAAACGCGACTTAAGTCGCACTAAACCCACGTAACACACACTGCCTTTTCCACCATGCACCTCGTTGCCCATCATGTGGCCTTATTTTTACCAAATCCGTCTTGTTTACTATTTCCATTATTATTATAATTATCTTTTCCTTTATTTTTATTTCCTTTATTATTCCCTTTTATTTCCCTTCGTGATTAACTTTCCAAGTAAAATTAGGATTATGTTTAATTTCCGTATTTATCTTTTCCTAGTCTAGATTATAAATATGGTTGTTAGCTTTCATTTTTTTTTCATCAATTAATCAATAAAGCTTTCATTTTTAAGAGTTATATCTTAGTTTTTGAGTTTTACGTTGTAATTCTCGAATCGTTAAAGGGATTTAGACGTTTGTTGATCCTTCCACAAACCTACACTCCGTCAACTTAGTTTTCAATAATTAATAGTTTATTAATTATGATTTATTTTGCAAATAATAAAATTACAGTAGTAGTGACTATTTACGACTGATATTTCTATCGCTAACTATTTTTCATCGATTGGTTTGTAAATTTACTGATCAAACTTTTGCCGGTGGATTTTTTCATTTGTAACAGGTCAGTATGGTCTTCTTCCTAGTAGTGACTAGAGTTCATCTTGTGTTGTCACCATTCGTGATATTTATCCTAACCCATCTACTAGTCTCCTTTGATCGAAAATATGTGTTTCCATTGATATCTTTTTTCACTATTATAATACCAAGGAAGGAAAAGAGCATGTAGATTGGCTGAAAATTTAACAACGTTAAACTCTTTAGTCTTTCCCTTTCTCTACCTCACTTATGTACTTCGTTGACACCTATCTATTTTGTAAACACAAATCAATGACCACAAAAAGCTTTTCGTACTTTGTTGATTATGTTTTAAAGAGCATAGTGCATACAATAACACATAAATAGGCTAAGATATATCTTGCTAATTAATCTAACTGTTAACTGTCCAGAAAACATTATTCATATCTCCTCACTATATATACATCTCCTTCCCAATTTCAGAGGAATTAAAAGCAAACAAGTTATGGATCTTCAGGAATTGCCAACAACTCAACCTTACATCACGTGTTTAATTTGCTGTGCGTAATCTGTTGTAATGAACTAGGAAGGCGATATCTTGTTCTTTGTTTATTTGTTTTAGATACTTTTTTTTTTTTTGTTTTAATGTTTTAAGGATAGTTAAAAAACACTTCCAGCTAATAAAAAGAATTGAATTAACTTATTGAGGTTGAGAAACTACTGAAAAATATATAATTAAATAGCAAAAATACACCATTGAGATGAAAAAATCAAGGTATATGAAAGGTGATCGACTAAACCTTGAGCTAGCATATTCATGGAGCTTCCCAGTACTAGAGAAGATAAGGAGCGCAACTTCAGCATCGCAAAGGATCGCCAACTCCTTGGCCTTCTTCAACAATCCAGTCTTTCTTTTGGAGAAAGTCACTTGCCTGCTACTCATGTTATCAATCCTCTTAATCTCAATCTTTCCTCTCCCCATACCAACATATGTATATAGCAGCCTTGAATTAATCTGAAACAACACAACAAAATTAAGTGATTAATTAAACTCGAAGAAATTAAGATAAAAACAACTGATCATCTAATTCTAGCAACTGGTAGAAAATACATACAGATTGATAAATATATAACTTCAAAGCTAGGGTTTCCAGAATTAGAAATTAACTATATATACTTGTAGCCTGGATCAATGGCTATAAGATCATATACATTTAATGTAAAACTGACTAATGAAGAAAGCAAGGATCACAAATGGAAAGCCTACCAATTTGAGCTTATCAAGACCAAGAGAGGAGAGAGGTTGAGAGTTCTTATTCTAGAGATGTTTTCTTATACAGCTGTTTTCTATTTATTATATTATTTAATCAAAAATAAGTTTTTTAGATTCAAAATTAAAATAAACATATTTATATTTTTCGATGCTAACTAATTCTTATAATAATTATTTTTTTGTCTGCTAATATAATCTTAAATTACTGTTTAAAAGGGAGAAAAATTATAATAAAAAAAAAAAAAAAAAAAAAAAAAAAAAAAAGTGGTTTTGACAAAAAGTTACCAGAAAACATGGAACAGATAATGGCGGTATTCACACTTGAGAGTTGAATTCTCTTATCCTGTAGTTGCGAGAGCAGGAGTAAGTAAGCACTCCCGCTACGATTATGTGACGTCTGTCAGTTGAACAATCACCTGCCGTTGGATTCCTTAAATATAACGAAAGGTCCGTACGTACGTAGGGCAGCCAAAACTTTGTCGGCTACCAAAATAGGGTGCTACTCCCTGGTACTACATTTTTTTTTTCGATATCTTTTTATTCCTATTAGCTTATGTGTCTCCACTAATTTTCTAGATAATCAAGAATGGTTTTAAATTATTGTTGGTGAACCTTCATTGTTACAAGAGCTTTTAACAACGACCAAAAACAATTAACTTTTGGTTCCGTTTTTGTAAATATTAACCAATTTGCACAAACCAAGTGGTTCATATTTTTCAATATTTGTAGATATGTTAAAACATTTTTTTTTCTTTTTCACAATTTTATCTATTTTTCCATGACACAAGGAATTGCCAAGTGACATTTATACATCTAAGTCAATTTTACTATTTCATTGAGGAAGATAAAATGTTTTTATTTGTATGTTTTCAATTTTATTTTTTTTATTATAAAATAAGTTAATTATTACTATTTGAAATTACTTATTTTATCATGATGGAAAAGGTTTTTTTGTTTTGTTATTATCTCAAAGGATATTTTATGTATAAGACCAATAGTCAAATATTTTTGTTAAACTATATGTTTGGAACATTTTCAAAAGGATATGAATATGGTTTTATTTTCAAAATACATACTGTAAAACTATACACAAAAATACCAATAAATTGAAAGGAAAAGAAAAAAAAAGCAGGCCAATGCTTTATGGGTATTTTATTTTCCTTTAAAAAAGAATTTGGTAATGTTAAATTAGATTCATAATTTTCTTATTTACAATTTTTATTAATAATTAGTGAAAGACAAACATATATATATATATATATATATATATATATATACACACGGGTGGTTTCAATTGAAAACCAAATTTCATTGAAAACTTTGGAAACCAAATTTCAACCATTAATCTTTTTAATCAATGGTCAAGATTCATTTGAATTATATATGGTAATAAATAAGTTAATTTATTAATAAAAGATAATAATAATATGTTAAAAGATTAATGAGTCTTTTTATTTTGTGTTTCAAATTTGGCAACAAAGATGAAATATGGTAATAAATTAATTAATTTATTAATAAAAGATAATAATTATATATGGTAATAAATTAATTAATTTATTAATAAAATATAACAATAATATATCAAGACTACCTTTTTATTACTTGTTCATCAATATGCATTATGTAAAAACCCAATTAAGTTTCATTACCATTATTGTTTCATTACCTTTCCATTATGTTTCACTATATCAAATATGTTTCATTAGGTTTCACTATATTAATATTTTGTTTCACTATATCATGTTTCACTATATTAATATTTTGTTTCATTACCTTTCCATTATGTTTCACTATATCAAATTTGTTTCATCAGGTTTCACTATATTAACATTTTATGTTTCATCAGGTTTCACTATATTAGTATTTTGTTTCACTATATCAAATCCATTATGTTTCACTATATTAATATTTTGTGCCTGGAGATAATATTGAAGATTTCATATGAATATAAACTTTCATTCATTGGATGAATCAATCACTGATTCATAAGAATCAGAAAAAATAATTTGATTTGTAACTTGCGTATGAATCAATTTGTGTTTATATAAATTAAATGTTTCATGTTTAAATTAATAAATGATCAATATTACCATATATAAAATACATTAAAATTAAATAATTAATATTATAATAATAATAATAACAATTATCATATATATTATGAAATTATGTAAAAGACTAAAATAACCTTATCAATTAAAAATAAAAATAAAAAAAGTAAATTCAATGATTGGTTAATTTCGATTTCCAAAGTTTTCAATGTAATATTGGTTTCCAATTGATTCCACCACTATTAAAAACTTGTTATAGATTCCGTATAAAATTTCTTTTATAGAAGTAGCTAACAATGGTAAAATAGTTCCCATGTATCCCAATTGAGTTATCAAATGTGCAATTTGATAGAATCAAGATTTCAAGATCGAATTCATCTAAATTACGGTGGGTGCTTCAGTTAATTAGTACTTCTCTAAAATTAATAATTTCTTTGCACAACAAAACCAGTAAGGAAAGACGTGATGGTAATTTTTGTTTTTCTTGATTATTTTCTATTTTTTTTATAAATATCAAAATTTAAAATCAATTATTATTTTATTTGTATTTAATTTTATATATAATAATAAGATATTTTAATTTTCATTAATTAATAATATTTTTTTATATTTCACTAGTTAATTATATTATTAGTTTAATTTTTTACTCGCTTACTTTCTCATATATACATTATTTAATGGTAACGTATAGAAAACATCACATAGGAAAAGAAAATATCGTAAATATAAAGATATTGTAATTAAAACATAACCTTTAAATTCTGGAAACACCAAAGTTTTAATTCACACAATGAATAACACAATATGAAACCCCAATGTTTTAATTTACACAATTTAGTGTTGTTTGAAATTGTGAAAACAAAACATAGCTGATGTGAAATATGATGTGAAAGTGAAACACTAAAGTGTTCTTTCATATTGTGAAACAAGATAATGTGGCTAAAGTAAAACAATAAAATGTTGTATCACAAGATGAAACAATGTAGTGTTGTTTCACAATTTTGAAAACAAAATTTGACGTGAAATATGATGTGAAACACTAAAGTGTTGTTTTATATTGTGAAACAACAACAATGTTGCTAGTGTGAAACAATATAGTGTTGTTTCACATGGTGAAACAATGTAGTGCTCTTTCATATTGTGAAATAATATAATGTCGCTAAAGTGAAACAATATTTTTTTGTTTCACAAGGTGAAGCAATGTAGTGTTGTTTGACAAATGAAAACAAAACAAAAGTTAACATGAAATGTGATGTGAAACACTAAAGTGTTACTTCATATTGTGAAACAACATAATGTTGTTAATGTGAAACAATGTAGTGTTGTTTCACATGGTGAAACAATGTAGTACTGTTTCACATGGTAAAACAATGTAGTTTCTTATTTATTGTGAATAATATAATTAATGTCGCTAAAGTGAAACAATAAATTGTTGTTTCACAAGGTGAAACAATGTACTCTTGTTTCACAATTTGAAAACAAAACAAAAGTTGACGTACAATGTAATGTGAAACACTAAAGTGTTGTTTCATATTGTGAAACAACACAATGTTGTTAATGTGAAACAAGGTAAAATAGTTTCACTTGGTGAAACAATGTACTATTGTTCACAATGTAAAAAAAAACCACATTGACGGGAAATGTGATGTGGAATACTGAAATGTTGTTTTACCACGAGTTAAATCATTTCTATTGTTTTATGTAAAAATTGCAATTATTAAAGAAAATGAAAAAAAAATATATAATGATACTCGTGTCAAATTAAAGTAAATAAAATGTTCACTTTTTATATAAAGTTTTTGATTAAAATTTTTATTGTAATTAATATAATTTTGATTTAAAAAGGAAATAGTGTTTAATTTAAATTATATAATTTCAATAAGAGAAAAAAAATGAAGAGATTTACTTTTATGCCCTTTTAAGAGTTATGTTTGTATGTAAATGACATTATATATGCAAAATGTTACCTTACAACTCTCACCATTGATTAATCTTGATTGTAGTTGAGATTGGTTCTTATAGCTCTCAATCTTTTCGTGATTCTCATTTGATTTAACCCTTATATATGTGTGTGTGTGTGTGTGTGTGTATATATATATATATATATATATATATATAGGGATGAGTTATGGTGCAAACCAAGATATTTGTAAAAACCATGCAAAGCCATGTGAATCATTGATTTGATTAATCAATGGTTAAGATTAAATTGGTCCAATTATGTTAACAATGAATTTTTTTTAAAAAGAGGAAAATATTAGAAAAGGGGCATATTCGTATTTTCTAATTAGATTTCAAATAAGGAATTGAGGGTTTCAAATTATACAAACGATTTTTTAGATTACAAACCATTGATCCGATTTTCAAAAAAATGAGATTCAATTCCATTTGAGATTCTCAACAATTTTACACGGTTTTTAAAAAAATAAGATTCTTACCAATTTTATTTTAAAAATGAACTTAAAAAATTATATATTTTAGATTCTCAACAATTTTATTCGGTTTTAACAAAATAAGATTCTTAACAATTTTATATTTAAAAATGAAATTAAAAAATAATATTATTAACGGCAATGAAACTGTTTTTTTGTTTGATTATACAATTATGTTTCATTACTCAATTGTGTTATATTTGTTTCATTACACAACCGTGTTTCATCGAGGCACCAACCGGTAACCCATGATAAATAAAAGGAAGGGAACCCCAACCACATCCCAAGTTTCTAGACCACAATTTGACTTCCTCCTCGCATACCCCGATCCTGAAGATCTTGCTTTTGCTTACGTTGATCTTCAAACCCGAGACCTCTTGAAAACAACGAAGGATTTTCAAGATTTTCAAGATATTTTTTAAATTTACTAAATCCCATTTTCCAAAAAATACCACATCGTCCGCGTATTGTAGGTGTGACACCATTTCTTCCTTGCTTCCCACTTTGATGCCCTCGAAAAGACTCAACTCTACCGCTTTCTCCGTTAACAAATGATGACCTTCGGCCACCACTAGGAATAGGAAAGGGGCTAGGGGATCCCCTTGTCTTAGCCCTTTTTCCATCTTAAATTCCTTGGTTGGGGTCCTGTTTATAAAAACCAACATGGTTGCGGATGAAAGACAAGACTTGATCCAATTTCTCCATTTACTCCCGAAACCCAAAGCCTCTAAGCTCTCTAATTAAAAGTGTATCACCCTAAAATTCGGGTAATTTTGAAAATTGAAATTTCGGCAATACAACGTTTATAAATAGGGCAAACCACCCATAATGGGTAACAGCGTAAGCATTTACAAAACCTGTAAGGAAGTATGGGAGACGACAACAAACTAATCTAAACCACATCTAGCTAGATTACATAGGTTGTCAACCCAATACCAAAAATGAATTAACTGTTTTAAATGCTAAGTTTCCAAAAATAACTATCATCCAAAAATGCCCTCAAGAGACCACACTCTTCTCTCAACCCCTTGACGACCCACCGCTAAAGGAACCTGTTATACACATCATTTGAGAAAAAGTGTTAGGCTTAAAGCCTAGTGAGAACATACAGTTTATATGAGAGATAATAAGAAGAATTAATTGCAACATAAATAAACTGTTTTCATAAATGATTTGATAAGCACATAGTGACCTTCTGGCCCAGACTTCATCTTGCGATGACGGGAAGATGTAACACCCTAAAAACCAGAGTGAGTTTAAAACGCGGAAACTGGACAAATAAACATCAACACTTGGTATAAACCTCCCAAAATAGGGAAATGTACTTAACCTTTACAAACCTGAATACTGATATTGAACTCAACAACAAACTAATCTAAACATAACCTATCTAGATTACATCGGTCGTTAATCCAATATCACCAAAAGAATGGGACTTAAACAATTGCCCAACATCAATACTAGTCATCTCAAAAATCCCCGAGACCAAGCTTGTCACTCAAGCCCTTAGAAACCCACCGCTAACGGGAACCTGTTATACACATCATTTGAGAAAAAGTGTTAGGCTTAAAGCCTAGTGAGAACATACAGTTTATAAATTTCAAGAGATATAAACAATTGTATCATAAGGAAATCTTTTCAATAAGGTTTAATTTTCAAATGAAACTTTTGCCACAACCAGGCCTTATAAATGTAAACTCATCATATGATGACAAAGATAATCAGTTTTACCAAGGATTGTAGCGTAACACAAAGTAGGCCACAATCCGAGTTATGAGTCGAAACACTTGGAATCCTTGGCCACGAACTACAAAGGTCCGTACTACGATGTGAGGGAGGGCCCTCGAGGAAACCAAGTCAAACTCGTTCACTAGGACTACCATATGACCCTTAGCTAGTAACCGATCTCACATAATCGTACCAAATTTCCCCCGAGGATCATATGCATCCATAGCTACAAATAAGGGAAAATATGATCCATGGCTAGTAACCGGTCTTGCAAAACCGTACCAAATGGCCCTCGAGGATCATATACTTCCATTTTTACAAAGAGGGGAAAAGACATCCCAAATATAAGTCGACTCAATACCTAGGGATCCACTAGTAATGGTACAGACTCGTCACAACAACATATGTGACCAACCATAGATAGTCATATGGTATAAAATAACATTTATAAACAAAATGCATTTTCAAGTTTAACTTCTGGTAAGAATGAAAATCATCAAAATGAACTTTAAACATTCTTTCAAGTAATCCACATAAATGTGCAAGTAAAACCTCCTTTTACTTCAAATAAGATGGAACCCATCATTTTAGTCGAAAATGATCGGGAACCCTAAAATCACCAAAAACTCAAGTTATGTCAAAATGTAGAGAACTTAAATCCATACCGTAGAAATACTTTGGATTTCAAAAATATAAGTTTTGACATGTATAAAGTTTATAAAAGGTAGTAGGAACTCACCCAATAGGTTTTAGACGAAAACTCGAAAACTAGATATCGACCACCGAGAGAAGACGAAGCTTTCTATACCGAACCCTTGCTAGATACACTTAATACTAGCAACACAAGACAGATTGAAGAAAGAGAGAGAGAGAGAGAAAAGAGATAGAGATATTTGAGATTACAAAACCAAATGAGATATTTCCAGGAATATCTCTTTTAAACCACCCAGCCACCGCGCGGGTTATGGCGCAGGCTAGGTCGCACCGTGACTCGCGCCGGCCACTGACCTTGCTTCTTCTTCCAAAATGGTCTAACGAAACTCGGGGTGTTACAATCCTCCCCAACTTGGGAATGATTTCGTCCCCGAAATCTCATCTACTCGAAAAGACGAGGATATCTTCGCTTCATATCCTCCTCATCTTCCCACGTCACGTTGGCTCTCCGATGATGCTTCCACTGCACCTTGACCATAGTGACCTCTTTGTGACGCAACTTCTTAGACTTTCTCTCTAAGATAGCGTCAGGATCTTCTACACAACGGTTACCCTCGTCCACTCTTAACTCTAAGAGGGGAATGACGCTTTCTTCCTCCGGCAAACACTTCCGAAGGTAACAAATATGGAACGTGTTGTGGATTCTGCTCAACTCTGGCGGCAGTTCTAATTGGTAGGCTCGTAAACCCACCCGCTTAAGCACTTTGAAAGGTCCAAGGAAACGGGGAATCAGCTTCCCACGTTTTCCGAACCTGATAATGCCCTTCCAAGGAGATACCTTAAGCAACACACGGTCGCCCACCTGAAACTCCATCGGTCGCCTCTTCTTATCGGCATAGCTCTTCTGCGGATCTTGAGCCGCTTTCAACCTTTCACGAATGCATTTGACTTTATCGGCCGTCTCTTACACGATTTCAGGTCCGGTGAATTGCTTCTCTCCCGCTTCAAGCCAACACACGGGAGTTCGGCACTTCTGCCCGTACAACGCCTCAAATGGTGCCATTCCAATACTCGAGTGGTAGCTATTGTTATAAGCAAACTCCACCAAAGGTAGGTGAGAGTCCCAACTACCCCCGAAATCAATGACACAAGACCTCAACATGTCTTCCAAAGTTTGGATCGTTCTCTCGCTTTGCCCGTCGGTTTGTGGATGGTAAGCCGTACTCAACTTAACTCGCGTACCAAGCTCTTTCTGAAACCCATCCCAAAAGTTCGAAGTGAACCGACTGTCGCGATCCGACACGATCGACAAAGGGTATTCCATGCCTCGAGACCACTTCATCGATATAAAGTTTTGCTAACCTGTCCATCAGTAAAGTCTCGCGCATAGCCAAGAAGTGAGCGCTTTTTGTCAATCTATCGACTATTACCCAAATGGTATCGTGACCTCGAAGAGTTTTAGTCAACTTTGTCACGAAGTCCATGGTAATATGTTCCCACTTCCACTCAGGAATCTCTAAGGACTGAAGACTCCCATACGGACGTTGATGTTCGGCCTTAACTTGCGAGCACGTCACACCACGCTCCACATAACGCGCCACATCAAGCTTCATTACTGAACACCAATAATGAAACTTCAAGTCCCTGTACATCTTTGTACTTCCCGGATGAATGGAATACTTGGGCTTGTGAGCATGTTCAAGCAATAGATCACGGTTACCCCCAACTCTGGGCACCCACACATGACCGCTAAACAGTTTTACCCCACGACTATCTTCCGTTAAGAGCAATCGCTGCTTTGCCATGACTTCCTCCTTGAGATTTTCTTCCAACAAAGCTTCAACCTGCGATGTCTTGATCTTCCAACAAGACTAGACACTAATTCGATTTTCAAATGGGTAGCCCGAATACTTCCGCTATAGTCCTTCCGACTTAACGCATCGGCTACAACGTTAGCCTTACCGGGATGGTAAAGCAATTCACAATCGTAATCCTTGAGCAACTCGAGCCACCGCCTCTGCCTCATGCTCAACTCTTTTTGATCAAAGACGTACTTCAACTCTTATGATCTGTGTAGAGCGTACATTTTGTGCCATAAAGATAATGTCGCCAAAGCTTCAAGGCGAACACCACCGCTGCTAACTCCAAATCGTGGGTAGGATAGTTCTTCTCGTGTATCTTAAGTTGCCTCGAGGCGTAAGCGATTACTTTGCCTCTTTGCATCAACACACATCCTAATCCCATCTTCGAAGCATCTCTATAGACCACGAAGTCTTCTAACCCTTCCGGCAACGACAAGATTGGAGCTTCACACAAATTCTTTTGCAGAATACGGAACGCCTTCTCTTGCGTTTCGGTCCAATCGAACTTCACATTCTTCCGAGTCAAAACTGTCAAGGAAGAAGCGATCTTCGAAAAGTCTTGAATAAATCTCCGATAGTACCCCGCCAGACCCAAGAAACTGCGGATCTCGGACGGACTCTTGGGAGACTCCCAATTCATCATAGCTTCAATCTTGGAGGGGTCCACTTTCACTCCGTCTCGAGTGACAACGTGACCCAAGAATTGCACTTCTTCAAGCCAAAAGTCGAATTTGGAAAACTTGGCGTACAATCTTTCTTTTCTCAACACATCGAGAACTTCGCGCAGGTGTTGCTCGTGCTCTAACTTGCTCTTAGAGTACACGAGTATATCATCAATGAATACGATGACCGACTTGTCGAGGAATGGTCGGCACACCCTATTCATCAAATCCATAAATACCGCTGGTGCGTTCGTTAGGCCAAAAGGCATTATAAGAAACTCATAATGGTCGTAACGCGTTCTGAAAGCTGTCTTCGGAACGCCTTCTTCTCTTACCTTCACTTGGTGGTAACCCGAACGTAAGTCGATCTTGGAAAAACACCCCGCTCCTTGGAGTTGATCGAACAGGTCGTCAATCCTGGGAAGCGGATACTTGTTCTTCACTGTTGCTTTGTTCAGTTCACGATAATCGATGCACATTCTCATTGTGCCATCCTTCTTCTTGACAAACAAGACCGGAGCTCCTCACGGCGACGAGCTCGGTCTTACGAAACCCTTCTCCAAAAGCTCTTGGAGTTGTACCATCATCTCTTGCATCTCCGCTGGTGCTAACCAGTAAGGGGATCTAGCAACAGGAGCCGCTCCCGGTACGAGATCAATCCGAAACTCTACTTGGCGATCGGGTGGTAACCCGGGAAAGTCGTCCGGAAAGACGTCTGGAAACTCAGGCACAATCTTCACATCTTCAAAGTTTAACTTCTCTAGCTTGGCGTCGATCACGTAGGCTAGGAAAGACGAGCATCCTTTCACCAAACACCTGCGTGCTTTAGTCATGGTGATTATTGCCACATCTCCCTTCCTCTTCTCACCATAAATCACAACAACTTCGCCATTGGGATTGGGAAGTCGAATTAATTTCTTGGAACATACAAACTCGGCATGATTGTTCGCTAACCAATCCATGCCGACCACAACATCAAAACCCCCGATTAACATCGACAACAAATCAATAGGGAAATCTCTCCCTTCGATTCCAAGAGTACACTTCTTCATAACATCTCGGATCAGAACTTGACTACCATCTGCTATCTCAACCACTAACGCATCCTCAAGACTAGTAGTGGGCATAGCAATCTTTGGACAGAACAACTCAGATATAAAAGAGAAACTGGCACCCATATCGAATAAAACATGAGCAGGTACTGAGTTTATAAGAAATATACCCGATACCACATCAGCTGATGCCTTGGCCTCATCGGCCGTCATCTGAAACGCTCGACCCGGAACCCTAGATGGATTCTCTCTCTTCTCAGACGCGCTACCCGACTTGAGCTTCGGGAAATTTCTCCTCACGTGCCCCGGTGCCTTGCACTCGAAGCAGATAATCCCTCTGATTGAACAGGCACATGAGAAGTGGTCAGACTTCCCACACTTGATGCAAAGTTGAGGAGCGGTGTTACAGCTACCGTGGTGCTTGGTTCGGCATCGCCGACACCATCTAGCTCCTTGATAGCCGTTGAAGCTTCGGTTTCCGACAAAAGGTCGGGTTCTCTTGGGAGGTACTGAACTGCTTTCCCACTTCCTCTTTTCAGCAACCGCCACAGCCTTCTCCGTAATTTCCTCAACCCTCCGATGGCTCACAACGCGATCCTCGATCACTTTCAGCAGAAACTCCTGCTCTTTAGCCATAGCTTCATCCATTGCCAACATCATGCTGGCCATCAACTCGGATTGGAAATCGTATCCCTGACGACTGGGTGGGACGGAGCCAGGTCTACCTGCGGAAAGACCTCTGGTCCCCCACCTAGTACTGGCTGAACAGGTAGGCGCCCAACGACTTTAACCCCAACCGGTTGAACAACGATTGAGGCTGTCGCCTCGACACCATATGCACGCGTACACGGTTTACCGCGCGTACTCACCATTCTGATCTGCTACACAGGACAGAGAAAGAGAGACGAGAAGGGTAGGGTAAATACAAAGGAAAACGTACTACCATATTACCAATTGTCAGAGTAATAGCAAATCAAGCACAATCACGTATAAATATTCTCATAATAACATTAGCTAAGTGAGATTATGAATATACAATACATGGAGGTTCTTAATACCGTCGCCACAACGTTCGATAACTATAATTTCCGTCGACTCTAAGACCAACCCATCTTAGAAGTTCTACCCAAACTCACGAATCAATGCTTAGCATACTCAGTCTAAGTCTAGACATCTTACATTCATGCCTAGATCACTTAAACTAGGGCTCTGATACCAACTTGTAACACCCTAAAAACCAGAGTGAATTTAAAACGCGGAAACTGGACAAATAAACATCAACACTTGGTATAAACCTCCCAAAATAGGGAAATGTACTTAACCTTTACAAACCTAAATACTGATATTGAACTCAACAACAAACTAATCTAAACATAACCTATCTAGATTACATCGGTTGTTAATCCAATATCACCAAAAGAATGGGACTTAAACAATTGCCCAACATCAATACTAGTCATCTCAAAAATCCCCGATACCAAGCTTGTCACTCAAGCCCTTAGCAACCCACCGCTAACGGGAACTTGTTATACACATCATTTGAGAAAAAGTGTTAGGCTTAAAGCCTAGTGAGAACATACAGTTTATAAATTTCAAGAGATATAAACAATTGTATCATAAGGAAATCTTTTCAATAAGGTTTAATTTTCAAATGAAACCTTTGCCACAACCGGGCCTTATAAATGTAAACTCATCATATGATGACAAAGATAATCATTTTTACCAAGGATTGTAGCGTAACACAAAGTAGGCCACAATCCGAGTTATGAGTCGAAACACTTGGAATCCTTGGCCACGAACTACAAAGGTCCGTACTACGATGTGAGGGAGGGCCCTCGAGGAAACCAAGTCAAACTCGTTCACTAGGACTACCATATGACCCTTAGCTAGTAACCGATCTCACATAATCGTACCAAATTTCCCCCGAGGATCATATGCATCCATAGCTACAAATAAGGGAAAATATGATCCATGGCTAGTAACCGGTCTTGCAAAACCGTACCAAATGGCCCTCGAGGATCATATACTTTCATTTTTACAAAGAGAGGAAAAGACATCCCAAATATAAGTCGACTCAATACCTAGGGATCCACTAGTAATGGTACAGACTCGTCACAACAACATATGTGACCAACCATAGATAGTCATATGGTATAAAATAACATTTATAAACAAAATGCATTTTCAAGTTTAACTTCTGGTAAGAATGAAAATCATCAAAATGAACTTTAAACATTCTTTCAAGTAATCCACATAAATGTGCAAGTAAAACCTCATTTTACTTCAAATAAGATGGAACCCATCATTTTAGTCGAAAATGATCGGGAACCCTAAAATCACCAAAAACTCAAGTTATGTCAAAATGTAGAGAACTTAAATCCATACCGTAGAAATACTTTGGATTTCAAAAATATAAGTTTTGACATGTATAAAGTTTATAAAAGGTAGTAGGAACTCACCCAATAGGTTTTAGACGAAAACCCGAAAACTAGATATCGACCACCGAGAGAAGACGAAGCTTTCTATACCGAACCCTTGCTAGATACACTTAATACTAGCAACACAAGACAGATTGAAGAGAGAGAGAGAGAGAAAAGAGATAGAGATATTTGAGATTACAAAACCAAATGAGATATTTCCAGGAATATCTCTTTTAAACCACCCAGCCACCGCGCGGGTTATGGCGCGGGCTAGGTCGCGCCATGACTCGCGCCACCCACTAGAACTCGCAACCAAACAGCGCACCGCGCGGGTTATGGCGCGGGTACACTCGCGCCGATACTCGCGTCGCCCACTGGAAAACCCAAATAAGCAGTGCACCGTGTGGGTTATGGCGCGGGCTAAGTCGCGTTGTGACTCGCACCGGCCACTGACCTTGATTCTTCTTCAAAAATGGTCTAACAAAACTCGGGGTGTTACAGAAGAACCCGAATTCCAAGGATCGTGGCAAAACACAAAGTAAGTCAGTTTCCGAGTTTTGAGCTCACCATACTAGGATCAAGGCCACGAACATGCCGGCTCGTACTAAGATGTGGGGGAGGACACCGACTGATCCCTAGTCATGCTCATTCACTAGGATTTACATTTACGACCCACGACTAGTAACCGGTCCCACATAACCGTACCAAGTTGCCCTCTAGGGTCCAATGTCTCAACTAGCTACATACGGGAGTTACCCCCAAATAATAAGTCGACTCTATACCTATGGATCCACTTGTAATAGTCTAGACTTGTCACAATAACTCTTGTGACCAACTATAATCAAACATATAGTTCATATGACCATTTATTTCTCAAATCACATTTTTGTGGTTAACTGCTGATAAGAAATACAAAGCCCAAACATGAATCATAAGGCTATAGTTTCATTTTCAAATATGTTTCCTTACCGAGTAAACATTTCAAGTGTAAGAAACTATTTAAATGCAACATGGATTTCCTCAAGATTAAACCATTTATTTCCTTTTCGCAAACTAACACTTTCAACCAAAAATACCCATAATATGATTAAAACATAAACTTGTCTAAAAACCACAAGTTGAACATTTACTCATCAAAATGTGAAACCAATCATATTTGTAATTCCAAGACATGGGTTATCTCTTTATTTTATAGAATGGTAAGAAACCCTAGAAATCCCCAAATACCAAGTTAGGTCAAAATCTCATCAACAAAGAAAATGTGAACAAGGAGATATCTAGAAGTCAAAAATGCATTTTGATGTGTATAAAGTTTAAGAAAAGGGAAGTATGAACTCACAATGGGTTTATTCCAAACCCTAGAAATTTCTAGTTGGAGAGGTCTAGCACTTGAGACTTGAGATCTTCACAATAATCACTTTACCACCTAGAATGAGCATTAATGGATCTTAGGTTTTCATTAACTAGAATTGAATGAAGAGAGAGAATAGAACTTACCTAGGGTTCCAGAAAATCGCCCCTCTCAAAGATGGAATGACATAAATGAAGCTAAGGTCGGTTGGGGTCTGATTAATACAAAAAACCCCGCTCGCGACCTTGCCCAGCGAGAGTGACGTGGTCACAATCGTTGGGGCACAATCGCCCGCTCAAAGGAGCTCTCGGTACCTCTCCCGCAAGAGTGCCCGGTGAGAGTGACATTGGTCACAATCGTCGGGGCACAATTGCCCCAACTGTACCGAGGGTTATACCCCCTTCGCGATTGTGACCTGCAAGAGTGACCAGGTGTCACAATCGCCAGACCTGCTCCGATCCTCGAATTTGATCGCAACGCTACCCAACTCTTCCTGATTTTACGGATCTAATTCAGGCGATTAATGATCCAACATAAGACAAAAGTAGTATATGGTTCCTCGGTCAAACTTACCGAAATTTCGGGTGTCACAAAAAGGAACGACCACTCCATGCTATCGTAGGCTTTTTCAAAATCCATTTTAAAAAGCAAGCCCCGTTTCTTTTTTATCATTACAAAATCTACCACCTCATTTGTGATTAGCACTCCATCAAGAATGGAGCGGCCTTTGATGAAAGCACTTTGAGTTTTACTAATAATCTTTCCCAACACGGATTTCAACCTCTCCACCAAGACTTTCGCCACTATTTTATAGAAGACTCCAATCAAGCTTATTGGCCGAAATTCCCCCAAACCCGATGGATTTACATTTTTTGGGATCAACGTTAAAAAGGATGCGATACAACCCCAACTAATATCTTCTTTTTCCCAAAACCAAAGCACCGCCTTTAACAAGTCCTCCTTAATAATTCCCAAAAAAAAATTATAAATGTGAAAGTGAAATCGTCCGGTCCGGGTGCTTTGTTCCTCCCACATCCTTTTACCGCATTCCATATTTCCTCCTCCGTGAAAAGGCCTCTCTAAAGCTTCGACATCCTCTCTTGTCAACTTTTCATAATTGCCACCATTCACTCGGTCCACCTTCCTTCCTTTGTGTAGAGAATTTTCCTTTGAAATATTCGAACACGTATTCTTTGATTTTCGAGGGTTCATCTGTAATAACCGGGTTCAAAATTTGATAATTTTGGGAGTTGGGTGAAAAGTTAAGCGAGACCTAAAGTTTAAGGGGGTTAAATGAAATTTGGGTTGTATATATATAGATTTCAACCCTAAAGATATTTATCTCATTCTCATTCCTGATATTTGTGTGAGCGGCTGAAGGAGAACGAGAGCAAGGAGAAAGGGGGGCTAGGTCTCGAAGGATCGATCGGTTCTCTTCAAATCAAGGTATGATTCTAGCCTAATACTCCCATCTAAGTGTTATAGTCGGTAAATAATCTCGTTGTTGAGCTTTTTAACCGTGTCATTGGGCGATTTGAGGATCTGAGGTTTTTTCTTCGAAGTTTTGAAATCGCCTTGGGCGAGTTTTTTTTTGAATGTCGACCGGACCCGG
Organism: Arctium minus; assembly: GCA_954870635.1. Taxonomy (NCBI): domain Eukaryota; kingdom Viridiplantae; phylum Streptophyta; class Magnoliopsida; order Asterales; family Asteraceae; genus Arctium; species Arctium minus. Next base: position 37,346,465 of record OX941080.1, on the reverse strand, counting down.
GGAGACCAGTGACCGGGGTGTCGACCGGGGTGGCCCAGTGTGTCGTTTTTATATGTTTTAGTCAGAGAGAGAGTGTGTGTGTGTGTTATCTGCGTTTTGGTTTACCGACTTATCGGTGTTGTCGTAGGTAGTGAATCGTTAGAAAGCGGACTTTAAGCAAAAAGGATCTGAGGTGAGTCTTTCAACTAAATCTGTTTACGATTCTGAAAGTTATTTGATAAATGTGAGTTTTCTGAACTGCACACTTTTATTATCAAAAGTCTTTGAAGGTTTAATTAAACGTTGATTTAGTTATGTTGGCATGTTCATGCTATGTTTATATAAACGTGCTTTATATATTGTTGATAATTAGATGTATGTATACATTTAATTCGGAAGTTGTGACCTAAGTCGGGGAGTGTGGCCCGCCTGATCGTACCGGGGAGTGTGGCTCGTTTATGCCATTGGGGTGTGTCCCCAAAAATAAGGCAGTGCGAGACAGACACACCGTCTTTGACGGCAGTGTTGGTCAGTAGTGTGAGTTACGCACGAGATGCGTAAAGATCTGTTTAAATGTTTTAAATGATATTTGAACTGTGGCATTAGCGCTTGGAGGGTACTCACTAGACCATCGGTCTAACCCTCGCTCTTTCAAAACTATAACTTTTTTTTCAGGTTATCGCAAGGTAGCAAGTACTGGTAAGGATAAGGAGAAGTTGTGAGCTTTTCCCAGATGCTAGAAGACTCGTTGTAGTAGTTTTCCTTCTGACTCAGTTGTGTAATAGGTTGTAGTTGCAAACCTTGTTTATTGAATTGTAGGCTTGGGGCCGTTTTGGATTGGAATGTTATATTATGTTGCAATTGAATTGTGCGGGTTGTTACATCATCCGTCCAAACCGAATTTATATTCATACCACGAATATTATTTTTCCTGTCCCTCCGCATGAAAAAATTTTGTGTTCTCGTCCCCTTCCCCAATCCATTTCACTTTTGCTTTTTGTGTTGCCATGCTATTTCTCTTTTCCTCCAACTCGAGCCATCTTTTTCTTGCTTGTACCCACCGCTCTCTTTCCTCTTCCGCCCATCGATTTATTTCTGCTTCTTTCTCTTTTTTTTACACTTTTTCTTTTAGCCGATTCACTTCTTCTTCCAATTTTTCAAACCTATCTTTGCTCCAAGACTTAAGCTTCTCTTTGACATTTTTCATCTTATCTCTAAACATGCAATCCACCCGAGTTATAAAGACTTCCAAGTTCCAAGCACCCTCTACCCCTTCTTCCATGCCTTCCTCTTTTAGCCACGCATCAAAAACCTTGAACGGTTTTGGCCCAAAGTCAATCCGATCTTTATAAAGCAATATAGGCGCATGGTCAAACCATTTCCTATCCAACGCCCTAACTCCCACATCCTTCCATAACAAGCAAAAGTCGTTCGTTGCAAGAAAACGGTCCAACTTGCTAAATTTTAGACCGTTGTCACTTACCCTTGTAAATTTATTCCCTCCCATTGGAATTTCCAATAAATTTCTCTTTCTAATAAATTCATTGAAATCGTTCACCCCATGAGCGTTTGTTACCGAGTTTAGCCTTTCGTGAGCTCCCCTTACTTCATTGAAATCCCCAAAAAGACACCATTTTACCTCCTCTTTCGTTACCAACATTTCCAATTTTTCTCATGTCTCTCTTCTTTCTTTCGCTTCCCTTGGACCGTAGACATTTACTAGTCCAATCCAACCATCTACATCCTTCCATTTCCCAATCACCGCCAGAAACGTTTCTTCCTCTAACACATAAACACATTGGAACACGTTCTTGTCCCAAATGGTTAGAAGCCCACCTGATTTTCCCATGGCCTCAACCTGAGCAAAATCACCATTTTCCACCACTCACATCTATCTGATTTGAGCCTCCTTCCATTTGTAAGCTTCTTTGTTTTAATAACTGTTTAGTTTTGTTTTTGGCTCTGTATGTTTGATCTTATTTCTCTTGGTCTCGATTCCTTTTGTTCATACGCAAATTCTTCTATATGTTTGCCTACTGGGTCGGGTGTTATGTGTGTTATTCATCCAATTTATTTTATGTATATCTAGAGTTGTGATATTTATGTATGATATACTATATTTTACGCCTAACACCAAATATAAGCAAGGTGTTTGGTTTTGACTTACTACCACAAAATCGCGTTTATAGGATACAAAAATTATAGAGTATTTACAGTACTTAAGTTTATATGACCAAACATTTGTGTGTCCTACATAAAAGTGTTGTAATAAGTTTATATGACACTTTTGAGCCTATTAAAAAGATTTTTAGAACACTTTTTATACAATGTGTCCTATTAGTCCTTTAATAGGATACTATTTGAAAACAATATCTAGTAAAACAAGTGTCTTATAAAAAAGATGTGTTTATAGGACACTAAGGTGTTGTTTTGTAGGTTTTCCATCAAGTCTTTTATGGATAAATTGTCTGTGTGGATTAATTGTCTGTATAGGTTAGGAAGGTTTTTGTTTGAAAGAGTTTTTTCATAGATGGAGGGAACATATTTTTTAATTGGGAGAGCCAAATTTGGAAAAACCTTACCTTTCTACATAAAGTTTCCCCCTATATGCTTACTAGATAAGCCACTTTCTATATCATTAAGCCATTATCAAACAATCATGTGTAGCTTCCTACATAAGTTGTGAGTCTCATTAAGCTCATTAATCTATTAACAAGTTGGCCCTAAGTGTCCTATAAAATGGTTAATGTGACAATTAATTTGTTTCAAAAGTATCCTAAAAAGTTTGTTAAGACGCCCAAAAAGGTTATATAAACTTATTACAACACTTATAGATACGACACACAAATGTTTGGTGCAATAAATTTAAGTCCTATAAAGTAGTCTATAAGGACACTTAAACATTTTAAGCGTCCTATAAACTCGATTTTGTTGTAGCGCTTTTTGTTAAATTGTGACAATCCATATCACATCAACAAAGAGAGAGATTTGTGAGTTTATTACTACAACTCGTCACACTTGGATATAAAATTAGATTAATGAGCTTCTTATAAGTTCAAAGTTGTGGGTTATCAAAAAAAAATCCTATCACAGTTTTAAGTTATTTGAAGGCTATTGAGCTAGTTTGTCCCTTTGGATTATAGAATGTTACACTTATTAATAACCTTTTCATGTTTTTATGTTGATTTGAAGATTATTGGGTTCACACATGTGCTTGAGGGCTTTACAAATAGTGTAAGAGTTACAAGAAAAATGTGCTTCAGCGACACGCCTTTAGCGACGACATGTTTCATCCACAAGCTATAGCGACAACATGTCGTCTCTATAAACCATTTTTGATGATAAATGGAATTTTTGTGACGACAAAAGTAGTTGCTAAAACCTCTTGAGTAATGCATCAACTCTGGTAGTGATTATTGATGTGTTTGTTTGATGAGTACGTCAGTAATAAAATTGGAGGAGTTTGTAACAACTGTTAGGAATTGGGATTTGGAGATGATTAGAGGACTAGATAGTATATATAGTTGGGTCATGAATGTACACTTTCGAAATACAATAATCCATCCCTTATAGCCTTTGGTGACGGGCGGTGTGTACAAGACCCGGGAACGGATTCACCGCCTTATTGGGACCGACGATTAATCCAAGGAAAACTCTTATCTCAAAGGCTATGAGATCAAGTCCTTATATATATATATATATATATATATACATATATATAGGGTTGGGTTCACGTGAGACCAACCTGTTTTCGTGAGACCCGTGAGACCATAAAATAAAACTAAAATTTCACAACGATTCATTGTGAAGGTACGAAAATACAGCGAATCTTCACTACAAAAACACTGTGAAGGTTTACCTTTACAATACCTTCACAGTCTTTTGATGTAAAGGTTTAATGTTATTTTTGAGGTCTCCTGGGTCTCACGAAAATAGTGTGGTCTCACATGATCTCAAATATATATATATATATATATATATATATATATATATATATATATCCTATATTCTCTTTTACATTATTCATATAAGAAATCGATAGTTACTAACGGGTAAGATTGGTTATAACCGTTAATGGATAGATAGGGAACAATTACAACTGTATCCGAACTCTGATTGCACAGACCATAAGTCTCATTGTAAAGACCTTAATTCTGATTCTATAGTCCAGAGTTTCAGACTCACTCAACTTTCTACCAATTTCAAGAAGGTTTCTAACCTTCTGAAATTCGTCTAGATCATCCCGAAACTTGAATTCTCTAAGTCTAACTCTTCTAAAATCCATAAACCTCAGGGCTCGGCCCCTTAACCCCGCTAGGGGTGCTCCCCTAGAACCCTGCGAGAAGGCGCGAGCCCTTGACCCTGCCTGGTGGCGATCTAAGGTGATAGGGATAATGTTTGTGAGTGTGCATTCTGCACCTCCTAACTCACTTATGTTTGTCTTATCACTTCATTTGATCTCAAGTACATCACAATTATACTAAAATGATTGATGACACTAAAATCATGCACAACAACGCATTCCACTTTGACAAAGAGAGAGATTTTTGAGTTCTAATAACTCCTAGATTATTATTGAGTAATAACTTTTATAACAATTTTAAGTTGATTTAGATATTATTGTGTTAGTTCACTTAAATTATTATTGCAAATTGGTTTAGCTTGGCTGAATTTCACTTACTTTTTTGAACATCTTTTATAGTATGATGCTTAGAGGGGGTTTATACGAGAACAATATATATTTAATAAAACACGAGAATTGTCGAGTACATACAAAATAATATATGATTCACGTACAAAATTATATATAATTCACGCGACTTTAGGTCGCGCCAAAGGTCACCCGCGCCCGTTTTTTTACCGGGTTAATGTAAAATCACATATAATTTTGTACATGATCTGTTGTTTTTTATTGTTTACTTATTTTCTTAAATAGTTAGCATTATCATTAGAACTTTCCACATAATAGTTATATCTTAAATATGATTTATTAATATTTAGTGTTCTTTTAACCTATTTTATGGTGAGCTTAATTTAAATTTGAACGTAACCCTTTCTATCTTGAAAAGAAAATGCTTCATTGATAAATATACAAATTTGAAAAGATAATGTGTTGAGTACTTGAGTAATAGGATCGTTGCTAATTATTCCTTCACCTTAATTAGGAAATATGAGAAAACATAAAAAAAAATGTTTTTACATTGATCAACATGCATTTAGTTAACAAAACAAAACAAATTATTCTAAAAAAACAAGGATTTTTATGATTTTAGTTTAAGATCATATCGATATATTTTTCAATTACTTTTTAGTTTAAGATGGTCATCAGACCCTTTAAAAATACTCACTTGCAGTCAGTTTAGTTTATTATTATTATTATTATTATTATTATTATTTTTTAATGTTATCTTAGCCATTAAGTTACACATAGAGATTCGAGATAAACTGTTTTCTATTATAAATTAAGTTTGTGCCCTCTTTTTAAATGAATTGATAAGTATGAACGCTTATCTTTCACCCTATTCCAAATTTAATGTGTTTGTTTGTATTAATTTGGAAATTTGCTCATTTTTTCACACTTTTCCAGATTTAATGTGTTTATTTGTATTTATTAATTTAGAAATATTGATTAATATATAGAAAAAAGTAGATTAAGTTGTAAGAATTATTTGAATATAATTAAATAATTAATTGAAATATTTTTTAGCCAGATAACTTAAATGCAACCTTTTTTTATTTTACTTTAATAATAATTAGAGATAAATATTTAATTTTATATTTGAAATATTGGTACCTAATATTGGAAATAAATTAAACTTTAACATTATCTGTATTAAATATTAAACGACAATTGATTTAGATAATTATACTTATCCCGAGAATCTTATATCAGTGATAATCTAGTTACATATTTGGATATATATATCTTCTAATATGAGTAGGATAATTCATTAAGTTAATTATCTGATTAACATTAAGATTATTATATATCTTCTATTATTTAAAATTCAAATCTATAGATAAACTAGGACTCCTTATGGGATGAGTCTCTAGTGACTTATAAATAAATGAGATCAAATCCCTATTGCCTACACGAATCTGCATTTAGTTCAGCGTCATTCTGAAGCAAATCGTATAGAGCTTTAGAAGACTTAGATCTAACTTCGGCATCAATCAATTTCGCCGCACCTAACGCGAGTGCTCTAGGTAAGTTTTCTAAACTCTATTATGGTACAATGTTGAATCGATTTTTGATATGTGTTTATGTTCTTACGCTTTTCATTATTGTTATCATATGCTTAAGAATATCTCATATGAATATAACAAATGGTATCAGAGTCTAAATCTACATAGGTTCATAAACCAATTATAGTTTACTGGAAATCTATAATAAAATAAATTTTAAATTTTTTATCCGTTCATTGAGATTGTATTTATCAATTGTGATTTCTTATGCAATATTGATTGGGATTCCATTTAATATTGCTTATATCATGGAAAGAGGCAATGACTCTCTCAACCCTAATCTATATATGTAATAGGTTATTTATTTGTTTTGTTTATTTATTAAATAAACAATTTTATTGAAAAAAATATAAGTGGGATGGTAATTATATAAATCTAAAATATTATATATGTCAATTGAATTTGAGATTCAATCATCAAATTAATTGAATTTGAGTTTCTTAAGCATTAACTTATTTGGATTGATGATTTTTTTTCCATTAAAAGTAAGTCGATAAATTGTTCCTCTTGAGTATTCGGTTGTATTACCTTAAAGCATCTCCAACAGCATTGCTAAAATAGAAAACTTTGGCTTTTTCTTTGCTATTCCTCTCCAACAGCTTTGCTATATGGTTTGCTAAAATAGAGAAAGATCAAAAAATCTCTAAATATAGAGAATTCTCTATAATCTCTAAATTGGAGAGAGAAAATATTATTTTATTCAATCCAACTAATAAGATTCAATTTTTAACATTTTATTTTAAGTTTTTTTTTAAAAAGTGTGTTGGAATGATAAATTATGGAATATTATAATAATATAAATAATGATTGATTCTCTAAAATAGAAAAACTGTTGGAGTTGGAAGAAAATGTTTATAGAGATTTTGACTTTCCATTCTCTATTTTAAAAAAGATTTAGCAATGCTGTTGGAGATGCTCTTAATGAATTATGGAATTTTTATATATTTTTGTGCCATGTTTTAAAAAATAAAAAGAACGAAAATTTTGGAGGACTTTGACTTTATGCTTTGCTCCACTTTTTATCATAAAGTTTTTTTTCTCCTTTTGTTAGGAGTATTATTTGCCATAAAAAAACCAAGATCCAATTTTTTCTTTTACTTTTTTGGACCAATTTAATTTTTCGGGTCGTATTTATTAATTTTGGTTGAGTTTTATGCACTTATGTAAATTAGTTGTCACAATGTTGTTATCAAACATGTATGTAGGATTAACCTAAATAAATGTTACATATTTTGGGTTTACGTAATTTAATTTTAATTGAATTGGTTATTTTATTTTGAATTTGACCCAATTTTAAAACCAATTGATTAACGATATACTGTCTTTTGGATATCAACTTTTGCTATGTTAATTGAATTGACTATTTTTATTTGAAAGGTAAGACATTTTATTACCAAAACAAAATCAACCGGTACAAATACACCACCAAGATCCGAACCGAACAAGAAAAATACGAAGCAAGGACCAAACCAAACATCAATACACCAAAACTAAGCAACAACTAAACAAAAACACAGCAACCCCTATGGTGGTTCACAAGAGGCGAACCTTACAACGAGCCGAAGAAAACGCGGCCTCCCTTATTACCCAATTTCAAAGATGGCTCGCCACACCGCCGCCACGAAAAGCTGAAACTCGCCGAGCTGTATCACCTCACCGACGCCGGGTCCGATAACCAACTTCGTTTATCAACTTTCCTCCCTTTTCCCCGAAAAGCAATCCACTCGAAACACTTACATTGGAATTCGAAAAAAAGGTCCTCCATCTTTCTTTTTTCTCCTTTGAACACGATTTGGTTCCGATTTACCCAAATAAGGTATCCGAAGCTCCACACCGTCTCCGTCCATAGCAAAGGTCGAGAAGAATTTTCTGTCCCGTGAGAAGGAATATCCAAGAGATCCTTAAGCGAATTAAAATTATCTTTTCTAATTTTCCACCACCGAAGCAACGACCGCCACAAATCGTAAACTTCTTGACATTTTACCAAAGCATGATCAACGGTTTCCACTTCCAAATTACATCTTGGACAAAGAACCGACTCTACATCCAACCCCATATTGTCTAAAACCACTCTACACGGGAGTCTACCCATGTTGGCCTTCCAAAAAAATATACAAATCTTCTTTGGGATCTCCCGTGACCAAATAGTTTCTTCATATTGATCCCCTCCCTCCTCCACCCTCCTATCAATCAAAGACTTTAACTCTTGCACCGAAAAGGACCCCTCCTCACTCACCAACCACTTCACCTTATCATCTACCTCTCTTTTTGGGCTCCATCCTTGAAGCACCTCTCTAAGAGAAACTAACTCCCCTACTTCCCTACCTCGCGGCTCCCTCCTCCAACTCCATTTCCACTCCCAATTATCCTTAGACCACTCCCCCTTATCTGCTATCGACCCATCTTTCTTTGAATCAAGATGATAGAGCCTCTTGAATCTATCCTCCAACCTTTCACCCCCGACCCACCTGTCCGACCAAAAGCTCGTCTCACTACCCTTCCCCACATCCATCCTAAAAGAGGCTTCAAAGTTAATACCCATCTCTCCCAACTCTTTTCCCACTTTAATTATGTTGCACCAAACCGAACTACCCATCCCACCACCTCTCCTACCACTTTCGGCCAAGCCCCCCTCCCTCCCATAAATGCTTTTAATGACTTTAACCCATAGAGCAGTCTTCTCCGTTTTGAATCTCCACCACCATTTACCCAAAAGACCCCAATTAGAAGATTGGAGACTCCCCACGTTAAGACCCCCTCCCTTATATCCTCTCAAAGTCCTCTCCCATTTTACCCGAACCACCCCTTTTTTTATAATCCATACCCTTCCCTCCCCCCCCAAAAAAATGATTTCTCACACTTTATAACTCACGAATCACACCTCTCGCACGAAAAAGCGAGAAGAAGTACAAGGGAAGGCTACCTAGAATCGACCTGACCAAAGTTAGTCTACCACCAATCGAGATCAATTTTGATTTCCACGAACCAAGTTTGTTTTTTACCTTTGCAATTACTTCTTTCCAACTATCAATCTTGCTCATGGATCTTCCCACCGGAAGTCCAAGATATGTGAAGGGCACCTCACTACAACCGCATCCCAATCCTCTTGCCCATAATTGCACCTCCACCAACTGCACGCCCAATCCATATAATTTACTCTTTGCTATGTTAATTTTTAGTCCCGACGCCATTTCGAAACACTTAAGAATTTTCATGAGATTTTTTAAATTTGTGATGCTCCATTTACCAAAAAATATCACGTCATCGGCGTATTGAAGATGTGTTAAGGATATATCTTCTTTACCAATCTTTATGCCTTCAAAGTTCCCTTTTTCTTTTGCTTCCTCCATTAAAACATTCATGCCTTCCGCCACCACTAGGAAGAGAAATGGTGCCAACGGATCTCCTTGTCTAAGACCTTTCTCCATAACGAATTCCTTAGTAGGTGACCCATTAACCAATACCGAGACCGACGATGATTCCAAACACGTTTTGACCCACTTACACCACTTGCTCCCAAAACCCATTTCACTCAATAACTTTAACAAGAAGTGCCATTCCACACTATCATATGCCTTTTCAAAGTCCACTTTAAACATCATCCCTTTTCTTTTTGATTTTCGAATAAAGTTCATCGCTTCATTCACAATTAGTACTCCATCCAAGATGAATCTTCCTTTTATAAAAGCCGCTTGAGTTTCTCCGATCACTTTTCCAATCACCTTCTTAATTATTTCCGCTAACACTTTGGATAGGATTTTGTAGAAAACTCCAATTAGGCTTATAGGCCTATATTCGTTAAGACTCATCGGATTTGCATTTTTTGGAATTAGAGTTAAGAACGATGCATTACAACCTCCACTTATCTCCGACACTTCCCAAAATCTCTCGACCTCCTTCAAAAGATCGGTTTTGATTATCGACCAATATCTCTTTATAAATGTGAAGGATATTCCATCCGGGCCCGGAGATTTGTTGTTACCACACGACTTTACCGCTTCCCAAATTTCCTCCTCTAAAAAAGGTTTTTCCAAGTTAACCGCGTCTTCCGGATTCAATTTCTTCAAAAACGAGCTTTTAATACTTGGCCCTACCTTCTTTTTTGATGAAAACTTGTTTTTGAAAACTTCCCAAATATGATTTTTAATCTCTTCCTGATCTTCCGACCAAACCGTATTAATATTCAAACCTCGAATTCCATTTTTCCTCTCTCTATGCCTAATTGCCGCATGGAAGAGTTTGGAATTCTCGTCTCCTTTTTCAACCCAATTAACCTTGGCCTTTTGACTTTCAATTGCCATCTTTTTTTTCTCCGCCTCTAACCATTTTTCCCTTGCTTCCGACCATCTATTTCTTTCCTCTTCCACCAAATTTCTCACTTCGGCTTATTTTTCCAACTTCTTGACTTCTTCTTTATATTTCTCCAATTCACCTTCTAGATTTTTAAAATCATCGGCGCTTTTATTTTTCAACGCCATCTTCACTCTCTTCAACTTTTCTCTAAAGATACAATCCGGTTTACTTGAATTCACCTCCTTGCTCCATTCCGTCGTAATTAGTTCTTCCGTATGATCGCTGGTCAACCACACATCAAAAAGTTTAAAAGGTTTTGGACTGAAGTCTATTTTGAATTCGGAAAGCAAAATCGGACAATGGTCCGACCATTTCCTTTCCAAAGCCCTTACACCCAAGTTCTTCCAAGCCGAGCAAAAATTGTTTGACACTAAAAACCGATCCAACTTGCTTAATTTCCTCCCGTCATCACTTACTCTTGTATATTTTTGACCTCTCATCGGAATTTCAATCAAATGGCAATCTTGAATAAACTCATTGAAAGCTTCAACTCCTTTGACATTTGTGATAGAATTTAGCCTTTCATGGTTATCTCTAACTTCGTTAAAGTCTCCGAACACACACCATTTTATTTCTTCCTTAGTACATAGATGTTCAATATTTTTCCACACCTCTATCATCTCATTTTGATCTCTCGGTCCATAAACATTGATAAAACCGAACAAACCATCCTTTCCTTTCCACATACCAATTGCTCCCACAAAACTTTTTTCAATAATTGTGAATTGGCAAGAAAATATCTTCTTATCCCAAATAAAAATCAACCCACCCGAATTACCCATCGAATGTGCATGAATAAAGTCAAAGTCATCTTTACCCCACAATTTAGCTACTTGAGCCTCTTCCCATCTTTTCACTTTTGTCTCTTGAATTCCAATCATATCCACATTTTCTTTTTCATTCATCTCTTTGATCCACTTCCTTTTTTCATAAGCACCCAAACCCCTCGCATTTACTGAAATTAACTTCATCTACACAATAACATGAACGAAACAACTAGGAACACTAACCTGATCGGGTCCCCACCACCTGGGTCTGTGGACCTTTGATCGAATCTGCCTCCCCCCACGATAAGCCAATTTTGCCACCGAAGTCTTCTAATTTTTCTGATCCGTCCACACTGTTAATTTCATTCGACGTTGACCGCAGATTTCCAGAACGACTTCCTTTTTTCGACTTTTTGCTGTTCTTCCCTGCCCTATCTGTATCCCACTTCTTTTGATTACTCTTTTGAATACTTTTATTCACATTTGTTCTAGCCATCTGTTTGATAAAATGAAAACTAACCTTTCCTCTACCGAACCCCGATCCTTCTCCTTTCTTACTCTACTGCCTCTCACCACCATTACATTTCCTTCTTGATCTCTCCTCATAATCTGTGTTTTCGGTAGAATGGGGAAGATGTTGCGGACTGGAGGACGACTCTACCGTCCCCGAACCTCTCGATTGTTCTTCAATGTCAATTCTCTTCGTCTCTAACTCCATCGCTCTTGCTTGATTCTTTGTTTTACCTTCTGTTGGTTGCACTTTCTTGTTAATTCTCCCTGAATTTGCCCCGTCGAGCAATTCCTCCTGGATGCCGTATTGCCTCTCTATTGGACTTACCTCCTCTTCAAAGCTACTGCTATTTTTTGTTTGGCCCACATGATCTGATTCAGAGGGCTGAATAAGCCCATCTCTATTTAATTCACCTCTTGCATGACTTGGCTCATCCTTAAACCTTGGCCCACTGACCCTCTTTCTTTTTTAAATTCTCCTCATTATTTACTCCATAATCCTCATTTCCCCATACACCCTCCTCATGATTACTATTGCCAACTTTGTTGTTGGAATTTGAGAAATTTTCAAATTTTTTCTTTTCTGACTTTTTATCTCCCTCACCGTTAACCGACTTTGAAGTGTCATCACCGGACGAGGATTTTTCCGGCGGAATGTGCCGATCACCTTGCGTCATTCCTTCTATCTTTTTCTGTTTTGCGGCCTCGTTTGAATCAAAAATGCTTTCTTCTACATGCCACGCATCGTCCCCTTCCTCCTCATCCTCCGACCATTCCGACGGGATTGTCGACTCCTCTTCCTCCGACGATCTGCTCTTGATCTCTTCATCCCATAAAATTATTGGATCCGATTCTTCCTCCACCACCCATACTCTATAGAATAGATCTCCTACCTTTATATTCGTTAATTCATCAATTTTTAACCGGAGCGGCGTACCAATTAAAACCTTTGCTGATTCCATATCGAAATTACCCTTCCAATCACAATTAATAAATTTAAGTGGATGACCCCAATTCTTAACGATTGCAATGAAAGACTTCCTTATTCCAAGCATGGAGAGGAACCCCATAGACCCTCACCCATACCGTCCTTTCCACCGCTCGATAACCTACCGACCATCTTCTAAGGACCTTAACCCAATGGTGCAACCCATGCGTATTATTGCTAAGGATGTTTGATAAACACTTCTCTTGCTCAAAGGATATTAAGACGTTTCTACCTCCCAAATAGCTCATTGAGCACCCTCCGGTGATTGCCGTTTTGCACCAAGACTTAACCACTTCCAAATTCTATATCGTCTCTACATTGCCGACTAAACTATTCTTGAGTTTTCTTATTGCCGTTTCATCCGGTTGCCACGCACCCAAAGTCTTTTCCGATCTTTCTAACGCTTCGCCTTTTTTTCGATTCACTTCTCCTACCGCCGCCTTCACTACTTCGCAGTATGATCTCTTGCCCTCTTTATTATCTTCTCGAAATTTGACCGAATATCTCGACCCATCCTCTTGGTTAACCTTAGAGTTATTTTTTGCCAAAAAGACCCTAAGTTTGTATGTTCCAATCCAAATCCCATTAAGTTTCCTCTCCATTTCCTTGTTGCTTGCCACGTTCTTGAATCGGATAAAACCAAACTTCAACCCATTTCTCAACCTTCTTCCCGCCATGCATAGGTCTCCGACTTCTCCATATCATTTGAAGATTCTCCAAAGGGGTGGAACGTCCCATTTTTCCGGAAAATTAAAGAACAAGAATGAGGTCAACTTCCGATCGGTGAAAACTTCTTGGTTTTTGTCGAAAATCGGTTGCCTCGCAGTGCCTATTCTCGCCCCTACGTGCCCTAATTCTCGCCATCTCGCCTAAACTCTCGCCCTCTCTTCCTCTCCGACTCACTCTGACCCACTCTCTCTCTACTCTCTCTCTCTCTCTCTCCATCTACTCTCTAAGTGGTTTCTGGGATTGGGAGTAGTTCATAATTGAATTGACTATTGATTGTAAGCTCATTATTATGTTACGTTATGCATTGGATCAAAAGACATTTAATTAAATTTGGTGTGCCATTGTTATTAATTTGTTTTTGGTCAATGTGTCTTGTTTTCGGCCATGTTATTTCAATTAAATGAATATGTGGAACATATTAATTCAAATACGGGTATCTCGATTTTATTCAAAAGGCCGGTTAATCTTATTTAGTTGCGGTAACTATATTCCTTCTATATGTTTGACCCATTAAATTTTTGTTCCTCTCAATTTTATTTAAGGCCTCTCCATGTTTGATCTATTTTTTGATCTCTCAACCCTAATCTCTATAATTTTTTTTAAGATTAAGTATTGTTTACTTATTTATTAAAACTAGAAGTGTACTCGCGCAATGCAGCTAGATACTTCACGATTTTAATGTCTCATTTTATTTTCTGTTTTTTTGTCGATTTACATTACGATTTTGGATGGTTGTGAGAGAGTGATAATGTTTTTTTATATAAATTTGTTTAATTTAGACTTAATAATATAATATAATTTATTTTGGTTTCATAATATAATTTTTTTATAAAATATTATGTTAGATTTTTTTAATTATATTTTATATTTTTTATATATAAAATTTGATTTTTATTCTATATTTAATTATGCTGAGAGTTATTTTAGGGAAGTTAAAGTGGGAAATGATTTTAGGGGAGTTAAAATGGTTAGAGATAATGATTGAAAATTAATAAATAACATTAAATGTAGTACATATAGCTTTAATGGTTGTTTTTTAAGTAATTAACATTAAATGGCGGTACATTAAGTTTTAAGACTTATTTTTAAGAGTTTTTTATGTCTGCTTTATAATATAGTATAGATAGACAAGGTTATATGAGTTGAGATTTGATTATCAATTTAAATTGAATACAATTACATTATATAAAATTTTAACTGAGTCAAATTTAATTTTTATGGAATGAGATAATCATCAATAATGACAATTTATATTTTAATTAATCCATTCGATATATCCTAAAGTTTGTGGTATTTAAATCATGTTTATCTACTGTAAATTGTCATTATCTCATGTTCGTTATGGATATGGATATTACCATGTTATTAGTTAATAATATTTATGTATTGACAATTAATTGTAATAAAAAAAATTGATTCAATAATCTAACTGGGTTGGTAACATCCTGGGGGGTCAGTGGATGGTATCCCTGACTACCTGGGTTCAAACCCCGTGGTGAGCATCCTGTAACATCCAGATCATGGGTCTGCCACTTAGTGGTACCCTTAATTGGGTTGGGTCGTGGTCGACGGGGATTAGTCGGGTGACACCCTTAAGTGGGAGCCCGGATACCCCGAAAACGTGTGCGTGTGTTAACTTGCCGTTCAAAAAAAAATAATCTAACTTAAAATTTCAATAGATTTTATTTAGGCAAATATACATTTATTTGGTACAAGGTCCATTGTAGATTTATAGTCATGTATCTATTCGTCAATAATTTAATTGAAACAAATTTAATTAGGATATTTTTTATTAATAAATTGGACTAAATTTGTTGATACAATTATCGTGTGTCTAGTGTAATGCATTGGGCTAGTGTGACTCTTATTGTATTTGGCTTTGTCAAATTATTTTAATTGATTAGTTGAGAATATTAAATCCAAATTTGGCCCCATAAAATTTATTTAAGAGAGTAAGTTAATCTCATTTAAGTTATTTGGGTCATTTATCGTTTATGTATGTTTGAAGCATTATTATTTTCTTTTGTTACTAATATAATTTAAATTTGGTCAACAATATAACTTGGATAACTTTTAGAGCCCCGCTAAGCTTGATGTTGGTTTAATTAATTTTAAGTTATTTGTTTACTTAAAATTATTTTTAAGATTGTGAAATTGAAAGTTTTATATTTTCCTTTCTTTTCATAAAATTGGCCTATAGAAGTTTAAACATAATATATATTTGAATAAGCTTTATCATATAAAAGATCTTGAGATTTACATTTCAAAATCGGGATTTATATACCTTAACTTAAGCGATGTTGATCAAAAGCTTAATTCAGAATATGCAAATTTCTATAAGTTTTAAAGTTCTATATTGTTCTAAATCTTGTTTTTGTCTGATTATTGGCTAAAAGATGTTTGTAAGATCAAAATTTATCAGATCAAAAAATCAACTTTTAAAGCAATATGGTTATCAATATATCGTATGTGGGTTTATAGATTATTTAATATATCTATAGATATGTTTATAAAATCATATAATTCAAATATTGAATGACTATTGACACCTAATTGATAAACAACATTTTGTGAATTTTAAACAACCCTAATATCTCCCAACCTATATGAAAATTAGATTGTTTATCTTCATCAATTCACAAACTATAGAATCTTGACTGATTTTTTTTGAACCATAAGATCATGTTGCCATAACAATTGATCTTTTCAGAGAAAATTTATACATACTAAACCAGTCAAAACTTGTGTATCTCAAATCACATTTACTTAAATTATACTCTTCCATAGAAGATGCATTCTGAGTAATTTTGGTTTAAGAACAACATCACATATAAACACACATGTCTATCTTGATACTTTGAAACTCTTCTTATCCATATATTTGATTGTTTCATTGGATAACTGTAGTGTGTAGTGTGTAGTGTGTAGTGTGTAGTGTGTAGTGTGTAGTGTGTAGTGTGTAGTGTGGTGATACGGAATTTTTAAATATTGAGTTTTATACTACCATAAGTATTACTTGATATTTGTATTCAGTTGTGGGGTTAAGATAATGAGTAATTACGGATGATAACTTATATATTCTTTTTATTGTCTTGTTTTAAGGCTTTGTCAGTTTTAACTAGATCCCTATCTTGACCTGTTTCAACTATAAGGAATGGAGAACATAGATAGAATTTAACTTCAGTTTAATTAAGGGATTTTTGTTATATTAATGTTGTTTAAAATACAACACAATAGCAGACACAAAAGAACCATCCTTAGAGAAATTTTCGCAAATCTTTGGCACATGAGGTTAGGCCACATATCTATAAATATAGACTAAAAACATTAGTTAAAAACAACATTGCCAAACTTAGATTTTTCTGATTTACTTGATTTCATTGAGTGTTATAAAGGCAATAGGTTTAAAATGGATTTTAAGACAAATAGATTCAAATGAAAAAATTGAAAGAGATAAAGCTAGACTTGTTAAAGGTTTCACAGAAAAAGAAGGTGTTGACTATACAGAAATGATCTCTCGAGTATCCACTAAGGACTCATTCAGAATCATAATGGCTCTAATAGCTCATTATAATATGAGTTACATCAAATGGATGTTAAAACGACTTTCTAAATGGAGAGCTAGAAGAAGTCATATATTTGAAGCAACCTGAAGGCTTTGTGGAACCAGGAAAGGAAGATCATGTATGCAAACTTTAGAATCCATATATGGGATTAAACAAGCTTCAAGACAGTGGTATAAAAAAATTTGACTAAGTTATATCAAGTTTTGGCTTTACAGAAAACATTGTGGATGAATGTGTATACATTAACTCAGTTGGGAAATTTTTCATTTTCCCAATTCTGTATGTAGATGACATCCTTTTAGCTAGCAAGAATATTAAATTGCTTAAAGACACTAAAGAACTTTTGTCAGCTATTTTTGAAATGAAAGACTTAGGAGAATCTTCCTATGTTTTAGGTATGGAAATTCAAAGAGACATATCACAAAGTTTATTAGGAGTATCTTAAAGAAACTATATTCAAAAGGGTTTGAAGAGATTTAACATGCAGGCTAGTGCTGAAGGAGACTCACTTATGTCAAAAGCTGATAAACTGTCCAAAATTTCCAAAAATGGGGGGAAAGATTTAGCTAATGAAATAAATTATAAGTATTATGCACAATTAATAGGAAGTCTAATATATGCACAAGTACATACCAAACCAGACTTGGCATATGTTACGAATTTTGTTTAGATTTCAATAAAACCCAACTAAAGATCATTGGACTGCATGTAAGAAAGTACTTGGGTACTTGCAAAATACTAAAGCTCACATGCTAGTCTATAGACAAGTTAAAAACTTGGAATTTGTGGGTTACACATATTCAGATTTTGCATGTAAATATCCAAACTCAAATAAATTTACCTCTGGCTATATTTCATTGCAACTTCAGCTATGGATGCAAAATTTATAGCCATTTATGAAGGGGTTTCTGAGGGCATTTGGATCAAGAACTTCATGATTCAAAAGAATATCTTAAGGTCCATAGCTTCAAGTCATCTAACGAGATTTTGTGATAATAAAGTTGTCGTCTTTTTTAGTGGATATAGCAAAAGATCAAACAATTCAACGCACATTTGTCTTAAATATTTTAGTATGAGACAATAATTAAGGGAAAAGAGGTTATTGTTGAACATATTGGTACGAAATCTCAACTTGTATATTCATTCACTAAACCCTTGTCACTAGTAAGTTTCTAAAAACATGCCAGGGATATGATAATCTAACTTGAACTCAATGCTTGAGTTTAGTGGGAGCCGAGATTTAGCAAGTTATTTTGTAACTTTCTATTTTCTGTTTTTCTTGTAATTTTATTTTGATACATTATAATAAAATGAGGAATTCAAGTATATAAGTCATGCTATATGTTTTACAAATTAAATTTTTTTTATGTATTTATCTATATCAAACAAGTGAATCACTGTACTTAAGCAAAATTGCAGACTACATAAGCAAATTTTGGTTCACTAGTGTTAAGAACGTTTGCTTGTAAGTTTTAGAAACTTTTTCTAAAATATTCGGTGGACTCTAAGCTACATTTTTATGCTAATTCAGCTAGATGTAATAACTTGCATAAAATTTCAAATTTAGACACTTATGAACTTATGTGGAATATGATATTGTGTGTTAGTGGTTCTTAATCAAACTATTTTGTCTGAGTCCAGCATATGGTGTCTATTCTGACCAAGTTTGAATGAATTCACAACTGTTAGAATTTTTCAGCACACACTTCATTTGATATGTATAATGTTTATAGTTCTCTTGTCCTTACAGATTATGTTAAGTCCAGTGGGAGAATGTTGGAAATAAATTGGACTTTAACATTATCTGTATTAAATATTAAGGACAATTGATTTGAATAACTATACTTATCAAGAGAATCCTATATCAGTGATAATCCAATTACATATTTGGATATATATCTCCTAATATGAGTACGAAAATTCATTCACTACAAGGAAAATGAGTTTTAGAGAAGGAATCTTCAGAGAAGGTTATAAAAGTGTATCTAAAGATATGTTTTAGAGAAAGAATTAAATGACAAAAATGAAAAGTGTAACTGAAAATAGGATGATTTTTAGAGAAGGATATCTAGGCAAATTTTACGATATGAAAAATGTCTCTAAAGCTTTTAGAGATGCTTTGAACAAAAAACCTCTCTAAAAATTGAGAATATGGTTTAGCAACGGTTTATAAGCGTCTCAAAAGGCATGTAATTTTATGTAATTTTGTTTTGTATTTTTTTAATATTGGGTAAATGTTTAGATACGTTTTGGGAATGTGTATCTAAAAGATTTATTGGTAAAAGTAAAATCAAAATTATATACCAATACTGATTAGAAATAAAGGAGCCCTAGAATTTTTTCTCGATCGTTTCATCCTCGTCGCTCATCGCTCTGTTGCTCATCCCTTAAATCGTCGTCGCTTACCTATGTTTCTCGTCTTACAAATTCGCCGTCCCTCAAATCGCGATCTCTCATGTTGCAGTTCTCAACTCGAACAGGTACGTTTGATTATCCAAGTCGACGGTGATCTTTTTGTTGATTATCCAAAATTGGTTGATTTTCATTTCGCGGTTCTTCAAATTATTTGTTGTGGTTCATCTAAACTTTTAGATCGCTTTGCTTATCCTAATCGACAGTGAATTCTGGTTTGTAGGTACGTTTTCTGGTAGATTATGTAGTTTTTTCTCTAAAATTAGAGTTTATTTTCCCTGTTTTTAGTTCATTGTGATTGATTTTAGATTATGCGTTCAAATCAAGTTACCTCAACTTTTTATCTGATGGTGATCTTATGTGATTGACATTGCTTGTTTATTGTTCATCAAGAAATTGATCCATCATATTGTAATGGAAGATGATTGGAGAAATCTCCATGGCCAGAGAAACAAAAAGGAATCATGAAAACTTTGGTATGATAAAAGCTAAATGATTTTAACATACATTGTTTAGTGGAAGATATATGAAAACCGTGGTATCTTATGTCATCTTCTCAAACATCTCCATCTGCACACACCACACCATTATCTTTCAGAATTTTGTTGATAAATTTGCTTTGTATAAAAGGGATGAATTAGACTTTTGGATTTATTTTTTTTTTCTCCACACCAAAATACGTGGGAGCAGGCCATGTATTTATATATACAATTTACAAGTCTAACTAATAGTTAACAAATAGGAGATAACCACAAATTCCGTTGTAACTAATCTAGGACTCTTGAATTTCCTTTTTATTGTTATCACCCCCCGCAAGCGTGTCGTGGGATTTTGACTGACGCAAAGCTTGGATCTTAAGAACATGAATTTTGATCGTGATAAGCTCTTTGTAAAGACATCAGCAACATTGAGAGAGCTTGGAACAAATTTTGTGGCAACGACTCCTGATTGTACCATTTCACGAGTGAAGTGATAATCTAGTGCAATGTGTCTTGCTCGTTTATGAGCGACCGGATTATTACTGATGAATATGGCGCTGTTGTTATCGCTGAGAATGGACGGTGGCCGTGGTACGGGAAGATGGAGTTCCTTTAGCAGTTGTGTGAGCCAGACAACATCCGCAGTGGTGTTTGCGAGAGCCCGATATTCTGATTCACAGCTGGAACGAGAAACAGTTGGTTGCTTTTTCGAGCTCCATGTGACGATATTGGGGCCGAGAAAAATCGCATAGCCGAAGGTTGAGCGCCATGTATCTGGACAACCTCCCCAATCTGCATCAGAAAAGGCGGTAACATCGCAAGCTTGGGAATGGTTGAAGGTGATCCCGTATGTGACAGTCCCACGAATATAGCGAATGATGCGTTTTACGGCTTGAAAGTGTGCGTCCGTCGGGTTATGCATGTATTGACTAACGGTATTTACGGCATGAGAAATGTCAGGCCGTGTAATGGTCAGGTATTGGAGTGCCCCGACCAATGATCGATAAAGAGTGGGGTCATGAAAGGGATTGCCGGTTTGACTTAATTGTTGGCCAACGACCATCGGAGTGGATATCGGTTTGCTTTCATGCAGTTGTGCTCGGAGAAGAATATCGTTTGCATATTTCTGTTGACCGAGGAACAGACCGGTAGGTGTGTAGGTGACTTCTAATCCGAGAAAGTAACTGAGTGGTCCGAAGTCTTTTATGGCGAACGTTTTGTGAGCATGGTTGATGAGCTTTTGAAGAAGATTTTTGTCATTGTCGGTGACAATGATGTCATCGACATAAACAAGTAGGTAGAGAATGGATGGCCCTTTTTTATAGATAAAAAGAGATGTGTCTGATTGACTATTTTTGAAGCCGATGGAGAAAAGGAAGTCACTGAAGCGACGAAACCATGCTCGTGGTGCTTGCTTGAGGCCATAGATGGCTTTCTTTAACCGACAGACATGAGATGGATACTTAGGATCAATGTAGCCCGGTGGTTGTTCCATGAAGACCGTCTCGTTGAGAAATCCGTTTAAAAAGGCGTTTTTGACGTCTAATTGTCGTAACGGCCATTTTTTCATCACAGCTATACTAAGAATGAGACGAACCGTTGAGGCTTTTACGACGGGGCTAAAGGTGTGTGTGAAGTCGAGACCAGGTACTTGACTGAATCCTTGGGTGACAAGTCGTGCCTTTAGCCGGTCAATAGTCCCGTCAGATTTCAACTTCGTGCGAAAGACCCACTTTGCTCCGACCACATTTTTGTCAGAGGGGCGAGGAACGAGTTCCCAGGTGTGATTAGACTGTAGAGCGGCTATTTCGTCATCCATAGCGTGCATCCATCCTGGATGTTTGGAGGCGGATTTGAAGCCTTTGGGAACGGTGGTTGTTAAGAGAGTAGTGATGAGAGCACTATGATGCTCAGTTAGTAGAGCTGGATGCTTGGGTTTAAAAATTCCCGATTTGGCCCTCGTTTGCATAGGATGTGTAGAGGTTATTGGTGGTTGCGGAGGAATTGGAGTGGGTGTAGTGGCAGGAGATGACGGTATTTGCACGGTGGTAACAGGTTCGGGTGGTGGTGGTTGTGGTTGTGGATCGGTGACGCATGTGGGGCATGGGGTAGCCTTGTGAGGTGGCATTGGGGGAGCGATTTTTTGGATGGAGGGGGTGGCCATTGGATCGAGAAAGGTTCCATAATCAAGATCACTAATCTTATGTGGGTTTGTGTCTCTTTTGAATGGAAAGTACGTTTCATCGAACTTGGCATGTCGAGATATGTAGGTGCGTGTGGTGGATGGGTCAAGACAAAGGTATCCTTTGTAACATGAACTATAGCCGAGAAAAACACACGGGTGGCTTCGGGGTTCAAACTTATGTTGCGTGTAATCTCGGAGATACGGGTATACACGACACCCAAACGGTCGGAAAACTGTATAGTTTGGTGGTGCCCCGAATAATACTTCATGCGGTGAAATATCGTCGAGGAGAGACATGGGTAATCGGTTTATGATATAGACGGCTGTTGCAAAAGCGTTAAACCATCGTTGCACGGGAACCTTGGAGTGAAAAAGCATGGAAAGACCCATCTCGGTAAGATGGCGGTGTTTTCGTTCGGCTCGTCCGTTTTGGGAAGGCGTGTAGGGGCATGATAATTTATGGAGAATGCCATGGATAGATAAAAAACTTTGAAATCTATGACTTGTGAATTCGGTGCCACCATCGCTATGAAAAATCTTTACTGTCCTGTTTGTTTGATTTTGTGCCATTTGATGGAATTTTATAAAAATATCGTACGCATCCGATTTTAGACGCATGGGGAATAACCACGTAAATCGAGAGAAGTCATCGATAAATATAATGTAGTAGCGATAGCCTTCGATAGAGGTTATTGGAGCGGGTCCCCAAATATCACAATGCACAATATCAAGTGCATGATTGGCACGTTTAGGATCCTCAGAAAACGGCAATTTGTGACTTTTGGCAAGTTGACAAGGTTCACATAAAGTCGGGTTAGGTAATATAGAAGATACAGCCAACTTTCCTTGTTTATTTAGTAACGAAATCACACCATTATTAACATGTCCTAAACGTGTATGCCATAAACCATATGAGCCTTTAACAGAAATATTGTTGAGATCGGCCAAAAGTGCTGCATCGATGGTATTGAGACGGTAAAGACTGCCATCACACCTCCCGGTTGCCAGAAGAGCGTTGTTTTTCCGGTTCTGAATTTGAAAAGAAGTATCAGAAAAAATCACGTTAACTGGGAGGTCTCGAGTAAGTCGACTAATGGAAACAAGATTTCGTGTTAAATTGGGAACCACTAAGACATCACAAAGAGGAATGTTCATGTGAATCTTATGATTTCCAATGTGAGAAATCGGAAGTATACCTCCATTGCCGACAATAACTTGTTGCTTACCATGATATGGGGTCGCATGTTGTAGATTTGTAGATGTCGAGGCCATGTGAGCGGAAGCCCCGGAGTCAAGATACCAATCCGAAACATCCGGGTGTGAGACCGGACAGGAATTGTTGAATGCTTCGGCTACATTTGCGTTTGCGTGTTCTCGCTTTTGAAGGAGATAGTCGGAGCATTGATTGGCTTTGTGACCGTCGCGTCCACATAATTGGCAACGTGGAACATAAGGGCGACGTCCTCCTCGTCCCCGTCTTCCTCCCGAAATTTGGTTTCGAGGATTTGCACCCCGTGAATAACGCCGAGGGGCAGAAGAGACTGTGAAGGCGGCATGAGTGGGGGCTGCCGGTGATAGAGATTTATGGAAAATATCGTGTGCTTCCGCTTTGTGAACAAGATCTTTGAACAACGGAAGTGGCGTTAGTGCCATTTGAGCGGTCGAGAAAGTAGAGAATTCGATACCTAGACCGCGAAGGAACCATTGGGATTTACATGATTCCGGGACTGGTTTTCCGATGGCGGCAAGTTGATCGCAAAGTTGCTTGAATCTTTGTGCATAATCTTGAACGGTAGTAGATCATTTCGTTAGATTTTGAAGATCAGATCGAAGACTTATCTCACGAGCTTCGGAGGAATGGCTAAACGTTTCATCGAGTGCTTTCCAGGCGGCATGAGCGGTGGTGCAGCCGACAACAACGGCCATTGATTCTTCAGAGAGGGAGGAGTTAAGAAGCATCCGGAGGTGTTGATCGATTTGCGGTGGCGCATGAGCACTGCCGTCGATATAGGGCATGAACTTTTGGTATTCAAGAATGGGAAGGAGTTGGTTCTTCCAGAGAAGGTAATTTGAAGAGGACAGCTTGATGGTGATCATATGGATAAGGGTGGCAAGCGGCAGAGTTGTGTCGGCGGTGGCGCTGCCACTGTCGTCGGTGGTGGAAACCATTGGGAAGACGGAGAGGGAAAGAAGAAAAAAGAAGAAGGGGATGGGTGTTAACCTGATTGGTGCTCTGATACCATATAAAAGGGATGAATTAGACTTTTGGATTTTTTTTTTCTCC
This sequence comes from Arctium minus, assembly GCA_954870635.1. Classification (NCBI taxonomy): domain Eukaryota; kingdom Viridiplantae; phylum Streptophyta; class Magnoliopsida; order Asterales; family Asteraceae; genus Arctium; species Arctium minus. The sequence goes on along the minus strand of OX941080.1, from coordinate 37,321,967 downwards.
ACACCAAAATACGTGGGAGCAGGCCATGTATTTATATATACAATTTACAAGTCTAACTAATAGTTAACAAATAGGAGATAACCACAAATTCCGTTGTAACTAATCTAGGACTCTTGAATTTCCTTTTTATTGTTATCACTTTGAAATTGCTGAGAATTCCAACGGATTTAGTTTTCAAGGTATCCTTCTTTCTTCCTCGTGCCATGCTTATGTTTATTACCGCCATTAGTTAAATTCATGTCCAAACCTATTTATGTGTTGATTGTGTTCAATAAATAGACAATTAACAATTACTTTTCCCTTCTTTTTCTTGTTATAATAGAACATGTCATCTACTGGCTGAATCTCAACTCTTGCCACCATAATTAATACCCGACAAATTATTTATGTGAGCCTATTTTTATAAATCTACTCTATATTATAATGCAGGGAAAAAAAACTCTTACATACAAATTATTAGGCATAAGGTACCATCATTTTATGCAAGATTTTAAAAATCTCTTAATTTACAAGTATTAAAGCACAAGATACATATTACTATTGCATACTTCTAACACCCACCAATTTGGTATGTCCAGGGCCTTCCTTTTATGTAGACCTTTCTATGTATCACTATTAATTAATATATTATATTACTATAAATTTGTTTGGTTATTTTTTCTAGATGTTATTAAAATATATAAGATAATCATTGAATTATAACAAAATACTTAATTTTTTATATAAAAACATTATATTATTAAGCCTAAATTAAACAAATTTATAAAAAAACATTATCACTTTCTCAAAATCATCCAAAATCGTACTGTAAATCGACAAAAAAAACAAAAAATAAAATGAAACATTAAAATCGTGATGTATCTCGCTGCATTATGCGAGTACGGTTCTAGTTTTCTTATAATTATGGTATTCCATAAAATTAAGAATTACTTTTCCTTTCTTTTTCTTGGTATTTAGTTTCTTTTAACATCCGATACTAACTAGTTTAGTGGCATTTATATTTATCCAATAAAGGGTGCACCTCATGATGCAGAATATCGTATCATAATTGGCTGTTAGAGTTGATTCTCTATACAACAGGGTGTTTATTTGTCTCTGGAGAACACGCAACTAAAGCAACAGTTGGCCAGGCTGCAATTGGAAAATTTTGTCATGGAACATAAGTTATTCATCCCTATCCTATTACGTTTAGCAACAACTGATTTTGACTGAAAGAGAATCACACTATATTCCTATAGTTATGCTTCCCCTAAAGTGTTATGGCGAGGAGGACTTGGAAAGAGCCAAGGGACTGAAGCCGGCCGACTCGAACATTAAAGATGATGCTTGGGATATATTGTGCAACTATTAGAGTTCAGAGAAGTTTCATGTAAGTACACTTTTTTAAGTCTTAACTTGTAAAAATCTCAAGTTTGTCTTTTCTTATACCTATACATCTTGATATATCCGTAATATATCTACAATGCTATTGTTTCTGTGAAATTTTAGTGTCATTTAGATAATCCATTCATGTAGGTGATTTGTTTGTTTATGCTATTTCGATGTTTTTATTGCTGCCTCGCTTAATTAACTTATCATAAGTATCCTAATCAGTATTCTCTGACCTCTTGTTATGCAGTGTATATTGGAAGGTTTATGAGCAATTGACTTCATGGTTTAGAATTCTAAGCACTCAACTCTATGAGCATGGACAAACTGATCCCAGACTGCCCATACCCTAGATGTTTCTTTTGTGTCATGAATGTAGCACATATAATTGGATCCTACACCATGAACATGGAAAATTTTGCTGAAACTGCCATCAATGATGGTGTAATCCCACATTTGGTTGAACTTCTAAGGGATATGTTGACTTGGGTTGAACAGAGAGTTGTTGTACGAGCTCTAGGGCACTTGGCTACATATGCAAGCACTTTCCCTGCTGTACCCCGTCATGGAGAGATCCTTGAGCTCTGTATCCAATTATCAATGAGTTCCCTTCAGATTGTCTACTCTCACTCTTATCAGAACACTGACAGAAGACTTAGTTATCATTGTGATCTTCTTACACGTGGTATGAGTGGTGTAGAGATGGAATCGAGGAAAGTTGATGAATGGGCTAGTCAATTACATTGCTAGTCTCTTCAACGTATAAATTGTTTTGTCTTTAAGCCTGAATTTATAAGATTTTCGATTCATCGATCGATATTTATGTTGTTATTTATAAGATTGATTGCATATGCATCTATAAGATCTCAATTTAGTTTCTCTTTGTGTCCAGTGTTGCAGATTGGGGATTAGCAACTAAACAATTTGTCAAGAGACTTCCTGATAAAGTTATTGTTCACTGTGAGTCTCCATCTGTTACATTTTTGTTCCGTAATTTTTCTATCTGGCATTAAGCGCAATGAACCTTTGCATTTAACAAATAACAAAATGAAGTATATACATATGTATTAATTTTGATTATGTGTAACTCCCTAGTTTTATGATGGATGTTATTTGGAGAATAATTAGATGAAGGTGTGTAAATTTTGTTTCTCCTCCCATGCTCTCTTTGTGCATGTTGTTGGTCCCGAAGGTGCTTAACAAGTTTGTAGAAGGGGGGGGGGGGTTGAATACAAACACATAATTTAAAGTTTAATAAATTGTTTATTGATAAATCAAACACAATTTACAAGTCTGTTGCAGAATAAGATTAAGTAGAACTCAATATTAACAAACTTAAGAAAACACTAAGATGGTTGCATAAGAATATAGAGAATGGGAGATTTGAGAAGTATATAAAACAAGGGTTTCTATATTTTTGAAAGATGAAGGCTTAGGGCAACTCTCAGATAGAGTTGTAATCTTTCTATTTATACCCCATGCATTAAATGCATGGCAGAGCACTTTACACGTGTCCATCATTGATTGACTGAAAGGGTCTAACTTTGGGAGACATGCTTTCGGTAGTATCATAAACAGTGTAGTTGACAGAGTTGTTGTATGATTTTTGGCAGAGGTATGTCCATTCTGACACATCGTACTCGGTGTGCAAGGGAAAGACAAAAGAGACTTAAGGCATAAGCTAAGTGATCATCGATCGCTGAGTATCTCTTCCTTTAGAGATACAAAGAAGTTCAGCTATCGCTGAAGCTTTTCCTTAGGTTTCTTTGCGTATTAGTAGAGTCGTCTTTGCTTCACTGATATCCACATCAGGTCACTAGTAGACTTGTCTTTGTTCAGCATCTTCGTCTTTGATTCAGCTATGAACATCTTTTAACGCGAAACTTGTCTTCAGGGATTTCGTCTAACTGTTTACATCAAAAACTATCAGCGATACTGAACATACTCAGTATTTAACCGCTGATAGTGAAACACAAATACATATGAATGTTAACAAGAAAGATCATCAGTGATAACTGAACATACTCAGTCTGATTGCTGATGATGAAACACTAATACATATTATTAAACATAATTTTCACTAAGTATAGAAGAGGGTCTTTATCAAATCACTGAAAGAGTTTGGATCAATAATCTCCTCCTATTTGATAATGACAAAGTAACTGAAGAAAATTACTTTTAATTCAAAATAAGGAATAATCAGGACTCATAACATACATGTCCCAATTACTATTTTGAGGGATCTTTTATAGTACTGATAGGGTTAAGTACTTCACTGAAATTTTCATTAATTCAAAGAAAGAATTATAGGAGATGAAAATATAAAGTACAAGTGAAGAACTAACTACTGTAAGTCTAACTAATAGATTACAAGAAGTAAGAGACTAATCTATCAGCTATCTAGACAAGACTTTGGAATATTGATCATATAGTCAGGTACTGCTTTTCCTCTTTGCCTTTGATCTGATGATTCTTGACGAATGACTGTCTTGATCGGTTCAGCTTATGGAGAGAAGTCGCACCATAGACACAAAAGATCTTTGAGATGATTCAGAGGACAGATGGGAATCTTAATGACTCATTGAAATTTGAGTTCCTCTTCATCATCCCTGAAGAAGATTCCATGAGGATTGTTGAGTACTTGCTCGAGAATATATGGTCCACCAGGAGGCAGGGATAGGTCTAGAAATGAGAGATCAGGAGGAGGTCCGAACAATGCTTCCTTTGAGAATTTGATGGAGGTGTCGTTTCTGATAGCAGCGACATTTTCAAAGGAGGAAGAAGCAGGATTTCTTTTGATTTGCCTTGGCTTAGGAGGAAGAACAGATGGCACGTTTAAGACTGCAATGACTCTGTTGATTAGGGCATCTAAGATGCCTTCGACATGGCCTCTGTAGATTGACTTTGATTTCTTTAGCGCATCTTTGAACTCTAGCCATTCCATGTAGCCAAAACTCTCAAGCTTTGAAATGAGCATTGCCTTTGAGCTTGCATCCTCTCTGGTTATCTCCATGTTTACAGAAATTCGGTTCTTCTTCTTTCTTCCAGAGATGACAACGAATGTTATCTTCATTGGGTCGGAGCGATAGTCGACTTTTTGCTTACACCATTCGACAGTGTTATCGCTGACCTCTTGTTCTCTTGAGCGCTCCTCTTCAATTTCCTTTAGAAGTGCAGCTTGAACTTCCACTGGATTTTTCTTTAATCTTTTATCTTTGACTTGAGAAGATTGAACCTTAAGAGCAAGAGTTGCGTCTTGTTGGCATTCAGCAATAAGCTTCTCAGCTCTGATGGATTCTTCTATCTCAGCTTCAGTGAGGAAGTCAATTTCTTTGGATGAGGATTGAAGAGGTACTTTCAGCCGTTGACTCTCTAGATGAGAGATCATCTCTGTTCTTCTGTTCAGTTCTTCCTTTGACCAATGAGCTGGTCTAGAGGGCCTTCCTGGGTAGAGCAGGGCTTCTTCTTCTTCTTGTTCATCAATCTCACTGAATGAGATTGGGATTATTTGTTCTTCAGCTGTAGAAGCTGGGATTATTTGTAGTTCGGTTCCCTTAAGCAGGGGAGAGAACTGTCTGGACAAGAAGTGAAAGGAGTTAGTGTATATTTTTTGGAAAAAGAAAGATAGAGGCTTAGAAAGAGACAGGGGTGTGGTAGGTATAGAATGAAATAGGTACGATGGAAAGGCATACCTGAGAAGGATTCTCCCCCTCAGATCGTGAGACAATGTTCAGGTTTCCCTCGGCAGCTATACCCTTCTGCTTGCTTTGGGAAGGAGTAGCTGAAGATGTTTCACCTCTCCCCCTGCTGTGACAACTTCTTTCAAAGCTGTCGTTGAAGAGACGTTCGCCGCTGAGAACCAAAGAGATTGGTCCTCCTCATCGTCGTCGTCGTCATCAGCTGGTTGTTCCTTCTCTTGATCCCGAAGATCAACATCTTCATCATCTTCTTCGTCCTCTTCCTCCTCTTCTTCATTAAGAATTTGAGCAAGTGTAGAAGAGGGAGGAGTTTTATCAGCAACCTTCTCCCCCTCAACATGAGAGGGAGGTTCTTCCGCCTGGACCTCAGCATCAGCTTCCTCAACATTTTCTTCATTAAGTTCTTTTTCCCCCTCTTTATCATTATCAGTGAGGGAGAGTTCAGCGGTTTGAGGTGCAACTTTTACAGTAGCCAGAGACCGGACTTCAGCCTCCAAACACTCAAGATGACCTTCGAGGACAGGAATGTCTGAAGTGGCCTAATGAATGAACTCAACAGCTATATTAAGAGATGTACAATCATTCTCTGTAAAAGAAGGTGTGGGCGTTGGAGCTGGTTCATTCAGCTTGGCGAGCACTTGCTGAAGGATCGTTGTGCAGGAGTCAACCCTAAGAGAAAGGTCCTTAACATCATTGTTGAGGGTGCTCTGCAGACCCTGAATAAGTTGGACCTGTTGATGAGTTCCAACAAGGTCTTCCTTGATCTTGACAATGTCCTCCTGAACAGCTGTTATTGGAGAAGAGTCAACCTTGGAGGAGGAGGCAGCAGTCAACCTTTTTAGCTCTTCACCAGCGAGATTCACAATGCCGGTGGATTCTTTGACAGAGGTGGTGAGAGTCTCCACCTTTTCAGCAAGAGTGTTGGCATGAGCGTCAACAGTTGCCAAATTAGGACTTGCAAGTAAAGTTAGTGGATGAGCACAACGATGCTCAGGCTTATGTGGAGAGATGGGAGGTGTGTATAGGATTTTAGGAGTACCTGAATTATCAAACATATTGAAGAAGTGCAAATCTCCTTCAAAATTTTGATTATCAGGTCCTATGGGTGCAACTGGAGGTTGTTTTGAAAGAGATGGAGGGTTAGAGACCAAAGAAATAGTAGGAGGAGTAATGGGGATAGAAGATATTTGGATAGTGTAAATTACCTCAGGTGGTTTTTGAAGAACTGAGGGGATGGGTGGCGTCACTGTTGTTGTATCAGCGATTGTCATCGCTGGCACAGATGATGTGGTGGATGTTGATGTTGTGGAGGAGATACCCATGAAATCATCTAAAATAGTTTGTCGAGAAACTACTTCAGGGATAGAACTCGAATGGGCGATCTCCTTGGTCTTTCTGGACTTCTTAGAGGGACCAGGAAGAGCAGTTGATGGTCGTTTGAGAGTGGTGGTAGCGGCAGGGATAGCAAGAGAAGGAACCTCCTGGGTGACCGCTGAAGTCGAAGAACGTAGAGAGAGATGGGTGCGTAGAGTTGAGAGACTTACCTCGTTGGCGACCGGCTTGAGTTCCCGTGATCATTGGCCTACCTTGGAAAAAGTACCATCCTGAGCAGTTGGGTACTTGTCAGGTTAGAGAAAGTGTAGGTATGCACAGATAAATCGTACATAGGGGATCTTGGGATCCCTCTCCGTCTTCTATATCTTTGACTTAAGATTGTCAAAGATAGCGCCAGCGTAATCAAAGTGTTTGCCAGCGATGACCGAATAACCCATCTGGAGCTGAACTTTGCTCGCTTGATCCAAGGAGCCAATCTTCCCACTCATGCTTTGAATGATGTGTGAAAAGATGTAGTTTAGTTGGGAAGGCATGTTTGCCTTTTGGATCTTTGTCAAGCGCTTGTTGGGGATGGTGGAGCGAGGCTTGTTGTCCCAACAATATTCCATGTCATCCAAGAACTGGACGAGTTCAGCGTCAGTAGGGAGGGCATCGAATCCAGCTTTAGTCTTCTCAGGGAGTCGAAGTGCCTTCCTGAGACCATAGACAGTGAGCATGCCTGATCCTTGTTCAGTGGTGAAGGAAATAGCGGGGACCACTTTACCCTTTTTATTGGTGATGGTGGTTTCATCAGCTGTGAACCAAAACTGTTGCAGAAGAGTTTTGGAAGGTTTTTGGTCCACATTGAAAGCGTAGGCCAAGCAAGACTGCTTCAGAAATGCAGTTGCATCCACCAAGTGTGGGTATTTGTCAGCTTCAAAGTCCAACCTTGCGAGATGGTTGTTCTTTGGGACCTCGGATTCAGTGATAGCAAATTTGACGTTCTTGGAAGCAATGAGCGAGGCTTGGGCTATTTCTGAATATAGAAAGAAGTAGAATAGAGGGAAAGGTTTAGAGTCCAAAAATAAATAAATTTTTACCAGTTTCTGTATTTAGAAAGAAACATATAAAAAACCAAGTTATTTTTAGAGTAAAACAGCGTTCTTTGTGAAGAAGAAAGAACATGTAGAAAACCAAAAGTTTTTAGAGAAGATAAAATCAAAAGAAATGATTTTAGTGTTGAGAAATCTTGTAAAATCCATGATAATGAAATATGTAGGATTTTGTAACAAAATTTAACAGTGAGATGAACAAAAACCTGTTGATCTTGAAGACATGAAGATGCAAATACTGGAATGGGTTTTTGTTTTCTTGAATGCCTTGAGAGAGTTTTTCTTGCTTGAGAAGTTTTTCAGAAAGCGTAAAAAGATAAGAATGAAAAAGGCATTCGTTTTATATGAGGAGAGAGAGAGAAAGAGAGAGAGAATGAAAGAGAATGAGTGAGGCGGGAAAACAAATGCTCATCATGACATGGACACGTCTTACGAAGTTGATTGGATAGAAGGGCAACTGTAGATCCCAGTACAGTGCAATCACGAACAATAGTAATCAATCAATGAAGAACAAATATGCCACAACTTCTAGTCATATGATTAATATTCAATAAAGGGTTTAGGTTTACAGAGAGAATATCTGATAAACAAAAGTAAACCTATTGACTAGAAGAATTATGAATGAGATCTAAAAATGAATAAAGAACTAGAATACGCCTTATATATGGCACTTACAAAATTTAATGGCTTTAATGGGCTTTGGACCCAACTAACAAATAAACTATCAAATAATAACAATTCAACCCCTTATAAATGCTTTATACCACTTTCAACATACAGGACTTTCAGTCCTAACAATCTCCCCCTAAAGTTGAATAAGGCATTTATCTTCTTGAAAACTTCAGGCATTGATCTTCTTTCCCTCTTGAATCTTTGAAGAACTTTGGTGTTGCATGTCTTCATGTCTTTCCAAGCTCCCCCTTGAATAAAGCTCTTGGTCTTCATAATTTCAACTTTGTAACCAGATTCAATGTACAGTAGCCTCGACTGAATGCACTATCAAGCAGCTTTCAACTGTAGAAACTTAACACATCGGATCAACACACAAGAAAGATAATGTGCGAGTTACGAGACATTCCACAAGTGCATCTTCAGTTTAAAACAAAGAATCTGTCTTTGAACTGGGAGTTGAATAGACTTTCAACTTAAGAACTTGTTTCAATCAGCGCGTAGGAGGAACAAACTTGTAGCAGACACCACATGATACGGGATAGAAGAACCAATAAAATATTTCCTACTGCAATCTTTGAATCCAAAGGCTTTTCACCCTCAGATTTAAGATTTGACTTTGAAATTTGAACTTTGTAAATCTCTCCCCCTTTTTGATGATTGTAAACATCATGATCATCAAAACTATTCAATTTCAACACATTCTTTGATTTCCTCCTTTGTGATGAACTAATAATCTCCCCTTTATGATAATTTGACATTCTCCGCCCTTTGATCTGAGTATCAGTCAATTCATGAAATGTATATATCCGAATCTTTTCAAATTCAGATATAATAGGAACTGTAAACCTGAATCAATAAATGATTTAGTTAGTATGCCTATAAGTAGCACGGAGCCGCTTTGTACAACGGATGTACTTTGGAAAGGAGCTTTTGTGATATTCACTCCCCTAGGGCTTCCATTCAATCATCGAAAAATCAAAAAGGAATTTTCTATGAATGTTATGACAAGAAAACTCATTCCTTGTGTGTACGTGCAAGTGTAGAATGATTTAAGCTACTTAGCTTTCTCAGGCTCAAAAATGTGTAAACTGTTGAGACAACAACAAATATTACACGGAGTCAATGTGCATGAAAGAGGTGCGAAGGTGGGGCAACTTTCCTTCTTGTTCAATATCTAAATCTTCCGAGTGAAGACTAGATAGCAGATATGCTGCGTCCCCAAAGAAAATGAAACATTTCTTTTTTAAGAAAGAAATGAGTGGCTGGTGGGGTAAAAACAAGAGTTGGCATGGGCTCACTGTCTGTTTCAATGATGGTTACCAAAGAATGTGAACCAATCAGTAGATGTGGTTGCCCGACTTAGAAAGTGTTTGGTGCAGAGTTTTCATATTCTTTTAACTCTGTTCTCACACCCTCTTTCTTTTTGTCATTAAAGCCCACTTCTAACCAAACTCTCATTTACATTTTACCACTCAGCACTATGAGAAAAACTCAACCGGATGAGTTATCTCCCCCACTCTTTGATTTAAGACCCCTCACCCCTCAATCACTCAAGGATAACTTCCGGGGTAGGAAACACTGGTTAACGTGAATCCATGGAAGTTATGTTTAAGTTCTCACACAAATCCCATGTAAGTCCTAACAAAAATAGTTGCTCAACAGTTTAACTGAACAGTTAAGTACAAAATGTATGATAACATTGTCAAAATGTATGCTCATGAGATTTGAGCAATTGAACTTTGAAGATTTCTCAAAACAAAGATATTGAATGAATGAAATGAGATCAAGAGAATTGTTTTGAGAATATGACAATGTATCAATCAGATCAAATAAAATGGTTAGGGTATTAAAGAATTGGATGGTTTGTTTATATGAACGAATATAAACTATTTAGCAATAAACGCACAAATTTGGAAATGATGATTGATGCTCAACAATATTTGAAAGAAAACGGGAGTATTACCATCGAAAAATTTGTTCGTTATGAGACATGGTAATAACAATTTCAAATGAAGTACTAAACCGGTGTGTATGAATACTTTACAGTATATTGAAAAGATAATACACAAGTATTTATCTTTGGAAAGACATGGTCAGTTAAACATTAATGCTCAAAAATTGAAAAACATTTAAAATCACACTTCTAAATTCATAAAATCTTTTGAGAACCAGAAGTGGTTTGAACATTTCAAAAAAAAAAAAAACGTTTTTCATGTTCGAAAGTTGTTCTTCTTTCAAATAATCAGAGATCTAGATCAGAAGATATTTACCTTTAAGCTCCCCCTCAAATCATGATTAAATGATTTAGGTCAGATAAGCATTTAAGAATGAGTCCTGAACTGAAGTGTTCAGAAGTCGAACTCCGTTGAAGTACGGGTTCTAAGCTGATTTACTTAGAAGCCTTTGTTCTCTTACTCCCTTTTGACTTGAGTTGCCTGCAACACAGAATCAATTTTAGGATTTGGTACCCACTGGTATTTGGGTCCATGAATGTTAGTTGCAGTTCTTGTGGGGGTAAGTGAATAAGAACCATACCAGAAATGATCACTTGTTTTGTGAACATGATCATGTGTACAACAGTAAGAACAATAGTATTTCTCACCTGATAACCTGAGTAATTGATCTCTCGAGTAGATATGGTCAGGTTTAGGTTTACCTTTATGCGATTTGTTCTTCTTGGCTTTGTGTGTTTGTACACATGATTTCTTTCCTTTCAACTCATCTTTCTTCTCATCTTCAACTGGTTTCTTCTTCCAGACCAGTTCCTCTTCCTTGTATCTCCTTCTTCGTTGATGTGTACCTGAACCATCTATATTTCTATCATAGAAAAGGTTAGTACTGCGATTCTGATTAGAAGATTTAACTGACCACTTGGAAGAAACAGTTTTCTGATTTGAACTTGATGATGTCTTTTCAAGCTCTTTAATCTTTGAAGCAAGACTGTCTCTTTCTTTGACAAGAAGGTCAATCTTCGTCTCGCATTCAGACTTCATTTTCTTCTCTTTCAGCACACTTTCAGATAGTTCAGATAGCTTCTCAGTAAGCTTTTTGATCTCAGCCTCAAACATACTTCGTTCTTCTTCAAATCCCTTCTCAATATCCTTTCTTTGGCCGAATATTTCTTTGAAGAATCCCACATTCTTTTGTTCAATAGCCTTCTTCTCTGTGGCAAACTTTTCCCTTTCCAGAATGATTACTTTCTCAAAATCAGAAACTTGCTGAGAAAGTTTTATACACTTAAGCTCAACAGTCTTCTTTTCTTCAAAACACTTTCTTGAAAAATCTGAGAACATCTTTGAAAATCCTTTCTTTTCACTCTCAAAATCAGCTTTATCTTTGACAATCTTTTGTTTCAAATCAGATATTTTCTTTTTAAGCTTAGCATTAGCATCCTCTAGACTCTTAGTCTTCTCATCATACTTTTCAACAAATACTGCTTGCTGGATTTGCACAATCTGATATTCAAAATCAGAGATCTTTCTTTTCAGCTTAGAATTCTCATATTCCAATTCTCTTCCTTTTAATACCACCTTTGGCCCTAACATCAACCATTCAGTACAATCCCACAACTCCTTTCCTGTCATTTTGTAAGTATTTATTTGACCAGAAATTTCAAAAAAAATGTCACGAAAAAGTTCACAAGAAATACTATTTGTCATAAAATTTCGAGCTATATTATTCGCCCTCTGTCTTTTCTCTTGTTCCTCAGAAGAAGCTTCTGTTGGAATTTGGGATTGCATCTCTCCTTCAGTCAATGATAATCTGATATAGTAACCCAACTCATGTTCATCCACAAAAGTCAAAAAATTAACTTTCCACTCTTCATATTTTCCTTTGAACAACAACTTTGGTGATTCATCCTTTTTGATCGTATCGAATAGAATTAATTCGATCCGGCTATGAAAAACTTGATATCCAAGGACTGAACTTGACAAGAGATGAAAATCTAAAGTGCAAGGACCAAAAGTGACAACGTGTGAAACTTGAAAGTTTAGGGTCACAAATGACAAACGACTGAACCCTTGAAGTGCGGGGGCTAAAAGCGACACAAATTGAAACTTAAAACTAGAAGGACTAAAAATGACACAAACTGAAACTTAAAAACTAGAAGGACTAAAAATTACACAAACTGAAACTTAAAAACTAGAAGGACTAAAAATGACACAAACTGAAACTTAAAAACTAGAAGGACTAAAAATGACACAAGTTAAAACTACTAACTAGAGGGACTAAAAGTGTAAAAGTTAAAACTTCTAACGGACTTAACTGAAAACTAACGAAAAAGGACTAAGAATGAAATAAAACTAACCAAACTAACAAACTAACCGGACTAACGGAGACTTAACGAAAAAGGACCAAAATGTTAAGCATTTAACGGCAAACTAACGGAAACACTATTCATCGTCTTCCTCGTTGAGCCAACCTGCAAAGCTTCGAAACAGTTAGAAATTTTCAATGCAAAACGATCGTTAAAGCTCCCTGATCAGTCCTTAACAGATTAAAATTCAACCAGTCAACCCACGATCACAAACGAGCCAACCAAAAACATTTCGGAAAACGATCGAAAATTTAAAAAATCAGTATGGGTTAAAACTTTTCGACCAAAAATGATCTTTTATGTTCCCTTAAGCTCCCTCAACTGATTAGAACTCAAAAAAATCTCTCAAACTCTCGAACGAAGCAACCAAAAATTTTTCGGAAACCGAACGAGAATTTAAAAACTTGATATGAGATGAAATTTTTCGATAGAAATCGATCGTTTAGACTTTGTATGCAACCCTTAACAATTTAAAATCGAAAAGGTTCGTTCACGATCACTACCGAATCAACCGAAATATTTTCGAAAAACCGATCGAAAGTCTCAAAAACTTTTGTGATGATCGAATCAATCGAAGTATGGAACCAGGAGAGGCCGGGAGATGAAGGGATCGGTCGGCGAGGCACCGGTCGGACGGAGAGGCACCGGTCACTTGAATACCGGGAGAAAGATAACACCGGTCACAGGAGATAGTTCACCCCGGGCTTTTACGGTCCTGTTGATTGATACTGGTAGTTAGACACCAGGAGGATGATAGTACCGGTCGCTTTAGGTGTTAGACCGGGAGAGGGTGGGAAGTTCGGTTGATGTATATGATATATATATATATATATATATATAAATATCTATATGCGATATATATGAATATGTATGCTATGAATATAGAAATCAAACAGCCGCCGGTCAAAACTGATACCACATGCAATTAAAATAATCAACAACCGCCTTTTGCATTTTGTATCCACGTACCAATTGTAAATATATGTATATATATGCGATGCAGAGAAATCAATCAGATGCCACCAATTTTAAATATAATTGTAGATCCCACCAATTGTTTAGATCCCACTCGTTTTAAGCTGCAAAGGTTATCCCGGAGAGACAGCAAGGCACTGGTCCTTGCAAGGCACCGGTCATAAAGCCGGTCGCAAGATCCGGTCCAGGGGCCGGTCGAGACACGAGTTCGGTCACAGGGTCCGGTCACAGGGGTCCGGTCAAAATCAATAACAGATAAGCATAATACGATTTACGATTAAGCAGATTGAACGGATCGAATTGATAACAGATAATCGACAGACCTTAACAATTTATTTTGAAAATCGATAGAGATCAAACTCAAACCCAGAAAACTCAATCGATGCAGAAAATCAATTTCTTCGAATAATCACAAAATCAATCAGATATGGTAGAACTCGATCCAGAAACAGAACACAGATCAAACAATCTTCACCCAGAAATCGATTTCAATAAGAAAAGAAGAAAAAAACATGCAGACTTTAAGCAGATATGCAGACCGAATAATACCAGAAATCGATATAGCAGATTAACGCAAAGCAGATATAAACAATCTCAAACCAGAAAATAATCGATCAATACGAATATTATCTAATAAGTGATTAAAGGGTTTTAGACAAGCCTTTTTGATCGTATCGAATAAAATTACTTCGATTCCTGCTCTGATACCAATTGTAGATCCCAGTACAGTGCAATCACGAACAATAGTAATCAATCAATGAAGAACAAATATGCCACAACTTCTAGTCATATGATTAATATTCAATAAAGGGTTTAGGTTTACAGAGATAATATTTGATAAGCAAAAGTAAACCTATTGACTAGAAGAATTATGAATGAGATCTAAAAATGAATAAAGAACTAGAATACGCCTTATATATGGCGCTTACAAAATTTAATGGGTTTAATGGGCTTTAGGCCCAACTAACAAATAAACTATCAAATAATAACAATTCAACCCCTTATAAATGATTTATACCACTTTCAACACACAGGACTTTCAATCCTAACAACAACAGATGAACGTGTTAGAGAAAAAGGCATGTCATGGATTGTCGGTTCAAATGATGTCATAGGAGAGAGAAAAAAAAACGTTTCATTTGTCCTTTTTGAAATTATCTCTGAAGAAAAGTCAGAGATAAGTTTTCTTTTTGAAAGAATCTTTGATAAAAAATTAAGAGATTGGTTTTCTTTTCAAAAGGATCACTGATGAGAAATATCGGTGATAGATTTTGTTTATCAAAAAGCTTTTAATCATTTGAAGAAAAATCAGTGATTAAAGTTTTGATTTTGAAAAACGTCTTATTGAATGAATATTCAGTGATTGAGAGTGAGAGAACATACCTGAGAGTCAGAGATATTTGTTCAGAGATTAAGTGATAAAGGGGAACTTAGAATCATTGACATAATGCGTGAAAGATGAAGAGTCACTCTTCAAGATTCAACATTCCAAGCTCACCGATGAGAAAGTTGAACCTTGTCTCATAAAGAGGTTTGGTGAATAAATAAACGAGATGATAGTCAGTGGGGATAAAGTGAAGTTCAATATCACCATTCATCACATGATCTCTGATAAAATGATATCTGATCTCTATGTGTTTTGTCTTTGAATGTAGCACTGGATTATTTGCTATAGCGATAGCACTAGTGCTGTCACAATAGATTGGAATTTTTGATAGCTGAAGGTCATTATCTAATAGTTGATTTCTCATTCATAAGACTTGAGCACAACAACTTCCAGCGGCTACGTATTCAGCTTCAGCTGTGGAAGTGGACACTGAATTTTGCTTTTTGCTTGTCCAGCTTACCAGCTTTCCTCCTAGAAGTTGACATCCACTAGTGGTGCTCTTTCTATCTAGTTTACAACCTGCAAAATCACTATCTGAATATCCAATTAGATCGAACCCTGAGTCTTTAGGATACCAAAGACCGAGGTTAGGAGTTCCTTTCAGATATCTGAAGATTCGCTTGACAGCGATTAGATGGGATTCCTTGGGTTCAGACTGATAGCGTGCACACAGACATGTAGAGTACATGATGTCATGTCGGCTTGCTGTAAGATACAACAGGGAACCTATCATTCCTCTATAGGTAGTGACATTAACAGGTTTTCAGATGGATCCTTGTTTAATGTCAGATGAGGTGCCATAGGAGTTTTCATCGTTGAAGTTTGAGTTAGATCAAACTTTTTCAGCATATCTTTAATATATTTACCTTGGTTGATAAAAGTTCCTTTTTCAGATTGTTTAATCTGAAGACCAAGAAAGTACGTTAGTTCGCCCATCATACTCATCTTGTATTCCTTCTTCATTCTTTCAGCGAAACGAGTACATAGAGATGTGTAAGTAGAACCAAATATTATGTCATCGACATATATTTGCACAAGGATAATATGACCTTTTATCTTTCTGAAAAACAAGGTATTATCAATTTTACCACGTTCAAAATTTTCAGAGATAAAGAAAAGATAAGAGAGTGTCATACCAAGCACGAGGGGCTTGTTTTAGACCATAGAGAGCCTTATCCAATTTATAAATATAATTTGGATGCTTAGGGTCATAGAACCCAGGGGGTTGTTCAACATAGACTTCTTCATTCAGCTTTCCATTTAGGAACGTTGATTTTACATCCATTTGATATACAATGAAGTTTTTGTAAACTGCATAAGCTAAGAAGAGTCAAATTGCTTCGAGCCTAGCCACAGGGGCAAAGGTTTCATCATAGTCTATGCCTTCCTCTTGTCTGTATCCCTGAGCAACAAGTCTAGCCTTGTTTCGGGTCATAGTTCCATATTAATCTAACTTGTTTCTAAACACCCATTTGGTGCCTATAACAGTTTTATCAGATGGTCTAGGAACGAGATTCAAAACTTTGTTTCACTAATGAAGAATCCTGAGGTTCATTAGTTATTAATTGTTGAGTTTCAGACAGACCATTGTTTTCAGAGAGGTTTTCAGACGAAGATGGATCTGATGGAGGGAGTGTGTTTAGAGGCTCAACTGAAACCCATGAGGTGGATTCAGCGTTAAGAGGTATGATGTTTGGATCATCATCAGCAACTGGAGGATCTGTGTGCTGATGGTTCGAGAAGAAGGGTTCTGTTTCTCTGTAATGCGAAAACATCCAAGCATTTAGCTCTTCATTGTCAGCGATTGGTTTAGAGTTCGTGGAGCGAGTTTCATCAAAGGTGACATGAATAGTTTCTTCCACAGTTTGTCTTCTCTTGTTGAAAACTCTGTAGGCTTTGGAGATAGAGGAATATCCAAGAAATATTCCGTCATCAGCTTTTGGATCGAACTTTCCATGTAGATCTTTGTTGTTTATAATGAAGCACTGATTACCAAAGATATGAGGAAAACTGATAGAGGGTTTTCTTCCATGAAATAGTTCATAAGTTGTCTTTCCAAATCGCTTTACTATCAGCGATCTGTTTTAAGTAATGCATGCAGTATTCACAGCTTCAACCCAAAATTGAGTAGGGAGGTGAGAATCACTGAGCATTGATCTAGCAGCTTTAATAATCGTTTTGTTTCTTCTTTCAGCGACTCCATTTTGCTGAGGCGTTCTTACTGAAGAAAAGTTGTGAGAAATTCCCTTGTTCTCAAAGAAATTGTTTAGAGAACTGTTTTTGAATTCAGTTCCATGATGACTTCTTATTGAACGAACAGTAAGATTATTCAGCACTTCCATCTTTTTAACAAAAGATATTAGTTCTTCTAGAGTATCACTCTTGCAGCGAAGAAAGATAACCCAGGTGTAGCGAGAGTATTCATCTACAATGGCAAGTGTATCTTTCTTTCCAACTATGGATTGAATATTAACAGGGCCAAACAAATCCATATGCAAGAGTTGAAGATGACTTGTCACTGAGGAAACTTGTTTAGATTTGAAACTAGCTTATTGTCTGCTTTCCTTTTTCACATGCTGAGCATAGAGATTCCTTAGTATATGAGTGCTGAGGAAGACCAGAAACCAGTTCCTTAGATGAGAGAGAATTCAGGGTTTTGAAGTTTAGATGAGAGAGCCTTTTGTGCTATAGCCAGTTGACATCAGAAGAGGCTTTAGAAAGAAAACATACATTTTCAGTGGTAGTAGAGTCCATATCTATTACATACACATTTTCCTTACGATTACCACGGAGAGCAAGTTTCCCTTTCTCATTGACCACTGAACATGCTTTCTTGGTAAAGCGAACTTAGTAATCTTTGTCACATAGCTCACTGATGCTCAGAAGATTGTGCTTCAGTCCATCTACGTAAGCGACTCTTCTGAAGGTAGTTGTCCCATTGCTGAGGACACCAAACCCTCGGGTATATCCTTTTCCATTTCTACCAAAGGTCACTGAGGGACCTTTCTCTTCCTTGTATTCAATGAGCAGGTCTTTTTGTCCTGTCATGTGTCGAGAGCATCAACTATCAAGATACCAGATGCCCTTGGATCCCTGCAAACATAAGGAAGATTAAGCTTTGTTTGGTACCCACTTTTCAATGGGTCCTTTAGGGTTAGTGGAGATGGAAGGTTCAACAATCTTCACAGTAGATGAAGATTCAACTTCAGTGGTAACCTTCACTTTGGTTAATTTCTTAACCTTAGTGGTATTCTTCACCTTGGTTGATTTCTCAGCTTTGGTGACCTTCTCAGCCTTGGAGGCATTCATCTTCACTTTAGCTGATGTTTTATCAGCTTTAGTGGCAGTTGGACATTTGCTAGCAATATGGTCAGTAAATCCACAATGATAGCATTTTCTATATTTGAAGGTGGTTTTAGGACCATGAGTAGTAGGTTTTGAGAATTTAAGATGAGTAGGGCCAACTCCAAGAATGCCTTTAGCATGAGATCTGGGAGGAATTTTCATTTCTTCAGATCTCTTAGGCTTAAAATCAATCTTCAGCTTTGGAGGACAAAGATCAAAGATTTCTATCACAGAGCTAGATGATCGATTTACTGAAGGTTTAGAAGGAACTTTCAGCTTTGCTTTCTTGGTAGCCTTCTTAGGATGGAAAATGGATTTTCCTTTATCTGCAGGCTTAGAGCCTTTAGATATTTCATCAGGGATGGGATTAGAAGAAGATGAAGAATAGCATTGAGCATAAGAAATGTCAGGGATATAAGAGACAAACATTCCAAACTTAAGCTTGAAACCGTCTTCTTTAGGCTTATCTTGTGGTTTCCAAAAACCAAGACCAGTTCTATCACTGACAGGGATCTGAGCACTTATAATCTCAGTGATCTTTGTTGAGGATTTGTACCATCTTTCAACTGTAGCCTTCTCTGCTTTTAGAGCATTGCATGTATAGATCAATCATCAGCACATCAACAATGCGACTTCTCTCTACTTCAGATAGAGAGGGATTAGTAGAGATAGATACCTGAGATGATATATAGCTCATGGAAGTTCCTGTTGGTTCTTCCACTTCTTCTTTAATCTCAGCCATGAGGCAGAGATTAGCGACTTCTTCTTCATCAGAACTTGATTCTTCTGATTCAGCCGAGTCGTGTTCTTCAGCGATAAGTCCTTTACCTTTTCTTTTATAGTTTTTCAACTTTTGATATTTTCCTTTGAGCTTCAGGTATTTTCTATCGCTGGTTCTTTTGGAGGTAGAAGGTTTGAAGACTTTCTTCGACCTACACTCACTTACAAAGTGTCCAATCTTTTCGCAGTTAAAGCAAGTAGCAGTAGCCTTATCAATCGGGGTTAACTTTGTATTGTCAGTGAGAGAGAGAGGCTTATTTCTTCGGAAATTGCTCTTTCTTGCAAATATCTTAAAAGAGTTTTTCAAGAGTGCTAAGGACTCATCAAACTCTGAAAGATCATTATCTAATAGTTCCTCAGATTCAGAATCTAGCTAAGTGATAGTACGAGTAGATCGTTGAGATGGAATTATCTCTGAAGAGACTAAAACAACAAGAGTGCTTTTGAAGTATTTAGAATCTTTTACAAGATTCTTCTTCAGGAGATTTGATTGCTCATAGTTGAGCAATATTTCATACAAGGTGCTGAGATAAAGAGAATTTAAGTCTTTTGTCAGCTTGAGACATATTGAATAACTGTCCCAGCTTTCAGGAAGACATTCTAGGAATTTGGTTAAGACCTCTGAATTAGAATAGGTCCTACCATGGTTCTTAGATCAATGATTAAGCAGTTAAACCGCTGATGAACATCAGAAAGAGATTCGTTCTTACGAGCGATAAAACTTTCATACTGTCTTACCAAGTTAATCTTTCGAGTTTCTTGGATTTTAGTGGTGCCTTCATATTGAACACAGATTGTTTTCCACATTTCTTTAGAAGTTTTAAGATGCATGATGGAATGGAAGGCTTCATCAGGCAGAGCCATAGAGATAATGGTTTTTGCCTTTGCATCTAGTCCCACTTTCTTTTTGTCTTCATCACTCCAATGTCTTATATCCTTAAGCGCATAGCGCTTAGGAACAGCAGGAGTGGTGGCAGTAGCGGGAACGACGCTTATGATAGTGAAAGGTTCATAAGTTCCATGTGCTATGCAATCAGGTATAGTAGGGTCTACACCTTCTAGAAATAGCATCATTCGATTCTTCTAGAGAGCAAAGTTGTCTCTGCTAAATTGAGGAGGTTTAGAGAGTGAACCATTATCATAGTAGTTTGTGTTTGTGTTAAGTGCCATTTAGAATAGCAAGGAAGAGAATAAAGCAAGATCTTGTTTATTAGATTAAACAGTCTGCTCTGATACCACTTGTTGGTCCCGAAGGTGCATAACAAGTTTGTAGAAGGGGGGGTTGAATACAAACACATAATTTAAAGTTTAATAAATTGTTTATTGATAAATCAAACACAATTTATAAGTCTGTTGCGGAATAAGATTAAGTAGAACTCAATCTTAAGAAACTTAAGAAACTACTAAGATGGTTGCACAAGAATATAGAGAATGGGAGATTTGAGAAGTATAGAAAACAAGGGTTTCTATATTTTAGAAAGATGAAGGATTAAGGCAACTCTCAGATAGAGTTGTAATCTTTCTATTTATACCACATGCATTAAATGCATGGCAGAGCACTTTACACGTCTCCATCACTGATTGGCTGAGAGGGTCTGACTTTGGGAGACATGCTTTCGGTCGTATCATGAACAGTGTAGTTGACAGAGTTGTTGTATGATTTGTGGCAGAGGTATGTCCATTCTGACATATCGTACTGGGTGTGAAAGAGAAAGACAAAAGAGACTTGAGGCATAAGCTAAGTGATCACCGATCGCTGAATATCTCTTCCTTCAGAGATACAAAGAAGTTCAGCTATCACTGAAGCTTTTCCTTAGGTTTCTTCGCGTATGAGTAGAGTCGTCTTTTCTTCACTGATATCCGCATCAGGTCACTAGTAGACTTGTCTTTGTTCAACAGCTTCGTCTTCGATTCAGTTATGAACATCTTTTAATGCGAAACTTGTCTTCAGGGATTTTGTCTATTTGTTTACATCAGAAACTATCACCGATACTGAATATACTCAGTATTTAACCACTGATAGTGAAACACAAATATATATGAATGTTTACAAGAAAGATCATCAGTAATAACTGAACAGACTCAGTCTGATCGCTGATGATGAAACACTAATACATATTATTAAACGTAATTTTCACTAATATAGAAGAGTGTCTTTATCAAATCACTGAAATAGTTTGGATCAACACATGTGTGCAAGAATTTTATGTGCAACTTAGCCACTAGAAAAGAATCTGTTGATAGAAAATATGACGTAACAAATCCGTCTGTCATCAATTCAACAAGCAACAGGGGGGGAGGGGAAGAAGGGAAAATTAAAGAGTAAAAATAGAACGACGAGAGATATAATATGCTTGATTTTTGTTCTGCTTTTTATCTTTATCTTCAACATGTATATTTATACCGAATCAATGTAGATTATTTTTATTAGAAAAGGAGAAGACAAGAGGAAACTATGAATGATGGTTGGTTAAAATGGCGAGTAGTCTTGGAATCAAATCTTGAAAACAGAGCTTGCGTACATATTTGTAATTAAATCAGTAGCTTATATCATTTCCTTTTTTTGTGTTTTAATACTCATGATGTTCTATCAACTTGTTACTAACGCCAGAAATGTGAAGCTGCTAGCATGGGGGACTGGTTATACACATTGTTTTGGTATTGCTAAATACCCCCTGACATCTCAAACCTTGTTGCCTTTAGAAATACATTTAGATGCTATATGGGATAAGGTAAGAGATACTATAAGCAGTACCATGAGATAAAGATTATGTTATGATTTTGAGTCGTTAAGTAAGGGCTACTATTCCCTTATTTTTTTGATTACCTGAGCATCTTAAGCCTGTTATTGCATACCTTATATCCGATGAGTTAACATTAGTACGCAGTGCTCTAAATGTAAGTTTTTACAGAGATTATTGTTTACTAATGGTGTGATTAACATTTTAAATCATTGTAAGGGGCATTTCATTTTCAGGCAACCAATGTACTTGAAAAAAATTCAAAAATCAAAAAGTAATAATTACTTGTGGCAAAAAAAAAGCTCTGTTGGCAAGAGACGGTGAACAAAACAATATGGTCTGTCTTATGTTCAGTGGTTTTTGCCAACTGGTGTGCTTCTTACATTGACTAGTATGTTGGTTGTTAGAAGCAAATTGCCAAGTACAAAGAAACATGTTTACCTCTCTTTATTCGTGCTATTATCCTTCCTGCTACATTTTGGATTTTTTTTTGTTGTTTTGTCTTTATCTATCCATATATGAACGAGAAACTAAGGTGTTTTATTTTTGCATAATAATACATTTTTGTGGTGTCATTAATGTTGCTTGGATGTCCTATTGACCTGTTACATTGTTGCAGGTAAAAGAGAGGAATTGGCACATTGAAGCTCTTGGATAGTTGTAATATGATTTTGGGTGTGTTTCCTTTTTTTTTTGTTTTTTTTGATAAATTTGAACATATGTGTGGATTTATTGAAACATATAGTTTGTTTTAAAAAAATTCTTGTCTTTTATGACAAATATAAAAAAAAAAATTGTTTTAGGATTTTGATGTTTTTTTTCTTGTTTAGTATTTTTATTTATTTTATTATAATATATATAGCTGAAATATGTAGTACATAATATATATATATATATATATATATATATATATATATATATATTTGTGTGTATATGTAGACACCCTTTAGAGAAGGAAATTATTTTTTTAAGTGTAACTAAAGATGCCTTTAGAGAAGGTTTACAAGAAAGTGTAACTAAAAGATATATACTTTTAGAGAAAGTTTTGATTATGTGAATCAGAAGATGAGAATTAGAGAAGGTTGAGGAAAACGTAACTAAAGGATACCTTTAGAGAAGCTTTACATAAAGCGTCACTAAAACGTATATCTTTAGAGAAGCTTTTCCAAAAACCTTCTGTGAAGGTAACTTTTAGTGACGGATGAAAACTGTCACTGATGCTGAAAAAACGTCACTAAAAAATACTTTTAGAGAAGCTTTTGAAAATAAATTGGTCAACCTTTAGATAAGGTTTGAACCCAAAAAAAGTTTCTCTATAGGTTAATGTAAATGTACCCTTCGAAAACCCTCCCTAAAACCTTTAGCTACCGTTATATAAGGAAGGTAATTGACGGAAGTGAAAAGTTTCTCTAAAACATTTAGAGAAAATTTCAAACTCTTAGATACAAAAGAAAACCTTCTCTGAAGGTCAATTTTCTTGTAGTGATTAAGTTAATTATCTGATTAACATTTAGATTAGTGTATATCTTCTATTATTTAAAATTCAAATCTATAGATAAACTAGGACTCCTTATGGGATGAGTCTCTAGTGACCTATAAATAAAGGAGATCAAGTCCCTATTTCGTACACGAATCCACATTTAGTTCAGCCCCATTCTGAAGCAAACCGTATAGAGCTTTAGAAGACTTAGATCTAACTTCCGCATCAATCAATTTCGCCGGACCTAATGCGAGTGCTCCAGGGTTAATTTTCTAAACTCTATTACGGTACAATGTTGAATCAATTTATGATATATGTTTATGTTCTTATGCTTTTCATTATTGTTATCATATGTTTAAGAATATCTCATATGAATAATTTTTTTTACTTTAATGACATAATTCGAAGTTGCTTCATTGTTTTGAATTGAAGGCTGAAATTCAAGGAGGGTAACTTAACGAAATAAGAAGGTCTTTAGGATTGAGATTAGAAAGTAATTAAAGTAATAATTTTATGAGTTACATACCTTACTTATATATAAAATGTAAATACCATGTGTTTATGTTATGCTATATTATGTGATGAAATTGATACAAACATGGAATTTATTTGCAAGATGTGTAATTTATAATATGAAAGAAGTTGATTAAAGTGTTATTTCTTCTTTAAAAGATGTTCAACTCTGAATTTTTATTTAAATTTTTATTGATCAAGAGGTGACGTTGAAATCAAAAAACATAATCAATATAATTATGTGTTTCTGTAAATTGATAAATGTTTGAAATAATGGGTTATTTTAATCATACTTTCGACTAAGATATATGAATCAATTCGATTTGATTTATGTAAAAGATAATATATTGTATTAGTTCAATTTGGTTTTTGATTTTTATCTTATTTTGTGTATACGATGTCATTATAAGGTTTTCCAAATTGTTATCATGAGAATGTTAAATCAAATAACATAAATACTTAAGGATTGAATTATCATTATCATGAAATCATCCAAGGTTTTAATTTACAAGATGAATAGTAGAACTTACTTGTCTTACATGATGAATCCATGATTACTCCAAATATAATAACCTCTTTGATGACAAACAATTATGATGGAGTTAGAATTTTGTGTTCTTAAAGTCTCCAATTAATGGTGCTATCAATGAAAGAATAGAGGAGACGATCATATCACGGTTTTGTGCATCAAGAGAATTAAGGAAAGAGATAACCACAAATTTATAGCTAGTTACAATCGGTTATAGGGACATATATCGTCCATCGGAGATGGTCAGTGGACCTTCATGTTATTAGGTCATAATTGAGGTCAAATGAAACGTTTGTTAATAATATGAGAATAACTTAATTATTAATATATATAGTTTAGGCCACTTAGATAAGACAATTTTCTAACAGAGAAAGTGTAATAACATAAACCCTGATTTTTGAGGGAATTAGAAGTTGAGGGTGTGTTTGTGATCTTTCTCAATTTTCAGAGTTTATTGTGTAAATTAAGAGGCCTCTAGAGGGCAAAACCCTCAAACCCTTGTCGTTTCTTCATTCAACGTATTGGAGGCTAGAGAGAGAGAGATCAGGGAGATTTTGGTACACTTTTCATTGAAGGCTTGAGAATGAGGCAATTTCAGTGGCTAAACTTCATCTTCTTCAAGGTAATCATCTTCATATCTTCTCATCTATGGTTTTGGTGGGTTTTATGGTTGAAGTATTGGGGGGTTTCAATTCTTGATGTGATTTTGGGATAAAAACTCTAAAGAGTTATTGCTTGATTGAGTATTGGTTAGTTTTCATTGAAGTTTTGAGCAAAAACCACCATGGTTGGTTATTTCTTCAAGAGTTATTCATTCTTATGATTTTGAGAAAAGAAGTGTTCTTCATTGGATGGATTTCAATGAAAAAATTGATGTTTTGATGTTTGGATATTGATTATAATGGTTTTAGACAATGATTCCCTCATTTTGGAAGCATAAAATCGATTTGGGAAGGTTTAGGCATATGAGGCTTAAGGGATTTTGGCCGAAAATTGTGCAGACCCAAACCAGTGTCTGAAGCGACCCCCAAGAGGGTTTGGTCACTTAGAAGTCACCCCAAACACTGTTTGGGTGATTTCCATTTTTGTGTTGTTTCTTGTTTGGGGCTAGGATCGAGGCACCGATTATGGGGTTGTCTTAAGGACTATTATAGATGGTTTTTGGGAGTATTTTAGGTGGTTTAACACCATTCGTATGTCGTGAAATTTAGGTGTTCAGTTTGGGAATTCTTAGCTTCAAGTGTCAGAACTAAGCTTGGATGACATGTGAGTTTTCCCTACCTACACATACTTTTAAATGTGCTTTGTTTATGCATGATGGATTGTTGAAATGGTTGTTTTATAGTTATACACATCATAATTGTTTACGAATTGAAATCTAAAGTGTGCATTTAATGGGGTGGGACATGAGATGGCTTGTTATGGGGGTTGTGACCCATTTAAAATGAATGAATTCGTTTCATGACATTTGTCAAAGGGTGGGTGTGAGCCCAAACACATTGTCACAAGTGTGCGTGACTTTAAGCGTGTGCCATCTACATGTGTTTAATGTGTGTATGACAGTCTAAATGTGTGAATTATTTCTAAATGTTTTATAACTCATTTTGAATAATATCTCGTAGTGTGATGTTGATTATTGAGGGAACTCACTAGACCTCCGGTCTAACCCTCGCTTTTATAAAACTGAAAACCATTTTCAGGTAAGCATATTAGTGAGGACTCGAGTAAGGGAAAGGGGAAGATGTGAGCCCGGAAGTTAGCGATTAGAGTGAAGATTTGTCATTTCTTGTATAGAGTTTCCCGACATAGTTTATATCTTTACAATTCTCAGTTGTGGATTTGTTGCGCACTGCACTTGTTGATTTTGGGGTCGTTTTGGCATTATTTTATACTATGGTTGATTTAAGTTTTGTGTTGTTTTAATTGGTATCAAAGCTGTGGTTTAGATGATTTAGGTGGCTGGATGGGCTTAAACTAAAACCGTGGAGTAGGAAACACAATTAATAAATAGGAGAGCCTTAGAGAGACCTGAACAGGGACATGAATGATAGAGTAGTGAGAACTGTCATGTAAAGTAAATTGGGAATTACATTTGGCCAATGTAATTACGAATTTACAGGTACATGTATGTGCTTATTTTTCTTTATTATATTGGAACTGTTGGATTAAGTCTTTTTCTTTATTATGTGCTATGAGAGTAATCAACATGTTTGAACGATCACTGAGAAGTAGGTCGGTGCCTATCAATGAGGCAATCCCGACTAACGAGGTCCTCGCAGATGGACTGGTGGATCCATCGAGGCAAGCGACCATCCGTGGAAGGGGAAGGGGTCGTGGGAGGGGACGGGGAAGAGCACCCCAGAAAGTTACAACTCAAGTAGATGAAGCCAACGTTGGGAGTCGAGGTAAGGCAAATACTTGTGTTCCTCGTAGGGAGAGGAATGTTGAAATACAAATAGAGAATGAAGTTTCTCAACAAAAGAGCTCGGTAACTGGAAGGGGACGCGGTCATGTTAGGGGTCAGGGTCAAGGTCGCGCCCAAGGCTTTGTGACTCAAGAGACCTTTGCAACCGAGATGGTCAAACTACAAGAGACCTTGCAAGCCTAATTGAATAAGCAATCGAAGTTTGCGTCTGAAGGCCGAGTGAAGAGTAGAAATTAAATGAGTGCGAAGGCGTCTAGCTTACCTACGACTAAGGTGGGTGGTCACTCCCAACTAACTCCCATACTGTCGAAGGATCCTAAACTGGCTCAAGGATGCAACTACAAGATGTTCTCGTTATGTAAGCCTCCTACCTTTAGTGGGGACTGTGACCCAGTTCTAGCATTGAGGTGGATTAGGAAGATGGAATTGGCATTTGATACGAGTAAATGCGCCGATGACGACAAAGTATTATTTGCAATCTCAACGTTGAAATAGAATGCCATTTTTGGTGGGATATTGAGACGGGAGGAAAGGGGTCGGAAGTGGCCAAGAAAACTACTTGGGAGTCCTTCACTAGAAAGTTCAAAGCATAATTTTGTCTGGTGGAGGTGGTTAAGAAGTTGAAAGAGGAGTTTCTAGGGTTAGAACAAGGTGGAATGTCAATGCAAGAGTATACGTCCAAGTTCATTGGGAAGGCTCGGTTCGCGGATTTGTATGTGCCCACCAAGGAACGTCGCATCGAGATGTACATTTGGGGCTTGAAGAGTAGTATATGAGAGTTGGTCTCAATAAGAAACCCTATGGCCTTTCAAGCGGCGGTTGATGTGTGGGAATTACCGAGAAAGAAAAGAACCGACAAAATGATTTTGAGAGAAATTCAGATGAAAATAATTTTGAGAAAGATAGGAAAAACAATTGAAAAATCTAAGAAGGAATAAGGTAGATAGTGGTGGAAGTGAGAGGTGTTCAACTCCTTTCTTTGTTGGTAAAGTATTTGGGAATAAACACAAAGTAAAAAAAATTGATTGACCTCCATACAATAGAGACTCAAAGAAAAATTTATGTAATTAAGAATGACAAGGTGAAGATAAGGGATGTATGTGGAGGAACCCTTCCTGACATGAATGAAGCAACTGATGTTGATATGTCTAGTAAAGATTAAAAGGTCAAGGGAAGTGGGTCATATTATCCTTGTGTCTTTCATGTATCTAGGGGTAAGTATGATGATACATGGATGGTCAAAACCTATGTGGAGACACATAAATGTCTTCAAACTAGGTATGTGAGAGCTTGTACAGCTAATTTATAACAGCCTAAAATTTAGACAACAATAATAGGGAAATTCCTGAAAATGGGTAAAATAAAACTTCCAATTTACGACAACTAAAACCCAATGCGGTTGGGATAGTTTGCACAATTCCTAAAGTGGCGAATAATAAGATATAAAATGCAACAACCTATTTAATCTAGAACAATTTAAAAACTAGATTAATGTGGGTGTCTCTATATCTCTAAAAATCCCTCTTCTCAAAATTCCCAAAAGCCTGGTCCTTCAAGTACTCCTAGGTGCATGGTCCGCGAGTCAAGTTGCCCTATGCGCACCGCTAGTGGACCTGTGAACCAACAAAACACCATGACAAGTGTTAGACTAAAATTATAGTGAGATCTTAAAGATTAAACAGTTCACGTACAAAATAATAACATCATAATTAAATGTTACCGGTATCCACAACGGTTGAACAAATGCCAACACTCAACTTTGTAATGATGTTCCAGACCTGAACATGAACACGCAAGAGATACCTCTTGAAATACGGGGGAGACCCGTTTCCATCGGGGTGATGAGAACACGTAAGTGGAGTCACCCACGATGTTATTGAATTACACCTCATGTCCTGGTTCTAGTTCCCATGCCATCAAGACATCACAACCTAAAACTATTATATGCCTTTATTGCCTACTCCGTCGAGTTACACCTCAAGGACTTACGGGACACTATTGCCTATCCAATCTAGATGAGTTACACCTCAAGGAATTTTACGTCCCCCATCGCCTACTCGCTAGTGACCCAAAGTGGCCAACAAATATGAATATATAATTCATACGATCTAAATCCTCGTGCACAAGGAGATAGACATTAAACTCCATAATATGATCATAAACAAGTTTGGATAACAATAACAAGACTTATTTTGTCAACAATCCAAGTACATGAAAATTACATGTTATGGTACATTTCATACTCATATTAAACTCAATATGTTTCCAATACCAATAGACCATCAAAACTATTTGATAAAATAGAAACTTGCTACAAGTGTAGTTCTCTTAGGTTCAAACCCTCTTTTATAAAATATGGTGTCAAAAGAGCTCCACACCTCTATATTCAAAATTTACATTACTTGAGTTATAAATAGTCAAATATTACCATTAGATACATTTATAATGGCAAAAATCCCATAGTCAAGCAAAACCCTTAAAACCCAAATTTTACGTCAAAACCCAATGTACCTAGAAAAACACATTTAAGCAAATAATAACATTCAAGATAGTATGTGGGTTAAGAAAACTCACCAAGTAAGTTTGTGATGTAAAAACCCTAAAGATGGTGGAAACCCTAGGATTGGAGTGGATGACTTGAGCTTTAAATGAGCTAGATGTCACACTTTGATTCTAGAACCCAAAGAGAAATCATAAATATTACTAGGAGGAGGTTGGATTACCATTTAATAAGGAAAAAGGGAAGAAATGGAGGAAATATTACCTTAGCCTCGGGAGAAAAATGCCTCTTCTAAAAACCCCAAAAGATACAAATGAGCTTCACCTAACAAAACCTAGCATTTAAGACCCCTGGACCTGACGACGACTTTGCCACGCAAGAGTGCCCATGATATTCTCGCTAGCCACTCTCCCGGAGAGTGTACCACAACCCTTGGCCTGTCAGCAACTATGACTCACGAGTATGCCCAAGAAATTCTCGTCGTGGCATACTCGCTGTTGGATCCCAGATTTAATCTCACAACAATGATATAAATAATAAGAGTAATAACAACGGAAGCAATATAGTTTAATATCAAAGGAGATTCAAATATCACAGTTCATAAAGCAAATAATAGATAAACAAGATATTCTTTGAATAAAATATTCAACTTATATTATCAGTTATAAGACTTCTTAAGCACACTTTGAACAATAAGGTGATGGTCTTATTTATAGGACCATAAAGTAAATAGTGTACTTATCTGACAAATAGAAGCATGCTTGAACAGTGTCTTACCTAAGAGGTAAGATCAAGACATGCTTGAACAGTGACCTACTCTAGAAAGTAAATCTTATCACTAGGTGACGTGTCATCTGTTCTTCTTTGTCAAGAAATTCAGAGTGAACATCTTCAGAGCTTTGAAGTAAGATCTCTGATGAGGAGCTCTCTGAAGTCTTTCCGTTAGTCTGTCTCTGAACTGACTTCAGAGACAGACTTGCTTTCTCTGAGACTGACTCTGAATTGACTTCAGAGACAGACTTGCTTTCTTCAGACTGACTCTGATTTGACTTCAGAGACAGACTTACTTTCTTCACTGTTGTCTCTTGAAGGTCTTTAGTTGAAGACTGAGTTATTTTCAATACTTTAAGTGGTTCAGATTTGGGGCTAACAATCTCCCCCTAAGTACTGAAAATAAATAAATAACACATAGAATATTCAACTAGAAAGCGAAGAGGAGAAAGTCATCCTCTGTAAATATTACTTCTCATAAGAATTTGGAATTACAAAAGAGAATAATATTCAAAAAATAATTAGAACCTATCACTTGAACATATCTTATGAAACTTCATGATTAGCTCTCTGAAGTTAATCATTGATCCAATTTCCAAGTTTAGTTTCGCCAGTAGGTCTGCTCTGTGCCGTTCTTGCTTTACATGAATCATCTTTTGTACGCCTTTCAAGGTTTCATCAGAATACTTTACTACTTGCGAAGCTAGAAAGATTCTCTTCTCTTGGTTCACTCTGTAGATAAAACCCAGAGGTTCTTCAATGATTGATCCAGTCATTTGTTTGTCCAGGTTTTCGATTGTTTCCACTGGTTCAGTCACTCCGAGCTTTTCTTCTCCCAAGTTTAGAGCAATCTGAAAGTCACGTTTGGCTTTGTGTTTGATGTAAGCTTCCATTGCCCGTCTTACTTCAACCATGCTCATTCTTATCTCCCTTCTTCCTGAATCGTATCTCGCAGAGCAATAGGCATATAGATGAGTGAGATCATATGGATTTAGATTTACGAGATCATTATCATTGAACTCGTAAATCTTCTGATCAAATCGAGTCACCACATAATGCCTATATATGATTTTGTTGAAGGCGAATGTTTTTTCAGTGATTTTCTCAACTTTTATTATGGGAACATCGTTGAGAACCGCCTTTCTTGGTGATGTCTTTGCCTGTATGAATCTTCGTTCGTAGTCTGGCATATCCTCTCTGATTCTTGGATTCAGAGGGATTACTTGAGTGTCTTCCATATTGAACTCACAGTATATATGCCAAAAGTGATATTCTATCGATGCTTCAGGAGTGGATTATAAGAATGTGGGAGGTTGAGTGAAGACCTTGGCTGGTAAACCGATGCTTGTTTTCTGAACAAGATTCTCTTGAGGAGCCTGTTCATCAACAACCATGGTTTGTTTGTCCTTGGGCTGTGACTGAGTTATCTCTAAAGGCTGTTCAGAGATATATCCATCTATCTCTGGAGATTCTCTTAATTTTGAAGCTGTTGAGGTATGATGAGGTTGAGCATGTTTAAAAACATACTCTTCGACATCAATTACTTCGATCTGATCTCCAGCAGCTTCTTCTGCTCTGTCAGAATCTGAGTTCTGTTCTTTCTCAGATTCTGAGTCAAAGGCATCTCTCATCACCATTGGTTGTCTTTCGGTGATGAGAATGCATCTTCAGAGGACGTAGAGAAGTCTACAAGTTGTTCGTTTTCTTTCTCTTCTAGAGCTCCTATTTTCTCTAGAGTTGCATCGGTAACTGGAGTGATTGGAACACCTGGTGTTGATGATGCGAAAAGTATTACCGGTGTTGTGAATGTTTGCAAGGTTTGGTTGTCATCAGAGGAGGTGGTGTTCCTCTCTGGTTCCTTCTCTTGAACTGGTGCAGAGGGAGCAGCTTTAGAGGTGTACGCGGTTGTATCTCTGATCTCCCTATCTTGTGATTCAGAGGCCTCATCATCATCTGAGTTCTCAGAATCATTAAATCTGGCTTTCTTCGCTGCTTCGCTACAACTCCCACCGGAAAACTTGCGTTTGTATTTGGGAGAGTCTGGTTCAGCGATTCCTTTTCCTTTGGGGTCAATAAGAGCCTTCTGAATGGATTCAATTGCTTCTGAAGCCGCGACTCTGATTTCAGCAACCTGGTCCTCTGATTTATATTGATGAAGTTCCAGAGTATCTTTGACCTGCTTCTGAGCAATTGTAGAGATCTTGGAAGAACAAGTTAGCATTCTGCTCATTATTGCGGATTTGAAAGAGGCCAGATCACTTTTGGTGATGAGGTCTTCAGTAGTCCGGGGTGGTGGCTGTGGTGTTGCTGATGGTGTGCTGACTGCTGGTACAGAGGCTTGAATTGTTGTTTTGATGAGGTCAGAGATAAAGGCCATTTGATCTGTTGAGAGTGAAGATGATCTGGTGGCTACTACCTCTTCCCTTAGTTCTTGTAGAGCCTTCTGGACATCGATGGTTGCAGATGCTTGATTTTGAAGAGCAGCATTCTGAGCTTTAAGAGCAGCTACCTCCATGGATGATTCAACCTTCTGTTTGAACAATTCTTGTTCCAACTCTTGGATTCTGTTTGAGGAGTCCAAAAGTTGGTTCTTCAGAGTGGAAACCTCTGCTCTAAGGTTGGTGTTTTCAGAGCGAAGAGCGGAGGTCTTTGAACCGTCAATTCGCTGAAAGTTATGCTCTTTCATGGAGCCTCTGACTTCCTCACAGAATCTCTGGAACTCAGATTTTGTGAGAAGTTCAGAGAGGGGTACATTGGTTACAACACATGTAGCCAAATTTTCCTCGAGTTCATAGGAGCCTTCGTTCAGAGCTGTTTTGATGTTATCTCTGGAAGGACTTCCACTCAATCCTTGATGTTCCGGAGAATCATCTCTGAGTGTTCTGTTCTCAACCAAGTCCTCCTCCTCAGATTCAAAGGACTGGAAGTGAATGTGGGAGTTGAGCTTGCGATCCAGGCAAGTCAATCCTTGTTCTTGTAGGTCAAGCCATTGTCCCTGAGTTAGACAGCTACTTCTGGATATCCTAAAGGGTGAGAGATGAGCCACAGAGGCATCATTATGTGTAGGATTTTCTGATGTACTATGAGGCAACTGAGTACTTAAAGTTTTGGCTAAGTCTTGTGAAGAGGGCTTATCTAGAAATTGAGTTTCCTCAGTTATGTGAACTTCAGAGGTGGAAAAAGGTATCTCTGAAGTGGCTGGCTGGTTTGGGTTCGAGGTGTGCACCTCTGATTTAATAACAATTACCTCTGGATCAGGTATGTTAGATTGTGTGGTTGCACTGGGAGATGGGGTTGGTGTCCTAAAATATATGTGCCTTGGGGCATCTTTTTGTGTGGAAGGGGAAGAAATCTCAGGTTTCTCTAAGTCCTTAGAAGACTTGCTCTCTTCTCTCTGAGAATCTTCAGAGCTAGTCTCTGAAGATTCATCCTCACTTTCCTCAGAGCTAGTAGAGCTATCCTCTTCACTAGCAGATGAGGTTTCTTCCATTACTCCCTCATTGACAGCCCTTTCAAGTGCTCTATCATCTCTCTCAACTTCGGTTTCTCTAGCAAGAGTACCCTCTGGTTCACTCTTGTGAGAGCTCTGAACTTCAGGGTCCTCAGATCCCTCTGAAGCCGAGTTGCTCTTACTCTCCATTCCAGGTTCAGGACCTAAGTGTGTTGGGGTTCCCAGAACTGGTTCTAGTCCTTGGGCAACACTGAGATAAGAAGCTAAGGCTAAAGATTGAGGATTTACCTGATTCAGCATGTGGTGAGGGATCCTCCTAGCTTCTGGATAGCCTTCAGATAGAATCGTCGGTTTGAAGCTGTTCATTATGTAGAAAGGAGTTTTGGGTTGTTCAGTGGCGATCAAAATATGAAGCTTCTCGATCGCCGCATGGATGATTAGAGACAGAAATCTAGGGAATGTTATTGAAGGAACTTTGGATGATTGGTTCGTTTGTTCAGGGTCCTTTGACAAGCATTTGTTCTTCTTCTCTATTGATGTCAGAATCATATCAAAAATTATGCCGGCCATGTCCAAGTTGCGATTGAAGAATAGGGCATACATGATTGACAGAATTTTGGGTGTTGCTTGATCCATGCTTCCCAGTTTGCAGGTGAGAGTGCGGTTTAATACAGAGAACATGAAGTTCCAGATTTGTGGTAGATGTTGTCGTCGGAAGTTGCTCAATCTGGTGATTTCAGTGTTGTAACCTAGCATTCGAATGAACTGGAGGAAGGTTTCAGTAGTTGGGCGTTTTTCAAAACGCGTGATTTGAAGTTCCTCAGTTGTTAGGAGTGGGAGAACTTCTCGTAGAAAAGTAGGATTTATGAGTATTCGACATTTTATGACTTGAGATATGTCGAACTCACCGATTATTCCTTTATGTGCATCACTGTAGTGACTGGAAGAATACCATTCTTGAACAAACGAGAGTGGACATTCATTGGTAAAAGCAGTTAGGGCTTGAGTCAGTTCACAGTTGGAGAAGAACTCCCAGATTACTCCGTTTTGTTCCTCAAATTTGGGAGAATCAAGCTGAATCATGTGATTGTTGTCTTTGATTGGAAAACGATACAGTCTTGAAGATTCGCCAGATTTGGGAAAAAGCTAGTACCGTTCATTTGAAGACGCCATTGTTGAGTTGTAGTGAAGAAGATGAAGTTCAAATTCCTTTTTTTTTTGGAGAGAGAGAGAGAGTGCTCGAGAGTAATTTGTAAAAATGAATATCCGGATTTAAAATTGGTTTTGTATCCAAATTTAGAAAAAGATACACTTGAGTACATAAGGTGAAACGGCAGTGATTTGACCCTTTTGATAAAGCCGTTTGGCCTTTCACTCATCCCTCTTGTGACACGTGGCCTTGAAAATTGTTGTACCTACGGATGTAGGTTCCAAGAAAATAGGAATGGGGCGTCATTTTTCAATATTAAATTGAATAACTTCTTTTTGCTGACTAGACAAACCTTTCGCCTTGTGAAGTAATTTAAGATATCACTTGTAATAAAAAGGTTCAGTTAATCTGAAATATTAATTTCAAATGATATCAAAAATTGCTAACCGATTAAAAAGTTCTTGTTTGAGGAATGAATGGTCTGAAAGTTGTTGACTCCCCCTTGACAGATGATTTGTGATAAAAATCCTCAAATTCAGAGACTCTGAGATGAATTTCAGAGACTCTGAGTTGAATTTTAGAGACTATGAGATGACATTTGAAAAGTTCTTTTTCTCCCCCTTGACAAAAGAACACCCTTTTATTTTTCTCCCTTTGTCATGTGTTTGGAGAACATTCAGAGACTGATATTGACATATGCTACTTTGTTCAAAGGATCTGATAATTTGATCAGAGGCTCTGAGTTTCGTCCTTGTTAGGTAGTCATATTCAACATTCCTAACATGCTAATTAAAAAATTGAACCTTCGTTCATCTAAAGCTTTTGTGAAAATATCAGCAAGTTGGAGTTCAGTTGGTACAAAATACATTTCTATTGTTCCCCTTTCAACATGATCCTTTAAGAAATGATACCTTACATCAATGTGCTTTGTCTTTGAATGCTGTACTGGATTGGCAGAGATGGCTATGGCACTTTTTGAATCACAGAGAATGGGTATTCTTTCATATTGTTGGCCATAATCTCTGAGCTGAGTTTTCATCCATATTACTTGAGAGCAACAACTAGCTGCAGCAACATATTCTGCCTCTGCAGTTGAAGTTGAAACACAGTTTTGTTTCTTTGATGACCAACTTACCAGCTTATTGCCCAATAACTGACAGCACCCAGAGGTACTTTTTCTGTCAATCTTACATCCTGCATGATCTGCATCAGTGTAAGTTGTTAGATCAAAACTAGAAAGTTTTGGATACCAGAGGCCTAATGAGGGTGACCCTCTCAGGTATCTGAAAATTCTTTTGATAGCAGATAAATGAGATTCTTTTGGATTTGCTTGATATCTAGCACAAAGACATGTTGCAAACATTATGTCAGGCCTACTTGCAGTTAAGTATAATAGTGAACCTATCATGCCTCTGTAGGTTTTTATATCCACAGATTGTCCTGAAGGATCAGAGTCAAGTTTGACTCCGGTGGCTAGAGGCGTTTTCATAGAAGTTGAATCATTGAGTTTGATTTTTTTCAAAATTTCAGAGACATATTTAGTTTGACTTATGAAAGTACCTTCTAAAGTTTGTTTTACTTGTAATCCCAGAAAGAAAGTTAATTCTCCCATGAGGCTCATCTCAAATTCACTCTTCATCAATTCTGAAAACTTGTCACAATACTTTTGATTTGTAGAGCCAAATAAAATGTCATCAACATAAATTTGTACTAATAACATCTCATTTTTATACCTTTTGATGAATAATGTTGTATCAATTGTGCCTTTGTCAAATCCATTTTTAATCAGAAAAGTGGACATAGTTGCATACCAAGCTCTTGGAGCTTGTTTAAGTCCATAGAGAGCCTTATCCAACTAATAAACATGATTAGGAAAATCTGTACTTTCAAATCCAGGTGGTTGCTGGACAAAAACTTCTTCATTTAATTTACCATGTAGAAAGGAAGATTTAACATCCATTTGATGAACTTTGAATCCTTTGTGTGCAGCATAGGCTAAGAAGATTCTTATTGCTTCTAGCCTAGCTACAGGTGCAAAGGTTTCATCATAATCAATACCTTCTTCTTGGCAATATCCTTTAGCAACCAACCTGGCTTTGTTCCTGATTATTATTCCATCCTCATCCTTTTTATTTCTGAAAACCCATTTTGTTACAATTGCAAATTTTCCTTTGGGAAGGGGAACTAGGGTCCAGACTTTATTTCTTACAAACTCTTGAAGTTCATCCTGCATTAGAAAAATCCAATGAGGATCTTCAAGAGCTTCTTTTA
Source organism: Arctium minus (assembly GCA_954870635.1). Taxonomy (NCBI): domain Eukaryota; kingdom Viridiplantae; phylum Streptophyta; class Magnoliopsida; order Asterales; family Asteraceae; genus Arctium; species Arctium minus. Next base: position 37,285,167 of record OX941080.1, on the reverse strand, counting down.
CCTTCTTTGGTTCAATAATGCTCAAAAAATTTACGTAGAAGCAAATTCTTGAATTTCTTCACTATTTGTTTCTGGAGTTACTTCAGACACTCCTTGATCATCCTCTTTTTGATCTTCAGCTTCTTCTGATTCACTTTGCTGATCTGAATTTGGTGAAGTAGAAGGTGTTAATTCAGAGGGTCCAGAAAGTGTTGTACCTGTTTCTTGAGGTCCTTCTGAATTCTCTCGTGGTCTATCTCTGAAGATAACTTTAGATTTATCTTCATCATCATAGAAATCTTCAAATATTCTGTTTAATTCAGATTCCCTTGATGATTCAGAGATAGGTGTTGAGAAACTTTCTTTTTGTTCAGAGCTTCTATTGTCATCAAAAGTGATATTGATGCTCTATTGGATGGTCTTTGTTCTATGATTGAACACTCTGAAAGCTTTTGAGGCTATTGAATATCCAATGAATTTGCCCTCATCAGCTTTCTTGTCAAACTTTCCAAGAGATTCTCTATCGTTCAGAATGTAACATCTGCATCCAAAAACATGAAAATATTTAACATTAGGTTTCCTTTTGTTAATGAGTTCATAGGATGTTTTCTGAAATCTCTTGACAATTGTAGCTCTATTCTGAGTAAAGCAGGCTGTTGCCACTGCTTCTGCCCAGAAATTTGTTGAAAGATCAGATCCAACAAGCATTGTTCTTGCAGCTTCAACAAGGTTCTGTTTTTCCTTTCAACTACTCCATTTTGCTGAGGGGTTCTTCTGCAGAAAAGTTAGGAGTAATGCCTTCCTCTGATAGATAATAATTGATTTTGGCATTTTTGAACTCAGTTCCATTATCACTTCTTAGTTTCTGAACTTTGCTGCTGAATAGAACCTGTTAATCTTTTCAACAATCTTATCAATATACCAGGTACATCAGATTTGACTCTGATGAATTCTATCGATGTGAATCCGGAAAATTCATCAATCAGAACCAGAATGTATTTCTTACCTGCTAGACTCTGTACAGAGATAGGACCACAGAGGTCCACATGAAGCATGTGCAGAGGTCTAGGACAATTGTTTTCACTTTTGGTTTTATGGGAAGATCTTTTCATTTTTCCCATTTCACAAGCAGGACAAAGATGATCTTTGTTAAACTTCAGAGATGGTAATCCCTTAACCAAACTAAGTTTAACTAATTTTTCAAGTGAGGAAAAGTTTAGATGTGAAAACTTTTTATGCCAGAGCCAGACTTCTGCACTATTCAGAGATACAAGACAAAGTTTCTCTGAATCAGTGTCTTTGATTTTGGTAAAATTCATTCTGTAGAGGTTACCTTTTCTGTCTGCTCTGAGTAATTCTTGACCTGATTCTGAGTGTAGAAGTGAACAATATTTTCTTTGAAATTTCACATCAAAACCATGATCACAAAGTTGACTTATGCTGATCAGATTGTGTTTTAATCCATCCACATAAGCAACCTTTGATACTAAAACATTTCCTCTTGATAACTCACCATATCCTTTAATATGTCCTTGCACATTGTCTCCAAAAGTAACTGCTCCTCCAGATTTTGCTTTGAATGAGGATAACAGTTCCTTATCTCCAGTCATACGCCTTGAACATCCAGAATCGAAGTACCAGATTGGCATTGACTGATTCTGCAAGACAGATTATTGTTTCTTAGGTACCCATCTCATTATGGGTCCTTTTATGTTAGACTTTGGTGGATTTGTATGACTTTTTGGCATCTCATCTTTTGATGTCTTGCCGTTACTTGTCTTCTTTTGAAATTTTGTCTCTGAGATATTTCTCAGAGATTGATTCAGAAGACAATGTGATCCTCTGAAATGATTTTTCAGTTTTATCAAGAGATGAATGCAATTGCAATTAATAGAACAAGAAGAAGTAGGAGCAAAGTTTTTCTTTTTATTAAAAACATTTATTACATTTTGACTTCTTTTAAAACTAGCACTAGGAATATTACATGTATCCCTAACTACTTCTTTCCTTTTTGCTTGAAAGACAATCTTCTTTTCAAGTTGCTTTTTCTTGATCAAAAACATCTTCTTTTCTTTGCTGCTTACTGCACAAACAGGATCAACATGGTTAATTTTTGTCCATTTGCCTTTTTGTTCAGGAGAGAATTTTATTGTTTTATAGGTGTAAGATTCAGAAGTGTTTGTTTTATTCTTTGCCTTTTCTTGTAACTCTTTTTCAAGTTCCAGAGACGTTTTTGCTTGTAAACACATATTTGCAAAATCAGGACTTATTGGTATTCTGGTTTTGGTTTTCAAAATTGAAATTGGAACATTCAAAATACCAGAGCCAACAGTTTCTATCCTTTTGTGAATTACATTCCCTGTTTACAAAAAATCTGTTCATCAATCTCTTGATCAGATTCTGAATCAGGGTCAAGAAAGTCTCTTTTAGTTTTAATAGAGATATCTACCTCTATTGGTTTTTCAATTTCTTTTGTTCTAGAGACTTTAATGATCCGTTTCATGCTTTCTTTTCTTTTTAAGTCCTCCATGACATTTGCTTTCCATATATTTTTAACATCATCTTCAAATGTAGTTCTGATGTTTTCATCTGACTTTGGTGAATACAGAGGGGCATTTGGATTAAGTGAACTCTGAGATTCATTTTCAGAAGTACTTGTATCAGAGGTACTTGGTTCAGATGTCTCTGATTCATTTGAGATGAAAGCATCAAATCTGAAAACTTTCTTTGGGATCATGGCTTTGAGGTTTTGTGAAGAGTACCTCTGAAGTTTCTCCTTTTATCTGTAACACAGACTCTTGAAAGTTTTTTACTTCAGAGTATGTTGTATTTTTGAAATTCAAAGCTCTTGTTTTTGATCCCTCTGATGTTTTCATTCTTTTGAAATTATTCATAGATGTACCTTCAAACCTTTGGACCTTTCCCATACGGAAAGTGGAGGAAAGTGAAGTTTTCTCCAATCCAGTGAATGAATTCAACTAATTGAATCCCAGCCCTTGAGAGTCCATTTGAGTTTTTATTTTGTCGAAAACACCTTGTGCATTAACATAGCTTTTGATTCGAAGATTTTTTCTATCTAGAGATTGATGTAGGATTTCTCTTTCTTTTTGAAAAAAATTTGGTTAAGGCAATAGAATTGAGCCTTTCATACTCAGATTTCTTTACTTCTTCTTCTTTTCCTTTTAAAACTTTCTCAAATTTTCTTATATCTTCTGAAAATGATTTTTCTTTTTGCTTGTGAGTTTCTTCAAGTTTGGTTTTTTCAAGAAAAAATTCTTTCTTTTCTGATTCCAGAAGATTCTTTTCTCTTTTGAAAAAGATGAGCTCTTTTGTCACTTGCTCTCTTTTCTTTTTCTCTTCAAGAAACTTTTGCTCTAGATCCTGAAGTTCATTAATTAGTTTAAAAGCATCTATTTCAGGATCACTGTCAGAGGTGTAAAGAGAGTTTACCTTTTCAGAGTTGTCTTATGATGCTCCATCAGTTTGATTTCCATCTGAAAAAGCCATACCACAGATATTGGTAGGCTCTTCCTCGCCGTCGCTTGTAGAGTCTGATAGCCAGTCTTCCATTTCTGCTAAAAGAACTCTTTCTTTTACTTTGTACTTGTATTTGTTCTTATAGTAATCTTGGTCTTTGACAAGTTTTCCTCTGCAGTTTGCAGAGAAATGGCCTAGTTTTCCACATCTGAAACATCTTCCATCATTTTGATTTGTTTGAAGAGTGGCAGTACTTGTCTCTGGCTTCTGTTCTTGAGGTTTAAAGTATCTCTGTGGCTGTGGATACCTTGGTTGAAATGATTGTTGAGGTCTTGATTGTTTCGTTGCATCATTATTGTTGAAGTTTGTACCCTTTTGATCACTATATGGAGTGAATCTGGGTTCTTGTTGAAATCTGACACCATCTTGTTGAAATCTTCTTTCAGGATTTCTTCTTTCTTCATTCTCTCTTCTTCCTTCAAATACTTTCTTGCCAAATTTCTTGTTAAATTGATGAGTGATTAATGCAAGAGATTTGGCGAAGGCATTTATATCATCTTCTGAGTCTGAATCTGAATGATTTTCTTCTGCCATTAGAACCTTTTTGGATCTTCTTTTTGTTTCCAAACCTCTTTGTGACTCTTCACAGTTGTTTTCTTTCGAAATTTGTTTTGAAACAAGTGCAAGGGGTCCACCTAAAGAGGTTTTTGATTTTTGCTTCATAACTTCCTTTTCATGTGCAACAAGAGTGCCATAAATGTCAGTTAATGACCATGACTCAAGATCTTGATTGGCTTGTATAGACATGGATAGTTGTGACCATTCTTCATTTAAGCTTTTCAAGAAAAGAACGTTGTTTTCCTCTTTTGTTCTTATCACTCCAAACTTTCTGCATTTGTTGATAAGAATGTTGAATCTTGAGTAAGTTTGGTGTAATATTTCTTCTGGTAGAGCATGAAAATCATGATATTCATTGATGCATAGATTTCTTCTATTTTTCTGGGTTTGTAGGCCTCCTTCAAGTTGATTTAACAACTGAACCCATATCTCTTTTGCAGTTTTACAAGAATCAAGTTCTTGAAAGATATCGTTGGGAATGGCCATTATAAGTAATCTAACAGCTTTAGAGTCATTATCCATCATATTAGTTTCTTCATCAGTGAAGTTTGTGGTTTTCTTTTCATAATATGACGGTATTTCAGCAGTATCTGCTGTTGCAGGAACTCTTCGTACCAACACCATTGGAATTTGAGGCCCAACGTTCACTGATCTAAAAAGATCCTTGTCCATACCTTCTAAAAAATTTACCATCCTTATCTTCCATTGGGGATATTCATCCCTTAAAAGTGTAGGAGGTTTTGTTAATGACCCAGCTATATAAATGGCACTTATGCTTGAGTTTGCCATTTTTGAAGAAAAAAGATGAAGATTTGAAGAACTGATGCTTTTTGTATTGAACAGTGATTTACTATCAAATCTTGAGAATATGGTGTTCTTTAATAAACCAGGTTTATATGAACATGGACAAATATTGAAAGTTAGAATCAATGAGATGTAAATCTATCCGAGTATGCAGATGCGATCTTTCTTTGTTTAGAAAACAAAGAAGGCTCTGATACCAATTGTTGGATCCCAGATTTAATCTCACAATAATGATATAAACAATAAAAGTAATAACAGCAGAAGCAATATAGTTTAATATCAAAGGAGATTCAAATATCACAGTTCATAAAACAGATAATAGATAAACAAGATATTCTTTGAATAAAATATTCAACTTATATTATCACTTATAAGACTTCTTAAGCACACTTTGAACAATAAGGTGATGGTCCTATTTATAGGACCATAAAGTAAATAGTGTACTTATCTGACAAATAGAAGCATGCTTGAACAGTGTCTTACATAAGAGGTAAGATCAAGACATGCTTGAACAGTGACCTACTCTAGAAAGTAAATCTTGTTGGATCAAATAATTGTATTCAAGATTAAAGTTAAATTAAAGGGTCTAAACTGTATTTACTTGATAGTTAAAGTTTGGGGTTTAAATTGTAATATGTTAATAGTTATTTGTAAATGGGCCTAAAGCCTGTTAGAAAGCCCATAAGCCCATAAGGCTTAAGTATTTAAAGTGTTAATTAGTTTAGTTTTAGGGTTAGATACCTCATAATTATTGTTTAGAGATTATAGTCAAGTGAAGTTTTCTCTGTAATCAAAGGGTATCAAGAACACTCAAGGGTTTCATTGTTTATTCAAGGGATTGGTATGTTACTCTGATTTATATATCTCTTGATTATTATTGTGTTGCTTGATTACTTGATTATTTACCAACTAGATTAAACTGGGATAACAAGTGGTATCAGAGCCAAAATGATCAATTTTTTTTTTGATTTCACTATTCATAAAAATTACTGTTCATCGATAATACTGTTCATCGATTTTTTTTTTTGATTATGTGAATTTATGTGCTTTTATGCTTAAAGTTGATCTGATTAGTTGAGATTTATGCTTCTAAATACCATCTGATTGATTAATTGCATTGAGAATTAACAAAGTGAGTGAATTTGTGATTTTAAGTTTTCTGGGTTCGACAAAAGCTAACTATCGGTTGTTACTGTGCTTATCAAATCGAATGCCTAAAAGTTGAAATTGATCTCTGAGTTTGATTGTATTGTGACTGGTTTATGTTTCTGAGTACAAAGGACTGATTTTTGAATCTGATTTTGAGTTCGTAATTGATTTCTGGGTCAATTATTGCATCTGTTCATCGACTTCTGGGCTGGTTAAGAACATACCGGTCAAACACCATCCAGGTCGAATAGTGTTATCGGTCTTAACACCATTCAGGTCGAACACTATACCGGTCATAGCACCTTATCGGTTGAACATAGACTATCGGTCCATCATTTATATCGGTCAAAGGGTTCCCGGTCTATCACATTCTATCGGTCATAGCATTATTATCGGTCGAACATAGTATCGGTCCATTCACTATCGGTCGAACTCAGTTTATCATTCAACCGGTACACTCACAGTCCACCTCGGTCTAAGAGTATATCGGTCGAGTTACACCGGTCTAAGAGTATATCGGTCGAGTTACACCGGTCTAAGAGTATATCGGTCGAGTTACATCGGTCTAAGCACTCCACCGGTATTTACAAGTTACCGGTCGAACACTATATCGGTCCTTAGCATTCTATCGGTCTAAGAACTTTACCGGTCTAAGCAACCTCCCGGGCGAAGCACATCCCCGGTCGATTTTTGCAAACTGTAATAGGGAATCTAAATGGGGGACCCCCGTGCTAAGTCTGCGAAGGGGGACAAAGTTCTGTTCGAGATCAACATTTTCTTTTTGTTTAGTATTATTTGAAGCTTTATACTGATTAAAAGGACTGCACTTAATTATTTTTGGAAAAAAATTTTCTGAAAATTTTTGAGTGCGGTTTTTATTTTGATTATAACGATCTCATTTAGTTGGTTGTCTTGATACAGAAAAGTCTGTTTACTAACCGTATAACTAAGATGTCGAATCAGCTTCTCTCAATGGGTTCTCAAGTCAAACCTCCTGTCCTCATAGATAACGAGTATCAGCAATGGAAGATCAGAATGATCTAATTTCTGAATCACAAGAACAGAGACTTCATGAAAGCAATCATTGAAGGTCCACAAACTCCAATGATCACAGTAAAGGGTCAACCTGCTACAGAGTCCTCTCCAGAAATCCCTGACAGAGAGATTCCTAAACCTTATCAGTTCTTAAATGAAAAGCAGAAAGAACAGTATAAGACAGAAGAAGAGGCTCTAATCTATCTGACAATGGCAATTCCAAACGACATCTACAATCGTGTCAACAGTCAGAGTACTGCTAAAGGCATCTGGGATGAACTAGCCAGGCAGTTTGAAGGAAGTGAAGCCTCCATACAAGCTAAGTAGAATCTATGCATAAATGCATACGAGGGATTTCATGCAAAAGAAGGAGAGTTGCTATTAGATACCTACAACAGATACAACATCATCCTCAATGACTTGCGGAGGAACAATATCTCTAAATCTGCTTCTGAGATAAATTACAAGTTCATCAAGAATCTGAATCCAGAATGGAAGAACTTTGCTATCAACCTCCAGATGTCCAAGAATATGGCTCGAGAAAATGTCACTGATATCTTCTCTACTCTTGCTCAACATGAGGATGAGGTGAGATCAATCAATAATGAGTCTAATCATCTGAAGGATTCTGTGGCTCTTATAGCCGGAAAAGGTTTTGTATCCTCTGCAAGGTCAAAGAAAAAGGTGTCTAAAGCTCTAGTTACCGAAGTTACTGACTCTGACTCTGATTCGAGTGATGAAGAACTGGAAGTTGATTCAGATCCGGATATTGAAAAGTTCTCGGAAGACTTGGCTCTCATTACGCGACGATTCAAGAAGAGCTTTGGCAAGAAAAGATTCTACTCAAAGCCAAAGTATGATGGATACAGGAAAGAGAAGTCTGAGATGCGATACAAGCCGAGGCATGGAAAGAGAGAGGAAGGACGAGAAGACAGAAAGGAAGATAGACGAGAAGGAAAGAGAGAGGAGAAGCGAGAAGAACGAAAGGATGAACCAGGAAGATGCTACAACTGTGGCAAATTTAGGCATTTCTCAAGGGACTGCAAATTCAAGAAAGTAAAGAACTCAGAGTACTACGCAAGAAAGTCACTTATTGCCAAGAAAGTTGAAGAAGGAAAAGTGCTAATGGCTGAAGAAGAGAACTGGTTGTATCAAAGTTCCGATGACGAGGAGCAAGCTCACTTCACCCAAGTATCTTATATGGCAAAGCTGGAAGGTGACGATGAAGACTCTGAGACACAATCCGAAGATGCAAACTCTGAGGTAAGTGATAATTATGAACTTATTGAATCTTTAATGGCCCAAATACATGGTATGAAAGATGAATTTGCTTTATTGAAAGGAAAACTTAGCTCTGCACATCAATCTGCATCAAGCCTTCGTGATGAAAATGCCATTTTAAAAGTTGTTGTGGAAGAAAAAGAAAAGGAAAAAGATGATTTAAAAGCTGAAAAAACGTCTTTAAAAGAAAAAATATCTGGTTTAGAAACAAATCTTGTGAATCTTAATGCTGAAAAGGGTGAGTTTCAAATAAAATTTGAAGTTTGTTATAAAGAAAGAAATGAAGCTTACACCAAAATCAAGCAACTGGAGGACATTAATATGAAACGAGGTCAGACTGAGCAAACATTAAATCTGTTGACCAATAAACTCCAAGACGAAAGGTTTTATAAACTAAAACCAGGTTTGGGTGTGCTAACTAATGAAATTTTGAAAAAGGCACCGGAGCATCTATATAATTTTGATAAATTCGGCTCCGCAATCAATCCCATTCCTGACATTCGTGCAACTTTTGTTGAAGCAAGTACTCCTAAACCTTCTAAAGAGACCAAAGGTCGAGAAGAAATGGGAAAGAACAAGTCTGGTGACACTGATTCTCAAAATCTTTTTAAATCAGTTGGTTTTACATATGGTGATTTGAATAAAAGCTATGAGACTCGAAAGATCGAATTTACTGAATTTGAATCACTATTTACCACACCTTCCAAAGAATCAATAAGCACCAACACAGTTCCACCTGAGACTGCATGCAAATATGATGAGTATGAATTGGATGTTGATCCATCTACTAGGCCATCAGTCTCAAATCCCATTGCTTCTAAACCTTTACTTGTTGAAGAGGTTGAAGAAGAACATGCTATCACGAATGGCTCTTGTTCTCAGAATGAAAAAGTGGAGTTTATTGAGTCCATGACTGAAGAGATATTCTCTGAAATGATGAATGCTTCAGACTCTGATCCGGTTTCTGATTTAAAGGGGTCAAATTCTGTGAATAATAATACATCTGAATTGATGAAGCAAATTGACTTGTTGCAACAGTCTCTTGATGAGGTTGAAGATGAAAAATTTGATCTCAAACATAAACTTGAAAAGTCTTTAAAAGTAAATCAAGAGCTTTGCACTGAGATCAATGATTTGAAAACTACTCTGTTTAAAAATGCTTCAAATGATAAACAGATGTTCAATGATCCAAGCTGGAAGGTAAGAACCAATCCAGAATTTGATGCTCCTACAAAACCTTCAGTTGTTTACTCTGATTGTCCTGAATATCCGCCGAGTATTTTTGAAAAGGGTGAGACTTCAAACAGCACAAGAAAAGAACCACCTTCTAAGTTAGAAACTAACAAGGTTCCTGTTTCTGTTTCAGATATAAAAGGAAATGGAGTTGGGAGGAGTAAGAAGAATAAAGATAGTAGTTTGAATAAGAATGATAGGTTATCTAGTAAAACTTTTGCTTCAAACAGTTGTACTTCTGACAGTGTTATTTTGAAAAGTAATTCTTTTGATAAACATGGATGTAAGGTTTGTTCTGATAAATCTAAGTTTATGAATTTTTCTCGAAAGAATCTATATTGCAAACACTGTTGGGATAACTCATTCACATACTACTCCCCTCCAAAGTCCAAACAAAATAAGAGAAAAGCTAAACTGAGCTTTAAGTCTAATTCCAATTCTAATTATTCTGCACAACCCAAAGTATATCGAGCTAAGGTTGCCAATCCTACTTCTAAAAAGCACTTTCAGGAACTGAATGTTAAGATGGTTTGGAAATGGGTTCCAAAACCGCTTTATGAATGGAGAGTGAAAGTCAAACCAGATGATATTCCTGAGTTGCTTGATGCTAACCGCGAAGGACCCATCCTGATATGGGTACCTAAGCAAAACTAATTGTCTCTTTTGCAGGCCTGTCAATTGTGGGTAATAGATTCCGGATGTTCACGCCACATGACAGGATTCAAGCACCTCTTGCATAACTATGTGGAGGAGCCTGCCGGAGCAGTTAGATTTGCCAATTCTGAAGTCGAAGGCCACGTCAGAGGATATGGAATGCTCGATAACGGTGTTGTGAAGATTCAAAAAGTGTTATATGTTGAAGGACTTGATCACAACCTGTTCAGTACCAGTCACTTCTGTGACATGAAATATCAAGTCCGCTTCACAACCACTCATTGCTATCTAGAGGATCCCGATGGTTACGAAGTCTTCAAAGCTGAGCGTCATGGAAATCTATACTATGTAGATTTTCCTACACTGTCTGCCACACGTCCAGTATGCCTACTAGCCAAAGCTTCCAAAGCACAATCGTGGACGTGGCATCGACGCTTATCTCATCAAAATTTCAGATCTATAGTGAAGCTACGGAGACAAGGTCTGGTCAAAGGTCTACCAGAAATGAGGTTCGAAACAGACTCACTATGTCCCGCATGTGAGTTGGGCAAAATGAAGCGAAGCTCCTTCAAGTCCAAAGCTGAATCATCGACCTCATCTGCACTGGAACTTCTTCATATGGACCTTTGTGGCCCAATGCGCACATCATCTATCAATGGAAAGAAATATGTGTTGGTAATGATAGATGACTACTCAAGGTATACATGGCTCGAGTTTCTTCGCAACAAGTCAGATGCGCCAGAGTTGATTATCGCTTTCATCAAGCGCATTTAAGTACGACTTCAACTGCCAGTCAGAACCATTCATAGTGATAATGGCACGGAGTTCAAGAATGACACCCTGAAGAGTTATCTTACTTCCGTGGGTATTTCACATAATTTTTCCGCCGCCTACACTCCGCAGCAAAATGGCATTGTTGAACGGAAGAACCGCACTCTGGTTGAAGCAGCTCGGACTATGCTTGCTTACTCAGATCTACCCATGTACCTTTGGGCTGAGGCAGTTGCTACAACATGTTTTACACAGAACCGTACCATTGTGGTCAAGCGCTTTAATATGACATCATATGAGTTTATCAACAATCGTACACCTAACATCAAGTTCCTTCGTGTATTTGGTTGCAGGTGTTACATTCTAAAAGAGCGTCAAGGATTATCAAAGTTTGATAAGAAAACGGATGAAGGATATCTCGTTGGATACTCTCTGACATCCAAAGCTTATCGAATTTACATTATTCGAACCAAGACAGTTGTTGAGAGCATGAATGTCTCCTTTGATGAGAATTCTACAAGGACTTCTGGACACAACAGTTCAGAACTCGTACTTAAGGACAAAGCTTCTATTCAATCCCGAATAGAACCGGCTACCAAAGGATCCACTTCTACACACTCTAACTCTACTTCATCTGAGTTAGATTTATTATTTATTGATGCCTTTGATGATATATGTGAAGATTTTGAAAAAGGCATATCCACATCAATAACAAGTGGCACAAGCTCGGAGGTCCCTACCATTTCTGAAGACATGTCTGGACCTTCCGAAGACGTCACTGAAACTTCATCTCCATCAGGTACAACTACACTGTTAGTTTCTGACTCTACTAATGTTGAATCTGTCTCTACAGATAGTTCTTCTGGAAACGAAGTCCCGAGTACTTCAACTGCTAGTCCGGAAGCTTCAGTATCAGAAACACCAGTACAAGATGTCCCGAGTACATCTATGGAGCAACCTGCCGTGCAAGATGACAACGATGCGTCAAATACGCAACAAACAGTTGAAGCATTACCAAGCACACATCGTTGGACTAAGGATCATCCCCTGGAAAACGTGATAGGTGACGTACAATCTGGTGTCACAACAAGATCTACAACAACTAACTTCTGCATGTTTTCAAGCTTCCTCAGTTCCTTAGAGCCAAAGAAAGCGGCTGAAGCTATACGTGATCCATTCTGGATTTCTGCTATGCAAGACGAGCTTCTACAATTCGAAAGGAACAAGGTATGGCGCTTGATCCCACTACCTAACGGTAAATCCGTTATTGGAAGAAAGTGGGTGTTCAGAAATAAGAAAGATGAAGTTGGAGTAGTCGTGAGAAACAAATCTCGACTGGTTGCCAAAGGGTACTGTCAACAAGAGGGCATTGACTATGATGAAACATTCGCCCCGGTTGCAAGGATCGAAGCCATCAGAATCTTTCTAGCCTATGCAACGCACAAAAACTTTACAGTCTATCAGATGGATGTAAAGTCGGCTTTCCTGAACGACGTTCTGCATGAGGAGGTCTACGTGGCTTAACCTGAAGGTTTCGTTGATCCTCATCACCCTGATCATGTCTATGTTTTAGACAAAGCACTTTATGGTCTTAAACAAGCACCGCGAGCCTGGTATGAAATTCTCACTAAATTTCTACTTGCTTCTGGTTTCAAGAAAGGTACTGTTGATACAACCTTATTTCTTAAAAGGCAAGGTGAGGACTTGATTCTTATTCAGATTTATGTTGACGACATAATATTTGGGTCGACAAATCCGAAATTTTGCCAGAACTTTTCAAAGATAATGGAAACAAAGTTTGAAATGTCGATGATGGGTGAATTGAATTTCTTTCTTGGTCTTCAAGTAAAGCAATTACCCGAAGGCATATTTATTAATCAAGCTAAATATATAAACAATATTTTGAAAAAGTTCAATATGTCAGATAGTTCAGTCATGAAAACACCAATGGCTACTGGTACACTCTTAGACGCGGATCCCTTCGGGAAACCTGTTGATCAAAAGGTGTATCGTAGCATGATTGGTTCTTTACTTTATCTGACTGCCAGTTGCCTGGATATAATGTTTGCCACATGTTTTTGTGCGAGATATCAGTCTAATCCTAAAGAGTCGCACTTATCTGTTGTTAAGCGAATCCTTAGATATCTCAAAGGCTCGCCTAATCTAGGCCTTTGGTATCCAAAGGATTCTCGTTTTGAACTAACTGCCTTTACAGATGCTGATCATGCAGGATGTAAGCTTGACCGGAAGAGCACCTCTGGGTCATGTCAATTTATAGGTGACAAACTTGTAAGTTGGACTTCAAAGAAACAAAATTTTGTTTCAACATCCACTGCCGAGGCTGAGTATGTAGCCGCTGCTAGCTGTTGTTCTCAAGTCCTTTGGATTATGACACAGTTAAGGGACTTTGGGTACAACTACAAGCGTGTTCCTATTTATTGTGATTCCAAGAGTGCCATATCTATAACTGCTAACCCGGTACAACATTCAAAGACCAAGCATATAGATGTACGCTATTATTTCATCAAGGATCATGTAGAAAAAGGTAATATTGAAATGCACTTTGTTCAAACTGACTTCCAGTTAGCTGATCTTTTCACCAAGCCATTGGATGAAAAGCGATTTCAATTTCTAATCAGCAAACTTGGTATGTTGAACATGTCTTAGACCTTACTTATGATTCAAGGGGGAGTATTCCAAGTCTTGCTGTTGTGTTCATTTTTATTCTTTAACTGTTGCTAACGAAAGAGGAATCATTTTGACAAATGATTACCATAATTTTCTTTATGCAGGTTTGTTCAAGTGACGATGGCTTCTAATCACATCGGATTAGAACCCGCACTTCAGTGCCTTATTTTTTATGTTTTTTCTTAAGCTTTAAAAAAAAAATCTTTCAGTTAAGGGGGAGAATATCTGTGATATTAACAGATTTTTGGATACTTAAATGCTTATCTGACCGTGTGTTCTTCAAAGATAAATACTTATGTTTTATCTTGTCAATATACTTTGTCTAGTATTCATACACATAACGGTTCGGAACATTTCATTTGACTTTGTTATTACCATGTATCAAAAGTTAAATCTTTCTATGGTAATACTCACGTTATTTGTATTCACTGTTGATTGAATCAAACGTCATTTCATGTGCTTTCATTGAAAATATGTTTATATATTGTTCATATAAACAACATTCGTTTTTGATTCTCCAAAATCTTATTCTTCATGACAAAATGATATGAGCTTAATTGTCAAACTCTTTTAGTTTGAGGAGGAGAATTTCATCGTCAAACATAACTGTTTTGACATCTCCGAAAGTCTTATTTTCATGTAACAAGTGGTATTTGTGCTTACATGTACAAAAGACTGTTGAAAAACATGTTCTATTAGGAAAATACATGGGATTCAGTGTGAGAACTTAACAGAACTTCCATGGGTTCACGATAACCAGTGTTTCCTACCCAGGAAGTATACCCTGCGTGATTGAGGGGAGAGGGGTCAAAAGAATTGAGTGATGGTGTGTGAAGAGGTAAAATGGAAAAGAGAGATTGGTTAGAAGTGAGCATTAAAAGAAAGAGGGTGAGAGATCAGAGTAAAAGAATATTAAACTTTGCACCAAATTCTTTCTGAGCCGGGTAGCCACACAATCTGATTGGTTTACATTCTTTGGTGACCATCATTGAAATAGGCAACTAGCCCATGCCATCTCTTGCATACAACCCCACCAGCTACTCATTCTTTTCTCAAAAAGAGAATGTTTCACATTTTCTGGGGGCGCAGCACATACACTATTGGTTCTTCTTTTGGAAGATACTAATATTGAAAAAGAAGGAAAGTTGCCCCACCTTCGAACCCTTTCTCATGCACATTGAGTCTTTGTATAATTTGTTGTTGTCTCAACAAGTTTACATATTTTGAGCCTATATTGAAAAGCAATCATCTATGCTTAATTTTTTTTTCTAACACATGCACGAGCACACAGAAATTTGTTTTCTGTCAGAACGTTCATAGATAACCATGTGTTATTCGATGATTGAATGGAAGACCTGGGGAGTCTACATCAAACCAGCTCCTTATATAGTAACTTTGTGTTACTCAGTAACTTTGTGTTACTGACAGGCATTATAACTGAGTCATTTGTTGATTCAGGGTTACAACTCTTAACCTGTTTGAATTTGCAAAGATTTAAACGGTTATAATTGACTATTTTTATCTGAAAAGATTGAAATAATCACTCTTTCCATCTGGGAAGACTGCTCTTATTTCCATACAGGGCTTGTTATATGAATACTGTGCTTACGTGATCATACACAATAGGGGAGATTGTCTTGAAAAGGAGGAGATTGTTTTGCAAAGTTTTGATGATGATGATTCTCACCACTCATCAAAAAGGGGGAGAAGATACAAAAATGGAGGATTATCAAAGAAGGAGAATATAATCTGAAGATCTGAAGATTTCAAAGATTTTAAAGATATCAAGTTTTGAAGCGATCAACGACATATCTGAAGAAAAGAGAATACAAGTGAAGACCGGAAGACAATTGCAAATTTTTTTTAATCTTGAATCCAAAGGGGGAGATTGTTGGATCAAATAATTGTATTCAAGATTAAAGTTAAATTAAAGGGTCTAAACTGTATTTACTTGATAGTTAAATTTTGGGGTTTAAATTGTAATATGTTAATAGTTATTTGTAAATGGGCCTAAAGCCTGTTAGAAAGCCCATAAACCCATAAGGCTTAAGTATTTAAAGTGTTAATTAGTTTAATTTTAGGGTTAGATACCTCATAATTATTGTTTAGAGATTATAGTCAAGTGAAGTTTTCTTTGTAATCAAAGGGTATCAAGAACACTCAAGGGTTTCATTGTTTATTCAAGGGATTGGTATGTTACTCTGATTTATATATCTCTTGATTATTATTGTGTTGCTTGATTATTTGATTATTTACCAACTAGATTAAACTGGGATAACAAATCTTATCACTAGGTGACGTGTCATCTGTTCTTCTTTGTCAAGAAATTCAGAGTGAACATCTTCAGAGCTCTGAAGTAAGATCTCTGATGAGGAGCTCTATGAAGTCTTTTCGTGAGTCTGTCTCTGAACTGACTTCAGAGACAGACTTGCTTTCTCCGAGACTGAATCTGAACTGACTTTCAGAGACAGACTTGCTTTCTTCAGACTGACTCTGATTTGACTTCAGAGACAGACTTGCTTTCTTCACTGTTGTCTCTTGAAAGTCTTTAGTTGAAGACTGAGTTATTTTCAATACTTTCAGTGGTTCAGATTTGGGGCTAACACTCGCCCAACATGTACCAAGACTCGGGGTTGGGGCATGATTGTGACGTGCCGACATTCTCGCTTGGCACCCCCCCGAGCTTCAAATTCCAGATTTGAACGATGTGATTTTGATTCGACCTAACCAACGATCAAAATGATGTCATTAATAAAATTATATTCGCTCGTTTAGGATACAACCTCCTAAAGTATCAGAATCTAAGGAACTACATCATACTGCCTAACCAAAAATTTGGGGTGCTACAATCTTCCCCTCCTTGAAAAAGATTTCGCCCTCGAAATCTTACACTATTGAAAAAGATGAGGGTATCTCCTCCTCATGTCTTCCTTCGATTCCCACGTCACGTTTGCACCTCGATGGTGCTTCCATTGGACCTTCACCATGGCAACCTCTTTGTGATTAAGTCTTTTCGACTTCCTCTCCAAGATGGTCGCGGGTTCTTCCACATACCAGTTGTTGTCTACTCGAATCTCCGATAATGGGATAACGCTCTCCTCCTCCACCAAACACTTCTGGAGGTAGCATACGTGTAAGGTGGGGTGTATGCCATCCATCTCGGGCGATAATTCCAACCTATAAGCTTGTAGTCCCACACGCTCAATGATGGGGAAGGTCCCAAGGAAACGAAGGCTAAGCTTTCCACAATTCTCGAACCTAATAATTCCTTTTCCAAGGTGATACCTTTAGCATCTCCCGATCACCCACTTGGAAATCGATCAGTTTTCTCTTTTTATCCGCATAGCTCTTTTGACGGTCTTGGGCCACCTTCAACCGTTTTCTAATGCTCTTGAATTTATCGGTCGTTTCTTGCATGATCTCCAGCGCTGCAAATTGTTTCTCTCCCACCTCTAACCAACAAACGGGCATCCTATACTTTCTTCCATACAAAGCTTCGAAAAACACCATACCAATACTGGAATGGCAATTGTTGTTGTATGCGAACTCCACTAACGGGAGGTGAGAATCCCAACTTCCCCTGAAATCAATGACGCACGACCTCAAAGGTTTGGATGGTCCTTTCGTTCTGACCATCCGTTTGGGGATGATATGCAGTACTCAACTTTACTTTGGTACATAACTCCTTTTTTATCCCATCCTAGAAGTCTGAAGTGAAACGATTATTACGGTCGGACACAATAGATAGCGGCACTCCATGCCTCAAGATCACTTCATCAATATACAACTTCACTAATCTATCCATCGGTAAGGTTTCCCGCATCACTAAGAAATGCGCACTCTTGGTCAGTCGGTCCACCACCACCTATATGGTGTCGTGACCCCTCAAAGTCTTTGGTAGTTTGGTCACAAAGTCTATAGTGATGTGTTCCCAATTCCATTTCGGTATCTCTAAAGATTGTAAACTACCGTAAGGTCGTTGGTGTTCGGACTTCACTTGCAAACAAGTTATGCATCGCTCCACGTAACTGGCTACATCCAGTTTCATCACTGGCCACCAATAGTTTATCTTCAAGTCCCGGTACATTTTCGTGCTACCGGGATGAATTGAGTACTTGGACCTATGCACATCTTCCAACAACAATTCTCGACATCCCCCGATCTTCGGCACCCAGATTCCCCCTGTAAGATTTTTAAGCCCTACTATCCTCTGTCAAATGAAGGTGTTGCTTCGCCATGTCTTCTCCCTTGAGATTTGCCTCAAGTAATGCTTCCGTCTGAGAGATCTTGATCCTATCGAGTAGGCTTGAGACTACTTCAATTTTCACGAAAGTAGCTTGGATACCTCCGTTATATTCTTTCCGACTCAAAGCATCCACCACAACATTGGCCTTGCCGGGGTGATATAATAGCTCACAATCGTAGTCCTTGAGTAGATATAGCCATCTTCGTTTCCGCATGTTCAATTCTTTTTGGTCGAAAACGTACTTTAAACTTTTATGATCAGTAAAAAGCGTGCACTTCGTACCGTACAGGTAGTGTCGCTATAACTTCAACGCGAACACCACCGCCGCTAGCAAAAGATCATGGGTTGGGTAATTTTTCTCATGTTCCTTAAGTTGTCTTTAGGCATAGGCTATTACTTTGTCCCTTTGCATCAAGACACAACCGAAACCCATCTTAGACACATCGCTATAGACCACAAAATCTTTTGTCCCCTCAGGTAGGGATAGGACTGAATCTTCACATAACTTCTTTTGTAAAGTCCAGAAGGCCCGCTCTTGACTATCAGTCCAAATGAACTTTACATTCTTTCTCGTCAAGGATGTCAAAGGAGACGTGATTTTGGAGAAATCTTGGATGAATCTCCGGTGGTAGCCGACTAGTCCCAAGAAGCTCCGAATTTCGGTGGGACTCTTAGGCGGTTCCCAGTTCGTCATTGCTTCAATTTTTGGTGGATCAACTTTTACTCCTTCTTTTATCACCACGTGTCCTAGACCTCGTGCAACCAAAATTGACACTTAGAGAATTTAGCGTACAACTTCTCTTTTCTAAGTACCTCTAACACTTCTCTGAGATGATGCTCTTGCTCTTCCTCACTCTTCGAATACACCAAGATGTCGTCGATAAACACGATTATAGGTGTGTCCAAAAATGGTCGACAAACTCGGTTCATTAAGTCCATAAACATGGTCGGCGCATTGGTTAGCCCAAATGTCATAACCAAGAACTTGTAGTGCGCATACCGGGTCCTAAATGTCGTCTTGGACACATCTTCTTCTCTAACCTTCACTTGCTGGTAGCCTGAAGGAAGGTCAATCTTGGAACAACATTCGACTCCATGTAGTTGATCGAAGAGGTCGTCTATTCGGGGAAGTGGATATTTGTTTTTCACGGTCACTTTGTTCAACGCCCGGTAGTCGATGCACATACGCATCGACCCATCCTTCTTCTTGACGAATTACACCAAAGCACCCCAAGGCGAAGAGCTCGGCCTCACAAATCCCTTATCTAGCAATTCTTGAAGCTGGGACATCATCTCTTGCATTTCGGTCGGAGCAAGACGGTAAGGTGCACGGGCTATCAGTGCCGCTCCCGGGACTAAGTCAATTCGGAAATCCACTTGATGGTCGGGCGGCAAGCCCGGAAGGTCGGTAGAAAAAACGTCTGGATATTTGTTGACGATCCGCACATCTTCTACCTTTTTCTTTTCCGCTTTGTCTTCCACCACATAATCAAGGAACGATAGATAATTCTTCACTAGGCACTTTCTCGCTTTGATGGATGAGATGAGGACCATTTCACCCTTACGCTTCTCTCCGTAGACAAAGACAAAGTCTCCCCTTGAGGTCAAAACTCCCTTACGCTTCACCCTTACGCTTCGCTAGCCAATCCATCCGAATCACCACGTCAAAACTCCCAATTGCCATGGGAAGCAAATCTACTTCAAAGGATTCGCCACTAATCTCTAGACGACACTTTTCTACGACTTTTCGCAAGATCACTTGCTCCACTAAAGGTACTAGTAGGCACATTCAATGCTTTGCAAAATTCAATCGATACAAACGATAAATTGGCAACGGAATCAAACAGTACTCTAGAGGTAATGGAATTGAGTAAGAACGTACCCGACATCACATCAGCGGTTTCCTTTGCCTCTTCCCTTGTCATTTGAAATGCCCTCCCTTAAGCCTTAGGGATGGCCTCCTTTTTCGGTTGACTACCCGAGCTATTCCCTCTTGCGATTCCCTTAAGCTTGGGACACTCTCTCCTCACGTGTCACATATCCTTACACTCATAACAAATCGTCCCTCGAATGGGATAATCTGGGCTAGTGTGTTCCAGTTTACCGCATTTGAAACATGTAACTGGGTCGGGGTTGCAAGAGCCAAAGTGCTTGCTCTTGCACTTAGGACACCATTTCGCCTCTCGACGATTGTCAAATCCTTTACCTCCCAGTTGGAACCTCAACTTTTTGAACGGACTCGGAGGGTTCTCCCACTTTCTATTCTCCATGAATTTAATTAGTCTTCTCCTCCTTGTCTCTCGCATAGACTCTCCCCATCACTTTGGCGTCCTCTATTGTTTCCCGAAGGTTGGTAGCTTTGGGGTTGCGAACCATCGCCATCATATCCGCAGGCAAACCTTTCAGGATAAGCTTTTACTTTTTCTTTCACAGTCGGGACCAAGTGCCCCACCAGATTTAGATTTTCCATGAAAAGTCGGGTGCAATCCCTCACCGACAAATTCCCTTTCTTTAACGACCAAAACTCTTCTTCTATCAAATCCATCTAGTAACAATATTCTTCCAATATCTTCTTCTTGAACATGACCCAAGTCATCTTGGCCAATACTTAAGCCTCTAGAGTTGAGGTGAAAACGTTCCACTAGGTCGAAGCCGAACCTCTGAGCATCTGAGAACCAAATTTCACCTTCTGGCCCTCTTCACAGTCACAAGCTCTGAAATCTTGCTCAATATCCCTGAGCCAATTCATACAAGCTACTAGGTCATCGGATCCAACAAACTCTGGCGGTTTGCAACAAAGGACGATTTTATAAGAACAAGCTCTTCCTGGTTGTCTCATTTCCAAAAGTTACTAATCCATCAGTACGATTCTCATCCCCGGTACCCCGGACCTTGCTACGACCACATTCTCCTCAATCGTCTCGTGTCTACGGTGGTTACCATCTCTGTCTTCCAATAATTTCAAAAACAACTCTTGTTGTTTTGCCATAGTATCGTTCATGGCTCTCATCATGTCCAACATTTGGGTTTGTGGAGTTACCTCTTTTAGAATAGGATTGGTGGAGGCAATATTCGTCCTTGATATATGCTCACTCTCCCACCCAATAAAGGCAGAAGTTGGGGAGACGCAATTGTTGTAGCTTTATTTGGCCGATTGGTCGTGGATTCTGTCATGTCCTGTCCTTCTAGAGAGGTTTAATGTCGGCTCCGAGTGTTTACCAATTCTGTCTGTCACACAATCGAGAATGGAGTAAGAGATAGGCTACACGAGATCATACATAAGGAAACATACTAATACATTTCATTGATCATCATAATCATATTAATTCAAGCATTCTCACGTTGTAATGTATTCATAATAACATTAGCTAATTGAAATTATGAACATACTCTACTGTAACACCCTCAAATCTGGAAAGAGCAACTAAACAAAAACATCGATAAACAACCAACATAAAGGATAAAATCCTTTCTACAAATCCATCCTTGGAAATACTTCAACTTTAAAACATAAAATTAACACCAACATTCAGTAACTTAAGTCACATACTAAGACTAAATATGGTCGGGTGTTACTTAACCCAAATACAAGTTACTATTCCCAAAGTAAATGCGGAAGACTTCACCAAGCTACTCACCCTCGTGCATAGAACTAGCACTCATCTCTTCACAGTGTCGCTAGTACCATTCCCCAACCGGGACCTGATGCATATGCCGATAAATAAAAATGTTAGGCTAATGCCTAGTGAGTTCAAGAGTTTTTGACATGAATAAATATATCGTAAAAAGAAAAGAATGCAGTTTAAATCATAGTATTTCAAAATGATTTACGTTAAATATGAAAATGACCCGTTTTCCTTTAACTTGCATTTTAGGTGGTGGAAACACCAATATAAATGTTTTCCAACCCACACAATTTTAAAGACGGAACCCAATATAAACATTTCGTCATGAAGTAAATTTAACCCAAAACTCACTCAAAACGAGAATAGAAATCAAACTCCCAATTTATGAAATGCGGACAAAACTTTATATCCCGAAACACCCAAAACACGGGTGGGACATAATACTCAACACACAAATAATGGATAATAATCCATATATATAAATATCACCAAAAATTTGGATACTAAAACTCAATACCCAAAACAACACATTTCGGTGACGGGGGAGACCCGATTACATAGAATGTGATGGAACACAAAAGTAGGTCACATATCCAAGTTAATAAAATCAAACACTTGAATTATAATCATATGATATATCGAACTCAACTCCTCTAAGTCTATTGCTCGTGGAGTCTCGACTTCAACCCCTCTACGTATATACGTTGAGATATCCAAATCCAAGGAAAACATACAAGCACATTGGAATTACAACTTACTGCTCATGGGACAATGCCCGACCATACAGTCTACATCTTACTTATCATGAGACCCGATGCCTATTCACATATTAAAATTACACCTTACTGCTAATTGGACAATGGCCGACCATACAGGTCCACATCTTACTTACCATGACACCTGATGCTTATTTCGTGCTACAATGAGGGAAACTAACGCCCCATCATTAAACGTAAAGACTCAAGTGCCTATGGATCCATTGCATTATAGTAAAAAACATTACATGAGTCTAAACGAATGAATTAGCGCATGAAAAACATGTAATTCTCAAATACAATGCAGTAAATGCAAATTATAACCAAATGCGCTACGTTGAGCTATCAAAATCGGAGAATTTCCCCCAAGACCCAACAAGGTCAATACCAAGCTATAAGCTCAACAAATAAAAAGGACAAGTGTTAAAAGTTATAAAATTTAATAAAACGTATATGACCCATATATGCAACTACATGCTCCAAAGACGTGAAAAAACCCAAAACACTATTTTAGACTGGGACAAATCATCTTCCAAAAACATTTATACAATTTATTCTTTCAAAACGTCCTATAACTCAAGAATAAGTATTTCTTCAAAACACACACTAAAAGTGCATTTATACTCAAAAGATATACTTCCATAAAATAGATCACTAAATTACCAATACTTGTGATTTATTTACCAAAAATGTCCAAAATCCCAAATGTGGGTGTTTTACAAAGTTTAGAAAGTTAAACACTTCAAGTAATCAAAACTCACCAAATAACCTAACAGTTGATAATTTCATGTAAAACATGTAAACATTTTAAAACAGACATTTTGGCATATACACCGTTTTCACAAATCAACTTGAACTCACCTTGCTTGATTTAGGCTAAATCTAGATTTTACCACAACTTGAGTTTCCTTGAAAAAACTTGAATCCACTAGTAAAACCTTCCAAAACCCCTGATCCACAAATTTCCAACCATAAATATTCATATTCAACCATTTAGAATCGTTCCCCAAACCATTTTATATCAAAATCCCAATTTTGGCCAAAACCCTAATTTTGACCTAAATTCTCCAAAATCATCAAATCCGGAATTTGAGAAACATAATCACTAGGAAATCATCCATGGAGCATTTATAACTTATTATAAGGTTTAGAAACTAGGAGGATGAACTCACCACTAAGGTTTTGAGCAAAACCTAACAAACCCCCAAAAATCTCTATAGTTGGAGATGAAAACATGATCTTGAATCAAGAGATGAAACTACCGGCATAAATGATGAAGGAACACTTGGATTTAGGAGAAAACCCCCCAAAAATGAGTTAGGGTTCTTGTGAGCGGGTGGAGGTAGGCTTAGGAGAGAAAGTGGGAAAAGGTTTTAGGTTTTTATGTGAGGAATGAAGTTAGAAAAACGTATTTATTGAAACCTGGTGCCCGTCGGCGATAGTACCCAACAAGAGTGACATTTTGTCACAATCTCTGGCATAATCGCGAGGCCACCCCTGCTCTCGGTACATTCTCAACAACAATGCCCGGCGAGAGTGACCTCTATCACAATCGCGGGCATAGTCGCCTGGACTCCCCCCTCTTACGGTACGTGGGTCGCGACAGTGCCCCGTGAGAGTGACCTCTATCACAATCGCGGGCACAGTCGCGTAAGGCATACCGAAGCCCAAAAATTCCAACTTTTCAACCGAAGTGATCTCGATCCAAAACCCAAAATCCACAAGCACAACCCAGGTGAGATTTTTAATTACAAATTCACCATAGAGGTGTAGTTTAAGGGTCTACCAAAATCATGGGTGTTACATCTACACAAGAATCACAGCTAACATTTTCATAATTCTCAAAGGTGTAGTTTCCGTCGACACTAAGACTGTCCCATCTTAAAGTTCTACCCAACTCTCACAACTTAATTTTCTCAGCTTAAGTCTAGGCATCAAATCTGCATACTAAGTTCACTTAAACTAGAGCTCTAATACCAACTTATAACACTCTAAAATTTAAACAACAATAATAGGGAAATTCTGAAAAAAGGTTAAATAAAACTTTCAATTTACGACAACTAAAACCCAATGCGGTTGGGATAGTTTGCACAATTCCTAAAGTAGCGAATAACGAGATATAAAATACAACAACCTATTTAATCTAGAACAATTTAAAAACTAGATTAACGTGGGTGTCGCTATATCTCCAAAAATCCCTCTTCTCAAAATTCCCAAAAAGCCCGGTCCTTCAAGTATTCCTATGCGCACCGCTAGTGGACCTGTGAACCAAACAAACACCATGACAAATGTTATACTAAATGTCTAGTGAGTCTTACAGATTAAACAGTTCACGTATAAAATAATAACATCATAATTAAATGTTACCGGTGTCTACAACGGTTGAACAAATGCCAACACTCAACTTTGCAACGATGTTCCATACCTGAACATAAACACGCAAGAGATACCTTTTGAAATACGGGGGAGACTCATTTCCATCGGGGTGACGAGAACACGTGAGTGGAGTCACCCATGATGTTTTTGGATTACACCTCATGTCCCAGTTCTACTTCCCATGCCATCAAGACATCACAACCTCAAACCGTCATATGCTTTTATTGCCTACTCGGTCGAGTTACACCTCAAGGACTTACGGGACATTATTGCCTATCCAATCTAGACGAGTTACACCTCCATGACGTTTTCGCCCCCATTGCCTACTCGCTAGTGACCCAAAGTGGCCAACAAATATGAACACATAATTCATACGATCTAAATCCTCGTGCACAAGAAGATAGACATCAAACTCCATAATATGATCATAAACAAGTTTGGATAACAATACCAAGACATATTTTGTCAACAATCCAAGTACATGAAAATTACTAATCGAAATGCTAGTCCATATTATGGTACATTTCATACTCTTATTAAACTCAATATGTTTCCAATACCAATAGACCATCAAAACCATTTGATAAAATAGAAAATTGCTACAAGTGTAGTTCTCTTGGTTTCAAACCCTCTTTTATAAAATATGGTGCGAAAAGAGCTCCACACCTCTACATTCAAAATTTACATACTTGAGTTATAAATAGTCAAATATTACCATTAGATGCGTTTATAATGGCAAAAACCCCATATTCAAGCAAAACCCTTCAAACCCAAATTTTAGGTCAAAACCCAATGTACCAACGAAACACATTTAAGGTAGTATGTGGGTTGAGAAAACTCACCAAGTAGGTTTGTGATATAAAAACCCTAAAGATGGTGGAAACCCTAGGATTGGAGTGGGTGACTTGAGCTTTAAATGAGCTAGATGTCACACCTGGATTCTAGAACCCAAAGACAAATCATAAACATTACTATGAGGAGGTTGGATTAGCATTTAATAAGGAAAAATGGAAGAAATGGAAGAAATATTACCTTAGCCTTGGGAGAAAAACGTCTCTTCTAAAAACCCCAAAAGATACAAATGAATTTCACCTAACAAATCCTAGCATTTAAGACCCCTGGATCCGACAACGACTATGCCACGCGAGAGTACCCATGGCATTCTTGCCCGACATGCTTGCCGAGAGTGTACCGCGGCCCTTGGATTGCCAGAGACTATGACTCGCGAGTATGCCAATGGCATTCTCGCTGTGGCATACTCGTCGAACATGTACCGAGACTCGGGGTTTGGGCGCGATTTTGACACACGACAATGCCCAAGGGCACTGTCGTCGGGCATTCTCGCTTGGTACCCCGTGAGCTCCAAATTCCAGATTTGAACTATGTGATTCTGATTCGACCTAACCAACGATCAAAATGAAGTCATTAATAAAATTATGTTCTCTCATTTAGGATACAACCTCCCAAAGTATTAGAAACTAAGGAACTACATCATACATGGGAAGGATGCCTAACCAAAAATTCGGGGTGTTACATAATTTCTTGGCCCAACATCTTTCAGAAATCATACTTGATAACCCAACTATCCCTATTAAATCCATTCAAACAGAGATGCAGAGAAAATATTCACAGCAAGTTTCCACCAAAAGTCCTTTAGAGGAAAGATTATGGCACAACTAAGCTTCAAGAAGACTATGCTGAGCAGTACAATGCTTTAAGAGATTGCATACTTGAACTACACAGGACAAACACATACACTACAATCAAGTTAGAAGTTGAAAGTGAGACAAATCCAATAATTGACACAAGGAGATTCAAGAGAGTCTATGTGTGTTTAGGTGCTTTAAAGATGGTATTCAAGGTAGGGTTGAGAGATTTTCTTGGCCTTGATGGCTGTTTCATGAAAACAGGGTTGTTTCTTGGCCTTGATGGTCAAATACTTACTGTTGTTGGGATTGATGCTAACAATGGTATATACCATGTTGCATATGCCATTGTTGAGGTAGAAACCATAAATTCTTGGACATGGTTTCTAGAATGTCTTGGAGATGACTTAGATCTCAACACAAATTCCAACTTCACATTCATATCTAACAGACAAAAGGTTTGTCTAACATTTTCCTTTTTTTACTTCATTAGATCTTCTATATGACAGTCATACAACATTTTATATTATTGCTAAATCTACAAATGCATCATTTTACATGAATATCATAGCCATACAACCTTTTATATTTTAGAAAGTTGCCATCACTTGTGTACTTTTATTACTTTTACATGAAAAGTTCTACCATAAAAAGTACATCACTTATGTACTTTTATTACTTTGTATGTCATCACTTAGTTTTGTCTTTATGTACTTTTACGTCCAAGGAATAGTACTCGTTTGACAATCAAAAAATGGGATTTTGAAGTTAAGTAGAGAGTTGCTTTTAAGTTCATATAGAGAGAAGCATTTAAGTTGTATGCCATTGTATCTACCATAAAAAGTTTATTTTTTTAATTTTTTTGAAGTTAAAGTAGGATTTTAGTTTTGTCTTTATGTACTTTTAGTTCCTTTATGCCTTTAACATTTTAGTTAATTTAGTCTATATGAAAATTACAGAGTTCCATCACTTTCTTTACTTTTTAGTTCCTTTACTATTGTAAGTATTTTACTATTTGATCTAACATTTTAGTTTCTTTATTATGTTTGTGCACTATAGGGGATAATCCTGCAATTTCAAAGGTATTCCCTTGTGCTGAACACCGATTTTGCCTACACCACATCCATGAAAACATGAAACATACTTAGAAAGGGAAGTTATATAAAGATCACTTATGGATGTGTGCAACAGCAACAACTGTCCCACAATTTTACAAAGAGAGGTTAAAAAACTTGATCTTGGATTATATGAGTGGTTGAAGAAGATTCTCCCGCATCACTAGACTAGATCTCATTTCACATGCAAGAGTTAGTATTTTATTAGATTTGTTTTTTAATTGATATTTATACACTATATAATTTCTGTTTGTTGTGCATTTATAGGTTGAAGTTACACGGATGTTGTGTTGAACAACAATATATTGTGAAGTATTCAACACACAACTAGTTGATGGAAGGGTGGACGGCGGATTATGTAACCCGAAAATTACAAATGGAATACAATGCAAGTATACATGTTAAACCACTATCGTTTGATCAAGTAATAAAGTGGTACTAAGTACCGAATATCGATCCCACAGAGACAATAAAATAAGTCGTAATTCCCAAGTCAGTCTTTAAAGGTGATTTCAAAAAGATATTTGGAAGGAATGATCTTTGAGTGTTGTTGACAGTAAATTAGAGTGCTTAAACAGATTAAAAGAAAGCAAGGGTGTAAGATCCGGCTGGAGTTGTAAGCAACTATATAATAGGAGTCATGCTACAGCAGATGCTGCAACACTAGTTCTCAACTTCAATATCGGTTCACACAACCTTTTTGCAAGGTTCATATTAGGATATGTTACCAGTAGCGCCTAATTAGGCGACGCAACTAATGCCACACAGATATTATCGTTCTCCCCATATAGTTTACAATCAATTAAGATTGAGATGGTTTGTTACAACCCCTATAACACTTCAATGTTCTGAAGTTTGCGTTGTCTTGCAATCAATCCAACTCATCCAAGTGAAACAATGTACGTCACCCTATCAAGAAGCACTTGGATGAAAATCAGAAACAAGGAGTGAATAGTGAAATTGATAGCTAGTAGCAAAACAATTATCCAAAGTTACATAGGCTTTTATCTCCTAACCGTCACCTACACCTAAGCTGGGGACTTACCCCATCATCACTTTACACATGGTGTACGACATTATTGGAAAGACAATAAGAAAATGCATTAAAGTAAATGACTGTAATTGTAATGCATAAATGTAAAAAACAGAAATGTA
This sequence comes from Arctium minus, assembly GCA_954870635.1. Classification (NCBI taxonomy): domain Eukaryota; kingdom Viridiplantae; phylum Streptophyta; class Magnoliopsida; order Asterales; family Asteraceae; genus Arctium; species Arctium minus. The sequence goes on along the minus strand of OX941080.1, from coordinate 37,256,559 downwards.
AAGCATAAATGTAAAGCAGAATTGTAAATGACAAGGAATTGTAAAGGTGTTGTGAACGGTGTTGTGACACTGGACAGTAGTGTACTGAAAGATTAAAGACTTAATATTAAAAAGACTTATAGTAGCAAGTTAGAATAGCTAGGAGAGCTATCTAACCATTTGTTGTTCTACAAATTAAAGGAGCCCTCTATTTATACTAGAAGAACTCTTAAGCTTAACAACTAAGAAAACATCAAAGGTACAAGGTTACATGGGTCCCATTAACAAAAGTAGGAATCAAATGTCAAATGAAGGTACATCAAGTATCTTTTAAGGACACATAAGGAATAAAAAGAGCATATATGCTTTGCTCCACTTCCTCCTTCAACCGAACTCCTTCTAGTCTCCTCCCAAAGATCTTGTTACACCAACCAAAAAGATTATGAAGCTTTTCTTGACTGCAGTCCCATGTTGTGACTCCTACTGTAACACTACTCATCAGTGATTTGATACTTTAAACAAACAAATAAGGTAAATTTATCAAACTTAGCTTTCAACTCAAAAAATAGTAAGAAGTAGAATAAAAGACTCAAATATGGTATTTGGGAAAATAAAATGACTAGAAAATCCTAATAAAAAGTGATGGAAAGTGTGATAAATTATCCACTTATCAAAGGGACAAACCAATAATTACATGTTTGGAATTTATAAGAGTCTACCTCATGAAGAGAATTGTGAATGTCCAAATGGTGATTGACAAAGCCGATGGCCCTCTTACTCCTACAACAACCAAAGTGATGGAAGAACTGAAGAAAGATGTTGTCAATTACACCGTAATTTGGAATGGGGGCTTAGGAAAATGGTCCTTGGTCGGACCAGTGTGTAGTAGATGTTGGTGAGAAAACTTGTTCTTGCAGAATATAGGAATTGACTACCATTCCCTGCAAACATACTATGGCTACCATATGGTACATGAGAAATACTGTTGCACAAGTGAGCATTCTTGAAAATTGGGTTCGCCTAGTATAACCGTTGGGTACATGGAAGGCCATGTATGCCTTCAAAATTGTTCCAATTATTGGAAGAGAGATGTGGTCTAAGTTTAAATGTCCATCCAGACTCTCTCCACCAACACATCACACCCAGGTGGGAAGGCCCGAGAAGAAGAGGGTGAAGTCTGTTGGAGAGTTGACTGAACCGGGAAGGAAGCTTAGAAGTGTTGGTATAACCATAAGGTGTATAAAGTGCAAGAAACAAGGCCAAAACTCACGCACATGCAAAGGACATGAACCTTAATTTGTGAAGTTTGATTTTCTTTTGTTCAAAGCTTGGTGTAATTACCCCTTTTAAACTTTTTTATAGCTAATTGCTTCTATTTTGGGATTATTTTTGTAGCAGCTTTCATGTTGGTTTTGTAGTTACTGATTTGAGGTCATTTTGTAGCAGCTTTTAATTTAGAAAAAAAACATGAAATCACCACTTCGGTGTCACCAACCAACGTCTTCTTTTATGTTGACCAAATATTTATGTTTTATGGTGTGATATTTTTATTTAGTTTGTCTCTATTAATCATCTTCTTTTAAGTTAACTAATTAGTGGTTGTGACTTGTGGGTTCAAGACATGTCTCCATGCGTCTGTCCAAAGAATGCTAGTGCTAGATTTTGAGATGAATGAAATATTTTTTTAACGGATGCTACTTGTTATTTTTTGTAAACCGTAGGGATCAATTTTGCATTTAACTTCTTATTTAAATTCAAAGAGGGACCAAATATGTTATAAACTATGACCGGATTTTTTAATCCCAGATTTTAGGAGGGACCACATATGTTACTAAACCTAGAATAGATGAATGGACATATTTACCCCCCCCCCCCCTCTTAAATACATGTTAATTAACGGTGTTACGAACAGGGACTCTACCTGCTATGAAATGGAAAGTTGAGGGACGTTGATCATTAAATATTTCGTTGACGGACCTTAACCGTTAATATTTGTAAACAACAGAGACCAAATTTGTATTTAACTATATTATTAATGTTCTCCGTTTGGTGCTAAACATTATTTTCATCAAATTCATCCAAGTTTTCCTTAGAGGAACCTATACATTTAACAAATTTATCCATAGAGACTTAGTGTGATTGCATTAACTGTTCAACTAACTCACTTCTTTTGCTTTTCTCACTTTCGGACATATGGTTTTTAGGCTTCATGCTTGACCAATTATAACAAACTCAAAGTATAAATGAAACAAAATCACTCTAGTCCTCGAGTCCTCGTATAAGAGATTATGGATCATCGATCTGAAGAAGTAAACTTTTGTTTTCAATAAACTGTAATCTGTAAATTTAAAGAAAATTTAGACAAAGTTAGAAGTGGATTACAAGAATGACATGGATTTTTTTATAAAGAAAAGACCATGACCTAGCAAAATGTAAATACATTACAAATCTATATGTTAAAGCACTAAAAAGACTCTAAAAATTGAGCTCCCTTTCCAAATACATTGTCGCTTGTAATGTAGGAAAAGAGACTTTATACCAAAGATCTACTTTTTTTTACAGCAAGAAAAACCACAAACTGTATTGGAACGCCAAGGGGACTAGCGAGGGGCTAGAAATACAAAGAAAAAAAGAGAACTATCTATCAGACTCTTAACCCTCGACTCCCAACAAACACCACCGAAACTTGGATCTATGCTTGATCCAACTAAATGCCAAGAACTGCACCAAGTTAACAATCTCATCCCCTTTCCGCACCTTGCTATTGAAGATAATATTGTTCCTACACTTCCACGTGACCCATAGAAATGCAATAACCACAATATCCAGAAGAGCCCTTGAATGTTTCTGTAACCCCGAAGATGTGATTGCGTCAACCAACTCCTCCACGTTACCAACAAAGGCGGGGAGTTTGTCCCACCAAATATGCAGACGTGTAGCAGCCTCCCGAGCAAAATTCGGAAAAAACATGTTGAGTGGATTCCGCCTGTGAGTTACAAATTAGGCACAAGTCAGAAGCAATATCAATCCCTCTTTTAATCAGATTATTCCGAGTGGGGAGTCTATCCATCCGGACCCTCCAGAAGAGGATATTTGCCTTACCTGGCACCCAAGGATTCTAGCAAGTCTCCTTCTCCCCGTGAACAAGAATCACTTCATCGATCAAGGCATGTAAGGAAGCAACCGATAAGAGACCATTTTCTTTCACACACCACCTCTGTTGGTCATCGTTCTCGGTCTTACCATGGTTGTTGAAAGGGATACCCAAAAAGTCTAGATAAATGTCCAGACTAGAAATCGCACCCCAAACACCCCCAATGTTTCTCGTTCGCATTCCATCCTCAAGACCTCCAGAATTACCGTAAGTTCCAGCATAGAATTTTCTCCAAAAAGCACTTTCTTCTACCCTAAAATGCCACCACCACTTGCCAAGCATTGCGAGATTGAAAGCCTTAAGGCTGCAGATACCTAACCCACCATTATTTCTATTGTTAAAAACCGTTTTCCATGCCACCCAACTTATCTTGGACTTCTCCAAGTTACCTCCCTAGAAAAAAAAAACGTTTTCGAATACCCTCTAAAATAGAAATGACCTTATTGGGGGCCTTATATAACGAGAAATAGTACGAGGCAAGGTTCACGAGGACGACTTTGCAAAGATACAACCTGATACCAAACAAATGATTTATAGCCTTCTAATTCGAAAGCCGAGAATTAAATTTCTCAATAACTGGACTCCAATTGCTCACCCTTGACATGTTTGCGCCGACCGGCATCCCGAGACAATTGAAGGGAATAGACCCTTCTTTGCATTGCAACAAAATTTCCAATCTAATGACCTCCTCATTGTTAACACTTACTCCAATCACTTTGCTTTTCGCAAGATTTACTTTAAGGCTCAAGCACAAGTGGAAGCATCTCAAGATGCGAAGAAGGTTGAGAGCATTACAACGTGACCATTCCCCCATAAAAATAGCATCATCTGCACATTGTAGTATGGAAATATTTTCCCGGAAATCGTTCAACTTGGCCCCGTAAAACAACCCCTTGTTAATTGCTTCCTTCATGGCCATATTAAGCCCTTCCGCGGCTAGAATAAACAGGAAATGGCTATAGGGTCTCCTTTCCTAATATCCTTCTACATCCAGAATTCTTTAGACGACAAGCCATTGACCAAAACCTACACCTAGTCGTGGAAATGCATCCCATGATCAAAGCCCTCCATTTATAGTTGATTCCCATTTGATCAAGCATATCATCAAGATAACCCCAATTCAAAGAATCGAAGGCTTTCTCGAAGTCTAACTTGAGTATAAACAAGTTCTTCTTTTTACGTTTAACCAATGCAAGCACTTTGTTTACAAGCAAAGGTCCGTCAAGGATGCTTATGCCTTCAATGAAAGTCGTTTGGGTCATATCAACCACCGTCTCCAACACCACTTTAAGTCTTTCCGCAAGATTCTTCGATATGATTTTGCTGATGCACCCGATTAGGTTGATGGTTCGGTGCTCAACAAGTGACAACAGGTCGCTCGCCTTTGGGATAAGTGATATAAAAGAAGTGTTGCTTCCCGGGTTGATAATCGCAGTAGGCTCGAAGAATTTGATAGCTAGAAAGATGTCCTTGCCAATGACATCCCAAATGTTTTTAATAAAGGCAAACGACAAACCATTAGGTCTAGGGGCCTTGTAACTCCAAACTGCATCCTTCACTTCCTCAAAACTGAAAGGAGCTTCCAAACCGGTACTTTGATCTGCCGAAAGTCTTTTGAACTTGTTGCTCCGGAAATCACGTCTATTAGAAAAACCTTCAACAAATTTATTTTTAAAAAACTTGGGTACCTCTTCTTTAATTTTCATAGGATCCTTGAGGATTTGGCCTTTTGGTTAAAAAGCTCAAGAAAAAAATTGGAGTTCTCGTCCCCTTTTAACGTCCAACGAGCCATAGCCATTTGTTTTAGATCCAAAAAATTTCCATCTCCAATTCATTTAAATCTAGTGATAATTCAGATCTATCTTTAATGAGACCTTCTTCTAACAAAAAGTTCTCTGCAATAGTGTCAATGGCAGCTATCTTGCACTACAGCTGCTTCATTGTTTTAATATTTTATCCTTGACCGCAACTCTCCAAGCTTTGATAAGGGATTTTAATGACCTAAATTTTCTAGACAGAGCTTTGATCTTGGAGAAAATCAACTCATCCCGAGAATCATCTCCCCAATTATCCTTCACCAGTTTCTCAAGATCCGAGTCCAATAACCAGTTGAAAATTTTAAAAGGAATAGGACCAAAATCAAAAGAATAGGGTCGTGATCTGAATGCAATCTTTGAAGAGCAAACGAAGATGCAATGGGCCAGTGATCTAAGAAGTTCTTGGACACAAGGAACCGATCTATTGGTTAGCTAACAATGTCTAATTTGGTAAACTATAGGGTAACTATTCACGGATTAGGGAGGAGGAGTACTCGGACTTAGATCCCGGCATTGTTACTCCCAATGAAGCCGAGTTGTGGGAGCTTAGTGTCGGAGGATGACATAAAGGCCGTCTGGATTCGAGACAGTCAAGATCTCTATTATGCTATGTCCGATGATTTAGGAGCCGATACGAGCGCGACCGTCACGATATGGAGGTATATTTGTCAAATGTTGTTTAACATTGTTATATGTTTGTCAAATGTTGTCTAACATTGTTATATGTTTGTCAAATGTTGAATTTCAGATAGATGAGCTAAAACATAAGTTAGAGGAAGAGACAATAGTGAGGCTATGGTTGCAGGAGCAAATGAAAGCGGTTGAGGCCTTCATGAAGAAGCCACGTCGTCGGTAAGATCTGTCGGTGATCTGTCGAAAATTTTAACGTCGACCACATTATTTGCAAGGGCTTATTTCTGACGGATCTTACTTTCACCGACGGAAATTGCCATCGGTGAATGCCCTGTGTTTTGTAGTGCTTGGACCTACCTTCCTTCATGCATGTATACTTCTTTCCACCAAGGTTCAAATCCACAAGATCCAAGGAAAGGACGAACCTGTTCAGTAACGCTGCTCCAACTGCCCCAAACTAAGAACCCTTTCTCTCCTCCGGACAAAGCACATCATTAAAGTCACACATATAATCGAAACCACGTCTGAGTTTCCCTACACCACCTCTGCAATCTGGTTCCACATATGCTTTTTCTTGTTGTTGACTTCTTGAGGGGCATAGACATTAATAAACCCACATTTGGCATAACCGGGGGCCATTTTCCAATAGTAGCCACAAAACCGATGTCCCTAATCACCTCCTTTAGCTCGAAACAGATTGGGTTACCAACAGGTTTTGAATTTCCATCTCCTTGTAACCACAAAGCGATCTGACCAATGCCAACTCTGATATGACTAATCTTGTTTCATGAATACACATAAAAATTCACCTTCTCTCTAACTAACTCTTTAGCCCAATTCCGCTTCACCTTTTTTCCCACACCATTTATTTTCCAAGAGAGCAGCTTTAACATCTAGAGGCAAGAGCACCATTTTTAGACAACAGATCTCTAATCAATTTTGATTTCTCCCCCATCTCAAACCCAACTTCCTTCCCCACTCTAATTGTTTCCTCGATTTCGTCTTCCACTGAGAAGTCAAACCCCACAGACTCAACTAATTTTCTATTTTTAACCATGTCACATGCACTCTTGATAAATGGTTCAAACCCAACAAAAGAGAGGTCAGCTCTTGGGACTCCAAAGGCCATACCCACCACTTCTCCAACAAGATGATCATGCTTACATTTAACTCCAGAATTCTTCATTTTTGTAGAGCAGTTAAAAGGATTACGAATCTTTTTCATCTTAAGAGACCTTTTCTTTTTTCCAACCTTTAAATCCCTAATGTTTATCACCCTTATCTGAATAATCAAAGGAGTTGCCCGCATCTTCCAAGAAATTGAAATTACCGTCGCAAAACTTTTCAGGGCTATCTATACTCACTTGAAAGTGGGGGAAGACCATTTTTTTCTTAAGCACCAGAGGCGAGGCTTCAATATGTTCCCCAAATGGATCTGCAGATGCATTGATAATATAAATGGGCTTCATTCCATCATCCATCACATTGGGCATAAAAGTCTCCATTAAATGACTAGTTGGGCCAATGGGAGAGAGGCCCACACCACCACAAAAATCCATCCCATTGACCTCTTGATCCCTCTCCAAGGCATGGCAACGGGACAGGGATGGGGCAAGTTTTACAATCCTAGAACCCGGTTTTTGGTAACGCCCCCCGGCCCCGGCCGACAGATACAAGGTTTAAAATACCATCCCCGGTCTTTTTTGGTCAAAAACCGGTCTCATTCCCCGTTCCCCAACCCGTTCATCTTCAAGCACATTATTTTATGAACTTGAATCCAAAATCTCCATTCAAACGCAAGAAAGAAAAAAATTAAATAATGCCATGTAAAATAGAAACTTGCAGTGCTTGAAACTTGTTTTCTTATAAACAACAAACCAAACACAACACCGATTTCATCATTTTCCAACCAAAAGTGATGAGTCATGAAGCTGCAAACCAAAGTGATAATTTAGAAGCTTCAAACCAAAGTGATGATTCATGAATTGAAACTAATTTGGAATAAAATATTAATAATATTTAAATATTTAATATTAATATATATAACGGGTATGAGGCGGGGCGGGGGGAGGGTTAGTTACCTGGACTCGGCCCCGGACCCGGTTCCTGGTTTAGTGGGGAATCCCCGGCCCTGGTGGGGTCGGGTGAACGGGTTCCTCACCGGGTGGGGGTAAATCACCATGCCTACCAAAGACGACTGCCTACAAGCTGACTTTTCGGCTTCCACCTTAGTCTTCGTACTATGAGCCTTATCATTTCTCTCATCCACGCACACAACTCACTTCCGACCATCGAATTTTTTATGCTTCCATTTCCCTACAGACTCTTCCAACCTCCAACAAAAATTTCGGCGACCGGTCTTGAATGATTCCTCAACCACCTGAGCAATATGGATGTGGTTTTCCATCTCCTGCCACTCGTCCACACGACTGCGATATTCCTCTTCTTCCCTGCAACCTTTGCACACTGGAAGCTCCTGCTGCCGACTCTTCCCCCACGTCCAGGTCCTCTGTTAGCAACCGATTTGAGATGGTTAATCTCCTAAGAACAAAGACGAGAAAGAGAGATCTAGAGCCAATTTTCTGCATATCTTATTAACAAAAACCAATGCCAATTTAAAGGAAAAAGAGACCTACTAGCAAGGAAGGTGGTAACGTGTTGGAGACTTCAACCCACCAAACCTTGATTACCAAGAAACTAATAAAAGGAAAGCAATATGCTAAAAATAGTCCAGATATGTGTTGTAATATAAAATATATTACATATGCTACACAAGATTAAAAAAAAAGGCCAAGACTTAGCCCTTAAGTTTTGGTTACTTAACCTCCATCTTCTCATCTCCAACACTTAGTCACTAAGTTATATAACTTAGTCCCTACTTCTCCCACTAGTATAAATAGAAGCCATCCCCTACATTATTTATCATCCTTTTCTTAAGCTTCTCTAGCTAAACACCAAATACTCTCCCTAGTATATTCCATCAATATACTTAGTTTATGTGAGATCGAGAGTGTTCTTGATATTCGGTGGTGTTCGTGAAGTTTTTGTTAGGCGATCATGGATCTCAAAATCCTTGTACAAGCACTTTGTAATCTTCATTGGTTGGTAATAATATTCTTGCTCTCTCTCTCTCTCTCTCTTTGGTGGATGTACACTATCACACCGATAGTGGAACCACGTTAAATCCCGGTGTTATTTATTTTGAACTTGCTATAATTATAGATAATAACATTTTTGTTACGATCTATATTTTTGTGTGTTTATTATTCTATGTTAGAGAATTATTGTGCAACATCTAGATTATTGTTATCCGCATTCGTTGTTGGGTTAATTATGCACTTAGATTTCTACCCGTTTGGGACCTTAGAAATCACTCACTAGCATTTGCATTTGTGAGGCACACAATTTTACCTAACAATTGGTATCAGAGCTTCAAATCTAGATTTTGGTTTGTGTAGAAAATATACATAAACTAGTTTGCACTTTTTTTTATCTATGGTTGACGTAGAAAACCCATTTGTTGTCGGTTCTTCAAACCATACCCAAAAACCATACCAAGAAGGTACATTTAATTTGTCCGGGGTTGGGATTCGTATATAGACTTGGAATGGGGACGGTGACTTTGGTAAATGGCAGATCACTACATCTGTTGCACTTAGGAAAAATGGAGTTCATCCCGTAGTATTTGCTAAAGACGAGTTATACCCTAACATGTCTGAACTTAAGGCTAAAGAAATGGAATCATGGGCATTTACTACTTTGCAGATGGCTATGGGAGAAAATGTTATATCTGAGATTGTGTCTGAAAAGACAGCTGCAGGTATTTGGAGCAAGCTTGAGAATTTATTTCTCAAGAAAACTTTGACCAACAGATTGTTACTGATGCGGTCGTGTCTCTTTTTCAAAATGAAGGAAGGCACAACCATTAAAGCTCATATGACCGAATTTGAAGATATTATTATGAAGTTGAAGGCAACAAATACGCTTCTTGCTAAAGATGAATAAGCACTTGCTATGATCCTGTTGTATTCACTTCCCGAGAAATATTCTCAATTCACTAACAGTTTTATTTATGGAAGAGAAACTCTTTCTTTGTCTGATGTGAAAAAAGGAATGATTTATGAAGATCAAAGAATTCAAATGAGGATCGGTAACAGTACCAGGGAGAACAATTGCAGTTAAGGCCTATTTGCTGACAGAGGCCGAGACGATCAGCATTCTTCAAGAGGAAGAAACTGTGGGCGCTCTGAGTCCCGTCGGCCTAGTTCTCGTGGGAAATCAAAGAAACGTGGAAACTGTGACTATTGCCACAATCCTGGTCATTGGGTGAAAGATTGTCCGAGTCTTAAAAACAAAGACAAAGACAATGCCGAATCATCAGTTCTTGTAGCCGAAAAGGAGCAAGATGGCTTCTCTGCCACAGTTACACCACCGTAAGGTGACAGGTGATGGGTGTTGGATATCGGTGCATCTTGCCATATGACACCATTCCGGGATTGTTTCTCTACCTTCGAAAAAGTTGAAGGTAACAATATTTTTATAGGAAACAGTACTTCGTGTGTTACTAAGGGTATCAGTACTGTGCAGATCAAGATGTTCAATGGGTGTATTCGGATATTGAATAATGTCAAGTTTGTTCCATCCATGACTCGTTCCTTGATCTCTGTTGGACATCTATCCAAATTGGGTTGCAAGATTCAGATTGAAGATGAGAGTTTGCGCATCTTCCGAGGGAGTATTATCGTAATGAAAGAAGTAAAGGCGGAAAATAATCTTTTCCACTTGATTGGAGAAACTATTTCTTCTGAATTGTGTGTGGCCGAAAGCCCAAAGAATCACGATGTTGCTCGCTAATGGCATCTTCGTTTAGGCCACACATCCGAGAAGAATTTGGAGATTTTGCGCAAGCGAAAACTCATTAAAATCGTCGTACCTACTAGCCTGGAGTTTTGTTCGGGATGTGTCAAAGGAAAGAAGACGCGTGTTTCTTTAGATGATGGAAAACACAACACTAAAGGAATCCTCGATTATGTTCATACAGACTTCTAGGGACCATCCAGTACTCCATCCCTCAGTGGAGGTAAATATTTTGTTTCGTTTATTGATGATTTCTTACATAAGCTTTGGGTGTATGTGTTGAAGTTAAAGTCAGATGTCATTGATACGTTCAAGACTTGGTTGGCACGAGTAGAGGTCAAGACAGGCAAGAAGTTGAAAGTTCTGAGATCTGACAACGGTGGAGAATTTACTAGTAGTAACTTCAAAGACTTTTGTTCGCGTAAAGGCATCCACCGTCACTACACCACACCTAGAGACCCTCAATCTAATGGGGTTGCCGAGAGGATGAATATGACTTTGCTTGAAAAGGTCCGATGTATGTTGTCGACATCCGGCTTCCCCAAATCTTTTTGGGCCGAAGTACTTCACACCGCGGTGCACATCATTAACAAGTTATCTTGTTCGGCCATCGGGGGAAATATTCCGGAAGAGGTTTGGATAGGTAAAAAAACATTTGTCTGAAATACATACGTATATTTGGTTGTCCTGTTTATTTTCATGTTTCAGGCTAGGACAAGCTGAATCCTAAAGCCACCAAAGGATTCTTGCTCGGCTATACAGATGGTATCAACGGTTACCGAATCTGGAACCCCTTGACTCGTAAAGTGATTCATTCTTGACATGTCACATTTGATGAATTAGTCCTGTTGAAGTCACAGGATCCTCAGTCCTCTCAAGATTCGGAAGTCGTTACTATTGTTGCTCGTATTGTCGATGATATAGAGACAGTAAATAGTTGTTATATTCCTAGTTCATCAACTCCTGATATTAGCACTCCTGATATTAGCTCAGAATCACCCGTTAATGTTGAAGAAGTCATTCCGCCAGTGACTTATACTAGTGATTCTGAAGAAGATATTCTGAAAGATGGTGGAGACGATGGCGATACAATCCCAGTTATTGCACCCACCAGGCATAGTCAAAGAATTATTCGCAGGTATGGAGATTGGGATTTTGCTAACATGAGTTTTACAGATCAGCTGGAGTTTGTTTTTGCATGTAGGGCAAGATGAGCCGCTTGATATAAAGGAGGCGTTGGCCTCAACGCACAGTTCTAAATGGATTGGAGCTATGCAAGAAGAGATAGAAGCTCTCTCGAAGAACAACACTTGGGACTTATGTCCATTGCCGAATGACAGTCGTGCTATTGGTTGCAAGTGGGTTTTCAAAGTCAAAGATGACAATCGGTACAAGGCGCATCTCGTTGCTAAAGTCTTTGCACAACGGAAAGGTATCGAGTATGACAATATTTTTGCTCACGTTGTACGTCATACATCTATTCATGTTCTTTTAGCAATCGTGGTTATTCACGATTTGGAGCTAGGGCAGTTAGATATGAAGACCACCTTCCTATACGGAGACTTGGAGGAAACTATCTATATGAAACAACCTGATAGTTTCGTTTCCAAAAGCAAGCCAGAATATGTATGTAAACTCAAGAAGTACCTTTATGGACTTAAACAATCGTATCGTTAGTGGTATAAGAAGTTTGATTTGTTCATGCTCAATATGGGATTTGAGCGAAGTGAAAAGGACGCTTGTGTCTATCATAGACAAAGCGGTGACGTTTTCACTTATTTAATTATTTATGTAGATGACATGCTTATAGCCTGCAAGGACCGGTCAAACATCAAACGTCTAAAAGATAAGTTGAATTCAGAATTTGTAATGAAAGATCTTGGAAATCGTGCGGGACAGAAAGTCCCGAACACTTAGATTGACATAACCGGCGTATATCCAAAAGATATTGAAGCGGTTCAATCTTAATGGTGCCAAGACGTCTAGCACTCCGCTACCGAAACACATCAAGATTACAAGTGAAGATTGTCCGAAGGATGACAAGGGAAAGGTCGAAATGTCAAAAGTTCCATATGCTAGTGTGGTCGGGAGTCTCATGTACGCCATGGTGTGTACTCGTCTCGATCTTGCACATTGTGTCGGAGCAGTGAGTCGGTTTCTTGCGAATCCGGGTCGATCACATTAGGCAGCCATTAAAACGGCATTCCGATATTTGAAAGGAACTGAGACACATGGTCTTATATTTGGTTTGCACAATGACTGTGAAATTGTTGGATTTTGTGATTCTGACTATGCAGGTGATCGAGTTGGTTGGAGATCCACATCTGGTTATGTATTTACCTTGGGTGGAACAGTCGTCAGTTGGAGATCACGTTTACAGTCCATTGTTGCATTGTCAACCACAGAAGCCGAACTTGTCGCGGCGGTTGAGTCTGCAAAGGAAGCGATCCATTTAAAAGAATTGATGAATGGCTTAGGCTTCGAGCAACCATCCTTGCGCATTTTCTGTGATATTCAGAGTGCCATCCATTTGGCAACTAATTTGCCTTTCATCTCCCGGACAAAACACATAAATGTGCGTGATGCATATCTTGTGAGATTACATGAAGCGAAGATTGTCTATTTGAAGAAAGTCCTGACAGATGAAAATGCCACTGATAAGTTAAGTAGCTACCGCCAGCTAAGTTTAAGCATTGCTCAAACTTGATCCAACTCCATTTGTGTTAGTGTCGTTGGGCACTTTGCTATAGAGAGAGAAGATATTACCACAGGTGACAGAATGACATCTTTGAACGAATTACTTTGTTAAATGCTTAGAGCTTTGATTATGCTCTACCTTGTTTAGTAAATTGTGCATTTGAGGTTATTTGTTGCTTGTAACTTTGACGGGTGATGGCTATGCCGAAGCTCATCACGGTTGGGATGCAATTTTGCTACCTCGTGCTAATTTACTTGCTATCTACTTGTGATGATCAACCGTTGGGAGAACTCGCGTTCGTTGGATTGGGGTTCATTTCGCTATCGAGGATCTTGTGCATCATGGTGGAGTGTTGTAACATAAAATATATTACATATGCTACACAAGATTAAAAAAAAATTAAAAAAGGCCAAGACTTAGCCCTTAAGTTTTGGTTACTTAACCTCCATCTTCTCATCTCGAAGACTTAGTCACTAAGTTATATAACTTAGTCCCTACTTCTCCCACTAGTATAAATAGAAGTCATCCCCTTCATTATTTATCATCTCTTTCTTAAGCTTCTCTAGCACGAAATACTCTCCTTAGTATATTCTTTCAATATACTTAGTTTATGTGAAGTCGAGAGTGAAGTCGAGAGTGTTCTTGATATCCGGTGGTGTTCGTGAAGTTTTAGTTAGGCGATCATGGATCTCAAGATCCTTGTACAAACACTTTGTAATCTTCCTTGGTTGGTAATAATATTCTTGCTCTATCTCTTTGGTGGATGTACACTATCACACCGATAGAGGAACCACGTTAAATCCCGGTGTTATTTGTTTTGAACTTGCTATAATTATAGATAATAACGTTTTTGTTACTATCTATATTTTTGTGGGTTTATTATTCTATGTTAGAGAATTATTGTGCAACATCTAGATTATTGTTATCCGCATTCGTTGTTGAGTTAATTGTGCACTTGGATTTCTACCCGTTTGGGACCTTAGAAATCACTCGCTAGCATTTGCATTTGTGAGGCACACAATTTTACCTAACAATATGTATATATCTTTTCTACTTTTAATGACTAATTTATCTAATACTAATTATGCATCAATATCACTTGAATCTTCCGATTTTTATTCCCCATAATGCTTTGGTTTATGGATAACAAGTGAGGGTCTTGTTGTGGTCACCTAGGCCGTCCCACGTATGGGCTCCTCTTCAATGTGGTTGCCATGCAAGCTGTATCATCCTCCCAGACGATCTCACATAGTCTAGCAACCGAGGTACCCCCGTCCAAGATGATCTCAAACGATTCGAAGATCCATTGTTTCTTATCCGTGAGGATACCAACACGCCCATATTCTTTGTTCATCCCCGATTTCATGCAATCTTCAGTGTTGAAGGAAGTTCTAAAATCACCATTCACCAACAAACACACAGGTCGTTCAAATACACATATCACACATACACAAACATAGACCATTTTCATTTTACTAGATTGAACAATTGAAACTCAAAAACTTAAAGTAACAAAAAATAAATTGTATATTGAAGCATCAGGTCCTTCAAATCCACAGACAAAAAAACAGAGAATTAATATAGCAAAAACATCAAATTAATAAGCAAAAGCATATATACCTTTCACACAATGTTATGTGGGTAAGGATTCTCGATTTATCCTAGTGATGTGCAAATGAACATGAAATGAGTTGATTAAATCAAAATATCAAATCAGAACTATAGAACCAAGAATTGAGATTTCAGAATTCAAACGTTGGTGACTCGGAGAAAAGAATTAGGCCAATATCAAAGTAAATAAAGAATCATAAATTAAAATTTACCATTGCAAGAAAATACATCGGATTTTCATCGTGATTGAAGAGAACCGTTGTTGGAAATTGGAAGGTCGCTTTAGCAGATTTCCTGTGCGAAGTAGAAGAAAAGAAGAGGAAGCAATAATTTTCTCTATTTCTCCAATGGCCGCTCAAATCTGATAGAAATTCATTTAAATTTGGGGTTGGTCTAGACTTTTGGTCTTACAAAACGTTAGGCCTAATTTTGTAACACTATTTTTTTTAAACATATAATACATAACTAAACAAAAAGTTGGCCCAACTTGGATGCAGCATGTGTTGCAAAAAGATGGAGTTTTTTGGTAATGTGTTAGAATCAGATTACATTGAACTTGAAGACCTTTTAGGCAAAACAAATAGAAAAGCCAAAAACTCTTCTTGTGATATACTAAGAAACACCTCAGGCACTGTAAGTTCACGATGTTTACTATTTGTCCATTAGCACAGAACCTGTTTCTCAAAATAGAATTTTAACAGGTCAAAGTTTTGTATGCTTAGGTTGTCATCATGTTACATCTCCATTATGATTATTTCTGCCATGTGATCAGCCATCTAGTTTAATTAATTGCTTTTTCGATAATTTTGACAAGTAGGAATTAATAAGGTATCAACAAATCGCAGTTTTGGCCTGGTGATGGTGTCACTGAGTCAGCATCATGTGTAACTCCTGGCTACACTGTTTGCTTGTTACTATGATTCAACCAAAAGTATGTCACATCCGCAGGCCAACTAACTATATACAAAAGTAGTCTTGTCTTGTTGTCTATCTTATTGTTCATCAAAATTATGATATCATATTGCCAATATCTGAAATTTTGCAACTTCTTTGATGCCAAATGTAAGGTTCATCCGTTACAGAAAAAATGTTGTTCGGTAACTCTAGGAACACTAATTTCCATCATCATCATCATCTATGTACTCCCACAATTACAATCCTTATTTTACTTTTCCAAATACTTCCTTCTTTGGCAGATCTAACCTTTAACCTCACTAGTTTCAACCCAAATAATCATGACTTAAATTACTATGGAGATGCTACACCTTCTAGTCCTGACATTCAGCTAACAAGAAATCAGAGGGACAAGGAAATGCATTATAGTACTGGTAGGATCACTTATCCGAAATTGTTTCATCTTTGGGACAAGGATTCAGGAGAGGTAGCTGACTTCACTACCCGATTTTCATTCACCGTGGACTCCTGGAATCAGCCTCACTATGGTGATGGAATAGCATTCTTTCTTGCACCAGAAGGGTTTCAAACTCCTCCGAAACAAGAAGGTGGGGGCATCGGCCTTGTAAGTGGGGCCCAGGTACTCAATTCGACGTTGGATCCATTCGTAGCAGTGGAGTTTGATACGTATAAAAATGACTGGGACCCGGTTGGTGATCATGTAGGCATCAACATCAATTCCATGGTATCAGTTACGAACGTGACATGGTCGAATGATGTTTCTTCTGGGAAAATGAATGGCGCAACGGTAAGTTACAACTCTAGTTCAAAAAGATTAAGTGTTGCCTTTACTGGTTTTGATAAGGGTGGATTTGTTTTCAAACAAAGACTTAGCACAGAAGTTGATTTGAGAAAGTATCTACCGGAACGTGTTAGTATTGGTTTCTCAGCCTCAACTGGTGATTTTTTTGAGATTCACACTCTTCATTCTTGGGATTTTGAATCTAGGTTACCAAATGATGAAAAGATCATTATTAGTCCAATTGGTTCACAGATCAACGCAAACGGTTCTGTGCCAGTTCCATCAGTCAGAGAGACAATTACTACTCCTGGTCATGCAGTACGACGGAAGGTTTTTCTGGGTGTTTCTCTGGGTCTAGGTCTCTCAGCATGTGCTGTGATTAGTGGGATTTTCATTTTTGGTTCCTTGAAGAAGAGAAAGGCTGCATTCAGAAAGAAAAATGAAGACGAGCTTGGTGCTACACAGGAATTCGAGATTGAGACCGGACCAAAGAAGTTCTCATACAAAGTACTGGCCCTTGCAACAAAGAACTTTTCAGAGGGAGAGAAGATAGGACAGGGGGGTTTTGGTGGGGTTTATAAAGGTTTCTTGAGGAGAACGAATTCCTACGTGGCTGTCAAGAAGATATCAAGCGGATCCAAACAAGGAATAAGGGAGTATGCAGCTGAAGTGAAGACCATTAGCCGACTGAGACACAGGAATTTGGTGCAACTCATCGGTTGGTGCCATGAAGGTAAAGAACTCCTACTTGTTTATGAGTTCATGTCAAATGGTAGCTTGGATTCTCATCTTTTCAAGGAAAGTTGCTCCTTAACTTGGGCAATGAGGTATAATATTGCTCGAGGTTTGGCCTCAGCGTTACTATATCTCCATGAGGAATGGGAACAATGCGTTTTGCATAGAGATATCAAATCAAGCAATGTTATGCTTGACTCCAATTTCAATGCTAAGCTTGGGGATTTTGGTCTAGCTAGGCTTGTTGACCACGAAAAAGGATCGCAGACCACAATATTGGCAGGTACAATGGGCTATGTGGCTCCTGAATGCGTCCTGACCGGCAAGGCTGGCAAGGTTTCAGATGTTTATAGTTTCGGGGTTGTGGCTCTTGAAATAGTGAGTGGTAAGAAACCCATTGACCCCACGGCCGAAGATGGTCATATCAGATTGGTTGACCATGTTTGGGACCTCTATGGAAGAGGAAAGCTTAGTCAAGCAGCTGATCCGAAACTTGATGCAGATTTTGATGAGGGAGAGATGGAACGGTTGATCACTGTGGGACTTTGGTGTGCTCACCCTGATCCCAACGTCCGGGCTACTATAAAGCAAGCAATTCAAGTTCTTAACTTTGAAGCACCACTTCCCAAGCTCCCAAAAACCGTACCAATTGCAACTTTTGCAGCGACACCCATCACAATGTCAGCATTTTGGTCTTTGCCATCCTTTGAACTCACAGGTTCTGGGAGAGACTATACCATGTGTTCAGGTTCGAGTA
This sequence comes from Arctium minus, assembly GCA_954870635.1. NCBI lineage: Eukaryota > Viridiplantae > Streptophyta > Magnoliopsida > Asterales > Asteraceae > Arctium > Arctium minus. The sequence goes on along the minus strand of OX941080.1, from coordinate 37,238,622 downwards.
ACGATGCCACCTTATCCAAGCTCACCACTTCAACTTCAGCTTCCTCATCAGCATCCTTCGTCTGCAGTACACAATAGTCATTCAGTTGGTTCGTTCTTGTGTGTTTGTGACTTATGTTGTTTTCTCTTTTAAGGAAAAATTGCATGCAGCGAAACATGTTTTCAAAATATTTATTTCCATTTCCGTTCCTTTTCTGACTCCAGCCATCAAGTTACAAAAAAATTACTGTAATTCAGCATTGCAACTCGACATAATCCTCTAACTTAATGATTCAGAATCATAAATTACCATCGTTTCCGATATGTTTTATTTCAACTTCTGGGATTTTCTTGAACATGCTCATAAAATGATAGATAAGTCACTTCTATTTAAGAAAATTAGAAATAGACAAAGTCTAGGTTTTATTAAATCTTCATTGGTGAAAAAGGGTTCAACCAAATGTATCTCAAACTAAAAACGGACTCACTAATTACCAATAGGCCTCCCCAAATGCGTAAAAGAGTTTATGCAAAACGGTACGTAATCACATGAATGGCAAACATAGAGTGAATAGATTTACGCCTTATTATGTGCATACCAGGATAATAAAATTTGTACATAAATGGATACCAAAAGATGTGTTTCATATTGGAAATCCCGGCCCTAAGCTATGAAACATTGGATTTAAAGTAGACCTGTCAAACGTGTCGTGTCGTGTCGGGTTCAAAGTTAAACGGATTAAGAGTGTCTAACCCTAACCCGGTCCGTTTAATAAACGGGTCAGAAAATCTCAACCCTAACCCGACCCGCTTAACCCGCCATAACCCGCCTAACCCGTTTAACATTTATAAAACTAAAAATCGAAAATTCACAAAAGAGTACAAATTCAAAATTCAAAATAAAGCATTTGAAATCCAAATTTTATAGTTCAAACTTATAAGTTTTAAACAAATCTAAAACATTTAAAATCCAAAGTATTAAAAAGAAAACTTATAATATATATATATATATATATATATATATATATATAAACATGTTATTCGAGTCATTTTCGAGTTGAAATTTTTGACCCGACCTTACCCGTTTAATTTATGTGTCGTGTCGTGTCAACCCATTTACTTAAAGGGGTTGAAATGTATTTGACAAACTCATTTATTTCGTGTCAGGTTAACGTGTCATGTCATTTTTTACCGGGTCTAATTTAAAGTGTTTGAAATATTATCTGCTCAAATTGCTTGCATTCTATAATTACTTGATTTATGCATTAATTGTTGAAATCGCATTTATATGAGTTTATATGAGCAAATTTGTGACATATGTATGCTCGACGTCATGGCAAATCAAAAAACATTCAGCCTTTTTTGGACTATTATATAATTCACAACTTTTTACCTAGTGGCAGAGACGGATCTAGAAATTTTTTTATACGATGGCACCATATAATACTTTAAAAAAATAATTACAAAAAGTGCGGTTTTTATCGACGTGTCTTCATCTTTTTACTGACGTTTAATATTGCCGATGTATTTTTAGTCTAATTCCATAATTTCGAGGGATTTTTAAAGTTGTTTGCTTGATTTCGAAGGATTTTTAAGCTTTTTTTAGCAATTTCTAGGGATTTTTTCGGTTTTTTTGGTAGATTTCGATCGTTTCTTTTCGTTTTTTGGTTGATTATGAGGTAAGGTTGCACCTTCTTGAAGTTTCCAAAATAATACGGTAGCACCTTACAAAACGATACGGTTGCACTTTTCAAGAACCTAAATTTTTTTACTCTTCGTCGGAGAAATAATACGGTGGCACTTGCCACCGTATTTAACATACTAAATCCGTCCCTGCCTAGTTGTTTTCCAACACGTTCACCTCGTTTTTTCCTCTAAAACCCTACATTTTCAAGCCTAGATTGGGAACAAAATAATCATTAATAACATCTTTCCGAAAGATAAAGACCTTGATCGTTTGTCCAATATTCAGTGCTACATGCATGCTTATCCGTCTAAGTAAAAGAATAAAATAAGATGCATACGACGCATGAAGTATAATGATGTCAAAGATGATAGAAGTAGAGAAGAAATCTAGTTGTCTTCCCTTTGGATATATCCTAATTAACTAGACTTTGTCATCTATTTGAAGTAACTAATTTCCGAGATCATATCCTACCCCTCTTTCCACAATTACAACTTCGTGCACTTGAATACCTTAATTTGTGCACTTGAATATGCAATCTTTTCAAGAGAATGCAAGTTGTACCGAAGAAATTGATAGCCATCCTTTATTCAAGAATCAGTTGCAGAATCCTCCTCCAATGTTAATCTTCATCGGCTCCATATATAGTTAGTTCACGGCTTGGAAGATCAAGGGTTATTTGTGCAAGACAAGAGTAATAGAAATACCGGAAAGACAAGATCAAGACATCTCAAAATTACAAACACTATTTCTAGAGATTAAGAAGAAGAAAAAAAAACATCCATAGTGAAATAATATTGGCATCATGAATTTTTTATTGGATGTTGATCACCTCTAACTTTTGTGTTTGCTTGTTTTATGAGTAATGTGATGACCTACGTGCTTAAATTTGTTTATCTAATTAACTTATTATATCTATTTAATTATATATGTGTTAAACTTTTTTGGAGAGAGATTGCGATATGAAGTCCAAGTAATCGGAATCTTGTAAACAATCTCAAAAAGAAAGATCTATGGAGTTCTTAGGTTCTTTTGTTGGAGATCTTAGTGAAATCATCATGTCATTTTATATAATTGGATTTACAAGAGAATAATGGGATTGGTATCTAAGCTCTAACACGAGCTATGAGGTGTGGAGTGTACACTCGTGTAAGCTAACTAGATACCAGGATCGTTCGATGACTTTGTATGGCGAGGGTCTAAGTGGCAGAGGGTAGTGCACCAGTTGTTCTTGTCTGATGGTGTATTGGTGGTTGGCTATCAATGTTTGTAAATGTTAGGTAAAAATTGTGCCTCACAAATGCAAAAGCTAGCGAGTGATTTCTAAGGTCCCAAATGGATAGAAATCCAAGTGCACAATTAACCCAACAACAAATGTGGATAACAATAATCTAGATGTTGCATAATAATTTTTTTTTAACGTAGAAAATTAAAACCAATGAAATATAGATACTAACAAAAATTGTTATTATCTATAATTATAGCAAGTCCAAAACAAATAACACCGTGATTTAACGTGGTTCCACTATCGGTGTGATAGTGTACATCCACCAAAGAGAGATACCAAGAATATTATTACCAACCAAGGAGATTACAAAGTGCTTGTACATGGATCTTGAGATCCACGATCACCTAACGAAACTTTCACGAATACCACCGAATATCAAGAACACTCTCAACCGCAAGAATATTAGGGAGAGTATTTGGTGGTTATCTAGAGAAAGCTCAAGAAAGGGATGAAGAAAATGGTTGGAGGGGAAGGGGTATTTATAGGATGGAAGTGGAGTAAGGACCAAGTTTTGTGGGGCCAAGTATAAATTATGACCAAGTTGGTTCAAGTATGAATTATGACCAAGTTGGTTCAAGTATGAATTATGACCAAGTTGGTCCAAATTTGAGTTATGTCAAGTTGGTCCAAGTTTGGCTTTAGTCACATGTAGCATCCAATGTATAATATAATTAAATATTATAACACTCCACCATGATGCATGTGATCCTCGATAGCGAAACGAATCCCAATCCAACCAATACATGTTCTTCCAACGGTTGATCATAGCAAGTAGATAGTAAAGTAAATTGGCACGAGGTAGCAAAATTGCATCCCAACCGTGACGAGCTTCGGCATGGCCATCACCCGTCAAAGTTGCAAGCAAAACAAATAACCTCAAATGCACAATCTACTAAACAAGTTAGAGCATAAGCAAATCTCTAAGCACTTAACAAAGTAATTCCTTCAAAGATGTCATTTTGTCACCTGTGGTAATATCTTCTCTCTCTCTCTCTCTAGCAAAGTGCCCAACGACACTAACACAAACGGAGTTGGATCAAGTTTGAGCAATGCTCAAACTTAGTTGGCGGTAGCGACTTAGTTAACATATCAGCGGCATTGTCGTCTGTCAGGACTTTGTTCAAATGGACAATCTTCGCTTCATGTAATCTTACAAGATATGCATCACGCACATTTATGTGCTTTTTCCGGGAGCTGAAAGCCAAATTAGTTGTCAAATGGATGGCACTCTGATTATCATAGAAAATGCACACAGAAGGTTGCTCGAAGCCTAAGCCATTCATCAATTCTTTTAAATGGACCGCTTCCTTTGCAGACTCAACCGCCGCAACAAGTTCAGCTTCTGTGGTTGACAATGCAACAATGGACTGTAAACGTGATCTCCAACTGATGGTTGTTCCACCTAATTTAAATACATAACCGGATGTGGATCTCCAACCAACTCGATCACCTGCATAGTCAGAATCACAAAATCCAACAATTTCACAGTCATTGTGCAAACCAAATTTAAGACCATGTGTCTCGGTTCCCTTCAAATATCGGAATTTCGTTTTAACGGCTACCCAATGTGATCGACCCGGATTCGCAAGAAACCGACTCACCACTCCCACACAATGTGCAAGATCGGGACGAGTACACACCATGGCGTACATGAGACTTCCGACCGCACTAACCTTTAACATTTCAGCCTTTCCCTTGTCATCCTTCAGACAATCTTCACTTGTAATCTTGATATGCTTCGGTAGCAGAGTGCTAGACGTCTTGGCACCATCAAGATTGAACCGCTTCAATATCTTTTGGATATACGCCCGTTGTGTCAATCTAAGTGTTCGGGACTTTCTGTACCGCACGATTTCCATGCCCAAAATCTTCTGCGCCACGCCAAGATCTTTCATTTCAAATTCTGAACTCAACTTATCTTTCAGACGTTTGATCTCTGACTGGTCCCTGCAGGCTATAAACATGTCATCTACATAAATAAGTAAATAAGTAAAAATGCCACCGCTTTGTCTATGATAGACACAAGCGTCCTTTTCACTTCGCTCAAATCCCAGATTGAGCATAAATAAGTCAAACTTCTTATACCACTGACGAGGCGATTATTTAAGTCCGTAGAGGGACTTTTTGAGCTTACATACGTAATTTGGTTTGCTTTCGGAAATGAAACCATCAGGTTGCTTCATATAGATAGTTTCCTCCAAGTCTCCGTGTAGGAAGGCAGTCTTCACATCTAATTGTTCTAGCTCCAAATCGTGAATAGCCACAATCGCCAAAAGAACACGAATAGATGTATGACGTACAACGGGAGAAAAAATATCGTCATACTCGATACCTTTTCGTTGTGCAAAGCCTTTAGCAACGAGACGAGCCTTGTACCGATTGTCATCTTTGACTTTGAAAACCCACTTGCAACCAATAGCATGGCTGCCATTCGGCAATGGACATAAGTCCCAAGTGTTGTTCTTCGAGAGAGCTTCCATCTCTTCTTGCATGGCTCCAAGCCATTTCGAACTGTGGGTCGAGGCCAACGCCTCCTTTATATCAAGCGGCTCATCTTGCCCTACATGCAGAGCAAACTCCAGCTGATCTGTAAAACTCATGTTAGCAAAATCCCAATCTCCATACCTGTTAGGCGGGCGAATGGTTCTTTGACCATGCCTAGTAGGCGCAATAAGTGGGATTGTATCGCCATCGTCTCCACCATCATTCAGAATCTCTTCTTCACAATCACAAGTAGATGTCACTGGCGGAATGACTTCTTCAACATTAACGGGTGATTCTAGAGTGGATGATCTGGGAATATGTTGATCCAAACTCTCTCAGTGATTTGATAACGACCCTCTTTTATACTTAGTGAAAATTACGTTATTATATGTATTAGTGTTTCATCATCAGCGATCAGACTGAGTCTGTTCAGTTATCGCTGATGACCTTTCTGTAAACATTAATATGTATGTGTTTCACTTTCAGCGATCAAACTGAGTCTGTTCAGTCATCACTGATCGTTTCCTATGTAACACAGTTAACGTAATCCCTGAAGACAAGTCTCGCGTCAACATAGTTCATAGCTGAATCGAAGACGAAGCCACTGAACAATAGATAAGTCTACTAGTGACCTGATGCGGATATCAGCGAAGATCAGACATCTACTTACGCGAAGAAGCCTGAGGAAAAGCTTCAGCGATAGCTGAACTTCTTTATCTCTGGAAGAAGAGATACTCAGCGATCAACGATCACAAAGCTTATGCCTCAAGTTTTCTTTTGTCTTACCTTGCACAACCAGTACGATGTGTCAGAACGGACACGTCTCTGCCACAAATCGTACACCAACTCTGTCAACTACACTGTTCATAAAGCGGCCAAAAGCATGTCTCCAAAAGTGAGACTACCAAAGCCAATCTATGAATGCCACGTATAAAGTACCCTGCCATGCATTTAATGCATAGGGTATAAATAGGAAGCTCACCCCTTCATCTGAAAGTGTGCTCAATCCTTGAACTCCAAAATAGAAACCCTTGTTTTCTATCTCTCTAAAAATTCCCCATTCTCTGAATTTCTTGTGCAACCATCTTAGTGTTTCTTAAGTTTGTTTAGATTGAGTCTGTCTTAATCTTATTCCGCAACAAACTTGTAAATTGTATTTTGATTTATCAATAAACAATTTATTAAACTTTAATTTCTGTGTTTGTATTCAACCCCCCCCCCCTTCTACAAACTTGTTAAGCACCTTCGGGACCAACAAGTGGTATCAGAGCAGTTTGTTTAATCTAATAAACAAGATCTTGCTGTATACTCTTCCTTGCTATTCTAAAATGGCACTAAACACAAACACAAACTACTATGATAATGGTTCACTTTCTAAACCTCCTCGATTTAGCAGAGATAACTTTTCTCTATGGAAAAATCGAATGATGCTATTTCTTGAAGGTGCGGATCCTACTATACCTGAATATATAGAAAACGGACCCTATGAACCTGTTAGAATTATAGCTGCGGTTCCCGCTACTGCCACCACTGAAGCTGTCCCTGAACGATATGTCGTTAAGGAAATAAGACAGTTGAGTGATGAAGATAAAAAGAAGGTAGGCATAGATGCAAGAGCAAAGACCATTATATCAATGGCTCTGCCTGATGAAGTTTTCCATTCCATCATGCATCTAAAAACTTCTAAAGAAATGTGGGAAACCATATGTGTTCAATATGAGGGCACCACTGAAATCCAAGAGACCCGAAAGATTAACTTGGTAAGACAGTATGAAAGTTTTATCGCTGGTAAGAATGAATCTCTTTCTGACATTCATCAGCGGTTTAACTGCCTGATCATGGACCTAAGAACTGTTGGAAGGACCTATTCTAATTCTGAGGTCCTAACAAAATTCTTGGAAAGTCTTCCTGAAAGCTGGGACAGTTATTCAATATGTCTTAAGCTGACAAAAGACTTACATACTCTCTCTCTAAGCACTCTGTATGGAATATTGCTCAACTATGAGCAATCTAATCTCTTGAAGAAGAATCTTGTAAAAGATTCTAGGTTGCTCAGGGATACAGACAAGAGGAAGGCATAGACTATGATGAAACCTTTGCCCCTGTGGCCAGGCTCGAAGCAATTCGACTATTCTTAGCTTATGCAGTCTATAAAGACTTCACCGTTTATCAAATGGACGTAAAATCAGCTTTTCTGAATGGAAAGCTGAATGAAGAAGTTTATGTAGAACAACCACCAGGGTTCTATGACCCTAAGCATCCAAATTATGTTTATAAATTGGATAAGGCTCTCTATGGTCTAAAACAAGCCCATCGTGCTTGGTATGACACTCTCTCATCTTTTCTTATCTCTGAAAATTTTGAACGTGGCAAGATTGATAATACGTTATTTTTCAGGAAGATAAAAGGTCATATAATTCTTGTACAAATATATGTCGATGACATAATATTTGGTTCTACTAACCCATCTCTTTGTACTCGCTTTGCTGAAAGAATGAAGAAAGAATATAAAATGAGTATGATGGGTGAGCTGACATAATTTCTTGGTCTTCAGATTAAACAATCTGACAAAGGTACTTTTATCTGCCAAGGTAAGTATGTTAAAGATATGCTAAAGAAGTTTGAACTCACACAAACTTCAGCGATGAAAACTCCTATTGCACCACCGCTGATACTTAACAAGGATCCATCTGGAAAACCTGTTAATGTCACTGCCTATAGAGGAATGATAGGCTCATTGCTGTATCTTACAGCAAGCCGACCTGACATCATGTACTCTACTTGTTTATGTGCACGCTATCAATCTGAACCCAAGGAATCCCATCTGATCGCTGTAAAGCGAATTTTCAGATATCTGAAAGGAACTCCTAACCTCGGTCTTTGGTATCCCAAAGACTCAGGGTTCGATCTAACTGGTTATTCTGATAGTGATTTTGCAGGCTGTAAACTTGACAGAAAAAGTACCACTGGTGGATGTCAACTCTTGGGAGGAAAGCTGGTAAGCTGGACAAGCAAGAAGCAAAATTCTGTGTCCACTTCCACAGCTGAAGCTGAATACGTAGCCGCTGGAAGCTGTTGTTCTCAAATCTTATGGATGAGAAATCAACTATTAGATTATGACCTTCAGCTGTCAAAGATTCCTATCTATTGCGACAGCACTAGTGCTATCGCTATAGCAAATAATCCAGTGCTACATTCAAAGACAAAACACATAGAGATCAGATATCACTTTATCAGAGATCATGTGATGAATGGTGATATTGAACTTCACTTTATCCCTACTGACTTTCAACTTGCTGATATATTCACCAAACCTCTTGATGAGACAAGGTTCAACTTTCTCATCAGTGAGCTTGGAATGCTGAACCTCGAAGAATAATTCTTCAGCGTTCATGTATTATGTTAGTAATCAGAAGTTCCCCTCTCATCATTCTCTCTGATAAACATTCTGACTCTCAGGTATGTTTTCTCCTTTCCCTCAAAGATGTTTTTTTAATATAAACTTTAATCACCGAACTTTCTTCAAATGATTAAAAGCTTTTTGAAAAATACATTAATCACTGATATTTCTAGTCAGTGATCCTTTAAAAGGAAAAACTATCCCTATCTTTTCTAAAAGGGATACTTTTAAAAAGGAAAATCTATCGCTGACTTTTCTTCAGTGATCATTTCAAAACGGACAAATGTACAGTCTCTCTCTTCTATGACGTCATTTGAACCGACAATCCACGACATGCCTTTTCTGACACGTTCGTCCGTTGCCCTTCTATCCAATCAACTTCGTGGAACGTGTCAATGTCATGATGATTTTTTTCTTTTCCCGCTTCATTCTCTCTCTTCTCTCTTCGTATAAAAGGAATTCTTCTCTCCTTTATACGGTTTACGCTTTCAAAACTTTCAAAGCAAGAAGCATTCTCTCAAGAACACTCAAGCAAGTAAACCCAGAATATTGAATCTGCAACTCTTTTTCTTCAAGATACACAGGTTTATTTCATGTTTATATGCTTTGTTCGTATGCTTTTTATTCTTTTTAAAATCCTACTCGCTTTCTATGGATTTTATAATACGTTTTTTTTGTAAAAACTAAAGATCATTCTTTCTGATTTTATGTTTTTAAATAAAAACCTTTTGGTTTTAAAGTGTTCTTCATTCTTTCTACCCAGAACACTATTTTTCTCCTAAAAATAACTTGATAGTTTTCCAGTTTCCCTTCTTCTATGGAAACTGGTAATCATATTATTTTTAATCTAAATCATTTCTTCTATTATGCCTCTTTCCATAACAGAAATGACACAGTCTTCAATCGTTGCTTCCAAGCATGTACGATTCGCTCTCACTAAAGTTGAGATTACTAAATGTAATCATTTGGCCAGACTCGACTTCAAAGCTGACAAATACCCACATCTGGTGGAAGCTGCTGAATTCCTCAAGCAGTCATGCATAGCTTACGCGATCACTGTGGATCCTAAGCCCTCCAAGACTCTACTTCAGCAGTTCTGGTTCACTGCTGATGCAACTGAACTTACCAACAGGAAAGGCGAACGAGTCCCTGCTATCTCGTTCAGCACGGAATTAGGGCCAGGGAGCATGACCGCTCTTAGCCTCAGAAAATCTTTAAGATTCCCTGACAAACCAAAGAGTGGGTTCGACGCACTCCCCACTGATGATGAGCTGATATCATTCCTGGACGCAATGGGCTATTGTTGGGAAAACAAACCAAGATCTTCTATTCCCAACAAGAAGCTCACCAAGATCCTAAAAGCTCAGATGCCATCACAACTGAACTTTATCTTCTCGCACATAATTCAGTGCATGAGTGGGAAGAGTGGTTCGCTGGATCAAGCCAGCAAAACACAACTGCAGATGGCCTACTCGGTTATCGCTGGTCAAAACTTTGACTACGCCACAGCCATCTTTGAAGATCTGAGGTCGAGATTAGAGAAGCCTGAACGAGATCCCAAGATCTCATACGTACGTTTCATATGTACGTATATCAAGTTCCTCTATCCCAACACCTATCCCACCAAAGATGATGGCACCTTTGCCAGGGTAGGTCAACGATCACTGGAGGTCAAGCCACTCGCCGACGAGGTAAGTATCTCTCTCCTTCGCTCTCGTCTCTCTCTCCATTCTTCTTCATCTTCAGCGACCACGCAGACGGTTCCTTCGTCTGCTATCCCTGTCGCTACCACTACTTCTAAACGACCATCAGCTAGTCCGATTGGTCCTTCCAAAAAGGCCAAAAAGACTAAGGAAAGTACACCCTCTAGTACTATACCTGAGGGAGCTTCTCAACAAGCTACCTTAGATGCATTTGTGGGTCTTTCCTCCACAACTTCAGCAGTCACTCATACTGCCGTGTCAGCGATCTCACTCGCTGTCACATCATCAGTAACCCCACCTACTATCTCATTCACTGAGATTAACCCCATCCCTACTTCTATCCCCAAAACTCTTCCCTTCTCTCCTCACTTGGTCTCTGAACCCGCCACCTCTTCTTTCCCTATAGGACCTGAGCATCAAACTTTTGAGGAATCTATACAGTTCTACAAAATGTTTGATACGTCAGGTACACCTATAATCCTAAACACTTCTCCCCCCCCCCCCTCTCCAAATAAGCCCATATCTGAACTAACATTATTTTCAGGTCCTAGCTTGGCGTCTGTTGACACGCATGTCAACAGTCTAGGAGAAAAGGTGGACGCACTCACCAACACCATCAATGAAACCACCAGCGCCGTAAATCAGGCTGGTGAGGAGCTGAAGAAGTTGACCGCCACTTGCTCATCTAAAGCTGAGAACTCTCAACTTTCAGCTGTTGAAGAACAAGTCGTCCAACTCAGAGAGTCCTCTCGACTCTTTCAAGGGCGATTTGAGTCTCTTACCGCTGAAGTTCAGGGTCTCTCTTCAAAGGTTGACCTCTGCACGTCCCTTCTTCAGCAAATTCTACAGAAAGTGAATGCACCAGCTCCAGCGCTGCCTCCCTCCTTCACTGAAGATGATCGTACCAACCTCAACATCGCTGTGGAATTCATTCATGATGCCACATGCGACATCCCTACGGTTGAAGACCAGATTAAGCGTCTGGAGGCTGACGTTCAAGTGCTAAAAGCTTCAACAGCTACTCCAGCAGGTGAACAATCCCCTACCGCTGATAATGACAAAATGGGGGAGAAAACTGAAGAAACTTCTATTGCTGCTGCTGGGGAAGCTAAGACTCCAAAGGAACCTCCCTCTCAATCTGAGGGGGAGAAGGCAAAAGAATCCTCATAAATTCACTCCATTCTCTTTGAAGAGGATGAGGAAGAAGACGATGAAGAGGAAGATGATCTAGATCTTGATGATCAAGAAAAGGATCAGCCCTCCGATGACGACGACGACGATGAAGACCAATCTATGTGGTTCTCTAAGCCGAACGTCGTATCAGGGACAACTTCGCAAGAGGTTGTCAAAACAGGGGTGAGAGGTGATACATCTTCAAGTGTTCCTTCGCAAAGCAAAGACAAGCAACCGATCGCTGAAGAATGCTTGAGGACTGGATCACAATCTGAGGGGGAGCATCCTTCTCAGGTATGTCTTTCAATTGTACCACTCTTCTACTCTTTCCAAACCCCTATTCCTTTCTAGCCTTTATCTCTCTCGTTCTAAAAATACACTTATCCCTTCTTTCCTTCTTTTTCTAACCAGACAGTTCTCACCCCTGCTTAAGGGTTCTGAACTACAAATAATTCCAGCTGCTATCGCTGAAGAAATAATCCCAATCTCTATCGCTGAGATTGATGAAGAAGAAGAAGAAGATTCCCTGGTCCATCCAGGAAGGCCCTCTCGACCATCTCATTGGTCAGAGGAAGTGGTAAAGAAAAGAGTTGAAATGATCGCTCAACTAGAAAGTCAACGACTGAAAATCCCTCTTCAAACATCCACAGAGCTCGACTTCCTCACTGAAGCTGAAAGAGAAGAATCTGCCAAAGCTGAGAAGCTGATCGCTGAATGCAAACGAGATGCCCAACTCGCTTTAAAGATTCAATCCTCTCAAGTTAAGGACAAAAAGCTGAAAAGCAAACCTGTGGAAGTTTAAGCAGCACTACTGAAAGAAATTGAAGAGGAACGCTTCAAAGAACAAGAGATCAACGATAAGTCTATCGAATGGTGCAAACAAAAGATGGATTATCGTTCTGATCTTCTTCCAATATCAGCCGTGACTATCTCTGGTCGCAAGAAGAAAGATCAACTCTCAGTGACCATGGAGATTACCAGAGAGGATGGAACCCAAAAAGCAATGTACGTATCAAAACTTGAGAGCTTCGGATTTACGGAATGGTTAGAGTTCTGGGATGCGCTGAAGAAATCCAAATCTACATACAGAGGCTACGTTGAAGGACTTCTTGAATCCCTCATAAATAGAGTCGTTTCTGTACTAAAGCTGCCATCTCCTCTTCCTCCCAAATCTTTGAAACTCAATAGAAAAATTAGGTCCTCCTCCTCTGAAGATGTCGCCATCATCAGGAATGAAACTTCTATCAAATTTTCAAGAGATGCACTGTTTGGTCCTCCTCCTGATCTTTCAGTTCTGGACTTATCTCTGCCTCCTGGTGGTCCTTTCCAAGATGGTCAAGTAATCAACAATCCTTATGGAATATTCTTCAGAGATGATGATGAGGAACTCAGATTTCAAAGAATCTCTGAGATTCCTATCTGTCCTCTGAATCATCTCAAGGATCTCTTATGCTTATGGTGTGACTTCTTCCCTGCTGCTGAAGAAATTAAAGAAATTATCAGCCAAGAATCTTTGGAACGAAGACAGAAAGGAGAAGAAATACCTGAGTATATGATCAATCCTCCTAAATCTTCTTTTAATAGCTGATAGATTAGTTTTCTTCTCCGTAATCTGTTAGTTATACTTACAGTAGTTAGTTACTCACTTGTAATGTTTTTCATATCTTGTAATTCCATCCCTGAATTAAATGAAAATAGCAGTGATGTACTTAACCCTATCAGTACTGTAAAAGATCCCTCAAAATAGTAATTGGGACATGCATTCTATGAGTCCTTTTTATTCCTATATTTTGAATCAAAGTAATTTTCTTTTGTTACTTTGTCATTATCAAATAGGGGGAGATTGTTGATCCAAACTCTCTCAGTGATTTGATAACGACCCTCTTTTATACTTAGTGAAAATTACGTTATTATATGTATTAGTGTTTCATCATCAGCGATCAGACTGAGTCTGTTCAGTTATCGCTGATGACCTTTCTGTAAACATTAATATGTATGTGTTTCACTTTCAGCGATCAAACTGAGTCTGTTCAGTCATCACTGATCGTTTCCTATGTAACACAGTTAACGTAATCCCTGAAGACAAGTCTCGCGTCAACATAGTTCATAGCTGAATCGAAGACGAAGCCACTGAACAATAGATAAGTCTACTAGTGACCTGATGCGGATATCAGCGAAGATCAGACATCTACTTACGCGAAGAAGCCTGAGGAAAAGCTTCAGCGATAGCTGAACTTCTTTATCTCTGGAAGAAGAGATACTCAGCGATCAACGATCACAAAGCTTATGCCTCAAGTTTTCTTTTGTCTTACCTTGCACAACCAGTACGATGTGTCAGAACGGACACGTCTCTGCCACAAATCGTACACCAACTCTGTCAACTACACTGTTCATAAAGCGGCCAAAAGCATGTCTCCAAAAGTGAGACTACCAAAGCCAATCTATGAATGCCACGTGTAAAGTACCCTGCCATGCATTTAATGCATAGGGTATAAATAGGAAGCTCACCCCTTCATCTGAAAGTGTGCTCAATCCTTGAACTCCAAAATAGAAACCCTTGTTTTCTATCTCTCTAAAAATCCCCCATTCTCTGAATTTCTTGTGCAACCATCTTAGTGTTTCTTAAGTTTGTTTAGATTGAGTTTGTCTTAATCTTATTCCGCAACAAACTTGTAAATTGTATTTTGATTTATCAATAAACAATTTATTAAACTTTAATTTCTGTGTTTGTATTCAACCCCCCCCCCCCCCCCTTCTACAAACTTGTTAAGCACCTTCGGGACCAACAGAATATAAGGACTGTCTATTGTCTTTACATCATTGGCAGTAGGAGTAACAGTAGTAACGACTTTCGGATCTTGAGAGGACTGAGGATACTGTGACTTCACGGGACTGATTCATCAAATGTGACATGTCGAGAATGAATCACTTTACGAGTCAAGGGGTTCCAGATTCAGTAACCCTTGATACCATTTGTATAGCCGAGTAAAAATCCTTTGGTGGCTTTAGGATTCAACTTGTCCTGGCCTGAAACATGAAAATAAACTAGACAACGAAATACACGTATGTATTTCAGACAGATGTTTCTTTTACCTCTCCAAACCTCTTTCGGAATCTTCCCCCCGACGGAAGTGGAGTAAGGACCAAGTTTTGTGGGGCCAAGTATAAATTATGACCAAGTTGGTCCAAGTATGAATTATGACCAAGTTGGTCCAAATTTGAGTTATGTCAAGTTGGTCCAAGTTTGGCTTTAGTCACATGTAGCATCCAATTTATAATATAATTAAATATTATAATAGTAAACACTAATGAAAGTACCTCCAGAGTTAGTGTTTCCATCTGTTGGGTTTATCTCCGATGGATTTTCTATGACGGAGCTTTTAAGGTAATGGTTTACCTTAGTGATCAACAGATGGAAATACACGGATGGTTTGCCTCTGATGGGGTCATCAGCCGATGGTTTTGCTACTGATGGTTTGCCACTGACGAGGTCATCAGCTAATCAGCTAATAAGTCTTCACCAGATGGTTTCCTACTAATGGGTTATCAATTGATACCCCATCATCTGATAAGTGTTTTACTTCAGATACATAACTGCTCTTTTTCTAACCACCCACTACTTATTTCCAGCAACCATTTTCATTTAATGGGGAGTTATTATCGGTAATAAAATTTGAGATTATCCTCGAATGAATTTCGTGATACCTAGGCAGATTTGGATCGAAATATCACTTAAGGAGAAGCGAGCGTGCATTCAATCTCAAGTTTTTGTCGAAGTTCTATATTAATTATTTTCTCACTATATACTCCCAATCCCCCTACACTTTCAAGAAGCAGATTACAATCGGTATCAACTAGTAATTTCTATCAACTGATATTGTTCTATATTGTGAGGTCCATGTCCTGTAAGTAACAAACTAATTGAACATTTTAAATTAAGATATCAATTTTAGATTGATATCTAATTTTGTTGAACAGAAAAATGAACCCATGTTTTGCCGCTAAAGTTTTTAAATTATAACACCCTCAAATTTGGAAATCTCAAATTTGGAAATAGCGACTAAATAAAAAAATTTCAATAAAACATCAAATAAATGATAAATACCTCCCTCTAATTCAATACTTGATTTCCTGAAATAGCAACCCTAGATTTAACATTAACAATTGATAAATCAAGCCTTACATAAAGACTAGATTAAGGCCAGGTGTTACTAAAAACCCAATAACAGTCGTTATCTCCAAAATGTGGAAGACACCACCGAATAGCTATATAATTCTCGTGCATCTAACTAGCACTTAACTCTTCATTGTGTCGCTAGTACCATTCTCCCATCAAGGACTTGATGCACATACCGACAAATAAAAATGTTAGGCTTAATGCCTAGTGAATTCAAGAGTTTTCATATTAAATATTAAACGACAAAACTGAAAGAATGTTATTTAAATCCCAATTTTCAAAATGAAATGTATCTAATGTAAAACATCTTTCCCCAAAACCCATCATTTCCATGATGAAGACTCGGTAATCAAAGCACCCATTTTATCATAAAAGCAAAGTTCAATACTCACCCAAACATTGTATAAAGTTTAATAACCAAATATGGAAAACATAGATAAAACTCTATTATCCAAAGCACCAAAACATGAATAAGGTTCATTATTCATTATCATAAATTATGGATACACTACTCAAAATGTCACTGAAAACATGGATAATCGCTTTCCATGCATGCATTTGTCACAATTGCATGGTACATTCGTCGGGACGACCAAACACTCGGTAACACCGGTGCTATTGTGACAGATGTCACAACTACATGGCACTATAGCCGGGACTACCATAGTCTCAGTACCATTGGTGCTATTGAGACAGATGTCACAACCACATATCACTTTAGCTGAGACGAACATACTCTCAGTACCATTTGTGCTATTGTGACAGATATCACAACCACATGGCACTTTAGCCGACACGACTATACTCTCAGTACCATTGATGCTATTGTGACAAGTATCATAACCACCTGGCACTTTAGCCGAGACGACCATACTCAGTACCATTTGTGCTATTGTGACTGATGTCACAACCACATGGCACTTTAGGCGAGACGACCATAGTTTCAGTACCATTGGTGCTATTGTGACAAGTGTCACAACTACATGACACTTTAGACGAGGCGACCATACTCTCAGTACCATTGGTACTATTGGGACAAGTGTCATAACCACATGACACTTTAGTCGAGACGACCATACTCTTAGTACCATTGGTGCTATTGTGACAGATGTCACTACCACATGGTAGTTTAGTCGAGACGACCCTACTCTCAGCACCATTGGTGCTATTATGAAAAGTGTCACAACCACATGAAACTTTAACCGTACTCCATATCTGGTTCTTTCTTTACCGATTTACCCGGTTCGACATTTTCCTTCAATTGGGATAAAAATCGGGATGTTAGATAAATTGTATGGTTGTGTTTCTAGAATGGTAGTTTGGGAAAGAAATTTGTGATTACATTTTTTGGGATTTTGAAATGTTGGTTGAAGAAAATCTTTGTTGGCTTATCCCCGTTCTAATGTAAGGTGACACATGGGAAGGAAATGTATAAACACCATTCCAATGTGTTAGAATGCATGGTAAGTGAATGGAATTGTCTAGGGAATTATCTTTGAAATATGCATTGCATAACATAGGTTGTGCTTTTTAAATTCAACGATTTCAAAGTTAATTTTTATGAAAATTGTATATATGCATTACACCAAACTCGATAATAGGATAAAGGAAAGGAAGTGTAGGATGTATGTAGACTTTATGGTAACTGTGAGGCCTCTCAGCTTTTGCAAGACACAAGGCATGTGCGCAAGCAGGTAATAGGATAAGTACTAAAGCATGTAATCACAAAAAATACAAGCAGACTAATGATTCCATAGTGTGTGCACGATCGAAACGTGTGTAAGCAAACAATGTAGTAAAGTAAACTAATATCGGTAGAACTAATGTAAAAAGCCACTTAAACATGTAGGTATGACCGGTAAGAAATACAAGAAAAAAAGACAAGTCAGGTCCTATCAATCCAACTATCCTACATAATCTTTACCCTCAACTTTATACCCTTGATGACACCCTCTACTGCATGCTACTAAAAATCGACAACTTTAGTTTTATGCCTTCAAGAACTCTTATGAGATGTCATGTCCTAAGAAATGCATAAATTGGCTTGTATGTCCACAGTTGATCATCCCACGTTCTCTTAGGCCTCCTCCTATTGACCCCCTCAACCGTCACTCTTTCCACTCTCCTTATTGGTGTTGGTGATTTTAGTGAAATCATCGGTTCATTTTGTGTAATTGGATTCACAAGATAATAATGGGGTTGATAGATAAGCAATAACATGAGATAGGTGGTGTGGAGTGCACACTCGTGTAAGCTAACTAGAACCTGGGATCATTGGATGGTTATGATTGGCGAGTTACTAAGTGGAAAAAGGCTGGGAACGACCCGTGCGTTTTTCCTGTTATAAACAGCACGACCCGTGCGTTTTTGTTCATAAAACGAGCAAAGGTCGTGTATTTGTATACAGAAGGTTTTGCATGACCCGTGCGGTTTTCCTCTTGAAATTGGCATGGGTCGTGCGTGGTCTTCAGAAGGTTTTGCATGACCCGTGCATTTTTCCTCTTGAAATTGACACGGGCTATGCGTTTTCATCAGTTTTGTAACTGATAGAAATTTTTGTAACCGCCAATATTAATGTCCAGCAATCAATCTCATTTAATGAGAGATTATTATCATTATTAATACGGGGTCGGTTACGATTCTCAAGGTGTTTAAATAGGATCGATTTCTGCCTAAATATATACCGGAGAATTGAGATTATCCTCGAGTGAATTTTGTGATACCCGGGCAGAATAGGGTCGAAATATCACTTAAGGAAAACGAGCTCTCACGCGATCTCATATTCTTTATCCGAGTTCTGATCACTCTTTTCTTCTCCCTCGATTTTTTGCAACCGATCCCCAACAATCTTAAGTGATGTTCGTTCTTCATGAGAGAGACGGCGAGTGATCAATCCGTGATAGATATGACGACCAAGTTCACCAAACTTGAGAAGTTTGAAGGTGTCGATTTTCGAAGATGGCAAAAGAAGATGCACTTCTTGTTGACCACGTTGAAGGTCGTGTACATGTTGAGCACTCCAATGCCGGAGGTGATGGAAGACGAGACGTTGGAGATGGCTCGGTCTCACAGTAAATGGGAGAACGACGACTACATTTGTCGTGGCCACATCTTAAACGGTATGTGCGACTCCTTCTTTGACATTTATCGAAATGTTGAGTCTGTCAAAGAACTATGGGACTCTCTTGAGTCCAAATACATGGCGGAGGATGCTTATAGTAAGAAGTTCCTCATTAGTAATTTTAATAATTACAAGATGGTGGACTCAAAGCCTATGATGTAGCAATATAATGAGCTCCTACACATTCTAGGCCAATATGCTCAACATAATATGAAGATGGATGAATCTATTTTTGTATCGAGCATAATTGATAAATTGCCCCCTCTTGGAAAGATTTCAAGAACATCTTGAAACACAAGAAGGAAGAGTTGTCCCTTGTACAACTCCGTAGTCACTTGCGCAAAAAGGAATCTCTTCGGGCGCAAGAGGCAGAGAAACCTAAGAGAAAAGAGGTTTATGCCCCTTCTGTGAACATGGTGGAAGAGGGAAAATCCAACAAATTCAAGGGAAAACGCAGGTTCAATAAAGCCAAGAAAGGGCCCAACAAAAAGTTTAAATTAACCTGTTGGACCTGTAGCATGACCGACCATCTCAAGCGGGATTATCGGGTTGTCAAGAACAAGAGTGGAGCAAGCATAATGTAACACCCTCGAATTTGGTAAAAACAACTAATTTAAAATTTCGATATAACATCAAAATAGGGACAAGAATTCCTCTTATAATTCAAAACTCAATATATCTCAAGTTAAAAATCTATAATTAACCTCGACAAATATAAACTCCAATAAGATACAAGGTCTAAACCGAGGTCGGGTGCTACATAACCCCAATACAAGTTTCTCTTCACAAAACCTATGTGGAAGACGTCACAATCACACAACTAGCACTTCTCTCTTCATAGTGCCACAAAAACAACTCCCAAACGAAGCCTATTGCACATGCCGACAAATAAAAAGGTTAGGCTAACGCCTAGTGAGTTCAAGAGTTTTCAGCATGAATAAATATATCGTTAAGATAAAAGAATTCAATTCAAATCATGATCTTTCAAAATTATTTACTATAAATATGGAAGCGACTTGTTTTCCAAAAACATGCATCTTTAAAGACAATGCTCCCATACAAAACATTCTTTATAAAATGATCCAACCCAAAACTCACTGAAAACGTGAATATAATCGGCTCCCAATTTATGAAAAACATGAATAAAACTTCATATCCCGAAACACCCGAAACACGGGTGGGGCATGATACTCAACCCATAAGTCATGGTTAATAAATCATATAAACAATACGTCACCGAACACATGGACACTAGGCCCAATACTCATGCGACCATAAGATAGAAGGAAACCAAATATCAAAACATAGGAAAGACGTATTTCATTCAAACCTTAATATACGCGGGGGAAACCCAATATTACGGTCATCATTTACAATCGACCACACAAATCCAATGATAATACAATAAGGCGTTAGCATATACTGTTGACGACGATGGGGGAGACTCGTATCTATTGAGAGTGGAGGAACATAAAATTATGCCACCCTTGCAACGTTAATAGCATGACATGATCACGACATAAAAACCAAGTGTCCTTACGACTTCATAACAAGTTTCACCTAAAGAAACAGTTGACCTTGGTGAACATTACCAAAAACTCCACCCCGATGGCCCGACACACTTAAAGACTACCTCCCAGGCATTACTTCAAGCGGCGAAGGTCCTAGTGCCTACCTCCCAGGTAGCACCTCCAGACTCAACCCTCCTAGTGCCTACTTGTAAAGTTTCCGGTTGTAAAACATGGGCACCGGAGCTCAACCCCGCAATACCCGATTAACCATCCAAAACAGACTAACTTACGTGCCTATGGATCAAATGCAACACAGTTTAATATTACATGACTACACATCAATGACCAATGCACTCGAGCATGTAATAAACATCAATATGCAACACGGTGCATTAGTATGTAAACCATAACCGGGCTCTACATTGAGTCGCTAAAACCAGACAAGTGTCCTCAAGACTCTTTTAAGTCAACACCGAGCTAAAATGCTCAAACCCCTTTTTTACCAACGATTAACAATCCCCATATAAATAACTCAATCGACTCACATCATGCAATCACACTCCAAAATACATGTTCAGACTCCAATTCAGTTTAGATTGGGACAAATGGTTTTCCAAATGGATTTATACTCTTTATTCTTTCAAAACGTCCCATAACACAAAATCAAGCCTTCCTCCCAAACAAACACTAAAAGTGCTTTTTTACCAAATAATTTCCATTTATGCAATAAATCATCAAAACACTTTTATTTATGTCTTATTCATTAAGATGCCCAAAAATCCCAAATATGGGTGTTTTGCATTGTTTATAAAGCCAATCACCTCAAATAATCAAAACCCACCAAATGACTCAACTAATGATAATTTCATGCAAAACATATAAACACTTTAAAATAAACATTTTGGCATGTACAACATTTTCACAAATCAACTTGAACTCACCTTGCTAGAGTTAGGCTAAATCTAGATTTTCCCCAACTTGAACTCTTTTGAAGAAACATGCATCTTCAAGCCAAAACTTCACAAAAACATAGATCCACAAGTTTCCATCCATTAATATCCACATTCAACCATTTAGAACCGTTCCTCAAACATTAAATACCAAAATCACCTTTTTGGCCAAAACCCTAGTTTTGACCTAATTTTCTTCAAAACCACCAAACCCGAAATTTGAGAAATATAAACATTAGGAAATAATCAATGGAGCATTTTATAACTTATAATAAGGTTTAGAAGTTAGGAGGATGAACTCCCCACTTAGGTTTTGGTGAAAACCTAGAAAGCCCCAAAATTCTAGAAGATGGAGGTGAAGATGATGAGCTCTTGACCTTTGCTTCCAATCCACCACCAAATACTCTTTAATCTTCACAAAACGAGCAATATAACCTTGAAAAGCTCTAAAAACCATAGCATTTTGAACCTCCCAAAACGGAGTAGAAATGAGCAAGATATGACCAAATGAAGAAAATCCCGATTTTATGCACTGTGAGATTGGTGCGACCCTGACATGCTACAATGCCATCTGTCACTGTAGCGGGCACTGTCGCCCGGGATGTACCGATGGCCCCTTGCCTCGTACGACCCTGCCATGCTACAGTGCCCTATGGCACTGTCGCTGGGCACTGTAGCCAGACTCGTACCGAGAGTTTTTCGACCGCTTTCTCGACGGCTTTCCTGACCGTTTCCCCGGTCGTTCCTCGACTGTTCTCTCGGAACATTTGATGCTATTATGTCAGTTATCGTGATATTGTCATAATTACATGGCACATTCGTTGGTACGACCAACCACTTGGTAATCATCATTGTTATTGTGACATATGTCACAAATGCATGGCACTACAGCCAGGACTACCACACTTTTAGTTCCATTGGTGCTATTGTGATAGATGTCACAACCACATGTCACTATAGCCGAGACGACCATACTCTTAGTAACATTGGTGCTATTGTGACAAATGTCACAACCATATGGAACTATAGTCAAGACGACCATACTCTTAGTACCATTGGTGCTATTGTGACAGGTGTCACAACCACATGGCACTATAGCCATACTCCATATGTGGTTCTTCCTTTCTATTCACCCAGTTCAACATTTTTCTTCAATTGGGAAAGAAATTCAGGGTGTTACAATCCTCCCAACCTTAAAAGAGATTTCGTCCTCGAAATCTAATTCATACACAAAACATTTTAATACTACACAATACTAAGCATCAGTCTGATAATTATTTTGTCATAGACTCCTCTTAAAAGGGTAACATTCTGAAGATATAAGCCTCAAATAACATCATTTTCACAAAACGGCCAATTCATTCCCTCCAAGGATGCATTTCTATCCCAATTCATCCGTAAATGATGTTCGATGACAACTTTACAAAACCTGTCATGATGATTTTCGTGAAGACTCTCACATCCAATATTCACCTAGATACGTTACACTCATACCAAAGAGAACATTGAATCTTACAGGAGCAATTTCTAACCACATGATCTCGATTGCCTCCCAACCTTTGGTGACACGTACTACCTCAAGGTTAGCTTGTAATCTCAACTTCTCATTGACTAATCTGACCCAGCTCAACTCAATTCTGAATCCGTATTTCAATGATCAACTCCACAACAAACTCAAACATCAATCATTCAGTCGATATAAACCTTTAACATACCAACAAAATCTTACTCATCGATATTATATTACCAACATCTAATCTCTTTAAAGTTTCACCACCGTGAGGTAGACACTTCTTATGATCCAACATAAGTACTTCCAACATTCCAAATATTCATTGACCTCGAAAGACAAGTCAACGCCTAAAAATCAAAATGGTCATATTGCGAACGTGGGTATGGCAATAAGTATTTCACTTCTGGTTACACTGAGTCGATCCCTAATAAAGACTTAAAGTTGACAACCGATATGGAAATAAAACCCCAAATTTTACAGCTTTAACGAACTATAACATTTCTTTTATTCATGAAGGCTCATTAAGTGGGAACACCACTAACACATAACATGTCGTTGAACAAACAACCCATCAATTGAAACCCAACCATACGCGAAGGCTCAACCCAAAGATTTACCGAAAATGAAAGATCACCGCTTACATATATGGGATAATGACATAAATCTACTACCTTAATTGTTCATACGTGAACAAACTTCATGAGTTCTGATTCCCAAAATTGAAATTTGTCCACGATTTGGATCATCCGCCATTTCAATTCCCAAGGACATCTCTAGTCCCTACTTACAACTTCCTTTCACAAAAGAGGCTTAGATCTATACCTCTAATGAGTTCAAGGTTTTCTCAAACTAATATGTCAATTTGAAATTTTATAAGACTTTTCAAACGCAAAATCTTTATAACATTTAATCTTACGTGTAAAATTCACTACCACTTACTTAGTAGTTGTACAAAGTGGTCACAAACGCCACACATATAAAATCATTTCGAAAAACATTTGATCCTTACTCTCGCTAATAATGGCAATAACAAAGAGGCACAACAACTTTTCAAATGGACCACTATGGTCCTAGCATACATTAGTTTATGTCGTGTATGAAAAATAGTTTTCTGTACTAAAACAATGGGTAACAAATAATTGTACAAACTCCAAAAGAGGAACTTCACAAGTTTAAGCTCCAAAATCCTTTCTTAACCATAAAATGACATGGGGTAAAATTTCCCAACAAGACCCGCATACATCATTTATTTCTCAAATTTAGTAAAACAATAGGTGCATGCGATTTGGTCAAACGTAAAATAATTTAAATCGATTTCAAACTTTTAAACTACAAAATAAAATGCTCTTAGTCCCAAAATGGTGGCTACCATGTCATGCATACCAATAAACCAATATAATGCATTGCGTGAAAGTATAACAGTAAAATCAACAACTGAAGAAGGTACAAAGCAAAAGTTCAGTTCAAACCATCATAGGTCCTTCATATGCTTACTCAGACAAAACTGTAAATAAATTCAAATACTAAGTAGTGTACAACGAAATATACATGCTTAAAACTCAAAAGTACAATCATGCGATATCAAGACTCTTAAGACGTCTCTTACGGTTGCAAAAAAGACATGTGCAAAACCCGTGTGAGACATTACACTCGATAAAACTCATAAATTTACATGTAACATAATTAAAGCCTACGTATTTCATAGTTCACTCATGCGTAACAAAACGACATAAAATAATACTTCATAAAACTCAATAAAACTCACACGGAATAAAATTTTTAATAAACTCAAACACCAAAACATGGAAATAATTTTTTCCTTTAAAACCTTAACATATGTGGAGGAGATCCAATATCAAGGTCATAAATTGCAGTTACTTGCCCGAGACTCTAAACAAGGTTAAATCATAAATGTTACAATATTCGAAAATATCCTTTGACAAAACAGGGATAAGGAAAATCTCACAAAGTTTGCAACCATGTGCAATAAAACATTTTCATGCATGTTTAAACTCATGGTTTGAAATCTCGTGCATGTTAAACGTCTTTCCACGGATTCAAAATACGACCCGTATGATAATTTGGGAATGTATGGAACACTTTTTGCAATTTATTTTACAAGTGAGTTTCGTGCATGCATTTTGGTCGAGACCCAAAATCTTAGGACCGAGCTCACCAAGTCCAACGATCTCACTACCGACATTCTGATGCTCAACATCTTAAGATAACGATAGGCAACTAAATTGGTTAACCTTACAATTTCTTCTCGAAATAAAATCAATTCAATAGGCATGTGGTTCTAATTCAACCAATTGCCTCGACCCTAAAATGGTCAACTTAATGTATTCATTATGCTTAACTGTCACTCCAAGTGACAATGTTATAAACATCAACTTCTTCTAGATACTACTCCTCAGAAATTCATATACTACCCCATCGGTTAT
The DNA here is from genome assembly GCA_954870635.1 of Arctium minus. NCBI lineage: Eukaryota > Viridiplantae > Streptophyta > Magnoliopsida > Asterales > Asteraceae > Arctium > Arctium minus. Next base: position 37,213,196 of record OX941080.1, on the reverse strand, counting down.
CACATAAAGGCAGTTCAAGCACATACATGTAACATTTAAGCTCACCACGACACTGGCCAGGTGAAATTAGGAACGTACCGGACATGATTATTCTTGTTACCCTCGTCGTGATTCTCGATTCTAGTGTCTCTATCAACCCCAAAAATATCCTATCTTAAAGTACCTAATGGTACAATCTCACTTTCATCACTTAGAAAAACGCTAGTTTGAGTCTAGGTATCCCAAATTAACACCTAAATCTCTCAAACTTATGCTCTGATACCAACTTGTAACAACCTCGAATTTGGTAAGAGCAACTAATTTAAAATTTCGATATAACATCAAAATAGGGACAAGAATTCCTCTTATACTTCAAAACTCAATATATCTCAAGTTAAAAATCTATAATTAACCTCGAAAAATAAAAACTCCAATAAGATACAAGGTCTAAACCGAGGTCGGGTGCTATATAACCCCAATACAATTTGCTCTTCACAAAACCTACGCGGAAGACATCACAATCACGAGCACACAACTAGCACTTCTCTCTTCATAGTGCCACAAGAACTATTTCCAAACGAAGCTTGTTGCACACGCCGACAAATAAAAAGGTTAGGCTAACGCCTAGTGAGTTCAAGAACTTTTAGCATGAATAAATATATCGTTAAGAGGAAAGAATTCAATTCAAATCATGATATTTCAAAATGATTTTCTTTAAATATGGAAGTGACTCGTTTTCCAAAAACATGCATCTTTAAATACAATGCTCCAATACAAAACATTCTTTATAAAATGATGCAACCCAAAACTCACTCAAAACGTGAATATAACCGACTCCCAATTTATGAAAAATGTGAATAAAACTTCATATCCCGAAACATCCGAAACACGGGTGGGGCATGATACACAACCCATAAGTCATGGTTAATAAATCATATAAACAATACATCACCAAAAAAATTTACACTAGGCCCAATACTCACGCGACCATAAGATGGAAGGAAACCAAATATTAAAATATGGGAAAGACGTATTTCATTCAAACCTTAATATACGCGGGGGGAACCCAATATTACGGTAATCATTTACAATCGACCACACAAATCCAACGATAATAGAATAAGGTATTAGCATATAAAACATTATTGACCGACGACGGGGGATACCCGTATCCGTTGAGAGTGAGGAACACAAAAGTATGCCACTCTTGCAATGTTAATCACATGAAACCTCACGACATAAAAACCAAGTGTCCCTACGACTTCTTAACAAGTTTCACCTTAAGAGACAGTTGACCTTGGTAAACATTACAAAGAACTTCACCCCAAAGGTCGGGCACACTTAAAGACTACCTCTCAGGCATTACTTCAAGCAGCGGAGGTCCTAATGCCTACCTCCCAGGTAGCACCTCCAGACTCAACCCTCCCAGTGCCTACTTGTAAAGTTTCCGGTCATAAAATATGGGTACCGGAGTTCAACCCCGCAATACCCGATTGACCATCCAAAACAGACTAACTTACGTGCCTATGGATCAAATGCAACACAGTCTAATATTACATGACTACACATGAATGACCAACTCACTCGAGCATGTAATAAACATAAATATACAACACAGTGCATTAGTATGTAAACCATAACCGGGCTCTACATGGAGCCTCTAAAACCAGACAAGTGTCCTCAAGACTCTTTTAAGTCAACACCGAGCTAAAATGCTCAAAACCCTTTTTGACCAACGATTAACAATCCCCAAATAAATAACGCAATCGACTCACGTCATGCAAACACACTCCAAAATACATGTGCAGACTCCAATACAGTTTAGATTGGGACAAATGGTTTTCCAAATGGATTTATACTCTTTATTCTATGAAAACGTCCCATAACACAAAATCAAGCCTTCCTCCCAAACAAACACTAAAAGTGCCTTTTTACCAAATAATTTCCATTTATGCAATAAATCATCAAAACACTTTCATTTATGTCTTATTCATTAAGATGCCCAAAAATCCCAAATGTGGGTGTTTTGCATTGTTTATAAAGGCAATCACCTCAAATAATCAAAACCCACCAAATGACTCAACTAATGATAATTTCATGCAAAACATATAAACACTTTAAAATGAACATTTTGGCATGTACAACATTTTCACAAATCAACTTGAACTTACCTTGCTAGATTTTGGCTAAATTTAGATTTTCCCCAACTTGAACTCCTTTGAAGAAACTTGGATCTTCAAGCCAAAACTTCCCAAAAACCTAGATCCACAAGTTTCCATCCATTAATATCCACATTCAACCATTTAGAATTGTTCCCCAAACATTATATACCAAAATCACCATTTAGGCCAAAACCCTAGTTTTGACCTAATTTCTCCAAAACCATCAAACCCGAAATTTGAGAAACATAAACACTAGGAAATCATCAATGGAGCATTTGATCCGAGTGTGAAGCTTATGCCCAAATCGGGCGAAGCGGTGTCACAACTCGAGTACTCAAAGGCTATTGGATGCTTGATGTATGCCATGATAAGCACTAGGCCGGATAACGTTTTTGCCATAGGAAAGTTGAGTAGGTTTACTAGTAATCCTAGTATTCATCATTGGCAAGCGATAAGACGAGTATTTAAATATTTGAAGAAAACCATTGATTATGGTTTGTCATCTGTCGGGTTTCCTTTAATATTAGAGGGATATTCGGATGCAAGTTGGATTACCAACTTAGAAGATCACTCTACTACGAGTGGTTGGGTGTACTTGCTTGGGGGAGGTGCCATATCATGGGCTTCCAAGAAGCAAACTTGCATCACGAGTTCGACTATGGAGTCGGAATTTGTGGCATTAGCCGCTGTCGGTAAAGAGGCGGAGTGGCTAAGAAATTTAGTCCATGAAATTTCGTTATGGCTGAAATCAATATCACCCATTTCTATCCGTTGTGATAGTGTGGATACTTTGGCTAAAGCTTATATTCAAGTATATATAATGGCAAGTCTAGACACTTAGGTGTTAGAAATAGCCTGATTCATGAGCTAATCCCGAATGGGGTGATTTTGGTTGAATTTGTTCGGTCGCAACAAAATATAGTGAACCACATGATGAAGGGGTTAGCTAGGTACTTGGTTCACAAGTCGATGATAGGGATGGGATTAAAGTCCATCTAAATCTCTAATGGTGAGATACCCAATTCCCTTCTAATACAACGTTAGAAGTTGAATTCAATAGGAAAGCTCACTCTAAGAGATTGGAGCAGAAGATAATCATCCCAAGGTATGTGATCGGTACTGCAAGTGAAGGAGGTAATAGTTCTTTTGTAAAAATGCATGTGCAGGTGCATGATGAAAGGAACTACCTAAATGAGTGTGAAGTGTGGTCACTTCAAGAAGCTTGGACTTGGCTTTGATTCACTCCCGAATGGATAAGGACACATGGACTATATAGTGTCAAGTTTAAACTTTAGAGAATTATTTAAATTCATGTGTATGTTATTTTTTGGTACTCAAATGATTTGAAGGGTTCATTCCATAGGACACCCGGATTCTCGAGTATTTGAAATGTGTAATGTACTAAGATGAAAATTCAATCTTCTAGATATTTCCATTTATGCATGAGTTTGTTTTCCTATATTAACTTTTGTTTGTGAATCAAGGATTGCACTAAAATGGGGGAGGAATATTGGTGATTTTATTGAAATCATCGGTTCATTTTGTGTAATTGGATTCACAAGATAATAATGGAGTTGATAGATAAGCTATAACATGAGCTAGGATGTGTGGAGTGCACATAATCTGTAACATGGGCTTTACTTTGTTTGGATTTTGGCATACTCTTATCGAGTTTCAAATGATTGGGTAATCTCATCGTCCATTTATTTTCTTGGAGATTTCTGTGTTTTTTTCTATGTTTGATTGGTTTCATGATTTTTATGTTTTTTTGTTGATGAGAAGCTACGATCAAACCATGTTCTTTTCAATCATGGATTGTTCTTGATACTCATATTCATTAATTCGTGTAATGTTTTATTGTCTACATATGCAGAAGAAGACTGATAAAAGTATCAGGTAATCTCTTCTAATGAAGAGTGGAAAGCACACTCTTGGTCACAAAACCGTGCTTGAGTCTCTCGGGAACTCTAAAGGTGGATGTAAGTTTAAATTAGCTTGTCTTTGGTTTCTTATAAATTGAATGAATCTTTTGTGGTATTGAAATTGCCATGTAGAAGTCATTTTTCATATGTTTATGGTATTTATTTATGTATTGGAACGGTAAGTTAACTAATAATTATTTCCAACGAATTTTATGCCTTTTAGGAAATCTGATATTGAGTATTATTCCATGTTTGCCAACGTTGGCGTCCACCATTACAATGGAAGTGAATGCGTCATTGTTTTTATATTCTTTTTGCATGGATTTAGTCCTGTTATAATTTATGGGAATTTTTGGGTGTTATCTAGTATGGAATCTTATATACATGTATGAATGTTATTGGAATAGCTTTGATAGATGAGCAGTTGCATGTGGGTAAATATAGAGAAAATTTGTTTACCAAACGTCTATCGAGTAAGCGCTTGTCATGTAAATGTTTGTTGGGTAAACGATTATTTGGGTAAGTGCTTACCGGCAAGAGTCCCCACTCTAACTGACCTTATCAGGAAACATTCCCGACCATCAAAATGGATTGATGGTAAGATTTTATAACTAGGTAAACACTTACCAGGTAAGAGTCATCACCTTCCTTACCGGGTAAGACTCTCGATCTTGTCTTCCCTCTTACCGAGTAAGATTTTCAGTCCTTCTTATGTTCACCCGATAAGGTATTTACCGAGGTAAGTGTTCAAACACTACCCCTAAAACTTAATTCACGGTCAGACGTTATGTGTATAACCAATCTTATCTACATATAAATAATCTTCTTAGATAATTTATTTTACATGTTTAAGTGCATATGTCTATGGAGAAAGAAACAATTGATATTTGTTTTGATATGATATCATGCATTCTATATTGTGAACCTTTTTTCATAGTAATTAGGAGATTGGAGAATGCTATCTATATATATGTTGGGAACTGAAGAAAAGCTTAAGTGTTTAATACTGCTAGGTATTACTGCTTCTAGTAGAATTAATGCTGCTAGTCAAAGTTAGTGCTGCTTGAACAAAGTTAGTACTGCTTAGCTAGTTAGTACTGCTAGAGGTTAGTGCTACTTAGTAGTTAATGCTGCCAAGTTTGAGTTAATATTTCCAAGGTGATTAGTGCTGCTTATGAGATGAAGATTCGGATTAAAAGAATGACAGCTGGATAGATTGAAGATATTCATGGAAGATATTCTGAAGATATTTTATTAATTGTAATTATCTTTTGTTCAGTATATGTATAGAATTGATAGAGTAGTTTTAAAAGAGATTAATTCTGAGTTTTTGTTAGAGAGAAAATCAACCTCAAGGCATAGTTCCTAATTCTAGAGAAGTAGAATTCGTCTTGAAAGAGTCTGTTCTTCAAGATTGAGGTTGTGTGTGTAATCTTGTGACTTAAAGCATTCAATACAAGTTTACAAGTTGTTCATCAGATTTACTGTTTGTTTACTGTTTCATTAAATATCAAAGTGTTATTCCGCAAACTCCTTTGATATTAGTTTCTGAGAATTTATTCTTGTTGAGAATTCGATCCTGACAAGTGGTATCAGATCCTGTTCTCTCAGAAACATCTATTCATTCATCATGGAAAACTTTGCAGAATCAAACAGTACTTTGGTCTCTAAGGTTCCAATGCTCAAACCCAGTGAGTTTGACATGTGGAAGATCAGAATCAGGCAATACATTCTTCTCACTGACTACTCAATGTGGGATATCATTAAGAATGGTCCTTCTGAAGCAGGAAATATTGGACCAGATGGGAAAAGACCTCCACCAAAGACAGATGGTGAGAGAAAGATCAGACAAACAGAGATGAAGGCCTTGAGCACTCTGCTCTTGCCCATCCCCAATGAATATCAGCATCAATTTTGCAACTGCACTGATGCTCAGATTCTCTGGAATGCTCTAGAGAAAAGATTTGCTGGAACTAAAAGCATCAAAAGAAATCAAAGGGATGTTCTGAAGCAGCAGTATGAGAACTTTACTTCTTCAAAGAATGAGTCTATGACTCAAACTTTTGACAGGTTCAACAAGCTTATTGGTGAACTGGCTACTGTTGGAGTGAAGATGGAGCAAGATGATATCAACAGGAAGTTCCTCAGATCTCTTGGTGATGAATGGACTATGTACACTGTCTCATATAGACAGAGTGACAATCTGGAAGAGAAAGAACTTGATGATCTGTATAATGATCTAAGAGTTTTTGAAACTGAGGTAGAAGCCAAGAAAAAGCCCACTGGGTACATTCACAATGCTGCACTTCTATCAGCATCTACTGATACTGCTGCCAACCCTGAAGCAGTTAGTGCTGCCAGTGGAGTGAATTCAGAAAAAGGCACTGAAACTATCTTTGAAGCCTTTTTGTCCAGTCACAGCAACAACTCTTTGATTAATGATGATCTGGAACAACTTCACCCTGATGATCTGGAGGAGATGGACATTAAATGGCAGATGGCCATGTTATCTATAAGGGTAAAGAAGTTTATTAAAAGAACTGGGAGGAACAACTTCTCTCAAAGAAGAGAAGATGGAGCTGGTTTTGACAAAACAAAGGTGGAATGTTACAAGTGCCACATGAAGGGACACTTTCCTAAAGAGTGCAGAAGTGGTGTGCCAAACAAAAACCACCAACAAGCCCAGAATGGTGGTTTCAATCAAAACAAGAACTCTGCTCAAGCCCTTGTTTCTCAACAAGGAATGGGATTTGACTAGAGTGACCAGGCTGAGGAAGTCATTCAGAACCAAGCTCTTATGGCAGAAGTGTCTGATCTCCCTTCTGAGGTAATTTCTAATCTTTGCACTAAATCTTGCATAGACACTGTCAAAAGGTACAGGGATCATAACCAAAGCATGTGTGATGACCTCAAAAGATTAGAAAAAGACAGAAGAGATTATGTGTTGATAGTGGAGAGGTTTGAAGAACAAATCAAAGGCTTTCAAGCCAATGAACTTCAACACTCTTATGACATAAATTACTGGAAGTGGGAAAAGAATGAGTTAGAGACCAAACTGTCTAAGTCCAAAGAAGAAAATGATAGGTTGAAAGAAGAATTAGATAAGGTTAAGCTTGATATAGAAAAGTTTTCATATGCTTCAAAAGCAATGGATTCTCTTCTAAAGGCTCAGATTCATGATAAGATGAAGCCTGGTGTTGGATACAACAATACACCCCCTCCTTACAACAACAACTATATCTCTCCTACATCAGATCTGTTAGAGACCAAGGAGAAAAAGGACTTGTCTGAGAAAGCTTTTGAGATAGATCCTTTGGATGAGGTGGTGGTTAAGGATTTGACTGAGAAAGAAGCAAGTGAGAATAGGAATAATGCTGTGAGTAAAAAGATACCCTTAGAAAACAACATTATCACCAATGAGGGATGTGGAAAAATCTGGGTCAAGTCTAAAGAGATAGAGAAGACCAAAGGAAAGGCTAACAAGGTCCATTACAAACAGACCACGGTTGTGAATCCTAGCCCTTGTAAACAGTGTGCTTGCAATAAATCTGAGAGCCCAAATTCTGGTACAAAGAGAGGTAATCAAAGAAACTGGAATAATCAATGGGCTCAGAAACAAGGAGTTGATCTGAGTAAGATAATCAGACCAAAACCTTGTTTCATATGTGGCAAGCTAAATCATTTGGCTAAGTATTGTTTCTTTAATCCTATTAACCAAAGGATGAACTTTCAAAGATTTGTGCAAAAACCTGTTGGTTATAGGAAGGTGGGAAAGAAACATGTGGCTAAGAAATCTGCTGAAACCAAAGGCCACATGAAGAAAAAGTTTTTAAAAGAAAGTATTAAAATGTGGGTGCCTAGAAGCACTAAAACTGTTAGTGCTGCTAACAGGGATAGTGCTGCTAATAGCAATACTGCTGCTACCAGTGTTAGTACTGCTGAGAATTTTAATGCTTCTAATACTGTTAGTACTTCTTCAAAGGTTACTACTGCTAACACAGTTACTGCTGCTGACACAGTTACTACTTCTAACAAGGTTAATACTGCTAAGCATGCAAGTGCTGCTAATGCAGTTAGTTCTTCTAAAAACAGTACTGTTTCTAGCAAATATGCATCCAAACCCATTATTGTAACAAAGTACTCCAGTAATGAGGAGTCAAAACTTAAAAATCTTATCAAGAAAGAATGTAAATATTTTGATGAGAAAGGGGTACCCAAGACCACTTTGGATTGGGTTCCTAATACATACTAACTGATTTATCATATGTGCAGGGCAACCAACAGCTGAAGGGGAAGAGCATATGGCATGTGGATAGTGGTTGCTCTAGGCACATGACAGGCAACATGTCATGCCTTCAGGATTTCAAGCCTATCAATGGAGGACATGTTGCATTTGGAGACAATCTCACAGGTGGTAAAATAAGTGGGAAAGGTAATGTTACAAAAGGTAAGATGACATTTGAGGATGTCTACTATGTTGATCAGCTAAAGTACAACCTGTTAAGTGTATCACAGGTTTGTGACAAACAACATAGTATATTATTTACTAATACATAATGTATGATCCTTGCTCCAGGGTTCAAGGTAGTTGATGAAAGCATGATACTACTTAGAACTCCAAGAAAGGACAATATGTATTGTCTAGATATGGACAATGTTTCAAGTGATTCATTCCTGAACTGTCTTGTTTCAAAAGCTTCTGTGGATGAATCCTCTCTTTGGCACAGAAGGATGTGTCACATGAATTTCAAGACAATGAACAAACTTGTTAAAAACAACCTTGTAAGAGGTTTACCATCAAAGGTCTTTTCATGTGATGATCATTGTGTGGCTTGTCTTAAAGGCAAACAGCATAAAACTTCTCATAAGTCCAAGGAGTTAAATACAATTTCTTCTTGTCTCCAGTTATTGCATATGGATCTGTTTGGCCCTACAAATGTTATGAGCATAGGGAAGAAATCATACTGCTTAGTTATTGTTGATGATTACTCTAGATTTACTTGGGTATATTTTCTAAGGACTAAGGATGAGACAAGTGGACTGATCAAATCCTTTATTCTAAGAATTGAAAATCAGACTAATCAAAAAGTAAAAGTCATTAGGTCTGATAATGGTACTGAATTTAAAAATCATGACCTAAACACCTTTTGTGAAGAAAAAGGAATTGAGAGACAATATAGTGCTCCTAGGACTCCACAACAAAATGGAGTTGCTGAGAGAAGGAATAGGACACTAATAGAGGCTGCTAGATCTTTGTTGGATGATTCTAAATTGCCAATTACTTTCTGGGCTGAAGCAGTTAATACTGCCTGTTATGTCCAAAACAGAGTACTAGTAGTCAAACCAAAGAACAAGACCCCATATGAGCTTTTAAATAAAAGAAAACCCTTTATTGGTTTTTTCAAACCTTTTGGGTGTCCTTGTACAATTCTCAATACCAAATCTCACTTAGGCAAGTTTGATAGCAAGGCAGATGATGGATTTCTTGTTGGTTACTCATCCCAGAGCAAGGCCTACAGAGTTTTTAACTCTTCTTCTAGAATAATTGAAGAAAGTGACAATGTCAAATGCAATGAGAACACACCAAATCCTATTGGATCTGGTCCTCAGTGGTTGTTTGACATTGATTCACTAACTAACTCTTTTGGTTTCAGTAGTGATAATGTTGCAGGTTCAGGAAGTGGAGGATCAGGGACTACACAAGTTCAAGAAAGTATATCTCAGTTTGTGATTTTTCCCATACCTAAAGTGAATCCTGTTGAAGACTGTGAAAAGGAGCCATCTACTGAATCAAATCAGAGTGAAGAAGAAAGGAGAGATGAGGAGACTCAAGCAAATAAAGAACCTGAAGTAGCTGCTGAAATCACCTTAGTTGAGTTGAATGATTCCAATCTAGAGGTGGAACTCAATGAAGAACCTAGTCATCAATCAAGAACACAAACGAATCATCCTCCTCAGCTGGTAATAGGGGATATCTCTTCTCCTATGATGACTAGACATCAAAGCAGGCTGCAAGATATGCAAGATCAACAGCATACAGTGCTTTCTTGTTTTCTATCCCAACTTGAGCCTAAGAAGGTTCATGATGCTATGAAAGAGTCCAACTGGATAGAAGCTATGCAAGAAGAGCTGCTACAATTCAAGCTGCAAGATGTTTGGGATCTAGTAGACCTTCCTAAAGGTCAAAGAGCTATAGGCACAAAATGGGTCTTCAGGAATAAGAGAGATGAAAGAGGGATAGTAATAAAGAACAAAGCAAGGTCGGTGGCACAAGGGTATACACAAGAAGAAGGAATAGATTATGAAGAAGTATTTGCTCCAGTGGATAGGATAGAAGCAATCAGATTGTTCCTGGCCTATGCTTCTTATATGAAGTTCAAAGTCTACCAAATGGATGTAAAAAGTGCATTTCTATATGGCTCAATTGAAGAAGAAGTATATGTCTGTCAACCACCAGGGTTTGAAAACCCAAGCTATCCAGACAGAGTAAACAAACTGAAGAAAGCACTTTATGGACTGCATCAAGCACCAAGGGCATGGTATGACACTCTGTCATCCTATCTTTTGGAAAATGGCTTTGAAAGAGGAGTCATTGATAAGACTCTATTCATCAAGAGAAAGAAGAAGGACATCTTGCTGGTCCAAATCTATGTGGATGATATCATCTTTGGATCCACAAGAGAAAGTATGTGCAGGGAGTTTGAGGAACTAATGCATCAAAGATTCAAAATGAGTTCCATGGGGGAACTTACCTTTTTCCTTGGACTCCAAGTCCAACAGAAGACAGATGGTATTTTTATCAGTCAGTCCAAGTATGTGCAGGACATTCTAACCAAGTTTGGATTCTTAGATTCAAAGCCTGCCAGCACACCTATGGAGACACACAAGCAGATAACAACAGATCTTGAGGGGGAGGATATGGATGTGCATCACTATAGATCCATGATTGGCTCTCTCATGTACCTTACAGCCTCTAGGCCAGATATAATGTTTCCAGTCTGTGTATGTGCAAGATTCCAAGTTAGGCCAAAGCAATCACACTTTCAAGCTGTTAAGAGGATATTCAGATATCTCAAAGGGCAACCTAGATTCGGACTTTGGTATCCTCATGACTCATCATTTGACCTACTTGCATACTCAGACAGTGACCTAGGTGGAGCAAACTTGGACAGAAAATCTACTTCTGGAGGATGCCAGTTTCTGGGTGCAAGACTAGTTTCATGGCAGTGCAAGAAACAAACCACAGTGTCCACATCTACAACAGAAGCAGAGTACATAGCAGCTGCAAGTTGCTGTTCTCAAGTCTTATGATTTCAGAATCAAATGCTGGACTATGGGGTAACCTTTATACACACTCCAATCTTTATTGATAATAGCAGTGCTATTAGCATTGTTAACAATCCTGTCAAGCACTCAAAGACAAAGCACATTGAGATCAGGTATCACTTTATAAGAGACTGCAATGAAAAGAAACTTATTCAAGTTGTAAAAGTTCATACTGATAACCAGTTTGCTGATCTATTCACCAAAGCCTTTGATGTGGGTAGATTCACTTTCTTGGTAACAAGTGTGGGAATGATCACCTCTGAATAAGTCCCTTCCTAAAAGTGGTTCACTACCTGTATATAGTTTATTCTTGGTGTTACTAACTTTCTTTCTCAGGAAATGTATAGCAGTACTCAGTTTTTCACAAGCTTAAAAGTGTAAGTATGGTTAATACTGCCAGTACAGTATTAGTACTGCTAGTACAGTATTAATACTGCCAGTGCACAGTTAATACTGCTAGTAGTTAATACTGCTCTCAGTTAATACTGCTAGTTAGTTAATACTGCTAGTGGTTAATACTGCTCTCAGTTAATACTGCTAGTAGTTAATACTGCTAGTGGTTAATACTGCTCTCAGTTAATACTGCTAGTAGTTAATACTGCTCTCAGTTAATACTGCTAGTTAGTTAATACTGCTAGTGGTTAATACTGCTCTCAGTTAATACTGCTAGTAGTTAATACTTCTCTCAGTTAATACTGCTAATGGTTAATACTGCTCACTGTTAATACTGCTTTTAATCCGAATACTATAAATACCCTTTGCCCGCCTAAAAAGTTCATAACGACTCTTTGCATACTGTTCACTTGCGCTCTAACCTTTTTCTCTCAAGTACCAAGTTTTCAGGCAAGAACACTCAAGTTCAATGGCTTCAATGGCGTTTATTGATGAACACAACGAGATAGCCATGCTCCAAAAGCCAAAACAAGTCGAAGGTTTTCACCAGATAGTCGACTTTTTGAGAACAAGTCATATTACTAATGCTCTCACCGTGTCCCCTACCATTTACATAGAGCATCAGAGTCAATTCTAGGCCAATGCCACTACCAACTCTGAAAATGGAGTGACATGCATCAAAACAAGGGTGTGTGACAAACCCTTGACAGTTACTGAGGAGACTATTCGCATCTGTCTACGTCTAGACGATGCTTCAGGTATTTCTTCTATCCCAAATGAGGATTTGTTTTCAAACCTCACCAGAATGGGGTATGAAGGCCCATTGGGGATTTTCAAGTTTTTCAAAGCTAAGTTTTCACCCCAATGGAGGTTCTTTGTTCATACCTTGATGCATTGTATTTCTAAGAAAACAACTGGCTGGAGCCAATTTAGCAGTCCAATTGCCTATGCATTGGTATGTTTATCCACTGCTAGAAAATACAACTTTTCTCAAATGATCTTCAATGATCTTGTCTCAAATCTGGACAACAAGAAGAGTTTCTTCATGTATCCCAGGTTTGTTCAGGCAGTTATTACTAATGAGTTGACGGACATACCTCACTTTGATGGGGTATATGTACCTAAACCCCCTAAAGGCAAGGTTTTCTCAAACATGAGAAGATCTGCTAGGGACTCGGGAGGAGTTGACACCCCATTGTTCTCAACAATGATGGTGGTGTCCCAACCACAAGAAGGTATGGCAGCAGGGTCAAGGCCCTCATTAGACATTCCCACTGCTAGCCAAACCCAACCTTCCCACTCTATATCTATCCCACAGTCCCTACTTCATAAGCCCACTTCTTCTATTACCCAAACTTACAAAAGGAAACAGGTAAAGAAGGCTCCTTCCCTTCTTGTACCTTCACCCACTCAGCCTTTAAGCCCTCTAAGGGAGAATTCTCCTTTAGAGAATATCCAAAGGGAAACCAAGAGGGTGTCTCCCAACCCTCAGAAGGTGCTCTCTAAGGAGATAGAAGAGCATATGGGTGAGAAGGCTGCCACCACTTCTGCTAGCACAGACAGTGGTAACATCTCTAAGACCTTCCCCATGGCAACTTTGGGTGAGAAATCAACCAAAGGACCCCGGTACCAAGAAACCAAGGGGGTGGATAGTTCTTCTGCTAGGCAGAAGGCTTCCACTAATAAAAGATCCAATGATCATTCAAAAGGGGTAACACTCCTGGAGAAGGTGAGGACAGATATAACTATGATGAATTGATGGAAACCATGGGAAACATCAACATGGATGTTCTTAAACAGGGCAAAGAGATAGATGAAATGAAGCTGGTAATCCTGTCACAACAAGTACAGATAACCAAGTTAAAGAAAATGGTGACTAGGCTGATACAAAAGAAGAGGAGAAAACATTTTGTACTCAAGAAGAGATCCAATGTTCAAGATCCTTTCAACAAGGGGGAGAAGCAAGAGGGAGAAACAGAGAAAGAAAGGTCTTCTGAAAAGAGAGTTGAAGTTGAGGGGGAGACAGAGCATGGAATAGAAGCAGAAACAGATTTTGTCCAAGAAGCAGAAACTGTTAATGCTGTTGAAACAGCAGAAACAGTTAATGCTGCTGAGGCAAAAGAAGCAGAAACAGGGCTCTCTGTAGAGGAAATGGAGATTGCAGAAACTTTAGTTAAAGCCAAGAATGATACTCCTAAGGCTAGTCAAAAGGCCAAGGGAGTAGTCATCAATGAAGAAGGGATCTCAAAGAAGGGAAAAGAAAAGGCAATCTTGAAGGATACAAAGGGAAAAGGAAAGGAAAAGATGGTTGAAGCTGAACTGTCTGCAAAGAAAAAGACTCAGATTGAATTAGATGAGGAAATAGCAAAGCAGCTTCAAGATCAAATGGAAAAGGAGGAACAGCTGCAAACTGAGACAGATAGAAAACTTGCAAAGATCATAGCCAGAAAGCTAAATGCAGAGTATCAGAAAAGTATCAAAGAAGCAGCTCAGACCAAGAAACTTCAAGTCAAAAAGATGCCAATTCAAAAGCAGAAAAGACAACCATCCAAGACCTTTTTGGCCAATCAGGAAAGAAGAAAAATGATAAATTTCCTGAAAGGTGCAATTGGAGTCAAGGGGGAGATGTTCACAAACATGGCATACAATCAGGTTGAAGAGTTATACAAGAAAGAAATGGCAAAGCTTCAAGGTGATTCAACTCAAAGGGAAGAGGCTGAGAGAAGAATGAAGGAGAGGCATGACCTCAATATTCAACAACCATTCCCTGAGGAGACCACACCCTCAAAGGACAAAGCTGAAGAGATGAAGAAAGAACATGAGAATGTTGATGTAGAAGCCAAATCTGGAAAGAGGGTGAAGACAATTGCTTCCAAAAAGCAGTCTAAAAGGCCAAGAGTGGAGGAAAAAGAAGAAACTGCAGCAGAACCAGTGCATAATCCAGAACAGTCAAATAAACAAACTGATGAGAATATGGATGTTTACATGACTATAGTAGAACCCATTAAGGCTGTTCCAATCTCCATGAAAGCTCCTGAGATCATCTTTTGGGACATTCTAAGAGATAATGGAAAGGACTTTTTCAGAATCAAAAGAGCTGATGGTTCATTTGAAGCATTTTCAACCTGGGGGAGAGTTACCAGAGGTTGTTCAAGAGCAGACATAGAAGAAATGTATAAAGTGGGGATGAAACTCTATGAGCCTGTGTTGAAAGGTAATGAAGAAAATCTTCTCAAGGTGGCAATGGAATATTTATGTATGATGTTTGATCCAGAGAAGGTGGTTCACAGAATTAAAGATCTTCATCATGAGTATGGATTTAAGAAGATTACTCACTGGATGTTATTTGAAAACTGTGGTGTATACATGATTACCATTGACAAATGTTATCATGAATATTACCTGGTGGACAAAATCTATGAGCATAGCAAGGAGAAGCTAGTAGGGATGTTAAAAGCCAAGCTAGTATGCACAAAGGATTCAGAAATGGCCAGAATAGTGGTGAGAAGAACTATCAATCAAAATTTGGGCCTAGATCCAAATTTGGGAAACTGATTATGAGGTGTTGAAAGCATCTTGAAGATCAGATCTGAAGAACTTGACTTCTCTTTCTAAAAGTCAAGTTAGGGGGAGATTGTTGGGAACTGAAGAAAAGCTTAAGTGTTTAATACTGCTAGGTATTACTGCTTCTAGTAGAATTAATGCTGCTAGTCAAAGTTAGTGCTGCTTGAACAAAGTTAGTACTGCTTAGCTAGTTAGTACTGCTAGAGGTTAGTGCTGCTTAGTAGTTAATGCTGCCAAGTTTGAGTTAATACTTCCAAGGTGATTAGTGCTGCTTATGAGATGAAGATTCGGATTAAAAGAATGACAGCTGGATAGATTGAAGATATTCATGGAAGATATTCTAAAGATATTTTATTAATTGTAATTATCTTTTGTTCAGTATATGTATAGAATTGATAGAGTAGTTTTAAAAGAGATTAATTCTGAGTTTTTGTTAGAGAGAAAATCAACCTCAAGGCATAGTTCCTAATTCTAGAGAAGTAGAATTCGTCTTGAAAGAGTCTGTTCTTCAAGATTGAGGTTGTGTGTGTAATCTTGTGACTTAAAACATTCAATACAAGTTTACAAGTTGTTCATCAGATTTACTGTTTGTTTACTGTTTCATTAAATATCAAAGTGTAATTCCGCAAACTCCTTTGATATTAGTTTCTGAGAATTTATTCTTGTTGAGAATTCGATCCTGACAATATATTTCATTTTTAAGCTTTGTTACATGTTGTTTTTAATTTAGTCCATTGTAGCCTTTCATTAGTTTGGGACGAAGGATTCTTGTTGTGTCATGATTAAGGGTCTTTTGACTTATGCTTATGTCCACTAATGGTGTGCAAGAAATTAGTCATCCTTTTCCCTATTTGTAAATATGCCAATCATGTGCATTGTTGCATATTGTTTTAGTTTTAGTTTTTGTTTCATTCCTTGTCTTTTGATCATTGTTTGTTGTTTTGATGGTTTCGTTTTTGTTGTGTATAGGTGATGAGAGTAAAGCAATTCCAACGGTAGAAGCAAAATACGTGTTGGTCCCTTCGAAGAAATGATATTCAACGGTGGTAAATACTTGTTAATTGGTATGTACAAACACGTATTTTACATTACCTTGTTTTAATTTTTCAATATGTTGGCTTAAATTTCATAAATACTTGATGGTGTCAAACTCTTGGTTAAAAAATATATTTGAACATAGAAAAATTGTTGACGGTGATTATAAATTTTTGTTTACCTTTTTTATGGTAGGTTTTGGTTATCCAAACACAATAGATACAAGAGATGAGAAACGCCAAAGATACGAGAAATGAGAAACGGCTAAAGAAGCAATACCTTTTTTTATGATTTTTTGATACAACAAAAGCAAGAAATACATCAGATGAGAATAATATTTTGACAGATTCAAGGCGTCATATCTTGATTCGGTGTGTTGCAACATTTGTTGTCCTTGAGTAGACCTCCGTCTCCACCTTCCTTCACCTTCGATGTTCAGACTAGTAGTCAACTATTCAAGTCGGTCCACGAGGAAGTGATGGTGCACAAATATTGATTAGTACATTTCTTTTACTTTTTTTTTCCAAATATGTCTAAAAGATATATTTTTGGTTTATATTTAAAAGATATTCATTCAATGTGTTTTGTTATTATTTGTATGTTTATGTTTTAAACTGTGTTAATTAATCAAATTAATAATAACATCAAATGTAAAAAGAAATTGATAAGTCTTTGTTTACCGTCTTTTATTTTTGTTGAAGAAAGTTTGCCTTAACGTGTCGACAAAAGTTTTAATGTAAACTTTTTGCCGTCAGGTTCTGAATCTATAAAAGGTTGATGAAAAATCAAAGAAAATCTACAGGACTCTCGTAAACACTCCATTTGATTTATATTAATATTTTTATTACATAAATTTGAAATATCAAAAATAGAAAACTTTTAGATACGCTTTAAAAATTAATAAAGTGTAACTAAAACATTTTATTTAATTTAAAAATAAAAATAAAAATATTTTATTCTTTAGAGACGGTTTAGAAAGCGTCTCTAAAGTTTCTGGTTCGATTTTTTGTGACGTTTTATGTAAGAAGTGTCTCTAAAATCTTTAGGGACGATTTCCGTAGCGTATTATTTGGTTTGAAAACCTTCTCTGAAAGTCATCTTATATTTTGTTACAGTTTTCACTTTTGGCATGTCTTTCCCTAAAGGCCACCTTTAGATACGCTCGATTTTTAGAGACGTTTTATGTAAGAAGCGTCTCTAAAAACTTTAGGGACGATTTCCGTAGCGTATTATTTGGTTTGAAAACCTTTTCTGAAAGTCACTTCAAAATCCTTGTCTAAAATTTTCTTCTCTAAAACCCCTTTTCCTTGTAGTGACTTCATAAATGTCTATAACAATTGTTAGATTATTGTTTTCATGCTATGTGGTGGATTTTGCAAATATTTATATTTTCGAAAAACACTATAGTTTGTCATCACAAAAAAGAAGAGAATGTTCATGAAATTGTGCAAAAATTAAAATATACACTTCACAATCCTATTAATTTTATAACAAGTAGAACCCTGTATATTTTATATATAAACTAATAAATCCATTGAATTGTGTAGGAAAATTTGGTTGTTATCTTTTTCATATATTGAGTACATCGAAGGCGAATCAAAAAAAATTCATAATTGTAAATTGAAATCTATATATGGCCGGAAAATCATTCATGAAGAATTATATTCAGAGAACTGCATGTGCAACAAAAATTAGAAGTTGCCCTGAGATGCCTCTTGAACTCGAAGAATCTATTATTGGAAAGTGTGTCACAAAAAACTCAACTTTAATTCAATACGAGTCATCGCATCGGTTATTATGCTGTTCCTCACGTTTTTCACATATAGAGAGAGAGAGAGAGTGTCGGGGGCTAATCAAATGAGACCCTATTAGATCGTGGTAATTATGTGATCCAATCTCATCCAATCATTTTAATTTATTTACTGTTTTTTATATATTAATTATTGAGGTATATTGGTAATTTGAATAATTTTTGTTTAATATTTAATTATTTTATTTTACAGATTTATATCAATCAAAACCAATTAAGATTACGTTTCCTAATAATACTCAACTAATTGATTTATCAAAATCAAACTTATTCAACATTCACGTTTCCATTTTTTTTTGCAGGTCTGAAAAAATGATGGATAAAGAAGAAGCTGTTGGAGAAGAAGGACGCTGTTAGAAAAAGGAGATCGCTGTTTGTGTTTGTAGAACTATTATGTGAGTATTATCAAAATGTATCACACTGTGATACATTTTTGATATCACAGTATATTCTAAATAGTCAACACCTGTGTATCATCTTTAGGTTGTACACCTTCAAATATTCATCTTCATTGTTGTTGGTTTGCCTTAGCAACAACAGTCAACCCAAGATTATTCAACCAATCACAAGGTATCACCCTATATATAAATACACGAAACCATATACAAGAAAATAATGGAAACCATAAAATAGTCGGTTCTCACAGTTACCATTGGTTATGATTTTGTATGGTAATCACAATGTAACACAGTTGGTATCAATTATCATAATGGTACCACAGTTGGTATTACCGTCTTATCATAATGGGTATCACATTTGTATGTTAATCACAGTGTACAGTGTAACATATGTTCTTTGAGTGCATCACAATAATAATCACAGTGTAACACGGTTTATTATATCATCAAGAAAATATGTATACAGTTTCAATATTTTGAGATTATCGCAATTGATTCCATGCCATAATTATCGGAGGGCCCAAAATTAGATCACACTTAATTATAATATTTTTTTTTGACAAATTTACCCCTTTTTCCTAATTTAGTGGCATAAAATTCTTTTTTAAGTATTATTTATATTAGTTATTTTAGACCATTGATTAATTAAATGGATGGATGAGATTGGATCTCATGGTTACCACAAAATATTAGGGTCTCCCATGAAAAGCCCCCTATAGAGGGGTGTTCAAATGCAACCCTTTTAGATGTTGCAACCCCATGCAACCCCTCTATCCACCACTCATTTTATTTTCACTTTTTTAATTGAAAAATGTGAAAATAAAATGAGTGGTGGATAGAAGGGTTGCATGGGTTACACCATGTATAAGGTTGTATAATAACCTACCCTTATATATATATATATATATATATATATATATATATATATATATATAAGTGTATCATGCGAGAAGTTAAACATTTTGCGAGAAGGCAAGAAGTGTTTAATCATATATGATTACACGACTTGTAAGTGTGTTTAATCATGTATGATTAAACGTCTATGTATTGTCAATATAACATGTGTTTAATCATATATGATTAAGCTTGTGTATCATATATGATTAAACACTTCTCGCCTTCTCACAAAATGCTTAGATTCTCGTTTGAACCTGTCCCACATATATATATATATATATATATATATATATATGGTGAATTTACGCTGCTAAATTTACACCTCTATGAATATCGTTACCACCTCAAACCTTGAGGGTGGCCTACTGAGTCT
Organism: Arctium minus; assembly: GCA_954870635.1. NCBI lineage: Eukaryota > Viridiplantae > Streptophyta > Magnoliopsida > Asterales > Asteraceae > Arctium > Arctium minus. Next base: position 37,193,337 of record OX941080.1, on the reverse strand, counting down.
TACAAAGGTTTGCTGGTTGGCCTCATTCGTGAGCTACGATTTTTTAAAAATTCCCACCATTTTTGTGGAAAGAGAGAGAAATATGTATTCTTGAGTTAATGAATAATACAGAGTACAACCCTATTTATACATCAGTTTCTAACCATTGGACAGAACTGACAAAATTTCTAACAAATCACCAATACATAATTAGTATACTACCCTTAGATACTTGTAATACACCCCCTCAAGATGAACTAGGGGCAAAACGATTTTGCAGATTCATCTTGGATAACAAAAATATTAGTTGAGATCTGGGCAACGGTTTGTTGAGAATGTCACTAGTTTATATGTAGATTCCATTGGCATTAATTGAATCAATTTAGCCACAACCTTTTCCTGAATAAAATGACAATCGATGTCGATATGTTTGGTTTGTTCGTGAAAAGTGGGATTGGAAGCAATATGCATAGCCAATCTATTATCACAAAATAGTAGCATGGATTGTGGATGAAAAACATCCAAATCTTTAAATAATTGCTTTATCCACACTAAATCACAAGCCACTGCTGCCATGGCTCTATATTCTACTTTGGTAGATGAACGGGACACCGTGGACTGTTTCTTGATTTCCACGAATTCAGAGAATTGCCCAGAAACACACAAAATCCAGTCACCAACCGCCTTGTGCTCATACATTTACCCCAGTCCAAGTAACAATATGCTTGAAGCTTAAACGAAGATTATGACAACAGAAAAGTCCCATTGCCTAGATTTTCTTTTATATATCTCAATAAATGCATAACAACTTTCATATGCCCAGTTCTCGGTTGTGAAACAAACTATGATAATTCTGGACATCAAAGCATACATGTGGTCGTGTGATAGTTAAGTACAACAACCTTCCAATGAAATGTTTGTATTAAGACGTGTTGTTAGTGCACAAATATGTTGGATACAAGATCATTGGAATTGAAAGTCAAAGTTTCAAGTCAAAGTCTCTCATTGCAAAGTCAAGTCAAAGAACTTAAAGAGTAAAGTCAAAGTGCAAGACAAAGTGTTTAGTTTAGCTAGTTTTGTCTTCATAACCTTGTAGGTATAAATACCTTTTTGTTTTGTAGAATCTTGAGACACTTAGAAGATACTCTGATAGAAAGATTTTAGTGAGAGGAATTTAGAGAGAGAGATCATTTCATACGACTGTAATATGTGATATTCAAATATCAATACATATGGCAATTGTGATTGATTCTCTTGTTGTTCTTGATTGATTTGCACACATTTGGGAATAAAAATTGGTATCAGAGCAGACATTGAATCAGAAAATGGATCAAGAGTTTGAAATTTGGTGATCGACTTCAAGAAAACTCGCACCCTGTCTCTCTATGTTTGATCGATTTCACTTATGTGTTGTAATTGTTCAATATTTTGATTGTATAGTGATCGATTAGCACTGTAGATGTTTCCTTATTGTAGTTTGTTTACACAATAGCACTGTATTTTGGATTCAATTTGTTGATTTTGTAATTTTTGAAGTTTTCAAGTTCGAGCACTGTATCTAGATCGCAATATGTATTTGAGTCAACTTGTTTGTAATTCTTTGATTGTAATCGATTCTAGTAGTGTTCGTGGTCAATTTGGTGGAATTACAGATTCAAAATCGAAGTATTAATTGGGTTTTTGGATCAAAAGAAGCATTTTTGGCCGAAAACTCGAAGAACTCGCATAAAGCACGAAGAACTCGCAAGATCTAAAGTTTTCGCATGATAATGAAGAAATTCGGATGTTTCTTGGTGATGAAAAAACAAAGGAAGAAACTCGCACAGTGTAGTGTACGAGAAGATCCAAATCCGCATCGGTGTATATGCGAAAAGAAGGACAAAATTCGCATCTTGAAGGATATGAATTTTGGGAATTCGCATCCCTTCCCATATGAAATCTGAGGAATTCGCATCTCAAAGTCGAAATTTTTCTAAGTATAGAATTCGCATCGATACGAAAAGTTTGATATTAAAAAATTTTCTAAGTCCAGAATTCGCATCACTCATTCGTGTGAAAAGTTGCAAATTTGAATTTTTTCAAGTCTGGAATTCACATACTACCTTATGCGAAAAGCTTAAAATTCGCATCATTCAGCATGCGTGAAGTCAGAATTCGCATCCTTATGCGTGTAAAAAGCAAGAATTCGCATCGTTTGGTGTGCGAATTTATCTTTGTGCGAAAAGTTTCTTCTTTGGCGTGAGGATTTTATACTTAGTCATTTTTCTGATTGAGTTTTTCGGAGATTTTGATAATTTATGATTCCGTGTTTAAAGATCTGTGTTGTGATGTTGGTCAAGATGACTTCAAGGGATGCTCTATCTATTGGCACTGATGTCAAACCACCTGTTCTCTTCAAGGGTGAGTATGAGCAGTGAAATGACAGATTTTTGGATTTCATTGATAGACATGCAAACGGAGAGAATATTAAGATTTCAATTGAAGAAGGGCCTATGATTCCTATTACTACAAGAATTTCAGATGATGAGTCTTCTGATAGTGAGGATGGTGATGAGCCAAGAGAGCAGAAAACTAAGGAAGTTCCACTTGATTTTTTCAAATATTCAGATGAATAAAAAAACATATATAAAGCTGATAAGCAAGCTAGATCTCTACTTCTTCAGAGCATACCAAATGAGATCTACATTAAGATTGACAGTTACAAGGCGACCGCAAAGAAAATGTGGGATCAATTGGAGAAAATGATGATGGGCTCTAAGATTGGAAACCAGATGAAGGTGGCTAACTGCATCAATAATTATGAAGAATTCAAGGCTAAAACTGGTGAAATCTTGGAGGAGACATATGAAAGATTTGTTTCTCTACTGAATGAGATGGCTAAGAACAAAGTGAAAAAGAAGCAGATTGAGAATAACGTTAAGTTTCTCAGTATGTTACAGCGAGAGTGGAAGAAACATACTAGAAGGATGAAACAGATGAAGGATCTAAGTGAGATTCCTTTGCATGAGGTATATGAAACTCTCCATCAGAATGAAGAGGAAGTTGGAAGAAGAGAGAGAAGAGAAAAAGAAGAATGAGAAGTCTATGCCTGACCCAGTTGCTCTTGTAGTTGATAAGAAGAAAGAGAAAGAGAAGAAAGATAAAAAGAAGGAAAAGAAGATAGTGGTATCTAGTTCGGATGGTTCTGATAGTGATAATTATGATTCTGATGACGGTGAGAATCTTAAGCAAGCTATGTTGTTGCTGACCCGAGCCTTTCAAAAGAAATTTTGCAAGAAGTCGGGTTCCAATAGTCAGAGGTATTCATCGGGATCAAGAAATTATGAACACAAGGAAGGGATTGAAGGAAAGAGGTATGAGGAGAGAAAGCCAGAAGAGAGGAAGTATGTAACAGTTATGAGAAGAAAGTGGAAGAACCAGTCAAATGTTATAACTGTCGGAAGCCCAAACTTCGTAATTCTGAGTATTACAAAACAAGATGCTTCTGGCCAAACAGAAAGAAACAGGCAAAACTTTGATGGGCGAATATGATCATTGGCTGGATTTCACCGACTCGGAAGATGACAAAGAGAAGACAACTCACATGTGCCTGATGGGAAAAGAGGTGAAATATGAGGAATGATATGACGAGACTTCTGAAGAGGTAAATAATTTTTCTGAATCTGATTTTTTAATGTAAATGGAAACCATAATGGTCAAGCTTAAAGACTTACAAGCTAAGCTTAAAAAGAAGAAAAGTAGAGTTGCAAAAAAGCGTCAAACAATTTTTGATCTCAATAAGGAAATTGTTGGGAACAAAAACTTGATTGATTCTTTCAATAAAGCTGCTACTGTTTTAGAAAAACAAAAAGCTTGTTTTGAAACTCAAATTTCTGAAGCAGTTTCCAAGTTTAATGTGTGAACGTGAGAAACAAGAGTTTATTTTAAAAGTTCACAATTTGCAGATTGATAATAAAAATTTGCAGAAAAAGATTAATGGTTTGGAAGCCAAGCTTTATGCTCGAGGTCAAACGAATCAAACCATTTATCTAAACAAACCAAAGGAAGTTACAGATTTTAAAGATAATTGGGGTATTGATACGATAACCCACATTATTTAAAGAAAGTTATTCGAAAGCAGTCATCTTTATATAATTTTGATTTCTTACAAGTGGCTGACAAAAATCCTCATTTGAAGCCCAAATTTGTTACAAAATCATCTGATGAGGTTGAGGCTAAGGAAGATGAGAACAGAAAGAACACAACCAAAATGCAACTACCATTTTATTATAAAAAGTTGAATGATAGTTATCTTTCTAAGCAACCAAAGTTTCTGTCAAACGATTATTTTCAAAGCTACTCTGCTGAGGAGATGGAGACAAAACCAGTTAAAGCAAAGATTTATGTTCCTCCACTCATCTTGGAAAGTAAAACTTCTGAGCCTGAGAACACCTTAGTAGAAGAAAGAATTTTGGTTGATCTTGAGAAAGTTATGTTTTATATTGTTATGATGAACACTGATTTTAAATCTGTAATTACAGATGATAAATCTGAATCAGAAATAGTTAGTGAAAACAATTCCACTGATTCAGATGTATTATCTTGTAAAATTTTTATGGGTAATGCTTTTGTTAATCCAAAATCTTCGGATTGTGATCAAAAGTTTTATCAAAAGAAGTGTTCTAAAATGTCTGATGATTTCACCATGTCAAATTCTTCCAAGCCACAACTATTTGACGATGATGTTTATGACTTATTTGCGGATGAAAATGATTTTTTAAATTATGATGGATGTATTGATGAAAGTGTTGATAAGTTTGATTTCAATGCTAAACTTCCAGATCATTCTCCTTTTGTGATTAATAATGATGCTTTACCTAGTGTATTTGAGAAAGGTGAAACATCGACTAAGGTTGATGAATCAGTTCTTGTGAGTACTTATTACTCTAAAGGTAAGAAGCAAAAGAAAAGGCGCTCACAGAAACGAACCAACACAGGTAAGCACAAGAAAACACAAACTCTTAAATATCATGTTTCTAAAAAGTCTAAATCTTGTGTTTCAGAGTTGAAATCGAAAAATTCTGAAGCAGTGGAGACCAAAAAGGAAGATTGAAGAGATTACAAAATCATTTTCTGATACATATTATAATAGGACTACTGTTTGTCATTCTTATGTACTTGGTCATATTGCTTCTCATAAAATAAAACTTGTAACTTCTTACAAGACTTATACAATAAAACAATTGATCAAAATATCTCATTTGTCTAGTCAGTGTTCCACATACAGTCGAAATGATTTTGCGACTCGACATTATTATGATTGTTGGTTTGGTACTTATTATATACATCATTCTAATGTTTTTGAAAAACAAAGAGGACCCAAATTCAAATGGGTGCCAAAATCTTGTGCTAACACGAAAGGACCCATCTATAAATGGGTACCTAAACCTATTGTTGCTTGATTTCTTCTGTGTAGACCCGTCATATGTGGTACTTGGATTCAGGTTGTTCCAAGCGTATGACAGGGCAGAAAGATATTTTATCTAACTATACAGAGAAATTTTGCGGAAATGTGCGCTTCGGGAATGACCAGTTTTCACCAATACATGGATATGGAGATGTAGTGCAAGAGAATGTAATGACAAAGAAGGTGAGTTATGTTGAAGGATTAGGACACAATCTGTTCAACATTGGTCAACTTTGTGACAAATATTCAGAGGTGAACTTTAAGTCCAAGAGATGGTGTGTTAGAACTGAAGATGGCAAAGAACTCTTGGTCGGGACACGAAAGTCAAACCTCTACATGATCAATCTTTCGAATCTCAAGCCAGATAATGTTGTGTGTCTACTGTCTAAGGCCTCTATCAAACAAACCTAGTCATGGCATAGAATGCTATCTCACCTCAACTTTAGATATATTAAGAAGTTGGTGATTGGGAATTTGGTGAAAGGACTTCCAGAGCTCAAATACGAAAAAGAACATCTGTGTGTCGCGTGTGAGAAAGGCAAGATGAAGAGAGCTTCACATAAGCCAAATCCTGAACCCAGTACAAACGCTCCTCTAGTATTGTTACATATGGATCTCTGTTGTCCTATGAGAACACAAAGCATAAACGACAAGTGTTACGTGCTCGTAATGGTGGATGATTTTTCAAGATACACTTGGATCAAGTTTCTAAGATCAAAGGATGAACTTCGGAGATCATTATTTCATTTTTGTAGACCATTCAAGTGCACTTGCAGAAGACAATTAAGCTACTCAGAACTGATAATGGCACAGAATTCAAGAACAAAAAAGTTGACGATTATCTCGAATCGGTCAGGATAACTCATCAGTTCTCTGCTGCCAAAAATCAGAACAAAATAGGGTAGTTGAACGCCAAAATCGGACTCTTGTTGAGGTTGCACGAACGATGCTGAGCCAATCCGATCTACCTTTATTTTTGTGGGTTGAAGTTGTTTCAACTGCATGCTATACTCAAAATCGCTCAATCATTCATCGTCGGTTTGGTAAAAATCCATATGCTTTGATAAACAATAGAATCCCTAGCATTAAACATTTTCACATCTTTGGTTGCAGGTGTTTTGTGCTGAATGATAAGGAGAACTTGAACAAGTTCAGTCCCAAGGCTGATGAAGGCATTTTCATAGGCTATTCTCAGACATCTGCGACTTACAGAGTTTATTCGAAGAAGTAGAAGATTGTGGTTGAGAGAGTCAATGTTACATTTGATGAAGAGATGGCTTCTGAGCAACTCAGTTCAGAACCCGTGATAACAGGAGTATTAGCTTTTGGACAGATCAGTCCAGAACCTGGGGTTAAAGTTTCTAATTCTGATAAAGCATCAACATCTACGTCTCAGTTAATAGAATTAGATTATTGTTTGAATATTTTTATGATGAGTTTCTTGGTTCAAATATGAAGATTCAAATAATCATCATCCAATCACATCAGATGTATCAACTAAATCAGATTCCCCGATTCAAGATGAAACTCAAATTCAAACACCTACTCCATCAGTTAAAGTTGCACATGATAATGCAGAAACAGAAGTTACTCATTCAGTTGGATGTACTGTCATGCCTACCCAACAGACATCAAATGTCCAATCAACTGAAACTTCTACACCGGTTACTTCAACTGAACGCCAACCAAAAGAACATATTGAATATCTAGATGATCAACATGATCAGTCTACGTCTAATCCACTCCCTCATGTACACAAGTGGACCAAAGAGCACCCAGTTCATCAAATTATTGGAGATCCGTCAAAGTCGTGCAAACTAGGTCTGCAACAATAAACGAGTGCATGTTTGATTCCTTTCAGAGCAAGATAGAGCCTACCTGAGTATATGAAGCTCTAAAAGATCCATATTGGATAACAGCTATGCAAGAAGAGCTCAATCAATTTGAAGCGCTTAAAGTCTGAAGAATCGTACCTCGTCCGGAAGGAAAAACAATTATAGGTACGAAATGGGTATTCAAGAACAAGAAAGATGAGGATGGTATCGTGGTAAAAATAAAGCTCGACTTGTTGCTAAAGGATACCAGCAAGAGGAAGGAATAGACTATGATGAGACATATACTCCAGTTGCGCGTATAGAGGCAATCAGAATGTTTCTAGCTTACGCTGCATATAAAAACTTCACCGTCTATCAAATGGATGTGAAGACTAACTTTATAAATGGAATATCGAAAGAGGAGGTATATGTCTCACAGCCATAAGGGTTTGTCAATGCTGAAAAATCGGATCATGTCTACATTCTTGATAAGGCTTTGTACGGCCTAAAGCAAGCTCCTCGAGCCTGGTATGATGTTCTATCCAAGTTTTTAGTCAAGTCTAGCTTCTCGAAAGGTAAAATCGATACCACTTTCTTTATCAAAAAGGAAAAAGTTGATATCATTTTAATTCAAATATATGTGAATGATATAATATTTGGTTCTACTAATCCGAAGTACTGTAAGAATTTTTCTGCACTCATGGTGTCACGTTTTCAAATGAGTATGATGGGAGAGATGAACTTATTTCTCGGACTACAAGTAAGGCAGTTTTCAACGGGGATTTTCATAAATCAATCGAAGTATATTGCTGACATTTTAAAGAAATTTAATATGTCAAATTGTACTCCAATTTCAACCCCGATGGCACCAGGTACTAAAATCGGAGCTGATATTTCGGGAAAAGATGTTGATCTTAGGACTTATAGAGACATGATAGGTTCATTAATGTACTTAACTGCAAGTAGACTGAAAATTATGTTCTCTACATGCTTATGTGCTAGATATCAAGCTTCGCCAAAAGAATCCCATCTTTCGGCTGTAAAGCAAATATTTTGATATCTGAAGGGAACTGCAGACCTTGGTTTGTGGTATCCTAAAGATGCAGGTTTTGACCTAAGAGCGTATTCAGACGTAGATCATGCAGGTTGCATGTTAGACATGAAGAGTACTTTGCGACATATACAATTTTTGGGAGATAAGCTCGTGAATTGAGCTTTGAAGAAACAACTGTGTGTATCTACTTCAACAGCCGAGGTAGAGTACGTAGCTGCGGCTAGCTGCTGTTCTCAGGTGATGTGGATGCGAACACAACTCCGAGATATGGCTTCAAATACAACAAAATCCCGATTTACTACGATTCCAAGAGCGTTATTGTTATTTCTGCGAACCCTGTCCAACAAATGAAAACAAAGCACATATACGTGTGGTATCATTTAATCAAAGATAATTTCGAAAAAGGTACAATTGAACTTTACTTTGTAAACACAGATTATCAACTTGCTGATTTGTTTACCAAGCCGTTGGATGAAAAGAGATTTAATTTTCTCATTTAAAAACTTGGCATGTTGAACCTCAAGACATAATATGTAGTCACCTAGTACAGTTTATTTTTGTTATTTTTCTTCATTTGTTTACTTTTAATCTGAACGATATTTGCACTGAAAGGTTCTGATCATGATTTCAGGGGGAGTGAGACAAAGTTTAGATAATCTAAATTCGAGGGGGAGTATGAGAAATTGCAGATGTTTTATACAGACAAATATTTTTCTATGATGCATATGTTTAGGGGGAGTAAGGACAATGATTTCTGATTAAATCAGATCAGAACTCGTTCTTTAAATGTTTTACAGTTTGCATGTTTTTTAATTTTCAAATAAATGTTTTTCTTTCAATAAGACTTTGTTGCTTTGACGACTTTTTGACTGTTTGTAGAATTTGAGGGGGAGCTTACATGATCATATCCATCATGACTTTGGAGCTGACTTTATGAGATTAAAGCTGAGCGTAAGGATTATTCTATTCTTAATCTCATTGTGTTTGAAAGAAGGACACCTTTCAGACATGAAAACATGTTTCTAAATGTTCAAACCACTTCTCGATTCTTAAACAGTTTTCATGAATTCAGAAGTGTGATTTTAAATGTTTTCATTTTATAAGCTTCAATGTTAAACTAACCGTGTGTTTCCAAAGATAAATGCTTTGTGTATTATATTTTTCATATACTGTCAAGTATTCATACACACCGGTTTAGTACTTTATTGACTATGTTCTTACCATATCTCATATTGAAACTAATTTTCGATGATAAGACACTCCTTTTTGTACATTCAAAGTTTGTTGAGCGTTAATTCATTCAAAGCGTTTCTTTCAAGAATGTCTATATTTGGTTCGTATAGACAACATCCAATTTTTCTTGACCTAAGCTTTTAATGATAAATCACTCATATTTGATATTTTCATATATTGTCAGATTCTCAAAACATATCTATTGATTTCAATTCATTCATTCAATTTCTTTGGTTTGAGAGAATCTTCCATGATTAAAATGCTCAAATCTTTATGATTATTTAACTGAGCATACATATATCTGACATGTATTTCATACTGTGCTTTAACTGTTAAAGTTAAACTATTGAGCAACTTTTTGCTTTTAGGACAATATACATGGGATCAGTGCGAGGACTTAAAAGAACTTATATGGATTCACGAATAACCAGTGTTTCCTACCCAAAAAGTTATCCTTCAGTGATCGAGAGGTGATGGGTCAATATCTGAGTGTGGGTGTGTGATGAGATAAAATGTAAAGAGAGATTGGTTAGAAGTGAGCTTAATGTTAAAAAGAAAGAGGGTTAGAGATCAGAGTAAACGAATATCAGAACTCTACACCAACTTTCTGAGTCGGGCAACCACATTACTGTTGTTTCACAATTTTTTCGTGAACATCATTAAAACAGGCAGTGAGCCCATGCCAACTCTTGACTTAACCCCACCAACTACTCATTTCTTTCTCAACAAAGAGATGTTTCAATTTTTCTTTGGGACGCAACACCTAATCTATCTCATCTTCATTTGGAAGATATGGATATTGAAACAGAAGAAAGTTTGGCCCACCTTCACACTTCGATCATGCACAATTGAGTCTGTGTATTACTATTGTTGTCTCAATGGTTTACACATTTTGAGCCTATTTGAAAAGTCTAAGTAGCTTCAATCATTCTACACTATCCACTAACACACAAGGAATATGTTTTCTTGTCTTAACATTCATAGAAAATTTCTTTGTGATTTTTCGATGATTGAATGGAAGCCCTGGGGGAGTGACCATCAAAAAGCTCCTTTTCCAATGTGCATCCATTGCACAAAGTGGCTTTGTGCTACTTACATACATCTTAACTGATTCATTTGTTGATTCAGGTTTTCACTCTTATTTGTCTGAATTTGAAAAGATTCGGATGAATACATTATGAATTGACGGATGGTTCAGATGCTCATTTGGAAAGATCAGTGGTCAGAAAAAGGTTCATGACATTTCTTAGAGAGAGTTTTGATGATTTCTATATTCTACATCATCAAAATAGGGGAGAATTAATTTCAAGAAATGTTGTATAAAGAACAGATTATGAAAATTCTGGGGAGAAAGTGATAAAGAGATGACATATTAGAATGTAATATTTCTGAAATATGGGGAGAATGTTCAGAATGAAAGAGAAAGTTCAAAAAGTTATGAAAGTTTCAAGAAAGATTGCTGAAGTTTAGAGAAAATTTTCTATGACGATTATATGCGGAAGCAAAGTGAGCTAAGTTTGAAGATAATTTCTCTTCTGAATCTGAAAGATGTTTTTATTACCTTGGGGAAAACTGTTATAGTTCTTGAAAAAGATATTCACAGACTTTGGGGAAAATATTGTAATTCTGAAGATTGTTTGTCAAGACATAAAGATATAGATTGTTCTAAGGTGCTAAAATTTCTTTTGATTCAAAGACGAGTCAACAAGAGGATCACCAACATCTTCTGTTAAAGAATGTATTGGATCCATAGGTTCGTTCACCGGTTTAGATGCCAACATACCTGTATCTTCAAGTAATTGTAACACATAATGTCTTTGTGAGAACATGATCCTATCAGATGATCGAACAACTTCTAAACCTATAAAATACTTCAAGTCTCCAAGATTTTTCAATTTGAATGCTCGAATAAGTTGTTCCTTTAGTTGAATGCTAGCATGTTTGGATGCTCCGATGATAATTATATCATCCACATAAACCAACAAGGCAAGAAATTCATCACCATGACCTCCTTGAAATAAAGAGTAATTTTCCTTCGATTGAATGAAACCAATGGATATCATAAACTCCAAAAATTTGGTATTCTAGTGCCTTAAAGCTTGTTTAAGCCCATAAATGGACTTATGAAGCTTACATGCCAAACAAGCACCAACAGGAAACTCCCCCTTAACATCATATCCTTGTGGAACTTCCATATAAACCTCTTCCTCTAAATCACTGTTAAGAAATGCATTATTTACATCTAACTAAGCAAGATCCCATGAATTTATGACTGCCATGGCAAGTATAGTCTTGACAATTACCATCTTGGCTACGAGCGAAAATGTCTCTACAAAATCAACACCTTCTTGTTGATGGAAGCCTTTAGTGACTAAACAAGCTTTATATTGCTCAATATTTCCAGATGACCAGTATTACACGTATTTGAGTTTGTAAACCCATCTACATCCAGCTAGGTTTTTTCCTTCCGGTAATTGAACAACAAACCATGTATTATTCGTGTCTATAGCATGAAGCTCTTCATTCATAGCTGCAATCCATTGGTCATTTCAGCAGCCTGTTTGTATGTTTTTGGTTTCGTATTGGCATCTAAGGCCAAGGAAAACTTCATTGATCCTCCGTTAAGAGATCATATCCCAAGTATTTTGACAGAGGATATAACACTTTACTGTCTTGGTTACCTCCATAAACCAGATTGCAATGATAATCCTTCAAATAAGAAGGAGGTCTGTGAACTCGAGATGATCTTCTAGGTCCTTCATTACTTCTAGGAAAATTAGTCATTGGAGCATCATTCATCAACTCCACTGGTTCACCATGTGATGGTTCACCACATTCATCTGTGGATACATTATTATCAACAGGACCATGGCCATCTTGTTATTCTTCACATCTTGTTTGAAATTTTTGTGTCTCACCATTATATTAAACATTGAATCATGTTCAGATGGAGCAATCGGAAAAATGGTGTTAGGAAAAGGATCATAATCTGCATCAGTTTGACCATTTTTATACGGAAAAACATCCTCGTGAAAAACCACATCTCGAGAACAAAAGAATTATTTCATGTCCAAATGCAAGAGTCGATAGGCTTTCATTCCTACAGGATATCCCACAAAAATAACAAGCTTTGGCACGAGGATTAAACTTATGTCTTTGACTAGACAAACTGGATGCAAACACCAAACACCCAAAAATTCTAAACATTTAAAAATCGGGCACTTTACCATGTAATTTCCTGAAGGGAGTTTTGTTTTTAAGAACCTCCAAAGGTGTGTGATTTATGAGAAATGATGTCATAATACATTCCGAACAAAAACAAAATGGATTGTCCTTTCATTGAAACATCAATGAACATACCACACTGAGTAAGTGTCGGTGCTTATGCTCCACTACGGAATTTTGTTGTGGCCTTGCAACACACGACTTCTGATGAAGTATTCCTTTATCATCAAAGAATTCCATAGGATTTAACTCATGTGCATTTTCTGATCTTATACCATTGGCCTTTTGATCAAATTGGGTTAACACCATAATATAGAATTGTAGGATAATCGGGCATCTTCAGATTTATGCTAAATCAGATATAGCCAAGTAAAATGGTTGTGATCATCAACTAAGGTAATGAAAAACTTATATCCATGATGATGGGGCACATGAAATGGCCCCCATATAATCTGTTTAGTCATTGGACAGATGTTACAATCGTTATTACCAGAATATGTCTTTACATTCAAGGAAGACTTTATTGCTAGTAACCTTTTATTGTGCGAGCAGCAAAAGGAGGGAAACGGATAGTCCTAACCTTTTGTGTCACATATCCAAAGAAACTGCAACCGAAGACACTTTCACCGTTGCAAAATCATCCTCATTCATCACATATAAGCCATGACAATGATCATCGCAGTCGATTAATCTTTTACTTCCCTTGTCCTGAATTATTCCACCATCATGATAGAGTTTGACACAAATATTTTTCACATTTGATTTCAGTAGAGCACTTACTGGATCAAATTCAAACGAAATTGAGGAACGTATAGAACATCTTTTAACATAATGTTATTATGAATAATAACATCTCCCATCATGTAAACAAGAACCATACCATTATTAGGCAATGTAACAGTAAAATTCATGACTCTCCTCTTGGTTATAAACGTATCTAAATCATGATAGATGTGTCTCGAAGCTCTAGAATCTAATATCACGCCTTGCAAGATACACGATTAACATAATGTCAAAGAAAAAAACATGTAGATGCACATATTCTTTGTTCAAGCCATTCATATTTTCTTCAATTGTGTATGCAACGACTTGATTCGAAAAGACTGCAAGAAGCTACTGACATTTAGCCGAAGACAAACCTTTGATGACACTGCCCAAATCCTCTCTATTTGATTCATTGACCTCCCTTGCATTGTCAATAACTACATTGTTTACTCTTGACTTATAATTATAACCAATAGGATAACCATGTAGTTTACAACATTTTTCTTTAATATTGCAAGGAGTTTGACAATGCGAACAAAATGGGCGCTCCCTATTGAAGAATTTGCCATTTGTATTTGTTGTATTAAATTGTTTTTTTGGTTGATGCCATTGACTAATTCCCTGAGTTCGTGCTACTTCGTTGTTGAATTTGAATAACATTTCTTTGTATTTCTTCTTGAGTAACCTGAGAGAAGGTTTTATTTACTTGTGGTAAAGGATAGATGAGGAGAATCTGGCCACGAGTATGTGAAAAAAGTTTCATTCAAACCCATAAGAAAATTCATGACCTGCCCTTCTTGAAAATAACCTTCAATTATCTTCACACCTCCACACTCACATTTCCAACACGAACAACGTGGACGATAATGAGAAAGTTCTAGTGAAGTACACACTAACGAATTCCTAATTTTGAGTCAAAGTCGCAATTTCTCTGCGGATCTGAAAAAGACGCGGTTCGTTTCCTAGATTGAACCGTTCTTTGAGATTGTTAGAATATGTAAATATTCTTTATGATTTTATTAGAATATTCTCTATGATTTTCCTAAAAGCTTGAAAAAGACGCGGTTCGTTCCCTAATATCTTTTGTGATAGTTTCCTAAAATGTATCTCCATACCCTTTGTATATATATGTCATCTTAATGAAATGGACAACAATGAAGATTCATTCTTTCATGGTAATCAGAGCATAGGTTTTCTTTTTCTCTCTTTCCCAAAACCCTAGTTGTGTCCTCCCACTTTCTGCCCAAACAACCTCCTTCAATTTCAAACACATCAAAAACTCCTCATTTCCACCATGCTCTTTCAATCTCCAACATCAAGAATCATTTTCCTGTGACTTTGGACATGGAAAACGTCCAATATTCTTCTTGGGCAGAGCTTTTAAAAATCACAACTCGTACATAATAGGTTATCGATCACATCATCCCTACTACGGAGAAAGCCGAGATCGATAAGGAACTTTGGAATCGTCTTGATGTCGTTGTCCTCCAATGGATCTACGGTACAATATCTCATGACCTTCTCCACACAATTCTTGAACCCGACTCTACAGCTCAGCAAGCATGGGATCGCCTCAAAGAAATTTTCCAAGACAACAAGAATTCTCAGGTCATGTACTTGAAAAATCAGTTTTCAACCACTCATCTTCAAGACTTCCCAACCGCGTCTCTGCCTGTCGGTCCACAATGTTTATCAAGTTTATATTAAACAACACATAAACGATTTACCAACCTGTATTGATTAATAACAATGGTTACAAGGTTTGATCTTTTCAAGCTCTAGATGTGTTCTCTGTTTTACACCTTTTGTGTGTGTCGATTATTATTGATCTGATAGAGTTGTTGAGATCTGATATGATCTCAAGCTTCTTAGACACACTAACCTTACAACCACTTGCAATAAACTATAATAAAACTAACAATAATATCTAATATTTAGATATTATCAATCTAACTAATAACTAATAAAACATTAGATATTTAGTTATGCTAAATATCTAATTACATCAAATACAAATAAACAATAAACATTAATTACTTTGACATTTATTACAAATGACATTAGACTTTATATCGAGAGCGACTTTTCAGCGGTAGCTTCAGATTGGATCTTCAGATTGGATGATCTTGAATCCAATGAGACTGTGGTCTAACAATCTCCCCCTTTGGATCAAGATCATAACTAAAAAGATTTTAGCAATTCAGTCTTCTTTTTCAGCTCAGAAGATGCAATATCTTTCTCTAGCTCAGAATGCTTTAGCAAAGTATCTTCAAAGAAAATTTATCTGAAATCAGCATGTCTTCAGAATACTTTGATCTCACATTTCTTGGTTAGATTTTATCTTCTTTAATGTCTTATAATGTAATGGACATTTCTTCAAGCTTTAGATTCTCCCCCTTTTTGATGAAAAGTGCAACGACTTCATCAAAACTTTGAGTAGGAAATGTAAATCATTTGGAGCCTCTGATCCGTCAATTCAAAAGATATTCATCAAGATCTTTTCAAATATAGACAAAATAGTCGTGTAACACCTGAATCAACTAATGAATCAGTTAACATGCCTGTCAGTAACACTAAGTCACTGTGTGTAACTAATACACATTGGAAAGGAGTTGTTTGATGTTGACTCCCCCAGGGCTTCCATTTAATCATCGAAACACCACAAAGGTAATTTCTATAAACGTTATGACAAAGAAACAAATTCCTTGTGTGTTCGTGCTAGTGATAGAAAGAATTAAGCACGTGATGATTGCTTATTGGCTCAAAATTGTGTAAACCACTGAGACAACAGTAGGTTAAACACAAACTCAATGTGCATGAGTGAAGTGCGAAGGTGGGGCAGACTTCCTTCTTTTCAATATTCAGATTTTCTAAATGAAAATCAGATAGCAAATGTGTTGCTTCCCCTTATGAAAATGTGAAACACTTTCCTTTTAAGAAGAAAATGAGTAGTTGGTGAGGTTTGATAAAGAGTTGGCATGGGCTAGTTGTTGTTTCAATAATGATCACCAAAGAATTGTGAAACATTAGAAATGTGACTGCCCGGCTTAGAAAAAGTTGGTGCAGAGTTGTGATATTCTTTTAACTCTGTTCTCACACGCTCTTTCTTTTAAACATTTTTCTCACTCTAATCACACTCATTTCTTTTCGACTTCTCACACTCAATCACTATGGATTAACTTCTTGGGTAGAAATCACTGGTTAAGGTGATTTCATAAAAGTTGTGTTAATACCTAGCACAAAGAAATCCTTGTTTTCCTATTATGCATATGATGCTCAGATTGGTTTAACTATTTCAGTTAAAGCACAAATATGATCTTTGAAAACATTTAAAGTCACACTTCCAAATCATGAATTTGTTTTGTGAATCGGGAAGTGGTTTGAACATTTGATAACAATGTTTTATATGATTGAAAGTTATCCTTCTTTCAACCAGTTATGAGATTAAGATAAAGGATTGTACCTTTACGTGCGATCTTACATCTCATGAAGCTAAGCGTAAAGTCATAACCATATGAACTTGTAAGCTTCTCTCAAAAATTCTGCAAAAGTCTTATGTCAAGTCAAAGTAACTTTATTCACTTAAATTGAAAAGACAAAAAGCAGTAAAACTATGAAAGTACGAGTTCTGATCAGAAATAATCATAAGTCATCACCTTTTTACTCCCCCTGAAATTATGCATCAGTACATTATCAGTTGTAAAAGATATGCATAAAATTTCAGACAAATATGTATGTACTCCCCCTTTATGGTTGATTTCCTCATTCGAGTATCGGAGTACAATCTCTTTTTCAGCACTAGAGTAAAGTCTTTTGATCTTTGAAGTGCGGGTCTTGAACTGTTGTATTCAAGAACCTCTTTCTCTCCTACTCCCCCTTGACAGTAGGTGCCTGCAACACAGGTTTAGTTTTCTTTGGTACCCACTAGTATTTGGGTCCATATGTGTTAGTTGCAGTTCGTATGGGGGTTATTGAGTAAGAACCGTACCAGTAATGATCACTTGTTTTATGAATAGGATCATGTGTACGACAATAAGAACAAAAGAATTTCTTACCTGACAACCTGATTAATTGATCTCTCGTGTAGACGAAATCAGGTTTACCTTTACGCGCAATGTTCTTCTTGGCATTATGCGTATGTACACATGAGCTTTTACATTTCATCTCTTCTTTAACTGGTGTCTTCTTCCAGACCAGTTCTTCTTCCTGGAAGCTTCTTCTCCTTCTTTGATGTGTACCTGAACTATCTCTATTCCTGTCATAGAAAAGATTAGTCGAATGAATCTGATTAGAAGATTTAACTGACCTTCTGAAAAGAGCAGTTTTCTGATGTGAGCTTGCGGCTGGTTTGTTGAACCAACTGAATTATTTCTAGGTGAGTGGATTTTTGACTCTGGAGTCGTTCGCTCAGTCACCACCATCATCTTTGAAATAATATCTTGAAGCTCTTTTACCTTTGAAGAATATCTGTCTCTTTCTTTGATAATAAGTTCAATCTTCGTCTCAAGCTCAGACTTCATTTTCTTCTCTTTCTGTGCAAATTTAGACAATTCAGATAGCTTTGCATTAAGCTTCCTAATTGCATCTTCAAAGGTGCTTCTCTCTTCTTCAAATCCTTTCTTAGCACCCTTCTGATCATTTGCCTTCCTCTCTTTGGCAAACTGATCTCTTTCCAATATGATTACTTTGTCAAAGTCTTCAACTTTTTGAGAAAGCATTAAACATTTAAGCTCGAGAGTCTTCTTCTCTTCACAACTTTTCTTGGAAAATACTGAGAACTTCAGTGCAAACTTTGAATTTTCCTGTTCAAACTCAGATTTGTCCTTGACAAACTCTAGATTTAAGTCTGATAGTTTCTGTTGAAGATTAGTATTTGCACTCTCCAAGCTCATGAACTTCTCCCCGTTCATCTTTACAGACTCTTGCTTCTGTATTTGAGCTTCTAAATTAGAAATCTTTGTTTTAAGTTCAAAGTTCTCAGCTTCCAATACCTTTACCTTTTCTGTTGGAGACAATTGTGATAAAGCTTCAAGCTGATCCCATACCAGTTTTGCTGAAGCCCATTTGCAATTATATATTTTAATAGTTATCTCTTCTGAAATTCCTTTCAAAAGAAGAACTTTGGCAAATTTATCATCTTCATGTCTCCTTTTCTGATCATCTGTGTATTCATTAAGGTATATTGGAACCTCTTTTCCTGCCAAATTTCCATAAGCTCTTTGATATGGATTGACCTTTGTTGGAATTTTCATCATTCCTTCCTGCAAAGATAATCTGATATAAGTATTCAATTTATGTTTGTCAATAAAGTCTAAGAAATGATGTTTCCACTTCTCATATTTTCCTCTTTCTAGAACAGTAGGTTTCATATCAGATGCAGTTGATAAAAATTCTTTCGAAATAGACATCTGATCTAGTTTATACTGTTCTTGAAGATCTGAAAGTTTTTGAGACAGACTTTTCTGTCTAGGAGGTTCATCAAAGTAATCATCATGCATGATTCCTGTATGTAAAGAACTTGACAGATATGATCGTTAATCCAAATAAAATTTGATCACACAAGAAATTTTGTCCCCCTATAGGCAGACTTAGCACGGGGGTATGGGGGCAGCGCCCCTAGGCTAAAATTTTTTGACAATTAAAGGCCATATTACAACTTTGAAAAATTCTCAGAAAAAATATTCTAAGTATGGAACAGTGATTGGCGCAAAATGGAGGTTTGCGTGAAAGGTTGCTGGCGCGAAGTAAGATTTGCGCGAGAAGTGATTGGCGCAAGACGAGGTTTGCTTGAGCAGTGGGTGGCGCAAACTGGGTTTGCGTTTCACTTGAGTGGCGAAAATGAGGTTTGCGTGAAGAGTTGATCGCGCGAATTGAGGATTGCTCGAGTCGTTGGAAGCGCAAAGTAAGGTTTGCGCGAGACGTTGGTAGCGCAAATTGAGGTTTGCACGACGAGATTGAGGCGCAAAGTATGGTTCTCGCGATAAGTGGCTGGCGCAAATTGTGGTTTGCGCGAGTTCGTCCCTGTGTTTGCGCGAGTTCGTCCCTGTGTTTGCGCGAGTTCGTCCCTGTTCTCGAAAAAACGATCTGTTTTCTCAAAATTTACCTGTTTGATCACGATTAGCAGTCCCAAATTGCAATAAAATGACCACTAACCTATCTAGAACAAATTGTAACTCTTTGATCTCGAAAACAAATACGTTTTGAAAATCCAATCGATGGAACAATACAATTTATAAAACATGAACTCAGACACAATTTTTCACAAATTAGAATCGATTGAAGCGTAATAATGAAATTAAAGTATACTCAATCGATCTATAACACCTATCGATCACAACCTGATCGATTTCCACACCTAAAACACACTAAATTTCGAAAATGATTTTGCAATGAAGAACACATAGTCGTTTTTCTTTAAAACTTGATTTTGATCTCTTATCAAGCTCTGATACCAATTGTCGGTCCACAATGTTTATATCAAGTTTTATATTAAACAACACATAAACGATTTACCAACCTGTATTGATTAATAACAATGGTTACAAGGTTTGATCTTTTCAAGCTCTAGATGTGTTCTCTGTTTAACACCTTTTGTGTGTGTTTTTGTGTGTGTCGATTATTATTGATCTGATAGAGTTGTTGAGATCTGATATGATCTCAAGCTTCTTAGACACACTAACCTTACAACCACTTGCAATAAACTATAATAAAACTAACAATAATATCTAGTATTTAGATATTATCAATCTAACTAATAACTAATAAAACATTAGATATTTAGTTATGCTAAATATCTAATTACATCAAATACAAATAAACAATAAACATTTATTACTTTGACATTTATTACAAATGACATTAGACTTTATATCGAGAGCGACTTTTCAGCGGTAGCTTCAGATTGGATCTTCAGATTGGATGATCTTGAATGCAATGAGATTGTGGTCTAACACTGCCTACTATCAAAAGCTTAAAATGCTTGCTGACCAATTATCTAATGTTAAGGCTTCCATGTCGAACGATCGTCTCGTTCTTCGCCTTGTTGCAGGTTTAACAGAAGACTACAATGGTGTGGCAACCATTATTCAACAAAGTGATCCTCTCCCACCTTTTTATAAAGCCCGTTCGATGCTCACTTTGGAGGAAAGTCGTCAAGTACAACAAGCCTCCATCATGAACTCCTCTCAATCTGCCCTTTTGACCATTACCAATTCCCCTCATAACAATAAGGCTCCAACGTCTCATATTGCTACTGGAAAGGGGTCTTCTCAGCGGACCAACAACACCCATAATGGTGGTAGTGGTGTTCGTAGTCTTGGAGGATGTAACAAAGGCAACAGTGGCCGTGGGAGGGGTCGTGGCGGACATGGGTCTGCACATCAACCGAACCAGTAATGGCAACAACAACCACCGTATGCCCAACCATGGTTCTACCCTCCGTGGACGCGTCAACAGCAACAATAGCCTTGGGCTACCCCCTTGTCCGTACCCCACCAACAACTGGACCAGACTAGCGCCACAACGAGACCAGCACCACAATGACCACCTACTGCAGCCCCTGGCGTGCTTGGCCCACGTCCACATCAAGCGTTCTATAGTGCTCCTTCAATGGGATATACACCTACGGACATAAATGTCACTCTTCACACTATGACTCTTAATCCCCTAGATGAAAATTGCTATATGGACACAAGGGCAACTTCTCATATGACGTCCGATCAAGGTACTCTCTCATCCTATTTTAATTTGAGCTCAAATAACAATATCGTTGTCGGTAATGGTCATACTATTTCGATTTTCGGTTATGGTCAATCCTACATTTTCCCACCACACCCACCCCTCTCTCTAACCAAAGTCCTATATGCACCAAAACTTATCAAAAACCTGATTTATGTCAGAAAATTCACTATTGACAATGTCGTATACGTTGAATTTGATCCATTTGGTTTTTCTGTGAAACAGACGGGGGCGCGTCTTATGAGGTTCAATAGTAATGGAGACCTCTATCCCATCACTTCCACCACATCTTCATCTTCATCACCGTCAACTTTTGAAACCATCTCTTCCTCCACTTGGCATGATCGTCTAGGCCACCCGGGAGATCCGACTTTTAGCGCTCTTAGGAATAAAAATCTTATTTCTTGTGATAAGTCTCGTAGTTCTTTACTTTGTCATGCTTGTCAACTTTGGGAAACATGTTCGATTGCCTTTTTCTTCTTCTCTTACTAGTACTCTTGCACCATTTGATATTATGCATACCGATCTTTGGACTTCTCTTGTTTTGAGTTCACTTAAACATCGCTATTATGTCTTGTTTTTGGATGATTTTTCTAATTTCTTGTGGACCTTTCCACTAAAAAATAAGTCACAAGTACATTCCACCTTTCTAGCCTTCCGCACATTCATTAACACTCAATTTGAGAAAGAAATAAAGAATATTCAATGTGATAATGGCAAAGAATACGATAATTTACCATTCCAAAAGCTATGTGAACTCAATGCTATGCAATTTTCTTTTTCTTGTCCTTACACTTCCCCTCAAAATGGCAAAGTCGAGCGCAAACTTAGGACCATCAATAACATGGTCCACACTATTTTAATTTGTGCTTCTCTCCCCCCGTCATTTTGGCACCATGCATTACAAATGGCTACATATATTCACAACATTCTCCCAGACAAGGCCTTATCTTTTTCTTCCCCTACTCAAATCTTGTATCAACGAGAACCATCATACATTCACCTCCGAGTCTTAGGGTGTTTGTGTTATCCTCATCTATCTTCTCCTTTCGTTCACAAACTCCAAGTTGGGTCAATACCTTGTGCCTTTCTCAGTTTCCCTTCTAACCATAGGGGGTACAAGTGTTTAGACTTGTCAACTCAAAATATTATCATTTCTTGGCATGTCACCTTTGATAAGTCAAGTATCCCCTTTGAAAAATTGCACAAAGTAGACAAGTCTACTTATGACTTTCTTGATGATGGACTTTCTCCCTATCTCCAATACCACATGCTCGATGCATCGGCCCAACCGACACCTATTGCTCGGCCTACGTCAACCCCCACACCTGTTGTCCAGCCCACGATAACCCCGACACATGTTGTCCGTCCTACAACAGCACCCACGCGTGCTATCCGGCCTACAGCAGCCCCCACACCTGCTGTCCAACCCACGACAACCCCAATACATGTTGTCCAGACCACAACAGCCCGCACACTTGTTGGACAGACCACAACAGCGCCCACACCTATCCAACCGACACCTGCGGTCCATCCCGAACCAGCCCAACCTCTAACTGGGTCGTTTAGTCAAGTTTACAGAAGGCGCCCCGCCAAATCACCCTCACAAGCCCAGCCACAAATGGCCCAAACCCACATCAAATCCATGCCTCCAACATGGTCACCTGTTGTGCTGCCCCCAATCCAAACCGCCAACTTCCCTCCACCTCCAGCTTCAACTCCGCAACTAGCATCCACTAGAACCATTAGGAGTTCCCACGACATTTTTAAACCAAAGAAGAATTTTAACCTATCCACCTCTACCGTTTCAAAATCCCCTATTCCTCGCTCAGCCATTGCTGCCCTTCAAGACCATAACTGGAAGAAGGCCATGGCCGATGAGTTTGATGCTCTAATTAAAACAAGGACGTGGAAGTTGGTGCTCCGACCCCCTAATATTAATGTAGTTTGCTCAATGTTGGTATTTCGACACAAAGAAAGATCTGATGGTTCTTTTGAGTGGCACAAAGCCCGTCTTGTTTGTGATGGAAGGTCCAACAAGTTGGCATTGATTGTGATGAGACATTCAGCCCCGTGGTAAAGCCAGCTACGATTCGTACAGTTCTAAGCATTTCTCTTTCCAAAGGTTGGTCAATGCATCAACTTGATGTCAATAATGCTTTTCTACATGGCAATCTTGAAGAGACCGTCCGCATGCATCAACCATTGGGGTTTCGTAATTCCGCTCATCCAGACTATGTGTGTCTTCTTAAGAAATCACTATATGGTCTTAAACAAGATCCTCGAGCTTGGTATCAGCGCTTTGCAAATTTTGTTTCTACTATTGGCTTCCACCATAGTGTCTCAGATCATTCATTGTTTATCTATAGGCATGGCAATAATATGGCATACTTACTTCTTTACGTGGATGACATTATTCTCACTACTACATATGATTCTTTTCGACATTCCATCATCTTCTAGTTAAGCAATGAATTTTCTATGACTGATTTGGGCACTCTGAATTATTTTCTTGGTATTTCAGTTAATAAACATGCAGGTGGTTTATTCTCGTCTCAACGAAAGTATGCCGAAGAAATATTAGACATGGCTCATATGTCTAACTATCGACCTGCAGTGACACCTGTTGACACCAAAGCCAAGCTCAGTGCCATTTCTGGCACTCCACTTGTTGATCTGTCCTACTATCGTAGTCTTGCTGGTGCACTACAATACCTCACTTTTACTAGACCAGACATCTCCTATGCAGTGCAACAAATTTTTCTCCATATTCACAATACACATGGGAAACATATGAATGCATTGAAGCGTATTTTGCGGTACGTTCAAGGCACCCTTGAGCTCGGTATGCATCTCTATCCCTTTTCTGTGACGAGATTATTGGCTTATATAGACGCAAATTGGGGTGGTTGTCCTGATACTCGTAGATCCACCTCGGGCTATTGTGTTTTTCATGGAGACAACATCATATCCTGTTCCTCTAAACGCCAACCAACATTGTCTCGCTCTAGTGTTGAGACCGAGTATAGGGATTTTGCCAATGTGGTTGCCGAAACATGTTGGCTACGTAACCTACTTTTGGAGTTACAGTCTCCTATTAAAAAGTCTACGCTCGTATATTGCGATAATGTTAGTGCAGTTTACCTCTCTGGTAATCCTGTACAACATCAACGAACCAAAAACATTGAAATGGATATCCACTTTGTTCGTGAAAAAGTCGCTCGCAGTGAAGTTCGTGTTCTTCATGTACTTCTCGTTATCAATATGCTGAAATATTCACTAAGGGACTACCAAAGCTTCTTTTTGATGATTTCCGGGACAGTCTCAGCGTAGGCCCTCTTCCTGTTTTGACTGCGGGGGGGGGGGGGGGGTAGAATATGTTGGGTCTAAAATATGCTAAGTCCAGTTAGTGCTGCTAAGTGCTGAAAGAATTAATACTGCTGAAGATTTTAATACTGCTACTCAAACGTATTACTACTGCTTGTAGGATTACTACTGCTAGAGGTATTAATACTGCTTGAAAGTTAATACTGCTAGTAGTTAGTACTGCTTGAAGAATTACTACTGCAAGCATGGTTAGTACTGCTGAGGATGAAGATTAATGTTGCTCATGAAGATAAAGATGGATTGATTGCTTGATGCGAAAGACTAGGAGCTGGAGATAATGTTGAAGATAATTATGGACTGGATGCTGAAGATCAATATTATTTTCATATTTATCTTGTAATTTGTTTTGTATATATAGATACATAGAGATTGAAAAAAGGGAATACACAGATATACGTTTTTGTTCTAAGAGAGAATTAGCCTCAAGGTTCTTTGTAGTCCTTCCAATAGAGAAGTATTGAACGTCTGTTGAGCCTGTTCAACAGATTGAGGCTGTGGTTGTAATCATTAAGTTAATTCAATATAACTTATGATTTGATCCATACACTGTTCTATTGATTTACTGTTAAAGTATTATTCCGCAAACTTCTTTAACAAAGTTTCTGAGTGTTAATTAAATTCTTGTTTAGAATTTCGATCTTGACAAGTGGTATCAGAGCAAAGAACTCAGAAAGCTATAATCATCATGGACGGATCACATGACAGTGTTCTTGTTTCAAAGGTTCCCATGCTCAAACCCAATGAGTTTGACATGTGGAAAATCAGGATCAGGCAATATATCCTCCTTACAGATTACTAAATGTGGGATATCATTGAGAATGGTCCCTCCAATGAAGGATATATGGGAGCAGATGGCAAGAGACCTCCACCAAAGACTGATGAAGAAAGAAAGATGAGGCAGACTGAGATGAAAACCTTGAGTACTCTGCTCTTGGCAATTCCTAACGAATACCAACATCAGTTTTGCAACTTAGCTGATGCCAGAATCCTGTGGAATGCTTTGGAAAAGAGATTTTCAGACACTAAAAGCACAAAGAGAAATCAAAAAGCAATTCTCAAGCAACAATATGAGAATTTCATGTCTACAAAGAATGAGTCTATGACTCAAACCTTTGATAGATTCAACAAATTGATTGGAGAATTGGCCACTGTTGGTGTCAAGATGGACCAGGATGATGTCAACAGAAAGTTTTTAAGATCTCTTGGTGAAGAATGGGTAATGTATACAGTATCATTCAGACAGAATGATAATCTAGAGGATAAAGAACTTGATGATCTCTACAATGATCTCAGGGTGTTTGAAGTAGAAGTTGAATCTAAGAAAAGGCCATCTGGATACTCTCATAATGTTGCTCTCTTATCATCTACTACTGATTCTTCTGCTAATACAGAATCAGTTAGTACTGCTTATGGCTCAAAATAGGATGGACTCAATGATTCTGTTTTGGAAGCCTTCCTTGCTAGTCATGCAAAATCTTCTCTTATTAATGATGATCTGGAGCAAATTAATGTCGATGATCTTGAAGAGATGGACATTAAGTGGCAAATGGCAATGCTCACCATGAGAATCAAAAGATTTATTAAAAGAACTGGAAGAAACAACTTTGCCATGAGAAGAGAAGATGGTGCTGGATTTGACAAATCCAAAGTGCAATGCTACAAGTGTCATAAATTAGGGCACTTTGCAAGAGAATGCAGAGGGGGAATCTCTCAACAGCATGTGAGCAACAATCAACAATCAAAGTCCACCAACAACTGGAACCCATCTCAAGCACTTGTCTCACAAGATGGAATGGGATTTGATTGGAGTGATCAAGCTGATGATGCAATTCAGAATCAATCACTGATGGCTGAAGTTTCAGAGTCTTCAAGCACTGCAATTCCCACAGAGGTAAAATCTAAACTCTGCTCTAAAGTCTGTCTTGAAACTATTAAGAAGTACAGGGATCACAATCAGAGCATGTGTGATGACCTTAAAAGACTGGAGAAACATAGGAGAGAATCTACTTTGATCATTGTGAATTTTGAAGAACAAATTAAGGCATATCAGGCCAATGAACTTCAACATTCATATGATCAAAATTATTGGAAGTGGGAGAAGAAGGAGTTGGAGATTAAGCTAGAAAAGTCTAGAGAAGAATGTGAGAAAGTCAAAAGTGAATTTGAGAAGGCCAAACTAGACATTGAAAAATTTTCCAATGCCTCTAAAGCAATGGACACTTTACTCAAATCTCAAGTTCATGACAAACTGAAGAGAGTTATAGGATATAATAACACTCCTCCACCTTACAACAACAACTATATTCCACCCACTTCAGACCTCTTAGAAAGGAAGGATAAGAATGACTTACCTGAAGGAGCCACAGAAGTAGATCCTTTAGACACTGTAGTGGTTGAGGCAGAATCTGAAGAAGAGAACAAAGTAGACCAGAAAGAAGTTTCCCTAGAAAACCACATTTTTACAAATAAGAGGGGAGGTAAACCATTTGTCAAGAGTGAGAAAGTAGAGAAGTTTAAGACTGGGGAAGAGACTGTCAAGAGTGAGAAAGCTGAGACCTCTAGGAAAGGGAAGGAAAAGGTACAGGGAGATCACTATATGCAAACTACTGTTGTAAATCCCTGTACTTGTCAACAGAAAAAGCCCCATCAACGTGATAAAATAAGGGGAAATCAGAGAAACAGAAATAACTAGTGGGCTCAAAAACAGGGAATTGATCTAATCAAAGTCAATAGACCAAAGCCTTGTTTTATTTGTGGCAAGTTGAATCATCTAGCCAAACACTGTTATTTCAATCCTATTAACCAAGGATTTACTTTTCAAAGACAACATCAAAATTCTGTTGGTTATAGGAAGCAATCAAAAAGATCAAGGAACTACATGGCTGAGAATGTGAGAACAGCACCAGTGAAAACTGGTACTACAAAATCTCATATTCAGAATAAGTTTGTTAAAGCAAAAGAAAATACTCCAAGCAAATCAAGGAGTAACACAAAGAATAAGAAAGCAAACAAATGTGTCTTAATTTGGGTCCCAAAAGAAACTAAACCTGTTAGTACTGCTACCTCTAATAGTACTGCTAACAGAAATAGTGCTGCTGATAGCAATACTACTGTTGACCAAGTTAGTACTGTTAATAAAGTTAGTACTGCTACCAGAGTTAGTACTGCTGACCAAGTTAATACTGCTATCAAGGATAGTACTGCTACCAGTGTTAATACTGCCAAGCCTATTTTTAAGACAAAGTATTCCATCCATGAGATTCCTGACTCTGATCAACTCATGAAGACTAAGCTTAATGAATATGAGTATGTTGATGAGAAAGGGCAACCCAAGACCACTTTGGCTTGGGTTCCCTCAAGAAACTAACTGCTTTATTTTATGTGCAGGGTAACCAACAGCTCAAGGGGAAGAGCATTTGGCATGTAGACAGTGGTTGCTCTAGGCACATGACAGGTAACATGTTCTGCCTTCAAAATTTCAAAAGGTTTCATGGAGGACGTGTTGCTTTTGGTGACAATCCAGCAGGAGGTAAGATAAGTGGAAAAGGTATGGTTTCAAAAGGTAAGATGACTTTTGAAGATGTGTACTATGTTGAGCAATTGAGATACAACCTGTTAAGTGTATCACTGGTCTGTGACAAGAAACATAGTATATTATTTAATGATACTGAATGTATTATCCTTGCTCCAGGATTCAAGGTAGTTGATGAAAATATGATACTACTTAGAACTCCTAGAAAATACAATGTTTATTGTTTGGACCTAGAGAGTGTTTCATCTAATTCATCACTAAACTGTTTGTTTTCAAAAGCTTCTTTAGATGAATCATCTCTTTGGCACAGAAGGATGTGTCACATGAATTTAAAACTATGAACAATCTTGTGAAAAACAACCTTGTAAGAGGTTTGCCTCAAAAAGTGTTTTCATGTGATGATCATTGTGTTGCATGTCTTAAAGGCAAGCAGCACAAAACTTCTCATAAGTCCAAAGAAATAAACACAATCTCTTCACCTCTTCAGTTATTGCATATGGATCTCTTTGGTCCTACAAATGTGATGAGTATTGGTAAGAAATCCTACTGTTTAGTCATTGTTGATGACTTCTCTAGATTCACTTGGGTATATTTTCTGAGGACTAAGGATGAGACAAGTGGAATGATCAAATCCTTTGTTCTTAAGGTTGAAAACCAAACAAATCTAAGAGTTAAAGTCATCAGATCTGATAATGGAACTGAATTTAAAAACAGTGACTTAAACAGCTTTTGTGAGACTAAAGGTATTGAGAGACAATTCAGTGCTCCTAGGACTCCTCAACAAAATGGTGTTGCTGAGAGGAGAAATAGGATATTGATTGAGGCTGCTAGATCTCTGTTGGCAGATTCAAAATTACCTATTACTTTCTGGGCAGAAGTAGTTAATACTGCTTGTTATGTCCAAAACAGAGTTCTAGTAGTCAAATCCCAAGGAAAAACACCTTATGAACTTTTCAAAAAGAAGAAACCTTTTATTGGATTTTTCAAACCTTTTGGGTGTCCTTGTACAATCCTCAATACCAAATCTCATTTAGGCAAGTTTGAAAGCAAAGCTGTGGATGGTTTCCTTGTTGGATACACCTCTCAGAGTAAGGCATATAGAGTTTTCAATAGTTCTTCAAGGATTATAAAGGAAAGTGACAATGTCAAATGCAATGAGAACACACCAAATCCAATTGGTACAGGTCCTGATTGGCTGTTTGAAATTGATTCACTAACTAACTCTTTGGGTTTTAGTGATGTACAAATTGCAGGAACAAGTTCAGAAGAGAAACAAGCACAGAAACCAGAGTTTGTGCTTTTTCCTATACCTACAGTTGATCCTGTTGAATTTTGTCAACAAGAACAGAAGGATGATTCAGAAAAAGAGGAGTTTGAACCAGAACAGAATGAAGAGGATAAATGTGATAAAGAGAATGCTTATCCTTCAGGAAACACAGGTCCTGAGATGCCCATACTGTCAGAAGATGATATTGATGAAGAAAATTCTTCAGTATTTGGTGGAAGCACTTCTAAGAAGAATGACTCTAATCTGGATGCATATATCAATGAGGAGGCTGCACATCAAACAAGAACTCAGAAAAATCATCCTCCTCAGTTGGTGATTGGTGACATCAATTCTCCTAGGATCGCAAGGCATCAAAGTAAGATAGGAGGATTGAAAGACTTGCAGTCAGGGTTGTTATCTTGTTTTCTATCTCAGATTGAACCCAAGAAGGCCTATGATGCAATGAAAGAACCAAGCTGGATAGAAGCAATGCAAGAGGAGCTGCTACAGTTTAAGCTGCAAGATGTGTGGGATCTAGTTGACCTTCCACCAGGACAAAGGGCAATTGGTACTAAATGGGTTTTCAGGAACAAGAAAGATGAGAGAGGAATTGTAATAAAAAATAAAGCCAGGCTTGTGGCACAAGGGTATACACAAGAAGAGGGAATAGATTATGAAGAAGTGTTTGCACCAGTAGCTAGAATTGAGGCAATTAGGCTGTTTCTAGCTTATGCTTCTTTCATGCAGTTCAGAGTATTTCAGATGGATGTTAAGAGTGCATTTCTATATGGGACAATTGATGAAGAAGTGTATGTTTGTCAGCCTCCAGGGTTAGAGAATCCTACCTTTCCTGACAAAGTATACAAACTAAAGAAGGCACTCTATGGGCTACATCAAGCACCAAGAGCATGGTATGACACTCTGTCTACCTATCTATTGGAAAATGGTTTTGAAAGGGGAATCATTGACAAGACTCTGTTCATTAAAAGAAAGAAGAAGGGCATCCTACTTGTTCAAATATATGTGGATGATATCATCTTTGGATCCACAAAAGATTATATGTGCAAGGAGTTTGAGGAGCTGATGCATAAAAGATTCAAGATGAGCTCTATGGGTGAACTTACATTCTTCCTTGGGCTACAGGTTAAACAGAAGAAAGATGGTATCTTCATCAGTCAATCCAAGTATATGCAGGATATCCTTACAAAGTTTGGATTTTCATATTCAAAGCCATCAAGCACACCTATGGAAACACACAAACAGATCACTGCAGATCTTGAGGGGGAGGATGTGGATGTTCATCATTATAGATCTATGATAGGCTCCCTCATGTATCTAACAGCTTCAAGGCCAGATATTATGTTTGTTGTCTGTATGTGTGCCAGATTTCAAGTAAGACCTAAGAATCTCATTTTCAAGAAGTCAAAAGGATCTTCATATATCTCAAAGGACAACCAAGGTTGGGTCTTTGGTATCCTCATGACTCACCATTTGATCTACTTGCATATTCTGATTGTGATTTGGGTGGTGCAAACTTGGATAGAAAGTCTACATCAGGAGGATGTCAGTTTTTGGGTGCAAGACTAGTTTCATGGCAGTGTAAAAAGCAAACCACAGTGTCCACCTCTACAACAGAAGCAGAGTATATAGCTGTTGCAAGTTGCTTCTCTCAAGTACTATGGATACAGAATCATATGTTGGACTATGGTGTTACTTTTCTTCACACTCCAATCTTCATTGATAACAACAGTGCTATAAGCATTGTTAATAATCCAGTCAAGCACTCTAAAACCAAGCATATAGAAATCAGGTACCATTTTATTAGAGATTGCAATGAAAAGAAGCTAATTCAGGTTTTGAAGGTACACACAAGTAACCCATTTGCTGATCTATTCACCAAAGCTTTGGATGTGGGTAGATTCACATTCTTGGTCACAAGGGTAGGCATGATAAACACTGAATAAGCCTCTTTTGATTTTCTTTATGTACCATTTCTGTATAGATTCCTTCATGCTTATATTGTATTGTGCATGGTACTGATAACTATGTGTGTTTAAGTGTTTCAGATTACCTTGCTGATTAGAAACTTGGTACTTCTAGTTAAGTTAATACTGCTCTCACTATTAATCATGCTGCCAGTTCAAATATGATTAAGTATGGTTACTACTGCTAGGTGGTTTATACTGCTAGTGCAAAGTTACTACTGCTTACCATATTTCTATTGCCAGACAGTGTTACTACTGCTGGTATATGTTAATGTTGCTGGTATGTGTTACTACTGCTAGTCCGTGTTAATACTGCTAGTCTGGGTTAATGCTGCTCGTATGTGTTACTACTGCTTATATGGGTTAGTACTGCGGGCTTGTTAATGTTGCTAGGGTACTTAGTACTGCTTCTAACTGAAACCCTCCACCTATAAATACCCTCTCTGACTGCCAAAATCCAAACGACTCCTTGAATTTCCTACGAGTGTTCATCCTCTCTCTCTCACGAATTCTTGCTTCCCAGTGCATAAACCCTAGAGTTGTTTCGAACCCAAGAACGATGGCAGGACTGGAATTTGTGGACGATCACAATGAACTCGCAATGCTGCAGAAACCCAAACAAGCTAAGGGTTTTGAAGAAATTGTGTATTTCCTGAAAGCATCCCACATTGCCTATGCACTCACAGTCAATCCCACCATCTATGTGGAGCACATGCGTCAGTTCTGGGCCAATGCCTCTATACAGACTATTGATGGCAATTAGGTAATCCAATCAAGGGTCTGTGATAAACCTATCACAGTCTCAGAAGGTTGCATTCGTACTCATCTACGTCTAGATGATGCATCAAGTATATCTTCTCTTCCTAAGGATGATCTCTTCCAAGAAATTGGTAGAATGGGGTATGAAGGTCCCACTGAGGTTTACAAGTTCTTCAAGAGCAAATTTTCACCTCAGTGGAGATTCTTTGTTCATACCCTTCAGCATTGTATTTCTCGCAAAACAACTGGATGGAGTGAGTTCAGCAGTACCATAGCTTATGCTCTGGTCTGCTTAGCAACCTCCAGAAAGTTTAATTTTTCACAAATGATTTTGAATGATCTGCTGTCAAGCCTGGATTCCAAAACCAAAACTAAACGATTTTACATGTATCCAAGGTTTGTACAAGAAGTACTCAACAATGAATTGACGGATTTACCCTCTTTTCAATAGGTGTATGTACCTAAACCTCCCAAAGGGAAGGTGTTCTCTAACACGAAAAGGCCTAGTAAGGACTTTTCTGGACAAGACACTCCATTGTTCTCTACAATGATGGGTGTGTCTCATTCCCATGGTGAGGCATCAGGGTCAAAGCCCACATCTGACCAACCCACTGATGACCTACCCACACCATTCATTTCAATTAATCCTCCTCAGAACCCTATTGTGAAGCCAATTTCCCCCATCACCAAAACATATATAAGGAAAAAGGTACAGAAGGTTCCTTCCCTTCCAGTATCTTCACCCCAACAGCCTGCAAGCCCTCTAATGGAGCATTCTCCATTAGAGAATATCCAAAGGGAAACCACAGGGGTGTCTCCCAACCCCAAGAAGGTGCTCTCCAAGGAGAAGGAAGAGCATGTGGGCAGTAAGGCTCATACTACTGATTCTGAACAAGGTGTAGGTCAGGACAGTGTGAACATCTCTAAGACCTTCCCCACGGCAACTTTAGATGAGAAATCATCTAAGGGTCCCAGGTGCCAAGAAACCACGGGGGTAGCAGGTGCTTCTGCTAGGCAGAAGATCTCTACTAAAAGATCCAAGGATCCTTCAAGGGTGGTAAAAACACCTAAAGGAGGTGAGGATAGATATAACTATGATGAATTGATGGAAACAATTGGAAATGTCAATCTGGATGTCATCAGTCAGGGTAAGGAGATAAAGGAGATGAAACTGGTGATAATCTCTCAACAAGAGCAGGTAGCCAAACTCAAGAAGCTAGTGTTGAAATTAGTGCACAAGAAGAAGAGAACCCAGTTTGTCTTGAAGAAAAGGGGAACTGCACATGATGCTTCCAAAAAGGGGGAGAGTTCAGAGGCTATGGAATCTAAGTTTGAGGGGGAGTTTAATGGTGAATCTGAATAGAAGGGTGAGAAGGAAACTGGTAAGGCAGCAGAAACTGAGAAAGAAGAAGAAATTGTTAAAGCAGCAGTAACTCAGTCAGCAGCAGAAATAGTGAAAGCAGCAATAACAAATGAACAAGAAGTGCTAACTGAACCAGCAGTAGAAACAAAAGAACAAGAAGCAGAAACTGAAATGTCCAGAGAAGAGATAGAGATAGCTGAAACTCTGGTTAAGGCAAAGCATGACACTCCTAAAGCCACTCAAAAGGATAATGGAGTGGTGATCAAAGAAGGAGAAACAGAGAAGACAAAGAAAGAGATAAGAATGTCAGATGCAAAAAAGAAAGGAAAAGAGAAGGTGGTTGAATCTGAGAAACCAGTGAAAAAGCAAAAGCAAATAGATATGGATGCAGAGTTGGAAAAGAAGCTGCAAGAAGAGCTTGAAAAGGAGAATGAGGCTCAAACTGCCAAAGACAGAAAGCTTGCATTAGAGTTGGGAAAAAGCCTCAATAAAGAATATCAGAAGAGCTTGCAACTGGATGCAAAGAAGGTAACAATGAAAGCTTAAAATAAAATACAGTCTTCACAGAAAAGACAGCCCTCAAAAACCTTTCTAGCCAATCAAGAAAGAAGAAAGATGATCAACTTCCTGAAAGGATCCATTGGAGTTCCTGAAGGAATGTTTACAAATATGTCCTTCAGCAGAATTGAAGAATTATACAAGAAGGAGATGGCCAAGCTTCAAAGGGACTTCAATCAGAGGGTTGAGTTTTGTCAGGATTTGAATTCTTAACAAGAATAAACACTCAGAAACAATATTAAAGGAGTTTGCGGAACAACACTTTAATATTCAAAGATCAATGAAACAGTGAATCATAATAACAACTTGTAAACTTTATTGAATGGTTATAAAGCTACAAGATTTCACACACAACCTCAATATTGATGAACATGCTCACCAATACGAATTCTACTTCTCTAGAACTAGGATTATAAACCTTGAGGTTGATTCTCTCTAAGAAAACTAAAAACTCAGAATTATTCTCTATTCTAAAGATACAAACTATTCTATACATATACTGAAGATAAAAGATAATTACAAAGAATAAAAGAAATTCAGTATAATCTTCAAAAGTTATCTCCAAGCTTTCCATGAACATCTCCATTCAGTACATCTGTCATCCTTGCCATATGAAGTCTTCATCTCATAAGCAGTATTAAGTCTTCAGCAGCATTAATACTTTGAGCAGTATTAAGTTCAGCAGTACTAACTACTAGCAGTACTAAAATTGCTTAGCAGTAGTAACTTCATTAAGCAGTATTAATCTTGACTAGCAGCATTAATCTTTCTCAGCAGTAGTAACTTCAGAAGTAGTAACCATTTAGTGCTAGCAGCATTAACCATACTTGTATAATTTTGAATTTCCAACAATCTCCCCCTAACTTGACTTTTAGGAAGAGAAGTCAAGGTCTTCAGATGCTCCCAAAACACCATTCTTCATATCTCTGTATTAGCATCCAACCCCAAGCTTTGATTAATTGTTCTTTGGATCAAATACTTTGCCATTTCTGAATCTGGTGCACAACCAAGCTTTTTCTTCAACATGGCATGCAGCTTCAATCTGCTGTAGTTTACATCCACCAGGAAGTATTCTATGTGATTTATGTCCATAGTCAGTGCATACACTCCACTAGTTTCATATAGAGTCCAGTTGTTAACTGTTTGAAACATATTTCTGATAACTTCCTCAAATTATTCTGGTTTGAACATCATACACAGATACTCCATCACAAGTTTTATGATTGAAATCTCTGGAGCTTTTAATTGATCAGCATACAACTTCATTCCTATTTCAAACTTCTCCTCTAGATCAGACCTAGAACATGTTCTGACAATCTTGGCCCAAGTATTATACACTTCATACTTCTCATCTTTTCTTTTGAGCCTGATATACTCTTTTCCATCAACCTTCATTGTATCCCAGAGAATGACCTCAGGAGGCTTAACACCAAAAGGTTCAACTATTATAGGTTCAGGAACTTTGTCCATCACTACCATGTATAGATTCACATCTTCAGTACTTGATGGTTCTTTCTGTTCAACTGACTTAGGTGCCCCTTCTTCTTCAGCAACCTTCTCAGCTTCTTCTTTATCCACTCTAGGCTTCTTGGCTGATTTTCTTCTTGCCATCATTTTAGTTCTTTTTAAAGTCCTCAGACTTTCACCTAGAGTTGCTTCTTTCTTTGGTTGATCAGATTCCACTAACTTTGCTTTGCCTTTGCTTACTACCTTCTCAATAATTTCTTTCTTGATCACTTCACCTTTTTCTTTGATGATAACTTCTTTGGCCTTTGGAGTGTCCTTGGGAGTATCATGCTTAGCCTTGATTAAAGTTTCTGCTATCTCAAGGTCTGTTAATACTTCTTGCACCATTTCTGCTGCTTCATTCAATTCAGCAGTATTAACAGTTTCTGCTGCTTGTTCAAACACACTTTCTGTTTCTACTGCTTTCTCTTTTACTGCTACTATGCTTTCTGTTTCTGCTGCTTGTACTTTATCTCCACTAACCCCATCAAACTCTCCCTCAACTTTAGCGTCTTCCATGTTGGCATCAGCTTCTGACTCCCCCTTTTTGGGAGCATCAGTCATTGGTTTCCTTCTTCTGAGCACAAACTGTTTCTTCTTCTTTTTCTGGACCAATCTCTTCACCATTTTCTTTAAGTTGGTAATCTGTACTTTTTGAGACAGAATTATCAATTTCAGCTCTTCTATGTCTTTTCCCTGCTTGATTACATCCATATTGATGTTGCCCATTGTTTCCATCAATTCAAGATAGTCATATATGTCCTCACCTTCTCCAGGAGTGTGACCCCCTTTTGAAGGATCATGGGATCTTTTTGTAGTAGAGGTCTTCTGCCTAGTAGAAGCACCTGTTACCCCCATGGTTTGTTGGCACCTGGGACCTTTGGATGATTGCTCACCCAAAGTTGCCATGGGGAAGGTCTTATTGATGTTACCACTGACCTCCTCTGTGCTAGCAGGAGTAGTGGCAGCCTTTGCACCCATATGCTCATTCATCTCCTCAGTGAGCACCTCCTTGGGGTTGGGAGACACCCCTGTGGTTTCCCTATAGATATTCTCTAATGGAGAATTCTCCATTAGAGGGCTTAAAGGCTCTGTGGGTGAAGGTACAAGAAGGGAAGGAGCCTTCTTTACCATTTTCCTTATGTAGGTATTGGTGATTGGAGAAGTGGGTTTTTGAATAAGGGACTGTGGAATTGATATGGTGATTGAAGGTTGGGATTGGCTTTCAGTGGGATGGTCTAATGAGGGCCTTGACCCTGAAGCCATATCTTCTTCATTGTGGGACACCACCATCATTGTAGAGAACAATGGGGTGTCAACTCCTTCCGAGTCTAATGGAGATCTCTTCATATTTCAAAAGACCTTACCTTTGGGGATTTTTGGTACATATACCTCATCAAAGTGAGGCATATCCGTCAATTCATTGGTTATAAATACCTGGACAAATCTTGGGTACATATAAAAACTCTTTTTGTTTTCCAAGTTTGACACAAGGTCATTGAAAATCATTCTTGAAAAATTGTACTTTCTGGCAGTGGCCAAGCAGACCAAAGCATAAGCAATGGTACTGCTGAACTCACTCCATCCAGTAGTCTTTTTAGAAATGCAATGCATAAGGGTATGAACAAGAAAACGCCATTGGGTATAAAATTTAGCTTTTGAGAATTTGAAACCACCCAATTGGTCTCCATACCCCATTCTTGAAAGATTTGAGAACAAGTCCTCATTAGGAATAGAAGTAATACCTGCAGCATCGTCTAGACGTAGACAGATGCAAATCACCTCTTCAGAAACTGACAAGGGTTTGTCACACACCCTTGTCTTGATTATTTGCACACCATTATCTGTGACTACTGTGGCATTTGCCCAAAATTGTCTTTGATGCTCTATGTAGATTGTTGGCGACACTGTAAGAGCATGGGCAATGTGGTTGGACTTGAGAAAATCCACAATTTGATGGAATCCTGCAGCTTGTTTAGGCTTCTGTAGCATTACAATCTCATTATGTTCATCAATGAACGCCATAGCTGCCATCGAGCTTGAGTATTCTGGACTGAAACACTTGTTGCTTGAGAGAAAAGGGTTAGAGAGCAGATGAATAGAAATCAAAGAGTCGTTATGAACTTTTAGGCGGGCAAAAAGGGTATTTATATGATTCGGGACATAAGCAGTATTAACTAACTAGCAGTATTAACTGAGAGCAGTATTAACCACTAGCAGTATTAACTAACTAGCAGTATTAACTGAGAGCAGTATTAACCACTAGCAGTATTAACTAACTAGCAGTATTAACTGAGAGCAGTATTAACCACTAGCAGTATTAACTAACTAGCAGTATTAACTGAGAGCAGTATTAACCACTAGCAGTATTAACTTACTAGCAGTATTAACTTTGCACTGGCAGTATTAACCACTAGCAGTATTAACTAACTAGCAGTATTAACTTTGCACTGGCAGTATTAAAACTGCACTGGCAGCATTAACTATACTTACACTTTTTGAATCTTGAGGTACTCTGAGCAAGGTAATTGTCAGGATCAAATTCTTAACAAGAATAAAATCTCAGAAACAATATCAAAGAAGTTGCGGAATAACACTTTGATATTCAATGAAACAGTAAGCAAACAGTATATGATAAACACTTTGCAAACTTGTATTAAAATCATAAGATTACACACTCAACCTCAATCTTGAAGAACAAGCTCTTTCAAGACGAATTCTACTTCTCTAGAATTAGGAACTATGCCTTGAGGTTGATTCTCTCAAAAAAAAAACTTTAGAATTAAATCTGTAAATCTATTTCTAAACTATTCTGTCAAATCTATACATATACTGAACAAAAAGATAATTACAAATAAATAAAATATCTTCAGTATATCTTCCATGAATATCTTCATAATATCCTTGTTTATCTTTACCCACGATCTCTTCATCATTATCTTCACATTACCTTATAAGCAGCATTAAGTCTTGGCAGCATTAACTACTAAGCAGCACTAACCACTAGCAGTACTAACTAGATAAGCAGTACTAACTTTGTTCAAGCAGCACTAACTTTGACTAGCAGTATTAACTACTAGCAGCAGTAATACTCAGCAGTATTAACTTTGAAATCTTCTAGCAGTAGTAATTCTGAACTAGCAGCATTAAAGACTTGTTCACATCTTCAGTTCCCAACAATCTCCCCCTAACTTGACTTTTAGGAAGAGAAGTCAAGTTCTTCAGATGCTCCCAAAATACCATTCTTCAGATCCCTGTATCAACATTTATCCCCAAACTTTGATTGATCATTCTCTGAATCAGATATTTGGCCATTTCTGAGTTTTCAACACATCCAAGCTTCTTCTTCAGCATTGCATGAAGCTTAAGTCTGCTGTGATTGTATACTCTATCCACTAGGAAGTATTCTATGTGATTTCTATCCAAAGTCACTGCATATACTCCACTAGTTTCATATAGAGTCCAATTGGTGACTGCTTGAAATACATTTCTTATGACATGCTCTACTTCTTCAGATTTGAACATCATACACAGATACTCCATCACCAGTTTTGTAATTGAAATCCCTGGAGCTTTTAACTGATCTGCATACAACTTCATCCCTATTTCAAACATTTCTTCTATATCAGATCTAGAGCATGTTCTGACAATCTTAGCCCAAGTGTTGAATACCTCATACTTATCATCCTTCCTCTTGAGCCTAATATACTCCTTTCCATCCACTGTCAATGTATCCCAGTGAATAACTTCAGGAGGCTTTATTCCAACAGGTTCTGTTGAAATTGGTTCAGGAACTTTGTCCATCACTACCATGTACATCTTTAAATCATCAGTACTTGAAGATTTTTTTATTTCAGATGACTCAGGTGCCCCTTCTTCTTCAGCAACCTTCTCAGCCTCTCCTTCAGCTATTCTAGGCTTCTTGATTGACTTTCTCCTTGCCATCATCTTGGTTCTCTTTAAAGTCCTTAGACTTTCACCCAAAGTGGCTTCTTTCTTTGGTGGTGTTTCTTGCTCATCTGGAAAAGGTTTTTCTATCATGAAATCATTACTTTCTTTCATTCTATTCTCCATCTCCACCCTGGCAGTTTCATTTCCTTGAAGCTTAGTCATTTCAGAATTGTACAGCTCCTTGATCTGCTCAAATGTCATCTTGGAGAACATCTCCTTTCTGACTCCTATAGCACCCTTGAGAAAAATTATCATCTTGTTTCTCTCTTGAGTACCAAGAAAAGTCTTTGAGGGTTGTCTCTTCTTTGCAGCTGTTTTCATCACCACAGATTTCTTCAAAGATGCTGCTTTCTTCTGTGCAAGTTCAGTTGCCAGGCTTTGTTGATAGGCTTCATTTAGTTCAGCAGCTAGAGCCTTTGCCATCTCCCTGTCCTTTTCAACCTGAACTCTTTCTTCCTTTTCAATATCAGCCTGCATCTTCCTGGCCAAGGCTTCATCTGATTCAACCAACCTTTGCTTTTTGACTGGTTGATCAGATTCCACCATCTTTGCTTTTCCTTTGTTTTTGTTCATTACCTTCTTACTGTTATCTTTTTTTGATCACTTCACCTTGTTCTTTGATGACTACTCCTTTGGTCTTTGAAGTGACCTTGGGAGTATCATGTTTGGCTTTAAGTAAGGTTTCTGCAATCTCAAGATCTGTTAAAACTTCTTTCACAGTTTCTGCTGCTTTGCTTATTTCAGCAGTACTAACCATTTCTGCTGCTTTGATTGAACTAGCAGCATTAATGATTTCTGTTGCTTGCTCTGTTACTGCTGCTTGTTCTTTTATCTCTGCTTGCACTGATTCTCTTTCTGTTTCTGCTTCTTGCTCCCCCTCAACATCAAATCTCTCCCCCTCACCACCATATTTCATCCCATCAAGCTCCCCCTTTTCTGTAGCTTCTTCCATGTTGATCTCCCCCTTTTTGGGAGCATCATTCCCAGATTTCCTTCTCCTGAGCACAAATTGTCTCTTCTTCTTTTTCTGTACTAGTTTCATCACCAAGGTCTTGAGTTTGGTAATCTGCACTTGTTGGGACAAGATTACCAATTTCATGTCTTCAATTTCTTTCCCTTGTTTGAGAACATCTTGGTTGATGTTGCCCATTGTTTCCATCAATTCATAGTAAGAATATTTGTCCTCACCCTCTCCAGAAGTGTTACCCTCTTTTGAAGGATCATTGGATCTTTTTGTAGTGGAAGTCTTCTGCCTAGCAGAAGCACTAACCACCCCCTTGGTTTCTTGGCACCGGGGACCTTTGAATGATTGCTCATTCAAAGTTGCCATGGGGAAGGTCTTATGTATGTTACCACTGACCTCCTCTGAACTAGCAGGAGTAGTGGCAACCTTCTCACCCATATGCTCTTCCTCCTCCTCAGAGAGCACCTCCTTTGGGTTGGGAGACACCCCTGTGGTTTCCCTATGGATATTCTCTAAGGGAGAATTTTCCCTTAGAGGGCTAGTAGGCTTAGTTGTTGATGGTACAAGAGGGGAAGGAGCCTTCTTTACCTGTTTCCTTTTGTAAGTATGGGTGATTGGTGAAGTAGGTTTATCAAGAAGAGACTGGGGAATTGATTTAGAGTGGGAAGGTTGGGATTGGCTAGCAGTGGGTTGGTCTAATGGAGGTCTTGACCCTGCTGCCATACCTTCATTAGTTTGGGACACCACCATCATTGTAGAGAACAATGGGGTGTCAACTCCTTCCGAGTCCAGAGGGGATCTTTTCATGTTTGAAAAGACCTTTCCTTTAGGAATTTTTGGTACATATACCCCATCAAAATGAGGTATATCCGTCAATTCATGGTTAATTACTTCTTGGACAAACCTGGGGTACATATAAAAGCTCTTTTTACTTCCCAAGTTTGAGACAAGATCATGAAAAATCATTTGAGAAAAATTATACTTTCTGGCAGTGGCCAAGCACACCAAAGCATAAGCAATGGTGCTACTAAATTCACTCCATCCAGTAGTCTTTTTAGATATGCAGTGCATAAGGATATGGACAAAGAAACGCCATTGGGGTGAAAATTTGGCTTTTGAGAACTTGAACACACCCAATGAGCCTCCATACCCCATTCTTGTAAGAGTAGAAAATAGATCATCATTAGAGATAGAAGTTATACCAGAGACATCGTCTAGACGTAGACTGATGCGAAGTACCTCTTCAGTAACTGTCAAGGGTTTGTCACACACCCTTGTTTTGATCATTTGCGCACCATTCTCAGTAACAATGGTGGCATTTGCCCAGAATTGCCGCTGATGCTCTATGAAGATGGTAGGAGATAGAGTGAGAGCATGGGCAATATGGCTTGACTTCAGAAAGTCGACTATCTGGTGAAAACCTTCAGCTTGTTTTGGCTTTTGGAGCATCGCTATTTCATTGTGTTCGTCTATGAACGCCATGGATGCCATTGACCTTGAAGATTCTTGCCTGAGAACTTTGAACTTGAGAGAGAAAGGATTTAGAGCGCAAGTGAACAGTATGCAAAGAGTCGTTATGAGCTTTTAGGCGGGCAAAGAGTATTTATAGTATTCGGGACATAAGCAGTATTAACCTATAGCAGTATTAACTACTTAGCAGTATTAACTGAAAGCAGTATTAACTACTAGCAGTATTAACTGAAAGCAGTATTAACTACTAGCAGTATGAACTGAAAGCAGTATTAACTACTTAGCAGTATTAACTGAAAACAGTATTAACCACTAGCAGTATTAACTGAAAGCAGTATTAACTACTAGCAGTATTAACTGAAAGCAGTATTAACCACTAGCAGTATTAACTGAAAGCAGTATTAACCACTAGCAGTATTAACTGAAAGCAGTATTAACTACTAGCAGTATTAACTGAAAGCAGTATTAACTACTAGCAGTATTAACTGAAAGCAGTATTAACCACTAGCAGTATGAACTGAAAGCAGTATTAACTACTTAGCAGTATTAACTATACACTGGCAGTATTAATAATACACTGGCAGTATTAATAATACACTGGCAGTATTAATAATACTTACTCTTTTCAACTTATGATGAACTGAGGACTGCTATGAATTCCCTGAAAAGAAAGATTAGAACCACCAAGAATACATAATATACAGGTATTGAACCACTTTTTGAGAAGGAGTTTATTCAGAGTTGATCATTCCCACACTTGTTACCAAGAAAGTGAATCTACCCACATCAAAGGCTTTGGTGAATAGATCAGCAAACTGGTTGTCAGTATGAACCTTTACAACTTGAATAAGTTTCTTTTCATTACAGTCTCTTATGAAGTGATACCTGATTTCAATGTGCTTTGTTTTTGAGTGCTTGACAGGATTATTCACAATGCTAATAGCACTGCTGTTATCAATAAAAATTGGAGTGTGTAGAAAGGTTACCCCATAGTCCAGCATTTGATTTTGAATCCATAAGACTTGAGAACAGCAACTTGCAGCTGCTATGTACTCTGCCTCTGTTGTAGATGTGGACACTGTGGTTTGTTTCTTGCACTGCCAAGACACTAGTCCTGCACCCAAAAACTGACATCCTCCAGAAGTAGATTTTCTGTCCAAGTTTGCTCCACCTAGATCACTATCTGAGTATGCAAGTAGGTCAAAGGATGAGTCATGAGGATACCAAAGTCCCAATCTGGGTTGCCCTTTGAGATATTTGAAT
The DNA here is from genome assembly GCA_954870635.1 of Arctium minus. Lineage (NCBI taxonomy): Eukaryota > Viridiplantae > Streptophyta > Magnoliopsida > Asterales > Asteraceae > Arctium > Arctium minus. The sequence goes on along the minus strand of OX941080.1, from coordinate 37,150,079 downwards.
ATCCTCTTAACAGCTTGATAGTGAGATTGCTTTGGCCTAACTTGGAATCTTGCACATACACAGACTGGAAACATTATATCTGGCCTAGAGGCTGTAAGATACATGAGAGAGCCAATCATGGATCTATAATGATGAACATCCATATCCTCCCCCTCAAGATCTGCTGTTATCTGCTTGTGTGTCTCCATAGGTGTGCTGGCAGGGTTGGAATCTGAGAAACCAAACTTGGTTAGAATGTCCTTCACATACTTGGACTGACAGATAAAGATTCCATCTGACTTCTGTTGAACTTGGAGTCCTAGGAAAAAAGTAAGTTCCCCCATGGAACTCATTTTGAACCTTTGATGCATTAGTTCCTCAAACTCCTTGCACATGTTGTCTCTTGTGGATCCAAAAATGATATCATCAACATAGATTTGGACCAGCAAGATAGCCTTCTTCTTTCTCTTGATAAATAGAGTCTTATCAATGACTCCTCTTTCAAAGCCATTTTCCAAGAGATAGGATGACAGTGTGTCATACCATGCTCTTGGAGCTTGATGCAGTCCATAAAGTGCTTTCTTCAATTTGTATACCCTGTCTGGATAGCTTAGGTTTTCAAACCCTGGTGGTTGACAGACATATACTTCTTCTTCAATTGAGCTATAAAGAAATGCACTTTTCACATCCATTTGATAGACTTTGAATTTCATATAAGAAGCATAAGCCAGGAATAATCTAATTGCTTCTATCCTGGCCACAGGTGCAAATACTTCATCATAGTCTATTCCCTCTTCTTGTGTATACCCTTGAGCCACCAGCCTTGCTTTATTCCTTATCACAATTCCTCTTTCATCTCTCTTATTCCTGAAGACCCATTTTGTTCCTATTGCTCTTTGGCCTTTAGGAAGGTCTACCAGATCCCAAACATCTTGCAGCTTGAATTGCAGTAGCTCTTCTTGCATTGCTTCTATCCAACTGGATTCTTTCATAGCATCATGTGCCTTCTTAGGCTCAAGCTGGGATAGAAAGCAAGAAAGCACTGTATGCTGTTGATCTTTCAATTCTTGTAGCCTGCTTTGATTTCTAGTCATCATAGGAGAGGATATATCTCCTATTACCAGTTGTGGAGGATGATTCTTTTGAATTCTGGTGTGATGATTAGGTTCTTCATTAAGTCCCACCTCTAGATTTGAGTCATTCAACTCAACTGAGGTGTTTTCAGCAGCTACTTCTGATTCTTTATTGACTTGAGTCTCCTCATCTCTTCTTTCTTCTTCACTCTGACTTGATTCAGTAGATGGTTCCTTTTCACAGTCTTCAATAGTATCTACTGTGGGTATGGGAAAGATCACAGATTGAGATAAACTGTCTTGAACTTGTGTAGTTCCTGATCCTCCACTCCCTGATCCTGCATAATCATCACTACTGGCACCAAAAGAGTTAGTTAGTGAATCAATGTCAAATGGCCACTGAGGACCAGACCCAATTGGATTTGGTGTGTTCTCATTGCATTTGACATTGTCACTTTCTTCAATTATTCTAGAAGAAGAGTTAAAGACTCTGTAAGCCTTACTCTGAGATGAGTAGCCAACAAGAAATCCATCATCTGCATTGCTATCAAACTTACCTAAGTGAGATTTAGTATTGAGAATAGTACAAGGACACCCAAAAGGTTTGAAAAATCCAATAAATGGTTTTCTTTCATTTAAAAGCTCATATGGGGTCTTGTTCTTTGGCTTGACTACTAGAACTTTGTTTTGGACATAACAAGCAGTATTAACTGCTTCAGCCCAGAAGGTAATTGGCAATTTTGAATCAGCCAACAGAGATCTAGCAGCCTCTATTAGTGTCCTATTTCTCCTCTCAGCAACTCCATTCTGTTGAGGAGTCCTAGGGGCACTATATTGTCTCTCAATGCCTTTCTCTTCACAAAAGGTGTTTAGATCAAGATTTTTAAATTCAGACCCGTTATCTGATCTAATGACTTTTACTTTTTGATTAGTTTGGTTTTCAATTCTTAGGATAAAGGATTTGATCAGTCCACTTGTCTCATCCTTAGTCCTTAGAAAATATACCCAAGTAAATCTGGAGTAATCATCAACAATAACCAAGCAATAAGATTTCTTGCCTATACTCATAACATTTGTAGGACCAAACAGATCCATATGCAATAACTGGAGACAAGTAGAAATAGAAGTTAACTCTTTGGTCTTATGAGAAGTTTTATGCTGTTTGCCTTTAAGACAAGCAACACAATGATCATCACATGAAAAGACTTTTGAAGGTAAACCTCTTAAAAGGTTGTTTTTAACAAGTTTGTTTATAGTCTTGAAATTCATGTGACACATCCTTCTGTGCCAAAGAGAGGATTCATCCACAGAAGCTTTTGAAACAAGACAGTTCAGGGATGAATCACTATCAACATTGTCCATATCTAGACAATAAACATTGTCCTTTCTTGGAGTTCTAAGTAGTATCATGCTTTCATCAACTACCTTAAACTCTGGAGCAAGGATCATACACTCTGTGTTAGTAAATAATATGCTATGTTGTTTGTCACAAACCTGTGATACACTTAACAGGTTGTACTTCAATTGATCAACATAGTAGACATCCTCAAATGTCATCTTACCTTTTGTGACATTACCTTTGCCACTTATTTTACCACCAGTAAGATCATTTCCAAAAGCAACATGTCCTCCATTGATATGCTTGAAATCCTGAAGGCATGACATGTTGCCTGTCATGTGCCTAGAGCAACCACTATCAACATGCCAAATGATCTTTCCCTTGAGCTGTTGGTTGCCCTGCACATAAGATAAATCAGTTAGTTTGAAATAGGAACCCAAGTCAAAGTGGTCTTGGGTACCCCTTTCTCATCAAAATACTTGCATTCTTTCTTGACAAGATTTTTAAACTTTGACTCCTCATTTCTGGAGTACTTTGTCACAATGATAGGCTTGGAAACACATTTGCTAGAAGTAGTACTGGTTTTAGAAGTACTAACTGCATTAGCAGCACTTGCATGCTTAGCAGTACTAACCTTATTAGAAGTAGTAACTGTGTTAGCAGTATTCATCTTTGAGGAAGTACTAACAGTATTAGCAGCATTAAAATTTTCAGCAGTACTAACACTGGTAGCAGCAGTAATGCTTCTAGCAGTACTATCTCTGTCAGCAGCACTAACAGTTTTAGTGCTTTTAGGCACCCACATTTTAATACTTTCATTGAAAACCTTTTTCTTCATGGGGCCTTTGTTCTCAACAGGTTTCTTCACTACATGTTTCTTTCCAGCCTTCCTATAACCAACAAGTTTTTGCACAAATCTTTGAAAGTTCATCTGCTGGTTAAAAGGGTTAAAGTAACAGTACTTAGCCAAATGGTTTAACTTTCCACATATGAAACAAGGCTTTGGTCTATTGATTTTACTCAGATCAATGCCTTGTTTTTGTGCCCATTGGTTGTTCCAGTTTCTCTGATTTCCCCTTGGTTTATCATGTTTTTGGGGCTTAGAAGTATTGCATGCACACTGCTTGCAAGGGATAGGGTTCACAACAGTGGTCTGCTTATAATAAACCTTCTTGTTCTTTCCCTCAGTCTTCTCTATCTCATTGGACTTGATCCATTGCTTTCCACATCCCTCATTGGTGATTATGTGGTTTTCTATAGGAATCTCACCACTCACAGTATTGTCTTTATCCTTGACAACTTCTTTCTCAGTTTTATCCTTAACAACTACTTCATCTAAGGGATCTATCTCAGTGGCTCCCTTAGGTAGGTCCTTCCTATCCTTTGTTTCTAACAAATCTGAACTAGGAGGGATGTAGTTGTTGTTATAGGGTGGTGGTGTGGTATTGTACCCTATTCCTCTTCTAAGTTTGTCATGGATTTGATTTTGGAGCAAAGAGTCCATTGCTTTAGAAGCATTGGAAAATTTCTCAATATCCAGCTTGGCTTTCTCAAACTCCCTCTTTATCTTCACATTCTCCTCTTTGGATCTGGTCGGTTGAAGTTCTAAGTCATTCTTCTCCCACTTCCAGTAGTTTGTGTCATAAGAGTGTTGAAGCTCATTGGCTTGAAAACCCTTAATCTGCTCTTCAAATCTCTCAACTATCCTAACATAATCTTTTATGTCCTTTTCCAATCTTTTAAGGTTATCACTCATGTTCTGATTGTGATCCCTATACCTCTTAACAGTGTTAATGCAATTTTGAGTACAAAGATTGGAAGTTACCTCTGTTGGGAGATCAGACACCTCTGCCATTAGAGCTTGGTTCTGGATGGCCTCTTCAGCTTGATCACTCCAATCAAACCCCATGCCTTGTTGAGAGACAAGGGCTTGTGCAGAGTTTCTGTTATTATTGAAACTTCCAGCTTGAGCTTGTTGGTGGTTATTGTTTTGAGGCATTCCACTTCTGCATTCTCTAGCAAAGTGTCCCTTCTGATGGCATTTATAGCATTCCACCTTTGACTTGTCAAAACCTGCTCCATCTTCTCTTCTTTGTGAGAAGTTGTTCCTTCCAGTTCTTTTGATGAACTTCTTAACTCTCATAGAGAGCATGGACATCTGCCATTTAATGTCCATCTCTTCAAGATCATCTGGATGGAGTTGTTCCAAGTCATCATTAATGAGAAAAGAGTTTCCATGACTTGCTAGAAAGGCTTCAAATACAGTTTCAGTGCCTTTCTCTTGAGATGCTCCATTGGCAACATTAACTGATTCAGGGATGGAAGTAGAATCGGTTGATGCTGAAAGGAGTGCAGCATTGTGAACATACCCAGAAGGCCTCTTCTTAGCCTCTACCTCAGATTCAAAAACTCTTAGATCATTATATAGATCATCAAGTTCCTTTTCTTCCAGTTGATCATTCTGTCTGAAAGACACAGTATACATGGTCCATTCATCACTCATGGACCTTAGAAACTTTATGTTCAGATCATCTTGATCAATTTGTACTCCCACTGTAGCAAGTTCACCAATAAGTTTATTGAACCTGTCAAAAGTTTGAGTCATGGACTCATTCTTGGTTGACATAAAGTTCTCATATTGTTGCTTCAGAATGGCTTTCTGATTTCTCTTGGTACTTTTGGTACCTGAGAATCTCTTCTCTAGAGCATTCCAGAGCATCTCTGCATCAGTGCAGTTGTAGAACTGATGTTGATATTCATTGGGGATGGCTAAGAGCAAAGTGCTCAAGGCTTTCATCTCTGTCTGTCTTGCCTTTCTTTCTGCATCAGTTTTTGGTGGAGTTCTCTTTCCATCTGCACCAATCTTTCCTGCTTCAGAAGTACCATTCTCAATTATGTCCCACATAGAATAGTCAGTGAGGAGTATGTACTGCTTGATCCTGATCTTCCACATATCGAATTCATTGGGTCTGAGCATTGGAACCTTTGAGACTAGAGTACTGTTTGATTCTGCAAAGTTTTCCATGATGAGTGAATAGATGTTTCTGAGAGAACAGGCTCTGATACCACTTGTCAGGATCAAATTCTTAACAAGAATAAAATCTCAGAAACAATATCAAAGAAGTTGCGGAATAACACTTTGATATTCAATGAAACAGTAAGCAAACAGTATATGATAAACACTTTGCAAACTTGTATTAAAATCATAAGATTACACACTCAACCTCAATCTTGAAGAACAAGCTCTTTCAAGACGAATTCTACTTCTCTAGAATTAGGAACTATGCCTTGAGGTTGATTCTCTCAAAAAAAAAACTTTAGAATTAAATCTGTAAATCTATTTCTAAACTATTCTGTCAAATCTATACATATACTGAACAAAAAGATAATTACAAATAAATAAAATATCTTCAGTATATCTTCCATGAATATCTTCAGAATATCCTTGTTTATCTTTACCCACGATCTCTTCATCATTATCTTCACATTACCTTATAAGCAGCATTAAGTCTTGGCAGCATTAACTACTAAGCAGCACTAACCACTAGCAGTACTAACTAGATAAGCAGTACTAACTTTGTTCAAGCAGCACTAACTTTGACTAGCAGTATTAACTACTAGCAGCAGTAATACTCAGCAGTATTAACTTTGAAATCTTCTAGCAGTAGTAATTCTGAACTAGCAGCATTAAAGACTTGTTCACATCTTCAGTTCCCAACAGTAATAACTTCCTGAGAAAGAAGTTAGTAGCACCAAAGAATAAACCAATACCAGGTATGTAAACACTTTTTTTTTTAAAACATGAGCTCATTCAGAGTTGATCATGCCCACATTTGTGACCAAGAAAGTGAATCTACCCACATCAAAAGCTTTAGTGAATAGATCAGCAAACTGGTTATCAGTATGAACTTTAGCAACTTGAATTAGCTTCTTTTCATTACAATCTCTAATAAAGTGATACATGATCTCAATGTGCTTTGTTTTGGAGTGCTTGACTGGATTGTTTACAATGCTTATAGCACTGCTATTGTCAATGAAGATTGGAGCGTGAAGAAAGGTTACCCCATAGTCCAGCATTTGATTCTGAATCCATAGAACCTGAGAGCAGCAACTTGCAGAAGCAATATACTCAGCTTCTGTTGTTGATAAGGACACTGTGGTTTGTTTCTTACACTGCCAAGATACTAGTCTTGCACCCAAAAGTTGACATCCACCTGAAGTAGACTTTTTGATCCATATTAGCACCACCCAAGTCATTGTCTGAGTATGCAATCAAGTCAAAGTTGAATTCATAAGGATACCAAAGACCTAATCTAGGTTGCCCTCTTAAGTATCTGAAAATCCTTTTGACAGCTTGAAGATGTGATTGCTTTGGCTTGACTTAGAATCTGGCACAAAAACACACTGGAAACATGATGTCTGGTCTTGAGGCTGTGAGATACATGAGAGATCCAATCATTGATCTATATAGATGGACATCAACATCCTCCCCCTCAAGATCAGCAGTGATCTGTTTATGAGTCTCCATAGGTGTGCTTGCTGGCTTTGAGTCTGTTAAACCATACTTATCCAGGATGTCTTTCACATATTTTGATTGACTTATGAAGATCCCATCTTTCTTCTGTTTCACTTGAAGCCCAAGGAAGAAGGTAAGTTCACCCATTGAACTCATTTTAAAGCTCTTGTGCATCAACTTTTCAAAGTCTCTACACATCTGATCTTTTGTGGATCCAAAGATGATATCATCCACATAGATCTGAACAAGTAGGATGTCCTTCTTACTTCTTTTAATGAAGAGGGTCTTGTCAATTATTCCTCTTTCAAACCCATTCTCCAAGAGATAGGTAGATAGTGTATCATACCATGCTCTTGGGGCTTGATGAAGACCATAAAGTGCTTTCTTCAGTTTGTATACTCTGTCTGGATATGATGGATTTTCAAATCCAGGGGGCTGACAGACATATACTTCTTCATCAATTGTACCATAAAGAAAGGCACTCTTCACATCCATTTGGTATACCTTGAACTTCATGTATGAGGCATAGGCTAGAAATAGCCTAATTGCCTCTACCCTTGCCACTGGAGCAAACACTTCTTCATAGTCTATGCCTTCTTCTTGAGTGTACCCTTGTGCCATAAGCCTTGCTTTGTTCCTGATCACAATTCCTCTCTCATCCTTTTTATTTCTGAAAATCCACTTGGTGCCAATAGCTCTATGACCTTTTGGAAGGTCCACCAAGTCCCAAACTTCTTGCAATTTGAACTGCAGTAACTCTTCTTACATAACTTCTATCCAACTAGAATCTTTCATTGCATCATAAACCTTCTTAGGCTCAATCTGAGGTAGAAAGCAAGAGAGTACTGTGTGTTGCTGATCCTGCAGCTCTTGAAGCCTGCTTTGATTCCTTGTTATCATAGGAGAAGAGATGTCTCCTATGACCAACTCTGGAGGATGATTCTTTTGAGTTCTAGTCTGATGACTAGGTTCTTCATTGATTCCCACATCTAGATTGGAATCATTTAAGTCAGCTGAGGGGATCTCTTCAGCTGCTTCTGGCTCTTCATGCACTGGACTCTCCTCATTTCTTCTTTCTTCTTCACTCTGAATTTGTTCAGTAGCATTCTCCTTGTCACAGACATCAACAGGCTCTATTGGAGGTATGGGAAAGATCACAGACTGAGGAATAATGTCTTATACTTGTACTTGTTCATCCCCTGATCCTCCACTTCCTAAACCTGCACGATAATCACTACTGAAACCCAAACAGTTAGTTAGTGAATCAATGTCAAATAACCACTGAGGACCAGACCCAATAGGATTTGGTGTGTTCTCATTGCATTTGACATTATCACTTTCCTCAATTTTTCTAGAAGAAGAATTAAAAACTCTGTATCAAACTTTCCTAAGTGAGTTTTGATATTGAGAATGGTACAAGGACACCCAAAAGGTTTGAAAAATCCAATAAATGGTTTTCTGTTATTTAAAAGCTCATATGGTGTCTTGTTTTTAGGCTTGACTACTAGAACTCTGTTTTGGACATATCAAGCAGTATTAACTGCTTCAGCCCAGAAAGTAATTGGAAGTTTTGAATCAGCTAACAGAGATCTAGCAGCTTCAATCAGTGTCCTATTCCTTCTCTCAACAACACCATTTTGTTGTGGAGTCCTAGGAGCACTGTATTGTCTCTCAATTCCTTTTTCCTCACAAAAGGTGTTTAGGTCATGATTTTTAAATTCAGTACCATTGTCTGACCTAATGACTTTTACCTTTTGATTTGTTTGGTTTTCAATTCTTAGGATAAAGGATTTGATCAGTCCACTTGTCTCATCCTTAGTCCTTAGAAAATATACCCAAGTAAATCTAGAGTAATCATCAACAATAACTAGGCAGTATGATTTCTTACCTATACTCATAACATTTGTAGGACCAAATAGATCCATATGCAACAACTGAAGAGAACTAGAGATTGTGTTCAACTCTTTGGACTTATGAGAAGTTTTGTGTTGTTTGCCTTTGAGACAGGCAACACAATGATCATCACATGAAAAGACTTTGGAAGGTAAACCTCTTACAAGGTTGTTTTTAACAAGTTTATTCATTGTTTTAAAGTTCATGTGACACATCCTTCTGTGCCAAAGTGATGATTCATCCAAAGAAGCTTTTGAAACAAGATAGTTTAGGGATGAATCAGTTGAAACACTTTCCATATCTAAGCAATATACATTATCCTTTCTTAGAGTTCTTAGTAGTATCATCTTTTCATCAACTACCTTGAATCCAGGAGCAAGGACAATGCATTCAGAATCAGTAAATAATATACTATGTTGTTTGTCACAAACCTGTGATACACTTAACAGGTTGTACCTTAACTGCTCAACATAGAATACATTTTCAAAGGTCATTTTACCTTTGGTTACATCCCCCTTACCACTGATCTTACCTCCATCTGGAGTATTACCAAAGGCAACATGCCCACCATCAATTTTCTTGAAATTCTTGAGGCATGACATGTTCCCTGTCATGTGCCTAGAGCAACCACTATCAACATGCCAGATGCTCTTCCCCTTGAGCTGTTGGTTGCCCTGCACATAAGATTAAACAGTTAGTATTGATTGGGAACCCAAGCCAAAGTGGTCTTGGGTCTCCCTTTCTCATCAAAGTACTTACATTCATTTTTGATGAGATTTTTAAACACAGAGCACTCTTTATTGGAGTACTTTGTCAATATGATTGGTCTAGCAGCACAAACACTAGGAGCAGTACTACCTTTAGAAGTACTAACAGAGTTAGCAGCACTAACAGGTTTAGCAGTACTAACCTTGTTAGAATCACTAACAGAGTTAGCAGTATTAACATTTGAAGAAGTACTAACCATGTTAGTTTTAGCAGTACTAATACTCTTGGCAGCACTAACATTGGTAGCAGTAGTATTGCTTCTAGCAGAACTATCATTGTCAGCAATACTATTTGGGGTAGCAGTACTAACCGTTTTAGTGCATTTAGGAACCCACATATTGACACTTTCTTTAACAGTCTTTTTCTTCATGTGGCTTTTAGATTTAACAGATTTCTTAGCCACATGGTTCCTTTCCTTCTTCCTATAACCCAAGGGTTTTTGCATAGATCTTTGAAAATTCATCTTTTGGTTTATAGGATTGAAATAACAGTATTTGGCAAGATGATTCAATTTGCCACAGATAAAACAAGGTTTTGGTCTATTGATTTTACTCAGATCAACCCCTTGTTTTTGTGCCCACTGATTATTCCAGTTTCTTTGATTTCCCCTCTTTTTATCATGTTTTAGGGGCTCAGATTTCTTGCATGCACACTGTCTGCAAGGAACAGGATTCACAACTGTGGTTTGTTTATAATGGACCTTACCAGACTTTCCCTCTGTCTTCTCTATGTCCTTTGATTTGACCCAAATCTTTCCACGCCCCTCATTGGTAATGATGTGATTCTCTAGGGGAATCTCACCACTCACATTGTTCTCCTTACTCTTACCAACCTCTTTCTCAGTCTTATCCTCAACAACTACCACATCTAAGGGATCTATCTCAGTGGCTCCCTCAAGCAAGTCCTTCCTATCTTTGGTTTCTAGCAAATATGACGTAGGAGGAATGTAGTAGTTGTTGTTGTATGGTGGTGGTGTGGTATTGTACCCAATTCCTCTTCTCAATTTGTCATGAATCTGAGTTTGTAGTAAAGAGTCCATTGCTTTAGAAGCATTGGAAAACTTTTCCACATCAAGCTTAACCTTGGTTAGCTCCTCTCTCAACTTTTCACTCTCCTCTTTAGATTTGTTCAGTTGGAGTTCTAGATCCTTTTTCTCCCACTTCCAGTAATTGGTATCATATGAGTGTTGGAGTTCATTGGCTTGAAAACCTTTAATCTGTTCCTCAAACCTCTCAACAATTCTCACATAGTCTTTTATATATTTTGCTAACCTCTTAAGGTCATCACTCATGTTCTGATTGTGATCTCTGTACCTTTTAACAGTGTCTATGCAAGTTTTAGAACAGAGAGTAGAACTTACCTCAGTTGGGAGATCAGATACTTCTTCCATAAGAGCTTGATTTTGGATAGCCTCTTCTGCTTGATCACTCCAGTCAAACCCCATTCCTTGTTGAGAAACAAGGGCTTGAGCAGAGTTTCTGTTGTGATTGAACCTTCCAGACTGAGCTTGTTGGTGGTTGTTGTTGTGAGACACTCCACTTCTGCATTCCCTGGCAACGTGTCCCTTCAGATGACATTTATAGCACTCCACCTTTGATTTATCAAAGCCTACTCCATCTTCTCTTCTTTGGGAGAAGTTGTTCCTCCCAGTCCTCTTTATGAACTTCTTCACCCTCATGGAAAGCATGGCCATCTGCCATTTAATATCCATCTCTTCAAGATCATCAGGATGAAGTTGTTCCAAGTCATCATTAATTAAAGAGGAATTTCCATGGCTGGAAAGAAAGGCTTCAAACACAGATTCAGTGCCTTTTTCTTGATTTGCTCCATTAGCAGCATTAACTGATTCAGGGTTAGCATTAGAATCAATTGATGCTGATAGAAGTGCAGCATTATGAATATATCCAGAAGGTTTCTTCTTTGCCTCCACCTCAGCTTCAAATACTCTAAGGTCATTGTACAGATCATCAAGTTCTTTTTCTTCCAATTGTTCATTCTGTCTGAACGAAACAGTGTACATGGTCCATTCATCTCCAAGGGACCTCAAGAACTTTCTGTTTACATCATCTTGATCAATTTGTACTCCCATAGTAGCTAGTTCACCAATTAGCTTGTTAAACCTGTCAAAAGTTTGAGTCATGGACTCATTCTTAGTTGACATAAAGTTTTCATATTGTTGCTTCAATATTGCCTTCTGATTTCTCTTGGTACTTTTGGTACCAGAGAATCTATTTTCTAGAGCATTCCAGAGCATCTGTGCATCAATGAAATTGCTGAATTGGTGTTGATATTCATTGGGAATAGCCAAGAGCAGTGTGCTCAAGGCTTTCATCTCTGTCTGTCTTGTCTTCCTTTCTGCATCTGTCTTTGGTGGGGTCCTTTTTCCATCTGCACCAATCTTTCCTGCATCAGATGGGCCATTCTCAATGATGTCCCACATGGAGTAATCTGTGAGGAGAATGTATTGCTTGATTCTAATATTCCACATGTCAAATTCATTGGATCTGAGCATTGGAACCTTTGAGACAAGAGTACTGTTTGATTCAACTGTGTTTTCCATGATGAATAAGATTTCTGAGAATACTAGCTCTGATACCACTTGTCAGGATCTGAATTCTTAACAAGAATAAACACTCAGAAACAATATTAAAGGAGTTTGCGGAATAACACTTTAATATTCAAAGATCAATGAAACAGTGAATCATAATAACAACCTGTAAACTTTATTGAATGGTTATAAAGCTACAAGATTTCACACACAACCTCAATATTGATGAACAGGCTCACCAATACGAATTCTACTTCTCTAGAACTAGGATTATAAACCTTGAGGTTGATTCTCTCTAAGAAAACTAAAAACTCAGAATTATTCTCTATTCTAAAGATACAAACTATTCTATACATATACTGAAGATAAAAGATAATTACAAAGAATAAAAGATCTTCAGTATAATCTTCAAAAGTTATCTCCAAGCCTTCCATGAATATCTCCATTCAGTACAACTGTCATCCTTGCCATATGAAGTCTTCATCTCATAAGCAGTATTAAGTCTTCAACAGCATTAATACTTTGAGCAGTATTAAGTTCAGCAGTACTAACTACTAGCAGTACTAAAATTGCTTAGCAGTAGTAACTTCATTAAGCAGTATTAATCTTGACTAGCAGCATTAATCTTTCTCAGCAGTAGTAACTTCAGAAGTAGTAACCATTTAGTGCTAGCAGCATTAACCATACTTGTATAATTTTGAATTCCCAACAAGTATGAAAGAAAAATGAAAGAGAGACATGATCTGAATATTCAACAACCCTTCCCTGACAGTAAAGAAGGCACTCCTACAAAAGAAAGGGCAGAAGTCAAGAAAGAAGAAACACTAGCCCAGAAGATCAGAGTTGTTAAAAGAATGAAGTCTATTGCTTCAAAGAAACAGGCAAAAAGGCCAAGGATTGAGGAAGTGGAGAAAGAAAAGAAAGTAAAAGAATGAATGCAGAACCATCAGAACCTACTGTTGCACCTCCTACAGAGCATGTTGAAACTGAGCATAGTCAAGAACAGTCAAGTCAATCTGATGTGCAGTTTGATTTGTACATGACAGTAACAGATGAAGAACCAATGAAAGCTGATCCTATCTCAGTGAATGCTCCTGAAATCATTCATTGGGATACACTCTTGGACAAAAGAACAGAATACATCAGAATCAAGAGAATGGATGATCAGTATGAAGTTTATTCAACCTGGGGAAAGATCATCAGAAGTTGTTCCAGAACAGATTTGGAGGAGATGTATAAGGTTTGTCTGAATCTATATGGTGAAGTGTTGAAAGGGGTTGGGATGAATCTAATAAAGATGGTCATGGAGTTTTTATGCATGATGTTTGATTCAGATAGAGTGAAGTATCTTATCAAAGACCTGCATCATGAAAATGGTTTAAAAAGAATTGATCATTAGATGTTGTTTGAAAGATGTGGAGTCTATGTCTTAACCATTGATAAAAGCTATCATGAGTATTACTTGGTGGATAAGGTATATGACCACAGCAAAGAAAAGTTGCAAGGGATGTTGAAAGCTAAGCTGGTATGTGCTAAAGGTTCAGAAATGGCCAGAATTGTGATCAAAAGAACAATCAATCAAAGCCTAGGTTTGAATCCTGATCTAGGAATCTGAGCAGATATTTTGAAAGCATCATGAAGACCACATCTTGAAGAACTTAACTTCTTGAATTGAAAAGTTAAGTTAGTGGGAGATTGTTGGGTCTAAAATATGATAAGTCCAGTTAGTGCTGCTAAGTGCTGAAAGAATTAATACTGCTGAAGATTTTAATACTGCTACTCAAACGTATTACTACTGCTTGTAGGATTACTACTGCTAGAGGTATTAATACTGCTTGAAAGTTAATACTGCTAGTAGTTAGTACTGCTTGAAGAATTACTATTGCAATCATGGTTAGTACTGCTGAGGATGAAAATTAATGCTGCTCATGAAGATAAAGATGGATTGATTGCTTGATGCGAATGACTAGGAGCTAGAGATAATGTTAAAGATAATTATGGACTGGATGCTGAAGATCAATATTATTTTCATATTTATCTTGTAATTTGTTTTGTATATATAGATACATAGAGATTGAAAAAAGGGAATACACAGATATACATTTTTGTTCTAAGAGAGAATTAGCCTCAAGGTTCTTTGTAGTCCTTTCAATAGAGAAGTATTGAACGTCTGTTGAGCCTGTGGTTGTAATCATTAAGTTAATTCAATATAACTTGTGATTTGATCCATACACTGTTCTATTGATTTAGTGTTAAAGTGTTATTCCGCAAACTTCTTTAACAAAGTTTCTGAGTGTTAATTAAATTCTTGTTTAGAATTTCGATCTTGACAGAATATGTAAATATTCTCTATGATTTTATTAGAATATTCTCTATGATTTTGTAAATATTCCCCAATATCTTTTGTGATAGTTTCCTAAAATGTACCTCCATACCTTTTGTATATATATGTCATCTTAATAAAATGGACAAGGAAGATTCATTCTTTCAGAGATCTATCCATATAGCATATGTTGTATCAGCATACATTATGCTTCTTGATATCTCTTTTGATATAGATTTCAACAGCCATGAAACAACGATATCGTTACTTCGCTGCTAGGAATCCAACAAAATTGGATCGGATTCATCTGGTCTCATGAGATTACCGTTGAGAAACCCAGTTTTGTTCTTGACATTGAGAGCGACGATAACTGCTCGACTCCAGGATGCGTAATTGTCTCCAACAAGATGTTGTAATACTAAAGCCATCCTTGGAGTATCAGAACGATGCAAAAAATATGGATGCATTCTGGTGGCAATTGCTTACGAATCAGAGACGAAGACGTTGCACTTGAAGTGGATGACACCATATGAGTATCAAAAATCGAGTATCAGAAACTCGAAATGAATAGAAGAATAGAGAACAAAGAACTCCGCAGATCTAATCAGAACAAATCGTGAAGAATCAAAAAAGAATCTGGAAGAAACGCTTCAGAAGAACACGTCTTGCTCTGATACCATTTTGTGGAAAAAGAGAGAAATTTGTATTCTTGAATTAATGAATAATATAGAATACAACCCTATTCATTCATCAATTTCTAACCATTAAATAGAATTAACAAAATATCTAACAAATCACCAATACATAATTACTATACTACCCTTAAAGACGTGCTATAATACATTGAATAAAACAACTATCAACACATTTCCAGGCATATATAACTAATATGCAGGAAAGACTCTTTGAATCAACAATTAAACTTCGACTAATGATACAAAGTTATTCTGAGTCTTTTAATAAGCGTCCATCCGTATAGGTCCATGGTTTTCTGGATCCCTTTAATTATTTGTTTACACTTCTTTAGGAGTTTTGCTTCTGTAAGCCTATTTCGATTGTGCCACTTGAGGGCAGCGACGTAGTTTGTTGGTGGCGTAGGAGGGCGACATGGTGGTTTGATTGACCATGAGAGGAGAGAAGAAATTAGGATTTGGAAGGGAAAAAAACTTAGAGCATCTCCAACGCGTTCTCTATAATTTCTCTAAAATAGAGAACTAAAAGTTAAAATCTCTGAAAGAACTTACATTCAACTCCAACGGATTCTCCATTTTAGTAATTTAACACAACTTATATTATTATAATATTCTCTAATTTATCATCCCAATACACTTTCAACAACTTTATATAAAATGATAAAAGTTAAATCTCATTGGTGGGATTGAATAAAATAATCATTTCTCTCTCCCACCATCAAGTTTTAGAGAATTCTCTAAACTTGGAAAATTTTCAAGTTTTGTCTATTATAGAGAACAAGATAGCAAAGTTGTTGGATAAGTGTAGGGTGTGTTTGGTACGCAGAACAGGCCATGACATGACAGAGAAAGGACTTGACAGAACACGACATGACAAGTTAAATGACAGTGGGCTGGATGATGAGAAGACGTATTTTAGGTTTTGGTTTTTAACAAAGAGTATATTAATCTAAATACTGTTGTTCTACTTAGAGGGCATTTAGTTCATTATAAGGAATGAGAATGAAAATGAAAATTGGAATACAGGAGATGAGAATAGGAATGAGCATTGCATTGATGTTGTTTGGTTAAACCAATATAATTAATAAAAAAATGTTTTATATAATATTTTTAATACAAATATGTGACATCCAACACGAAAATAAAAAAAAATTACATTCAACATTGACAAAGAAGGAACGCATGAGAAAATATGAATGAGTGGGAATGAAATTTCCATTCCCCACAATTTGTCCAGGAATGAAAATTAATGGGTTTGAGGTAATGTGTCTATTATATTATATCAAACCAAACAACAATTTTCATTATCATTCTCATTCTCATTCTTTACCCCTCAATACCACAACCAAACACCCCCTTAGTTCCAAGGGATTGGAGTGGGATAAACGTGTCCCATGCTTGTTCCACTTAGTTCTAGCGTGTCCAACATATGGTCACGCCAAACATGGGACAAGTCTGTTATGTTCTGTCAAACGACTAAGAGAACGAAAACTCATTTTTTTTCTATTTTAGAGAAGATGATGGAGATACTCTTATGCTCTTGATGCCATGTGTGAATAATGTGACGGTTCAACCCAAATTAATGAGAGCCCCGACCTTAGATCTATTTATAATAATAAAGGTTTACATCATATTACCATTTTTCCTTTAGGTATCCTATAATATCCATCCATATTTGTAGGTCTCATTATTCACTATTAAAATGTCATATAATTCATCAATACAATTTTGTTAACACGAACAATGTTTCAATTAAATCTGTATATGTCAACTTCTTCCATGGGATGTTTATAAGAATGGACACCTCATCCTACATAACAAAAGTGAATCTAGTTAAACTGTCTCTTTTGAAAAAGATAGACACATAGTACAAAAGTAAGAACTTAGTTATGTTCAGAAAGTTTTGACACCAGTACCCTTCATGACGGGTGCAAAAGTCTACTCTGATACCATAATAAATTGGTTTGGGTAGAACTCGCTTTCAAAATCTAGCTCAAAGAAAGAGGGTGCCCGGACCCCATATATGTACCAGACGAACCCTTTTACCCAATAAAAGGTCTTGACAATCGATCGTGACGATGGGTGGGACAAATACTACTTCAATACTACTTTTACAGGGATTCTTTATGTTGGTGATTTTAGTGTCACCAGACATTTAAGTGTAATTGGTTATAACACGAGTACTAATGGGTTTCAAACTGTGATCTAATACAAGTTAGGTGGTGCGGAGTGCACACTTGTTATAAGACGAGTTTGATCCCGGACACGATGAAATGGCAGGGGGTCAAGGGGCAACGCCCTTGCCGGTGATCCAAGAGGCAGAGCCTCTTAAGGCGTGGCAGAGCCTCTTAAGGCACGACAGAGCCTCTTAAGGCACGTCAGAGCCTCTGATGGGCGTCTCTGGACCAGCTCTGGTGTCTATTTTTGGACTAAATCTGCATTTAATGCTCAGTTATTTTCTGCCCTTAATTTTAGCTAAATTGATTGTAACCGACTATAATTAATAGTAATTTGCAATCATTGTCATTTCCGTTATTTCCTATTTTACGAATGAGACTAGTATATATACCGTATATACTTATGTTTTAGACTCACGATTTTAAACAATCTCTACATACTCTCCAGCGAATTTGCTCTCGTTTTTGTGCCTAAAAACGTGAATGTTCTTGAGTCTTATCCCATATTGGATTTCGTGCAACCCAGGCATATTGGATTTCGTGCAACCCAGGCATAGGGTCGAAATACCAATTCGGAAAGTGACTTACACGATTCTCAAAAAATCCGGTCATCTGATCGACTACTTTTCCCCCGATCTCTAACACTTTATTCCAATATTCATCCCAACGTACCCCACGTTTATTCGAAGAAATATGAGGAAGAACCTTAATAAAATGCCTCTCATTAATCTAAGGGGTTGTTTGTTTTTTAAAAAAATCTCTTAATGACTCTTAAGTCTGAATCGTTCAGACCTTTTTACATAACACCTCTTATTAATCATAACTAAAATAAGACTTCAGACTTTAGACCTCTTAAAAAACAAACGACACCTAAGTAATCCAGGGACCTTTGTGCAAAACTGTGTGCACTATTTCTTCGTAAAGCAGTAAGCCAAATCCTTCGGTTTGTTTTAAACAACAAAGACAATAATTAATTCTTGATCTTGTCAATGTAGTTTACCATTTAGCTTTTGGACTAAAGTAAATTGTAGGCAAACTGTTTAAAAAGAGAATATTAACTAGGTTCCAATTTTCACTTGACCACTAATCCATCGCCAAGTCACCACCAATTACATGTGTTTTTCTGTAATTTTGAAAATATTTGTGTTCCTATGTGCTATGACATTTGCTTTTCTGTATATATATTGTTGACAACTCCCTCTGATTCACAGTGGTTTTCTTCAAAATGGAGTTGAAGATATTAGAACAGTACATATTGGGAGGGATCATAGCTACTTGGTTAGGTTTTGCTTTGATCTATTTCTTGGGCATGAAAAAAAGCAAACCAGCTGATGGTGGTTTAGATTTGCATAAAAAAGCCAATGAGTTGGTTTGGACTCGGCCGCAGAACGATGGAGCCCCAGACGTTATCATTGTTGGTGCTGGTGTAGCTGGTGCAGCCCTTGCTTATAGTCTTGGCAAGGTAGGCTTCTTTTCTTTTTCTAGAAGTAGGATTCATAATTAGTTTTCATAATTAATTATATTTACTTCTTCCATTCATATCTTTCTGGTTCCGTATTCGTGCAAAATGATCAGGATGGAACCCGATTGATGAAAATAGAAAGAAAGAAAACAGACAATCAATATATAGAGACTCCGACTAATTCCTTTAGTTCTACGTTTATAGGATGGCCGACGAATTCTTGTCATAGAAAGAGACCTGGGATTGCAAGATAGAATTGTTGGTGAATTGCTCCAACCTGGTGGCTACATGAAATTGATCGACTTGGAGTTAGAAGGTATGGAATTAAGTTACCACTAGTTACCAATGGTGAGACATGAACAGAGGCCTCATGTCAACCTAGCACCACAAGAAATTCGGTTTTTTAGGACGCTTAATATGTATAAATGTCATGATAGAGATTGTTTTATAGGACTCAAAACAATTATACATCCTATTTAAAAGGTGTTATAAAATAAGCTGATAGGACGACTTTGGACGTCCTAGAACCCTTTTGAAAAAAACGTCCTATTAGCCTTTTTATGTCATTATTTGAAAAACCTTCTTATAAAAATAAGTTTCCTATTAAAAGATATGTTCATAGAAAAGTATCATATAAAGAAAAACTCATAGAACATTTTATTTTAAAAGTGTCCTTAAAAGCATGTTAATTCTCCCAAAAGCGTTGTATCACTGACACTTTTACATAGAACGCATAATTGATTGGTCATATACAAAAATCTATTAGAACATTTAGACATATTAATTTGACGTCCTATAAAGTTGACTTAATTTGTTGTATTCTAGCCATCTTTTTCGGGTCCATCTCTCTTAAACAGCAGATAGAAAAAGCACAAAAATACACGTTAAAAACCATTTGAAGAGCACTGATACCGACAGAAATGTCATATAGTGTTCTACGAGTTCAAACGTTGTATTTCTTTTTGTTACAGATTGTGTAGAAAACATCGATGCTCAAAAGGTGTTTGGGTATGCTTTGTTCAAGGAGAATAAAAGCACTAGATTGGCTTACCCATTGGAGAAATTCACAAGAGATGTTTCAGGCAGGAGTTTTCACAATGGGAGATTTGTTCAACGAATGCGAGAGAAGGCTGCAACGGTCCCAAAGTAATTAATCGCTGTTACCTTAAATCCAGAAGTCATTTTTGATATTCAGTTCCTTAACTATCCTATACTTTCAGTGTGAGGCTTGAACAAGGAACAGTGACATCTCTTTTCGAAGAGAAAGGAGCTATCAAAGGCGTCCGCTACAAGACCAAAGCCGGCCAAGATATCACGGCTAATGCTCCGCTTACTATCGTCTGTGATGGTTGTTTTTCGAATCTGAGACGTGGTTTGTGCAAACCTGAAGTAAGCATAACTATCATCCAAGATTTTCACACACTACAACAAAATCTGCTTTATAAGACACAAACGATGTCCAAATATCATAATAGACTGCTTTATTGGACTTAGGCTTAAAGTTCAAACAATTGTGTGTCGTGTGTTTTAATAACTTTTGTAATAAAGTGTCATATTAATTCTTTTATTAGACGTTTTTTTAATATACATTTTTTCAAATAACGACATTAAAAACTAATGTGGCGTTTAATTTCAAAATTGTCTTAAAAACTTGTTAGGACGTCTAAAAGCGTCCTATCAACTTATTGTAACAAATTTATATATGACGCGCAATTTATTGGTCCTACAAACTGAATTCATATTAAACAATATATTAGGACACTTAAACATAATATGATGTCTTATAAAACCAATTTTGTTGTAGTGACATATAAGGGGCCGTTTACCCAAATGCTTACTCGGTAAGCGCTTACCAATAAAACTCGACACACTAACTTGCTTTATCGGGTAAGATTTTAATTATCACGATGGTATCTTATACAACAATTTACCCGGTAAACGCTTACCCGGGTAAGAGTTGCCACTCTCTCTTACCGGGTAAGAGTCTTCATCCTTATCCTCGCTCTTACCGGGTAAGATCTTATCCTCTTGTCATCTTCATCCGCTATGGTAAATTCTCCGGTAAGCACTTACCCGGTAAGCATTTTGTAAACGGCCCCTAAGTGTATGCATTCATAATGAAGTCTCATGATCAGGTTATCTGCAGGTAGAGATCCCATCTTCTTTTGCTGCGTTACTTTTGAAGAACTGTGAGGCTCCATACCCGAATTACGGACATGTTATCTTGGCAGATCCTTCACCAATCTTGTGCTATCGTATCAGTAGTACCGAGATCCGGTGTTTAGTTGATATCCCAGGGAAGAAGATCCCTTCTGTTGGCAATGGTGAAATGGCTCTTTATTTGAAGACTAAGGTTGCTCCTCAGGTATGATTTCCTGCAACAATCTTCCCTTTTGACATCTTATTAGTCGTTTTAGGCCCATTGCACACATTTGCTAAGCAAAATGTTAGTAATTTTAGTGTCATCGGCCATTTTGGATTATTTCAAAGCATAGACTTCGTGGAACCAGGGACGGACCCAGAAATTTTTTTATACGGTGGCACCACATAATATAGACAAAAAAATTTACAAAAAACACGGTTTTATCGACGTGTCTTCATCTTTTTACCGACGTTAAACATTGTTTGATGTGTTTTTTTTGGCCTAATTCCACCATTTCGAGGAATTTTTAAAGTTTTTTGCTTAATTTCGACGAATTTTTTATCTTTTTATTGATTTCGAGTGATTTTTTTCGGTTTTTTTTTGTTGATGTCAGGAGTTTTATTCGGTTTTTTGGTTGATTTCAAAAGGCTTTTTTTGGTTGATTACAAGTTACGGTTGCACCTTCTTGAAGTTTTCAAAATAATACGGTAGCACCTTCCAAAACGATACGGTTGCACCTTTCACGAACCTAAAAATCTTACCCTTCGTCGGAGAAAAGATACGGTGGCACGTGCCACCCATGCCACCATGGTAGCTCCGTCCATGCGTGGAACCCAAGGCATTAACAAAAAGTTAAAAGGGTTGGACACGTGGAGAGTAATTAACAAAAAGGATGGTGGACACGTGAGTAGTGGACCGAAAAATTCTAGAGTGGACCGATAGAATTTATTTAGTGAGGACCGGTATTGAGGAAGTGGGTCGACCGGTATTTTGTTAAAAATGGTTGGACCGATATGTTGTTAAAACATTGGATCGGTCGACCGGTATAGGAAAGAGAGTAGTGGACCGATAGGGAATAATGGACTTTCGACCGGTAACTTGATATAGGTCGACCTGTATTGATTATGACCGGTATATGAGGACCGGGAAGTTGTGACTATCGGTCGATCCACAAAGAGATTTTCGACCGATGTATTCGTTTCTTCTTCGTTCAAACAGCCCTGCAAATCCCAAATCGAACAGCCTAGAGGTCGAATTAAGGCTCCAAATTTTGACAGATTTATCGACTAACCAACTAGAACAAGTTACAACACTTTAATTTCGAAAACAACCACAGTTTTAAGATTTTGATCGATGACACAGTGGTTTGAAAAATGAAGAACACAGAGAGTTCTTTAAATTTGATTTTGATCTGGTAGAAGCTCTGATACCAATTTTGAGTCTGTGATCGTTACCAGATAATCAAACAACAAAGATATAACGATTACCAACCTGTTTAGACTATAAACGCGGATTACAGAGGTTGATATGTTTACAGTTTAAGCTCACTTCTCTCTTATGTGTTTTCTCTGATGTTAGTCGATGATAGATTATTGAGATTATGAGAGAAAACTCAAACATAAACTAACTTAAACAAAACTAAAACATAATAATATATAAATATCTAATATCTAGATATTATATTAAAAGCTAATATAATAATTAACTAAATAATATCTAAACTAAATATCTAAATAATAATATCTACATATTTAGGATAATAATAAAATACTAAAAACAACTTTGACATTTATTACAAACTGACATTTGACTTAATCTCGAGAGCGACTTTTCAGCGGTAGCTTCAGATTGCGAACTTCAGTTTGGATGATCTTGAATCCAATAGATATGTGATCTAACAGTTTATAGGTCAAGATTCTAATTTTGAAATGTGGTTTTCTCAAGATCCAAAATAACTCCAAAATCTGATTCATTGATAAATCATGAAACCCATATTTATAACACAAAATAGTCGTAGTGCTGTTTAGCAATGCATTATGCCGTCGCAAAATGATCATCAATTTTGTTGTGATTTTTCGTGCACTTTTAGATCCCTCCGGAACTGCAAGGTGGCTTTATTGCTGCGGTGGATGAAGGAAAGATAAAAACAATGGCTAATAGAAGCATGCCGGCTGCTCCACAACCCACCCCGGGTGCAATACTACTCGGGGATTCATTCAACATGCGACATCCTTTGACAGGAGGAGGAATGACGGTTGCTTTATCTGATGTTGTGGTTGTTCGTGATCTCCTCCGACCACTCGAGAATTTAAACGACTCGATCGCCCTCTGCAAGTATCTTGACTCGTTTTACACCTTACGCAAGGTCATACACATATGTGTGTCCATATCTCTATCAATGCCATCATATCATTACAACAAAATCGGTTTTATAGGACATCAAATTGTATCCAAGTATCTTAATAGACTGCTTAATTACGTTTTACCAAACAATTGTGCATCCTATAAAGTCGATTTTATTATACTGGATCGGGAAATTGAAGTTAAATTTTTGTTATTTTCAGCCCGTCGCATCTACAATTAACACATTGGCTGGAGCGTTATACAAAGTGTTCTCGGCATCACCTGATCAATCAAGGACCGAACTGCGGCAAGCATGTTTCGATTACTTGAGCCTTGGTGGCATGTGCTCGAGTGGACCCATTGCGCTATTATCCGGTCTAAACCCGAAGCCATCAAGCTTGGTGCTTCATTTCTTTTCAGTCGCCATCTTTGGTGTTGGCCGCTTGTTACTTCCATTTCCTTCACCACAACGTGCTTGGCTAGGTGCTAGATTGATCTTGGTACGTATTTATATATAGAGAGAGAGAAAGAGAGAGGAAGGATCATGCGAGAAATTAAACATTTTGCGAGAAGGCGAGAAGTGTGATATCATATATGATTATACACGACTTGTAGGTGTGTTTAATCATATATGATTAAACGTCTATGTATTGCCAATATAACATGTGTTTAATCATATATGATTAAGTTTGTGTATCATATATGATTAAACACTTCTCGCCTTCTCGCAAAATGTTTAGTTTCTCGTTTGAACCTGTCCCTATATATATATATAGAGAGAGAGAGAGAGAAAGAGAGGAAGGATCATGCGAGAAGTTAAACATTTTGTGAGAAGGCGAGAAGTGTGATATCATATATGATTACACGGCCTGTAGGTGTGTTTAGTCATATATGATTAAACGTCTATGTATTGCAAATATAACATGTGTTTAATCATATATGATTAAACTTGTGTATCACATATGATTAATCAATTCTCGCCTTCTCGCAAAATGTTTAACTTCTCGTTTGAACCTGCCCCTATATATATATATATATATACATATATATATATATATATATATATATATATAGAGAGAGAGAGAGAGAGGAAGGATCATGCGAGAAGTTTAACATTTTGCGAGAAGGCGAGAAGTGTGATATCATATATGATTACACGGCCTGTACGTGTGTTTAATCATATATGATTAAACGTCTATGTATTGCAAATATAACATGTGTTTAATCATATATGATTAAACTTGTGTATCACATATGATTAATCACTTCTCGTCTTCTCGCAAAATGTTTAGCTTCTCGTTTGAACCTGCCCCTATATATATAATATTTATATATACATACACACCACAAATTCTGACGCCACAACGTGTTGCTAATTACCATCCTCATTTGCAACACCTTCGACATCGGGATTTTGTTATCAAAAAAGATATTGTGACGCTAATATCTAACTAGTTTTGCTTTATAACATCACTAAATGGTACAGCATGATATAATGAATCTTTGTGTTTCCAATTGCAGGATGCAGTAGGTATAATTTTGCCCATCCTAAAAGCCGAAGGAGCGGCCCAAATGTTATTATCGTCAACCGCAAATCCAGCATATCTCAAATCACCTTTTCTACATTAACTCATGGGTTCAAATCCGTCTTTTTTTTCTACTCTTAAGAAATTGTAAAAAACGTAGTTTTCTATTCCTGAGAATCTTCTTGAATTATATGTTAAACCAAATGTTATGATTTAATACGTTAAAAACAAATTAAAAAGAAGAAGAATGTTCTTATTTTTGGGTCTTCTCAAGAATCTCATGGTACACTTGCCATGAGCTTTGGCCTCGGAAATGGACCCACAGTTATGGTGCATGTATTCCTCCATGTACAGTAAAAACCGAGTGAAGCAAACGTATCCGCCATAAGCTTAGTATTTTCTTTGTAGAATCCTACCATCTCGTGCATAGCCTGCAAGAAGCCATGAATTACAAATACATAGATCGTATAAATAGCAACAACTATATAAACCAAACCAAACAAACCCTGTATATATAATATATTCTGCTCGAAAGAAGGGTGAGGTGTAGGCACACCTATTCCAAGAGACCCCAGTTTGTGCAAAATGAGCAAGAAGTAAGAGACAACGGCTAAATAGCCACTAGCTAGCAACTGATTTCTAGAATTTAGATTTTAGATTCTGCCATTGTAAGCTAATTAACCTCAACAAGACCTGAACTCTTTCGGGACTGTAGTCAACCTAGTCGAACTCCAGTGAATCCAGCATATTTGGAGAAATTAAGAAGCTGCTGCAATTGCAACCTGCACTCCAAGAAAAGAATGCGTCATCTTTTGTGCACTTGCAAAATCAAGTTGATGGGTGATGGCTTTGAGAAAATGCTAAAAATATGCCCCTATGCCTATTTTTTTTAAGCAAATGAAAGGACGAAACGTACAATATTTAAAGGGATTGGAACCTAGTTAAGATATAAATATACATCACCCTATTAAAATCAAGGAAACATGTTTAATATTTTATGGAAATCAACCACAAAATATCCAAACAATACTAGTGAGCATAGAAGGATAAAACCACGATTAAGATCACGCATCCTTCTACTCTGAGTTTTGTTATTCCAAATTGAAATTAGCACAATAGAACCCTTATTTACATATTTGGAAGAGTGGAACATAATTAAAAGACAAGGAAAACTATAATTAGTTTTAACTAAAATATTAAATCACATCGATGTTAGTGTCCTAGTAAGCAAAAAGCAAAACTCGAAAAGTTGCAAGGTCTAAAAACAAAAGCCTAAGGCGGTGTTTGTTTTTTCAAAACAAGCTCTTAATTACCACTTATGTCTGATTCGGTCAGACATAAGATAATTCAGACTGTTTGTTTTTTCTTTTTTTCAGAGTCTCTTAACTCTTAATGTCCTCTGAATAATTAAGTGATAACCCAACCACTTAATTACCTCTTATTTCCGTCCAACATCATTCTTTCGATTTCAACATCGGTTTTAGCCCAAATGCACCTGAATTTGCAAAACGCAAAACATGAATATTGTAGATTTGTGTGTTTGCTCTTTGAAACATCTTGAATTGCTTAAATTGGCGCTTCGGTGTTTGAAATATGATTAAAACTCTACAACCTCGTAAATCTATTAGCATCATTCTTTTGTTTTTTTTTTCGTTCCGTCCTTCGATCATCGATGCTCACTTCAATTGACGTATTTATGTTGAATTTTTTAGGAATAAAATAGACAATTATTCATATTCAGACGTTTGTCAGTTTACAAAAACAAACAATCTTTTTGATTCAAATTTCAGACTTCAGCACCACCTTTTAAAAATCAGAAGTGAAATCAGACTTCAGACTTCAACACAGGCCTCTTAAAAAACAAACGCCACATAAATCTAATGTCAAACCTCTTAGTAAACAAAAGTCAAAATAACAATAATAAATTGTAAAATTCATAATTTGTGCTACTGTGCTCTCGATCTTCGATAAAACTAAAGCCTAAATCTAATGTCAAACCTCAGAGTAAACAAAAGTCAAAAGGAAAATAATAAATTGTAAAATTCATAATTTGTGCTACTGTGCTCGATCTTCAATTTTCAATATGCAAGACTCATTATCAAAACTCAAAATATAAAAGCCTCTTAACCCAATAACCCACACGACCACACATGGCACAACTTTATGAAAACATGTTAGAAATTTAGAAATTCTTTTTCCAAAAAGAATTAAGAATTCATAAATCATAATATGACTTATAATGCATACAACAACTCAATAAGTTCAATCAACAATGAATACAAAACACAATCAACAATGAATACAGAACTAAATGTTAGAATTTAGAAACAATTTCAACATGGGACTTGGTAGTAAGCTCGATTGAGAATTCTAAGTGAGGAAGTGATGAATTGCACTAAACCCAAAGCCAATCTTCCACTTGCATATGCAAGAAATACAATCGGCGGTGAATTACAAGGGATTCAGCCATTAGGGATTTCCATTTTCAATTTCTTGAATCTAGTTTCATGATTGTTAATCGGTTGAAAATTGAATTGCATGTCTTTCCTAAATTATTAAACTCAAAACAAGTAATAGATGAAAACTTGATGCCCTTCTAGGCTTTGATGCCCTGTGCGGTCGCATAGACTGCACGTGGCTAGGGTAGGGTCGGGCCTGCTTGATGGATAATAAACTTGCATGAAAGCTTGCATTAGAGGTTCTCCAAACACAGAAAAATTATGAAACAATGTTTACGTAGGAATACTTGGCTCTGCAAATATGAGCTTTATTTGTTGGGGTTGGGTTTCTGCCAGGCGTGTTTCTTTAGCAAGATGGTTGATGGATTCAGATGGGTTACTTTCTAGTTCCATACCGGGTTGTTACACTTGTAACAAAACAAAATATAAAAGTTCACACCATATATTATATTAAAAGTCTTACAAATTAAAATAACAAAAATGTCTTCTAATAACAAAGTAACACACAAGTCACTTAAATATGATCATTTTTCTAACATTGTTTGAAACAAAATCTTCAATCAGTTCTTCGTAATCAACTTTCTCTAATAAGTCGTTAATTTGAAAAATTAGCATATATATATATATATATATAGAATATATATATATATATAGAGAGAGAGAGAGAGAAAGAGAGAGAGAGTGAGAGGCAACTTATTTTGTAAACCAATGAAATTGTGTAAACTATGAAACCTAATCATGGCCGTTGATCTGAAAAATGGATGGATCTGATGAAGGCGGTGGCAAATTTGAAAATAGGTACGAAACTAGGGGTACGATCGGGATGGGAAAAATGGTGAAACGATAAATCTGGAAATTTCTTCCTCGCGTAGATTAGGAAACTATGAACGAACGCGAGATTGCAGGAATTTGAAAAACATGGAAATCAAGGTCCGAGTAAAACGGAGAAACAAATCAAATCAGTTTCTACCGAATTCAACCATCAAGTTGTGAAATTCGGTGTATATTTCACAAACGCATACGAAATCAAGGTGGAAAAATGGCGGACGAACACACGCTTCCAATTCCAAGAGGTTAGTGTTTGAAAACTTTTAGTGTGTCGATATAAATATACGAAATCCATATACTAATTAGGATCATAAGTTTGTAGGATGAAAGAAAAGTAACAGGATACGATTGCTAACTTCGTTCTCGATGTTTAAAAACACACCAGACAACCCCGTTTGTTTGGACGGAGTAGAGACCGAAGAACATCACAAAAAAGGTATAATTTCAAACCTTAAATTTCATAGAAAATATTATTGAACAAGTTTTTCATATAAGTGTTCAATGAGTAAATGATTCACTAGTTCATATCTTAAACCACACTATACAGATTCAAAAGGGGAAAAGAACTAGTTACCTGCACTGTAACATCGCTAAATTTCTAGTAAATTCCCTCCCCGTCTTTTTCTTTTTTTAGTAATCTCGTGTGTCGTGACCTCATTTTTCCATCTATTATAGGATTAATGTCAAGAATGCGATTATGAGTACTTATATATGTGTGAATGTAAACATATATATATATATATATGCTTATGTTAGAAGCCTTATGTGAGACTATGTTTGTAAGTATGCATGCACGAAAGCTCATTGTCGATGTAAACCCTCATGTGTTGTTCTTGTCGTGTTGCAAAAATTGAATTTAGAGGGCTGAGAGGGTATTCGGGGACTAGGCCCGGCGACTTTGCCCGTGGCATAGTTGCAGGCGGCATTATCGCCCCAGGTTAAGTCTGCACCTCGATCATCTCGATCGAGCAGTGGGCAAGGGGTTAGGAGCGACTATGTCCGACGACTTTGCCTAGGGCATAGTCGCTGGTGGTCATTGTCACAGGAAGGGAGCGGGCTCCAGCATTTTTAGCCAATTTTCAAGACCAAATTCATATCACTCCAACCCCAAACCTCCAGATCAAAATATCTCTCTCTAGCCGATTTCTCTCTCTTTCTTCTTCCCTTCCATTCCATTTAATGCTACAAGTTGACCTATCATTAAAGTGAATCAAGGAAGGTGGTTGAGGTGAAGTAATTGGTTCTTGTCCATTCAAAGCTTCAAGAAAGGGAAAATCAAGTCTCCTAAGCCTACCATTTTAGGGTTTTCTCTTACAAACCCTAAAAGTGAGTTTTCCTCTTATAAACATCTACATACCCATTTGTATACCTATTTATCACATGAAAACTTGTATCTACTGATTTGAATGCTCATTATACACATAGTTATACATTTATATCTTTATTTCTGAGTTTGACCCATTATTTAGGGTTTCTCCTTACAAATCTCGGTTTGAGAGTTCTTATTTCTCAAATAAGTATGTAGACCATTGTATGCTTGATTTACAGTCATAGATACACTTATCTTTGGGTTTGAACCTAAAAAGCTAGGATTTCATGGATTTGGTCATTTAGAACATATAAATTATTGCTACTTGTTCAATAACTTGTAAAAAAAGTATTTGCTTGAGAAATGTGTTACTAGTAAGCTACATTGGTGTGATGAGTAATATCTTAAAATGGAAAGTTCCTCGTTAATGATTTTGGTGTCAATAAGTTGACTAGTGAAACATAAATATGTTGTTGTGTCATTTTAATCGGTATGTGATCACCTAATAAGAATGTGGTTTCCTATTTCCTTGTGCATGAGGAAGTGGTAGTATGTTTATTTGATCTATTGTTGTTGGTCTTTGTGATCCAATAACATCATGGGTGACTCCACTCCCGTGTACATGTCATCCCGATGGGAACGAGTCTCCCCCGTGAGTCAAGGGTTGTCTCTTGGTGTTTATGTTCAGGTTGAGAAGATCGTTGCAAGTGGGATTATTATGGTGATGACAATAGAGTTTGGTAACACAAGATTTATTTTATGTTACCCTTGTTTGTGAATTATATATTTTATGGGATCTCACTAGGCTTCGTCCTAACACTTGTTGTGGTTGTTGTTTTCTCACAGATCCCACCCGTGGTGGAATTTAGGTTGTCTGGCTTGTCAACCGGGCACGTAGGAGATCTCGAAGTGCCGGTCTTTTGGGGATTCGTGTGAAGAGAGATTTTTGGTGGATTAGCAACACCCAAATTTAATCTAATCGTAATTCATTCTATATTAAGTAGGTTGTTGTACTGTGATGTCTCTTACTCTTGCAACTACATTTGGTACAAACTATCCCGACTTCATTGGGCTTTAGTTGTCATGAAACTTGGGTTTGTCCTTGTTATAAAATTTTATATTTACAGGGTATATTGGACGTTCGTATTTTAGACGTTATATTGCCGAAATTTTGAACTTTTAATTCGCCTAACTTTTAGGGTGTTACAAATTGGTATCAGAGCTCTAGTTTAAGAGAACTAGGTGTGTAAACTCCACACCCGCTAGAGTATTGTTTGATTCTGGTGCAAACTTCTCTTTTGTGTCTATCTTATTTTGCAAATCTTTGGGCGTGCCTGTTAATACTCTTGGTGAGGCGTTAGTCATAGAGGTAGCTAGTGGAGAGCAAGTAGTCCTAAGAGATATCTTAAGGGGTTGTCGTCTAGAGATTAGTGGTGAATCTTTCGTAGTGGACTTGCTACTCATGGTCATCGGGAGTTTTGACGTAGTGATCGTGATGGATTGGTTGGCGAAGTATCAAGCGGAGATCTTATGTTCAAAGAATCTCATACGGATTCCCATTCGGGATGGTGACTTCATCTTTGTGTATGGCGAAAAGCGAAAAGGCGAAGTGGCCATTATCTCCTCCATCAAAGCCAGAAAGTACCTGACGAAGAAGTATCCATCGTATCTAGCCTTCGTGTTAGATGTCAAGGCAGAGAAGAAGAAATTAGAGGATGCGAAGATTGTCAATGAGTTTACAAATGTATTTCCCGACGACCTACCAGGCTTGCCACCCGACCGACAAGTGGAGTTCCGAATTGATTTAGTTCCGGGGGCGGCACCAATAGATCGTGCACCGTACCGCCTTGCGCCAACCGAAATGCAGGAAATGATGTCCCAACTTCAAGAGTTGCTAGAGAAAGGGTTCGTGAGGCCGAGCTCGTCTCCGTGGGGAGCTCCGGTACTCTTTGTGAAGAAGAAGGACAGATCGATGCGTATGTGTATCGATTACCGAGAGTTGAACAAGGTGACCATCAAGAATAAATATCCGCTACGCCAAATAGACGATCTCTTTCATCAACTACAAGGGGTCGAATGCTTTTCCAAGATTGACCTTCGATCGAGGTATCATTAAATGAAGGTTCGAGGGGAGGACGTTCCAAAAACGGCATTTAGGACTCGATATGGGCATTACGAGTTTCTAGTCATGCCTTTTGGATTGAAGAACGCACCGACAATATTTATGGACTTGATGAACCATGTGTGTCGACCATATTTGGACTGGTCGGTTATAGTATTCATCGACAACATCTTGGTGTACTCCAAGGATGAAGAGGAGCACGAGCAACATTTGAGAGAGGTGCTTGAGGTGTTAAGGAAGAGAATCTTTATTCTAAATTCTCCAAGTGCGAATTTTGGTTGCAGGAAGTCCAATTTCTCGGCCATGTAGTGACATTTGAGGGAGTAAAGGTAGATCCAGCGAAGATTGAAGCGATGATGAACTGGGAACCTCCAAGGAGTCCGACTGAAATCCGTAGCTTCTTGGAACTCGTCGGTAATTACCGAAGGTTCATTCAAGGCTTCTCCAAGATAGTCTCATCGTTGATCGCGTTGACTCAGAAGAATGTGAAGTTTGTTTGGACCGAGGCTCAAGAGAAGGCATTCTGTACCTTGCAACGGAAGTTGTGTAAAGCTCCAATCTTATCCCTACCCGAGGGAACGGATGATTTTGTAGTCTATAGCGATGCATCCAAGATGGGATTGGGTTGCGTCCTCATGCAAAGAGGTAAAGTGATTACGTATGCATCAAGACAGTTGAAGGAGCACGAAAAGAATTACCCAACACACGACCTTGAATTGGCGGCGATTGTGTTTGCCTTGAAGCTGTGGCGACACTATTTGTACGGTACAAAGTGCACACTCTACACCGACCACAAAAGCTTGAAATATGTTTGTGATCAATAGGAGTTGAATATGCGTCAAAGAAGGTGGTTAGAGTTGTTGAAAGATTATGACTGTGAGCTTCAATATCACCCGGGCAAAGCAAACGTGGTGGCGGACGCGCTAAGTCGGAAAGAGTTTAGTGGATCGGTGAAAACCTCATTAGCAAGGATTGAGATCATCTCAAACCTTATGGATATGATAAAGACCGCTCAAGCCGAAGAGATCCTCGAAGCGAACCTTAAAGATGAAGCGATGATGAAGCAATACCTTAGCTTGACGGAAGATGGTAGAGGATTGAAACTCTTCAAAGGACGAGTTTGGGTACCCAAGTTGGGAGGATGTCGGAAGTTACTCTTGTAAGAAGCACACAAGTCTAGATATTTCATCCACCCCGGGAGCACAAAGATGTATAGAGACCAGAAGTTGAACTATTGGTGGCCGGTTATGAAACTCGATGTGGCAAACTACATGGAGAAATGCCTTACTTGTTCGTTAGTAAAGGCCGAAGAACACCAACGACCGTATGGGAGTTTGCAATCCTTGGAAATACCGGAGTGGAAATGGGATGACATCATAATGGATTTCTTGATGAAACTACCAAAGACGTTGAAGGGCCACGATACTATTTGGGTGGTAGTGGATCGATTGACGAAAAGCACGCACTTTTTGGCCATGAGGGAGACATTACCGTTGGACAAGCTAGCAAGACTTTATATCAACGAAGTGGTCTCGAGGCATGGAGTGCCATTATCCATTGTGTCCGATCGGGACAGTCGTTTCACTTCCTATTTCTGGAATGCTTTTCAAAGAGAACTAGGGACAAAAGTGAAGTTGAGCATGGCTTACCATCCTCAAACGGATGGATAGCAAGCGAACAATTCAAACGTTAGAAGACATGTTGCGATCGTGTGTCATTGATTTTGGGGGAAATTGGGATTCTCACCTCCCATTGGTAGAATTCGCTTACAACAACAGTTATCACTCTAGTTTGGGCATGGCACCATTCGAGACCTTGTATGGTCGGAAGTGTAGGACGCCGACGTGTTGTCTTGAAGCGGGCAAGAAGCAATTCGCCAGAACGGAAGTAGTATAAGAAACGGCGGACAAGGTAAAGAGCATTCGAGAGCGGTTGAAGGCAACATAAGATCGCCAAAAGAGTTATGCGGACAAGAAAAAACAACCAATTGAATTTCAAGTGGGCAATCGAGTAATGTTGAAGGTGTCGCCTTGGAAAGGAATCCTAAGGTTTGGAAAGCGAGGAAAACTTGTCCCTCATTTTCTCGGGCCTTTTCCTATTGTTGAACGTGTGGGGATCCAAGCCTACAAGCTTTATCTTCCGCTCGAGATGAGTGGAATTCACCCTACATTCCACGTTTACTATCTACGGAAGTGCCTAGCGGAGGAAGAGAATGTTATATCGTTATCTGAAATTCGGGTGGATAATGATCGATGTGTGGAAGGTCCGGAATCCATTTTGGAAAGAGAGGCGAAAAAGCTTCGCCATAAAGAAGTGGTGATGGTGAAGGTACAATGGAAGCATCACAGAGGCACGAATGTGACTTGGGAGGCGGAAGAAGACATGAGGCGACGTTATCCCCATCTGTTTGAATGATATGAGATTTCGGGGACGAAATCTTTTCTAAGGAGGGTAGGATTATAACATCCCTAAATTTCTAGTAAATTCCCTCCCCGTCTTTTTCTTTTCCATCTATTATAAGATTAATGTCATGAATGTGATTATGAGTACTTATATATGTGTGAATGTAAACATATATATATATATGCTTATGTTAGAAGCCTTATGCGAGACTATGTTTGTAAGTATGCATGCATGAAAACTCATTGTCGATGTAAACCCTCATGTTTTGTTCTTGTTGTGTTGCAAAAATTGAATTTAGAGGCCTGAGAGGGTATTCGGCGACTATGCCCGACGACTTTGCCCATGGCATAGTTGCAGGCGGCATTATCGCCCCTGGTTGAGTCTGCACCTCGATCGAGCAGTGGGCAAGGGGTTAGGAGCTACTATGCCCGACGACTTTGCTCAGGGCATAGTCACTGGTGGTCATTGTCGCAAGAAGGGGGTAGGCTCCAGCCTTTTTAGCGGATTTTCATGTCCAAATTCATATCACTCCAACCCCCAAACCTGCAGATCGAAATATTTTTCTCTCTAGCCGATTTCTCTCTCTTTCTTCTTCCCTTCCATTCCATTTAATGCTACAAGTTTACCTATCATTAAAGTGAATCAAGGAAGGTGGTTGAGGTGAAGTAATTTCTCCTAAGCCTACCATTTTAGGGTTTTCTCTTACAAACCCTAAAAGTGATTTTTCCTCTTATAAACTTCTACATACCCATTTGTATACCTATTTATCACTTGAAAACTTGTATCTACTTATTTGAATGTTCATTATACACATAGTTATACATTCATATCATTATTTGTGAGTTTGACCCATTATTTAGGGTTTCTCCTTACAAATCTCGGTTTGATAGTTCTTATTTCTCAAATAAGTATGTACACCATTGTATGCTTGATTTACAGTCATAGATACACTTATCTTTGGGTTTGAATCTAAAAAGCTAGGGTTTCATGGATTTGGTCATTTAGAACATATAAATTATTGCTACGTGTTTAATAACTTGTAAAAAGAATATTTACTTGAGAAATGTGTTACTAGTAAGCTACATTCGTGTGATGGGTAATGTCTTAAAATGGAAAGTTCCTCGTTAATGATTTTGCTATCAATAAGTTGACTAGTGAAACATAAATATATTGTTGTGTCATTTTAATCAGTATGTGATCACCTGATAAGAATGTGGTTTCCTATTTCCTTGTACACGAGGAAGTGGTTGTATGTTTATTTGATCTATTGTTATTGGTCTTTGTGGTTTACTAGCGAGTAGGTAATAAAGGGACATGGGCCCTTGAGGTGTAACTCGTCTAGATATGGATAAACAATAATGTCACGTAAGACCTTGAGGTCTAACTCGACGAAGTAGGCAATAAAGACAATGTTATGGTTTGAGGTTGTGATGTCTTGATAGCATGGGAACTTGGACCGGGACATGAGGTATAATCCAATAACATCATGGGTGACTCCACTCCAATGTACATGTCACCCCGATGGGAACGGGTCTCCCCCGTGAGTCAAGGGTTATCTCTTGTGTGTTTATGTTCAGGTTGAGAAGATCATTGCAAATGGGATTATTATGGTGATGGTAATGGAGTTTGGTAACATAAGATTTATTTTATGTTACCCTTGTTTGTGAATTATATATTTTATGGGATCTCACTAGGCTTCGTCCTAACACTTGTTGTGGATGTTGTTTTCTCACAAATCCCACCCGTGGTGGAATTTAGGTTGTCGGGCTTGTCAACCGGGCAAATAGGAGATCTCGATGTGCCGGTCTTTTGGGGATTCGTGTGAAGAGAGAATTTTGGTGGATTAGCAACACCCAAATTTAATCTAGTCGTAATTCATTCTAGATTAAGTAGGTTGTTGTAGTGTAATCTCTCTTACTCTTGCAACTACATTTGGTACAAACTATCTCGACTTCATTGGGCTTTAGTTGTCATGAAACTTGGTTTTGTCCTTGTTATAAAGTTTTATATTTACAGGGTATATTGGACCTTCGTATTTTAGACGTTATATTGCCGAAATTTTGAATTTTTAATTCGTCTAATTTTTAGGGTGTTACATGCACAAGGTAGAAAAGTCAATCCCTAGGTTCAAAAAAAATTGATATTTTATGGGGAAAATTTATGAAATTAAAAAACGATGATTGGACAGGTTCAACTGGGAAGAAGGAATCTGGAAGCAAAGAAACTGACATTCAAGGTAGCCACGACACATATGAAGCATATGAAAACCGCAAAATTAATTGTTTGATATCGTATGAATTTTCTAATTATGTTTCATAATTTACAAACTCATCAGATGGAGATCGTGTGAACAAACGTAAGAGGGTAAGCCCTAAATGTTCTGCTACAACAGGTGATTGTATGAAATCGTATCATTCAATTGAATTTCTTAATTCTTTAGTACTGACATTGATTAGGATGAACCAACTTGTGGAACAACCGAAAAGGCCCTACTCCAGATGATATGAAGCCAGTGACAGAATCAGGTATAAATGACATGAACTAAAAGTTAAATTTGCAATCATTTATTAAGTAACATGGTTAATAAACTGCAATCATAAACTGCATACCTACCAGTGATAAAAAATTTTGCAAGGGACAGATAGGCTAGTTTTTTGTTCTGATACATGGTTGAAGTATGATCTACAGGATGTGAATGGCTATGTGCTTCACACTCTTATGGATTGAAAAAACCCTCTTGGTAAAAACTTGGCTTGTGCATACAATGGTTGTCATGATTTTTTACTCAAATTTTTCATTTTTCTTTAAGAGTCTTTCTCTTTCTTTTTGTTGCTTGGGGACAAGAAACCATTTAAGTTTGGGGTTATGATAGGGTTAATTTATTAACCCTATTTGTATCACATTTTTCACACTTTGAATGCCCTTTTTAGCTTCCAGTTGAGTCTTTTGTTCACTTTTTACTTTTTTATTTGGAATAGTCTGCGTTTGAACCTCGCTGAAAAGAAATCGATAAAAAACATACAAAAATTTGCCACTTATGATGTTTTTTTCATTTCTTCTCCGGTTGCGATGGGAACACCGGAAATTCAAAGGATGTAGATGAAGATTTTTGAGCATGGACTGACATTTGGAATAAAACATATTTCGAACTTCTCAAGAACTCGTTTTTGAGCGTTATTAAGATCCGAATGTTTGGGCCATTTTATGTGGTTTATTATCAAACAATTGTTTTGTGGGCTTTGTAAACATTAATTTAGGCTTTGGTTTTAACTTCGATTTAGGCATTAGTTAATGGGTATATCGGCCCATGGCCCACGTCTTTAGTTATAAATTTGATGCTTAGGCCATTGTTGAAACACACCTTAACCTCACCATATTTCCACTTTTGGAAAAGGTGTAGGTTCTCTCTTTTATAGCTTAGTTTGTTGTCCAAGTTAAGGGATTTTCGGTTAGTGCAAGTTCAAGCATTCGGACGAGAACCTCCCTTGTTTTAGTGATTAAATTGAAGTTTAGTTGGTTAACATTGCAAGCTTTCTCTACGTTGTTCATTTGTTCGCATATCACTTGTTTCCCAACATCTTGGCAAATTGATTGTTTGCGGTTAGGATTGAATCCAAAAATCAACAACAATTAAAAAGCTTAAGGATGGTTTCCATAAGTGTTGTATGCAAATTTCATTCTTTAAGTTTGTTGTTTGGCATGTAAGTTTCCCCATCCCTCTCTCTTTCTTTCATCTAGTCTTTTAATTTTATGTTTTTACATTAATTTAATTTCAGCACTTTAATTTTACGCAGTTTACTTTCTCGCAATTTAATTCATCGCAATTTAATTTCTCGCATTTCATTTCTTGCACTTTCAGTTAACATTTACTTTTCTTCCAAAAAGGCGATTACTTGCATGGAAAGTTTTCTTTCTTGATGTTTAATGCTTATCATTTCTTTATTGCATTTTCCATCTCCATTATTTAGTTTGAAAGTTTTATATCTTTTATAAAGAGAAATCGAGTTATGACAGGTTGATAACCTAAGCTCGGGATGTAAAGTCAAGTTGAGATTTAAACCGCTAAAAACATAAAGAGGTGTATTTATATAGTCTTATCGTTATTTAAATCAGACTATAAATATTTCATTAAAGATTAAATTTAATCAATTGACAACTGATTATCTGTATGAAAATGTGTTGGCCTTTCAGAGGTCACTTAAATATTTATAATCTGAGATAACGTAAGTTTGCTATAACATATTTTTACATGATTACTTGTTTTTATCTCAACGAAACTTTACACCCTTTGCTTCTTTTTATAATTGATTTCTCGGTAGTTGTTAATCAAACCCCCCAACAAAAGATTTTATTCGTTCTTCATCTGAAACCAACTTTTAAGAACTAAACTTTTGAGAAACCGTTGCAATCCTCTCCTTGTGGGATCGATATCCGGTACTTGTACCGTTATTACTTGTTTGAAAACGACAGTAGATCAAG
This sequence comes from Arctium minus, assembly GCA_954870635.1. Classification (NCBI taxonomy): domain Eukaryota; kingdom Viridiplantae; phylum Streptophyta; class Magnoliopsida; order Asterales; family Asteraceae; genus Arctium; species Arctium minus. The sequence goes on along the minus strand of OX941080.1, from coordinate 37,111,697 downwards.
ACGTATACTTGCGTTGAGATCTGTTTGCATGCTCAGTTTAGGGTTGCATAAACCCGACCAACAATGATCATCATAGATGAACTACCTTTCAAGTTTGTAGAGGGTAGGAGGTTCAGACAATCGGTGCAAGAAGCATGTCCTATGTTTAAAATACCGTCTATATGGACGGTTAATAGAGACCTATTTGCTATGTATTATGAAGAACGGAATAGACATATTCACTTGTTGATTAACTTGGTATTTGGTAATTGGTATCGACTTTGGTTTCGTGTTAGGAATTTTGGATTATGGGTTTGGTACTTTGTTTTATTTGTAAATTCTAATAGTTATTTTGTTATTTATTTTTATGGGTTTTGCACTTTCTTAGTTTCGTTTAGTTTAAATGTTTATTTTTACACTTATTATGAAGTTGTGATTAATTGGTTCAATAGAATGATAGATATAGAATTAGAAATATTAAATCTGGAAATGGGTTTGATAATTAAATGGGTAAAAATAAGAAAATCTAGAAAAAAAAGCCCAATAAAGCCGAAACCTGATCCACCCGAAGCCCCGACCCGAACTCACGCGGTACCCGATCATCCGATCCGATCCACCTGAAGTCCTTTTCCGTCGGTTTCAGGACTCCTACCCATCACCCGATATCCGATCGGGTTTTGGGCCCCGACTCGTCCGTTACTCAGGCCTAAGAGACCTAAGGAGAAGGGATTAAAGATTTGCAGTTGTAATAAGGAATTGGACGAATTAGAAAATCTGGTAAAAGAGGGAAGGGACCGGGCATTGGGCTAAAATAAAAGGGAGAAAACAAAGGGATTGACCTAGAACATGGACTAAAATTCAAATGATATATAATTGGTACAAGCTAGAATATATAATATTGGCCCTAAAAAAGTTCGGGGTCCCAAAATTTTTGTGCCCGTTTGGAATCTCATATTGGTACAAGCTTCGACACCACAACCCTCATTACAAAGTATATACTACAAAATATCTTAAAATTTCATCCAAAAACTCATTGTTAATTGATAAACTAGTCAGGTAAATCTTGGTTGAACCAGGTCCCCAAAATTTTGGGCAGAATTTTACTTGCTTTTGGTGCCCATATTTATATAACCCAACCTGTAAACCCAACGCAATGAAGACCTAACCTTTATAATTTCTTTCAAAATCAAAAGCCATCATTTAATTTCAGAATTTGCCTATCAAAGACAAAAATGACTCTTTGATATTTTTATCACTTGGTCATTTTAAACATTTTTTGTATTTTAAATTTATAAGATTTTCAATATGATATGAAATTTTATTTTTTATTTTGTTTATTACTAATTTGAGACGATCTATAGTTTTAGTATTGGTGTAAAAGAACTCCAAAAAGATTGGGACAACCCCTGAAACTAGTTGTGTTTGGTTTAAAAAAATAGTCGATGAACTAGATGACAATGTAAAATGACCTAAAACGACATACTGAAAAATTAACTGAAAAAATATAAGGGCATAAGTGGAAAAAAGCCACTGAGCTTATTGAATTTGAAACGCTACTTGAAGTAGCTTTTAAAAAAGTTACCTTATGTCTAACCAAATGGAGCTTTTTCATTAAACTCTAAAATTAAAATAAGCTAGTTTTTGTCATAGAATTGTCTCTACAAGATCACATGCGGCCTTATTTAGTTCTCAAACTAAGTCGGCGGAACTCAAACAACCAACGATTTAGGGCAAGTAAAGATAGCACAAGAAAACAAGTGGAAACTTAGATTACTTTGTGATGATTTGTAGAAGAGAACTTTAATATGTATTTTGAGGTGTGTTGTGCCAAATGAGGCCAACAACTATTTATACTACTTTAAGGGGTTATCTAGAGAACTCTATCTAGAAATGTACAAGGAACAAGAGAGTTATCCATCCTTACATGGGGAGGCTTCTTGAGAACTTCCACTAGGGTCTTGATCGTTTCTTGAATGGTGTTGAAGTTTCTGGTTAACCTTCATGAAAGTCATCATATCCTTAGCGGGTCGACCTATATCCTCCACACTTAATCAGTATTTGATAGATTATCCAACCCCGAGCAATCATAGTTATTGGTGGGGGTTCGGTCCATTAGTTGGTTCACATTATGGTTGCCAAACATGGCCTAAATATCTAGAGTTTTAGAGAACCCCCATGTGAATACAAGAGAGTCATCAAATATATCGGAGGGATATGGACTTCCCAAGAGAATTCTATATTGTTAAGGGGTGCATAGGTGGTTGAGCATCAATGGCGACCTATAACCCCTGTCTCTAATATCCATACCTCTGTCTCTAATATTCATAGGTGATTGATTTCAAAAAAAAATCACAAAAACCATGGTAACATAAATAAAAATACTAGTTACTGAGAAAGCATACATCAATAACTCCAATCCTACCTCGTTGGCTCCTGGAATTTCAAAGATAGACTTGGGGGTGTTGCCGACACATACATATCATATGTTGAATCATAATTAAATGATGATCGACCCATTTTCCTTAGCAAACATTACTAACTGAATCAGTTGCTCCTTTGATGCACTAGAACTAGTAGGATTGTTACTCGTGAATAGAATATGTTCGAGAAACCTTAGATAAATAAGGAAAAAATCATTATCCGGTATGCATTTCATGTATTCGATATATGAAAATTTCTCAACATCATTTGGAACTGCCCTATATGTCACAAAATGACAATATAATCTATATAAGTCTGCAAAGGGAAATGAACGTTGAACATGTTACAGATTAAAATGGTCTTGCACACAAATGTTCGTTAATGTTAATTTGGTTACCTGATATGATATTGATATGATATGACATGATGGATCTTGCACTATCATTCTAACGTTAGAACCAAACAACACCTGCCACATGTGTTGAAAAACTTTATTTTGATAAGTTTTTGTGGATGATGTACAACTCACCATGTACATGGATCAAGTAGTTGAATCATGAGGATAAGGATTAATTTGAGACACATGTTTCTTGAAGAAACTATTTATATGAAGCAACCCGAAGGTTTCATATCCAACAATTGGGTCTATAATTTGAAAAAGTCCCTTTATGGACTTAAACAGTCTCCTTGACAGTAGTATAAGAAGTTTGTTTTGTTTATGTTGTTGTTTGGTTTTAAGCGCAGTGAGAAAAACACATGTGTCAATCATAGATCAATCGGTGGCATTTATACTTATCTACATCTTTATGTTGATGACATGCTACTCGATGAAGCTTGTGTCATTCTCGACATGAAAAAATTTCGGGACAGAAAGTTCCGTATGTACTCTCAGGTTAACACAAAAGGTCTATATTTAAAATATTTTGAAGCGGTTTAATCTTGATGGACCAAATTTGGCGTCTACGCCACTTCCAAGACATATCAAGATTACAAATGATGATTATGCGATAGATGATGTTGGAAAGGCTGGGATGGCAAAGATTCTGTATGCCAGTGCAGTCGGGAGTCTCATGTATGTTATGGTATGTATTCGTCCCAATCTTGCACATTTTGTTTTAGTGATTAGTCGGTTTCTATTGAAACCGGGTAAGTCATGTTGTCCTGTAGTGCAAATTGTATTTCGTTATTGGAAAGGTATGGAAACTCACGGTCCCATTTATGGTTTGCAAAACAATTGTGATATTGTTGGTTACTGCGATTCAGATTACGCAGGTGATCGTGTCAGATGTAAATCCACTTCTGGTTATGTTTTTACATTATGTGGAACAACTATGGAGATCTCGATTAAAGCCTGTTGTTGCCCTATCGACTACTAAAGTTGAACTTATTGCAGTGGTTGAGTCTGCTAAAGAAGAAGTTTATTTACTGAAACTCTTGATTGGTTTAGGCTTGAAGTAATCTATTGTCCGGATTAATTATGATAGCCAGAGTGCGATTCACAGACCCTACAATAAGGATTACTAAAAGTTGAAGTTGAATAAAATTATGACCAAGATTTAGATAATGAGTAAGTAGAAAGAGATAATAAAGATGCTTTTTGAAATCCTAAATGAAATAAATGTCAAATTTTGCACCATCAGACACAAATATTTCATCTTCCTTTTATGCCAAGGTTTGCATACATTAATGTTGAGGCAAGAAGACCTCTCAGTTGCTAGACATATGAATAGAATTAATTTGAATATTAGTTAACCAATTAATGCCTCCAAAATGCAAAGAAAATAGAAAATGGAACAACCCCTTCATAACCGTAATGACAATATCATAAAGTAAAATATAACATGTACAAGCACAAAAGAATAATCCAAGGAAGCAACGTGTTATTTTGTTTTACATAAACCATCACTAGATATGTCCATGCATATTACCACACCAAACTTATTCACGAAAGTAGTGTCTCAATTATACGATGAAGACCTTTCATCTATCCTAATAAATAAAGTGGTTGTTTATGTGACCCCCCCCCCCAAATCTTGTGAAAAGGGTTAGTGAAAAACTAGAGGGAACAATGACTAACCCTTTTTTGGAAGTATATAATATAAAAATTAGTTTTCGTTGCCCAGACTTGAACCAGAGTCTCTCGAGTGAGAGTCGAGTATCCTAACCAACTAGACTGCAATGGAAGCTAGAAAATTAACATATTTAAAAGTAACTAGAAGGTATGTTGAAGAAAAGTTAAGTTAAGGCAAAATACACATCCCTTTATGTGAATTCCCATGCATGTTAAAGAGCCAAGAGGTATTTTATATTTGATATTTTAAATGATTCGGAAGTACATTAGGCATATATATAGAGTATATATATGTACATTAAGATACTCTCTATAATTATACTAGTTACACTAAAGTAGGTGAAATTTCATATGCCTTCGCAAGCTATAAGGACCCTGGATACAGGGACAGACATAGAAATTTTTTCATATGGTGACACCATACAATACAGACAAAAAATAATTACAAAAAGCAGGTTTTTATCGACGTGTAACACCCGGAAATTCTCAAGGTAAGTATTTGTTTCCCTTCATGCATTAATTGTGCCTATGTGTGAATATGAGTCTTTGTATGCATTTTATGATCATTAATATATTGAAATGTCATATAAATTGATTTACCATCTTTAATCGTTCAAACCTCGCGCTCGATATCGTTTTTGGTTAAGTTTTCGGGCGGTCTGGGTGTGGTGCGATAGTGCCACGAGACAGTGACAATGTCACTGTCGCGGTGAATGTACCGTAAGTGGAAGGGATGACATGACCTTGACTCGCGATTATGACATGGTCACTGTCACGGTATTACTGTCGCGGGAAGTGTACCGTAAGTCGTGTGATCCGCGCGATTGTGACACGCGACAGTGACAATGTCACTGTCGCCGGGCACTGTTGCGAGCGGACATTGGGGGTTTAAATGAGTCCTTTAGCCGATTTCACTTCATTTTTCCTTTTTCTCTCTTTCATCTTTGGCGATTTTGGTCCCAAGAAACTGGTTTCTCTCTTCCCCAACCCTAAACCTCATAAATATAACTTCTTTTGGTGGTTGGGCTTTGATTACTAGCATTTATTGTTATCAAGGAAGCATTCTCTAGGGTTTCCCAAGTTTTCAACACTTCTCATCTTCAAGTCTCATCTCCTCCAACTTCTAGGGTTTTCATCTTTTAGATTGTGAGTTTACTAAATTTTTGTTAAAACTAGATACACATCATAATCTTCTATTTGTCATTATCTATCTCTATATGTTCAAGTTCTTGGGATTTCTTTATGAAGATATGTTGAAATGTGGTTATAGGTGAAATGCCATGATTTACTTTGTATGTAAAAGTATTTGGGGCTTTCCTCTTTGATACATAATGTGTGTACTTGGATATGATAAATGTATACATGTCTTGGTATTAAGATGATTTCTTGTTGGAATACCATTTTGGTGATATATTCATATGCATGATGAGCATGATTATCATTTGGGTCTCTTGTTAGACTTCTTATGATTAGGATGGTAATATTGTACCCATGGTTGGTATTGAAATATGTTGGGTTGAAATATACCTAAAGGACCTCCTATATGCGTTATGTTGGACGAACCAAGTCAGTAGACACTAGGAGGATGTAGTCTTGGGCGCCACTGTGATGGCATGTGCCTAGACTTCCGCCATTCGGGGAATTTCCTTAGTTGTAGTCCTCGGGTGTGCCGGCCCTTTCGGGTGTTCCTTGTTGAAGGGAATCAAGGTATATCGACTCTTGGGTGGAACTTGATTGGTGCTATGGGTCTCCCTTATTGACTCCACATATGTTGAACTCTGGTTAACTGCTGATAAAAATTGTAACTGTTCATGCATGCTGATTAATGTTCAACTCACTAGGCTTTTTGGCCTAACACTTGTTTGGTGTCAATGTGTATCTCAGGTTCTAGCGGCCCCGGTCCTAAGCAGGCTTAGTTGCTTTGGGGTGAGAGCTTGGGGATTTTGCACTTGGACGCTTAATACTTTTGGGAACGAACCATTGGATTTATAGGTGACAACCTTTTTGTAATCACTTTTCTAGTTGTAGAAATTAGATTAGTTGGTTGTTATTTATCGTCCGTTAAATTACAACTGTATGTAATTAAACAGGTTATTTATATATTCCCCATCTTTGGGAGGCTCTTGCTATGGCAATTTTAGTATACCTCATGTCAGTTTTTCGGATTTTTTTGTTATCCCTATTTTTAGGGTGTTACACGACGTGTTTTAATCTTTTACCGACATTCAATATTGTCCGATGTATTTTTAGCCTAATTCCACAATTTCGAGGGACTTTTAAAGATGTTTGCTTGATTTCAAGGGATTTTTAAGTTTTTTTTATCCATTTTGAGAGATTTTTTCGATTTTTTCGGTTGATTTCGATACTTTTTTTGGTTTTTTGGTTGATTATGAGGTACGGTTGCACCTTCTTGAAGTTTCCAAAATAATACGGTAGCACCTTCCAAAACGATACGGATGCATCTTTCACGAACCTAAATTTTTTTACCCTTTGTCGGAGAAATAATACGGTGGCACGTGCCACCGTATTCAACACCACAAGTCTGTCCCTGCCTGGATAGAATTGTATGGATCGGAAAAAGAGGAACCAAGGAGTCGGTAAGGGCTTTGTGATATCAGTAACTTAGTCATTCGTGGATATGAACTTTACCATAATGGTCTTTGTAAGCCACTTTTACTCGAACAAAGCGAAAATCAATGTCTACATGTTCTCTATGGGCATGAAAGATGGAATTAACCAAGAGCTAGGTTGCTCCTAGATTGACAAGCCATAAGATAGGAGATGACGAAGTATGAATGCCAATTTCACAAAGAAGAGCTTGAAGCCAAGTAATCTCGGCTACAGTATCAGCAACAACTTTTTTTTTGTGACTCGTTAGAGGAACAATAAACAGCGTGTTGTTGTTGTTGGGGAGCAATCCATGAGATAAGATTAGAACCCAGATAGATGACAAATACCGCCAGATAGTCCAATCAGCGTTTGAAAAGGCTTCAAAGAACAGGTCTTTAGGTAAAGAACCTTCTTGCCAAGAAGCATAAGTGAAAGCTTGAAGTGTCAAGTTGGATGCTCGTCGAATAAGCATGCCATGACTAACAGTGCGGTGAAGATAACAGAGAATGCACTTAACTGCGGACCAATGATTACCGTGGAATGCATATCAAGAGATAATATTTTGCATATATTCACATATTAACTAGTCAATTACTGTGTATCTTCTCCTATTTTAACTCCTATCTTTTCCATAGTTAGTTGTTGTTATTGGCTATATATATAGGCCATTCTCTGTACATGAAACATTAAAATTAATAAAACATTTACAGTGATATCATTTCATTATATGGTATCAGATTTTGATTGCTCATACGAGTCTTGATCCTCAAACCCTACCTTCCGCCATGGCCTCCAAAAACACCACTCAAATCACAGCCGCCACCCATCTAACAACCAAACTTACCGCCAACAATTTTTCGGTATGGTGAAAACATGTTGAGTCCACCCTCATAGAACTTGAACTTGAAGACTTCATCATCGGACCTTCAAAACAACCTGCTCAACCAATCAATGGCAAGGTACAGAATCCTGAGTATCTTCCATGGTATCGCAAGGATCAAATGGTCCTTCCAGCGATTCTTGGGAGTTGTTCATATCCGTTCCAACCTCTTATCTCCTCTGCTACCACTTCTTGGGAGGCATGGGAGCGACTAACTACTAGATTTGCCTTTTCCTCTCGATTGTGTATCATATCTCTCAAATCCAAACTAGTCAAGAATCCCAAAGGGAGCCGCTCTATAGCCGAGTTCCTTCAAGATATGAGATCTATTGCTGACGATCTCGCTCTGGCTCAAAGCCCAGTTACTGAAGAAGACCTCATGGTCCATATTCTTTCTCAACTTGGTGACGAATACAGTACCATAGTAGCCGCAATCCAGGTTCGTGATAACCTACTCTCATTTTTTGAACTATTTGACAAGCTACAGGATTATGAACAAGCCCTCAAAGAACACTCTTCCAACTTGGACTCTCCCATTACCACCGTCAACTATACCTCTCGCCAATAAAACCCTACTAATCGCTCTACTGTCTCATCAAGGTTCTCTTCTGTCAATCGCAACAATCGATCTCAATGGTTTGGCCCCAACACTCGATCTCAATGGCCTGGTACCTTATCCTCTGGCAGTCGCAACAACAGAAACAATCCCTTTTGCCAATACTGTAATATCCTGGGTCATCTCACATGGGACTGTCGAAATCTTTCCCGGTTTCTACGAGAAAATAATGTCCCAATTGAATCCTCGAACACCACTGCCCCTGTTGCAAATGTGACAACCTTAGTCCTGTCTCTCCATCATGGCTCTCTGATAGTGGTGCATCGAATCACATCAACTCTGATCGGAATACTCTTCCTAGTGTTTCTGAATACGGAGGCCCGGATGAAATTGTTCTTGGTGATGGTACATGTTTACCTATTTCTCACGTTGGTAACAAACACACTTAAACACACCTCACAAGCAACTTCTGTTACCAAATGTTTTATATGTTCCACACTTACGTCGGAACCTTATTTCTGTTGCTAAATTTTGTAAAGCTAACCGTGTTTCGGTGGAATATTTTCCGTCTCATTTTTTTGTGAAGGATCTACGGGGGCGCGTCTAATGCGAGGAGAGAACACTGAGGATGTTTATCATGCAAGCCTACCTTCTATGCTCCAACTCAATCTCACTCTCCAGCATTCACCACTTGATCTGCATCATAAACTCGACCATCCTTCCATTAAAGTAGTTAAAACTATTGTTTCCATGTTGGGTTTTAATTCAAATATTTTGTCCAATGTCCATTGCTCTTCTTGTTCCATTAAAAAAGTCACAAATTACCATTTGGTCGAAAATCATTTGTCACCACCAAACCACTTCAACTTATATATTCTTATGTATGGGGCCCGGTTCAAAAATCAGTAGATAATTTCACATACTACGTCATCTTTGTTGATTATTTTTCCAAGTATACTTGGCTTTATCCAACGAAATAGAAAAGTGATGTTGCCAAATTATTACCCCAGTTCAAGTTACTTGTTGAAAAATTCTTTAATCTACCAATTGTCTCTCTTTTTAGTGATAATGGGGGGGAATATCAAGGTCTTCTACCATTTCTGCAATCTCATGGCATTTCCCATTATACCACCCCACCACATACTCCTGAACAAAATGGCATCGCCGAAAGACGGCATAGACATATTGTTGAAAGTGGACTTGCATTGCTCCATTATGCCAAACTACCTCTTACCTTCTTGACACATGCATTTCAGACATTCGTGTACCTTATCAATCATCTTCCCACTTCCATTCTGTCTAATAAAAGTCCCTTTGAGTGTCTCTTTGGTCAACAACCCAATTACTCTAAACTCAAACCTTTTGGATGTCTGTGTCGTGGCTTCGTCCCTACAAAACATCTAAACTACAACCTCGATCAAGTCCCTGCTTATTCCTTGGATACTCATCATCTAAGTCTTTCTATAAGTGTTATGACCTTATGTCAGGATCGAATTCTCAACAAGAATATAGTCTCAGAAACAATATCAAAGAAGTTGCGGAATAACACTTTGATATTCAATGAAACAGTAAACAAACAGTATATGATAAACACTTTGCAAACTTGTATTAAAATCACAAGATTACACACTCAACCTCAATCTTGAAGAACAAGCTCTTTCAAGACGAATTCTACTTCTCTAGAATTAGGAACTATGCCTTGAGGTTGATTCTCACTTGAACAAAAACTTAGAATTGTTTAAAATCTATAAAAATATGTTTCTAAACTATTCTGTCAAATCTATACATATACTGAACAAAAAGATAATTACGAAAAAATAGAATATCTTCAGTATATCTTCAATGAATATCTTCAGAATATCCTTGTTTATCTTTAACCACAATCTCTTCATCATTATCTTCACATTATCTTAGAAGCAACATTAACTGAGTCTTGGCAGCATTAACTACTAAGCAGCACTAACTTCTAGCAGTACTAACTAGCTAAGCAGTACTAACTTTGTTCAAGCAGCACTAACTTTGACTAGCAGTATTAATTCTACTAGCAGTAGTAATATTCAGCAATATTAACTTTGAAGTCCTCTGGCAGTAGTAATTCTGAACTAGCAGCATTAAAGACTTGTTCACATCTTCAGTTCCCAACAATCTCCCCCTAACTTGACTTTTAGAAAGAGAAGTCAAGTTCTTCAAATGCTTCCAAAATCTTCATTGATCTACTCCAATGTTAGGATCCAGTCCCATACTCTGATTTATAGTTCTCTGAATTAAGTACTTTGCCATTTCTGAATTTGGTGCACAACCCAACTTTTTATTTAACATGGCATGAAGCTTTAGATTTGTATGGTTGTATACCCTATCTACCAAGTAATACTCCATGTGAAAAGTATCCAATGCCAGTTCGTAGACTCCACTCCTTTCATATAGAGTCCATCCTCTAACAGCTTTAAATACATCTTTTATCAAATGCTTTACTGCTTATGGTTTGAATAACATGCACAAATATTCCATAACTAACTTCACAATTGGTAACCCTGGAGCTATCAACTGACCTGCATGAACTTTCATCCCCACTTCAAACATTTCTTCCAAATCAGATCTTGAACACTCTCTGACAATTTTGTTCCAGGTGCTGTAGACTTCATACTTCTCATCCTTTCTTTTCAATCTAATGTACTCTTTGCCATCTACATCCATAGTGTCCCAGTGGATAACTTCAGGAGGTTTGAATCCAACAGGTTCAGCTGAAATAGGCTTTGGAATTTTATCCATTACCACCATGTACATGTTTACATCTGAACTCTGTGATACTTCCTGAGTTTCAGCCTCATTCTTAGGTGCCTCTTCTTCTTCAGCAACCTTTTGTTCTTCTTCTACTCTAGGCTTCTTTACAATCTTCTTTCTTTTAGCCATCATTTTAGTTCTCTTCAGAGTCTTTTGAACTTGCCCTAAAGTAGCTTCCTTCTTCTTTTCTTCCTTTTTCTCTGCCTTTTCTTTGGTAGGAGTTCCCTCTTCACTTTCAGGGAATGGTTGATTCATATTCACATCATGTCTCTCCTTGGCCTTCTTTTCAAACTCCACTCTATCCTTTTCATTACTCTTCAGCTTCCCCATTTCTTTCTCATAGAGATCCCTGATTTGATCAAAAGTCATCTTCACAAACATTTCTTTCTTTACCCCAATTGCACTCCTCAAGAAAGTTATCATTTTGTTTCTTTCCTGAGTGGCAAGGTAAGTTTGTGAAGGTCTTCTCTTCTTAGCACTTGTTCTGGCCATCATAGCCTTTCTCAAGCTCATTGCTCTTTGTTTTGCCTTCTCTGTTTCCAGCCCTTTCTGGAATGCATCATTTAACTCATTTGCAAGTGCTCTGGCCATTTCTCTGTCTTTTTCAACCTGCTCCTTTTCTGCTAGATCTAACTCTTCTTGTACTTTCTTTGCTAATGCTTCATCTGACTCAATCATCTTTTGCTTTTTAGATGGTTGATCAGATTCTATCATCTTTGCTTTTCCCTTTTTCCTTGCATCTGCAGCCATTTCTTTCTTCTCTATTTTCTTTGCTCCCCCTTCATTTATGACCACTCCCTTTGCTTTGGGAGTGTCATTCTTTGCTTTGATGAGCATTTCAGCTACTTCAATTTCTGTTGGTGTTAACTCTGTTACTGCTGCTTGTGAAGTTTCAGCAGCACTAACAATTTCTGCTGCTGGTTTTGGCTCAGCAGTAGTAACCATTTCTGCTTCTTTAGTTGTAACTGCTGCTGGTGTTGTTTCTGCATATTTCTTTTCTTCAACAAACTCCCCCTCAAACTGTGATCTATCTGTTCTGAGCTAGAATTCTCCCCCTTTTTGGAAGCATCTTTATTATTTGACCTCTTCTTCAAAACAAACTGCTTTCTCCTCTTCTTATGCACCAACCTTGTCACCATTTTCTTTAATTTGGTAATCTGAACTTGTTGTGACAGGATTACCAGCTTCATCTCTTCAATTTCTTTCCCTTGTTTGAGAACATCTTGGTTGATGTTGCCCATTGTTTCCATCAATTCATAGTAAGAATATCTGTCCTCACCTTCTCCAGAAGTGTTACCCTCTTTTGATGGATCATTGGATCTTTTTGTAGTGGAAGTCTTCTGCCTAGCAGAAGCACTATCCACCCCCTTGGTTTCTTGGCACCGGGGACCTTTGAATGATTGCTCATTCAAAGTTGCCATGGGGAAGGTCTTATGTATGTTACCACTGACCTCCTCTGAGCTAGCAGGAGTAGTGGCAGCCTTCTCACCCATATGCTCTTCCTCCTCAGAGAGCACCTCCTTTGGGTTGGGAGATACCCTTGTGGATTCCCTGTAGATATTCTCTAAGGGAGAATCCTCCCTTAGAGGGCTTAAAGGCTTAGGGGTTGATGGTACAAGAAGGGAAGGAGCCTTCTTTACCTGTTTCCTTTTGTAAGTATGGGTGATTGGTGAAGTTGGTTTATCAAGAAGAGACTGGGGAATTGATTTAGAGTGGGAAGGTTGGGATTGGCTGGCAGTGGGTTGGTCTAATGGGGGCCTTGACCCTGCTGCCATACCTTCATCAGTTTGGGATACCCACATCATTGTAGAGAACAATGGGGTGTCAACTCCTTCCGAGTCCAGAGGGGATCTTTTCATGTTTGAAAAGACCTTACTTTTGGGAGTTTTTGGTACATATACCCCATCAAAATGAGGTATATCCGTCAATTCATGGTTAATAACTTCTTGGACAAACCTGGGGTACATAAAAAAACTCTTTTTACTTTCCAGGTTTGAGACAAGATCATTAAAAATCATTTGTGAAAAATTATACTTTCTGGCAGTGGCTAAGCATACCAAAGCATAAGCAATGGTGCTACTGAACTCACTCCATCCAGTAGTCTTTTTAGAGATACAGTGCATAAGGGTATGGACAAAGAAACGCCATTGAGGTGAAAATTTTGCTTTTGAGAACTTGAACACACCCAATGGGCCTCCATACCCCATTCTTGTAAGAGTAGAAAACAGTTCATCATTAGAGATAGAAGATATACCAGAGGCATCGTCTAGACGTAGACTGATGCGAAGTACCTCTTCAGTAACTGTCAAGGGTTTGTCACACACCCTTGTTTTGATCATTTGCACCCCATTCTCAGTAACAATGGTGGCATTTGCCCAGAATTGCCTCTGATGCTCTATGAAGATGGTAGGAGATAGAGTGAGAGCATGTGCAATATGGCTTGACTTCAGAAAGTCGACTATCTGGTGAAAACCTTCAGCTTGTTTTGGCTTTTGGAGCATCGCGATTTCATTGTGCTCGTCTATGAACGCCATGGATGCCATTGACCTTGAAGGTTCTTGCTTGAAAACTTTGAACTTGAGAGAGAAAGGGTTTAGAGCGCAAGTGAACAGTATGCAAAGAGTCGTTATGAACTTTTAGGCGGGCAAAGGGTATTTATAGTATTCGGGACATAAGCAGTATTAACCTAGAGCAGTATTAACTGAAAGCAGTATTAACTGAAAGCAGTATTAACTGAAAGCAGTATTAACTGAAAGCAGTATTAACTACTAGCAGTATTAACTGAAAGCAGCATTAACTACTAGCAGTATTAACTGAGAGCAGTATTAACTACTAGCAGTATTAACTGAAAGCAACATTAACCACTAGCAGTATTAACCGAGAGCAGTATTAACTGAAATCAACATTAACCACTAGCAGTATTAACTGAAAGCAGTATTAACTACTAGCAGTATTAACTACTAGCAGTATTAACTGAAAGCAGCATTAACCACTAGCAGTATTAACTGAGAGCAGTATTAACTACTAGCAGTATTAACTGAAAGCAGCATTAACCACTAGCAGTATTAACTGAAAGCAGTATTAACTATGCACTGACAGTATTAACAATACTTACTCTTTTCAACTTGTGATGAACTGAGGACTGCTATGTATTCCCTGAAAAAAAAGATTAGGACCACCAAGAATACACAATATACAGGTATTGAACCACTTTTTGAGAAGGTGTTTATTCAGAGTTGATCATTCCCACACTTGTTACCAAGAAAGTGAATCTACCCACATCAAAGGCTTTGGTGAATAGATCAGCAAACTGGTTGTCAGTATGAACCTTTACAACTTGAATAAGTTTCTTTTCATTACAGTCTCTTATGAAGTGATACCTGATCTCAATGTGCTTTGTCTTTGACTGCTTGACAGGATTATTCACAATGCTAATAGCACTGCTATTATCAATAAAAATTGGAGTGTGTAGAAAGGTTACCCCATAGTCCATCATTTGATTTTGAATCCATAAGACTTGAGAACAGCAACTTGCAGCTGCTATGTACTCTGCCTCTGTTGTAGATGTGGACACTGTGGTTTGTTTCTTGCACTGCCATGACACTAGTCTTGCACCCAAAAACTGACATCCTCCAGAAGTAGATTTTCTGTCCAAGTTTGCTCCACCTAAATCACTATCTGAGTATGCAAGTAGGTCAAAAGATGAGTCATGAGGATACCAAAGTCCTAATCTGGGTTGCCCTTTGAGATATCTGAATATCCTCTTAACAGCTTGATAGTGAGATTGCTTTGGCCTAACTTGGAATCTTGCACATACACAGAATGGAAACATTATATCTGGTCTAGATGCTGTAAGATACATGAGAGAGCCAATCATGGATCTATAGTGATGAACATCCATATCCTCCCCCTCAAGATCTGTTGTTATCTGCTTGTGTGTCTCCATAGGTGTGCTGACAGGTTTTGAATCTGAGAAACCAAACTTGGTTAGAATGTCCTGCACATACTTGGACTGACAGATAAAGATTCCATCTGACTTCTGTTGAACTTGGAGTCCAAGGAAAAAAGTAAGTTCCCCCATGGAACTCATTTTGAACCTTTGATGCATTAGATCCTCAAACTCCTTGCACATGTTGTCTCTTGTAGAACCAAAGATGATATCATCAACATAGATTTGGACCAGCAAGATATCCTTCTTCTTTCTCTTGATGAATAAAGTCTTATCAATGACTCCTCTTTCAAAGCCATTTTCCAAGAGATAGGATGACAGAGTGTCATACCATGCTCTTGGAGCTTGATGCAGTCCATAAAGTGCTTTCTTCAATTTGTATACCCTGTCTGGATAGCTTGGGTTTTCAAACCCTGGTGGTTGACAGACATATACTTCTTCTTTAATTGAGCCATAAAGAAATGCACTTTTCACATCCATTTGATAGACTTTGAATTTCATATAAGAATCATAAGGCAGGAATAATCTAATTGCTTCTATCCTGGCCACAGGTGCAAATACTTCATCATAGTCTATTCCCTCTTCTTGTGTATACCCTTGAGCCACCAGCCTTGCTTTATTCCTTATCACAATACCTCTTTCATCTCTCTTATTTCTGAAGACCCATTTTGTTCCTATTGCTCTTTGGCCTTTAGGAAGGTCTACCAGATCCCAAACATCTTGCAGCTTGAATTGCACTAGCTCTTCTTGCATTGCTTCTATCCAACTAGATTCTTTCATTGCATCATGTGCCTTCTTAGGCTCAAGCTGGGATAAAAAGCAAGAAAGCACTGTATGCTGTTGATCTTGCAATTCTTGCAGCCTGCTTTGATTTCTAGTCATCATAGGAGAGGATATATCTCCTATTACCAGTTGTGGAGGATGATTCTTTTGAATTCTGGTGTGATGATTAGGTTCTTCATTAAGTCCCACCTCTAGATTGGAGTCATTCAACTCAACTGAGGTGTTTTCAGCAGCTACTTCTGATTCTTTATTGTCTTGAGTCTCCTCATCTCTACTTTCTTCTTCACTCTGACTTGGTTCAGTAGATGGTTCTTTTTCACAGTCTTCAACAGTATCTACTGTAGGTATGGGAAATATCACAGATTGAGATAAACTGTCTTGAACTTGTGTAGTCCCTGATCCTCCACTCCCTGAACCTGCATAATCATCACTACTGACACCAAAAGAGTTAGTTAGTGAATCAATGTCAAATAGCCACTGAGGACCAGACCCAATTGGATTTGGTGTGTTCTCATTGTATTTGACATTGTCACTTTCTTCAATTATTCTAGAAGAAGAGTTAAAGACTCTGTAAGCCTTACTCTGAGATGAGTAACCAACAAGAAATCCATCATCTGCTTTGCTATCAAACTTACCTAAGTGAGATTTGGTATTGAGAATAGTACAAGGACACCCAAAAGGTTTGAAAAATCCAATAAATGGTTTTCTTTTATTTAAAAGCTCATATGGGGTCTTGTTCTTTGGCTTGACTACTAAAACTCTGTTTTGGACATAACAAGCAGTATTAACTGCTTCAGCCCAGAAGGTAATTGGCAGTTTTGAATCAGCCAACAGAGATCTAGAAGCCTCTATTAGTGTCCTATTTCTCCTCTCAGCAACTCCATTTTGTTGAGGAGTCCTAGGGGAACTATATTGTCTCTCAATGCCTTTCTCTTCACAAAAGGTGTTTAGATCAAGATTTTTAAATTCAGTCCCATTATCTGATCTAATGACTTTTACTTTTTGATTAGTTTGGTTTTCAATTCTTAGGATAAAGGATTTGATCAGTCCACTTGTCTCATCCTTAGTCCTTAGAAAATATACCCAAGTAAATCTGGAGTAATCATCAACAATAACCAAGAAGTAAGATTTCTTGCCTATACTCATAACATTTTTAGGACCAAACAGATCCATATGCAGTAATTGGAGACAAGAAGAAATAGAGTTTAACTCTTTGGTCTTATGAGAAGTTTTGTGCTGTTTGCCTTTAAGACAAGCAACACAATGATCATCACATGAAAAGACTTTTGATGGTAAACCTCTTACAAGGTTGTTTTTAACAAGTTTGTTCATAGTCTTGAAATTCATGTGACACATCCTTCTGTGCCAAAGAGAGGATTCATCCACATAAGCTTTTGAAACAAGACAGTTCAGGGATGAATCATTATCAACATTGTCCATATCTAGACAATAAACATTGTCCTTTCTTGGAGTTCTAAGTAGTATCATGCTTTCATCAACTACCTTGAACCCTGGAGCAAGGATCATACACTCTGTGTTTGTAAATAATATGCTATGTTGTTTGTCACAAACCTGTGATACACTTAACAGGTTGTACTTCAATTGATCAACATAGTAGACATCCTCAAATGTCATCTTACCTTTTGTGACATTACCTTTGCCACTTATTTTACCACCAGTAAGATTATTTCCAAAAGCAACATGTCCTCCATTGATATGCTTGAAATCCTGAAGGCATGAGAAATTGCCCGTCATGTGCCTAGAGCAACCACTATCAGTTAGTATGAATTAGGAACCCAAGCCAAAGTGGTCTTGGGTACCCCTTTCTCATCAAAATACTTGCATTCTTTCTTGACAAGATTTTTAAACTTTGACTCCTCATTTCTGGAGTACTTTGTCACAATGATAGGCTTGGAAACACATTTGCTAAAAGTAGTACTGGTTTTAGAAGTACTAACAGCATTAGCAGCACTTGCATGCTTAGCAGTACTAACCTTATTAGAAGTAGTAACTGTTTTAGCAGCAGTAACTGTGTTAGCAGTATTCATCTTTGAAGAGGTACTAACAGTATTAGCAGCATTAAAATTTTCAGCAGTACTAACACTGGTAGCAGTAGTAATGCTTCTAGCAGCACTATCTCTGTCAGCAGTATTAACAGTTTTAGTGCTTCTAGGCACCCACATTTTAATACTTTCATTCAAAACCTTTTTCTTCATGGGGCCTTTGTTTTCAACAGATTTCTTCACCACATGTTTCTTTCCAGCCTTCCTATAACCAACAGGTTTTTGCACAAATCTTTGAAAGTTCATCTGTTGGTTAGTAGGGTTAAAGTAACAATGCTTAGCCAAATGGTTTAACTTTCCACATATGAAACAAGGATTTGGTCTATTGATTTTACTTAGATCAATGCCTTGTTTTTGTGCCCATTGGTTGTTCTAGTTTCTTTGATTTCCCCTTGGTTTATCATGTTTTTGGGGCTTAAATTTATTGCATGCACACTGTTTGCAAGGGATAGGGTTCACAACAGTGGTCTGCTTATAGTGAACCTTCTTATTCTTTTCCTCAGTCTTCTCTATCTCATTGGATTTGATCCAATGCTTTCCAGATCCCTCATTGGTGATTATGTGGTTTTCTATAGGAATCTCACCACTCACAGTGTTGTCTTTATCCTTGACACCTTCTTTCTCAGTTTTATCCTTAACAACTAATTCATCTAAGAGATCTATCTCAGTGGCTCCCTTAGGTAGGTCCTTCCTTTCCTTTGTTTCTAACAAATCTGAACTAGGAGGGATGTAGTTGTTGTTATAGGGTGGTGGTGTGGTATTGTACCCTATTCCTCTTCTAAGTTTGTCATGGATTTGAGTTTGGAGCAAAGAGTCCATTGCTTTAGAAGCATTTGAAAATTTCTCAATATCCAGCTTGGCTTTCTCAAACTCCCTCTTTATCTTCTCATTCTCCTCTTTGGATCTGGTCAGTTGAAGTTCTAAGTCATTCTTCTCCCACTTCCAGTAGTTTGTGTCATAAGAGTGTTGAAGCTCATTGGCTTGAAAACCCTTAATCTGCTCTTCAAATCTCTCAACTATCCTCACATAATCTTTTATGTCCTTTTCCAATCTCTTAAGGTTATCACTCATGTTCTGATTGTGATCCCTATACCTTTTAACAGTGTTAATGCAATTTTGAGAGCAAAGATTGGAAGTTACCTCTGTTGGGAGATCAGACACCTCTGCCATTAGAGCTTGGTTCTGGATGGCCTCTTCAGCTTGATCACTCCAATCAAACCCCATGCCTTGTTGAGAGACAAGGGCTTGTGCAGAGTTTCTGTTACTATTGAAGCTTCCAGATTGAGCTTGT
The DNA here is from genome assembly GCA_954870635.1 of Arctium minus. NCBI lineage: Eukaryota > Viridiplantae > Streptophyta > Magnoliopsida > Asterales > Asteraceae > Arctium > Arctium minus. Next base: position 37,092,313 of record OX941080.1, on the reverse strand, counting down.
TGGTGGTTATTGTTTTGAGGCATTCCACTTCTGCATTCTCTAGCAAAGTGTCCTTTCTGATGACATTTATAGCATTCCACCTTTGACTTGTCAAAACCTGCTCCATCTTCTCTTCTTTGTGAGAAGTTGTTCCTTCCAGTTCTTTTGATGAACTTCTTAACTCTCATAGAGAGCATGGCCATCTGCCATTTAATGTCCATCTCTTCAAGATCATCTGGATGGAGTTGTTCCAAGTCATCATTAATGAGAGAAGAGTTTCCATGACTTGCTAGAAAGGCTTCAAAAATAGTTTCAGTGCCTTTATCTTGAGGTGCTCCATTGGCAGTACTAACTGATTCAGGGATGGAGGTAGAATCAGTTGATGCTGAAAGAAGTGCAGCATTGTGAACATACCCAGAAGGCCTTTTCTTAGCCTCTACCTCAGATTCAAAACCTCTTAGATCATTATACAGATCATCAAGTTCCTTTTCTTCCAGTTGATCATTCTGTCTGAAAGACACAGTATACATGGTCCATTCATCACTCAGGGACCTTAGAAACTTTCTATTCAGATCATCTTGATCAATTTGTACTCCCACTGTAGCAAGTTCACCAATAAGCTTGTTGAACCTGTCAAAAGTTTGAGTCATGGACTCATTCTTGGTTGACATAAAATTCTCATATTGTTGCTTCAGAATGGCTTTCTGATTTCTCTTGGTACTTTTGGTACCTGAGAATCTCTTCTCTAGAGCATTCCAGAGCATCTCTGCATCAGTGCAGTTGCAGAACTGATGTTGGTATTCATTGGGGATAGCCAAGAGCAAAGTGCTCAAGGCTTTCATCTCTGTCTGTCTAGTCTTTCTTTCAGCATCAGTTTTTGGTGGAGTTCTCTTTCCATCTGCACCAATCTTTCCTGCTTCAGAAGGACCATTCTCAATGATGTCCCACATAGAATAGTCAGTGAGGAGTATGTACTGCTTGATTCTGATCTTCCACATATCGAATTCATTGGGTCTGAGCATTGGAACATTTGAGACTAGAGTACTGTTTGATTCTGCAAAGTTTTCCATGATGAGTGAATAGATGTTTCTGAGAGAACAGGCTCTGATACCACTTGTCAGGATCGAATTCTCAACAAGAATATAGTCTCAGAAACAATATCAAAGAAGTTGCGGAATAACACTTTGATATTCAATGAAACAGTAAACAAACAGTATATGATAAACACTTTGCAAACTTGTATTAAAATCACAAGATTACACACTCAACCTCAATCTTGAAGAACAAGCTCTTTCAAGACGAATTCTACTTCTCTAGAATTAGGAACTATGCCTTGAGGTTGATTCTCACTTGAACAAAAACTTAGAATTGTTTAAAATCTATAAAAATATGTTTCTAAACTATTCTGTCAAATCTATACATATACTGAACAAAAAGATAATTACGAAAAAATAGAATATCTTCAGTATATCTTCCATGAATATCTTCAGAATATCCTTGTTTATCTTTAACCACGATCTCTTCATCATTATCTTCACATTATCTTAGAAGCAACATTAACTGAGTCTTGGCAGCATTAACTACTAAGCAGCACTAACTTCTAGCAGTACTAACTAGCTAAGCAGTACTAACTTTGTTCAAGCAGCACTAACTTTGACTAGCAGTATTAATTCTACTAGCAGTAGTAATATTCAGCAATATTAACTTTGAAGTCCTCTGGCAGTAGTAATTCTGAACTAGCAGCATTAAAGACTTGTTCACATCTTCAGTTCCCAACACCTTACCACTCGTCGCTTATACCACTCCCGTCATGTTGAGTTCATTGCTACCCAATTTCTTTCTCATAGTCTCTCACTAAACTCACATCTCCCTCCCCTGGTGATTTCTTACATACCGTCCCTACCTATTCTCAATCCAAACTCTTTTGATACCACTACCAAACCTACCTCCTCATCCCCCTCACCCTCGAACTCTCAACTCAGTTTACTAGTTGATAAACCCAGTTTACTAGTTGATAAATAATCACACAACACAATAAAGATCAAGAGATAAATAAATCAAAATAACATACCACGATCTCTTGATTAATCAGATAAAACAAAACAGCTGTGTGTTCTTGGTAACTTATGCGTATACAATACAGAGAGTATACGCATGCGGCCTCCTCTACAAGAATTATAATTATAAGGATTAACCCAAAACCTAATAAGAAAAATCTATTCATACCTAGGTCAACATGACCTAATTATTATTAACTAAAAGCTAAAATACCCCCTAAGGTATTAAATACTATTACAAATTAGACCCTTAATATAATTTAATCTTGAATACAATTTATGATCCAACAATCTCCCCCTTTGGATTCAAGATTAAAAAAAATTTGGCAATAATCTTCGGGTCTTCACTTTTCTTGAAAATTGTATCTGATATAACGTTGACAGCTTCAAAACTTGTAGCTTTACACAGTCTTCATCTTTATCTTTCTTTAAATGAAGTGTCCTTCTGACGATCATCTTCAATAAGACTTTTGATGAATCGAATAAGTTCAGACACTTTGACATCTTTGAAATCTTCAGTCAAAAATTCTTCTTGTATTCTCCCTTTTTGATTATTCTCCCCCTTTTGGATGAATGGTGAGAATCATCATCATCAAAACATAGCAAAACAATCTTCCCCTTTTTGTATAGACATCAATTAAGCACTGTCTTCATGTCTATATCGATCCCTTTGTGGAAATAAGAGCAGTCTCTCCAAATGGAGAAAGTGATTATTTCAATCTTTTCAGATTCAAATAAAATAAATGGTAACCCTGAATCAACAAATGACTCAGTTTGGAATGTCTGTCAGTAACACAAAGTCACTGAGTAACACAAAGTTACTATATAAGAAGCTGGTTTTGATGTTGGCTCCCCTGGACTTCCATTCAATCATCGAATAACACATGGTTATCTATGAACGTTCGGACAGAAAACAAATTTCTGTGTGCTTGTGCATGTGTATGAAAGAATTAAGCACCGATGATTGCTTTTCAATTTAGGCTCAAAGTATGTAAACTTGTTGAGACAGCAACAAATTATACAAAGACTCAATGTGCATGAGAAAAAGTCGAAGGTGGGGCAACTTTCCTTGTTTTTCAATATTAGCATCTTCCAAATGAAGAACCAATCGCGTATGTGTTGGGTCCCCAGAAAATGTGAAACATTCTCTTTTTGAGAAAAGAGTGAGTAGCTGGTGGGGTTGTATGCAAGAGATGGCATGGGCTAGGTGCCTTTTTCAATGTCATTCACGAAGAAATGTGAAACAACAAATAATGTGGCTGCCCGGCTTAGAAAGAAGTTTGGTGAAGAGTTTGATATTCTTTTACTCTGTTCTCTCACCCTCTTTCTTTTGAACTGTTAGATCTCACTTCTAACCAATCTCTCTTTTCCATTTTACCTCTTCACACACCAACACTCAAATATTTTGACCCCTCTCCCCTCAATCACTCAGGGAATACTTTCGGGGTAGGAAACACTGGTTATCGTGAATCAATGGAAGTTCTGTTAAGTTCTCACACTGAATCCCATGTATTTTCCTAAAAGAACATGTTGTTCAACAGTTTTTTGGACATGTAAGCACAAAGGAATACAAATAAACATGAAGAATAAAATTTTGGAGAAGTCAAAACATTTTTGTGTTTGACAATGCAATTCTCCCTCTCAAACTAAAGGTGGTTGGCAATTAATCTCTTTGTCTAATAAGCTCCCCCTCAACTTAATAATAAGTTTTTTTTTAAATAGAAAACAAACGAAAAATAAAGCACTGAAGTGCGGGTTCTAATAAGATGCGATTAGAAGCCATTGTCACTTGAACACACCTGCACATAGAAGAAATAATGGTAATCATTTGTGAAAATGATTCCTGTATTGTTAGCAACAGTTGTAGAATAAAACACAAGATTAAAACTGAGAATACTCCCCCTTGAATCATGAGTAAGGCTAAGAAGACATGTTCATCATACCAAGTTTGCTGATGAGAAACTCGAACATCTTTTCATCCAACGACTTGGTGAAAAGATCAGCTAACTGGAAATTAGTACGAACAAAGTGCATTTCGATATCACCTTTTTCTACATGATCTTTGATGAAGTGATAGCGTACATCTATATGCTTGGTCTTTAAATGCTGAACCGGGTTAGCAGTTATGGAGATTGCGCTCTTGGAATCACAATAAATAGGGATGCGCTTGCAGTTGTACCTAAAGTCCCTTAACTGTGTTTTCATCCAGAGGACTTGTGAACAGCAACTAGCAGCATCTACATATTCAGCCTCAACAGTGGATGTTGAAACACAATTTTGTTTCTTTGAGGTCCAACTTACAAGTTTGTCACCTATAAATTGACATGATCTAGAGGTGCTTTTCCGGTCTAGCTTACATCCTGCATGATCAGCAACTGTAAAGGCAGTTAGATCAAAACAAGAATCCTTTGGATACCAAAGGCCTAAATTAGGAGTGCCTTTGAGATATCTAAGGATTCGCTTAACAGCATTAAAGTGCGATTCTTTAGGATTAGACTGATATCTCGCACAAAAACATGTGGCAAACATTATATCTGGGTGACTGGCAGTCAGATAAAGTAAAGAACCAATCATGCTACGATACACCTTTTGATCAACAGGTTTACCAGAGGGATCTGTATCTAAGAGTGTACTAGTAGCCATTGGTGTTTTCATGACTGAACTATATGACATATTGAACTTTCTTAACATGTCTTTTATATATTTAGCTTGATTAATGAAAATGCCTTCGGGTAATTGCTTTACTTGTAAACCAAGAAAGAAATTTAACTCACCCATCATCGACATTTCAAACTTTGTTTCAATGATTTTAGAAATGTTATTGCAAAATTTCTGATTTGTCGACCTAAATATTATGTCGTCAACATAAATCTGAATGAGAATCAAGTCCTCACCTTGAATTTTGAGAAATAAGGTGGTGTCAACCGTACCTTTCTTGAAACCAGAAGCTATGAGAAATTTAGTTAGAGTTTCATACCAGGCTCTTGGTGCTTGTTTAAGACCATACAGTGCTTTGTCTAGTACGTAGACATGATTAGGATAATAAGGATCAATGAAACCTTCAGGTTGTGCTACGTAGACCTCCTCATGTAGAACTCCATTTAGGAAAGATGACTTTACGTCCATTTGATAAACTGTAAAGTTTTTATGCGCTGCATATGCTAAAGAAGATTCTGATGGCTTCGATCCTTGCAACAGGGGCAAATGTTTCGTCATACTCAATGCCCTCCTGTTGATAGTACCCTTTTGCAACCAAATGAGCTTTGTTTCTCATAACTACTCCAGCCTCATCTTTCTTGTTTCTGAATACCCACTTTGTTCCAATAACTTTTTTACCTTTAGGTAGTGGGATCAAGCGCCATACCTTGTTCCGTTCGAATTGCAGAAGCTCGTCTTGCATAGCAGAAATCCAGAAGGGATCACGTAGAGCTTCTGATGCTTTCTTTGGTTCTAGGGAACTAAGGAAGCTTGAAAACATGCAGAAATTAGCTGATGCGGACCTTGTCGTGGCACCAGATTGTACGTCACCTATCACGTTATGCAGGGGATGATCCTTAGTCCAACGATGTGTGCTTGGTAAGGATTCAACTGTTTGTTGCGTATTTGATGCATTGTACTCATCATGCACGGCAGGTAGATGCACAGATGTACTCGAGACATCTTGTACTGGTGTTTCTGAATAGCGGTTGAAGTACTCGTGACTTCATTTCCAGAAGGATTATCTGCAGAGACAGATTCAACATTAGTAGAGTAAGAAACTAACGGTTTAGTTGTACCTGATGGAGATGCAGTTTCAGTGACTTCTTCGGACGGTCCAGACATGTTTTCAGAAATAGTAGGGACCTCCGAGCTTGTTATTGATGTTGATATGCCTTTGTCAAAATCTGCACAAATATCATCGAAGGCATCAATAAACAACAAATCTAACTCAGATGAGATAGAGTTAGAGTTTAAGTTATTGGAAGTAGATTCTTTAGACGCTGGTTCTATTTTGGAGTGAATAGAAGCTTTGTTCTTAAGTCCGAGTTCTGAACCGTTGTGTCCAGAAGTCGAAGTAGAATTCTCATCAAAAGATACATTCATGCTTTCAACAATCGTCTTGGTGCGAATGACGTAGATTCGATAAGCTTTGGATGTCAGTGAGTATCCGACGAGATATCCTTCATCCGCTTTCTTATCAAATTTTGATAGACCTTGACGCTCGCGTAGAATGTAACACCTGCAACCAAAAACATGAAGGAATTTGATGTTAGGTTTACGACTGTTGATCAACTCATATGCTTTTTTATCAAACCGTTTGACTACAATGGTACGATTCTGAGTAAAGCAAGTTGTCACGACTGCCTCAGCCCAAAGATACATGGGTAGATCCGAATATGCAAGCATAGTACGAGCAATTTCAATAAGAGTACGATTCTTCCGTTCAACAATGTCATTCTGCTGTGGAGTGTAGGCTGCGAAGAAGTTATGTGAAATTCCTACAGAGATAAGATAACTCTGCAAGGTGTCATTCTTGAACTCCGTGCTGTTGTCACTGTGAAGGGTTCGGACTGGCAATTGAAGACGTACTTGAATGCGCTTTATAAAAGCTATAATCAATTCTGGCGCATCTGACTTGTTGCGAAGAAATTCGAGCCATGTATACCGTGAATAGTCATCTATCATTACTAAGACGTATTTCTTGTCGTTGATAGACGCTGTTCGCATTGGGCCACAAAGGTCCATATGAATAAGTTCCAGTGCAGATGAGGTTGATGATTCAGTTTTGGACTTGAATGAGTTGCGCTTCATTTTGCCCAACTCACATGCAGACCATAGGGAGTCTTTTTCAAACCTTATTTCTGGTAGACCTTTGACCAGACCTTGTCTTTGTAGATTAGCTATGGATCGGAAATTCTGATGAGACAAGCGGCGATGCCACGTCCACGATTGTGCTTTAGCGGCTTTGGTAATAGGCATACTGGACGTGTGGCAGACAGTGTAGGAAAATCTACATAATATAGATTTCCATGGCGCTCAACTTTGAAGACTTCATAACCATCGGGATCCTCAAGATAGCAATGAGTTGTTGTGAAGCGAACTTGATATTTCATGTCACATAAGTGACTGGTGCTAAACAAATTATGATCAAGTCCTTCAACATATAACACCCTTTGAATCTTCACAACTCCATTATCAAGCATTCCATATCCTATGACGTGTCCTTCTACTTCAGAATTTGCAAAACGAACTGCTCCGGCAGGCTCCTCCACATAGTTATGCAAGAGGTGCTTGAATCCTGTCATGTGGCGTGAACATCCAGAATCTATCACCCACAATCGATAGGCCTGCAAAAGAGACAAGTAGTTTTTCTTAGGTACCCATATCAAGATGGGTCCTTCGCGGTTAGCTCCAAACAATTCAGGAATATCAGCAGGTTTAACTTTCACTCTCCATTCATAATGGGGTTTTGGAACCCATTTCCAAACCATTTTAACATTTAATTCCTGAAAGTGCTTTTTAGATCTAGGGTTGGCAACCTTAGCACGAAACACTTTGGGTTGCGTGGAAGAATTAGAATTAGAATTAAGGTTCAGTTTAGCTTTTCTTTTACTCTTTTTGGACTTAGGAGGGGAGTAGTATTTGAATGAATTATCCCAGCAGTGTTTGCAATATAGATTCTTTCGAGCAAAAGTCATAAATTTAGATTTATCGGAACAAATCTGACATTCATGTCCATCAAAAGAATTACTTTTCAAAACATCACTGTCTGAAGTACAACTATTTGGAACAGAAGTTTTACTAGAATTCAAACTTTCATTTTTATTCAAACTATCATCTTTATTCTTCTTACTCCTCCAACTCCATTTCCTTTTAAATCTGAAACAGAAACAGGAATCTTGTTAGTCTCTATCTTAGAGGGTGATTCTTTTCTAGAGTTACTTGAAGTCTCACCCTTCTCAAAAATACTAGGTGGATATTCAAGACAAACAGAGTAAATAACTGAAGGTTTTGCAGGAGCATCAAATTCTGGATTAGTTCTTACTTTCCAGCTTGGATCATTGAACATCTGTTTATCATTTGAAACATTCTTAAACAAAGTAATTTTCAAATCATTGATCTCTGTGCAAAGCTCTTGATTTTCTTTCAGAGATTTTTCAAGTTTAAATTTGAGATCAAAGTTTTCATCTTCAACCTCATCAAGATACTGTTGCAACATATCAATTTGTTTCATCAATTCAGATGTATGATCACTCACAGAATTTGACACCTTTGCAGTAGAAACAGGATCAGAGTCTGAAGCATTCATCATTTCAGAAAACCTTTCCTCGGTCATGTTCTCAATAAACTCCCTTTTTTCATTTTTAGAACAAGATCCATTCGTGATGACAGTTTCTTCTTCAACCTCTTCAACAAGTAAAGGTTTAGAAGCAATGGGATTTGAGACTGATAGTATAGTTGATGGATCAACATCTGATTCATAGTAATCATATTTTCATGCAGTCTCAGGTGGAACCGTGTCATTACTGACTGATTCTTTTGAAGATGTGGTAAACAGTGAATCAAACTCAGCAAATTCGATCTTTCGAGTCTCATAGCTTTTGTTCAAATCACTGTATTTAAAACCAACTGATTTAAAAGAATTTTGAGAATCAGTCTCACAAGACTTGTCCTCTCCCATTTCTTCTCGACCTTTGGTCTCTGTAAAAGGTTTAGGAGTACTTGCTTCAACAAAGGTTGCACGAATGTTAGGAATGGGTCTGACTGTGGAGCCAAGTTTATCAAAATTATACAAGTGCTCCGGTGCCTTTTTCAATACATCGTTAATTGACAAACCCAATCCTGGTTTGAGTTTATAAAACCTTTCATCTTGGAGTTTATTGGTTAACAGATTTAATGTGTGCTCAGTCTGACCTCGTTTCATGTTAATATCCTCCAATTGCTTAATCTTGGTGTAAGCTTCATTTCTTTCTTGAAAACAGACTTCAAATTTGATTTTAAATTCACCCTTTTCAGCATTGAGATTTAGAAGATCCTTTTCTAAGCCAGATATTTTTCTTTTTAAAGATTCTTTTTTAGCCTTTAAACCATCCTTTTCTTTTTCTTTTTCTTCCACAACAACTTTCAGCAAAGCATTTTCATCACGAAAACTCAAAACTGATTGATGTGCAGAGCTAAGTTTACCTTTCAATAAAGCAAAATCATCTTTCATATTATGTATTTGAGCCATCAGAGATTCAATAAGTTCAGAATTATCACTTACCTCAGAGTTTGCATCTTCGGAATGTGCCCCAGAAGCTTCATCGTCACCATCCAGTTTTGCCATGTAGGAAACTTAGGTGAAGTGCGCCTGCTCCTCGTCATCAGAACTTTGGAACAACCAGATTTCCTCCTCAGCCATAAGCACCTTTCCTTCTTCATCTTTATTGGCAATGAGTGACTTCCTTGCATAATATTCTGAGTTCTTCACTTTCTTGAACTTGCAATCTCTGGAGAAGTGCCCAAATTTGCCACAGTTGTAGCATCTGCCCGGTTCATCTTTTCTTTCTTCTCCTCTCTCTTTTCTTCTCTTCTACCTTCCTTCCTGTCATCTTTCCTCTCTTCTCGACTTTCCTCTCTTCTTCCATATCTTGGCTTGTATCGCATCTCAGAATTCTCTTTCTTGTGTCCTTCGTACTTTGGCTTTGAGTGGTACTTTTTCTTGCCAAAGCTCTTCTTGAAATGACGAGTTATCATGGCCAAGTTCTTAGAGAACCTCTGTATATCGTCATCAGAGTCAATCTCCAGTTCTTCATCACTTGAAGCAGAGTCGGACTCAGTAACCTCTGAAACAAAAGCTTTAGATATTTTCTTCTATGACCTTGAAGCAGATACTGGACCAGAACTTGAACTTTTTCCTTTGCCAGCTATGAGAGCCACAGAGTCCTTCAGATTCTTAGACTCATTGTTGATAGATGTCACCTCTTCTTCATGTTGAGAAAGAGTAGAGAAAATGTCAGTTACGTTCTCTTGAGCCATGTTCTTTGACATCTGAAGGTTGATGGCAAAGTTCTTCCATTCAGGATTCAAGTTCTTGATGAACTTATAGTTTATCTCTGAAGCAGATTTAGAGATATTGTTCCTCCTCGGGTCATTTAGAATGATATTGTATCTGTTGTAGGTATCTAGCAGCCTCTCTCCTTCCTTTGCATGAAATACCTCATAGGCATTAATGCGCAGATTTTGCTTGGCCTGAATTGAAGCTTCACTTACCTCAAATTGTCTTGCTAGTTCATCCCAGACTTCTTTAGCTGAATTTCGACTGTCTACCCGATTGTAGATGTCATTTGGGATGGCCATCGTCAGGTAAATGAGAGCTTCTTCATTTATCTTGTACAAATCTTTCTCCTTTTCACTGAAGTACTGATACGATTTAGGAACAAATCTGTCAGGGATTTCTGGAGAGGTTTCAGTTTCTGCTTGACCAGGTACATTGATCATTGGATTTACTGGACCAGAAGTGATTGATTCCATGTATTCTCTGTTCTTATGATTCAGAAACTGGATCATTCTCTTCCTCCATTTTTGATACTCATTTGCCATGAGGACAGGAGGTTTGGACTGAGAGCCCATCGAGAGAAGTTGGTTCGACATCTTTAGCTGTATGGTTAGAAATCAAACTTATCTAGATCAATGATTTTCAGCTTCAAAAACTCTTCAAATCGAATAATCGATTTTCACACAAATAAGGTGTCGATAATACTGTTTAGTCCAAAAAATCTTGATTCTTTGGCTCTGATACCACTTGTTAAACCCAGTTTACTAGTTGATAAATAATCACACAACACAATAAATATCAATAGATAAATAAATCAGAATAACATACCACGATCTCTTGATTAAACAGATAAAACAGGTGTGTGTTCTTGGTACCTTATACGTATACAATACAGAGAGTATACGCGTGCGGCCTCCTCTACAAGAATTATAATTATAAGGATTAACCCAAAACCTCCTCTACTCCATCCCTTCCTATCACTCCCTCTTCACCTACCACATCTCCACCATCCGTCATGCCTTCTCCCCCACCACCCTCGTCTCCATCTACTCCATCATCCCCTCCCTCTACATCCACTGTTTCTAGTCCCTCCACCACTCGAGCTCCCTCCGACCATTCTTCACCACCAGACCCCCCTCAACGTAACTGTAAACTCAATTCCAAATACTTCAACCCCTCATTTGTCAACTCCTCCACACTACATCCCATTCCAACCTCCATTAAGCCACATACCTACACCCAAGAACTTAAGAATCCACATTGGCGTCAAGCCATGGATCAAGAATTCAATGCATTAATGCACAATGGCACTTGGGAACTTGTTCCTCCTTCCTCTCATTCACCCATTGGTTTCAAATAGGTATTTCGAATCAAACGCCACCCGAATGGTACCATTGCAAAATACAAAGCCCGTTTGGTCGCTAAAGGCTTCCTTCAACAATATGTCAAAGATTACTTTGATACCTTTAGCCCTGTGACCAAACCTGTCACAATCCGTAATGTCCTCTTCATCGCTCTATCTAATCATTGGCCTCTCCGACAATTGAATATTAACAATGCCTTCCTTCACGACACTCTCCATGAAGAGGTCTTCATGACCTAGCCACCAGGATTTGTTCACCCCCAGTTTCCCTCTCATATTTGCAAGCTCAAAAAATCTCTCTATGGCCTGAAACAGGCTCCTCGGTTGTGGTACATGGAACTTACCAATTTTTTCCTCTCTTTCGGTATTTGCAAATCGAGAGTTGGCCCTTCACTTTTCATTTATAACCATAATGGTCTCCTTCCCTACTTATGGTATATGTTGATGACCTTCATCTTATCGGCAACAACATTTCATTCCTTGATCATTTTGTTATGGCCTTAGCCAAACGATTCTCCATAAAAGACTTAGGTCCCCGTCATCATTTCCTTGGCATTGAGGTTATCTCTACACCTACTGGTCTCTTTCTTTCTCAACATCACCACATCTCCTGACTCGTTTTCACATGGATGGAGCAAAAGAAGTGGCTACTCCGCTAAACTCCTTAGTGATTCTCACCTCCTCGGACGGGTCCGTGAGCATTGATCCAACACCTTATCGTAAACTGTTGGGAGGCTTGCAATATTTGGCGTTTATGAGACCGGATATTTCCTTTGCTGTGAATAAACTCTCATAGTTCATGCACTCTCCTACTGAGACTCATTGGCAAGTATTGAAAAGGGTTCTACGGTACTTGAAAGGCACTATTCATCATGGCTTGTTTCTATGTAAGGGTTCCTCTATGGACCTCAAAGCATTTTCTGATTCAGATTGGGGAGGCATTGAGTGTGGTGGTCGCTCTACTACTGCATATTTATTATATCTTGGTTCTAATATTATCTCTTGGAGGTCTGCTCGTCAAAAGTCTGTTTCCAGATCATCCACTGAAGCAGAATATAAGGCTTTAGCTAACGCTGCATCTGAGGTATCTTGGGTTCAACATTTGTTATTTGATTAGGGCATTACTACAAAGTCACAACCAACCTTATATTGTCACAATACTGGCGCTACTTATCTCTGTGCCAAACCGGTCTATCACTCGCATATAAAACATGTTGCCTTCGGTTACCATTTTGTTCTTGAGAAAGTCACTGATGGTTCTCTACGAGTTTGTCATATCAACTCTTTTGATCAGTTGGCCGATGCACTTACAAAACCACTTAGTCGTGCTCTATTTCTTCATCTACGATCCAAGATTGGAGTTTTCGATGGATCCTCCATCTTGAGGGGGCATATCAAGAGATAATATTCTGCATATATTCACATATTAACTAGTCAATTACTGTGTATCTTCTCCTATTTTAACTTCTATCTTTTCCATAGTTAGTTGATGTTATTGGCTATATATATAGGCCATGCATCCTCTGTATATGAATCATTAAAATTAATAAAACATTTACAATGATATCATTTCATTATAATGCATACATAAATTGACACACTTTATTGACGGTAAATGCAATATGCGGACGTGAAAGTGTAGCATACCGAAGAGTACCAACAACTTGACCATATTTGACCAGATCAGAGAGGCTGGACTATCAGACACATAGATAGGATTACAAGTAAACATTATTGAAGGTGTTGGTTTGGAATTCAAAATACTGGCCCATGGAAGAAGTACTGACCCATGGAAGAAGTTGCAAAATGTAGTTCAATTGACAAAGTATGATGTCAGAACCTTGGCACACTATTTCAATGCTTAGAAACTAATTCAGGGACAGAGATCTTTTAGAGCAAAGGCTTAGCCAAGTTGTTTGAATACCATGTTGATATCATCAATGTTAATTAAAACCCTGTGACAATAATATTAATCATCAACCTAGACGAATGTATATAAGATGATACATGTGTACGAGTATATAAAGAGAGAGGGATCATTTTGGAATCTGCAAAACTGAGACAACCAAGTGATTTGGAGATTCGTTGAAACCAAGCTCTCAGAGCCTGCTTAAGTCCATAAAGCAGGCACACATTACTTGGTCGTTGCGGATCAACTAAACCTTGAGGTTATGTCATGTAGATCATTTCCTTTAAGGTGCCATGCCAAAAAGCATTTTGAACATATTCTGAGTTATCACTAGAGATAGAACAACCCGGATGGTTGTTGTTTTAACAACAGGGTCAAATGTCTTATGGAAGTCAATTCTTGGTTGCTGATGGAATCCTTTTACATCAAGTCCCGCTTTGTATTGAGCGATGGCATTATTTTGGTATCCCTTTAACCTGTAAACCCACATGAAGCAACCACATTTCATCTCAATATTTTTAGTACATCGTTGACATTCCAAATTAGCTACCAAGTAAGTGTTGTAGAAAGAGTTAGAGCAACAATTGCAGGAAGATTACTGCAATATACAAGAAAAGGTTCATTTGCACCGAAAATTAGTTATTTTATTCATAATACTAAAATTTACATCTGATCACATATTTATACATACACATATGACATTTACATTTGGTTAAGTAATCGCCCTTTGATAGTTATAAACCTATCATTACTTAAGTCAACCACCAAGTTTAGATTACATAATTAACACTCCCCCTTATTAATCTAGACTTAAACAACACCTAACTTAGCCTTCATGTTGTTGAAATCTCTAATCTTCAATGTCATAGTCAATACATCTGCTACTTGATCATTGGTTTTGCATAAAACAATTTCAACTTCACCAAGACTTACCAATTCACGTATAAAATGATACTTAATTTAGATTATTGGGTAAAGCAATAGTTGGCTTGTTGTCACAATATATCATTGTTGGTTTTTCTTGTGGGTGCTTAAGTTCTTCTAGCATCCCTCTCAGCCATATAGCTTGACAACCAACGAGAGATATGCTCCTTTATTCTGGTTCTGCTTTGTTCTGGTTCTGCCGAAATAAAGCTACCACCTTTTGTTTTCTCGACTGCCAAGATATAACACCAACTCCCATACTGAAAACACATCCAGAAGTGCTCCTACTGTCATCCACGCTACCACCATAATCGTTGTCCCCATAAGTTAACAATCTCGAATCATCCACCTTCTAATAACATATTCCATGATCAATGGTGCCTTTTACATAATGCAATATTCTTTTGCGTGCTTCCTAGTGAGTACTTTGTTTAGGAATTTCCATAAACCTGATAATTAAACTAGGGGGAGGCTAATTGCACCATATTTTTTGCTAGTTGCACATTCATGATTGCATATCATGATTGTGGTTTTTTTTTTTTTATTATATAGTTTTAAAAGGTCTTTTTTTTTTTTACTTTTTGGTTTGATTTAAAAAGAAATAAATATTTATAAATATAAATATTACTAATTTTTTATAAATATATAATTATAAAAATAAAACATAAATATTGCGATTTAACATATAAATAGAACATAAAATAATCTATATTACATTCGATTATTTTAAAATAACATTATCCGTAGTACAATTAACACGTAAAAGCTGCATATAATTTGCGGAAACGGGTATCCTTCTGCCATATCTAATTTCACATAATGGTTACCATTAACGTACCCAATTGTAAAAACAACATGTTCAGGCCACGTTGGCGGAGTGGACCTAAGCGGCAAGTACGTCCCACTGTCGGTCATACTTATAACATGTAATATCACATTATATTTTGAAGCAATCAAGACACCTATTTCAGGCATTGTCATCCAGTGTTTAAATGGTGCACTTTGATCTGATCGAAAATCGTTGATGTATTATGTCTTGTATGTATCTAACTCTTCCATCAAGTTATACTGAATTGTGGGTCATGCATCTTCATGAAGACCTAGAGAGACAGCTATTGCTCGGAATCCGCAATTTCCATCACCTATCACATCATGTACCTGCTTGATGTAAGGGTTAAACAATGCTGGAAATTGATTGATGTATGGATGTGTATTATAATTTTTGAACATGAAAGAATTGTGTCTCATTGGTTCTTGGTAGCTTATTTTTTCCAAGTGAACAAATCTAGACGCGTTCGTGATAATCCAAGATCTCTAAATCCTAGAGAGAGAAAGTAGAGAGAGAGAAAGAGAGTAAGCGCAAAGAGTAAACTTGTATTGAATATGCATGAAGTGTTACAAGACACAAGGACCAAAGGGACTTAAATACCCTGGTCAATACAACACAGTATATGACTCTAAACACAGTATTAGACCAAGCCTATAAATACAATGATTACTATCAAACAGACTTAACAATCTCCCCCTTAGTAATCATTGGCGCTGTGGTCTTCAAAAACATCTTCTAAATCAGCACGGACCATCTAAGCGACTTTGAGAATTAGCGGCTTCTTGACATTAAAAAAAAAATCTTCTCAGCATCTTTCAGGTACAGTTGCTTTTGCTGTTTTGACAAGACTGGACCAGTTTGTAATGATCTTGAAAAAACAATCGGTTCATCAGCTTGTGCTCTAGACGATTCACCTCTTTCAAATAAACTTGAATGAACTGTGATAATCGGAGCTGGAACAGCAAAAGACTAGTATGGCTGAGAAAAATAGAATCTTGAGCGAATCTTGATCAGCAGTTAAACTTTTGAACCCTTTGTCTCTTTATCATCTCCTTAACTTCTCCCCTCATGACCTTGGTGATCTGGATCAACTTGGTCATGTAAATGTTGGAGACGAGACAACTTAAGATCTGCAAAATCAAAGTAAAGGAGAAAAAAGGGAAGGTTTGCGCGACACATTAGTGGCGCAAAGAGAGGTTTGCGCTAACAGAAGAACGCGCAAAGTGAGGTTTGCGCTAGCCGAAGGAGGCGCAAATCTTATTTTACGCTAGAAGCTGTTGGCGCAAACTAAACTTTGCTCTACCAACTTGTGGCGCAAACATGACTTGGAATCTGAAAATTTTCACCTGATTAGCATTTTGACTCCCCCTACACAAATGCACTAAATTCGACAATTCAAGTTAGCATTCATATAGAGAATCAGAAACTCCCCCTTGAAAACAGATATTATCTTTTCAGAAAATTCTCCTTATTTACTCCCCCTTGAATAATGAACAAACCCATTTATAAAGATATGAGAACACAAGAATTGAAACATTAATGTAGAAAGAAAAATAAACTGAATATGTATTTTGAAACGACTAAATATATAAAAATTTAAACATAAACAAATAGAATTATTTTTAGTAAAATATCACAATAAAATCCATCAAATGAAATCAAATGTATGTATTTGGATACAAAAACAAGTTTTATTGCATATCAAGTTAAGATATGTTCAGTTTCAAAAACTTTCATCAATCTATTCAGTGTGCTCGCATGTGAACTCTGATTAGCTTCAAGAAAAATGCAATTCTAAAAATATAATAGAAAACTTTGCATGTAATCACACTAATCCATCAAAAATTCAGACTTTCACAAATTTACAGGTTTATTGCAACTCAAACATATTACCAAGTATCATGAGATGTGTGCTCATTGGCATCTTTTAGCATTGTGCACTATGGCATCTTTACATGAGTATGCTCTTTGGCATCTTTTAAGCTTGTGCACTTTTGGCATCTTTTAATCAACAAGTTTATTAAGTAAAGAACATGCCGTAAACGTAACTTTCTATCTGACCCTATTGCAGGATTTGGGTCAGCCACTCCCAAACCAGTTGGCCTTAGGGGACTAGGTGTCAAGCACCCCTTGGAACTTACTCTCCCAGATCATATAGGCTACATCGACACATCCTAAACCCATTCATACCAGTAGAACATGACTTTCGATCTGATTCTATAGAAGGATTTATGTTCGATCACTCCCAGATCAATTGACCTTAGGGGACTAGATGACAAACATCCCACATAACTTACTTTCCCAAACCAGAAAGGTCACAGGTACAAACTTTTAAACTTAGAGATTTCTGATTTATAAGAATTTAATAATCATCTCAAACACAAGGTTTTACGTCTAAGTGCTTTAGCCCATATTTTCATTACGATCCAAAATTTCGACTTTTTAGGTTTTCTAAGCATTGTAAACTATAAATATTCCGAATCACACAACTTTAAAGCATTTTCAAAAGCTACAAACATGTTGCTGATTTTTCGAATTTTGTTAGAGTTGAAAAATGAACATATAAAAACTTTAATATAAACAATGCAACTTGAAAAATTATCCTTGACACACATTTTATTCAAAAGAAAGAAAAATTGTAAAACTTTTACTTTATAGAATAAAATTTGTGAAGGTTTAAACTTTTAAATTCAACATGTCGAGATTTGAAAATAGAAACATTTGATCGGCAAATTTATATTCAGTTGAAACAAAATATAACTCAATAATATTATCTTTCACATAATGTATAAAGAAATTTGTGTCTCATTTGTAAAATTTGGGTTGGACAAAATCAGGGTTTGAATAAAATTGCACAGATTCTTTAAAATCATTTGAGAAAACTGGAACAACATCATTATCAAAGATAAATGCAGCGGAATTAAAAGTAGATGCACTCACAGTTTCTCATTAGTTAGAAGCTTAATGCGATGAAGAATGAGTTCTAAACTGACATGTTTAGAAATCGATGTATTTGAAGCACAGGTTCTGAGCTGAAATACTCAGAAGCCAAAAACTTGACAATGAAGTCCAGGTCTTGAGTTGATTTACTCAAGGGCCATTATTTGTCTTACTCCCCCTTGACATGAGGTTCCTGCAACTTTGAATCAGATTGAGATTTTGGTACCCACTTGAATTTGGGTCCATGTTTGTTAGTTGCAGTTCTTATGGGGAAATAATTGTTAGATTTGACAGTTAAAGCACGAGAAAGATTATCAGAAAAATAAGCACAGTCATCAGATGAATACAAAGCATAATCATCTGAACTAGAATCCGAGGAAGAATATGAGACATGTTTGGAAATTCGAATCATTTGCTTTCTAGAGTATTTTGAAATTTTATTACAAGTAGCAAATGAATCACTTTTTTAAAGTTTGTCTACACATCTATCCCCATCAATCTGAAATTCATCCGATATCCGCTTCGCTCTCCAAATCTGCTTCGTTGACTTGCTCAAAGTTCTATCTGAAAGAATTGAATCAGAAGAATTAGAATTGTCAGAAATGACTTGATCTTGTTTCTTTGATTTCTTTGACCTTCTTCGTTTACGCTTTGGTTTATAAAACTGATCATTTAGCGTATACGAGTCATCAAGAATTTGGGATTTAATATTTAAACCAGAAGAAATAATTTTACCTAAACAACCAATTTGATCAGACAATAAATCTGAACTTACCTCAGTGTCAGAAAAATTTTGAGAAAAAATATCAGATTTAGAAACTTCCTTTTTATTTACATGACAATCAGAAGAAAGGCTAGAAATAGAATCTTGTTTTTGAGAAAATATATTTTCTTCAAGACTAGATGTCATGAAAGAAAGAATAATATCAGATTCAATTTCTTTTAAAATATTTTGATCTACCATCCTATCTTCAAGATCAATGATTTTGCCTTCTAAAATTAAAGGAGGAGTATATTTCTTAAAATCATAAATGGTTAGAGAAATACTTTCCTTATCAGATTTATTGGCAAAAATATCAACAAAATCATTAGATACTGAAGACTTGACGGGAGATATTTCATTAAAACCTTTTCTGCCTTTCCTTGATTTATCAGGAAAATATTTTGCATTTTCATACGTATAAACAAAAGGAATTTCCTTTTTCTTATTATTTGCCCTTTTCTCATTTTCGATTTCTAACACTTGCTTCTCATTCATCCAATCAATTTTAAATTGAGGAGCATATTGAGCAAGAGTTAGATAATCGTATTTATATAAAGTTGGGGATTTTTCAATCGCATTGTTTAAACAATGAGGATTTACAAAACCAAGTCCCCATTTTTCTTTTAAAACCTCATCACTCCTTGATTTATTCATAAAAATTGTTTGCTCAGATTGGTTCCTTCGATATAACTTTTCTTCTAACTTATTTATTTTATCCGAAAAACTGTCTATTAAAGAAGTCATTTCAGTCAAAGATTCAAGACAAGACTTAGTTGATTTTTCCAAATCATCTAATTTATTTTGAAAGATGTCTTTTGTATTTTCCAAAATAGATTTTTCATCTTTTAAAGAAATTTTCAATTTGTCAATCAAATCTGACTTTTCTGCATTTAAGTCCTTTTCAGATAATAACTTTAAACGAAGATCATGCAAAGCAGTTATGATAATGTTCATTTGAGAGGAAATGAAATTGAAATCAAACTCAGAATATACCTCATCTTCATCAGTTTCATCATCATCATCTGATTGATCATCTCCAATGAAGCAAATTTGAGCAATCTCTACATTTGCAGCTTCATCATTAGAGTGATCCAGCCAAAACTCTTCTTCGGCTAGCAAAGTTGTTCCACTCTCTCTCTTCTCAGCAAGTTCCAGTTTCTTTTGATAGTAAGCCGAGTTCCTAACTTTCTTCACTCTACACTCCTTAGATATGTAACCCGGTTTTCCACAGTTGTAGCATGCAACAGTCTTTGGCTCGGGCACTTGTACAGTCTTAGAACCAGAAGTGAAGCGAAGATTGTTTGAACCCGACCTTGGTTGGAACTTCTTTTGATAATGTTGAGAAAGAAGGATCATAGATTTCTGCAGTGCTTCGCCATCATCATTAGTTGACCCGTCGTAAGCATTATCAGACAATGCGTGTTCTGTCAATTGTTTCGTGAGGAGAGCAACCGGATCCACTGACTTTTTGTTCTTCTTTTCAAGCTTTGCTTTCTTCTCTAGCACCAAGCTCTCATCAGTCATCAGAATCTCATATAATTCCTGAATCTGCATAGTGGAGACCCGAACATCGTTCCTCAGTCTGTGACAAGATTTGTTCCATTCAGGCTGAAGAGCATTGAGGAATTTCAGATTCGTCTGAAGCTCTGTCTTGTTCACATTTATCTTTCGCAGATCATTCAGCACTGTACAGAATTTGTCGAAAACACTCTTTAGAGGCTCACTTTCTTTGGCCTTGAACTCCTCAAAGTTGTTCATGAAGCGTGTATGGCGGAGTTGAGTTGCGAATGATGAACCAAGCATGATCTTTTCCAATTGTGTCCACAACAGATTTGGATAATCCTTGCAATGATCGACCCGGTTGTAGACAGAGTTTGGTAAAGCTAGCATCATGTTAGCTTTTAAATCTCGATCAACTTTCATTCGCGAAGCCTCTTCAGTTGTTGGAGGAGTCTCTTTATTAGGCTTTATGAAAGTTCTTTCAGTTAGAGACTTAATCATGTTATCTCCATTACCTTGGCGTTCGATAAAGTTCAGGAACCGATCTTGCCATTGAGTTAATTCGTTTTCGTCAACTAGCACTGGAGGACGAGTTTCTGTACCTAGCGACATCATGAGGTCACTCGTGTAGAACTTAGCTTGAAAAGCAAACTTTGCAGAATCCATTTTAAAAAAAATTCTAAGTCTGGAGCTGGCGCAAATTAGAGGTTTGCGTGAGAAGCTAGTGATGCAAACTGAGATTCTCGCGAGTAGTTGGAGACGCAAACTTAGATTTGCGTGATCCAAGTAAGACGCAAACTGTTCTTTACGTGAACAATGACTGGCGCAAAGCAGACTTTGCTTGAGATGCTGAAGGCGCAAACTGATATTGTCGCGAGCTGAGTAAGACGCAAAACAGAGGTTTGCGTGAATAAGCAGTGGCGCAAAGTAGCCTTTGCGTGACAAGTATATGGCGAGAACTTCTTTTGCGTGATACACAGAAAGCACAAACTCAGCTTTGCGTGATTAACTGAAGACGCAAACTTGAGTTTGCGTGAGAGGTTGATGAAGAGAACTTGATGAACTCCTTGATAAGAACTAGCGCAAAGTCCCTGATGAACTCGCACAAAATAGGATGAACTCGCGCAAATGACTACGAACTCGCGCAAAGTTGAGATCTAGCGCAAACCACCTGAAAATCAGTAAAAATCACTAAAATCGATTATAGCCATGAATTTGATAAAGCTTTTTCACACAGAATTGATCGAAAAACAAATTCTAACACTTTTCGATTAAAATCCACAAAATCAAGAACTCGTATACTCAACAGAACCGAAAAACGAGTTTTCTAGAAACATTTAAAATCTCAAAATTGATTATCAAAAATCATTTTTCTTGAAATTTGGTGTGAATCAATAGTGTTCTACCTGCAAAATCGAATCCAACAAACCAAAAATCAACGAAAATCAATCACAAACAAGGTCGAATTTGATGAAAAATCCAAAAACGAGATTTTCTTGAAAAAATTCAAGAAAATCAATCAAATTTTCGAATTAATGCACAAATTCAGATACGAAAATCAATTCTCTCAATTCTCTTAAGATCTAGATCGGCTCTGATACCAATTGATAATCCAAGATCTCTAAATCCTAGAGAGAGAAAGTAGAGAGAGAGAGTAAGCGCAAAGAGTAAACTTGTATTGAATATGCATGAAGTGTTACAAGACACAAGGACCAAAGGGACTTAAATACCCTGGTCAATACAACACAGTATATGACTCTAAACATAGTATTAGACCAAACCTATAAATACAATGATTACTATAAAAACAGACTTAACAGTTCGAACTACTACGTCTAAGGGGTCTTCACTTGTAAAAGACCGGTCAACATGAGTTGCAACAGACGAATCAACATGAGTTGCAAATGAGGGATCAACATGAGTTTTTCTGAAAAGCTTATCCTTCAACGAGGGTCGTCCACGAGTAGTCTTGTTAACAGCAGGTTCACGAACCCATGTTTTTGATGCACTGGCTATCTCTTTTATCTTCCTAAGAAAACTGAACTTACCAGATCTCGATTGCTTGTTAAATTCCTCAGTAAACATTTAGACTTCAGCTTCACAACCTACGTCATCATCTTGTAAAGATTTGCACGGTGATAAATCAAGCATCGTCCAAAATACATCAACTGAATCAATTGGGATAGGATGATCTTTGTTCAAGTATTGCATTTGTTCGTGCGCACATGGCAACCCATAACTTGTACGTAGTAGACAACTACAATTTTCAGAAAATAAGCCAACAGATTGAGCTCGCTCATACTCTTGGAATATTATGTTTAATGCATAATGAGAAACAAAACCACACAATTGTTGGAGGTGTGGTATGCAATGACGATGTTTCATGACACTTTTGCTCTCTTGAATACTTTCTTTAACTTCTGTATCTTGTGACTGAATGAGTTGATTGATTTTTCTCATAAATGTCTGTAGACTTGATTGCGTTGAATCCAAGTAAGTTATCAACTTAGAATGTTCACTCTCCACTCTATTACTTGTCTGATTTCCAAAGTGGAGAAATTTTTCAGTCCAAACAGATACAAACATTTCTTTATATGGTTTCAACCATGTGCCATTCAGATAAGCAAGAACACCTGAAAATTAGAACAATTTAACTTTTTTAGTAATTGTTAAACTTACATGTAACATTTTACTTATAATAATATATTAAGGCGTAGCTGGATAGCTTCGTAATACTGCTTTAAGTTGTGAGAAATTAAACATGTATGTTTCATCCGTTACCGAGTCAACTAATGTCACCCATGTATTGTAAAAGGAACCCCAGTCATGAATTGATGTTATTACTGGTCTATAATTTCTCATAATACTTTGGAAGATGTGCCATCTACAAAGTAATCTTTTAGCATCAGGAAATACAATACTGCATGCTTTCACCAGTGCCAACTCTCTGTCTGTGACGATCACACGTGGATAAAGACATCCATCCATCAATGACTATAGACAATTCAATGCCCAAGTATAATTGGATTCCTTTTCCCTGTGTATAAAGACAAATGCTACACATAATGTCTTATTAGTTGAAGTTACACCAACAATTTCAAGAAGAGGCATCTCAAACATGTTCGTTTTATAGGTGGCATCCATCAACAACACGTGTGGAAATGCACGCCATATCTCCAGTGATCTTGGATGAGCAAAGAATAAATCTTCCAACTGATTAGTCGAGTTGTTTGCACGATCTTAAAAAACGTAGTCTTCTTTCTGTAAAAATGACATCACAACTTGCATTGGAGTTCTACCTTCATAATACAAATAAATAAAAATATATAATACAAATAAATAAAATAGAAAAAGAAAAGACAACCAAAAGACAAAAAACAAATAAAAAACCATTGGAGTTCTACCTGCATTCTTCTGAAGTCGAATTTTCTAGCATTGATTGTATATAGTTTTATTTGTAGGCACGTTATCTGGATATTGTTGCTTTATTGTTGATAAAATATCTCTAGGTTTCACATTGTTTGTTGACAAATCTTCCACCAATCGATCTTCATTTTCAGACAATCGTCTTGCATATGCATGTCCCTCCAAATGTATTGCAATATCATGATTATGTGCATCACATATCATATAGCTAAAGTCCAACAATCATTACCCAAATGATTCCCTACCAAGTTAAATGGACAATTTGTTTTTCTTGTGCCAATATGTTTACTAGAGGTTTTGTTACTCCTGTGCGTACCACCACAATTACATTGAAATTCTACTTTATAATTGTCCCTACTTGCATCACTATTGCTTCTTTTAATAACAATAACGAAATCAAGTGAGTATCCCATATTGCGTACCCAATCAATTAGATCTTTACGAGAATTAAACACCTGAAATTGACTTTTTTTGTTACAAACTACTAACTTTACCAGATAATTTAACAAGATAAAA
The DNA here is from genome assembly GCA_954870635.1 of Arctium minus. Taxonomy (NCBI): domain Eukaryota; kingdom Viridiplantae; phylum Streptophyta; class Magnoliopsida; order Asterales; family Asteraceae; genus Arctium; species Arctium minus. Next base: position 37,068,090 of record OX941080.1, on the reverse strand, counting down.
TGAAACATAAATATACTATATCAGTAGAAAATGCGGATGGTTGAGGGATTTCACAAGCTTCTCTTGATTTGTTTGAATTAACATTATCATCCTACACAAACACACAAAAATATGAAACGGGATAACATAATATATATATATATATATATATGTACATAAAAAGTAGTGGATGAAATACCTCATTATTAGAATTATGGTACCATTGAAAATCTTCACCCCAATTCGCCATTTTTAAACCGATAAATTGAAATATCACGACTTGCATAGTGACAAGAATAGTGACGTGCATAGTGACATGAATAGTGACGTGCATAGTGACATTTATAGTGTATAGTAATTGTAAATGTTCTCGATATATATTTTTACAATTGTGAAGTATATATATCAATTATATGATTTTATCACTTTTTTATACTATTTTATCATATTGTATATGTAACAACCCAGTTTACAAAGTCGTCATACTTTTTTTTACTATTTTATCACTTTTTTATACTATTTTATCATATTTTGTATGTAACAACCCGGTTTAACTACACTAACTTACCAACTTAAATAACTTAAGAATAAGTTTATACCTCTAGGAAGGATTCGAAGCGTAGATTCTGAATATGTAATTGTTTCGTCGATTACTTTAACGGATTGAGAGCAAATCTAGAGAGAATTTGGAGAGATTTTTAGAGAGGGAGAGATATGAAAAAAGAAGAAGAAAGCGGTGATGGTTATGAACTAAGGTACGATATGTAGTAATTTACTCTAATCATATATATATATATATATATATATATATATTTACTTTACTTTTTATTATATTTATAACGAGTTTACTTAATTGGCGGGTTTAACCTCCCAACTATCTTTGGTTGCTATTTTTAATTATGGTTCAATTCGGGTAAGAAATTGGAATGTGACTAACATAAAGAAAAATACATTTTACAAAGTTATAATAAAATCAAAAGTTACAAATTTATAAAATAAAATAAAATCAAAAGTTACAAATTTTATAAATTTATAAACAAATTTAATAAATTTATAAAAACAAAACACACACACACACATATATATATATCATATATATATATAAAGATAATGTGTATATATATAAACAAAAAAAAATTAATAATAATAATAATAATATATGTCAAGTGAAATGACATATGTTTCATTAAAAATAATTGGGACGGAAAACAATGCATTCAACAGCCATTCAATTTGGTGCAAATAGCATTGCCCTTAAACTAACCGAATACATGATATCGGGTGAGGTTGCAGATAGATACATCATCAGACTTCCCACCAGGTTTCTATATGATCTTGAATCCACTTTTTTTCTTTTTAATCCTTGGTTAACTTTAGCCCAAATTCCATTTGTGTAGAAACTGTAACGACATCTTCCATACAAAACCTTTACAACACATTTTGTGTGTACATCTTTTTGTGAGATAGTGATTTTGTTATTCCATTGTCTAACTTCAATCTTCATGAAATAATGAAGAAATCCCAAGTCCATCATTTCAAACTCAAGTTTCATGGATTTTTTGAATCCTTCAATCAAGCTTGAGTTGTTTCCTATGAAGATTAGATCATCTACATACAATAAACAAACAAAAGGTCACCTTTGCTTTCCTTGATAAACAGTGTATGTTCATGTGGACATTTTTTGAAGTCGTTGTTCATAAAATACCCATTTATACGGTTGTGCCAAGAACGAGGTGCTTGTTTCATCCCGTATAGTCCCTTGTTCAAACGAAAGACCTTATTTCCTCGTTCTTTCTTACATAACCAGAGACTGATCAACGTAAACTTCTTTTTTAAGGACACCAATTAGGAACGCAAATTTCACGTCCATTTGGTGTAAAGTCCACCCATTTTAGGCTGCCAAAGCCACAACTAAATGAATTGTTTTCATCCGAATTACACGAGCAAAAACTTCAGTATAATCAACTCCAAACTTCTAATTATAACCTTTTACAACTAACTAGGTTTTATGTTTTTCAACATCACCATTTTCTTTTAACTTGGTCTTGTAGACCCATTTCACTCCAAAAAAGCGTGTAACCTTGTGGGAGTTCAACAAGTTCCCAAGTGTCATTCCTATTAAAATATTCTATCTCTTGATCCATTCTTTTCCTCCATTTACTACTCTTGACAGCAACATCAAAGTCTATAGGTTCGGCATCAACAAATAATGCAAAATCAACCAAATCATCATTGTTTAACTTTTGTGATATCTCATAAATATCACTAAGATTCCTCATCCTTAACGGTGGTGATTCAGGTGAGTCACCCGAAGAAGATGAAGATGGTGATGAGGGTAGAAGATACCTGATTTCGTGATTTGCATCATCAAACTATTGTTGTGTGCTTTCCTCCCCATTAACAGTAACGATATTGCTTATTTCTTTAAAGACCAATCCCATGCATTGCCTTCATTGAATATTAAATCCCTACTAATAATCACTTTGTTGGTAATTGGATTGCATAGTTTATATGCCTCTGAAGCCTCACTATACCCAATAAACACACATTTTTCTGATTTATCAACAAGTTTACCACAAATCTTATCTGGAATATGAGAGTAGGCTATGCAGCCTAACACTCTCAAACGTGAAACGCGAAACAACAGGTTTGTTTCCACTCTAAGATTTTTGAGGGTTCGTGTCCTTAACTCTTCTTGTTGGTGTACCGTTTAGAAGGTAGATCGCACATGAGACTACTTCAGCCTAAAACTTGTCAGACAACCCCTTGTTATCAACATGTTCGTAGCCAATTCCATAATTGTCCTATTTTTCCTTTATGCGACCCTATTTTATTGCGGTGTGTACCTTTTACTTTGTTGACGTCTTAAGCCATCATATTTCAAAAAAAATCGAAATACTAAGAGTTCCCACAATCTGATCGTAAAGTCTATATCTCGTGGTCACTTTGCTTCTCCACAAACACCTTAAAAGACTTGAAATTCACGAACACTTGAGACTTCTCTTTAAGAAAATAAACCCAACCTTCCTATTAAAATCATCAATAAAGATGACTACATAACGACTCCCCCCCCCATTGATTCAGTTCTCATAGGACCACACACATCTTTGTGTACGAGTTCAAGGTGGAAAAGGACGTAAGTGTTTGCCCAGTACACATCCTTCACAAACCTTATCAGTCTTATTTATGTTTGGCATCCCTTGTACCATATGGTTCTTACACGTATAAGACAGACCCAAAACTTAAGTGTCTATATTGTTGATGCCATAAAGAAGCCATATCATCTATAGCCGTATTAAAGGAAGACAAAGTGTCCTTTTTAAACCTTAAAGGAAACATCCTATTGGTAGTCTGTACCTTTCCAAGGGTGTTACCATATGAATCCTTGATCACACAAGTGTTGTCTATGAAATGCAACTCATACTTCTTCAACAATAGTTGTCCAACACTCAAAAGATTGTTTTCTATTGTTGGTACAAAATTAACGACGGGTATCCTCTTAATACCATTATTTGTTTTCACGAGAATATCCCCGCACCCTTGCACTAAATTGCGTGTCTCATCTCCCGTTCTAACTTCACTGAGGAAAGTATCATCCAAGGTTGTGAACAAGTGCTTGTTTCTTGTCATATGATTACAAAAGGCACCATGGCACGACTTCTTGTGCAACACACGTCATAAACATGGTATCATCCTTCCTAGTTTCCTTCTCATGCATTGAAGTTGTCTCTCTACTTTCTTCTGCTTGCTTTTTGTTGCAGTATTTAATTGTGTGCCCATAACTTCGACAATGGTAACATTATACTTATGATAAGGGTATTCCTCGTCCTTTTCCTTTAGAAGTACCTTCTCCATGATCATACTGTCCATGATCTCTGTAATTCCCAGATCTATGTAAACAAACACATATTTTGAAGAACCCTAGCAAACAACCCTCAAAACAGATTAATTCTGCAAATGTCAGGATCTAATTCTTAACAAGAATAATAACACTCAGAAACAATATTAAAGAAGTTGTGGAAAAACACTTTAATATTCAACTATCAATGGAACAGTAAAATAGAAATCACAACTTGTAAACTTTATTGAATGATTAGAGTTACAAGCTTTCACACAAAACCTCAATCTTGATGAACAGGCTCACCAAGACGAATTCTACTTCTCTAGAACTAGGATTATAAACCTTGAGGTTAATTCTATCTCTCTAAAGACTTATCAATCAAAAGTTAATTCTATCAAAAACTTCTATACTATTTATACAAGATATATTACAAGATAATTATCAAAATACAATTGATCTTCATTCCATAATTATCTCTTTTACTTTAGCAAGACTTCTATACAACTGTCTTCATTCCATACTGATTCTTCATCTCATAAGCAGCACTAACCTTCTTCAGAAGTATTAACCATTTTCAGAAGCATTAAACTCCTCAGCAGTATTAATCATGTTGGAAGTAGTAATCCCTTAGCAGTACTAACTACTATTAGTACTAACTCTTCAAGCAGTACTAATTATTGAAGTAGCAGCACTAACTTTTCAAGCAGTATTAAATCTAATAGCAGTAGCAATCATGATATACTAGCAACATTAACCATACTTGAACAAATCTTAAATTCCCAACAATCTCCCCCTAACTTGACTTTTAGGAAGAGAAGTCAAGTTCTTCAGATATGGTCTTCAAGATGCTTTCAAAACTTCAGCTTAGTTGCCCAAATTTGGATCCAGTCCTAGACTTTGATTGATTGTCCTTCTTATCACAACTCTGGCCATTTCAGATCCTTTTGCACACACTAGCTTGGCTTTCAGCATTCCTTTCAGCTTCTCCTTGCTATGATCATACACTTTGTCCACTAGAAAATACTCATGATAGCAGTTATCTATTGTGATCATGTAGACACCACAGTTTTCAAAGAGCATCCACTGATCAATCCTTTTGAACCCATACTCATGATGCAAATCCTTGATCCTGTACACCACTTTTTCTGGTTCAAACATCATACACAAGTATTCCATAGCAACTTTTAGTAGACTTTCTTCAGTTCCTTTCATAACAGGCTCATATAGCTTTATTCCCACCTTATGCATTTCTTCTAAGTCAGCCCTGGAACAACTTCTTATCACTTTGCCCCAAGTTGTATATACTTCAAACAAGTCACCAACTCTTTTGAGTCTGAAGTAATCCTTTCTGTTGTCCCTCAGAATATCCCAAAAGATGATTTCTGGTGCCTTCACAGAAATGGGAACAACCTGTACTGGTTATATTAAAGTCATGTAAAGACCAACATGCTCATCAGATTGATTTGGTTGTTGTGCACTTTGACTTGTTTGCTCTGTATGATCTGCAACAGATGGTTCTGCCTCCTTTTCTGCTTCTTCAATCCTTGGCTTTTTGGACTGTTTCTTGGAAGCTATGGTCTTTACTCTCTTTGCAGATTTGACTTCCACAACAACATTCTCTTCCTTCTTTTCAGCCTTTTCTTTTGAAGGAGTGGTTTCCTCAGGGAAGGGTTGTTGGATGTTGAGATCATGCCTCTCTTTCATCCTTCTTTCAACTTCTTCCCTTTGAGAGGAGTCCCCTTGAAGCTTTGCCATTTCCTTTTTATATAACTCCTCAACTTTGTTGTATGCCACGTTAGCAAACATCTCTCCTTTTACACCAATTGAGCCTCTCAGAAAGTTTATCATTTTTCTCCTTTCTTGATTGGCCAAATAGGTCTTAGAGGGTTGTCTTTTCTGAATCTTTGAAGGCAGTCTGTGCTTGGTTGCTTTTACTATACTTTTTTTTGGCCTCAGTTGCAGCTTTCAAACTCTTTTGATATTCTTCATTGAGCTTTTTAGCCATATTCAGTGCAAGCTCTCTGTCCTTTTCTGATTGAATTTGTTCCTCCTTTTCCATCTCTGCTTGAAGCTGTTTTGCCACTTCTTCATCTAGCTCTATATGTTTCTGCTGCTTTAAAAGTTGTCCAGGTTCAACCATCTTAGCCTTTCCTTTCTTCTTCAATTCTGCCTCACTGATTTCTTTGCTTTTCTGCTTAAGACCTCCTTCTTTAATGACCACTCCCTTGGACTTTTGAGCAGCCTTGGGAGTGTCATTCTTAGCTTTTATCAATGTTTCTGCAATCTCTAATTCTTCAACAGATAGCCCTGTTACTGTTGCTTGAGCTTTTTCAGTTACTGCTGCTTGTTTAATAGTTTCTGCTTCTTTACTAGTTTCTTCTTCTTTGTTTTCTGTTTCCCTATTCTGCTCCCCTCAAATTGTGCTTCCATACCACTAGGACTGAGTTTCTCCCCATGATCTTGTTTTTCCCCCTTTTTGAAAGCATCTCCCCTCTTCTTCAGGACATACTGTTTTCTTTTTCTTTTATGCACCAAATTTTTCACTAGCTTCTTCAATTTGGTAATCTGCACTTGTTGAGAAAGAATTACCAATTTCATCTCCTCTATATCTGCTCCTTGTTTGATGACATCTAGATTAATGTTGCCCGTTGTATCTATCAATTCTTGGTAGTTATATCTGTCCTCACCTCCTTTGGGTGTGTTTACCACCCTAGAAGGATCCTTGGATCTTTTAGTAGTTGAGGTCTTCTACCTAGCAGAAGCACCTGCTACCCCCTGGGTTTCTTGGCACGTGGGACCTTTGAATGATTGCTCATTCAAAGTTGCCATGGGGAAGGTCTTATTGATGTTACCACTGACCTCCTCTATGCTAGCAGGAGTAGTGGCAACCTTCTCACCCATATGCTCATGCATCTCCTCAGTGAGCACCTCCTTGGGGTTGGGAGACACCCCTGTGGTTTCCCTATAGATATTCTCTAATGGAGAATTCTCCATTAGAGGACTTAAAGGCTTTGTGGGTGAAGGTACAAGAAGAGAAGGAGCCTTCTTTACCTTTTTCCTTATGTAAGTATGGGTGATGGGTGAAGTTGGTTTTTGAAGAAGGGACTGAGGGATTGATATAGTGATTAAAGGTTGGGATTGGCTCTCAGTGGGATGGTCTAGTGAGGGCCCTGACCCTGATGCCATACCTTCTTGATTGTGGGACACCACCATCATTGAAGAGAACAATGGAGTGTCAACTCCTACCGAGTCCATGGCAGATCTCTTCATATTTGAAAAGACCTTGCCTTTGGGGATTTTAGGTACATATACCTCATCAAATTGAGGCATATCCATCAATTCAGTGGCAATAACTGCCTGGACAAATCTTGGATACATATAGAAACTCTTTTTATTCTCCAAGTTTGCCACAAGGTCATTGAAAATCATTTTTGAGAAATTATACTTTCTGGCAGTGGACAAGCAGACCAAAGCATAAGCAATGGTACTACTGAACTCACTCCATCCAGTAGTTTTTCTAGAAATACAGTGCATAAGGGTATGAACAAGAAAACGCCATTGGGGAGCAAATTTGGCTTTGGAGAACTTGAAAACACCCAATGGGCCTCCATACCCCATTCTTGTAAGATTGGAAAACAGATCATCATTAGAGATAGATGTAATACCTGAGGCATCATCTAGTCGTATACTGATGCGAATGACCTCTTCAGAAACTGTCAAGGGTTTGTCACACACCCTTGTCTTGATAACCTGCACACCATTTTCAGTAAAAGCGGTGGCATTGGCCCAAAATTGCTTCTGGTGCTCGATGTAGATTGATGGTGACACTTTAAGAGCATGAGCTATATGGCTGGACTGGAGAAAATCGACTATTTGATGAAATCCAGCAGCCTGCTTAGGCTTTTGAAGCATTGCGATCTCGTTGTGTTCATCAATAAACGCCATTGATGCCATCGAGCTTGAGGAGTCTTGACTAAAACACACTGGTTTCTTGAGAGAAAAAGGTTAGAGAGAAGATGAACAATATTCAAAGAGTCGTTATGAGCTTTTAGGCGGGCAAAGAGGGTATTTATATGATTCGAGAAAGAAGTAGTATTAACCATCTAGCAGTATTAACTAACTAGCAGTATTAACTGAGAGCAGTATTAACCACTAGCAGTATTAACTGAGAGCAGTATTAACCACTAGCATTATTAACTAAGAGCAGTATTAACTGAGAGCAGTATTAACTGAGAGCAGTATTAACTGAGAGCAGTATTAACCACTAGTAGTATTAACTAAGAGCAGTATTAACTCATACCTGAAGTAGTAACTTTGCACTGGCAGCATTAAAACTGCACTGGTAGCATTAACTACGCTTACTCTGTTGAAGCTTGTGTTAGTCTGAGCAAGGTGATGAACTTCCTGAGAAAGATGATTAGCAACACTAAAAAAAACAAATAACAGGTATACAATCACTTTTTAAACTTGAGCTCATTCATAGTTGATCATGCCCACACTTGTGACCAAGAAAGTGAATATTCCCACATCAAAAGCTTTAGTGAATAGATCAGCAAACTGGTTGTCAGTATGAACTTTAGCAACTTGAATAAGCTTCTTTTCATTACAGTCTCTAATAAAGTGATACCTGATTTCAATGTGCTTTGTTTTGGAGTGCTTGACTGGATTGTTAACAATGCTAATAGCACTGCTATTGTCAATGAAGATTGGAGTGTGAAGAAAGGTTACCCCATAGTCCAGCATTTGATTCTGAATCCATAGAACCTGAGAGCAGCAACTTGCAGCAGCAATGTACTCAGCTTCTGTTGTGGATAGGGACACTGTGGTTTGTTTCTTACACTGCCAAGATACTAGTCTTGCACCCAAAAGCTGACATCCCCCTGAAGTAGACTTTCTATCCATATTAGCACCACCCAAGTCACTGTCTGAATATGCAATCAAGTCAAAAGTAGATTCATAAGGATACCAAAGACCTAATCTAGGTTGCCCTCTTAAGTATCTGAAAATCCTCTTAACAGCTTGAAGATGTGACTGCTTTGGCTTGACTTGGAATCTGGCACACACACACACTGGAAACATGATATCTGGTCTTGAGGCTGTGAGATACATGAGAGATCCAATCATTGATCTATAAATATGGACATCAACATCCTCCCCCTCAAGATCAACAATGATCTGTTTGTGTGTTTCCATAGGTGTGCTGGCTGACTTTGAGTCTGATAAACCATACTTATCAAGGATGTCTTTCACATACTTTGATTGGCTTATTAAAATTCCATCTTTCTGCTGTTTCACTTGAAGTCCAAGAAAGAAAGTGAGTTCACCCATTGCACTCATTTTGAAGCTCTTGTGCATCAACTCTTCAAAGTCTCTACACATCAGTTCTTTTGTGGAGCCAAATATGATGTCATCCACATAGATCTGAACAAGTAGGGTGTCCTTCTTACTTCTTTTAATGAAGAGAGTCTTGTCAATGTTTCCCCTTTCAAACCCATTTTCCAAGAGATAGGTAGACAGTGTATCATACCATGCTCTTGGGGCTTGATGAAGACCATAAAGTGCTTTCTTAAGTTTGTATACTCTGTCAGGATATGATGGATTTTCAAAACCAGGGGGCTGACAGACATATACTTCTTCATCAATTGTTCCATATAGAAAGACACTCTTCACATCCATCTGGTATACCTTGAACTGCATATATGAGGCATAGGCTAGAAACAGCCTAATGGCCTCTACCCTTGCAACTGGAGCAAAGACTTCCTCATAGTCTATACATTCTTCCTGAGTGTACCCTTGTGCCACTAGCCTTGCTTTGTTCCTGATTACTATTCCTCTCCCATCCTTTTTATTTCTGAAAATCCACTTGGTGCCAATTGCTCTATGACCTTTAGGAAGGTCCACCAAGTCCCAAACATCTTGCAATTTGAACTGTAGCAACTCTTCTTGCATGGATTCTATCCAACTTGAATCTTTCATTGCTTCACAAGCCTTCTTAGGATCAATCTGGGATAGAAAACAAGAGAGTACTGTATGTTGCTGATCCTGCAAATCTTGAAGTCTGCTTTGATTCCTAGTCATCATAGGAGAAAAGATGTCTCCTATTACCAGCTCAGGAGGATGATTCTTCTGAGTTCTTGTCTAAAGACTAGGTTTCTCATTAATTCCCTCATCTAAATTGGAATCATTTAAGTCAGCTGAGGGAATCACATCAGCTGCTTCTGGCTCTTCATGCTCTGAATTCTCCTCATCTCTTCTTTCTTCTTCACTCTGAATTGGTTCAGTAACAGTCTCCTTTTCACAGATTTCAACAGGGTCCATTATAGATAATGGAAAGATCACAGACTGAGGAATAATATGTTATACTTGTTCTTCCCCTGATCCTCTTCTTCCTGATCCTGCATGATCATCACTACTGAAACCCAAAGAGTTAGTTAGTGAATCAATGTCAAATAACCACTGAGGACCTGAACCAATAGGATTTGGTGTGTTATCATTGCATTTGAAACAAGACAGTTTAGGGATGAATCAGTTGAAACATTTTCCATATCCAAACAATAGACATTATCCTTTCTGGGAATTCTTAGTAGTATCATCTTTTCATCAACTACCTTGAATCCAGGAGCAAGGATAATGCATTCTGAATCAGTGAATAATATACTATGCTTTTTCTCACAAACCTGTGATACACTTAACAGGTTGTACCTTAACTGCTCAACATAGAAAACATCCTCAAAGGTCATCTTACCTTTTGTTACATCACCCTTACCACTAATCTTACCTCCATCTGGAGTATTACCAAAGGCAACATGCCCTCCATCAATTTTCTTGAAATTCTTGAGGCAATCCATGTTCCCTGTCATGTGTCTAGAGCAACCACTATCAACATGCCAAATGCTCTTTCCCTTGAGCTGCTGGTTGCCCTACACATTAGATAAATCAATTAGTATTGACTGGGAACCCAAGCCAAAGTGGTCTTGGGCCTCCCTTTCTCATCAAAGTATTTACATTCCTTTTTTATGAGATTTTTAAAATTAGAGCACTATTTACTGGAGTACTTTGTTAAGATGATAGGTCTAGCAGCACAAACACTAGAAACAGTACTAATTTTGGAAGTACTAACAGAGTTAGCAGCACTAACAGGTTTAGCAGTACTAACCTTGTTAGAAGTACTAACAGAGTTAGCAGTATTAACATTTGAAGAGGTACTAACAATGTTAGTTTTAGAAGTACTAATACTCTCAGCAGTACTAACATTAGTAGCAGCAGTATTGCTTCTAGAAGCACTATTTTTGTTAGCAGCACTATTTGTGGTAGCAGTATTAACAGTTTTAGTGCTTTTGGGAACCCACATCTTGACATTCTCTCTTACAGTCTTTTTTTTCATGTGGCTTTTAGATTTAACAGTTTTCTTAGCCACATGGTTCCTTTCATTCTTCCTATAACCAAAGGGTTTTTGCACAGATCTTTGAAAATTTATCCTTTGGTTCATAGGATTAAAGTAACAGTGCTTGGAAAGATGGTTCATTTTGCCACATATGAAGCAAGGTTTTGGTCTGATGATTCTACTCAGATCAACTCCTTGTTTCTGAGCCCACTGATTATTCCAATTTCTTTGATTGCCCCTCCTTTCATCATGTTTTAGAGGCTCAGACTTATTACATGCACACTGTTTGCAGGGAATAGGGTTCACAACTGTAGTCTGCTTGTAATGGACCTTTTTAGACTTTCCCTCAGTCTTCTCTATGTCCTTTGATTTGACCCAATTCCTTCCACAATCCTCATTGGTGATAATATTATTTTCTAAGGGAATCTCACCACTCACAGTATTATCCTTACTCTTACTAGCTTCTTTCTCAGTCTTGTCCTCAACAACTACTTCATCTAAGGGATCTATCTCAGTGGCTCCCTCATGGAAGTCCTTCCTATCCTTGATCTCTAGCAAGTCTGATGTAGGAGGGATGTAGTTGTTGTTGTATGGTGGAGGTGTGGTATTGTATCCAATTCTTGGTCTAAGCTTATCATGGATTTGGACCTTTAGAATTGAATCTGTTAGGATCGAATTCTTAACAAGAATTAATACTCAGAAACTAATATCAAAGAAGTTGCGGAAAAACACTTTGATATTTGATAAAACAGTAATCAAACACAGTATATAATTATCAAACAGTAAACTTGTATTGAATGCTTAAAGTTACAAGATTACACACTCAACCTCAATATTGATGAACAGGCTCACCAATACGAATTCTACTTCTCTAGAATTAGGATCTATGCCTTGAGGTTGATTTCTCTCTTTTAACAACAATTATCAAAAGTTATCTCTATCTATTCTAAACATTCTATACATATACTGATAAAAAGATAATTACAAAGAATAAACAAATCTTCAGTATATCTTCCATGTATATCTTCTAAGTATATCTTCAGTATATCCAGCTGTAGTACTTTCCATCCGGATCTCTTTAGCAGCACTAATATTGCTCAGCAGCATTAACTTCATCTAGCAGCATTAACTTCAAGCAGTACTAACTACTAGCAGTACTAACTAGCTAAGCAGTACTAACTTTGTTCAAGCAGTACTAACTTTAACTAGCAGTAGTAATTCTACTAGCAGTAGTAACACTTAGCAGTATTAATCTTCAACTTGTTCTGGCAGTAGTAACTACACTTGTACTAGCAGTAGTAACTACACTTAGTAGAATCTTCAGTTCCCAACAATCTTCCCCTAACTTGACTTTTAAAAGAGAAGTCAAGTTCTTCAGATATTCTTCCAGATGCTCTTTTTAATGCTCCCAAAACTTCCAAGATCATGCTCCTAAGTCTGGATTCAGTCCCAAACTCTGATTGATTATCCTCTGAATTAGATACTTGGCCATTTCTGAATTTGGTGCACAACCCAACTTCTTCTTTAGCATGGCATGAACCTTCAGTCTGGTGTGATTATATACTCTATCCACTAGGAAGTATTCTGTGTGATTTCTATCCAAAGTTACTGCATATACTCCACTAGTTTCATATAGAGTCCAACTTGTGACTTCTTTAAACACACTCTTGATGACCTGGTCCACTTCTTCAGGTTTGAACATCATGCATAGATACTCCATCACCAGTTTTGTAAGAGAAATTCCTGGAGTATTCAGATGATCTGCATACAGCTTAATTCCTATGTCAAACATCTCTTCTATATCAGGTCTAGAGCATGTTCTGACAATCTTGACCCAAGTGTTGAATACTTCATACTTATCACCCTTCCTCTTGAGTCTGATGTAATCTTTCCCATCCATTGTCATTACATCCCAGTGAATGATCTCGGGTGGCTTAACTCCAACAGGTTCTGCAGAAATTGGTTCAGGCACTTTGTCCATCACTACCATATATAAGCTTACATCATCTTTGATTGATGACCCTTGCTGACTTGATGACTCAGGTGCCCCTTCTTCTTCAGCAACATTTTGTTCTTCTTCTATTCTAGACTTCTTATCTTTCTTTCTTTTGGCCATCATCTTGGTTCTTTTCAAAGTCTTTTGAACCTGTACTAGAGTAGCTTCCTTCTTCTTTTCTTCCTTTTCCCTTGCCATTTCTTTGATAGGAGTTCCCTCTTCACTTTCAGGAAATGGTTGATTCATATCTATATCATTACTCTCCTTGGCCTTCTTTTCAAACTCTACTCTTTTCTTTTCATTGCTCTTCAGATTCTCCATTTCTTTTTCATAGAGCTCTCTGATCTGATCAAAACTCATCTTCACAAACATTTCTTTCTTTACCCCAATTGCACTCCTCAAGAAAGTTATCATTTTGTTTCTTTCCTGAGTGGCAAGGTAAGTTTGTGAAGGTCTTCTTTTCTTTGCACTTGTATTAGCCATCATAGCTTTTCTCAGACTTATAGCCCTTTGTTTAGCCTTTTCAGTTTCAAGCCCCTTTTGATAGGCTTTATTTAGCTCAGCAGCTAAAGCCTTTGCCATTTCCCTGTCCTTCTCCACCTGAGCTCTTTCTTCTTTTTCCATCTCCTTCTGCATTTTCCTTGCTAAAGCTTCATCTGATTCAACCAACCTTTGCTTCTTGATTGGTTGATCAGATTCAACTAACTTTGCCTTACCTTTATCTTTACCCATCTCCTTCTCAATGCTAGAGTTCTTTGCTGCATCACCTCTTTCTTTTATGACAACTCCTTTGGCCTTTGAGATGACCTTGGGAGTATCATGTTTTGCTTTGATGAGTGTTTCTGCAACCTCAAGCTCTGTAAGGACCTCTTTTACTTGTTCTGCTGCTTCTTTTAGCTCAGCAGTATTAACCATTTCTGCTGCTTTACTTGAACTGGCAGTATTAATTGTTTCTGCTGCTGGCTCATTTTCCCCCTCAACAATATGTTTTTCCTCTTGCTCCCCCTTAGCTTTGGCATCAGCTTCTGACTCCCCCTTTTTGGGAGCATCAGTCACTGGTTCCCTCCTTCTGAGCACAAATTGTTTCTTCTTCTTTTGCAGAATCAGTTTCCTTACCATTTGCTTCAACTTGATGATTTGTTCTTGTTGTGACAGTACAATGAGTTTTAGCTCTTCAATATCTTTGCCTTGTTTGAGTACATCCATGTTGATGTTGCCCATTGTCTCCATCAATTCATCATAGTTATATCTGTCCTCACCTTCTCCAGGAGTGTTACCCCCTATTGAAGGATCATTGGATCTTTTAGTAGTGGAAGTCTTCTGCCTAGCAGAAGCACTATCCACCCCTGTGGTTTCTTGGCACCAGGGACCTTCAAATGAGTGCTCATTCAAAGTTGCCATGGGGGAGGTCTTATTGATGTTACCACTTTCCTCCTCTGTGTTAGCCGGAGTAGTGGCAGCCTCATCACCCATATGCTCTACCTCCTCCTCAGAGAGCACCTCCTTTGGGTTGGGAGACACCCTTGTGGTTTCCCTTTGGATATTCTCTAGTGGAGTATTCTCCCTTAGAGGGCTTAAAGGCTGTGTAGGTGATGGTACAAGAAGGGAAGGAGCCTTCTTTACCTGTTTTCTTTGATAAGTTTGGGTAATTGGAGAGGTTGGTTTTGTAAGAATGGACTGGGGAATTGTTTTCGAGTGAGAAGGTTGGGCTTGGCTAGCAGTGGGATGGTCTAAAGAGGGCCTTGACCCTGCTGCTATACCTTCAGTGGTTTGGGACACCACCATCATTGTAGAGAACAATGGGGTGTCAACTCCTTCCGAGTCCCCAGCAGATCTTCTCATATTTGAGAAAACCTTGCCTTTTGGGGGTTTAGGTACATATACCCCAACAGGTTGAGGTATATCCGTCAATTCATGGTTAAGTACTTCCTGAACAAATCTGGGATACATAAAGAAACTCTTTTTGTTTCCCATATTTGATACAAGATCATTGAAAATCATCTTTGAGAAATTGTACCTTCTGGATGTAGCCAAGCATAACAAAGCATATGCAATTGGACTGCTGAACTCACTCCATCCAGTGGTCTTTTTGGAGATGCAATGCATCAGGGTATGAACAAGAAAACGCCATTGGGGTGAAAACTTTGCTTTTGAGAATTTGAAAACACCCAATGGGCCTCCATACCCCATTCTAGTAAGATTAGAAAACAGTTCATCATTAGAGATAGACATTATACCAGAGGCATCGTCTAGACGTAGACTGATGCGAATGACTTCTTCAGTAACTGTAAGTGAGTGATCACAGATTCTTGTCTTGATCATTTGCACACCATTTTCCACAACAATGGTTGCATTAGCCCAGAACTGCCTTTGGTGCTCAATGTAGATTGTAGGTGAGACAGTAAGAGCATGAGCAATGTGGCTTGACTTGAGGAAATCCACAATCTGATGAAAGCCTTCTGCTTGTTTTGGCTTTTGGAGCATTGCGATTTCATTGTGCTCGTCGATGAACGCCATTGATGCCATTGACCTTGAAGATTTTTGCCTGAAAACTTTGAACTTTGAGAGAGAAAGGGTTTAGAGCGCAAGGAAACAGTATGCAAAGAGTCGTTATGAACTTTTAGGCGGGCAAAAAGTATTTATAGTATTTGGAATATAAGCAGTAGTAACCTAGAGCAGTATTAACTAACTAGCAGTATTAACCGCGAGCAGTATTAACCACGAGCAGTATTAATTGAACTAGCAGTATTAACCGCGAGCAGTATTAACTGAACTAGCAGTATTAACTATTAGCAGTATTAACTGAAAGCAGTATTAACCACGAGCAGTATTAACTACGAGCAGTATTAATTGAACTAGCAGTATTAACCGCGAGCAGTATTAACTGAACTAGCAGTATTAACTATTAGCAGTATTAACTGAAAGCAGTATTAACCACGAGCAGTATTAACCACGAGCAGTATTAACCACGAGCAGTATTAACTAGACTTACTCCTTTTAAACTTGCTAAATACTGAGTACTGCTATGCATGTCCTGAAAAGAAGATTAGTAACACCAAGAATAAAAATATACAGGTATAAAACCACTTTTTGAGAAGTAGATTATTCAGAGTTTATCATTCCCACACTTGTTACCGAGAAAGTGAATCTACCCACATCAAAAGCTTTAGTGAATAGATCAGCAAACTGTTTATCAGTGTGAACTTTGACAACTTGAATAAGTTTCTTTTCATTACAATCTCTTATAAAGTGATACCTGATTTCAATGTGCTTTGTCTTTGAGTGCTTGACTGGATTATTTACAATGCTAATAGCACTGCTGTTGTCAATAAAGATTGGAGTGTGTAGAAAGGTTACCCCATAATCCAGCATTTGATTCTGAATCCATAAGACTTGAGAACAGCAACTTGCAGCTGCTATGTACTCTGCCTCTGTTGTAGATGTGGATACTGTGGTTTGTTTCTTGCACTGCCATGAGACTAGTCTAGCACCCAAAAACTGACATCCTCCAGAAGTAGATTTTCTGTCCAAGTTTGCCCCACCTAGATCACTGTCTGAGTATGCTATTAGGTCAAAAGGTGAGTTATGAGGATACCAAAGTCCCAATCTGGGGTGCCCTTTGAGATATCTGAATATCCTCTTAACAGCTTGAAAGTGAGATTGTTTTGGCCTAACTTGAAATCTTGCACATACACAGACTGGAAACATAATATCTGGCCTTGATGCTGTGAGATACATGAGAGAGCCAATTATGGATCTATAAAGATGCACATCCATATCCTCCCCCTCAAGATCTGCTGTGATCTGCTTGTGTGTTTCCATAGGTGTGCTGGCAGGTTTTGATTCTGAGAAACCAAACTTGGTTAGAATATCCTGCACATACTTGGATTGACATATAAAAATGCCATCTGACTTCTGTTGAACTTGGAGTCCAAGGAAGAAAGTAAGTTCCCCCATGGAACTCATTTTGAACCTTTGATGCATTAAATCCTCAAACTCCTTGCACATGTTGTTTCTTGTAGAACCAAAAATAATGTCATCAACATATATTTGGACCAGCAAGATATCCTTCTTCTTTCTTTTGATAAATAGAGTCTTATCAATGACTCCTCTTTCAAAGTCATTTTCCAAAAGATAGGACGACAGGGTGTCATACCATGCTCTTGGGGCTTGATGTAGTCCATAAAGTGCTTTCTTTAATTTGTATACTCTGTCTGGATAGCTTGGGTTTTCAAATCCTGGTGGTTGACAGACATATACTTCTTCTTCAATTGACCCATAGAGAAAAGCACTTTTTACATCCATTTGGTAGACTTTGAAGTTCATGTAAGAAGCATAGGCTAGGAATAGTCTGATTGCTTCTATCCTAGCTACAGGTGCAAAGACTTCTTCATAGTCTATGCCCTCTTCTTGAGTGTAGCCTTGAGCTACCAGCCTTGCTTTGTTTCTTATAACAATACCTCTTTCATCTCTCTTGTTTCTGAAAATCCACTTTGTGCCAATTGCTCTGTGACCTTTAGGAAGGTCTACTAGATCCCATACATCTTGTAGCTTGAATTGTAACAGTTCTTCTTGCATTGCTTCTATCCAGCTAGATTCTTTCATAGCATCATGTGCCTTTTTAGGCTCAAGCTGGGATAGAAAACAAGAAAGGACTGTATGCTGTTGATCTTTCATTTCTTGAAGCCTGCTTTGATGTCTAGTCATCATAGGAGAAGAGATATCTCCTATTACCAGCTGTGGAGGATGATTCTTTTGAACTCTTGTGTTATGACTAGGTTCTTCATTCAGTCCAGCCTCTAGATTAGAGTCATGCAACTCAACTGAAGTGGTTTCAGATGTCACTTCTGATTCTTGAGTCTCCTCATCTCTAGTGTCTTCTTCACTCTGACTTGGTTCAGTAAATGATTCCTTTTCACAGTCTTCATTTACTGTGGGTATTGGAAAAATCACAGATTTAGATATACTTTCTTGAACTTGTGTGATCTCTGATTCTCCACCATCTGTTCCTGTATACTCATTACTGAAACCAAAAGAGTTAGTTAGTGAATCAATGTCAAATAGCCATTGAGGTCCAGACCCAACAGGATTTGGTGTGTTCTCATTGCATTTGACATTGTCACTTTCTTCAATTATTCTAGAAGAAGAGTTAAAAACTCTGTAGGCCCTACTCTGAGATGAATATCCAACAAGAAATCCATCATCTGCTTTGCTATCAAACTTACCTAAGTGAGATTTGGTATTTAGAATTGTACAAGGACACCCAAAAGGTTTGAAGAAACCAATAAAAGGTTTTCTTTGATTTAAAAGCTCATATGGGGTCTTGTTCTTTTGCTTGACCACTAGAACTCTGTTTTGGACATAACAAGCAGTATTAACTGCTTCAGCCCAGAATGTAATTGGCAATTTTGAATCAGCCAACAGAGATCTAGCAGCCTCTATTAGTGTCCTATTTCTCCTTTCAGCAACACCATTCTGTTGAGGAGTCCTAGGAGCACTATATTGTCTCTCAATACCTTTTCCTTCACAAAAGGTGTTTAGATCATGATTTTTAAATTCAGTTCCATTATCTGATCTAATGACTTTTACTCTTTGATTAGTTTGGTTTTCAATTCTTAGAATAAAGGATTTGATAAGACCACTTGTTTCATCCTTAGTCCTTAGAAAATATACCCAAGTAAATCTGGAGTAATCATCAACAATAACCAAGCAGTAAGATTTCTTTCCTATACTCATAACATTTGTAGGACCAAACAGATCCATATGCAATAACTGGAGACAAGAAGAAATAGAATTTAACTCTTTGGTCTTATGAGAAGTTTTGTGTTGTTTGCCTTTAAGACAAGCAACACAATGATCATCACATGAAAAGACTTTTGAAGGTAAACCTCTTACAAGGTTATTTTTAACAAGATTGTTCATAGTCTTGAAATTCATGTGACACATCCTTCTGTGCCAAAGGGAGGATTCATCTATAGAAGCTTTTGAAACAAGACAATTTAAAGATGAATCACTATTGACATTGTCCAAATCAAGACAGTAAACATTGTCTTTTCTTGGAGTTTTAAGTAGTATCATGTTTTCATCAACTACCTTGAACCCTGGAGCAAGAATCATACACTCAGTGTTAGTAAATAATATACTATGTTGTTTGTCACAAACCTGTGATACACTTAACAGGTTGTACTTTAATTGATCAACATAGTAGACATCCTCAAATGTCATCTTACCTTTGGTGACATTACCTTTTCCACTTATCTTACCACCAGTAAGATTGTCTCCAAATGCAACATGTCCTCCATTAATTTGCTTGAAATCCTGAAGCCATGACATGTTGCCAGTCATGTGCCTAGAGCAACCACTATCAACATGCCATATGCTCTTTCCCTTGAGCTGTTGGTTGCCCTGCACATTAAATAAATCAATTAGTATGATTGGGGACCCAAGCCAAAGTGATCTTGGGTCTTCCTTTCTCATCAAAGTATTTACATTCCTTTTTAATGAGGTTCTTAAACTCAGAGCACTCTTTATTAGAGTACTTTGTCAATATGATTGGCTTAGCAGAATCAATACTAGAAGCAGTACTAACCTTAGAAGTACTAACAGAGTTAGCAGTACTAACAGGTGTAGCAGTACTAACAGGTTTAGCAGTACTAACCTTGTTAGCAGCATTAACATTGTTAGCAGTAGTATTACTTCTAGCAGCACTATCATTGTCAGCAGCACTACTTGTGATAGCAGTACTAACAGTTTTAGTGCTTTTAGGAATCCACATATTGACACTTTCTTTAACAGAGTACTTTTTCTTCATGTGGCTTTTAGTTTTAACAGTTTTCTTAGCCACATGATTCTTTTCAATTTTCTTATAACCAAAGGGTTTTTGCATGGATCTTTGGAAATTCATTCTTTGGTTCATAGGATTGGAATAACAGAATTTTGCAAGATGATTCAATTTGCCACAGATAAAACAAGGTTTTGGTCTATTGATTTTACTCAGATCAACCCCTTGTTTATGTGCCCATTGATTATTCCAGTTTCTTTGATTTCCCCTCTTTTTGTCCTGTTTTTGGGGCTCATTCTTCTTACAAGCACACTGTTTGCAAGGACCTGGATTCACAACTGTGGTCTGTTTATAATGGACCTTACCAAACTTTTCCTCTGTCTTCTCTATGTTCTTGGATTTGATCCAAGCCCTTCCACAATCCTCATTGGTGATAATGTTGTTTTCTATAGAAATCTCACCACTCACCTTGTTCTCCTTACTCTTGCCAACCTCTTTCTCAGTCTTATCCTCAACAATTACCTCATCTAAGGGATCTATTTCAGTGGCTCCCTCATGCAATTCCTTCCTATCTTT
Organism: Arctium minus; assembly: GCA_954870635.1. Taxonomy (NCBI): domain Eukaryota; kingdom Viridiplantae; phylum Streptophyta; class Magnoliopsida; order Asterales; family Asteraceae; genus Arctium; species Arctium minus. The sequence continues at coordinate 37,047,533 of OX941080.1, read as the reverse complement.
GGTGTCTAATAGGTCTGAAGTAGGAGGAATGTAATTGTTGTTATATGGTGGAGGTGTGGCATTATACCCAATTCCTCTTCTCAACTTATCATGAATCTGATTTTTTGCAGTAAGGAGTCCATTGCTTTAGAAGCATTGGAAAACTTTTCTACATCAAGCTTAACCTTGGTTAACTCCTCTTTCAGTTTTTCACTCTCCTCTTTAGATTTAGTCAGTTTAAGTTCTAAATCCTTTTTCTCCCACTTCCAGTAATTAGTGTCATATGAGTGTTGTAGTTCATTGGCTTGAAAACCTTTGATTTGATCTTCAAATCTCTCTACTATCCTCACATAGTCTTTTATATCCTTTTCTAGTCTCTTCAGGTCATCACTCATCTTCTGATTGTGATCCCTGTACCTTTTAACAGTGTCTATGCAAGTTTTAGTGCAGAGATTAGAACTTACCTCAGATGGGAGATCAGATACTTTAGCCATAAGAGCTTGATTCTGAATAGCTTCTTCTGCTTGATCACTCCAATCAAACCCCATTCCTTGTTGAGAAACAAGGGCTTGAGCAGAGTTTCTGTTGTTATTGAAGCTTCCAGATTGAACTTGTTGATGGTTGTTGTTGTGAGACATTCCACTTCTGCATTCTCTAGCAAAATGTCCCTTCAGATGGCATTTGTAGCATTCTACCTTTGATTTATCAAACCCTGCTCCATCTTCTCTTCTTTGTGAGAAGTTGTTTCTTCCAGTCCTCTTTATAAACTTTTTAACCCTCATGGAGAGCATGGCCATCTGCCATTTAATATCCATCTCTTCCAGATCATCAGGATGAAGTTGTTCTAAGTCATCATTGATCAAAGAAGAATTTCCATGATTAGAAAGAAGAGCTTCAAATACATAATCAGTGCCTTTATCTGAATTAGATCCATTAGCAGCATTAACTGATTCAGGGTTAGCAGTAGAATCAATTGATGCAGATAGGAGTGCAGCATTATGAACATATCCAGAAGGCTTCTTCTTTGCCTCCACCTCAGCTTCAAATACTCTAAGATCATTGTACAGATCATCAAGTTCTTTGTCTTCCAACTGATCATTCTGTCTGAATGACACAGTGTACATGGTCCATTCATCTCCAAGGGATCTTAAGAACTTTCTGTTCACATCATCTTGATCAATCTGTACTCCCATAGTAGCTAGTTCACCAATTAGTTTATTAAACCTGTCAAAAGTTTGAGTCATGGACTCATTCTTAGTTGAGATGAAGTTTTCATACTGTTGTTTTAAGATTGCCTTTTGATTTCTCTTGGTACTTTTAGTACCTGAGAATCTCTTCTCTAGAGCATTCCAGAGCATCTGTGCATCAGTACAATTGCAGAATTGATGTTGATACTCATTTGGAATGGCCAAGAGCAGTGTGCTCAAGGCTTTCATCTCTGTCTGTCTTGATTTCCTGTCTGTATCTGTCTTTGGAGGAGTTCTTTTGCCATCTTCACCAATCTTTCCTCCATCAGATGGGCCATTCTCAATGATGTCCCACATAGAGTAATCTGTGAGGAGAATATATTGCTTGATTCTGATTTTCCACATGTCAAATTCATTGGATCTGAGCATTGGAACTTTTGAGACCAAAGTACTGCTTGATTCTGTAAGATTTTCCATGATGAATAACTGTTTCTGAGAGAATTTGGCTCTGATACCACTTGTTAGGATCGAATTCTTAACAAGAATTAATACTCAGAAACTAATATCAAAGAAGTTGCGGAAAAACACTTTGATATTTGATAAAACAGTAATCAAACACAGTATATAATTATCAAACAGTAAACTTGTATTGAATGCTTAAAGTTACAAGATTACACACTCAACCTCAATATTGATGAACAGGCTCACCAATACGAATTCTACTTCTCTAGAATTAGGATCTATGCCTTGAGGTTGATTTCTCTCTTTTAACAACAATTATCAAAAGTTATCTCTATCTATTCTAAACATTCTATACATATACTGATAAAAAGATAATTACAAAGAATAAACAAATCTTCAGTATATCTTCCATGTATATCTTCTAAGTATATCTTCAGTATATCCAGCTGTAGTACTTTCCATCCGGATCTCTTTAGCAGCACTAATATTGCTCAGCAGCATTAACTTCATCTAGCAGCATTAACTTCAAGCAGTACTAACTACTAGCAGTACTAACTAGCTAAGCAGTACTAACTTTGTTCAAGCAGTACTAACTTTAACTAGCAGTAGTAATTCTACTAGCAGTAGTAACACTTAGCAGTATTAATCTTCAACTTGTTCTGGCAGTAGTAACTACACTTGTACTAGCAGTAGTAACTACACTTAGTAGAATCTTCAGTTCCCAACAGAATCCATGGATTTAGAAGCATATGAAAACTTTTCCACATCTAGCTTAACCTTGTCTAGTTCTCCTCTCAACTTTTCATTCTCCTCCTTGGACTTTGTCAGTTGGATTTCTAGATCATTCTTCTCCCACTTCCAGTAATTTGTATCATATGTGTGTTGAAGTTCATTGGCTTGGAAACCTTTGATTTGTTCCTCAAACCTCTCAACAATTCTCACATAGTCTTTTCTATCCTTTTCTAACCTCTTAAGGTCATCACTCATATTCTGGTTGTGATCCATGTACCTTTTAATAGTGTCTATGCAAGTTTGAGAACAGAGATTAGAAAGTACCTCAGTTGGGAGATCAGATACCTCTGCCATGAGAGCTTGATTTTGAATAGCCTTTTCTGCTTGATCACTCCAGTCAAACCCCATTCCTTGTTGAGAAACAAGAGCTTGAGCAGAGTTTTTGTTCTGGTTGAAGCTTCCAGTCTGTGCTTGTTGGTGGTTGTTGTGAGACACTCCACTTCTGCATTCCCTGGCAAAGTGTCCCTTCATATGACACTTGTAGCATTCCACCTTTGACTTATCAAAGCCTGCTCCATCTTCTCTTCTTTAGGAGAAGTTGTTCCTCCCAGTCCTCTTGATGAATTTCTTCACCCTTATAGAAAGCATGGCCATCTGCCATTTGATATCCATCTCTTCAAGATCATCAGGATGAAGCTGCTCCAAGTCATCATTGATTAAAGAAGAGTTACCATGGCTAGAAAGAAAGGCTTCAAAAACAGATTCATTGTCTTTTTCTTGATTTTCTCCACAGGCAACATTAACTGATTCAGGGTTAGCAGTAGAATCAATTGATGCTGATAGGAGTGCAGCATTATGAACATATCCAGTAGGCTTCTTCTTTGATTCCACCTCAGATTCAAACACTCTTAGATCATTGTACAGATCATCCAGTTCCTTTTCTTCTAATTCATCAATCTGTCTGAATGAAACAGTGTACATGGTCCATTCATCTCCAAGAGATCTGAGAAACTTTCGATTTACATCATCTTGTTCCATATGTACTCCAACAGTAGCCAACTCACCAATTAACTTATTGAATCTGTCAAAAGTTTGAGTCATAGACTCATTCTTTGAAGATGTAAAATTCTCATATTGCTGCTTGAGAATATCCCTTTGATTCCTCTTAGTGCTCTTAGTGCCAGCAAATCTCTTCTCTAAAGCATTCCATAGAATATGAGCATCTGTGCAGTGTTGAAACTGATGTTGATACTCATTAGGAATGGCCAAAAGCAGGGTGCTTAAGGCTTTCATCTCCAACTGTCTGACTTTCTTCTCACCATCAGTTTTTGGAGGTGGTCTTCTCCCATCTTGTCCAATTTTACCTTCTGCAGAGGGACCATTCTCAACAATGTCCCACATAGAACAGTCTGTAAGGAGGACGTACTGCTTGATCCAAATTTTCCACATGTCAAACTCATTAGGTTTGAGCATGGGAACCTTTGAGACAAAAGTACTGTTTGATTCGCCTGAGTTGTCCATGATGAATGAAGGTTTCTGAGAATACTTGCTCTGATACCACTTGTCAGGATCTAATTCTTAACAAGAATAATAACACTCAGAAACAATATTAAAGAAGTTGCGGAAAAACACTTTAATATTCAACTATCAATGGAACAGTAAAATAGAAATCTCATCTTGTAAACTTTATTGAATGATTAAAGTTACAAGCTTTCACACAAAACCTCAATCTTGATGAACAGGCTCACCAAGACGAATTCTACTTTTCTAGAACTAGGATTATAAACCTTGAGGTTAATTCTCTCTCTCTAAAGACTTATCAATCAAAAGTTAATTCTATCAAAAACTTCTATACTATTTATACAAGACATATTACAAGATAATTATCAAAATACAATTGATCTTCATTCCATAATTATCTCCTTTAGTTTAGCAAGACTTCTATACAGTTGTCTTCATTCCATACTGATTCTTCATCTCATAAGCAGTACTAACCTTCTTCAGAAGTATTAACCATTTTCAGCAGAATTAAACTCCTCAGCAGTATTAATCATGTTGGCAGTAGTAATCCCTTAGCAGTACTAACTACTAGCAGTACTAACTCTTCAAGCAGTACTAACTATTGAAGTAGCAGCACTAACTTTTCAAGCAGTATTAAATCTAATAGCAGTAGTAATCATGATATACTAGCAGCATTAACCATACTTGAACAAATCTTAAATTCCCAACAACAAACAACAGTTCAATTAATGAAGAAGAGGCGACAATTTGATTTTTACAAAATCAGGGGTTCAAAATCGATAGATTATTGATTAAAAACCAATCAGACATATTCCAATTAATCTATATAATCGATTAGAACAAAGAAGAAACTTCAATTCGTCCAACATTTGTGATCTTCAATCTGAGGCAAACTAGAAGCGTCGTTTGTGCGGTATACTCTAAAAACTCTAAAAAACGATGAAAGATGGATCAAAACCTCTGTCTCTTTGCTCTGATGCCAATTGTAATTCCCAGATCAAGTGATTAACAATGATAATCAATAAGAACAATGATTAAATGTCTCAATATTTCATATGATTCAATAAGAATGTAGATAGAGTTTACAATGTACGGCCTAATGATTGAAAGAAGACAACACACATTCTCAACCCAAGAAAAGTAAAGCTATATATACCTTTTAAGGTAATTACACAATGAATCCCCCAACTTTCATACAATCAATATTAGCCCAACAATCTCCACTATAACCTCTTCCACGTCCTCTACCTTGTCCCTTTCCTTTATCTGAGTTCTTGTGTTTTCCTTTGTTGAGGCCTGTATTTGAAAGGCTTATTCCATAGGGGTAGTATCAAATTGTTTCATTCGAAGTTCATGGGACTGAAGTGTTCCCAACAAACTTTCTAATGAAAGTGATGACAGGTCTTTTGATTCTTCTATTGCAACAACAATATACTAGAATTTTCGAGTTAAGCTTCCAAGTATTTTCTCCACAACTCTATTGTCTCTGATGTTATCCCCATTTAGGGGTTGTTTGTTTTAAAAAAAAAAACTCTTAATGGCTCTTAACTTTGAATCGTTCAGACCTTTTCAGATTTGGACTGTTTGTTTTTTTTTCCAGTTTTCAGAACCTCTTAACTCTTAAATACGTCTAAAATAAAAAGCGATGACCTAACTTCTTAAAACTTCTTATCGCCACCTCAATTCATATGATCTTCTTTCACTCAAGACCCCTCCAGACGTTACAGAAACATACAGTCTTGTTGATTCAGATTTTAGACTTTAGCACCACCTCTTATTAATTATATATAAAATAAGACTTCAGACTTTAGACCACTTAAAAAACAAATGGTATCTTAATCTCATCTGATTCATCAAAGCAGTCACCCGGTGGTAAAATTCCTCAACAAATTTAGAGTCCTTCATTCTAAGATTATCAAACTTACAACGTAGAGTTTGTAACCGTATAGCTTTTACTCTATCTTCTCCCCGGTATATTTTATACAACATCTCTCATGCTTCCTTTGACGTAGTTGATGCCGAGATCCTCTCAAAGATGGATTCTTCCACCGCTTGATATATGAAGAACAAAGTTTTCTTGTATTTCTTTTTATTGTCCTTTAATTTTGTTATATGTTGTGCAATCGATTCCTTTTGATTGGAAGGTTCATTTGACACCATTCTCTACAATACTCTACAAATATTGAGATTCATACAAAACTTTTATATGTGTACTCCAATTGTGATAAGTCTTTCCATTTAACTTTGGAAGTTGGGGATATAAAATGTTGTTGTTATGTGAAGCCATGTAATATACTCTTGTCTTCATTTTCTACAATTGATTTGCAACCGTGAACAAGGCTCTGATACCACTTTGTTGTAGAAAGACTTAAAAATTTGTAGGAAGATTACTGCAATATAGAAGAAGAGGATCCTTTCAAATTAGTTATTTTATTCATAATACTAAACTTTACATTTGATCACATATTTATACATACACATATGACAGTTATATTCGGTTAAGTAATTCCCATTGGATAGTTATAAAACTGTCACTACTTAAGTCAAACACCAAGTCTAGATTACATAATTCATAGTAAGTGGCACTGATGTCATCACACCATATTGTTGGACGATGAAAAAGAGATACTTGAGTCTCCTTGGGTATCAAAGTAAGCCAACAAAGTTCAAAAGTTGATCGGGGAAGTGTGTAGTTGGGTACTCTACTTCAGTACTATATCTGGTAACACTATGTTGCTACTTAGAACTCCAACCGAAGGGATTTCTCCAAGAAAAATACATAACCAAGTGCTAGCCTAACCAAGTGCTAGCCTAGTCGGCATCAAAAAAGGCATGTGCGCAAATCAATAAATTTGCGAATTAGAAGCTCATCAATATCTCATCAAAAGTAAAATCAGTATAATGGAAATCCTCTCACAACATTTTAGTGCATATCAGTGTGTGACCAAAGAAACTGAGATACTTTGTTGACAACATAAACAATTTTGGGCTGAATAAGAACGAGATATTTTAGAGCTCCGACATTATTGCGATATAAAGAAGGATCCGACTTTGGGTGTCGGGAGTAATGTGACAACAGTCTATATACCAAGACATATAATTCTAGAGTACAGTAACGGATCTAATATTTTTTTGGCAGTTGTATCAAAAAATAATATCGTAATATAAAAAACTATAAATAATTGTATGAACTTTTTTGGCAAATTTGGGTCCATTAAGTATAATTAAATACTTAAGTCATTAAAAATAGATACACTAGTTTTTTTTCTTTTTAAATTATCTCTTAGGACTTTATAACTAATCAATTGTTGGTCCATTTCCAGTTTTCCAATTGTTGATCTACATGATCGGATTGAGATACAAGATATTACCTCAAATATAAATAAATTATCCCTAAAATAACAAATTAGCCTATATAGTTAGTCCCCTAATTAACATATTAAGCTACATAGTTAGTCCCCCTAATAACTAATTAACCCTAAAACAAAAATTAAATCCAAATTAACTCTAAGCTAATAACTAAAATCTATAGAGTTAGGGCAAAATTACACAAAATAACCCTAGAGAGTTGGTTAACATGTTATGTTAGCAATATTATATCAGTATAAACAAATTAACCCTGATAAAAAATCGTATTCATTTTAAATTTTATTAAAAAAAGTTTCACCTTATTATTCATGCTAGAAATTTTCAAGAAAGATCAACAACAAACTTCGAGAAAAATTAGTAGTCAATGGAGATTAAATATTGCATTGATCATACATGCATGCCATTAACTTCAAAAAAGTTGCCACCAACAAATTGCTACACGTAAAGAACTATACTTTTACGTTAATTATTTATATGATAGAAATAATTACGATGCAATAGTTACAAAAAAATGAAGTCCAATGACATAATAAAACTAGATTCGAATCACAAATTAACTTACGTGATTCCAAAATACATACAAAAAAATGAAAATATCATGGCAACGTTTGTACCTCTACAATTTCTTAGATAGTTAGACCATTTCAACAATAAAGCTTAATCCTTTGGAGTACGTTCATCTGATCGTTACAATGGAACCCCTTTATAAAGGTTAATCATGTAACATGAGAAGTAAGGTGAACTCAATTGCTATTTAATGATAATCACCGGATTGTTGAAAGATGGGGATTCAAAACTCCCTTGCATTTGCTTCTATACACAGCTTCCAACACGAGGATTAGAGCCCATGCCCTTGTTGTCAACCATGTACTGAGGCTCTTCTCCTATTTCATACGACTTCCATCACGAGTTCAACAGATCGCATACCAAGTCACAAAAAGTATGTCGTGAGATGGTTTGTGTTTTCAGGCGACTTCAGCAACGAGCTGAAAGCCGCTTTGGGTGTCGCCTCGGTTAACATAGAGTCGATTTTAGCTATTATCCTCTTTTGTGTGCATGTGTTCCAAGTGCTTTTGATTGAGAGAAGTTGTGAAGAGATTTTGAAGTTGTAATGTGTTCATACATTTAATATAATTCAGTAAAAACTATTGCAATTCTTTGTTTTACCGGTGATAATACAAGATACTCCTCTCCCTATGTATGTATGTTATCAATACAATAGTGGAACCACATAAATCCTTGTGTCTTCTATTTGGCTTATGTTTTCATTTGACACGGACATATGCATAAGAGGTAATTGAATTAGAGAGGATACAAATCAAGGTGGAGTTGCAAGTGATTTAAGTGATAGGCCTTTACGAGCCAACAAACGCATAATTAAGCATCCTGAAAGGTATGGTGATTGGCAGTATATCAACATGAGCCAACAAAGGCATTGGTTGTTAGACATACGTCTATTCGAGTGATGTTGTCGATAATAGAGACACAAAACTCAGAGTTGGAACAACTAGACGTGAAACTTCACGAAGACTTAGAAGAAACCATCTACATGAAGCAACTAGAAAGCTTCATAGTTGAAGAAAAATCCTTTTTGGTTTTTGTAAGTAGAAAAAGTCGCTCTACAAGCTCAAATAGTCACCGTAACACCCAAAAATTTAGAGTAAAAATAAAATTTGAAAATTTGGCAATATGACGTCTATAAATGAAGTAAACCACCCAAAGGGGTAAGTGTGATATAGCGTTAAAAGAACCTATAGATGAATATAGAAACTGACAACAAACTAATCTAAATAAATTATATCTATATTACAATGGTTGTCAACCCAAATCCCAAAAATTCTAAATCAAAAGAACGTCAAGTCTCCAAATATCTATTGTCCCAAAAATGCCTCGAGCACCGTGCTCACCACTCAAACCTTTGGCAACCCACCGCTGCTAAAGGAACTTGTTATACACGTCATTTGAGAAAAATTGTTAGGCTTAACGCCTAGTGAAAACATACAGTTTATATAAATGTTTAGAAATTATATTAAACGAGACAATAAGCAACCATTTAAAGAGTTTGGTTAACAATGATAAGAATAACCACATAATGACCTTACGGTCTAAAATACATCTTGCGGTGACGGGGGAGACCCGATTTTCCAAGGATTGTGGCGGAACACAAAAGTAGGTCACTTTCCAAGTTACTGAGCTCACCATACTAGGATCAATGCCACGAGCTCTCCGACTCGTACTCAGATGTGGGGGAGGGCACCCAATGATCCTAATCATGCTCATTCGCTAGGATTTACATTTACGACCAACGGCTAGTATCCGGTCCCAAATAACCGTTCCAAGTTGTCATCCTAGGGTCCAATGTCTCAACTAGACAAATGAGGTTTAACCCAAAAATTAAGCCGACTCTATACCTATGGATCCATTGGTAATAGTCTAGACTTGTCATAATTACATTTGTGACCAACTATAATCAAACATATAGTTTTCAATGTCAATCTTTTCCCAAAATGCATTCCTTGTACAAATAACACTAAGTAAAACCAAATTCATTCAAGAGCCATAATGTGGTCATTTTTCCATTTCCAAATACGAATTCTTTACAAAGGATACCTTTCAAAAGTTATACCATTTTAAAGTGGTCCAATGCCAATACAACAATAACCCATTTGATTTCCTCTCAAAGGTTCATAATATCAAGTAAAACCCAACATACCATGAAAATCATGAATGTGACAAACATATGTTCCTTCAAGTAACCCACCATAAATAAGTATTTAAAACCTCATTTTATATCCCATATGATAAGAACCTTCATTTTAGTTGAAAATGATAAAAACCCTAAAATCTCCAAAACCCTAGTTTAGGTCAAAACTCATTAACAAGAATATAAAAGTAGGGTGATGATTACGAGTTCAAAAATGATATTTGACATGTATAAGGTTTAAAAAGGAAGTATGAACTCACAATGCTTGGTTTGGGTAAACCCTATAAACCAAGAAATCTTCAATATGGAGGAAACCTTGACCTTGAACTCTAGATGATCAACTATGGTGAAGATGATGAAGTAGTCCCTTGAAATCTAAGTATTTAATGCCTTAGATGAAGCTAGGGTTTGAATATTAATGAGAGAAAATGAGAGAGAATGAGAGGTATTTTGGTAGGTGAGAGTGATCAATGAAAAGAGCTAAACAAGACAGGCATTTAAGCCTCTGGCCTCGCTCGCGATAGTGCCTTGCGATTGTGCCAGGGGCATTCTCGCATGGCACAATCACCTGAGAGGTAGCGAGAGTCGTCCCCTCCCCGCGATTGTGACATGGCGATAGTGCCACTGTCACTCTCGTGGGTCACTCTCGCCAACTCTGTACCGAGAGCACCAAGCCCCTCGCGACTATGCCTTGGCGACATTGACACTGTCACAGTCGCCTGGCAAGGTCGCTCACTCCATAAAACGCTCCAAAATATGGTTCTCTTAGGTAACGAGAGCTGACATCAACCACACTAACTCGAAATGGAAGGTTCAAGAGATTAGGATTAGATAGGTTATACAATAGATAACAAAATTCCGAAATACCAAGATACGGGTGTTACAGTCACCTCGGCATTGGTACAAGAGGTTTGCCTTTATGTTAGATATTGACATTAATCATAGTCTTAAAAATCCTCGTGTTTATTTTCATTGCATGAATAACATCAGATATATTTACTCTTGTATGTTGACAATATACTTGTCTTTAAATTGTTTTAGACATTAACAAACTAAATTGTTTTAAACATTAACAAACTGAAACAACATTTAAAGTCAAATTTTGAAATTAAAGGGAATTTGGTTCTTTTCAAGGAACGGGAATGGGGATGAATATGTTGAGAAATTGAAATTGGTAATACCCATTTTCCATTGCATTGTTTTACATGGTGTTACATTGTTGATGTTTAGAAATAAAAAAATCATCAATGATAGATAAGTCACGTCACACATTCTAAAGCCATGGAAGACTTTCTTTATCAGATTTGCAAATGTTCCAATTTTTTAGATAGAAAGAGATAAATTGTTGGTGGATTTGCAGAATGTTCCACTTTTAGACAGAAATCGAAGAAGAGGGAAGAAGACGATGCTTAAGAAGAACAAAGGAAGACTACCAGTCTCTTTGATTTCGAGGAAGATTGTTGGTCACACAACTAATTCATCTTTTTGAGTTTGATTGTTGGTATACAAAAATGAGTCAGTTGCAGCAAAAAAAACGATATGAGAGTGGTAGAGTCGTGGAGAGGTAGTACCAGAATGGTTGAGAGGAAAGGTGATACCAAGTTAAGGAAACGCAGAGAGGCACTGCAAAATCCACAACTAGAAAATCCCTCACAAGTAGAATATTTAGCAACATGCAAAGAGTGTTAGAGAAATTAGATGGTGAATGGAAATTTAAAGGTGATATTTGACCTTTTGTCTTTCGTAACCACGAAGGTTACAATCAATGATTAACCTTTTGCCTTCCCTAACCACCGAAGGTTAGAATCAATGAAGTTAATCTTCATTATGGTGGTGACTAATTCCACTACCTATTTAAGTAGAAGAAAAAGCATAAAGATGGTGAACACACACATATAGCATCTCAATTTTGATTTGTTTGAAGGTAAAATCCATACAGTCTTCGTTTACTTCCGTTGTATCCTAGGAAACAATCGCACCCTTGGGAGAGATATTGTTTTAAAGAAATTATGCTTAGTACAAGCCTTGGAACTAGTTTAACGTTTGTTTTCGTATATGTTTATTTGGATTCAGGTTTAGCATCGATTTGCGATTCGTTTTGGTTTATTACCATGTTTTCAACAATCATAAAACAATTTCGACATTCTTGATTTTAATCAATAAGATTCGATCATTCGTTTTCGTCGTCAACCCAAAACAAGTTACGTTTTTTGGACTGCCTTTAGTCAAATTTTCTTGGTAGCAATAGAGACCTACAAGAAGTTAAAAGAAAACTTCAAACAACCATTAGGTTTGTTGTCTTAATTCCATAAAATCGATCAATATATATATATATATAGTCCCCTTCTTTTGTTAACCAACAAAATAGTGTTAACTATGTGAACCAATCTCAACCGTTCATCAATTTTGTTGGGAACTGAAGATTCTACTAAGTGTAGTTACTACTGCTAGTACAAGTGTAGTTACTACTGCCAGAACAAGTTGAAGATTAATACTGCTAAGTGTTACTACTGCTAGTAGAATTACTACTGCTAGTTAAAGTTAGTACTGCTTGAACAAAGTTAGTACTGCTTAGCTAGTTAGTACTGCTAGTAGTTAGTACTGCTTGAAGTTAATGCTGCTAGTTGAAGTTAATGCTGCTGAGCATTATTAGTGCTGCTAAAGAGATCCGGATGGAATGTACTACAGCTGGATATACTGAAGATATACTTAGAAGATATACATGGAAGATATACTGAAGATTTGTTTATTCTTTGTAATTATCTTTTTATCAGTATATGTATAGAATGTTTAGAATAGATAGAAATAACTTTTGATAATCGTTTTTCTTGAGAGAGAAAATCAACCTTAAGGCATAGATCCTAATTCTAGAGAAGTAGAATTCGTATTGGTGAGCCTGTTCATCAATATTGAGGTTGAGTGTGTAATCTTGTAGTTTTAAGCATTCAATACAAGTTTACTGTTTGATAATTATATACTGTTTTTGATTACTGTTTGATCAAATATCAAAGTGTTTTTCCGCAACTTCTTTGATATTAGTTTCTGAGTATTAATTCTTGTTAAGAATTCGATCCTGACAAGTGGTATCAGAGCCAAATTCTCTCAGAAACAGTTATTCATCATGGAAAATCTTACAGAATCAAGCAGTACTTTGGTCTCAAAAGTTCCAATGCTCAGATCCAATGAATTTGACATGTGGAAAATCAGAATCAAGCAATATATTCTCCTCACAGATTACTCTATGTGGGACATCATTGAGAATGGCCCATCTGATGGAGGAAAGATTGGTGAAGATGGCAAAAGAACTCCTCCAAAGACAGATACAGACAGGAAATCAAGACAGACAGAGATGAAAGCCTTGAGCACACTGCTCTTGGCCATTCCAAATGAGTATCAACACCAATTCTGCAATTGTACTGATGCACAGATGCTCTGGAATGCTCTAGAGAAGAGATTCTCAGGTACTAAAAGTACCAAGAGAAATCAAAAGGCAATCTTAAAACAACAGTATGAAAACTTCATCTCAACTAAGAATGAGTCCATGACTCAAACTTTTGACAGGTTTAATAAACTAATTGGTGAACTAGCTACTATGGGAGTACAGATTGATCAAGATGATGTGAACAGAAAGTTCTTAAGGTCCCTTGGAGATGAATGGACCATGTACACTGTGTCATTCAGACAGAATGATCAGTTGGAAGACAAAGAACTTGATGATCTGTACAATGATCTTAGAGTATTTGAAGCTGAGGTGGAGGCAAAGAAGAAGCCTTCTGGATATGTTCATAATGCTGCACTCCTATCAGCATCAATTGATTCTACTGCTAACCCTGAATCAGCTAATGCTGCTAATGGATCAAATTTAGATAAAGGCACTGATTATGTATTTGAAGCTCTTCTTTCTAATCATGGAAATTCTTCTTTGATCAATGATGACTTAGAACAACTTCATCCTGATGATCTGGAAGAGATGGATATTAAATGGCAGATGGCCATGCTCTCCATGAGGGTTAAAAAGTTTATAAAGAGGACTGGAAGAAACAACTTCTCACAAAGAAGAGAAGATGGAGCAGGGTTTGATAAATCAAAGGTAGAATGCTACAAATGCCATCTGAAGGGACATTTTGCTAGAGAATGCAGAAGTGGAATGTCTCACAACAACAACCATCAACAAGCTCAATCTGGAAGCTTCAATAACAACAGAAACTCTGCTCAAGCCCTTGTTTCTCAACAAGGAATGGGGTTTGATTGGAGTGATCAAGCAGAAGAAGCTATTCAGAATCAAGCCCTTATGGCTAAAGTATCTGATCTCCCATCTGAGGTAAGTTCTAATCTCTGCTCTAAAACTTGCATAGACACTGTTAAAAGGTACAGGGATCACAATCAGAAGATGAGTGATGACCTGAAGAGACTAGAAAAGGATATAAAAGACTATGTGAGGATAGTAGAGAGATTTGAAGATCAAATCAAAGGTTTTCAAGCCAATGAACTACAACACTCATATGACACTAATTACTGGCAGTGGGAGAAAAAGGATTTAGAACTTAAACTGACCAAATCTAAAGAGGAGAGTGAAAAACTGAAAGAGGAGTTAACCAAAGTTAAGCTTGATGTAGAAAAGTTTTCCAATGCTTCTAAAGCAATGGACTCCTTACTGCAAAATCAGATTCATGATAAATTAAGAAGAGGAATTGGGTATAATGCCACACCTCCACCATATAACAACAATTACATTCCTCCTACTTCAGACCTGTTAGACACCAAAGATAGGAAGGACTTGCCTGAGGGAGCCACTGAAATAGATCCCTTAGATGAGGTAATTGTTGAGGATAAGACTGAGAAAGAGGTTGGCAAGAGTAAGGAGAACAAGGTGAGTGGTGAGATTTCTATAGAAAACAACATTATCACCAATGAGGATTGTGGAAGGGCTTGGATCAAATCCAAGAACATAGAGAAGACAGAGGAAAAGTCTGGTAAGGTCCATTATAAACAGACCACAGTTGTGAATCCAGGTCCTTGCAAACAGTGTGCTTGTAAGAAGAATAAGCCCCAAAAACAGGACAAAAAGAGGGGAAATCAAAGAAACTGGAATAATCAATGGGCACATAAACAAGGGGTTGATCTGAGTAAAATCAATAGACCAAAACCTTGTTTTATCTGTGGCAAATTGAATCATCTTGCAAAATTCTGTTATTTCAATCCTATGAACCAAAGAATGAATTTCCAAAGATCCATGCAAAAACCCTTTGGTTATAAGAAAATTGAAAAGAACCATGTGGCTAAGAAAACTGTTAAAACTAAAAGCCACATGAAGAAAAAGTATTCTGTTAAAGAAAGTGTCAATATGTGAATTCCTAAAAGCAATAAAACTGTTAGTACTGCTATCACAAATAGTGCTGCTGACAATGATAGTGCTGCTAGAAGTAATACTACTGCTAACAATGTTAATGCTGCTAACAAGGTTAGTACTGCTAAACCTGTTAGTACTGTTACACCTGTTAGTACTGCTAACTCTGTTAGTACTTCTAAGGTTAGTACTGCTTCTAGTGTTGATTCTGCTAAGCCAATCATATTGACAAAGTACTCTAATAAAGAGTGCTCTGAGTTTAAAAACCTCATTAAAAAGGAATGTAAATACTTTGATGAGAAAGGAAGACCCAAGATCACTTTGGCTTGGGTCCCTAATCATACTAATTGATTTATCTAATGTGCAGGGCAACCAACAGCTCAAGAGAAAGAGCAATTGGCATGTTGATAGTGGTTGCTCTAGGCACATGACAGGCAACATATCATGTCTTCAGGATTTCACACATATCAATGGAGGACATGTTGCATTTGGAGACAATCTTACTGGTGGTAAGATAAGTGGAAAAGGTAATGTCACCAAAGGTAAGATGACATTTGAGGATGTCTACTATGTTGATCAATTAAAGTACAACCTGTTAAGTGTATCACAGGTTTGTGACAAACAACATAGTATATTATTTACTAATACTGAGTGTATGATCCTTGCTCCAGGGTTCAAGGTAGTTGATGAAAACATGATACTACTTAGAACTCCTAGGAAGGACAATGTTTACTGTCTTGATTTGGACAATGTTGATAGTGATTCATCTTTAAATTGTCTTGTTTCAAAAGCTTCTATAGATGAATCCTCCCTTTGGCACAGAAGGATGTGTCACATGAATTTCAAGACTATGAACAATCTTGTTAAAAATAACCTTGTAAGAGGTTTACCTTCAAAAGTCTTTTCATGTGATGATCATTGTGTTGCTTGTCTTAAAGGCAAACAACACAAAACTTCTCATAAGACCAAAGAGTTAAATTCTGTTTCTTCTTGTCTCCAGTTATTGCATATGGATCTGTTTGGTCCTACAAATGTTATGAGTATAGGAAAGAAATCTTACTGCTTGGTTATTGTTGATGATTACTCCAGATTTACTTGGGTATATTTTCTAAGGACTAAGGATGAAACAAGTGGTCTTATCAAATCCTTTATTCTAAGAATTGAAAACCAAACTAATCAAAGAGTAAAAGTCATTAGATCAGATAATGGAACTGAATTTAAAAATCATGATTTAAACACTTTTTGTGAAGGAAAAGGTATTGAGAGACAATATAGTGCTCCTAGGACTCCTCAACAGAATGGTGTTGCTGAAAGGAGAAATAGGACACTAATAGAGGCTGCTAGATCTCTGTTGGCTGATTCAAAATTGCCAATTACATTCTGGGCTGAAGCAGTTAATACTGCTTGTTATGTCCAAAACAGAGTTCTAGTGGTCAAGCAAAAGAACAAGACCCCATATGAGCTTTTAAATCAAAGAAAACCTTTTATTGGTTTCTTCAAACCTTTTGGGTGTCCTTGTACAATTCTAAATACCAAATCTCACTTAGGTAAGTTTGATAGCAAAGCAGATGATGGATTTCTTGTTGGATATTCATCTCAGAGTAGGGCCTACAGAGTTTTAACTCTTCTTCTAGAATAATTGAAGAAAGTGACAATGTCAAATGCAATGAGAACACACCAAATCCTGTTGGGTCTGGACCTCAATGGCTATTTGACATTGATTCACTAACTAACTCTTTTGGTTTCAGTAATGAGTATACAGGAACAGATGGTGGAGAATCAGAGATCACACAAGTTCAAGAAAGTATATCTAAATCTGTGATTTTTCCCATATCCACAGTAAATGAAGACTGTGAAAAGGAATCATTTACTGAACCAAGTCAGAGTGAAGAAGACACTAGAGATGAGGAGACTCAAGAATCAGAAGTGACATCTGAAGACACTTCAGTTGAGTTGCATGACTCTAATCTAGAGGCTGGACTGAATGAAGAACCTAGTCATAACACCAGAGTTCAAAAGAATCATCCTCCACAGCTGGTAATAGGAGATATCTCTTCTCCCATGATGACTAGACATCAAAGCAGGCTTCAGGAAATGCAAGATCAACAGCATACAGTGCTCTCATGTTTTCTATCCCAGCTTGAGCCTAAAAAGGCACATGATGCTATGAAAGAATCTAGCTGGATAGAAGCAATGCAAGAAGAATTGTTACAGTTCAAGCTACAAGATGTGTGGGATCTAGTAGACCTTCCTAAAGGTCACAGAGCAATTGGCACAAAATGGATCTTCAGAAACAAGAGAGATGAAAGAGGTATTGTTATAAGGAACAAAGCAAGGCTGGTGGCTCAAGGCTATACTCAAGAAGAGGGTATAGATTATGAAGAAGTTTTTGCACCTGTGGCTAGGATAGAAGCAATCAGACTATTCCTAGCCTATGCTTCTTACATGAACTTCAAAGTCTATCAAATGGATGTAAAAAGTGCTTTTCTCTATGGATCAATTGAAGAAGAAGTATATGTCTGTCAACCACCAGGGTTTGAAAACCCAAGCTATCCAGACAGGGTATACAAATTAAAGAAAGCACTTTATGGACTACATCAAGCCCCAAGAGCATGGTATGACACTCTGTCATCCTATCTCTTGGAAAATGACTTTGAAAGAGGAGTCATAGATAAGACTCTTTTTATCAAAAGAAAGAAGAAGGATATCTTGCTGGTCCAAATCTATGTTGATGACATTATCTTTGGATCTACAAGAAACAACATGTGCAAGGAATTTGAGGATTTAATGCATCAAAGGTTCAAAATGAGTTCCATGGGGGAACTTACTTTCTTCCTTGGACTCCAAGTTCAACAGAAGTCAGATGGAATTTTCATATGTCAATCCAAGTATGTGCAGGATATTCTAACCAAGTTTGGTTTCTCAGAATCAAAACCTGCCAGCACACCTATGGAAACACACAAGCAGATCACAGCAGATCTTGAGGGGGAGGACATGGATGTGCATTATTATAGATCCATGATTGGCTCTCTCATGTATCTCACAGCATCTAGGCCAGATATAATGTTTCCAGTCTGTGTCTGTGCAAGATTTCAAGTTAGGCCAAAGCAATCTCACTTTCAAGCTGTTAAGAGGATATTCAGATATCTCAAAGGGCAACCCAGATTGGGACTTTGGTATCCTCATAACTCCCCTTTTGACCTAATAGCATACTCAGACAGTGATCTAGGTGGGGCAAACTTGGACAGAAAATCTACTTCTGGAGGATGTCAGTTCTTGGGTGCTAGACTAGTCTCATGGCAGTGCAAGAAACAAACCACAGTATCCACATCTACAACAGAGGCAGAGTACATAGCAGCTGCAAGTTGCTGTTCTCAAGTCTTATGGATTCAGAATCAAATGTTGGACTATGGGGTAACCTTTCTACACACTCCAATCTTTATTGACAACAGCAGTGCTATTAGCATTGTAAATAATCCAGTCAAGCACTCAAAGACAAAGCACATTGAAATCAGGTATCACTTTATAAGAGATTGTAATGAAAAGAAACTTATTCAAGTTGTCAAAGTCCACACTGATAATCAGTTTGCTGATCTATTCACTAAAGCTTTTGATGTGGGTAGATTCACTTTCTTGGTCACAGGTGTGGGAATGATAAACTCTGAATAATCTTCTTCTGGTTTTATACCTGTATATTTTTATTCTTGGTGTTACTAATCTTCTCTTTCAGGATATACATAGCAGTACTCAGTGTTAGCAAGTTTAAAAGGAGTAAGTATAGTTAATACTGCTAGTAGCCAATACTGCTAGTAGTTAATACTGCTTTCAGTTAATACTGCTAGTAGTTAATACTGCTAGTAGTTAATACTGCTTTCAGTTAATACTGCTAGTAGTTAATACTGCTAGTGGTTAATACTGCTTTCAGTTAATACTGCTAGTAGTTAATACTGCTAGTAGTTAATCCTGCTTTCAGTTAATACTGCTAGTAGTTAATACTGCTAGTAGTTAATACTGCTTTCAGTTAATACTGCTAGTAGTTAATACTGCTAGTGGTTAATACTGCTTTCAGTTAATACTGCTAGTTAGTTAATACTGCTAGCCGTTACTACTGCTAGTAGTTAATACTGCTAGTGGTTAATACTGCTTTCAGTTAATACTGCTAGTTAGTTAATACTGCTAGCCGTTACTACTGCTAGTAGTTAATACTGCTCTAGGTTAATACTGCTTATATTCCGAATACTATAAATACTCTTTGCCCGCCTAAAAGTTCATAACGACTCTTTGCATACTGTTCCCTTGCGCTCTAAACCCTTTCTCTCTCAAAGTTCAAAGTTTTCAGGCAAAAATCTTCAAGGTCAATGGCATCAATAGCGTTCATTGACGAGCACAATGAAATCGCAATGCTCCAAAAGCCAAAACAAGCAGAAGGCTTTCATCAGATTGTGGATTTCCTCAAGTCAAGCCACATTGCTCATGCTCTTACTGTATCCCCTACAATCTACATTGAGCATCAAAGGCAGTTCTGGGCCAATGCAACCATTGTTGTGGAAAATGGTGTGCAAATGATCAAGACAAGAATCTGTGATCAACCACTAACAGTTACTGAAGAGGTTATACGCATCAGTCTACGTCTAGACGATGCCTCTGGTATAACGTCTATCTCTAATAATGAACTGTTTTCTAATCTTACTAGAATGGGGTATGGAGGCCCATTGGGTGTTTTCAAATTCTCAAAAGCAAAGTTTTCACCCCAATGGCGTTTTCTTGTTCATACCCTGATGCATTGCATCTCCAAAAAGACCACTGGATGGAGTGAGTTCAGCAGTCCAATTGCATATGCTTTGGTATGCTTGGCTACATCCAGAAGGTACAATTTCTCAAAGATGATTTTCAGTGATCTTGTATCAAATATGGGAAACAAAAAGAGTTTCTTTATGTATCCCAGATTTGTTCAGGAAGTAATTAACCATGAATTGACGGATATACCTCAACCTGTTGGAGTATATGTACCTAAACCCCCAAAAGGCAAGGTTTTCTCAAATATGAGAAGATCTGCTGGGGACTCGGAAGGAGTTGACACCCCATTGTTCTCTACAATGATGGTGGTGTCCCAAAACACTGACGGTATGGCAGCAGGGTCAACGCCCTCATTAGACCATCCCACTGCTAGCCAAGCCCAACCTTCCCTCTCAAAATCAATTCCACAGTCCCTTCTGAATAAGCCCACTTCTACAATTACCCAAACTTATCAAAGAAAACAGGTAAAGAAGGCTCCTTCCCTTCTTGTACCATCACCAACTAAGCCTTTAAGCCCTCTAAGGGAGAATTCTCCCCTAGAGAATATCCAAAGGGAAACCACAAGGGTATCTCCCAACCCAAAGGAGGTGCTCTCTGAGGAGGAGGTAGAGCATATGGGTGATGAGGCTGCCACTACTCCTGCTAGCACAGAGGAGGAAAGTGGTAACATCAATAAGACCTCCCCCATGGCAACTTTGAATGAGCAATCATTTGAAGGTCCCTGGTGCCAAGAAACCACAGGGGTGGATAGTGCTTCTGCTAGGCAGAAGACTTCCACTACTAAAAGATCCAATGATCCTTCAATAGGGGGTAACACTCCTGGAGAAGGTGAGGACAGATATAACTATGATGAATTGATGGAGGCAATGGGCAACATCAACATGGATGTACTCAAACAGGGCAAAGATTTAGAAGAGCTAAAACTCATAGTACTGTCACAACAAGAACAAATCATCAAGTTGAAGCAAATGGTAAGGAAACTGATTCTGCAAAAGAAGAAGAAACAATTTGTGCTCAGAAGGAGGAAACCAGTGACTGATGCTCCCAAAAAGGGGGAGATCAACATGGAAGAAGCATCAAGGGAAGGGGAGATTGATAAAGAGAGAGTTGAAGTTGAGGGGGAGAAGGAAGCAGAAACAGAAAGAGGTTCAGTACAAAAAGAAGCAGAAACTGTTAATGCTGCTGAAACCTCACAAGCAGCAGTAACAGAGTTAACACCAACAGAAATTGAAGTAGCTGAAGTGCTAATCAAAGCTAAGAATGACACTCCCAAAGCAAAGGGAGTGGTCATAAATGAAGGGAGAGACAGAAAATCAGAACAGAAAGACAAAGCTGCAGAATCAAAGAATAAGGGAAAAGAAAAGATAGTGGAATCTGATCAACCAATCAAGAAGCAAAGGTTGGTTGAATCAGATGAAGCTTTAGCAAGGAAAATGCAGAAGGAGATGGAAAAAGAAGAAAGAGCTCAGGTGGAGAAGGACAGGGAAATGGCAAAGGCTTTAGCTGCTGAGCTAAATAAAGCCTATCAAAAGGGGCTTGAAACTGAAAAGGCTAAACAAAGGGCTATAAGTCTGAGAAAGGCTATGATGGCTAATACAAGTGCAAAGAAAAGAAGACCTTCACAAACTTACCTTGCCACTCAGGAAAGAAACAAAATGGTAACTTTCTTGAGGAGTGCAATTGGGGTAAAGAAAGAAATGTTTGTGAAGATGAGTTTTGATCAAATCAGAGAGCTCTATGAAAAAGAAATGGGGAATCTGAAGAGCAATGAAAAGAAAAGAGTAGAGTTTGAAAAGAAGGCCAAGGAGAGTAATGATATAGATATGAATCAACCATTCCCTGAAAGTGAAGAGGGAACTCCTATCAAAGAAATGGCAAGGGAAAAGGAAGAAAAGAAGAAGGAAGTTACTCTAGTACAGGTTCAAAAGACTTTGAAAAGAACCAAGATGATGGCCAAAAGAAAGAAAGATAAGAAGCCTAGAGTAGAAGAAGAACAAAATGTTGCTGAAGAAGAAGTGGCACCTGAGTCATCAAGCCAGCAAGGGTCATCAATCAAAGATGATGTAAGCTTATATATGGTAGTGATGGACAAAGTGCCTGAACCAATTTCTGCAGAACCTGTTGGAGTTAAGCCACCTGAGATCATTCACTGGGATGTACTGACAATGGATGGGAAAGATTACATCAGACTCAAGAGGAAGGGTGATAAGTATGAAGTATTCAACACTTGGGTCAAGATTGTCAGAACATGCTCTAGATCTGATATAGAAGAGATGTTTGACATAGGAATTAAGCTGTATGCAGATCATCTGAATACTCCAGGAATTTCTCTTACAAAACTGGTGATGGAGTATCTATGCATGATGTTCAAACCTGAAGAAGTGGACCAGGTCATCAAGAGTGTGTTTAAAGAAGTCACAAGTTGGACTCTATATGAAACTAGTGGAGTATATGTAGTGACTTTGGATAGAAATCACACAGAATACTTCCTAGTGGATAGAGTATATAATCACACCAGACTGAAGGTTCATGCCATGCTAAAGAAGAAGTTGGGTTGTGCACCAAATTCAGAAATGGCCAAGTATCTAATTCAGAGGATAATCAATCAGAGTTTGGGACTGAATCCAGACTTAGGAGCATGATCTTGGAAGTTTTGGGAGCATCAAAAAGAGCATCAAAAAGAGCATCTGGAAGAATATCTGAAGAACTTGACTTCTCTTCTAAAAGTCAAGTTAGGGGGAGATTGTTGGGAACTGAAGATTCTACTAAGTGTAGTTACTACTGCTAGTACAAGTGTAGTTACTACTGCCAGAACAAGTTGAAGATTAATACTGCTAAGTGTTACTACTGCTAGTAGAATTACTACTGCTAGTTAAAGTTAGTACTGCTTGAACAAAGTTAGTACTGCTTAGCTAGTTAGTACTGCTAGTAGTTAGTACTGCTTGAAGTTAATGCTGCTAGTTGAAGTTAATGCTGCTGAGCATTATTAGTGCTGCTAAAGAGATCCGGATGGAATGTACTACAGCTGGATATACTGAAGATATACTTAGAAGATATACATGGAAGATATACTGAAGATTTGTTTATTCTTTGTAATTATCTTTTTATCAGTATATGTATAGAATGTTTAGAATAGATAGAAATAACTTTTGATAATCGTTTTTCTTGAGAGAGAAAATCAACCTTAAGGCATAGATCCTAATTCTAGAGAAGTAGAATTCGTATTGGTGAGCCTGTTCATCAATATTGAGGTTGAGTGTGTAATCTTGTAGTTTTAAGCATTCAATACAAGTTTACTGTTTGATAATTATATACTGTTTTTGATTACTGTTTGATCAAATATCAAAGTGTTTTTCCGCAACTTCTTTGATATTAGTTTCTGAGTATTAATTCTTGTTAAGAATTCGATCCTGACAAATTTAATCTATGGCTGCTAATTAAACAAATTTATTTATTGTTTTTAAATTAAAAATCACAGAATTATATAGGCTTCGCTTATGAACAAGGGTATAAATGTCAATCCATTCCTAAAATATAATTAGGAAAGGATCTCAAAATCCACCTTTCAGGGTGATACCCAACGGAAATTAGTTCCGATTTTCATGCAATCCATTCCTAAAATACAATTTGAGTACTTTCCTAATTAAATGTGGAAAACTAATGTCATGTATGAACATCAAACCAAATTCATATACCCACAACAATTTTCATATATACCCCTATTTTCATATATGAACACCAAAACCAACTTCATATATGAACCCCTATTTTCATATATGATCACCAAACCGCTTTCCTATATGACTCGCTGTTTTCATATGTGAACTAGGGGTGCTCAAAAAACCGACCAACCCGATCAACCCAACCTGACCAACCCGGAAAAAAAAATCAACCCGAGGTAACCCGACATATAATCGATACAAAACTAGGCAACCCGAATTGGGTTGATATTGGGTTAGGCCAAAAGTAACCCGACCAACCCGATAAACATTTTAGCGACCTCTCTAAAATTATTTGTGTTTCTCTTTAATATGTATAAGTTACCAAAAACAACTCGACAATAACGATTAATGAACTCGTAAGAGGACATTATTGGAAAGTTATATGTAATACCTAAATATTTGATGAATTTGTATATTCTCTTGGACGATTCATTGTATTTCAAAGGAAGTTTTCCATATTTTTATGTTTTTAATATTGTTTTTACTTTGTTTAAACACAACCCGACCAACCCGACGAAACCGACCAACCCGAACGGGTTGGGTTGCACTTTTGTTTGGGTTGGATTGGGTTGTTGAAATGTCTTCAACCCGATCAACCCAACCCGTGAACACCCCTAATGTGAACATAAAACCAATTTTATATATGCACAACATTTTTCGTACATGAGCACAAAACCAACTTCATATGTGAACCCCTATTTTCATATATGAACACAAAACCACTTTTCTATATGAGTCACTATTTTCATATGTGAACATAAAACAAATTTCATATAAGAAGAAACAACATCGTTGCTTACATAGCATCACTGCCGTCAAAGCAAAGCATAAAACCCTAAAGAAGCCTTCGTTCATATACACTTCAATCGATACAAACACATAATATATATAATATACAAAAAACAATTCAAACACTTACCATTCACAACTATTCAATCCTTCCACCATAGTACTAGAAGATGGACAATGAGAAAAATTATGATGGTCTACGGATATATCTTCAGTAACATCATGAAGATCAAATTCGTTTGTCAATGTATAATTCTCGTTTCCGACTGTTATATCATGAAGCCGATGGGAATCGACAAGATTTTTGATAAATGATGAATTTTACGGTACTGCAGTAGTTCCGTCCATATCATTCATTAATTGTCATACGTTGCTTTGATCTACATGACCACGTTCTTGATTCTCCATGGACAATATACTGGAACACGATAACAAAATCGTGAGAAATAATATAAAATTCAATCTAAAAATGTTATTCAATGAGATATTTAAGGGAACATGTTAATCTACATTTTCAAAGAAAATTCCCTTTCTACCCTTACATTAATAACCATGTGTGTGATTAAACCATTGAAAGGGCTAAAATTTTATTGGTCAATTACGGTTAACATAGTTAAAACTATTTTGTTGGTTAACAAAAGAAGGTCCCTCTCTTTATATATATATATATATATATGTGTGTGTGTGTGTGTGTGTGTGTATTTATTTTTCTTCCTTTTGCTATGTGTTGAGTTTCAAGCATACACACAAAGGAACTTTGTTTCCAGCTTTCTTATCCAAGACCCAAGAGTGGAAGAACATTTTAAAAGAAAAAAAATCTTACTGCATCATTAGCATAAAGGATGTACTAATTAAATAGTTACTTACTTATTTATTTGTTTATTTTCTTCCCTCTTGAGTTTCAAAGAAACCAGAAGCAACTCAAAGTATCTCATGGTTTGTACACAAAAAACTAAGTGGAGTCTTTTGTTTCATGCAAAATAAAGAAAAACAATAAGCTACTTTGTACACCCCATATCAAGTTGTGTAAGACATCAAAGCTCTGAATGTGGAACAAAATTCAGAAAAAAAGTTTCTTTAAAGAAACTAAAAGCTGGATATTTAGAGTGTGCAATAGAAAATCAGACGATAGACCATTGTCTTTGTAAACGAGAAGTTATTTAGATTATTGTTTTTGGTCAAGTGACAAAGGTTCTGTTTTGTTGGCTCTTTGCAGATGGAGAAACGTCACAGGAAATGGATCTGGTCTATTGAACATCGGAGTGGTCACTCCTAACCCTACGGCTACTAATGCTCAAGTGGTTGAGCCAAACATGGCTATTATATCTCATAGTCATGCTGAAAAGCTAGAGAAATTCAGTGGACTGAACTTCAAGAGGTGGCAACAGTAAATGTTTTTTTTATCTGACCACGCTCAACCCTACCCGATTTCTAACGGAAAATGTTCCTCAAGTTAATATCGATGAAGGCAATGTTCAAACTGTCAGTGCCATTGATGCTTGGAAACACTCTAATTTTTTATGTCGCAACTATGTTCTGAACGGCTTAGTTGATGCATTATACAACGTGTATACCGAAGCAAAAACTATTAGTGTATAAAATTGTATCCAAGATTTAATGAGAAAAGTTAAGTCTAGCAAAGTCAACAAAGTCAAAGTTAGCTTAGTCAATCTTAATGTTTGTAGGTTTAAGCATGTGGTTTTATATCTGGGTATAAATACCATGTTTGTTTGTTAATCTTGTAACAAGAAGAATTGTACTCAACATTGTCACATATAAGAATATTACGTTTCTCTCTACTCTTTCTCTAGAGTTTCACTATTACATCTATAATCTTGAGTAAAGATTGTTTAGTTTGATAGCTTGATTGATTGGGAAAAATACAATTTCAATTGGTATCAGAGCAAACCAAACAGATTCAGAAGGATCAGATCACAAAACTGAATTCAATTTTTGGATTTTTGGTTTTCACGAACTCGTTTCTAGAAATTCACTGTTTGATCACTGATTTTATTGTTTTTGCACAATTGAATCAAAAAATTGATTTGATTGTGTACGTAGTATCACTAGAATCCATTCTTGTTCAGATCACATAGGATTATTTCAACTTTAGATTGATTAATTTGATCAAAATGTTGTTTTCATGAATAGTAGGAAGTCGAACACTGTATTTCGAATCAATCACTGTAATTTTTGATTTCTTTTGTAATTTCAGTGTTGTAATCTTGTTTTGTATTGTATCGTGAGCTAATTGTGTATTTTTCAGAATCAGAAATCAAGTTTTACTTGATTTTTGATCGAACAGGCCAAGAACGTGAAAGGAAACCCAAGAACGCGCAAGATCTGTTAAACACGCAAGTTCATCCGTAGAACGCGTAAGAGTCATGCTGAAGAACGCGCAAGCCAAAGGATTTCATTTTTGGTCAGAAACGCGCAGATAGTGACTAGCGAGTTTCATAAACGCGCAAGACAAAGCTTGCGAGTTTGGGCAAAAGCGCAAAGTAGGGCGTGCGAGTTTCTCAGAAACGCGCAAGAAGCGGTTTGCTGAAACGCGAGTTTGAAAGATAGAAAAAAAATTCTAAGTGTTGAAACGCGCTAACAATACCTTGCGAGTTTCATAGTTTCACGCTAACAATGTCTAGCGCGTTCCATAGTGAATAGTGTTTTGTGCTTTTAGTGCCTTGCGAGTTTCGAGCTACCAGCGTCTAGCGAGTTCTAGTTTCGCGCTAACAACGTCTAGTGTATTTCTCAGTGAATAGTGCTTAGTGAGTTTTAGTGATCTGCGAGTTCCAGAGATAAATTTTTTTTTTGAAATTAAATTTTTTTTGTTGATCCAAGTTTGACTTTTTAGTCAACATTTCTGATTTGTTTGGGAACGATCATTTCATATCAAGCTTATATATCTTTCAAGATGCCAACTACAGATGAGAGAGGAAATACAATACTGTCAGCCAGAGACATGGCAATATTATACATGCCTGAGATACATGTTCTAGAAGCACAAAGAGACAAACTGAAAAATCAGAATTCAAAGCTTCTTAAGCAGATTCAGGAGTTGAAATTAAATTTGTCAAATTCTGATAAAACTCCTGTTTGTGCAAAATGTACTGATATTGCTAAATCTGATTTTGCAGGTATTATCAGTGCAAAAGAGAAAGAGATAAAAGAACAAGAGAAAGAGATTAAAGATAGAGAGAAAATGATGGAAATAAAAGATAATACCATTCAGTCTCTTGAAGAAGTAATCAAGTTCAAGGAGTCTTATGTTAAAAATCTTCAAAGTCAACTGAAGAAAACTGAACAGAAATCATCAGATCTACAAGATTAATCAGTTAAGCTTCAACAAAAGTATATGGCTTCTGAAGAAAATGTATATGCATTGAAAGTAAAAAATGTTGATTTGATGAAAAGCATCAAAGAAGATAAAGCTAAAGCGAATCTTCAAAGCCAACTGAAGATGACTGAACAGAAATCATCATAATTGCAAGATGAATCAGTCAAGCTTCAATTCAAGTTTAAGGCTTTTGAAGAACAGATATCTGCTCTAGAGAAGAAGAATGCAGAATTGAAAACAAGCCTCCAAGCAGAAAAAGAAAAATCAAATGCGAAGACATCTTCTACTCAACAGTCATCTGAATTTTCAAAGAAAACTTTACAAGATAAAAAGGATTTGGAGTTGAGATGTATTAAACTTTCCAAGCAAGTGTCTGATTTTGAAAAGATTCTAATTACTGAAAGAGACACATTTGCTAAGGAAAGACAAGTTCTTGAAACCAAAATTACTGAACTTCCCAATCAGATTTCTACTTTAGAAGACTTGCTTGAAAAAGAAAGACAGATTTTCAAAGAAAAGAAGCAGTCTTATGAGCTTGAAAAGAGAAATGCTGAAAAGAGAAATATTGGGATTTTCAAAGATATTTCTGAAAAGAACAAGAACATGGAAAAAGATTTTGAGCTTGAACGTTCACATTTTGAATCTGAGATATCAAAGCTCCAATCCAAAATAACTGCTCTATCATCAGATTATCAAAAAAACAGAAGGCCATATCTGATTTGAAACAAAAGTTTGACACACTTTCAGATGAAAGAAACATTTTGACTAAAAAGATAAATGACTTGGAAGCTGCAAACATTGAATTGTCTGATAAAGTAACAGTTGATGTGATTAGCCAATCACCTGTTGATAACTCAACAGAATCAGTCTGTTCTTTCAAAACAGCTTCAAGTTCTATTCATGAGAAAAATGTTTTCAAAAAGAACAGTGTCAAACCTAAAATTGTCAAACCAAGTCAGATTCGACCATCAAATCTATTTTATGACAAATATGTTGATGGACCAGCGAGCTTCTATGTTAAATCTATTGGAAAGCAATCGAAGAAAAATCAGATGGTCTGGTGAGTGAAGACTCCTGATGAAGAGAAGAAGAATGACAGATCATTCAAATCCACAACCAATGCCAATAAGAACAATGCGCATAAAGGTAAATCTTTTGGTAATTCTGATATATATTACTCGACTAATCATTTGATCAGGATTGCTCAAAAGAAAATCTGTTGTTCTTACTGTGGAGAGAATGACTTCGTTCAGAGAGAAACTGCTCATAACTAGTACGGTTCTCACAGAATAACTTCTCAGAATTCTGGATTTAAAAGATATACATCTAATGAGAAGTGGATTCCTAAATCTAACATATCAGGACCCAAATACCAGTGGGTACCAAAACCTGTTAAATATGTTTCGCAGGTACCACAGGTTTAGGGGGAGCAAGATGTTTGACTTCTAAGTACTACAACTTAGAACTCGGACTTCAATGTTTAAAGAGTTATGGCTTTTGAACAAAACAGTTCAAAACCTGGACTTAAGTGTCAAGATTGTGGCTTTTGATCACATGACAGATCAGGACCCGTTCTTAAATGTTTAAACATATGGATATTTTGCAAATATCCAGGGGGAGCTTAAAAGAAAACAAATCATGATATACTGATTTGAGGGGGAGCTTAAAGGTAAATATCTTCTGAACTTAGATCTTTGATTGTTTGAAAGAAGAACAACTTTCAAGCATGAAAAACAGTTTCTTAAATGTTCAAACCACTTCTCTATTCTCAAAAGATTTCATGAATTTAGAAGTGTGATTTTAAATGTTTTTCATAATTGAGCTTCAATGTTTAAACTGACCGTGTGTTTCTAAAGATCAATACTCGCGTATTATCTTGTCTATATATACTGTAAAGTATTCACACACATTGGTTCAGTACTTCATTTTAATTTGTTATTACCATGTCTCATAATGAACCAAATTTTCGATGGTAATACCCCCGTTTGCTTTCAAATGTTGTTGAGCATCAATCATCATTTCCAAATTTGTACTTTCATTGCAAAATTGTTTATATTCGTTCATATAAACAAAATATCCAATTCTTTGATACCCTAACCATTTTATTTGATCTGATTGATACATTGTCAGATTCCCAAAACAATTCTCTTGATTTCATTTCATCCATTCAATATCCCTGTTTTGAGAGATCGTCATTGTTCAAATGCTCAAATTTCATTCATATCTTTAATGAGCATACATTTTGACAATGTTATCATACATTTTGTACTTAACTGTTCAAGTTAAACTGTTGAACAACCATTCTTTTAGGTCAAATTACATGGGATTCGTGTGAGAGCTTAAACAGAACTTCTATGGATTCACGTTAACCAGTGTTTCCTACCCCGGAAGTTATCCTAGAGTGATTGAGGGGTGAGGGGTCAAAATCAAAGAGTGGGGGAGATAACTCATCCGGTTGCGTTTGTATCATTGAGCTGAGGTAAAATGGAAAAGAGAGTTTGGTTAGAAGTGAGCATAATGTTAAAAAGAAAGAGGGTGTGAGATCAGAGTTAAAAGAATATCAAAACTCTGCACCAACCACTTTCTGAGCCGGACATCCACATCTACTGATTGGTTCACATTCTTTGGTGACCATCATTGAAAAACGCAGTGAGCCCATGCTAACTCTTGCAATTACCCCACCAGCCACTCATTTTTCTTGGGGACGCAACACATATGCTATCTGATCTTCAATCGAAAGATTTAGATATTGAAAAAGAAGGAAAGTTGGCCCACCTTCGCACCTCTTTCATGCACATTGAGTCCGTGTAATACCTATTGTTGTCTCAACAGTTTATACAATTTGAGCCTTATGAAACACAATCATTGTGCTAAATTCTTTCATACACAAGCACGAGCACACAGAAATTTTTTTTTTCTATCAGAACATTCATAGAATTACCTTGTGTTTTTCAATGATTGAATGGAAGTCCTGGGGAGTCATCATCAAACCAACTCCTTAAATTGTACATTCGTTGTACACAGAAACTCTGTGTTACTGACAGGCACTTCTAACTGTTTCATTTGTTGAATCACGGTTACAACGTTCATTATATCTGGAATTGAAAATATTCGGGTATATACAGTTCATGATTCAGCTATTCAGATCAAAGGGCAGAGAAGGTCAAATGTATCTCAAAGGGGGAGAATATTTGTAAAAGGGGGAGATTCAAAGAAAGTGCTGAAATTGAGAAAGTTTTGATGATTATGATGTTCACAATAATCAAAAAGGGGGAGAAATCTTTAGAGATCAATTTCAAAGAATTTCAGAGTTATAAAGTCAAGACTTGTGGAGAATTTCTGAAAGTTCAAATCAGATGAAAAGAAATCATTCTCAAAAGATTCTGAAGACAAGTCCAAATTAAGATGATTCGAGAAAGTTTGTTTTTTCGAAGACGGTCAAGAGATCAAAGAGATGAAGATACAAAGTTCAAAGATTCCTTAAAGTTTTCAAAAGATTTCCGAAGATTCCAAAGAAGATTAAAGAAGTTTTCAAAGGTATTGTTTCAAGACTTCAAATGATTCGTTTTTCAAGACTTGTTGTTTTTCAGAGATGCAAAGTGTTAAACACTTTTCAAGATTCTTCAAAGACTAAAAGATTGAAGTGTATAAAATTGTATCCAAGATTTAATGAGAAAAGTCAAGTCTAGCAAAGTCAACAAAGTCAAAGTTAGCTTAGTCAATCTTAATGTTTGTAGGTTTAAGCATGTGGTTTTATATCTGGGTATAAATAACATGTTTGTTTGTTAATCTTGTAACAAGAAGAATTGTACTCAACATTGTCAGATATATGAATATTACGTTTCTCTCTCTACTCTCTCTCTAGACTTTCACTGTTACATCTATAATCTTGAGTAAAGATTGTTTAGTTTGATGGCTTGATTGATTGGGAAAAATACAATTTCAAAAACAACAAAAGAGTTGTACGAATCATTGGACCGAAAATATAAAGCGAGGGATGTCGAGGATAAGAAATTATTGTGGGGTGATTTTTGGAGTACAAAATGGTATACTCGAAAATGGTTCTAAACAAAGGCAAGAACTCCAATTAATGTTTCATGACATTCATGCTAAGGGAATGCAAGTATGCAAGACATTTCAGGTGGCAGCCATAATTGAAAAGTTGTCGCTAGGCTCATTGGATTTCAAAAGTTATTTGAAACACAAATGTAGATCCCAGTGCAGTGCAATCACAAGTAATATGAACAATGATGAACAGATTATAGGCCACAGCAACTAGTCATATGATTGATATAACTTCAAAGGGTTAAGGTTTACAAAGAGAATTTCTGTTAAGGGTATGTAAACCTAATGAC
Organism: Arctium minus; assembly: GCA_954870635.1. Taxonomy (NCBI): domain Eukaryota; kingdom Viridiplantae; phylum Streptophyta; class Magnoliopsida; order Asterales; family Asteraceae; genus Arctium; species Arctium minus. The sequence continues at coordinate 37,015,235 of OX941080.1, read as the reverse complement.
TAGTAAACTGAATAATGATTTTCTAACCTAACAAATGAAACAGAAATAACTTTAAATACGTAGGCTCGCAGGCCTAATGGGCTTATGGGCTTTAAGGCCCAACAAGCTTACAACTATAACAACTTGTCATAAACTACCTTGAACTTCTATTTAACTATCAAAATAGCCCTAACAATCTCCCCCTTTAAATAGAAGTTGATAGTCACGCCAGTTAGGAACATAAATTTTTCGGAAACCAAAGCTGATCTCGAAATATCGAATCTGAGTCCTGTACTCCAATCGCTCTTCAATTACACCCAGTGCTTCAAGAACAAGTGGCTTGTATTTAGGATCCAAAAGCTGAACCCCTTTTTCCTCTTTACCAAGTACACGCTTCAACTTTTCTTTCAGCAACATCAACGTACCGTCACAGAATCTAGCAATCTGATTAAAACGAATGAAACGCATAATTCCTTTGTCATTCAAGTAGGTCATGCCAAACTCTGGAAGCTTTATCACAGTAAATGCAGGTACATTCTGGGCATCAGACGGAATCTTCAAATCAGGCTTGAGCATATTAATCTTTGGCTGGTTGCTTTCTAACCCGATCTGAAAATCTTCCACCGAGGCAAGCTTCATTGCACACTTCATATATCTCTTTACTGTCTCAAGAGCATCAATGACTTCCCCGGGTCTGTTAGTTCTGGTCTTTAAGTCTCAAAGAATGAACAGCAGATCTTGTGGTTCAAGAAACGGAAAGTCAGCTTCAGAGAAACAATACTTCTGACCATCTTCTCTAGTCACCATGAAATCTGAATACTTTACTTTCATGAAAAAACTAGATAATATCTGATCAACCGATGTAATCTTCAGCTTTGTCTTGTTGTTTTTGACTTGAAACTTCTTGTACACGAATATGAGTTCACGCTGCTGTTCCTTGCTTTTCATTGACTGTAGACCATGCAGTACAACTTCATCATACTTGCGTATCCAGTGGGCAAAGATCTTCTTTTGGCTTTCTTCAAGGAAAGGAACTTTTATTCGGACTCTTTCCCACTTGGATGGACGAACTGGAGTAGTACTTTCTGTTCCCATAACTGGAGATGCTGGAGGAGATCTGAAGGGAAAATCTGTTTCAGGAAGATCAGGATTAGCAACAGAATAGGTCAAAAGTGGAACCGCAACAGAAATCTGATCGTCTGGCTGATAGTCCGAATGAAGGATCTCATCTATTTCGGCTTGCATGACTACCAGCGCTCGTTCAGTATTAGCACATTCTTCCGTCGGTTCATAAACTTCATAAGGATCAAGTATCAATGCCCAGTCTTCAGGGACTATCGGAGAACCTTCATCAAATTCCTCAGGCTTTTCAACCCTTGGAATGTCAAACAGCACAAACTCCATACATTGTTCCCGTTCTTGTCCCTGCCCTTCTGATCGAGTACCGGAACCCGTACCCTGTTCAACCTGTTCTGACTCCACTACATGTGTCTCTGGCTCAGATAGACGTTGGCGCTTCTCCCCCTCATGGTGATCAGGATCATCCTGATCATCATGTCGGCGCTTGAGCCGTTCTGCCTGGCTACGGTAGGTATCTTCCACTGCTGAAAGGCGTTTAGTCAAAACAGCTACGGTTTGCTGAAGTGACTGAAGCATAGCTTGCTGGATCTGGAAGGCTTCGGCAGAGACAATAGGCTGGGGTGTAGGTGGGGTAGGTATGGATGCTTGAGAACGAAGCAGGGATAGCAAATCGGCATCCTGGGTGGGTTCGGTTAGAGATTGGGCTAGAAGTTTGGCGAGAAGGATAGATTTGAGTTCAGGTATTGAAAGATCCGTGGCTGGTAGAGAAGGTGGAATAGGTGTGGTCTCCGGCTCAGTCGCAGGACCTTTGCCTTTGACCATGCGTTTGATGTTGTCCATCTCCTCCCTCATCATAGATTGGACAGCCTTTAGGGCGCCGTCCATGTATTCCCTTGAGACAAACTCAGTTGGGGTAACGCCGGGGTCACTTAGACTTCCCGTTGTAGCTACGACTGTAGAAGTCGAGCCGCCTACGTTCACGGTTGGCGTGATGATAGCCGTGGTAGGACTTCCACCTCGTAACCTACCCAAAGGTGGGTTTACTATGGATGTTCCGGCCGGGCCACTTAGGCTACCGGCGATAGCCGAAAAAGGAATCTGTGTCCTAGGAATGGCATGAATAACAAATGGATCTAGACTCCGTGCATGCAAAGAAGGCGAGAACGGGGGCAGCTGTTCTCTTGTTTCAATATCGGCACCCTCCAAGTGAGAGCCCGATAGCGTATGTGCTAAATCCCCGTGAGCATGTGAAACCACCATCTGTTGAGAGATGGTGGAGTGGCTTGGTTGGGCGTGCAAGTGCGCCGCTAGGTCCACGGCGGCTTCTTCAATACCCTGTCCCAACACATGAGACTGGGTAGCAGATGTGGCTACCTGGCTAAATGTGGTTAGGGGGGATACAACCGAAGATGGTTGTCCCGTCACTCGTGTACTCTCGGAATGTATTTTACTCCGCCTTTCCCTCACACAGCTCACTTCTTGATTTTCAACTGAGACTCCCTCCGCTCTCCTTATATCTCCAGATGAGGGCTGATCATCGTCACCATCGGAGTCAGAAGACTCTTCATTTGATGCCGATGCTGCAGTTTGGGTTTCTTCTGTTGCCTCTTCTGCCATTTGAGTCTCGGTTGGTGGTGGCGAAGATGGTTGTCTTGAAGAACTAGGATGGCTCGTTCCAACGGCACTGCCCATGCCAGATCCCCTCACGATAATAGCTCTCGACACACCCTGTCCGGAAGCCCCAGCTTTCCGGACGCTCCTGCCTCTCGTTCGTGGACGCGGACCCTCACGTCGCTCAGGTCTTGCTCCCTGGGCAGGTCCTGCCGGTCCTGGCCGGACCATAGGAGCTGGAATGTTGTGTGTGTGCCTATAAGCTATCACACTCAGTGCCGTGGGACGAGCATGGTCTAGTACTCCGACTGGAATTTGTCGGGCGACAACACCTTCCGGATCAGCACGAGAAGGAATCTTGCGAGTTGGATGTTGTGGACACGTCGAAAGGTAGAGCGGCGTTGTATCTCGGGATACAGGTTCATGTAGTTCCGGATAACGATCTGTAGGAACCGCATGAATGGAATGAAGTTTGACCGGCGAGATGCAGTAGAACGAACTCTCTGAATGAGTTCAAACCAGATAAAGTCGGCAAAGTCCATGTGGCGATTGAAAGCCACCGCGTGAAAGATGCGAAGAATCGGGGCGCTCGTCTGATCAATGCCCTTCGTTATAGAAGAAAGGCACCGATTGATGTATGTGAATAGCGTGTACCATATCGTCGATAGATGTTTGCGGTTGAAGGTTGACGGAATGCGAAGTACTGCGTCATAACCCAAAGAGTGAAGGTCGGTGCACAGTGTAGCATCAGTGACAATCGGGTCAAAGTCTTCTCGGCCTGCTACGGATCCGGCGGTCGGTAACCGAAGGAATTGTCGGAAGAGATCACTTGTGAGAAGCACTGGTGTGTGATCTATCCGACCTTCAAGATGGAATCTGCCATCGGCTTCTAACGCATGAAGAGAATGCCAGAACTGCTGTAAGTATAAGATTGGTACGGTTGCAGTTTCCGTTAGAGCATAGGAGATTGGATGGCCCCTGAGTATCTCGATGATGACCTGATGTTGAATAGCAGGTTGGGTTACATCGAGATGTTAGTTATTGGCTGTAAGAGGAAGGAACTGATCCTCGGGAATCAGTTCCGCATCTGCGATTGGATCAATCGCTGGTGGCTGGTTTTGTGCCATTGTACCTGTGAAGAATTAATCGATTAGTACGCAGGTTTGGACCAAGATAATAGCCGTTGGAGTTATACAGTCATGATTTAGATCACACCGGATAGTAACTCCAACAATTGGAAGATCAAACCCTACTCGTGAATTAGGGTCAGTCACCAAGGCGCATAGAATGCACCAACACATATAACCAACAAAATTTCCTCATAAACAACACATATTAAAAGGTATAACTATAAGCACCAAAGAAATTGGATTCGACCGGATAAGATTCAACCGGGGTTCGAATAAGACCGGATAAGTGCATGATCGGATTAGGCATTCGACCGGAGGTCACTTAGACCGGATTAATGTTCGATCGGATGGGGTGTTCGACCGGAGGTCACTAAGACCGGATAGGTTTTCGACCGGATAAGGTATACGACCGGAGGTCACTAAGACCGGAGGTTACAATCGACCGGATATTCCTTAAGACCGGATATGGTCGACGACCGGAGGAGATATTCGACCGGAGGTCACATTCGACCGGTGATTAAACCACCGGATATGTGTTCGACCGGAGGGACCTTTTGACCGAGGGTGCTTTCGACCGGGGCGTAACCCTAGATCGGAGTATTCCCCCGGAGAAGAGAAATTGACCACAGATCGATTGAAGAATAAAACTTACCATCGATCGAATACAATCGATCAATGCAACCTGAAAACCAACATATCGAATATCCTACCTTGTTTGATCGAAGAAGAAGCCAAACTATTGAGATCGGTCGATTGAGTTCGGTCGAATAGAGAGGGTCGGAGGAAGCACCGGGCGAGAGAGAGAGATGAAGACGATGAGAGAAAACAAAAAGATCGATCAAATGAGGGACAAACTGGTTCGATCGGGGTTCTTATACCCCCGGAGGTGACTTGGGCTTGGGCCGGGGGGGGGTAGACTTTGGGCCGAATCAAACCAAACAAACAACCCAAACCAAACACACAAAAAAAAACAAAAAAAAAACCAAACCTTAAAAAAAAAACATATTTTTGGAGTTTTCGGAGATATATAAAACAACTTAAAAAAAACAATCCTAATGGGAAAAAAACCAATTAAACCTATGGAGAGAAGAAGAAAAAACAAAATAAAAAATAAAAAAATAAAGTCGAAGACACGAGACCTAGCTCCCCCTCGAATGATTACCACGCGGAGGTCCAAACACAGAACCCTCTTACCTGCTCCCCCTCGAATGGAGGACCCGTGAGACTTACCAACCATTTGACGCTAGTGCTCCCCCTGAACACATTACCGGGTTGTGGATCCACCACAATCAACTTTCACTTTTCAGAGAACAAGAGATAAACTGCACACAAAATCACAAAAACAGACACACGAACACAAAAGAAGCGGGAAAAACACGAAATCTACTTTGTTGATACAGAAGTTCGTAACAGACACAGAGCTAAACGAGTAAAATGCAATAACCAAGGAGTGTGGATAATAGCAACCAGAGACAAGGCACTGGTGCATTTGTCACAGTCATTCGTTATAGAATGAAACTCGTAGAGAGCTGCGAACGGATCAAACTTTCAGATTTAGCATACCTAGCTTGGACACAAGGTAATTAAATTGTTTTTCGTCCAAGGCTTTGGTAAATAGGTCTGTTAACTGATGCTCTGAATTAACAAAATAGAGTTCGATAGTACCTTTTTCCACGTGATCTTTTATAAAGTGATAGCGCACATCAATGTGCTTCGTCTTCGTGTGCTGGACGGGATTGCTTGATATGGCTATAGCGCTCTTCGAGTCGCAGTAGATGGGAATCCTGGAGTAATTAAATCCATAATCTTTGAGCTGGGTGCGCATCCAGATGACTTGCGAGCAGCAACTGGCGGTTGCTACATACTCCGCCTCGGCGGTGGAGGTGGACACGCAGTTTTGCTTCTTGGAAGCCCAGCTGACAAGACGATCGCCCAAGAACTGAACATGACCCGACGTGCTCTTCCGGTCCAGCATGGTCAGCGTCCGAGTATGCTGTCAATTCAAAACCTGTCTCTTTTGGGTACCACAAACCAAGATCAGCAGTACCTTTTAAATATCGAAAAATTCGCTTAACCGCAGCTAAGTGAGACTCTTTAGGTTTCGACTGAAATCTTGCACACAAGAATGTCGAAAACATAATGTCAGGCCGACTAGCCGTCAAGTACATCAGAGAGCCAATCATACCTCTATAAATAGTAGCATTCACATCCTTACCGTCAGGATCGGAGTGAAGCTTTAGAGTAGTGGACATGGGGGTTTTCATAGATGCAGATTGTTCCATCTGGTATTTCCGAAGAATATCCGAGATGTACTTAGATTGATTAATGAAAATTCCTGTTTGTAATTGTTTGACTTGAAGACCCAGAAAAAAATTCATTTGCCCCATCATGCTCATTTGAAAATGTTTACTCATTAAGGCAGAAAAGTTCTGACAATACTTGGGGTTCGTGGAGCCAAAGATTATATCATCAACATAAATTTGTACAAGAATGATATCATTCTTCTCTCTTTTAATAAATAAAGTAGTATCAATTTTACCTTTAGAGAAGCCAGACTTGACTAAGAAGGATGAGAGTGCATCATACCAGGCTCGTGGCGCTTGCTTAAGACCGTAGAGGGCCTTGTCAAGAAAGTAGACGTAATGCGGATTTTCAGTACTCACGAAGCCTTCGGGTTGCGAGACATAAACTTCCTCCTTGAGCACGCCATTGAGGAACGCGGATTTCACGTCCATTTGAAAGACGATGAAATTCTTGTGGGCGGCGTAGGCGAGGAACATGCGGATCGCTTCAATGCGGGAAACCGGTGCAAACGTCTCATCGTAATCAATTCCTTCTTGTTGGCGATATCCTTTAGCCACTAGACGCGCTTTGTTCCGAACAATGATGCCGTTTTCGTCCTTCTTGTTCTTAAAAATCCATTTAGTCCCTATCACCGTCTTGTTCTTAGGTCGGGGAACTAGGCGCCATACTTTGAGGGTCTCAAATTGATTGAGTTCCTCTTGCATAGCAATTACCCAGTCCGGATCATTCAGCGCTTCAGAGACAGTGGAAAGTTCGATACGGCTGAGGAACGAGGAAAATAAGCAGTCATTCGCGGTGTATCGAGTTTGAACTGGTGTAGATGGATCACTGATGATCTGATGAAGGGGGTGTGCTCGAGTCCACTTGGTGGTGTGTGGATGAGGTTGATAAGTCTGATGGGAGGTATCGGAATCCACATGACCACCTGGGGGTAAATCCTGAACTGCCTCGAGGGATGATGGCCTGTGAGGTGTATGCTTCGTAGTGGGAGTCGAACTAGGAGTAGAGGACGACTCAGGTGGAGATGAAATGATGGGATGTTCCGGGATTGCCGGAGAGGAAGCTTCGAGAGCACCTTCAACAGAAGTCGGTGCAGGAAGTTGAACGGAAACAGGAGTCGGTTCAGGAGCACCGTCATCAAGAACTTGAGCAAGAGGGTGTCTATCACTTGAGCTCGGGGGATCATTAGCGGAAGCATTTTTACAATCAGAACACTGATCCGTTTCAAAAACATGAGGCTCTTTTCCCTTATTTGAAATGATTGGTGACGAGTCACCCAGAAAAGCTTTGCAGGAAGATGTATCGGAGGCAGGATAAGAATTTTCAAACAGATGAGTATTCTCACTTTGGAGATTTGAAGGCTTAGCTTGAAGTTCAGCCTTATGAAGTTGCTCTTTCAGGCGATCTGCTGCCAAAGTAGCCAGTTGTGAATTTAACCTCTTTATTTCTGTTTGAAAGTATTCGTTCTCCTTAACTGACACATTTTCCTCTTTAGTGGAATAGAGGCACTCAATTTGGGATAAAAGTTCTTATTTTTCCTTTTGAAATTTGTCTCTTTCTTGTTTAAACGACGCTTCTAGCTGAACAATTTTTCTTTCTAAAATCAGAGGTGGAACATAGACTTTATGATCTGGTTGTTCCTCCTCATTTTGAGCGGTTTTAATATCTAGTTCAGCTTGAGTATAGCTTCTAAAGTAGTCGTCTGACAGAAAAACAGGTTTTTCCTCGTTGTAAGAAGCATTTAAAGAATCATAAACAAAAGGAAGTTTCATTTTTGTAGAGGTCTCCCTTCTTAACTCATCCTCTTCCCAATCCTCATCCTCAATTGGTTTGGTCCAATTGATTTTGTATTCAGGATAGGTCTTATCTAATCCAAGAAATTCGGATGCGTACATCGTCGGAACTTGGGATAAGGCCTTTTTCAAATAATATGGGTTATCGTAACCGATACCCCTATTCGCATGCTTGGGTTCTTTTGGTTTAATTAGATGTAACGTTTGTTGAGATTGCCCAAGTCTATAAAGTTTCTTTTCCATCTCCTTTAACTGATTGGATAACCTTATGTTCTCATTTTTGTAAGCCACGTTTTGATTTAACAAATCAGTTTTCTCGGTCTCAGACGTACGTAGCTTATCGGTCAGGTCATCTACTTTGGTCATTAGTTTTTTGTGACTCTGTTGAACAACTCACATTCTCTTCTCTTAAATTAGAAATCGTGCACAGGTAGCTAGAAATTTCTAAGCTTTGTTTTTCCATAAATTCAGACTGTTTAGTGACCCGGCTTTCTAACGATGAGAGAAGTTGTTCTTTTTCTTTTAAAAGTAGCTTGTAAGAATCAAGTTTGTGCAATGAGAGTTGCATTTGATCAAGTAAAGCTTCATGAAAAGGGGCACATACCTGGCAAGGAGCATTGTGATCTTCTTCATCAGTATCGGATGGTGATGAATGGTTGCCCATGAAACACAAATGAGCTTCAGCATCCTCAGGTTCTTCATCCGACACTTGTAACCAGTAATCGTCTTCAGCCATTAGAGCTTTACCGGCTTCCTTTTATTTGGCAAGAAGCAGCTTGGCTCGGTAGTAGTCGGCGTTGTGCACAATTGGCTTGCGACAATCTTTGGCGAAATGACCTAACCGACCACAGTTGTAGCATTTGATCGGTTCGTCTTTCGGCTTTTCTTCATTTCTCTTGTCAGACTTCTTACCAGCTTCAAAGCGACTATTACCTTCAGACTTTTCTCGATGATCACGTCGAGTAGATACTCTTTGCTTGTTGGAAGTCTTGTTAAAAAACTTCCTCTTTTGAAATGCTTGAGTGAGAAAAACCATTGCTTCTTTCATCTTGGCAAGTTCTGGATCCGAGTCGCTGTCGGGATCTTCAGGTTCAGTATCACTCAGCACGGGCTCTTTTCCAGATGATCGGCTGACAGACTTGCCTCTTCTCTCAGATACGAGTGTTATTTGATCAGTTGCTGGCTTTTCCTCTGCTTTCCCAATAAGTTCCATCACTTCTTCTTCGTCTTGGAGCAGCATTTCATAGAGTTCGTGAAGGTACAGCTTCTCCAAGGTCTGAGTGTGGCGAATATGGGAGACGAACGGTTTCCACTCAGGCTGTAAGTTGTTCATAAACTTTATGTTGTTTTCCGTGTTCGTCTTTGTGATCTTATTTTTCTGAAGATCATTCAGAAGCATATTAAACCTTTCGTAGGTTTCCGTCAGCGTTTCACCCTTTCGTGCTTTAAACCCATCATATCTGGTGATACAGTTGGTCACCTTTAACTGATTATTGATGTGGCTTCCCATCATCATCTTGTCTATTTGGTCCCACATCTTTTTCGATGAGTCCTTGAAGCTATCTATACAAGTATAGATGTCATTCGGTAGACTTTGAAGAAGGTACGATTTTGCCAGCTTTTCTGCCTCGTACATTTCCTTTTCCTCCTTAGTAAAATCACCAACAGATTTCCGAATCTGACGCTCTGGCCTTCCTTCAGCTGGGTTTCCCGGTACCACTTTCATTGGCCAATCTTGTGGACCCTCAGTCAGGCATTTGTATATATTTTCATAGTTGGATTTTGCTTCTATGAAGTTCATAAATCGGTCATGCCACTGAGGGTACTCTCCCCGAAAGAGCACCGGGGGCTTTTGGTCAGAACCGATGGCTAGAGCATCCCTTGAGTTCATCTTTACTTCTTAACTTAAGAGAACTTTTTACTGGATCAAACCTTTTTCCCTATCTGCTCTGATACCAATTGTAGATCCCAGTGCAGTGCAATCACAAGTAATATGAACAATGATGAACAGATTATAGGCCACAGCAACTAGTCATATGATTGATATAACTTCAAAGGGTTAAGGTTTACAGAGAGAATTTCTGTTAAGGGTATGTAAACCTAATGACTAGTAAAGTGAATAATGATTTTCTAACCTAACAAATGAAACAGAAATAACTTTAAATACGTAGGCTCGCAGGCCTAATGGGCTTATGGGCTTTAAGGCCCAACAAGCTTACAACTATAACAACTTGTCATAAACTACCCTGAACTTTTATTTAACTATCAAAATAGCCCTAACAACAAACGTTAAGAAATGAGTGTGGATTACCTCATTGTCCGAATTAGAATCGAGGAGGGCAATAAAATGGCAGAAAATAAGGGGTACCATCTTGGTGTAGCAAAGGCTAATGTTGTTGAACATGGACAACCTTCTAAAATCAACAAATCCAAGTCGTTCAACAATAAAGGAAAGTTTAAAATTGGACCAAGAGGTGGGGTCACTAAGAATAAACTTCAAAGGAAGAAGTTTCAAGGTACATGCTACAATTGTGACAGGCATGGTCACAAATTTGTTGATAGCAAGTTTCCTATGCGTGAGAAGAAAGAAGGCAACTATATTGACGGCATCACTAGAGATGTGTCTAATATCAATTTGGTAGTTGTGATTTCCGAGGTAAACTTGGTTGGATCTAATCCTAAAGAATGGTATATTGACACTAGGGAAAATCGCCACGTCTATTCTGATAAAGAATCGTTCAGTTATTTTGAAGTTGTTAAAAGTGATGACAAATTATTCATGGGATATTCAGTTACGGCAGAGATCAAGGGCAAAGGAAGGGTCATTCTAAAGATGACTTCTGGCAAAGAACTTACTCTGAATAAGGTGTTATTTCTTCCAAAGATTCGAAAGAATCTAGTGTTTGAATGGTTGCTTTACAAGCACGGGTTCTGTTTGGTTTTTGAGTCTAATAAGTTTGTTATGTCAAATAGTGGAATGTTTGCTGGCAAGAGATATGCCCTTGATGGGTTGTTCAAACTAAATGTAATGACTTTGAAATGCAAACTTAATGAAATGAATAAGTATTCAGTTTACTTGCTCATGTGTTCATATATGCAGCATGGCAGACTTGGTCATGTTAATTACGAATCTCTTCGTAGGTTGATTAAACTGAATTGTATTCCTACATTGCATATAGACTCTAACCATAAATGTGAAACTTGTAACATGATCTCATTTCAATCAATTGACACTACAAGAAACAGGGGTTTTAGCACCAAATTTTGTCGTTTCTAAAAGTCAATTTATTGTTAGAAACTATTTATAGAGACGACATGTCGTCGCTATATATAGCTTCTTGCTGAAACATGTTGTCGCTAAAGGCGCGTCGCTAAAACTCACTTTTTTAATCCTCTTGATTTAGTTCACTCAGATTTGTGTGACTTGAAAATGGTTCCATCAAGAGGAGGCAATAAGTACTTCATTAATTTTGTCGATGATAGCACAAAGTTCTGTCACGTTTACATACTTAAAAGTAAAGATAAAGCATTTGATAAGTTCGTCTTGTATAAGAATGAAGTTGAGAATCAACTTAACAAAAATATCAAAGTCTTGAGAAGTGATAAAGGTGGTGAATACGAGTCACCATTTGCTAAATTTTGTGCACAATATTATCGACTTAATGAGTTGTACACGACCTAACTTAGCTTACGCGGTAAGCAGGTTGAGTAGATATACGAGTAATCCCAATCACGAACAAAGGAAGGGTATAGATACCTAAAATACACTCGTGAATATGTATTACATTACACTAGATATCCTACACGCTATAGTCAGTGAAGGATATAGTGATGCAAATTGGATTTCGGGTATTAAGGACTCCAAGTCATCAAGTAGATTTGTGCTCACACTTGGAGGTGCAGCAATATCATGAAAATATTTCAAGGAAACTCTAATTGTGAGGTCCACTATGGAATCTAAATTTGTAGCCTTGAACAAGTGTGGAGAAGAGTTGAATGGCTAAATCAGTTTTTGGAAGACGTTCTGAGATGGCTTAAACCGGTTTCTCCAATATACATACGTTGTGATAGTCAATCAGCTATTGGCAGTGGACAAAGTAATATGAATAATGGTAAGTCTCGACATATTCGTCGAATACATAACACAATTCAACAACTACTATCAACGTAGGTTATTTCTATTAACTATGTGAAATCAAAAGATAACATTGCGGATCCACTAACCAAAGGATTAAATAGAGAGTTGGTGAGTAAGTCATCTATAGAAATGGGACTGAAGCCCATACATGAGTAGGTTTATACAAAGGAAACCCAACCTAATTGACGGAGATCCCATGATCTAGGTTCAATGGGACAACCTAATTATATAGACTAAATTGGATCATTATGGGGGTGTCCCTCTCCATATATAGTGATAGTTGTATCAGGATAAGCCCATGGCTTTGAATAATCTTAGTGAAATCACCTATGTGAGAAGAAGTGGGGTCGCTTCTAAGGGAATAGTAAGGGCTCAGTTCGTAACAATTGTCGCAGAACCAAGCAAATGTTCATAACCATAACGAGCACAACAATAAGGATTTATTGTGTCATGAATGATCCTATGTGAATTGTGTTAAAGTTTACATAAACGGAAGAACAATTCAAGGATATCTCGTCTTTTGATCTACTAGTAGACTATGTATACTATCCATTCCACATTATATACATTTTACTCCAAGCAAAACTCATATAATAGTCCCAATAAGTTCTAAACCTCATTTTAGGTCAAAACGCCAAATCATGTAAAAACCCCATATGACATTCATTAACCATGTATACCTCATGAATATAACCCAATATATACCGACAAAGTAAACTCATTATAATCCCAAAAAGGGTTGCAACCAAGATCTCAATATTTCCCAATATAACAATTTATATCTACCATGTCAAATAATTAATATGATGAAAGAAATATGAAATGATGATGGAAAGTACATAAATATATGTATCTCATTTTAAAAATAGTTAGAATACTCACAATCTAGGTTTTTATAAAAACCCTAGAAAACTTAGAAACCCTAAAAGATGAGGTAGATGGATGCTTAAGGTCTTGAAGCTTGAAATCTTGCTAGGAACCACAATAAATGCTTCCAATCCCCCCCCCCCCAAATATCTCCACTTAATGATGTTCACCAACCTTGCCCTAGAATTTAATGAGGAGAAGGAGTAGATGGATGAAAATCACCCAAAACCCTTCCACAATATGTAATCAATCTGATTTTTAGGAGAGAAAACAGATAAATGGGGTGAAAACCCGTTTTAAAACCTGCAGGTGGTTCTGCAGCTTTGGCCGCAACTTCGGGGTCGCGTCGTAGGCAGCGCGTTTGCTTTTAGCCCTGAACTTCAGCGAGTTCTGCGACTTTTGTCGCGACTTCGAACCCGCGCAAGTCGTTATCCCCTCCCTAAAACTACGCTCTCTATTCTAAAGCACAAGTTCTCAGTATCACGCGATGAGACCTACACGAATCTACTTAGAAGAAGTTTCAAGGATTCCAGCATGGCTCGAAAATGTAAGAATATAAATAGGTAAGTTTCAAACGAAATTACGGGTGTCACATAACTCGTTACTCCAAACAATTTAACGATTAATTATATTATATAAAATCAAACACCAAATACTATTAATCATTTCATTTCTACTACCAACCTAAACCAAAAACAAATAATGATTTTCATGTCCATGCCCCACCATCTACTACCCAACTAAGTGATATTTGGGAGTGGCAAATAAGATACTTCCTCCGTCCCAAAATAAGTGTCTACATTATTATTTTAGTTTATCCGAAAATAAGTGTCCACTTTTCAAAAGTAAATGTCTACTTCCCTATTTTATGTGGTGAATAAAATTTCTCTCTCTTTAATTAAGGGTAAAATTATCATTTAACTAATTAAAAAGTGTAGTAATTACACATTCCTAAAATTGTATGCCTTTTTCATGGTGGACATTTGTTTTGGGACGGAGAGAGTATTGAGTATGGAAATAACTCACAATAGAAAATCAAGAACCTTGAATCTCACACACAAGAAATACGTCCGGAAGGTGTTAAGCAGATACAATTTGAATGGTGCAAAGGTCATATCCACACCAATTTGTATGTACGTAAAGATTTTGTAATATGGTTCTCCAAAGGACTAGAAAGATAAGTATGCAATGGAAAAGATTCCCTATGGTAGCTTGATATGCGTGATGGTGTGTACACGATCAGGCATAGCTCATCGAATTGGAGTGGTAAGCTAGTACATGTCAAACCCCGGAAATCACATTCGGAAATAGTGAATTTGATTCTGAGATATTTGAAAGGTACCTTTCGTTACTTAACTATGCTTGTGATTGCGGTAGGTGGAGATTGACTTCATGTATACGTTTATACTCGTAGGTACAACCATAAGTTGGATATCAATATTGCAATCATTAGTGGTCATATCGACAATTGGAGCCGAGTTAATTTCAGTTCTTGAGGCTACCAAAGAAGGCTATTTACTTGAAGCAACTAATGAATGACTTGGGCATTCACCAAGAACACGTGGTGGTCAACTTCGATAGCCAAAGCGCTACACACATATCATGTTCGTTTCCTAAACTAAACACATTGATAAAACACATATTTGCACTTATTTTTATATCGAATTCCTTGCATTTCATCATGATTTAATAGCAAATGGACCATTTAATCTTGGTTATTGATTGATCATAATACGTGCCAAAAAAGATGGATATAAGTACAAACAAGGCATATATTTCGAAGAATTACAAGGTTGGGCGTTTTTCTCAAATGTTTATTCGACTTCCCTTTCAAGATTACTCGCATGGATACTCACGTAAGGTTCTATCGATTTCCAATTAGCCATGCCAGGCAACTTTTCCAGTGAATTTAGCAGCAGTTCAAGTCGTCGTCGACCTCCAATTGTGGTTTTTTGGTTTTCTTTCGAGAAGTTCTTGTGTGGGGCTTAAAAGGGAGTTGTTAACCGTCGTTGAGGGGGATCAATAAAAAATTAGTGGGAGAACGAAGAGAGAAGCAAAGAGGTGACTTTTGGAAGTTTTCTTCACATTTTCATTTCGTTAAGTAGGTAACTTAGGTTTTAAGTTTAACTTTTACTTTTCTAGTTAACCATTCTGTTGGGTCATCTAAGATTTGAAGATGACCTCTCCTTTAGTTTGAATTTACTCTTCTATAAATGATTGTACATCTTAGAATTAATACGGTTCTTTGTAATATCTTAGTTATGCTCTAATAGATCGGTAAGTCGAAGACATACCGAAATCAACTGAAGGAAGTTTACTTTGCGGATTAAGATGAACTTCAAGAAGACTAAGCCTTGTGTGCCGAAATCACTTTTTGGCAGACTACTCATCTGTCGAACCCTCCTCTGTTCGGCATCCTTCTGCCACTCTTTGGCATAATCTGTCCTTGCCAATCATCTATGTGTCGGCAACATCCCATTATGACAAACCCTCTCGATTTGACATACTTCATCATTCCCAATGTACTTCTGACAATGGGAATGGAAGCTTCCTTCTCCTAGAAGATATTCACTTGAGTTCTGATTTGATTGAGACGTTTATTTTCTAAAAGATCTCAAAACGATTTGAACCAAGTATATTTTATTAAGATATTGTACTTTCATATTATAAAATTTACCTTTTGTGTTATGATAAGTCACCTCAAGTATCTTATAATTTATTGACAATATCTCAACCACCCATGCTTTAAATGATCAATGTCCTTTGCACTCATTGCCTTGGATAGTATATAAAGGGTGGAGCTAGTTACTTGTTTCTTACGCTTTCAACTCAATATTTCTCCTTTGCAAGATATCAAACAGGTTGTTAGCTTTTACTTTCTCTCTAAGATTTAGTCTTTGTGTTATATAAGTCTTCTTTGTGTTAGATTGTTAGAATAGTTCTTAGCTATTCTATTCCGCAACAATCTCTTGTTTCCTTTGTGTAATTCTTGATATTTATATCAATAAAAGAATTAAAAATTAAGTAAATTTTGTGTATTGTTTTCAAACCTCCCCCCCCCCCCCCTTCAACAATACTTGTTTTGCTATCTCGGGACCAACAAGTGGTATCTGAGCGGTTGATTTAATTTGATAAATCAGATCCGTAATGGCATCTTCGTCCAAAGCTGATCCTTCTTCTATTTCTTCTTAAACTGATAATGGATCTATGGTCAAACCTCCTAAGTTCAATTCTAACAACTTTTCTATCTGGAAAAGTCGAATGATGCTATTCTTAGAAGGAGCTGACAGTTGTTATCTGACCATTCTTCGTGAAGGTCCTCTTGTTCCTAAAGTATGGGACAAATTTATCAAAACTTCTAAAAAGAAAGACAAAGAAAAATATTCTCTTTTCCATGTTTCCGATGGCTCTTCTGATGAGGAACAAAGTTCTGCTACTAGTAGATATATTCTGAAGCTTGAAAAAGAATATACTTATGAAGATAGACGCATCATTGGACTCGATTCCAAAGTGTGAGCTATAATTGCTTAATCTCTTCCAGATGAAGTGTACCACTCTCTTGTAAACTTCTCTACTGCTAAAGAAATGTGGTCCACCCTATGTGTTCTGTACGAAGGTACAGATGAAGTAAAGAAGTATCGAAAAATCTCTCTCCTTCGTAAATACGAACTTTTCTCTCATGAAAAGGGAGAATCTCTGTATAACTACTATAATCGTTTCAATAGTCTTTTAAAAGATCTAAAACTTCTGGGGAAGCTGTATGAAAACGAGGAAATCTTATGTAAGTTTATGGATGGTCTTGCTGATTTTTGGGAGAACCTCAGCACTTGCATAAAGACAACCAAGGACTTGGAAAGCCTACCTCTTACTAATCTCTATGGAACTTTCTACAATTACGAACAAACTCGTCTTCAAAGGAAGACCATTTTCAAAGAGATAAAAGCCCCTTCTATGGCTCTTATCTGTGATGGCTCCAAGAAATCTATGTGTGTTCCTCGTATCACTTACCCTTCTGATGACTTAGAACAAGAAATTCATGATGACAAAAATCACTCCTCGGAGGCTTATCTTAGTGAAGCCGATGATGAAGGAGAAGACATCTTTGTTGATCAAATGATGGAGGAGATGAGTATGCTTGCAAACTTTTCTAAGTATAGGAAAAATCCCTCCTCCAACCATTTTCGAGGCAACCGAAAATTTTCTACTTCTTCTTCTAAAAATTCTTTGAACAAATCCAAGGAGGATTGCTACGCATGTGGTAAGAAATACCACTTTGCTTCTGAGTGTAGAAGTAATCCTCCTAGGATCTCTAAGTCCAACTCGTCTAATTCTTCTAAAAGAATAAATCTCAGATCTGTTTCTACAGGTAGATCGCAGCCTCGAAAACCTTCTCCTGCTTCTTCCTTCAATGAGCTCTCCGATAAAGCCGATAAGTACAAGGCTAAGTACAAAATAGAAAAGGAAAGAAACTTCCACTCTCAACGACGAGGAAAAGGGTTAATGGCAGAAACTCTAGACTGGGCCGATGAACCTACCTCCGACAGTGAAACAGAAGTGTCAAGTAAATGCCTTATGGCAAAACTTGATGAAGAAGCTAAAGACTCCTGCTCTAGGATAGACTTTACAGTTGAGTGCTCTTCCTCCTCTTCTTAGTTACAACCCTTCTACTCTCTCTCTGATGATGAAAAGATTGAGGCCTATGATTCTTTAACTGTACTTTTTCACAATGAGAAAGATGCAAAGAAAAGAGCCAATGCTCAAATCAAATCTCTCTCTTCCCAACTTCAGGCTTCTATCTCTCAACTCAAACATTTTGACAAAATAAAAGCTGGGTTGGAAGACTTAAAAACTATAAACTATGTGTTGGCTAATGAAAAGAACAAGCTTCTAAAGCGTCTTCAAAAAGAACAAGAGATAGTAAGCAAATTGAACACCTCTTCCAAAAACCTGGAGAAAAATTTCAAAGACCAAGTAATTGGTGATGAAAAATTTGGGCTTGGTTACTGGAAAGAGGACGCTAACTATACTCCTTCTGAAGATGTCCTTTCTCCTTCTCAAAATCCTCCTCTTCCTTCTAAACTTCCCTCCTACTCTTCTGAATGAAATGATACCGATTCAGAAGATTCCAACTCTGTTTATTCCATGGATCTTCGAGATTCAAGGAAGTTTGATATATTTGTGTCTGCCAAACCATCTAAACCCTTTCTAAATGAAGATCATGATTCAAATGAGTTTGTCAAATCTGTTAATGATCTTCTTAAATCTTTAAAGCTAAAGAAATGTTCTTCCTCTTCTTCTCTTTCTCCTAAGAAAGCTCCTCTTTCTAAAGAAAAATCTGTTGATATTGATCTTCCCAAGAAAAGAAAGATTTCACCTTCTTCCAAAGGTAAATCTCCAATGAACACAACAGAATTTATTCCTAGAGCTTTAAAAATAAAGAAGACCAAAGGAATCTCCATAGATCCTCCTCCCTCCTCTGAAAAAGGGATTCTTAGACCTATACCACGAAATCCTCACATTCCTTATAGCTATCCCATTCTTCCTCACTCTTCTAAACCTCTAAAATCTAAAACCCAAGGAAAAGTGAAAGCCTCCTCTCTTGAACCCAAGCAAAAGTTCATCTACAGAAAGTGCTACAACTGTGGTGATACTTTTCATCTAGCCAAGGACTGTCCAAAAGATCGTATTGAAAGATATGGTCAAAATAAACCTTCTTCTTCTTCTAACCCTAAAGGACCCACCTCAAAACGGGTTCCAAAGGACTAATTTGTTTGTGTCTGCAGGTCTTTGGGTATCATCTTACATGGTATCTTGATAGCGGATGCTCACGACATATGACAGGAAACAAATCTCTTCTCCTAGACTTTGTGAAAGAAAAAGGACCAACCGTAACTTTTAGTGACAACTCTCGTGATTCCACTAAAGGCTATGGGACTATTTATAATGGATCCATTACTTTCAACAAAGTCGCCTATGTGGAAGGACTAATGCATAATCTTCTGAGCATTAGTCAACTGTGTGATTTAGGTTACTACGTGATTTTTAGAGAGCACGATTGTCTCATTACTGATAAACAATTTCACACTGTCCTATCTGGCTGTAGAAAGGACAATGTGTATGTTATCAATATGAGTGTCAAATCAACTGAAGACAAAATCATATGTTTCATTTCTGAAGACTCAGAAAAGAAGAACTGGCTCTGGCATAAATGTCTCTTTCATCTCAACTTGAAAACGTTGAATGCTCTCTCTAACAAAGAGCTAGTTGTCGGTTTGCCGAAAATCTCTTTCTCTAAAGAGAAGCTATGTGTTGCATGTGAGAAAGGCAAATTGACGAAATCCTCTTTCAAGTCAAAGCAGTGTTTCTCTATCTCTACTCCTCTTCAGATGCTGCATATGGATCTTTGTGGGCTAGTCAACACACCTAGTCTTGGTGGTAAAAGGTACATTCTTGTCATTATTGATGATTTCACTCGTTACACTTGGGTATTTTTTTCTCAGGTACAAAAGTGATACATCTGAAGAAATCATCAATTTCATCAAGAAATATGAAGTTCTCAACGGTCAACTAGTCAGATCTATCAGAAGTGACAATGGGACCGAATTCAGAAATGCTACCTTAGATGACTTTCTCAGTGACAAAGGTATCTCTCAAAACTTTGCAGCAGTCAGAACTCCGCAACAAAATGTTGTTGTGGAAAAGAAGAATCGTACACTATGTGAAGCTGCAAGGTTTATGCTAAGTGAATCAAACCTTCCTACCTACTTCTGGGCTGAGGCTGTCAATACAACCTGCTTTACTCAAAACCGATCTATTATTGTGAAAAGACACAACAAGACTTCCTATGAAGTCTTCTATGGCCGAAAAACATCGGTTTTCTTCATGTTTTCGGCTGCTTGTGTTTTATCTTAAATGATCGAGAACATCTTGGGAAATTCGATCCCAAGGCTGATGAGGGTATCTTTAAGGGCTATTCTCTATCTTCTAAAGCCTATAGAGTCTACAATCTAAGGAGAAAATGTATTAACGAATCAATACATGTGAAGTTCGATGATCATAAGACATCTTCCTTATCTTGTGATGATAATGAACTTCATGAGTGGATCACTTCGTGTTTTGGAAAAGATTCCCCAAATCTTTTGTCTGCAGGACCTCCCTATGTTCCATTTTCGGCAGCTTCAACTTCCTATAACCATAGTTCGGCAGTTCCCCTACCGACTGCCGAACCTATTGCACCTGCTGAACCAACCTTTCATTCTTCTCCTCCTCATCATACCCATCATATTCCTACCGATCCTTCACCTTCATATTCTCCTAGCCCATTTCCTACACCTCTTCCTCCAACTCTAAAATGGACCAAGGATCATCCAATTGACCAGATTATTGGTGATCAGCAAGCAGGTGTCCAAACTAGAAGAGGTATTGGAAACATTTGCCTCTATGTGAACTTTCTCTCCATAATAGAGCCAAAAAAAATTGAAGAAGCTCTTGCAGATCCTTGTTGGATCACTGCCATGCAAGAAGAGTTGTCTCAATTCGAAAGAAACAAAGTTTGGAGAATTGTGCCTCGTCCGTTCGGTAAGACTATTATCGGCACTAAGTGGGTCTTCTGAAATAAGATGGATGAAGTCCACACTGTTATTCGGAACAAATCCAGACTTGTTGCTCAAGGATATAGACAAGAGGAAGGTATCGATTATGACGAAACCTTTGCTCCTGTTGCTAGACTTGAAGCAATAAGGATCTTTCTTGCTCATGTTGCTCATAAAAACTTCCTGGTTTTCCAAATGAATGTTAAAAGTGCATTTCTCAATGGAGAACTTGTTGAAGAAGTCTATGTGAAACAACCTCCAGGTTTTGGAGATCCAGCTCATCCTTACTATGTGTTCAAATTAGACAAAGCTCTTTATGGTCTGAAACAAGCTCCTCGTGCCTGGTATGACACTTTGTCAGATTTCCTTCTCTCAAACCGATATACCAGAGGTAAAATTGACAATACTCTCTTTCTCAAGAAAATCAAAGGTAATATCATTCTTGTCCAAATCTATGTGGATGACATCATCTTTGGTGCCACTGATGAATCTCTTTGTCAGGAGTTTGCCTCTCTCATGAAAAGCAAGTATGAGATGAGTATGATGGGTGAGCTTACTTTCTTTCTTACTCTTCAAATTAAACAAACTTCTGAAGGTATTTTCATAAATCAGAATAAATATATTCGTGATTTATTAAAGAAGTTTGATTTTGAAAATTGCTCTCCCATGAAAACTCCAATGACACCACCTCTTAAAATTCATGTTGATCCAGCTGTAAGTCAGTTGATATCACGAATTATAGAGGGATGATAGGGTCTCTTCTTTATCTTACTGCTAGTAGACCTGACATCATGTATGCTACGTGTCTGTGTGTGTGTTATCAAGCCAATCCCAAGGAATCTCACTCGGCGGCTGTGAAACGTATTTTTCAATACCTAAAAGGTACTATGAATCTGGGTCTTTGGTATCCCAAGGACTCAGGTTTTGATCTCATTGGCTATTCAGATTCTGATTTTGCAGGGTCTAAGGTAGACAGAAAAAGTACAACTGGCAGCTGTCAATTACTAGGTGGAAATTTGGTCAGCTGGTCCAGCAAGAAACAGAATTCGGTATCTACATCTACTGTTGAAGTTGAATATGTTGCAGCTGGCAGTTGCTCTACACAGATCTTATGGATGAAAAATCAACTACAAGACTATGACAAGTTCTACTCTCATATACCTAGTCTAGGTGACAACACCAGTGCCATAGCAATTGCTAACAATCCAATGCTTCACTCCAGATCTAAACACATTGATATTTGGTATCACTTTATAAGAAATCATATCTCTAAATGTGATATTGAACTTCATTTTATCTCTACAGATCTTCAGCTTGCCGACCTATTCACTAAACCCCTGGATGAAGCCAGATTCGACTTCCTCATTTTTATTTATATTTTGGTAAAGGAGTATCCCAGACCTTTAGGTATGTTAAATTTTGTGTAAAAAAAAAGTTTCTTTCAGTATATATCACTCTTTTACCGATAATATTTCAGTAAACCTATCAAATACCGAAACTACTCTCATTTTCTTTCGGTTTACCTAACCTTTGTCGAAGTACTCTATACCGAAACTTCCTTTCTCTGCTGACATATTACTTACCGAAGTATCTCTCATACTTCGGTACCTCTCACCATGTCCATACCGATTCATTCTTTGCTGAAAATTTAATACCGAAACTTCGGTAGTGATGATGTGTCATCCTTATCCACATCTCTCATACCGAAAACCTTTTCGGCACCTCTTCCTCCACCTATCTAATCATGCCACGTGGCTTCACAGGGTACGTGTGTCAGTTGATAGGACGTCCATGACTCTAACATTAGCCGTTTTCGGCCATTCCACTTCCCCATTTCGCATTTATGTACCACCATTACCATTTAATATTACTCAATTCTTTTTGAAATCAAATCTTTCCCTCCAAGTTTCTTATCCTATAATTAAATACAACTTCATCTTCTTCATTTCTTACTTTTACACACTCTCCATTTTCTATCTTTCTATCATACTTGCAACTCATTTTTCGAACCTCTCTTACTTCATCAATGGCTTCTTCAAGATCTTCCAAAGCTTCCAAGTCCACTCCTCTCACCAGGGAAACTCTGGCATTCCCTGCATGCAACCAGGTTGCACGACTTTCTGCTGATGTGGACCACCCAAAGTTCAATCAAGTCTCTCTTTTTCTTCAGAAAACACCTATACAACATGCTCTTACGTCCTCTACAAAGATGAGCAAAATGCTACTTGGTAGCTTATGGCTAACTTGTAAGTATGATTCTGAGACTCACCAGGTCTCTGCCTCTGTTCTCTCCTCTAAAGAACACCCCGACCTTTCTTTTGGGGTCGAGGATGTTCGATCGATTCTACGGATTCCGTAGTTTGATGTCTATGCTCCTTTCCCCACTGGTCGGGAACATGAGGAGGTGGTTGTTACACTAAACTATATGCACGAAGGGAAGACCAAGGGTTCCGGCACTCTACTTCGCAAGAACATGGGTGCTATTTGGAACTACTTCTTATCTCACCTCATTTACTGCATTTCCCACAAAACATCTGGGTGGCACATGCCCTCATCTTTATGAGGCGCGTCGACTTTGCCCAGCTGATTTTTGATTCCTTGGCCACTGCCATCATGCCACCTAGGACTCACAACGTGGCCCTTCCACGGTTCATCTCTCTCATCATCAATGAGAAACGTTCTGCACAGCTTCGTGCCGATGTAGGTCTGTCCGAACCGACCATCGCATATGACTTGCCTATCTCTCAGATAAGCAAGCATACCATCTTCAAGCCGATCAAACCTACCGACACTCCAATCACCTCAGGTATGATCTCTTTCCTTACTTCTCCTAATCCGATTTAGGGTACTCTTTTGGAGAGTGGTACCGAAAGGCTCACACTTTCTCAAAGTGCTTCCCAATCGGTGGTCCCTTCTGCCCCCAAAAGTACCCGACCCAAATTGGTGGCCATTAAGAAGAAAAAGGCCACCGGTAACGTCGCCCTTGCTTCTATGACTATGCCACCAACCAACCTTCGGTGGCTGCCCCGGTCATTTCATCTCCTTCTACTAAGCGACGGGGCTCAAAATCCCCTCCTAGGTCTCGTTCTAAGAGGCTTAGGAAACCAATGGCCGAACCTCACTCTCCTTCTACCGATTCTCAAAAATCAGAGGAAGTTGAAATTCCCACATTTGGGCCACGGGGATCTGCTGAAACCCATCCTACCTCCTCCAAATATTCTCCACAAGGTTTGGTTATACAGACAGAGACCCTTGTTATCCCTTCTCCTTAATTTAAATTGAGATATGAAGATGAGTTGGCCTCCTCTCCGGACCAACCCCCCTCTTCTCCATAGCACAACATATCACCCGGGGTCACACCCAACGATATTGCACATATCGGTAGAAATATCGTGCACCTGTTTGATCTCTTATTTTCAGATGCAGGGGACATCTTAACCCCTCCATCCGAAACTATAGCCTCACCAAATCTAACTCTCTCTCCTAAACACTCTCACCCCCACCATCACCAAAGAAAACTCCCCCTTCTCCCATACACTCACCCTCTTCCTCAGATTCCTCTTCGGATGGCTTCCATCCAGATTGTCCACCGAAGAGGAAATCTCCACCGAAAGAACGCACCTTTACCCATTATACCCCTACTCCCACTGCCGACAGGGTTGGGCCTTCAGCTTCTTCTTCTTCTGCTCAACAGGTACCGATCTCTCAGCCTGCCGAATTTCTAGCCAAAGTTCTTGATACCAATCGACAGGTGAGGATGCTCGGTACTCAATTTGAATTGTTGCACAAATTTGTGCATGAGCCTGGGTTGCTGAGTTCTCTAAACATCACCAACACTTCTCTATTTGAGCTTTTACAGCTAGTGAAAGAGCAGAATTCTGAGTGCATAGATCTGAACAGATACATATTTCGGTGCCTGGATGTTCTGCATCATGAAATAGATGGTCTTCATGCCCCTCTCTCCGACGCTCTGGATGTCGTACTCAAGGAGGTTATCAATCTAATTGATAACAATACCTCCTTGACTCTTTCTGTGGCCGCTCTCAATGTTGCTTCTGATGCAAGGGATCAGGATCTTGTTCGTCTTCGGCAGCAGGCTTCAGATCAAACTTCTGTCAACTCTTAGATTCTAAGTGCTCTGCAGGGTGTGAATTAACGCCTTGACTCGATGACTGTTGAGGTGGCTCAGTACTATGATGGGTCACTGGATATTGACATCATGGAGTCAGCCTTCACTCCAGACGACAGAACTACTCTTGGTCGGATAGACCGAAGACTTGGCCGTGTGTCGGCTAAGGCTGGTCTTTTTTCCCCGACACGTACTGAGGGGGAGAAACAAGTTGAGGGGGAGAAAATTACCCCTCAAATTATCATTACCAATACGATTCGGGGAGAACCTTCTACTGCTGTTGTCACTCCTATCGAAACCGAAACCGCCAAAGTGTCTGCACCTGCCGAAGAGAAAGGAACCGATCACCCAAAAGTGGTCGAAGAATCTGAGGGAGAGAGATTTCCCAAGAAAGATAAGGGCAAAGGAAAACTAACACCAGATGAAGTAGTTGCACAAGAAAAGCGTCATAAAGATGCCATGATAAAGAAAGCTGCTGATGGTGGCGGAATTCATCTTCCTCCCCCAAAGATTATCTCTCCTGATTTGGGTTTATCTGAAGAAGAATTGAAAGCTGCTAAATTTGCCCAGATGGCTCGAGATAAAGATACCGAGCTAGCTTTAAAGTTGGCCGAGGAAGAAGCCGAAATCACAAAATCTCCTACCGATGCTATTAATGCTCAGCTTTATGCCCTGGAGGAGTCGGCTAAAAAGAGTGAGGAAATCAAGACTATGAGTATTGATTGGTATCACAAAGTCCTCAATACTCGCCGAAGCTTCTCCAAAATAATTGATGTAAAAATCATCAAACCTTCTTCCAGCTGCAAGGACATTCGGTTAACTATAACAAGGGAGGATGCTGGAAGATCAGTTGATAGGCTGGACTCACTGGTTCGGTTCAGCGTATCTGAATGGATGGAGATCGGTATCTGCTTAGTAAATAGCATAAATGCCCTTAAGCCTGTTATTGACAAATTTCTTGCTGATCTCCAAACTAAATTCAGGACCTACCGAAAAACCTACAAAATCGTGCACTCTCCAGCCGAAGAAGAGCTCATCAAGAATTTAAAATCCGGTGTTCCTCCCTCTAAACCGAAGTCCAGATCCAAGTAGGAAGATGTGTTTGTTCAAATGTCTAGGGAAGGAAAAGTTGCAGACGTTTCTAACCTTGATCTTTCTCTTCCAACTCTGGTCCCTCATCCTTCTACTAATGTTCTAAGTTAGCCGATCAAAGGAATTTTCTTCAATAATGCCTTCGGTCAAATCAACTTCTTCAGATCAAGAGACATTCCTATTGCCGATCTCATCTTTCTTGAAGGAATTGCTCAAATAATTCCTATGTCAGCAAAGGATATGTATGTTGTTGTTATCGAAGAAATGAAGAGAAGAAGTGTTGCTCATTAGATTAGCTAATCTTTTGTATTTCTTCTTGTTGATCTTGTATTATAATCTCTTTCACAGATTAATACAACATTCAATTTTTGTTTAAAGTAAATACCTTGTAAATTTTCATTCTTTCATTCTTTTATACTTGTAAATTTCAGATACTCTAAAAAATCCCAAAAGAAACAAAAAGAATGGTCTATGTGAAACAAAAACCCAAAAGAGTATGAACAAGGGTCAAATTGCATTACTCATGTTTTATCTTTTTAAATTCTAAGTATGAGATGTCATCATCAAATAGGAGGAGATTGTTGGGTCATCTAAGATTTGAAGATGACCTCTCCTTTAGTTTGAATTTACTCTTCTATAAATGATTGTACATCTTAGAATTAGTATTGTTCTTTGTACTAGCTTAGTTATGCTCTAACAGATCGGTAAGTCGAAGACATACCGAAATCAACTGTTCGACTTACCGAAATCAACTGAAGGAAGTTTACTTTGCGGATTAAGATGAACTTCAAGAAGACTATGCCTTGTGTGCCAAAATCACTTTTCGGCAGACTACTCATATGTCAATCCCTCCTCCGTTCGGCATCCTTCTGCCACTCTTCGGCAGAATCTGTCCTTGCCGATCATCTATGTGTCGGCAACATCCCATTATGTCAAACCCTCTCGATTTGACATACTTCATCATTCCCAATGTACTTCTGACAACGGGAATGGAAGTTTCCTTCTTCTAGAAGATATTCACTTGAGTTCTGATTTGATTGAGACGTATATTTTCTAAAAGATCTCAAAAAGATTTGAACCAAGTATATTTTATTAAGATATTGTACTTTCATAGTACAAAAGTTACCTTTTGTGTTATGATAAGTCACCTCAAATATCTTATAATTTATTGACAATATCTTAACTACCCATGCTTTAAATGATCAATGTCCTTTGCACTCATTTCCTTGGATAGTATATAAAGGGTGGAGCTAGCTACTTGCTTCTCACGCTTTCAACTCAAGATTTCTCATTTGCAAGATATAAAACAGGTTGTTAGCTTTTACTTTCTCTCTAAGATTTAGTCTTTGTGTTCTATAAGTCTTCTTTGTGTTAGATTGTTAGAATAGTTCTTAGCTATTCTATTCCGCAACAATCTCTTGTTTTCTTTGTGTAATTCTTGATATTTATATCAATAAAAGAATTAAAAATTAAGTAAAATTTGTGTATTGTATTCAACCCCCCCCCTTCTACAATACTTGTTTTGCTATCTCCGGACCAACACTTTCTCATTCAAGCAATGAGTTTGTAAACATTCGATTGGAATTGTGTTGAGACTTGATGGATATTTTAACATTATTTGATATTTTATTTATGCAAACCTTATTTGATATGGCCCGTTGATCTAGGTAACCTAATTGTGTATTGCTAGACGAACTCAGAATCCGTAATTGTTCCTTGTTTCATCGAAATAGCAAAAGACATTTCAATTGATAGCCTAATTAATCGTTGAATGTTGTGGGTTTGTGTAATCTATTCTAAGGGTGTTTGGTTCATTTTAAGGAATGGGTATGAAAATGGAAATGAATATATAAAGGAATGAAAATGGGTATATTTACTCCATTGCTTTATATTACATTACATTGCTTTATTGAAGTTTGTCTACAACTTGTACCACAAAAAAATTACATCAATGTGCAACTTTTACCACAAAAATTCTACACCACCTCCTACCTCTCAAGTCAGCAACTTTTACCACAAAAAATACACTAATCTTCAAATCTTTAATCCATTTGAAAGTTGAAGAACATAAGAACATTAGGGTTTTTTTCCTTTAAAAAAAGTACTGCCAAATACCCACAACATCACGCTTCTTTCATTCAAATACATCAATCAACAAAACAACAAAACAATAGGGATAGGACCTGGTAATCGAACGAAAAATCAAGAAAAAACAATGGTGAGAGCTCAACATCGTTGACTGGCATAGGGGGAGGTGACCACGGAAGGTGGAAGCTCACCATCGTTTACCAAGACAGAAGTATGACCATGGATGGTGAAAGTGTTGTTCCAGATTCAAGCACACATTAATATTATCAGAGTAATATCAATATGAATCACAGGAAGGAAGAAGATTATTGAGAAAAGACTGATGTCATATGTTTCATTGAAAGAGATGACGTCTACAATGATTGAGAGAATACACTGATTAATTTTTGTAGCTCTTCTTCTTAACCTAAAAAGGTAAACCAAGGACTTTATATAGGGTCAATAACCTTGATATCTACACAAGCTAAACTAACATAAATATAACGAAGGACTAACAATTACAACTTGATTAAACTATATCTAACAATCTCCCCCTTTTAATCAAAGTTGTGATCTTCATCGGTTCCACCGGCTGAAACTGGTTCTCCTCATCCCCAGAAAGCTTTCAAACCTTCGAATGCATTCTCTGAACTCAATTCTTTCTTTGATATCTTCAGTCATCCTCTCCATTACAATTCTGTCAGTTTTCGGCATATGATCACCCATTTCCAGTCTTTTCACCTCAGAGTATTTGTGTCGATCTTCAAGTTCTTTCAGCACCATTTTCAAAGTTCCATCAGAGAACTTGGCAACCTCACTAGCTCGCATGTATTGCTTCTTGTGAGTCTTTGTATTAACATATATAACTCCGAGCTCAGGAGTTATGACAGGTTTGAAGAATGGTAAGTCCTCCATCAAGTAGTGACTGAAGTTAGGAGCAGTCAGGTTTATGCTGTTCTGATTAGTTTCTGCTCCCAACTGGAAATCAAGGATGTAAGAGTTGTTGACTTGACGCCTCATTAACCTTTTTACAGCTTCAAGCGCAAAGACCACAGCTCTGGGTCTGATCTCTCTACTTCTGAATTCGTGAGAAAATCCAGGTCAGCTACATTCAGATTTTCAAAATTTTCTTCACTAAAGGTAGATTTCTTCATATCTCTTCTTTGAACATCAAACTCTGGATACCAGACCTCAAAGTAGTTGTTCATTCTGACTTCTTTGATCTGAAGGATTCCAGGTCTGTAAGCATAACCTTTTGTTCTTGAAACGTTTTTAATGAACTTCAGATAGTTTCTTTGATAGTCCAGAGGTCGGTCAATTATGCCATACAACTTGCAAGCATCAATCACTATTTGTTCTTTTACAAAGATTCTGATGGATTCCTCAAGAAATGGAACCCTAAGAGACTTTCGGATCAGCTTGATGAGCTTTAGAGATGTACCCTGTTTGTCATACCCGGTAAATGGAGTAGATCCAACTCTGATAGGAGCAGAGGGACCTTCTTGAGTGTCCTGATGTTTCTTGCTAGAGTTTCTACTTCCATCGGAGTTACAAATACTGGCTTTGGTCGTTCAGCTCCGCTTAGAATCCTTGGACTGTCAGGGTTTCTAAGGTAGGGTAAGGCTTCTGCTTCGGTTCTTTCTCTTTCAGCTCTTTCCTTTCCTTTTCTTTCTTCTGCTTCCCTTTTTCTTCTTCATTCTTCTTTCTCCATCTTTCTTCTTTCTTTTCTCAAAGATTTCCTTAGCTTTTCCATATCGATCACTATTGGAGTGGTAGGATCTGAGACATTCTTTTTCAACACTATTTCCATTAATTTCTGCAAAGGCAAAGCAACATTTTGAGTAGATGGAGTTGAGGCTTCAGCAGCAGATGGAAAAACGCAGTTTCTATCGGGAGAAACCAATGGAATGGCAGTAGGAATATATTGCTCATCTACTTGAGTTGCCACACTCACTTGTTTTTGTTCAGCAGATTGTGCTGGTTCAACTTCGTCATCTTCATCTTCTTGATCATCCATTCTGAAGTCAGCACCAAAAATATCTTCAAATATGTTTTGATCTAGAACACTGCCGGGAACTTCTGTTTCTGAGGCATTCCTGACAAACTCTTCAGTATTCACAGTGTTCTCTGGATGAGTTGCATCTTGAAGACCAAAATCTATTACACTTTCACCTTCCTCTTTCATCTTCCAGAATAACTCATACTTGGCAACTGCTTGTTCGTCGGTATCTAAATCATCAACATCGATAATGTTGCAAGTTGAGATACCCATTGCCTCCATAACCTCTTCACAAGTTGCAGTCTTAGGCTTTTCAACCCTTGACTCATCATCAGCAATGTATACAATTAAGCTTCGTGATTCTCCTTGTTCCAACACTTCTTCATCATCAGCTCTTTGACTCGTACTTGTACCTTGACTGCTAGAACCTTTTCTTCCGGGTACAGTACTAATGGGCACAGCACTTTTTACTACCACCAACTCTCTTCCTGTAGCAGACTGTTCTCCCTGTGTCTCCCCCTCATGATCATGATCATGGTCATGCCTTGTAACCTGAACAGCTGCCTGAGTTTGGCACGATAACTAAAAGGCTTGATTTAATAGATGGAAGGCCTTTAGTACATCTGCCTCTGATGGTTGATGTTGTTGTTGTTGATGAGAATGCAAAAGTGTGAATAGATCGGCATCCTGTTGATTGTCTGGGGCTTGTGACAGAAGTTTTGCGAGAAGCAAAGATTTGAGCTCGTCAATTGATAAAACGGAAGGTTTTGGTGTGATTGGTGGTGGAGTTGGTAGTACTGGTTCTCTCCGTTCTGGCTCAGGTTCAGCAACTTGCTTCCCCTTTAATAATCTCTTGATGTCTCCCAGTTCTTTCTCAATTCGATCATACTTCTCCGACCACCTGTCTTCAACAGCCTTTAGGGCGCCATTGAGGTATTCCCTTGACACAAAGTTAGATGAACTAACACCGGGATCACGTAGATTACCCGTTTGCATCACAGCAGATGAATCTATCGTGTGACATGTGCTCATAGCTGGCATGGTGGTAGCTATGACAGGATTTCCATCCGGTCCTCATAGTCCGGATTGCGGATCTACTCGGGATGTTCCGCTCCGGTCACGAAGACGACTGAGATCTAGTCCTGCAAACAGTGTCCTATCAACAAAAATTGGTGGACTTACAATAGGCTCTAGGACTTGTGCACTGAAAGAAGTTGAGATTTGGGGCAACTGATCTCTGATTTCAATATCAGATGTCTCCGAGTGAGACATTGATAGATTGTGTGCTTGATCCCCGTGTGAAAATGACACTAATTCCTGTTGAGAGGAATCAGAGTGGGTGGCTATGGTGTGCACGTGCATGAGTGATCTGCTCATGTCTACATCTTCAGGCAACACATGCACTGAAGTGTGAGATTTGGTTGATCTTCTGGAGTACTGGGTTGTGGGTCTCTCTCTCTCTCTTCATTTTCTTTTCTTTCCCTTTCTCTCACAGTCTCACTTACATCTTCAACAAAAACTCCCTCTGTTCTCCTTATGTCTCCACTAGCACTAACAGTAACTGCAGCCACAGCTATGGTAGTAATCTCTGGAGCACCGGTAGTCACATCCATATCAAAGAAATCATCATCATCAGCATCATCACCACCATCATTTCCATCATCTTCTTCTCTGCTTGCAGTGTTTGTCTTTTCATAATCCGAGCCTTCACTGCCTAAGTCAACAGTTTTTGTTACTCGATCAGGTGAACTGGAAACAGAGTGTACTTCTTCTGCAACATGTTGTTCTTCTTCTAGCTCCACTATAGTATGTTGTTCAGGTTGATCAGAAGCATTTTCAGAGCCTTGACCTTCACTGACCTCAGGTGTCACACGAGGTGGGGTAAGAACCCTTGACCCTGAAGTCTCCAGTCTTGGTCTCCGACCCCCGCCGGTTCCCCTCTCAGAGTTTCTTCTCTTCACTCCCCGTACCCGGACTCCCTGAGTCACAGGCACCCTCACAGACTCCTCTCTCCTAAGGGATGAACCTTGGGTAGGTACAGCCGGTTCTGGCTGTCCCATAGATTTTCTATAATCTACTAGACACTCAGCCTCTGAATCAACATTACTGAGTAAAGCTTCGGGGATTGGCATGGAATAGGCAAACTGTTTCTTCTGTCGTACTAAGAACTTCATCTCATTTACTTCAGCCATGTCACGAGAGCTTCGACTAGGAATCTTCTTATTCCCCTTTAGTACACTTCTGACTAAGAGTGTCATGAACCTCTGATGGGGTAGGTAGTTGAGGACTTTAACAGTGTTCTTCTTAGCAGAGATCTTCTCAAGCAGTTCAGTCCAAAATACTATAGCATAGTCTATATGCATGTCATGCACTATAGAGTAGAAAAGTCTCAGTATATGGCTGCTTGCATTGTCAGTTCCATATGATTTAGCTGTTAAGCACCGGTTCATGGCTGAGAACAGTGCATAGAAGAAGGGTGGCAAATTGTTCTTTTTGAACTGGTTGACTTTGTTAATGTCACCAACATATCCCATTTCCCTAATTCCAGCAAGTGCAGTTTCCTCAGTAGGTATATCATCAAATTCTGTTTTGCCCTCCCTTAAAATGGCTTCTGGTAATTGAAGGGATCGTCTGAACAACTCAAGAGAAATATCAGCAGAGAAGAAGTCAAGTTTGACTCTGAGAACTGGACATCTGATTTGCCCAACAGTGATGTGAGTGAGATGGATAGTCTTCCAAGCCTGTTGAACATAGATTTCTGGCACATCCACACTCTCAGACAGTGCTTTGTTCAGAGGGTGATTCTGAAGGATGAGATTCACCAAAGGATGGATGTTCAACTTGAACTCAAACTTGTGGTTGTTTAGAGTCTGAGGCAGATATTCTGATGGCAGTATGAGCAACCTGTCAGTGTTGACATTTGGAGGTGGAAGTTCAGTTGTTCTTTGTGATGGAATGGAATGCTCTTGCTCAACCTCTTGAATAGAGTTTTCATCCATCTGAACATTCGGTGAGTTGTTTGATGCCATTAGTCCTGAAAGATAAGACAAAAGGGTTTGTACAAGGTCCAAAAAGTCAGAATCAGTACTTGAGAGTTGAACAGCTAAAAAAACTTTTTGCGATTCACCAAGTATAGGATTCACAAGCTAGAGGATTGCGAATTCCTACACCGGAATGAAAAAGTGTTCAGGATTCGCAGGAGTTCAGTCTACGAATCCTTCACTTAGAGAATTTTAAGAAGACTAAGAATTGCAAAATGTCACTTCGCGAGTTCTTTCCTTAGAACAGATCTAACATATGAAGGACTAGCAGGATTCGCAGAAATGATGTTAGTGAATCCTGTCCTTGGGGTTTTCTAGGATGAAATATGGCCAAGAATTCGTAGACTATGAGATTCGTAAAACACTTAGAATCTTAAAAAAAAACTTAGAACACCAAGAACACTGACTTTCAACCCAGATTGAAGAAATCACTAAAATCGATTTTGGGTTTAGAAATTGGTACTATTAGGATCGATTTAGTATTTAAAACAAGATTTAAACCTTTAATTTTGTCTTTAAACACAGATTGAATTCCAAAATTTGAATTTTCCTCAAGAACAGTCGATGGTTCTTGAAGAAAACCAATCGACAAAATCAGTGAGATGAGTTCAAAAGTTAGGTTTTCGATCAATCAAGCAATTTATGGGTTCTAAATCAATATTGCGAGGCTAATGGTAACAGTTTAACATCAAGATTAAGCATAAAGTTCCAAAAATTTTAAGAACGGTTCACAATGCTCGTTCGAAGTCCAAGTGTCCAAAAAGTTCAAGTTCCATCCTAAAACTAATCCAAGTCAAGGAAACCTGCAAAAACAATCAGAACAACATATTCAATGACACAAATAATCAAGATTTTTAACAATGAACAACCTTTAGAAGATGAGATGAAATCGAAGGGTTTTGAGAGAGTTTGAGAGCAAAGGGTTTTTGAGAGGTTTTAGACTTTCGCGAAGCGTACTGATAGATGGTATGAGAAAAAAATTCCAAGTGTCGTATTTATAGTCGAAAATGACTAGGACACGAGTCAGAAAAGTATAGGTTCTCATCTTTCGCAGAAAGAAGTGGCTTACTAAAGGATTCGTAAGCAATAGGAGTGAGGATTCGTGTAGATCCCAGTACAGTGCAATCACAAACAATAATCAACAATGAAGAACAAAAATATAGCCACAAACTCTAGTCATATGATTGATATTCAAGAAAGGGTTTAGGTTTACAGGGATAATATCTGATAAGCAGAGTAAACCTATTGACTAGAAATTATGAATAATGAGACTTTGAAAACTAAATAACTTCTAAACTCTAAAAACTAAAACTGAACAATAAAAGCCCTTATATATGGGGCGCATCGGGCTAATGGGCTTTAGGCCCATTTACAATCAACTATCAAAGAATTACAATTCGCACCCTTATAAATGCTTTAATCAACTTTCAACACACAGGACTTTCAGTCCTAACAATCTCCCCCTAAAGTTGAATAAGGCATCTATCTTCTTGAAATCTTCATACCTTGATCTTCTTTCCCTCTTCAATCTTTGAAAAACTTTGGTGTTGCGTGTCTTCATGTCTTTTCAAACACACCCTTGAATAAAGCTCTTAGTCTTCATATTTCAACTTTGTAACCAGATTCAATGTATAATAGCCTCGAATTAACGCACTATCAAGCAGCTTTCAACTGTAGAAACTCAACACATCGGATCAGCACACAAGAAAGATAATGTGAGAGTTACGTGACATTCCACAGTGCCTCTTCAGTTTAAAACAAAGAATTTGTCTTTGAACTGCGAGTTGAATAGACTTTAAGAACTTGTTTCAATCAGCGCGTAGGAGGAAATTTAATCAGCGCGTAAGAGGAAATGACTTGAAGCAGACACCACATGATACGGGATAGAAGAACCAATAAAATCTTTGAAATATTCATCTTTGAATATAGAAACAGAATTGAACTCATATCACTCATATCTTCATCTCTTTGATCTGCAGACTGTCTTCAGAAAAGCAAACTTTCACGAATCATCTTCATTCAGAAATTGAATCATTATGGATTGATTTCTTTTCACCAATCTTGAAAAACTTAAACTTTCACAAAATTTTCTTTCTTTATAACATTGACAAATCTTATCACTTTGAAATCTTCATTCTCCCCCTTTTTGATGATTGTGAACATCACGATCATCAAAACTTCTTCAATTTCAGCACTTTCTTTTATTTCCCCCTTTGTAAAGACGAACAATCTTCCCTTCATAATAATTTGACATTCTTCGCCCATTGATCTGATTATCCGTAAATTCATGAAATGTATATATCCGAATCTTTTCAAATTCAGACAAAATGAACAATGTAACCCTGATTCAACAGATGAAACATTTAGTATGCCTATAAGTAGCACGGAGCCACATTGTACAACGGATGTACATTGGAAAGGAGCTTTTGTGACGTTCACTCCCCCAGGGCTTCCATTCAATCATCGAAAAACGACAAAGGAATTTTCTATGAATGTTATGACATGAAAACTCATTCCTTGTGTGCTCGTGAAAGTGTAGAAATGATTGAAGCTACTTAGCTATATCAGGCTCAAATTGTGTAAATTGTTGAGACAGCAACAGATATTACACGGACTCAATGTGCATGAAAGAGGTGCGAAGGTGGGGCAACTTTCCTTCTTTTTCAATATCTAAATCTTCCGAATGAAGACTAGATAGCATATGTGTTGCGTCCCCAATGAAAATGAAACATTTCTTTTTCGGGAAAGAAATGAGTGGCTGGTGGGGTTATAGCAAGAGTTGGCATGGGCTCACTGCCTGTTTCAATGATGGTCACCAAAGAATGTGAACCAATCAGAAGATGTGGCTGTCCGGCTCAGAAAGTGTTTGGTGCAGAGTTTTCATATTCTATTAATTTTGTTCTCATACCCTCTTTCTTTTTGTCATTAAAGCTCACTTCTAACCAAACTCTCATTTACATTTTACCGCTCAGCACAATGAGAAAAACTCAACCGGATGAGTTATCTCCCCCACTCTTTGATTGAAGACCCCTCAATCACTCAAGGATAACTTCCGGGGTAGGAAACATTGGTTAACGTGAATCCATGAAAGTTCTGTTTAAGTTCTCACAAAAATCTCATGTAAGTCCTAAAAAGAATAGTTGCTCAACATTTTAACTGAACAGTTAAGTACAAAATGTATGATAACATTGTCAAAATGTATGCTCATAAGATTTGAGCAATTTAACTTTGAAGATTTCTCAAAACAAAGATATTGAATGAAAGAAATGAAATCAAAAGAATTGTTTTGAGAATCTGACAATGTATCAATCAGATCAAATGAAATGGTTAGGGTATCAAAGAATTGGATATTTTGTTTATATGAACGAATATAAACAATTATGCAATGAAAGCACAAGATTAGAAATTATGATTGATGCTCAACAATATTGAATTTCAAACGGGGGTATTACCATCGAAAAATTGTTTCGTTATGAGACATGGTAATAACAAATTCAAACGAAGTACTGAACCGGTGTGTGTGAATACTTGACAGTATATGGACAATATAATACGAAAGTATTGATCTTTAGAAACACACGGTCAGTTAAACATTAACGCTCAAAATTTGAAAAACATTTAAAATCATACTTCTAAATTCATAAAATCTTTTGAGAACCAGAAGTGGTTTGAACATTTCAGAAACCGTTTTTTCATGTTCAAAAGTTGTTCTTCTTTCAAACAATCAGAGATCTAGGATTAGAAGATATGTACCTTTAAGCTCCCCCTCAAATCATGATAAAATGATTTGGATCAGATAAGCATTTAAGAACAAGTCCTGAACTGAAGTGTTCAGAAGTCGAACTCCGTTGAAGTACGGGTTCTACGTTGATTTACTTAGAAGCCTTAGTTCTTCTACTCCCCCTTGACAGTAGGTGCCTGCAACACAGAATCAATTTTAGGCTTTGGTACCCACTAGTATTTGGGTCCATGAATGTTAGTTGCAGTTCGAATGGGAGTAATGGAATAAGAACCATACCAGTAATGATCACTAGTCTTGTGAATAGGATCATGTATACGACAACAAGAACAACAGTATTTCTTACCTGACAACTTGATTAATTGATCTCTCGAGTAGATATGATCAGGTTTACCTTTACGCGCATTGTTCCTTTTGGCTTTGTGTGTATGTACACATGATGTCTTTCCTTTCAGCTCTTTCTTCCCATCTTTCTTCTCATCTTCAACTGGTTTCTTCTTCCAGACCAGTTCCTCTTCCTTGTATCTTCTTCTTCATCGATATGTACCTGAACCATCTATATTTCTATCATAGAAAAGGTTAGTACTACGAATCTGATCAGAAGATTTAACTGACCTTTTTGAAGAAACAGTTTTCTGATTTGTGCTTGATGCTGACTTTTCAAGCTCTTTAATCTTTGACGCAAATCTATCTCTCTCTTTGACAAGGAGGTCAATCTTCGTCTCACATTCAGACTTCGTTTTCTTCTCTTTCAGCACACTTTCAGATTGTTCAGATAGCTTCTCAGTAAGCGTTTTGATCTCAGCCTCAAAAATGCTTCTTTCTTCTTCAAATCCCTCCTCAGCAACCTTTCTTTGGCCGGATATTTCTTTAAAGAATCCAACATTCTTCTTTTCAATCTCCTTCTTCTCCTTGAAAAACTTTTCTCTTTCCAAGATTATTATTTTCTCAAAATCAGAGACTTTCTGAGAAAGCTTGATACATTTCAGCTCAACTGCTTTCTTCTCATCAGCACATTTTCTTGAAAAATCTGAGAACTTCATTGCACATGCCTTCTCTTTAGTCTCAAAATCGGATTTGTCTTTTGCAATCTTTTGCTCCAAATCAGATATTTTCTTTTGAAGCTTAGCATTAGTATCCTCCAGACTTTTAGTCTTCTCATCATACTTTTCAACAGATACTGCGTGCTGGATTTGCACAATCTGATATTCAACATCAGAGATCTTTCTTTTCAGCTCAGAGTTCTCAGATTCCAATTCTCTTCCTTTTAATACTACCTTTGGCCCTAACATCAACCATTCAGCACAATCTCAAAACTCTTTTCCTGTCATTTTGTAATAATTTATTTGATCAGAAATTTCACAAAAAATGTCACGAAAAAGTTCACAAGAAATACTATCTGTCATAAAATTTCGAGCTAGATTATTAGCCATCTGTCTTTTCTCCTGTTCCTCAGAAGAATCTTTTGCTGGAATTTGGGATTGCATCTCTCCTTCATTCAATGATAATCTGATACAGTCACCCAACTCATGTTCATCCACATAAGTCAAAAAATTCACTTTCCACTCTTCATATTTTTCCTTTGAACAGCAATGGTGCTTTCATCCTTTTTTATCGTATCGAATATAATTAATTCGATCCGGCTCTGAAAAGCTTGATATCCAGGGACTGAACTTGACAAGAGATGAAACTTGAACTGGTTCAATCAGCGCGTAGGAGGAAATTTAATCAGCGCGTAGGAGGAAATGACTTGAAGCAGACACCACATGATACGGGATAGAAGAACCAATAAAATCTTTGAAATCTTCATCTTTGAATATAGAAACAGAATTGAACTCATATCACTCATATCTTCATCTCTTTGATCTGCAGACTGTCTTCAGAAAAGCAAACTTTCACGAATCATCTTCATTCAGAAATTGAATCATTATGGATTGATTTCTTTTCACCAATCTTGAAAAACTTAAACTTTCACAAAAATTTCTTTCTTTATAACATTGACAAATCTTTTCGCTTTGAAATCTTCATTCTCCCCCTTTTTGATGATTGTGAACATCACGATCATCAAAACTTCTTCAATTTCAGCACTTTCTTTTATTTCCCCCTTTGTAAAGACGAACAATCTTCCCTTCATAATAATTTGACATTCTTCGCCCATTGATCTGATTATCCGTAAATTCATGAAATGTATATATCCGAATCTTTTCAAATTCAGACAAAATGAACAATGTAACCCTGATTCAACAGATGAAACATTTAGTATGCCTGTAAGTAGCACGGAGCCACATTGTACAACGGATGTACATTGGAAAGGAGCTTTTGTGACGTTCACTCCCCCAGGGCTTCCATTCCATCATCGAAAAACCACAAAGGAATTTTCTATGAATGATATGACAAGAAAACTCATTCCTTGTGTGCTCGTGAAAGTGTAGAAATGATTGAAGCTACTTAGCTATATCAGGCTCAAATTGTGTAAACTGTTGAGACAGTAACAGATATTACACGGACTCAATGTGCATGAAAGAGGTGCGAAGGTGGGGCAACTTTCCTTCTTTTTCAATATCTAAATCTTCCGAATGAAGACTAGATAGCATATGTGTTGCGTCCCCAATGAAAATGAAACATTTCTTTTTCGGGAAAGAAATGAGTGGCTGGTGGGGTTATAGCAAGAGTTGGCATGGGCTCACTACCTGTTTCAATGATGGTCACCAAAGAATGTGAACCAATCAGAAGATGTGGCTGTCCGGCTCAGAAAGTGTTTGGTGCAGAGTTTTCATATTCTATTAATTCTGTTCTCACACCCTCTTTCTTTTTGTCATTAAAGCTCACTTCTAACCAAACTCTCATTTACATTTTACCGCTCAGCACAATGAGAAAAACTCAACCGGATGAGTTATCTCCCCCACTCTTTGATTGAAGACCCCTCACCCCTCAATCACTCAAGGATAACTTCCGGGGTAGGAAACATTGGTTAACGTGAATCCATGAAAGTTCTGTTTAAGTTCTCACAAAAATCTCATGTAAGTCCTAAAAAGAATAGTTGCTCAACATTTTAACTGAACAGTTAAGTACAAAATGTATGATAACATTGTCAAAATGTATGCTCATAAGATTTGAGCAATTTAACTTTGAAGATTTCTCAAAACAAAGATATTGAATGAAAGAAATGAAATCAAAAGAATTGTTTTGAGAATCTGACAATGTATCAATCAGATCAAATGAAATGGTTAGGGTATCAAAGAATTGGATATTTTGTTTATATGAACGAATATAAACAATTATGCAATGAAAGCACAAGATTAGAAATTATGTTTGATGCTCAACAATATTGAATTTCAAACGGCGGTATTACCATCGAAAAATTGTTTCGTTATGAGACATGGTAATAACAAATTCAAACGAAGTACTGAACCGGTGTGTGTGAATACTTGACAGTATATGGACAATATAATACGAAAGTATTGATCTTTGGAAACACACGGTCAGTTAAACATTAACGCTCAAAATTTGAAAAACATTTAAAATCATACTTCTAAATTCATAAAATCTTTTGAGAACCAGAAGTGGTTTGAACATTTTAGAAACCGTTTTTTCATGTTCGAAAGTTGTTCTTCTTTCAAACAATCAGAGATCTAGGATTAGAAGATATGTACCTTTAAGCTCCCCCTCAAATCATGATAAAATGATTTGGGTCAGATAAGCATTTAAGAACGAGTCCTGAACTGAAGTGTTCAGAAGTCGAACTCCGTTGAAGTACGGGTTCTAAGTTGATTTACTTAGAAGCCTTAGTTCTTCTACTCCCCCTTGACAGTAGGTGCCTGCAACACAGAATCAATTTTAGGCTTTGGTACCCACTAGTATTTGGGTCCATGAATGTTAGTTGCAGTTCGAATGGGAGTAATGGAATAAGAACCATACCAGTAATGATCACTAGTCTTGTGAATAGGATCATGTGTACGACAACAAGAACAACAGTATTTCTTACCTGACAACTTGATTAATTGATCTCTCGAGTAGATATGATCAGGTTTACCTTTACGCGCATTGTTCTTTTTGGCTTTGTGTGTATGTACACATGATGTCTTTCCTTTCAGCTCTTTCTTCCCATCTTTCTTCTCATCTTCAACTGGTTTCTTCTTCCAGACCAGTTCCTCTTCCTTGTATCTTGTCAGGATCGAATTCTCAACAAGAACTAATTCTCAGAAACAATATCAAAGAAGTTTGCGGAATAACACTTTGATATTCAATGAAACAGTAAATCAACACAGTAAATATGAAGAACAAACTGTAAACTTGTATTGAATGCTTTGAAGTTACAAGATTACACACTCAACCTCAATATTGATGAACAGGCTCACCAATATGAATTCTACTTCTCTAGAATTAGGATCTATGCCTTGAGGTTGATTTTCTCTCTAGAACTAACACTTAGAATGAATGAATTAAAAAAAATCATTAAACTATTCTATCAAATCTATACATATACTGAATAAACAGATAATTACAATAAATAAAATATCTTCAGTATATCTTCCATCATTATCTTCAAGCCTTCCATGAATATCTTGAATCTTTCCAGCTGTCATCCTTTCCATTCGGATCTTCAAGTCATAAGCAGCACTAACTATGTTCAGCAGCATTAATTCCTTCTAGCAGCATTAACTACCAAGCAGCACTAACCACTAGCAGTACTAACTAGCTAAGCAGTACTAACTTTGTTCAAGCAGCACTAACTTTGACTAGCAGTATTAATTCTACTAGCAGTAGTAACACTCAGCAGTATTAACCTTTAAGTCTTCTAACAGTAGTAACTTTGAACTAGCAGCATTAACCATACTTGATGAATTCTTCAGTTCCCAACATATCTCCTTCTTCGTCGATATGTACCTGAACCATCTATATTTCTATCATAGAAAAGGTTAGTACTACGAATCTGATCAGAAGATTTAACTGACCTTTTTGAAGAAACAGTTTTCTGATTTGTGCTTGATGCTGACTTTTCAAGCTCTTTAATCTTTGACGCAAATCTATCTCTCTCTTTGACAAGGAGGTCAATTTTCGTCTCACATTCAGACTTCGTTTTCTTCTCTTTCAGCACACTTTCAGATAGTTCAGATAGCTTCTCAGTAAGCGTTTTGATCTCAGCCTCAAAAATGCTTCTTTCTTTTTCAAATCCCTCCTCAGCAACCTTTCTTTGGCCGGATATTTCTTTAAAGAATCCAACATTCTTCTTTTCAATCTCCTTCTTCTCCTTGAAAAACTTTTCTCTTTCCAAGATTATTATTTTCTCAAAATCAGAGACTTTCTGAGAAAGCTTGATACATTTCAGCTCAACTGCTTTCTTCTCATCAGCACATTTTCTTGAAAAATTTGAGAACTTCATTGCACATGCCTTCTCTTTAGTCTCAAAATCGGATTTGTCTTTTGCAATCTTTTGCTCCAAATCAGATATTTTCTTTTGAAGCTTAGCATTAGTATCCTCCAGACTTTTAGTCTTCTCATCATACTTTTCAACAGATACTGCGTGCTGGATTTGCACAATCTGATATTCAACATCAGAGATCTTTCTTTTCAGCTCAGAGTTCTCAGATTCCAATTCTCTTCCTTTTAATACTACCTTTGGCCCTAACATCAACCATTCAACACAATCTCACAACTCTTTTCCTGTCATTTTGTAATAATTTATTTGATCAGAAATTTCACAAAAAATGTCACGAAAAAGTTCACAAGAAATACTATCTGTCATAAAATTTCGAGCTACATTATTAGCCATCTGTATTTTCTCCTGTTCCTCAGAAGAAGCTTTTGTTGGAATTTGGGATTGCATCTCTCCTTCATTCAATGATAATCTGATACAGTCACCCAACTCATGTTCATCCACATAAGTCAAAAAATTCACTTTCCACTCTTCATATTTTTCCTTTGAACAACAATGGTGCTTTCATCCTTTTTTATCGTATCGAATAGAATTAATTCGATCCGGCTCTGAAAAGCTTGATATCCAGGGACTGAACTTGACAAGAGATGAAACTTGAACTGGTTTAAACTTTAATCTTAACTACACTGTAGCGATCGTGAGACAAACAAGATGATCCAAAAACAATAAATAAATAAACACGACAAGGACCCGGTCGAACCCGGTCGAACCCGGTCGAAACAAGGACCCGGTCAAACAAGGACCAGTCGAACCTGGTCGAACAAGGACCCGGTCGAGCAACAAGTCCTGTCGACAAGGCACCGGGCGCAAAGCACCGGTCAACTGGGTATCGGTCGTTGAGTATCGGTCGACCGCAGAGTACCGGTCAACTGGGTACCGGTCGAACAAAGTATCAGTCGAACAAGGTATCGGTCAATAGGCATCGCTTAGTACCGGTCACTAGAGTATCGGTTGTGTCACGAGCCCGGACAACAAACCACCGGTCGCCAAAGCAATCCGGTCGAATCAAGGTACCGGTCAATAGGGTCCGGTCGAAATCAAGATAAGCACGAAAAAACGATTGACAGCTAATTGACCGATAAAATCGATGAATCTGGAATCCCAGAAAAATTAATCGAACCCAGATTAATCGAAGTAACCCAGAAACTCAATCGAAATGCAGAATTAATCTCAAAAACAATTATGCAGATCGATAAGCAACTGATTTTCAAGAACACAAAAAGCTCAGGCCGATAAACAAATTGATTTTCAAGAACACAGACCGATCGACTACTGTTTTTTTTCCAGAAAAAAAATCGATTTAACACAGAAAACGATTTCACAGAACTTAAGCACACTTAAATCGACCGATCTTAAAAAATTGATTTTGAAAATCAATAATGCAGAACTATCACTTGGTTTTCTAGAAAAACAAAAATCAGTCCAGAAAGAAATCGACCGCAGATAATCAGATCAACCAAATCTTAGCAGATCAATCAATCCAGAACTATAACTATAGCAGATAATCAGATAAATACGATTAAAACAAATAATCGATTAAAGGGTTTTAGACAAACCTTTTTGGATCAAACCTTCTGTCTCTCTGCTCTGATACCAATTGTAGATCCCAGTACAGTGCAATCACGAACAATAATCAACAATGAAGAACACAAATATAACCACAACCTCTAGTGTCATATGATTAATATTCAAGAAAGGGTTTAGGTTTACAGAGATAATATCTGATAAGCAGAGTAAACCTATTGACTAGAAATTATGAATAATGAGACTTTGAAAACTGAATAACTTCTAAACTCTAAAAACTAAAACTGAACAATAAAAGCCCTTATATATGGGGCACATCGGGCTAGTGGTCTTTAGGCCCATTTACAATCAACTGTCAAAGAATTACAATTCGCACCCTTATAAATGCTTTAATAAACTTTCAACGCACAGGACTTTCAGTCCTAACAATTTGCAAGGAACTAAGTCACGAATCCTTGTGCAAGAAGGATAGAATTCGCAAGCAAGCTATCTGCGAG
The DNA here is from genome assembly GCA_954870635.1 of Arctium minus. Taxonomy (NCBI): domain Eukaryota; kingdom Viridiplantae; phylum Streptophyta; class Magnoliopsida; order Asterales; family Asteraceae; genus Arctium; species Arctium minus. Next base: position 36,971,216 of record OX941080.1, on the reverse strand, counting down.
TTCTAGAGCTTTTGCAAGCAATAAGGTTGCAAATCCTATAGAATTCGAAGATAGTTCATCTGCGAAAGTTCAACATTCGTAGGCCTATAGTCTGCGAATTCTACAAGTTTCGCAAGTACTTTCTTAGCGAAACCTGAAGCTTTCTCAGACTAATAGGTTGCGAATTTTGAACTTAGCATAATTTCCTTACTTTCAAAAACATTCCAAATTGGGAAATTGGCTATTTTGGGAAACCTTTCAAAAACTTACCAAAAATGGAAACTTTCTAAGTAAAGAAACTTTCCAAAAATGGCATTTTTATCAATTTTAATTCTGAAAAGATTTACACACACCCTACTTACAACACATCTTTACTCCCCCCTTGATGTAGCAATGTAGTACTCCCTTGAGTTCATTAGATACTCCCCCTTGATCTGATCTCTGGTTGATCTTGCTAATGTTCTTGTTGTATGTAATTGCTTCTTGCAACTCCCCCTTAACATGTGATGGATCTTTGTAAAGGTTTGTACAGATATGTTTCCCCTTCATATCTGCATGAATGGCTTAGCAATTTAGCTCAAGATCCTTCTACTTCTTCAACATACAATTATGACATTAAGAACACCAACTGTTAAAACTATCAAACATTGTGAGACAGAGATTAAGAGTGAGAGAAACTCCCTGTATTCCAGAAGATCACCAACTTTTAACAGTTGAGTATGAGTTCTAAGTTGTTGTACTTAGAAGTCATTGTTTTTATACTTAAGCAAGAGTCCTGATCTGTAGTAACCAGAAGTCATTGTTCCTTCAGTCCTTCAAGACTGGGACATCTTCCATCTTCTCTTTTCCTTTTTCTGCTTGCACCACAGGTTTAGGTTTTGGTACCCAGATATACTTGGGTCCAGTTTGGTCAGTTCTTGAGAATTTCTTTGAGTGATTCTCATACCTGTGATAAGCACTGTGATGATAAGATCTGCTATATGCTTGTGCTTTATGAATGAACTTATCAGAGTAACAGTGAGAGCAACATAACTTTTTTTTTGCTGACCTGATCAAATGTGTTGCTGATTTAACAAGATCAGGTTCAATAGACTTACCTTTTGAAGCTCTATTCTTCTTCTATTGATTAGCTCTGTGAAGCTTTGTTGCCTCTGGAGAACCTTTAACAACCCAGACCATTTGATCTTTCCTCGGAGACTGAGTTGGAGATTTTTGAAAATGGTTAGCACTCTTATCAACTGATTTCACATAAAAGGTCTTTGGAGTTTTAATCTGCTCTGGTTCAGAAACTTCAGATTTCACAGCTTGTTTTCTAAAAATCATTTTCTGAAACATGCTTGATACTGATTGAAAAGAACACACTGATTCAGCAGAATCATCATCATAAGAGGATGAAGTAGATGCATCAGTGGTTATCTTGTTAGACAAATCAGTATTATCAATCTCAAGTTGTTGAATCTTATCACACAGCATGGTTTTCTCATTGCAAAGTTTATCAAACTTGCTCTGAATTCCAAATTTACTCCTTTTCTTCCTCATGATCTCAGTAGACAAGTTTGCCAATTTGCTTGTTAGCTTAGAGATTTCTTTTTCAAAAATCTTTCTCTCTTCTTCAAAATCCTTTTCTAAAGTATGGTTTTTATCTGAAATTTCTTTGAACAGATTAACATTTTTGCTTTTAAAATCTTTTCTCTCATCATCAAAGGACTTCCTTTCAGATATGATGAGTTGTTCAAAGTCAGAAACTTGTTTTAAAATATTTGAGACTTTAATCTCCATTTGTTTCTTTTCAGACTCAGACTTCTTGGAAATATCAGACAGTCGTTGGTTGAAAGTCTTTTCCAGTTCATCTATTTCTTTGTTCTTTTTGTCATCCACTTTCTTAAGCCAGTCATGACCTTTGTCTTGATACCGTTTCACTTGAACTTCAACTTTTGTCAATTTGGAATTTAAAGCATCCATGTCATCTCTTAATTTCTTGTTTTGACATCTGAGAGTTTCAAGTTCAACTTCTATTTTGGGTATCTCTGGCATGTAGGATAGAGCACAGTCTGTTGGAGTGAGTACAGTATTTCCCAAATCATCTATGTAAGGCATCTTTCCTGTGTGTCTGAAATATGTGCTTGAGGTGATCTTTGATCAGAAAATCAGATATTAAGTACAGAAGATCAACAAGTATGCAAAAATATGAGAAATAAGGCAAGAATTTGCAAGTAATAGGCAAGGATACTCAAAAGGATATAACTTTCGCAGATCAAAGAAGCTTGAACCAGAATTCGCAAGTGCTTGAGTTGATAAAGTTGATAGATTCGCAAGGCTATTGTCTGCGAATCCTGAGACTTTCGTAGACTGTATTATGCGAATTCTTTAGAATTCGTAAGTGAGTAGTCTGTGAATCCTATACTTGGAATGATTTCAATTTTAAACTTGAGAATTCTCAATCCTGTGAGTTCTAGGAACCTTGCGAGTTCTACACTGTGTTCTGCGAGTTCTTCACTCTGTCTTGCTAAAATTGCTTACTTCGAGCCTTTTCTTCAGTTTTTCACCAGATCCATGGCAAAACTTGTTCAACCAGTGCAAAAATTTGACAATATAGTCTATGATTGATCGTGAACAAACCCTTATCACTAGATTTTCAAAAACTTCAACAGATCTGATTTTTTTTATTCTGGACAGTTCGTATATGAGTGTATCTAAAAAATCCAAAGATTGATTAAATAGACCAATCAAATGTGATCAAATCTGTTTCTGATCAATATGAAACATGTTCATAATCATCATATGCATCTAATGGACTAAATATTGCATCTAAACAACCTCTAAATCACAAAATCACTAATGGAACAGTGAAGTTTTCGAAAATAGTAAACTGGGATTGGTTTCTGCACAGATCGATTGATTTTGAATTTCTGAGGTGGCTCTGATACCAATTGTTGTTCCAGATTCAAGCACACATTAATATTATCAGAGTAATATCAATATGAATCACAGGAAGGAAGAAGATTATTGAGAAAAGACTGATGTCATATGTTTCATTGAAAGAGATAACTGCTACAATGATTGAGAGAATACACTGATTAATTTATGTAGCTCTTCTTCTTATCCTAAAAAGGTAAACCAAGGACTTTATATAGGGACAATAACCTTGACACCTACACAAGCTAAACTAACACAAAACTAACAGAAATATAACGAAGGACTAACAATTACAACTTGACTAAACTAGATCTAACAGAAAGCTTCAACAAGGATTCAAGGAATGAAATTATCTTCTTCTTGAAAAACTCAGGTGGAGATTTTTTTTGAAGAACTTTTTCCATAAATTGTAGCTTCAAGGAGAGAGAGAGAGAGAGAGAGATGGTGATGATGTTGGTGAGGTGGGAGATGATGAGTTAAAAAGATAACGAAGAGGGCGAATGGCACGCCTATTTTTCTATTCCCCCCAATTTTTGGTGGAATGACTTTTATCAAAATCTATTATGATGATTGACTAATTTTATGAAACCAAACATCGATCATTTTTCATTCCATTTTCATTCCTTGTTTGAACCAAACATTATCAATAATCATCATTCCTATTAATTAACTTTTAATACCTCCAACCAAACACCCTTGGCGTCTGATTATTAACTAGGAACGACATTTATCTAAGCCTAAAGTAATTGGTAGTTGAGTCTATGTTCGCAACTAGACTTAATTAGCTGATTAGGAACTAGTGCATTAAGCGTTTATAGCTACTTTAATCTTACAACAAACAGAGTGTCGGTATCAAGGTGGAGCATTGAAATTAAGATAGTGATACAAAAATGCCCAAAACCTACTTCCATACGTGACCTCGAATGCAAGGTTCAAGGTCATGCCCTATGTCGCCAACTATGTTTAGAGGTTCTTCCCCTGTTTCACGTGACTTTCATTGTGAGTTTGTGAGATCACGTGCCCAATCACGAATCTTGTAGTGTAAGATGGGTTGTGTTGTCAGACGACCTAGCAATAAGTCATGATTCTTGTAATCCTTCGTTTGATTGATGACAAGTCCCTCTTATACGATGGTGGAACAACATAAATCCTTGTATTTATTTTATGTTTTAATTGCATTGATGATATTGGTGGATTGATTGGATAACACTTATTAAATACTATTGTTTGCATTAGTTGCTAAGCAAAATCATGTATTGATTATTGGGGACTTGTGACTTTGACTTAACACAGATAACAAGTCCTAGGTTTTAATGGAACACATATCAATAAAATGGATCAATGTTAGAGTGTTTTATGCTTAATAACTAATAACAAAATTATTAAAATCAGAACCTCACAAAACAAAGCTCATAATGGTAGAAATAGAGAATGACTACTTACTAATTTGTTCCGTCGGAGAAGTATCTACACATTAACAATCTGAGTTCTGCAAAAAGGATTAGTTGTTTGAAAATTCTTACATACAAGAGATTCAAGGGGATTGACAACAAGGTTTTGAGGGGAATGATAAAGTGGGTTACACACATAGGGTTGCTGGAGGTTTGGACGGTGGTGGCTTGGAAAGAAAGGGGGATCGATTCCCAAAAAAATTGGGGGTTTTGATTGAAGATTTGTAAAAAGAAGACACACAAACCAACAGTCATCATGAAGGGTCTTGGGGACAATTCTGGACAACATCAAGAAGAGGGATTCAACAGGTTATTTTGTTCAAGTTTTTTATTCTACATTTAATTCTCATGAGTTTCGTTAGGCAACATAGTTGTCAATCTTAATTTTAGTTTTAGAATAATCTTCGAGTTGTTTGCTTTTGGTATTATTGGTTTTGAAAGTATTGGATTGGGTTTTGATAAATGCTCATATTTAGCTCTCTTCGAATCCATTGAGTGTTGAGATTCGGGTTTGCAAAAGCCAAGAATTGATGTTGGTAATTGTTTTTACAACCTTTGAGATTTTAGATATAGTTTTTGCCTAGTGATTTAGTTAAGTGTTTGATGTCAAAATTCTCTTTGTTAATCTTTGCTATTGCTTCTTCGTATAAGTGTTGCTAATTTATAAAGACTGAATTAAGTTCCTGATTTTTGGATTGCACACTGAGTGTTTGAAGAAGGTCCTAGTTGAGTTGGTGTCTTTATTGGAATGTTAAAATGGATAATCTTGGTGTGTCAAGATTAAGTAAAGTGGTCATTTTATTATCTTGTGTTGAATTGCTTTTATTATTTAATGGTTAGTTATAAAGTTTTGTTTTTATTGAATCTCGTTATTATTTGATTTAATTCTCCAAAATCTAAAGTGTTTGAAAGTGGTGTCATTTGTGCCTTTTAGTTTTTTATTTTAGATAGTTGTCTTGAGCTTTAATTGATTTACTTAGGTAAGGCGGTAAGCATCTCTAAGTGACACACGTGCATTCAGTTAACACAAGCAATTACGTTGACCACTGACTCCCTCATAAGAACGATACTCGACTTACCACTTTACGTTTTAAGTTAGGCTTATAAATTTAAACCTTGTTGTGTGTTTAACGATGCATGCATCATGTTTTTACCAGTTATGATATTATAATATTATATAAATATATACATACTTATATAAACACTCACATATAATATTATATATACATATAATATATACATACTTATATAAACACTCACATACTTACCATCTGGTATATTAATTTCAAAATAGGGACCATATCCAGATTTTGAGCTAACCACAGACCAACGGTGTAATTTACTCAAGATAAAAAAAAGAGTAAATTAAATTTTTGTTCCATATGGTTGACATTCATTATCAACTTTAGTCCCTATTTTAAAATAATTACACTTTTCATCATTGTGGTTGCCACTTTATTACATTTTTTGTCATTGTGGTGCCACTTGATTTCAATTTTGGTTCATCTGAGTAACTTCAGTTAAAAAATCAGTTAACTCGAGGGCATTATGGTTCTTTTGCTCTATGTTGTCTTTTTCTTATTTTACTTGATTCAAAATTTCTTTTTTTAAAACCCCCTAACCTTAGTCCCTTCCGGTCATAAGCCCTCCTCCCCTCTCTCTTCTCTACCAAGTCCCTCTCGTATTGTTCATCCTTCACCGACAAACCTAAACAACAAATCTAAATCCTAAAACCCATCAAACTACGGCCTTCCTAAAGCCAATTGCAACCAAAAACTGTCTTTTACATGGCTTATTGTAAAGGGGATGTTCTTGTTCACAATGGAGTTTAGTAATTTCCTTCCCTGTAGAGAGCAATGATGTCCTCTGTTTGAGATGTGCTGATCTAATTCCAATTGTCTCTTTAAGAAATTGACTGTTTAAATCGTGGATTCTGATTCCAGCAAATTGAGATGTGCTCTGGGTTTAGATTCTGATTCTTTTATGTCTCGATTGTAATAGTAGTCTTATTTCTACTTTGATATGTAAACATATCATTTTAAATCTTCTTTTCTCAATATCAATTGTAAACAATACGTGTAGGAGGGAAATCGATGGTGTAGGTAGGAGGTGCAGTGTGTGCAAATTGGTGATGGAGTTGGGTGGGAGGTGCAGTGTGTGTGTAAATCGGTGATGGAGTTGGGTGGGAGGTGCAGTGTGTGTGCAAATCGGTGATGGAGTTGGGTTAGAGGTGCAGTGTGTGTGCAAATCGGTGATCGAGTTGGGTGGGAGGTGGAGGAAGGGAGATCGAACAAAGGTTTATGGTGGTGACTGTAGGCTAGAGATAAAAGAGAGATGAAGGCGACAAGTACCAGAATGGGTCAGCTAGAGGTGAGGGGGCGGAGTTCATGGGAAGGGGAGGTGTAACACTCGAGTTCCTAGAATATATTCTAGAGCACATTTCGTTGCATGTGAAAATATTTAGGTAAGAGTATATTATAATTGAATCTGTATATTAGCATGCTTAACCTCGTTTTAATCAATTTTAGCTTGAATGCTCATCTTGGACGCGCAATAACAACTTCTAGAACCATTTATGTCCGAACCAAGTCGAAAGGGTAGACTCGGGAATCAAATCAGTGAAATTCAGTAACATAGACCACCGGTGCGACAATGCCCGGCGATTGTGACATAGGTCACTATCGCAAGGGGCAAAGTCACCGGCCTTCATCACCTTACGGTACACCATGGGCGACTGACGCATGATTGTGCCCTGGCAACTGTCGCGGTGTCAAAGTCGCCGAGACCTTCCAACCCTTAAATACGTGAGCTGGCCCATTTTGACCTATTGTCTCATTTGGGAGCTTAATTTTGGGCGATTTTTTGCAGTCTCCTAGGTAAGGCTTCAAACCCTAAATTCTCTCCTCATTTATTACGTATGGGGGATTTTCTAGAGACATTTATGGTCTTGCTTCCTAGGTTTTTGGGCATTAAGTGCAAGGGAATCACTACTTGATCTTCTACAAGAACCACTTCTAGGTTTGTGTAAGCACTAACAAGGTGAGTCTCTCTTCCCACAAGTTCTATACATGTTTATATAATTTCTCTTTTATGAACCTATGAACTTGTTTATATAACTTCTCTTGAGGAACTTGTTAACAATTTATAAAGCTAGGGATTCCCCATTTAAGGGGGTTCATGTGGAAGGGAGCATGAAAGGTGATGTAATATACTTGGATATTCATATTATTTGATCTGCATATCTTTGGAACTCCATAAAGGGGCAAGATATTTATATTTCCTATATTGATGAATTAAAGAGTCGTCTTATAAAGTTTTCACTTCATAGAGTCTATTATTGGTCATGAATGTTTATGTGCGTATGGTACGTAAGTGAGTTTGAGAAATCGATCATTGTGGGATAGTCTAATTCCCGAAGACACCAAGAAATAGACATGGGGTTATAAAGGATAATAGTTGTGGACACCAATGTCGGGCAACGGCCAATGACCATTAATTATAATTTCTTGTGTGAGAGTGAAATCTAGAATTAGTGGTTTCTACCATTAATTCGTAGTGGGGCTCATAAACATTGTGGGTGGCTTACTTTGTGTTATGTCACCCACATGGAAAGTTGGATTGTCGTCCCGGTAAAAGTGTATGTGTACATGATAATATGGTTAAACACAAGGAGAATAATTGGAAAAGGATTTAGTTCTCGCCTATCTGAAAGTTACATTTGTTTTATTAATTTCCGTACTTGATTGATCTTACTAGGTGTTAGCCTAACACTTTTCCTTGTTATGTTGTATAGCAGGTCCTAAGGGTAGCGGGCCGGCAAGCTCGTGAGTAGAGTGCTATTTTCCGTTAAAGGGCATTTTTTGGGGCACTTGCGTGTGAAGAGACAATGGGAGATTTGTGATTAGAGTCCGTTTTTGGTGATCTTAACGACACCCGTCCTTAATCTAGATTTCGATGGTCTAGATTAGTAGGTTGTTGTTTAAGTGTCCGATTTATTGATTGTAACTCTTAACTAATACCATTTCCCATGTTTGGGTAATTTTTGTGTCTTGAATAGAGTCTCTTGTGTAAATCCAGGTTTCTCCTATTTATGGACGGTATATTGCCGGATTTTCGAATTTTCTGTTCGCCTTAAATTTTAGGATGTTACAAGTTGGTATCAGAGCTCTAGTTTAAGTGAACTAGGTATGATAGTAAGATGCCTAGACTTAAACTGAGACGTTAAGTTACGATTAGTGAGGCTTGGGTAGACACAATGGGTTAAAGTAGTTCTAGAGTCAACGGAAATACACTAATTGAGAATTGTAATAATGGTAACGAGAATTCTTGTGTAAACTATGTTCATAATTTCACGTAGCTAATGCAATTATGAATATATCCTTACGTGAGCATACTTACTCCCCTATTGTTATAATGATTAATGAATGTATTAGTACGTTATTAGTATGTATCTATTCGCCTATTCTCACCCCATTCTCGTGTGGTTAACAATTCGACATGGTTAGTATTCGGAGTAGGCTACCGAATCGCGAAGACCCTCCAGAAATCAGGGTGACGGCTCCCGGCCCATCGAGACAATTGAATGATCTCAAGCCCCCAATTCCACAAATGTTGATAGGAAGGGTGGAAATGGTGCCCCGAGTGAGTTTAGCCACCGACGACCCTGTCATCCAAGAAGTTGATCCTCAAACAGTGATGATGACCAACCTTTTGCAAATGATGAACTCGGACATGGACAAAAGAGACGAGAGGCTGATGAAGTTGTTGAAGGATCGAGACGCCGGGAATTGAAGGCCGGAGGCGGTTGCAGAAAACGCAGTAATGGGTTCCGGGAACAATATCGGGACTGAGGAGCACGTCATAGTAGGGGCAAGAAAGACAGAAAAGGGGTGTTCTTTTAACTCAATCCTTTGTTGCAAACCGTCTAAATTCTCAGGGGCATCGAGTCTGGTTGTTTGTGTGAAGTGGTTCCGAGAGGTCAAGCTAGCCTTTGAATCGAACGAATGCGGGGAGAATCAGAGGGTTTGGTTTGCTTCCCAGTTATTTCGAGGGAAGGCCCTTGAATGGTGGAATATGATCCGATCAACTCTAGAGCCGACGGTTTTGGCTCAACTCTCATTGGGTGCCTTCAAGAAAAAGGTAATGGACAAATATTGTAACGAGAGGGTGCTAGACCGGATCAAAGATGAATTCGGAAACCTAAAGAAGGGTGACAGGTCGATATAAGAGTACTCCAGGTTGTTTGTGGAGAAGTTGGGTTTCGTGGGACACCTAGTCCCGGACGACAAGGCCATGATCAAGGCCTGTATGAAAGGCTTACCCGCGGAGATGAAGACCACAGTGAGAAACACTAAAGTAGCCACCCTTCAAGAAGCAATCGAAGAGTCTCAATTGGTGGAAGATGACCTTGTGCAAGGCAAGGAGGAGAAAGCTCGAGTGGGCGAAAAGCGGAAGTAGGAGAGCCGGTCGGGCCCTCCTCAAAGACCAAATCCCTTTGTGGGGAATCTCCATGCTGAACCCCGAAAGGAACCCAACTGGTGCCCAAAGTGTAAGAGTAAACACTTTGGATCGTGCCGAGTCACCTCGAGCGAATGCTTCAAGTGCGGAAAGCCCGACCATACCATCAAAGACTGTCCTACCCGGGGACCAACGTGTTTTGAGTGCAAGGGGACCGGCCACTACCGAAAGGATTGCCCCAAATTGAAATATGGGGACAGTCAAAGAAGGAAGGACAACCCGTCGAAAGAAACTGGGAGAGCTTTCCGTATGCCGACTGAGGAAGCTAAGGCGTCGGCGGACGTGGTTTCGGGTACATTTCTCGTGAACTCCATACCTGTGCGCACCTTATTTGATTTGGGTGCCAATTTATCTTTTGTATCGCAATCTTTCTCGTATAAATTGCTTGCATCTACCTCTACCCTAAGCAATGCCTTAGTAGTTGAAGTGGCGAACGGATGTCAAGTCATTGTTCGCGATGTACTTAGAGATTGTGTGATTTCTTTAGGAGGGAAAGAGTTTTCGATTGGCCTCTTGTCTATGGAAATAGGAGGATTTGACGTAGTCATTGGCATGGATTGGTTGGTTTCCAATCAAGCTGAAATTCTTTACGCCAAGAAGCTGATAGGAATTCCTGTAGTCGGAGAAGACACCGTGCTTGTGTATGGAGAAAGGAGGAAGGGGGACATAGCAATCATAACCATGGCAAAGGCGCGCAAATGCCTAGTAAAGGGGTGTTCATCATATCTAGCCTACGTGTTGGACGCCAAGGCAGAGAAGAGGAAACTAGAAGAGGTAAGGGTAGTGCGTGACTACCCTGATGTCTTTCTAGATGATCTTCCAGGCTTACCACCTAATCGGCAAGTGGAATTCTGAATCGAACTCGTCCCGGGGGCGGCTCCGATAGCTCGGGCACCTTACCATTTGCCCCCTACGGAAATGCAAGAGATGATGTTCCAACTTCAGGACCTTCTAGACAAGGGGTTCGTTAGGCCTAGCTCGTCACCGTGGGGAGCATCGATTCTATTCGTGAAAAAAGAAGGATGGCATTATGAGGATGTGCATCGACTATTGCGAATTGAACAAATCAACTATCAAGAACAAGTATCCGCTTCCTAGGATCGATGACTTGTTTGACCAACTGCAAGGCGCCGGATGCTTCTCCAAAGTTGACTTGCGCTCCGGCTACCACCAAGTAAAGGTGAAGAGTGAGGACGTTCCAAAGACAACATTATGAACGCGTTATGGCCATTACGAGTTCCTAGTGATGTTGTTTTGTTTGACGAATGCACCGGTCATGTTTATGGACTTGATGAACTAGGTGTGCCGACCTTTCCTTGACAAGTCAGTCATCGTATTTATCGACGACATACTCATCTACTCTAAGGATGAAGAGGAACACGAACGACACCTCCAGGAAGTGTTGGAGGTTCTGAGAAAAGAAAGATTGTACGCGAAGTTTTTGAAATGCGATTTTTGGCTTAAGGAAGTGCAATTCCTGGGTTACATAGTTACCTAAGACGGTGTGAAGGTGGACCCAGCAAAGATCGAAGCCATGACGAATTGGGAACCGCCTAAGAGCCCATCCAAGATCCGTAGCTTCTTGGGCCTAGCGGGATATTATAGAAGATTCATCCAAGACTTCTCGAAGATTGCATCTCCTCTCACAGCGTTGACCCGAAAAAATGTGAAATTCGTGTGGACCGATGCCCAAGAAAAGGCTTTTAGGACGCTTCAGAAAAAGCTATGTGAATCACCGATTATCTCTCTACCGGAAGGAACGGACGATTTTATGGTCTACAGTGATGCCTCCAAAATGGGTTTGGTTTGTGTGTTAATGCAACGGGGGAAAGTGATTGCCTATGTGTCAAGGCAACTCAAGGAGCACGAAAAGAATTACCCCACCCATGACTTGGAATTGGTCGTGGTGGTCTTCGCCTTGAAGTTATGGAGGCATTAACTTTACGGAACCAAGTGCACCCTATTCACCGACCACAAGAGCTTGAAATATGTTTTCGACCAGAAGGAACTAAACATGTGCCAACGTCGATGGTTAGAACTACTCAAAGACTATGACTGCGAACTACTCTACCACCCGGGAAAGGCAAATGTCATGGCCGATGCTTTGAGTAGGAAGTAATACAGCGAAAGCATCAAGACCTCAATCACAAGGATAGATGTGGTGTCGGGGCTAATCGAGAAGATCAAGATCTCTCAAACCGAAGCTTTAGCGGGGGAAAACCTCAAGGAAGAGTTAATGGCAAAGCAGCGCTTACTTTTGACGGAGGATGGCCGAGGAGTAAAATTGTTTTAAGGTCGAGTATGGGTACCCAAAGTCGGGGGGTGCCGAGAACTACTCATGGAGGACGCTCACAAATCCAAATACTCTATACACCAGGGGAGCACCAAAATGTATAGAGACCTGAAATTGAACTTTTGGTGGCCCATGATGAAGTTGGACGTAGCCAACTACGTGGAGAGATGTGTGACATGCTTACAAGTGAAGGTCGAACATCAACGACCGTATGGAAGTTTACAGTCCTTGGAAATTCCCGAATGGAAGTGGGAGCACATCACCATGGACTTCGTGACTAAGCTGCCAAAGACCTTGAGGGGCCATGATACGATTTGGGTAGTGGTGGACCGCCTGACCAAGAGTGCTCATTTCTTGGCTATGCACGAAATCTTGCCTACGGATAAATTGGCGAAGCTTTACATCAATGAAGTGGTATCTATTCACGGAGTGCCTTTGTCTATAGTCTCAGATCGAGACAGTCGGTTTACTTCAAATTTTGGGACGGCCTACAGAAAGAATTAAGGACGAGGGTGAAGTTGAGCACGGCGTACCATACACAGACTAACAGACAAAGTGAGCGGACGATTCAAACTCTAGAAGATACGCTCCGGTCATGTGTCATTGACTTTGGTGGGAATTGGGACGCTCACCTACCTTTAGTGGAATTTGCCTACAATAACAGTTACCATTCTAGTATTGGAATGGCCCCGTCTGAAGCATTGTACGGGATTAAATGTAGGACCCCCGTGTGTTGGCTCGAGGCGAGGGAGAAGCAATTCTCCGGCCCCAAGATTGTTCAAGAGACGGCCGACAAGGTTAAATGCATCCGTGAAATATTGAAGGCGGCTCAGGATCGCCAGAAAAGCTACGCCGACAAGAAAAGGCGACCCATGGAATTCCAAATCGGGGACTGAGTCATGCTAAAAGTGTCACCATGGAAAGGAATAATACGGTTCGGGAAACGTGGGAAGCTAAGCCTTGGCTTCCTTAGACCATTCACCGTGTTGAAGCGAGGGGGACTTCAAGCTTACCAATTAGAGCTACCACCGGAAATAGACGAGATCCATAATACATTTCATGTTTGTTACTTACGGAAATTCCTGGCGGAAGAAGAAAGCGTGATACCTCTTTCAGATATTAGAATTGACGAAGGTAGTCGTTGCATTGAAGAACCGGACGCGATTTTGGAAAAGAAGACAAAGCAACTTCGTCATAAAAGTGTCACGATGGTCAAGGTTCAATGGAAGCATCATCGCAGGGCCAACGTGACATGGGAGGCCGAAAAATACATGAAGCGAAGATATCCCCATTTGTTTGCTTGATCTTGATTTTGATTTCGAGGACGAAATTGTTCCCAAGTAGGGGAGGATTGTAACACTCGAGTTCCTAGATTATATTCTAGAGCACATTTCGTTGCATGTGAAAATATTTAGGTAAGAGTATATTAGAATTGAATCTGTATCAAGGTTCTAAATGGCGTGAGGCGTGGCGTGGCGGCGAGGCTAAGCCTCAAGCCTTAGGAGCCACGGCGAAGCCATGGCGTTTTCAAGGCGTGACTTATGACGTCAAATTTCTAGTTCATATATAATATTATATATAAAAACATATGTTTTGTAGTGTTATTCAATGAGTCAATAGTAATAAGCAAGTTAAATTAGGTTATATATTAAAAAGTTGCAAATAAGACATTAAAAACGCAAAGAAAAATCAAATATCTCATTATGATAACTACGCATTAGGCCACGGCGTGCCATGGGCTTAACGTGGCGTGACACACAAGCCTTGGTGCCATGGCGCGCCATGGCGGCTATGCGGCGAGTTTTTTAGAACAGTGATCTGTATATTAGCATGATTAACCTCGTTTTAATCAATTTTAGCTAGAATGCTCATCATGGACGTGTAATAACAACTTCTAGAACCATTTATGACCGAACCAAGTTGAAAGGGTAGACTCGGGAATCAAATCAGTGAAATTCAGTAACCTGGACCACCTACGCGACAATGCCCGGTGATTGTGACACATGTCACTATCGCCAGGGGCAAAGTCGTTGGCCCTTATCACCTTACGGTACACCATGGGCGACAGTGCCCGATGATTATGCCTGAGTCACTGTCGCAGGTCATTATCGCGAAGCACGTACCGCAGCAGAAGGAAAGCGGGCGACAGTGCCCCACGATTGAGCCTTGGGCACTATCACGGTGTCAAAGTCGTCGAGACCCTCCAGCTCTTAAATACGTGATCTGGCCCATTTTGACCTATTGTCTCATTTGGGAGCTTAATTTTGGGCGATTTTCGGCAGTCTCCTAGGTAAGGCTTCAAACCCTAAATTCTCTCCTCATTTATTACGTATTAGGGGTTTTCTAGAGACATTTATGGTCTTGCTTCCTAGGTTGTTGGGCATTAAGTGCAAGGGAATCACTACTTGATCTTCTACAAGAACCACTTCTAGGTTTGTGTAAGCACTAACAAGGTGAGTCTCTCTTCCCACAAGTTCTATACATGTTTATATAATTTCTCTTTTATGAACCTATGAACTTGTTTATATAACTTCTCTTGAGGAACTTGTTAACAATTTATAAAGCTATGGATTCCCCATTTAAGGGGGTTCATGTAGAAGGGAGCTTGAAAGGTGATGTAATATACTTTGATATTCATATTATTTGATTTGCATATCTTTGGAACTCCATAAAGGGGGCAAGATATTTATATTTCCTATATTGATGAATTAAAGAGTCGTCTTATAAAGTTTTCACTTCATAGATTCTATTCTTGGTCATGAATGTTTATGTGCATATGGTACGTAAGTGAGTTTGAGAAATCGATCATTGTGGGATAGTCTAATTCCCGAAGACACCAAGAAATAGGCATGGGGTTATAAAGGATAATAGATGTGGACACCAATGTCGGGTAACGACCAATGACCATTAATTGTAATTTCTTGCGTGAGAGTGAAATCTAGAACTAGTGGTTTCTACCATTAATTCATAGTGGGTCTCATAAACATTGTGGGTGGCTTACTTTGTGTTATGTCACTGTTGATCCATACTCTCTCAGTGATTTGAAAATGACCCTTTCTATACTTAGTGAAAATTACGTTTAATATTATGTATAAGTGTTTCATCATCAGCGATAAAGCTGAGTTTGTTCAGCTATCACTGATGATCTCTCTTGTAAACATTCATATGTATAAGTGTTTCACTATCAGCAATCAAATACTGAGTATGTTTAGTATCGCTGATGATTTCTCATGTAAACAGTTAGACGTAATCCCTGAAGACAAGTTTCGCGGCAAAAGATGTTCACAGCTGAATCGAAGACAAGGCTGCTGAACAAAGACAAGTCTACTCATGATCTGATGTGGATATCAGTGAAGCCAAGACGAATCTACACACGCGAAGAAACCTGAGGAAAAGCTTCAGCGATAGCTGAACTTCTTTGTATCTCTGCATCTTTCTAAAGATATAGAAACCCTTGTTTTCTATATTCTCCCAATCCCCTATTCTCTATTTCTAGTGCAATCTTCTTAGTGATTCTTAAGTTTGTTTAGATTAGGTTTTACTTAATCTTATTCCGCAACAAACTTGTAAATTGTGTTTTGATTTATCAATAAACAATTTATTAAACTTTAAAATTTTGTGTTTGTATTCAACCCCCCCACCCTTCTATAAACTTTTTAAGCACCTTCGGGACCAACAAGTGGTATCAGAGCGGACTGTTTAATCTAATAAACAAGATCTTGCTTTATTCTCTTTCTTGCTATTCTTAATATGGCACTTAACACAAACACAAACTACTATGATAATGGTTCACTCTCAAAACCTCGTCGATTTAGCAGAGATAACTTTGCTCTCTGGAAAAATCAAATGATGTTATTTCTAGAAGGTGTAGATCCTACTATACCTGAATACGTAGCTAATGGCCCATATGAACCTTTCACAATCATAGTTGTCGTTCCAGCTACTACCACCACTCCTGTTGTTCCTGAACGTTATGCTATTAAGGAAATAAGACAGTTGAGTGATGAAGTCAAAAAGAAGGTTGGTCTGGATGCAAAGGCAAAAACCATTATCTCTATGGCTCTGCCTGATGAAGCTTTCCATTCCATCATGCATCTTAAAACTGCCAAAGAAATGTGGGACACTATATGTGTTCAATATGAAGGCACCACTGAAGTCCAAGAAACTCGAAAGATTAACTTGGTAAGACGGTATGAAAGTTTTATCGCTGGTAAGAACGAATATCTCTCTGATGTTAACCAAAGATTTAACTGTTTAATCATTGGTCTAAGAACTGCTGGTAGGACCTATTCTAATTCTGAGGTCTTAACTAAATTCTTAGAATGTCTTCCTGAAAGCTGGGACAGTTATTCAATGTGTCTCAAGCTGACAAAAGACTTAAATTCTCTCTCTCTTAGCACTCTATATGAAATATTGCTCAACTATGAGCAATCAAATCTCCTGAAGAAGAATCTTGTAAAAGATTCTAAAGACTCCAAAAGCACTCCTGTTGCTTTAGTCTCTTCAGAGATCATTCCATCTCAGCAATCTACTCTTACTATCACTGAGTTAGATTCTGATTCTGAGGAATTGTCAGACACTGATCTTTTAGAGTTTGATGAATCCTTAGAAATCTTGACAAACTCCTTCAAAAGGTTTGCAAGAAAGAGCAATTTCAAAAGAAATAAATCTCTCTCTATAACTGACAAGCCAAAATCAACCCCTGTTGATAAGGCTATTGCTACTTGCTATAACTGTGAAAAGATTGGACATTTTGCAAGTGAGTGCAGGTCAAAGAAAGTCTTCAAACCTTCGACCTCAAGAAAATCCAACGATAACAAATACACTAAGCTGAAAGAGAAATATCAAAAGTTGAAAAACTATAAAAGAAAAGGTAAAGGACTTATCGCTGAAGAACACGACTGGGCTGAATCAGAAGAATCTAGTTCTGATGAAGAAAAAGTTTCTAATCTCTGTCTTATGGCTGAGATTAAAGAAGAAGTGGAAGAATCAACATAAACTTCCATGAGCTATATCTTATCTCAGGTATCTATCTCTACTAATCCCTCTCTCTCTCTCTGAAGCTGAGAGAAGTCACGCTGTTGATGTGCTAACAATTGATCTATACAATGCACTAAATGGCAAAACTCTAGCTAAAAAAAAATATTGATTTAACTGAACAGCTAGAAAAATGTCATGAAAAGATCAGAGAACTGACTCTTTTAGAGGAAAGTTTGAAAGATCAAGTCATTGTCAACGAAATTATCAGCATTGAACGCGAACAAGCCATAGCTGCTTTAAAAGCAGAAAAGGCAATTGTGGAAGGTTGGTGTAACTCTTCTACCAAAATCACTGAAATAATTAGGTCTCAAATCACTGCCAGTGATAAAACCGGTCTCGGTTTTTGGAAAGAACAGGATGAACCTAAAGAAGACAGTTTCATGCTTAAGTTTGGAATGTTTGTCTCCTCTATCCCTGACACCTCTTCTATTTAGTGTTCTTCTTCTTCTAATCCTATCCCTGAGGAATTATCAAAAGGCTCTAAACCTGCAGATAAAGGGAAATCAATTTCCTATCCTCAAAAGGCTGTCAAGAAAGCAAAACTGAAAGCTCCTTATAAACCTTCAGTTAACAAATCTTTTAGTTCTGAAACAGAAATCTTTGATATCTGTCCTCCAAAGCTGAAAGTTGATCTTACGCCTAAGAAATCTGAGGAACTAAAAATTCCTCCCAGATCTTATGCTAAAGGTATTCTTGGAGCTGGCCCTGCTCATCTCAAATTTTCTAATCTTACTGCTCATGGTTCTAAAGCCACCATTAAATATATAAAATGCTATCATTGTGGACTCACTGACCATATTGCAAATAAATGTCCAAATGCCACAAAAGCTGATAAAATGGCTAAAGTGAATATGAATGCCCCTAAGGCTGAGAAGGTCACCAAAACTGAGAAATCTACCAAGGTGAAAAATACCACTAAGGTTAAGAAATTAACCAAAGTGAAGGTTACCACTGAAGCTGAATCTTCAACTGTCGTGAAGATTGTTGAACCTTCCATCTACACTAACCCCACAGGACCCATTGAAAAGTGGGTACCAAACAAAACTTAATCTTCCTTATGTTTGCAGGGATCGAAGGGTATCTGTATCTAGATAGCGGATGCTCTCGACACATGAATGGACAAAAGGACCTGCTTACTGAATACAAGGAATAGAAAGGTCCCTCAGTGACCTTTGGTGGAAATAGAAAAGGATATACCCAAGGGTTTGGTGTCCTCAACAATGGGACAACTACCTTTAGAAGAGCCACTTACGTAGACGGACTAAAGCACAATCTTCTAAGCATCAGTCAGCTGTGTGACAAAGACTACGAAGTTTGCTTCACTAAGAAAGCATGTTCAGTGGTAAATGAGAATGGAAAACTTGCTCTCAGTGGTTACCGTATGGAAAATGTCTATGTAATAGATATGGACTCTACTACCACTGAAAATGTGTATTTTCTTTCTAAAGCCTCCTCTGATGTCAACAGGCTATGTCATAAAAGGCTTTCTCATCTAAATTTCAAAACCCTGAATTCTCTCTCTTCTAAGGAACTGGTCTCTGGTCTTCCTCAACACTCATATGCTAAAGAATCTCTATGTTCAACATGTGAAAAAGGAAAACAGACTAAAACTAGTTTCAAATCTAAACAAGTTTCCTTAGTGACAAGTCCTCTTCAACTCTTGCATATGGATTTGTTTGGCCTTGTCAATATCCAATCCATAGCTGGAAAGAAATATATACTTGTCATTGTAGATGAATACTCTCGCTACACATGGGTTATCTTTCTTCGCTGCAAAAGTGACACTCTAGAAGAACTGATATATTTCGTTAGAAAGATGGAAGTGTTGAATAATATTACTGTTCACTCAATAAGAAGTGATCATGGAACTGAATTCAAAAATAGTTCCCTGAACAATTTCTTTAAGAGTAAGGGAATTTCTCACAACTTCTCTTCTATAAGAACGCCTCAGCAGAATGGAGTCGCTAAAAGAAGAAATAGAACAATCATTGAAGCTGCCAGATCAATGCTCAGCGATTCTCATCTCCTTACTCAATTCTGGGTTGAAGCTGTCAACACTACTTGCTTTACTCAAAATAGGTCTCTGATAGTAAAGAGATTTGGAAAGACATCTTATGAACTATTTCATGGAAGAAAACCCTCTATCAGTTTTCTTCATATCTTCGGTTGTCAGTGCTTCATTCTAAACAACAAAGATTCTCTTGGAAAGTTCGACCCAAAGGCTGATGATAGAATATTTCTTGGGTATTCCTCCATCTCCAAGGCCTACATAGTCTTTAATAAGAGAAGACAAACTGTAGAAGAAACAATTCATGTCACCTTTTGACGAATCCCGTTCAGCAAACTCTAAACCTATCGCTGACAATGAAGAACTAAATGCTTGGATGTTTTCTCATTATAGAGAAACAAAACTTTTCTTCTCAAACCATCAGCACACAAATCATCCATCTGCTGATGATGATCCAAACATCATCCCACCTAATGCTGAATCCACCTCATGGGTTTCATCTGAGCCTCTAAACACACTCCCTCCATCCATCAGATCTTCCTTCGTCTGAAAACCTCTCAGAAAATAATGGTCTGTCTGACACTCAACAGTTAATAGTTGATGAACCTCAAGCTTCTTCATCTGTGAACATTCCTATTGTTGATCCAACTCCTAAAGTAAACGATCATGCTCCTGCTCAGTGATGGACCAAAGATCACCCCATAGATCAAATTCTTGGTGATCCCGATGCAGGTATTCAGACTCGACGAAGTTCAGATAATATCTGTCTCTTTGTCAACTTTATTTCTTTAATAGAGCCAAAGAAGACTGATGATGCTCTCAGAGATCCAAACTGGGTCAGCGCTATGCAAGAAGAGCTGACTAAGTTTACTCGAAACAAAGTTTGTGTTAAACCCAGATAACTAGTTGATAGATTAACATACAACACAATATAAATCAAGATATTAATGAATCAGAATAACATACCACGATCCCTTGGTTAAACAATGAAAACCTTGTGTGTTCTTGATACCTTTAATGCGTACTGGTTACAGAGAAAACAACTACCTCACTAATATGATAATTATTGTAATATGAGGATTCACCTAAAACCTAATTAATCAAAACTATAAATACTTAGGCGTATAAGCCTAATGGGCTTGGGCCCAACTATTAATAACTATTAACTTATTACAAATTAGACCCTCTAATTAACTTTAACACAATTGCAATTTAAACCCTTAACTTTAACTTTAATCTTGAATACAATTTATGATCCAACAATCTCCCCCTTTGGATTCAAGATTAAAAAAAATTTGGCAATAATCTTCGGGTCTTCACTTTTCTTGAAAACTGTAGTAGATATGACTTTGATAGCATCTTCAAATTAGCTCAGATACTTTGATATCTTCAACAGTCTGAAATCTTTGAAAAACTTCAGTAGTCTTTCACAAACAATCTTATATCTTCTTTCTCTTTGTATTCTCCCCCTTTGTATATTCTTTCTTGATTATTCTCCCCCTTTTGATGAGTGGTGAGAATCATCATCATCAAAACATAGCAAAAATAATCTCCCCCTTTTGTGTATAGTCATCAATTTAGCACTATCTTCATGTATAGATCCCTGTGTGGAAATAAGAGCAGTCTTCCCAGATGGAAAGAGTGATTATTTCAATCTTTTTAGATTCAAATAAATGTGGTAACCCTTAATCAACAAATGACTCAGTTAAAATACCTGTCAGTGACACAAAGTTACTATATAAGGAGCTGGTTTTGATGTTGGCTCCCCAGGACTTCCATTCAATCATCGAATAACACATGGTTATCTATGAACGTTCTGACAGAAAACAAATTTCTGTGTGCTCGTGCATGTGTATGAAAGAATTAAGCACCGATGATTGCTTTTCAATTTAGGCTCAAAGTATGTAAACTTGTTGAGACAGCAACAAATTATACAAAGACTCAATGTGCATGAGAAAGAGTTCGAAGGTGGGGCAACTTTCCTTCTTTTTCAATATTAGTATCTTCCAAGTGAAGAACCAATAGCATATGTGCTGCTTCCCTAGAAAATGTTAAACATTCTCTTTTTGAGAAAAGAATGAGTAGTTGGTGGGGTTGTATGCAAGAGATGGCATGGGCTAGGTGCCTTTTTCAATGATGGTCACCAAAGAATGTGAACGAATCAGTAGATGTGGCTGCCCGGCTCAGAAAGAAGTTTGGTGCAGAGTCTGATATTCTTTTACTCTGTTCTCTCATCCTCTTTCTTTTAATTCTCATTTCTAACCAATCTCTCTTTTCCGTTTTACCTCTTCACACACCATCACTCAATTCTTTTGACCCCTCTCCCCTCAATCACTCAGGGAATACTTCCTGGGTAGGAAACACTGGTTATCGTGAATCTATGGAAGTTCTGTTAAGTTCTCACACTGAATCCCATGTATTTTCCTAAAAGAACATGTTGTTCAACAGTCTTTTGTACATGTAAGCACAAAGGGATACAGTTAAACATGAAGAGTAAAAATTTGGAGAAGTCAAAACAAAAGATGTTTGACAATACGGTTCTCCCCCTCAAACTAAAGGAGTTTGACAATTAAGCTCTTTGACAGTTAAGCTCTCCCTCAACTGAAGAATTTTTTTTTTTTATAGAAACAGAAAACAGAAAAATAAAGCACTGAAGTGTGGGTTCTAATCAGATGTGATTAGAAGCCATAGTTACTTTATCCTTGAAGAACGGGTCTTTAACTGAATTATTCAAGAGCCATTATACATATTCTCCGGTGAGAATAGTATTTAATCTTTTCCTGAAACATCAGAAAATATATCAGTAAAAATATAAAGCATGTAAGCTCCCCCTTAATATTTGCATTCAGAAGTCAAACGCTTTGTCATTGAAGTCCGAGTCCTAAGCTATTGTACTTAGAAGTCATCACTTTGACACTTAAGCAAGAGTCCTGATATGTAGTAGTCAGAAGTCATTGTTCTTTCTCCCCCTTAAACTTTGGGTGCCTGCAACACAGATTTAGCTTTTGGTACCCACAGGTAGTTGGGTTCTAATGGGTTAGTTGTAGTTCTAGTGGGAGATATAAAGTAAGAACCATACCAGTTATTCACATAATCTTTTCTTACAAAATCATGTGAGCCACAGTAGGAACAACTAATTTTCTTTTGTGCTAACCTGATCAATTGATTGATAGTGTAAACCAGATCAGGTTTTCCAAAAGTTTTACCTTTCGGAGTATTGTTCCTTTTAGCATTTGATGTATGCACAAATGACTTATCTTTAGTCTTTTCCTCTGAAGATCCTTTAACTCTCCAGATCCAATTTCCTCTATCTTTTTCTTCATCATTCTTTTTCCAGAACATTTTCTTCCGAGACTTGTTCTTCTTGAAGTTACCTGAACCATCAACATTTTTATCAAAGAAAAGGTTAGAAGGACGAATCTGATCAATAGATTTAGAAGTAAGACCATCATCTAAATCACAGAAAGGATTATAGAAAACATTTGAAAAATGTGAACTCGAAGCCTTTTTGAGTGAACAATCTGAATCAGTTTGATCATCTCTCGGTGATTGAGCTATTGACTCTAGCGTCTTGTGCTCAGTTAGCTTCACCTTGAATACGATCTCTTCAAGTTCCTTTATCTTTGAAGACAAACTGTTTCTTTCCTTTTCAATCAGATCAAACTTCTTTTGCAATTCAGAATTCGTCTTCTTTTCCTTCAGAATGATTGTTGATAGCTCAGATAGCTCTCTTGTCAGTTTAGCTATCTCAGTTTCAAATACTTTCTTTTCTTCAGAAAAGTCTATATTTACTTTCTTCTGATCAGATATCTTTTTCTCTTTTTCAACCTTTTCTCTCTCAAGAATGATAACCTTCTCAAAGTCTGAAACTTGTTGAGAAAGCTTATTACATTTAAGCTCTAAAGATTTTATCTCTTCAAAGGCTTTTCTGGAGAAATCAGAGAATTTCTTAGCAAATTCTTTTCTTTCTTTCTCAATCTTCAACATTTCATCTTGGACTTTTGTATTGTCTTTGTCTTAGGTTTCCTTTTCTTTCAGCATATCAATCTCAACCTCATGACTGAAGACTTTATCTTTCAGTTTATCTTTTTCCTCAAAGACTTGAGAATTTATCTTTCTCAGTCCATTACTAGTATCACTTGCAACACTTGCTCTCCTTCTAAGCTCCTCAAGCTCTCTTTGCATTGAATCCTTTTTTGACCATGTAGAACTTGAGTTAAGACTTTTTACTTTAGCTTGAAGATTTAAGACTTCTTTCTCTTTCGACTCAATTATTCCTGCAAAATCAATTTTAGAATCAGTAATGCATACTGAACAGATGAAATCTTTCTTTGAATCTTTTGAATTTTCTTTTAAAACATTGATCTGAGTAAGAAGAGATGAGTTTTGAATCTTTAAATCCTTGTTCTCAGCTTCAAGAGGTAATATCTCGGATTTGAGCTTTTTATTCTCCTTTTCATAATCAAAATTCATGCTTGTATATCTTGACAACTGTCCAGCAAGACGTTTAACATTTGCTTTTGCTTCAGAAAAAGTCATCTTGTCAAAATCAACGCTATAACCTTCAGACATCTTTAGCTGTATGGTTAGAAATCAAACTTATCTGTACCAATACAATCAACTAGATGGGATCGTTAAAATCAAGAGTTGGATAAAAACTACACTCAAAAATTTTCAGAAAAATAAATTTCCAAAAATAACTAAATGCAGTACACGCACAATAAAATACACAAATAAGAAAACCACAGAAAATCTGGCAGTGGCAGTGGCGCACAAAAGAGGTTTGCGCTAGTAAAGGATGGCGCAAAAGTGGAATTTGAGCTAGACGTGGGTCGCGCGAAAGGAGATATGCGCGAGCCGCGGGTGACGCAAAAATGCGGTTTGTGCGAGTAACTCTTGGCGCAAAAGTGTGACCGGGGTCTTGCTTGACCGGTGTTTAGCTCGACCGGTGTCTTTCTCGACCGGGGTATTGCTTGACCGGTGTTTAGCTCGACCGGTATCTTGCTCGACCAGGGTATTGCTTGACCGGTGTTTAGCTCGACCGGACCCTTCGATCGGTGTCCTGCTTGGACCGGTATTTCGACCGAAGTCTGTGACCTGTATGGCACGACCGGACTAAGGTAACGACCGGTATGGTGCGACCGATGTGGACCGAAATGGTGCGACCGGGACAGACCTGACCGGTATCTGACCGACCGGAGTCTATTTGACCGGGGTCCTCGGACCGGTATGGACCGGTGTTGCGACCGAGGTGTTGTGAGTAGGCCGACCGGTATGAGTACGACCGGTATGGTATATTCGACCGGAGTAGTGTGTGGCGCAAACCTGGTCGATCGATGTTTCGACCGGGACCGGACCACTAGAATAACGACCGGTATGTTCTTGAATATTTCGACCCAGAAAACAATAATCAACCCAGAAAACACTTGAGAATTCAAATTCAACGCAAAAAATCAGACTTTTGTAACCCTAAACATATATCGATCGAGACCCAAACAAAATCAAAGATTAAAATCAACTTTTAAGCTTCAATTCGATAGAGGCAGATGTCGATAGTCTTATGAGCCCATATTCCAAAAATCATAAAAAGCAGATCGATTAATGAATTCAAGTGCAATTAAACTATCAGATGTCTTTCAATACCATAACACGCATCTAATCAACTCAATTTTATGCATAAAAACTCATTAATTTGAGAAATCGATATTCACACGGTTGGATATCGATGAACACGGTATTAATCCAAAAAGCTTGATTCTTTGGCGCTGATACCACTTGAAAAACCCAGATAACTAGTTGATAGATTAACACACAACACAATATAAATCAAGAGATTAATGAATCAGAATAACATACCACGATCTCTTGATTAAACAATGAAAACCTTGTGTGTTCTTGATACCTTTAATGCGTACTGGTTACAGAGAAAACAACTACCTCACTAATATGATAATTATTGTAATATGAGGATTCACCTAAAACCTAATTAATCAAAACTATAAATACTTAGGCGTATAAGCCTAATGGACTTGGGCCCAACTACTAATAACTATTAACTTATTACAAATTAGACCCTCTAATTAACTTTAACACAATTGCAATTTAAACCCTTAACTTTAACTTTAATCTTGAATACAATTTATGATCCAACAGTTTGGAATCTCGTTCCTAGACCATCTGATAAAACTGTTATAGGCACCAAATGGGTGTTTAGAAACAAATTAGATGAACATGGAACTGTAACCCGCAACAAGGCTAGACTTGTTGCTCAGGGATACAGACAAGAAGAAGGCATAGATTATGATGAAACCTTTGCCCCTGTGGCTAGGCTCGAAGCAATTCGACTCTTCTTAGCTTATGCAGTTTACAAAGACTTCATTGTATATCAAATGGATGTAAAATCAGCATTCTTGAATGGAAAGTTGAATGAATAAGTCTATGTTGAACAACCGCCAGGGTTCTTTGACCCTAAGTATCCAAATTATGTATATAAGTTGGATAAAGCTCTCTATGGTCTAAAACAAGCCCCTCGTGCTTGGTATGACACTCTCTCATCATTTCTTATCTCTGAAAATTTTGAACGTGGTAAAATTGATAATACTTTGTTTTTCAGAAAGATAAAAGGTCACATTATACTTGTGCAAATATATGTCGATGACATAATATTTGGTTCTACTAACCCATCTTTGTGTACTCGTTTCGCTGAAAGAATGAAGAAAGAATATAAAATGAGTATGATAGGTGAACTAACTTACTTCCTTGGACTTCAGATCAAGCAAACTAAAAAAGGTACTTTTATCAACCAAGGTAAGTACGTTAAAGATATGCTGAAGAAGTTTGATCTTAATCAAACCTCAGCGATGAAAACTCCTATGGCACCTCCTCTGACATTAAACAAGGATCCAGCTGGAAAACCTGTTAATGTCACTGTCTATAGAGGAATGATAGGCTCCCTGTTGTATCTAACAATGAGCCGACCTGACATCATGTACTCTACATGTCTGTGTGCACGCTATCAATCTGAACCCAAGGAATCCCATCTGATCGCTGTAAAGCGAATCTTCAGATATCTGAAAGGAACTCCTAACCTCTATCTTTGGTATCCCAAAGACTCAGGGTTCTATCTAATTGGATATTCAGATAGTGATTTGCAGGTTGTAAACTCGACAGAAAGAGCACCACTGGTGGATGTCAACTTCTAGGAGGAAAGCTGGTAAGTTGGACAAGTAAAAAGCAAAATTCAGTATCCACTTCCACAGCTGAAGCTGAATATGTAGTCGTTGGAAGTTGTTGTGCTCAATTCTTATGGATGAGAAATCAATTATTAGACTATGACCTTCAGCTATCAAAGATTCCAATCTATTGTGACAGCACTAGTGCTATCGCTATAGCAAACAATCAGTACTACATTCAAAGACGAAACATATAGAGATCAGATATCATTTTATCAGATATCATGTGATGAATGGTGATATTGAACTCCACTTTATCCCACTGACTATCAGCTCGCTGATCTTTTCACCAAACCTCTTGATGAGACAAGATTCAACTTTCTCATCAGTGAGCTTGGAATGTTGAATCTTGAAGATTGACTCTTCATCTTTCACGCATTATATCAGTCATATAGAGTTCCCCTTCATCATCTACTCTCTATCCAAATATCTTTCTCTCAGGTATGTTCTCTCATTCTCTATCACTGAATATCTCATTTAGTAAGACGGTTTTCAAAATCAAATCTTCAATCACTGATTTTCTTCAAGTGATTAAAAGTTTTTTTGATAAACAAATCTTATCACTGATATTTCTCATCAGTGATCCTTAGAAAAGAATATTTATCTCTGAATTTCTATCAGAGATTCTTTCAAAAGAAAACCTATCTCTGAATTTTTCTCAGAGATACTTTCTAAAAAGGCAAATGAAACATTTTATTTTCTCTCTCCTATGATGTCGTTTGAACCGACAATCCATGACATGTCTTTTTCTCTGACACGTTCGTCCGTTGTCCTTCTATCCAATCAACTTCGTAAGACGTGTCCATGTCATGATGAGCATTTGTTTTTCGGCCTCATTCTTTCTCTCTCTCCTCGTATAAAAGGAATGCTTTTTCCATTCTTATTTTTTACGCTCACTTAAAACTTACTAAGCAAGAAAAGGCACTCAAGAAAATCAAAGCAGACAAAAACTCAAACTCAAATCTTCAAATCTTCAAGATTTTCAGGTTTTTGTTCTTCCCATTCTTTCATCTTCAACACATTCTTAAATCCTATCTATACTATATTATAAAGCACGGATAAAAAACTCTTAAATACAAATTATTAGGCACAAGGTACCATCATTTTATGCAACATTTTAAAAATCTCTTAATTTACAAGTATCAAAGGACAAGATACATATTACTACTCAGACTTCTAACACCCACCAATTTGGTATGTGTAGAGTCTTCTTTTTATGTAGACCTTTCCATGTATCACTATTAATTAATATATTATATTACTATAATTTTGTTTTAATTATATTATTAAATATGTAATTGGTTATTTTTTCTAGATGTCATTAAAATATATAAGATAATAATTGAATTCTAACAAAATACTTAACTTTTTTATATAAAAAACATTATATTATTAAGCCTAAATTAAACAAGTTTATAAAAAAAACATTATCACTTTCTCAAAACCATCCAAAATCATACTGTAAATCGACAAAAAAATAAAATGAAACATTAAAATCGTGATGTATCTCGTGCAATGCGCGAGTATGTTTCTAGTTATTTTGTAATTTAAAATGTTTCTTAAATCTAAAATCATTTCTTTTGATTTTATCTAAACTCTAAAAACATTTGGTTTTTCAACATGTTCTTTCTTTTTCACAAAAGAACATTGTTTTACTCTAAAAACAACTTTGTTTTTCTATATTTTTTTCTAAAAACAGAAACTAGTAAAACTTTAATTGTTTTTTAGACTCTAAACCCTTTATTCTATTCTACTTCTTTCTATTCAGAAATGGCCCAAGTTACTCTAATTGCTTCCAAGAACGTGAAGTTCTCCATTACTGAATCCGAAATCCCAAAGAACAACCACCTGGATAGGTTGGACTTTGATGCTGAGAAGTATCCACATCTGGTGGAAGCCGCAACTTTTCTGAAGCAATCTTGCATTGCTTATGCTCTAAATGTGGATCCCAAACCATCTAAGACCTTGCTTCAGCAATTCTGGTTCACAACTGATGAAACCACTATAACAAACAAAAAGGGTGAAGTGGTCCCTGCCATCTCTTTTGCTACTGAACTGGGTCCAGGATTCCTTACTGCTTATGGTCTCAGGAAGGCTCTTCGATTCCCTGCTAAGACCAATGCTGGTTTCGACTCTCTCCCAACTGACGCTGAGCTCATCAAGTTCTTAGATGCCATGGAATACTCTTGGGAAAACAAGTCTCGCTCTCAAATTCAAAACAAAAGGCTGACTAAGATTCAGAAGGGGAACATGCCTTCACAACTGAACTATATCTTCACTCATATCATTCAGAGTATGAGTGGGAAGATAGGGTCTCTAGATCAGGCAAGCAAGATGCAGCTCCAAATGGGTTACTCAGTTATAGCCAGAAAACACTACGACTATGTTGGTGCAATCTTTGACGATCTAAAGTCAAAGATTGAGAAGACGAAGAGGGATCCCAAGATCCCATACGTTCGTTTCATCTGCACTTATCTTCAGTTTCTATACGCTGAGAAGTACCCAACTTCAAATGATGGTACTTTCTCAAAGATAGGCCAATGAACGCTGGAGATCAAGCCTGCTGATAATGAGGTAAGTATTTCTACCTTACGTTCCCGCCTCTCTCTCCATTCTTCTTCTTCAGCGGCCACGCACGAGGTTCCTTCTTCTTCTACCCCTGCCGCTACCACCATTTCAAAACGACAATCAACTGCTCTCTCTGGTCCTTCCAAAAAGGCCAGAAAGACCAAGGAGTCAACCCCTTCGGGAACAATACCTGAAATAGTTTCTCGACAAACTATTTTGGATGATTTCATGGGCATCTCCTCCACATCAGATGCTACATCAACCGTGCCAGTGATGACCACTGCTGACACTGCACTAGTGATCACCCCAATTCTCTCAGTGGCTCAAGCTTTGCACACTGAGGTAAATCCTACTATCACTAGTGTTATCTATCCTTATATCCCCACTACTCTCTCTTCTCCTATTCTCTTGGTCAATAACCCTCCCATCATTTCGCAGCAACCTCTTTCTGCTGCATCCGTAGGACCTAATACTCAAAATTTTGAAGTAGATATGCAATTCTTCAACATGTTTGATATATCAGGTACTCCTCCACCCAAATACACCTCTCCCATATCTCCATATAAGCCTGAGCAACGTTTGGCTCAACCACTGACTTTTCTTTCAGGTCCTAATTTGGGAATAGTTGACGCTCACGTCAACAAACTTGCAGATAAAGTGGACACTCTCTCCACTTCCTTGAACAACACCACCAACGCTGTAAATCAAGCTGGTGAGGAGCTGAAGAGGCTGACAACTGCCTCTACTTCTAAAGTTGAAGCCTCTCAGATCATAAAGCTTCAAGAGGAAATCGTCAAAGTCAAGGAGGACTTGGTTGTCCACCATCAACAAGTTCAGAACCTTCAGGGACGATTGGGCTCCCTCATCACTGAAGTCTGGGGTTTGTCGTCAAAAATAGACTCCTGCACAACTGTCCTTCAACAAGTACTGATGAAGCTGAATGAACCAGCTCCAGTGCCGACGCCTTCATTCACAGAGAACGATCGAACATCACTGAATATAGCCGTAGAGTTTATTCATCAGGCTACTTCAGATATACCTAACATTGAAGGTCGTTTGGAAAGATTGGAGGCTGAAGTCTGTTCTCTGGCCACTGCTAAAGCTGCACCAGAATCTGCTGAACTCCCCCTTGTAGATAATGACAAAGAGGGGGAGAAAAATCTTGAAGAAGAAAATACTGAAGTAGCTGCAGCTGAGGTTCAGACGGAAGAACCTCCCTCTCATGTTGAGGGGGAGAAGGTCACTGAAATACAAGCCCCTCCCTCTTCTTCACTAGCTCAGATTCTCGAAGAAGAAGAGGAAGAGGAGGATGAGGAAGTTGATGAAGAGCTTGATCTTCATGATCAAGTTGATGACAAAGCTGATGATGACGAAGATGATGATGAAGATGACCAAACTCTTTGGTTCTCAGCTACCAATGCATCATTAGCGAAAGCTTCCAAAGGAGTTGTCATTCCAGAAGCAGGGGGGAGAAAGGAAACAACTTCAGGTGCTCCATCCCAAGGCAAACAAAAGGGAATAGCTGCCAAGGGAAACCTGAAACTTGTCTCACCATCTGAGGGGGAGAATCCTTCTCAGGTATGCCTATCCATTGTCCCTCTTTCCTTCTATACCTACCAATCCCCTCTTTCATTCTAGCCTTTATCTCTCTTCTTCTATATAAATAAACACTAACTATTTTCTTTTTTTGATCAGTCAGTTCTCTCCCCTGCTTAAGGGAACTGAACTCCAAATAATCCCAGCCTCAACAGCTGAAGACCAAATAATCCCAACCTCATTGAATGAGGTTGGTGAACAAGAAGAAGAAGAAGCCCTGCACCATCCAGGAAGGCCCTTTAGACTAGCTCAATGGTCAGAGGAATAATTAAACAGAAGAACATAGATGATCTCTCATCTGGAGAGTCAACGACTAAAGATTCCTTTTCAAACTCCATCAAAAGAGCTCGACTTCCTGACTGAAGCTGAAATTGAAGAATCTGTCAGGGCTGAGAAGCTGATCATTGAATGCCAAAAAGATGCAACTCTAGCTCTCAAGGTTCAATCTTCTCAGTTCAAAGATAAGAAAATAAAGAAAAATCCAGTGGAGGTTCAAGCTGCTCTACTCAAAGAAATTGAAGAGGAGTGCACAAAAGAAAAAGAGGTCAGCGATAAAGCACTTGAATGGTGCAAACAAAAAATCGACTATCGCTATGACCCAATGAAAATAATAGCCGTTGTCATCTCTAGGAGAAAGAAGAAGGACTGAACATCAGTGACAATGGAGATAACCAGAGAGGATAGAAGCTCAAAGGCTATGTTCGTCTCAAGACTTGAAAGTTTTGGCTACATGGAATAGTTAGAGTTTAAGGAAGCCCTGAAGAAATCAAAGCCAACCTACAGAGGCTATGTTGAAGGTATCGTTGGAGCCCTGATCAACAGAGTCACTGTTGTACTAAAGGTACTTTCCTCTATTCCTTCAAAGCCAAAGCAACCCAAAAAAAAGCCTGCCTCCTCCTCCTCTGAAAATGTCGCTTCAATCAAGAATGAGACCTCCATCAAGTTCTCGAAAGAAGCACTCTTCGGGCCTCCTCCTGATCTCTCAGTTCTTAATCTATCCATACCTCTTGGTGGACCATTCATTGCAGGGCAAGTGCTGAAAAATCCTTTTGGAGTGTTCTTCAAAGATGATGAAGGTCAGCTCAGATTCCAAAGAGTCTCTGAGATTCCTATTTGTCCTCTCAATCATCTCAAGGATCTCTTGTGCCTATGGCGTACCTATTCACCTCTAGCTGAACCGATCAAAACTATCATCAGAAAAGAATCAGCTGATCGAAGGCAAAAAGGAGAAGAAGTACCTGATTACATGATCAAGGTCCTGCAATCTCATCTAGATAGTTGATAGATTAGTTTCTTACTTCTTGTAATCTATTAGTTAGACTTACAGTAGTTAGTTCTTCACTTGTACTTTATATTTTCATCTCTCTTGTAATTCTTTCCTTGAATTAATGAAAATTCAGTGAAGTACTTAACTCTATCAGTACTGTAAAAGATCCCTAAAAATAGTAATTGGGACGTGTATGTTATGAGTCCTGATTATTCCTCATTTTGATCTAAAAGTAATTTTCTTCATAGTTACTTTGTCATTATCAAATAGGGGGAGATTATTGATCCATACTCTCTCAGTGATTTGAAAATGACCCTTTCTATACTTAGTGAAAATTACGTTTAATATTATGTATAAATGTTTCATCATCAGCGATAAAACTGAGTTTGTTCAACTATCACTGATGATCTCTCTTGTAAACATTCATATGTATAAGTGTTTCACTATCATCGATCAAATACTGAGTATGTTCAGTATCACTAATGATTTCTCATGTAAACAGTTAGACATAATCCCTGAAGACAAGTTTCGCGGCAAAAGATGTTCACTGCTGAATCGAAGACAAAACTGCTGAACAAAGACAAGTCTACTCATGATCTAATACGGATATCAGTGAAGCCAAGACGAATTTACACACGCGAAGAAACCTGAGGAAAAGTTTCAGCGATAGTTGAACTTCTTTGTATCTCTGAAGGAAGAGATATTCTGCGATCGATGGTCACTTAGCTTATGTCTCAAGTCTCTTTTGTCTTACCCTTACACACCTGTACGATTTGTCAGAATGGGCATACCTCTGCAGCAATTCGTACAACAACTATGTCAACTACACTATTCATCATACGGCCGAAAGCATGTCTCCTAAAGTCAGACCCATGCAACCAATCAATGAAGGACACGTGTAAAGTACTCTGCCATGCTTTTAATGCATAGGGTATAAATAGAAAGATCAACACTCCATCTGAGAAAAGCCTTCATCTTTCTAAAGATATAGAAACCATTGTTTTCTATATTCTCCCAATCCCCTATTCTCTATTTCTAGTGCAACCTTCTTATGATTCTTAAGTTTGTTTAGATTAGGTTTTACTTAATCTTATTCCGCAACAAACTTGTAAATTGTGTTTTGATTTATCAATAAACAATTTATTAAACTTTAAAATTATGTGTTTGTATTCACCCCCCCTTCTACAAACTTGTTAAGCACCTTCGGGACCAACAGTCACCCACATGGAAAGTTGGATTGTCGTCCCGGTAAAAGTGTATGTGTACATGATAATATGGTAAAACACAAGGAGAATAATTGGAAAAGGATTTAGTTCTCGCCTATTTGAAAGTTACATTTGTTTTATTAATTGTCGTACTTGATTGATCTCACTAGGCGTTAGCCTAACACTTTTCCTTGTTGTGTTGTATAGCAGGTCCTAAGGGTAGCGGGCCGACAAGCTCGTGAGTAGAGTGTTATTTGCCGTTAAAGGGCAATTTTTGGGGCACTTGCGTGTGAAGAGACAATGGGAGATTTGTGATTAGAGTCCCTTTTTGGTGATCTTAACGACACCCGTCCTTAATCTAGATTTCGATGGTCTAGATTAGTAGGTTGTTGTTTAAGTGTCCGATTTATTGATTGTAACTCTTAACCAATACCATTTCCCATGTTTGGGTAATTTTTGTGTCTTGAATAGAGTCTCTTGTGTAAATCCAGGTTTCTCCTATTTATGGTATTGCTGGATTTTCGAATTTTCTGTTAGCCTTAAATTTTAGGATGTTACAGGAGGCGTGGGGTCGGTCGGACTTCATAGGGAAGGGAGGGGGTGGGGGTTCCACACTCATGGGAAGATAATGATGGGTTTTTTCCTTACATATTAGAGTATTAATAATATATTATATTTGTATATAAACATATATTTTTATTTTTAAATTAAAATAACACAAAATAGATTAAAAGGACCATAGTATCTCTCAATTAACATAATTTATTAACTAGAGTCACTCAAATGGACCAAAATTGAAACCGATAGTGACCAAAAATGTAATAAAGTGATAACCACAATGATGAAAAATGTAATTATTTAGAGACGAGAGTTGATAACGAGGGACAACACATAGACCAAAAATGTAATTTACTAAAAAACAAAAAGAAAAAAAACTGGGATTTAAGGGAAATTGGCTCAAATAGCCTAATAACATTTGTAATTTCATCTCCTAGCCGTTCTTCCCTGATTTTTGCAAAAATTGCGGACCTAGGTCCACATCCGCAATTGCGGACCTAGGTCCACCTCCGCAATTGCGGACACTGACACACGACATAATCCAACTTGGCAGGTACACCACCACAATTGCAGACCTAGGTCCACATCTGCAATTGCGGACCTAGGTAACATGTGGATCCGTTACGGACCTGCCGCAATCCGTGTTTCTTTTTTCCTTTTTGTGGAGGTATTGCGGATTGAGGACTTATGGATTGCGGACCTAGGACTATTTTTACAAAAATCAAGGAAGAATGATTTGGAGGTGAAATTACAAATGTGATTATTCTATTTGAGCCAATTTTCGGGGATTTAAACCCAAAAGACGTAAACACCCTTGTTAAATGACTCTCTGACCTGGTTCGTTATCGGCAGTTGCATCCCCTGGAGCTCTGCCTTTTTGACGATCCGGAGGCAACCATCGTTTCCGTCTTTCCGGCCACCGCCGACGTTAATAATCACTCTCCCGGCCACCACCTTGCTCCCGATCGCCTCTCTCTCTTTTCTCTTATCGTCTCTCAACCAACGCCTCTGGGTTTCCCGTTGCTCTCCTCGTCTTAGCAAACCCTAGCCCTTCTCATCAGGTACATCTCTTTTTTCATATTGTTTTTTTTTTCCTGTTAAATGCTGCTACGTCTCCAGTAATATATTTTTACTTTTGAGATTTGTCATTCTTATATTGTTTCATTCGATAGGGGAGCTGCTTTCGAGATTTGTTTGTGTGTTCTTTGATGATTTTACTTTTTTACTTGATGAAATTGCTGAAATTATTTGTTGGGATTTTGGGGGTTTTGCTTTTAAAAACATCTTGCTTTTAGAGAGATGTTCTCTTTTAGTTGGGATTATCTGATTTTGAGGAGTATGGCTAGATCAAGAATAGATGGGGTTTCTGATATTTCCATGGGGTTTCTCTGATAGCTAAAATTTCCTCTTACCGTCCTCTGAAACTTATCCCTCCCTCAATCGCTCCCTGTTATGGTTCGATCTTCAAGGTGTCGATCTCCATATTTTTAACCAAAATGAGACCGAATCGATCTCCAATCAAGGTATGTCGATTTTAAACTGGGCTCGGTTCGATCTACAAATTTCTAACCAAATCGAGACCGAATTGGTCCTTTCTTCTTCTCTGTTCTTCATCCTCTCTCTTTCTGGTAATCTAATCCTTCTATCATATTTATTTATTATTAGGTTCAAAATATATGTTTGTATGTATGTATGTGTTTTATTGATGATTTTTGATGGTGTTGTTTATGTATGAACCTTTGATCTGAATATAATTGAAACTTTTTGTTGTTTCATAAATCATTTGATGCATTCATGTTGATTGCATTTGTAAATTCCAAGATGAATGTTTTAATCTATCATTTGATGCATTCATGTTGATTGCATTTATAAATTCCAAGATGAATGTTTTAATCTGTCATTTGATTACCAGTTTCTCTTTGTAAATGTTAAATAGTTAAAGAGTGGAGCTGTAAGTGTTTAGCTTCATTGGCCTTTACTTTACTTTCACTTTATTTTCCAAGATGGCTACACATGATGAAAGAAAGCTCAACTGAAAACAACTTGAATAAAAGCTCAATCCTTTTCTTATTTTCCTCATGCTTAGTACAGGTTCTTTATACTAAATAGAATAAGAGAGAAACTAGCAACTATAAGGAGTTCTAGGGTAGACCATGTTTTATTAGTTGGTTTTCTTGAGTTTAGTTCAAGTTCTATGTATGGGTGCAAAGCAAATGCACAGATAGTTTTGTGATTAAACTCAATCTGAGTTCTTCGATTCGGGTCTTCTTTTCTTTGGGTTTCAGGGTTTTACTTGGGATTCCTATACCCCTGGTTTTTTTGTGTTTGGGTTTCACATCCACACTTGATTACTGATCCTGCTGTTGTGTCTACTTTTTTGGGGTTTCTATGTGGATTTCACTTTTCCTTGGGACTAGCTATTCTAAAGAATGTGGATTTCACTTTTCCTTGGGACTAGCTATTCTAAAGAATGGATTAAGGAATTTCAAATGTAGAACATTTATATGGTTTTATGGGAATTTGGTTAGATGATGCTGCTGCAAAAAGGGGCTACCTTGAAATGGTTTCCAATGTTTCCATGGAGTGATAAGCAAATAGTTATGTTTCATAATACCCTTGGTTGCTGCTATATGTGGGATTTGAATATGTTGCAAGCATAGTTGTGAAAAGCGCGCCTAGGCGCTGAGGCGCAAGGCTCGGGGCTTTTTAGAAGTCAAGGCGAGGCACATTGCTGAGGCGCACCAAGGCGCAACGCCTTGGGCTTAGGCACAGTTTGGGCTTAGGCGCGCTTCACGAATATTGATCTTTATTTTTAAAACTTACTTGTTTTGCCTCTTAGAATTCTGCAGAAAAAACTTAATAATCAAGTCAACTATAATATTAATGATGCCTTTTAAGTTTTAACCTCCTAGACTTCTACAAAAAGGAGTTATGAGGCAAGTGATAAGTCTATATGATATTATGATCTATTTCATTCTTATCTCCTATAAAAAGAGTAACTACATAATTCTCCCTATAAACACAATCCATATCTATTCTTCTCCCTCAACTTCTAAACTTTTTTTGCTTGTAAGTAGATAGACAGCCACACACAGTCACAATACTTTTTAACTTCTGTCTTTTGTTTAACTTGTGCTTTTAACCTTTTTTTTCTTGCAAGTGAACACACACAGCCACACAGCAGCTTGTTAAGGCTGCCTATTTTTTGTAAAAAAACATATACATAGTAACATATATCAGCTGTTAAGGCTGCCTTTTAAAAAAAAACATAACACACATACAACAGCTCGTTAAGGCTGCCTTCGTTTGGAAGAAAAATCGTACACACACAACCACACACACACAGCCATACAGTAGCTTGTTAAGGCTGCCTATTTTGTGTAAAAAACATATACATAGTAACATACAACAGCTGTTAAGGCTGCCTTTTAAAAAAAAAACATACATGCTGTAATTCTGTTAAGGCTGCCTTCGTTTGGACTTTGGAAGAAAAAATATACACATACAGCCACACACACAACCACACACACACAGCCATACAGCAGCTTGTTAAGGCTGCCTATTCAATGCACCTCGCATTCGTGAGGCCCGCGCCTCGCGCCTAGGCCCCAGGACCCCTTTGCGCCTAAGTGCGCCTTGCGCCTTTAACAACTATGGTTGCAAGGTATGATGTACATTTGCACTATGTTGAGGTGCAGGTCAAAATCTGTTCTCTATGTTTCCATTATCCTCTGTTTGATCATATTTTACAACATTTTTTTTCATATTACTATTTGCTCCAATGTCTTGATTACTTGGTGATGGGAAAGTGTCAAGTTTCATAACTGTTTTTTCTTCCTGTTTGTATTATGCCTTACACTTTCATAATGGTTACTGTGTCTTTTATAAATTCAACAGTATAACATTCTGAGGGATAAAATAGACAATTACACATATTCAGACGTTTGTCTGCAGACAAAAACAAACAGTCTAACTGATTCAGATTTCAGACTTCAATACCACCTCTTAAAAATCAGAAGTGAAATCAGACTTCAACACCTCTTAAAAAACAAACGCCACCTAAGTGTGTATTTGTGTCGATAGTTAATATTTATATGTTTTTAATATTTTATACAGAATTAAGAGATGGATCTGGAGACGGAAAATAGAATTGCGGCGATTCTGATGAAAGAGGCAGCAGAATTGCGGCGACAAGCTGCAAGAGAAGGAGTAGATGCATATCTTCGGCCTAACGTTAGGGGTCGGCCAAATTCACGTTTCCTCACTGCAACTGTTCTTGGTGTACAACAGTGTAAGTTATTTTGCTGCTATGGATCACTTGCTTGGTTGGGTTACTCTGTTTTTTTCGTCTTTGCATGAAGATGTCAAATGGATTTGGCTTTGGCTTCAAAAAATGTAAAACAGGAAATGTAAGTGTTACCATACAATGCCATATTAGATCTATAATGTTGGTTCTCTATGATGAAGTGGGGGAGCGTATGAATTAGTTTTTTTATTCACAAACAAATGCATCAATAGTTCATTTGCTGATTTTCTTAGCTTCCTCCTTTTCATTAGGGATGTACAAAACTCGGTTTGGACTGACGAAACCCAAGAACCAAACCAGGACC
Organism: Arctium minus; assembly: GCA_954870635.1. Taxonomy (NCBI): domain Eukaryota; kingdom Viridiplantae; phylum Streptophyta; class Magnoliopsida; order Asterales; family Asteraceae; genus Arctium; species Arctium minus. Next base: position 36,932,976 of record OX941080.1, on the reverse strand, counting down.
AGACTGGAGTCGGCTATGATCAATTTGGTTCGCCTGGAAACTGGTTTTCTGTTTGGTTGTTGGTTCAAGATTGGTCCAGAAATTGGTTTTTAGTCTGGTCTGGTTCAAAACCAGAACCGGGCCAATTTTTTATTTTTTCAAAATTAAACAATGCTGTTTTAAGTTTGTATTTTTCAAATTAAATACGAAGTATGTATTTGGTTCATGGTGAGGATCGGGACCGAACCAGTTCTAAACCGCAACTGAACCAGGTTCAGTTTTCAGTTTCATTATTAATCTTTATTTCGGTTTGTTTTTGGTTTGGTCTTGTTCCATTTCAACCCAATGCACCCCCTAGTTTACATACTTTCCCAAAGTATTCATGTGCCATTAGCTTCATTCTATTGCTATGCTCTTTAATTCCTTACATTATAAAGTAGTTATCAGTAGATTATAATTACGATGGTGGGTTATATCTTGTTAATATGCCTGGATGTGTTCATCTTTTAATCTAACTGTTGTCTTCCAGCCAATCGAGCTGTTGAAGTAAATGAGATGTGGCGGGCACGTCAAAAGGAGAAAGAAATGGAGGATAGGGTCAAGAAATACGAGAAACGAGATAGAAGAAATGGAGTTAGTGAGTCTCGAAAGAATACAAGGTTTGAGGAGTATGAAGGAAATCATAGTTCTCTCTGCTCTTCAAGCAAAAGCACAAGTGAAGATGGACTGAGAGACAAAGAAATCGAGGAATTCTTGCACTCAAGGTACCCTTTTTCAATTGTTGCAGGCGCATGAGAGGGGCTATTTAGGAGAATAACCTTGTGACAAATGCATGACCTTTTGACAGATTTAAGAACGTCTCTGCCTGCCTATCCTATCAAAAGAATATGTCATTAAAAGAATCTGTCAGAAAATTATTCTTTTAAATAACCGTTTGTGAGAGTGCTTGTGAAGTAGTTGTATGCGCATATTTTGACATGTGTCGTTTTGGTTTTCAGATAAGCTATACCGGTCTCACTTGTTTGCTGATGGCAGGGCCAAGCGTGGTAGGGGTGCGGTTGGGTCCAGGATGGATGAGACAGGTCCATACCTCCCTGATTTCAAAGGGAAGAGTCCGTATGACATGGGGTATAGAGAAAGTTGGGATAATAGAGCTATTTTAGGTCCAGAAAAGCCTCCGAATCTGAAGTCAAACTCATCTTCGGATGAAGAAAGAGAGAGAAGGGGTAGCAAGCAGCATTGCAGAAAGCATAGATCAAAAGACAAGTCTAAAGATAAGAGAAAGAAAAGGGAGAAGAAAAGAAGTAAACATCACAAGTAAGACCATCTTGTCCAACTGCTTTTTAGCTGATTGTTATCAAGTGTGTTTTAATATGTACAGTAATTTATGATGGTAGTTGATATTTTGGATATACTCACTGAAATCAAAACCAGTATGCATTTTATATATCTGATACAAATATACCCATCTTTACTTGCTTATTTTAGGGTTTAGGTACCCAAATTTGATTATTGTCTGTTTCATGAAGCTTTTTTTTTGGAAGGTTATCCCAAGCTATGCCTAGACTAATCCCGACAAATTTTGACCGTAAGAAATCAGCCCTGATAAGCTTAGTGACCACAATTGTTGTGTACGTCTGGAATTAAACCCTGGACAAATGGGATATTCCACCACATTCCCAGGGCCACAACCCTTGTGGTTCTGTTTCATGAAGCTTCATTGTTTGTATTCTGCAATTCCATAATATCCGAGAAATTTAGGGTTCATACTCAACTTTTGCATATGATGTTCTGTGAATTCTCTCTCTCATCCTTTGGATGATATCGAGGGATGGCACAATAGGCAAACGAACGATTGTGATCCGACTTGACCAATCAATCAACGGAGACTGCGACTTCGGAAGTGAAGCCAAGTATATTTTAAAAGTTTATGAAGTAGCCATGTCATGTTTATATAAAAAGCCACCCAAAAGCTTAAACTGTTTGGTGGTTGTTACGAACCAACTTATATATTTTAGAGTGATATGGCGAGGGACCAAATCCAAAACAAAATGCAGACCCGTATTAGAACGTAATCCGTAATTCACTCTATATTTTGAAATGTTTGTTTGTTAAAATCCATTACATCTGTATATTCTCGTAAAACCACCTACAAATTACCAACGTTTTCAGAATTGAAATCAGACTTCTAATTTTTGCATCAAATTGACCCTTCATTTTACCATTGCTCATGTTTGCCTACCCTAACTAAACACTCGTATATTGGATGGATACAATGTCAAGTTGTAATGTTGTATAAATGTAGTTTATTGCATTCAAATCTAGTTAAGGACAAAACTAAGAGGTCGCTTACCAAACGCTTACCAAGTCACATAACTATATAACTATATCGGATGAATATGGTAAGGATCAAGAATCTTACCCGGTAAGAGCAAGGCAAGGACCAAGAGTCTTACCCGGTAAGTGAGGGAGGCGCTTACCGGGTAAATTGTTGTATACGATGTCGCTTTGATGGACTAAAATCTTACTCGGTAGGTAAGTGATAATGTTGAATTTTACCGGTAAGCAATTACCGTGTTAAGTGTTTGGTAAACGGTCCCTAAATCATTAGGTAATTGCAAGGCCTTTTTGATTTAAAGGCACATTTGAGAATAATATTTATGGTGGAAATGGTATAGAACACTTTTGGTCCTTTGGATGCCTCTTTAACTTAAACTACTTTCAATTACATTTATCTAACTATTTAACTTCAATTATCTCCAACTACCTTTATCTTCACCTTTACATACATTTAGGAGGTGTTTGGTTCATTTTAAAGAATGAAAATGAGAATGCAGGATAATGAGAATAGAAATAAAGTTTTCATCTCCCCAATTTGGTCATCAATAAATAGTCTGGGGTAATGAGCTCATTATATTATATGAAACTAAACCACATTATTCATTATCTTTATCATTCTTTACCCCTCGACACCCCCAACCAAACGTTCCCTTAATCACTTTCACATGCATGTAGTTGTTAAAGTTTCGGTCGTGATGATAAAAATAGGTAATATGAAGATAGATGAAAGTTTTGTTCTCATATTTTCATTATAACTGATATGGTATTGAATTCAAAATGAATCTTCTGCCTTCAATTGAATAATACACGAAATATATATACATGTGTACAAGGCCAATGGGCCAAACAATCTAGGCTTATAAATGGGCTACAAATACACGAATACATAAATATATATTAACATCCCCCCGCAGTTTGATCGGGAGGAGAGTTGTGAACGTTCAAACTGGTCTTGAATTCGTTGAAGAGCTGAGACGGAAGGCCTTTGGTGAAGATATCAGCGTACTGAGCCGAAGACGGAACATGTAGAACACGAACTAGACCTCGAGCAACCTGGTCCCTCACAAAATGTATATCAATTTCAATGTGTTTAGTGCGTTGGTGCTGAACCGGGTTCGATGACATGTAAACAGAACTGATATTGTCACAGTAGACAATGGTAGCTTTGGCCGGGGGACACCGAAGCTCACGCAGCAGGTTACGAGCCCAACATGTCTCAACAACGGCATTTGCAACGCCGCGGTACTCTGCTTCGGCACTTGAGCGAGAAATAACTCCTTGCCGTTTAGAAGACCAAGATATAAGGTTATCTCCAAGAAATACACAATAGCCAGAGGTTGAACGGCGAGAGACTGGGCATCCACCCCAATCTGCGTCAGAATAGGCGATCAAGTCGGAGCCGGGAGACACATGAAGCTGAAGACCATGGTCAAGTGTACCTCTAATGTAACGCAGAATGCGTTTCAAAGCATGGAGATGGGGTTCCCGTGGATCGTGCATAAACAGGCAGATCTGCTGAACTGCAAAAGAGATGTCGGGGCGCGTGAAGGTGAGATACTGAAGAGCTCCGGCGAGACTGTGGTACATCGATGGATCTGCAACTGGAGGACCAGTGTCACCCAGCTTGAGAATAGGCTCAGCTGGAGTGCGTGCGGGGTTGCACTGGAGCATATTAGCACGCTCTAGAATCTCGGTGGCGTATTTTCTCTGTGAGAGAAATAGGCCCTGTGATGTGCGGGTGGCAGAGATACCCATGAAGTAGTTAAGGGCACCGAGGTCGGTCATAGCAAACTCACGGTTGAGCTGGGCAATGATAGACTGAAGCAGTGAAGAAGAGGAGGTCGTCAACACTATGTCGTCAACATACAAGAGAAGGTAGGCTGTATCAGTGGCCTGGTGATATGTAAAGAGAGAGGAATCAGTCCGACTGTGCTGGAACCCCATGCGAAGAGCATGCTGAGCAAAACGCTGGTACCAGGCCCGGGGGGGGGGGGGGGGCTGTTTAAGGCCATATAGAGATCGCTGAAGATGCCATACATAGTCTGGATGTTGTGGGTCCCTGAAACCCGACAGCTGGTGCATATAGACAGTCTCCTGTAGGTGCCCGTGAAGAAAAGCATTCTTCACATCTAGCTGGTGTATCGGCCAGTGTCTGGAAATAGCTAGACTGAGAATAGTGCGAATAGTAGCCGGTTTAACAACCGGACTGAACGTTTCATCACAGTCAATCCCTTGTTGTTGACTAAACGCGCCTTATAGCGAGAGAGAGAACCGTCAACATTGAACTTTTGTTTAAACCACCACATGGATCGAACCACATTAGCACCCGGTGGTCGTGGCACAAGCACCCAAGTTCCGTTTGTAATAAGGGCATTATATTCCTCATTCATGGCTTTATGCCAGTTTGGATCTTTCAAAGCCTGTAGGTGGGACCTCGGGACAGAGGATATGGATGTGGAGTGAAGGTTTAGGCGATGTGTGGGTTTGAAAATATCGCTTTTAGAGCGGGTGTTCATAGAATGACCGCGTGACGGAGATGGGGGAGGGGAGTGAGGAGGAGAGGGAATGGGGGTCTCATCCTCGACAGCTGGATCTGGAGCTGGGTCGTGAACAGGGGGATCGGGGTCGGTATTGGGAGGGGTGGTGTTATTTGGTTGAGATGGCTGAAGGATTTGGCGTAGAATAGGGAGACATCCGTGTCAAATAGGAAGTCAGAAGAGGGTGGCTGGGTGGGTGTAACGGAACCATAGGGAAATATGGTCTCGTCAAAGGTGACGTGACGAGAGATGATGATCTTCCGAATGGAGAGATCGTAGCAACGAAACCCACGATGATAGGTGGGATAACCCAGAAATATGTAGGGAGAGGAGTGGGGCTGGAGTTTGTGAGTCGTGTGTAGTTGTGGAAAACATAAGCATCCAAAGACGCGAAGATGGTCATAAGTTGGGTGACGACGAAAAAGACGATAGTGAGGTGTGTCATTAGAGATGGACGCTGAAGGAAGGATATTAAGGAGGTGAGAGGCCATGTGAAGGGCTTCAGGCCAAAAGGTGGGTGGAAGGCGTGAGTGAAAGATGAGGGTGCGCATCATGTTATTGACAGTGCGAATCATGCGTTCGGATTTCCCGTTTTGTTGAGAAGTGTGAGGGCAAGAGAATCGAAATGTGATGCCATTAGATGCAAAGTGGTCATGAAACATGGTGTTGTTGTATTCTCGCCCGTTGTCACATTGAAATTGTTTTATGGTGCCTTGAAATTGGGTTTTAATGATATGAGAAAGATGGAGAAATTTTTGAAAGACCTGATTTATGTTTAAGAGGGTAGACCCAAAGATAATGGGTATAATGATCAATAAATAAGACATAATATTGCAAACCACCAATACTGGAAATAGGAGATGTCCACAAGTCTGAATGAATAATTTCAAAAGGTACAGAAACAAGTGAGTTAGAAAGATAAAACGGAAGTCTAGTATGTTTGCCAAGTTGACAAGCTTGACAAATTACATTATTTTTTGGTAAACTACTGGAAATAGAACTATTAGAAAATAAATGCTTCAAGACTTGGTCGCCTGGATGACCGAGTCGTTGATGCCAAGTGGTAGAGCTGGTGGATACGAAGGCATGACTTGTGGAGCTTGTGACTGGATAAAGAGGCCCGGAACTGTCACATCGGATGAGAGGTCGACGTGTCTGATAATCAAGAATATTGAAACCAAACTGGTCATCGTGTTAAACATGCTCGGTAAGGAGGTGGGTTGATCCGGGGTGCCCAGCCAAGCCCAAGGGGGCTGATCAGAGCTGCTGGGCTGCACGTAGGCCTGTGCGATGGTGTCGACTGCAGAATGGGCCGGTTGGGGTCTAGGGCCAAGGAGGCCGGTGGAAGTTGAATTGGGTTGACCCCAGGAAGAAGTAAGTTGAGGTAGTTGCTGTTGTGTCGGTGGTGGGAAATAAACCCATTCGTAATTATTATTGCGTAAAGGAGGTGCGCCGGTGGTGTTGGGCTGTGATTGGCGACGGTGATTAAAATTGTTGTGACCTCCTCGTCGATCATTTCGGCGGAAGTTATTGTTATTACCACCGCCACGGTTTGATGATGAATTACCGACATGTAATAGAGACGGGGCTGATGAGTGGTGATCGTGAGAGGGAGAGGAACCCGAGTAGAGAAGAGGCGTTGTTCTTCCACCCCCAGCATGGACCTCATTTCAGAGAATGTAGGAAAAGGTTTGCTGTGGCGGATGATATTGGCAACACCGTCAAACTTACTTGACAAACCATTGATGGCGTGAATGACAACGTGCTTTTCCTTCACCTTTTCGCCGAGACCTTCCAGCAAATCAGCAATCTTTTTTACCTTGGTGCAATAATCATGGACCGATAGATCCCCCATTGAGATGGTCCGGAGTTCACTTTCGAGTTGCAAAGCCGTGGCATCCTTGTTTTCACAGAAGAGAGCATCAATGTTGAGCCAAATCTTCCGGGCAGTAGCGTTGGTAGAATGAACGGAGGTGATGAGAGATTGAGAGATACTTCCGAAGAGCCACAATTTAACCATGGCATCTAGTTTTTCCCATTCGGGATCCGTAGGAGGCTTGTTCGGGGCATCATAGGAATTGTCTATGTGATCAAGAACATCATAGGTGATGCAGTGGGCGGTAAACAAATCTCGCCAGGGATCGTAGTTACGAGTTGTGAGATCAAGAATTAAAGGGACATACGTTTTTATGTTGGTAATAGCGTATGCCTTATGGGTAGGAGAAGGGTTCTTGTCGCCGGACATGGTGGTGGAGGAGGCAGGAAGAGAGGATCGAGAAAGGTAAGGAGAAAAGAAAGGAGAGATTTTAGGAAAGAAGAGAGAGATTTTAGGAAAGAAGAGAATGAGGCTCTGATACCATGATATGGTATTGAATTCAAAATGAATCTTCTGCCTTCAATTGAATAATACATGACATATATATACATGCGTACAAGGCCAATGGGCCAAACAATCTAGGCTTATAAATGAGCTACAAATACACGAATATATAAATATATATTAACAATAACTCTTATTCTCAACGGAACCCAAACCTTAGATGAAATTAATATTATATGAAAATTTATCTATTGATAAATGTTCATCATATATATTAAATGGCATATGATTACCATTTTAAACATTTTTGGTTCAAAATAGTCGATTCTTTATATTTTGGTCCCAAAAAATCTTCCCGTGTACAAACACATGAGCTATGTAAGAATATTTTGTTACCTTTTTTTTTTCATCTTTCTATCCTTTTTTACAAATCAAAATTCACCTAAGATCAGCTGGGATTTAAGGGCGATTTGTTGACGATATACAATCACATGATTTTTTGAAAGAGTGACACAAAAATAGAAGTTAAACCGGTCGAATCCAATAAAGTCATACGCAATAAGGTTTGGAAAGGATAAATTATATATGATTGGAACGAGTGTAGGTAAGAAATCTTTATTATACACAAGTACAACACTTGTCTCTCTTATATATTTATATTTATAGACGGAGGTTCAAGAGAAAACCTCAAAAAAAAAACGGAAAACTGAAGAACTTTGTGGTAGCCTTTCATCTGGACGGTATGTACTTATGCATACAAGTAATTTGTAACATGCACAAGTGCATAATGCACTTGTGCATAAAAACCAAAAAAACAACATAATTTACCTGTATGCACAAGTGCATACCGTCCAATGCATACTATCCAGATGAAGGACTATCAGGGTGTTCCTCAGTTTTCCGTTTTTTTTTTAGGTTTTCCCTTGAACCTCCCTATATATATATATTATATATAACGATAATCAAATGAGAACCACAAAAATGTTGAGAACCTTAAGAACCAATCTCAAACATCTAATCACTTCAATCTAACAACCTTAATTAATGTTTCATATATAATTAAGGAAGGACGTGATTGTAATTTTTTCCTTTTCTTGATTATTTTATTTTTGTGTATACGATATAATTTATATGTAATAATAAGATATTTTAATTTTCATTAATTGATAATAATATTATATATCTCATTAGTTAATTGTATTATTAATTTAATTTTTTTACCCGCTTACTTTCTCACATATACATTATCTAATGGTAATGTATAGAAAAACATACATCTTTATAAAATATATTTGACTATTTATATAATAAAAACATCACATAGGAAAAGAAAATATAGTAAATATAAAGATATTGTAATTAAAACATCACCTTTGAATTCTGGAAACACCAAAGTTTTAATTCACACAATGAATAATACAATGTGAAACACCAAAGTTTTAATTGACACAATTTAGTTTTGTTTGAGATTGTAAAAAACAAAACATAGTTGATGTGAAATGTGATGTGAAAGCGAAACACTAAAGTGTTCTTTCATATTGTGAAACAAGATAATGTCGCTAAATTGAAACAATAAAATGTTGTCTTACAAGGTGAAACAATGTAGTATTGTTTCACAATTTTGAAAACAAAAGTTGGCGTGAAATGTGATGTGAAACACTAAAGTGTTGTTTCTTGTTGTGAAACAATACAATGTTGCTAATGTGAAACAATGTAGTGTTGTTTCATATTGTGAAATAATATAATGTCGATAAAGTGAAACAACATATTTTTGTTTTACAAGGTGAAACAATGTAGTGTTGTTTCACAAATGAAAACAAAACAAAAGTTAACGTGAAATATGATGTGAAACACTAAAGTGTTGCTTCATACTGTGAAACAACACAATGTTGTTAATGTGAAACAATGTAGTGTTGTTTCACATGGTGAAATAATGTACTGCTGTTTCACATGGTGAAACAATGTAGTGTTATTTCATATTGTGAAATAATATAATGTCGCTAAAGTGAAACAATAAACTGTTGTTTCACAATGTTAAACAATGTACTGTTGTTTCACAATGTTAAACAATGTACTGTTGTTTCACAATTTGAAAACAAAACAAAAGTTGACGTGAAATGTGACGTGAAACACTAAAGTGTTGTTTCATATTGTGAAACGACACAATGTTGTTAATGTGAAACAATGTAGTGTAAGTTTTACTTGGTGAAACAATGTATTGTTGTTCACAATGTGAAAAGAAACCAAAATGACTTGAAATGTGATGTGGAATACTAAAATGTTGTTTCACAAGGTGAAACAAAATACAATTAAATCATTTTTATTGTTTCATGTAAAAATTGCAATTATTAAAGAAAATGTAAAAAAATATAATGATACTCGTGTCAAATTAAAGAAAATAAAATGTTCGTTTTTTATATAAAATTTTTGATTAAAATTTTTACTGTTATTAATATAATTTTGATTTTAAAAGAAGGTGGTGTTTAATTTCAATTATATAATTTCAATAAGAGATAAAAAGTGAAGAGATTTACTTTTATGTCCTTTATGAGTTATGTTTGTTTGTAAATGACCTCATATATATACAATGTTATATTACAACTCTCATCATTGATTAATCTTGATTGTGGTTTAGATTAGTTCTTATTTTTCTCAACCTTTTTATGGTTCTCACTTCATTTAACCCCTGGAGGCAAGATTTAGGGACAGGGGGAGCACCAAGCTTAGATAATAACCGTCTATACCCGTTGCTTCTTTGCCCCTTCCTCCCTTGCCCCCATCGTCTCCTTACACTATTGTCGTCATTGTTGCCAAGAACCCATCAATATTTTCTTATCAAAATTTTAGTTTTATTATCTAATTTTCGATAATTTCAAGATAAGTATTTAAAGTTATAATTTAGGTTTCGACTATCAAACTATCGTAAATCAATGATACTATTATCATTTTGGTTATTTTACTTGAATTTGACGGTTATTTTTTATTTATATATGTGAAGCTTGAAGCCTTAAACGAATTTTTTTTCATATTTAGGATTAAGAAAATGTTAGCAAATTATTTATTGCTCTCTCTCTTTCTTTAAATATTTGTAGTTTTTTAGATTTAAATAGAATTTTTAATGAAATAAATGACATTTCTCTTCCTCAAGATTACATCTTTGCTCTCTCCGAGGCCTAACCACCCTATTGTATGCATATGTCACCACCTCCATAGACTACAAGAGTCTCAATTCTCTCTCTTTCTTATTTTATCATTTTCACTCTTTACAATCTTTTCTTTCTTACAAACAAATAACTTATTACTATATCCAAAAAATTAAAATTGAAAAACCCATGGGGTGCCATTGCACCCTCTGGTTCCTTACTAGCTCTGCCCTTATATATATATACATATATATATATATATAGTGTTTGGTTCATTTGAGAAATGGTAAATATATGAGAAATAGAGAAGTAATCCTAGTCATTCATATGGTTAAGATCGGATTTGACTAGTCAAATATTGCGGCTTTGACCGATCAAAAGTTGCGGCTTTGACTGGTCAAAAGTTGCGGCTATCCCAAAAATAGAAGGACAATTTCGTAAATTTTACAAAACACACGGGCTGTGTTCATATATGAACTATATGTTCATATATGAACTAGTGCAATTCACAACTGAACTCTTTTAACTGATTCATATATGAACCTTTGTGATTCATATATGAATCAGTTGAACTAACTAACAGATTCATATATGAATCTGTATGAATCACAAAGATTCATATATGAATCTGTATGAATCACAAAGATTCATATATGAATCTGTATGAATCACAAAGATTCATATATGAATCAGTTGAACTAATTAACAGATTCATATATGAATCTTTGTGATTCATACAGATTCATATATGAACTCATCCCGTGTATTTTACGAAATTACCCCTCTACCTTCTATAGACCACACAAGGAATTATCCGGTGCTTCGCGGTCAAAGCCGCAAATGTTGACCAGATGAATGGCTAAGATTACTTCTCTATTTCTCATATATTTATCATTTCTCAAATGAACCTCTCCCTATATATATATATATATATAGACACACAGAGAGAGAGAGAGAGAATTAGGTTCATTTGAGAAATGCTAAAAATATGAGAAATAAATAAATGTATAACACCCTAAAAATCAGAGTAAATTAAAACCTGAAAAACCTGGCAACATGACATTCGTATTGATATAAACCTCCCATAAAGGGGATCAGTCCTTGAGACTTTACAAAACCTGTACAGATATAGGGTTCATCAACAAACTAATCTAGACACCTATATCAAGATTACATCAGTTGACAATCCATACTTCACCAAAAGAATGGGACTTAACAAATGCCCAGATACAATACTAGTCATCTCAAAATGCCTCGAGACTAAACCCGTCTCTCCAAAACCCCGGCAACCCACCGCTAAGGGAAACCTGTTATACACATCATTTGAGAAAAAGTGTTAGGCTTAAAGCCTAGTGAGAACATATAGTTCATAAATCTCAAGAGATATAATCAAATGCATCAAAGTAAATCTTTTCAAAGGTTTAGTTATGCAAAATACAGTTCTTTGATAATAAATGGACAACCGGTCCAAAACACATCTTCCGATGACGGGGATTACCCGATTTACCAAGGATTATAGTGGAACACAAAGTAAGCCACAAATCCGAGTTATGAGCTAAATACATGGAACCATGGCCACGAACGCTTCGGTCTGTACTACGATGTGAGGGAGGCCCCCAAGGAACCAGTCATACTCGTTCGTTAGACTACATTTGACCCATGGCTAGTAACCGGCCTCACATAACCGTACCAAGTTGCCCCCGAAGATCAAATGTATCTAACTACAACAGAAGGGGCATATCCTTCCCAGCCATAAGCCGACTCGACACCTAGGGATCCACTAGTATGTTCATGACTTGTCACAATATTTCATGTGACCAACAAAGCTAGATAAATAGTTATCAACACATTTATATTTCAAAATGCCATTTTCCAGACCAACTGCTGGTAAGAAAGATAATCATAAACCAGTTTATATACATTCTTTCAATAAGCCACAAACATGGGCAAGTAAAACATCATTTCACTTCTGATAAGGCGGAACCCGTCATTTTAGTCAATACTGATCGGGAACCCCGAAAATCACCAAAAACTTCATTTATATCAAAATGTAGAGAACATAAAATCATACCGTAGAAATACTTCGGATTTCGCAAATAAGAGTTTTGACATGTATAAAGTTTGTAAAATGGTAGTAGGAACTCACCGGTAGGTTTTTAGAATAAAACCCGAAAAACCAAATAACGATCACGACGTAGAGGTGAAACTTAAAACACCGACCCCTTGCTAGAAACACCGCAAACTAGCAACCAAATGAAGCCTCGAAGATTGAAAGAAGAAAAAGGAGAAAAGGAAGAGAGAGAGACTGAGATCTTGAGATTTTTTTTATTAAAATTACCAAAATGAGATATTTATCAAAATATCTCATCAGTCCCAACACAGCGCACGACCCGTGCGCTTTCAAAGAAGTGAGGGCGCACGACCCGTGCACAAAGCCACTGCCGAGCCCCTGTCCCTTGCGCACGACCCGTGCGAAATTCCTGAAGGAGGGCGCACGACCCGTGCGCCCTGGAGGATAGTGCAGAAACCCCCTTTTTCTCTAATCATCTTCGCAAAACGGCCAAACGAAATTCGGGGTGTTACAATCCTCCCCAACTTGGGAATGATTTCGTCCCCGAAATCCCAACTACTCAAATAGGTAAGGATATCTTCGCTTCATATCCTCCTCGGCTTCCCACGTCACATTTGCTCCCCGGTGATGCTTCCACTGCACCTTGATCAAAGTGACCTCTTTGTGACGTAACTTCTTCGACTTTCTCTCTAAGATGGCGTCGGGTTCTTCCACACAACGGTTACCTTCGTCTACCCTTAACTCTGAAAGGGGAATGACGCTGTCTTCTACCGCCAAACATTTCCGGAGGTAGCAAACATGAAACGTGTTGTGTATTCTGCTCAACTCCGGTGGCAATTCCAACTGGTAGGCTTGCAATCCCACCCGTTGAAGCACTTTGAAAGGTCCGAGGAAACGGGGGCTCAACTTCCCACGTTTTCCAAACTGTATAATGCCCTTCCATGGCGATACCTTAAGCATAACGCGGTCGCCTACTTGGAATTCCATCGGTCGTCTCTTCTTATCGGCATAACTTTTCTGTCGATCCTAAGCCGCTTTCATTCTTTCACGAATGCACTTGACTTTATCGGCAGTCTCTTGCACGATTTCAGGTCCGGTGAACTGCTTTTCTCCCGCTTCAAGCCAGCACACGGGAGTCCGACACTTTCGCCCATACAATGCCTCAAAAGGTGCCATTCCAATACTCGAGTGGTAGCTATTGTTGTAAGCAAACTCCACCAAAGGCAGGTGAGAGTCCCAACTACCCCCGAAATCAATGACACAAGACCTCAACATGTCTTCCAAGGTTTGGATCGTTTGCTCGCTCTGCCCATCGGTTTGCGGATGGTAAGTCGTACTCAACTTAACTCGTGTACCAAGCTCTTTCTGAAACCCATCCCAAAAGTTCGAAGTGAACCGACTGTCGCGATCCGAGACGATTGACAATGGTATTCCATGCCTCGAGACCACTTCATCGATATAAAGTTTTGCTAACTTACCCATCGGTAAAGTCTCGCGCATAGGTAAGAAGTGAGCGCTCTTTGTCAATCAGTCAACTATCACCCAAACAGTATCGTGACCTCGAAGAGTTTTAGGCAACTTTGTCACGAAGTCCATGGTGATATGCTCCCACTTCCATTCGGGAATCTCTAAAGACTGTAGACTCCCATACGGTCGCTGATGTTCGTCCTTAACTTGCGAACACGTCACACAACGCTCAACGTAACGCGTCACGTCAAGTTTCATTACCGGCCACCAATAGTGCAGCTTCAAGTCCCTATACATCTTTGTACTCCCTAGATGAATGGAATACTTGGACTTGTGTGCATCTTCTAGCAATAGCTCACGATTACCCCCAATCTTGGGTACCCACACACGACCGTTGAACAGTTTTACTCCACGGCTATCTTCCGTTAAGAGTAAACGCTGTTTCGTCATGACTTCATCTTTTAGATTCTCTTCTAGCAGTGCTTCCACCTGTGATGTCTTGATCTTCTCAACAAGACTAGACACTAGCTCGATCCTCGAATGGGTAGTCCGAATACTCCCGCTATAGTCCTTTCGACTTAACGCATCGGCCACCACGTTCCCCTTACCGGGATGGTAAAGCAATTCACAGTCGTAATCTTTAAGTAACTCGAGCCACCACCTTTGCCTCATATTCAACTCTTTCTGATCAAAGACATATTTCAGGCTCTTGTGATCCGTGTATAGAGTGCATTTCGTGCCGTATAGGTAATGTCGCCAAAGCTTCAAAGCGAACACCACCGCCGCTAACTCCAGATCATGAGTTGGATAATTCTGCTCATGTATTTTAAGCTGCCTCGAGGCATAAGCGATCACCTTGCCTCGTTGCATCAACACACAACCCAGTCCCATCTTTGAAGCATCGCTGTAAACCACGAAATCTTCCGATCCTTCAGGTAACGTCAAGATCGGAGCTTCACAAAACTTCTTTTGAAGGATCCGGAACGCCTTCTCTTGGGTTTCGGTCCATTCAAACTTCACATTCTTCCGAGTCAGAACTATCAAGGAAGAAGCGATCTTTGAAAGGTCTTGGATAAATCTCCTGTAGTATCCCGCCAGACCCAAGAAACTTCGGATCTCGGACGGACTCTTAGGAGGCTCCCAATTCATCATAGCTTCAATCTTGGAGGGGTCTACTTTCACTCCGACCCGAGTGACTACGTGACCCAGAAACTGTACTTCTTTAAGCCAAAAGTCGCACTTGGAAAACTTGGCGTACAACCTTTCTTTTCTCAACACTTCCAGAACTTCACGCAAATGTTGCTCGTGCTCTGACTCACTCTTGGAGTACACTAGTATGTCATCAATGAATACAATGACCGACTTGTCGAGGAATGGTCGGCACACTCTATTCATTAAGTCCATAAACACAGCTGGTGCGTTCGTTAGACCAAAAGGCATTACAAGAAACTCGAATAAACTTCTTGGAACATACGATCTCGGCATGATTGTTTGACAACCAATCCATGCCGACCACAACATCAAAACCCCCGATTAACATCGGCAATAGATCGATCGAGAATTCTCTCCCTTCGATACTAAGAGTACACTGCTTCAGAACATCGTGGATCAGAACTTGACTACCATCGGCTATTTCTACCACTAATGCATCCTCAAGACTAGTAGTGGGCATAGAAATTTTCTGACGGAACAATTCAGATACGAAAGAGAAACTGGCACCTGTATCGAATAAAATACGAGCAGGTACAGATTTTATAAGAAAAGTACCCGATACCACATCAGCGGATGCCCTGGCCTCATCGGCCGTCATCTGAAAAGCTCGACCCGGAACCCTCGGAGGGTTCTCCTTCTTTGCCGCCACACTACCCGACTTGAGCTTCGGGCAATCTCTCTTCACATGCCCCGGTGCCTTACACTCGAAGCAGACCATCCTCACGACAGAACAGTCACGGGCGGTGTGATCATTCTTACCACAATTGAAGCAGAATCTAGAAGTGGAGTTACAGTTACCATGGTGCTTGGTTCGACACTTCGGGCACCACTTTGCTTCTTGATAACTGCTGAAGTTGCGGTTTCCGACAAAAGGTCGGGTCCGCTTGGGAGGTACTGAACTGCTCTCCCACTTTCTCTTATCAAACACCTCCACTGCTTTCTCAGATTTGCTTCTCGCGAACATCTCTTCCATGAACTGAGCTTCCTCGACCATCTCTCGGAGGTTAGAAGCTTTGGAATTGTGGACCATAGATTGCATGTTCGCGGGTAAGTCATTGAGATATGCTTTCATCTTGTCTTTCTCTGTTGGGGCAGCGTGCCCCACCAGACCAAGCTTCTCCATGAACTGACGGGTATACTCCCTCACCGTTAGGCTTCCCTTTACTAGAGACCGGAATTCTTTCTCGATTTGATCCATAGTTCTTTCATTGCAAAATTCTTCTAACAACTTTTCCTTGAAATCGGCCCAAGACAACTGAGCCAACACCGTAGGAGATAGGGTGGATTGGATGACATTCCACCATATGAGCGTAGTATCCCTCAGCAATTGGGTACTGAACCGCACTCTCTGATCATCTCCGCATTCGGAAGAGCCAAAAGCTTGCTCAACCGCTCGGATCCATTTTACACACACGACCGGGTCATCAGAACCAAAGAACTCTGGAGGTCCGCAACCCAGAAATGACTTGTAGGAACAACTTTTCCTATTTCCCGGAGCACCAATAATCCTGCGCTCCTCAGCCCTGACCCCTTCACCAGCGCCTCCAGAACCCACTACAATGTTCTCCACAACCGTCTCACTTCTACGATTGTTCACATCGCGGTCCTCAATCACTTTCAGCAGAAACTCTTGCTGCTTTTCCATCTCTTCCCTCATTGCCAACATCATGCTGGCCATCAACTCGGACTGGGGGTTAGCATCCCCGATGACTGGGTGGGACGAAGCCAGGTCTACTCGCGGAATGACCTCTGGCCCCCCACCTAGCCTTTGCTGAACAAGTGGTCGCACAACAACCTCAACTCCTTCTGGCTGACCAGCTGTAGAGGTTGTCGCTTCTAGACCATCAACACGCGTACGCGGTCTACCACGCGTATTCACCATACTGAACGGCTTCACAGAACAGAGAAAGAGATAAGAGAGAGATTTAATAAAAACAAAGGAAACGTACTACCACATCACCAATTGTCATATTAACAGCAAACCAAACACTCTTTCGTAGAATATCCTCATAATAACATTAGCTAAGTGAAATTATGAACATATAACACATAACGGTTCTTGTCACCACCACTACAACGCCTGATAAACGTACTTTCCGTCGACTCTGAGACTAACCCAACTTAGAAGCTCTACCCAATCTCGCAGATCAATTCTTAGCATACTCAGTCTAAGTCTAGACATCTTACATTCATGCCTAGTTCGCTTAAACTAGGGCTCTGATACCAACTTATAACACCCTAAAAATCAGAGTAAATTAAAACCTGGAAAACCTGGCAACATGACATTCGTATTGATATAAACCTCCCATAAAGGGGATCAATCCTTGAGACTTTACAAAACCTGTACAGATATAGGGTTCATCAACAAACTAATCTAGACACCTATATCAAGATTACATCAGTTGACAATCCATACTTCACCAAAAGAATGGGACTTAATAAATGCCCAGATACAATACTAGTCATCTCAAAATGCCTCGAGACTAAACCCGTCTCTCCAAAACCCCGGCAACCCACCGCTAAGGGAAACCTGTTATACACATCATTTGAGAAAAAGTGTTAGGCTTAAAGCCTAGTGAGAACATACAGTTCATAAATCTCAAGAGATATAATCAAATGCATCAAAGTAAATCTTTTCAAAGGTTTAGTTATGCAAAATACAGTTCTTTGATAATAAATGGACAACCGGTCCAAAACACATCTTCCGATGACGGGGATTACCCGATTTACCAAGGATTATAGTGGAACACAAAGTAAGCCACAAATCCGAGTTATGAGCTAAATACATGGAACCATGGCCACAAACGCTTCGGTCTGTACTACGATGTGAGGGAGGCCCCCAAGGAACCAGTCATACTCGTTCGTTAGACTACATTTGACCCATGGCTAGTAACCGACGTCACATAACCGTACCAAGTTGCCCCCGAAGATCAAATGTATCTAACTACAACAGAAGGGGCATATCCTTCCCAGCCATAAGCCGACTCGACACCTAGGGATCCACTAGTATGTTCATGACTTGTCACAATATTTCATGTGACCAACAAAGCTAGATAAATAGCTATCAACACATTTATATTTCAAAATGCCATTTTCCAGAACAACTGCTGGTAAGAAAGATAATCATAAAATCAGTTTATATACATTCTTTCAATAAGCCACAAACATGGGCAAGTAAAACATCATTTCACTTCTGATAAGGCGGAACTCGTCATTTTAGTCAATACTGATCGGGAACCCCGAAAATCACCAAAAACTTCATTTATATCAAAATGTAGAGAACACAAAATCATACCGTAGAAATACTTCGGATTTTGCAAATAAGAGTTTTGACATGTATAAAGTTTGTAAAATGGTAGTAGGAACTCACCGGTAGGTTTTTAGAATAAAACCTGGAAAACCAAATAACGATCACGACGTAGAGGTGAAGCTTAAAACACCGACCCCTTGCTAGAAACACCGCAAACTAGCAACCAAACTAAGCCTCGAAGATTGAAAGAAGAAAAAGGAGAAAAGGAAGAGAGAGAGACTGAGATCTTGAGATTTTTTTTATTAAAATTACCAAAATGAGATATTTATCAAAATATCTCATCAGTCCCAACACAACGCACGACCCGTGCGCTTTCAGAGAAGGGAGGGCGCACGACCCGTGCGTAAAGCCACTGCCGAGCCCCTGTCCCTTGCGCACGACCCGTGCGAAATTCCTGAAGGAGGGCGCATGGCTGGAGGATAGTGCAGAAACCCCCTTTTTATCTAATCATCTTCGCAAAACGGCCAAACGAAATTCGGGGTGTTACAAAATTATCCTAGCCCTTTATCTGGTCAACATTTGCGGCTTTGACCGTGAAGCACCGGATAATTCCTTACGTGGTCTGTAGAAGATAGAGGGGTAATTTCGTAAAATACGTGGGACGAGTTCATATATGAGCCTGTATGATTCACATATGAATTATATATTCATATATGAACCGGTGTAATTCACATATGAACTATACGTTCATATATGAATTAGTTAATTAGTTCATATGTGAATCACAAAGATTCATATGTTAATTAGTTCAACTGATTCACATATGAGCCTACAGTTAATTAGTTCATATATGAATCATAAATGTTCATATATGAATCAGTTAAAAGATTTCATAGGTGAATTACGCTCGTTCACATATAGTTCATATGTGAATTATATAGGTTCATATATGAACTCGCCCCGTGTATTTGTAAAAATTACGAAATTGTCCTTCTATTTTTGGAATAGCCATAACTTTTGACCAGTCAAAACTATAATTGTTGACCAGTCAATGACGCAATATTTGACCAGTTAAAACCGATCTTGACCGAATGAAAGACTACGATTACTTATCTATTTCTCATATATTTAGCATTTTTGAAATGAACCTCTCCCTATATATATATATATATATATATAGGGTTAAATCAAGTGAGAACCACAAAAAGGTTGAGAACTATAAGAACCAACCTCAACCACAATCAAGATTAATCAATGGTGAGAGTTGGGAGGTAATATTTTGCATATATGGTGTCATTTACATACAAACAAAACTCTTAAAATGGCATAAAAGTAAATCTATTCACATTCTATCTCTTATTGAAATTATATAATTTAAATTAAACACCACATCATTTTTAAATCAAAATTATATTAATTACAATAAAATTTTAAATCAAAAAATTTATATAAAAAGCGAACGTTTTATTTTTTTTTTAATTTGAAACGAGTATCATTATATTTTTTTTAATAATTGCAATTTTTACATGAAACAATAAAAATGAGTTAACTTGTAATGTTGTTTCACCTTGTTAAACAATATTTTAGTACTTCATATCACACTTCACGTCAATTTGGTTTCTTTTCACATTGTGAAACAATAGTACATTGTTTCACCATGTGAAACAACATTAACAAAATTGTGTTGTTTCACAATATGAAAAAACACTTTAGTGTTTCACATCACATTTCTCGTCAACTTTTGTTTGTTTTGTTTTCAAATTGTGAAACAACACTACATTATTTCACCTTGTGAAACAACAATTTATTGTTTCACTTTAACGATATTATATTATTTCACATTATGAAAGAACATTACATTGTTTCACCATGTGAAACAGTAGTATATTGTTTCACCTTGTGAAACTACACTACATATTTCACCATGTGAAACAACGCTACATTCTTTCACATTAACAACATAGTTTGTTTCACAATATGAAACAACACTTTAATGTTTCACATCACATTTCATGTCAACTTTGGTTTTGTTTTGTTTTCAAATTTTGAAACAACATTACATTGTTTCACCAAAAAATTATTGTTTCTTTTTAGTGACAATATATTATTTTACAATATGAAATAACACTACATTGTTTCACATTAGTAACATTGTTTTGTTTCACAATATGAAACAACAATTTAGTGTTTAACATCACATTTCACGTCAACTTTTGTTTTCAAAATTGTGAAACAACACTACATAACATTTTATTGTTTCACTTTAGCGACATTATATTGTTTCACAATATGAAAAAAGACTTTAGGGGGCGTTTGGTTCGCAGGATTCCGCCGGAATCTGGTGGAATTGGAATGGTCAATTCCATTGACCGAATTCCGTCGTGCTGTTTGGTTGCCAAGGGAATGGAATTGAATTCCATGAAATCCTTAGATTAAGGAATTGGTCATTCCATTTGAAAATGGATATAATTGAATTCCATTCCATCATGGTTTTTCAAAAAGACAAAAATACCCTCCAAACTTTTTCTAACAAAATTAAAACCCATCAGATGTGGATTTGGTTTCCTCTCTCTCCTCTCTCTCTCTCTCCTCTCTCTCCTCTCTCTCTCTCCTCTCTCTCTCTCCTCTCTCCTCTCTCTCTCTCCTCTCTCTCTCTCCTTTCTCCTCTCCTCTCTCTCTCCTCTCTCTCCCTCTCTCCTCTCTCTCTCTCTCCTCTCTCTCTCTCTCCTCTCCTCTCTCTCCTCTCCTCTCTCTCTCCTTTCTCATTTCTCTATCCTCTCTCTCTCTCCTCTCTCTCTCTCCTCTCTCTCTCCTCTCCTCTCTCCTCTCCTCTCCTCTCTCTCTCCTCTCCTCACTCTCTCTCTCTCTCTCTCGGTATTTAAAAAAAATAAATAAATAAAAATAAAAGAAAGGGTATTCCAAGGGAATGGAATTGAATTCCATTCCAATTAAACAGACATATTCCAATTCATTTGACTGATTACATTCCATTCCTTCCAACTAAACAGTTGGTCAAACCTGAAAACATTCCATTCCAATTCCTTCCAGATTCCAATTCAATTGACAGATTCCATTCCATCAGAAATCATTTTGCGAACCAAATGCCCCCTTAGTGTTTCTGTAACACCCCCGCCCCGTGTATCCTTAGGCGGGAGGTGTACAATTCGAAAATCAGTTCAAAATTCAAAACACCACAATTCAGAGTTGTACTAAGTTTCCCAATAATAAAAGTTAACTTAAATCTAAACTTAAACATAATTATAAACTCATAATGTTATCGATTGAAATGATCCCAAAAGATTATACAAACCCGATATAGAAAAGTTGATCTTAAGTTCTTTTTACTCCCAATGATATCTCTATCATTCAACCCTTTCCCTAGAGTGGAACCTGAACTTGCCGAGGAAACAGAAGAAACCTCGGTTGAGCAAAGTTGCTCAGTGGGCGAATAATGTGCATAAACATGTGAACATAATATAAGTTCAAAAAAAAGTTAACGTAAAACAATCGTAGTGAAACTATTTTGAACATGAATAAAGAATGTACAAAAAATTTTCTTTAAAAAAAATCAACAAGTCACCCGTATTGCTATAATATGTTGTCTAATCGGATGATCAGTCCAATCAAACTTGGAATGTCAATGTCGGGCACAATACCACCCATTCCCCGATAACCACTTCAGTTCTGGTATTCGGCTCTATCCGGTAATCGGTTCTATCCGGTAACCAATTTAGTTATGGTATTCGGCTATATCCAGTAATCGGTTCTATCTGGTAACCATACATCTTATGGTATTCGGCTCTTGGATGCATCCTACGCCCCCTATTTGGTTTGGCCTTAGCCTTTACGAGAACGCCATGGTCATTAATAGCCACCACGGAAGGCATCTCAACACCCGTGGCCCAAGTGTTGACTGTAATTCAAAATCAAGAAAACTCGTGTCGTTAAAAATTAATGTTTCAATATATGATAAAACCACATTTCATAATAATCTAAACAACCGGAAACAGATTCGTTCAATATATCCAAATCGACCGAAAATGGATCATATCTTCAAAAATCAGTTTATTCTAAAATCATGCAATTTTCGTAAAGCATGAAGTCAATAATCAAAAAGTAAAACTCTTTCAACAATATGTTCGAATTAGGAATCGTATTCAAATGATTAACATATACTCAACTTTGAAACAAAAGAATTGTTTCCTATGCAAGTACTCAAAACCATAAGGTTCGGAGCCACTTCTATCAAGATGGATGAAACTTTAGGAATGTAATCGGTTACCCTCGAGTCAAGAAAATAGAATATCCATACCTTAGTTATCCCTTTCCTTACTTCCGATCACCTACAATCATTTAATAAGACATTTAACTAATGCTTAACACAAACATTAAGATCCTAGACACCATTTCCAAAATCTCATTTTCGACTTGAAAACAGAAAGTGACAGCTCCTATATGCCTTAAATTACGATATATTTCTTCCATTTAGAAGACAAATTGGACACTATCATCTAAATGAAAGTTATACATTGATATCTTAGGTTTCTACAACAATTAGATTCATGCAATTCGGAGCTACGAGTAGACCGGTACAACCTTTACAAAAACAGTGTGTAGGTTCTTGTGTACACTATGAACTGATTAGGAAACTCAGTGCTTTGACACATTTAACTCATAATTAGGACTTTCACTCTTCATAAAAGTTTTGAAGGACATTATAAGATTTCCAAAGGTATATCGTACACCTCATTTGGACCAACGGTTGATTTTCTACGATTTTTTTTATAACAGGACATAAACTTTAAACTACAAAAGTCTCTCAAACATTTCGTCAAACACTTGTTGAGCAACCTAACATTGAACCTCAAATCCGTTTTTTATGGTTCCAATCCTTAATCCATGACCTTATTAAAGTATTCTAACCACAATTTATTAACACCAAACATGTTCATTACCAATTATATACCATATAGCTCAAAACCATAACTTCCAACATAATTGAACTATATCCTTAATTGCGTGAAGAATGTTTACCTCAAATAACCAAAATTTCTTCAATTTGATTCCTTTAAGTCCTAATTGAACTAACTCAGCCCCTACACATCATAATACAAAGATTTAACATAAGTTTAATCAACCCAAAACAAGAATCAAAATCTAAAATGAAATTACGTTGACAATCTAGCTCAAATCTTCAAAAACCAACTAATTTGATGATTTCTTCACTTGATTTAGATTTGATGGAGTGATCTCTTGAAGAAATGAGGGAAACATACATGAAGAAATAAATATTAGGGTTCAAAATGAATTTCATGAATTTTTGGGAGTATTTATATTTTCCCATATTTCATTTTGGCCCCTCATGTCTAGTTTCTCAACTTTGTGCCATAATAGGAATTTATTTGACATTTTAAGTTAAGTTTAGTTCCACTTTGTACGCGTATGACCCTTTATATGACCATGTATCACAAAATTAGTCTAAAGTACAAGTCGGTTAAGCATAGGGTACAAATATGTTATGCACAATTGCACCCAAAATTTACTAAACATAACTTGTACGAGTTAACGAAACCCATGTGTTATAATTTTCCCCTCCTAAAAAGAAAATTTTTTCCCCGAAATTGAGATAGGTTGGAGGACTTTCATGAATCGAAGAGATACGGGTACTCCTTTCGCATAGATTCTCCCTTTCCTATGTAGTTTCCTGCTCGGAAAGATTTTTGCCATAACACTTTCATGAACGGTATTATCCTTTGTCGCACTTGTCTCTCTTCTCAATTAGTTATCGCCTCTGGTTCTTCAATATAAGAGAAATATCTTTCGATATTGTCTAACGGATAATCAATCACATGAAGGGTGATAATGATATCTGCGGAGCAACGATATATGGAAAACGTTGTGGATGTGTGATAGTTGAGGAGGTAACGCTATGCGATACACCATCTCTCCAACTCGTTCAAGTATTTCGAAGGGTCTGATATATCTCAGACTGAGTTTACCTTCGATTATGAATCTACGAATACCCCGCATTGGTGAAACTTTTAGGAAGACGTGATCACCCGTTTGGAACTCTAATTGTTTTTAATGCTTTTCCATGTAACTTTTCTCCCAAGATTGAGCCTCTTTCATTTTCTTCCTGGCGATCTCGACTTGTTCGGTAATACTTCGGACAAATTTGTGTCCTTTGATAGCTCGTTCCCCAACTTCATTCCAACAAGTAGAAGTTCTACATTTTCGACCATATAAAGCTTTGTACGGAGCCATGTCGATACTGGTCTGCCAGCTATTGTTATACGTGAACTCCACGAGATGTAAATACTTGTCCCATAGCACAGGCCTGTAACATATCTTTTAGGGTATAAATAATTCGTCCAATCTGACCACCTGTTTGTGGATGATAAGTTGAACTCATAGTCAATCGCGTACCCTAAGCCTGGTGAAGACTTTTCCAGAATCGAGAAGTGAATCGTGAATCTCAATCCAATGTGATAGAAATTGGCATGTCGTGCGATCTCACGATTTCCTACTGGAATAGATCGAACAATTTACTAACTGTGTTTATCCCTTGAATAGGTAGGAAATGAGTCGACTTTGTGAAACAGTCAGCTACTACCCATATAACATCATGTCGTCTATGTAACACCCTAAAAATTTAGGTGAAATAAAAATTCGAAAATTCGGCAATATGACGTCTAAAATACTAGGATCCAAATACCCTGTAAATATAATCTTCCAACAATATGAATCCAACATATAGACAACAAAAACCCACTTAAAGATGAGTTAGGTTGCAACAACAAGTTTGCAAAACAATGGGACGATAATGTTACAACAACCTACTTAATCTAGAATCAATTCCAAACTAGATTAAAATGGGTGTTGCAATCTCGTTATAAACTCTCTTCACAAAAATCCCCAAAAGAACGGCACATCGAGAACTCCTACGTGCCCGATTGACAAGCCCGACAACCTAATTTCCACCACGAGTAGGATCTGTGTGAAAACAACAACCACGACAAGTCTTAGGACAAAGGATAGTGAGATCTCATAAGTATATAATTCACAACAAGATATTATAAAACAATAATCGTGTTACCGAACTTCTTGCCTCACAATTAAACAATTCCACCGCGACAATGTTCTCGAACCTGAACATAAACATACAAGAGATAACCCTTGAAAATACGGGGGGGACCCATTCCCATCGGGGTGACATGTACACGGGAGTGGAGTCACCCATGATGTTATTGGATTACACCTCATGTCCCGGTCCTAGTTCCCATGCCATCAAGACATCACAACCTCAAACCATACTCATTGCCTTTATTGCCTACTCCGTCGAGTTACACCTCAAGGTCTTACGGGACATTATTGCCTATCCAAGACTAGATGAGTTACACCTCAAGGGCCCACGTCCCCCTATTGCCTACTCGCTAGTAAACCACAAACGACCTACAACAATGGTCCTCTTTCGCATACAACTATATCCTCGTGCACAAGGACATAGAAGTCGTATTCTTATCAGGTGATCACATACTGATTTAATACGCACATAAATCATATAGCCATCCATAGACCCTTCCTTTTTGACTCAGACAATAATGCACATTATATGAGATTTTGTAAAGTTAAGACCACATGTCGTTCCGTAAATAACTATTCCCTTTCACTTTACACATAGCTCATCAACCATACTCCCAAGTGATACCATAGCAACATATTATATCTCTCATACATATTTTCAAAAACTCTAGCATTCTAGGTCAAACCTATAAAATAGGATCTATTCTCATATTACCCGCATGTATGTGTAGATTAAGTCAAGAAAGTGTCAAATAAGCACATAGACAAAAGAAATAGAGTATAAATAGGAAACTCATTTTCTAGGGTTTGTAAAGTAAAAACCCTATAGGAATGAGTCAAGATCAAGAATATCATAAGCACATCCATATATTAGTATTTATTACAAGTAATTATGCTCATAATCTTAAAAAGGTTAAGAACTCACAAATTAGGGTTTGTAAAGAGAAAACCTTAAGAATGGATGACTTGAGGGAGCTCTACTTCACTTAGAGATTTAATGGCACCAAGGATCACTTTAATCACTTCAACAACCTTCCTTGAGTCTCTTAAATGCTAGGGTCACTTGTATAATTAAATGAGGGGAGAGGGGAGAGGAGAAAGGGGAAAAATCGCCTAGAGAGCTAAGGGAAGCGATCTGCAGATTTTGGGTTCAAAGTGATATGTTTTAGGCTTGAAAATCGACAAAGAAGGCAGAATCCCGTCCCCTTCATGCGACAATGCCCTCGTCGACTTTGCCCTTGGCATTGTCTTCGGGCAATGTCTCCCGATCCCTACCCCTTATGGTACCACTTCTGCGACTATGCCTTTGGCGACTATGCCACGACATTGTCGCCGGGCAATGTCTCCCTCCTCCCCTTTGCCACGGTACCTCCGCAACGACTATGCCCTTGGCGACTATGCCACGACATTGTCGTTGGGCATAGTCGCACCTGTCCCCCAGGCTGCTGATTGATCGACGATAAGGTGCTCAACAAGTCCCAACCTCGGTTTCCTCACGACTCCTTACGGGAGATAAATACTCAAAATCATGAGATTACAAAAGTCTAAGCACAATTCCTTTCACATTAAACACATAAATACATGCACACCCTTTATATAATAATTGTCGTTACGAAATAAACATGCAAATGCACATAAAGAGTTATAAACCACCGATGGTCCTAAAAGTAAGAGGTTAACAGGTTGCTATGGCTCGAAGAGGTAGATTAAGACGCGAAGAGACACATACTAAGGAAAACAGGATGTTACAATCCTCCCCCACTAAGAATAGACTTCGTCCCCGAAATCTTACGCTACTCGAAAAGATGAGGATACCGCTTCTTCATATCCTCCTCTGCTTCCCACGTCACGTTCGCGCCCCGGTGATGTTTCCATTATACCTTCACCATAACCCCCTCTTTATGGCGGAGTTTCTTCGTTTCTCTCTCTAAAATGGTTTTCGGCTCTTCGATGCAACGATTGTTGTCTACTCGAATTTCGGACAATGGAATGACGTTTTCTTCTTCTTCTAGATATTTCCAAAGATAACAAATGTGGAATGTAGGATGAATTCCACTCATCTCAGGCGGTAGATCAAGCTTGTAGGCTTGGAGCCCCACACGCTCAATGATAGGAAAGGGTCCGAGAAAACGAGGGCTTAGCTTTACTCGCTTCCTAAACCTTATAATTCCTTTCCAAGGCGACACCTTCAACATCACCAGATCACCCACTTGAAATTCCATAGGCCGCCTCTTTTTGTCCGCATAACTCTTTTGGCGGTCTTGGGCCGCCTTCAACCGTTCTCGAATGCTCTTTACCTTGTCCGCCGTTTCTTGTACCACTTCTGGTTCGGCAAATTGCTTCTCGCCCGCTTCAATCCAACACGTCGGCGTCCTACATTTCCGAGCATACAAGGCCTCAAACGGTGCCATGCCCAAACTTGAATGGTAACTGTTATTGTAAGAAAATTCCACCAATGGAAGGTGAGAGTCCCAATGCCCTCCAAAGTCAATAACACACGATCGAAACATGTCTTACAATGTTTGAATTATCCGTTCGCTTTGTCCATCCGTTTGAGGATGGTACGCCGTGCTCAATTTCACCTTTGTTCCCAATTCCCTTTGAAACACACCCCAGAAATGGGAAGTGAAATGACTGTCCCGATCGGACATAATATACAATGGTACTCCATGCCTCGAGACCACTTCGTTGATATAAAGACTTGCTAATTTGTCCAGCGGTAGTGTTTCCCTCATGGCCAAAAAGTGCGCGCTTTTCGTCAAACGATCCAATACCACCCAAATGGTGTCGTGGCCCTTCAATGTATTCGGTAACTTTGTTACACAGTCCATTGTTGGTGCTCGACCTTCACTAACGAACAAGTAAGGCATTTCTCCACGCAATTCGCCACATTGATCTTCATAACCGGCCACCAAAAGTTTAGATTCAAGTAACTATACATCTTTGTGCTCCCGGGGTGAATGGAATACCTTGATTTGTATGACTCTTCCAAAAGTAGCTTCCGACATTCCCCCAATTTGGGTACCCAAACTCGTCCTTGAAAGAGTTTCAATCCTCTACCATCTTCCGTCAAGTTGAGGTGTTGTTTCGTCATTGCTTCATCTTTGAGATTCGTTTCGAGAATTGCTTCGGCTTGAGCGTTCTTTATCAAGTCCATAAGGTTTGAGATGATCTCAATCCTTGCCAAAGAGGTTTTCACTGATCCACTATAATCTTTCCGACTTAATGCGTCCGCCACAACATTTGCTTTGCCCGGGTGATATTGAAGCTCATAGTCATAATCATTCAAAAATTCTAACCATCTTCTTTGATGCATGTTCAACTCCTTTTGATCAAAAATATACTTCAAACTTTTGTGATCGGTGTAAAGCGTGCACTTCGTACCGTATAAGTAGTGACGCCACAACTTCAAGGCGAACACAACCGCCGCCAATTCGAGGTCATGCATTGGGTAATTCTTCTCGTACTCCTTCAACTGCCTTGAAGCGTACGCTATCACTTTACCTCTTTGCATGAGGACACAACCTAATCCCATTTTGGATGCATCGCTAAAGACGACAAAGACTTCCGTTCCCTCGGGTAAGGATAAGATCGGAGCTTCGCATAACCTTCGTTGCAAGGTACGGAAAGCCTTCTCTTGAACGTCGGTCCAGACAAACTTCACGTTCTTCTGAGTCAACGCGGTCAATGATGAGGCGAGTCCCAAAAAGATCTAGATCTCGGTTGGACTTTTCGGAGGCTCCCAGTTTGTCATCGCCTCTATTTTCGCAGGATCTAATTTCACTCCCTCACGGGTCACCACATGGCCGAGAAATTGAACTTATCGCAACCAAAATTCTCATTTGGAGAATTTGGCATAAATTCTCTCCCTTCTCAGAACTTCTAAAACTTCTCTCAGATATTGTTCGTGCTCCTCTTCATCCTTGGAGTACACCAAGATGTCGTCGATGAACACTATGACCGACCGGTCCAGAAATGGTCTACATACACGGTTGATCAAATCCATAAATATGGCCGACGCATTCGTCAAACCAAAAGACATGACTAGGAACTCGTAGTGCCCATAACGAGTCCTAAATGCCGTCTTCGGAACATCCTCCTCTCGCACTTTCACTTGATGATACCCCAACCTAAGATCAATCTTGGAAAAACATCCAGCCCCTTGTAATTGATCAAAGAGGTCGTCTATTCGGGGTAGCGAATACTTGTTCTTGATGGTCACCTTGTTCAATTCTCGGTAGTCGATGCACATGCGCATCGACCCGTCATTCTTCTTCACAAATAGTACCGGAGCTCCCCACGGAGACGAGCTCAGCCTCACAAACCCCTTTTCTAGCAACTCTTGAAGTTGGGACATCATTTCCTGCATTTCGGTCGGCGCGAGGCGATACGGTGCACGAGCTATTGGTACTGCTCCTGGAATTAAATCAATCCGAAATTCCACTTGCCGCTCGGGTGGCAAGCTCGATAGATCCTCCGGGAATACGTCCGGAAATTCATTGACAATTCTCACATCCTCTACCTTCTTATTTTCGGCCTTGGCATCCAACACAAATGCTAGGTACGAAGGATACTTCTTGCTTTGATGGATGAGATGATGGCTACTTCACCCTTCCGCTTTTCACCATACACGAAGATGAAGTCACCATCCCGGATGGGAATCCGTATGAGCTTCTTTGAGCATAAAATTTTCGCTTGATGCTTTGCCAACCAATCCATCCCGATCACCACGTCGAAACTCCCGATGGTCATGGGAAGCAAGTCGACCATAAAAGGTTCGCCACTAATCTCTAGACGACAATCTTTCAAAATATCACTCAAGATTACTTATTCCCCATTGGCTACTTCTATGACTAACGCGTCACGAAGGGTACTAATAGGTACACTTAAGGATTTACAAAATATAACAGATACGAAAGAGAAATTTGCACCGGAATCAAACAACACTCTAGCGGGTGTGGAGTTGAGTAGAAACGTACCCGACACCACATCAGCGGTCTCCTTCGCTTCCTCCTTTGTCATTTGGAAAGCCCTTCCCTAAGCCTTGGGAACGACTTCTCTCTTTGGTTGGCTTCCCGAACTTCCTCCACCTACTACAACCCTCCTCAGCTTGGGACACTCTCTTCGGACAAGGCCCGTCTCCTTGCATTCATAACAGATTGTCTCCCGAATGGAGCACTCGGTACTGATGTGACCCAGTTTTCCGCATTTGAAACACGAGACCGGACTAGGGTTGGGGTTGGAGTTACTCTTGCAGAAACCGAAATGTTTGCTTTTGCATTTGGGACACCACTTTGCTTCACGATGATTTTCGACACCTTTACCTCCCGATTGAAATTTTGGTTTCTTGACCGAACTTGGCGGGCTCTCCCACCTTCTCTTTTATCCCACTCTCGTCTTCTCTTCCTTATCTTGCGCATAGAGTCTCTCCATAACCTTGGCCTCCTCGATGGTCTCTCGAATATTGGAGGCTTTGGAGTTGCGGACCATTGACAATATATCCGCGGGTAGGCCCTTTAAGTAGGCCTTTACCTTTTCCTTCTCGGTCGGGACTACATGTCCCACCAAATTCAATTTTTCCATAAACAGTCGAGTGTACTCTTTTACCGATAAGTTCCCCTTCTTGATGGATCGGAACTCTTCCTCTAATAGGTCCATCTCTTCTTCATTGCAGTATTCTTCCAACAACTTTCTCTTGAGCTCAGCCCAAACCATCTTGGTTAACACAGACTCTTCCATTGTTACGGTGAACACATTCCACCATGTTAAAGCCGAACCCCGGAGCATTTGAGACCCATACTTCACTTTCTGGCTCTCATCACAATCACAAGCTCGGAAGGCCTGCTCAATTTCCCTGAGCTAGTTCATACACTTTACGGGCTCGTCTGTACCGTCAAACTCCGGTGGTTTGCAATAAAGAAATGATTTGTACGAGCACCCCTTTCCCGGTTGCCTCGTTTCCAAGGTCACCAATCCTTTCGTGCGGTTCTCGTCTCCAGTACCCCCGGATCCCGCAATAATCACGTTTTCTTCAATCGTCTCATCATGACGGTGGTTCACCTCTCGGTCTTCAAGTAGCTTCATGAACAACTCTTGTTGTTTCTCCGTGGTCTCGTTCATAGCCCGCATCATATCCATCATCTGTGTCTGAGGGGTTGTCTAAGTTAGAATTGGATCAACAGTGGCAATGATGGTTCTCGGAACCAGTTCCACCCTTCCGACTAACATAGGTGGGATTGGGGATTCGACCGTTACAGTCGGATTCGGCCTATCGGCCGTGGATTCGGTCACATCTTGACCCTCCGGTGACGCTTGAAGATGAATCCGAGTATTTACCATTCTCGTCTATCATCAAACCAAAAGAGGGTGAGAGAAGGGTTATACAAGAATGCACACAAGAAACGTACTAATACAAGTTATCGATCATCATAATCATAGTAATTCAAGCATGCTCACGTAGAAATACATTCATAATAACAGTAGAAAATTGAAATTATGAACGGACACTACATAAAGATTCTCGTTACCACTTTCACAATTCTCAACAAAGCATTTTCCGTCGACTCTAAGACTGCCCCATCTTAGAAGTTCTACCCAATTCTCACACCTTATTGCCTAATAGTCTCAGCTTAAGTCTAGGCATTGAGATTACATACCTAGTTCAATTAAACTAAAGCTCAAATACCAACTTATAACACCCTAAAAATTTAGGTGAAATAAAAATTCGAAAATTCGGCAATATGACGTCTAAAATACTAGGATCCAAATACCCTGTAAATATAATCTTCCAACAATATGAATCCAACATATAGACAACAAAAACCCACTTAAAGATGAGTTGGGTTGCAACAACAAGTTTTTCAAAACAATGGGACGATAATGTTACAACAACCAACTTAATCTAGAATCAATTCCAAACTAGATTAAAATAGGTGTTGCAATCTCGTTATAAACTCTCTTCACAAAAATCCCCAAAAGATCGGCACATCGAAAACTCCTACGTGCCCGGTTGACAAGCTCGATAGCCTAATTTCCACCACGAATAGGATCTGTGAGGAAACAACAACCATGAAAAGTGTTAGGACAAAGCCTAGTGAGATCTCATAAGTATATAATTCACAACAAGATATTATAAAACGATAATCATGTTACTGAACTTCTTGCCTCACAATTAAACAATTCCAGCACGACAATGTTGTAACACCCCGAATTTTTAGACCTCATTGTAAAATATTAAATAAGTTTATGTTTATGAGTTTTTCTTCTTGTTTTTTGGAACTGGGTGGAATCGGGTCGAATCGTCGGGTTTCAGCAGCTGGAGGGGGAGTCGGCGGCTGTGCCCGCGATAGTGACAATGTCGATAGTGACAATGTCACTATCGCATGGGCAATGTCGCGAGGGGGTTCGAGGTTACGGTACATATGGCGCAATTGTGACCGGCGACAGTGCCATGGTCACAATCGCGATGTCAAGGTCGCGAGTGTGGGGGTGGTCTCGGTACAATCTTCGCGACTGTGCCCGCGATTGTGCCAAGGGCACTATCACTTGGGCACTATCGCGTGTGGTGTCTAGACGACCAAATTCTCATTTAATGCCATTTTTGGGGTTTAGATCATTTATGGTGACTACGGCTCCTTGAAGACGTTTACACACACTAAAGGTGCGATTTTCACACACTCTTCCCTTTCTCCCTCTTCATTAATTGATAGGTGGGCAAATCATTAATGGTTGGTGATTCTTAGGGTTCTAAGTTCATAGAAGTTTACTCTTTCAAGATTCAAAGGGTGGAAATCTCAATTCCATTCACTCTTCATTTCTAGGGTTTGTTCATCTAACCTCTAGGTAAGCTTTCTTACTTATAAACACTCATACTTGCTCCACTACTTGCTTATTTGTGATTTATGTGGTGTAGAATGCTAACCCAAAATCTAGGGTTTTGTATGTTTTGGGTTGAATAATCTTGAAGTGAGTGTGAGGGTCTAAACATCTTGTGAGCAATCATTTATGTAAAATTTATGGATGTAATATGGATTGGAGTAAATGATTACACTTCCAAGGATTAAAACCACATGCATAGATTTCTATCAGCAGGTGGAGTCAAATTATTATTTGGGGATTTATATGTGACTAAATGAACTTTAGTTATTTATGAGAAATATGTGCCATGTATGATTGTGTTATTTATCGGCAATATACTTGCATGAAAGGTGTTATCCCCACTTGTTCATGATCTATATGGGAAGTCTAATGTCTATTTCCTTGTGCACGAGGATTTAGATGGTATGCATAGTATATTGCCTTGGGCATTGCGAGTAGACAATAGGGGACGCAAGTCCCTTAGTGGAACTCGGTTAGATTGGATAGGCACCCTTGACTGTAAGACCTTGAGGTGTAACCCAACGGGGTAAGCGCTAGAGGTAGAGATGGTTTGAGGATTGTGATGTCCGACGTGGCATGGGAACTAGAACCGGGGCTGGACGGTGAAATCCAATCTACATCACGGGTTACCCCGTTTTATTTGGAAAATATCTATGTTATAAATGTACAGGAAATTTCAATGTCCCGTTTGGGAGGTTTTGGCAATAATCTCAATGCTTGGGCGCCGGTAACACTTAATTATTGTTCTTATTTGCATTATAACTAGTATCGGCGTAATAAACGTTAGACTTCGTTCTAACACTTGTGTTCATTTTTGGATGGTTCACAGGTTCCGCTAGTGGTGCGAGTAGGGCCCCTTGATTCGCTGGGATCGCACCTAGGACCCCTCATTAGACCGGGCATTTTTGGGAAATCGAGAAAGAGCGTTTTGAAGTCATAGTGACACTCACCTTAATCTAGTTGTTAATTGTTCTAGATTAAATAGGTTGTCATGTGTATGTATTAATTGTTCCGCTACTTCATTATAGAACTACCCCAACTCTTTTGTGTTATAGTCATCCTGTTTACAGGTTTTGGATTCGCCTTATTTTTAGGCGTTATATTGCAGAAATTTTTAGTTTTATTTTGCCCCAGTTTTTAGGGTGTTACAAGTTGGTATCAGAGCTCTAGTTTAAGTGAACTAGGTACGTAAACTCGATGCCTAGACTTAAGCTGATACTATTAAGTTATAATTAGTGAGCTTTGGGATAGAATTTCTAAGATGGGACGACCTTAGAGTTAACAGAAACTACGTTGTTGAGAATTGTAAAAATGGTAGCGAGAATTTTTATGTAGTGTATGTTCATAATTTCAATTAGCTACTGTTATTATGAATATATGATTACGTGAATGTACTTGAATTACTATGATTATGATAATCAATGAACCGTATGAGTATGTTTCTTGTGTATTCCTTGTGTTGCTTATCTCCCTGTTTCCTTCTAATCGTGTGGCAGATCCGAAATGGTAAACACTCGGAGTCGACCTCTAGTCGATGGATCAATGCAGGAGGATAGCTCGTCTCACCCGAATCCTGTAGTACGGGTGGCGACTGTAGTTCCTCCCAACATGCCACATGTATTCACCGGAGAGGCGGAGCATATACCTCGAGTGGAGTTAGCCTCCACGATTCCGGTTACTCAAGAAGCAAACCCTCAAGGGGATATGATGGAAAGTGTTATGCAAATGGTGACATCGGCCATGGATAAGCAACAAGAAGAATTTCTGAAGATGCTAGAGGATAGAGATGCCAGCCTTCGGAGACCGGAGGTGGTTGCGGAGAATGCGGTAGCCGGTTCGGGTGGTACCGGAGGTGGGATCCATACAGAGGGGGTGATAGCTACTGAGACAAGGCAAGCAGTGAAAGGTTGTTCTTATAAATCCTTCATGGGGTGCAAACCACCAGAGTTTGTCGGGGCCGATGATCCCGTGGCTTGCATGAAATGGTTGCAGGAGATTGAACAAGCCTTTAGGGCTTGTGGATGCGATGAGAGCCAGAAGGTGAATTTTGGTTCGCAAATGCTCCGGGGTGCGGCTCTGATTTGGTGGGATGTCCACACCGCAACTATAGAGGAGGAAGTGTTAGCAAAGATGTCTTGGGTTACGTTCAAGGAGAAGGTTATGGAGGAGTACTGCAACGAACAGGAAATGGTTTTGATTGAAGAAGAGTTCCGAGCTCTAACTAAGGGGGAACGGACGGTGAAAGAGTATACCCGTCTTTTCATGGAGAAGTTAAACCTCGCGGGGCACGTAGCCACGACCATGAAAGATAAGATAAAGGCATACCTGAAGGGCCTACCTGCGGATATGGGGAATAGAGTCCGCAACTCTAAAGCCACAAATCTTCGGGAGTATATAGAGGAAGCCAAGATAATGGAAAGGGTCTACGCAAAGGACCAAGAAGAGAAGGCAAAGATCACGGAAAAGAGGAAAAGAGAGGCGCCGCCAAGTTCGTTCAAGAAACCGAAGTTTCAACGTAGCGTTAGAAGCTTTGATAATCGTCGGGAGGCGAAATGGTGTTCTAAGTGCAAAAATAAGCACTTTTGTCCTTGCAACTCCAACTCCAACCAAGTCTCGTGTTACAAGTGTGGCAAACCGGGTCACACAAGTATAAACTGTCCCATACCGGGGACCCTCTGTTACGAATGCAAGGAGCCAGGTCACATAAAGAGGGATTGCCCCAAGCTAAGGGGTGGAGCGAGAGGAGGAAACCCACCAACTCAACCAAAGAAGGAGACCGTCCCTAAGGCTCAAGGGAGGGCTTTTCAAATGACGAGAGAAGAAGCGAAGGAGACCACCGACGTGGTGTCGGGTACGCTTTTACTCAACTTCCTTGCTGCAAAAGTGCTATTTGATTCCGGTGCAAATTTCTCCTTTGTGTCACTTGATTTTTGCAAAGACCTTAATGTGCCCACTAGTGCTCTTAGTGATGCCTTGGTAGTAGAAATAGCGAATGGAGAACAAGTGATCTTGCGTGAAGTATTGGAAATGTGCCATTTAGATATTAGTGGGGAGCTCTTCGAAGTGGACCTACTTCCTATGGCAATTGGGAGCTTCGATGTGGTGATCGGGATGGACTGGTTGTCACGACACAAGGCAGAAATCTTGTTGGGTCTGAAAGATGTCAAGGATGGATACTACTGTTGAATGTGTTAATATTGCTAGTTCAACATGGTTACTACTTCTGAAGTTAATGCTGCTAGAAGAACTTGGTTAATACTTCTGAGGTTAATACTTCTGAGGTTAATACTTCTGAGGTTAATACTTCTGAGGTTAATGCTGCCAGTTGAAGTTAATGCTGCTGGAACAAAGTTAGTGCTGCTCTTCAAGATTAGTACTGCTGCAGTTACTACTGCTAAGAGATTAATACTGCTCAGAGTATTAATGCTGCTTATGATTAATACTGCTTATAAGATGGAGATCTGTATGGAAAGGATGACAGCTGGATAAACTGAAGATATTCATGGAAGCTTAGAGATAATGATGGAAGATATTCTGGAGATATTGTATAAATTGTAATTATCTTTTATCTTCAGTATATATATTGTATTGTTTAGAATAGTAAGATAACTTTTGATACAACAGTTCATTCTAAGTTTTTGTTTTAGAGAGAGAATCAACCTCAAGGCATAGTTCCTAATTCTAGAGAAGTAGAATTCTTCTTGAAAGAGTCTGTTCTTCAAGATTGAGGTTGTGTGTGTAATCTTGTGATTTAAAGCATTCAATACAAGTTTACAAGTTATTCATCATATTTACTGTTTGTTTATTGTTTCATTGAATATCAAAGTGTTATTCCGCAAACTCCTTTGATATAGTTTCTGAGAATTCATTCTTGTTAAGAATTCGATCCTGACAAGTGGTATCAGAGCTAGTATTCTCAGAAACATTCATTCAACATCAATCATCATGGCTAAAGAATCAGAATCGACAAGCACTGCCATTCCCACTGAGGTAACATCTAATCTTTGCTCTAAATCCTGTATTGAAATTGTTCAAAGATACAGGGATCACAATCAGGGTATGTGTGATGATCTTAAAAGATTAGAGAGAGATATAAAAGACTATGTAAGAATCGTTGAGAGCTTTGAGGAACAGATTAAAGTTTTCCAAGCCAATGAACTTCAACATTCTTATGATACAAATTACTGGAAGTGGGAAAAGAATGACCTAGAACTTCAGCTGAAAAAGACTAAAGAGGAGAATGAGAAGATAAAGAGTGAGTTTGAGAAAGCCAAGCTGGATATTGAGAAATTTTCCAATGCTTCAGAAGCAATGGACTCTTTGCTCCAAACTCAAATCCATGACAAACTTAGAAGAGGAATAGGCTATAACACCACCCCACCACCATACAACAACAACTACATCCCTCCTATATCAGACTTGCTAGAGACCAAGGATAGGAAGGAATTATCTGATGGAGCCACTAAGGTAGATCCATTAGAAAAAGTGGTGGTTGAAACACACTCTGAAGAAGAGAACTCTAGTGAAAAAAATAAGAACACTGTGAGTGGTGAGATTCCTCTAGAAAATCACATTATCACCAATGAGGGATGTGGAAAGACTTGGGTCAAATCTAAGAACATTGAGAAGACTGAGGGAAAGTCTAACAAAGTCCACTACAAACAGACCACAGTTGTGAAACCTGCTCCTTGTCAACAGTGTGCTTGCAATAAGTCTGAGCCCCAAAAACATGATAAACCAAGGGGAAATCAGAGAAATTGGAATAATCAGTGGGCACAAAAACAAGGGGTTGATCTGAGTAAAATCAATAGACCAAAACCTTGTTTTATCTGTGGAAAGCTTAATCATGTTGCCAAATACTGTTATTTCAATCCTATCAACCAAAGAGTTTATTTTCAAAGACAAACTCAAAACTCCTTTGGTTATAGGAAGCAAGGAAGGAATCAAATGGCTGAGAACAGAGCACCTAAAAAGTCTCATGTTCAAAACAAGTTTGCTAAAACTAAGAAAAATACTTCAAATAAACAAAGGAGTAACTTAAAGACAAAGAAAGCAAACAACTTTGCTCAAGTTTGGGTTCCAATTGCAAAGAAACCTGTTAGTACTGCTATCCCAGATAGTACTTCTAACAAGAATAGTGCTGCTAACTTGATTAGTACTGCTAACCAAGTTAGTACTGCTAACAAGGCTAGTGCTGCTTCTAGTAGTAATGCAGCCAAGCCTATAATCTTGACAAAGTACTCCAGTCATGAGATTCCTAAACAACTCATTCAGACCAAACTGACAGATTATATTAATGAGAAAGGTCAACCCAAGACCACTTTGGCTTGGGTTCCATCAAAGACTAACTGATTTATCAAGTGTGCAGGGCAACCAAAAGCTCAAGAGAAAGAGCATTTGGAATGAAGATAATGGTTGCTCTTGGCACATAACAAGGAACATGGACTGCCTTCAAATTTTTTAAAAGATTTAATGGAGGACATGTTACTTTTGATCCAGCATAAGGTAAGAAAAGTGAAAAAGGTATATTTTCAAAAGATAAAGTAACTTTTGAAAATTTTATGGTATATGGTACTACTAACCTTGTGTCTGTAAGTGTTTCAGGTTTGTTCAGGCAGTTATTACTAATGAATTGACGGACATACCTCATTTTGATGGGGTATATGTACCTAAACCCCCTAAAGGCAAGGTTTTCTCAAACATGAGAAGATCTGCTAGGGACTCGGAAGGAGTTGACACCCCATTGTTCTCAACAATGATGGTGGTGTCCCAACCACAAGAAGGTATGGCAGCAGGGTCAAGGCCCTCATTAGACATTCCCACTGCTTGCCAAACCCAACCTTCCCACTCTATATCTATCCCACAGTCCCTACTTCACAAGCCCACTTCTCCTATTTCCCAAACTTACAAAAGGAAACAGGTAAAGAAGGCTCCTTCCCTTCTTGTACCTTCACCCACTAAGCCTTTAATCCCTCTATTGGAGCATTCTCCAATGGAGAATATCCAAAGGGAATCCAATAGGGTGTCTCCCAACCCTGAGGAGGTGCTCTCTAAGGAGATGGAAGAGCATATGGGTGAGAAGGATGCCACTACTTCTGCTAGTACAGAGAAGGTTAGTGGTAACATCTCTAAGACCTTCCCCATGACAACTTTGGCTGAGAAATCAACCAAAGGTCCCAGGTGCCAAGAAACCACGGGGGTGGATAGTGCTTCTGCTAGGCAGAAGGCTTCCACTACTACAAGATCCAAGGATCCCTCAAGGGTGGGCAAAACATCCAAAAAGGGTGAGGACAGATCTGAAACCAATGAATTGATGGAAAATGATTCTAATGATCCTTCAAGGGTGGGTAAAACACCTAAAGGAGGTGAGGACAGTTTAACTACAAAGAATTGATGGATACACTTGGTACAATTAGTCTGAAAGTTCATAATCAAATTATGGAGATAAAAGAGATGAAAAGGTGATCACTTCTTATCACTAGCAGATAGATCATTTCAAGAAGCTGGTACTGAAAAAGAAGAAAATTAAAGTTTGTATGAAATCTTATTTTGAGGGGGAGATAAGTGAAGAAGGTGAAACAAAGCAGTAACTACATCAGAAACAGAAAAGAAGATAACAGTAGAAACAGAAAAGAAGATAACAGCAGAAACTGAATCAAGAAGAACTAGAAATTACAGAAAGTTTTGAAATTATCATAAAGACCTTATGCTGAAGAACTTAACTTCTCAGTTTTGAAAAGTTAAGTTAGGGGGAGATTGTTGGGTCTGAAAGATGTCAAGGATGGATACTACTATTGAATGTGTTAATATTGCTAGTTCAACATGGTTACTACTTCTGAAGTTAATGCTGCTAGAAGAACTTGGTTAATACTTCTGAGGTTAATACTTCTGAAGTTAATACTTCTGAGGTTAATACTTCTGAGGTTAATACTTCTGAGGTTAATACTTCTGAGGTTAATGCTGCCAGTTGAAGTTAATGCTGCTGGAACAAAGTTAATGCTGCTCTTCAAGATTAGTACTGCTGGAGTTACTACTGCTAAGAGATTAATACTGCTCAGAGTATTAATGTTGCTTATGATTAATACTGCTTATAAGATGGAGATCTGTATGGAAAGGATGACAGCTGGATAAACTGAAGATATTCATGGAAGCTTAGAGATAATGATGGAAGATATTCTGGAGATATTGTATAAATTGTAATTATCTTTTATCTTTAGTATATATATTGTATTGTTTATAATAGTAAGATAACTTTTGATACAACAGTTCATTCTAAGTTTTTGTTTTAGAGAGAGAATCAACCTCAAGGCATAGTTCCTAATTCTAGAGAAGTAGAATTCGTCTTGAAAGAGTCTGTTCTTCAAGATTGAGGTTGTGTGTGTAATCTTGTGATTTAAAGCATTCAATACAAGTTTACAAGTTATTCATCATATTTACTGTTTGTTTATTGTTTCATTGAATATCAAAGTGTTATTCCGCAAACTCCTTTGATATTAGTTTCTGAGAATTCATTCTTGTTAAGAATTCGTTCCTGACAAATCTTATGCTCAAAGAAGCTGATCCGTTTACCGACCGTGAGCGGGGAGTTTGTCTTTGTCTACGGGGAGAAGCGTAAGGGTGAAGTGGCTCTTATTTCTTCCATCAAGTCAAGTAAGTGTCTTGCGAAGAATTGCCCTTTGTTCCTTGCCTACGTTTTGGATGCCAAGACAGAGAAGAAAGAGATTGAAGGCGTTCGAGTCATTAGCGAGTATCCAGACGTCTTTCCTGATGATCTTCTAGTCTTGCTGCCCTACCGCCAGGTAGAATTCCTAATCGACTTAGTTCCGAGAGTAGTGCCAATTACCCATGCTCCGTACCGTCTTGCTCTGACCGAAATGCAAGAGATGATGACGCAACTTCAAGAATTGTTGGAGAAGGGATTTGTGAGACCGAGTTCTTCGCCTTGGGGAGCTTGGGTACTTTTCGTCAAGAAGAAGGATGGGTCGATGCGAATGTGCATCGACTATCGAGAGTTGAACAAGGTAATCGTGAAGAATAAGTATCCACTACCTCGAATCGATGATCTCTTCGACCAACTGCAAGGAGTCGGATGTTTCTCCAAGATCGACCTTCGATCGGGTTATCATCAAGTGAAGGTTAGAGAAAAAGATGTTGCCAAGACCGCCTTTAGAATCCGTTATGGTCACTACGAGTTCTTGGTTATGCCTTTTGGGTTAACTAACGCGCCGGTGGTATTTATGAATTTGATGAACTGAGTTTGCCGACCCTTCTTAGACAAGTCGGTCATAGTGTTCATCGATGATATTTTGGTGTACTCGAAAAATGATGAAGAGCACGAACGTCACCTCAGACAAGTTTTAGAGGTATTGAGGGATGAGAAGCTCTATGCCAAATTTTCCAAGTGCGAATTTTGGCTAAGAGAGGTTCAGTTTTTAGGTCATATGGTGTCAAGTGAAGGAGTGAAGGTAGATCCGTCAAAGATCGAGGCCATGATGAATTGGGAACCGCCTAAAAGTACCACGGAAATTCGGAGCTTCTTGGGTCTAGCTGGTTATTATAGAAGGTTCATCCAAGACTTCTCCAAGATCGCCTCACCGTTGACGTCTCTGACAAGGAAGAATGCGAAATTCCTTTGGACTGAGAAGCAAGAGCAAGCCTTTCGGACTCTACAAAGGAAGTTATGTGAAGCGCCAATCTTATCCCTACCCGAGGAACAGAAGATTTTGTAGTCTTTAGCGATGCATCAAAAATGGGTTTGGTTGTGTCTTGATGCAAAGGGGCAAAGTTATAGCTTACGCATCAAGGCAATTGAAGGAACATGAAAAGAATTACCCAACTCATGATCTTGAGCCAGCGGCAGTGGTGTTCGCTTTGAAGTTATGGCGACACTACTTTTACGGTACGAAGTGCACCCTCTTTACCGACCATAAAAGTCTGAAGTATGTCTTCGATCAGAAAGAATTGAATATGCGGCAAAGGAGATGGCTTGAGCTACTCAAGGATTATGACTGTGAACTTCAATACCACCCCGGAAAAGCAAATGTGGTCACGGATGCCTTGAGCCAGAAGGAGTATAGTTGTGGGGTTCAAGCCACCTTTGCAAGGGTGGATGTGGTCTCGAGCTTGATTGATAAAATCAAAGCATCACAGTCAGAAGCACTTCTTGAAGTCAACCTCAAAAGTGAAATCATGGTGAAGCAACATCTCCAATTGACCGAGGATGGAAGAGGTTTAAAATTGTATCAAGGATGAATCTGGGTGCCAAAAATTGGAGGATGTCGGGATTTGTTATTGGAGGACGCGCACAAGTCCAAGTACTCAATTCATCCGGGAAGCACTAAGATGTACTGGGACTTAAAGCTCAATTATTGGTGGCCGGTGATGAAACTAGATGTGGCTAATTACGTGGAGCATAGCATAACATGTCTACAAGTGAAGGCGGAGCACCAACGACCATACGGTAGCCTTCAATCCTTGGAATTACCAGAGTGGAAGTGGGAACACATCACCATGGACTTCGTAACCAAGATACCGAAGACGTTGAGAAACCACGATACCATTTGGGTAATAGTGGATCGCTTGACCAAAAGCGCACACTTCTTGGCCATGCGAGAGACTTTACCGATGGAAAAGTTGGCCAAGTTATACATAGATGAAGTAGTCTCGAGGCATGGTGTGCCACTTTCTATTGTATCCGATCGGGATAGCCGCTTCAAGTCTCACTTTTGGGATAGTTTACAAAAGGAATTGGGCACAAGAGTTAAGTTGAGTACCACCTACCATCCGCAGACAGATGGACAGAGCGAGAGGACCATCCAGACCCTTGAGGACATGTTGAGTTCGTGCGTCAATGACTTTGGGGGAAATTGGGATGCACACCTTCCGCTGGTGGTATTTGCCTACAACAACAGTTACCACTTAAGTATTGGTATGGCGCCATTCGAGGCATTGTACGGAAGAAAGTGTAGGACGCCTGTGTGTTGGTTGGAAGCAGGTGAGAAACAGTTTTCCGGACCGAAGATCGTTCAAGAGACGGCCGAAAAAGTGAAAGTCATCAGAGAGCGTTTGAAAGCGGCACAGGATCGGCAAAAGAGCTACGCAGACAAAAAGAGAACGTTGGTCGAATTTCAAGTGGGGGAGCGGATGATGCTGAAAGTACCACCATGGAAAGGATTGATAAGGTTCGGAAAGCGTGGGAAGCTCAGTCCCCGTTTCCTTGGACCCTTTACCATCTTGGAGCGAATTGGGCTTCAAGCCTACAAATTGGATCTTCTACCAGATATGGACGAGATCCATCCCACATTTCACGTTTGTTACTTGCGGAAGTGTCTAGCCGAAGAAGAAAGTGTCATTCCTCTATCAGAGATTAGAGTGGACAACAATCGATGCATAGAGGAACTCGAATCTATCCTCGATAGAAAGACGAAGAAGCTACGGCACAAAGAAGTGGTTATGGTGAAAGTCCAGTGGAAGCATCATCACGGTACCAATATCACTTGGAAATCGGAAGATGATATGAAGAGGCGATACCCTCATTTGTTTGGCTAGTTAGGATTTCGAGGGCGAAATCCATTCTATGGGGTGGAGGATTGTAACACCCCGAATTTTTAGACCTCATTGTAAAATATTAACTATAAGTTTATGTTTATGAGTTTTTCTTCTTAGTTTTTGGAACTAGGTGGAATCGGGTCGAATCGTCGAGTTTCAGCAGCTGGAGGGGGAGTCAGCGGTTGTACCCGCGATAGTGACAATGTCACTATCGTATGGGCAATGTCGCGAGGGGGTTCGAGGTTACGGTACATATGGCGTGATTGTGACCGACGACAGTGCCATGATCGCAATCGCGATGTCAAGGTCGCGAGTGTGGGGGTGGTCTCGGTACAATCTTCGCGACTGTGCCCACGATTGTGACAAGGGCACTATCGCGTGGGCACTATCGCGCGCGGTGTCCAGACGACCAAATTCTCATTTAATGCCATTTTTGGGGTTTAGATCATTTATGGTGACTGCAGCTCCTTGAAGACGTTTACACACACTAAAGGTGCGATTTTCACATACTCTTCCCTTTCTCTCTCTTCATTAATTGATAGGTGGGTAAATCATTAATGGTTGGTGATTCTTAGGGTTCTAAGTTCATAGAAGTTTACTCTTTAAAGATTCAAAGGGTGGAAGTCTCAATTCCATTCACTCTTCATTTCTTGGGTTTGTTCATCTAACCTCTAGGTAAGCTTTCTTACTTATAAACACTCATACTTGCTCCACTACTTGCTTACTTGTGATTTATGTGGTGTAGAATGTTAACCCAAAATATAGGGTTTTGTATGTTTTGGGTTGAATAATCTTGAAGTGAGTGTGAGGGTCTAAACATCTTGTGAGCAATCATTTATGTAAAATTTATGGATTTAATATGGATTGGAATAAATGATTACACTTCCAAGGATTAAAACCACATACATAGATTTCTATTAGCAGTTGGAGTCAAATTATTATTTAGGGATTTATATGTGGCTAAATGAACTTTAGTTATTTATGAGAAATATGTACCATGTATGATTGTGTTATTTATCGGCAATATGCTAGCATGAAAGGTGTTATCCCCACTTGTTCATGATCTATATGGGAAGTCTAATGTCTATTTCCTTGTGCACGAGGATTTAGATGGTATGCATAGCATATTGCCTTG
Source organism: Arctium minus (assembly GCA_954870635.1). Taxonomy (NCBI): domain Eukaryota; kingdom Viridiplantae; phylum Streptophyta; class Magnoliopsida; order Asterales; family Asteraceae; genus Arctium; species Arctium minus. Next base: position 36,888,013 of record OX941080.1, on the reverse strand, counting down.
GGCATTGCGAGTAGACAATAGGGGACGCAAGTCCCTTAGTGGAACTCGGTTAGATTGGATAGGCACCCTTGCCTGTAAGACCTTGAGGTGTAACCCGACGGGGTAAGCACTAGAGACAGAGACGGTTTGAGGATTGTGATGTCCGACGTGGCATGGGAACTAGAACTGGGTCTGGACGGTGAAATCCAATCTACATCACGGGTTACCCCGTTTTATTTGGAAAATATCTATGTTATAAATGTACAGGAAACTTCAATGTCCCGTTTGGGAGGTTTTGGCAATAATCTCAATGCTTGGGCGCCGGTAACACTTAATTATTTTTCTTATTTGCATTATAACTAGTATCGGCTTAATAAACGTTAGACTTCGTTCTTACACTTGTGTTCATTTTTGGATGGTTCACAGGTTCCGCTAGTGGTGCGAGTAGGGCCCCTTGATTCTCCGAGATCGCACCTAGGACCACTCATTGGACCGGGCATTTTTGGGAAATCGAGAAAGAGCGTTTTGAAGTCATGGTGACACTCACCTTAATCTAGTTGTTAATTGTTCTAGATTAAATAGGTTGTCATGTGTATGTCTTAATTGTTCCGCTACTTCATTATAGAACTACCCCAACTCTTTTGGGTTATAGTCATCCTGTTTACAGGTTTTGGATTCGCCTTATTTTTAGGCGTTATATTGCAGAAATTTTTAGTTTTATTTTGCCCCAACTTTTAGGGTGTTACAAATGTTCTCGAACCTGAACATAAACATACAAGAGATAACCCTTGAAAATACGGGGGAGACCCATTCCAATTGGGGTGACATGTACACGGGAGTGGAGTCACCCATGATATTATTGGATTACACCTCATGTCCCGGTCCTAGTTCCCATGCCATCAAGACATCACAACCTCAAACCATACTCATTGCCTTTATTGCCTACTCCGTCGAGTTACACCTCAAGGTCTTACGGGACATTATTGCCTATCCAATACTAGACGAGTTACACCTCAAGGGCCCACGTCCCCCTATTGCCTACTCGCTAGTAAACCACAAACGACCTACAACAATGGTCCTCTTTCGCATACAACTATATCCTCGTGCACAAGGACATAGAAGTCGTATTCTTATCAGGTGATCACATACTGATTTAATACGCACATAAATCATATAGCCATCCATAGACCCTTCCTTGTTGACTCATAGACAATAATGCATATTATATGAGATTTCGTAAAGTTAAGACCACATGTTGTTCCGTAAATAACTATTCCCTTTCACTTTACACATAGCTCATCAACCATACTCCCAAGTGATACCATAGCAACATATTATATCTCTCATACATATTTTCAAGAACTCTAGCATTCTAGGTCAAACCTATAAAATAGGATCTCTTCTCATATTACCCGCATGTATGTGTAGATTAAATCAAGAAAGTGTCAAATAAGCACATAGATACAAGAAATAGAGTATAAATAGGAAACTCATTTTCTAGGGTTTGTAAAGTGAAAACCCTAGAGGAATGAGTCAAGCTCAAGAATAGCATAAGCACATCCATATATTAGTATTTATTACAAGTAATTATGCTCATAATCATAAAAAGGTTAGGAACTCACAAATTAGGGTTTGTAAAGAGAAAACCCTAAGAATGGATGACTTGAGGGAGCTCTACTTCACTTGGAGCTTTAATGGCACCAAGGATCACTTTAATCACTTCAACAACCTTCCTTGAGTCTCTTAAATGCTAGGGTCACTTGTATAATTAAATGAGGTGAGAGGGGAGAGGAGAATGGGGAAAAATTGCCTAGAGAGCTAAGGGAAGAGATCTGCAGATTTTGGGTTCAAAGTGATGTGTTTTAGGCTTGAAAATCGACTAAGAAGGCAGAATCTCGTCCCCTTCATGCGACAATGCCCTCGGCGACTTTGCCCTTGGCATTGTCGTCGGGCAATGTCGCCCGGTCCCCACCCCTTACAGTACCACTTCTGCGACTATGCCTTTGGCAACTATGCCACGACATTGTCGCCGGGCAATGTCGCCCTCCTCCCCTTTGCCACGGTACCTCCGCAGCGACTATGCCCTTAGCGACTATGCCACGACATTGTCGCTGGGCATAGTCGCACCTGTCCCCCAGGCTGCTGATTGATCGATGATAAGGTGCACAACAAGTCCCAACCTCGGTTTTCTCACGACTCCTTACGGGAGACAAATACTCAAAATCATGAGATTACAAAAGTCTAAGCACATAAACTTTCACATTAAACACATAAATACATGCACACCCTTTATATAATAATTGCCATTACAAAATAAACATGCAAATGCACATAAAGAGTTATAAATCACCGATGGTCCTAAAAGTAAGAGGTTAACAGGTTGCTATGACTCGAAGAGGAATATTAAGACGCGAAGAGACACATACTAAGGAAAACAGGATGTTACAATCTATGAGTTTTTGGCAATCCTGTCACAAAATCCATAGAAATATGCTTCCATTTCCAAACCGGAATCTCTAATGGTTGTAACTATCTGCTAGCCTGATGTTTAATCTTCACTTTTTAGCAAGTAAGACACTTTGCCATGTATTCAGCTATATCCCGTCTCATACCTTTCCACCCAAAGTACTTTCAGATCTCGATACATTTTAGTAGATTCGGGATGAATCGAGAAAAGTGAATTATGGGCTTCACTCAAAACTGCTTCCTTGAGTTTGGGATTGTCGAGTTGTAACACCCTCAAATTTGGTAAGAGCAACTAATGGATTTTTTTTAATATAACATCAAATAAATCAATACATCTTCCTACAATTCAAAACTCATTACGCTACAATTATGAAATTCGATAAGTAACCTCAACAAATACAAACCCCAATTATACAGAAAGACTAAACCAAAGTCGGGTGGTACTAAATCCCCAAACGCATGTTGCTCTTCCCAAAACAATTTCGGAAGATTTTGACAAGCTAAGCCCTCCTCGAGCACACAACTAGCACTCTTCGCTTCACAGTGTCACTAGGACTATTCCCAACCGGGACCTGTTGGACATGCCGACAAATAAAAAGGTTAGGCTAATGCCTAGTGAGTTCAAGAGTTTTCATCATGATTATAAAAATCGTTTAACGAAAATAATGTAACTTAAATCATGATCCTTTAAATTGAATTTACTTTAAATATGAGAACGACCCGTTTTCCAATAATACACATTTTATAAATGAATGCCTCAATGCCAAAACATTGTTTCATGAAGTGATGCCACCCAACACTTACTCAAAACATGAATAATGGTAAATGCTCAAATATTGAAATCTGAATAAAACTTTATAAACCAAACGAATGAAATAAGAGTAAACTCAAGCCTCCAAAATTATAACGTATGGGGAATAACCTAAACTCAAAACGTCACCGAAAAACAAGGTTAAAACTAAATACCCAAAACAACACCTCTCGGTGACGGGGGAGACCCGAATTCCAAGGCTAATGGCGGAACACAAAAATAGGCTACATTCCAAGTTATTTAGCTCACCATACTAGGATCAAGGCCACGAACACGCCGACTCGTACTAAGATGTGGGGGAGGGCACCCAATGATTCCTAGTCATGCTCATTCATTAGAATTACATTTACGACCCACGGCTAGTATCCGGTCCCACATAACCGTACCAAGTTGCCACCCTAGGGCCCAATGTCTCAACCAGCTACAAATAGGAAGTGACTATCCCATAAAAACATACTCAACGATTACATCACGGGCCCAGGACCAAATGTTAGACTCCACGAGCCCGCACCATAAGGCCCTCGATAATCCCATGACTAATTATGGTCCCAGCATGGAAACAATATCCCTTTTTTCTTAAAAATAATAAAGACTGACTCATATGCCTATGGATCCATTACATTATAGTCTATAACATTACATGACTCCAATTGAATGACCAAATCACCCAAAACATGTAACTCTCAAATGACACGTAATAAACGTCATCATACTCAAAACTCCACAACGGGCTATTAAACCGGACAAATGTCCTCAAGACTCATCTTAGTCAAAATCGAGCCAAAGGCTCAATAATTTACTTAAATCTCTAATGAAAGTCAATGCAAATATTAAAACACTTTTGACTAACGGATATGCAAACACAACGACCAAAAGTATGATTAACTCAAAACTCATCATTGGTTGAGGCAAACCATTTTCCAAATGAACTCATACCCTTATATTTCCAAAATGCCTCATAACACAATAATATGCATTTTCCAAACGGTTTATAAGATCAAACACACAAAAAGGACATTTACATCAAATGAACTCCATTTGTATATAAAATCATCAAGGAAACATATCAACATGATTTATTTATCAAAATGCCCAAAAATCCCAAATGTGAGTGTTTTGCAAAGCTTATGAAGTTAAACACTCCAAATAATCAAAACTCGTCAAATAACTCAACAGTTAATAATTTCATGGTAAACATGTAAATACTTTAAAATGGATATTTTGGCATGTACAATGTTTTCACAAATCAACTTGAACTCACCTTGATAGGTTAAGTTAAACCTAGATTTCAAACCCAAATCCTTAGCCTCCAAGAATAAAGCTTTCACCAGGAACCAGTCATCTTCCACAATGAGCTAGGGTTTCCAAATAACCCATTTCTCCAAATCAAAGGAAATGGACTACCAATAAGTAAAAACTCTTTAGACCTACAAGAATCCTCATATAAGAACTTGAAATATACAAGAAACTTACCATATTCACATCTTTAACCTCTCAACCAACTCACTTCCATGAGATCTTCCTACTTTCCAAACTCAAGCTTCCAAAACACAAATCTTGATCTCTTTATGGTAGGTTCACTCCAAGATGCTCCCAAAACTGATATTGGAGCTCCCAAAATCTTTCCAAGAAGAAGAGAAATGGAGAGGGGGTGAAAATGAGAGAAAAACCCTAAAGAATGGGATTTAAATCGTCCAGACCTTCCCCGCGGCCTTGGCCGCAACCTCAAGTCGCGGGCCAAGCCACGCGTGTCCCCCAGCTGCGAACCTCAGTGACTTGCGCGACCTTATCCGCGACTTGAGGTCGCAGGCCAAGCCGCGTGTGCTGCAGTTCGTGCCTCCTTGCGCCTTGTGCTGAGCCATCCCCCGACCGTTTCTCTCGGTCGTCCGTTGATCGTTTCCTTGACCGATCGTTGGCCGTTGTTTTAGAATTTATGGGTGTTACACGAGTACACAAAGTCGATTATCAAACCAGATAATACCTTTATCGTTAATTTTGAAATCTGACTGTGAATCATCTTTTGCTTTTTGTAATATAGCCCAAAGTTCTCCATCCTGCTGATGTGCCTCTTTGATTCGAGAAACAAGAGTTGATTAAACCGTGAGACTGGCCAAAACTTCGTCTCCACCACGATAGTACAAAGTAACACACATATGTTCCAAATCTGAAGTAATATGGGTTGAACGGATAAAGACGATTTATTACCAATTCTTTTATGGCTAAAGGCATCAGCGAATACATTTGCTTTGGTTAGATGATATTGAATTTGAAATTGTAGTCCTTAAGAAGTTCGAGCCACCTTCGTTGTGATCAGTAAAGATATCACAAATCTCTCCGTACAGATAGTAACACCATGTTTAAATTTAGAGTGCAAAAAAATGACTCTTGCCAACTCAAGATCATGAGTAGGGTAATTTACCTCATAGGGTTTGAGCTGGCGTATGCAATCACTTTTCCTTGCCGCATTAGAACACAATCAAGAACACTTTGAGAAACATCACTATAAACTTGGAAACCTCCTGACAAGATGGCAATGTAAGAACTAGTGTTGTAATTAATCTTTTTCTCGGTCCTAAAAAAATCTTGTTCTTCACCCCAAACAAATTTAACTCATTTTCGAAGATCTTTAGTCATAGGGAGAGCGATCCTGCCAAACCCTAGAAACTACGGACTTCTAAAACATTTGTTGGTTTTAGCCAATTAGTTATGGCATCAACCTTGGCGGGATCGACTTTAATGCCTTCACTGAAGATAATATGGCTCAAAACTGCCACCTTCTCTAACCATAATTCACATTTAGAAAACTTTGCATACAACTTCTTATTTTGGAGAGTTTCTAAAGCAATACGCAAATGAGGTCCATGATCTTCTTTCGACTTTGAATAAATCAAATGTCGTCAATAAAGACAATTATGATATATTCAACCAAATAATCTATGAAAAAAATACCAGTGTTTTTGTGAACCTGAATGAAATATCAACAAACTCATAATAACCATAAAAACGTGTTCAAAAAGCAGTCTTTGGGATGTCCTGCTCTTTATATTATGAGTTGATGAGACCTCGAATCGAAATTTGAGAAGTATTTTGTCTCATGTAGTTGATTGAACAAAACGTCAATTCGGGGCAATGGATATATATTACACATCGTAATTCGATTTAACTCACGATAATCAATACATAATCTCTTAGTCGTCTATTACTTTTACAAAAAGGACTGGTGCACCCTATGGAAACACACTCGGCCGAATATAACCCTTTTTTACTAAATCCTATATTTTCTATTTTAGTTCCTACATTTCAGATGGGGCAATATGATACGGAGCTTTAGATATCAAAGCAACTTCCGTAATTAAATCAATAGAAATTGACAACAAGGAGATCATCCGAGAAGATATCCGGATTTATTAGTTATAGGAAAGTTTTCAAGTTTAGGACATACTTCATCCAAGTCTTACTATGAGGCAAGAACCCCTTCACAACACTGCCATACGAACATTTCCACTGTAAAGATGATATGATCCGAGTGCCTCGTTTAGGTTCGGTCCCCTAGAACAAACTGTTGGGTTGATCTGTATCCCTGAAAATGACTTGTTTGGATTCACAATCAATTGTCGTTCGATATTTAGATAACTAAACCATTTCGAGGATGATATCGATGTGGTCCATTTCCATCGAAAGTAAAGTAACCTCCTGAATCTGACCACCAATATATAACAGACAAAATATACAAAATTACAATAAATTAATCATGTATTTCCTAAAGCAACCTGTCCTGGTTCTACACATTCCTCACGAATCAAACTTAAGGTTACTACAAGATCAATGCCTATAGCTCTGATACCATAATTTGTAACACCCCCGCTCCGTGTAGCTTGAGCCGGGAGGTGTACAATTCGATAATCAAATCAAAATTCAAAACACCATAATTCAGAGATGTACTAAGTTTCCCAAGAATAAGAGTTAACTTAAATCGAAACTTAAACATAAATATAAGCCCAAAATGTTATCGATTGAAATGATCCCAAAAGATTATACAAACCCGATATACAAAAGTTGATCTTAAGTTCTTTTTACTCCCAGTGATATCTCGATCATTCAACCCGTCCCTGGAGTGGAACCTGAACCTGCCAAGGAAACAGAAGAAACCTCGGCTGAGCAAAGTTGCTCAGTGGGCGGATAATGTGCATATTCGTGTGAACATAATATAAGTTCAAATAAAAGTTGTTGGTCCCGGAGGTGCTTAACAAGTTTGTAGAAGGGCGGGGGGGGGGGGGGGGTTGAATACCTACACGGAAATTAAAGTTTAATAAATTGTTTATTGATAAATCAAACACAATTTACAAGTTTGTTGCGGAATAAGATTAAGACAGACTCAATCTAAACAAACTTAAGAAACACTAAGATGATTGCACAAGCATTTCAGAGAATGGGGGATTAAGGAATATAGAAAACAAAGGTTTCTATTTGGGGTTCAAGGATTCAGCACACCCTCAGATGCAGGGGTGATCTTCCTATTTATACCCTATGCATTAAATGCATGGCAGAGCACTTTACACGTGGCGTTCACTTATTGGCTTTGGAAGTCTGACTTTGGGAGACATGATTTCGGCCGGATCATGAACAGTGTAGTTGACAGAGTTGTTGTACGAATTATGGTAGAGGCATGTCCGTTCTGACACATCGTACTGAGTTGTGCAAGGTAAGACAGAAGGAAACTTGAGGTATAAGCTTTGTGATCATTTGATCGCTGAATATCTCTTTCTTCAGAGACATCAAGAGTTCAGCGATCGCTGAAGCTTTTCTCATGTTCCTTCGCGTATAAGTAGAGTTGTCTTTGCTTCACTGATATCCGCATTAGATCACTAGTAGACTTCTATTTGTTCAGCAGCTTCGTCTTCGATTCAGCTATGAACATCTGTTGACGCGAGACTTGTCTTCAGGGATTATGTTACTGTTTACATCAGAACTATTAGCGATAACTGAACAGACTCAGTTTGATCACTGATAGTGAAACACTAATACATATTAAATGTTTATAAGAAAGACTATCAGCGATAACTGAACAGACTCAGTCTGATCCCTGATGGTGAAACACTAATACATATTAAACGTAATTTTCACTAAGTACAAAAAAGGGTCGTTATCAAATCACTGAGAGAGTTTGGATCAACAATCTCCCCCTATTTAATAATGACAAAGTAACTGAAGAAAATTACTTTATAATTCAAAATGATGGAATAATCAGGACTCATAACATACATGTCCCAATTACTATTTTGAGGGATCTTTTACAGTACTGATAGAGTTAAGTACTTCACTGAAATTTTCATTAATCCAAGAAAAGAATTACAAGGTATGAAAATTACAAGTACAAGTGATGTACTAATTACTGTAAGTTAAACTAATATATTACAAGAAGAAAACTATTCTATCAGCTATCTAAAGAAGATTTAGGAGGATTGATCAAGTACTCAGGTATATCTTCTCCTTTTTGCTTTCGCTCTAAAGATTCTTTGCTAATGATCACTTTGATTTGCTCAGCAGCAGGAGAGAGATCACACCATAAGCACATGAGATCCTTGAGAAGACCGAGGGGACAGATAGGTATTTCAGAGATTCTTTGAAATCTGAGTTGTTCCTCGTCATCTCAGAAGAAGATTCCAAAAGGTTCTTCAAGTACTTGTCCCGCAACATATGGTCCACCAGGAGGCAGAGATAGATCCAGAACTGAAAGATCAGGAGGAGGATGTCAGGATCGAATTCTCAACAAGAATTATGAATACTCATAAACAATATCAAAGAAGTTGCGGAATAACACTTTGATATTCAATGTAACAGTAAACAAACAGTGAGTATGATTAACAACTTGTAAACTTGTATTGAATGATTAAAATCACAAGATTACACACTCAACCTCAATCTTGAAGGACAGACTCTTTCAAGACGAATTCTACTTCTCTAGAATTAGGAACTATGCCTTGAGGTTGATTTTCTCTCTAGAATAAAACTTAGAATGAATAATAAATTATTCTAAACTATTCTATCAATTCTATACATATACTGAAGATAACAGATAATTACAATTAATAAAATATTTTCAGAATATCTTCCATGAATATCTTCAGTATATCCAGCTGTCACTCTTGTAATTCTAATCTCCATCTCATAAGCAACATTAATCATCTTGGAAGTATTAACTCAGTCTTGGCAGCATTAACCACTAAGCAGCACTAACCTCTAGCAGTACTAACTAGCTAAGCAGTACTAACTTTGATCAAGCAGCACTAACTTTGACTAGCAGTATTAATTCTACTAGAAGTAGTAATACCTAGCAGTATTAACTTTTGAAGTCCTCTAGCAGTAGTAATTCTGAACTAGCAGCATTAACCATACTTAAGCTTTTCTTCAGTTCCCAACAATCTCCCCCTAACTTGACTTTTAGGAAGAGAAGTCAAGTTCTTCAGATCTTCTTCAAGATGCTCCCAAAACTCCATCATGGCCTAAATTCCAGTATTTGCATCCAACCCCAAACTCTGATTTATTGTTCTTTGGATCAAATATTTAGCCATTTCTGAATCTGGAATACATCCTAGCTTCTTTTTCAGCATGGCATGAAGCTTTAATCTGCTATGGTTATACACTCTATCCACTAGAAAGTATTCAGTGTGATTCAAATCCAAAGTCACTGCATATACTCCACTAGTTTCATATAGAGTCCAATTGTTGACTGATTTGAACACATTCCTTATGATCTCCTCCACTGCATCAGGCTTGAACATCATACACAGATACTCCATTATCAGCTTTGTAATTGAAATCACTGGAGCTTTTAGTTCATCTGCATATAACTTCATCCCTATCTCAAACATTTCTTCAATATCAGATCTTGAGCAGGTTCTGACAATCTTGTTCCAAGTGTTGTACACTTCATACTTCTCATCCTTTCTCTTTAATCTGATATATTCCTTTCCATCCACTTCCAATACATCCCAGTGAATGACTTCAGGAGGTTTAACCCCTACAGGTTCTGCTGAAATTGGTTCAGGCACTTTGTCCATAACTACCATGCACATTTTAACATCCTCAGTACTTGCAGGTTCATGTATTGTAGATGACTCAGGTGCCTCTTCTTCTTCAACAACCTTTTCAGCCTCTTCTTCCATTAATCTAGGCTTCTTTGTAGGCTTTCTCCTAGCAATCATCTTAGTTCTTTTCAAAGTCCTTAGACTTTCACCAATTGTTGCTTCCTTTTCTAGAGTTTCTTGCTCATCAGGGAATGGTTTTTGTAAGAAATCATTGCTCTCTTTCATTCTTTTCTCCATTTCAACCCTTGCAATATCATCTCCTTGAAGCTTTGTCATCTCAGCATCATACATTTTCTTGAGTTTATCAAAAGACATTTTTGAAAACATTTCTACCTTGACACCTACTGCACCTTTGAGGAAAGTAATCATTTTCTTTCTCTCTTGAGCACCCAGGTATGTCTTTGATGGTTGTCTTTTCCTTGCAGCCATTTTGATCTTGGTAGGCTTCTTAACAAATGTGGCTTTCTGCTTGGCTTGCTCAGTTGCTAAGCTCTGTTGATAGACTTTGTTTAACTCTGCAGCCATTGCTTTAGCTATTTCTCTATCCTTTGCCACTTGCACAGTTTCTGCTTCTTCAAGTTCAGCCTGTATTTTCCTAGCCAGAGCCTCATCTGCTTCAATCAACTTCTGCTTTTTCTTTGGTTGATCAGATTCAACTAGTTTTGCCTTACCCTTTTCTTTGCTTATCACCTTCTCTTCTACATTTGTTTTCTTGATCAATTCCCCTTGTTCTTTGATGACTACTCCTTTGGTCTTTGAGGTGACCTTGGGAGTATCATGTTTGGCTTTAAGCAAGGTTTCTGCAATCTCCAGCTCTGTTAGAACTTCTTTCACTGTTTCTGCTGCTTTGCTTATTTTAGCAGTACTAACCATTTCTGCTGTTTTACTTGAACTAGCAGCATTAATGGTTTCTGTTGCTTGCTCTGTTACTGTTGCTTTGCTTATTTCAGCAGTACTAACCATTTCTGTTGCTTTACTTGAACTAGCAGCATTAATGGTTTCTGTTGCTTGCTCTGTTACTGCTGCTTTGCTTATTTCAGCAGTACTAACCATTTCTGCTGCTTTACTTGAACTAGCAACATTAATGGTTTCTGTTGCTTGCTCTGTTACTGCTGCTATCTCCCCCTCAACATCAAGTTTCTCTCCCTTTTCTGGAGCATCTTCCCTGTTGACATCAGCTTCTGACTCCCCCTTTTTGGGAGCATCAGTCACTGGTTCCCTCCTTTTAAGCACAAATTGCCTCCTCTTCTTTTTCTGGAGCAATCTCTTTACCATATTCTGCAGTTTGGAAATCTGAGCTTGTTGAGACAGGACTATTAGTTTCAGCTCTTCGATGTCTTTTCCTTGGTTGATCACATCCCTGTTGATGTTGGCCATTGTGTCCATCAATTCAAGATAGTCATATCTGTCCTCACCTTCTCCAGGAGTGTTACCCCCTTTTGAAGGATCATGGGATCTTTTAGTAGTGGAAGCCTTCTGCCTAGCAGAAGCACTTTCCACCCCCGTGGTTTCTTGGCACCTGGGACCTTTGAATGATTGCTCATTCAAAGTTGCCATAGGGGAGGTCTTATTTATGTTACCACTGTCCTCCTCTGTGCTAGCAGAAGTAGTGGCAGCCTCAGTACCCATATACTCAACCCTCTCCTCAGTGAGCACCTCCTTGGGGTTGGGAGACACCCCTGTGGTTTCCCTGTGGATATTCTCTAATGGAGAATTCTCCATTAGAGGGCTTAAAGGCTCAATGGGTGATGGTACAAGAAGGGAAGGAGCCTTCTTTACCTGTTTCCTTTTGTAAGTTTGGGTAATTGGAGAAGTTGGTTTGTCAAGAAGAGACTGAGGAATTGATTTAGAGTGGGAAGGTTGGGATTGGGTAGCAGTGGGATGGTCTAATGGGGGCTTTGACCCTGCTGCCATACCTTCATCAGTGTGGGACACCACCATCATTGTAGAGAACAATGGGGTGTCAACTCCTTCCGAGTCCAATGGAGATCTTTTCATGTTTGAAAAAACCTTACCTTTGGGGATTTTTGGTACATATTCTCCATCAAAATGAGGCATATCCGTCAATTCGTGGGTGATAACTTCTTGGACAAACCTGGGGTACATATAAAAGCTCTTTTTGCTTCCCAAGTTTGAGACAAGATCATTGAAAATCATTTTAGAAAAATTGTACTTTTTGGCAGTGGCCAAGCACACCAAAGCATAAGCAATGGTGCTATTGAACTCACTCCAGCCAGTAGTCTTTTTGGAGATACAATGCATAAGAGTATGGACAAAGAAACGCCATTGGGGTGAAAATTTAGCTTTAGAGAACTTGAACACACCCAATGGGCCTCCATACCCCATTCTTGTAAGAGTAAAAAACAGTTCATCATCAGAGATAGATGAGATACCAGTGGCATCATCTAGACGTAGACTGATGCGGATTACCTCTTCAGTAACTGTCAACGGTTTTTCACAAACCCTTGTCTTGATCATTTGCACACCATTCTCAGTAACAATGGTGGCATTTGCCCAGAATTGCCTTTGATGCTCGATGTAGATTGATGGCGAGACAGTGAGAGCATGGGCAATATGGCTTGTCGTGAGGAAATCCACAATCTGGTGGAAACCAGCGGCCTGTTTGGGCTTCTTTAACATCGCGATTTCATTGTGCTCGTCTATGAATGCCATTGATGCCATTGATCTTGAAGGTCTTGCCTGAACACTTGGAACTTGAGAGAGAAAGGGTTTAGAGCGCAAGTGAACAATATGCAAAGAGTCGTTATTAACTTTTAGGCGGGCAAAGGGTATTTATAGTATTCGGGATATAAGCAGTATTAACCTAGAGCAGTATTAACCACTAGCAGTATTAACTAACTAGCAGTATTAACTGAGAGCAGTATTAACCACTAGCAGTATTAACTAACTATCAGTATTAACTGAGAGCAGTATTAACCACTAGCAGTATTAACTAACTAGCAGTATTAACTGAGAGCAGTATTAACCACTAGCAGTATGAACTAACTAGCAGTATTAACTGAACACTGGCAGTAGTAAAATTGTACTGGCAGTACTAAAACTGTACTGGCAGTATTAATCATACTTACACTTTTAAGCTTTGTGAAGGACTGAGTACTGCTATACTTTTTCTGAAAAAGAAGATTAGGACCACCAAGAATAAACAATATACAGGTATTGAACCACTTTTTAAGTAGGAGCTTATTCAGAGTTGATCATTCCCACACTTGTTACCAAGAAAGTGAATCTACCCACATCAAATGCTTTGGTGAATAGATCAGCAAACTGGTTAGCAGTATGAACTTTTACAACTTGAATAAGTTTCTTTTCATTGCAGTCTCTTATAAAGTGGTACCTGATTTTAATGTGCTTTGTCTTTGAGTGCTTGACAGGATTATTAACAATGCTAATAGCACTTCTATTATCAATAAAAATTGGAGTGTGTAGAAAGGTTACCCCATAGTCCAGCATTTGATTCTGAATCCATAAGACTTGAGAACAGCAACTTGCAGCTGCTATGTACTCTGCCTCTGTTGTAGATGTGGACACTGTGGTTTGTTTCTTGCACTGCCATGACACTAGTCTTGCACCCAAAAACTGACATCCTCCAGAAGTAGATTTTATGTCCAAGTTTGCTCCACCTAGATCACTGTCTGAGTATGCAAGCAAGTCAAAAGATGAGTCATGAGGATACCAAAGCCCCAATCTGGGTTGCCCTTTGAGATATCTGAATATCCTCTTAACAGCTTGATAGTGAGATTGCTTTGGCCTAACTTGGAATCTTGCACATACACAGACTGGAAACATTATATCTGGCCTAGAGGCTGTAAGATACATGAGAGAACCAATCATGGATCTATAATGATGAACATCCATATCCTCCCCCTCAAGATCTGCTGTTATTTGTTTGTGTGTCTCCATAGGTGTGCTGGCAGGTTTTGAATCTGAGAAACCAAACTTGGTTAGAATATCCTGCACATACTTGGACTGACTGATAAAAATACCATCTGACTTTTGTTGAACTTGGAGTCCAAGGAAGAAAGTAAGTTCCCCCATGGAACTCATTTTGAATCTTTGATGCATTAGTTCCTCAAACTCCTTGCACATATTGTCTTTTGTGGATCCAAAGATAATATCATCAACATATATTTGGACCAGCAAGATATCCTTCTTCTTTCTCTTGATGAATAAAGTCTTATCAATGACTCCTCTTTCAAAGCCATTTTCTAAGAGATAGGATGACAGAGTGTCATACCATGCTCTTGGTGCTTGATGCAGTCCATAAAGTGCTTTCTTTAGTTTGTATACTTTGTCTGGATAGCTTGGGTTCTCAAACCCTGGTGGTTGACAGACATATACTTCTTCTTCAATTGATCCATATAGAAATGCACTTTTGACATCCATTTGATAGACTTTGAATTTCATATAAGAAGCATAAGCCAGGAATAATCTAATTGCTTCTATCCTAGCTACAGGAGAAAATACTTCTTCATAATCTATTCCCTCTTCTTGTGTATACCCTTGAGCCACCAACCTTGCTTTATTCCTTATTACTATGCCTCTTTCATCTCTCTTATTCCTGAAGACCCGTTTTGTTCCTATTGCTCTTTGGCCTTTAGGGAGGTCTACCAGATCCCAAACATCTTGCAGCTTGAATTGCAGTAGCTCTTCTTGCATGGCTTCTATCCAACTGGACTCTTTTATAGCATCATGTGCCTTCTTAGGCTCAAGCTGGGATAAAAAACAAGAGAGCACTGTATGCTGTTGGTCTTGCATTTCTTGCAGCCTGCTTTGATTTCTAGTCATCATAGGAGAAGATAGATCTCCTATTACCAGCTGTGGAGGATGATTCTTTTGAGTTCTGGTGTGATGACTAGGTTCTTCATTAAGTCCCACCTCTAGATTAGAGTCATTCAACTCCACTGAGGTGTTTTCAGCAGCTACTTCTGGGTCTTTATCTTCTTGACTCTCCTATTCTCTACTTTCTTCTTCACTCTGATTTGGTCCAGTAGATGGTTCCTTGTCACAGTCTTCAATAGAATCCACTGTAGGTATGGGAAAGATCACAAATTGAGATAAACTGTATTGAACTTGTGTAGTTCCTGATCCTTCACACCCTGAACCTGCATAGTCATTACTACTGAAACCAAAAGAGTTAGTTAGTGAATCAATGTCAAACAGCCACTGAGGACCAGACCCAATAGGATTTGGTGTATTCTCATTGCATTTGACATTGTCACTTTCTTCAATTATTCTAGAAGAAGAGTTAAAAACTCTGTAAGCCTTACTCTGAGATGAGTAACCAACAAGAAATCCATCATCTGCTTTGCTATCAAACTTACCTAAGTGAGATTTGGTATTGAGAATAGTACAAGGACACCCAAAAGGTTTGAAAAATCCAATAAATGGTTTTCTTTTATTTAAAAGCTCATATGGGGTCTTGTTCTTTGCCTTGACCACTAGAACTCTGTTTTGGACATAACAGGCAGTATTAACTGCTTCAGCCCAGAAGGTAATTGGCAGTTTTGAATCAGCCAACAGAGATCTAGCAGCCTCTATTAGTGTCCTATTTCTCCTCTCAGCAACTCCATTCTGTTGAGGAGTCCTAGGGGCACTATATTGTCTCTCAATGCCTTTCTCTTCACAAAAGGTGTTTAGATCAAGATTTTTAAATTCAGTCCCATTGTCTGATCTAATGACTTTTACTTTTTGATTAGTTTGGTTTTCAATTCTTAGGATAAAGGATTTGATCAGTCCACTTGTCTCATCCTTAGTCCTTAGAAAATATACCCAGGTAAATCTAGAGTAATCATCAACAATAACTAAGCAGTAAGATTTCTTGCCTATACTCATAACATTTGTAGGACCAAACAGATCCATATGTAATAACTGGAGGCAAGAAGAAATAGTATTTAACTCTTTGGTCTTATGAGAAGTTTTGTGCTGTTTGCCTTTAAGACAAGCAATACAATGATCATCACATGAAAAGACTTTTGATGGTAAACCTCTTACAAGGTTGTTTTTAACAAGTTTGTTCATTGTCTTGAAGTTCATGTGACACATCCTTCTGTGCCAAAGAGAGGATTCATCCACAGAAGCTTTAGAAACAAGACAGTTCAGGGATGAATCACTAGAAACATTGTCCATATCTAGACAATAAACATTGTCCTTTCTTGGAGTTCTAAGTAGTATCATGCTTTCATCAACTACTTTGAACCCTGGAGCAAGGATCATACACTCTGTATTAGTAAATAATATGTTATGTTGTTTGTCACAAACCTGTGATACACTTAACAGGTTGTACTTCAACTGATCAACATAGTGAACATCCTCAAATGTTATCTTACCTTTTGTAACATTACCTTTTCCACTTATTTTACCACCAGTAAGATTATCTCCAAAAGCAACATGTCCTCCATTGATATGCTTGAAATCCTGAAGGCATGACATGTTGCCTGTCATGTGCCTAGAGCAACCACTATCAACATGCCATATGCTTTTCCCCTTGAGCTGTTGGTTGCCCTGCACATAAGATAAATCAGTTAGTATGAAATAGGAACCCAAGCCAAAGTGGTCTTGGGTACCCCTTTCTCATCAAAATATTTACATTCTTTCTTGACAACATTTTTAAACTTTGACTCCTCATTTCTGGAGTACTTTGTCACAATGATGGGTTTGGAAACACTTTTGCTAGAAGTAGTACTGGTTTTAGAAGTACTAACTGCCTTAGCAGCACTTGCATGCTTAGCAGTACTAACCTTGTTAGAAGTAGTAACTGTGTTAGCAGCAGTAACTGTGTTGGCAGTATTAACCTTTGAAGAGGTACTAACAGTATTAGCAGCATTAATATTTTCAGCAGTACTAACACTGGTAGCAGCAGTAATGCTTCCAGCAGCACTATCCCTGTCAGCAGTACTAACAGTTTTAGTGCTTCTAGGCACCCACATTTTAATACTTTCTTTTAAAACCTTTTTCCTCATGGGGCCTTTGGTTTCAATAGATTTCTTAACCACATGTTTCTTTCCAGCCTTCCTATAACCAACAGGTTTTTGCACAAATCTTTGAAAGTTCATCTGTTGGTTAATAGGGTTAAAGAAACAATGCTTAGCCAAATGGTTTAATTTACCACATATGAAACAAGGTTTTGGTCTGATTATTTTATTCAGATCAACTCCTTGTTTCTGAGCCCATTGATTGTTCCAGTTTCTCTGATTTCCCCTTGGTTTATCATGTTTTTGGGGCTCAGATTTATTACATGCACACTGTTTGCAAGATATAGGGTTCACAACAGTGGTCTGCTTATAGTAAACCTTCTTGTTCTTTCCCTCAGTCTTCTCTATCTCATTGGATTTGACCCAATTCTTTCCACATCCCTCATTGGTGATTATGTGGTTTTCTATAGGAATCTCACCACTCACAGTGTTGTTCTTATTCTTGACAACTTCTTTCTCAGATTTATCTTTAACAACTACTTCATCTAAGGGATCAATCTCAGTGGCTCCCTCAGGTAGGTCCTTCCTATCCTTTGTTTCTAACAAATCTGAACTAGGAGGAATGTAGTTGTTGTTATAGGGTGGTGGTGTGGTATTGTACCCTATTCCTTTTCTCAGTTTATCATGAATCTGAGATTGTAGTAAAGAATCCACTGCTTTAGAGGCATTGGAAAACTTTTCTACATCTAGCTTGACTTTAGCTAGTTCTCCTCTTAACTTTTCACTCTCCTCTTTGGATCTGGTCAGTTGAATTTCTACGTCATTCTTCTCCCACTTCCAGTAGTTTGTGTCATAAGAGTGTTGAAGCTCATTGGCTTGAAAACCCTTAATTTGCTCTTCAAATCTCTCAACAATCCTCACATAATCTTTTATGTCCTTTTCCAATCTCTTAAGGTCATCACTCATGTTCTTGTTGTGATCCCTATACCTTTTAACAGTGTTAATGCAATTTGGAGAACAAAGATTGGAGGTTACCTCTGTTGGGAGATCAGACACCTCTGCCATTAGAGCTTGGTTTTGAATGGCCTCTTCAGCTTGATCACTCCAGTCAAACCCCATACCTTGTTGAGAGACAAGGGCTTGTGCAGAGTTTCTGTTATTATTGAAGCTTACAGATTGAGCTTGTTGGTGGTTATTATTTTGAGACATTCCACTTCTGCATTCTCTAGCAAAGTGTCCCTTCTGATGGCATTTATAGCATTCCACCTTTGACTTGTCAAATCCTGCTCCATCTTCTCTTCTTTGGGAGAAGTTGTTCCTCCCAGTTCTTTTGATGAACTTCTTCACTCTCATAGAGAGCATGGTCATCTTCCATTTAATGTCCATCTCTTCAAGATCATCTGGATGGAGTTGTTCCAAGTCATCCTTAATAAGAGAAGAGTTTCCATGATTGGACAGAAAGGCTTCAAATACAGTTTCAGTGCCTTTCTCTTGATTTGCTCCATTGGCAACACTAACTGATTCAGGATTGGAAGTAGAATCAATTGATGCTGAAAGGAGTGCAGCATTGTGAACATATCCAGAAGGCTTCTTCTTAGCCTCTACCTCAGATTCAAAAACTCTTAGATCATTATATAGATCATCAAGTTCCTTTTCTTCCAGTTGATCATTCTGTCTGAAAGACACAGTATACATGGTCCATTCATCACTCAGGGACCTTAGGAACTTCCTGTTTAGATCATCTTGATCAATTTGTACTCCCACTGTAGCTAGTTCACCAATAAGCTTGTTGAACCTGTCAAAAGTTTGAGTCATGGACTCATTCTTGGTTGACATAAAGTTCTCATATTGTTGCTTCAGAATGGCTTTCTGATTTCTCTTGGTACTTTTGGTACCTGAGAATCTCTTCTCTAGAGCATTCCAGAGCATCTCTGCATCAGTGCAGTTGCAGAACTGATGTTGATATTCATTGGGAATAGCCAAGAGCAAAGTGCTCAAGGCTTTCATCTCTGTCTGTCTAGTCTTTCTTTCAGCATCAGTTTTTGGTGGAGTTCTCTTTCCATCTGCACCAATCTTTCCTGCTTCAGAAGGGCCATTCTCAATGATGTCCCACATAGAATAGTCAGTGAGGAGTATGTACTGCTTGATTCTGATCTTCCACATATCGAATTCATTGGGTCTGAGCATTGGAACCTTTGAGACCAGAGTACTGTTTGATTCTGCAAAGTTTTCCATGATGAATGAATATATGTTTCTGAGAGAACTTGCTCTGATACCACTTGTCAGGATCGAATTCTCAACAAGAATTATGAATACTCAGAAACAATATCAAAGAAGTTGCGGAATAACACTTTGATATTCAATGTAACAGTAAACAAACAGTGAGTATGATTAACAACTTGTAAACTTGTATTGAATGATTAAAATCACAAGATTACACACTCAACCTCAATCTTGAAGAACAGACTCTTTCAAGACGAATTCTACTTCTCTAGAATTAGGAACTATGCCTTGAGGTTGATTTTCTCTCTAGAATAAAACTTAGAATGAATAATAAATTATTCTAAACTATTCTATCAATTCTATACATATACTGAAGATAACAGATAATTACAATTAATAAAATATTTTCAGAATATCTTCCATGAATATCTTCAGTATATCCAGCTGTCATTCTTGTAATTCTAATCTCCATCTCATAAGCAGCATTAATCATCTTGGAAGTATTAACTCAGTCTTGGCAGCATTAACCACTAAGCAGCACTAACCTCTAGCAGTACTAACTAGCTAAGCAGTACTAACTTTGATCAAGCAGCACTAACTTTGACTAGCAGTATTAATTCTACTAGAAGTAGTAATACCTAGCAGTATTAACTTTTGAAGTCCTCTAGCAGTAGTAATTCTGAACTAGCAGCATTAACCATACTTAAGCTTTTCTTCAGTTACCAACAGAGGACCGAACAGAGCTTCTCTTGAGAATTTGATGGAGGTTTCATTCCTGATCACCGCGACATTTTCAGAGGAGGAGGAGACAGGCTTTCTTCTGATCTGTTTTGGCTTAGAAGGAAGAGCAGACGACACTTTTAGGATTGCAGCGACTCTGTTGATGAGAGCATCATTTATCCCTTCAACATAACCTCTATAGATTGACTTTGATTTCTTCAGTGCGTCTTTGAACTCAAGCCATTCCATATAGCCGAGGCTTTCCAGCTTTGAAACAAACATCACCTTGCAGCTTCCATCCTCTCTGGTTATCTCCATAGTGACAGAAACTTTGTCCTTCTTCTTTCTTCCAGAGATAGTAACATCTATGATCTTCATTGGGTCAGAGCGACAGTCAATTTTATGCTTGCACCAATCGACTGAGTTATCGCTGACTGCTTTTTCTTTTGAGTGTTCCTCTTCAATCTCTTTCAAAAGACCAGCCTGGACTTCAACTGGTTTCTTCTTCAGCTTTTTGTCTTTGACTTGAGAAGACTGAATTTTGAGAGCCAGAGAGGCATCTCTTTGACAATCAGCAATCAGCTTCTCAACCCTGACGGATTCTTCAATTTCAGCTTCTGTCAGGAACTCTAGATCTGATGATTGAGAGGGGATCTTTCGCCGTTGATTCTCTAGATGAGAGATCATCTTTGTTCTTTTCTTCATCTCTTCCTCTGACCAATGAAGTGGTCTAGAGGGCCTCCGTGGATGTTGCAGGGACTCTTCTTCTTCTTCATCCTCTTCATCAATCTCTCTTATAGATATTGGGATTATCTGGTCAACAGCTTTAGCAGCTGGGATTATTTGGATCTCTTTACCCTTAAGCAAGGGAGAGAACTGTCTGGTCAGAAAATGAAAAAAAAGGTTAGTTTATTTTTAGGGAAGAAGAGAGATAAAGGCTAGAAAGAAACAAGGGTGGGATTTTTATTGAAGGATAAGGGAACGAGGGTAAGGCATACCTGAGAAGGATTCTCCTTAGATAGTAAGATCATCTTCAGGATTTCCTCAGTAGTTGCACCTTTGCTTTGGGAAGGGGTTCCTGAAGATGTCTCATGACTCCCCCCTGCTTTGATAACTTCTTTCGAAGCTATCGCTGATGAAGTGACGGCTGAAGAACACCATAGAGATTGATCTTCTTCATCGTCATCATCATCATCTTGATGAGGTTCTTCCTCTTGATCTTCAAGATCAAGGGATTCATCTTCATCGTCCTCCTCTTCCTCTTCATCGATTAACTCATCGATGGTAGGAGGGGCCTTTTCAGCAACTATCTCCCCCTCAACATGAGAGGGAGTTTCCTTCAGTTGTTCATTAGCATCAGCTTCTTTCTCCTTATTTTGTTCAGCTTCTTTCTCCCCCTCTTTGTCATTATCACGGAGAGAGAGATCTTTGGAAGGAGTAGAGGTTTCTGCAGTAGCCAACTTCTGGACTTCAGCCTCCAGTCCTGTGAGACGGTCTTCAAGTACATGGATATCTGACATAGCTTGATGAATAAACTCCACAGCTATGTTCAGAGATGTGCGATCGTTCTCTGTAAATGAAGGAGCAGGAATTGGAGTTGGTGCCTTCAGCTGGTCGAGGACTTGCTGAAGAATAGTAGTTCAGGTGTCAACCGTTGCAGATAGGGCATCAAACTGTTGCTTGGAGTCTTCCCTGACTTTGACAATCGCTTCTTGGAGAGTAGCGATTTGAGAGACGTCAGCTTTGGAGGCGCATTGAGCTGTCAGCGTCTTCAGTGCTTCACCAGCGGTATGAACAACGTTGGTGTTGTTGTTGAGAGAGGCAGTCAGAGACTCCACCTTTGCACTCAAACTGTTGACATTGGTGTCAACAGTCGCCAAACTAAGACCTGAAATATAAGTTAGTTTTTGAGAAACAGGCTTATATGGTGAGTTGGGAGTAGTGTTTAAGGTTATAGGAGTACCTGAATTATCAAACATTTTGTAGAATATCATAGATTCCTCAAAAGATTGATGTTTAGGTCCTATGGGTCCAAACTGTGGTTGCGAAAAAGTAGATGATGGGTCAGAGACCAAAGAATTAGAAGGATGAGAGATGGGGACAGAAGTAGGGATAGGGCTAGTTACCGTTGTGATCACCTCAGGATGTGGAGGAGCTGAGATGATGGGTGGTGGCACTGTTGATGTGACAGCGATCGTAGTCGCTGGCATGGTTGAGGTGGGTATTGCTGAGGATGTGGAGGAGAGACCCACGAATGCATCCAAGGAGGTTTGTTGAGAAACATCCTTAGGTATTGAGCTAGAGGTACCTTTCTCCGTGGTCACCTTGGCCTTCTTCGAAGGACCAAGGGAGATAGTTAATGGTCATTTGTAAGGGGTAGCGGCAAGGATAGCAGAAGAAGGAACCTCCTGCGTGGCCGCTGAAGACGAAGAAGTGAGGAGAGAGAGTCAGGAGCGAAGTTCAGAGATACTTAGCTCGTTGGGGAGCGTCTTGACCTCTAGTGAGCGCTGACCCACTTTGGGAAAAGTTGCATCAGAATTAGTGGGGTAAGTAGCAGGGTAGAGGAACTTCAGGTACGCACAGATGAAGCGTACATAGGGGATCTTGGGATCCCTCTCGGTCTTCTCTATCTTGGACCTTAGATCGTCAAAGATAGTTGTTGCGTAGTCGAAATTTCTTCCGGCGATCACTGAGTAAGCCATTTGGACCTGAATCTTGCTGGCCTGGTCCAGTGACCCACTCTTCCCACTCATACACTGAATGAAGTGAGAGAAGATGTAGTTAAGCTGAGAAGGCATGAGCGCCTTCTTCACGAGAGTCAGCTTCTTGTTGGGAATTGTCGTCCTCGGCTTTGGTTCCCAAGAGTATTCCATAGCATCCAGGAATTGGATGAGTTCAGCATCATTGGGCAAGGCATCGAATCCATTCCTGGGTTTGTCATGAAATCCCAGAGCTTTCCTTAGCCCTAAGGCCGTCATCATCCCTGGTCCAAGTTCAGTGCTGAAGGAAATAGCAGGAACCAGTTCACCCTTTTTGTTGGTGATAGAGGTCTCTTCAGCGATAAACCAGAATTGTTGGAGAAGAGCTTTTGAAGGTGTGGGATCCACAGTGATAGCGTAGGCAATGCAGGATTGCTTTAGAAACTTTGCGGCTTCCACCAGATGTGGGTATTTGACACCATCAAAATCAAGGCGAGCAAGATGATTGTTTTTCGGAAGCTCAGAGTCAGTGATGGCGAACTTGACGTTCTTAGAGGCGACAAGTGCAGATTGAGCCATTCTGAATATGAACAGATAGAAGAATAGAAGAAAGGTTTTAGTCTTAAAATAAAGAAGGTTTTCCCAGTTTCTATTTTGGGAAAGAAACATAGAAAAATCAACATATTTGAAGATTAAAAAGGTGTTCTTAATATAAGATATAAGAACAAGAAGAAAAACCAAAGATTTTGAATGAAGATAATCAAAAGAAAATGGTTTTGAATGAATAAAATCAAAAAGAAAGATGATTTTATGAAAAAAAATCTTATAAACCCATAATGGCAGTCCATAAATGGAGTATTATGTAAAAAGATTTAGAACAAGAATAAGAAGAAGATCAAGAATAACCTTTTGATCTTTGAAGGAGATGATGCAAATGCTTGAGAGTGCTAGAATGCTTTTGAGAGAGTTTTCTTGCTTTGAAAGTATTTCCAGAAAGCGTAAAATGATAAGAATGGAAAAACATTCTTTTTATACGTGTGAGAGAAGGAGAGAGAGTGTGAGAGGCGAGAAAACAAATGTTCATCATGACATGGACACGTCCCACGAAGTTGATTGGATGGAAGGGCAACGGACGAACGTGTCAGAAAAAGGCATGTCGTGGATTATCGGTTCAAATGACGTCATAGAAGAGAGAGAGACTGTTCATTTGTCCGTTTTGAAATTATCGTTGAAGAAAAGTCAGCGATAGATTTTCTTTGAAAGTATCCCTGATGGTAAAGTTAGGGATGAATTTTCTTTTAAGAAAGATCACTGACTAGAATTATCAGTGATAAATTTATTTTTCAAAAAGCTTTTAATCATTTGAAGAAAGTTCAGTGATTAAAGTTTATATAAAAAAAAATCTTAACTGAATGAAGATTCATTTGTAGGGATGGAGAGAACATACCTGGGAGTCAGAATGTTTATCAGAGAAAATGATAAACGGGGAACTTATGATTACTGACACAATGCATGAACGCTGAAGAATTATTCTTCGAGATTCAGCATTCCAAGCTCACTGATGAGAAAGTTGAACCTTGTCTCATCAAGAGGTTTGGTGAATAAATCAGCAAGCTGAAAGTCATTAGGGATGATATGAAGTTCAATATCACCGTTCATCACATGATCTCTGATAAAATGATATATGATCTCTATGTGTTTCGTCTTTGAATGTAGCACTGGATTATTTGCTATAGCGATAGCACTAGTGCTGTCGCAATAGATTAGAATCTTTGATAGCTGAAGGTCATAGTCTAATAGTTGATTTCTCATCCATAAGATCTGAGAACAACAGCTTCCAGCGGCTACGTATTCAGCTTCAGCTGTTGAAGTGGACACTGAATTTTGCTTTTTGCTTGTCCAGCTTACCAGCTTTCCTCCTAGGAGTTGACATCCACCGGTGGTGCTCTTTCTGTCAAGTTTACAACCTGTAAAATCACTATCAGAATATCCGGTAAGATCGAACCCTGAGTCTTTGGGATACCAAAGACCGAGGTTAGGAGTTCCTTTCAGATATCTAAAAATTCGCTTAACAGCGATCAGATGGGATTCCTTAGGTTCAGATTAATAGCGTGCATATAAACAAGTAGAGTACATGATGTCAGGTCGGCTCGCTGTAAGATACAGCAGGGAGCCTATCATTCCTCTATAGGCAGTGACATTAACAGGTTTTCCAGATGGATCTTTGTTAAGTGTCAGGGGAGGTGTCATAGGAGTTTTCATCGCTGAAGTTTGTGTAAGATCAAACTTCTTCATCATATCTTTAACATACTTACCTTGGCTGATAAAAGTACCTTTGTCAGATTGTTTAATCTGAAGACCAAGAAAATATTTCAGCTCACCCATCAAACTCATTTTGTATTCTTTCTTCATTCTTTCAGCGAAGCGAGTACACAGAGATGGGTTAGTAGAACCAAATATGATGTCATCGACATATATTTGTACAAGAATAATCTGACCTTTTATCTTTCTGAAAAACAATGTATTATCAATTTTGCCACGTTCAAATTTTTCAGAGATAAGAAAAGATGAGAGTGTGTCATACCAAGCACGAGGGGCTTGTTTTAGACCATAGAGAGCCTTATCCCATTTATAAACATAATTTGGATACTTAGGGTCATAGAACCCTGGGGGTTGTTCTACATAGATTTCTTCATTCAGCTTTCCATTTAGAAACGCTGATTTTACATCCATTTGATAAACGATGAAGTCTTTATAGACTGCATAGGCTAAGAATAGTCGAATTGCTTCGAGCCTAGCCACGGGGGCAAAGGTTTCATCATAGTCTATGCCTTCCTCTTGTCTGTATCCCAGAGCAACAAGTCGATCCTTGTTGCGGGTTACAGTTCCATATTCATCTAACTTGTTTCTAAACACCCATTTGGTGCCTATAACAGTTTTATCAGATGGTCTAGGAACGAGATTCCAAACTTTGTTACGAGTAAACTTAGTCAGCTCTTATTGCATAGCGCTGACCCAGTTTGGATCTCTGAGGGCATCATCAGTCTTCTTTGGTTCTATTAAAGAGAGAAAGTTGACAAAGAGACAAATATTACCTGAGCTTCATCATGTCTGAATACCTGCATCTGGATCACCAAGAATTTGATCTATTGGGTGATCTCTGGTCCATCTCTGAGCAGGAGCGTGATCGCTTAACTCAGAGGTTGGATCAACAATTAGGATGTTTACTGATGAGGACGTTTGAGGTTCATCAGCAATTAACCGTTGAGTATTGGACATACTATTGTTATCAGAGAGATTTTCAGACGAAGGTAGATCTGATGGTAGCAGTGTGTTAAGAGGTTCAGCTGAAACCCATGAGTTGGATTCAGCGTTAGGATGTATGATGTTTGGATCATTATCAACAGTAGGTGGTTCTGTGTGTTGATGGTTTGAAAAGAAGGGTTCAGTTTCTTTGTAGTGAGAGAACATCCAAGCATTTAACTCTTCATTGTCAGCGATTGGTTCGGAGTTCGCTGAGCGAGTTTCATCAAAAGTTACATGAATTGTTTCTTCCACAGATTGTCTTCGCTTTTTGAAAACTCTGTAGGCTTTGGAGATGGAGGAATATCCTAGAAATATTCCATCATCAGCTTTTGGGTCGAACTTTCTAAGCCGATCTTTGTTGTTTAAGATAAAGCACTGACAACCAAAGATATGAAGAAAACTGATAGATGGTTTTCTTCCATGAAAGAGTTCATAAGTTGTCTTTCCAAATCGCTTTACTATCAGCAATCTGTTTTGAGTAAAACATGCAGTGTTTACAGCTTCCGCCCAAAATTGAGTAGGGAGGTGAGAATCGCTGAGCATTGATCTAGCAGCTTCGATGATCGTTCTGTTTCTTCTTTCAGCGACTCCGTTTTGCTGAGGTGTTCTTACTGAGGAGAAATTATGAGAAATTCTCTTGTTCTCAAAAAAATTGTTCAGAGAACTGTTTTTAAATTCAGTTCCATGATCACTTCTTATAGAGCGAACAGTAAGATTATTCAGCACTTCCATCTTTTTAACAAAAGATATTAGTTCTTCTGGAGTATCACTCTTGCAGCGAAGAAAGATAACCCAGGTATAGCGAGAGTATTCATCTACAATGACAAGAGTATATTTCTTTCCAGCTATTGATTGGATGTTGACAGGGCCAAACAGATCCATATGCAAGAGCTGAAGAGGACTTGTCACTGAGGAGACTTGTTTTGACTTAAAACTAGCTTTTGTTTGTTTTCCTTTTTCACATGCTGAGCAGAGAGATTCTTTAGCATATGAGTGCTGAGGAAGACCAGAAACCAGTTCCTTAGAAGAGAGAGAATTCAGGGTTTTGAAATTTAGATGAGAGAGCCTTTTGTGCCATAGCCAGTTGACATCAGAAGAGGCTTTAGAGAGAAAACATAAGTTTTCAGTGGTAGTAGAGTCCATATCTATTACATAGACATTTTCTCTGCGATAACCACTGAGAGCAAGTTTTCCTTTCTCATTCACCACTGAACATGCTTTCTTAGAAAAGCGAACTTCGTAGTCTTTGTCACATAGTTGACTGATGCTCAGAAGGTTATGCTTCAGTCCATCTACATAAGCGACTCTTCTGAAGGTAGTTGTCCCATTGCTGAGAACACCAAACCCTCGGGTATATCCTTTTCCATTTCCACCAAAGGTCACAGAGGGACCTTTTTCTTCCTTGTATTCAGTGAGCAGGTCTTTTTGTCCAGTCATATGACGAGAACATCCACTATCGAGATACCAGATGCCCTTTTATTCCTGCACACATAAGGAAGATTAAGCGTTTTTTGGTACCCACTTTTCAATGGGTCCTTTAGTGTTAGTGGATATGGAAGATTCA
This sequence comes from Arctium minus, assembly GCA_954870635.1. NCBI lineage: Eukaryota > Viridiplantae > Streptophyta > Magnoliopsida > Asterales > Asteraceae > Arctium > Arctium minus. The sequence goes on along the minus strand of OX941080.1, from coordinate 36,860,225 downwards.
GCAGTCTTCACAGCAGATGAAGATTCAGCTTCAGTGATAACCTTCACCTTGGTTAATTTCTTAACCTTAGTGGTATTCTTCACCTTGGTCGACTTTTCAGCTTTCGTGACCTTTTCAGCCTTGAAGGCATTCATCTTCACTTTAGCTGATTTATCAGCTTTAGTGGCAGTTGGATATTTGCTTGCAATATGGTCAGTAAAACCACAGTGATAGCATTTTCTATATTTGAAAATGGTTTTAGGACCAGAAGTAGAAGGTTTTTGCAAGTTTAAGATGAGCGGGGCCAGGTCCAAGAATGCTTTTCTCATGAGATCTGGGAGTAATTTTCATTTCTTCAGATCTCGTGGGTTTAAGGTCAATATTTAGCTTTGGAGTACAAAGATCGAAGATTTCTATCACAGAGCTAGAGGATTGATTCACTGAAGGTTTAGAAGGAACTTTCAGCTTTGCTTTCTTGGTAGCCTTCTAAGGACGAAGAATGGATTTTCCTTTATCCGTAGACTTAGAGCCTTTGGATTTTTCCTCAGGGATAAAATTTGAAGAAGAAGGATAAAACTGATTATAAGAAGTGTCAGAGATAGGAGTGACAAACGTTCCAAATTTAAGCATGGAACTTTCTTCTTTAGGCTCATCCTGTGGTGTCCAAAAACCAAGACCAGTTCTATCACTTTCAGGAATTTGAGCATTTATATCTCAGAGATCTTTGTTGATGATTTGCACCATTTTTCAACATGAGCCTTTTCTGCTTTTAGAGCAGCGATGGCTTGTTCGCGTTCAATGTTGATGATTTCATTTATAATGACTTGATCTTTCAACTTTTCTTCTAAAAGAGTTAGTTCTCTGATCTTTTCATGACATTTGGCAGTTTGTCTTCGGGTCTTCACTTCTCTTGAAAACTGTATCTGATATGACGTTGACAGCTTCAAAGCTTGTAGCTTTACATAGTCTTCATCTTCCTCTTTCTTTAAATGAAGATCAAATGAGCTCAGACACTTTGATATCTTTGAATTCTTCAGCAGTCTTTCATTTTAAAAATTCTTGTATTCTCCCTCTTTTTGTATTCTCCCCCTTTTTGATGAGTGGTGAGAAGCATCATCATCAAAACATTACAAAATAATTAAGGAATTCTCTCCTCCAAATCAACAATAAAGTGCAGTCTTCACATATAGATCCCTTTGTGGAAATAAGAGCAGTCTCCCCCAGATAGAGAGAGTGATTATTTCAATCTTTTCAGATTCAAATAAGTAAAAAGTGATAACCCTGAATCAACAAAGTGATAACACAGTTACTGAGTAACACAAAGTTACTATATAAGGAGTTGGTTTTGATGTTGTCTCCCCAGGACTTCCATTCAATCATCGAATAACACATGGTTATCTATGAACGTTCTGACAGAAAACAAATTTCTGTGTGCTCATGCAAGTGTATGAAAGAATTAAGCACCGATGATTGCTTTTCAATGTAGACTCAAAGTATGTAAACTTGTTGAGACAGCAACAAATTATACAAAGACTCAATGTGCATGAGAAAAGGTCGAAGGTGGGGCAACTTTCCTTCTTTTTCAATATTAGTATCTTCCAAATGAAGAACCAATAGCGTATGTGCTGCGTCCCCAGAAAATGTGAAACATTCTCTTTTTAAGAAAAGAATGAGTAGCTGGTGGGGTTGTATGCAAGAGATAGCATGAGCTAGGTGCCTTTTTCAATGATGGTCACCAAAGAATGTGAACCAATCAGATAATGTGGCTGCCCGGCTCAGAAAGAAGTTTGGTGCAGAGTCTGATATTCTTTTACTTTGTTCGCTCACCCTCTTTCTTTTAATCTTTTAAATCTCACTTCTAACCAATCTCTCTTTTCCATTTTACCTCTTCACACACCAACACTCAAATCTTTTGACCCCTCTCCCTTCAATCACTTAGGGAATACTTCATGAGTAGGAAACACTGGTTCTTGTGAATCCATGGAAGTTCTGTTAATCTTTCGCACTGAATCCCATGTATTTTCCTAAAAGAACGTGTTGTTCAACAATCTTTTGTACATGTAAGCACAAAGGAATACAAATAAACATGAAGAATAAAAATTTGGAGAATAAAAATTTGGAGAAGTCAAAAACATAAGGTCCCCCTCAAACTAAAGGTGGTTGGCAATTAAGCTCTTTGACAATTAAGCTCCCCCTCAACTTAATAATAATTTTTTTTAGATCAAAGCAAATAGAAAGCAAAACATTGAAGTACGGGTTCTAATCAGATATGATCAGAAGCCATTGTCACTTGAATTATCTTGCACACAAAAGAAATTGTGGTAATCATTTGTGAAAATGATTTCTCTATCATTAGCAACAGTTGGAGAATAAATATAGAAAACACAATATTAAGATTCATAATACTCCCCCTCGAATCATGAGTAAGGTCTAAGAAGACATGTTCAACATTCCAAGTTTGTTGATTAGAAACTGGAATCTCTTTTCATCCAACGGCTTGGTGAAAAGGTTAGCTAACTGGATGTCAGTTTGAACAAAGTGCATTTCGATATCACCTTTTTCTACATGATCTTTGATGAAGTGATAGCGTACATCTATATGCTTGATCTTTGAATGCTGAACCGGGTTAGCGGTTATGGCGATTGCGCTCTTGGAATCACAATAAATAGGAACTCGCTTGTAGTTGTACCAAAAGTCCCTTAACTGTGTCTTCATCCATAGGACTTGCGAACAGCAGCTAGCAGCAACTACATATTCTGCCTCAGCAGTGGATGTTGAAACACAGTTTTGTTTCTTTGAGGTTCAACTCACAAGTTTGTCACCTATAAATTGACATGATCCAGATGTGCTTTTCCGGTCTAGCTTACATCTTGCATGGTCAGCATCTGTAAAGGCAGTTAGATCAAAACGAGAATCCTTTGGATACCAAAGACCTAAATTAGGAGTGCCTTTGAGATATCTAAGGATTCGCTTAACAACATTAAAGTGCGACTCTTTAGGATTAGATTGATATCTCGCACAAAAACATGTGGCAAACATTATATCTGGGCGACTGACAGTTAGATAAAGTAAAGAACCAATCATACTACGATACACCTTTTGATCTGCAGGTTTACCAGAGGGATCTGCATCTAAGAGTGTACCAGTAGCCATTGGTGTTTTCATGACTGAACTATCTGACATATTGAACTTTCCTAACATGTCTTTTATGTATTTGGCTTGATTAATGAAAATGCCTTCGGGTAATTGTTTTACTTGTAAACCAAGAAAAAATTTAACTCGCCCATCATCGACATTTCAAACTTTGTTTCCATGATTTTAGAAAAGTTCTTTCAAAATTTCTGATTTGTCGGCCCAAATATTATGTCGTCAACATAAATCAGAATGAGAATCAAGTCCTCACCTTGCCTTTTGAGAAATAAGGTGGTGTGAACCGTACCTCCTTTGAAGCCAGAAGCTAGGAGAAATTTAGTTAGAGTTTCATACCAGGCTGTTGGTGTCTGTTTAAGACCATACAGTGCTTTATCTAGCACGTAGACATGATCAGGGTAATGAAGATCAATGAAACCTTCAGGTTGTGCCACGTAGACCTCCTCATGAAGAATGCCATTTAGGAAAGCTGACTTTACGTCCATTTGATAGACTGTAAAGTTTTTGTGCCCTGCATATGCTAAGAAGATTATGATGGCTTCTATCCTTGCAACAGGGACGAATGTTTCGTCATAATCAATACCCTCCTGTTGACAGTACCCTTTTGCGACCAGTCGAGCTTTGTTTCTCACAACTACTCCTGCCTCGTCTTTCTTGTTTCTGAATACCTACTTAGTTCCAATAACAGTTTTACCTTTAGGTAGTGGGATCAACCGCCAAACCTTGTTCCGTTCGAATTGCAGAAGTTCGTCTTGCATAGCAGAAATCCAGAAGGGATCACGTAGAGCTTCTGATGCTTTCTTTGGTTCTAGGGAACTAAGGAAGCTTGAAAACATGCAGAAATTAGGTGACGCTGACCGTGTCGTGACACCAGATTGTATTTCACCTATCACATTATGCAGGGGATGATCCTTAGTCCAACGATGTGTGCTTGGTAAGGATTCAACTGTTTGTTGCATATTTGATGCATTGTATTCATCATGCACGGCAGGTAGATCCATAGATGTGCTCGGGACATCTTGTACAGGTGTTTCTGATACTGAGGCTTCTGGAATAGCAGTTGAAGTACTCGTGACATCATTTCCAGAAGGAATATATGCAGAGACAAATTTAGCATTAGTAGAGTCAGAAACTAACGGTTTAGTTGTACCTGATGGAGATGCAGTTTCAGTGAATTATTCGAACGGTCCTGACATGTCTTCAGAAATAGTAGGGACCTCCGAGCTTGGTGTTGATGTTAATATGCCTTTGTCAAAGTCTGCACAAATGTCATCGAAGGCATCAATAAACAACAAATCTAACTCAGATGAGATAGAATTAGTTATAGAAGAAGTAGATGCTTTAGACACTGGTTCTATTCCGGATTGAATAGAAGCTTTGTTCTTGAATCCGAGTTCTGAACAGTTGTGTCCAGAAGTCCAAGTAGAATTCTCATCAAAAGATACATTCATGGTTTCAACAATCGTCTTGGTTCGAATAATGTAGATTCGATAAGCTTTGGATGTCAGCAAGTATCCAACGAGATATCCTTCATCCGCTTTCTTATCAAAGTTTGACAGTCCTTGACGCTCTCGTAGAATGTAACATTTGCAACCAAAAACACGAAGGAATTTGATATTAGGTTTACGATTGTTGATCAACTCATATGTTGTTTTGTCAAAACATTTGACCATAATGGTACGATTCTGAGTAAATCAAGTTGTCGCGACTGCCTCAGCCCAAAGATACATGGGTAGATCAGAATATGCAAGCATAGTACGAGCATCTTCAACAAGAGTGCAGTTCTTCTGTTCAACAATACCATTTTGCTTTGGAGTGTAGGTTGCGGAGAAGTTGTGTGAAATGCCCATAGAGATAAGATAACTCTGCAAGGTGTCATTCTTGAACTTCGTGCTGTTATCACTATGAAGAGTTCGGACTGGCAATTGAAGACGTACTTGAATACGCTTAATGAAAGCGATAATCAATTCTAGCGCATCTGACTTGTTGCGAAGAAACTCGAGCCATGTATACCTTGAATAGTAATCTATCATTACTAAGATGTATTTCTTATTGTTGATAGACGTTGTTCGCATTGGGCCACAAAGGTCCATATGAAGAAGTTCCAGTGCAGATGAGGTCGATGATTTAGTTTTAGACTTGAATGAGCTTCGCTTCATTTTGCCCAACTCACATGCAGAACATAGTGAGTCTTTCTCAAACCTCATTTCTGGTAGACCTTTGACCAGACCTTGTCTCTGTAGCTTAGCTATTGATCTGAAATTCTGATGAGACAAGCGTCGATGCCACATCCACGATTGTGCTTTAGATGCTTTGGCTAATAGGCATACTGGACGTGTGGTTGACAGTGTCGGAAAATCTACATAATATAGATTTCCATGGCGTTCATCTCTGAAGATTTCCTAACCATCTGGATCCTCTAGATAGCAATGAGAAGTTGTGAAGCGAACTTGGTATTTCATGTCACAGAAGTGACTGGTGCTAAACAGATTATGATCAAGACCTTCAACATATAGCGCTCTTTGTATCTTCACAACTCCATTATCAAGCATTCCATATCCTCTGACATGTCCTTCTACTTCTGAATTTGCAAACCTAACTGCTCCAGCAGGTTCCTCCACATAGTTATGTAAGAGGTGCTTGAATCCTGTCATACGGCGTGAATAGCCGGAATCTATCACCCACACTCGACAGGCCTGCAAAAGAAACAATTAGTTTTGCTTTGGTACCCATATCAAAATGGGTCATTCGCTATTAGCTTCAAGCTATTCAGGAATATCTGTAGGTTTAACTTTCACTCTCCATTCATATCGGGGTTTTGGAACCCATTTCCAAACCATTTTAACATCTAATTCCTGAAAATGCTTTTTAGATCTTGGATTGGTAACCTTAGCACGAAACACTTTGGGTTGTGTGGAAGAATTAGAATTAAGATTCAGTTTAGCTTTTCTTTTACTTTTCTTGGACTTAGGAGTGGAGTAGTATTTCAAAGAATTATCCCAGCAGTGTTTGCAATATAAATTCTTTCGAGCAAAAGTCATAAATTTAGATTTATCGGAACAAATCTGACATTCATGTCCATCAAAAGAAGTACATTTCAAAACATCACTATCTGTAGTATAACTGTTTGCAACAGAAGTTTCACTAAAATTCAAACTATCATTTTTATTCAAGCTATCATTTTTATTCTTCTTGCTCCTCCCAACTCCATTTACTTTCATATCTGAAACAGAAACAGGAATCTTGTTAGTCTCTTTCTTAGAAGGTGATTCTTTTCTTGAGATTTTTGAAGTCTCACCTTTTTCAAAAATACTAGGTGGATATTCAGGACAATCAGAGTAAATGACAGAAGGCTTTGCAGAATTATCAAATTCTAGATTAGTTCTTACCTTCCAGCTTGGATCATTGAACATCTGTTTATCAATTGAAACATTCTTAAACAAAGTAATTTTCAAATCATTGATCTCTGTGCAAAGCTCTTGATTATCTTTCAAGGATTTTTCAAGTTTAAATTTTAGATCAAAGTTTTCATCTTCAATCTCATCAAGAGACTGTTGCAGCATATCAATTTGTTTCATCAATTCAGATGTATGATCACTCACAGAATTTGACTCCTTTGGAATAGAAACAGGATCAGAGTCTGAAACATTCATCATTTCAGAAAACATTTCTTCAGTCATGTTCTCAATAAACTCCATTTTGTCATTTTTAAAACAAGATCCATTCGTGATGACAGTTTCTTCTTCAACCTTTTCAACAAGTAAAGGTTTAGGAGCAATGGGATTTGAGACTGATGGTATATTTGATGGATCGGCATACGATTCATACTCATCATATTTGCATTCAGTCTTAGGTGGAACTGTGTTGTTGCTGACTGATTCTTTTGAATATGTGGTAAACAGTGACTCAAACTCAGCGAATTTGATCTTTCGAGTCTCATAGCTTTTGTTCAAATCACTATATTTGAAACCAACTGATTTAAAAGAATTTTGAGAATCAGTCTCACAAGACTTGTCCTCTCCCATTTCTTCTCGACCTTTGGTCTCTGTAAAAGGTTTAGGAGTACTTGCTTCAACAAAAGTTGCACGAATGTTAGGAATGGGTCTGACTGTGGAGCCAAGTTTATCAAAATTATACAAGTGCTCCGGTGCCTTTTTCAAAACATCATTAATTGGCAAACCCAAACTTGGTTTAACTTTATAAAATCTTTCATCTTGGAGTTTAGTGGTCAACATATTTAATGTCTGCTCAGTCTGACCTCGTTTCATGTTAATATCCTCCAATTGCTTAATCTTGGTGTAAGCTTTATTTCTTTCTTGAAAACAGACTTCGAATTTGATTTTAAACTCACCCTTTTCAGCATTAAGATTTACAAGATCCTTTTCTAAACCAGATATTTTTCTTTTTAAAGATTCCTTTTTAGCTTTTAAACCATCCTTTTCTTTTTCTTTTTCTTCCACAACAACTTTCAGTAAAGCGTTTTCATTACGAAAACTCAAGACTGATTGATGTTATGAGTTAAGTTTACCTTTCAACAGTTTAAACTCATATGTCATATTGTGGATTTGGACCATCAGAGAATCAATAAGTTCAGAATTATCACTTACCTCAGAGTTTGCATCTTCGGAATGTGCCTCAGAAGCTTCATCGTCACCATCCAGTTTTTCCATGTAGGAAACTTGGGTGAAGTGTGCCTTCTCCTCGTCATCAGAACTTTGGAACAGCCAGTTTTCCTCTTCAGCCATAAGCACCTTTCCATCTTCCGCTTTCTTGGTAATGAGTGACTTCCTTGCATAGTATTCTGAGTTCTTTACTTTCTTGAACTTGCAATCTCTGGAGAAGTGTCCAAATTTGCCACAGTTGTAGCATCTGCCCGGTTCATCCTTTCTCTCTTTTTTCTTCTCCTCTCTCTTTTCTTCTCTTCTATCTTCCTTCCTTTCATCTTTCCTCTCTTCTCGTCTTTCCTCTCTTCTTCCATACCTTGGCTTGTATCTCATTTCAGACTTCTCTTTCTTGTACCCTTCGTACTTTGGTTTTGAATAGTACTTCTTTTTGCCAAAGCTCTTCTTGAATTGACGAGTTATCATGGCCAAGTTCTCAGAGAACCTCTGTATATCATCATCAGAGTCAATCTCTAATTCCTCATCACTCGAAGCAGAATCTGATTCAGTAACCTCCGTAACAAAAGCTTTAGACATTTTCTTCTTTGACCTTGCAGAGGATACAGGACCTAAACTTGAACTCTTTCCTTTGCCAGCTATGAGAGCCACAAAATCCTTCAGATTATTGGACTCACTATTGATAGTTCTCACCTCATCCTCATGCTGAGAAAGAGTAGAGAAGATGTCAGTGACGTTTTCTTGAGCCATGTTCTTTGACATCTGAAGGTTGATGGCAAAGTTCTTCCATTTAGGGTTCAAGTTCTTGATGAACTTATAATTTATCTCGGAAGCAGATTTAGAGATATTGTTCCTCCGTAGGTCATTTAGAATGATATTGTATTTGTTGTAGGTATCAAGCAGTGTCTCTCCTTCCTTTGCATGAAATCCCTCATAGGCATTTATGCATAGATTCTGCTTGGCTTGGATGGAGGCTTCACTTTCTTCAAATTGTCTTCATAATTCATCCCAAACTTCTTTAGCAGAGCTCCGACTGTCTACACGATTGTAGATGTCATTTGGAATTGCCATTGTCAGATAAATGAGAGCCTCTTCATCTATCTTGTACATATCTTTCTCCTTTTCTGTGAAGTACTCATACGGTTTAGGGACAAATCTGTCAGGAATTTCTGGAGATGTTTCAGTTGCTGCTTGACCAGGTACTCTGATCATTGGATTTACTGGACCAGAAGTGATTGATTCCATGTAATCTCTGCTTTTGTGATTTAGGAACTGAATCATTCTCTTCTTCCATTGTTGATACTCATTTGCCAAGAGAACAGTAGGTTTGGACTGAGAGCCCATTGAGATAAGTTGGTTCGACATCTTTAGCTGTATGGTTAGAAAGCAAACTTATTTGTACCAAGATAATCAATTAATAAGATCTTTTGAATCAAGAATTGGATAAAAACTACACTAAAAATTTTTAAGAAAAATAAATTTCCAAAAGTAATCAAATGCAGAATTCGCAAACAGTATAAAACACAAAACACCTATAGATAAAATCAAATAAATAATACTGAAAAATGAAAATAAGAAAACCTAGCGCAAGTCACAGAATGCACTAGGAACAGTAACGCAAAATACAGTTTGCGCTAAGCAAAGCTGGCGCGAAATCCAATTATGCGCTAAAGGACAGTGGCGCAAATTATAGTAGCGCAAAAATCAGAAACTCGCTAAGGTTAGTAGCAGAGTGAAGTAAGCTGGTTTTGCACGAGAAGTGGGTTTTTCACGAATAGAAGGTGGCGCAAAATATGGATTCGCGCGAAGAACTGATGACCGGTGTCCTGTGCGACCGGTGTCCTCGACCGGTGTCCCCGACCGGTGTCTGTGCGGACCGGTGTTTGTGCGGACCGGTGTGTGTGTGGACCGGTGTGCTACGACCGGTGTGTGACCGGTGTCTCCCCGACCGGTGTGGACCGGTGTCTCCCCGACCAGTGTGGACCGGTGTCGTGTGTGATGCAAAAGACAACTTTGCGCCAAGAGATGGTGGCGCAAAATACAGTTTGCGCTAAGAGGGACTGGCGCAAAAGACCACTTGAATCTGGCGCAAACTGGGAATCTGGCGTGTTCTTCAACAGTTCGACCCTCTACTCGATTTTCAATCCAGAAAACTCATCCAAAGGTTAAAGCAGAGTGTAAAACTCATACCATAATCTATAAACATACTACAAATGAACCCCAATCAAAATCAATGACTAAGAATAACTTTTGATCACACAATTTGAATGGAGCAGTACTCGACAGTATACAGATCAAAATTCTCAAAGATCATCAAAAGCCAATTGATTTGTGATTTTAAGTACAATTAGGCAATCAGATGATGTTCAATGACATAAAACACACATAATCAATTCGATTTTAAGCATAAAAACACATTAAATCGTGAAATCGATTTTCACACAGTAAGTTATCAATAAAAACTGTTTTAATCCAAAAAGCTTGATTCTTTGGCTCTAATACCACTTGTTAAACCCAGATTAATAGTTGATAAACACTCACAACACAATAAAGAACAAGAGATGAATAGATCAAATTAACATACCACAGATCTCTTGATTAATCAGATAAAAACGTGTGTGTGTTCTTGGTGTATACAGATACCTAGTGTAGAATACAGAGAATACGGCTCCTCTACTTCAGTTCACCTTATGCGATACACACACTAAACCTAGAAAATAAAACTATTTATACTTAGGTCAACATGACCTAATTAATATTAACTATTTGCTAAAATACCCCCTAAAGTATTAAACACTATTACAAACTATACCCCTTTTATAATTTAATCTTGAATACAATTACTGATCCAACAGAAACCACAGCAGCCTAACAATCGTCATCTTCAATTCACTATCCGTATTGATCCTTTGGTACTGGATATCTTGAAAAATCATCCACTTCGCAATGCTCTTACTGCCCAAGCTACTGTTCCAGAGTTGTATGTCCAGCAAGCTTGGAACACTATCAAAGTTTCTCACATGATGGAAAAAGGAGTCAGAATTCAGATTTTCAAGCTGAAGATTGATCATTTTGCTTCTTTTCTTACAAAAGAAAGGTTGAGATTTGTTCTAAGTCTTCCATCTGAGACAACAAGAGAAGGTAGAAATAGCTACGATAAGTTGCCTTCTGAAGCTGAAGTACTCCGAGGCATCAGAGATATGGGGTATGTAGGTGAGCTTGTTCAAGTCAGTCAGTTCAAGAAGAACAACCTACCTCCATTCTACTACACGTTGTTCTCTATGATCAACCGGTGCCTTACTGCAAAGAATTATGGTTCAGATAATGCCAGCAGTCATATTCTGAAGTTATTCTACTCAGTAGTTCATGATCTACACATTGATTATGTTGAAGTCTTTTGGACTGAATTATATGAGAAGTTTGTTGCTAAGAAGACAAACAAAGCACCAAATTATATACCGTTTCTGAGGTTTATGACTTTAATTGTCTGCAGCATGTTGAGAAGCAACAAGAATATTCCTAAAAGAACCAATTATCCAAGTGCTCCAGTAAGTGAGATGAGGTACTTGATGAGGCAGAAGAAAGTGTTTCCATTCATTATGCATGTGCCTGAAGCATTTCTAGACTATGCAGATCTAGAAGGTGAGAGTGTGACCAATTATAGATAGTCTATGGGAAGATCAGAACTGGTCATCCCTACCCCAGGCTCAACCCATAGAAGAGTGGAGTCTGTGAGGGTTTTTGCAACCGAGGGGGTTCAGAAATGAGAAGCGAAGAGGAAAAAATCCGAGAGGGGTTCTGGTGGGGGTCAGAGAAAGAGACTGGAGACATCTGGGTCATGGGTTGTTACCCCACGTATAGTGACACCGGTTGTCAATGAAAGTCTTGAATCTGAGAAAGATCTGGATCTTGCATCTGATGATGAGGCAGGCAATGAAAGTGAATCAAGTAAAATTTCATCTGCTTCAAGTTCAAAAGATGGTGATGATGAAACTGAATCATATTCTGTAGGTGGATCAACTGACGGTGATAAAGATAAGGATGATGATGACATTGATGGTGATGATACTCATGGTCATGATGTTGCTACTGCTATTACTATTGAAACCTCAAAGACAGTTGTTGATACTGAGGTTGTTGAAGTTTCTGATGATGATGAATCTACAGAGTTTGTTGAGACTCAAGCTGATTTACTTGCTGATGTAGATGTCTTTGAACCATTCTATGGTACTGCAGCCATGGAAGTGGATTAGCAACGTCATGTTGATTTCATTTTAAATGCAGTAGTTGGTGATATAAGGGGAATTGAAGGAGATAAAGTAGATAATGTTGAGAAAGAGAGTGAAAGGAAACAAAAAGAACATGGTGAGAGTGAGCGTGTGTATACCCGAACCTACCTATCCAAAAGGACAACCACATCAAGTGCTCCGTCGCATGTGTTGCTTACAGATGCACAAGACATAACTAGTCTACTTATGAACTCGCACACCCAGGTCATCCACTCTATTTCTTCTCAACAAGAAATAGTTTCAAGTTCTCACGAGGATATAGCACAAAGTCTACCGGGTTCTCATTTGGAGAATCAAGGTATTGAAAATAGAGAACACCTGCCCCGGTTCTCGACTTCATTTTGTTCACAATCGAGTCTAGTGCCCTTTGAATTGCCAATTGTTATTCCTAGGTCACATTTTCTTACAGCTACCATCGGAAGTCTTCGTGACCTGATTGGAACAACCGTAGTATCTCCGCAATCCGGAATACAAGGATCGGTTGGAAGTCCTGTCATCGACACGTCTTTGCCAACGATGAACACAGGCCATGCAATTGATTCATCAGTTGTCATGAAAACGGTTAATCTAAGTGATACCGGAGTTACTAACCCAGACTTTGTGTCAAATGAACTATTCGACGGCGCCTTAAAGGCTGTTGAAATCAGGATTATGGAGAAAGTTGAAAAGGAGGTTGGAGATCTAAAGAGGCTTTTGAAAGGAAAGAATCCAGTTGTTGAGCCTGAACCAGAAATTCCAAGTCAGAAATTACCAAACACTGAGCCTACAGATTTATCCATTGATGAGCTTAAATCCTTGTTGTTAGCTAAGTTGTTATCTCAAGCTCTGGATTCTCAGCATGATGCAGATCTTCTTACCCTTCTGCAATCCCACCAAGAAAATCAACCGCCACAATCTGTAAACCCAATAGATTTGGTTAGTGCCACAGAGTTTAGTTCTTTTAAATCTGATGTCATGTTTGCTCTATCTGACCTTAAACAGGTAGTTCAAACTTCGTGCAAAGCCCAGGCAGTTGTTTCAACTAAAGAGCATGATCATGATTCTGATAATGATCATGAGGGGGAGATAAGAGGGAAATAGGTTGTGGAAAGCTCTGAAGGTGATGTGTTGATGGAAACCAGAGCTGAAACCGATGAAGGTGGTGAAAGGGGAGCTGATGATGTTGAAAGGTTAAGGCAAAATCAGTTGCAGTTGGTGATCTATGCTAAGGAGAGTGTTGAACCAAGGGTTGAAAAGCCTAAGGTTTCAACTATGGAAGAGATCATGGAGTTTACAGGTTTGTCTCAACCTGCTGTTATTGTATTGGATGATGATACTCTTGAGCAGGTCTATGCAAAGTATGATCTCTATTGGAAAATGAAAGAGGAAGATCAGAAAGAGATTTGTATTGATCTTGATTCAGATAACAATGAAGGAGAATATATCTATGACATTGTTAACAGATCTAAAGAGATTCCATTGAATGAAGCAAATGTTCTGGATAATTTGTTTGAAGATAGAGACTCTGATGCTCTGAATGTCATGTTTGAACAGAGTACACCTGAAGGACTTCACCTAAGTCCTGTTCATGAGAAGATGCCAGAACCTTCTGTTGTTCAGACTATTCCATCATTTCATGAATTCTCTTCTGATCCTAATGTATCTCAAACTTCTGAGGCTGAGCATAATGTCAATCTGGAAACTGGTACAGCTGCTAATGTTCAAGTTGAAAAAGAGTTGCCATACCAGAAAAAGCCTGATAGTCCTTTGGTCCAAAAAGTGTTTGAAAGAGAGCCTCCCATAGTGCCAAAGTTCCCATCAAAAAAAGAAACTTCAAGTTCTAAAGCTGAAAGTTCTATTCCTTATACTGGATATGATGAAGAAGGGATGTCCAGGCAAGAAATTAAAAGGATTAGATATATATTACGTGTTCCACATCTGGAGGAAGGAGTTAAGATTTTTGTTAGCTACATCAAAAAGTTGGATGAAGCTCAACTTTTGGGAATTCAAGATAAAACTCCTGAGTATCAGAAAGATTATATTCAGATGCTACAGATTATGGGAAGAACAAGAAAAGATGTCAAGATCAAGTCTGAAATTCTGGAGGTTGTCAAAGTAACCTTGATGAAATTCGGGAAAATTTGCTATCCTCAATTCACTTTGCAAAGAAAGAATATGAAGTTCTACTCATTCAATGAGGCTGACTTTGCCAATCTTTATTTTAGTGACATTTAGTTCATTTATCATGATTTCAGAAACCAAACTATTAGACATCCAAAGATTGCTTTTGGTCTTGATACTGTCAAAAGATTCATCCGTAGGCACATTTATCATACTTATCTTCATGATTTCCAACTAGGCATTGAAACAAATCAGAACAGAGTCAATATTCTGAAGTCAGATTTTACACATCCATTGCTTGAAGTGACACCACTCTACACAGTGCTAAGGAAGCCAGAACTTGGTGTTGTGTATGAGAATGAGTTCAAAAAGGAGAAGAGGTTCATGAGAGCAGCTGAAATTCATAAGTTCTCTGATGGTACTCTTGAAGATGTGTTACAAAAGTTGGAAGAGTTACATGAGGAAAGTAAGCAGAAGAGGTTAGCAGAAAATGATCATTGGCGTCGGATGGACAGAATTTGGACAGAGAATGTGATAGATGCCATCAAGGACAGATTAAGATTCAGGACTGCCATAAGAAGGTTTGAAGGATACATGTGGATGAGGAAGACAAGCATGAGGAGATGGACTGGTTCAAGAAAGTCTAATTGATCAAAAAGGGGGATATTGTTAAACCTATAGTTTTGAGTCAATTAGATTGTTAGTGTTATCTTTTGTATTGTTGACTTTGTGTGAGGTCAAGGCTTGTTTGACTCATATATAAGTCTTTGTTTCCTTTGTGTTTTGTAATGCTTTTAGTAAGCTTGTGATTGTAATCTTTGTAAGCATATGACTAAGAGATATATGACAAATACATTTCTCTCTCATCTATGATTCTCTGATTGTTATATTTTGTGCATGATTAATTGAGATTGCTTGATTTCTGGGATCACATCTTTTTGGTTTATTTATGTATTTTTTGAGTTCAGTTACATTTTGCTTCTAGTAACTAATATGTGCTTATTTTGTTGAGCTTCAAAAGTACCATCCTTCTGTACTTGATACTTCGTGTATCAAAATGATTTTTTGAAAAAACATGTTTTGGGCTTATGGACTAACATATTGGATTTTATCCAATACTTGTTAATTTTTTTTCAGGAAATTCATGGCGGAAGAACAAATTCATGATCAAAGTGTCCATATGGATGAGCATGATCCAAATGGTTCTAAAGAGACTCCTATGCCATCCTCTAGATCACATTTTCAATCTGAGGTTGCTGAAGATCCTGATCAAGCCCTGATCAACAAGTCTGAGTACCTATTGTTATACCCCAACAACCATCATGTGGACTTTGACAGTCTGAGTGTCAATCCATTTGTTGTGGAAATTCTGAAAGGCCATCCACTTCATTATGCTCTGACAAACACTGCTACAGTTCCACTCATATATTTACAGCAAGTCTGGAAGACAATCGAATATGTGGTTGAAAGTGACACCAACAAATACTGCAGGCTCAGAATAGATAATTTCACTTCTATTCTCACTTATAAAAGACTCGGATGGATCTTGGACTTACCAGAGGCAAACTCAAGAGAGGGAAGAACCATATTTGATCAATACCCAGTAGATTTAGAAGTATTTAAAGGCATTCTAGCCTTGGGTTATACTGGTTCACTCACTAAGATCAGTGACTTCAAGAAGACCAACCTTCCTCCATTCTACTATCAGATGTTCCAGTATTCAATAGATGCTTCACTTCAAGAAATTCCGGTCTGGACAACACAAATATGCATACACTGAGGTTATTTCATGCAGTCGTGTATGATCTACACGTCGATTACTCAGTTATCTTCTGGACGGAATTATATGAGAAAGTGATCAGCAAGAGAACTTCTAAGAGCCCTACCTATGTGCCTTACCAGAGATTTCTACAGCTGATCATCTGAAGCATGATCCGATCAAACAGAGATATTCTGAAAAGATCTCAGCATGAACTTGCTCCAGAATTCGAGATGAAATATCTTCAAAAGCAAAGGAAGCATTTCAATTACTCCATGCCAGTTCCACAAGCTCTACTCTCATATGCCAATCCGAACTCTGAGTGCGTAATAGATTATAGAGAGTCTATTGGAATACTATCACCGGTAATCCCTACCCAAGACTCAAATCTTAGGCGAGAGGAGTCGGTAAGGGTTCCTGAGACTTAGGGGCTCCAGGAGCGGGGTGAGATGAAAGAAAATCAAGAGAGGGGAACCGGTGGGGTTCATAATATCACATCTGAAGCTGAGGGGACCTCGGCACAAGATGCCATACGTCTAGAGGTTTCCACATCCGAACCTGAAAGGACTATAATCCGTCAATCAAGTCCTCAGGTAAGGATAGCTGATGAAGTTGTGAATTCTGATACTGAGTCGGATCGGCATGCTAGTTCATCAGAGACAGTTCCTTCAGCTACTTCGGATCATCATGCTGAAGATGTTCTATTTCATGAAACTGATGTTGATAATGAGAATCTTCAACACAGTTTTGGCTTCTTAGATGATGTTTCTCTACATCATACTGATATGGAGATTGACACTGCTGGCACTGATATTGCACAAGTATTGGGAGATATAAGGCGATCTGAGGGAGGTATAGTTGAAAATGTGGAAAATGTGAGACAAAGAGAGATTGTAGAAAAAGAATATGGTGAGCGTGAGTGCAACATAACCTACCAATCCAGAAGGGTAACCAAATCTAGTGCTCCGTTGCATGTGTTGCAATCGGAAGCACAAGACATAAGTCGCCCACTTATGAAAATGCACACCTTAGCTAGCCATTCTACTGCCTCTCAACAGGCTGTAGTCTCATCTTCTCACGGGGGTTTATCACAAACTCTATCTGCATTTCACTCGGAAATGGCAGGTATTGAAACTAGAGCTCAGCTGCCCCAAAGCTTAACTTCTTTGTTTTAACTATCGAGTCTAGAGCCAATTGTTTCATCATTCATTCCTAGGACACAACCCATTACTTCTGCTACCATCGGACGTCTTAGTGACCCGATCGGAACATCCGTAGTAGCTCCGCAATCCGGACTACGAGGATCGGATGGAAGTCCTGTCATTGTTAAAATCATTCCAACTTTGAACACAAGCCACACTGTTGGATCCTCAACAGTTGTGTCAACGGGAAGTCTACGTGACCCCGGAGTTATTTTCCCTGACTTCGTGTCAAAGGAATTCCTTGACGGCGCCTTAAAGGCTGTTGAGAACCGTATCACTGAGGCTCTATCTGCAAAGTTTGAGGAGGAATTTGCAAAATTGAAGAGCTTACTGAAAGGGAAAGGCCTAGCGGTGGATGATCCTGTTCAGCCACCTCCACCACGACCTGTTCAGCCAGTACATCTCTCGGTAGAGGAGATGAAATCTATGTTATATGCAAAACTTTTATCTCAGGCAGCCGCTGAGGATTCTGATGCTGATCTTGTTGGATTGTTAAGGGCTCAACAAACTCCTATCTCATCTGATGTTGTTTCCATATCTGAGTTCCAAGCTTTCAAGTCCGAAATGGTTCAGCATATCTAGGAGTTAACCAAAGCAGTTCAAGATTCGTGTAAGGCTCAAGCAGGTTCAAAGAAAAGGCATGATCATGATTCGGATCATGACCATGAGGGGGAGAACAGTAAACGTCAAAGAACTGCTTCAGAGTCTGAACTTGCTATTGTTGGTGGATCAGATAGAGGGGAAGATACAGAAATGATTGATCTTGTTGGTGATGAGCAAATGCATATGAGTGAAGGTCAAGGAATGGAGTTGATTTTATACGTTAATGAAGACGTAGAACCATTGGTTGAAAAGGTCGTGGTTGCTACAAAAGAAGAAATCATAAGGCTCACAGGATTGGAGGAAATTTACGCGATAGATCTATCTTCTGATGATGAAGAATCTTCTGGTGAAAAGTATGAAATTTTTTGGTGGATTAAGGAGGAATAAAGGGAGTTGTTTGAAGAAGGAGAAGCTAATATTTTGGACATCCTTGCGTGCTCTCAAGAAGATATCCAACTCAGTCCTGTGAACACTGAACTTACAGAAACTAACCTTGAACAACCTGATATCCCATCCTTCAAAGACATGAACCTTTCAAAACCTTCCAACCAACCTCCACAAAGCCCAGAAACCCAAACTACCTAACCAACCGAAACCACTACACTTAACCAAACTACCCAAACTTAACCAATCTCAACTCAACCAATACCATCTAGCCAACCTATTCCACCTACCCAAACAAACTTACCAAGCCCACAAAGACTACCAAGCCCAAACCTTGATGATAAACCTATAAACACTGAACCTGAACCTTTCTTTCCTTCCAACCCAGCTGAAACCCAAGCCGCTCCCTCTGAACAACCTCAAGTTCCTCTTGTCCCTTCTGAAGATCAAATCAGACGAATGAGGAATACTTTGAGGCAACCGTTTCTGGAAGAAGAGATGAAAAGTATATTTGTTCACAGGATCAGAGAGATGGATAAGTTCAAAGTCTTGGGTGTCTTAGATCAACATCCAGAATATCAAGAAGAGTATGCAAGAATGATGAACTGGGTAAGAAATCCGGAGAATGTGGTTAAAAACAAGTCAGGCATAGTAACTGTAAAGAAAGTGAGGATTGTACAGTTCTTTCATATTTGGTATCCAGTATTCCATGTGCAGAGGAGAGACTTATCTGAATGTACTTTTTCTAAAGCCGATTTCTATTTTTTGAATGTGGATGACATCGAGTATCTCTACCATCTCTTCAGAAATATGACTATCAGAAAAGATAATATTCTTGTTGCCTTGGATGTTATAAAAAGGTTCATGAGAAGACAGGTGAACTAAACTTATTGCTATGAATTCCAACTCGGAATAGAGACAAATCAAAGGAAAGTCAACATGAAAAAGCCTGATCTTAGCCTGGAAAACATTGATGACTATAATCTATTCACTGTGCTTGACAAACCTGAACTTGGTGTGGTCTACAAGACTTCTGAGAACAAAAAGAGGTTCTTCAGATTATCAGAAATCGCCAAGTTTTCAGATGGAACCTTGAAGCTGATCAATATGCAGTTGGAAAGGAAGCTTAAAGAAAATAAAGAGGAGTTGAGGCAAGGTGAAAAAGGGATGAACAAGCTTGTGAAGATCCGAACTGAAAGAATAGTTGATGCCATTTATGATCGTTTCAATTTCAGACGCGGTATCAGAAATTTTGAATCACTGCTTGGTATTCGACAAGGAAGACTAACTCGTTGGGGAAGACCTATCATTCACACTTGATCTAAAAGAGGGAGATTGTTAATGCATTGTTTAGATCAAGTGGGTTTGACTTTTGTTATTTCATTTGACTTTATGTTTTGTACTTTACTTGCTTTTGAGAGAACCTTGTAGTGAGGTCTTTTGTAATGCTTTGAGAGAACTGTCATAGTATAAATAGATTTGTTTGAGAGATCCTTTGTAACACTTTGAATTGTACGCATACACTTGTGACTGAATAGACATATGACTTTCTCTCTCTAATTTCTTTCTCTAAAATCTTAATATGATATGTGAT
Source organism: Arctium minus (assembly GCA_954870635.1). Classification (NCBI taxonomy): domain Eukaryota; kingdom Viridiplantae; phylum Streptophyta; class Magnoliopsida; order Asterales; family Asteraceae; genus Arctium; species Arctium minus. The sequence goes on along the minus strand of OX941080.1, from coordinate 36,840,546 downwards.
TGAATTGTTGTTATGGCTTGATTTGGACTTTTTCAAGATATGTTCTATTGGGTTTGATAGCTCAAGCTCATCAAAGTCAAATATTCTTGCTTCTTTTTCTTCAAGAAACTAATATGTAAGTCATGAAGGGGTTAAAATCAAGTTTGCTATATGTAATTGACATTTACTGATTTCTAGGAGTAGTTTTTTGAGAATGTGTATGGTTCCAAGACACTTCTCTTTCTCCGGTTTTCATTATTTTAATACACAAGTGAAAAACAAAAACTATTGAAACCGATGTAAGATGATATAGCTTGTGTTTCTTTCATTCAGTATATGCATGTTGATAGAAAAGAAAAAAACATCATCACGGTCGGGTGTGTAAAAGTACTTACAAATGATCAAGATTAAATTGGCCTGAAGGCGCAGTCTCTAGGGAGAGTATTAGAGCATTGAAGAAGCTAGATCAGCTGAAGGTTCTCTTCTTTCTATGCTAAACCATTTCAAAAAAGTAACAAGCAAGGGAAGCGGAAAATTTGTATATTGTTGCATTAATTTAAAAACATTTGATTAACATAACACAGTAAGTAAAGAATGAACACTAATTATCATTCCAACATGAGAAAAATGGCTTGAATGAAGTCCAACAAGTTTTTTTTGTTGTTGTTTAGTATGACATCAACAAAATATAAAATGTAGCAGGGTAAGAAAATAAACTAATTATCATTCCAACATTACCACCTGACAACCAAGGTGCAATTGTTTCCTATTTGAGTAAGAGCAACACTGCAAGAACCAAAAAGAAAAGTATTAGAATGCTCGAACCAATTCAGTAAGAGTTGACAAAAACCAGTAACACATGCTGGAATTAAAGAGGTCATTCCAGCACTCGGTCAAAAATCGAGAGGAATGAAAAAGAGGCATGGACAGACTTTGCTCACTTGTTACTGGTAACTAAAACTAAAATAAAGAAATAACAGAGTAGGAAACTAAAATAAATCACTTCAAAGAGATATACGTAGTAAAAAATAGTTAAAGATGGACCTCAAAGTGGTGGGGAATTGAATTGATGGCTTTCTATATGATCAATTCCTACTTCTGTTACTTCTTTATGTTGGCTACTATTATGCTCCTATTCCAACAGCCCTGTGAATCTGTTGGTTATACAATTATTTGAACAAAAAATTCAAAAGATGAACAACAAAGAAAGAAACAGCTAATCAGCCACAAATTCAAATATTGCTACAAAGAGAAACACAAAGTGAATAACAGTACTTACACTGGTAGGAAAGGAATTTGTGAGTATCTGAATTTTTGATCAACAACAGAATTACAAAACCGCAATCAATTGTTTAATCAATGCCCTCTTTGTTTTCGGAAATTCGTTGAATTAGAATCAGTGAATCAACAGTTCACAACACCTTAGATTGATTCCAGAAATCAAATCGAGAGTTGAGAGGGAGCATAAATTGATTGTTTGATTGCTTGAAAGTTGGAATCGGCTCTTTGAGATAATGCACTTGATAGAACAAAATTCGAGAGGTTAGGGCTAGGGTTTTTTTGACGATCGAGTGATGGCAACCCGAATAAATGACCTAAATGCCTTAAACCGGGTGGGGACGCAATTTTATATACCTGGGTCATGGGGTGGGTCGGGCCAAAAGAGGATGATGATCCCTGCGATTCAGTTTCTTATCACATAAAACATATAATCACAATCAAGAGATTAACAAACCTGTTTTTGATTTCACAATCAAACGATTAAAAGTTCTCTCTTGAAGGATTTCTCTCTCTAAACTCTCTTTCTCTCTCTCTCTAGAGTTAGCGGCTGATTGCCTTCTATTTTTGCACACGCTTTTCTTACACAACCCTAGCACACTAAATAGCCATATACCTATTTAGAGAAAACAAACAAAACACAAAATTAACTTTGACTATTTATTACAAAATGACCTAGACTATTTGTTAAGAGTTGACTTTGCAGCTTTGACTTCAGATTTCAGTCTTCAATCTTGATGATCTTGAATCCAATAAATCTGTGATCTAACAATCTCCCCCTTCGGATCAAGATAATTACTAAAAAGATTTAGCAATACAATCTTCTCTTTAAGCTCAGAAAAATGCAATCTCTCTCTTTTTCTTTAACACATCTTGTAATCTTCCCAAGAGACGTAGAAAAATTCTCTTTCAGATGATGGAAAGAAATTATCTCCAAATTCAGCTCAGAATGCTTTAGCAGAATATTTTCAAAGAAAATTTCCTCAAAATTTGAACTTTCTGACTTGGACATTTCTTTAAAATTGTATTCTCCCATTTCGTGGTTAACTCTTCTCCCCGTTTTTGATGAAAAGAGCAACGATTTCATCAAAACTTTTCTTCAAGAAATGTCATTGACCATGTTTATCTTTTGCACTGAGCCTCTGATTCACCGTCAATCTGCCAAGATATTCATCTAGATCTTTTCAAATCCAGACAAATTAGGAATGTAACTCCTGAATCAACAAATGAATCAGTTAAAAATGTATGTCAGTAACACGAAGTCACTGTGTGTAACGAATACACATTGTAAAGGAGCTTTTATGATGTTCACTCCCCAGGGCTTCCATTCAATCATCGAAACACCACAAAGGCAATTTCTATGAACGTTATGACAAGAAAACAAATTCCTTGTGTGTTCGTGCAAGTGATAGAAAGAATTAAGCACAGATGATTGCTTATGTAGGCTCAACATTGTGTAAACCACTGAGACAACAGTAGACGAACACAAACTCAATGTGCATGATTGAAGTGCGAAGGTGCGACAGACTTCCTTCTTTTCAATATCCAGATTTTCCAAATGAAAATCAGATAGTAAATGTGTTGCTTCCCCTTTGAAAAATGAAACATTTTCTTGTTAAGAAGAAAATGAGTGGCTGGTGGGGTTATAATCAAGAGTTGGCATGGGCTAGGTGCCTGTTTCAATAACATTCACCAAAGAATTGTGAAACATTAGAATTGTGGTTGCCCGGCTCAGAAAGTAGTTGGTGCAGAGTTTGATATTCTTTTAATCTGATCTCACACCCTCTTTCTTTTTATCATAATGCTCACATCTAACCAAACTCTCTTTTCCATTTTACCTCATCACATAACACACACTCATTTCTTTTTGACTCCTCACACTTAATCACTAAGAATTAACTTCTTTGGTAGGAAACACTGGTTAACGTGAATCCATAGAAGTTCAATTAAGTCCTAGAACAAGGATCCCATGTTTTCCTAGAAAGCATGTGTTGCTCAAAATGGTTTAACTTTATCAGTTAAAGCGCAAATACAAGTCAGATGTTTGTATGCTCAGAATATAATCATGAAGATTTGAGCATTTGAAACATTGAAATATTTTCAAACAAGTAAATTGAATGAATGAACATGAATACAAGAGACTTGTTTGAAAATCGGACATTGTATGAAGTGATCATAAATGAAATGATATAACAATCAAGACTTATGGTCAAGAATAAAGGATATTGTCTATATGAATCAAAATACATACATTCTTGAAATTAATGTTTTGAAATGAAATAACGCTCAAAGTTCTTTGAAGTACAAGCGGGGTGTATCACCATCGAAAACTTGGTAAATATGAGACATGGTGATAACTTATTCAACAAAAGAATTAAACCGGTGTGTGTGAATACTTGAAAGTATATAGACAAGATAATACGCAAGTATATATCTTTAGAAATGCACGGTTTGTTAAGCATTAAAGCACAAAATAGATCTTGAAAACATTTAAAATCACACTTCCAATTCATGAAATCTGTTTGAGAATCGGGAAGTGGTTTGAACATTTAAGAATAATGTTTTCTATGATTGAAAGTTGTCCTTCTTTCAACCATATATGAGATGAAGATAAAGAATTATACCTTTTGCGTGCAATCTTACATCTCATGAAGTCAAGCTTAAAGTCATAAAGATATGATCTTTTAAGCATCTCTCAAAATGCAAAAGTCTAAAAGTCATGTCAAAGCAACTTTATTCACAAGAATTTAAAAGACATAAAGCAGTAAAACAATTAAAGTACGAGTTCTGATCTGAAGTAATCAGAAATCATTGCCATACTCCTTTGACTTGAAGAACTCCCCCTAAAATCATGCATTACAAAAATTTGACAGATAAGTAAATGCAGAAATTATATATGCTCCCCCTCAAGATAACATTGATCATCTATGAAGTACTTCTCACACTCCCCCTAAGGTCATGAACAGAATATTAAAGTACAGATATCTTTCAGAAATAATGATAAAGAAATGATGAAAAATTTACAATGAGAAAACTTTAATAGGTAACCACTGATTATGTTTTAAGATTTAGCATACCAAGCCTAGAGACAAGAAAATTGAATCTCTTTTCGTCTAAGGGTTTGGTAAACAAATCTGCAAGCTGATAATCAGTTTTTACAAAGTAAAGTTCAATTGTTCCTTTTTCGACATTATCTTTTATAAAATGATACCTGACATCAATGTGTTTGGTCTTCGTATGCTGAACAGGATTAGCTGATATCGCGATAGCGCTTTTTGAGTCACAATAGATCGGGATTTTATTGTAGTGATAACCATAGTCTTGCAGTTGCGTTCTCATCCACAAGACCTGAGAACAGCAGCTAGCAGCAGCCATATATTCTGCTTCGGCCGTTGAAGTGGAGACACATAATTGCTTCTTCGATGCCCAACTGACGAGTTTATCACCGAGGAAATGTATATAACCCGACGCGCTCTTCCTGTCTAGCATGCAACCAGCATGATCTGCGTCTGAATATGTTGTTAGTTCAAAGCTAGTATCTTTAAGATACCATAGACCAAGATCTGCAGTCCCCTTCAGATACCTAAAAATACGTTTGACGGCAAACAAATGGGATTCTTTAGGATTGGTCTGATATCTAGCACATAAGCATGTAGAAAACACTATATCCCGCCTACTGGAAGTAAGATACATCAAAGAACCTATCATCCCTCTATAGGTCCTAGCATCAACAGACTTTACCGAAGGATCAGTGCCAATCTTAGTACCAAGTGCCATCGGGGTACCAATCGGTTTACAGTTTTCCATTTTGAACTTCCGAAGAATATCAAGAATGTATTTAGATTGATTGATGAAAATCCCCGTTGAAAATTGTTTGACTTGTAATCCGAGAAAGAAAGTCATCTCTCCAATAATACTCATATGAAAACGTGACACCATGAGGTTTGAAAAATTCTTACAGTATTTAGGATTTGTAGAACCAAAAATAATATCATCAACATATATTTGAATAAGAATGATATCGGATTTTTCCTTTTTAATGAATAAAGTGGTATCGACCATACCTTTTGTAAAACCTGACTTGACCAAGAACTGAGATAAGACATCATACCAGGTGCGAGGAGCTTGTTTCAGTCCATAAAGTGTTTTGTCGAGAATGTATACGTGATTCGGTTTCTCTTGATTGACAAAGCCTTCTGGCTGCGAGACGTAGACTTCCTCTTTGAGTATGCCATTTAGAAAGGCTGTCTTCACATCCATTTGATAGACGGTGAAGTTCTTGTGGGCAGTGTATACAAGAAACATGTGAATTGCTTCTATACGCGCCACTGGAGCATAAGTCTCGTCGTAATCTATTCCTTCCTCTTTCTTATATCCCTTGGCGATAAGTCTTGCTTTATTTCGGATAACGGTACCATCTTCATCTTTCTTGTTTTTGAAAACCCATTTCGTACCAATAATGGTTTTACCTTCAGGTTTGGGTACGAGTCTCCAGACTTTAAGTGCTTCGAATTGATTCAGCTCTTCTTGCATTGCAGTTACCCAATCTGAATCAGCAAGAGTCTCAGATACGCGAGTAGGTTCAATCTTGCTCAGAAAGGAGTCATGCATACATTGATTTAATGTTGCAGACCTAGTTTACACCGGTTTTGACAGATCTCCAATGACTTGAGATACCGGGTGCTCTTTGGTCTACTTGTGTTCATGAGGGAGCGGATTAGATGCAGATTGATCATGATTATCATCTAAGAATCCACTGGAATCTTCTTCAGGTTGTTTAGAAGGAATGGAGGTTCAGTTGAAGTAGTAGGTGACGAAGTTTCAGTGGGTTCAACGTGATCAGTCTGTTGATAAGACCTTACAGTACACCCTACTGATTCAACTACTTCTGTCTCTTCATTGTTGGTCACAACTTCAACTGTCGGAGTAGGTATTTGAACTTGAACTTCTTGCTGAATCGAGGAGTTGGATTCAGTAGAGATATCTGAAATGGTTGGATGAGTAGTCATTGAGTCTTCTATCCTGTTAACCACAACAGATTTAGTCACTTTAGATCCAAGAAATTCATCATAAAATAGTTCAAATAGTAAATCTAAATCAGATAAATGATTAGTAGACGTTGATGCGCCATCTGATTTGTTCGCTTGAAACACAGGTTCTGGACTGATTTGCCCAGAAGCTAGTACTCCAGTTATCACGGGTTCTGAACTGACGTGTTCAGAAGCCATCTCTTCATCAAATGTAACGTTTACGCTTTCGACGACAGTCTTTGACTTCTACAAGTACACTCAATAAGCAGCAGATGTAGAAGAATAGCCGATAAAGATGCCCTCTTCCGCCTTAGCACTGAACTTATTCAGACTCTCTCTGTCATTTAGCACAAAACACTTACACCCAAATATGTGGAAATATTTGATTGTTGGTGTTCGGTTATTGATTAACGCATACGGAGTCTTTTGAAATTTGTGGTGTATCATGGACCGATTTTGAGTGTAACACGCAGTCGACACAGCTTCTGGCCACAGAAATAGAGGTAAGTCGGATTGACTGAGCATAGTACGAGCGGCCTCGACTAGCATACGGTTTCGCCTTTCGACTACTCCATTTTGTTCAGGCGTACGAGCAGCATAGTATTGTTGTGATATCCTGACCGATTCAATATATTCTTCAACTGTTTTATTTTTAAACTCTGTGTCGTTGTCAGTTCGGAGAAGCTTGACTGGTTTCTGCAGATTCACCTGGATCGTCTTTAGAAATGTAATGAGAACTTCGGGTGTCTCATCTTTTGACCGTAGAAATTTGACCCACGATTTAGTTTCTTATCACATAAAACATATAATCACAATCAAGAGATTAACAAACCTGTTTTTGATTTCACAATCAAACGATTACAAGTTCTCTCTTGAAGGATTTCTCTCTCTAAGCTCTCTTTCTCTCTCTCTAGAGTTGGCGGCTGATTGCCTTCTATTTTTTCATACACTTTTCTTACACAACCCTAGCACACTAAATAGCCATATACCTATTTAGAGAAAACAAACAAAACACAAAATTAACTTTGACTATTTATTACAAAATGACCTAGACTATTTGTTGAGAGTTGACTTTGCAGCTTTGACTTCAGATTTCAGTCTTCAATCTTGATGATCTTGAATCCAATAAATCTGTGATCTAACAGAGGATCCGCTTGTCTCTAAAGAAGTTTGCAAAAATTGGCATTTTTAGCCCCTGAACTTCTAGTTATTGTAATTATACCTCGATTTTACTACTTAGTGACCAAAATTTTGAAGTCACTAACATTACCAACTTAGTGACCACAATTTCTTGGTCACTAATCTTTTCAACTTAGTGAGCATTATTCTTTTTGTCACTAAACCTTCTAATTCACTTCATTTATCTAAATATTTAATACCATTAAGTAACCACTACTTTTTGGTCACTAACACTTGAATTTGTGACCACTATTTTTTAGTCACTAACACATTACATTTAGTGACCAACATTTTTTTTAGTCACTAACTTAACCATTCCAAGTATATGATTAATACATACCACTTAGTGATTACCTTTTTGTTGGTCACCAACACTTTCAATTTAGTGATCATATTTTTTTAGTCACTAACACATTTAATTTAGTGACCAACATTTTTTGGTTACTAACTTAACCCTTCCAACTCCATGATTAATAAATATCACATAATGACTACCTTTTGTTGGTCACTAACACTTCCAATTTAGTGACCACTATTTTTTGGTTACTAACTCATTCAAGTCCCTACAATTCTACAACAAACGAATACCTCTTAGTAACCACTATTTTTTTATCACTAACATATTCAATTTAGTTACCACTATTTGTTATGTCACTAATCGTTTCAATGTAATGACCATTATTTTTTGTCATGAAACACAAAGTCATAAAAGAAATTCCTAAAGAATTAGTGACCACTTAGTGACCAAATTTATTTTTTGTCACTAAAATTCATATTAGTGATCAAAAACTAATGACGACATTTATCATCGTCACTAACGTTATAATTAGTGACCAAAATATAAGTAGTCACTAAAATTTTGGTCACTGATTAGGATTTTTCTTGTAGTGTGTGTTGAGCCAAATGAGGCCACCACCTATTTATACTACTCAAGCGAACAATCTAGAGAACAACTATCTAGATATGTACAAAGAGTATTCTAGAACTATCAAGTAAGGCTATATGCAAGAGGCTTCTACATCCTTCCATGGGAAAGCCTCCTCCCTTCCATGTAGAATCTTCTAGAGATGTTCCATAAGAGGCTTCTACCATTTTCCCATGGAGAGTCTTCTAGAAAAGTTCCATAAGAGCCACCATCCTTCTTGAGTAGTGTAGAAGGTTCCGAAATCCGGTTAACCTTGGGGAAACCCGTCTCATGCTTGGCGGGTCGTCACATTCTCCCCCACCTAAGCTCGCAACGGCCTCGTCGTGCCATCCTCATGATACTTCTTGATCTTGTCTGCGAATTGCCATAATGCGTCTTGAGCTTCCCAACTTGCTTCACTATCAGACAAGTTTCGCCACTTGATCAAGTATTCCATGTAGCTCGGCACTCCTCGTCTCGATACCTTTCGATCCGAAAGAATCTCATCAACCTCCCGATCGAAAGAAGTTACGACTGCAGTCGGTGCCCTTTTGAACATTCCCCATTCCGGGTCTTCCATATCCTCGTGATAAGGCTTGAGAAAACTTACGTGGAAAACCGGATGAATCTTCAACTTGGGCGGTAGTTGAAGCCTATATGATACCTTCCCAACATATCCAATCACCGGGAAGGGGCCTTCGTACTTTCGTATCAATCCCATATGCACCTTCCTTAATAATTTGAATTGTTGAGATAGGAGTTTTATCATTACTTGGTCCCCTATCTTGAACTCGACATCCTCTTCTCATCCGCCCATTTCTTCATCTTCTTTTCCGCTTTGTCCAATGAAGCTCGAGCCATATCTGCTTGCTTGTGACACTCCTTCATGGTCTTGTATGCGTCCAGACTATTCCCATCGTAAGACGACGCTAAGGCATTCAGGATCAATGGTTGTCGCCCCGTAACCAACTCGAAAGGAATTTTCCCCGTAGCCTCGCTCCTTTGCATGTTGTATGAGAATTGTGCAACATCAAGGAGTTTCTCCCAATTACTTTGGTTGGCACCCACATAATGTCGAAGATAGAGTTCCACCAATGCATTTACCCTTTCCGTTTGCCCATCAGTTTAGGGATGGAAGCTCGTAGATAAGTTTAAATTTGTCCCCATGATTTTGAATATCTCCGTCCAAAATCTTCCCGTGAACCGTAGGTCTCGATCACTCACGATAGTATGCGGAACACCCCAATACGTTGCCACATTTTTGAAGAAAAGCTTTGTCGTCTCTTCCGCGGTACAATCGGGTGGTGCAACTATAAAAGTTCCATACTTTGAGAATCGGTCCACCACCACAATTATGCTTCCATAAACCTCCGACTTTGGCAAGCAAGTGATGAAGTCCATGGAAAAGCTTTCCCATGGTCCTTTAGGTGTCGGTAAGGGCTCCAATAATCCTCCCAGTTGTCGTTGCTTTATCTTGTCTTGTTGTCATACTAGACATGTTCGAACGAATGTCTCTACATCGTCCCCCATCCTTGGCCAATAGAACGTACCTTCTACCAATGCTAGTGTCCTCTTGATCCCCGGATGACCGGACCACTTTGAATCATGACACTCCTTTAAGATAACCCTCCTAAGATCGCCCCACTTAGACACGTACAACCGATCTCCCTTGGTGAATAGAAGATCTCCCTTGAGCCAAAACCTTCTTGTTTTACCGTCCCGAGCCAACGCCACAAGATTCTTGTCCATAGGATCATGCTACAATCCTTATTTGATCCGGTCTTGAAAGAAGAATTGTGGTTGAGTGATAGCCGCAAACTCCGCCTTACGACTCAACGCATCTGCTACCACATTAGCCTTCCCCGGCTTGTACTCTAAGTGGTAGTCAAACTCGGCTAGAAAGTCTTGCCACCGTGCTTGCTTAGGACTTAACTTCTTTTGGGTTTGGAAGTAACTTGTCGCCACATTATCCATCTTGATAACAAACTTCAACCCCAAGAGATAGTGTCTCCATGTCCTCAAGCAATGTATGATGGCCGTCATTTCCTTCTCTTGCACCGTGTACCTCCTTTCCGTATCATTCAACTTCCGACTTTCGAATGCTATTGGATATCCTTCTTGCATTAGGACTCCTCCAATGGCAAAATTCGAAGCATCCGTTTGTAACTCGAATGGCTTGGTCACGTCCGGTAGTCTCAACACCAGTTCCTGGGTCACCGCATCCTTTAACTCGTCAAAGGCGCCTTGGCAACGTTCGTCCTACTCTCAAGCCTTTGTTTTCTTCAATAGGTCCGTCAAGGGTGCCGCCTTGGCCGAATATCCCTTGATAAAACATCGATAATAGTTTACTAAGCCAAGAAAGGAACTCACTTCCGTAACCTTGGTTGGTGTCTCCCAATCTCGAATAGCCTTGACTTTTGTCCCGTCCATCATCAATCTACCATCCTTGATCTTGTGCCCGAGGAACTCCACCTCAGCTTATTGGGCAAAAGAACATTTCTCCAACTTCACGTAGAGCTCATTGTCCCGTAATACTTTGAACACCTAATTCAAATGAGATACGTGCTCCTCCAAGGTATCACTATAGACGACTATGTCATCTAAGTAGACCACCACAAATTTATCGAGAAATGGATGGAATAATTTGTTCATCAAGTACAAAATGTAGCGGGAGCATTGGTCAAGCCAAATGGCATGACTAAGAACTCGTAAGAGCCATACCTTGTGACGCACGTCGTCTTTGCTTCATCTCCCTCGGCTATCCGTACTTGATAGTATCTCGATCTCAAGTCCAACTTGGTGAAGTATCTCGCCTTCCCCAATTGGTCAAACAAATCCGCAATAAGAGGAATTTGGTATTTGTTTTTTATTGTTACCTTGTTTAGCGCCCGGTAGTTTATGCACATCCGCAAGGACCTGTCTTTCTTCCTTTGAATTAGCACTGACGCGCCATAGGGAGCTTTAGAGGGTCGGATGTACCCCGCATCAAGTAGCTTCTTGAGTTGCCTCTGTAACTCATCCAACTCCGGCGGAGGCATTCGGTATGGGGCTTTAGAGGGTGGCTTAGATTCCGGCTCCAACTCTATCGCATGGTCTACCTCCTTCCTAGGTGGGAGCTTCTTCGGTAACTCCTTGGGAATCACGTCCTTGAGCTCATCAAGAACATTCTCGATCTCTTCCGGTACATTTTATTTGCTTCTCCCACCATCATCCTCTAGCCTAGTAACCGCTAAATAGCAAGACTCGTTCTTGTTGTATCCCTTCTTGAATTTCATGGCCGATAGGGACTTGGCACTACTCTTAGAGCCATGTTCCATATCCATCATACAAGTCTTTCCATATCTAGGATACATAAAGAATTAGCAAATGGCATAGGGAAAACGCGTACCTGTAACACCCTCAAATTTGGAAGGAGCAACTAATTTAAATTTTCAATAATGCTCAAAGAAAGATAAAATATCTTACGACAAATCCATTTTTGAAATACTATTCTAGATTTAACCATCAACAAAAATAAATAAAGTCTTACGCATAGACTAATTAAAGGTCAGGTTTACTAAACCCAAAAACAAATTACTATAACCCAAGATAACAGGGGAAGGTTTCACCAAACTACTCACCCTCAAGCATAAATCCATTCTCATCTCTTCACAGTGACGCTCATACCATACCCAGCGGGGACCTGATGCACATGCCAACAAATAAAAAGGTTAGGCTAACGCCTAGTGAGTTCAAAAGTTTTCAACATGAATAAATATATCGTTAAAAGGAAGGAATGCAATTTAAATCAAGATCTTTCAAAATGATTTACCTTAAATACGAAAACGACTCGTTTTCCACTAACATGCATTTTTAAGGGCGAATGTCCCAATACAAAACATTCTTTATAAAATGATGCCGCCCAAAAACTCACCCAAACGTGAATAGAAAACGGACTCCAATTATAAAAACACAGATAAAACTTTATATCCCGAAACACCCAAAACACGGGTGGAGCATAATACTCAACTCATAAATCATGGAAAACCATCCATATAAATATAATATGTCATCGAAAACATGAAACTAAAATTCAATACTCACGCGACCATAAAATGGAATGAAATCCAAATGTTAAAGCATGGACAATTAAATATCCAAGATACTGTTGGTCGACAACGGGAGAGACCCGTATCCATTGAGAGTGGAGGAACACGAAAGTATGCCACTCATACAACGTTAATCGTATGACACTTCACGACATGAAAGCCCAAGTATCCCTACGACTCCCTTTAAGCTACACCAAAAAAGACAGCTGACCTTAGCGAATATTACCATGAATACCGCCAAAGGCCCGACATAGTCGGGGCTTACAACCATGGCATTGCCCCCAAACGCCCATCAACACGATAGCACAACCGGACTCAGCCCTCCTAATGTACACTTGAAAGGTTAAGGTCATAAAACATGAACCCCGGAGTCCAACCCCGTAATATCCAATTGACCAACACATAAAGACTGACTTACGTGCCTATGGATCCAATGCAACACAGTCCAAAATTACATGACTACACATGAATGACCAATGAACTCGAGCATGCAATTATCATCAAAATACCACATGATGCACTCAGATGCAAATCATAAATGGGGCTCCATATTGAGCCATTAAAACCGGACAAATGTCCTCAAAACTATTTTAAGTCAAAACCAAGCTAAAATACTCAAAAATCCATTTGGCCAATAATTAGCAGCCCTCAAACAATAAAACGTATTTAAACGGCATTTACACCGACACATGTCTCACAGATGAGACTAACCCAAAACTCATCATGAATTGGAACAAACGATTTTTCCAAATGGGCTCATACCCTTACGTTTCCAAAATGTCTCATAATACGGAGACATGTATTTTCCAAAGGGTTTATGAAATTAAATACACCAAAAACGCGTAAGTAGTAAAATAGACTTCATTTGTACAAAATCTCCAAAAATGCATAAATAATAAAATAAACTTCATTTGTATAAAATCACCAAAAATACATAAATCATGCTATTTACTTATCAAATATTCAAATCCCAAATATGAGCATTTCATTAGATTAAAACAACAGAAGTTTACCGAATATGAAAACTTATCAAAATACTACATGCATTGATAGTCACCAAGTAAAACATATTTTTACTTCAAAATACACATTTTTGCATGTACATAGTTTTCACAAAGCAACTTGAACTCACCTTGCTAGATTTAGACTAAATCTAGATTTTACCCACTTATAGCTTCCTTGAAGAAACTTGAATCCTCAAAGCCAAAACCTAGATCCACAAGATTCCAACCATAAGAATACATATTCAACCGTATAGAATCGTTCCCCAACATTTTACATGAAGATCTCATCTATACCCAAAACCCTAATTTCCATAGATGAAGAAAATAGAAGCTTACCTTAACCAATAGCTTGAATCCACCACCAACACACCTCTAGGTCACCAAAATAAACCACAAACTCTAAATCTACAAAAGGGAGAATATGGGTGGATGAAACCCTACATAACTTGATGAAGAAGATGAAGATGAAGGATTATGTTTCTCACCTCCAAGCTTGCTAGATGATGAAGAATCATGTGGTTTTAGGAGGAAATCCCTCAAAAATGAGTTAGGGTTCGATTTGGAGGTTGGGGGGTTGATTTGAGAGAGAAATGGGGAGCAGAATTAGGTTTAGGGTGAAAAATGGGGTTTGGGGCCGGATTTTCCCTTTTTATTGCACACAGTGGCTCCGCGCGGATGGCGGCGCTGATCGATCTGTGCGGAGCACTGGGATAGAGTCCCGCGCTGATGGTGGCACTGATCCATCTACGTGGAGCACTGTTGCCCGATTTTCTTCATTTTTCTTGCCCGAACACTGTTTTGGTCATAACTTCTTCGTTTTAACTCCAATTTTGCTACGGAAATAACCGTTGGAATCGTATTTGAATCCTTCATCTAACAAGACCATAAAATCTAGGATCCAAGCCCAAAATCCTACTTCTTCTATTTTTCTTGAACTACGATTCCTATACTAACTTGAAATAATACATTCCTTAAAAATTTGGGTGTTACAATCCTCCCAACCTTAGAAAAGATTTCGTCCTCAAAATCTAGTACCGACCAACACCCAAATGTCGCATTAAGCGAGAACAAAGGGTTCCCTACCCAAAAGGGATGCCTCGACGATACCTTGCCTCATATACGAAACCCATTACATCCCAATTAAGATTGTCACTTTATTTCTCATAACGAACCGTCACAACTCGATTTCAAGGTTCGATATATCTTGCCGATGATGGGATGAACATTGAGTCCTTATCAAACCACTTTCATGTCCTTAAGATCTCGGTTGTCTCCCAACCTTAGGTTGCACATATCACCTCAAGAGTAGTTCCACCAAGAATACCCCAAAGCGAACTTTTCCCTTAGATACTTCTAACTTCGACACATCAAGGTCTCCTCAATAATCGATCTCTACTTAAGGTTTACCACGATATTCTAAACCAATTCCCCAATAATCCATACTATAAAAGATTCATCGTCCCTTCCTTGACGACATTTCCTAACACTAGTTAGGTTCGATCCAATCACAACATTCGATCCGTTCCTCAACTGGCACGGCACAACATCGGTAGACAACGGATTACCCCAACTCCACGGTTACTCAACTCCCATAATGCATTCAAGCATCGATTGACGAATCAGCAAAACCTTGTTGATTACAGAATTACCAATGATCGATCCCTAGTTGCCAGCATCTAATATCCTTAGGGTTGCCACTTAACTTGCAGACATACCCAATTTCAACGAGAGTGCACTGAAGCACCTCAACGGTCATTGTCCTCCGAATCGAGGTTCGACACCTATTCTCAAAACAACTATCTGCAACGTGAATATACCACCAAATATTTCATTCCATAATTACAATGTCGTATCTAAGTTGACACCTACTCATGGAAATTAAACTCTAAATCGTACCGCTTTATTAGCCAACCATAATATCACCATTATTCATCAATACCCAAAAAGGTGGCACACCTCAGACACACAACATGTTGTCGTGCAATTAATCCACCAATTCGAACCCAACCATATGTAAACAACTGCACAGGGTTCTAACCCCGAGGATTTACCAAATCGGAAAGATCATCACTTAATTAACTGGGAGAAAGTATAAATCTTACGCCTCAATTACCCATATGTGAACCCACTCATACGGCTGAACTCCAATACATATAACTGGCCACAAGTCGGTTCATCCAACGCCTCAATTTCCAAGGACTCCCCTAGTCCTTGGTTACAACTCCTTTCACGATGGGGTTTAAATCTATAGCTCTAATGAGTTCAAGGTTTTTCAAGTGGGGCTTAACAAATATGCCAATTGAGAATTTCGCAAGGTTTTTTAGACCCAAAATCTTTATACAAACTTAATTGTACATGAAAAAAAATCCGCTACCGCTTACTCGGTAGGCGTACAAAGTGGTCACAAACGCCACACATATAAAACCATTTCGAAAGGTGATCATTACTCATGTTAATACCATCAATAATAAAATATGCGCAACAACCTTTTCAAATGGACCGTTATGGTCCGAATATGCATCACTTTATGCCATGTACGTAAAATAATTTCCCGCACTAAAGCGGTGTGCAACAAATGTTTGTATAAATTCCAGAAGGAGAAGTTCATGTAATCAAGTTCCAAAATTTCTCATTTAACCATAAAATGACGTGGAATAAAACTTCCAACAAGACCCACATACATCAGTTTATTTCTCAAACATAGTAAACCGATAAATGCCTGTGATTCATTTGATACGTAAAGTAATTTAAATCGACTTCAAGCTTCAAGATGTACAAATGATACACATAATAGTTCAAAAATAGTGGCTCTAATGTTATGCATGCCAATAAATTAATATAATGCACTCATAGGAAACGATAAGAAAAGTACCAACAACTGAAATGCATAAAACAAAACATTTAGTATGAACTATCGCGGACTCCTCATACACTTACTCACGCCATAAGTATAAAACAATTTGTACTCCACGTAATATATAATGAAAAGTACTAGCACAAAACTCGAAAGAGAAAATCATGCGGTTTCACAATTCCAAAACTACTATTTTTTCCATCACGACGGAAGGTAGCATTTTCTCAACAGAACTCGCATGAGATAAAAATGTTCAATAAAACTCATAAATTAACGCACACAACAAATCAAGTATACGCATTTCAAAGTTCATTCATGCGGCATAAAATGTCGTAAAATAAAACTCTAGAAGACTCAACAAAACTTCCATAAAACTCAATGAAACTCAATGGCACCCAAAAATTAAATGGTGCAAAATTTTCGTTCTCGATAATCAAATAGCATAAGACAAAGTTATGACTAAATGTCCTAATTCCAAAAACTTCCCTTTTATTGCAATATGATATAAAGTGACACATTTCAACAAAACTCGCATTAAATATAATTCCAATAAAACTCAAACACCAAAATAGTGGAAGGTAACTATTCATCTAAAACCTTAACATATGTGGAGGAGATCCGATGTTAAAGTCATAATTCGCAATTACTTGTCCAATACCCTAAACAACATCAAAATACAAACTTCACAATATCCGAAAATAGTGTTGGACAACAACGAGAATAAATAAAGTCTCAACAAAGTTTGCAACCACATGCAATAAAATAATTTTATACATGTTTAAAAATCATGGTTTAAAAACTTGTGTGTGCTAAACATTTTTCCAAAATTTCGCAATATAATCCACGTGGTGATTTGGAAACATGAGAAATAATTGGTGCAATTTATTTCAGAAATAAGTTATGTGCATAAATTTGATCAGCACTCAACGTCTCGAAACCACGCTCCTCAATTTCCTAATCATGCTATCGTCATCCGGATGTTCGAACATCTTAAGGCAATCATCGAAGATCTCATCGATTCACCTTACAATTTCTCCTCGAATAATGTCGATTCCCTAAGTCTATGATTCTAAACCAACCGATAACCCCAGCCCAAAATGATCAACTTAATGTATTTATCATGCTTATCCATCACTCCAAATGACAATGTTATAAACATCAGCTCTTCTATCGGGTACTCGCTTAGAAACTTCTTCACTACCCCAACGGTCATCACACTAAGGTAGTTCAAGAATACCCATGTAACATGTGAGGTTCACCATAACACTGGCCAGGTGCAATTATGACGTACTGCACATGATCATCCTTGCTACCCTTGACGAGTTTCCCGTTTCTAGCGACTCTATCGACCACAAAATATCCTATCTTAAAGTGCCTAATGGTGCAATTTCACTTTCAATCACTTAAAAGTACTCTATTTTGAGTCTAGGCATCCAAAATCAACACCTAATTCTCTCAAACTTAAGCTCTAATACCAACTTGTAACACCCTCAAATTTGGAAGGAGCAAATAATTTAAAATTTTCAATAATGCCTCAAAGAAAGATAAAATATCTTACGACAAGTCGATTTTTGAAATACTATTCTAGATTTAACCATCAACAAAAATAAATAAAGTCTTACACATAGACTAATTAAAGGTTGAGTGTTACTAAACCCAAATACAAATTGCTATAACCCAAGATAACAGGGGAAGGTTTCACCAAACTACTCACCCTCAAGCATAAATCCATTCTCATCTCTTCATAGTGACGCTCATGCCATACCTAGCGGGGACCTGATGCACATGCCGACAAATAAAAAGGTTAGGTTAATGCCTAGTGAGTTCAAAAGTTTTAAACATGAATAAATATATCGTTAAAAGGAAAGAATGCAATTTAAATCAAGATCTTTCAAAATGATTTACCTTAAATACGAAAACGACTCGTTTTCCAATAACATGCATTTTTAAGGGCGAATGTCCCAATACAAAACATTCTTTATAAAATGATGCCGCCCAAAAACTCACCCAAACGTGAATAGAATACGGACTCCCAATTATAAAAACGCGGATAAAACTTTATATCCCGAAACACCCAAAACACGGGTGGGGCATAATACTCAACTCATAAATCATGGAAAACCATCCATATAAATATAATATGCCATCGAAAACATAAAACTAAAATTCAATACTCACGTAACCATAAAATGGAATGAAATCCAAATGTTAAAGCATGGACAATTAAATATCCAAAATACTGCTGACCGACAACGGGAGAGACTCGTATCCATTGAGAGTGGAGGAACACGAAAGTATGTCACTCATACAACGTTAATCGTATGACACTTCATGACATGAAAGCCCAAGGGTCCCTACGACTCCCTTCAAGCTACACCAAAAAAGACAGCTGACCTTAGCGAATATTACCATGAATACCGCCAAAGGCCCGACACAGTCGGGGTTACAACCATGGCATTGCCCCCAAACGTCCATCAACACGATAGCACAATCGGACTCAACCCTCCTAGTGTACACTTGAAAGGTTAAGGTCATAAAACATGGACCCCGGATTCCAACCCCGAAATACCCAATTGACCAACACATAAAGACTGACTTACGTGCCTATGGATCCAATGCAACACAGTCCAAAATTACATGACTACATAGGAATGACCAATGCACTCGAGCATGCAATTATCATCAAATTACCACATGATGCACTCAGATGCAAATCATAAATGGGGCTCCATATTGAGCCATTAAAATCGGACAAATGTCCTCAAGACTCTTTTAAGTCAAAACCAAGCTAAAATACTCATAAATACATTTGCCAATAATTAACAGTCCTCAAACAATAAAACGTATTTAAACGGCATTTACACCGACACATTCCTCACAGATGAGACTAACCCAAAACTCATCATGAATTGGAACAAACGATTTTTCCAAATGGGCTCATACCCTTACGTTTCCAAAATGTCTCATAATATGAAGACATTTATTTTCCCAAGCGTTTATGAAATTAAATACGCCAAAAACGCGTAAGTAGTAAAATAGACTTCATTTGTACAAAATCTCCAAAAATACATAAATAATAAAATAAATTTCATTTGTACAAAATCACCAAAAATGCATAAATCATGCTATTTACTTATCAAATATTCAAATCCCAAATATGAGCATTTTATGAGATTAAAACAACCCAAGTTTACCAAATATGAAAACTTATCAAAATACTCCATGCATTGATAGTCACCAAGTAAAACATATTTTTACTTCAAAATACACATTTTTGCATGTACATAGTTTTCACAAAGGAACTTGAACTCACCTTGCTAGATTTAGGCTAAATCTAGATTTTACCCACTTATAGCTTCCTTGAAGAAACTTGAATCCTCAAAGCTAAAACCTCCATGTAACACCATAAAATTTAGAATAAATTTAAAATTCGAAAATTCGGCAATATGATGTCTATAATGGAGTTAACCACCCAAATGGGTAAATGTACAAAAGCGTTTACAAAACCTGTGGAAGAATATTAAAATTGACAACAAACTAATCTAAACAAATTACATCTAGATTATATAGGTTGTCAACCCAAATTCCAAAATGCTATGATCTTTTGTACGCCAAGACTCCCAAAAGTATCTATCGTCCAAAAATTGCCTCAATGACCCGTGCTCATCCCTCAAACCTTGGGCGACCCACCACTAAGGGAACCTGTTATACACGTCATTCGAGAAAAATTGTTAGGCTTAACACCTAGTGAGAACAAACAGTTTATAACAATAATTTGGAAAAGAATTTAAATATAAATAACAACCGTTCATTTAGATTGCATTTATAATGAGTAATGACAGTCACACAAGGACCTTGCGGTCCAAAACATCTTGCGATGAACGGGGGAGACCCGGTTTCCAAGGACCGTGGAGGAACACAAAAGTAAGCCACTCTCTGAGTTGTGAGCTCAATACTTGGACCCATGGCCACGAACAACGTCGGCTCGTACTCAGATGTGGGGGAGGGCACTCGAGGATCCAAGTAATACTCATTCACTAGGATTACATTTACGGCTCATGGCTAATATCCGGTCCCACATAACCGTACTAAGTTGTCTCCGAGGACCCAATGTCTCAACTAGTTACAAGGGGGAAAAACTTCCCAAAATAAGTCGACTCAATACCTAATGGATCCACTAGTAATAGTCTAGGACTTGTCACATTTATATTAGTGTCAAACTTTAATCACATATATAGGTTCTCATATTCATTTCCATGAAATCAAACATTTATATAAAATACTACCATATGGAACCAAGTCCATAAGAAGGCCAACATGGACCATTACCATTTTCAAATGTTAATCATTTCCCAAACGTATACTTTTCCCATGTCATAAAAATTCTACACTGCTCATTGTCAATACAAACATAAAACCCAAGTATCTCACCCTCCAAAAATCCATTTTTAACAAGTAGATCCCCAAAATGGTGTGAAATCCACATATAGCCAAGAGGGCTTCATTTCAAATATTTTAGCCATCAACACACAAGCTTTAACACATTTTACACCACAACATATGAAGCTCTTTAACATATCTCAAAATGGTAAAAGCCCTAAAATCTCCAAAAATATCCAAGTTAGGTCAAATGTTTCAAATCAAGAAAATATAGTAAATGGGAGATCAAGAGTTCCAAAATATAAGTTTTGACATGTATAAAGTTTAGAAAAAGTAGATTGAACTCACAATATGGGTTTTTGATCAAAACCCTATTGTAACATCCTAATTTTCGGGTTAAGTGAATAAATCAGTGAAAACAGTGCCCCGCGCGGGTTACCGCGCAGGTGAAGTCGCGTCGTAAGCCGCACGAAGCACTGTGAGTTTAATAATCCAGTGGATGGCACGGGTAGTTGCGCGGGTTAACCTGGACAGTAAGTCGCGCGCGTATCCTGACGAAATAAAGAGGGGAATTCAACCTTATTTGACATTACTTCTTCATCCATTTTCTCCCAAAAGGCTCTCCACACTTATTACTCCTCAAGGACGAATATTAAAGCATACCAACCATCATCCACTACAATTTTTGCAAGAATCAAGCTTCCCCAAGCAAGGATTTCAACCAAGGATTTCAAGGCTCAAGATCATCTTCTTCCTCCATCCATTTCTAGGGTTTCTTGCAAGTTTCTAGGGTTTTTATATAAAACCTAGATTGTGAGTTTTTCTAACCATTTTCAACTGAGATACATGTCTTGTATGCTATATGTTATTTCTTCATGTTCATGAATATACCTGATCACCTGATAAGTTTGACCTAACTGCTATATTTGTGATTATTGGGGATTTTTTACTAATGTGCATCACATGGATTATGATGGGTTTATTGTTAGTATTATTGTGTCAAGATTGTGTAACATCATGGGTTCTATGAAGATTATTGTTGAATCTACATGTATTAATGTTTTGGCATAACATGGGATTGGAATCATGAGTGGTCTTATACATATATCTTTGTGATATGGGATATGTATAGATATGGATAGTATATATATATATATTGTTGATCCAAACTCTCTCAATGATTTGATAACGACCCTCTTTTATACTTAGTGAAAATTACGTTTATTAATATGTATTAGTGTTTCACCAACAACGATCAGACTGAGTTTGTTCAGTTATCACTGATGATCTTTCTTGTAAACATTCATATGTATTAGTGTTTCACTATCAGCGATCAGACTGAGTCTGTTCAGTTATCGCTGATGATTTTTGATGTAACGTAATCCCTAAAGACAAGTTTCGCGTCAACAAATGTTCATAGCTGAATCGAAGATGAAGTTGCTGAACAAAGACAAGTCTACTAGTGACCTGATGCGGAGATCAGTGAAGCAAAGACAAATCAACTCATACGCAAAGAAACCTGAGGAAATGCTTCAGCAATAGCTGAACTTCTTTATATCTCTGAAGGAAGAGATATTCAGCGATCGATGATCACTTAGATTATGCCTCAAGTCTCTTTTGTCTTTCCCTGCATAACCAGTACGATGTGTCAGAACGGACATACCTCTGCCATAATTCGTACAACAACTCTGTCAATTACACTGTTCATGATACGGCCGAAAGCATGTCTCTCAAAGTCAGACTCTCTCTGCCAATCAAAGAAAGCCACGTGTAAAGTGCCCTGCCATGCATTTAATGCATAGGGTATAAATAGAAAGATTACCTCTCCATCTGAAGTGTGCTCACCTCTATCCTTCATCTTTCTAAAATATAGAAACCCTTGTTTTCTATATTCTCTAATCTCCCAATTCTCTACATTCTTGTGCAACCATCTTAGTGTTTTCTTAAGTTTGTTTAGATTGAGTTTTACTTAATCTTATTCCGTAACAGACTTGTAAATTATGTTTGATTTATCAATAAACAATTTATTAGACTTTAAATTATGTGTTTGTATTCAACCCCCCCCCCCCCCCTTTTACAAACTTGTTAAGCACCTTCGGGACCAACAAGTGGTATCAGAGCAGACTGTTTAATCTAATAAACAAGATCTTGCTTTATTCTCTTCCTTGCTATTCTAAAATGGCACTTAACACAAACACAAACTACTATGATAGTGGTTCACTTTATAAACCTCCTCGATTTAGCAGAGATAACTTTTCTCTCTAGAAAAATCGAATGATGCTATTTCTTGAAGGTGCAGACCCCACTATACCTGAGTACATAGCAAATGGACCCTATGAACCTGTCCAAATCATAACTGTCGTTCCAGCTACTACCACCACTCCTTCTATCCTTGAACGTTATGTTGTTAAGGAAATGAGACAATGGAGTGATGAAGACAAAAAGAAGGTTGGTATATATGAAAGGGCAAAAACCATTATCTCTATGGCTCTGCCTGATGAAGCTTTTCATTCCATCATGCATCTTAAAACCTCCAAAGAAATGTGGGACACTATATGTGTTCAATATGAAGGCACCACTGAAATCCAAGAGACTCGAAAGATAAACTTGGTAAGACAGTATGAAAGTTTTATCGTTGGTAAGAACTAATCTCTATCTGATGTTCACAAGAGGTTTAACTGCTTAATCATTGATCTAAGAACTGTTGGTAGGACCTATTCAAATTCTGAGATCCTAACAAAATTCTTAGAATGTCTTCCTGAATGCTGGGACAGTTATTCAATATGTCTCAAGCTGACAAAAGACTTAAATTCTCTTTCTCTCAGCACCTTGTATGGAATATTGCTCAACTATGAGCAATCAAACCTTCTAAAGAAGAATCTTGTAAAAGATTCTAAAGACTCTAAAAGCACTCATGTTGCTTTAGTCTCTTCAGAGATAATTCCATCTCAGCGATCTACTCTCACTATCACTGAGTTAGATTCTGAATCTGAGGATCTATCAGACACTGATCTTTTAGAGTTTGATGAGTCCTTAGCACTCTTGACAAACTCTTTTAAGAGATTTGCAAGAAAGAGCAATTTCTGAAGAAATAAGCCTCTCTCTCTTACTGACAAGCCAAAATCAACCCCTGTTGATAAGGCTACTACTACTTGCTTTAACTGTGAAAAGATTAGACACTTTGCAAGTGAGTGCAGGTCAAAGAAAGTCTTCAAACCTTCTACCTCAAGAAGATCCGGCGATGACAAATACCTTAAACTGAAAGAAAAATATCAAAAGTTGAAAAACTACAAGCGAAAAGGTAAAGGTCTCATCGCTGAAGAACATGACTGGGCTGAATCAGAAGAATTAAGTTCTGGTGAAGAAGAAGTCGCTAATCTCTGCCTTATGGATGAGATTAAAGAAGAAGTGGAAGAACCAACTGAAACTTCTATAAGCTATATATCATTTCAGGTATTTATCTCTACTAATCCCTCTCTACCTGAAGCAGAGAGAAGTCGCGATGTTGATGTGCTGACGATTGATCTATATAATGCTCTAAACGGCAAAACTCTAGCTGAGAACAAAAATATCGATTTAACTGAACAGCTAGAGAAATGTCATGAAAATATCAGAGAACTGACTCTTTTAGAGGAAAGTTTGAAAGATCAAGTCATTGTTAATGAAATCATTAGCATTGAACGCGAACAAGCCATCGCTGCTCTTAAAACAAAGAAGGATACTGTTGAAGGATGGTATAAATACTCAACAAAGATCACTGAGATTATAAATGCTCAAGTTCCTGGCAGTGATAGAACTGGTCTTGGTTTTTGGAAACCACAGGATGAGCATAAAGAAGACAGTTCCATGCTTAAGTTTGGAACGTTTGTCTCTTCTATCTCTGACACTTCTTATAATCAGTTTTATCCTTCATCTTCTTCTAAAACCATCCCTGAGGAAATATCTAAAGGCTCTAAGTCTGCAGATAAAGGAAAATCTATTCTTTATCCTCAGAAGGCTTCCAAGAAAACGAAGCTAAAAGTTCCTTCTAAACCTTCAGTAAAACAATCTTCTAGCTCTGTGATAGAAATCTTTGATCTCTGTCCTCCAAAGCTAAAGATTGATCTTAAGCCTAAAAGATCTGAAGAAATGAAAATTCCTCCCATATCTCATGCTAAAAGCATTCTTGGAGCTGGCTTTGCTCATCTAAAATTCTCAAAACCTTCTACTTCTGGTCCTAAAACCACATTCAAATATAGAAAATGCTATCACTGTGGATTTACTGACCATATTGCAAGCAAATGTCCAACTGCCACTAAAGCTGATAAAACAGCTAAAGTGAAGATGAATGCCTCCAAGGCTGAGAAGGTCATCAAAGCTGAAAAATCGACCAAGGTGAAGAATACCACTAAGGTTAAGAAATTAACCAAGGTGAAGGTTACCACTGAAGTTGAATCTTCATCTGCTGTGAAGATTGTTGAACCTTCCATCTCCACTAACCCTAAAGGACCCATTGAAAAGTGGGTACCAAGCAAAGCTTAATCTTCCTTATGTTTGCAGGGATCAAATGGCATCTGGTATCTTGATAGTGGATGCTCTCGTCATATGACTGGACAAAAAGACCTGCTCACTGAATACAAGGAAGAGAAAGGTCCCTCTGTGACCTTTGGTGGAAATGGAAAAGGATTACCCAAGGGTTTGGTGTCCTCAGCAATGGGACAACTACCTTCAGAAGAGTCGCTTATGTAGATGGACTGAAGCACAATCTTTTGAGCATCAGTCAGCTATGTGACAAAGACTATGAAGTTCGCTTTACCAAGAAAGCATGTTCAGTGGTAAATAAGAAAGGAAAACTTGCTCTCAGTGGTTGTCGTAAAGAAAATGTCTATGTAATAGATATGGACTCTACTACCACTAAAAACGTATGTTTTCTTTCTAAAGCCTCCTCCGATGTCAACTGGCTATGGCACAAAAGGCTCTTTCATCTAAACTTCAAAACCCTGAATTCTCTCTCATCTAAGGAACTGGTGTCTGGTCTTCCTCAGCACTCATATGCTAAAGAATCTCTATGCTCAGCATGTGAAAAAAGAAAACAAACAAAAGCTAGTTTCAAGTCTAAACAAGTTTCCTCAGTGACAAGTCCTCTTCAACTCTTGCATATGGATTTTTTTGGCCCTGTAAACATCCAATCAATAGCTGGAAAGAAATATACACTTGTCATTGTAGATTAATACTCTCGCTACACCTGAGTTATCTTTCTTCGCTGCAAGAGTGATACTCTAGAAGAACTAATATATTTTGTTAAAAAGATGGAAGTGCTGAATAATCTTAATGTTCGTTCAATAAGAAGTGATCATGGAACTGAATTCAAGAACAACTCTCTGAATAATTTCTTTGAGAACAAGGGAATTTCTCATAACTTCTCTTCAGTAAGAACGCCTCAGCAAAACGGAGTCGCTGAAAGAAGAAACAGAACGATCATTGAAGCCGCTAGATCAATGCTCAGCGATTCTCACCTCCCTACTCAATTTTGGGCTGAAGCTGTAAACACTGCATGTTTTACTCAAAACAGATCACTGATAGTAAAGCGATTTGGAAAGACAGCTTATGAACTATTTCATGGAAGAAAACCATCTATCAGTTTTCTTCATATCTTTGGTTGTCAGTAATTTATCTTAAACAAGAAAGATCAACTTGGAAAGTTCGACCCAAAAGCGGATGACGGAATATTTCTTGGATATTCCTCTATCTCCAAAGCCTACAGAGTTTTCAACAAAAGAAGACAATCTGTGGAAGAAACAATTCATGTCACCTTTGATGAAACTCGCTCAGTGAACTCTAAACCAATCGCTGACAATGAAGAATTAAATGCTTGGATGTTTTCTCACTACAGAGAAACAGAACCCTTCTTCTCAAACCATCAGCACACAGACCCTCCTACTGTTGATGATGATCCAAACATCATACTTCCTAACGCTGAATCCAACTCATGGGTTTCAGCTGAGCCGCTAAACACACTTCCTTCATCAGATCCATCTTCGTCTGAAAACCTCTCAGAAAACAATGGTATGTCTGACACTCAACAGTTAATAGTTGATGAACCTCAAGCTTCATCATCAATGAACATTCTTATTGTTGATCCAATCTCTGAAATGAGTGATCATGCTCCTGCTCAGTGATGGACCAGAGATCACCCCATAGATCAAATTCTTGGTGATCCCGATGCAGGTATTCAGACACGACGAAGTTCAGGTAATATCTGCCTCTTTGTCAACTTTATTTCTTTAATAGAACCAAAGAAGACTGATAATGCCCTCAGAGATCCAAACTGGGTTAGCGCTATGCAAGAAGAGCTGACTGAGTTCACTCGCAACAAATTTTGGAACCTCGTTCCTAGACCATCTGATAAAACTGTTATAGGCACCAAATGGGTGTTTAGAAACAAGTTAGATGAACATGGAACTGTAACCCGCAACAAGGCTCGACTTGTTTCTCAGGGATACAGACAAGAGGAAGGCATAGACTATGATGAAACCTTTGCCCCTGTGGCTAGGCTCGAAGCAATTCGAATCTTCTTAGCCTATGCAGTTTACAAAGGCATCATTGTGTATCAAATGGATGTAAAATCAGCGTTCCTCAATGGAAAGCTTAATGAAAAAGTCTATGTAGAACAACCTCCAGAGTTTTATGACCCTAAGCATCCAAATTATGTTTATAAATTAGATAAGGCTCTCTATGGTCTAAAACAAGCCCCTCGTGCTTGGTATGACACTCTCTCATCCTTTCTTATCTCTGAAAATTTTGAACGTGGCAAAATTGATAATACATTATTTTTCAAAAAGATAAAAGGTCATATTATTCTTGTACAAATATATGTCGATGACATCATTTTTGGTTCTACTAACCCATCTCTATGTACTCGCTTCGCTGAAAGAATGAAGAAAGAATACAAAATGAGTATGATGGGTAAGCTAACATATTTTCTTGGTCTTCAGATTAAACAATCTGACAAAGGTACTTTTATCAGTCAAGGTAAGTATGTTAAAGATATGCTGAAGAAGTTTGATCTAACACAAACTTCAGCGATGAAAACTTCTATGGCACCTCCTCTGACACTAAACAAAGATCCATCTGGAAAACTTGTTAATGTCACGGCCTATAGAGGAATGATAGGCTCCCTATTGTATCTTACAACGAGCCGACCTGACATCATGTACTCTACTTGTTTATGTGCACGTTATCAATCTGAACCGAAGGAATCCCATATGATCGTTGTTAAGCGAATTTTCAGATATCTGAAAGGGACTCCTAACCTCGGTCTTTGGTATCCCAAAGACTCAGGGTTCGATCTAACTGGATATTCCGATAGTGATTTTGTAGGTTGTAAACTCGATAGAAAGAGCACTACTGGTGGATGTCAACTCCTAGGAGGAAAGCTGGTAAGTTGGACAAGTAAAAAACAAAATTGTGTGTCCACTTCCACAGCTGAAGTTGAATATGTAGCCGCTGGAAGTTGTTGTGCTCAGGTCTTATGGATGAGAAATCAACTATTAGACTGTGACCTTAAGCTATCAAAGATTCAAATCTATTGCGACAGCACTAGTGCTATCGCTATAGCAAATAATCCAGTGCTACATTCAAAGACGAAACACATAGAGATCAGATATCATTTTATCAGAGATCATGTGATGAATGGTGATATTGAACTTCACTTTATCCCCACTGACTATCAGCTAGCTGATTTGTTTACTAGACCTCTTGATGAGACAAGGTTCAACTTTTTCATCAGTGAGCTTGGAATGCTGAATCTTGAAGAGTAACTCTTCATCGTTCATGCATTATGTCAGTGATTCTAAGTTCCCCTTTATCACTAAATCTCTGAATAAATTTCTGACTCTCAGGTATGTTCTCTAACTCTCAATCACTGAATCTTCATTCAGTAAGACGTTGTTTTAAAATAAAACTTTAATCACTAAAGTTTTCTTCAAATGATTAAAATCTTTTTATAATCTATCACTGATATTTCTCTTCAGTGATTCTTTTGAAAAAAAAAATCAATCTCTGACTTTTATCAGGGATTCTTTCAAAACAAAAACCTATCTCTGACTTTCCTTCAAAGACAATTTCGAAAAGGACAAATGAAACGTTTTTCTCTCTCCTATGACGTCATTTGAACTGACAATCCACGACATGCCTTTTTCTGACACGTTCGTCCATTGCCCTTCCATCCAATCAACTTCGTCAAACGTGCCCATGTCATGATGAACATTTGTTTTCCCGCCTCTCTCTCTCTCTCTCTCTCTACGTATAAAAGGAATGTTTCTTTTCATTCTTATCTTTTACGCTTTCTGGAAATCTTTTCGAGCAAGAATTCTCTCTCAAGGCATTTCCAGCAAACACCTCCTTCAAGCATTTGCATCTTCTTCTTTCAAGATCAACATGTTACTTTGTTCTTATTTTCTTCGTAAATTTTGTTACAAAATCCTAAATATGTTATATTATTATGGGTTTTTCACAAGATTTCTTAAATATTAAAATCAGTTTTTTTTATTTTAATGATTCAAATCTTTGATTTTCTTCATGTTCTTCTTCTTCAAGAACAATGTATATTCTCAAAATCATTTAAAAATTTTCCTATGTTTCTTTCTGAAAACAGAAACTGGTAAAAAAAAATTCTAAACCTTTCTATCTATACTTTTCTCTTTATTTCCATATTCAGAAATGGCACAATCAGCTCTCATTGCTTCCAAGACCGTCAAGTTTGCTCTCTCTGAATTTGAAATTCCCAAGAACAATCACCTTGCTCGCTTGGACTTCGATGGTGTCAAATACCCACACCTGGTGGAAGCAGCTCAGTTCCTGAAGCAGACGTGTATTGCTTACACGATCACTGTGGATCCTAAACCATCCAAAACACTTCTTCAACAGTTTTGGTTCACTGCTGACGAAACCACCATCACCAACAAGAAAGGTGAACGGGTTCCTGCTCTCTCTTTCCGCACTGATTTAGGACCAGGCATGATGACTGCATACAGTCTGAGGAAGTCACTAAGATTCCCTGACAAACCCAAGAGTAGATTCGATGATCTTCCAACTGATGCTGAACTAATCCAGTTTCTGGATGATATGGAATACTGTTGGGACAACAAGCCACGCTCAACCATCCCCAACAAGCGCCTGACCATCATTAAGAAGGCAAACATGCCTTCCTAACTGAACTACATCTTTTCACACATCATTCAATGTATGAAGGGGAAGAGTGGCTCACTGGATCAGGCGAGCAAAGTTCAGCTCCAAATAGCTTACTCTGTGATCGCTGGAAAGAACTTTGACTATGTTGTTGCTATCTTTGACGATCTCAAGTCAAAGATAGAGAAGACGGAGAGGGATCCCAAGATCCCATATGTACGGTTCATCTGTGCATATATGAAGTTTCTCTACCCTGGAACTTACCCCACTACTCAAGATGGTACTTTTGCCAAAGTGGGTCAGCGCTCATTGGAGGTCAAACCGGTCGACAACGAGGTAAGTATTTCAACTTTACGCTCTCGACTCTCTCTCCATTCTTCTACTTCAGCGGCCATGCAGGAGGTTCTTTCTTCTGCTAGCCCTGCCGCTACCACCGCTTCCAAACGCCCATCAGCTAGTCTTTCTGGTCCTTCAAAGAAGACCAAATTGACTAAGGAGACTATCACCCCTAGCTCAAGGCCTGAGGTAGTTTCTCAACAAACTACCTTGGATGGTTTTGTGGGACTCTCCTCCACATCTTCAGCTGTCATCACATCAACCGTGCCAGCGATCTCGGTCGCTGCCACAATATCAGTCACATCACCAACTATCTCAGTTCAACAACAACCTGAGGTAACCACCCAAATCCCAACTTCTTTTATCCCCATTACTCATCCCTCTGTTTCATTGGTCTCTAACCCTCCATCTATTTCTACGCAACCACAGTTTGCACCCATAGGACCTGACAATCAAACTTTTGAAGAATCTATGCAATTCTACAAATTGTTTGACAACTCAGGTACTCCTATAACCCTAAACACTACTCCCATCTCTCCATATAAGTCTGTTTCTTAGAAGCTAACTTTTCTTTCAGGTCCTAATATGGCAACTGTTGGATCTCATGTCAACAGTTTGGGTGTCAAGGGGGATTATCTCACCACCTCCTTCAACAAAACCACTAGCGCTGTGAATACCGTTGGTGAAGAGTTGAAGAAACTAACGGCTGCTTGCTCCTCGAAAGCTGAAGCCTCCCAAATCTCAACTCTTCAGGGAGAGCTTGTCAAAGTCAAGGAGGACTTAGTCGTCAATCATCAACAAACTCAACTTCTCCGCAAGGACGTCCAGGATTTATCTACCAAGATCGATTCCTGCACATCAATCCTACAAAAGGTCCTGGAAAAGCACAAAGCACCAGCTCCGACGCTCACTCCTTCTTTCATAGAGGCTGACTGCACCTCTCTGAATGTAGTTGTTGAATTTATTCATCAAGTTACTTCAGACATCCTTGTGATTGAAGGCCGTCTCGAACATCTGGAGGCTGAAGTCCATTCGTTGGCCACTGTAAAAACTGCCTCTCGCCCTGATGACCTCTCCCTCAATGATAATGACAAAGAGGGGGAGAAAGATGATGAAGAAAATGTAGAGGAAGTTGAGGTTCACTCGGAAGAACCTCCCTCTCATGTTGAGGGGGAGAAGGTTGCTAACAAAGCCCCTCCATCTGCCTTATACGATCAAGTTTTGTTAGAAGAAGAAGAGGAGGAGGAAGAAGAGGATGAAGATCTTGATCTCCAGGATCAAGATAAAGAGCAACATCAAGATGATGATGATGACGACGATGAAGAAGATCAATCTCTATGGTTTTCTTCAGCGAACGAATCATCAGTGATAGCTTCGAAATAAGTTGTCACAGCAGGGGGGAGAAATGAAACTTCTTCAGGAACCCCTTCCCAAAGCAAACCAAAGGGTGCAACTGTTGAGGGAAGCCTGAAAAATGTTTCACTATCTGAGGGGGAGAATCCTTCTCAGGTATGCCTCTCACTTGTCCCTATATCTTTCTATAAATCCCCAACCCCTATTTCTTTCTAGCATTTATCTTTCTTCTTCCCAACAAACACTAACTCTTTTTATCTATTTCTGACCAGACAGTTCTCTCCCCTGCTTAAGGGAAAGGAACTTCAAATAACCCCAGCGTCTATAGCTGATGAATCAATAATCCCAATCTCATTAAATGAGATTGATGAGCAAGAAGAAGAGGAAGAAGCCCTGCGCCATCCAGGAAGGCCCTCTAGACCATCTCACTGGTCTGAGGAAGAACTGAATAGAAGAACAGAGATGATTTCTCATCTAGAGAGTCAACGGCTGAAGGTCCCTTTTCAAATAACTTCTATAGAGCTTGATTTCCTGACTGAAGCAGAAATTGAAGAATCTGTTAGAGCTGAGAAACTGATAGCCGATTGTCAAAGAGATTCTTCTCTAGCTCTCAAGGTTTAGTCCTCTCAAGTCAAAGACAAGAAGCTGAAAAAGAATCCAGTGGAAGTTCAGGCTGCTCTACTGAAAGAAATTGAAGAGGAGCGCTCAAAAGAACAAGCGGTCATCGATAACACTATCGAATGGTGCAAACATAAAGTCGACTATCGCTCCGACCCATTAAAGATATCAGCTGTTGTTATCTCTGGGAGAAAGAAGAAGGACCGAACTTCTGTAACAATGGAGATAACCAGAGAGGATGGAAGCTCTAAGGTTATGTTTGTTTCAAAGCTTGAAAGTTTCGGCTACATGGAATGGCTAGAGTTCAAAGATGCGCTGAAGAAATCCAAATCAACCTACAGAGGCTATGTCGAAGGCATCTTAGAAGCCCTCATCAACAGAGTCACTGTTGTGTTAAAGGTACCATCTGTTCTTCCTTCCAAGCCAAGGCAACTCAAAAGAAAGCATGTCTCCTCCTCATCTGAGAATGTCCCTGCCATCAGAAATAACACCTCCATCAAGTTCTCAAAAGAAGCTTTGTTTGGTCCTCCTCCTGATCTCTCAGTTCTAGAGATATCCCTGCCTCCTGGTGGACCATATCTTGCAGGACAAGTACTTAAAGATCCCTTTGGAATCTTCTTCATAGATGATGAGGAACATCTCAGATTCCAAAGAATCTCTGAAATCCCTATCTGTCCCCTCAGTCATCTCAAGGATCTCTTATAGGCATGGGAACGGGGCGGGGATGGGGCGGGGTTCGCAATCCCCAGGCCCGGCCCCGGTTCGTAGTAGGGAGCCCCGGCCCCGGGCGGGTGCGGGGTTTGAATCCCCATCCCCGGTCAACGCTAGCCCCGCCCCCGGTCAAGACCCGGTCGACTGGTGGTGACGGATGACGGTGGTCGAGGTCGACTGGTGCAGTGGAGATTCGAGGGCCGAGGGGACGATGGGTAAGGTCGTGAGGGGTGAGGGGCTGAGGGTTGTTCGGCGATGGAGATTCGAGGGCCGAGGGGACACGAGGGCTGAGGCCGTCGGGGGTGAGGCCGAGGGGACGAGGGGTGACTGGTGAGCCGGTAAGGCCGTCGGTGACTCGTCGTGAGGCTGGAATTTGGAAATCGACGACTAAGTGAATCGTGAAGACGTGAACTGAGGAGTGACACTAACTAAGTGAGGACTGAGGTCTGACTTGAGTTGAGGCGCTGTGTGAAAAAACCCTAATAGGAAATGTATTTATTTTACATATATAAATATATATATATATATATAATAAATTTAGCTTATATATATATGTCGGGTACAGGCGGGTCGGGGGATGTGCTACCCGGCCCCGGCCCCGGTTTTCTCAAAACGGGGATCCCCGCCCCCAGACCCGGTACCCGATTAAGCGGGGAATCCCCGGCCCCGATCGGGTCGGGTGGACCGGGTTCCCCATTGGGTCGGGCCAAATCACCATCCCTAGCCAAAATTTAGGATCGGCGAAGAACTGAGCATAGACACATAAAGACTGAATTACGTCTTGGTCCTTTGTGTTATGTCTGGTTTTTCGATTTAGTCCCCAAAACACATTATATATATATATATATATATATAGAGAGAGAGAGAGAGAGAGAGAACGAGAACAATATTTATTTAAGAAAACACGAGAACGACCGAATCAATACAAAATCATATATGATTCACGTACAATATCATATATGATTCACGCGACGATCCCCCGCCACTTAAGTCTCTCGGGTTAATGTAAAGTCACATATCATATTGTACATGATTTATTGTTTTCTTGTTATCTTAAATAGTTAGCGTTTTCGTTTGAACTTTTCCCCTCCCTCTCTCTCTCTCTCTCTCTCTCTCTCTCTCTCTCTATATATATATATATATATATATATATATATATATAGGGTCAGGTTCAGGGTAAAACCCTAAATAAATAGAAAACCGAAAAACCACGAAAAAATGGATGAAAAGGTATATCAATATGGATGTCAAATTAACGAGAAAAATATGATTGTTTTTTTTTGTGTAATTTATTTCGCTCGAATTTTGTTTATTTTTTCTCTTTTTTCGAATAAAAAAAATAGGGGGTTAGAGTTTTTTAATTCAAAAAATATTGTTGTAACCGCTCATTTAATCACATCCATCAGATCATCTAATCTAACGGTTGATAAGGTGTTTTTTAGTTTTTCATTTATTTGAGGTTTTCTCTTGAACCTCTGTCTATATATATATATATATATATATATATATATATATATATATATTGTTTTTTTGGTGTAATTTATTTCGCTCGAATTTTGTTTATTTTTTCTCTTTTTTCGAATAAAAAAATAGGGGGTTAGAGTTTTTTAATTCAAAAAATATTGTTGTAACCGCTCATTTAATCACATCCATCAGATCATCTAATCTAATGGTTGATAAGGTGTTTTTTAGTTTTTCATTTATTTGAGGTTTTCCCTTGAACCTCAGTCTATATATATATATATATATATATATATATATATATATATATATATATATATATATATATATATATATATAGGGTGCGTTTCTTTTGCAAACCAAGCAATTTGTACAAACTATGCAAACCACTATTTTAGGAAACAATAGATATATTTATGGATAATGATTATGATTCATTAATAATTATTGTGATATATATGGAAAATGTTAAGTTTATTCATTATAATCATGATTTTAAATTAGGAAACATAATAAAATCATATATTCATTAGACTTGATGAACGGCTAAGATTGGTTAAAATAACAGGTTGGTCCAGGGGAAAACAGTGTTTTGCTGTGAAAAAGACAAAAAAAAAACAGGTTAACATAGGGTATAATAGATCATGGTCTAATAGATCTCACGAAAACAGGTTGGTCTAGCGGACGGACCTAACATAGGGTATACGGTGGCATGTGCCACCGTATTATTTCTCCGCCGAAAGGTTAAAAGTTTTACGTCTATGAAAGGTATCACCGTATCGTTTTAAAAGATGTCACCATATGATATTTAAAAGTTCAAGAAGGTGCAACCGTACCTTGTAATCAACCAAAATCCTAAAAACCCTTTGAAATCAATCGAAAAAGTCCCTCGAAATCGATAAAAAAAAAACTTAAAAATCTTTCGAAATCAAGCAAAAAGCTATAAAAATTTCTCGAAATTGTGGAATTAGGCTAAAAACACATCGGACGATATGCAACGTTGGTAAGACGTCAAAAAAACCGTGCTTATTGTAATTATTTTTTATTTATATTATATAGTGTCACCGTATGAAAAAACGTGAACCCAACTCTCTTTCTCTCTCTCTCTCTCTCTCTCTCTCTATATATATATATATATATATATATATATATATATATATTACTTTTTTAATAGGAAAAAGACAAAAAAAACAAATAAAAAGGTTAAAATAACCCCTAATTTAACCGAGTTAACGAAATGTGTTAACAGTATTAGTCGAAAAATAATAACAATGACAAACTAAATACATAGAAACCAAAATCATAATAACATAAATCCTCTACTAAAAAAGAACATATAAACACATGACCAAATCCATAATTTACCTTTGAATATATGATAACTTCTGATGGGAATCGTTTTTCATGAGTGGATGATATTCGTTGAAGGGAATTTAATTAAAATGCCCTAACATGGAAAATCGATACCCAATATGCCTCAAATCTTGTTATTTTTGCCAAAATACCCCATATGTCCGCGTTTTCACTATTACACGCGGACCCGGCCCTCGTTTTCACTATTACACGCGGACCCGGCCCTCGTTTTCAATATTACACGCGTACCCGGCCCTCGTTTTCACTATTACACGCGGATCCGGCCCTCATTTTCACTATTACACGCGGACTCAGCCCTCGTTTCTCACCATCCTCGTGCCAAAGGAGTAAAACGCGGACCCGTCCCTCGTTTTCACTATTACACGCGGATATATGGGGTATTTTGGCAAAACTGACAAGATTTGGGACACTTTGGGTACTAATTTTTCAAGTTAGGGCATTTTAATTAAATTCCCTTCGTTGAAGCCTACAGTGGCGTAAGCAATGACATCAAACAACCCAACACTCATATCAATCATATGGAAAGGAAGACCTCAGAATCTTCTTCCATCTTCTCCTAGAAAACAACTTTAATCACTTTATGCCATACTTTCCCTCCCTATAAATTAATACGCACAACCATCAACACACATATATATGCCAGCATCATATTCAATTCGTCGTTAATATATAACTGCCTTCTATAACCTCACTGTGTTAAAATTTTCTTTTGATTCTTGAAATGGCGGGTTCTGATGTAGTATTGTTAGACTTCTGGGCCAGCGTTTTTGGTGTAAGGGTCAGAATCGCATTGGCTGAAAAGGGTATAAAGCATGAGTACAAAGAAGAGAACTTGACCGACAAAAGCTCACTGCTCCTTCAGATGAACCCGGTTCACAAGAAAATCCCGGTTCTCATCCACCATGGCAAACCCATCTGTGAATCCAACATCATCGTTCAGTATATCGATGAGGCCTGGCCGGAAAACTCTCCACCATTGTTGCCTTCCGATCCTTATCTCAGAGCTCAGGCCAGGTTTTGGGCTGACTTCGTTGACAAGAAGGTACGTTTTAATTTCAGTCTTTTTTCTAGCTACCAAATTAAAGATATTTTTGTTATGACACTTTTTTTTCTTTATATATGCATTTGAAAAAACCTTAGATATATGAAGCGGGGAGGAGGATATGGGGAACAAAAGGAGAAGAGCAGGAAGGTGCAAAGAAGGAATTCATAGATCTGTTGAAGGTGTTGGAAGGGCAGCTTGGAGAGAAGCCATATTTGATAGGAGAGAGTTTTGGGTATGCAGATATCTCACTGATTCCCTTCAGCTGCTGGTTTTATTCGTTGGAGACGATTGGGAAGATGAGTATAGAGAAAGAGTGTCCAAAGCTGGTTGCATGGGTCAAAAGATGCATGGAAAGAGAGAGCGTCTTCAAGTCTCTTCCTGATCCCCATAAGATTTACAAGCTTGTGGTGGAGTTGCAGAAGAAACTTGGCTAGTAATATATGGTATAGAATATAATGCTACTACCATGTTGTTGTATGATGATTTGTTGAAATAATACGTAATAAAATGACACTTGGTTGTGTCTTTTTTTGTTACTTTTAATTCTATTAATTAATTTACGAGTAATTAGGTTAGGTCTCTTTTGTAACTGCTGCATATTTGTATAATATATGTATTTCGTATAACAATGTAGTTAAACTTAATTACATGAAGGAGGAGTTCTATATATATTCTTCTAAGCAAATCGGTGTACTTTCCCAAGTTTCATGCGTCTTTATGATCATTTGTTCGATAATTTGTTTGAACGGTGGGTGTGACATATATCTATTACTATTCACATCAAACTCTTAAAGCATAAGGTACAACATTTTAAAGCATTATTTTTAAAAAACTATGAATTACAAGTGTTTAAGCATAATGTACAAGTTTTTAAAGCATACATTTGACTTCACACTATCTCTAACTCACACCACCACCAAAGTAGAAGGTTCAAATATTTCTTTCATTTCCTGACTTTTCTTCCACTGTATTCAAGCTTTTATCTGGAAAACAAACAGAGGATCTCCATGCTCCCAATGGTGTTATATTTTGGTAGGTTCATTTTGAAGATCAGGAGAATTTGTTTTTTAAGGAATAGGCTTTTTTGAAGAGGTAACTCAGAGTTTACTTTTGAAAAAGAGACTTTTTTTCCTTCCACAATTTGATGTCAAGACAAGACAGCTGTATTGAGTGGTTCCATTCTCCTTCCTCTATATCCGACATTTGTAGCATATAATTCATTGTTAGAAGGTTTTATTTTCTCCATTCTCTAAACCCAACATCATTTTTAAGCTCCAAAAGCCTTCAACTTCAGGTCCAGCTCGAGGTAACATAATTTGAGTTTGATTTTGAGTAGCATGGGATCTTCATAAAGTCCAAATGTATTTTGTATGTAGTTCACTGCCTCTGTTTCTTTTGTTCTCTTTAACTTAACAGGAAACATCTAAGTGATAGATCGGTTGAAGCTGCTCTACTCTACTATGCTCCAACTCGGTTTTAACTTTGCGCAGTAAGGTACTTTCTTAGCTTCGGTTTAGTCATCGACTTGTTGAATCCTCTCGGTAACGTACTTTTCTTAGCTTCGGTTTAACTCTGCATAGTAATGTTAGTGCGAGTTTACATGTCGTTTGGATTTTATAATTAGCAACTACAGGTTGAAGATGCAAGTTAACTGTTCATAAAAATACTCTTAAAGCAAATTTCTAATGGTCAGATTGCTGCTATCATGACAGGTTAACTGGTTAAGCAAATTTCGTTATGTTCAATTTGTGTTGGTGACTTTTGTGCTCAACTCCACCTTCAGCATTCTGCAAATTGATGTATCTGCTGAAAACTTTGATAGGTTTTTATGAGAAAGTTACTTAGGAGGAACAATCCTTTTCAAATTTTTGATTGCCTTGAACTAATGTAAATAATGAATTTTTGTATGGAAAAACTACTTTAGAGGAACAATCCCTTCCAAGAATCTCCTACCAATATTAACTTTCTACCTAAAGCAGTACTTCACCATTAAAAAGGGTGGGTGTACAGATTATAAGCACACTCTTCTTCATTTTGTTAACTGAGAAAGTTGTTACCACCGAAATGCATTTATGAGCGAAATGAAAGATGAGACATGACTTCACATAAATCTACATCACATGAATTTGAAGTTTTACACACAAAATGAAGAACTCGATTAATCAATCACAAAATTGTGAATCCCAAGTAAAACCTGAAAACCCAAAGAAAAAAAAAACACATGAATCGAAGAACTAAGACCAAGTTCATCAAAAAACTATGAACTCAGATTAAGTGAATAACTAAGACCTGTTTTTGTTAATCTAATTAAGGATTACAATATGTGATTTAAGCGTATATATCACATGTTTAACCTTATGCTACAGGACATGATCTTGAAAAAATTCAACATATATTATTATATGATCATGATATAATCATCCCTTCAAACAGATATGGGAATCTATATTAGGAGAAATCGGTAAAAATGTATATTGAAATCAAACATAAGAACCCTAACTTTGGTTTAACTAGAATCCAGATATGGGAAAGCCTTTTTAAGACATACCTCAAAGGATAAAGATTAGGGGTTTTCAGTGCACTGATTTTGTATTTGAAACTCGTGTTGCGTTGTTTTTCTTCTTCTTCACTGACAGAGCGGGAAGGGAGCGATTGAGGTTGTTGCTTTTGAGTTTTCGATCTCTGATTTAGTTTTTGAGTTTCCAAGATTTTTGTTCGATTATGTGTTTTGGAACCTTCATAGCAATCGAAGAAGTTTTGGGATTCTGTGGTTGGATTCAATATCTTCCCTCTGAATGTGTTTGGTGATTTTGGTTTATGTATTACTCGCCGGATTCTTTGAGCCCTCAATTTGGTTTTGTCGCCGGAGTCGAGGCTGGATGGAATGACCGATTTGGTGGTCGAAAATGGGCACTCGACTAATTTGGACCTTGAGATTATTAGAAATTTGATTTGGGCTCCTCATTTAATATTGGAAAATGGGTTGGACCGATTTTGATTTCATTTGAAGTAAGAACTGGATTGGTATTATGACTTGGGCTATATTTCATCCTAATAAATGGGATTTAAGCGTTAAAGGATTTGGCCATAATGTTTGGAATTTTTCTACCATAAAGTTTGTGGATAAATGATTTTTCAGAATTAACTTTATATATCGGCCACATGCAACCTGCTATGTAATAAGCCTAATTTAAGGGTCACTTTGAACCTGCCTACTGGTATTGTTTCTTACATAACGTCTTAAGTATTTAATGTTGGTGTGTGTGACCTTGTATTCTGGTTGTTGTTTGTTACCTCATAGCACCAATAAAAGATGTGCATGAAAAGAGGTGACACCAATCATCATCTACTTGGTCAATCGGACATCAGATTAGCTATTAAAACCGGCATACACCCATCTCAAGAACTTGAGAAGAACATTACTGGTGATCCAAATTAATGATGCATGGTTTCATTGGAAAATATTAAACCTCGATGTTCTATTTGTTCTTACACCGTGAATGTAGTTGAACTCATCAGATGTAGTTTACATATTAGTGCACTTGAACACCTGTAGTGTTATTATTGCACTTGAAGAACTGGTTCTCAATTATAAATAATAAATTTGTTTCATTTTAATAGAAGTAATGTTATTAGACTATGTGAACTTGGTAAAAAATTTGAATTTATGGTTGTGTCCAGTGGAAAACTTGGAAGCTTCTGCAAGCTCATACATGACATCTTGTATATGGATTACCACGAGAGGCTACAAAATTGTTGACATTTTGCATTTCCCTAGAAAAGTCATTTCAAAGAGGCAACAAAAACGAGAGTAATGAAGCTTGAAAACTGTTTGTATGTCAATGTTGTATCAGAAAGAACTCTTCCTCGGGTAGAAATGGAGACAGGTTGATGAGTGTTATTAAGATAATTGTAGGTGTAGATATAGTGAAATTTTAGTAACTAATACTCGAATAGTTACAACATTGGGAATTTTAGCATCCAAGTTGCATGAGGTTATTGACCAGTTTGTTTTTGTTAATTCATTTGGGAAAAGCTATTACTTCCTTATCTCGAGTTCGCCATAGTACCGACATTCAAATGGGTCTTGAACTTCATGATTGATCAATTGGTTGCAAATGTTTTCGATCATATTTGTTAGGGTAGTATGCAAAATATTTGTTAATGGTCAAGTATTTTAGTGGTACCCAAACAACTTCTCACTTACCTTACGATCCTTACCTATGAAGCGTGGAAAATACCGAGAATTTTTAGAAGGCATAACAAGGACCGAGTCTTATTTGGTAAATGAGAGAAAAAAACTCTTACCCGGTAAGCGCTTATCGGGTTTACGACATTTACCAAAAATTAATTTTGATAGCCGACAATATTATACGATAAGGTAAATGGGTAATGTCTTTACTGGTAAGCACTTACCCGATAAGTGTCTAATAAAGTACAATTTTCCTTTGGATCTTTTTATATGGTTTATGTTTATCCACAATGCAATACTTTTGAACTTAGACATTTCTCTATGGTTTAATGAACTTTCAAAATATTCAAATCACTAGGCTATTTTTTTTCTTTCCAAATCCTTGATCAATCAACCATGTTATTCTTGAATTTAGATATTCGTAGATCTGAAATTGAAAATCACGGAAAACCATAAAAATGAAATTGATATGTATGGAAAATAGAATTTCAACATTCTTGATATACGGGTGAGCATTATTTACAAATGGTTGTATTTCTTTGTTCAGTCAAGAATTTCAAGTTTTGTAATGAGTTCTGAGTATATAGGTTTAGAAACCCAATACATGTGCAGTTATTTTTCCATTCGGTCTTCTTAATACACCATATTAACCTTCAACTTTATATATTAGTTGTCTTGCAAAATTAACCACACAAACTCATGAAATAAAATCAAAAGTGATAAAGAAACATGATTTAGGGCTAAATTAATGTTTCGAAGTTGTGATTCACCCGCGCTGCATCGCGTGGGTACACCACTAGTATATATATATATATATATATATATATATATATATATATATATATATATATGGTTTAAATCAAGTGAGAACCATAAAAAAATTGAGAACTATAAAAATTAATCTCAACCACAATCAAGATTAATCAATGATGAGAGTTGAGAGGTAACATTTTGCATAAATGGTGTAATTTTTATATAATCATAACTCTTAAAAGGACATAAAAGTAAATATATTCACTTTTCTATCTCTTATTAAAATTATATAATTTAAATTAAACATCACCTTCTTTTTAAATCAAAATTATATTAATTACAATAAAAATTTTAATCAAAAAATTTATATAAAAAGTGAATATTTTATTTTCTTTAATTTGACACGAGTATCATTATATTTTTTTTTTTCATTTACTTTAATAATTGCAAATTTTACATTAAACAATAAAAGTGACTTAACTCGTATGTACCACTACTAAAATTAATCGTATTACCGACGGCTAAAACCGTCGGTAAACCGTCGGAAAAGGGCTTTAGCGACGGTTTTCCGACGGGAAATGACCGTTGGAAAAAACTTGGTCGGTAATATTTACCGACGGTTCCGCTTACCGACGGTTTTCCGACGGGGAGCATTAGTGACGGCTTTCCGACTGTCTCGATTACCGACGGTTTTCCGACGGGATACATTAGCGACGGCATTCCGACGGTTCAATTTCCGACGGCTAATATTACCGACGGCTTACCGACTGTTTTTAAAAAACTGTTTAATTTACTGACGGTTTTCCCGTCAGTAAGCCGTCAGTATTTTGAATTTTTATTACATTTAAAAAATATATATTTGGTGCATTTAATCTGTTTATATATATATATATATATATATATATATATTATAATATTGCATACAAATTGTCAAAATCCATACATATTCCAAAAATTCACATAAAAATCCGTACAAATATCCACCGTCTATACTACCGGAAAAAGGGAATCACAAGCGATACATATATCAAATCCATATCATCCTCAAATCCTATCGGAAAAGGAGGGATCACGAGAAGTGGGGTCATCGGAAGGCGGTGGTGGATATTGTCGAGCTA
This sequence comes from Arctium minus, assembly GCA_954870635.1. Classification (NCBI taxonomy): domain Eukaryota; kingdom Viridiplantae; phylum Streptophyta; class Magnoliopsida; order Asterales; family Asteraceae; genus Arctium; species Arctium minus. The sequence goes on along the minus strand of OX941080.1, from coordinate 36,797,721 downwards.
GCATTGCCTCGATAACTTTTAGTCTGTTTGCCATTCGTATATTCTCCTCCTCACGCTGAGCGTTCTCCTCTCTCTCAACTGCTCTCTCCTCTTCTCTCTTCTGAAGTTTCTCTTTCAATTCTTGCACTTACAGAAATAAAACGCACAATGAGTAAATTGACATGTTTGAATTAAACAAAAAAATAAAAATGAAGAAAAACTTAACCTCGCTTGAACTGGAACCGGCATATGATCTACCGGTACTCAACGCACTTGCCAAACCAGTTACCACGTACCTTGGGCCATACTCGTACCAACGCCAAACATCCGACCTCTTTTCCTTCCTCCGGCACAACGCTCCCAAATTTCAATATCTCCAAGTGGATGGGTGCTCGTGTCAGGTCCGTACTTCTTAATCATTTCATGTTGATAGTCATCCTACGATACATAATTACAAATTAAAAATCGTTTAGCATTTTTTTAAAATTTCGACAGCATAACAACTGTAAATTAAACATTTCCATCCATGCACAACCTGTTTTAATCATTTAACATATAATAAATGAACTTGATAACTCCATCCCATAAACTAATTTGAATGTCATATAAGACGTGCTAACCTAAAACTATACGAGTATTCAAAATGACTTATTCATCTTGCAAACTAATGAAAGAGTAATTACTAACCACAAATTTTTCGTCCCTTGAGATAACAGACTGTCCGGTGCCCGACCCTGACGACTCCCTCCTTTTGGTCTTATGGGTCATTTGAAACATCTCCAAGGTTGTTGGTTCACAGCCCTCCTTTTGCACCTATAAAACTCGATAGATTTATTAATTTAGTCACTAATAAAACAAAATAAGTTCTAAAACATGATTAAAATTATGTTAACTTACAAAAGGCCATCTACGTTGTGCCATAGAAATGGATCCCCCGGTATGCTTGGACATCACTGAATCATGTTGTGATTTCCTATTCTTTTTTGCAACATGTGACTTCTTCTTCCATTTGTTTGTGTTCCATTTCTATATAAAACAAATTAATTATAGAAACACAATAGAAGTGTGTATACATAATGTAATTCATAAATATTACATACCTTTGTGATCATGTCACACCAATAGTCCTGGTGAATCCATGACGGACCAAATGGGATCAAAGCCTCATAATTAGACCCGTTAAATACTACTTGTGCATCATGGGCCTTCTTAATGGCCTCTTCCCTGACATCATGCAAAATATCACTCCAACGCCTATCCACAGGTGATCCCATGTTGTGCGAACGAGTCCATCAATATCGTCATCCCATATGTAGTTGCTCTATACATACATCACATGATCAATTAATTTAAGATATCAGTGAATAGTTTATGAATTTAAACACATCCAAGTTGTATAATCCCGCATGAACCCGTGTCTCATCAAGTGCAACCTAACATCATCTCTTGTTGTGTAGTGAATATTTTTGCATTTGACACAAGGAGATTTGATACGAAGTACTATTTCATGACCCACAATCTTCCTTTCAACACATCCACCCACTACGCTAGAAAAAGCGAAGTCCAAAAAACTATCGAGGTTGTGGCAATATTCTTCACTAAGATAACCCCGACTATCATTCCTTTTATACATCCCTCCTCTATCCGGACGACTCGACATGCTTCAATAAAACCAAAAGTAAACAAAGGCTCAATTTACTTGTCTAAGGCTCAATTTCAAATACAAAAATGAATTCTTTCGAGACTTGAAAGAGGATCATGAATAGAAATTGGGAAGTATCATTGTTACCTTCAGCTCTTCGACTTAAAAGGCCAACTATGCGGGATTGGTATAAAAAAAGCAAAAGGCTCGGTTAAAAAAGTCCGTTTAATTAATATGTAAATAAATTAATATTGAAGTTAAATATATAATAAATAAAGAACGCGAGTTGGCAAGTAATATGACATAAAACCAACATGGAAATTGCAATCTCACCAACTCAAAACAATCATATAAGAATTAAAAGGCAACAAGAACGTATGATTTACCATCTTAAAATTAAGATTTATACGACTTCTTTTATAGAAATGCTAGAAATGTATTGCCAAGATGAAAAGTTTGGACTTCAAGAAAGGAATTCAATTTAAAAGCTGGAACGAATTTAAATATACAAGTTTTTTTGGGACAATTTGCACATGGCGAAGGATCGTGTGAGAAATTGAGTTAACGGTAAGAAGCATGAGAAGATGAGATATCTTTTAATCTCAAGTCCACCCATGAATTGCGGCTTAAAAAGGGAATTGATCTGATGCATCTCATCCTAATGCGCGTCCATTTCTCATCCAACGGTTGATAACCACTTCTCACCGTTAACTTCTTATCGGAACCCAACCCATTTGCACATAAGGTACTTATTTATCAAATCTTTACAACATGGGTAACTTAGGAACATCAATTTATGGTAATATATATATATATATATATGTATATACACAGAGAGAGAGAGATTCACATCATGATCTATAAAATATAACTTCATGCAGAGGTTGGTGGTGGGTAGTAGAAACTTAGGCATGAATAATAGCATTGGATTCTTTTAATTATTAAATAATGTTACCAAGTCAAATTATGATATAATGTCATAATCTACTGTCCTTAAGTCTTTGATACCCTATATTAGGTTTTGGGTGGCTTATCAAACAACTCAGTAATTGTTTATTGTAATAAGATAGAATAATAATTCATAAGCAGACACCTAACGAGCATGAAAGATGATCACAGCTTAATAAGGCTAGTTGAAACTAATGATCAAGTTTAGTTTAATAAATGATTGATGATGAACCAGAGGAACCTGTTAATTTTGATGATTGATTCTTAGAAGTGAGGTTTGCAAGTATGTTTAAAGAAGCCAATGAGATACAATAGTTAGACTATGTGTGAACAACTTTCAAGACTGAGAATCCAACATATAGAGTCATCTACTATATGTTTCTAGAAAGGAAAACTCAAAATCCTTCAGCTGCGCATTCAGATTTGAAGATGGTGAAGCTTGTAGATGTGAAATTCAGAAAGTATCATCAGACTGTGGATTATCCTCGTTTTAATGTGATTAGAGAGGATCAAAGAAGTTACATGTTTACAGAAGCAGAGACTTTCCTCAGTTGAATTGTTATGATCTATGGGATCTCAGCTGTCTGTTATTTCCTTTGGAAGACAGAATTTTTCTGTACAAATAAGCATTGGCCAGTGTCAACAGAGCAATTACAAGAGTTGTCAGACTTGTAGCTCATAAATATTTTCAAACTGCATTTGAATTGGGCAAGACAAAGGCCAAAGTAACTGCACCTGATAAATATTATCAATCTGGAAATGTTTTCTACAGACCAGAAGATGGAATGATTTGCAAATACAATTATCAGAACTACTTCTTTAGAGCAAGTGAACGTGCAAAGTATTGTTTATTATCTGCTTGGGTAAGTTAACGATTATCTTCATCTTTTACATTTAATAGTGTAGTTCTTTCAAGTGTTTTGATTTGGTATCACTTAATTCAGAATCCGTGCAGGTAATTATGATGGATTTCTTTAGATCATAAACAAATATAGAGGTGATTATTCATTTTTGTTGAAAGAATAACGTAAAACAACAATCAAATACACAAAACACAGAATACGTAAAGAAGAAAAACTCATGTACCTTACCTTAAATCAATGGCAGCTAGCAAACTTATGAAAATAAGCTTAAACAGTAGAGATGGCAGGGGTAATTTTGTGTATTTCCATTTGAACCCTCCCAATGTACAGGTGTTGAAATCTCCTTTGTTTTCTCAACAGTTTTAAAAATCCAGAGATGGTTGAAGGTTGTTTGCAAAATCAATTTCAAAAATCGTAAAATCGAGATATAGATGGAGAGAACCCTACAAAATCAATTTCATAATCGTAAACCTACAAAATCGAGAGAGATTGAGAGAACGAACAAGATGAGAGAAGAATTCTTACAACAATGCGAAATCGATTCTCCGTCAACACCTGATCGTCGGCGAGGAAGATGAGACCGGCGATCGTTGGCGGCGATGAGGAGGAGGTGAAATTTTTTTTGGTTTTGAAAAGGCGTGTGGGTTTTAAGAGTTTCAGTAAAGGTAAAAAAAAGGGAGGCTAATTGCAGTTTAATTTTGCTAAATGCACCAATATGATTAATTTTTTCCTCACACACATTAACATCAAAATCTGCTTTTTACATTTCTAATGCATTAAATTACATTTCCAATGCATGAATTAACCTGATTTTGACATAATTTTGGTGCAAATAGCACTCCAAAAAAAAAACATTTAACACAATAGATTTAACATTTATTGAAAAAAGTCACATAATGTAAAAAATTATTAATCTATACTATATTATAAAAGAGATATAAAAAACTATTAATTACAACATTTTAAGCTTAAAATACAACTAATTATAGTCAATTACTTAATTTACAATTTCATAATACATTGGTACAACTTATCCAAGCACAATATCTCACATCATCATCTATTTGTGGAATGGATAATCATTTATTAATATAAATATTTGTTTTTTATATTTAATGGACGATTTGATCAATATGATCTACTATTATCAATATTTATTTTTTATATTTATTAGACGATTTGATCAATATTACTATTATCAATATTTATTTTTTATTTTATGATTTGCTCTTAATATATCTATATCTATATTAGTATCTTTTTTAATTTTAAATATAAAATATCTTAACTATAGTTATCATTTAAATTAAACATTTTTTGAGCCGTAACAAAATTTATTATTATTATTTTTTATAAAAAAACATAATTAAATTAAACTAAACTAAAATATATTTTTGTTTTAAATCTAGGTTTCTCAAAATCGTAAAATAAAAAAGACTAACAAAAAGTATGAATAATGATCGACGGTTCGAGTTTTAGATTTCAGAAACCCGCTGCATTGCGAGGGTACATTTCTAGTATTTCAATAATGTAAAAAAATAGTGAAACTCTTGTTTGGGATTGCTTATTTAAAAAAACTTATGCTTTTTAAAAAGTGTTTATTAACTTATGTGGTGACAAAAATAAATTTATAAAAAATGTTTGAATTAGCTTATTGTGATACCAAAACGTAATAATCTAATAAATTGATATTTAAGGGTTTGGGATTGTTTATACATGTAAAATAACAAAAAAAATCATTATTTATTTCAAATAAGTTGATAAGTCACAATGAAATATCTTATTTAAAACTGCATGTTACCGGTATATGCACTTTTTTTCCTGCCATCCAAACATTCAAAATAACATATTACCGGTATCACATCGAAATAAGCTAAAACCCCCTTTAAATAAGCAATCCCAAACACCCCCTTAATATTGGTTTGACTCACTCATTTTAATTTGATCATTTCAATAATAAAACTATTTTATTATTTTAATAATAAAATATTAAATTCCAATAACGTTTTTCCGACGATTTTTCGACGACTTCTGAAAAATAAATGAAAAATAAAATTAAAAAAACATTCTGTCGGTAAACAGTCGGTATATCACTAATTTTTCCGACGGTTTTCCGACGACTTATCAAAAATAATTAAAAAAATAAAATGAAAAAACATACCGTCGGTAAGTCGTTGGTATATCACTAATTTTTCCGACGGTTTTCCGACGACTTATTAAAAATAAATATAAAATGAAATGAAAAAACATACCGTCGGTAAACAGTCGGTATACCACTAATTTTTCCAACGGTTTTGCGACGACTTATTAAAAATAAACAAAATATAAAATTAAAAAACATACTGTCGGTAAATTGTCGGTATATCACTAATTTTACCGACGGTTTTCCGACAACTTATTAAAAATAAATGAAAAATTAAATTAAAAAACATACCGTCGGTAAATCGTCGGTATATCACAAATTTTACCGACGGTTTTTCCTGCGACTTATTAAAAATAAATATAAAATGAAATGAAAAAACATACCGTCGGTAAACAGTCGGTATATCACTAACTTTTCCGACGGTTTTCCGACGACTTATTAAAAATAACTAAAAAATAAAATTAAAAAGATAACGTCGGTAGACCGTCTATTTGCCGTCGGTAAATACCGACTATTTTTGCCGTCGGTAATTGCCGTCGGTATATCACAGTTTTCTATTAGTTGTTTCACCTTGTGAAACAACAATTTAAATTCTACATCACATTTCACGTTATTTTGATTTCTTTTCACATCATGAAACAATAGTACATTGTGAACAATGTGAAACATCACTATATTGTTTCACATTAACAACATTGTGTTGTTTCGCAATATAAAACAACAGTTTAATGTTTTCACGACAACTTTTGTTTTATTTTCAAATTGTGAAACAACAATTTTATTATTTCATATTAGCGGCATTATATTATTTCACAATATGAAATAACACTACATTGTTTCATATTATTAAACAACAATTTTATTGTTCATTTTAGCGACATTATATTATTTCACAATATAAAAGAAAACTACATTGTTTCACCATGTGAAACAACACTACATTGTTTCACATTAACAACATTGTGTTCTTTCACAATATGAAACAATACTTTAGTGTTTCACATCACATTTCACGTCAACCTTTGTTTTTTATTTTGTTTTCAAATTATGACACAACACTACATTGTTTCACTGTGAAACAAAAATTTATTGTTTCACTTTAGCGACATTGCATTATTGAACAATATGAAATAACACTAAACTGTTTCACCATGTGAAACAATACTACATTGTTTTACTTTAGTTACATTGTGTTGTTTCATAGCGGTTGGTAAGAGCCTGAGGACTTCATAGCGGTTGCTTGGGTTCGAGCCTCACACGCAGCATTTGTGCCAAATATTGGCACGGGTGTCATCCTTGTGGCCACGGGATGAATGCCCGCGGGCCTAAGGCCTGTTTTCCGAATATTCGTCAGGGTCCAAAGTGGTCTGGGATACTCCTTCCAAAAAAAAACATTGTGTTGTTTCACAATATTAAACAACACTTTAGTGTTTCACATCACATTTCACGCCAACTTTTGTTTTCAAATGTGAAACAACACTACATTGTTTCACCTTGTGAAACAACATTTTATTGTTTCATTTTAGCGACGTTATATTGTTTCACATGTGACGTTTTAATTCCAATATGTTTATATTTACTATATTTTCTTTTCCCATGTGATGTTTTTATTATTCAAAATAGTCAAATATATTTTATAAAAATGTATGTTTTTCTATACGTTACAATTAAATAATATATATATGAGAAAATAAGCGAGTAAAAAATTAAATTAATAATACAATCAACTAATAAATATAAAATATTATTAATGAAAATTAAAATATCTTATTATAATATATAAATTACATCGCATAAGATTGAATAAAAATATAATAATAATTTATTATTTATATGATATCTATAAAAAGGGAAGTGAAAGATAATCACGTCCTACCTTAATTATAAATGGAACATTAATTAAGGTTCTCAACATTTTTGTATTCTCATTTGATCACCGTCCTATATATATATATATATATATATGGTTGAGGGAAATCGGGAAAACAGAGAAATAGTGGGCAAGCCCTTGGATAAAACCGTGAGATTACGTAAGAACTCGTTTTCATTAAGTTGTATTTCAGCCTTTATTTGCATTGGTATCACGGAATCAACTTGAAGATAATCTCGGATTTTCTATTACGATTAGATTATGGCAAAATTGCTTTATTTTAAACTTGGAGAATAGTAATCGACTAATCGCTCATATATTAAATGTGAGAATAACTTCCCATTAAATGTAACTAATTGTTGGAATAATTAATGAACAAGACTCAGAGGCTTCTGAATTTCACTTGAGACATTTAGAACCTCAATTTCCCAAATACTTCTCTTCATAAATTGGATCTTGATAGGGGCGTGACCCCCTTTACACTTTTACCACTTTATGAGTGTACATTTTACACCTCTTAATTGGCCTATGTTATAGTTCAACTAACAAACTCATATTTTCTTGTAAATCCGATATTACATAAAATAAACCGATGATTTCACTAAAATCACCAACAAACAGATTTCATGACTTATAAGCTCAATGCAATTCTTCTTTTTGGGTTTTAAGATTCAAGATAATAAGATGAAAATATACGAAAAGATAACAAGTAAAATAAGTAATGCTTTTAAATAAATAGGGAAACACATAAAATCCGATGACAACCCGACTGTCACACCACTCAAACCGGCAACAGTCTGGCTAATTGACTTGGCTTGAGCGTTCTGACAATTTTTTTGAACATTCCTAATCCGATGGGCCAACAATTCGAAAAAACGGGCATGATAATTAATCTAGCCTTAAGAAATATATTTAATATGACAAACCAACTCACACACACACACACACACATATATATAGGGGATAAATCATGTGAGAACCAAAAAGAGGTTGATAATCGTGAGAACCTATCTAAGCCGTAATTTGGTTTTGATCATATGGTTTTAATTAAAAGTTGTTTCATCATATGAAAATGACATAATAGTCATTTTGTAACAGAGATTCACTAGATGAAATACATACCATTTCACCTCATGTAATAAAAACAGAATTTTCATAAATATGATATTTCACCTCATGAAATCTAAACATAATGTTCATATATATGTTATTTCACCACATGAAATCAAACATAATTTTCTTCAGTAATCTATTTCAACTCATGAAATCAAACACAATTTCCGTCTATATGTCATTTCTGCTTATGAAATCAAAGAAAACTTTTGTCTATATGCTATTTCACCCCATTAACTCATCATCATCATCATCATCATCATCATCATCATCATCATCATCATCATCATCATCATCATCATCATCAATGCTTTCAAGCAATAGAGTTGTCCATTGCTCATGAAAAACTTGAATTCATTCTTGTTTTGATTAAGGTCTTCTTCTGTTTGACCATGGCGTCGATCTTTGCGTTCTTCAATTTGGTAATGGTGGTGGAATGATCGTTTTCATAAGCCTCCCATAATAAATCCATACCTTCTTCAGCTGCTTGCTCCTTCTGAGTTATGTATTTCTTCGAACAGTTTGCATGAAAATTTTTCTTCAATTCCATGTTCCTCATCGATCCGTCGCTTCCAAAACTACTACATGAATCCAATCACCATAATATTGATTTCGAATTTGGAACAACGTTTTGATCTTCGCCGGAAATTGTCGTCGTCTCTGTCGCAACCTCCATGGATTTACCTCCGAGTTTTTCCATCTCCATCAGCACACCTTCGTCAGCAACGATCGGTGTTGTTTCTTGGCTATCGCCATGACCATCGACTGGACTTCCATCTCCATATCCATAAAAACAGGATCTGGAAACAGGATGATGAAGAATAAGCGATGGATCCATGGGTATGATGAAGAATGGGGTGTTGTAGATCTGGAAACGAGATATGGAAAAGAGGAATGTCAGATCTAGAAAATGACGTGAATGCCCCTTTCAATTTGCCATTTATTCAATAAATAATCTCAAAAAAATCACAAAAATGCCATTGCCTTTAATGTCCATAGATTAAAATCAACAAACGGCTTAGATCGGTTTTGTTCTCATTTGATTGTCGTTATATATATATAGGGTGCGTTTCTTTTGCAACCCAAGCAATTTGTACAAACTATGCAAACCAATCTTAGCCGTTCATCAAGTCTAATGAATATATGATTTTATTATGTTTCCTAATTTAAAATCATGATTATAATGAATAAACTTAACATTTCCTAATTTAAAATCATGATTATAATGAATAAACTTAACATTTTCCATATATATCACAATCATTATTAATGAATCATAATCACTATCTATAAATATATCTATTGTTTCTTAATATAGTGGTTTGCATATTTTGTACAAATTGATTGGTTTGCAAAAGAAACACACCCTAGATAGATAGATAGATAGATAGATAGATAGATAGATAGATAGATAGATAGATAGATAGATAGATAGACTGCTTAAAAAACAGTGAAATCAGAAGTTGTGTCATAAGTAGGATGTGAAAATGATCTAGACCTTTTGGAATTGTAAAAGACATAAACAATATTTGTACTTTTGGATTCTTCAAAGACATTTTTCCTAAGTAACTTTTGTTTGCTCATGGTTATACAAAGTATCATATAAAGCAGTTAAATACATATTATGAAGATCTTTAAAGGTTTTTAAATACATAGTTATATTTTCCCAAGAATCCTGCAAACATTCCATAAATTTGCATAACATTCAGCATTATCAAAAAACGTTATCATGCACTTTGAGATCATTTAAGAGGGAGTTGAACATGTTGTAGACATCTATGAGAGTTTCATTTTTACTTGATAGAAACAATTCATATTGTCATATTAGACTGGTCTTTTTACACTGCTTAACTTCAGACGTGTCTTCATATAGAACAATGAGAGTGTTCCACATGTATTTTGCTGTAAAAAGGTTCATGATTGAGTGATAAACATGATCGGGTAGGAGATCATAACGATGGTTCTTGCCTTGGTGTCAACAACAATTTGCTTCTTATCAACATATGTCCACTAATCTTGAGTTTTGATGATTTGCCTTCCTGGTCCAATGACTTTGTCATTTTCATCAAGATATCTTGGCAACAAGGTAGTAGGAACTGTTGGTCCTGGAATACAATGAAATAAACAAGATGTGGTTGTGGAAGGGGGGTATAACACCACGAATTTCGAAAAACATCATTTCGAGTTATTACAGAAACCGATATATCAAGGAAAAATAAGATATTTGATTTTGGAATTGAATCCTAGATTTTATAGTCTTGATGGATAAAGGGTCCAATTACGAGTCCAACTGTTCTTTCCGGAGCGAAAACGGAGCTAAAACGAAGAAATTATGGCCAAAACAGTGTTCGGTACATGCTTGGCTATAGTGCCCGACGATTGTGACACTGTCACTATAGCTTGGCACTATCGCCGGAGTCTAAACACTCTCGGTACAATCTCGGCGATTGTGCCAGTGATTGTGACATTTTCACTATAGCTGGCACAATAGCCTGGAGGTATCAGAGTGCATAAATCGCGATTTTCAGTCTCATTCTTCATTTCTTCATAACTCTCTCATTTCAACTCCGTTTTTGGTGATTCAACTTGCTATGGTTTCGTATTTGAGAGCTTTTCAATGATAGATTCTTAGTTTTGGTAAGATTCAAGAGTATTTGGTGGTGTATTGGAAGCAAAGGTCAAGAGTTCATCATCATCGCCTCCATCTTCAAGAATTTTTGGGTTTTCTAGGTTTTCATCAAAACCTAAATGGTAAGTGTATCCCTTCCATTTCTAAACCTTAAAATAAGTTATAAATGTTCCATTGATGATTATCCTAGTGTGTGGTTTATCAATTTCGGGTTTGATGGTTTTGGAGAAATCTAGGTCGAAATTGGGGTTTGGAACAAAATGGAGATTTTGATGTGTAATGTTTGGAGAATGTTTCTATATGGTTGAATGTGGTTATTTAAGGTTGGAATGTATGGATATAGGTTTTTGGAGATTTGGTTTGAAGAATCAAGTTTCTTCAAAGAAAGCTCTAAGTGGGTAAATCTAGATTTAGTCTAAATCTATCAAGGTGAGTTCAAGTTGATTTGTGAAAATGGTGTACATGCCAAAATGTCCATTTTAAAGTGTTTATGTGTTTTACATGAAATTATCAAATGTTGGTTATTTTTCGATCTTTGATTATTTGAAGTATTTACCTTTATAAACTTTGTATAACACCACATTTGGGATTTTTGGGCATTTTGATAAAGGGTCACAAATGAATGTGTTTTAATGTTTTATTGCATAAATCGATCTTTGGTCAAAGAAATACACTTTTGAATGGTTGTCGGTTTTTATGCATCATTCATGAAATAGAATGTTTTATGAAGTATTACTTGCACATTTATGTGAAGTACTTGAAAGAATGTATATAGTCTCATTTTATGATTTCCATTCTTATCAGTAGTTAAACTTGGAAATGCTTATTTGAAAATAAATGAGTCTTTAGGACTTTGGTCCGGTTTAATAGCCCGTTGTGAAATACCAAGTATGATGGCGGTTAATGCGCATCATTTGATAATTACATGTTTTGAGTGCGTTGGTCATTCAATTGGAGTCATGTACTGTTTAGACTGTAATGCAGTGGATCCATAGGCATATGAGTCGGTCTTTATTATTTAAAAAAAATGGGCTATTATTTATATGTTGGTGTCAGAATTAGTCTTGGGATTTCGAGGACTTATCGGTGAGGGCTTTTGGAGTCCAATACCCGGACCTGCATCCGCGAGTTAATTTCTGAGCCTGTTTTTATGGGATAGTCACTTCCCATTTGTAGCTAGTTGAGACATTGGATCCTCGGGTGCCTTTGGTACGGTTATGTGGGACCGGTTACTAGCCATGGGTCGTAAATGTAATCCTAGCGAATGAGCATGATTAGGATTTTCGGGTACCCTCCCTCACATCTTAGTACGAGTCGGCGTGCCCGTGGCCATGGGTCCTAGTATGGTGAACTCAGTAACTTGGAATGTGGCCTACTTTTGTGTTCCGTCACTAGCCTTGGAATTCGGGATTCCCCCGTCAGCGAGAGGTGTTGTTTTGAGGTATTTAGTTTTATCCTCGTTTTCAGTGACGTTTGAGATTTGGGTTATCTCCTTATGCTATGATTTTGGAGACTTGAGTTACTCATATTTTGGTCGTTTGTTTTTATAAAGCTTATTCAAATGTCATTATTTGAGCATCACCATTATTCTCGTTTTGAGTAAGTGTTGGATTGCATTATTTCATGAAAGAATGTTTTGACGTTTAGGCGTCCATCTATAAAATGCATATTGTTGGTAAATGATTTGTTCCATTATCTTAAACTAAATCATTTTAAAGGATCATGATTATAAGTTACAATATTTCCATTTTACATTTTCCTTTATAATCATGATATAAACTCTTGAACTCACTAGGCGTTAGCCTAACCTTTTTATTTGTCGGCATGTGCATCAGGTTTCATTTCGGGATTAGTTCTAGCGACAATGTGAAGCGATGAGTGTTAGTTGTGTGTTCGAAGAGGTGATTAGCTTGATGAAGTCTTCCGCATTTTTTATTGGAGATAGCGATTTGGTATTGGGTTATAGTAACACTCGACTTTAGTTAGTCTTTATGCAAGACTTAAATTACTTGTTGATGGTTCAACCTAGAAATGTATTTCAATTATGGACTGGTAGTAAGAGATTTATTATCCTTTAAGGTATTGTTGAAAGTTTTTAATTAGTCGCTCTTTCCAAATTTGAGGGTGTTACAAGTTGGTATCAGAGCTTAAGTTTGAGAGAATTAGGTGTTGATTTTGAATGCCTAGACTCAAACTAGCATAATTTTAAGTAATGGGGTGTGAGATTGCATAATTAGGCACTTTAAGATTTGATGATTTGAGGTGAGTGGAGCCACTAGGAACGGGAATCACACCGAAAATGGCAAGGATGATCATGTATAGTACGTTCATAATAGCACCTGACCAGTGCTATGGTGAACCTACGAGTTACATGTGTATGCTTGAACTGCCTTGGTATGATAACCGTTGGAGTAGTGAAACAGTTTCTATATGGGTAGCCATTAGAAGAAGTTGATGATTTTAGTATTCGTCACTTGGAGTGACGGTAAGCATGGTGATTGCTTTAAGTGAACCGTTTTGGATCGGATTGGTTGGTTGGATTATAACCATAGACTTTTTGAATCAATGTATTTCGAGGAGAAATTATGAAGTGAACCTATGAAATCTTTGATCTTTGCCTTAAGATGTTTGAGCATCCGGTTGACGATAGTGTGACTAAGAAATTGAGGAGCGTGGTTTTGAGGTGTTGAGTGCCGATCAAATTCTTGCACGAGACTTATTTCTGAAATAAATTGCATCGATTATTTCTCATGTTTCCAAAAACACCATGTGGATCATACCACGAAATCTTGAAATGTTTATGTCAGGATCGAAATTCGAAACAAGAATTTAAACTAAACACTTAGAAACTATGTTAAAGAAGTCGCGAAATAACACTTTAACAATAAATCAATCAAACAAAACCTCAATCTGTTGAACAGACTCAACAGACGTTCTATACTTCTCTAAAGAAAGGATTAAAACTAATCTTGAGGTTAATTCTCTCTAAACGTATATGCAAAACTTGTAAAACTTGTTTATCTAACAAAAACTACTAGACTATATATACAGAACTGATTACAAGATAATTACTAAAGAAATATTGATCTTCAGCATCCATTCCATGATTATCTTCATTATTATCTTCAGCTCCTAGTCTTTCGTTCCAAGTCATCATTATCAACATCATCTTCATAAGCAGTATTAATCATCCAGCAACATTAATATTCAAGCAGTACTAACTACTAGCAGTACTAACTCTCCAAGCAGTACTAATTATTCTTCTAGCAGTACTAACTCTTCAAGCAGTAGTAATTCTACTAGCAGTAGTAATCTTACAAGTAGCAGTAGTAAAATCTTCAGCAGTATTAATCTTTAACACTTCAGCAGCATTATCCAGACTTAACTCATATCTGACCCAACAATCTCCCCCTAACTTAACTTTTGAAATCCAGAAGTTAAGTTCTTCAAAATGTGGTCTTCATGATGCTTTCAAAACTTCAGCTCAATTTCCAAGATTAGGATCCAGACCTAGACTTTGATTGATAGTCCTTCTGATCACTATTCTGGCCATTTCTGAACCTTTAGCACATACCAGCTTGGCTTTCAGCATCCCTTGCAGCTTTGCTTTGCTGTGGTCATATACTTTATCCACCAAGTAGTATTCATGATAGCTCTTGTCAATGGTTATCACAAAGACTCCACAATTTTCAAACATCATCCAGTTATCTATTCTTTTAAATCCATTCTCAAGATGCAAGTCTTTGATAACATACTGCACTCTTTCAGGATCAAACATCATGCACAAGCACTCCATGGCCATCTTTTTAATGTTCATCCCTGCTCCTTTCAGTAAATCCCCATACAAGTTCAAACCAACCTTGAACATTTCTTCCAAATCCACTCTAGTACAGCTTCTGATTATTTTACCCCATGTAGCATACACTTCATAATGATTACCCATTCTCTTTATTCTGAAATACTATGTTCTTTTATCCACTAGAGTATCCCAATGGATAATCTCTGGAGCTTCCACAGAGATGGGATCAACTTTCACTGGTTCTTCATTTGTTATTGTCATGTACAACTCAAACTGTTCCTCAGGTTGTCTTTGCTGTTCTGACTGTTGAGTTGTTGGCTCTTGATTCTGAACTGTAGTTTCAACCTGTTCTGCAACAGTAGGTCTTTCAGTTTCTGTTCTTTGCCTGTTTCTTTGAGCCAATAGACTTCATTCTCTTAACAGCTCTGATCTTCTGGGATAGTGTTTCTTCTTTCTTGACTTCTGCCCTTTCTTTTGTAGGAGTGCCTTCTTCACTGTCAGGGAAGGGTTGTTGAATATTCAGATCATGTCTCTCTTTCATTTTTCTTTCAAACTCAATCCTCTGACTGAAATCCCCTTGAAGCTTGGCCATCTCCTTCTTGTATAATTCCTCAATTCTGCTGAAGGACATGTTAGTAAACATTCCTTCATGGACTCCAATGGATCCTTTCAGGAAGTTGATCATCTTTCTCCTTTCCTGTGCAGCCAAAAAGGTCTTATAAGGTTGTCTTTGTCTTGTCTTTGATACCTGCCTTTGCCTAGATGCTTTCATTGTAACTTTCTTAGCAGCAAGCTTTAAACTCTTCTGATATTCTTCATTTATCTTTGTAGACAAATCTAAGGCAATCTGTCTGTCTTTAGCTGTTTGGATCTCTTCCTCCTTTTCAATCTCTTCTTGCAGCTTCTTTGCTAACTCTTCATCCAGTTCTATTTGTGAGGATTTCTTTGATGGTTTCACTGTTTCAACCACTTTTTCTTTCCCTTTCCTTATGGTCTCTACCTCACTGACTTCTTTTCTTTTCTTCTCTGAGCCACCTTCTTTGATTACCACTCCCTTAGCCTTTTTAGTGGCATTGGGAGTGTCAGTCTTTGCCCTCATCAGAGTTCAGCAATCTCTATATCCTCTACAGACAAACCAGTTTCTGCTGCTACCTTCTCTGTTTCTACTGCTGGTTCTTCAGTTTCTGTTGCTGATTCAGTTACTGCTGCTTTACCAATTTCTGCTGCTTTCACAAAAGTTTCTGCTGCTTGTTCTGTTTCTGCTTCTTTCTCAGTTTCAGCACCAGTCTCCCCCTCAAATTGAGATTCCATGCCAACAGGGATTTTCTTTTCATTTTCATCCTCTTGAGTCTCCCCCTTTTTGGAAGCATCATGATCAATGCTCCTCTTCTTCAGAAGAAATTGGGTTTTCTTCTTTTTGTGCACCAATTTGAGGACCATCTTTTTGAGTTTGGTAATCTGCACTTGTTGAGAAGTGATCACCTTTTTCATCTCTTGTATCTCCAAATTTTGATTGTGAACTTCCAGACTTATTGTACCAAGAGTATCCATCAATTCATCATAAGTATATATGTCCTCACCTCCTTTAGGTGTTTTTACCACCCTTGAAGGATCCTTGGATCTTTTAGTAGAGGCATTCTGCCTAGCAGAAGCACCTTCAACCCCTTGGTTTCTTGGCACCTGGGACCTTTAGATGATTGCTCACCTAAAGTTGTCGTGGGGAAGGTCTTAGAGATGTTCACACTGTCCTGATCCACACCTTGTGCAGAGTCAGTAGTGTGAGCCTTACTGCCCACATGCTCATCCTTCTCCTTATAGAGCACCTTCTTGGGGTTGGGAGACACCCCTATGGTTTCCTTTTCGATATTCTCTGATGGAGAATGCTCCATCAGAGGGCTTGTAGGCTTTGGGGGTGAAGATACAAGAAGGGAAGGAACCTTCTGTACCTTTTTCCTTATATATGTTTTGGTGATGGGGGATTTTGGCTTGACAATAGGGATCTGAGGAGTATCAATTGAAATGAATGGTGTGGGTAGGTCATCAGTTGGGTGGTCAGATGTGGGCTTTGACCCTGATGACTCACCATGGGAATGAGACATAACCATCATTGTAGAGAACAATGGTGTCTCTTGTGCAGAAAAGTCCTTACTTGGTCTTTTCATGTTGGAGAATACCTTCCCTTTGGGAGGTTTTGGTACATACACCTCATTAAAAGAGGGTAAATCCGTCAATTCATTATTTAGTACTTCTTGCACAAACCTTGGATACATATAAAAGCTTTTGGTTTTGGTATCCAGGTTTGACATTAAATCATTGAAAATCATTTGAGAAAAATTAAACTTTCTAGAGGTAGTTAAGCAGACTAGAGCATAAGCTAAGGTACTACTGAACTCACTCCATCCAGTTGTTTTTCTAGAAATACAATGTTGCAGAGTATGAACCAAAAATCTCCACTGAGGTGAAAATCTGTTTTTGAAAAACTTATAGACCTCAGTTGGACCTTCATACCCCATTCGACCAAGTACACTAGTACAAAAATGATTTTTTGTGACGGTTTTGAAAAATAGGTTTGTAACGGTTTGATAAAAAAATGTTACCAAAAGTAACATAAAAAGTTAGAGAATTGTTTTAGTAACATTTTTTATAAAGAAACGTTACTATTACAAAAAAAGTAGAAATATAAAGCAACGTTTTAGATAAAAACGTCAATAAAAGGTTCCATAAGGTAACGGTTTAGGGCGATTTTGAAAAACCGTTGATTTATCTTGTGACGGTTTTTAAAAACCGTTGCCATATAAGACCTTTTAGTAACGGTTTTTGTTTAAATCGTTGCTTTATGTCGTAACGGTTTTAAAAAAACGTTACTGAAAACTAATATATGTGTACTAACGCTTATTTAAAATCCGGTTCCAAAAGTCACCAAGTTTTATGGCAACGGTTTTGCAAAATTTGCGTCACCAAAAGTTAGTGTATGACAATGGTTTTTGAAAAAATTACGTCACTATATGTCATGCTTTGGTAACGGCATTAAAACATTTACATCACAATAGCTCAAGCTATGTTGACGGTTTCTAATAATTATGTCACCATATGTCATGTTATGGTGACGGTTTTGAGGACGTTACGATATGTCATTCTACGGTAACGATTTTGAAAAGTAAATGTCACCGTATGTTATGTTATGGTGATGGTTTTAAAAAAACTATATGTCACAGTGGTGAAGGTTTTGTATAAAAAATGTCATTATATATCATTCTATAGTGATGGTTAGAATAATAAACGTCTACGTAAGTCATGCTACGATGACGATTTTGTATAATGAACATGACCATATGTAATGTTATCGTGATAATTTTAAATAATAAACATCAGTGTACGCCATCTTACAATGACAGTTTTTGAACAATAAATGTCATTGTACGTCATGTTACAATGACAGTTATAAAAGATAAAAGTCAAGGTACCTCATGCTATGGTGACGGTTTTGAAAAATAAACGTCACCTAATGTCAGGCTACTGTGACGATTTAGAAAAATAAATGTCACCGTACGTCATGCTATGTGACGGTTTTGAAACATAAACGTAATCGCACGTTAAGCGAGGGTGACGGTTTTGACAAAAAAAAAAACGAGTCATCCTGTGTCATGCTATTGTGACGTTTTCAAATAATAAACGTCGATGTATGTCAAGTTAAAATGAGGTTGTTAAATAATGAACGTCATCTTATATTATCCAATGGTGATGGTTTTGAAAAATAAATGTAACCCTATGTCATTTTATAGTGATGGTTTTGACATCTAAATGTTACCGTCTGTCATGTTACGGTAACAGTATTGAATGGAAAACATCACAGTATGTAATGTTACGATGACAGTTTTGAATGATGAACTTCACCATATGTCATTTTATAGTGACAATTTTGATAAAGTTATGTCACCGCACATCATAATGTACATGTAGTGATGGTTTTGATAAATTTATGTCACCATATGTTAGGTTAGAGTGATGCTTCTGAATAATAAACGCCACTATATGTTATGCTCAGGTGACAATTTTGAATAATAAACATCACTATATGTCATATTACTGTGAAGACTTTGAAAAATAAACTTCACCATTTTTCATACTAGGGTGACAGTATGGAAAGATACAGTGACGAATTTGATTGATAAACGTCACCGTATGTCATGTTATGGTGACAGTTTTGATAAACGTCACCGTATGTCATGTTATAGTTGTCATTAAAATGAAAGTGGTAGTGACAAAAAATAGTGATCACTAATTTCAAGGACATAATGACTAAAAATAATTTTCACTAAATAGTATTTATTAGTTCATCTTAATTGAATAGATTAGTGACAAAAAAATAGTGGTCATCAGAGCAAATCCTGACATTTTGGAGGCACTGTTAAAAAGCCTATACCCTGTATTTATTAAAAAAAATTATTATTAAGTTCATTTATATTAGGATATAAGTGGAAGTAAAAAATATTTATAAACAACATTCAAATAAAATTCATACTCATCTTCATATCCTTAAATTAATATCATAAATCTTATATGATTTATGTGATGATAATAATAAAAAATTAATTAGTAAAAAAGTTAAAAGTAATCACATAATAAGTATAACGTGCAATATGTAACACAAATAGTTTATTAGTAGTGAACATAAAAAGTTTTTCATTCGTCAATAATAAACTGACATTACTACATACTTTTTTTCCGGAAGAAAACAAAAACCTTATTAGTCGATAGCTAATAAGGTTCCAAAAGTTGTTTAAAAAAAAGAGATTAAAGAAAATATATAAATAATCAATAACGATCAGAAAAAATTTCTATAATCAAAATAAAGATAAATGAACTTTGATATTTTTGGTATCAATTGAGAAATAAATAATTAGAAAATAAATAAATTATTAAAAGATTATATAATTAAATTATCTTTAAAATCACGATATTATATATATATATATATTATTTTTTTAATTTATAACCAAGTTAGGCTAAGAATGAAGAAATCATAAACTTTTTTATATAATTAACAAATTAATATAAAGTTGTTTCAAACAAAAAAGAAATGGATAAAAATAACTAAAAACTAATGGAGCAAAGCGAGGTTCGAACATGGGGTATATCCTAAAACAAGTGAGAGTGTTATCCAACTACAATACATGACAATTTGGTTAAAACAATGAAGTTTCTTTTTTATCTATACTATAGTATAAAGCACGGATAAAAAAAACTTTTAAATACAAATTATTAGACATAAGGTACCATCATTTTATGCAAGATTTTAAAAATATCTTAATTTACAAGTATCAAAGCACAAGATACATATTACTACTGCAGACTTCTAACACCCACCAATTTGGTACGTGCAGGACCTTCCTTTTATGTAGACTTTTCCATGTATCACTATTAATTAATATATTATATTACTATAAATTTGTTTTAACTATATTATTAAATATGTAATTGGTTATTTTTTTCTAGATATCATTAAAACATATAAGATAATCAGTGAATTCTAACAAAATACTTAATTTTTTATATAAAAAAACATTATATTATTAAGCATAAATTAAACAAATTTATAAAAAAAAAGAAAAGAAACATTATCACTTTTCTCAAAACCATCCAAAATCGTACTGTAAATCGACAAAAAAAATATAGAATTGTTGGGAACTGAAGATTCTACTAAGTGTAGTTACTACTGCTAGTACAAGTGTAGTTACTACTGCCAGAACAAAGCTGCTAAGTGTTACTACTGCTAGTAGAATTACTACTGCTAGTTAAAGTTAGTACTGCTTGAACAGAGTTAGTACTGCTTAGCTAGTTAGTACTGCTAGTAGTTAGTACTGCTAGTGGTTAATGCTGCTAGTTGAAGTTAATGCTGCTGAGCATTATTAGTGCTGCTAAAGAGATCCGAATGGAAAGTACTACAGCTGGATATACTGAAGATATACTTAGAAGATATACATGGAAGATATACTGAAGATTTGTTTATTCTTTGTAATTATCTTTTTATCAGTATATGTATAGAATGTTTAGAATAGATAACAAGTAACTTTTGATAATAGTTTTCATTCTTTTAGAGAAAAACAACCTCAAGGCATAGATCCTAATTCTAGAGAAGTAGAATTCGTATTGGTGAGCCTGTTCATCAATATTGAGGTTGAGTGTGTAATCTTGTAACTTTAAGCATTCAATACAAGTTTACTGTTTGATAATTATATACTGTGTTTGATTACTGTTCTATCAAATATCAAAGTGTTTTTCCGCAACTTCTTTGATATTAGTTTCTGAGTATTAATTCTTGTTAAGAATTCGATCCTGACAAGTGGTATCAGAGCCAAATTCTCTCAGAAACAGTTATTCATCATGGAAAATCTTACAGAATCAAGCAGTACTTTGGTCTCAAAAGTTCCAATGCTCAGATCCAATGAATTTGACATGTGGAAAATCAGAATCAAGCAATATATTCTCCTCACAGATTACTCTATGTGGGACATCATTGAGAATGGCCCATCTGATGGAGGAAAGATTGGTGAAGATGGCAAAAGAACTCCTCCAAAGACAGATACAGACAGGAAATCAAGACAGACAGAGATGAAAGCCTTGAGCACACTGCTCTTGGCCATTCCAAATGAGTATCAACACCAATTCTGTAATTGTACTGATGCACAGATGCTCTGGAATGCTCTAGAGAAGAGATTCTCAGGTACTAAAAGTACCAAGAGAAATCAAAAGGCAATCTTAAAACAACAGTATGAAAACTTCATCTCAACTAAGAATGAGTCCATGACTCAAACTTTTGACAGGTTTAATAAACTAATTGGTGAATTAGCTACTATGGGAGTACAAATTGATCAAGATGATGTGAACAGAAAGTTCTTAAGGTCCCTTGGAGATGAATGGACCATGTACACTGTGTCATTCAGACAGAATGATCAGTTGGAAGACAAAGAACTTGATGATCTGTACAATGATCTTAGAGTATTTGAAGCTGAGGTGGAGGCAAAGAAGAAGCCTTCTGGATATGTTCATAATGCTGCACTCCTATCAGCATCAATTGATTCTACTGCTAACCCTGAATCAGTTAATGCTGCTAATGGATCAAATTTAGATAAAGGCACTGATTATGTATTTGAAGCTCTTCTTTCTAATCATGGAAATTCTTCTCTGATCAATGATGACTTAGAACAACTTCATCCTGATGATCTGGAAGAGATGGATATTAAATGGCAGATGGCCATGCTCTCCATGAGGGTTAAAAAGTTTATAAAGAGGACTGGCAGAAACAACTTCTCACAAAGAAGAGAAGATGGAGCAGGGTTTGATAAATCAAAGGTAGAATGCTACAAATGCCATCTGAAGGGACATTTTGCTAGAGAATGCAGAAGTGGAATGTCTCACAACAACAACCATCAACAAGCTCAATCTGGAAGCTTCAATAACAACAGAAACTCTGCTCAAGCCCTTGTTTCTCAACAAGGAATGGGGTTTGATTGGAGTGATCAAGCAGAAGAAGCTATTCAGAATCAAGCTCTTATGGCTAAAGTATCTGATCTCCCATCTGAGGTAAGTTCTAATCTCTGCTCTAAAACTTGCATAGACACTGTTAAAAGGTACAGGGATCACAATCAGAAGATGAGTGATGACCTGAAGAGACTAGAAAAGGATATAAAAGACTATGTGAGGATAGTAGAGAGATTTGAAGATCAAATCAAAGGTTTTCAAGCCAATGAACTACAACACTCATATGACACTAATTACTGGAAGTGGGAGAAAAAGGATTTAGAACTTAAACTGACTAAATCTAAAGAGGAGAGTGAAAAACTGAAAGAGGAGTTAACCAAGGTTAAGCTTGATGTAGAAAAGTTTTCCAATGCTTCTAAAGCAATGGACTCCTTACTGCAAAATCAGATTCATGATAAGTTGAGAAGAGGAATTGGGTATAATGCCACACCTCCACCATATAACAACAATTACATTCCTCCTACTTCAGACCTGTTAGACACCAAAGATAGGAAGGACTTGCCTGAGGGAGCCACTGAAATAGATCCCTTAGATGAGGTAATTGTTGAGGATAAGACTGAGAAAGAGGTTGACAAGAGTAAGGAGAACAAGGTGAGTGGTGAGATTTCTATAGAAAACAACATTATCACCAATGAGGATTGTGGAAGGGCTTGGATCAAATCCAAGAACATAGAGAAGACAGAGGAAAAGTTTGGTAAGGTCCATTATAAACAGACCACAGTTGTGAATCCAGGTCCTTGCAAACAGTGTGCTTGTAAGAAGAATGAGCCCCAAAAACAGGACAAAAAGAGGGGAAATCAAAGAAACTGGAATAATCAATGGGCACATAAACAAGGGGTTGATCTGAGTAAAATCAATAGACCAAAACCTTGTTTTATCTGTGGCAAATTGAATCATCTTGCAAAATTCTGTTATTTCAATCCTATGAACCAAAGAATGAATTTCCAAAGATCCATGCAAAAACCCTTTGGTTATAAGAAAATTGAAAAGAATCATGTGGCTAAGAAAACTGTTAAAACTAAAAGCCACATGAAGAAAAAGTATTCTGTTAAAGAAAGTGTCAATATGTGGATTCCTAAAAGCACTAAAACTGTTAGTACTGCTATCACAAGTAGTGCTGCTGACAATGATAGTGCTGCTAGAAGTAATACTACTGCTAACAATGTTAATGCTGCTAACAAGGTTAGTACTGCTAAACCTGTTAGTACTGCTACACCTGTTAGTACTGCTAACTCTGTTAGTACTTCTAAGGTTAGTACTGCTTCTAGTGTTGATTCTGCTAAGCCAATCATATTGACAAAGTACTCTAATAAAGAGTGCTCTGAGTTTAAAAACCTCATTAAAAAGGAATGTAAATACTTTGATGAGAAAGGAAGACCCAAGATCACTTTGGCTTGGGTCCCCAATCATACTAATTGATTTATTTAATGTGCAGGGCAACCAACAGCTCAAGGGAAAGAGCATATGGCATGTTGATAGTGGTTGCTCTAGGCACATGACTGGCAACATGTCATGCCTTCAGGATTTCAAGCAAATTAATGGAGGACATGTTGCATTTGGAGACAATCTTACTGGTGGTAAGATAAGTGGAAAAGGTAATGTCACCAAAGGTAAGATGACATTTGAGGATGTCTACTATGTTGATCAATTAAAGTACAACCTGTTAAGTGTATCACAGGTTTGTGACAAACAACATAGTATATTATTTACTAACACTGAGTGTATGATTCTTGCTCCAGGGTTCAAGGTAGTTGATGAAAGCATGATACTACTTAGAACTCCAAGAAAAGACAATGTTTACTGTCTTGATTTGGACAATGTCAATAGTGATTCATCTTTAAATTGTCTTGTTTCAAAAGCTTCTATAGATGAATCCTCCCTTTGGCACAGAAGGATGTGTCACATGAATTTCAAGACTATGAACAATCTTGTTAAAAATAACCTTGTAAGAGGTTTACCTTCAAAAGTCTTTTCATGTGATGATCATTGTGTTGCTTGTCTTAAAGGCAAACAACACAAAACTTCTCATAAGACCAAAGAGTTAAATTCTGTTTCTTCTTGTCTCCAGTTATTGCATATGGATCTGTTTGGTCCTACAAATGTTATGAGTATAGGAAAGAAATCTTACTGCTTGGTTATTGTTGATGATTACTCCAGATTTACTTGGGTATATTTTCTAAGGACTAAGGATGAAACAAGTGGTCTTATCAAATCCTTTATTCTAAGAATTGAAAACCAAACTAATCAAAGAGTAAAAGTCATTAGATCAGATAATGGAACTGAATTTAAAAATCATGATTTAAACACTTTTTGTGAAGGAAAAGGTATTGAGAGACAATATAGTGCTCCTAGGACTCCTCAACAGAATGGTGTTGCTGAAAGGAGAAATAGGACACTAATAGAGGCTGCTAGATCTCTGTTGGCTGATTCAAAATTGCCAATTACATTCTGGGCTGAAGCAGTTAATACTGCTTGTTATGTCCAAAACAGAGTTCTAGTGGTCAAGCAAAAGAACAAGACCCCATATGAGCTTTTAAATCAAAGAAAACCTTTTATTGGTTTCTTCAAACCTTTTGGGTGTCCTTGTACAATTCTAAATACCAAATCTCACTTAGGTAAGTTTGATAGCAAAGCAGATGATGGATTTCTTGTTGGATATTCATCTCAGAGTAGGGCCTACAGAGTTTTTAACTCTTCTTCTAGAATAATTGAAGAAAGTGACAATGTCAAATGCAATGAGAACACACCAAATCCTGTTGGGTCTGGACCTCAATGGCTATTTGACATTGATTCACTAACTAACTCTTTTGGTTTCAGTAATGAGTATACAGGAACAGATGGTGGAGAATCAGAGATCACACAAGTTCAAGAAAGTATATCTAAATCTGTGATTTTTCCCATACCCACAGTAAATGAAGACTGTGAAAAGGAATCATTTACTGAACCAAGTCAGAGTGAAGAAGACACTAGAGATGAGGAGACTCAAGAATCAGAAGTGACATCTGAAGACACTTCAGTTGAGTTGCATGACTCTAATCTAGAGGCTGGACTGAATGAAGAACCTAGTCATAACACAAGAGTTCAAAAGAATCATCCTCCACAGCTGGTAATATGAGATATCTCTTCTCCTATGATGACTAGACATCAAAGCAGGCTTCAAGAAATGCAAGATCAACAGCATACAGTCCTTTCTTGTTTTCTATCCCAGCTTGAGCCTAAAAAGGCACATGATGCTATGAAAGAATCTAGCTGGATAGAAGCAATGCAAGAAGAACTGCTACAGTTCAAGTTACAAGATGTATGGGATCTAGTAGACCTTCCTAAAGGTCACAGAGCAATTGGCACAAAGTGGATCTTCAGAAACAAGAGAGATGAAAGAGGTATTGTTATAAGAAACAAAGCAAGGCTGGTGGCTCAAGGCTATACTCAAGAAGAGGGTATAGATTATGAAGAAGTTTTTGCACCTGTGGCTAGGATAGAAGCAATCAGACTATTCCTAGCCTATGCTTCTTACATGAACTTCAAAGTCTATCAAATGGATGTAAAAAGTGCTTTTCTCTATGGATCAATTGAAGAAGAAGTATATGTCTGTCAACCACCAGGGTTTGAAAACCCAAGCTATCCAGACAGGGTATACAAATTAAAGAAAGCACTTTATGGACTACATCAAGCCCCAAGAGCATGGTATGACACTCTGTCATCCTATCTCTTGGAAAATGACTTTGAAAGAGGAGTCATTGATAAGACTCTCTTTATCAAAAGAAAGAAGAAGGATATCTTGCTGGTCCAAATCTATGTTGATGACATTATCTTTGGATCTACAAGAAACAACATGTGCAAGGAGTTTGAGGATTTAATGCATCAAAGGTTCAAAATGAGTTCCATGGGGGAACTTACTTTCTTCCTTGGACTCCAAGTTCAACAGAAGTCAGATGGCATTTTCATATGTCAATCCAAGTATGTGCAGGATATTCTAACCAAGTTTGGCTTCTCAGAATCAAAACCTGCCAGCACACCTATGGAAACACACAAGCAGATCACAGCAGATCTTGAGGGGGAGGATATGGATGTGCATCTTTATAGATCCATGATTGGCTCTCTCATGTATCTCACAGCATCAAGGCCAGATATTATGTTTCCAGTCTGTGTATGTGCAAGATTTCAAGTTAGGCCAAAGCAATCTCACTTTCAAGCTGTTAAGAGGATATTCAGATATCTCAAAGGGCAACCCAGATTGGGACTTTGGTATCCTCATAACTCCCCTTTTGACCTAATAGCATACTCAGACAGTGATCTAGGTGGGGCAAACTTGGACAGAAAATCTACTTCTGGAGGATGTCAGTTTTTGGGTGCTAGACTAGTCTCATGGCAGTGCAAGAAACAAACCACAGTATCCACATCTACAACAGAGGCAGAGTACATAGCAGCTGCAAGTTGCTGTTCTCAAGTCTTATGGATTCAGAATCAAATGTTGGATTATGGGGTAACCTTTCTACACACTCCAATCTTTATTGACAACAGCAGTGCTATTAGCATTGTAAATAATCCAGTCAAGCACTCAAAGACAAAGCACATTGAAATCAGGTATCACTTTATAAGAGATTGTAATGAAAAGAAACTTATTCAAGTTGTCAAAGTTCACACTGATAATCAGTTTGCTGATCTATTCACTAAAGCTTTTGATGTGGGTAGATTCACTTTCTTGGTAACAAGTGTGGGAATGATAAACTCTGAATAATCTTCTTCTCAAAAAGTGGTTTTATACCTGTATATTTTTATTCTTGGTGTTACTAATCTTCTTTTCAGGATATGCATAGCAGTACTCAGTATTTAGCAAGTTTAAAAGGAGTAAGTCTAGTTAATACTGCTTTCAGTTAATATTGCTTTCAGTTAATACTGCTTTCAGTTAATACTGCTTTCAGTTAATACTGCTTTCAGTTAATACTGCTTTCAGTTAATACTGCTAGTAGTTAATACTGCTAGTAGTTAATACTGCTAGTGGTTAATACTGCTTTCAGTTAATACTGCTAATAGTTAATACTGCTAGTTCAGTTAATACTGCTCGTGGTTAATACTGCTCGCGGTTAATACTGCTAGTTCAGTTAATACTGCTCGTGGTTAATACTGCTCGCGGTTAATACTGCTAGTTAGTTAATACTGCTTATATTCCGAATACTATAAATACTTTTTGCCCGCCAAAAAGTTCATAACGACTCTTTGCATACTGTTCTCTTGCGCTCAAAACCT
Source organism: Arctium minus (assembly GCA_954870635.1). NCBI lineage: Eukaryota > Viridiplantae > Streptophyta > Magnoliopsida > Asterales > Asteraceae > Arctium > Arctium minus. The sequence continues at coordinate 36,769,946 of OX941080.1, read as the reverse complement.
TTTCTCTCTCAAGTTCGAAGTTTTCAGGCAAGTTTTCACTAAGATCAATGGCATCCATGACGTTCATCGACGAGCACAACGAGATTGCGATGCTACAAAAGCCAAAGCAAGCTTCAGGATTTCATCAGATTGTGGATTTCCTCAAGTCAAGCCACATTGCTCATGCTCTTACTGTATCCCCTACAATCTACATTGAGCACCAAAGGCAGTTCTGGGCTAATGCAATCATTGTTGTGGAAAATGGTGTACAAATGATCAAGACAAGAATCTGTGATCACTCACTTACAGTTACTGAAGAAGTCATTCGCATCAGTCTACGTCTAGACGATGCCTCTGGTATAATGTCTATCTCTAATGATGAACTGTTTTCTAATCTTACTAGAATGGGGTATGGAGGCCCATTGGGTGTTTTCAAATTCTCAAAAGCAAAGTTTTCACCCCAATGGCGTTTTCTTGTTCATACCCTGATGCATTGCATCTCCAAAAAGACCACTGGATGGAGTGAGTTCAGCAGTCCAATTGCATATGCTTTGGTATGCTTGGCTACATCCAGAAGGTACAATTTCTCAAAGATGATTTTCAGTGATCTTGTATCAAATATGGGAAACAAAAAGAGTTTCTTTATGTATCCCAGATTTGTTCAGGAAGTAATTAACCATGAATTGACGGATATACCTCAACCTGTTGGGGTATATGTACCTAAACCCCCAAAAGGCAAGGTTTTCTCAAATATGAGAAGATCTGCTGGGGACTCGGAAGGAGTTGACACCCCATTGTTCTCTACAATGATGGTGGTGTCCCAAAACACTGAAGGTATGGCAGCAGGGTCAAGGCCCTCATTAGACCATCCCACTGCTAGCCAAGCCCAACCTTCTCACTCAAAAACAATTCCCCAGTCCATTCTTACAAAACCAACCTCTCCAATTACCCAAACTTATCAAAGAAAACAGGTAAAGAAGGCTCCTTCCCTTCTTGTACCATCACCCACACAGCCTTTAAGCCCTCTAAGGGAGAATTCTCCCCTAGAGAATATCCAAAGGGAAACCACAAGGGTGTCTCCCAACCCAAAGGAGGTGCTCTCTGAGGAGGAGGTAGAGCATATGGGTGATGAGGCTGCCACTACTCCTGCTAGCACAGAGGAGGAAAGTGGTAACATCAATAAGACCTCCCCCATGGCAACTTTGAATGAGCGATCATTTGAAGGTCCCTGGTGCCAAGAAACCACAGGGGTGGATAGTGCTTCTGCTAGGCAGAAGACTTCCACTACTAAAAGATCCAATGATCCTTCAATAGGGGGTAACACTCCTGGAGAAGGTGAGGACAGATATAACTATGATGAATTGATGGAGGCAATGGGCAACATCAACATGGATGTACTCAAACAAGGCAAAGATATTGAAGAGCTAAAACTCATTGTACTGTCACAACAAGAACAAATCATCAAGTTGAAGCAAATGGTAAGGAAACTGATTCTGCAAAAGAAGAAGAAACAATTTGTGCTCAGAAGGAGGGAACCAGTGACTGATGCTCCCAAAAAGGGGGAGTCAGAAGCTGATGCCAAAGCTAAGGGGGAGCAAGAGGCAAAACATATTGTTGAGGGGGAAAATGAGCAAGCAGCAGAAACAGAGCCAGCAGCAGAAACCATTAATACTGCCAGTTCAAGTAAAGCAGCAGAAATGGTTAATACTGCTGAGCTGAAAGAAGCAGCAGAACAAGTAAAAGAGGTCCTTACAGAGCTAGAGGTTGCAGAAACACTCATCAAAGCAAAACATGATACTCCCAAGGTCACCTCAAAGGCCAAAGGAGTTGTCATAAAAGAAAGAGGTGATGCAGCAAAGAACTCTAGCATTGAGAAGGAGATGGGTAAAGATAAAGGTAAGGCAAAGTTAGTTGAATCTGATCAACCAATCAAGAAGCAAAGGTTGGTTGAATCAGATGAAGCTTTAGCAAGGAAAATGCAGAAGGAGATGGAAAAAGAAGAAAGAGCTCAGGTGGAGAAGGACAGGGAAATGGCAAAGGCTTTAGCTGCTGAGCTAAATAAAGCCTATCAAAAGGGGCTTGAAACTGAAAAGGCTAAACAAAGGGCTATAAGTCTGAGAAAAGCTATGATGGCTAATACAAGTGCAAAGAAAAGAAGACCTTCACAAACTTACCAAGCCACTCAGGAAAGAAACAAAATGATAACTTTCTTGAGGAGTGCAATTGGGGTAAAGAAAGAAATGTTTGTGAAGATGAGTTTTGATCAAATCAGAGAGCACTATGAAAAAGAAATGGGGAATCTGAAGAGCAATGAAAAGAAAAGAGTAGAGTTTGAAAAGAAGGCCAAGGAGAGTAATGATATAGATATGAATCAACCATTCCCTGAAAGTGAAGAGGGAACTCCTATCAAAGAAATGGCAAGGAAAAAGGAAGAAAAGAAGAAGGAAGTTACTCTAGTACAGGTTCAAAAGACTTTGAAAAGAACCAAGATGATGGCCAAAAGAAAGAAAGATAAGAAGCCCAGAATAGAAGAAGAACAAAATGTTGCTGAAGAAGAAGGGGCACCTGAGTTATCAAGTCAGCAAGGGTCATCAATCAAAGATGATGTAAGCTTATATATGGTAGTGATGGACAAAGTGCCTGAACCAATTTCTGCAGAACCTGTTGGAGTTAAGCCACCCGAGATCATTCACTGGGATGTACTGACAATGGATGGGAAAGATTACATCAGACTCAAGAGGAAGGGTGATAAGTATGAAGTATTCAACACTTGGGTCAAGATTGTCAGAACATGCTCTAGATCTGATATAGAAGAGATGTTTGACATAGGAATTAAGCTGTATGCAGATCATCTGAATACTTCAGGAATTTCTCTTACAAAACTGGTGATGGAGTATCTATGCATGATGTTCAAACCTGAAGAAGTGGACCGGGTCATCAAGAGTGTGTTTAAAGAAGTCACAAGTTGGACTCTATATGAAACTATTGGAGTATATGCAGTGACTTTGGATAGAAATCACACAGAATACTTCCTAGTGGATAGAGTATATAATCACACCAGACTGAAGGTTCATGCCATGCTAAAGAAGAAGTTGGGTTGTGCACCAAATTCAGAAATGGCCAAGTATCAAATTCAGAGGATAATCAATCAGAGTTTGGGACTGAATCCAGACTTAGGAGCATGATCTTGGAAGTTTTGGGAGCATCAAAAAGAGCATCTGGAAGAATATCTGAAGAACTTGACTTCTCTTCTAAAAGTCAAGTTAGGGGGAGATTGTTGGGAACTGAAGATTCTACTAAGTGTAGTTACTACTGCTAGTACAAGTGTAGTTACTACTGCCAGAACAAAGCTGCTAAGTGTTACTACTGCTAGTAGAATTACTACTGCTAGTTAAAGTTAGTACTGCTTGAACAGAGTTAGTACTGCTTAGCTAGTTAGTACTGCTAGTAGTTAGTACTGCTAGTGGTTAATGCTGCTAGTTGAAGTTAATGCTGCTGAGCATTATTAGTGCTGCTAAAGAGATCCGAATGGAAAGTACTACAGCTGGATATACTGAAGATATACTTAGAAGATATACATGGAAGATATACTGAAGATTTGTTTATTCTTTGTAATTATCTTTTTATCAGTATATGTATAGAATGTTTAGAATAGATAACAAGTAACTTTTGATAATAGTTTTCATTCTTTTAGAGAAAAACAACCTCAAGGCATAGATCCTAATTCTAGAGAAGTAGAATTCGTATTGGTGAGCCTGTTCATCAATATTGAGGTTGAGTGTGTAATCTTGTAACTTTAAGCATTCAATACAAGTTTACTGTTTGATAATTATATACTGTGTTTGATTACTGTTCTATCAAATATCAAAGTGTTTTTCCGCAACTTCTTTGATATTAGTTTCTGAGTATTAATTCTTGTTAAGAATTCGATCCTGACAAGAATGAAACATTAAAATCATGATGTATCTCGTTGCATTGCGCGAGTACTCTTCTAGTATTCTATTATATATAAAATCGTGATGTATCTCGGTTGGGCTTTAATGGATCCATTTAGACTTTAATGGATCCACTTGGGCTTTAATGGTTCCATTTCGGTTTTACTGAATTCATTTGGGCTTTAACGGATCCACATGGATCGATTGGGCTTTAAAGTATCCATTTGATCCCAATACACATTACATGCATACATGTAGTACATATTTGCAGACAAACACATATTAAGTTACTATCAGTGTTATTGGGCCTCAATGGATCTTTCGGGCTTTAAAGGGTTTCATTGGGCCTTAATGGATTTATTGGACTTTAAAGGGTTCTATTGGGTTTTAATGAATCTATTGGGGTTTAATTAATTCTACCGAACTTTAATCGGTTCAATTGGACTTTAAAGGTTTTCATTGGGCCTTAACGGATCTATCGGGCTTTAAGAAGTTCTATTGGGTTTTAAAGGTTTCATTGGGCCTTAATGGATCTATCAGACTTTAAAGGGTTCTATTGGGCCGTAAAGGGTTTCATTGGGCCTTAATGGATCTATCGGAACTTAAAGGGTTTTATTGGGTCTTAATGGATCTATTAGGGTTTAATTAATTCTACCGAACTATAATCGGTTCTATTGGCCTTTAAAGGTTTTCATTGGGCCTTAACTGATCTTTCGGACTTTAAAGGGTTCTATTGGGTTTTAAATGTTTCATTGGGCCTTAATGGATCTATCGGGATTTAAAGGATTTCATTGGGTCTTAATTAATCTATTGGGGTTTAATTAATTCTACCGAACTTTAATCGGATCTATTGGACTTTAAAGGGTTCTATTGGGCCTTAACGGATTTATGTTGCCTAAGGTAAAAAATATAACTAAATATAGGTAGTCAATAGGCTATAGCGAGTCTTATTGGTCTTATCGAACCCAATATACACAACATGCATATAAGTAGTACATACTTGCATACAAATCCCGTAATAAATCACCTTGGTGTTATTGGGCCTTAATAAGCCATTAAGAGGTAGACATTTTTTGGCAAACAAGATTTACTCTTTAACGATTCAGATGTTGCCTCTTAATGAAACTATTAAGAGGTAAACAAACAGCCCCTTAGTGGTCTTATCGAGCCCAATATACACAATATGCATATAAGTAGTACATACCTGCATAGAAATCTCGTAATAAGTCACCTTGGTGTTATTGGGCCTTAATAAGCCATAAAAGGTATTGTTGAATTATAATGGTTCTTAATAAGCGTTAGTGATTCTTAATAGGCTATAGTGAGTCTTAGTGGTATTATCGAACCCAATATACACAACATGCATATGAGTAGTACATATCTGCATAGAAATCCCATAATAAGTCACTTTGGTGTTATTGGGCCTTAATAAGCCATAAAAGGTATTATTGGATTATAATGGTTCTTAAAAAGGAATTTAAAAAATTAATTTAATTAATGTTTTTACACATTAATGTCATAATATATAAATATATTTATATATATAAACAAACATAAATGAACAAACGTTCACAAACGAACGTGACCATTGATCATGTTGGTTCATTTAAGTAAACGAACAAAAAAATGTATTCATGTTCGTTCATTTTATTAAATAATCGAACAAACTTCCCGCTTATTGGGGTTCACGAACGATTTGTTGAACGTTCGATTCGTTTACAACCCTAATATATACATCCAACTATTTTTTCAATGACAAATACAAAATAAAATATTTTTTATTAATAACCAATATGACCCTAAAAGAGCCAATTAAAAATTGGAGTTTGAAAATTTTAAAAATTTAACCGGTTTACAATTTTTAACTACTTCAAAATTTCAAGTTTATCTAGAATTTCATATTTGAAGTTGTGAAAATTTCCAAGCTTTTGAAATTTAGAGTCTGAAATTTTCCAAAAAAACTTAATCCCATTCTCCCCAACTTCCCCGCCCTTTAATCCCCCTCCCCTTCATTTCAAAGCCCTAATTATGCCCCCTTTTTCTCCCCTCTCACTTCTCACGGAGCATAACCATCCATCTCCCGTTGTCATCCTCTACTTCCATCCACACTAGCACCGTCTCCTTCCTCCAGCAACACCACCACCGTTGCCCTCCTCCAGCCACACCAACGTGACTAAATCATCTCTCTACCTCTCAATCTGAACGAATCTGGTAAGTTGATATGAACCTCCACTTGTATTTTCCCACCATCGACATCGCCACCAGCAACCACCAAGACCAGCCATCGACTCCACTACAGGTTCGATTTGGTTCGATTATAAACTAAATGATTCCACCCTTTGTTTCTGCAGGTTTGTATTTGGTTCGATTTGGTTCGATCGCCACCACCAGCCATCGAATCCACTGCAGGTTCGATTTGGTTCGATTATAAACTAAACGATTCCACCCTTTGTTTCTGCAGGTTTGTATTTGGTTCGATCGCCACCACCAGCCATCGACTCCACTGCAGGTTTGATTTGGTTCAATCGCCACCACGAGCCACCGCGTTGCCACCGTTCGATTTGGTTCGATTTGCATCCAGACATTGTTAAAATCAATAGTTATTTACATTGTCTTCTTCACTTGAGGTACATATTCTACTGCGTAGGTCAATTTAATGAAACACAGATGCTGGTGCTGATTAGCAGCAAAATCTGAATCTGTAGTTTCTATAGCCTATGTATGCTAAACACCAGTGACATTATATGTTTGTATATATACTTGCAGCAATTGTGATCGGTGATTGGTCCTGTCCATTTCTTTTTTATGATTTCTAGTATTTTTATTTCTACCATAGGTCATGTACAATGTGAGATATATATATATATATAATATAACAGGTATTAGAGTCGAATTATTCATGTTTTAACTTTATATATATATATATATATATATATATATTCCATAAATATATGTTTTAGTGCAATTATAATCTTTTTGTCGTTTACTCTTATGTAAGTCAATTTGGCAATTCTCAATTTTGTACTTCGAATAATGTTAAAAGAATATTCTATTAAAGCGAATTTCATATGTTTAAAGGCATTATTAATGTTTCCCCACATCATTAAGAAACTATTACATTTTTTTTGGAAGGGTGTCCTACCCTAGGTTATGCCTAGACTACTCCCTTGGCAAATTAGGACCATAAGACATCAACCCTGATTAAACCTCATTGGCCATAATTGTTGTGTACGTCTGGATTCGAAACCCTGGGCAGATGGGATATTCCACCATATTCCCCAGGGCCTTAATCAGTACACCACAACCCTCATGGTTAAACTATAATTTCTTAGGTGTGGATATACACATAATTTGGTAGTTTATATATATGGTGTAGACGGTAATGCATATTGTGATTAGCTGATGTCAACCGGAGAGTTATGAGTTATCCACAAGTCAGGGGGTAATGGATGCATACCACCCCATTTGCTACTCATCTATTTCCAGACAGAAGATGATGAAATGCTAGAATTATTAGTTGTAAAATTTTGAATTTTTGATAGGTGATAATACCTTATTATATTACCTTTCTATTGTTAATGTCAACTCGCCTAATGGTTTCTCTTTGTGCTTCTAACCCCACTATCAGTACTGTGATTTTGTCTGGATTTATTGTCCTGTTGCTTAGATTTATCTGGACGATGAACGAGAATAACATGCTGTTATAAACACCTCACTGGTTCATAAATAGTTATTTTTCCTTCATGTTTATGTGCTACTTGCCTACTTCTATCTTGTAGTTTTTTAATTAATATCTAAATTGGATGCTTTAACAGAAAGATCCCAAAACTGGAAATCTAGAGGGCTTATCTTTTGAGTTTAATCTATGTGAAGCAGTTGACACACGGGACGGAGGGAGCAATATTTATGTTCTATTGTCAACCATACCAGACTTAAAATTAAAAAACAAACCAAGTTTCCAGAAAATTCAGTTAAATCTCTAAAAATTTCGAGATCTCCAAAAAAATCCTTTTCTCCAGGCAAGTCTGAAAAGTTGTTTTAGTCTTCTATAGCTATTTGCAGTCTGATTTGGTGCATTCCTGCTGCAGTAACAACTGTGCAAATAGAACTCTATGCATGGAGAAACTTTTTTTTGTACTATCTGAAACACCACCATACGGTCCACGTCAGTTTGGCCGTTGTGCAGTTATCGGTAACTCAGGAGATCTGTTACAAAAAGTTTGGGAAGGAGATCGATAGTTATGATGCTGTTTTAAGGGAAAATGGTGCACCAATCCAGGTACGTGTCAGTTATATCTAATTTCAGCATACCCCCCCTTCTTCTCTCTCTCTTGCTGCAATGCAGAATTACACGGATCATGTGGGTGATAAAAGTACATTTCACCTGCTCAATAAGGGTTCTGCCAAAGCTCTGGATAAAGTTGTTGAGTTATATGGTATTATGGTAACTCTACATGTATGAAAAGGAGATGTTATTCCAAGATCAATGAATCCAAGAGAGAGAAAGTAGAGAGAGAGACTTGGAAGCACAAAGTAAGATGTAATATTGAATATGTGTGAAGTTCTTACAAAAAACAAAGACCAAAGGGACTTAAATACCCTTGGTCAATACAACACAGTATATGACTATAGACACAGTATTTGACCAAGCCCTATAAATACAATGATTACTATAAAATCAGACTTAACAATCTCCCCCTTAGTAATCATTGGCGCTTTGGTCTTCAAAATTCATCTTCTAAATCAGCACGGACCATAAAAGCGACTTTAAGAAACAATCTGACTTTTAAAGAAAAATTTCTTCTCAGCATCTTTCAATTTGATTTGTCTTTGCTGCCTTTGACAAGTCTGGACCAGTAGCTTGTGCTCTAAACGACACACCTCTTTTGAAAGACCTTGAATGAACTGTGGTGGTCGGAGCAGGAACAACAAAAGAAAAAGTTGAAGCTGAGAGAATAGAATCTTTGAGCGAATCTTGATCAGCAGATAAACTTTTGAGCTCTTTGTCTCTTTATCAACTCCTTGACTTCTCTGATTTCTCCCCCTCATGACCTTGATGAACTGATTCAACTAGGTCACGCAAATGTTGTAGACGAGACAACTTAAGATCTGCAAAATCAAAGAAACAGAGAAAACAGGGGAGGTTTGCGCTTCACGTTGGTTGTGCAAACTGAGGTTTGCGTTACACGCAGGTTGCGCAAAGCAAGGTTCGCGTTACATGCATGTTGCGTAAAGTTCAGTTTGCGTTACACGCAGGTTGCGCAAAGCAAGGTTTGCGCGACCAACTGATTGCACAAAGCTGACTTAAACTCATAAAAATTTTACCTTTTTAAGCTCTTTGACTCCCCCTACACAAATGCACTAGATATGATATTTCAAGTTAGCATTCATATAAAGAAAATCAGATACTCCCCCTCAAAAACAGATATGATCATTTAGAAAATTCTCCTTTTTCACTTCCCCTTGAATAATGCTCAAACCCATTTGAAATATAAATGAGAACACAATGAATGTAAACACCAATTGTACAAAGAAAAATACACTTAATATGTATTTTGAAACGACTGAATATATAAAAATTTAAACATAAACAAATAAAATTCTACTTAGTAAAATATCACAATAAAATCCATCAAATGAAATCAAATGTATGTGTTTGAATACAGAAACAAGTTTTATTGCATATCAAGTTAAGACATGTTCATTTTCAAAAACTTTCATCAATCTATTCAGTGTGCTCGCATGTGAACTTCGACTAGCTTCAAGAAAATGCAATTCTAAAAATATAATAGAGAACTTTGCATGTAATCACACTAAGCCATCAAAAATTCAGACTTTCACAAATTTACAGGTTTATTGTAACTCAAAAATATATAACCAAGTATCATGAGATGTGTGCTCATTGACATCTTTTAGCATTGTGTACTATGGCATCTTTACATGAGTGTGCTCTTTGGCATCTAATTTAAGCTTGTGCACTTTTGGCATCTTTTTAATCAAAAAATTTATAAAGTAAAGAACATGCCGTAAACGTAACTTTCTATCTGACCCTATTACAGGGTTTGGGTCAGCCACTCCCAGACCAGTTGGCCTTAGGGGACTAGGTGTCAAGCACCCCTTGGAACTTACTTTCCCAGATCAGAAAGGCTACATCGACATATCCTAAACCCATTCATACCAGTAGAACATGACTTTCGATCTGGTTCTATAGAAGGATTTGGGTTCGATCACTCCCAGATCAAATGACCTTAGGGGACCAGATGACAAGCATCCCACAGAACTTACTTTCCCAAACCAGAAAGGTCACAGGTACAAACTTTTAAACTTAGAGATTTCTGATTTATAAGAGTTTAATAATCATCTCAAACACAAGGTTTTACGTCTAAGTGTTTAGCCCATATTTTCATTACAATCCAAAATTCCTACTTTTTAGGTTTTCTAAGCATTGTAAACTATAAATATTCCGAATCACACAACTTTAAAGCAAAATCTAAAGTTACAAACATGTTGCTGACTTTTCGACTTTTGTTAGACATGAAAGATGAACAAATAAAAACTTTAATACAAACAAATGAACTTGAAAATATATCCTAGACACACATTTTATTCAAAAGAAAGAAAAAAAATTGTAAAACTTTTACTTTATAGAATAAAAGTTGTAAAGGTTTAAACTTTTAAAGCAACATGCCGAAATTTTAAAATTAGAAATATTTGATCGGCAAGTTTATATTCAGTTGAAACAAAATATAATTCAATAATATCATCTTTCACACAATGTAAAAAAAATTTGTGTCTCATTTGTAAAAATTGGGTTGAATCAAAATTCAGGAAAGATTGAAAATGCTCAGATTCTTTTAAAAGCATTTGAGAAAACTGGAACAACATCATCATCAGATATAAATGCAGCGGAAATTAAGTAGATGTACTCACAGTTTCTCATCAGTCAGAAGCTTAAGGCTATGAAGAGCGAGTCCTAGACTGATATGTCTAGAAGTCGTAGTCCATGAAGTACGGGTTCTGAGCTGAATTACTCAGAAGCTATAGTCTTGACATTTAAGACCGGGTTTTGAACTGCAGTGTTCAAAAACCATACTTTCTCTTACTCCCCCTTAACATGAGATGCCTGCAACTTAGAATCAGATTTAGACTTGGGTACCCACTTGAATTTGGGTCCGTGAAAGTTAGTTGCAGTTCGTATGGGGAAATATTTGTTAGATTTAACACGATAAGCACAAGAAATATCATCAGAAAAATAATCACAACCATCATAAGAGAAAGCATAATCATCAGAACTAGAATCTGAGGAAGAACATGAGACATGTTTTGAAATTCGAATCATTTGTTTTATAGAGTACTTTGAAATTTTATTACAAGAAACATATGAATCGCTTTTATAGAAATTGTCTACACATTTATCCCCGTCAAAAGTAGATTCATCAGATGTCCGCTTTGTTCTCCAGATCTGCTTCTTTGACTTGCTCAAAGGCCTATCTGAAAAATTAGAATCGGAAGAATTAGAATTGTTAGAAATAACTTTATCTTGTTTCTTCGACTTCTTTGACTTTCTTCTTTTACGCTTAGGTTTATAATATTGATCATTTAGCGTAAAGGAATCATCAAGAATTTTAGACGAAATATTTAAATCAGAAGGAATAATTTTACCTAAGCAACCAATTTGATCAACTAATAAATCTGAATTCAGCTCGGAGTCTGAATTATTTTGAGAAAAGATTTTAAAATTAGAAACTTCCTTTGTGTTTTCCTTAGAATCAGAAGAAAGGCTAGAAATAGAATCTGGTTTTTGAGAAAATAAATTTTCTTCAAGACTAGATGTCATGAAAGAAAGAATAATATCAGATTCAATTTTCTTTAAAATATTTTGATCTTCTATCTTATCTTCAAGATTGATGATTTTGCTTTCTAATACTAACGGATGAGTATATTTCTTTGAATCATAAATAATTGGAGAAATATTTTCCTTATCAGAATCAGGAGCATAAGAAGAAACTAAATCATCAGACACTGAAGATTTGACAGTAGATATATCATTTAAACCTTTTCTGCCTCTTCTTGATTTATCAGGAAAATATTTTGCATTTTCGCTTGTATAAACAAAAGGAATTTCATTTTTCTTGTTATTCATTTTTTTCTCATTTTCGAGTTCTAACACTTGCTTCTCATTCATCCAATCAATTTTAAATTGAGGAGCATAATGAGCAAGAGTCAGATAATCGTATTTATATAAAGTTGGGGATTTTTCAATCGCATTGTTTAAACAATGAGGATTTTCAAAACCAAGTCCCCACCTTTGTTTTAAAGCTTCTTCACTCCTCGGTTTATTCATAAAAATTGTTTGTTCTGATTGATTTCTTCGATAAAGCTTTTCTTCTAACTTATTTATTTTATCTGAAAATTCATCTTTTAAATTAGACATAGTCGTCAAAGATTCAAGATAAGTCTTATTTGAATTTTCCAAATCATCCAATTTCTTTTGAAAGATGTCTTTTCTATTTTCTAAAATAGATTTTTCATCTTTCAAAGAAATTTTCAGTTTGTCAATCAAATCTGACTTTTCAGAATTTAAATTCTTTTCAGATATTAACTTAGAACGCAAATCAGATAAAGCAGTAATTATACTATTCATCTGAGAAGTTATGAATATGTGATCAAACTCTGAATATACCTCATCTTCATCTGTATCTGAATCGTCTGACTGATCATCTTCGATCAAGCACATCTAAGTGATATCTACGTTTGCTGCTTCATCGTCAGAGTGATCTAGCCAGAATTCTTCTTCTGCTAGCAAAGCTAATTCACTCTCTCTTTTCTCGGCCAGTTCCATTTTCTGTCTATAATATGTCGAATTTCTGACCTTCTTCACTTGACACTCCTTTGAAATGTGACCCGACTTTCCACAATTGTAGCAAGCAGCAGACTTTGGCTCGGGTACTTTGGCTCTAGACACAGAAGTGAAGCGAGAAGAGTTGGAACCCGACTTTGGTTGGAACTTTTTCTGGTAATGCTGAGAGAGAAGGATCATCGCTTTCTGCAGAGCCTCACCATTGTCATTAGTTGACCGGTTGTAAGCGTTATCAGACAACGCTTGTTCAGCCAGTTGGCTCGTGAGAAGTGTAACCGGGTCTACTGACTTCTTGTTCTTTTTCTCCAGTTTGGCCTTCTTCTCTAGCACCAAGCTCTCATCAGTCATCAGAATCTCGTATAGTTCCTGAATCTGCATTGTGAAAATCCGAACATCGTTCCTCAGTCTGTGACATGATTTGTTCCATTCAGGCTGAAGAGCATTAAGAAATTTCAAATTTGTCTCAAGCTCTGTCTTGTTCACATTTATCTTTCGCAGATCATTCAGCACTGCACAGAATCTGTCGAAAACACTCTTTATAGTCTCACTTTCTTTGGCCTTGAACTCCTCAAAGTTGTTCATGAATCGCGTATGTCGGAGCTGAGTTGCTACTGAAGAACCAAGCATGATCTTTTCCAATTGTGACCACAACAGATTTGGATAATCCTTTCAATGATCAACCCGGTTGTAGACAGAGTTTGGTAAAGCTAGCATCAGATTAGCTTTCAGCTCTCGATCAACTTTCATTCGTGAAGCCTCTTCAGATGTTGGAGGAGTCTCTTTATTAGGCTTTACAAAAGGTCCTTCAGATAGAGACTTCATCATGTACTCTCCATTAGCTTGACGTTCGATAAAGTTCAGAAACCGATCTTGCCATTGAGTGAATTCGTTTTCATCAACAAGAACTGGAGGACGAGTTTCAGATCCCAGGGACATCATCAGATCACTTGTGTAGAACTTATCTTGAAAGGTAAACTTCGCAGAATCCATATTTCAGAAAATCAGAAATATTCCAAGTCTGAGACTTGCGCAAACTAGAGCTTTTCGCAAGCAGTATGAAACGCAAACTTGACTTTGCGGAAGTAGAAGGTTACACAAACTTAGCTTTGCGTGAGAAGGCAATTGCACAAACTAGGCTTTGTGTGAGCAGGCTGAAACGCAAATGAGGCTTTGTGCAAGCCAAATGATACGAGAACAGAACTTTGCGTAACTCGAGTGATGCGAGAACCGAGCTTTTCGGAACAAGAAGGTTGCGCAAATTAGGCTTTGCGTAAGTAGAAGGATACGCAAACTAAGCTTTGCGTAAGTAACATAGTACGCAAACTGAGCTTTGCGTAATAAGCTTGAACCGCAAACTGAACCCCAACTTTGGAATATGCAAAGAAGCTTTGCGTGAGATGGATGAAACGAAAACTAAGCTTTTCGGAAGCTTGATGATACGAGAAGTGAGCTTTTCGGAAGCTTGATGATACGAAAACTTTGTTTCTCGGATAACACTTGATACGCAAACTATGCTTTGCGTGAATAGACCAATGAGCAAAGTTGAACTCCTTGATACAAAATCCTGAAATACACGAACAAAATTAGTAGAACACATAAATCAAACAATGACCTTGCGCAAACTAGGAAGAACTTGCGCAAAGTTCAAATCTAGCGCAAACCGAAGAAAATCAAGAAAAACTCCAAAAAAACTCGATTTCAACACCGATTTTGACGAAATTTTCTTGTACAAATACATTCGAAAACGACATTTTAACACAATTCAATCAAAAAATTCGATTAAAAACCACAAACTCAAAATTTCGATTATGAAACAGTACGTATAAACGTTTTTCCAGAATTTTCAAAAATCTCAAAATCGAACCTCAAAAACTGAATTTCTTGAAAAACAATGTGAATCAAAAGTTTTCTTCTATCAAAATCGAATCCAACAAACTGATTTTCACAAAAATTCGTTCAAAAACATTCCCAAATTTGATGAAAACTCAAGAAAATGAGATTTTCTTGAAAAATTCAAGAAAATCAATCAAATTTTCGATTAAACTACAAATTCAGGGACGAAAAATACAATCTCTCAATCCTCTCAAGATTCAGATGACTCTGATACCAATTGTTATTCCAAGATCAATGAATCCTAGAGAGAGAAAGTAGAGAGAGAGAGAGAGACTTGGAAGCGCAAAGTAAGATGTAATATTGAATATGCGTGAAGTTCTTACAAAAGACAAAGACCAAAGGGACTTAAATACCCTTGGTCAATACAACACAGTATGTGACTATAGACATAGTATTTGACCAAGCCCTATAAATACAATGATTACTGTAAAATCAGACTTAACAGAAGAAATTATGGATATTGCTTGCAACGTGTGCCATGGATGATTTCCAAGTTATGGAAGGAATTGTAGCCATGGAAGGAGTTGTAGATTGTATAGCCGCCAACAGTGTTTAATTCGGGTTTCATGCGACCCAAGTCGCCTGGAACCTGCTTTCGGTTCTGTTTGCAATTCTCGACTCGTTTTCGATCTCTATTGTAACCCCTTTTATATTTGGTGTTTTCTCTTTGCCTTTTAATTTTCTGATGCCAAATTCTGAGCATCTTTCGAGCTCGTTTTTCTCTTCGTGCTCGTTTTTCTTTTTTCCAGTTATTCCCGAAAATCATTATTAACTCTCGAATCCTCCCTGTATCAACTGCCCTTCATTCGGCTTAACGTTTTGGGAGGTAAGTCTTTATATTTGTATGTTTTGGTCTATTTGTCTTCATATCTTCCGTGACATAACTAAAAAACCATGCACAGTCTAATAGGACGAGCTTGCATAAAACTAATGAAGTTTTATTCCTGGGAATTCAGTTCAATTCTTAGGTACTAGTTAGTTAATTTGATTTATATATCTAGAAAGTAGCTCCTTATAAGATTATGTGTTCAATGTTTCTGTTTTGGCACAAATCAACAGCAACTGCAGATCTTCTGTTTTGCAGATTTGAATCTGCATACGTTGATGGACTATAAATTTTCGAATGAGCAACAATAATCTGAAATCAGTTCGAATCTGCTGCTGCTATTTTGATATGCACAGATCTGAAATTGTTCAAATTCTACTTATGCTACCCAAAAATCTGATCACTTAAAGGTAACTTCTAATTAAATTATGTATGTTATATTATGCGATTATGCTCTCTCATCTTTCTCTCTCTTTATCTACATATACATTTCCTGTAACTTGTCGATCGCCAAATTTTGGGTGATCAACTTTTAAACCAATTTATTGGGTTTCTTGTTATGGACAAGTCATTGTTCTTCCCTAAAGTTTTGGCTTTAATGTTTAGAAGTTTGAACTTGTTTCATATTATGTTTTCTTTAATCATATGTAAAAATTTCGTCACTCTCTCGTGATTTGTTGTTTTTATGGGTTGTTTTCTTATCTATTTGCAGGTACCACAAACAACTTCTAATCATAAGGGCTAAAAGCAAAAGGTTATAAATGGAAATAACAATTATGTAATTATTAACGGGATGGTGAGGAGATGGAAGCATGGGAGTATAACTTAGATAAGAAAAATATTTATTTCAGATATATAGTACTTCTCTAATTAGTGTTCTCATACATCATTCTTATAATGTAATTATTACCCTATTGTTCATTAATCATTTGGTTCATATTCTGAGTTTTTGAATTCATTTTCATTTTATCGACAAATGATAAAAACCGTCACCAAAAGATTGTTTATGCTTTATGGCAACGGTTTAATTTGATAATTTAACGTCATAGTATGTCAAGTTATGATGACAGTTTTCAGAAAATAAACGTCACCATTTGTTTAGCTAATATGACGGCTTTCAAAATAAATGTGATTGTATGACATGTTATTGTGATGATTTTAAAAGAAAACGTCATCATAAGCTATTATTCAATGACGGTTTTGAAAAATTAATGTTATTGTATGTCATTCTATGATGATGGTTTTGAATAAATATCACTATATGTAATACTACATCGACGGTTTTGGAAAATAAATGTTGGTTTTGAATATATAAATGTCGCTTTGTGTCATGCTACGGTGACAGTTTGAATATTTAAACGTCATGGTATGTCATTCTACAGTGACATTTTGAAACATAAATGTCACCGTATGTCATGTTTTGGTGACGATTTCGACAAATAAACGTCACCGTATGCATGTTATGATGACAGTTTTGAAAAATTAACGTCACCATATGTCATGTTGTGGTGATAGTTTTAACAAATTAACGTCGTTGTATATTATGCTATGGTGATGATTTTGACAAATAAACGTAACCGAATGTAATGATACGGTGACTGTTTTGAAAAAAAAAACGTAATTGTATGTCATGCTGCAACAACGGTTTTGAAAAATAAACATCATTGTATGTCATGTTACGTTGACGATTTTGAATAATAAACGTCACCGTATATCATGCTACGGTGATGATTTTGAATAATAAATGTCACTGCATGTCATCCTAAGGTGACGATTTTTGAAAAATAAAGTCACTTATATGTCATGCTATGGTGACGGTTTTTGAAAAATAAAGTCTTCGTATGTCATGCTACGGTGACGGTTTTAAGAAAAAAATTGGTTTTTTTATACACATAAGGTGACGGTTTTAACTTATGGTAACAGTTTTTGATGTGATTTGGTAACATTTTTTAAACGTAACAAAAAGTGTACCAAAAGTGACGGCAGATAAGGTGGCTATTTTTATGTCCATGAAAACTGTTACGGAATACCTATGGTAACGGTTTTTAACCGTCACTAAAGACCTTTTTTGTACTAGTTGTACTTGGAAGAGATCTTCCTTGGAAAGAGAGGTAATACCTGAGGCATCATCTAGTCGTAGATGAATGCGAATACAGCCTTCTGTGATGGTTAGAGGTTTATCACAAACCCTTGATTTGATGACTTGATTGCCATCGTCAGTGTAAATGGAAGCATTGGCCCAGAATTGTCGCAGATGTTCCACATAAATTGTGGGATTGACAGTTAAAGCGTAGGCGATGTGGCAGGATTTTAGGAAATCCACAATCTGGTGAAAACCCTCTGCTTGCTTGGGTTTCTGTAGCATTGCCAACTCATTGTGATCATCAACAAACACCAGTCCTGCCATCGTTCTTGGATTGAATCACTACTAGGGTTTATGCACTGGGAAGCAAGAATGTAAGAGAGAGATAGAGATAGAGAGAGAGAGAGAGAAAGAGCACTCGTAGGAAATTCAAAGAGCCGTTTGGATTTTGGCGGTCAAAGAGGGTATTTATAGGTGGAGGGTTTCAGTTAGAAGCAGTACTAAGTACCTTAGCAGCATTAACACATACCAGCAGTATTAACTCATATTAGCAGTAGTAACGCATACTAGCAGTATTAACACATACCAGCAGTAGTAACGCATACTGGCAGTATTAACACAGACTAGCAGTATTAACACATACCAGCAGTAGTAACACTGATTAGCAGTAGAAATACGGCAAGCAGTAGTAACTTTGCACTGGCAGTATAAACCACCTAGCAGTAGTAACCATACTTAACCATATTTGAACTGTCAGAAAGAGTAATAGTGAGAGAAGTATTAACTGAACTAGAAGTACTAAGTATCCAATTCAGCAATGTAATCTGAAACACTTAAACACACATAGTTAGCATCACCATGCACAATACATTATGAGAAAGTAAGCAGGAAGGAATCTCTACAGAAATGGTACATAAAAAAAATCAAAAGAGGCTTATTCAGTGTTTATCATGCCCACACTTGTGACCAAGAATGTGAATCTGCCCACATCAAAAGCTTTGGTGAATAGATCAGCAAATTGGTTACTTGTGTGTACCTTCAAAACCCGAATTAACTTATTTTCATTGCAATCTCTAATAAAATGGTACCTGATTTCTATATGCTTGGTTTTAGAGTGCTTGACTGGATTGTTAACAATGCTTATAGCACTGTTGTTATCAATGAAGATTGGAGTGTGAAGAAAAGTAACACCATAGTCCAACATCTGATTCTGAATCCATAGCACCTGTGAGCAGCAGCTTGCAGCAGCTATATACTCTGCTTCTGTTGTAGAGGTAGACACTGTGGTTTGCTTTTTTACATTGCCAAGAAACTAGTCTTGCACCCAAAAACTGACATCCTTCTGATGTAGACTTTCTATCCAAGTTTGCACCACCCAAATCACTATCAGAATATGCAAGTAGATCAAATGGTGAGTCATGAGGATACCAAAGACCCAACCTAGGTTGTCCTTTGAGATATCTGAAGATCCTCTTGACTGCTTGAAAATGAGATTGCTTAGGTCTTACTTGAAATCTGGCACACACACAGACAACAAACATAATATCTGGCCTTGAAGTTGTTAGATACATGAGGGAGCCTATCATAGATCTATAATGATGAACATCTACATCCTCCCCCTCAAGATCTGCAGTGATGTGTTTGTGTGTTTCCATAGGTGTGCTTGCAGGCTTTGAATCTGAAAATCCAAACTTTGTAAGTATATCCTGCACATACTTGGATTGGCTGATGAAGATACCATCTTTCTTCTGTTTAACCTGTAGCCGAAGGAATAATGTAAGTTCACCCATAGAGCTTATCTTGAATATTTTGTGCATAAACTCCTCAAACTCCTTGCACATATAATCTTTTGTGGATCCAAAGATGATGTCATCCACATAGATTTGCACAAGAAGGATGTCCTTCTTCTTCCTTTTGATGAACAGAGTCTTGTCAATTATTCCCCTTTCAAAACCATTTTCCAAGAGATAGGTAGACAGAGTGTCATACCATGCTCTTGGTGCTTGATGTAGCCCATAGAGTGCCTTCTTTAGTTTGTATACTTTATCAGGAAAGGTAGGATTCTCAAACCCTGGAGGCTGACAAACATACACTTCTTCATCAATTTTCCCATATAGAAATGCACTCTTGACATCCATCTGAAATACTCTGAACTGCATGAAAGAAGCATAGGCTAGAAATAGCCTAATTGCCTCAATTCTGGCTACTGGTGCAAATACTTCTTTATAATCTATCCCCTCTTCTTGTGTATACCCTTGTGCCACAAGCCTGACCTTATTCTTTATCACAATTCCTCTCTCATCTTTCTTATTCCTGAAAACCCATTTAGTACCAATTGCCCTTTGTCCTTGTGGAAGATCAACTAGATCCCACACATTTTGCAGCTCAAACTGCAACAACTCCTCTTGCATTGCTTCTATCCAGCTTGGTTCTTTCATTGCATCATAGGCCTTCTTGGGTTCAATCTGAGATAGAAAACAAGATAACAACCCTGACTGCAAGTCTTTCAATCCTCCTATCTTACTTTGATGCCTTGTGATCCTAGGAGAATTGATGTCACCAATCATCAACTGAGGAGGATGATTTTTCTGAGTTCTTGATTGATGTGCAGCCTCCTTATTGATATTTGCATCCAGATTAGAGTCATTCTTCTCAGGAGTGCTTCCACCAAATACTGAAGAATTTTCTTCATCAGTATCATCTTCTGACAGTATGGGCATCTCAGGACCTGTGTTTCCTGAATTGTGAGCATCCTCTTTATCACTCTTATTCTCTTCATCACCTTTATCCTCTTCATTCTGTTCTGGTTCAGACTCCTCTGTTTCTCAATCATCTTTCTTTTCTTGCTGGCAAAATTCAATAGGATCCCTTGTAGGTATAGGAAACAGCACAAACTCTTGTTTCTGTGCTTGTACCTGTTCTGAATTTGTTCCTGCAGTTTGCACATTACTAAAACCCAAAGCATTAGTTAGTGAATCAATGCCAAACAACCAATCAGGACCTGTACCAATTTGATTTGGTGTGTTCTCATTGCATTTGACATTGTCACTTTCCTCTATAATCCTTGAAGAACTATTAAATACTTTATATGCCTTACTCTGAGAGGAGTATCCAACAAGAAATCCATCCTCAGCTTTGCTTTCAAACTTGCCTAAGTGAGATTTGGTGTTGAGAATTGTGCAAGGACACCCAAAAGGTTTGAAAAATCCAATAAAAGGTTTCTTCTTGTTAAAAAGTTCATAAGGTGTTTTTCCTTGGGATTTGACTACTAGAACTCTGTTTTGGACATAACAAGCAATATTAACTGCTTATGCCCAAAAAGTAATTGGTAATTTTGAATCTGCCAACAGAGATCTAACAGCCTCAATCAGTGTCCTATTTCTCCTCTCAGCAACACCATTTTGTTGAGGAGTTCTAGGAGCACTGTATTGTCTCTCAATACCTTTAGTCTCACAAAAGCTGTTTAAGTCATTGTTTTTAAATTCTGTTCCATTATCAGATCTGATGAATTTAACCCTTAAATTAGTTTGGTTTTTAATCCTAAGGACAAAGGATTTGATCAGTCCACTTGTCTCATCCTTAGTCCTCAGAAAATATACCCAAGTAAATCTAGAGAAATCATCAACAATGACTAAGCAATAGGACTTATTTCCAATACTCATCACATTAGTAGGACACATCCTTCTGTGCCAAAGAGATGATTCATCTAAATAAGCTTTTGAAAACAGACAGTTTAATGATGAATCAGATGAAACATTCTCTAAGTCCAAACAATAAACATTATCCTTTCTAGGAGTTCTAAGTAGTATCATATTTTCATCAACTACCTTGAATTCTGGGGCAAGGATAATACATTCAGTCTCAGTAAATAATATATTATGTTTCTTGTCACAGACCTGTGATACACTTAACAGGTTGTATCTCAATTGCTCAACATAGTAAACATCTTCAAAAGACATCTTACCTCCTGCTGGATTGTCACCAAAAGCAACATGTCCTCCATCAAACTTTTTGAAGTTTTGAAGGCAGGCCATGTTACCTGTCATGTGCCTAGAGCAACCACTATCTACATGCCAAATGCTCTTCTTCTTGAGCTGTTGGTTGCCCTGCACATAAGATAAAACAGTTAGTTTTTAGAGGGAACCCAAGCCAAAGTGGTCTTGGGTTGTCCTTTCTCATCAACATATTCATAATCAGTAATCTTAGTCTGGATGAGATGATCAGAGTTAGGAATTTCATGGCTGGAATACTTTGTCAAAATTATAGGCTTAGCAGTATTATCACTGGTAGCAACACTATCCTTGTTAGCAGTACTAACTTGGTTAGCAGTACTAACTTGGTCAGCAGTAGTATTGCTATCAGCAGTATTATTTTTGTTAGTAGTAATATTTGAAGTAGCAGTACTAACTGGTTTCTTGACTTTTGGAACCCAAATCTTGACAAAGTTGTTTGCTTTCTTATGCTGTGAGTTACTCCTTGATTTGCTTGGAGTGTTTTCTTTTGATTTAGCAAACTTATTCTGAATATGAGATTTCAAAGGTGTTGTTTTCACATTCTCATCCATGTGATTCCTTTTTGATTTCTTCCTATAACCAAAAGAATTTTATCTTTGTCTTTGAAAAGTAAATCTTTGGTTAATAAGATTGAAATAACAGTGTTTGGCTAAATGATTCAATTTGCCACAAATAAAACAAGGCTTTGGTCTATTGATTTTGCTTAGATCAATTCCCTGTTTTTGAGCCCACTGATTATTTTTGTTTCTCTAATTTCCCCTTATTATATCATGTTGATGGGGCTTGTTCTGTTGACAAGTACAGGGATTTACAACAATAGTTTGCATATAATGATTTCCCTGTACCTTTTCCTTTCCTTTCCTAGAGGTCTCAGCTTTCTCACTCTTACCATTCTCTTTCTCTGTCTTGGACATCTCCACTTTTTCACTCTTAACAAATGGTTTACCCCCCCTCTCATTTGTAAGAATGTGGTTTTCTAAGGGAGTTTCTTTATGGTCTTCCTTATTCTTACCCTCAGTATTCTCTTCTTCAGACTCTGTCTCAACCACTACTGTATCTAGTGGATCTACTTCAGTGACTCCTTCAGGTAATTCCTTCTTATCTTGTCTTTCTAAGAGGTCTGAGGTGGGTGGAATGTAGTTATTATTGTAAGGTGGAGGGGTGTTGTTGTAGCCTATTCCTCTTCTCAATTTGTCATGAACTTGAGTTTTGAGTAAAGAGTCCATTGCTTTAGAAGCATTGGAATATTTCTCAATGTCTAGTTTGGCCTTCTCAAATTCATTCCTAATTTTCTCACATTCCTCTCTAGACTTTTCTAGCTTAATCTCTAACTCTTTCTTCTCCCACTTCCAATAGTTGTGATCATATGAATGTTGAAGTTCATTAGCCTGGTATGACTTAATTTGTTCTTCAAAATTCTCAACGATCAAACTATACTCTCTTCTATCTTTCTCTAACCTTTTAAGGTCATCACACATGCTCTGATTGTGATCCCTGTACTTTTTAACAGTTTCAAGACATGCTTTAGAACAAAGGTTAGATTTTACCTCTGTGGGGATTTGTAACACCCCGAATTTCGTTTGGCCGTTTTGCGAAGATGAATAGAGAAAAAGGGGGTTTCTGCACTATCCTCCCGTGCGCCCTCCTTCAGGAATTCGCACGGGTCGTGCGCAAGGGACAGGGGCTCGGCAGTGGCTTTACGCACGGGTCGTGCGCCCTCCCTTCTTTGAAAACGCACGGGTCGTGCGCTGTGTTGGGACTGATGAGATATTTTGATAAATATCTCATTTTGATAGTTTTTTTTAAGAAAAACTCAAATCTCAGTCTCTCTCTCTTCCTTTTCTCCTTTTTCTTCTTTCAATCTTCGAGGCTTCGTTTGGTTGCTAGTTTGCGGTGTTTCTAGCAAGGGGTCGGTGTTTTAAGCTTCACCTCTACGTCGTGATCGTTATCTGGTTTTCCGGGTTTTATTCTAAAAACCTACTGGTGAGTTCCTACTACCATTTTACAAACTTTATACATGTCAAAACTCTTATTTGCGAAATTCGAAGTATTTCTACGGTATGATTTTATGTTCTGTACATTTAGATATAAATGAAGTTTTTGGTGATTTTCGGGGTTCCCGATCAGTATTGACTAAAATGACGAGTTCCGCCTTATCAGAAGTAAAATGATGTTTTACTTGCCCATGTTTGTGGCTTATTGAAAGAATGTATATAAACTGGTTTTATGATTTTCTTTCTTACCAGCAGTTGGTCTGGAAAATGGCATTTTGAAATATAAATGTGTTGATAGCTATTTATCTAGCTTTGTTGGTCACATGAAATATTGTGACAAGTCATGACTATACTAGTGGATCCCTAGGTATCGAGTCGGCTTATGGCTGGGAAGGATATGCCCCTTCTCTTGTAGTTAGATACATTTGATCTTCGGGGGCAACTTGGTACGGTTATGTGAGGCCGGTTACTAGCCATGGGTCAAATGTAGTCTAACGAACGAGTATGACTGGTTTCTTGGGGGCCTCCCTCACATCGTAGTACGGACCGAAGCGTTCGTGGCCATGGTTCCATGTATTTAGCTCATAACTCGGATTTGTGGCTTACTTTGTGTTCCACTATAATCCTTGGTAAATCGAGTAATCCCCATCATCGGAAGATGTGTTTTGGACCGGTTGTCCATTTATTATCAAAGAACTGTATTTTGCATAACTAAACCTTTGAAAAGATTTACTTTGATGCATTTGATTATATCTCTTGAGATTTATGAACTGTATGTTCTCACTAGGCTTTAAGCCTAACACTTTTTCTCAAATGATGTATATAACAGGTTTCCCTTAGCGGTGGGTTGCCGGGGTTTTGGATAGACGGGTTTAGTCTCGAGGCATTTTGAGATGACGAGTATTGTATCTGGGCATTTGTTAAGTCCCATTCTTTTGGTGAATTATGGATTGTCAACTGATGTAATCTTGATATAGGTGTCTAGATTAGTTTGTTGATGAACCCTATATCTATACAGGTTTTGTAAAGTCTCAAGGACTGATCCCCTTTATGGGAGGTTTATATCAATACGAATGTCATGTTGCCAGGTTTTTTTCCAAGTTTTAATTTACTCTGATTATTAAGGTATTAGAAGTTGGTATCAGAGCCCTAGTTTAAGTGAACTAGGCATGAATGTAAGATGTCTAGACTTAGACCGAGTATGATAAGAATTGATTTCTTGAGATTGGGTAGAGCTTCTAAGATGGGTTAGTCTTAGATTCAACGGAAAGTACGTTTATCAGGCGTTGTGGTGATCGTGACGAGAACCTTTATGTGTTATATGTTCATAATCTCACTTAGCTAATGTTATTATGAGGATATCGTACGTAAGTGTGCTTGAACTTCTATTGCTATGATGATTGGTAATGTGGTAGTACGTTTCCTTTGTGTTTATTCAATCTCTCTCTTATATCTTTCTCTGTTCTGTGAAGCAGTTCAGCATGGTGAATACGCGTGGTAGACCACGTACGCGTGTTGATGGTCTGGAAATGACAGCCTCCACCGCGTGTTGAGGTTATTGTGTGTCCACCTGTTCAACAAATACTCGGTGGGGGGCCAGAGGTCATTCCGCGTGTAGACCTGGCTTCGTCCCACCCAGTCGTCAGGGATGCTAGTTCCCCGTCTGAGTTGATGGTCAGCATGATGCTGGCAATGAGGGAAGAGATGGCAAAGAAGCAAGAGTTTCTGCTGAAAGTGATTGAGGACCACGATGTGAACAATCGGAGGAGTGAGATGGTTGTGGAAAACATTGTAGCGGGTCCTGGAGGCGCTGGTGAAGGGGTCAGGGCTGAGGAGCGCAAGATTGTTGGTGCTCCGGGAAATAGGAAAAGTTGTTCCTACAAGTCCTTTCTGGGTTGCGGACCTCCAAAGTTCTTTGGTTCTGATGACCCGGTCGTGTGTGTGAAATGGATCCGAGCGGTTGAGCAAGATTTTGGCTCTTCCGAATGCGTAGATGATCAGAGAGTGCGGTTCGGTACCCAACTGCTGAGGGATACTGCACTCATATGGTGGAATGTCATCCAATCCACCTTATCTCCTGCGGTGTTGGCTCAGTTGTCTTGGGCCGAATTCAAGAAAAAGTTGTTAGAAGAATTCTGCAATGAAAGAACAATGGAACGAATCGAGAAAGAATTCCGGTCTCTAGTAAAGGGAAGCCTGACGGTGAGGGAGTATACCCGTCAGTTCATGGAGAAGCTTGGTCTGGTGGGGCACGCTGGCCCAACAGAGAAAGACAAGATGAAAGCATATCTTAATGGCTTACCCGCGGACATGCAATCTATGGTCCACAATTCCAAAGCTTCTAACCTCCGAGAGATGGTCGAGGAAGCTCAGTTCATGGAAGAGATGTTCGCGAGAAGCAAATCTGAGAAAGCAGTGGTGGTGTCTGATAAGAGAAAGTGGGAGAGCAGTTCAGTACCTCCCAAGCGGACCCGACCTTTTGTCGGAAACCGCAACTTCAGCATTTATCAAGAAGCAAAATGGTGCCCGAAATGTCGAACCAAGCACCATGGTAACTGTAACTCCACTTCTAGATTCTGCTTCAAGTGTGGTAAGAATGATCACACCGCCCGCGACTGTTCTGTCGTGGGGATGGTCTGCTTCGAGTGTAAGGCACCGGGGCATGTGAAGAGATATTGCCCGAAGCTCAAGTCGGGTAGTGTGGCGACAAAGAAGGAGAACCCTCCGAGGGTTCCGGGTCGAGCTTTTCAGATGACGTCCGATGAGGCCAGGGCATCCTCTAATGTGGTATCGGGTACTTTTCTTATAAACTCTGTACTTGCTCGTATTTTATTCGATACAGGTGCCAGTTTCTCTTTCGTATATGAATTGTTCCGTCAGAAAATTTCTATGCCCACTACTAGTCTTGAGGATGCATTAGTGGTAGAAATAGCCGATGGTAGTCAAGTTCTGATACACGATGTTCTGAAGCAGTGTACTCTTAGTATCGAAGGGAGATAATTCTCGATCGATCTATTGCCGATGTTAATCGGGGGTTTTGATGTTGTGGTCGGCATGGATTGGTTGTCAAACAATCATGCTGAGATCGTATGTTCCAAGAAGTTGATTCGACTTCCCAACCCCTCTGGTGAAGTCGTTGTCATCTATGGTGAAAAGAGAAAGGGGGAAGTGGCAATAATCACAATGGCAAAGGCACGCAAGTGCTTAGTAAAAGGATGTTCGTCTTTCCTAGCCTATGTTATCAATGCCAAGCTAGAGAAATCAAAGCTGGAAGATGTGAAGATCGTGCGTGAGTTTCCAGATGTCTTTCCGGACGACTTGCCCGGGTTACCACCCGATCGTCAGGTAGAGTTTCGGATTGATCTTGTGCCTGGAGCAGCACCAATCGCTAAAGCACCTTACCGTTTAGCAACATCGGAGATGCAAGAGATGATGGCACAACTCCAAGAGCTATTGGAGAAAGGCTTCATAAGACCGAGTTCGTCACCTTGGGGAGCTCCGGTCTTATTTGTCAAAAAGAAGGATGGCACAATGAGAATGTGCATTGACTATAGTGAGTTGAATAAAGCTACAGTAAAGAACAGATATCCGCTTCCGAGAATAGACGACTTGTTCGATCAACTTCAAGGAGCGGGTTGTTTTTCCAAAATCGACTTACGTTCGGGTTATCACCAAGTGAAGGTAAGAGAAGAAGATGTTCCGAAGACGGCTTTCAGAACGCGTTACGGCCATTACGAGTTTCTTGTAATGACTTTTGGTCTAACGAATCCACCAGTTGTGTTTACGGACTTAATGAATAGAGTGTGCCGACCATTCCTCGACAAAGTCGGTCATTGTATTCATTGATGACATACTAGTGTACTCCAAGAGTGAGTCAGAGCACGAGAAACATTTGCGTGAAGTTCTGGAAGTGTTGAGAAAAGAAAGGTTGTACGCCAAGTTTTCCAAGTGCGACTTTTGGCTTAAAGAAGTACAGTTTATGGGTCACGTAGTCACTCGGGTCGGAGTGAAAGTAGACCCCTCCAAGATTGAAGCTATGATGAATTGGGAGCCTCCTAAGAGTCCGTCCGAGATCCGAAGTTTCTTGGGTCTGGCGGGATACTACAGGAGATTTATCCAAGACTTTTCAAAGATCGCTTCTTCCTTGACAGTTCTAACTCAGAAGAATGTGAAGTTTGAATGAACCGAAACCCAAGAGAAGGCATTCCGGATCCTTCAAAAGAAGTTGTGTGAAGCTCCGATCTTGACGTTACCTGAAGAATCGGAAGATTTTGTGGTTTACAGCGACGCTTCAAAGATGGGACTGGTTGTGTGTTGATTCAACGAGGCAAGGTGATCGCTTATGCCTCGAGGCAGCTTAAAATACACGAGCAGAATTATCCAACTCATGATCTGGAGTTAGCGGCGGTGGTGTTCGCTTTGAAGCTTTGGCGACATTACCTCTACGGCACGAAATGCACTCTATACACGGATCACAAGAGCCTGAAATATGTCTTTGATCAGAAAGAGCTGAATATGAGGCAAAGGCGGTGGCTCGAGTTGCTTAAAGATTACGACTGTGAATTGCTTTACCATCCCGGTAAGGCGAACGTGGTGGCCGATGCGTTAAGTCGAAAGGACTATAGCGGGAGTATTCGGACTACCCATTCGAGGATCGAGCTAGTGTCTAGTCTTGTTGAGAAGATCAAGACATCACAGGTGGAAGCACTGTTAGAAGAGAATCTAAAAGATGAAGTCATGACGAAACATCGTTTACTCTTAACGGAAGATAGCCGTGGAGTAAAACTGTTCAGCGGTCGTGTGTGGGTACCCAAGATTGGGGATAACCATGAGCTATTGCTAGAAGATGCACACAAGTCCAAGTATTCCATTCATCCGGGGAGTACAAAGATGTATAGGGACTTGAAGCTGCACTATTGGTGGCCGGTAATGAAACTTGACGTGGCGTGTTACGTTGAGCGTTGTGTGACGTGTTCGCAAGTTAAGGCCGAACATCAGCGACCGTATGGGAGTCTACAGTCTTTAGAGATTCCTGAATGGAAGTGGTAGCATATCACCATGGACTTCGTGACAAAGTTGCCTAAAACTCTTCGAGGTCACGATACCGTTTGGGTGATAGTTGACAGATTGACAAAGAGCGCTCACTTCTTACCTATGCGCGAGACTTTACCGATGGATAAGTTAGCAAAACTTTATATCGATGAAGTGGTCTCGAGGCATGGAATACCATTGTCGATCATGTCGGATCGCGACAGTCGGTTCACTTCAAACTTCTGGGATGGGTTTCAGAAAGAACTTGGTACTCGAGTGAAGTTGAGTACGGCTTACCATCCGCAAACCGACAGGCAGAGCGAGCAAACGATCCAAACCTTGTAAGACATGTTGAGGTATTGTGTCATCGATTTCGGGGGTAGTTGGGACTCTCACCTACCTTTGGTGGAGTTTGCTTACAACAATAGCTACCACTCAAGTATTGGAATGGCACCTTTTGAGGCATTGTATGGGCGAAAGTGTCGGACTCCCGTATGCTGGCTTGAAGTGGGAGTAAAGCAGTTCTCCGGACCTGAAATCGTGCAAGAGACTGCCGATAAAGTCAAGTGCATTCGTAAAAGAATGAAAGCAGCGAAGGATCGACAGAAAAGCTATGCCGATAAGAAGA
Organism: Arctium minus; assembly: GCA_954870635.1. Taxonomy (NCBI): domain Eukaryota; kingdom Viridiplantae; phylum Streptophyta; class Magnoliopsida; order Asterales; family Asteraceae; genus Arctium; species Arctium minus. The sequence goes on along the minus strand of OX941080.1, from coordinate 36,740,704 downwards.
GACGACCGATGGAATTCCAAGTAGGCAATCGCGTTATGCTTAAGGTATCGCCATGGAAGGGCATTATACGGTTCGGAAAACGTGGGAAGTTGACCCCCGTTTCCTCGGACCTTTCAAAGTGCTTAAACGGGTGGGATTGCAAGCCTACCAGTTGGAACTGCCACCGGAGTTGAGCAAAATACACAACACGTTTCATGTTTGCTACCTCCGGAAATGTTTGGCGGTAGAAGACAGCGTCATTCCCCTTTCAGAGTTAAGGGTAGACGAAGGTAACCGTTGTGTGGAAGAACCCGATGCCATCTTAGAGAGAAAGTCTAAGAAGTTGCGTCACAAAGAGGTCACTTTGGTCAAGGTGCAGTGGAAGCATCACCGGGGAGAAAATATGACGTGGGAAGCCGAGGAGGATATGAAGCGAAGATATCCTCACCTTTTTGAGTAGTTGGGATTTTGGGGACGAAATCATTCCCAAGTTGGGGAGGATTGTAACACCCCGAATTTCGTTTGGCCGTTTTGCGAAGATGAATAGAGAAAAAGGGGGTTTCTGCACTATCCTCCCGTGCGCCCTCCTTCAGGAATTCGTACGGGTCGTGCGCAAGGGACAGGGTCTCGGAGTGGCTTTACGCACGGGTCGTGTGCCCTCCCTTCTTTGAAAACGCACGGGTCGTGTGCTGTGTTGGGACTGATGAGATATTTTGATAAATATCTCATTTTGATAGTTTTTTTTAAGAAAAACTCAAATCTCAGTCTCTCTCTCTCTTCCTTTTCTCCTTTTTCTTCTTTCAATCTTCGAGGCTTCGTTTGGTTGCTAGTTTGTGGTGTTTCTAGCAAAAGGTCGGTGTTTTAAGCTTCACCTCTACGTCGTGATCGTTATCTGGTTTTCCGGGTTTTATTCTAAAAACCTACTGGTGAGTTCCTACTACCATTTTACAAACTTTATACATGTCAAAACTCTTATTTACGAAATCCGAAGTATTTCTACGGTATGATTTTATGTTCTCTACATTTTGATATAAATGCAGTTTTTGGTGATTTTCGGGGTTCCCGATCAGTATTGACTAAAATGACGGGTTCCGCCTTATCAGAAGTAAAATGATGTTTTACTTGCCCATGTTTGTGGCTTATTGAAAGAATGTATATAAACTGGTTTTATGATTTTCTTTCTTACCAGCAGTTGGTCTGGAAAATGGCATTTTGAAATATAAATGTGTTGATAGCTATTTATCTAGCTTTGTTGGTCACATGAAATATTGTGACAAGTCATGACTATACTAGTGGATCCCTAGGTATCGAGTCGGCTTATGGCTGGGAAGGATATGCCCCTTCTGTTGTAGTTAGATACATTTGATCTTCGGGGGCAACTTGGTACGGTTATGTGAGGCCGGTTACTAGCCATGGGTCAAATGTAGTCTAACGAACGAGTATGACTGGTTCCTTGGGGGCCTCCCTCACATCGTAGTACGGACCGAAGCGTTCGTGACCATGGTTCCATGTATTTAGCTCATAACTCGGATTTGTGGCTTACTTTGTGTTCCACTATAATCCTTGGTAAATCGGGTAATCCCCGTCATCGGAAGATGTGTTTTGGACCGGTTGTCCATTTATTATCAAAGAACTGTATTTTGCATTACTAAACCTTTGAAAAGATTTACTTTGATGCATTTGATTATATCTCTTGAGATTTATGAACTGTATGTTCTCACTAGGCTTTAAGCCTAACACTTTTTCTCAAATGATGTGTATAACAGGTTTCCCTTAGCGGTGGGTTACCGGGGTTTTGGAGAGACGGGTTTAGTCTCGAGGCATTTTGAGATTGTATCTGGGCATTTGTTAAGTCTCATTCTTTTGGTGAATTATGGATTGTCAACTGATGTAATCTTGATATAGGTGTCTAGATTAGTTTGTTGATGAACCCTATATCTATACAGGTTTTGTAAAGTCTCAAGGACTGATCCCCTTTATGGAAGGTTTATATCAATACGAATGTCATGTTGCCAGGTTTTTTTCCAGGTTTTAATTTACTCTGATTATTAGGGTGTTACAGGATTGCAGTGCTTGAGGACTCTGAAACCTCAGCCATCAATGCTTGATTCTGGATTGCCTCTTCTGCTTGATCACTCCAATCAAATCCCATTCCATCTTGTGAGACAAGTGCTTGAGATGGATTCCTATTATAGTTAGTGGACTTTGATTGTTGATTGTTGCTTCCATGCTGTTGAGACATTCCTCCTCTGCATTCTCTTGCAAAGTGCCCAACTTATGACACTTGTAGCATTCTACCTTGGATTTGTCAAATCCAGCCCCATCTTCTTTCTCATGGCAAAGTTGTTTCTGCCTGTTCTTTTGATGAATCTTTTGACTCTCATGGTGAGCATTGCCATTTGCCACTTGATATCCATCTCTTCAAGGTCATCAACATTGATCTACTCTAGATCATCATTGATAAGATCCGATTTAGCATGACTAGCAAGGAATGCTTCCAAAACAGAATCATTAGGTCCATCCTGTTTTGAGCCATATGTAGCACTAACTGATTCTGTATTAGCAGAAGAATCAGTAGTAGATGATAAGAGATCAGCATTGTGAGAGTATCCAGATGGCTTCTTCTTATATTCAACTTCTGCTTCAAACACCCTGAGATCATTGTAGAGATCATCAAGTTCGTTATCCACCAGATTATTATTTTGTCTGAATGATACTGTATACATGACCCATTCTTCACCAAGAGTCCTTAGAAACTTTCTGTTGACATCATCCTGGTCCATCTTGACACCAACAGTGGCCAATTCTCCAATCAACTTGTTGAATCTATCAAAGGTTTGAGTCATAGACTCATTCTTTGTAGACATAAAGTTTTCATATTGTTGTTTGAGAATTGCTTTCTGATTTCTCTTAGTGCTTTTAGTACCTGAAAATCTCTTCTCCAATGCATTCCACAGGATTTGAGCATCAGAACAGTTGCAAAACTGATGTTGGTATTCATTAGGAATTGCCAAGAGCAGAGTGCTCAAGGCTTTCATCTCAGTCTGCCTCATCTTTCTTTCTCCATCAGTCTTTGGTGGAGGTCTCTTGCCATCTGCGTCCATCTTTCCTTCATTGGATGGACCATTCTCAATGATGTCCCACATTGAGAAGTCTGTGAGAAGAATGTACTGCCTGATTCTGATTTTCCACATGTCAAACTCATTGGGTTTGAGCATGGGGACCTTTGAAACAAGAACACTGTCATGTGATCCGTCCATGATGATTATTGATTTCTGAGTTCCTTATGCTCTGATACCACTTGTCAGGATCAAAATTCGAAACAAGAATTTAAACTAAACACTCAGAAACTATTTTAAAGAAGTCGCGGAATAACACTTTAACAATAAATCAATCAAACAGTGTATGAACTCAAATCACAAGTTATATTGAATTAACTTAATGATTACAAACAAAACCTCAATCTGTTGAACAGACTCAACAGACGTTCTATACTTCTCTAAAGAAAGGATTAAAACTAATCTTGAGGTTAATTCTCTCTAAACGTATATGCAAAACTTGTAAAACTTGTTTATCTAACAAAAACTACTAGACTATATATACAGAACTGATGACAAGATAATTACTAAAGAAATATTGATCTTCAGCATCCATTCCATGATTATCTTCATTATTATCTTCAGCTCCTAGTCTTTCGTTCCAAGTCATCATTATAAACATCATCTTCATAAGCAGTATTAATCATCCAGCAGCATTAATATTCAAGCAGTACTAACTCTCCAAGCAGTACTAACTATTCTTCTAGCAGTACTAACTCTTCAAGCAGTAGTAATTCTACTAGCAGTAGTAATCTTACAAGTAGCAGTAGTAAAATCTTCAGCAGTATTAATCTTTAACACTTCAGCAGCATTATCCAGACTTAACTCATATCTGACCCAACAGTTTAGCACACACAGGTTTTAGACCGTGATCTTAAACATGCATAAAATTATTTTATTGCATGTGGTTGCAAGCTTTGTCGAGACTTTGTTTATTCGCATTGCTGCCTAATGCTATTTTCGAAGATGGTAATGTTCGTATTTTGACGTTGCTTAGAGTCTTGGACAAGTAACTACGGCTTATGATCTTAATATTGGATCTCCTCCACATATGTTAAGGTTTTGGACAAAGAGTTACCTTTCATTATTTTGATGTCCGAATTTTATTGAGAATTTTCGTCACGATGTTTTAGTCAATGTTTTGAAACGATGAGAGCATATTTTATTTGGCTTTGAACTTGAAACCGACATAAATTATTTCATGTCTTAACCAAGTGCATACGCATATCACCCTACCTGTTTTGTGAAATAAACAGCCGCATGCAAGTTTTGTTGTGAAATCTTATTCCGTGTTGCATTGGGGCTAAAAGAGAGAAAACTTTGAGAATTCGATATCATGAACCTGTTGTTTTGGGTTTTGAAAACATTTTATTTGTACAGCCTAAAGTTTGGAACCAAACTAAATTACTCTTACAATTGCTCAAATTGCATGCTTATGTCTTTACTAAATTTTGGGGAATAAACCGATGTATGCGATTCACGTCGGGAAGTTTTATTTCATGACATTTCATGGTTAAATGCAAAATTATGGGATTCGATTTCGTGAATATTTTTTTCCCTTCTAAAGTTTTGTACAAACGCTTCGTTATGCACTGTTTTAGTACGTAAAACTACTTCTCATTAGTGACACCAATTTATATGTGTTGAGAACATAGCAGTTCATTCTGAAAAAGATTGTTGAAATATCTTTCGTTGGTGTCAATATTACCTTGATTATTGATCAATTATTTTCTGAAATGGTTTTATATGTGTGGCGGTTGTGACCACTCTATACACCTACCGAGATAAGGTAGTAGATTTTATCTTTATAAATCCTTTACGCTTAGAGATTTTATAAAAGTTCAAATTGGCATAGTGGTGTGAAAAACCTTGAACTCATTAGAGCTAGAGGTGTAAGCCCCTCGTGTTAGAGGTCGAGATTAAGGACTAAAATAATCCTCGTAGTTTGAGGCGTTAGGCCTGTGCTTTCTTCCAGTTAGTTAAGTAATGATCTTTATGCTTCGTTAAACCTGCGGGTTAAAACCGTGTACGGTTGATTGGGTATGGTTGGTTTTTAATTTGTGGATTAATGGCACGACGGCATGCTATGTATATATGGTGTATCACCTTAATGGGTATCTGTGAATATTGATGATGTTATGTTGGCTAGTAAGGATGTTTGATTTGGGTGATCATTTCCAAGAGTAGGTGTCAACCTCGAATCGACATTTCAACTCGGGAGAGAAATGTTTAGTGGTATACCCACGTTTTGCAAAATGTCCATTCAGAGGATATGTGTCGACACTCTATTTTGAGGACAATAACTGTTGGTGTACTTCAGTGTACTTCCGTGTGATCTGGTGTGTCTGCAGGACAAGCGGTAAACTTAAGGAAATTAGATGTTGATAATTAATAATCAATCATTGGTGTTTTGATAATTGTCAGGACTTTCGCTGATTTGGCAATTGATGCTTGAGTGCATGGTGGGAGTTTGGTGGTAATGTTTATTGGATACATTTAGTGAGAATGTCTAGATGGGCTTTAAGTACAAATCGATTATCGAGGAGACCTTGACGCGTCGCATTTAGAGGTATCTAAGGGAAAGGTTTGCTTTGGGGCATTCTTGGTGGGAATGACTGAATAAGGTCGTAAGTTACTCTTGAGGTAATATGAGCAACATAAGGTTGGGAGACAACCGAGATTTAATGTTAAGAATGTGATTAAGCCAAAACTCAATGTTCATCCCGATTTGGGTGAGTTATATGGAAAGTTGAGGTTGAGTTGGCGATGGCTCGTTATAAGGAACGCAACGACAACCACAACCGGGATATAATTGGGTTCGTATATGAGGTAAGGTTTCGTGAAGGTATTCCTTTTGTATAGGTAATCAATTGACCTCGCCAAGGGAGATATTAGGTGATTGGTTGGTACTAGATTTCGAGGACGAAATCTTTTATAAGGTTGGGAGGATTGTAACACCCCGAATTTCGAAAAAAACATCATTTCGAGTTATTACAGAAACCGATATATCAAGGAAAAATATGATATTTGATTTTGGACCTGAATCCTCGATTTTATAGTCTTGAGGGATAAAGGTTCCAATTACGAGTCCAACGGTCCTTTCTGGAGCGAAAACGGAGCTAAAACGAAGAAATTATGGCCAAAACAGTGTTTGGTACATGCTTGGCTATAGTGCCCGGTGTAACACCCTGAATTTTTATCCTATTTGGAGAATAGTGTTCAATTGGGTGAATCGGTAAAGGAAGAAACACATATGGTTGTCTCGGCCATAGTGTCATGCGGTTGTGACACCTGTCACAATAGCACCAATAGTACTAAAAGTGTGGTAGTCCCAACTATAGTGTCATCCAGTTTTGACATATGTCACAATAGCAACGGATATTACCAAGTGGTTGTTCGTCCTAACGAATGTGCCATGTAATTATGTCAATGGTGTAACACCCGTAATTTTTGGGTAAGTACTATTTCGAGTTAGTATAGGAATCGATCTTTTGAGAGAAATAAAGGAAATGAGATTTTGGGATTAAATTCTAGATTTTATAGTCTAGCTAGATGAGGAATTCAATTACGGAAACAACGGTTCTTTCCGGAGCAAAAACGGAGCTAAAACGAAGAAGTTATGGCCAAAACAGCGATCGGTACAAGCTTGGCTAAAGTGCCTAGCGAAAGTGACATGTGTCACTTTAGCTTGGCACTATCGTTGAGAGTGTAAAACTCTCGGTACATCTGGCGCGAGAGTGCCTCGCGAAAGTGACATATGTCACTTTAGCCAGGTACTATCGCGTAGCGGGTCAGAGGGGTTAAAAATCCGATTTTTGGGGGTTTTCTTCATTTCCTCATGTCTCCTTCACCACAACTCCGTTTGAGACGATTCTTTTTGTTATGGTTTCGTATATGAGAGCTTTGCATGTATAGATTGTTAGTTTTGGGAAGATTGAAGAGTATTTGGTGATGGATAGGAAGCAAAGGTCAAAAGTTCATCATCACCGCCTCCATCTTCAAGAATTTTTGGGTTTTCTAGGTTTTCACCAAAACCCATGTGGTAAGTTTACTTTCTCCATCTCTAAACCTTGTTAGGTGATATAAATACTCCATTGATGGTTTCCTAGTGTTTGATTCCTTCGATTTCGGTTTGTAAGATTTTGGAAGATTTGGGTCCAAAATTAGGGTTTGGCCCAAAATGGAGGTTTTGATGTAACATGTTCAGGGATCGATTCTATATGGTTTTGGATGTATATTTATGGTGGAAAATTTATGGATCTAGGTTTTGAAGGAATTTGCTTGTGGACTCGGAATTCTTCAAGGAAGCTTAAAGCGGGGGTAAAATCTAGATTTTGCCTAAATCTAGCAAGGTGAGTTCAAGTTGATTTGTGAAAACGGTGTACATGCCAAAATGTTTATTTTAAAATGTTTGTGTTTTACCTCAAATTGCTAATTGCTGATAAGTTTTAGTTATTTTGAAATGTTTAGTTTTATAAGCATGTTGAGACACCCATTTTGGGATCTTTGAGTTTTTGGTAAATAAACCACATTGAAATGTTTCTTTGATGATTTTACATATACAATTAGATTCAATTGTAGTAAGGGTCATTTGGTGTATTTGATCTCATAAACCTTTTTAGAAAATGAGTGTTATTGTATTATGAGGCTTTTTGAAAACATAAGAGTATAAGTTCATTTGGGAAATGGTTTGTCTCAACCAGCGATGAGATTTGGGTTAATTACACTTTTGGTCATATTTGCATAATAGTTGGTCAAACGTGTTTACATGTTTAAATCGGTTTTCATTTGGGTATTTACGTAAAGTGTTGGGCCTTTGGCTCAGTTTTGACTAAATGAGTCGTGTGGACACTTGTCCGGATTTATAACCGTCGTGGATTTTGAGTACGACGGCGCATACTTGCGTCATTTGTGAATTACATGTTTGGGAGCTTTGGTCTTTCATTCGGAGTCATGTAATTTTAGACAGTGTTTTATTGGATCCATAGGCACGTAAGTCTGTCGGTTGTGTAAGGCCTGAGGTTTTGGGTTACTTTTAGTGACCGCTCGGGTTTGCTAGCGAGTAGGAATATGTGGTTCGAGCCACAAAGTTGGAACTCGTCTAGATTGGATAGGCACCCGGGTCCGTAAGACCCCGGAGTGGAACTCGACGGAGTATGGCAAGGGGCAACAACAGGTCTGAGAATTGTGATGTCTTGTATGGCATGGGAACTAGGACCGGGGCACGTTGGTGAAATCCAATAACATCACAGGTGGCCCCATTCACGTATTCTCGCCATCCCAGATGGAAACGTTTAGGGGACATGCAAGGAAGTCGCGTGAACGGCCTACTTGCGTGTTTCTCTATTCTCGGTATATACGGATCTCCTCATCATTGATTCGTGGTATTTTAAATGGTAATGTCGTATTTTACCAACTTTGGTTTTTATGTGGTCGACGATAAACGATGGCTTTAATATTGGGTTTTCCCCACGTATATTAAGGTTTGAATGGAATGCGTCATTTCTACGTTTTCAGTATTTGGTTTTTTTCCATTTTATGGTTGCGTGAGTTTTGGGTCTATTGTACGTATTCACGGAAATGTTATTTATATAGATTTTCACCTATGGTTTATGAGTTGTGCAACTTGTTCCACCCGCGTTGGGTATTTCGAGATATAACATTTACCCGCGTTTTATAAAAATTGGGAGCTCTCTCTCTATTCTCATTTTGAGTAAGTTTTGGTTTAAATCTAAGTTTATGAAAGAACGTTTTATATTGAAATCTTATTCTGTAAAATATCTTGGTTTGGTTAGTGATCAACTTGGCGTCTCTTTCATTTAAAATGCATGTTTATTGGTAAACGAGTCGTTTTCATTAGCGAAGCATATCATTTTGAAAGATTATGATTTTAATTGCATTCTTCCATTTTAAACGATTTATTTATATATGTTGAAAACACTTGAGCTCACTAGACGTTAAGCCTAACCTTTTTATTTGTCGGCATGTGCATCAGGTTCCAGTTGGGGGTTTGGATTCTAGCAGATCCATGAAGAGTTGAGGCTTAGCTTTGCCTAAGGTTAAGTAGTTGGTGAAGTCTTCCGCGGTTGGAGGTAGCGATAGTTATTGGGTTTTTAGTAGCACCCATTCGTATTTTGACTGTATGTATAGAATGAAGTGCGTGCATTGAGGATAAACCTTAATTCGTGATTGTAGATGATTCGATTTTCGATGTATTTAGAAAAAAATTAAATTAGTTGCTATTTCCAGATTCGAGGGTGTTACAAGTTGGTATCATAGCTTAAGTTTGAAAGATTTAGGTATTGATTTTTGGATGCCTAGACTCAAACTAGTATTCTTATAATTGATTGAAAGTGAAGTTGCACATTAGGCGCCTTAAGATAAGATAACTTGGAGTTGATCGGGTCGCTAGAAACGAGAAATTTGTCAAGGGTCGCAAGGATGATCTTGTATGGTACGTTCATAATGACACCTGGCCAGTGTTATGGTGAACCTACATATTACATGTGTATACTTGAACTACCTTTGTATGATGACCGTTGGGGTAGTGAGAAAGTTTCTAAGCGAGTAGTCTAAGGAAAGGTTGATGTCTATAACAATGTCACATTGAAGTGATAGTTAAATGCGTTGATTGCATTAAGTTGATCATCTTGAGTAAGAATTATTGGTTGGACTAGAACTATAAGTTCGTTAGACCAATTCTATTTCGAGGAGAAATTGTAAAGTTAACCCAATTAGTGGGTTTGTGACTCTAAGATGTGTGATGCATCCGAATGACAATAGTATGTCGGGAAATGGAGGAGTGTAGTCCTAATATGATGGGTGTCGACCAAATCTATGCACGAAATGTATTTCTAAAATGAGTTTGCATAAATTGTTTCTCATGTTCTCAAACATAAAGTGAGTTATATTACAAAGTCCCGATAAAGCATTCATTACTCGTCGGATTTTAAACCTCGAGTTTGAGCATGCATAAGAGTGTTTTGTTGCATGCGATTGCATATTGTTGTTAAAAATCTCTTTATCTTAGTTTTGTGTCTAACGCTATTTTTGGATATTTTGAGGTCCATTTTTTAATGTCATTTGAGGTACTGGGCAAGTAACTGTGGAATTTTTGACCTTGACATTGGATCTCCTCAACGTATGTTAAGGTTTTAAAGGAAGAGTTGTTCCCATGTTTTTGAGTCGGAGTTTTCTTGGAAATTTTAGTCTGTACGAGTCGCGTTGAGTTTTATGAGATATTGTTTTGCGACGTTTCGGGCGTGTGAGTGTACTTTGTGTGGCGTGGGTTTCAATTTTATTGCGTGTAAATTTACGAATTTTGAGCGGCGTATCTCATGAAAGTTTTGTTGAAAATGATCACTCTATCTTACGTTGCGATTTAGAATTTGACATTTTGGATTTATTTTCGTATTACGTTTTTTTATTATGTTGGGAAATAAAATTTTGACACCGTTTGATTTTAACATTATTGAGTTTTATGAAAGTTCAGTTAGGTTTTATGGTGTCTTATCTTACGACATTTTGCGTCGCATAGGTGAATTTTTGGATGTGTATACGTACATTATTGTGTGCGTTGATTTATAAGTTTTGGTAATAGATGTCATCCCACGCGTTGTTTTGGGAAAGTTTCATTTTCACGTGATTTATCTCTGGACTATATTCAAGTGTCAATCGTTTTATACTAACCTTATTTGGATTAAATTATATTGTTGGTGTGAGTAATCGTATAAAAGATTTATGTATTTCAGATAGAACTTTTGTTCTGAACATATTTCGGTTATTGATTTTATTATTAGAAATTTTCCGCAGTGCATGAAATGAATTTCGGTTTGCATGTCATTGTAGTTACCGCTTTGGTCAAGTGTGTTTTATCTGTGCGGCTCAAACTTTTAAGCTCAATTTGAAATTTATTTACGTTCCCATCATTTTACCGAGTTTTGGGGAAATAAACTGATGTATGCAGGACTTGTTGAAAATTTATGCCACAACACCTTTTGATAAAAGGGGAAGAATGTTAAAGTTCAAAATGTGAATTTCTCTTTTGGAGTTGTACAAACATTTATTACACGTGTTGTAGTGCGGAAATTTATTTTCATGTTTATAGTATAAATTTTGCTACATATCTTTGTTACCGTTTTATTAACGTAATTACTGATCAAACGAATTTTGGAAATGGATTTTATATGCGCAACGTCGATGTTCAATTTTAAAAACTTATCGAGTGAACGGTAGTGGATTTTTACCACACGATTAATTGTTATAAAACTTATGTGTTTGAAAGTTTTATAAAAGTTTAAGCTGGCATATTAGTTGAAAACCTTGAACTCATTAGGCCTATAGATTTAAACCCTGTCGTGGAATGAGTTGTAATTAAAGGACTAAAGGAGTCATTGGGATTTGAAGCGTCGGATGATCCGACTTGTGGTTAGCCTTGGATTTTGGGTTCCAGTTTATGAATCGAAGCACGCATGAATAATTGTGATATTATAAATATGCATTCTTCCAGTTATGTAAGTTATGATTTTATTCTTCCAGTAAAAATTCGGGTTAAGACCTTATGCGGTTGTTTATGAATGGTTGGATCTGAATTGATGGGTTAACTATGCAGTAGTATGTTATGTGCGGTGGTGTATCATCTTTGTAAGCATTCGGGAATTGAGGATGCATGGTGTGTTGTAAAGACTTTATGTTTGGAGTTTTACTGCCACGTTAAGTATCAACTTTAAAACTTTTGGGGATCAGCCCAGTGCAGACCGACTTGTTGATTTGAGGACATTAATTCCTTGGAGGGTTTGGAAGTATTTCAGTTGGATTGCGGAAAATGTTAGCCTTTGGTGATGGAATTTAAAAGAAGGTTAGGTGTTGATGATTAAGTACCGATGTGTGTAAGTATTCTCGTGGTGACAAAGTTTGTATTAAGGGAATATTTGGAGGTTGGGAATGGAACAGAGTTGATTGATAGCCGAAACTGCATTGACCGGTTACCTGGAGAGCGTACTGGTATGCCTCGGGAGGACGACCTTGTCAAGATCAAGAACCGATCATTAAGAATTTTGGGAACTTTTTGGAGGTTGATATCGAACTTTGGTTTGAGTCAAGAATTATGTTGAGCTGAGGTGAATTGGCTGGTGTGAAGTAGAGGGCACAGACTACTCTTAAAGTAGTAAGCGTCACCCAAGGTTGGGAGACAACCGTAGTCTTGTGAGTAAGTTAAGTGTTCACTCGAACATAAGTGTAACGTACCCAAGGGAACGACTGTCGTGGGCTTCGGCATAAGGGTTATGGTAGTGGTTTTGGATTATGGATTAAGGACAATCTATCCTACGGGCAACGTTTGTTGAAATCAAGATTTCGAGGACGAAATCTCTTTTAAGGTTGGGAGAATTGTAACACCCTGAATTTTTATCCTATTTGGAGAAGAGTGTTGAATTGGGTGAACCTGTAAAGGAAGAAAACACATATGGTTGTCTCGGCCATAGTGTCATGCGGTTGTGACACCTGTCACAATAGCACCAATGGTACTGAAAGTGTGGTAGTCCCAGCTATAGTGCCATGCAGTTGTGACATATGTCACAATAGCAACGGATATTACCAAGTGGTTCGTCGTCCCGACGAATGTGCCATGTAATTATGTCAATGGTGTAACACCCGCAATTTTTGGGAAAGTACTATTTCGAGTTAGTATAGGAATCGATCTTTTGAGAGAAATAAAGGAAATGAGATTTTGGGATTAAATTATATATTTTATAGTCTATCTAGATGAGGAATTCAATTATGGGAACAACGGTTCTTTCCGGAGCTAAAACGGAGCTAAAACGAAGAAGTTATGGCCAAAACAGCGATCAGTACAAGCTTGGCTAAAGTGCCTAGCGAAAGTGACATGTGTCACTTTAGCTTGGCACTATCGCTGAGAGTGTAAAACTCTCGGTACATCTGGCGCGAGAGTGCCTCGCTAAAGTGACATATGTCACTTTATCCAGGCACTATCGCGTAGCGGGTCAGAGGGGTTAAAAATCCGATTTTTGGGGGTTTTCTTCATTTCCTCATATCTCCTTCACCACAACTCCGTTTGAGATGATTCTTTTTGCTATGGTTTCGTATTTGAGAGCTTTTCAAGGATAGATTTTTAGTTTTAGGAAGATTTAATAGTATTTGGTGATGGATTGGAAGCAAAGGTCAAAAGTTCATCATCACCGCCTCCATCTTCAAGAATTTTTGGGTTTTCTAGGTTTTCACCAAAACTCATGTGGTAAGTTTACTTTCTCCATCTGTAAACCTTGTTAGGTGATATAAATACTCCATTTATGGTTTCCTAGTGTTTGATTCCTTCGATTTCGGTTTGTATGATTTTGGAAGATTTGGGTCCAAAATTAGGGTTTGGCCCAAAATGGAGGTTTTGATGTAACATGTTCGGGGATCGATTCTATATGGTTTTGGATGTATATTTATGGTGGAAAATTTATGGATCTAGGTTTTGAAGGACTTTACTTGTGGATTCGGAATTCTTCAAGGAATCTTAAAGCGGGGTAAAATCTAGATTTAGCCTAAATCTAGCAAGATGAGTTCAAGTTGATTTGTGAAAACGGTGTACATGCCAAAATTTTTATTTTAAAATGTTTGTGTTTTACCTCAAATTGCTAACTGCTGATAAGTTTTAGTTATTTTGAAATGTTTAGTTTTATAAGCATGTTGAGACACCCATTTTGGGATCTTTGAGTTTTTGGTAAATAAACCACATTGAAATGTTTCTTTGATGATTTTACATATACAATTGGATTCAATTGTCGTAAGGGTCATTTGGTGTATTTGATCTCATAAACCTTTTTAGAAAATGAGTGTTATTGTATTATGAGCGTTTTGAAAACACAAGAGTATAAGTTCATTTGGGAAATTGTTTGTCTCAACCAGCGATGAGATTTGGGTTAATTACACTTTTGGTCATGTTTGCATAATAGTTAGTCAAACGTGTTTCCATGTTTAAATCGGTTTTCATTTGGGTATTTACGTAAAGTGTTGGGCCTTTGGCTCAGTTTTGACTAAATGTGTCGTGTGGACACTTGTCCGGATTTATAACCATCGTGGATTTTGAGTACGACGGCGCATACTTGCGTCATTTGTGAATTACATGTTTGGGAGCTTTGGTCTTTCATTCGGATTCATGTAATTTTAGACAGTGTTGTATTGGATCCATAGGCACGTAAGTCTGTCGGTTGTGTAAGGCCTGAGTTTTTGGGTTACTTTTAGTGACCGCTCGGGTTTGCTAGCGATTAGGAATATGTGGTTCGAGCCACAAAGTTGGAACTCGTCTAGATTGGATAGGCACCCGGGTCCGTAAGACCCCGGAGTGGAACTCGACGGAGTATGGCAAGGGGCAGCAACAGGTCTGAGGATTGTGATGTCTTGTATGGCATGGGAACTAGGACCGGGGCACGTTGGTGAAATCCAATAACATCACGGGTGGCCCCATTCACGTGTTCTCGCCACCCCAGATGGAAACGTTTAGGGGACATGCAAGGAAGTCGCGTGAACGGCCTACTTGCATGTTTCTCTATTCTCGGTATTTACGGATCTCCTCATCATTGATTCGTAGTATTTTAAATGGTAATGTCGTATTTTACCAACTTTGGTTTTTATGTGGTCGACGATAAACGATGACTTTAATATTGGGTTTTCCCCACGTATATTAAGGTTTGAATGGAATGCGTCATTTCTACGTTTTCAGTATTTGTTTTCTTTCCATTTTATGGTTGCGTGAGTTTTGGGTCTATTGTCCGTATTCACGACATTGTTATTTATATAATTTTTTACCTATGGTTTATGAGTTGTGCAACTTGTTCCACCCGCGTTGGGTATTTCAAGATATAACATTTACCCGCGTTTTATAAAAATTGGGAGCTCTCTCTCTATTCTCATTTTGAGTAAGTTTTGGTTTAAATCTAAGTTTATGAAAGAACGTTTTATATTGAAATCTTATTCTGTAAAATAGCTTGGTTTGGTTAGTGATCAACTTGGCGTCTCTTTCATTTAAAATGCATGTTTATTGGTAAACGAGTCGTTTTCATAAGCAAAGCATATCATTTTGAAAGATTATGATTTTAATTGCATTCTTCCATTTTAAACGATTTATTTATATATGTTGAAAACTCTTGAGCTCACTAGGCGTTAAGCCTAACCTTTTTATTTGTCGGCATGTGCATCAGGTTCCAACTGGGGGTTTGGATTCTAGCAGATCCATGAAGAGTTGTGGCTTAGCTTTGCCTAAGGTTAAGTAGTTGGTGAAGTCTTCCGCGGTTGGAGGTAGCGACAGTTATTGGGTTTTTAGTAGCACCCGTTCGTATTTTGACTGTATGTATCGAATGAAGTGCGTGTATTGAGGATAAACCTTAATTCGTGATTGTAGATGATTCGATTTTCGATGTATTTAGAAAAATTTAAATTAGTTGCTATTTCCATATTCGAGGGTGTTACACCCAGCGATTCTGACACTGTCACTATAGCTTGGCACTATCGCCGAAGTCCAAACACTCTCGGTACAATCTCGGCGATTGTGCCAGCGATTGTGACATTGTCACTATAGCTGGCACAATAGCCTGGAGGTATCAGAGTGCATAAATCGCGATTTTCAGCCTCATTTTTCATTTATTCATAACTCTCCAATTTCAACTCCGTTTTTGATGATTCAAATTGCTATGGTTTCGTATTTGAGAGCTTTTCAAGGATAGATTGTTAGTTTTGGGAATATTCAAGAGTATTTGGTGGTGGATTGGAAGCAAAGGTCAAGAGTTCATCATCATCGCCTCCATCTTCAAGAATTTTTGGGTTTTCTAGGTTTTCATCAAAACCTAAATGGTAAGTGTATCCCTTCCATTTCTAAACCTTAAAATAAGTTATAAATGCTCCATTGATGATTATCCTAGTGTGTGGTTTATCAATTTCGGGTTTGATGGTTTTGGAGAAATCTAGGTCGAAATTGGGGTTTGGACCAAAATGGAGATTCTGATGTGTATTGTTTGGAGAATGTTTCTATATGGTTGAATGTGGTTATTTACGGTTGGAATGTATGGATATAGGTTTTTGGAGATTTGGTTTGAAGAATCAAGTTTCTTCAAAGAAAGCTCTAAGTGGGTAAAATCTAGATTTAGACTAAATCTAGCAAGGTGAGTTCAAGTTGATTTGTGAAAACGGTGTACATGCCAAAATGTCCATTTTAAAGTGTTTATGTGTTTTACATTAAATTATCAAATGTTGGTTATTTGTCGATCTTTAATTATCAAATGTCCATTTTGATAAAGAGTCACAAATGAATGTGTTTTAATGTTTTATTGCATAAATCGATCTTTGGTCAAAGAAATACACTTTTGAATGGTTGTCGGTTTTTATGCATCATTTATGAAATGGAATGTTTCATGAATTATTACTTGCGCATTTATGTGAAGTACTTGAAAGAATGTATATAGTCTCATTTTATGATTTCCATTCTTATCAGAATTTAAACTTGGAAATGCATATTTGAAAATAAATGAGTCTTTAGGACTTCGGTCCGGTTTAATAGCCCGTTGTGAAATACCGAGTATGATGGCGGTTAATGCGCATCATTTGATAATTACATGTTTTGAGTGCGTTGGTCATTCAATTGGAGTCATGTACTGTTTAGACTGTAATGCAGTGGATCCATAGGCATATGAGTCGGTCTTTATTATTTAAAAAGAAAATGAGCTATTATTTATATGTTGGTGTCAGAATTAGTCTTGGGATTTCGAGGACTTGTCGGTGAGGGCTCTTGGAGTCCAATACTCGGAACTGCATCTGCGAATTAATTTCTAAGCCTGTTTTTATGGGATAGTCACTTCCCATTTGTAGCTAGTTGAGACATTGGATCCTCGAGTGCCTTTGGTACGGTTATGTGGGACCAGTTACTAGGCATGGGTCGTAAATGTAATCCTAGCGAATGAGCATGATTAGGATCCTCGGGTTCCCTCCCTCACATCTTAGTACGAGTCGGCGTGCCCGTGGCCATGGGTCCTAGTATGGTGAGCTCAGTAACTTGGAATGTGGCCTACTTTTGTGTTCCGTCACTAGCCTTGGAATTCGGGATTCCCCCGTCACCGAGAGGTGTTGTTTTGAGGTATTTAGTTTTATCCTCGTTTTCAGTGACGTTTGAGATTTGGGTTATCTCCTTATGCTATGATTTTGGAGACTTGAGTTACTCATATTTTGGTCGTTTGTTTTTATAAAGCTTATTCAAATGTCATTATTTGAGCATCACCATTATTCTCGTTTTGAGTAAGTGTTGGATTGCATTATTTCATGAAAGAATGTTTTGACGTTTAGGCGTCCATCTATAAAATGCATATTGTTGGTAAATGATTTGTTCCATTATCTTAAACTAAATCATTTTAAAGGATCATGATTATAAGTTACAATATTTCCATTTTACGTTTTCCTTTATAATCATGATATAAACTCTTGAACTCACTAGGCGTTAGCCTAACCTTTTTATTTGTCGGCATGTGCATCAGGTTTCATTTCGGGATTAGTTCTAGCGACAATGTGAAGCGATGAGTGTTAGTTGTGTGCTCGAAGAGGTGATTAGCTTGATGAAGTCTTCCACATTTTTTATTGGAGATAGAGATTTGGTATTGGGTTATAGTAACACTCGACTTTAGTTAGTCTTTATGCAAGACTTAAATTACTTGTTAATGGTTCAACCTAGAAATGTATTTCAATTATGGACTGGTAGTAAGAGATTTATTATCCTTTAAGGTATTGTTGAAAGTTTTTAATTAGTCGCTCTTTCCAAATTTGAGGGTGTTACAGGTTGAATACAATGACAACAAATTTTCAATTGTAATTTTATATATTGTATTAAAACATAAAATTATAGATTTATTATGGAAGCTAGGATGGTAAGACCTGATCCTAAACAATCTGACTGGTGACAAATTTGCTAACACTGAAAGAGTGAAGCAAGAAGGTAATCTTTCATATTTGAAGCATTGAGATAGTCGTTCAAATGGTGACGTCAATGTTGCCTAAGAAACCATCACTCAAAAGTTCTTTCAACACAAATAAGTAGCAACAAATGACAAGGATGACCTTTTATATCCACCATTGCATTAAATGCTACTATCCAACTTTAAAATAGTGCTTTAGAACTTACTTTGGCTGACATGTTGGACACATTCCCATACAAGGATGAGAGTTTCAGAGAGTTGGTGAGCCAAACCTTGTTGGAAAAGTTTGCACTCCAAAATCTGGCTTGCCAATAGTAGTATTTGTCATATTACTATTTGACTTTATCTTGTATTGATCTTCATTCGGCTAGATGACAAATCAATCCACCTTGGTGACGATCTTGACCTCACTTCAACTAGTTTTCGATTTTGTTGAATGTTTTTTGTTTTTGGATCAACACAGGTAGTTACACAAAACTTATACAAAGTAAAATCCTATCTATTTTATTCCGAAAGATAAACTATAAATCGGATTCTAGCTATAGACTATTTATGAATTAGAGTCATCAGATTTCAACATAACTTATAATAATTGTTGGGTTTTTTTTTGTGACTGGTTGACCATATAATGAATCAATCGGATTCTATACTCGGATAAGGATTCAAATCCGAAGCTTGATTCCAACAAACTATCTTAATTGTAAATCCGATGATGACTAAGATCTTAGACCTTTGAACCTACGAAATCCATTGTTATACAAGGTTCAGATGTTAGCATCGATCGCCTCCATTTGTTCGAGATTTCTTAGTTGGGCTAGCATCGATCATCTGTTCGTTTGTATTTTCATCTCCATTTGTTCCAGTTTTTCTAGTTGGGTTTTGATCCGAACATACAAAAACTCTCATCGATCATCTTCGTTCTTGTGTGACTCTCTCTCTCTCTCTCTCTCTCTCTCTCGTCCTCCAAAAAGTGTTCTCAAATACATACCGTGGCCTCAGTACTCTTGGGATCTAAAGTCGGGTTTGGTTTTTGGTTTTGTTTCGTGGGATTTGGAGATATGTTCTAGGTTCAGTTTTGTTTCGTTAGATTTGGCTTTTGGCTTCTTTTTCTTTTGTCGAAGAAGATGATCGGGAGATGCGTTATTATCTACGGTGAAGGAAGAAGATAAGGTTATGGGCAGCCTGGTAGGTGATAGGTGGTAGGTTCAATTTATGATAAAGACAAGAATAAAGTAAATAAAAACAATTTATTAATAACAAAAGAATGAAATGACCAAAAAAGCCCCTGATTTAACAAACTTATTTAACATAAGTTAGTCTGAGGGACTAAAAGTGAACCAAAATGGAAACCTCAATGACTAAAGTGTAATTAGTTTAAAAAAGGGACTATAGTTGATAGCGTGTGACAATTACAAGGACCAAAGTATAATTTACTCATATATATATATATATATATATATATATATATGTACCTTTAAGTTTGGTTGACCAAAAGTGAAGTAAATTACACTTTTTGATCCTTGTGGTTGTCACTCACTATGAAGTTAGGTTCCTATTTTAAATTAATTACAGTTTTGGCTCCTATAACTAAATCTAGTTAAAAAAAAGTTAGTTAACTTAAGGGTATTTAAGTCATTTTATCTATTTCTATTTTATTTTATAAAATTAATGACCATTAAATTCTTGAAACTATTAGTGGGTTTGAATTTTAATTATAAAATTACATGTATATAGCGATAAATTCTCATTTATTTTGGTTTATTTTTGTACATTTTTCATTTTATACCCTTATCTATACTATATTATAAAAGAGAGATAAAAAACTCTTAATTACAACATTTTAAGCACAAAATACAACTAATTAAAGCCAATTACTTAATTTACAATTTCATAATGTCTTGGTACAACTTATCCAAGCACAGTATCTCACATCATCATCTATTTGTGGAATGGATACTCATTTATTAATATAAATATTTGTTTTTTATATTTAATGAACGATTTGATCAATATTATCTACTATTATCAATATTTATTTTTTATATTTATTGGACGATTTGATCAATATTACTATTATCAATATTTATTTTTTATTTTATGATTTGCTCTTAATATATCTATATCTATACTATCTATATCTATACTATATTATAAAAGAGACATAAAAAACTCTTAATTATAACATTTTAAGCACAAAATACAACTAATTAAAGTCAATTATTTAATTTACAATTTCATAATGTCTTGATAAAACTTATATTTATAATATGATATAAATATATTAGTTAAAATTCAAAATTACAAGTTAATGAAACATAATTATAAATTATTAAAGTCCCATGACTTATTAATGCATATTACTTAA
This sequence comes from Arctium minus, assembly GCA_954870635.1. NCBI lineage: Eukaryota > Viridiplantae > Streptophyta > Magnoliopsida > Asterales > Asteraceae > Arctium > Arctium minus. The sequence continues at coordinate 36,720,305 of OX941080.1, read as the reverse complement.
AATCCAAATGTACAAATTGATTAAACATTAGTACAACTTATAAAAACTCAATGTTTGAATTCGTGTAACTAACTGCAGATAAGCACTTATTTTTATTTTCTAAAATATCTAAAATTTTTAACTATTGATATAACTAACCGATAAATATAAGAAAATTCGAGATAAAACACCTTATTTTTATTTTTTATTGAAGTATGTTATCTTTTTAATTTTAAATATAAAATATCTTAAATATAGTTATCATTTAAATTATACAATTTTTGACCCGTAACAAAATACTTTATTATTATTTTTTATAAAAAACCATAATTAAACTAAACTAAATATATTTTTGTTTTAAATCTATGTTTCTCAAAATCGTAAAATAAAATAAAAAAGACTAACAAAAAGTATGAATAATGATCGAGGGTTCGAGTTCTAGATTTCGAAAACCCGCTGCATTGCGAGGGTACATTTCTAGTTATTAATAATTAATAATAATTTTAATTAAAAATACGTATTTATTTTGTAACCTATCGTGGATGATTACTAGAAGGATCAGATTGACCTTTTTCATAATTACACCATCAAAAATGTTTTGTCGATATATTAAAAATTAGTTAAGTATTGAACAAGTTGTAATTTTTTATGCAATTTACCTGATATATATCTGCAAATCCGTGTATACTAATCCAAAAAAGGCATTTTCTATACTTGAAATAAAAAAATTATGCAACTAAAGCCAACTTAAACTAAAAAATGTTTTTTTGGATTACTATAGGGTTTATAGATTTATATCAGATAAATTGCACAAAAAATTAAAAATATATAATACTTTACATATTTAATTTTAAAGATACAGAAAAAACTTTTTAATGGTGTAATTTATAATAATAAAATACGTATTTTCAATTTCTCTAGTTAAAATTATTATTAATTAATATAATAAAGGTATAAATGAAAAATAAAAAAGGTAGGAAAGTAAAATAAAGTAAATTAATGAAAATTTATCATAATATAAATTCAAAAATTCAAAATTAAAATTGAAACCCATTAATAGTTTCAATAATTTGATGGTCATTTTATAAAATACAACAGAAAAAAGTTTGTTTATTATATAATCATTTCTATAATGGTTATTGACTTGTTGTTGTAACTTTATGGGGCGTTTGGTTCGCAGAATGATTTATGAAGGAATGAAATTTGTCTAAGGAATTGAAATGAAATGTTATCATGTTTGACCAAGTGTTTGGTTGGCAAAAATGGAATGTAACCAATTAAATGAATTGAAATCTGTCTGTTTGGTTTGCAAAGGAATTTGAATGAAATTCTGAAAAATAACAAAAATACCCTTTCTTTTATTTTTATTTTTTATTTATATTTTTTTAAATGCCGAGAGAGGAGAGATAGAGAGGGGGGAGAGAGGGAGGAGAGAAGATAGAGGAGAGATAGAGATTGTGAGAGAGGGAGGGAGAGGGAGCGGGTAGAAAGAGAGGGTAGAGAGAGGAGAGAGATAGAGAGGGGAGAGGGGAGAGAGATAGAGGAGAGAGAGAGGAGAGAGAGAGAGAGAGAGGAGAGAGGAAACAGAGAGGAGAGAGAGAGAGGAGACCAAATCCACATTTGATGTGTTTTAATTTTGTTAAGAGGGTATTTTTGTCATTTTCAAAATATTGGATGGAATGTAATTGAATTCCACTTTTGTGAAGGAATGACCAAATCCACATTTGAAGGAATTCATGGAATTCAATTCCATTCCATGATAACCAAACATCATGATGGAATTTGGTCAATGGAATTGACCATTCCAATTCCATCAGATTCCGACGGAATCCAGCGAACCAAACGCCCCCTTAGTGATGTATGGAACGAAAATAGAAATCTTGACAAACCACATGGACGAAATTCTTAATTTACTCTATAATCTAATAAACAAAAAAGGCATAAGATAAAAAAAAGTAAAAGGATCAAAAAACCCTAAGTTAATTAACTTTTTTAATTAGAGTTAATTAGAGAGACCAAAATTGAAACAAAGTAGCAATCAAAGTAACCAAAATTGTATTTAATTTAAAATATGAACCAGTTTGATAATGAGTGACAACTAAAAAGACGGAAAACGTAATTTACTCCCAAAATCATTTTGTTTATTTTTTCTTTTATTTTTTAATAAAAAATTAAATTATTTAAATATGAGTTTCAATTTAAAACATAAGATAAATAGATTATTAAACTTAATATAAAATATTAATTAATATAATAAATCTTAATCAATTTAGATAGTAATTATTAAAAAGCTAGATATAATAATAATTTTAAGAAATAGAGACCAATATTTTGAATTTCAATTATAGACACTAATTTAATAATTTCTAGAGTGGATTAGACCAGAAAATGCCTATATATTATGTTTTTAGTATAGAAGAAATTCTTCTTTTGGATGGGGTAAATGTACCCATATCTATTGTTAAATGTATCCCTATTTATTATTTCCTATTCACACAGTCACACATATTAATATCGACACACATATTAATACCCGATGTAATTTGTCTCGATGGGGATTCGGAGTCCCCTCAACCCTCTATCCTATTTGCAACGTGGGTGCCGAGACTGAAAATCACCTTATGTTCAAATGTTCATCGGCTAAAGAGTTGTGGGCACTGCTACATCACTGGTGGTCATGCGATTCTATCATCGCCTTCATTGTTCGAGGAGGTCGTGGAGCTGATATCCAACCCGGTCGGCGAGAAAGGGACAAATTTGTTGTTGTCCGTGATCTGTATTGCGGTCCCTTGGGTGGTTTGAAGAAGTCGAAATGGAAAAGTCTTCGAAAGTAAGTTTTAATTCAGTCGTTAAGTGGCAAACTAGGTTCAGTTTTTCTCCTTTCTTTGGGTTAAAAACAGAGTCAAGTTGGGGAGGGAAATTAAGTGGGAAACTGGTATTGTAACCCCTTTTATTGTATTTCGGACAATTTATAATCTAGCGTCTTGCTAGGTGTTTTCTTTATTTTATTTTGCTTCCTGCTATTAAAAAAAATAACGATACACACTTTTTATATTTTTAATATATAATTTAAACTGTCCCTGACACAAAAATTGGTGCATATAACATCACTCCCTTCTTTATCCTCTAAATATGTATAATAACATAACTCTAAAGTATATATTTTCTTTTCCATGCTCCAAAATAATATTAAAAATCTCATAGTAAACTACAATTGTGGTGCCTGTAGTTTACATCCAACTATGAACAACGTTCCTAGATTTTACATCCAACTTTTTTAACTAGAGTTAATTAGAGAGACCAAAATTGAAACAAAGTAACAATCAAAGTAACCAAAATTGTATTTAATTTAAAACATGAACCAAATTTGATAATGAGTAACAACCACAAAGACGAAAAATATAATTTACTCCCAAAATCAATTTATTTAATTTTTCTTTTATTTTTTAATAAAAATTAAATTATTTAAATATGAGTTACAATTTAAAACACAAGATAAATATATTATTAAACTTAATATAAAATATTAATTAATATAATAAATCTTAATCAATTTATATAGTAATTATTAAAAAAATCGATATAATAATAATTGTAACAAATGGAGACCAATATTTTGATTTTCAATTATATACACTAATTTAATGACTTCCAGCATGGATTAGACCATAAAATACCTATATTTTATGTTTTTAGTATAGAAGAAATTCTTCTTTTGGATGGGGTAAATGTACCCATATCTATTGTTAAATGTATCCCCATTTATTAATTTTCTATTCACACAGTCACACATATTAATATCGACACACATATTAATACCCAATGTAATTTGTCTCGATGTGGATTCGGAGTCCCCTCAACCCTCTGTCCTATCTGCAACGTGGGTGACGAGACTGAAATTCACCTTATGTTCGAAAGTTCACTATTGTCTTTAAAGAATATGTGAGGTAGATTAGTCAAAATCTGAAAGCTCTAGCGATGGATCATTGTTGTTGATATGAGTGATAGGGGTGCTCAAATTTCCGACCAACCCGGCCAACCCAACCCGAAAAAACGCAAAAAAACTCAAACCGAGGTAACCCGATACATAATCGATACAAATTTTGCCCAAATCGCATCTATTGGGTTGGAAACGGGTTGAGCCAAAAGTAACCCGACCAACCCGTCAACCCGATGCTTTTTATTTATTTATTTTTATTTATGGTTTTAGACTTTTAGCGACTCTTCTTCTATCAATTTTCAAGTCTTCCTATCTTAGCCATAGTTTATATCTGTCAACGAGACCATGCCGATTAAAATCGTACGAATCTAACCTTCAAGTTTTTAAAAATCTTCAACATCGATAAAATCAAGAGGCAATAAATACTCTTCGTCTACTCTTTTCTTTTCTAATTAGCTTTATTTTTATATTTCCTTTTCGATTTTAATTTTTTCAAACGGAATCACTTGGCTAGATTGTAAAATGATGTATTAAAGTTTCAACCCGACCAACCCGGCCAACCCAACCCAACCCAACCCAAACCGTGCGGGTTGGGTTGGGTTGCATTTTTTATTGGGTTGGGTTGAGATTTTCCAAACCGCAAACATTGGGTTGGGTTGTTCAAGTGCCTTCAACCCGGCCAACCCAACCCGTGAGCACCCCTAATGAGTGAAATTTCCAATTGTTAGGTTGACTTATGGGTCATTACTTGTTTCTTCAAGGTAGTGAGCTTCTTGTTCTTTAGACTCCCTATATCTCTTGTAGGTGGCTGCTACAGTGTTGCTTGCATGACAATTTTTGTATCAGTGCCCAACGATGCCACACCTGTAGCAAGGTTCAGTTCCATCTCGTACTCTTTTGGTAGGATCGGTCATTGGTGCTTTTCCTTTTGATTGTCCTTGATTACTTGGACCAGCAGTTGTATCTTTGCGCCATGTGTTGGAAAATGCACCACGACCATTGCCATGACCTTGACCACGACCCCGTCCACGACCCTGTCCACGACCCCGTCCACATGATGAATAATTGCCACATGTGTGTGATTCAATATGTTTGGCTCCTTGTACTTTAGAGTTCTTTCCACCTCTAATGCTTGCATGATTAGATTCGGGAATTTTCTTTGTCCCGACAGGTCTAGCGTTGTTATTCAAAAGAACCTCATTGTGTCTTTCAACCACTTGCAGTAGATTGATAAGTTTGTTAAAGGTTGTGATTTTTTTAATATCATACTCCAATCGATAATGATTCATTAGTATGATTGCAGATGTAGGAAAAGTGGAAAGTGTCTTTTGAATCATGTCGTCTTCCATGAGTTCCTTGCTACAGAAGTTTAAACGAGTTTTGAGACGCAACATTTCTTTGTTGAAATCATTTACCTTTTTGTAATCGAGTAAGCGGAATTCATTCCACTGTATGATTAGTTCAGGAAGTAAAGAGTCATGAATATTCCTTTCAGTGCGTCCCACAGTTCTTTGGGGGTTTTCAGTTGAAGGTACTCCCACCGAAGGTTGGGATCGATATGTCGTCTCAAGAACATTAAGGCATTTGCTTGTACTTTCTCTGATGGTTTGTCATTAGGGTCAGTAGGGGGGTTGATTGTATATGTGTAGTCCTTTCCAATAAAGATAGTCTCTACATCAGATACATATCTGTGGTATTCAAGTCTTTTTGAATCCAGGATATCAAATTCGGGACGAGTTGGTTCAACCATCTACATAAACAAGACGTAAGGTATTTTATTTTATGAAGATAAAACTTATGAAAGTTCATTATCATGGCAATATAGGATTAAAAATATGGTATTTGTAAACATTTCTTATGCTCATAATGTTATATTAGTATTTCAATATCCGAAAAATGAATCGCTAAACACTTTTGGATTTCCAGGTAGGAGGTAAATTCACGAGGATTACTTAAATCCCTACAAACCTTTAAGGCTATTTACACCCATTTTGACAAAACTTTCGATGTCATGCGATCACTTTGTTTATGAAATACACTAATAACATTAACAACTTTGTGGATTTGGCATGAGGCCAAAAGTAGATTCAATTAATAGCATTATGGTATTTTTATTTTATTTTATTTATTTTTTAGGGGCTTTTGGCAAGAGGCCAAAAGATGTTTGTTTTAACTTTTATAATGTAATTATGATTTTTGATAAACAATTAGAATTTTGATATGGCTTTATATTATTTTTTTCTAAAAAAAATGGGACTTTTAACAATTAAGTTTATAAGATTTTAATGTGAGGCCAAAATAAATTAGATATAGGAGTGTAACTCCCAAAAAATAAATTTAAAAACTATAAGTTTATATTGAAATATCGAGCAAAGTAAGTATTAATCATTCAAAAAGAAATAAAACAACTTAAAATAACACAAATCAATTAACCAACTAAACATGTTCAAGCATTTAAGGAAATCATATTTTATGAAATCTTTGATTTTTATAATGTTGTGTTATGGAAAGGAAATCGATGTCATAAAAAAATAACTATCATTTAATAAATAATTAGATATTATATCTAAAACAAAACAATATAACATAAGATAGTAAATCATACTCGCAATTAAATATTCATGTATCATTAACAATAAAGTATTAATTTATTCATATTCACAAATTTAATAATTAAAAAAAAAATGAACACCATAAATTCAAAAGAGTTGTATTATGAACTTATAAACCTTATCAAACTAACAATGGTGATAGATGAAAACTTTCATAAAAGATGGTTTTTTTTTTTAAATTTTGGATAATTACACCTATTATTCTGTTGTTGTTGTTGTTTCGAAAACGATAATCATTCTTAATTAATTAACAATATAATTTTATTTTTAATCACCATTATATATAAAGTTCACATATTAAATAAAACTAAAAGAACAAGTTCAGATAAATAAATGATTAATGGATAGAAACAATAAAATTAAATGATTCAATGAATAACTAAATTAAAATAAATTAATTAAGTTATAGTGGCACAATCAATATCAAAATTCAATTAAAATTAAGGTGGAAGATTCTATAACATACTATAAAATTAATTACTTTTTTCTCACCATAAACGTACAAGTTTTTTTCTTAATTATTATGGAAAAATCACTTTTCATAGGCTTTTGTTTTAACAATTCAAAACAAATATCATAAGCATTCATTCATCAACATAAACAAAATAGCATCAGATTTTGGTTAAATAAAAAATAATTGCAACAAATTTGCACCAAAAAAGTGAAATTAGCAAACAACATGATAATATCAACATGAATCATACTTTAGCTATTATCAAAAAAATCTAGAAAGAGAGGAATAATTATATCTGACCTTTGATTTTAGCTATGGAGAAAAATTTATTCAACGTCAATTAGCTTTTTGGAGAGCACGTGCTGATAACGTGTAAAAGAACAACCAATATAGAGAGAAAATAAAAGTCGTTTATTCTAATTAATACTGAACCCTTTAAATAAGGATGAGTTTACAAGAAAAAGAAAATATACAATATGGTAACTCTTATTACTAATAAATTATTCTTCAATCAATTCATTTCTTATGAAGGCACAATATTTAAGTGGTAAACTAGAATTGTAACCCCTTTCAATGTATTTCAGACAATTTATAATCTAGTGCCTTGCTAGGTTTTTTCTTTATTTTATTTTGCTTCATGCTATTCAAAAAAAAATAAAAATAATAACGATACACACTTTTTATATTTTTAACATAAAATTTAAATTGTTCCTGACATAAAAACTGGTGCATATATCATCACTCCCTTCTTTATCGTCTAAATATGTATAATAACATAACTCTAAAGTATATATTTTCTTTTCCATGCTCCAAAATAATATTAAAAATCTCATAGTAAACTACAATTGTGGTTGTGGTGCCTGTAGTTTACATCCAACTTTTTTAACTAGAGTTAATAAGAGAAACCTAAATTGAAACAAAGTAACAATCAAAGTAACCAAAATTATATTTAATTTAAAACATGAACCAAATTTGATAACGAGTGACAACCACAAAGACGAAAAATGTAATTTACTCCCAAAATCAGTTTGTTTATTTATTTATTTTTTAATAAAAAATTAAATTATTTAAATATGAGTTACAATTTAAAACACAAGATAAATGGATTATTAAACTTAATATAAAATATTAATTAATATAATAATTCTTAAAAATTTTATATAGTAATTCTTAAAAATTTTATATAGTAATTCTTAAAAAATCGATATCTATACTATATTATAAAAGAGACATAAAAAACTCTTAATTACAACATTTTAAACACAAAATACAACTAATTAAAACCAATTACTTAATTTACAATTTCATAATGCCTTGGTACAACTTATCCAAACACAATATCTCACATAATCATCTATTTGTGGAATGGATACTCATTTATTAATATAAATATTTGTTTTTTTGGTGGAGGATTTTATAAAATAGATTTTATATTAGCATAATCTATTTTAAATGTAGATTTTACATTTAAATCTATATTAATGAGATGTAATATAAAATCTTTTTTCTTCCGTATTTTTTTATATTACATCTCATAATGATTTTTCCATATTTTATTTTATAAAATATTTTTCCATAGTTTATTTTATAAAATCTTTTTCCATAATGAGACGTAATATAAAATCTTTTTTCTTCCGTATTTTTTTGCATAATATAAAATCTATTTTATTTTATAAAATCTACACGTATTTTATATTAGCATAATATAAAATCTATACGTATTTTTTTGCTAATATAAAATCTACACGTTTTTTTTCACGAGCATTAAAAGAAGAAAAAAAGAAGGTTGATATAAATAAAAATTAACGAGATACATTAATAAATTATCGTATTCTTTAAAATAAAAATATTCCGCAATACTTTCCAAATTAACCAAGTGCAAAGAAAATAAAATAGAAACAATGTAGATATAAAAATATTCTTCCATATTTTTAAGGGAAAAGTTCAAAAAAACCCAATAAACTATCATATTTTGAATGGTTAAGTCCCTGAACTATTTTTTTGAATGAAAAAACCATTAAACTTTCTCATTTTGAATGATTAAGTCCCTCAACTATTTTTTTGAACGAAAAAAAACATTAAAATTCCTAATTTTGAATGATTAAGTCCCTCAACATTTTTTTTGAATAAATAAACCATCGAACTTCTAAAAATTGGTTACCTTTTTTTAAAGATACCTGGAACTAACGATGAAGGTTTTAAAGTAAAAACAAATCAAAATCAGTTTTACCGTTCTCAAATTATACGCCATTAAAACCCCTCATAGACAGTCGTATCTCTCCGCCTTTCCTCTCCCCATTGCCCTTACATTGTCCGGTCTCTATATCACCTAACACGTTGTTGCTCCTGACATCGATCTCCCAGTTTTTGATCTATTTTTTATTTATCAAAAGAGGAAGAATTAAAAGATAATCGGTTCCATGTAGTTTTTTTTGGGTTAAAATGATGTAAGTAACCAATTTTTAAAAGTTTGAGGATTTAATTTATTGAAAAAAATATGTAGGGACTTAATCATTCAAAATTGAAAAATTTAATGGTTTTTTCATTCAAAATGAAAAAGTTTAATCATTTTTTCATTCAAAAAAATAGTTCATGGACTTACTCATTCAAAATGAGAAAGTTTAATGTTTTTTTCATTCAAAAAATTAGTTTAGGGACTTAACCATTCAAAATGGAATAGTTTGTTGGGTTTTTTATGAACTTTTCCCTATTTTTAATATATTTACATTTAAATGTAAAATCGAAAATAAAAATAAAAGATTTTAAAATATTCTCTACATTCACTATAAATATATATAGCTTCTCTATGTATCATCCGAGTACAAGAAGAAGACGAATGGTCGGGTGTCAATGGCGGAAACTGCAACTGAACAAAAGGTATTCCACTATATTTTTGTTTCTTTGAAAAACTACTTTTTTATATTTTATTTTATTTACTGAGTATTTGTTTATATTTTTCAAAACCCACAATCATATTTTTCGAAGTAGGGGAATAAGATATATATATATATATATATATATATACATATCTTTATTTTTATCGACTAATACTATGAGGTCTTGAGGTCAATAGTCAGATAAACTTTCAAGTGGTACTGAGTGAATTTGAACTATACCAGTTGAATTGTCGGTTACAAAAGATAGAAATCATTTATTTTCTTTGTCATATTTGATATGGGTTGAATGTTGTTAATTAATCTACAGATTTATACGTTCAAAGTGATTGTCAAGTGTTGTCGAGGAGGTTTCAGAAAAATTGCAAAATCTGTAAAAACGTATGTTCATAAGGAGAAGAAACAAAAGTCACGTTGCAAGTGAGGAAAAGAAAAGAAATGTGACACGAAAGCTTTTATGACACATAAAAAGCTCATGTGAAGACTGAAGTTGATAAAAGAATTTGTAGAGATATATTATGTACGACTCACTATCAAAGACCAATCATCCTGCCATCATCGTCAACCAATAATCTACCGCTACCACCACTGTGTTCCACAACAACCTGATATGCAATTTTATCACCATCAAAGGTTGATGATGTATCCTCCACCACCTGCACCATCATTGTGGTATGGTAATTACCATGGGATGTCGTCACGATATGGTTATTGAGTTTGAAGATGATTAATTGAATGAAGTAAAATTCTTGATATTACAATGTAAAGTGATTAATTGAAGATTTTAACAAAATAGTTAATTATTTAAAAATTCATTTTTTAGTTTATATTGTATGTTATATATTTTTATTTTCGTCGTTTTATTTATAATCAATTTTATTTTTATTGCACCAGCATTATAAATTAAATACTCTGTTGTCTTTGTTAAATTATTGGAATATTTTCAAGAAAAGTTTTTATAATATATATTAACTTGTAAAGTACCAACAAAGTCGTTGAAGAGTTTATTTAGTTGTTAACTTTAAAGGTTCAGACCATGTAGGATAGGTAGAATAAAACTCATCTCTCAAATTATTACGTTTCATTTATATTCACCAATTGGTGAGAAATTGAAATATTGGAATAAAAAGTGTGTATAGAATAAGTGGATTGGATGATGTGGCATCATAAGAATTGATTATTCTTAAATATTAAAATGTGACATTGGTTTTGGTTATCGGAGTTGATAAGAAAATGTTAAATTGAAAGAAATATGTGAATATATATATATATATATATGTGTGTGTGTGTGTGTGTATGTATATATATATATGTGTGTGTGTGAGGAGATAATGCATTTTTGATAACTTATAGAGTTGATAATCTTATTTTTTTTATGCGGTAACAGTTACTATAATAGCTTAAGATGAAAGATGCATTTATGACAAATTATAGAGTTAATATTAATCATATTTTTATAGGAAAAAGTTACTATAATAGCTTGCTATTGGGATTTTTAATAGGATCTGTCTTGCAAGTTGATCAACTAATTTGTATATTTATAATTATTTCAATAATAATGATATGTTGTGAGACATGTCGTTTGAGTTTTAAATAATATAATACAAATCTATTACCAATATTATTGCGCAAACTCATAACAACAAACGATTAAGAATATATGCAAGTTAACAACTTATGAAAATACATTCGTTTTTCAGATTGTATTTCATTAACTGTTAACAGATAAATTACGTTTCATTTTAACTCGGTTCAATATTCCAACAAAAAATTTATCATCCCGTGCAATTCACAGACCCAACACTAGTAATAATAATTTTAAGAAATGGAGACCAAATCAAAATATTTTGGTTGGTCTTTAGTTTTCGAAAATATTATGTTACCAAATCAAAAATAATTTTGGTCTAATTAATATAATATTTTTATACCAAATCAAAAATATTATGTTACCAAATCAAAATATTATGAAAATAATTTTGGTCTAAATATATCGGTTGGTCTTTAGTTTTGATTTTGTAACATATAAAATAGAAAATGATAAAAATACTCCTTATTTAACTAGTGGATGATATTTTTCTTAAAAAAAAAACTAGTGTATGATATTAGCTGAACCCTACAGTGACGTAAGCAATGACATGAAACAACCCAGCGCTCCCTCCCCTCCCCTCCCCTCCCCTCTAGGGGTGTACGCGGGTTGGGTTGGGCGGTTTGGAACATTTTTACAACCCAACCCAATTATGGCGGTTTGAAAAAACTCAACCCAACCCAACCCATTCAAAAGTATAACCCAACCCAACCCAACCCTTGCGGTTTATGGCGGGTTTGGGTGGGTTGGGAGGTTTAGTGATTTACATAAAATTGTAGAATAAAATACGATAAATACTAATAAGAATAAACAACGTTTAGCGAATCGTTCGGGGAGAATTTCGTTTTTATTCGTTTATCTAAAAATTGGTCGAACATGAATACATTTTTTTGTTCGTTTAGTTAAATAAATGAATATGAACAATGAGCTCGTTCGTTCATTTACGTTCGTTAATGTTTATTTATGTTTGTTTATATATATATATATATATATATATAATATGATATTAATCAAGGTTCTAAAAAACGCGCCTTGGCTCCGCCATGGCGTTGAGGCGTGGCCTTGCCGCTACATTTTACCCCTTGGTGTCGAGATAAGAAGTTGAGCTCGTTATGGCACGCCATGGCCCACCATGGCGTGTTATGGCGTTACAAATTTGTGTATTTTCGATCATTCGAATTTATGTACTTCGAAATTCGATTGAAATTTACCCATTAGTATCGATTATAATTTAGAAATTCTTTTGTTTATTGTTTTATATGAATTTAAATTGTTAATAACTTGTTAATGATGTTGTTTTTTGTTCTTTGTGTTCGTTCATTTATGTTCGTCTGTTTACGTTCATTTAGCATCTTAATGAACAAACGTAAATGATCATGAACAAACACATTTTCTTAACGAACGAACATGAACATAAAAAAATTCCTTCTTTTATTGTTCGTGTTCATTCATTTGTTTGGTTAAGTTTAATGAGCAAACACGAACAAACTTCCATTAGTTTGTTCGGTTAAGTAAAATGTATTATATATATAATATTTTGGGCTATAAATTTGTCTAAATAGTCTAGTTGTTTTTTATTGTTGTATTATATATATATATATATAAATATATATATAATTTTCTAAAAATAATATATTAGCGGCGGGTCGGCGGGTTGGGCGGGTTGAAAAAAGCGTAACCCAATTTCAACCCTCTAAATTTGCGGGTTGACGGTTTGGCGGGTGGGCGGCTTGGCGGTTGGACGGGTTGGGTTTAATTGGGTTGTTAACGGTTTGGGTTTCGCGGGTTTCGCGGGTTTCGCGGGTTGACGATTTTTTGTACACCCCTACTCCCCTCCCCGTAAATACCCACACCTCACTTCATAGTTCATACCTTCATATTCGTGGTTGCAAAATCTACTTCCTTTAATTTTCAATTTCAACCCACGTATATTTATACAAACCCAGATTCTTAAATTTTCATTTGGTTCTTGAAATGGCAGGTTCTGATGATGTAGTGCTGTTAAACTTCTGGGCGAGCCCCTTTGGTGTAAGGGTCAAAATAGCTCTGGCTGAAAAGGGTATCAACTATGACTACAAAGAAGAAAAGTTGGCGGACAAAAGCTCACTGCTCCTTCAGATGAACCCGGTTCACAAGAGTGTCCCGGTTCTCATCCACCATGGCAAACCCATCTGTGAATCCAACATCATTGTTCAGTATATCGATGAGACCTGGCAGAACGATGATCCGCCATTGTTGCCTTCCGATCCTTATCTCAAAGCTCAGGCCAGATTCTGGGCTGACTTTGTTCACAGTAAGATACGTTTTTTAGGTATATGGAGAATAAAAGGAGAAGAGCGAGAAAGTGCGAAGAAGGAATTCATAGATCTGTTGAAGTTGTTGGAAGGGCAGCTTGGTGAGAAGCCATATTTGATAGGAGAGAGTTTTGGGTATGCAGATATCGCAGTGATCCCGTTAAGCTGCTGGTTTTATGCATTGGAGACGGTTGGGAAGATGAATATAGGGCAAGAATGTCCAAAGCTGATTGAATGGGTTGAAAGATGCATGGAAAGAGAGAGTGTCTCCAAGTCTCTTACTGATCCCCATAAGATTTATGAGTATGTGTTGGAGAAAATGAAGAAACTTGGCTAACCATGATACTTGGTTGTTGTCTTAATGTTTAGGTCTCATTGGTGCAGTGTAAAATAAATGAAGTCTTTCAAAATCAAATGGTGTTTTGTTTTTCTTGTTCCAATCTTTTTGGAGGTCTTGTTACTCTTATATCAAGACTATAAAATGCGTCAATGATTAATAAATAAGACGAAAGATCGTGTGTGAGAAGTTGAGTTTAACGTGAGAAACGTGAGAAGTGGATCTAAACCGATGATTACTTTTAATCTCACGCCCCTCGCATGAATTGTGCCTTAGGGGCTGTTTGACAGTTGTTGAATGGTTTGGTGCAAAATGATTAAGTGGTCAGAATGATTAAGAGACTCTTATGATATAGTGTAAAATGAAATATGGTTGTTTGGTAATTGATCATAATGAAATCAGGACGCTTAATGGTTAAGGGAGACCCAAGGTACAGAATCATTCAGAGAGTTTTGGGACCATTAAGAGACATATTTTTTTTTTTTGTGAAATAAGATTCATCTCTTAACAATTCATATGCTGTCTCTTAATGAAACCATTTAAGAGGTAAACAAACAAACCCCTTAGAAGAGAATTTATCCGGTGCATATCATCCTAATGTGCATCCAATTCTCATCCAACAGTTAATAACTACTTCTTGTGTTTCTCACGTTAACCTCAACTTTTACCGAAACTCAACCCTAATAAATAAACCAAGAATGGAATATTATATTTAAACATAGAATAGAATACACATTGTTTAACTTCTGTTTCGACACCCAACAAGCTCACATTCCAGTGAATTTAACTTCAATTTCAATCTTTTCGTCCTGCAAAAAAACAAGCACCATGTATACATTAAATGATAATGCATTGATGTCAAATGAGTAAAACAAAGTCAACTGTCATTGCAAATTCATTGAAAACTTGATGGACATTTTAATAAAATTGGGTTTGCAAGTTGAAAAATGGGCCTGTTTGTGTGTGTGAGAGAGAGATATGGAACAATAACACCATCAAAATGAAATTGAAAACGAGCTTCAAATTGGAACAATAAACAGTGGTAAATTGTTGGTAGTTGGTACACATATTAAATGGTAATTAGCAAACACCTACACTGCTTTTTTCTCCATTAACTTGATATCTAGCTAAAGCCTTAGATGGAAGCAAAAAATACAGTGCAACCAATTATACGAACAAGATGTCAAAACTACTTGTTTCCAACAATTTGGGTACAAAATTGGGGTTTTCAGTTTTTTGCAAGTTCAAAATTGGCAAACAACTAAATGTGTAAAAGCATTAGTTTTATATGCAAAAATCAAAATCAATTAATCACTTAATCATATACAATAGTGGTTTCAATTTTAAGAAACTTATGTAAACAAATTTGAAGTCAGGTGTCTCTGATAACTTGAATTAGTGAACAAAGACAGTCTCAGGGCTGTTTGACAGTTGTTGAATGGTTTGGTGCAGAATAATTTAGTAGTGAGAATGATTAAGATGCTCTTATGATATAACACAAAATGAAATATGATTGTTTGGTAATTGTTCAAAATGAAATTAGGGCGCCGAATATATAGTTAAGGGAGACCAAAGATACAAAATTATTAAGAGGGTTTTATAACCATTAAGAGACAGACTTTTTTTTTTTGCCAAACAAGATTCACCTCTTAGTGATTCAGAGGTTGCTTCTTAATGGACCTGTTAAGAGGTAAACAAACAGCCCCTCAATGTCTAAACTACTGAGTAGTAAACACATAACACATCCTCGAATTGAAGTAGAGATTGATGAAGATTGAAGACTGAATAGTGAACAATTGAAGATTGGATCATCAATCGTGGACGAAGACTGATTGTTGCCATCGAGAAAAAAAATAGTGATGTGAGGAAGGATTTGAATAGCCGATTACATATGAAAAGAAGTGTAGTCGTGTAGGAATCAAGGAGTTACTTAGTTTGATTAATTTTTGATGATGATGATTCATGAAGATAATTACCGACTCAGCATAGACCTAGGATTCCTTAGCCGGGCTTCTAAAAAATGGGAATATACCGTCAAATTACATAATCAGATTTTGGGCCCCAAAAATCTGGGCCTGTTCAATGGAACAGATTTGCACAACCCAAAGCACGACCCTAGAGAATAGGTAGAACCTCTAAATTATTCTCCAAAACAATTGTTAAAGAGATAAGAAAATTCCAACATATATGTAGGAGAGATGATCAAAATTTAGTCGACATGAGAATTTGTTTTAACACACCACCTCCAATGGAGGATAGTAAGGCATTGATTCCCATAATAGTAAAGAGGGTTAGATGAGTGTGTGTATATATATGAGCAGGTTCAAACGAGAAGCTAAAAATTTTGTGAGAAGTCGAGAAGTGTAATATCATATATGATATACAAGTTTAATCATATATGATTAAATACATGTTACATTGGCAACACATAGACATTTAATCATATATGATTAAACACACCCACAAGCTGTGTAATCATATATGATATCACAATTCTCGTTTTCTGACAAAATGTTTAACTTCTCGCATTATCCTTCCTCTCTCTCTCTCTCTATATATATATATATATATATGGTATATATATATATGGGAGCGATCAAATAAAAATCACTCTAATTTTGAAAACCGTGGAAACCATTGATTTCATTGGTCAAGTTAATGAAATTTTTTCATGAAATTGTTTAATTTGATGAAATTGTTTCATATAATTCTTTTATTGATGAAATCGTTTCATATATTTGTGTTTTTTATGTAAAAATGAAAAAAATTCATCGGACTGTGAAAATACATAAAACAATTTCATCAGAGTGAGAAAAATAGATGAAACTATGTAAAAAACATAAATATATGAAATAATTTCATTAAAAAAAGTATTATATGAAACAACTTGATCATATTAAACAACTTTATGAACCAATTTTATTAATTTAATCAATGAAATTGACGATTTCCAAAGTTTCAAATCTAATATGGTTTCCAATTGAAACCACCTCTCTCTCTATATATATATATATACTTGTTGTGGGCATGCACAATACGACGGGATATAAAACTTTTACTTTTATATCCCAAATTTATTTAAAAAGTTACATAACAAAGATCAAAATGGAAGTTGAAAATAATAGACTATTACAACAATTTCATGCACAGGGTAATCACATCAAAGATAAGAAATATCACTTTGCTGTACGGAATTTCATAATAGATCACTTATAGAAAACCTATTCCAGTGGTGGAATTAATGTGTATTCTTTTTTATAAGCATATTACAATCACTACACCAAATGTCACTTAGGCAACAAATGAAAAATGTTGCTTAAGAGGGGTTTATGTGTTGCCTAAGGCTTAGGCAACATGCCTATGTTGCCTAAGCAATTTTGCCTTATCAATGTTGCATAAGAACTTAGGCAACATAAGCAAACATCATATGTTGCCTAAGCAGACTCCTTAAACAACACACAACAGGTTATGTTGCCTATGAAAAAAACATATGTTGCACCAAACAAACACTAAGGGCTTGTTTGTTAGCAGCTTAATAAGCTTAATGAGACTCACAACTTATTCAGTCAACTATACATGACTGTTTGGTAGTGGCTTAATGATATAGAAAGTGGCTTATTCAATAAGATTTCAAGGGGGAGCTTTATGTAGAAAGCCATGTTTTTTTCTAACCAGTCCCTCCCATTAAAAAACACGTTCCTTCCATTTATGAAAAAACCCTCTCAAGTAAAAACCTTCTAAATCTATACAGACAGATTAATCCATACAGACAACTTTATCCATACAGAACTTAATGGAAAACCAACCAAACAGCCCCTAAGACAACATTAGATTTATGCATGTTTTGCCTAAGTATCAACTTAGACAACATACAATATTTGCATATGTTGCCTTACACATTTTTTTTAAAAATCAAATTTTCTTATTAATTAGAATTTTATCAAATAACAAATAATATTACAAATTACATACGTTCAAAAAAACTAATATACTACTTCAAATGACCAAATACAAGCTCTTCAAATGTCATCCCATCATAACAAGCTCGTTGGTTTGAATCACAAAAATGACCAACTTTCTTTTTGAACTAGTCCCTTCATCTCTCCACTCTTTCTGAAATCAAAAAACCTAATGTGAGACGGCGTTTTGATGCATCACAAAATCATATCAGAAATCACGAAAAAAAAAAGAATAAAGCAGTCAAAACTCTGAGCGCCTATAATGCAATCATTCAGCTCATGCTTATTTCCAGATCATGGCTGCCAAACAAATGCTTAGATCCCACATCATTAATAAATGAACTTCAACAGATTCCCTGAATTATAACTCAGGCCTGGTTTTAGATAATCAAAATATACAAATATCACAAATCATTGTTATGCAACTTGTTTTATATTAAACTTCATAATATACTTAACACAATTGACTTTGGTACTACAAAACATAAATAAAACGTGTTGTTCAGCATGAAATTGAGAGCCAAACCATGTTGAATCGGCAAAAGAGGTGAATACCCACGTCCACCTACATTCTGCTACAAACCTACAAAAACAAACAATTGGAATGAGTTAATGTCCCATCAAGTTAGTTTTGTAAATTTGATGTTACCAGTTAAAGAAAAACTTGATAGATTGCTAGAAGTTGATGGGTTTTTAGTGTTCACAATTCAACTCCAAACAAATAATAAATCGGTTAAAGCAAGACTCTACACATGCATACCTCATATGATACATCATATAAAATGGATGAATGTCGTATCAGTAGATAGAAGAATTGTAACATTCTACCCTAGGAGCTTAAATCTATGTTTTAATAGTAAAAAGTGACTAATTCCCATTAAAAAAAATCATCACACAAAGTAGCATCGGTGTGTTTCCTTAGCTGTGCACCCTGCACACACAATGAAAATAAGTGTCATCTAGTTGTAGGAATATGAAATAAAAGGCAGTTATTGAAATGCTAATCATAGTTGATCGTTTCAATAAAAGATGACAAAAAGTGAGTAAGGATGGATGGGAGAGCTCAACCTTACTCCTTGAGGGTGCACTGGATAAATGTCCTCTGATTCCTGTAAAAGTTATGAGAATAAGTAAATATTATTTATTGGTAATAGTTTGTGCAGCATCAGTTATCAAGATTACTAAGAAAAACAATAAAATTCACATATTTTCATGTAATGATCATAGGAAATCCCCTAGTCATTCCATGTGTCACTCTCTAACCTCCTTAAAAAAACCCATCCTTACAGCTCAACCAATGCACCAATTGCTTCTGATGAGGGCTTGTGAACTTGAGAACATCTACAGCTTTTGATGCATCACACAGGTTCAAAAAGAAACATCAATTAACAGTCTCAAATACCCCAAACTCCACTCCCTAATAGATTCATTGCTTGAGACTAACCTCTATACATTAAAATCCCAAAAATCCCCTTTATTTCTCCCATATGGTACAACCAAAACAGCAACAAAACAAGGTGGAGATTCTGAACAGACAGGTAAGGAGCCGAAAGCATATAAATAGACGGAGGTAAATCAGAAACAACCCAAATTCTAACCAACCTCATTATCTCCATAACTAGGTGAAATCGAATCGAACCTGCAGAAACCAACGTCGAACCTGAAACTGTTGTTTTGCATAATGAAAACGAACTCAACCTGAACCTGAAACCAAGGGTGAAATCGAATCGAACCTGCAAAAACCAAGGGTGAAATCGAATCGAACCTGCAGAACCAAATCGAATGACGGTGGTGACGGTCGTGGTCTGGACGAATCGAATCGAACCTGGAGAGTTTTTTTAAGCAAATAACAGTCCAGAAGGGCCACGACCCTGGTCTGGACGGAGGAGGTGGACGGTGGTGACGATTTCTGGTGGCGTTGGACGATTTCTAGGTGGATAGGAAAAAACGAGTTCTGGTGGCGTTGGAAGGATGGTCCTTTTGAAATGTTAGGGTTTAGGAGGAAATGAATTTCTTTTTTCCGTCCAAATCCAAAAAAAATCCATTGTTAGGACTTATGAGGGAATGGATTTCACGTTTCCCCCCAAAACCAAAAAACATTCCATTGTTTTTCAATTGTTATTTAAAAAAAATTGATAATAGAATTTCTTAATTATTTTTTAAAATATTTAAATTTTTTATCAGTTTTCTAATTTAAATTCAGAATCTTCCATTGTCTAAGAATAAATATTAATATTTCGATGAGTTTTTTTAATTATTGGACATGGATTAATTGCTATATTGTAAAATAATTATCTCATATGTTGTAACATCCCATACAAGCTATACTCGCTTAAACGTATATAGAGCAACTAAGTAACCTTTATAGCAATATAGTAATAGTTATAGACAACCGGATGTTAAGGTACATATATAAATATATACAATCCCAAAAGTTTCTATACAAAAGTAAGGTTGTCCGGTAAGTTAGTCTTCAAAATATCCACTCTTGGTCTCTCAACCCGGATATTCCCCAAATCTGTCTCTAGAACATGCCACGGAATAACAAACGTGGCTGAGCAATAACTCAGTGAACAGACCAATGAAATCAACAATAAACAATATAGGGTAAGTACAAATTATCCCTATAATCATAAAACGATAAAATAAGCAATCGAATATCACAAAGATATAACAAAGGGTTCATGTAATCACCCGTTCCGTGTTTCGTGTTATTCAAGTTCACATAAATCACCCGAATACACTAAACCCGTTGTTCCCAAAGAATGTACGGTTCTATGGGCATAAGTGAGAACTAGCGGTATGGGCACGACACCCACTAGCCCTCGACTACTATTAAAGCAGTCCTAGTTATGTTCCTAGGATATCCATTCGCCCCTATGGCCGGATCAGGGCCATCGCACTTTCCACGCATACACAAGGACGCCATAGTGATTATAGCCACCATGGAAGCATCACAAAGTCAGTGCCCCGACTAAGTGTCTGGGTAAAGGATCACAACATATGTGATCTAACCGAATCACAAAGATATAACAACAATCAATGAACAATGTCAATATGGCTTGACTCTATCTAGTCGTACCATTCTCAATCTGATAATATCACGGTCATTGGACCGATTCAACAAACCATATTTATTACATTCCATTCGTGCCTCAGTATTCAGAGTAAAACTCAAGAATCGGGCCAACGGTCCCTATTAGGAGCAACAAACTTTGGAAAAGTCCTAAGTCGTGCTCAACTAATGGAACACCAAATGGAATTCAACAAAGAAATTACACGATAAAAATCCAAGAATCAACATCAATGAGGTATTTTCGTATCTCAAGTTTACAATTCGTAAATCATATTTGAATGGATTAACCCTCAACAATAGGTCAATCCCGTTCCAAGAAAATAAGAGATCCGTACCTTTATATAGCCGAGAAAATCAAACAAGATGCTCGAATGTCAATGTTTCCAATCCTTGCTAATCAGATTTCCTATCACAAGTAATATATACTTAGAATTATACGAATATTACCAATATTTATTTGATCTACTTAGCCTATTGACATCCTTCTATTAGCTTAATTTAAAGTTATTTCCATCTTTATAGTCTTATAGTTAAATGCTAGTGTTATGAAAGGATGCTAAATGAATCGAACATAACAATCAAAATATTGCAAAGAAAAACTCCCCTGCACATTTCAGCTTCTGTCCGTCTCCGTGTTGGATATATTACTCATACTTAGGAGCTGAATTTCGTGATATTTTCTAAATGAAAGATGTAACTATGCCTATTAGGAATCCAATAGCACTGGATTCATGTTGTTTTAAGCTACGATTGATTTTATATGAATTTTTCACTAACAGTGTGCAGTTCCCGATTTTACAGAGACCAGCTACTGTAATTTGCTATTTTACCATACTTAAGCTCAAAATCAGCTTTAGTACTCTTCATAACAATTGAAATAGACACACTAAGGTTTCCAACCACATATCACACACCTCAATTGGATCAATGGTTAATTTTATACACCTTTTTAAAGCAAGCTGCAGATTTCGGTTTGTTCCAACAACATCATATTTAACATGTTTAACATACCAAACACTACCATTTGATTTGGGAACCAATCTAAACTATCTATTGACAAAACTAAAGTACTTTGTTTTGGTTTAACAGCCCTTAACATCATATAAATCAAAATCTACTTGAGTTTTAGGTTATTAAGTATCTAACTCCAAAGATTTTCAAAGTTCTTACCTTAGGGATGTTTACAACCTATTCAAGAAGTTGATTCCTTCAAACTCTTCCAATCTCCAGCACCTAGAAACAAAATTACTCACACACTTGGTAAGTATGTCAA
Organism: Arctium minus; assembly: GCA_954870635.1. Classification (NCBI taxonomy): domain Eukaryota; kingdom Viridiplantae; phylum Streptophyta; class Magnoliopsida; order Asterales; family Asteraceae; genus Arctium; species Arctium minus. Next base: position 36,697,902 of record OX941080.1, on the reverse strand, counting down.
TCAATTAACCTAAATTTCAAGAATATAAGCTTAAACAATGGTTTACCTTCAAGATTTACCTTCAATTCTTCAAAATATCACCATTTCATCAAGGTTTTAGCTCTAATTGCATGATGGATTTTGATTCTAGGGTTTTAGGTCGATGGAGAGGAAGGAGAAGGTTGGAAATAAATTTATTATTTTCAAAATTGTTTTTATAATTTTCATATTTTCACTTTTGGTCCCTTAGCTTTCATAAATTGCATTTTTACCATGTTTGGAGAATTTCTTCACATTTTTGGTTTAATTATCGTTTCACTTATCCATGTTTAACCCCTCTAATGGTTATGTTTGACAAAGTTAGTTCGGTTTAAGCCCATATGCTATATGTACAAGCATATAAAGCAATGACCAACACCAAACACTAACTTTTCACATAAAATTCGATATGAAATGTCCGGTTATTATATTCCTCCCCCCTTAAAATAAGATTTCGTCCTCGAAATCTAGAAGAGGGTTATAGGACTTACAATTTTTGTAGAAATCTGGATAATCGTTTTTGAACGATTCCTCTTGTTCCCACGTCGCTTCCCGGTAATCTTGATTCTTCCAAAGGACTTTTATATATGGAATAGATCGGTTTCGTATCTTCTTCGTCATCCTCCCGATTATCCGTTCAGGTTCTTCTTTGTATGAAAGGTCTGACTTAATTTGATCTAGCGGGTAGTTGATTACATGTAGGGGATGATAATTATACCCGCGTAACAAAGAAACATGGAAGACATTGTGAATGTGGGACATCTGTGGAGGTAAGGCAAGACGATAAGCAACTTCGCCCACTCTTTCTAGAATTTCAAACGGACCAATATATCGAGGGATCAACTTTCCTTTAATACTAAACCTTCGCGTACCACGGATCGGAGACACTTTAATAAAGACATGAGCACCTGGATGGAACTCTAAAGGTCATCGATGTTTGTCGGCGTAACTTTTCTGTCGAGACTGGGCCTCTCGCATTTTCAATTTTGCCAACTCGACCTTTTCAGTAGTGATCTGAACTAATTCGGGACCCTCAATCTTCCTTTCACCCACTTCATTCCAACATATTGGAGCTATACACTTTCGGCCATATAGAGCTTCAAACGGGGCCATTCCGATCGAAGATTGGTAACTGTTGTATACGCAAATTCAACCAAAAAAAAATACTCGTCCCAATTTCCAGACCACTCCAAAGTACATGCACGTAGCATATCTTCCAAAGTTTGAATAGTTCTTTCAGACTGGCCGTCAGTCTGTGGATGATATGCGGTGCTTAAATTCAACCGGGTTCCCCAAGCCCAATTTCCAGACCACTCCAAAGTACATGCACGTAGCATATCTTCCAAAGTTTGAATAGTTCTTTCAGACTGGCCGTCAGTCTGTGGATGATATGCGGTGCTTAAATTCAACCGCGTTCCCCAAGCACTTTGAAGTCCGGTCAAAAATCGTGAAGTGAATCTTAGGTCTCTGTCAGAAACAATAGAAACAGGAGCACCATGTAATCGAACAATTTCACGGTTAAAAAGATCGGCAAGTTTACTGATAGAATCCATTTCTTTAATAGGGAGAAAATGTGCCGATTTTGTAAGTCGATCGACAACAACCCATATTGCAATATTCTTCCGGGATGTTCTCGGCAAAGAGGTTAAGATATCCATCGTGATATTCTCTCATTTCCACACGGGAATATCCAACGGATGTAACAATCCCCCGATTCGTTGATGTTCAATTTTAACTTTCTAACAAGTTAGGCATTTAGCAACAAACTCGACTACGTCTCTTTTCATCCCGTTCCACCAAAAATGTTGTTTTAAATCGTGATACATCTTTGTGGAACCTGGGTGAATAGAAACGGAGAATTATGAGCCTTGGCCAAGATTTCTTCCTTCACTTTCTGAACTTTCAGAACACACAATCTTTCCAAAAGCCACAACACGCCTTTATCATCAACATGAAAATTAGTTTCAGAATCACCTTGGATCTTTTGTTGTATTCCCCAAAGATCCCCATCAGATTGTTGAGCTTCTTTAACTTTGGAAACGAGGGTCGATTCGACAGTAAGACTACTTAACACTCCGTCTCCAACTCGACAACATAATTCAACTCCCATTCTTTTCAAATCTGTTGCTATTTGGGGTTGAACAGAAAAACATGATACAGGTCCGACACCTTTCCGACTAAGAGCGTCGGCCACAAGATTTGCTCTTCCAGGGTGATATTGTATTCGGACATCATAGTCCTTCAACAATTCAAGCCATCGACGCTGCCTCATGTTGAGTTCTTTTTGTGTGAAAATATATTTCAGGATTTTGTGGTCGGTGAATATGTCACATGTTTCACCGTACAAGTAATGCCACCAAATCTTTAAAGCTAAGATAACTGCAGCTAGCTCCAAATCATGTGTCGGGTAGTTAACTTCATACGACTTGAGTTGACGCGAAGCATAAGCTATAACCCAACCATTTTGCATTAATGCACACCCCAATCCGGATTTGGAAGCATCACTATAAACCTGATACCCGCCTGACCCAGTTGGCAGGGAAAGTACCGGTGCGGTTACGAGTCGTCGCTTTAATTCTTCAAAACTTTTATCCTGATCGTCACCCCATACAAACTTTACTCCTTTTCGTAGGAGTTGAGTCAACGGAAGTGCGATCGTAGAAAAGTTTCCAACAAAACGTCGATAATATCCGGCTAATCCCAGAAATGCACGCACCTCAGCAACATTTATTGGTTTTGGCCAATTAGTAACGGCTTCAACCTTAGTGGGATCAACTTGAATGCCATCCGCTGAAATAACGTGGCCTAAGAATGTCACTCGACCCAACCAGAACTTACACTTCGATAGCTTGGCGTAAAGCTTTTTCCTTTGGAGTGTATCCAAAGCTAATCGGAGATGTGTTTCATGTTCGGACTTCGACTTTGAATAAACAAGAATATCATCAATAAAGACAATCACAAAGTCGTCCATAAATTTTTGAATACTCTGTTCATCATATCCATGAAAACTGGAGCACTTGTCAACCCGAATGGCATAACTATAAACTCATAGTGACCGTATCGAGTTCAGAATGCAGTCTTTGGTATATCTGATTCCTTAATTCTGAGCTGATAATAACCGGATCTCAAATCAATCTTTGAGAAACAACTGGCACCCTGTAACTGAACGAACAAATCATCGATCCTAGGTAAAGGGTATTTGTTCCGGATAGTGAGGCGATTCAACTCACGATAGTCAATACACAGTCTCATGGAACCATCTTTCTTCTTTACAAAGAGTACAGGTGCACCCCACGGAGATACACCGGGTCGAATGTACTCTTTGTTTAATAGATCTTGCAGTTTCTCCTTTAGTTCTTTCAGCTCAGACGGTGCCATACGATATGGAGCTTTTGAAACTGGGCCAACTCCTAGAATAAGATCTATTGAGAATTCAACCTCCTGTTCAGGTGGTAACCCAGGAAGTTCATCTGGGAATACATTAGAGAATTCTTTTACAATTGGAATATCTTCCCATTTAGGATTTGCTTTAGAAACATCCTGGACCACGGCTAGAAACACTTCACACCCACGATCTGTTAGTTTGTGAGCTTTTAAAGCAGAGATAACACATATAGATTTTCGGGGTGGAATGAAGTACATGTTCAGGCTCAATGACATCCCCAAATATAACTTCTTCTTTTTTTGGCTTCCCAGTCAATTGTGACTCGATGTTTAGCCAACCCGTTCTTACAGAGTATGAGATCGAAATCTATCATTCTCATAGCAAGTAAGGTGGCTATCCAGACTTTGTTCTCAATCATCAATGGACAATCAACATATTCATCTTAATGAAATTTAGTTAAATAACATAAAATATAATATGACATAATAAACTATTTCTATCCCATCCTAAGTCTACCCATTTCTCACAGGTCAAACTTAGATTTATTCTACATGTCGCAACCTATGCTCTGATACCATAAATGTAACATCCCATACTAGCTATACTCGCTTAAACGTATACAGAGCAACTAAGTAACCTTTATAGCAATATAGTAATAGTTATAGACAACCGGATGTTAAGGTACATATATAAATATATACAATCCCAAAAGTTTCTATACAAAAGTAAGGTTGTCCGGTAAGTTAGTCTTCAAAATATCCACTCTTGGTCTCTCAACCCGGATATTCCCCAAAACTGTCTCTAGAACCTGCCATGGAATAACAAACGTGGCTGAGCAATAAATCAGTGAACAAATCAATGAAATCAACAATAAACAATATAGGGTAAGTACAAATTATCCCTATAATCATAAAACGATAAAATAAGCAATCGAATATCACAAAGATATAACAAAGGGTTCACGTAATCACCCGTTCCGTGTTTCGTGTTATTCAAGTTCACATAAATCACCCGAATACACTAAACCCGTTGTTCCCAAAGAATGTACTGTTCTATGGGCATAAGTGAGAACTAGCGGTGTGGGCACGACACCCACTAGCCCTCGACTACTATTAAAGCAGTCCTGGTTCTGTTATGTTCCTAGGATATCCATTCGCCCCTATGGCCGAATCAGGGCCAACGCACTTTCCACGCACACACAAGGACGCCATAGTGATTATAGCCACCATGGAAGCATTACAAAGTCGGTGCCCCGACTAAGTGTCTGGGTAAATGATCACAACATATGTGATCTAACCGAATCACAAAGATATAACAACAATCAATGAACAATGTCAATATGGCTTGACTCTATCTAGTCGTGCCATTCTCAGTCTAATAATATCACGGTCATTGGACCAATTCAACAAACCATATTTATCACATTCCATTCGCGCCTCAGCATTCAGAGTAAAACTCAAGAATCGGGACAACGGTCCCTATTAGGAGCAACAAACTTTGGAAAAGTCCTAAGTCGTGCTCAACTAATGGAACACCAAATGGAATTCAACAAAGAAATTACACGATAAAAATCCAAGAATCAACATCAATGAGGTATTTTCGTATCTCAAGTTTACAATTCGTAAATCATATTTGAATGGATTAACCCTCAACAATAGGTCAATCCCGTTCCAAGAAAATAAGAGATCCGTACCTTTATATAGCCGAGAAAATCAAACAAGATGCTCGAATGTCAATGTTTCCAATCCTTGCTAATCAGATTTCCTATCACAAGTAATATATACTTAGAATTATACGAATATTACCAATATTTATTTGATCTACTTAGCCTATTGACATCCTTCTATTAGCTTAATTTAAAGTTATTTCCATCTTTATAGTCTTATAGTTAAATGCTAGTGTTATGAAAGGATGCTAAATGAATCGAACATAACAATCAAAATATTGCAAAGAAAAACTCCCCTGCACATTTCAGCTTCTGTCCGTCTCCGTGTTGGATATATTACTCATACTTAGGAGCTGAATTTCGTGATATTTTCTAAATGAAAGATGTAACTATGCCTATTAGGAATCCAATAGCACTAGATTCATGTTGTTTTAAGCTACGATTGATTTTATATGAATTTTTCACTAACAGTGTGCAGTTCCCGATTTTACAGAGACCAGCTACTGTAATTTGCTATTTTACCAAACTTAAGCTCAAAATCAGCTTTAGTACTCTTCATAACAATTGAAATAGACACACTAAGGTTTCCAACCACATATCACACACCTCAATTGGATCAATGGTTAATTTTATACACCTTTTTAAAGCAAGCTGCAGATTTCGGTTTGTTCCAACAACATCATATTTAACATGTTTAACATACCAAACACTACCATTTGATTTGGGAACCAATCTAAACTATCTATTGACAAAACTAAAGTACTTTGTTTTGGTTTAACAGCCCTTAACATCATATAAATCAAAATCTACTTGAGTTTTAGGTTATTAAGTATCTAACTCCAAAGATTTTCAAAGTTCTTACCTTAGGGATGTTTACAACCTATTCAAGAAGTTGATTCCTTCAAACTCTTCCAATCTCCAGCACCTAGAAACAAAATTACTCACACACTTGGTAAGTATGTCAATCAATTAACCTAAATTTCAAGAATATAAGCTTAAACAATGGTTTACCTTCAAGATTTACCTTCAATTCTTCAAAATATCACCATTTCATCAAGGTTTTAGCTCTAATTGCATGATGGATTTTGATTCTAGGGTTTTAGGTCGATGGAGAGGAAGGAGAAGGTTGGAAATAAATTTATTATTTTCAAAATTGTTTTTATAATTTTCATATTTTCACTTTTGGTCCCTTAGCTTTCATAAATTGCATTTTTACCATGTTTGGAGAATTTCTTCACATTTTTGGTTTAATTATCGTTTCACTTATCCATGTTTAACCCCTCTAATGGTTATGTTTGACAAAGTTAGTTCGGTTTAAGCCCATATGCTATATGTACAAGCATATAAAGCAATGACCAACACCAAACACTAACTTTTCACATAAAATTCGATATGAAATGTCCGGTTATTATATTCCTCCCCCCTTAAAATAAGATTTCGTCCTCGAAATCTAGAAGAGGGTTATAGGACTTACAATTTTTGTAGAAATCTGGATAATCGTTTTTGAACGATTCCTCTTGTTCCCACGTCGCTTCCCGGTAATCTTGATTCTTCCAAAGGACTTTTATATATGGAATAGATCGGTTTCGTATCTTCTTCGTCATCCTCCCGATTATCCGTTCAGGTTCTTCTTTGTATGAAAGGTCTGACTTAATTTGATCTAGCGGGTAGTTGATTACATGTAGGGGATGATAATTATACCCGCGTAACAAAGAAACATGGAAGACATTGTGAATGTGGGACATCTGTGGAGGTAAGGCAAGACGATAAGCAACTTCGCCCACTCTTTCTAGAATTTCAAACGGACCAATATATCGAGGGATCAACTTTCCTTTAATACTAAACCTTCGCGTACCACGGATCGGAGACACTTTAATAAAGACATGAGCACCTGGATGGAACTCTAAAGGTCATCGATGTTTGTCGGCGTAACTTTTCTGTCGAGACTGGGCCTCTCGCATTTTCAATTTTGCCAACTCGACCTTTTCAGTAGTGATCTGAACTAATTCGGGACCCTCAATCTTCCTTTCACCCACTTCATTCCAACATATTGGAGCTATACACTTTCGGCCATATAGAGCTTCAAACGGGGCCATTCCGATCGAAGATTGGTAACTGTTGTATACGCAAATTCAACCAAAAAAAAATACTCGTCCCAATTTCCAGACCACTCCAAAGTACATGCACGTAGCATATCTTCCAAAGTTTGAATAGTTCTTTCAGACTGGCCGTCAGTCTGTGGATGATATGCGGTGCTTAAATTCAACCGGGTTCCCCAAGCCCAATTTCCAGACCACTCCAAAGTACATGCACGTAGCATATCTTCCAAAGTTTGAATAGTTCTTTCAGACTGGCCGTCAGTCTGTGGATGATATGCGGTGCTTAAATTCAACCGCGTTCCCCAAGCACTTTGAAGTCCGGTCAAAAATCGTGAAGTGAATCTTAGGTCTCTGTCAGAAACAATAGAAACAGGAGCACCATGTAATCGAACAATTTCACGGTTAAAAACAATAGAAACAAAATTACTCACACACTTGGTAAGTATGTCAATCAATTAACCTAAATTTCAAGAATATAAGCTTAAACAATGGTTTACCTTCAAGATTTACCTTCAATTCTTCAAAATATCACCATTTCATCAAGCTTAAACTGGATCCATTAAATCCTAATTAGGCAACATAGAAACAAGAAAATATGTTGTCTAAGATAACTTTCATTGATTTTAAAAAAACATTATACAAGTTATTACATTTTCAACTACCTATATTTATTTATATTTTTGACCTTAGGTAACATAGAAACAAGAAAATATGTTGCCTAAAATAACTTTCATTGATTCAAAAAAAAAACATTATACAAGTTTTTACATTTTCAACTACCTATATTTATTTATATTTTTTACCTTAGACAACATATAAACAAGACAGTATGTTGTCTAAGATAACTTTCATTGATTTAAAAAAAAACATTATACAAGTTTTTACATTTTCAACTACCTATATTTATTTATATTTTTGACCTTAGGCAACATAGAAACAAGAAAAAGGTATTGTTTAGTTTGTGTTTAAACTTGGTCGGTCTCTTGAAGCGTAATTGAGTCCGAAGGACTCGTGGTAGAGGAGGTATTGTTTCATTTTCCCGAGAAGTTATTTTGGTTTCCTATCTTTTAATTGATGTTTGAAGGTTGCTTGAGTTGGAGAATCATTTTTGATGGAGATGTTTCTTTATTGTGTTGCTTTTGGGATGATGCTATTATGGAGTAAAAAGGTGGAGATTGTAAGTATTTTACTCCAAAATACATACATATGAGAAAGTCCACAAAATCATGCATCATTTAAAATGTTTTGCATGTGGTGAATTGAAAGTCAAGAAAAGGATATCAAAGATGGTGGCTATGGTATGCAAACACAATTTTTCTTTTTCTTCTCTTTTCCCATGTGAGGATCATGTGGAAGGTGAAGGAAATCAAAGATGGTGGCTATGGTATGCAAACACAATTTTTCTTTCTCTTCTCTTTTCCCATGTGAGGATCATGTGGAAGGTGAAGGAAATCAAATATGGTGGCTATGGTGGCTACATGTGGATGGTGGTTGCAATATATGGATTCCTCCATTTTTCCCTATAAATATGTATTCACTGTCTATCTAAAATGGTATCCTCAATCACTCTCTCCTTTCTCTACGTCTCTCTCTCTAAATTATATATATAGAGAGATAGAAATTTATATTAGACGTAGGCTTCGGTTTCGATTCGATTTCTCAATTGTATTTTCGTTCCAAGTATTGTACTCAAACATCGTGATAGTGAACTTCTCGGCGGTCTCCTCCGCCCGTGGTTTTTCCCGTTTTTAGGTTTTCCACGTAAATACGGTGTCGTCTTTCCCTTTAATTTTCTGCACTTATTTACATACGTGCGTTGTTAGTTCGATTGTTTTGGATTATTTGTTCGTCGGAGTTTTTTGGTAAATAATTCTTTTTCCGCTTGAATCAATACGGTTCTAATTTGGAGCATCGATTTTGGGTTGGTTATCGGAACATTACGTTTCGATTTATCAACAATGAAAAAGATGCATAAAGAGTTTTAACGGACCATTTGATTAATCGGTCGAGTTATAACCATTCAAAGGACCAGTCGATTAACCGATTTGCCCACCTCCAACTGATCTACATAAAGAAATCTTCTCAAACCATGACATTCGGTTCATGACTGCAAGATGAGCACAAATGTAAGCAAATAGATCCCATTCTAAAATCGAAGGAAAAGAGGTCAAATGGAAAAAAGGTTTTCTTACAGTTTGTCACCCTCTTCAAAAGTGTAACCGGATGCAACAACCACCAAACATGAACATATATTAAAGTGATATATAGTAAACATGTAGCATACCTTCCAAACTCGTGAACAACAAATCTCAACTCAAATTACACAATTCAGGGAAGCGGTGTGATTTAGAATAGAGCAGGCCCACAACCAAACCCAAATCACAACCATAAATCCAAAAGAACCTAAAATCATCACAAGATCCAAACCATGTAATAAAAAATAATCTAATCACAATAAACCCAACTTATAACACCCCGGATTTCCGTTTTGTAATCTAGTTACTCTTGTGTTTAAGCGTTGTCGTTAGCACCGCATTTGGTTTGATGTTCGAGTTTGGATTTTGGTGGTTTTGGATTAACCACAATGAACCACGCGAGTTGCACCGCGACTTGAGGTCGCGACACAACCCGCGAAACCCCCTGTTTGTTTGGGTTTTTGTGTTAGCGGGCGAGTTATGCCGCGAGTTGAAGTCGTGGCATAACCCGCGAAGTGGCCTGGCCAACTTAAGGCTTTTCAGCCCAAAATATCTCACTCTCAAGATCTCTCTCTCTCTTCATTTCTTTTCTCTCTCTTGTCTCTCTCTCTAGTTTTCTTTGGATCTTCAAGGGTCCATAAATTGCTAAGTATTAAGTGCATCTAGCAAGGGTTCGGTATAAAAAGCTTCGTCTTTCCTCGGTGGTCGATATCAAGTTTTCGGGTTTTCGTTTAAAAACCTATTTGGGGAGTCCCTACTACCTTTTTCTAAACTTTATACATGTCAAAACTTACATTTTGAACTTCTATATATCTCCATGGTTTCAGATCTAAGTTTACTACATTTTTGACATAACTTGAGTTTTGGGAGATTTTAGGGTTCCCGGTCATTTTCGACTAAAATGATGGGTTCATCTTATTTGAAGTAAAATGATGTTTTACTTGCACATTTATGTGGGTTACTTGAAAGAATGTTTAAAGTTCATTTTTGATGATTTTCATTCTTACCAGAAGTCAAACTTGAAAGAAGCATTTTGTTTATAAAATATTTTTATACCATATGACTATCTATGGTTGGTCACATATGTTGTTGTGACGAGTCTGTACCATTACTAGTGGATCCCTAGGTATTGAGTCGACTTATATTTGGGATGTCTTTTCCCCTCTTTGTAAAAATGGATGTATATGATCCTCGAGGGCCATTTGGTACGGTTATGCAAGACCGGTTACTAGCCATGGATCATATTCTCCTTTATTTGTAGCTATGGATGCATATGATCCTCGGGGGCAATTTGGTACGATTATGTGAGATCGATTACTAGCTAAGGGTCATATGGTAGTCCTAGTGAACGAGTATGACTTGATGCACATGCCGACAAATAAAAAGGGTTAGGCTTAACGCCTAGTGAGCTCAAGAGTTTTAACATGAAAGAATAAATCTTTAAAAGCAAGGAAACCAGTTTAAAGCGAGATCCTTCGAAATAATATACTTTAAAACGTAAACGACACATTTTACCACAATATGCACTTTTAAAGACAATGCTCTCAAACACACGTTTCATATAAAAAATGATGCAATCCGGAACTCACCCAATATGGGGTCATAGTTCGACATTCCAATTCAAGGAAATGTAAATAATATCTTATATCCCAAAACTCCCAAAACACGGGCGGGACATAATACTCGACCCTTAAGTAAAGGAAAACGATTTATAATAATATGGTATGCCATTGGAAATATGTAACTCGAATTAATACTCACGCGATCATAAAGTATAATGAAATCTAAATACCGAAACGTGGAAACGACGCGGTCCATTCGACTTTAATATACGTGGGAAGAACCCAATATTAGAGCCAACATTTACCGTCAACCACTAAAACTCAAATTGATAAACTACCACGAATCAACGATGAAGAGATCCGTATACACCGAGAATAGATAACACGCAAGTAGGCCGTTCACGCGACTTCCTTGCATATCATCTAAACGTTTCCACCTTGGGTGGCGAGAACACGTGAATGGGGTCACCCGCGATATTATTGGATTCTACCCGAACACCCCGACATCCTGGTTCTCATGCCTCTACCAAGCATCATACCACGGACCCCGCGGTGTTACTGGATTCTACCAGAACACCCCGAAATCCTGGTTCTCATGCCTCCACCGAGCATCATACCACAGACCGTTTAACGCCTCTGGCCTTACTCCATTGGAGTTCCACTTTCGAGGACTTACAGGCGTGAGCGCCTATCCAATCTAGACGAGTTCCAACTCTGTGGCCCGAGCCACATATTCCTACTCGCTAGCAAACCCGAGCGGTCACTAAATGTAACCCAAAACCCCAGGCCTTACCAAACAGACAGACTTACGTGCCTATGGATCCAATACAACACTGTCTAACATTACATGACTCCAAATGAATGACCAACGCACTCAAGACATGTAACTCCCCAACGATACGAAATTAATCGTCATCTTATTCAAAACTCCCGCTGGTTATAATTCCGGAAAAATGTCCACACGACTCTTTTTAAGCCAACACCGAGCTAAAATGCTCAAAATCCATTTGATCAATAATTATCGGTCCTCCAAATAATGAAATGTCTTTAAAATAACGTTTATGAGGACACATATCTCAAAGACGATATTAACCCAAACTCCACACGAAAAGGGACTAACGATTTTCCAAAGGGATATGAATGCAAATGTACCAAAATGCATATAATATGAAATAGACTTCATATGTACAATCAAAAATGCATAATTCCTGAGAATAGCTTTTACTTGTACAAAATCACCATGAATGTGAAAACCATGCTATTTACTCGTTAGAACATTCAAAACCCGAATATGAGCATTTTATGAGGTTAACACAACCCAAATTCACCAAATATGAAAACTTATCAAAATACTCACTCTTTGACAAATAACCAAGTAAAACATATTTTACTTCAAAATACTCCAAACTTATCAACAGTTAACCATTTCGTATAAAACACTTTAAAATAAACATTTTGGCATGTACACCGTTTTCACAAATCAACTTGAACTCATCTTGCTAGATTTAGGCTAAATCTAGATTTCACCCAACGAACTCTTTGAAGGCCGCTTGAATCCTCAAGCCGAAAACTTCCAAAACCTATATCCAACATTCCATCCCATAAATAACCATTTTCAACCATAAGGAAACATTCTCCAAACATAAAATACCAAGATCTCAAACAAGATCAAAACCCTAATTTCTCCAAAACCATCAAATCTGAGATTTGAGATATCGAACCTTAAGAAACCACCAATGGAGCAGTTATAACCTTATTACAAGAAAACTTACCCTTGAAGACAAAGAGACTTTCGAGAACACCCAATCCAACACTTCAACCCGAGCTCCCAACCGTTGAACTTGACGAGGAAGATGAAGAAGGAGGTTTAGTGGCTCAAGCTCCCAATTACCTAGATGAGTAAGAATCATGTGGTTTGGGGAGGGAAAACCCCCCAAAATAGGTTAGGGTTCGGTTTTGGTGTTTGGGAGAGAAAAGAGAAGAAGATAGAAGTGAGAATTAGGGAAATGGTTGAGAATCGCGACTCTTAAAAGACCCTGGGACCGACCGCGATTATGCCCGGCGATTGTGCCAGGGCACTATTGCCCAAAATGTACCGCGGGCACACCCCCGCTGGCGATTGTGCCCGGTGATTGTTCCCAGGGCACTCTCGCCAGGGCACTATCGCCCAGAGTGTACCGAAGCTCATTTCGTCCCATTTTCCACATAGACCACCCATGACGCGATGAGGCTTAATGGGTAAGGTATAGGGAATGAAATTCTATGATAAGAAACAAGAATTTCTCAAAGGATTAACTTCACGGGTAGAGATTTACGAGTGTTACACTTTGAATCTGTGCAGAATAACCATATTATTGCAGATGCTGCAGTACCCTTGCAGCAAAGTTGTGCAGAAGGTCTTCAAGTTGTTTTGAAAAGGGGACGTGACGATCAATTCAAGATCTCGGGAAGCTTCATAAAATCAAGTTCTATTGTTGGTGAGGTGGTGTGGAAAAATCATGATGGGATGAAATATTCCCTCATATGTGCCATCGAAGTCTTGTGTCGTGATCAAGGAGTGAAGGAAGTGATAGGGGAAGTATATAAGCATAAGTGGAAAGAGAAACACCAAAATGAGTTGGTGAGGATCGTTCAGGTTGAGGAGCATACTGATGTGCTCTAACAAATTCCACCATTCCTCAAGAAGTTGTCAACAAGTGATCCATCAACTGAAGAAGGAGAGCACCTTACTAAAAAAAATGCAGAGCTTGGTACCGCAACATGCAACATGAGCAACAGAGGCTTCACAACCTACTCCTCATGAGTAGGACAGGTTTAGTCATCTATCTTAGTCTCCATGTTTTTACATTTCAGTTTTTGAGTCTGGGATAAATTTTTCATTTTTAGGTTTCTTTTATTTGCAAGATTGCATGTGTAGAATGTTAATATATTTTGAGTACATAGCCCTAATAATTCCATAGTTGCATGACATTCGCCTAGTATTGGGTTCTTGCTAGAACTAGAATTACTCTTTCTGGGACACAATTTGACTTACACATACTTCACATATTTAGGGGATGATCTAGGCTTTGTTTTCATACACCATTTTAGCCACTTGTAACCTTTTTAAACACAATCCTATGCTTTCATTCTCAGACAATGAGGACATTGTCAACTTCTAAGTTTGAGGTTAAGGGGGTTACAAATTACCCAAAATGGGAAAAACACGTCAATACAAAAGAGCAAAGCTCTCATATGACAAAAACACCACAAATACCTCATAGGGGTAAAGGTGCACAAAAATTGAAAAAAATACTCCATAGGGGTAAAAGAGCACAAAGTGCCAAAAAATGAACATTTTGGTGAATGTTGGTGTGAGAAAAGGCTTGGTGAGAAAAGATATGCCATAAAAAGAGTGACCCTACAAGCTCTAGTGATCCTAAATGAAGTTTGTGTAATGTTTGACAAAGAAAAGAGTCTTGCTAGCATATGGTACATACACATAAATAGGTTATGACAGTCTCATTTTGGATTTATGAAAGGCTATGAATTGTATGTAATATACTCTACACATTGTGTGCACTTACTACTATTATCTTGCAATCATTTCAACTTTGAGTCATTTTCTTAGTTTATTTTTATTGCTTGAGGACAAGCAAAACTTTAAGTTTGAGGTTGTGATATGTATTGAGTTTTCAATACATATTGCGTATTTTTCTTTTCTTTTAGGATTTAAATTTTCTTTATCCCAAACAATTGAGTCATTTTCTTATCTTATTTTATATTTTCTCTCACACATGGAACTAAGTATAGTATTTAACTAATTGTTGCTATTTTGCGTAAAATGGCCTAAAATCCTTTGTTTATTGTAATGTCAGGTTGAATGCTGGAGCATTGGGCTGTTTGGAATATGAAGATTAAAGAGCACTTTTTGGAAGCAAAGGAAATCTTTGACTTTTGTTCTTTCCAAATCTTTGTATTATTTTAGGAAATCGTTTTTGGCTGGAGTAGAAGCAATTGGTTGGACAAAAGTGTGGGTATAACCTTAGTTGGTAGTCCTTTTATATTATTTTTAAGACTCCTAATTTTACCATTTTGCCATCATGGTTTGGTATAAAAAGGAGTTGTGTTCTCTTGTTATAGAGATCTTTGGTAATCCAGCAGTAGGGAGAAATTGACAACTTGAAATTCTCTCTACAAAGTTTAATATTAAGTCTTCATAGTTTTATAATTTGTGTTCTTCATTATTAGTTGCTGCAGCATCACTGCAACATTGCTTGTCTTTATATTTCGTTACTTATTGTATTTACTTTATGTGTTTTACATTTCCGTCATTTAATTTCTGTCATTTATATACCATCATTTACATTATGTCTTTAATTTATGTCATTTACTTTTATTGCAATTTATATTACGTAATGAGTAGCTAATTTTATAGTTTGGGTGTGAGACGAAAAGGGAGGTTGTAAACCAAAAACTAGTGGACTTTGTTCTTCAATAACATTGTTCCACTATGTCATTTTAAGTTTTATAAATCCAAAAGCACTTCTTGACGAATTGGTCACTTCTTAAAGTGTGAAAGTGCCATGGACTTAGGAATAAGCCATGAAAAAGCACGTCAGTTTGAATGATACGGGAAGTATACTTGGAAGAGTTACTAGCAAGGGAACTTGCTATCTTTGTTTTTCAAACCGATTGATTCTTGACGGGTTGATCACTAGTCAAAGTGTAGTAGACTCAGGAATGAGCCACTAAGAACACGTCAACTTGAATGATATGGGAATCGACTCGGAAGAGTGATTTTTAAACAAAGGCATTTGTTTTTTCATATACTTTAAAGAAACCATTTGACACTCACACTGGTCCGGACATTTGCATAGGCATATGTTGATTGAAGGCTAAACAAAAGTGCAATGGTAGATATCCGGAAGGATCCTCTTTAAAGTACATGGTGGAACTTGTTGTTGATGAACTAATGTTATAGCATTCCTATAGCATTGGCCTCCAGAATTTGTGTTTACTCCTCACTTTAAGTCTTGCACCCATTCTATCTTTATATCTTCTGTTAATCATATCACTGTTAACCAACTCAAACAAAGTCTTCAAATTCACCATCTGAAATCTTTTCTTTTACTACACTTTTATTACGCTTTTACACCAATCTCTGTGGGACGATATTCGGTATTTTACCATTTTATTACTTGAAAAGACGATATTAGATCCCGTTGTATACTTGCTTTGAGATTCAATTATCACATGTCTTAGAGGTGTGCAAACATCCGTATCACAACTCCAAGGAGCGGGGTGTTTTTCCAAGATCGACTTACGTTCGGGTTACCATCAAATGAAGGTAATAGAAGAAGACGTTCCGAAGACAACTTTCAGAACGCGTTACGACCATTATGAGTTTCTTGTAATGCCTTTTGGCCTAACGAACGCACCAGCGGTATTTATGGATTTGATGAATAGGGTGTGCCGACCATTCCTCGACAAGTCGGTCATCGTATTCATTGATGATATACTCGTGTACTCTAAGAGCGAGTTAGAGCACGAGCAACACCTACGCGAAGTTCTCGATGTGTTGAGAAAAGAAAGATTGTACACCAAGTTTTCCAAGTGTGACTTTTGGCTTTCTTGGGTCACGTTGTCACTCGAGATGGAGTGAAAGTGGATCCCTCCAAGATTGAAGCTATGATGAATTGGGAGCCTCCCAAGAGTCTGTCAGAGATCCTCAATTTCTTGGGTCTGGTGGGGTACTATCGGAGATTCATTCAAGACTTCTCAAAGATCGCTTCTTTCTTGACAGTTTTAACTCGGAAGAATGTGAAGTTCGATTGGACCGAAACGCAAGAGAAAGCGTTCCGTATTCTGCAGAAGAAGTTGTGTGAAGCTCCAATTCTGTCGTTGCCGGAAGGGTCGGAAGACTTCGTGGTCTTTAGCGACGCTTCGAAGATGGGATTAGGATGTGTGTTGATGCAAAGAGGCAAGGTAATCGCTTACGCCTCGAGGCAACTTAAGATACACGAGAAGAACTATCCTACCCACGACTTGGAGTTAGCAGCGGTGGTGTTCGCCTTAAAGCTTTGGCGACATTACCTCTACGGCACAAGATGTACGCTCTATACAGATCATAAGAGTTTGAAGTACGTCTTTGATCAAAAAGATTTGAACATGAGGCAAAGACGGTGGCTCGAGTTGCTCAAGGATTACGATTGTGAATTGCTTTACCATCCCGGTAAGGTGAATGTGGTGGCCGATGCGTTAAGTCGGAAGGACTATAGCGGAAGTATTCGGGCTACCCATTCAAGAATCGAGTTAGTATCTAGTCTTGTTGAAAAGATCAAGACATCGCAGGTTGAAGCCTTGTTGGAAGAAAATCTCAAGGAGGAAGTCATGACGAAGCAGCGTTTGCTTTTAACGGAAGATAGCCGTGGGGTGAAACTATTTAGCGGTCGTGTATGGGTGCCCAGAGTTAAGGGTAACCGTGATCTGTTGCTTGAGGATGCTCACAAGTCCAAGTATCCCATTCATCCGGGAAGTACAAAGATGTACAGGGACTTGAAGTTCATTATTGGTGCCCAGTAATGAAGCTTGATGTGGCGCGTTATATGGAGCGTTGTGTGACGTGCTCGCAAGTTAAGGCCGAACATCAACATTCGTATAAGAGTCTTCAGTCCTTAGAAATTCCTGAGTGGAAGTGGGAACATATTACCATGGACTTCGTGACGAAGTTGCCTAAAAATCTTCGAGGTCATGATACCATCTAGGTAATAGTCGATAGATTGACTAAGAGCGCTCACTTCTTAGCTATGTGTGAGACTTTACCAATGGACAAGTTAGCAAAACTTTACATCGATGAAGTGGTCTCGAGGCATGGAATACCCTTGTCGATCGTGTCGGATCACGACAGTCGGTTCACTTCGAACTTTTGGGATGGGTTTCAGAAAGAGCTTGGTACGCGAGTTAATTTGAGTACGGCTTACCATCCACAAACCGACGGGCAAAGCGAGAGAACGATCCAAACGTTGGAAGATATGTTAAGGTCTTGTGTCATCGATTTCGGGGGTAGTTGGGACTCTCACCTACCTTTGGTGGAGTTTGCTTACAACAATATCTACCACTCGAGTATTGGGATGACACCTTTTGAGGCATTGTACGGGCGGAAGTACCGAACTCCCATGTGTTGGCTTGAAGCGGGAGAGAAACAATTCGCCGGACCTGAAATCGTGCAAGAGACGGCCGATAAGGTCAAATGCATTCGTGAAAGGTTGAAAGCTGCTCAGGATCGGCAGAAGAGCTATGCCGATAAGAAAAGGTGGTCGATGGAGTTCCAAGTGGGCGACCGTGTGTTGCTTAAGGTATCGCCATGGAAGGGCATTATCAGGTTCGGAAAACGTGGGAAGCTGAGTCCCCGTTTCCTTGGACATTTCAAAGTGCTTAAGCGGGTAGGTTTGCAAGCCTACCCATTTGGAACTGCCACCGGAGTTGAGCAGAATCCACAACACGTTCCATATTTGTTACATTCAGAAGTGTTTGGCGGAGGAAGAAAGCGTCATTCCCCTCTCAGAGTTAAGAGTGGACGAGGGTAACCGTTGTGTAGAAGAACCTGATGCTATCTTAGAGAGAAAGTCTAAGAAGTTGCGTCACAAAGAGGTCACTATGGTCAAGGTGCAGTGGAAGCATCATCGGGGAGCCAACGTGACGTGGGAAGCTGAGGAGGATATGAAGCGAAGATATCCTCGTCTTTTCGAGTAGTTGGATTTCGGGGACGAAATCATTCCCAAGTTGGGGAGGATTGTAACACCTCGGATTTCCGTTTTGTAATCTTGTTACTCTTGTGTTTAAGCGTTGTCGTTAGCACCGCGTTTCGTTTGATGTTCGAGTTTGGATTTTGGTGGTTTTGGATTAACCATAGTGAACCACGCGAGTTGCACCGCGACTTGAGGTCGCGTCACAACCCGCGAAACCCCATGTTTGTTTGGGTTTTTGTGTTAGCAGGCGAGTTATGCCACGAGTTGAAGTCGCGGCATAACCTGCGAAGTGGCCTGGCCGACTTAAGGCTTTTCAGCCCAAAATATCTCACTCTCAAGATCTCTCTCTCTCTCTTCATTTCTTTTCTCTCTCTTGTCTCTCTCTCTATAGTTTTCTTTGGATCTTTAAGGGTCCATAAATTGCTAAGTATTAAGTGCATCTAGTAAGGGTTCGGTATAGAAAGCTTCGTCTTTCCTCGGTGGTCGATATCAAGTTTTCAGGTTTTCGTTTAAAAACCTATTTGGTGAGTTCCTACTACCTTTTTTTAAACTTTATACATGTCAAAACTTACATTTTGAACTTCTATATATCTCCATGGTTTCAGATCTAAGTTTACTACATTTTTTACATAACTTGAGTTTTGGGAGATTTTAGGGTTCCCGATTATTTTCGACTAAAATGATGGGTTCCATCTTATTTGAAGTAAAATGATGTTTTACTTGCACATTTATGTGGGTTACTTGAAAGAATGTTTAAAGTTCATTTTTGATGATTTTCATTCTTACCAGAAGTCAAACTTGAAAGAAGCATTTTGTTTATAAAATGTTTTTATACCATATGACTATCTATGGTTGGTCACATATGTTGTTGTGACGAGTCTGTACCATTACTAGTGGATCCCTAGGTATTGAGTCGACTTATATTTGGGATGTCTTTTCCCCTCTTTGTAAAAATGGATGTATATGATCCTCGAGGGCCATTTGGTACGGTTATGCAAGACCGGTTACTAGCCATGGATCATATTCTCCCTTATTTGTAGCTATGGATGCATATGATCCTCAGGGGCAATTTGGTACGATTATGTGAGATCGGTTACTAGTGAACGAGTATGACTTGGT
The DNA here is from genome assembly GCA_954870635.1 of Arctium minus. Lineage (NCBI taxonomy): Eukaryota > Viridiplantae > Streptophyta > Magnoliopsida > Asterales > Asteraceae > Arctium > Arctium minus. The sequence continues at coordinate 36,678,128 of OX941080.1, read as the reverse complement.
TTCCTCGAGGGCCCTTCCTCACATCGTAGTACGGACCTTTGTAGTTCGTGGCCAAGGATTCCAAGTGTTTTGACTCATAACTCGGATTGTGACCTACTTTGTGTTATGCTACAATCCTTGGTAAAACTGGTTATCTTTGTCATCGTATGATGAGTTTACATTGAAAAGGCCCGGTTGTGGCAAAGGTTTTATTTGAAAACTAAACCTTATTGAAAAGATTTCCTTATGATACAATTGTTTATATCTCTTGAAAATTTATAAACTGTATGTTCTCACTAGACTTTAAGCCTAACACTTTTTCTCAAATGATGTGTATAACAGGTTCCCATTAGCGGTGGGTTGCCAAGGGCTTGAGTGACGAGTTTGGTCTCGGGGATTTTTGAGATGACTAGTATTTATGTTGGGCAATTGTTTAAGTCCCATTCTTTTGGCGATATTGGATTAACAACTGATGTAATCTAGATAGGTTATGTTTAGATTAGTTTGTTGTTGAATTCCATATCCGTATTCAGGTTTTGTAAAGGTTTAGTACATTTCCCCTTTTTGGGAGGTTTATACCAAGTGTTGTTGTCTAATTGTCCAGTTTCCGCATTTAAAATTCACTATGGTTTTTAGGGTGTTACACAGCTTGAATAGTAGAACTTCAAAAGAACACATGAAAATGGAGAAATTAGAGTTCTAATCACCTGTTTGTTGGTAAAATAGAGAGATTTAAGCTTCTAACGCGATGTTGCTGGTGATTGTAGAAGTAGAAAGGGAAGTAATTGTGATAAACAGCCGCTGTGATAGGAAATCGCTTTGAACAGAGGAAATTTTGAAATTGTTCTTAGAGAGAAGAAGTGAGGTTCTAAATGGTGTGAGGCGTGGCGTGGCTAGGCCAAGCCTCAAGGCTTAGGAGCTACGGCGAAGCCATGACGTTTTCAAGGTGTGACTTATGATGTCAAATTTCTAATTCATTTATAATATTATATATAAAAAGGAATGTTTTGTTGTGTTACTCGATGAGTCAATGGTAACACTACACCAAATGTTGTCTTAGACAACAAATGTTAATTGCCTATGTTGCTTAAGATAAGCTTAGGCAACAAATGCTAATATATGTTGTCTAAGTTTCTTCTTAGGCAAGGTGTAGTTATATGTTGCCTAAGTGAGACCTTATGCAACATATGAATAATTATATGTTGCCTCAACTATCTTAAGCAACATCTTCTCTTATGTTTATGTTGCCTTAGTTTTTTTTTAGCGAGTTTTCCTTTGAAACATACTATAAAATTTATTTAAATTAACAAATTAAAAATGTTAAATAAAAACTCCTAAAATAATATTACAAACAATCTATTTTATTGTTTTTGTTGAAAGTTATCTTAGGCAACATATTTTCTTGTTTTTATGTTGCTTAAGGTAAAAAATATAAATAAATATAGGTAGTTGAAAATGTAATAACTTGTTGACGGATGATTTAAAGTTGGCACGTACTTAACTATTACTTAAGCAACATACAAGCGTCAAATCCAAAGAATAAACGAGTCTACCAACGTAGAACCCGAAAAATAAGAGAAAACTCTTATAACTAGAGATAAAATTCTAAAGATAATTTTATTGATCAATAATAAACTGAATATTATGAAAACAATCTATCATATTTATAGTCTAAGCTAATCTAAAAGATAACTTAAATTCAAAACTAATCCTAATCCTAAACCAACTATAAAACTTAATTAGTTAAGCAATAAGAGGAAACTAAATAATAATCTTAATAATATTTATAGATAAGAATAATTATCCTAACTTAAAATAATTAAAATAATAATAATTATCAATCAAGTTATTGGGCCTTAATAAGTCATAAAGGTCTTGTTGTGATATAATGGTTCTTAATAGGATTTAGGGGTTGTCGATTGGTTTTCTATTAAGTCCTATATGGATAAAATTGGTTGTATAAATAAAGTTGTCTGTATTGGTGTATCTAAATTATTATTCGGCTGTTGTGCTAAATAAACCATCTGAATAATCAAAATTACTATTTTACCCTCGGATTTAAACAACATCAAATATCAATATTATTACATCAAGCCAATCAAGAACCCATGAACAACAAACACATTTTTTTGGATCAATATTTTCTACAACTTTTTATAACCTTATGTAGATCAAACTTTTTTACAAGATCTATAACAAAAGAAAAGATCAAGATCTGTAAAGATTACACCACTTGTTCCACGAAATGAAATCAATATCTGAAAATTACCAAAAGGGCAAAGAGATCTCATTCTATTATATTCAAATATTTATGGTGCAGAGCCAACGCCATGGAAAACTACCAGATTGAAATATTTTAAAGCAACTAGATCCAAAATTGATACAGAACCAACTCCATGGAAAACAACCAGATCCAAAATCGATGTAAAACCAATGCCGACTTTAAACAACAAACAAGACTTTGAACAACAAACCAGATCGAAATGAGACTTCTTTCGCAAACCTAAAACAAGAAAGAAACCGATGCATTTAGCCTAAAACAGATCGAGTTCTATAACCACGACAAAACCCAAGGAAGAAGCAAGGGGTAGGAGACGATGGGAAAGGAGACCGCCGGGTTTCTCGCCGGAGAACCAAGAGATCGCTCGAGAAAGAGGCTTAGAGACCGGCCGAAGAACAATACTAGACCATCGTAGAACGATTACAATGCCGATTTATGAGAAGGTTTGAGGGATCTAGGGAGAGAACGATGAACATGCGTGGATCTAGGGAGAAAACGATGAAAATAGCCAAGAGGGTAAAGGTGATCTACTTCTTTTTAATTAGGGGGTTGTTTCACAAAAGGGTATGAATGTAAAAAAATTGGCTGAGTGGATATGACTTCCTTTTTTGGGTTGAGCGAATAAGCCCCTTTCTGCCCCCATTAAGTCACTTCCGAACACTTATGTATGGCTTACCGAATAAGCAATACATGTTATAAAGTCCATTAAGCCGTTACCGAACAACCCCTTAGTGGTTCTTAGTAGGCTATAGTGGGCCTTAGGGGCTGTTTGGTTGGTTTTCTATTAAGACCTGTATGGATAAAGTTGTTTGTGTGGATTAATACATCTGTATGGATTGAGAATGTTTTTGTTTAGGAGGATATTTTATAGATGGAAGGAACATGTTTTTTAATTGGGAGGGACATGTTTGAAAAAAACATTGGTTTCTGCATAGAGCTCCCCCTAGAAGCTTACTGAATAAGTCACTTTCTATATCATTAAGCCACTACCCAACAGTCATACATAGCTGACCGAATCCGCTGTGAGTCCCATTAAGCTCATTAAGCTTCTAACAAACATGCCCTTAGTGGCCTTATTGATCCCAATACACATCACATGCATATATCGGGATTTAAAGGGTTTCATTGGGCCTTAATGGATCTATCGAACTTTAAAGCGTTCTATTGGGTTTTGAAGGTTTCATTGGGCCTTAATGGATCTATCGGGATTTAAAGGATTTCATTGGGTCTTAATGAATCTATTGGGGTTTAATTAATTCTACCGAACTTAATCGGTTCTATTGGCCTTTAAAGGTTTTCATTGGGCCTTAATGGATCTATCGGGCTTGAAGGGGTTCTATTGGGTTTTAAAGGGTTTCATTGGGCCTTAATGGATCTAACAAGATTTAAAGGGTTTTATTGGGTCTTAATGTGCCTTATAACCAATTCTCATGTTTCTCACTGTTAACTTAATTTATCATCGGAACCCAACCCTATATATTGAATACTAAATTTATCATCTTTTTTTTAACAAAACAACATTTATTAACTAAAGTTATTTATTTTAGATCAAAAAACAAATTAAATTAAAAATATTTATTATCTAAAAAATTATTTATTTGAAATTAAAAATACAAATCAAAAGTTTTTAACAAAAACTCAAATTTATCCCCCAAAAAAAATGCGGCAACCCCTCCCCCCCTTTTTTTTCAGTTCCCGCTTCTTTCTTTCCCTGATTCCCTCGCCCAAAAAATTAAATTAGGTTAAAAAAAACTCTCCCTCTTTTTTAGGTCAGTCGATTTCTGATTTTCTTCCCCAAGATATCGCCACCACCAGCCACCAATACCAGAAGGTTCGATTTGGTTCGAATAGGTACAAAGAAGGTTCGATTTGGTTGAGTTCATTTTCATCGTACAAAGAAGTTCGATTTGGTTTTTGAAGAAGGTCCGCCACCACCAACCACCAGCAACGTTGAGTTCGTTTTCATCTTGCAAAACAACAGCGGGTTTGATTTGGTTTTTGAAGACAACAACAGGTTCGATTTGTTTTATGTAGTTCTTATTTGGTTTATGTTTATGTAGTTCTTATTTGGTTTTTGATTTGGAATCTGGAATCATTTAGTTTCTATATTAATCCAATACACTAGTTTGGCTCACATCTTTACAAGATTTGAACCAACCTTATTGTAAAAATTATGAACTTTAATATTGAAGGGATGGTATTTTCGTTATTTGAGTTGGCCTATCTGTGTCGAACGTGAATGACATGTCCAGGGGATTTTTATGATGGGAATCTTATTGATATATTGAACTTGGTGGTTTAAGAGCTCTTAAACCCTGTTTTAGCAGTTCTCAAATGGGGTCCTATGTTATCGTTGACAAAAGACATTCTGTCTTAAGTCAACTTAGGGGGTTGTGGGCATTAGTAAATATTGCACACCTGTCTGATCTTGTTATGAAATTTGTGTGTGTGATTGGGCATGTGTACAATGCCATATGTATATCAACCAGATGCAACTTTCTCTAGTCATACTTGTAAATTAGAATAAGTTTGATGTTTTTAATTTAGCATCGAGTTGCTGGTGTCAATTTTCTCGCAACATGGTTGTATGCACTATGTTTCAGTACTTAGTAGCCCATTACTTTCTATGTGCTTATTTTGGTAGCGATTCACCAAAATATAGAGGTGGATATAAAATAATATTTCTCGAGTTTTTTTAATTTTTGTGCATTGTGATGTTTTCACAGGCTATTCCGCATGTTGTAGCTTTGGTTAGCGCTGCGGATAAGAAGAGCCCTAGGGAAGCTGTTGAGTTCATTTTACAACTTTTGAAGGTGGATGTTTGGTCCAGATTTTTTTGTTATCCTTATGTCATTTATATCTTCATTGTTTTTCTCTTCTTTGCATTCCTGACTGCGGTCTATGCTTTTATTTATCGTGCAGTACAATGAGAACAATGGGAATCCCTACTCTGATGTTTTCTGGCTTGTTGCATTAGTCCAGTCAGTTGGTGAACTTGAATTTGGACAACCGGTTTGTTGACATCTCATGAATCAATTCTATGAAAATATCTTAATAGTTGAATTCTTATTATTGGGGAATATGCTTTTTTTGTGGTGCATGTAGTTTACATCCAACTAGGAACAACGTTACTAGATTTTACATCCAACTTTTTTTACAAAATTTAATCAGAGAGACCAAAATTGAAACAAAGTAGCAATCAAAGTAACCAAAATTGTATTTAATTTAAAACATGAACCAAATTTGATAATGAGTAACAACAACTAAGACAAAAAATGTAATTTACTCCCAAAATCAGTTTGTTTATTTTTTCTTTTATTTTTTAATAAAAAATTAAATTATTTAAATATGAGTTACAATTTAAAACACAATATAAATACATTATTAAACTTAATATAAAATATTAATTAATATAATAAATCTTAATCAATTTATATAGTAATTATTAAAAAAATCGATATAATAATAATTTTAACAAATGGAGACCAATATTTTGATTTTCAATTATAGACACTAATTTAATGACTTCGAGAGTGGATTAGACCATAAAATACCTATATTTTATGTTTTTAGTATAGAAGAAATTCTTCTTTTGGATGGGGTAAATGTACCCATATCTATTGTTAAATGTATCCCTATTTATTAATTTTCTATTCACACAGTCACACATATTAATATCGACACACATATTAATGCCCAATGTAATTTGTCTCGATGGGGATTCGGAGTCCCCTCAACCCTCTGTCCTATCTGCAACGTGGGTGACGAGATTGAAATTCACCTTATGTTCGAATGTTCACTATTGTCTTTAAAGAATATGTGAGGTAGATTAGTCAAAATCTGAAAGCTTTAGCAATGGATCATTGTTGATATGAGTGAAATCTCCAATTGTTAGGTTGACTTATGGGTCATTACTTGTTTCTTCAAGGTAGTGAGCTTCTTGTTCTTTAGACTCCCTATATCTCTTGTAGGTGGCTGCTATAGTGTTGCTTGCACGACAATTCTTGTACTAGTGCCCAACGATGCCACACCTGTAGCAAGGTTCAGTTCCATCTCGTACTCTTTTGGTAGGATCGGTCATTGGTGCTTTTCCTTTTGATTGTCCTTGATTACTTGGACCAGCAGTTGTATCTTTGCGCCATGTGTTGGAAAATGCACCACGACCATTGCCACGACCCCGTCCACGTGATGAATAATTGCCACATGTGTGTGATTCAGTATGTTTGGCTCCCTGTACTTTGGAGTTCTTTCCACCTCTAACGCTTGCATGATTAGATTCGGGAATTTTCTTTGTCCCGACAGGTCTAGCGTTGTTATTCAAAAGAACCTCATTGTGTCTTTCAGCCACTTGCAGTAGGTTGATAAGTTTGTTAAAGGTTGTGATTCTTTTACTATCATACTCCAATTGATACTGATTCATTAGTATGATTGCAGATGTAGGAAAAGTGGAAAGTGTCTTTTGAATCATGTCGTCTTCCATGAGTTCCTTGCCACATAAGTTTAAACTTGTTTTGGGACAAAACATTTCTTTGTTGAAATCATTTACCTTTTTGTAATCGAGTAAGCGGATTTCATTCCACTATATGATTAGTTCAGGAAGTAAAGAGTCATGAATATTCCCGAATCTTCCTTTCAGTGTGTCCCACAGTTCTCTGGGGGTTTTCAGTTGAAGGTACTCCCATCGAAGGCTGGGATCGATATGTCGTCTCAAGAACATTAAGGCATTTGCTTGTACTTTCTCTGATGGTTTGTCATTAGGGTCAGTAGGGGGGTTTGATTGTATAGGTGTAGTCCTTTCCAATAAAGGTAGTCTCTACATCAGATACCCATCTGTGGTATTCAAGTCCTTTTAAATCCAGGATATCAAATTCGGGACGAGTTGGTTCAACCATCTACATAAACAAGACATAAGGTATTTTATTTTATGAAGATAAAACTTATGAAAGTTCATTATCATGGCAATATATGATTAAAAATATGGTATTTGTAAACATTTCTTATGCTCATAATATTATATTTGTATTTCAATATCCGAAAAATGAATCGCTAAACACTTTTGGATTTTCAGGTAGGAGGAGAATCACGAGGATTACTTAAATCCCTACAAATCTTTAAGGCTATTTACACCCGTTTTGACAAAATCTTTCGATGTCATGCGATCACTTTGTTTATGAAATACACTAATAACATTAACAATTTTGTGGATTTGGCATGAGGCCAAAAGTAGATTCAATTAATAGCATTATGGTATTTTTTTTTAGGGGCTTTTGGCAAGAGGCCAAAAGATGTTTGTTTTTAACTTTTAGAATGTAATTATGATTTTTGATAAACAATTAGAATTTTGATATGACTTTTTATTATTTTTTTCTAAAAAATGGGATTTTTAACAATTAAGTTTATAAGATTTTAATGAGATTTTGACATGAGGCCAAAATAAATTAGATATAAACGAGTGTAACTCCCAAAAAATAAATTTAAAAACTATAAATGAATTAACAATTATTTGAATAAAATGTTTAGTTCCTAAAAACATGTTATAAGTTTAAATTGAAATATCGAGCAAAGTAAATATTAATCATTCAAAAATAAACAAAACAACTTAAAATTAACCTATATAAGTAAATAACAATAACAGAAATCAATTAACCAACTAAACATGTTCAAACATTTAAGGAAATTATATTTTATGAAATCTTTGATTTTTATAATGTTGTGTTATGGAAAGGAAATCGATGTCATAAAAAAATAACTATCATTTAATAAATAACTAGTGTTCAGCATCGTGCGTTGCGCGATGATCAAATTTTATATTAACCAAACTGTTAGATTTGTTTTTGTTGACTATTTCAAAAAATATGAAATATGTTGCAAATCCACATACAACAATTTATTTTAGATGAAGATTGGCTTTGAGGAGATTCATTAATAGAGTTACAAAATATATTAGATGTATGATGAAAATTATTAGTAACAGTTGTAGTTTAAATGTTTCTATGTATTAGAGGCAGAGATTTAGAGGTATGTTGTTGTATGACCAAAGAGTTAAAAAAACAATAACATAGCCAACAAAAAAAGGGAAAATAAATGATTAATTAAAATAAAGAAAAGGAAAATGAATGGTTAGTAACATGAAAGGAAAATCAAAAGTTAATTTATATAAATTGCAATAAATTGAATGATTAATTAAGATAATTAATAGAAAATGAATAGTTAATAACATAAAAAAGGAAAAACACATGGTTAATAACATAAACTGTGATAGGTGTGTAAAATTATTAAAAAGATCATCATGTTTAATGAAAATAATATTTACATATGGGGATGGGAAAATCTTTAACATATTCAACATTTTAAAAAATCAAAAATTTGAGATAAAAGGTGAGAATGCTTCTAAAAATAAAAGGTGAGAATGCTTCTAAAAATTAGAAGATGTTACATCATTTCTTTAGAATCCTCATTTATATAGATATAGATAGATGATTTTTTTATATATAATTTTTTACATGTAACCTATAAAGTAAATGAAAAGTTAATTCATTTAATGATATATTTTTATTTTAAAATAATTAAAAATTTTGAGAAAATAACAACTAATTTTTTAAGTTCTCTCAACATACCACATCTTTTGATGTTTCTCCTTTATATAGATATATAGATAAGTAGACAAAGTATAAAAATACAGGTTTAAGTTTGGTGAGGTTATATAAGAGATTATTATATTTCCCGACTTTGTTACAAATCATTGTTATCATCAAAACTCTAAAAGCGTTGTCATAAATAAACCATCAGCTCCATAACATATGAAAAATATAGAAGAGATAATTTTTAACAAAACCCCAAATCCAAACAAAATTCATAAGAAATGTATATCCAAATTAATCTTCTCAAAGTAACCTCAAAACACAAAAATAACTTTTGAAAAATGACATGTTGGATTTGGTGAGGCTACATCAAATATTGTAATACTTTCAAAATTCCATCATCGAATTGTTGTTGCTTTCAAAACTCTAAAAACCCTACAAAAAAACAAACCCTCGGTTCCATAATTGGAAAAAAAAAGCTTAAGAAAAAATATAGAGGACAAAATAAAATAAAAAAACTTTAAAATCTCAATAAATGACAAAAATGAATACATACCCGGATTAGTCTTCTCAAATAATACTTGAAAAAAATAAAAATAATCATTGATAATGACATGTTGAAGTTTGTTGAAGCTACATCATATATTGTAATACTTTCAAGATTTCATCATCGAACCTTGTTGCCATTAGAGTTCTGCAAAGAACAAACTCTCGGTTCCATCATTGAAAAAAAACTTAAGAACATTATAGAAAACGAAAATTAAAAGAAAATAACTTTAAATATCAAAAACAAAAAAGTCAAAATGAATACATACCCGGATTAATCTTCTCGAATAATACTTGAAAAAATAAAATTAGGCATTGAGAAATGAAACGTTGAAGTTAGTTAAGGCTACATATAGATTGTAATACATTTAAGATCTATCATCGAACCTTGTTGCCATCAAAACCTTAAAAGCATTGCAAAGAACAAACCTTCAGTTTCATTGGAAATACATACGAAAAATATAGAATACATAAGTGTTAGGACTGAAAGTCCTATGTGTTGAAAGTGGAATAAAGTATCTATAAGGGTTCGAAATGTAATTAATTAATAGTTGTTTTGTTAGATGGGCCCAAGCCCATAAACCCATTAGGCATGCGTGCCTAAGTATTTAAAGTTATTATTTAGTTCATTTGTTAGGTTAGATGTTTCAGTTGAGTCTCATTATTTTTCCATAACTCTAGTCTATATGTTTACTCTCTCTGATCGGAAATCTTTTCTGTAAACCTGTAACCCTTTGACTTCATATTAATCATATAACTAGTAGTTGTGGCTATATAATTGTTCATCTTTAATAATATTTGCTGCTGACTGCACTGTACTGGGATCTACAATTGGTATCAGAGTAAAGAGACTAAAGGTTTGATCCAGTAAAAGGTTTGTCTAAAAACCCTATTCGATTATCTGCTTAATCTGTTAAGTTCTTGGTTGATCTGTGTCGATTAATAGTTTTATCAATTAATATCTGTTTATGTGGTTTATCGATCGAATTTTTTATTTGAAAAATCAGATTTGGTCTATTATTTTTTCTGGAAAAAGTGAGTATCGATCTGTGTTTGTGCTTGGTATTCTTATCGGTCGTTTGAGTATCTGAAATCTGAGTTGTTTGTCGGTCATTGTGTGTCCAGTGATAATCGATTTTGTAATTTATCGGTCTGTTCGATTTCAATTTTCTGGGTTTGATTTCGGTCGAATCCCAGATTCATCGTGTTCTTCGGTGGTATTCTTCGAGTTTATCGGACTTATCTGTTTATCTGTGTTTGTGTTTATCGGTCTATCTCTTATTTTGTTTTTATCTGTTATTAGACCGATAGGTTATTTGATCGATAGATAACCTTCGACCAGGACTTTGTCACTACCGGTCTTTGATTCGACCGGGTCTTTGCCAATACCGGTCTTTTATTCGACCGGCATATCACTTCGATCGGTACCCTGATTACCGGTCTTTGTCCTTTGACCGATACATTGTCACTTCCGGTCCTTCGGTTCGACCGGCTTTGTTTTGACCGATAATTAGATTAGACCGGTAACCTGCTTTACCGGTCGATACTATCACCCGATACATTATTGTCCTTTGACCGATACTTTGTTTTACCGGTATTTTTGTTCGACCGGTATATTGCTTATACCGGTCCTTTGCTTGACCGGTACCCTGCTCGACCGGGTTTCTAAAAAAAAAAAGGAAAAAAGGGTCAAATTTTTTGTCTCACGATCATTTTGCAGTGCATTTCTCTTAGCCCCCGTACTTCAAGGTTTCAGTAGTTTGTCATTAGTGACCCTAAACTTTCAAGTTTCACACTTTGTCACTTTTGGTCCCTGCACTTTCAAATTTCATCTATTGTCAAGTTTTTCAAAAGCTTGAATTAGATAAGTCGAAATGGTATATTTGTCTGAAGTTCAAGGCCTCAAATTGGAGAACACAAATCTCCAATCATCTTTAACTTTTTACTTAAAGAGGGCAAACCAATATGCTGATGAGAACAACACACTGAAAGAGGAAGTAAGTGCATTAAAGACACTTAATGAAGATCTTCTGACAAAGACTTCTGGGTTGAATGATGAGAAAATACTGAGACTGGAATATGAGAACTCTGAGCTAAAAGGAAAGATCTCTGATTTGGAGCAAAAGATTGCAAAAGACAAATCCGATTTTGAGAATAAAGAGAAATCTTTTGCAAATAAGTTCTCAGATTTTTCCAGAAAATGTGCTGATGAGAAGAAAGAAGTTGAGCTGAAATGCATAAAACTTTCTCAGCAAGTTTCCGATTTTCAGAAAGTATATAATCATTCTTGAAAGAGAGAAGTTTGCAACAGAAAAGAAGGACATTGAACAAAAGAATGTTAGCGTCTTCAAAGAAATATTCGGCCAAAGAAACAATGTTGAGAAGGGATTTGAAGAAGAAAGAAGTATGTTTGAGGCTGAGATCAAAAAGCTTACTAAGAAGTTATCTGAACTATCTGAAAGTGTGCTGAAAGAGCAGAAAACGAAGTTTGAGTTCACGAAGAAGATTGATCTGCTTGTTAAAGAAAGAGACAACTTTGCTTCAACGATTAAAGTGCTTGAACAGACTGCATCAAGTTCAAATCAGAAATCGGTCTCTTCACAAAGGTCAGTTAAATCGTTTGATCAGATTCATAAAACTAACATTTTCTATGATAGCAATATAGATGGTACAGGTACACATCAAAGAAGAAGGAGATACAAAGAAGAGGAACTGGTCTGGAAGAAGAAACCAGTTGAAGATGAGCTGAAAGAAAGAGGATCATGTGTACATGCGTTTAATGCCAAAAGGAACAATGTGCGTAAAGGGAAACCTGATCATATCTATACGAGAGATCAATTAATCAGGTTATCAGGTAAGAAAAATTATTGTTCTTATTGTCGTACACATGATCATATTCACAAAACCAGTGATCATTTCTGGTATGGTTCTTATTCTATTTCCCCCACAAGAACTGCAACTAACATTCGAGGACCCAAATACCAGTGGGTACCAAAACCGAAAATTGATTATGTGTTGCAGGCACCTACTGTCGAGGGGGAGTAGAAGAACAATGGCTTCTAAGTAAATCAACTTAGAACCCGTACTTCAACGAAGTTTGGCTTCTGATCACATGACAGATCAGGACCCGTTCTTCAACGTTCAGACTTGGATATTTTGCAAATATCCAGGGGGAGCTTAAAAGACCTAAATCATTATATCATGATTTGAGGGGGAGCTTAAAAGTAAGTATCTTCTAACTCTAGATCTCTGATTGTTTGGAAGACGAACAACTTTCCAGCATGAAAAACAGTTTCTGAAATGTTCAAATCACTTCTGATTTTCAAAAGGTTTCATGAATCTAGAAGTGTGAATTTAAATGTTTTTCACTTTTTGCACATTAATGTTTAACTGACTGTGTGTTTCTAAAGATCAATACTTGTGTATTATCTTATTCTTATACTGTAACGTATTCACACACACAGGTTCAGTACTTCATTTGTATTTGTTATTACCATGTCTCATAGCAAAACAATTTTTCGATGGTAATACCCCCGTTTGATATTCAATGTTGTTGAGCATCTATCATTATTCTAAATTTGTGCTTTCATTGCTAAACTGTTTATATTTGTTCATATAAACATAATATCCAATTCTTTGATACCCTAACCAGTTTATTTGATCTGATTGATACATTGTCAGATTCTCAAAACAACTCTTTTGATTTCATTTCTTTCATTCAATATCTTTGTTTTGAGAAATCTTCAAAGTTCAATTGCTCAAATCTTATGAGCATACATTTTTGACAGTGTTATCATACATTTTGTGCTTAACTGTTCAAGTTAAACTGTTGAGCAAACCATTCTTTATAGGACTTACATGGGATTTGTGTGAGAACTTAAACAGAACTTCCATGGATTCACGTTAACCAGTGTTTCCTACCCAGGAAGTTATCCTTGAGTGATTGAGGGGTGAGGGGTCTTAAATCAAAGAGTGGGGGAGATAACTCATGCGGTTGAGTTTTTCTCATTGTGCTGAGCGAAAAAATGAAAAAGGAGAGTTTGGTTAGAAGTGAGCTTTAATGTTAAAAAGAAAGAGGGTGTGAGAACAGAGTTAAAAGAATATGAAAACTCTGCACCAAACATTTTCTGAGTCGGGCAACCACATCTACTGATTGGTTCACATTCTTTGGTGACCATCATTGAAACAGACAGTGAGCCCATGCCAACTCTTGCATTAACCCCACCAACCACTCGTTTCTTTCTTAACAAAGAAATGTTTCATTTTTCTTTGGGGACGCAACATATATGCTATCTGATCTTCACTCGGAAGATTTAGATATTGAAAAAGAAGGAAAGTTGCCCCACCTTCGCACCTCTTTCATGCACATTGGGTCCGTGTAATACCTGTTGCTGTCTCAACAGTTTACACATTTTTGAGCCTGAGAAAGCTAAGTAGATTCAATCATTCTACACTTGCACGTACACATAAGGAATGAGTTTTCTTGTCATAACATTCATAGAAAATTCCTTTGTGGTTTTTCGATGATTGAATAGAATCCCTGGGGGAGTGAACATCACAAAAGCTCCTTTCCAATGTACATCTGTTGTACAAAGTGGCTCTGTGCTACTTACAGGCATACTAACTGTATCATCTGTTGATTCAAGTTTCCAATTCCTATTATATCTGAATTTGAAAAGATTCGGATATATACATTTCATGAATTGACGGATACTCAAATCACAGGGCGGAGATTGTCATATTATCAAGGGAAGGTCAAAGAATGTGTTGAAATTGAAGAGTTTTGATGATCTTGATGCTCACAATCATAAAAAAGGGGGAGAAAGTTCAATTTCAAAGTTTTAAAGAAAGAAAGAAAGAAAGTTATTTCTGAAGACAGTCTAGAGATCAAAGAGATGAAGATTTCAAAGTTTGAAAGAGATGAAGATTTCAAAGTTTGAATTTTTTCTTTTCCGTATCATGTGGTGTTTGCTACAAGTTTGTTTATCATTCCTCCTATGCGCTGATTGAAGCAAGTTCTTGAGATGAAAGTCTATTCAACTCGCTGTTCAAAGACAGATTCTTTTTTTTAAACTGAAGTTGCACCGTGGAATATCACGTAACTCTCACATTATCTTTCTTGTGTGCTGATCCGATGTGATTGAGTTTTTACAGTTAAAAGTTGCGTGATAGTGCATTCAGTCGAGGCTACTGTACATTGAATCTGGTTACAAAGTTGATACTATGAAGACCAAGAGCTTTATTCAAGGGGGAGCGTTGAAAGACATGAAGTCAAGCAACACCAAAGTTCTTCAAAGATTCAAGAGGGAAAGAAGATCAAGGCCTGAAGTTTATCAAGTTGTTAAATGCTTTATTCAACTTTAGGGGGAGATTGTTAGGACTGAAAGTCCTATGTGTTGAAAGTGGAATAAAGTATTTATAAGGGTTCGAAATGTAATTAATTAATAGTTGTTTTGTTAGATGGGCCCAAGCCCATAAGCCCATTAGGCCTTCGTGCCTAAGTATTTAAAGTTATTATTTAGTTCATTTGTTAGGTTAGATGTTTCAGTTGAGTCTCATTATTTTTCCATAACTCTAGTCTATAGGTTTACTCTCTCTGATCAGAAATCTTTTCTGTAAACCTGTAACCCTTTGACTTCATATTAATCATAGAACTAGTAGTTGTGGCCATATAATTGTTCATCTTTGATAATATTTGTTGTTGACTGCACTGTACTGGGATCTACAATAAGTAAAAAAAAATTGTAAAATCTCAACAAAAAAAATACATACCCACATTAGAAGAAGAGATTATGCAATAGACAACTCATGAGAAAGCAAAATGATGCATTGAGGAGTTAACGAAGGATTTCAATGTTTAACCTTATGAAATGAAGATGTGATTGACTTTTACTTTGTTGGTACCATTTATGATTTCGACGATGGTGTTCTCGCAAATGTTGTTCTCCAAGGTTGTTGTCAACAACCTTAAAATAGGAAGATTTTGAGTTATTTGGCTTTAATAAGATCAATAGTTGGAGGAGATAGATGGTTTGGAGTTATGTCACTTGAATTAAAATAGAAGAAGATGAATGGTTTGAAGTTGAATGCAAATACTAAAAAAAGAAAAAAAAAACATAAATTGATAAAAAGATTGTCGTGGATATTGAGAGAATGAAGGAGAAAAAAGAAAAATAAGGTTTAAGACTTTAAGAGATGTCACTTCAACACCCGTGGTTTCTATTTTAATATAGATATATAGATTGATATTGATATATTGATATGACATATGATACAGATATAGATATAGATATAGATATAGATATATGGATACTAGATAGAGAAAAAAGAAAAATAAGGTTTAAGACTTTAAAAGTGTTGCATCTTAATGGTTTCAAAATTCTCTTAAGAGCCCTGATTTCATTATAAACAATTAGCAAACAACAATATTTCATTTTACGCTATATCATAAAAACCTCTTAATCATTCAGACCACTTAATCATTCTGCACTAAACCATTCAGCAACTGTCAAACAACCTCTATATCTAAAACAAAACAATATAACATAAGATAGTAAATCATACTCGCAATTAAATATTCATGTATCATTAACAATAAAGTACTAATTTATTCATATTCACAAATTTAATAATTAAAAAAAATTGAACACCATAAATTCAAAAGAGTTGTATTATGAATTTATAAACCTTATCAAACTAACATTGGTGATAGATGAAAACTTTCATAAAAGATGGTTTTTTAAAATTTTGGATAAATACACTTCTTTGTTGTTGTTTCTTCGAAAGCGATAATCATCCTTAATTAATTAACAATATAATTTTATTTTTAATCACCATTATATATAAAGTTCACATATTAAATAAAACTAAAAGAACAAGTTCAGATAAATAAATGATTAACGGATATAAACAATAAAATTAAATGATTCAATGAATAACTAAATTAAAATAAATTAATTAAGTTATAGTGTCACAATCAATATCAAAGATTCAATTAAAATTAGGGTGGAAGATTCTATAACATGTTATAAAATTAATTACTTTTTTTTCACCATAAGCGTACAAGTTTTTTTCTTAATTATTATAGAAAAATCACTTTTCATAGGCTTTTGTTTTAGCAAATAAAAAAAAATATCATAAGCATTCATTCATCAACAATAAACAAAATAACATCAGATTTTGGTTAAATAAAAAATAATTGCAACAAATTTGCACCAAAAAAGTGAAATTAGCAAACAACATGATAATATCAAAATGAATCATACTTTAGCTATTATAAAAAAAAATCTAGAAAGAGAGGAATAATTATATCTGACCTTTGATTTTAGCTATGGAGGAAATTTTATTCAACGTCAATTAGCTTTTTGGAGAGCACGTGCTGATAACGTGTAAAAGAACAACCAATATAGAGAGAAAACAAAAGTCGTCTATTCTAATTAATAATGAACCCTTTAAATAGGGATGGTTTACAAGAAAAAGAAATATACAATATGATAACTCTTATTACTAATAAATTATTCTTCAATCAATTCATTTTTGATGAAGGCACAATATTTAAGTGGGAAACTGGAATTGTAACCCCTTTCAATGTATTTCGGACAATTTGTAACCTAGCGTCTTGTTAGGTTTTTTCTTTATTTTATTTTGCTTCCTGCTGTTCAAAAAAAAATAACGATACACACTTTTTATATTTTTAATATATAATTTAAACTGTTCCTGACATAAAAATTGGTGCCGATAACATCACTCCCTTCTTTATCCTCAAAATATGTATAATAACATAACTCTAAAGTATATATTTTGTTTTCCATGCTCCAAAATAATATTAAAAATCTCATAGTAAACTACAATTGTGGTGCATGTAGTTTACATCCAACTAGGAACAACGTTCCTAGATTTTATTAAGTAAATAACAAGAGAGATCCCTTGTCTTTGTCGCATACCAATGTCTAGAATAGCATGATAGAGGCCCTAATCATATGTTAATAGAGAAAGCAGATTCAGAAAGAAAGCGAGTCAGTTTAGTCTATAATCTTGTAAAGTAATGGTTATTATGCTTTTTACATTTTACTCTTGAGATGATCCCATCACTTAACATCATTTAAAAATTCTTAATTAAGGGGTATTTTTGTTAGTTTACCCATTTTATTTTTGTTCTCTTATGTTGTCTTTTACCCAAATCTAAAACTAATGACCAATTGTGTAGTTAATTTTACTTTTACCTTTTTCCTTTTTTTTTAATTACATAAAATATGTGATGGATAGAGGAGTTGTATGGGGTTACACCATGTAAATGGTTTGCATTTGAACCACACCTTATATATATATATATATATATATAATAACCACACCCTATCTATCTATCTATATATATATAAATATATATATATAGGGTTGGGTTCCGGTGAGACCAAGGGTTTTTCATGAGACCCGTAAGACCAGCTGATGTCCGTTGATCAAATTTACAAGCTGATGATCTGATGGTTGAAATCCTACATTAATTTTGAATGTGCAAGGGTATTTTTGCCATCTTTTTTCTATTTTTTGCACGTGATAGAAAACAATCCCTCTCATTCCCCTGCCATCGTGTTCCTCCATGAACTCCGCCTTCTTCCTCTGATGAACTCCGCCTTCTTCCTCCGATGAACTCCACCTTCATCATTCGACGAACTCCGATTGTATTTTCCGATTAAACATCTTCATTGGTGTTGTCTGTCTTCTTTGATTGAACATCACCAATCTCCTATCGATTTCAATTTAGCAATTGCCATTGATTTCGCCTAATTTCTTTACTGAACTGCTACGCTTTCATACAAGTAAGAAAATCTTATACATAACATAATTTGCTTTTCGTTTGAGTAATTTTCCTTCTTTCTTTTCTTTAATACATGTAAGAAAATATTATAGATGATTTGTAAGAACGTCTGCCTTAATCTAGGGTTTACTTTTTTTTCAAGTAAAAGAATGTCTAACGAAATCACGGGAACATACTGATGTTTTCAACGATGAACAATGTAATCAAGGTCATTGGTGTCTTTTGATTAATTGGTTTTAATTTGTGAAGGTTGATTAACTGGATGCAAAAATTCAAAATTTCACAATGAATGTTTCTACATATTTTGATTTTGAGGAAAATAATGTCTAATGAAGATGATTGGTAGAACATCTTGAATGCGGCTTACGATGGTGAACAATGTAATAAAGGTCATCGATTTCTTTTAATTGATTGTTTTCATTGCGAAGGTTCATAAATTGCATATGCATGTATTCTTTAACTAATATCTTAACAATTAAGCTTTGGCACACATTTCAGCCCCTCTAAGTATCATTTAACAATTGCAAAAGTAACCACCATATTGAGGATGAATTGGGCATAACCTGGTTGAATTGAATCTAATTGATGCTAGTTGAGAATAAGCAGTAGGAGGTGGACCATATGGACTACCAACATAATCATCGTTAGTTGCTTTATGGTACCCATAACCTGCATTATTTGTTGTGTACCAGGGTACTTACTATTACTAGAATCCGATCGTGATTATGCATATCCAGATGCTTGTTTCCCTACACCAGTCTAGAAATAGGGTGGCCGCTTTGTTGAGGATAGCCACCATAGGCTTGCTGCATTGGTCCACTTGATGCACATAGGTAAGATTTGAATTGGTGCAACATTTCGAGCATATGATAAGAGGTCGTAATAGATAATATCTCTCGACTAACTTGGCATGGGTTGACCATAAGGTTGAACGTATGGACCCTATTATGGAATGTATTGATCTTACTGCCCCTAGATAGGATTAGTACCTCGTGAGCAAGGTGAAGTTGTAGGACCATGTGGTTCATATGGATGTCGGACAGGTACTCGTTAGCTTCACCATGGTCATGACCATAACCCATAAGAAGTGGATAAGAAGTTCGTTGCTGGAGATAACTATAATTTGCTTGGGATGGGAGTGAACATAACCCTTAGGTTAAAGTCTATGGATAGGAGTTAGGTTCAACGATAATTAATCTATCGCTTTCTATTCAGTTAATAGTATGTCTAATGATGATGAACACCGTAACATGTCAAATGATGTTTGTAATAGTCAAGTTTGTAGTAAATGTTATAATACATAATTCATCTAAAATCTAACTTTCACATTAATTCTGTTGTGAAGGTTCATATAACTCTTGTGTTACTTGTTTACATAATCTATTTAAAACAGAACCTTCACATTAACTCCACTGTGAATGTTCATAAAATTGTTGTATTACTAACCTACATAACCATTTAAAATTTAACCTTCACATTAACTCTGCTGTGAAGGCTCATATGATTGTTGTATTACTAGCTTACATAGTCCATTTAGATCTAAACCTTCACATTAATTTTGTTATGTTCATATGATTGTTGTGTTACTAGTTTACATAATCCCTTTAGAACCGAACATTTACATTAACTTTGCTATGAAGGTTCATATAGTTGTTGTGTGAACGTTCACATTAACTCTGGTGCGAAGGTTCATAAATTTTTACATTATTGGCTTACATAAACCATTTAAAAATGAACCTTCATATAATTGTGTGTGAACCTTCACATTAACTCTGGTGCGAAGGTTCATAATTTTTTTGTTATTGGCTTACATAATCCATTTAAAATTGAACCTTCACGTTAAATTTTTTGTGAAAGTTCATATAATTGTTATGCTACTAGCTTATATAAACTATCTAAAACTGAACCTTCACATTAGCGCTGCTATGAAGATTCATAACATTGTTGTTATTAGCTTAAGTAATCCATTTAAAAGTGAAATTTTACATGAACTTGTGAAGGTTCATTTATTTGTTGTGCTACAAACTTATGTAATTTATTTAAAACTGAACATTCAGATTAACTGTACTGTGAAGTCAAAAGTTGTTGATGGTTCTTTACATATGTTGGTTAGATATGTGCAGGGCATGATGAGTTGTTGGTACGAATCTTTGTTGATTCATCAATATGGCCAAATTATTTATCAGGGGAAATGGTTTCTAACTGCTTGCTGATGTCATATGGTGTTGTTAAGAAGGTGAAAGCTCAAAGGATTAAAAATATTTCAACGACGTTGAGATTTGTTCAATGACTGAATATTCCTCGGTGATTAATAATCAATTTGAAGTTGGGAACTGAGTGGAAAGTTGAAGCTGAAGGGGTTGTGGCACTTCAACAATGAACAATGAATGCTACAAATCGTCAAAAATATTTATGGAAATTTGGAATTCTGGTTAACTTAACAAAATATTATTTTATAGAACTTGGTTGAGGTTTTTTTTTTTTTGTATTTTTAGTTGTTTATATTTATCTTGATGATACTTAAAAAGAAAAGAAAAGAAATATATTTTCGTGTTATTGGCTTACATAATCCATATAAAACTGAATCTTCACATTAAGTTTGTTGTGAATGTTCATTTAATTGACCTTCAGGTAATAACAATTTCAATTGCAATTTTGTATAAGAAATTTAGTATCATTGAGATAATGGATACTACATTTGTAATCGGGTTATACAATTTATTTAAAAAGAAACTCGAAACAAACTATCAAAACAAACAACTTAACCTTTGCATTAACTTTGTTATAAAGGTACAATCAATTGATACTAATTCTACAATCTGGGTTATACAATGTATTTAAAAACGAAATTAGAAACAAACTATCATCACAATTATCTTAACATTCACAATAAACTTGCTGTGAAGATTCAATCAGTTGATGTGAAGGTAAGACAACTGATACAAGAAAGTTAATATCACTAAGTGAATTGATGTAATTATGACTAAAACTTTACTTGAAAGTCAAAGCAATCTATAAAAACTTTGTAGAAGGAACTTCACAAGCAATAACCTAAACCTTCATAAAGTATTTGTTGTGAAGGTTTTGAGGTTGTCTGAAAGTTGATTATATGTTCATCCATTAAGTTCGGGGCAAACTTTCAAACCAATCTACTAAATAATTACAGAAAGTATCTCAATAACAATGTTTTAAACCATTATGATAGTCCCAAAGAAGTAAACAAGTATTGTAGAAGGGGGGGGGGGGGTTGAATACAATAACACAAAAATTACTTAATTTTAATTCTTTTATTGATAATGAATATCAAGAATTACACAAAGAGAAAATAAAGATTGTTGCGGAATAAGAATAGATGAGAACTACTCTAAACAATCTAACACTTAGAAGATATTAAGAACACAAAGACTTAAACCTTAAGAAAAAGAAAGACAACTATCAACCTGCTTGAAATCTTGTGAATGCCAAAGCTTGAGCTGAAAGCTTAAGTAGCAAGGTGCTACTTCCATCCTTTATATACTCTCCAATGTAATGAGTGCAAAGGACAAGTAGGAGTAAAGGCTTTGGTGGTTGAGAGGTTGACAATAAATTATAAGATATTTGATGTGACTTGTCACAATACAAAAGGTAACCTTTGTACTATGAAAGTACAATATCAAATATAAAATATTCAAGGGACAATCTTTTTGAGATCTATTAGAAAATAAACATCTAATCAAATTAAGACTAAATGTAAATCTTCTAAAGGAAGAGAGAAGCTTCCATTCCCATTGTCAGAAGATCATTGGGAAAGAGGAAGTATGTCAAATCATGAGGTTTTAACATAAATGCTCGTACTAGATAAAAAATCAATCTGTACGAGGAAAGTTACCGAAGAAGGAATTCGGTAACTTAGGTATGTGCCGAAAGAGAAACTTGGCATAGAAGGAATGAATGCCGAACAGGTGAAGGTTCGGCAGAAGAAAGTTCTGCCGAACATGAGAGGATTCGGCACAGGGGAAGTTGCCGAATTGGAATTGGCAGGGATATGATCTGCCGAATTGGAATCGGCAGATTATGTTTAGTTCACTCTTGAAGTCCATCTCAATCCGCATTGTAGACTTCCTTCATGTTGGATTCGGTTTATCTTCGACTCACCGATCTGTTAAACTAACTAAGCTATTACAAAGAACCATAAAACAAAATACAAGGTTCAATCATCAATCAAGACTAAGGAGAGGTTATCTTTAAATCTTAGATGACCCAACAATCTCCCCCTATTTGATGATAACATCTCATACAACATAGAAGTTAATGAATAATGCATTTTGACCCTTTTTCATATTCTTTTGGGTTCTTTTTCACATAGACCATTCTTTTTGTTTATTTTTGGATTTTCTAGAGTATCCGATATTTACAAGTATAAAAGAATGAAATAAATATTTGTACAAATTATTTACGATAAGACATAAAAGCTCAATGTATTAACCTTTTTAAGAAGATTACAATACAGAGGAAAACAAAATAAACTATACCGAATTTATTCAAAAGAAAAATGCGGTTCAGCATCCCTCTTCTTTAGTTCATCGGTAGTAGCCACATAGAAATCCTTAGCCGACATTGGAATTATTTGAATAATCCCGTGGAGAAAGGTTGTGTCGGCAATAGGGATTTGGCTTGATCTGAAGAATGAGATCTGCCCAAGCGCGTTGTTGAAGAAGATACCATGAGTCGGCTCAGAAATCACAGTTGTTGAAGGATGAGGAACCGGAATAGGTAAAGAGAGATCAAGATTTGAAGTATCCGGGACCTTTCCTTCTTTAGCCATTTGGGCAAACACGTCTTCCTTTTTGGATTTCGACTTTGATTTGGGAGGAGGACGACCAGACATTAGATTGTTGATAATCTCTTCTTCGGCAGGAGTATGGACAATGTTGTATCTTTTTCGGTAGGTTCTGAACTTGGTTTGAAGATCTGCAATGTATTTATCAACCTCAGCTTTTGCAGAGCTTTGGCTTTTTAACAAGCAGATACCAATTTCTACCCATTCTGATACTCCAAACCGAACAAGAGAGTCTAGTCGGTCCATAGACAAAGAAGCATCATCCCTGATAATCTTTAGCCGAATAACCTTGCAGCTTGCAGACGGTTTGATTATTTTGACATCTGTGATTTTGGCAGAGCACCGACGTCTGTTGAGGGTTTTTCGGTACCAATCGACACACATAGTCTTTATTTCCTCATTTCTTTTCGCCGAGTCCTCTAGAGCGCTCATCTGAGTTTTAATTATATTGGTAGGATCTTCTTCAGCAGCTATCTTCAACGCTAGCTCGACATCTCTGTCTCGAGCAATCTGGGCAAGCTTTGCAGCTTTCAGTTCTTCTTCAGATAAGCCTAGATCAGAAGAGGTAACCTTTGGAGGAGGAAGATGAAGACCAACACCATCCACAGCTTTCTTTAAAAGAGCATCTTTACGACGCTTTTCTTCAGCAGCTATTTCATCCGGTGACATAATAGCTTTGCCCTTATCCTTTTTGGGCAGTTTCTCCCCCTTAGGTTCTTCGACCACCTTGGGGTGATCGGTTCCCTTCTCGGTAGCAGAAGGTTCGGTAGAAGCAGATGGTTTGGTTTCGGCAGTAGAGGGTTTTTCCTGACTCGTGCTGATGTGAACTTGAGAACGGAGTTGCTCCCCCTCAGTTTGTTTCTCCCCCTCAGTACGAGCCGGGGAAGAAATACTGGATCTGGCCGACACACGGCCTACTCGCCGATCAATACGTTCCAAAACATGGCGATCAGCAGGAGTGAATGCAGACTCAGTGATATCAATATCAAGAGACTGAGCACAATATTGAGCAATATCGGCAGGCAGAGAGTCAAGACGCCGATTTAAATTCTGCAAGGCACTGAGAATGTCAGAATTAATAGACTCTTGAACCGAAGTCTGCTGCCGTAGACGGATAAGATCCTGATCCCGAGCATCCGAGGCGGCCTTCAGAGCAGCCATCGATAAGGTCAAGGACGTATTTTGATCATTAAGTCTGACCACCTCCTTGAGAATAGAATCCATAGCTGCGGATAGAGGAGAACGAAGACCGGCAATCTGGTTGTGCATGACATCCAAACACTGAAAGATGTCGCGATTAAGAGCGACAACCTCAGAATTTTTCTCCTTGACGAGCTTCAGAAGTTCCTCCAAAGAGATGTTGTTGGCGTTCAGAGAGTCGAGGAGCGCCGGTTCACGCAAAGACTGGCGAAGCTTTTCGAACTGGGTACCAAGCATTCGTACCTGCCGATTGGTGTCACTGATGTCGGCAAGTAAATCGGCAGATATTGTGACCGGTACATGGGTAGAAGACCCAGCCATTTTTGTAGGAGATGGTTTGGGTGAGGGAGATCTCTTTGGTGGTGAGTTCTTCGACGATGGTTGAGGGGAAGGGGAGTTCATCGGTGAGGAAGTGGGAGAGAATAGCCGTCGGTACATATCTTGGGATGAAACCCCAGTTTGTGCAATATCAACGGGACTGACCCCGGGTGATAGGTTGTGCGGTGAAGAAGCAGAATGTCGGTCCGGAGAGAAGACCAACTCATCTTCAACCTCCACAAAAAAAGGAGGAGGAGAAGGAATATTTGGGGACTCCTTTTGGACATCCAAATCTTGTTGAGAAGGTTTGGAGAAGGTGGGAGTGGGTTTAACGGATCCCCGTGGCCCTGGAGGGGAAAGTTCAACATCTACCGATTGTTGAGAATCGGTAGATGGAGTGTGAGTTTCGGCCGAAGGTTTCCTAAGTTTCTTAGAACGAGACTTAGGAGGGGATTTTGAGCTCCGTCGCTTAACAGAAAGAGAAGGGGGTATGACTGGGGTAGCCACCGAAGGATTCGTCGGTGGCAGAGTCATGAGAGCAAGTGCGACGTTTCCGGTGGCCTTTTTCTTTTTAATAGCCACCGACTTAGCTCGGGAAGGTTTTGGGGGAGAAGGGACCACCGATTTGGATGGCTTAGGAGAAGATGAAGGCCTTTCGGATTCACCTTCGGCAAGCGTTCCCCAAATCGGATTGGGAGAAGAGATGAAAGAGAGCATACCTGAGGTGAGCGTAGAGTCGGTAGGCTTTATCGGTTTGAAAATAGATTGCTTGCTAATTTGAGAAATTGGCAAGTCAAACTTGATCATCGGTTCGGGGAGAGCAGCATCGGCACGCAGATGTGCAGATAGCTTGTGGTTGATGATGAGAGAGATGAAGCGGGGAAGTGCCACATTGTGATTTCTGGGAGGAGGATGGCGGTGATCAAAGAATCGAAGAATACCTGTGCAAAGTCGATCCTCCTCATAAAAATAAGGGCATGAGCAAGACGAGTGATAGCTGCCGGAGATTGATCCCATCCCGAAGTTTTGTGGGAAAGACAGTATAGGAGGTGAGAAAAGAAGTAGTTCCAAAGTGCACCCATATTCTTTCGAAGGAGAGTGCCGGAACCCTTGGTTTTGCCTTCGTGCACATACTGGAGAGCGGTAACAACTTCATCATGCTCTTGATGAGTAGGGAATGGAGCATATACATTAAACTCTGGTATTTGGAGAACCGAGCGAATATCATCCACCCCAAAAGAGAGATCGGGGTGTTCTTCAGAGGATAGAACGGAAGCAGACACCTGGTGAGTAGTAGAGTCATACTTACAGGTCAACCAAAAGTTACCAAGGATCATTTTGCTCATCTTGGTGGATGAAGTGAGAGCATGGCATATTGGAGATCTTTGGAGAAAGATAGAGACTTGGTTGAACTCTGGGTGATCAGCATCCGCAGAGAGACGAGCAACTTGGTTGCAAGCAGGGAAAGTGAGAGATTCACGAGTGAGAGGAGTATCCTTGGAAGCCTTAGTTGATTTGGAGGATGCCATTGAAGAAGAAGAGAAGTGCAGATTTAGTGTGTCTTGATGAAGAAGATGAGAAAATAAAGAATAAAAATGAAAAGAGAAGAAGTATTTATAGGTTTGAAAAAGAAGAGGGAAAGGTGAGAATTCAAAAGCCAAAAAAATAATGGTAATGATGGTACGACGCAAACGTGCGTAATGGGGAAGTGGAATAGGCGAAAAACGGCTGATTGTCAGGTCGTGGACGTCCCATCTACTGACGCACGTACCCTGAGATGCCACGTGTCAAATTTGCATAGGGTAAAGAGAGTGTGCCGATGATAGTCGGTATGTGTGATGTAGATAAGGATGACACCTCATACAACATACCGAAGGAAAGAGCTACCGAAATGAATAGGTACCAAAGGAAAGAGCTACCGAAATGAATAGGTACCGAAATGAATAGGTACCGAAGTATGAAAGCTATTTCGGTAGATAAATTCGAATATGAAAGTTACCGAAGATTGAAAAGATAGATACCGAAATGGTGAAGGAGTTTCGGTAGGAAGAGAGAGTGTGTACCGATGTTAGTTTCCGAAAGATAATCTTCGGTAAGGAGGTACCGTAAAAAATTTTTTTTTTTTTTTTTTTTACGATAAATTTAACATACCTAAGGATCCCACAAGGAAGTTGAAACGTGCCTCATCCAGTGGTTTTGTAAAGAGGTCTGCAAGTTGAAAATCTGTAGGAATGAAGTGAAGTTCAATATCACCTTTAGAGATATGATCTCTTATAAAATGATACCGAATATCAATGTGTTTAGATCTGGAATGCAGCACTGGATTGTTGGCAATGGCTATGGCACTGTAATTGTCACATAGAATCGGTACATGAGAATAAACTTTGGCATAATCTTGTAGTTGGTTCTTCATCCACAAGATTTGAGCACAGCAACTTCCAGCTGCAACATATTCGGCTTCGGCAGTGGAGGTGGATACCGAATTTTGCTTCTTACTGGACCAACTGACTAAGTTTCCACCTAGTAATTGACAGCTGCCAGTTGTACTTTTTCTGTCAACCTTAGACCCTGCAAAGTCAGAATCTGAATAGCCAATTAGATCAAAACCTGAGTCCTTGGGATACCAAAGACCAAGATTCATGGTACCCTTTAGGTACCGAAAAATACGTTTCACAGCCGCCAAGTGAGATTCCTTGGGATTGGCTTGATAACGTGCACAAAGACACGTAGCATACATGATGTCAGGTCTACTAGCAGTAAGATAAAGAAGAGACCCTATCATTCCTCTATAATTCGTGATATCTACCGACTTGCCGGTGGAATCTGCATGAATTTTTTGAGGTGGTGCCATTGGAGTTTTCATGGGAGAACAATTTTCAAAATCAAACTTTTTCAAAAGATCACGAATATATTTATTCTGACAAATGAAAATACCTTCAGAGGATTGTTTAATTTGAAGACCAAGAAAGAAAGTAAGTTCACCCATCATACTCATCTCATATTTGCTTTTCATGAGAGAGGCAAACTCTTGACAAAGATTTTCATCAGTGGCACCGAAAATGATATCATCCACATAGATTTGAACAAGAATGATATTACCGTTTGTTTTCTTGAGAAAAAGAGTATTATCAATTTTACCTCTGGTATATCGGTTGGATAGAAGAAAATCAGACAAGGTGTCATACCAAGCACGAGGAGCTTGTTTCAGACCATAGAGAGCTTTGTCAAGTCTGAACACATGGTACGGATGAGCTGGATCTTCAAAGCCAGGTGGTTGTTTCACATAGACTTCTTCAGCAAGTTCTCCATTGAGAAAAGCACTCTTAACATCCATTTGAAAGACCCGGAAGTTTTTGTGAGCAGCATGAGCAAGAAAGATTCTTATTGCCTCAAGTCTAGCAACAGGAGCAAAGGTTTCATCATAATCAATACCTTCCTCCTGCCTATATCCTTGAGCAACAAGCCTGGCTTTATTCCGGATTACAGTACCGACTTCGTCCATTTTGTTTCGGAAAACCCACTTAGTACCTATAATGGTTTTACCGAAAGGTCTTGGCACAAGTCTCCAGACTTTGTTTCTCTCAAATTGAGACAACTCTTCTTGCATGGCAGTGACCCAACAAGAATCTGCTAGAGCTTCTTCAATTTTCTTGGGTTCGATAACGGATAGAAAATTCACATAGAGACAGATGTTTCCAATACCTCTTCTAGTTTGGACACCTGCTAGCTGATCTCCGATAATTTGATTTATCGGATGATCTTTGGTCCATTTTAAAGCTGGGGGAAGAGGTGCAGGAACTGTGTTTGGAAAGTATGAAGGTGAAGGATCGGTAGGTATAGGATGAATATGATGAAGAGGAGAAGTATGTAAGGTGGTTTCGGTAGGAGCTATGGATTCGGTAGGAGCTATGGATTCGGTAGGAGCTGTGGGTTCGGCAGTTGGTAAAGGTTCTGCCGAATCATGATGGAGAGAAGTAGAGGGTACTGAAAATGGGACATATGGAGGTCTTGAAGATAGAATATTTGGAGACTCTTCTCCAACACAGGAAATAATCCATTCATGAAGTTCAGTGTCATCACAAGATAGAGAGGATGTCTTGTGATCATCAAACTTCACATGTATTGACTCATCAATACATTTTCTTCTTAGATTATATACTCTGTAGGCTTTAGAGGAGAGAGAATAACCCACAAATATACCTTCATCAGCTTTGGGATCAAATTTCCCAAGCTGCTCTCGATCATTCAAGATAAAGCAAAGGCAGCCGAAAACATGAAGAAAACCAATGTTTGGTTTTCGGCCATAGAAGACTTCATAGGAAGTCTTGTTGTGCCTTTTCACAATGATAGATCGATTTTGAGTGAAACATGCTGTATTGACAGCTTCAGCCCAAAAATAGGTTGGAAGATTTGATTCACTTATCATGGATCTTGCAGCTTCACATAGCGTACGATTCTTTCTTTCTACAACACCATTTTGTTGTGGAGATCTTACTGCTGCAAAGTTTTGAGAAATACCTTTGTCACAAAGAAAGGCATCTAAAGTAGCATTTCTGAATTCGGTTCCATTGTCACTTCTGATAGATCTGACTAATTGACCGTTGAGAACTTCAGATTTCTTGATAAAGTTGATGATTTCTTCAGGTGTATCACTTTTGTACCTGAGAAAGAATACCCAAGTGTAACGTGTGTATTCATCAATAATTACAAGAATGTACCTTTTTCCACCTAGGCTAGGTGTGCTGACAGGCCCACAAAGATCCATATGCAACATCTGTAGAGGAGTAGAAATAGAAAAACACTGTTTTGATTTGAAAGAAGATTTTGTCAGTTTGCCTTTCTCACAAGCTGCACAAAGCTTTTCTTTTGAGAAAGAAATTTTCGGCAAGCCAACAACAAGCTCTTTGTTGGAGAGAGCATTTAACGTTTTGAAGTTGAGATGAGAAAGACGTTTATGCCAGAGCCAGTTTTTCTTTTTAGAGTCTTCAGAAATGAAGCAGATGCTTTCCTTTTCAGTTGATTTGTCATTCATATTGATGACGTACACATTATCCTTTCTAAAACCAGATAGGACAGTGTGAAACTGTTTATCAGTGATGAGACAATCAATTTCTCTGAAAATTACATAGAAACCTAAATCACATAGCTGACTAATGCTTAAAAGATTATGCATCAGTCCCTTCACATAGGCAACTTTGTTAAAAGTAATGGAACCGTTAGAAAGAGTTCCATAACCTTTAGTGGAACCGCGAGAGTTATCACCAAAAGTTACAGTTGGTCCCTTTTCTTTCACAAAGTTTAGAAGAAGAGATTTGTTCCCAGTCATATGCCGTGAGCATCCGCTATCAAGATACCATGTTTGATGATGCTCATAGACCTGAGAAGAAGAGGAAGAGCACTCAGCAGTGAAGTCCATCCTAGAACAGGAGTCTTTAGGTTCTTTATCAAGTTTGGCCATAAGACATTTACTTGACACTTCTTTCTCACTGTCGGAAGTGGGTTCGTCTGTCCAATCTAGAGTTTCAGCCATCAAGCCTTTGCCTTTTCGTTGAGAGTTGAAATTTCTTTCTTTCTCTCTTCTATATTTGGCTTTGTATTTGTCGGCTTTGTTGGTAAGTTCTTTGAAGGAAGAAGATGGAGAAGGTTTTCTTGGATGCGATCTACCTGTAGAATTAGATCGAAGATGTCTTCCTTTAGAAGAGTTAGAAGAATTCGATATGGAAATCCTAGAAGAATTGCTTCTGCATTCAGATGCAAAATGGCCTTTCTTACCACATGCATAGCAATCCTCCTTTGATTTGTTCAAGGAGTTTCTAGAAGAAGAAAAATTTCTGTTTCTTTGAAATTTATTAGAAGAATTCTTTCAAAATTTAGAGAAATTTGCAAGCATACCCATTTCCTCTGTCAATAGATTGACAGAGGGATTTTCTCCTTCATCATCAGCTTCACTTAGATAAGCTTCCGAGGAGTGATTCAGATTTTCATGACTTTCTCTATCTGAATCATCAGAAGGGTAGGTTATACGAGGAATACACACAGATTTCTTGGAGCCATCACTGATAAGAGCCATAGAGGGGGCTCTTATTTCTTTATAGATGGTTTTCCTTTGAAGTTGGGTTTGTTCGTGATTAAGAAACATACCATAGAGAGAAGTGAGAGGAAGGCTTTCCAAGTCCCTGGAAGTCTTAATGCAAGTGGAAAGGGTATTCCAGAAATCTGGAAGACCATCCATGAATTTGCATATGATTTCCTCGTTGTCATAAAGTTTTCCAACAAGTTTTAACTCATTTAAGAGACTGTTAAAACGGTTGTAATAGGAGGGAAGAGATTCTCCCTTTTCATGAGAGAAAAATTCGTATCTACGTACGAGAGAGATCTTTTTAGATTTCTTTACTTCATTTGTACCTTCGTATAAAACACATAGAGTTGACCACATATCTTTTGCCGTTTTAAGACTGACAAGAGATTGGTATACTTCATCAGGAAGGGATTGAGCAATGATGGTTCGCACTTTGGAATCAAGTCCAACTGTGCGCTTATCTTCATCATTGTATTCTTTGGTCGTTTTTAAGACATATCGACCAGTTGCAGAAGTTCTTTCCTCCTCTGATGAGTCATCGGAAACTGGAAAGAGATTGTCCTTTTTCTTTTCTTTATCCTTAGGAGTTTTGACAAATCTATCCCAAACTTTTGGGATAAGAGGACCGTCACTAAGGATGGTAAGATATCGACTGTCAGCTCCTTCAAGGAAGAGCATCATCCTACTTTTCCATAAGGAGAAGTTGTTCGAGTTGAACTTAGGAGGTTTAACAGTAGATCCATTGTCAGAGTAAAAAGAATTTTGAGAAGAAGTCTCAGGTTTTGTAGAAGGAGAAGTCATTACGGATCTGGTTTATTAGATTAAACCAACCGCTCTGATACCACTTGATAGTCCCAAAGAAGTAAACAAGTATTGTAGAAGGGGGGGGGGGGGGGTTGAATACAATAACACAAAAATTACTTAATTTTAATTCTTTTATTGATAATGAATATCAAGAATTACACAAAGAGAAAATAAAGATTGTTGCGGAATAAGAATAGATGAGAACTACTCTAAACAATCTAACACTTAGAAGATATTAAGAACACAAAGACTTAAACCTTAAGAAAAAGAAAGACAACTATCAACCTGCTTGAAATCTTGTGAATGCCAAAGCTTGAGCTGAAAGCTTAAGTAGCAAGGTGCTACTTCCATCCTTTATATACTCTCCAATGTAATGAGTGCAAAGGACAAGTAGGAGTAAATGCTTTGGTGGTTGAGAGGTTGACAATAAATTATAAGATATTTGATGTGACTTGTCACAATACAAAAGGTAACCTTTGTACTATGAAAGTACAATATCAAATATAAAATATTCAAGGGACAATCTTTTTGAGATCTATTAGAAAATAAACATCTAATCAAATTAAGACTAAATGTAAATCTTCTAAAGGAAGAGAGAAGCTTCCATTCCCATTGTCAGAAGATCATTGGGAAAGAGGAAGTATGTCAAATCATGAGGTTTTAACATAAATGCTCGTACTAGATAAAAAAGCAATCTGTACGAGGAAAGTTACCGAAGAAGGAATTCGGTAACTTAGGTATGTGTCGAAAGAGAAACTTGGCATAGAAGGAATGAATGCCGAACAGGTGAAGGTTCGGCAGAAGAAAGTTCTGCCGAACATGAGAGGATTCGGCACAGGGGAAGTTGCCGAATTGGAATTGGCAGGGATATGATCTGCCGAATTGGAATCGGCAGATTATGTTAAGTTCACTCTTGAAGTCCATCTCAATCCGCATTGTAGACTTCCTTCATGTTGGATTCGGTTTATCTTCGACTCACCGATCTGTTAAACTAACTAAGCTATTACAAAGAACCATAAAACAAAATACAAGGTTCAATAATCAATCAAGACTAAGGAGAGGTTATCTTTAAATCTTAGATGACCCAACACATTACATAAAACTGAACCTTCACAATAAGTTTGTTGTGAAGGTTTATTAAGTTGACCTTAAGGTAAAAACAATTCATACAAAAAATTTAGTATCATTGAGACAATTGATACTAATTCTACAAGTTGGTATATATAATGTACTTAAAAATGAAAATTGGAAAACAAACTATCATCACAATCAACTTAACCTTCACAATAAATTTGTTGTGAAGATTCAATCAATTGATGTGAAGGTAAGACAATTGATACAAGAAAGTTAGTATGTATCACTATGCAAATTGATGTAATTGAGACTAAAAATTTACTTAAAAGTTAAACAATCTATATAAACTTTGTAGAAGGAACTTTACAAGAAATAGTATAAACCTTCACAAAATATTTTATGTGAAGGTTTTGACAATGTTTGAAAGTTAATTAAGTGTTCATCCATTAAGTTCGGGGCAAACTTTCAAACCAATCTACTAAATAATTACAGAATTCACCTAAAAAAACAATGTTTTAAACTATTACATGATTACATCAACTAGCTCAAAATCAATGTGTTAACACCAATGGAAGTAGGGAGCTCCTCGTTCTCAACACGTCTGCTATTTTATATCTATCTTGACTTAAAACCCCGATTCCTTCATTTTCTTTTCGTTTTTAGTTGGAACTAGTGATTTCCTTTTTGCTTCCTCTGAAGGTGTACTCTTAAGCCTCTGCAGTTGCAACATTCTTTGTTGGACAGTTTGATTACTTGTGGGACTAAGAGATAAGGTTATATCACCTTTCAAACTCGCTGCATTATATAGGAAAACAATTTTCAGTTATAAAACAAAATATACATAGAAAACAAAATTACTTCACAACAAACTTATGTGAAGTTTTAATTTAAAACTTACCTTCTTCTTCCAACAATATGTGATTTACTTCTGTAGAATGATCATTTGATTTTTGAACTGGCTACTGATGATGAAGGTACATATTGTATTAAAATACAATTAACTAAAAGAATAAATAATAAGTACGTAGGGTAAGACGGTCTCACGTGCAATCAAGAGAACCTTCACAACAAGTTTGCTGAGAATGTTTGTTCAATGGTTTAATACATTTTTCATTTGATTCATTGAAATCATATTCTTCATCCTATTTTGTTGTGTTCTTTCTTCTAATAAAGATAAAAATCGGTTAAAAAACTAAAACAATTTAACCTTCACAATAAGTTTGTTGTGAAGGGTCACTCAATTGAAATATTAAAACTAGGGAAAGAGATTGTTACCTTCAATGTTTATTTCATTTTCATGTCTATGCTTGCTTCCTCATTGGAATCTTCCGGTGGTATTGCTTCCTCTAGAGAATCTTTATGCTCTGAAACATAACTTTTTGTTAACCGCGTGCTTTTTCTTGGCATTTTAAAGCATCTGTTAAATCATAAAAGTATAAGGTAATGATCAAAAGTAAGAATTGAAAATCTAAAGCTACCACATGAAAGTTTTTATACCTAATTTTCAGTAATTATGTAACTGGATAAATAAATAATTTAAAATGACTGCTTAACAAAGTAAAATTGACATTCAATACAAAAAATCAACAACAAAAAGGAAAGAAGATAACATTGCTCTGCTGTGAAGGTTTAGTGTTTTTGGGGTCTCAAGAGTCACAACAAACAAGTTACCCTTACATGATTCCAAATTGTCTATCACATGGGTCCTTCTATCTTGTTTGTGCCCACTTCTCTTTACTATGAATCATTAAAATCAAGTTTCTTTTCCATAAATGATACATGAATTTCTTAATTTTCTTGTTTGTGTTTGCAGGTCATAACAACAATATTAAATCACCTGACTAGAGGTTATACACCTAGTATTGTTGATAATGAAGTGAAGATCCCAGAGCAGTATTTCCAAGGAAAGGAGGCCAAACAGGATAAAAGAAAAACCAATAAACGTCGAATTGTCTATCACAACAAACAAGTTACCCTTACATGATTCCAAGTTGTCTATCACATGGGTCCTTCTATCTTGTTTGTGCCCACTTCTCTTTACTATGAATCATTAAAATCAAGTTTCTTTTCCATAAATGATACATGAATTTCTTAATTTTCTTGTTTGTGTTTGCAGGTCATAACAACAATATTAAATCACCTGACTAGAGGTTATACACCTAGTATTGTTGATAATGAAGTGAAGATCCCAGAGCAATATTTCCAAGGAAAGGAGGCCAAACAGGATAAAAGAAAAACCAATAAACGTCGAAAAAAATAACATGCATAATCTAAAAGTAAGACTCAAAATAAATTACACGTCTTTTCTTTATGTAACATGTCAGTCTTGGCCTCATGTTTTATAAAGGTGTTTGCATATTGTTAACCTATCATATCGAACAATCATTCTTCAGTTCCATGGATTTACTTGTGGTTTAGATGACCTCATGGTGTCAACAGATTAAGACAAAGAAATACAGATGGAACTTGAAGGTGGATATGTAGGTGAAAAGGTTCATCACAATTTTGTCAACTTGGAGAACCAAAGAACTGGAATGAATTTTAGTATTAGACAACTTAGGGGTCGTTTACTAAACGCTTACCCGGGTAAGCACTTACCAAGTCATATTACCTTATAGATGAAGATGGCAATATCCAAGAATCTTACCCGGTAAGAGCTAAGGCAAGGACCAAGAGTCTTACCCTGGTAAGTGATGGAGAAGACTCTTACCACGGTTAGCGCTTACCGGGAAAATTGTTGCATACGACACCGTTTTGGTGGACTAAAATCTTACCCGATAAGTAAGTGAAAGTGTTAAATTTTACCGGTAAGCGCTTATCGGGAAAATTGTTGCATACGATACCATTTTGGTGGACTAAAATCTTACCCAATAATTAAGTGATGTTAAATTTTATTGGTAAGCAGCTTATCTGGGTAAGCGTTTGGTAAACGGCCCCTTAGTGACTTTTACGTTTATGAATGTGACTTAATTACTTTGAAAGTAGATGGGAAGATTCCCAAGAGTCTATATAACTACATAATTACTTAAAAGCTGGAAGATCGGGATATGGAAATAGGCCATCATGTTGTGTAGGTTACTATCTAACCAAATGTTGTGGTATCAATCACTGCTTTCTTGTGTTCACTCTTGTGTTCACTTTATCATTATGGACCTGCTTAAGTGCATGATTCTCACTGTTTGAACAGCAACCGTTGAGTTGTTATGAGAATTGAGAATGATACCCATCAAAGACTTTCCATTTACAAGTCTATTGGTACTAAAGTTTTTATCCCGTAAATATGTCTTGGTTGAAATATTTATTTTCTTGTCTAAGTTTATTTATCTGTTTCATCAAGAAGCTGATTTGGGTAAGTGTTCCTGATGACGGTTGTAGGCACAAGAGAGCTGCAACTGAAACTGAGAAAATAATACGAAGCAACTGTGTAACAACCACCGCATGCTTGGATAGTCTCATGCAAATAGAACAGAGGGGTAAAGGTTTTATGATTAGCAAAAAATGGTTGCCAAATGGTTTGTTAAAACCTGCATTTCCCTTATGACAATTAGTGGTGCTAAAGGTAGTTCGGTAAGTTGGAAGAAATCTTTGTCTAGTGTTGGTGATTATAACTAAACTTAAATGGAAGAGATTACTGTGAATGTAACCTTCACAGCAAACTTACTGTGAAGATTCAGTTGTTGTTTGAAGGTCAAAAGTCATCAAACTCTCCCAACCAGATAATACAAGAATTATAACTCAATTAACAGAGAATCCCACCTATATAACACATTAACCATGTAATAAACTAACATGTCTTAAATAAAGTAACAGGTCCTAATACCCACAGACGATTATGAACATGATTGCATATTAGAAATCATAGAGTATAATTTGCAATAAGAGATGTTTAAAGTCCCATTATAACAGAAGATGAAGGACACGATTGATTACCATGAATACTTTAAAATCAATTTACACTACAAAATCCTATAATCCAAAAGATTTTAGAGATTATTGATACTATATAAATTGAAATTATATGACAAAAGATGGATGCTAAAAAGTAATCGACTTAGGAGAATGATTGTAACAGTGATGCTCGAAGTTTACCTTAAGATGAATGACTACAGAATCGAGAATCACAGTTTGCTTGATTTTAAGGAGGTTTTTGACGAGTGAAGAGATGAAATCAAATAAACGTATTAAATCAATGAGAACTCTCAAGTAAATCTCGATGATCCTGAAAGTAGCTGTTTATCAAAACCCTAATTTCATCTACCAGAAACCCTCAATCGATGAAATCATAGAAAAGCATTCAATCGATGAGAAATACCTGATAGTCGACCATCAAACCCCAAATTTGTCATAAAGGTTGTTTGAACTTTCATAAAAGCCACGCGAATTCAAACTAATTACAAAAATGTCACCGTGTAAATTGAGACCATTGATCACTTTGATGATCTAATCCAAAGGCTAAGAATGGGTCTTACCGGTCCCACCAAAAACCCTTGGTCTCACATGAAACCAAGTCTTATATATATATATATATATATATATATATATAGTGGAAGGATATTTTGCAACCTTTAAAAAGGTTGCAACCCACATCTTAACCGTCGGATTCATGATCGGCGGTTATTTTATTTTTATTTTTCTGTTTTTTTTAATTAAAAATATTGGACCTCATATCTATTGTAACCGTCGATCATGAATCCGACGGTTAAGATGTGGGTTGCAAGGGTTGTAACCTTTTTACGGGTTGCAAATTAAACAACCCCTATATATATATATATATAGGGGTGGTTTATTATGCAACCCTGTTAAATCTTACAACCCACATCATAACCCTTAGATCTACGGCTAAGAAATATTGTGGTGGCTTGATTGTAAATACTTAAAAAAATTCTAGTGTTTTAGGCTAAATTACACCCGCTTAAGGGTATTTTTGGAAGAAAAAAAATGCATGATTCAAACGTTTAATGTTGGTAAGTTAGAATCATCATTATCAAATCCCTAAAAATTCTCCATCATCTTCAATACGCTTCGGATTCATCTAAAAATTGACGACAAACGGATTCTGGAAATATACTTCAAATACTTTCATGGCGGAACCAAATCGAGGTTTGCTTTTAAATTCTCCTATATTAACAAAATGTGATATCGATGAACTTGTAATCATTAGGGTTTTGATTTATTTTAGTATGGAAGTGAAGCGAACGACTTATGTTGCTTCATTCGTTCTCGAAGTTCAAGAACACGGCGGATACGCCGATTGTTATAGATTTGACGATGAAGACGACAATGGAACTAAAAACGATGAACAAGAACCGAATGAAATGGGATCCTCTGATGAGATAAAGGAATCTACATCGACAGATGAAGGTTAAGGTTTTTCATTGACCAACAAACTGTGGATTTCATTAAAGAAAAATTTGGATTCCAGATTTATTTAGTCATTAGAATGTGATGCATCCGATCACTTTTTGAAAACAATATTTCATTATCATAAATTTTGGGAAAATGCATTCGACCCCGGACCCACCTTCTAAGTGTTTATGAGAAAGTATAATCTTTTCAATTTCAGTTGAAACAGTTTTGGGAACTACATGAATCTGTTTTGCACCATGGATATTGAATAGATAGACTAATGCAATCCTTAGAGGGTTGATGTAATTTATTCATAGATTTTTTGTAATTAAGATGCATGGTCTTCAATTTGAGACAAGGTATGATTCTTGGGTTACAATGTTGCATAAAAAAATAACTTTGAATAAGTATCACATTAAATAAACTTATGAACATTTAAACTATATACATCAACAAATTAACCATGCATGATGTTAAATGAACTTGGGTTTCATTCACATAAATCTTTATTCCAAATATTTATGCAATGAAAAATATGAAATAATGGTTCATGGATTTTAATTTGGAGATTTGAAAGTATGAAATATCATGACATTGATTTATGTATACCAATTCATGAGAACTTGATATGTAATATCACTTAAAAATGTTTCATATTACCGAATTGCCTTCTATTTAATGTTTTGGCATTGAATAATGTTTCATGGGTTGAATAGAGATAGGAACCATATCGGCTCTGTCCCGGAATCAGGACCTCCCTTTCCTATAATGTTTCATGGGTTGAATAGAGAGATTCATGAATATTGTTTCATGTCTTGAAAATAGATTCATGAGGCCTTCATGGGTTGGTTATAGATTCATGAATAAATCTTCTCGCGTCATACGGCTCCCACCACATTCAAACATCCATAAAATCCAGGCAAACTAAACAACCAAACTTGATTTCCACAATACATTGACGTCAAAAATAGAAAAAAATAAACGAACGACCTTGATTTCCATCAAAACTCGACAAACGAACTGTTTCTAAAAAAAGGTTTATGGACCAGACGATATGAACACATATTCTTCGAGGGAACCAGCCGATGAAAAATTCATTATAAAAAAAAATTATGGTACTTGAAAGACGATGAACCGCTATGAACACATATTCATCGGGATATGAGTATATAAACATTACGGTTTTGATTTTCTGATTTGTTGTTACATTCATTCTCAACGGATAACACTGAGGGGTTTTCTGCATATTTCGGGAGCTGAAAGTCGATGAACCGATATTCTTCGACGACAACCCAGACGATGAATCGATATGAACACATATTGTTCGAGGAAACCCAAACGATGAAAAATTCATTGTTGAAAGACGATAAAAAAATTCATGGTTGGCACCGAGCACAAAGATAAAACATATTCATCTACTTTTTCTCCTCGTTGTGAATCACGGTCGACCTCGTTTACTGGCAGATGATAATCATATTTCTTCGAAGCATCATCTTCATCGTGTTTTCAATTTCCATTTCGTGAATCATTCATGGATCTCTCTTGCTCAATCTAAGACACTTGCAAATTTGAAATTTACAGAATTCGGTTCGGATAGTTACTGAAAAATAAAAATTATTATTAAAAGAAACTAAAAAATAATTAAACAAAAAATAAGGAAAAGGGATATAGATTAAAAAAACTGCACGATAATCACTAACATTCCATAGTTAGTTTATTCAAATCCCACTATTTTAGCATCAACTTCTACAAATTATCGGAATAAAAATTAATCAAAAAACAAAAATAAAAACCATTTTACATATATGAGATCGACGGCTATGATGTGGGTTGCAAGAGTTGCAACCTTTTTATGGGTTGCAAATTATCCATCCTCTCTCTCTATATATATATATAGGTCCCATTCATTTTCTAACTGTGACATTGGTGCTAACCAAATTTCGACCAATCAGAAGTTTCCTAGAGTTTTTGTTATGCCATTAATGCTATTAAATCTGAAAGGTTAATATGGGAATTTGCTAAAAATTACCCCATTTAACCTGTTTTCATATTTAAAGAAGTTTTTTAATTTGGTAGTTATCCTTATATTAAATATATCGTTCCATGTAATATGTTTCCATATTTAAAATAGTTTTTTAATTTGTTAGTTATTCTGATATTAAATATATTAATTTAAAATTTTATTTTGATTTGCATCTTATTAATTTGGTAATAGACAGAACTATGCATATATGCATTTGGAAAATATGTCCATATCCATATCCGATAGTTGTACACATATGCATGTATGTTTATAGTACATGTATGAATTTCCCCAAATGTGCACATATGCATTTTCAATTACAGTACACATATGCATGTAATATTTCAGCAACTATATTTCCATATTTAAAGGAGTTTTTTAATTTGGTAGTTATCTTGATATTAAATATATTAATTTAAAATTTTATTTTGATTTGCATCTTATTAATTTGGTAATAGACAGAACTATACATATAAATGCATTTGGGAATTATGTCCATATCCATATCCGATAGTTGTGCACATATGCATGTATGATTATAGTACATGTATGAATTTCCCCAAATGTGCACATATGCATTTTCAATTAGAGTTCACATATGCATGTAATATTTCATCAGAAAATAACAAATTTCTTGAATCAATCATCAAAAAGATTCAAAAACTAACAAAAAAGATGTCATTTACATACAAAACCCTCTCTATGCATCTCATCTCTTATCCACCAAAAACTAACAAAAAAAAATGATTTTTTCACAAAAAAAAATTGAACTAATCAAAAACTACAACTAATACTAGCTATCAAGAGTCACCGGAAATGCCTTGTCGCCGCCACCACCGTCTCATTCTCCGGCGGTGGTTTCACGTGCTTTCCGATTACTTTCTGGTGAGTCCGATTCTTGATCCTTTGAATATTGGCTCATGCTTTTTGCTTCTTCGTTTCTCTTTCTCTTCTTCGTTTACCACCAACTGGACCCAAACCTGCATTTGGTTGAAATCACCGACGGTCTTAACTGCGGTCTTGAGGTCAGTGACGGGAAGGGTTGTGGGGAAATGGAGATTTCGTTGCAGGTGGGAGATTGAGAGAGGGTTGTAGGGATTGAGATGGAGAAAAGATGAAAGCAATGTCCATGATGCCCACGATTTTGGGGATCAAATCCCTAATTATTTGGGATTTTAATTTGGTAGGTGTATATTCTCCAAATTAAAAAGAATTGTATTTTGACCGAAATACCATGTGCATACATGCATTGTATTTTTTTTCAACCGTTTTTAATATTTTATTTTAATAAAAAATCAATTAATTGTGGACCATTGATCTCATTAATCTACGGTTGAGATTGGTTAGCACGGTTAGCACCAATGTCATGGTTAACAAATGAGTGGGTCTCTCTCTCTCCCTATATATATATATATATATATATATAGGGAGAGGTTCATTTGAGAAATGGTAAATATATGAGAAATAGAGAAGTAATCTTAGCCATTCATCTGGTCAACATTTGCGGCTTTGACCGCGAAGCACCGGATAATTCCTTGTGTGGTCTATAGAAGGTAGAGGGGTAATTTCGTAAAATACACGGGATTAGTTCATATATGAATCTGTATGAATCACAAAGATTCATATATGAATCTGTTAATTAGTTCAACTGATTCATATATGAATCTTTGTGATTCATACAGATTCATATATGAATCACAAAGGTTCATATATGAATCTGTTAGTTAGTTCAACTGATTCATATATGAATCAGTTAAAAGAGTTCAGTTGTGAATTGCACTGGTTCATATATGAACATATAGTTCATATGTGAATTATACATGTTCATATATGAACACAATCCGTGTGTTTTGTAAAATTTACGAAATTGTCCTTCTATTTTTGGGATAGCCGCAACTTTTAACCAGTCAAAGCCGCAACTTTTGACCGGTCAAAGCCGCAATATTTGACTAGTCAAATCCGATCTTGACCATATGAATGGCTAGGATTACTTCTCTATTTCTCATATATTTACCATTTCTCAAATGAACCAAACAATATATATATATATATATATATATATATATATATATATATATTTGTATTTTCGGTCTTTCTTGGTTGGTCTTTAGTTTTTGATTTGGTAACATATAAAATAGAAAATGATAAATATATTCCTCGTTTGACTGAAAAAAATTAACGATATTAAACTAAGAGACTATTTTCGAAACAAAATACAAAAGAAACTGATCTTTGTTAACTTTAATATTAGGCTATATTTGACAAAAAAAAACTAGCTTACATGTTTGGATGACCATAAGTTATCTTATTGAAAAGCTACTCATAGGCTATGTTTGGCAAAAAAAAGTTAGCTTATCAGCTAACTTTTTTTTCTGTTACATGTTTGGAGGACCATAAGCTAGGTTATTGAAAAGCTACTTATACTAGCGTTTTAAAAAGTTAGCTTATAAGTTAGTTTGCCAAAAAATATCATAGTAACGTTCTGAAAAACTAGCCGGTAGCTGATGAGCTAGTTTACCAAACAATGCCTAACACTTATTTGTAGTTGGCGTAAAGCACTGGACCAAA
Source organism: Arctium minus (assembly GCA_954870635.1). Lineage (NCBI taxonomy): Eukaryota > Viridiplantae > Streptophyta > Magnoliopsida > Asterales > Asteraceae > Arctium > Arctium minus. Next base: position 36,635,695 of record OX941080.1, on the reverse strand, counting down.
ATTGTTTATCCTGTCACTTCCGCAAATAGGTAGAAAGAGAGAGAAATGGGATCTAATTAAATACTGTAATTTTTTTTTCATAAATTAACTAGTGGATGATATTTGCTGAACCCTACAGTGACGTAAGCAATGACATCATACCTGAAACAACCCAGCGCTCCCTTCCCTCCCCTCCCCTCCCTGTAAATACCCACACCTCACTTCATAGTTCATACCTTCATATTCGTGGTTGCAAAATCTACTCCCTTTAATTTTCAATTTCAACCCACATATATTTATACAAACCCAGATTCTTAAATTTTCATTTGGTTCTTGAAATGGCAGGTTCTGATGATGTAGTGCTGTTAAACTTCTGGGCCAGCCCCTTTGGTGCAAGGGTCAAAATAGCTCTGGCTGAAAAGGGTGTCGTCAACTATGACTACAAAGAAGAAAAGTTGGCCGACAAAAGCTCACTGCTCCTTAAGATGAACCCGGTTCACAAGAAAGTCCCGGTTCTCATCCACCATGGCAAACCCATCTGTGAATCCAACATCATTGTTCAGTATATCGATGAGACCTGGCAGAACGATGATCCGCCATTGTTGCCTTCCGATCCTTATCTCAAAGCTCAGGCCAGGTTCTGGGCTGATTTTGTTGACAGCAAGGTACGTTTTTCAGGTATATGGAGAACAAAAGGAGAAGAGCAAGAAAGTGCGAAGAAGGAATTCATAGATCTGTTGAAGGTGTTGGAAGGGCAGCTGGGTGAGAAGCCATATTTGATAGGAGAGAGTTTTGGGTATGCAGATATCGCAGTGATCCCGTTAAGCTGCTGGTTTTATGCATTGGAGACGGTTGGGAAGATGAATATAGGGCAAGAATGTCCAAAGCTGATTGAATGGGTTGAAAGATGCATGGAAAGAGAGAGTGTCTCCAAGTCTCTTCCTGATCCCCATAAGATTTATGAGTATGTGTTGGAGAAAATGAAGAAACTTGGCTGAATATGATACTTGGTTGTTGTCTTAATGTTAACTTAGGTCTCATTGGTGCAATGTAAAATAAATGAAGTCTTTCAAAATTAAATGGCGTTTTTCCTCTTCCAATCTTTTTGGAGGTCCTCTTACAATTATATCAAGAGTATAAAATGTGTCAATGATTAATAAATAAGGCGAAAGATCGTACGTGAGAAGTTGAGGTTAACTTGAGAAGCGTAAGAAGTGGATCTAAGCCGTTGATTACTTTTAATATCACGCCCTCGCATAAATTGTGCCTTAGAAGAGAATTGATCTGGTGCATATCATCCTAATGTGCATCCAATTCTCATCCAACAGTTAATAACTATTTTTCGCGTTTCTCACGTTAACCTCAACTTCTAATCGAAACCCAACCCTAATAAATAATCCAAGAATGGAATATTATATTTAAACGTATAATAGAATACACCTTGCTTAACTTCTGTTTCGACACCCACAAGCTTAGATTCCAGTAAATTTAACTTCAATTTCAATCTTTTCAATTCGTCCTGCAAAAAACAAGCACCATGTATATGTTAAATGATAATGCATTGATGTCAAATGAGTAAAACATCTGTCCAGGGTTCAAATCTAGGCGCTCTTGTGGCCATGGAGGTTCACCTGCAATGACGTCAGGCCATTCGCGGTCGTCCGGGGATTAGTTGGTGCGTGTAAGCTGACCCGGAAACCCACGGTTACCAAAAAAAACTTGATGGACATTTTAATAAAATTGGGTTTGCAAGTTGAAAAATGGGTCTGTTTGTGTGTGCGAGAGAGAGATATTGAACAATAACACCATCAAAGTCGGAATGCGCTTCGACAAAATGAAATTGAAAACGAGCTTCAAATTGAAACAATAAACAGTGGCAAATTGTTGGTAGTTGGTACCCATATTAAATGGTAATTAGCAAACACCTACATTGTTTTGTTTTTTCCATTAACTTGATGTCTAGCTAAAGCCTTAGATGGAAGCAAAAAATACAGTGCAACCAATTATACGGACAAGATGACAAAACTACTTTACCAGTTTCCAACAATTTGGGTACAAAATTGGGGTTTTCAGTTTTTTGCAAGTTCAAAACCGGCAAACAACTAAATGTATAAAAGCATTAGGGGTTGTTTGGTTGGTTTTCCATTAGGTTCTGTATGGATAAAGTTGTCTGTGTGGATTAATATGTCTGTATAGATTTAGAAGGTTTTTATTTGAGAGAGTTTTTTCGTAGATGGAATGAACGTGTTTTTTAATGGGAGAGACTGGTTTGGAAAAATTTTTGGCTTTCTGCATAAAGCTCCCCCTTAAAATCTTACTGAATAAGCCACTTTCTATATCATTAAGCCACTATCAAACAGTCATATATAGCTGACTGAATAAGTCGTAAGTCTCATTAAGCTCATTAAGCTGCTAACAAACAGGCTCTTAGTTTTATATGCAAAAATCAAAATCACTTAATCACTTAATCATATACAATAGTGGTTTCAATTTTCAGAAACTTATGTAAACAAATTGGAAGTCAGGTGTCTCTGATAACTTGAATTAGTGAACAAAGACAGTCTTAAGGGTTGTTTGACGGTTGTTAAATGGTTTGGTGCAGAATAATTAAGTGGAGAAAATGATTAAGAGACTTATGATATAATGCAAAATGAAATATGATTGTTTGTTAATTGTTCAAAATGAAATTAGGGCGTCGAATGGTTAAGGGAGACCAAATATATAAAACTATTCAGAGGGTTTTGGAACCATTAAGAGGCAGATTTTTTTTGCCAAACAAGATTCATCTCTTAGTGATTCAGAGGTTGCTTCTTAATGGACCTGTTAAGAGGTAAACAAACAGCCCCTCAATGTCTAAACTACTGAGTAGTAAACACATAACACATCCTCGAATTGAAGTAGAGATTGATAAAGATTGAAGACTAAATAGTGAACAATTGAAGATTGGATCGTCAATCGTGGATGAAGACTGATTGTTGCCATCGAGATAAAAAAACAGTGATGTGAGGAAGGATTTGAATAGCCGATTACATTGGAAAAGAACTGTAGTCGTGTAGGAATCGAGGAGTTACTTAGTTTGATCGATTTTTGATGATGATGATTCATGAAGATAATTACCGACTCAACATAGACCTAGGATTCCTTACCCGGATAAGTTTGGCCTTTGGGCTTCTGATAAGTGGGAATACACCGGCAAATTACATAATCAGTTTTTGGGGCCCTGTTCAATGGAACAAATTTGCACAACCCAAAGCACGACCTGGAGAATAGGTAGAACCTCTAAATTATTCTCCAAAACAGTCGTTAAAGAGATAAGAAAATTCCAACATATATGTAGGAGAAATGATCAAAATTTAGTCGACATGAGATTTTGTTCTAACACACCACCTCCAATGGAAAGAGGGTATATATATTTATATGGGCAGGTTCAAACGAGAAGCTAAAAATTTTGTAAGAAGTCGAGAAGTGTGATATAATATATGATATACAAGCTTAATCATATATGATATCATAGTTCTCGTTTTCTGGCAAAATGTTTAACTTCTCGCATGATCCTTCCCCCCCTCTCTCTCTCTATGTGTGTATATATATATATATATATATATATATATAGAGAGAGAGAGAGAGAGGGGGGGGGAAGGATCATGCGAGAAGTTATATATATATATATATATATACTTATTGTGGGCACGCACCAAATTTATTTAAAAAGTTACAGATCAAAATGGAAGTTGAAAATAATAGACTATTCCAACAATTTCATGCACAGTGTAATCACATCAAAGATAAGAAATATCGGAATTTCGTAATAGGTCACTTATAGAAAACCTATTCCAGTGGTGGAATTAATGTGTATTCTTTTTTATAAGCATGTTACAATGTAATTTTTCCAAAATAAAATGAAGTGATTATGTACGAATAACTAAGAGCATCTCCAACAAATTTCTCCAAAATTTCTCTAAAATGATGAAATAATAGTCAAAATTTTCAAAAAAAATTACATTGGATACTCCGTTTTGGAGATAAATCATTGATTATATTATTAAAATATTCTATATATTTTATAAAATATTATTTATCTCACATAAAATTTCATTTCAAAGATTCTCATTGGCAGGATATAATAAAAAATCATTTTTCTCTCTTGGTAATCATTTTTTGGGATATCTCCAAATTTGGAGAAAATCACACTCTCTTGGAGAGGCCGTTTGCAAAAAGTTGTTTAAAAATCTTCATTTTCTCCATTTTTGAGAAGTTGTTGGAGATGCTCTAATAACATTACTATTATAAAATATTCATGTATCAGATTCGTAAACAACTAATACATATAAAGTTATTACTGCAAATCTATAGAATTTATGAATAAAGAAATATAGTTAGAACATTCTATTTGATATTGTAAATGATTAAGAGCATCTCCAATAGATTCTTCAAGATGGAGAAAATAGGGAAATGGAGATTATGAACCACTTTTATGCTTAAATGGATTTTTTAAAACTATCTCCAAAACGAAGAAAATAGGAAAGATAATGTTTTTTACTTAAATCGGGAACACTATGACCAGACCAGGTTAGTAAGCATCTTTATTATATATAGGTACCTAAAGAATAAATGAAATTCTAAATGCACTTATCATGTCTTCACTTCACCTAAACTTCACAAATGCTTGAAGTCATTTCCAACATCTCCCTTTTTAAGTAATAGTTGATCCTACATAAGAAATTGCCTGACAATGTACTAATCCATTCTTCAAGCTAACCGAATCCTTGTTCTAATCCATCCTAACAAAGAGAACACACTTTTAATCAAGGGATGATTTAGGGGCCGTTTACTCAAATGCTTACCTGGTATATGTTTACCGGTAAAATTCAACATCATCACTTACCAGTATTGATTCTAGACGTCCGTCAAAACGGCGTCGTATGCAATAATTTACCCGGTAAGCGTTAACCGGGTAAGGGTTGTCACCTTTAACATATAGGTAAGACTCTGGGTCCTTCCCATCGGTCTTACCCGAGTAAGATTGTAGGTCCTTGACATGTTACTCCAAAAGGGTAAGTGACCGAATAAGTGTTCAATAAACGGCTCCATAGTGGCCATCTGAACTCTTTCCAGAGTCTATTGGGGTCAACTAAATAAATACATAATTACACCACAGTAACCTATGATCAATATTATATTGTAGATGTATGTTTAGTTAAGCTCCTTATACAAAAAACTAAAGAAATGAATGATACTTCCATCCCAAAGCCAACAACACAAATACATGTTCCTACAGTCAACTGTGTATCAATATTATATTAAGTCCTCCAATAATTTTTGATGATGTTAAGGCCTGCACCAACACAATTATCATACAATATAGAGTCTCAATAGAGTTACCTTCATAAAAAAGAAATAGACCCATCAAACTGAAGCTATAGGCCACTAAACATGAATACGAACAAAAAGAAAGAGACCCATCAAACTTACATTAATGAATAAAGCACCAGATTTTACAAAATTTTCAATATCCTTGCAGCATATAATTTCTCTGAAATGTGACAAAATCAAAAAAGATGCATAAAGAGTTTTATAACACAATTCTTCTCTTTATTAAAAAGATGCATAAAGAGTTTTAAAGGACCATTTGATTAATCGGTCGAGTTGTAACCATTCAAAGGACCAGTCGATTAACCGATTTGTCCACCTCCGACTGATCTACATAAAAAATCTTCTCAAACCATGACATTCGGTTCATGACTGCAAGATGAGCACAAATGTAAGCAAATAGATCCCATTCTAAAATCGAAGGAAAAGAGGTCAAATGGAAAAAGGTTTTCTTACAGTTTGTCACCCTCTTCAAAAGTGTAACCGGATGCATGCAACAACCACTAAACATGAACATATATTGAAGTGATATATAGTAAACATGTAGCATACCTTCCAAACTCTTGAACAACAAATCTCAACTCAAATTACTCAATTCAGGGAAGGGGTGTGATTTAGAATAGAGCAGGCCCACAGGCCACAACCAAACCCAAATGGCCAAATCATAACCATAAATCCAAAAGAACCTAAAGTCATCACAAGATCCAAACCATGTAATAAAAAATAATCTAATCACAATAAACCCATTTTGAATAATAGAACTTCAAAAGAACACATGAAAATGGAGAAATTAGAGTTCTAATAACCTGTTTGTTGGTAAAATAGAGAGATTTAAGCTTCTAACGTGATGCTGCTGGTGATTGTAGAAGTAGAAAGGGGAGTAATTGTGATAAACAGCCCTGTGATAGGAAATCGCTTTGAACAGAGGAAATTTCGAAATTGTTCTTAGAGAGAAGAAGTGAGGTTCTAAATGGTGTGAGGCATGGTGTGGCGGCGGCACGACTTATGGCGTCAAATTTCTAATTCATATATAATATTATATATAAAAACGTATGTTTTGCGGTGTTACTCGATGAGCCAATAGTAATAAGCAAGTTAAATTAAGTTATATATTAAAAACTTGCAAATAAGAGATTAAAAACTTAAAGAAAAATCAAATATCTCATTACGATAACTGAGCGTACCAATGGGCTTAACCTGGCGGGACACACAAGCCTTGGTGCCATGGCGGACCATGACGGCTGTGGCGAGTTTTTTAAACAGTGAAAAGAACTAAAACAACCAGCAATATCAGAAGCTTCTTTCATTATCTCGGAGAAAAACATCGGACCACACCCTATAATGATAAACAAATCGGTACTATATCTGAGTCTCCAAAGTCCAAGATAAAGAACAACAACTAATAAACCAGCAAAACGGTCACAACTTTGATTCCAATTTTCTACACATCAATTAACAGTCTATTTGAAGTAAAAAATCATTAATTTGCTCACCTTTGGAGAGAGATTAAGAATATCGAGACAGCCTCGTCCTCATGTACCAATATTGGATGGTATATAGGAGTGCTAAACGTTAAAAACACTTGGGGCTGTTTGGCAGATGCTGAATGATTTGGTGTAAAATGATTAAGAAACTCTTAATATATAGTGCAAAATGAAATATGGTTGTTTGATGATTATTCATAATGAAATCAGGACGCTTAACGGTTAAGAAACCATTAAGAGCCAGGCTTTTTTATTACCAAACATGATTCATCTCTTATATCGATTCAGAGGTTGCCTCCTAATGAAACCGAGGTAAACAAACAACCCCTTAATCTACATAACAAAAAGAAAAACAATCGGTTATCGATCATTGCTTTTTGGAGAAGACTGATAAAGACCATAATGCAAGACTGGATGGCGAAAAGATGAAACCTGGTAAATGGAGCAATTGAGACTCGAAGGATAGAGAAGATGAAGATGAAAGAAATAACTGAAGGATGAACCCTAACTAGAATCGTCACTGATGAAAGATGGATTTCTGTGAATCGACACTTTGGGGGAGCGTGTTGAGAAGCTTACCGGGAGAATTTGAATTTGGGGATGGAGGAGATAAGAGCATCTCCAATGCAAGGTTCTTATAAGCAAAAAGTGCAATAGCTTATAAGAACTAGCATTGTGGAGAGTTCTTATAAGAACCTAAAGTCTTCTAGGTGCTTAAATCAGGTGCTTAAACAAGAACCTTGGTGCTTACCATGAAATATGTGAGATTTGACATCATATTTATTTTTTTATTTTTTTCTCTTGACTTTATAATAATTATTAATATTATATATATTATTTATATAAATATTACAATATATTTATTTATTTATTATATATATACATATATATATATAATATCGTATATATAATACCATATATATATATATATATATATATATATATTACGTGAATGGATATATCTAATTGTTAATATTATATATATACATATATATATATATATATAAATGATATATGTAATTATTAACACATATATATATATATATATATATATATTGTATATATTTAAATTATATAATTATTAGTCTATATATATGTGTATGTGTAGAGTTACACATCTCATTGTTTCATTCTCTACAAGTATTTGTGAGATTCATTTTCTCATTCTCAAGCAAATTTGCTAACATGTTTAATAAATTATTATATAATTATTTTGATATTATAATTTAACATTTAATAAATTATTATGTAAATTATATATTCATTTATAAATAATAATTTATTGAAATCAAATAAAATATTGAAATCAAATATTCATTTATAAATAATTATTATTATTGAAGTGGAAAAAATTGTATGGGACCCACAAAAAGAGGTTCTTATAAGAACTACCATTGTGGGTTTTTATATGAATTTTTAATTTAATGAGGTGGAAATGATGTGACATTAAAAAGTACAAAAAAAAGGTTCTTATAAGAACCTCCATTGGACATGCTCTAAATGAGGTGTTTGAGGTGGTGATAGTGTTTATCGAGACAAGATCACGGGATATGATTAAAATTTGAAAAGGCACCTTGGGAGCCTGGAAGGACACATGGGGGCTATAGAAAGAGTGATATAGGTGATTTGAGGTTACACCCGGCAAATGTGACATGTCGGGTTCAAAGTTAAACGGGTTAAGATTGTCTAATCCTAACCTGCCCCGTTTAATAAACGGGTCAAATAATCCCAACTCTAACCCGACCCGTCTAACCCGACACGACCCATTTAACCCGCTTAACATTTATAAAACTAAAAATTAAAAATCGAAAATTCACAAAAAAATACAAATCCAAAATTCAAAGGAAAACATTCGAAATCCAAATTTTATAGTTCAAACTTATAAATTCTAAACAAATTTAAAACATTAAAAACCAAAACATTAAAAAGAAAACTTATAAAATATATATATATATATATAATATATATTAAAATTCTTAAATGGTTCTTGAAAAAGACCGTTCTTGAAAAGTAGTTTTTGGAAAACCCTTTTTTCTCTCCAGGATTTCACCCCTATTCAATTACATTAAATTCAATTTTACATTTACCACTCTTACAATTAATTATTTAATTTATTTTATATCATTTGCTTTTTCATTTTACACTTTTATCATACTAACACAAATAATCGTATATGAACAAAAATGCAATGAAAAAATAAGTTTTTTTTATAAATTATACCATTATAATCGTCTCGTTAATACTTTCAAAACGATCCCAATATTGAATATTTTTTAATTTTACCGTACTATTAAAAACTATGAATATCTATGAATTAGTTTGTTTTTTATCCATACGTTTTATTTTTTTTCACTGTTAGCATATTAAAAATACATAATTGTAGATCAACTAAAATATATTAAAAATACGTTTCATTATTATTATAAATTATATTATTATAATTTTTTCGTCAACAATTTTAATATAAACTAATTATTGAATATTTTTATGCGTAGCATAAATGTGTAACATTATATATATACTATCTATATCTATACTATTATATTAAAATTGTAATATTACATTTAACATCCTTACAATTAGTTATTTAATTTAGTTTATATTTCTTGCTTTTTCATTTTTCATTTTACATCTTTGTCATATTAACGTAAATAATCGTATATGAACAAAATGCAATGAAAAATACGTTTCTTTTTTAATAAATTATATCATTATAATCGTCTCGTCAATACCTTCAAAACGAGCCCAATATTGAATATTTTTTTAACTTAACCGTACTATTAAATATCATAAATATCTATGAATTAATTTGTTTTCTATCCATACGTTTTTTTAACCGTTAGCATATTAAAAATATATAATCATTGATCAACTAAAATATATTAAAAAATATATTTCATTATTATAATAAATTATATAATTATAATTTTTTCGTCAATAATTTTAATATAAACTAATTATTGAATATTTTTATGTGCATAAATGTGTAACATTATATATATATAGGGTCAGGTTCACGTGAGACCAAGCTGTTTCCGTGAGACCGCGTGAGACCAAACCTTAAAACATGAAACTTCACATCGAAACACTGTGAAGGTAAAAAACATTCGAACCTTCATAATGTAATCACACTATGAAGGCAAGAAAATCTAAACCAAGTTAAAAAAAATCAAACCTTCACAGATAAAAGACTGTGAAGGTATATCCGAACCTTCACAGTGAACACGCTGTGAAGGTAAAAAAAACGAACATTCACAGCGAAAAACACCGTGAACGTAACATTTACGGTGTTTTACCTATGAAAAGTTCGATTTTTTTTACATTCACGGTTTTTTGGTGTGAAGTTTCATACTTTAAAGCTTGGTCTCACCGGTCTTACGGAAACTCCTTGGTCTCACGCGAACTTAAGTCTATATATATATTATCTATATCTATACTATATAATTAAAATTCTAAAACGGTTCTTGAAAAAAGTTCGTTCTTGAAAAACGGGTTTTGGAAAGCCATTAAAATTAAATGTTACATTTACCACCCTTACAATTAATTATATAATTTACTTTATATCCCTTGTTTTTTTCATTTTTCATTTTACACCCTTATCATGTTAACATAAATAATTGTATATGAACAAAAATGCAATGAAAAAATACGTTTCTTTTTTTTACAAATTATACCATTATAATCGTCTCGTCAATACCTTCAAAACGAGCCTAATATTGAATATTTTTTAATTTAACCGTATTATTAAATGTCATGAATATCTACGAATTAAATTGTTTTATAAAAAAATTCTAAAACGGTTATTGTACAATCTTTTGCACAATAACATTTACTACCCTTATAATTACTTATTTAATTTCCTTTATCTATACTATCTAATAAAAATTCTAAATCGGTTACCTTGTACAAGACAGTTTCTTATACAACCCACGTCTCCCTCTCCCCCCTCATCTAGCCTTTTTTCCTCCCATCTTCTACCTCCATGGCTTCAAATCTTCTGCGACAGGCCATTGCTAATTTTAGAGAATCAATTTAGGTTTCTCAACGTTTGATCAACTTTGGGAGTTTCAATTTCGTTGTGAAGGATTCTACTTTGGAATGATGTTTATATACATCTGTTCGTGTGTATGTATCGAGTAATTTGAGAAATTAAGGTGTGTTTTCTGTTTTTATTTATCCTCTTCATAGTTGTGAATGAGTTCGATTTTCTTTTGAAGAAGCTAAATCTGTATAAGTAAGATAATTTGAGAGGTAAAGGTGTCAGCGTCTTTGATTTTGTTGAAGAAGAATTCACACACACACACACAAGTAATCTGTGAGATAAAAAGGTGTTAGTATCTTTGTTGTTTGATTGATTCTGTTGATAATTTGCAAACAAATTGGTGAAATGTTGTAACACCCTAAAAATAGGGTTAACAAAAACTTTCCAAAAATGGAGAAGTGGTATAAAGTTTGTCATAGCAAGAGCCTCCCAAAAAGGGGAAATATACAAATAACTTGTTTAATCACAATTATGTAATTTAACGGATGAATAAACAACAACCAACTAATCTAATTTCTACATCTAGAAAAGAGATTACAAAAGGGGTGTCATCTATAAGCACAAATCTTCCAAAATAGTTCAAGTGCCAAAATCCCCAAGCTCTTGCCCAAAGCATCTAAACCTGCCTAGGAGCCCCGCCGCTAACACCTGAGATACACATCAACACCAAACAAGTGTTAGGCCAAAAAGCCTAGTGAGTTGAACAAGTAAAAGCATGCTAGAAACTGTTGCAGTTCTTATCAGCAGTTAAACAATTAATCACGTAGATGTGGAGTCAACGGGAGCGACCCATATCTCCAATCTGGTTCACCCAAAGAGGCAATGCACCTTGAAGCCAATTTCGCTGGCAACCCAAAGGCCCGACACGCACCGGGGACTACCGCTTAGGAAATTCCCCGACGGCGGAGGTCTAGGTACATAGGAGACTACCGCTTAGGAAATTCTGCAAATGTCGCCCACCTACATTCCTATAGTGAATCACAGACTTGGCTCGTCCACATAATGCGTTTAGGAGGTCTCAAGATGTGTTTCAATCCGTCAAAATTTTGGATATCAACCAAGAACACACTATTACCATCCTAATCATGTAAATCCAACATATGACATAATATCCATCCAAATACTTCGTGAGAATATAAGGTCGCCAAAAATGCATTCCAAAAAGGAATCATCAACATACCAAGATATACACATATAAAACATTGTAACTTTCATATACATAACTCCATGGGTGAAACCCCCAAAAGACTTGAAACATTAAATATGAACATTTGAGAGATGCATTGACATCAACAAGTAGAAGATAATTATGTGTATCTAGTTTTAACAAAAGGTTAGTAACTCACAATCTAGGTTTTTGACCAAAACCTAGAAAAGATGAAACCCTAGCTTCTGAAGAAGATGAGACTTGAAGAAGATGAAGATCTTGAAGAACACCTTGAAGAACTACTTGGATGGACCTTAAATGAAGATTTAATGCTTTCACCAACCCAAACCCTAGAAAATATGGGGTAGGAGATGAAGACCCAAAATCTAACTTGAACCCTTGGAGGAGATGAAGATGGTGGTGAAACTTTCAAACCGAAACCTTGGATGATAATCTTGACTCTAGCAATCAATGGTGTTGGTTTGGTGGTTGAAGAAGCCCTAGGTGAAGTAAATGAAGATGGAGGGTTTGGGAGAGAAATTTGAAAGATAGAAAATGAGAAATGATTGAGATTTGGGGGAAAATTCATTTAACCCCGTACCTGGACCTTTTGTCCATGCGCACGGGTCATGCGTGATTTCTGAAGGGAGGGCGCACGGGTCGTGCGCACTGTCCAGTGACCTTTCTTGTTCTTTTTTTTTCATAAACTCAGCTTCTTACTCCAATACTCCCAAAAACCATAAATTCGACAAGAAAACCAAAAATTACATAATGAAATTCGGGGTGTTACAATCCTTCCAACCTAAATAGGATTTCGTCCCGAAATCTCATTCTACGACAAACAAGTGAGGATAACGCTTCTTCATGTCATCCTCGGATTCCCAAGTAATGTTAGCACCCCGATGGTGCTTCCATTGAACCTTTACCATAACCACATCTTTATGCCGCAATTTCTTCACCTTTGACTCTAAAATCGTCTCCGGTTCTTCCACGCAACGATTTCCATTGTCTACCCGAATCTCTGACAAGGGAATCACGCTTTCCTCCTCGGCTAGGCACTTCCGAAGATAGCATATGTGAAAAGTGGGATGTATCCCATCCATTTCCGGTGGTAAGTCCAACCGGTAAGCTTGAAGTCCAATTCTTTCTAGAATAGCGAAGGGTCCGAGGAAACGAGGACTAAGCTTCCCGTGCTTCCCGAAACGGATAATCCCCTTCCATGGCGACACCTTTAGCATGACACGGTCACCCACTTGAAACTCGACTGGTCTTCTCTTTTTGTCCGCATATCTCTTTTGTCGGTCTTGCACCGCCTTTAGCCTTTCTCGAATCTCTTTCACCTTGTCCGCCGTCTCTTGCACTATTTCCGTCCCGACAAATTGCTTTTCGCCCGCTTCTAACCAACAAACCGGGGTTCTGCACTTTCGTCCATACAATGCCTCGAACGGTGCCATTCCAATACTAGAATGGTAACTGTTGTTGTACGCGAACTCCACTAGAGGTAGATGTGAGTCCCAACTTCCACCGAAGTCTATTACACACGACCTCAACATATCCTTGAGCGTCTGAATCGTCCTCTCTCTTTGACCATCCGTTTGAGGATGATACGCCGTGATCAAATTCAATCTGGTACCCAACTCCTTTTGCAAGCTCGCCCAAAAGTTCGATGTGAAGCGACTATCCCGATCCGACACAATGGATTGCGGGACCCCATGCCTTGACACTACCTCGTCGATATAAAGCTTGGCCAATCTCTCCATTGGCAAAGTCTCTCTCATTGCAAGAAAGTGCGCACTCTTGGTTAGCCGATCAACGACTACCCAAATTGTATCATGGCCTCGCAAGGTCTTTGGTAGCTTCGTCACGAAGTCCATAGTGATGTTGTCCCATTTCCATTCGGGAATGGACAACGGTTGCAAACTTCCATACGACCTTTGATGCTCCGCCTTGACTTGAAGGCATGTGACACAACTCTCCACGTAGTTAGCTACATCCAACTTCATCACCAGCCACCAATAATTTAATTTCAAGTCTCTATACATCTTGGTGCTACCGGGATGTATATAATACTTCGATTTGTGAGCGTCTTCTAGTAGTAGCTCCCGATTTCCACCCAACTTCGGCACCCAAATTCGACCTTGGAAGAGTTTGAGTCCGCGGCTATCTTCCGTCAAAAGCCCACTTTGCTTTACAATGATCTCGGATTTGAGATTTTGCTCCTTGAGCGCTTCTAATTGCCACGTCTTGATGTTTTCCACCAAACTTGATACCACGTCGATCCTTGTAAGGGAGAACTTCACACCACCATTATGGCTCCTCCGACTCAATGCATCCGCCACCACATTGGCCTTACCGGGATGGTAGAGTAGATCACAATCATAATCCTTTAAAAGTTCAAGCCATCTCCTTTGCCGCATGTTGAGTTCTTTTTGGTCGAAGATGTACTTGAGACTCTTGTGATCCGTGAAGAGGGTACACTTGGTCCCGTACAAGTAATGCCGCCACAACTTCAAAGCAAAAACTACCGCCGCTAGCTCCAAGTCATGCGTCGGGTAGTTCTTCTCATGCTTCTTTAATTGTCTTGACGCATAGACAATGACTTTCCCTCGTTGCATAAGTACACATCCAAGCCCCATCTTAGAAGCATCACTAAACACCACGAAATCTTCCGATCCTTCAGGTAAGGACAAGATTGGAGCTTCGCACAATTTTCTCTTGAGCGTTTGAAAGGCTCGGTCTTGAACATCGGTCCAAATAAACTTGACGTTCTTTCTTGTGAGGGACGTGAGTGGTGTAGCTACCTTGGAAAAGTCTTGGATGAAGCGTCTATAGTAGCCCGCTAAGCCCAAGAAACTCCGTATCTCCGTCGAATTCGTCGGCGGCTCCCAACTCATCATCGCCTCTATCTTCGCTGGATCCACCTTAACACCGTCTTTTGACACCACGTGCCCCAAGAATTGGACCTCTTGGAGCCAAAATTCGCACTTAGAGAACTTTGCGAATAACTTCTCTCTTCTTAGGACTTCTAAGACTTCCCGCAAGTGTTTCCCAAGATCGGATTCATCCTTAGAATAAATTAAAATATCGTCGATAAATACGATCACAGATTTATCCAATAATGGGCGACACACACGGTTCATCAAGTCCATAAATACGGCCGGCGCGTTGGTCAACCCAAAAGGCATCACCAAAAACTCGTAGTGACCGTAACGCGTTCGGAAAGCCGTCTTCGGAACATCATCATTCTTCACTCTCACTTGATGATAACCTGATCGAAGGTCGATCTTGGAAAAGCACCCCGCGCCTTGAAGTTGATCGAAAAGGTCGTCGATACGAGGCAATGGGTACTTGTTCTTCACCGTGACTTTATTCAACTCACGGTAGTCAATGCATATCCGCATCGATCCATCCTTCTTCTTCACGAACAACACCGGGGCTCCCCAAGGTGAAGAACTCGGTCGGATAAAACCCTTTTCTAACAACTCTTGAAGTTGCGTCATCATCTCTTTCATTTATGTCGGGGCCAAACGATAGGGAGCTCGGGCTATCGGAGCCGCTCCCGGAGTAAGGTCGATTTGGAATTCCACTTGGCGTTCCGGCGGTAATCCGGGTAAGTCTTCCGGAAAGACATCCGGAAATTCCCGCACGATCTTCACATCTTCCACCGTCTTCTTCTCCTTCTTCGCGTCCACCACGAAGGCTAGATACGAAGGGTAACCCTTCGGTAAGAACTTCCGAGCCTTGAGAGAGGAGATTATAGGGTTGCGACCCTTTCCCTTCTCTCCATAGATGATGACCACGTTGCTTCCTTCCAAAGGCATTTGAATCATCTTCTTGGAGCAAAAGATGTCGGCTTTGTGCCTCACTAACCAATCCATGCCTATGACCACGTCAAAACCCCCTATGGCCATAGGTAGCAAATCTACCCCAAAAGGATTCCCATTGATCTCTATGGTGCAATCACAATAACGGTCTCGGATAATTACTTGGTCACCGTTGGCAATCTCTACTACTAGTGCATCGGGAAGGACACTAATAGGAGTGACAAAACGCTTACAGAAAACATCCGATACAAACGAACACGTAACACCCGAATAAAAAAAACACGAGCAGGCAAGGAGTTTACTAGGAACGTACCTGAAACAACATCGGCGGTCTCCTTCGCCTCCTCGGTAGTCATCCGAAAAGCTCGACTCAGCA
Source organism: Arctium minus (assembly GCA_954870635.1). Classification (NCBI taxonomy): domain Eukaryota; kingdom Viridiplantae; phylum Streptophyta; class Magnoliopsida; order Asterales; family Asteraceae; genus Arctium; species Arctium minus. The sequence goes on along the minus strand of OX941080.1, from coordinate 36,619,473 downwards.
CCCTTGGCGATTGATCGACTCTAGCCGTCGACCCAACAGACCTGCTTTGATTATTCCCCGCCAACTTTGGACAATTTCTCCTTACGTGCCCCGGCTCCTGGCACTCAAAACATATCATCGGATGAGCAGTGCAATCCCGAGCCACATGACCCCTCCTACCACACTTGGTACAACTTACCGGACATGCATAGGTTTTAGAAGCACACGCGCCCGAGTGTTTGGTTCTACACTTTTGGCACCATTGATCGTCCTTACGAGAGTCGCCGGCTCTCCCACCCACAAACGGCCTTGACTGGCGAACGGGCCCGGATGGCCCTTCCCACTTCCTCTTCTCTCCAACAACACTCCTTTCTTCCCTCTCAGCCACCCTATCATCTTCCACAAGCAAGGCCTCTTCAATGACTTCCTGAAGAGTCGACCCGCCGGTATTACGCACATCCGTTCTCATATTGGCCGGTAAACCAAGATGAAAAGCCTTTATTTTCGATCTCTCATCCGGGACCAGATATCCCACTAAGTTCAACTTCTCTAGGAACAGCTTGGAGTAGTTGGCTACAGACAAATTCCCTTTCTTTAGATTTCGGAACTCGGCTTCTAGCTTATCCAAAGAACGTTCGCTGCAGTACTTGTCCATGATCTTCTTCTTGAAGACTGGCCATGTTAGCTTCATTAGAACCTCGGGGTTGAGGGCGGACCGGGTGAGATTCCACCAGATCAATGCCTCTCCCTAAGTAGTTGAGAAACAAACTTCACCTGCTGCGACACGTCGCACTCACTCGACTCAAAGGCCATCTCCACTTCCTTGAGCCAGTACATGCACGCAACCGGGTTATCGGAACCCGCAAACTCCTTGGGTTTGCACCCCAGAAAAGCCTTGTAGGAGCATCCCTTAGCCCTCTCTCGATTCACGTTGCTCGGTTGCTCTTCGGTCACCACCACTTCAGGTCTACCACCCGACCCAGCTATGATATTCTCCGCCATAGTCTCGGGTTGGCGGTTACTAGCATCTTGATCTTCTAGGAGTTTCATGAAAAACTCTTGTTGTTGGATTTGTTGCTGGGCCATGGCAGAATTCATAGCCAGCATCATGCTGTCCCGCAACCGGGTCTCCATAGTAACTTCCTCCATAATGGCATTATCCGCATTGAGGTTTCGGTGCAGAATATGCTCAGGTCCTCCTCCCAAGAGATTGAGCCTGGGAGGTGCCTCGATGGTTACGACCACAGGAGGTCGGTCTATGGCAGATTCCTCCTCTACGTGGCCCTCCGGTGTACCCGGCACCCTACTCCGGGTGTTTACCATTTCAATCTGCCACAAACGTACGAGAAATAGATTGAGAAAGACTAAACGAGTTGAACTCATTGTACGTACTAATACCTTCATCAATTATCACAATAATAGTAAACCAAGCATGCTCACGTAACAATGCATTCATAATAGCAGTAGCTAAGTGAAATTATGAACGAACCATACACAATAATTATTGTCACCATCATCACAACTTTCAATTAAAGTAATTCCGTAATCCTAATGCACTCCCCACCTAGGATTGCTACCCAAGTGGACAGTGAAGTCAAAACGGTCTAAAGCTTAAGTCTAGATATGCTACAACAATACCTAGTTCACTTAAACTAAAGCTCTGATACCAACTTGTAACACCCTAAAAATAGGGTTAACAAAAACTTTCTAAAAATGGAGAAGTGGTATAAAGTTTGCCATAGCAAGAGCCTCCCAAAAAGGGGAACTATACAAAAAACCTGTTTAATCACAATTTTGTAATTTAACGGATGAATAAACAACAACCAACTAATCTAATTTCTACATCTAGAAAAGAGATTACAAAAGGGGTGTCATCTATAAGCACAAATCTTCCAAAATAGTTCAAGTGCCAAAATCCCCAAGCTCTTGCCCAAAGCATCTAAACCTGCCTAGGAGCCGCGCCGCTAACACCTGAGATACACATCGACACCAAACAAGTGTTAAGCCAAAAAGCCTAGTGAGTTGAACAAGTAAAAGCATGCTAGAAATTGTTGCAGTTCTTATCAGCAGTTAAACAATTAATCACGTAGATGTGGAGTCAACGGGAGCGACCCATATCTCCAATCTGGTTCACCCAAAGAGGCAATGCACCTTGAAGCCACTTTCACTGGCAACCCAAAGGCTCGACACGCATCGGGGACTACCGCTTAGGAAATTCCCCGACGGCGGAGGTCTAGGTACATAGGAGACTATCGCTTAGGAAATTCTCCAAATGTTGCCCACCTACATTCCTATAGTGAATCACAGACTTGGTTCGTCCACATAATGCGTTTAGGAGGTCTCAAGATGTGTTTCAATCCGTCAAAATTTTGGATATCAACCAAGAACACACTATTACCATCCTAATCATGTAAATCCAACATATGACATAATATCCATCCAAATACTTCGTGAGAATATAAGGTAGCCAAAAATGCATTCCAAGAAGGAATCATCAACATACCAAGATATACACATATAAAACATGGTAACTTTCATATACATAACTCCATGGGTGAAACCCCCAAAAGACTTGAAACATTAAATATGAACATTTGAGAGATGCATTGACATCAACAAGTAGAAGATAATGATGTGTATCTAGTTTTAACAAAAGGTTAGTAACTCACAATCTAGGTTTTTGACCAAAACCTAGAAAAGATGAAACCCTAGCTTCTGAAGAAGATGAGACTTGAAGAAGATGAAGATCTTGAAGAACACCTTGAAGAACTACTTGGATGGACCTTAAATGAAGATTTAATGCTTTCACCAACCCAAACCCTAGAAAATATGGGGTAGGAGAGGAAGACCCAAAATCTAACTTGAACCCTTGGAGGAGATGAAGATGGTGGTGAAACTTTCACTAGTACAAAAATGCCTTTTTTTGTGACGGTTTTGAAAACCGGGTTTGTGACGGTTTGGTAAAAAATTGTTACAAAAAGTCAAAGAAAAATTTATAGAGCTGTTTTAGTAATGGTTGTCATAAAAAACTGTTATTGTTACCAAACACTGAAAAGCATAAAGCAACGATTTAGAAAAAAAACATTACTAAAAGGTCCCCTATTATAACGGTTTTGAAAACCGTTGCTTTATGTTGTGATGGTTTTTAAAAACCGTTAACATAAGGGACCATTTAGTAACGGTTTTTATCTAAACCGTTGTTTTGCGTTGTAACGGTTTTAAAAATCGTTGCAAAAAACTAAATATATATAGCAACGTTTATTTGAAAACTGTTTCCAAAAGTCAACCGATTATATGGCAACGATTTTGAAAATTATGTGTCACCAAATGGTAGTTTATGGAAATGATTTAGAAATTTTTACATCACCATATGTCATGATATGGTAATGGTTTTAAACAATTTACATCACCAAATGTCATGTGACGGTTTTGGAAAACTTATGTCACCATATGTCATCCTTTAGTGACGGTTTTGCTTACATCACCGTATGTCATGCTACGGTAACGACTTTGAAACATAAATGACACCATATATCATTTTTTGGTGACAGTTTTGAATAAGTAAAGTCACCGAATGTCATGCTACTGTGATGGTTTTGAAAAATAAACGTCGCCATACGTCATTCTACGGTGACAGTTTTGAAAAATAAACGTCACCGTAAGTCATGCGACGATAATGGTCTTGAAAAATAAACGTCAACTTATGTCATGTTACGATGATGATTTTGAAAAATAAACGTCACCTTATATGAAATTACGGTCACGGTTTTTAAAAATAAACGTGATTATACGTCATGTTACATGACGGTTATGAATAATAACCGTCACCGTTCATCATGCTACCTTGACAATTCTGAATAATAAAAGTCACCTTGCATCATGCCATGGTGACGGTTTTGAATAATAAACAATACTGTACTTCATGCTACAGTGACGGTTTTGAAAAATAAACGACATTGTATGTCATGTTACGTTGACGGTTTTGAATAATAAATGTCAATGTATGTCCTGTTACCGTGACGATTTTGAATAATAAATGTCATTATACGCCATGAGACGATGATGGTTTTAAAATATAAATGTCAACATACGTGATGTTACGGTGACAGTTTTGAACAATAAACATCATTGTACGTCATGCTACGGTGATGGTTCTAGAAAGTAAACATCATTGTAGGTCATGGTACAGTGACGACTTTGAAGAATAAAAGTCACCATACATAATACTACGGTGACAATTCTGAATAATAAAGTTCACCTTACGTCATGTTTTGGTGACAATTTTGAATAGTGGATGTCACCATACGTCATGCTACGTGACGGTTTTGAAAAGTAAACGTTATTGTACGTCATGCTACGATGACAATTTTGAAAAATAAAGGTCACCATACATCATGTTACGGTGACGGTTTGGAATAATAAACGGCACTATACGTCATGTTAATGGTGACGGTTTGAATAATAATCATGACCGTATGTCATGCTATAGTGGCAATTTTGAGTAATTAACGTCATTTTACATCATGTTATGGTGATGGTTCTGAAAAAACAAATGTTACCGTATGTCATGTTATGTTGAATGTTTTGAAAAGTAAATGTCATTATATATCACGCTACAATGACGTTTTTGAAAAATAAAAGTCACTTTTTATGTAATCTTTAAGGTGACGATTAAATAATAAATATCACTACATCATGCTCCTATGACGATTTTGAAAAATAAACGTCACTGTATGTCATGTTATGTTGACAGTTTTGAAAATTTAGCACAACCATATTTTATAAATATCGAATGGTTTAGTCATTTTTTCATATAACCAAAAGATAGTTGATGACAATGGTATTGAAAATTTATTGTAATTATATATCGTTAATTGGGAATAGTTTTGTTAATATTATTTAGAAGTGAATATTCAGTTAGTTGAAAGTTCTTTTTAACATTATATATAAACACTATTTAAATTAATTGTAATAAATAAATAATAATTAAAAAGACAAATTTTAATAATTAACACAATAGAAGTTAAGTATACAAAATAATGTATTAAATTCAAATACAAATGCAATATATAATCGTTGCTTAAATGCCCATCTTCATCTCCACTATATGTATCTTGTTGGTGGTGTTGGTGGCGTAGGCCATTGAAAGTCGATCAGGTGATGCCCGTTGAGGCTTGTGATGTCATGCCTTGTCGTCGTGGCAGACATGATCCAAAGGCACCCTTCGGTCGAACCTGTCTGTCGTGTCTCGTCCTCTACCCTAATTACCTACAATTTTAAGTAAAACAAATTAAAAGATTACACGAAATATTCAGTAATTTATTAAGACAAATCATTTAAAAAAGATTGCACTACCTTACTCACACTAAGCATGTATCCTATGTGGAATTGGAAGATCACCCATGGTATTTCGATTTTAGATCATTGCCTCTGCCCTCTAGCAACTTCTACCATATCTGATCTGCTTAAAACAAATGCATAACAAAGCACCGAATTTAACTTTTTAATTCCAACAACATAAGTATTGTTACTTGAACATTTCCCAAACCTGTTTTTTGATAAACAACGTAATAAAGATATAACGACATTGACTCATTTTTGTACTAGCCATTAGTAAAGCTTGATCCTGGTCGGTACTTATACCTCTTCCAGATTTTTGGTGACATTCACTTGAAAAGATATGACTTTGGCCATGAATGTGCTTTTTTGCTTTTTGTGTGTTTATGTGCACCGATTATCAAATGATCTACTTATACAGTTGCGCTTTTGCATCTGCATTAAGTCTTTATGTTATTTTAAGATAGACATTTAAGTTGTTTTACATACATGAAAAAAACGTTGTATCAATATATAGAAAAGTTCAAATATACATTATTTAAAGGGCATATGCAAAGAATTATTATTTAAAGGGGATATGCAAGAATTAATAAGTCACAATCCAACTAGAGCTAAGTGATCCTTTGAGAAAATATACCTGCATAAGTTAAAAATTATTAACTTCTAAGTAACTTAAACAATGAATCACTATATGTTGTTACCAATTACCCCATCTCTCTTATTAATTCACTAAGTGACCGTTAATCAAATGCTTACCCGGTAAGCACATGTCACTTATCTTATCGGGTAATTATGACAACGACCGAGAATCTTACCCAATGAGAGGCATAGCAAGGACCGATGATCTTACCCGGTAAGTGAAGAAACATACTCTTACCTGGTATGCACTTATCGGATGAAAGGTGCTTACCATATTCTATTTTGGTGGCTGAAAATGTTACCAGATAAGGTGAGGGTGGTGACTCTTGCCGATAAGCACTTACCTAATAAGCGTTTGTTAAATTGCCCCTAATTAAGTATTACTTCACTCTTAATTACCACGAGCATCTAAACTACCTCAAAGAAAACCCCTGCTTCGGCTTAGGCCAACAAGATCAATATAACCACAATCAATAATTAGCATCAATTTCTTCAAACCATGTGCACCACCATATATAAATCCAAGTCTAAAGCCAACAACAACAAAAAATTGCACATAGCCATGAATATCCTCAAATCAAAGTAAAAACAATAGCACAGATCATAATGAGCAACCTTCAGGCAAGAACTAATGAACATTCCCCATACCTCCCCTCATAATGACCTGCACATTTTATTTTCTACTTGTGGCTTGCCCCTTGTTTCGGAGGTTTGTGTTTATTTACTGGTCAACAATAAATTTTTCTTACGTTCTAACCATGTGTTTACCAAGAAGAGAGTAATAATAAGGAAAAGAAAATGGCTTCTAACATGAATTCGGAAGTTGGAAAAAGGACAATTAACCTCGATATCTTTTGCATAAAACCTTTTCTGAATTCATACAGCTTGCCCATCTTTCCTTCCACAACTGCAGACTTCCAATCCATATGCCAACCGACATACAAAATTACAACAAACAAAATAAAAGCACATAAGTGATAAGAAAAGAAAAAAACATATTAAAAGTTATATCCAATTTTTTTCTTTGTGACTCATAGCACACTCAACATTTATATTCTCTTTAAACCCAATACAAAAAAAATATAGAAATAGCCCATAAAAGACTTCAATTTTCTCGTTCAGTTTCTTTCATTTTGATTCTTAAGTGACTCATACCTTGAACAAATTATTGTTGTGCTAACTTGAATTCTCATCTTTTCCATGTTGTCCAACATGCCTCTTCCGACTTCAACATTAAGTGTGACTCATATAAAGCTTGAATATGTAAAAACTCAAAACATCGAAGTTGTAGATATGTTTGTTATCTTTCGACAAAATCTTGAATTGCTTTAATCTGCGGTTGGATGACTAAGATATGAATAAAATAGCACTGCCATGCAAATCAGTCCTGCAACATTCATGTTTTTGCCTCTCTTTGTCTGTATTATCCCTTGAGTCCATCCAATGTTCATACAATGCTTAACTTCATGCTTTTCTCTCGATTTGATGTTCATTACCTGATTTCAACTACAATATTATTTTTGTTTATATATCATGTTGATGGTAAACTTTAATAGATTCAAAAAAGAGAGTACTAAATTAGCTACAATAGTCCAAAAGAAAGAAACATTAAATTTACACACCTGTAAAAAACCAGAAAACACAAGGGACTTGAGAATTTGTTTAATGTTCTTGAACTTATCTCTAAGCTCGGTGATCTTTAAAGTATCCCTCTAGCCATCAAAATGACTACATAGCTGGCCGACAACCTCTAACTGCACAGAGACTATACAAGATGAAAGAAGTATACATTGTGCAATGTCATTACCCATGATATATATAACATGATATCCTCCCTCACATACATGGTCCAACTTCTAAGTACCTTGTCATGTGTAGATATGAATCACATTCTTAAAAAGTATGCATTATGATATGTTTTTTTTATGTCAAACTGAGTACTTGCCAAATGAGAAATATGTAAGGACTCTATCTTTTTGAAAATTCATGGGTTTAAAGTGACATAACTAAGTTTCTCTATATGTTTCTCAACATCAATATACTTCTTCACACCTGACATTGTTTTTATAATAAAACTCATTAAATATGTTCAAGATCATTAAACAATCACAAAAAAAAAAACTCATAAAACTCTATAAAGGCCAAAGGAAAATTAAAATTATAGGGGTCATAATTTACCCTTGTCAGCAGCAGAGCTAAAATAAAAGAGCCATTGATTAAACCAAAAATTGCTATTGAGCATGTAAGCCATAACAGAACCGAAAACAGTGATCCTTCTTCTAACAACATAAAACCAAGAGCATATCTACACAGCAGCTCCAGAATTCAACAAGTTATGCATCTTCAGTATCAGTTTACCTTATTAACAACATAGAACATGCAATTTAACTTCTGATCCGTACATACCTTCAACAACAAATGAACCCAACCTCTGTTAATCACCCACATCTTGACAGCAGTAAAATAAAATATTTGCATTTCCTTTTGAACGGTAGCTTTCCATATGCCTTCATTCCAAATAGTAAACCACCAGCAGTGCCATGTGCAGCATCCTTCGGATACACATCAATAGGAACCATCTTTAGAAACAACAAAAAATTGTTGCTAGTGGCACCAGCAACAGCAAACCAATGCATCCCCTAACACCACAACTTAACAAGTGACATAATCAGCTCTGTCAATCATAGAAGAGTAAAAAATAAAACAATCAAGTTTAAATACTCGGCTAATTTTTGTTTCAATCCTTGTACTTTGAATTGAATTAGCCTCAAAATTGGACAATGGAGTACTACGACCAGCACTATTATTAATGGATTACAACACCTAGAAAAGGTATTACATTCTTGAACATACCATGACGACATAAACTAGGAATAAATATGTTTCAAATTTCTACCATTCTTCTTTCCTACTAATTCCACTCACCAAATATTACTTAGTGCCATTATCCATTCTTCTTAGAGATTGTCATAGTAAATTAAAGAAGATGCAAATAAAACCTTGACACAATTCAAAACACCAGTCTTTAATTAAATAAGTTGGAAATAGAACCACCAACTTAATACCATAAATACTAATTAAGCATATTAGAACAATAACGAAGCAGAAGTATCAATCGAGCCAACAAATGGATTAGTCTACGCTAAATTGAATTAGCCTAATACTCAGTTGTGTTAGAAAACATACAATTAGATATATAGGTCGATAATGTTACTGAAATCAATACGAGAAAATTATATTTAGGTTAAATGAATAATACAAATTATAACTCAAATGTCAAAGTAATCCCTCTTCTTGAACTTTCATTTTATTGAATCTGTGGTATCAAAAAACGGATTGTAGTGGGGCTTGCAGATAAACCCCAAGTTCCTAAATCTTGATATAAGGTGTAATCTTTACTGGTTGCTTCAAATCTTGCCTCTTATACATAAACCGTAATCCCTAAATCTTGATTTAAGGTAATTCTAGAACCATAAAACACAAGCAAGACCACATACCTTCCAATATTAGAGCAGTCGACACTGGTTCTTCACAAGAAGATATCAGAAGAACTATTTTCGGCAAATGCATTCTGAATCTCCTTCTCCAAGCAAACATGGAACTGGGATATCTCGGCAATTAGAGACGAAGAAGTGAATGGAATTCTGAATCTCTTTGTTACTCATGATTGAATACGAAGAATTGGATGGCATGATCCTAGTGTATATGATCATAGAGTCTTCTGCCTATGGAAATTTGGAAATTGAGGCGATTGGGAAAAGAAGAGGGAAAAACAAGCGGGTGGGAATGAAAATCTTATTCCCTCCATTTGCGTTATTTTAGTCTTTTAGATGTATATGGAATGTCTATTTTTATTTTAGTGAATTATTTGTAGTCCCTGTGTTTTATATTACCAAAAATTTCAGTTTGTACTTTGTTACAAATTAGGTCCCTTGCTCTATTATGTGTTTTACTGGTTTGCATTTTGTTACAAATTGGATCATTTGTCCTAACTATGTTAAACTTTCATCCTTTAACTAAGAAGCAGTTTTGTCATTTTACTTTTTTTCGTATTTTGAATTAAATATATAACTATACTACATATAGAGCGAGAGTCGATTGAGTTCAAACGATAACATTATTTATTTAAGAAACTCGAGAACTGCCAAATAACATGTGATTTTACACTAACATCATGTACAAAATCACATGTGATTCACGCGACTTTACCTCACGACCTGAAGACAAGGCCAAAGTCGCCCAATTTGGTCACATGTTTTGTTAAGAAAATTATTATCTAACCCGTGAGTTTAACTGATCGCTTAAGATGATTAAGAAAAACAAATCATAACTATGCACATGATACATATGTAACTATAGACGATTTAGGACATGTTACGTAAATAATTATTATATATATGTGTGTGAGTATATATACATATATATATATATGCAAAACACAGACGATATATATATATATATATATATATATATATATATATATGAGTAAAACACAAGGATGATATATATGTAAAACGAAACCACATGAATGAAACCACCACCGTGACCCACCGTGAACGAAGCCACCACCATAACCCACCATGAACGAAACCACAAGGACGAAACCAAAAGTATCGATAGAATTGGAGGGGGCACGGATGCCGAAGATAGCGTCGGAAGGTATCGATCCGACCAATAACTCCTTCATTTTTCTGGTATTAACTCGTCCCCACTATGCCCCCATTTTCCCTGTGACACACACTGACACTTCCCTGTGGTTTCATCCCTCCTTCTCCTAACACAAACCTTCAGAATCAACAATGGTTGTTGTGATTACCCTTCTACGATGATAGTGAAGGATTTTTGGTCATCATAGAGAGATGGTGGGTCACGGTGGTGATGGTTACGGAATGGAGAGGTTGGAAAAAGAGTTGTGGCCTTCGTCCATGTGGTTTGTGTGAACATCAATTGTCCTTGTGTTCGCCGTGAAACCCTATGGCCTTCATCCATGTGGTATGTTCACTGGAGAAAGGCAAGTGCCGAATACACTCAACCACAACACCTTCACCCACTTTGATGACTTAATTTGGACCCTTTAACTACTGTCTCATCCATGTGATTGGGTTTTTGGTTGGTAATCTCACTCTCAGCCTAATCGATCGATTGTCTCACCAAAACAGGGACGATGATAGTGTATATCATCTTCGACAACCTCTATATCAACACCTCGACCAAACCCACCGTGGGTCACGGTGGTGATGGTTGCCTTGTTAGAGTGGGTCACGGTGATTAATCACAGATCATTTTACACTACAGTGAAGATGGTGTTTGATGACCCAATTGGAAATGCTTGGTTAATCAGAAGCTTTATGTTTTCTGGAAATGGTTGATGACCCAATTGGAGGGAAAGCGTATATATATATATATATATATATAGAGAGAGAGAGAGAGAGAGAGAGGAGAGGTTCAAGGAAAAACCTCAAAAAAACTAGAAAATTGCCTTTAATCTAGACGGTGCATAGTAATTTATAACATGCACTTGTGCATAAAAACCAAAAAACAAATTAATTACTTGTATGCACAAGTGCATACCGTCCAGATTAAATGCTACCAGGGTGTTCCTCAGTTTTCCGTTTTTTTAGGTTTTCCCCTGAACCTGACCCTATATATATATAGGCATGAGATCATGTGAGAAGTGCCAATTTTGGTGAGAAGTAGTTTTAAACTGTTGATCGCTTTTAATCAAACATCCTCCCATGAATTGCGGCTTAAAAGGGAATTGATCTGGTGCATCTCGACGCACCTTATCCTGATGCATCTCATCCTAATGTTTGTCTATTTCGCATCCAACGATTGATAACCACTTATCACACTTCTCTCCATATTTGGCACTTCTCACTTGAACCCAACCATATATATATATATATATTTGGCACTTCTCACTTGAACCCAACCATATATATATATATATATATATATATATATATATATATGATAGAGTTAATTACTAGTTGATCCTGTGTTTTGATTGTTTTTGCAATAAAAATAAGAAAGAAAAAAGTATAAAAAAAGGACAAAAACATGGTTGAACGATTTTGCCTCTGACTCTAACTGTGTTTCTTAACGAAACTAGTGGTCAGGTCTCACTTTCAAAGCAAAATCCAAACCTCAGGGACTACAACTTGACTTATTGAATTACATGTCCCACTTTCAAAGAAATCAACAAACGTCATAGACCAAAATTGTAATTCTCTCTAAAAATTGGTAAAGTATCCTACTTTAGATTTTTTATATTTAAAATTGGGAAAATTGCATTAAAATGTAACAAACTTTCACCTATTCCTATTTTGGGAACCAACTTTCAAAATCGTCATTTAGGGTTCTATATCAAACTTTATGTTTATTTAAGGGTCCGGTTAACTGCTTAACAGGTAATATTTTGTATGACTTGGAAAATAATTAAGCTAAAAATTATTAGGTGGAATATTTTTGGCCACATCATTATTGTTAGGTTTTATTTTAACCGCAAGTGTACGGGTTGTGTAGCATACGGGTCGATCACAGGGAGCAGTGGTTTAAGTACTAATTCTGCTATAAATCATGAACTAGCTATGGGAACACAATTGAAGGAGATTTTTCTAAACTAAGGATTAACCTATAAATCAAAATACAATTATAAAACATAAATACATAAAAGGGACTCAAAATATTTATAACAATAACTATGAAAATTACAGCAAGAGACTAATTAGGACATGTATTAAACTAAGACATAAAGATGAGATGGAAGTGGTGACACTCAACAGTTATATCGAGGTAGGGGTTTATCTTTCTAAAAACATTTAAGACCCTCTTCCAAGGTGAAGTAAACCTTCATAGTTAAGCGGTTGACTATTTCCATGACTTCCGACTTAACTAGAAACATTAAGTTTTGATAAAACAATTTCCCCGATTCATACTTTTATCTATTTCCATGATAATTTTAGAATCGTTGATTAATCGACCAAAAGCCAAATTCAAACTTCCGTTTATAATTTGATTTGTTGAATAGAGGTTATCGAATAGTCAGTTTCTATTCTGATCACAACCCAACTTCTGTTGGTGATGAACCGTAGAACCAACCTTCGATAACCGTCTCGTTTAACTTCGAGTTAACCAATTTCTCAATACAACTGCTGATTATCACCGCACAATCTTATATGTAAAAAGAACTAAATACGACTTTTATCGAATAAGAAACTAAACAAAATATATAGAAATATGAACTACTAATATATAACAGAAAATATAAAAGAAGTCATCAACAATATTTCTACATATATTTATGAATTAAGAACATAAACAAGAAAGAGATACAATACTAGATGGGAGAACCAAATGATTAAGGCTTGATGAACTTAGAATCCAAATACAACTTCAATCCTTGCTAGATAATATCAAAAGAAATACAGAGCTATGAGTTTTTCTCTCCTTAAGAACAATCTGCAGAGTAAATCCAGGGAGATGAAAGGATTCTTGGAGAAAAGCCAAAAATAAAAGCTAAAAGTAGATAGATCTACTAAACAACCAAAAAGGGCCTTTTTAAACCCTGGAGAGAGAGAGAGAGCAAAATATCAATCAAAAATATCCCCCAAAAATATCTATCTTTCTAAAGGGATAAGGCAAAAAGGGCTGCAGAGGAAAAAGCAAAAAAAAGTTGCTGGAGAGGGCGCACGGGTCGTGCGTTCTTCCTTCATAGAAACGCACGGGTCGTGCGTTTGCTTCTGCCCGAAAGTATCGAGCACAGGCCGTGCATGCTATATTCATTCTTTTCCGCTTTCTGCTTCGCTTCCATTGTATTTCTTGGCATCCTTTCTATCCGCACCGAGCGCCATCATCGTTAATTCAACCTGAAGTTCGAAAAGCACGTAAATTTCCCAAACATGACCCAAAGACAAAATGAAGGATGGATGCAAATGTGATTTAAACTAATATGCACAAATTAGCTAAACTAAGATGCAAAACATATTAAATTAATAAAGAAAATATGTACAAAAAGACTAGCTAACAAAATCCCCCAAGCTAAACTCTTCCTTGTCCTCATGGAAGCAAGTTGTTCACTAAGACAAACAAAAAGGGGAGAAAGACCACAAAGGAGACAAACTTTAAAAGCAACAAGATAAGCTAACCATATTTCCAAAAGAGATAATCAACTATTTAAGTTCATTAATGCACAAACACAACCAATACCCGCATGTCAATCACTAAACGTAAGAAAATACAATTGTTCTACACAAAGGTTAACACTAACACGACGCTTGAATTAATAAATCACACACACGGCCTTAAGGGAATTTGTAAACATACCGTAATCACTAAGGGAGTGGGATAAGTGACCATGCTGGATGGATACTCGCGGAATCCACTCAATTTCTCTCATGTGTATAAGGTAAGGTGTATACGATCAAATAGCCTTCCTATCCAAGAATGTATTTCACTCTTGATGTTTTTGAAATGGTTCTCAAAGTCTAGAAGTTTCCACAAAACTACACGTACAGAGGACTTTTTAGGCTCAAAGGGATTTTTGGGTTTAAAGGAAAGTCTTGGATTAGATGATGCCTTTACACAATTAGCTTCATCCTTTTACCTTTCTTTTGATCTTGGCTTATCTTGGTAATAAACATAGCCTTGAGGGGCTAATCTAAATCAAGCTTCTTTCGGTTCCCTTTTGTGAACCTCTTCTACTGTATTTCCCCCAAACTATCTTCTTTTGTATATATATTTTTTTATAGCTTTGTGGTGAAGGGGATGATAGGGGGTGCTCTTGGTGAGTTCAAAGAAAAATGACGGCCTCAATGTAGTTTCATAGTTATCCTAAACGAGAATCAAGTCAAAAACCTAGAGCTACGTTTTGGTGGAAAGTACCTCACAAGAAAGAATATATTGGGATTGATTATAGATGATTCAATCCAAAACGGCCCAAATTCTCACTGGGTGGGGTCCATCCAAGCAGTCACATATGTAATGTAAGGGGATTACGGCATGTGGACTAATCCTAAAGGTTATGTGCGGTGATCTGGTGAAAAGTGCATGCAAGTGTCTTCCTAATAGTGAAACAATGCTTTCTATGGAGTTTAGATTTTAACTAGCAATGAATGGGGTGATGTACAAGCAATGAACCTAAATGTTGATTTTAACAAGTGTGAACAGGTTATCTACATCTTTGAAGCTAAAAAGGTTTATCCACAGAAAATATTTTTGAATTTTTATTTTTAGACACTAAGAAACAAGAAACAAAAAATGCATGAAGATAGAATGACACCCCCCAAGCTAGAATTAAGCATTGTCCTCAATGCTTAGAGGGATGTCGAGGCTTTCAAGGCCATGGGTCATTTCGGCGGTCCGGAAAATGGTCTTGGCTAACATGCCAATCGTACATGTGATCCATCATCCGCCGCATATGTCGGTTATGTTCTTCAAGGGCATCTAATCTACTCAGGACTTGGGCATCAGGAGGTTCAGGCTGGTAGGCTTGAGGGGCATGAGGTTGCATAGGTGCTTGTTGGATCGGAAAGGACCAATCCATGTGGTGAGACACTTCCGTTCTATTTTTGTCGGGTAGTGTACAAAGTGGCTCGCGGTGCCTACCATGCAACCATGTGAAATTGCCCTCCCTCTCAATCCTAAGCATGTTCATCCGCTCCATTGAATCTAGATCTAATCAGACCAACCCCTCGATATTAGGAGTATTGTCGGGAATGTTGATTGACAAACAAGACTTTGTAATCAACCAAGTGATTACTCCGCCGCAACAAATGTCTCCCGACTTGTTCTCACTAATTCTGACCAGTCGCCTAACAAGCCAAGCGACTCCATTAATGGGAATAACTGGAGGGTCATGTTCAGGGTCCGTTGGATGCTTTGTCATAGCCCATAGAAAATAAAGCTCATCGAGTGTTACAGTTCCCGTTTCTAGGCGAGAAAAAATAACACAAGCGATGATCTTGTGGGCTATTCGAAGACATGGATGGCGAATAGAAGAAGATTTGGCAGTACGTGCCTCCCATGATTGTTCGTTGGTAATGAGTATCCAAAATCCTAGCGGGTTAAAATCCTCGTGATAGCGATCATCAGGGCCTAAGCGTCCATCACGATCAAAGCTAAACGCGATATTGATTTCGTCCAAAGTAAGGCGGTTGTCTTGATTAAACATGCGAAATGTGATGGTATCGCTAGAGGTAACCCGTAGGGAGCTAAGGAACTCAAGAGTTACCCTAGGGTACGTGTGTGCTCTAAGTCGAAGGATATTTGCCATACCGATGTTGCTGAAAAGTTGGAACACACCCTTGTCGACTCCTAAAGTGGTTAGATCGGTGGGCTTAAGGAATCGGGTAGGTGAAATAGTTCGGCATGCTAACTCCTTAAACCTGGCTTTATCACTAGAAGACTGAAATACGATTCCTAAACTAGAGGGTGTGGGTGGATTTGGATGACGAACTGGTGCTTATGGCTCAAAAGGCTCATTTCGGGCCCGTTTTCCTCCTCTACTAGACGATGCCATAGACACAAGTACTGCAATCCTATGTCTGTCCCAAGAAAATGACAGCCCAATCTAAACAATTATTCTACACTAAAGCGAACTAAAATTAAGAATAGACCGGGAGAAACCAAAATAAAACTAAAACTTAAAAAGAACTCACAATTAAGAACAAGCCTAAAAATCACCAAGTTACGCAAAAAGTAATGAAAGGAACGAGGTTACCGTGATGAAGAATGGTGAGTTTCGGACTTCTAAACATGTGAGCCCCAATCTTTTTCCACATTTGCAACCTGAAAATAAAGATTGCACAAAAGAAACAAACAAAAATCCCCAAGATATATATATATATATATTTTTTCTTTTTTTTGGAGATGATTGGGTGGAATTTGGGTACAAAAATGATGAAGTGAAGGTAGAGAGGGGAGGTTATCAGTAAAGAAAGTTAAAGAGAAGAAGAAATCAAAGGGATTTGGGGTTTAGAGGGTGATTTTCGGAGGTTAGGGTTTAAAAAAAAAAGAGATTTGAGTTTTTTAGCAAAAATGGTGGAGGGGGGGGGGGGGGAAGAAGATGAAGATGATGAAGAAAAGATGGGGGTTTGAGAAATGGATGGGTAATTTTGGGTTTGGATGGTGAGATTGTGTATGATTTGGAGGAAAATAAAAATGGGGGTTAGGGTTTTTTTTTTGGGAGAGAAATCGTGAGGAAGAAGGAGAAGATTGGGGGAAATGAGATGAAAACAAACAAAAAAAAATTCGGACCTTATTGTACCCCCTGACCCGGCGCACGGGTCGTGCGCCTTTTAGGCATGACCATCGCACGGGTCGTGCGTATCAAACAGAAGACCAAATCTGAGCCAACGCACGGGTCGTGCGCATCATAGGCCACAAAACGCATGGGTCGTGCGTTCTCGACAGAACCCAACGCACGGGTCGTGCGTCTTCCTTATTCAACCACGCACGGGTCGTGCGTACAAACAGTGCCAATTTTTTTTTGGTAAACATATATATATAAATGCTCGTTTTTTCGTCATGATCTTGACGGAAGAATTTAATAAGGGGAAGAGGAGATGCGGCGTCGAGGATTTTGGACGAGCGCGTTACTCGTCACTGAGTCGTAGTGGGCTGCGCAAACGTATGGGATACAGGTCCAGTGATTGGTTCACCCGCAATGTAATGCTTTAATCGCTGCCCGTTGACCTTGAAAGTGCGGGACTCGCATGATACCTCGACTGTGCCGTATGGGAAGACACGTACTACAGTGAATGGGCCAGACCAACGCGAACGGAGTTTTCCGGGAAAGAGTTTGAGTCTGGAATTAAACAAAAGTACTAGATCCCCTTCATTAAACTCCCTACGTATTAGTCGTCTGTCGTGCCACTTTTTCGTTTTTTCTTTGTAGATGCGTGAACTTTCATACGCGTTGAGACGAATTTCATCTAACTCGGATAGCTGAAGAAGTCGTCGGTCCTTGGCATCCTTAAAATTGAAATTTAGGCACTTGACGGCCCAGAATGCTTTATGCTCGAGCTCCACCGGGAGGTGACATGCTTTCCCATAGACTAGTCGGTAAGGCGATATTCCATTAGGGGTTTTAAAAGTTGTCCGGTAAGCCCAAAGAGCATCATAGAGTTTTATAGACCAATCCTTTCTTGAAGTTACTACAGTCTTTTCAAGGATTGTTTTCAATTCTCAGTTTGAGATCTCAACTTTCCCACTCGTTTGGGGGTGGTAAGCGAGTCCAACTCGATGATGAACTCCATACTTTTTAAGGAGGGCCTCAAACTTGTTTTCAATGAAGTGTCGTCCCCCATCGCTTATAACAACTCTCGGTACACGAAACCGAGGGAAGATTATTTGCTTAAAGAACTTGGAGACTACACGAGCATCATTGGTGGGGGAAGCTAAAGCTTCAACCCATTTGGACACGTAATCCACTGCTACAAGAATGTATTTATTTGAGTAGCTAAACGGAAACGGTCCCATGAAATCAATGCCCCAAACATCGAAAATTTCTACCTCAAGAATAGAATTTAAGGGCATTTCATTTCGACGTGAGATGTTGCCTGTTCTTTGGCAATGATCACAACTCTTGACATAGATATCCACATCTTTGAACAATGAAGGCCACCAAAAGCCACTTTGAAGGATTTTCGCTGATGTTTTACTCGTACCAACATGGCCACCACATGGCAAGGTATGACAATGATATATCAAAAATTCAACTTCTTCTTCTAGGATACATCGTCGGATGATGTTGTCAGAACATGACTTGTACAAGTAAGGGTCATCCCAAAAGAATAGCTTGACATCGTGAAAGAATTTCTTATGTTGATAAGAAGAAAGATCATGCGGTTTGACACCACAAGATAAGAAATTCACGATATCTGTGAACCAAGGCGTGACACTATGGGCTAAAGCGAACAACTGATCATCTGGAAAGGAATCGCCAATAGGAAGAGAACGAATATCATTATCAACGTAAAGACGTGAAAGGTGATCAGCTACAGAGTTATCTACGCCCTTCTTATCCTTGATTTCAAGATCGAATTCTTGGAGCAACAGAATCCACCAAATCAAATGCGGTTTTGCATCTTTCTTACTCAAGAGGTATTTGGGAGCTGCGTGATCGGTGTGGACAATTACTTTTGATCCTACAAGATACGATCTAAACTTTTCAATAGAGAATACTACCGCCAACAGTTCCTTTTCGGTCGTAGTGTAGTTAATTTGAGCGGGATCTAGGGTCTTACTAACGTAGTGTATGGCGTGCAACTTGTTACCTCGCCTTTGGCCAAGGACGGCTCCTAGGGCAAAATCACTAGCGTCACACATAAGTTCAAAAGGGAGAGCCCAATCTGGCGGTTGAATTATTGGTGCCGAGATGAGCGCTCTTTTCAAAGCGTCGAATGCTTCGAGATATGAACTAGTGAAGATGAAAGGGGTGTCCTTTGCTAGTAATTCGGTCAAAGGCCTTGCGATTTTGGAAAAATCCTTGATGAAGCGCCTGTAGAAGCCGGCGTGACCGAGGAAACTACGCACTCCTTTGACGTTTACCGGAGGTGGTAATTGTTCAATCACTTCTACCTTAGCTCTATCTACTTCTATTCCTCTATTTGAAATAACATGGCCTAAACAATACCTTCATTCACCATAAAATGGCATTTTTCCCAATTTAGAACCAAATGGACTTCTTGACACCTATGGAGGACTTTTGTCAAATTCGAAAGGCAACTATCAAAGTTAGTGTCGTGGACCGAGAAATCGTCCATGAAAACCTCCATCGTGTGCTCGATAAAGTCAGAAAATATTGCCATCATACATCTTTGAAAGGTGGTTGGCGCGTTACATAACCCAAAAGGCATTCGTCGGTACGCGGAAGTACCAAACGGGCATGTAAACGTGGTTTTTTCCTGATCGTCTGGATGAATTGGGATTTGGAAAAACCCCGAGTATCCATCTAGATAACATAAATATGCATGATGTGCCAACCTTTCTAGCAATTGGTCAATAAAAGGGAGAGGAAAGTGATCCTTCTGGGTGGCTAGATCCAGTTTTCTATAATCTATGCACATACGCCACCCGGTAACCATTCGAGTTGGGATTAGCTCATTCTTGTTATTTTTAACAACGGTTATGCCACCCTTTTTGGGTACTACTTGAACGGGGTTAACCCACCTACTATCTGAAATGGGATAGATTATACCCGCCTTAAGCAACTTCAAGACTTCTGTCTTGACAACCTCCTTCATATTTGGATTTAAACGCCTTTGAGGCTCAATGGAGGTGGAATTCTTATTATCTAACAAGATGCGATGAGTACAAAAAGAGGGACTAATCCCTCGCAGGTCATCTATGGAATACCCTAAGACACTTTTAAACTTTTTCAAAACATGTAGCAATTTATCAAGTTCAATGTCAGATAGGGATGCATTTACTATAACCGGATATGAGCTATTGTTACCTAGAAATGCATATTTTAAACTAGAAGGGAGAGGTTTTAGATCTACCTTTTGTGGAGTATCATCTGCCCCTTCTGTTGTGGTTGCCTCCATCACATCAAGGCTCGTCTGGCTCCCCTTGTAGCACGGGCTGCCATCAAATAGCTTACCAAACGCCATAGCATCTTTGCTCGTTTCGTCCAATAAGCCACAAAGGTAATTCTGCAGTGGATCCAAAGTTGACTTCATGGCCGCATCATTATCAGTCAGATCTACAACAAGATTTGCGTAGTTACCATCGTCAAACAGCCTTGGCAAGCCGAGAGACTTTTGCAGCTCAAAGTTCACTTTTTCCGTTCCAACATTCAGTGATAACTTACCGTTCTTCACATCAATCATTGCACCAGCGGTGGCTAGAAATGGACGACCAAGTATAATGGGAACATTCACGTCTTCAGCCATGTCCATTACCACAAAGTCACAAGGGATGAGTATTCCACCCACTTGTAATGGTACATCTTCTAACACTCTGACCGGATATTTGATTGAACGATCGACTAGCTGAAGAGAAACTTTGTTCGGTTTAAGTTCACCCAACTTCGCCTTCAGGACAATGGATAAAGGCATAAGGTTCACGCTTGCACGCACCCAAGTCACACAAGGCTCGATGAATAGACATACCTCCAATAGAGCATGGAATTGAGAAACTACCGGGATCCTTCAGCTTTTCAGGAAGTGGAGCAGAGAAAAGAGCGCTACATTCTTCGGAGAGAATGACTGTCATCTTCTTCTTTTGAGATAGAAGGTCTTTCAGAAACTTGGCATACGAAGGGATCTCAGAAATTGCATCCAAGAATGGTATAGTGATGTGCAACTGTTTCAGTGTCTCCATTATCTTAGCATACTTGGTCTCCAACCTTGCTTTAGTTAGACGTTGAGGATATGGAATATGGGGGAGGTGGACTGGCGGAGGTGTGGCATTAACTTCTGTTTCCTTCTCCTTAGGGGTTTCCTCAACGGTCACATCATCTGTCACCACATCATCTATCACCACATGCTCTTTAATACCCTCTTTTTCCACTTTTTCTGCAACTCCCTCTTCAAGGACCTTACCACTACGAAGCGTAACGGCATTAAGCTGGGCCCTTGGGTTTTGCTCAGACTGGTCGGGAAGATGGGTACCAGGTTTGGAGAGGTTGGCAACTTGTTGGGCTAGCTGGGAAATTTGAGTCTCGATCATTTTGTTATGAGATGCCACGGAGTCGAACTTTGAATTTACCTGCTGAATAGAGTTATGGAATTGATCATTCTTATGCCTTTGGCCAATAATGTAGCTCTCCATCAAAGTCTCAAGATTAGACTTTTGTGGAGGATGTTGAAATGGCATAGGTTGAGAAGACGGTGCTTGAGGGCGCGGCTGGAAACCGGGAGGTTGAAAACCTTGCGATATCTGTTGACGAGGCTGCTGACCGGGGTTTAAACGATATGAGAAATTCGGGTGTTGCTTCCATCCCAGGTTGTAAGTTTGAGAATAAGGATTATTTCTCGAGTTGAACCCCCCCCCTGAGGCCTTGGCTGATTGTATATGGCATTCGCTTGCTCGAGTGTCGTGCCTTGTGGAACTTTCATGAAAATTGAACACCCGTCTGAATCGTGGCCTTGAACTCCACAAGCTTCACAAAAACTAACCGATGAGCTTGATCCAGCTTGATTCCCATTGATTTTAGAGATTTGGGTCTTCAATGCATCAACCTTGTCAGAAAGCATTGTTTGAACATCCGATTCAAACCGCACCGATTTGTTAGGCATGGATCGATCGTTGCTCCAATGATAGTTGTTAGAAGCCATTTCTTCTAACAAAGTTTTTGCTTCATCGGGAGTTTTAGCCATTATAGCACCTCCTGCTGCTGCGTCAATTGAAATCTTCACCTCATTTTTCAAACCATTGTAAAACGTTTGGATCAGGAGCCATTGCGGAATGGCATGATGCGAACATTGACGCTGAAGCTCTTTGAAACGCTCCCATGCTTCGTATAAAGACTCCTGGTCAGCTTGATAAAAAGAGGTGATCTCATTACGGATCTTGACTGTCTTTCCCGGCGGGAAGAACTTGGTTAGAAAGGCTTTGGACAAAGTTGCCCAAGTAGTGAATGTATTGGCATCATGGCTAGTCAACCATTTCTTCGTTTTATCTCTTAAAGAAAAACCGAATAACCAAAGTCGGATAGCATCTTCAGAGACCCCGTTTATCTTGATGGTATCACATTTTTCCTCAAAAGCATTCAGATGATCGTTTGGGTTCTCCATGGGGTTCCTCCGAATTGATCTTGCTGAACGAATGAAATGAGGTTAGTCTTTAATTCAAAACTAGTTGCTTGAACAAGCGGCCTGGTGACGCTTGATGTAGACTCATGCTTGGGCGTGGCAAAGTCCATCAAAGATCTAGGTGGTGGTGGAATGTCTGCCATTCTCACTTGTCTTAGTCTCTGTCTTAATCTCCTCTCAGCGTTCCGTCTTCGTGTCGTTGCTTCGATCTCCGGGTCGTAAAAGAGTGAGCTGTCAGCGCTTTGCGATCTCCGTATCATGCACGAAAAGTACCACACCTAAGGAGAGATCCAAGATTAATCAATGTGAGAAGACAGTAAAACAAAGTAAACAACAAAAAGGGAATAGGTAGAAACATAGTCTAGTAAATCTATAGCTAAATCCATATTAAACCGATTGTTCCCCGGCAACGGCGCCAAAAACTTGTTATGTTTTATATTTTAACCGCAAGCGTACGGGTTGTGTAGCATACGGGTCGATCACAGGGAGCAGTGGTTTAAGTACTAATTCTGCTATAAATCATGAACTAGCTATGGGAACACAATTGAAGGAGATTTTTCTAAACTAAGGATTAACCTATAAATCAAAATACAATTATAAAACATAAATACATAAAAGGGACTCGAACTATTTATAACAATAACTATGAAAATTACAGCAAGAGACTAATTAGGACATGTATTAAACTAAGACATAAAGATGAGATGGAAGTGGTGACACTCAACAGTTATATCGAGGTAGGGGTTTATCTTTCTAAAAACATTTAAGACCCTCTTCCAAGGTGAAGTAAACCTTCCTAGTTAAGCGGTTGACTATTTCCATGACTTCCGACTTAACTAGAAGCATTAAGTTTTGATAAAACAATTTCCCAGATTCCTACTTTTATCTATTTCCATGATAATTTTAGAATCGTTGATTAATCGACCAAAAGCCAAATTCAAACTTCCGTTTATAATTTGATTTGTTGAATAGAGGTTATCGAATAGTCAGTTTCTATTCTGATCACAACCCAACTTCTGTTGGTGATGAACCGTAGAACCAACCTTCGATAACCGTCTCGTTTAACTTCGAGTTAACCAATTTCTCAATACAACTGCTGATTATCACCGCACAATCTTATATGTAAAAAGAACTAAATACGACTTTTATCGAATAAGAAACTAAACAAAATATATAGAAATATGAACTACTAATATATAACAGAAAATACAAAAGAAGTCATCAACAATATTTCTACATATATTTATGAATTAAGAACATAAACAAGAAAGAGATACAATACTAGATGGGAGAACCAAATGATTAAGGCTTGATGAACTTAGAATCCAAATACAACTTCAATCCTTGCTAGATAATATCAAAAGAAATACAGAGCTATGAGTTTTTCTCTCCTTAAGAACAATCTGCAGAGTAAATCCAGGGAGATGAAAGGATTCTTGGAGAAAAGCCAAAAATAAAAGCTAAAAGTAGATAGATCTACTAAACAACCAAAAAGGGCCTTTTTAAACCCTGGAGAGAGAGAGAGAGAGCAAAATATCAATCAAAAATATCCCCCAAAAATATCTATCTTTCTAAAGGGATAAGGCAAAAAGGGTTGCAGAGGAAAAAGCAAAAAAAAGTTGCTGGAGAGGGCACACGGGCCGTGCGTTCTTCCTTCATAGAAACGCACGGGTCGTGCGTTTGCTTCTGCCCGAAAGTATCGAGCACAGGCCGTGCGTGCTATATTCATTCTTTTCCGCTTTCTGCTTCGCTTCCGTTGTATTTCTTGGCATCATTTCTATCCGCACCGAGCGCCATCATCGTTAATTCAACCTGAAGTTCGAAAAGCACGTAAATTTCCCAAACATGACCCAAAGACAAAATGAAGGATGGATGCAAATGCGATTTAAACTAATATGCACAAATTAGCTAAACTAAGATGCAAAACATATTAAATTAATAAAGAAAATATGTACAAAAAGACTAGCTAACAATTATTATTAAAAGTAAAACATTAAGAAATTAAGAATGCGAATCGCATCGCATCGCATCGCAGACCTCATTCTCCCTCCGTCAGTTTCCATCAACTGCTCCCTACTCCATCGCAACCCTCATCCTCCTCGATTCTGCGTTATTGTCACTGTTTTCTCCGGCTCCGGCAGGCTGCCCACTTCCGGCAGTCGCTTCCTTTTTCCGGCAGTCGCTTCCCAGCAGCCGCTGCCTTTTTTCGGCAGTCGTTTCTCTTCCGGTAGCCTTCTTCAGGCAGTCGTTTCTCTTCGACAGTCGATGCTTTTCTTCCACATCCATTTAATCAGGTGTTAAGCGTCTTCATCAGGTGATAATAAGGTTTGTAATCATATTGTTATTGCATTTAATCAGGTGTTAGGCGTCTTCATATCAATTTTTAATGCTTGAGTTAAGTTTTATTGCATTACTAAAAAAATGAATTTTAGTTTGACGTTTTACTATTTTTTGAAAAAACAAGATTGCAAATTATAATATGAAAAAATACAAATTTGTTGTAGGATAAGTGTGTCATCGTCTAAAGGATATGACGATAGAGATAGAGATAGAGATAAATATATCAGAATTAGATTAGAACTGAAATATCTCCTAACTATCTACTTGTAACTCCTCCCTATTTAAAGGGCTTATGATTAATGAGAAATATAGACTTCTTCTCTCTGTCTTATTGTTATTCTCTCCATATTGTTGTTCAATGTGTTTTTCCCTTTAGCACGTTATCAGCACGTACGCTCAATCAATTCACGAATAGTTCGACTTCCAACTTGAATACTTCTACAATCTAAGTAAGAATTTTTCGACTTCTAACTCGAATATTGTTAGTATATTTGTCTTTAATTCACATAAATCTTGAAAATTAATACCATAAGAAATAAATATTGTCATTGCTTTCATTAGAATAGTTACGACATAATGCAAAACTCTTATGTTTTGATGATATAATATAGATAATCATGTATCTTGATGATGTTGCGTTGTCAATCTCATGATTCGTAACCAATGTATTGTTTTTGTATGTTTACGAAACTTGAATATAAATTTATTTGCTTCCATTTAAATTTATGGTTAATATTTGTATGATAACAATAAAATATGGTGATAAATATACATGACTATAATATATGAAAATATTTTTTTTTCTTTTATTCATCTGATTGAGCCTTAAATAAAAAAATAAAAAAAGATGGAAATTTTAAGGGTTTTAAGTGATAATAAGGAGTTGTTCTTACTTATGAGGTTAACATTTGTTTTATTATTTTATTTAAATCAATTATATACATTTTTTTAATTGATTTTGTTTATCCATCCATTTATTGAATATATAATTGGTATATTAGGTTGTATATTTAATTTAGTTCTAATTTATCGTCCTTTAGTTTCAATCATGATAGCATAATTTTATTGTTTTAAACTTATCATTGCCATTTATTTTGACATGATCAATTAATTTATAATAAGATATGTTTAGTTGGATAAGTTAATTATCTTGATGTTAGTTATTTATCTGATAATTAAATTTGATTTATATCTTTAAATTAGACTAATTATATTACTGTGAAATATGATAGTTATTTACATGGCTAGTTAATTTATATGATTGACTTTTATTGTCTTATTAAGTAATATTTATTATTTATCCATATCTTATTTAAATGTTTATCTTAATTATAATTTATAATATATAATAAACTTTTAGAAGTTACACTTCTAACCCCCATAATTTTTATTATTTTGTCAAAAGGTTCAAAAATAGCATGAAAATGTTAAATTCAAACATTTATCTTGATTATGAGTTTCTACTCATAATTTTAAACTATAAAATTAATTTTTGGAAGTTACACTTTTAACCCCATATATTTTGGTCTTTACCAAAATCTCCAAAAATACTATTAAGGTATTAAAATATTAAAATTGGTTTCATATGCCAAACTCATAGTCATTTTGGCCTCATGCCAAATGCTCTATAATTAATAGTTATGTCTAAATGAAATAAATCACAAGATATCGATTGGATTTTGTCAAACGGGTGTAAACAACCCTAAGGTTTCTAGGGACTTAAGAAATCCATGTGATTCTCCTACTACCTGGAAATCCAATAGATTGAGTGATTTCTTTTTCGCAAAAATTGAAATATTGATGAACTATTATTAATAAAATTAAAGCATACAAAATCCAATATTGTTATGATAATGAAATTTTATAACCATAATCCATTTTCTTATCAAAAAGAAAATCATATATTATCCTTTATAAATGTAAATGGTTGAAACAACTTATCCCAAAATCAACGTCGTAAACTCAAAAGAATCTGAGTATCATAAATGAGTATATAAACCTCCTTTTGAAAAGGTACAAGAAAATACCTAAAGTCCAACTCCCTATTGACTCTAAAACCAACCTCTTCAAAAGGTACAAGCAAATACCTTCATGTTTTGAAACGACATATAAATCCTAAATTTCATAGGAATACCTTTACTAGAAACCCCCAAAGAAATGTGGGATGTCCCGAAAGGGATAATCGGGAGTACTCATGAATATGTACTTCCCGAACTAATCGTACATTGGAATGAAACCCACTTACTCGATTACAAAAAGGTAACTGATGTCAACAAAGAAATATATCCAAAACGCGTCTTAATCTCTGTGGCAAGGAACTCACAGAAGATGACATGATTTTTAACATTATTTCCATCTTTCATATATAAGTAAATATAAATATAAGTTGGAATGCAACCTTTAGACAAACTCATCAACCTAATGCAAGTGGTTGAGAGACATAACAAGGTTCTTTCGAATAACACCACATATGTCGGGATAAAGAAAATTTCCGATATCGATAGTGAAAGTGTTAGAGGTGGAAACAACTCCAAAGGATTGTGAGTTAAAAACAATTTCACACATGTGACATTTCTACACCATGTGGACGAGACCCTATAAAGGGTCAGGGTATTGGTAAGAGTCAGGAAAGATTTTTCAACACGTGGAGTAGGATACAACTACTATCCAGGTGATAATGGACAATCAAATAAGATATGCACTAAAAAGTGCTTCTATCAAAAAGGGAACACGTTGAAAATGAAATATAACATATTTGTTTTAATATTTAATATTTAATATTTAATATTTAATATTTAATATTGATTATGTATATGTTTCTTTGAAATTAATTTTAAGTACCAAAATTAATTTCTTTGCTAAAGTAAAATCGAATATGTAACCATTAAGATGTAAAGAAATACATCAAAACAAATACAAAAAATTTCAATATTCTCCGTTCCGTGTAGGAATGTATCGAGGAGAATAGATTTTTTTTTGAACTATCACACAATCGGAAAAAAAAAAGATACACTAATACTTGTTTTATAATACATCCAACCAAATTACTTAGGCGATGGACTGTCACTTTATTGGTGGAACAAGTTTAATAGGAACCTTGTAAAGATATTCGTATCAAATGGAAATGAAAATGAGCATATAAACATAAATTCTAATGAATATGAAAGTAAACATATATCATGGAAACTATGTGTCAAACTAGTAGATTCTTGAGTAATCGAAACATTTTTGTCACCAATAAAGAACTTTTGGGAAATGACACATATATGTTTCGACATGACTATGTTGGACACCATGGTTATGACATAGTGATCCGTGTATTGCAAAATACACATAAACACATTCTCTTTCGAGTGAAAGGCAAAACAAGGCAAATTGCAATTGTTGAATTCTGCAGCATAAGAAACAACATTGCCATCATAACATGCCCTCTCGAATACCTAAAACTTTTGTATATACACTAAATCCTTAGCCAATACAGGAATGAGATCGTCCTAAAGCTAAGGACATTATACAAAAATATTCCATTGTTACAACGAATACAAGGTGATATTTATGGACATAAACATCCAGAATGCGGGCCATTAAAGTACTTTATGGTTCTGGTTTCGACACGATGAACGCATGTCGTATTATTGTCCACATGAAATACTGCACTCCTAGCACTAATTATACGTTTAAGGGATCACCACCCTTATTATTTCATCAAGTCTACATGACTTGGAATGCTGGAGAATTTACATCATAAGGATTTGATGTTAATTGCATATGTATTAGGATCAATGTAGAGTTTCCTATACCCCATATGTATATATAAAATGGTCTCATAGAAGTTGTTATCAAAAGAATATGATGGCATCTAGGGTATTAGTAATTCACATCAATTTACCCACATCTACCTGGGGTTATGCAATTATTATATGCAGTTTTTTTTTTGTCGTTTTTAGACCCACTGCTTGCTAACTAGCCTCATGCGTACCAGTTGGTAACTGGATATAAGCCTGATACTTTACATTTACGCATGTTTGATTATATGTGCCAATTGCGCCCCCACAGCGCATCAAAATGGGTCCTTAAAGACGACTTGGTATATGTTGGATATGAACCCTCAATAATTATCCGCTAATTAGAATATTTGACGAGTGATCTCTTTACCGCTAGATTTGCGGGTTGTCACTTTTATGAGACAGTCTTCCCGTCGTTAGGGGGATATAGGAAAAAGGATTTTCCATGGGAACGACAGGAAGTGTCATTGAATATTCTCACTCTGTCTCATTTTGATCCCCAAAACTTCACAACGTAATGTTGAAGTCAAACGAATCAGACTCGATACCTGATACGTTTAATATTTCAAAAGTGACAAGATCACATATACGAGCTGCAAATATACTCGCAAGGTTAAAAAGTCCCCAACAGGGGCACAACGCCACTGGAAAGTGCGTTGCAATCACACATAGTTGAGGTGTGGTTGAGGTCGTAGCTACCAAATGGAAGTGGTGGAAGCTACTTTGTTCGATGGATATTATTCTAAAGGAAGAGAATAGTTAGGCACATCCATTTATCATCAATACATAAAACTCTCATGAGATTGTCTATAATTATAATTATGTCCATGAATCATCACTGGAGGACGCTCCGAAGTTAATATTGATTCTAGAGATGAATATTAATCTCAAATGAATTATGAGAGTATATATGAGTTGATGGACATATCATATATAATCATTGATGATTTATTCGCATATACGATGACTCATAAGATGATCGAGCACGACGACATCGAACCAGGCTCAGTTGAATAATATCAACAAAGAGCATATTGGCCTAAATGTAAAGAAACAATCCAGAAAGAATTACATTCTTTGACAAAGGATCGGGTATTTGGTCAGGTAGTGCTAACCTACCAAGTGTAAAGCCCGTAGGACATAACTGAGTCTTTGTCAGAAAGCGTAACAAGAATAATGAAGTCCTAATGTGTAAGACTCTCCTTTGGCGCAAGGTTTCTCACAACGCCCTGGATTGACCACGAGAAG
Source organism: Arctium minus (assembly GCA_954870635.1). NCBI lineage: Eukaryota > Viridiplantae > Streptophyta > Magnoliopsida > Asterales > Asteraceae > Arctium > Arctium minus. The sequence goes on along the minus strand of OX941080.1, from coordinate 36,589,385 downwards.
ACTTACTCTCTCGTGATGGACGTTATAACGTTCTGCTAATTAATTAGCCTAGTAGTTTCCGAAGGACTGGAAATGCAACTCATGGATGTGCTTACTACATATCTCTATGGGGATCTAGATTTAGAGATATATAAAAGTGTTTGATGATATTACATTACCAAAATCAAGTAACTTTAAACCACGAAATGCGTTTGCAATAAAATTGAAACGCCCACTTTATAGATTAAAGCAATCTAGGCGGATGTGGTATACCCACCTAATGGAATACTTGATTGGGAAAGGATATATAAGAACGATGAATTGTTCTCTTGCGTATTTATTATGGAAAACAGGTTCTAGATTTTCAAAGTAACTCTATATGTCAATGTTATGAACATAATAGGCACTCTTGATGAAATAAGAGAAACCACAAGTTACTTGAAATCTGATTTTGAGAGGAAAGATCTTGGGAAAACTTGGTTTTGTCTAGATATTTAAGCTAGGACACTGAGTTTGTGAAATATTAATTCACCGATCGCATATGTCCAGAAAATAATCAGGCAATTTAATATGGACAAAGCGCATCCGATTAGCACTCCCATGATCGGTCGAAGTGTCGGATATAAGGAAATATCCATTTCGTCTAAAGGATGATGACGAAAAATGCTGGGAGTTAGAATTCCCTATCTAAGTACAATATGTGCATTATCGTACTTAGCATAATACAATTGACCATATATTATATTTCTCAATGAACTTGTTAGCTAGATTTAGCTCAGCGCCAACACAAAGTCATTGGAATGATATCAAATTAATCTTTTAGAACCATTGACATGGGTTTATACTTTCCCCATAAAAAGAAAAATGGGATTGATAATGGAACTTCAATACCTACTTAGAATGTAAGCAGCAAAAGTACTAGCTCTTATAGAAAAACACCAAACAATGTCTTGGTATGTGTTTGTTGATATTAGGTATATGTCTGACCCATACAAAGGTTGTTCCCAAACTGGATACAGAATTACCACAAGGAACACGTCGATTGTTTGGAAGTAAACTAAGCAAACCTTTGTAATTACCTCCTTAAACTAATCCCAATAATATTACTCTCCATGAGATAATTAAAGAATGTATATGATTAAGGACTATCATTACATATATTATAGGAGTTAGTAATTTTGGGTTCAACCAGTATTCTACTTGCATATATGGAAATAATGCATCATGTATCGAAGAAATGAACATAAGATACGTCAGGGGTAATAACACAAAGCATATTCTGCTTAAGTTTATATACAATCATCAATAAAAGACTCTCCTTTAGATTCAAGTGAATCAAGTAAGGTGTCAAAAGAATGTGACATATTTTACCAAGTCATTACCTAAAACCATATATTGGAAAACATGTAAATGCAAATGTTTTCAAACTCCCTTGATTAATGCACAAATCAGGGGGAGTAGTAGACAAAAGGGGGAGTCTACTATATTTGTGATATTGGTATGTTGTGCTCTTTCCTTCAACCACGGTTTTATTTTTCCCATTGGGTTTTGTTCCTTGGTGTAAGGTTTTAGTGAGGCAACTGTTTATAAATCATCATGTTTTCCTAACTCTCATGATTAAAGTACGAATCTAAGAGAAAACTAGACTGAAGGATAAGTCCATGTATTGCAAAGAAGCTGGTGCGTTGTACTCTTTCCTTCGTCATATTTTTATTTTTTCCCACTGGGTTTTATTTTGGCATAAGATTTTAACGAGGCAACAACTGTGCACCACCACTCCTTTAACTCGGCACAAGGGGGAGTGTTGTAGGATAAGTGTGTCATCGTCTAAAGGATATGACGATAGAGATAGAGATAAATATATCAGAGTTAGATTAGAACTGAAATATCTCCTAACTATCTACTTGTAACTCCTCACTATTGAAAGGGCTTATGATTAATGAGAAATATAGACTTCTTCTCTCTGTCTTATTGTTATTCTCTCCATATTGTTGTTCAATTTGTTTTTCCCTTTAACAAAATTTTAGTTAATTTTGTATAATTAATTTTTAATTATTTCTATTTTATAATATGAAGTGGAATCTTAGTTTTAAAACAAAAATTTATGTCATTATTAGATTTATATTTATAATTATCATAATGACATTTAATCTTAGTTGGCAAGAGTTTTGGATGTTGTCATTATTAGCAGGTCAATAGGTTAACCAGACTCTTAAATAAACATAAAGTTTGATATAGACCCCTAAATGATGATGTTGAAAGTTGGTTCCCCAAAATAGGAATCACGTGAAAGTTAGTTTCATTTTCATGCAATTTTCTCTTTAAAATTTGATTTTTATCCCGTATTTAATTACGCGGGGGGTGATTTTAGGAGAGTTAAAGTGGAGAGTGATTTTAGGGGAGATAAAGTAGTTAGAGATATGGATTAAAGTTAATAAAAAACATTAAAAGCAGTACATAAAGCTTTAATTGTTGTTTTAAGAGATTTTAAGTAATTAGAAAAAAGCCATTGGGAGACTCATTCAAGACTATTCCTTGACGTCTTTTTATTAAATAGCGGTACATTAAACTTTAACATTTGTTTTTAAAAGTATTTTATAAATGTTTTATAATATAGTATAGACGAGTTTTTTTTTTCTATTTTTTTTTTGCAGTAGTAATAATAATCATTAATGATAATAATACCAAAGGAAGAGAAGTTAACATTTGTGAAAGTAAAAAACTAGGGTTTTTAACGTTTCACCGCCTCCCCCATCAATCTCTATCGATCAGTAGCCCCCTCTCCATCGTTCTCGCTAGTCTCCGGCGAAACAGCATCACAAACCACCGTGTCCACAAATGAGAGACCATTTCCCACCTCGGTCCCGTCCCAGGTTTGATTTCGCCCGTGCAGTGGTTTCTCTCTATTCCTCTCCACCTCGGCCCCGTCTGTGCTCGCTCTATCTAGCGATTTCAGGCATGAACAATGCGATTTCATTCATATGTTTGGGTTTGTTTACCTGATGATAATGGTTTTGTATTTTCTGAAATATGCTTTTGATTTATATGTTGTTTGGTTAATGTGAAAAAGTTAAATGTTTAGGTTTTGGAAATTTCACTGTTCTCTTTGTTTCTTATGCTTACCATATGTCTACAAACTTTCGTTTTGATAACATTGCGTACAAGTGTACAACATTAGTAGCTCCTAGTTTATGCTTTCACAAAAAAGCCACACTTGATTCCTCAATTTTGACCAAGTTCTAACCCCTTGTCATGACTCCTCAATTTTTGACTTTAATAAAATAATAAAAGCCCTCCAACTTCATCAACATCATTCTCCATTCACTACTTGATTGTTATCATGGCAGCAACCTTGGTTATGGATCTCAATTCTTCATGAGCATCTTGTAGTTTTTTCTTTCCATCTGTTGTGTACAAACACCTGTCTTGCACCAGCCATCTAAAAATAATGTATGTGTTATTCAGGATTGTGCAGGTTTGCCTTACGAATTTAATATACATTTTCCCATCACAATTGTTCAACAAATGGTCAGGTTAGCCTTACGATTTAATATACAACTTTTCGTATCATTGATTGTGCATATTTCTTGTAGTTATGGTTTTGCTCTTTTGTTAAGTAAATTGAATTGAAATTTCTATCAGGAAATTGATAATTTTGATCAATGAAGCCAAACTAGAAATCTGAGATGAATTTATGATCTTTTGGTCGCTAGAAAATACCTAAGTTGATGTTTTAGTTATAAAGTAGCAACTATGACCATACAATGTATCCTCAATCTAATTGTGGAACGAAGGTGGCTTTTGGATTAATCTGCTAAACTAAGTACAAATGGGGACTATTCCCCATAGAAGATTATATAAATGATTTGGACATTTAAAAACAAAAAAAGATGCTTCTGTTTATCTAAAATTTTCATATAGTCTAAATGCAACTTGTAATTAGTGTAAAGTTCCTTTCAATTCTTATACAAGTTTATGATGAAAGTGGTTATCTTATTCACTTTCTGATTTAGTTTTTCATTTCGTCTCCTCAGAGTCTGTGGATTTTAACAAATTTCTTCTATAGGTTAGAACTTCTCTGTATTGTATTCCTATTTCAGAAAGATATTCACTATGCCTTTTTGACTTTTGAGGTTATACATGCAAATTCTCAACTTAAAAATTAGCTTTAACTCTAAAATTCCTCATCAAACATAAGAAAAACTATAGCAGACTACTAGACTTCACAAGTACTATAGATAGCAAGAAACATATACTTGTTTCTTTTACCAGAATCAATAGAAAGTTCTACATCAAAAGTTTAAAGGTTTGGCCTTAAAAGTTAAAACGTACCATGCTTTTCGTGACAGAGGACCTTCTGGATATAATTGGCCTTTCTTCCTTGTAACTAAGCTTGATAGTTTAGCTGCAAAATTTGATATGGAACTCTGATGTGTCATACTTCACTGATGTTATGAAACCATTCATCTGCCCCTGAGAACTAAAAGTCTAATATATATATATATATATAATATATATATGACACATGGACGACTGAAGCTCCTTTTACAATGCAACCACTAGAGGAGATGACTAGTCTTGTGGCCCAAATGTTCAGTATAAAATGCTTGACGGAGGAAAAAAATATGGTAGTGACATGTATGTACTTTGACTTTCTACTTGTACTTGTTTTGACATTCGTAACATAATTACCATGAGTCCCTAAAAGGTGACTAATATTGAAATGTAGAAGTCGATTGTTGCTTTCTTTCATTTCTTGAATTGGTTTTAGGTTAGATGAAATGCTCGTTTTGATCATGATCATGGCTATTTACAAGCTGACATGTGTGACGATGGAAAAACTTTAAAGAAGAGAGTTGCCAACGAGGACCATAAAACTTAATATGTAAAGCTAGACGATCTTCAACTAATATATGGACTTTGTAAGTTGAACATCTGATCCTTAGATCATAATTGAGCTTTTCCTCAAGTTGTTACTATGTTCTATATATGGTTTTATAAGCTACACTTTATGCAAGATGAGTAATACTTGAGATATTATTTGTTGGTAGTGGAACCTTTTCTTCATTGTTTTTATATGCTAGTTTATGGATGTTAATTAGCTTATACTATACAAAATGTTACATGAGTTTGTTAAAGTTTTGTTTTGCATCTTAATTTAACTAATTCAGTGGGTAGTGTAGTGCTCACTTTGTTAAGTATTGAATTGATTTTGAGTTTATGGTTAAATAGGCGTGGAAAGGCCTGAGTTTTTAGGTTTTCTTCTTTATTCATAGATGGTAGGTGGGGTAGGTAACTCCGCCCATGTCAACACACGACATTGTCAGTCCCAAGACCGGATAAAGGAGGAGGGTCAACCCCAGCTAACTATCTCTGTGTTTCTCTTATTTGTTGTTGTAGTTATTACAAAGTTAAATAGACATTATTTGTATTTTAATATGGATTCATATTTTATTTTTGAATTCTGGTTGATATAAAAATGAAAAAAAAACACATTTTTACACGGTTGTTAAAGCACATTTTTACACGGTTGTTAGGCAGAACAGTGTAAAAAGATAAGAACTTTTTTGCACGGCTCTTTGGCAAAACCGTGGAAAAATGTCACATCTTTTTACATGGTTTTGCAAACCGTATAAAAAACTTTTATCTTTTTACACGGTTTTGCCTAACCACCTTTTAAAAATGAGCCCCTTTTTACATGATTTTTCTCATCTTTTTACATGATTTTAGAACCGTGTAAACATGTCCCATTTTTACACGGATCTAAAACCGTGTAAAGAGGTCGGCGACTTTTTTACACAATGGGCATTTATACGAATCCAAAACCATGTAAAAAACCATTTACAACCGTGTAAGAAGCCTTTTTTTTTGTAGTAGTGAAATATGTAAAAAAAAAACTTTTGTCGTAATTTTACATATTTATGACTCATTATATAAATTGTCGGTCTCAAACTTTGGATTATTGACTTCCCGAACCAATTTATTAGGCTTTTTGTTACACACAAGTCATAATTCTTTTCTATAGCTTTGGCTTTAATGCTTATATCTATGAACTTGTTTTATTCTTTAATCGTATTTTAGAACTCCGTCACTCTTTCTTTATGTTTTGTATTCATCATTTGTTGTTTTCCTATCTATTAAGATTTATCTTTTTGTAGGTACCTACCGATAACAACTTCTAATCATAATGGTGACAAGCAAAAGCATATGAAGCAAAAACAACTATACAACTATCAACGAGATGGTGAAGAGGCCAAAGTATATCTTAAATAAGAAAAAGTGATTTAAGATATTAAGTACCTTTGTTATTGGTGTTTTCATACATTATTCATGTAATGTATACTACTACTTTCATGCTCTTATATGTAATGTTAAATCATTTTAATTATATGTAATGTTAAATCATTTTAGTTCATATTTTGAGTTTTAGTATTTATTTCTATTTTACCAAAAAATGATAAAAATCGTTACCAAAAGATAGTTTATGACAACGGTTTTGATAATTTAACGTCACTATATATCATGCTATGGTGACCATTTTTAAAGATAAACGTCATTGCATTACGGTTTTGAAAAACAATCGTCACCTCTTATGTCATGGTATGGTGCTGGTTCTAAAAAGTAGGTGTCACTAGCTATATGTCATGCTATGTTGAGGATTTTAAAAAATAAACGTCATTGTATATCATGCTACGGTAACAGTTTTGATAAATAAACGTCACCATATGTCATGTATTGGTGATGCTTTTTAAAAACAAATGTCACTATATGTCATGTAACCGTGATGGTTTTCAAAAATAAACGTCACCGTTTATCATGTATTTGTGACGGTTTTAAATAATAAATGTCACTGTGTGTAATGCTACAGTGATGTTTTTGAAAAATAAGTGTCACCGTTTGTCATTTTACTGTGATGGTTTAAAAAATAAATGTCGCATATGTGATGCAATGGTCACGATTTTTAAAAATAAACGTCAATGTATACCATGTTATAGTGATGGTTTTAAAAAGAAACGTCAATGTACGTCATGCTATGGTGATGATTTTGAGAAACAAACGTCATTGTACAACATGCTATGATGATAGTTTTGAAAGATAAGCGTCACTGTATGTCATTTCATGGTGACAATTTTGAAAAATAAACGTTACCGTATGGCATGTTACAGTGACGATTTTGAATAATGAACGTCACCGTTTGTCATGCTATTTTACCGGCTTAGAAATATAAATGTCACCTTATGTGATGCTATGGTGACAATTTTAAAAAATAAACATCACCATACGATCATGCTATGATGACGGTTGTTGAAGATAAATGTCATCATATGTCATGTTACGGTGACGTTTTGAAAAATAAACGTCATCATATGTAATGTTATGGTGACGATTTTCAAAAATAAACATCACTGTATGTAATGCTATGGTGACAGTTTTGAAAAATAAACGTCTTTGTATGTCATGCTACGGTGACGGTTTTGACAAATAAATGTCACTGTATGTACTACTAAGGTGACGGTTTTGAAAAATAAATGTCTCCGTTTGTAATGCTACAGTGACGGTTTTAGGGAAAAAGTTGGTTTTTTTATACACCTAAGGTGACGGTTTTACATTATGATAACGATTTTTAATGTGATTTTATAACGTTTTTTAAACGTAACCAAAAGTGTATCAAAAGTGACGGCAAAATAGGTAACAATTTTTATGTTTACGAAAACCGTTACCGTATACCTGTGGTAACGGTTTTTAACCGTCACATTTGACCATTTTTGTACTAGTGTTTCAAACCGAAACCTTGGATGATAATCTTGACTCTAGCAATCAATGGTGTTGGTTTGGTGGTTGAAGAAGCCCTAGGTGAAGTAAATGAAAATGGAGGGTTTGGGAGAGAAATTTGAAAGATAGAAAATGAGAAATGATTGAGATTTGGGGGAAAATTCATTTAACCCCGTACCTGGACCTTCTGTCCATGCACACGGGTCGTGCTTTTTTTTTTTTTTTTCATAAACTCAGCTTCTTACTCCAATACTCCCAAAAACCATAAATTCCACAAGAAAACCAATTAATGAAATTCGGGGTGTTACAAATTTCAAGGGTTGGGAGATGAAGGTTTGTAGGATGTATGTATAGATATGAATATATATATATCGCTTTCAACATAAGGAAATAATAAGTTTCACTGTTTCAGATGGTTGTGGTCAGTTCTGCATCGGCACGAGGTGCACAAAAAATCGATCAGATAAGGTATCCTGTTGTTGATAACTCAGAGATCATGGAAATTAGGGGTGAAATTGGTGGGGAAACACCTCCTGGAGAAGTTGAAGATAAGATTTATGTGGCGGTTGGCAAAGATTTGAAAGTGAGTCGGTTAATTCTTAAGTCGATACTACACAATTCAGGAGGCAGACAGATATGCATCCTTCATGTTCATCAACCTGCAGAGAAGATCCCCATGATACGATGAACGAAATCGCCACCCCCTCTCACCTTTGTTTTGGACTTTCTTCTGTTTTCCTCCTCATACCAATTTCTACTCATCTTCCTCTTCCTTTTGATCTGATCAGGAATTTTGTATAACATGATTACCAGAAATTGCAATCATTTTTGCAAAGATGCTTGTATCAGACTCACCGGAAAACCTATACCGAGTTGGATTAATCGTCTCACAAGATCTGTAAGTCACCTACTAACTTCAATTCTTCGATTCATTTCACGAGTTTATTTTTTATGCTCACCTCATACTAGATGGTGAATTCCATGGATTCCATGGTTAGTGCAGTACTATACTTTTTCATGTTTTAGCTTTAAATTTCCCATGATTTCTTAGAAAAATACAATTTTGTACAATTTCATCACTTTTTGGAAAAATAAACTTATCCATCATTGCTTCCTCAAAGGCTATATTGTGAAATTGAGGAACTTAGAGTATCACACACCTCTTCCTGGCATTAAAGTTGGTGATATTGGGCTGAAGTTTGGAAATGGGGCATATAACACCATGGATAATGGTGTTTTAAGATTTGATCATGTGCGTATCTCAAGGAACCAAATATTGATGAGGTACTGTGAGATCTATATACCTTCGTCTCTCTTATTTTCCAGTGATTCGTAGTAGTTTCAATTTACTCAGGGTGTCACAGGTTACAAAGGAAGGAAATTTTGTGCAATTTGATGTTCCTCGACAACTCATATATGGGACTATGGTGTATGTGAGGCAAAAAATTATGGTTGATGCTTCCAAAGCATTATCTCGTGCAGTTTTATTGCTACAAGATATAGTGCAGTGCGGACACAATTTGGCTCATGTAATGGTGGACCGGAGAGTCCCAAAATGAGATTTTGTTTTTGTCATTTTTATGTTTGGATTTATTGCACTATCTAGCTGAGTTGATTCAACTCCTTAAATGATTGAAGATTTTGTTTTTTTCGTTTAGGTGATTAATTGGGCAACACACTTGTAATTTTTAAGTCTCAACGTTACCAAAATGTATGCTATAAGTAGTTTACACATTTTCCTTAATAAAACATTAAGTTGAACGAGTATACAACTAGATGGAGATTGTTTGTTATATGTCGCGTATTAAGCTAGATCTCTGTTGATTGATCATTGATTCAACTCATACTTCATACTTTTTTAACGCAGCAATCAACTAACAAGGACTTGCAGAAGGAAACGATGGTCTTAGGTGTCAGCCTCTTGGACCGGTTTCTGAGCAAAGGATACTTCAGAAACAAAAAGGAGCTTCAAATTGTTGGCATTGCTTGTCTCACCCTTGCAAGAAGGATAGAAGAAAACCAGCCCTTTAACAGGTGTGGTGCTTTCTTACTTCTTTGATTGGTTACTTCATCAATTTCCTCATTCATAATTAGTTGATGACAATCAGATTTCAGATTATCCTTGATGTAAGCAAGTAAAAAATATCAAGGTTATATGCACTTATAGCTTTTGATAGCCTTGGGCTTGTAGTTTACATGATTTGATACTGTTCTTTCTGCAAAATAAATCATATTATATTTTATCTTAAATATTTTTAGTGAGTGTGGTTATACTTCAAACTTTGCAGTATTCGACAGAGATTATTTAACACATAGGAAACGAATACAGCAGGTCCGAAGTGGTGGCCATGGAATGGAATGTTGGTCCATCCAATATGTCCTCAACTTCAGTGCTTTTTACCAACCGTCTACAATTTCTTATGGTAAACAATATTCTAGGCCTATCACAAGTCACAACTGTATCTACACATGTTTTTTATCATCATGAGAAGTCTACATCTTTAATGCACAAATATTAATATAGTAATCGAGGAAATGTACTATGCATTCATGTCCATGTGAAAGAAATGAAATATTTTTATCTCAAAGCTGCAAAAGCCAGTCAAGATGTGGATAGGATTGTGAAGTATCTTGCAGTGCTCGCATTGTTGGGCCATGAACAATTGTGCTACTGGCCTTCAACTGTAGCAACCAGTTTAGTCATCTTAGCATGTCTAGCAGACAAAGAACATTCATCTCACCAACAAATAACATGGGTATAAAATTTGATTTATGTTTAGACTTAATAAATATAACTTAATTGCTTTGCATGTAGCCAAAAGTGTTGTCAGCAAGCAAATGAAATCTACCCATCTATTAATCCAACTTTCCTGATTTTGCATTTTCAGATTTAGTGATATATCAAACAGTAAAGATCTACCTAACTGCATAAAGGTAATAAAGTATAAACCATGTATTATATTGTTGATTTACATGAAAGTACTCCCTCCATCCAAACTAATTAGGTGCATTTGGCTTTGGTTGTCAAAACAAATTGGTATTAAACTTCAAAGGCGAAGTACTACAAAGCCGAGAACGCAAATTTAAAAAGGAAAGAAGCTCACATCAGGTTCAAATTTGTGAAACAGTTTCTTCAATCATAAAGCTAAAAAATTTACCCCCTTTTATTGGATTCAATGGACTTTGTCTTTTGAGCAAATTTGTTGACTGATAGAAAGATCCATGTTCCCTACTGCATATTCATTTGGTAAGTGGATTTTCTTGATTTTTTTCTGTTATTATTTAAAAAATCTTTTTAGGGTTCTAAGTAGATCAATATTGTTGCACTCAAGTTATTCAGGTCTACATGGTGTAGAAGGTAAATGTTGTTGTCATTGCTCTATGGTTGGGCTAAACAATTTTTCTAATCTTAAAGAGCTAGGAATTTTTAAAACTAATGTTATATAAAGGACTATTTTTGTATAGTGATGTTTGGCCTCATTCTGCATTCTTATTGATGAAATCATAATAATTTGAAAATTTCTTGGACTTCTTAGCATTCATGGTCTGTGGCATACACTTGATATGCAAAGTTGGTTGTCTATCCATTACCAATTTATTTGTTGATGGCAACTATGGCTTATAGATATACAACTCAGATTGTTGAAAGAAAGTGATTATCCTCTAAGCAAATACTTAACATCAAGCACGTACAATTAATTACTTTATGTGCTTCTGCAGTTTTGCCTTGCAGACACAAATTTAGTATTGCGGGAGTTCGAAAAATGCAACGTAATTCTCAAGCATGTCTCGGTTCCAAGAGAATCTAATTGGATGCACATTATTTATCAGGTTATGGCATTTGTTGGCATATAAATTAAAGCATAATAGGACAGATTATGAAGCAAGCTAAGCAGTTGTAATTTGTAAATTGCCGTAATAGTTGTCTATTTCATTTTACTTAATGTCGTCGTTTATGTTACTTATGTCTACACTTTTCTGTTTTTGTACCTGTTAAATCACTTCCATATACAGAGCTTTGAATATTGAAAGAGCACACTAATCAAGGACTTAAAGAGATAGCTAAAAAGAACATAACAGGCAGCAACCTGAACCAACCAAGGCTGCACCAGGTGCCCTTCTCTCTCTCTCTCTCTCACACACACACACACATACACAGTCACATACGTATACAGAACACACGATGCTGGAAAATATGATTTGAAGCCCACTGCCCTGCATTGACTCGATAGCATAGTGGTTGAATGAAGTATTTCTAGGTACAGACAGAGCTTCACCAAGGGCCATTTACCCAAACACTTATCATTAACTTATCGGGTAAGATTTTAGTCTATGTTATCGTAGGCAAACATTTACCCGGTAAGCGCTAACTGGGTAAGAGTCGTCGCCTCCGGGTAAGACTCTCGACCATTGCTTTCGCTCTTACCGGGTAAGATTATTGGTCATTGTCATATTCATCGGTTAATGTAATATAAGTTGGTAAGCGCTTACATGGTTAATCGTTTGGTAAACGACCCCTTAGTTTGTCTTTTTTTAATTGTAGTTGTTTGTACTATGCTTTGAGTTTCATGTTCCCTTCTTTTGTATTACAACGTCTTAAAATTGGTTCTGTTTATGGTCTCTAAGATTGAAAGAGCCCACTGATCAAGTGTTTGTAGGTGTTGATTGATTATATGGATCTGTAATGAAGTTTGAGTTAAAAACAGACCTTACAACCTTTTCTTAAATCTCCAGGTAGCTCTCTCTCTCTCTCTCTCTCTCTCTCTCTCTCTCTCTCTCTCACACACACTCACTCACACACAGAGGATAAACTTTGTAGGTTGGTATTGTTAAGTGTCAAATAACTCGTTTTAAACTCTTAATAATTTTTTATACAAAATCAATCATAAAGTAAACCATGATGATGCACAACAAATATAAATAACATATATATATATATATATAGTGTAATAAAGTCATATATTTTGAACTTTTGAAGTACCGGCTTCACATCTAAACATAGAAAATGGAGGCTTAATATGAATCAGAGCTAGACTACTGGAATCTCACCATCATTTCATATAATAATCTAAAGGCATTGCAGGGTTTAGTGCAATTGATGATCCTTACGAACCACCTTTGAACTGCGAAGTACGTAAAATTTGCCATTTGATTTGCGTTTTCTTTCTCATGTTTTTGTGAATAAGACCCAATCCGTGTATGCTTTTTTGCAGATCAATATCGAACAGAGGATGGATTTTTTCCGACACCATCCGAAATGGTTGGACAAGTAGTTTCTTACTTAGATGAAAATGGTTTTCTTCATGCTTGAGATTGAAAGCGATTTCAACTTGTGATTTCTCATTGGTTTCTTACTTGGGAGAATGGTTTGAACTCAAGTTCATTCTCTAACTGTCCTGTGAATGGAATATTTTAGTATAGTACAAAGCAGTCTTGTTGATTGAATATTCAATTTTTGTCTTTGTCGAGGGAGGCGGGCAAAGCTGCTGCAGGACTCGAACCAAATCGAATCACGACTTGAATCGAATCAAGTTGACAAAGAAGTTACTTGTGTAATGTGGTCCGATTTTGGTTTTGGTTTGGGAAACTGTAACACCCTAAATTCTGGAAATAACAACTAATTTAAAATTTCTAAATACATCGATAATTGCATCATCTACAATCACAATTTATGAATTAACCTCAATACACACGTCCAATCTATTCATACAGTAAGGACGGGTGCTACTAAAACCCAATAACAGTCACTATCTCCAATCTGCGGAAGACTTCACCAACTACTCACCCTTGTGCCAAGCTAAGGCTCGACTCTTCATAACTGTTAGAACCAAACCCCCAACTGAAACCTGATGCACATGCCGACAAATAAAAAAGTTAGGCTTAACGCCTAGTGAGCTCAAGAGTTTTCAACATATATAAATTAATCGTTTAGAAAGGAAGAATGCGATTAAATTCATAATCTTTCAAAATGGTATGTTTCACTTATGAAAACGACTCGTTTAACAATGCCTATGCATTTTGTACGAAAGAGACACCATGTTAATCGTTAACCAAATCAAACCGTTTTAAAGACTAAAATCCCAATATAAAGCGTTCTTTCGTAAACTTAGATTTAACCCAAAACTTGCTCAAAATGAGAATAGAGAGAATACTATCAATTTTATAAACGTGGGTAAAAATGCTATAGCTCGAAATACCCAACACGGGTGGAACACGATACACAACGCTTAAACCATAGATGACAATCCATATAATTAAGTATTGCCATGAAACGCGTACATTAGACCCAAAACTCACACGACCATAAAATGGACGAAATCAAATACCAAAACGTGGAAATGACGCATTTCATTCAAAACTTAATACACGTGGGAAGAACCCAATATTAAAGCCAACTGTTACCGTCGGCCACATAAAAACCCAAGTTGGTGAAATAAGACATTACCATTTAAAATACCACGGATCAACGATGAGGAGATCCGTATACGCTGAGAATAGAGAAACACGCAAGTAGGCCGCTCATACAACTTCCTCGCATGTCATCTAAACGTTTCCATCTTGGGTGGCGAGAACATATGAGTGGGGCCACCCGTGATGTTATTGGATTTCATCACACATCCCGACATCCTAATTCCCATGCCACCACCGACATCACAACCTTGGACCGATTATGCCTCTGGCCTTACTCCGTCGAGTTCCACTTTCAAGGACTTACAGACGTGGGTGCCTATCCAATCTAGGTGAGTTTCAACTCAGCGGCTCGAGCCACCTATTGCCTACTCGCTAGCAAACCCGAGCGGTCACTAAATGTAACCCAAAACCTCAGGCCTTACAAAACTAGACAGACTTACGTGCCTATGGATCCATCACAACACTGTCTAACATTACATGACTCCAATTGAAACACCAAAGCTCCCAAAACATATAACTCACCAATGACGTAAATTAATCGACATTATACTAAAAAACCCACGACGGTTATAAATCCGGACAAATGTCCACACAACTCATTTGAGTCAAAACCGAGCCAAAGGCCCAACAATTACGTAAATCTCTGACGAAAGCCTTTGTAAACCTTAAAACACGTTTAACCGACTATGATATAGACACAACGACCAAAAGTATAATTTATTCAAACTCAACATTGGTTGAGGCAAACCATATTCCAAAAGGACTCTTTACCCTTATATTTCCTAAATGCCTCATGACACATTTATACACATTTTCTAAATAGTTGCAAGTACAAACTCATACAAATGACATTTACATCAAATAGACTCCATTTATATAATATGCATTAAAGAAGCCTCTCAAAATGATTTATTTGTCAAAATGCCTAAAATCACAAAGATTTGTGTTACATAAGTTTATAAAGATAAATATAACTAAATACCCAAAACTTATCAGCAGTTAACAATTCGATGTAAAACACAAACACTTTTAACATAACCATTTTGGCATGTACACCGTTTTCATAAATCATCTTGAACTCACCTTGCTAGGTTAAGTTAAACCTAGGTTTCAATCCCCAACCATTGGCCTCCAAGAGCATAGATCTCACCCCAAAACTTTCCGAAGACATCCATTCCAACTCTTCAACTCAAGCTTCCAAAACCTAGATCCACACATTTCGACCATAAAATAATCATATTCAACCCTTAGAATCGTTCCCCAAGTATTACATGAACATTTCATCTTATACCCCCAAAACCCTAATTTCATAAATGAAGAGAATAGATGATTACCTCAACCACAACTTGATTCCAAGAATCAAACACTTCTAGGACACCAAAATGAGCCACAACCTCCCAAATATCAAAAGGGTGGAAAGTTGGATGAAACCCTAGAAAGCTTGGGTGAAGAAGGTATAGATGGAAGGATCTTGATTCTAGTTTCCAAAACTTGTTAGGAGATGAAGGAACACTTGGTTTTATGACAAAAACACCCAAAAATGAGTTAGGGTTCGTAATGGGAGGGTGAGGCTCGGTTGAGAGAGTTTGTAGAGGATAATGGTTAAGGAATGAATGAGAAAAAGTGAGAAAAATGAGTTTAAGAGGGGTCTGGACCCGACGGCGAGTATGCCACGCGAAAGTGACATATGTCACTCTCGCCGGGCACTCTTGCTGAGAGTGTACCGTGGGCATGAAAGCCCTCCGCGAGAGTGACTCGCGATTGTGCCCTGTGGCACTCTCGCGGTCACTTTCGCCCAGACCTCCCAAATCTCGAAATTTGATTTCTTCCGATACGCAACACTCCCGATACGCTAAGGGTCTTTTGGTAGCATCATCCCAATATAATCCCGTCATTACAAGTCGCGAAAAAAACATCCAAGCGACCACTGATTATCGAAAATCACGGGTGTTACAGAAACTCGACCATCATCTTGTAGTTTGGTTTGGTTTGGTTTTACACTAACAAAGATGGTTAGCGGATTGTTTATATATTGTTTCAAAAATGTAGTCATAAACATTTTGAAACGCTAATTAAAAATTGAGGATTGTTATGGATTCAATAGACCAACCAACAACTTGGCCCATATTTTCTCATGCAAATGAGCTGAATCGGGTATATGTTATTTGAATTTGGCTTGAAAAAATAATGTTGAGCTTCAGCCCGAATAAGTTTTCTCAAGGTTGGGCTCGAGCTCGATGTTCGTTTATTGATTCGAACTCATGATCGATGAACTTGTTTATTGACTCGAGATCGATAATTTTATTATTTTTATTGTATGATTTATGAACATATGAACATGTTTGACTTGAAAAAGTGTATGTTTAAATGACTTGTTTTACCTTGCTCTTATGAATTTAATCGAGTTTTTCAACAAGCCGAATCGGAAATTGGTGTTATGAAGCTCAGTTTGTTAAATTTGAAAAAGTTTTATTTTGTGTTCGAGATCGACTAGATTTATACACTATCCAATTTGTGATATACAACCATATAGATTCATAATATTAACATCGAGAAAAGGAGATATAACAAAAAATAAAATATGATTGTCTTTTCGAGTTCTTGGTTTCGATTTTTCAAGATGTCTCGCGCCGCATTGCACGCGGGTATATGCCTAGTATCCCTAAAAATTCTAAAACGGTTATTATACAATCTTTTGTACAATGACATTTACCACCCTTACAATGTTTACCACCCTTACAATGTTACATTTACCACACTTGCAATTACTTATTTAATTTACTTTATATCCCTTACGTTTTCATTTTTCATTTTACACTTTTGTTATATTAACACAAATCATGGTATATGAACAAAATGCAATGAAAAAATATGTTTCTTTTTTTACAAATTATACCATTATAATCGTCTCATCAATATCTTCAAAACGAGTCCAATATTGAATATTTTTTAATGTAACCGTACTATTAAATATCATGAATATCTATGAAATTAATTTGTTTTCTATCCATACGTTTTATTTTTTTTTTTCCACCTTTAGCATATTAAAAATACATAATCGCAGATCAACTAAAATATATTAAAAATACATTTCATTATTATTATAAACTAGGCATATACCCGCACACGATGTGGCGCAAAAAATCGTGAAATCGAATAAACAATTGACAAAAGTATGTATCCGCTCGTGAAACATCTTGAAATCAAAATGACAACAACATTTCATTCTAAGTTTGTATTTCTTCGTCCTTATCGTTACTTTAGTCTATGATTCACATATAAGTGCTTCAAACGACTCAAGCACCGTGTTTTCATAGACTAAGGTATCGATAAGAACGAAAAATACAAACTTAAAATGAAAACGTTGTTGTCATTTTGATTTCGAGATGTTTCGCGAGCGGATATATACCTTTGTCAATTGTTCCTTCAATTGCATAATTTTTCGCACCACATCGTGCGCGGGTATATGCCTATTTTGGAATAAATAATTAAAATTTTAAAACGGTTCTTGAAAAGTCAGTTCTTGAAAAACGGTTTTTGGAAAGGGATTAAAATTAAATGTTATATTTACCACCCTTACTGTCGGTCCACAATACTATCATTTTCTTATCAATAACAACACATATACGATTACCAACCTGTTTGATTAATAATCACGGAATACAGATGGTTGATATGATTTCTCTTTGAAAGCTCTCTCTGTGTTTTTCACCTTAGAATTGTGTGTTGTGTGTGTGTTTGTGATCTGTTTTTGAGATCTGATCTCGCTTGCTTCCTTTACACACTAAACAACCACTTGCAAAAATAAACAAATATCTAACTAAAACTAATATAATAACTTAAACTAATATCTAAACTAATATCTAGATATTTAGGAATATTAATAAAATACTAAAAACAATACTTTGACATTTATTACAAACGACATTAGACTTATATTAAGAGTTGACTTTCCGGCGTTAGCTTCAGATTGGATCTTCAGATTGGATGATCTTGAATCCAATAGATCTGTGCGCTAACAATCTCCCCCTTTGGATCAAGATCATTACTAAAAAGATTTTAGCAATTCAGTCTTCTTCTTTTTTTCAGCTCAGAAGATGCAATCTCCTTCTCTGTCTTCCATATGTAATAATCTCCAGGTTTTAGCTCAGAATGCTTTAGCAAAGTATCTTCAAAGAAAATTTCTCTAAAATCAGCATGTCTTCAGAATACTTTGATCTCTCGCATTTCTTGGTTACATTTCTTCAAGGTTTAGGTTCTCCCCCTTTTTGATGAATAGAGAAACGATTTCATCAAAACTTTGAGTAAGAAATGTCTTTCATTTGGAGCCTCTGATTCGTCAATTCAAAAGATATTCATCCAGATCTTTGCAAATCCAGACAAAATAAACGTGTAACACCTGAATCAACAAATGAATCAGTTAATATGTCTGTCAGTAACACTAAGTCACTGTGTGTAACGAATACACATTGGAAAGGAGCTTTGTGATGTTCGCTCCCCTAGGGCTTCCGTTCAATCATCGAAACACCACAAAGGCAATTTCTATAAACGTTATGACAAAGAAACAAATTCCTTGTGTGTTTGTGCTTGTGATAGAAAGAATTAAGCACGGATGATTGCTTATTGGCTCAAAATTGTGTAAACCACTGAGACAACAGTAAGTTAAACACAGACTCAATGTGCATGATTGAAGTGCGAAGGTGGGGCAGACTTCCTTCTTTTCAATATCCAGATTTTCCAAATGAAAATCAGATAGCAAATGTGCTGCTTCCCCTTTGAAAATGAAACATTTTCCTTTTAAGAAGAAAATGAGTAGTTGGTGGGGTTAATCAAGAGTTGGCATGGGCTAGTTGCCTGTTTCAATAATGTTCACCAAAGAAATGTGAAACACTAGAAATGTGGCTGCCCGACCCAGAAAGTAGTTGGTGCAGAGTTCTGATATTCTTTTAACTCTGTTCTCACACCCTCTTTCTTTTAAACATTAAGCTCATTATAACAACACTCATTTCTTTTCACTTCTCACACTCAATCACTTAAGGATTAACTTCGTGGGTAGAAATCACTGGTTAACGTGATTCCATTGAAGTTGTGTTAAGTCCTAGCACAATGAAATTATGTTTTCCTAGAAAGCAAGTGATGCTCATATTTGGTTTAACTATTTCAGTTAAAGCACAAATAGATCTTGAAAACATTTAAAGTCACACTTCCAAATCATGAAATCAGAATAAGACTCGGGAAGTGGTTTGAACATTTAATAACAATGTTTTCAATGAATGAAAGTTATCCTTCTTTCATCCATATATGAGATTAAGATAAAGGATTATACTTTTACGTGCGATCTTACATCTCATGAAGCTAAGCTTAAAGTCATAAAGATATGAACATGTAAGCATCTCTCAAAAACTGCAAAAGTCTTATGTCATAGTCAAAGCAAATTTATTCACTTAAATTAAAATGACAAAAAGCAGAAAAACAATGAAAGTACGAGTTCTGATCAGAAATAATTAGAAGTCATCACCTTTTTACTCCCCCTGAAATTATGCATCCAAAAATATGTCAGTTAAAAAGATATGCATTAAAATTTCAGACAAATATGTACTCCCCCTTGAAGGTTGATTTCTTCATTCGAGTATTGGAGTACAATCTCTTATCAGCACAGGAGTAAAGTCTTTTGATCATTGAAGTGCGAGTCATAAACTGTTGTGTTTAGAAGTCATCCTTCGTTGAAGTACGGGTTTTGAACTGTTGTGTTCAAAAGCCATTTTGACTTTGATGTCCGGGTCTTGAGCTGATTTACTCAAGAACCATCATTATCCTACTCCCCCTTGACAGTAGGTGCCTGCAACACAGAATTATCCCTTTTCTTTGGTATCCATTTCCATTTGGATCCAACTGTGTTAGTATACGATTTTGGCACCCATTGAAATTTGGGTCATCTTTATTTTTGAGAATCAAATGAAGAGTTAGAATGATAAGAGGGAACATGATATGTGCCAAACCAAACAGCAGGATCTTTACGAGAAGCATGATCATATCTACCATAATTTGAAAATTTTCTAGTAGATTGAGATAACTGGAATAATTGTTATACAGAATATTTCTTGCGAGAATCGACAAGTTTTGGTTTTATACAAGCAACATTCGAAAAAGATTTAGCAGTCTCGTCAAACTCCTGTTTTGGTTTCCACTGAGATTTAACTCCGAGCTTTTTCTTGCTCATTTATGAAACATTTGAAACTCGTGAGTTAGACTTTTGAGCAACAAACGAATGTTTCTTCTTTGGCTTTCCAGTAGTGATCGGTTTCTGTGAATGCTGAGATTTCTTCTTACCTTTAGCGTTCTTAGTTTTCACATAAACTGATTTATCAACTTTCGTTGATTTTGTACCTTTCTCAAGCATACTGGAATTTCCCAATGATTTTACGACAAAAGATGAATGATTAGGAAGTTTGGCATGAAAATCAAATTGATCAATACACTCATCTAAAACACCATCGGAGTTTAGAAAATCAAACTCGTCATTAGTTGAACCAAACAAGTCATCAGATTTTGAAGCCTTTGATGATTTAGAAAGAACAGAACTCTTTAGCACAGTTGAAAAAACTTTTTGTTCAATATCAATCAAAAGTCTTTCATTTGTTAAAGAAGTCTCAAGTTTCGAAATTTTACTTTCCAAAACGAGAGGAGGGACATATAGTTTACCTTTAATAGGCTTCGCCTCCATTTCTTTGACAGAATAACTCTGAAAGAAGTCATTTGAAATAGATTTCTTTTGATATATTGGATCATCATTATAACTATTATTCAACTTCGCATAACGAAATGGAAGTTGAACATTAGATGTGTTCTTTTGTTTTTCTGTTTCCTTGGCTTCATCCTCTTTTGACAGTCCAGTCCAGAAAACTTTAAGCTCAGGGATTCGACGAGCTAGTTTCATAAAAGTAAAATCATAAAGTGCAGACACTTCAGATTTAGCATTTTTAAGGTAATGAGGATTCTCGTATCCGAGTCCCCAACTCTCTATTTCCTCTTTGGGTTTGTTCAGATGAATGGTTTGTTCAGTTTGACTCATTTTGTATAACTTCTCTTCCAAAGCTTTTAATTTTGCAAGAAAAGATTCATTCTCTTTGGAACACGAAGAATACATTTTCGTAAGCTCTCTAAAATCAAACTCACTTTTTCTCAATTTAGAATTTGTTTCAGTTATTTCTTTGAGAATTATTGTCTTTTCTTTAGCGCACTTATCAAAGTTTTTATGCATTGTCTCAATCAATACATTCTTCTCAGCAATATCCTCGCTAAGTTTCTGTATTGATTGGTTTTTGTCATTGACAACACCTTTTTCTTGCTTAAGCTTTGACTCTAACTCTTCGAGTTTAGTCAACATGACATGCATTTGATTTAAGAAATCTGAATGAGTTAAATCACATGCCTCATTTTCCTCATCTTCAGAATCAGCATCAACTTCTGATTCCTGCTTGCCCATTAAGCACATGTGAGATGTTTCATCCTTCTCTTCATTCTCATCATTTGATTGATCAAGCCAGTACTCATCTTCTGCCATCAA
Organism: Arctium minus; assembly: GCA_954870635.1. Taxonomy (NCBI): domain Eukaryota; kingdom Viridiplantae; phylum Streptophyta; class Magnoliopsida; order Asterales; family Asteraceae; genus Arctium; species Arctium minus. The sequence continues at coordinate 36,567,655 of OX941080.1, read as the reverse complement.
TGCCTTTCCAGCCTCCTGTTGCTTGGCTAGAAGCATTTTATTCTTGTAGTAGTATGAGTTTCTGACTTTGGGTCTTCGGCAGTCTCTGGCAAAGTGACCTATTTTGCCATAGTTGTAGCACGTTGGAGGTTCTGACTGACTGGATCCTTCAACTTGATACCGTCTCTCTTCCGGTTTCCTTTCCTCTATTCTCTTTCCTTCAAACCTCTTTCCTTCAACCCTCTCCTTGTGAACATAGTTGCTCGAACCAGAAGAATACCTCTGACTGTTTGAACTTGGCTTCTTGTAGAACTTCTTCTGAAAAGCCTTTGTCAGCATAAGCATAGCCTGCTTCAGTTGTTCACAGTCGTCCGAGTCAGAGTTCGCTTCATTTTCAACCTCATCTGATTCAGACATAAGCATCTTCTTCTTCTTCTTTTTCACAACAAGAGCAACTGAGTCAGCAACTGTCTTCTCACCCTGTCTCTTTTCATCCAGTATTTCATCCACCTCTTCTTCATTTTGTTTGAGGGTTTCATACACCTCATGAAGTGGAATCTCGTTTAGATCCTTGATTTGCTTCATTTGTCTGGCAAACCTCTTCCATTCAGGCTGGAGAATGCTTAGGAATTTGACATTCAACTCTATTTGCGATTTATTGACCTTGTTCTTGCTTAGTTCATTCAGCAAGGTCACAAACCTGTCATAATTTTTTGCTAGTGTTTCTCCAACTCTGCCTTTGAATTCTTCATAGTTGTTTAGGCAGTTGGATATCTTAAGCTGGTTCCCAACCTTTGAACCTAGCATCATCTTCTCTAGCTGATCCTACATCTGTTTGCCTGAGGCCTTATAGCTGTCTATCTTCACGTATATTTCATTTGGAATGCCTTGAAGAATATAAGACTTTGCTAATCTATCACCTTTTTCTCTTCTAAGGTTATCACCTTCTAGTTCATGATACTTAAGTTCAAATTATGTTGCCATAGTTCCTTCCGTACGAGTCTCATAAATTGGTGCCATAACTCCCTCTTCTATCGATTTCCTGATGAATTCACCCAACTCATGTCTTTCAATGAAGTCCATGAACCGATTTTTCCACTGCTCATACTCTCCCCTGAAGAGTACTGGTGGCTTTGAGTCAGTTCCGATAGCTAGAGCTTCTCTGGAAGTCATTCTGTTTGATTAAGACTAAGTCAAGATTCTGGCACAATTTACGCTAATAGAAGGTGGCGCAAAAGTCAGGTTTGCGCTAGACTAAGGTGGCGCAAAAACACAACTTGCGCGATGAGAGGCTGACGCAAAAGTAACTTTGCGTTATGAGGTGTTAGCGCAAAAGTGAACTTGAAATCAACTTTGCGTTATGTACTTTGCGTGAGATATACTTGGCGCAAACTGAGTTTTGCGCGAGACAAAGATTGGGCGTAATAAATTTTGCGCGAGATGTTGATGGCGCAAAAGCGAACTTTGCGCTAAAAGTTGTTGGCGCAAAAGTGGAGATGTTATTTTTGTCCGGAGTGAATGGCGCAATGAAGGCTTGCGCGAGTCGAAGCTGGCGCAAAAGAAGTTTCGCGCGAGTAGCGTGTGGTGCAAAAGAAGAGTTTGCGCAAACTGAACGTGGCGCAAAACTCTCTATGAACTGGCGCAAATATTGCAACTCAGTTCCTCCCTGTAACTTCGAAAATCGACTAAAAACCTATCTAGACTTCGAATTAGTAGTCCCAAATTTGACAGTTTGACCACTAACACTTCTAGAACAGATTTCAAGCTCTTGATTTCAAAAATAAGCACTTTTTGAAAATCCAATCGATGGAACAGTAAGTTTCCAGACGTGAACTGTTTGACACTAAAATCGCAAAATGGGAATCGATTGAAGTGCAATAATGAAATTAAAGTATACCACAACGATCTACAACAAATTTCGATCACTTCCTGATCGATTTCAACACCAATAACACCCTAAAACTCGAAAATGATTTTGAAAATGAAGAACACAGTCGAGTTCATAAAAACTTGATTTGAATCTATTTTCAAGCTCTGATACCAATTGTCGGTCCACAATACTATCAAGTTCTTATCAATAACAACACATATACGATTACCAACCTGTTTGATTAATAATCACGGAATTCAGATGGTTGATATGATTTCTCTTTGAAAGCTCTCTCTGTGTTTTTCACCTTAGAAATGTGTGTTGTGTGTGGGTTTGTGATATGTTTTTGAGATCTGATCTCGCTTGCTTCCTTTACACACTAAACAACCACTTGCAAAAATAAACAAATATCTAACTAAAACTAATATAATAACTTAAACTAATATCTAAACTAATATCTAGATATTTAGGAATATTAATAAAATACTAAAAACAATACTTTGACATTTATTACAAACGACATTAGACTTATATTAAGAGTTGACTTTCCGACGTTAGCTTCAGATTGGATCTTCAGATTGGATGATCTTGAATCCAATAGATCTGTGTTTTAACACTTACAATTAATTATTTAATTTACTTTATATCCCTTGTTTTTTCATTTTTCATTTTACACCTTTATCATGTTAACACAAATAATCGCATATGAACAAAAATGCAATGAAAATATACGTTTCTTTTTTTTCAAATTATACCATTATAATCGTCTCGTCAATACCTTCAAAACAAGTCCAATATTGAATATTTTTTAATTTAACCGTACTATTAAATATCATGAATATCTACGAATTAAATTGTTTTATATAAAAATTCTAAAACGGTTATTGTACAATATTTAGTACAATAACATTTACCACTCTTACAATTACTTATTTAATTTACTTTATATCCCTAAAAATTCTAAAATTGTACAATCTTTTGTACAATAACATTTATCACCCTTACAATGTTACATTTATCACCCATACAATTACTTATTTAATTTACTTTATATCCCTTACTTTTTCATTTTTCATTTTACATCATTATTATATTAACACAAATAATTGTATATGAACAAAAATGCAATGAAAAAATACGTTTCTTTTTTTACAAATTATACCATTATAATCGTCTCGTTAATACTTTCAAAACGAGTCCAATATTGAATATTTTTTAATTTAACCGTACTATTAAATATCATGAATATCTACAAATTAAATTGTTTTATATAAAAATTCTAAAACGGTTATTGTGCAATCTTTTGTACAATAACATTTGTCATTCTTAAATATTACATTTATCACCCTTATAATTACTTATTTAATTTACTTTATCTATACTATTATATTAAAATTCTAATTCGGTTCAACAGTTATTGGAAAATGGTTTTTGAAAATCCATTAATTTCTCCCACATTAACTACATTTACCACCCATATAATTAATTATTTAATTTACTTTATATCCCTTGTTTTTTCATTTATCATTTTACACCCTTATCATGTTAACACAAATAATCGTATATGAACAAAAATGCAATGAAAAAAATACGTTTTTTTTTACAAATTATACTATTATAATTGTCTCGTCAATACATTCAAAACGAGCTCAATATTGAATATTCTTTTAATTTAATCGTACTATAAAATATAATGAACATCTACAAATTAATTTGTTTTCTATCCATACGTTTTATTTTTTTTCAGCGTTAGCATATTAAAAATACATAATCGTAGACAACTAAAATACATTAAAAATACGTTTCATTATTATTATAAATTATATTATTATAATTTTTCCTTCAATAATTTTAATGTAAACTAATTATTGAATACTCTTATATCTACCATAAATGTGTAACATTATATATATACTTTCTATATCTATATCTATACTATTATATTAAAATTGTAAAACGGTTATTTTCAAGATTCGATATTACATTTAACACCCTTACAATTAGTTATTTAATTTAATTTATATACCTTGTCTTTTCATTTTTCATTTCCCACCATTATCATGTAAACACAAATAATCGTATATGAACAAAATGCAATGAAAAAATACGTTTCTTTTTTTACAAATTATACCATTATAATTGTTTCGTCATACCTTCAAAACGAGTTCAATATTGAATTTTTTAATTTAACCGTACTATTAAATATCATGAATATCTACGAATTAATTGTTTTCTATCCATACGTTTTATTTTATTTTTTCATAACATATTAAAAATACATAATCGTAGATCAACCGAAATATATTAAAAATACGTTTCATTCTTAATATAAATTATATCATTATAATTTTTTCGTCAATAATTTTAATATAACTTAATTATTGATTTTTTTTTGGGTTTTATCTCTACTATATTATTAAAATTCTAATACGGTTAATTAGTTTTTTGGAAAGTTTTGAAAGCCAAAATTTTAGTTTCACTTTTCTTCGAAGTTACATTTAGCACTCTTATAATTAGTTATTTAATTTACTTTATATCCCTTGGTTTTTCATTTTACACTTTTATCATGTTAACACAAATAATCATATATGAACAAAAATGCAATGAAAAGATATGTTTCTTTTTTAATCTAACTGTACTATTAAATATCATGAATATCTACGAATTAATTTGCTTTCTATCCCTACGCTTAATTTTTTTTTTCATTTTTAGCATATTAAAAACAATAATCATAGACCAACTAAAATATTTAAAAAAACGCGTTTCATTTTTTTTATAAATTACACCACTATTATTTGTTCGTCAATATTTTCAAATTAAGTTTATTTTTGAATATTTATTGATTTATTACTATTATAAAATAGAATAAAGATGTATCAATTTACTATATATATATATATATATATACATAGAAGATAGCATACCGATAGATATTTGTAACGGTTATTGTAGAAAAAAAACGTGGTATACAAAACTATACATATCTATATTAGATTTTTTATTGAATTAATTAAAAATTTATAATCAGATAAATTATAAAGGTATACAACTTACATCAATATGGACAAAAATGAAATATGATTGAAAATACATAACAAATTAATTCATAGTCAATGCATGATTCACATATAAGTGCACCAAACGACTCAAACACCGTGTTTTCATGACTAAAGTATCGATAAGGATGAAGAATACAAACTTAAAATAAAACGTTGTTGTCATTTTGATTTCGAGATTTTTCGCGAACGGATACATACCTTTGTCAATTGTTCCTTCGATTTCACGATTTTTCGTGCCACATCGTGCGCGGGTATATTCCTATATATATATATATACTAAAAGCGTACTCGCGCAATGCAGCGAGATACATCACGATTTTAATGTTTCATTTTATTTTTTTGTCAATTTACAGTACGATTTTGGATAGTTTTGATAAAGTGATAATGTTTTTTATAAATTTGTTTATTTTAGGCTTAATAATATAATGTTTTTTATATAAAAAAATTAAGTATTTTGTTAGAATTCAATGATTATCTTATATATTTTAATGACATCTAAAAAAAATAACCAATTACATATTTAATAATATAATTAAAACAAAATTATAGTAATATAATATATTAATTAATAGTGATACATGTAAATGTCTGCATAAAAGTAAGGCCTTATACATACCAAATTGGTGAGTGTTAGAAGTCTACAGTAATTATATGTATCTTGTGTTTTGATACTTGTAAATTAAGAGATTTTTTAAAATTTTGCATAAAATGATGGTACCTTGTGCTAATTTGTATTTAAGAGTTTTTCATCCGTGCTTATAAACGGGTTATTCAGGTCATTTTCGAGTTGACAATTTTGACCCTGACCTTACACGTTTAATTTTCGTGTCGTGTCAACGGGTTGAAATTTATTACCCAAACCCGTTTATTTCGTGTCGGGTTAGCGTGTCGTGCCAGTCTTTGCTAGGTCTAATTGGGGTTCTGATTTGTGAAACATTTTATGCAGTAGTGGAGTTGTACCAAAGCAATAAAAACTTGTAAGGTTGAAAATTAAACAAGTTAAGTAGTAGTACATAAAGCTTAAAAATTGTTTTTAAGAGTTTGGTGGCCAAATCCTTTATAAAGTAGTATAGACATATTGCTCAAAGTAGCAAATCTTGACTTAAAAGTATGTATGATAGTACTCTTTAGGGGTGCGTTTGGGACAGGACGGGACAGGACAGGACAGGTGTCCAGCGTTTGGTACGACATGATATGACCGGACAGAACAAGACATGACTGGTTAAAATGACCAGTTAACCCCTGATGAGTTGTTTAGTGTTTTTTATGAACTAATCAATCTAAGGGGTTGTTTACCAAATTTTCCATTAAGTCTTGTATAGATAAATGTGTCTGTCTGGATAAATTTGTCTGTATGGATAAATTGATGTTGTTTACTTTTTTATCTGAATTAATAGTCTGAAAAACAAAAGTGACAAATTTACCCTTGAATATGAATTATAAGTTGTTTTATAAATTGTTGTATATTTTTAAGCCATATATTCATAAATTCATTAATATAATCCAATAATCAACAATAATTGACATAAATCAACAATAATCAAAAGGTACATAGATACACAACATAGATACATATATAGACACAAACCAATAATCGAGAGCAATCAACAATAATCGACATAAATCAACATAATTAGCATAAAGCAACAATAATCGAGATGGGCTGTAACAATAATCAAAATCTATCAACATAATCGAGAAGACTGAACAACAACAAAAAAAAAGAAGAAATGGAGAACCTCGCTTGGTCGCCGGCGAAAAGAACATATATCGAGAACCAAGAAAGTCGTCGGCGAAAACAACAAAAAAGAAAAGGTTGGTCGACAATGGAAAAAAGGCTGGTGGAGAAGACAACAAAGAAGACTGGTGGAGAAGAAAGAGGACTAGTGGAGAAAAGGTTGGTCGACGATGGAAAAAAAGTTGGTGGATAAGACAACAAAAAGGACTGATGGAGAAGAAAAATGTAACACCCGTAATTTCCTAAAGAACAGGTCATGATCAGCTAAGGAAAACAATGAACGATCGACCGAGAGAAACGATCAGGAAGCGGTTTAACACGAGAGGTGAGAAAGTGCACCAGGGGAACGCGCGGCTTGGGCCGCGACCTCAAAGTCGTGACTAAACCCGCGCAACCAACTGTGTGTGTGCAGTCTTGTAGCATGCGCGGCTTGGCCCGCAACTTCAAGGTCACGGCCAAGGCCGCGGGGAAGGCCTTATCGAATTAAAACCCAAATTTTAGAGTTTTCTCTCATTAGCCTCCATGTCCATTTCTCTCTTCTCCATTAGTGCAATTTTTTAGAGCTTTTATCTCAGATTGGGAGCATTCATGGTGGATTCATCATAAAGAAGTATAAAGGTTCAGTTTTTGGGAGCTTGGGTTGAAGAGTTGGATGGGTTTCCTTGGATAGCTTTGGGAGGAAAGTCTCAATATCTAAAGTGGTAAGTTTCCTTGAGTAACCTAAGCTTTAGTATATGGATCTTTGTAGATCTAAGAGTTTTACTTGATGTTGGTTATTTTTAGACTTGAAGAGATGGGTTATTTGGAAACCCTAGCTTTTGTTGGTGATAGCTTGGAAATGGTGGGATCTACTCTATTGGAGGCAAATGGTTGGATTTGGAACTTAGGTTTAACTTAACCTAGCAAGGTGAGTTCAAGTTGATTTGTGAAAACGTTGTACATGCCAAAACATGAAATTATCAAATGTAGGGCTATTTGGTAATCTTTGATTATTTGAAGTATTTAACCTTATAAACTTTGGAAAACACCCACATTTGGGATTTTTGGGCATCTTGATAAAGTTGTCACAAATGATTATGTTTCGATGATTTATTGCATAAATAGATCCTTGGTCAAAGAAATACACTTTTAAATGTTTGTCGGGTTTTATACATCATTCATGAAATTTGATGTTTTATAACGTACTACTTGCACATTTATGTGAGGTACTTGAAAGAATGTATATAGTCTCATTTTATGATTTTCATTCTTATCAACAGTTAAATTTGGAAAATGCATATTATTGTGTTATGAGGCATTTTGGAAATATAAGGGTAAAAGTTCATTTGGAAAATGGGTTGCCTCAACCAATGATGAGTTTTGAGCTAATCTTACTTTTGGTCATTGTGTTGCATATCAGTTTGTCAAACGTGTTTTGATGTTTACACTGGCTTCCATTGGATATTTAAGTAAATTGTTGAGTCTTGACTCGGTATTGACTAAAATGAGTCTTGAGGACATTTGTCCGGTTTAATAGCCCGTTGTGGAGTTTTTGAGTATGATGGCGGTTATTGCGCATCATTTGAGAATTACATGTTTTGAGTGCGTTGGTCATTCAATTGGAGTCATGTACTGCTTGTTTTAGACTGTAATGCAGTGGATCCATAGGCATATGAGTCGGTCTTCATAATTTAAAAAGAAAAAGGGCTATTATTTATATGTTGGCACTAGAATTAGTTATGGGATCTCCAGGATAATACGGTGAGGGCTCGTGGAGTCCAATACCTGGACCTGCATCCGTGATTTAATTTTTGAGCCTGTTTTTATGGGATAGTCACTTCCCATTTGTAGCTAGTTGAGACATTTGATCCTCGGGGGCCATTGGGTACGATTATGTGAGACCGGTTACTAGCCATGGATCATAGTGTAATTCTAGCGAATGAGCATGACTCGGATTTCCTCGGGGGCCCTTCCTCACATCTTAGTACGGACCGGTGTTGTTTGTGGCCATGTATTCCTAGTATGGTGAGCTCAGTAACTTGGAATGTGGCCTACTTTTGTGTTCCGCCACTAGCCTTGGAATTCGGGACCCCCCGGTCACCGAGAGGTGTTGTTTTGAGGTATTTAATTTTATCCTTGTTTTCGGTGACGCTTTGAGTTGGGATATCTCCCTTATGCTATAATTTTGGAGACTTGAGTTTACTCATATTTTGGTCGTTCGTTTTATAAAGTTTTATTCAAATTCCAATATTTGAGTATTTACCATTATTCACGTTTTGAATAAGTGTTGGGTTGCATTACCTCATGAAAGAAAGCTTTTGCGTTGAGGCGTCCATTTATAAAATGTGTATTATTGGAAAACGGATCTTTCTCATATTTACAGTCATTCATTTTAAAGGATCATGATTTAAGTTGCATTATTTTCATTTAACGATTCTTATATTAATGTTAAAAACTCTTGAACTCACTAGGCGTTAGCCTAACCTTTTTATTTGTCGGCATGTGCATCAGGTTCCATTTCGGGATTAGATCTAACGTCTCTGTGATGAGATGGGTTCTAGTTGTGTGCTCAAGAAGGTGATTAGCTTATTGAAGAATTCCGCATTTTATATTGAGATAGCGACAGTTAGTGGTTTTGTTAGTGACACCCGACTTTAATTAGTCTTTGTGTAAGACTTTAAGTATTCGATGATGGATTAACCTAGAAATGTATTTCAATAATGGTCTTGTAGTAAGAGAATTTATATTCCTTTAAGGTATTCTTGGAAATTTTAAATTAGTCGCTCTATCCAAATTTCAGGGTGTTACAAGTTGGTATCAGAGCTTAAGTTTGAGAGAATTAGGTATTGATTTTGGATGCCTAGACTCAAACTAACGTTAATTTAAGTGATTGAAAGTGAAGTTGCACCAATAAGCACATTAAGATTGGATGTTTTGAGATTGATGGAGTCTCTAGGAACGGGAAGCACACCCAGAGTAGCAAGGATGATCATGTACAGTACGTTCATAATTACACCTGGCCAGTGTTATGGTGAACCTACGAGTTACATGTGTATGCTTGGACTACCTTGATGTGACGACCGTTGAGGTAGTAAAGAAGTTTCTAGGTGAGTAGCCGTTAGGAGAGACTGATGATTTTAGCATTCGTCACTTGGAGTGACAATAAGCATGGTGATTGCACTAAGTGGACCGTTCCGTGTCGGAATTAATGGTCGTGGTAGAACCTTAACCTTATGGAATTGATTTTATCTGAGGAGAAATGATAAGGTGAACCTATGAAATATTCGATTATTGCTTTGAGATGTTTAAGCACCTAGATGACGAAAGTGTGACTAAAAAATTAAGGAGCGTGGTTTCGAGATGTTGAGTGCCGATCAACTACACGCACATAACCTATTTCTAAAGTAAATTGTATCAATTATTTCTCATGTTTCCAAATTGTCATTTGGATTAAATTGCGAATCTTGGAGCGATGTTTTAGCACACACAAGGTTTTGAACCATGATTTCGAGCATGCACCAAAATTGTTTTATGGCATAAGGTTGCAAACTTTGTTGAAGATTTTCTTTATTCACATTGTTGTCCAATGTTATTTCGAATTTTACGATGTACGTATTTTGATGTTGTTTCGGGTTTTGGATAAGTAACTGCAGTTTGTGACTTTAACATTGGATCTCCTCCACATATGTTAAGGTTTTGGACGAAAAGTTATCTCCCATTTTCTTGGTGTTTGAGTTTTATTGAGGATTTTAATTCATGCGATTTTGTGGATTTAGAACTTCTCGAGAAAGGATTCATTCGACCAATTTCGTTGCCTTGGGGAGCTCCAGTTTTATTCGTAATGAAGAAGGACGGGTCCATGCAGATGTGCATCGACTACCATTAACTCAACAAGGTCACCGTCAAGAACAATTATCTACTTCCTTGAATTGAAGACCTCTTCGATCAATTGCAAGGAGCGGGATGTTTCTCCAAGATAGATTTGCGGTCTGGTTACCACCAAGTGCAGGTGAAGGAGAATGATATTCCGAAGACGGAGGACGAGATACGGTCATTATGAGTTCCACGTCATTCCATTCGGGTTGAATAATGCGCCGGCCGTATTTATGGATTTGATGAATCGAGTATGTCGATCTTTCTTGGACAAATCGGTTATAGTCTTCATCGACAATATTCTGATATACTCGCGGGACGAGGTCGAACACCGAAAACATTTGTGGGAGATTTTGGAGATCCTTCGGAAAGAAAGGTTGTTCCCGAAATTCTCAAAGTGCGAGTTTTGGTTACAAGAGGTCCAATTCTTCGGTCATGTAGTATCCAAAGATGGAGTGAAGGTAGATCCGACGAAGATTGAAAGGATGACAAATTGGGATCCACCAACGAGTCTAACGGAGATAAGGAGTTTCTTAGGTTTGGCTGGCTACTATCGACGTTTATTCAAGACTTTTCAAAGATCGCCTCTCTGCTCACCTCGTTGACAAAGAAGAACGTCAAGTTCTTATGGACCGAAGTATAAGAGAAAGCCTTCCGGACTCTTCAAAAGAAACTGTGAGAGGCACCGATTCTATCCTTACCCAAAGGATCCGAAGACTTTGTGGTTTATAGCGACGCCTCTAAATTGGGTCTCGGGTGTGTTTTGATGCAAAGAGGGAAAGTGATCGCGTATGTGTCGCGATAACTCAAGGACCACGAGAAGAATTACCCTACGCACGACTTGGAGCTAGCGGCGGTGGTATTAGCTTTGAAGTTATGGTGACACTACCTCTACGGGATGAAATGTACTTTATTCACCGATCATAAAAGCTTGAAGTATATATTTGACCAAAAAGATCTCAACATGCGGCAAAGAAGATGGCTAGATCTCTTGAAGGACTATGATTGCGAATTGCTTTACCACCCCGGTAAGGCCAACGTGGTGGTGGATGCTTTAAACCGAAAGAGTTATGGGGATGAAGTCAAGGTAACCCTTACTAGAATTGATGTGATATCAAGTCTAGTGGAGGACATCAAGGTGAGTCAAGCCGAATCACTTCGTGAAAAGAATCTCAAGGCCGAAGTCATGGTGAAACAACGAGAGCTACTAGTGGAAGACAGTCGCGGCCTTAAACTATTCCAAGGAAGGATTTGGGTACCGAAGATTGGAGGAAACCATGAGTTGCTCTTGGCGGAAGCTCACAAATCCAAGTACTCTATACATCCCGGTAGCACTAAGATGTATAGAGATTTGAAGTTGCACTATTGGTAGCCGGTGATGAAGCTTGATGTGGCCAATTATGTGGAAAGATGTGTCACTTGCCTTCAAGTCAAAGCGGAACATCAAAGACCTTATGGCAGCTTGCAACCACTAGCCATTCCGGAATGGAAGTGGAAGCATATCACGATGGACTTTGTCACCAAGCTACCGAAGACCTTGAGGGGTCACGACACTATTTGGGTGGTGGTGGACCGACTCACGAAGAGCACACACTTTTTGGTGATACGAGATACGTTGTCGATGGACAAATTAGCCAAACTCTACATCGACGAGGTAGTGTCACGTCACGGTGTTCCACTATCCATAGTCTCGGATCGGGATAGTCGGTTCACTTCCAAATTTTGGGATGGCCTACAAAATGAGTTGGGCACGAGGGTCAAATTGAGTACATCCTATCATCCTCAAACGGACAGTCAATGTGAAAGGACCATCCAAACTCTCGAGGACATGCTTCGTTCATGTGTCATAGACTTTGGAGGAAATTGGGATTCACACTTGTCGTTGGTGGAATTTGCGTACAATAACATTTATAATTCGAGCATCGGAATGGCACCATTCAAAGCGCTTTATTGACAGAAATGTAGGACACCGGTGTGTTGGCTCGAGGCAGGGGAAAAGCAATTTGTGGGACCGGAAATCGTGCAAAAAACGGCGGACAAGGTGAAAGGTATCCGGGAGCGCTTGAAGGTGGCTCAAGATCGACAAAATATCTATGCGGACAAAAAGCGAAGACCGGTCGAGTCCCAAGTGGGAGAACGAGTTATGTTGAAAGTATCTCCGTGGAAGGGAATCATCCGTTTTAGGAAGCGCGGGAAGCTTAGTCCCCGTTTCCTTGGACCCTTCACGATATTGGAGAGGATTGGACTTCAAACCTATAGGTTGGATTTGCCACCGGAGATGGACGCGCTTCACCCCACCTTTCATGTATGCTACCTTCGCAAGTGCTTATCCGAAGAAGAAGATGTCATTCCTTTGACGGAGATTCGGGTGGACAATGGAAACCGATGCGTAGAGGAGCCGGAAGCCATCTTGGAGTCGAAGACGAAACAGTTGCGACATAAGGAAGTAATAATGGTGAAAGTTCAATGGAAGCAAAACCGGGTTGCAAATTGACATGGGAATCGGAAGAGGACATGAAGAAGAGATACCCTCATTTGTTTAATTCGTCGTGATTTCGGGGACGAAATCCTCTTTTAGGTGGGGAGGATTGTAACACCCGAGAATTTCAGGTAAGTGCTCTCTATCTACATCTTTAAATGTTGTGCTTGCAGTAGTAGTGTGAGACCTTTTAACGTTATAGTTTCGCAACTTAATCTTATTTTTAATTGAACTATGGGAGAAAGGCCTAAAACGCACGATCACTGTCCAGATTTATCGGGAAAACAGCGGCTCGGGGGCTAGTGCGATTGTGACTCGCGATAGTGCCCTTGGGCACAATCGCTTGTCACAGTCACCGATGAGTGACCACTCACGGTACACTTGGCGCGATTGTGACTCGCGATACACAGTTGCTTGTCATTATCGCCGTATATGTACCGAATGGGGGGTGCGATTGTGCCCCTGCGACAGTGCCAAGGGCATTGTCGTCGGGCACTATCACCGACGAGTACTGTGGGTATAAGAACTTCATTAACCTGATTTTACTATCACTTTTCACCCAAATCAGATCCTAGGTCGTTCATAGAGAGAAAAAGGGCGATTTCTTCTCATTCAAACCTCACCACATTCAATGCAAGCCTAGAGTTTGGTAGGTTAGTTGTTGGGTCATTAATTTCACCATTGAAGATCATTAGAGATGATTGGCAAACACGATTCAAGCATTTAACTCCTCTCCTAAGTCCTTGCAAGTTTTCTAGGGTTTCATCTAAAACCCTAGCTAGTTAGTGAGTTCCTACTAAACTTTTCAAATGAGATACATATCTAGAAATGTTAGTTATCATTATTTCATACTTATGCATATATCTGATCAACTGATAAGTTTGACCTAATTTATATTTTTGGATATTTATTGGAGTCTTGGTTATTATTCTTCATGTGGGTTTTGATGAGGTTATTTGTAACATCCTCAAATCTGATTATAGCAACTAATTTAAAATTTTCTAAATACATCAATAATTACTTCGAACTACAAACATAAATTGAGAATTAACCTCAACGCTCACATTCATCCTATATTTACACTCTATGAAAAGGACGGGTGTTACTAAACCCAATAATAAATACTACTCCCACCGGCAGAAGACTTCACCGACTACTCACTCTTGTAAGGCTAAGGCTCAACTCTTCAAAGCACTACTAGAACCGAACCCCCGACAGGAACCTGATGCACATGCCGACAAATAAAAAGGTTAGGCTTAACGCCTAGCGAGCTCAAGAGTTTTAACATGAGTAAATACTTTTAAAAGATAGACTTCTCTTAAAACATGATCTTTCAATTGATGCACTTTAAAACATAGAAACAACTCTTTTCAATGTCATGCGCTTTCAAAGATAGACACCTTATTTCAAACATGCTTTAGAAATTGATTGCAACTTAAATTAACTCGAAACATGCATGTGAACCGACTCCCATTTAAGAAACATGGATAAAACGTTATATTCCAAAACACCCAAAAATCAACTTCAAAACCATATATATACCGTACGTCCGAAAACACCGGCACTAGGCCCAAAACTCACGCGACCACATCAAAAGGAATCTAAATACCAAAATACGGGAACAACATATTTCATTCAAACCTTAATATACGAGGAGGAAGGTCTAATATTAAGGTCCTCATTCATTGTCGACCATAGAACAAAAGACACTACAGTAAAACATCTTTATTTAAATTACTGATAGCTGACAACGGGGGATACCCGTATCCGTTGAGAGTAGAGGAAACACAAAAGTATACCACCCATACAACGTTAATCGTATGACACCTCACGACATCACAGCCAGGTGTCCCTACGACTTCTTTACAAGCGTCACCTCAAGTTAGTTGACGCTTGATGGGTCTTCCGAAGAATCCCAGCCCAAAGGCTTGGCACACTTAAAGGTTACCTGTCACAGGCATTTCAAGTGGCGTAGGTCCTAGTGGCTACCGTCCCGGCAGCACTAACAGACTCAACCCTCCTAGCGATCACTTGTAATGTTTCCGGTCATAAAACATGGAATACTGAAGGTCATCACCCAACAATACCCAATCGACCATCCAAAACAGACTGACTACATGTTTATGGATCAAATGCAACACAGTCTAACCTTACCGGACTAAACATGAATGACCAAAGCACTCGAGCCCGAAATCAACCTCAATACGCAACACGGTGCATTTGTACGTACGTCATAACTGTACTCCACATTGAGCCATATAAAACCCGGACAAGTGTCCTCAAGACTCATTTAAAACGACATCAAGCCAAAATACTCAAAACCTCTTTTTGACCAATGATTGACGCTTTTCGAATCATAAACATGCTCGACTCATACTATGAAATCACATACTCCAAAACACTTGAATGGACTCCAACACAATTTAAGTCAGAACAAAAGGTTTTCCAAATAGGTTTATGCTCTTTATCCTTTCAAAACACCTCATAACACAAAATTAAACCTTTTACTTAAACACCCACCAAAACGCCTTTTAACCAAATAATATCACGTATGAAATAAATTACCAAACACACCCATTTATGACTCATTTATCAAAATGCCTAAAAATCCCCAATATGGGTGTTTTACAAGGTTTATAAAACTAAACTTCTCATTTAACCAAAACTCATCAAGTAACCTCTCAAATGATAATTTCATGTTAAACACATAAATACTTTAAAATAAACATTTTGGCATGTACACTGTTTTCACAAATCAACTTGAACTCACCTTGCTAGATTTAGGCTAAATCTAGATTTCACCCTGCTTTGAGCTCCTTTGAAGAAACTTGAATCTCCAAGCAAAAACTTCCAAAACCTAGATCCATAAGTTTCCAACCATAAAAACATATAACCAACCACATAGAAACATTCCCCAAACACTTAATCATCCAAATCTCTATTTTGGGCAAAACCCTAATTTTGACCCAAAACTCCCAAAATCTTTCAAAACGAAATTAGAGGAATCAAACACTAGGTTGACATCCATCGAGCATTTATAACCCATAAAGAAGTTTGGAAGTGGAAGGGATGAACTTACCATTTAGGTTTGATAAAACCTAGAAAACCCCAAAATTCTTGAAGATAGAGGTGATAATGATGAGCTCTTGGTCTTAGCTTCCAATCCACCTTTATAATTTCCCAAAACTAACCATCTAACCTTAACAAGCTCTCAAAAACGAAACCATAGCAACTTGAATCACTGAAAACGGAGTTGGGATGAAGAAAATATGAAGAAATGAAGTTTGGTGGCTGAAATTCGGTTTTTAGCTCGACCAGGGGGTTTCCCGACTTATCTCGCGACCATAAGTCGCCCGCTTCCCCTGGTTTTCTTCTTCGTTATAACTCTGTTTTTGCTCCGGAAAGAACCGTTGGACTCGTAATTGAATCATTTATCCATTAAGACTATAAAATCTAGGATTCAAGTCCAAAATAAAAAATCTTATTTTTCCCCTTTAAGGCTACTGATTTCTATGTTAACTTGAAATGGTGCTTTTCGAAATTCGGGGTGTTACATTATTATTGGCAATATTTTGGTCATGATTGTGTATTATCAAGGGATTGATGGTTATTGTTGGTGAACTTGCATGTTTTAGGGTTTTGGACCTAAAATGGGGTTGGAACTATGTGAGGTCTTATACGTGTATCTTGTTGATATGAATTATGTATAAAGATGGATATTGTATGTATAATGGACGAACTATGAGAAAGCACTAGGAGGATGTAGTCTTACGGTGCCACCATGACGGTATGCACCTAGACCTCCGCCATTTGGAGTAATGCCTGAGAGGTAGTCTTCAAATGTGTCGGGCCTTCGGGATGTTGCTTATGCGAGTGAACATCAAAGTACATTGACTTGAGGTGAAATTCATTAGTGTGATGGGTCTCCCCCATTGATTCCTTTATGGCTCTAAGTGTTATAATTGTTTAAATGATTGTGCCATATTATTGTTAAACTCACTAGGCTCGTTTGGCCTAACACTTGATTGATTGATGTGTATCTCAGGTTCTAGCGGCGCGGTCGCCAAGAAGGTTTAGTAGACCTTAGATGTGAGCTTGCGAGCATTTTTGGGACCCCAACTAGAGAAGACAATTGTTTTGGAATTTAGATGACAACTTGATGTAATCTCCTTTCTAGTTAGAAATTAGATTAAAGGGTTGTTATCCCTTATTGCATATTTATTACAAACTTGTAATTAATTGGCGTGTATGGTTCCCTTTTTGGGAAAGCCCGTGCTTTGGCATTATTTTTATATACCACATTTCCAATTCTAAAAATTTTTGTTTGTCCCAATTTTGGGGTGTTACAGCTCGCGCGACCGTCGCAATGAGGAAGTATGCTTGTCAAATGTTGTTTAAAATTGTTAATTATATGTTTGTCAAATGTTGAATTTCAGTTGGATGAGCTGAGACAGAGGCTTGAGAGAGATGAAGCAGAGAGGATCCAGATGCATGAGCGACTAGAGAGAGAGGAAGTAGAGAGGATCCGGATGCAAGAGCGACTTGACCAGTTTGAGGCGTTCATGAAGAAGTTTCAAGATCACCCCTTCCCCCCCCCCCCCTCCCCTCCCCCGATGTAGAATAGTTTGTCTTACGTTTTAATTTTTAGATATTACGTTTTAATTTCTAGATATTAAATGAAAAATGGGCATGTTTTGTACAGTTTTAAACTGGATATTAAATGAAAAATTGGCAGGTTTTGTACAAGTTATAAACTGACATTTATTAATTTTTAATTATTTTTTTAATAAAAAATTAAATTACCGACGGATAAACCGTCGGTAAATGTATTTTTATTTAATTTTTATTTATTAATAATCCGTAGGAAATCGGTCGCTAATTTCGTCGGAAAATATTCGTCGGTAATCCGTCGATAAATGGTGACCGTCGGTGATTCGTCGGAAATAACTCACGTCATCGATGATCCGTGGGAAAATGTAGCCGTCGGTGATCCGTCGAAAATATTAACGCCGACCATTGAATTTTCAAGGGCCATTTACCGATGGATCACCGACGAATATGACTTTCACCAACGGATTTTTCCGTCGATGATAGGCCTCTTTTTTGTAGTCTGTGAGAGGATGAATGACATAGACATAGTAGGAGGTATGAATTAATAGTAGATTAATAGTAGGGGTATGTTTAGGAGCCAAAAAAAATTACTTGTGTTTTTGAGAGGGAAAGAAAAAGGAAGAAAATAAAAAAAAGAAAAAAAGAACAATTGTCATGTTATTAAGCAAGAAAGAAATTTTATTATTTATTAAAGTAAATTGTATTTATTGTTAAATACAGTATGTAATTTTATATAATTTTTTAATTATTATTATTTGTTTTCTCATTTTTTTTACATTTCACTGTATATTTGGAAAAAAAAATTTGGGAAAAAGAATATCAACATTATTTTCCTTTTTTCTTTTCCTCTTCTTCTTCAAAAAAACTTGAAAATACAAGGGCTTTTTTTCTTTGTTCCTTATTTTTCTTCCCTTTTATCTCTTAAAAAAAATCTGAAAACACACATTAATTAGAAAAATAAAAGAAATACAGGTGAACATTTATTTAGATATCCAAAGCAAAGCAATAAATGTACATTTTAAATTCAGAAAATCTATATATAAACCTACAAGAAGTGTATCAACTTCTACACTAAACAAACCAAACCCCCTTTTGAGTTTTTTAAACCCCCACCAAAAAAAAAAAACCCAACAACCATCACCAATGCCCACCGGATTGAGCCTTTCTACCATCGTTTCTGATGAAAAATATGACGACGATGGTCAAATAAAACGAACAGGTATGTAGTCTTGGTATTTTTAGTTGCATTTCATATAATTTCATATAACTTATTTTTGGATGATCAGGAACATGGCAAACTGCGAGTGCCCATATAATAACGACAGTGATAGGGTCAGGAGTGTTGTCACTCTCATGGTGTTTTGCTCAATTGGGTTGGATTCCAGGAGTCGTCATGCTTCTGTTATTTTCCATCGTTTCTTTGTTCACTGCGATTCTTTTGACATATTGTTATCGATCACCGGATCCTGTTTACGGCACCAGAAACTACACTTACATGCATGCGGTCAAAGCCAACCTTGGTAATTCAATTTTCGGATGTGCCATTTGTTTTTTAAGAGATCTAAAATCTGAAGTCTTATTTTAGTTATGATTAATAAGAGGTTGTGTGTAAAAAGGTCTGAACGATTCAGACTTAAGAGTCATTAAGAGGTTTTTTAAAAAAAAAAACATCCCTAAGTAAACATTCTTCTTATTAATTTCTTTTCACATAAACATTAACATCCGATATTTTCTTTTATCATTTTTGATATTCTGAATTAACTTATCGTTCAATTGTTTTTTTTTTCCTTTTTCTTCAAAGTTTGACTTATTTTTCATTAATAAATTTAATATTATTAAATGACTTTTTGCATTAACTAATTCATTGATATTAGAAAATTTTACATTACCGAGACACATTTATTTATTCCATTGGGGTCGGTGAGTTCAGTTAGTGATGCTTTTTGTTTTGAAGTTTTCACCTTTTTACCCTTTAGAATCTTGATATTAACAAATTTGGTCCTTCAACTTTTCTTAACTAATTTGCAACGAAAAAAAATATGGGTACACAGGAATGCTTCAATACAAGCTTTGTGGCGTTGCTCAATACGGTGTTCTTATCGGAATCACCATCGGTTACACCACCACCACCGCCATCAGTATGGCGTAAGTTCAATACTCGCATCTTGAACCCTATAATTATAAATATGATTATGATAAAGTTTTGAGGTGTCATATACATATATAGAGTATAATATCATATTAAGAAAGGTTGAATAGCTAAAGTGGCATAATCTTTGTTATTTATGTTTATCAGGGCAATCCAAAAATCGAATTGTTATCATAAGCATGGTCACAATGCCGATTGTCGTGTCCGCAACAACCCGTTCATGGTAATTTTTGCCGTTATTCAAATCATATTGAGCCAAGTACCCAACTTCCATAAGTTGTCCCCGATTTCCATCGTTGCTGCTATCATGTCATTTATGTATTCCACCATCGGCATTGGCCTTTCCATCGGTAAAATTGCCAGAGAAGGTATTGGAAAGACGAGTTTGGCTAGGAGACCGTTCGGAAACGGCATCAACGGCGCTGATAGAATGTGGAATACATTTTCGGCTCTCGGAGATATTGCTTTTGCTTTCTCATTCACTTTTGTGCTCATAGAGATTCAGGCAAGCGTTGAACTGCAAATTCTCGTTATTTAGCGACAACTGGTCGCTAATTTGGTCCGTTGCTGACTCGTCGTTGAATTCCGTCGCTGATAGTATCACCCACCACCTTTTCACCGACGGACTTTCAGTGACGGATTAGCGACGGAAGTCACTACTGATAGGGTCGATTTTTGTAGTGTGAGTCATAATTTGCATGGTTTAGAGCATCAACAGAGGTTGGTATTTTTCATTGGAGCTTTTTCGAAAAGAAAAAAGTAGGACCTACAAGCGAAAAACAAACTTAACTTGTAAATGCACAAGCAAAATAAGAAGGCGCTTTTCACAAGCTTTGGTAGCTAAAAAGTTTTTCAAAGAAAGTTTTTCAAAGAACTCCATTAATTGTGGATGCTCTTATTCATGTAGTTATTATGACGTTTTTATGTTGCATTGCATGAAATTTGAGTAAAACAATATTGTAGGATACATTGAAATCAAGCCCGCCGGAGCACGAAACCATGAAGAAGGCAACAACGGTCGGAATCTTGGCATCCACCGTATTTTACATGTTGTGTGGTATACTTGGATATGCGGCATTCGGAAATGATGCCCCCGGGAACTTCTTAACCGGATTCGGATTTTTCGATCCCTTTTGGCTTGTGGATTTAGCTAATATATGCATAGTTGTTCATCTTCTAGGTGCTTATCAGGTAATTTCACAAAACTTTCATTTGTTACAAAATTGAATTTGTTAACTGCAGAGAAACCCTAATGATCAATAGTGATTTTTTTGGTTGGCATAAACATTATATATAGCCATTTTATGGACACAAGTGAAGTGATTGCAATATTTTGGTTATGTAGGTCTTAGCGCAACCATTTTTTGGGTTTATAGATGATTGTAGCCGAAAAAGATGGCCACAAAGTACGTTGATAACGGAAAACTATTTGTTGGGCGGCCTCGAGATCAATTTATTCAGGTTGTTTTGGAGAACGACATATGTAATACTGGTAACAATAATCGCGATGATATTCCCTTTCTTCAATGACTTCGTTGGCTTACTTGGTGCTTGCACATTTTGGCCGCTAACGGTCTATTTCCCGATAGAGATGTACATTTCGCAAGCCAAGATTCGCAAGTTTTCGTTCACTTGGATCGCAATGCAACTTATAAGTCTAGCATGCTTGATCGTATCCCTCCTAGCTGCGACTGGATCGACCCGTGGACTCATTACTTCCGTCCAAATTTTCAAGCCATTTCAGTCTGTGTCATAGATGGTGTAATTTTAATGTTATAAAAATGAAAAGTAGTTGGATCGATAAGAATTATTAAGGTTGTTGTTGTCGATGTTAATTAGTACATGTTATCATAAGTGGTAGCGTGTGCAAGCTACTAATTAATAATGTTGTTCCATCAAACAACAACTACTTAATGCTAGATCAAATATTATTTGGTTTTCATTCAATAAAATGAGTTTATTAGGATATATTTTTTTTTTTTGGTAAAGGAGTATCCCATAACCCTTTGGGCCCGGACTAATCTCCTGGAAAACAGACCTATGGCCCGTGGACATTCATCCCGTGGCCACAATGTTGCGAGTGGGGCTCGAACCCAGACAACCGCTATGAAGTCCCCAAACTCTTACCACCACGCCACAACCTTGTGGTTAGTTTATTAGGATGTTGAACCGTGCTAAATAGAGTATTTGATGAAATTTTAAGTTAACAGAACCAACAATTGTGTTTCTTATATAAAGATGTTACAATAAATTATTAGAACAAAGGTCAACGAATTAACGCGTCCTATCTTTTATCATTGGAACGAAGTCAGGAAACTCAATAGAGGTCAAGAAGTAAAATCTATCCATTACCTTTTTATGAGAAGCGTTCACTAATTTTTGTCTTGTAAACCACTTTTCAAAAAGTGTGGTATAGAAAAGCTAATAAGACGAATTATTTCTTGAGTCTCATTAGATGGGATTCGTTTAGAACTCTGCAGTTAAGTTTATATTCATCCGAACAACTAATGATAGAACTTGTTAGGTCGTCTAACTTTATCATAATGAGTTACTATAATATTTTTTTCAGACCCGTTCCTGACATTTTATAGGCCCTCGCCGAGATGTAAAAATGGGTCATCGATAACTACGAAATTATTTTCAATATATTGTTTATATCATCAAAAATAACATTGAATTCAAGAAATACTAATAATTTATCTAAAACCGTTTTTCCTAGTATTCCAAACGCAAAATCAATCAATAATTCTTTCTAAAGTAATATTATTTATCATATTATTTTTACATAATATCGTCAATCCGTTCCACCATCGAATACATCTTATGATATACATTGAATCATTTGAGGTCACTATGTTGACCATTCGGAGTAACACTTTAAGTAAATCAACATAATTCAACCGAGTTTCCACATGTTACCTGATGTTAATGGTGTTCATCACCATTTTAAACTTTTAGAGTTGAAACAAATTTTTTAAGAACCATCAATCTTAGAATCAAAAATCCATGTTGGTTATAGTTTGAGATCTTATTTTTGTTTTAGAGATAAGAAAGTACTTAAGATTAATGCACTTAATATTAAGTAATAACGAGTCAATAATTTTGAAAAAAAGAAGAAAGATAGTTCTGAAATCCTAAATATATATAAGTTAGGTCGTCTCATATAGTTGGTAATTGTTTTCAGAAGATAAGAGTTTTCTTAGTTAATAATAAGAAATCTATTATATTTCTAACACAAAAATAAAATTAATGCGGATGAAATAATTAAAATAGTATGTGGAATATGAGTAATAGAGTATATATCATGGTTTATAGGCAAAAATAGTTTTAGATATTAGTACTAGATAAAAAAAACTTAGAGAAACAATAATCAATACTGCAATGCTATAAAAATGAAAGACCAATTAACTTTTTATTATATTTTATTGTCTAATTAAATAATACATGTTTGAGCCCTTAATATAATATTAAAAAAATTGTGGGTCCTATTATATACTAATTTTTTGTTTTTTTTATTTAGAATTTTTTTAACTACTACTATATAGTATATCCTTTAAATTTTTGTACCTCTATTTTCTTTGGGCCATGTACGCCCGACCCGCCCTCCTCCAGACACGACCCTGATATTTTTATTACAAAATGTATAATTATTGGGTTTATAAACTAAGGCGATCAAATTAATTATATTTCTTAACATGGTTGAAAATCAAAACTGATTTTTTTATAGTGATAATTTTTCACAACAAATCTATGCCTCATGAGTCATGTAAGGGTCAGTGGCAGTTACAAAATCGTATTTCAAGTGATTTATGATCCAAAAAAGTGATAACAATAAATTACGTGCAACTGACCCGTTATAACAAATGCGGAATAACGAGATCTAAATATTGTATATTTTGGTCTATTGATTCATACCGATCCATAAACGTAAATATAGCAGTTATCGAATATACGATAAAATATAACGAAACAACAAATAAATCGTGACAACAATATTTAACGTGGTTCCACTATCAGTGTGATAATGTACATCCACATGGAGAGAGAGATCTTTATATTACCAACCGGAAGAAAATTACAACGTGTTTACGAGATCCTTGGATCAACAAATCAGCCACCCAAATGTTCCTCCAAAAACAAGATATATAAATATATATATCAACGATGAAGAAGAAAGAAAATGGCTCTTTTCTTTACCGATGGATTTGGGGTGATTCAAATTCAATGGCATGCATCCATATTTATATGGATGAAATGAGAAAGATGACAAAGTGTATAGAGGTTGACTTTCATAAAGGCTAGGTTGGAAGAAAAAAAAAAGGGAAAAGAAGCAATACAGATGACAGACATAAGATATTCCCAAAGTCTCCAACAAATGTCTTCTAATAAGACAAAAATCAAAGAAGTCTTCTAAAGAATGTGTGGCTTAAATTAATCCACATATCCATGCATCAAGCACTTGTACATAGTGCTTGGTGAATTGCATAACAACAATAAAAAGCTTATCTGATTTAAGTTTTTCAACACATGACACATCAAAGAATGAATACTTTATACTTACGTGACATAATTTTGCTTCAATTAACTTCAGTTATCTATACTATATTATAAAGCACAGATAAAAAAACTCTTAAATACAAATTATTAGGCATAAGGTATCATCATTTTCTGCAAGATTTTAAAAATCTCTTAATTTACAAGTATCAAAGCACAAGATACATATTACTACTGCAGGTTTCTAACACCCACCAATTTGGTATGTGCATAGTCTTCCTTTTATGCAGACATTTCCATGTATCACTATTAATTAATATATTATATTACTATAAATTTGTTTTAATTATATTATTAAATATGTAATTGGTTATTTTTTCTAGATGTCATTAAAATATAAAAAATAATCATTGAATTCTAAAAAATATTTATTTTTTTATATAAAAAACATTATATTATTAAATCTAAATTAAAAATATTTATAAAAAATGTTGGGTCTGAATATGCTAAGGATGGATACTATTGCTAGTTGAAAGGTATTACTACTGCTTGTAATTTTAATACTGCTAGTAGAATTAATACTGCTTGAAAAGTTAGTACTGCTACTTGAATAGTTAGTACTCCTTGGAGAGTTAGTACTGCTAGTAGTTAGTACTGTTGAAGATTACTACTGCAATCATGGTTACTACTGCTCAAGGATTAATACTGCTGAGGATATTAATGCTGCAAGATGATTAATACTGCTAAAAGAAGATTAGTGATGCTTCTAAAGATAAAAAAGACTTGAAGATAAAGATGAGATGGAGATAAGGTTGAAGATAATTATGGTATTGATACTGAAGATCAATTTTATTTTGATAATTATCTTGTAATCAACTCTGTATATATAGTATAGAAGTCTTTGTTAGAATTAACTATTATTCATACGTTTTGTTTAGAGAGAATTAACCTCAAGAATAGTTTAGATCCTTTCTATAGAGAAGTATAGAACGTCTGTTGAGCATGTTCAACAGATTGAGGTTTTGTGTGTAATCATTAAGTTTTATGCAATATAAACTTATGATTTGAGTTTTTATATACTGTTCCATTGATTTTCTGTTAAAGTGTTTTTCCGCAACTTCTTTAACATAAGTTTCTGAGTGTGTTATTTAAATTTTTGTTTGAGTTTCGATCCTGACAAAAAAAAACATTATCACTTTCTCAAAACCATCCAAAATGGTACTGTAAATCAACAAAAAAAAAAAAAAAAAAAATGAAACATTAAAATCGTGATGTATCTCGCTGTATTGCACGAGTACGATTCTAGTTATATTTGAAAATCTTAACCCAATTAATCGAAACATCATCAAAAATGACTATTTTGTCTTTTAGTATCTTTACTTCCACAATAGCTAAAACGTCAATTACTTTGTTCCATATAAATTGGAAAACACAAAGTAATCTACTTTATGGACTTGTAATTATTACAAGTAAAATGTGAATTTCCTTATTTAAGAATAAAATAGTCGCATTATGATTTGCCATTTGAGTCGAATATCATAATCTAACATTTTCTAGGAAACTGCTTCCTAAAACACGAATTCAACAGATTTCTATGATCTTCGTATACACTAATACCAAATGCTTTATATATATATAGGGAGAGTTTTATTTGAGAAATGGTAAATGTATGAGAAATAGAGAAGTCATCTTAGCCATTTATCTAGTCAACATTTGCGGCTTTGACTGCGAAACACCGGATAATTCTTTGCATGGTCTATAGAAGGTAGAGGGGTAGTTTCATAAAATATGCGGGATGAGTTCATATATGAACCTATATGATTCACATATGAACTATACGTTCATATATGAATCAGTTAATTAGTTCATATATGAATCACAAAAGTTCATATATTAATCTGTTAATTAGTTCAACTGATTCATATATGAACATACAGTTAATTAGTTCATATGTGAATCAGTTAATTAGTTCATATATGAATCACAAAGATTCATATATGAATCAGTTAAAAGAGTTCAGATGTGAATTACACTTATTTATATATGAACATATAGTTCATATGTGAATTATACATGTTCATATATGAACACAACCCGTGTATTTTGTAAAAATTATGAAAGTGTTCTTCTATTTTTGGAATAGCCGCAACTTTTGACCAGTGAAAGCCGCAATATTTGACCAGTCAAATCCGATCTTGACCATATGAATGGCTAGAATTACTTCTCTATTTCTCATATATTTACCATTTCTCAAATGAACCTAAGGCTATATATATATATATATATATATATATATATATATATATATATATATATATATATAGGGAGAGGTTCATTTGAGAAATGGTAAATGTATGAGAAATAGAGAAGTAATCTTAGTCATTCATCTGGTCAACATTTGCGGCTTTGACCGCGAAGCACCGGATAATTCCTTGTGTGGTCTATAGAAGGTAGAGGGGTAGTTTCGTAAAATACGTGGGATGAGTTCATATATGAACCTGTATGATTCACATATGAACTATACGTTCATATGTGAATCAGTTAATTCGTTCATATGTGAATCAGTTAATTAGTTCATATGAGAATCAACTAATTAGTTCATATATTAATCACAAAGGTTCATGTATGAATATGTTAATTAGTTCAACTGATTCATATATGAACCTACAGTTAATTAGTTCATATGTGAATCAGTTAATTAGCTCATATATGAATCACAAAGGTTCATATATGAATCATTTAAAAGAGTTCAGATGTGAATTACACTGGTTCACATATGAACATATAGTTCATATGTAAATTATACAGGTTCATATATGAACACAACCCGTGTATTTTGTAAAAATTACGAAAGTGTCCTTCTATTTTTGGAATAGCCGCAACTTTTTACTAGTCAAAACCGCAACTTTTGACCAGTCAAAAGCCGAAATATTTGACTAGTCAAATCCGATCTTAACCGTATGAATGGCTAGGATTACTTCTCTATTTCTCATATATTTATCATTTCTCAAATGAACCTAAGGATATATATATATCTTGCCATAAGGAATATCTTGATTCTTTTTTTTTACTTAAAATAATTTTAAAAAAAAACTCTTTAACCTAATTTAATCATTCATAAGTACATAGTTTTCCATATCATGAAAGGTCAAAGGCGATCAAATGGTTCATAGAATACACTATCAATTATTGTAAACTCATATCAGAGAACAATTATTTGATTCTCACTTTACAAAGAATTTCTTTATTGTTTTAAACGTTATGTTGGGTAACATATACAATACTCAGAACATTGGTGGCAATGTCACTGCTCGTTTTACCGATTATAAATTATTAGTTATGAATTGTTGAGCCTGGCCAAAAGCAAGCTCGGTTATGCCACTCTTTACCATCTTTCATTTTAGGATACAGTTCGAGTTGTGGAAAAAAGGTTTCACGTTTACCCTCCAAAGTTCTCCACCTTACCAGTCCCACAACCAACATGAATAAGGTACATCGTGGTGCCCTAGGGAAAAGTGGCTGGAGTTAGATTTAAACCCGTAGACCTATTGTGTCGAAACTAAAAATTCAACCATTTTTCTATTGGAACAATTTTGTTAAGTTGGAAAAGACCATTTTACCCTTTGATTTGTGTTGGGTTGTATAACAAGTAAATGAAAGTTAGGCTAGGCTTTCAATCCTCCTCATATGTCGCCGGTTCAAGTCCTCTCAAGTAATTTTCCTAATTTTTATCTCCATCCCAAGGCACTGTAGGATGGTCGAGGTGCACACAAGCTGATCCAAACACACGATTAGCCAAAAGAAAAGTACACGAAGCCAGGGGCAGAACACAGTGAGGGCCAAAGGGGGTCATGGCCCCTGCAAATTTAGGAACAAATATCATATATTAGTAAAAAAAAAATATTTATTTGGTGTTCTGTTGAGATGGTTATCAATTTCTTGGCCATCTGTGACTGTGAGTGATCTTGGGTTCTAGTCCATGACTACATAGTGCTAGTTCTTTTATTTTTACTACCAAATGTTATTATTTTTCTTTCATTACTTCTTTTCTTCCCATGTGCGACACATATTTATTGCATATAATTTTTATGAATCGTATAAAAATTTATAAATTTATTTGACTTCTATATAAATAACATGAAATATCTAGATTTTAGTATTACATTCATTAATCTTTGTTTCTATATCTAGATTTTATCAAAATTATTACTATATTATAGTACAAAAATATATAAACCATTGATATATTTTTTGTTAATGTTCTTAAGCTTAACGAAGTTTTTTATATTTCTAATAAAATTTATTAGTAGATCATAGTCAAAAAAACATATTAAAATCTCAATGAATTTATATTGCTATTCAGTCTCCAAAATTTTGTAATATCATTTTTTGGCCCCCGATGCTCTGATGTCTGTGTTCCGCCACTGCACGAAGCAGTAGATAATAATATGTTTAAGTTCTTTTAGTAGTTAATTAATTAAGCATGCGTTTTGCTTCAAGGGCAACTTGGTATACGACCCTACAGTAAAGAATAATTGAAAAAAAGAAGAGAAGAGAAGAGAAGTGAAGTGGAAACCTAAGTAGGATGTCCATTATTTTATATGTATATTCGACAATTTTAAGCATAAAGTCAAAGGAAAGGTGTTATTCCAACCACCACACAAAGACACACACACACAGTGAGTTGGTGATTTCATCAGCCACCTTCACTTCCTGCTCTTCAATTCTCCTATTAATAGCCTTCACCACCACGCAAATAAATGCAGAAACAAATGTCGATGGAGAAAGGAGATTTGAATGAAGGGAATGATGATGATGGAAGAGTTAAAAGAACAGGTAGTAATTCGAATTTATCAAATGACTCGATATGTTCAATTATGACCTTATAATGCAATTGCATTCTCTGGTCCAATTGTCATTTTTGTTTATGTATTCTTGATATGCATGCATAGATTTGAAGTATGTGATATTGTTAGAACTTGTTCCATGTGGTAATTAATTATACTGTTTATATATGATTTGAAGTATGTGATATTGTTATACTGTTTATATATAGTAAAAATATTATGTGAATAATTGATATATGTTTATATATGTTTCCTAAATTGTATATTCTTTTATTGTGGTTTTGAAGGGACGTTAATAAGTGCAAGCGCGCATATAATAACAGCAGTTATAGGATCAGGAGTGTTGTCGTTAGCATGGTGTTTTGGTCAATTGGGTTGGATTGCAGGGACCGCTTCTCTTATGGTTTTTGCAGTCATCACTTGGTTCACCTGCCTCTTGCTTTCAGACTGTTATCGTTCTCCTGATCCGGTTACCGGCACCAGAAACTACAATTACATGCAAGCTGTCAAAGCTAATCTTGGTAATTTCATTGTATTCTTTATCTTCATGTTATACTTACAAAAGTTGTGTTACTCTAATTAAATGTTTCTATAAGTTCATTTTAGATTCCTGCTATGGAAGTATATATAAAGTCTATATGTAACTTTTTGAAATTATATAATACTTGTATACAGCAAAACTTACACATACTTCTCACAGGAATCTATCATTGACCCTTTTGTATAGTATATATATATGAATGACCAAATATATGTATGTGGTATGATTTTTGTTGGTGATGACAATTGACAAATGTCCACTTAAAGGCTTCCACAAAAAACAAGAGTGAGTTTGTTGTTTACGTAAGCCACTAAAAAGTCCTGGCTCTAAAGTTGAGTTTGTGACATCATCACTTTAGTAAGAGCATCCATCCAGAGTGTGGTTATTAGGAGGTTTTTGAGAGGTTTTTCAAAAAGCAAAAACCTCATTTTGAGGTTTTTCACTTGAGGTTTTTCGTCATAGGTCGTAACTGCACGACCTGGTTTTTCTTATTTAATCAGTTTGAACTTTATTGAATTTTATAAAAGTTTCATATTTAATCAATTTTATTTATTAAACAGTTTTATTTATTAATATATTTAAAGTAATTCTATTTAAATATAATTATTAAATAAATACATAATAAAAGTAATTATATTTTTATATTTTTAAAATAATATCTCAAATTTGACATATTTATATAATTCTAACAGATTTCTTAATGACCTAATTTTTATTTTCGGTTATACATACTTTTAAGTTTAACATTTTTTAATTTTTATTTTACATACTTTTTAT
This sequence comes from Arctium minus, assembly GCA_954870635.1. NCBI lineage: Eukaryota > Viridiplantae > Streptophyta > Magnoliopsida > Asterales > Asteraceae > Arctium > Arctium minus. The sequence goes on along the minus strand of OX941080.1, from coordinate 36,537,259 downwards.
ACAACTTTTATATATTTCTTAATAACATAATTTTTATTAATTTTATTATACATACTTTTATGTATTTATTTTTATAAATAAAAATAAAAATGATATAAAGTTAAAATGATTGGACCCTGAATAGTTTAAAAAAATAATGAAAAAGCTTGGATAAAGTTTTTCACATACTGGAGATATATAAAGGTTTTTAAGTTGTTGAGCTGACAATATAATGTGTAAGAAAAAAATTATGAAAAATGTTGGTGAAAAAGTACAGTGGATGCTCTAAACTAGCCAACCAACTAATACCAGACCCAACAACAACCCAAGGGCTAAAGCGTAGCTCCCAAAAGTTGGTCAAAAGTGGCTTTTTTTTTTAAAAAAAGACGAACAAAATTTTATATCCGTCCATTTGAGAAACCGAATTTATATAACCCCACGCCTCCGCACACACACACTATATATATATAGAGAGAGAGAGGGGAAGGATGATACGAAAAGTTAAACATTTTGTGAGAAGGCGAGAATTCTCTATGTATGGGTTGTTTAATCATATATGATTAAGTTTGTGTATCATGCGTCTAAACATATATGATATGCAGACTTCTCACCTTCTCGTAGAATGTTTAACTTCTCGTTTGAAACTGAACCTATATATATTCCGGTGGAGCGGTGAAATGCGTAGAGATCGGAAAGAACACCAACGGGACGCCCTAAAGCGCTCATGGTATCATCATGAATATACAAACCAAAACTGTGAAAGCCTAGAAATATACAGGCCAGTTCCAGTCACTAGCCCTGCCTTCGGCATCCCCCTCCTTGTGGTTAAGGTAACGACTTCGGGTATGGCCAACTCCCATAGTGTGACGGGCGGTGTGTACAAGGCTCGGGAACGGATTCACCGCCGTATGGCTCACCGGCGATTACTAGCGATTCCGGCTTCATGCAGGCGAGTTGCAGCCTGCAATCCGAACTGAGGACGGGTTTTTGGAGTTAGCGATCCCTATATAGGGAGAGAGAGAGAGTTGGGTTCCGATGAGAAATTGAGTTAACATGAGAAATGTGAGAAGTGGTTATCAACTGTTAGATGCATATTAGGATGAGATGTATTAAAATAAGATGCAGCGAGATACACCGGATTAATCCCCGTATCAAGCGCGATTCATGGGTGGGCTTGAGATTAAGAGTGATCATGATAAAAATACCTAATATCATGAATTATGAGAATGCATTATATTCATGATTATTTGATCATGAATAATGCATGAAATAGTTGGTTCTCATGTTATTAAAATATTTATGGTCTTTCATATTTGAACTTTGTCCTACACATATAAAAGCAGCTATAAGATATAACAAATTGGGTTCCAAAAATCTCAGGAGGACTTCAATACAAACTTTGTGGAATAGCTCAATATGGGATCCTTATCGGAGCTACCATCGGATACACCATCACCGCCGCCATTTCCATGGCGTAAGCACTAACTATAACCACATGCTTCCATCCTTTACGAACAAGTTTTACCTATCCTGATTTCTTTTTAATTTGGCTCGATCACCAGGGCAATTGAACGGTCAAACTGCTTTCATAAGTCAGGCCACCACAAGGGGTGTCACACATTGAACAACTCGTATCTGTTGATCTTTGCGATTATTGAAATTGTTTTAAGCCAAATCCCAAACTTTCACAAGCTCTCACTCGTCTCCATTGTTGCGACCATTATGTCTTTTACCTACGCTACCATTGGCATTGCTCTCTCCATTGCCAAAATTGCAGGTTAGAATCTCTACAAACTAATTGTGTCCTTTTTCCTTATACAAAAATGTATAAACTTCCATTCATACGTGTTTTTTTTGGGTCTAAGAAGAAGGTGGACACGCCAGAACAAGCCTAACAGGAATACCAGTTGGGAAAGACATGGCTAGTGTTGATAAAATGTGGACTACTTTTTCAGCCATTGGAGATATTGCTTTTGCCTATTCTTTCTGTCCAGTCCTACTTGAGATACAGGCATCTCTCTCTCTCTCCCTCCCTTTGTATATAAATACACACACATACATACATACATACATACATACATACATACATACATACATACATACACACACACACACACACACACACACACACATACATACATACATACATACATATTGTGATCAGGTAAGAAGAAATAATTATGGGAAACGAAGGTATTCGTGCTTGTGAATCATTGAAAAAGTCCGAAAAAAATCTATTGGAAGATGCATATGTGAACCAATATTACAGATTATTCATAAGGGTTCACATATGCATATTCAAATAAATGTTTTCAATGATTCACATATGAACCTTCACTTCTTACATTCTCACGATATTTAGCCTTCTTATTTGAACCTACCCCTATATATATATATATATATGTATTAGGTTCAAATAAGAACCGTAAATATTTTTAGAAAAGCATACTTTATTCATGATGAAAATTATTCACAATAAAATGGCTAGAATTATGAAAATTCATGGGATTCATGAGGAATAATATTCATGATTGTTGATTGTTGTTTATCATGAATAATACATGAAATAGTTGGTTCTCAGGTTCTCAAAATATTTATGGTTCTCATTTGAACTTTTTCCTATAAACATATATGTATTTATGTATAAATTAAATTTGCTAATAAAATGTTAGAAATGCAGGACACACTGAGATCAAGTCCTCCAGAAAACAAAGTCATGAAAAAGGCATCTACTGTGGGAGTCTCAGCATCGACCTTATTCTACATGATATGTGGGACACTCGGATACGCAGCATTCGGTAATGACGCACCTGGGAATTACTTGACTGGATTTGGTTTTTACGAGCCATTTTGGCTTATCGACTTTGGTAACTTATGCATCGTAATTCATCTTCTTGGAGCCTACCAGGTAAAGAGTTAGTTTAATAGCTTTACTATATATGAACTAAGGTAAGAGCATCCACCATGGAGCTTTGTGAAGATTTTTTGGGAAAGCTTTTTTGGCCCATTAGATTGAGAAAAAGCATTTAACAAAAAAAACCACTTTTTGCTTGTAACCACACAAGCTCTCAATAAGCTTGTGGGTCCCCTTTTTTCTTGTTTTGCTTAGACACCTAAGCTTGTGGGTCCCACTTTTTGGGAAAAGCTTTAATGAGAATGCTTTCAGTTATCATTGTGGATGCTCTAAGAAAGCTAGCCCAAGATAATAATATCACCTTCAACCCCTCAAATCTACTTATATAGGTGTATATCCAACCATTTTTCGCGTTCGTGGAAAACTGGAGCAAGGAAAAATGGCCACAAAACAAATTTATAACAAGAGAATACTCGCTAGGAAAATACAAGATCAACGTCTACAGGTTGACATGGAGGTCAGGATATGTGGTCTTAGCAACACTGGTGGCCATGATCTTTCCATTTTTCAATAGTTTTCTTGGCCTTATTGGTGCTGCTACGTTCTGGCCATTAACGGTGTATTTCCCAATAGAGATGTACATTACAAAAGCAAAGATTAAAAAGTATAGTTTAACCTGGATCTGGATGAAGGTATTGAGCCTGGCATGTTTGACTGTATCACTTGTTGCTGCGGCTGGATCTATCCGAGGCCTCATTGTGTCCGTGGAGACCTTCAAGATTTTTGATTCAGTGTCTTAGATTCTGAAACCTGTCTGTCCCTTCACATTATCCCAGATTTATTCAACTAAATGTTAAACAACAGATAAATATGCAGTATTGGCTTCTGAAATTTAATTTGATACGTTTCGGTAGACTAGCAAACCGAGAATTGTTTGTTGTATCAAGTTCCTTTTAATAACCTATATCTCCTTTTGGTTTGATCATTCTTAAAGAGAGTTAAACCATGATTAGCAAACTAGTGTTTAGCTAGGACATATATATGGAGGACTATTTAGCTAAATGACCTCCTGACAAGTGTTTTTTTAATCCATGGCCTTCTCACAAGTTTTTAGGTATTCATGTGTATGGTAGTGGCATTCTTCTGTGTTAAGCAAAGACATTTGTCCAACTTATCAAAAGCTCAAGGATTTATCAAAAACCTGTCAGAAGGTCAGTTAACCAAAAGACCCGGCATATAGACCAAATTTGCAACATCATACCTCCTAGAAATTCACTGATAAAATAATAAGAAACTCAAGTCTAGTCTGCTACCATATTGAATCAACTGTGCTAGTTTATAAACTTGTATACAACTATTTCTAAATATCCCATCTGCCCAATTTCCCATTATAAAGCTGCAATTGAGAAAGAGGCTTTGCATCAAGATAGTGGCCACGCATCAAGCTAACTGCATTCATCAAACGCATCTGATGCTTCCGTATGAATAAATATGAAACAGTGTTATCATAATCAGCTGATCTACATACCAGTTAAACATAATTATGAAGGATGCATTACCTTATACAATCAAGAAATAGTATTTACAAGTGTGAATGAAAGAAGTCTCATAACAAGGAGAGTTCCTTTATACATTTAGAGCAACTATTGGAACAACGTGGTAGAATATAATAACAGTGTGAAATCTAGTTACTTTAGTTTTCTAATTTTTATTTTCATGGAAAGAAGTTGCTAGATGGTTTACAAATTTTTAACAGAAGACACCCAACGTGCATGACGTAACAAGCTATAAACTATTTCATGCATGATTTATTATAAAATATGTGCAATGGCTACTAACCATACCTTTATTTTTCACAAGTAAACATAAAAGAAAAGTACAAGGCAACAGAAATTGTTGTACAAGTTTACAGGAACCTGACATACAAGGAGATTCTTACTCCATCAATTTAACATTGGTGAAGTTTGGGATATCCGTTCATCTTCTAGAAATGCATATGGATCAATATACTGGGGTAGCTGTACTTGTCTTGTGCTACCATCATGGACAAATTTTGGTCCAAAATACTGCAGAAAGAAACAGACGTTAAGGATGTGACAAGTTACAGAGCAAAGCGAAGCAAAAGTCTTGGCATACCTACTAAAAGAGTAAACAATGCTTGGGGGTCCCTAAATTAGTTCTGAATATACATTCAGAACTAATTCTTTAATTGACATAGATGCTTTTAGCTTTTTTAGTTTCAGAATATTATGGTAATAGATTGTTATAGTTAAATGCAATTATCATGTTATCTAATCGGTAACCAAAATAGTTCTTATCAAATTGAAGTTAGGAAGTAATTCGCTTGACACACAAAAGACAAATGTAGGCTCTTCCGCTGAGACAGAGGGGGTACTAATAAATATGAGCTAGAGTAAAATTAATTAACACGCCTGAGGTCCAAAGTCCAACATCGATTAAGTCTTCGAACGTTGGTCTTAAGAATGAGTGATTGCGCTTCTCCGAATTGTTTTCCTTTTTTCTCTCCTTTTGAGTGCAAATATGATATGCAAGAAACTAATATTTTCTCTATATGAGAAAATATGAGAACGTGGTGCAAGTTTCTTGTCACTGCATCAAATAAAATGCTCCAGGGTTTTCCATGTGATATCAGTGTCTCGATCATAAAGCAAATAACTTGCTTCTACCAATATAAAACAAGGAGGCAGAGCTTTTTGTTCAGCCAGAAGATCAATTTAAGATTACATCATCAAGAGAAACAAGGAAAAACAGGGAAGACCTGTCATGCACCCATCTAGAGGCCCAAGCCCATTCCTAAGTGATTCGAGAATAGTTAAGAAGGGGTAGTTTGGGTACTTCTTTGAATAAATAATTAGTATAAAGAGGATTGATGTAGGTGGTGTAGAGGAGGCAGAAAATTAGTGAGTTATTTTGGGATCTTTTGGGAGAGTTCTAGCACTCTCGAATTGCTAGAGGTTTTGGGTATTGTCTGTATTGTCTTTCAATTTCCGTTCTTTTACTTGATTGAATACAATTTGGCCAAGCACTTCCTCTCTATTACTGTGTCCGCGTCACTTTGTTAAGCGGGTGCATAACAAGAATTGGTCTTTCAAAGACATAGTAGATTATCCCAAAACAAGATCAATGGCAATATCACTTTTATACCTTAGGAATATTCCGTTCCTTTCCATTTTCTATTTTTCCATCTTTTGTGCCAGCCAAAAAGTGACTTGGCTCCTAGTCTCCATGATGTAATCAAAAATAGATTTTTTAATTAATTTCAGTTCTGGGTACATAAATAAATATAAAAAGAAACACATGTTGGCGAAAAACTTTGTCCAACATGAATTTCAAACAGTTGTTATGCACCAACCAAACATATGAATCAAATTTATGAGCTAAAAGTAGGAATTGCTAAGAATACTAGCAGAAGTATACATAAATTGTAAAAGCATCAAGTCTCAACAGTGCTTACAAGGTAAATAGCAGAGAAGGATGCAACGGTTACAAGGAACAGTGGCCAAAATGCTAAGAAGAATGTTCCTCCAAGCCTTAGCAAGAGGTTAGCACGTGGAATCAATCCCTGGCATACAGAAAAGAAGGCTAAGTTCCATAATCTTGTAAACAGCAAAAAAGAGGAGGAATATGAGACCAAAAAAATACTGCATTTATTACAAAGAACACGACAAATATTACAACCTTCGTTTTTGCAACTCAAGTGCAATATCATAGATCATCAAATCAGCTAAACATGTTCAAAGTTCAGAGACTTATTTGCGTTTTTCTGTCATTCAAACATGTAGAAGAAATCAACCTAAAGTGAGTTAGCCTTTGAGTGCATGCCATCTTCAAAGGGATTAGCATTATTATTTATTAGCATATTTTCCTAGTTTCCTTGTACTGGTGAGCAAGACCTGAAAGTCATACAATTGAAGCGTCTTAAAGCTACAGGCTACATCATACATTCTAAATTTCTTCCGAGCAACATGTTTAAAATAACTAGATTTCATGCTTTACTAAACCCCAATGAGAATAAAAATATCAAGAACAGTTCCTACAAAAATCCATCTGCTACATATAGACTAAGAACCAGTTATCGAAAAAAAAAGTCATGGATGGAATCTGATACAACAACAAAAGAAAGCCACTCAAATTAGTGATTAATAAGAAAAGCTCATGAACTTTTACACAACAAACGACATGAGTTCTATCATTAATCGAACAGCTTACAACATCCTCCACCCAAGATGAACCCCTAGATAACAAAATTCATCAAAGAAGCTTCCAATTGACACAGTCAAATACCATGGCTATATTACTTTGGCGACCTCTTTTAGTTCTACGTCTATCAAATAATGACACATGCTCTATAATATAATGAAAAAATGTCATTTATTAGAAGTAATATACTTTCAACCTCCATATTCATCAACAACGTAGGGAGTGGATATATAGAAGAACAAGGTGTACTAAATAAGAAGCTGCATGCTAAAAAGATTCCATTGCTGCCTGTAAGGGAGGGTAAGGGATGTTATATCCAAATAACATTTCTAGAGATATCTAAACAATAATAACCCCTGCAGATAACACATACCCATAAAGAAACTAAGTTCCAGTGATTTATGGCTCTAGGATAAAGTTCTTAATACTTTAACAACTTATGGCGAAATCCTTTCATTTTTTCAAGGAGAGTACCCATTTTCCCTTTTGCTACCAAGGAATAGAATTTATAATCAGATTTTTATTCTTATTTTCCATTTTCACATCTCTCCAGTAAACCAAAACATAAGTGTCCATTAATCGGTTACTCAATAAGCTACTCATGCCTCTAAGATTAAATTGCTAATATCGTGATTGGATAGCTGCAATGTACCTCTCTATTATAACACTCCTACAACTTCTTTGACATAAAACTCATGGGTTGCTATTGCAGAAACCTCCTATAAAGACCTTCAGATTGCTACTGCTGGTCTCCACAATTTATACACAAGCCCAAAGATATCTATAAGTAATATGAATATAGATTGCATATAATCCATATCTATTTCAATTAATTCATCTTTCCAGAATATAAACTAGACGAGCTATGAGTTTAGGGTTATTAAGATTCAAACTATGACATGAATACAACATTTATGTACTTCTGCAATACACATGAAATGAACATAGTGAAGATATAGACATCCCAGATTTCACTTTCCAATTAGATGGTTAACTTTGACTGTCAATGTTAAAGATGTTTTTTTCCACAAGAGATTTAGAGCCATGTCGTTTATTTGTGCTCTAGCAAAGACACCCATAATACTTTGCATATTCATCCTTGTGTAATCTGATAAAGCTTTCTTGAAATGATGCAGGAAACTGGAGACAGGTTGATCGCTAAAGCTCTTGTCCTCTTAGCATGGTTGCTTATACATTCATTTAGACCGGCCAAATACTAGAGTTCCATGACCAACTAACATTACGATAACCTTCATCTGAGTAAAAGCAGATATGCGATTTCTCAGGAGCTCTGTCCTTCATGTTCTTCTGGTTGCCCAAGACACACATATAGAAAAATGCAAATACTCTTTAACCAAGATCACCAGCATCTTTAAAGGATTTCTTTTAGAAAAACAAAATATTATATGAAATTAAAGACGTAAAAATCTTTCAACCTCAAGGCCCTCACTGTTCAAAGCCATGGATCGCTCCCTTTGATTAGATAGGCTTTTCTCAATATCTGTTGATACAGTGTTCGTATTTGAAATGTTTCCATCTTCATCCTTAAACATAATCTCCTCGTTATTGGAAGCTGTCCAGCTTTCATCGAGCAATGAAGTGGGAGTCATACCGCGTCGTTTCAATTCCTTCATAAACAAAGACTCCGGAGGTTCTTCACCTGAAAATAGTGGAAATACCAGACATCCGAGTTGGATGCTATAAATTACCCACCAAAAATATAGATAAGCATATCAAAAACCGTAAACAAAGTTCCTCGTTGAACAAAAACCGTTTACAGGGACATATCGTTAATGGTCTACATGGTCATCAGCTGTAACCGCCAACATGTCTTACCCTATTGGCGACAAACCAACTTCAAGGGCAAGTGCAGTCAGCATGCAGAGTAAATCGAGCATGATTAGAGATCGTTTCTTTCGGAATTAGTTAACTCTTAATATGAAACGAGAAACTAAAATTTCCAATTAAGAGCCACAAAACAGCACTAAAATGTAATCAATGCAAGAAAAAGCAAGTACCGTTTCTTTCATTATTATCAGCATCTTGAATCCTGCAAGAAACCTTAAGCATTCTGTTAATCGATAACTTTGAGCTGAACTTAACAATTCTTCTTCTACCAGAGCAACCAAACAGTTCATTCCTACGAGAAGACGATGGCGAAGCCGAAAACGGATATAAACCGGTTTTGAACATCTTAACCGAAGCCATTGTTAATATTCTCCAGGATTTTGGGAAAGAAATTGGGGATTTTAATCGATTGAATGCTCCATTTTTTGATAGAAAGTTTTTCTCATGAGAGGGAAAGAAGCAAGTGATTGCTAATTTGCGCTGGATTTTGTGTGGTGGACTGGTGGTTGCTTCGTGGCTACAATAACCACCTGTACAGATTCAATCACAAGGGCCTGGATTGTAATTAATGAAAACTACTTCAAAAATCAACGAACTCCAATTTTTTTTATCATTTGTTCATTTATTTAAGTTGAGGTTAATGTAAGAATTGTGAGAAGTGAATTTGAGTCGTTGATCACGTATAATTAAATATCCTCCCATGAATTGCGGCCTAGAAAAGGAATTGATCTAGTGCATCTTATCTCGGTGCATCTCATTCTAATGTGCATCCATTTCACATCCAACAATTGATAACAATTTTTCACGTTTCTCACGTTAACCTCAACTTCTCACCGGAACTCAACCCCTATTTAGGTTTGTAACTGGCAATCTCCGACAGGGATGGAACTAGTGTATTCTGTCGTAGTGTAAAAAATTATAGGGTCGTGAAAAGTGTCACCGTATCAATTTTGTTGTGTGTCACCGTATATATTTTGAAACTACAAAGAGAACACAAGTTTCCTTTGGTAGAGTTGGTTTGCAAGGCTTTTCTAACACCCCAGACCCAAATTTGAATCTCGTTTATGTCATTTTCTTAGTTTTTAGCTTTTAATTTCAGATTTATTATCTTCCATAAAAGAATTTGCTATAAAAGACTTGAACACAAAACCTTACATATGAAAAACAATGAACTAACCAACAGACCAATGATAATTTGGTGGAAAATATCCCCATATTTGTTTTATAGTAGCCAAATAGTGTCAGTGCTTGAAAAAATTTCAATGTCCGTCTATGATCTCCGACCTGCAATGTGGTCACGTATCTAAAACATCATATGAGAGGTAAATTAGATACACAACCACTTGATAAGATGATAGCTTAAGTGTTAAGTTCCCACAAGGAGGGATAAAAACCAGTTGTCCCCTCCTTATCTAACAATCACGTAAAACCGCGTCATCAATTTGTTGAAGGGGATAAAACTTGAATTAAATAAACAAATGACGAGCATTTGTGGACAAGGAGCTTAATCCCTAGAGGAAGTATAACTTATACTTTGTGACTATTACACCTGAACCCTCATTTATTTGTGCAAGTATACCACAAGCATCACCTTCCTCTTTCTTCCTTTCTCCCTCCCTGCTCTAGTTGAAAACCTCTTCGCTCTTCCCCTTCGTCTTTTGCTCCGGTACCTGCAATACTACCTTTTCCCCAGTGTCGGACCCAGGATTTTTCCACAGATGGTGCACCTTTAAGGTGGACCGAAGGCCTGCAATGTCACAATTTGTCTTTTTATCTTTCTTTTTCTAGGTTTCCAATTTTATTTTCTTATGAATCTAAGACTTCTAATATTAAATATGATACTTTACCATTAATTTAACTAATCAAATTAAAATAACATTAGGGTTTGAACAAATGAAAAATGACTACACAAATTTAGTGCAAATCAAAATTAGAACAAATATAGATATTAGAACAAATATATAATGAAATAAAATCAATTTAGAGCAAACCTGACTTTAGGGTAAATAAGGCATATCAAATAATGAAATTAAAACAATTTAAGGCAAATAAACAAACCGTAGCAGATAATATGCTTGGAAAATACGAACCTGGTGAGAGGATGGACAATTCCCCATGGGTGGTGATTAAAGAACGAAAGTGGGAACAAAAACTCATTGTTTTGATAAGTTTTATTAAAAATTCCAGTTTAGTCCTTCAGGTTCAAATATTTTAAAACACCCTTCTATTTTTTAAAGTTTCACAACACCACCATTTAAAAGATAAAAAAACAATTAATGCATGTTTGTAACACCCCAAAAATTGGGATAAATAAAAATTTATATAAAACGAAAATGTGGTATTTATAAAATGCCAAAGTATGAGACCTCCCAAAAAGAGGAATAATAAACATCTATTAATTACAATTTTTGTAATTCAAAGTAATTGGAATAGACAAGCTACTAATTTAATTTCTTTAGGATTTAGATTACAAGTCTGGGTGTCCTCTAAGTCTTCCCAAAAGAATGCAATCTTCTCAAGTATGGCGTCTCAAAAGTCCATTCCCCAAGCTCACTCATTACCCGACTAAGCCTTCTTAGAGTCAGCTCCGCTAAAACCTGAGATATACGTCGACACTAAACACGTGTTAGGCCAAAAAGCTAGTGAGTTTGACATAAGCATAACATAATAAATTAGATAAATTTAGAAGTCATAAGGTCTCATAAGAGGAATCAATGGGGGAGACCCAAAACACCAAACAAGTTTCACCTCAAGAGTCGATGTACTTTGATGTTCACTCTGAAAAGCAACACCCAAAGGCCCGACACATTTGAGTACTACCTCCAAGGCATTACCCCAAATGGCAGAGATCTAGGCACATACCTCCAAGGTGGCGCCCAAGATTACATCCTCCTAGTGCCTACTTGTGGTTCATCCAATTTCAATATTTCATCGTACAAATTTAATCCAAGCAAGATGTACATAATATCAACATGTATACACTTGTGGTCCAACCACTATATTCAACATGCTAGGAATTAACCATAACAATCAAGACCCTCAAGTTGGTTTATTAGGTACATAACTCCATACAAGATATTCCCAAGTGATAAAATCATTCATTTGGTCTATAGGGCCATAAAATCATGATCAATGAGTTTTGTTGTTTCATAATGTCTCTTATTAGGTTAAAACCTCAAGTTAGGTCAAAAACCCTAAAATGTGTATTTCTACATATAGTGCCCAACAACAAGGTAATTTCATAATATTTCCACTATACTTCCAAGTTCAACCCATGGTTAACAATATGCCAAGAAAAGTATTTTATACCAAGAATTTCACAACTTTTCATCATAAGAAAATATGAGTTTCTTACTCAATATGAGAACTTGAGCAAGTAAAGTATAAAATGGTGATGAAATGCACAACAAGACGTGTATCTATTTTTTACAAAGGTTAGAAAACGCACTCTTAGGTTTTTGGTAAGAAAACCTAGAAACTTATCAAACCCTAGATTTGCTTTGAGGGAAAGTGAGTGCTTGATCCCTAGCTTAGAAGCCTCTTCAATGACTTACAAGATGTCTTAAATGCTTAACAAAAGATCCCAACAAGAATCCTAGGTTGCAATAAATAAGGAAGAGATTTAAGGGAGAAGAAATCACCTACCAGGTTTGGAAATCACACCCCACAAGACTGAATATGAGAAATAAATGAAATAAAACGAGTTGATGGGTTTTATGCCTCTGTACACTCTCGGCAACTATGCCTGACGATTGTGCCATTGGCACTCTCGCAGGGCAATGTCGCGGCTTGTGTACCGAGACCAACCCATTCTCGCCTGCGATGTACCGAGACCCACGCCTCCCTCGTGACTGTGACTTGAGATAGTGCCCTATGGCACTATCGTTGTCATTCTCGCATGGCCTCCCTCGAGACTCAATTCCACTTTTCGCGATGATAGAAACTTTTCCCTTAACCAAATGGAACTCCAACTATAATAATTATAGATTTCAGTTTACCTTAAAAATCCGGATGTTACAATGTTAGTATCGAACCAAAGACCTCTTAGAGTTATCTAAGGTTGGGATGCAACCAAAGTCATACGGTTAGAAAATACTCTGTAAAGTTAAATATTCACTCTAATATAAGTGTAATGTATAGAAGTGGATATGATATGTGAGAGTCAGCTTGGGAATTCATCATGGAAGTTTTGTCAGATAGTTATCAAATATCAATTAAGGTTGAACCGGGTTAGGGACGCATCCTTGGATAAGGAATTGAGCGTTTTGTGAAAATGGCGTCATTCGAGGCTTATACCATTAGAATGATGCCCTTTTGGGTCGAGTAAATGATAAGACATTTATCAGACTTGTGTTCCATGTTGTGTGGTGCATTTAGACCATCTCATGTTCCTCACACAGTTTGAGTGTTATGTGGGAATTAGAATTGCGTGACACCAATGCTTGGGAGATTCTTACTAGCAAGGTTTAACTGTTGCAAGAAGGAATCGAGCTACTTTTGGGGACTGAGGAAACCCAATAAGTGTTGATTGTAGTGTCTAAAATGCGTTGTGTAAGAACTCGATTTCGATGACAAAATCATTCTAAGGTTGGAAGGATTGTAACACTCGTAATTTTCGGTAAGTGAAAGTCAACACGTACGATGCTGCAACATGTAAATGATGGGATTTATGTTAATAAATAACTACTTTAAGTCCCTAAGAGTTTCAGGAGTGTTGGCATAGAAAAACTCGAGTTTCAGGGCTTCGAACGGGTCCGACTACAATGCCCGACGACTATGACAGTGTCATAGTCGCACTGGCAAAGTAGCATCCAGGGGGTGTTTTGGACCACTTGTGAAACTATGCCATGCGACAATGTCATGGCAAAGTCGCATGGGAATGTAGCACAACGATACCATACAACTTAAAATCGGACTTTCAACATCATTCTTCTTTTCTTCATAACTCTCTCATTTCTACTCTGTTTTTTTATGATTCAAAGTGTTATGGTTTCGTTTTTGAGAGATTTTCAAGGATAGATTGTTAGTTTGGGGAAGATCCAAGAGTTTTTGGTGGTGGAGTGGAAGCAAAGATCAATAGCTCATCATTATCACCTCCATCTTTAAGAAATTTAGGGTGTTATAGGTTTTCACCAAAACCTAAGTGGTGAGTTCATCCTCCTAGTTTCTAAATTTTATTATGACTTATAAATTATCCATTGATGACTTCCTAGTGTTTTTGTTTCTCAAATTTCGATTTGAAGGATTTTGAGGAGTTAGGTCAAAACTAGGGTTTTGGTCAAAATGGAGATCTTGATATAAGTTGTTTGGGGAACAATTCTAAGTATTTAGATATGTATAGTTGTAACACCCTCGAATTTAGAAAAAGCAACTAATTTAAAATTTTCAATAATGCCTCAAAGAAAGATAAAATCTCTTACAACAAGTCCAATCTTAAAATACTATATTAAATTCAACCATCAACAAAATGGATAGAGTCTTACATAAAAACTAATAAAAAGGTCGGGTGTTACTAACCCCAAATACATGTTGCTATTCCCAAGATAATTACGGAAGACTTCACCAAGCTACTCACCCTCGTGCATAAAACTATTACCCATCTCTTCACAGGGTCGTTAGTACCCTCCCCAACCGGGACCTAATGCACATGTCGACAAATAAAAGGTTAGGCTAACACCTAGTGAGTTCAAGAGTTTTCAACAGGAATAAATATATTGTTAAGAGGGAAGAATGCAATTTAAATCATAATCTTTCAAAATGATTTACCTTAAATATGAAGATGACTCATTTTCCAATAACATGCATTTTTAAAGATGAATACCCCAATACAAAACATTCTTCATAAAGTGATACAACCCAAAATTCACTCAAAACGGGAATAGAAATCCAACTCCCAATTTATAGAAATGCAGAGAAAACTTTATATCCCGAAACACCCAAGACATGGGTGGGGCATAATACTCAACCCATAAATCATGGATAAAAATCCATATATGTAAAACGTCACCGAAAACATGGATAATAAAACTCAATACCCAAAACAACACATTTAGGTGACAGGGGAGACCCGATTCCATCGAATGTGGCGGGCACACAAAGTTAAGTCACATATGATGTTATGGAGCTTCTATTATAGCACCAAGGTTATCGAGTTCAACCACCCACGATCTATACCTCGAGCTCCCAATGGTCTAAGAAGGACTCACTTGCTAGAATTTAAGTGTCATGGAGCACAAGGTTATCGCATTCAACCACCCACAATCTATAGCTCGAGTTCCCATAATTAAGGCCCCATGTTTATCCATAATGAACGTACATCGAGTTCAACTACCAACGATCTATACCTCGATTCCTTCACTAAAGGTTACACGGCCATCGAGTTCAACCACCAACGATCTATACCTCGAGTTCCCGTTAACCATAAACATATCCAGTTCCAAAACAGGTATCTCAATTAAACTAACTGACTGACTCATATGTCTATGGATCCAATGCATTACAGTCTAAAACATTACATGACTCAAATGAATGACAACACACTCAAAATATGTAATTTCCATTAAAGTGCAATTAAATGCATCGTGAAACCAAAGCTCCTCATCGAGCCAATAAAACTGGGAAAATGCCCCAAGACTCCTTTGAGTTACAACCGAGCCAAAACTCTACAAATCAATTGACCATTAGTCAAAAGTCATAAGATGCAATAAACACAATTGACCCATCTTTATGCAAACACACGCTCCAAAATACATGAATAAACTCCGACACAAGTTAGATTGGGATAAATCATTTTCCAAATGTGTCTATACCATTTATTCTTAAAAACGTCACATAACACAAAATCAAGCATATCTCCAAAACGCACACTAAAAGTGCTTTTATACTCGAAAGATTTACTTTTATAAAATATATCATCAGAATACCAACACTTATGATTTATTTAACAAAATGCCCAAAATCCCAAATGTGGGTGTTTTACAAAGTTTATAAAGTTACACACTTTAAATAATCAAAACTCACTAAATAAATCAACAGTTGATAATTTCATGTAAAACATATAAACATTTAAAAATCAACATTTTGGCATGTACACTGTTTTCACAAATCAACTGGAACTCACCTTGCTAAATTTAGGCTAAATCTAGATTTCACCCCAACTTGAGCTTCCTTGAAAAAACTTGAATCCACAAGCAAATCCTTCCAAAAACCTAGATCCACAAGTTTCCAACCATAAATATACATATCCAAGCACTTAGAATCATTCCCCAAAACACCTTATATTAAAACTCTAATTTTGACCCAAATTCTCCAAAATCATCCAAATCAAAGTTGGAGAAATATAACACTAAGAAATCATCATGGAGTATTTATAACCCATAAAGAAGCTTGGAAATGGAGGGGATGAACTTACCACTGAGGTTTTGGGCAAAACCTAATAAACCCCAAAAATCTCTAGTGTTGGAGATGAGAACTTGAACTTGCATCAAGAGATGAAGCCACTAGCATAAAATGGAGAGGGAACACTTTGGTCTTCATGGAAAATCCCCAAAATCAGTTATGATTCATAATAGAAGGTGGAGGAACGTTTTGGGAGAGAAAGAGAAGAGAGTGGAAATGAGAAATGAGAGAAATGGCTGAAAATTGCACTTTTAACACACGGTACCTCTCGGCGAGAGTGCCAAGTGATTGTGCCAGTGGCACTCTCACTGGCACAATTGCCCAGATTGTATCGCCAGTCTAAATGGCTCGGTGAGAGTGCCACGCGATTGTGCCCTCCGGCACTCTCGCTGGCATAGTCGCCCAGGTGCCCCCAAACCCCAAAAGTCCGTCTTTTCCCTCACTCGAATAGCTTGGCACCCGAAACAACTAATTATACTGACATCAGGGTGTAACCAAAGCTTTATTGGGGAAAGAAAGGTGGCCAATATGAACCGAATTTCCGGGTGTTACAATAGTTATGTTTGGAAAACTTGTGAATATAGAGTTTAGAGGAATTGCTTGTGGATTCAAGTTTCTTCAAGGAGGTCATACTAGGGTAAAATCTAGATTTAGCCTAAAGCTAGCAAAGTGAGTTCAAGTTGATTTGTAAAAACGTTGTACATGCCAAAAATGTCCATTTTAAAGTGTTTATGTGTTTTACTCAATAATTATCAAATGTTAGAATATTTGATGAGTTTTACTTATTTGGGATATTTGGTTTTAAAAATCTTGTGAAACACCCACTGTTCTAAAAAACTCGCCGCACAGCCGCCGTGGCACAAGGTTTTTGTCTCACGCCACGTTAAGCCCGTGGCACGCCATGGCCTAATGTGCATTTTTCGTAATGCAATATTTTTAATTTTTCTTTACATTTTTAATGTCTTATTTTCTACTTTTTAATATATAACATAATTTAACTTGCTTATACTATTGTGTAACACCCTAAAAATAGAGATAACAAAAATCCGAAAAACGGACATGTGGTATACAAAAATTGCCATAGCAAGAGTCTCCCGAAAATGAGGAAATATTTAAACCTGTTTAATTACAGTTGTAATTTAACGAAAATAAACAACAATCAACTAATCTAATTCCTATAATAGAAAAGATATTACAAAAAGGGTGTCACATATAAATCCAATCGGTGCCTTCACAAAAAGTGCGCCCCAAAACACCCTCCCCAAGGACCGACTAAGCCTGCTTAGAAGCGGCGCCACTAGAACCTAAGATACACGTCGACACCAAACAAGTGTTAGGCCAAAAAGCCTAGTGAGTTTGAACAAGAAAATAGCATATCAATCCAAATACAATTCTTATCAGCAGTTAACCAAAATTCATTATATGTGGAGTCAATAGGGGAGACCTATAGCACCAATCAAGTTCCACCCAAAGAGTCGATATACCTTGATGCCAACTACCATGAGTGACATCCGAAAGTACCGACACATCCGAGGACTACAACCATGGCATTACCCCGAATGGTGGAGGTCTAGGTACATACCATTACAGTGGCACCAAAGACTACATCCTCCTAGTGTCTACTGACTTGGTTCGTCTAACATAATTCATAGTAGGTCTCAAGCACATTATAGCCATGAATATTTCAATACCAACCATGGGTATAATATTATAATCCCAATCGACGAAAATCCCAAAAAAGGCTAGTATGACCACAATTTTAACCATGTGGTTATGATACCTCTAAATGGTGTCTTAAGCAAAAAATCATCTCCATAACAAGGTATGTATTTCATTAAGTCATGTTAAGTTACATATAAGAATGTATACACAAAGAAGACCTTAAATACTTAAGCATTTAGAAATAAACATTTCTACTTAAGATGCAAAATAGTAGCAAGTAAAAGATTATGATGTGTATCTAGTTTTAACAAAGGTTTAGTAAACTCACAATCTAAGTTTTGGTTAAAACCTAGAAAATAGGAACCCTAGATAATGCCAATGGGAGACTTGATGGAGAAGAAGTGAGGATCTTGGACAACACTTCAATAAATAACCTTGAGTGAAGATTTGATGACCAACTTAATGGGTTTACCAACCAAACCCTAGCAATAAATGAAATGGGTGTTGAATGACCCAAAAATCACCCCAAGTAGGAGTTCTCCCATTTTTCCCAAAGTGAGATGTGATAAATGAGGGTTTGAAGCATCAACTTAGGTTTTAGAAAATAAGGGACTGGGCCAGGCGGGCGACTATGCCCCGACGACTTTGCCAATGGCATTGTCGTCGGTCACTGTCGCGGCCTCACCATCCCTCGAGGTACGCCACATGCGACTATGCCCAGCGACTTTGCCCAGGGCATTGTCGCTGAGGCAATGTCGCCGACTCAACAACCCCTTCGGTACACCCTGGGCGACTATGACCGGCGACTTTGCCCAGGGGCATTGTCGTTGGGGCAATGTCGCCCACCACCTGCAGGGCCTGATTTTTCATAACGAAAAGTTTCTGACTCTCGCGTGACCACAGTTTTATTCAAGGTAGGATTACGAGAATCACATAAGGTAACATACACACAATTAAAAGCCTCAGATAGAATAGCAACTTAGAAGATATGAATAACTTCATTTAACAAGTAAAATGAAAGGTTTAACGAATTCCCAATACTTACCTAAAAATTCGGGTGTTACATATTGACTCATTGAGTAACAGTTTAATACATATGTTTTTATATATAATATTATATATAAATTAGAAATTTGACGTCATAAGTCACGCCTTGAAAACGTCATGGCTTCGTCGTGGCTCCTAAGGCTTGAGGTTTGGCCTCGTCACCACGCCACGCTATGCCTTACGCCATTTAGAACCTTGGAAACACCCACATTAGGGATTTTTGGGCATTTTGATAAATAAATCATAAATATAAGTATTTTAGTGATTTATCTTATGAATAGAAATCTTTTGGTATAAATGCATTTTAGTATGTGTTTTGGAGAAATGTTTGTTCTTGTGTTATGAGACGTTTTGAAAGAATAAATGGTATAAATTCATTTGAAAAATGATTTGTCTCAATCTAAAGTTGTGTTTAAGTTATCCATGTCTGTGGAGCATGTTTTTGCATAAATGTGGGTTATTTACGTTTTATTGTATTTTATGACTTTTAACAAATGGTCAGTTGATTGGTTGAGCTTATGGCTCGGTTTTTGGACTCTGTTGGGTCTTGGGGACACTTGTCCTATTTTGACAGCTCAATGTAGAGCTTTCATTATGATTTGCATTTATTGCATCTTATTTAAGAATTACATGTTTTGAATACGCTAGTTCATTCATTTGGAGTCATGTAATGTTTTAGACTGTAATGCAACGGATCCATATGCATAGGAGTCAAATTGTTGTTCTTTTTAAAATGGGATCTTTATCCCTGCCATGTAACTAGAAATATTTAGGACCAGCGGTTGACCCAAGGTATAGACCGTGGGTGGTTATATAACACCTTCAAATCTGAAAATAACGACTAATTTTAAATTTTCGATAATATATCAAATACGAAATAATTCCTTACTAAAAGTCAACACTTGATTACCTATAATGGCAACCTAAGATTTAACATCAACAATAAATAATTCAAGCCTTACATATAGTCTAAATTAAGGGCGGGTGTTACTAAACTCCAACAACAGTCGCTATCTCCAAATGTGGAAGACATCTCCAATTTGCTAATTACTTCTTGTGTCTATAACTAGCACTCATTTCTTCATAGTGTCACTAGTACCATTCCCCAACGAGGACCTGATGCATATGCCGACAAATAAAAAAGGTTAACTTCATAGTGTCACTAGTACCATTCCCCAACGAGGACCTGATGCATATGCCGACAAATAAAAAAGGTTAAGCTTAACGTCTAGTGAATTCAAGAGTTTACATCATTTATATAAAACAGCAAACTGAAATAATGTTATTTAAATCCCAATTTCTAAAATGAAAAGTATAAAATATTAATGCAACATTTCTCCTCAAACCCACAATTTTCGTGATGAAAACTCCAATACAAAATGTTAATTCAAATACGATTTGCAACTAAATACTCACCTAAAACGTGAATAATGATTAAGGCTCAATTACTGAAATTCAGATAAAACGTTATTATCCAAAATACCAAAATATAAGTAAGACTCAATACTCGAAATCATAACTCATGGAGAACACTCCATACTCAAAATGTTACCGAAAACATGGATAAAACTCAATACACAAAACAACACCTTTCGGTGATGGGGGAGACCCGATTTCCATGGTTAGTGGCGGAACACAAAAGTAGGCCATCGTTCCACGTTATAGAGCTCATTCAAAGGATCAATGACCCTAATGGGATAAGTTATTCGCGATTCACACACGAGGCCCCTGATGATCCTAGGTACACTCATTCACTAGAAATTACACCATGTGGCCAATGGCTAGTATCCGACTCCCATAAGACCGTACCAGGTTGCCCCCGATGACCCAATGCCTATTTATAGCTACAATATAAAAACTGACTCATAAATTGTTAAGTCAAGATTGTATTCAAGATTAAATAAGGGGTCAAAATGTAAAGTTGTAAAAGTATAAGTAGTTTTGTTGTAAATTGTGTTGTAAGTCAAAGTGATTGACTTTGACTTTAGCTAGTTGTGAGAGGTCATGTTGACCATATAAATAGAAGAGTCAATGTTCATATTCATTAAGAAGAACACACACGCGCATACAGATTAGAGAGAGATAATACATTGTGAGAAATAGGTATATGCCACTGTGAGATCTATGACTCAGGAATCATTGTAATTGTTGTTTGATTAATTATTTATACATAATTAGTGTCTATTCTATAAGCTTAGATTGGACTTTCAATTGGTATCAGAGCCTAATTTGAAGAAAATCAACATAATCAAGAACTCGCACTTTGTCGACTATGTATTGGATCAAGTTCGCAAAATTGATGTTGTTTTGTGCAAAGTCTTGATTGTATTGTAATCGATCAATGTTTTAGACATTTCTTGTGTAGTTTGATTACACTTTAGCATTGTAATTTGGATTCAATTTTGTGATTTTGAGTTTTTCGAAAGTTTTGAGTTTTACGCACTGTTTCTAGATCAAGATGTACATTTGAGTTGTTTTTGTTGTAATTCACTGTTTGTAATCGATTCTAGTTACATTTGTGGTTAAATTGGTGGTTTTACAGATTGGAATTTGAAGATTTGATTGGTTTTTGGATCAAAAGAAGCATTTTTGGCCGAAAACTCGAAGAACTCGCATAGATCACGAAGAACTCGCAACATCTGATTTTTTTCGCATAAGATTGAAAACAATTCGCATGGAACATGATTTATGAAAAAGTTTAAGTGTGGATGTCGCATAGTGTTGTGTTCGAGAAGTGTGGAATTCGCATCTGCTTTCATACGAAAAGGAGGATTCACATTGTTTGTTATACGAAAAGTTGAACTTTGAAATTCTAAGGACAAATTTCAAGTGAGGTTTTCGCATCGTGAAGGATACGAATTCTTGAAATTCGCATCGCATATCATACGGATTCTGAGGATTTCGCATAGCAAAGTCGAAAATTTTCTAAAGTATAGAATCCGTATCGATACGGAAAGTTTGGTATTGTGAATTTTTCTAAGTATAGAATTCGTATAAGATCTTCGTGTGAAAAGTTTGAAGCTGAAAATATTTCTAAGTCAAGAATTCGCATACAGAGACATGCGAAAAGTAGGAACTCGCATCTCAAAGCGTGCGGAAAGATAAAATTCGTACATAGAGGCGTACGGATTTCGTTGGATGTGCGAATTCTGAACCACTTGGCGTGCGAATTGTTGTGGGTGTGCGAAAAGTAACTCATTTGATGTGCGAATTTTGTGAAGTACAGTGGTGTGAGGATTTCTGACTTGGAAAATGTTTTTCTGAAAATTTTTCTGATTTGTACTTTTTTGATTATTCGAACTAACGATCATTCCAAGCTGTTCATTACAGATTTCTGAAGATGTCTCAAGGTTATAGTTATGATTTTGGAAAGATGAATATTACAGAAACTAAAGCTATTGTTAAGCATCTTGCTGGACAGTTGTCAATCTACACCGAGATGGCTAATGATTGTTAAAGAGAAAATACAAAGACTAAAGTTGAGAAAGCTGAATTGGAAAATAAAGTCTCTGTTCTTGAATCCGAGATAAAAGATATGAAAAGCAAATCTGAAAGCCCAGATCTTAAAGCTGAAAGAGACAAACTGAAAGAGAAAGTTTTTAGCCTTGATGTGGAGATTCATGTTCTAAAAGAGGAAGTCTCTCAAGTGAAAGACAACTCCAGTGTACAAGATGAATTAAAGAAGAGTGAAGAGAACAGAAAGAAATTAGAAAGAACAAATACTGAGTTGAAAAAGAAGATCTTGGAATTGGAAGCTCAAATTGTCAAATTCAAACAAGAGGACTCAGTCAAGAAGTTTGAGAAAGAAAGAGAAGAATGTGAGAAAGAAAGAAAAGGATTTGCTCACAAGTTTTCTGATTTCTCATGGAAGTCGTTTGAAGAGAAAAAAATCTGTTGAACTGAAATGCGCTAAACTTTCTCAGCAAGTGACAGACTTTGAGAAAGTTATCATCATGGAAAGAGACAAATTTGAGAAAGGGAAGAAGAAAATTGAGTAGAAGAATGTTGGTGTCTTTAAAGAAATATCTGATAAGAAAAAGACTGTGGAGAAAGATTTTGAGGAGGAAAGAAAAGTTTTTGAGATGGAGATAAAGAAGCTTACAAGAAAACTATCCGAGCTGTCAACTACTGTTCTGAAAGAGAAGAATGTGAAGTCTGAATTGCATAAGAAATTTGACATGCTCTCAAAAGAAAGAAACAACTTGTCTGTAAAGATAACTGAACTTGAAGAAATCATCTTCAAGGTGAAATTGACTGAACAAAAGAGTCCAGATATAATTTTTCAATCACCGAGAGATGATCTAGCTGATTCAGAATGCTCATTCAAAACAGCTTCAAGTTCTTATCATATTCATGATTCTTCTAAGAGGTCAGTAAAATATAAAGATCAGATTCGTCCTTCTAACCTTTTCTATGATCGAAATCTTGATGGTTCAGGTAAATCTAAAGTGACAAATGACAAAGAAAAGTGGATTTGGAGAAGAAAAGGATTCTCATATGAGAAGAAGGATCGGAAATCATTTGTGCATACACCGAATGCAAAGAAGACCAATGCTCCGAAAGGTAAATCTTTTGGCAAACCTAATCTTGTTTACACTGTCAACCAGTTAATCAGGTTAGCACAAAAGAAAATTAATTGTTCTTATTGTGGCTCAAATGATTTTATACGTAAAAATTATGTGAATTACTGGTATGGTTCTTACTACGTTACTCTTAATAGAACTGCAATTAAAAAATCAGGACCCAAATATAAGTGGGTACCAAAAGCTCAATATGTGTTGCAGGCATCCAGAGTTTAGGAGGAGTAAGAGCATTGGTTTCTGATTACACCAAATCAAAACCCAATCTTCAATGTTTAAAAACATTGGCTTTTGAAAAAAGTTGTTCAAGACTCGGTCTTCAATGATAAATGATATAGACTTCTAAACACATCTGTTTAGGACTCACACTTCAAAGAACAAAAGAATTTTTGTACTCCGAAGCATATAAGATGATCAATCTTCAAGGGGGAGTACATATTATTTCTTATTGTTAGGTCATCTAGGATTTAAAGATAACCTCTCCTTGGTCTTTATTGATGTTTGACTCTATACTTTTATTTATGGTTCTTTGTAATAGCTTAGTTATGGTTAAACAGATTGGTGAGTCGAAGACAAACCAAAATCAACATGAAGGAAGTCTACTATGCAGATTGAGATAAACTTCAAAGTGAACTAAGCTTATCCTGCCGATTCTTATTCGGCAGATCACCCCTATGCCGATTTCCTATTCGGCATATCCTTCCCTTGTTGCCGAATCACCCTTGTTCGGCACAACTCTCATCTGCCGAATTCTCTGTTCAGCATTCCTTGCCACTTCTTCAGCAGTCTCCTCTCTTACAGATTACTTCTTTATCTGTAAGATCATTTATGTCAAACCCTCATGATTTGACATACTTCCTCGTTCCCAATGATCTTCTCACAATGGGAATGGAAGCTTCCTTCTTAGAGAAGATATACACTTGAGTTTGAATTTGATTGAGACGTTTATTTTCTAATAGATCTCAAAAAGATTTTCCCAAGAATATTTTATGTAGATATTGTACTTTCATAGTACAAAAGTTACCTTTTGTACTGTGATAAGTCACATCAAATATCTTATAATTTATTGACAATATCTCAACCACTCATGCCTTTATTGTTCCTTGTCCTTTGCACTCATTACATTGGATAGTATATAAATGATGGAGGTAGCACCTTGCTACTCACGCTTTCAGCTCAAGACTTTTCATTTGCAAGATTTCAAGCAGGTTGATAGTTTTCCTTTTCTCTCTAAGATTTAGTCTATGTGTTCTTTAAAGTCTTCTTAGTGTTAGATTATTTTTGAGTAGTTCTTAGCTATTCTTTTCCGCAAACAATCTTTATTTCTCTTTGTGTAATTCTTGATATTTTATATCAATAAAAGAATTAAAATTAAGTAAATTTTGAGTATTGTATTCAACCCCCCCCCCCCCCCTCTACAATACTTGTTTTGCTTTCTCGGGACTAACACATCTAATAAATTTGTGAATATAAATTTTCAGGGGGATTTTGACTTCTGAATTTACTTCAATCCTAGTAATTCAGAACTTGGTTTATTGATTAAGGATTATGCAAATGTTAAGGGGGAGCTTATATGTTTTATATTTTTACTGATACATTTTCTGATTTTTCAGGAGGAGATTAAAAGATAAATTGATTGTTATTTTTAGGGGGAGTTACTATTCTCACCGGAGAATATGTGACGTTGGCTTCTGGGTAATTCCATTCAGAACCCGTAGTTCAATGTTTTCAATCTTACTAAAGCTGAATAGATACATCTTATTCAGGAAGTTTTTGTTATTTGTTTTAGGGGGAGTAAGTTAAAACTTTCACTGTCATGTTTTTTTAAGGGGAGAAGAGAAAAGACAAATAAATTTCACTGTCATATTCATATTGTTCTTGTCTAATGGTTGACTTTTTACAGATACAGAGGGGGAGTATATGATGTTTTGTCAAAGGAGAACGTACTAGATAGAATATTATTTCAGAGGGAAGTTGAGAATCCAATGCCGAATGTAAGTATTTCTGATTATTTATCTTACATATCTTGAAAAAAGAACGACTTTCGGGTATGAAAAACAATTTTCTTAAATGTTCAAACCACTTTGTGTTCTCAAACGTCTTATGAACTTCGAAGTGTGATTTTAAATGTTTTTCATATCGATACTTTCATGTTTAACTGACCGTGTATTTCTTAAAGATAAATACTTGTGTATTGTCTTTTCATATACCGTCAAGTATTCTTACACACATCGGTTCAGTACTTTTATTGACATTGTTATTACCATGTCTCAAAAAGATAAATCTTTTGATGGTAATACTCTCGTCTGAATTCTAAATTGTTTGAAATCATACGTCATTTATTTATCATGTGTTATCATTGTTAATATGTTTATATTTGTTCATATAAACATCCTACTTCTTTGATATCCCAATATTTTTCTTCATGATATTTGATTTGATCGAATCATTGTCAGATTCTCAAAACACTTCATTTAATTTCATTTCATTCATTCAGTTTCATTGTTTTGAGAGATCTTCAATGTTCAACATGCTCAAATCTCATTCTTATTTTTAATGAGCATACATTTTCTGATAATGATATCTTGTGCTTATCTGTCAAGATAAATTATTGAGCAACATTACTTTTAGGACAAAATACATGGGAATCAGTGTATGCGCTTAAAAGACTTCCATGGATTCACGTTAACCAGTGTTTCCTACCCAAGAAATTATTCCGAGTGATTGAGGGGAGAGGGGTCAAAAGAATAGAGAGTAGGTGTGTGCTGAGATAAAATGGAAAATAGAGTTTGGTTAGAAGCGAGCTCAAATGATTAAAAGAAAGAGAGTGAGAGATCAGAGTAAAAGAATATAAACTCTGCACCAAATTTTTTCTGAGTCGGCCAACCACATTACTTTTGTTTCACAAATCTTTCGTGAACTTCATTGATACAGGCAACTAGCCCATGCCAACTCTTACATAAAACCCCACCAGCTACTCATCTTTTTCTTAACAAAAAGATGTTTCATATTTTCAAGGGGAAGCAACACATAATCTATCATATCTTTATTTGGAAGATGTTGATATTGAAAAAGAAGGAAAGTTGCCCCACCTTCGACCTTCATTCATACACATTGAGTTTGT
Source organism: Arctium minus (assembly GCA_954870635.1). Lineage (NCBI taxonomy): Eukaryota > Viridiplantae > Streptophyta > Magnoliopsida > Asterales > Asteraceae > Arctium > Arctium minus. The sequence goes on along the minus strand of OX941080.1, from coordinate 36,510,546 downwards.
GTAATACTTGTTGTTGTCTCAACAATTTACACTATTTGAGCCTGTTCAAGCTTTAAATGCTTCAATCATTGCTACACTTGCACGAGTACACAAGGAATATGTTTTCTTGTCTTAACATTCATAGAAAATTCCTTTGTGGTTTTTCAATGATTGAATGGAAGCCCTAGGGGAGTGAACATTAAAAAACTCCTTTCCCATGTACATTCGTTGTAAACAGTGGCTCTGTGCTACTGACAAGCATGATTCTGGGTATAGGAATGTCATCGGAGGTTGCCCCCACCGGAGGTCGTACTGCTGCAGATTCCACTTCTGGTTGCCCCTCTGGCATATCCGGTAATCTACTTCGAGTGTTTACCATTGATCACTGCCACACAAGCACGAGAAGGAGATTGAGAAAAGACTAAGCGAGTTTAACTCATTATACGTACTAATACCTTCATCAATTATTATAATAATAGTAGACCAAGTATGCCCACGTAACAATGCATTCATAATAGCAGTACCTAAGTGAAATTATGAACGAACCATACACAAGAATTCTTGTCACCATCATTACAACTTTCACTTACAGTAATTCCGTAATCCTAACGCTCTCCCCACCTAGGATTTCTACCCCAAGTGGACAGTGAAGTCATAAAGTCTAAAGCTTAAGTCTAGATACGCTAAACCATACCTAGTTCACTTAAACTAAAGCTTTGATACCAACTTGTAACACCCTAAAAATAGGGATAACAAAAATCAGAAAAACGGACATGAGGTATACTAAAATTTCCATAGCAAGAGCCTCCCAAAAAGGGGAAATATACAAATAACCTGTTTAATCACAAATCTGTAATTTAACGGATAAATAAACAACAACCAACTAATCTAATTTCTACATCTTGAAAAGAGATTACAAAAAGGGGTGTCATCTATAGACCCAAATCTTCCAAAAATAGTTCAAGTGCCAAAATCCTCAAGCTCTTGCCCAAAGCATCTAAACTTGCCTAGGAGTCGCGCCGCTAACACCTGAGATACACATCGACACCAAACAAGTGTTAGGCCAAAAAGCCTAGTGAGTCGAACAATAATAAGCATGCATGAACAGTTACAATTCTTATCAGCAGTTAACCAGTGTTCAATATATGTGGAGTCATTAGGGGAGACCCAAAGCACCAATCGAGCCCACCCCAAGAGTCGATATACCTTGATGCCCTTAACAAGGAACATCCCAAGGCCCGACACACCCGGAGACTACTCCAAAGGAAAATTCCCCGAATGGCGGAGGTCTAGGCACATACCATCACAGTGGCGCCCAAGACTACATCCTCCTTGTGAACTGACTTGGTTCGTCCAACATAATGCATATAGGAGGTCCTTTAGGTATATTTCAACCCCAACATATTTCCATACCACCTATGGGTATAATATTACCATCCTATCCTCATGAAGTCCAACTAAAGTCCCAAATGACAATTATATTCATCATGCATATAAATATGTCACCAAAGTGATATTCCAACTAAAACCATCACAACACACATATATGCATACATTTAACATATCAAGGTACCCATCATATATATCCATGGGAAAAGCCCCAAATAATGGTACACATAACCTAAAACATAGCATATCACCAACATCCATATTTCCAACCATTTTTATCAAGAAATCCCAAATACTTGAACACATAAAGAATGAAATAACAAATAGAATATTATGATGTGTATCTAGTTTTAACAAAGGTTTAGTAAACTCACCTTGCTAGATTTAAGCTAAATCTAGTATTTACCCACTTAGAGCTTCCCTTGAAGAAACTTGGTTCTTCAAACCAAATTTTCCAAAACCTAGATTTACAAGGTTCCAACCATGAATATACATTTTCCATCATAAATAATTGATCCCCAAACACTTAATCATCAAAATCTCTATTTTGGGCAAAACCCTAATTTTGACCCAAAACTCCCAAAATTATCCAAACCGAAAATTAGAGAAATCAAACACTAGGAAACCATCAATGGAACATTTATAACTTATTTCATGGTTTAGAAATGGTTAGAATGACTTACAAGTAGGTTTCTTGGAAAACCCCAAAATATGGTCAACAATGGTGAGAAGGTGATGAAGAAGATGAAGATGGAGATGGAGGTGAAGCTTCCAACCCGAAACCTTGGATGATGATCTTCACTCTAGTAATAAATGGTGATGATTTGGTGGTTGAAGAGGCTTAGAAGAGGTAGGTGAAGAGGAAGGGTTTGGGAGAGAATTCTTTAAATGAAGAAGATGAGAAATGAGAAATATTTGGGGAAAATAATGCATAAAAAACGTCCAGCCCTTCACGTGGGTTGATCCGTGAGTTCAGCTTCAGCAACCCACATAACAAGGTACCCTAATTTTCATTCTCGTGGGTTGCTCCGTGGGTTCAGCTTCAGCAACCCACGTAACAAGGTACGTCAGCCACTGATTTTGGCCACCATTCTCGTGGGTTGCTCCGTGGGTTCAACTTCAGCAACCCACGTAACAAGGTACGTCAGCCACTGATTTTTCTTCTTATTTGGTCAAATCCCGTTTCGGTCATAACTTCTTCGTTATAGCTCCTTTTTCGCTCCGGAAAGAACCGTTGGACTCGTAATTGAATCCTTCATCTATCAAGACTATAAATTCAAGGATTCAAGTCCAAAATCAAATATCCAATTTAACCAACGAAATTTCGGGGTGTTACAATCCTCCCCACCTAACGAGGATTTCGTCCTCGAAATCTTACCCTAACTAAACAAGTGAGGGTATCGTAACTTCATATCTTCTTCGGACTCCCAAGTAACATTAGCACCCCGATGATGCTTCCATTGTACTTTAGTCATGACTACGTCTTTATGACGTAATTTCTTCACTTTCGATTCTAAGATCGCCTCCGGTTCTTCCACACAACGATTCCCATTGTCCACTCGAATTTCTGACAAAGGAATTACACTTTCCTCTTCGGCTAGACACTTCCAAAGGTAGCATACATGAAACGTAGGATGTATTCCATCCATTTCTGGTGGTAAATCTAACCGATAGGCTTGTAAACCAATTTTCTCCAAAATAATGAAGGGCCCAAGGAAACGAGGACTAAGCTTCCCATGCTTCCCAAACCGAATAATTCCCTTCCATGGAGATACCTTCAACATGACACGGTCGCCTACTTGAAACTCGACCGGTCTTCTTTTCTTGTCCGCGTAACTCTTTTGTCGATCTTGTGCCGCCTTTAGCCTTTCCCGAATTTCTTTCACCTTGTCGGCCGTCTCTTGAACAATTTCTGGTCCGGTAAATTGTTTCTCGCCCGCTTCTAGCCAACAAACCAGGGTTCTGCACTTCCGTCCATACAATGCCTCGAACGGTGTCATTCCAATACTAGAATGGTAACTGTTGTTGTACGCAAACTCTACCAAAGGTAGATGCGAATCCCAACTTCCCCTGAAGTCTATCACACACGACCTCAACATATCTTCTAACGTCTGAATTGTCCTCTCGCTTTGACCATCCGTTTGAGGATGATACGCCATGCTCAAATTCAGTCTAGTGCCCAACTCCTTTTGCAAGCTAGTCCAAATGTTCGAAGTGAATCGGTTGTCCCGATCCGATACAATAGATTTCGGAACTCCGTGCCTTGACACCACCTCGTCAATATAAATCTTGGCCAATTTTTCCATTGGCAAGGTCTCCCGCATTGCAAGGAAATATGCACTCTTGGTTAGCCGATCAACGACTACCCAAATTGTATCATGGCCTCGCAAGGTCTTTGGTAGCTTCGTCATGAAGTCCATAGTGATGTTGTCCCATTTCCACTCGGGAATGGACAACGGTTGTAAACTCCCATACGGCCTTTGATGTTCCGCCTTGACTTGGAGACAAGTGACACATTTCTCCACATAGTTAGCCACATCTAACTTCATCACCGGCCACCAATAATTTAATTTTAAGTCTCTATACATCTTGGTAATACCGGGATGTATAGAATACTTCGACTTGTGCGCGTCTTCTAGAAGTAATTCCCGATTTCCACCCAACTTCAGCACCCAAATTCGACCTTGAAAGAGTTTAAGCCTGCGACTATCTTCCGCCAAAAGTCCACTTTGCCTTACCATGATCTCGGATTTGAGATTTTGCTCCTTGAGTGCTTCCCCTTGCCACGTCTTGATGCTTTCTACCAAACTTGATACCACGTCGATTCTTGTAAGGGACAATTTAACGCCACCCTCATGGTTCCTCCGACTCAATGCATCCACCACCACATTGGCCTTACCGGGATGATAGAGTAGATCACAATCATAATCCTTTAGGAGTTCAAGCCATTTTCTTTGCCGCATGTTGAGTTCCTTTTGATCGAAGATGTACTTGAGACTCTTGTGATCCGTGAAAAGAGTACACTTGGTCCCATACAAGTAGTGTCGCCACAACTTTAACGCGAAAACTACCGCCACCAACTCCAAATCATGAGTCGGATAGTTCTTCTCATGATCCTTTAATTGCCGCGACGCGTAGGCTATTACTTTCCCTCTTTGCATTAGGACACACCCAAGCCCCATCTTGGAAGCGTCACTAAACACCACAAAGTCTTCCGATCCTTCGGGTAGGGATAAGATCGGAGCTTCGCACAACTTCCTCTTGAGCGTCTGAAAGGCTTGTTCTTGTGCATCGGTCCAAAGAAACTTGACGTTCTTCCTTGTAAGAGAAGTGAGTGGTGTAGCTATCTTGGAAAAGTCTTGGATGAAACGCCGGTAGTAACCCGCCAAGCCTAAGAAGCTTCGAATCTCCGTCGGACTTGTTGGAGGCTCCCAACTCATCATTGCATCGATCTTTGCCGGATCCACTTTTACGCCGTCCTTTGATACCACGTGCCCCAAGAATTGCACTTCTTGAAGCCAGAATTCGCACTTCGAGAATTTCGCGAACAGTTTCTCCCTCCTTAAAACTTCTAATACCTCCCGTAAGTGTTTTCCATGCTCGAACTCATCCTTTGAATATATTAAAATATCGTCGATGAAGATGATCACGGATTTATCCAAGAATGGGCGACACACACGGTTCATCAGATCCATGAATACGGCCGGAGCGTTGGTTAGACCGAAAGGCATCACCAAAAACTCGTAATGGTCGTATCGCGTCCGGAAAGCCGTCTTCGGAATGTCCTCTTTCTTCACTCTCACTTGATGATATCCGGACCGAAGGTCAATCTTCGAGAAACATCCCGCGCCTTGAAGTTGATCAAAAAGGTCATCGATGCGAGGTAGAGGATACTTGTTCTTCACCGTGACTTTGTTTAACTCCCGATAATCTATGCACATCCGCATGGATCCATCCTTCTTCTTCACGAACAAAACCGGTGCTCCCCAAGGTGACGAGCTTGGTCGAATGAAGCCCTTCTCCAATAACTCTTGAAGTTGCGTCATCATCTCTTTCATTTCTGTCGGTGCCAAACGATATGGGGTGTGAGTCCGTGATCGTTACCAGATAATCAAAACAACAAACAATAGAAGATAAACCAACCTGTTTCGATATATAAACGCGGATTACACGGTTGAGTTCTTGAGTTAAGCTCTGTTTTTTTCTCTCTTTTACACCTTTTTACTATGTGTTGTGTGTGTTAATTGTGTTGATCGATGTACAGAGAGAAAGAGATAATATCTGTTTAAGATATTATCAAAACTGAATAAACTAATATTAAAACTAAAAACATAATATCTAAATAATAAATATCTAGATATTATAACTTTGACTTTATTACAGAATAGACCCTAGACTATTGTTGAGAGCGACTTTCAGCATTAACTTCAGATTGCGATCTTCGTTTTGGATGATCTTGAATCCAATGAGACTGTGTCTTAACAATCTCCCCCTTTGGATCAAGATCATTACAAAAATGATTTGGCAATACGATCTTCTCTTTCAGCACAGAAGATGCAATCTCTTTCTCTAGCTCAGAATGCTTTAGAAAAGTATCTTCAAAGAAAATTTATCTGAAATCAGCATGTCTTCAGAATACTTTGATCTCGCAGTTCTTGGTCTTGTAATGTAATGGACTGAACATTTCTTCAAGCTTTAGATTCTCCCCCTTTTTGATGGAAAGTGCAACGACTTCATCAAAACTTTGAGTAAGAAATGTCAACCACTTGTAGTCTCTGATCCGTCAATTCAATAGTTATTCATCCTGATCTTTGCAAATCTAGACAAAATAGTCATGTAACACCTGAATCAACTAATGAATCAGTTAACATACCTGTCAGTAACACTAAGTCACTGTGTGTAACAAATACACATTGGAAAGGAGCTGTTTGATGTTGACTCCCCCAGGGCTTCCATTTAATCATCGAAACACCACAAAGGTTATTTCTATAAACGTTATGACAAAGAAACAAATTCCTTGTGTGTTCGTGCTTGTGATAGAAAGAATTAAGCACTGATGATTGCTTATTGGGCTCAAAATTGTGTAAACCACTGAGACAACAGTAAGTTAAACACAGACTCAATGTGCATGAGTGAAGTGCGAAGGTGGGGCAGACTTCCTTCTTTTCTATATCCAGATTTTCCAAGTGAAAATCAGATAGCATATGTGTTGCGTCCCCTTAGAAAGTGAAACACTTTCTAATTGAGTAGAAAATGAGTAGTTGGTGGGGTAATTCAAGAGTTGGCATGGGCTAGTTGCCTGTTTCAATAATGTTCACTAAAGATTTGTGAAACACTAGTAATGTGGCTACCCGGCTCAGAAAAAGTTGGTGCAGAGTTGTGATATTCTTTTAACTCTGTTCTCACACGCTCTTTCTTTTAAACGTTTTGCTTTCTCTAATCACACTCATTTCTATTCTCTTTGCACACTCAATCACTAAGGATTTAACTTTGTGGGTAGAAATCATTGGTTAAGGTGATTCCATAGAAGTTGTGTTAAGTCCTAGCACAATGAAATTCTTGTTTTCTCTATGATGCACGTGAAGCTCAGATTGGTTTAACTATTTCAGTTAAAGCACAATATTGATCATGAAAACATTTAAAATACACTCCCAAAATATAAAATCTGATGAAAAATCAGGAAGTGGTTTGAACATTAAAAAGAATGTTTTCTATGATTGAAAGTTGTCCTTCTTTCAACCATATATGAGATTAAGATAAAGGATTATACCTGAACGTATGATCTTACATCTCATGAAGCTAAGCTTAAAGTCATAAAGATATGATCTTTTAAGCTTCTCTCAAACTTCTGCAAAAGTCTTAAGTCAAAGTCAAAGCAAATTTATTCACTTAAATTGAAAAGACAAAAAGCAGTAAAACTTTTTAAAGTACGAGTTCTGATCAGAAATAATCAGAAGTCATATCCGAACTCCTTGACTTGAAGAGCTCCCCCTAAATTCTTGCATTACAAAAAAAAATTGGCATTATAAGGTACATGCAAAATTTTATGAGCTCCCCCTCGAAGTAATATTGACCAGATGTCAATTTCTTCTCATTCTCCCCCTCGGATCATGAACATTTGATAGAAGTACAGATATCAATCAGAGTTAAGAATGAAGAAATGATGAAAAAGTATACAATTTAGATCACTTTTATAGGTAACTACTGATTAGATTTTAAGATTTAACATACCAAGCTTAGAGATAAGAAAGTTGAACCTCTTTTCGTCTAAGGGTTTGGTGAACAAATCGGCAAGTTGATAATCAGTTTTTACAAAGAAAAGTTCAATTGTTCCCTTTTCAACATGATCTTTAATAAAGTGATACCTGACGTCTATGTGCTTAGTCTTGGTGTGTTGAACAGGATTCGCTGATATTGCGATGGCGCTCTTGGAGTCACAGTATATCGGGATTTTGTTGAAGTGGAAACCGTAGTCGCGCAATTGAGTTCTCATCCATAAGACCTGAGAACAGCAGCTAGCAGCAGCTACATATTCTGCTTCGGTCGTGGAAGTTGAAACACAAAGTTGCTTCTTCGATGCCCAACTTACTAGTTTGTCACCGAGGAACTGTACGTGTCCTGACGTGCTCTTCCTGTCTAACATACAACCTGCATGATCTGCATCTGTGTAGGCTGTTAGTTCAAAACTAGTATCTTTAGGATACCACAGACCAAGATCTGCAGTGCCCTTCAGATATCTAAAAATGCGCTTCACAGCAGACATATGGATTTCTTTAGGATTGGCCTGATATCGTGCACATAAGCATGTTGAAAACATTATATCTGGCCTACTAGAAGTAAGATACATTAAAGAACCTATCATCCCTCGATAAGTCCTAACATCAACAGCCTTTCCCGAAGGATCGCTGCCAATCTTAGTACCTGGTGCCATTGGGGTACCAATCGGTTTTGAATTTTCCATTTTGAACTTCCGAAGAATATCCATAATGTATTTTGATTGATTGATAAAAATACCCGATGAAAATTGTTTTACTTGTAAACCGAGGAGGAAATTCATCTCTCCCATCAAGTTCATCTGAAATCTAGACACCATAAGGTTTGCAAAATTCTTACAGTACTTAGTATTTGTAGAACCAAAGATAATATCATCTACATAGATTTGAATTAAAATGATATCGGCTTTTTCCTTTTTAATAAACAAAGTGGTATCCACCGTACCTTTTGAAAACCCAGACTTGACTAGAAAAGTGGAAAGGACATCATACCAGGCTCGAGGTGCTTGTTTCAGACCGTAGAGTGCTTTGTCGAGAATGTAAACGTGATTCGGCTTCTCTTGATTGACAAAACCTTCTGGCTGAGAGACGTAGACTTCCTCCTTCAGAATTCCATTGAGGAATGTTGTCTTCACGTCCATTTGAAAGACCGTGAAGTTCTTGTGGGCTGCGTAGGCTAAAAACATTCTGATTGCCTCTAATCGCGCCACAGGAGCATATGTTTCGTCAAAGTCTATTCCTTCCTCTTGTCTGTATCCTTTGGCTACTAGTCTTGCCTTGTTTCGGATAACGGTACCATCTTCGTCTTTCTTTATCTTGAAAACCCATTTCGTACCTATTATGGTTTTACCTTGAGGTTTCGGTACGAGTCTCCAGACTTTAAGTGCATTGAACTGATTCAGCTCTTCTTGCATTGAGATCACCCATTCTGGATCCGCAAGTGCCTCTGATACGCGAGTTGGCTCGAACTTGCTCAGAAAGGAGTCATGCATGCACATGTTCATTGATGCTGACCTAGTTTGCACCGATTTTGATGGATCGCCAATGACTTGGCTTATCGGATGCTCTTTGGTCCATTTATGTTCATGAGGCAGTGGATTATATGAATGTATGTCAATTGAATTATCTATAAATCCACTTGTACCTTCTTCGGTTTGTTCTGGAGGAATTGTGGTTTCAGTTGAAGTAATTGGTGGAAGTGTATTATATGATGAGAGATCAATATAAAAAGGAATGGGGGGTTCAGTTGAAGTAGATGGTGCAGAAGTCTCAGTAGGTACAACTTGTTCCGGCTGTAGATTAGTCTGTATAGAACAACCTACTGTTTCAGCTACTTCTGTCTCTTTATCATTTGTCACTTCTTCAACTATTGGAGTCGGCATTTGAATTGTAATTTCTTGTTGAATCGGGGCGTTTGATTCAATAGAGTCATCTGAACTGGTTGGATGAGTAGTCGTTAAGTCTTCCATCCTGTCAACCACAACAGATTTCTTTACATTAGATCCAAGAAATTCATCATAAAACAATTCAAATAATAAATCTAAATCAGATAAATGGTTAGTTGAAGTTGAAGCTTCGTCTGATTTATTCTGTTGAGACGCAGGTTCTGGACTGAGTTGCCCAGAAGCTAGTACTCCAGTTATAACGGGTTCTGAACGTTGTTGTTCGGAAGCCATTTCTTCATCAAAGGTGACGTTGATGCTTTCAATCACCGTCTTTGACTTCTTCAGATAAACTCGGAATGCAGTTGATGTCGAGGAATATCCAATGAAGATCCCTTCATCCGCCTTAGCACTGAACTTATTAAGATTCTCCCTGTCATTTAGAACGAAACACTTACACCCAAATATATGGAAATATTTGATTGTCGGTGTTCGGTTGTTGATTAATGCATAAGGAGTCTTCTTGAATCTTCGATGTACCATGGATCGATTATGTGTGTAGCATGCGGTCGAAACAGCTTCTGCCCACAAAAATAGAGGTAAGTCTGATTGACTTAGCATAGTACGAGCAGCCTCGACTAGCGTTCGATTTCTTCTTTCAACTACTCCATTTTGTTGAGGCGTTCGAGCAGCAGAGTATTGATGTGAAATCCCGACAGATTCGAGATATTCTTCAACTTTGTTGTTCTTGAACTCTGTGCCGTTGTCTGTTCTTAGAATCTTGACCGGTTTCTGCAGATTCACTTGGGTCGTCTTCAGGAATGTAATGAGAACATCTGGTGTCTCATCCTTTGAACGTAGAAACTTGACCCATGTGTATCGCGAGTAATCGTCCACGATCACAAGTATGTACTTCTTTCCGCCTAAGCTTTGAGTGCGCATTGGACCGCATAGATCCATATGCAATAACTCTAAAGGAGCTTTTGTACTTGGTTCAGGCTTCGGTTTATGAGGTGCCCTCTTCATCTTGCCCTTCTCACAAGCTGCACAAAGATGTTCTCTTTCATATCTCAGCTCTGGAAGTCCTTTGACGAGCTTTCCACTGACCAGGTTGTTGATGTACCGAAAGTTGAGGTGAGAAAGACGTCGATGCCATAACCAACTTTGTTGCATCAAAGCTTTCGATAGTAGACAAACTTGTTTGTCAGTCTGGACATCAGATAAGTTGATTGTGTAGAGGTCTGAATCTCGTGTACCGACCAAGAGTTCTTCGCCTTCTTCATTGCGAACTGAACATCTCTTGGCTTTGAAGTTGACCTCTAAGTTTTTGTCACAGAACTGGCCTATACTGAACAAGTTGTGTCGTAAGCCTTCTACATAGCTCACCTTCTTGATCGTGACATTGTCATGTTGTACATCACCATATCCCATGATTGGAGAAAACTGGTCGTTGCCAAATCTTACTGTTCCACAATATTTTTCTTTAAAGTTGGACAGTATCTCCTTTTGCCCTGTCATGTGCTTGGAACATCCGCTGTCCAAGAACCACGTATGACTGATCTGCATAAGAAAAATAAGAAAATTTAGATTTGTATATGACAACATTGGAATCTACACTTTGATCATCGAAGTGCGGGTCTTGAACTGATTTGTTCAATAGCCTATTTTGTCTTTTGAAGTTCGGGTTTTGAACTGCATTATCCAAAAACCTATTTTTGACATTGAAGAACGAGTCCTGATCTGTACATAATCAGAAGTCGCTTTCTCTCTAAGCTTTGTGTGCCTGCAACACAGATTTAGCCTTAGGTACCCACTGGAATTTGGGTCCTGCTGTGTTAGCACAAGATTTTGGTAACCATTTCAAATTGGTTCCTCTTTTCTTTTGAAATGCATGAGAAGAATTAATATGAGATGTATGCACATGGTAATTTCCAAACCAATCACCAGAATCTTGACAAGTAATAGAAACATGTTTATTATAGATAGAGGACTTTCCAGCAAATAAAGATAACTGAAATAATTGCTTCATTGTATATTGTTTACGAGAAACAACAAGTTTTGGATGCAAAACAGCAATATCAGCAATCACAACATCTTTAGTAAGCGAAGTCTTATTACAATTAACACTACTAAACGATAAAATGGCCTTGTCAAGCTTCCTTTTTGGTTTCCATTGAGAATTTACTTCTGGCCTTTGCTTGCTCATAACTGAAACATGTAAAACTAGTGAGTTAGACCTTTGAGCAACAACTGAGTGCTTCTTCTCAGAATTACCAGTAGTGGTTGGTTTCTGTGAATGCTGAGATATTTTCTTACCTTTAGCATTGTTAGCTTTCACAGAGACTGAGTAATCAACTTTCGTTGATTTTGCACTGTTCACAGACATACTGGTTTTTCTTGAAGTTTTCTTAACAAAAGATGCATGGTTAGGAAGTTTCACATTAAAATCAACTTGTTCAAAACAACCATCTAAACCACCGTCAGAATTAAGAAAATTAAACTCTTCGTTTGATGAACCAAACATGTCATCAGAAGTAGAAGCCTTTGAAAGAACAACATTTTTCATAACAGTTGAAAAAACCTTTTGTTGAATCTCAATCATAAGTCTTTCATCTGATAAAGAGTTCTCGAGTTCAGAAATTTTACTTTCTAACACGAGAGAAGGAACATAAATTTTACCTATGACAGGCTTCGCCTCCATCTCTTTTTCAGAATAACTTTGAAAGTAGTCAGTTGAAAGAGATTTCTTTTCATCATTGGGATAGTCATAACTATTATTCAACTTCGCATAATAAAATGGAGCGTGAACTTTAGTTGACTTCATCCATTTTTCAAATTCATTAGCTTCATCCTCTTCTGATAGTTTAGTATTAAAAACTTTAAGTGAGGAGATTCGGTGAGAAACTAGCATAGAGGTATAGTCATAGAGTGCAGGCACTTCTCTTATACCCTTTTGAAGACGTTGAGGTTTCACATAACCGATTCCCCAATTTTCTTTGTTCTTTTTCGGTTTGTTAAGATGAATGGTTTGCTCACTTTGACCTAATAAGTATAGCTTCTTTTCCAAAGCGTCTAATTTAGCAATTAAGGTCTTGTTTTCTTTAGTACATAAAGAATGCATATCAGTAAGCTTATAAAAATCAATCTCACTTTTTGTCAATTTAGACTTGAGCTCAGTATTCTCTTTTAGAATTATAGTCTGTTCTTTTGCGTTGGTGTCACCGTTTGTATGTAAAACCTCAACTAATACTTTCTTCTCAGCAATTTCATCGCTAAGTTTCTGTATCAATTGGTTTTTGTTAATTATAACACCATTTTCTCGCTTAAGATTAGATTCTAACTCTTCTTGTTTTAAAACCATAGCATGCATTTTATTCATTAAATCTTTATACGATAAAACGCATACCTCCTCTTCTTCATTTTCTGAATCAGCTTCAGCATCTGATTCGATTTTGCCCATCAAGCACATATTGACGGCTTCATCCTTTTCTTCATCTTCTTCTTCTTCATCTGAGTGATCCAGCCAGTATTCATCTTCAGCCATCAGTGCCTTGCCTGCCTCCTGTTGCTTTGCAAGAAGCATCTTGTTCTTGTAGTAATCGGAGTTTCTGACTTTTGATCTGCGGCAATCCTTGGCAAAGTGACCTGTTTTGCCACAGTTGTAGCACATCGGTGGTCCTGGCTGACTTGATCCTTCAGCTTTAAATTTCCTTTCTTCAGGATTCCTCTCCACTAACCTTTTTCCTTCAGTCTGATATCTTCTATCTTCAGGTTTCTTCTCCTCTGTTCTCTTTCCCTCAAATCTCTTCCCTTCATACTTATTTCCTTCATATCTGCTTCCTTCAATTCTTTCCTTGTGAGCATAGTTGTTTGGTCCAGAAGAGTACCTCTGACTATTAGACGTTGGATTCTTGTAGAACTTTTTCTGAAATGCATTTGTCAGAAACTGCATTGCTTGCTGCATTTGTTCATTTTCATCCGAGTCAGAGACAACATCAGCTTCAGCTTCTTCTGATTCATACACAATCGTCTTGTTCTTCTTCTTTTTCACAACAAGAGCGACTGTGTCTTCAACTGTCTTTCCTTTTCTCTTTTCTGCTAGAATTTCATCCACCTCATCTTCATTTTGTCGGAGGGTTTCATACACCTCGTGAAGTGGAATCTCATTCAGGTCTTTTATCTGCCTCATCTGCCTGGAAAAACTTTTCCATTCTGGTTGTAGAATACTCAGGAATTTGATATTCAGCTCGATTTGAGATTTGTTGACCTTATTCTTGCTTAATTCGTTTAGCAAAGTCACAAACCTATCATATGTTCCCTCTAGAGTTTCTCCAGTTCTGCCTTTGAATTCTTCAAAACTGTGCAGGCAGTTAGAGATTTTCAGTTGGTTCCCAATCTTTGAACCCAACATCATTTTCTCTAGTTGATCCCACATTTGTTTTCCGGAGGCCTTGTAGCTGTCAATCTTTACATAGATTTCATTCGTAATCCCTTGTAGAATGTATGACTTGGCTAACATGTCGCCTTTTGCTCTTAGCTTATCATCACCTGTTAGATCTCCATAAGAAAGTGCATGTCGTACTTCTTGAGTACCTGCTGCTGGTTCCCTATATTTTGTTTCCATTAGGCCTTCTTCTAAGGATTGTTTGATGAAATCACCCAATTCCTGTCTTTCGATGAAGTTCAGGAACCGATCCTTCCACTGTTCGTATTCTCCTCTAAAGAGAACTGGTGGCTTGGTATCAGTTCCGATTGCAAGGGCTTCTCTGGATGTCATTTTGAATAAAATTCGAAGTCCAGAAAAACTTTGCGTTTTGAGAAGGTTTGCGCGAGAGGTTGATTGCGCAAAGTGAGGTTCGACCGATAAGACGAAAGAACCGGTAAAAATTAGTGAGACCGATAAATTAACAATTTTATATGAGAGTTAGATGAGAGTTAAATGTGAGTGGACCGAAATGAAAATTGAGTTTGCATGAAGGACCGAAAGTGTGAGAATGTGGAAATTTGTGTGAGTGGAATTTTGTGTGAGTGGGTTTTGAAAAGTGGACACGTGAGGTTTGGAATTAATTGTATGCAAATTGTGAGTGGGTGGAATCACGTGAGTGGGTGAGGAATAAGAGAAGTTCGACCGGAGGCAGTGTTTGATTCGACCGGAAGCAGTTTTCAAGTTCGACCGATAAGGATTTCAAGTTCGACCGGAAGTGGTTTTCAAGTTCGACCGGATAAAAGAATTCGACCGGAAGAGTTGTTTGACCGGGGAAGTGTAGTGGAAAAGTTTTATTCGACCGGGGAAGTGAGTTTTACTTTGACCGGATAAAAAAAAATACTCGACCGGTACAAAGTGGGATTTGACCGGAGAGTGTTTGACCGATACCAAAATTTTGTGAGATTCGACCGATAAAAAAAAATGATCTTCGACCGGTATTTGCAAGGGTCCGGTCGAATGCTTAAGACCGATAGAATGTAAAAACTAAGTTTCGACCGGTACGCTTAAGACCGATACGTCGTCTTCTCCGATTAAACAACCTGCAACTCTAAAATTAACCCAACTAGAGATCGATTTACCACACCAAACTTTGACAGAATGTTCTCCTTACCAACAACAACAATACACAACCTTTTGATTTCGAAAATAACCGCAAAATCAAGATTTTGATGATTGATCAGTGTTCTTCAAAAAAAATGAAGAACACAGAGAGTTGAAAATTTTGATTTGATCTGGATCAGCTCTGATACCAATTGTGAGTCCGTGATCGTTACCAGATAATCAAAACAACAAACAATAGAAGATAAACCAACCTGTTTCGATATATAAACGCGGATTACACGGTTGAGTTCTTGAGTTAAGCTCTGTTTTTTTCTCTCTTTTACACCTTTTTACTATGTGTTGTGTGTGTTAATTGTGTTGATCGATGTACAGAGAGAAAGAGATAATATATGTTTAAGATATTATCAAAACTTAATAAACTAATATTAAAACTAAAAACATAATATCTAAATAATAAATATCTAGATATTATAACTTTGACTTTATTACAGAATAGACCCTAGACTATTGTTGAGAGCGACTTTCAGCATTAACTTCAGATTGCGATCTTCGTTTTGGATGATCTTGAATCCAATGAGACTGTGTCTTAACATGGGGCTCGAGCTATCGGAGCCGCTCCTGGAGAGAGATCGATCTGAAATTCCACTTGACGCTCCGGTGGTAATCCAGGTAAGTCTTCCGGAAAGACATCCGGAAAATCCCGCACGACCTTCACGTTTTCCACCGTCTTCTTTTCCTTCTTCGCGTCCACTACGAATGCTAGATACGAAGGGTAACCCTTCGCTAAGATTTTTCGAGCCTTGAGAGAGGAGATTATAGGGTTGCAACCTTTTCCCTTCTCTCCATAGATGATGACCACATTGCTTCCCTCCAAAGGCACTTGAATCATCTTTTTAGAGCAAAAGATGTCGGCCTTGTGCCTCACTAACCAGTCCATGCCTATGACCACGTCAAAACCCCCTACGGCCATAGGTAGCAAATCTAACCCAAAAGGATTCCCATCGATTTCTATAGTGCAATTACAAAAACAGTCTCGGATGATTACTTAATCTCCATTCGCTATTTCTACTACTAACGCATCGGTAAGGACACTAATAGGAGTAGTGAATTGCTTACAGAAGATTTCCGACACAAAAGAGCATGTAGCACCCGAATCAAATAAAACACGAGCTGGCAAGGAGTTTACTACGAACGTACCCGAAACGACATCGGCGGTCTCCTTGGCTTCCTCGGTAGTCATTCGGAAAGCTCGACTCGGTGCCCTTGATGGTTGCTTGACTCTAGCCGTCGACCCTACAGAATTTCCACCGATTCCTCCCACTAACTTTGGGCAACTCCTCTTCATATGCCCCGATTCACCGCACTCATAACATACCGGCCCACGAAGGGAACACCCTCGAGTCGTGTGGTTCTTCTTACCACACTTGTTACACCCGACTGGCCCGGAGTGAGTTCTGGTAGTGCATGGTCCCGAGTGTTTTGACCCGAACTTGTGGCACCACCGATCCTCACGGCGTTGATCACTCGCTCTTCCATTAGCAAACGGCCTTGATTGACGCACGGGCCCAGATGGCGCTTCCCACTTTCGCTTCTCACTAACATGCCTCTTCTCTTCCTTTTCAGCGTTGATGTCATCTTCAACGAGCAAAGACTCCTCGATAACTTCTTGCAAAGTCAAACACTTATCATTTCTTACATCCGTTCGCATACCGGCCGGTAACCCTTGCTGATATGCTTTCATCTTCGACCTTTCATCGGGGACTAGATGTCCCACCAAGTTTAGTTTCTCCAAAAAGTGTTTGGAGTAGCCAACCACAGACAGGTTTCCTTTCTTCAGATCTCGGAACTCCCGCTCTAACTTGTCCAGCGAACGCTCGCTACAATACTTGTCCATAATCTTCTCTTTGAACACTGGCCAAGTTAACTTAGCCAGAACTTCAGGAGTGAGGATTGATCGAGTGAGGTTCCACCAAATCAAAGCCTCTCTCCAAAGTAGTTGAGAAGCAAACTTGACCCGTTGAGAGGGATCACACTCACTTGACTTAAAGGCCATCTCTACCTCCTTGAGCCAATACATACAAGCAACCGGGTTATCTGAACCCGCAAACTCCTTAGGGTGGCACCCTAGAAACGTCTTGTAAGTGCACCCCTTAGTCTTCGTCCGAATCCCTTCAGCGGATGGTTCCTCAACCGTTACCACATTTGGTCCACCCGACCCCACAATAATGTTTTCAGCCATCGTCTCAGGTTGTCGGTGGCTAGCGTCTCGATCCTCTAGGAGTTTCATGAAAAACTCTTGCTGTTGGGTCATAGCCGAAGTCATGGCCAACTGTTGTTGAGCCAGAGCCGCATTCATAGCCAACATCATGCTATCCCGAAGCCGGGTCTCCATGGTAACTTCCTCCAAGATGGCGGTACCTGTGTTGAGGTTCCGGTGTGGAATATGCTCAGGCCCTTCTCCCAAGATAAACCATACATAGTTCACTTAAACTAAAGCTCTGATACCAACTTGTAACACCCTAAAAATAGGGATAACAAAAATCAGAAAAACGGACATGAGGTATACTAAAATTGCCATAGCAAGAGCCTCCCAAAAAGGGGAAATATACAAATAACCTGTTTAATCACAAATCTGTAATTTAACGGATAAATAAACAACAACCAACTAATCTAATTTCTACATCTAGAAAAGAGATTACAAAAAGGGGTGTCATCTATAGACCCAAATCTTCCAAAAATAGTTCAAGTGCCAAAATCCCCAAGCTCTTGCCCAAAGCATCTAAACTTGCCTAGGAGTCGCGCCGCTAACACCTGAGATACACATCGACACCAAACAAGTGTTAGGCCAAAAAGCCTAGTGAGTCGAACAATAATAAGCATGCATGAACAGTTACAATTCTTATCAGCAGTTAACCAGTGTTCAATATATGTGGAGTCATTAGGGGAGACCCAAAGCACCAATTGAGCCCACCCCAAGAGTCAATATACCTTGATATATAAAAAAAATTAAAAAAATCTTCATTAAAATTAAAAAAAAATAAAAAACTCAACTTGGATCTTCAATCATCCTTACCAACTAACCAAATCAAATATATGATATATGATATATATATATATATATATATGTTTTCTTCTAAAGAAAATATGAACTATAGCAGCTTCGGCTGCAGGCTGCGAAGCCCTCCTAAAACCTATTGGTGCTTCCTCCAAAGACTATGTATTGGTTTAGTTCTTTTTTTATAAAAATATTGATGACTTATGACTAAAGCTAAGGAATTGGGCCCATATTGCTTGCAACTGGTTCATGGGGTTGGTTGTTGGGTCTGATTGTCACATGGGTGGGCCACTGGGCTTCTTTGTCACATGGGCCGAAGTTCTATTATATTTAAAAAAAAATAAAAAAAGCATGCTATATACAAGATTCGATCTTTGAATCTGCTACAGATAGATGCAAGCCATTACCAACTTGCCAATGTTTTCTTTTGTTTATAATGTCTTCTTTAATTTCTTTATTCTCTTTCCATCATATTCAGTCTTTCTACCAACTTCTGCATTAGTTCCGGTCTTATGTGAATCGAATTTGTAAAAACACAAAACACGAATATTGTATTTATGTGTGTTGAATTTACAAAGGATCTTAAATCACATAAATCGGGGCTCAGACGTGTGAGATATCATCGGAATGGCAAAACGTCGTAAAAATATCAAATGTATCTTTTTTGCTAATTTTTTGCTCCAAAGGGATCCGAACCAAAAATCCGGGTGTTACAGGTTGAACTTGGTGACTATGTGATTCATAGTGGAGGACTCAAGGTACAGACCGTGGGTGGTTGAACTTGATGTCCGCGTGAGCCATAGCGGATAATTTAAGCTATAGACCGTGGGTGGTTGAACTTGATGACGTTAGGCCATAGTGATTATTATTTCTAGTGAATGAGTATATCTATGATCAACGGATGACTCAAGCTATAGATCGTGGGTGGTTGAATTTGATGACCCTGTGATTCATGGTGGAACTCATTAACATAGATACGCGACTTACTTTGTGTTTCGCCACATTCTATGAATACGGGTTTCCACCGTTACCGAAATGTGTTATTTTTAGATAGTATATTATCCATGTTTTCGGTGGCATTTTGAGTATGGAGTGTATCATAATTTATGATAATGAATAATGAACCTTATTCATGTTTTCATATTTTGGATAACAGAGTTCTATCTATGTTTTCCATATTTGGTTATTAAACTTTATACAATGTTTGGGTGAGTATTGAGCTTTGCTTTTATGATAAAATGGGTGTTTGATCACTGAGTCTTCGTCATGGAAATGATAGATTTTGGGGAAAGTTGTTTTATATTAAATACATTTCATTTTGGGAAATTGGGATTTAAATAACATTCTTTCAGTTTTGTCATTTTATATTTAATATGAAAACTCTTGAACTCACTAGGTGTTAAGCCTAACTCTTTTTATTTGTCGGCATATGCATCATGTCCTTGTTGGGGAAAGGTACTAGCGACACTTTGAAGAGTTTAGTGCTAGTTAGATGCACGAGAAGGAATTAGTTATCCGAAGACGTCTTCTGCATTTAGAGATAGCAATTGTTGATGGGTTTAGTAACACCCGACATTTATTTAGTCTTTATATAAGACTTGATTTATTACTTGTTGAGGTTAAATCTAGAATTCCATTTGAGACATTTCATGTATTGATATGTAGAAAGAGATTTTATCCTTCATTTGATGTATTATTGAAAACTTTAAACTAGTTGCTCTTTCCAAAATTGAGGGTGTTACACAGAACCCCACTCAACTCTTACTAGGTGTGCCCCTACTTTTCCCTCTAAAACCTTCACCATCGTCCCTAACACCACGCTACCATAACACAGAACACTCACCTACGCACACCAACACCAACACACAACACACCCACACTCTTCATCTAACAGTCTTCGATTTACCTACAAACTTCTCTTTAAAACCCACAATACACACACATATATACACATACACACACATAAAAACACACATCGGAGCAATGGTGAGGGGGAAGGGATGGGGATCATTGATTGGAGCAATGGACGGATGGGGATCGTCGAAGCAGGCGAGGACGAGGATTGGGGGAAGATCATCGTCCCCAACAGATTTTAGTAAGGATAAAAAGACAAAATAACTAAAATACAAAACTTTTAGTATTATTATAAAGAACAATAATAAATGACCATTTTGTCCTTGGACTTAACAGAAATAATAAATGGCCGTTTGGTCTAGGGTGAAATCCAACAAAAAATGCATATCACAAGGACCAAATCCATAATTTACTCTTATGTTTTATTAAATTTTTTGGTTTAATCCCTTTAATTTTAAAATATTACAGTATACTCTTCTATTTTTAAAATTTTCAAAACGATAACACATAAAAAGTTACATTTGCCAACAACTAGCCTTGAACATGTGACCTCTATAGGTAGGAGCACCTGCTACTACAACCATCACACCAAATTCAAATTCTTACTATAAATTTGGTTTTACAAATATTTAAGGCACCCTTATAATTAAGCAGGTGCACTTTTACGACATGTCATTTTTTTCTTTTACAATAATCGATTGAGCAGGTGCACAGGACCCTGCTACCCTTGGTAGGTCCACCCTAGTCGTCTAGTTCCCAATGAAAAACTAATATACCCTCCATGAGATATATACATACAGTGGAACACACTGATACCGATCAATTTTGGTTTTTTATTTTTTATTTTTCACATCAAACCAGAAGAAAATACATGTATTTGACTTTGGTAGGTTCTTAAAGGTAGAGGTAAAATAACATATATTTTTATGTCATCCAAACGGTTTAAATATCAAATGATCATAGTTTAGATAAATGTCTTATTTCAGACATGTTTTTCACCTTGATGACTTGAAAAAAGCAACCTCTAAAGAGAGTCTATCCTTAACTTTTTCACCTTACAATAAAAAGTATCAAAGTTGTTTTCTCAAGTTCGACAATGGCTTTGATGCTTAATTGGTTAGCACCTCTTTCTTAAAGCAAAAGCATTATTTATTTGATATATTAATTAATGAGAACGATCAAAAAAATATATATATATATATATATATATATATATTCAAAAGATTTATAACAAAGAATAAATAAATCAATAATTAATTAAATTCCAAGCAATGCCATTATTTCACTATAAAACAATTTGCAATTTCTTGTGAATGTAACCAAAAGTTTCAAATCATAAAATTGCAAAAAAATATATATAGATATAGGGAAAATATTAAATAAAAAGCACAAAAATCTTGATAATTGTGAGAACCAATCCTTATTCATTTGAGTTTTATTTTAAACTACTATTTAGGGTGGTATTGTTGTTTTATGTGTGTTTGAATGTGGGGGTGTATTGTTTTAATATATGAAATGTACATACATATTATGTTTCATATGTAAAACAATGTTTATTTATATGAAATGACATTATATTTGACATGTGAAATAATATATATATATATATATATATATATATATTATATAAGGTCAATTTTTTTTAACTAACCCATTAGTCTTAACTGTGTTAACCAACCACAAGTCCACAACCGTAGATGCATCAGATCAAGGGCTAAGATTAAAACTGATTTTTATATCCTACCTTAATTAGTCTCACACGCCTAAGACTTTGTCCATATGCACAAAGGGGTAATTTGGTCAAAACACCGAAATCATAAACATGACAAGTGATTTTATCCATGTTAACTGGTCCGTATTTGAAGCAACTCTATCTACAGTAACTCCTTCCTGTTTTTGGTCAAACATGTAAAAAAATTTAGACTCTCAATTAGTTCAAGTTTTTAATTAAAATAATCTTGTTTTGCTACATATTTACACATATGCACTTGTACACATACGCACTTATGTGCATAATCTACACATGTACTTATAACTTATGCACATAATCTACGCATATGCACATAATGTACATAATCTACACATATGTGTACTTATGCACTTAAACTGTTTAAATACTATAAATATACCATGAATGTCATGTTGTTTAAATATGCACTTATGCACTAAAACTGTGCATATGTGTAGATATGCACAAATCATATATGTAATGTGTATATATGCATAAATTATATTATTTTTATACGTAATCATCAAGCAACTTTTCAAATAATACGTGTAACACCCTCAAATCTGGAAATAGCAACTTATTTAAAAATTTCTAAATACATCAATAAATGAATCATCTACAACCACGAATTCAGATTTAGCTACAATACACGTATACAATCTTATATATATACAGACTATAAGGGACGGGTGCTACTAATACCCATGCATAGTCACTATCTCCATAATGCGGAAGACTTCACCAAACACTTACTTTCGGATCTAGCTAAGGCTTTACTCCTCACAGGATTGCTAGAACCAACTCTCAACCTTGAAACCTGATGCACATGCCGACAAATAAAAAGGTTAGGCTTAACTCCTAGTGAGCTCAAGAGTTTTAACATGAGTATATATCTTGAAAAGAAAGAAATTCAATTTAAAGCAAGGTCCTTCGAAATATTACGCTTAAAAATGGTAACGACACATTTTCCCATAATATGCACGTTTAAAGGCAAAGCTCCCAAAACACACATTTCTTATATAACGCGCAACGCATAACTCACCCAAACGGGATCATAGTTCGACACTTATTTAGTAAAAAACTGAATAACCATTTATAACCCAAAGTATCCAAAACGCGGGCGGAACAGAATGCTCGACCCATAACTCAATATCAAAACCACATATTCCGTACGTCCGAAAACATGGACACTTGGTCCAATACTCACGCGACCGTAAGGAACCAATGACAATAAAATAAGACGTTCTTATATTTAACATACTTATAGCCAACAACGGGGGAAACCCGTATCCGTTGAGGGTGGAGGGAACACAAAAGTATACCACCCAAACAACGTTAATCGCATGACACCTCCCAACATCCCAGCCCGGTGTCCCTACGACTTCTTTACAAGTGTCACCCCAAGTTAGTTGACCTTGATGGATCATTCCGAAGAACTCCATCCCGAAGGCCCGACACACTTAAAGACTACCTCCCAGGCATTACTTCAAGCGGCGGAGGTCCTAGCGCCTACTATTCCGGTAGCACTAGCCGACTCAACCCTCCTAGCGATCACTTGTA
Organism: Arctium minus; assembly: GCA_954870635.1. Taxonomy (NCBI): domain Eukaryota; kingdom Viridiplantae; phylum Streptophyta; class Magnoliopsida; order Asterales; family Asteraceae; genus Arctium; species Arctium minus. Next base: position 36,487,277 of record OX941080.1, on the reverse strand, counting down.
AAGTTTCCGGTCATAAAACATAGGTAACGAAGTTCAACCCCGCAATACCCAATTGACCATCCAAGACAGACTGACTCACGTGCCTATGGATCCATTACACACTGTCTAACGTTACATGACTCCAATTGAAAGACCAAAGCTCCCAAAACATGTAACTCACCAATGACACAAATTAAGTGTCTTCATATCCAAAACCCACGACGGTTAAAAATCCGGACAAATGTCCACACGACTCGTTTAAGCCAATACCGAACTAAAGAGCTCAAAATCCGTTTGACCAATAATTACCGGTCTCCAAAATAGTGAAATGTCTTTAAATAACGTGTATGAAGACAAGTACCTCAAAGACTAGATTTACCCAAAACTCCATACGAGATGGGACTCAAGATTTCCAAAGTGTTTATGAATGCAAATACACGGAATGCATATAACATGAATTAGACTTTACTTGTACAAAATCGTCAAAGACGTATAACTCATAAAATAGACCTTACTTGTACAAAATCACCAAGAATACGTAATCCATGTTATTTAGTTGTTGCAAAAAATTAAAAACCCAATAGAAGCATTTTAAAAGGTTAACACAACCCAAGTTTACTAAGTAAGAAAACTTATCCAAATACTCACACTTTGACAAATAACTAAGTAAAACATATTTTACTTCTAAATACTCAAAACTTATCAGCAGTTAACCATTTCATGTAAAACACTTTAAAATACACATTTTGGCATGTACACCGTTTTCACAAATCAACTTGAACTCACCTTGCTAGATTTAGGCTAAATCTAGATTTCACCCAACGAGCTCTTTTGAAGATCTCTTGAATCCTCAAGCCGAAATCTTCCAAAAACCTAGATCCGAACATTTCAACCCATAAATACCCATAATCAACCATAAGGAACATTCTCCAAACATTATAAATCAAAATCCCAAACAATATCGAAAACCCTAATTTCTCCAAAACCACCAAATCCGAGATTTGGTATATCAAACACTAAGAGATCAACAATGGAGTATTTCAACCTTTAAAATCAAGAAATCTTACCACTAGAGACGATGAGACCTTCCGAGGACACCCATAACAATTCTTCAACCCAAACTCCCAAACACGAACTTTGGGGAAGATGAAGGTGGAGGTTCTTGACCATATCTTCCAATCTTTGTTGGGTGGTGGGGAAACACTTGGAATATCATGGATTTGGTGACTTGAGGGTATAAAACCGATTTTAGGGTTTGGGTTTAGGTTTCTAGAGAGAAAAGGGCGAAATGGGGGAAGTTGGAATGAGAGAGAGGCTGAAAATTCGACTTTATGCAACTCTGCAGTCCGCCGGCGACATTGCCACGCGACTATGCCCTTGGCATAGTCGTCGGGCATAGTCACCCGAAGGGGAGTGCCTGTGGTACCATTCTCACGACTGTGCCACGCGAGAGTGACACCCTGTCACAATCGCGGGCATAGTCACCCAAAGTGTACTGAGGGTCCAAATTCCGACTTTTTCAACGACAAAGCTCCCGATACTCTGAGGGACTTATACAAAGCATTTCCCCAACAAAACCCCACTGATTACAAGTCACAGAAATGTCCGGGTGACATTTACTTACCGAAATTACGGGTGTTACAATCCTCCCAACCTTAGAATGATTTCGTCCTCGAAATCACTCCTCTCGATGGAACACCGCCAGTTGAAAAGGTTGTCCTTAATCCATTTGCCAAAACCGCTACCACGACCCTTACACCGATATTCACGTGTGCTGCTCCTCTTGGGCACAACATACTCATAACTGAGCGAAGACTGAACTCTCCAAAGTAATCTTTTACCCCCAAAGTTACAGTCGTCTCCCAACCTTGGATGACAATTACCACCTCCAGGTAACTTATGACTCCAAGTCTCACTGACCGATCTCCTTCGGATCTAAACGATCCCGGACCCAACATCAAAGATCATAACCACACTTTCAAATCCTCTTATTTCACTGATCCATTCCTAATATTTATAAAGACATTCTTCCAAGGCGCACCAAAATGTCTTTTATGCATCCGATTAACACAGATTCGGTTGTCACTCAACTCCGATTCAACACCAATCTCACAACATTCCTAAAGTAACATCCTTATCACCACAGGAATGCTTGGGTACCTCGATACTCAATCTTCCATACCCAAACTCCTTTCAAAATCCATATAAAATATCGAAAGGTCACTATTTTCCATAATCCAACCAGGTTACATCCATCCATTCCAAGATCCATTGACCTCAAGAAAACAAATCGACGCCTAGGACTAAACGGTGACCTCGAAAATGTGGACATCTCGCCCAAAATCCCATTCCAGACGGGTTGTCGCACTAAGGTTGATACCTAATCAGAGAGCTAAAATTTCAAATCTTACAACTCTAGCAGATAGATCACCAAAATTTCCTTTAATCGCGGAACCCGCTAAGACGGTACATCAACCACATAAGCCATGGTGTCACACCGACGAGCAAACCACCAAAACGAAACCCAATCTAATTGCCAATAGTCACCTAACACTTTAACTCGCATGATCACCGAAGCATAAAATCGCCCCTTAAATAACCGGGAGGACTTAAGTCTACTAATTCCATTAATCGAGAACACCGATTCAACACTAAAGCTCAAGATCCAAGACTGACCGCAAGGCGGATCCTCCGACGCTTCGAATCCCAAGGACTTCCTTAGTCCTTAATTACAACTCCTTTTTCTACGGGTTTAAATCTATAGGTCTACTGAGTTCAAGGTTTTCGACCAATATACAAATTTGAAATTTATAAAACTTTCAAATACATAAGCTTTTTAACAATTAACCGCGCGGTAAAAACACACTACCGTTTACTCGATAGGTTTCAAAATTGACTATCGACACAGCGCATACGAACCATTTCCAAAACTCATTTGTTCAATACTTACGATAGCAAAGACAATAAATAAACATGCAACAAAATTTTCAAACGGACTACCATGGTCCTAGTAATGCATCAATTTATACTATGCATATGAAAGATCACTTTCCGTACTATAACATGTGCAATAAAAGTTTGTACAATTCCCAAAAGAGACATTCACAAATTAAATTTAAAGTTCTGACTTCCCAACCCAAAAGTCATTGCGACATAAAATTATTAACAACTCCATATGCAACAGTTTATTCTCCAAAGTTCGGTGAAATGATAAGAATGCAAATAATTCTCAAATCGAGTTTAAAACTTTAAGTCGCCTCGATAAAACACATTTGACCAAGATGGTAACTACAACGATATGCAATTCGAAAATTCATTTCATGTATTGCGGAAAATTTATAACAACAAGGTCAACAAGCGAAGCACGCTTAGATTAAAATTTAATATAAGACAACATAAATATTTCGCATATTTACTCACGCGAGTGAAAGTCGGATTCAACCCAAAAGTATGCACCTATACTCGTGTGAAACTCAAGATGCAATCATGCGACATTTAGATTTTTCAAGGTGCCTCTTACGGTTGCAAAAGTGTAGATGCAAGACTCGCATGAAGCAAGGTATCAAACAAAACTCGTAAATTAATGCACACAATAATGCCAATCTACACGTTCCAAAATTTCTTTTTATTACGCGGTTTGAATGGTCATAAAATAAAACGCCATAAACCCAACTAAACTTTCATAATTTTATTGACGGTAAAATCAAGCGGTGTCAAATATCTGTTTCCCGACATAGGAGCGTAAAACGACAATAAGTCTAAAAAGGTTTAAAAAAAAAATTAAAACCACCACGTAAGATAAAGTGACCCTTTTTAACAAAACTCTCATGAGATACGACACTCAAAAGCTCGCAAATTAAACGACATAAAGTTAAAACTCACGCATCTCAAAATACACTTACGAACCCAAAAAGATCGCAAAACTATACCCCATAAAATTAAACACGACTCATACAGACTAAAATTACACAGAAAATCCCGACTCAAGAACAACGGGACAACTCTTCCTTTAAAACCTTAACATACGTGGAGGAGATCCAATGTCAAGGTTAAAAATTCTACAGTCATTTGCCCAATACCACATGTGGTATTAAAATACGGATTTTAAGATGTCCAAAGATAGCGTTAAACACAAAACAGGGACGGAGAGATTTTCAATATAAATTGCAACCACGAGAAACAGAACTATTTCATGCAAGATTAAGCTCACAGTTTAAAATCTGATGAGGGCTAAATGTTCTACTAAAAATTTATAATCCAAAACACTTTAAGTTTGGCGAACATGAGAAACAATTTATGCAAACTCATTTTAGAAATAACTTTAGTGCATGAATTTGGTCGGCATTCACCCCTCTGGACTACGCTTCTCAACAACCCGACATACTAATGTCATCCGGGTGTATCAAGCATCTTAGGACAACAATCTCAATTTCCTACTATTGTCATCCGGATACTCCACATCTTAAAGCAACACTCGGATATTTCATCGGTTCACCTTACAATCTCTCCTTGTATAACGTCAATTCCATAAGCTCAAGGTTCTACTCCAACCAATTATTCTTACTCAAGACGATCAACTTAACGCATTCAACGCACTTAACTATCACTTCAACGTGACATTGCTATAGACATCCACGTTTCCTTAGATTACTCACTTAGAAACCTTCTCACTAACCCAACGGTAATCATACCAAGGTAGTTCAAGTATACACATGTAGTATGTAGGTTCACCATAACACTGGCCAGGTGCCATTATGAACGTACCGCACATGCTCATCCTTGCGACCCTCGACAAGTTTCCCGTTTCTAGTGACTCGATCAACTCCATAATATCTTATCTTAAGGTTCATAATGTGCAACTTCACTTACAATCACTTATAAAAACGCTAGTTTGAGTCTAGGCATCCTACAATCAATACCTAATTCCTTCAAACTTAAGCTCTGATACCAACTTGTAACACCCTCAAATCTGGAAATAGCAACTTATTTAAAAATTTCTAAATACATCAATAAATGAATCATCTACAACCACGAATTCAGATTTAGCTACAATACACGTATACCATCTTATATATATACAGACTATAAGGGACGGGTGCTACTAATACCCATGCATAGTCACTATCTCCATAATGCGGAAGACTTCACCAAACACTTACTTTCGGATCTAGCTAAGGCTTTACTCCTCACAGGATTGCTAGAACCAACTCTCAACCTTGAAACCTGATGCACATGCCGACAAATAAAAAGGTTAGACTTAACGCCTAGTGAGCTCAAGAGTTTTAACATGAGTATATATCTTGAAAAGAAAGGAATTCAATTTAAATCAAGGTCCTTCGAAATATTACGCTTAAAAATGGTAACGACACATTTTCCCATAATATGCACGTTTAAAGGCAAAGCTCCCAAAACACACATTTCTTATATAACGCGCAGCGCATAACTCACCCAAACGGGATCATAGTTCGACACTTATTTGGTAAAAACCTGAATAATCATTTATAACCCAAAGTACCCAAAACGTTGGCGGAACAGAATGCTCGACCCATAACTCGATATCAAAACCACATATACCGTACGTCCGAAAACATGGACACTTGGTCCAATACTCATGCGACCGTAAGGAACCAATGACAATAAAATAAGACGTTCTTATATTTAACATATTGATAGCCAACAACGGGGGAAACCCGTATCCGTTGAGGGTGGAGGGAACACAAAAGTATACCACCCAAACAACGTTAATCGCATGACACCTCCCAACATCCCAGCCCGGTGTCCCTACGACTTCTTTACAAGTGTCACCCCAAGTCAGTTGACCTTGATGGATCATTCCGAAGAACTCCATCCCGAAGGCCCGGCACACATAAAGACTACCTCCCAGGCATTACTTCAAGCGGCGGAGGTCCTAGCGCCTACTATTCCGGTAGCACTAGCCGAATCAACCCTCCTAGAGATCACTTGTAAAGTTTCCGGTCATAAAACATAGGTAACGAAGTTCAACCCCGCAATACCCAATTGACCATCCAAGACAGACTGACTCACGTGCCTATGGATCCATTACACACTGTCTAACGTTACATGACTCCAATTGAAAGACCAAAGCTCCCAAAACATGTAACTCACCAATGACACAAATTAAGTGTCTTCATATCCAAAACCCACGACGGTTAAAAATCCGGACAAATGTCCACACGACTCGTTTAAGCCAATACCGAACTAAAGAGCTCAAAATCCGTTTGACCAATAATTACCGGTCTCTAAAATAGTGAAATGTCTTTAAATAAGGTGTATGAAGACACGTACCTCAAAGACTAGATTTACCCAAAACTCCATACGAGATGGGACTCAAGATTTCCAAAGTGTTTATGAATGCAAATACACGGAATGCATATAACATGAATTAGACTTTACTTGTACAAAATCGTCAAAGATGTATAACTCATAAAATAGACCTTACTTGTACAAAATCACCAAGAATACGTAATCCATGTTATTTAGTTGTTGGAAACATTCAAAACCCAATAGAAGCATTTTAAAAGGTTAACACAACCCAAGTTTACTAAGTAAGAAAACTTATCCAAATATTCACACTTTGACAAATAACTAAGTAAAACATATTTTACTTCTAAATACTCAAAACTTATCAGCAGTTAACCATTTCATGTAATACACATTTTGGCATGTACACCGTTTTCACAAATCAACTTGAACTCACCTTGCTAGATTTAGGCTAAATCTAGATTTCATCCAACGAGCTCTTTTGAAGATCTCTTGAATCCTCAAGCCGAAATCTTCCAAAAACCTAGATCCGAACATTTCAACCCATAAATACCCATAATCAACCATAAGGAACATTCTCCAAACATTATAAATCAAAATCCCAAACAATATCGAAAACCCTAATTTCTCCAAAACCACCAAATCCGAGATTTGGTATACCAAACACTAAGAGATCAACAATGGAGTATTTCAACCTTTAAAATCAAGAAAGCTTACTACTAGAGACGATGAGACCTTCCGAGGACACCCATAACAATTCTTCAACCCAAACTCCCAAACACGAACTTTGGGGAAGATGAAGGTGGAGGTTCTTGACCATAGCTTCCAATCTTTGTTGGGTGGTGGGGAAACACTTGGAATATCATGGATTTGGTGACTTGAGGGTATAAAACCGATTTTAGGGTTTGGGTTCGGTTTCTAGAGAGAAAAGGGCGAAATGGGGGAAGTTGGAATGAGAGAGAGGCTGAAAATTCGACTTTATGCAACTCTGCACTTCGCCAGCGACATTGTCACGCGACTATGCCCTTGGCATAGTCGCCGGGCATAGTCGCCCGAAGGGGAGTGCCCGTGGTACCATTCTCGCGACTGTGCCACGCGAGAGTGACACCCTGTCACAATCGCGGGCATAGTCGCCCAAAGTGTACTGAGGGTCCAAATTCCGACTTTTTCAACGACAAAGCTCCCAATACTCTGAGGGACTTATACAAAGCATTTCCCCAACAAAACCCCACTGATTACAAGTCACAGAAATGTCCGGGTGACATTTACTTACCGAAATTACGGGTGTTACAATACGGTCAAGATTGTTTACATAATTACCCTGATTAAATATTTAATTATAATCAAAAGATAAAGACAAATAATAAAAATAAATAACTACCAAAGTTAAAAAGGAGAAACATATAGAAATAATGCATGAAAAGAAATCTTGAATTAAAATACCAAATATATCCCCCATTTCATAAGTCAGACATGAAAAACAACATAAATGAAAAATGGATTGTGATTGGTTGACATTTATTTAACATGGATAGGACTAATAAAATGGTTAACAAATAAATGTCTCTCTCTCTCTCTCTCTATATATATATATATAAATGATTTTCGCAATTCTCAACATATTTCAGTTTTTCATTTGATTTATCCCATGTTGCTTTCGTTATCATGTTAATCAATAATAAATATGTTTTACCAAAGTTATTTAAAAAAATTCGTTTTAAAATTATCAATTAAAATCATTTTTGTAACTCAATGTTATTTTGTTAAATCTAGTGTAAACAGGAAAATGAAATTAACACAGCTTCTCATTAGATAAAAAAATCCAAAATTTATATTTAAATAGAATGAAAATTATAATATCTGTAATTATACACACATATACATGAATAATTAAAAATGATAAATTGTTTTGGCGTTTTTTGGAAATACAAGCCTTTAGAAAGAAAAATCCATTGTACAAAAAATTATTGCAACAACACAAAGTAATATCCCAAGCGGGTTTTTTTTGTTATACCTATTTAGGATATGTTTTTGACCAAAATGATTTGTTCATCAGCTAACTTATCAGTTATCAGCTATCAGCTAGTTAATCAACCACTAGCTAGTTTATTAATCACCAATTAGCTTATCAGTTATTAACTAGCTTAAGACTAGACTGATAAGGTAGGTTATCAACTAGTTTGTCAAACATAGTGCTTAGGTATTGTTTGACAAAAATAAACTAGTTTATGTTTTGAATACACGTTTGGTTGGACACTAACTAGCTTATAAGCTATCTTATTGATAAGGTATTTGGAGTAGTTTATGAAAAAAAAATTGTGATTTTTTTCAGTTATACTCTCATTAATATTAATTATTATTTAAATATTAATTATTAATAATATTAATGGAAATAAATTGTTACTAACATTAATTAATAGTAATTAATATTAATTGAAAATTCTTAATTAATTTTAATCATACATGCATTTTATTTTTAAATTATTTAGAATTATTTTTAATCATATCAATTATTTTCATATTTTTTTTAATTATTAGTCAATATATTTTAGTTATCAACTACTATTATTTTCTTAATTTTATTCAATTATTTATTTATTTTCTAATTTTTTTTAACAAATTCAAAATTTATAGTATATATATATATATAATACTAAATTTTAAATTATTTTAATTAACATATTATATTATTTAATTTCAAATAATTTCAAATTAATATCAATATATAATTAAAATTTATATTATAATTTTCAGATAATATTAATTAATATTTATTATTAATAATAATAAATTTTAATATTTAGTATTTATTAATAATAATTAATATTTATTTATAATTAATAGTTAATATATAATCATTAATGTAAATGAGGGAATAATTTAAATAATCACAAAAAACTCTTCATAAACTCTTCCATTTAGCAGCTTATAAAAAAAACTACTTTATTTTCATCCAAACATGTACCCATAAAATAAACTAATTTATAACCCACTTTATTTTTACCAAACGATGTCATAGTCGTAATATATTAAAGGGAATTTAATTAAAATACCCTTTTTTGAAAAATCAGTACCCAAAATGCCCCAAATCTTGTAATTTTTGCCAAAATACCCCCTAGGTCCGCGTTTTTCACTGTTACACGCGGACCTGGTACGCGTTTTGGCCGCGTTCACTGTTACACGCGTACTCGAGCCGCGTTTTGGCCGCGTTTCCCCCTACACGAGGACTTGGTCCGCGTTTGGTCCGCGTTTGGTCCGCGTTTGGTCCGCGTTTTTTCAAAAAAACGCGGACTGATACTGTTTGGGTCCGCGTGTGGGTCAAAACGCGGGGTGGGTACGCGTTTACACTGTTGCACGCGGGGTTGGTCCGCGTTTCAGCCATTATGTCCGCGTCTTGCGGTGATTGAATTGTCAAATTTAATATATATTTACAGTTTATACCCCTATAATTATTTAGTTAGTTTACTTTATACCTTTTACTTTTCTATTATTCATTTTATACTTTTATCATATTAACACACATAATCGTATATTAACTAAAATACGTTAAAAAAATACGTTTTAATTTTAACAAGTTACACCATTATAATCGTCTCCTCGAAACCTTCGAAATGAGCCCAATATTGAATATTTTTGGATTTAATTATTTTATTATATATCATATGTACTAACATAAAACGTATGAAACGTATGCATATATATATATATATTTTTTTACCATAAAACATAAAACGTATTATATATCATATATACTACATATTTTTGGACAAATTATTCATAATTTATGTTATTCTTCTTTTTATCATTTTACTAATAACGATATTTTTAGTCCAATGGGTAGGATATCGTTATTTTTACTAAAATATCGTTATTTTTAGTCCAATGGTAGGATATCGTTATTTTTACTAAAATATCGTTATTTCTAGTCCAATGGAAGGATATCGTTATTTTTACTAAAATATCGTTATTTCTAGTCCAATGGAAGCATATCGTTATTTTTACTAAAATATCGTTATTTCTAGTCCAATGGTAGGATATCGTTATTTTTACTAAAATATCGGTATTTTTAGTCCAATGGTAGGATATCGTTATTTTTAGTCCAATGGTAGGATATCGTTATTTTTACTAAAATATCGTTATATTTAGTCCAATGGTAGGATATCGTTATTTTTACTAAAATATCGTTATTTTTAGTCCAATGGTATGATGTCGTTATTTTTACTAAAATATCGTTATTTTTAGTCCAATGGTAGGATATCGTTATTTTTACTAAAATATCGTTATTTCTAGTCCAATGGTAGGATATCGTTATTTTTACTAAAATATCGTTATTTCTAGTCCAATGGTAGGATATCGTTATTTTTACTAAAATATCGTTATTTCTAGTCCAATGGAAGAATATCGTTATTTTTAGTCCAATGGTAGGATATCGTTATTTTTACTAAAATATCGTTATTTCTAGTCCAATGGAAGGATATCGTTATTTTTACTAAAATATCGTTATTTCTAGTCCAATGGAAGAATATCGTTATTTTTACTAAAATATCGTTATTTCTAGTCCAATGGTAGGATATCGTTATTTTTACTAAAATATCGGTATTTTTAGTCCAATGGTAGGATATCGTTATTTTTAGTCCAATGGTAGGATATCGTTATTTTTACTAAAATATCGTTATATTTAGTCCAATGGTAGGATGTCGTTATTTTTACTAAAATATCGTTATTTTTAGTCCAATGGTAGGATATCGTTATTTTTACTAAAATATCGTTATTTCTAGTCCAATGGTAGGATATCGTTATTTTTACTAAAATATCGTTATTTCTAGTCCAATGGAAGAATATCGTTATTTTTACTAAAATATCGTTATTTCTAGTCCAATGGAAGAATATCGTTATTTTTACTAAAATATCGTTATTTCTAGTCCAATGGAAGAATATCGTTATATATATATATATGCATACGTTTCATACGTTTTATGTTAGTACATATGATATATAATAAAATAATTAAATCCAAAAATATTCAATATTGGGCTCATTTCGAAGGTTTCGAGGAGACGATTATAATGGTGTAACTTGTTAAAATTAAAACGTATTTTTTTAACGTATTTTAGTTAATATACGATTATGTGTGTTAATATGATAAAAGTATAAAATGAATAATAGAAAAGTAAAAGGTATAAAGTAAACTAACTAAATAATTATAGGGGTATAAACTGTAAATATATATTAAATTTGACAATTCAATCACCGCAAGACGCGGACATAATGGCTGAAACGCGGACCAACCCCGCGTGCAACAGTGTAAACGCGTACCCACCCCGCGTTTTGACCCACACGCGGACCCAAACAGTACCAGTCCGCGTTTTTTTGAAAAAACGCGGACCAAACGTGGACCAAACGCGGACCAAACGCGGACCAAGTCCTCGTGTAGGGGGAAACGCGGCCAAAACGCGGCTCGAGTACGCGTGTAACAGTGAACGCGGCCAAAACGCGTACCAGGTCCGCGTGTAACAGTGAAAAACGCGGACCTAGGGGGTATTTTGGCAAAAATTACAAGATTTGGGGCATTTTGGGTACTGATTTTTCAAAAAAGGGTATTTTAATTAAATTCCCAAAGTTAAAATTGGTATATTCGTAAAATACAAGGAAACAGAACCAAACAGTGGGAGTCACATGGTATATCTAAGGGAATCAGGATCTGATCTGATGTTATATTTCTTCTGGCGTTGTCGCCAAGTGGCCAACTACTCACAAGACAATATTCCAAACTCCATCATCAAGCCAAGTAAAGTAATCCAACGAGTCAAATCTCAAAGTCAAACTAATTATTTTCAGAACTCAAAATCAGAATTTGATTCAAATTAAACAAGAGACATTTTATAACAATCCTCTTCTGTACGCTAAATAAATAATCATAAATGTCCAGACCAGTTTGTACATAAGACACTGAAGATACCAGCCATGAAAACCCAATGACCTAAAAAGACTCGAATTAACAATCCATAAAGAGCCCCAAACCTAGCATTTATCTGCCAGTTGAGCTCACCCTCGAGGTTATTTTTTTACATTTATAATATACTAATATAACTAAAAAAGGCTCAAAATTCAAATAGAAGCATCCTTGGAATTTAACAAAAAATGATATGTTTGACCAAAAAAGTCAAAGCACCTGGAAAGCAAATAACTAAAAAACCTTCCAATTAAATGTTCAAGAAACATAGACCAAAAAAATTAAAGCATCTTCAGTATGAACATCAAATGAGATTAATACAACTTCAAGAAATAACTTTAACCTGCAGCGATTGGTAAACGGTTGGAGTCGCACACGTTCGGATAACGTCCGAAATTATTAAAACCGCGTCTCCTTCCTTCAACATCCCTTTTGCTTTTATGAGGTCGGTCGTTTTGGCAATGTTAGCCTCCATGTCATCCGATAACTCAATGAGAACGGGTGTGACTCCCCATTGCAAATTCAGAGCCATTTGTGTGCTTTTCTCGTTTGTGAACGCAAATATTGGAGGGTTTGGTCGGTTGCGTGACAAAAGCGATGCCATCTTCCCGTGCTTCGTGTACACAAAAATGGCATCCACTCCGAGGTTATTTGCTGCACGTAGAGACACAGAGAGGTCTTAGATATTTGTCGTTTTTGTCCTTGAAACAGATTCCAAGTTAAAAGTTGCTTATTTAACCAAAATCGTCGGTATAAATAAATTGATGGTATTAATTTGCGTTCACAAGATTCTTTACTTGTCGACATCGAAGGATATTTAGATTTTCGATACAAGACAGAAAGAAGAGAGTTGGAATACTCCCTCTGTCCTAAAAATAAGTGTTCACGTTTCTATTTTAGTTTGTCCCATGTGCCTACTTTCAAAAGTGTCTACTTTTCAATTCTACCCTCAAATATGAGATAGAGAAATTCACTGCTCCCTCTGTTATTAAAGGGTAAAATTGTCATTTAGTCGATTAAAAATTGTAATAATTATATATTTCTAAAATGGTGTGCCTTTTTTTTATTGTGGACATTTATCTTCAGACAAATGGGATTATTTACTAGTCTTGCTTTTTTTCCTTTTCTGCTCACACTTTTGCACAAAGCCAGGGCCCTTCATGGAAATAGCCGCTCCATTGTTTGGTCTAGAAGAGACAGATCTGCATACATCTCACCCTCCAGATACTACTTTTGAGTAGGATATACCAGGTTCGTTTGGTTTATTCAAAAAAGTTGATTAAAGCTACTTTCAAACTTAAAAAGTAGCAACTTTCTAGGGACCGAAAAAGTGGAAAAAAAAGTAGAATTACCCATTCGCCCAGCGCAGTTACAGATCTGCTCAGCAATCTGATCAGGCAACGAGACTCCAAGTTTATGTTCAGGAACAGATGGCCGCTGGTTCTCCTCACGGCTCCATAGTTCCATTCGGCTGCTAGCCATACACAACACAGACAGAGCCTTCTCTCCAAAAGATCCAATCGCCGACTCACCAGAAAGCATCAAGGCATCAGCATACTGTCGAACTGCCTCGGAAACATCTGCAACCTTTTCTCACATGAAAACAATCCGCCATTATTTAAACACGATTACTGAATTTGCAGGGTGGTTCTTTCTTAAACTAGAGGAGCATCTCCAACACGATTTCTAAATTAAATTACCTCAGCTCGTGTGGGTGTAGGATACTCGATCATGGATTCCAATAGTTGTGAGGCCACGATCACCGGCTTGTTCAGCTGCCTACAGAGATCGATGATTTCCTCTTGGACAGTCGGAATCTGCTCAAGCGGTATTTCGACTCCAAGATCACCTCTTGCCACCATTATTCCATCTGAGGCCTCCACGATCTCTTCGAGTTTGTGTAGAGATTCCAAACTCTCTATCTTAGCCAAAACCTTAATCGATCTGGGAATACAAACATTCATATTTTAATACGGTTAAGAAACCCTCAAAGACCCCACCTCTGGGTGGGACATACCGAGTTCGTTTCGTTTGGTTCCCATTTTGTTAAGTTTATAAACTGCTCTACTCTTTTGGGTAGTGGTCAAGTCTGTATACGTCTTACTCGGTGGGACATACCGGGTTCGTTTGGTTGCATAAGTTTCTGAATGTGCACTTACTTATTTTTGGTGGATAAGTAATTCTTTAAATGCTTGACTGCATCCGCGTCTTTAACGAATGACATGGCGATAAAATCAACGCCTTCAGAAATTCCAAACTCGATGTCGGACCAATCCTGTTAATCATACGTCACGAATAAAATTAATCTGGAATCGACTTCAAAACATGCTAGAATATATTCATGGTATTGTTGCTCAAAATAACAAAATGCGTATAATTGGAATGGAGGAAGTATTGCAAGGATACAAGTGGGGGAAGACGGACAATTGGTACATAGATACCAAGATCCATTGATTCTAAAATCCTACGTATATTGTGTATAAAAATCAAACCAAACCATATGACCTCTATGGGTTTACCCCAAATAGTTGAGCAGATTTCAAGTCAGTATTCCTCGAATTGCATTCCGAAACTATAATGGGCTGTTTGGTTCATAGAATTGGAAGGAATTTGAAGCTAATTCATCTGCACTGTGAACCAAACGCCCCCATTATAAGAGTAATAGTAGAAGCTAATTCTATCTCAAACAAATTTAAGCAACTTAGGAATTCTAGTTATATGATCGCAGTGCAGATGATTTAGTTAAAGTTCAAACTAAGTTTACTGATCACTTAGGGGGTGTTTGGTTCACATAATGGAATTTGATGGAATTGGAATTCATCGAAGGAATTTGACTTTGAAGGAATTGGAATGGAATTTAATGGAATTTGACCACATGTTTGGTTGGTTGGAATTCAATTCCTTCACTAAAGCCAATGATGAATTCCTTAGATTGTGGAATTCAATGGAATTGGAAGGATTCCATCGCTTTCATTCCGTGAACCAAACATGGGCTTGGAATTTGGTCAATGGAATTGGCCATTCCAATTCTTTCAAATTCCTTCCAATTCCATGAACCAAACAGCCTCTTAGGCTACCGCATTCACGTACTTTGAGACCAACAAAATAGATTTTGCATATGACTCGAAATCTGAATAAAGAATACTAGAATAGTGAGAGATCAATGGCCGAGGTGGCACTTACTAGATGAATTGTGCAAATCAGTGGGAGATCAATGGTTGTAGTTGACAGTGGAATAAAGAGTACGAAAAATAACAAAGATTAATCAATAAAGTAATACACACACACACATATATAATCAAATGAGGACCTCATATATTGTGAGAACTGGTGCATCATGCGTTATTTCACATAAACAAAATCTAAGGCTAAGATTTAATGTATAGACTAACATATATTTGTTTCATAATGTGAAACTCTTTTTACGTGTTTGTGTTCACTTGTATAAATGTAAAAAAGTTTCATATTTGTGAACAAGTACATGTAAAAGAATCATATTGTGAAACAAATATATGTTAATCAATACCTTAAGTTCTAGTATTAGATGAAAAGGAAAAACATGTGAAACAAATATATGTTAATGAATCCCTTGAGTTCTAGCATTAGATGAAAAAAAACATGTGAAACGATACCTTAAAGTACAAGTTCTCACGGTTATCATAACATTCAAGGTTCTCATTTGATCATTGCCCCTATATATATATATATATGAAAATTATATCGATGATCTCTAAAACCCAAAAATTGCCATGTTTGTAGTACACATCATAGATATAATCCTAATATCGGAACAAGATCTAATAATCACCTTTGTTGATAACGTTGGAAGCTCATGATGTTTCTCGACAAGTTTTCCATCTCTCCAAAAGCTCAATTTAGCTCGAGGCAAAAGTAGGCCAGGATCAATACACTTACAACGTAAGTCATTACCAATCCTTTCAATAACTTCAAAAGTCGCCATTCCTCCATCGACCACAAGCTCATCGCCCTCTTTAATTCCTGATACAAAAAGCATACGACATCAACAACAAAATCTATTCTCATCACAATTAATTATAAATTTACAAAAAACGTCTTTGGCCCAACAGTACCAGTGTTACAAGTAGAGCTTAACCACTTCACTAGTATTTGTGGTATGTAAATATTAGGGAAATTGACTCAAATAGCCAAAATACGCATCCAAATTATCTTTTAGCCATCCCTCTCCCAATTTTTCATTTTTGTCACTACCTCCTCAATGAACAGGTCTGCAAATGTAACATTTTTTTCCAGATTCTACCCACTTCCACAATATTGCAGAAGTGCCACGTGTCACCACCAGATCAACCCACGTGCCACCCATGTGGGCTCGACATGATATTGCGGAAGTGTCATTGCGGAGGTAGTGACAAAAATGCAATCTCGGGGAGAGGGATGGCTAAGAAACCAATTTGGATTTGTATTTTGGCAGTTTAAGTCAATTTCCCTAAACATTATATTATATACTTCAAACAAAATCAGAACTAAAGAATAATAATCATGTGAGCCATACAACCTTCAGCAAAACCTTCATAGCTTGCTTGCACCGTAAACGGGCGACAACCCTTGAATTGTTCGGTAGTGAAGAACCAAATTGATCCATCCTAACGAATTCCGATCACAACAAAAAGACCATCAAAAATTCAAACTTCATACTGTTCCTATTGCATATCAATAACAGATTTTAATAAAGAAATTAAACAGAAAGTTTTTAACATACTTCTGCTTTGACAGAATACGGAGCTCCGTGATCAGCAACATGAATTTGACTACCTTCCGTATCAATCATCACAGAAACACAAAACCCTAATTCATGGTTCAACTTCTTGATCTTTCTAATTACATCTTCATGCCAATCTCTAGTATTATGACACATATTAAGCCTAGCTACATTCATTCCTCCCAATGCCAATTTCTTCAATTCCTCATAAGAACAGCACGATGGCCCAACCGTACACACCAGCTTCGTCTTCCTCATTCCCAAAAACCCCTTTTCCCTCAATTCAGTCTCTGTTACAACATCAAGGCCCAATTGGTTTTCCTTTTTTGATTCCTCAACAATGGGAGCAACCTGCATCACGGCCCTGGTAGCAAAACTTTCGAATTTGCTGCCGTTAAACCCAATTGTTCGAGGTAAAACCGAAACACCAAATACCCGTTTCCCCAAATGGATACCCGAAGCTTTCGCAATTGGGTAATTGGAGAGGAGAGCTAAATCGGCAGACATTGAATGATGAATTGGGTGACAAAGTGAGATTAAGAATTGGGTTTTAAGGGGATGATTTGATGACAAAAGTGATGCGATTGTTTACTCCGCAGGGGTTTGTATTTACGAAAAGAAAGATTTATGGGTTTTACGATGAAATTGAAAATTAGGTAGGAATACGAAGGTAATTGTAGCAGAAGAAACAAAATTGGGGCAGGTTTTTACAGGTAGGAAAGCTCCTTTGTTCGGCTGGCTACCCCAGTCACGAGGTCGGAGGAAAGGGACCAGTTGAAAAATGGCGGAAATTTGGGGCTAAACCCTAAATTAGATATTACTATCTTTTAAATTTATAATTTCTTATTGTATTTTTGTAACTTTTAAAAATATCATGTTTAAACTTTAAATAATTAATTAATAAATACGTTTAAATACATAATAGATATTGAGTTTTATTAATTATAAGAACATATTTTTATGAATTTCAGATTTTTGAAATAAATAATGGACTAATTTTCATTCTTATTTACGATAAAATTTTGAGTCTTATGGGTACATTGCTAGTAATTTTTAAATGCGTGATTAATGATCTTATTTAAGTGGCATTTATATACACAACGAGCTATAATGCATATGTTAAATTAGGAGGGTAGGGTGGGGAAAAGATCGGAACATATTTAAAACTTCTTCAACTGATTCTTCAAGATTTTTTTTTTTAAATGAATAATGGAACATCAAAATCTCTAAAAGAAAGTTACATCCAAATTTAACGGTTCTTTAATTTGGATATTATAATATTGATTATATTATTAAAATATTTTATTTATCTTATAAAATAGAGTAAATTACAGATTGGTCCCTGAGGTTTCCAAAATATCTTGGATTTAGTCCCTAAAGTTTGTTTATTACAATATAGACCTAGAGTTTCTATTTTTATAACGTTTTGGTCCTTTATGTTGACTCCCATCCGTTAACTCTCATTCGTTAAATGAGGGGTATTATGGTCTTTTCTCAATTTCTATCATTTTCTTATTTAAATAAACATAATTTATACATATATTATATTATATTATATATACACATATAAATACGTCGTCGACCATACAATCAACCTTACCCTAACCAACTTTCACCGGCTATAACCTCACCTCCGGCAACTAGGACCTCCGGCGATCCAAACCTGAACACACTTCAACCTTCCCCCAAACCAACTATTTCCTCAGCCCAAAATCTCAACACCAACAACCAAGCCCTCACCTTAACCTTCAATCTCCTTGTTTTCCATTTGTCTCTCTAAAAACACTCCTCATCGGACCACCCACCACTGCTGCACGTCCCTCTTCCCCTTTATACTGTCGAGCACCAACACCAAGCGCTAATCTCATGTCTTTTCCCCCTTAACCCACAACACCGAGCACTAACACCAAGCTGTAACAAGACGTGAAGTACGAATTAGAAACATCGATGCAGATTTGGTGATGATTTGTCCTTTTCATTTCGATTTGGTCCCTGATTCATCTTGATTTGGTGATGTTTATGTAACACAGGTTTAGTTTCTCGATTTGGTTTATTTTCTCAATTTGGTCCCACGTTGGCCACCGACACCTCATCTCCCTCATCCCTTGCCTCCCTGATTGCCTCCTTTCTCCGACTTCACCCCTCAACTCCGCCTGAAACAAACACACATGTCACAAAGACCTCCAACCAAATCACGACCCTTCCCTCAATTTGTCACTATTTCGTCTCTACTTCTCCACATGGTTGGAACCAGATGAGAATCAAGAACCAGAAAACATAGGTGCATATTTGGTGATGTTCAGTCCCCTGTTTCACTCTCGATTTGGTCCCTGTTCATGGATTTGATTTGGTCGTTGTTTCACTCTCAATCTTGTCCCTATTCATGGGTTAGGGTTTCATTTTAATTTTAATTTTGAGATTTGGATTTGGCTTTGATTTTGATTTTGAGGTTTGTATTTATTTTTTATTTTGATCTTAATTTTGAGGTTTGGATTTTGGTTTAATTTTGATTTTTGAATTTGTTTTTGATTTGGGGTTTTGATTTATTTTTTACTAGAGATGGCATGAATGGCCGAAGAAGATGATGACTGATTTTATTTATTTATTTGAATGAGTAAAGGAGAAAAAAATGGCAATTGACCAAATTGCTCCTTCACAGATGTTTTTTAATGACCGTTAGTGACATGGACCAATGTGTTACGAAAATAGAAACTTTGGGGTCTATTTTGTAATAAATAATTATGGGGACTAAATCCAAGATATTTTGGAAACCTCAGGGACCAAATCTATAATTTACTCTATAAAATATTATTTCTTTCTCTAAAAATTTAATTTCAAAGTTTTCAGTGATAATATATATATTAGAAAATATTTTTCTCTCGTTATAATCATTTCTAGGGAGTTTTTCAAATTTAGATAATTTTACACTTTCTCCTCTAACAATCTCCATTTTGATGAAAGGTTTTGGAGAATATGTTGAAGAAAAAACATGTACAAAATCTTTATTTTCTTCAATTTAGAAAATATGTTGGAGATGCTCTCACTTTTTAAATTTTCTTTAAACATATTCTCTTACGGTATAATAGTAATTTGAGTTCGTAATTCAATAATAGATGTTAATGTCTTATAAGCCTCCAAAAATTTTTAAATATAAAAAAGAAATTATTTAACGACTATAAGAAATAGGAAAAATGTTTGTGTTATATCTATATCTCAAATAGAAAACACAAGGAAAAAGAAAAAACAAAGAATGATACTTTTTTTTCTCCTCATTACAAATTGGACAAAAAAATTTAAACATATTTATGTGAAAATTTGTCATTTCATAACCAACTCGCTACAGGATCTATGTAATTGAGTTGATGTAACAACTCAAACATGCATCACATATAATAAGGATAACAACCTAAAACGGGTCCCAATACAACGCGTAAGAATGTAACATAAGTATAGTTTAAAAGGACAAAAGTTCAATCACAACCGAGATGCTAAGGGTCCAAAACTATCACCGCTTCTAACCGACTGCCTCCGACTCTCTCTAGCTCTTAACACTTCTCTTTTCCCTTTGTTGAACCCCCACGACTCCCTTACCTGAAATTAGGTTTTAAAAAGATTGAAAGTAAGGATTAGACCAAAAAGGTCTAGTGAATTCCCACACTCGGATAGTTTAAAAAACATAGTTTGAGGGATCAAAGTAGTAAACATTCAATTTAGCAAGTACCCATCATTACAAAATATGCACCACAAACAATTTCGCATCTGAACTCGGTTCCCAAATATCTGTAGCACAACCACACTCGGGGCCCCCAGTAGATCCCCATTCGGCTCCCGAGTAGATGTCGTATCTGTGTGCACAGGAAACGGATTCTGGGCACATGGTTCAATCATCCCTGATGGTTTCCACTAAGCCATGGTGCATGGTCCTCACGGTCAAAAACGAAATTTCATAAATATGCTAACACATATGAACATATGCATGATATTAATGAAAAGTGAAATAATTCACGGTTATCGAAGCATTATGCCCATTTACAGAGACATAGAAAAAATAACTGCATAATAATTTGTTTCCAATTATAAAGATTTCGGACTAGGGAACTCACCTGGATTTCAGGGACTAACACACGAGCAAACTCGTCCCAAAGCGAAACGAACTCCTACAAAGAGAATATACTTCTAAAAATTTAGGCCACCGGTAACCATTTAAATTTTCCCGAACTAGACCTCGGGTTCCTAGTTCTTGCACCCCGGTAACTATCGTTTTCGACTAGTCCCAAATCAAGCTCCCGGTACTCGACCCCGGTGCGACCGAGTGAGAGGATTCCCGTATTGCCCTGGGTAAGAAACCCCCCGGGTGGCCCAGGTTGTGAACTCCCGGCTGACCCGAGTCTTGGAACCTACTGTCAATCCTGGGTAAGACCTCCCGGTTGATCTCGGGTGTTGGGACTCCTGGTCGATCTTGGGTTGGGACCTCTCGGTCGATCCCGGGGTGGGCGGCACTCCCGGTTCGAGGGTTATCGATGGCGGTGACAGCCCTATTCGATTTTTCTTTCGGCCTCTTCCCAAAGAAGAGATGCTTAAACCGATTCTCAAACACTCAACCAATGATTTCCCAAAACTTATAAGCCTAAGATTTAATCTGATCAGTACTCCGATTCCCAATACAGATTCTTATTTCAATAAAACTTCTTAGAATGGAAATCATTACCAAGAGATTCTCTAACATGATGAAGATTTCTAAATCTAAATAAGGATTACACGGATTACCTCTTGATGAAGAAAATCCTCACTAGTTGCTTGCTTTGATTTCTAAGAACGACCTTCAATGTTTTACTCCTTAATCAAAAGTTCCTTCATTCTTCTCTTTCTTCTCTCAGTGCCGCTTTCACCCACAATTTGGCCAAATGAGGAAAAATCTAGGGTTTTAAGGGGGCGTTTGGTTCATCGGATTCCGATGGAATTGGAATGGTCAATTCCATTGACCGAATTCCAACATTATGTTTGGTTAGTTTTTATTAAGGAAGGAATCTCTTTTGAATTCCACCATCCATAGAATTGTCCATTCCTTCATGTTGGGGAAGGAATTCAAATCCTTTCCTTTGGAATTTATTACAAAGACAAAAAAGCCCCTTAAAACAAATATGCTCATTCTCTTCACTTCATCTCGTCAAAGAACAACCCTGCTTAAAATTCTTTCTCCTCCATTCATCTCGTCAAAGAACAAACATGCTCAAATTTGTCCTTCTCTTCCATTCATCTTCTCGATCTCAACGATTGTAACAGATCTGTCATTTTCTTCCCGTTCTTCCCCGATCTGCTCCTTCTGCTACGTTCTTCCTATCCTTCATTGATATGTTTCTTCTACTATGTCCTTCCTGTTCTTCGTTCTTCGTCGTTCACCATATCTGCTCTGGATATCTTTTTTGTTCATTCGTTCCGTTCATGTCGTTCTTCCTTGTTCACCATCTTCTCTAGATCTGCTTTGATCGTCGTTCACCGTTAGATTCGATCATGTTCTTCAATATCTGATCCAGATATGCTTCTTATTTTAATTAGATATAAAATAAAAAGACTTGTGCTAGAGATTTTCTTATTAGGTATAAAACATAAAATAAAAGGTCAAATTAAATTGTTGTTTTACATAATTTTGTACATTATAATGATAATTTACACAATTTTACAAATTAATGGTAATTTTATGAAATATCATAAAAAGAGTATTTTGGACATTTTTCATCATTTCATTCCAATTCTTGAGCTACATTTTGTGAACCAAACAGACAAATTTCAATTCATTTGACTGATTACATTTCATTTCCTGCCAACTAAACACTTGGGCATCGTTTGGCAAAAATAAGCTAGCTTATTTTCTGAGTACATGTTTGGATGGACATAAGCTAGTTATAAACTAACTTATAAGCTAGCTTTTTGATAAGCTACTTGGAGTAGCTTATGAGGAGCTTTTTGTGATTATTCCAATTATGCTCTCATTAATATCCATTATTTTAATTGATTATTGTTTCTATATATCCTTTTTGGTAATTTTAAATGCTTGTAAGTTAGTTTTTACCAAACGTGACCTTTTCATCAGCTAGCTTATCAACTACCAGCTAGCTTATCAGTCACCAGCTTGCTTATCAGCTACCAGCTAACTTATCAGGTAGTTTGCCAAACATAACCTTGGTCAAACCTGATAACATTCCATTCCAATTCCTTCTAGATTCCAATTCCTTTGACAGATTCCAATCCTTCAGAAATCATTCTACGAACCAAACGCCCCCTAAGTCTTGTCATAACTAATTTCCAAAGAGGTCCTCAAACTTTCATTTATTTACACCCACTACCAAAAATTAGATTTTTCGATATAGCAAGATGGAGGTAACGGTCATTACAACACTCCCCCCTCAAAAGATTCATCCCCAGAATTTCTTTGCCAAAGAGGTACGGGTACTTGGACCTCATCTCCGATTCTAACTCCCACGTTGTTTCGCGCCCCTTATGAAACTTCCAGTGGACCTTCACCAAATTTATCTCTTTATTCCTCAACCGTTTGACCTTACGATCGACGATATTTTCCGGTTCTTCAACGAAATTCAACTTCTCGTCCACCTGCACATCTTGTAATGGCATCGCCATATCAGTTTCCGCTAAGCATTTTCTCAGATTGGAGACGTGGAAGGTGTTGTGGATAGCTCACAATTCTTCTGGTAATTCCAACTTGTACGCCACCTCCCCAACTCACTCAACGATTTCAAAAGGTCCAATGTAATGTGGGCTTAGCTTCCTTTTCTTTCCAAAACGTACCACTCCTTTCTAAGGAGATATTTTCAACATCACTTTATCCCCTACTTGAAACTCTATATCTTTTTGTCGTTTGTCCGTATAACTCTTTTGTCGACCGCGTGCCACTTTCAACCTCTCGCGTACCTGAACAATCTTATCCACGGTTAATTGCACTAACTTTGGTCCGGCCAACTGCTTCTCTCCGACCTCGTTCCAACATAAGGGAGTACGACATTTTCTGCCATAGAGCACTTCATACGGAACGACTTTAATGCTAGCATGGTAACTGTTATTGTAAGCAAATTCGATCAACGGCAAATGATTTTACCACGAACCTTGAAAGTCCGGAATGCACGCCCTTAGCATATCTTCCAGGGTTTGAATAGTTTGCTCGCTCTGACCGTCGGTTTGAGGATGGTAAGCGGTACTTAACTTTATCTGCGATCTCATTTCTATTTGGAAACTCCTCCAAAATGACGACGTAAATCGACTATCCTGATCTGATACTATTGACAAGGGCACACCGTGACGGGTCACAATCTCGTCAATGTATAACTCTGCCAATCGCTCTAAGGTGTAAGTTTCTTTTATGGGTAGGAAGTGAGCCGTCTTCGATAGTCAATCCACAATTACCCATATCGCATCGTATCCTCTTGGAGTTCGAGGTAATTTTGTCACGGAATCCATCGTTATGTGATCCCACTTCCATACGGGAATGTCTAGGGGTTCTAGCTTTCCATAAGGTCGTTGATGTTCCACTTTAACTCGTAGGCAAGTCAAACATATTTCCACAAAATATGTTGTCTTTCTTCATTCCCGGCCACCAATAATCTCGTCGCAAATCCCTATACATCTTGTTAGTTCCCGGATGAATCAAATATTTCAACTTGTGTGCCTCCTCCAGGATAACCTTCCTAGCTTCCCCGAGTTTAGGAACCCAAATTCTTCCGTTATAGCACTTTAGTCCACGACTATCCTCTGCTAGCGAGGTCACATGTCCAATCATCCGCTCATTGCTAACATTTTCCGATGTCAGCGCCTCCACTTGAAGTTTCTTTATTTTGCCAAACAAGGTTGGCGTCACCTCCGCTCTCAAGGCCACAACCTTTAAAGTTTCACGTCTCTCCTTTTGACTTAGGGTGTCAGCTACTACATTAGCCTTCCCAGGATGATACTCAATATTACAGTCATAATCTGTTAGCAGCTCCATCCATCTCCGTTGTCGATTGTTCAACTCCTTTTGATCAAAGAGGTGACAGAGGCTCTTGTGGTCCGTGAAGATCTGACATTTTGTCCCATAAGATTTTTAGCACAAAAATAACAGCTACTAACTCCAAGTCGTGAGTGGGGTATCGCGTCTCATGATCCTTTAGCGGTCGAGATGCGTAAGCGATCACCTTCCCACGTTGCATCAGAATGCAGTCCAAACCCAGTCTTGACTTGTCGCTATACACCACAAAGTCGTCTATATCGTCCGGTAAAGCCAAGATCGACGCACTACTTATCAGCTTCTGAAAGGCCTCCCTCTGCGCTTTCGTCCAAATGAACTTGGCACTCTTCTTAGTCAACGAAGTCAATGGATTTGCGATACGGGAAAAATCTTTGATGAACTTACGATAATATCCCGCCAACCCAATAAAACTTTGAATTTCAGACGGGTTCTTTGGTGGTTCCTAGTCTCGAATTGTTTCTATCTTAGTTGGGTCCACTTTGATTCCGTTTTGAGACATGACGTGCCCAAGAAATTGCACTTCCCGCATCTAGAATTCACATTTCGAGAACTTTGCATAAAGCTTTTCTCGCTTTAGCAGTTCTAACACTGCTTGAAGATGATTCTCATGCTTCTTCTCGGTCTTTGAGTACATCAATATGTCGTCAATAAACACTATCACAAATTTGTCTAAGTAGGGTTGACACACCCTATTCATCATGTTCATGAAAGCTTCAGGGGCGTTTTTCAGACCAAACGACATCACAAGGAATTCGAAATGTCCATATCTTGTGTGAAAGGTTGTCTTCGGTATATCTTCCTCTCTCACCTTGAGTTGATGGTAACCTGACCTCAAATCGATCTTCGAAAAGTAGCTAGCTCCTTGCAGCTGATAGAATAAATCGTCTATCCATGGGATCAGATATTTGTTCTTAATCTTCAGTTTGTTGAGCTCTCGATAATCTATGTACATTCACATAGTCCTGTTCTTCTTTTTCACGAAGAGGACCAGTGCTCTCCACGGCGAGGTACTCGGTCTGATAAATCCTTTATCCAACAACTCTTACAATTGAGACATCATTTCTTTCATATCTGCAGGTGCCAATCTATATGGCGCAAGCGCGATTGGTGCGACTCCAGGTATCAAGTCAATTCAGAACTCGACTTGTCGATCCGGGGGAAGATTCGTCAAGTCCTCCAGAAATACTTTCGGATACTCATTCACTACCCGCATAACCTCCACTCCGTATTTCTCTTTCTTAGCATCTACAACATACGCCAAGAATCGTCAACACCCTTTTTCTTAAGCATTTACTTGCCTTAATCATGGAGATCAGACTAGAACTCCTATCTCGTCTATTTCCATAAATTACTACCATCCGCCTATCGGGAAACAACACACGGATCAATTTCTTATTACAAATAATACTAGCACAATTTCTAGCTAGCCAATCCATCCCAAGTACAATATCAAACCCCCTCATCGCCATCGGGTACAACAACATTGGCACTAAGCTTCCTTCTATGTCTATGACACAACCCTCAATCACATCTCTAATAATCACCTGATTTGCATCGACGGTTTCTACTTCTAACACCCACTCTAAATGCTTAGGTTTAATGCTTAAACATTTTGCAAATTCAGGAGATATAAATGAGCAACTCGCTCCTGAATCAAATAATACCTTTGCACATAATAAGTTCACCAGAAACGTACCTGTCACCACATTTGGAATCTCCTCCGCCTCCACCGCTATCATATGAAAGGCCCACCCCTTCGGACGAGCCAACTTCAACCTTCTCTCCTCTCTCTTTCCACCACTACGATCTCTAGCTTGAACCGGTCCACCCCTTTTTACTTGCGGACAGTCAGATCACAAGTGGTCAGGCGACCCACACTGATAACAAGTTCTCTTGCTCGGGCAATCTCTCGACATATGCCCCGACATTCCACATTGAAATCATGACCTTGTCTCCGATCCACATTCTCCCCGATGCACACGTCAACACTTTCCACAAGGCTTATCCCCAAATCCGCGACCTCCTCGCGACTTGTCCTGAACACCCTCCCTTTCCTTGCATCTAATGTCGGTCCATCCCACTTCCTCTTGTCACCAACTCTCTCCGTCATTTGGCGATTCTTTTCCTTTTCTGTCATCTCGGCCACATTGATGGCCGCTTGGAAAGTAGTAGCTCCTTCGCCGACACAAGTTCCCGAAGGCTGCTCTTCAGTCCAAATATATACCGTTCCACCCGTCATTCCTCATTCAGCAAATACACTTCCGCGAAGCGGGATTTCTCAAAAAAATTTAGAAGTGTATTCTTGCACTGTCATTTTATTCTGTTCTAGGTTCAAAAACTCTTCTTCCAACATTTTGACTGCCGCCAGAGGGCAGAACTACGCGTTAAACTTTCCAAAAAATACTCCCCATGACATATTCTTAGCCGCCGACGATCCTTGCCCACCTGTCTCAGCATCCCACCACATGACAACCTTCGATTTAAGCATAGACAAAGCGTATAACACCTTATCTCCCTCAGCACACATACTAGTGTCAAACACAAGTTCCATCTCCTTGATCCACTTCATCGCCATGACCGGGTCACATTCTTCTTTATACGTAGAAGGCTTGCATGCAGCAAACGCCTTGTAGTTACATCCCTTGGCAGTCGATTAGTTCAACACTAAAGTTGTTGATGGATAATGACCACCCACTTCAGTAATAGGTGGGCTAGACATTTCCACACCTTCCTTACCCTCGCTATTGTCTTTGCTTCCCGCTGTCGTCTTCTCTTGGTGTGTCAACAAGGCTTGCAGAGTTTCTTGAAGTTTCCCCATTTCAGTGGTGAAGGTCTCTCGGGTCACATAGGCCTGAGCTCGTCCCCGACTACGACCCCTCGCTGGTCCACATCCCCTCCTAGATGCGGAACTTTCTTGCTGTGAAACTTCCCTTGCCGCTGGCATTTCAACGCTTCTCGCCCTGCGAGAGACACGAGTTTTGGCTCAGCCTCGATTCCCGGTGTTGGATTCCTCGACTTGGGTTGTAGCTCTTTGGGATCCCCTTCCTTGACCCCATCCACGACCCCGACCCCTTCCTCGGACTGCAACTTACCCAGTTAGTTCCACTGGTCCACCAACAAGGATTTCATTAGTCGGAATTTCCTCCTCCACAGGTACCGACCTACTCCTCAACACTCGCATAGACATGACGACTTCTGAAACATCACATAAACGATATTTAATTCAACTAACCCCACTGTAATAAGACAACTAAGCACATACATGTACCTGTAAACTTGCAATTACATTGGCGAGATGTTAATTCAAATTTACCTTATATGTTAGTCCTCGCCTCCCATTACATGCATTCCCTGAGCGGTACTCCTTAGGACGTCCTATTTCTCGGTTGTGTCCCTCATCCTACAGTTTAAGTTTGGAACCAATCGGTCGCCCAAATCCCTTAAACCATTGCTTTGATATCAATTTGTAACAACCCAAACATGCATCACATATATAAGGATAACAACCTAAAACGTGTCCCAATACAACGCGTAAGAATGTAACATAAGTATAGTTTAAAAGGACAAAAGTTCAATCACAACCGAGATGCTAAGGGTCCAAAACTATCACCGCTTCTAACCGACTGCCTCCGACTCTCTCTAGCTCTTAACACTTCTCTTTTCCCTTTGTTGAAGCCCCCACGACTCCCTTACCTGAAATTGGGTTTTAAAAAGATTGAAAGTAAGGATTAGACCAAAAAGGTCTAGTGAATTCCCACACTCGGATAGTTTAAAAAACATAGTTTGAGGGATCAAAGTAGTAAACATTCAATTTAGCAAGTACCCATCATTACAAAATATGCACCACAAACAATTTCGCATCTGAACTCGGTTCCCAAATATCTGTAGCACAACCACACTCGGGGCCCCCAGTAGATCCCCATTCGGCTCCCGAGTAGATGTCGTATCTGTGTGCACAGGAAACGGATTCCGGGCACATGGTTCAACCATCCCTGATGGTTTCCACTAAGCCATGGCGCATGGTCCTCACGGTCAAAAACGAAATTTCACAGATATGCTAACACATATGAACATATGCATGATATTAATGAAAAGTGAAATAATTCACGGTTATCAAAGCATTATGCCCATTTACAGAGACATAGTAAAAATAACTGCATAATAATTTGTTTCCAATTATAAAGATTTCGGACCAGGGAACTCACCTGCATTTTAGGGACTAACACACGGGCAGACATACCCCAAAGCGAAATGAACTCCTACAAAGAGAATATAATTCTAAAAATTTAGGCCACTAGTAACCACTTAAATTTTCCCGAACTAAACCCCGGGTTCCCGGTTCTTGCACCCCGGTGACTATCAAGTTGAAGAATCAAGCACTGAAGACTAATGTCAATTTTTATTAAATCTTGAAAACAAAAGGGGAAATTGTTAATGTATTAATTGTATCCAAGATTTAATAGGAAAAGTCAAGTCTAGCAAAGTCGACAAGGTCAAAGTTTGTAATGTAAAAGTCTAAGTATATGTTGTTTAGACTTGTGAGAGTTCATTTACATTGTGTTTAAGCATGTGGTTTTAGTCCTCATATAAATATTGTTTGCTTTGTAATCATGTAACCAAGTATAACATTGTAATATTCAGATTTGTTAAATAATACAAATTTACTTTCTCTCTCTACTCTCTCTCTAAAATTTCATATTGTCATATTCTTGTTTGATTGAGATTGCTTGATTGATTGGGAATACATTTTCATTATCAAATAAGTTGCTTAGTCGAGGAAATTTGCATAAAATTTGGTACATTTGACTTTATAAATCTTGATAGATGCTTATATTTGAGTTTTTGGACATTTTGATAAATAAATCATGAGAGGATAGTCGATCTTTTAACGATTTATTGTATAAATGGAGATTATTTGACAATAATGCAATTTTATTGTACTTGATTTTATGAATCGTTTAGAAAATGCGTATTTTTGTGTTATGAGACATTTTGGAAGTATAAGCGGTATAATTTTCATTTGGGGATGGTTTTTCTTGACATTGGTGGGTTTTTTTTTATCTAAGCATACTTTTTGAACACGAGTTCGCATAAACATTGGGTAAATGCATATTTTTACTTATGTTGAGTTTTGTTGAAGAGTCAAATGAACGGGGTTTATTGGCTTGATTTTGACTGAAATGAGTTTTGGGGACATTTATCCGATTTTAATTACCCAAGGTTAAGCTTTGGACGTGGTTTGCATTTATTGCATATTATTTGGGAATTACATGTTTTGAGTGCATTAGTCATCCAATTGGAGTCTTGTAATTTAGATTGTAATGCATTGGATCCATAGGCATATGAGCCGTTTGATGTCATTTTGAGTATTGTGGAGATTAGCTCATGTAGAGTTGGACTCTGGGACCAAGGGGTTGATGGTTGTTGTCTAAATAAGGAGTTTTGATGTTCTCATTATAATTTCTAGCTAGTGGTCACCAAGTCAATTGTTTTGAGGCTTGCGGTGGTACTTTTATGAGTCGTGTCGGAGCTTGGGGTCTTATGGTGGTACTCCTTTAGAGTTGTATATGGAGACCATTGACTTTTGTAGGCGGGACTCATCTAGAGGACGAGTAGGAATCAAGGTCACCTTAAAGCTTGCGGTGGTACTTGTTGGAGCTGTATATGAAGCTAGGTCTTATGATGGTACTCGTAGAGTCGTATGTAGAGCCCATTGACCTTGAGTGAAACTCAATAACGTTGATGAATGACTTAGTTTGTGTTTTGTAACACTCGTAAATTCTAAAACAACGGCCAACGATCGGTCAAGGAAACGATCACCGGACGACCGAGAGAAATAGTCGGGGGATGGCTCAGCACAAGGTGCGAGGAGGCACGACCTTCAGCACGCGCGGCTTGGCCCACGGCCTCTAGCCACGGCTAAGGTCGCGCAAGTCACTAAAGTTTGCAGCTGTGGGACACGCACAGCTTGGCCCGCGACTTGAGGTTGCGGCCAAGGCCGCGTGGAAGGTCTGGATGATTTAAATCCCATTCTTTAGGGTTTTTTCTCTCATTTCCACCCCCTCTCCATTTCTCTTCTTCTTGGAACGATTTTGGGAGTTCCAATATCAGTTTTGGGAGCATCTTGGAGTGAACCTACCATAAAGAGATCAAGATTTGTGTTTTGGAAGCTTGAGTTTGGAAAGTAGGAAGATCTCATGGAAGTGAGTTGGTTGAGAGGTTAAAGATGTGAATGTGGTAAGTTTCTTGTATATTTCAAGTTCTTATATGAGGATCCTTGTAGATCTAAAGAGTTTTTACTTATTGGTGGTCCATTTCCTCATATTTGGAGAAATGGGTTATTTGAAAACCCTAGCTCATTGTGGAAAAGGACTGGTTGCTAGTGAAAGCTTCATTCTTGGAGGCTCAGGATTTGGGTTTGAAATCTAGGTTTAACTTAACCTAGCAAGGTGAGTTCAAGTTGATTTGTGAAAACGTTGTACATGCCAAAATGTCCATTTTAAAGTATTTACGTGTTTACCATGAAATTATTAACTGTTGAGTTATTTGACGAGTTTTGATTATTTGAAGTGTTTAACTTTATAAGCTTTGCAAAACACCCGCATTTGGGATTTTTAGGCATTTTGATAAATAAATCATGTTGATATGTTTCCTTGACGATTTTATATACAAATGGAGTTCATTTTATGTAAATGTCCTTTTTGTGTGTTTGATCTTATAAACCGTTTGGAAAATTCTTAATATTGTGTTATGAGGCATTTTGGAAATATAAGGGTATGAGTTCATTTGAAAAATGGTTTGCCTCAAGCAATGATGAGTTTTGAGTTAATCATACTTTTGGTCGTTGTGTTTTCATATCCGTTAGTCAAAAGTGTTTTAATATTTACACTGGCTTTCATTGGAGATTTAAGTAAATTGTTGAGCCTTTGGCTCGGTTTTGACTAAGATGAGTCTTGAGGACATTTGTCCAGTTTAATAGCCCGTTATGGAGTTTTGAGTATGATGGCGTTTATTACGTGTCATTTGAGAGTTACATGTTTTGGGTGTTTTGGTCATTCAATTGGAGTCATGTAATGTTATAGACTGTAATGTAATGGATCCATAGGCATATGAGTCGGTCTTTATTATTTTTAAGAAAAAAAGCTATTGTTTCCATGTTGGGACCATAATTAGTCATGGGATTATCGAGGGCCTTATGGTGCGGGCTCGTGGAGTCTAACATTTGGTCCTGGGCCCGTGATGTAATTGTTGAGTCTGTTTTTATGGGATAGTCACTTCCCATTTGTAGCTAGTTGAGACATTGGACCCTAAGATGGCAACTTGGTACAGTTATGTGAGACCGGATACTAGCCGTAGGTCGTAAATGTAATCCTAGTGAATGAGCATGACTAGGAATCATTGGGTGCCCTCCCCCACATCTTAGTACGAGCCGACGTGTTCGTGGCCTTGATCTAAGTATGGTGAGCTCAATAACTTGGAATGTGGCCTACTTTTGTGTTCCGCCACTAGCCTTGGAATTCGGATCTCCCCCGTCACAGAGAGGTGTTGTTTTGGGTATTTTGTTTTATCCTCGTTTTTCGGTGACGTTTTGAGTTTGGGTTATTCCCCATACGTTATAATTTTGGAGGCTTGAGTTTACTCTTATTTCAGTCGTTTGGTTTATAAAGCTTTATTCAGATTTCAATATTTGAGCATTTACCATTATTCATGTTTTGAGTAAGTGTTGGGTGGCATCACTTCATGAAACAATGTTTTGGCGTTGAGGCATTCATTTATAAAATGCGTATTATTGGAAAACGGGTCATTCTCATATTTAAAGTAATTCAATTTAAAGGATCATGATTTAAGTTACATTATTTTCGTTAAACGGTTTTTATAATCATGATGAAAACTCTTGAACTCACTAGGCGTTAGCCTAACCTTTTTATTTGTTGGCATGTGCAACAGGTCCCGGTTGGGAATAGTCCTAGTGACACTGTGAAACGAAGAGTGCTAGTTGTGTGCTCGAGGAGGGTTTAGCTTGTCAAAGTCTTCCGAAATTGTTTTGGGAAGAGCAACTTGCGTTTGGGGATTTAGTAGCACCCGACTTTGGTTTAGTCTTTGTGTATTATTGGGGTTTGTATTTGTTGAGGTTACTTATCGAATTTCATAATTGTAGCGTAATGAGTTTTGAATTGTAGGAAGATGTGTTGATTTATTTTATGTTATATCAAAAAAAAAATCATTAGTTGTTCTTACCAAATTTGAGGGTGTTACATGTTTCACCATGATTGATGGAAACAAGTCTCCCTCCTCACCAAAAGGCGTTGTTTTGGGTATTAAGTTTATCCATGTTTTTGGTGTCTTCCGGCTATGGAGGAATAGCCACGAATTGTCGTTTTTATATTAATTCTTATCCATATTTTTGGTGTTTCGGATAATGGGGTTACTCAAGTTATAGTATTTGAATATTATGATGTACTCATGTTTTGGTTGAAAATTGGGTTTTAGTTTCATAATTAAATGAATGTTTTGATTAATGAGTTTTCATCACGAAAATGATAGGTTTTGAAAAAGATGTTGCTTTTACGATAAATACGTTTCATTTGGAAAATTTGTGGTTTAAATAGCACTCTTTTAGTTTTACCGTTTTATTAAAGATGAAAACCATTTGAACTCACTAAGTTTTAGACCTAACATTTTTTCTTGTCAACATGTGCATCAGATCCTTGTGGGGCAGTACTGGTGACAGTCAAAAAGAGTTGAGTGGTAGTTAGGGCCTCGTGAAAGACTTAGCTCGTTGGGACGTTTTTCAGTATCATTTTGGAGATAACGACTTTATTAGTTTTAGTAACACATGTCTCTAACCTAGACTTTATGAAAAGTTTGGTTTGTAATTTATTGATGTTAAACCTTAAATTTCAATTTTATGTAATTCATGTGTTGTCCTTTTGAAAGAAATTTATTATTCGATTAATGTACTATAAAATTTTGATTAGTCGTTTTTTCCTGATTTTAGGATGTTACTCATAAACTAATTTCTCAAGTCATCCCCTCCCCCTCAAAATTTTATTAACTCACTTTTCTACACTTTATATCTATAACAATATAATCAATTATTTGAAGTACATTTAATTGGGCTATTGAAACCAAAGCTTTGAAAATCTTTCTATATGCATGAAGCTTATTCTACCTTTTCTTACTCCAACTATATATGACATGTTTTAAGCTAAAAATTATCATTAACTAGTAACATATTAGTGATTTGTAGTTAATCTTTTATAGATATTGTACTCCTGAAATTTAAGGTCATGTTTGGTTCATCGATTACGACATCCATTTTTAGAAGCATCGCTATAGACTTGGTATCCTCCCGTTCCCGATGGCAAAGTGAGCACTGACGCAGAAACCAACCTCTTTTTTAACTCTTCAAAGCTTTTCTCTTGATCAGCTTCCCACATAAATTTCACACCCTTTCGTAGCAATCGGGTCAAAGGCAGTGCTATGGAGGAAAACCCTTCAACAAACCTCCTATAGTAACCTGCAAGTCCCAAAAAGCTTCGGACTTCGGTCACTGTAGTAGGTCTTGGCCAATTAGTCACGACCTCA
This sequence comes from Arctium minus, assembly GCA_954870635.1. Taxonomy (NCBI): domain Eukaryota; kingdom Viridiplantae; phylum Streptophyta; class Magnoliopsida; order Asterales; family Asteraceae; genus Arctium; species Arctium minus. The sequence continues at coordinate 36,452,723 of OX941080.1, read as the reverse complement.
ACCTTTGCAGGATCCACTGTAATGCCCTTAGCTGACACAATGTGGCCCAAGAATGCCACCTGCTCGAGCCAAAATTCACATTTAGAGAATTTGGCGTACAAATGTTTATCTCGCAAAGTTCCCAAAACAATGCGCAAGTGGTCCTCATGCTCCTCCTTAGACTTTGAAAATACAAGTATATCATCGATAAATACGATGACAAACTTGTCTAAGTATGCACTGAATACCCGGTTCATCAGGTCCATAAAAACGGTCTAAGGGAACTGAAATGACAATTGCATTGACCAAATTTTTATTCATACGTTTGGTTCATTATTTGGGTTTAAAAAATAATGAACATTCGTTTCCTTGTAATCTATGTAAAAAAACACAAGAGTATCATTTCCTTTTTTTTCCCTCTTGTCTTTCCTACTTAAGAACTTTTGTCACCCATTATTTCCTTTTGTAACGATCTTCATGTTGATCATTGTCGTCCTTCGTCATTCTCACAATGCCACTATGTCGTGAGTCCTGTTGTAAGTGTTGCCATGATTTTCTCTCAACATGCAACCCTAAATCTCCAACGTTTGAAAACCAATTATTTACATAAACAGAGGAACACAAAGACCTACAATCCTCTTCACCTGTACCATTCAGAAACCCATTATTTACAGAAACCGGGGAACACATAAACCTGCAACCTTTTCAATCTCCATCGTTCAAAAACACATTATCACGATTTGCAACACACTCCATCATTGTTTGTTGCTTGAACAACGAATCTATTGCTACTCGACTCTCCCATGGATTTCTCCATCTTCTTCAACTCGAAGATTCGTTCTAGTGGTAAAAAAAATAGATGCTTTTACCAGAAGATCATTTGATAAGTGACATATACATAGTTTCTTACCAAATGAAAAATTATACATATTAAATGATAACTTTACAAAAAATAAATAAAAATAAATTCATAAATCGAGTCATTTTAGCCATTTAACATTATTTCATTATAATTCTGAATCTACCTTTATACTAATGGTGTTCAAGAGTTGGGTTGATCGGGTTGAAGACATTTGAACAACCCTCTCCAATGTTGACGGTTTGAAAGTTTTCAACCCAACCCAACCCAAACAAAAGTGTAACCCAACCCAACCCAACCCGTTTGGGTTAGTCGGTTTGGTCGGGTTGTGTTTGAACAAAGTAAAAACAACATTGAAAACATAAAAATAAGGTACTATTTCTTCGAAATACGATCAATCATTCAAAATAATATACGAGTTCATCAAATATTTATGTATTACATTTGACTTTCCAATAATGTTCTCTTATGAGTTCCATTATTCGTTATTGCCGAGTTGTTTTTGGTAACTTACATATATTAAAGAGAAATGTAAATAATTTTAAAAAAATCGCCAAACCTTTTATCGGGTTATGGGGTTGGTCGAGTTACTTTCGGCCTAATCAATATCAACAGAATAGATCCGGGTTGCCTAATTTCGTATTGATTATATGTCGGGTTACCCCGGGTTGATTTTTTCTAGATTTGTTCGGGTTAAGTTGATCGGGTTTTTGAACACCCCTACCTTATACAAGCCAAATAAACAAATTACAATTCATTTGATATTAACTTTTATCAATAAAATATATAATAAAACCTAATTAAACTTCATTCTTAACTCCTTTAAATTTAAATTTCTTCTACCATATTTCACCCATCCATAAAAACATTCTGCAAACACCAATGCCACCTAAAATCTAATAATTAAATATTTTATAAGATAATCTAAATAATGTAATCTACCTGTCTTCTCATCCTATGTTATAAATACATATATAAAAAATGAAAAAGGTGACAAAATAAAGCGAGGTTGGGGAAGGAGGATAGGTTAGGATTGGGTGGAAGAAGGAAAATAAATAAATAGTTGAATTTTAGATCCCTTCTACAGCTGTCCACCATTGCTTGCTTACCCAACTCCTCCTACTACACAATCACACCTTTTTATTTATTTATTTATTTTAGGGGTCTTTGGGATTGCTTATTTAAAACAACTTATACTTATTTTAAAAAATGCTTATCAACTAATGTGGTGTTAAACCGAAATTTTTAAAAAAAGTGTTTGGATTAGCTTATTGTGGTACCAAAACGTAATAAATTAATAAGTTGTTATTTAAAGGTGTTTGAGATTGCTTATACATATAAAATAACCAAAAAAATGATAAACACTTTTCAAATAAGTTGATAAGTTAAAACCAAATGACTTATCAAAAAGTGATTTTCAGCGGTTTCGTACCGCTATAAGTCATTTTAATTTTTCCTCATCCAAACACTCAAAAGTGTTTATCTCCGGTGTCAAATCATAATAAGCTAAAAAACACGTCAAATAAGCAATCCCAAACACCCCCCCTAGAGTAAATTACGTTTGTAGTCCTTGTAGTTTGTTGAAATTTTCTATTTTCGTACTTAAAGTTTTATAATTACGATTTTCATCCCTATGGTTTGTTATTTGTTACCTTTTTCGTCCTCATGATTTAAATTTTATTACTTTTTTCATCTCTATGGTTTACAATTCATTTCTATTTTAGTCCTTCATCTTAAAAGTAGTTTTTTTTTGGCATCAGGGACAAAAATAGAAATAAATTACAAAACATGGGAATGAAAACCGAGTTTCGAAACCATAAGGACGAAATTCGCAATTTTTAACAAACCACAGGGATGAAAAATGTAATTTACTTTTTATTTTATTTTCCTTAATTAAATTCCACCCTTTTATTTAATTATTCAAATAAATACCACTAAAAACCTACACCAACTACAACAGGACAAGACTTTAATTACAAAATGTGCCCCTCAACTATATTCCCATCTCACTTTATTCTTTTCTTTCTCTTATCATAAAAATATATGATTATTATATTTCTGACTTTTGTATTATAAAAATATACTATGTATTAAGCAACACATTAATGGTTTTGGTGGATTTATTAGATTTTCTATTTATGTTTATGAAATTAATGACGTTTAATTATTTCTTTAGATATTTTATAGTAATCAAACAAATATATTGAAAGATACATGAAGTAAAATGTTGTATAATTTTAGATAAAGAAAATTTATTCCTTCTGATAATTCATTTGACACTTTTCATTGTTTAAATATTATCTGTTTTGTTTATTTTATAAGCAAGGTATGTAATATAATATTTTTCCTACGCTTTTTCTGCTTTTCATGAAATAATGTTTGTTTAAAATAACTGATTAAATATTTTAAATACCATTTACTAATACATAGAATGATTTTCAATTCCATCTTACTATTTCTTTTAATACTTTTTCCATCACAAAAGCGTACAAGTCGAATCTTCCAGTTACGTATTTGACAAGGATGTCGTATATAAGGAACAATATCGTACTCCTTGTCAAGAATATGTGGATGCAAGCATAACAAAACAACCCCACATCTTTCACGGATGTACTTGCAACTTGCTTTCGGTCAAAATATTCTCCCTTCAAAACATCCTATTCGAGACCCTACTCATATGTACTTACAACTCAACATCTCTGTCGCCGTAATTGTTTTCACGGTTTTTAGACTACAACAATAGCTGGTTTCCATTCACCAATGCTACATTTAATTATACATACCTTACTATTTTAAGCAACTTATCTATGAACCATCATTCACTCAATGTATACCTAATATTGCAATTATTGATCTGTTTTTTTCAAGGTTTAATTACGTGTATGCATGCCATAACCCTGATGCATGGATTCGAACCTCCTCCACTATCATTAAAAAAAAAAAACAAGATGGACTAATTTAGGGTTGGATTGGATCATATTCCAAGGGAGATGTATCTTGGAATTTGGTGATTCAAAAAAGTGATTAAGGGATCTAGTTGAAAGAAATACTTGTTTTTTGGGCCATTACTGTAAAAGCCAAAAGTTTTGGGATCCATTTTATTTCTGCAGATATAAATAGATTCCATCAAAGCGCTGGCATCTCTGTTTTGCATACGTGCACCCAGCTCATTCTTGCACGCATGTCCATGCATATTTTTAAATAAATTCTATGTTATTCTCCCCGCAATTTCCAGCTGTTCTCTCTCTCTCTCTCTCTCTCTCTCTCTCTCTCTCTCTCTCTCTCTCTCTCTCTCTCTCTCTCTCTCTCTCTCTCTCTCTCTCTCTCTCTCTCTCTCTATATATATATATATATATATATATATTATACTATTATATCTGTATCTATATATTATTGTATTGTATTAATAATTGTGTATATATAGGGGCACTTGGTTTCTGAATTTCTTAGTTGGTTCTATACTGCTTTCTGATTTTTTTTGGAAAAGTTCACTGATTGTAGGAGAAGGGGAAAGATTTCTCGAATTTTTTTGATTGATTAAAACGGAAGGACTCGATGGATCCGTGTCCTTTCGTGCGATTAGTAGTCGGAAGTTTAAGTTTGAAATTTTCCGGCGGTGGTGCCGGTAATCCTCCTCCGCCGAGTTGTTATTGCAAGATTAAGCTCAAGAACTTCACTACCCAGATGGCTGATATTGGTTATTGTGCAGAAAGTGATGTGAATCAAGTGAATGATCAAGTTCAGGCCTGTTTCAATTTCAAGAAATTGGAGTTCGATAAGGTGGTGGAGAAATCTAATGGTTTGAAGATTGAGGTTTATTCGGGTAGGAAAGGGAATCCGATTTGTGGGGTTGGGTCGGGTAAGCTTATTGGGGTTGTATTGGTGGGTTTGGATTCGAAGGTGGTTGATAATAATGGTGGTAATAACTGGGGTTGTGTGGTGGTTCAGAACGGTTGGGTGGTGGTTGGTGATGGGAGCTCCAAGAAATCGGTTCAATTGCATTTGAATGTTCGGGTGGAGCCTGACCCGAGATTCGTTTTCGAGTTTGATGGTGAACCTGAGTGTAGCCCACAAGTTTTTCAAGTCAACGGGAATGTCCGCCAGGCTGTTTTTACTTGCAAATTCAGTTTCAGAAACTCCGTCGACCGGAATTTGAGATCTGGGTAAGTTACTTTTCCATTTCTCTGAATTGGTTTATGTCTTGTAGTTAAGGTGTTCGACCTATTGTCTGAAAGAACCAAATAGTTTCTTTCTTGTAGTTAAGGTGTTCGACCTATTGCCGGAAAGAACCAAATAGTTTATTTCATAGAACTTGAATCATTTTCTTACAAAACTTTTGATTGATGTGTTAACAGATCTTCAATCTCGGAACCAAACAACTCCGGAAACTGGTTAAGATCAGTGAGAATTGATAAAGAAAAACCCGTAAAAGAGCGAAAAGGATGGTCGATTACAATCCACGATCTCTCCGGTTCACCGGTAGCCATGGCGTCAATGGTCACACCATTTGTTCCATCACACGGAACCGACGACGTCCGCCGGTCCAACCCAGGTGCTTGGCTGATCCTTCGACCGGGTCAAAGCACATGGAAGCCATGGGGCCGGCTAGAGGCATGGAGGGAGTCCACCGGCGGCGGCGACCACCTCGGCTACCGTTTCGAGCTACTACCAGACGCCGCCGTCGGCGGACTTGACCCTATCACTCTATCAAACTCCACCATCAGTTCAAAACACGGCGGAAAATTCTCCATCGACATCGGTAACGGAGCTTCACCGATGACCACCCCAAGCGGCAGCTTCGACTCCGGATCCGGGTCGGACTTCTGGTCCGGGTCATGGGCACATTTAATGTACCAAGGTTTTGTGATGTCATCAAAGGTGGCTGGTGGAGGGCGGTGTAGCAGGCCGGAGGTGGAGATCGGAGTTCAGCACGTGACTTGCACGGAGGACGCCGCGGCGTTCGTGGCATTGGCTGCTGCTGTGGATTTGAGCGTGGACGCCTGCCGGTCGTTTTCTAGAAAGCTCCGGAAGGAGTTGAGACACGTCGGAGAATAGTCGCCGGAGTTTATTTATTTTGTATAATTTTTTTTAAATTGAATGGAGGATTTTTTTTTTGTTTTTTTTTTTATTTTCCAGAACACAGAGTGTACAGCGCGATTTCTTGGCGAGATTTTCTTTTGGGGTGATTAATGCATGTACAGTTGTTTATAATAATAATACATTATGATTTTGTGAGGATATCGGATCGGATCGGGTCGTACAGATTTGCACATGGTTTATGGATCTAAAAATACACAAAAGTATTACAAAGAAGTAGAGTTCTTCACCCATGGGTTTGGATAATCATTCTTATAATTTATTTTTATTCAATAGAAAATGGATCATTTTTTTTTTAACTATGTACAAAATTTATGGTTTCCATTTGAGTCGAAATCTTTGTTAAGATGTATTAAAATGTGTTCTCGACAAATAAATCTTGATAACAAAGTATCGTTAATGTAAGATAAAGTTTGTTATATATTTTTAGACAGTTTATGATTAGAACAATTATACCGGTTAGCAACAACGTTTCTTAAATAATATAAAACTTATGTTAAATCCCAATATTTTTATATAGTACAATTGTATTATTTTGAGTTGCAATGTCTACAAAAAGAAAATCATGGTTATAGTAGACAAAATTGGTTATTGTCCAGGTGGAAATTGTAAAATGTGTATAAGATACTATTTAGGGAAATTGACCCAAATGGCCCAAACATTGAACTGGATTGGCCTCCTAGCCCATTCTCGCTATGTTTTACGGAAATAGCCCAAGGGACGCAATGGAGCCCAGGGGCGCAATGGAGCCCTAGGGCGCAATTGCTCCCGGACGCAATTGCGCCCGGACGCAATTGCGCCCTAGGGCTCCATTGCGCCCCTGGGCACGTGTCAAGCCCAGGTTAACCCTAATTAGGGTTTCTCCTTGGAATTTTGTTTGTTTGCTATTTTTCACGATTTTCAGTTGCTTTTTCATGTTGATTTTTACTGTTTTTTTCAAAAAGTTGTGATATCAAATTTATTTTAGCAGATAAATTGATTCCCTGTGTTTTTTGAAATTGATTCCCTAGATTATTGCTATAAAACCAACAACCACTGAAGTTGTAAATCACCATTTTCATCCACAAATTTCAGACAATTGTTTTGCTTGTGTATCTGTGCGTGTTTTTTTTGAAAATATGAGATCCGGAGATGATAAAGTCAAGTTACATCTCCTAAGCGGTGGTTCATGGCAGCAGGATGGTAACGGGTGGGAGTATGTTACCGATCAACCGATAACCCGTGTCAAGGTGGCACCTAACATTACGCATCTTTGGTTGATTAATTGTATTCACAGAAAATTTCGTATCGATCCTGCTCTTGGTACGATTAGAATATCGTATAAGGTTAATGATGGTCTTTATGAGTTATGCAACAATGACGATGTTTTGTCTTTCATTCAATTTTTTGACGGTGAAAATAATCCACCAACACTCTGTGTGTTTGTCGATCAATCGATGTCCGGTGGAAGCGATCTCGGTGGTACTTCGAATGCCGGAGGCGGTGTGGATGAATCTGATGATACCCCATATGTTGTTCTCGAAACACAACAAGGAGGAGAAGCAGAACAACAAGAAGATGACGACGACGAAGTTTATAGACATGATGAGGAGTCTCATGTTTACCACTTGGGTTTATCTGATGTTGATACTGATGAAGACGACGACGAACCAGAAAGTAGTCCTATCAAATCATACGGTGGGATAAATGATTTCTTTGATATGCCCCCTCCACTTCCATCAGCGACCCCAGTCATCACACCCAACCTACCCCCACGTTATAGTCGTAGTAGAAGAGTAAGTTTGGGTCAAGTATTCCAGACGAAAGACGATCTTACACTCGCTCTCGGTTTGAAGTTTCTTGAAGAGGGTTTTGAGTTTGGAGTTCATCGATCAAACAAAACCAGATACGATGCCAGATGTAAGCAAGCCGGATGTTCTTGGCGTATCTATGCGACCTCTGTCGAAAATACCAATATGTTTCATGTTCGTATATTGGAAGACGTACACACTTGCTCGAGGACGCAGCTGCATCCCAACCACCATCAAGCAAACAGTAGAGTGTTGGGTAATTTTATTTACCCTAAAGTGAAGGATACCAGCAGGACATACCGTGGATCCGACATTGTCAACGACGTCAGATCGGATTTGAAAATAGATATTTCTTACTGGCAAGCCTGGCGCGCAAAATCTTATGCACTCACGATGGTGCGTGGTACCCCTGAAGAATCGTTTACCCGACTCCCCTGCTTTCTCTATAATCTGGAGCTTCGAAATCCTGGTACCGTTACCTCCATAAGGACAGACAGTAGAGAACGTTTTGAGATGTGTTTCGCTGCCCTCGGTTGCGCGGTACGTGGTTATTTTAATAACTTTCGTGGTTATTTTAATTGAACTGCTATATTGAATAATGTTATAATATGAAAATGCCTTAAATATCTAGATTCGATCGTTTACCACACACTTGCGTCCGGTCATTATCATCGATGCGGCTCATTTGAAGGGTACTTACTTAGGCACAATGTTCTTAGCCGTTGCTATGGACGCAAATAACCAGATTGTGCCCATCGCTTTCGGAGTTGGTAGGTCTGAGAGTGGGGATGTGTGGACTTGGTTCTTAACCATGCTGAAGCGTTGTATCGGGGAACCCGAGGGGTTGGTTTTTGTATCCGACAGGGCTGCTTCAATTCACCAAGCAATTAATACGGTGTACCCGGGCGCCCATCATGCACTTTGTTGTCGCCATCTAATGATGAACGTAAAAACCAGGGACAACAGGGTCAGATACAGGAAGAAGTTATTTTGGAGGACGTGTAAAGCATATACGGTGGAGGAGTTTGAACTGAATATGACGGGTCTACGAGCTGCTTTACCTCTTGGAGCTCCGCTTATGGACCAGGTTGGACCGGAGAAATGGTCAAGGGCCCATTTCCCAGGAATGCGTTACAACATAATGACATCGAACAGTGCCGAGTCGGTGAATGCATTGTCTCGTTTTGCACGGAGCCTGCCTATTGTGGCCCTTATGGATTATTTCCGATGTTTTCAGCAAGAATGGTATTCGATTCGTCGGAGAAATGGAGGTTATCATCCTTGGATTTTTGACTGTTTGAATTTTATGTTTTCATTTTTGCAACACTAACGTAACAAATTTGTGTTATCGCAGAAGAAATGGTGAATCGTCTCACGCCTTGGGCGGAGGCCAAAATAGAAAAGAGAATTCACAAGTCGGCAACGTGGACTGTACATGAGATTGGTCGAGGTTACTGGGAAGTCCGCGATGGGGTTAGGGACGCAGAAGTTGACTTCAATAATCGTCTTTGCTCGTGCAGGAAATGGCAGTTATCAGGAATACCATGTGGCCATGTCATCGCCGTCGCAAGAAATCAACGGTGTATAGACGTCTCCCATCTGGCGACTGGTTACTACGCGTCGGATAATTTCCGACAAACTTACGCAGAGCTCATACATCCAGTCGGTCCAGGAGAAGGATGGGTTGTTCCAGACCACCCGCTTATGACCGTTAGACCACCGGTCGTAATAAGAAGGGCTGGTCGACCGAGTAACCATGACCGTATCCCGTCTCAGGGCGAGGATTCCATCCAGAGAAGATGTTCTCGTTGTGGACAAATAGGACACACTCGAGCAAACTGTCCATCTCCTGCACCAGTAAATGTGAGCCGACAAAGGGCATCTGGTAGTCGACAAACTGAAAGGGCATCCGGTAGTCGACAAACTCACAGGGCATCTGGTAGTCAACAAACACAACCAGTATCAACCCAAGAGAATTATGAAAGTTTTAGACATGGTACTTTTGATTTAAATGTTGATCTAAACGAGTAAACCATGTATGTAATAAACCTTTTATTAATATTATTATTGCTCTATAAAGTTGACTTCCGTTTTATCCACCTTATCGTGTTTTTTAAGTTGGAAGCTGTTATTTACAAAAGTATCCATCAAACCAAAATTTTATTGAAACCAAAGAAAACGGATGAAGTGCATCGATACAACAACCATCTTTGGAGGAGCCTACTACGGGTAGATTTCCTGGATCCTGATGATCCAGTCAGACTTTTCCTTAATCATGTCCTCCATGCCGGTGTAGCTGTCTTTGATTTCTATCACTTCATCTTCTAAGTCATTAATCTCTCGTTTCATCGCCCTAACCCTGCGCTTCATTTCTTCCAAGAACTCCTTCTTCTCCGCAATACACGCCTCTTTATCTTTCTGAATATCCATGTTGCTTAGCCACATCCTTCTTATGTTTTGTATATCTGCATTCGCCGCATCACATGACTCTCTCAACCTGGTAGGCAGTACTTGAGACATTGGTAGACCCGGCTGTTGGTGAGCTTGATACTCTGGTGGGGATTCTCCCCCATGAGCATGGTAGTATGCCTCTCGTGCATTGTTAAACTCTTCCCACTCCTGAGGCGTAATTGGACGATCGGCCGCAGTTCTACCAAACTGTGCCCACTCCTCCGTTGTCTCGGGTGCCTTCCAGTTAATCCTTCTTGATCCATCATTTAATTGTTGGATATATGCGGAGCCTGAAGCACCATTCGCTGACCTTCTACCCCTGGAACGTGAACCACCAGCCATTAAGTTATGAAAATGTAGAGAATGGTTGTAAACGGTGTGGAGGGTAGATAACAAGTTGTGAATTACTACTTCACCATAAAATCTACTTATGGTCGATGAGAAGATAGGGAGGGGCGCAATTGCGCCCGGGCGCAATTGCGCCCCACTACTCAACTGCAAAGTGCCTGACAGGATTCACTGCAAAGTTATGGAACGATTCCCCTGCAAAGCCTGTTGTCAGGATTCCCTTGTAAAGCATTAAACGACAACGATTCCCCTGCAAATGTAGAGGGGCGCAATTGCGTCCGGGCGCAATTGCGCCCCTGTCCTTAGATTTTGGCTATAAATAACGGGGTTATACCAAAGTTATAGTTCACACCATACAACATTTTCATAGCATAATAGTCCCCTCTTTGACCAAACACATGGATGGAAATGCATCATCGTCAAACCCACCGTCTTCACAAATAATGCCCTCCAGACTGAAAAAAGCGATAGAGAAAAGTGAAGCGGAGATCGAACAACTCACCGAAGAGTGGAAGGAAATGATGGCCAAGAAGGATGGCCACTTGCGAAGGATCGACGCGGACAAGGAGGAGATAAGAAGGTTGAAGAGGGAGATAAAAGAGAAAGAAGACCGTATTCGCCAGGACAACGTTCAAGTAAACAAGCTTATGCAAGATTTTGCAGTACTGCAAGCGCAGGTTACCCAGAAACAAAATTGGATTGATCAATGTAAAGCACTTTATCCTTAGCATTTTTGGATTTTCTATGTTGCTAGTTTGTACCCTTATTGCTATCACTTTCTTTCATGGTGCTTGTGTTGTTGTATTTCTTTCGTTGGTTGTTTAGTTCATATGCATTGTATCCGTTCAATGTTATTAGATATGTTCAATTTATTGAAATGATGCTTGTCTTGAAATTAACTAAAAACTTCCAAAAATTTTATATACGTAGATAAATATACAAGGTCCTAAAAAGGTCCTAAAATGAATCATACATTTCGATTTGTCTGTATCATGGACCAAAAAACATCCGTCATATGACACCTCAATGTTGCCGCCCTTGTCGACTCATCCTCCTGGGCTCTTGGGACCTCGTTATTCGCTAAATGGGTGAGGAACATGCATGACAAAGGACCACAATCGCCCAAAGAACCCTGCTGTTGTGGTACCCCATCTGCGTGTACCCAAGTGAAGTCATGGCTTGCAGCTGCAAGTGATTGGCAATCAGCTAGGGTAAGAAGTTCCGGTAGATCGTTGGCGAACTTCGTCATCATTTCATTAAAGGTGTCCACATATGACGGGCTCCTGAAGCTATCATATATAACCATCTTCATGGTTTCTAGGTTTAAGTCGCCAACAACCCAATGCTTTTGGTCGATGCAAATGGGAATAAATACCTGAAATATTTGTTAAAAAACAAACCAACAGTGAATAACATTAAACTATACAGAAAGTTATAAATAACAAGTTTTTTTTAGAAATTGAAATTCATACATGTTCAACAGACCACCATGGTACACCATCCGACTCCTTCAACATTTTGTAGACAGATTTCGGCCCCCCACCAAAGAGCAAGACATGCATGAAATCGGACGTCATCACCGTCCAAGTGGCACTGGGCGAACGCGACTCGCGGATAAACCGAACCCATCCGTCGATGTGCTATATAATAAATAAAAAAATGTTAAGTCATAAATGGACATTATGATAGACAAACTGAAATGACGCTTTAGTACTAACATCATTTTCGAGCCACCCCGAGCCCTGCAGACCGAGTAATAATCCCCACCAGTCCCGTCCGACAGCATGGGTGGGTATGCACCTAAGCCAATAATCCGGCAAATCATTATCATGCCACCTTTTGGCAATAGCGGATGAAGTGTAACTGGAAGCAGAAGAAGTGGTGGCAGCATCTGCTTGCTGACGAGGATGAGGGACCTTCGATGGGCGGCGCTGGATAGGTGGGCGTGTAGTAGGAGGCAAAGCGGTGAAAGGAGGGCGCAATGATTTCCCGGGATATTTCTCGCGCTGCGGCCTCTGGATAACAACGGCCGACGGACGAAGCTGTGTGTCCTGGGACACTGCAGGATGAGGCGTATCCTGGAACAAAGCCCCAACAAACCCCTCCAAACCCATCTGTTGCGCTCCACTATCATGGAGCAACGCCCCGAATGTGCCCTGCAAAATATGTTGGGTCCTCACAAGTTTGTTCTAATAAATAAATATCAAATGTAACAAACGAATCTCTTAACTTACATGTTGAGTATGCTGGCCTTGTGTAAGCCCTGTGTACGCTGCCCCAGAGCCCTGCAAAATAACATTGAGGATATTCAGTTTCTATTCAGAATATAAAAATCAAATTACCCACCAAATTAAATAACTTACATGTATAATTTGTTGTGGTGGTGTAACGAACTGAGATCCTAATAGGTCATCAAACGTGCCTAAGCCTGATGAACTCTGCACATTAATCTAAGTGATGTCATATGTGGTTTAAAAATGATGTCATATGTGGTTTAAAAACGATTGAAATAACTAACATTATCCGTGTATTGGGACGACCCTCCGAAGTACGAATATCCAAACCCATGCGGTATGTCGCCGGGCTGGGAGGGCTGTCCACCCTGCTGCTGGGATGGAATCTGTCATCAAGCATATTAAACCACGTAAAGGTTCAAAAGATAACAATTAAAACCAGGTCCGTTAATTTAAGTTAAACACTTACCTGCCAAGCGCTAAACTGCCTCTCCATCTCGGCAATGCGTCTCTCAAGACTTTCTTGGTATGCACGATCAGATGCCCATTTCTCGGCTTGCCGTCTCTCAAGATCTTCATGCTCAATGCGATGAGAAGTCCGAAAGTCATGGTAATCATCCTTCCACCGCGTAAACTCAGACCACCGATCAGCATAGGGGTCAACATGCGGACTATGCTGATAGTGGCCTGCTGGACTATGCCCTGCACGGAATGGTGGCTCATCGTAAGAGCTGGCCCCATGTGGCCTGTTGACGCCTGCATCATCGTCAGTCTGGTCTCCCTCTGAATCAGTTTGAACTTCTATACCAACAATTAACAACATTATCATAAATATCAGATAATCTAAAACGACTTCTCTTTATAAAAAAAATTATACATATCGGATAACTTAGAATGACTTCTCACCCTCGTCAACATCCTGCGTAACTCTAGCCCTCTTCGTCTGTCGACGCCCCGCCGTACTACTAAACCAGCGATGGCTCTCCGTATACCATTCCTGACTCTCCTCCCACGGCGTCGGAACAAGGCGATCACGTGGCATCCTATCATCCTAATATATTGAAAAATAACCATGTTAGAAATCCACACGAGGGCCCCACTTATCACAATTTTTTGGTCGTAGTCAATGTAACTTACCGTCGAGACATCCATGAGATTATGGGCATGATAGCTACCAATAACTGTCGAAGACCTAGCCCAACGAACTGCACGTGGCATCCTGGTGGTCAATATATAATACGTGCTGGCCATAGGAAAGGTCTCCAAAATCCATATCTGTGAATTATAATACCCAGACAGTAGTAAATATTTTCTAGAAATAGGGAATTCGGGTAGGTTGTAAAAATATTAATTTGATATCAACTTACTAACCTTGAAGGCAAATAAAAAACCAGTTAACGACATCCTATATTTATGGTCCGGTCGTTTCTGGATCGCTTTATTCATCTGATTGTAGGTGTGCGCCCATATATAGGATCCCCAGGGATACTGATTAAACACGCTCATATCATCAATTGCCCGAAGTACAGGGTCGGGAATATGCTGGGACAACTGATGACCGAGGAAGAACGTCTCAACCATCATCATCAGACAAATACGGACGGCAGAATCATCATCGATATGGGCCCGCCCCTCGTCAGCAGTGCCGATAATATTGAATAAATCTGTGATGTGTCGCACCGTCAACTGGCCTTGCGGGAACATCCGTCTAACAAACCCACCGGACCGATTCTTATGCAACTTCGGGTGCGGTCCGAAACGGAGTGCTGTGATAAGACAGAACTCCTCACGGCCGAACCGAAGCGCGTGCTCACCAACCTCATAAATCATCTCGTCATCCCGTATATTTTCCGGGAAGACCTGTGTCTGCAAGAATATGTGGACCAAGGTCGGGTCGGCAGATGTATCGGTCAATTGCAACCAATGACCGAAACATGTCTCCTTGAATAGCTCTAATCGCCGGGAGTTCAATTTATGGCGAATCGAGTCCACCAGGGACATCTTACTCTTAATATTCAACTTTCCTGTGTAGAAAGTTCTTCCCTGCATAATAAGTGTCATTTTCTAATATTCAACTTTTCTATACGGACCTAAATTGTCAGTTTCTAATGTAGAGGGACCTAAAGTGTAAATTTCAAATGTTAAGGGACCTAAAGTGTATGTTTCTAAAGTAAAGGGACCTAAAGTGTAAATTTCAAAATTTTAGGGACCTAAAGTGTCACTATCTAATTTTAAGGGACCAAAAGTCTCAGTTTCTAAATTTTTGGGACCTAAAGTGTCAATTCATAAATTTCAAGGGCCTAAAATGTAAATTTAAAAAGTTAAGGGACCTAAACTGAATGTTTCTAAAGTAAACGAACCTAAAGTGTAAATTCCTTAATTTATAGGACCTAAAGTGTATGTTTCTCAAGTAAAGGGTCCTAAAGTCTAAATTTTAAAATTAAAGGCACCAAAAGTGTAAATTTCTAATATGTAATGTCTAATTTTTAAAAGTGTAATTTTTAAAAAAATTAAAGGATTATTGTATAATGTGTAAATTTTTACAATGTTCTATAATGTCAACATTAAATTTTAAAACTAGGCTATTATTAACTATAAATTTAAACCATACATAACAACAAAACCTATCAATGAAAATAAAAATATACCAAAAAAATTCATCCAAAACTAGGCTTTTAACTACAACCATTTAAAAGTATAAACCATACATAACAACATAATCTATCCATGGAAATGAAAATATACCAAAAAAAGTCATCAAAAATAATGTTTTTAACTACAACCATTTAAAACTATACAACATACACAATAACAAAATCTAACAATGGAGAAGAAAATATACCAAAAAATCATCCAAAATAATGCTTTTAAGTACAACCATTTAAGACTATACAACATACACAATAACAAAATCTAACAATGGAGATGAAAATATACCAAAAAATCATCCAAAATAATGCTTTTAAATACAACCATTTAAGACTATACAACATACACAATAACAAAATCTAACAATGGAGATGAAAATATACCAAAAAAATCATCCAAAAAATTAAAATGATAACTACAACCATTTAACACTATAAACCATCCAAAATCTATTAATATAAGTGAAAAATACACTAACCTCAGCCATTTGTGGAT
This sequence comes from Arctium minus, assembly GCA_954870635.1. Classification (NCBI taxonomy): domain Eukaryota; kingdom Viridiplantae; phylum Streptophyta; class Magnoliopsida; order Asterales; family Asteraceae; genus Arctium; species Arctium minus. The sequence goes on along the minus strand of OX941080.1, from coordinate 36,436,821 downwards.
CGAGTAATTAAAAATGTGCAAAAATGGAGTTTGTCGACGAGAGAAAATGACAGCTCCGGCAAGTGGGGTTGGATCGAGTAATTAAAAATGGAGCTGGTCGGCGTACTTTCAGTATAAAGTGCCCAGGGGCGCAATGGAGCCCTAGGGCGCAATTGCGTCCGGGCGCAATTGCGTCCGGGAGCAATTGCGCCCTAGGGCTCCATTGCGCCCCTGGGCTCCATTGCGTCCCTTGGGCTATTTCCGTAAAACATAGCGAGAATGGGCTAGGAGGCCAATCCAGTTCAATGTTTGGGCCATTTGGGTCAATTTCCCTACTATTTATGTAATATTGTACGGAAGTACTAGTCTGAGACAAGTAACTATAACCGTTTTTATAATTTTGACACTTGTCATTTCTTACTCTTATTTTTATGTTAATGCATCTCATAATGAAAGGTAAACAACGTATTTTTGTTCATCACATTTGTAGTTATAAAGATATTTAAATTAAATGAGCCATTTTCATTATACACAAATAAAAGGAATCTAATATCGTCTTTTATTATAAATATCTAGTGATCTTCGACAAAATGTTATCTTTCAAGTACTCAACTAGCTAGATCTGAATTAAGGCTCCACCATTTCATAACTTTCATGTCGAATGTCACGTTCTTCCTGATCTGAATATGTTCTTCAACATTAACAAGTTTTTCTCTATCAATATTAATTCTTCACAACATGCTCCATATTTTTTTAACAAATAAACGGACAAGTGTTATCATTCCACTAGTTGTGCTAAAGATTCAAATCATGGATTTAAAACTTGTTTTTTTTAGTAAATCAATTACGAAACTTTTTCTAAAATGCCTAAAGCCTGTTTTACATTTATGCAAAATTACTCCATCTTTATAGGATCTTCTCGACAGTTATTCCAAAAAGTCAAACAATGTATATACATTGGATGTTTTTGTCAAGGCATTAATAGTTCTGAAAGGCTATTCTGATTAGTCAATAAACATTAATTTTGATAAAATTAGTTAATTTTTTGTTAGTTTAACCATTTATCATAAAAATAAATGTTTTAACGTCTTTTTCTAATTTTAAAGATATACAAGGATTTATAGCTAATATGGATAGAAAACTAATTCAAAATTTCAATGAAAAACAAAAGACCGACTCTTGAAACAAAACGCCTATAGTGAAATAGAAGGCGACTCATTTGTAACTCTCTTGTCCTGAACCGAGAGTGGTGTAAAGCGGTTGAAAATGAAAGGGTTGGGATGGTGGTTGAGACTGGTCAGGCCATTCGGCTGACCACTATATGGCTTGTTTTGGTTTCTATGCTGTGTTGTCTTATGTTAATTCACCGGTCAATCTTCTTTCTCTGCTGTCTCATTTACATTTAATTGCTAACAAAATAACGCATAAATACAATCGTCGAATATCGAAGTCCTTTTCTTTGGATGAATCGACAAATGCATTCATCCAAATTGTTTGATGCTAATTATGACATATTGAAGTAACGGTTGCTTTTCAATCCTAATCACTTAGAGGATATGAGAACGACCCTAATGGTTGTTTTATCTAACCTAGTACTCTCCGATCGAAATTGACATAGTTGTTTATGTCTGGATTTTGATACTCGATTATTGTTTAATTTAATTATCACATTATAATATTGTGGAGTTCAACTGCTATGAATTAAACAACAAACTTTGTTTAGACGAAGATGAAGAAAGTGTTATTTTTTATGAGAACAATTGCACAATGTGTGCCTTTCTCCAAAAATATAAAAATAGTTTTTTACTTTTATATTCAGTGCCTCATTTTAGCATGTTAAATGTGTGATTTTGAACAAGGCCTCCAAAATTTTGAGGCCTAATTTTGCATTGTTTGGGGCATTTCATCAACGAATTAAAACTAAGGATGAGCAAATCGGACCGATTTTCCGAACCGAACCGGTACCATATATTCGGTCCGGTTTTCGGTTCCAAATAATATGCAAATTCGGGATTCAGGATTTCGGTATTCGGTACCGGGAATTTTCCAAAAATACCGAAACCGAACCAGGAATGTTAAAGGGTAGTGTCTTTTATATTTATTTGATTATGCATATCTTTTCCTAATAAAGTTTATCCTTTTCTAATCAAATTAAACAACCTCCTAAACAACCCAAACTTTCTCCATAAGTAGTACCATATCCCTTCTCCGATTTTTTTTCGTTACCATAGAAAAATCGGCCCCTACATAAACATCAAAAAATCGACGGAGTCGGGATTCGGGGTTCGGCACCTCCATGGAATTTTATGAATGTATTTTGGTTTGCGAATGGTTTTGATACATATTTGATACATTTTAATTTTTTTTGTCCTAAGTGGTCCTAGCACCGATTTTCCCGTCCCGAAACCGAAACCAAACCGGTACATACGGTTCGGTTTTCGGTACCGGTTTTTAGTCCCAAAAATTTTCGGTACCAACCGGTTCGGTACCGGTCCTGTCCCGATCTCATCCCTAATTAAAACTATCTAATCATGTTCGCTCCCCATGCTTTCGCCTCGTTCGACTATTAGATCGAATAGGTTCGTCGGGATTTACTCCCATTCTGAAGTTCCTATGGACTAAGGGGAGGAAAGGGGAACCCCTGCTTATACAAAACCAACTCAATTACATAAACAGCGACACTTTCCAGTTTTATTAGGTTTAGCCCACTTCATTGTTTCTCCAATTTCTATCAGAAGACAAAAGTAATACGTCTCTTTATCGCCTCTCTAATTTGTATATATGTATCTCTGTTATATTTTTACAGTAAAAAAGATTGAAACATCCCTGCTTATATTATCCGTCAAGACTTTTAAATAAAATAAATATAATTTACTAGTACAAATGCATTTGCAAGTAATAAAAAGATTGACTAAAAATTTCCTTTCAAATGTTTGATAAAACCCATAGAAATAATCAGAAAGTTAACGTCGGTAATCGACTTTAATCTCTTAAGTGAGACGTTTTTGGTGTTTTTCGATTTCTCTCCAAGTCTTTAACGGAAAATAAAAAAAATTATATAATATATTATATTATTATATTTTGTATTATATTATTATATAATACTAGGCATATATTCGCGCACGATGCGGCGTGAAGCATTTCGACATCGAAACCGAGAACTTAAAACGACATTCATTTTCTTATTCTATTTCCTTCCTTCTTTATGTTAATTTTATGGATGTACGTGGTTTTATATTGCGGAGCATCTCAATTCTGAAGTTCAAAACCCGAAACGGCAATCTAATTTCATGTTTGTTTAATTTTTTGTACCTCTCAATGCTAATTTTATGGTTTTATTAATGGTTTTACATGTATATGTCAGAAATATATAAATATATATTTTATGTATAAACAAACTTAAACGAACATGAATGAACGATCGAGACAATTGTTTATGTTTGTTCATTTAACTAAACGAACAAAAATAATGTCTATGTTCCTGCATTTATTAAATAAGCGAACTTCCTGCGGAACGGTTCATTGAATGTTTGGTTTGTTTACCGTAATGTTACCGGCATTGAGAGATGTGTACCCTCTTTTTTACAGTTTGCAGTGCTATACTACTTTTATCATCATCATCATCTACAAAACTACACTAAAAAAAGATCCCCCATCCATTTTTTGTTCTATTTCCTTCCTTCTCCACTTGAAATATTACAAAAAAGTATTATTAGAATAAACAAATAATGTACCCAAAAAATATGGATATAAAATTTTATTTTATACCAACAATGAAAATCTATATTGTTTAATAAAAATGAATATTGTTTTCATGGGTTAAGGTGCAATGTCATGATATTATCACAACAAGATAACATCTCGTCATCCAAACCAACCACCCCAACGGAGATGGAACAAACCTGGTATTCCTTGAAATTCTAGAGACCTATCTCCAAATATTTGTAGGACTCTGGTATTGCAAGTACCTACAAAAAAAAAAGGTTACTTGCATCAATATCCTATTGCATCAGTTATGTCCAATATCAACCAAAAAAAGGAAAAAGGAAAACCATATTCGAAATATGAAACTGAAATTCATTACACAAGAGAGTCAGTTGCTTACTTCCAACATAAACTGCAACAAACAACGCATATCCAACAGGGTCATATCCTGTGCACATTTCAAATAACTTGATGAATGAGAACTTTTATATATAAACAACATATACAATACAAATTTATTCTTAACAACTTCAATAGTTTTGAGAGGGTCAATAAAGAAAGAAAAAAGGTCGGATTTCATCATGATTAGATCAGTAGGCAATAAATTGGTGATAAGCGTTTGATCTGGTATAGCTGACTGGGCATATTGGGTTATTGAGTTCGCCTGGAATATGTTGAAAATCCGACATGATGCTTCAAGAAAGTTCCTTCCCATCTTTGGCATGTGGTACTGATTTGTAATTTTTGGGTGATGACGAGTAACTAGTGAAGTTGTATTTGTTTTCCTGGTCCAGTGGCATAATTCTTGTGTGCTTCGCCAAAACAGAAGTTTAGAAAGCTTCCGGTTAGCTAATTATAACACCATATTCAGCTCAATTTCTCAAGTTTGGTAAATCCATCAGCAACAATAGCCAAACCAACATCAGATAGACAATAGGAATCCAATTCGCTAGCTCCAACCTCACTTCTCTCAGACACAATGTGAAGCCTGAGCCATGAAAGAGCAGATTGGCTAGCACTACGCCGTCTTCCCTGCATTTTGCAGTAAACCAAGAATTACCAAAATAATCTCCAATCTAAGCTTAGACACACATTGCATATAATTATTACCATACAAGTAATCAAACATCCCCCACACAGTTCCACACCCTATAGAAAAGAGAACACATTTTTCAACACTAATTGTAACACCCGACTTTTCGTAAGTAAGTTTCCGCCTTTCGTTGGTAATCTCTCCGCCTTTCGCCTATCTTTTGAGTGGAAAACATTGTGCCTTCGAATCTTAAATCGACCCATGAGTGAATCGCGAGTTTTTGGACTTTTCGAGCCTCGGTACCTTTGGCGCGATTGTGCCACGCGATAGTGACAATGTCACAATCGCCAGGCACTGTCGCGTGCGGGGTCTGACCGAATTAAAATCGGATTTTAGCCTCATTTCTCATTCAAAACTCATTCTCTTCTATTGTTATTCTCTCTCAACCTTTCCCTTTCATAAAGACCGAACCCTAACCCATTTTGGGGTTTTTTCTCTCCCCAAACCTCATGATTCTCAATCATCTAGCTAGTTGGGAGCTTGAACCACAAAACCTTCATCTTCATCTTCCCCATCAAGTTCAACGGTTGGGAGCTCGGGTTGAAGTGTTGGATTGGGTGTTCTCGGAAGTCTCATTGTCTTCAAGGGTAAGTTTTCTTGTATTAAGGTTATAAATGCTCCATTGGTGGTTTCTTAGTTTTTGATATCTCAAATCTCGGATCTGATGGTTTTGGAGAAATTAGGGTTTTGATCTTGTTGGGATCTTGGTATTTTTATGTTTGGAGCAAGGTTCTAAAAAACGCGTTATGGCGCCGCCATAATGCGCCATGGCGCCGAGGCGCCACCTTGCCGCCACGTTTTTACCCTTGGCGCTGATATATGGCGTTAGACTCGTTAAGTCGCGTTATGGCACGTTATGGCGTTATATAGTTTGGGGGGGGGGGGGGAAATTGTAAATGTGTTAAACTTTTGGTTTTATTTTTTTTACACGGGTAAAAGGCAAAAGCCTAAAAGGTCTAAAAAGTAAAAACTTTGGGATATAATTGATGATGATAACATACAAAGAAAAGAAATAGACTTGATAGTCAAATACTGAATGATCTTGTATTTGTTCAATTTAATGCTAAACTCATCAACAAGTGGGCAAAAGTCAAGAACCAAAATATGGATGTGTTACGTTCTCTTGATGCTAGTAAAGCACAATCATGGATCGTTGCTATTAGTGATGAGGAGGAGGAAATGGAAGAAGGTGGTACTTCAGAGGCTAGAGACCATGAGGCTAGAGAACTTCATGAGAATGATTTTGAGTCGGATGAAGAACCACAAGTTGAAGGTGACGAAGAGTTTGAGTTCAACTCCGATGACGAAAGACTTTTAGATATAATTGATGATGATAACATGGAAGGATAGTATGTTTATAGTTTAGAAGTATATAATTATCAACCACGGGTAGATCGTTCTTTTTGTTATGATCTCTTGATATCATTTTTGTAAACTTTGTATATTTGATATCAAATTATTAATCCATAGTTCTACTTTTGTTTTTATTTATTTATGAATTTAGAGCATTAAAAAATATATAATTATATATATATATATATATATATATATATATATATATATATATATATTTGCCGCCTTGGCGCCGCCATGGAAAACGCCATGGCCTCGCCGTAACTCGTAAAGCTTGAGGCTTGACCTCGCCGCCACGCCACGCCGCACACCATTTAGAACCTTGGTTTGGAGAATGTTTCCTTATGGTTGATTATGGATATTTATGGGTCGGAATGTTCGGATCTAGGTTTTGGAAGATTTCGGCTTGAGGATTCAAGTGGTCTTCAAAAGAGCTCGTTGGGTGAAATCTAGATTTAGCCTAAATCTAGCAAGGTGAGTTCAAGTTGATTTGTGAAAACGATGTACATGCCAAAATGGTTAATTTAAAGTGTTTTACATGAAATGGTTAAATGCTGATAAGTTTTGAGTAATTTGAAGTAAAAATGTATTTTACTTGGTATTTGTTAAAGTGTGAGTATTTTAAGGAGTTTTTCATATTTGATAACCTTGGCTTATTTTAGTTTCATAAAACGCTCATAAGTGGGATTGGTCATCTTGGTAAGTAATAACATGATTTATGCATCTTGGTGAATTTGGTACAAATGAAGTCTATTTCATGTTATATGCATTTTGGTGTGTTTGCATTCATAAACCCTTTGGAAAACCTTTGGTCCCATTATATGTTGAGTTTTGGGTTAATCTCGTCTTTGAGGTATGTGTCTTTATAAACGCCGTATAAAGTCATTTCATTGTATGGGAATTGTTATTTATCGGTCAAGCACGTTTCAACATTATACTGGTTTTCATTTGGGGGTTTACGTAAGTTGTTGGGCCTTGGACTCGGTTTTGACTAAATTGAGTCTTGAGGACATTTGTCCGGGGTAATAACCGTTGTGGAGTTGTTGAGTATAATGACGTACTTTTCGTGTCATTTGGGTGTTGCATGTTTGAGTTATCAAGTAAGGAGTTGAGATTCCTATCTTGAATGCTAGTGGGTAGACACTAAAGGTCGAATGAGAACCTTGAGGTTGGAACTCCACTAGGAAACGAATGGGCACTAAGCTCGGTTAACCTTGAGGTGCAGCTCGACGGAGCGGGCACTAAATGTACCGTGTCCTTGAGGTGACGCCCGTTAAGTGGTGTGCACTAAAGGTGTTGGGGACTTGAGGTGACGCTTATGTTAGTGTGCTCTAAAGTCCTTGATCTGAGGTGCAGTTCGATAACATAGTTATGTGGATTAACTTTGTGTTCCGCCACGCACATCACCGGAAGGTGCTAATTGGGTATGTAATTGTGTCATTTTATTATTTATGTTTCGGTGTCGTTTTACTTATGGGAATTGTTTACTTAAGATTTATGGGTTGCGTATTATACTCCGTTTACGTTTGAAGTATTTTGAGAAGTAAAGTTTTGTTTCATATTCTTATAAATTGAGGGCTTTACTTACTATCTACGTTTTGGATGTTTGGGGATATGAATGGTTATTCACATTTTTCACAAATGGGGTGTCGAACTATGACCCCGTTTTGGGTGAGCTTTGGGCTGCATCGTTTTATAAGAAATGTGAGTATTGGGAGCATTGTCTTTAAAAGTGCATATCATGGGAAAAATGTGTCGTTTACATTTTAAAGTTAATTATTTCGAAGGATCTTGCTTTAAACTAAATTCCTTTCTTTTAAAGATATATTCTTTATATTAAAACTCTTGAGCTCACTAGGCGTTAAGTCTAACCTTTTTATTTGTCGACATGTGCATCAGGTTTCCGCCAGGGGTTTGGTTCTAGCAGTGCTATGAAGAGTTGAGCCTTAGCCTTACAAGAGTGAGTAGTCAGTGAAGCCTTCCGCAGGTTGGGGAATAGCAATTGTTTGGGTTTAGTAACACCCGTCCTTTTCATAGATTGTATGCATAGGATGATGGGAGTATTGAGGTTAATTCTCAATTTATGTTTGTAGTTCGAAGTATTTATTGATGTATTTAGAAAATTTTAAAAAGTTGTTATTTCTAGATTTGAGGGTGTTACACTAATCAACCCTACAAATATATAGCATTATCATCGTCTCGGAATAAAGGCAAATGCAAAATCATGAGGAAGAGTGCAATTGAAAGAAATAGTAGCAATTGGGTACCTGGTTGCAAAACAAGTTTTCCCCTTTAATTGAGAACGTACCTGGAAAATCCATCGATGCAATTTGAAATTAAAGTTTTTCCTATTTCTTGAAGTTGAAATCGAAGAACGTACTTGAAAAATGTAGGGATGGAGAGAGCAAAATATGAGATAAAATCTTCTATATGATCTTGAAATAACAAGAATATATGCATATCACCTAGAAGTAAAGATACAAATTGCAAAATCGAGATGAATCAATGATGAGGAGGGATTTATTAGTTAATCAAATTAATGTAAATACCTTTTATCAATATTATAAGCTTTAGATTTTTCAAACTTCTCCTGACTAATCACCCATTCCAAAGTTTTAGGAAAAGGGTTGGCAGCTTGAGAGTAGTGTGTTGCCGCAAATCTAGATATGTCTCAAAGGTGTACATCAATATCATGAATCATGGGAATCAAAAGCAATTGTCGTTAGAGGAATTTACTTCACATGTATTACAAATTTTATAGTTACACCAATAAAAGTTGAAAAGCTTCCTGATGACAGAAAAAGCTATAAAAAACAATCATCATTCTCACACTGGGAAACAAAATAATAAATAAAATCAGAAAACATGATAAGAGGAGAAGAGGAGAACCAGTTTTGTTGGTAAAGTGCATACCTTAGTGTCCGTCCTTTATCTGTTTTTCTCGAGGATCACCACTTGAAGTCGTAACTGGTGTTTTAATTTCCACATGATGAAACTACAACAGAACCATTTTATAAGAAATGGAAAATGCATGTTATTTTAAAGCATTAATAGAGTCTCATGTGCACTTGCAAGATGCATAAACATACCCATCGTTGTTTCTGTTTGATGGATTAAAATACTTCAATGCTACACGTCCATCAACTCATCCAGGCGCAAATCCTGCATTATAATTAATAAATAAACCCGCCTAAAACTTATGCAATACAACAACTGATTCATGTATAAATTCAATAGGGCCACCTACATAATTATTCAATTGCGCAAAACAATATAAACCAAACAGAACCGGTATATCCCATCTGGAGGTAGGGAATTGCATATGATAGTATGTATTAACGAAACAAGTTAGAGATAAAAGGGTAACCGATGAGTCAACATAGTAAATTTAAGAAACTAAATTAACGTTAAACATCATTACATAAGTACTACAAGGATCATTAAGATTTAGCATGGAACACCTTGATCCATATGGCCAGACACAATTAACTTGGATGTCCACACATTTGTTATAAAATGAATTGTTGAACTTGCGTAAGTCGTACATATTCACCGACAAGCCAGCAACAACCATCACAATAAACCCATAGAAGGACATAGATTCAACTCCCACACCAACAGTATGTACACAAGAAAGAGCCAACATCGAACGTGAACCTGAACACTTCATCTTTTTATCCCCAACCAACGATAATAACTTGACTTGGGAAGTAAAAAAGAAGACCAGTTTCAAGAACTCAAGCTAAGAAAGGCAAAAAAAAGTGGCAAGTATAGAAACATGTCAAATATGATTAGTTTTATTGGCAATAAGCATATTTAGATGAAATTCTAAGTACAAAATATGCTCTTATAATATACAGAGGATTAAAGCATATGCAAGCTCGGTTATTTATTTAATATATTTACTTGTTTTCACAAGACCTCTTAGCTAATCTTTCTACATGATCCCTATGCAAAACATAATAAATGAGTTTTTGCTTAAAAATGGTTAGAGTTGTTCATCCTTACTAATTTCCTAGAGGCCTAGAGGAGTTAGAAAGAAGGAGGTTAGTCTATCGGAGAACTGACAAAGGTATCTCATAACAACTTGAACTTTCTTATAAAGAGAAATAACACAGACACCCTGTCACTACGTATTCATCAACCGCAACACATGAGTAAATGGATTGGTGCAAACTTACAAATCGCAGTTGGCGAGGATGTTGCATGCCCCATGAGAACCATAGCTGGCAACCAAAATATTAACACCTTCCTGTGATGATACATAATTAGTGCAATCTTCAAGACGATATTTACCTAAGTTATTCGGTGTCTACAATTTATAACCGAAATGCATGTACAAATTAATTCAATTGGCATAACTACAAAGCTAGCTACCATGATGAATATAACCAAATATTTGACTTGTAACCATGAACGATTTATTTTTCTAATTATTTAGAAGGAGAATTACCATGTGTATAAGAATATGCTCCTCCAAGCCATCCTCTGGGAGGCATCTCTGGATTAAACAGAAACAAAGACAGAAGGATGAGCAACTTGTATGACATAAAAAAATATGTTTGAAATTAGAACAAATATGTGAAGACAACTACCCATTTGACAGATTTGTGAACATTATTATATGTAATATAATATAGAAATATGAAGCTACAAACATACAAAAACTTAATTACACAAAGATATGAACATTACAATATAAGGTATAAACTTGAAATGAAGTACGGTTTTAATGGCATCATTTCAAATAAATTGGGATCAAGGTTCGTTTATGGGAGTGGGAGGAAAGGGAAGGAAGAAAGTTAAATGTGGGATCATTGATGAACTTATGGTGAGAGGCCATCCTTTCAATGTCAAGTTGTTTACACCTTGATTTGATCCTAGAGAAAAGGCCCTTGTTAGTTACATCAAGTGATAGTTAAACACATAGTCAATGGAGATAAAATTCAACGGAAAAAGTCAATATACCAGGAATCCCAATCAATGATACTTCAGGACCTCCACCTCTATTAACATGAAGAGTTTATGATAACTAACGAATAAGTAATTATTAACATGAAGAATTTCATGAAAAGGAATTTTTGCAATTTTCATGGAAGGATTCATACCAACAAGATCAGATGACACTTTTCCTTCGGCTTGAAACACCTGTGCAGTGCAGAAGCCTTTAAATCCCTCTTTATTTGCTAAATCATGTATATAAACATCTAACTTGTTAACCAAATTGAATCATAATTTAATTAATCGAAAACCCATAACAAAAAATTCGAACTTTACACAAAGAAGAGCATGTTCAAACTATCCAGAAGCCCTAGAGTTCCCAATGAAAAACAGATACCCTCCAAGATATTGAGATCTCTCTCTCTCTCTCTCTATCTAAAACCATTTTAACTTTGAAATTTCACATGAAAATGGCGTAACCAAACCCAAAATGGCAAAAGAAAATCCAATTCATAAATACCCAAATGAAGAATAATAACACAAGGTAAATGGAGCAACTCATAGCCCTAAGACTACAACGCAATCACCAAAGTACTAGATGACCCAACAAGAACCATAAAAGAACTACACATACACAAACCGGGAAATCGTAATGAAATACCCAACTGGGTAAATAAACCAATTTAATAAAACTAATGAGAAAATCTACTGGAAGCACAAACCCTAGAATAAAAAGTGAGATGAAACAAACCCAAACTTGGATCAAAAATGGAAAACCTTAAGATAACAAATCACAAGCAACAACAACATAAATCTAACAAGAAACCAGGAACATAACACAAATAAGTGAATATTAGAAATAATTTTAAGAGAGAGACATAAGAAACTTACATTTTATCAGCTTCCCGGTGAGTCTGGGACATTTTTCTTGAAGCAAAAGGCTCAAGAAATGGAAATTTTCAGATCTTCATACAATAAAAACCTGGGTTTTTCTTCTGTGTTAAAACCCTTTCAGCAATTGGTGTGAAAATTCCAGAATATTTAAGTAGCAAAGAAGATCCTTGAAGGTATCATCTTGAAGACGATGAAGAAAAGTTGATGCAGGTGTAGTAGCAATGCAAGCCATGATGGTTTTATGAGGGTTTCACAGGGGAAAGGTGTGTGTGACCAATGGGGGCGATGAACGACTAAGTCGGAGAATGTGATGATAGCAGTGTAGAATGGAGACTGGAGAGGGAGACGGGAACGTGGGGAAGGAGAAGAACCAGGGGAACGTGGGGTAGGAGAACCTGAAAAAATGTCTTTCCAAAAACCGCTTTCCAAAAACTGCCCAACCGTTTAAGAACTTTAATATAGTAGTATAGATTATATTTTTAACAAAATATAGAAACTAAAAACGTAATTTACTCTTTAGTCCGTGTGGTTTTTTGAAAACCTTTATTTTCGTTCTTATGGTTTCGAAATTACAATTTTCATCCCAGTTTATCATTCATTATCTTTTTACTTTTTTCATCCCTATGGTTTACAATTCGTTTCTATTTCAGTCATTCATACTTAAAAGTAGTGTTTTGATCTTAAGAACGAAAATAAAAATGAATTGCAAACCATAAGGATGAAAACTGAAATTTCGAAACCACAGGGACAAAATTCACAATTTTTAACAAACCATAGGGACTAAAAATGTAATTTAATATATTATATATTATACTTTGTATTATAGTAAATTGCAAATTTGGTCCCTATGGTTTGTTGTTTTTCTCACTTTTGGTTCCTACAAAATTTTTATTGCAAGAAAACCCTCGTGGTATGCAACAATGCTTGATTTTTGTCCCTGAAGACTAATACCGTTAGTTTGTCTCTGTTAAAACCCCCTCATGTGATTTGCACCTAAGGGAATTTTAGTCCTTTCACCTAAAAAAACAAACCATAAAGACCAAAATTGCAATTTACTCTTTCTATTAAATAATATTTTGTAAAAAACAACAAACTGTAGGGACCAAAATCGTAACTAACTCTAGTGTGTGTGTGTGTGCATGTGTATATATATATATATATATATATAGAGAGAGAGAGAGAGAGAGAGGGAGCTTCTTTTGTGAACCCGTTTAATCTTGTGAACTATGTAAACCAATCTAGGTCATCCATTATTTTGATCGACGGTTGAGAAATTTTCGGATTTAAATTTATTAAAAAAATAGGGAAAGGGTAGTTTGGGTATAGATTTTAAATAGTTTAAATTTTAAATTTAATAACTACTTTGAGTTTATCTAATTTTGGTTATATCATCTTCTTAATTTTCTCAATTATCTCCATATCTCCTTCCCTCTCTCTCATAAAATTCCAGCGACCTCCTACCCCCGAATTCCGTCGATTTCCTCTCACGATCCATCCTCTCCATCCAATTCCGGCGTCCTCCTCCCACTCCGGTTACCTCCTCCCAATGGCGACGACCTCCTCCCACTTGCTACAACCTCCTCCCACAGTCGGCGACCTCCTCCCACTCCGGCAACCTCCCCCAATTCCGGCGAGTTTTATAAACCGTTTTTTCGAAATTTTCAAGTTTTTTAAGTTTCATAAACTGTTTTTTCGAAATTTTCAAGTTTTCTAAGTTTCATAAACTGTTTTTCTAAATTTTCAAGTTTTTTAAGTTTCATAAACCATTTTTTCGAAATTTTCAAATTTCATAAATGGTTTCATAATATGTTTCTTGGATTTTTAAGTTTCATATATTTTCTCTCATATGAATAATCAGAAAATTTTGAAATAATCATGTATTTTCGAATTTCATTTATTTTATACCATATGAATAATAAGATTTTTAAGTTCCATATATTTTTCTCATATGAATAATCAAATTATGAAACGTGAAAATTTCGAAAAACAACTTATGAAAGTTAAAAAACTTGAAAATTTCGAAAAAAGAGCTTATGAAAAATCAGTTTATGAAACTCGAACAATTTATGAAATTGGAGGGAGGTTACCGGAGTCGGAGGAAGTCGTCAGGAACTGGATGGTGATGGTGGATCATTAGAGAGAGATGGAGATAATTGAGAAAATTAAGAAAGGTGGTTGTTCCTAAAAATATGAATTATTCCTAAAAATATGAATTTGGGAAAAAAGACCTGGTTACAAGTTCACATGATAAAGTGGGTTTACAAAATAAGTAGACTATATATATATATATATACATCACAGGTTCACCAAGTGACTCCCACCTCCCTCACAGCGACCCAAGACGCCATCTCTAGCGACATTGCCATCGATACACACCCATATATCTACATTATATAGACACACATGACCAAATTGACATGCTTCATCGATGTTGTAGAGACAATCACATGTAGGGGGGGGACTTGGTATGATACCGAATTTTTTTTCATTAATACCATGTACCAACCAATTATAATTGGTATGCAAAATCCAATACTATGTACCTCCCAACTAAACTTGGTACCAACTTAATTGGTACCGGGTTTTTTCGGTTGGTACATGTTGGTACCAATTTATACCAATTTCAAGTTACATATACGAAAAAAAACTAATTTAAAATACTCAAATGCTCAAACAAAAAAGCTAATGTAACAAGATTTAATATTCAATATCTAAAAAAGAAAATAAAAACTAATTCAAAAACCTGGATGTAATAATGGGGGGACTATTATAGTAGTGTTGGCGATGAGTATTGGAGGAATGAGACGACCGAGTTAAAAATTTAGAGTTAGATTATGTGGTTTAATCTAAATTTCTAATTTTTAAATCTCTAATGAGAGTTGAGACGGTAAGTTTGTAATGTGGAAAATGAAAAGAAAAAAATTTCTGTAAACTTTTTATTTCAAATTTCAACAACTAAAAATTAGAATATTATTGATTAATTTAGTTACTAACTAATTAAATTATTAAATAATCAAATAAGTCGGTACCATGGTACTACCGTGGTACACAACATTCAATATCGTACACCAACCAAGTTCAGACACTTGATACAGTACTGTCAGCCGATTATAGTCGGTACCGATTTAATTAGTACGGTTGGCATACATGTTGGTTGGTTTGGTTTGGTACAAAATTGTCACCCCTAATCACAGGTAAAACTCATATGCACCTTGTCCCTGTGGTTTGTAAAACTCATATGAACCTCATAGAGCTGAGACCTGAGGGTCCGGTGAAGAGAAAAGATAAGTTTGGAGAGGTGAGGGAGATCTGAGCGGTGTTGATCGATTTGAGATTCACTTTCAAGCATACACACATATGTACACCCATCACACCCATTTCTTCCCAGGACGGAGACTGGGGGTATGTTTTCAGATCGCAGGCGGTGTACTCACTAGAGATCGAAACCCATCTCAGGGATTGAAACCCATCTCCATCCATCCTCTCTATTTCAATTGTCATCGCCCATTTTGCACCAGATCTAGGTTCAGATCGGAGGAGAATGGAGGTGGCTAAGAATCCAAACTCACGAAGCTAATCTGGGTTGAGATTGGTGGTTTAGAAATGGTGGTGAATGGAGGTGAGCAGCCAGATTTTATGAGTCGCAGGAGTTTGTCGCCAAGAACGAAAGGGGAGGGTGGTTTTTGTCGCGCTCCCACTTAAGAGGATGGGTGAATAAATTGCATTTTGGTCCCTGTGATTTGTTATTTCTTTGGTTAAATTGCGTTTTAATAGAAAATTAAATTAAACAGTAAAATGACCATAATACCCTTGTGTACATGGCACGTGAAGAAACTTAACGAATGGAAACTAACATGCGTTAGACAGAGAGACCAAATCCAAGCACTTTTGCATACCACAAGGTTTTTCTTCCAACAAAAATTTTGTAAGGACCAAAAGTGACAAAAGCAACAAACCACAAGGACCAAATTTGCAATTTACTCTATTATTATACATATAGGTGAGGTTCCAACAATAATACGGAGAATACTTCTAGGCCTCCAAATTATTAAACACATGATAAAAATTGGAATAAATGAAAATAAATTAGTATTTAATTAACAAATTTCTGTTATCTTAGATTTGTCTTTATCCATTAAAAGTTGCTAGTATAATTGAAAACTTCTTACGTCGATGCCTCCATTGTTGACCATTGTGTGATAATGCGGTGATTATGTTGTGATAATGCTTTGTTAAACCGAAGACTTCTTATGATGTGATTTTGTTGTAATAATGATGTGACTTTGTTGTGATAATCACATCCAAAAACTTCCCCATTTTACCCTGCAAACCTTCGATATTCCTAAAAAAAGAAACATTCATTTTATTTTACAGCTCCCTCAATCCTTCTAAAACTATGACTTAAAGGGTGTTTGGGATTGCTTATTTAAACTCCTTATTGACTTATTGTATTTTGTCACCACTAATAAGTTATTTCTAGTGTTTGGATTGAAAAAAAGTGCTTATAGCTCCTTGGCACCACTAATAAGGAGTTTTTAAAAAGTTAGTTCATAGTGAATCAACTTATTTAAAACAACTTATGACTTTTTTGGTTATTTTACATGTATAAGCAATCCCAAACACCCATAAATAACAACTTATTAGTTTATTACGTTTTGGTACCATAATAAGTTAATCCAAACACTTTTTATAAAACTCATTTTTGTCACCACATAAGTTGATAAACACTTTAAAAAAAACATAAGTTGTTTTAAATAAACAATCCCAAACACCCCCCTTAAAACAGAATGATGAGATTACAAGTATTCTCATATTTGCGTAAATCACATGTATTTTTGTCTGAACCCTTTATATATATTATACTCCATATTAAATTATTATATAAATATATATTATTTTTATATATATAATAAGAAGGGAAAAGTAAAATAAATAGAAGTGAGGTTAATGATGGATCTGTGGTGGTGTATTTTTTATGGTGTATTATGTTCTTCCCCTTTTTACATAGGAGGTATGAGTGAGGAATTATGTAAGACATTAGGCTGTATGTGAGCCAGGAAAAATGTAAGAAATGAGGTTGTAAGTGAGTGAGGAGGAAGTATGAATAATAATATGTTTTTTATTAGATCCCTATTAAAATGAGTAATAAAATATCAAATTTAGTATTATAATATACACCTATACCAAAATGTAGTGAAAAACCTAGTTTGAGCTCGTCGCTCCTTTCTATCAGCTTTCGCTAAGTCACTTTATAACCAATTTTCATATCTTCACGTAATTTGAAAGTGCCAATAGACAACAACAAGTACATTTGTTTACCTAACGAACTTGTAAATGCCTGTTATAATATGGATTTGCTGATGTGAAATCAAATTTATTATCTTTTTTAAAAGTAAACTAAAAGAAATATCACATTTTGATATGTAACATAAGGATTCCAACCCCAAGTGCTTACCTGTACAAATAATGAAGGAACTTCTAGATTTATAATAGAACCAATATATATATATATATATATATATATAGAGAGAGAGAGAGAGAGAGGGCCCTTCAAATACAAACCCTCCAATTCATACACCCCTTGCAAACCAATCTTGGCCCTTGAAAATAAGATCCAACGGTTTATATGAAATGGGTAGAAATTGTAACATTTTAAAACATTGCATTCATAAATGAAACTTATAAATACACGGAAGGGTAAAGAAGGCATTTTGCACAATATCTCAATTAAGGAAATTAAACCCAATCCCGGATTCCTCGCTCGATACCTTCCTCCGATTAATCGACGCTGTAATCTTGGGAATTTTTTGAAGAATCGTTACCCAAGCTACATCGAATGAAGCTATGCACAAAATTAAAGTTGTTGAGGAAGAAGGCAAATGTAACAACCCGAAATCAACATCATAAGATAACATTTAAAATTCCCAAACCGGGTCCCAATACAGTCGTAGAATAGAAATTAAATTCAACAAGCTTAATAATTGAGTCTCTATCACAACCCATAACTCTAAAAGTAGCTAGCACCACTCTAAGGCAAAAACTCTTCCCGACCCGCTAGATCAACATTTCTCCTTTCCTTTGTTCGAGCCACCCACCTTATCCTTACCTGAAAATGGGTTTTAGAAGGAAAAAGAAGAAAGCGAGGATTAGACCGAAAGATCTAGTGAATTCCCAACCTCAACCACTTCATTCATATAAGTTTCATAGTAGTTTACATAAATAAATTAAATCTCACGAGTGTAGTGTGACCGCAAGTCAAATCACGATTGGTGCGGAACCCGTACATCTCGAACTTACTCGTTACCGGGCCCCCAGTAGATCCCCATTCGGCCCCCTAGTCGATGCCATTCCCATGAGTAAGGAAAAAAATTCCAAACTCACGGTGAAACCATTCTCGATGGTTATTTACATGTATAGGCCATGGGACATGACAACATCATCAACACAATCATATATATATATATATATATATATATATATATATATATATAGCGAGGAACACGTGATTTATCGGCATAATAGTTAATTATTTCAATCATCGCAAAGGTCCCCAATATATATTTTAAGCATGTAATAATCATAGTGATTTCATCAGTTTTTACCATATTCTGTTAATAAATTTTAAATCAAGGGAACTCACCGTTTGGGCTGAACTCCGCACACATACAGATACTAACTCCAAAATAACTGAATCCCTACATTTGAGTTTAATAATATAGAATTAAAATCTCAAAGAGTGACTCCGTAAAATTCCACAACTTCAAGTGATCACCGAAATTCTAAACTGTTTTGGGCCGAAATCAGGTTCTGCTTTGGGCCGAAGCCATGTTCTAGTTTGCACCAGGTCTCATGAACCCCGACTCAATGGAATATCATGCGGGCTTGGGACAAAGCCCACTTCACTAAACACGTGGGTCTGAGGTGACACCCGCTCGATTGGATCTCGGGTTCAATCGACCATCAAGTCGGGTTTGACTTGGAGGGTACGGTCTAGGGTTTGGGCGACACTCCCCAACTTATCAACAATCGACAGCGGCGTTTTGGGGTTCCGAACCCTTATTGACTCCACCCAAATATTTTTTTTCCAAACAGGTCTTGGTTTCAACTAGAGATTGATTCCCAAGGTAAAAATACTAGAATCATACCCAACCCTCACATTATAGATCGATTCCCAAGCTATTAATCCATGGTCGAAAGTACAATAAATTTCTAAGAGGTTTTGATCGATTTCTCCTTTCCCAGGACATATTTGATTATCAGATAAACAGTGGATTTAGAGTTCTTACCTCCTCAATAGTCGACCTCTTGGTCTGGTTGATTACAATCCTTCAATCCCCCTTTCTTGCTAAGGAATCGCCTCTTTCTCCCTTTTCACTCAGTGCCGCACACAAGATTTTATCAGATACCCCCAAATGAAAAACCATTAGGGTTTTAGGTCTTATTTCCCCCAATTTACAATAAGAATCCTTTGTCTACCATCATTTTACATTTTCCACACTATACTTTAAAATAAAAAGACTAAGCATCCAAACTACTAAAAGGGCGTTACAACACTCCCCTCCTTTAAAGAATTCCGTCCCCGGAATTTTCCTCAGCTAAAAGGTATGGAAACTTGGATCTCATTTCATAATCCAATTCCCACGTTGCTTCTCGTCCTTTGTGGAACTTCCGATGAACCTTCATTAGGTTAATTTCTTTGGTTCTTAAACGCTTGAATTTCCGATCCACTACCGCTTCAGGTTCCTCAACGAAATTCAATTGCTCATCTACCTGCACGTCATGCATTGACACCACCATTTCAATGTTCGCTAAACACTTACTCAAGTTGGAGACGTGAAATGTGTTGTGAATACTCCTCAGTTCTTCGGGGAGCTCCAACTTATAAGCCACTTCTCCGACCCTTCCAATAATTTCAAACGGTCCAATAAACCATGGGCTTAATTTCACTTTCTTCCCAAAATGGATCACACCTTTCCAAGGTGATACCTTCAACATTACTCTATCGCCAATTTGAAATTCTATGTCCTTCCGACATTTGTCCGCGTAACTCTTTTGATGGTCACGTGCCACCTTCAATCTCTCACGAACCTGAACAATTTTGTCCGCCGTCAGCTGCACTAACTCCGGTCCAACCAGTTGTTTTTCCCCAACCTCGTTCCAACATAAAGGCGTGCGACATTTTCTACCATAAAGCATCTCATACGGGGCAACTTTGATGCTCACATGATAACTATTATTGTAGGCGAACTCAATCAATGGTAGATGGCTTTCCCATGAACCTTGGAAGTCCAGAGCGCAAGCTCTCATCATATCCTCTAAAGTCTGAATGGTTCGCTCACTTTGACCGTCGGTTTGCGGGTGGTACGCCGTACTCATCTTCATTTTTGACCCCATATCTCGTTGGAAACTCTTCCAAAGTGTTGACGTGAACCGACTATCATGGTCAGACACAATCGATAATGGTATACCATGGCGAACGACAATCTCATCGATATACAGTTTCACTAGTCTCTCCATATTGTAGGTCTCTTTAATAGGTAAGAAATGCGCCAATTTGGTAGGTCGATCGACGATGAACCAAATTGCGTCATAACCTTTCGGGGTCCTCGGCAACTTAGTCACAAAGTCCATCGTGATCTGCTCCCATTTCCAGACCGGAATGTCTAGCGGTTGCAGTTTTCCGTACGGTCGTTGGTGTTCCACTTTTACGCGCAAGCAAGTCAAACACCTCTCCACAAAGTAAGCTATGTTCTTCTTCAATCCCGACCACTAGTAGTCTTGTCTCAAGTCCCCATACATCTTGTTAGTTCCTAGGTAAATCGAATACTTTGACTTGTGCACTTCTTCTAGTATAACCTTCCTCAGTTCCCCTAGTCTAGGGATCCAAATCCTCCTGTTGAAACATTTTAGTCCCCGACTATCTTCCACCAACGAGTTTACTAAGCCAACTATCCGCTCCTTCTTGATATTCTCAGGCGCCAAAGCTTCTTTTTGAAACTTCTTTACTTCCTCCAATAAAACTGGAGTTACCACAACTCTCAATGCTACCATCATTAGACATTCACCTCTCTCCTTCCGGCTCAAGGCGTTGACTACAACGTTGGCTTTCCCGGGGTGATATTTGATCTTACAATCGTAATCGGTTAGCAACTCCATCCATCTTCATTAACGCATATTCAGCTCCTTCTGGTCAAACAAATGGCATAGACTTTTGTGATCCGTGAAGATCTGACACTGTGTTCCATAAAGATAGTGTCTCCAAATTATTAGCGCAAAGACAACGACGACCAACTCTAAATCGTGAGTAGGGTATCGCGATTCATGATCTTTCAGCTGGTGTGATGCGTAAGCAATCACCTTTCCCCGCTGCATAAGAACGCATCCTAAACCTAGCCTCGACGCATCGCTATACACTACGAAGTCTTCCGTGCCATCCGACAAGGCTAAGATTGGAGCGCTACTCAACATGTCCTTCAATTTCTGAAAAGCCTCTCTCTGAGCTTCCGTTCATGCGAACTTTACACTCTTCTTCGTCAACGAAGTCAATGGAGTGGCGATATGAGAGAAGTCTTTGATAAACTTCTGGTAGTACCCGACCAACCCTAGGAAACTTCGGACTTCCGAAGGATTCTTCGGTGCTTCCCAATCACGAATTGCTTCCATTTTTGCCGGGTCCACCTTGATTCCGTCTTGGGACACGACATTCCCAAGAAACTGCACTTCTCGCAACCAAATTCGCACTTCGAGAATTTCGCGTAAAGCCTTTCTCGTCTTAACAACTCTAATACTATTCGCAAATGATTCTCGTGCTCCCTCTCGGTCTTCGAGTATACTAAGATGTCGTCGATGGACACGATCACGAACTTGTCTAAGTAGGGTTGACACACCCTATTCATCATATCCATGAAGGCTGCAGGAGCGTTGGTCAAACCGAACGACATTACGAGAAATTCAAAATGTCCGTATCTCGTATCTTCTTCCTTCACTTTGAGTTGATGATAACCCGACCTTAAATCGATCTTGGAGAAGAAACTTTCTCCTTAAAGCTGATCGAATAAGTCGTCTATCCTTGGAATCGGATACTTATTCTTGATCTTCAGCTTGTTGAGCTCCCGGTAATCTATGCACATTCGTATAGATCCGTCCTTCTTTTTCACAAAGAGGACCGACACTCCCTATGGAGAGGTGCTAGGCCTTATAAACCCCTTGTCTAGCAATTCTTTTTTTTTTCTTTTTTTTTGATAAGGGTATCCTGGGCCTTTGGCCCAGACTAATCCCTTGGCAAGTAGAGCCTTTGGCCTAGCTGCTAAGCGTGCAGCCCTGAGTTTATCCTCAGTGGCCACAAGATGGAAGTGCCTGGAATCGAACCTGGGCAGGCTCTATGAACCCCCCAAGCCGTTGCCAGTACACCACAAGCCTTGTGGTTTTGTCTAGCTTGCAATTGCAACATCATTTCTTTCATCTCTGCGGGTGCCAATCTATACGGCGCACGTTCGATTGGAGCGACACCAGGCACCAGATCGATCCGAAATTCGACTTGACGATCTGGGGGTAGATCTTTCAAATCCTCCAGAAATACTTCTGGATGCTCGCTCACTACCCGCACCTCCTCTACTCTACATTTCTCTTTCTTAGCATCTACGACATACGCTAAGAATCCCCGACATCCTTTCCTCAAACTCTTATTTGCTTTGATCATGGAAATCAAACTAGAACCCTTATCTCGTCTATTTCCATAAATCACTACCATCCCTTTCTCAGGCAACACCATACGAATCATCTTCTTGTTACAGACAATACTAGCATCGTTCCTAGCCAACCAATCCATCCCAAGTTCCACGTCAAAATCTCTCATCGCCATGGGGTATAGCACCACTGGCACTAGACTCCCTTCGATGTCTATGACACCCCCCCTCAAACACCTCCTTAATAGATACCTTAATTGACTTACGGGTCTCGTGAACCCCGACTCAATAGAATTTCATGCGGGCTTGGGACAAACCCCGTTTCACTAAACACACGGGTCTGAGGCGACACCCACTCGATTGGAGCTCGGGTTCAATCGACCATCAAGCCGGGTCTGGCTTGGAGGGTACGGTCTAGGGTTTGGGCGACGCTCCCCAACGTATCGACAATCGACAGCGGCGTTTTTGGGGTTCCGAACCCTTATCGACTCCATCCAATTTTTTTTTCCAAACAGGTCTTGGTTTCAACTAGAGATCGATTCCCAAGGTAAAAAGACTAGAATCATACCCAACCCTCACATTATAGATCGATTCCCATACTATTAATCCATGGCCGAAAGTACAATAAATTTCTAAGAGGTTTTGATCGATTTCCCCTTTCCCAGGATATATTTGATTATCAGATAAACAGTGGATTTTGTTGATCCAAACTCTCTCAGTGATTTGATAACGACCCTCTTTTATACTTAGTGAAAATTACGTTATTATATGTATTAGTGTTTCATCATCAGCGATCAGACTGAGTCTGTTCAGTTATCGCTGATGACCTTTCTGTAAACATTAATATGTATGTGTTTCACTTTCAGCGATCAAACTGAGTCTGTTCAGTCATCACTGATCGTTTCCTATGTAACACAGTTAACGTAATCCCTGAAGACAAGTCTCGCGTCAACATAGTTCATAGCTGAATCGAAGACGAAGCCACTGAACAATAGATAAGTCTACTAGTGACCTGATGCGGATATCAGCGAAGATCAGACATCTACTTACGCGAAGAAGCCTGAGGAAAAGCTTCAGCGATAGCTGAACTTCTTTATCTCTAGAAGAAGAGATACTCAGCGATCAACGATCACAAAGCTTATGCCTCAAGTTTTCTTTTGTCTTACCTTGCACAACCAGTACAATGTGTCAGAACGGACACGTCTCTGCTACAAATCGTACACCAACTCTGTCAACTACACTGTTCATAAAGCGGCCAAAAGCATGTCTCCAAAAGTGAGACTACCAAAGCCAATCTATGAATGCCACGTGTAAAGTACCCTGCCATGCATTTAATGCATAGGGTATAAATAGGAAGCTCACTCCTTCATCTGAAAGTGTGCTCAATCCTTGAACTCCAAAATAGAAACCCTTGTTTTCTATCTCTCTAAAAATCCCCCATTCTCTGAATTTCTTGTGCAACCATCTTAGTGTTTCTTAAGTTTGTTTAGATTGAGTCTGTCTTAATCTTATTCCGCAACAAACTTGTAAATTGTATTTTGATTTATCAATAAACAATTTATTAAACTTTAATTTCTGTGTTTGTATTCAACCCCCCCCCTTCTACAAACTTGTTAAGCACCTTCGGGACCAACAAGTGGTATCAGAGCAGTTTGTTTAAACTAATAAACAAGATCTTGCTGTATACTCTTCCTTGCTATTCTAAAATGGCACTAAACACAAACACAAACTACTATGATAATGGTTCACTTTCTAAACCTCCTCGATTTAGCAGAGATAACTTTTCTCTATGGAAAAATCGAATGATGCTATTTCTTGAAGGTGCGGATCCTACTATACCTGAATATATAGAAAACGGACCCTATGAACCTATTAGAATTATAGCTGCGGTTCCCGCTACTGCCACCACTGAAGCTGTCCCTGAACGATATGTCGTTAAGGAAATAAGACAGTGGAGTGATGAAGATAAAAAGAAGGTAGGCATAGATGCAAGAGCAAAGACCATTATATCAATGGCTCTGCCTGATGAAGTTTTCCATTCCATCATGCATCTAAAAACTTCTAAAGAAATGTGGGAAATCATATGTGTTCAATATGAGGGCACCACTGAAATCCAAGAGACCCGAAAGATTAACTTGGTAAGACAGTATGAAAGTTTTATCGCTGGTAAGAATGAATCTCTTTCTGACATTCATCAGCGGTTTAACTGCCTGATCATTGACCTAAGAACTGTTGGAAGGACCTATTCTAATTCTGAGGTCCTAACAAAATTCTTGGACAGTCTTCCTGAAAGCTGGGACAGTTATTCAATATGTCTTAAGCTGACAAAAGACTTACATACTCTCTCTCTTAGCACTCTGTATGGAATATTGCTCAACTATGAGCAATCTAATCTCCTGAAGAAGAATCTTGTAAAAGATTCTAAAGACTCCAAAAGCACTGCTGTTGCTTTAGTCTCATCAGAGATAATTCCATCCCAGCGATCTACTCTCACCATCACTGAGTTAGATTCTGAATCTGAGGATTTATCAGACCCTGATCTTTCAGAGTTTAATGAGTCCTTAGCACTCTTGACAAACTCTTTTAAGAGATTTGCAAGAAAGAGTAACTTCCGAAGAAGTAAACCTCTCTCTCTTACTGAAAAGCCAAAATCAACTCCGGTTGATAAGGCTACAGCCACTTGCTATAACTGCGAAAAAATTGGACATTTTGCTAGTGAGTGCAGGTCTAAAAAGGTCTTCAAACCTTCTACCTCAAGAAGATCCAGTGATGACAAATATCATAAGCTGAAGAACAAATATCAAAAGCTGAAAAGATATCAGCAAAAAGGTAAAGGTCTCATCGCTGAAGAACATGACTGGGCTGAATCAGAAGAATCATCTTCTGATGAAGAAGAAGTCGCTAATCTTTGCCTCATGGCTGAGATTAAAGAAGAAGTAGAAGAACCATCTGAACCTTCTATGAGCTACATATCATCTCAGGTATCTATCTCAACAAATCCCTCTCTGCCTGAAGCTGAGAGAAGTCGCGCTGTTGATGTGCTGACGATTGACCTTTATAATGCTCTAAACGACAAAACTCAAGCTGAAAATAAAAATGTTTACTTAACACAAGAGCTAGAGAAATGTCATGAAAAGATCAGTGAACTAAATCTTTTAGAAGAAAAGCTAAAAGATCAAGTCATTATAAATGAAATCATCAGCATTGAACGCGAACAAGCCATCGCTGCTCTAAAAGCAGAAAAGGCTCATGTTGAAAAATGGTGCAAATCATCAACAAAGATCTCTGAGATAATAAATGCTCAAACTCCTGAAAGTGATAAAACTGGTCTTGGTTTTTGGACACCACAGGATGATCCTAAAGAAGAAAGTTCCTCGCTTAAGTTTGGAACTTTTGTCACATCTTTCTTTGACACTTCTTATAATCAATTCTATCCCTGTTCTTCTTCTAATCCCATCCCTGAGGAGATATCTGCAAAATCTAAGCCTGCAGATAAAGGAAAGTCTATTCTCCCTCAGAAGGCTTCCAAGAAAACCAAACTGAAAGTCCCCTTCAAACCTTCAGTGGATAAACCTTCTAGCTCAGTGACAGAAATCTTTGATATCTGTCCTCCAAAGCTGAAGGTTGATCTAAAGCTCGTGAAATCTGAAGAAATAAAAATTCCTCCCAGATCTCGTGCTAAAGGCATTCTTGGAGCTGGACCTGCTCATCTTAAGTTTTCAAAACCTTTTGGTTATAAAACCACCATAAGATATAGAAAATGTTATCACTGTGGATTCACTGACCATATTGCGAGCAAGTGTCCAAATACCACCGAAGCTGATAAAATAGCCAAAGTGAAGAAAAATGCCTCTAAGGCAAATAAAGTCACCAAAGTGAAAAATACCACTAAGGTTAAGAAATTAACCAAAGTGAAGATTACCACTGAAGCTGAATCTTCATCAGCGGTGAAGACTGCTGAATCTTCCTTATCCACTAACTCTGAAGGACCCATTGAAAAGTGGGTACCAAACAAAGCTTAATCTTCCTTATGTATGCAGGGATCAAAGGGCATCTGGTATCTCGATAGCGGATGTTCTCGTCATATGACTGGACAAAGAGACCTGCTCACTGAATATAAGGAAGAGAAAGGTCCCTCTGTGACCTTTGGTGGAAATGGAAAAGGATTTACCCGTGGGTTTGGTGTCCTCAGCAATGGGACAACTACCTTTCGAAGAGTCGCTTATGTAGATGGACTGAAGCACAATCTTCTAAGCATCAGTCAGCTATGTGACAAAGACTACGAAGTTCGCTTTTCTAAGAAAGCATGTTCAGTGGTAGATGAAAAAGGAAAACTTGCTCTCAGTGGTTATAGAAGAGAAAATGTCTATGTAATAGATATGGACTCTACTATCACTGATAACTTATGTTTTCTCTCTAAGGCCTCTTCTGATGTCAACTGGCTATGGCATAAAAGGCTCTCTCATCTAAACTTCAAAACCCTGAATTCTCTCTCATCTAAGGAACTGGTTTCTGTTCTTCCTCAGCACTCATATGCTAAAGAATCTCTCTGCTCAGCATGTGAAAAAGGAAAACAAACAAAAGCTAGTTTCAAGTCGAAACAAGTTTCCTCAGTAACAAGTCCTCTTCAGCTCTTGCATATGGATCTATTTGGCCCTGTCAATATCCAATCAATAGCTGGAAAGAAATATACGCTTGTCATTGTAGATGAATATTCTCGCTACACCTGGGTTATTTTTCTTCGCTGTAAGAATGATACTCCAGAAGAACTAATATCTTGTCAAAAAGATGGAAGTGCTGAATAATCTTACTGTTCGATCAATAAGGAGTGATCATGGAACTGAATTCAAAAATAGTTCCCTGAACAATTTCTTTGAGAACAAAGGAATCTCTCACAACTTCTCCTCAGTAAGAACACCTCAGCAAAATGGAGTCGCTGAAAGAAGAAACAGAACGATCATAGAAGCTGCTAGATCAATGCTCAGCGATTCTCACCTCCCTACTCAATTTTGGGCAGAAGCTGTAAACACTGCATGTTTTACTCAAAACAGATCGCTGATAATAAAGCGATTTGGGAAGACAGCTTATGAACTCTTTCTTGGAAGGAAGCCTTCTATCAACTTTCTTCATATCTTTGGTTGTCAGTGCTTTATCTTAAACAACAAAGATCAACTTGGAAAGTTCGACCCAAAAGCCGATGATGGAATATTTTTAGGATATTCCTCCATCTCCAAAGCCTACAGAGTTTTCAACAAAAGAAGACAAACCGTAGAAGAAACCATTCATGTCACGTTTGATGAAACGCGCTCAGCGAACTCTAAACCAATCGCTGACAATGAAGAACTGAATACTTGGATGATCTCTCACTATAGAGGAACTGAACCTTTCTTCTCAAACCAACAGCACACTGAAACTCCATCTGCTGATGAAGAACCAAGTATCATACCTCCCACCGCTGAATCCAACTCATGGATTTCAGCTGAACCTCTAAATACACTTCTACCATCAAATCCATCTACGTCTGAAAACCCTTCTGAAAGCATTGGTGTATCTAATGTTCAACAATTACTAGCTGATGAACCTCAAGCATCTTCATCAGCGACTGCTCCTATTGTTGATCCTATCGCTGAAATAATCAATCTTGCTCCTGCTCAGCGATGGACCAGAGATCACCCCATAGATCAAATTCTTGGTAATCCAGATGCAGGTATTCAGACACGACGAAGCTCAGGTAATATCTGTCTCTTTGTAAACTTTCTCTCCTTAATAGAACCAAAGAAGACTGATGATGCCCTCAGAGATCCAAACTGGGTCAGCGCTATGCAAGAAGAGCTAACTGAATTCTCTCGAAACCAAGTTTGGAATCTCGTTCCTAGACCATCTGATAAAACTGTAATAGGCACCAAATGGGTGTTTAGAAACAAGTTAGATGAACATGGAACTGTAACCCGCAACAAGGCTCGACTTGTTGCTCAGGGATACAGACAAGAGGAAGGCATAGACTATGATGAAACCTTTGCCCCTGTGGCCAGGCTCGAAGCAATTCGACTATTCTTAGCTTATGCAGTCTATAAAGACTTCATCGTTTATCAAATGGACGTAAAATCAGCTTTTCTGAATGGAAAGCTGAATGAAGAAGTTTATGTAGAACAACCACCAGGGTTCTATGACCCTAAGCATCCAAATTATGTTTATAAATTGGATAAGGCTCTCTATGGTCTAAAACAAGCCCCTCGTGCTTGGTATGACACTCTCTCATCTTTTCTTATCTCTGAAAATTTTGAACGTGGCAAGATTGATAACACGTTATTTTTCAGGAAGATAAAAGGTCATATAATTCTTGTACAAATATATGTCGATGACATAATATTTGGTTCTACTAACCCATCTCTTTGTACTCGCTTTGCTGAAAGAATGAAGAAAGAATATAAAATGAGTATGATGGGTGAGCTGACATATTTTCTTGGTCTTCAGATTAAACAATCTGACAAAGGTACTTTTATCTGCCAAGGTAAGTATGTTAAAGATATGCTAAAGAAGTTTGAACTCACACAAACTTCAGCGATGAAAACTCCTATGGCACCACCGCTGATACTTAACAAGGATCCATCTGGAAAACCTGTTAATGTCACTGCCTATAGAGGAATGATAGGCTCATTGCTGTATCTTACAGCAAGCCGACCTGACATCATGTACTCTACTTGTTTATGTGCACGCTATCAATCTGAACCCAAGGAATCCCATCTGATCGCTGTAAAGCGAATTTTCAGATATCTGAAAGGAACTCCTAACCTCGGTCTTTGGTATCCCAAAGACTCAGGGTTCGATCTAACTGGTTATTCTGATAGTGATTTTGCAGGCTGTAAACTTGACAGAAAAAGTACCACTGGTGGATGTCAACTCTTGGGAGGAAAGTTGGTAAGTTGGACAAGCAAGAAGCAAAATTCTGTGTCCACTTCCACAACTGAAGCTGAATACGTAGCCGCTGGAAGCTGTTGTTCACAAATCTTATGGATGAGAAATCAACTATTAGATTATGACCTTCAGCTGTCAAAGATTCCTATCTATTGTGACAGCACTAGTGCTATTGCTATAGCAAACAATCCAGTGCTACATTCAAAGACAAAACACATAGAGATCAGATATCACTTTATCAGAGATCATGTGATGAATGGTGATATTGAACTTCACTTTATCCCTACTGACTTTCAACTTGCTGATATATTCACCAAACCTCTTGATGAGACAAGGTTCAACTTTCTCATCAGTGAGCTTGGAATGCTGAACCTCGAAGAATAATTCTTCAGCGTTCATGTATTATGTTAGTAATCAAAAGTTCCCCTCTCATCATTCTCTCTGATAAACATTCTGACTCTCAGGTATGTTTTCTCCTTTCTCTCAAAATTTTTTTAAAAACTTTAATCACTGAATTTTCTTCAAATGATTAAAAGCTTTTTGAAAAAATACATTAATCACTGATATTTCTAGTCAGTGATCCTTTAAAAGGAAAAACTATATCTTTTCTAAAAGGGATACTTTTAAAAAGAAAAATCTATCGCTGACTTTTCTTCAGTGATCATTTCAACGGACAAATGTACAGTCTCTCTCCTCTATGACGTCATTTGAACCGACAATCCACGACATGCCTTTTCTGACACGTTCGTCCGTTGCCCTTCTATCCAATCAACTTCGTGGAACGTGTCAATGTCATGATGATTTTTTTTCTTTCTTTTCCCGCTTCATTCTCTCTCTTCTCTCTCTTCTATCTCATCGTATAAAAGGTATTCTTCTCTCCTTTATACGGTTTACGCTTTCAAAACTTTCAAAGCAAGAAGCATTCTCTCAAGAACACTCAAGCAAGTAAACCCAGAATATTGAATCTGCAACTCTTTTTCTTCAAGATACACAGGTTTATTTCATGTTTATATGCTTTGTTCGTACGTTTTTATTCTTTTTAAAATCCTACTCGATTTCTATGGATTTTATTAAACGTTCTTTTTTGTAAAAACTAAAGATCATTCTTTCTGATTTTATGTTTTTAAATAAAAACCTTTTGGTTTTAAAGTGTTCTTCATTCTTTCTACCCAGAACACTATTTTTCTCCTAAAACTAACTTGATAGTTTTCCAGTTTCCCTTCTTCTATGGAAACTGGTAATCATATTATTTTAAATCTAAATCATTTCTTCTATTATGCCTCTTTGCATAACAGAAATGACACAGTCTTCAATCGTTGCTTCCAAGCATGTACGATTCGCTCTCACTGAAGTTGAGATTACTAAATGTAATCATTTGGCCAGACTCGACTTCAAAGCTGACAAATACCCACATCTGGTGGAAGCTGCTGAATTCCTCAAGCAGTCATGCATAGCTTACGCGATCACTGTGGATCCTAAGCCCTCCAAGACTCTACTTCAGCAGTTCTGGTTCACTGCTGATGCAACTGAACTTACCAACAGGAAAGGCGAACGAGTCCCTGCTATCTCGTTCAGCACGGAATTAGGGCCAGGGAGCATGACCGCTCTTAGCCTCAGGAAATCTTTAAGATTCCCTGACAAACCAAAGAGTGGGTTCGACGCACTCCCCACTGATGATGAGCTGATATCCTTCCTGGACGCAATGGGCTATTGTTGGGAAAACAAACCAAGATCTTCTATTCCCAACAAGAAGCTCACCAAGATCCTAAAAGCTCAGATGCCATCACAACTGAACTTTATCTTCTCGCACATAATTCAGTGCATGAGTGGGAAGAGTGGTTCGCTGGATCAAGCCAGCAAAACACAACTGCAGATGGCCTACTCCGTTATCGCTGGTCAAAACTTTGACTACGCCACAGCCATCTTTGAAGATCTGAGGTCGAGATTAGAGAAGCCTGAACGAGATCCCAAGATCTCATACGTACGTTTCATATGTACGTATATCAAGTTCCTCTATCCCAACACCTATCCCACCAAAGATGATGGCACCTTTGCCAGGGTAGGTCAACGATCACTGGAGGTCAAGCCACTCGCCGACGAGGTAAGTATCTCTCTCCTTCGCTCTCGTCTCTCTCTCCACTCTTCTTCATCTTCAGCGACCACGCAGACGGTTCCTTCGTCTGCTATCCCTGTCGCTACCACTACTTCTAAACGACCATCAGCTAGTCCGATTGGTCCTTCCAAAAAGGCCAAAAAGACTAAGGAAAGTACACCCTCTAGTACTATACCTGAGGGAGCTTCTCAACAAGCTACCTTAGATGCATTTGTGGGTCTTTCCTCCACAACTTCAGCAGTCACTCATACTGCCGTGTCAGCAATCTCACTTGCTGTCACATCATCAGTAACCCCACCTACTATCTCATTCCCTGAGATTAACCCCATCCCTACTTCTATCCCCAAAACTCTTCCCTTCTCTCCTCACTTGGTCTCTGAACCCGCCACCTCTTCTTTCCCTATAGGACCTGAGCATCAAACTTTTGAGGAATCTATGCAGTTCTACAAAATGTTTGATACGTCAGGTACACCTATAATCCTAAACACTTCTCTCCCCCCCTCTCCAAATAAGCCCATATCTGAACTAACATTATTTTCAGGTTCTAGCTTGGCGTCTGTTGACACGCATGTCAACAGTCTAGGAGAGAAGGTGGACGCACTCACCAACACCATCAATGAAACCACCAGCGCCGTAAATCAGGCTGGTGAAGAGCTGAAGAAGTTGACCGCCACTTGCTCATCTAAAGCTGAGAACTCTCAACTTTCAGCTGTTGAAGAACAAGTCGTCCAACTCAGAGAGTCCTCTCGACTCTTTCAAGGGCGATTTGAGTCTCTTACAGCTGAGGTTCAGGGTCTCTCTTCAAAGGTTGATCTCTGCACGTCCCTTCTTCAGCAAATTCTACAGAAAGTGAATGCACCAGCTCCAGCGCTGCCTCCCTCCTTCACTGAAGATGATCGTACCAACCTCAACATCGCTGTGGAATTCATTCATGATGCCACACGCAACATCCCTGCGGTTGAAGACCGGGTTAAGCGTCTGGAGGCTGACGTTCAAGTGCTAAAAGCTTCAACAGCTACTCCAGCAGCTGAACAATTCCCTACCGCTGATAATGACAAAGTGGGGGAGAAAACTGAAGAAACTTCTATTGCTGCTGGGGAAGCTAAGACTCCAAAGGAACCTCCCTCTCAATCTGAGGGCGAGAAGGCAAAAGAATCCTCATCAATTCACTCCATTCTCTTTGAAGAGGATGAGGAAGAAGACGATGAAGAGGAAGATGATCTAGATCTTGATGATCAAGAAAAGGATCAGCCCTCCGATGACGACGACGACGATGAAGACCAATCTATGTGGTTCTCTAAGCCGAACGTCGTATCAGGGACAACTTCGCAAGAGGTTGTCAAAACAGGGGTGAGAGGTGATACATCTTCAAGTGTTCCTTCGCAAAGCAAAGACAAGCAACCGATCGCTGAAGAATGCTTGAGGACTGGATCACAATCTGAGGGGGAGCATCCTTCTCAGGTATGTCTTTCAATTGTACCACTCTTCTACTCTTTCCAAACCCCTATTCCTTTCTAGCCTTTATCTCTCTCGTTCTAAAAATACACTTATCCCTTCTTTCCTTCTTTTTCTAACCAGACAGTTCTCACCCCTGCTTAAGGGTTCTGAACTACAAATAATTCCAGCTGCTATCGCTGAAGAAATAATCCCAATCTCTATCGCTGAGATTGATGAAGGAGAAGAAGAAGATTCCTTGGTCCATCCAGGAAGGCCCTCTCGACCATCTCAATGGTCAGAGGAAGTGGTAAAGAAAAGAGTTGAAATGATCGCTCAACTAGAAAGTCAACGGCTGAAAATCCCTCTTCAAACATCCACAGAGCTCGACTTCCTCACTGAAGCTGAAAGAGAAGAATCTGCCAAAGCTGAGAAGCTGATCGCTGAATGCAAACGAGATGCCCAACTCGCTTTAAAGATTCAATCCTCTCAAGTTAAGGACAAAAAGCTGAAAAGCAAACCTGTAGAAGTTCAAGCAGCACTACTAAAAGAAATTGAAGAGGAACGCTTCAAAGAACAAGAGATCAACGATAAGTCTATCGAATGGTGCAAACAAAAGATGGATTATCGTTCTGATCTTCTTCCAATATCAGCCGTGACTATCTCTGGTCGCAAGAAGAAAGATCAACTCTCAGTGACCATGGAGATTAACAGAGAGGATGGAACCCAAAAAGCAATGTACGTATCAAAACTTGAGAGCTTCGGATTTACGGAATGGTTAGAGTTCTGGGATGCGCTGAAGAAATCCAAATCTACATACAGAGGCTACGTTGAAGGACTCCTTGAAGCCCTCATAAATAGAGTCGTTTCTGTACTAAAGCTGCCATCTCCTCTTCCTCCCAAATCTTTGAAACTCAAGAGAAAAATTGGGTCCTCCTCCTCTGAAGATGTCGCCATCATCAGGAATGAAACTTCTATCAAATTTTCAAGAGATGCACTGTTTGGTCCTCCTCCTGATCTTTCAGTTCTGGACTTATCTCTGCCTCCTGGTGGTCCTTTCCAAGCTGGTCAAGTAATCGACAATCCTTATGGAATATTCTTCAGAGATGATGATGAGGAACTCATATTTCAAAGAATCTCTGAGATTCCTATCTGTCCTCTGAATCATCTCAAGGATCTCTTATGCTTATGGTGTGACTTCTTCCCTGCTGCTGAAAAAATTAAAGAAATTATCAGTCAAGAATCTTTGGAACGAAGACAGAAAGGAGAAGAAATACCTGAGTATATGATCAATCCTCCTAAATCTTCTTTTAATAGCTGATAGATTAGTTTTCTTCTCTGTAATCTGTTAGTTGTACCTACAGTAGTTAGTTACTCACTTGTAATGTTTTTCATATCTTGTAATTCCATCCCTGAATTAAATGAAAATAGCAGTGATGTACTTAACCCTATCAGTACTGTAAAAGATCCCTCAAAATAGTAATTGGGACATGCATTCTATGAGTCCTTTTTATTCCTATATTTTGAATCAAAGTAATTTTCTTTTGTTACTTTGTCATTATCAAATAGGGGGAGATTGTTGATCCAAACTCTCTCAGTGATTTGATAACGACCCTCTTTTATACTTAGTGAAAATTACGTTATTATATGTATTAGTGTTTCATCATCAGCGATCAGACTGAGTCTGTTCAGTTATCGCTGATGACCTTTCTGTAAACATTAATATGTATGTGTTTCACTTTCAGCGATCAAACTGAGTCTGTTCAGTCATCACTGATCGTTTCCTATGTAACACAGTTAACGTAATCCCTGAAGACAAGTCTCGCGTCAACATAGTTCATAGCTAAATCGAAGACGAAGCCACTGAACAATAGATAAGTCTACTAGTGACCTGATGCGGATATCAGCGAAGATCAGACATCTACTTACGCGAAGAAGCCTGAGGAAAAGCTTCAGCGATAGCTGAACTTCTTTATCTCTGGAAGAAGAGATACTCAGCGATCAACGATCACAAAGCTTATGCCTCAAGTTTTCTTTTGTCTTACTTTGCACAACCAGTACAATGTGTCAGAACGGACACGTCTCTGCCACAAATCGTACACCAACTCTGTCAACTACACTGTTCATAAAGCTGCCAAAAGCATGTCTCCAAAAGTGAGACTACCAAAGCCAATCTATGAATGCCACGTGTAAAGTACCCTGCCATGCATTTAATGCATAGGGTATAAATAGGAAGCTCACTCCTTCATCTGAAAGTGTGCTCAATCCTTGAACTCCAAAATAGAAACCCTTGTTTTCTATCTCTCTAAAAATCCCCCATTCTCTGAATTTCTTGTGCAACCATCTTAGTGTTTCTTAAGTTTGTTTAGATTGAGTCTGTCTTAATCTTATTCCGCAACAAACTTGTAAATTGTATTTTGATTTATCAATAAACAATTTATTAAACTTTAATTTCTGTGTTTGTATTCAACCCCCCCCCCCCCCCTTCTACAAACTTGTTAAGCACCTTCGGGACCAACAGATTTAGAGTGCTTACCTACTCAATACTCGGCCTCTTGGTCTGGTTGATTGCAATCCTTCAATCCCCATTTAGATACCCCAAATGAAAAACCATTAGGGTTTTAGGTCTTATTTCCCCTAATTTACAATAAGAGTCCTTTGCCTACCATCATTTTACATTTTCCACACTATGCTTTAAAATAAAAAGATTAAGCATCCAAACTACTAAAAGGGCATTACAGCAGAGGCTGAAGCGACAGCAACTAGAAGGAAACTTACTGCAAGGAAGGTTATAAATACAGGTATAACATCTATTCTTGCATATGATTGAATTTGTGTAGATTGATGTTAGGGTTTATGATTATTTTTATGAATTTAGGGTTTTTAATGATGAAACTCGATGGGCATTAAGACAAACTGAAAAATGCACATTTTAAGGTTTAAAAATTAGTGATTTCATGGGGTTGCATGTATGCTAATTTAATGTTCATATTTTGGTCTGTGAACTGCATATGTGATATATTGTACAATGTGCTCTATATGATCATGATATTGGAAATGCATATATGAAGTATGTAGGGGAAATCAGTATGCATATATTCATAGTGTTAAAGTACTACAGTGTTGTATTAATTTTGCCTCATAAAAACATGTGCATTTGTATTAGTTATTGGAAGTAACTATAGTCACTGTGATAGTGAGTAGTTCATGTATGTTGTTGGAATTAATTAAGTTTTTAAACTATATGAAAAAACTTCATATATGGGAAATCAGTTTGCATATATGCATATGTGCATTAATTTTGCCTCATAAAACATGTGCATTTGTATTAGTTATTGGAATTAACTAGTCATTGTGATAGTGACTAGTTCATGTATGCTGCTGGAAGTAATTAACTTTTTTACTTATATGAAAAAACTTCATATATGGGAAAGCAGTTTGCATATATGCATAGTGTTAGAGTACTAAGATTGCATATCAATATCAAGGCGCATGTTTCCTGTTGTATAAAAAAATCTTGAAGGATCTTCACTTGAAACTGAATTGGATTTTGCATATATGCAGTGTCATTGTTTGGGTTATGGTAATGATATGTTGTGGATACTGCATATATGAAAAATGGGTTGGCCATGTAATAATGTTAATGAATGCACATATGCAACAGTAATGAGAATCCACACATGTAACTGCATGCATGTTTATGTGAACTTCTTATTATACTAATGTGAATGCACGTATGCAACTGTAATGTGAATGCACATATGCAACTGTAACGTTTGGGATATTGATCAACTACGTGCAAGAAAAAATGCAGAGATTGAAGATCGCAGTTTAGGAAGAGCACAATTACTTGGACCATACCTTGGATCGACTTGATCACTTTCACACACCATGATTTCATAATCTATGAAGAACGACCGCCGTATTAAGAAAAAATATTTGGTTTAATCGAATTCTGTGAAGAGGATATGCATCTTGAATCTCGATTTTTTATATATTAACCCGATTTTGTTGATTTTTTTGATGATTTTATTGATTTTGTAGATTAAAAGAAGATTCTGTTGATTTTGTAGATAATGATAAACAATTTTTTTAAAGTAATCTTCTATTATTTATGAAATATTTAATTACTTTCCTTGTTATCCTTCCATATTAATCTATTATTTAAATAAAATTATTTTGTAAATTACATTTGTATCCATAACTATTAATAAATTTAAAAAAATTGAATTTAATCTTGATGAGATCAAGGGTCCAGATTGGTTTGCAAGGGGTGTATGAATTGGAGGGTTTGTATTTGATTTTCCCTATATATATATATATATATATATATATATAGAGAGAGAGAGAGAGAGAGAGAGGAAATGTCAGGATCAAAATTCAAAACAAGAATTTAAATAAAAATTCAGAAACTTTGTTAAAGAAGTTGCGGAATAACACTTTAACAATAAAATAATGAAACAGTGTATGAATTCAAATCACAAGTTATATTGAATTAACTTGATGATTACAACCAAAGCCTCAATCTGTTGAACAGGCTCAACAGACGTTCAATACTTCTCTAATGAAATGATCACTAACAATCTTGAGGCTAATTCTCTCTAAAAAACAAAACACGTATGTATCTCTGTATATCCAATAATCTAAGATTTGTAGACTATATATACAAAACAGATTACAAGATAATTACTAAAGAAACGTTGATCTTCAGTATCCATTCCATAATTATCTTCATCTCCTTGTCTTTCGCACAAATCATCCTTATCAACATTAGCAGCATTAATCTTCCAGAAGTATCTTTATCTTCAGCAGTACTAACATACTAGCAGTAGTTTCCATCTTCCAGTACTAACTCTTCAAGCAGTACTAACTATTCTTCTAGCAGTACTAACCTTTCAAGCAGTATTAATACTACTAGTAGTAGTAATTTCTTCAAGTAGCAGTACTAATGTCTTCAGCAGTAGTAATCTTCAATACTTAGCAGCACTATCCAGACTTAGCATATTTCAGACCCAACAATCTCCCCCTAACTTAACTTTTGTAAACAAGAAGTTAAGTTCTTCAGAATACGGTCTTCATGATCCTTTCAAAATTACTGCTCAGATTCCTAGATTAGGATTCAATCCTATACTTTGATTGATGGTTCTTTTAATCACAAATCTGGCCATTTCTGAACCTGTAGGGCAGACCAACTGAGCTTTCAGCATCCCTTGCAACTTTACTTTGCTGTGGTCATACACCTTATCAACTAAATAGTACTCATGAAAGCTTTTATCAATGGTTATGACATAGACTCCTGATCTTTCAAAAAGCATCCAATGATCAATACTTTTAAATCCTTCTCTATGCACATCTTTGATAAGATATTCAACTTTCGCCGGGTCAAACATCATTCACAAATATTCCAGAGCCATTTTTGTTATGCTCATCCTTGCTCCTTTTAACAAGTCTCCATACAGATTCAATCCAACCTTGTACAATTCTTCCAAATCAGATCTGGTACAAATTCCTATTATCTTACCCCAGGTTGAATAAACTTCATACTTGTCACCCATTCTTTATGAAGTATTCTTTGCCTTTATCCATCAAGGTATCCCAATGAATGATCTCTGGGGCTTTCACTAAGATAGGATCTGCTTTCAATGGTTCTTCATCTGTCACTGTCATATACAAGTCAAACTGTTCATCTGATTGTCTTGACTGTTCTAAATTTTTTTGACTTGATTGCTCTTGACTCTTCTCTTTCTCATCTTCCTCAGTTCTTTGCCTTTTTGCCTTTGTCTTGGTGGCTATTGACTTCATTCTCTTGACAACTCTAATCTTCTGAGCTAGTGTCTCTTCTTTCTTCACTTCTGCCTTTTCTTTAGTAGGAGTGCCTTCTTCACTGTCAGGGAAAGGCTGTTGAATGTTCAGATCATGTCTTTCTTTCATCTTTCTTTCAAATTCAACCCTCTGACTGAAGTCTCCTTGAAGCTTGGCCATCTCCTTATTGTATAAGTCTTCTATTCTTCCAAAAGACATTTTGATAAACATCCCTTCAGGAACTCCAACAGATCCTTTCAAGAAGTTTATCATTTTTCTTCTTTCTTGTGTAGCTTGAAATGTCTTTGAAGGCTTCCTTTGTCTTGTTGCTTTCATTGTGACCCTCTTTACAGCAGTTTTCAAGCTCTTCTGGTATTCGTCATTGAGCCTTTTTGCCAAATCTAATGCAAGCTTTCTGTCTTTGGCTTTTTGGATTTCATTCTCCTTTTCAAGTTCCTTCTCAAACTGTACATTTAACTCCTTTGCCAATTCTTCATCCATCTCAATTTGCTTCTTCTTCTTCAATGTTTTCACAGGCTCAACCATCTTCTCTTTGCCTTTCTTCTTGGCCTTTGACATACTGACCTCTTTCTTTTTCTTCTCTAAGACTCCTTCTTTGATCACCACTCCCTTAGCCTTTTGAGTGGCCTTAGGAGTGTCATTCTTTGCCTTCATCATAGTCTCTGCAATCTCTACTTCTTCTCTAGACATTCCAGTTTCTGCTGCTTTCACAAATGTTTCTGCTGCTTTTTCTGTTTCTGCTTCTTTCACTGTTTCTACTGCTTTCACTGTTTCTGCTTCAACCTTCTTTTCAGCTTCACCACTAATCTCCCCCTCAAACTGAAATTCCATGCCAACTGAGCTTTCCTTCTCACATTCAGCTTCTTTATTCTCCCCCTTTTGGAAGCATCATGTGCACTTCTCCTTTTCTTCAAGATAAACTGTTTTCTCTTCTTTTTGTGCACCAAAATCAACACCA
This sequence comes from Arctium minus, assembly GCA_954870635.1. Taxonomy (NCBI): domain Eukaryota; kingdom Viridiplantae; phylum Streptophyta; class Magnoliopsida; order Asterales; family Asteraceae; genus Arctium; species Arctium minus. The sequence continues at coordinate 36,396,928 of OX941080.1, read as the reverse complement.
TCTTCTTGAGTTTGTCTATCTGGCTCTGTTGAGAAATGATCACCTTTTTCAGCTCCTTTATCTCTGAATTTTGAGAGAGTACATCCAGGTTGACATTACCAATTGTTTCCATCAATTCATCATAGTTATATTTGTCCCACCTTCTTTAGGTACTAACTTGGTCAACAGTAGTATTGCTATCAGCAGCACTATTTCTGTTAGCAGTACTATTTGAGGTAGCAGTACTAACAGGTTTAGTTTCTTTTGGAACCCAAATTAAGACACAGTTGTTTGCTTTCCTATTCTTTGTGTTACTCCTTGATTTGCTTGGAATATCTTCTTTTGTTTTAGCAAACTTATTCTGAATATGAGATTTTGCAGTACCAGTTTTCATTGGTGCTGTTCTCACATTCTCAGTCATGTGATTCCTTGATCTTCTTGATTGCTTCCTATAACCAACAGAATTTTGTATTTTTCTTTGAAAAGTAATTCTTTGGTTAACAGGATTGAAATAACAGTGTTTGGCTAAATGATTCAACTTGCCACAAATAAAACAAGGCTGTGGTCTATTGATTTTGCTTAGATCAATTCCTTGTTTTTGAGCCCACTGGTTATTTCTGTTTCTCTGATTTCCCCTTATTTTATTATGTTGATGGGGCTTGATCTGTTGACAAGTACATGGATTTACAACAGTAGTTTGCATATAGTGATCTCCTTGTACCTTTTCCTTCCCTTTTCTGGAGGTCTCAACTTTCTCACTCTTAACAGTCTCTTCCCCAATCTTAGGCTTCTCCACTTTCTCACTCTTGACAAATGGTTTACCCCCCCTTTCATTTGTAAGAATATGGTTTTCTAAAGGAATTTCTTTCTTGTCTTCCTTATTCTTATCCTCAGTGTTCTCTTCTTCAGATTCTGCCTCTACAACTACAGAGTTTAGTGGATCTACCTCTGTGGCTCCTGCAGGTAAGTCATTCTTATCTTGCCTTTCTAAGATGTCTGAGGTGGATGGAATATAGTTGTTGTTGTAAGGTGGAGGGGTGTTATTGTATCCTATACCTCTCTCCAGTTTGTCATGAACTTGAGATTTGAGTAAAGTGTCCATTGCTTTAGAGGCATTGGAAAATTTCTCAATGTCTAATTTGGCCTTCTCAAATTCACTTCTGACTTTCTCACATTCTTCTCTAGCCTTTTCTAGCTTAATCTCTAATTCCTTCTTCTCCCACTTCCAATAGTTTTGATCATATGAATGTTGAAGTTCATTGGCCTGATATGCCTTAATTTGTTCTTCAAAATTCACAATGATCAAATTAGACTCTCTCCTATGTTTCTCCAACCTTTTAAGATCATCACACATGCTCGGATTGTGATCCCTGTACTTCTTAACAGTTTCAAGACAGGCTTTAGAGCAAAGTTTAGATTTTACCTCTGTGGGGATTGCTGTGCTTGAAGACTCTGAAACCTCAGCCATCAATGCTTGATTCTGGATTGCCTCATCTGCTTGATCACTCCAATCAAATCCCATTCCATCTTGTGAGACAAGTGCTTGAGATGGGTTTCAGTTGTTGTTGTAGCTGGTGGACTTTGATTGTTGATTGTTGTCCCATGCTGTTGAGAGATTCCTCCTCTACATTCTCTTGCAAAGTGCCCCAGTTTATGACACTTGTAGCATTCCACTTTGGATTTGTCAAATCCAGCACCATCTTCTCTTCTCATGGCAAAGTTGTTTCTTCCTGTTCTTTTAATGAATCTTTTGATTCTCATTGTGAGCATTGCCATTTTCCATTTGATGTCCATCTCTTCAAGATCATCAACATTAATCTTCTCCAGATCATCATTGATAAGAGAAGATTTAGCATGACTAGCAAGGAAGGCTTCCAAAACAGAATCATTGAGTCCATCCTGTTTTGAGCCATAAGCAGCACTAACTGATTCTGTATTTGCAGAAGAATCAGTAGTAGATGATAAGAGAGCAGCATTGTGAGAGTATCCAGATGGCTTCTTCTTAGATTCAAATTTCTGCTTCAAACACCCTGAGATCATTGTAGAGATCATCAAGTTCCTTATCCTCCAGATTATCATTCTGCCTGAATGATACTGTATACATTACCCATTCTTCACCAAGAGATCTTAGAAACTTCCTGTTGACATCATCCTGGTCCATCTTGACACCAACAGTGGCCAATTCTCCAATCAACTTGTTGAACCTATCAAAGGTTTGAGTCATAGACTCATTCTTTGTAGACATAAAATTTTCATATTGTTGCTTGAGAATTGCTTTCTGATTTCTCTTAGTGCTTTTGGTACCTGAAAACCTCTTCTCCAAAGCGTGCCATAGGATTTTGGCGTCAACACAGTTGCAAAACTGATGTTGGTATTAATTAGGAATTTCCAAGAGCAGAGTGCTCAAGGCTTTCATCTCAGTCTGCCTCATCTTTCTTTCTCCATCAGTCTTTGGTGGAGGTCTCTTGCCATCTGCTCCCATCTCTCCTTCATTGGAGGGACCATTCTCAATGATGTCCCACATTGAGTAGTCTGTAAGAAGTATATACTGCCTGATCCTGATTTTCCACATGTCAAACTCATTAGGTTTGAGCATGGGAACCTTTGAAACAAGAACACTGTCGTGTGATCCGTCCATGTTGATTATTGATTTCTGAGTTCCTAAAGCTTTGATACCACTTGTCAGGATCGAAATTTAAAACAAGAATTTAAATAAACACTCAGAAACTTTGTTAAAGAAGTTGCGGAATAACACTTTAACAATAAAACAATGAAACAGTGTATGAATTCAAATCACAAGTTATATTGAATTAACTTGATGATTACAACCAAAGCCTCAATCTGTTGAACAGGCTCAACAGACGTTCAATACTTCTCTAATGAAAGGATCACTAACAATCTTGAGGCTAATTCTCTCTAAAAAACAAAACACGTATGTATCTCTGTATATCCAATAATCTAAGATTTCTAGACTATATATACAAAACAGATTACAAGATAATTACTAAAGAAACGTTGATCTTCAGTATCCATTTCATAATTATCTTCATCTCCTTGTCTTTCGCACAAATCATCCTTATCAACATTAGCAGCATTAATCTTCCAGAAGTATCTTTATCTTCAGCAGTACTAACATACTAGCAGTAGTTTCCATCTTGCAGTACTAACTCTTCAAGCAGTACTAACTATTCTTCTAGCAATACTAACCTTTCAAGCAGTATTAATACTACTAGCAGTAGTAATTTCTTTAAGTAGCAGTACTAATGTCTTCAGCAGTAGTAATCTTCAATACTTAGCAGCACTATCCAGACTTAGCATATTTCAGACCCAACAGGAAAGTTCAAATAAAAACATATCTTTCATTGTGCACATGAGGATAAATCACTCCACTTGATCGCAACCAAATTGAAGCCGATGGTTTAGTACGGCTTCAGGGGTAATTTTGGCATAATCCTTATTTTTGTCTCATATCCATTTCTTCTAAATAACTGATATTTCGCGATTTTTTCTCTCATTAGTCGATCGTTTCCTGATTTTTCTTAGCTCGATTTCTTTCTAATAGATCTATCGATTATCTTCATCTTTCTTGATTCTTTTTCTTTTATCGATTCCTTCATCTTTCGTGATTGCTTCAAATCAATATTTTGATATGAATTTTATCGATTTCTTAATATCGTATTGTTTCTATGGATTCTGTTCCTGTTCCTGTTGAGAATTCTACACTTTTTGTTGATCAAAGAGTCAATTTTGTTGATGATTATGATTCTATGGATACATGAAACTGTGAAATTAATTATTTTTCTATGTTCTCCAGTTTATCAAATATTGAGGAATCATTGATCTGTAAGTTTTTTTGTTTAATTAATTTTTTTTGTTGTAATATAAACTGATTAATGTGTAATTGAATGTTCTTTTGTATTAGTTCTTAGTTTTAAAGTTATTATTTCTCATTAAATTAGTTGTTTTTGATATTTCTGTTTTTGTTATTAATTTTGTTCATGTTTTGGTTCGATTTTTTTAATGTGTTTCTTATTAATATTCAGTTTGAATATGTGTTGTTATATTTGTCCTCTTTAGTTATATTTAATAGTGAAATTTTTAAGTAGCGTATTATCTTTAATCATACTGAATATTGAAATTATATCAATACATATCATCTTTAGTCATATTGAATAGTGAAAATATTCATGTTCTGTTTTTGTGTTTCTTATTAATATCCAGTTTGAATATGTGTTGTTATATTTGTCCTCTTTAGTTATATTGAATAGTTAAATTTTTAAGTAGTATATCATCTTTATTCGTACTGAATATTGAAATTATATCAATACATATCATCTTTATTCATATTGAATAGTGAAATTATTCATGTTCTGTTTTCGTGTTTTTTAATTAACAATCATTCTTTATTTATACTGAATAGTTGATTAATATATTTCTTCTTAATTCTTTATTCATTTTGAATATCTTTCATATGTTGATTGATATATTTTATTCATGATGAATAAAGTGTATGTATCATCATCTTTTTAGATATATGTTTATCAACTTTTTTTATGTGTTTAAATATATTTGTAATTTTGTTTCTACATGTATTCTGAATTTTGTTATTTTATTTTTTATTCATTCTGAATATGTTTTGTAGATCAAATTTATAGTGGAGGTCAAGATGGTCCTTCAAGTATTGGAATTGATGGTAGTGAAGGAGCGAAGTTTTGGATCCATGTTGTAGATGATGATTTAAAGCCTGTTGTGGGAAAAGTTTATGAATCATTGGATAAAGGTATTGAAATATATAAGAACTATGCTACTAAAGCAGGATTTGATGTTAGACTATCTTTCTGTGAAAAGAAATGCATATTTGATGATTGTTTTGAGGTATGTTGTATGCAATAGAGTTGGATTTCCATATTCTATTCAGGTAGATACATTGGATGGATCGAAGAAGAAAATAAGAAGTAGTAACATTCATAGAACTGGTTGTGAAGCTTGTGTGAAGTTCAAAGTTATTCTTGGAGCGAGGTCTTTTAGATTATATGCACTTGAAGAAAAGCATAATCATTGTTTATTTGATGAAGATTCGAAGCACTTGCTGAAAAGTAGTCGTAGATTAGACTATTATCAACAAAGGTGGATTCTTAAGATGTCTAATGCAAATATTGATGCTACGCAAGTCCATAACATTCTTTGTCAGTTGAAGGGTGGGTATGAAATGGTAGGTGGTACTAAGGTTGAGTATAAGAATTTTCAACGGGATCGTAATTGTTTCATTGGTGATGCCGATGCAAATTTATTTGTTAGGAAAATGAATAATAGGAAGTTGTATGTTCCAAATTATTCCTTTGAATATAAATGCGATGAAGGTGTATTGAATTATGTATTTTGGGCCAATCAGATAGCTAAATGCAACTTTGAAGAGTTTGGTGACATTGTTTCATTTGATGTAACTTTTCGAACAAATAAGTAAGTATTGTTTTTTCTTTTATAATATATTTTAGTATTTTTTTATTTATATATTGTATTAATGAAATTTGTTTCAGGTATTGTATGGTATTTGTTCCATTCACTGGAATTGACAATCACAAGAATTGTGTAACTCTTGGTGCTGGTCTTCTTGATGGTGAAAATATTGAAGCATATAAATGGTTGCTTCATTCTTTCTTGAAATCTTTTGGGAGGCAACCAAAGTTGGTTGTTACTAATCAGTGTCCTGCTATTAAGCAAGTTGTTTCTGAGGTCTTTCTAGAGTCAAGGCACCGGTTTTGTATGTGACACATTAGTACAAAATTGCCTTCGAAGGTACTTTTATTTTTATTTTTTAGCAGCATAAACAATCATATTTCATATGTTTTATTCACTATGAGTAAAATGTTTAGTTCACTGTTTAAAGTCGTATTCCTACTGAATATATACCTTTATTCAAACTGAATAAAGCTACATATTCAGTATGAACATAAAAAATTTTCGCAGCTATAAACAATCACATTTCATCTGTTTTATTCACTATTAATAAAATATTTAGTTCAATGTTTGAAGTGGTATTCCTATTGAATATATAACTTTATTCACACTGAATAAAGCTACATATTTAGTATGAATATAACACCTCTAGAATATGAGACCAATTAGCAGCCATAAACAATTACATTTCATCTATTTTATTCACTATGAATAAAATGTTTAGCTTGAAATTTTATATTATCATTTATACTGAATAATGAAAGTATTGTTTTATATTGAATAATAAATATCATCTTTATTCATACTGAATAATAAGTGTATTCATACTGAATAATACATCCCATCTTCAATTTTTCATTTTATATCAGTTAACATGTATATTCAATGTATTCATGTTTAATATATTCTTATATTATTATTGTTTTTCAGATTTCTTCAAATATTATTTCAAATACTGATTTCAAGAAACGATTTTATGCTCTTATATGGGATGAACACATTGATGCTATTCAATTTAAAGAGAAATGGAATTCTTTAGTCGTTGAGTTTGTTCTTGTTGACCAGAAGTGGTTAGGTTATATGTATAATAATAGGCATAGATGGATATGGCTCGTCTAATGAGAACGACATCAAGATTTGAGAGTGAAAATTCATTATTTTCCCTATTTTTTCATCATGGTGCCAACCTTATGGCCTTTATTGACTCATTTGATTCTGCTATAGACAAACAATGGAATAATCATAGGTTGCTTAATCATCAGACAAGAACAACGGTACCAAAGTTTAGCACACCCCTTCCAATTGAGGTTCATGCTTCTAAGATATATACTCGTGCAATATTCAGAGATGTTCAAAATGAGATAAATGAATCTATTTGGTCGTGTTTCCAATCATCTTTAAGTTTGGTAGATGGTTCTGATGTTATTGTTGTTGAGAAGAAGAAGGTTCAACATAAAAGGAAAGATGGTGAATGCACTTCAAATCTAGAAGTTTATGTGAAAGAGTTTGATCACAAGGTTCATTTAGTTTTTAAATTATATTTATTTATTCAATGTGAATAATGAATACAATTTATTATTCATTCTAAATAATGAAGTTATTCAAATTTTTTGTAGGTTGTGCATAATAAGTCCACTTGTTCTTTGGATTGTTAGCTGCTTGTTTTATCATCATTATGGTTTGTTGTGTCATCATATTTTTTGTGTATTAAAGGATATGTGCATTGAAGAGATATCGTTGAAATATATAGTGAAGCGTTGGAGAAAATATCTCATTTCTTCTGAATTGTTGAAGAAACGTCATTGGTATGGAGAAAGAAATGACCGTTGTGAAAAACTTGAAAATGATGCTCAAGTTGCGTTTGATTATTGATTTAGTCTAGTAGTTGATGATATGGAGAAGCTTGAAGACTTTGTTTTGAAAATACAAGAGTTGAAGAGTAATTTGGAAGGAAGTGGATGTAGTCTTCCTCATCGCAATAGGGAAGAGGGTATGGAGTCGTTGTTTGGTGTGTCAAAACCAGAAGTTGTTGATATTCATAATCCTAAATCAATAAGAAACAAAGGTTGTGGTACGGGCAAGAGGTTGAAGTGTGATAAAGAAAAAGCAATTGAAAAGAGTAAAAAGGCAAAAAGATTGTGTAGGTTGTGTAGAATGTCTAACCATGACTCACGCAATTGTCCATCGAGAAAAGATGTTAGTAAATAGAGTTCTTTTTACTTTCTAGTAGTGATATTCATAATTAGTTCTCTTTTGTATTCCTTTTGAATATTGAGTAATAAAACAATTCACATGATGATATTTTTTGAATTTCAATAATATTTTTGACATATCTTATCTTTTTATTCATTTCATTTATTATTTATTATTGTGATGATATTTATTCACTATGAATTTTTAATAATCACTTTTTATTCAATGTGAATGAAATATATTTACTCACCCGGAATAAAAGGCAACATCTAGAACAAACTTTATTCACTTTGAATATTAACTATTATTCAAAGCGAATAAAATTACATGTTTTTTCACTATCAAAGTAATAAATTTATTCAGTATGAATATGTTGGGAACTGAAGAATTTATCAAGTATGGTTAATGCTGCTGGTTCAAAGTTACTACTGCTAGAAGACTTAAAGGTTAATACTGCTGAGTGTCACTACTGCTAGTACTATTAATACTGCTAGTTATTGTTAGTGCTGCTTGAACAAAGTTAGTACTGCTTAGCTAGTTAGTACTGCTAGTGGTTAGTGCTGCTTAGTAGTTAATGCTGCTAGAAGGAATTTAATGCTGCTGAAGATTAGTACTGCTTATATGATGAAGATTCATATGAAAGGATATACATGGAAGCTTAGAGATATACATGGAAGATATACTGAAGATATTTTATTTATTGTAATTATCTTTGTATTCAGTATATATATTGTATAGTTTAGAATAGAGAGTTAACTTTTGGTTTTCATTCTATTAGAGAGAAAATCAACCTCAAGGCATAGATCCTAATTCTAGAGAAGTAGAATTCGTATTGGTGAGCCTGTTCATCAATATTGAGGTTGAGTGTGTAATCTTGTAACTTCAAAGCATTCAATACAAGTTTACAGTTTGTTCTTCATATTTACTGTGTTGATTTACTGTTTCATTGAATATCAAAGTGTTATTCCGCAAACTTCTTCGATATTGTTTCTGAGAATTAATTCTTGTTAAGAATTCGATCCTGACAAGTGGTATCAGAGCCAAACTCTCTCAGAAACAGTTATTCATCATGGAAAATCTTACAGAATCAAGCAGTACTTTGGTTTCTAAGGTTCCAATGCTCAAACCAAGTGAGTTTGACATGTGGAAGATAAGAATCAGACAATATATTCTTCTCACTGACTACTCAATGTGGGATATCATTGAGAATGGTCCTTCTGAAGCTGGAAGGATAGGACCAGATGGGAAAAGACCTCCACCAAAGACAGATGGTGAGAGGAAGATCAGACAAACAGAGATGAAGGCCTTGAGCACTCTGCTCTTGGCCATTCCCAATGAATACCAGCATCAATTTTGCAACTGCACTGATGCTCAGATTCTCTGGAATGCTCTAGAGAAAAGATTTGCTGGAACTAAGAGCATCAAAAGAAATCAAAGAGATGTTCTAAAGCAGCAGTATGAGAACTTCACTTCCACAAAGAATGAGTCTATGACTCAAACTTTTGATAGGTTCAACAAACTCATAGGTAAACTGGTTACTGTAGGGGTGAAGATGGAACAAGATGATATCAACAGAAAATTCCTCAGATCTCTTGGGGATGAATGGACTATGTACACTGTCTCATATAGACAGAGTGACAATCTGGAAGAGAAAGAACTTGATGATCTATACAATGATCTAAGAGTTTTTGAAACTGAGGTAGAAATCAAGAAGAAGCCCTCTGGTTATATTCACAATGCTGCACTTCTTTCAGCATCCACTGATACTACTGCCAACCCTGAAGCAGTTAGTACTGCCAGTGGAGTAAGTTCAGAAAAAGGCACTGAAACTATCTTTGAAGCCTTTTTGTCCAGTCATAGCAGCAATTCTCTGATTAATGAAAGAGGTATTGTCATAAGGAACAAAGCAAGGCTAGTGGCTCAAGGATATACTCAAGAAGAGGGTATAGATTATGAAGAAGTTTTTGCACCTGTGGCTAGGATAGAAGCAATCAGACTTTTCCTAGCCTATGCTTCTTACATGAATTTCAAAGTCTATCAAATGAATGTAAAAAGTGCTTTTCTCTATGGCTCAATTGAAGAAGAAGTATATGTCTGTCAACCACCAGGGTTTGAAAACCCAAGCTATCCAGACAGGGTATACAAATTAAAGAAAGCACTTTATGGACTACATCAAGCTCCAAGAGCATGGTATGACACTCTGTCATCCTATCTCTTGGAAAATGACTTTGAAAGAGGAGTCATTGATAAGACTCTATTTATCAAGAGAAAGAAGAAGGATATCTTGCTGGTCCAAATCTATGTTGATGACATTATCTTTGGATCTACAAGAAACAACATGTGCAAGGAGTTTAAGGATTTAATGTATCAAAGGTTCAAAATGAGTTCCATGGGGGAACTTACTTTCTTCCTTGGACTCCAAGTTCAACAGAAGTCAGATGGAATCTTCATCTGTCAATCCAAGTATGTGCAGGACATTCTAACCAAGTTTGGTTTCTCAGAGTCAAAACCTGCCAGCACACCTATGGAAACACACAAGCAAATATCAGCAGATCCTGAGGGGGAGGATATAGATGTGCATCATTACAGATCCATGATTGGCTCTCTCATGTATCTCACAGCATCAAGGCCAGATATAATGTTTCCAGTCTGTGTATGTGCAAGATTCCAAGTTAGGCCAAAGCAATCTCACTTTCAAGCTGTTAAGAGGATATTCAGATATCTCAAAGGGCAACCCAGATTGGGACTTTGGTATCCTCATGACTCACCCTTTGACCTAATAGCATACTCAGACAGTGATCTAGGTGGGGCAAACTTGGACAGAAAATCTACTTCTGGAGGATGTCAGCTTTTGGGTGCTAGACTAGTCTCATGGCAGTGCAAGAAACAAACCACAGTATCCACATCTACAACAGAGGCAGAGTACATAGCAGCTGCAAGTTGCTGTTCTCAAGTCTTATGGATTCAGAATCAAATGTTGGATTATGGGGTAACCTTTCTACACACTCCAATCTTTATTGACAACAGCAGTGCTATTAGCATTGTGAATAATCCAGTCAAGCACTCAAAAACAAAGCACATTGAGATCAGGTATCACTTTATAAGAGATTGTAATGAAAAGAAACTTATTCAAGTTGTCAAAGTTCACACTGATAATCAGTTTGCTGATCTATTCACTAAAGCTTTTGATGTGGGTAGATTCACTTTCTTGGTAACAAGTGTGGGAATGATCAACTCTGAATAATCCCCTTCTCAAAAAGTGGTTTTATACCTGTATATTATTCTTGGAGTTACTAATCTTCTTTTTCAGGATATGCATAGCAGTTCTCAGTGGTTAGCAAGTTTAAAGGAGTAAGTCAGTTAATACTGCTTTCAGTTAATACTGCTAGTGGTTAATACCACTCTCAGTTCATACTGCTAGTGGTTAATACTGCTTTCAGTTAATACTGCTAGTGGTTAATACTGCTTTCAGTTAATACTGCTAGTGGTTAATACTGCTCTCAGTTAATACTGCTAGTGGTTAATACTGCTTTCAGTTAATACTGCTAGTGGTTAATACTGCTTTCAGTTCATACTGCTAGTGGTTAATACTGCTTTCAGTTCATACTGCTAGTGGTTAATACTGCTTTCAGTTAATACTGCTAGTAGTTAATACTGCTTTCAGTTAATACTGTTAGTGGTTAATACTGCTTTCAGTTCATACTGCTAGTGGTTAATACTGCTTTCAGTTAATACTGCTAGTAGTTAATACTGCTTTCAGTTAATACTGCTAGTAGTTAATACTGCTATTAGTTAATACTGCTCTAGTTAATACTGCTTATGTTCCGAATACTATAAATACTCTTTGCCCGCCTAAAAGTTCATAACGACTCTTTGCATACTGTTCTCTTGTGCTCTAAACCTTTTCTCTCTCAAGTTCGAAGTCTTCAGGCAAGCTTTTCACTAAGATCAATGGCATCAATGACTTTCATCGACGAGCACAATGAGATTGCGATGCTACAAAAACCAAAGCAAGCTGCAGGATTTCATCAGATTGTGGATTTCCTCAAGTCAAGCCACATTGCTCATGCTCTTATTGTATCCCCTACAATCTATATCGAGCATCAAAGGCAGTTTTGGGCTAATGCAACCATTGTATGCTACAAAAACCAAAGCAAGCTGCAGGATTTCATCAGATTGTGGATTTCCTCAAGTCAAGCCACATTGCTCATGCTCTTATTGTATCCCCTACAATCTATATCGAGCATCAAAGGCAGTTTTGGGCTAATGCAACCATTGTTGTTGAGAATGGTGTGCAGATGATCAAGACAAGAATCTGTGATCAATCACTAACGGTTACTGAAGAGGTTATTCGCATCAGTCTACGTCTAGACGATGCCTCTGGTATAACCTCTATCCCAAACGATGAACTGTTTTCAAATCTTACAAGAATGGGGTATGGAGGCCCATTGGGTGTTTTCAAATTCTCAAAAGCCAAATTTTCACCCCAATGGCGTTTCTTTGTCCATACTCTTATGCATTGTATCTCCAAAAAGACTACTGGATGGAGTGAGTTCAGCAGCACTATTGCTTATGCTTTGGTGTGCTTGGCCACTGCCAGAAAGTATAATTTTTCTAAAATGATTTTCAGTGATCTTGTCTCAAACATGGGAAACAAAAAGAGCTTCTTTATGTATCCCAGGTTTGTTCAAGAAGTTATTACTCATGAATTGACGGATATACCTCAACCTGTTGGGGTATATGTACCCAAACCCCCCAAAGGCAAGGTTTTCTCAAATATGAGAAGATCTGCTGGGGACTCTGAAGGAGTTGACACCCCATTGTTCTCTACAATGATGGTGGTGTCCCAACCCAATGAAGGTATGGTAGCAGGGTCAAGGCCCCCATTAGACCAACCCACTGCTAGCCAAGCCCAACCTTCCCTCTCAATATCCATTCCCCAGTCCCTTCTTGAAAAACCAACCTCTCCTATCACCCAAACTTACAAGAGGAAACAGGTAAAGAAGGCTCCTTCCCTTCTTGTACCATCATCCCCCAAGCCTTTAAGCCCTCTATTGGAGCATTCTCCAGTAGAGAATATTCAAAGGGAATCCACAAGGGTGTCTCCCAACCCAAAGGAGGTGCTCTCTGAGGAGGAGGTAGAGCATATGGGTGATGAGGCTGCGACTACTCCTGCTAGCACAGAGGAGGAAAGTGGTAACATCAATAAGACCTCCCCCATGGCAACTTTGAATGAGTCATCATTTGAAGGTCCCTGGTGCCAAGAAACCACGGGGGTGGACAGTGCTTCTGCTAGGCAGAAGACTTCCACTAATAAAAGATCCCATGATCCTTCAATAGGGGGTAACACTCCTGGAGAAGGTGAGGACAGATATAACTATGATGAATTGATGGAGGCAATGGGTAACATCAACCTAGATGTTCTGAAACAAGGAAAAGAAATAGAGGAGATGAAGCTGGTGATCCTGTCACAACAAGTCCAGATTGAAAAATTGAAGAAGATGGTGACCAGGCTGGTTCAAAAGAAAAGAAGGAAACAGTTTGTACTCAAAAAGAGGGACAAAGCTCAAGATTCTTTCAACAAGGGGGAGAAGCATGAAGGGGAAACTGTTGAAAAGAAAGCTGAAGTTGAGGGGGAGACAGAGGAAGAGATGGAAACAGAAACAGTTACTGCTGCTGAAGTAAAAGTAGCAGCAGAAACTGAAGCAGCAGAAATAGGGCTCTCTGTGGAAGAAATGGAGATAGCAGAGACTTTAGTAAAAGCAAAGAATGACACTCCTAAGGCTACTCAAAAGGCCAAAGGAGTGGTCATCAATGAAGGAGAACCTCAAAAGAAGAAAATGAAGGAGGATATAAAAGGAAAAGGAAAGATGATTGAACCTGAACAACCTTCAAAGAAGAGGACTCAGATTGAAATGGATGAGGAGATGGCAAAGCAGCTTCAAGAGCAAATGGAAAAAGAGGAGCAATTTCAAACAGAAACTGATAGAGAGCTTGCAAGGATAATGGCCAAGAAGTTAAATGCATAATACCAAAAGAGTTTGAAAGAAGCAGCTCAGACAGCAACTCAGGTCAAGAAACTCCAAGTTAAGAAGATGCCAATTCAGAAACAAAAGCAGAAAAGACAACCCTCCAAGACATTTTTGGCCAATCAGGAAAGAAGAAAAATGATAAACTTCCTGAAAGGTGCAATTGGTGTTAAGGGGGAGATGTTTACTCACATGGCATTCTCTCAGATTGAAGAGTTGTATAACAAGGAAATGGCCAAGCTTCAAGGGGATTCAGCACAAAGGGAGGAGGCAGAGAGAAGGATGAAAGAGAGACATGATCTCAACATCCAACAACCATTCCCTGAGGAAACCACACCTTCCAAAGAAGAAGCAGAAGAGAAGAAGGAAGAACCTGGAAATGTTGGTATAGAAGCCAAGTCTGGAAAAAGAGTGAAATCAATTGCTCCAAAAAGGCAGTTGAAAAGGCCTAGGGTGGAAGAAACTGAAAAGGAAGCAGAACCTTCAGTCACATCCCCAACAGAGCCAGTACAGAGTCCAGAGCAGGTCACTAAGCAAACAGATGAAAGTATGGATCCGTACATGACAATAGTGGAACCTTTGAAAGCTGTTCCAATCTCTATGCAAGCTCCAGAGATCATCTTCTGGGATATTCTGAGAGACAATGGAAAGAATTTCTTCAGAATCAAGAGAGCTGATGGTTCATTTGAAGCTTATTCAACATGGGGGAAAGTCATCAGAAGTTGTTCAAGAGCTGATATGGAAGAACTATATAAAGTTGGGATGAAACTTTATGAACCTGTGTTGAAAGGTACTGAAGAGAATCTTCTCAAAGTGACATTGGAATACTTGTGCATGATGTTTGAGCCTGAAAGAGTACACCATAGGATTAAAGATCATATGCATGAGTTCATATTCAAGAAGATTGACAAATGGATACTGTTTGAAAACTGTGGAGTATACATGATTACTATTGACAATTGTTATCATGAATACTACCTGGTGGACAAAATCTATGAGCATAGCAAGGAGAAGTTAGAAGGAATGCTTAAAGCTACACTGGTTTGTACAAAGGATTCAGAGATGGCCAAGATTGTGGTGAGAAGAACTGTAAATGAAAGCTTGGGCCTAGATCCAAATTTGGGAAATTGAATCAGAGGTGTTGAAAGCATCTTGAAGATTAATTCTGAAGAACTTGACTTCTCTTCCTAAAAGTCAAGTTAGGGGGAGATTGTTGGGAACTGAAGAATTTATCAAGTATGGTTAATGCTGCTGGTTCAAAGTTACTACTGCTAGAAGACTTAAAGGTTAATACTGCTGAGTGTTACTACTGCTAGTACTATTAATACTGCTAGTTATTGTTAGTGCTGCTTGAACAAAGTTAGTACTGCTTAGCTAGTTAGTACTGCTAGTGGTTAGTGCTGCTTAGTAGTTAATGCTGCTAGAAGGAATTTAATGCTGCTGAAGATTAATACTGCTTATATGATGAAGATTCATATGAAAGGATATACGTGGAAGCTTAGAGATATACATGGAAGATATACTGAAGATATTTTATTTATTGTAATTATCTTTGTATTCAGTATATATATTGTATAGTTTAGAATAGAGAGTTAACTTTTGGTTTTCATTCTATTAGAGAGAAAATCAACCTCAAGGCATAGATCCTAATTCTAGAGAAGTAGAATTCGTATTGGTGAGCCTGTTCATCAATATTGAGGTTGAGTGTGTAATCTTGTAACTTCAAAGCATTCAATACAAGTTTACAGTTTGTTCTTCATATTTACTGTGTTGATTTACTGTTTCATTGAATATCAAAGTGTTATTCCGCAAACTTCTTTGATATTGTTTCTGAGAATTAATTCTTGTTAAGAATTCGATCCTGACAGAATAAAAGGGTATATTTATTATTCAGAATGTATAAAATTACATGTTTTTCCATTGTAAATTTTATTCACTCTTAATATTAACTAATATTAAGAGTGAATAAAAGTACATGTTTTTTCACTATCAAAGTAATAAGTTTATTCACTATGAATAAAAGGGTATATTTATTATTCAGAATGAATAAAATTACATTTTTCCATTTTAAATTTTATAGATTTATTCACCATTAATATATATCTCTATTCAATCCTAACAAGTTATATTCATTTTGAATATTATTCTATTACAAACCATACATATTTATATATGATATTATGCGTAAGGAATAATCATCCCATCATTAACAAATTTATATTTGTGAATGTAAATATATGAAATCAATCAAAACCAACATCAACATTGCTATATTTCTACAATCCATCAAAACAACCATTGTTTAATAATTCAAATCCATTTAAATAACCCATCCAACCAACCAAAAACTACTACTATTGTTCAACCAGAAACTACGAGTATTGTTCAACCAAAAAACCAACTTAATTGTTCATACATACCAACCCACCAAATCATATCATACTAACCCACTGAATTATTGTTCAAGTTAATCCACCAAACGATATCATACTGAGAAATATGATACCGACCACAGAATAATTGTTCAAACAATAAAACAACTAAACCAAATGTTTAAACAAGCTTACCAATCTTCATCGACAACCTTACCAATCTTCATCCACAACCTTTACCTATACTATATTGCTCAGGCGTTCTTCCTTCACCTTTTCTGCATTCTCTTGTATCTCCTTCACTTTATCTTGTGGTAGTTCTCCAAATGTAGTTGCCTCCTTCATCACCCATTCTTTTATTTCATTAATATCTGACAAAAAGCATTTGTCACATATCTGTATCGTAGTTTTTTCAACTGCGATCTTTGTGCTGCAGACTCCTCCTCAAGTCCACAATCCCAATTCTTTATTAGTCCTCCCATGAATGTCTCCATGTGTCTCATCATGAATACAACACAATCTTTGTGGTTCTTTTTTGTTCTCTATTTCATTACTTCTCTTTTAGGAACTATTTGACTGAATTTCTTTGATCTTCCATCTCCAAGTTTCTCCAAGAACTTCATAAACAGTTTTTGCTACATTATATTTATATCATATATATTAATCAGATTGGCTAATAACATAATTATTATTAATGTATATTAGATAACATAATATTCTACTTACAACTGTTTTTGGTACAATGTCCTATTTTGTAGAATCTGGTACATCAGTTGCACTGTTGTCCAGGATGTGTGATGCTCCATTTTTCAGATCAAAGCATAGTACATAAAAATGGTCATGCTTTACAACTGGGAAAAATACCTGTATGAATAATTTATGTAATGTATATATAATACATGACATAGAAATAATGAAATAATTTTTGTTAATGTATTTGTTTCATACCAATTCAACTTTCTTCAGAGCTTCTAACTCAGCATTCCCCTTCATGTTTACACAAAAGTTGTTTGTGAAGAGCTTTAAATTCCTTTCCGAAGGAACTTTGCCTATGAACATTTCATCTGGCTGTTGAAAAAAAAAGAAATGATAAATTAATAATATTATTCTTTTTGTAATTTAGTTTAAAAGTTTAGTGAACTTACAAGAATTTCTGTTGTGCGGAATAATCTTTTTGGAGAATATTTTCTCTTTAATATTTCTTCATTTAAGTAGGACTGACCAACTATCAATAACATTTGCAAATGGCTCTGATTTAGGAATCAGAGTTTCAAACATTACTCTAAAAATGGTCTGTCCATCCTTTGTTTGAAAGACAACATCCCTGTTAAAAATTCAGTTAAACATATAAATATTACAAGAAAATGATGAATGCATATGATATTCATTATGAATATTACTAGTTATTCATTATGAATATTTAGTTTTATTCATGGTGAATAAGAGAATATAATTCACCATGAATAAAAGATAATAATCCACAATATGAATATTTAGTTTTATTCATACTGAATATTTAGGTTTATACAGTTTGAATAAAAGATGATAATTCACCATGAATAAAAGATAATGGTCAACTTATTCATATTCTATCAATTAGCATACATATATAACTTATTTATACTGAATAATCAATGCATTCATGATTAACACAATACATGATTTATTAATTAGCATGTACATCAAATTTATTCATACTGAATATTTAGTTTTATTCATACTCAATAATCAATGCATTCATGATTAACACAATACATGATCTATCAATTAGCATGCACATCAAACTTATTCATACTGAATATTTAGTTTTATTCAGTATGAATAAAAGATGATAATTCACTATGAATAAAAGATAATAGTCTTATACTTACAATTTGTCTCCCTGAAGTGCAAATATCCAATTGCCAACCTTGTTTTCTGTTGTTGTAGTATTCCTTGTTCAATCCACTTTTCTTTGAAGATAAGGTAATTTTAGTTGATCACCTATCTTTTCTATCCTCTTTTCTTTTTATCTTCCTCATTCAATTCCGTTTATTTTAATCTTATTACAAGTGACCCTTTTTTGCTTGTAATCTCTTCTTCAACATCCTTTTGATGTTGTTTATGTGGATTATTCACCTGTGATATTACTAATCAAAAGTGTGGAGTATCTGAAACTTGTGCTTGAACTTCGTCTTCTTCATTCACCTTCTCTTTCATTTTTTTTCTTTATTTCTCTTCTCTTCCTGCTTCTTCTCTGTCTCCTTTTCTTCTTTATTTCCTTCTTCCCTCTCCTGCTTCTTCTCCTCTTCCTTGCTCTCCTATTCTTTCTTCTATTCTTTTTTATCCTCTACCTGTGTATCTTCCTTGTTCTCCACCTTGTTCTTCTCTATCACCTCATCATTCACCATTTCATTTTCAATAACTTGTTCTTGCATCTCGATATCTGCAACAACGTCCTCTATAATTTCTGTTGCTTCAATCTCCAATCTTTCTTGAACTGCATTTTGGCTTTCTTCATTTGCATTCTTAAATGCATCACAAATCTGTTGATTTTGCCAACTCATTCCAATACTGTGTGTCGACAGGCCATACAATGTTCTTTCCTTCTTCATTTTCTTTCATTGATGTTCCCTCTGTAACATCATCCACTGTAATCAGCTCTGTATTCTTTTCCATCTCAACTGCTTAATCTTCTTCCTCACAACCTTCCTTCTCTTCTCTCTCTTTTTCTTCACAAGCTTCTTTCTCTTCATTTACTTCTTTATTCTCTTTTTCTACCGATACAATATGCTCTTCATTCTTACTCCTTTCTTCTGTATTGTCTTCATTTTGATATCCTTCTCTATTCTCTCCGTCTCCACCAATCTGATCTCCAATGTCAATATGCTGCTCAACAATCACTTCTGGTTTAATGAAAAATGAATTTTCATAGCTTGACTTCCACTCTGTCAAAGAACTATCTTCTGGATAGATCATTAGTGCTTGCTTTAGGTTGTATTCAAGTTCTGCCTTGTTTGCATATAGTTCTTCTAAACCTTCATCAAGCATCTTCAAATAATCCTGTTATTTTTTATAGAGATTTCAGTTATCAAACCAAGTATTATAATGCAAATGTAAATATATGTTTACCTTAACTGTCTTCTTCTTTGTTGAAGGCTCTTGTTTTTCAACATACTTTTCAGCCATTTCCTCTCTTCCAAAACCGCCATTGCTTTATTATGTTTTCTCTCTCATCTTCATTGTGTCTGTATTCCATCCTCTCAGTGCAGGCCTTATCCTCTCATGCTCCGGTCGATTACATGTGGTTGAGTCAAGATAAAGAAGCTACATTTTGTATAATTCGGGTATATAAATTAAAAAATGTTATGATATTCAAAGTGAATATCAAACTATATTCATACTGAATATTGAATGCATATCAAACTTTATTCATACTGAATATTAAAACATTCCATATTCTATATATTAGCATGCATATCAAACTTCATTCACATTGGATATTGAATGCATATCAACCTTTATTCATACTGAATATTAAAACATACCATATTCTATATATTCACACTGAATATGTAGCTTTATTCACACAGAATATTGAATGCATATCAAATCTTATTCATACTGAATACTAAAACATTCCATATTCTATATATTAGCATGCATATCAAACTTCATTCACACTGAATATTGAATGCATATCAAACTTTATTCATACTGAATATTAAAACATTCCATATTCTATATATTAGCATGCATATCAAACTTCATTCATACTAAATATTGAATGCATATCAAACTTTATTCATACTGAATATTGAATGCATATCAAACTATCAAAGTTATTCACACTGAATAATAAATTCATTCATGTTTAAAACATTCATAATCTATCGATTAGCATGTATATCAAACTTATTCACACTGAATATTGAATGCATTGACGATTAACACACTCCTAAATATCATATTAATCATGAATAAAAAGAGATTAAAGTTGACTACATACCGTCGAAAATGTTATTGGACCTATGTAGAAGCTTGCATCTGATTCACTGTTCCAACCAATCTTGCTTTCTTTTGCACAATTAATAATATACTTGCACCAATTTATGTTTGTTAAATCCAAATCTTTTCCAAGATGTGAAAGAATGGTAAGATTGCATGTTCCCATCTTCATAGATATTGCCATAGTATTCACAACCAAAACTATGAAATTTATCTTGAAATTCCAGTCTGTACTGTTTGAATCAATTATCTTCTGCACAATATCTTTTGGTCTAATCAGAGGTTTCTCAAACTATTGTCTCCAATCCTTTAATATCCCATCCCACTCACTGTCTGTCTTAAATTCATCAATATCTACTCCTTCATCTTTGAGTCCTAAAATGTGATTCACTGACTCTTTTGTCACCTGAATAGGCCCTTTTCTTGTTCTTATCACCATGTGTACTGGATGAAAATTGTCTACAATGTGATGTGCCAACTTTGCTGGGATTGATTCAATATTCATTTTTAATAAACTTCCAAACCCCATCTTCTTGATGAAGTTGATTTGGGGCATTCTCATTTTTTCAATCACCATCATTAGATTCTTTTGTGTTGTTCTAATTGAAAGAGCTCTATATTCTAGCTTCTTTTTTCCCTTTTCTTATGTTTTATGCTCTTCTTCAACTTTTCTCTTCTTCTTTTTGTTCTCTTCTTCATCCTTTTTGTTTTTGTTCTTGCTGCTAGTGGCTTCATCTTTTTTTTTCCTTACTGCTCTCTCCGTCTTTCTTCTTCTTTCTGCTCTCTTCTTCTTTCTGCTCTCTTCTTCTTTCTTCTTCTTGCTGCTTTCTCCTTCTTTCTTCTTTTTCTCCTCTCTTCCTCTTTCTTCTTCTTGCTTCTCTCTTCATCTTTTTTCTTCTTGCTGTCTTCATCTTTGTTCTTGTTGCTGCTCTCTCCATCTTTCTTCTTCTTGCTACTCTCTCCATCTTTCTTCTTCTTTCTTCTCTCTTCATTCTCTTTTTTGTCTTCTTTCATTTTCTTTTTTGATGAAGATTGGTCATCTTCATTCTTTCTTTTTGTTCCTATTGTAATTGAATTCAGACAGTTAATAAATATAAGATTTATCCACTATGAATAAAACGTTTAGTTCAAATTTTTAACGCGATATTCGTACCGAATATATACCTTTATTCAAACTGAATAATGCTACATATTCAGTATGAATATAACACATCCAGAACATGAGACCAAATTTTCAGCAACCATAAACAATCACATTTCATCTGTTTTATCCAATATGAATAAAACGTTTAGTTCAAATTTTTGAAGTGACATTCCTACCGAATATATATACCTTTATTCAAACTGAATAAATCTAAATATTCAGTATGAATATAACACTTCCAGAACATGAGACCAAATTTTCAGCAGCTATAAAAAATCACATTTCATATGTTTTATCCACTATGAGTAAAACGTTTAGTTTACATTTTTGAAGTGATATTCCTACTGAATATATACATTTTTCAAACTGAATAAAACTAAATATTCAGTGTGAATATAACACTTCTAGAACATTAGACCAAATTTTCAGCAGCTATAAAAATCACATTTAATATGTTTTATCCACTATGAATAAAACGTTTAGTTTAAATTTTTGAAGTGATATTCCTACTGAATATATACCTTTATTCAAACTGAATAATACTAAATATTCATTGTGAATATAACACCTCCAGAACATGAGACCAAATTTTCAGCAGCTATAAACAATCACATTTCATCTATTTTATCCACTATGAATAAAATGTTTATTTCAATTTTAAGTGATATTCCTACCGAATATATACCTTTATTCAGTTTGTAACAAGATCTAACAAAATATTTCTGGTTTTTAGTAAAATTTATTGAATAACGTTTCTGATAATCATTTTTTCAGATAATAACTCTTCATTTCAAGCATTTATTCATTAAATGTAACAATATCTAAAAAATGTATCTTCATATAAATTAAATCTCATAAACAAATGTCTATTTTACCAGTAAAATCTATTGTGTTCTTCATTTTTTTCGTTTTAGGGTTTTCGAATGAGATTTTGTTTTTACTTTTTGTTTCTCTTTCAACTTTATCTACTAATTGTTAATCAATAACTAATTAATACAAACTCTAACTATTCAGAATATACAAATTTCTAGATTTTAGAAGTTACCTCTTGTAAAGACCTGTGCAATCGGAATGTTATCTCGCTGTTCTTCACTTGAATGACTCATATTTCTTCCTTTTTTTCAGTAAAAGCTCTTCGTGAATGAGCTTCGACAATGGCGATTTTAGTGAGAGAATTAATTGAGAGTTAGTGAGAGAATTTTCGTCGATAACGGCGGTTTTAGTGAGAGAGAATTTCTGAAGAAGCCGTATTTTGCAGTCTATGCATTATGATTATGATATATGTTGGTTTTTGAACCGTCAATGAATTTTTACAAAATTACCCCTATGCGCTAAATATTCAGTAAGCCATGGACATAGTTTTCAACTTATTTAAAAATTGCCACCGCGTTTTTGAACCTTTGATCTATTCACCTTTTTAATCTACGGTCCATACTTGACCTCATGTGCAGTTGTGCACAATGAAAGATGAGTTTTCATTTGAACCCACCCCTCTATATATATATAGGGTGCGTTTCATTTAAAAACCAAGCAATTCGTGTAAACTTTGCAAATCACTATTTTAGTAAACAATATATATATATATACATATATATATATATATAGGGGCGGGTTCAAATAAAAACTCATATTTCATTGTGCACATGAGGACAAATCTTAACCATTGATCAAAACTTAGAAAACTAATCAATGGTTAATACATAATAAGGTTAATTGAGAAGTGATTAAAGACAAAATGATAATTTTGAATCAACGCCTACTTCTTTGACTTTTTATTTTTATTTTTAATTAAAAAAAACTTACCCCCTTAAACTTTAAAATAATTTATCTTAAAAATTACTAATATTTTAATCAAATAAATTACATCAAAAAAACGAGAATTTCATGTTCTTCGATATGACATATATCTCGATATAGTTTTTTTTATCGTTTTAACCGTTTTTTACGTGAAATTATATATACGTGTTATATTCATTATAAATATGCATGCACGCCTCCGAGTGTCCACATTCAGTATGAATAACAAAGGTGAATGTTCATTCACTATTCATGATGAATAATACCATATGCAGGATAAATAATACAATATTCAGAATTTTTTCGTTTTAACCGTTTTTTACGTGAAATTCTATATACGTGTTATATTCATTATGAATGTAACACCCTAAAAACGGGGATAACAAAAACTTTCCCAAATGGGAGAAGTGGTATATAAATTGTCTTAGCAAGAGCCTCTCAAAAATGGGGAAAATATATAAACCTGTTTAATCACAGTTGTAATTGAATGGACAATAAATAACAATCAACTAATCTAATTTCTACAACTAGAAAAGAGAATACAAAAAGGGTGTCATCCATAAACCCAAATGTCTTCTCCTAAACATATGTCCCAGTGCACTTTCCCCAAGCTCTCACTCAAGCAACTATGCCTGCTAAGAAACGGCGCCACTAGAACCTGAGATACACATCGACACCAAACAAGTGTTAGGACAAAAATCCTAGTGAGTTGAACAAGAAATAGCATATAATAGCATTTACAATTCTTATCAGCAGTTAACCAAGTTTCAACAAATGTGGAGTCAACGGGGGATACCCATAGCACCAATCAAGTTCCACCCAAAGAGCCGATATACCTTGATGCCAACTACTACGAGTGACATCCGAAAGGACCGACACATCCGAGGACTACTACCATGGCATTACCCCGAATGGCGGAGGTCTAGGCACATACCCTCATGGTGGCACCCAAGACTACATCCTCCTAGTGTCTACTGACTTGGTTCGTCCAACATAATTTATTAGTAGGCCTCAAGGCACAATATGACCAAGAATATTTTCCATACCAACCATGGGTACAATAATACAAGCCATTTAGTGGGAAGTCCATAACAAGACCAATATGACCACAATTTAATCATGTAGTCTTGACCCATCAAATGGAGTACCAAATAAGATATCATCTCCATAACAAGATACACATCCCAATAACTCGAAGCATGATACAAATAAACATGGTTTCATAAAGAAAACCCCAAATACTTGAGCATATAATATAAATATTTCAAGTAGGATGCAAGATGATAGCAAGTAGCAGATTATGATGTGTATCTAGTTTTAGCAAAGGATTAGTAAACTCACAATCTAGGTTTTTGATTAAAACTTAGAAAAGATGAAAACCCTAGAAGTTGGATGGAAGTGAAGACTTGAAAAAATCTCCTTAATAAATGCTCCTTGAAGTAGATGGAAACCCAATAAATGATTTCTACCCTCCCAATACTTGAAATAAATGCTCTAAGGTAGCAAGGAGGAGAAGATAGCTCAAAAACCCTAAAAAACGCCTTTGGAAACGAGTGTATGTGTTTTTGTGTTTTGAAATTGGGGCAAATGGGGTTTTGGGGACCTGCAGGTCGCCCCGCGACTAGCACCCGCGGCGTTAGTCGCCCGCGTGCCCTGAGAGGTGCACTCCAGTGGGTTACGCGGCTTGTGCCGCGACCTTCAACCCACGGCGTAAGTCTCCCACGTTCCCTGAGAGGTGCACTCCAGTGGGTTACGCGACTTGTCCTCGAGTATCTGGATGGTTCTCTCACTTTGACCATCTGTCTGAGGATGGTATGCAGTGCTCAGATTTAATCCGGTGCCCAACTCTTTTTCCAAGCTAGACCAAAAGTTCGAAGTGAACTGACTGTCCCGATCCAACACGATAGATTGCGGAACTCCGTGCCTCGACACCACCTCATTGATATAGAGCTTAGCCAATTTCTCCATTGGCAAGGTCTCTCGCATAGCAAGGAAATGCACACTCTTGTTTAGACAATCCACGATCACCCATATAGTATCATGACCTCGCAAGGTCTTCGGTAGCTTTGTCACAAAATCCATGGTGATGTTGTCCCACTTCCACTCGGGAATGGACAACAGTTGGAAGCTCCCGTACGGTCTTTGGTGTTCCGCCTTTACTTGCAGACAAGTGACGCACCTCTCCACATAATTTGCCACGTCCAGCTTCATCACCGGCCACCAAGAGTTCAACTTTAAATCCCTATACATCTTGGTGCTACTGGGATGTATAGAATATTTCGACTTATGTGCTTTTTCGAGAAGTAACTCCCGATTTCCACCAAACTTTGGCACCCAAATTCTCCCTTGGAAGAGTTTAAGTCCTCGACCATATTCCGTCAAAAGTCCACCTTACTTCGTCATGACTTCGGATTTGAGATTTTCTTCCTTGAGCGCTTCCATCTGACTTGACTTGATGTTTTCCAAGAGACTCGATACTACATCGATTCTCGTGAGGGATAACTTAACCCCTCCTTCATGACTCCTTCGACTCAACGCATCCGCCACCACGTTGGCTTTACCGGGATGATAGAGTAACTCACAATCATAATCCTTTAGCAACTCAAGCCAGCTCCTTTGTCACATATTGAGTTCCTTTTGATCGAAGATGTACTTGAGACTCTTGTGATCGGTAAAAAGTGTACATTTTGCTCCGTACAAATAGTTCTTCCATAACTTCAATGCAAAGACCACTGCCGCCAATTCCAAGTCATGAGTCGGGTAGTTCTTCTCGTGGTCCTTTAGTTGACGCGACGCATAAGCTATCACCTTTCCCCGTTGCATTAGCACACACCCGAGACCCATCTTGGAAGCATCACTATATACTACGAAGTCATCCGATCCCTCGGGCAAGGATAGAATAGGAGCTTCTCATAATCTTTTCTTGAGTGTTTGAAAGGCTTGCTCCTGCACGTCAGTCCAAAGAAAATTGACATTCTTTCTTGTGTGGGAGGTGAGTGGCGAAGCTATCTTAGAGAAGTCTTGGATGAAACGTCTGTAGTAACCCGCCAATCCCAAGAAACTTCGGATTTCCGTCGGACTCGTTAGCGGTTCCCAACTCATCAGTGCCTCTATCTTCGCCGGGTCCACCTTCACCCCATATCCAGACACCACGTGCCCCAAGAATTGCACTTTTTTGAGCCAAAACTCGCACTTTGAGAACTTCACATACAACTTCTCTTTTCGGAGAACTTTTAGCACTTCGCGCAAGTGTTTCTCATGTTCAACCTCATCCCTTGAGTAGATTAGGATGTCGTCAATAAAGACAATCACGGACTTGTCCAAGAATGGGCGACACACGCGGTTCATTAAATCCATGAATATGGCCAGAGCATTGGTCAAGCCAAAGGGCATCACCAAAAACTCGTAATGACCATATCTCGTCCGAAAATCCATTTTCGGTATGTCTTCCTTCTTCACTCTGACTTGATGGTAACTAGATCGAAGATCGATCTTCGAGAAGCATCCTGCGCCTTGTAGTTGATCGAAGAGATCGTCGATGCGTGGTAAAGGATAATTGTTCTTCACCGTGACCTTACTTAATTCTCGATAGTCGATGCACATCCGCATGGACCCATCCTTCTTCTTTACAAATAAGACCGGTGCTCCCCAAGGTGACGAGCTCGGTCGAATGAATTCTTTCTCGAGCAGCTCTTGAAGTTGCGTCATCATCTCCCGCATTTCTGTCGGAGCCAAACGATAAGGTGTACGAGCTATTAGAGTCGCTCCCAGAGTGAGGTCGATTTGGAACTCCACTTGGCGTTCCGGCGGTATCCCGGGTAATTCTTCCGGAAACACGTCTGGGTAGTCTTGCACAATCTTCACGTCTTCCACCGACTTTTTCTCCTTCTTTGCGTCCACCACGTAAGCCAGATACGAAGGGTAACCCTTTGCTAGAAATTTGCGAGCCTTAAGTGAGGAGATGATAGGGTTACTTCTCTTCCCTTTCTCCCCGTATATGGTGACTACACCGCGTTCCAGCAAAGGCACTTGATCATCTTTTTGGAGCAAAAGATGTCAGCCTTATGCCTCGTCAACCAATCCATGCCTATGACTACGTTGAACCCACCTATTGCCATAGGTAGTAAGTCTACTCCAAAAGGGTTCCCATCAATCTCTAAAATGCAATCACAATAACAATCTCGAATGATCACTTGATTTCCATTAGGTACCTCTACTACTAGTGCATCGGGAAGTACACTAATAGGGATGACAAATTGCTTACAGAATAAATCCGATACAAAAGAACACGTAGCACCCGAATCAAATAATACACGAGCGGGCAAGGAGTTTACTATGAACGTACCCGAAACTACATCGGCCGTCTCCTTTGCCTCCTCGGTAGTCATCCGAAAGGCTTGGCTTGGTGCCGTCGACGGTTGCTCGACCCTTGCCGTTGACCCCAAAGAACCTCCACGGTGACCACCCACAAGGTTCGGACAATCCTTCTTTATGTGATCCGGTTCCCGACACTGAAAACATATCGACCCTCGGATAGGGTAATCCCTAATCGCATGGCCCTTCTTGCCGCACTTGGCACACTCGACAAGACCCGATTGAGGTTTTGGGTCGCATAGGCCAGAGTGCTTGACTTTGCACTTATGGCACCATCGTGACTCACGACGATTATCGCCAGCTTTTCCACCCACATATGGCTTAGATTGACGAATGGGCCCAGACGGCCCTTCCCACCTTCTCTTTTCTCCCACTGCAACTCTCTCATCTTTCTCTGCCTCCAAATTGTCTTCTATCAGTAAAGACTCCTCGATCACATCCTGAAGGGTCAATCCTCTAGGATTTCTCACTGTCGTCCTCATCCTGGCCGGTAACCCATGCTGATAAGCTTTGATCTTAGATCTCTCATCAGGAACGAGATATCCCACCAAGTTCAACTTCTCCAGAAAAATCTTGGAGTAGTCGATAATGGACAGAGCCCCTTTCTTCAGATTCTTTAACTCTTCTTCCAGCTTGTCCAATGACCACTCGCTGTAGTACTTCTCCATAATCTTTTGCTTGAAAACCGGCCAAGTTAACTTGGCCAAAACTTTAGGAGTGAGGGTGGACCGTGTGAGATTCCACCAGATCAAGGCCTCACCCCTCAGTAGTTGAGAAGCGAACTTCACCCGCTGCGAGACATCGCATTCACTAGATTCGAAAGCCATCTCGACTTCCTTCAGCCAATACATACAAACGACCGGATTTGCTGAGCCCGAGAACTCCTTCGGGTTGCACCCCAGAAAAAGCTTTGTAAGTGAAACCTTTGACCTTGCCTTTGCTTCCATTCTCTGTTTGATCTTCAATCACCACAACGGCTGGTCCACCACCCGACCCCATTACGATATTCTCTACCATTGTCTCAGGTTGTCGGTGGCTGGCATCTCGATCTTCTAGAAGCTTCATAAAGAACTCTTGTTGTTGAGCCATGGCCGAGTTCATGGCCAACATCATGCTATCTCTGATTCTGGTCTCCATAGTCACCTCCTCTATGATAGCATTACTAGCCGCAATGTTCGTGTGTGGGATCTGTTCGGGAGGTACCATGGAGGTATCGACCACATGAGGTTGGTCAGCAGTAGATTCTACCTCCACGCGCCTCTCTGGCGTGCTCGGTAATCTGCTCCGAGTGTTTACCATTGATATCTGCCACACACATGCGAGAAGGAGATTGAGAAAAGGCTAAGTGAGTTGAACTCATGGTACGTACTACTACCTTCATCAATTACCATAATAACAGTAAATCAAGTATGCTCACGTAACAATACCTTCATAATAGCTGTAGCTAAGTGAAATTATGAACGAATCATACACAAGAATTCTTTCCACCGTCATCATAATTCTCAATTAGTGTAATTCCGTAAATCCTAACGCTCTCCCCACCTAGGATTTCTACCCCAAATGGACAGTGAAGCAATAATGTCTAAAGCTTAAGTCTAGACACGCTAAAACAATACATAGTTCACTTAAACTAAAGCTCTGATACCAACTTGTAACACCCTAAAAACGGGGATAACAAAAACTTTCCAAAGGGGAGAAGTTGTATATAAATTGCCTTAGCAAGAGCCTCCCAAAAATGGGGAAAATATATAAACCTGTTTAATCACAGTTGTAATTGAACGAACAATAAATAACAACCAACTAATCTAATTTCGACAACTAGAAAAAAGATTACAAAAAGGGTGTCATCTATAAACCCAAATGTCTTCTCCTAAACATATGTCCCAGGGCACTTTCCCCAAGCTCTCACTCAAGCAACTATGCCTGCTTAGAAACGGCGCCACTAGAACCTGAGATACACATCGACACCAAACAAGTGTTAGGCCAAAAAGCCTAGTGAGTTGAACAAGAAATAGCATATAATAGCATTTACAATTCTTATCAACAGTTAACCAAGTTTCAACAAATGTGGAGTCAACGGGGGATACCCATAGCACCAATCAAGTTCCACCCAAAGAGCCGATATACCTTGATGCCAACTACTACGAGTGACATTCGAAAGGACCGACACATCCGAGGACTACTACCATGGCATTACCCCGAATGGCGGGGGTCTAGGCACATACCCCCATGGTGGCACCCAAGACTACATCCTCCTAGTGTCTACTGACTTGGTTCGTCCAACATAATTTATTAGTAGGCCTCAAGGCACAATATGACCAAGAATATTTTCCATACCAACCATGGGTACAATAATACAAGCCATTTAGTGGAAAGTCCATAACAAGAGCAATATGACCACACTTTAATCATGTAGTCTTGACCCATCAAATGGAGTCCTAAATAAGATATCATCTCCATAACAAGATACACATATACACATCCCAATAACTCGAAGCATGATACAAATAAACATGGTTTCATAAAGAAAACCCCAAATACTTGAGCATATAATATAAATATTTCAAGTAGGATGCAAGATGATAGCAAGTAGCAGATTATGATGTGTATCTAGTTTTAGCAAAGGTTTAGTAAACTCACAATCTAGGTTTTTTTATTAAAACCTAGAAAAGATAAAAACCCTAGAAGTTGGATGGAAGTGAAGACTTGAAAGAATCTCCTTAATAAATGCTCCTTGAAGTAGATGGAAACCCAATAAATGATTTCTACCCTCCTAATACTTGAAATAAATGCTCTAAGGTAGCAAGGAGGAGAAGATAGCTCAAAAACCCTAAAAATCGCCTTTGGAAACGAGTGTATGTATTTTTGTGTTTTGAAATTGGGGCAAATGGGGTTTTGGGGACCTGCAGGTCCCCCCGCGGCTAGCACCCGCGGCGTAAGTCGCCCGCATGCCCTGATAGGTGCACTCCAGTGGGTTACGCGGCTTGTGCTGCGACCTTCAACCCGCGGCGTAAGTCGCCCGTGTGCCCTGAGAGGTGCACTCCAGTGGGTTACGCGGCTTGTGCCGCGACCTTCAACCCGCGACGTAAGTTGCGTAACTCACTGACTTACCAAGGTTGTTCTAAAAACTTCCAAACAAAACCAAAAACAACATTTACGCATAAATAGCAAGTAAGCATATAAGTTCTACTTTGTTAAACACAAAATCATAAGATTAACAAAGCCTTATACTTACCTGAAATTCTGGATGTTACAATGAATATGCATGACGTCTTCGGGTGTCACATTTAGTATGAATACATACAGTATTCAGGATGAATAATACACGAATCCATTATTCATGTATTATTCACCTTGAATGTTCTATTATTCATCTTGGAATGATACATTATTCATGATGAATAATATATGAATAACCCGTGAAGGTGTAGACACCTGGCGTACTCTCTTTTGTTTCCGAATTCACAACCGAAATTTGGTTTAATTCATTATGAATAGGTATGCGCATCCCTGGATGTCCCACATTCAGTATGAATAATAAATGTGAACGTTCATTCATTATTCATGATGAATAATATAGTATTCAGGATGAATTACACAACATTCATGACCAATAATACACGAATTCATGAATCGTGAATTATTCACCCTGAATGTTGTATTATTCATCTTGAATGATACATTATTCATGACGAATAACATATGAATGACCTGGGAAGATGTGGAGACGTGACACGCTCTCTTTTGTTCCCCGATCATAACAGAATTACTCGATAAGTTCTCGATTCGTCTTGATGGGTGTTGGGTTACGGTAGTGAAGAAACGTGATGCCTTACAACATTGAAGAAAGTGTTGAAGAAGGTGATGTTGAGTTACATATTTACGGTGTCGAGGCATTGTACAAACTTGAACGTACATAAATATTCATAATGAATATAACACATATATAGCATTTCACGTAAAAAACGGTTAAAACGACAAAAAAAAACTATATCGAGATGGATGTCATATCGAAGAGCATGAAATTCTCGTTTTTTTGATGTAATTTGTTTGATTAAAATATTAGTAATTTTTAAGATAATTTATTTTAAACTTTAATTGGGTAATAAGTTTTTAATTAAAAAAAATAAAAAGTCAAATATGGTAGGCGTGTGTTTAAATTTTCTTTCATTTTTACCCCTAAGCATTTTAAAATTAAAAACTCTATTTAATATGAGTTGTTGGATCAAAAGAGATCGAGTGACTAAGATTTGTCCTCACGTGCACAATGAAAGATGAGTTTTCATTTGAACTTTCCATATATATATATATATATATATTTATGGATACTAATTATGATTCATTAATAATGATTGTGATATATATGGAAGATGATAAGGTTCATTTATTATGATCATGACTTTAGATTAGGAAACATAATAAAATCATATATTTATTAGACTTGATGAACGACTAAGATTGATTTGCAAAGTTTACACGAATTGTTTGGTTTTCAAATGAAACGCACTGTTGGGTCATCTAAGGTTTAAAGATAATCTCTCCTTAGTATTTATTGATGTTTGAACTTTGTACTTTGATTCTTAGTTCTTTGTAATAGCTTAGTTATGCTTAAACAGATCGGTAAGTCGAAGACAAACCGAATTCAACATGAAGAAAGTCTATGTTAGAGCATAAATCTGTTGGATACAAGATCATGAAGACTGAAGGTCAAAATACAAGAAGTCAAAGCTGAGAAAGTCAACTCTCATTAAAAGTCAAAGTCTAAATGTAATAAAGTCAAAGTTACTTGTAGATCCCAGAACAGTACAATCAACAGCAAATAATATCAAAGATGAACAGTAATGTAGCCACAACCTCTAGTCATATGATTAATATGCAATCAAAGGTTACAGGTTTACAAAAAGAATTTATGATCAGAGAAAAGTAAAACTATTGACTAGAGATCTGGAAATTATGAGACTTGTGTTCTAAAATCTGTCTAATTAACCATCTAACCTAAATTATGAATAATACAACCTTTATATATTTAGGCTAACAAGGCCTAATGGGCTTTAGGCCCATTACCAAATAACTATTAATTAATTTATAAATGCTTTATACCACTTTCAACACACAGGACTTTCAGTCCTAACAATCTCCCCCTAAAGTTGAATAAAACATTTATCTTCTTGAAAACTTCATGCCTTGATATTCTTTCCCTCTTGAATCTTTGAAAGACTTTGATGTTGCATGCCTTCATAACTTTCCCAGCTCCCCTTTGAATAAAGCTCTTGATCTTCATAGTTTCAACTTTGTAACCAGATTCAATGTACAATAGCCTCGACTGAATGCACTATCACGCAACTTTCAACTGTAGAAACTTAACACATCAGATTAGCACACAAGAAAGATAATGTGCGAGTTACGTGACTTTCCACGGTGCAACTTCAGTTTAAAAACAAAAAATCTGTCTTTGAACCGTGAGTTGAATAAACTTTCAGCTTAAGAACTTGTTTCAATCAGCTCGTAGGAGGAAATGACTTATAGCAAACACCATATGATACGGGATAGATGAAATACAATCTTTGAAATCTTCATCTCTTTGATCTCTAGACTGTCTTCAGAAAAGCAAACTTTCACGAATCATCTTCATTCAGAAATTGAACCAATCTTGAAAAACTTGAACTTTCACAGAACTTTCTTTCTTTATAACTTTGAAATTGAACTTTGTAAAATTCTCCCCCTTTCTGATGATTGTGAACATCATGATCATCAAAACTCTTCAATTTCAACACATTCTTTGATCTCCTCCTTTGTGATGATGTGACATTCTTCGCCCTTTGATCTGAGTATCCGTCAATTCATGAAATGTATATATCCGAATCTTTTCAAATTCAGATATAATAGGAATTGTGAACCTGAATCAACAAATGATACAGTTAGTATGCCTGTAAGTAGCACGGAGCCACTTTGTACAATGGATGTACTTTGAAAAGGAGTTTTTGTGATGTTCACTCCCCCAGGGCTTCCATTCAATCATCGAAAAACCACAAAGGAATTTTCTATGAATGTTATGACAAGAAAACTCATTCCTTGTGTGCTCGTGAAAGTGTAGAAATGATTGAAGCTACTTAGCTATATCAGGCTCAAATTGTGTAAACTGTTGAGACAGCAACAGATATTACACGAACTCAATGTGCATGAAAGAGGTGCGAAGGTGGGGCAACTTTCCTTCTTTTTCAATATCTAAATCTTCCGAGTGAAGATTAGATAGCATATATGCTGCGTCCCCAAAGAAAATGAAACATTTCTTTATTAAGAAAGAAACGAGTGGCTGGTGGGGTTATAGCAAGAGTTGGCATGGGCTCACTGCCTGTTTCAATGATGGTCACCAAAGAATGTGAACCAATCAGTAGATGTGGCTGCCCGGCTCAGAAAGTGGTTGGTGCAGAGTTCTGATATTCTTTTAACTCTGTTCTCACACCCTCTTTCTTTTTAACATTAAAGCTCACATCTAACCAAACTCTCTTTTTCATTTTTCCGCTCAGCACAATGAGAAAAACTCAACCGGATGAGTTATCTCCCCCACTCTTTGATTTATGACCCCTCACCCCTCAATCACTCAAGGATAACTTCCGGGGTAGGAAACACTGGTTAACGTGAATCAATGGAAGTTCTGTTTAAGTTCTCACACAAATCCCAAGTAAGTCCTAAAAAGAATAGTTGCTCAACATTTAACTGAACAGTTAAGCACAAAATGTATGATAACATTGTCAAAATGTATGCTCATGAGATTTGAGCAATTGAACTTTGAAGATTTCTCAAAACAAAGATATTGAATGAAAGAAATGAAACCAAGAGAATTGTTTTGAGAATCTGACAATGTATCAATCAGATAAAATAAAATGGTTAGGGTATCAAAGAACTGGATATTTTGTTTATATGAACAACTATAAACAATTTTGCAATGAAAGCACAATATTAGAAATGATGATTGATGCTCAACAATATTTGAAATCAAATGGGAGTATTACCATCGAAAAATTGTTTCGTTATGAGACATGGTAATAACAAATTCAAACGAAATACTGAACCGGTGTATGTGAATACTTGACAGTATATGGACAAGATAATACGCGAGTATTGATCTTTGGAAACACACGGTCAATTAAACATTAAAGCTCAAAATTGAAAAACATTTAAAATCACACTTCTAAATTCATAAAAACTTTTGAGAACCAGAAGTGGTTTTAACATTTCAGAAACCATTTTTCATGTTCGAAAGTTGTTCTTCTTTCAAATAATCAGAGATCTAGATTAGAAGATACTTACATTTAAGCTCCCCCTCAAATCATGATAGAACGATGATATTTGCAAAATATCCAAGTCTGAACGTTGAAGAACGGGTCCTGATCTGTCATGTGATCAGAAGCCAAACTTCGTTGAAGTTCGGGTTCTAAGCTGATTTACTTAGAAGCCATAGTTCTTCTACTCCCCTTTGACAGTAGGTTCCTACAACAAAGAATCAGTTTTCGGCTTTGGTACCCACTGGTATTTGGGTCCATGAATGTTAGTTGCAGTTCTTGTGGGGGTAATGGAATAAGAACCATACCAGAAGTGATCACTAGTCTTGTGAATAGGATCATGTGTACGACAATAAGAACAATAATGTTTCTTACCTGATACCTTGATTAATTGATCTCTCGAGTAGATATGATCAGGTTTACCTTTACGCACATTGTTCTTTTTGGCATTAAACGCATGTACACATGATTCTTTTGCTTTCAGCTCATCTTCAACTGGTTTCTTCTTCCAGACCAGTTCCTCTTCTTTGTATCTCGTTCTTCTTTGATGTGTACCTAAAGCATCTATATTGCTATCATAGAAAAGGTTAGTTTTACGAATCTGATCAAAAGATTTAACTGACCTTTGTGAAGAGACAGATTTTTTATTTGAACTTGATACAGACTTTTCAAGCACTTTAATCGTCGAAGCAGAGTTGTCTCTTTCTTTAACAAGCAAGTCAAACTTCTTCGTGAACTCAGACTTCGTTTTTTGCTCTTTTAGTGCATTTGCAGATAGTTCAGATAGCTTCTCAGTAAGCTTTTTGATCTCAGCCTCAAATGTGTATCTTTCTTCTTCAAATCCCTTCTCAGCATCCTTTCTTTGGCCGGATATTTCCTTGAAGAATTCAACATTCTTCCGTCCAATAGCCTTCATTTCGTTTGCAAACTTTTCTCTTTCAAGGATGATTACTTTCTCAAAAGCAGAAACTTGCTGAGAAAGTTTTATGCATTTCAACTCAACTTCTTTCTTCTCATCAGCACATTTTCTCGAAAAATCTGAGAACTTCTTTGCGAACGGTTTCACAAACTCGGATTTATCTTTAGCATGCTTTTGCTCCAGATCATATATTTTCTTTTGAAGCTCAGTATTAGCATCCGTCAGACGCTTAATCTTTTCCTCATAACTTTCAACGAATGCTTTCTGGATTTGGACAATCTGATCTTCCAAGTTCAAGATTTTTCTTGTCAGCTCTTTGTTCTCAGTTTCCAAACTCTGTATTTTCTCATTATTCTGCCCAGAAGTCTTTTTTAGAAGATCTTCATTAATTGTCTTTAATGCACTAACTTCTTCTTTCAGTATGTTGCTTTCATTATTATAAAGTTCTGATCTCTCTTTGTAGAAAGCAACAAGTAATTCAAGATTTTTGTTCTCTAATTTGAGCTCTTGAACTTCAGCATAATACCCCATCTTGACTTATCTAATTCAGGATTTTTGGAAAAAAAAACTTGACGATAGATGAAACTTGAACGACTTTAAACTTTGACCTTAACTGCACTGTAATGATCGTGAGACAAACAGGATGATCCAAAAATAAAACAATATATATATATATATAGGTTTGCGCGAAGTTCGGGTCGCGCGAAGTGAGATTTGCGTGACCAATGGGTGGCGCAAAGTGAAATTTGCGCGAGTAACTTATGGCGCAAACACGAGTCCGGTCGAGACGAGAGTCCGGTCGAGACGAGAGTCCGATCGAGACGAGAGACCGGTCGATACGAGATACCGGTCCACAAAGGTACCGGTCGAAATAATGTACTGTTCGAAACTTAGACAAGGAAGGTTTGCGCTACTCGAGGGTGGCGCAAAGATAGGTTCGCGCTATCAATAGGTGGCGCAAAGTACACTTTGCGCGAGCAAGGGGTGGCGCAAAGTGACCTTTGCGCGAGTAAGCAATGGCGCAAACAAAGGGTTTTCGTGAGTAGGCAATGGCGCAAACCACGGGTACCGGTCGAGTAAAAGATATCGGTCAACACACCGGTTAAACAAAATACCGGTCGACCTCCTATGACCGGTGGAACAAAGTACCGGTCAAGGAAAAACACCGGTAAAACAAAAATGAGTCGGTCGGTGTCAACAAGGTATCGGTCGATAGGATATCGGTCTATACTAAGTACCGGTCAAAGTAATGTACCGGTCGAACAACGTACCGGTCAAGACAATGTACCGGTCAAATACTATATCGGTCAGTAATGTCGGTCGATATCAGATTTAACAGATAAGCATATAGGACCGATAAAATCGAAGAACAAGGACCGATAAACCAGATGAATTCTGGAAATCAATCGTGATCAAACCCAGAAAACAAAATCAACGATAATCCAGAAATCGAATTCAATGAGCAATTAAGCAGAATCAACCAAATATGCAGATTAGACCATAGATCGATAAACAAAATATGCAGATTTAATCACAGACCAATTGACCGATAGAACAGTTTTTGAAGAACGCAGACCGATAAATCACTGATTTTCCAGAAAAATTCGATTTAACTCATAAATCGATTTCACAGAACTTAAGCAAAAACTTGAATCGACCGATAGAAAAAAAATTCAATGAATACAGATGGTTGAACGTCAACCCAGAAACAGTTATGAACTCGATTTTGCAAAACAATAATCATACTTGCTAAAACAGAAATCGAGCAGAATACAGATAATACCGAATAAAACAAAAAAAAAAGATTAAAGGGTTTCAGACAAACCTTTTTGGATCAAACCTTCAGTCTCTTTGCTCTGATACCAATTGTAGATCCCAGAACAGTGCAATCAACAGCAAATAATATCAACGATGAACAGTAATGTAGCCACAACCTCTAGTCATATGATTAATATTCAATCAAAGGTTACAGGTTTACAGAAAGAATTTCTGATCAGAGAAAAGTAAACCTATTGACTAGAGATCTGGAAATTATGAGACTTGTGTTCTAAAAACTGTCTAATTAACCATCTAACCTAAATTATGAATAATACAACCTTTATATATTTAGGCTAACAAGGCCTAATGGGCTTTAGGCCCATTACCAAATAACTATTAATTAATTACACTTTAAACCCTTATAAATGCTTTATACCACTTTCAACACACAGGACTTTTAGTCCTAACATTACTTGTGTTGTATTTGTTTGTTTTCCTTGTTTTAGTTGCTAGGTATAAATAGGTTTATTTGATGTTTAATAGATAGATGAACAGAGATTGACTAGATAGTTAGATATAGTTTGAGTTTACATTTCAGAGAGAATTGTAGAGAGAGAAAGAGATTTCTAGAGATAGAGAGTTTGTATTCGTTTGAATTGAATTGAATCAAACAGGTAATTGGGATCATCTTGTTTGTTTGTTTTGTTTGCAATTAGAATCTTGTTTTCAGGGACACACAATTGGTATCAGAGCAGATTCAATTGAAATCATTTCAAGAAAAATGTGTCGACACTATTCTATCAAGTTTTAGACTCAATTCTGAAATTGAGTTCGTTTTTCGTGTTGTAATTGATTTGTTAGTGATCAATAAGTGTACTAGAATGAGTTTGTATTGGTAATTTCACGAATTGTACTGTAATTTTCAAGAATTTCTGAATTTTGTTGAGTTTTGAGTCACGAGTTCATGAGCACTGTAAATCGAATCAAAATGTTACAAGTTGTGTTTGATTTTGTAATTCGTGTATTGTAACCTATTCGAGTATTGAAATCGAGTATCCCTACAAAATTTCAAGTCAATTGATGGAATATTGAATCAAATTCGGAGTGAAAATCAAGTTTTTGTTCGAAAAACACAAGAACACGCAAGATTTATTAAACGTGCAAGTTCTTCAAGAACGCGCAAGATCCATCAAACGCGCAAGTTTATCTGAAAGAATACGCAAGCCGAAGGATATTGATTTTGGCCAGAAACACGCAGAGGGTTATCTGCGAGTTCGATAAAACGCGCAAAGTATGGTTTGCGAGTTTTAGAAATGCGCAGATCGAAGCCTGCGAGTTTGCTCTTCAATCTGCGAGTTTGGTTCAATCTGCGAGTTTAAAGATTTGCGAGTTTGAAAAATTGGAAAATTTTTCTAAGTGTTGAAACACGCAACCATTGCGAGTTTCCTTCTGCGAGTTTGGCCTGCGAGTTCTATAAAACGTGCAAGACTAAGCTTGCGAGTTTCTTTGGAATAGTGATCTGCGAGTTCATTCGATTTGCGAGTTTGTTCAAACACGCAACTAGGAATCTGCGAGTTCAGAAAAAGCGCAAGCCTCTATCTGCGAGTTTCAGCGATTATTTCTTTTGGTCTCCGATTTTGCAAAAACACGCAAACCGTTGCTTGCGAGTTTCTCAAATGTGCATGCCTCAACCTGCGAATTTATCAGTGAATAGTAGTTTGCAAGTTTAGGCGTCTGCGAGTTTCTTTTTGAATAGTGTTTTGCGAGTTTTACTACTTAGTCAATTTTTTTTTAATTGTGATTTCATTTGGACTAACGGTCAATTTCAAGTTTCTTATTGCATATATTTTTCAAACAGGATGACTTCAAGAGACGCTCTTTCGATTGGAACTGATTCCAAGCCCTCGGTGTTATTCAAAGGGGAATATGAGCAATGGAAAGATAGATTTCTCGATTTTATTGATCAGCAAAAGAATGGAAAGAATATTCTAGCATCAATAGAAGAAGGTCCAATGCCAAAAGTTTTTGAGGAGATTCCTACTGAAGGTAATGATTCAGACGGAAATCCGACATCAAAGAGAATTGAGAAGGAATATGCAAAATTCTTTGAAGAGCAAAAGAATCGGTTTGATGCTGATAAAACTGCCAGATCTTTGCTTTTACAAAGCATCACCAATGAGATCTATGTGAAAATAAACAGCTACAATGCAACTGCCAAATCCATGTGGGATCAACTTCAGAAGATGATGATGGGTTCAAAAGTTGGAAATCAAATGAAGGTAGCCAATTGCATAAACGGCTACGAAGAGTTTAAAGCAAAAGAGAATGAGAGCTTAGAAGACACCTATGAACGGTTTGTTCTGCTTTTGAATGAGCTGTCAAAGAACAAGGTGACAAAGAAGCAGATTGAGAACAATGTCAAGTTTCTGAGCATCCTGCAACCCGAATGGAAGAAGCATACGCGCAGGATGAAACAGATGAAGGATCTAAGTGACATTCCGTTGCATGAGGTGTATGAGACGTTACGACAGAATGAAGAGGAGGTGGAAGAGAAAAGAGCTGAGAAAAAGAAGGTTGAGAAAGTACCAGATCCTATTGCATTAGTGGCTAGAGAGAAAGAGAAAGAAAAGAAAAAGAAGAAGACAGTTGTTTTCAGTTCTGAATCAGAGTCTGAATCTGATGGAGATGATGGAGAAAGTCTTAAACAAGCAATGTTGTTACTGACCCGAGCGTTCCAAAAAAAGTTCTACAAGAAAACAGGGTCTAATTCTCAGAGATATTCTTCATCAAGTTCAAAGAACCACGTGCATAGAGAAAGAGTGGAAGGAAATAGAATTGTTGAGAAGAAGCCAGAAGAAAAGAAGTATGTAAATGATTACACCAGTACTGAGAAGACGGCTAATGATCTGATTAAATGCTATAACTGTGGCAAGTTCGGACATTATGCAAAAGAATGTCGGAAGCCAAAGGTTCGCAACTCAGAGTATTATCAGAACAAATTGCACTTGGCCAAGCAACAGGAAGCTGGCAAGGCATTAATGGCAGAAGACGAATATTGGTTGGATCATTCTGATGAGGAGGAAGAACAAGAAGCGACTGCTCATTTATGCTTGATGAGAAAAGAAGAGAAAGATGATGATTCTGATGATGAGACTGCTGATGAGGTAATGAACTTAACTGAAAAAGATTTCATGTCCAAAATGGAAGCCATGATGGTCGAACTTCAAGACCTTCAATCCAAACTGAAACAGGAAAAAGACAGAGTTGCTAGGAGAAATCAACAGATCTTTGAACTTAATAAATCAGTTATTGAGAACAAATATTTAATTGATTCTCTACGCAAATCTGATTCTGTTTTTAAAAATGAAAAAGATTGTTTTGAAAGTAAGATTTCTGAATTGCAAAAACAATTGTTTAAGTCTGATTTTGAAAAACAAGAATGTGTTCTAAAATCGTTTAAACTGCAGGTTGAGAACAAGACTTTATAGAAAAAGGTAAATGGTCTGGAAGCAAAACTATATATTAGAGGCCAAACAGATCAAACGATTTTCTTAAATACACCTAATGAAGAAGCTGATTTTAAAGAAAAATGGGGACTAGGTTATGATAATCCTCATTACCTAGAAAAAGCTATCAGAAAACAGCTAGGTATATATAATGCAAATTATACTTATGCTGCTGATGAACATCCTCATTTGATACCCAAATTTATCACCAAAGCATCAAAAGAAGTTGAGGACAAAGAATATGAGAAAAGAATGAATTTAAAGAAAATGCAACTACCATTCTGTTATGAACGACTGAATGATAATTATCTTTCTAAAACACCAAAATTTCTTTCAAATGATTATTTTCTTAGTTATTCTTCTACTGAGATGGAGGCAAAACCTATTCAAGCTAAGATTTATGTTCCTCCACTAGTATTAGAAAGCAAAATAATTGATTTAGAAAGTATTTTATCTGATGAAAGAATTTTTAGTGATCTAACGCTAGATGTATTTTCTACAGTGTTGAAAAACACCGATTTTCATGTTAAATATAAAGTGTGTTCATCATCTTCTAAAGTACTTCAAACTTCTGCGACTGATTTTGATGATTTATTTGAGTCTGCAAATGATTTTCTAAATTCTGATGAAGGGTGTATAGAGGAAATTGATATGTTTGACTTTAATGCTCCACTTCCAAATCATTCTACTTTTGTGATAAATGGACAAGCTTTACCAAGTGTTCATGAAAAAGGTGAATCATCAACTAAGGTTGGTGAATCAGTTTATGTGAATGTTGATTACTATGCAAAGGGTAAGAAGCATAAGAAACAACGCTCACAAAAACAGAAAAACACTGGTAAACACAAGAAAAATCAATTTTAAGAAATCTGACTTTCCTAATAAATCTAAATCTTCTGTTTCAGATATAAGAAAGAAAAGGTCAGAAGAGAGATCTGAATGGCGACCTAAAAGGAAGAGTGATGAGAAGGCGGAATCAATTACTGATAGTTCTTGTAATAGATCAACTAGTAGTATGTGTGATGTAGT
Source organism: Arctium minus (assembly GCA_954870635.1). NCBI lineage: Eukaryota > Viridiplantae > Streptophyta > Magnoliopsida > Asterales > Asteraceae > Arctium > Arctium minus. The sequence continues at coordinate 36,355,101 of OX941080.1, read as the reverse complement.
TGGTTCTATTGCTTCGACAAATAAAAACCTTGTAATTGATTACAAGCGATTTTCTAATAAGCAATTGTTCCGATTATCTCCTACTACTACTAAATCTTATTCTTATCAGTGGAATGATTTTGCTTATCATCATAATTCTAATGATTGGTTTGCATCTTATCATGTGTATTCTTCTAAATCAAAAGTTTTCAAAAGTTTTCAAAAGAAAATAGGATCCATATTCAAATGGATGCCAAAATCTTGTACTAATTCGTTAGAACCCGTTTTTAAATGGGTACCTAAAATTGTTGTTACCTGATTTCTCTTGCAGACCCGACATATGTGGTACTTGGATAGCGGCTGTTCCAAGCATATGACCGGGCATAAAGCTTTATTGTCTAATTATACAGAGAAATTCAGCGGAAATGTACGATTTGGGAACGACCAGTTTTCACCAATCTTAGGATATGGTGACATCATTCAAGACAATATAACGATTAAGAAGGTGAGCTATGTCGAAGGCCTAGGGTACAACTTGTTTAGTATCGGTCAATTCTGCGACAAAGGGTTAGAGGTCAACTTCAAATCTAAAAGTTGCTCGGGTCGTACTGAAGACGACAAAGAACTATTAGTCGGACATCGAAAGACAAATCTCTATACCATTAATCTTTCAAAAGTTCAGAATGACAATCAGGTTTGCTTACTGACAAAAGCTTCGATCCAGCAAAGTTGGCTTTGGCACTGAAGACTGTCACACCTGAATTTTCGTTATATAAACAAGTTGGTCAGTGGAAAGTTAGTGCATGGACTTCCTGAACTGAGATACGAAAAGAACACTTGTGTGCATCTTGTGAAAAAGGGAAGATGAAGAGAGCTCCACATAAACTGAAGCCTGAACCTAGTACCAGTTCTCCACTAGAGTTGTTACATATGGATCTTTGTGGTCCGATGAGAAATCAAAGCTTAGGCGAAAAGAAATACGTGTTGGTTATCGTGGACGACTATTCGCGATACACGTGGGTCAAATTTCTCTGATCAAAAGATGAGACGCCCGAAGTACTCATTACATTTCTGAAGACGACCCAGGTAAATTTGCAGAAACCAGTCAAGCTTCTCAGAACTGATAACGGCACAAAGTTCAAAAACAGATCTATTGAAGAATATCTCAAATCGGTTGGGATATCACATCAATACTCTGTTGCTCGTACGCCCGAACAAAATGGATTAGTCGAAAGGCGAAATCGAACGTTAGTCGAGGTCGCTCGCACTATGTTTAGCCAATCTGACTTACCTCTATTTCTATGGACAGATGCTATTTCGACATCGTGCTACACTCAGAACCGTTCCATGATACACCGCAGATTTCAAAAGAATCCGTATGCTTTGATCAACAACCGAACACCTACTATCAAATATTTTCATATATTTGGGTGTAAGTGTTTTGTGCTCAACGACAGAGAGAATCTCAACAAGTTCAGTGCTAAGGCAGATGAGGGCATCTTCATTGGATATTCTTCTACATCTGCTACATATCGAGTATACTTGAAGAAGTCGAAGACTGTTATTGTTAGATTAAATTAGCCCTCAATTTAATTGAATGTTTTATAAAGAATTGTATTTTGGGCTTTTAAATTAGTTGTATGGGCTTGAGCATTTTTATTGTAAATGGGCCCTATTAATAGGTGCCCATGGCTCATTTGGTCATTTAGGTTTTTGGAGAGAACACTTTTCACACACAGATCTGGTGAATTTCATGAGAGTCGCTTAAAATGTTTAGTGTGGTGTTCTTCCATTTCCCCCTCCATTGTTAATCAATCTAAGCATATGAGATGTGATTTTGATGAATATTATTCTTCATTTCTCTCTTGTATCTTCTATTATATGGAGTTCTTCATTTGTTTTCTGTATTGGGATCTAACAATTGGTATCAGAGCCAACTGAAGAAACTTTTCTTCAGTTCGGTCATCTATGGCAACAATTGAAGATAGATGATTATTTTGTGGTTTTGGTGCTTAGATTAAATCAATCACATGAGCCTTAACCCAAATATCATTTCTGTTATTTATTCACTGTTTTGTGCTTACTTGAGATCTATCTTTTGATTTTGATATGATTTGGATGATCTTTGATAGATTATTTGCTTGATTCTACAGAAAATCTGTTTCTGCACACCACATGTTTGATGAAATGCCTATGAGAAGATTTAATTTCATTTTGGTTAAATCTGATCATATTTATTACATGTGTGTGTTTTGATCCTTTCTCATTTATTGGTCTAGCATTTGATAAGCACTAAGTAGATGGTTGATCTACGATCCCATCTTTGTGTGTTCTTTAGTCCATAGCCCTTATGGCATCTTGGATTCAAGGTTGTTGATCTTTGATCTGACTTTATTTATATCTGAGATTGGACTCTCTTTTTTCTCAGATTATGTTTTGTGAAATTTTTGGGTTTGTTTGTGGATTGGCAGATTTGAGTATATGGTGATTGGATATTGGTATAGAAGTCATCAAATTCAATCATTGCCAAAAATTGTTAGTTATCACATACCCAGGGCTTCGATCTGGTTTGCTGTAAATTTGATCTTGAAAGAGTGTTATAATGGATCTGGATATTTGAAAATACTCATGTTGTGTTCAGTTTCAACGGAAATATGTTTATTTGTGGTGATAAATTGGATTTTTAAAGAAACAATGCCTTGTTCAAAGGAAGAATTCACAAGGCACCATTCAGTGATGAGTGCCTTTATGTTGAGATTGCAAACAAGTTCTCAGATCTGTGCAACAACAGGGCTATTTGGTTTTTAGTATAAATCTGGTTTTGAGACAACAACAAGGCTGTCAATTTGGTTTTGGACAACATGTTCTTCAACAGATTCATGTTCAAAATTTCCGAAGGCTGTCAAGTCCAGATTTCAATTCAAATTTGTTCCAGAAATCTTGTTGAGCCGTTGTTAATGCAAAATTCGAAGTATGTGGCAGAAAGTTGCTGCTACTGGGTATTAAAAACAGATTGATTGTTGTTGTCATTTATTTTAATGCAGATTCGAAGTGCAGCAAACAGATTCATAAATCTGTTCTTACAGATTCCATTTTGTGTTGTTGATCACTAAATGGACAGATCTTGTTCTTATTGTCCATATGTTCGAGAGAAAGTGTAGAATTTGTACTTGTTGAAACAACAACCAGAGGTTAAAAACTCTCAGACCTGTTTGGTTTGAAAGTTCTTCCAAATTCAGTTTCTGCTGTGTTCTGAGCTGAGTTCCACATCAGAGAATTATTGATTCCAGAAAGATGCTGTTGTTGGAACAAGAAGCTGTGCAAACCGATTTTTGTGCTGTTGTGCACTACGTTTTAGTGTTGTCCAGATCACAGAAGCTTTTGTAGCAGATTCAACATATGCATAGCTCGATCAAGAAGGTTGCACAGAGCCTCCGTAAGGCTGTCCAAACTGCATTTGCTGTTGTCCAAACATGCAGTATTGCCATCATGATCTTTCAGAAAAGAAACTTTAAGAAATGCAGCAGTAGATCGTGAGACATAAATGGGATCTAACAGAGTTTAAATTGTTTATGTGATTCCAATGTTTGATCATCTTGAGCAACCACAGTTATTATCAAACAGATTTTGAAGAGTGCTGAGATATTTGTTGATGGAATGGTGTTGAAAAGAAAATCTGAAACTTATTCTTGCTGATGTTTGATGCTGTTGTTGTCCTTGCAAAATACTTCTAAAAGTCCAGGCATGCAGCAGGGTTTTCATTTGTTGATGTGCAGATATTGAAGTTTGTTCATTTTACCAAAGTTTCAATAGTTGCTCTGTTGAAATTGAAGTATGTAAAACCAGAAATATGAAGTTGATGATCCAGATCGTGAGCTTCTAGATTCTATCAAGAAATCAAGCTGCAGTGTTGTAATTAAATTAAAGTGCCGATTGTATAGTGCAAAATCAAACCAGTTGTTGTTGTTTATGATGTTGTGTGATCAAAAAGTGCAGCAACAGGTACTGGCTCGATCAGAGAGAAAAAGGTGTATGGAATTCATAGACAATGGAATTTGCTGTTGTATGTTTTTTCTGTCAGTCCAGTTATGATATTCGAAGTGCAGCAGAAAACGGTCGTTGTTCGTGTTGATCATATGTTAGAATTTGTTGCTGTCCAGAAAATGATCAGAACCTCTGATAAAAATAGAAGCTACTGTTGCAGATCTGTGTAGAGCTCTATGCACATACATAAGTTATTCAAAAATCTACAGCTAAGCTAAGGACTTATTTGATTCCAGCTCTGATATCTCTGGGCGATACGCATAACTCGCTGTTGTTCGTTCGATGAAATGGGCTGCAAGTTCAAAAATCTATCTATTCGAACAAGTGCAGATCAGAGGTCAATCAGAGCCTCTGTGAAGATGTCCAGAGACGTGTAGAAAGTTATATAACAGATTGATTTGTGCATAATTTGTCGAAGTGCAGCAGAAGATGAACCATCCAGAAATGCTCTTTATCCAAATCTCCACCAGAGGATGTCCAAAATTTAATCATACTGCTTTTTGTTTTTAATTCCTGAAGAGATTACGTTTGTGCAGGTCTGCAAGGTTTTGTGACAGCAGATTGTGTGGTGCTCACTTCCACAATATGCAGAGCCTCTGAAATGTTGTTATGTGATGGTTCTGAAAAAGGATGCTGCTGTCTAGAAGCTACACAGAGCTTATGTAGATTATCCAGAGCCTCTGTAGGCTGTGCAGATCCAGTGTATATACAGAGGTTGACAAAAGAGATGCGCAAAAGTTGTTGTCCAGATTCAGAAGAGTCCAGAGCTCGACTTTACTCATACAGAAGTTGTGCACAGAAGCTGATGCACAAAGCTTCTTTATGGCTATACGGAGGTTGTCCAAAGAGGTATCTGCAGAACCTACGTAGAACCTCTGCAAAAGTTGTCCAGAAAAATATCAGAGCCTCTGTATGGCTGCAGAAGTAAAGATGTGTGGAGTTAATCACGGAGATGCTCTTATTTAAGCTCAAAGGCATGTGCAGAAGTTCAGAGGCAGAAAGCTCACATCAGAGGACGTGCAGGGCCTTTGTAGGCTGTCTAGAGGGTACAGAAGTTGATTTTCAGCGTTCTTAAAAGGCACAGAGGCTCTTAAGTTGTTCACAGAGCCTCTGTGACCAAAATATCTTAGGAGCAGCGACCAGAAGGGGGGGACCAGAGGTAGACCTAAAAACGCGTATCAGAGGTTGATGGTCCAGAGGTCGCAATGAGCCAAGAGCCCGATGCCCGAAATTTTCGAATTTTCTGACAGCATTGCGCTGTTTCAGAAACACGCGCACAACTTTTTACTCGAAGCTCCGATTTACATGAGTCCAGTTTGTTGAATCGGTAAAACACAAACGTATGACTTTGATGTTTTGACTTTTCTCAAATTCCGTAAGCTGATGTGCCAGAATCAGTGTCAAAGTCTGCGTTTGGGTGCTGGACCGAAAGCATTGCATTGCACTCATGCTCTTTCCGCTTTCAAGAACGGTGTTCTCTCATCTATTCTTCATGGATTCAAGCTACGTTTGTGACATATTGCATGTCACTCCCTCCTCTTATTTTCAAGTTTAAGGCTCGGTGCTTAACGTTTACTCAACGGGATCGTAAGTGGCAAATTTTCTGTTTTGACGACTATTCTGCGCAGCTGAGGGAAAACTTGCACAACTCACTCATTTTTCATCCAAAATTGATGAATCAAAGCTCGTTAGAAATCTAAGAGGCTGGAGTTCAATGTGCATGTTTTATGTTTTCTCTGAATCAGGCTCCTTGATGGTCAAAAACAGTGGTGAAGTTGAGTCATGAAAGCTGGACAAAAAGGGGTAAATTATCTCGGTCTTTCAAGAATATGAGCCTACATTTGAGGGGGAGCTTGTGACGCTTTGAAGACTCAATGAACGGCACACCAAAGCTTCAAAAGAATGCAAGGGTGAGACTATATGATGATGCTTTCTTTATAAAACATTAGGGGGAGATTGTTAGACTAAATTAGCCCTCAATTTAATTGAATGTTTTATAAAGAATTGTATTTTGGGCTTTTAAATTAGTTGTATGGGCTTGAGCATTTTTATTGTAAATGGGCCCTATTAATAGGTGCCCATGGCTCATTTGGTCATTTAGGTTTTTGGAGAGAACACTTTTCACACACAGATCTGGTGAATTTCATGAGAGTCGCTTAAAATGTTTAGTGTGGTGTTCTTCCATTTTCCCCTCCATTGTTAATCAATCTAAGCATATGAGATGTGATTTTGATGAATATTATTCTTCATTTCTCTCTTGTATCTTCTATTATATGGAGTTCTTCATTTGTTGTCTGTATTGGGATCTAACAGTTATCGAAAGCGTAAACGTTACATTAGATGAGGATATGGATTCTGAAAAAGTCAGTTCAGAACCCGTGATAACTGGAGTATTAGCTTCTGGGAAAATCCGTTCAGAACCTGTACTTGCAAAGAACAAATTAGATGAAGTTTCAACGTCTACTAATCATTTATCTGATTTAGATATTTTATTTGAACTGTTTTATGATGAATATCTTGGATCTAATGTGAATAAACCTGTTGTGGTTAACAGGATTGAAGATTCAACGATTAATCATCCAACCACTTCAAATGTTTCTACTGAATCAAATTCCCCGATTCAGCAAGATATTCCAGTTCAAATGCCTACTCCAATAGTTGAAGTTGTATCTACTAATGATGAGCCAGAAGTTGTTGAGTCAGTAGGATGTGATGTAAGGACAGATTAACAGACTGAACAAGCTGTACCTACTAAAGCTTCTGCACCAATTACTTCAACTGAATCCCTCCCTCATGATGTTCAAAATGAAGAATCTGAAAGTGGATATTTAGATGACAACCATGATCAATCTTCATCTATTCCACTCCCTCATGAACATCGCTGGACCAAAGAGCACCCTCTTCACCAAGTCATTGGAGATCTCAACAAGCAGGTGCAAACTAGGTCAGCAACTTTGAATCAATGTATGCATGATTCATTCCTCAACAAGATAGATCCTACTCGAGTATCAGAAGCTCTTGCTGATTCGGATTGGGAGTCTGCTATGCAAGAAGAGTTAAACCAGTTCGAAGCCCTGAAAGTCTGGAGACTAGTGCCAAAAGCAGAAGGAAAAACCGTTATCGGTACTAAATGGGTGTTTAAGAATAAAAAGGACGAAGATGGTATTGTTATAAGGAACAAAGCAAGACTTGTTGCCAAGGGATATAGGCAAGAGGAAGGCATAGACTACGATAAGACGTATGCTCCAGTAGCGCGTATAGAGGCAATCCGCATGTTTCTAGCCTACGCAGCTCACAAGAACTTCACAGTCTATCAAATGGACGTGAAGACTACCTTTCTGAATGGCATACTTAAGGAGGAAGTCTACGTCTCTCAACCAGAAGGGTTTGTAAATCCAGATAAGCCTAATCACGTCTACATTTTGGATAAAGCCCTATATGGTCTGAAACAAGCTCCTCGCGCCTGGTATGATGTTCTATCTAAATTCTTGGTCAAGTCAGGTTTTTCAAAAGGTAAAGTCGATACCACTTTGTTTATTAAAAAGGAAAAAACCGATATCATCCTTATTCAGATATATGTAGATGATATTATATTTGGTTATAAAAATCCTAAATACTGTAAGAACTTTTCAAATCTCATGGTGTCACGTTTTCAAATGAGTATGATGGGAGAGATGAATTTCTTTCTCGGATTACAAGTAAAACATTTTTCAACGGGTACTAAGATTAACCTATTGGAACCCCAATGGCACCAGGTACTAAGATTAACACTAATCCTTCGGGAAAAGCTGTTGATGTTAGGACTTATAGAGGTATGATAGGGTCTTTAATGTATCTTACTTCAAGTAGGCCAGATATAATGTTTTCAACATGCTTGTGTGCAAGATATCAGGTTGACCTTAAAGAATCCCATTTGGCTGCTGTCAAACGGATTTTTAGATATCTGAAGGGGACTGCAGATCTTGGTCTGTGGTATCCTAAAGATACGGGGTTTGAACTAACTACTTATTCAGACGCATATCATGCTAGGTACATGTTGGACAGGAAGAGCACTTCAGGTCATATTCAATTTCTTGGAGACAAGCTCGTTAGTTGGGCGTCAAAGAAACAATTATGTGTTTCCACATCGACTGCTGAAGCAGATTATGTAGCTGCTGCCAGTTGCTACTCTCAGGTCTTGTGGATGCGAACACAACTTCGAGACTATGGATTCAAGTTTGATAGAATACCGATCTATTGTGACTCGAAGAGCGCTATCGCTATATCAGCTAATCTTGTGCAACACACTAAAACAAAACACATTGATGTCAGGTATCATTTTATAAAAGATAATGTAGAAAAAGGTACAATAGAACTTTATTTTGTAAAAACTGATTACCAACTTGCAGATTTGTTTACAAAACCTTTAGATGAAAAGAGATTCAATTTTCTTGTATCTAAGCTTGGTATGCTAAATCTCAAGGTCTAATCAGTAGTTACCTATTAAAGTTTCTTTTATTGTAATTTTTCATCATTTCTTTATTATTATTTCTGAAAGGATATCTGCACTTTAACATGTTGTTCATGTTCTCAGGGGGAGTGATACAAGATTTTAAGATGATCAATATTATTTTGAGGGGGAGTTTATAGAATTTTATTGCTAAATTTTTCTGATGCATGATTTTAGGGGGAGTTTATGTGTACAACAAAAGGAGTAAGGATATGATTTCTGATTATTTCTGATCAGAACTCGTACTATAATTGTTTTACTGCTTTATGTCTTTTAATTTTTGAATAAATTTTGTGAATAAAGTTGCTTTGACATGACTTTGAGACTTGTGCAAGATGAGAGAATGCTTACAAGATCATATCTTTATGATTTTCAGCGGACTTCATGAGATTTAAGACGAAGTGAAAAAGGTTAATTTCTTATCTTAATCTCATATATGGTTGAAAGAAGGACAACTTTCGATCATAGAAAACATGTTCTTAAATGTTCAAACCACTTCTCGATTCTTAAACAGATTTCATGAATTGGAAGTGTGATTTTAAATGTTTTCATTGTTAAAAGTGCTTAAATGATTACAAACCATGTGTTTCCAAAGATAATTACTTGTGTATTGTATTTTCTATATACTTTTAAGTATTCACACACACCGGTTTGACTTTTTGTTCAAAATGTTCTTACCATGTCTCAAATTTTGAAACATATTTTTCGATGGTAAGACACCCCGCTTGTACTTCAAAGAATTTTGAGCGTCATTTCATTTTGAAGCGTTCGTTCAAGAATGTCTATATTTTTGATTGCTATATCATTCATTTCTGGTCATTTTTCATACAATGTCAGATTTTCAAACAAGTCTTTTGCATTCATATTCATTCATTCAATTTACTTGTTTGAAAATAATTCCATGTTTCAAAATGCTCATATCTTCATGATTATATTATGAGCATATACATATCTTACTTGTATTTGAGCTTTAACTGTTTCAAGTTAAACCATATTGAGCAACATTATGCTTTAATAGAACAATATAGGTCTTTGTGCTAGGACTTAAATGAACTTCTATGGATTCACGATTATCAATGTCTCCTACCCAAGAAGTTACTCCATAGTGATTGAGTGTGAGGAGTCAAAATGAAATGAGTGTGGGATGTGTGACGAGGTAAAATAGAAATGAGAGTTTGGTTAGATGTGAGCTTAATGATTAAAAAGAAAGAGGGTGTGAGATCAGAGTAAAAGAATATCAAACTCTGCACCAACTACTTTCTGAGTCGGGCAGCCACATTACTAATGTTTCACAATTCTTCGCGAACATTATTGAAACAGGCAAATAGACCATGCCAACTCTTGACATAACCCCACCAACCACTCATTTTCTTCTTAAAAAGAAAATGTTTCATATTTTTCAAGGGGACGCATCACATAATCTATCTGATTTTCATTTGGAAAATCTAGATATTGAAAAAGAAGGAAGTTTGCCCTACCTTCGCATTTCAATCATGCACATTGAGTCTGTGTTTATCTACTGTTGTCTCAGTGGTTTACACAATTTTGAGCCTTTATATAAGCAATCATCATGTGCTTAATTCTTTCTACATTTGCACGAACACACAAGGAATTTGTTTTCTTGTCATAACATTCATAGAAAATTCCTTTGTGGTGTTTCGATGATTGGATGGAAGCCCTGGGGGAGTGAACATAACAAAAGCTCCTTTACTATGTGTATCCGTTACACACAGTGACTTAGTGTTACTGACCAACATCTTAACTGATTCATTTGTTGATTCAGGTGTTACATTTCTATTTTGTATAGATTTGAAAAGATCTAAATGAATAGATCAGTGGTCAGAACAGTTCACGACATTTCTTGGAGAAAGTTTTGATGTTATAGATGCTCTATTCATCAAAAAGGGGGAGATAAATTACAGAAATGTCCGGATCAGAAATTTCAAAGATTTGAAAGTTTGGATAAAGAGTTGAAGAAGATAAAGTTCAAAGATTGAAAGTTTGGAAGATGTTTCAAGCAAATTCAAAGATGTTTGAAGATGTGCTGATTTTCAGAAATTTTATTTGAAGATTATTTGCTGAAGCAAGTTGAGCTAAATCTGAAGATAATTTCTTTCTAAATTCTGAAAGAGTCTTGTGATGAATCTAAAGAGGTTATTGAAGATTATTTCTATCATCTTTGGGAGAGATTGTTGGTATTTATTGAAGATAGACTTTGGGGAGGTTAAAGTTAAAGATCAACAAAAAGAGGAAGACTGTACTCAGATTGAGCTTAAAGGGGAGATTTAAAGTACTTCAATGTAACTAAAGGCGGAGATTGATTTACTAAATCTTTTTGTGATGATCTTGAATCCAAAGGGGGAGATTGTTAGAGCATAAATCTATTGGATACAAGATCATGAAGACTGAAGGTCAAAATACAAAAAGTCAAAGCTGATAAAGTCAACTCTCATTAAAAGTCAAAGTCTAAATGTAATAAAGTCAAAGTTACTTGTGTTGTATTTGTTTATTTTCCTTGTTTTAGTTGCTAGGTATAAATAGGTTTATTTGCTGTTTAATAGATAGATGACCAGAGATTGACTAGATAGTTAGATATAGTTTGAGTTTACATTTCAGAGAGAATTGTAGAGAGAGAAAGAGATTTCTAGAGAGAGATAGTTTGTATTCGTTTGAATTGAATTGAATCAAACAGGTAATTGGGATCATCTTGTTTGTTTGTTTTGTTTGCAATTAGAATCTTGATTTCAGGGACACACAGTCTACTATGCGGATTGAAGATGAACTTCAAAGTGAACTAAGCTTAGTCTGCCGATTTCCTATTTGGCAGATCATCCCTTTTGTCGATTCCTTATTCGGCATTCCTTTCCTTTGCCGAATTCCCTTTGTTCAACAGATCTTTCATATGCTAAATCATCCTTGTTCGGCATCCCATGCCACCTCTTCGGCAGTTTCCTCTTCTACCGATTACTCATTTATCGGTATGATTATTTATGTCAAACCCTCTTGATTTGACATACTTCATCATTCCCAATGTACTTCTGACAATGGGAATGGAAGCTTCCTTCTATGAGAAGATATACACTTGGTCCTAATTTTGATTGAGACGTTTATTTTCTAAAAGATCTCAAAAAGATTTGAATCAAGTATATTTTATTAAGATATTGTACTTTCATAGTACAAAAGTTGCATTTTGTATTGTGATAAGTCACCTCAAATATCTTATAATTTATTGACAATATCTCAACCACCCATGCCTTTATGGTTCCATGTCCTTTGCACTCATTACATTGGATAGTATATAAAGGATGGAGGTAGCACCTTGCTACTTATGCTTCCAGCTCAAGATTTCTCCTTTGCAAGATTTCAAGCAGGTTGATAGCTTTCACTTTCTCTCTAAGATTTAGTATTTGTGTTCTTTAAATTCTTCTTAGTGTTAGATTGTTTTGAGTAGTTCTTAGCTATTCTTATTCCGCAACAATCTTTGTTCTCTTTGTGTAATTCTTGATATTCATATCAATAAAAGAATTAAAAATTACGTAAAATTTTGTGTATTGTATTCAACCCCCCCCCCTTCTACAATACTTGTTTTGCTAAACAAGGGACCAACAAGTGGTATCAGAGCGGTTGATTTAATTTGATAAATCAGATCCGTGATGGCATCCTCGTCAAAAGTTGATCCTTCTTTTTCTTCTCAAAATGATAATGGTTCTATGGTCAAACCTCCAAGGTTTAATGCTAACAACTTTTCTCTATGGAAAAGCAGAATGATGTTTTTCCTAGAAGAAGTTGATAGCCGTTATCTGACCGTTCTTCGTAAAGGTCCTCTTGTTCCTAAAGTATGGGACAAATTTATCAAACCTTCTTAAAAGAAAGATAAAGAAAAAGATTCTCTTTTTCATGTTTCTGATGACTCCTCTGATGAGGATCGTAGTTCTGCTACTGGTAGATATATTCTAAAGCTTGAAAAAGAGTACACTGATGAAGATAGACGCACGATTGGACTTGATTCCAAAGTGCGAGCAATTATTGCTCAGTCACTTCCAGATGAAGTGTATCACTCTCTTGTAAGCTTTACTACTACAAAAGATATGTGGACTACCCTATGTGTTCTGTACGAAGGTACAGATGAAGTCAAAAAATCTAAGAAAATTTCTCTAGTTCGCAAATACGAACTCTTCTCCCATGAAAAGGGAGAATCTCTCTCCAACTACTACAATCGTTTTAACAGTCTTTTAAACGATCTAAAACTTCTCGGAAAACTTTATGACAACGAGGAAATATTGTGCAAATTTATGGACTGTCTTCCCGATTTCTGGGAAAACCTTAGTACATGAATTAAGACAACCAGGGATTTGGAAAGTCTTCCACTTACTTCTCTCTATGGAACTTTCTTGAATTACGATCAAACTCGTCTTCAAAGGAAGTCCATCATTAAAGAAATAAGAGCCACTTCTATGGCTCTTATTAGTGATGGCTCCAAGAAATATGTGTGTATACCTCGTATAACCTACCCTTCTGATGATTGCGAAAAAGGAAGTCATGATGACATAAATCACTCTTCGGATGCTTATCTAAGTGAAGTCGATGATGAAGGAGAAGACATCTCTATTGATCAGATGACGGAGGAGATGAGCATGCTTGCTAACTACTCTAAATTTAAAAAGAACCCTTCTTCTAACAATTTTCGAAGCAACCGAAAATTTTCTTCTTCTTCCTCTAGAAATTCTTTGAACAAATCCAAGGAAGATTGTTACGCATGTGTTAAGAAAGGCCATTTTGCGTCTAAGTGTAGAAGCAATCCTCCTAGGATCTCTAAATATAATTCTTCTAACTCTTCTAAAAGAAGAAATCTTAGATTTATTTCTACAGGTAGATCACATCCTAGAAAACCTTCTCCTTCTTCATCATTCAAAGAGCTCTTCGATAAAGCTGACAAATATAAAGCCAAGTACAAAAGAGAGAAAGAAAGAAATTTCAACTCTTAAAGAAGAGGAAAAGGCTTAATGGCAGAAACTCTAGACTGGGCAGACGAACCTACCTCTGACAGCGAAAAGGAAGTATCAAGTAAATGCCTTATGGAAAAACTTGATGACGAAACAAAAGACTCCTGCTCAAGGATGGACTTTACTGCTGAGTGATCCTCATCTTCTTCTCAGGTACATCCCTTCTACTCTCTATCTGATGAAGAAAAGATTGAGGCTTATGACTCTCTGACTGTACTTTTTCATAACGAAAAATATGCAAAGAAGAGAGCCAATGCTCAAATCAAGTCTCTCTCTTCTCAACTCCAGGCTTCTCTATCCCAGCTAAAACATTTTGATAAACTAAAAGCTGAGTTAGAAGACTTAAAGACAATAAACTATGTGTTAGCCAAAGAGAGGAACAAACTTCTCAAACAACTTCAAAAAGAACAAGAAATTGTTAGCAAATGGAACACCTCTTCCAAAAACCTTGAGAAAATTTTTAAAGACCAAGTTGTTGGTGATGAAAAATTTGGTTTAGGTTACTAGAAAGAGGATGCAGACTATACTCCTTCAGAAGACATTCCCTCTCCTTCTCAAAATCTTCCTCTGTCTTCTAAGCTACACCCATACTCTTCTGACTGGAATGATTCCAACTCAGAAGATTCTAATTTTGTATATTCCATGGATCTTCACGATTCAAGGAAGTTTGGCATCTTTGTGTCCGCCAAACCATCCAAGCCTCTTCTAAAAGAAGATCAAGACTCAAATTAGTTTGTGAAACCTGTAAATGATCTTCTTAAGTCCTTAAAATTAAAAGAAGTTTCTTCTTCCTCTTCTTCTTCTCATGATCCTAAAAAGTCTCCTCTCCTCCCTAAAGGAAAATCCATTGTTGTTGACCTTCCTAACAAAAGAAAGATTACACCTTCTTCAAAAGGTAAATCTCCCATGAACACAACAGAATTTATCCCTAGAGCCTTAAAAATAAAGAAGTCTAAAGGAATCTTAATCAACCCTTCTTCCTCCTCTGAAAAGGGAATCCTTGGACCACTACCTCATAACCTTCACATTCCGTACAGCTATCCTATTCCTCCTCACTCTTCTAAACCTCTAAAATCCAAACCTCATGGAAAGGTAAAAGCTTCCTCTCTTGAACCCAAGAAAAAATTCATCTGCAGAAAGTGTTACAACTATGGTGACACTTTTCATCTTGCCAAAGATTGTCCGAAGGACTGAATAGAAAGATATGGTCAAAATAAACCTTCTTCTTCTACTACTAACCCTAAAGGACCCACCTCAAAACGGGTTTCAAATGACTAATTTGTTTACGTCTACAGGTCTTTGGGCATCATCATACATGGTATCTTGATAGTGGATGCTCACGACATATGACTGGGAACAAATCTCTTCTTCTAGACTTTGTGAAAGAAAAAGGACCAACCGTAACTTTTGGTGACAACTCTCGTGGTTTCACTAAAGGTTATGGAACTCTTTCTAATGGGTCCATTACTTTCAACAAAGTTTCCTATGTGGAAGGTCTAATGCATAATCTTTTGAGCATTAATCAACTATGTAATTTAGGTTACTATGTGATTTTCAGAGAAAATGATTGTCTCATCACTGATAAATGTTTTCACACTGTCCTATCTGGCTTTAGAAAGGACAATGTGTACGTCATCAATATGAGTATCAAATCAACTGAAGATGAAAGCATATGATTCATTTCTGAAGACTCAGAAAAGAAGAACTGGCTCTGGCATAAACGTCTCTCTCATCTCAACTTCAAGACGTTGAATGCTCTCTCCAACAAGGAGCTAGTTGTAGGCTTGCCGAAAATCTCCTTCTCAAAAGAAAAACTATGTGCTGCTTGGGAGAAAGGCAAACTGACAAAATCCTCTTTCAAGTCAAAGCAGTGTTTCTCAATCTCTACTCCTCTTCATATGCTGCATATGGATCTTTGTGGGCCTGTCAGCACACCCAGCCTAGGTGGAAAAAGGTAGATTCTTGTCATTATTGATGAATACACACGTTACACTTGGTATTCTTTCTCAGGTACAAAAGTGATACACCTGAAGAAATCATCAATTTCATCAAGAAGTCTGAAGTTCTCAACGGTCAACTTGTCAGATCTCTTAGAAGTGACAACGGGACTGAATTCAGAAATGCTACCTTAGATGCCTTTCTCAATGACAAAGGTATCTCTCAAAATATTTGCAGCAGTAAGGACTCCACAACAAAATGGTGTTGTGGAAAGAAAGAATCGTACCCTATGTGAAGCTACTCGATCTATGCTAAGTGAATCAAACCTACCAACCTACTTTTGGGCTGAGGCTGTCAATACAACCTGTTTTACTCAAAATCGATCTATTATTGTGAAAATACAAAACAAGACTTCCTATGAAGTCTTCTATGGCCGAAAACCAAACATCGGGTTTCTTCATGTTTTCGGCTGCTTGTGTTTTATCTTGAATGATCGAGAACATCTTGGGAAATTCAATCCCAAGGCTGATGAAGGTATATTTATGGGCTACTCTCTTTCTTATAAAGCCTACAGAGTCTACAATCTAAGGAGAAAATGTATTGATGAATCAATACATGTGAAGTTCGATGATTACAAGACATCTTCCTTATCTTGTGATGATACTGAGCTTCATGAATGTATCACTTCGTGTGTTGGAGAAGATTCTCCAAATCTTCTGTCTTCAGGATCCCCATATGTCCCATTCTCGGTAACCTCCACTTCCCTTCACCATAGTTCGGCAGAACCCTTACCGACTACCGAACCTATTGCCCCTGCGGAACCAATCTTACATTCTTCACCTCTTCATCACACTCATCCTATATCTACCGATCCTTCACCCTCATATTCTCCTAGCTCTAAAATTGACCAAGGATCATCCAATTGGTCAGATTATTGGTGATCAGCAAGCAGGGGTCCAAACAAGAAGAGGTGTTGGAAACATTTATCTCTATGTGAATTTTCTATCCATACTCGAGCCCAAGAAAATTGAAGAAGCTCTAGCTGATTATTTTTGGGTTACTGCCATTCAAGAAGAGTTGTCTCAATTCGAAAGGAACAAAGTTTGGAGACTTGTGCTTCGACCTTTCGGTAAAACCATTATCGGTACTAAGTGGGTTTTCCAAAATAAAATGGATGAAGTGGGTACTGTTATCTGGAACAAAGCCAGACTTGTTGCTCAAGGATATACACAGGAGGAAGGTATCGATTGTGATGAAACCTTTGCCCCTGTTGCTAGACTTGAAGTAATAAGAATCTTTCTTGCTCATGTTGCTCACAAAAACTTTCGAGTCTTTCAAATGGATGTTAAGAGTGCATTTCTCAATGGAGAACTTGCTGAAGAAGTCTATGTGAAACAACCTCCTGGTTTTAAAGATCCAACTCATCCTTACTATGTGTTCAGACTTGACAAGGCTCTCTATGGTCTGAAGCAAGCTCCTCGTGCTTGGTATGACACTCTGTCTGAATTCCTTCTCTCCAACCATTATACTAGAGGTAAAATTGATAATACTCTTTTTCTCAAGAAAACCAGAGGTAATATCATTCTTGTTCAAATCTATGTGGATGACATCATTTTTGGTGCTACTGATGAAACTCTTTTTCAAGAGTTTGCCTCTCTCATGAAAAACAAATATGAGATGAGTATGATGGGTGAGCTTACTTTCTTTCTTGTTCTTCAAATTAAACAAACCTCTGAAGGTATTTTTATAAATCAGAGTAAATATATTCGTGATTTATTAAAGAAGTTTGATTTTGAAAATTGCTCTCCCATGAAAACTCCAATGGCACCACCTCTTAAAATTCATGTTGATCCAGCTAGAAAGTCAGTTGATATCACGAATTATAGAGAGATGATAGGGTCTCTTCTTTATCTTACTGCTAGTAGACCTGACATCATGTATGCTACGTGTATTTGTGCTCGTTATCAAGCCAATCCCAAGGAATCTCACTTGGCGGCTGTAAAACGTATTTTTAGGTACCTAAAAGGTACTATGAATCTGGGTCTTTGGTATCCCAAGGACTCAGGTTTTGATCTCATTGGCTATTCAGATTCTGATTTTGCAGGGTCTAAAGTGGATAGGAAAAGCACGTCTGACAGCTGTCAATTACTAGGTGGCAACTTGGTCAGCTGGTCCAGTAAGAAATAGAATTCGGTATCTACCTCTACTGCCGAAGCTGAATATGTTGCAGCTGGAAGTTGTTGTGCACAGATCTTGTGGATGAAAAATCAACTACAAGATTATGACAAGTTCTATTCTCATATACCGATACTGTGACAATTCCAGTGTTATAGCCATTGCCAACAATCCAGTGCTGCACTCCAGATCTAAATATATTGATATTCGGTATCACTTTATAAGAGATCATATCTCTGAGGGTGATATTGAACTTCACTTCATTCCTACAGATATTCAACTTGCAGACCTATTTACAAAACCACTGGATGAGGCCCGATTCAACTTCCTTGTGGGATCCTTAGGTATGTTAAATTTTTGTTAAGTAAAAAAAAATACCGAATCTATTTCGGTATCTCTAGTTTACCGACACTACTCTCAAATCAGTAAGTATCCTATTTCGGTATCTCTCATATCGGTGTCTCTTTCGGCATTTGCTTCACATACCAAAAATTTCATGCTTTGGTATTCCTCTCGCTTACCGAATTATTTCCCTAACACTTCTTTATTCGGTATCTCTAATACCGAACACTACTTACCGAAATATCTCTCATATTTCGGCACTTATCCATTTCGGTATAGTGTATGATGTGTCATCCTTATCCACATCTCTCATACTGAAGATCTTTCGGAACCTTTTCTTCATCCTATCAACTTATGCCACGTGGCGTTACGGGGTTCGTGTGTCAGTTGATGGGACGTCCACGACCTGACACTTAGCCGTTTTTCGGACCTTACACTTCTCTATGACGCACGTTTGTGTCGTACCATCATTACCATTTATGATTCTTTTATTTTTTGAAAACTCATCTTTCCCTCCAAGTTTTCTTAACCTATATATATCCATCTTCTTCTTCTTCATTCGTTCCGTTTCCATTTTCTCTCTAAGCAAACCTGCAAATCCATTTCTCTCTTTCTTCTTCAATGGCGTCTTCCAAATCATCAAAGGCTTCCAAGGTTGCTGTCACTCAGGAATCCCTTGTTTTTCCTTAATGCAACCAGGTTGCTCGCCTCTCTGCGGATGTCGATCATCCGGAATTTAATCAAGTTTCTTTATTTCTTCAACGATCTCCTTTACGCCATGCTCTAACAGAATCGACCAAGATGAGCAAAATGCTCCTTGTTAGCTTTTGGCTTACTTGTAAGTACGATTCTGATTCTCATCAGGTTTCAGCCTCTATCTTATCTACTGAAGAACATCCCGATCTTTCTTTTGGGGTCGATGATGTTCGGGCTATTCTGAAGATTCCACAGTTTGCCGTATATGCTCAGTTCCCCACTAGGCAATAACACGATGAGGTCGTTACCACTCTAAACTACATAGACGAAGGCAAATCCAAGGGTTTCGGCACTCTACTTCGAAAGAACATGGGTGCGGTATGGAACTATTTCTTCTCTTACCTCATCTATTGTCTTTCTCACAAGACATCGGGGTGGGATCAATCTCCTGCTGCCATCACTCGTCTGGCTCATGCCCTCATCTTTATGAGGCGCATTGATTTCGCTCAGGTAATTTTTGACTCTTTGATCACTGCCATCTCGCCACCACGAACTCACAACATGGCTCTTCCTCGTTTTATCTCTCTGATCATCAACCACAAGCTCTCTGCTCAACTACGTGCCGATGCAGCATTACCTGAGCCGACAATTAAGTTTGACTTGCCTATTTCTCAAATAAGCAAGTAAACAATTTTTAAGACGGTCAAGCCTACCGACGCTACGCTCACCCCAGGTATGTTTTCTTTTTTCTCTTCTCCAAATCCGATTTGGGGTACGTTTGCCGAAGGTGAAACTGCAAGGCCTTCACCTTCTCCCAAGTCATCCAAATCGGTGGCCCCCTCTTCTCCTAAACCTTCCCGAGCTAAATTGGTGGCCGTTAAGAAAAAGAAAAGGGCCATCGGTAACGTCGCACTTGCCTTGATGACTATGCAATCGACCAAACCTTCGGTGGCTACCCCGGTCATTTCCCCTTCTCCTATTAAGCAACGGGGCTCAAAATCCCCTCCTAGGTCTCGTTCTAAGAGGCTTAGGAAACCTTCGGCCGATCCTCACACTCCATCTACCGATTCTCAAAAATCGGAAGATGTTGAACTTCCCCCTCCTAGGCCACGAGGATCTGAAAAAACCTCACCCACCTCCTCCAAACCCTCTCCAAAGGGCTTGGTTGTACAAACGGAGTCCCATAATATCCCTTCTCCTCCTTTTCTTTTGGAGGATGAATATGAGTTGGTCTCCACTCCGGGCCAACATTCTGTTTCTTCACATCACAACCTATCACCCGGGGTCACACCAGAAGATGTTGCACAAACTGGGTTTTTAACCTAGGATATGTTCCGGAAGTTGTTTTCTCCCCCATCTTCACCGACGGGTTCTCCACTTTCGACACCACCTTCCTCACCGAAACCCTCTCCCCAAATCTCGCTGATACACTCACCGAAACACTCACCAAAACATTCTCCTACCGATAAACCATTTACCCTTCCTACTTCTCCTCAAGCAGACATACCAGGAACTTCGGCAGCTGCCTCTTCTGCTCCGCAATAGCCTGTCTCTTTGCCTGCCGAAGTTCTGGCTGAAATTTTGGACACCAATCGGCAGGTTCGTTTTCTTGGCACTCAATATGAGTTGCTACGGAAGACTATGCGTGATCCATAGATTTCGGCATATCTGGAATCTGAAATATCTATGCTTGGTGATGTTGTTAGGCTCATCAAGGAGCACAATAATGAGTGTCTGGATCACAACAAAGACATTTTTCGGTGACTAGATGTCATGCATTCTCAGATCGATAATCTGCGAGCTCCTCTCTCTGTTGCTCTTGATGCAGTGCTTAAGGAGGTTATCAGGCTGAATGATAACAATACCTCCTTGACAATGTCAGTGGCCGCTCTCAAAGCCGCCTCTGATGCACGGGATCAGGATCTCACTGGTCTTCGGCTGCGAGCCTCAGCGTAGGAATCTATTAACTCTCAGGTTCCAGGTGCCCTGCAGAGTATAAATCGGCGTCTTGACTCTCTCCCTGCTGAAGTTGCTCAGTACTGTGCTCAATCTATTGACATCGACGTCACTGAGTCGGCTTTCACTCCGGACGACCGAACAGTTTTGGAACGTATTGACAAATGTCTTAGCCATGTGTCGGCTAAGGCTGGTGTTTCTTCCCCGGCTCGTACTGAGGGGGAGAAACCATTTGAGGGGGAACAAATTTCCCCTCACACTCGTATTTGTAGTACGGGTCGGGAAGAATCTGTTGCTGTTGCTGATGCCGAAAAGAAAACTGATGATCCAGCTGTTGCCGAAGTGGAAGGAACCGACCACTCTAAAGTGGTCGAAGAATCTGAAGGGGAGAAGTTGCCCAAGACAGATAAGGGCAAAGGGAAAATGACATCGGATGAAGTAGCAACTGAAGAAAGGCGTTTTAAATATGCTCTTATCAAGAAATCTGCTGACGGTGGTGGTATTCATCTCGCTCCCCCAAAGATTACATCTCCGAGTCTGTGTTTATCTGAGGAAGAAATTCAAGCCGCTAAATTAGCACAGATGGCCCATGACAAGGATTCTGAGCTTGCCTTGAAAATAGCTGAGGAGGAGGCTAATCTAAATAAAACTCCCTCCGATGCTATTAAGGCTCAGGAAAGTGCCTTGGAAGGTTCGGCAAAGAGAAATGAGGAGATTAAAGCCAAGTGCATTGACTGGTACCGAAAATCCCTCAGCCGGCGACTTTGCCACGATAAAATTACCGACGTAAAAATTATCAAACCTTCTGCAAGCTGCAAAATTATTCGTCTCTCAATCACAAGGGAGGATGCATCTCGATTGGTGGATAGACTTGACTCACTAGTTCGGTTCGGAGTTTCGGAATGGATGGAAATTGCTATCTGTTTGGAGAAAAGCAGAAATGCTTTAAAACTGGAGATTGATAAATATCTCGCAGATCTGCAATCAAAGTTCAGTTCCTACCGAAAAACTTACAACATTGTTCACACTCCTACCGAAGAACAAATAATTGAAAATCTCAAGTCTGGTCTTCCTCCTCCCTCAAAGTCGAAGTCCAAATCCAAGAAAGAGGATGTGTTTGCTCAAATGGCCAGAGAAGGAAAAGTTCCCAATACTTCAAATCTTGATCTTACCAATTCAGCTCTGGTCCCTCATCCTTCTACCACGGTACTAAGTGAACCGACTCGTGGGATCTTCTTCAACGATGCCTTCAGTCAGACTCGTTTCTTCAAAATGAGTCAGATTCCCATCGCCGATACTACCTTCTTGCATGGGATCATTCAGATCATCCCCATTACTGCAGGAGACATCTATGTGGCGGCTACCAATGAGCTAAAGAAAAGAGATGCCGATTCCTCCTTCCCTTTTGAATAACTTGCTTATTTTCTTTTAATGTATTTTGTTTGTTATTGAACTTGTATTGTAATCTTCCCACAAGATTAATACATAGTGCAATTTTTAGTTTAAAAGTAAATAGCCTGTACATTTCATTATTTCATTCTTTTATACCTGTAAATATCGGATACTCTAAAAAAATCAAAAAAAAAAACAAAAAGAATGGTCTATGTGAAAAAGAACCCAAAAGAGTATGAAAAAGGGTCAAAATGCATTATTCATTTACTTTATGTTATATGAGATGTTATCATCAAATAGGGGGAGATTGTTGGGTCATCTAAGATTTAAAGATAACCTCTCGTTAGTTTTTATTGATGTTTGAACTTTGTACTTTGATTCTTAGTTCTTTGTAATAGCTTAGTTATGCTTAAACAGATCGGTGAGTCGAAGACAAACCAAATTCAACATGAAGAAAGTCTACTATGCGGATTGAAGATGAACTTCAAAGTGAACTAAGCTTAGTCTGCCGATTTCCTATTCGGCAGATCATCCCTTATGTCGATTCCCAATTCGTCATACCTTTCCTTTGCCGAATTCCCTTTGTTCAACAGATCTTTCATCTGCTGAATCATCCTTGTTCGGCATCCCATGCCACCTCTTCGGCAATTTCCTCTTCTACCGATTACTCCTTTATCGGTATGATCATTTA
Organism: Arctium minus; assembly: GCA_954870635.1. Taxonomy (NCBI): domain Eukaryota; kingdom Viridiplantae; phylum Streptophyta; class Magnoliopsida; order Asterales; family Asteraceae; genus Arctium; species Arctium minus. The sequence goes on along the minus strand of OX941080.1, from coordinate 36,332,396 downwards.
TGTCAAACCCTCTTGATTTGACATACTTCATCATTCGCAATATACTTCTGACAATGGGAATGGAAGCTTCCTTCTATGAGAAGATATACACTTGGTCCTAATTTTGATTGAGACGTTTATTTTCTAAAAGATCTCAAAAAGATTTGAATCAAGTATAATTTATTAAGATATTGTACTTTCATAGTACAAAAGTTGCCTTTTGTATTGTGATAAGTCACCTCAAATATCTTATAATTTATTGACAATATCTCAACCACTCATGCCTTTATTGTTCCATGTCCTTTGCACTCATTACATTGGATAGTATATAAAGGATGGAGGTAGCACCTTGCTACTTACGCTTTCAGCTCAAGATTTCTCCTTTGCAAGATTTCAAGCAGGTTGATAGCTTTCACTTTCTCTCTAAGATTTAGTATTTGTGTTCTTTAAAGTCTTCTTAGTGTTAGATTGTTTTGAGTAGTTCTTAGCTATTCTTATTCCGCAACAATCTTTGTTCTCTTTGTGTAATTCTTGATATTCATATCAATAAAAGAATAAAAAATTAAGTAAAATTTTGTGTATTGTATTCAACCCCCCCCCCCCCTTCTACAATATTTGTTTTGCTAAACAAGGGACCAACACGCACCCTATATATATATATATATAGGGGTGAGTTCAAATGAAAACTCATCTTTCATTGTGCACATGAGGACAAATCTTAACCATTGATCAAAACTTAGAAAACTAATCAATAGTTAATACATAATAAGGTTAATTGGGAAGTGATTAAGGACAAAATTCTAATTTTGAATCAACGCCTACCTTTTTTGACTTTTTATTTTTAATTAAAAAAAATTACCCCCTTAAATTTTAAAATAATTTATCTTAAAAATTACTAATATTTGAAATCAAACAAATTACATCAAAAAAACGAAATTTTCGTGTTCTTCAATATGACATCCATCTCGATATAGTTTTTTTTTTCGTTTTAACCGTTTTTTACGTGAAATTCTATATACGTGTTATATTCATTATGAATATGCATGCACGCCTTCGGGTGTCCACATTTAGTATGAATAACAAAGGTGAATGTTCATTCACTATTCATGATGAATAATACCGTATGCAGGACGAATAATACAATATTCAGGATTTTTTTTCGTTTTAACCGTTTTTTTACGTGGAATTCTATATATGTGTTATATTCATTATGAATAAGCATGCACGTCCTCGGATGTCCACATTCAGTATGAATAACAAAGGTGAACGCTCATTCACTATTCATGATGAATAATATATGAATGACCCGTGAAGGTGTAGACACATGGCGCACTATCTTTTGTTTCCCAATTCACAACCGAATACATTATTCATGATGAATAATATATTAATGACCCATGAAGGTGTAGATACATGGCGCACTATCTTTTGTTTCCCAATTCACAACCAAAATTTGGTTTAATTCATTATGAATATGTATGTGCATCCCCGAATGTCCCACATTCAGTATGAATAACAAATGTGAACGCTCATTCATTATTCATGATGAATAATATAGTATTCAGGATGAATTACACAACATTCATGACGAATAATACACGTGTAACACCCTAAAATAGGGATAACAAAAACTTTCCAAAAATGGAGAAGTGGTATAAAGTTTGCCATAGCAAGAGCCTCCCAAAAAGGGGAAATATACAAATAACCTGTTCAATCACAATTCTGTAATTTAATGGATAAATAAACAACAACCAACTAATCTAATTTCTACATCTAGAAAAGAGATTACAAAAGGGGTGTCATCTATAAACCTAAATCTTCCAACAATAGTTCAAGCGCCAAAATCCCCAAGCTCTTGCTCAAAGCATCTAAACTTGCCTAGGAGTCGCGCCGCTAATACCTGAGATACACATCGACACCAAACAAGTGTTAGGACAAAAAGCCTAGTGAGTCGAACAATAATAAGCATGCATGAACAATTACAATTCTTATCAGCAGTTAACCAGTGTTCAATATATATGGAGTCATTAGGGGAGACCCAAAGCACCAATCGAGTCCACCCCAAGAGTCGACATACCTTGATGCCCTTAACAAGGAACATCCCAAGGCCCGGCACACCCGGAGACTACTCCAAAGGAAAATTCCCCGAATGGTGGAGGTCTAGGCACATACCATCACAGTGGCGCCCAAGACTACATCCTCCTTGTGAACTGACTTGGTTCGTCCAACATAATGCATATAGGAGGTCCTTTAGGTGTATTTCAACCCCAACATATTTCCATACCGCCTATGGGTATAATATTACCATCATATCCTCATGAAGTCCAACAAAAGTCCCAAATGTCAATTATATTCATCATACATATAAATAAGTCACCAAAGTGATATTCCAACTAAAACCATCATAACACACATATATGCATACATTTAACATATCAAGGTACCCATCTTATATATCCATGGGAAAAGCCCCAAATAATGGTACACATAACCTAAAACATAGCATATCACCAACATCCATATTTCCAACCATTTTCATCAAGAAATCCCAAATACTTGAACACATAAAGAATGAAATAACAAATAGAAGATTATGATGTGTATCTAGTTTTAACAAAGGTTTAGTAAACTCACAATCTAGGTTTTGTACCAAAACCTAGAAAAGATGAAAACCCTAGATTTGAGGAGATGAGACTTGAAGTGGATAAGTTGAGCTTTATGAACCCTAGAATTTGTTCTTGAGAGAAGTTAATGCAAGTGTGAAGATCCAACCACCAAGGAGAGTTGTATTTATGAGGGTTAGGGTTTTGAGAGGAAAAGTTCGGTTTGGAAGTCTCCAAAATCGCCAAAGAGAAGAGAGAGTTTGAGAGAAATAAGGTTAAAATCTGATAAGGATTCATTTAAAGCACTGCCCCCCGACGGCGATAGTGTTCGGCGATAGTGCCATTGGCACTATCGCGAGTCACAATCGCGAGCACCCGAAGACCTACGGTACAAACCGCACGATAGTGCCCTCCGCGATAGTGCCATGGCACAATCGTGTGGCACAATCGCGACCATCCCCGAACTCTCGGTACACCTTCGGCGATAGTGCCCTTCGCGATAGTGCCCAGGGCACAATCGCGGGGCACACGAAAACAGCCCGAAACTCAACCGAAAATGATAACGAGCACAAGGATTGCACGATTAAAGATGGTAAATCAATATATGACATTTTAGCATAATTCATGATCATAAAATGCACATAAAGACACATATACACACATAAACGAAATTAATGCAATAAGGGAGACAAAATACTTACCTTATAAATTTACGGATGTTACAATCCTCCCCACCTAAATGGGATTTCGTCCCCGAAATCTTCTCTAAGCAAACAAGTGAGGATAACGCTTCTTCATATCATCCTCGGACTCCCAAGTAATGTTAGCACCTCGATGGTGCTTCCATTGGACTTTAACCATGACTACGTCTTTATGTCGTAACTTCTTCACCTTTGACTCCAAGATCGCCTCCGGTTCCTCAACGCAACGATTCCCATTGTCCACCCGAATTTCTGTCAAAGGGATAACACTTTCCTCCACGGCTAGGCACTTCCGAAGGTAGCATACATGAAATGTAGGATGTATTCCATCCATTTCCGGTGGTAAATCCAATCGGTAGGCTTGTAAACCAATTTTCTCCAAGATGACGAAAGGTCCAAGGAAACGAGGACTAAGCTTCCCACGTTTCCCGAAACGTATGATCCCCTTCCACGGAGACACCTTCAACATGACCCGGTCACCCACTTGAAACTCAACCGGCCTTCTCTTCTTGTCCGCATAACTCTTTTGTTGGTCTTGTGCCGCCTTTAGCCTCTCCCGAATCTCTTTCACCTTTTCCGCCTTCTCTTGCACTAATTCCGGCCCGGCGAAATACTTTTCGCCCGCTTCTAGCCAACAAACTGGGGTTCTACACTTCCGCCCATACAAGGCCTCGAACGGTGCCATTCCGATACTAGAATGGTAATTGTTGTTGTACGCGAACTCTACCAAAGGTAGATGTGAATCCCAACTTCCCCCGAAGTCTATTACACACGACCTCAACATATCTTCTAATGTCTGGACCGTCCTCTCGCTTTGACCATCCGTTTGAGGATGATACGCCATGCTCAAATTTAGTCGAGTACCCAACTCCTTTTGCAAACTAGCCCAAAAGTTCGAAGTGAATCGGCTGTCCCGATCTGATACAATAGATTTCGGAACTCCGTTCCTCGACACCACCTCGTCAATATAAAGCTTGGCCAATTTTTCCATTGGAAAGGTCTCCCGCATTGCAAGGAAATGTGCACTCTTGGTTAGCCGATCAACGACTACCCAAATTGTATCATGGCCTCGCAAGGTCTTTGGTAGCTTCGTCACGAAGTCCATAGTGATGTTGTCCCATTTCCACTCAGGAATGGACAACGGTTGTAAACTCCCATACGGCCTTTGATGTTCCGCCTTGACTTGGAGACAAGTGACACATTTCTCCACATAGTTAGCCACATCTAACTTCATCACCGGCCACCAATAATTTAATTTTAAGTCTCTATACATCTTGGTACTACTGGGATGTATAGAATACTTCGACTTGTGCGCGTCTTCTAGAAGTAATTCCCGATTTCCACCCAACTTCGGCACCCAAATTCGACCTTGAAAGAGTTTAAGCCCGCGACTATCTTCCGTCAAAAGTCCACTTTGATTTACCATGATCTCGGATTTGATATTTTGCTCCTTGAGTGCTTCCACTTGCCACGTCTTGATGCTTTCTACCAAACTTGATACCACGTCGATTCTTGTAAGGGACAATTTAACGCCACCTTCATGGCTCCTCCGACTCAATGCATCCGCCACCACATTGGCCTTACCGGGATGATAGAGTAGATCACAATCATAATCCTTTAGGAGTTCAAGCCATCTTCTTTGCCACATGTTGAGTTCCTTGTGATCCGTGAAAAGAGTACACTTGGTCCCATAAAAGTAGTGTCGCCACAACTTTAACGCGAAAACTACTGCCGCCAACTCCAAATCATGAGTCGGATAGTTCTTCTCATGATCCTTTAATTACCGCGACGCGTAGGCTATTACTTCCCCCTTTGCATTAGGACACACCCAAGCCCCATTTTGGAAACGTCACTAAACACCACAAAGTCTTCCGATCCTTCGGGTAGGGATAAGATCGGAGCTTCGCACAACTTCCTCTTGAGCGTCTGAAAGGCTTGTTCTTGTGCATCGGTCCAAAGAAACTTGACGTTCTTCCTTGTAAGAGAAGTGAGCGGTGTAGCTATCTTGGAAAAGTCTTGGATGAAACGCCGGTAGTAACCCGCCAAGCCTAAGAAGTTTCGAATCTCCGTCGGACTTGTTGGAGGCTCCCAACTCATCATTGCATCGATCTTTGCCGGATCCACCTTCACGCCGTCCTTTGATACCACATGCTCGGACTCATCCTTTGAATATATTAAAATATCGTCGATGAAGACGATAACGGATTTATCCAAGAATGGGCGACACACACGGTTCATCAGATCCATGAATATGGTCGGAGCGTTGGTTAGACCGAAAGGAATCATCAAAAACTCGTAATGGCCGTATCGCGTCCGGAAAGCCGTCTTCGGAATGTCCTCTTTCTTCACTCTCACTTGATGATATTCGGACCGAAGGTCAATCTTCGAGAAACATCCCGCGCCTTGAAGTTGATCAAAAAGGTCGTCGATGCGGGGTAGAGGATACTTGTTCTTCACCGTGACTTTGTTTAACTCCCGATAATCTATGCACATCCGCATGGATCCATCCTTCTTCTTCATGAACAAAACGGTGCTCCCCAAGGTGACGAGCTTGGTCGAATGAAGCCATTCTCCAATAACTCTTGAAGTTGCGTCATCATCTCTTTCATTTCTGTCGGTGCCAAACGATATGGAGCTCGAGCTATCGGAGCCTCTCCCGGAGAGAGATCGATCTCAAATTCCACTTGTCGCTCCGGTGGTAATCCGGGTAAGTCTTCCGGAAAGACATCCGGAAAATCCCGCACGACCTTCACGTTTTCCACCGTCTTCTTCTCCTTCTTCGCGTCCACCACGAATTCTAGATACGAAGGGTAACCCTTTGCTAAGAACTTCCGAGCCTTGAGAGAGGATATTATAGGGTTGCAACCTTTTCCCTTCTCTCCATAGATGATGACCACATTGCTTCCCTCCAAAGGCACTTGAATCATCTTCTTAGAGCAAAAGATGTCGGCCTTGTGCCTTACTAACCAGTCCATGCCTATGACCACGTCAAAACCCCTTATGGCCATAGGTAGCAAATCTACCGCAAAAGGATTCCCATCGATTTCTATAGTGCAATTACAAAAACAGTCTCGGATGATTACTTTATCTCCATTCGCTATTTCTACTACTAACACATCGGGAAGGACACTAATAGGAGTAGTGAATTACTTACAGAAGATTTCCGACAAAAAAGAGCATGTAACACCCGAATCAAATAAAACACGAGTTGGCAAGGAGTTTACTAGGAACGTATCCGAAACGACATCGTCGGTCTCCTTGGCTTCCTCGGTAGTGATTCGAAAGGCTCGACTCGGGGCCCTTGATGGTTGCTTGACTCTAGCCGTCGACCCTACATAATTTCCACCGATTCCTCCCACTAGCATTGGGCAACTCCTCTTCATATAACCCGATTCACCGCACTCATAACATACCGGCCCACGAAGGGAAGATTCTCGAGTCGTGTGGTTCTTCTTACCACACTTGTTACACCTGACTGGCCCGGAGTGAGTTCTGGTAGTGCATGGTCCCTAGTGTTTTGACCCGCACTTGTGGCACCACCGATCCTCACGGCGTTGATCACTCGCTCTTCCATTAGCAAACGGCCTTGATTGACGCACGGGCCCAGATGGCCCTTCCCACTTCCGTTTCTCACCAACATGCCTCTTCTCTTCCTTTTCTGCGTTGATGTCATCTTCAACGAGCAAAGACTCCTCAATAACTTCTTGCAAAGTCGAACACTTAGCATTTCTTACGTTCGTTCGCATACCGGCCGGTAAACCTTGCTGATATGCCTTCATCTTTGATTTTTCATCGGGAACTAGGTGTCCCACCAAGTTCAGTTTCTCCAAAAAGAGTTTGGAGTATTCGGTAATAGACAGGGCCACTTTCTTCAGATCTCGTAACTCCCGATCCAACTTGTCCATCGAACGCTCGCTACAATACTTGTCCATGATCTTCTCTTTGAACACTGGCCAAGTTAGCTTAGCCCAAACTTCAGGAGTGAGGACTGATCGAGTGAGATTCCACCAAATCAAAACCTCTCCCCGAAGTAGTTGAGAAGCAAACTTCACCCGTTGTGAGGGATCACACTCACTTGACTCAAAGGCCATCTCTATTTCCTTGATCCAATACATACAAGCAACCGGGTTATCTGAACCCGCAAACTCCTTAGGGTGGCACCCCAGAAACGTCTTGTAAGTGCACCCCTTAGTCTTCGTCCAAATTCCTTCAGCAGATGGTTCCTCAACCGTTACCACATTTGGTCCACCCGACCCCACAATAATGTTTTCATCCATCGTCTCAGGTTGCCGGTGGCTAGCGTCTCGATCCTCTAGGAGTTTCATGAAAAACTATTGCTGTTGGGTCATGGCCGAAGTCATGGCCAACTGTTGTTGAGACAGAGCCGCATTCATAGCCAACATCATACTATCCCGAAGCCGGGTATCCATGGTAACTTCCGCCAGGATGGAGGTACCTGTGTTGAGGTTCCGGCGCGGAATATGCTCAGGCCCTCCTCCCAAGATTCTGGGTATAGGAATGTCATCGGAGGTTGCCCCCACCGGGGGTCGTACTGCTGCAGATTCCACTTCTGGTTGCCCCTCTGGCATGTCCGATAATCAACTTCGAGTGTTAACCATTGATCACTGCCACACAAGCACGAGAAGGAGATTGAGAAAAGACTAAGCGAGTTTAACTCATTGTACGTACTAATAGTGTTAAGTCTAATTTTGTAGTAATCATTGTATTTATTTTCTAGCCTATACTGTTCTTAATGTTCTATCTGTTTTGTAAAAGGCTAGGGGTATTTAAGTCCCCTTAGAGCCTTTGTTTTGTATCTTTTGAACTTTGGCACTCACATTTTTAATACATCAGTTTACTTTGCGCTTCTCTACTTTCTCTCTCTACTTTCTCTCTCTAAAGATTTAGAGATTCTTGGACTCTCAATTGGTATCAGAGCAATCTAGATCTTGAGAGGATTGAGAGAAATCGTTTTTAGTTACTGAATTTGTAGATTAAGCAGAAAATTTGATTGATTTTCTTGATTTTTCAAGAAAATCTCGTTTTTTGCTTGATTCATCAAATTTGGATAGTTTTCTGGTTAATTTTGTGCGAATTTGATTTGTTTAGATTCATTTTGTGTAATCGATCATTCTTGATTCATATATTTTTGCATAAAAAACATGATTTGATCATTGATTTTGTGTTTTTGTGATTTTCTGGAAACTAGGAGTTCACGTACTGTTCCATTCAAGTTTTTGAGTTTCAGTGTGATTTAAGCGAAATTGTTAGTTGAATTGTGTAAGAAAGTTGTTTTCGTTCATCATTGTGTGAATTTCTTGTTGAAATTTCTTTGTTAGATTCAATCTTACGCGTTTTATTTGTTTTTCTAAAGTTTGCGTTTCATTCATATATGTTTGCGTGTGATTCATATAATCTTGCGCCTCATTCATATATACATAATGCTTTGCGCCTCATTCATGCATTCATATATCTTGTGGTCTAACTCGTGTGTTAGTGAATTTTTCAGGTTCTCGGTTCTAGTCTAATACGCAAACCATCAGTTTGCGTTTCACTCTGTATACGCAAAGTATACTTCGCGATTCTCCCTTCAATCGCAAAGTTCTTCAAACGCAAAGTTCATCAAATGCAAAGTTCTTCGTGCATCAAGTTTTCGCTTCTCTCACAACCCGCAAAGTCTACTCACGCAAAGCTTCATCTTGCGTGTCACTTAGCAAACGTAAAATTCAGTTTGCGTTCCCCTCTGCAAACGCAAAACCTTCTTTATGCTCCTCATTGCATACACAAACCTCTAGTTTGCGCGTCTCCCATACTTGGAAAATTTTCTGAAATTTTCTGATTTTTTCACAAGATGTCTTTGCAAGCACAAATCTACAAAAATGACCACATGATGTCTTTGGGGTCTGATACACGTCCACCAGTACTGATCAATGAGAATGAATTCGAACAGTGGCAGGATCGGTTTATCAACTTCATTGAAAGACAACCAAATGGGGAGAACATGATGAAATCACTGACTCAGGGTCCTATGGAAACACCAAGGAAAGTTGTTCTAGCTACTGCAACCACTGCTGCTACCACTGTTGAGAAAGCTTTAAAGGAATATGATGCTGATGAGATGTTACGACATCAAGCTGATAGCCAGGCCAAATCAAATCTGATTCTTGCTCTTCCTAACTCCATTTATAACAGAATCGATTGCTTCAAACAGAATCCTATGCTGATGTGGACTCAACTTGAAAAGATTATGCTTGGTACTGCAATGTCAACTCAGTTGCGCCAGACTAGGTATATGAACAACTTTGAAAAGTTCAAGGCCAAGGATGAGGAAAGTTTGAAAAATGTTTTTGATCGATTCTGGGCTATTATCAATGATCTCTACAAGATTAAAGTTACCAAGACTGAGTTGGAGGCTAACTTGAAGTTTCTGAACGCTTTACAACCTGAGTGGAACAAGTCATGCCACAGAATGAGAAACGATGTCAGAATCTCAACCATGCCAATTCAGGAGTTATACGAAATCTTGATGACTGATGAATCTATGGTAATGGAGAAGAAGGCAAAAATGGATAAGAAGAACAAATCTCTGTCAGTAGATCCCATTGCTCTTATAGCTAGCCAACTGGCTGAGCAAGCTTTGACCGAATCAGCTTATGATGGATCTACAGATGATGATGGCGAAGCACTCGAAAAGGCCATGATACTTTTGACTCAGCACTATCAGAAGAGATTCAAGCATAGATCTGGTTCAAACAACCTGCGGTTTACTTCTGGTTCTAAAAAGATAGAACCTGGTGCTCCTTCAAAGACATACACTCCAAAGTATGAACCAGCTAAGGTGGTTGAACAAAAGAAAGATGACAAAAAGGTGATAAATTGTTTTAACTGTGGGATGCCTGGACATATAGTTAAGGATTGCAGAGTCAAAGTGGTAAAGGATGTTGCTTTTTACCGAAAGAAGTTGGCTTTAGCTGAAAAGAAGGAAAGTGGAACTATCCTGTTGGCCGAAGAAGAATACTGGTTAGATCATTCGGACAACGAGGCTGAAAATGAAGAAACTGCGGCCATATGCTTTATAGGTGATGACAAATCTGATGATGAGGAAGAGGATACCTCATCTGATGGTTTTGAGGTAATATCTGAGTTTAACTATAATTTCTTTTTATCACAAATGAATGTTTTTATCACTGCTTTGCATGATTTGCGCTCAAAGTTTGTTTCTGAAAAGTTTAAAAATCAAGAAAAGTCCGATTTAATCGATAAACTGCAAATTTCTCTAAAAGATGAAAAGTCAATTTTAATTGATACAAAAGAGAAATTTCAAAAGCAGTTAGTTGATTTAGAAAATTCAAATCAGACTTATCGTGATTCGTTGACTGAACTGACTTCTTCAAATAAAAATCTTTCTGAGAAAATAATTGTTTTAGAAAAGAAATTATATAAAAGAGAACAATTTGAGCAAACTATTTACATGAACAAACAAGGAGTGAAGAAGCTATAAAGGAAAAATGGGGACTTGGTTTCGAAAATCCGCATTTTTTAAATCATGCTAAAAATGAAGTTCCTACTTTATATGAATATGATCACTTTACTCTTGCAAGATATGTTCCTCAGTTTAAATTCTTTTGGACAACTGAGAAACAAATTTTGGAAGATGAAAATGTGAAAAGGATGAAAAATAAGAGGATGGAAATGCCATTTGTTTACACCTCTGAAAATGCAAAGTATTTTCCTGATCAATCTAAGAAATCCAGAAAATTTCAAAATATGTTAAATATCAAATCTTCCAATAAATCTTCATTATCAACAGATTTTGTTGATATTTTTGCTAACACTGATAAGGAAAATGTATCTCCGGTGTCTTATGATACTAAGAAATACATTCCCCCATTAGTGTTAGAAGGTAAGATTGTTGATCTTGAAGATAGATTGGAAGAACAAAATATTCAAACTTGTTTAGAAAACGATTTATTTCTTTTTATAATGAAAACAAGTTTTGAAGATAAAATTTCTTCTGGATTGTCAAAAGATTCTAAGGAAAATACTAAAGTTTTACAAAATATTGGCCATTTGCGTTCCACGTTGGAAACGCAAACTGATAGTTTGCGCATGCAGTTGGACGCGCAAAGCTCAGTTTGCGCCTCCAATGGGAAGCGCAAACCTCCTCCAGACTTGCGCAATTTTGAAAATATTCACTCCGAGGCTAGTTCTTCAATGTCAAATGCTAAGACTGATTTCTTTGATAAAGTTTCCTCTTCTGATTCAATTATTGATAATTCTTTACTGGTAAATGCTCAATTTTATAAAAAGAAGCGTAAAAGAAGAAGATCAAAGAAGTCAAAGAAACATGATACTGTCTTATCTGAAAATTCTAATGTTTCTGATTTTTCTTCTTCAGATCGGACTGTGAGGAAATCACCAAGGCAGATTTGGAGGATGAAACAGCAAATTTTAGAATCTGAACTGTTAGGAGTTAAATGTGTAGACAATCTTTGTGATACTGATACATTTGCTACATGTAATAAAAACTCAAAATACTCTTTTCAGCAAATGTTTGATATATCAAAGAATATCTCAAATGCTTCTTCTAGTTCTGATTCTGATAATTGTCTTTTATCTTCTAATCATAATTGTTTTCATTCTTGCATGAAAAATAAATCTGTGAAAAATAAAAGGCATAAATCTAACAAGGGACCCATAAGCATATGGGTACCTAAAAAGGTGTAGTTTCTGTGTGTGCAGCTAAGTCATTTATGGTATCTAGACTCGGGATGTTCAAAACATATGAGTGGCAACAAATCACTTCTGTCTAATTTTAAAGATAAATGTTGCGGTCGTGTGAAATTTGGCAACTGTGAGACAGCTCCGATTCTTGGTTATGGTGATCTAGTTCAGGGTAACATAACTGTAAAAAGAGTAAGCTACGTCGAGGGTCTAAGTCACAACCTTTTCAGCATAGCACAGTTCTGCGATAAAGACCTTGAAGTCAACTTCAAATCCAAAAGAGTTGCAGTGAAGAATGATAATGGCAAGGATCTTCTGGTGGGAAAAAGACACTCAAATTTGTATACCATTGATCTTTCCAAGATCAAAATTCCTTCAGATATCTGCTTGCTTTCTAAAGCTTCAGTTCAAGAAAGTTGAATTTGGCACAGACGTTTAGCTCATCTCAACTTCAAGTATATGGATCGCCTGGTCAAGAATGATTCAGTGAGAGGTCTTCCAGTTCTCCGTTTCCAGAAAGACCATCTATGCCAAGATTGTGAGAAAGGAAAAATGAAGAAAGCTCCTCACAAGCCTAAACCTGAACACTGCACGTCGGCTATTCTTGATCTTTTGCATGTTGATTTGTGTGATCCGATGAAGACGAAGAGTTTAGGACATAAGAAATATATTTTGGTGATTGTTGATGATTACTACAGATATACATGGATAAAATTTCTGAAGTCAAAAGACGAGACTCCTGAAGTACTCATCAATCTCATCAAGACAACTCAGACAAATAAGCAGAAGCAAGTGAAAGTGGTAAGATCTGACAATGGCACTGAATTCAAAAATAGTACTCTTCAGGCATTCTATGAATCTCAAGGAATACAACAACAATTTTCTGTTGCACGTACTCCGCAACAGAACGGTGTTGTTGAAAGAAGAAACAGAATGCTTGTTGAGTCCGCCAGATCAAAGCTTGCTTATTCAGGTCTACCTTTGTCTTACTGGGCTGAAGCAGTATCAACTGCTTGTCATACACAGAATAGATAAATTCTGCATCGTCGTTTCAACAAAACACCGTATGAACTTATGAACGGGATCAAACCGAACATCAAGTATTTCAAGTCATTCGGGTGTAAATGCTACGTTCTGAATGACAGGGAGAATCTCAACAAGTTTAGTCCAAAGGCAGACGAGGGTGTATTCGTGGGTTATTCTTCAAACTCTGCTGCTTATAGAGTTTTTCTGATCTCTGCAAGAAAGGTCATAGAGAGTGTCAATGTAAAATTTGACGAAGCTGCTGATTTGGTTTCTAGTCACTCAGACTCAGAACCCGCTTTTACTGAAAATTCAGTTTCTGAACAAGACAGTTCAGAACTTGCTCTTTCACCAGATAACCAGGATTCTTCTACTCCCTCACCTATTCTTTCTGATCTTGATTTTCTGTTTGAAAATTTTTATGATGATATGCCTAGATCTAACTCTGAAAATGTTTCTAATGTTTTGAATCAGGAAACTGAGAGCTCATCTATTCCAAATTCCGCTGCATCTATCTCTGACAATGATGTTGCTCCAGTCTCTCCTATTCAACAAGAACCGGCACAACAAGATTTTGTTCAATCGGAAACTGAGCCTATTCATGAAGAACATACTCAAGAAGTGTCTATTCAAGAAGTGTCTATTCAAGATCAACCTGTTCAAAAGGAATCACTTCAGGAAGAAGTACAGAATGATGTTATTCAAAAAATTGTTCCTGAATCTGATTCAGAGATTGTTGAGATACCTCCTCCTCAAGTTGAAACTATTTCTATCTCTTCATCTGATGTAGAAGTTTATGAACCTCCCTCTCTTCAATTAGAAGTGGTTCAAGATGTAATTGATCCTCTCCTTCATACAACAAAATGGACAAGATCTCATCCAATTCATCAAATTATTGGAGATCCTCAAGCTAGTGTTTCTACACGCTCCAAGTCGGCTACTTCCAACGAATGTCTCTTCACTTGCTTCCTAAGCAAGATTGAACCTACAAAAGTTTCTGAAGCGTTGGAGGACCCGGATTGGATTATTACTATGCAAGAGGAGCTCAATCAATTTGATATGCTCAAAGTATGGAGACTTGTACCAAGGCCGAAAGGAAAAAGCATAATTGGTACAAAGTGGATATTCAAGAACAAAAAGGATAAAGATGGTATCGTCGTGCGGAACAAAGCAAGATTGGTAGCCAAAGGATATCGACAAGAAGAAGGTATTGACTACGATGAAACATTTGCACCCGTTTCCAGATTGGAAGCTATCCGAATGTTTCTTGCCTTCGCTGCTTATCGCAATTTCACAGTATATCAAATGGACGTCAAGACTGCATTTCTCAATGGCAAGCTAAAAGAAGAAGTATATGTATCTCAGCCAGAGGGATTTGTTGACAAAGATCGTCCAGATTATGTATATTTTCTCGATAAAGCACTGTATGGTTTGAAACAAGCTCCACGGGCGTGGTATGACGAGTTGTCAGCTTTCTTGGTCAAATCCGGCTTCACCAAAGGATCTATCGATACTACTCTTTTCATTTATAGATCTAATCTTGATATCTGCTTAGTACAAATATACGTAGATGATATTATTTTCGGTGCGACTAACAAATCTTTGTGTACTTGGTTTTCTGATTTAATGACCTCTAGATTTCAGATGAGCATGATGGGAGAAATCAACTTCTTCCTTGGCTTACAAGTGAAGCAACTTCCAGATGGAATATTCATCAATCAGTCAAAGTACGTATTTGACATTTTGAAGAAATTCAAGATGGACAAATCTACTTCAATCGGAACACCGATGGCTCATGGTGCCAAACTCGGACTCGATCCAGATGGAAAAGTTGTGGATCAAAAGACATACAGAGGGATGATCGGATCGCTGATGTATCTAACTGCCAGTCGCCCGGACATAATGTTCTCCATGTGCTTGTGTGCCCGATTCCAAGCTAAACCAAAAGAATCTCATCTTTTAGCAGTCAAACGCATTTTTAGTTATATTAAAGAAACTCCTTATTTAGGATTATGGTATCCTAAAAGTTCTGACTATAATTTGATTGCTTATTCAGATGCAGATTTTGGTGGTAATCAATTGGACAGGAAGAGTACTTCTGGTCATCTTCAGTTTTTAGGTGACAGACTGATAAGTTGGGCGTCGAAAAAGCAAAACTGCGTTTCAATATCAACAGCCGAAGCTTAATACGTCGCTGCAGCTAGTTGTTGTGCTCAAGTGCTCTGAATGAAAACGCAACTTTGTGATTACGGGATGCTGTACAAGACAGTGCCAATATATTGTGACAGCAAGTCTGCAATTGCAATATCAGTCAATCCAGTCCAGCACACCAAGACCAAGCACATTGACATGAGATACCATTTTATAAAACATCACGTGGAAGAAGGTACTATTGAATTATATTTTGTACCAACTGAATATCAACTTGCTGATATCTTTACAAAAGCCTTAGATGAAAAACGTTTCAATTTTTTGCTTTCAAAATTAGGCATGTTGAATTTAAAAGTTTAAATCTTTGCAAATTTTACTCTATAAAATAAAATTTTACAGATTTTCATTCTTTTGAATAAAACGTATGTCTAGGATCTTTTACAAGTTCTTTGTTTATATTATAGTTTTATATGTTCGAATTTCAAGTCTTACAAAAGTCGATAAGTTAGCAACATGTTTGTAGCTTTTAATACTGCTTTAAAGATATGTGAGTCTGAATTTTTTATAGTTTACTTTGCTTAGACTAACTAAATGATCAGAATTATAGATCGGAATGAAAATATGGGCTAAGCATTTAGACATTGATCTGAGTGATTGAGATGAATAATAAATTCTTAAAATACAGAAATCTTTGGGTTTAAAAGTTTGTACCTGTGACCTTTCTAGTTTGGGAAAGTAAGTTCCGTGGGATGCTCGACATCTGGTCCCCTAAGGTCATTTGGTCTGGGAGTGATCGAACAGAAATCCTTCTATAGAACCAGGTCGAAAGTCATGTTTTACTGGTATGAATGGGTTTAGGATGTGTCGATGTAGCCTTTCTGATCCGGGAAAGTAAGTTCCAAGGGGTGCTTGACACCTAGTCCCCTAAGGCCAACTGGTCTGGGAGTGGCTGACCCAAATCCTGTAATAGGTTCAGATAGAAAGTTACGTTTACGGCATGTTCTTTACTTAATGAACTCTCTGATTAAAAGATGCCCAAGTGCACACGCTTAAAAGATGCCAAAGAGCACACTCATGTTAAGATGCCAATGTGCACACTGCTAAAAAGATGCCAATGAGCACACATCTCATGATACTTATGATATGTTTGAGTTGTGATAAACCTGTAAATTTGTGAAAGTCTTAATTTTTGATGACTTAGTGTCAGTACATGCAAAGTTTTCTATAATAATTTTAGAACTGCATTTTTCTTGAAGCTAATTGAAGTTCACATGCGAGCACACTGAATAGACAAATGGAAGTTTTTGAAACTGAACATGTCTTAACTTGATATGCAATTATACTTGGTCTTGCATCCAACAACATATTCTTGATTTCAACTGATTGATAAATCTGTGAAATTTTACTGAGTAGATTTTAATTTGTTTAGTGTTTAAAATTTTATATGTTCAGTTGTTACAAAATTTATATTCAATATGATCATCTTTCATACTGATGTCTTTATGTTTGAGTATCTGTATTTTTTGTATGTGATCTGTGCAATTTTCAAGGGGGAGAGCTTATCTGAAAAAGTTATCTGATCCTTTCTGTGTTTGAGGGGGAGTAAGTAAGAAAATTATCTGTGCTGATCAGAAGATAAACAGATTTTGCTTCGAGAAATCAAGATGTTTCTGAAAATGTTCATGAAGTTGAAGAATCTGAAGCTGCAAATGACATGAGGACATTCTTTGCTAACTTCATAGAGATTAATTCTGATGATGATGAAGATGTCAGGATTGAAAAGATATGTCAAGTCAATGAAGAAGACTGTGATGACATCGTTATCATATCAGATACAGAAGATGACTCAGTGTTCATGGATGCGAAAGACGAAGAAGAAGCATATTTGTTATAAAGTGATCTTCATGCTCATGATGAGATTCCTGAATCAGCTAATGTCACATCTACTCCTGTTGCTAGTTCAGCTCCGACTACCACTATTCCTTCAAGATCATTTGAAGTTGGTCAGTCGTCAAGAGCAGAAGCTGATGTTCCACCTTCTGATTCTGTAATTCCACCATCTATTCTAGAAGAAGGACCAGCTTTATCTAGACGTCAAAGACAAAGGAATTTGCAACGTAGATATTTGGCATCAAGGCAAAGATCAGCCTTTCTAGAAGACACTCAGAGAAACATCTTTGTCTCTAGAAGAAGGCCGATTAACATCTATGCAATCCTTGGAGTAGAGAAAGAGTCAGATGCCTATCAATATGAGTACTTGATGTTCATTAAGTGCCAGCGCAAAAGGAATAATACCGTGTCTTCTCAACACTTGATTGTTCGAGTCATCAGTGTCACAATCAACAAGTTTGTGAATATCTGGTATCCTGATTTTGAAGTTGAAAGAAGAGACTACAAGCGGTATAAATTTTCAGAGGCAGACTTCACTGACCCTTCTATAGATGATATTGAATTCTTATATGATCACTTCAGGAATCTATATCATAGAACACAGGATATTTCACAAGCTTTGTTCGTCATTAAAAGATTCATACGACGACAAATCCGATTCTACAGGGTTTTTGACTTTCAGATGGCTGTCGAAAGTTTTCAACCGCTTGTTAATCTTCTCAGGCCCAACCGAAGCTTACCGAACTTAGAGTCTTATCCTATTCTCACCATTGTTGAAGATCCATATGGAGTTGTGTACAAGAATGGCTCTAATGAAAAATGCTTTCTCAGGTTTGAAGAAATTGCACATTTCTCCGATGGAACCTTAAAGGTGATCAAGCTTCAGCTGGATCAACGTCTGAAGGAGGCCAAAAGAAGATTTTTGGAATCAAGAGAAAATGCATTCCTGGTTGATAATGATGAAATCCGACTTCTCCAGAAGACATTAGATTCAATTCAAGAGAGATTGAATCTCCGCTCAACTCTAAGACGACTGGAAGTTTTAGTTGGTTTGAATAGACTTCGTCAACGAGAAGAGCGTCAGTGATTCTCCAAAGTCGCCTGGTTGGTCTATGCTGTTTTTGAAGATTGTTTTTGAAGACCACGGCGCCAATGATTACTAAGGGGGAGATTGTTAAGTCTAATTTTGTAGTAATCATTGTATTTATTTTCTAGCCTATACTGTTCTTAATGTTCTATCTATTTTGTAAAAGGCTAGGGGTATTTAAGTCCCCTTAGAGCCTTTGTTTTGTATCTTTTGAACTTTGGCACTCACATTTTTAATACATCAGTTTACTTTGCGCTTCTCTACTTTCTCTCTCTAAAGATTTAGAGATTCTTGGACTCTCAAATACCTTCATCAATTATTATAATAATAGTAGACCAAGCATGCTCACGTAACAATGCATTCATAATAGCAGTAGCTAAGTGAAATTATGAACGAACCATACACAAGAATTCTTGTCACCATCATCACAACTTTCAATTACAGTAATTCTGTAATCGTACGCTCTCCCCACCTAGGATTTCTACCCCAAGTGGATAGTGAAGTCATAAAGTCTAAAGCTTAAGTCTAGATACGCTAAACCATACCTAGTTCACTTAAACTTGGCTTTGATACCAACTTGTAACACCCTAAAATAGGGATAACAAAAACTTTCCAAAAATGGAGAAGTAGTATAAAGTTTGCCATAGCAAGAGCCTCCCAAAAAGGGGAAATATACAAATAACCTGTTCAATCACAATTCTGTAATTTAACGGATAAATAAACAACAACCAACTAATCTAATTTCTACATCTAGAAAAGAGATTACAAAAGGGGTGTCATCTATAAACCCAAATCTTCCAACAATAGTTCAAGCGCCAAAATCCCCAAGCTCTTGCTCAAAGCATCTAAACTTGCCTAGGAGTCGCGCCGCTAACACCTGAGATACACATCGACACCAAACAAGTGTTAGGCCAAAAAGCCTAGTGAGTCGAACAATAATAAGCATGCATGAACAATTACAATTCTTATCAGCAGTTAACCAGTGTTCAATATATGTGGAGTCATTAGGGGAGACCCAAAGCACCAATCGAGTCCACCCCAAGAGTCGATATACCTTAATGCCCTTAACAAGGAACATCCCAAGACCCGGCACTCCCGGAGACTACTCCAAAGGAAAATTCCCCGAATGGCGGAGGTCTAGGCACATACCATCACAGTGGCGCGCAAGACTACATCCTCCTTGTGAACTGACTTGGTTCGTCCAACATAATGCATATAGAAGGTCTTTTAGGTGTATTTCAACCCCAACATATTTCCATACCGCCTATGGGTATAATATTACCATCCTATCCTCATGAAGTCCAACAAAAGTCCCAAATGTCAATTATATTCATCATACATATAAATAAGTCACCAAAGTGATATTCCAACTAAAACCATCATAACACACATATATGCATACTTTTAACATATCAAGGTACCCATCTTATATATCCATGGGAAAAGCCCCAAATAATGGTACACATAACCTAAAACATAGCATATCACCAACATCCATATTTCCAACCATTTTCATCAAGAAATCCCAAAACTTGAACACATAAAGAATGAAATAACAAATAGAAGATTATGATGTGTATCTAGTTTTAACAAAGGTTTAGTAAACTCACAATCTAGGTTTTGTACCAAAACCTAGAAAAGATGAAAACCCTAGATTTGAGGAGATGAGACTTGAAGTGGATAAGTTGAGCTTTATGAACCCTAGAATTTGTCCTTGAGAGAAGTTAATGCAAGTGTGAAGATCCAACTACCAAGGAGAGTTGTATTTATGAGGGTTAGGGTTTTGAGAGGAAAAGTTCGGTTTGGAAGTCTCCAAAATCGCCAAAGAGAAGAGAGAGTTTGAGAGAAATGAGGTTAAAATCTGATAAGGATTCATTTAAAGCACTGCCCCCCAACGGCGATAGTGCCCGGCGATAGTGCCATTGGCACTATCGCGAGTCACAATCGCGAGCACCCGAAGACCTACGGTACAAACCGCGCGATAGTGCTCTCCGCGATAGTGCCATGGCACAATCGCGTGGCACAATCGCGACCATCCCCGAACTCTCGGTACACCTTCGGCGATAGTGCCCTTCGCGATAGTGCCCAGGGCACAATCGTGGGGCACACGAAACAGCCCGAAACTCAACCGGAAACGATAACGAGCACAAGGATTGCACGATTAAAGATGGTAAATCAATATATGACATTTTAGCATAATTCATGATCATAAAATGCAAATAAAGACACATATACACACATAAACGAAATTAATGCAATAAGGGAGACAAAATACTTACCTTATAAATTTACGGATGTTACAACACGAATTCATGAATCGTGAATTATTCATCCTGAATGTTGTATTATTCATCCTGAATGATACATTATTCGTGATGAATAACACCTGAATGATCTGTGAAGATGTGGAGACGTGACGCACTCTCTTTTGTTCCCCGGTTCACAACAGAATTTCTCGATAGGTTCTCGATTCGTCTTGATGGGTGTTGGGTTACGGTGCTGAAGAAACGTGATGTCTTACGACGTTGAAGAAAGTGTTGAAGAAAGTGATGTTGAGTTACATACTTACGGTGTCGAGGCGTTGTACAAACTTGAACGTACATAAATATTCATAATGAATATAACACATATATAGCATTTCACGTAAAAAACGGTTAAAACGACAAAAAAAAAACTATATCGATATGGATGTTATATCGAAGAACACAAAATTCTCGTTTTTTTGATGTAATTTGTTTGATTAAAATATTAGTAATTTTTAAGATAATTTATTTTAAACTTTAATTGGGTAAAAAAAATTTAATTAAAAAAGAAAATAAAAGGTCAAATATGGTAGCCTTGTATTTAAATTTTCTTTCATTTTTACCCCTAAACATTTTAAAATTAAAAACTCTATTTAATATGAGTTGTTGGGTCAAAAGAGATCAAGTGACTGAGATTTGTCCTCACGTGCACAATGAAAAATGAGTTTTCATTTGAACTTTTCTCTCTCTCTCTCTATATATATATATATAGAGAGAGATTTTTGAAGTATTAAACTTAAAAAAAAGTTAAGTTTTTATATTTATTTTATACAATAAAATCCATATCGTTAGCCACGTCAGCAAATAATGCTGACTTGTAAGCCACATAAATAATCATGTCAGCATGGTAACCGGGTAAGGGTTAAACCGGTTATCTAGGTGTAACATCCCGATTTCGAAAAGTTATCGTTTCAAGCTAATACAGAACTCGGTAATTTAAGGGAAAAATAAGATATTGGATTTTGGACTTGAATCCTAGATTTTATAGTCTATATGGATGAAGGATTCAATTACGAGTCCAACGGTTCTTTCCGGAGCAAAAACGGAGCTATAACGAAGAAGTTACGGCCAAAACAGTGAACGAGGGGAAAACCGGGTAAACAGTGCATCTCGCGACTTATGCGCGACTTGCACTAGCGGCATAAGTCGCGAAACCCTCCTGATCGAGCTTAAATCGCGATTTTCAGCCCCAAACTTCATTTCTTCATATCTTTCTCATCCTAGCTCCGATTTCAGTGATTCAAGTTGCCACGGTTTCGTTTTTGAGAGCTCTTCAAGGATCTAGAAAGAGATTGGAAGTATATTTTAGTATTCTAGAGTATTTTGCGGTGGTAAGCTCCTTATCTCTCCCTATTCATCTTCTTCACCAAAGTTTTCTAGGGTTTCATCCACCCTTTGTTCTCCCTTTCGTAGATTGTAGGTTTGTAACCATTTTGGGAACTAGAGGTGTTTTGGTTGGTGAATTTAAGCTTGGGTTAAGGTAATCTTCTATTATCTTCGTTTTTGGAAGTTAGGATTTCGGTATCACTTGAGGTATTCATGTATAAGGTTGGGAAACGATTCTTGTGGTTGATTATGATTATTTATGGTGGAATATGTATATTTATGGTTGGAACCTTGTGGATCTAGGGTTTTGAAGATTTGGTTTGAAGAACCAAGTTTCTTCAAGGAAAGCTCTAAGTGGGTAAAATCTAGATTTAGTCTAAATCTAGCAAGGTGAGTTTACTAACCTTTGTTAAAACTAGATACACATCATTATCTAATACTTGTTAATATTAATGCATTTCTCAAATGTTCATGGTTATTGTTCGAGTATTTGGGGATTTACCTATGGATTTATGTATATGAAAGTTACCATGATTTATATGTGTATATCTTGGTATGTTGATGATTCCTGCTTGGAATGCCTTTTGGCGACGTTACATTCTCGTGATGGATTTGGTTGATATTTGGGTTAAGTGTTAAAATTGCATGATTAGGATGGTAATGTTGTGTTCATGACTGATATATGAATATGTTGGGTTGTAACACATCTTGAGACCTCCTATTTGCATTATGTGGACGAACCGAGTCAGTGATTCACTATAGGAATGTAGGTGGGTGACATTTGGGGAATTTCCTAAGCGGTAGCCTCCTATGTGCCTAGACCTACGCCGTCGGGGAATTTCCTAAGCGGTAGTCCCCGGTGCGTGTCGGGCCTTTGGGTTGCCAGTGAAAGTGGCTTCACGGTGCATTGCCTCTTTGGGTGAACCAGATTTGGAGATATGGGTCGCTCCCGTTGATCCACATCTACGTGATTAAATTATTAATTGCTGATAAGAACTGCAACTGTTTCTGGCATGTTTTTACTTGTACAACTCACTAGGCTTTTTGGTCTAACACTTGTTTAGTGTCGATGTATATCTCAGGTATTAGCGGCGCTGCTCCTAGGCAAGCTTAGATGCTTTGGACGAGAGCTTGGGGTTACGGAACTTGGACTATTTTTGAGAAGCCTTGGGTTTATAGATGACACCCCTTTTGTAATCTCATTTCTAGATGTAGATATTAGATTAGTTGGTTGTTGTTTATTTAATCCGTTAAATTACAATTGTGATTAAACAGGTTTATTTGTATATTTCCCCATTTTTGGGAGGCTCTTGCTATGGCAATTTTATACCACTTCTCCTCTTTTGGAAATTTTTTGTTATCCCTATTTTTAGGGTGTTACAAGTTGGTATCAAAGCTCTAGTTTAAGTGAACTAGGCATGAATGTAAGATGTCTAGACTTAGACTGAGTATGTTAGGCAATGATTGTGAGATGGGTAGAATTTCTAAGATGGGTTAGTCTTAGAGTCGACGGAAACTATGGTTATCAAGCGTTGTGGCGATGGTAATGAGAACCTTTATGTATTATATGTTCATAATCTCACCTAGCTAATGTTATTATGAGGATATTTATACGTGATGGTGCTTGAAGTGTCGTTACTATGACAATTGGTAATGTAGTAGTACGTTCTCTTGTGCTTGGTTTACTAATGTTATGATATTTGGCAGATGTAGTAGTACGTATCCTTCGTGTTCAATTCTGTTAACCTCCTCCTTATTCATTCTCGTGCTTACGTGAACTGCCTTGGTATGTCGACCGTTGGGGAGGTAAGAAAGTTTCTGAATGGGTAACTATTAGTAAAAATTAATGATTTTATTATTCGTTACTTGGAGTGACGGTAAGTATGATGATTGCATTAAGTGGACAGTTTCGAGTCGGATTAGAACCATAGACTTTTTGAATCGATGTATTCGAGGAGAAATTGTGAAGTGAACCTATGAAGTCTGTGATCTTTGCCTTAAGATGTTGAGCATCTGGATGACGATAGTTTAACTAGAGAAATCAAGGAGCATGAGTTCAAGCTGATTTATGAAAACGGTGCACATGCCAAAATGTCTATTTTAAAGTGTTTACATGTTTTATATGAAAATTGTTAACTGCTAATCATCTGATAAGTTTTGGTTAATTGGAAGTATTCAGCTTTATAAACTTATAGAACACCCACATTTAGGATTTTGAGCATTTTGATAAATAAATCATATAATTTGAGTATTTAAACGATTTATTGCATGGAGCATATTTTGAGTATAAATGCATTTTATTAGGTGTCATGGGATGACTTGAAAGGATAAATGGTATAAACCCACTTGGAAAATATTTTGTTCCAATCTAAATCATGTTGGAGTTATTCGTGTGTGTTGAAGCATGGGTTGCATTATTTTGGGTCATTTACATTTGAATTAAGTTTATGATTTTCAACGTTGGGTCTTTGGATTTTGTTGGGTCTTGGGGACACTTGTCCTGTTTTGATAGCTCATTGTAGAGCGCTTGATTATGATTTGTATTTATTGCATCTTATTTGGGAATTTCATGTTTTGGAATGCGTTAGTTCATTCGTTTTGAGTCTGATTTATCTCTCTTATGCTATAATCTTAGAAACTTGAGTTTACTCATATTTTGGTGTTTATTTTATAAAGCTTACTCGAATTTCATTATTCAAGCATTACCAGTATTCTCATTTTGAATAAGTGTGGGATTTCATTATTCCTTGAAAGAATATTTTGGCGTTGAGGCATCCATTTATAAAATGCATATTATTAGTAAATGAGTTGTTCTCTTACTTTGTTAAATAAATCATTTTGATATATTTCTTTGACGATGTAATACATAAATGGAGGTCATTTACATAATTGTCCATTTGGTGCATACGATTTTATAAACCGTTGGAAAATGCATGTCATTGAACTATGAGTCGTTTTCGAAATATGAAGAGAAAGAGTTCATTTGGAAAACATTTTGTTTCAACCAATGAGAAGTTTTTGGTTAATTACCTTTTGGGTCGTGGTGGTTGCATAATTGTTGGTCAAACGTATTTCGATGCCTCTACTGCATTTTATTGGGTATTTATGTAAAATGTTGGGTCGTTGGCTCGGTTTTAACTAAATGGAGTCTTGAGGAAGTTTGTCCGGTTTAAAAACAGTGGTGGAAATTTTATTAGCGTCCAGTGGTATTGTTTCCCCTTTGAGTTAGTGGGAGCAGTTCAGTTGCACATATCATGTATGCATATTTTATTGGAAATTTCCGTCATGGTATTTCAGCCAATGTTTTAGAACGATGAGAGCATGGTTATATTTAGCTTTGAACTCGAAAACGACATAAATTATTTCATGTTTTAACCGGGTGCATACGCATACCAATCTACTAGCTTTGTGAAATAAACGGTCGCATGCAAGTTTTGTTGTGAAATCTTATTTTGTGCCGCATTGGGACTAAAAGAGAGAAAACTTTAAGAGTCCGATATTATGAGCATGTTGTTTTGGGTTTTGCAAACATTTTATTTATACAGTTTGGAATTAAACTAAATTACTCTTACAATTACTCAAATCGCATGCATATGTCTTTACTAAATTTTGGGGAATAAACCGATGTATGCGAGTCTCGTTGAGAAATTTTATTTCATTACATCGCATGGTTAAATGTGAATCCTTGGGATTTAATTTAGTAAATATCCCCGTATGCAGTTTTGTACAAACGTTTTGTTATACACTGTTTCAGTACATAAAACTACTTGTCATGTGTGACACAACTTTATATATATTGGGACCACAACGGTTCCTTTAGAAAAGATTGTTAAAGATATCTTTCGTTGGTGTCAGTATCACCTTGATTATTGATCAAATATTTTCTGGAACGGTTTTACGCGTGTAACGGTTGTGACCAATTTGTACACCTACCGAGTAAAAGGTAGCAGACTTTATTGTATAATTAATCTTTATAAAGCTTTTATATGTAAAGGTTTTATAAAAGTTAAACTGGTATAGTAGTTTAAAAACCTTGAACTTATTAGAGCTATAGATGTAAGCCCTTGTTAGAGGTTATGCTTAAGGACTGAATGAGTCCTCAGAGCTTGAAGTGTTGGAGGACCTGACTTACGGTCAGTTTTGGGACTATAAATCTCATCTTGGTGATCTAGTCGTGCAGAAGAATTTGAGGCGTTAGACTTATACTTTCTTCCAGTTAGTTAAGTAATGATATTTATGCTTTGTTAAACCTGCGGGTTAAAACCGTGTACGGTTGATTGGGTATGGTTGGTTTTGAAATTGTGGATTTATGGTACGACGACATGCTATGTATCTATGGTGTATCACCTTAATGGGTATCTGTGAACATTGATGATGTTATGTGGGCTAGTAAGGATGTTTGATTTGGGTGATCATTTCCAATAGTAGGTGTCAACTTTGAATCGACATTACTAATCGGGAATGAAATATTTGGTAGTATACCCATGTTGGTAGAATGGCCATTCCGAGGTTAGGTGTCGACACTCGATTTCGAGGACAATAAATGTTGGTGTGCTTCAGTGTACTTCCGTTAGATATAGTGTGTCTGCAGGTCAAGCGGTAACATTAAGGAAATTAGATGTTGTTGATTAAGAATCAATCATTGGTGTGTTGATAATTGTCAAGACTTTCGCTGATTTGGCAATCGATGCTTGAGCGCATGGCGGGAGTTGTGTAACCTTGGAGTTTGGGGTTAAGCGGCTATCTGTAGAGCGTAATGGTATGTTTCTGGTGGAAATACAATGTTTGGGTCTATGGAAGTGTGGGAGCTCTTGCAGACATTGTGTCTGGGTTAGCTTTGAGGAATGAATTTAGAGGTTGCGATGGTGCGGACCAAACTATTTGTTAGGAAATTTCGTCAAAGGACAATAACTATTTGGTAGTAATGTTTATTGGCGACATTTGGTGAGAATGTCGAAGTAGACTTTAAAGTATAAATCATTTATTGAAGAGACCTTGATGCGTCGTATTTAGAGGTATCGAAGGGATTGTTTGCCTTGGAGTATTTTCGGTGGAAAGGACTAGATAAGGTCGTAAATTGCTTTCGGGATAATATGAGCAATCTAAGGTTAGGAGACAACCGAGATTTAACGATTAAGAAAATGATTAATCAATAGTTGGATCGTTTCTACGGAAATTGTTGTGTTAGTAAAAAGCAAGAAAAGAGTGTAATGTGATTCAATGAAGGGCTATTAGAGGTGTGTAAGGTCAATTTCACTCTGGGGTACCATTGGTGAGAGTGGTTAGCTCAGAGTCGTAAGTTATCTTGAGGTGTTATGTTCGATCTAAGGTTGGAAGGCAACCGAAAATTTATTGATGGGGAAAATGAATTGATAAGGACTCGATGCTCTTTACGTCATCGGAAAGGTGCATTGAACCTTATAATTTGAGTTCATGGCGGCTTGTTATGTGGAATTCAGTGGCAACGTCAACGGGATTTAATTGGGATCGAATATGAGGTGAAGTTTAGTGAAAGCATTCCTTTTGTATAGGAAATCAATCGATCTTTCCAAGTGCGATGTTGGGTGCTTGGTGGTGCCAGATTTCGAGGACGAAATCTCTTTTAAGGTTGGGAGGATTGTAACATCACGATTTCGAAAAGCTATCGTTTCAAGCTAAAACAGAACTCGCTAATTTAAGGGAAAAATAAGATATTGGATTTTGGACTTGAATCCTAGATTTTATAGTCTAGATGGATGAAGGATTCAATTACGAGTCCAACGATTCTTTCCGGAGCAAAAACGGAGCAATAACGAAGAAGTTACGGCCAAAAAGTGAACGAGGGGAAAACCGGGTGAACAGTACATCTCGCGACTTACGCGCGACTTGCACTAGCGGCATAAGTCGCGAAACCCCCCTGATCGAGCTTAAATCGCGATTTTTAGCCCCAAACTTCTTTTCTTCATATCTTTCTCATCCTAGCTCCGATTTCAGTGATTCAAGTTGCCACGGTTTTGTTTTTGAGAGCTCTTCAAGGATATAGAAAGAGATTGGAAGTATATTGTAGTATGCTAGAGTATTTTGTGGTGGTAAGCTCCTCATCTATCCCTATTCATCTTCTTCACCAAAGTTTTCTAGGGTTTCATCCACCCTTTGTTCTCCCTTTCGTAGATTGGAGGTTTGTAACCATTTTGGGAACTAGAGGTGTTTTGGTTGGTGAATTCAAGCTTGGGTTAAGGTAATATTCTATTATCTTCATTTTTGGAAGTTAGGATTTCGGTATCACTTAAGGTATTCATGTATAAGGTTGGGAAACGATTCTTATGGTTGTTTATGATTATTTATGGTGGAATATGTATATTTATGGTTGGAACCTTGTGGATCTAGGGTTTTGAAGATTTGGTTTGAAGAACCAAGTTTCTTCAAGGAGCTCTAAGTGGGTAAAATCTAGATTTAGTCTAAATCTAGCAAGGTGAGTTTACTAACCTTTGTTAAAACTAGATACACATCATTATCTAATACTTGTTAATATTAATGCATTTCTCAAATGTTCATGGTTATTGTTCGAGTATTTGGGGATTTTTCTATGGATTTATGTATATGAAAGTTACCATGATTTATATGTGTATATCTTGGTATGTTGATGATTCCTGCTTGGAATGCCTTTTGGCGACCTTACATTCTCGTGATGGATTTGGTTGATATTTGGGTTAAGTGTTGAAATTGCATGATTAGGATGGTAATGTTGTGTTCATGACTGATATCTGAATATGTTAGGTTGTAACACATCTTGAGACCTCCTATTTGCATTATGTGGACGAACCGAGTCAGTGATTCACTATAGGAATGTAGGTGGGTGACATTTGGGGAATTTCCTAAGCGGTAGTCTCCTATGTGCCTAGACCTCCGCCATCGGGGAATTTCCTAAGCGGTAGTCCCCGGTGCGTGTTGGGCCTTTGGGTTGCCAGTGAAAGTGGCTTCAAGGTGCATTGCCTCTTTGGGTGAAACTGATTTGGAGATATGGGTCGCTCCCGTTGACTCCACATCTACGTGATTAAATGATTAACTACTGATAAGAACTGCAACTGTTTCTGGCATGTTTTTACTTGTTGAGGGTCCACAATACTATATCAAGTTTATATCAACGACAACAATAAGATTACCAACCTGTATTGATTATAACAAATGGTTACAAGGTTGATCGATTCAAGCTTGTATGTGTTCTCTCTGTATTACACCTTTAAGTGTGTGCTTTGTGTGTCTGATAATCTCTGATCTGATTGTTGAGAGATATCAGAGATATTATCTCAAGTGTGTCTAACACACTACCTAAACAACTTGCAACATATTAAACTAATAAACCTACATAATATCTAACAAATAGATATTATATCTAACTAAGTTAATATAACTAACTAAACTAAAAACTAACTAAGTTAAACTAATATCTAACAAACTAGATATTAATTTAACTAGTACAATAATAAACAATTACATTGACATTTATTACAAACGACGTAGACTTTAATATTGAGAGTCAACGTTTCGGCTTTAGCTTTAGATTGCGATCTTCAGTTTGGATGATCTTGAATCCAATGCGACTGTGTCTTAACACTTGTACAACTCACTAGGCTTTTTGGCCTAACACTTGTTTAGTGTTGATGTATATCTCATGTATTAGCGGCGCTGCTCCTAGGCAAGCTTAGATGCTTTGGACGAGAGCTTGGGGTTACGGCACTTGGACTATTTTTGAGAAGCCTTGGGTTTATAGATGACACCCCTTTTGTAATCTCATTTCTAGATGTAGAAATTAGATTAGTTGGTTGTTGTTTATTTAATCCGTTAAATTACAATTGTGATTAAACAGGTTTATTTGTATATTTCCCCATTTTTGGGAGGCTCTTGCTATGGCAATTTTATACCACTTCTCCTCTTTTGGAAATTTTTTGTTATCCCTATTTTTAGGGTGTTACAAGTTGGTATCAAAGCTCTAGTTTAAGTGAACTAGGCATGAATGTAAGATGTCTAGACTTAGACTGAGTATGTTAGGCAATGATTGTGAGATGGGTAGAATTTCTAAGATGGGTTAGTCTTAGACTCGACGGAAACTATGGTTATCAAGCGTTGTGGCGATGGTAATGAGAACATTTATGTATTATATGTTCGTAATCTCACCTAGCTAATGTTATTATGAGGATATTTATACGTGATGGTGCTTGAAGTGTCGTTACTATGACAATTGGTAATGTAGTAGTACGTTCTCTTGTGCTTGATTTACTAATGTTATGATATTTGGCAGATGTAGTAGTACGTATCCTTCGTGTTCAATTCTGTTAACCTCCTCCTTATTCATTCTCGTGCTTACGTGAACTGCCTTGGTATGTCGACCGTTGGGGAGGTAAGAAACTTTCTGAAAGGGTAACTATTAGAAAAAATTAATGATTTTATTATTCGTTACTTGGAGTGACGGTAAGTATGATGATTGCATTAAGTGGACAGTTTCGAGTCGGATTAGAACCATAGACTTTTTGAATCGATGTATTCGAGGAGAAATTGTGAAGTGAACTTATGAAGTCTGTGATCTTTGCCTTAAGATGTTGAGCATCTGGATGACGATAGTTTAACTAGAGAAATCAAGGAGCATGAGTTCAAGCTGATTTGTGAAAACGGTGTACATGCCAAAATGTCTATTTTAAAGTGTTTACATGTTTTATATGAAATTTTTTAACTGCTAATCATCTGATAAGTTTTGGTTAATTGGAAGTATTCAGCTTTATAAACTTATAGAACACCCACATTTCGGATTTTGAGCATTTTGATAAATAAATCATATAATTTGAGTATTTAAACGATTTATTGCATGGAGCATATTTTGAGTATAAATGCATTTTATTGGGTGTCATGGGATGATTTGAAAGGATAAATGGTATAAACCCACTTGGAAAATTTTTGTTCCAATCTAAATCATGTTGGAGTTATTCGTGTGTGTTGAAGCATGGGTTGCATTATTTCGGGTCATTTACATTTGAATTAAGTTTATGATTTTCAACGTTGGGTCTTTGGATTTTGTTGGGTCTTGGGGACACTTGTCCTATTTTGATAGCTCATTGTAGAGCGCTTGGTTATGATTTGTATTTATTGCATCTTATTTGGGAATTTCATGTTTTGGAATGCGTTAGTTCATTCGTTTTGAGTCTGAGTTATCTCTCTTATGCTATAATCTTAGAAACTTGAGTTTACTCATATTTTGGTGTTTATTTTATAAAGCTTACTCGAATTTCATTATTCAAGCATTACCAGTATTCTCATTTTGAATAAGTGTGGGATTTCATTATTCCATGAAAGAATATTTTGGCGTTGAGGCATCCATTTATAAAATGCATATTATTAGTAAATGAGTTGTTCTCTTACTTTGTTAAATAAATCATTTTGATATATTTCTTTGACGATGTAATACATAAATGGAGGTCATTTACATAATTGTCCATTTGGTGCATACGATTTTATAAACCGTTGGAAAATGCATGTCATTGAACTATGAGTCGTTTTGGAAATATGAAGAGAAAGAGTTCATTTGGAAAACATTTTGTTTCAACCAATGAGAAGTTTTTGGTTAATTACCTTTTGGGTCGTGGTGGTTGCATAATTGTTGGTCAAACGTATTTCGATGCCTCTACTGGCTTTTATTGGGTATTTATGTAAATGTTGGGTCGTTGGCTCGGTTTTAACTAAATGGAGTCTTGAGGAAGTTTGTCCGGTTTAAAAACAGTGGTGGAAATTTTATTAGCGTCCAGTGGTATTGTTTCCCCTTTAAGTTAGTGGGGGCAGTTCAGTTGCACATATCATGTATGCATATTTTATTGGAAATTTCCGTCATGGTATTTCAGCCAATGTTTTAGAACGATGAGAGCATGGTTATATTTGGCTTTGAACTCGAAAGCGACATAAATTATTTCATGTTTTAACCGGGTGCATACGCATACCAATCTACTAGCTTTGTGAAATAAACGGTCGCATGCAAGTTTTGTTGTGAAATCTTATTTTGTGCCGCATTGGGACTAAAAGAGAGAAAACTTTAAGAGTCCGATATTATGAGCATGTTGTTTTGGGTTTTGCAAACATTTTATTTATACAGTTTGGAATTAAACTAAATTACTCTTACAATTACTCAAATCGCATGCATATGTCTTTACTAAATTTTGGGGAATAAACCGATGTATGCGAGTCTCGTTGAGAAATTTTATTTCATGACATCGCATGGTTAAATGTGAATCCTTGGGATTTAATTTAGTAAATATCCCCGTATGCAGTTTTGCACAAACGTTTTGTTATACAATGTTTCAGTACACAAAACTACTTGTCATGTGTGACACAACTTTATATATATTGGGACCACAGTGGTTCCTTTAGAAAAGATTGTTAAAGATATCTTTCGTTGGTGTCAGTATCACCTTGATTATTGATCAAATATTTTCTGGAACGGTTTTACGCGTGTAACGGTTGTGACCAATTTGTACACCTACCGAGTAAAAGGTAGCAGACGTTATTGTATAATTAATCTTTATAAAGCTTTTACATGTAGAGGTTTTATAAAAGTTAAACTGGCATAGTAGTTTAAAAACCTTGAACTTATTAGAGCTATAGATGTAAGCCCTTGTTAGAGGTTATGCTTAAGGACTGAATGAGTCCTTAGAGCTATAGTTGGTTGTTGTTTATTTAATCCGTTAAATTACAATTGTGATTAAACAGGTTTATTTGTATATTTTCCCATTTTTGGGAGGCTCTTGCTATGGCAATTTTATACCACTTCTCCTCTTTTGGAAAGTTTTTGTTATCCCTATTTTTAGGGTGTTACACTAGGTACTTAAATATTTGAAACTTTTCATCTTAGGTACCAAAAATTGATGGTTTTGAAAATATGTTATCCAAAATAGGAATGAGAACAAAGTATGTTACTTTTTCATGCAATTTGCTCTATTAATAACCGATCTTAATTTTTTAATATTTTTCTCGCATATTTCAATTCCCAACTTAAAATATATGTGAAGTTATCTTGATTTCATTTGTTTTTCTAAACTTAAGATTTTCTAACGCTATTTTTTTTTTGTGATTTTAATAGATTTTAAATAAATATAAATTTTTGTATTTAATATGTATTTTATTTTAATATATTTGATTTGTGATTGGATATAAAAAAAAAAAAAAAAAAAAAAAAAAAAAAAAAAAAAAACTTAATAAGAAATTAAAAAACACATGAATCGCATTAATTTTAGAGTAGATTACACTTTTGGTCCCTATAGTTTGTTTAAAGATCGATTAGTCCTTCATAACGGTTGCTAACTAATTTTGTTAAGTGGAGGGACCATGGGTATTATGAAAATAAAAAGTTAGGGACCACCGGTGTAGATAGTTTGTTTTAAAGATCAAATCCAATATAAACAAACCACAGGCCCACCAGTGTAATTCACTCTTTATTTAATTATAATTTCGAAAAATGTACTTTCAAACTACAAGTTTGATTATTAATAGTTTGAAATTTGTCTATTTAAGTAGCCTATATATCAATAATTCTTTTTAAAATACAAATTAAACTTTTACATTTGAAACAAAATAGCAACGTTTGGAACTTGGGTAGATGCTTAATGAGGTATATAAAATACTTGATATGTACCGAATTGAATAGAAATACTAGCTGTATAGTACTTATACAATGTTCTAAAAAAACGTGACTTGACGTTGAGGCATAACCTTGCCGCCAAGTATCCCCCTTGGCGTCGATATAAGGTGTGGAACTCGCCATGGCCCGCCAAGGCGTGTTATAGTGTTACAAATTTGTATAATTTCAATTTTTCGAATCTCTGTATTTCGAAATTCGATTAGAATTTGTCCATTAGTATCGATTATAATTTTAAAATTATTTTGTTTATCGTTTTATATGAATTAAATTGCCAATGACTTAATAATTATTGTTCAGGACACTGAGATAAACACACACACAATCACACACACACACACACATATATTATATACAGATTTTCCGGCTTAAGCCACGTCTTGGAAAACGACATGCCCTCGCCATAACTTGTAAGACTTGAGGTTTGACCTCGCCGTCACGCCACCCGTCACGCAATTTAGAACCTTGGTACTATATAATTGTCATGTATAAATCTACTTCTTTATTATCAACCACAACTTTTACTTTACGAAGAGATAAGATTTTTTGTGGGTTGTCAAGCCTACAAATATTTGATCCGAACAAGTGCACGGATGTATGCACATTTGAGAAGTGCAGATTGTGCATTTTTTTAAGGTGTCCTAGGTTATACCTAGACTATTCCCGGCAATTATGACTCCAAGAAATTAGCCCTGATAAACTCAGTGGCCATAATTGTTGTGTACGCCTGAATTCGAAACCTGGATAGATAGGATATTCCACCACATCCTCCGGGACCTTAATCACTACGATACAACCCTTGTGGTTATGCAAATTGTGCATTGCTTGTGATACTTTTTTGCATTTGATTGTGTGTGAATTCATCACATTCTTAGTTTTTTGTTCTTTATTTATTAAATATGCTTCGAGTTTTATGTTATATATATCTAGATAAAAATAATAATTTAATAAAGATTTTAACTAATAATCACATAGCTTAATTAGAAAATATCGAATAAAATCACGAATCAAGATCAATAATATCAGTATTTAAAAAAAGAGTTTTACTTCAAATTTGAACATCATAAGACCAATTATCTGTTTCTACTTTTCATCCTACAGTGAACTTATTTTTTTTTTTGAACGACATCAACACACACACGTTCCCGGGTATCCGGGCTCCCACTTAAGGGTTAATCCCCGGTGACCATGGGCTGGCCCAATTAAGGGAACACGGGCCCATGATCGGATATCGCCACATGCTTGCCACGGGTTCGAACCCTGGTAGTCAGGGATACCATCCACTGACCCCCCCAATGATGTTACCTTACCACTAGGCCAAACATGTTTTGATATCCTTCAGTGAACTTATGTTTTAGAAGATCAGATAACTATAGAGTTTGTCGAAATACTATGCTACAATTGTTTCTAAATTCATTTTAAATCACAAACTATGCTTTTTCTTTTGGGTAATGCTTGAAACTTAGTTAGATATATTTAATAAGGCATAGCAAATACTTGACATAAGTTAAATTCCATAGAA
This sequence comes from Arctium minus, assembly GCA_954870635.1. NCBI lineage: Eukaryota > Viridiplantae > Streptophyta > Magnoliopsida > Asterales > Asteraceae > Arctium > Arctium minus. Next base: position 36,297,434 of record OX941080.1, on the reverse strand, counting down.
ATATTAATTATATAATACTCTATAATATAAGTCAAAAAAACAATAGTCAATTGTCATGCATAAGTCTACTTTATTGATTGTCAACGACAATTTCTACCTTTTGGAGAGATAACGTCTCTCACTGGTTTGTCAAACCTACAATTATTTGGTCTGAACAAATGCACGAATGTACTCGCATTTGGGAGTCGTACATTATGCATTGCTTGTGGTATTTTTTTATATTCGGTAGTATATGAATTCAGCTTATTTCAAGTTTTATTTATTTTGTATTTATTAATTAGACATCAAGTTAAATGATATATTTATTTAGATAAAAATAAAATTTTGTTTTAATGAAGATTTTAACTAATAATAATATAGCTTAATCGGAAAATATCTAAAGAAAGGAGTAATGTTTGAAACTTACTCCTTCGGTAGGAATTTTTATTGTATAATACTTTATAATATAAGTCATAAAATTAATAGTCAATTATTATGCATAAGTCTACTTTATTGATTGTTAACCACAACTTCTATCTTTTAGAGAGACTAGAAGCGTACTCGCGCAATGCAGCGAGATACATCATGATTTTAATGTTTCATTTTATTTTTTGTTTTTTTGTCGATTTACAGTACGATTTTGGATGGTTTTAAGAAAATGATAATGTTTTTTTTATATAAATTTGTTTAATTTATGCTTAATAATATAACGTTTTTTATATAAAAAAAATTAAGTATTTTGTTAGAATTTAATGATTATCTTATATATTTTAATGACATCTAGAAAAAATAATCAATTACATATTTAATAATATAATTAAAACAAATTTATAGTAATATAAAATATTAATTAATAGTGATATATGGAAAGGTCTGCATAAAAGGAAGACCATGCACATACCAAATTGGTGGGTGTTAGAAGTCTGCAGTAGTAATATGTATATTGTGTTTTGATACTTGTAAATTAAGAGATTTTTAAAATATTACATAAAATGATGGTACTTTGTGCCTAATAATTTGTATTTAAGAGTTTTTTATCCGTGCTTTATAATATAGTATAGATTACATTTCTCGCCGGTTAGGTTTGAACAAATACACGAGCATATTCGCATTTGGGAGGTGTACATTGTGTATTGTTTGTGGTACTTTTTATATTTGTTAGTGTATGAATTCGGCTCATTTCAAGTTTATTTGTTTTGTAAATATTAATTATACATCAACTTAAATGATATATTTATTTAGATAAAAATAAAAATGTGTTGTATAATTATGCATGACAATTGATTACTAATTTCAGTAATTTGAGTTGAATTCTATAGGAATATTAATATTATAATACTCTATAATATAAGTCATAAAGTCAGTAGTCAATTGTCATGAATAAGGTCACTTGATTGATTGTCAATCACAACTTCTACCTTTTGGAGAGATAATGTTTCTCGCGGATTGCCAATCTAGAATTATTTGGTCAGAATAAATACACGAGTGTACTCGCATTTGGGAGGTGTACATTGTGCATTGATTGTGGTACTTTTTGTATTTGGTAGTGTATGATTTCAACCCATTTCAAAGTTTTTTTATATTTTTATTTTTTTTGTATTTACATCAAGTCAAATGACATATTTTTAGATGAAAATAAAAAATTGTTTTGTTGAAGAAGTTTAACTTATAATCAAATAGCTTAAATAGAAAATATCGAAACAAATGAGTGATGCTTGAAACTTGGGTAGATGTTTAACAAGGCATAGAAAATTCTTGACATGCATGAGTTGATATCCATAGGAATATTTATTGTATAATTCTCTGAAATATAAGTCATAAAATCATTAAGTAATTGTCATACGTAAATCTACTTCATTGGTTGTCAACAACAACTTCAACCTTTTAGAGAGAGAATGTTTCTCGTGGGTTGTCAAACTTACAATTACTTGGTCTGAATTAGTGATGGCCATCTTGGCCCGGCCCGACCCGGCCCGATCGGTTAACCGAGCCCGACCCGCCTGAAAGCCCGGCCCGGACCGGCCCGATACCAAACCGGTTTGAAGCCCGAAATCATGGACCGGTTTGGGTTTTTGGCTGCCCGGCCCGGCTCGGCCCGGTTCACGGCCCGGCCTGATTCGTACTTTTAAAAAAAAAAGACGTTATGTTACCGTTTATATACGTTTTTTTGACTTTTTTTTGTATTTTTTACCCCCCAAACCCCTATAAATACTTGTATTGTAAGTTTGTAACTTAAAATTATATATAAAATGTATTTTTAAAGTGTATTTTAGTGTTCCATTATATAAATAAATTATTTTTAAAAAAATACGAAAAAATCATCGGCCCGATCACGGCCCGGTTTTGGTTAAACCGGTTTACCCCAAGCCTAACCGGGCCACGCCTTTTTGGGTGAAACCCGGCCCGGCCCGAAGCCCGTTTTGGCCCGGTTTTTGCTTTCACTGTAGAGGCCCGAAGCCTGTTTTGGCCCGGCCCGACTCGGCCCGAGCCCGATTTTTGGCCATCACTAGTCTGAATAAATACATGAGCGTACAAATATTATCTTATTGCCTTAAAATCATTGCTAAATAGATGTATTTATAGCGAAGCATAAATCCTCAAGTTAGCCCTCTTAAAATTCATTTTCCACCGTGCTGGTTTTTTCTATTTTTGGCACGCTCTATGTCAAACTCAAAATATGGAAGTCGTAGCTATTCTCCTTATCTTCCACATCTTGAATCACCTTAATATGTGCTTAGACGAATGAGATATGATCAAAATACCGCGTCAAGATACAGTTGTCCAAGTTATGCTACCAAAAAACATCATTTTGCCATTTTGTTTGCTTCAACCTTCGTGCACGTCCGACAACGCTTGGCTCTTCCATAAATGCTCTTAAGTCGGTGTTTACGACTTTGGAATTACATTAAAGGCCATAATTCACCTTGTTTCCAAATTAAAACTTGAATCTCGAGCATCCGAAATTACCTGAAAATTAACCGAAACCATGAAAGTAAACCATAAGATACAATATGACACAAAATGCAATGCTAGAATGACAAAAAGAAAACGAAAATGAATGCTAAAATACAAAATAGAGGAACACAAAAAACATGTAACAAAAACAACTAATTTAAATAAAATATGAAGTACAATGGTAGTTAAATATATTTGTTAATTTGAAGACCCGGTAAAAGAATATATATTAATATTAGTGTCAAAAAGATGATGCATACTAAAGCATATATAGATATTACTACAGCGTACCTAATGCTTAATAAATTATTTTTAAGACTTTTACCTAAATATTGAATATTAATATAAGTATAAATATAAATATACATTTCATTTATCCAATTCCCAGTCAAATATAATCAGAAATGGAAGAAAGACACATTTAAGCTCACAACAAGAGGCACAGAGTCAACCAAAAGAGTAGATGAATGCAGCACCTTCCTGATGTCATAAAAGTAGAATACCAATTTAAGAAATATAGGCTCATAAAGGGGAACCAGAATTTTGCCAGAGTTTATATAGGCATGCAGCAGTGTAAAAGAAGAAATCAAGAAGCAAAAAACTCTTTTCAAATATAGAGTCACAAAAGCACAATCAACCAATGTATGTAATAGATGCACATGTGGAAAACCCAATATTAGGCTAGAGACTTATAGGAGGAAATCAATAACTCATGACATACATAATCAAGAGTCTACATGGAAATGGCCCCCGCCCCGTTGGGGAACCCGGTTCACCCGCCCCGTTCGGGGACGGGGATCCCCGTTTGTCTCAAACTGGGGATGGGGACGGGGACGGCGTTATATATTAATTAATAAATTAAATATATTATTTATTTCAACTAAATCGGTAATTCATAATTTTGTATTTTCTAACTAGGTTTAGAATCTAAAATTGTCATTTTGTGGATGTTAGTATGTAATCTTTTGGATGTCAAGTCAAAATACAATTAGTCGACGTGTTTAGATATTACTCGATATGTTTTGGACGTGTGACGTTAAGTTTTTTTTATTTATTAAACTGGATTTATATTGGTTTTAGCTAATTAAGTATCATATGATGTGATTGTTTGTATAAAATAAAATCCTTTTGATTTTAGGTTTATTGGAAATTTGTGAAATGTAAAGATGTGTTGTCTCTCACATATTTGATTTAAAATAGTTTATATAAACGGGAAAAAAAAATCCCCGTTTCCCTGTTGGGGATCCCCGTTCCCCATTGGGGATGGGGATGGGGACGGGGATGTGATCATATTCCCCGGCGGGGATGGGGATAGAGATGAGGATCGGGGACGGGGATGGAGATTGAGGTCCCCGCCCCATTTTCATGCCAAGAGATAATGTCTCATAGATCACATAAACCAATAGCTTTTACATAGATACTAATTGAGATGCACAAAAAAGCCCAAGTCCGATGCCTGATCAGGCCAACTTTTTTTCAGGGCCAGGTTAAAGCCCAACTTGAAATAGCCCGATTGGGCCCTCTTTCAACCCGAAAACCCAACCCGGGCCTTTTTTGTTTACTGAAAAGGGGGCTTGGAAGGCCCGGGCCTTGTGCATCTCTGGATACCATGGCAATAAGACATTCATACACATTTTGCTAGGCTCACAAGGCTCATGGTCAATCAATTGTTTAGATGCACACGAACAAAACCTAAAATTAAGCCAGATCAATGTAGGCAACGGGGAAAGAGAGAAAATCAAGATGTGAGGAGACTTTCAACTAATGAAATCTAAACTAGCTAGTTCATTCAGATACCGGTAATCACCTCAGCAAAGTTGTCTTGTCTAGCAAAACAAACCAAACTGACCCAGTAAATCTCACTCGAAATTACGGTCTGGGAGGGGTTGAGATGTACGCAGACCTGACGTGACCTCTACTCCAAAAGAGTAAAATGGTTGTTTATGTGGAGACCCCCGGCTAGTGCAAGAGTGTGAGCATATAAAGGATAAATACTAGCATCAGGTGAGTGAAGTACGAGAAAAATAAGTGAGAGGAAGTAGCGATAATGTACAAGGAAACCATAGGAAGAGACAAGGAAAGAAAAAGTTGCACAACGCAAACAAGGCCAAAAACACATCCCCAGAGTAAACAGCCATCCCAAGCCAAAGTTGCCTTGTCTGAAAAGTATAATGTTCATTTTTGTAAGGTTCGCCCATCCAACTCCTAGTTCTAATATACAAACGACAAAGGACACAAATACCCATAGCCTTTGCATAGATAGTATGGCCCCTAGATATTGGCATTACCTATTTGAAAAAATAGAGGTTCACAAGGATCACAATCAACCAATAGAATAGATACACACAAAGAGAAAGCAAGATCAAGACAGTCAATGAAGGCAACAAATAACATGAGGAATTCAAGAAGCAAATACGGATGCACTAAACGAGCTTTTCTAAAGTTTTGAGACATCATTTTGAAGTACTTTCATATCATGAATAAGGCAAGAAAGAAAAACACAATGATTTCCTTTTTCAAATGTTTGTTCATAACTTCTAGAAGCAAAAACATGAGTTGACAATTCTCATAGATCAACCTGGTACTACTTCTTAAGGTATATACATTCTAAGAGCATCTCCAACAATTCTCTGTAATTTCTCCAAAATAGAGATTTAAAACTCAAAATATCTAAAAAATTTACAATCAACTCCAACAACTCCATTTTGAATTTCAATACATTTGATACTCGATAAACATTTAAACAGACTTTAGAGAAGGAGAGTGGGAAATATATATATATATATATATATATATAGAGAGAGAGAGAGAGAGAGTAAAACCAATTTCACAAAGCTCTCCAAATTTGGGGAATTTTATCTTCTCTCTCTTGTTTTCTTTATTTTAGAGAATCCATTGGGGCAAAAAAGATCTCCAAACTCTCCATTTTCTTTACTTTAGAGAATCTGTTTGAGATGCTCTAATAAACTACAACACCCTTCAAGAGAGAACAAGCCAAAAAAACAAAACTCAAATTTCTTTACTTTCGTATCTTGTAAGTATGCTGTTTATTTCTGGAAACCTGTAAGTTAATTTATTTTGAACAGTCAAAAAAGACTTTATAGAGAATTTAGTAAGAATATGATAATACTTGAAAAAATAAAAACAAGAGAAAACATCTCAAGTAGATCACCTTCTTTCCAGGCTTCACAAGTCTTGAAGCAACCTCAACAGCAGTATTTGCAGCTGCGATGGAAACAGATGCTCTACCTGTTACATGAAACCATCTATATGACTAACCATATCACTGAAACCACCCAACAATTGTTTACTCACCAAATCATCAATAACCACAAAAATCTAGTGTGAAAATCATCAAACATATGTCTATCATGATAACACTTACATTTTCAAAATATCACCTTCTTCCAATGTTGTCTCATCACTAGCAGGTGGAGAACAATGACATACTGTGTTGTTCACAGAAAACATGTGGGAATTGCAACAGCTCTTTCAAGCTTAACATTCTTGTATTTTTGTGTCGAATTGTAGCCTGGTTCAGCCCGTGGAATGGACTACAAACAGTAAAACAGTTAGGAACAATAAGCATCCCATTTTATCCATCTCATTGTCTAAATTTTCTGCCGATAAATGTGGCAACCATGCATGTCAGCAAATTACTAAAACTTATATATTCTTATCCCATCCTTTGTTTCCCACAATTTGCAGGGGTCGGTGTTCATCATAATCTGAAATGACGAGGTAGACGGCCACATCTGCTCTGTGCTCTAAGTATTTCTTTTGCAAAATCTTGATTTCCAGTAAGCAGAAGGCCATTCAAGATTCGATTGAAGGTAAACTTCCGAGGGATAAATCCTCTATCCACCATTTCTATCAACAGTTTCCCTGCCACCATTAGATCATCTGATCTCTTCCTCACAAACATTGCACTAATCAAAATATTATATGAATCTAAATTGGGCAAACATTCTCCCGTACCCATTCTCTCAAACACTTTCAAGCTCTTCTCAATTTCACCTTCGTCACAATAATACCTAATAATCACATTGTAAGTTTGAACATTCGGTTCACATTCATCATTTTTCATCCTATCCAAATACTCCATTGCCTTATCCATCTTTCCAATATGACACAACCCTCTTATCACTACATTGTAAGTTGTCGAATTAGGTGTATAACCCTTCTTCAGCATCTGCTCGAACACCACAATAGCGTTTTCCAAGTTGTCTTTTTTGCAAAGAACTTGAATAAATGCATTGTAAGTGACTACAGAAGGAAGTATCCCTGCCCCAATCATTTCATCGAACACCTGGCGTGCCTTTTGAATCTCACCTGCAACCCCAAATCCATGAACCACCGTCGTGTAGGTCACAACATCCATCTCACATTTACGCCTTTTCATCTCCAAGAAGAACTGCCAAGCCTCTTTCATCTGACCCGCTTTGAAATACCCATTAAGAATAACATTATACGACTTGATAGTTGGCTCCAGACCGCTCTCCACCATCTCCCTAAACACCTCCAAGGCCCTAGGCGTTCGCTTAATTAAACAAAAACCATTTGCGATTATGTTATAACTAATTATATCAGCTCTAAATCTTCTCTTTAAAACCTTAAACAAGTTATAAGCCATTTCAACTCGTTTAGACTTGCATAAAACATCAAGAAACGTATTGAAGCTATTCAAATCTTGTTGGCAGCCATGTTCGTGCATCGACAAGAAAACCCTAACAGCTTTATCGGGTTTTCCAGCGGATACGTACCGTTCAGTTATAATCGCGAATGTTTTTGGATTCGGGCCGAGCCTTCGTTTCCGCATACGAGCAACGAGCGTCCAGACGGCCTTGTAGTCGCGTAATCGGGCGGCGATGTCGATGGCGTTGTCAAATGAGGCGGTGGAGTGGGTGTAGGTGGGGTGATGTTCCAGGATCTTGAAAAATTGGAGGGCTTTCGGGCCATGGTTCCATAACCGTTTTAGGATTTTGTTCACCAGGTCCGATGTCCAGCAGACAGAGCTGGTTTTTATATTTAGGGTTAGGTCTTGTTGGTCTAATTTCAGAATGAGTTCGGAAAGGTCGGCGGCATCATCTGGCGTAGTGGTCGTGAGGTTGTAGGTCGAGGGTTTGTATTTTAGAGAAGATACAAGAGAAAAGTGATTTCTCATGTGAAGCTGGCGGTGAGGGGTCAACATTTCCGATCACCGTCTCCGATCAATGTCACTTTCAGTCACCTTATTTCTGTGGGAGGAATAGCATCATGTAAAGTATCAAAAACCACCCTCATGTTTATAGGATTTGCATAGAACACATTAAGGTTAAGAATCTTTTTTCATTTTCTACCTTATAACATTCATATCAATTCTCAATATGCTCATACTTTCACCATTTGTGATGGAATATGGTACCGGACCCGAGCATTAGTGGATGGTTATAACACATAATCCTTTTCGATAATTGAACCACCTGAGGAGTAAAATGGTACTTGCCCCAAGGATCTATGCAATGTTAGGTTCTAAGGTTATATATAGTAGAATACATTACAAAATACATTCCTAGGGTACAACTAGGGGCACACACGGGTTGCATTGTTTGAACAGCCCAACGGAATGATTGCGTCTGCAGTTTGAAAATTTTCAACTCGATCAAAGTGTTTGTAGAAGTATAATCCAACCCAACCCAAACCATATGGGTTGGTTGGGTTGAACACTTAGCTTGCTTTTAAAGTTTGTTTCAAATTCCAATCACCAACTGTCATGCAAACTCTTTCTTTAAGCAAGAATGACATATACTAGAATTGTGCATCTACCAGCACTTATGCATATACAAATAAAAGAAGCAGACTCCAACGTATTGAGCTGTTTGACCATCAAAGGAAAGGAATGGAAGAACTTACGATAAAATGAAAAGAAACAGGGAAAACTTACGGTAAAATGCAATGGGAGACATGAATTTCCAGCTCCTTAATCTCCAATGAGTAATAGCTTGAATAACACTTGAAAATTTTACTAAAGCAAAGCAACATACCTGAAAAGAAACATATCTTACCTTGCCACTCAACGTGATACCTAATTTCGATATCCAAAGTCCAAACTCACAAAAACCAAATCAACAAACAAATCATGTGATTCCTTTTTTTCTACGGGTGTAAATTATGTAAATTGAAAGGGGGAAGTCTGTGTCTACTGATTAGTTACTTTTAGAGATCTCGAGTTCAAATCTCATACCGATTAGCAGAACTGATAAACTGTGCAATGGATTGTGGCTAGGCATGGGAACTTGACCCGGCCCGGTGGGGAACCCGGTTCACCCGACCCGACCGGGGTCGGGGATTCCTCGCTTAACCGGGTACCGGGGCCGGGGATACCCGTTTTGACGAAACAGGGATGGGGCTGGGGCCGGGAATCGCACCCCCCGACCCGCCCGGACCCGGTATATATATATATATATATTTTAATTATTATTTATTAATTTAAGTAATTAAGTTAGTGTTGTGTTATTGAGTTGAGACACTTGAACTGAAATTAGGTTTACTGTGGTCTGTGAGAGACAGAGAGAGTCGAGAGAGTAAGAGACACAGCGGCGCAGGCGCGCAACCACCAAATCCACCGGCGTCTGCGGTCTGCCTCCGGCCATCCGTCGATCTCCATCGGCGCTCAATCTCGTTTCTCTGTTTTGATCATCTTTTGTTTTCAATTTATATTTTCAATTTATATTTTCAATTTAGTGTTTATCAACATTTTAAGCTATTTGTTTACACTGCCATATAAAAATTTTGATGTTCCTTTATCTTGTAATCAGTTTGCCTACTCTTCACTTCTATTGGGGGCTAAATTAGTCACTCATTTCTTGCTTCTTATCTGTTCCTTTGGTCTTTGCTTATTGTTGGGAGCTAAACTGCTTATTGTGGGGAGCTAAATTAGTCACTCATTTCTTTTGGTCTTAAAACCTGGGTAGTGAAAGGCAAATTTTTTGGCAGAAAGATCATTGGTTTATTTGAATTTCAAAGATGGTTTATATGTGGTTTGGATTGCAAAAGTATAGTTGCACCTCTCTGCTTGGAATCTGCTGCAAAATCCATATTGCAAGGGACTGTGGTTTATTTGGGTGAAATGAGTAGAAGAGAGATATTTGGTCAAAAAAGTTGGATTGATTGGATTAATGTACCTTGGTGTGTTATATTCCATTCCTTGAAGTCTCTTTGTATCCTGGTAAAATTAATTGGCAAAAGCTTGAGTTGGAGAATTTTGGAAAAAGCTGCTTTGGGATCTGTACATTGCTATTTGTGGATGGTAATGGAATTTGGTGGGATAAAGATTGATTATGACAGCCATATGGATTTAGGTTTAAATTGGTTGAGGATTACTTATGGGCCTTATTCTATTGCAATATGGATTTAGCTTTTCGTTTTCCATGTTTATATGAATTCTTTTTACTTGTATTGTAAAGTTTGTTCCTAATTTAGTTATGCGATCATTTGTACATGAATTTATCCCCATTTACTTCCATTTTCTTATTTGAACAGATTATTATTTGTTAGAAATTCTTCCTTTTGCTACTGTTATCACTATCTGATGTTTGGTTTTTAGTCATTTAGGGTGTGTTTGGTATTTAGAAAAGGTTTGGTTTAGTTCTTATTTAGAAAAGGTTCATCAAATGTGTATATATATATATATGAAAGGTTTTGTTTTTTGTTGAATGGTATTTTATTGAATGTGATTATGTGAATCTTTGTTTTAGAATGGCGACTTCAGAAAACGAGAATATTGTAGTACTAGGAGCCGATGCTACGGACGGAAACGAGAAAACTCAAACGACTTGTGACGGCACTAACGAATCTGTAAGCATGCCTACCGGGTCAAATACGATCACCGAACCTGCAAACAAAAGATTAAAATCTATAGTTTGGAACCATTTTGAAGAAGTATATGTTGATGGTGTTCGTAGATTTGCAAATTGTAAGTATTGCACCAAACAAATGACCGGTAGACCCAATGATGGGACGACACATTTGAAAGACCATTTCAAAAAATGTCCTAAGAGAGTTATGAAGGACATAAAACAACATATTCTAGTTCAAGAACAAACGGCTAAGCATGGGAAGGCATCTTTGTTGAGTAATTACGTATTTAATGGCGAAGCTTCAAGGGATGATTTAGCTAAGATGATCATTATCCATGATTATCCACTTTCTATTGTTGAGCATTTTGGCTTTCGAAAGTTGCTAAATGGACTTCAACCTCTATTTAAGGTGCCTTGTAGACGGACATCATGAAGACATATGAAACAAAAAGAGGTTCTATTTTGCGGTGTTTGGAAGAGAACGAAAGTAGGATTGCTCTTACTTCTGATTTGTGGACAACGAGTAACCAAAACAAAGGTTACATGGCATTAACTGCACACTACATAGATAGCAATTGGAGGTTGCAAAATCGGATTATTAGGTTATTTCTCGTTTACTATTCTTTATAATTCAATGTTGATATTATAATGCTAATTTTTAGTATATTTTTTTGATGCAGCTTTACGCATGTGCCATCTCCATATACTGCTGAGGCATTATCCCAAGTGATGGTTGAATGCTTCATGGATTGGAATATCGACAACAAGTTGTCAACATTGACACTTGACAATTGTTCAACCAATGATGCTTTGGTCGACACGCTCTTAGGTACACTTTCTCCTTCCTCCCTAATTTTAAAGGATAGGTTTTTTCACATGAGATGTTGTGCGCATATCATAAATCTCATTGTGCAAGATGGGTTTTCTATGATTGAGAGCTCAATCAAGAAGGTTAGAGATAGTGTCTCGTTTTGGACATGTTCTCCTAAGGGCCCAAGACTTTAGACTCGTTGCCCGACAAGTAGGTGTAGATTGTGAAAAAGAATTAGTTCTTGATTGTAAGACTAGATGGAATTCCGTTTACATAATGTTGAATGTTGCCTTAGAATATAAAGATGTTTTTATTCGTTTAAGCAAGAAAGAGAAACACTATGTTAGTTTACCTAGTGAAGAGGAATGGAGAATGGCGCATAATGTTTGTGATAAGTTGAAGGTATTTTATCATGTGACCGAGGCATAGTGTTTCTAATATATATAATTTAATAAATGGTTTTCTAAAATTCAAATTAATTGAATTTTGAATTATAACTATAATTATAATTCAAAATTTTAATATAATTCTAAGAATTTTGATATAATTTTGAATTTTAATATAATTTTAGATTTTAATATAATTTTGAATTTTATTTAAATTAATTTTTGACGAAAATTAATTTATTTTAAATTAAATAATTTTCATCGGAAATACGTTGAAAATTAATTTAAATATAGAATACTTTTATTTAATTTCGGCCTCATATTTAAAAAAGTGTATTTATAACTATTATTTAATTTAACTATAGAATACTTTTATTGTTGTTGAATTGGCAAAAACTTATTAACATTATAGCTGAAGTTTCCCAAACAGAAAGAAAAGGTGCATGCCTTGTAGATATTCCAAATTGTTATTTTTGTTACAACAAAGCAAAGGCATATCCACTACCAGTCAACAAGTAAAGACTTTTAGATAATGCAAGAGAATGAGATATACTTCCACTCAAGATAAATTTTTAGAGCTTATGAGTTCAAAATTAGCATTCTTCTCATTTGTTGTTAATTATATGTCATACAATCTTCTTACAGGCAAAAACCAAGTTGTATTTAATCCTATATTTTATTAATGGAGGCCATATTTTTTTGGGAAAAGTCCAAAAAAACCCAATGGACTTTAGTTTTTAAAATGATTAAGTCATTGGACAATTTTTTAAAACAAATAAGTCCTTGGACATTTCAAAACCTGTTAACTAAATCCTTGGACTTTTGATAACCTGTTGAATACATCCTTATTACTTAAAAATTTAACTTGCAACCTATATAGCAGGTAAAACTACAAATTAAAAACAAAGTCACATACTTTATCCGCCTACAAATTAAAAATGAGAAAATTAACTAAAATAGTCAATATCATCAACCATATTTATTTTTCTTTTACCATTTTTCAAAGTTTTTTTTTCCTAAAATTGTCAAAGTTTGCACATAATGTTTTTTTTCCTGCGTAAGGATTGTTTTTTTTTCCAAAAAAATAAAAATAACAAACATCCTTACATAGAAAATTTTATGTATAAAAATTCACTTTCTGCTTATAGCTTTAAAAAAAAATTACACTTTGCATTCTTATAAAGTTATAATTAGTTATTTAATTTATTTTATATCAATTACTTTTTCATTTACATTTTTATTTTATTAACATAGACAATCAGATATTAACTAAAATATATCAAAAAAATTAGTTTTTTTTTACAAATTACACCATTATAGTCGTTTCGTCAATACGTTCAAAATGAACTCAATATTGTTTTTGAACTTTATCTTGTACTATTCAATATCATAAATACATACGAATTATTTTTAATATTTACCATTTATAATTACAAATTAATCTTATATTATTAAATAAATAACCTTAAAGGATAGAAAGTGTAAATATTAAATATAATTAGTACGTATTTATGATATTTAATAATATGAGATTAAATCCAAAAAAATCAATATTAGACTTATTTTAAACATATTGACGAGATAATTATAATGGTGTAATTTGTAAAAAAAACGTACTTTTTTTGATATATTTTAGTTAATATATGATTATGTGTGTTAATATAATAAAAAGTTAAAATGAAAATAAAAGGGTAGAAAATATAAAGTAAATTAAATAACAAATTATAAAGATGTTTTCTATTTTTTTTTTGCCAAAAACATTTTTTAAGGCAAAAAAATAATATGCTTTGACTATTTTAAGAAAAGACTTTGAAAAGTGATTAAAAAATTAATTTTGTTGATGAGATTGACTATTTTAGTTAATTTTCTTATTTTTCTTATTTGTAGGGTGATAAAGTAGGTGACATCTTTTTTGTTTTTTCTTTTAATTTGTAGTTTTACCTATTATGTAGGTTACAAGTTACATTTTTAAGTAATAAGAATGTATTTAACAGGTTTCCAAAAGTCCAAGGATTTATTTAGTGTGTTTTGAAATGTCTAAGGACTTATTTGTTCTAAAAAAATGTTCAAGGACTTAATCACTCCAAACACTAAAGTCCATTGGGTTTTTTTGAACTTTTCCCTATTTTTTTTTACCAATATTGACAAATGCTTCAAACATTTATACAATTACATCAACTGTTTGTACTAGGAATGGCAATGGGGCGGGTTCGTCGTCCCCCGTCCCCGAAACTGAAATGCATCCCCGTCCCCGCCCCGTTCCCCGTCGGGTTTTTATTCGGGGCGCCCCGTCGGGGAATTTTTTATGCCCCGTCCCTGTCCTTGACCCGATGGGGAATCCCTGATCCCCGAACCCGAACCCGACCCGAACATTGGGGAAAAAAATCCAAGAATTAAAATGGCTGGAAAATCATGTCGAAATGCGATGTAAATTAAAATTGTAGCTCCAAACACAATCCAAAAATCTAAATTAAAATTGTTGCTCCAAACACAATCCAAATTGTCGTCGGAAACCTGCTCGTCAGAAACCCCGTTAAAGGCTGAGAGTGGAGATCGTCGGTCGGTCGTCACCTGAGAGTGGAGAATACCTGCTCTCGTCGGTCGTCGCCAGAGAGTGGAGATCGTCGGTGAAGGCAAAAACCTACAGATCGTCGGCGAAGCTCTCGTCGGTCGTCGCCTGAGAGTGGAGGCCGGAGGGTGAAGTTGAAGTGTTGAATACTAAGTCTGAGAGTGAAGTTTGGAGGCGGCTGACTCTGAGAGTTCAAATCAAAAAGAGTAAAAAGATTAAAAGTTAAAACCCTAAAAAACTAAACATATTTATATTAAATATTAATAATATATATAATTTTATTTTTATTAATATATATATATCAGGGCGGGGCGGGGATACCTTGCCCCGATACCGAACCCGAATCCGATAAAATCCCCGAAATTTTCCCCGTTACCCGACCCCGACCCGAAATTGTCTAACCCGACCCGACCCGAACTTACCCGGGTTTCGGGTTTCCCCGTCGGGTTCGGGGTTTTCTGCCATCCCTAGTTTGTACGATGTAATTTTTTAAATACTTGAACAAATGTTTTAGAAGATTGTACATTTCAAATTTTTACTTGATAGTAATTTAAAAAAATAAAAAAATTATTTTATGAAAATGACATGATATTTTTTTCAAAGTACAAAAAAAGTAACATCAATGGTACATTAAAAAAATGTTATGTAGACAATTTTGAACAACTAAGTTACTTGATTAAATGACCTTACATATGGTTATGGTGAATTTGTAGCATTGTGGCTATTAGTTACATTGAGGACACACAAAATTGTTAAACAATGACCATACAATGCATATTAATTTTAATTGTGACATTAACTAAACATACAGCTACACAAATTTCATATTCACCATGAACAATTCATTACATATAATTATGTTTAGTTTTTTGAATTGTGACTAATGCTTTCCTTTTACACACAAAATAAAAAAAGTTGGTCAATTCATGACATATGCTTATGCTTAATTTTTAAAAGGGAATTTAATTAAAATACCCAAACATCAAAAATCAGTACCCAAAATACCAAAAATCTTGAAGTTTTTGCCAAAATACCCAACAACCCCGTGTTTTTGGGCCGTGTAAATGGGAAAACGCGGGGTTGGCCGTGTATTCAAATAAAACGCGGGGAGAACACGGGGTCTCTAGATTTTGGTCCGCGTATGGTGAAAAAACACGGGGTTACCCCGCGTTTTAATGGTGTAACGCGGGGTTGGGGGTCGCGTTTTTCTTGTTTTACACGGGGTTGGGAAATTAGGGTTTCAGGGTTTGGGAAATTAGGGTTTCAGGGTCTATTATTTCATGTGTTGTCAACTATTTTTCACCTTTTTTTGCATGATTTTACTGTTTTTTTCCACACTTTGGTCTGATTGTTATACAATAATTGTACCATTGTCATTGAATTTGTGGTTCACATTCATCTTCTCCATTCAATCTTGTCTATAAAGATCAGTAAGATTACATGCAAATTCGTTCATCACATCCACTTGAATTGCTTCATTTTTCATACTACTGAAAAAATGAGTTCATCTGTTGAAAGAGCTAGGCTCTATTTATGTTTTGATGGCCAATGGGTGCAAAACAACAATGAGTGAGATTATATTGGCTACACAAAGCGTGGTGTATATATTCCGATAATGCTTTCATATAAGAGGTTTATTGATTACGCCATGGGAAAGTGTGGAATCGAAGATTCTGCTGCTTGCAAGTTGGTGTTCAGACGTGAAGATGGCTCACTGAAGGAGTTAACCAACGATGATGAAATCCTTGGTTTTATGCAACTTGCAGCCGATTCAGAAAGACCTCTAGAACCTTTTGTATTTGTCGCATCATTGATGTGCGATGACGAAGATGATGACGAAGGTGATGACGGAGGTGATGAGGAAGGTGATGACGAAATCCATGTCGATGGTAGTCAATTGGAGCCTGATTCTCAATTTCAAGCATCCTACGAAACCACACTTTATTTTGATCATGCATATCGTCCTAACGATTCTTGTCCCGATGTTGTTCTGGAGACGCAACTAGAAGAAGAAGAAGAAGCATAAGAAGAAGAAGACCCAAAAAGACGGTTTGTTGGAGTTGCTGATGACGAAACCCATATTTTCACAACTGGTATATGTGATCTGGACAGATCAGATACCAATAATGATGAGGACGAATAAGAAGAAACATATACCCCTAGCAATAAATCATTTGGTGAGTTAAACGATTATTTTGATATGCCCCTTTCCCTTCCTAACCCAGAGACCTATATACCATCCTACCAACCCACACCTTACAATCGCAGTACAAGTATAAATTAAGGTCAACTATTTCATACGAAGGAGGAAATGACCATACAAACCGGAATTACGTTCTTGCAAGAGGGTTTCGTGTTTATAGCGAAGAAATTCGACAAAACCAGATACGAGGCTGTCTGTGACCAAAGAAATTGTGAATGACGTATGTCGGCGAAGTCCGTGGGCCCTAAAGGAGGGTTGTTTGCCGTTAGAAAGCTAAAAGACATACACACTTGTTAGAGGACGCAACAGAATGCCAGCCACTGATAGGCCAACAAAAGGACTTTGGGCCACATACTGAAAGGCAAGTTTCTTAACGCTAGTAGGACATTTTGGCCGAAGGACATCGTCAACGATATAAACCAGCAGTACGGGGTCAACATTGGTTACCACCAAGGATGGTGTGCGCGATGCAAGGCACTACTATTGGTGAGAGGAACTCCAGAGGAGTCGTACGAACGACTCCCTACGTATTTATATAACTTGGAGCTGAAGAATCCGGGTACACGCACCAGAATAAGGACGGATTCAAACGGACGTTTCGAGTTGTGTTTCGCTGTACTTGGATGTGCGATACATATATTAGCACGTCGTATCTTTTCATATTATAAATTATAACATTTATAAATAATAACCACATACGTTTTTTACAGATCCGGACGTTTTTGACAAATCTGCGTCCTGTCCTCGTAATAGACGTTGCCCATTTAAAGGGGCCTTACCTGGGTATGATGTTCTTGGCGGTTGCCATGGACGGAAATAACAACATTGTGCCCTTGGCTTTCGGAGTAGGCAAGTCCGAGACGGGGGAGGAGTGGGGTTGGTTTCTGAACATGTTGAGAGAATGTATCGAAGCCCCAGAAGGGTTGGTGTTTATGTCCGACAGGGCTCCTTCCATAAGCGCCGCAATTTCTGTCGTGTACCCCTCCACCCCTCACGCCCTATGTTGTCGACCTTTGGAGATGAACGTGAAAAGCGTGGACAAACGTATTACAACAAACAAGACCACCTACTGGAAGGCATGCAAAACATATACGATTAGAGAGTTTGAGATCTACATGAATGCACTATGATATGAAGTAGATCATGGAGCACAAGTTATGGACGATGCTGGTAAGGAGAGGTGGTCAAGGGCCTATTTTCCTGCACAACGGTATAACATAATGACCTCCAATAGTGTAAAGTTGGTGAATGCACTGTCCCGTTTTGCGCACAGGTTACCGATTGTCGGCCTTATGGAGTACTTCCAAGATTTTCAACAAGAGTGGTACCAACTTCGACGGTAAAAGGGAGGATGATAAACTATGAAATCTTGAACTTATATGTTAGTTGCTTTTTTCGTGTTCTGTATAAATCGTAACACAATTAACACATATTTGTAGATGAAATGTGTAATGATCTCACACCAATGGCGGAGGAGATAATTCGCAGAAGGTCGGGAAAGTCTGCGACATGGACGATTAGAGAGATTGGACATGGTAAGTTCCACGTTCGAGATATCCATTATCACGCGATTATCGATATGACCAACTGTGTTTGTGAATGTAATCAATGGCAATATTCTGGTTTACCGTGCGATCATGCCATCGCTGCTGCAAGGAATATGAATCGTAGAGATTGCAGTGATCTGGATATATCTTACTACAAGTCCAATACTTACCAGTCAACATATCATGAGGTGATCTATCCTGTTGGACCCCCTCAATCATGGGTTTTGCCACACGTCCCCCTTCCGCCATGTTATCCACCATTAATAACCAAGAGACGTGCGGGGAGACCAAGAAAGAATGATCGACGTCCATCTCATGGTGAGGATCCGATACAGAGAACGTGTACTAGGTGTGGAGCAGTAGGACATACTCGTAGTGAATGTCCAACTCCTGCCCCTTCAACCGTGCCCAGGGGTAGAGCTTCAAGTAGGCAAAGATTTTGCTCTCAGGGGCCATCGAACCTAGAACTACATGGAACCCTAAGGCTTGATAGCATTGACCTTAACATAGACTTCCCTTGATTGTAACGACCTCATCTTGTATGCTAAGTGAACTAGTTTTTATGTTCATTGTTGATTTTATCTACCTTATCGTGGTTGTGAAATTATATTCTGTGTAAAAACTAGTTAAACATTAAAGCATCGTTTTATTGAAATAAAAGAAAACGATAAGGTGAATCCATACAACATCAAAGCATCGATAAAGTAAACATTAATGCAGAAAAGAAAACATTAAATCATCGTTATGGGTAGATTAACCACCCTTTGAGAAACTACCCTTTGAGAAACCTACTACAGGTAGATTTCCCGGATCCTCCGGATCCAACCAGCCTTTTACTTCATCTGCCCCTCCATGTCGGTGTAGTTGTCTTTGATTTCTATCACTTCATCTTCTAAATTTTTAATCTCTTTTTGCTTCTCCCTAACATCGCGCTTCATCATCTCCAAGAACTCCTTCTGCTCCGCAATAATTGCCTCTTTCTCTTTCTGCAATTCCATGTTGCGTAGCCAGTTCCTGCCTATATTTCGTATTTCCGCATTTGCCTCATCACATGACTCTTTCAACTTTGCAGGCAGCACTTGAGACATTGGTAGACTCAGTCCCTGGTTAGATTGATACCTAGGTGGGGATTCTCCTCCATGAGCAGTGTAGTATGCCTTTCGTGCATTGTCAAACTGCTCCCACTCTTAAGGCGTAATTGGTGCATCGTAAGCAGTCATCCCGAACTGTGCCCATTCCTCCTTTGTGTCTGGTACTCCCAGTCAACCCTTGTAGCTCTATCATTTAATTGTTCGATGTAGGCGGAGCGTAAAGTGCCAACCCCATTCGTTGACCTTTTCCCCTAGATTGTGAACCTCCAACCAAGTTATGAAAATGTAGAGAATGTTTATAAACGAAGTAGATGGTAGAAAGGATAGATAGCAAGTTTTGAATTACTACTTCACCAGAACATCTATTTATAGTCCATGCGAAGATAGGTTCGTGATCGTTTTTGTGCACATGGTCAAACGATTCCCCTACAAAGCCTGAAACGATTCTTCTGCAAATGGTCAAAGATTCCCCTACAAGGCCTGAAACGATTCTTCTGCAAAGCCTGAAACGATTCCCTTGCAAAACCTGAAACGATTATTCTACAAAGCCTGAAACGATTCTTCTGCAAAGCTTGAAATGATTCCCCTGTAAAGCCTGAAACGATTCTTCTGCAAAGCCTGAAACGATTCGTTTTTTGTTGAGCCAATTGCTCCTTGTGGCTATAAATACCCGTGTTATACCAACTGTAAAATTCACAACATCCATACACCATTTTGATATCATAAATCTTCTCTTTCAACAAACACATGGCTGGAAATGCATCATCTTCAAACCCACCATCTTCATAAATAATGCCCTCGAGACTGAAAAAAGCGATAGAGAAAAGTGAAGCGGAGATTGAACAACTCACTGAAGAGTGGAAGGAAATGATGTCCAAGAAGGACAGACACTTGAGAAGGATCGACGCGGACAAGGAGGAGGTAAGAAGGTTGAAGAGGGAGATAAAAGAGAAAGAAGACCGTATTCGCTACGATAACGTTCAAGTCAACAAGATTATGCAAGAGTTTGCAGTACTGAAAGTGCAGGTTACCCAGAAACAAAATTGGATTGACCAATGTAAATCACTTTATCCTTAGATGGTGCTTGGGTTTTTGGTTTCGTGTTTGGAGTTTCCTATGTTGGTAGTTTGTACCCGGAGTTTATGTGTTGTCGTTTTGTACTTGTACTTTCTATGCTTTTGTTTCATGAATAAAATCGTCTAATGTATTTTTTGGTTTGATGCGTTTATATTTTTATACTACTACAGAATTATAAATTGATAGAGTTAAAAAACAACCGATACAAAGTGAACAAGACGATGCGAATCTGTAAGGCCTTTTACAGTCCTTTTACTCAAAAAAGTTTTATTACATACATCGTGAACGTCGTTTAGGACTACGGGTAGATAAAAAAAATAACTCTACGGACTACATAATAAAAAACAGAAAACAACCTAATCGTCTATCTAGACAACCAATGAGTATAAGGTCTCCGCCATGTAATCCCGCCATTCCCTGGCCACATATTCAGTTGCATCTGGTGCAACTGTTGGGTGCAATTCTTCAATAAACTTGAATATGTTACGACACATCCACACACTGCAATCCCCAAGGGCCCCCGCCTGTTGTGGTGCATCAGTTTCATAGGTAACCTCCAATTTCTTGCTGGCTTTGATACGGGCCTGCGTGTCATAGATCTTCTTTAACAACTTCGGCAATTCTGTTTTGAAGTTCCGAAGGCGGTCTTCCAAGGTCAAGGTGTACCTTTTTGCTAGTAAACTGTCATATATGACCATCTTAATTTCATTAAGGTATAGAACCCCGGGCACCCAATGTTTGTCTACAATGCATATGGGGATATATACCTGAGATTTTACAATAACACACAAATAGTTAGTAACAAACAAGTTAAACAAAAGTTATGTAAATCGATTTCCATAGCCACTCGAGGCCCTTCCAATCTGGATTGTTTTTATGTCCCAGTCCATTGTACGTTTCGTACACAAACCTGTATCCTTGGCCCGGCAGGGTAAGCCACTCAAAAAAGTTGTTGTCCATCACCGCCCATCTTGCTTGTGTAGAGCGAGATTCTTGGATCATTCTGACCCAAGCGTCAATGTGCTATACACAAAACAGAGATTGTTAGACTTGTAATTAGAAATGTAGTTGTTTATATGACTATATTTAAATACTAACCAGATCCTCGAAATCCCCACTACCACCTACACCCAACAGTTTCATGAAAAAACCGACATCCATTTGAAGACCGCCATAAAATGGACAAAACAGGTGGGGGAGCTGATTATTGAGACATTTGTCCATGATCTGTCCCGCCGTAAGAAGTATCGATTGCCCCGCTGAAGTCATCGTAGTGTCTCCCCTAACCTTTCCCTTGCCCTTTTCCTTGACCCTTGCCTTGGTTTTTTCGTAAGGACTGGTGTGGTCGAAGGTTGTTGGATATATATGGGGAACAAAAGGCTGGTCCCGCATTAACGACCCGTCTCACACTCTCAAGTGCTACCCGCTCCGACACATTTACGGGAATGTCATCTTCCTCGAAGTGGTCTCCGATGATATCATCACCCATCGGAGTTCTCAGCCGTGCCTGGGTGGTGTCAATCCCCGACCCCGACCCCATCGAATACGGGATGGAAGTTCCCAAAAAATCTTTTACCAAACCGCTAACGACGGACGACCCCGACTCCATCATTTGGGGTCTGTAACAATCCGCCTCCGGCATCCCAAACTGGTGACGTAGGTCTTTATAAGAACTTTTAAATGTAATAACAAAAATAGAACAATAATGAGCACTCGTCGTCACTTACATTTTGTTGGGATGATGGGGTCAAAAAAGGGGCAAATCCTCCCGCTGCTGCCTGCGTGTACCCAGGCGACGTGTAGGTGGGCGTCATACTTGTCATCCCAAACAGGTGACAGAGATTATAGTGAGCACTCTTAATAAGAATTTTCAAACGTAATAACAAAAATAGAACAATAATGAGCACTCGTCGTCACTTACATTTTGCTGGGATGATGGGGTCGAAAAAGGGGCAAATCCTCCCGTTGCCGCTTGTGTGTACCCATGCGACGTGTAGGTGGGTGTCATACTTGTCATCCCAAACTGGTGACATAGATTATAATGAACACTCTTAATAAGTTTTTTCAAATGTAATAACGAAACAAGAACTCCAATGAGCACTCGTCATAACTTACACTTTGCTGGAATGATGGGGTCGCAGATGCCGCATGTGTGTACCCATGCATGTGCCTAGGCGACGTGTAAGTGGGCGCCATGCTCGTCGACACCTAATACAAGTATGGAACGTGATATCAATTCACAAACCAATATACAAGTATGAGACGTAATATCCCCAAATTAAGTTAAACACTAACGTGAGTGTGGCGAAGGTGTGCGGTGAGGGCCTCGAGCTCTCTTATGCGTCTGTCCATGGAGTCCATGTACTCCCACTTGTGTTGGTATGGGTCTAGACTAGCTACCCCATGATGGGAGGAGCTAGGGGGAGCCTGATATCTCGAGCTAGGGGGATCCTGATATGTCGCGCCATCATCGCCATCTTCATCATCATCGTCATCATTGTCATCGTGATCAGGATCTCTACGTCGGGACCTCTTTGTCGGTCGCCTGCCCGCCGAACTTTCAAAAAAGGCGACGCTCCGTTGAAACCAACTCGACTGCTGCTCAACATGAGTAGGCCTCAATTTCGCGAGCGGTCCATGCACAACCTAATAAAATTATAAGACATATAAATCACAATTATTTTTTAATTACTATAATTAAAAATATAGTAAGATGACGTATGTTCAAAACTGAGTTGAAGATCCCAATGCATGCAGACTTATTCAGGACAACATCTCGGTCCCAACTGGTTCCCCTAATCAACCTGTCGGAGCGCTTGGTGAAATTTTGAAGGCATACAAGAAACATCTCCAGAATCCATACCTAGAATTACACAACATAAACAAGTACGTTAAACCGTAGCCAAAATAGAGATGAATTAATATTTGTGTTATACTACTTATCTAACCTTTAGAGCGTGTGTAAACCCATTCAACGTCATCTTGTTGTTGTTCTGGTTCTTCTACTTGCATCTGGCGATGGCACAGTGGAGTCCTTTGTATGAGTGTCTCCAGATGTAGCTACCCTATGGATAGCTGTTAAACCTCTCGAAGTCATCGACGGCGCTAAGGACAGTAGAGGAAACCACCAGCCTTAGATCACGACCCATGAACATCACATCCGCCATCACCACCAAGAAAACACGCACAACATCCTCATTGGATATCGCCTGCAGGCCATTTCTCATCGTCTGGACGACGGTTTTTAGCGTCAAAAGACCTGGTGCAAGGCTAGGACAAACCCTACTGACGAAGGACTCATTTGTTAAGGTAGGAAGGGAGGGTGTTGGTCCGAAAAGAAGTCCAGTTACAATACAAAACTCACGACGACCAAAGTGCATGAGATTCCCACACACGTTGAAATACATTTCCTCCGGCTCTGCACTCGCAACCTCGACCTCCAACTGTAAAAACATGTGGACTAGGATGGGGTCCTGCCCAATATTGGTAAGTTGGATCCATGTACCGAAAGATGTGCGACCAAAAATTTGGTGTAAATTTTGTGCCCGTTCAGGTGGACACGCTGCAAAAGCATCTCTAATTTCCTTGACGAAGGCAAGGCGACATTTGAACGACAGATCAGTGTAATCAAAATCATCCTACATAGTAATGCAGAGATGTTTTCAACGCACCTAACTTATAACTAAGGAATAAAAGACAACGACTTATGGTTATATTTATTATTTGGGTTTTATTGGCAATGTTAAGGGTATACATTTTGTTGATTTCGTCTATTGCTTAATTTTAGAAAAAAGAAACCACTAAATCTATTGGACTTCCAGGTAGTAGGGGAATAACGTGGATTTCTTAAATCCCTACAAACCTTAGGGCTATTTAGTATTTACACCCGTTTGACAAAATCAAAATCAATATGTTGCGATTAAAAGGCTTATGCTTATATTTATTATTTCGGTTTTTTCAATGTTAAGGGTGTACATTTTGTAATTTGGTAAATTTAAAAGTCCTCATTTTTAGTCTAGCAAATTTAAGGGGTCTAAGTTGTAATTTAGCAAACTTAAGGGGCCTAAGTTGTGGTTTAGCAAAGTTAAGGGACCGCATTTGTATTCACTAAAATTTAAGGGGCCTAAAATAAATTAAGGGGCCTAATAGTAAATCTTATTATCAACGTAAACGCAAACTCTAAATAAAACGCAATCTCTACAATTAACGCAATCTCTAACATGAACGCAATCTCTACAATATTTTTCTAAATAAAACGCAATCTCTAAAATTAACGCAAACTCTAAAATTAACGCAATCTCTACAATATTTTTCAAAAAAAAAAAAACGCAATCTCTAACATGAACGCAATCTCTACAATATTTTTCTAAATAAAACGCAATCTTTAAAATTAACGCAAACTCTAAAATTAACGCAGTCTCTACAATATTTAAAAAAACACAATTTCTAAAATTAACGCAATCTCCAAAAATCAACGCAATCTCTACAATATTTTTCAAAAAAAAAACCCAATCTCTAAAATTAACGCAATCTCCAAAATCAACGCAATCTCTACAATCTCCAAAAAAAATACGCACTCTCTACAATTAACGCAATCTCTAACATATTATCAACATAAACGCAACACTCTAAAATTAACACATAATCACTAAAATATAAAATTAAAACGGGGTTAAGGGAAACTTACCGTACAAAGTGACCGAGACATATCTGACTTCTAAAAACGCTAACGAACCGAGTCGAGATCCGAGCGTGTGGAATACACGATATATTTGAGAGAGTGAAAGAGATATATTTGAGAATGATGGTGGTGGGGTTTCAAAATGGGGGACCTCAATTTATAAGGGATGGAGACACATTTAACCTACTTCAAAACGCAATCTCACCGTTGATATAAGAAACCCAACTTGGGGTTATAAAGGCAGCCCCCAACCTCGCGTTACACCATTAAAACGCGGGGTAACCCCGTGTTTTGTCACCATACGCGGACCAAAATCACAAAACGCGGTGCTTTCCACGTGTTTCGTTGAATACGCGGACCAAAATCACAAAACCCCGTGCAAATACCCCATGTTTCGTTGAATACGCGGACCAAAATCGCAACCCCGCGTTTTCCCATTTACACGGCCCAAAAACACGGGGTTGTTGGGTATTTTGGCAAAAACTTCAAGATTTTGGGCATTTTGGGTACCGATTTTTGATGTTTGGGTATTTTAATTAAATTCCCTTTTTAAAACCACTCCTATGGGTTACCTTTCATGGATATTAGTTATCTATTGGTCATATAATAAAAATACAACCGTGGTTGTAAGTTATTTATTAGCCACATAAATTTAACTATTCTAGGACCGTGGCTAATTGCAACTTTTACTTACACACATGCAAACTTTTTATTAATTGTGACCAATTCATGACACATAGTTAGGCTTACTTTTAATAATTGTGACTACATGGCTACCTTTTGGCCACACAAAATAATAAAAATCTTGACCAATTAATGACAAACAATTATACTTAATTTTTAGAAATTGTGGCTAATAGTTACCTTTTAATCACACAAAATGATAAAACCATGGTTAATTCATGACATATAATTACGCTTCATTTTTAGAAATGTGGCTACATGTTACCTTTTGGTCACACAAAATAATAAAATAGTGGCTACAGGTTACCTTTTGGTTACACGAAATAATAAAATCGTAGCCAATTCATGGCATATAATTACACCTAGTTTTTAGAACCGTGGCTACAAGTTATCTTTTGGTCATATAAAATAATAAAACCGTGGAAATTCTAAATATATAGATACACTTATACTTTAGAAGTGCGACTATATATTAGTTACCTTTTGGTCATGCAAACTATTAAAAATCGTGACCATAAACCATTTATTAGTCACATAGTTGCTTTGTTAGAACCGTTGCTATTAGTCAGCTTTTAGTGACAATAAATTATTTTAACAGTGGTTTTAACTGTACTTATAGCTACATAAATTTCATATTAATTGTGGCAAAATCATCACACATAGTTACGCTTTATATTTAGAACCATGGCTACTCGTTATCTTTTGGTCACACAAAATAATGCAAATCGTGGCTATACACACCCGTGACTTTTGGCCACGTTAAACAGATTTTTGTAGCTATATATATTTTCTTTCTGGTCAGAGAAAATTAGCTTCATGTGGCTATATGTCAGTCTATGGTCACGAAAAATAACCGTCACAACATATAACCATAGTTTAGACAAGAACCATGACTACATACTTGTCTATGGCCACTATTTTTTGGTTGTTACTTTCCACGATAAAAATAATTGTGGCCATAAAGAATCATTTAGTCACAGTTTTGTATAAACCATGGCTTTATGTTTAAACGTGTGTCGTAATGGTCACATTTATTGAGTTAAACCGTGACTAAAACAATACTCTAATTTTATTTATGACTTTTAGCCATGGTTATAAACCCAACCGTGACTAACTTGAAATTTCAAAACCATGGCAAAAAGTCATTTTTGTACTAGTGAGGATGCAATCCAACACCATATAAGATAATCCAATTTTCAAACATGTCAATTACAAGTCTCAACTCTTAAGGAACGAAATAACATAAACCCTAAAAGTTATCATGATTCATCCTACCAAGAGGCCAAGGGTGGAGTGTCAGTGCATGACTGAGGGCTTTATCCTAGCGATATAGGTCTGCTTTCAGTTATGAAACAATAGTATAAATAGCTTGTATATGGGAGGGAAGGAATCATTCATTAGGTATGAGATTTAATAGAAACCTACAACAACGTTGTTCTCTGGCTGAATTACCCTAATTTCACCATTGATTCAAAGCTTGTGATTACCAGTGGTACTCACCCAAAAAAGCACCCCATCGCTTTTTCCAGCAGGGCTTTAGGGCCTCAATATCTACAACTGGAAACTTATCAGAGAGAACTTTTGGCTACAGTGGCAGCTGCTCAAAGACGTAGAGGGTACCTTTTGGGTAGGCCTTTCATCATCGTACACCAACCACCAAGCTCTTAAACACCTGCCAGAGCAAAAGGAATACAACCTAACTCTTCAAAAGTGGGTAAGCAAGTTGATTGGCCTTTAATATTTACAATCCAATACCTCAAAGGGTCAGAGAATACAGTAGCGGATGCCGGGTCCAGGAAACATTCAACAAGCCCTTTATCCACTTGCCTAGTTGTCTCGAGTATGTTCACGGGCTGGAGAGACATAATTAAGCAAAGTGTAAGTATGGATGGTAAACTACAAGGGTTAATAGACGAGTTAAAAGAGAATCCTTCTCTTAACACAAAGTACTCGATAGAAGATGGTTGCCTCTTAAGGAAAGGGAGCTTGGTAATGGGGAATAATTCAATTCTCAAACAAGAATTATTGGAGTTCTTCCATGCTAGTTCTATTAGAGGTCATTCGACAATACGCGCCACGACTCTGAGAATGATCAGAGCTGTTTATTGGAAGGGTTTACAAGAAGATATCTGGAATTTCATAAGAGTAAGTACGATACTTCTGCTTCTACAGGATTGCTTCAACCTCTGGAATTCTAAAGAAGTTTGGGGAAGTTATTTTAATGGATTTTATTGAGGGGTTACCAAAATCACAAGGCTATACTACTATCCAGGCTATTGTGATGGATAAATGGAGCAAATTTGGTCATTATTATTGGCTTGAAACATCCTTATAAGTGGCTATTGTCACTCAAAACTTCCTGGATCAGATAACTATATGACATGCCCCAAAAAATCATTTCAAATCGAGACCCCATTTTCTTGAGTAGCTTTTGGAAGAAACTCTTAAAACTCATGGTACAACCCTTGCTTTCTCCACTGCACTACCACCCGCAATTAGATGGCTAGACATAATTTCTTGCACAGGTGCTTGGAAAGGTATTTAGGGTGCTTCACTTTGGATTCACCCTCCTCATGGTTTAAAATGGCTATCTATGTCCCAATATTGGTACAATACATCATTCCACTCCAACCTTCACATGTCACCATACTAAACAATATTTGGGGAACCATCTCTTAACTATATTCACTATTAGTCCAAGGATTCTCCTAACCAGGTTGTTGATGCTTTACTCAAAGATAAAGATTTGAAAAAAGCTTAGCAGATGATAAAGGTACAAGTTGATAAGCACATAAGCTAAAGGAAATTTATGGTTAAAGATTGGGTTTACTTGAAACTTTAACCTTATAGATAAAATTTGGTGAACAGGAGGGCCTTTTCATAAGTTATGTACAAGGTATGACGGACCATTAAGAGTCTTGGAAAAGATAGGAAAAGTAGCCTACAAGCTCGAGTTTCCTCCCACTTCCAAATTTATAAACTCATGGTTTAAAATCGGGTGCGTGCTAAACATTTTTCCAAGATTTCATAATATAACCCAATTTATGATTCGGAAAACATGAGAAATAATTGATGCAAACTTATTTTAGAAATAAATCCCGTGCATAAAATTGGTCGGCACTGACATCTCGAAATCACGCTCCTCAATTCATACTATTGTCATCCGTATGCTCAACATCTTAAAGCAATACCCGAATATTTCATCGGGTTATCTTATAATTTCTCATCAAATAATGTCAATTCCATAAGTCTAAGGTTCTACTCCGACCAATTGCCCCGACCCAAAATGGTCAACTTACTGCATTCATCATTCATAACCGTCACTACAAGTGACAACGATATAAATATTAACTTCTTCAATCCACCACTCCTCGGAAACTCATCCACTACCCCATCGATCCTCACAAAAGGGTGGTTCAAGCACACACATGTAACATGTAAGTTCACCATGACACTGGCCAGGTGAAATTATGAACGTACCGTACATGATTATCCTTGCTACCCTCGACATGATTCCCGATTCTAGTGACTCTTTCGACCTCAAAATATCTTATCTTAGAGTACCTAGTAGTGCAATCTCACTTTCACATACTTAGAAGAATGCTAGTTTGAGTCTAGGTATCCGAAATCAACACCTAATTCTCTCAAACTTATGCTCTGATACCAACTTATAACACCCTCAAATTTGGAAAGAGCAACTAATTTAAAACTTTCAATTATACATCAAATAAGGATAAAATCTATTCTACAAATCATCACTTGAGTCACCTCAATAAGAATGCTAGATTTAACTTCACAAATAATGGGTCAAGTCTTGTATAAAGATGTCAGGATCGAATTCTCAACAAGAATTAATTCTCAGAAACAATATCAAAGAAGTTTGCGGAATAACACTTTGATATTCAATGAAACAGTAAATCAACACAGTAAATATAAAGAACAAACTGTAAACTTGTATTGAATGCTTTGAAGTTACAAGATTACACACTCAACCTCAATATTGATGAACAGGCTCACCAATACGAATTCTACTTCTCTAGAATTAGGATCTATGCCTTGAGGTTGATTTTCTCTCTAGAACTAACACTTAGAATGAATGAATTAATTTCATAAACTATTCTATCAAATCTATACATATACTGAATACAAAGATAATTACAATAAATAAAATATCTTCAGTATATCTTCCATCATTATCTTCAAGCCTTCCATGAATATCTTGAATCTTTCCAGCTGTCATCCTTTCCATTCGGATCTTCAAGTCATAAGCAGCACTAACTATGCTCAGCAGCATTAATTCCTTCTAGCAGCATTAACTACCAAGCAGCACTAACCACTAGCAGTACTAACTAGCTAAGCAGTACTAACTTTGTTCAAGCAGCACTAACTTTGACTAGCAGTATTAACTACTAGCAGTAGTAACACTCGGCAGTATTAACCTTTAAGTCTTCTAGCAGTAGTAACTTTGAACCAGCAGCATTAACCATACTTGATGAATTCTTCAGTTCCCAACAATCTCCCCCTAACTTGACTTTTAGGAAGAGAAGTCAAGTTCTTCAAATTTTCTTCAAGATGCTCCCAAAACTCTATCATGGCTTAAATTCCAGTGTTTGCATTCAATCCCAAACTCTGATTAATTGTTCTTTGAATCAAGTATTTAGCCATTTCTGAATCTGGAACACATCTTAACTTTTTCTTCAGCATGGCATGAAGCTTCAATCTGCTATGATTGTACACTCTATCCACTAGGAAGTATTCAGTGTGATTTAAATCCAAAGTCACTGTATATACTCCACTAATTTCATATAGAGTCCAACTGTTGACTGACTTGAATACATTCTTGATCACATGCTCTACTTCTTCAGGTTTGAACATCATATACAGATACTCCATTACCAGTTTTGTAATTGAAATCCCTGGAGCCTTCAGTATATCTGCATACAACTTCATTCCTATCTCAAACATCTCTTCAAGATCTGACCTAGAGCATGTTCTTACTATCTTTGCCCAAGTATTGAACACCTCATACTTTTCATCCTTCCTTTTTAGCCTTATGTATTCCTTTCCATCCACTGTCAATGTATCCCAGAGAATGACCTCAGGAGGCTTAACTCCTACAGGTTCTGCTGAAATTGGTTCAGGCACTTTGTCCATCACTACCATATACAAATTTACATCATCTGTGTTTGATGGCTCTTTCTGTTTAGATGACTCAGGTGCCCCTTCTTCTTCAGCAACTTTCTCATCCTCTCCTTCAGATACTCTAGGCTTCTTAGTTGGCTTTCTCCTTGCCATCATCTTGGTTCTCTTTAAAGTCCTTAGACTTTCACCCAGAGTAGCTTCTTTCTTTGATGGAGTTTCCTGCTCATCTGGAAAGGGCTTTTGTATCAGAAGATCATTACTTTCTTTCATCCTCTTCTCCATCTCCACCCTTGCAGTTTCATTCCCCTGTAGCTTTAACATCTCTGAATCATACAGCTCTTTAATCTTCTCAAAAGACATTTTGGAGAACATCTCCTTTTTGACTCCTACAACACCTTTGAGAAATATAATCATCTTGTTTCTCTCTTGGGTACCTAGGAACGTCTTTGAGGGTTTTCTCTTCTTTGTAGCTGCTTTTACTAACACTGATTTCTTCATAGTTGCAGCTTTCTTCTGTGCAATTTCAGTTGCCAGACTCAGTTGATAAGCTTCATTCAGTTCAGCAGCTAGAGCTTTTGCCATCTCCCTGTCCTTTTCCATCTGAACTCTTTCTTCCTCTTCAATGTCATCTTGCATCTTTCTAGCTAAGGCTTCATCTGATTCAACCAACCTTTGCTTTTTGATTGGTTGATCAGATTCCACCATTTTTGCTTTTCCTTTGTCTTTGTTCATTGCCTTCTTGCTATTATCTTTCTTGATCACTTCACCTTGTTCTTTGATGATTACTCCTTTGGTCTTTGAAGTGACCTTGGGAGTATCATTCTTGGCTTTAAGTAAGGTTTCTGCAACCTCAAGATCTGTTAATACTTCTTTCACTGTTTCTGCTGCTTTATTTATGTCAGCAGTAGTAACCGTTTCTGCTGCTTCTTGTGTTTCTATTGGCACTGAATCTCTTTCTGTTTCTGCTTCCTGCTCCCCCTCAACATCACATTTCTCTCCATCAAGCTCCCCCTCTCTTGTGGCTTCTTCCATGTTGATCTCCCCCTTTTTGGGAGCATCATTCTCAGTTTTCCTTCTCCTTAGTTGGAATTGCTTTCTCTTCTTCCTCTGTACCAGACTGATCACCAACTTCTTCAGCTTAGTAATCTGTACTTGTTGTGACAGAATGACCAGCTTCATTTCTTCAATTTCTTTGCCTTGTTTGAGAACATCTTGATTGATGTTCCCCATTGTTTCCATCAATTCATAGTAACTATATCTGTCCTCACCCTCTCCAGAAGTGTTACCCTCTTTTGAAGGATCATTGGATCTTTTTATAGTGAAAGTCTTCTGCCTAGCAGAAGCACTATCCACCCCCTTGGTTTCTTGGCACCAGGGACCTTTGAATGATTGCTCATTCAAAGTTGCCATGGGTGAGGTCTTATTTATGGTACCACTGTCCTTCTCTGTGCTAGCAGAAGTAGTGGTAGCCTCAGTACCCATATGCTCTATCTCCTCCTCAGAGAGCACCTCCTTTGGGTTGGGAGACACCCTGTTGGTTTCCCTTTGGATATTCTCTAAGGAAGAAGTCTCCCTTAGAGGGCTTAAAGGCTGAGTGGGTGATGGTACAAGAAGGGAAGGAGCCTTCTTTAACTGTTTTCTTTGATAAGTTTGGGTGATTGGTGAAGTTGGCTTGTCAAGAAGAGACTGAGGAATTGATTTAGAGAGGGAAGGTTGGGATTGGCTAGCAGTGGGTTGGTCAATTGGGGGCCTTGACCCTGCTACCATACCTTCATTGGTTTGGGAAACCACCATCATTGTAGAGAACAATGGGGTGTCAACTCCTTCCGAGTCCCCAGCAGATCTTCTCATATTTGAGAAAACCTTGCCTTTGGGGGGTTTAGGTACATATACCCCAACAGGTTGAGGTATATCCGTCAATTCATGAGTAATAACTTCTTGGACAAACCTGGGATACATAAAGAAGCTCTTTTTGTTTCCCATGTTTGAGACAAGATCACTGAAAATCATTTTAGAAAAGTTATACTTTCTGGCAGTGGCCAAGCACACCAAAGCATAAGCAATGGTGCTGCTGAACTCACTCCATCCAGTAGTCTTTTTGGAGATACAGTGCATAAGAGTATGGACAAAGAAACGCCATTGGGGTGAAAATTTGGCTTTTGAGAATTTGAATACACCCAATGGGCCTCCATACCCCATTCTTGTAAGATTGGAGAACAGTTCATCGTTTGGGATAGAAGTTATACCAGAGGCATCGTCTAGACGTAGACTGATGCGAATAACCTCTTCAGTAACTGTTAGTGATTGTTCACAGATTCTTGTCTTTATCATTTGCACACCATTTTCAGCAACAATGGTGGCATTAGCCCAGAACTGCCTTTGATGCTCGATATAGATTGTAGGAGATACAGTAAGAGCATGAGCAATATGGCTTGACTTGAGGAAATTCACAATCTGATGAAATCCTGCAGCTTGCTTTGGCTTTTGTAGCATCGCGATCTCATTGTGTTCGTCGATGAATGCCATGGATGCCATTGATCTTAGTGAACAACGTGCCTGAAAGCTTCGAACTTGAGAGAGAAAGGGTTTAGAGTGCAAGAGAATAGTATGCAAAGAGTCGTTATGAACTTTTAGGCGGGCAAAGAGTATTTATAGTATTCGGGACATAAGCAGTATTAACCTAGAGCAGTATTAACTACTAGCAGTATTAACTGAAAGCAGTAATAACTACTAGCAGTATTAACTGAAAGCAGTATTAACTGAAAGCAGTATTAACTACTAGCAGTATTAACTAACTAGCAGTATTAACTAACTAGCAGTATTAACTAACTAGCAGTATTAACTAACTAGCAGTATTAACTGAAAGCAGTATTAACTACTAGCAGTATTAACTAACTAGCAGTATTAACTAACTAGCAGTATTAACTAACTAGCAGTATTAACTAACTAGCAGTATTAACTAACTAGCAGTATTAACTAACTAGCAGTATTAACTGAGAGCAGTATTAACTACTAGCAGTATTAACTAACTAGCAGTATTAACTGAGAGCAGTATTAACTACTAGCAGTATTAACTAACTTACTCCTTTAAACTTGCGAAACACTGAGTACTGCTATGCATATCCTGAAAAAGAAGATTAGTAACACCAAGAATAAATAATATACAGGTATAAAACCACTTTTTGAGAAGGGGATTATTCAGAGTTGATCATTCCCACACTTGTTACCAAGAAAGTGAATCTACTCACATCAAAAGCTTTAGTGAATAGATCAGCAAACTGATTATCAGTGTGAACTTTTGCAACTTGAATAAGTTTCTTTTCATTACAGTCTCTTATGAAGTGATACCTGATCTCAATGTGCTTTGTCTTTGAGTGCTTGACTGGATTATTCACAATGCTAATAACACTGCTATTATCAATAAAAATTGGAGTGTGTAGAAAGGTTACCCCATAATCCAACATTTGATTCTGAATCCATAAGACTTGAGAACAGCAACTTGCAGTTGCTATGTACTCTGCCTCTGTTGTAGATGTGGATACTGTGGTTTGTTTCTTGCACTGCCATGAGACTAGTCTTGCACCCAAAAACTGACATCCTCCAGAAGTAGATTTTCTGTCCAAGTTTGCTCCACCTAGATCACTATCTGAGTATGCAAGTAGGTCAAAGGATGAGTCATGAGGATACCAAAGTCCCAATCTGGGTTGCCCTTTGAGATATCTGAATATCCTCTTGACAGCTTGATAGTGAGATTGCTTTGGACTAACTTGGAATCTTGCACATACACAGACTGGAAACATTATATCTGGCCTTGATGCTGTGAGATACATGAGAGAGCCAATCATGGATCTATAATGATGCACATCCATATCCTCCCCCTCAAGATCTGATGTTATCTGCTTGTGTGTTTCCATAGGTGTGCTGGCAGGTTTTGACTCTGAGAAACCAAACTTGGTTAGAATGTCCTGCACATACTTGGATTGACAGATGAAGATGCCATCTGACTTCTGTTGAACTTGGAGTCCAAGGAAGAAAGTAAGTTCCCCCATGGAACTCATTTTGAACCTTTGATGCATTAGATCCTCAAACTCCTTGCACAGGTTGTCTCTTGTAGATCCAAAGATAATGTCATCAACATAAATTTGGACCAGCAAGATATCCTTCTTATTTCTCTTGATAAATAG
Organism: Arctium minus; assembly: GCA_954870635.1. NCBI lineage: Eukaryota > Viridiplantae > Streptophyta > Magnoliopsida > Asterales > Asteraceae > Arctium > Arctium minus. The sequence continues at coordinate 36,262,287 of OX941080.1, read as the reverse complement.
AGTCTTATCAATGACTCCTCTTTCAAAGTTATTTTCCAAGAGATAGGATGACAGAGTGTCATACCATGCTCTTGGAGCTTGATGCAGTCCATAAAGAGCTTTCTTCAATTTGTATACCCTGTCTGGATAGCTTGGGTTTTCAAACCCTGGTGGTTGACAGACATATACCTCTTCTTCAATTGATCCATAGAGAAAAGCACTTTTTACATCCATTTGATAGACTTTGAAGTTCATGTAAGAAGCATAGGCTAGGAATAGTCTGATTGCTTCTATCCTAGCCACAGGTGCAAAAACTTCTTCATAATCTATACCCTCTTCTTGAGTATATCCTTGAGCCACTAGCCTTGCTTTGTTCCTTATGACAATACCTCTTTCATCTCTCTTGTTTCTGAAAATCCACTTTGTGCCAATTGCTCTGTGACCTTTAGGAAGGTCTACTAGATCCCATACATCTTGTAGCTTGAACTGTAACAGTTCTTCTTGCATTGCTTCTATCCAGCTAGATTCTTTCATAGCATCATGTGCCTTTTTAGGCTCAAGCTGGGATAGAAAACAAGAAAGCACTGTATGCTGTTGATCTTGCATTTCTTGAAGCCTGCTTTGATGTCTAGTCATCATAGGAGAAGAGATATCTCCTATTACCAGCTGTGGAGGATGATTCTTTTGAACTCTGGTGTTATGACTAGGTTCTTCATTCAGTCCAACCTCTAGATTAGAGTCATGCAACTCAACTAAAGTGTTTTCAGATGCCACTTCTGATTCTTTATTTTCTTGAGTCTCCTCATCTCTAGTTTCTTCTTCACTCTGACTTGGTCCAGTAAATGATTCCTTTTCACAGTCTTCAACAGAATTCACTGTGGGTATGGGAAATATCACAGATTTAGATATACTTTCTTGAACTTGTGTGATCCCTGATCCTCCATTTCCTGGACCTGCATACTCATTACTGAAACCAAAAGAGTTAGTTAGTGAATCAATGTCAAATAGCCACTGAGGTCCAGACCCAACAGGATTTGGTGTGTTCTCATTGCATTTGACATTGTCACTTTCTTCAATTATTCTAGAAGATGAGTTAAAAACTCTGTAGGCCTTACTCTGAGATGAATATCCAACAAGAAATCCATCATGTGTTTTGCTATCAAACTTACCTAAGTGAGATTTGGTATTGAGAATTGTACAAGGACACCCAAAAGGTTTGAAGAAACCAATGAAAGGTTTTCTTTTATTTAAAAGCTCATATGGGGTCTTGTTCTTTTGCTTGACCACTAGAACTCTATTTTGGACATAACAAGCAGTATTAACTGCTTCAGCCCAGAAGGTAATTGGCAATTTTGAATCAGCCAACAGAGATCTAGCAGCCTCTATTAGTGTCCTATTTCTCCTTTCAGCAACACCATTCTGTTGAGGAGTCCTAGGAGCACTATATTGCCTCTCAATACCTTTCTCTTCACACAAGGTGTTTAGATCATGATTTTTAAACTCTGTTCCATTATCTGATCTAATGACTTTTACTCTTTGATTAGTTTGGTTTTCAATTCTTAGAATAAAGGATTTGATAAGTCCACTTGTCTCATCCTTAGTCCTTAGAAAATATACCCAAGTAAATCTGGAGTAATCATCAACAATAACCAAGCAGTAAGATTTCTTGCCTATACTCATAACATTTGTAGGACCAAACAGATCCATATGCAGTAACTGGAGACAAGAAGAAACATAATTTAACTCTTTGGTCTTATGAGAAGTTTTGTGCTGTTTGCCTTTAAGACAAGCAACACAATGATCATCACATGAAAAGACTTTTGAAGGTAAACCTCTTACAAGGTTGTTTTTAACAAGTTTGTTCATAGTCTTGAAATTCATATGACACATCCTTCTGTGCCATAGAGAGGATTCATCTACAGAAGCTTTTGAAACAAGACAATTTAGAGATGAATCACTATCAACATTGTCCATATCTAGACAGTAAACATTGTCCTTTCTTGGAGTTCTAAGTAGTATCATGCTTTCATCAACTACCTTGAACCCTGGAGCAAGGATCATACACTCAGTATTTGTAAATAATATACTATGTTGTTTGTCACAAACCTGTGATACACTTAACAGGTTGTACTTTAATTGATCAACATAGTAGCCATCCTCAAATGTCATCTTACCTTTGGTGACATTACCTTTTCCACTTATCTTACCACCAGTAAGATTATCTCCAAATGCAACATGTCCTCCATTGATATGCTTGAAATCCTGAAGGCATGACATGTTGCCTGTCATGTGCCTAGAGCAACCACTATCAACATGCCATATGCTCTTTCCCTTGAGCTGTTGGTTGCCCTGCACATAAGATAGATCAGTTAGTATGAATTAGGAACCCAAGCCAAAGTGGTCTTGGGTACCCCTTTCTCATCAAAATACTTGCATTCTTTCTTGACAAGATTTTTAAAGTTTGATTCCTCATGCTTGGAGTATTTTGTCACAATAATAGGCTTGGAAATATTTTTGCTAGAAGCAATACTGGTTTTAGAAGTACTAACTGCCTTAGCAGCACTTGCATGCTTAGCAGTACTAACCTTGTTAGCAGTAGTAACTGTGTTAGCAGCAGTAACTGTGTTGGCAGTATTAACCTTTGAAGAGGTACTAACAGTATTAGCAACATTAATATTTTCAGCAGTACTAACACAGGTAGCAGCAGTAACCATGTTAGCAGTACTAACAGTTTTAGTGCTTCTAGGCACCCACATTTTGACACTTTCTTTTAAAAACTTTTTCTTCATGGGGCCTTTCCTTTCACCATGTTTCTTTATCACATGTTTCTTTTCAGCCTTCCTATAACCAACAGGTTTTTGCACAAATCTTTGAAAGTTCATCTGTTGGTTAAAAGGGTTAAAGTAACAATACTTAGCCAAATGATTTAACTTGCCACATATGAAACAAGGTTTTGGTCTATTGATTTTATTCAGATCAACTCCTTGTTTCTGAGCCCATTGATTATTCCAGTTTCTTTGATTTCCTCTTTTTAAACCAGAATTTAGGCTCTTGGCTTTATTGCAATCACACTGTTTACAAGATCCAGGATTCACAACTGTGGTTTGTTTGTAATGGACCTTGTTATTCTTTCCTTTTGTCTGCTCTATCTCCTTGGACTTGACCCAGATTTTCCCACATCCCTCATTGGTGATAATATTGTTTTCTAATGGTATATTTTTACTCACATCATTATCCTTATACTCACTGGCTTCTTTCTCAGTTAAATCCTTAATTACTACTTCATCCAAAGGATCTATCTTAAAGGCTTTCTCAGATAAGTCCTTTTTCTCCTTGGTTTCTAACAAGTCTGAAGTAGGAGAGATATAATTGTTGTTGTAAGGAGGAGGTGTATTGTTGTATCCAATACCAGGCTTCATCTTGTCATGAATCTGAGCCTTTAGAAGAGAATCCATTGCTTTTGAAGCATATGAAAACTTTTCTATGTCAAGTTTAACTTTAGACAGTTCCTCTTTCAGCCTATCACTCTCTTCTAAGGATTTAGACAGTTTGGTCTCTAACTCATTCTTTTCCCACTTCCAATAGTTTGTGTCATAAGAGTGTTGAAGTTCATTAGCTTGAAAGCCTTTGATTTGCTCTTCAAATCTATCTACTATCAACACATACTCTCTTCTGTCCTTTTCTAATCTTTTGAGGTCATCACACATACTTTGATTGTGATCCCTGTATCTTGTGACAGTGTCAATGCAAGATTTAGTACAAAGATTAGAAATTACCTCAGAGGGAAGATCAGACACTTCTGCCATAAGAGCTTGATGCTTGATTCTGAATGGCTTCCTCAGCTTGATCACTCCAGTCAAATCCCATTCTTTGTTGAGAAACAAGGGCTTGAGCAGGATTCTTGTTTTGATTGTAGCCTCCATTCTGAGCTTGTTGGTGGTTGTTGCTTGGAACAGCACTCCTGCATTCTCTAGCAAAGTGTCCTTTCAAGTGACACTTATAACATTCCACCTTGGTCTTGTCAAAACCAGCTCCATCTTCTCTTCTTTGAGAGAAGTTATTCCTTCCTGTTCTTTTAATGAACTTCTTCACCCTCATTGATAACATGGCCATCTGCCATTTAATATCCATCTCCTCCAGGTCATCAGGGTGAATTTGATCCAGATCATCATTAATCAAAGAATTGCTGCTATGACTGGACACAAAGGCTTCAAAGATAGTTTCAGTGCCTTTTTCTGAACTTACTCCACTAGCAGTACTAACTGCTTCAGGGTTGACAGTAGTATCAGTGGATGCTGAGAGAAGTGCAGCATTGTGGATATAACCAGAGGGCTTCTTTTTGGTTTCTACCTCAGTTTCAAAAACTCTTAGATCATTGTATAGATCATCAAGTTCTTTCTCTTCCAGATTGTCACTCTGTCTATATGAGACAGTGTACATAGTCCATTCATCCCCAAGAGATCTGAGAAACTTTCTGTTGATATCATCTTGTTCCATCTTTACTCCTACAGTAGCCAGTTCACCTATGAGTTTGTTGAACCTATCAAAAGTTTGAGTCATAGACTCATTCTTTGAGGAAGTGAAGTTCTCATACTGCTGCTTTAGAACATCTCTTTGATTTCTTTTGATGCTTTTAGTTCCAGCAAATCTTTTCTCTAGAGCATTCCAGAGAATCTGAGCATCAGTGCAGTTGCAAAATTGATGCTGATATTCATTGGGGATGGCCAAGAGCAGAGTGCTCAAGGCCTTCATCTCTGTCTGTCTGATCTTCCTCTCACCATCTGTCTTTGGTGGAGGTCTTTTCCCATCTGCTCCTATCCTTCCAGCTTCAGAAGGACCATTCTCAATGATATCCCACATTGAGTAGTCAGTGAGAAGAATATATTGTCTGATTCTGATCTTCCACATGTCAAACTCACTGGGTTTGAGCATTGGAACCTTAGAGACCAAAGTACTGCTTGATTCTGTAAGATTTTCCATGATGAATAGATGTTTCTGAGAGAGTTTGGCTCTGATACCACTTATCAGGATCGAATTCTCAACAAGAATTAATTCTCAGAAACAATATCAAAGAAGTTTGCGGAATAACACTTTGATATTCAATGAAACAGTAAATCAACACAGTAAATATAAAGAACAAACTGTAAACTTGTATTGAATGCTTTGAAGTTACAAGATTACACACTCAACCTCAATATTGATGAACTGGCTCACCAATACGAATTCTACTTCTCTAGAATTAGGATCTATGCCTTGAGGTTGATTTTCTCTCTAGAACTAACACTTAGAATGAATGAATTAATTTCATAAACTATTCTATCAAATCTATACATATACTGAATACAAAGATAATTACAATAAATAAAATATCTTCAGTATATCTTCCATCATTATCTTAAAGCCTTCCATGAATATCTTGAATCTTTCCAGCTGTCATCCTTTCCATTCGGATCTTCAAGTCATAAGCAGCACTAACTATGCTCAGCAACATTAATTCCTTCTAGCAGCATTAACTACCAAGCAGCACTAACCACTAGCAGTACTAACTAGCTAAGCAGTACTAACTTTGTTCAAGCAGCACTAACTTTGACTAGCAGTATTAACTACTAGCAGTAGTAACACTCAGCAGTATTAACCTTTAAGTCTTCTAGCAGTAGTAACTTTGAACCAGCAGCATTAACCATACTTGATGAATTCTTCAGTTCCCAACAAAAGACTAATCAAAGTCAGGTGTTACTAAAATCCAATAACAGTTGTTATCTCCAAAAGTGCGGACGACTTCCCCAAGCTACTTTCCCTCGTGCAGGACTAGCACTCATCTCACCACGAAGTTGCTAGCAACAATCCTCAACCAAACCTGATGCATTTGCCAACAAATAAAAAGGTTAGGCTAACGCCTAGTTCAAGAGTTTTCAATATGAACAAATTTATAATTGAAAGGAAAGAATGCAACTTAAATCATTATCTTTCAAAATGATTTACTTTAAATATTTAACGACTCATTTTCCAATAACACACACCTTTAAAAAAAACAAGTATCCCAATATAGACATTCCTTTGTAAGGCAACTTCAACCCCAACTCACCCAAAATGTGAATAGTAAGTAAACTCCTAATTTATAAAAATGTGGAATAAACTTTATTTCCCGAAACACCCCAAACATGGGCGGGGCATAATACTCAACCCAAAAATCTTGAGTAAACAAATCCATATATGCAAAACGTCACCGAAAACATGGATAATAAAATAATACAATTTAATAACCAAGCAACACCTTTCTGTGACGGGGGAGACCCGATTCCGTTTTACGTGGCGGAACACAGAGTTAAGCCACATAGTCACGTTGTCGAACTACACCTCAGATCGTAATTGTATTGCCTGCTTTACCGAGCTACACCTCCAGTCGGACTGTATTCCAAGTCCCAAAAACACCGTATCCCCCATTGCCTGCTCCGTCAAGCTACACCTCAAGGACACATGATCTTATTGTCTGTTCGTTCCCTAGTGGAGTTTCATCCTCAGGGTACTCATTCGACCCCTAGTGCCTACTCCCTAGCATTCAAGATAGGAGTCTCAACTCCTTATTTGATAACTCCTGATGTCTAACCCTCCTGCACAAGAATTAGAACATCCAATCACAACACCCATGGTCCCGAAGTACAACCCATACAGGTTCCACTTCGCCAAACAAACGGGACATCAATAATGGCAACACAACATAAATTCCCAAGGTGAGAATATCAAGACTCCTCATCCTTAAATATGACTGACTTACATGCCTATGGATCCAATGCATTACAGTCTAAAATACATGACTCCAATTGAATGACACACACACTCAAAACATGTATTCTCCAAAATAAAGTGCAATAAATGCAACTCACACCCAAAGCTCCACTTGAAGTTATTAAAACCGGACAAAAGTCCCCAAGACCCGACAAAGCCGAAAACCGAGTCTTAAGCTTAACCAATCAAATGACCATATACTAAAATCCACAAAATGAAATAAAATGCAACCGACCACGTTTATGCAAACACATGCTCCAACATGCATGAATACACTCAAACACCACTTAGATTTGAACAAGTAATTTTCTAAACAAGTTTACAACCCCATTGGCTCTCTCAAACATCCCATAACACAAGATCAACATTTTTCATAACACACATTAAAGTACAATTACTCCAAAGGATTTACATGCGTACGTTAAACTGTTAAAATATTAATATCAAAAATTTACTCAACAAACTACTTGAAATACATTTTTCCCCAAAACCACAGAGATTTACGATATTCGAAATGTTCGCAAGGTTGGAAATGACCAAACTCCAATGACTCACACGTTGGTATTTTCAAACCATTTCCCAACATTAAATACTCTTATTACCAATAACCACTAAAATGCATTTTTACCCAATACCCTCTATTTATGAAAATGGTTATCAAAATATTTTCCTTATGATACATTTATCAAAAATCCCAAAAATCCCAAGGATGGGTGTTTTCCAAGTTTATAAAGTTAAACACTTTCAAGTAATTAAAACTTATCAATTACTCAACAGTTAACAATTTCATATAAAACACATAAACACTTTAAAATGAATATTTTGGCATGTACAACGTTTTCACAAATCAACTTGAACTCACCTTGCTAGATTTAGGCTAAATCTAGATTTTCCCCAACTTGAGCTCCTTGAAGAAATTCGAATCTTCAAGCCAAAACTTCCAAAAACCTAGATCTACAATTTTCCAACCATAAATACACGCATCCAAACACTTATAAACATTCCCCAAATATTTTACATCAAAATCCCCAAATTTGGCCAAAACCCTAATTTGACCTAATTTCTCTAAAATCATTAAAACCGAAATTTGAGAAACCAACCACTTGGAAATCATCAATGGATCATTTATAACTTATAATAGGGTTTAGAAATGGAGAGGATAAATTTACCACTTAGGTTTTGGTAAAAACCTAGAAACCCAAAATGAAGCTTGAGGTTGAAGATGGAGTTGGAGATGGTGAACTCTTGATGTCTAGCTTATACCGTTGATGACGCTTCAATACTTGAGGATTGAGGCATTTAATGAATCAAAACTACCATAGATGGGTTTGGGTGATCTTGGAAGAGTTTAGAGAGGGTTGGGAGTGAAATGGGAGATGAGAAATGAAGAACGAAGCAAAATCCCGTATTTGACAGCAGTCCAGCCCCGTGGTGCTACAATGACACATGACTATGACACGGTCATTGTCGCGTGTCATAGTAGCACACTTTGTGCTACATTGACATGCGACTATGACACGGTCATTGTCGCATGTCATAGTCGTACCAAGTGTACCGTTGGCGTTCCAACTTGTGCGACTATGATATTGTCATAGTCGTCGTGCATTGTAGCCGGACACTTTTCAAGCCCCGAAACCCGACTTTTTCAACGGCAACACTCCGGATACTCTTAGGGACTTTAAATAATGTTTTCCCAACATAAATCCCACCATTTCCAAGTTGTAAAAACGTCTAGATGACCTTTACTTACCGAAAATTATGGGTGTTACAGATCATTTAAAGTAAATCAATAAATCGTACTTAGATTTTGGAATAACTTCAATATCAGCAAAATAAAGCTACCAATTCAAGTCATAAACCTGATAACAGCGACCAACACCACACCCTATTTGGCTCAAATAAAGCTACTTGACAAAAAGAAAATTTTAAATTTCTCAAACAAGTACCAAAATTCACAACATTCATCATTTCAATAAAGAATCAAAACCACAAGAATTCAACAGCATAGAATTATTGTTTTCAGCCCAAAAAGAGGGGTTTGTTTGAAGACCCAATGTAGCACAAGAAACAACACGAAAACTCTATTCTAAGTTAATAAAGAAAACAAAAAGTTGTAATTTGAATAATATTTGATTTACCTGGTTTGGTGAATTGAAAATTGGAGGACAACAAGCGAGAGAAAGAGGTTGATTCAAGATTCGCAAGTCACCTCTCCGGACCACTGGATTTCGGAGGGTACAACCGTAGATTGAGAGTCGTTGTGCAACTTGATGTGAGAAGGGTGAAAAGAAAAAACGTACTTGGTGTTTGTTTATAGTTTTGAATTAATTCTTACTTGAAAAAAAAACAAGGGAAAGCTAATCACACTCCTACCCATTACTAATAACATCCCTAGCCTTATTTCCATTATTATTAGTTTTTTGTTTGTTTTCTTTTTTCTTTTTTTCTTTTTGATTATTTAAATATATTTATACTAGATATTTATTAATATTAATTATTAATTAACATATTTATTTATTTTTTCTCTTTTATTTATTTATATTATATTTAAATTAATAAAAATTACAATAAATATATATTTTCTTTTTATTATTTATAATATATTCTTTTTATATTATAATTCTGCCATTTACTTTGACGTCTTTTTTAGTCTCTTTTTTATTTCTTTTTCTTTTATTTAAAAATAAATAAATTCTTATTAATAAAAACATTACTACTTTTCTAATAATAATATATTTATGAAAATAAAACATAAACATTGATATTTGCATATAAATAAAACATTTAGATTTGTCATATCTTATTTATTCATTCTAAATACGGCATACTCCATGTAGCAACACAGATAACTGAAATGAAAAAAAATGTGTTGTTATAGTATGGATCGGGTATTATCGACATGTAAACTACAAGACTTTTGCTATTAAAGTTTTTTTGATTTTGAAGGAGTTTTGAAATTTTAAATTGTCTGTTATTCTATAAATTTTAAGAATGTTACAAAATCCCGATTTTATTAGATAAATTTAGAGTTTTTTAATCCACTCAAAAAGTGGAACAACATTAGACAAAAACACAAAATTACTATTTCACCTCCATAACATAACGAAATCTAAAACTATTATATATATATATATATATATACATATATCACTATATAATAGGGGTTGGTTTAAATAAGAATACTAAATATCGTGAGAAGTTAATAATGGAAGGTTAATGAAAAGGTTCACATGTAAATCAACGAAAATATATATTTGCAGATGAATACGTGAACCGATATTAGATATTATTCATATGATTCACATATACATCTTTATATAATTTTTTTAATGATCACGTATGAATAATATTTTTCTTACATATAATAAAGATAATATATAATAATATTAAATCGTTATATACATGTATATAACATGGACATATATATTTAATAATAATAATTAATATGAATTATATATAATAATATTAAATAAAATGATATATAATATATGTAGATATACAAGGGATATATATGTGTGTATTTAATAATAATATGTGTGTATTTAATAATAACTATTAATATGAGTTATATATAATAATATAAAAATATAATGTATGTATTTATATACATAAATGTAACAACCCAAAAATGGAAAGATGGCATAACGTAAAAATCAAAACTCCCAAACGGGTCCCAATACAAATTCATGGAAACATAAGATTAACATAACTCAAAAGTAAATAGGTCTATCACAACCGAGAAACTCTAACTTGCAACTAACACCGCAACTAAGGCAACACCCTCCGCTCCCGCTAGTTCTCAACACTTCTCTTTCCCTTTAAACGAACCGCCAACAATTTCCTTACCTGAAAATGGGTTTTAGAAAATTGAAAGCGAGAGTTAGACCAAAAGAGTCTAGTGATCTCAACCGCGAACATTTTAAAATAAAAGCAGGAAACCGTTAATTAAAGTTCGTCTCAACGAGACTTAATCACCACATAAAATGAACCATTTCGCGTCTGGAATCGATTCTCGTAAACTCCGATTGTCCACACACTCGGGCCCCCCAGTAGATTCCCATTCGGCCCCCTCGTCGATGTCGTTCCCGTGGATAAGGAAACGAATTCTAAATACACGGGTCAACCATCCCCGATGATTGAATATAAGCCATCGCGCCCAATACATAAGATATCCCTAATTCTTATAAGATAAAACACGTAAGTAAAATAAACATACATGATATCGAAATAAACCAACGTATCGCAGTTCAATATGATTTTACAGAAATAAACATATTAAACATCTCCAATAAACGCCATTTCTAGTTTATAAAAGTTGTGAATAAGGGAACTCACCTGGTAAGTTGAACTTGGGCACACAGAAGCTAAAATCAGAAGGATCGCGCTCCTACATTCGTTAAATGGCTCACGATTAAAAGTCTTACCTAAATAGTCCCAAACCAACCCGTAGAAGATTCATTCTGAAGCCTAACGAGTCTCGGGTTTGCTAGAAAAATTCCCAATGCTTCTAAGAGTCTAAGCCTCGATATGAAACCCAACCAAGGTTGGGCCATGGACCACCCAAGTCGGGCCTATCGCCCGCGCCCTGCCCCGACTAAAGCTACCCGGATGTCCTAGGTCTGGTGCATGCAAACTCCTGAGTGAATTCGAGTGTTGAACTCCTGGTTCCCTGGTCGAGTCCCGATAGTGTGGGTTTCCCGGGTGAGTCCCGGTGGCAAGGCCCTCCTGGGTGGATCCCAGTTGCAACGTCTCCCGGGTGAAGCCCGATCGAGTGCTTTCCTGGGTGGAGCCCGGGTGTTGCTCATCCGATGACCCCGGGGTGAGGGAATATTTCGGTAATCCCCGGGTGTGGGCGACACACCCCGGGGAGAAGGGAAATCAGAAGCGACTTTGGGTTTCGATCGAAAAACTTAACCAATCAACATTTCCATCTTTCATATGATTACACACATAAAACAAGATTTATTCCCAACACAAACTTAATTCGAGATTTAAATCTAACCATTATCTAGGTTCTTCCATTAATACACAATCCTCTAACCAAGAACCAGACAAAGGTTCGATGCAGGAAACTTTCTCTTAAACCAATAATGCTTCTCTAAATCCAAACCAAATTGGGGCACTTACCTCTTGAAGAAGAACCTCCTTAAATGCTTTCCTTGGATTTCTTCACGAATCTTTCCAAGATGCAACCTCTAGCTAAGCCTCTCCCTTCTCCTTTCTCTTTTACTCTCGCCGCAATTTTCCCAAAATGAGAGAAATCAGGGAGACCCTAGGGTTTTACCCCACTTTATGGCTAAATTTCAAAATGGTCCTCAATCTTTCAAATTTTGCACAAACCTCACCCCCTAGTTCACACTTTAGTTAAAAAGAAGGTAACGAACACTCCCCCCTTTAAAGAATTCCGTCCCCAAAATTTTCTTTGTCGAAAAGGTACATGTACTTGGTCCTCATTTTTTATTCCAATTCGCATGTTGCTTCTCCCCCTTTATGGAACCTCCACTGAAACTTCACTAGGTTGATCTCTTTTGTCCTCAAACGCTTGAATTTCCGATTGATGATCGAATCCGGTTCTTCGATGAAGTTGAATTTCTCTTCCACCCGCACGTCTTGCAAAGGCACCACCATATTAACTTCCGCTAGACACTTTCTCAAGTTGGAGACGTGAAACGTATTGTGAATACCCTTCAACTCCTCGGGTAATTCCAACTTGTACGCCACCTCCCCGACCCGTTCAATGATTTCAAACGGTCCAATATAGCGTGGGCTTAGCTTCCCTTTCTTTCCAAAACGAACCACTCCCTTCCAGGGTGATATTCTCAACATTACCTTATCACCTACTAAGAATTCTATATCCTTCCGACGCTTATCCGCACAAGTCTTTTGTCGATCACGAGCCACCTTCAATCTTTATCGCACCTGAACAATCTTATCCGCAGTTAGTTGCACTAACTCTAGCACAGTCAACTGCTTTTCTTCGACCTCATTTCAACACAAAGGGGTTCAACATTTTCTGCCATACAACATCTCGTATGGGGCAGCCTTGATGCTCGCATGGTAGCTGTTGTTGTAGGCGAATTCAATCAATGGCAGATGGCTTTCTCACGAACCTTGGAAATCCAGGGCACACACTCTTATCATATCCTCTAGGGTTTGAATGGTACGCTCACTCTGCCCGTCGGTTTGCGGATGATATGTTGTACTCATCCTAATCTGCAACCCTGTTTCTCTTTGGAAACTCTTCCAAAACGTTGACGTGAATCGACTATCACGGCCGGACACAATCGACAACAGTACTTCATGGCGAACGACTATCTCGTCAATATATAACTTCGCCAACCTTTCCATCGAATAAGTTTCTTTGATGGGTAGGAAATGCGTCGATTTAGTAAGTCGATCTTTTTTTTGGGAAGGGTGTCCTAGGCTATACCTAGACTAATCCCTTGGCAAATTATGACTGTAAGACATCAGCACTGATTAAACCTTAGTGGCCACAATTGTTGTGTACACCTGGATTCGAACCCTGGGTAGATGGGATATTCCACCACATCCCCAAGGCCTTAATAGTAAGTCGATCTAAAATGACCGTAATTGCGTCGTAACCCTTCGGGTTTTAGGCAACTTAGTCACGAAGTCCATCGTGATGTGTTCCCACTTCCAAACCGGGATGTCTAACGGTTGCAGTTTTCCGTACGGTCGCTGGTGCTCCACCTTTACTCGCAAACAAGTCAGACATCTTTCCATGAAGTAATCTATGTCCTTATTCAATCCCGGCTACCAATAGTCCCATCTCAAATCTCCATATATCTTGTTAGTCCCCAGGTGAATCGAGTATTTCGACTTATGTGCTTTTTCTAGAATAACCTTCCTTATTTCCCCGAGTTTTGGCACCCAGATCCTCCCGTTTAAATACTTAAGTCCTTGAATTTCCTCTGCTAATGAATTCACATGACCGATTATTCGTTCTTTCTTAAGATTTTTAGACACCAAAGCTTCCACTTGCAACTTCTTTATTTCATCCAATAGGCTTGGTGTCACCTCATCTCTTATAGCCACGACCTTTAGATTTCCCCCCCTCTCCTTTTGACTCAGGGTGTCGGCTACCACGTTAGCTTTCTCGGGGTGATACTCGATCTTACAATCGTAGTCTATTAGAAGATCCATCCATCTTCGTTGACGCATTTTCAGTTCTTTTTTATCAAAGAGATGGCAAAGACACTTGTGATCCGTGAAGACTTGACACTTTGTTCCGTAAAGGTAATGTCTCTAGATCTTAAGTGCAAAGACCATAACTGCCAACTCTAAATCATGAGTGGGGTATCGCTTCTCGTGATCCTTTAACTGCCGAGATGCGTATGTGATCACCTTCCCACATTGCATCAGCATGCAACCCAAACCCAGCCTCGACGCGTCACTATACACCACAAAATCTTCCGTGCCATTTGGTAAATCCAAGATTGGAGCACTGCTTACATTATCCTTCAATTTTTGAAAGGCTTCCCTCTATGCCTCCGTCCATGTGAACTTTACACTCTTCTTAGTCAACGAATTTAATGGAGTTGCGATACGAGAAAAAGTCCTTGATGAACTTTCAATAATATCCGGCCAGCACCAGAAAACTTTGGACTTCCGACGGGTTCTTTGGTGCCTACCAATCTCAGATTGCCTCTATCTTTGCCGGATACACCTTGATTCTGTCCTGAGACACCACGTGTCCAAGGAACTACACTTCTTACAACCAGAACTCACACTTCGAGAATTTCACGTAGAGCTTTTCTCGCTTTAACAACTCCAACACCGTCCGTAGATGATACCCATGCTCTCTCTCAGTCTTCGAGTACACCAAGATGTCGTCGATGAACACTATTACAAACTTATCCAAGTAGGGTTGACACACCCTATTCATCATATCCATGAAAGCTGCAGGGGCGTTGGTCAGACCGAACGACGTCACAAGGAACTCGAAATGTCCATATATTGTGCGAAAAGCCGTCTTCGGTATATCTTCTTCTCTCACCTTAAGCTGATGGTAGCCCGACCTCAAATCGATCTTGGAGAAGAAACTTGCTTCTTGAAGCTGTTTGAATAAATTGTCTATCCTTGGGATCGAATATTTATTCTTAATCGTCAACTTATTGAGCTCCCGATAATCTATGTACATTCGTATAGTTCCGTCCTTCTTTTTCACAAAGAGGACCGACGCTCCCAACGGCGAGGTGCTAGGTCGGATGAATCTCTTGTCTAGCAATTCCTGCAATTGCGACATCATTTATTTCATCTTCGCAAGTGCCAATCTATACGGCGCACGAGCGATCGGTGCGGCACCAGGCACCAGGTCGATCCGTAATTCGACTTGACGATCCAGGGGTAGATTTATCAAATCCTCCAGGAATACTTCCGGGTACTCACTCACTATCCGTACCTCATCCACCCACACTTCTCCTTCTTAGCGTCTACAACATACGCCAAGAATCCCCGACACCCTTTTCTCAGACACTTATTTGCCTTAATCATGGAAATCAAGCTAGAGCTCTTATCACGCCTATTTCCATATATTACTACCGTCCCCTTTTCAAGAAACAACACACGGATCAACTTCTTATTACAAACATTACTAGCATCATTCTTATCTAGCCAATCCATCCCAAGCACAACATCAAACTCTCTCATTGCCATTGGGTAAAACAACACTAGCACTATGCTCCCTTCAATGTCTATGACACAACCCTCAAACACCTCCTTAATCAACACCTGATTAGCATCAGCAGTTTCTACTTCTAACGCCCGCTCTAGGTACTTAGGTTTTACACACAAACATTTTGCAAATTCAGGAGATATGAAAGAACAAATCGCCCCCGAATCAAACAATACCCTTGCACATATAGAGTTCACCATAAACGTACCTATCACCACATCTGGGACTTCCTCCGCCTCAACGACTATCATATTGAAGGCCCGCCCCTTCGGACGTGTCGCCTCCTACTTCCTTTCCTCCCTCTTTCCACAACTGCGATCCCCTGCCTGAGTTGTTCCAAACTTCTTCACTTGTGGGCAGTCTGATCGAAGGTGGTCGGGCGACCCACATAAATAACATGGCCTCTTGCTAGGACAGTCTCTCGACATGTGTCCCGACATTCCACGTTGGTATGACTACTCTTGGCTTGTAGGCCCCGATCACACACACCACACCTATCTCCCTTGCCCCACCCGTACTCGGGTGACGACTAACACCGACTGACATTTCCCTACACCACAATCTGAGGTGGATGATCAGGATCCCCCTAGCCTGCAATCACAAATTGACACTTTGAGCGCACGATTAGAGGTAGTAGCCACTGACGCTCATGAAACACGACTTTTGGTTGGGGATATCCACAAATACTTCGCCGATGCTCGTCATTTCCCACACCGCGAGTTCCAGGCATTGCTTTCCTTTCTTTCCCCTCACCCTTACACAAGCATAGCTTATGGGTGGGTGTTTTCTTTTCTTTTACTTCATTTTGTAGTTTGCTTTTTGCATATAGGGTGCATTTAGTTAGTTGCATTTCTTGCATGTATTCTATCCCGAGCATTGAGGACAATGCTCCTTTTTGCTTGTGGGTAGGCTTTTTCCTTCTTCTTTTTTGTTCTTTTTGCTTAGTCTAGCTTTTGTTTGATGCTTGTATATTCTTTCCCCCTCCCCCAAAAAATCCAAAAATATTTTTGACTTATTGTCGGTCCAACAATACTATATCAAGTTCTTAGATTTAAACAACACAAAATCGATTACCAACCTGTATTGATTATAACAACGGTTACAAGGTTGATCAAATTTAAGCTTGGACTGTGTTCTCTATTTTCTCTCTATTACACCGTTAAGTGTGTGTTTGTATGTGTTAATTCTTATCTGATCCTGTTAGAGAGATTGAGAGATATCACTTAACTAATCTAGTGTGTCTTACACACTTCCTAATCAACTTGCAACATATAATACTAATATAACTACATAATATCTAACAAATAGATATTATGTCTAACTAAGTTAATATATAACTTAACTAACTTTAACAAACCAACTAAGTTAACTAGTATAATAAACAAACAATTATATTGAATTACATTGACATTTATTACAAATAGACATAGACTTTAATATCGAGAGTCGACGTTCCGACTTTAGCTTCAGATTGCGATCTTCAGTTTGGATGAACTTGAATCCAATGAGACTGTGTCTTAACAATCTCCCCATTTGGATCAAGATCATTACGAAAATGATTTTAGCAATTCAGTCTTCCTGTTCAGCTCAGAAGATGCAATCTCTTTCTGTAGCTCTTAAATCAGCATGTCTTCAGAATAGTTGCTTTTGAAGATTTCAATCTTTGACGTGATTCTTGAAACATGTGATCTTTGCCATATCTTTTGTAGTCATTCTCCCCCTTTTTGATGTTAAGTGCAACGACTTCATCAAAATTAATTGTAAGAAATGTCTATCTTGCGGTTAGATCCCCTGATCCGTCAATTCAAAAGATATTCATCCAGATCTTTTCAAATCCAGACAAAATAGTCGTGTAACACCTGAATCAACTAATGAATCAGTTAACATGCCTGTCAGTAACACTAAGTCACTGTGTGTAACAGATACACAATGGAAAGGAGCTGTTTGATGTTGACTCCCCTAGGGCTTCCATTTAATCATCGAAACACCACAAAGGTAATTTCTATAAACGTTATGACAAAGAAACAAATTCCTTGTGTGTTCGTGCTTGTGATAGAATGAATTAAGCACTTGATGATCGCTTATAGGCTCAAAATTGTGTAAACCACTGAGACAACAGTAAGTTAAACACAGACTCAATGTGCATGATTGAAGTGCGAAGGTGGGGTAGACTTCCTTCTTTTCAATATCCAGATTTTCCAAATGAAAATCAGATAGCAAATGTGCTGCATCCCCTTTGAAAATGTGAAACACTTTCTTGTTGAGAAGAAAATGAGTAGATAGTGAGGTTTGATCAAGAGTTGGCATGGGTTAGTTGCCTGTTTCAATAATGTTCACCACAGAACTGTGAAACACTAGTAATGTGGCTACCCAGCTCAGAAAAAGTTGGTGCAGAGTTGTGATATTCTTTGAACTCTGTTCTCACACGCTCTTTCTTTTAAACAATTTGCTTACTCTAATCACACTCATTTCTTTTCGCTTCTCACACTCAATCACTAAGGATTAACTTCTTGGGTAAAAATCACTGGTTAAGGTGATTCCATAGAAGTTGTGTTAATTCCTAGCACAATGATTCTTGTTTTCCTATGATGCATGTGATGCTCAGATTGGTTTAACTATTTCAGTTAAAGCACAATTTAGATCATGAAAACATTTAAAGTCACACTTCCAAATCATGAATTCGGTTTAAGAATCGGGAAGTGGTTTGAACATTTGATAACAATGTTTTCTATGATTGAAAGTTGTCCACTTATCAACCATATATGAGATTAAGATAAAGGATTATACCTTAACGTGCGATCTTATATCTCATGAAGCTAAGCTTAAAGTCATAAACATATGAACTTGTAAGCTTCTCTCAAAAATTCTGCAAAAGTCTTATGTCAAGTTAAAGTAAAATTTATTCACTTAAAATGAAAAGACAAAAAGCAGTAAAACTTTTTAAAGTACGAGTTCTGATCAGAAATAATCAAAAGTCATATCCGAACTCCTTGACTTGAAGAGCTCCCCCTAAATTCTTGCATTACAAAAAAATTTGGCATTAAAAGGTACATGAAAAATTTTATGAGCTCCCCTCGAAGTAATATTGACCACTTGTCAATTTCTTCTCATTCTCCCCCTTGGATTATGAACATTATATAGAAGTGCAGATATCAATCAGAGTTAAGAATTTAGAAAACTTTTATAGGTAACTACTGATTAGATTTTAAGATTTAGCATAACAAGCTTAGAGATAAGAAAGTTGAACCTCTTTTCGTCTAAGGGTTTGGTGAACAAATCGGCAAGTTGATAATCAGTTTTTACAAAGAAAAGTTCAATTGTTCCCTTTTCAACATGATCTTTAATAAAGTGATACCTGACGTCTATGTGCTTAGTCTTGGTGTGTTGAACAGGATTCGCTGATATTACGATGGCACTCTTGGATTCACAGTATATCGGGATTTTGTTGAAGTGGAAACCGTAGTCGCGCAATTGAGTTCTCATCCATAAGACCTGAGAACAACAGCTAGCAGCAACTACATATTCTGCTTCGGCCGTGGAGGTTGAAACACAAAGTTTCTTCTTCGATGCCCAACTTACTAGTTTGTCACCGAGGAACTGTACATGTCCCGACGTGCTCTTCCTGTCTAACATACAACTTTCATGATCTGCATCTGTGTAGGCTGTTAGTTCAAAACTAGTATCTTTAGGATACCACAGACCAAGATCTGCAGTGCTCTTTAGATACCTAAATATGCGCTTTACAGCAGACATATGGATTTCTTTAGGATTGGCCTGATATCGTGCACATAAGCATGTTGAAAACATTATATCTGTCCTACTAGAAGTAAGATAAATTAAAGAACCTATCATCCCTCGATAAGTCCTGACATCAACAGCCTTTCCCGAAGGATCGGTGCCAATTTTAGTACCTGGTGCCATTGGGGTACCAATCGGTTTTGAATTTTCCATTTGGAACTTCCGAAGAATATCCCTAATGTATTTTGATTGATTGATAAAAATACCCGATGAAAATTGTTTTACTTGTAAACCGAGGAAGAAATTCATCTCTCCCATCAAGTTCATCTGAAATCTAGACACCATAAGGTTTGCAAAATTCTTACAGTACTTAGTATTTGTAGAACCAAAGATAATATCATCTACATAGATTTGAATTAAAATGATATCGCCTTTTTCCTTTTTGATAAACAAAGTGGTATCTACCGTTCCTTTTGAAAACCCAGACTTGACTAGAAAAGTGGAAAGGACATCATACAAGGCTCGAGGTGCTTGTTTCAGACCGTAGAGTGCTTTGTCGAGAATGTAAACGTGAGTCGGCTTCTCTTGATTAACAAAACTCTCTGGCTGAGAGACGTAGACTTCCTCCTTCAGAATTCCATTTAGGAATGCTGTCTTCACGTCCATTTGAATGACAGTGAAGTTCTTGTGGGTTGCGTAGGCTAGAAACATTCTGATTGCCTCTAATCGTGCCAAAGGAGCATATGTTTCGTCATAGTCTATTCCTTCCTCTTGTCTGTATTCTTTGGCTACTAGTCTTGCCTTGTTTCGGATAACGGTACCATCTTCGTCTTTCTTTATCTTGAAAACCCATTTCGTACCTATAATGGTTTTACCTTTAGGCTTTGGTACGAGTCTCCAGACTTGAAGTGCATCGAACTGATTTAGCTCTTCTTGCATTGAGACCACCCATTATGGATCAACAAGTGCCTCTGATACTCTTTTTGGCTTGAACTTGCTCAGAAAGGAGTCATGCATGCACATGTTCATTGATGCTGACCTAGTTTGCACCGGTTTTGATGGATCGCCAATGATCTGGCTTAGCGGATGCTCTTTGGTCCATTTATGTTCATGAGGTAGTGGATTAGATGATTGTATGTCGGTTGTATCATCTACAAATCCACTTGTACCTTCTTCTGATTGTTCAGGAGGATTGATGGTTTCAGTTGAAGTGGCAGGTTCAGAAGGCTCAGCAGGTACAACTTGTTCTGGTTGTAGATTGATATGTATAGTATCTCCTACTGTTTCAGCTACTTCTGTCTCTTTATCAGTTGTCACTTCTTCAACTGTTGGAGTCGGCATTTGAATTGTAATCTCTTGTTGAATCGTGGCATTTGATTCAATAGGAATATCTGAACTGATTGGATAAGTAGTCGTTAAGTCTTCCATCCTGTCAACCACAACAGATTTCTTTACATTAGATCCAAGAAATTCATCATAAAACAATTCAAATAATAAATCTAAATCAGATAAATGGTTAGTAGAAGTTGATGCTTCATCTGATTTATTCTGTTGAGACGTAGGTCCTGAACTGAGTTGCCCATAAGCTAGTATTCCTGTTATAACGGGTTCTGAACATTGTTGTTCGGAAGCCATTTCTTCATCAAACGAGACGTTGATGCTTTCAATCACCGTCTTTGACTTATTTCGATAAACACGGAATGCAGTTGATGTCGAGGAATAGCCAATGAAGATTCCTTCATCTGCTTTAGCACTGAACTTATTTAGACTCTCCCTATCATTTAGAACGAAACACTTACACCCAAATATATGGAAATATTTGATTGTCGGTGTTCGGTTGTTGATTAACGCATAAGGAGTCTTCTTGAATCTTCGATGTACCATGGAGCGATTCTGTATGTAGCACACGGTCGATACAACTTCTGCCCACAAAAATAGAGGTAAGTCTGATTGACTTAGCATAGTACGAGCAGCCTCGACTAGCGTCCGATTTCTTCTTTCAACCACTCCATTTTGTTGAGGCGTTCGAGCAGCAGAGTATTGATGTGAAATCCCGACAGATTCGAGATATTCTTCAACTTTGTTGTTTTTGAACTCTGTGCCGTTGTCTGTTCGTAGAAACTTGATCGGTTTCTACAGATTCACCTGGGTCGTCTTTAGGAAAGTGATGAGTACATATGGTGTCTCATCCTTTGAACGTAGAAACTTGACCCATGTGTATCGCGAGTAATCGTCCACGATCACGAGTATGTACTTCTTGCCGCCTAGACTCTGAGTTCGCATCGGACCGCATAGATCCATATGCAATAACTCTAACGGAGTGCTTGTACTTGGTTCAGGCTTTGGTTTATGAGGTGCCCTCTTCATCTTGCCTTTTTCACAAGCTGCACAAAGATGTTCTCTTTCATACTTGAGTTCTGGAAGTCCTTTGACGAGCTTTCCACTGACCAAATTGTTGATGTACCGAAAGTTGAGGTGAGAGAGCCTTCGATGCCATAACCAACTTTGTTGCATCGATGCTTTCGTCAGTAGACAAACTTGCTTGTCAGTCTGGACATTTGATAAATTGATTGTGTAGAGGTCGGATTCTCGAGTACCGACCAAGAGTTCTTTGCCTTCTTCATTGCGAACTGAACATCTCTTGGCTTTGAAGTTGACCTCTAAGTCTTTGTCACAGAACTGGCCTATACTGAACAAGTTGTGTCGTAAGCCTTTTACATAGCTCACCTTCTTGATCGTGACATTGTCATGTTGTACATCACCATATCCCATGATTGATGAAAACTGGTCGTTGCCGAATCTGACTGTTCCGCAATATTTGTCTTTAAAATTGGACAGTATCTCTTTTTGTCCTGTCATGTGCTTGGAATATCCGCTGTCCAAGAACCATGTATGACTAGTCTGCATAAGAGAAATTACAAATTTAGAGATTTATACGACAACATTGGAATAATCACTTTGATTATCGAAGTGCGGGTCTTGAACTGATTTGTTCAAAAGCCTATTTTGACTTTGATGTTCGGGTTTTGAACTGCATTATCCAAAAACCTATTTTGTCATTGAAGAACGAGTCCTGATCTGTACATAATCAGAAGTTGATTTCTCTCTAAGCTTTGTGTGCCTGCAACACAGATTTAGCCTTAGGTACCTACTGGAATTTGGGTCCTGCTGTGTTAGCACAAGATTTTGGTACCCATTTCAAATTGGGCCCTCTTTTCTTTTGAAATGTATGTGAAGAATTAGTATGAGATGAATGCACATGGTAATTGCCAAACCAATCTTCAGAATCTTGACAAGAGATAGAAATATGTTTATCATAAATAGAAGGCTTTCTAGTAGATAAAGATAACTGAAATAATTACTTCATTGTATATTGTTTACGAGAAACAACAAGTTTTGAGTTCAAAACAGCAATATCAGCAATTAGGACATCTTTACTAAGCGAAGTCTTATTACAATTAACACTACTAAACGATAAAACGGTCTTGTCAAGCTTCCGTTTGGGTTGCCATTGAGAATTTACTTCTGTCCTTTGCTTGCTCAGATCTGAAGCATGTGAAGCTGGTGAGTTAGACCTTTGAGCAACAAGCGATTGCTTCTTCTTCGGATTACCAGTAGGGTTCGATTTCTGTGAATGCTGAGATATATTCTTACCTTTAGCATTTTTAGCTTTCACAGAGACTGAGTTATCAACTTTCGTTGATTTTGCACTGTTAACAGGCATACTGGTTTTTCTCAAAGTTTTCTTAACAAAAGATGAATGGTTAGGAAGTTTTGCATTAAAGTAAAATTGTTCAGAACAATCATCTAAACCACCATTAGAGTTCAGAAAATCAAATCTTTTATTTGATGAACCAAACATATCCTTAGAGTTTGAAGTCTTTGAAAGAACAGAATTTGAAAACATGGTTGAAAAAACGTTTTGCTCAATATTTATCAAAAGTCTTTCATCTGACAAAGAATTCTCGAGTTCAGAAATTTTACGTTCTAAAACGAGAGGAGGGACATATAGTTTACCTTGAATAGGCTTCGCCTCAATTTCCTTTTCAGAATAACTTGGAAAGAAATCACTTGAAAGAGTTTTCTTCTTTTGATATATAGGATTTTCATTATAACTATTATTCGTCTTCGCATAATTAAATGGAAGATGAACTTTAGCTGATTTCAATCGTTTTTCCGTTTCATTGGCTTCATCCTTTTCCGATAGTTTAGTCCAAAATGTTTTAAACTTAGGGATTCTGCGAGCTAGTTGCATTGAAAGATGATCATAAAGTCCTGGCACTTCAGACATCCCTTTTTGTAGACAGTGAGGATTCTTATAACCGATTCCCCATCTCTCTATTTCCTCTTTGGGTTTGTTTAGAAAAATAGTCTGTTCAGTTTGACCCAATTTGTATAACTTCTCTTCCAAACTTTTTAATTTTCCCAATAAAGAAAAGTTTTCTTTGATACAAGAAGCATGCAAATTTTTAAGCTCATATAATCAATCCCACCTTTTAGCAGTTGAGACTTGAGTTCAGAATTCTTTTTAAGAATTATTGTCTTTTCTTTTGCGTTGGTGTCATTATCTTTATGTAAAATCTCAACTAATACTTTCTGCTCAACAATTTCATTGCTAAGTTTCTGTATCAATTGGTTTTTGTCAGTTATGACACCATTTTCTTGCTTAAGATTAGATTCTAACTCTTTTTGTTTTAAACTCATGGCATGCATTTTATTCATGAAATCTAAATCTGATAGATTACATACCTTCTCTTCTTCATTGTCTGAATCAGCTTCAACATCTGATTCTATTTGGCCCATCAAGCACATGTTGACGACTTCATCTTTTTCTTCATCCTCTTCTTCTTCTTCATCTGAGTGATCGAGCCAGTATTCATCCTCAGCCATCAGTGCCTTGCCAGCCTCCTGTTGCTTTGCAAGAAGCATCTTGTTCTTGTAGTAGTCGGAGTTTCTGACTTTTGGCCTTCGGCAGTCTCTGGCATAATGACCTGTTTTGCCACAGTTGTAGCACGTTGGTGGCTCTGTCTGACTGGATCCTTCAGCTTTGAACTTTCTCTCTTCTGGTTTCCTATCCTCTAATCTCTTCCCTTCATACTGAAACCTTCTCTCTTCAGGCTTCCTTTCCTCTGTTCTTTTCCCTTCAGATCTCTTTCCTTCATATCTGCTTCCTTCAACCCTTTCCTTGTGGATGTTGTTGTTTGGACCAGAAGAATATCTCTGACTATTTGAACTTGGCTTTGTGTAGAACCTTTTCTGAAAAGCACTTGTTAGCATAAGCATTGCTTGCTTCAGTTGGTCATTTTCATCCGTGTCAGAGTTTGCATAAGCTTCATCTTCTTCTGATTCATATACAATCGCCTTGTTCTTCTTCTTCCTGACTACAAGAGCGACTGTGTCTTCAACTGTCTTTCCTTTCTGTCTCTTATCTTCTAGAATTTCATCCACCTCTTATTCATTTTGTCTGAGGGTTTCATACACCTCGTGAAGTGGAATCTCATTCAAGTCTTTGATCTGCTTCATCTGTCTTGCAAATCTTTTCCATTCTGGTTGAAGAATGCTCAGGAACTTGACGTTCAGCTCAATTTGAGATTTGTGGACTTTGTTCTTGCTAAGTTCGTTCAGCAAAGTCACAAACCTGTCATAGGTTTCTTCTAAAGTTTCTCCCACTCTGCCTCTAAATTCTTCATAGTTATTTAGGCAGTTGGAGATTTTCAGCTGATTTCCAACTTTTGAACCCAGCATCATCTTTTCAAGTTGATCCCACATTTCTTTGCCGGAGGCCTTGTAACTGTCAATCTTTACATATATTTCATTTGGAATTCCTTGTAAAATGTATGACTTAGCTAATCTGTCGCCTTTGGCTCTTCTAAGGTTATCATCTTGTAGCTCATGAAACTTAAGTTCAACTTCAGTCGGCACATTTCCAACTACACGAGCTGTTATGACTGGTTTCATAACCCCTTCTTCTATAGATGTCCTGATGAAATCACCCAACTCATGTCTGTCAATGAAGTTCAGAAACCGATCCTTCCACTGTTCGTATTCTCCTTTGAAGAGAACTGGTGGCTTGGTGTCAGTTCCTATTGCGAGGGCTTCTCTGGATGTCATTCTGTATTGATTATAAGTCCAGATAAAATTTGATCACACAAGAAATTTTGTCCCCCTAGGCAGACTTAGCACGGGGGTCCCGCTAAGTCCCGGTTAGCGGGTGGGGTCAAGGGGCAACGCCCTTGCGGGGGTATGGGGGCAGCGCCCCTAGAGAAAAAATTTATGACAATTAAAGACCCTATTACAGCTTTGAAAATTCTCAGAAAAAAATATTCTAAGTCTGGATTGGAGCAGAGAGGTTTGCGTTTCTAAAGGTAAGCGCAAAGTTGAGGTTTGCGTTTTTAAAGGTAAGCGCAAAGTAAGGTTTGCGGGTCTAGTTGGAAGCGCAAAGTTGAGGTTTACGGGTCTAGTTGGAAGCGCAAAGTTGAGGTTTACGTTTCTGAGGTTTGCGTTTCTGAGGTTTGATCCGAGAAGTGAAGTTGAGGTTTGCGATTGCTCTTTGAAGCGAGAAGTGTGCTTTGCGTTTGGCTTGAGAGGCGCAAAGTGAGGTTTGCGGGTCACTTGAGGAGCGCAAAGTTGGACTTTGCGTTTCACTTGAGACGCGCAAAGTGGGACTTTGCGTTTCACTTGGGACGCGCAAAGTGGGACTTTGCGTGTGTTCTTCTTCTGCTTTGCATATGTTCGTCCTTAAACTTCGAAAATCGACTAGAACTTGATCCTGAAACGATTAGCAGTACCAAAACACTACCCTTATGTCTAGAAACACTTCTAGAACTGATTGTAAGCACTTGATCTCAATAACACACACTTTTTCGAAATTAATTTGATAGTACAGTGACTTAAAGCTTTCGACTGTTTCTTCACTAAAATCACAAAATGGAACTCGATAGATGATTTAAAATGAAATCAAACAACAACAACTCTATCTAGCATGCTAATCGATCACAACCTGATCGATTTTAACACCTAAAACACTTAAACACTCAAAATCGATTTCCAAACAAGAACACAGGGTCGTTTTTCAGAAAAACTTGATTTGATCTTAATCAGGCTCTGATACCAATTGTCGGTCCAACAATACTATATCAAGTTCTTAGATTTAAACAACTCAAAATCGATTACCAACCTGTATTGATTATAACAACGGTTACAAGGTTGATCAAATTTAAGCTTGGATTGTGTTCTCTGTTTTCTCTCTATTACACCGTTAAGTGTGTGTTTGTTTGTGTTAATTCTTATCTGATCCTGTTAGAGAGATTGAAAAATATCACTTAACTAATCTAGTGTGTCTTACACACTTCCTAATCAACTTGCAACATATAATACTAATATAACTACATAATATCTAACAAATAGATATTATGTCTAACTAAGTTAATATATAACTAATAACTAACTTTAACAAACTAACTAAGTTAACTAGTATAATAAACAAACAATTATATTGAATTACATTGACATTTATTACAAATAGACATAGACTTTAATATCGAGAGTCGACGTTCCGGCTTTAGCTTCAGATTGCGATCTTCAGTTTGAATGATCTTGAATCCAATGAGACTGTGTCTTAACACCTATCTCCACGTTATTAGAGCTCGTAGTAACCACCTCTCACTTAGCATGATCCAACTGTTAGGTGTACTAGTGTATTTTGTGACATATAACCATGTTGTAAATATTTTTTTTAAGAAACATTGTTTTACTTTAGTTGGTCACTTGCATGCACCACCTTGTATATTGCTACACGTTATCTCTAGGATTAGCTTTCTTATCCTAGTCCCCCTACATTAGACTCATGACTACTTGAATGGATTACACCTTGTGAGAATTTGGGCCGTATTGGATTGACACATTCATAATCAATCCCATTTCCTTTCTTCTTGTGTGTTACCTCCCATCGAGGTGTATCTTTTGGTGTTTGATAGAGTTCTCGCTTAGGATGATTGTGAAATTGCACATAGGCCATCATTTCCTAATAAATTCCCGTTAAAAAAAAAGCACAAAAATATTTTCCCTTTGTAACCAATTTGAGCCTAAACACTAGCCTTTCATTGAATACCCATAAAACAACCAAAAAATGTACAATAAGGTTAAAACTTCCTGAATTGACATGGATTTAGACATTTAGTCAAAAAATAAACACAAGCATAGCTTGTGGGTGGTTTATTGAATCCCTAAAACAAGCATAGCTTCTGGGTTCACAATACCTTAGGCAAAATATAAAAAAAAGAGAAAAAGAGAAAAAGCAATTTTTTTTTTGCATTTAGTCTTTGCCTAAAAATGCAAAATAAGTCGTTAATCCATCGAACATAAGGGAAGAGCCTAAATGTGCACAAAACAAACCCCTAAAACCCAAAATAAATCCCCATAAACCGATAAGCACTCCTAACTCCTCTATAGCCCTTAGCCTTACCCAAAAGTCCTCGATTTATGCAAATTTATAAAAATCTTTAGACTTGAGAATTGTTTCAAACGCGTCAAAAGTGCATTTCCTATTTCTCGATTGGGAAGGCATTGAGTGTATACACATCCCAAAAACACACTTAAGAGAATTGAGCGCAACTGTGAGCTTCCATTCTTGTAGATCACTCTCCCCTCCCATAGTGGCTACGATAATGTAAGCAAAATCTTATTTGGTACATTTTTTGTAATATGCTTGGCTTGGTGTTGTGTCGGTTTGACACTTTGGTAAATATGTGTTTCTTCTACTATTGTTAATTCGAGCGCATGGTAATAAGTCGCATTTTTACATGGGTAAACCGAATCATTGAGTTATGTTTTTTAGAGGTCGTGTATTAACTCGCTTTGATGATCATGGAGGTCGTCTCTTGTTTTTCTTTCTCCTCTTTCCTTCTCCCTTTTCTCCCGTTCCTTTTAATAAATTAGTCTAGATTCTTCCTTGGGGAGGAAGGTTTAGCTTGTGGGTATTTTGTTTTGCACGTTTTATTCTCAATTTATAGCATAGATTGCATCGTTTTTGTGTCCGGTTCTAGCGTGTCTCATGCATTTTTCTTACATTTTTATTTAGTTTTTCTCTTTTCGAGGCCTATTACTTTGTCGCAGGTATATTCACGTTTTTGCGAGTATTTTCAGTGTGTAGGTATGTGTGGACTCGAGAAAGAGAAGAAGGAAGGAAGTGCAAGTGGTGGAGAAAGCGGAAAAGATGGAGAAAATAAGTTGGAAGTTGCTTACGCCCGCGAGCATTTAGCTGCGTGGCCGCAAGCAAGAGAAAATCTGGATGCTGTCAAATTTGCATTGCTAGCGGCCGCGAGCATTAAAGAGTGCGCCCGCGAACAACACTGTTGGTCCCATTTTTCTACTTTTAGATAGGGCTATTTCGGCCATTTAGGCCTGGATATTTAAGCCTTTTGGTGTTTGGTTTTAGGTATGAAGCCCCCATTATACTTTTCACTAATTTTAGGGTTTCTGTACATACTAGAGTAGATTTTTAGCCTCTTTTGGAGAGAGACATTACAAACTCTGGATTTGCAGCTATGGCCATGGATTGAACTCGATTTTAAGCATGAATCTAGGAATTAGAGAGTAACTGTATCTCCTTATCCCTTTTATGCATTCTTTTATTTCTTGAGTTATGTTTATATCTTTGATATTTGAGTTTTGATTATTGATTTCAATTTCCTACACATATTTGGTTCATAGATCTAGATTCTTCAAGTAATTTCATGGTGTTGGTATTCCACTAATATGTATTTCAATAATACATATAAAATACAAGGAATGTAATAACTAAATACAATCAATAAATGATTAGTGAAATTCGAATATAAAGGGAATCGACATAAAATAAGAGTAAACGAATAAACCAAGAAGCGAGCAACAACATGATTCTTGGTTCCCGCATCTTCAGTCTTATACTTCCGATCCAAGGAATCCCAAAGTTCCTTCTCCGTGTTTACTTTACAATATATGTTGTAAAGCGAATCGGCTAACCCATTCAACACATAGTTGCGACATAGGAATTCCGAGTGCTTCCAAGCTTCGACCGCGCTCTAAGATTGAACGTTGACCTCTCCTCCACTAAGTTGAGGAGCGGTTTCAGTGAGGAACCGAGCCAGATTCAGAGTGGTCAGATAAAAGAACATTTTCTGCTGCCACCTCTTGAAATTCAAACCGGAAAATTTCTCCGGTTTCTCAGCGTGATTGGCCATCATGTTCGGTGCTGGCGTTGTAGTAGTCTCCATGGATTGCACTGGCAAGGTAGCAATACCAGACATCGGTATCACAGGAGTTGTGATTCTGGTTGTGTTCACCATTCTGAAAATTAATTCACATGAACAGTTAGTATCACGAAATCACTCTGTTTAAACAAAACAAAAATCGATACCACAAGTATTAATCTGTTTACAAAAAAAAAAACAGAGAACCAAAAGTATCGAGACAAACTCGATTAGAATCTGTTTAAGATTGTTGGTATTCCACTAATATGTATTTCAATAATACATATAAAATACAAGGAATGTAATAACTAAATGCAATCAACAAATGATTAGTGAAATTCGAATATAAAGGAAATCGACAGAAAATAAGAGTAAACGAATAAACCGTAGATAAAATCAAACGATGCTGAGGCTCGTGTTTAACAAGATTCCCATAAACAGATTTGCCGTCTATTCCCAGGGTACAACAACATAAGCAGTATGTACTGCCGGATATCACCACTTGCCTGAAAAGGTCGGAGAGGAAAACGTATGTAGAGAGACTTCGGATGATGTGTGTGTCATTTGGTATTCGGTGTATCGAGGAATGAACCGACTCCTTCTTTTTATACTCTAGATTTAAACCCCTGAAATCAATATGTAATTAACCATAAATTAATAGTAATTATCTGATAATAAAACATATTAATTTTTAACATCAATGAGTATCGAAAGGAGTTACAAACGGATTCTGTAACAGTGCATGTAGCGACTTGCCATGCGGGTAAAATCGCGGCATAACCCGCGTGGTGCACTGTTTCTCGTCCTCAAGACAGTGCATGGTGCGACTAACGGCGCGGGTAAACCCGCGACCTAACTCGTGTGGTGCACTGTTTTGTCCAAACTCTAGTGCACGGCGCGGGTTGCCACGCGGGCAAACTCGCGACATAACCCGCCCGATGCACTGGATCAAAACAAAATTTTTGCAAAAACCAAGCTGCACGAGCACAAGATTTCGGAGCTGCATTCGTGTCCGCAGGTCGCGCCCATGCACAAGTTCGCCGATTTTAGCCTACGAAAGTCTCAATCGGCACCCCCCTATGCGCGGGTAGGTGTTGGAGTAAAACCAATCAAAGGACTTGTTAGTCCCTCCCACATTCATGGTTATAAACAACAATAAGTTTACTCCTCCTTCCTATGTGGGACAACTTCCCATACCCACTTGGTTTCCACCAAATTCATTCCAATCACCCAACTTTGAGCATCGATATCTCATTCACACCTATTCCGTTTTGGACACATAATATATCGTTTCGAAGCTCTCATATAGGAGAACACAAACCCACGAAGAGTTAGATATATTTAATAAATATACATGTATTTAATTGTGTCCAAAGTTAGTAAAAACCCATATTTTTACTAAAGTTTTCCAACAATCCCCCACATGAATAGAGATCGATATTTGCATACGAAATTTTCCCTATAACATTTCAATGGTCGAATCCTGCATAGGATATGTAGGTGTTACCCTTTGAACCTTCCCTTGTGAAACACACTTAGTCTCCTAGCTGTAAGTAGACTCGATATCCTTGAACTGAACTGCCATTTATGTAGATGGCAATACATTTCACACAGAACTCTTTCTAACAAGGTCATATCCTCATAGTCGTGTTCGTTATGGTCATGAATACTAGCCTGGTTCAGCGAGAGCTGATAGGAATTACACCCTCACAATTCCCTTCGAAGCGACCCCACTTCTCTCTCTCACATAGGTGATTTTCAATAATCATTAAAAGCCATATGCTTAGCCTCACTGTCACTGATTCCAGAATTGGACTAGGAAGTTTATTAACTCCCCCACAGTGACCTCCCTTATTCATACAACTAGGTTGTCCTTTTGAACCCAGATCTTGGGATCTCCAGTCTTCTGGGTAAGGTTTCCTTTGCATGAATTACTCATTCAAGGGCTTTAGTCCCATTCCTCTCGACGACTTATACACCAAATCTCTACTTAGGCCTTTCGTAAGTGGATCCGTAATGTTTTCCTTTGACTTCACATAGTTAATTGTGATAAGTCCAGTAGAGAGTAATTGTCGAATCGTATTATGTCTACGTCTAATATGTCTAGATTTCCCATTATACATTGTACTTTGAGCTCTACCAATGTATACATATGGCCGTTACCGGCTTAGGCCATATGGGAATATCTTCCATGAACTGACATATCCATTCTGCCTCTTTACCACATTTATCCAAGGCAATAAATTCAGATTCCATTGTAGACCTGGCTATAACAGTTTGCTTGGACGATTTCCTAGATATAGCCGCACCTCCAAGTGTAAACACATATCCCTTGTCGATCTGGAATCCTTTATATCAGATATCCAATTTGCATCGCTGTATCCTTCGATCACCATTGGATATTTTCCATAATGCAGTCCATAATCACGTGTGTATCTTAGATATCTTAATAATCTAGTAATACTCTTCCAGTGTTCTAAACTGGGATTACTAGTATACGTACTTAGCCTGCTCATTGCATATGCTAAGTCAGGTCTAGTACAACTCATAAAATACATCAGACTGCCAATTATTCTTGAGTATTCCACTTGTGCAACACCTTCCCCTCTATTCTTATATAGATGTTTACTAGTGTCAATCGAAGTTCTAGATATATTAGTATCTCCTTCATTGAATTTCTCAAGAATCTTGTCCACGTAATGTGTCTGATTTAACACAAGAAGATTTTGGGTTCTTGTGATTTTGATCCCAAGAATCACATCCGCTAAACCCATATCTTTCATGTCAAACTTAGATTTCAACATATCCTTCGTGGACTTTTTCATTTTGTCATCATTGCCAATGACAAGTATATCATCAACATATAAACACAAGATGACATAACCATGAGTGGTGTCTTTCATATAAACACATTTATCACACTCATTTATCTTAAAACCGCTTTCTAACATGGCTTGATCAAACTTTTGATGCCATTGCTTTGGAGCTTGCTTTAGTCCATACAAGGACTTAATAAGTTTACAAACCTTGTTCTCTTGTCCCGGGGCAACGAATCCCTCGGGATGCTCCATATATATATTTCTTCTTCTAAATATCCGTTTAGAAAAGCATTTTTACATCCATTTGGTGAATTTGCAGATTTCTAATGGCTGCAATAGCTAACACCAATCTAATGGATGTTATTCTTGTCACCGGCGAATAAGTATCAAATGTAATCTAGACCTTCCTTTTGTCTATATCATTTGTCATTAATCTCGCCTTGTATTTGTCAATACTTCCATCAACTTTCATCTTTCTTTTAAACATCCAACGGTAACCTAGTGGCTTACAACCCGGTGGTAGGTCCACTAGTTCCCATGTATGGTTATGTAAGATAGATTCTATCTCACTTTTGATGGATTCTTTCCATTAAGGTCCCTCCGAAGACGTGACCGCCTCACGATAGGTTTTGGGTTCACTTTCCACCACGTAGGTGTGAAAATCGGAACCAAACGATTTTTCAACCCGAGCCCGTTTACTTCTTCTAGGTTTGACCACTTCTTCATCAGATAGAATTTGTTCATCCTCTCGAACAATTTCTTTATCTTTAGAAGATGATGTTTGTTCTTCCTTGTTCAAACAAGGAAACACGTCTTCGAAGAATGAAGCATTTCTTGACTCCATAATTGTATTCTTGTGTATCTCGGGATTTTTAGATTCATACACAAGAAACCGATAAGCACTACTATTTTTTGCATATCCGATGAATACACAATCCACTGTTTTAGGTTCTAACTTTTGTACCTTAGGCGGAGGTACAACCACTTTAGCTAGGCATCCCCACACTCGTAAGTACTTGTAAGATGGTTTTCTCCCCATCCAAAGTTCATACGGTGTTTCATCTTGTTTCTTGTGGGGTATCTTGTTCAAAAGATAATTAGCCGATAAAATGGCTTCCCCCCACATGTTCTGACTTAAGCCAGAACTAATCAACATGGCATTCACCATCTCTTTCAAGGTGTCATTCTTTCTTTCAGCAATACCGTTTTGCTGAGGTGAATAGGGTGCTGTGAATTTATATCGAATTCCATTGTTAGAACAAAATTCAGCAAACGGTGAAACATATTCACCTCCCCTATCGCTTCTAATGGCCTTGATTTTCTTGTTAAGTTGATTTTCAACTTCATTTTTAAACAAGACAAACTTGTCTATTGCTTCATCTTTACTCTTAAGTAAATATACGTAGCAATATTTCGTGCTATCATCGATAAACGTGATGAAGTATTTGTTCCCACCTCTAGTAAGAATCAATTTTAAATCACACACGTCAGCGTGAATTAAATCAAGGGGTTCGGTTCTCCTTTCAATCGATTTGAAAGACGTTCTAGTAAGTTTGGATTCTACACATGTGGGGCACTTGTGATTCGAGTTAATATCAAATTTAGGTAGGTAGTTTAGTTTAATTAAACGTTGAATGGAATTGAAGTTTACATGTCCTAAACGGCCATGCCAAATGTTTGAAAACTCAAGCATATAAGCAGAACTAGTACTTGTTTTATTCATTCCATTGATAACGGTTACATTCAACTTGAACATGCCATCCACGACATATCCCATTCCCACATACATACCATTCTTGGACAAAACAAATTTATCCGACTCAAACACAAGTTTAAAACCAAACTTATTAAGCAACCAACCCGACACAAGGTTCTTCCGAAGCTCTGGTGAGTACAAAACGTCTCTAATCTTGAGCTCTTTCCCGGAAGTCATCTTTAGAAGCACATCTCCAACGCCCTTAACATCGGTGGTGGCGACATTTCCCATATAGAGCTTTTGCTCATCATCAACATCTTTGAAGGAGATTAAGTTGCTTTTGTCATGACACACATGACGGGTAGCTCCAGTATCAACCCACCAATCCATAGAGTTTGAACCAATCACGTTTGCCTCCGAAACCATGGTAGTGAGTCCCATGGCCGAAAAATCCGTGATCATTGCCACCAAATCTTCATTCATCATGTGGTCTTGACGAGGATTTTCCTTCTTAGGCAACTTGTAATCAGCCGCCTTGTGACCCGGTTGGCCACAATTACAACAATTGAACTTCTTTTTGAAAGTTCCTTTTCGAGGGCCAATATTCTTTTCCTTCCCCTTGCCTTTGTCAATCTTTTTCATCTTGGCTTTCGAAGATTGACCAACTTCCACCACATTAGCTTTTGAAGAGCCGACATAACCACCCTTCAAAGCTATTCGGTTGTCTTCTTCAATACGAAGACGTACCACCAGATCCTCCACATACATCTCCTTTCGCTTGTGCTTAAGGTAGTTTTTGAAGTCTACCCAACCAGGAGGAAACTTCTCAATCATTGCTGCAACTTGGAAGGCTTCACTGACAACCATCCCTTCGGCAAGTATGTCATACAAAATCACTTGAAGATCTTGAACTTGACTCATCACAGTTTTCGAGTCAATCATTTTGAAATCCAAGAAGCGAGCAACAACATGATTCTTGGTTCCCGCATCTTCAGTCTTATACTTCTGATCCAAGGACTCCCAAAGTTCCGTCACCGTGGTTAATTTACAATATACGTTGTAAAGTGCATCGGCTAACCCATTCAACACATAGTTGCGGCATAGGAATTCCGAGTGCTTCCAAGCTTCGACCATGCTCACAGATTGAACGTCGACCTCTCCTCCACTAAGTTGAGGAGTGGTTTCAGTGAGGAATCGACCAAATTCAGAGTGGTCAGATAAAAGAACATTTTCTGCTACCACCTCTTGAAATTCAAACTGGAAAATTTCTCCGGTTTCTCAGCGTGATTGGCCATCATGTTCGGTGATGGCGTGGTAGTAGTCGCCATGGATTGCACTGGCAAGGTAGCAATACCAGACATCGGTATCACAGGAGTTGTGGTTCCGGTTGTGTTCACCATTCTGAAAATTAATTCACATGAACAGTTAGTATCACGAAATCACTCTGTTTACACAAAACATAAATCGATACCACAAGTATTAATCTGTTTACAAAAAAACAGAGAACCAAAAGTATCGAGACAAACTCGATTAGAATTTGTTGAAGATTATTGGTATTCCACTAATATGTATTTCAATAATACATATAAAATACAAGGAATGTAATAACTAAATACAATCAACAAATGATTAGTGAAATTCGAATATAAAGGGAATCGACAGAAAATAAGAGTAAACGAATAAACCGTAGATAAAATCAAACGATGTTGAGGCTCGTGTTCAACACGATTCCCATAAACAGATTTGCCGTCTGTTCCCAGGGTACAACAACATAAGCAGTATGTACTGCCGGATATCACCACTTGCCTGAAAAGGTCAGAGAGGAAAACGTATGCAGAGAGGCTTTGGATGATGTGTGTGTCATTCGGTATTCGGTGTATCGAGGAATGAACCGACTCCTTCTTTTTATACTTAAGATTGAAACCCCCGAAATCAATTTGTAATTAACCAGAAACTAATAGTAATTATCTGATAATAAAACATATTAATTTTTAACATCAATGAGTATCTAAAGGAGTTACAATCGGATTCTGCAACAGTGCATGTAGCGACTTGCCACACGGGTAAACTCGCGGCACAACCCGCGTGGTGCACTGTTTCTCGTCCTCAAGATAGTGCATGGTGCGACTAACGGCGCGGGTAAACCCGCGACCAAGCTCGTGTGGTGCACTGTTTTGTCCACACTCTAGTGCACGGCGCGGGTTGCCACGCGGGTAAACTCGCTGCATAACCCGCCCGATGCACTGGATCAAAACAAAATTTTCCCAAAAACCAACCTGTGCGACCACAAGATTTCAGAGTTGCATTCGTGTCCGCAGGTCGCGCCCATGCACAAGTTCGCCGATTTTAGCCTACGAAAGTTTCAATCGACACCCCCCTGTGCGCAGGTAGGTGTTGGAGTAAAACCAATCAAAGGACTTGTTAGTCCCTCCCACATTCATGGTTATAAACCACAATAAGTTTACTCCTCCTTCCTATGTGGGACAACTTCCCATACCCACTTGGTTTCCACCAAATTCATTCCAATCACCCAACTTTGAGCATCGATATCTCATTCACACCTATTCCGTTTTGGACACATAATATATCGTTTCGAAGCTCTCATATAAGAGAACACAAACCCACGAAGAGTTAGATATATTTAATACATATACATGTATTTAATTGTGTCCAAAGTTAGTAAAAACCCATATTTTTACTAAAATTTTCCAACACATGGTTTTTCCTTTTTCCTTGATTTTGGCTTTGTCTAGTCTATGAAATTGATAATATAGCTTTACTTTCTTGTTCTTCTTCAATCTCGGGTTATAATTCATGTTTTCTTATCATTGTTTAATGTTCTTGATAATCTAGATCTAGGGTTTTTATGTTTTATCATTTCTAGACTGTTTTTCTTCATAAATTAGTTCTTGCTTAATCATGTTACTAGTTTAATTTCTTGTTATCTTAATTTCTTGTTTATTTTATTTTTAGTAAGTGCATGTTTCTTGGATTTAAGTTTGGTTAATTCATCTTTTAAGGTGAATATTGGTAAGGACTTGATTTGTATCAATTGGTTGTTTTAAGTAAATCATTTTTCGATAAAGTGGTTGTTTGGTTAGTTGACTAACGGAAGTTAGGGGTTGTTAAATAATCACTAATCGATAATTGTTGAATTTAACAGTTGAGATCTAAATGGAAATTTGGTTTTGACTTAGGTTAACCAATTGGTGGTTTTTATCACATCATGAAAATAGATGTTTTGATTATTTGGGAATAATTTGTCTCTGTCAGGATCGAATTCTCAACAAGAATTATGAATACTCAGAAACAATATCAAAGAAGTTGCGGAATAACACTTTGATATTCAATGGAACAGTAAACAAACAGTATATAATAAACACTTTGCAAACTTGTATTAAAATCACAAGATTACACACTCAACCTCAATCTTGAAGAACAAGCTCTTTCAAGACGAATTCTACTTCTCTAGAATTAGGAACTATGCCTTGAGGTTGATTCTTTCTAGAACAAAAACTTAGAATAAAATTGTAATATCAAAAGTTATCTCACTATTCTAAACAATACAATATATATACTGAAGATAAAAGATAATTACAATTTATACAATATCTCTAGAATATCTTCCATCATTATCTCTAAGCTTCCATGAATATCTTCAGTTTATCCAGCTGTCATCCTTTCCATACAGATCTCCATCTTATAAGCAGTATTAATCATAAGCAGCATTAATACTCTGAGCAGTATTAACTCTAGCAGTACTAACCATGCTCAGCAGCATTAATCTCTTCAAGCAGTACTAACTTTGAACTAGCAGTACTAATCTTGTTGAGCAACATTAATCATCAACTAGCAGCATTAATAACAGAAGTACTAACTAGAAGTATTAATTGTTTTCTTCTAGCAGCATTAACTTTGTTCCAGCAACATTAACTTTGTTCCAGCAACATTAACTACAACTGGCAACATTAACCACAGAAGTAGTAACCTCAGAAGTATTAAAGATTCAGAGGAAGTAATAATAAATGCTCAGGGCATGAGTTAAAAGATAAGTTGCCTTTGGAAAATTTCATTGAGCATGATACTACTAACCTGTGTGTTTAAGTGTTTCAGGTTGAAGTTTGTAATACTCCAGAGGGAGTAATGATCATGAAGGATAAAGAAGAAAAGGATCAGGGGATGAACAAAGTAGTAAAAAGTATGAGTAAAAGGATGGTGTCAAAAAGTGCAAGCATTGTTAATACTGCCAGTGCATTGTTAATACTGCCAGTGCATTGTTAATACTGCCAGTGCATTTTTAATACTGCTAGTTAGTTAATACTGCTAGTGGTTAATACTGCTTTCAGTTAATACTGCTAGTGGTTAATACTGCTTTCAGTTAATACTGCTAGTGGTTAATACTGCTTTCAGTTAATACTGCTAGTGGTTAATACTGCTAGTAGTTAATACTGCTTTCAGTTAATACTGCTAGTGGTTAATACTGCTTTCAGTTAATACTGCTCTCAGTTAATACTGCTAGTGGTTAATACTGCTTGTCATTAATACTGCTCTTGGTTACTACTGCTTATGTCCCAAATACTATAAATACCCTTTGCCCGCCTAAAAGCTCATAACGACTCTTTGCATACTGTTCACTTGCGCTCTAAACCCTTTCTCTCTCAAAGTTTTCAAGCAAGAACCTTCAAGATCAATGGCATCCATGGCGTTCATAGACGAGCACAATGAAATAGCGATGCTCCAAAAGCCAAAACAAGTTGAAGGTTTTCACCAGATAGTCGACTTTCTGAAGTCAAGCCATATTGCCCATGCTCTCACTCTATCTCCTACCATCTTCATAGAGCATCAGAGGCAATTCTGGGCAAATGCCACCATTGTTACTGAGAATGGTGTGCAAATGATCAAAACAAGGGTGTGCGACAAACCCTACGATGCCTCAGGTATAACTTCTATCTCTAATGATGAACTGTTTTCTACTCTTACAAGAATGGGGTATGGAGGCCCATTGGGGGTGTTCAAGTTCTCAAAAGCCAAATTTTCACCCCAATGGCGTTTCTTTGTCCATACCCTTATGCACTGTATATCTACAAAGACTACTGGATGGAGTGAGTTCAGTAGCACCATTGCTTATGCTTTGGTATGCTTAGCCACTGCCATAAAGTATAATTTTTCACAAATGATTTTTAATGATCTTGTCTCAAACTTGGGAAGTAAAAAGAGCTTTTATATGTACCCCAGGTTTGTCCAAGAAGTACTTAACCATGAATTGACGGATATACCTCATTTTGATGGGGTATATGTACCAAAAATTCCCAAAGGTAAGGTCTTTTCAAACATGAAAAGATCCCCTTTGGACTCGGAAGGAGTTGACACCCCATTGTTCTCTACAATGATGGTGGTGTCCCAAACCGATGAAGGTATGGCAGCAGGGTCAAGGCCCCCATTAGACCAACCCACTGCTAGCCAATCCCAACCTTCCCACTCTAAATCAATTCCCCAGTCTCTTCTTGATAAACCAACTTCACCAATCACCCACACTTACAAAAGGAAACAGGTAAAAAAGGCTCCTTCCCTTCTTGTACCATCAACCTCTAAGCCTTTAAGCCCTCTAAGGGAGGATTCTCCCTTAGCGAATATCTACAGGGAAACCACAAGGGTGTCTCCCAACCCAAAGAAGGTGCTATCTGAGGAGGAGGTTGAGCATATGGGTGCTGAGGCTGCCACTACTCCTGCTAGCACAGAGGAGGACAGTGGTAACATAACTAAAACCTCCCCCATGGCAACTTTGAATGAGCAATCATTCAAAGGTCCCAGGTGCCAAGAACCCAAGGGGGTGGATAGTGCTTCTGCTAGGCAGAAGACTTCCACTACAAAAAGATCCAATGATCCATCAAAAGAGGGTAACACTTCTGGAGAAGGTGAGGACATATATACTTACTATGAATTGATGGAAACAATGGGGAACATCAACCAAGATGTTCTCAAACAAGGAAAAGAAATTGAAGAGATGAAGTTGGTCATCCTGTCACAACAAGTCCAGATTGCCAAATTAAAGAAAATGGTGACAAGGTTGGTGCATAAGAAGAGGAGAAAGCAGTTTGTTTTAAAGAAGAGGTCAAATAAGAAAATTGCTTCCAAAAAGGGGGAGAATTCTAGCTCAGAACAGATAGATCAACAGTTTGAGGGGGAGTTTGTTGAAGAAAAGAGATCTGCAGAAACAACACCAGCAACAGTAACAACTAAAGAAGCAGAAATGGTTACTACTGCTGAGCCAAAACAAGCAGCAAAAACTGTTAGTGCTGCTGAAACTTCACAAGCAGTAGTACCAGAGTTAACATCAACAGAAATTGAAGTAGCTGAAATGCTCATCAAAGCAAAGAATGACACTCCCAAAGCAAAGGGAGTGGTCATAAATGAAGGGGGAGCAAAGAAAATAGAGAAGAAAGAAATGGATGCAGATACAAGGAAAAAGGGAAAAGCAAAGATGATAGAATCTGATCAACCATCTAAAAAGCAAAAGATGATTGAGTCAGATGAAGCATTAGCAAAGAAAGTGCAAGAAGAGTTAGATCTAGCAGAAAAGGAGCAGGTTGAAAAAGACAGAGAAATGGCCAGAGCACTTGCAAATGAGTTAAATGAAGCATTCCAGAAAGGGCTGGAAACAGAGAAGGCAAAGCAAAGAGCAATGTGCTTGAAAAAGGCTATGATGGCCAGAACAAGTGCTAAGAAGAGAAGACCTTCACAAACTTACCTTGCCACTCAGGAAAGAAACAAAATGATAACTTTCTTGAGGAGTGCAATTGGTGTAAAGAAAGAAATGTTTGTGAAGATGAATTTTGATCAAATCAAGGAGCTCTATGAGAAAGAAATGGGGAAGCTGAAGAGTAATGAAAAGGATAGAGTGGAGTTTGAAAAGAAGGCCAAGGAGAGACATGATGTGAATATTAATCAACCATTCCCTGAAAGTGAAGAGGGAACTCCTATCAAAGAAAAGGCAGAGAAAAAGGAAGAAAAGAAGAAGGAAGCTACTTTAGGGCAAGTTCAAAAGATTCTGAAGAGAACTAAAATGATGGCTAAAAGAAAGAAGATTGTAAAGAAGCCTAGAGTAGAAGAAGAGCAAAAGGTTGCTGAAGAAGAAGAGGCACCTAAGAATGAGGCTGAAACTCAGGAAGTACCACAGAGTTCAGATGTAAACATGTACATGGTGGTAATGGATAAAATTCCAAAGCCTATTTCAGCTGAACCTGTTGGATTCAAACCTCTTGAAGTTATCCTCTGGGATACTATGGAGGTGGATGGTAAAGAGTACATCAGATTGAAAAGAAATGATGAGAAGTATGAAGTCTACAGCACCTGGAGAAAAATTGTCAGAGAGTGTTCAAGATCTGATTTAGAAGAAATGTTTGAAGTGGGGATGAAAGTTCATGCAGATCAGTTGACAGCTCCAGGGTTACCAATTGTGAAGCTAGTTATGGAATATTTGTGCATGTTGTTCAAACCAGAAGCAGTAAAGCATTTGATAAAAGATGTATTTAAAGCTGTTAGAGGATGGACTCTATATGAAAGGAGTGGAGTCTACGAACTGACATTGGATACTTTTCACAGGGAGTATTACTTGGTGGATAGGGTATACAACCATACAAATCTGAAGCTTCATGCCATGTTAAATAAGAAGTTGAGTTGTGCACCAAATTCAGAAATGGCAAAGTACTTAATTCAAAGAACTATTAATCAGAGCATGGGACTGGATCCTAACATTGGAGTAGATCAATGAAGATTTTGGAAGCATTTGAAGAACTTGACTTCTCTTTCTAAAAGTCAAGTTAGGGGGAGATTGTTGGGAACTGAAGATGTGAACAAATCTTTAATGCTGCTAGTTCAGAATTACTACTGCTAGAAGACTTCAAAGTTAATACTGCTGAGTATTACTACTGCTAGTAGAATTAATACTGCTAGTCAAAGTTAGTGCTGCTTGAACAAAGTTAGTACTGCTTAGCTAGTTAGTACTGCTAGTGGTTAGTGCTGCTTAGTAGTTAATGCTGCCAAGACTTAATGCTGCTTATAAGATATTTTGAAGATAATGATGAAGAGATCGTGGGAAAAGATAAACAAGGATATTCTGAAGATAAACATGGAAGATATACTGAAGATATTTTATTTATTTGTAATTATCTTTTTGTTCAGTATATGTATAGTTTTGATAGAATAGCTTAGAGACAGATTGATAGATTGAAAGATTTTAAATTCTAAGTTTTTGTTCTAGAGAGAATCAACCTCAAGGCATAGTTCCTAATTCTAGAGAAGTAGAATTCGTCTTGAAAGAGCTTGTTCTTCAAGATTGAGGTTGAGTGTGTAATCTTGTGATTTTAATACAAGTTTGCAAAGTGTTTATTATATACTGTTTGTTTACTGTTCCATTGAATATCAAAGTGTTATTCCACAACTTCTTTGATATTGTTTCTGAGTATTCATAATTCTTGTTGAGAATTCGATCCTGACAGTCTCGCTTAAAGCTTCTTTTTAGAATTAATCGATATGGAAATAATCGGTTTTCAATTAAGAAATATTTTTGTCACATTGGAAGAGGGGCAAAAGTAATGTTTGAATTGGGCAAATCCCACTTTGAAGGGTCTAAACCGATATTCACCAATTTAGATATCTTAGTGTTGGATTTAGTGTCTTTCAA
Source organism: Arctium minus (assembly GCA_954870635.1). Classification (NCBI taxonomy): domain Eukaryota; kingdom Viridiplantae; phylum Streptophyta; class Magnoliopsida; order Asterales; family Asteraceae; genus Arctium; species Arctium minus. The sequence goes on along the minus strand of OX941080.1, from coordinate 36,219,662 downwards.
GTTGAGTTCCTAGTGTTAATTAGTTTGTTATTCGATTCTTGTTTTAGTTGGTAATCTAGTCCTACTTGTAACCTAGTTTTGTATGTTTACTTAGCGTTGCTTGATTCTTATTTTCGTTATGTTTAGTGTAGCTTAAGTGTTTAATGATGCTATTTTATTTTTAGCGTTAATCAAACCTTTGAAAGTTTATTGCGTGCAACTAGCTAATATCGTGAGTAAATTTGTGCTTATTCCCTTGTCTCCCTGTGTTCGACCTGTATGCTAACACACCATACGCTTGCGGTTACAAATGATTTTAAAACTCAAACACATTATCCTCAATGCTGGGAAATGGGACTTAATCAAGAGGGATCTCAGCTTAGAGGCAGAGGCCGCCAAAGATAAACAAGAAAAAACACCTAATAAAAAGAACTAAACAAAAATCCTCGTTTTCGTAGGGAAACACGATTGCACTTAGCATGTGCAACAAGCCTTTTAAACCCCTAGGTTCCCCCTAGTGGACGAGTGAAGTCTCGTGAGGGTTTGCAGTGAACACACCCACAAAGTTTATTTAACTACGACCAAACTAGCTAATGGAATAAAAATAAAATACATAAAGAAAATAAATGTATAAAACACAGACATGTGTTAGTCTTGTTACGAATCTGTGAGTTACGTACCTGCACTGTGATGCTTTTGGGGATCTTTCATGCATAATGAGTGAACGGAAATAATATCTAAATTTGTCTGCATTCGACTTTCTGTAGTCGATGCATTCTCGCCATCCAAGGTTAGGGCGTGTAAAAATGTCTTCCCTCACCCAAGGTCTTTCAATGTTTCGTTGCTTGATCCTGCCATCTAACCATTTGATCACTTCTTGTATGCTTACCTCTCTCCAATTCAAATTCATCTTAGGTGATGTCTCTCTAATTGGGTGCGGATGAGATACAACCAACCATTTGATAACCTCATGTATACTTACCTTTATCCAGCTTGGGTTCTACTCTCTTAAGGGTTTTGCATTGGATTCAGTAAGTGTTTGGTGTGTGCATCTGGATGTATTAACTTCTCTACAATCCTCCGTCAACCCTTTTCTACCCAAGTAAGATCTTTCAGCGTAGGACTAAGAATGCAATCGGGTGATGTGTTTAGCTCAAGAATTGGAGGTTGGTCGAGTGGAGTTTTTGAAGGCTCTTGTGCTAAACTCGGCAAAGATTTCTTGTCATAATTCCAAGGTGCTTGATCGGTGGTGATTGGTTCAACTAGCAATGCCTCAGTCTCATCTAAATCAACCAATTCTAGTTCATGCTCTAATGAGGCCTCTATTGTCTTTGCTCTCTCTTTTTCCTTGCCATTATTTGGATTGTGTTCAACCTGCTCAGTGTCTAGGTGAGGTTCATTCTGCCTAGGAATTTCATCAAAAAAATCATCACTTAAATTTTCCCTAGGCATGCTTAGTTGTATGCCCTCATCTATTTCAATTAATTATTCCGCCAATTGTCTAACTTTTGCTTCAAGGGTAACAACAGTTTGGTTCATATTATTTGCATATTACATCTGTTCCTTCATCATCGTCATCATGTCTTGCATTTGCTCTTCGAGCGATGATGAACTTTTATTATTGTTGTCATTATTACCACAAAAATTATCGTTTTGAAACTGATCGTTTTTGTGGTCATTTCCCGAGTGATATTGAATTAGAAAACTAGGCTGACTTGAGTGACATTCATTTTGACATTCCCAAGAGAAGTCTGGTTGTTCAGGAAATCCTGGGTTATAAGAATCAGAAAACATGTCTTCATTATAATTTATGAACCCTTGGACTTTACAACCATCATGAAGAACTGCACTCATTTATAGAATGTCATGGATCACCACAGTAAGTGCATGAATTTTGACCATCGACCCTGTCTTAATAGTATCCTAGACAGTTCTCCACAGAATGTAAGGGATCCCCACAATAATTGTATGAATTTTGGATATGATACCCCTCTCTATCTCACTCAATCAACCCACCTAAAAGCATGTCTAAATTCTTTGAAAGCTCACCGATATCACCATTAACTTCTCGCCTCAACTCATTCATCTCCGCATTAAACAAACTATCAAATGACATATTTTCAAATGATGGCAACTAATGTAATAACAAAAAAAAATGATGCTTAAAGTAAAGGCTAAACTAAAAAAATAAACACGCCAAAGAAAAATCTTTTTGTTTTGTTTTTTTGTTTTTGTTTTTTTATAAAGAAAAGACTAAGGGGCTGTTCGTTTATGGCTTAATGGGCTGAATGGTGGATATGGCTTATTCGCTCAGCCATATCTTGGTGTTCGGTAACGGCTTATTCGGTCAGCCATGGGCTGAATCGACCAGCTAGAAAAACTATCTCCTTTGGGCTCAGCCCTTTTTCCAAATCAGTTATTCCCCTTTTACCCTTCCCCTCTACTCCTCCTTTCCTCTTCCATCAAAATCAGATCACTTCCTCTTCACCCCTCCACCCTCCTAACCATTGTCGCTACTTTCTTCTTCTTTCACCCTCACCGCCCTACCTTCCAGATCACGTCGTCGTCGGTGTTCCATACCTCGCTGGTGCCTTCGTTGTCGTCGTCGCCGGTGTTCCGACCCACGTCGTCGCCGGTGTTCCAGCCTATGTTCCCCATGTACCCGTCCTATTAAAAGAAAAAACCTCCTGTTTGCTCCCTATTTTTCTCCATCGATTTCCTCTCTGTTTTTCTCCATTGATTAAATTTCTCCTATTTTTCTCCATCAGTTTCTTCTCTACCTATCGATTTTATGGTTGTATATCTCCATCGGTTTTCTGTGTTTACGATTTTTGGATTTCTTGGATGAGGATTTATGTGTTTACGATTTTCTGGATGTAGATATACGATTTTTTGGATTTCTGGTTGTATATCTCCATCGATTTTCTGTGTTGAAGTGAGGAAAAAGAGTGAGAATGGAAGAATAGAGATAGCGGAGAAAGAGGACGGTTGAAGATCAGAGAGAGAAATGAAAAGGGTATGAATTAAATATAAAATTCATAGTATATCAATTTTTTTAATATGTTGTATAAATCAAGCGGTTTTATTTAAAAACATTTAAATTGATTTTTTTATAATTAAATGTCATTTATTCAACATTTTTATCAAACAATTGTTTTATTCAAACAAAAAAAAGACCAGGGGTAAAACGGTCATTTTTAACATTCAAACTGTTTATTCAGTCCAACAACCGAACAATAACTTATCTGTTAACATACAGACAACTATATCTATAAAGACAACTATATTCATTCAGGTCTTACCAGAAAATGAACCGAACAACACCTAATACTAAGTAAACATAAAAGAAAGCACAAAAAAAAAAAAATAATAATGCTGAAAACAAAAAAAATAAGACTTACCTAACCCACTACAGATCAAGCAAGCAACCTGCAAAACACTCTTAGCATGTATCGAGTAGCAATTTATCCAAAATATAATGCAAATAGGCAAAATTAACACAAACCAATTAACCTAAGCGCACAACTCCCCGACAACGCCGCCAAAAACTGGATGCACGCGTTGTTAAACGCACAACAAGGATTAAATTTATAAACCCAACTTATATCAGTAAAGATGGTAAGTCGGGTATCGTTTTTCTCAGGGAGTCAATGGTTAAATTAACGATTTGTGTTAAAACCGAATGCACGTGTGTCACAACTAAATCTAATTAAATCGTTTTTCTTAGTAAGTCGGGTATCTCCATCTAATTAAGCTAAAAAATAATCTAACTAAAAATTAAAATCTAATTATTACAAATAACACTATTTCAAAAGGTTTGGATTGAAAATTTAATTAAACTATTAAACGAATAAAATTAAAATTTTATGACTAATCGAAACAACGCGAAGACGAAATCATTCAAAGCTAACAATAACTGTCACATATCGTTCGCAATAAAAAATTCGTCGAAACTTTATTAAAAACGACAAATTTATCTAAATCTATAACTAACCATTCAACGATCTCTATTATAAATAAAAAACGACAAATTTATTCGAGATATCAAATCTAATTTCAATAACCAACAATAGCAAAAACCGAATTCTAAAACCGAACTAAAATTAATATATATGAATAGCTAAAAAATACTACTTGAAAGAAACCTCAAACCTCTCTTGTATCAACTCGGATCTTCAATCTTCAACCAATAAATTCAACAGTCTTCGATCTTCCTCAAAACCGTTGAAAACTAAAAAAAAATATTTTTTTCGACCAAGACAGCAGCAAAAGGCTACTGTCCGCCGATTCCCCACTTTTTTTTTTCAGTCAAAGAGCCCCTTCTTAATCCCTATTCAACAACCCTCCTAAGGAAGAGATGTCCCTTCTTTCTTTTTTTTTAAAATCATTTCCTTTTCTTTATTTTCTTCTTACCCACGTTTTAAAACATAAGCAAGGCCCAACTCTTTTTTTTAATTGAATAATAGAGGTCCATATCAAAAGCCCAAATTCAGCCCCACCTCACTGTCTTTTGTTTTGCTGCTATGGCAGGTTGTACATGTTGTTGAACAACTTGTAACCTGATGTCTAGCAGCCTAATTTCGACTTCGAGGTCAGTTTCGGCCTAGATTTACTCCGAATTTGCAGAAACTCAAAACTACAAAGTTGTATCCTAATCTGTTGGCTTTCCAGATCATCTTGAATCGATTAAATCGGAGTTCGTACGAGTGAGATATGGTTAAAACGCCACAGTCGCGCAAATCTGTCAAAAAATCATTCTTTTGTTCTTTTTATCTACAAAGTGTTCCGAACCTATCAAAATATAAAAACACATTAATATAGTTCGGTTTTATCATTTTAGCACATTAAAGAGGGATCATTTTCGAGAAAATAAAGTGAAACTTAGCGACCGATCAATGATTGATCATATTTCAAAGGAAGGTTTCCTTTATTTTTAGAAATAAGTATATTTGACTTCAAATTTCAAAGGGCATTTAATTTTTATATGTATGTTTCTAATCAATGTATTTTTGGTAAACACATATGGCATGGATCTTCCTTAACCAAATTTGAAAACTGTAGAAGAAGGTTGGATTATATATTTTGTCGAGGGAACATAGAGTTGGTGTTGAGCGGTATCAGAAATAAACTGTTGACCCAAACTCTCTCAGTGATTTGATGATGATCCTTTATGTACTTAAGTCTGTTTAAGTTATTTGTTTCAGTTCCAGTGATCTTTTCTGAGTTTGTTCAGTAATCGCTGAACATGTATTGTAACAGATAAACTTAAGTATTACTCAAAGACAAAAATCACACTAAAGAAACCTTTAGTGATGTCAAAGAAATAGCCGAAGAAAGAGATTAGTCTACTCGTGATCTGAAGCAGTATTCAGTGATATCAAGACTGTCTACAATGAGTGTGAAGTCTGATCAAGACTCAGCGATAGCTGAAGAGTCCTCAACGATTCAACTCTATCACTGATCAAGAGTCTTCCTCATCAAGATTAGTTTTTGTCTTACTCTCTTGCATAAAAGGATGAAGGTACATAATACGATTGCTTTTGTGTCCCCAATCGTGCTTACCAAAACCTAGCCTTACTGTTCACATAGGGCCAAAAGTATGCTACATCAAAAGGATAAGGACATGCATTCCACTCCTCTCTTGACACGTAATGTAACACCCCAAAGCCCAAACAATAGGTTGACCCAATAACTTCGAGTCCAACTAAAAACCATGGTGGAAGTTAATGGTATCCCACAACTTGAGGCTTATAAGGAGCTCACAAATCTCATTTTCTATCCATGTGGGTTGAGTTGTTACAAACTCCCCCACTTAAATTCCTGTCCTCGTCAGTCCTGCCCAGAATCTTCCTCCTTGTAATCGGTGATGAGGGATTTGCCTAAGATGTTATAATGTAACACCCTAAAAATAGGGATAACAAAAATCCGAAAAAACGGACATAAGGTAAATAGAATTGTCATAGCAAGAGCCTCCCAAAAATGGGGAAATATACAAACCTGTTTAATTACAGTTTGTAATTTAACGGACAATAAATAACAACCAACTAATCTAATTTCTATAACTAGAAAATAGATTACAAAAGGGGTGTCATCTATAAACCCAAAACTGCTTCTACAAAATGTATGTCCAAATGCAAAGTTTTCCCCAAGCTCTCACCCAAGCCACTATGCCAGCTTAGGACCGGCACCGCTAGAACCTGAGATACACATCGACACCAAACAAGTGTTAGGCCAAAAAGCCTAGTGAGTTGAACAATAAAAAGCATACATGATCAATTACAATTCTTATCAGCAGTTAACCAAAGTTCAACAAATGTGGAGTCAATAGGGGAGACCCATAGCACCAATCAAGTTCCACCCAAAGAGTCGATATACCTTGATGCCAACTAACAAGAGGCACCCGAAAGGCCCGGCACATCCGATGACTACAACTAAGGAAATTCCCCAGATGGCGGAGGTCTAGGCTCATACCATCATGATGGCGCCAAAGACTACGTCCTCCTAGTGTCTACTGACTTGGTTCGTCTAACATAATGCATATAGGAGGTCTTGAGGTGTATTTCAACCAAACATATTTCGATACCAACCACGGGTACAATATTACCATCCTAACCACATAAAGTCCAACACAATACCCAAATGACAATCATATTCACCATGTAGATATAATATCACCAAAAAGGTATTCCAAGTAGAAATCATCATGATATCAAGGTATACATACATTTAATCATGGCAAGATACCCATAACATATATCTATTAGAATAACCCCCAATACTTGAATATTTAAAGATGAACATTTGAGTAAATGTAAAATGTTAACAAGTAAGAGATTAAGATGTGTATCTAGTTTTAACAAAAGTTTAGTAAACTCACAATCTAGGTTTTTGAGCCAAAACCTAGAAAAGATGAAACCCTAGCTTGAAGAGGTGAGACTTGAAGATGAAGATCGAACTTGAAGAACCCTAGTGATTGCTCCCTTGAGAAGAGTAAATGCAAAGCCAAGGATCCAACTACCAAATCTTGTTGGTATTAATGGGGTTTAGGGTTTAGAAAGGGAAGGGTAGGTTTTGGAGCTCTAAAAATTGCCAAAGAAATCAGTGAGAAGTGGTAAATGGGTTTAGAAATCGGACAAGGATTTAATTTAAGGCTCAGACCCCGAATGCGATAGTGTCCGGCGATAGTGCCATTGGCACTATCGCGTGGCTCCCCCCACTCGCGGTACACTCTCCGCGAGAGTGACCTGCGATAGTGACACTGTCACTATCGCATGGTCACAATCGCGCTAGCCCTCGAACTCTCGGTACAACTACCGCGAGAGTTACCTGCGATAGTGACAATGTCACTATCGCGTGGCACTCTCGCACCATTCACCCAAGAGCCCAAAAATTCAGATTAAAGCGATTACGAGCTCGAGGTTTAGTCAATTTATAATGATAATGAAATCCAGATAACTTTACAACATTAAATCAATGATCATGCGTATATAAAAGGCTCATATTCTCAAATAATCATAATTTATGAAATAAAGGAACCATTACTTACCTTATAAATTTCCGAGCGTTACAATTCTCCCCACCTAATTGGGATTTCGTCCCCGAAATCTCATTCTAAAATAAACAAGTGAGGATAGCGTTTCTTCATATCATCTTCAGACTCCCAAGTAATGTTAGCAGCCCGATGGTGCTTCCATTGAACTTTAACCATAACCACGTCCTTATGCCACAACTTCTTCACTTTCGATTCTAAGATCGCCTCCGGTTCCTCCACACAACGGTTCCCATTATCTACCCGGATTTCTGTCAAGGGAATCACACTTTCTTCCTCGGCCAGACCCTTCCGAAGGTAACAAACGTGGAATGTAGGATGTATTCCATCCATTTCCGGTGGCAAATCCAACCGGTAGGCTTGTAAACCAATTCTCTCCAAAATGACGAAGGGTCCAAGGAAATGAGGGCTAAGCTTCCCGCATTTCCCAAAACGTATAATCCCCTTCCATGGAGATACCTTCAACATGACATGATCGCCCACTTGAAACTCGACCGGTCTTCTCTTCTTGTCCGCATAGCTCTTCTGTCGGTCTTGAGTCGCCTTTAATCTTTCTCGGATCTCCTTCACTTTATCCGCCGTCTCTTGGACTATTTCCGGTCCGGCGAATTGCTTTTCGCCCGCTTCTAACCAACAGACCGGGGTTTGTTGGGTCAGAATATGCTAAGGATGGATACTACTGCTAGTTGAAAGGTATTACTATTGCTTTTAATTTTAATACTGCTAGTAGAATTAATACTTCTTGAAAAGTTAGTACTGCTACTTGAATAGTTAGTACTGCTTGTAGAGTTAGTACTGCTAGTAGTTAATACTGTTGAAGATTACTACTGCAAGAATGGTTAATACTTCTCAATGATTAATACTGCTAAAAGAAGAGAAGGTTAGTGCTGCTTCTAAAGATACAGAAAACTTGAAGATAAAGATGAGTTGGAGATATGGTTGAAGATAATTATGGTATTGATGCTGAAGATCAATTTTATTTTGATAATTATCTTGTACTCAGTCTTGTATATATAGTATAGAAGTCTTTGTTAGAATTAACAATTATTCATACGTTTTGTTTAGAGAGAATTAACCTCAAGAATAGTTTAGATCCTTTCTATAGAGAAGTATAGAACGTCTGTTTAGCCTGTTAAACAGATTGAGGTTTTGTGTGTAATCATCAAGTTGAATCAATATAAACTTGTGATTTGAGATATATATACTGTTCCATTGATTTTCTGTTAAAGTGTTTTTCCGCAACTTCTTTAACATAAGTTTCTGAGTGTGTTATTTAAATTCTTGTTTGAATTTCGATCCTGACAAGTGGTATCAGAGCCCTTTGAAAATTCAGAAACCTTTAATCATGGACAGTTCAAGCGACAGTGTTTTGGTATCAAAGGTTCCCATGCTCAAACCCAATGAGTTTGACATGTGGAAGATCAGAATCAAGCAGTACATTCTTCTCACAGACTTCTCAATGTGGGACATCATTAAGAATGGTCTTTCTAATGGAGGAAAGATGGATGCAGAAGGAAAGAGACCTCCACCAAAGACAGATGGAGAGGGGAAATTGAGGCAGACAGAGATGAAAGCCTTGAGCACTCTGCTTTTGGCTATACCCAATAAGTACCAACATCAATTCTGCAACTGTTCTGATGCACAAATTCTTTGGAATTCTCTGGAGAAAAGATTTTCTGGTACCAAAAGTACCAAGAGAAATCAGAAGGCCATCCTAAAGCAACAGTATGAAAACTTTATGTCTACAAAGAATGAGTGCATGACTCAAACTTTTGATAGATTTAATAAGCTAATTGGTGAATTGGCTACTGTTGGTGTCCAGATAGATCAAGATGATGTTAACAGAAAATTTCTAAGATCTCTTGGTGATGAATGGACTATGTACACTGTCTCCTTCAGACAGAATGACCAATTGGAGGACAAGGAATTGGATGACCTCTATAATGACCTTAGGGTGTTTGAAGCAGAGGTAGAAGCAAAGAAAAGGACCTCTAGATACTCATACAATGCTGCTCTTTTACCAGCCCAGTTAGTGCTGCCCATGGATCAAAGCAAGATGGATCCAATGACTCAGTTTTAGAAGCTTTTCTAGCCAGTCATGCTAATTCCACTCTAATTAATGATGACTTAGAACAGATAAATGCTGATGATCTGGAGGAGATGGATATCAAGTGGCAGATGGCTATGCTGACTATGAGGGTAAAAAGATTCATCAAAAGGACTGGAAGGAACAACTTTGCTTAGAAAAGAGAAGATGGGGTTGGATTTGATAAATCCAAGGTTGAATGTTACAAATGCCACAAGCTGGGGCACTTTGCAAGAGAATGCAGAAGTGGAATGCCTCAACAGCATACTAGCAACTATCAACCATCACAGTCCACTAGCTTCAACAGTAGGAACTCTTCTTAAGCTCTTGTTTCCCAAGAAGGAATGAGATTTGACTGGAGTGACCAAGCAGAAGAAGCAGTTCAGAATCAAGATTTAATGGCTAAAGTTTCAGAAAGCACTGATATTCCCACAGAGGTAACTTCTAATCTTTGCTCTAAAACCTATATTGAAACTGTTAAAAAGTACAGGGATCACAATCAGATTATGTGTGATGACCTTAAAAGGTTAGAAAAAGATAGAAGAGAGTATGTCCTGATTGTTGAGAGGTTTGAAGAACAAATTAAGTCTTACCAGGCTAATGAACTTCAACATTCCTATGATACAAACTACTGGAAGTGGGAGAAAAATCAGTTAGAGATTAAACTTAAAAAGTCTGAAGAGGAATGTGAGAAGATAAGGAGTGAGTTTGAGAGAGCAAAGCTGGACATTGAGAAATATTCCAATGCTTCTAAAGCAATGGACTCACTTTTAAAAACTCAAGTCCATGACAAACTTAGAAGAGGAATAGGCTACAACACCACCCCTCCACCATACAACAATAGCTATATTCCTCATACCTTTGATCTCTTAGAAAGACAGGACAAGAAGGAATTACCTGAAGGAGCCACTGAAGTAGATCCTTTAGACAAAGTAGTGGTTGAGGCAGATTCTGAAGAAGAGGACTCTGAGAGTAAGAAGGAGAAAGACCAAAAAGATATTCCCTTAAAAAACCACATTCTGACAAATGAAAGAGGGGGTAAACCTTTTGTCAAGAGTGAGAAATTAAAGTCTGGAGAAGAGACTGTTAAGAATGAAAAAGCTGAGACCCCTAAGAGAGGAAAGGGAAAGGTACAGGGAGTTCATTACATGCAAACCACTGTTGTTAATCCCTGTACTTGTAAACAGAATCAGCCCCAACAACATGATAAAACAAGAGGAAATCAAAGAAATAGAAATAATCAGTGGGCTTTAAAACAAGGAATTGATCTGAGAAAAATTAACAGACCAAAACCTTGTTTTATCTGTGGTAAGTTAAATCATCTAGCCAAACACTGCTATTTTAATCCTATTAACCAAAGGATCAGTTTTCAAAGAAATATACAAAATCCTGTTGGTTATAGGAAGCAAATAAGGAATCATATGGATGAGAATGTGAGAAGGGCACCTATAAAATCTCATGTTCAGAATAAGTTTGCCAATTCAAAGAAAAACACTCCAAATAAGCCAAGGAGTAACTTAAAGAAAAAGAAAGCAAACAACTTTGTCCAGGTCTGGGTTCCAAAAGTAAAGAAATTTGTTAGTACTGCTGACAGAAATAATGCTGCTGCAAGCAAACTACTGCTAACTCAGTTAGTACTGTTAACAAAGTTAGTACTGCTAACCCAATTAGTACTGCTAATGATGTTAATACTGCTAACAAAGTTAGTACTGCTAATCAAGTTAGTACTGCTTCCCGTGACAGGCCCATTATTCTGACAAAGTATTCAAAGATTCCTCAGTTTGATAATCTCATCCAGTTTGAATATGAATATGTTGATGAGAATGGAAAACCCAAGACCACTTTGGGTTGGGTTCCTATTAAAAACTAACTGCTTTATTAAATGTGCAAGGCAACCAACAACTCAAGGGAAGGAGCATTTGGCATGTTGATAATGGTTTCTCTAGGCACATGACAGGTAACATGGCCTGCCTTCAAAACATCAAAAGAATTGATGGAGGACATGTTGCGTTTGGTGATAATCCAACAGGTGGTAAGATAAGTGGAAAAGGTAAGATGATCTTTGAGGATGTATACTATGTTGAGCAATTGAGATACAACCTATTAAGTGTATCACAGGTCTGTGACAAGAAACATAGCATATTATTCACTGATACTGAATGTATCATCCTTGCTCCAGGATTCAAGGTAGTTGATGAAAGTATGATACTACTTAGAAATCCTAGAAAGGACAATGTTTATTGCTTAGACTTGGAGAGTGTAGTTTCTGATTCATCTCTAAACTGTTTATTTTCAAAAGCCTCTTTAGATGAATCATCTCTTTGGCACAGAAGGATGTGTCACATGAACTTTAAAACAATGAACAAACTTGTGAAAAACAACCTTGTAAGAGGTTTGACACAAAAGGTATTTTCATGTGATGATCATTGTGTTGCATGTCTTAAAGGCAAGCAACACAAAACTTCTCATAAGTCCAAAGAGATTAATACAATCTCTTCACCTCTTAATTTACTGCATATGGATCTGTTTGGCCCTACAAATGTGATGAGTATTGGTAAGAAATCCTACTGCTTAGTTATTGTTGATGATTTCTCTACATTCACTTGGGTCTATTTTCTGAGGACTAAGGATGAGACAAGTGGACTGATCAAATCCTTTGTTCTTCGAGTTGAAAACCAAACAAATCTAAGAGCTAAAGTCATTAGGTCTGATAATGGAACTGAATTTAAAAATAATGACCTAAACAACTTCTGTGAGGAAAAAGGCATTGAGAGGCATTACAGTGCTCCTAGAACTCCTCAACAGAATGGTGTTGCTGAAAGGAGAAATAGGACTCTGATAGAAGCTGCTAGATCTCTGTTGGCAGATTCAAAACTTCCAATCACTTTTTGGGCAGAAGCAGTTAATACTGCCTGCTATGTTCAAAACAAAGTTCTAGTAGTAAAATCTCAAGACAAGACACCCTATGAGCTTTTTAAAAAGAAGAAACCTTTTATTGGTTTTTTCAAACCATTTGGGTGTCCTTGCACAATTCTCAATACCACAACTCACCTAGGCAAGTTTGATAGCAAAGTTGAGGATGGGTTTCTTGTTGGTTATTCATCTCAAAGTAAGGCCTACAGAGTTTTTAACACCTCTTCTAGGATTATTGAGGAAAGTGACAATGTCAAATGCAATGAGAACACACCAAATCAACTTGGTTCAGGTCCTGATTGGCTATTTGACATTGATTCACTGACTAATTCTTTGGGTTTCAGTAATGAGCATAATGCAGGAACAGGGACAGAACAGGCACAAGAACAAAGACAAGAGTTTGTGCTGTTCCCAACACCTACTGATGATCCTGTTGAATTATGTGACCAAGATAAGAAAGATAATTAAGATTCAAAGGACACTGAACCAGCTCAGAATGAAGAAGACAGAGGTGAAAAGGAAGATCAGCCCTCAGATTCAGGAATCAAAGGTCCTGAGATGCCAGTTTTGGAAGAGGAAGACACAAATGATGATTCTTCAGTGTATGGTGGAAGCACTCCAGAGAAGAATGACACAAATCTTGAAGTCAATTTTCATGAAGAGGCTGTCAATGCTACAAGAACTCAGAAGAATCATCCTCCTCAATTAGTGATTGGTGACATCAATTCTCCAATGATCACAAGGCAACAACGCAAGATAGGGGGATTGAAAGATCTACAATCAGCCATGGAGACACACAAACAGATCACTGCAGATCTTAAGGGGGAGGATGTGGATGTTCATCACTACAGATCCATGATTGGCTCTCTCATGTATCTCACTGCTTCAAGACCAGATATCATGTTTCCTGTTTGTGTATGTGCAAGATTTCAAGTAAGGCCTAAGCAGTCACACTTTTAAGCAGTCAAGAGGGTATTCAGATATCTCAAAGGCCAACCTAGATTAGGTCTTTGGTATCCTCATGACTCACCATTTGACCTACTTGCTTATTCAGACAGTGACTTGGGTGGTGCAAATTTGGATAGAAAGTCAACTTCAGGGGGATGTCAGTTTTTGGGTGCAAGACTAGTATCATGGCAGTGCAAGAAACAAACCACAGTGTCCACATCTACAACAGAAGCAGAGTACATAGCTGCTGCAAGCTGCTGTTCTCAAGTACTCTAGATTCAGAATCAAATGCTGGACTATGGTATGACCTTTCTTCACACTCCAATCTTCATAGACAACGACAGTGCTATTAGCATTGTTAATAATCCAGTCAAGCACTCCAAAACAAAGCATATAGAAATCAGGTATCATTTTATCAGAGACTGAAATGAAAAGAAGCTAATTCAGGTTGTGAAAGTTCATACAAGTAACCAATTTGCTGATCTATTCACTAAAGCTTTTGATGTGGTTAGATTCACATTTTTGGTCACAAGTGTGGGCATGATAAACTCTGAATAAGCCTATTGTCTTATGTCTTATGTACCTGTATAGATTCCTTCCTGTCTACTTTCTCATATTGTATTATGCATGATGCTTCTAACCTTGTGTGTTTCAGTGTTTCAGATTGCTTCAAATGGATACTAGGTACTTCTAAATCAGTTAATACTGCTCGCTATATTACTCATGATAATTTTTCAAAAATGTTTAAGTATGGTTACTACTGCTAGGTGGTTTGTACTACCAGTGCAAAGTTACCACTACTTGACTTATTTTATACTGCTAATCAGGGTTACTACTGCTGGTCTGTGTTAATATTGCTAGTCTGTGTTAATACTGCTAGTTCGTGTTAGTACTGCCAGTATGTGTTACTACTACTAATATGAGTAAATACTGCGAGTTAGTTAATACTGCTAGGGTACTTAGTACTGCTTCTAACTGAAACCCTCCACCTATAAATACCCTTTGTGACCGCCAAAATACAAACGACTCTTTGAACTTCCATTGTTTCTTCTTCTCTCTCTCGATTTCTTGCTTACCAGTGTCAACCCTAGTAACGATTCGAACGCTAGATTTAACCAGAACGATGGTAAGACGAGCATTCTTTGATGAACACAACGAGCTCGCCATGTTGCAGAAACCAAAGCAAGCTGAAGGTTTCCATGCCATAGTGGATTTCCTCAAATCCTCTCACATTGCCCACGCTCTAACTGTCAATCCCACAATCTATGTGGAACATCAAAGACAGTTCTGGGCCAATGCTGCTATTCAATCTGAAGAGGGCAAATAGGTCATCAAAACAAGGGTATGTGATAAACCCTTGACCATCACAGAGGAGTGTATTCGCATCCATCTACGATTAGATGATGCCTCAGTATAACCTCTTTACCTAAGGAAGATCTCTTCCAAACTCTTAGTCTTATGGGGTATGAAGGTCCCACTGATGTATTCAAGTTTTTCAAGAACATATTTTCACCACAGTGGAGATTTTTTGTTCATACTCTACAACATTGCATTTCACGAAAAACAACTGGATGAAGTGAGTTTAGCAGTACCTTAGCTTATGCTTTGGTCTGCTTAGCTACCTCTAGAAAGTTCAATTTCTCACAAATGATTTTCAATGATTTTATGTCAAACCTGGATACCAAATCCAAAAGATTTTATATGTATCCCAGGTTTGTACAAGAGATTATACTGAAGGAATTGACAGATCTACCCTCTTTTCAAGAGGTGTATGCACCAAAACCTCCCAAAGGGAAGGTATTCTCAAACATGAAAATGCCCTCCAAGGACTTTTCTGGCCAAGACACCCCATTGTTTTCTACAATGATGGGTGTGTCACATTCCCATGGTGAGGCATCAGTGTCAAAGCCCTCATCTGACAACCAAACTGATGACCTACCCACACCACTCATTTCTAGTAATCCTCCTCCGTTTCCTATTGACAAGCCCACATCCCCCATCACCAAAATATATATAAGGAAAAAGGTAAAGAAGGTTCCTTCCCTTCTTGTACCTTCACCCCCACAACCTTCAAGCCCTCTAATGGAGCATTCTCCATTAGAGAATATCGATAGGGAAACCACAGGGGTGTCTCCCAACCCCAAGAAGGTGCTCACTAAGGAGCAGGTTGAGCATGTGGGCAGTGAGGCTCACACTACTGACTTTGCACAAAGTGCAGAGCAGGACAGTGTGAACATTCCTAAGACCTTCCCCACGGCAACTTTGGGTGAGCAATCATCCAGAGGTCCCCGGTGCCAAGAAACCAAGGGGGTAGAAGGTGCCTCTCCTAGGCAGAGGACCCCTACTAAACGTTCCAGTGATGCTCCAAGGGTGGTGAGGATAGATATACCTATGATGAATTGATGGAAACGTTGGCAAATATAAATGAGGATGTCCTATCTCAGGGCAAACTCATAGAGGAGATGCAACAGATAATCCTCTCCCAACAGGTACATATCAGCATCCTCAAGAAATTGGTTCTAAAGCAAGTGCAAAAGAAGAAAAGAACCAAGTTCACACTGAAAAAGAGGAGCATCCTTCATGATGCTTCGAAAAAGGAGGAGAATAAGGGGAAGTCAAGAGCTAGATCTGACAAGCAAAGTCCTGATGGGATGAAGTCTACAGTTGAGGGGGAGCATGGTAATGAAACAGGGCCAACAGCAAAAACTTTCAAGCGAGCAACACAAATTGGGCTAGCAGCAGTAACAGAACCAGCAGCAGTAATAGGGCTATCTGTTGAAGAGATAGAAATAGCAAAAACTCTTCTAAAGGCCAAAACAGACACTACCAAAGCCACTCAAAAGGCCAAGGGAGTGGAAATTAAAGAAGGAGGTCTTGAGCAGAAAAGAAAAGAAATCAGTGAGGCAGAAATGAAAAGAAAAGGCAAGGCAAAAGCGGATGAATCTGTACAACCTCCCAAGAAGCTAAAACAGATAGAGATTGATGAGGATTTGGCAAAGAAGCTGCAGGCTGAGCTAGAACAAGAAGAAGATACTCATAAGGCCAAAGATAGGCAGATTGCTCTAGATCTGTCTACTAAGCTGAATGAGGAATATCAAAAGAGCTTGAAAGCTGCAGCTGAGGCCAAGAAAAGTATAGTGAAAGAATCCAAGCACAGACTGCCAGCAAAGACTCAGAAAAGACAACCTTCTAAGACCTATTTGTCCAATCAAGAAAGGAGAAAAATGATAAACTTTCTAAAAGGCTCAATTGGTGTAAAAGAAGAGATGTTTGCTAGCATGTCATACAGGTGAGTTGAAGAGCTATATAAAAAGGAAATGGCAAAGCTTCAAGAGGACTTCACTCAAAGGGTTGAGTTTGAAAGATAAATGAAAGAGAGACATGATCTCAATATCCAACAACCCTTCCCTGAGAGTGAGGAAACCACCCCTTCAAAAGAAAAGGCTGAAGAAAAGAAGGAAGAACCTGTTGCTGTGGAAGTCAAATCTGCCAAAAGAGTGAAAACTATAGCTTCCAAGAAACAGTCCAAAAAGTCAAGGGTTGAAGGAGCAGAAAAAGAGGCAGAACCATCTGTTACAGGTCATACAGAGCAATCAAGTCAAAGTGCACAACAACCAAGTCAATCTTATGTGCATTTTGGTCTTTACATGACTGTAACAGATGATGAACCAGTAAAAGCAGATCCCTTTTCAGTTCAAGCCCCTGAAATCATCCACTGGGATATTCTAGAAGATGAAGGAAAAGAGTATTTCAGAATCAAGAGGATGGGTGATCACTTTGAAGTTTATTCTACTTGGGGCAAGATAGTCAGAAGTTGTTCAAGGTCAGACTTGGAAGAAATGTTCAAAGTAGGAATGACTCTGTATGGGGATGTGCTGAAGATATCAGGGATGAACATCAAGAAACTAGCAATGGAGTATCTATGCATGATATTCAGTCCAGACCTTGTCAATCATGTAATCAAGGAAGTTTTCAAGTCTGTGGACAACTGGATGCTCATAGAAAGGTGTGGGGTGTATATCTTAACCATTGACAAAAGCTTCCATGAATATTACCTGGTGGATAAGATATATGACCATAGCCTAGCCAAGCTACAAGGGATACTGAAAGCTAAACTAATCTGTCCTCAAGGTTCTGAAATGGCAAGGATTGTGATTAGCAGGATCATTAATCAAAGTCTGGGTCTGGATCCTAATTTGGGGAACAAAGCTGAAGTGTTGAAAGTATCCTGAAGACTCTAAGTTGAAGAACTTAACTTCTCATACTGAAAAGTTAAGTTAGGGGGAGATTGTTGGGTCAGAATATGCTAAGAATGGATACTACTGCTAGTTGAAAGGTATTACTATTGCTTGTAATTTTAATACTGATAGTAGAATTAATACTGTTTGAAAAGTTAGTACTGCTACTTGAATAGTTAGTACTCCTTGGAGAGTTAGTACTACTAGTAGTTAATATTGTTGAAGATTACTACTGCAAGAATGGTTAATACTGCTCAATGATTAATACTGCTAAAAGAAGAGAAGGTTAGTGCTGCTTCTAAAGATACAGAAGACTTGAAGATAAAGATGAGTTGGAGATATGGTTGAAGATAATTATGGTATTGATGCTGAAGATCAATTTTATTTTGATAATTATCTTGTACTCAGTCTTGTATATATAGTATAGAAGTCTTTGTTAGAATTAACAATTATTCATACGTTTTGTTTAGAGAGAATTAACCTCAAGAATAGTTTAGATCCTTTCTATAGAGAAGTATAGAACGTCTGTTTAGCCTGTTAAACAGATTGAGGTTTTGTGTGTAATCATCAAGTTGAATCAATATAAACTTGTGATTTTAGATATATATACTGTTCCATTGATTTTCTGTTAAAGTGTTTTTCCGCAACTTCTTTAACATAAGTTTCTGAGTGTGTTATTTAAATTCTTGTTTTAATTTCGATCCTGACAGGGTTCTACATTTCCGTCCATACAAAGCCTCGAACGGTGCCATCTCGATACTAGAATGATAACTGTTGTACGCGAACTCTACCAAAGGTAGATGTGAGTCCCAACTTCCTCCGAAATCTATTACACACGACCTCAACATATCCTCTAGCGTCTGGATCGTCCTCTCGCTTTGACCATCCATTTGAGGATGATACGCCGTGCTCAAATTCAGTCTAGTGCCCAACTCTTTCTGTATGCTTGCCCAAAAGTTTGATGTGAAGCGACTATCCCGATCTGAAACAATAGACTGCGGAACTCCGTGCCTTGACACCACCTCGTCAATATAAAGGTTGGACAATTTCTCCATTGGCAAAGTCTCCCGCATCGCAAAGAAATGCGCACTCTTGGTTAGCCGGTCAATAATTACCCAAATGATGTCGTGGCCGCGCAAGGTCTTCGGTAGTTTCGTCACAAAATCCATGGTGATGTTGTCCCATTTCCACTCGGGAATGGACAACGGTTGCAAACTTCCATACGGTCTTTGATGTTCCGCCTTGACTTGGAGGCACGTGACGCAACTCTCCACGTAATTGGCCACGTCCAATTTCATTACCGGCCACCAATAATTCAATTTCAAGTCCCTATACATCATGCTGCTACCGGGATGTATAAAATACTTCGATTTGTGAGCTTCTTCAAGAAGTAGGTCACGGTTTTCCCCAACCTTCGGCACCCAAATTCGCCCTTGAAAGAGATCCCTTTGCTTCATCATGACTTCGGATTTAAGTTCTCTTCTTTAAGCGCTTCCACTTGACTCGTCTTTATGTTTTCCAACAAACTCGATACCACATCGATCCTTGCAAGGGACATCTTGACACCACCATCATGGCTCTTTCGACTCAATGCATCCGCCACCACATTGGCCTTACCGGGATGATAGAGTAGGTCACAATCGTAATCCTTCAAATGCTCAAGCCATCTTCTTTGCCGCATGTTGAGTTCTTTTTGATCGAAGATGTACTTAGGACTCTTGTGATCCGTAAAAAGAGTACATTTCGTCCCATACAATTAGTGTTGCCACAACTTCAACGCAAAAACTACCACTGCCAATTCCAAGTCATGAGTCGGATAATTCTTCTCATGATCCTTTAGTTGTCGCGACGCATACCTTTCCACGCTGCATAAGCACGCAACCTAGACCCATCTTGGAAGCATCACTGTACACCACGAAATCATCCGATCCTGCAGGTAAGGATAATATTGGAGCTTCGCACAATCTTTTATTGAGCGTTTGAAAGGCTCGGTCTTGCACATCAGTCCAAAGGAACTTGACGTTCTTTCTTGTGAGTGAGGTGAGCGGTGTAGCTATCTTGAAAAAGTCTTGAATGAAACACCGGTAGTAACCGGCCAAACCCAAGAAACTTCGAATCTCCGTCGGACTTTTTGGAGGCTCCCAACTCATCATCGCCTCGATCTTTGCCGGGTCCACCTTTACTCCGTCTTTAGACAACACATGCCCCAAGAATTGCACCTCTGGAGCCAAAATTCGCACTTCGAGAACTTCGCAAACAATTTCTCGCTTCTTAGGACTTCTAACACTTCCCGTAAATGTGTCCCATGCTCAGACTCGTCCTTGGAGTAGATTAAAATATCATCGATGAAGACGATCACTTATTTATCCAAGAATGGGCGACACAGACGGTTAATCAAGTCCATGAATACGGACGGAGCTTTGGTTAAGCCGAAAGGCATCACCAAGAACTCATAGTGACCGTATCGCGTTCGGAAAGCCGTCTTCAGGATATCTTCCTTCTTCACTCTCACTTGATGGTATGCAAACCGAAGATCAATCTTTGAGAAGCATCCTGCGCCTTGGATTTGATCAAAAAGACCGTCGATGCGAGGTGGAGGATACTTGTTCTTCACCGTGACTTTGTTTAACTCTCGGTAGTCGATACACATCTGCATGGATCCATCCTTCTTCTTCACGAACAAAACCGGGGCTCCCCAAGGTGACGAACTCGGTCGGATGAAGCCCTTCTCTAACAACTCTTGAAGTTGCGTCATCATCTCTTTCATCTCCGTCGGGGCCAATCGATAGGGAGCATGAGCTATCGGAGCCGCTCCCGGAGTGAGTTCGATTTGAAATTCCACTTGTCGTTCCGGTGGTAACCTACGTAAGTCTTCCGTAAAGACATCGGGATAATCTTGCACGACCTTCACATCTTCCACCGACTTCTTCTCTTTCTTCGTGTCCACCACATAAGACAGGTACGAAGTGTAACCCTTCGCTAGAAATTTGCGAGCTTTAAGAGAAGAGATGATAGGATTACTCCTCTTCACTTTCTCCCCGTAGATTGTGTACACACCATTTTCCGGCAGAGGTACTTGGATCATCTTTTTGGAGCAAAAGATGTCAGCCTTATGCCTCACCAACCAATCCATGCCTATGACCACGTCGAAACTCCCTATAGCCATCGGTAACAAGTCTACCCCAAAAGGATTCCCATCAATCTCTAAAGTGCAATCACGAAAACAGTCTCGGATGATCACTTGATCTCCATTAGCTACTTCTACAATTAGTGCATCGGGAAGGACACTAATAGGAGTGAGGAACTGCTTACAGAAAACATCCGATACAAAGGAACATGTAGCACCCGAATCAAACAATACACGAGTAGGTAAGGAGGTTACTAGAAACGTACCCGAAACAACATCGGCGGTCTCCTTTGCCTCCTCGGTAGTTATCCGGAAAGCCCGACTTGGCACCCTCGGCGGTTGCTCGACTCTAGCCGTCGAACCCACGAAATTTCCACTATTGCCCCTACTAGCTTCGGGCAATCCTTCCTCATGTGCCCCGGTTCCCGGCACTCAAAGCACACCGGCCCCCGGATAGGGCACTCTCGAGTTGTGTGACCTTTCTTGCCACACTTGGCGCAACCTACCGGACCTGAGTAGGTTCTTGTAACACATGGGGCCGAGTGCTTGGTCTTGCACTTGTGGAACCACCGATCATCCTGATGATTTTCACCAGTTCTCCCACTTATAAACGGCCTTGACTGACGAACTGGCCCAGATGGACCTTCCCACTTTCGCTTCTCACCAACCTGCCTCCTCTCTTCCTTCTCCGCATTGATGTCGTCCTCTATAAGCAAGGATTCTTTGATTACTTCTTGCAATGTCAATCCTCTAGCGTTTCTCACCGTCGTTCGTATCTCGGTCGGTAAACCTTGTTGATAAGCCTTAATCTTCGACCTCTCATCGAGGACCAGATGTCCCACCAAATTTAACTTCTCCAGAAAGAGTTTGGAGTAGACGACAATGGACAGGGTCCCCTTCTTCAGATCCCTGAACTCCCGTTCTAGTTTGTCCAAGGAGCGCTCACTACAGTACTTATCCATGATTTTCTCTTTGAACACCGGCCAAGTCAACTTAGCCAGAACTTCAGGAGTGAGGGTGGAACGAGTGAGATTCCACCAAATCAAAGCCTCTCCCCGAAGTAGTTGAGAAGCAAACTTAACCCGTTGAGAGATGTCACATTCACTGGACTCGAAGGCCATCTCCAACTCTTTGAGCCAATACATGCAAGCAACTGGGTTGTCGGAACCTGCAAACTCTTTCGGGTTGCACCCCAGAAATTCCTTGTAGGTGCACGCCTTGGCCTTCACCTTGTTCCCGTTATCTGCCGGGTCTTCAAAAGACATAACAACCGGTCCACCCGACCCCATAATGATGATTTCCGCCATCGTCTCCGGTTGTCGGTGACTGGCGTCTCGGTTTTCCATAAGCTTCATGAAGAATTCTTGTTGTTGGGCCATGGCCGAATTCATGGCCAACATCATGCTGTCCCTAATCCGGGTCTCCATAGTTACTTCCTCCATGATGGCATTGTTAGCAGTAAGGTTCCTGCGCGGAATCTGCTCAGGTCCTCTTCCCAAGATTGTGGGTATGGGAGGTCCCACGGAGGTTACGCCTAAAGGAGGTCAGTCTGCGGTAGATTCCACCTCCACGTGACCCTCTGGCGTACTCGGTATCCTACTCCGAGTGTTTACCATTGAAATCTGTCAAACATGCACGAGAAAGAGATTGAGAAGAGACTAAGTGAGTTGAACTCGTTGTACGTACTAATACCTTCATCAATTATCATAATAACAGTAGATCAAGTATGCTCACGTAACAATACATTCATAATAGCATTAGCTAAGTGAAATTATGAACGAATCATACACAAGAATTATTGTCACCATAATTACAACTCTTAATTTGTGTAATTCCGTAAGTCCTAACGCTCTCCCCACCTAGGATTTCTACCCCAAGTGGACAGTGAAACAATACAGTCTAAAGCTTAAGTCTAGATATGCTAAAACAATACCTAGTTCACTTAAACTAAAGCTCTGATACCAACTTGTAGCACCCTAAAAATAGGGATAACAAAAATCCGAAAAACGGACATAAGGTAAATAGAATTGCCATAGCAAGAGCCTCCAAAAAATGGGGAAATATACAAACCTGTTTAATTACAATTTGTAATTTAACGGACAATAAATAACAATCAACTAATCTAATTTCTATAACTAGAAAAGAGATTACAAAAGGGGTGTCATCTATAAACCCAAAACTGCTTCTACAAAATGTATGTCCAAATGCAAAGTTTTCCCCAAGCTCTCACCCAAGCCATTATGCCAGCTTAGGACCGGCGCCGCTAGAACCTGAGATACACATCGACACCAAACAAGTGTTAGGCCAAAAAGCCTAGTGAGTTGAACAATAAAAAGCATACATGATCAGTTACAATTCTTATCAGCAGTTAACCAAAGTTCAACAAATGTGGAGTCAATAGGGGAGACCCATAACACCAATCAAGTTCCACCCAAAGAGTCGATATACCTTGATGCCAACTAACAAGAGGCACCCGAAAGGCCCAGCACATCCGAGGACTACAACTAAGAAAATTCCCTGGATGGCGGAGGTCTAGGCACATACCATCACGTTGGCGCCCAAGACTACGTCCTCCTAGTGTCTACTTACTTAGTTCGTCCAACATAATTCATATAGGAGGTCTTGAGGTGTATTTCAACCAAACATATTCCGATACCAACCACGGGTACAATATTACCATCCTAACCATATAAAGTCCAACACAATACCCAAATGACAATCATATTCACCATGTAGATATAATATCACCAAAAAGGTATTCCAAGTAGAAATCATCATGATATCAAGGTATACATACATTTAATCATGGCAAGATACCTATAACATATATCTATAAGAAAACCCCCCAATACTTGAATATTTAAAGATGAACATTTGAGTAAATGTAAAATGTTAACAAGTAAGAGATTAAGATGTGTATCTAGTTTTAACAAAAGTTAGTAAACTCACAATCTAGGTTTTTGAGCCAAAACCTAGAAAAGATGAAACCCTAGCTTGAAGATGTGAGACTTGAAGATGAAGATCGAACTTGAAGAACCCTAGTGATTGCTCCCTTGAGAAGAGTAAATGGAAGGCCAAGGATCCAACTACCAAATCTTGTTGGTATTAATGGGGTTTAGGGTTTAGAAAGGGAAGGGTAGGTTTTGGAGCTCTAAAAATCGCCAAAGAAATCAGTGAGAAGTGGTAAATGGGTTTAGAAATCGGACAAGGATTTAATTTAAGTCTCAGATCCCGAATGCGATAGTGCCCAGCGATAGTGCCATTGGCAATATCGCGTGTCACAATCGCATGGCTCCCCCAGTCGCGGTACACTCTCCGCGAGAGTGACCTGCGATAGTGACACTGTCACTATCGTGTGGTCATAATCGCGCCAGCCCTCGAACTCTCGGTACAACTACCGCGAGAGTGACCTGTGATAGTGACAATGTCACTATCGCATGGCACTCTCGCGCCACTCACCCAAAAGCCCAAAAATTCAGATTAAAGTGATTACGAGCGCGAGGTTCAGTCAATTTAGAATGATAATGAAATCGAGATAACTTTACAACATTAAATCAATGATCATGCGTATATAAAAGGCTCATATTCTCAAATAATCATAATTTATGAAATAAAGGAACCATTACTTACCTTATAAATTTTTGGGCGTTACATATAAACACCCCCTCGAGGACTCATCATTCCCGATGAGGTTTGCCCCCACCATCCCGATTGTACGTGGATTGGCTCTGATACCATTTTAACACCCCAAAACCCAAAGCAATAAGTTGGCTCAATAACTTCGAGTCCAACTTAAAACCATGGTGGATGTAAGTTAATGGTAGCCCACGACTTGAGGCTTATAAGGATCTCACAAATATCATTTTTTGTCCATGTGGGACGAGTTGTTACACGTGGATTGTACCTTCTGAGATACATTTAATGCACTAGGTATAAATAACAGAGAAGACCCTTATTCTCTGCTAAGCTCTCTAATCCTTCATATTCATCCTTATTCTTTCTTCTCTCTTATTTTTATCTTTCACTGTGTAAAAAAACTTAGTGATTCTCAAAATTGTTTAAATTAAGTTTTTCCTTATTTATTTCTATAACAATCTGTAAATTATATATTGGTTCTTCCTTAATCAATAAAAGAATATTAAAAGTAAATATATTTGAGTTTGTATTCACCCCCCCCCTCTACAAACTATTTACTTTTGCATAACTCCTTTGGGACCAACAATTGTTATCAGAGCAGTGTTTTCTTCTCTAAAAACTCTACAAAGATTTTCTAAAATGGATTTAGCTACAAACAACTATCACGATAATGCTTCTCTTGCAAAACCACCACGATTTAGCAGAGACAACTTTTGTCTCTGGAAAAATTGTATGCCTCTCTTCCTTGAAGGTGTAGATCCCGCTATTCCTTACTACATTGAAAATGGACCTTATGTTCCACTTGTACTCACTCCTACTATTCCTGCTACTACCAATACTGAAGCCATGCCTAAAAGAGAAGTGGCAAAACAAGTTCATAAATGGAATGATGAAGATAAGACAGAGGTGGCTATTGACACCAAAGCTAGAACTGTCAATGCCATGGCATTCCCTGGTGACGTATTTCGTTATGTAATGAACCTCAAAACCTCAAAAGCCGTGTGCACTTTATGTTCAAGAGTGTTTTATTGCTAGAAGTTTGTAACACCCTAAAAATAGGGGTTAATTTAAACCTGAATAAATGCGGATTAAACAAGGCTAGCATAACCAAATCACCCCACAGGGGGAACAATAGTATGGCGTTTACATTACAAGAATGAAGTAAAACGGAAACCAACAACCTACTAATCTAGACCAACTACATCCAGATTATGAATGGGTGTTGACATTCTACTTCCAAAAGTATACTATCACTATACCCAATGTATGCCTCTACCAACCACCAAAATGCTACTTCTCTTCATGACCCTCCACTTAAACCCGAGGAGTCTCGCCACTAGGATGACTTGTTATACATGTTATTTTAAGAAAAAGTGTTAGGCTAAAGTATAGTGAGATCAAACATTTATATTGAGAAATCAGGGAATCCTAAACGAGATAATTAAGAAAAGCCAGAGGAATAAACAAATGTACATCTTCACAATAATACAAATACCTCTTGGGTTGACGGGGGAGACCAGCTTACTAACATAAGTGATGGAACACAAAAGTAAGTCACTTGACATGTTAGTAAAACCAAACACATAGTAAAGTACACGCAATGGATGCTAGGCTCAGTAGCTTAAAATGTACACCCACGGAAAGTCAACTTCAACCACATAGGGTCCTTATGTTGAGATCCTCACCTAATATCGTGTACTAGCACATAGTACTTATACCCTATCTGATACCTGACCATGCATCGATGTGGAAAACTAGCGTTCCATCATCGGACAAATTGATACAAACAATTTATGGGGTCATGACGCCCAAATGCAACCAAGTAGTCAATTCAATGCCAACAAAACCAATTAATAACTCCAACAATTAAAATGCCATCAAATATGCAAAGACTATTAATCCATATAATCACTCACGAAGTTCCAAGAGGTTCCAACATACTTCTTTAAATAGTAATCCCACACACCATATCAATTCACCCAAGTCCTCATTCAATAAATACCCATTCATATTTCAAACCCTAGTTTTGATTTCGAAATATTCAAACATGAGATTTGAGGAAAATGTGTTTCTCATGTACAAGTCCACAAATAGATCAAGACATAAGTCCCTTAACCTTAAAATCATACCCATCCACATAAACCCTAAAATCTCGGTTTTGGTGAAAACTCACCCAAATCAAGTAAATCAAAAATGGAGATGTTTAGAAGGTTAAAATCCACACTTTAACATGTATAAGGTTTATAAAAAGAGAGTGAACTCACCTTGTAGGGTTGTAGCTTAAAACCCTAAGATTCCAAGTAACTAGTGAGATGAGATAAGATCCTTGAGAAGACTTGGACTAGCACAATAATTGCTCAAAGGAACCTAAATGTCATAAATGATTAAGGGTTTGGAGTGGGTGGAAGACATTAATGGTAAGATGGTGAAGAGGGGAGACTTACCATCCTTTTCTTGAGAGAAAAACGCAGCCCAAAGAACCCTAAATGTGAATATTGGAGTAGATATGTGTTTGGGGGCCAATTTATTCTATTATCAACGCACAGTGCTCGCGTGCGAGTGCTTACGCGGTTCCACTAGCGTGGAGAACCCCGCCAAGCACTAGAGTTGAGACGGAGCAGAGTCCCACGTGGATGCTCACGTGGTTCCACTAGCGCAGAGAGTCGCGCCAAGCATTGGAGGCAAATTCTCCGACTCCTTCTCGGCTACCTCGCCCAACATTAAATAAGACAGATATTCCAAGTCAAAACACGAATAAAAATCAAAATTCGGGGTGTTACAAAGTCTGAAGTCATAATTGAATTAGGTCTATCTATAATGTAAGTCATTTGCTTGGGCATATGTTTTAGACTTAATTTTGGCCTCGTTTTTTAAACGATGGATTTGAAGACAATTGTTATATAATTTCTCGAGAAGTTGGTTTCTTGTCAAGTTTGATGTCTTTGTTTTGGATCTTGCGGATCATGTGATGCACTACAAAACAGAGGGCTATCACCGACAGACAAATCCGTCGGAAATAGTCCCTCGGAAAATAGGTGGTCGGCGGCCAAATTATCGACGGATCACCGACGGATATTACCGACGGATCACCGACGACGTATATTTCCGACGGATCACCGACGACCACCTTATTATCGACGGATTACCGACGACCTAGTATTACCGACGGATAACCGACGGATCATTTCCGATAGAATTAGCGACGGATTTCCTACGGTATTTAATAAATTAAATTTTAAAACATTTACCGACGGATAATCCGTCGGTAATTTAATTTTTTACAAAAAAAATAATTAAAAATTCATAAATTCCAGTTTAGAACTTGTACAAAACCTGCCCATTTTTTATTTAATATCCAGTTTAAAACTGTACAAAACCTATCCATTTTTCATTTAATATCTAAAAAATAAAAATAAAAGGTAATACAGCCAACTATCCTACATCGGGGGGGGGGGGGGGGGGGGGGGGTGATCTTGAAACTTCTTCATGAAGGCCTCAAACGTGTTAATTTGTTCCTACATCCGCATCCTCTCTGTTGTCTCTGTCTTTAGCCTCCGTCTTAGTTCATCCATCTGAAATTCAACATTTGACAAACATATAACAATGTTAGACAACATTTAACAAACATATAACAATGTTAAACAACAATCGACAAGCATACCTCCTCATCGCGATGGTCGTGCGAGCTCCCGCTCGTACTGGCCTCTGAATCACCGGTCATAGCATAATAGGGATCCTGACTGGTCTCCCATCCAAACAGACGACCTTTACGCCGTCCTCCGACATTACGCTCCCACAACTCGGCGTCATTGGGAGGTACAGTGCCGGTATCTAAGTCTGGGTACCCCTCCTTTCTAATCTGTTGGTAGTTACCCTACAATTTACGAAATTAGACATTGTCAACTAACCTATTGAAAATTCGACAACATTTCAATTGTAATTTGAACATATATATCCATGACCTGCTTTTATCAAAACAATTCTATCGTCTGGCCAACAATGGCAAACCAAACTAAGTTTGCTATAATTTCTATCTATCTTATAAAACAAACAAAAATATAGACATACATAATTGAACTTATCGCCATATCAGCAGCCATTGGGTAAACGTAGATCGGAGGATTTGTGGGCGGACCAGTCGTACCCAGAACAAGCTTCCTGTTGTTGCAGTGTGTAGCCTCCTAAATCTCCCCGCCAGTAGGCTCACAGCCCCATGCATATTTCTACAATAGACAACTTAAATTGTTAGTAGGTAACAAAATCATGTATATATATATATTCATCAACTATATATACATTTAGTCTAGTGGATGATAAATTACCAAGCGGTCCCGATACATAGCGGTACTAATAGATCCGCACGTGTGTCTGGAGGTCATCCCCTCATACTCGGTGGCCCGATTGGCCGTATTGGCCCTAGATATACGCCTGAACGCATCGGTGTTCCATACCTGATAAAAACAAGACATAAATCAATAAAAATCTTTGTACAACCAAATATAAGTATTCAAAACAAAACAAACCTGATCAATCATCTAGACCCAAATATCATGCGGGATCCACTCTGGATTGTGTGCGCTAAGAACCGTGTAGTCATGTCCGTCAAACTGGACACTATCAATAGCTAAAGCCCTCTCCATGGCCCACATGCAGGCATCTTTCATCATGTCCGGGTACTTATTCGTCAGGTACGCCGGAATGCAAGTAATACGTCGGCCTCCATGTCACGAGGCCAACTATAACACAACTACATACACATTGTTTGGATTAAGTAAAAATAAACACACTCAATTAGTTAAATAGAGTAAAATACATACCCGTAAACTATCCATCATCTGTGCATAGTGCTCCTCAGGGACATCCCCAACATGAGCCCATGGACCAGCGAACATGGACCAAAAGATGCTAGTGGCCCTCCGGACCACCTCCTGCCTTTTAAACCTTCACAATTGCAAAATATACAACATAAAAACATTAGGATCGATTTATTATGTACTAGAATAAATAATATATCACATCTACTTACCCGCCGACAGACAACTTAATCGTCGGTCGTTGACTCGGATGACGAGGCGTCTGTGATGCAATATTGGGGCCTCTGACCCTCAATCCCGCTCCAGGAGACGACGTCGCAAACCCATCCTTAGGCTGGATCTGATCTATTACCTCGTCGGTAGCTGCAATGAACTCGGAATCGTCCCTAGGCTCATTTTCTGTGGGGTCACCACACCCGGCGGAGCTGCTACTGCCCCTGCTAGAGCCTCTACCCCTACCCCTAATGTCGCGTCCCCACATCTAAAAATAGAGAATGGTTCGCACACAATGATATAAGTTTACATAAATCATAAGACACAAAAATATGAGTGTACAAACATATAAGGATATAATTATTATAAATAATGTCTACATAAGAAAAGCACACTAGTCATCAGACAAGTGATTAGATAACATAAGTTTGTTTTTGTTATCTGCATCATCGTCCACTTCTTCAAATTCCTCTTCCTTGTCACTAGCTTCGTGATCTGATGCATGTTCCTCGTCGCTAGATTCGTCATTTGTGGCGACTACTTTGACCTCCCCAGTGACAAGAGGGACGGAATCGAGGTCCTCATTTACCCAATTGTTTGTATTATGAGTTACCCGTTCATTGATTTGAAAGAACGGTTCTCCATCCACGTTATCATCATCCAACTCATTGATAGCCCTTTCTGCAACTTCATATATTCCATGGGCTTTGGTCTTCCCAACTTCCCACCAGTCCTTTAAATCCTTACTACCTGAAGGATAGGGTATGCAATACACTTGTTCCGCTTGTGATGCTAGGGCGTAATAGTCCTCACCTCTGAGTCTGGACTTGTATTTGATATCAACCAACCCATTTTTAGGGTCGACTGTAACTCCCCCTGGACTATCAAACCATGTACACTTGAACAAAACTAAAACACGATAGCCTACACCGTAATACTCCACCGCTAACACGTCTTCCAACAATCCGTAATAGTCAGACTCGGAGTCATCATAAAAAGATCCTCTCACACATACGCCACTATTATGTGTGATACGCCCATCAACATGTGTTACCGTATGAAACTTGTAACCATTGAAAAAATATCCCTTATGCGACCAAGCATATCGGCCCGATCCACGTGCTAGGGATTTCAAATGATCAAAGAAGTCGGTTGATCCGAGCATGACCTATAAAACCATAAATAAGAAATAAATTACACATGTGTAACATTACATACGTAAATTTCATATTTCAATACTCACGTATTGTTCTAACCAAGTAGAAAACCTTTCATCCCGAGCTTTATCTCTTGCAACTGCATCAAGGTGAGTTTCACTTTGCCATATCCACTCATCAAAGGTCCATTGAAATGGTCAAACTTCTTCACAATTCAACAACACATACGTGTGGATCTTGTGGATCTCGGCTTGAGTCAAGATGGTCCCCCCCTTCTCGAATAATCTACGAGAAAGAACCTTGAATATTTTCAATCGTTTGTCTATTCCTGAAGAACTAGGAATATCAGGGGCAAAGTCTCTTGACTCGTGATTATGCCGAGTTTCTATCTGTGGATCAAAATACAGGAAGCAATATGTGGAGAGTTCATTTACTAAATAAGACTCAATGATAGACCCCTCCACCCTTGCTTTGTTTCTAAAAGTCCTCTTCAACGACCCAAGCTTCCTAAACAACGATTAAAATACGTGTTAGAAAATAAATGGGTGAGTATTTGAATGAAAAAGTTCATTTACCTCTCATAAAAGATACATCCACCTATATTGGACCGGCCCACCATTTATGGCTTCTCGTGTCAAATGTATCACTAAGTGTTCCATAGAATCAAAGGGAAGACTTTTTCTAACATACAAATTGTTTGAACGATACTTGTTTGCAATGGAATCAAGTCTTCTAAGTGTAACACCCTTGAGCAGATTGCACGAAAGAATGTGTATAACTCCGTTATCGCATCTAATATAGGAGTCTGTATCATCCCTCATAAGGAAATTAGGATCAATCATTGCATAAACACATGACAATCATGACTCTTGAAGCTATAAAATTTGTAGTCTGCCATGTTTACACGCCCCAAATATTCGAAACATACCCATCCGGAAACTTCAATCTCTTCAACCATTCACATACTTGTTTTATTTATTGTTTGGTCAATGTGTACGACGACTTCGGCTTCACTACTTTATTGCCTGACGTGGCAATGTGCAACTGCGATCGGTTGTAATAAATCTCTACATCCCTCTTTGCTTTTATATTGTCTTTCGTTTTTGACGTATCCATGACAGTGTTAAAGAGATTCTCAAAGACGTTCTTCTCAATGTTCATGACATCCAGGTTGTGTCGGATTAACAACGTCTTCCAATATGGGAACTCCCAAAAGATGCTTCTCTTCACCCAATTATAAGTGATTCCGAACCCGGTAATTTTTCTATTGGTCGATCGAAACGGGGAGCCATCGTAAACAGTTGGAAGATGACGGTCCTTCTTCCATATTTCTTCACCGGTTAACTCGGGTGGTGGACCGGCTAACACCCTAGATCCATCCAAAAATCTTGTTCGATCACGTCGGAAGGGGTTTGCACTAGGTAACCATCTCCGATGACAGTCAAACCAACATGATTTACCTCCATTTTTTAACTGAAACAAATCGACTGTACCCATGCAGTACGGGTAGGTTAGCTTGTCGTGCGTGGTCCAACCTGACAACGTTGCGTAGGCAGCGAAGTCGTTGACTGTCCATAGAAGTATAACCGTCATCGCAAAATTATTCTAACGATAAGCATCATACGTAAGAGCGCCCACTATATACAACATCTTGAGATCATCTATTAGCGGCCTAAGAAACTGTGTGTCCCACAATATGTATATGTCAGGATCTTAATTCTTAACAAGAACACACACTCAGAAAATAATATTAAAGAAGCTGCGGAAGAACACTTTAATATTCTGAAAACAATGCAACAGTGAATCAAAATCACAACTTGTAAACTTGTATTGAATGATTGAAGTTACAAGATTAAACACACAACCTCAATATTGATGAACAGACTCACCAATACGAATTCTACTTCTCTAGAATTAGGATTACAAATCTTGAGGTTGATTCTCTCTATTAAAACTAAAAACTCAGAATGAATAATTTTTCTCACAAAAGTTACTTAGCTATTCTAAACAAAACTATACATATATTGAAGATAAAAGAGAATTACACAATAATAAAAGATCTTCAAAATAAACTTCTATCTTTATCTTCAAACTTCCATGAATATCTTCAGTCCATCCAGCTGTCATCCTTCCATGCGAAGTCTTCATCATATAAGCAGCATTAATCTTCAGCAGCATTAATACTCTGAGCAGTATTAACTCCAGCAGTACTAACTATGCTCAGCAGTATTAATTTCTTCAAGCAGTACTAACTTTGAACTAGCAGTACTAATCTTGTTCAGCAGTATTAATCTTCAATTGGCAGTATTAACCTCAGAAGTAGTAACCAGAAGTAGTAACCATGTTCTTCTAGCAGCATTAACTTTACTTAGCATTTCTTCAGTTCCCAACAATCTCCCCCTAACTTGACTTTTAGGAAAAGAAGTCAAGTTCTTCAGATGTCTTCTTAGATGCTCCCAAAACTTCATCATGGCTTATATTCCAGTATTTGCATCCAACCCCAAACTCTGATTGATTGTTCTTTGGATCAAATACTTAGCCATTTCTGAATTTTCAACACATCCAAGCTTCTTCTTCAACATTAAATGAAGTTTCAGTCTGCTATGGTTGTATACTTTATCCACTAGGAAGTATTCTATGTGATTTCTATCCAAAGTCACAGAATATACTCCACTTGTTTCATATAAAGTCCAATTGGTAACTGCTTGAAAAACATTCCTTATGATCTCCTTCACTTCATCAGGTTTGAACATCATACACAGATACTCCATTACCAGTTTTGTAATTGAAATCCTTGGAGCTTTCAACTGATCTGCATACAACTTCATCCCTATATCCAACATTTCTTCAATATCTGACCTTGAGCATGTTCTAACAGTCTTTGCCCAAGTACTGTAAACTTCATACTTTTCATCTTTCCTCTTCAGCTGTTGGGAACTGAAGAATTCATCAAGTATGGTTAATGCTGCTGATTCAAAGTTACTACTGCTAGAAGACTTAAAGGTTAATACTGCTGAGTGTTACTACTGCTAGTACTATTAATACTGCTAGTCAAAGTTAATACTGCTAGTAGTTAATACTGCTAGTCAAAGTTAGTGCTGCTTGAACAAAGTTAGTACTGCTTAGCTAGTTAGTACTGCTAGTGGTTAGTGCTGCTTAGTAGTTAATGCTGCTAGAAGAAATTTAATACTGCTGAAGATTAATACTGCTTATATGATGAAGATTCGCATGAAAGGATATACATGGAAGCTTAGAGATATACATGGAAGATATACTGAAGATATGTTTATTTTTTGTAATTATCTTTTTGTTTAGTATATGTATAGAAGATACAGAATAGTTTTAGAGGTGATTAATTCTAAGTTCTAGAGAAAAAAACAACCTCAAGGCATAGATCCTAATTCTAGAGAAGTAGAATTCGTATTGGTGAGCATGTTCATCAATATTGAGGTTGAGTGTGTAATCTTGTAACTTCAAAGCATTCAATACAAGTTTACAGTTTGTTCTTCATATTTACTGTGTTGATTTCATTGAATATCAAAGTGTTATTCCGCAAACTTCTTTGATATTGTTTCTGAGAATTAATTCTTGTTGAGAATTCGATCCTGACAAGTGGTATCAGAGCCAAAACTCTCTCAGAAACATCTGTTCATCATGGAAAATCTTACAGAATCAAGCAGTACTTTGGTCTCTAAGGTTCCAATGCTCAAACCCAGTGAGTTTGACATGGGGAAGATCAGAATTAGACAATATATTCTTCTCACTGACTTCTCAATGTGGGATATCATTGAGAATGGTCCTTCTGAAGCTGGAAGGATAGGAGCAGATGGAAAAAGACCTCCACCAAAGACAGATGGTGAGAGGAAGATCAGACAGACAGAGATGAAGGCATTGAGCACTCTGCTCTTGGCCATCCCCAATGAATATCAGCATCAATTTTGCAACTGCACTGATGCTCAGATTCTCTGGAATGCTCTAGAGAAAAGATTTGCTGGAACTAAAAGCATCAAAAGAAACCAAAGAGATGTTCTAAAGCAGCAGTATGAGAACTTCACTTCCTCAAAGAATGAGTCTATGACTCAAACTTTTGATAGGTTCAACAAACTCATAGGTGAACTGGCAACTGTAGGAGTAAAGATGGAACAAGATGATATCAACAGAAAGTTCCTCAGATCTCTTGGAGATGAATGGACTATGTACACTGTCTCATATAGACAGAGTGACAATCTGGAAGAGAAAGAACTTGATGATCTATACAATGATCTAAGAGTTTTTGAAACTGAGGTAGAAACCAAGAAGAAGCCCTCTGGTTATATCCACAATGCTGCACTCCTCTCAGCATCCACTGATACTACTGCCAACCCTGAAGCAGTTAGTATTGCCAGTGGAGTAAGTTCAGAAAAAGGCACTGAAACTATCTTTGAAGCCTTTGTGTCCAGTCATAGCAGCAATTCTTTGATTAATGATGATCTGGATCAAATTCACCCTGATGATCTGGAGGAGATGGATATTAAATGGCAGATGGCCATGTTATCAATGAGGGTAAAGAAGTTCATTAAAAGAACAGGAAGGAATAACTTCTCTCAAAGAAGAGAAGATGGAGCTGGTTTTGACAAGACCAAGGTGGAATGTTATAAGTGTCACTTGAAAGGACACTTTGCTAGAGAATGCAGGAGTGCTGTTCCAAGCAACAACCACCAACAAGCTCAGAATGGAGGCTACAATCAAAACAAGAATCCTGCTCAAGCCCTTGTTTCTCAACAAGGAATGGGATTTGACTGGAGTGATCAAGCTGAGGAAGCCATTCAGAATCAAGCTCTTATGGCAGAAGTGTCTGATCTTCCCTCTGAGGTAATTTCTAATCTTTGTACTAAATCTTGCATTGACACTGTCACAAGATACAGAGATCACAATCAAAGTATGTGTGATGACCTCAAAAGATTAGAAAAGGACAGAAGAGAGTATGTGTTGATAGTAGAGAGATTTGAAGAGCAAATCAAAGGCTTTCAAGCTAATGAACTTCAACACTCTTATGACACAAACTATTGGAAGTGGGAAAAGAATGAGTTAGAGACCAAACTGTCGAAATCCTTAGAAGAGAGTGATAGGCTGAAAGAGGAACTGTCTAAAGTTAAACTTGACATAGAAAAGTTTTCATATGCTTCAAAAGCAATGGATTCTCTTCTAAAGGCTCAGATTCATGACAAGATGAAGCCTGGTATTGGATACAACAATACACCTCCTCCTTACAATAACAATTATATCCCTCCTACTTCAGACTTGTTAGAAACCAAGGAGAAAAAGGACTTATCTGAGAAAGCCTTTAAGATAGATCCTTTGGATGAAATAGTAATTAAGGATTTAACTAAGAAAGAAGCCAGTGAGTATAGGGATAATGATGTGAGTAAAAAGATACCATTAGAAAACAATATTATCACCAATGAGGGATGTGGGAAAATCTGGGTCAAGTCCAAGGAGATAGAGCAGACAAAAGGAAAGGATAACAAGGTCCATTACAAACAAACCACAGTTGTGAATCCTGGATCTTGTAAACAGTGTGATTGTAGTAAAGCCAAGAGCCTAAATTCTAGTTTAAAAAGAGGAAATCAAAGAAACTGGAATAATCAATGGGCTCAGAAACAAGGAGTTGATCTGAATAAAATCAATAGACCAAAACCTTGTTTCATATGTGGCAAGTTAAATCATTTGGCTAAGTATTGTTACTTTAACCCTATTAACCAACAGATGAACTTTCAAAGATTTGTGCAAAAACCTGTTGATTATAGGAAGGCTGGAAAGAAACATGTGATAAAGAAACATGATGAGAGGAAAGGCCCCATGAAGAAAAAGATTTTAAAAGAAAGTGTCAAAATGTGGGTACCTAGAAACACTGAATCTGTTAGTACTGATGACAGGGTTAGAAGCACTAAAATTGTTAGTACTGCTAACATGGTTACTACTGCTATCTGTGTTAGTACTGCTGAAAATATTAATGCTGCTAATACTGTTAGTACCTCTTCAAAAGTTAATACTGCCAACACAGTTACTGCTGCCAACACAGTTACTACTGCTAACAAAGTTAGTACTGCTAAGCATGCAAGTGCTGCTAAGGCAGTTAGTACTTCTAAAACCAGTACTGATTCTAGCAAAAATATTTCCAAGCCTATTATTGTAACAAAGTACTCCAAGAATGAGGAGTTAAAGTTCAAAAATCTTGTCAAGAAAGAATGCAAGTATTTTGATGAGAAAGGGGTACCCAAGACCACTTTGGCTTGGGTTCCTAATTCATACTAACTGATCTATCTTATGTGCAGGGCAACCAACAGCTAAATGGAAAGAGCATATGGCATGTTGATAGTGGTTGCTCTAGGCACATGACAGGCAACATGTCATGCCTTCAGGATTTCAAGCATATCAATGGAGGACATGTTGCATTTGGAGATAATCTTACTGGTGGTAAGATAAGTGGAAAAGGTAATGTCACCAAAGGTAAGATGACATTTGAGGATGTCTACTATGTTGATCAATTAAAGTACAACCTGTTAAGTGTATCACAGGTTTGTGACAAACAACATAGTATATTATTTACAAATACTGAGTGTATGATCCTTGCTCCAGGGTTCAAGGTAGTTGATGAAAGCATGATACTTCTTAGAACTCCAAGAAAGGACAATGTTTACTGTCTAGATATGGACAATGTTGATAGTGATTCATCTCTAAATTGTCTTGTTTCAAAAGCTTCTGTAGATGAATCCTCTCTTTGGCACAGAAGGATGTGTCACATGAATTTCAAGACTATGAACAAACTTGTTAAAAACAACCTTGTAAGAGGTTTACCTTCAAAAGTCTTTTCATGTGATGATCATTGTGTTGCTTGTCTTAAAGGCAAACAGCACAAAACTTCTCATAAGACCAAAGAGTTAAATTCTGTTTCTTCTTGTCTCCAGTTACTGCATATGGATCTGTTTGGTCCTACAAATGTTATGAGTATAGGCAAGAAATCTTACTGCTTGGTTATTGTTGATGATTACTCCAGATTTACTTGGGTATATTTTCTAAGGACTAAGGATGAGACAAGTGGACTTATCAAATCCTTTATTCTAAGAATTGAAAACCAAACTAATCAAAGAGTAAAAGTCATTAGATCAGACAATGGAACTGAGTTTAAAAATCATGATCTAAACACCTTTTGTGAAGAGAAAGGTATTGAGAGGCAATATAGTGCTCCTAGGACTCCTCAACAGAATGGTATTGCTGAAAGGAGAAATAGGACACTAATAGAGGCTGCTAGATCTCTGTTGGCTGATTCAAAATTGCCAATTACCTTCTGGGCTGAAGCAGTTAATACTACTTGTTTTGTCCAAAATAGAGTTCTAGTGGTCAAGCAAAAGAACAAGACCCCATATGAGCTTTTAAATAAAAGAAAACCTTTCATTGGTTTCTTCAAACCTTTTGGGTGTCCTTGTACAATTCTCAATACCAAATCTCACTTAGGTAAGTTTGATAGCAAAGCAGATGATGGATTTCTTGTTGGATATTCATCTCAACGTAAGGCCTACAGAGTTTTTAACTCATCTTCTAGAATAATTGAAGAAAGTGACAATGTCAAATGCAATGAGAATACACCAAATCGAATTGGGTCTGGTCCTCAGTGGCTATTTGACATTGACTCAATAACTAATTTTTTTGGTTTCAGTAGTGATGATTATACAGGAACAGGAAGTGGAGGATCAGGGACTACACAAGTCTCAGAAAGTATATCTAAATCTGTGATATTTCCCATACCCACAGTGAATTCTGTTGAAGACTGTGAAAAGGAATCATTTACTGGACCAAATCAGAGTGAAGAAGAAACTAGAGATGAGGAGATTCAAGAAAATAAAGAATCAGAAGTGGCATCTGAAAACACTTCAGTTGAGTTGCATGACTCTAATCTAGAGGCTGGACTGAATGAAGAACCTAGTCATAACACCAGAGTTTAAAAGAATCATCCTCCACAGCTGGTAATAGGAGATATCTCTTCTCCTATGATGACTAGACATCAAAGCAGGCTTCAAGAAATGCAAGATCAACAACATACAGTCCTTTCTTGTTTTCTATCCCAACTTGAGCCTAAAAAGGCACATGATGCTATGAAAGAATCTAGCTGGATAGAAGCAATGCAGGAAGAACTGTTACAGTTCAAGCTACAAGATGTATGGGATTTAGTAGACCTTCCTAAAGGTCACAGAGCAATTGGCACAAAATGGATTTTCAGAAACAAGAGAGATGAAAGAGGTATTGTCATAAGGAACAAAGCAAGGCTAGTGGCTCAAGGATATACTCAAGAAGAGGGTATAGATTATGAAGAAGTTTTTGCACCTGTGGCTAGGATAGAAGCAATCAGATTATTCCTAGCCTATGCTTCTTACATGAACTTCAGAGTCTATCAAATGGATGTAAAAAGTTCTTTTCTCTATGGCTCAATTGAAGAAGAGGTATATGTCTGTCAACCACCAGGGTTTGAAAACCCAAGCTATCCAGACAGGGTATACAAATTAAAGAAAGCACTTTATGGGCTACATCAAGCTCCAAGAGCATGGTATGACACTCTGTCATCCTATCTCTTGGAAAATGACTTTGAAAGAGGAGTCATTGATAAGACTCTATTTATCAAGAGAAACAAGAAGGATATCTTGCTGGTCCAAATCTATGTTGATGACATTATCTTTGGATCTACAAGAGACAACATGTGCAAGGAGTTTGAGGATCTAATGCATCAAAGGTTCAAAATGAGTTCCATGGGGGAACTTACTTTCTTCCTTGGACTCTAAGTTCAACATAAGTCAGATGGCATCTTCATCTGTCAATCCAAGTATGTGCAGGACATTCTAACCAAGTTTGGTTTCTCAGAGTCAACACCTGCCAGCACACCTATGGAAACACACAAGCAAATAACAACAGATCTTGAGGGGGAGGATATGGATGTGCATCATTATAGATCCATGATTGGCTCTCTCATGTATCTCACAGCATCAAGGCCAAATATAATGTTTCCAGTCTGTGTATGTGCAAGATTCCAAGTTAGGCCAAAGCAATCTCACTTTCAAGCTGTTAAGAGGATATTCAGATATCTCAAAGGGCAACCCAAATTGGGACTTTGGTATCCTCATGACTCACCCTTTGACCTAATAGCATACTCAGATAGTGATCTAGGTGGAGCAAACTTGGACAGAAAATCTACTTCTGGAGGATGTCAGTTTTTGGGTGCTAGACTAGTTTCATGGCAGTGCAAGAAACAAACCACAGTGTCCACATCTACAACAGAGGCAGAGTACATAGCAGCTGCAAGTTGCTGTTCTCAAGTCTTATGGATTCAGAATCAAATGCTGGACTATGGGGTAACCTTTCTACACACTCCCATTTTTATTGATAATAGCAGTGCTATCAGCATTGTGAATAATCCTGTCAAGCACTCTAAGACAAAGCACATTGAGATCAGGTATCACTTCATAAGAGACTGTAATGAAAAGAAACTTATTCAAGTTGTAAAAGTCCACACTGATAATCAGTTTGCTGATCTATTCACTAAAGCCTTTGATGTGGGTAGATTCACTTTCTTGGTAACTAGTGTGGGAATGATCAACTCTGAATAAGCCCCTTCTCAAAAAGTGGTTTTATACCTGTATATTTTTATTTTTGGTGTTACTAATCTTCTTTTCCAGGATATGCATAGCAGTACTCAGTGTTTCACAAGCTTAAAGGAGTAAGTTAGTAGTTAATACTGCTAGTTAGTTAATACTGCTAGTTAGTAGTTAATACTGCTCTCAGTTAATACTGCTAGTTAGTTAATACTGCTTTCAGTTAATACTGCTAGTAGTTAGTACTGCTAGTGGTTAATACTGCTAGTAGTTAATGATCAAGACAAGAATCTGTGATCAATCACTAACAGTTACTGAAGAGGTTATTCGCATCAGTCTACGTCTAGACGATGCCTCTGGTATAACTTCTATCCCAAACGATGAACTGTTTTCAAATCTTACAAGAATGGGGTATGGAGGCCCATTGGGTGTTTTCAAATTCTCAAAAGCCAACTTTTCACCCCAATGGCGTTTCTTTGTCCATACTCTTATGCACTGTATCTCCAAAAAGACTACTGGATGGAGTGAGTTCAGCAGCACTATTGCTTATGCTTTGGTGTGCTTGGCCACTGCCAGAAAGTATAACTTTTCTAAAATGATTTTCAGTGATCTTGTCTCAAACATGGGAAACAAAAAGAGCTTCTTTATGTATCCCAGGTTTGTTCAAGAAGTTATTACTCATGAATTGACGGATATACCTCAACCTGTTGGGGTATATGTACCTAAACCCCCCAAAGGCAAGGTTTTCTCAAATATGAGAAGATCTGCTGGGGACTCTGAAGGAGTTGACACCCCATTGTTCTCTACAATGATGGTGGTGTCCCAAACCAATGAAGGTATGGCAGCAGGGTCAAGGCCCCCATTAGACCAACCCACTGCTAGCCAATCCCAACCTTCCCTCTCAAAATCTATTCCCCAGTCCCTTCTTGAAAAACCAACCTCTCCTATCACCCAAACTTACAAGAGAAAACAGGTAAATAAGGCTCCTTCCCTTCTTGTACCATCATCCCCCAAGCCTTTAAGCCCTCTATTGGAGCATTCTTCAGTAGAGAATATTCAAAGGGAATCCACAAGGGTGTCTCCCAACCCAAAGGAGGTGCTCTCTGAGGAGGAGGTAGAGCATATGGGTGATGAGGCTGCCACTACTCCTGCTAGCACAGAGGAGGAAAGTGGTAACATAAATAAGACCTCCCCCATGGCAACTTTGAATGAGCAATCATTTGAAGGTCCCTGGTGCCAAGAAACCACAGGGGTGGATAGTGCTTCTGCTAGGCAGAAGACTTCCACTACTAAAAGATCCAATGATCCTTCAAAGGAGGGTAACACTTCTAGAGAAGGTGAGGACAGATATAGTTACCAGGAATTGATGGAAACCATGGGAAACATCAACCTATATGTTATGAAACAAGGAAAAGAAATAGAGGAGATGAAGCTGGTCATTCTGTCCCAACAAGTACAGATTGCTAAGCTAAAGAAGATGGTGCTAAGTCTGGTACAGAGGAAGAAGAGAAAGCAATTCCAACTAAGGAGAAGGAACACTGAGAATGATGCTCCCAAAAAGGGGGAGATCAACATGGAAGAAGCCACAAGAAAGGGGGAGCTTGATGGAGAGAAATTTAATGTTGAGGGGGAGCAGGAAGCAGAAACAGTTACTACTGCTGACATTAATAAAGCAGCAGAAACTGTGAAAGAAGTTTTAACAGATCTTGAGATTGCAGAAACCTTACTTAAAGCCAAGAATGATACTCCCAAGGTCACTTCAAAGACCAAAGGAGTAATCATCAAAGAACAAGGTGAAGTGATCAAGAAAGATAACAGTAAGAAGGCAATGAGCAAAGACAAAGGAAAAGCAAAGATGGTGGAATCTGATCAACCAATCAAAAAGCAAAGGTTGGTTGAATCAGATGAAGCCCTAGCTAGAAAGATGCAAGATGACATTGAAAAGGAAGAAAGAGTTCAGATGGAAAAGGACAGGGAAATGGCAAAAGCTCTAGCTGCTGAACTAAATGAAGCTTATCAACTGAATCTGGCAACTGAAATTGCACAGAAGAAAGCTGCAGCTATGAAGAAAGCAGTGGTAGTAAAAGCAGCTACAAAGAAGAGAAAACCCTCAAGGACATTCTGTCAGGATCGAATTCTTAACAAGAATTAATACTCAGAAACTAATATCAAAGAAGTTGCGGAAAAACACTTTGATATTTAATAAAACAGTAATCAAACACAGTATATAATGATCAAACAGTAAACTTGTATTGAATGCTTAAAGTTACAAGATTACACACTCAACCTCAATATTGATGAACAGGCTCACCAATACGAATTCTACTTCTCTAGAAT
The DNA here is from genome assembly GCA_954870635.1 of Arctium minus. Lineage (NCBI taxonomy): Eukaryota > Viridiplantae > Streptophyta > Magnoliopsida > Asterales > Asteraceae > Arctium > Arctium minus. The sequence continues at coordinate 36,177,045 of OX941080.1, read as the reverse complement.
TAGGATCTATGCCTTGAGGTTGATTTCTCTCTTGAAAAACAATTATCAAAAGTTATTTCTATCTATTCTACACATTCTATACATATACTGATAAAAAGATAATTACAAAGAATAAACAAATCTTCAGTATATCTTCCATGTATATCTTCTAAGTATATCTTCAGTATATCCAGCTGTAGTACTTTCCATCCGTATCTCTTTAGCAGCACTAATAATGCTCAGCAGCATTAACTTCAACTAGCAGCATTAACTTCAAGCAGTACTAACTACTAGCAGTACTAACTAGCTAAGCAGTACTAACTTTGTTCAAGCAGTACTAACTTTAACTAGCAGTAGTAATTCTACTAGCAGTAGTAACACTTAGCAGTATTAATCACACTTAGCAGTATTAATCTTCAACTTGTTCTGGCAGTAGTAACTACACTTGTACTAGCAGTAGTAACTACACTTAGTAGAATCTTCAGTTCCCAACAATCTCCCCCTAACTTGACTTTTAGAAGAGAAGTCAAGTTCTTCAGATATTCTTCCAGATGCTCTTTTTAATGCTCCCAAAACTTCCAAGATCACGCTGCTAAGTCTGGATTCAGTCCCAAACTCTGATTGATTATCCTCTGAATGAGATACTTGGCCATTTCTGAATTTGGTGCACAACCCAACTTCTTCTTTAGCATGGCATGAACCTTCAGTCTGGTGTGATTATATACTCTATCCACTAGGAAGTATTCTGTGTGATTTCTATCCAAAGTCACTGCATATACTCCACTAGTTTCATATAGAGTCCAACTTGTGACTTCTTTAAACACACTCTTGATGACCTGGTTCACTTCTTCAGGTTTGAACATCATGCATAGATACTCCATCACCAGTTTTGTAAGAGAAATTCCTGGAGTATTCAGATGGTCTGCATACAGCTTAATTCCTATGTCAAACATCTCTTCTATATCAGATCTAGAGCATGTTTTGACAACCTTGATCCAAGTATTGAATATTTCATACTTATCACCCTTCCTCTTTAGTCTGATGTAATCTTTTCCATCCATTTTCAGAACATCCCAGTGAATGATCTCTGGTGGCTTAACTCCAACAGGTTCTGCAGAAATTGGTTCAGGCACTTTGTCCATCACTACCATATATAAGCTTACATCATCTTTGATTGATGACCCTTGCTGGCTTGATGACTCAGGTGCCACTTCTTCTTCAGCAACATTTTGTTCTTCTTCTATTCTAGACTCCTTATCTTTCTTTCTTTTGGCCATCATCTTGGTTCTTTTCAAAGTCTTTTGAACCTGTACTAGAGTAGCTTCCTTCTTCTTTTCTTCCTTTTCCCTTTCCATTTCTTTTATAGGAGTTCCCTCTTCACTTTCAGGGAATGGTTGATTCATATCTATATCATGTCTCTCCTTTGCCTTCTTTTCAAACTCCACTCTATCCTTTTCATTGCTCTTCAGCTTCTCCATTTCTTTCTCATATAGATCCTTGATTTGATCAAAATTCATCTTCACAAACATTTCTTTCTTTACCCCAATTGCACTTTTCAAGAAAGTTATCATTTTGTTTCTTTCCTGAGTGGCAAGGTAAGTTTGTGAAGGTCTTCTCTTCTTTGCACTTGATCTGGCCATCATAGCCTTTCTCAAGGTTATTGCTCTTTGCTTGGCTTTCTCTGTTTCCAACCCTTTCTGGAATGCTTCATTTAACTCATTTGCTAGTGCTCTGGCCATTTCTCTGTCTTTTTCAACCTGTTCCTTTTCTGCTAGATCTAACTCTTCTTGCACTTTCTTTGCTAATGCTTCATCTGACTCAATCATCTTTTGCTTTTTAGATGGTTGATCAGATTCTATCATCTTTTCTTTCCCTTTTCTTTTTATATCTGCAGCCATGTCTTTCTTTTCTGATTTCTTGTCTCTCCCTTCATTTATGACCACTCCCTTTCTTTTGGGAGTGTCATTCTTAGCTTTGATTAGCACTTCAGCTACTTCAATTTCTGTTGGTGTTAACTCTGTTACTGCTGCTTGTGAGGTTTCAGCAGCATTAACAGTTTCTGCTTCCTTCTCCCCCTCAACTTCTACTCTTTCTTTATCAATCTCCCCTTCTTTTGATGCTTCTTCCATGTTGATCTCCCCCTTTTTGGGAGCATCAGTCTCTGGTTTCCTCCTTCTGAGCACAAATTGTTTCTTCTTCTTTTGCAAAATCAGTTTCCTTACCATTTGCTTCAACTTGATGATTTGGTCTTGTTGTGACAGTACTATGAGTTTTAGCTCTTCTATGTCTTTGCCCTGTTTGAGTACATCCATGTTGATGTTGCCCATTGTCTCCATCAATTCATCATAGTTATATCTGTCCTCACCTTCTCCAGGAGTGTTACCCCCTATTGAAGGATCATTGGATCTTTTAGTAGTGGAAGTCTTCTGCCTAGCAGAAGCACTATCCACCCCTGTGGTTTCTTGGCACCAGGGACCTTCAAATGATTGCTCATTCAAAGTTGCCATGGGGGAGGTCTTATTGATGTTACCACTTTCCTCCTCTGTGTTAGCAGGAGTAGTGGCAGCCTCATCGCCCATATGCTCTACCTCCTCCTCAGAGAGCACCTCCTTTGGGTTGGGAGACACCCTTGTGGTTTCCCTTTGGATATTCTCTAGGGGAAAATTCTCCCTTAGAGGGCTTAAAGGCTGTGTGGGTGATGGTACAAGAAGGGAAGGAGCCTTCTTTACCTGTTTTCTTTGATAAGTTTGGGTAATTGGAGAGGTTGGTTTTGTAAGAATGGACTGGGGAATTGTTTTTGAGTGAGAAGGTTGGGCTTGGCTAGCAGTGGGATGGTCTAATGAGGGCCTTGACCCTGCTGCCATACCTTCAGTGGTTTGGGACACCACCATCATTGTAGAGAACAATGGGGTGTCAACTCCTTCCGAGTCCCCAGCAGATCTTCTCATATTTGAGAAAACCTTGCCTTTTGGGGGTTTAGGTACATATACCCCAATAGGTTGAGGTATATCCGTCAATTCATGGTTAATTACTTCCTGAACAAATCTGGGATACATAAAGAAACTCTTTTTGTTTCCCATATTTGATACAAGATCATTGAAAATCATCTTTGAGAAATTGTACCTTCTGGATGTAGCCAAGCATACCAAAGCATATGCAATTGGACTGCTGAACTCACTCCATCCAGTGGTCTTTTTGGAGATGCAATGCATCAGGGTATGAACAAGAAAACGCCATTGGGGTGAAAACTTTGCTTTTGAGAATTTGAAAACACCCAATGGGCCTCCATACCCCATTCTAGTAAGATTAGAAAACAGTTCATCATTAGAGATAGACATTATACCAGAGGCATCGTCTAGACGTAGACTGATGCGAATGACTTCTTCAGTAACTGTAAATGAGTGATCACAGATTCTTGTCTTGATCATTTGCACCCCATTTTCCACAACAATGGTTGCATTAGCCCAGAACTGCCTTTGGTGCTCAATGTAGATTGTAGGTGATACAGTAAGAGCATGAGCAATGTGGCTCGACTTCAGAAAGTCGACTATCTGATGAAAACCTGAAGCTTGCTTTGGCTTTTGTAGCATCGCAATCTCGTTGTGCTCGTCGATGAATGTCATGGATGCCATTGGTCTTAGTGAAAACTTGCCTGAAAACTACGAACTTGAGAGAGAAAAGGTTTTGAGCACAAGAGAACAGTATGCAAAGAGTCGTTATGAACTTTTAGGCGGGCAAAAAGTATTTATAGTATTCGGAATATAAGCAGTATTAACCTAGAGCAGTATTAACTAACTAGCAGTATTAACCGCGAGCAGTATTAACCATGAGCAGTATTAACTGAACTAGCAGTATTAACCGCGAGCAGTATTAACCACGAGCAGTATTAACTGAACTAGCAGTATTAACCGCGAGCAGTATTAACTGAACTAGCAGTATTAACTATTAGCAGTATTAACTGAAAGCAGTATTAACCACTAGCAGTATTAACTACTAGTAGTATTAACTACTAGCAGTATTAACTGAAAGCAGTATTAACCACAAGCAGTATTAACTAGACTTACTCCTTTTAAACTTGCTAAATACTGAGTACTGCTATGCATATCCTGAAAAGAAGATTAGTAACACCAAGAATAAAAATATACAGGTATAAAACCACTTTTTGAGAAGAAGATTATTCAGAGTTTATCATTCCCACACTTGTTACCAAGAAAGTGAATCTACCCACATCAAAAGCTTTAGTGAATAGATCAGCACACTGATTATCAGTGTGAACTTTGACAACTTGAATAAGTTTCTTTTCATTACAATCTCTTATAAAGTGATACCTGATTTCAATGTGCTTTGTCTTTGAGTGCTTGACTGGATTATTTACAATGCTAATAGCACTGCTGTTGTCAATAAAGATTGGAGTGTGTAGAAAGGTTACCCCATAATCCAGCATTTGATTCTGAATCCATAAGACTTGAGAACAGCAACTTGCAGCTGCTATGTACTCTGCCTCTGTTGTAGATGTGGATACTGTGGTTTGTTTCTTGCACTGCCATGAGACTAGTCTAGCACCCAAAAACTGACATCCTCCAGAAGTAGATTTTCTGTCCAAGTTTGCCCCACCTAGATCACTGTCTGAGTATGCTATTAGGTCAAAAGGTGAGTTATGAGGATACCAAAGTCCCAATCTGGGGTGCCCTTTGAGATATCTGAATATCCTCTTAACAGCTTGAAAGTGAGATTGTTTTGGCCTAACTTGAAATCTTGCACATACACAGACTGGAAACATAATATCTGGCCTTGATGCTGTGAGATACATGAGAGAGCCAATCATGGATCTATAAAGATGCACATCCATATCCTCCCCCTCAAGATCTGCTGTGATCTGCTTGTGTGTTTCCATAGGTGTGCTGGCAGGTTTTGATTCTGAGAAACCAAACTTGGTTAGAATATCCTGCACATACTTGGATTGACATATAAAAATGCCATCTGACTTCTGTTGAACTTGGAGTCCAAGGAAGAAAGTAAGTTCCCCCATGGAACTCATTTTGAACCTTTGATGCATTAAATCCTCAAACTCCTTGCACATGTTGTTTCTTGTAGAACCAAAAATAATGTCATCAACATATATTTGGACCAGCAAGATATCCTTCTTCTTTCTTTTGATAAATAGAGTCTTATCAATGACTCCTCTTTCAAAGTCATTTTCCAAGAGATAGGATGACAGGGTGTCATACCATGCTCTTGGGGCTTGATGTAATCCATAAAGTGCTTTCTTTAATTTGTATACTCTGTCTGGATAGCTTGGGTTTTCAAACCCTGGTGGTTGGCAGACATATACTTCTTCTTCAATTGACCCATAGAGAAAAGCACTTTTTACATCCATTTGGTAGACTTTGAAGTTCATGTAAGAAGCATAGGCTAGGAATAGTCTGATTGCTTCTATCCTAGCTACAGGTGCAAAAACTTCTTCATAATCTATGCCCTCTTCTTGAGTGTAGCCTTGAGCTACCAGCCTTGCTTTGTTTCTTATAACAATACCTCTTTCATCTCTCTTGTTTCTGAAAATCCACTTTGTGCCAATTGCTCTGTGACCTTTAGGAAGGTCTACTAGATCCCATACATCTTGTAGCTTGAATTGTAACAGTTCTTCTTGCATTGCTTCTATCCAGCTAGATTCTTTCATAGCATCATGTGCCTTTTTAGGCTCAAGCTGGGATAGAAAACAAGAAAGGACTGTATGCTGTTGATCTTTCATTTCTTGAAGCCTGCTTTGATGTCTAGTCATCATAGGAGAAGAGATATCTCCTATTACCAGCTGTGGAGGATGATTCTTTTGAACTCTTGTGTTATGACTAGGTTCTTCATTCAGTCCAGCCTCTAGATTAGAGTCATGCAACTCAACTGAAGTGGTTTCAGATGTCACTTCTGATTCTTGAGTCTCCTCATCTCTAGTGTCTTCTTCACTCTGACTTGGTTCAGTAAATGATTCCTTTTCACAGTCTTCATTTACTGTGGGTATGGGAAAAATCACAGATTTAGATATACTTTTTTGAACTTGTGTGATCTCTGATTCTCCACCATCTGTTCCTGTATACTCATTACTGAAACCAAAAGAGTTAGTTAGTGAATCAATGTCAAATAGCCATTGAGGTCCAGACCCAACAGGATTTGGTGTGTTCTCATTGCATTTGACATTGTCACTTTCTTCAATTATTCTAGAAGAAGAGTTAAAAACTCTGTAGGCCCTACTCTGAGATGAATATCCAACAAGAAATCCATCATCTGCTTTGCTATCAAACTTACCTAAGTGAGATTTGGTATTTAGAATTGTACAAGGACACCCAAAAGGTTTGAAGAAACCAATAAAAGGTTTTCTTTGATTTAAAAGCTCATATGGGGTCTTGTTCTTTTGCTTGACCACTAGAACTCTGTTTTGGACATAACAAGCAGTATTAACTGCTTCAGCCCAGAATGTAATTGGCAATTTTGAATCAGCCAACAGAGATCTAGCAGCCTCTATTAGTGTCCTATTTCTCCTTTCAGCAACACCATTCTGTTGAGGAGTCCTAGGAGCACTATATTGTCTCTCAATACCTTTTCCTTCACAAAAGGTGTTTAGATCATGATTTTTAAATTCAGTTCCATTATCTGATCTAATGACTTTTACTCTTTGATTAGTTTGGTTTTCAATTCTTAGAATAAAGGATTTGATAAGACCACTTGTTTCATCCTTAGTCCTTAGAAAATATACCCAAGTAAATCTGGAGTAATCATCAACAATAACCAAGCAGTAAGATTTCTTTCCTATACTCATAACATTTGTAGGACCAAACAGATCCATATGCAATAACTGGAGACAAGAAGAAACAGAATTTAACTCTTTGGTCTTATGAGAAGTTTTGTGTTGTTTGCCTTTAAGACAAGCAACACAATGATCATCACATGAAAAGACTTTTGAAGGTAAACCTCTTACAAGGTTATTTTTAACAAGATTGTTCATAGTCTTGAAATTCATGTGACACATCCTTCTGTGCCAAAGGGAGGATTCATCTATAGAAGCTTTTGAAACAAGACAATTTAAAGATGAATCACTATTGACATTGTCCAAATCAAGACAGTAAACATTGTCTTTTCTTGGAGTTCTAAGTAGTATCATGTTTTCATCAACTACTTTGAACCCTGGAGCAAGAATCATACACTCAGTGTTAGTAAATAATATACTATGTTGTTTGTCACAAACCTGTGATACACTTAACAGGTTGTACTTTAATTGATCAACATAGTAGACATCCTCAAATGTCATCTTACCTTTGGTGACATTACCTTTTCCACTTATCTTACCACCAGTAAGATTGTCTCCAAATGCAACATGTCCTCCATTAATTTGCTTGAAATCCTGAAGGCATGACATGTTGCCAGTCATGTGCCTAGAGCAACCACTATCAACATGCCATATGCTCTTTCCCTTGAGCTGTTGGTTGCCCTGCACATTAAATAAATCAATTAGTATGATTGGGGACCCAAGCCAAAGTGATCTTGGGTCTTCCTTTCTCATCAAAGTATTTACATTCCTTTTTAATGAGGTTTTTAAACTCAGAGCACTCTTTATTAGAGTACTTTGTCAATATGGTTGGCTTAGCAGAATCAACATTAGAAGCAGTACTAACCTTAGAAGTACTAACAGAGTTAGCAGTATTAACAGGTGTAGCAGTACTAACCTTGTTAGCAGCATTAACATTGTTAGCAGTAGTATTACTTCTAGCAGCACTATCATTGTCAGCAGCACTACTTGTAATAGCAGTACTAACAGTTTTAGTGCTTTTAGGAATCCACATATTGACACTTTCTTTAACAGAATACTTTTTCTTCATGTGGCTTTTAGTTTTAACAGTTTTCTTAGCCACATGATTCTTTTCAATTTTCTTATAACCAAAGGGTTTTTGCATGGATCTTTGGAAATTCATTCTTTGGTTTATAGGATTGAAATAACAGAATTTTGCAAGATGATTCAATTTGCCACAGATAAAACAAGGTTTTGGTCTATTGATTTTACTCAGATCAACCCCTTGTTTATGTGCCCATTGATTATTCCAGTTTCTTTGATTTCCCCTCTTTTTGTCCTGTTTTTGGGGCTCATTCTTCTTACAAGCACACTGTTTGCAAGGACCTGGATTCACAACTGTGGTCTGTTTATAATGGACCTTACCAAACTTTTCCTCTGTCTTCTCTATGTTCTTGGATTTGATCCAAGCCCTTCCACAATCCTCATTGGTGATAATGTTGTTTTCTATAGAAATCTCACCACTCACCTTGTTCTCCTTACTCTTGCCAACCACTTTCTCAGTCTTATCCTCAACAATTACCTCATCTAAGGGATCTATTTCAGTGGCTCCCTCATGCAATTCCTTCCTATCTTTGGTGTCTAATAGGTCTGAAGTAGGAGGAATGTAATTGTTGTTATATGGTGGAGGTGTGGCATTATACCCAATTCCTCTTCTCAACTTATCATGAATCTGATTTTGCAGTAAGGAGTCCATTGCTTTAGAAGCATTGGAAAACTTTTCTACATCAAGCTTAACCTTGGTTAACTCCTCTTTCAGTTTTTCACTCTCCTCTTTAGATTTAGTCAGTTTAAGTTCTAAATCCTTTTTCTCCCACTTCCAGTAATTAGTGTCATATGAGTGTTGTAGTTCATTGGCTTGAAAACCTTTGATTTGATCTTCAAATCTCTCTACTATCCTCACATAGTCTTTTATATCCTTTTCTAGTCTCTTCAGGTCATCACTCATCTTCTGATTGTGATCCCTGTACCTTTTAACAGTGTCTATGCAAGTTTTATTGCAGAGATTAGAACTTACCTCAGATGGAAGATCAGATACTTTAGCCATAAGAGCTTGATTCTGAGTAGCTTCTTCTGCTTGATCACTCCAATCAAACCCCATTCCTTGTTGAGAAACAAGGGCTTGAGCAGAGTTTCTGTTGTTATTGAAGCTTCCAGATTGAACTTGTTGATGGTTGTTGTTGTGAGACATTCCACTTCTGCATTCTCTAGCAAAATGTCCCTTCAGATGACATTTGTAGCATTCTACCTTTGATTTATCAAACCCTGCTCCATCTTCTCTTCTTTGTGAGAAGTTGTTTCTTCCAGTCCTCTTTATAAACTTTTTAACCCTCATGGAGAGCATGGCCATCTGCCATTTAATATCCATCTCTTCCAGATCATCAGGATGCAGTTGTTCTAAGTCATCATTGATCAAAAAGAATTTCCATGATTAGAAAGAAGAGCTTCAAATACATAATCAGTGCCTTTATCTAAATTTGATCCATTAGCAGCATTAACTGATTCAGGGTTAGCAGTAGAATCAATTGATGCTGATAGGAGTGCAGCATTATGAACATATCCAGAAGGCTTCTTCTTTGCCTCCACCTCAGCTTCAAATACTCTAAGATCATTGTACAGATCATCAAGTTCTTTGTCTTCCAACTGATCATTCTGTCTGAATGACACAATGTACATGATCCATTCATCTCCAAGGGACCTTAAGAACTTTCTGTTCACATCATCTTGATCAATCTGTACTCCCATAGTAGCTAGTTCACCAATTAGTTTATTAAACCTGTCAAAAGTTTGAGTCATGGACTCATTCTTAGTTGAGATGAAGTTTTCATACTGTTGTTTTAAGATTGCCTTTTGATTTCTCTTGGTACTTTTAGTACCTGAGAATCTCTTCTCTAGAGCATTCCAGAGCATCTGTGCATCAGTACAATTGCAGAATTGGTGTTGATACTCATTTTGAATGGCCAAGAGCAGTGTGCTCAAGGCTTTCATCTCTGTCTGTCTTGATTTCCTGTCTGTATCTGTCTTTGGAGGAGTTCTTTTGCCATCTTCACCAATCTTTCCTCCATCAGATGGGCCATTCTCAATGATGTCCCACATAGAGTAATCTGTGAGGAGAATATATTGCTTGATTCTGATTTTCCACATGTCAAATTCATTGGATCTGAGCATTGGAACTTTTGAGACCAAAGTACTGCTTGATTCTGTAAGATTTTCCATGATGAATAACTGTTTCTGAGAGAATTTGGCTCTGATACCACTTGTCAGGATCGAATTCTTAACAAGAATTAATACTCAGAAACTAATATCAAAGAAGTTGCGGAAAAACACTTTGATATTTAATAAAACAGTAATCAAACACAGTATATAATGATCAAACAGTAAACTTGTATTGAATGCTTAAAGTTACAAGATTACACACTCAACCTCAATATTGATGAACAGGCTCACCAATACGAATTCTACTTCTCTAGAATTAGGATCTATGCCTTGAGGTTGATTTCTCTCTTGAAAAACAATTATCAAAAGTTATTTCTATCTATTCTACACATTCTATACATATACTGATAAAAAGATAATTACAAAGAATAAACAAATCTTCAGTATATCTTCCATGTATATCTTCTAAGTATATCTTCAGTATATCCAGCTGTAGTACTTTCCATCCGTATCTCTTTAGCAGCACTAATAATGCTCAGCAGCATTAACTTCAACTAGCAGCATTAACTTCAAGCAGTACTAACTACTAGCAGTACTAACTAGCTAAGCAGTACAAACTTTGTTCAAGCAGTACTAACTTTAACTAGCAGTAGTAATTCTACTAGCAGTAGTAACACTTAGCAGTATTAATCACACTTAGCAGTATTAATCTTCAACTTGTTCTGGCAGTAGTAACTACACTTGTACTAGCAGTAGTAACTACACTTAGTAGAATCTTCAGTTCCCAACACATTCCTAGGTACCCAAGAGAGAAACAAGATGATTATATTTCTCAAAGGTGCTGTAGGAGTCAAAAAGGAGATGTTCTCCAAAATGTCTTTTGAGAAGATCAAAGAGTTGTATGAGTCAGAGATGTTAAAGCTTCAGGGAAATGAAACTGCTAGGGTGGAGATGGAGAAGAGGATGAAAGAAAGTAATGACTTTGATTGTCAAAAGCCATTTCCAGATGAGCAAGAAACACCCCCTAAGAAAGAGGCCACTCTGGGAGAAAGTCTAAAGACTTTAAAGAGAACAAAGATGATGGCTAGAAGAAAGTCAATCAAGAAGCCTAGAGTATCTGAAGAAGAGGCTGAGAAGACTGCTGAAGAAGAAGGGGCACCTGAGTCATCTAAACAGAAAGAGCCAGCAAACACAGATGATGTAAATTTGTATATGGTAGTGATGGACAAAGTGCCTGAATCAATTTCAGCAGAACCTGTAGGAGTTAAGCCTCCTGAGGTCATTCACTGGGATACATTGACAGTGGATGGAAAGGAATACATAAGGCTAAAAAGGAAGGATGAAAAGTATGAAGTGTTCAACACATGGGCAAAAATTGTCAGAACATACTCTAGGTCAGATCTTGAAGAGATGTTTGAGATAGGAATGAAGTTGTATGCAGATATACTAAAGGCTCCAGGGATTTCAATTACAAAACTGGTAATGGAGTATCTGTGCATGATGTTCAAACCTGAAGAAGTAAAGCATGTGATCAAGGATGTATTCAAGTCAGTCAACAGTTGGACTCTATATGAAATTAGTGGAGTATATACAGTGACTTTGGATTTAAATCACACTGAATACTTCCTAGTGGATAGAGTGTACAATCATAGCAGATTGAAGCTTCATGCCATGCTGAAGAAAAAGTTAAGATGTGTTCCAGATTCAGAAATGGCTAAATACTTGATTCAAAGAACCATCAATCAGAGTTTGGGATTGGATGCAAACACTGGAATGTAGACCATTATGAAGTTTTGGGAGCATCTTGAAAAGAATCTTGAAGATTAATTCTGAAGAACTTGACTTCTTGTCCTAAAAGTCAAGTTAGGGGGGAGATTGTTGGGAACTGAAGAATTCATCAAGTATGGTTAATGCTGCTGATTCAAAGTTACTACTGCTAGAAGACTTAAAGGTTAATACTGCTGAGTGTTACTACTGCTAGTACTATTAATACTGCTAGTCAAAGTTAATACTGCTAGTAGTTAATATTGCTAGTCAAAGTTAGTGCTGCTTGAACAAAGTTAGTACTGCTTAGCTAGTTAGTACTGCTAGTGGTTAGTGCTGCTTAGTAGTTAATGCTGCTAGAAGAAATTTAATACTGCTGAAGATTAATACTGCTTATATGATGAAGATTTGCATGAAAGGATATACATGGAAGCTTAGAGATATACATGGAAGATATACTGAAGATATGTTTATTTTTTGTAATTATCTTTTTGTTTAGTATATGTATAGAAGATACAGAATAGTTTTAGAGGTGATTAATTCTAAGTTCTAGAGAAAAAAACAACCTCAAGGCATAGATCCTAATTCTAGAGAAGTAGAATTCGTATTGGTGAGCCTGTTCATCAATATTGAGGTTGAGTGTGTAATCTTGTAACTTCAAAGCATTCAATACAAGTTTACATTTTGTTCTTCATATTTACTGTGTTGATTTCATTGAATATCAAAGTGTTATTCCGCAAACTTCTTTGATATTGTTTCTGAGAATTAATTCTTGTTGAGAATTCGATTCTGACATCAGCCTTATGTACTCCTTTCTATCTACCTCCAGTACATCCCAGTGAATGACTTCAGGAGGTTTAACTCCTACAGGTTCAGCTGAAATTGGTTCAGGCACTTTTTCCATCACTACCATGTACATCTTTACATCCTCAGAGCTTGAATGCTCTTTCTTTTCTGATGTCTCAGGTACCTCTTCTTCTTCAGCAACCTTCTCTGCCTCTTCTTCATTTATTCTAGGCTTCTTTGTTATCTTTCTCCTTGCCATCATCTTTGTCCTTTTTAAAGTCCTTAGATTTTCACCAATAGTGGCTTCCTTCTTTGGAGTTTCTTGTTCATCAGGGAATGGTTTTTGTAAGAAGTCATTGCTCTCTTTCATTCTTTTCTCCATTTCAACCCTTGCAATTTCATCCCCTTGAAGCTTGATCATTTCTGCATCATATAACCCTTTGAGTTGCTCAAAAGACATGTTTGAGAACATTTCCACTTTGACACCAACAGCACCCTTGAGGAAAGTAATCATTTTCTTTCTCTCTTGAGCACCCAGGTATGTCTTTGAAGGTTGTCTTTTCTTTGCAGCCATTTTGATCTTTCCAGACTTCCTCAAAGATGTGGCTTTCTGCTTGGCTTGTTCTGTTGCTAGGCTTTGTTGATAGGCTTTATTCAGTTCTGCAGCCATTGCTTTTGCTATCTCTCTATCTTTTGTCACTTGCACAATTTCTGCTTCTTCAAGTTCAACCTGTATCTTCCTAGCCAGAGCTTCATCTGAGTCAATCAACATATGCTTTTTGATAGGTTGATCAGATTCCACTAGCTTAGTTTTACCTTTCTCTTTACTCATCACCTTCTCAGTTCTAGATTTCTTTGCAGCCTCACTTCTTTCTTTTATGACAACTCCTTTGTCCTTTGAGGTGACCTTGGGAGTATCATGTTTGGCTTTGATGAGTGTTTCTGCAATCTCAAGCTCTGTAAGGACCTCTTTTACTGTTTCTGCTGCTTCTCTTATTTCAGCAGTATTAACCATTTCTGCTGCTTTGCTTGTACCAGTAGTATTAATGGTTTCTGCTGCTTGCTCTTTTACTGCTGCTGCTTGTGTTTCTGCTTCTTGTGCAACATTTTATGTAGTTACTTGCTCCCCCTCAAACTTAACTTTCTCTTGCTCCCCCTTAGCTTTGGCATCATCTTCTGACTCCCCCTTTTTGGGAGCATCAGTCACTGGTTTCCTCCTTCTTAATACAAATTGTCTCTTTTTCTTTTGCAGAATCAATTTTCTCACCATCTGCTTCAAGTTGACAATCTGTTCTTGTTGTGACAGAACTATCATTTTAAGCTCTTCTATATCTTTACCCTGTTTGATTACATCCATGTTGATGTTTCCCATGGTTTCCATCAATTCAAAATAGTTATACTTGTCCTCACCTTCTCCAGAAGTGTTACCCTATTTTGAAGGATCATTGGATCTTTTTGTAGTAGAAGTCTTCTGCCTAGCAGAAGCACTATCCACCCCCTTGGTTTCTTGGCACCTGGGACCTTTGGATGATTGCTCACCCAAAGTTGCCATGGGGAAGGTCTTATGTATGTTACCACTGACCTCCTTTGTACTAGCAGGAGTAGTGGCAGCCTTAGCACCCATATGCTCATCCTCCACCTCAGTGAGCACCTCCTTGGGGTTGGGAGACACCCCTTTGGTTTCCCTGTTGATATTCTCTAAGGGAGAATTCTCCCTTAGAGGGCTTAAAGGCTCAGTGGTTGAAGGTACAAGAAGGGAAGGAGCCTTCTTTACCTATTTCCTTGTATAAGTGTGGGTGATTGGAGAAGTGGACTTATGAAGTAGGGACTGTGGGATAGATATAGAGTGGGAAGGTTGGGATTGGCTAGCAGTGGGATGGTCTGATGAGGGCCTTGACTCTGCTGCCATACCTTCTTCAGTGTGGGACACCACCATCATTGTAGAGAACAATGGGGTGTCAACTCCTTCCGAGTCGAGAGGGGATCTTTTCATGTTTGAAAAGATCTTACCTTTGGGGATTTTTGGTACATATACCCCATCAAAATGAGGTATATCCGTCAATTCATGGGTTATTACTTCTTGTACGAACCTGGGGTACATATAAAAACTCTTTTTACTTCCCAGGTTTGAGACAAGATCATTAAAAAGCATTTGAGAAAAATTGTACTTTCTGGCAGTAGCCAAGCACACCAAAGCATAAGCAATGGTGCTACTGAACTCACTCCATCCAGTAGTCTTTTTAGAGATACAATGCATTAAGGTAAGAATAAGAAAACGCCATTGGGTATAAAATTTAGCCTTTGAGAATTTAAAACTACCCAACTGGCCTCCATACCCCATTCTTGACAAAGTTGAGAATAATTCCTCATTAGGAATAGAGGTTATACCTGCAGCATCGTCTAGACGTAGACAGATGCGTATCACCTCTTCAGTAACTGTTAAGGGTTTTTCACACACCCTTGTCTTGATCATTTGCACACCATTCTCAGTAACAATGGTGGCATTAGCCCAAAATTGCCTTTGATGCTCTATGTAAATAGTTGGCGATACAGTGAGAGCATGGGCAATGTGGCTTGACCTGAGAAAATCCACAATTTGGTGGAATCCATCGGCTTGTTTCGGCTTCTTTAGCATCGCAATCTCGTTGTGCTCGTCAATGAAAGTCATGGATGCCATTGAACTTGAGTATGCTAGACTGAAACACTTGTTCTTTGAGAGAAGCAGATGAACAGTACACAAAGAGTCGTTATGATCTTTTAGGCGGGCAAAGGGTATTTATAGTATACGGGACATAAGCAGTATTAACCTAGAGCAGTATTAACTAATAGCAGTATTAACTACCTAGCAGTATTAACTGAGAGCAGTATTAACTAACTAGCAGTATTAACTGAGAGCAGTATTAACTAATAGCAGTATTAACTACCTAGCAGTATTAACTGAGAGCAGTATTAACTAACTAGCAGTATTAACTGAGAGCAGTATTAACTAACTTACTCTTTTTGAAGCTTATGAAGGTCTGATCAAGGCAATAACTTCCTGTGAAAGATGATTAGCAGCACACAAATAACCAAAGTAGCAGGTATAGAAACACCTTTTAAAACATGAGCTCATTCAGAGTTAATCATGCCCACACTTGAGACCAAGAAAGTGAATCTACCCACATCAAAAGCTTTAGTGAATAGATCTGCAAATTGGTTGTCAGTATGGACTTTAGCAACTTGAATGAGTTTCTTTTCATTGCAATCTCTGATAAAATGATACCTGATCTCAATGTGCTTTGTTTTGGAGTGCTTGACTGGATTGTTAACAATGCTTATAGCACTTCTATTGTCAATAAAGATTGGAGTGTGAAGAAATGTTACCCCATAGTCCAACATCTGATTTTGAATCCATAGAACCTGAGAGCAGCAACTTGCAGCAGCAAAATACTCAGCTTCTGTTGTTGATAAGGACACTGTTGTTTGTTTCTTACACTGCCAAGATACTAGTCTTGCACCCAAAAGTTGACATCCCCCTGAAGTAGACTTTCTGTCCATGTTGGCACCACCCAAGTCACTATCTGAATAAGAAATCAAGTCAAATGAAGATTCATATGGATACCAAAGACCTAATCTAGGTTGCCCTCTTAAGTATCTGAAAATCCTCTTCACAGCTTGAAGATGTGATTGTTTAAGCTTGACTTGGAATCTGGCACATACACACACTGGAAACATGATGTCTGGTCTTGAGGCCATGAGATACATGAGAGATCCAATCATTGATCTATATAGATGGACATCAACATCCTCCCCCTCAAGATCAGCAGTGATCTGTTTGTGAGTTTCCGTTGGTGTGCTTGCTGGCTTTGAGTCTTTTAAACCATATTTCTCCAGGATGTCTTGCACATACTTTGATTGACTAATGAAGATTCCATCTGACTGCTGTTTCACCTGAAGCCCAAGGAAGAAGGTAAGTTCACCCATTGAACTCATTTTAAAGCTCTTGTGCATCAACTCTTCAAAGTCTCTACACATCTGATCTTTTGTGGATCCAAAGATGATATCATCCACATAGATCTGAACTAGTAGGATGTCCTTCTTACTTATTTTAATGAAAAGGGTCTTGTCAATGATGCCCCTTTCAAACCCATTCTCCAAGAGATAGGTAGACAGAGTGTCATACCATGCTCTTGGGGCTTGATGTAGACCATAGAGTGCTTTCTTCAGCTTGTATACTCTGTCAGGATATGAAGGATTTTCAAAACCAGGAGGTTGACAGACATATACTTCTTCATCAATTGTGCCATATAGAAATGCACTCTTTACATCCATTTGATAGACCTTGAACTTCATGTATGAGGCATAGGCTAAGAACAGCCTAATTGCCTCTACCCTTGCCACTGGGGCAAACACTTCATCATAATCTATGCCCTCTTCTTGAGTGTACCCTTGTGCCACAAGCCTTGCTTTGTTCTTGATCACAATACCTCTCTCATCCTTTTTGTTCCTGAAAATCCACTTGGTACCTATAGCTCTATGACCTTTTGGAAGGTCCACCAAGTCCCAAACATCCTGTAGCTTGACTTGAAGTAACTCTTCTTGCATGGCTTCTATCCAACTTGAATCTTTCATTGCATCATAGGCCTTCTTAGGCTCAATCTGGGATAGAAAGCAGGAAAGTACTGTGTGTTGTTGATCCTGCAGCTCTTGAAGTCTGCTTTGATTCCTTGTAATAATAGGAGAGGATATGTCTCCTATTACCAGATCTGGAGGATGATTCTTTTGTGTTCTAGTCTGAAAACTAGGTTCTTCATGGATTCCTTCCTCTATATTGGAATCATTTAAGTCAGCAGAGGGGATCACCTCAGCTACTTCTAGCTCTTTAGGCACTGAAGATTCCTTTTCTATTCTTTCTTCTTCACTCTGAATTGGCTCAGTTAGAGGTTCTTTTTCACAGAATTCAACATGTTCTTTTATAGGCATAGGAAAGATCACAGACTGTGGTCTATTGTCTTGAATTTGTGTAGCCACTGATCCTCCACTTCCTGAACCTGCATAATCATCACTACTGAAACCAAAAGAGTTAGTTAGTGAATCAATGTCAAACAGCCACTGAGGACCAGACCCAATAGGATTTGGTGTGTTCTCATTGCATTTGACATTGTCACTTTCCTCAATTATTCTAGAAGAAGTATTAAACACTCTGTAGGCCTTACTCTGAGATGAGTAACCAACAAGAAATCCATCATCTGCCTTGCTATCAAACTTTCCTAAGTGAGATTTGGTATTGAGAATTGTACAAGGACACCCAAATGGTTTAAAAAATCCAATAAAGGGTTTTCTTTTATTTAAGAGCTCATAAGGTGTCTTGTTTTTAGGCTTGACTACTAGTACTCTGTTTTGGACATAGCATGCAGTATTAACTGCTTCTGCCCAGAAAGTTATTGGAAGTTTAGAATCAGCTAACAGAAATCTAGCAGCCTCAATTAGTGTCCTATTCCTTCTCTCAGCAACTCCATTTTGTTGTGGAGTCCTAGGAGCACTGTATTGCCTCTCAATTCCTTTTTCCTCACAAAAGGTGTTTAGGTCATGATTTTTAAATTCAGTACCATTGTCTGACCTAATGATTTTTACTTTTTGATTAGTTTGGTTTTCAATTCTTAGAATAAAGGATTTGATCAGTCCACTTGTCTCATCCTTAGTCCTTAGAAAATATACCCAAGTAAATCTAGAGTAATCATCAACAATAACTAGGCAGTATGATTTCTTCCCTATGGTCATAACATTTGTAGGGCCAAACAGATCCATATGCAATAAATGAAGAGAAGAAGAAATAGTGTTCACTTCTTTGGGCTTATGAGAAGTTTTGTGTTGTTTGCTTTTAAGACAAGCAACACAATGATCATGACATGAATAGACTTTAGAAGGCAAACCTCTTACAAGGTTGTTTTTAACAAGTTTATTTATTGTTTTAAAATTCATGTGACACATCCTTCTGTGCCAAAGTGATGATTCATCCAGAGAAGCTTTTGAAACAAGACAATTTATGGATGAATCAGATGGAACACTTTCCATATCTAAACAATATACATTGTCCTTTCTAGGGGTTCTTAGTAGTATCATCTTTTCATCAACTACCTTGAATCCAGGAGCAAGGATAATACTTTCAGACTCTGTAAATAATATACTATGTTGTTTGTCACAAACCTGTGATACACTTAACAGGTTGTATCTTAATTGTTCAACATAGAATACATCCTCAAAGGTCATTTTACCTTTGGTCACATCACCTTTACCACTGATTTTACCTCCATCTGGAGTATTCCCAAAAGCAACATGCCCACCATCAATCTTCTTGAAGTTCTTGAGGCAAGATATGTTCCCTGTCATGTGCCTAGAGCAACCACTATCAACATGCCAGATGCTCTTCCCTTTGAGCTGTTGGTTGCCCTGCACATTAGATTAGACAATTAGTATTGATTGGGGACCCAAGCCAAAGTGGTCTTGGGTCTCCCTTTCTCATCAAAATACTTGCATTCCTTTTTAATGAGGTTTTTAAAATCAGAACACTTGTTATTGGAGTACTTTGTCAAGATTATTGGTCTAGCAGCACTAATACTAGAAGTAGTACTATCTTTAGAGGTACTAACAGAATTAGCAGCACTAACAGGTTTGGCAGTATTAACCTTGTTGGCAGCACTAACAGAGTTAGCAGTAGTAACATTTGCAGAAGTACTAACAATGTCAGCAGCACTAACATTGCTAGCAGCAGTATTGCTTCTAGCAGTACTATCACTGTCAGCAGCACTATTTGCAGTAGCAGCACTAACAATTTTAGTACTTTTAGGAATCCACATCTTGACACTGTCTTCCATATTCTATTTCTTCATGTGGCTTTTAGATTTAACAGTTTTCTTGGCCACATGGTTCTTTTCTTTCTTCCTATAACCAAAGGGTTTTTGAGTAGGTCTTTGAAAATTCATCCTTTGGTTCATGGTATTGAAATAGCAATATTTGGCAATGTGATTAAGCTTTCCACAAATAAAATAGGGTTTTGGTCTATTGATTTTACTCAGATCAACCCCTTGTTTTTGTGCCCATTGATTATTCCAGTTCCTTTGATTACCCCTCTTTTTATCATGTTTTTGGGGCTCATATTTACTGCAAGCACACTGTTTGCAAGGGACAGAGTTCACAACAGTAGTCTGCTTATAGTGAATCTCCTTGTTCTTACCCTCAGTCTTCTCTACCTTATTTGACTTGACCCAATGCTTTCCACATCCTTCATTGGTAATTATGTGGTTTTCTATAGAAATCTCACCACTCACAGTGCTGTCCTTACTTTTGACAGTTTCTTTCTCAGTTTTATCCTTAACAACTACTTCATCTAAGGGATCATTCTCAGTGGCTCCCTCAGGCAGGTCCTTCCTAACCTTTGAATCTAACAAGTTTGAACTAGGAGGGATGTAGTTGTTGTTGTAGGGTGGTGGTGTGGTATTGTACCCTATTCCTCTTCTCAGTTTATCATGAATCTGAGTTTGTAGTAAAGAATCCATTGCTTTAGAAGCATTGGAAAACTTTTCTACATCTAGCTTGACTTTAGCTAGCTCTCCTCTTAACTTTTCACTCTCCTCTTTAGATTTGGTCAGTTAAAGTTCTAGGTCATTCTTCTCCCACTTCCAGTAGTTTGTGTCATAGGAATGTTGAAGCTCATTGGCTTGAAAACTCTTAATATGCTCTTCAAACCTCTCAACAATCCTAACATAGTCTTTTATGTCCTTTTCTAATCTCTTCAGGTCATCACTCATTTTCTGGTTGTGGTCCCTGTACCTTTTAACAGTGTTAATGCAATTTTGAGTACAGAGATTAGAAGTTACCTCTGTTGGGAGATCAGACACCTCTGCCATTAAAGCTTGGTTTTGGACAACCTCTTCTGCTTGATCACTCCAATCAAACCCCATACCTTGTTGAGAGACTAGGGCTTGAGCAGAGTTTCTGTTATTATTGAAGTTTCCAGACTGTGCTGGTTGATGGTTGTTGTTGTGAGACACTCAACTTCTGCATTCCCTAGCAAAGTGTCCCTTTTGATGGCATTTATAGCATTCCACCTTAGACTTGTCAAAACCTGCTCCATCTTCTCTTCTTTGGGAGAAGTTGTTCCTCCCAGTTCTCTTGATGAACTTCTTAACTCTCATAGAGAGCATGGCCATCTGCCATTTAATGTCCATCTCTTCAAGGTCATCTGGATGGAGTTGTTCCAAGTCATCATTAATTAGAGAAGAGTTTCCATGACTGGACAGAAAGGCTTCAAAAACAGTTTCAGTGCCTTTCTCTTGATTTGCTCCATTGGCAGAACTAACTGATTCAGGGTTAGAGGTAGAATCACTTGATGCTGATAGGAGTGCAGCATTGTGAACATATCCAGAAGGCTTCTTCTTAGCCTCTACCTCAGATTCAAAAACTCTTAGATCATTGTATAGATCATCAAGTTCCTTTTCTTCCAGTTGATCATTTTGTCTGAAAGAGACAGTATACATGGTCCATTCATCACCCAGGGACCTTAGGAACTTCCTGTTTAGATCATCTTGATCAATTTGTACTCCAACTGTAGCTAGTTCACCAATAAGCTTGTTGAACCTGTCAAAAGTTTGAGTCATGGACTCATTCTTGGTTGACATAAAGTTCTCATACTGTTGCTTCAGTATGGCCTTCTGATTTCTCTTGGTACTTTTGGTACCAGAGAATCTCTTCTCTAGAGCATTCCAGAGCGTCTGTGCATTAGTGCAATTGCAGAACTGATGTTGATATTCATTGGGAATAGCCAAGAGCAAAGTGCTTAAGGCTTTCATCTCTGCATCAGTTTTTGGAGGTGTCCTCTTTCCATCTGCACCAATCTTTCCTGCTTCAGAAGGGCCATTCTCAATGATATCCCAGATAGAATAGTCAGTGAGGAGTATGTACTGCTTGATTCTGATCTTCCACATGTCGAATTCATTGGGTCTTTGAGACCAAGGTACTGTTTGATTCAACAATGTTTTCCATGATGAATATGATTTCTGAGAATACAGGCTCTGATACCACTTGTCAGGATCTTAATTCTTAACAAGAACACACACTCAGAAAATAATATTAAAGAAGCTGCGGAATAGCACTTTAATATTCTGAAAACAATGCAACAGTGAATCAAAATCACAACTTGTAAACTTGTATTGAATGATTGAAGTTACAAGATTAAACACACAACCTCAATATTGATGAACAGACTCACAAATACGAATTCTACTTCTCTAGAATTAGGATTACAAATCTTGAGGTTGATTCTCTCTATTAAAACTAAAAACTCAGAATGAATAATTTTTCTCACAAAAGTTACTTAGCTATTCTAAACAAAACTATACATATATTGAAGATAAAAGATAATTACACAATAATAAAAGATCTTCAAAATAAACTTCTATCTTTATCTTCAAACTTCCATGAATATCTTCAGTCCATCCAGCTGTCATCCTTCCATGCGAAGTCTTCATCATATAAGCAGTATTAATCTTCAGCAGCATTAATACTCTGAGCAGTATTAACTCCAGCAGTACTAACTATGCTCAGCAGTATTAATTTCTTCAAGCAGTACTAACTTTGAACTAGCAGTACTAATCTTGTTCAGCAGTATTAATCTTCAACTGGCAGTATTAACATCAGAAGTAGTAACCAGAAGTAGTAACCATGTTCTTCTAGCAGCATTAACTTTACTTAGCATTTCTTCAGTTCCCAACAGTATAGATCAAGATGCTAACATTTAATTTCCAAATTCAAACTGTTTTTATTGATCTCAGTTTCAATGTACAATATTTCTCTTTCTAACTCAAGAACACGCTCAACAATGAATCTGATACTCTCTCAAAATTACACGCACAACAAGGTACCATATACCTATTTATACACAAGCCACAAACTCTCACGACACTAAACACTCATACAATAAAACACGCATAATACTAAAAGAAAGTAAAATACAACTTTGACTTTGTCAGGATCGAATTCTCAACAAGAATTAATTCTCAGAAACAATATCAAAGAAGTTTGCGGAATAACACTTTGATATTTAATTAAAACAGTAAATCAACACAGTAGATATGAAGAACAAACTGTAAACTTGTATTGAATGCTTTGAAGTTACAAGATTACACACTCAACCTCAATATTGATGAACAGGCTCACCAATACGAATTCTACTTCTCTAGAATTAGGATCTATGCCTTGAGGTTGATTTTCTCTCTAATTGAATGAAAAACCAAAGTTAACTCATTATTCTAAACTATACAATATATATACTGAATACAAAGATAATTACAATAAATAAAATATCTTCAGTATATCTTCCATGTATATCTCTAAGCTTCCATGTATATCCTTTCATGCGAATCTTCATCATATAAGCAGTATTAATATTCAGCAACATTAAATTCCTTCTAGCAGCATTAACTACTAAGCAGCACTAACCACTAGCAGTACTAACTAGCTAAGCAGTACTAACTTTGTTCAAGCAGTACTAACTTTGACTAGCAGTATTAATAGTACTAGCAGTAGTAACACTCAGCAGTATTAACCTTTAAGTCTTCTAGCAGTAGTAACTTTGAACCAGCAGCATTAACCATACTTGATGAATTCTTCAGTTCCCAACAATCTCCCCCTAACTTGACTTTTAGGAAGAGAAGTCAAGTTCTTCAAATTTTCTTCAAGATGCTCCCAAAACTCTATCATGGCCTAAATTCCAGTGTTTGCATCCAATCCCAAACTCTGATTGATGGTTCTTTGAATCAAGTATTTAGCCATTTCTGAATCTGGAACACACCTTAACTTTTTCTTCAGCATGGCATGTAGCTTCAATCTGCTATTATTATACAATCTATCCACTAGGAAGTATTCAGTGTGATTTAAATCCAAAGTCACTGTATATACTCCACTAATTTCATATAGAGTCCAACTGTTTACTGATTTGAAGACATCCTTGATCAAATGCTCTACTTCTTCAGGTTTGAACATCATACACAGATACTCCATTACCAGTTTTGTAATTGAAATCCCTGGAGCCTTTAGAATATCTGCATACAACTTCATTCCTATCTCAAACATCTCTTCAATATCTGATCTAGAGCATGTTCTGACAATTTTTGCCCATGTGTTGAACACTTCATACTTTTCATCACTACCATATACAAAGTTTTGGTTCAGGCACTTTCTCCATCACTACCATATACAAATTTACATCATCAGTGTTTGATGGCTCTTTCTGTTTAGATGACTCAGGTGCCCCTTCTTCTTCAGCAACCTTCTCAGCCTCTTCTTCAGATACTCTAGGCTTCTTGATTGGCTTTCTTCTTGCCATCATCTTTGTTCTCTTTAAAGTCCTTAGACTTTCTCCCAGAGTGGACTCTTTCTTAGGAGGTGTTTCTTGCTCATCTGGAAATGGCTTTTGACAATCAAAGTCATTACTTTCTTTTATCCTCTTCTCCATCTCCACCCTAGCAGTTTCATTTCCCTGAAGCTTCAACATCTCTGAATCATACAGCTCTTTGATCTTCTCAAAAGACATTTTGGAGAACATCTCTTTTTTGACTCCTACAGCACCTTTGAGAAATATAATCATCTTGTTTCTCTCTTGGGTACCTAGGAATGTCTTTGAGGGTTTTCTCTTCTTTGCAACTGTTTTCACCACTGATTTCTTCATACTTGCAGCTTTCTTCTGTGCAATTTCAGTTGCCATACTCAGTTGATAAGCTTCATTCAGTTCAGCAGCTAGAGCTTTTGCCATCTCCCTGTCCTTTTCCATCTGAACTCTTTCTTCCTCTTCAATGTCTTCTTGCATCTTTCTAGCTAAAGCTTCATCTGATTCAACCAACCTTTGCTTTTTGATTGGTTGATCAGATTCCACCATTTTTGCTTTTCCTTTGTCTTTGTTCATTGCCTTCTTGCTATTATCTTTCTTGATCACTTCACCTTGTTCTTTGATGATTACTCCTTTGGTCTTTGAAGTGACCTTGGGAGTATCATTCTTGGCTTTAAGTAAGGTTTCTGCAATCTCAAGATCTGTTAAAACTTCTTTCACAGTTTCTGCTGCTCTATTAATGTCAGCAGTAGTAACTGTTTCTGCTGCTTCTTTTGTTTCTTTTGGCACTGAATCTCTTTGTGTTTCTGCTTGCTGCTCCCCCTCAACATCAAGTTTCTCTCCATCAATCTCCCCCTTTCTTGTGGCTTCTTCCATGTTGATCTCCCCCTTTTTGGGAGCATCATTCTCAGTGGTCCTTCTCCTTAGTTGGAATTGCTTTCTCTTCTTCCTCTGTACCAGACTTAGCACCATCTTCTTCAGCTTAGCAATCTGTACTTGTTGGGACAGAATGACCAGCTTCATCTCCTCTATTTCTTTTCCTTGTTTCATAACATCTAGGTTGATGTTTTCCATGGTTTCCATCAATTCCTGGTAACTATATCTGTCCTCACCTTCTCTAGAAGTGTTACCCTCCTTTGAAGGATCATTGGATCTTTTAGTAGTGGAAGTCTTCTGCCTAGCAGAAGCACTATCCACCCCTGTGGTTTCTTGGCACCAGGGACCTTCAAACGATTGCTCATTCAAAGTTTCCATGGGGGAGGTCTTATTGATGTTACCACTTTCCTCCTCTATGCTAGTAGGAGTAGTGGCAGCCTCATCACCCATATGCTCTACCTCCTCCTCAGAGAGCACCTCCTTTGGGTTGGGAGACACCCTTGTGGATTCCCTTTCAATATTCTCTACTGGAGAATGCTCCAATAGAGGGCTTAAAGGCTTGGGAGATGATGGTACAAGAAGGGAAGGAGCCTTCTTTACCTGTTTCCTCTTGTAAGTTTGGGTGATAGGAGAGGTTGGTTTTTCAAGAAGGGACTGGGGAATAGATTTTGAGAGGGAAGGTTGGGATTGGCTAGCAGTGGGTTGGTCTAATGGGGGCCTTGACCCTGCTGCCATACCTTCATTGGTTTGGGACACCACCATCATTGTAGAGAACAATGGGGTGTCAACTCCTTCAGAGTCCCCAGCAGATCTTCTCATATTTGAGAAAACCTTGCCTTTGGGGGGTTTAGGTACATATACCCCAACAGGTTGAGGTATATCCGTCAATTCATGAGTAATAACTTCTTGAACAAACCTGGGATACATAAAGAAGCTCTTTTTGTTTCCCATGTTTGAGACAAGATCACTGAAAATCATTTTAGAAAAATTATACTTTCTGGCAGTGGCCAAGCATACCAAAGCATAAGCAATAGTGCTGCTGAACTCACTCCATCCAGTAGTCTTTTTGGAGATACAATGCATAAGAGTATGGACAAAGAAACGCCATTGGGGTGAAAATTTGGCTTTAGAGAATTTAAAAACACCCAATGGGCCTCCATACCCCATTCTTGTAAGATTGGAAAACAGTTCATCGTTTGGGATAGAAGTTATACCAGAGGCATCGTCTAGACGTAGACTGATGCGAATAACCTCTTCAGTAACTGTTAGTGATTGATCACAGATTCTTGTCTTGATCATTTGCACACCATTCTCAACAACAATGGTGGCATTAGCCCAGAACTGCCTTTGATGCTCGATATAGATTGTAGGGGATACAATAAGATCATGAGCAATATGGCTTGACTTGAGGAAATCCACAATCTGATGAAATCCTGCAGCTTGCTTTGGCTTTTGTAGCATCGCAATCTCATTGTGCTCGTCGATGAATGTCATGGATGCCATTGACCTTAGTGAAAAGCTTGCCTGAAAACTTCGAACTTGAGAGAGAAAAGGTTTAGAGCGCAAGAGAACAGGATGCAAAGAGTCGTTATGAACTTTTTAGGCGGGCAAAGAGTATTTATAGTATTCGGAACATAAGCAGTATTAACCTAGAGCAGTATTAACTACTAGCAGTATTAACTAACTAGCAGTATTAACTACTAGCAGTATTAACTGAAAGCAGTATTAACTACTAGCAGTATTAACTAACTAGCAGTATTAACTACTAGCAGTATTAACTGAAAGCAGTATTAACCACGAGCAATATTAACTGAAAGCAGTATTAACCACCAGCAGTATTAACTGAAAGCAGTATTAACCACTAGCAGTATTAACTGAAAGCAGTATTAACCACTAGCAGTATTAACTGAAAGCAGTATTAGCCACTAGCAGTATTAACTGAAAGCAGTATTAACCACTAGCAGTATTAACTAACTTACTCCTTTAAACTTGCTAAACACTGAGTACTGCTATGCATATCCTGAAAAAGAAGATTAGTAACTTCAAGAATAAATAATATACAGGTATAAAACCACTTTTTGAGAAGGGGATTATTCAGAGTTGATCATTCCCACACTTGTTACCAAGAAAGTGAATCTACCCACATCAAAAGCTTTAGTGAATAGATCAGCAAACTGATTATCAGTGTGAACTTTGACAACTTGAATAAGTTTCTTTTCATTACAATCTCTTATAAAGTGATACCTGATCTCAATGTGCTTTGTCTTTGAGTGCTTGACTGGATTATTCACAATGCTAATAGCACTGCTGTTGTCAATAAAAATTGGAGTGTGTAGAAAGGTTACCCCATAATCCAACATTTGATTCTGAATCCATAAGACTTGAGAACAGCAACTTGCAGCTGCTATGTACTCTGCCTCTGTTGTAGATGTGGATACTGTGGTTTATTTCTTGCACTGCCATGAGACTAGTCTAGCACCCAAAAACTGACATCCTCCAGAAGTAGATTTTCTGTCCAAGTTTGCCCCACCTAGATCACTGTCTGAGTATGCTATTAGATCAAAGGGTGAGTCATGAGGATACCAAAGTCCCAATCTGGGTTTCCCTTTGAGATATCTGAATATCCTCTTAACAGCTTGAAAGTGAGATTGCTTTGGCCTAACTTGGAATCTTGCACATACACAGACTGGAAACATTATATCTGGCCTTGATGCTGTGAGATACATGAGAGAGCCAATCATGGATCTGTAATGATGCACATCTATATCCTCCCCCTCAAGATCTGCTGTTATTTGCTTGTGTGTTTCCATAGGTGTGCTGGCAGGTTTTGACTCTGAGAAACCAAACTTGGTTAGAATGTCCTGCACATACTTGGATTGACAGATGAAGATTCCATCTGACTTCTGTTGAACTTGGAGTCCAAGGAAGAAAGTAAGTTCCCCCATGGAACTCATTTTGAACCTTTGATGCATTAAATCCTCAAACTCCTTGCACATGTTGTTTCTTGTAGATCCAAAGATAATGTCATCAACATAGATTTGGACCAGCAAGATATCCTTCTTCTTTTTCTTGATAAATAGAGTCTTATCAATGACTCCTCTTTCAAAGTCATTTTCCAAGATATAGGATGACAGAGTGTCATACCATGCTCTTGGAGCTTGATGTAGTCCATAAAGTGCTTTCTTTAATTTGTATACCCTGTCTGGATAGCTTGGGTTTTCAAACCCTGGTGGTTGACAGACATATACTTCTTCTTCAATTGAGCCATAGAGAAAAGCACTTTTTACATCCATTTGATAGACTTTGAAATTCATGTAAGAAGCATAGGCTAGGAATAGTCTGATTGCTTCTATCCTAGCCACAGGTGCAAAAACTTCTTCATAATCTATACCCTCTTCTTGAGTATATCCCTGAGCCACCAACCTTGCTTTGTTTCTTATGACAATACCTCTTTCATCTCTCTTGTTTTTGAAAATCCATTTTGTGCCAATTGCTCTGTGACCTTTAGGAAGGTCTACTAGATCCCATACATCTTGTAGCTTGAACTGTAATAGTTCTTCTTGCATTGCTTCTATCCAGCTAGATTCTTTCATAGCATCATGTGCCTTTTTAGGCTCAAGATGAGATAGAAAACAAGAAAGCACTGTATGCTGTTGATCTTGCATTTCCTGAAGCCTGCTTTGATGTCTAGTCATCATAGGAGAAGAGATATCTCCTATTACCAGCTGTGGAGGATGATTCTTTTGAACTCTGGTGTTATGACTAGGTTCTTCATGCAACTCAACTGAAGTGTTTTCAGAGGCCACTTCATTATTTTCTTGAGTTTCCTCATCTCTAGTTTCTTCTTCACTCTGACTTGGTCCAGTAAATGATTCCTTTTCACAGTCTTCAACAGAATTTACTGTGGGTATGGGAAAAATCACAGATTTAGATATACTTTCTTGAACTTGTGTGATCCCTGATCCTCCACTTCATGAACCTGCATTCTCATTACTGAAACCAAAAGAGTTAGTTAGTGAATCAATGTCAAATAGCCACTGAGGTCCAAACCCAACAGGATTTGGTGTGTTCTCATTGCATTTGACATTGTCACTTTCTTCAATTATTCTAGAAGATGAGTTAAAAACTCTGTAGGCCTTACTCTGAGATGAATATCCAACAAGAAATCCATCATCTGCTTTGCTATCAAACTTACCTAAGTGAGATTTGGTATTTAGAATTGTACAAGGACACCCAAAAGGTTTGAAGAAACGAATGAAAGGTTTTCTTTTATTTAAAAGCTCATATGGGGTCTTGTTCTTTTGCTTGACCACTAGAACTCTGTTTTGGACATAACAAGCAGTATTAACTGCTTCAGCCCAGAAGGTAATTGGCAATTTTGAATCAGCCAACAGAGATCTAGCAGCCTCTATTAGTGTTCTATTTCTCCTTTCAGCAACACCATTCTGTTGAGGAGTTCTAGGAGCACTATATTGCCTCTCAATACATTTTTCTTCACAAAAGGTGTTTAGATCATGATTTTTAAACACAGTTCCATTATCTGATCTAATGACTTTTACTCTTTGATTAGTTTGGTTTTCAATTCTTAGAATAAAGGATTTGATAAGTCCACTTGTCTCATCCTTAGTCCTTAGAAAATATACCCAAGTAAATCTGGAGTAATCATCAACAATAACCAAGCAGTAAGATTTCTTGCCTATACTCATAACATTTGTAGGACCAAACAGATCCATATGTAGTAACTGGAGACAAGAAGAAACATAATTTAACTCTTTGGTCTTATGAGAAGTTTTGTGTTGTTTGCCTTTAAGACAAGCAACACAATGATCATCACATGAAAAGACTTTTGAAGGTAAACCTCTTACAAGGTTGTTTTTAACAAGATTGTTCATAGTATTGAAATTCATGTGACACATTCTTCTGTGCCATAGAGAGGATTCATCTACAGAGGCTTTTGAAACAAGACAATTTAGAGATGAATCATATCAACATTGTCCATATCCAGACAGTAAACATTGTCCTTTCTTGGAGTTCTAAGTAGTATCATACTTTCATCAACTACCTTGAACTCTGGAGCAAGGATCATACACTCATTATTAGTAAATAATATACTATGTTGTTTGTCACAAACCTGTGATACACTTAACAGGTTGTACTTTAATTGATCAACATAGTAGACATCCTCAAATGTCATCTTACCTTTGGTGACATTACCTTTTCCACTTATCTTACCACCAGTAAGATTATCTCCAAATGCAACATGTCCTCCATTGATATGCTTGAAATCCTGAAGGCATGACATGTTGCCTGTCATGTGCCTAGAGCAACGACTATCAACATGCCAAATGCTCTTTCCCTTGAGCTGTTGGTTGCCCTGCACATTAGATAAATCAATTAGTATGAATTAGGAACCCAAGCCAAAGTGGTCTTGGGTACCCCTTTCTCATCAAAATACTTGCATTCTTTCTTGACAAGATTTTTGAACTTTAACTCCTCATTCTTGGAGTACTTTGTTACAATAATAGGCTTGGAAATATTTTTGCTAGAATCAGTACTGGTTTTAGAAGTACTAACTGCCTTGGCAGCACTTGCATGCTTAGCAGTACTAACCTTGTTAGCAGTAGTAACTGTGTTAGCAGCAGTAACTGTGTTGGCAGTATTAACCTTTGAAGAGGTATTAACAGTATTAGCAGCATTAATATTTTCAGCAGTACTAACACTGTTAGCAGTAGTAACTGTGTTAGCAGTACTAATATTGTTAGCAGTACTAACACTGTTAGTACTTCTAGGTACCCACATTTTGACACTTTCTTTTAAAAACTTTTTCTTTAAAGTGCCTTTACTTTCCACAGATTTCTTTATCACATGTTTCTTTCCAGCCTTCCTATAACCAACAGGTTTTTGCACAAATCTTTGAAAGTTCATCTGTTGGTTAATAGGGTTAAAGTAACAATACTTAGCCAAATGATTCAACTTGCCACATATAAAACAAGGTTTTGGTCTATTGATTTTATTCAGATCAACTCCTTGTTTCTGAGCCCATTGATTATTCCAGTTTCTTTGATTTCCTCTTTTTAAACCAGAATTTAGGCTCTTGGCTTTATTGCAATCACACTGTTTACAAGATCCAGGATTCACAACTGTGGTTTGTTTGTAATGGACCTTGTTATCCTTTCCTTTAGTCTTCTCTATCTCCTTGGACTTGACCCAGATTTTCCCACATCCCTCATTGGTGATAATATTGTTTTCTAATGGTATCTTTTTACTCACAGTATTATCCCTGTTCTCACTGGCTTCTTTCTCAGTAAAATCCTTAACTACTACCTCATCCAAAGGATCTATCTTAAAAGCTTCTTCAGACAAGTCCTTTTTCTCCTTAGTTTCTAACAAGTCTGATGTAGGAAAAATATAGTTGTTATTGTAAGGAGGAGGTGTATTGTTGTATCCAATACCATGCTTCATCTTATCATGTATCTGAGCCTTTAGAAGAGAATCCATTGCTTTTGAAGCATAAGAAAACTTTTCTATGTCAAGCTTAACTTTTGACAGTTCCTCTTTCAGCCTATCATTCTCTTCTAATGACTTAGACAGTTTGGTTTCTAACTCATTCTTTTCCCACTTCCAATAGTTTGTGTCATAAGAGTGTTGAAGTTCATTAGCTTGAAAGCCTTTGATTTGCTCTTCAAATCTCTCTACTATCAACACATAATCTCTTCTGTCCTTTTCTAATCTTTTGAGGTCATCACACATACTTTGATTGTGATCCCTGTATCTTGTAACAGTGTCAATGCAAGATTTAGTGCAAAGATTAGAACTTACCTCAGTGG
Source organism: Arctium minus (assembly GCA_954870635.1). Taxonomy (NCBI): domain Eukaryota; kingdom Viridiplantae; phylum Streptophyta; class Magnoliopsida; order Asterales; family Asteraceae; genus Arctium; species Arctium minus. Next base: position 36,145,460 of record OX941080.1, on the reverse strand, counting down.
GGAGATCAGATACTTCTGCCATAAGAGCTTGGTTCTGAATGGCTTCCTCAGCTTGATTACTCCAGTCAAATCCCATTCCTTGTTGAGAAACAAGGGCTTGAGCAGGATTCTTGTTCAGATTGTATCCTCCATTCTGAGCTTGTTGATGGTTGTTGTTTGGAACAGCACTCCTGCATTCTCTAGCAAAGTGTCCTTTCTTGTGACACTTATAACATTCCACCTTGGTTTTGTCAAAACCAGCTCCATCTTCTCTTCTTTGAGAGAAGTTATTTCTTCCAGTTCTTTTAATGAACTTCTTCACCCTCATGGATAACATGGCCATCTGCCATTTAATATCCATCTCCTCCAGATCATCAGGGTGAATTTGATCCAGATCATCATTAATCAAAGAATTGCTGCTATGACTGGACAAAAAGGCTTCAAAGATAGTTTCAGTGCCTTTTTCTGAACTTACTCCACTGGCAGTATTAACTGCTTCAGGGTTGGCAGTAGTATCAGTGGATGCTGAAAGAAGTGCAACATTGTGAATATAACCAGAGGGCTTCTTCTTGGTTTCTACCTCAGTTTCAAAAACTCTTAGATCATTGTATAGATCATCAAGTTCTTTCTCTTCCAGATTGTCACTCTGTCTATATGAGACAGTGTACATAGTCCATTCATCCCCAAGAGATCTGAGGAACTTTCTGTTGATATCATCTTGTTCCATCTTCACCCCTACAGTAGCCAGTTCACCTATGAGTTTGTTGAACCTATCAAAAGTTTGAGTCATAGACTCATTCTTTGTGGAAGTGAAGTTCTCATATTGCTGCTTTAGAACATCTCTTTGATTTCTTTTGATGCTCTTAGTTCCAGCAAATCTTTTCTCTAGAGCATTCCAGAGAATCTGAGCATCAGTGCAGTTGCAAAATTGATGCTGGTATTCATTGGGAATGGCCAAGAGCAGAGTGCTCAAGGCCTTCATCTCTGTTTGTCTGATCTTCCTCTCACCATCTGTCTTTGGTGGAGGTTTTTTCCCATCTGGTCCTATCCTTCCAGCTTCAGAAGGACCATTCTCAATGATATCCCACATTGAGTAGTCAGTGAGAAGAATATATTGTCTGATTCTTATCTTCCACATGTCAAACTCACTTGGTTTGAGCATTGGAACCTTAGAAACCAAAGTACTGCTTGATTCTGTAAGATTTTCCATGATGAATAACTGTTTCTGAGAGAGTTTGGCTCTGATACCACTTGTCAAGATCGAATTCTCAACAAGAATTAATTCTCAGAAACAATATCAAAGAAGTTTGCGGAATAACACTTTGATATTTAATTAAAACAGTAAATCAACACAGTAGATATGAAGAACAAACTGTAAACTTGTATTGAATGCTTTGAAGTTACAAGATTACACACTCAACCTCAATATTGATGAACAGGCTCACCAATACGAATTCTACTTCTCTAGAATTAGGATCTATGCCTTGAGGTTGATTTTCTCTCTAATTGAATGAAAAACCAAAGTTAACTCATTATTCTAAACTATACAATATATATACTGAATACAAAGATAATTACAATAAATAAAATATCTTCAGTATATCTTCCATGTATATCTCTAAGCTTCCATGTATATCCTTTCATGCGAATCTTCATCATATAAGCAGTATTAATCTTCAGCAGCATTAAATTCCTTCTAGCAGCATTAACTACTAAGCAGCACTAACCACTAGCAGTACTAACTAGCTAAGCAGTACTAACTTTGTTCAAGCAGTACTAACTTTGACTAGCAGTATTAATAGTACTAGCAGTAGTAACACTCAGCAGTATTAACCTTTAAGTCTTCTAGCAGTAGTAACTTTGAACCAGCAGCATTAACCATACTTGATGAATTCTTCAGTTCCCAACAGACTTTGACATTTATTACACAAGACTTTGACTTTGATACTAAGAGTTGACTTTAGCTTTGACCTTCAGTCTTCAGTCTTCTATGATCTTGTATCCAACATATTTATGCTCTAAAAATCTCCCCCTTTAGATTCAAGATCATGTTTGAAAGATTTAGCAGTTGAATCTTCTCTTTAAGCTCAAAAAGTACAATCTCCTCCTTTGCAACAAATTTTCTTCTTTAGGCACAAATATTGCAATCTCCCCTTTCTTTGACTGTATTCTTCCCAAGTCGGTCTTTGAAAAAAAATATCAACAATGTCCCCCAAATATGGTAGAAATGCTCTTCAACAATCTCCCAAAAAGTAACACAAAACTCTTTCAGACTTCAGAAAGAAATTATCTTCAGATTTAGCTCGGATTGCTTTAGCAAATTTATCTTCAACAATTCTGAAATCTTTGAACTCATTCAACAACCTTTCTTTCTTAATCATTACTTGATCATCTTCTCCCATCTTTAACATTTCTTGATAATGTCTCCCCATATCTGATACAAACTTTGTTGTCCAGACATTTCTTGAACATAATCTCTCCCCCTTTTTGATGAATAGAGCATCTATAGCATCAAAACATTCACAAGAAATGTCTTTATATGTTCTGACCACTGATCTTACAAACGGAGCCTCTGATTCGTTGCCAATTCGAACAAAGTATTCATCTAGATCTTTTCAAATCCAGACAAACTATGAAAGTAACACCTGAATCAACAAATGAATCAGTTAATATGTCTGTTAGTAACACAAAGTTACTATGTGTAACGGATACACATAGGAAAGGGGCTTTTTGATGTTCACTCCCCAGGGCTTCCATCCAATCATCAAAACACCACAAAGGAAATTTCTATGAATGTTATGACAAGAAAACAAATTCCTTGTGTGTTCGTGCAAGTGTAGAAAGAATTAAGCACATGATTAATGCTTTTATAAAAGGCTCAACATTGTGTAAACCCCTGAGACAATAGTAGATAAACACAGACTCAATGTGCATGATTGAAGTGCGAAGGTGGGGCAGACTTCCTTCTTTTTCAATATCTAGATTTTTCAAATGAAAATAAGATAGATCATGTGATGCGTCCCATTAAAAATATGAATTATTTTCTTGTTGAGAAGAAAATGAGTGGCTGGTGGGGTTTTGTCAAGAGTTGGCATGGGCTATTTGCCTATTTCAATAATGTTCACCAAGAATTGTAAAACATTAGTAATGTGGTTGCCCGGCTCAGAAAGTAGTTGGTGCAGAGTCTGATATTCTTTTACTCTGTTCTCTCACCCTCTTTCTTTTTAATCATTAAGCTCACATCTAACCAAACTCTCCTTTTCATTTTACCTCAACGCACAACCCATACTCATTTCTTTTCGACTCCTCACACGCAAGCACTATGGATTAACTTATTATGTAGGAAACACTGGTTAACGTGAATCCATAGAAGTTAATTTTATTCCTAGCACAAATAACCCATATTTTCCTATGAAGCATATGTTGCTCAAAATGGTTTATTTGGAACAGTTAAAGCTCAAATACAAGTCAGATGTGTATATGCTCAGAGTATAATCATGAAGATTTGAGGATTTTTAATCATTGAAATATTTTCAAACAAGTATATTGAAAGAATAAACATGAATGCAAGAGACTTGTTTGAAAATCTGACATTGTATTAAAATGATCAGAATCAAATGATATAGCAATCAAAGCTTAGGTCAGAAACTAATGGATATTGTCTATATGAAACAAAATATAGACATTCTTGAATGAAACGTTTAGAAATGAATTAACGCTCAAAATGCTTTGGAATTCAATCGGGGTGTCTTACCATCGAAAATATGTTTCAATTTAGAGACATGGTAAGAACGAAATCAACAAAAATAAAACCGATGTGTGTGAATACTTGAAAGTATATGGAAAAGATAATACGCAAGTATTAATTTTTGGAAACACACGGTTTATAAACATTTAAAGCACAAATAACAAGAAAACATTTAAAAATCACACTTCCAATTCATGAAAGCTATTTAAGAATCGGGAAGTGGTTTGAACATTTAAGAATATGTTTTCTATGATTGAAAGTCGTCCTTCTTTCAACCATATATGAGATTAAGATAAGAAATTTAACCTTTGTCGTTTAGTCTAAAATCTCATGAAGTCAAGCTTAAAATCATAATGATATGATCTTGATAGCTTCTCTCAATCTGCAAAAGTCTCAAAGTCATGTCAAAGCAACTTTATTCGCAAATTTATTGAAAAATAAACAACATAAAGCAGTAAAACATAGAGTGAACGAGTTCTGATTTGAAGTAATCAGAAATCATATCCTTACTTCTGTTGTTGTACTCATAGACTCCCCCTAATTTCATGCATCACAAAAATTTGGCAGTTAAGTAAATGCAAAAGTTCTATAAACTCCCCCTCAAAATAATGTTGATCATCTTAAAGTCTTGTCTCACTCCCCCTGTGATCATGAACAAAATGTTAAAGTGCAGATATCCTTTCAGAATTAATAATAAAGAAATGATGAAAAATTACAATAAAAGAAACTTTAATAGGTAATCGCTGATTAGGTCTTGAGATTTAGCATACCAAGTTTAGATACAAGAAAATTGAATCTCTTTTCATCTAAAGGTTTGGTAAACAAATATGCAAGTTGATAATCAGTTTTTACAAAGTAAAGTTCTATTGTACCTTTTTTTACATTATCTTTAATAAAATGATACCTAATATCAATGTGCTTTGTTTTAGTATGCTGCACAGGATTAGCTGATATTACGATAGCACTCTTCGAGTCACAATAGATCGGTATTTTGTTAAACTTGAACCCATAGTCTCGAATCTGTGTCCTCATCCACAATACCTGAGAGCAGCAACTGGCAGCAACTACATACTCTGCTTCAGCAGTCGAGGTGGAAACACAAAGTTGTTTCTTTGATGCCCAACTAACGAGCTTGTCTCCAAGAAATTGAATATGACCCGATGTGCTTTTTCTGTCTAACATACACCCAACATGATCTGCGTCTGAATAAGCAGTCAGTTCAAACCCTGTATCCTTAGGATACCACATACCAAGATCTTCAATTCCCTTCAGATATCTAAAAATTCGTTTGACATCAGCCAAATGGGATTCTTTAGGATCTGCCTGATATCTAGCACACAAACATGTTGAAAACATTATATCTGGCCTACTAGAAGTAAGATACATTAAAGAACCTATCTGTTAGAGCACAGATTTATTGGATTCAAGATCATTAAGATTGAAGACAAGATCAAGAAGTCAAAGATGGAAAAGTCAACTCTCACTGAAAGTCAAAGTCTTTTGTTAATAAAGTCAAAGTCAATGTAATTGTATTTTGTTTCCTTGTATATTGTTGGAGGTATAAATACCTCGTTTCTCTTGTAAGTAATCAGAAGTAAGTTTGTGAGAGATGTACACGAATTAGAGAAGAGGCTATTGTAAACATTTCTATTGAGAGAGTTTAGAGAGAGAAAGTTGTGAAATTGTAATCTTTGTTGTTTGAATCAATGACATATGATTTGGAATTCTCATCTTGAGTGTTTGTTAGCAATTAGAACTTGAAAAAGGGAATAACAATTGGTATCAGAGCAAATCCAAATCGAAAATCAAGAAAATCAGAATGTTCGTATCTGTGTTCTTCATGTCCAGAGTTGATTTTGAGTTTTAGTGTGTTTTTGGAGTTGTAAATGATTAGGTTTTGTTAGAAAAGTGTTATCGATCGAGTCTGTATAAGTTTTAGATCAATTTGCACTGTAATCGATCGTTAATTTTGATTTTAGTTGAGTTCGAAGTTCACGAGTCTTGTGCACTGTAATTGAGTCGATTTATACATTTTTGTGTATTTGATCGAAATTAGTTGTTAAGTTTGTGTTCTAGTTGTTTAGACGAGTGAATTATCAAAGTTTAGTGTTGAAATTCTAGCTCTAGATGAGTTTTTGGTGTGATTTTGATCGATTTTAGAGGTTTGCGCGTGTTCATCAAGGTTTGAGTTCCATTCAAACAAGTTTGCGGGTCGTTCATCAAGATTTGTGTAATTTTTTCAGAGGTTCGTGTATTCAACGAGACACGCAAAGTGATGTTTGCGTCTTGAACAAGAACCGAGAAGAGAGCTTTGCGTCTGTAACTACAAACGCAAAGTAGGGTTTGCGTCTCTAACTACAAACGCAAAGTTGGGTTTGCGTTTGTAATGTGAAACGCGAAGTTCATCGTTTATGTACTTTTCATGACACGCAAAGTTGACAAACGCAAAGTAGAAGTGTATCTAGAAACGCAAAGTTGAGTTAAGAGATAAGTTGTGGTTTTCGTTTGCCACTTGAACCGCAAAGTAAGGGTTTGCGCTTCCCACTTGAATCGCAAAGTGAAGGTTTGCGATTCCCTCTTGAACCGCAAAGTAAGGTTTGCGTTTGTATCTGGAAACACAAAGTAAAGGTTTGCGCTTCTAACCTGAACCGCAAAGTTATGGTTTGCGCACCACACTAGAGACGCAAAGTGTGGTTTGCGCATCACTCCTGAAGCGCAAAGTGTGGAGGACTTAGACAATTTTTTCAAAATAGTAATATGGCCTTTAATAGTGAAAATTTTTTCTCTAGGGGCGCTGCCCCTCGACCCCGCAAGGGCGTTGCCCCTTGACCCCCGTGCTAAGTCTGCGGAGGGGGACATTGTTCTGTTTGTGATCAAAATCTCTGATTTTTTATTTCAAGTTTTTCTGTATTTCTTGAGATTTCATATTTTGGATTAACGATCATTTTTGTCAAGTTCTTTTTGTTTACAGGTATTCAAGATGGGATATCTTTCTGATGGTGATGAAAAGAAGATTCACAAGCTCAAATTAGAAAACAAAAATCTTGCTTCCTCAGTTGACTACTACACAAAGAAGTCAAAGAGATATTCTGATGAAAGAAAGCTACTGAGAGAAGAAGTCGGTGTGTTAAAGAAGATAAATGAAGATCTGTTGAAACAGACTTCTGGGCTTGATGAAGAAAATCTCTTGTTTTTGGAAGCTGAAAACACTGAGTTAAAGAACAAGATTTCAGAATTAGAAGATCACATTGTCAAGTTTCAGCAAACAGGGTGTACTAATGAAAAGAAGATCTTTGAATTAGAATTGCAAATTGTTGAAGACAGATCAGTTTTTGAGAAAGAAAAGAAAGAGTTTGCTAAGAAGTTCTCCGAGTTTTCCAGAAAATGTGCTGATGAAAAGAAGACAGTTGAGCTGAAATGTTTAAAACTTTCTCAACAAATCTCTGATTGTGATAAAGTAATCATTCTGGAAAAGGAAAATTTTGTCAAAGAGAAGAAGTTAATAGAGCAAAAGAATGTTGGGATATTCAAAGAAATATCTGGTCAGAGGACAAATGCTGCAATGGGCTTTGAGGAAGAAAGAAGCTTATTTGAAGCAGAGATAAAGAAGCCAACTGCAAAGCTATCTGAGCTATCTACTTGTGTGCTTAAAGAGCAACAAACAAAGTCTGAATTTAAGACGAAGATTGATCTTATTGTAAAAGAAAGAGATAGTTACTCTTCAAAGGTAAAAGAGCTTGAAAATATTGTTTCAAAGGTGGTGGTGACTGAGCAAACGACTCTAGAGTCAAAAATCCACTCACCTAGAAATAGTTCAGTTGGTTCTAATAAGCCAACATCAAGCTCACATCAGCAAACTGTTTCTACAAAAAGGTCATTTAAATCTTCCAATCAGATTCGTACTACTAATCTTTTCTATGATAGCAAAATAGATGGTTCAGGTACACATAGAAGAAGGAGATATAAAGAAGAAAAACTGGTATGGAGAGTGAAACCAGTGGTTGAAGATGGGAAGAAGGAAGAAAAGAAAGGAAAGAAGGAAGAGAAGACAGGTAACAAATCATTTGTATCTGCCACAAATGCAAAGAAGAACAAAGTGTTAAAAGGTAAACCTGATCTTGCTTATTCGAGAGATCAATTGATGATCAGGTTATCTAAAAAGAGGTATTGTTCTTACTGTCATACATATGATTGTATTCATAAAGCTAGTGATCATTATTGGTATGGTTCTTATTCCGTTACTCCCATTCGAACTGCAACTAACACACATGGACCCAAATACAAGTGGGTACCAAAGCCGAAAATTGAATCTGTGTTGCAGGCACCTACAGTCAAGGGGGAGTAAGAGAACCAAGGCTTCTGAACAAATCAGTTCAGAAACCGTACTTCAATGAAGTTTGACTTCTAAACACAACAGTTTAGGACTCGCTCTTCAATGATGAAAAAGAAATGCTACTCTCGGGCTGATAAGAGAGTGTACTCAGATACTCATAAGAGGAAATCAACCTTCAAGGGGGAGTACATAAATTTTTCTGGAAATATGTATTCGGAAGATATGACGAACTACACTTCAGGAGGAGTTGTAGATCTATATCATATGCCTTTTATTGACATATTTCATATGCATATTTTCAAGGGGAGTAAAAGAATTATGATTTCTGATTACTTCTGATCAGAACTCGTACTTTAATCGTTTTATTGCTTTATGTCATTTACATTTGAATAAATTTTGTGAATAAATTTTGACTAGACTTTGAGACTTATGCAGGATGAGAGAGGATGACACGATCATATCATTTTTGACTTCAGCTGACTTTATGAGTATTAAGATTGAGCGAAAAGGTAAATTTCTTATCTTAATCTGAAATGTATCTGAAAGAAGGACAACTTTCAGATATAGAAAACATGTTCTTAAATGTTCAAACCACTTCCCAATTCTTAAACAGGTTTTATAATTTGGAAGTGTGATTTTAAATGTTTTCATTTTATTTTTGTGCATCATTGATAAACAAACCGTGTGTTATCCAAAGATTAATACTTGTGTATTATCTTTTCTATATACTTTCAAGTATTCACACACATCGGTTTGACTTTATTCAAAATGATCTTACCATGTCTCATATTGTAACCAATTTTTTTTTCGATGGTAAGACACCCCGCTTGTACTTCAAAGAATTTTGAGCGATATTTCATTTCGAAACGTTATTTCAAGAATGTCTATATTTTTGTTTCGTATAGACAATATCCATATTCTTGACCTTAAGCTTTGATTGTTATATCATTCATTTCTGATCATTTTCATATAATGTCAGATTTTCAAACAAGGCTTTTGCATTCATATTCATTCAATCAATATACTTGTTTGAAAATACTTCAATGCTTAAAAATGCTCTTACCTTCATGATTATTTTCTGAGCATATTCACATATGACATTTGTATATGAGATTTAACTGCTATAGTTAAACCATTTGAGCAACATTATGCTTTCATAGGATTACATGGGTTCTTTGTGCTAGGATTTAAATGAACTTCTATGGAATCACGTTAACCAGTGATTTCTACCCAAGAAGTTAATCCATAGAGATTGAGTGTGAGGAGTCAAAAAGAAATGAGTGTGGGTGTGATGAGGTAAAATGGAAAAGAGAGTTTGGTTAGAAGTGAGCTTAAATGATTAAAAAAAAAGAGGGTGAGAGATCAGATGTCAGGATCGAATTCTTAACAAGTATTATAAATACTCAGAAACAATATCAATGAAGTTTGCGGAATAACACTTTGATATTTAATGAAACAGTAAACAAACAGTAAATCTGATGAATAACTTGCAAACTTGTATTGAATGATTGAAGTTACAAGATTTCACACACAACCTCAATCTTGAAGAACAGACTCTTTCAAGACGAATTCTACTTCTCTAGAATTAGGAACTATGCCTTGAGGTTGATTCTCTCTAAAATAAAAACTCAGAATTAAAATTCTATCTAACTATTCTAAGCAATTATATATATACTGAATAATAAAAGATAATTACAAAACTTAAAAAGATCTTCAAGATAATCTTCATAATTATCTCCAAGCTTTCCATGTATATCTTCAGACGCGGACTCTTCAATATTATCTTCAGTTTATCTCAGAAGCAGTATTAATTACCTTGGAAGTATTAACTGAATCTTGGCAGCATTAACTACTAAGCAGCACTAACCTCTAGCAGTACTAACTAGCTAAGCAGTACTAACTTTGTTCAAGCAGCACTAACTTTGACTAGCAGTATTAATTCTACTAGAAGTAGTAATACCTAGCAGTATTAATCTTTGAAATCTTCTGGCAACACTAACTCTGAACTGGTAGCATTAATGACTTAGTCACATCTTCAGTTCCCAACAATCTCCCCCTAACTTGACTTTTAGAAGAGAAGTTAAGTTCTTCAGATGCTTCCAAAACCATCAGTGATTCAAATTCCAGTGTTTGCATCTAACCCCAAACTCTGATTGATTGTTCTTTGGATCAAATACTTAGCCATTTCTGAATTTTCAACACATCCAAGCTTCTTTTTCAACATTGAATGAAGTTTCAATCTGCTATGGTTGTATACTTTATCCATTAGGAAGTATTCTATGTGATTTCTATCCAAAGTCACAGAATATACTCCACTAGTTTCATATAAATCCAACTGGTAACTGCTTGAAAAACATTCCTTATTATCTCCTCCACTTCATCAGATTTGAACATCATACACAGATACTCCATCACCAGTTTTGTAATTGAAATCCCTGTAGCTTTTAACTTATCTGTGTACAACTTCATCCCTATATCAAACATTTCTTCAATATCTGATCTTGAGCATGTTCTGACAATTTTAGCCCAAGTACTGTAGACTTCATATTTTTCATCTTTCCTCTTCAGCCTAATGTACTCTTTTCCATCTACCTCTAGTACATCCCAGTGAATAACTTCAGGAGGTTTAACTCCTACTGGTTCTGCTGAAATTGGTTCAGGCACTTTGTCCATCACAACCATGTACATCTTTACATCCTCAGTGCTCAACTGCTCTTTCTTTTCTGATGGTTCAGGTGCCTCTTCTTCTCCAGCAACCTTTTTCTCTTCTTCTATTCTGGGCTTCTTTACAGTTTTCTTTCTTCTATCCATCATCTTAGTTCTTTTCAGAATCCTTTGACTTTGCCCTTGAGTAGCTTCCTTCTTCTTTTCTACCTTTTCTTTTGTAGGAGTTCCCTCTTCACTTACTGGGAAGGGTTGATTGATATTCACATCATGTCTCTCCTTGGCTTTCTTTTCAAATTCCACTCTATCCTTGTTCATTACTCTTCAGCTTTCCCATTTCTTTCTCATAGAGATCCTTGATTTGATCAAAAGTCATCTTCACAAACATTTCTTTCTTTACACCAATTGCACTTCTCAAGAAAGTTATCATCTTGTTTCTTTCCTGAGTTGCAAGGTAAGTTTGTGAAGGTCTTCTCTTCTTTGCACTTGATCTGGCCATCATAGCCTTTCTCATGCTTATAGCTCTTTGCTTTGCTTTTTCTGTTTCCAACCCTTTCTGAAAAGCTTCATTTAGTTCATTTGCAAGTGCTCTGGCTATTTCTCTGTCTTTCTCAACCTGCTCTTTTTCTGCTTGATCTATCTCTTCTTACAGTTTCTTAGCTAATGCTTCATCTAACTCAACCATCTTTTGCTTTTTGGATGGTTGATCAGATTCTATCATCTTTTCTTTTCCCTTTTTCTTTGCATCTGCAACCATTTCTTTCTTTTCTGTTTTCTTTGCTCCCCCTTCATTTATGACCACTCCCTTTGCTTTGGGAGTGTCATTCTTTGCTTTGACAAGCATTTCTGCTACTTCAATCTCTGCTGGTGTTAACCCTGTTGCTGCTGCTTTTGAAGTTTCAGCAACACTAACAGTTTCTGCTGCTGGGGTTGTTACTGCTGCTGGTACACCTTCAACTTTTTCTTCATCAAACTCTCCTTGTACTTCAACAAACTCCCCTTCAATCCTTGTACTTCAACAAACTCCTCCATCTCCTGAGAGAGCACCTCCTCAGGGTTGGGAGACACCCTATGGGATTCCCTTTGGATATTCTCTATTGGAGAATGCTCCAATAGAGGGCTTAAAGGTGCAGTGGGTGATGGTACAAGAAGGGAAGGATCCTTCTTTTCCTGTTTCCTTGTATAGGTTTGGGTAATAGGAGAAGTGGGTTTATGAACTAGGGACTGTGGGATAGATATAGAGTGGGAAGGTTGGGATTGGATAGCAGTGGGATGGTCTAAGGAGGGCCTTGACCCTGCTGTCATACCTTCATCAGTGTGGGACACCACCATCATTGTAGAGAACAATGGGGTGTCAACTCCTTCCGAGTCCCTAGCAGATCTTCTCATATTTGAGAAAACCTTGCCTTTAGGGGGTTTAGGTACATATACCCCATCAAAGTGAGGTATATCTGTCAATTCATTTGTGATAACTGCCTGTACAAACCTGGGATACATGAAGAAACTCTTCTTGTTGTCCAGGTTTGAGACAAGATCATTGAAGATCATCAGAGAAAAATTATATTTCTAGCAGTAGATAAAGAAACCAAAGCATATGCAATGGGACTGCTAAATTGGCTCCATTCAGTGGTTTTCTTGGAAATACAGTGCATCAGGGTATGAACAAAGAACCTCCATTGGGATGAAAATTGTGCTTTAAAAAACTTGAAAATCCCCAATTGGCCTTCATACCCCATTCTGGTGAGGTTTGAAAACAAATCCTCATTTGGAATAGAAGATATACCTGAAGCATCGTCTAGACGTACACAAATGCGAATGGTGTCCTCAGTAACTGTCAAGGGTTTGTCACAAACCCTTGTTTTGATGCACGACACTCCATTTTCAGAGCTAATAGTGGCATTGGCACAGAACTGCCTTTGATGCTCTATGTAGATGGTAGGAGACACAGTGAGAGCATGAGCGATGTGGCTGGACTTCAGAAAGTCGACTATCTGGTGAAAACCTTCAGCTTGTTTTGGCTTTTGAAGCATGTCGATCTCGTTGTGCTCATCGATAAATGCCATTGAAGCCATCTGTATGCAAGGATTCTTGACTATCGAGCACTTGATACTTGAGAGACAAGAGTGAGAGAGAAGATGAACAGTAGACAAAGAGTCGTTATGATCTTTTAGGCGGGGAAAGGATATTTATAGCTTTTGGATTAGAAGCAGTATTAACCTTAAAAAGATACTGAAAGTCGTATGAACAGTGAGCAGTATTAACTACTAGCAGTATTAACTGAGAGCAGTATTAACCACTAGCAGTATTAACTAACTAGCAGTATTAACTGAGAGCAGCATTAACCACTAGCAGTATTAACTAACTAGCATTATTAACTGAGAGCAGTATTAACCACTAGCAGTATTAACTAACTAGCAGTATTAATTGAGCACTGACAGTAGTAACACTGTACTGGCAGTACTAAAACTATACTGGCAGTGTTAACCATACTTACACTTTTAAGCTTGTGATAAACTGAGTACTGTTATACATTTCCTGAGAAAGAAAGTTAGTAACACCAAGAATAACCAATATACAGGTATTGAACCACATTTTAAGTAGGATCTTATTCAGAGTTGATCATTCCCACACTTGTTACCAAGAAAGTGAATCTACCCACATCAAAGGCTTTGGTGAATAGATCAGCAAACTGGTTATCAGTATGAACTTTTACAACTTGAATAAGCTTCTTTTCATTGCAGTCTTTTATAAAGTGATACCTGATCTCAATGTGCTTTGTCTTTGAGTGCTTGGCAGGATTATTAACAATGCTAATAGCACTGCTATTATCAATAAAGATTGGAGTGTGTAGAAAGATTACCCCATAGTCCAGCATTTGATTCTGAATCCATAAGACTTGAGAACAGCAACTTGCAGCTGCTATGTACTCTGATTCTGTTGTAGATGTGGACATTGTGGTTTGTTTCTTGCACTGCCATGAAACTAGTCTTGCACCCAAAAACTGACATCCTCCAGAAGTAGATTTTCTGTCCAAGTTTGCTCCACCTAAGTCACTGTCTGAGTACGCAAGTAGTTCAAATGATGAGTCATAAGGATACCAAAGTCCCAATCTTTGTTTCCCTTTGAGATATCTGAATATCCTCTTAACAGCTTGATAGTGTGATTGCTTTGGCCTAACTTGAAATCTTGCACACACACAGACTGGAAACATTATATCTGGCCTAGAGGCTGTAAGATACATGAGAGAGCCAATCATGGATCTATAGTGATGAACATCCATATTCTCCCCCTCAAGATCTGCTGTTATCTGCTTGTGTGTCTCCATAGGTGTGCTGGCAGGCTTTGAGTCTGAGAAACCAAACTTGTTTAGAATGTCCTGCACATACTTGGATTGACAAAAAAAAATACCATCTGACTTCTGTTGGACTTGGAGTCCAAGGAAGAAAGTAAGTTCCCCCATGGAACTCATTTTGAACCTTTGATGCATGAGATCCTCAAACTCCTTGCACATATTGTCTCTTGTGGATCCAAAGATGATATCATCTACATAGATCTGGACTAGCAAGATGTCCTTCTTCTTTCTCTTGATGAACAAAGTCTTATCAATGACTCCTATTTCAAATCCATTTTCCAAGAGATAGGATGACAGAGTGTCATACCATGCTCTTGGTGCTTGATGCAGTCCATAAAGTGCTTTCTTCAGTTTGTATACTCTGTCTGGATAGTTTGAATTTTCAAACCCTGGTGGTTGACAGACATATACTTCTTCTTCAATTGATCCATATAAAAATGCACTTTTTACATCCATTTGATAGACTTTGAACTTCATATAAGAAGCATAGGCCAGGAACAATCTGATTACTTCTTCATAATCTATTCCTTCTTCTTGTGTATACCCTTGAGCCACCAACCTTGCTTTGTTCTTTATTACTATTCCTCTCTCATCTCTCTTATTTCTGAAGACCCATTTTGTGCCTATTGCTCTTTGACCTTTAGGAAGGTCTACCAGATCCCAAACATCTTGCAGCTTGAATTGGAGCAGCTCTTCTTGCATAGCTTCTATCCAACTGGAATCTTTCATAGCATCATGAGCCTTCTTAGGCTCAAGCTGGGATAGAAAGCAAGAAAGCACTGTATGCTGTTGGTCTTGTATATCTTGCAGCCTGCTTTGATTTCTAGTCATCATAGGAGAAGAGATATCTCCTATTACCAGCTGAGGAGAATGATTCTTTTGTGTTCTTGTTTGATGACTAGGTTCTTCATTTAGTCCCACCTCTAGATTGGAGTCATTCAACTCAACTGAGGTGATGTCAGCAGCTACTTCTGGTTCTTTATTCTCTTGATTCTCCTCATTTCTCCTTTCTTCTTCACTCTGATTTGGTTCAGTAGATGGCTCCTTTTCACAGTCTTCAATAGGATCCACTGTAGGTATGGAAAAAATTACAGACTGAGGTATATTTTCTTGAACTTGTGTAGTCCCTGATCCTCCACTACCTGGTCCTGCATAATCATCACTACTAAAACCAAAAGAGTTAGTTAGTGAATCAATGTCAAACAGCCACTGAGGACCAGACCCAATAGGATTTGGTGTGTTCTCATTGCATTTGACATTGTCACTTTCCTCAATTATTTTAGAAGAAGTATTAAAAACTCTGTAGGCTTTACTTTGAGATGAGTAACCCACAAGGAATCCATCATCTGCCTTGCTATCAAACTTTCCTAAGTGAGATTTAGTATTGAGAATTGTACAAGGACACCCAAATGGTTTAAAAAATCCAATAAAGGGTTTTCTTTTATTTAAGAGCTCATAAGGTGTCTTGTTCTTTGGCTTGACCACTAGCACTCTGTTTTGGACATAACAGGCAGTATTAACTGCTTCAGCCCAGAAAGTAATTGGTAGTTTTGAATCAGCTAACAGAGATCTAGCAGCCTCAATTAGTGTCCTATTCCTTCTCTCAGCAACCCCATTTTGTTGTGGAGTCCTAGGAGCACTATATTGTCTCTCAATGCCTTTTTCTTCACAAAAGTTGTTTAGATCAAGATTTTTAAATTCAGTTCCATTGTCTGATCTAATGACTTTTACTTTTTGATTAGTTTGGTTTTCAATTCCTAGAATAAAGGATTTGATCAGTCCACTTGTCTCATCCTTAGTCCTTAGAAAATATACCCAAGTAAATCTGGAGTAATCATCAACAATAACTAGGCAATATGATTTCTTCCCTATGCTCATCACATTTGTAGGGCCAAACAGATCCATATGTAATAACTGTAGACAAGAAGAAATTGAATTTAACTCTTTGGTCTTATGAGAAGTTTTGTGCTGTTTGCCTTTAAGACAAGCAACACAATGATCATCACATGAAAAGACTTTTGATGGTAAACCTCTTACAAGGTTGTTTTTAACAAGTTTGTTCATTGTCTTGAAATTCATGTGACACATCCTTCTGTGCCAAAGAGAGGATTCATCCACAGAAGCTTTTGAAACAAGACAGTTTAGGGATGAATCACTTGAAACATTGTCCATATCTAGACAGTAAACATTGTCCTTTCTTGGAGTTCTAAGTAGTATCATGCTTTCATCAACTACTTTGAATCCTGGAGCAAGGATCATACATTCTGTATTTGTAAATAATATACTATGTTGTTTGTCACAAACCTGTGATACACTTAACAGGTTGTACTTTAACTGATCAACATAGTAGACATCCTCAAATGTCATCTTACCTTTTGTGACATTACCTTTTCCACTTATTTTTCCACCTGCAAGATTGTCTCCAAATGCAACATGTCCTCCATTGATATGCTTGAAATCCTGAAGGCATGACATGTTGCCTGTCATGTGCCTAGAGCAACCACTATCTACATGCCAGATGCTTTTCCCCTTGAGCTGTTGGTTGCCCTGCACATAAGATAAATCAGTTAGTATTGATTAGGAACCCAAGCCAAAGTGGTATTGGGTACCCCTTTCTCATCAAAATATTTGCATTCCTTTTTGACAAGATTTTTAAACTTTGACTCCTCATTGCTGGAGTACTTTGTCACAATAATGGGTTTTGCAGCACATTTGCTAGAAGCAGTACTGGTTTTAGAAGAACTAACTGCATTAGCAGTACTTGCATGCTTAGCAGTATTAGCCTTGTTAGAAGTAGTAACTGCATCAGCCGCAGTAACTGTGTTAGCAGTAGTAACCTTTGAAGAAGTACTAACAGTATTAGAAGCATTAATCTTCTCAGCAGTACTAACACTGGTAGCAGCAGTATTGCTCCTGGCAGCACTATCCATGTCAGCAGTATTATTGGATGTAGCAGTACTAACAGTTTTAGTGCTTCTGGGCACCCACATTTTAATACTCTCTTTTAAAACCTTTTTCTTCATTTGGCCTTTGGTTTCAACAGATTTCTTATCCACATGTTTCTTTCCAGCCTTCCTATAACCAAAAGGTTTTTGCACACATCTTTGAAAGCTCATTCTTTGGTTAATAGGATTAAAGAAACAGTACTTAGCCAAATGATTTAACTTGCCACATATGAAACATGGTTTTGGTTTGATTATCTTACTCAGATCAACTCCTTGTTTTTGAGCCCATTGATTATTCCAGTTTCTTTGATTACCTCTCTTTGTACCAGAATTTGGGCTCTCAGTTTTATTGCAAGCACACTGTTTACAAGGGCCAGGATTCACAACCGTGGTCTGTTTGTAATGGACCTTGTTAGCCTTACCTTTGGTATTCTCTATCTCTTTAGACTTGACCCAGATTTTTCCACATCCCTCATTGGTGATAATGTTGTTTTGTAAGGGTATCTCTTTACTCACAACATTATTCCTATTCTCACTAGCTTCTTTCTCAGTCAGATCCTTAACCACCACCTCATCCAAAGGATCTATCTTAAATGTTTTCTCAGACTATTCCTTTTTCTCCTTGGTCTCTAACAGGTCTGATGTAGGAGGGATATAGTTGTTGTTATAAGGAGGAGGTGTGTTGTTGTATCCAACACCAGGCTTCATCTTATCATGAATCTGAGCCTTTAGAAGAGAATCCATTGCTTTTGAGGCATATGAAAACTTTTCTATATCAAGCTTAACCTTAGCTAATTCTTCTTTTAACTTATCATTCTCTTCTTTGGACTTAGACAGTTTGGTCTCTAACTCATTCTTTTCCCACTTCCAATAGTTTGTGTCATAAGAGTGTTGAAGTTCATTGGCTTGAAAGCCTTTGATTTGTTCTTCAAACCTCTCCACTATCAACACATAATCTCTTTTGTCCTTTTCTAATCTTTTGAGGTCATCACACATGTTTTGGTTGTGATCCCTGTACCTTTTGACAATATCTATGCAAGATTGAGTACAAAGATTAGAACTTACCTCAGATGGAAGATCAGATACTTCTGCCATAAGAGCTTGATTCTGAATTGATTCCTCAGCTTGGTCACTCCAGTCAAACCCCATTCCTTGTTGAGAAACAAGGGCTTGAGCAGAGTTCTTATTTTGATTGTAGCCTTCATTCTGGGCTTGTTGGTGGTTTTTATTTGGCACACCACTTCTGCATTCTCTAGCAAAGTGTCCCTTCATGTGGCACTTATAGCATTCCACCTTTGTCTTGTCAAAACCAGCACCATCTTCTCTTCTTTGAGAGAAGTTGTTCCTCCCAGTTCTTTTAATAAACTTCTTCACCCTCATAGATAACATGGCCATCTGCCATTTAATGTCCATCTCCTCCAAGTCATCAGGGTGAATTTTTTCCAGATCATCATTAATCAAAGAGTTGTTGCTATGACTTGACAAAAAGGCTTCAAAGACAGTTTCAGTGCCTTTTTTTGAATTCACTCCACTAGCAGCACTAACTGCTTCAGGGTTGGCAGTAGTATCAGCACATGTTGATAGAAGTGTTGCATTATGAATATACCCAGTGGGCTTCTTCTTAGCTTCTACCTCTGATTCAAAAACTCTTAGATCATTATACAGATCATCTATTTCCTTCTCTTCCAGATTGTCACTCTGTCTATATGAGACAGTGTACATAGTCCATTCTTCTCCAAGAGATCTGAGGAATTTCCTGTTGATATCATCTTGCTCCATCTTCGCTCCCACAGTAGCCAGTTCACCAATAAGCTTGTTGAACCTGTCAAAAGTTTGAGTCATGGACTCATTCTTTGAAGAAGTGAAGTTCTCATACTGCTGCTTCAGAACAACCCTTTGATTTCTTTTGGTGCTTTTAGTTCCAGCAAATCTTTTCTCTAGAGCATTACAGAGAATCTGAGCATCTGTGCAGTTACAGAATTGATGTTGATATTCATTGGGGATGGCCAAGAGCAGTGTGCTCAAGGCCTTCATCTCTTTCTGTCTAATCTTCCTCTCACCATCTGTCTTTGGTGGAGATCTTTTACCATCTGGTCCAATCTGACCTTCAGTAGAGGGGCCATTCTCAATGACATCCTACATTGAGTAGTCAGTAAGGAGAATGTATTGCCTGATTCTGATCTTCCACATGTCAAACTCATTGGGTTTGAGCATTGGAACCTTAGAGACAAGAGTACTGTTTGATTCTGCAAAGTTTTCCATGATGAATGAATGAATGTTTCTGAGAGAACCGACTCTGATACCACTTGTCAGGATCGAATTCTTAACAAGGATTATAAATACTCAGAAACAATATCAAAGAAGTTTGCAGAATAACACTTTGATATTTAATGAAACAGTAAATCTGATGAATAACTTGCAAACTTGTATTGAATGATTGAAGTTACAAGATTTCACACACAACCTCAATCTTGAAGAACAAACTCTTTCAAGACGAATTCTACTTCTCCAGAATTAGGAACTATGCCTTGAGGTTGATTCTCTCTAAAATAAAAACTCAGAATTAAAATTCTATCTAACTATTCTAAGCAATCATATATATACTGAATAATAAAAGATAATTACAAAACTTAAAAAGATCTTCAAGATAATCTTCATAATTATCTCCAAGCTTTCCATGTATATCTTCAGACGCGGTCTCTTCAATATTATCTTCAGTTTATCTCAGAAGCAGTATTAATTACCTTGGAAGTATTAACTGAATCTTGGCAGCATTAACTACTAAGCAGCACTAACCTCTAGTAGTACTAACTAGCTAAGCAGTACTAACTTTGTTCAAGCAGCACTAACTTTGACTAGAAGTATTAATTCTACTAGAAGTAGTAATACCTAGCAGTATTAATCTTTGAAATCCTCGGGCAGCACTAACTCTGAACTGGCAGCATTAATGACTTAGTCACATCTTCAGTTCCCAACACCAGAGTAAAATAATATCAAACTCTGCACCAAATAATTTCTAAGTCGGGCAACCACATTACTAGCGTTTCACAATTCTTTGGTGAACGTTATTGAAACAGGAAACTAGCCCATGCCAACTCTTGACTAAACCCCACTAGCTACTCATTTTCTTCTAAAAAATAAAATGTTTCACACCTTCGCGCTTCAATCATGCACATTGAGTCTGTGTTTATCTACTATTGTCTCAGTGGTTTACACTATGTTGAGCTTTTATAAAAGCAATCATTCGTGCTTAATTCTTTCTACACTTGCACGAACACACAAAGAATTTGTTTCTTTGTCATAACATTCATAGAAATTGCCTTTGTGGTATTTCGATGATTGGATGGAAGCCCTGGGGGAGTGAACATCAAAAAGCTCCTTTATATTGTGTATTCGTTACACATAGTGACTTTGTGTTACTGATAGGCTTTTTAACTGATTCATTTGTTGATTCAGGAGTTACATGTTCTTATTTTGTCTAGATTTGAAAAGATCTGGATGATTACTTGGTTATGGATCACAGAATCAGAGGCTCAGTTTGAAAGATCAGAATGGTCAAAGACATTTCTTGGACAAAGTTTTGATGATATCGATGCTCTAATCATCAAAAAGGGGGAGAAGATAAAGAAATGTGTGATTCAAAGAAATGTTAAAGTTGAGAGAAATGTCCGGAAATAAGTGTTTGTATTGGATATGGAGAGAGATATTTCAGATTTGAAGTTTGATCAAAGTTGATAAGCGAAAGTTCAAAGAATTTCGAAAACAAGCAGATTTTGAAGAAAGTTGGATAAATCATTCAGAGTTGAAAATGAAGATAATTTCTTTCAATGTCTGAAAGAGGTTTGCTTATAACCTTGGGGGAGATTGTTACTATTTTTGAAGATCAGACGTTGGGAAGATTGTTGAAAGTTTTTGAAGACAAAGGTAAAGAAGAATTTGATTGTATTAAGGGGGAGTTTGTATATCATGTTTGTTTCAAAAGGGGAGATTACAAGAGAAGATAAAGGTTGATCAAAGGGGGAGTTATTTCAATCGAGCTTAAAGAGAGAAGATCGAATTGCTAAATCTTTTAGTAATGATCTAGATCCAAAGGGGGAGATTGTTAGAGCATAGATTTATTGGATTCAAGATCATTAAGATTGAAGACAAGATCAAGAAGTCAAAGATGGAAAAGTCAACTCTCACTGAAAGTCGAAGTCTTTTGTTAATAAAGTCAAAGTCAATGTAATTGTATTTTGTTTCCTTGTATATTGTTGGAGGTATAAATACCTCGTTTCTCTTGTAAGTAATCATAAGTAAGTTTGTGAGAGATGTACACGAATTAGAGAAGAGGCTATTGTAAACATTTCTAGTGAGAGAGTTTAGAGAGAGAAAGTTGTGAAATTGTAATCTTTGTTGTTTGAATCAATGACATATGATTTGGAATTCTCATCTTGAGTGTTTGTTAGCAATTAGAACTTGAAAAAGGGAATAACACTATCATTCCTCTATAAGTCCTAACATCAACAGCTTTTCCCGAAGGATCAGTGCTAATCTTAGTACCTGGTGCCATTGGGGTTCCAATTGGTTTGCAATTTTCCATTTTGAATTTCCGAAGAATATCAAAAATGTACTTTGATTGGTTTATAAAAATCCCCTTTGAAAACTGTTTTACTTGTAATCCGAGAAAGAAATTCATCTCTCCCATCATACTCATTTGAAATCTTGACACCATTAGATTAGAAAAGTTCTTACAGTATTTAGGATTTGTAGAGCCAAATATTATATCATCAACATATATTTGTATAAGAATGATATCGTCTTTTTCCTTTTTAATTAATAAAGTGGTATCGATTTTACCTTTTGTAAAGCCAGACTTGACCAAGAATTTTGATAATACCTCATACCAGGCTCGGGGCGCTTATTTTAAGCCATAAAGTGCTTTATCCAAGATGTAGACATGATCTGGTTTATCTGGATTTACAAAGCCTTCTGGTTGCAAGACATAGACTTCCTCCTTAAGTATGCCATTCAGAAAGGCAGTCTTCACGTCCATCTGATAGACAGTGAAGTTTTTGTGAGTAGCGTACGCTAGAAACATGCGGGTTGCTTCTATACGTGCCACTGGAGCGTAAGTCTCGTCGTAATCTATGCCTTCCTCTTGCCGGTATCTTTTGGCAACAAGTCTGGATTTATTTCGAATGACAATACCATCTTTATCCTTCTTGTTTTTGAATACCCATTTTGTACCAATGATGGATTTACCTTCAGGTTTTGGTACAAGTCGCCAGAATTTCAAGGCTTCAAACTGATTTAGCTCCTCTTGCATAGAAGTAACCCAATCTGAGTCTGCGAGAGCCTCTGATACTCGAGTTGGCTCTATCTTACTCAGAAAGGAATCACGCATACACATATTCATTGTTGCATACCTAGTTTGCACCGATTTTGATATATCTCCAATTATTTGGCTTATCAGGTGCTCTTTGGTCCATTTATGCTCATGAGGGAGCGGCGTCGATGTAGATTGATCATAGTTCTCATCTAGATATCCACTATCAACATCTTCTTATTCAACAATATTTGGGGATGCAGTTGAAGTCTCTTGTACAGAAGTTTCAGTTGGAACAACTTGTTCAGATTGTTGATAATTCATCACAGTGCAACCAACTAAAGTAGAAACTTCTGTTTCAGCATTATCAGGTACAACTTCAACTGAAGGAGTATGTGTTTGAACTTGAGTTTCTATCTGAACCAGGGGTAATAGTTCAGTTGATACGTCCGAAGTGGTTGGATGATTAGTCGCTGAATCATCAGACCTATCAACCACAACATATTTAAGAAGTTTAGATCCTAGAAACTCATCATAGAAAAATTCAAACAACAAATCTAATTCAGATAAATCCGAATTATTCTCTGTAGACTAAGGTTCAGATAAATCCGAACTAAAATGTCCAGAAGTTAAAACTCCGGTTAGAACGGGTTCTGAACTGCTTTGTTCAGAAGCCACCTCCTCATCAAATGTTACGTTGACGCTTTCAATAACAATTTCGAGCTCTTAATATAAATTCTATATGCAGTAGATGTCTGGGAGTATCCAATGAAGATTCCCTCTTCAACCTTCGGTCCGAAATTATTTAAGTTCTCTCTATCATTAAGCACAAAACACCTACGCCCAAAAACATGAAAATATTTTATATTAGGTGTACGATTATTAATCAATGCATAAGGAGTTTTACCAAACCGTCTATGAATAATTGATCGATTCTATGTATAACATGCAGTAGAGACAGCTTCTGCCCACAAAAATAGAGGTAGATCAGACTGGTTGAGCATAGTGCGAGCGTCCTCGACTAGCGTTCGATTGCGCCTTTCCACTACTCCATTCTGTTCGGGTGTTCTGGCAGCAGAGAATTGATGTGTTATCCCGACAGATTCGAGATAATCTTCTACATTCTTGTTTTTAAATTATGTGCCATTATCAGTCCTTAGAAACTTTACTGTCTTCTGCAAGTTCACTTGGGTAGTCTTCAAAAAATTGATGAGTACTTCGGGCGTCTCATCTTTTGTCCTTAGAAACTTTACCCATGTGTAACGCGAATAATCATCCACAATTACCAACACATATTTCTTTCCTCCTATGCTTTGAGTACGCATAGGACCACAAAGATCCATATGCAAAATTTCAAGCGTAGAACCTGTACTCGGTTTGGGTTTCGGCTTGTGAGTTGCCCTCTTCATTTTACCCTTTTCACATGCTGCACATAGATGTTCCTTTTCGTATCTCAGCTCAGGAAGACCTTTCACCAATCTGCCTTTGACCAATTTGTTTATATAACGGAAATTCAGGTGTGACAGCCTTCGGTGCCAAAGCCAACTTTGTTGCATTGAGGCTTTTGTCAGTAAGCAAACCTAATTGTCAGTCTGGACCTTTGAAAGATTGATGGTGTAGAGGTTGGACTTTCGAGTGTCGACTAAGAGTTCTTTGCCGTCTTCAGTACGCACCGAGCAAGTCTTAGCTTTGAAATTTACCTCTAATCCTTTGTCACAGAACTGGCCAATACTAAATAGGTTGTGCCCTAATCCTTCTACATAACTCACCTTCGTTATCGTCAGCTTATCTTGAATGTTGTCACCATATCCAAGAATTGGTGAAAATTGATCATTGCCAAAACGAACATTTCCGCTGAATTTCTCTATATAATTAGACAATAAATCCTTTTGCCCAGTCATATGCTTGGAACAGCCGCTATCCAAGTACCACATATGACGGGTCTGCACAAGAGAAATCAGGGAATAACAATTTTAGGTACCCATTTAAAAACGGGTCCTAACAGATTAGCGCAAGATTTTGGTATCCATTTAAATATGGATCCTCTTTTCTTTTGAAAACTCTTTGAAACATTTGGTTTAGAAGAATAAACATGATAAGATCCAAACCAATTATTAGAATAATGATGATAAGAAAAATCATTCCACCGATAAGTATAAGATTTAGTAGTAGTAGGAGATAATTGGAACAATTGCTTTATGGAATATCTATTGTAAGAAGTTACAAGGTTTTTATTAGTAGAAGCAACAGAACCAACTACATCAGATACACTACTATTTGATCTATTACTAGAATTATCAGGAAGTGATTCTGCCTTGTCATCAATCTTCCTTTTAGGTCGCCATTCCTTTCGTTCTTCAGATCTTTTATTTTTCACTGAAACATAAGATTTAGATCTGTTAGGAAAATCAGATTTCTGAAATTGTCTTTTTGAAAGCTTACCAGTGTTAGTCGGTTTCTGTGAGCGCCTTTTCTTTTGCTTCTTACCTTTAGCATAATAATCAGCATTCACAGAAACTGTTTCACCAACCTTAGTTGATGATTCACCAACTTCATGCACACTTGGTAACACTTGACCATTAATAACAAAAGTAGAATGACTTGGAAGTTTAGCATTAAAGTCAAACATATCAATTTCATCAATACACCCTTAATCAAAATTTAAGAAATCTTTTGCAGACGCAAATAATCATCAAAATCAGGTTCAGAAGTTTGAGGTGTTTTAGAAGATGGAGAACACACTTTAGATTCAAAATGAAAATTTGTGTTCTTTAACACCGTAGAAAATACATCTTGTGTTAGTTCACTCAAAGTTCATTCATCAGATAAAATGTTTTCTAGCTCAATTATTTTGCTTTCTAATACGAGTGGAGGAACATAAATTTTAGCTTGAACATGTTTTGCCTCCATCTCAGTAGAAGAATAACTAGCAAAGTAATGATTTAAAAGAAATTTTGGTGTTCCAGAAAGATAACTATCATTCAGTCTTTCATAACAGAATGGTAGTTGCATTTTCTTTATATTCATTCTTTTCTCATCTTCTTTTGCCTCAACCTCCTTAGATGATTTGGTGACAAATTTGGGTTTCAAACGAGGATATTTAGCAACAGCATACATAAAATTGACATTATATAAAGCTGATTGTTTTCTGATGGATTTTTCTAAGTAATGAAGATTATCATAACCTAGTCCCCATTTTTCTTTAAAATCAACTTCTTCATTAGGTGTATTCAGGAAAATAGTTTGATCTGTTTGGCCTCGAACATATAATTTTGCTTCCAAACCATTTACCTTTTTCTCTAAAGTCTTGTTCTCAACCTCCAGTTTAAATGCTTTTAGAACACATTCTTGCTTTTCTGAATCAGACTTAGAAAATTTAGTTTCAAAATCAGAAATCTTATTTTCAAAACGAACTTTTTCATTTTTAAAATCAGAAACAGATTTGTGAAGAGAATAAATCAAATCTTTGTTTCCAATAACTGCTTTGTTAAGATCAAAGATCATTTGATTTTTCTTCTCAATTCTGCTTCTTTCCTTTTTCAGTTTATTTTGAAGATCATGAAGTTCGACCATCATGGCTTCCAATTTGATCATAAAATCAGATTTAGATAAGTTCATTACCTCATCAGACGTTTCATCTTTAGAATCATCATCTTTTACTGTGTTGCCCATCAAATACATGTGGACTTCTTCTTCTTTCTCTTCCTCAACATCTGAATGATCTAACCAATATTCGTCTTCATCAATGCCTTGCCGGCTTCCTGTTGCTTGGCCAAGAGCATTTTGTTCTTGTAATATTTTGAATTACGAACCTTTGGCTTTCGACAGTCTTTAGCAAAATAACCAACCTTGCCACAGTTGTAGCACTTGATCAGATCATCAGTTTTCTTCTCAGCACCAGTATAATCATTCACAAACTTTTTTTCTTCTGGCTTTCTTTTCTCTTCATACTTCTTTCCTTCTATTCTCTCACGGTGTTCATGATTCTTTGATCCTGATGACGAATATCTCTAAGAATTAGATCCTGGCTTCTTGTAAAACTTTTTCTGAAAGGCACGAGTTAGTAGTAACATGGTGTTAGACCACAGTCTCATTGGATTCAAGATCATCCAATCTGAAGATCCAATCTGAAGCTACCGTTGAAAAGTCGCTCTCGATATAAAGTCTAATGTCGTTTGTAATAAAATATCAAAGTAATTAATGTTTATTGTTTATTTGTATTTGATGTAATTAGATATTTAGCATAACTAAATATCTAATGTTTTTAATTGTTATTAGTTAGATTGATAATATCTAAATATTAGATATTATTGTTAGTTTTATTATAGTTTATTGCAAGTGGTTGTAAGGCTAGTGTGAGTCCGTGATCGTTAACAGATAATCAAATAACAAACAAATAGAAGATAAACCAATATGTTTCAATAACAAACGATGATTACACGGTTGATTTCTTGATCAGTTTGAGTTCTCTCTGTTTTTCTCTCTTTTCACCTTTTTACTATGTGTTGTGTGTGTGTTCTTGTATTGATCGATAATAGAGAGAAAGAGATAATATCTTAAAAAGATATTATCAAAACTTAAACTAATATTAAACTAAACACATAATATCTAAATAATATCTAGATATTATAACTTTGACGCTTATTACAATTTGACCCCTAGACTTTGGTTGAGAGTGACTTTCACCATTAACTTCAGATTGCGATCTTTGTATTGGATGATCTTGAATCCAATGAGACTGTGTCTTAACAATCTCCCCCTTTGGATCAAGATCATTACGAAAAAGATTTAGCAATTTGGTCTTCTCTTTCAGCTCAGAAGATGCAATCTCTTTCTCTAGCTCAGAATGCTTTAGCAAAGTATCTTCAAAGAAAATTTATCTAAAATCAACATGTCTTCAGAATACTTTGATCTCGCAGTTCTTGGTTAGTTTTTCTCTTCTTTCATCTTGTGATATAATGGACTGAACATTTCTTTAGGCAGGCTTAAGATTCTCCCCCTTTTTGATGGAAAGTGCAACGACTTCATCAAAACTTTGAGTAAGAAATGTCTGTCAGTTGGAGCCCCTGATCCGTCAATTCAAAAGATATTCATCCAGATCTTTGCAAATCCAGACAAAATAGTCGTGTAACACCTGAATCAACTAATGAATCGGTTAACATGCCTGTCAGTAACACTAAGTCACAGTGTGTAACGAATACACATTGGAAATGAGCTGTTTGATGTTGACTCCCCCAGGGCTTCCATTTAATCATCGAAACACCACAAAGGTTATTTCTATAAACGTTATGACAAAGAAACAAATTTCTTGTGTGTTCGTGCTTGTCATAGAAAGAATTAAGCACTGATGATTGCTTATAGGCTCAAAATTTGTGTAAACCACTGAGACAACAGTAAGTTAAACACAGACTCAATGTGCATGATTGAAGTGCGAAGGTGGGGCAGACTTCCTTCTTTTCAATATCCAGATTTTCCAAATAAAAATTAGATAGCATATGTGTTGCATCCCCTTTGAAAATGTGAAACACTTTCTTTTTGAGAAGAAAATGAGTAGCTGGTGAGGTTTGATCAAGAGTTGGCATGGGTTAGTTGCCTGTTTCAATAATGATCACCAAAGAATTGTGGCAACCCGGCTCAGAAAAAGTTGGTGCAGAGTTGTGATATTCTTTTAACTATGTTCTCACACGCTCTTTCTTTTAAAACATGTTGCTCACTCTGATCACACTCTTTTCTTTTCGCTTCTCATACTCAATCACTAAGGATTAACTTCTTGGGTAGAAATCACTGGTTAAGGTGATTCCATAGAAGTTGTGTTAATTCCTAGCACAATGATTCATGTTTTCCTATGATGCACGTGATGCTCAGTGTGGTTTAACTATTTCAGTTAAAGCACAAAATTGATTTTGAAAACATTTAAAATCACACTTCCATAATATAAAATCTGATGAAAAAAATCGGGAAGTGGTTTGAACATTAAAAACAATGTTTTCTATGATTGAATGTTGTCCTTCTTTCAACCATATATGAGATTAAGATAAAGGATTATACCTTAACGTGTGATCTTTCATCTCATGAAGCTAAGCTTAAAGTCATAAAGATATGATCTTTTAAGCTTCTCTCAAACTTCTGCAAAAGTCTTAAGTCAAAGTCAAAGTAAAATTTATTCACTTAATTTGAAAAGACAAAAAGCAGTAAAACTGTTAAAGTACGAGTTCTGATCAGAAATAATCAGAAGTCATCACCTTTTACTCCCCCTGAAATTATGCATTTTAAACTTATCATTGAAAAAGATATGCATTTAAAATTTCAGAAAAGTATGTACTCCCCCTTGATGGTTGATTTCCTCTTTGGAGTATCTGAGTACAATCTTCATGTTTAGCATGGAGTAAGGTCTTTTGATCTTTGAAGTGCGAGTCCTAAACAGTTGTGTTTAGAAGTCATACTTCGTTGAAGTCCGGGTCTTGACCTGATTTACTCAAGAACCATATGTTCTTTGATGTCCGGGTCTTGAACTGTTGTGTTCAAAAGCCTTTTCTCTCCTACTCCCCCTAGACAGTAGGTACCTGCAACACAAAATCATTCCTTTTCTTTGGTATCCATTTCCAATTGGATCCAACTGTGTTAGCAAACGATTTTGGCACCCAGTGAAATTTGGGTCCGCTTTGCTTTTTAGAATCAGATAAAGAATTTGAATGATAAGAGGGAACATGAAATGTTCCAAACTAAACATCAGAATCTATACGAGAAGCAAGATCATGTTTATCATAATTTGAAAACTTTCTAGCAGACAAAGATAACTTGAAAAATTGTTGTTTTGAAAATTTCTTGCGATAATCAACAAGTTTTGGTTTAGAAAAAGCAACATCGACAATTATATCATCTTTACTAGTAGTAATCTTATTAAAGTCAGGACTAGAACATGATATAGCAGTCTCGTCAAACTCCTGTTTTGGTTGCCATTCAGATTTAACTTCAAGTCTTTTCTTGCTCATTGCTGAAAGATTTGAAACTTGTGAGTTAGACTTTTGAGCAACAAACGAATGCTTCTTCTTCGGATTACAAGTAGTGTTCGGTTTCTGTGAATTCTTAGATATAATCTTACCTTTAGCATTTTTAGCTTTCACAGAGATTGACTTATCAACTTTCGTTGATTTTGCACTGTTAACAGGCATACTGGTTTTTTCCAAAGGTTTCACAACAATAGCTGAATGGTTAGGAAGTT
This sequence comes from Arctium minus, assembly GCA_954870635.1. NCBI lineage: Eukaryota > Viridiplantae > Streptophyta > Magnoliopsida > Asterales > Asteraceae > Arctium > Arctium minus. The sequence goes on along the minus strand of OX941080.1, from coordinate 36,115,909 downwards.
TAGCATTAAAATCAAGTTGTTCAAAACAACCATCTAAACCACCGTCAGAGTTAAGAAAATCAAACCCTTCGTTTGTTAAACCAAACATGTCATCAGATTTTGAAGCCTTTGTAATAACAACATTTTTCATAACGGTTGAAAAATCTTTTTGTTGAATCTCAATCAAAAGTCTTTCATCTGATAAAGAGTTCTCGAGTTCAGAAATTTTACTTTCTAAAACGAGAGAAGGGACATAAATTTTACCTATAACAGGCTTCGCCTCCATCTCTTTTACAGAATAACTTTGAAAGTAGTCAGTTGAAAGAGATTTCTTTTCATTATTTGGATAGTCATAGCTATTATTCAACTTCGCATAATAAAATGGAAGGTGAACTTTAGATGACTTCTTCCGTTTTTCAATTTCATTGGCTTCATCCTCCTTTGATAGTGTAGTATTAAAAACTTGAAGTTTAGAGATTCAGTGAGAAACTAGCATAGAGGTATAATCATAAAGTGTAGGGACTTCAGTTATACCCTTTTTAAGGCAATGAGGTTTCACATAACTGATTCCCCAATGTTCTTTATTCTTTTTCGGTTTGTTAAGATGAATGGTTTGCTCACTTTGACCTAATGGGTATAACTTCTTTTCCAAATCATCTAATTTTGCAATTAAAGTCTTATTTTCTTCAGTACTTGAAGAATGCATTTTCTTAAGCTCATATAAATCAAGCTCACTCTTTCTTAGTTTAGACTTGAGTTCATAATTCTCTTTTAGAATTATAGTCTGTTCTTTTACGTTGGTGTCAAAGTTTGTATGTAAAACCTCAACTAATATTTTCTTCTCAACAATTTCATTGCTAAGCTTCTGTATCAATTGGTTTTTGTCAGTTATAACACCATTTTCTCGCTCAAGATTAGATTCCAACTCTTCTTGTTTTAAACTCATGGTATGCATTTTATTCATGAAATCTGAGTACAATAAATCACATACCTCCTCTTCTTCATTATCTGAATCAGCTTCAGCATCTGATTCCATCTTGCCCATCAAGCACATATTGACGGCTTCATCTTTTTCTTCATCTTCTTCTTCCTCGTCTGAGTGATCGAGCTAGTATTCATCCTCAGCCATCAGTGCCTTGCCAACCTCCTGTTGCTTTGCAAGAAGCATCTTGTTCTTGTAGTAATCGGAGTTTCTGACTTTTGATCTTCGGCAATCCTTGGCAAAGTGACCTGTTTTGCCACAGTTGTAGCACGTAGGTGGTTCGGACTGACTGGATCCTTCGTCCTTGTACTTTCTTTCTTCCGGTTTCCTCTCCTCTATTCTCTTCCCTTCAGACTGATACCTTCTCTCTTCAGATTTCTTCTCCTCTAATCTCTTTCCTTCAAACTTCTTCCCTTCATACCTACTACCTTCAACCCTTTCCTTATGAGCGTAGTTGTTGGGTCCAGAAGAATACCTCTGACTATTTGATGTTGGTTTTTTGTAGAAATTTTTCTGAAAAGCATTTGTCAGCATTAGCATTGCTTGCTTCAGTTGTTCAATTTCATCTGAGTCAGAGATGGCATCAGCTTCAACTTCTTCTGATTCATACACAATCTTCTTGTTCTTCTTCTTGACTACAAGAGCGACTGTGTCTTCAACTCTCTTTCCTTTTCTCTTCTCTTCTAGAATTTCATCCACCTCTTCTTCATTATGTTTGAGGGTTTCATACACCTCATGAAGTGGAATCTCATTCAGATTCTTTATCTGCTTCATCTGCATGGTAAATCTTTTCCATTCCGGTTGTACAATACTCAGGAATTTTATATTCAGCTCGATTTGAGATTTGTTGACCTTGTTCTTGCTCAGTTCGTTTAGCAAGGTCACGAATCTATCATATGTTCCTTCTAGAGTCTCTCCAGTTCTGCCTTTAAATTCTTCAAAACTGTTCAGGCAGTTAGAGATTTTAAGTTGGTTCCCAACCTTCGAACCCAGCATCATCTTCTCTAGTTGATCCCACATTTGTTTGCCGGAGGCCTTGTAGCTGTCAATCTTTACGTAGATTTCGTTCGGAATCCCTTGTAGAATGTATGACTTAGCCAATCTGTCTCCTTTTGCTCTTAACTTATTATCACCTGTTAGTTCCTCATATGTAAGAGCAAGTCTTTCTTCTTCAGTTCCTTCTGAAGGTTCCCTATATTTTGTTTCCATAAGGCCTTCTTCTAAGGATTGTCTGATGAAATCACCCAAATCCTGTCTTTCGATGAAGTTCAGGAACCGATCCTTCCACTGTTCGTATTCTCCTCTAAAGAGAACTGGTGGCTTGGTGTCAGTTCCGATTGCAAGGGCTTCTCTGGATATCATTATGAATAAAGTTCTAAGTCTGGAAAAACTTTGCGTTTTGAGAAGGTTTGCGCGAGAGGTTGATTGCGCAAAGTGAGGTTCGACCGGTAAGATGTAAAGAACCGGTAAAATTTTCGACCGGTAAAACTGATTGACCGGTAAAAAGATTGGACCGGTAAAATGCTCGACCGGTAAAATTTTCTTTCGACCGATAAACAAACAATTTTATATTAGAGTTAAATGTGATTGGTGGAATTGATGTGAGTGGACCGAAATGAAATTTTGTATGAGAGTTAAATGTGAGAGTGGACCAAAATGTGAGAATTCACGATATGGAAGAGTTTCTAATTACAAGTGATTTTAATTAAATGTGAAAGGTGGCTGCCACGTGAGTGTGTTGGTTTGCATGTAATTTAAATGTGATGGTCGACACGTGTGTTGTTTGCATGAGAGTTTGCATGAGAGTTAAATGTGAGTGGACCGAAATGCAAATCTCTCTTATACCGAAATGTTTGACCGAAACAATTTTCTAAATGACCGGTACTGGGGTGAAATGTTTGACCGGGAAGGAGATGTTTGACCGGAAGAAGTGGGTTTTGACCAGGAAAGGTTTGACCGGGATTAGGTGTGTGAGATTCGATCGGGAAACAAACAATTCGACCGGGAAATGTTTGATCGGTACAAAGAGGGTTTCGACCGGAAGTGTGAAGACCGGAAGGTTGATTTGACCGGGATAAAAGAGGTAACCTTCGACCGATAAAATTCCAAGTTCGACCGGTAAATACAAACCTTCGACCGATATAACAACAACCGATAGTAAAAGACCGATATAATGTAAATTTCCTTTGACCGATATAATGTAAAAGACCGATAACAATGGATCGATATATAGCAAAGGACCGGTACGCTTAAGACCGATAGAATAAAGACCGATACGTCGTCTTCTTCGATTAATCGACCTGTAACTCTAAAATTAACCCAACTAGAGGTCGATTTAAAGCACCAAATTTTGACAATATCTTCTCCTTATCAATAACAACAATACACAACCTTTTGATTTCGAAAATAACCGCAAAATCAAGTTTTGATCTAAAGATCAGTGTTCTTCAAAAATGAAGAACACAGAGAGTTGAAAATTTTGATTTTGAATCTGGATCAGCTCTGATACCAATTTTGAGTCCGTGATCGTTACCAGATAATCAAATAACAAACAAATAGAAGATAAACCAACATGTTTCAATAACAAACGATGATTACACGGTTGATTTCTTGATCAGTTTGAGTTATCTCTGTTTTTCTCTCTTTTCACCTTTTTACTATGTGTTGTGTGTGTGTTCTTGTATTGATCTATAATAGAGAGAAAGAGATAATATCTTAAAAAGATATTATCAAAACTTAAACTAATATTAAACTAAAAACATAATATCTAAATAATATCTAGATATTATAACTTTGACGCTTATTACAATTTGACCCCTAGACTTTGGTTGAGCGTGACTTTCAGCATCAACTTCAGATTGCGATCTTCGTATTGGATGATCTTGAATCCAATGAGACTGTGTCTTAACAGTTAGTGTGTCTAAGAAGCTTGAGATCATATCAAATCTCAACAACTCTCTCAGATCAAAGATAATCGACACACATAAAAACACACACAAAAGGTGTAAAACAGAGAACACCTCTAGAGCTTGAAAAGATCAAACCTTGTAACCATTGTTATTAATCAATACAGGTTGGTAAATCATTTATGTGTTGTTTGATATAAAACTTGATAAACATTGTGGACCGACAATTGGTATCAGAGCCTGATAATAGATCAAAATCAAGTTTTAAATCTATCGACTCTGTGTTCTTGTTTTCAAAATCATTTTCGAGATTTTGAGTGTTTTAGATGTTAAAATCGATCAATTTGTGATCGATATACATGCTAAATTGAGTTGTTGTTGTTTGATTTCAGTTTAAAGCTTAAATCGAGTTCCATTTTGGTGATTTTGTGTCTGAGTTCGAGTTTGAAAAAGTTACTGTGCCATCAATTTTATCTTCGAAAAAGTGATTTTTATCGAGATCAAGAGGTCACAAACTGTTCTAGAAGTGTTTTTAGTCATATTGGTAGAGTTTGGTACTGCTAATCGACGTAGAAACAGGTTTTAGTTGATTTTCGAAGTACAGGACGAACTCGCGCAAACACAGGGAAGAACTCACGCAAATTGAACTTTGCGTGACACACTTTGCGCAACACACTGAACACGCAAAGTCTACTTTGCGCCACCCACGTTAAACGCAAAGCCCACTTTGCGCTACCAACTGATCACGCAAAGCCCACTTTGTGCCACTCAAAGCTCATGCAAAGCTCTACTTCACGAAACGCAAACCTTGAATCAGTTCACTCAAACCAACAACTCAAGCAAACCTCAGTTTGCGCAACCCTCTCATCACGAGAACCCTCAAGTTTCGCGGCCAACGTCTCACGTGAACATCAATTTTCGCGACACTCTAGTCACGCAAACCTTAACTCTCGCTACCAACACATCACGCAAACCTCAGTTCGCGTGATCAACTCCTCACGAAAAGCACAACTTCACTTTGCGCCAACTCCTTGAAACGCAAAGCTCAACTTCGCGTTACGTACAGCTTACGCAAACTTCAATTAGCGCGATCAACTTGAAACACAAAGCTTCAGTTTACGCGACCCACTCTTCACGCAAACCTCATTTGCACCACCTTCTAAAAACGCAAAGTTTTCCAGACTTCGATCTTTTTATTCAGAAGGACATCTAGAGAAGCCCTTGCAATCGGAACTGACACCAAGCCACCAGTTCTCTTTAAAGGAGAATACGAACAGTGGAAAGATCGGTTCCTAAACTTTGTTGACAGACATGAGTTGGGTGATTTCATCAGGCAATCGATAGAAGAAGGGGTTATGAAACCAGTTATGACGACTCGTATGGTTGGAACTGTGCCAACACAGATTGAACTTAAGTATCATGAGCTCGAAGATGATAATTTAAAGAGAGCAAAAGGTGATAAATTAGCTGTTGGGAACTGAAGAATTTATCAAGTGTAGTTAATGCTGCTGGAACAAAGTTAATGTTGCTCTTCAAAATTAATACTGCTGGAGTTACTACTGCTCAGAGTATTAATGCTGCTTATGATTAGTACTGCTTATATGATGGAGATCTGTATGGAAAGGATGACAGCTGGATAAACTGAAGATATTCATGGAAGCTTAGAGATAATGATGGAAGATATTCTGAAGATATTTTATTAATTGTAATTAGCTTTTATCTTCAGTATATATATAGTATTGTTCATAATTGTTAGATAACTTTTGAAATTAATAGTTCATTCTAAGTTTTTGTTTTTAGAGAGAATCAACCTCAAGGCATAGTTCCTAATTCTAGAGAAGTAGAATTCGTCTTGAAAGAGTCTGTTCTTCAAGATTGAGGTTGAGTGTGTAATCTTGTGATTTTAATCATTCAATACAAGTTTACAAGTTGTTAATCATACTCACTGTTTGTTTACTGTTACATTGAATATCAAAGTGTTATTCCGCAACTTCTTTGATATTGTTTCTGAGTATTTATAATTCTTGTTGAGAATTCAATCCTGATAAGTGGTATCAGAGCCAGTTCTCTCAGAAACAACTATTCTTTCATCATGGAAAACTTTGCAGAATCAAACAGTACTTTGGTCTCTAAGGTCCCAATGCTCAAACCCAGTGAGTTTGACATGTGGAAGATCAAAATCAGGCAATACATTCTTCTCACTGACTACTCAATGTGGGATATCATTGAGAATGGTCCTTCTGAAGAAGGAAGGATTGGACCAGATGGGAAAAGACCTCCACCAAAGACAGATGGTGAGAGGAAGATCAGACAGACAGAGATGAAGGCCTTGAGCACTCTGCTCTTGGCCATCCCCAATGAATATCAACATCAATTTTGCAACTGCACTGATGCTCAGATTCTCTGGAATGCTCTAGAGAAAAGATTTGCTGGAACTAAAAGCATCAAAAGAAATCAAAGAGATGTTCTAAAGCAGCAGTATGAGAACTTCACTTCTTCAAAGAATGAGTCTATGACTCAAACTTTTGATAGGTTCAACAAGCTCATTGGTGAACTGGCTACTGTAGGGGTGAAGATGGAGCAAGATGATATCAACAGGAAGTTCCTAAGATCTCTTGGGGATGAATGGACTATGTACACTGTCTCATATAGACAGAGTGACAATCTGGAAGAGAAGGAACTTGATGATCTATATAATGATCTAAGAGTTTTTGAAACTGAGGTAGAAACCAAGAAGAAGCCCACTGGGTATATCCACAATGCTGCACTTCTATTAGCATCTACTGATACTACTGCCAACCCTGAAGCAGTTAGTGCTGCCAGTGGAATGAATTCAGAAAAAGGCACAGAAACTGTCTTTGAAGCCTTTTTGTCCAGTCACAGCAACAATTCATTGATTAATGATGATCTGGAACAACTTCACCCTGATGACCTGGAGGAGATGGACATTAAATGGCAGATGGCCATGTTATCTATGAGGGTGAAAAAGTTTATTAAAAGAACAGGGAGAAACAGCTTCTCTCAAAGAAGAGAAGATGGAGCTGGGTTTGACAAGACAAAAGTGGAATGTTATAAGTGCCACATGAAGGGACACTTTGCTAGAGAGTGCAGAAGTGGTGTGCCAAATAACAACCACCAACAAGCTCAGAATGGAGGCTACAATCAAAACAAGAACCCTGCTCAAGCCCTTGTTTCTCAACAAGGAATGGGGTTTGATTGGAGTGATCAAGCTGAGGAAGCCATTCAGAATCAAGCTCTTATGGCAGAGGTGTCTGATCTCCCCTCTGAGGTAATTTCTAATCTTTGTACTCAATCTTGCATAGACACTGTCAAAAGGTACAGGGATCACAACCAAAACATGTGTGATGACCTCAAAAGATTAGAGAAGGACAGAAGAGATTATGTGTTGATAGTTGAGAGGTTTGAAGAACAAATCAAAGGCTTTCAAGCCAATGAGCTTCAACATTCTTATGACACAAACTATTGGAAGTGGGAAAAGAATGAGTTAGAGGCCAAACTGTCTAAGTCCATAGAAGAGAATGATAGGTTGAAAGAAGAACTATCTAAGGTTAAACTTGACATAGAAAAGTTTTCATATGCTTCAAAAGCAATGGATTCTCTTCTAAAGGCTCAGATTCATGATAAGATGAAGCCTGGTATTGGATACAACAACACACCCCCTCCTTACAACAACAACTATATCTCTCCTACTTCAGACTTGTTAGAGACCAAGGAGAAAAAGGACTTGTCTGAGGAAGCCTTTAAGATAGATCCGTTGGATGAGGTAGTTGTTAAGGATATGACTGAGAAAGAAGCCAGTGAGAATAGGAACAATGCTGTGAGTAAAGAGATACCCTTAGAAAACAACATTGTTACCAATGAGGGAGGTGGAAGGATCTGGGTTAAGTCTAAGGAGAAGACCAAAGGAAAGGATAACAAGGTCCATTACAAACAAACCACTGTTGTGAATCCTGGACCTTGTAAACAGTGTGCTTGCAACAAATCTGAGAGCCTAAATTCTGGTATAAAAAGAGGTAACCAAAGAAACTGGAATAATCAATGGGCTCAGAAACAAGGAGTTGATCTGAATAAAATAATCAGACCAAAACCTTGTTTCATATGTGGTAAGTTAAACCATTTGGCTAAGCACTGTTTCTTTAACCCTATTAACCAACAGATGAACTTTCAAAGATTTGTGCAAAAACCTGTTGGTTATAGGAAGGCTGGAAAGAAACATGTGGTTAAGAAATCTGTTGAAACCAAAGGCACCATGAAGAAAAGGGTTTTAAAAGAAAGTATTAAAATGTGGGTGCCAAGAAGCACTAAAACTGTTAGTACTGCTGACAGGGATAGTGCTGCTAGAAGCATTACTGCTGCTACCAGTGTTAGTACTGCTGAAAATATTAATGCTGCTAATACTGTTAGTACCTCTTCAAAGGTTAATACTGCTAACACAGTTACTGCTGCTAACACAGTTACTACTTCTAACAAGGTTAGTACTGCTAAGCATGCAAGTGCTGCTAATGCAGTTAGTACTTCTAAAACCAGTACTGCTTCTAGCAAATGTGTTTCCAAACCCATCATTGTGACAAAGTACTCCAGAAATGAGGAGTCAAAGTTTAAAAATCTTGTCAAGAAAGAATGTAAATATTTTGATGAGAAAGGGGTACCCAAGACCACTTTGGCTTGGGTTCCTATTTCATACTAACTGATTTATCTGATGTGCAGGGCAACCAACAGCTCAAGGGGAAGAGCATATGGCATGTTGATAGTGGTTGCTCTAGGCACATGACAGGCAACATGTCATGCCTTCAGGATTTCAAGCATATCAATGGAGGACATGTTGCATTTGGAGACAATCTTGCAGGTGGAAAAATAAGTGGAAAAGGTAATGTCACAAAAGGTAAGATGACATTTGAGGATGTCTACTATGTTGATCAGTTAAAGTACAACCTGTTAAGTGTATCACAGGTTTGTGACAAACAACATAGTATATTATTTACAAATACAGAATGTATGATCCTTGCTCCAGGATTCAAGGTAGTTGATGAAAGCATGATACTACTTAGAACTCCAAGAAAGGACAATGTTTACTGTCTAGATATGGACAATGTTTCAAGTGATTCATCCCTAAACTGTCTTGTTTCAAAAGCTTCTGTGGATGAATCCTCTCTTTGGCACAGAAGGATGTGTCACATGAATTTCAAGACAATGAACAAACTTGTTAAAAACAACCTTGTAAGAGGTTTACCATCAAAAGTCTTTTCATGTGATGATCATTGTGTTGCTTGTCTTAAAGGCAAACAGCATAAAACTTCTCATAAGACCAAAGAGTTAAATTCAATTTCTTCTTGCCTCCAGTTATTACATATGGATTTGTTTGGCCCTACAAATGTGATGAGCATAGGGAAGAAATCATACTGCTTAGTTATTGTTGATGATTACTCTAGATTTACTTGGGTATATTTTCTAAGGACTAAGGATGAGACAAGTGGACTGATCAAATCCTTTATTCTAAGAATTGAAAACCAGACTAATCAAAAAGTAAAAGTCATTAGATCAGACAATGGGACTGAATTTAAAAATCTTGATCTAAACACCTTTTGTGAAGAAAAAGGAATTGAGAGACAATATAGTGCCCTAGGACTCCTCAACAGAATGGAGTTGCTGAGAGAAGAAATAGGACACTAATAGAGGCTGATTCAAAACTGCCAATTACCTTCTGGGCTGAAGCAGTTAATACTGCCTGTTATGTCCAAAACAGAGTTCTAGTGGTCAAGCCAAAGAACAAGACCCCATATGAGCTTTTAAATAAAAGAAAACCCTTTATTGGATTTTTCAAACCTTTTGGGTGTCCTTGTACAATTCTCAATACCAAATCTCACTTAGGTAAGTTTGATACCAAAGCAGATGATGGATTTCTTGTTGGTTACTCATCTCAGAGTAAGGCTTACAGAGTTTTTAACTCTTCTTCTAGAATAATTGAAGAAAGTGACAATGTCAAATGCAATGAGAACACACCAAATCCTATTGGGTCTGGTCCTCAGTGGCTGTTTGACATTGATTCACTGACTAACTCTTTTGGTATCAGTAGTGATGATTATGCAGGTTCAGGGAGTGGAGGATCAGGGACTACACAAGTTCAAGACAACATATCTCAATCTGTGATCTTTCCCATACCTACATTGGATCCTGTTGAAGACTGTGAAAAGGAACCATCTACTGAACCAAATCAGAGTGAAGAAAATAAAGAACCTGAAGTAGCTGCTGAAATCACCTCAGTTGTGTTGAATGACTCAAATCTAGAGGTTGGACTCAATGAAGAGTCTAGTCATCACACCAGAACTCAAAAGAATCATCCTCCTCAGTTGATAATAGGAGATATCTCTTCTCCTATGATGACTAGAAATCAAAGCAGGCTGCAAGAGATGCAAGACCAACAACATACAATGCTTTCTTGCTTTCTATCCCAGCTTGAGCCTAAGAAGGCACATGATGCTATGAAAGAGTCCAGTTGGATAGAAGCCATGCAAGAAGAGCTACTGCAATTCAAGCTGAAAGATGTTTGGGATCTGGTAGACCTTCCTAAAGGCCAAAGAGCAATAGGCACAAAATGGGTCTTCAGGAATAAGAGAGATGAAAGAGGCATAATAATAAGGAATAAAGCAAGGTTGGTGGCTCAAGGGTATACACAAGAAGAGGGAATAGATTATGAAGAAGTATTTGCACATGTGGCTAGGATAGAAGCAATTAGATTATTCCTGGATTATGCTTCTTATATGAAATTCAAAGTTTATCAAATGGATGTAAAAAGTGCATTCTATATGGCTCAATTGAAGAAGAAGTATATGTCTGTCAACCACCAGGGTTTGAAAACCCAAGCTATCCAGACAGGGTATACAAATTGAAGAAAGCACTTTATGGACTGCATCAAGCTCCAAGAGCATGGTATGACACTTTGTCATCCTATCTCTTGGAAAATGGCTTTGAAAGAGGAGTCATTGATAAGACTCTGTTCATCAAGAGAAAGAAGAAAGATATCTTGCTGGTCCAAATCTATGTGGATGATATTATCTTTGGATCCACAAGAGACAACATGTGCAAGGAGTTTGAGGAACTAATGCATCAAAGGTTCAAAATGAGTTCCATGGGGGAACTTACTTTCTTCCTTGGACTCCAAGTTCAGCAGAAGTCAGATGGAATTTTTATCTGTCAGTCCAAGTATGTGCAGGACATTCTAACCAAGTTTGGTTTCTCAGATTCAAAACCTGCCAGCACACCTATGGAGACACACAAGCAGATAACAACAGATCTTGAGGGGGAGGATATGGATGTTCATCATTATAGATCCATGATTGGCTCTCTCATGTATCTTACAGCCTCTAGGCCAGACATAATGTTTCCAGTCTGTGTATGTGCAAGATTCCAAGTTAGGCCAAAGCAATCACACTATCAAGCGGTTAAGAGGATATTCAGATATCTCAAAGGGCAACCCAGATTGGGACTTTGGTATCCTCATGATTCATCATTTGACCTACTTGCATACTCAGACAGTGATCTAGGTGGAGCAAACTTGGACAGAAAATCTACTTCTGGAGGATGCCAGTTTTTGGGTGTAAGACTAGTGTCATGGCAGTGCAAGAAACAAACCACAGTGTCCACATCTACAACAGAGGCAAAGTACATAGCAGCTGCAAGTTGCTGTTCTCAAGTCTTATGGATTCAGAATCAAATGCTGGACTATGGGGTAACCTTTCTACACACTCCAATTTTTATTGATAATAGCAGTGCTATTAGCATTGTTAATAATCCTGTCAAGCACTCAAAGACAAAGCACATTGAAATCAGGTACCACTTTATAAGAGACTGCAATGAAAAGAAACTTATTCAAGTTGTAAAAGTTCATACTGCTAACCAGTTTGCTGATCTATTCACCAAAGCATTTGATGTGGGTAGATTCACTTTCTTGGTGACAAGTGTAGGAATGATCAACTCTGAATAAGCTCCTACTTAAAAAGTGGTTCCATACCTGTATATTGTTTATTCTTGGTGGTCTTAATCTTCTTTTTCAGGAAAAGTATAGCAGTACTCAGTCCTTCACAAAGCTTAAAAGTGTAAGTATGATTAATACTGCCAGTACAGTTTTAGTACTGCCAGTACAAAGTTAATACTGCTTGTTAGTTAATACTACTAGTGGTTAATACTGCTTGTTAGTTAATACTGCTAGTGGTTAATACTGCTTGTTAGTTAATACTGCTAGTGGTTAATACTGCTCTCAGTTAATACTGCTTGTTAGTTAATACTGCTAGTGGTTAATACTGCTTGTTAGTTAATACTGCTAGTGGTTAATACTGCTCTCAGTTAATACTGTTAGTTAGTTAATACTGCTAGTAGTTAATACTTCTCTAGGTTAATACTGCTTATGTCCCGAATACTATAAATACCCTTTGCCCGCCTAAAAGTTCATAACGACCCTTTGTATACTGTTCACTGTCTCTCTAATCACTTCTTCTCTCGAGCTCTTCAGCAAGTTTCAGGAAAAAATACTCAAGTTCAGATGGCATCCATGGTGTTCGTTGATGAGCATAATGAAATCGCGATGCTACAAAAGCCAAAACAAGCGGCCGGATTCCACCAAATTGTGGATTTCCTTAAATCAAGCCACATTGCGCATGCTCTTACCATCTCACCAACAATTTATATAGAGCATCAGAGGCAATTCTGGGCAAATGCCACCATTGTTGCTGAAAATGGTGTGCAAATGATCAAGACAAGGGTCTGTGAAAAACCCTTAACAGTCACTGAAGAGATGATATGCATCTGTCTACATCTAGACGATGCTGCAGGTATAACCTCTATTCCCAATGAGGAATTATTCTCAACTTTGTCAAGAATGGGGTATGAAGGCCAGTTGGGTGGTTTTAAATTTTCAAAGGCTTAATTTTATACCCAATGGCGTTTTCTTGTTCATACCTTAATGCATTGTATTTCTAAAAAGACTACTGGATGGAGTGAGTTCAGCAGTACTATTGCTTATGCTTTGGTCTGCTTGGCCACTGCCAGAAAGTATAACTTTTCTCAAATGATTTTCAGTGATCTGGTTTCAAACCTGGGAAATAAAAGGAGTTTCTACATGTACCCAAGGTTTGTACAGACATTTATTACTAATGAATTGACGGATATACCTCGCTTTGATGGGATATATGTACCTAAACCCCCTAAAGGCAAGGTTTTCTCAAATATGAGAAGATCTGCTAGGGACTCGGAAGGAGTTGACACCCCATTGTTCTCTACAATGATGGTGGTGTCCCACACTAATGAAGGTATGGAAGCAGGGTCAAGGCCCCCATTAGACCATCCCACTGCTAGCCAATCACAACCTTCCCACTCTAAATCAATTCCCCAGTCTCTTCTTGATAAACCAACTTCTCCCATAACCCAAACTTATTCAAGGAAAAAGGTAAAGAAGGCTCCTTCCCTTCTTGTACCTTCACCCACTAAGCCTTTAAACCCTCTAAGGGAGGATTCTCCTTTAAAGTATATCTACAGGGAAACCACAGGGGTGTCTCCCAACCCCAAGGAGGTGCTCACTGAGGAGAGGGTTGAGTATATGGGTGCTGAGGCTGCCACTACTTCTGCTAACACAGAGGAGGACAGTGGTAACATAAATAAGACCTCCCCCATGGCAACTTTGAATGAGCAATCATTCAAAGGTCCCAGGTGCCAAGAAACCACAGGAGTGGATAGTGCTTCTGCTAGGCAGAAGGCTTCCACTACAAAAAGATCCCATGATCCTTCAAAAGAGGGTAACACTTCTGGAGAAGGTGAGGACAGATATAACTACCAGGAATTGATGGATGCTATGGGAAACATCAACCTAGATGTCATTCAACAAGGAAAAGCCATAGAAGAGATGAAGCTAGTGATCTTTTCACAACAAGTACAGATTGCCAAGTTAAAGAAAATGGTGACAAAGCTTGTGCAGAAGAAGAGGAGAAAACAGTATGTGTTGAGGAAGAGGCCAACTGATAAAGATGCTTCCAACAAGGGGGAGAAAGAGACTGAAAAAGAGAAAGAAAGGTCTTCTGAAAAAGCAGTTGAGGGAGTTGAAGTTGAGGGGGAGAAAGAGGAAGGAATAGAAGCAGAAACAGTTAATGCTGCTGAGGAAAAAGTAGCAGCAGAAAAAGTAGCAGCAGAAACAGAAGCAGCAGAAACAGGGCTCTCTGTAGAGGAAATAGAGATAGCAGAAACTTTGATTAAAGCCAAGAATGATACTCCTAAGGCTACTCAAAAGGCCAAGGGAGTAGTCATCAATGAAGGAGGAATGTCACAGAAGGGAAAAGAAAAAGCAACTTTAAAGGAGACAAAGGAAAAAGGGAAGGAAAAGATGGTTGAAGCTGAACTGCCTGCAAAGAAGAAGACTCAGATTGAAATGGATGAGGCAATAGCAAAGCAGCTTCAAGATCAAATGGAAAAGAAGGAGCAGATTCAAACAGAAACAGATAGAGAACTTGCAAAGCTCATGGCTAGAAAGTTAAATGCAGAATATCAGAAAAGCATAAAAGAAGCAGCTCAGGCCAAGAAACTTCAAGTCAAAAAGATGCCAATTCAAAAACAGAAACAGAAAAGACAACCCTCCAAGACATTTTTGGCCAATCAGGAAAGAAGAAAAATGATAAATTTCCTGAAAGGTGCAATTGGTGTCAAGGGGGAGATGTTCACCAACATGGCATACACTCAGGTTGAGGAGTTGTACCAGAAAGAGATGGCTAAGCTTCAAGGGGATTCAGTCCAAAGGGAAGAGGCTGAGAGAAGAATGAAGGAAAGGCATGACCTTAACATTCAAAAACCATTCCCTGAGGAGACCACACCCTCAAAAGACAAAGCTGAAGAGATGAAGGAAGAACCTGAGAGTGTTGGTGTAGAAGCCAATTGCTTCCAAAAGGCAGCCTAAAAGGCCTAGAATGGAAGAAACAGTAGAAACTACAGCAGAACCTTCAGCTGTACCTTTAGCAGAATCAGTGCAAAATCTAGAGCAGTCTAATAAGCAAACTGATGAGAGTATGGATCTGTACATGACCGTAGTAGAACCTATGAAGGCTGTTCCAATCTCCATGAAAGCTCCAGAGATCATCTTCTGGGACATTCTAAGAGATAGTGGAAAGAATTTCTTCAGAATCAAAAGAGTAGGTGGTACATTTGAAGCATATTCAACATGGGGGAGAGTTATCAGAAGCTGTTCAAGAGCAGATATAGAGGAAATGTACAAAGTGGGGATGAAACTCTATGAGCCTGTGTTGAAAGGTACTGAAGAAAATATTGTCAAAGTGGCAATGGAATACTTATGTATGATGTTTGATCCAGAGAAGGTGGTGCATAGGATTAAAGATCTTCATCATGAGTATGTGTTCAAAAAGATTGATCATTGGATACTCTTTGAAAATTGTGGTGTGTACATGATTACAATTGATAAATGTTATCATGAATACTACCTAGTTGACAAAATATATGATCATAGCAAGCAGAAACTTGAAGGGATGCTGAAAGCTAAGCTAGTATGTACTAAGAATTCAGAAATGGCCAGAATTGTGGTGAGAAGAACTATCAATCAAAGTCTGGGCCTAGATCCAAATTTGGGCAATTAAACCTGAGGTGTTGAAAGCATCTTGAAGATCAGATCTGAAGAACTTGACTTCTCTTTGTAAAAGTCAAGTTAGGGGGAGATTGTTGGGAACTGAAGAATTTATCAAGTGTAGTTAATGCTGCTGGAACAAAGTTAATGCTGCTCTTCAAAATTAATACTGCTGGAGTTACTACTGCTCAGAGTATTAATGTTGCTTATGATTAGTACTGCTTATATGATGGAGATCGGTATGGAAAGGATGACAGCTGGATAAACTGAAGATATTCATGGAAGCTTAGAGATAATGATGGAAGATATTCTGAAGATATTTTATTAATTGTAATTAGCTTTTATCTTCAGTATATATATATAGTATTGTTCATAATTGTTAGATAACTTTTGAAATTAATAGTTCATTCTCAGTTTTTGTTTTTAGAGAGAATCAACCTCAAGGCATAGTTCCTAATTCTAGAGAAGTAGAATTCGTCTTGAAAGAGTCTGTTCTTCAAGATTGAGGTTGAGTGTGTAATCTTGTGATTTTAATCATTCAATACAAGTTTACAAGTTGTTAATCATACTCACTGTTTGTTTACTGTTACATTGAATATCAAAGTGTTATTCCGCAACTTCTTTGATATTGTTTCTGAGTATTCATAATTCTTGTTGAGAATTCAATCCTGACATTAGCAAAGTCATACATTCTACAAGGAATTCGAAACGAAATCTATGGAAAGATTGACAACTATAAAGCATCGGGCAAAGAGATGTGGGATCAGCTACAGAAGATGGTGTTGGGTTCAAAGGTTGGGAATCAGCTCAAACTTTCCAACTGCCTAAACAATTATGAAGAATTTAAAAGCAGAAGTGGAGAGTCTCTAGAAGGAACTTATGATAGATTTGTGACCTTGCTAAACGAACTAAGCAAGAACAAGGTCACCAAATCTCAAATCGAGCTGAACGTCAAATTCCTAAGTATTCTACAGCCGGAATGGAAGAGATTTGCCAGACAGATGAAGCAAATCAAGGATCTGAATGAGATTCCACTTCATGAGGTGTATGAAACCCTCAAACAAAATGAAGAAGAGGTGGATGAAATTCTAGATGAAAAGAGGCAGAAAGTAAAGACAGTTGAAGACACAGTTGCTCTTGTTGTCAAGAAGAAGAAGAACAAGACGATTGTGTATGAATCAGAAGAAAATAAAGCTTATGCAAACTCTGACACGGATGAAAATGAACAACTGAAGCAGGCTATGCTCTTGCTGACAAATGCTTTTCAGAAGAAGTTCTACACGAATCCAAGTTCAAACAATCAGAGGTATTCTTCTGGTCCTAACAACTATGTCCACAAGGAAAGGGTTGAAGGAAATAGATATGAAGGAAAGAAGTTTGAAGGGAAGAGAATAGAGGAGAAGAAACCGGAAGAGAGAAGTTATCATGTTGAAGGAAAGAGAATAGAGGAGAAGAAGCCGGAAGAGAGAAGATTTCAAGCTGATGGATCCAGTCAGTCAGAACCACCAACGTGCTACAACTGTGGCAAAACATGTCACTTTGCCAGAGACTGTCGCAGACCCAAAGTCAGAAACTCCGATTACTACAAGAACAAGATGCTTCTTGCAAAGCAACAGGAGGCGGGTAAGGTACTGATGGCAGAGGATGAGTACTGGCTTGATCATTCAGACGAGGAAGAAGAAGATGAAGAGAGAGATGAAGCAGTCAACATGTGCTTGATGGGAAAGCAGGAATCAGACGCTGAAGCAGATTCAGAAGAGGATGAGACAGATGAGGTATGTGATTTATCTTATTCAGATTTCATAAATAAAATGCATGCCATGAATTTAAAACAACAAGAGTTAGAGTCAAAACTTAAGCGAGAAAATGGTGTTATTTCTGATAAAAACCAATCGATACAGAAACTTAGCGACGAAATTGCTGAGAAGAAAGTATTGGTTGAGGTTTTACATAGAAATAATGACACCAGCGCAAAGGAAAAGACAATAATTCTTAAAGAGAATTCTGAACTCAAGTCTAAACTGAGAAAAAGTGAGCTTGATTTATATGAGCTTACGAAAATGCATTCTTCATGTAATGAAGAAAACAAAACTTTAATTGCAAAATTAAAAAGTTTGGAAGAGAAGTTATACAAATTGGGTCAAACTAAACAAACTATTCATCTGAACAAACCTAAAGAGGAAATACAAAAATGGGGAATCGGTTATAAGAATCCTCACTGTCTTCAAAAAGGAATATCTGAAGTGCCTGCACTTTATGATCTTCTTTCTTTGAAATTAGCTCGAAGAATCCCTGAGCTTAAAGTTTTCTGGACTAGACTGTCTGAAAAGGATGAAGCCAACGAAACTGAAAAACGTTTGAAATCATCTAAAGTTAACCTTCAATTTTATTATGCGAAAGTGAATAATAGTTATAATGATAATCCAATATATCACAAGAAATCTCTTTCAAATGATTTCTTTCAGAGTTATTCTGAAAAAGAGGTGGAGGCGAAACCTATTAAAGGTAAAATTTATGTCCCTCCTCTTGTTTTGGAAACTTAAATTTCTGAACTCAAGAACTCTTTAACAGATGAAAGACTTTTGTTAGGTCTGAAATAGTTCAACATGGTTACTACTTCTAGTTCAACATGGTTACTACTTCTAGTTCAACATGGTTACTACTTCTAGTTCAACATGGTTAATACTTCTGAAGTTAATATTCAACACGGTTACTACTTCTGTGGTTAATGTTGCTAGTTGTAGTTAATGCTGCTAGAAGAAAACAGTTAATACTTCTAGTTGTTAATACTTCTAGTTAGTACTTCTGATATTAATGCTTCTAGTTAATGCTGCTAGAAGAAAACAGTTAATACTTCTAGTTGTTAATACTTATAGTTAGTACTTCTGTTATTAATGCTGCTAGTTGATGGTTAATGTTGCTCAACAAGATTAGTACTGCTAGTTCAAAGTTAGTACTGCTTGAAGAGATTAATGCTGCTGAGCATGGTTAGTACTGCTAGAGTTAATACTGCTCAAAGTATTAATGATGCTTATGATTAATACTGCTTATAAGATGGAGATCTGTATGGAAAGGATGACAGCTGGATAAACTGAAGATTATGGAAAGCTTGGAGATAATGATGGAAGATATTCTGAAGATATTTTATTAATTGTAATTAGCTTTTATCTTCAGTATATATATATAGTATTGTTTAGAATAGTTAGATAACTTTAGTTTTCATTCTTTTAGAGAAAAACAACCTCAAGGCATAGATCCTAATTCTAGAGAAGTAGAATTCGTATTGGTGAGCCTGTTCATCAATATTGAGGTTGAGTGAGTAATCTTGTAACTTCAAAGCATTCAATAAAAGCTTACAGTTTGTTATTCATATTTTCTGTGTTGATTTCCTGTTTCATAGAATATCAAAGTGTTATTCCGCAAACTTCTTTGATATTGTTTCTGAGAATTAATTCTTGTTGAGAATTCGATCCTGACAAGTGGTATCAGAGCTAGTATTCTCAGAAACCTGCAATCATCATTCTTCCTTGAAATCAGAAATCATCAATGGCTAAAGTTTCAGATTCTTCAAGCACAGAAATCCCCACAGAGGTAATGTCTAATCTTTGCTCTAAAACTTGTATGGAAACTGTTAAAAGGTACAGGGATCACAACCAGACAATGAGTGATGACCTTAAAAGATTAGAGAGAGATATAAAAGATTATGTAAGAATTGTTGAGAGTTTTGAGGAACAGATCAAAGTTTTCCAAGCCAATGAACTTCAACATTCTTATGATACAAATTACTGGAAGTGGGAGAAGAATGACCTAGAACTTCAGCTGAAAAAGTCTAAAGAGGAGAATGAGAAGATAAAGAGTGAGTTTGAGAAAGCAAAGCTGGATGTTGAGAAATTTTCCAATGCTTCTAAAGCAATGGACTCTTTGCTCCAAACTCAAATCCATGACAAACTTAGAAGAGGAATAGGTTATAACACCACACCACCACCATACAACAACAATTACATCCCTCCTATATCAGACTTGCTAGAGACCAAGAATAGGAAGGAATTGTCTGATGAAGCCACTAAGATAGATCCATTAGACAAAGTGGTGGTTGAAACAGACTCTGAAGGAGAGTACTCTAATAATAAGAGTAAGAAGAACACTGTGAGTGGTGAGATTCCCCTAGAAAATCACATTATCACCAATGAGGGATGTGGAAAGACTTGGGTCAAATCTAAGGACATAGAAAAGACAGAGGGAAAGTCTGGTAAGGTCCACTACAAACAGACAACAGTTGTGAATCCTGTCCCTTGCAAACAGTGTACTTGCAATAAATCTGAGCCCCAAAAACATGATAAAAGGAGGGGAAATCAGAGAAATTGGAATAATCAGTGGGCACAAAAACAAGGGGTTGATCTAAGTAAAATCAATAGACCAAAACCTTGTTTTATTTGTGGAAAGCTTAATCATGTTGCCAAATACTGTTATTTCAATCCTATAAACCAAAGAGTAAATTTTCAAAGACAAACTCAAAACTCCTTTGGTTATAGGAAGCAAGGAAGGAATCAAATGGCTGAGAACAGAGAACCTAAAAAGTCTCATGTTCAAAATAAGTTTGCTAAACCAAAGAAAAATACTCCAAATAAGCCAAGGAGTAATTTAAAGACAAAGAAAGCAAACAACTTTGTTCAAGTTTGGGTTCCAATTGCAAAGAAACCTGTTAGTACTGCTATCCCAGATAGTATTGCTTACAAGAATAGTGTTGCTTACTTGATTAGTACTGCTAACCAAGTTAGTACTGCTAACAAGGCTAGTGCTGCTTCTAGTAGTAATGCAGCCAAGCCTATAATCTTGACAAAGTACTCCAGTCATGAGATTCCTAAACCACTCATTCAGACCAAACTGACAGATTATATTAATGAGAAAGGTCAACCCAAGACCACTTTGGCTTGGGTTCCATCAAAGACTAACTGATTTATCAAGTGTGCAGGGCAATCAAAAGCTCAAGAGGAAGAGCATTTGGAATGAAGATAATGGTTGCTCTTGGCACATAACAAGGAACATGGATTGCCTTCAAATTCTTTAAAAGATTTGATGGAGGACATGTTACTTTTGATCCAGCAGAAGGTAAGAAAAGTGAAAAAGGTTGCTAATACTGAAAGGTAGTTAGTACTTCTAGTTCAGTGAATACTGTCAGTCTGTGTTAATGCTGCTGGTATGTGTTACTACTGCCAGTCTGTGTTAATGCTGCTGATAAGTGTTACTACTGCTAATGTAAGTTTTCTATACCTAAAAATGATCTTCAATGATTTAATGTCAAACCTGGATATCAATCAAAAAGTTTTTATCTGTATCCAAGGTTTGTACAAGAAGTACTTAATAATGAATTGACGGACATACCTCACTTTGATGAGGTATATGTACCTAAACCCCCTAAAGGCAAGGTTTTCTCAAACATGAGAAGATCTGCTAGGGACTCTGAAGGAGTTGACACCCCATTGTTCTCAACAATGATGGTGGTGTCCCACAATCAAGAAGGTAAGGCATCAGGGTCAAAGCCCTCATTAGACCAACCCACTGATGACCTATCCATACCTTCCACTACAAAGCATAAATCTTCAGATTTCTTTTGTCAAACCAACATTCCCAATTACCATACTATATAAGGAAAAGATACAGAAGGTTCCTTCCCTTCTTGTATCTTAAACCTCAAAACCTACAAGCCCTCTGATGGAGCATTTTTCATCAGACAATATCCAAAGGGAAACCATAGGGGTGTCTCCCAACCTCAAGAAGGTGCTCAATAAGGAGATGCAAGAGCATATGGGTTGTAAGGCTCACACTACTGACTTTGCTCAAAGTACAGGACAGGACAGTGTGAACATATCTAAGACCTTCCCCATGGCAACTTTAGATGAGTAATTATCTAAAGGTCCCAGGTGCCAAGAAACCAAGGGAGTAGAAGGTGCTTCTGCTAGGCAGAAGATCTCTACTAAAAGATCCAAGGATCCTTCAAAGGTGGTAAACACATCTAAAGGAGGTGAGGACAGTTTAACTACAAAGAATTGATGAATACACTTGGTACAATTTGTCTGAAAGTTCACAATCAAATTATGGAGATAAAAGAGATGAAAAGATCATGATTATTTCAAAAAGGGGGAGACTTAAACATCTGAACTTGAGAAAAATTGAGAAGGAGAATCAAGTTGATATGAAATCTTATTTTGAGGGGGAGATAAGTGAAGAAGCTGAAACAAAGCAGCAACTACAGTAGAAACAGAAAAGAAGATAACAGCAGAAACTGAATCAAGAAGAACTAGTAATTGCAGAAAGTTTTGAAATTATCATAAAGACCTTATGTTGAAGAACTTAACTTCTCAGTTTTGAAAAGTTAAGTTAGGGGGAGATTGTTGGGTCTGAAATAGTTCAACATGGTTACTACTTCTAGTTCAACATGGTTACTACTTCTAGTTCAACATGGTTACTACTTCTAGTTCAACATGGTTAATACTTCTGAAGTTAATATTCAACACGGTTACTACTTCTGTGGTTAATGTTGCTAGTTGTAGTTAATGCTGCTAGAAGAAAACAGTTAATACTTCTAGTTGTTAATACTTCTAGTTAGTACTTCTGATATTAATGCTTCTAGTTAATGCTGCTAGAAGAAAACAGTTAATACTTCTAGTTGTTAATACTTCTAGTTAGTACTTCTGTTATTAATGCTGCTAGTTGATGGTTAATGTTGCTCAACAAGATTAGTACTGCTAGTTCAAAGTTAGTACTGCTTGAACTGATTAATGCTGTTGAGCATGGTTAGTACTGCTAGAGTTAATACTGCTCAAAGTATTAATGATGCTTATGATTAATACTGCTTATAAGATGGAGATCTGTATGGAAAGGATGACAGCTGGATAAACTGAAGATTATGGAAAGCTTGGAGATAATGATGGAAGATATTCTGAAGATATTTTATTAATTGTAATTAGCTTTTATCTTCAGTATATATATATATATAGTATTGTTTAGAATAGTTAGATAACTTTAGTTTTCATTCTTTTAGAGAAAAACAACCTCAAGGCATAGATCCTAATTCTAGAGAAGTAGAATTCGTATTGCTGAGCATGGTTAGTACTGCTAGAGTTAATACTGCTCAAAGTATTAATGATGCTTATGATTAATACTGCTTATAAGATGGAGATCTGTATGGAAAGGATGACAGCTGGATAAACTGAAGATTATGGAAAGCTTGGAGATAATGATGGAAGATATTCTGAAGATATTTTATTAATTGTAATTAGCTTTTATCTTCAGTATATATATATATAGTATTGTTTAGAATAGTTAGATAACTTTAGTTTTCATTCTTTTAGAGAAAAACAACCTCAAGGCATAGATCCTAATTCTAGAGAAGTAGAATTCGTATTGGTGAGCCTGTTCATCAATATTGAGGTTGAGTGAGTAATCTTGTAACTTCAAAGCATTCAATAAAAGCTTACAGTTTGTTATTCATATTTTCTGTGTTGATTTCCTGTTTCATAGAATATCAAAGTGTTATTCCGCAAACTTCTTTGATATTGTTTCTGAGAATTAATTCTTGTTGAGAATTCGATCCTGACAACTTTTGATTGAGATTCAACAAAAAGTTTTTTCAACCGTGCTGAAAAATGTTATTATTTCAACGGCTTCAAACTCTGAGGATATATTTGGTCTAGCAAATAAAGGGTTTGATTTTCTGAACTCTGACGGTGGTTTAGATGATTGTTTTAATCAATTTGACTTTAATGCAAAACTTCCTAACCATTCATCCTGTGTTAAGAAATCTTTGGGAAAAACCAGTATGCCTGTTAACAGTGCAAAATCAACGAAAGTTGATAACTCAGTCTTTGTGAAACCAAAGAGTGCTAAAGGTAAGATTATATCTAAGCATTCACAAAAACCGAACACTACTGGTCATCCGAAGAAGAAGCATTCGTTTGTTGCTCAACAGTCTAACTCACGAGTTTCACATGTTTCAGATCTGAGCAAGCAAAGGCCAGAAGTTAAATCTCAGTGGCAACCGAAACAGAAGCTTGACAAGACTGCTAAATCGTTTTGTAGTGTTAATTGTAGTAAGACTTCGCCTAGTAAAGATGTCTTAATTGTTGATGTTGCTATTTTGAACTCAAAACTTGCTGTTTCTCGTAAACAATATACAATGAAGCAATTATTTCAGTTATCTTTATCTGCTAGAAAGTCTTCTATTTATGATAAACATGTTTCTACTTCTTGTCAAGATTCTGAAGATTGGTTTGGCAATTATCATGTGCATTCATCTAACTATAATGCTTCAAATGACTTTCAAATGAAAAGAGGACCCAATTTCAAATGGGTACCAAAATCTTGTGCTAACACAGTAGGACCCAAATTCTAGTGGGTACCTAAGGCTAAATCTGTGTTGCAGGCACACAAAGTTTAAGAGAGCTTATGGAAATGACTTCTAGACAAAACAGTCTAGGACTCGTTCCTCAAAGAAACGAGGTTCTTGAATACAACAGTTCAAGACCCACACTTCAAAGATCAAAAGACCTTACTCCACGCTGAAAAAGAGATTGTACTCCAATACTCGAATGAGGAAATCAACCTTCAAGGGGAGTACATATTTGTCTGAAATTTTATGCATATCTTTTACAACTGATAATGTTCTGATGCATAATTTCAGGGGGAGTAAAAGGTGATGACTTCTGATTATTTCTGATCAGAACTCGTACTTTAAAAGTTTTACTGGTTTTTGTCTTTTCAATTTAAGTGAATAAATTTTACTTTGACTTTGACATAAAACTTTTGCAGAATTTTTAAGAGATGCTTACAAGTTCATATGTTTATGACTTTAAGCTTAGCTTCATGAGATATAAGATTGCACGTTAAGGTACAATCCTTTATCTTAATCTCATATATGGTTTATAAGTGGACAACTTTGAATCATAGAAAACATTGTTCTAAATGTTCAAACCACTTCCCGATTCTCAAACCGAATTCATGAATTGGAAGTGTGACTTTTAATGTTTTCAAGTTCTACATTGTTCTTTAACTGAATTAGTTAAACATATCTGAGCATCATATGCATCATAGGAAAACATGATTTCATTGTTCTAGGAATTAACACAACTTCCATGGAATCACATTAACCAGTGATTTCTACCCACGAAGTTAATCCATAGTGATTGAGTGTGAGAAGTCGAAAAGAATTGAGTGATAAGATATAACTGAAAAAGAATGTTTGGTTAGAGTGAGATAAATGATTAAAAGAAAGAGCGTGTGAGAACAGAGTTAAAAGAATATCACAACTCTGCACCAACTTTTTTTGAGCCGGGCAACCACAATTCTAATGTTTCACAATTCTTTCATGATCATTATTGAAACAGGTAACTAGCCTATGCCAACTCTTGATCAAACCCCACCATCTACTCATTTTCTACTCAAATAGAAAGTGTTTCACATTTTCTAAGGGGATGCAACACATATGCTATCTGATTTTCATTCGGAAAATCTGAATATTGAAAAGAAGGAAGTCTGCCCCACCTTCGCACTTCACTCATGCACATTGAGTCTGTGTTTAACTTACTGTTGTCTCAGTGGTTTACACAATTTTGAGCCTATAAGCAATCATCAATGCTTAATTCTTTCTATCACAAGCACGAACACACAAGGAATTAGTTTCTTTGTCATAACGTTTATAGAAATTACCCTTGTGGTGTTTCGATGATTAAATGGAAGCCCTGGGGGAGTCAACATCAAACAGCTCCTTTACAATGTGTATTTGTTACACACAGTGACTTAGTGTTACTGACAGGCATGTTAACTGATTCATTAGTTGATTCAAGTGTTACACGACTATTTTGTTTGGATTTGCAAAGATCTGGATGAATATCTTTTGAATTAACGGATCAGAGGCTCCAAGTGGTTGACATTTCTTACTCAAAGGTTTGATGAAGTCGTTGCACTTTTCATCAAAAAGGGGGAGAATCTAATGCTTGAAGAAATGTTCATTCCATTACATTACAAGACATAAAAGAAGAGAAAAGCTAACCAAGAACTGCGAGATCAAAGTATTCTGAAGACATGCTGATTTCAGATAAATTTTCTTTGAAGATACATTGCTAAAGCATTATGAGTTAGAGAAAGAGATTGCATCTTCTGAGTTGAACAAGAAGACTGAATTGCTAAAATCTTTTTAGTAATGATCTTGATCCAAAGGGGGAGATTGTTAGACCACAGTCTCATTGGATTCTAGATCATCCAATCTGAAGATCTAATCTGAAGCTACCGCTGA
The DNA here is from genome assembly GCA_954870635.1 of Arctium minus. Classification (NCBI taxonomy): domain Eukaryota; kingdom Viridiplantae; phylum Streptophyta; class Magnoliopsida; order Asterales; family Asteraceae; genus Arctium; species Arctium minus. The sequence continues at coordinate 36,090,119 of OX941080.1, read as the reverse complement.
AAAGTCGCTCTCGATATAAAGTCTAATGTCGTTTGTAATAAAATGTCAAAGTAATTAATGTTTATTGTTTATTTGTATTTGATGTAATTAGATATTTAGCATAACTAAATATCTAATGTTTTATTAGTTATTAGTTAGATTGATAATATCTAAATATTAGATATTATTGTTAGTTTTATTATAGTTTATTGCAAGTGGTTGTAAGGTTAGTGTGTCTAAGAAGCTTGAGATCATATCAGATCAAAGATAATCGACACACATAAAAACACACACAAAAGGTGTAAAACAGATAACACCTCTAGAGCTTGAAAAGATCAAACCTTGTAACCATTGTTATTAATCAATACAGGTTGGTAAATCGTTTATGTGTTGTTTGATATAAAACTTGATAAACATTGTGGACCGACACATGGATTGCTTGAGATTTTTACCATCATCACCATCAGACTCAGAATCATAATCAGAACTAGAAATCACTATTTTCTTCTTTTTCTTCTTCTCCTTCTTTTCTTTTTCTTTCTCTCCGGCTACTAAAGCTATTGGATCAGAAACTTTCCCAACTTTCTTTTTCGCAGCTCTTTTCTCTACAACTTCCTCCTCATTCTGTCTTAAAGTCTCATAGACTTCATGAAGAGGTATCTCACTCAAATCTTTCATTTGTTTCATCCTATGGGTATGTTTCTTCCATTCATGTTGCAGGATGCTAAGAAACTTCACATTGTTTTCAATTTGTTTCTTTGTGACCATATTCTTTGAAAGTTCATTAAGAAGGAGTACAAATCTTTCATAAGTATCCTCCAAACTTTCATTCTCTTTTGCTTTAAATTCCTCGTAGCTATTTATGCAGTTAGCTACCTTCATCTAATTGCCAATTTTAGAACCCAGCATCACCTTTCTTAGCTGATCCCACATTGATTTGGCAGATGCATTGTAGCTGTCTATCTTGACATAGATCTCAATTGTTATGCTTTGTAAGAGTAAAGATCTGTCTTGTTTATCAGCATTGAACCGATTCTTCTGTTCTTCAGTGAATTGAGGAAAATCTTTCTCAACAATCTTTGTTTTCTGAACTCCATCTGAATCATAACCTTCAGCAGGAATTTCCTCAGTAGGTATTTTCATTGGACCATTTGTGATTGATGATAGAATATTCTCTCCATTTGATTGTCGATCAACAAAATCAAGAAGAATATTCTATCTATTTGATTGTCGATCAACAAAATCAAGAAGAATATTATCTCCATTTGATTGTCGATCAACAAAATCAAGAAAGCAATCATTCCATTATTCAAACTCCCCTTTAAACAAAACAGGGGGCTTGACATCCGTTTCGATAGAAAGAGCATCCTTGGAAGTCATCTTGATCTACACTGTTTACTGATCGTCAAAATTCAAAAAGTAAAGCTGGATCTACAAAAATCAAACTCAATTAATTTTCAGAAAAATCTACTAAGTATGAAACGCGCACAATAAGAAAAATGAAATAAAACGTGCACAAGCCTTCATGCGAGTTTTAGAAACACGCAAAACAAAGGCTGGGTGAAGTCACTTCTCGCACACAATAATGTGCGAGTTTGTGCTCGTGCTCAACACTACTTGTTGTTGGATCAAATAATTATATTCAAGATGAAAGGGTCTAAACTGTATTTGTTTGATAGTTAAAGTTAGAGGGTTTATTGTGTAATAAGCTAATAGTTATTAGTTATTGGGCCTCAAGCCCATTTAGCATTTAGCAAAGCCCATTAGGCCTTAAAAGCCTAAGTATTTAAAGTTTTAGTTATTTAGTTTTAGGTTAATCCTCATAATCATAATTATAATCCTATAGTGAGGTAGCCGTATTTTCTGTATTCAAGGGTATCAAGAACACACAAGGTTTAACTTTTTTTTCAAGGGATTGGTATGTTATTCTGATCTTTATATCTCTTGATATTATTGTGTTTGTGTGTTAATTATCAACTAGATTAAACTGGGATAACAAGTGGTATCAGAGCTAGAAGAATCAAATTTTTTTTTAGATATTACTATACATCGATTACTATTCATCGAATCACTGTTCATCGAATTATTTTTTTTTTTACGATTTTACTGTTCAGCTGATTTCATGAATCTAGGTGCGTTAATGTATAAAGATTGATCTGATTAGGTGTGTTTTGCGTTATTGAACACTATCTGATTGATTAATTGCATTGAGAATTAACAAGTGATTGAATTTGTGATTTTGTGTTTTCTGGGTTTGCATGAATATCGACACTGTGTTCTTCAAAATCGTTGCATGAAAGTTGATTTTAGTCTTTGATTTTGATTGAACTGTGATCGAAACTTGTTTCTGGACACAATAGTCTGATTTTTGCATTTGATTTTGAGTTCGTGTTTGATTTCTGGGTTGATTATCTGTTCTGTTCATCGACAATCTGGGTTGAATTAAGAACATATCGGTCGAACACTTTACCGGTCATAGCAACTTATCGGTCGAACAATATATTGGTCTATACAGTTTATCGGTCGAACATCACTATCGGTCCATACCTTTTACCGGTCGAAGCATAACACCGGTCATTACATAATATCGGTCGAACATAGTTTATCGGTCCAATTGAATACCGGTTTAATAGTTCTATCGGTCCATACCTTTGTATCGGTCGAAGCATCAACACCGGTCCACTCACCACCCCGGTCGAACACTTTATCGGTCCTTAGCATTATCGGTCTTAGTCGTTTACCGGTCATATCACTCTATCGGTCTTTACAAGTTCCCGGTCGAACATCATACCGGTCGAAGCAAGTTCCGGTCGATTTCTGCTTTGCGCGATTGCCTAGTCACGAGAACCACGGTTTGCGCAACCCAAGTGTCACGCAAACCTTCACTTTGCGCGACCCATTGCTTGCGAGAACCTCACTTTGCGCAAGTACTGTTCACTGCACTATCCACTATTCACTGTTCACTTTTGCGATTTTTTTTCAGATTTGCACAGATCGATTTTTCAGTATTGTTTGTATTTTATACTGATTGAAAGGATTGCACTTAATTATTTTTTGGAAATTTATTTTTCTGAAAATTTTTGAGTGTGGTTTTTATTTTGATTCTAACGATCTCATCTAGTTGGTTGTCTTGGTACAGATAAGTTTAATTACTAACAAGTGGTACAGCTAAGATGTCGACTCAGCTTCTCTCAATGGGCTCTCAGGTCAAACCTCCTGTCCTCATGGCTAATGAGTATCAGCAATGAAAGACCAGAATGATCCAGTTTTTGAATCACAAGAATAGAGAATTCATGAAAGCAATCATTGATGGTCCACAAACTCCAATGATCACAGTAAAGGGTCAAGCTGAAACAGAAACCTCTCCAGAAATCCCTGACAGAGAGGTTCCTAAACCTTATCAGTTCTTCACTGAAAAGCAGAAAGAACAGTATAAGATAGAAGAAGAGGCTCTAATCTATCTGACAATGGCAATCCCAAACGACATCTACAATCGTGTAGACAGTCAGAGCACTGCTAAAGCAATCTGGGACGAACTAGCAAGACTGTTTGAAGGAAGTGAAGCCTCTATCCAAGCTAAGCATAATCTATGCATAAATGCTTACGAGGGATTTCATGCAAAAGAAGGAGAGCTACTACTAGATACTTACAACAGGTATAACATCATTCTCAATGACTTGCGGAAGAACAATATCGCTAAATCTTCTTCTGAGATAAATTACAAGTTCATCAAGAATCTGAATCCAGAGTGGAAGAACTTTGCCATCAACCTCCAGATGTCCAAGAATATGGCTCAAGAAAATGTCACTGATATCTTCTCTACTCTTGCTCAACATGAGGATGAGGTGAGATCTATTAATAACGAGTCTAATAATCTAAAGGATTAAGTGGCTCTCATAGCCGGCAAAGGCTCTGTGTCCTCTTCAAGGTCAAAGAAAAAGGTGTCTAAAGCTCTAGTTACCGAAGTTACTGACTCTGACTCTGCTTCAAGTGATGAATAACTTGAGATTGATTCTGATCCAGATATTCAGAAGTTCTCTGAGGACTTGGCTCTAATTACGTGACGATTCAAGAAGACCTTTGGCAAAAAGAGATTCTATTCAAAGCCAAAGTATGATGGATACAAGAAAGAGAAGTCTGAGATGCGATACAAGCCGAGGCATGGAAGAAGAGAGGAAGGACGAGAAGACAGGAAGGAAGATAGAAGAGAAGGAAAGAGATAGGAGAAGCGAGAAGAACGAAAGGATGATCCAGGAAGATGCTACAACTGTGGCAAATTTGGGCATTTCTCAAGAGACTGCAAGTTCAAGAAGGTAAAGAACTCAGAGTACTACGCAAGAAAGTCACTCATTGCCAAGAAAGCTGAAGAAGGAAAAGTGCTAATGGCTGAAGAAGAAAATTGGTTGTATCAAAGTTCTGATGACGAGGAGCAAGCACATGTTTTTGTGCGAGGTATCAGTCTAATCCTAAAGAGTCGCACTTAACTGCTGTTAAGCGAATCCTTAGATATCTCAAAGTCTCTCCTAATCTAGGCCTTTGGTATCCAAAGGATTCCCGTTTTGATATAACTGCCTTTACAAATGCTGATCATGCAGGATGTAAGCTAGACCGGAAAAGTACCTCTGGATCATGTCAATTTATAGGTGACAAACTTGTGAGTTGGACCTCAAAGAAACAAAACTGTGTTTCAACATCCACTGCCGAGGCTGAATATGTAGTTGTTGCTAGCTGCTGTTCTCAAGTCCTCAGGATGAAAACACAGTTAAGGGACTTTGGATACAACTACAACCGTGTTCCTATTTATTGTGATTCCAGGAGCGCAATTGCGATAATTGCTAACCCGGTACAGCATTCGAAGACCAAGCATATCGATGTACGCTATCACTTCATCAAGGATCATGTAGAAAAAGGTGACATTGAAATGCACTTTGTTCAAACTGACTTCCAGTTAGCTGATCTTTTGACCAAGCCGTTGGATGAAAAGAGATTCAATTTTCTAATCAGCAAACTTGGTATGTTAAACATGTCTTAGACCTTACTCATGATTCTAGGGGGAGTATTCTAAATCTTGATCTTGTGTCTTATTCTTCAACTGTTGCTAACAAGAGAGGAATCATTTTCACAAATGATTACCATCTTTCTTTTATTTATGCAGGTTTGTTCAAGTGACTATGGCTTCTAATCACATCGGATTAGAACCCGCACTTCAGTGCTTTATTTTTCCTACTTGATCTTAAAAAAAAATCAGTTAAGGGGGAGAATATCTGTGATTTTAAAAGATTATCTGACCGTGTATTCTTAAAGATAAATACTTGCGTTTTATCTTGTCAATATACTTTATCAAGTATTCATACACATAACGGTTCAGAACATTCTATTTGACTTTGTTATTACCATGTATCAAAAGTTAAATCTTTCTATGGTAATACTCACGTTCTTTGTATTCACTGTTGATTGAATCAAACGTCATTTCATGTGCTTTCATTGAAAATATGTTTATATATTGTTCATATAAACAACATTCGTTTTTGATTCTCCAACATATTATTTTTCATGACAAATTGATATGAGCTTATTGCCAACCACTTTTAGGTTGAGGGGGAGAATTGCATCGTCAAACACCTAATGTTTTGACTTCTCCAAATTTTATTCTTCATGTAACTGTATTCCTTTGTGCTTTCATGTACAAAAGCTTGTTGAACAATATATTCTTTTAGGAAAATACATGGGATTCAGTGTGTGAGCTTAACAGAACTTCCATGGATTCACGATAACCAGTGTTTCCTACCCCGGAAGTATTTCCTGAGTGATTGAGGGAAGAGGGGTAAAAAGAATTGAGTGATGGTGTGTAAATAGGTAAAATGGAAAAGAGAGATTGGTTAGAAGTGAGCATTAAAAGACAGAGGGTGAGTGAACAGAGTAAAAGAATATTAGACTATGCACCAAACCACTTTCTGAGCCGGGCAACCACATTATCTGATTGGTTCACATTCTTTGGTGGCCATCATTGAAAAAGGCACCTAGCCCATGCCATCTCTTGCATTAACCCCACCAGCTACTCATTCTTTTCTCAAAAAAAGAGAATGTTTCACATTTTCTGGGGACGCAGCACATACGCTATTGGTTCTTCAATTGGAAGATACTAATATTGAAAAAGAAGGAAAGTTGCCCCACCTTCGAACCCTTTCTCATGCATATTGAGTCTTTGTATAATTTGTTGTTGTCTCAACAAGTTTACATATTTTGAGCCTATATGAAAAAGCAATCATCGGTGCTTAACTTTTTCATACACATGCACAAGCACACAGAAATTTGTTTTCTGTCAGAAAGTTCATAGATAACCATGTGTTATTCGATGATTGAATGGAAGACCTGGGGAGTCAACATCAAAACCAGCTCCTTATATAGTAACTTTGTGTTACTCAGTGACTTTGTGTCATTGACAGGCATTCTAACTGAGTCATTTGTTGATTCAGGGTTACACCTATTAACTGTTTGAATTTGAAAAGATTTGAATGGTTACTACTTTTATGTTATTTGAATCTGAAAAGATTGAAATAATCACTTTCTCCATTTGGAGAGACTGCTCTTATTTCCACACAGGGCTCGGTAAATGAAGAGAGTGCTAAGTTGAAGTCTATAAAGACAAAGGAGGGGATCTTTCCATAAAAGGGGAGATTGTTCTGATATGTTTTGATGATGATGCTTCTCACCACTCATAAAAAAGGGGGAGAATATACAAAGGGGGAGAATATAATATGAAGATTGCTGAAGATTCAAGTTTTGAAGTTTTGAAGTTTGAAGTTTTGAAGCTATCAACGTCATATCTGAAGAAAAGAGAAGAAAAGTGAAGACCTGAAGATTATTGTCAAATTTTTTTTAATCTTGAATCCAAAGGGGGAGATTGTTGGATCAAATAATTGTATTCAAGATTAAAGGGTCTAAACTGTATTTGTTTGATAGTTAAAGTTAGAGGGTTTATTGTGTAATAAGCTAATAGTTATTAGTTATTGGGCCTCAAGCCCATTTAGCATTTAGCAAAGGCCATTAGGCCTTAAAAGCCTAAGTATTTAAAGTTTTAGTTATTTAGTTTTAGGTTAATCCTCATAATCATAATTATAATCCTATAGTGAGGTAGCCATATTCTCTGTATTCAAGGGTATCAAGAACACACAAGGTTTAACTGTTTATTCAAGGGATTGGTATGTTATTCTGATCTTTATATCTCTTGATATTATTGTGTTTGTGTGTTAATTATCAACTAGATTAAACTGGGATAACACTTGCGAGATCCACGGTTCGTGCACGCAAGCTTATGAGAGTTTCTACTTCTCGCACACCACAATGTCCGAGTTCTAGACCTTCTAGCAAGAGCTTGCGAGAACTGGACTTAGAAAATATTTCGAAATGAACTTCTCGCTAAACACAAACACACAAGAATAGGGACTTGGGAGTTTCGAACTTAGAAAATTTTAGAACAAGAACACTTCTCGCTAAACCAGAACGTGCACGATACACACTTCTCTCAAACTCCACTTCGCGCACACCGAATGACTTGAACAGTAACAACTCGCACCTAGGGTCGTGCGAGTTTCAACTTCTCGCACGTCTCTGTTTGCGAGTTCTTCTTTTCAAATCCTCAAACAATCTTCTGCGAGTTCTTTGAGGCTTCCTAGTTCTTCCCTTAGCGAGTTCTTCCTTAGCGAGTTCTTTGGATCTAGCGAGTTCTTGACTTGCAGTTCCAAATACTCAATATTTGCTCTGCAATCGATCTAATCCTTCACCAATTGGTTCGAAAATTTGCAGAAATGACTATGAACAGATTTCGAACACAATACTAGCAAGCTATTACAATCAAAAACACAAATCGATACATTTTGATTCTTCTACAGTGCGAACTGATACTTCAAACAAAAATCCAAGAAATTTCAAAATTCAATCTAATTCTTTGTGAATTAGACTAAATGATCCAAAATAAACTTGTTCTATGCATCAAATCGATCCTATTACAAGCAAATTTATACCCAAAACAACAATAAATCGACAAAATCAAATGTCACAATCCATTTTTGCGAGTTCGTCAAAATACGATCCGGAAATATTCAAATTTGATCCAATCTTTCTGAATTAGTCTGCTCTGATACCAATTGTGTGTCCCACAATGTGTATAGATCAAGATGCTAACATTTAATTTCCTAATTCAAACTGTTTTTATTGATCTCAGTTTCAATGTACAATATTTCTCTTTCTAACTCAAGAACACGCTCAACAATGAATCTGATACTCTTTCAAAATTACACGCACAACAAGGTACCATATACCTATTTATACACAAGCCACAAACTCTCATGACATTAAACACTCATACAATAAAACACGCATAATACTAAAAGAAAGTAAAATACAACTTTGACTTTGACATTTATTACACAAGACTTTGACTTTGATACTGAGAGTTGACTTTAGCTTTGACCTTCAGTCTTCAGTCTTCTATGATCTTGTATCCAACATATTTATGCTCTAACAGAAACACATCTAAATTCTGACCGAGGCTCTTTCTACCAGGAATGACCAATGCAAGTTTAACATATGAATCTTTCAAACTCAACCAATGAGGTAAGTTGTAGATGGTAAGAAACACTGGCCATAGTGAATACGGATTCGAATTTGAATTATTTGGGTTGAAATCGTCGGTGCATAAGCTAAGACGCACATTCTTGACCTCAGAAGTGAAGTCAGGATGTACCAAGTCGAAATGCTTCCAAGCCGCACCATCACTTGGATGTACCATCACACCCGGTTCTGTCTGATGATCCTTGTGCCAAGTCATCTCTTTAGACGTCTTCTTGACATATACAATAGGCAAGTACGTCAACACCAAGTTTGGGACCTTGCTTCGTCCACTAGTCTTGTAACGACTTTCATTGCAAAACAGACAATGGGTCAACTCAGAATCATGCTTGTAAAATAGCATGCAATGGTTTTTACAAGCGTCGATATTACTTTTGGTAGAGCAAGCTTTTTCAAACTATTCTTCGTCTTGTAGAAGTTATCGGTAGTTTGTCACCCTCCGGTAGTGTTAGACCACAGTCTCATTGGATTCAAGATCATCCAATCTGAAGCAAATGCCGGAAAGTCGACTCTCGATTCAAAGTCTAATGTTTATTTGTAATAAATGTCAAAGTATTGTTTAGATAACTTAGTTTAGTTTAGTTAGATTTATAATATCTTTTGTTAGATATTATTATTATGTTATATTAGTTTAATATTGCAAGTGGTTTAGGAAGTGTGTTGTAGAAGCTAGATATCAAATCTGATATCTCAACTCTCTCTATTATCAGATTAGAACACACAACAACACACATTCAAGGTGTAAAAAATAGAGAGAAAACACGAGAGCTTCAAACCGAAAACCTTGTAATCATCGATTGTTATTAATCAAACAGGTTGGTAATCATATAGTGTTGTTTTATAAGAACTTGATATAGTATTGTGGACCGACAATTGGTATCAGAGCCTGATAATAGATCAAAATCAAGTTTTTAAACTCACGACTCTGTGTTCTTATTTGAAAAAAAAAATCATTTTAGTGATTTAAGGTGTTTTTGGGTTAGAAATCGATCAAGTTGTGATCGATATACATGCTAGATCGATTTGTACTGGTTTGATTTCAGTTTAAAGCTTAAATCGAGTTCCATTTTGGTGATTTTGTGGTCTGAAAGTCGAGTTTAAAAAGTTACTGTGCCATCGATCATTTTGTCAAAAAGTGATTTTTATCGAGATCAAGTGGTCACAATCTGTTCTAGAAGTGTTTTTAGTCATATTGGTAGAGTTTGGTACTGCTAATCGACGTAGAAACATGTTTTCAGTTCAATTTTTGAAGTACAGGACGAACTCGCGTAAACACAAAGAAGAACTCACGCAAATTGAACTTTGCATGACACACTTTGCGCAACACACTAAACACGCAAAGTCTACTTTGCGCCACCCACGTAAAACGCAAAGTCTACTTTGCGCAACCAACGTAAAACGCAAAGCCCACTTTGCGCCACTCAAAGCTCACGCAAAGCTCTACTTCACGGAACGCAAACCTCGAAACAGTTCTCATACCAATAGCTCACACAAACCTTAGTTTGCGCAACCCTCTAGTCACGCAAACCTCAGTTTACGCAACCCTCTAGTCACGTAAACCTCAGTTTGCGCAACCCTCTAGTCACGCAAACCTCAGTTTGCGCAACCCTCTCTTCACGCAAACCTCATTTGCGCCACCTTCTAAAAACACAAAGTTTTCCAGACTTCGATCTTTTTATTCAGAATGACATCTAGAGAAGCCCTTGCAATCGGAACTGACACCAAGTCACTAGTTCTCTTTAAAGGAGAATACGAACAGTGGAAAGATCGGTTCCTAAACTTTGTTGACAGACATGAGTTGGGTGATTTCATCAGGCAATCGATAGAAGAAGGGGTTATGAAACCAGTAATGACGACTCGTATGGTTGGAACTGTGCCAACACAGATTGAACTTAAGTATCATGAGCTCGAAGATGATAACTTAAAGAGAGCAAAAGCTGATAAATTAGCAAAGTCATACATTCTACAAGGAATTCCAAATGAAATCTATGTAAAGATTGACAGCTATAAAGCCTCGGACAAAGAGATATGGGATCAGCTAGAGAAGATGATGCTAGGTTCAAAGGTTGGGAATCAGCTCAAACTTTCCAACTGCCTAAACAGTTATGAAGAATTTAAAGGCAGAAGTGGAGAGTCTCTAGAAGGAACTTATGACAGATTCGTGACCTTGCTAAACGAACTAAGCAAGAACAAGGTAACCAAATCTCAAATCGAGCTGAACGTCAAATTCCTAAGTATTCTACAGCCGGAATGGAAGAGATTTGCCAGACAGATGAAGCAAATCAAGGATCTGAATGAGATTCCACTTCATGAGGTGTATGAAACCCTCAAACAAAATGAAGAAGAGGTGGATGAAATTCTAGATGAAAAGAGGAAGAAAGTAAAGACAGTTGAAGACACAATTGCTCTTGTTGTCAAGAAGAAGAAGAACAAGACGATTGTGTTTGAATCAGAAGAAAATAAAGCTTATGCAAACTCTGACTCGGATGACTGTGAACAACTGAAGCAAGCTATGCTCATGCTGACTAAGGCCTTTCAGAAGAAGTTCTACACGAAGCCAAGTTCAAACAGTCAGAGGTATTCTTCTGGTCCTAACAATTATGCTCATAAGGAAAGGGTTGAAGGAAGTAGATATGAAGGAAAGAAGTTTGAAGGGAAGAGAATAGAGGAAAAGAAACCGGAAGAAAGAATGTATCATGCTGAAGGGAAGAGAATAGAAAAGAAGAAGCCGGAAGAGAGAAGATTTCAAGCTGAAGGATCCAGTTAGTCAGAACCACCAACGTGCTACAACTGTGGCAAAACAGGTCATTTTGCCAGGGACTGCCGCAGACCCAAAGTCAGAAACTCCGATTACTACAAGAACAAGATGCTTCTTGCAAAGCAACAGGAGGCTGGTAAGGCATTGATGGCAGTGGATGAGTATTGGATTGATCATTCAGACGAGGAAGAAGAGGATGAAGAGAGAGATGAAGCAGTCAACATGTGCTTGATGGGAAAGCAGGAATCAGACGCTGAAGCAGATTCAGAAGAGGATGAGACAGATGAGGTATGTGATTTATCTTATTCAGATTTCATAAATAAAATGCATGCCATGAATTTAAAACAACAAGAGTTAGAGTCAAAACTTAAGCGAGAAAATGGTGTTATTTCTGACAAAAACCAATCGATACAGAAAACTTAGCGACGAAATTGCTGAGAAGAAAGTATTGGTTGAGGTTTTACATAGAAATAATGACACCAGCGCAAAGGAAAAGACAATAATTCTTAAAGAGAATTATGAACTCAAGTATAAACTGAGAAAAAGTGAGCTTGATTTATATGAGCTTACGAAAATGCATTCTTCATATACTGAAGAAAACAAAACTTTAATTGCAAAATTAAAAAGTTTGGAAGATAAGTTATACAAATTGGGTCAAACTGAACAAACTATTCATCTGAACAAACCCAAAGAGGAAATAGAAAAATGGGGAATCGGTTATAAGAATCCTCACTGTCTTCAAAAAGGAATATCTGAAGTGCCTGCACTTTATGATCTTCTTTCTTTGAAATTAGCTCGAAGAATCCCTGAGCTTAAATTTTTCTGGACTACACTGTCTGAAAAGGATGAAGCCAACGAAACTGAAAAACGTTTGAAATCATCTAAAGTTCACCTTCCATTTTATTATGCGAAAGTGAATAATAGTTATAATGATAATCCAATATATCACAAGAAATCTCTTTCAAATGATTTCTTTCAGAGTTATTCTGAAAAAGATATGGAGGCGAAGCCTATTAAAGGTAAAATTTATGTCCCTCCTCTTGTTTTGGAAAGTCAAATTTCTGAACTCAAGAACTCTTTAATAGATGAAAGACTTTTGATTGAGCTTCAACAAAAAGTTTTTTCAACCGTGCTGAAAAATTTATTATTCAAAGGCTTCAAACTCTGAGGATATGTTTGGTCTAGCAAATAAATGGTTTGATTTTCTGAACTCTAACGGTGGTTTAGATGATTATTTTAATCAATTTGACTTTAATGCAAAACTTCCTAACCATTCATCCTTTGTTAAGAAATCTTTGAGAAAAACCAGTATGCTTGTTAACAGTGCAAAATCAACGAAAGTTGATAACTTAGTCTCTGTGAAAGCAAAGAGTGCTAAAGGTAAGATTATATCTAAGCATTCACAGAAACCGAACACTACTGGTCATCCGAAGAAGAAGCATTCGTTTGTTGCTCAACAGTCTAACTCACGAGTTTCACATGTTACAGATCTGAGCAAGCAAAGGCCAGAAGTTAAATCTCAGTGGCAACCGAAACAGAAGCTTGGCAAGACCGTTAAATCGTTTTGTAGTGTTAATTGTAGTAAGACTTCGCCTAGTAAAGATGTCTTAATTGCTGATGTTGCTATTTTGAACTCAAAACTTGTTGTTTCTCGTTAACAATATACAATGAAGCAATTATTTCATTTATCTTTATCTGCTAGAAAGTCTTCTATTTATGATAAACATGTTTCTACTTCTTGTCAAGATTCTGAAGATTGGTTTGGAAATTATCATGTGCATTCATCTAATTATAATGCTTCAAATGACTTTCAAATGAAAAGAGGACCCAATTTCAAATGGGTACCAAAATCTTGTGCTAACACAGTAGGACCCAAATTCCAGTGGGTACCTAAGGTTAAATCTGTGTTGCAGGCACACAAAGTTTAAGAGAGCTTTTGGATATGACTTCTAGATAAAACAGTCTAGGACTCGTTCCTCAAAGAAACTAGGTTCTTGAATACAACAGTTCAAGACCCGCACTTCAAAGATAAAACAATGGTTTCTGAACACGTCTGTTCAGAACCCGTGCTTAAGAAGAGGATATGGCTTTTGAATAAATCAGTTCAAGACCCACACTTCAATGCTCAAAAGTCTTAAATTTTGACTTATGACTATCTAAATCTAATGTCAAGAAATCTGTTGTGGTTGACAGGATGGAAGACTTAACGACTACTCATCCAACCAGTTCAGATGTTCCTATTGAATCCAACACCCCGATTCAACAAGAAATTCCAATTCAAAAGCCCACTCCAACAGTTGAAGAAGTGACAAATGATGAAGAGACAGAAGTAGCTGAAACAGTAGAATGTTCTGTACAGATCCATCTACAGCCGGACCAAGCTGTACCTACTGAGCCTTCTGCACCTATCACTTCAACTGCAATCATCATTCCTCCTGAACAAACTAAAGAAGGTACAAGTGGATTTATAGATGATACAATTGACATACATTCATATAATCCACTACCTCATGAACATAAATGGACCAAAGAGCACCCGATAAGCCAGATCATTGGCGATCCATCGAAACCGGTGCAAACTAGGTCAGCGTCAATGAACAAGTGTATGCATGACTCCTTTCTGAGCAAGTTTGAGCCAAATCGCGTATCAGAGGCACTTGCGGATCCAGAATGGATGATCTCAATGCAAGAAGAGCTGAATCAGTTCGACGCACTTAAAGTCTGGAGACTCGTACCAAAACCTCAAGGTAAAACAATTATAGGTACGAAGTGGGTTTTCAAGATAAAGAAAGATGAAGAAGGTACCGCTATCCGAAACAAGGCAAGACTAGTAGCCGAAGGATACAAACAAGAGGAAGGAATTGACTACGACGAGACATATGCTCCTGTGGAGCGATTAGAGGCAATTAGAATGTTTCTAGCCTACGCAACCCACAAGAACTTCACGGTCTTTCAAATGGACATGAAGACTGCCTTTCTGAATGGCATTCTGAAGGAGGAAGTCTACGTCTCTCAGCCAGAGGGTTTTGTCAATAAAGAGAAGCCGAATCACGTCTACATTCTCGACAAATCACTCTACGGTCTGAAACAAGCTCCTTGAGCCTGGTATGATGTCCTTTCCAAATTTCTAGTTAAGTCTAGTTTTTCAAAAGGAACGGTGGATACCACTTTGTTTATCAAAAAGGAAAAAGCCGATATCATTTTAATTCAAATCTATGTAGATGATATTATTTTTGGCTCTACAAATCCTAAGTACTGTAAGAATTTTTCAAACCTTATGGTGTCTAGATTTCAGATGAATATGATGGGAGAGATGAATTTATTTCTCGGATTACAAGTCAAACAATTTTCATCTGGTATTTTTATCAATCAATCAAAATACATTATGGATATTCTTCGGAAGTTCAAAATGGAAAATTCAAAACCGATTGGTACCCCAATGGCACCAGGTACTAAGATTGGCACCGATCCTTCGGGAAAAATTGTTGATGTTAGGACTTACAGAGGGATGATAGGTTCTTTGATGTATCTTACTTCTAGTAGGCCAGATATAATGTTCTCAACATGCTTATGTGCACGATATCAGGCCAATCCAAAAGAAATCCATATGTCTGCTGTGAAGCGCATATTTAGGTATCTGAAGGGCACTGCAGATCTTGGTCTGTGGTATCCTAAAGATACTAGTTTTGAACTAACAGCGTATACAGATGCAGATCATGCAAGTTGTATGTTAGACAGGAAGAGCACATCAGGACATGTACAGTTCTTCGGTGATAAGCTCGTAAGTTGGGCATCGAAGAAGCAACTTTGTGTTTCAACTTCCACGACCGAAGCAGAATATGTAGTTGCTGCTAGCTGCTGTTCTCAGGTCTTATGGATGAGAACTCAATTGCGCGACTACGGTTTCCACTTCAACAAAATCCCGATATACTATGACTCCAAGAGCGCCATTGCAATAACAGCGAATCCTGTTCAGCACACCAAGACCAAACACATAGACGTCAGGTATCATTTTATTAAAGATCATGTTGAAAAAGGAACAATTGAACTTTTCTTTGTAAAAACTGATTATCAGCTTGCCGATTTGTTTACCAAACCTTTAGACGAAAAGAGGTTTACCTTTCTTGTCTCTAAGCTTGGTATGCTAAATCTTAAGATTTAATCAGTAGTTACCTATCAAAGTTTTCTAATTGTATACTTTTTCATCATTTCTTCATTCTTAATTCTGATTGATATCTGCACTTCAAATGTTCTGTTCATGATCCAAGGGGGAGTAGCAGAAGAAATTGACAGTTGGTCAATCTTATTTTGAGGGGGAGCTCATAAGATTTCTGCATTTACCTTTTATGTCAAATTTTTGTAATGCAAGATTTTAGGGGGAGCTCTTCAAGTCAAAGGAGTTTGGATATGACTTCTGATTATTTCTGATCAGAACTCGTACTTTAACAGTTTTACTGCTTTTTGTCTTTTCAATTTAAGTGAATAAAGTTACTTTGACTTGACTTAAGACTTTTGCAGAATTTTTGAGAAAAGCTTACACGATCATATTCTTATGACTTTAAGCTTAGCTTCATGAGATGTAAGATCGCATTAATCTCATATATGGTTGATAAGTGGACAACTTTCAATCATAGAAAACATTGTTTTTAAATGTTCAAACCACTTCCCGAATCTTAAACCGATTTCATGAATTTGAAGTGTGACTTTAAATGTTTTTAAGATCTACATTGTGCTTTAACTGAAATAGTTAAACCAAACTGATCATCATGTGTATCATAGGAAAACAGGATTTCATTGTGCTAGGAATTAACACAACTTCTATGGAATCACCTTAACCAATGATTTCTACCCACGAAGTTATTCCATAGTGATTGAGTGTGAGAAGTCGAAAAGATTGAGTGATAAGATATAATGAAAAAGAGCGTATGGTTAGCAGTGAGCTAAATGTTTAAAAGAAAGAGGGTGTGAGAACAGAGTTACAATCTTTTTCTGAGCCGGGCAGCCACGTTTCTAGTGTTTCACATTTCATTGGTGAACATTATTGAAACAGGCAACTAGCCCATGCCAACTCTTGATCAAACCTCACCATCTACTCATTTTCTTCTTAACAGGAAAATGTTTCATTTTCAAAGGGGAAGCAACACATTTGCTATCTGATTTTCATTTGGAAAATCTGGATATTGAAAAGAAGGAAGTCTGCCCCACCTTCGCACTTCAATCATGCACATTGAGTCTGTGTTTAACTTACTGTTGTCTCAGTGGTTTACACAATATTGAGACTAATAAGCAATCATCATGTGCTTAATTTTTTCTATCACAAGCACGAACACACAAGGAATTTGTTTCTTTGTCATAACGTTTATAGAAATTACCTTTGTGGTGTTTCGATGATTAAATGGAAGCCCTGGGGGAGTCAACATCAAAACAACTCCTTTCCAATGTGTATTCGTTACACAAAGTGACTTAGTGTTACTGACAGGCATGTTAACTGATTCATTAGTTGATTCAGGTGTTACACGACTATTTTGTCTGGATTTGAAAACATCTGGATGAATATCTTTTGAATTGACGGATCAGGGGCTCCAACTGAAAGACATTTCTTACTCAAAGTTTTGATGAAGTCGTTGCACTTTTCATCAAAAAGGGGGATGTTATCCCAGTTTAATCTAGTTGGTAAATAATCAATCAAGTAATCAAGCAACACAATAATAATCAAGAGATAATAAAATTAACAAAACGTACCAATCCCTTGAATAAACAATGAAACCCTTGAGTGTTCTTGATACCCTTTAAATACAGAGAAAACTTCACCTCACTCTATTATGATTATGAAAGTAATTGTGAGGATTAAACCCTAAAACTAATTAAACAAAACTTTAAATACCTAAGTCATATGGGCTTAACCTTAATGGGCTTTCTAATGGGCTTGGGCCCAATAGCTAATAACTATTAAACTATTACAATTTAAACCCTGAACTGTAACTATCAAGTAAATACAGTTTAGACCCTCTAATTTAACTTTGACACAATTGCAGTTTAAACCCTTAACTTTAACTTTAATCTTGAATACAATTTATTTGATCCAACAATCTCCCCCTTTGGATTCAAGATTAAAAAAAATTTTGCAATTGTCTTCGGGTCTTCTCTTGTCTTCACTTTTCTCTTGAGAATCTTCAGATATGACGTTGATAGCTTCAAAACTTTGAATAGTTACTACTTTTATGTTATTTGAATCTGAAAAGATTGAAATAATCACTCTTTCCATCTGGGAAGACTGCTCTTATTTCCATACAGGGCTCGTTACATGATGAAGACTGTGCTTACGTGATCATACACAATGGGGGAGATTGTCTTGAAAAGGGGGAGATTGTTTTGCCAAGTTTTGATGATGTTGATTCTCACCACTCATCAAAAAGGGGGAGAAGATATAAAAAGGGGGAGAAGATACAAAAAGGGAGAATACAAACTGAAAATTTGAATATCTTCATATCTTAAGTTTGTATTCTCCCTTTTTGTATCTTCTCCCCCTTTTTATATCTTCTCCCCCTTTTTGATGAGTGGTGAGAATCAACATCATCAAAACTTGGCAAAACAATCTCCCCCTTTTCAAGACAATCTCCCCCATTGTGTATGATCACGTAAGCACAGTCTTCATCATGTAACGAGCCCTGTATGGAAATAAGAGCAGTATTCCCAGATGGAAAGAGTGATTATTTCAATCTTTTCAGATTCAAATAACATAAAAGTAGTAACTATTCGAATCTTTTCAAATTCAAACAGTTTAATAGTTGTAACCCTGAATCAACAAATGACTCAGTTAGAATGTCTGTCAATGACACAAAGTCACTGAGTAACACAAAGTTACTATATAAGGAGTTGGTTTGATGTAGACTCCCCAGGTCTTCCATTCAATCATCGAATAACACATGGTTATCTATGAACGTTCTGACAGAAAACATATTTCTGTGTGTTCGTGCATGTGTATGAAAGAAATTAAGCATAGATGATTGCTTTTCAATTTAGGCTCAAAGTATGTAAACTTGTTGAGACAGCAACAAATTATACAAAGACTCAAAGTGCATGAGAAAGAGTTCGAAGTTGGGGCAACTTTCCTTCTTTTTCAATATTAGTATCTTCCAAATGAAGAACCAATAGCGTATGTGCTGCGTCCCCAGAAAATGTGAAACATTCTCTTTTTGAGAAAAGAATGAGTAGCTGGTGGGGTTGTATACAAGAGATGGCATGGGCTAGTTGCCTATTTCAATGATGGTCACCAAAGAATGTTAACCAATCAGATTATGTGGCTGCCCGGCTCAGAAAGAAGTTTGGTGCAGAGTTGAATATTCTTTTACTCTGATCTCTCACCCTCTTTCTTTTAATGCTCACGTCTAACCAATATCTCTTTTTCATTTTACCTCTTCACACACCATCACTCAATTCTTTTGACCCTTCTCCCCTCAATCACTCAGGGAATACTTCCTGGGTAGGAAACACTGGTTATCGTGAATCCATGGAAGTTCTGTTAAGCTCACACACTGAATCTCATGTATTTTCTTAAAAGAAACATGTTGTTCAACAGGCTATTGTACATGTAAGCACAAATACCACTTGTTACATGAGAAATAAGACTTTCGGAGATGTCAAAACAGTTATATATGACGATGCAATTCTCCCCCTCAAACTAAAAGAGTTTGACAATTAAGCTCATATCATTTTGTCATGAAGAATAAGATTTTGGAGAATCAAAAACGAATGTTGTTTATATGAACAATATATAAACATATGTTCAATGAAAGCACATGAAATGACGTTTGATTCAATCAACAGTGAATACAACTAACGTGAGTATTACCATAGAAAGATTTAACTTTTGATACATGGTAATAACAAAGTCAAAATAGAATGTTCTGAACCGTTATGTGTATGAATACTTGACAAAGTATATTGACAAGATAAAACGCAAGTATTTATCTTTAAGAACACACGGTCAGATAAGCATTTAAGTATCCAAAAATCTGTTAATGTCACAGATATTCTCCCCCTTAAATCACTATTGGGTTTTTTTTTTTTAATAAATAAATAAGGAAATAAAGCATATAAAAAAATAGATAGAGCACTGAAGTGCGGGTTCTAATCCGATGTGATTAGAAGCCATAGTCACTTGAACCAACCTGCATAAGTGAAAGAAACAATGGTAATCATTTATGAAAATGATTCCTTTCTCGTTAACAACAGTTGGAAAATAACACACTATCAAGATTTGGAATACTCCCCCTTGAATCATGAGTAAGGTTTAAGACATGTTCAACATACCAAGTTTGCTGATTAGAAATTGAAATCACTTTTCATCCAATGGCTTGGTGAAAAGATCAGCTAACTGGAAGTCAGTTTGAACAAAGTGCATTTCAATATTACCTTTTTCTACATGATCCTTGATGAAATGATAGCGTACATCTATATGCTTGGTCTTCGAGTGCTGTACCGGATTAGCAGTTATAGATATTGCACTCTTGGAATCACAATAAATCGGAACGCGTTTGTAGTTGTATCCAAAGTCCCTTAACTGTGTCGTCATCCAGAGGACTTGAGAACAGCAGCTAGCAGCAGCTACATACTCAGCCTCGGCAGTGGATGTTGAAACACAGTTTTGTTTCTTTGAAGTCCAACTCACAAGTTTGTCACCTATGAATTGACATGATCCAGAGGTGCTTTTCCGGTCTAGCTTACAACCAGCATGATCAGCATCTGTAAAGGCAGTTAGTTCAAAACGAGAATCCTTTGGATACCAAAGGCCTAGATTAGGAGAACCTTTGAGATATTTAAGGATTCGCTTAACAGCAGTTAAGTGCGACTCTTTAGGATTAGACTGATATCTCGCACAAAAGCATGTGGCATACATTATATCCGGGCGACTTGCAGTCAGATAAAGTAAAGAACCAATCATGCTACGATACACCTTTTGATCAACAGGCTTCCCGGAGGGATCCGCGTCTAAGAGTGTACCAGTAGCCATTGGTGTTTTCATGACTGAACTATCTGACATATTGAACTTTTTCAAAATATCGTTTATATATTTAGTTTGATTAATAAATATGCCTTCGGGTAATTGCTTTACTTGTAGACCAAGAAAGAAATTTAATTCACCCATCATCGACATCTCAAACTTTGTTTCCATTATCTTTGAAAAGTTCTTACAAAATTTTGGATTTGTCGACCCAAATATTATGTCGTCAACATAAATCTGAATAAGAATCAAGTCATCACCTTGCCTTTTAAGAAATAAGGTTGTATCTACTGTACCTTTCTTGAAACCAGAAGCAAGTAGAAATTTAGTGAGAGTTTCATACCAGGCTCGCGGCGCTTGTTTAAGACCATAAAGCGCTTTGTCTAAAACATAGACATGATCAGGGTGATGAGAATCAACGAAACCTTCAGGTTGAGCCACGTAGACCTCCTCATGCAGAACGCCGTTCAGGAAAGCCGACTTTACATCCATCTGATAGACTGTAAAGTTTTTGTGCGCTGCATAGTCTAGAAAGATTCTGATGGCTTCGATCCTTGCAACCGGGGCGAATGTTTCATCATAGTCAATGCCCTCTTGTTGACAATACCCTTTGGCGACCAAACGAGCTTTGTTTCTCACGACTACTCCAGCTTCGTCTTTCTTATTTCTGAACACCCACTTTGTTCCAATAACGGATTTACCTTTAGGTAGTGGGATCAAGCGCCATACCTTGTTCCTTTCGAATTGTAGAAGCTCGTCTTGCATAGCAGAAATACAGAATGGATCACGTAGAGCTTCAGCCGCTTTCTTTGTCTCTAAAGAACTGAGGAAGCTTGAAAACATGCAGAAGTTAGCTGTTGCAGATCTTGTTGTGACACCAGATTGTACGTCACCTATCACGTTTTCCAGGGGATGATCCTTAGTCCAACGATCTGTGCTTGGTAGTGCATCAACTGCTTGTTGCGTATTTGATGCATCGTTGTCATCTTGTACGGCAGGTTGCTCCACAGATGTACTCGGGACATATTGTACTGGTGTTTCTGACACTGAAGCTTCTGGACTAGCGGTTGAAGTGCTCGGGACTTCGTTTCCAGAGGAACTATCTGTAGAGACAGATTCAGTATTAGTAGAGTCAGAAACTAACGGTGTAGTTGTACCTGATGGAGTTGAAGTGTCAGTGACTTCGTCGGAAGGTCCAGGCATGTCTTCAGAGATAGTAGGGACCTCCGAGTTTGTACCACTTGTTATTGATGTTGATATGCCTTTTTCAAAATCTGCACATATATCATCAAAGGCATCAATAAACAATAAATCTAACTCAGATGAAGTAGAGTTAGAGTTTGAAGAAGATGATCATGTTATAGCTGGTTCTATTCTTGCTTGAATAGAAGCTTTATCGTTAAGACCGAGTTCTGAACTGTTGTGTCCAGAAGTCCTTGTTGAATTCTCATCAAAGGAGACATTCATGCTCTCAACAACCGTCTTTGTTCGAATAATGTAAATTCGATAAGCTTTGGATGTCAAAGAGTATCCAACGAGATATCCTTCATCCGCTTTCTTATCAAACTTTGATAATCCTTGATGCTCTTTTAGAATGTAACACCTGCAACCAAAAACACGAAGGAACTTGATGTTAGGTGTACGATTGTTGATTAACTCATATGCTGTCTTATTAAAGCGCTTGACCACAATGGTACGGTTCTGTGTAAAACATGTTGTAGCGACTGCCTCAGCCCAAAGGTACATGGGTAGATCTGAGTAAGCAAGCACAGTCCGAGCTGCTTCAACCAGAGTGCGGTTCTTCCGTTCAACAATGCCATTTTGCTGCGGAGTGTAGGCGGCGGAGAAATTATGTGAAATACCCACGGAAGTAAGATAACTCTTCAGGGTGTCATTCTTGAACTCCGTGCCATTATCACTATGAATGGTTCTGACTGGCAGTTGAAGGCGTACTTGAATGCGCTTGATGAAAGCGATAATCAACTCTGGCGCATCTGACTTGTTGCGAAGAAACTCGAGCCATGTATACCTTGAGTAGTCATCTATCATTACCAACACATATTTCTTTCCGTTGATAGATGTTGTGCGCATTGGGCCACAAAGGTCCATATGAAGAAGTTCCAGTGCTGATGAGGTCGATGATTCAGCTTTGGACTTGAAGGAGCTACGCTTCATTTTGCCCAACTCACATGCGGAACAGAGTGAGTCTTTTTCGAACCTCATTTCTGGTAGACCTTTGACCAGACCTTGTCTTTGTAGCTTCGCTATAGATCGGAAATTCTGATGAGACAAGCGTCGATGCCACGTCCATGATTGTGCTTTAGAAGCTTTGGCTAGTAGACATACTGGACGTGTGGCAGACAGTGTAGGGAAATCTACATAGTATAGATTTCTATGGCGCTCAGCTTTGAAGACTTTGTAACCATCGGGATCCTCTAGATAGCAATGAGTGGTTGTGAAGCGGACTTGATATTTCATGTCATAGAAGTGACTGGTACTGAACAGGTTGTGATCAAGTCCTTCAACATATAGCACTTTTTGAATCTTCACAACACCGTTATCGAGCATTCCATATCCTCTGACGTGACCTTCGGCTTCAGAATTGGCAAATCTAACTGCTCCGGCAAGCTCCTCCACATAGTTATGCAAGAGGTGCTTGAATCCTGTCATGTGGCGTGAACATCCGGAATCTATTACCCACAATCGACAGGCCTGCAAAAGAGACAATTAGTTTTGCTTAGGCACCCATATCAAGATGGGTCCTTCGCGGTTAGCATCAAGCAATTCAGGAATATCCTCAGGTTTGACTTTTACTCTCCATTCATAACGCGGTTTTGGAACCCATTTCCAAACCATCTTAACATTCAATTCCTGAAAGTGCTTTTTAGAAGTAGGATGGGCAACCTTAGCACGATACACTTTTGGTTGTGTAGAAGAATCAGAATTAGAATTAGACTTAGAGTTCAACTTAGCTTTGCTTTTATTCTTTTTGGACTTAGGAGGGGAGTAGTATTTGAATGAATTATCCCAACAGTGTTTTCAATAAAGATTCCTTCGAGCAAAATTCATAAACTTAGATTTATCGGAACAAATCTTACATTCATGTTTATCAAAAGAAGTACTATTCAAAATAACACTGTCTGTAGGACAACTACTAGAATTCAAACTATTCTTTTTATTCAAACTAAGATCTTTATTCTTCTTACTCTTCCCAACTCCAGTTCCTCTTATATCTGAAACAGAAACAGGAACCTTGTTAGTCTCTAACTTAGAAGGTGGTTTGTTAGGGCTACTTTGTTAGTTAAATAGAAGTTCAGGGTAGATTATGTCAAGTTATTAAAGTTGTAAGCTTGTTGGGCCTTAAAGCCCATAAGCCCATTAGGCCTGCGAGCCTACGTATTTAAAGTTATTTCTGTTTCATTTGTTAGGTTAGAAAATTCATTATTCAGTTTTCTAGTCGTTAGGTTTACATAACCTTATCAGAAATTCTCTCTGTAAACCTTAACCCTTTGAAGTTATATCAATCATATGACTAGTTGCTGTGGCCTATTATCTGTTCATCATTGTTCATATTACTTGTGATTGCACTGCATTGGGATCTACAATTGGTATCAGAGCTAGTAGGCAAAAAGGTTTGATCCAGTAAAAAGGTTTGTCTGAAACCCTAAAATCAATTACTTGTGATAATTGTTATATTTGCTTTAATTGATTATTAGTGTTTACTTTCTGTGTTTATCTGATTTTCTCGTTTTCTGAAAAAAATTTCTCGTTATCTGATTTTTTCGATCGATTTTTTTTCGATCGAATCTGGGTTTTTTTTTTGTGTGCAAACCTTCGGTCTAAGTGTTTTTTTGTGTTATCTATCGCATCCGGTCGAATATTTTTTTTTCTTCTGTGTTTCTTTCGATCGAAGGATCGAAGGATCGAAGGATCTGGGTTTGGATTCGGTCGAATCCCAGAAATTCATCGGGTTCTTCGGTCGAATTCTTCGTGTTCTTCGGTCTTAATTCTTCGTGTTCTTCGGTCTTAATCGATATTTTTGTGTTTATCTATTTCTGTGTTTATCGTATTTAAGGCTTTCGACCTGAGTATTCGACCGAATAGGAGTGCTCCGGTTTTGTCCTTTCGACCGAATAGGACTTCCTCCTTCGACCGGACACTTGTGCTCCGGTCAAACTCCTTCGACCGAATAGAGTTTCCCCGGTCTTACCCATTCGACCGAATAAGAGTGCTCCGGTCTTGTCCATTCAACCGAATAGGAGTGCTCCGGTCTTGTCCCTTCGACCGAATTAGAGTTCCTCCGGTCGTGTCCTTCGACCGGATACGTGTGTCTGTAGATCCCAGTTTCAGTGCAATCAACAGATATAAGAACAATGATGAACAATATATTGGCCACAGCAACTAGTTATATGATTAATATAAACTTCAAAGGGCTAAGGTTTACAGAGAGAATTTCTGATAATAGTATGTAAACCTAACAACTAGTAAACTGAATAATGAATCTCTAAACTGATAAATGAAACAGAAATAACTTTAAATACTCGGGCTCGCAGGCCTAATAGGCTTATGGGCTTTAAGGCCCAACAAGCTTACAATAATAGCAACTTGTCACAAACTACCCTGAACTTCTATTTAACATAGAAAATGGCCCTAACAATCTCCCCCTTTAAATAGAAGTTGATAGTCACGCTAGTTAGGAACGAAGATTTTTCGGAAACCAAAGCTGATCTCGAAATATCTAATCTGAGTTCTGTACTCCAGTCGCTCTTCAATTTCACCCAGTGCTTCAAGGACAAGTGCCTTGTATTTAGGATCCAAAAACTGAACCCCTTTTTCATCTTTATCAAGTGCACGCTTCAACTTGTCTTTCAGCAACATCAACGTACCATCGCAGAATCTGGCAATCTGATTGAAACGAATGAAATGCATAATTCCTTTGTCATTCACATAGGTCATGCCAAACTCTGGAAGCTTTATCACAGTAAACGCAGGTACATTCTAGATATCAGACGGAATCTTCAAATCAGGCTTGAGCAGATTAATCTTTGGCTGGTTGCTTTCTAACCCGATCTGAAAATCTTCCACCGAAGCAAGTTTCATTGCACACTTCATGTATCTTTTCACTGTTTCTAGAGCATCAATGACTTCTCCGGGTCTGACAGTTTTGGTCTTTAAGTCACGTAAGATATACAGCAGATCTTGTGGCTCCAAGCATGGAAAATCAGCATCAGAAAAGCAATATTGTTGACCATATTCTCGAGTAACCATAAAGTCCGTATACTTGACCTTCATAAAGTAGGCAGGTATAATCTTATCAACTGATACAATCCTGAGCTTCGTCTTGGAGTACTTGTGCTGGAACTTTCGGTATACGAACACAAGTTCACGCTGTTTTTCTTTGTTTTTCACTGACTGTAGACCATGTATAACAACTTCATCATACTTTCTGATCCAGTGGGCAAATATCCTCTTCTGACTTTCTTCGAGGAAAGGAACTTTTATTCGGACTCTTTCCCACTTGGATGGACGAGCTGGAGTTGTATTGACTGGTTCTCTAACTGGTGAAGCTGGAGGAGATCTCTCGGGAACTACTGTATCAGAAAATTCAGGGTAAATAACAGGATAAGCCAATAGAGGAATCACGACAGAAGACTGATCCTCTGGATGCAGTATTTCATCAATTTCTTCTTGCATAACCACCAGAGCTCTTTCAGAATTTGCACATTCTTCTATCGTGTCTGTTACTTCATACGGATCTAGTATTATCGTCCAATCTTCAGGAACTATCGGAGAATGATCGTTAGGCAAGCAGAATGATCCAAATACAATAAAATAGAAGAAACACAGAAACACTTGATTTAAACAGAAAATCAGGTCACACAAATATCCGGTCGAAGGTATGCCCGGAGGAAGCAGTTATCCGGTCGAAGGACACGTCCGGGGATACACTTATCCGGTCGAATGATACGACCGGGGTCACACGAATCCGGTCGAATGTTAAGACCGGAGGACCCTTATTCGGTCGAAAAGGACAAAAAAAAAAAACGGATCACCTTTATTCGGTCGAAGGGATAAGACCGGGGACACTCTGTTCGGTCGAAGGGGTTTGACCGGAGCACAAGTGTCCGGTCGAAAGAGGAAGTCTTATTTGGTCCGGTCGAAAGACTTAACTAAAGATAAACACAAACAACCCCGAAGAACACGAAGAATCCGAAGAACCCGAAGAATTTCTGGGTTCGATCGAATGCAAACACAGATCCTTCGATCCTTTGATCGAAGGAATTAACAAATCAAGCAACAGCCAAACTCACTAAGACCGAATAATCACTACTCAGAAGCAATGCGATCGAAGGACTTAATGACCAAGACCGAATACAAAATTTCCAGAAATTTACCAGATTCGATCGAAGCCAAACCAACTTCAGAAACAGTTTCGATCGATAAACAACATTAATAATCAACTAAAACACATATACGCGATTAACACATTAATATAGGGTTTTAGACAAACCTTTTTCTGGATCAAACCTTTTGCCTATCTGCTTTGATACCAATTGTAGATCCCAGTTTCAGTGCAATCAACAGATATAAGAACAATGATGAACAATATATTGGCCACAGCAACTAGTTATATGATTAATATAAACTTCAAAGGGCTAAGGTTTACAGAGAGAATTTCTGATAATAGTATGTAAACCTAACAACTAGTAAACTGAATAATGAATCTCTAAACTGATAAATGAAACAGAAATAACTTTAAATACTCGGGCTCGCAAGCCTAATAGGCTTATGGGCTTTAAGGCCCAACAAGCTTACAACAATAGCAACTTGTCACAAACTACCCTGAACTTCTATTTAACATAGAAAATGGCCCTAACAATGTCCCCGGTCGTATCATTCGACCGGATAAGTGTATCCCCGGACGTGTCCTTCGACCGGATACCTGCTTCCTCCGGGCATACCTTCGACCGGACATTGTTTGACCTGATTTTTAGACCAAGTGTTTTCTGTGTTTTTTCTATTTTATTGTATTTGGATCATTCTGCTTGCCTAACGATCATTACAGTGCTCTTAAGTTAAGAAGTAAAGATGAACTCAAGGGATGCTCTAGCCATCGGTTCTGACCAAAAAACCCCGGTGCTCTTTCGGGGAGAGTACCCTCAGTGACATGACCGATTTTTGAACTTCATAGAAGCAAAATCTAACTATGAAGATATATACAAATGCCTGACTGAGGGTCCACAAGATTGGCCAATGAAAGTGGTAACGGGAAACCCAGCTGAAGGAAGGCCAGAGCGTCAGATTCGGAAATCTGTTGGTGATTTTACTAAGGAAGAAAAGGATATGTACGAGGCAGAAAAGCTGGCAAAATCGTACCTTCTTCAAAGTCTACCGAATGACATCTATGCTTGTATAGATAGTTTCAAGGACTCATCGAAAAAGATGTGGGACCAAATAGAGAAGATGATGATGGGAAGCCACATCAATAACCAACTAAAGGTGACCAACTGTATCACCAGATATGATGGGTTTAAAGCAAGAAAAGGTGAAACGCTGACGGAAACCTACGAGAGGTTTAATATGCTTCTGAATGATCTTCAGAAAAATAAGATCACAAAGACGAACACGGAAAATAACATAAAGTTTATGAACAACTTACAGCCTGAGTGGAAACCGTTCGTCTCCCATATACGCCACACTCAGACCTTGGAGAAGCTGTATCTTCATGAACTTTATGAAATGCTGCTTCAAGATGAAGAAGAAGTGATGGAACTTATTGGGAAAGCAGAAGAAAATCCAGCAATTGATCAAATAGCACTCGTATCTTAGAGAAGAGGCAAGTCCGTCAGCCGATCATCTGGAAAAGAGCACGTGCTGAGTGATTCTGAACCTGAAGATCCCGATAGCGACTCGGATCCAGAACTTTCCAAGATGAAAGAAGCAATGGTTTTTCTCACTCAAGCATTTCAAAAGAGGAGGTTTTTTAACAAGACTTCTAACAAGCAAAGAATCTCTACTCGACGTGATCATCGAGAAAAGTCTGAAGGTAATAGTCGTTTTGAAGCTGGTAAGAAACCTGACAGGCGAAATGAAGAAAAGCCGAAAGACGAACCGATCAAATGTTACAACTGTGGTCGGTTAGGTCATTTCGCCAAAGATTGTCGCAAGCCAATTGTGCGCAACGCCGACTACTACCGAGCCAAGCTGCTTCTTGCCAAAGAAAAGGAAGCCGGTAAAGCTCTAATGGCTAAAGACGATTACTGGTTACAAGTGTCGGATGAAGAACCTGAGGATGCTGAAGCTCATTTGTGTTTCATGGGCAACCATTCATCACCATCCGATTCTGATGAAGAAGATCATAATGCTCCCTGTCAGGTATGTGCCCCTTTCCATGAAGCTTTACTTGATCAGATGCAACTCTCATTGAACAAACTTGACTCTTACAAGCTTCTTTTAAAAGAAAAAGAACAACTTCTCTCATCTCTGGAAAACCGTGTCACTAAGCAGTCTGACTTTATGGAAAAACAAAGCTTAGAAATTTCTAGCTACATGTGCACGATTTCTAATTTAAGAGAAGAGAATGCGAGTTGTTCCATAGAGTCACAAAACCTAATGACCAAAGTAGATGACCTGACCAATAAGCTTCGTACGTCTGAGACCGAGAAAATTGATTTGATAAATCAAAACGTGGCTTATAAAAATGAGAACATTAGGTTATCTAATCAGTTAGAAGAGCTTGAAAAGAAACTTTATAAATTTGGTCAATCTGATCAAACGCTAAAGCTAATCGCACCAAAAGAACCAAAGTACGGAAATGCGGGTATCGGGTACGATAACCCTAATTATTTAAACAAGGCTTTATCCAAAGTTCCTACCTTATATGCTTCTGAATTTTTTGGATTAGACAAAATCTTTCCAGAATATAAGATACGATGGACCACACCCACTGAGGAGGAAGAATTGGAAGATAAGTTGAGAAGAGAAAACTCTGTTCTTTCTAAAAGGATAGTTCCTTTTGTTTATGATTCTTTAAATGCGACTTATAATACTGACAAACCCCGTTTCCTGTCATCCGATTACTTTCATAGCTACTCTCAAGCTGAACTAGATACTAAAACCGTTAAAACTGAGGAGGAACCTCTAGCTCCCAAAGTTTATGTTCCAACTCTGATTTTAGAAAAGAAACTAGTTCAGCTAGAAGAATCGTATGCACTAGAACGGGAAAATTTTCAAAAGGAAAAACAAGGTCTTTTATCTCAAATTGAGTTTCTCAGTTTCAACAAAAAGGAGACTATGTCGGATGAGGAAAAAGAATATTTCCAGACGGAAATAAAGAAGTTGCACTCACAACTGGCTGCTATGGCAACAGATCATTTGAAAGTGCAACTTCACAAGGCTGACTCTCAAGCTCAGCCTTCCACTCTTATCCTTCAAAGAGAGATATCTCATCTGTCTGAAAACTCTTATCCTTCTTCTGACACATCTTCCTGCAAAGCTTTTATGGGTGACTCTTCACCAACTAAAGGAAAAAAGCCTCAAAGTCTTGAATCAGATCAGTGTTCTGATTGTAAAAATGCTTCCGCATATGATCTGCTCTCAACAAACTCTTCCACTGTTCTGAAGTCCTCATGTGATAAGGTCCTTTCCGATGAGGAACTAGAGTTTTCTGCTTTCTTGAATTCTGAGGTGTGCTTAGATAGCAATTTGAGCCAATTTGACTTTAATCCTTCTCTACCTAGCCATGTTGATTTTTTAAATGAGTCATGTGAGCCTCCGATTAAATTTTATAAGGTTGAATGTTCTACATCTGCTCCGCAAAAACCTTCTGTGGACAATTCTTCAAAATCTTCCAAGTCTAAATCTAAAAGTCGTTCACAGAAGAAGAAAAAGACCGGTCGCTCTCAAAGGTCTCAATCGTCAATTTTCAAATCCACTGACTATGGGTTTAACGGCATTTCAGATACGTATGGTCGGCGGGAAGAAGTGAAATATGCTTGGGTAGCTAAGAAGTTAAAAGAGAGCTCGGCAACATCAGAATTAGTTGATCCTGTCTTAAAGTCTAGAAAGAACAATAACAATCATGATGTCTTTATTTCTAAACCTCTAGTTGAATGTAATGGAACTCTTCCTTTAAAAGTTTCTTCAATTCCGCAATTACTTCAACTGTCTCATGATTGTCTATGTTGTTCTTATTGTGGATCAAATGATTTTGTTGATAGTCGTTATGCATCTGATTGGTTTGGCTCATATCATATTGCTCATAATCATTCTCATTGTGATGTTTCCCGTGAAAGACAAAGACCCAACTCTAAACGGGTCTCTAAATCGGGTGTTAAATCTAACCCCAAAGGACCCATTTACGAATGGGTACCTAAAAAGAAATAACCTGTTTTGCAGGACGGTCATGTGTGGTATCTAGATTCAGGCTGCTCCAAACACATGACCGGAAGAAGGGAGCTACTCACAAACTTCACCGAGAGGTTCTGTGGGAATGTACGATTCGGGAATGATCACTCCTCTCCCATCAGGGGTTACGGCGATATTGTCAAAGATAACATCACGATCAAGAAAGTCTCCTATGTCGAAGGTCTCGGTCACAATCTCTTCAGTATCGGTCAATTCTGCGACAAGAATCTCGAGGTTACTTTCAAGGCTAAACGGTGTAGCGTTCGCACTGAGGATGGTAAAGAAATCCTTGCTGGAACGCGACGAACCAACCTCTATACGATCGACCTCTCGTCCTTGAAACCTGACAAGGAAGTCTGTTTGTTGTCCAAAGCATCTGCTGAACAAAGTTGGCTATGGCACCGTCGTCTCTCGCACTTGAACTTCAAGAATATCAACAAGTTGGTGCTGGGTGGACATGTCAAAGGTATGCCTGACCTCAAGTTTGCAAAAGATCATCTGTGCGCTGCCTGCGAAAAGGGCAAGATGAAAAAGGCGTCTCACAAGTCGAAAGCCGTTCCGAGTACTTCTCGGTCCCTTGAGCTAATCCACATGGACTTATGTGGACCGATGCGCGTTCAAAGCATAAATCACAAGAAGTATGCCCTGGTGATGGTTGATGATTTCTCTCGTTACACTTGGGTCCGATTTCTCCGTTCAAAGGACGAAACTCCCGAGTTGATAATCTCTCTTCTGAAGAGCATCCAAGTCAGTCTCAACCAAGAAGTTCAGACCATCAGGACGGACAACGGCACTGAGTTCAAGAATCAAATACTCACCGGTTATCTCACTTCAGTGGGTATCTCGCATACTTTTTCCGCCGCTCGTACTCCTCAGCAGAATGGGGTGGTAGAGCGTCGAAACAGAACTCTAGTTGAAGCAGCACATACGATGTTATCTCATTCCAAGCTACCTCTATTTCTTTGGGCAGAAGCAGTTGCTACCGCTTGCTATACTCAAAATCGGTCTATCATCAACAAGCGGTTCAACAAGACTCCGTACGAGATCATCAATAAGCGTATCCCGAACATCAACTACTTTCATGCTTTCGGATGCACCTGTTTTGTCTTAAATGATAAGGATGATCTTGGCAAATTCAGTCCCAAAGCGGATGAAGGAGTGTTTATCGGCTACTCTCAACAAGCAAAAGCCTACCGTGTCTACAACAAAAGGACGAAGACCGTCATTGAGAGCGTAAATGTGACTTTTGACGAGGCCCCTGACATGGTTTCTGAACATCTCAATTCAGAACCCGCACTTACTGGTGTGTTAGCTTCTGGACAATTCCGTACAGAGGCTACACAATCTCCAGGGGATCCACATCATGCGTCAAGAACACATCTTTCTGATTTGGATTTACTGTTTGAATTCTTTTATACTGACTTATTTAATGTTAAGTCTAATACTACGTCATGTGACAGGAATACTGCTCAAGCACCAGAAGTGACACAAGTCACGGGCCCTACCGACTCCGGTGGTCCATCCTCGCCTGGTGCTCCATCCTCTACTGCCAATGATCAAGCTTCCCCGAGCTCAAGTGATAGACACCCTCTTGCTCAAGCTCTTGATGACGGTGCTACTGAACCAACTCATGTTTCCGTACAACTTCCTGCACCGACTTCTGTCGAAGGTGCTCTCGAAGCTTCCTCTCCGGCAATCCCGGAACATTCCATAGTTTCATCTCCAGCTGAGTCGTCCTCTACTCCTAGTTCGACTCCCACTACGAAGCTTACACCTCACAAGCCATCATCCCTCGAGGCAGTTCAGGATTTACCCCCAGGTGGTCATGTGGATTCCGATACCTCCCATCAGACATATCAACCACATCCACACACTACCAAATGGACTCGAGCACATCCTCTTCATCAGATCATTGGTGATCCCTCCACACCAGTTCAAACTCGATCCACCACCGCCAATGACTGCTTATTTTCCTCGTTCCTCAGCCGTATCGAACCTTCCACTGTCTCTGACGCACTGACTGATCCGGACTGGGTAATTGCTATGCAGGAGGAACTCAACCAGTTTGAGACCCTCAAAGTATGGCGCCTAGTTCCCCGTCCTAAGAACAAGACGGTGATCGGGACTAAATGGATTTTTAAGAACAAGAAGGACGAAAACGACATCATTGTTCGGAACAAGGCGCGTCTAGTGGCTAAAGGATATCGCCAGCAAGAAGGAATTGATTACGATGAGACGTTTGCACCGTTGGCCCGCATTGAAGCAATCCGCATGTTTCCTTTCCTACGCCGCTCACAAGAATTTCATCGTCTTTCAAATGGACGTGAAATCCGCGTTCCTCAATGGCGTGCTCAAGGAGGAAGTTTATGTCTCGCAACCCGAAGGCTTCGTGAGTACTGAAAATCCGCATTACGTCTACTTTCTTGACAAGGCCCTCTACGGTCTTAAGCAAGCGCCACGAGCCTGGTATGATGCACTCTCATCCTTCTTAGTCAAGTCTGGCTTCTCTAAAGGTAAAATTGATACTACCTTATTTATTAAAAGAGAGAAGAATGATATCATTCTTGTACAAATTTATGTTGATGATATAATCTTTGGCTCCACGAACCCCAAGTATTGTCAGAACTTTTCTGCCTTAATGAGTAAACATTTTCAAATGAGCATGATGGGGCAAATGAACTTTTTCCTGGGTCTCCAAGTAAAACAATTACAAACAGGAATTTTCATTAATCAATCTAAGTACATCTCAGATATTCTTCGGAAATACCAGATGGAACAATCTGCATCTATGAAAACCCCCATGTCCACTTCTCTAAAGCTTCACTCCGATCCTGACGGTAAGGATGTGAATGCTACTATTTATAGAGGTATGATTGGCTCTCTGATGTACTTGACGGCTAGTCGGCCTGACATTATGTTTTCGACATTCTTGTGTGCAAGATTTCAGTCGAAACCTAAAGAGTCTCACTTAGCTGCGGTTAAGCGAATTTTTCGATATTTAAAAGGTACTGCTAATCTTGGTTTGTGGTATCCAAAAGAGACAGGTTTTGAATTGACAGCCTACTCGGAAGCTGACCATGCTGGAAACATGCTGGACCGGAAAAGCACGTCGGGTCATGTTCAGTTCTTGGGCGATCGTCTTGTCAGCTGGGCTTCCAAGAAGCAAAACTGCGTGTCCACCTCCACAGCCGAGGCGGAGTATGTAGCAGCCGCCAGTTGCTGCTCGCAAGTCATCTGGATGCGTACCCAGCTCAAATATTATGGATTTAATTATTCCAGGATTCCCATCTACTGTGACTCGAAGAGCGCTATAGCCATATCAAGCAATCCCGTCCAGCACACGAAGACGAAGCACATTGATGTGCGTTATCACTTTATAAAAGATCACGTGGAAAAAGGTACTATCGAACTCTATTTTGTTAATTCAGAGCATCAGTTAGCAGACCTATTTACCAAAGCCTTGGACGAAAAACAATTTAATTACCTTGTGTCCAAGCTAGGTATGCTAAATCTGAAAGTTTGATCCGTTCGCAGCTCTCTACGAGTTCCATTCAATAACGAATGACTGTGACAAATGCACCAGTGCCTTGTCTCTGGTTGCTATTATCCATACTCCTTGGGTATTGCATTTTACTCGTTCAGCTCTGTGTCCGTTACGAACTTCTGTATCAACAACGTAGATTTCGTGTTTTCCCGCGTCTTTTGTGTTCGTATGTCTGTTTCTGTGATTATGTGTCCAGTTTATCTTCTGTTCGCTGAAACGTGCAAGGTGATTTGGGTGGTGGATCCACAACCAGGTAATGTGTTCAGGAGGACCACTAACGTTAGATGGTTGGTAAGTCTCACGAGTTCTCTATTCGAGGGGGAGCAGGTAAGGGGGTTCTGTGTTTGGACCTCCTCATGGTAATCATTCGAGGGGGAGCTAGGTCTCGTGTCTTTTTATTTAAGTCCTCTTAGTTTAAGTTTTTTTTTCCCCCCTTAAATTTTTTAAGTAGTTTTATATATCTTCGAAAACTCCAAAAAGATTTTTTTTAAGGTTTGTTTCTGTGATGTTGTTTTGTGTTTTGGTTTGTTTGTTTGGTTGTTTCGGCCCATAGCCTACCCGCCCGCCGCCCCCCCCCCCCCCGGCCCAAGCCCAGACTCGGCCCAAGCCCATACAACCTTCGGGGGTTATAAACCCCGGTCGAACGGTTTCGTCCTCATTCGATCGATCCTTCTCTCTCAGTCTTCTTCTTTCTCTCGCCCGAAGTTCATTCGATCGGACTCTAAATCGATCGAACTATCACTCGACCGAACACTCGTTTCGCTTCATATTCGATCGACAAGGTTGGTTTAATCGATTTTTGCGGGGTTTACTTTTAATATCGATCGAGTTTTTCGGTGTTTAATCGACGACTAAGTCTGCGTCGTTGACGATTCGACTCTCCGGGGGTTTTATTCTGATCTAGGTTTCGCCCCGGTCGAACTCACCCCCGGTCAAATGGTTTCTCCGGTTTAAGGTCACCTCCGGTCGAATGCACCCCCGGTCTTAGTCACCTCCGGTCGTAGACCTCATCCGGTCGAAGACCCTATCCGGTCTTATTGACCTCCGGTCGAACACCTCATCCGACCAAACATTTATCCGGTCTAATTGACCTCCGGTCGAATGCATTGTCCGATCATGCTTTTATCCGGTCTTAGAAAAACCCCGGTTGAATCTTATCCGGTCGAACCTTTTTTTTTTT
This sequence comes from Arctium minus, assembly GCA_954870635.1. Taxonomy (NCBI): domain Eukaryota; kingdom Viridiplantae; phylum Streptophyta; class Magnoliopsida; order Asterales; family Asteraceae; genus Arctium; species Arctium minus. The sequence continues at coordinate 36,054,616 of OX941080.1, read as the reverse complement.
TTTTTTTTTTTGGTGCTTATAGTTTTTTTTTAATATGTTGTTTACGAGGAAATTTTTTTGTTGGTTATATGTGCTGGTGCAAGTCTATGCGCCTTCGTGACTGACCCTAATTCACGAGTAGGGTTTGCTCTTCCAATGTTTGGAGTTACTATCCGGTGTGATCTAAATCATGACTGAATAACTCCAAAGGCTCGTATTTTTTTCCAAATCTGCGTACTAATCTGTTAATTCTTCACAGGTACAATGGCACAAAACCAGCCACCAGCGATTGACCCAATCGCAGATGCGGAACTGATTCCCGAGGATCAGTTCCTTCCTCTTACAGCCAATAACTACCATCTCGATGTAACCCAACCTGCTATTCAACATCAGGTTATCATCGAGATACTCAGGGGCCATCCAATCGCCTATGCTCTAACGGAAACTGCAACCGTACCAATTCTATACTTACAGCAGTTCTGGCATTCTCTCCATGCGTTAGAGGCCGATGGAGGATTTCATCTTGAAGGACGAATAGATCACACTCCAGTGCTTCTCACATGTGATCTTTTCCGTCAATTTCTTCGGTTACCGACCGCCGGATCCGTAGCCGGCCGCGAAACCTTTGACCCCATGGTCACTGATGCTACACTGTGCGCTGATCTTCTCTCTTTGGGTTACGGCGCAGAACTTTGCATTCCATCAACCTTCAACCGCAAACATCTATCAACAATATGGTATACGTTGTTCACATTCATCAATCGGTGCCTTTCGTCTATAACGAAGGGCATTGATCAGACGAGCGCCCCGATTCTTCGCATCTTTCACGCGGTGGCTTTCAATCGCCACGTGGACTTTGCCGATTTTCTCTGGTTTGAACTCATTCAGAGAGTTGGTTCTACTGCATCTCGCCGATCAAACTTCATTCCATTCATGCGGTTCCTACAGATCGTTATCCGGAACTACATGAACCTTTATCCCGAGATACAACGCCGCTCTACCCACCCGACGTGTCCCCAACATCCAACGCGCAAGATTCCTTCCCGTGCTGATCCGGAAGGTGTTGTCGCCCGACAAATCCCAGTCGGGGTACTAGACCATGCTCGTCCCACGGCACTGAGTGTGATAGCTTATAGGCACACACACAACATTCCAGCTCCTATGGTCCGGCCAGGACCGGCAGGACCTGCCCAGGGAGAAAGACCTGAGCGACGTGAGGGTCCGCGTCCACAAACGAGAGGCAGGAGCGTCCGGACAGCTGGGGCTTCCGGACAGGGTGTGTCGAGAGCTATTATTGTGAGGGGATCTGGCGTGGGCAGTGCCGTTGGAACGAGCCACTCTAGTTCTTCAAGACAACCACCGTCACCGCCACCAACAGCGAATCCAATGACAGAAGAGGCAACATATTCTGAAGCCATTCAAGTTCAGTCCTCCTCTGTCGCTGCTACTGAAGAAACAACAGCCATTTCCGACTCAGACGAAACCCAAACCGCAGCATCGACATCAAATGAAGAGTCTTCTGACTCCGATGGTGACGATAATCAGCCCTCATCTGGAGCGATAAGGAGAGCGGAGGGAGTATTAGTTGAACATCAAGAAGTGAGCTGTGTGAGGGAAAGGCGGAGTAAACTGCATTCAGAGAGTACACGAGTGACGGGACAACCATCTTCGGTTGTATCCCCCCTAGCCACATCTAGCCAGGTAGCCACATCTGCTACCCAGTCTCATGTGTTGGGACAGGGTATTGAAGAAGCCGCCGTGGACCTAGCGGCGCATTTGCACACCCCACCAAGCCACTCCACCATCTCTCAACAGATGGTGGTTTTACAAACTCACGGGGATTTAGCACATACGCTATCGGGCTCTCACTTGGAGGGTGCCGATATTGAAACAAGAGAACAGTTGCCCCCGTTCTCGCCTTCTTTGCATGCACGGAGTCTAGAGCCATTTGTGATTCATGCCATTCCTAGGACACATATTCCATTTTCGGCTATCGCCGGTAGCCTAAGTGGCCCGGCCGGAACATCCATAGTAAACCCACCTTCGGGTAGGTTACAAGGATTGGGTGGAAGTCCTACCACGGCTATCATCACGCCAACCGTGAACGTAGGCGGCTCGACTTCAACAGTCGTAGCTACAACGGGAAGTCTAAGTGACCCCGGAGTTACCCCACATGAGTTTGCCTCAAGGGAATACATGGACGGCGCCCTAAAGGCTGTCCAATCTATGATGAGGGAGGAGTTGGACAACATCAAACGCATGGTCAAAGGCAAAGGTCCTGCGACTGAGCCGGAGACCACATCTATTCCATCTTCTCTACCAGCCACGGATCTTTCCATACCTGAACTCAAATCTATCCTTCTCGCCAAACTTATAGCCCAATCTCAAACCGAACCCATCCAAGATGCCGATTTGCTATCCCTACTTCGTTCTCAAGCATCCTCACCTACTCCACCTACACACCAGCCTACTGTCTCTACCGAAGCCTTCCAGATCCAGCAAGCTATGCTTCAGTCACTTCAGCAAACCGTAGCTGTTTTGACTGAACGCCTTTCAGCAGTGGAGGATACCTGCCGTAACCAGGCAGAACGGCTCAAGCGCCGACATGATGATCAGGATGATCCTGATCACCATGAGGGGGAGAAGCGCCAACGTCTATCTGAGCCGGAGACACATGTAGTGGAGTCAGAACAGGTTGAACAGGGTACGGGTTCGGGTACAAGAACAGAGGGACAGAGACAGGAACGGGAACCGGTGACAGATATGATACTATACGATTATCCGACGGTTAAAAAGCCTGAGGAATTTGAAGATGGTTCTCCGATAGTTCCTGAAGATTGGGCAATAATACTAGATCCGTATGAAGTGACGGACACGACAGAAGAATGTGCCAATACTGAAAGAGCTCTGGTGGTTATGCAAGAAGAAATTGATGAAATACTACATCCAGATGATCAGTCTTCTGCCGTGATTCCGTTATTGACCTATTCAGATAATCACCCTGATTTTTCTTCTACAGTTTTTCCCGAGAGATCTCCTCCAGCTTCACCAGTTAGAGAACCAGTTAGTACTACTCCAGTTCGTCCATCCAAGTGGGAAAGAGTCCGAATCAAAGTTCCTTTTCTCGAAGAAAGTCAGAAAAAGATCTTTGCCCACTGGATCAGAAAGTATAATGAAGTCGTTATTCATGGTCTACAGTCAGTGAAAAATAAAGAAAAACAGCGTGAACTTGTGTTCGTGTACAGAAAGTTTCAGCATAAGTACTCCAAGACAAAGCTCAGGATTGTATCAGTTGATAAGATTATACCTGCCTACTTCATGAAGGTTAAGTATACGGACTTTATGGTTACTAGAGAAGATGGTCAACAATACTGCTTTTCTGATGCTGATTTTCCATGTCTGGAGCCACAAGATCTGCTGTACATATTACGTGACTTAAAGACCAGAACCGTCAGACCCGGAGAAGTCATTGATGCACTAGAAACGGTGAAAAGATACATGAAGTGCGCAATGAAACTTGCTTCGGTGGAAGATTTTCAGATTGGATTAGAAAGTGATCAACCGAAGATTAATCTGTTCAAGCCTGATCTGAGTGTTCCGTCTGATGCTCTAAATGTACCCGCATTCACATTTATAAAGTTTCCAGAGTTTGGTATGTCATATGTGAACAACAACGGTGTTCTACGCTTTATCCGTTTTGATCAGATTGCCAGATTTTGTGATGGTACGTTGATGTTTTTGAAAGACAAGTTGAAGCGTGCGCTGAGTCAAGATGAAAAAGGAGTTCAGTTACTGGATTTTTCATACAAAGCACTTGTTCTTAAAGCACTGAATGTTATTGAAGAACGATTGGAGTATAGAACGCAAATCAGATATTTTGAGATCAGTTTTGGTTTCCGGAAAATTTTTGTTCCTAACTGGCGTGACTATCAACTTCTATTTAAAGGGGGAGATTGTTAGGGCTACTTTGTTAGTTAAATAGAAGTTCAGGGTAGATTATGTCAAGTTATTAAAGTTGTAAGCTTGTTGGGCCTTAAAGCCCATAAGCCCATTAGGCCTGCGAGCCTACGTATTTAAAGTTATTTCTGTTTCATTTGTTAGGTTAGAAAATTCATTATTCAGTTTTCTAGTCGTTAGGTTTTCATAACCTTATCAGAAATTCTCTCTGTAAACCTTAACCCTTTGAAGTTATATCAATCATATGACTAGTTGCTGTGGCCTATTATCTGTTCATCATTGTTCATATTACTTGTGATTGCACTGCATTGGGATCTACATGGTTCTTTTCTAGTGCTCTTTGAAGTCTCACCCTTTTCAAAAATACTCGGAGGATATTCAGGACAATCAGAGTAAGCAACTGTAGGTTTTGCAGGAGCATCAAATTCTGGATTGGTTCTTACCTTCCAGCTTGGATCATTTAACATCTGTTTTTCATTTGAAGCATTTTTAAACAATGTAATTTTCAAATCATTGATCTCAGTGCAAAGCTCTTGATTTATTTTTAAAGACTTTTCAAGTTTATGTTTGAGATCAAAGTTTTCATCTTCAACCTCATCAAGAGATTGTTGCAACATATCAATTTGCTTCATCAATTCAGATGTATTACCATCCACAGAATTTGACCCCTTTAAATCAGAAACAGGATCAGAGTCTGATGCATTCATCATATCAGAGAATATCTTTTCAGTCATGGACTCAATAAACTCCGTTTTATCATTTTGAACACAAGATTCATTCGCGGTAGCAGTAACTTCTTCAACCTCTTCAGGAAGTAAAGGTTTAGAAGCAATGGGAGTTGAGACTGATGGTATAGTAGATGGATCAACATCAGATTCATACTCATCAAATTTGCATGCAGCCTCAGGTAGAACTGTGTTGGTGCTCACTGATTCTTTAGAAGGTGTGGTAAATAGTGATTCAAACTCAGTAAATTCGATCTTACGAGTTGCATAGCTTTCGTTAAAATCACCATATGTAAAACCAACAGATTTAAAAAGATTTTGAGAATCAGTGTCACCAGACTTGTTCTTTCCCATATCTTCTTGACCTTTGGTCTCTTCAGAAGGTTTAGGAGAACTTGCTTCAACAAAAGTAGCGCGAATGTCAGGAATGGGTTTTATTGCGGAGCCAAATTTATCAAAATTATATAGGTGCTCCGGTGCCTTTTTCAAAATTTCATTAATTGGCACACCCAAACCTGGTTTAAGTTTGTAAAACCTTTCGTCTTGGAGTTTATTGGTCAACAGATTTAATGTCTGTTCAGTCTGACCTCGTTTCATGTTAATGTCCTCCAGTTGCTTTATTTTGGTGAAAGCTTCATTTCTTTCTTTATAACAAACTTCAAATTTGATTTGAAACTCACCCTTTTCAGCATTAAGATTCACAAGATCTGTTTCTAAACCAGATATTTTTTCTTTTAAAGACTCTTTTTCAGCTTTTAAATCATCTTTTTCCTTTTCCTTTTCTTCCACAACAACTTTTAAAATAGCATTTTCATCACGAAAGATTAAAACAGATTGATGTGCAGAGCTAAGTTTGCCTTTCAGTAAAGCAAATTCATCTTTCATGCCATGTATTTGGGCCATTAAAGATTCAATAAGTTCAGAATTTTCACTTACCTCAGAGTTTGCTTCTTCGGATTGTGTCTCAGAGTCTTCATCGTCACCTTCCAGCTTTGCCATGTAAGAAACTTGGGTGAAATGTGCTTGCTCCTCGTCATCAGAACTTTGGAACAACCAGTTCTCTTCTTCAGCCATTAGTACTTTTCCTTCTTCAGCTTTCTTGGCAATTAGTGACTTTCTTGAGTAGTACTCTGAGTTCTTCACTTTCTTGAATTTGCAGTCCCTTGAGAAGTGCCCAAATTTGCCACAGTTGTAGCATCTTCCTGGTTCATCCTTTTGCTCTTCTCGCTTCTCCTCTCTCTTTCCTTCTCTTCTATCTTCCTTCCGATCTTCTCGTCCTTCCTCTCTCTTTCCATGACTCGGCTTGTATCGCATCTCAGACTTCTCTTTCTTGTATTCATCATACTTTGGCTTTGAGTAAAATCTTTTCTTGCCAAAGCTCTTCTTGAATCGTCTCATAATGAGAGCCAAGTCTTCAGAGAACTTTTGAATATCAGGATCTGAATCAACTTCCAGTTCTTCATCACTTGAAACAGAGTCAGAGTCAGTAACTTCGGTAACTAGAGCTTTAGACGCCTTTTTCTTTGACCTTGCAGAGGATACAGAACCTTTGCCGGCTATGAGAGCCACAGAATCCTTCAGATGATTAGATTCATTATTCATAGATCTCACCTCATCCTCATGTTGAGCAAGAGTAGAGAAGATATCGGTGACATTTTCTCGAGCCATATTCTTCGACATCTGGATGTTGATAGCAAAGTTCTTCCATTCTGGATTCAGATTCTTGATGAACTTGTAGTTTATCTCAGAAGCAGATTTGGCGATTTTGTTCCTCCGCAAGTCATTAAGAATAATGTTGTACCTAATATAGGTATCTAAAAGCAGCTCTCCTTCTTTGGCATGAAATCCCTCGTAAGCATTTATGCACAGATTCTGCTTAGCTTGAATAGAAGCTTCACTTCCTTCAAACTGCCTTGCTAGTTCATCCCAGATTCCTTTAGCAGTACTCTGACTGTCGACACGATTGTAGATGTCGTTTGGAATTGCCATCGTCAGATAGATTAGAGCTTCTTCTTCTAACTTGAGCTGGTCTTTCTGCTTTTCAGTGAAGAACTGAACAGGTTTAGGAATATCTCTGTCAGGGATTTCAGGAGAGGAATCTGTAGCAGGTTGACCCTTTACTGTGATCATTGGAGTTTTGGGACCTTCAATGATTATTGTCATGAACTCTCTGTTCTTGTGATTCAGAAACTGAATCATTCTTGTCTTCCACTGCTGATACTCATTTGCCACGAGGACAGGAGGTTTGACTTGAGAACCCATCGAGAGAAGCTGATTCGACATCTTAGCTGTACGGTTAGTAAATAGACTTTTCTGTACCAAGACAACCAACTAGATGATATCGTTAGAATCAAAAGTAAAGACTACACTCAAAAATTTTCAGAAAAAAATAAATTTCCAAAAATAATCAAATGCAGTCCTCGCACACGGTATAAAGCACTAATATCTATGAATAAAATACTGAAAAAATTAAGAAGATTTTGATCAAGAGCAAATCTTTGTCCCCCTTCGCAGACTTAGCACGGGGGTCCCTATCACAGTTTGCAAAAATCGACCGGGGATGTGCTTCGAAGAATGAACTGTACCGGTCGAAGGAAAGACCGGAGTAACAAGTATCCGGTCGAATGGAAAGACCGGAGTAACAAGTATCCGGTGGAATGGCAAGACCGGATTAACAAGGTATCCGGTCGAAAGGCGAAGACCGAAGTAACAAAGTATCGGTCGAATACTAGACCGGAAACCACTAAGGTCCGGTCGATACTCCTATCCGGTCGAAGGAAAGACCGAGGAATACTAAGGTCCGGTCGAAGGAATGACCGGAGATCACAACTATTCGGTCGAAGGTGTAAGACCGGAGATCACGACTACCCGGTCGAAGGTACAGGTCGAATAACTATCGGTCGAACAATAATATTGATAACCACAGTAACAGATATGATCAATTAACATATAAGACCGATAATCACTAAGACTAAACCGAAGAACACGAAGAATATCTGGGGTTCGACCGAAACCAAACCCAGAAAATTAATTCGACCGATGAACACAATTAAACCAACAAATAAGCAATCCTTCGATCGAATGTAACACAAAAACACAAATAATCAAATACTAATCGACCGGATTCGATAACAGATTCATGAAATATGATGAACAGTACTTCGCATGAATAGTAACTCGATGAACAGTGATTTTCGATGAACAGTATTTTTTGATGAATAGTAAAAAAAATTTGATTCTTTTGGCTCTGATACCACTTGTTATCCCAGTTTAATCTAGTTGGTAAATAATCAATCAAGTAATCAAGCAACACAATAATAATCAAGAGATAATAAAATTAACAAAACGTACCAATCCCTTGAATAAACAATGAAACCCTTGAGTGTTCTTGATACCCTTTGAATACAGAGAAAACTTCACCTCACTCTATTATAATTATGAAAGTAATTGTGAGGATTAGACCCTAAAACTAATTAAACAAAACTTTAAATACCTAAGTCATATGGGCTTTAACCTTAATGGGCTTTCTAATGGGCTTGGGCCCAATAGCTAATAACTATTAAACTATTACAATTTAAACCCTGAACTGTAACTATCAAGTAAATACAGTTTAGACCCTCTAATTTAACTTTGACACAATTGCAGTTTAAACCCTTAACTTTAACTTTAATCTTGAATACAATTTATTTGATCCAACAGGGGAGAATCTAAAGCTTGAAGAAATGTCCCATTACATCACAAGATGAAAGAAGAGAAAAGATAACCAAGAACTGCGAAATCAAAGTATTCTGAAGACATGCTGATTTCAGATAAATTTTCTTTGAAGATACTTTGCTAAAGCATTCTGAGCTAGAGAAATAGATTGCATCTTATGAGCTGAACAAGAAGACTGAATTGCTAAAATCTTTTTAGTAATGATCTTGATCCAAAGGGGGATATTGTTAGACCACGGTCTCATTGGATTCAAGATCATCCAATCTGAAGATCCAATCTGAAGCTAATGCCGGAAAGTCAACTCTCGATTCAAAGTCTAATGTTTATTTGTAATAAATGTCAAAGTATTGTTTAGATAACTTAGTTTAGTTTAGTTAGATTTATAATATCTTTTGTTAGATATTATTATTATGTTATATTAGTTTAATATTGCAAGTGGTTTAGGAAGTGTGTTGTAGAAGCTAGATATCAAATCTGATATCTCAACTCTCTCTATTATCATATTAGAACACACAACAACACATATTCAAGGTGTAAAACACAGAGAGAAAACACGAGAGCTTCAAACCGAAAACCTTCTAATCATCGATTGTTATTAATCAAACAGGTTGGTAATCATATTGTGTTATTTTATAAGAACTTGATATAGTATTGTGGACCGACAGGTAGCATCTCTTTAATTATAGGAACAACTCGATTATAAGTCGTCCCGAGTACATTACATTATGTCTTCAAATTCAACAATCTCGTCGCAGCTCCTAATTTCGAGTAATTTGGACACCCATCCCATAATAGCTCGTTAGTAGCTTCTAACATGTCATAAAATCCTTGGGCAGAAGGATTAGGGGTTTCTTCTTCCCATGTCATGCCATCATGTATCATGTGATCATTCATCATTTCAACATACCCTTCATTATGATCTACTACCGGAGTAGAAGATTGACCCACGTCTTCATGTGGTGCATGGTAATAGGTTTCACCATATGCCCACCATATGGTATAATCAGGCATGAAACCGTGCTTCATCAAATGCAGCCTCACGTCATCCCTTTCTTTATAGCGTAAGTTTTGACACTTCTTAGAAGGGCATCTGATACGAAGCACTATGTCATCACGTGTAGGTTTCCTTTCAACAGTCCCTTCATTGGCATAGGCATAGTCCAAAAAACTGTCCATTGCAACAATATAGTCGATGCTAAGAAACCCCCAACTGCCGTTCTTTCTATACATCCATCCTCTATTTGTCGACATATTCAACCACTACAACAAAGAAAGAAGTAGTTAGTCGACATAATCAAGATAGAGGTGGTGTAGAGGACTTTTGAATGACTTGAAAACACTACATGTAATGGTTTGCCTACTTGAAAGTCAAACCGTAGGTTTAGAGGAGCTTTGGATGACTTTAAAACTCTAAGTGTAATGGTTTGACTATTGGAAAGTCAAAACCATAGGTTACAATCAAAGAAAGGTGTTTTGGAAAGTTTAAACCCTATGTGTAATGATTTGACTATTTAAAAGTCAAACCGTACGTGTCAATGAAGTTAGAAGTCTATTTAACATTATATGTAATGGTTTGCCTACTTGAAAGTCAAAACGTAGGTTTAGAGGAGCTTTAGATGACTTTAAAACTCTAAGTGTAATGGTTTGACTATTTAAAAGTCATACCGTAGGTGTCAATGAAGTTAGAAGTCTATTGAATGATTTAACATATGTTTTTTAAATTTTCGGCGGCATAACGACTATAAAATGAATATTTTCGTATATCAATCTAATGTTCGCCCAACAATTAGCAACCCAACTAACATAAATAAATAAAATCAAGCATAACGTTTGCCCAATAATTGACAATCCAACTAATTAATATCACAAGTTTTGAATTACATAAGAAAGTAGAAGAAAATTGTCACTAACATAAGAATATATCAAAGTAATATATAAAGAAACAAAATTAGCAACATCGACATCAAACTTAGTAACCATGCTAATTCCATGTCACATCTTACTAACCATAACATATACGACCGTACACTACAATATTGCCAATTCCATGTCACGTCTTACATATATGCCAATTTCAAGTAGCCCACCCAATACCAATGCACCAAGTCACATCTTATAAATATGCTAATTGAGATATTGAGTTTTATTTGGTAAACATACACCAAATCATAACAAATAATCAAGTTTTTCTTAGTTAAACCTTAAACCAAAACATAACTTTTATTGGCCTCCATTATGATTCTAAAACTCAAACCAACAGTTTCACATCAAATTCCAGATTAATTCAAGCAACAATCACAAACTAACAGTTTCACATCAAATAACTTAAATCCATGTAAACAATACCTTTAAATACCTTTAAATAGAGATAAAAACTACCTGGTCAGTTGTCGACTCGCCGACTGTAGAGGTCGTGGATGGATGGTGGCAGTGAGCAGGCTGTGGACGTCGGCGAAATGGTGGTGGTAGTGAGCAGGCCGACGTTCGATCGAGGAGGGCAGTGAGCAGGGGTGATGGGAGAGGAGAGGAGAGGTCTTCGATCCACAGGGAAATCGAGACGAGAGGGAAATCGAGAGGGTCACCGGCGTTCGATCGATAGTGCCTGGCGTTCAAGAGGGAAATCGATAGTCGCCGGAGAAATCGAGAGAGAGGAGAGGGAAATCAAGAGAGAGTTTAAGAGATTCAGTAAAGAAATTAGGGCTTTATGTCCGCTCTTTTTTTTAAGAGATTCAGTAAAATCACCGATGGATTTCTGACGGAAATTCCATCGGTAATTACCGAGGGAATTTAACCGTCGGTGATTACTGACGGGTATACTTTTTTTAAAGTTAATATAATTACTTTTAAATTATTAATAATTATTAAATTATATTGTTTTTAAAATTATTATATATTATTTAATATTAAAATTATTAATTTATCAAATTATATTTAAATTGACTAAATTATCCCTGAACTAATTGGACTTAACGGAAGCAGTTAACGTCCGTTAGGAGAAGGGACCAAAAGTGTTATGAAATTGTGTCATTTTGTAACAGTTTTGGTCCATCCTTCTAACGGTCGTTATCTTTTCCCGTTAATTTGAGTTGGATCAGGACCAAAAGTGTTATACACACATACATACATATATACATATGCATACATACATGCATCTATAGACATACATACATATATAGACATGTACATAATGACATACACAAACTTATATGCATACGACATAAACATATACATACACCTATAGACATATATACAATATACACATTATATACATATGCATACAACATATACATAAACATACAAGCAATACATATGTATACAATACATCTATAGACATACATACATACACACATACATAGACATGATATAGACATATGTGATATATATATACATACAAGCAATACATATGTATACAATACATCTATATACATACATATATACACGCATACATAGACATGATATAGACATATGTGCTATATACATACAAACAATACATATGTATACAATACATGATCTATAGACATACATACATACACAAACACATACATATACATGATATAGACATATATGTTATATACATACAAGCAATACAAATGTATACAATACATGATCTGTAGACATACATACATATATACACACATACATATATATACACACATACATAGACATGATATAGACATATGTGCTATATACATACAATTAGCAATATATACATATGTATACAATACATGATCTATAGACATATATACATACATACACACATACATGATATAGACATATACACACACTTATATGCATACGACATACACGTATACACATGATATACATACATATATATATGTACTATATACATACAACCAATACATATATACATATATATATACTATATTTACATATACTATACATACATATACATACGTACATACACATATAGATATAGATATGTACATGATATACATACACACACTAATATGCATACGACACATACATACATACATACATACATACATACATACATACATACATACATCAACGAATCACAGAAGAAATTATTGAAAAAAAATAAATAAATTATTTACCGACGAATTACCGACGAATTTCCTAAAGGTCGTCAGTAATTTGCGACGGATTACCGACGGGAAGTTGAAAAAAAATAATTAAATTAATAAGCTTACCAACGGATCACCGACGGGATCCAATATTTAAAAAAATCAAAAATAAAATAATTTTATGTCCGTTGGTGATTAGTCAGAAATGTTTATATTTACCGACGGATTACTTACGGATTTGTAAATCGTCGCAAATAGCTTCTTTCCGTCGGTATTCCGTCAGAAATTGCAGATGGATTTTGGCCGTCGGTAAATTTTGGTCGGTATTAAGCAATTTTCTAGTAGTGATAGTAGTTTGTCAGATGTTTGATGTCGACCTTTTATTTTGTGAGTTGGGTCCATGTTTATATTTAACTTATTTTTTATTATAGATATTTAAATTTTCAAGTTTTTTAAAGAGTGAACTATGATTTTCGTCCTCGTGGTTTGTTGTTTATTACTATTTTTGTCCCTGATTTCTAAATTTTGCTTTTTTGGTCCTTGAGTCTAAACCTGTTAGAAAATGTTCGTCAAGTCAAGGCAATATAGTCTCAGGGACAAAAAGGTAAACAAATTGAAAACTACATGGACGAAAAAGAACAAATTTTAAAGATCAGGGACGAATATTTTTCTCACTCGTATTATGTGATTTAAAAGCTTTCACGATTTCCATTTTCAGTTCATAGTTATGACCTACGTCAAACGAACTTCCCGATTTACACTCTCCCGTGATTTCATACCAAAATAGCAAATATGGCAAAAAATTGAATATGAAGATAAAAATTATGAAAATATCTACGAAAACGTAGATGAAAAGTATTTTGATTATTTCATTTTATTGTCATCCTTTAAACATATTTCAAGAATATAACTTTATGGTTCGATAACAAAAAGAAATTGGGGTTTAATGCAACCTGAATCAATTAACCCAAATTTCTATTCAGTTTGGTAACTCTTTAATCGATTTGGTTTCCAATTGAGTTGTTCATATGTACAAATCTGAAAAACACAAACCGGATAAACTAAACAACTCGAAACCCACTCATTTAAATACCGTTAAAACCAAATGAATAAATCAATGGCAATCCCTGGTTAATTACATCTTTTTTCTCTAATCCTCCAACTACATGACAAATTGTGTTTAAAACAAAAGTACTCTCAACTCTCATTGGATTATCATCTGGAAATCATACATTCAAATGACACGATTAAAGATTTATAGTCTGTAATTTTTTTATTCAGAAACCTATATTTTGACTTTTTAAAATTATATTATCGAAATAGACCATTTTCAAACTATAGCATAAATCTTTTTATTTTTTAAATTGTAAAGTACTAAACATATACTTTAAAAGTATGTTCTCCAAAATGATAAATCAGCTAAAATAGGAGTGAAAAAACATTCGTCATCATCTCTTGCCATGCCAAATTCAAGAATTTTGCTCATTTTAAGCCTACTTGATCAAAGGGCATAGGTCATTTAGGTATATAACCTTAAATATATTTTAATTAAATCCATGACTTTATGACCTAATAAAGAAAAAATGGCTTCATTCTCATCAGAAAGTCATGGATTTAATTAATATATCGTAAATATATACCTACCTACCTACCAGGACGTTACCAATTCATTATCATAATTTATATAAAACAAGATGGTTACAGCAAACCATCAGGTAAACCCATCCAACATTCAAAAAGTTACCTTTTTTTAGCTAACTATCTAACTCAAAATTCCCATAAATACAACAATGGTTGCAACTTAATAAACATAATCCACTTAAGTTATCAACCTCCATGGATTCCAACCAGAGTTGAATTTAAACTCTCTATCTGCATCTGCTTCTTCATTGCCACCACTTTCTCAGACAAAGATATAAGCTGCATAATATAAAGCAAAAAAGAGGTCACCATGTTTACATATCAACGCACACAAAACTATGAGGGTGCGTTTGGTACGCACGACAGGACAAAATAAGAACTTGTTGTGACACGTTTGGCGTGAGATTAGACCGCGATCATGACAAGACTGACTACTGAGTTTCCCCGCCAAAAATAGGTGGAACAAAAATCAGGGAAATGAGACAAAATAGGTAAATTTCTAAATTACTTGAGTCAAACTTAAACCCTAAAACCTTTCACAATTCTTTCACCTATTTACCTCACTCTCATCCGTCTAGTCTTTTCCAGTCCGCTTACCAAAAAAACTATGACTTTAGCATATTTTGCTACATTTTTGGGACTGGGACTTGATATGCATCTGCATGCTAATCTTTTAGAGCATAGACCGATTGAAATAAGAAGAGGCATTAAGCAATTTGAATATACTTTCCACATATATATTGAATGATTCAACTGCATTAGTCTTTAGGGTAGAGGTCAAATCTAAATACGTCTCACTCCCCCTAAAGACCCCACCTCCACGTGGGATATACTGGCCTTGCTTGGTTTGGATTGGTTGGTTATACATTTTGAACGATTTATCATATTTGTAATTGTAAGAATCAACATTGGTATACAAGCTTAGAAAGCACATTGGGTTTCCAACAATCTAAATGCATTACTCTTACACTATTATTTTCCATTCCCTTCCTAACACAAGGCTTGCTTAGTTCAACCAAGACAATGTCGACTCTACAAACACATAGAATGGCTAGAGAAATTTGGAAACATTCAAGACCGTTAACATCCCAACCCCTCCAAATGGAAGAAACTTACAGGGCAGTTCAAGCCAATGAAGGAAACCTTAAGGTAATGATAATGGTGAAGTTTGGTCCTTATATAATGGACCCATAACAAGATGGCATGGCCCTACCTTCAAACTAACAACCTCAGTTGACTAATAAAATAATCTAATGGGCCCAAAACAAATGTTCTCAGTTTCCAATTCGAATTATACCTTTTACTCTTATTTTTCTTTTTCTTCCTTTTCTACTCTACACCAATTCTGATTTTCATTTTATGAGTCCCATTTACATGACATGAGAATAGATGAAGATGTGATTATATGCCCCACTTATGAGAAATGAAGATGGGAATGGAGAATGAGGGGAAATGGTATGATTGAATCGAACCTACACTTCTCTAAATTAAATCAAGAAAGTAGCAACATAAGAAGGGCATTTTCAGAGAAGTCCATGTGAGAACACTTGTCACTATGAGCTAGGCTCCACCATAATGATACTATGAGTGTAATGAACTTGAAGGACCATACAACCACTCACTAGGACACATCTTTTCAAAAAAATTATATTAAAGTTGTCATTATTAATATGAGTGAGTGACTTTTTGAACCAACATAGATGCCTCTCTATTGCAAACTAACCATTGTTCTAGTGAAAACGCAAAGAAAACACTATAGTCTCCAAGAATGAGTTTTGGACAAATTGTGAGATATGTATTCCAAGTAAACATTGTACTAACATTTCTTGTCCAAAATCGTTTTTTGCATTTTACAAGAGCAATGGTCTATTACTATGTTCAAGAAGTCGATCACGCTCATTAATTGGTGGTAAATTAGAAAATATATAGGATGATATATCTAAATGCTTATACATGTAGATATAACACCAACCTGTTGAGCAACTTGTTCTAGGCGTTTCTCCTCTTGAGTTGACTCTTCTATTGAGATGACTTTCTCAGTCTCCTCTTGAATTGATTTTTCCATTGTGATGACCTTCTCAGTCCCCTCTTTAGTTGAATCTTCTATAGAGATGATTTTCTCAGTCTCCTCTTTTGAGTTGACTCTTCCATTGTGAAGACCTTCTCAGCCCCCTCTTCAGTTGACTCTTCTACTGAGATGAGTTTCTCAATCTTCTCTTGAGTTGACTCTTCCATTGAGATGACCTTCTCAGTCCCCACTTCAGTTGACTCTACTACAGAGATGACTTTCGCAGTCTCCTCTTGAGTTGACTCTTCCATTGAGATGGTTTTCTCATCTTCCAAAGGAGCAGTTTTGTTTTCTTCTTTCTTCGTCAAGTTGTGCAAGTCACTTCCATTGGTGCTCAAGGTCCCTCTTTTCCTTTTACATTGGAATGTGTACTTGATAACCCTAATACTTTTTGGTTGAATAGGAACCCCACCAGTCTCTAAAGCCTTCGACTCCGGAGGGTCAACTTGAGATTCTGAGCTCAGTGGCAATTCAGGCTTTTGATGTCTCACAAGTAGAAGTTCCTCTCTGATTCTATTGTGAACATCGCTTAATCTTACCAAATATGTAGCATATTAATACTTCCATCAGGATTTTTCCCTATGGAACGTTCGACTGACCTTGAGGTAGTCACATATGAATTATCAGCCACGTGATCAATCTCCTTGACTTGATCCAAAAGTTGATTTGGGAATGAGGTTCTCTTTTTCGTATTTGGAATGGCACTTTTCCTGCTCTTTTTTCTTTCATCCCCAAGAGAGAGAGAGAGCTTTATGTAATTTCTCACCTTCATCCGCTTTGGTAATCATATCAGGCATAATGTGGTTCGTTTGTTCAGGTAATGACAATTATCTATCCAGCGGTGTCCGTTAACATGCATGAATTCTCTGGGTACACCCACTTCTGTACAACTTTGTTCCTTTGCTTCTCAATATTATAGATGGTAAATCTTGGTCATTAATACAAGACTTCGAGAAAGGAAATAAGGAATTATGCAATCTCTAGCCTTTGTTATCCTGATCTTTATCAGAATTCCCAATGTCAAAATGTGGAACAATGTCCAGTTGTTCTTCTGGAGGAGGAAATGTGATACCATCGGGATTACTGAATACATTTTTCTCCAATGCTTCATAGACTTGTAACATGGGCTTAACTTCTTCTCTTTCCGAGACCCTCTCCAGTTCAACCTGCACTGCACTTAACTCTTCTCTAAGGTCTTTCACTATGTCCTCGGTTTTCTGGAGTTGTGCTTCTAGTTCTTCAATTTTCTTTTGTTGGGCTCGGGATGTCATTTCCGCTTCACTAATCTGAAATTTTGTCAAAACGATTTGTATCATATTTTGATAATATTTGAAGGAAGTATATCATTAGTAGGAGCACATCATGCAAACACAAAATCAAGCAACAGGCATGAACCTTCAAACATAGAAGGTTTAGATTATCTGTGTCGTTAAAAGTGCCGATAGTTAGCATCTTTTAGTTGTTCATATTTCTCCCATCATAAGCACGAAAATTCAAATAGGCAATCAAGGAATAGTTAGAAAGAAAGCCTTTGATCAACATCTAACTAAAAATATAACATAGATAATCACCATAACAAGTTAACATACTTCTTATAGCCAAGTACAAGGGTTGTGGCAAAAGCCTACAAGAATAGTACATGGCAACACATGGATTTTATGGTACCTGCATATTTTTGGTCGATGGGCGCATCAGCTCATGATGTTATGGTAACATGAACCCTCCTACCACACTAATTAAATATAATGAAAAAGAAAAAAGAAGGAGGTTTGGTGCATGAAGGCTCCTCGGCTTTTCAAGGGTTTAGGAGGGAAGCCTTCCATAATAAGAATCCATTTTCTAGTTCCCTAAATATGTTTAGAAAAGCAAGGCTTAGGGATTTTTGGTCAATAAGGATTAGATGAAATAGAAACTACTGTAAACAAAAAACCAGCTCATTGTTGCTATCTTGAGATGTATATGAATTCGAAAAACATTGTTTCTGATCGCTCATTCCACTTCTTTCTTATCAATTTTATAGGGTATGCAAAGCTACGTACCACCTTTGCTCATAGTAGAGTGTATTATCATGGTAAAGAAAATACTACCCACATCCATGCATATATTTATTAGGTAAATGGATATTGATACATAAAAGCTTATTAAATCATCAGACCATGGCCAACTGTACCCAGAGAATTCATGAAATCTTAATACTTTTTATTTCTACTCAAACAGGGTTTATAAAATGTAGAAGGCGAAGTTATACCATCCACTGCCATTGAAATAGGCTTAAAAGTGGGCATCCCAAATACAACACTCAGGAATACTGTTCAAAGTTACACTTCCAAATCACTAAGCAACAAGTTAATTTTCTAAACAAATGATGACATTCGTTGAGCATTTACGAGTGTAAAGCAAAATATCTAATGAAAGAAGATTCACTTCCAATATCTTAGAGAAGACCATATGTCTTAAGGAAGTCTAGCACTTGCGTCTTAAGTTTGCATTTATGCTAGTTTCCGTTTGCTTGATTTACCTTTTGCTAGGTTAGGAAATATAAACGCTTTACGAATCATGGTTGATGTTCAGAATGTAATTACTATGACGTATGAATCATGTCAATGCAATTGTTAAATTGTTGCCTACCATATATTTCAAGGTTAATGACACACGTATTATGTTGTTTCTTTCTTTGACATGTTCCACTGAATACTATTGGTTCCAGTTTTGGTGTAACAAAGTGCACGTGTCATCTTATAATAGACATATCAAATATTAAGGTACACATGTGTAACCTTGTGTACTACATTATCATAATGGTTAATTATTTTTTGCCATTAAGAAAAATAATGAAGTTGTCTTTCCAAAAAGAAGATAATGAAGCTTTTGTAGATTCTAGTTTGAGTTGTTTGCGTATGTGATCATTTTCATAAGTTCATAAAGGACGTTTTATTCAAGATAAGGATCAAGTGATGGTCATAACTTCCATCTTCAACGTTCTTCATTTCTCCCTACATATCGCATTTGTCCGTTCCGTTTATCTACAAAACTTACACACAAGCACACTTGAGCAAAGAAAAGTTGCATGTGTTTCTAACAAACAAAATGTCCCACTTGCATTATCATATAACAAACGACAAAATAGTGAAACATTGTGAAGGAAGACAACTTAGTAGATGCCCTCAGCTATACCATAACAACATCAAAGATATCATACACACACAAGATTCAAGATAATGATACATAGTCCTTGATACCCATTTAGTTAGTTTCGGATTTCTACTAGCATACCAAAATAATGAAGCTACCGTTGATCTCAACAAAACCCTATTTGCATTCCACAAAAAAATAATCCCCTCCACGGTTGATGAATCTTGAGCAACACCAAAAACAAAACTAGCTCAAAGACTTCATAGCACAAATTTGCAACACACATTCTTAATAACAACAGTTCATGAGTCAATGAACACATCATACTTCTGATGATGACAAATGAGGAAAGAAATCACAACCCTAATTTCCAGAAAGACCAATTTAGCTAAACCCTTGGAGTTCAAAATCAACACCAATTCCAAACAGAACTGAAATTTTTATAAAGCAAAAAATATGCACGAAAACACAAATGCAGAAAACATAAAAATCACAAATTTATCAAATCAAATAACCTAAAGAACAGAAGCCCTAAAACAAAAAAACAGAAACCCCCACTTCCACTTTTCACAAATGCGGAAAAAAGGCAAATTTTGAATTTTACTTGTTATACCTTGGAATCCATTATCTGTTTGAGTCTCATAAGCATCTTAATTGCGTACTCTTTCGAGTGTTTAAGCTCTAATTCTAATCGAAAAGCTTTCCGTTCAGATACCATAATCCTCGTCGCTGCCTCTTTCGCTGTATTCAATATCACATTCGCATACGCAATCTTCAACTTCGTCAACTTCTGTAACAATCAAACATCAAAAACAAAAAACATCATAATGTAAATTTAATACGATCAGCCC
The DNA here is from genome assembly GCA_954870635.1 of Arctium minus. NCBI lineage: Eukaryota > Viridiplantae > Streptophyta > Magnoliopsida > Asterales > Asteraceae > Arctium > Arctium minus. Next base: position 36,034,503 of record OX941080.1, on the reverse strand, counting down.
CGATTTCCTTTGAAACACAAAATCAACAACCCAAATCATAGGGAAAACCCGAAATTTTTCTTAGGCGAGTTGTTGAGTGGTGTTCGCGGCTTCCGCCACCACCGGGCGGTGCAAAAGATAACGACAATGTGTATCAAAACTTTACCTCATCGGCATCCATCGTTAGAAAATTCGAAGGAGAAATTTTGGGGATTTAAGACCCTAGCAAGTTTGTTGTGTCTCTTTGTAAGCAACTGTCTATTATGAACTGAAATTTCAGTTGCCCTTGTGACGGTTTTACCCCTCGTCTTTTTTCGAATTACCGAAACTGCCACCATTTGGTTAAACTTGCGAACCGTTAAACTTTCGAATTACATTTCTGGAGCGGTTTTCTTTTTTCAATTTTGATTTTGAGATTTTTTTTCTTCGTGGGGCCCGCGGCACAAGCCTGGTCTAATGACGTGGCAGGCCTTGAGGCTTACAGATGAAAAACAATCCACGTCGTCAACGTAAAGTCAGCCTTAAGCTATTTTATATATACTACCAAATTTTTATTTTTCGTAATATATAGTTTTTTCATAAAAGAAAAATATATTTCAATTTTTGTTGACTTTATACCAGACATTTTTTAAGGAATCGTTAAAATGTAGAAAATTATTATCAATTAATAAACATTATTTTTTGTTGTTATTTTGTATGATACTATCAAAGGCGAACTTATGAAAGTCCGAATAAGGTTTCATTATCATACACCCGTTCAATCAATTTTTACTAGTGGAATTTTATTGGGATATGAGAAAATGTATCGGTTAAACTTTCAGTGGTACTTCAAAATATTAGAAAATACAAGGGATATTAATAAAAAAAACCCGAATAATTCCTTTGAAATCAACCAAAATATTTAAAAGGTGTATCCGCTCGACAAAAATTATGGGTCCATTGCTGAAAACAATGAAAAAAATAAAATGACTAAAAATAAGTTATGTTGATATTATATATATATATATATATATATATATATATGAATAGAGGAAAGTTCAAATGAAAACCTATCTTTTATTGTGCATATGAGGACAAATCACACCCCTTGATCGCAGCCAAACTGAAGTCGATGGTTTAATACGGCTTCAGGGGTAATTTTGGCATAATCCTTATTTTTGTCTCATATCGATTTCTTCTAAATAAATGATATTTCGTGATTCTTTCTCTCATTAGTCGATCGTTTTCTTAACTCGATTTCTTTCTAATAGATCTATTGATTATCTTCATCTTTCTTGATTCTTTTTCTTTTATCGATTCATTCATCTTTCGTGATTGCTTCAAATCAATATTTTGATATGAATTTTATCGATTTCTTAATATCGTACTGTTTCTATGGATTCTGTTCCTGTTGAGAATTCTACAATTTTTGTTGATCAAAGAGTCAATTTTGTTGATGATTATGATTCTGTGGATACAGAAACTGTGAAATTGATTCTTTTTCTATGTTCTCCATTTTATCGAATGTTGAGGAATCATCAATCTGTAAGTTTTTTTTGTTTAATTAATCTTTTTTTGTTGTAATATAAACTGATTAATGTGTAATTGAATGTTCTTTTGTATTCGTTCTTAGTTTTAAGTTATTATTTCTCATTAAATTAGTTGTTTTTGATGTTTCTGTTTTTGTTATTAATTTTGTTCATGTTGTGGTTCGAATTTTTTTAATGTGTTTCTTATTAATATTCAGTTTGAATATGTGTTGTTATATTTGTTCTCTTTAGTTATATTTAATAGTGAAATTTTTAAGTAGCGTGTCATCTTTATTCATACTGAATATTGAAATTATATCAATACATATCATCTTTATTCATATTGAATAGTGAAAATATTCATGTTCTATTTTTGTGCTTTTTAATTAACAATCATTCTTTATTTATACTGAATAGTTGATTAATATATTTCTTCTTAATTCTTTATTCATTTTGAATATATTTCATATGTTGATTGATATATTTTATTCATGATGAATAAAGTGTATGTATCATCATCTTTTTAGATATATGTTTATCAACTTTTTTTATGTGTTTAAATATATTTGTAATTTTGTATCTACATGTATTCTGAATTTTGTTATTTTAATTTTTATTCATTCTGAATATGTTTTGTAGATCAAATTTATAATGGAGGTCAAGTCGGTTCTTCAAGTATTGAAATTGATGGTAGTGATGGAGTGAAGTTTTAGATCCCTGTTGTAGATGATGATTTGAAGCCTGTTGTGGGGAAAGTTTATGAATCATTGGAGAAAGGTATTGAAATATATAAGAATTATGTTGCTAAAGAAGGAGTTGATGTTAGACTATCTTCTGTGAAAAGAAATGCATATTCGATGATTGTTTTGAGGTATGTTCTATGCAATAGAGCTGGATTTCCAGATTCTGTTCAGGCAGATACATTGGATGGATCGAAGAAGAAAATAAGAAGTAGTAACATTCATAGAACTAGTTGTGAAGCTTGTGTAAAGTTCAAAGTTATTCTTGGAGCGAGGTCTTTTAGATTATATGCATTTGAAGAGAAGCATAATCATTGTTTATTTGATGAAGATTCGAAGCACTTGCTGAAAAGTAGTCGCAGATTAGACTATTCTCAACAAAGGTGGATTCTTAAGATGTCTAATGCAAATATTGGTGCTACACAAGCCCATAACATTCTTTGTCAGTTGAAGGGTGGGTATGAAATGGTAGGTGGTACTAAGGTTGAGTATAAGAATTTTCAGCGGGATCGTAATTGTTTCATTGGTGATACCGATGCAAATTTATTTGTTAGGAAAATGAATAATAGAAAGTTTTATGTTACAAATTATTCCTTTGAATATAAATGCGATGAAGGAGTATTAAATTATGTATTTTGGGCCAATCAGACAACTAAATGCAACTTTGAATAGTTTGGTGACATTGTTTCATTTGATGCAACCTTTCGAACAAATAAGTACGTATTGTTTTTTCTTTTATAATATCTTTTAGTATTTTTTTCTCTTTATATCTTGTATTAATGAAATTTGTTTTAGGTATTGTATGGTATTTGTTCCATTCACTGGAATTGACAATCACAAGAATTGTGTAACTCTTGGTGTTGGTCTTCTTGACGGTGAAAATATTGAAGCATATAAATGGTTGCTTCATGCTTTCTTGAAATATTTTGGGAGGCAACCAAAGTTGGTTGTTACTGATCAGTGTCATGTTATTAAGCAAGTTGTTTATGAGGTATTTCCAGAGTCAAGGCACCGGTTTTGTATGTGGCACATTAGTACAAAATTTCCTTCGAAGGTACTTTACGGACGAAAGTGTAGGACACCGGTGTGTTGGCTCGAGGTGGGAGAGAAAATATTTGCGGGACCGGAAATCGTACAAGAAACGACCGACAAGGTGAAAAATATCAGGGAGCGTTTGAAGGTGGATCAAGATCGGCAAAAGAGCTACGCAGACAAAAAGCGAAGATCAGTCGAATTCCAAGTGGGGGAGCGGGTTATGTTGAAGGTGTCACCATGGAAGGGAATCATCCGTTTCGGGAAGCGCGGAAAACTTAGTCCTCGTTTTCTTGGACCCTTCACCATTTTGGAGAAAGTTGGACTCCAAGCTTATAGGTTGGATTTATCACTGGAAATGGAAGGGATCCACCCTACGTTTCACGTGTGGTATCTTCACAAGTGCCCGGCCGAAGAAGAAAGCGTCATCCTATTGACGGAGATTTGGGTGGACAACGGGAACCGATGGGTGGAGAAACCAGAAGCCATATTAGAGTCGAAAACAAAGCAATTGCGACATAAGGAAGTGACAATATTGAACGTTCAATGGAAGCACCACCGGGGTGCCAATGTGACGTGGGAATCGGAAGAAGACATGAAGAAGAGGTATCCTCATTTGTTTAGAGAGTGAGATTTCGGGGACGAAATCCTTATTAGGTGGCGAGGATTGTGACATCCGAAAAATTTAAGGTAAGTACTCACGTCTCGCATTTTATTATCATAGTAATTTATGAATCAGAGTCCTTTGGTGTATAAATTTATTCGTATTTGATATAATTATGTTATGCCTTGATTTAAATATCTACGCATACGCTATCGATTCGGGTCAAGAATTTCGAGTCTCGGGGGTGTGGTGCGACAGTACCAAGGGCACAGTCGCAGGGCACAGTCACGGGGGTTGTACCGTGCCCTGGTACGATGGCGCGACTATGACACCGCGATAGTGACATGGGCACTGTCGCCGGTCACTATCGTGTGGCATGTACCGAGAGTGGGGGCTCTGGCGCGATAGTGCCATGGGCACAATCGTCGGGCACTGTCGTCGTCGGGGTCTGAAGTTATAAAATTAGGTTTTTAGCTTTTTTTTATCTCATTCTTCTCATTCCTCTCATCTTAGACCTGGCTTAGGAGAGCTTGTGGGCGATTTTCCTCCTACTCAAACCCTTCCCATATTTAGTAGAACCCTAGTTTAGTTAGGAACATTTATTGAGGATCATGGGCGGTTGGAAGAGTATTGAAGAGAAGCATTAAAGGCAACCAAGTTTCTATCATCTCTTCATCTCAACCAAGTTTCTAGGGTTTCTTCTAAAACCCTAGATAGTGAGTTTCTTCTAACCATTTTCAAATGAGATACATGTCTTTTGTGTTCATTTGTCATTACTACATATACCTGTATAAATCTGATCACCTGATAAGTTTGACCTAACTGCTACTTTTATGATTATTGGGAATTTTGGCTATTGTTCATCATGTGGACTTTGATAGGATTATTATTGACATTATTTGGTCATGATTGTGTAATATCATGGGATTTGTGAATATCATTGTTGGACTTACATGTTTTAGAGTTTTGGACCTAAAATGGGATTGGAACTATGCGAGGTCTTATACATGTATCGTGTTGATATGGAATATGTATAGAGATGGATATTGCATGTATATTGGATGAACCATGAGTAAGCTCTAGGAGGATGTAGTCTAGGGTGCCACCATGACGGTATGCACCTAGACCTCCGCCATTTGGAGTAATGCCTAGGAGGTAGTCTTCAAGTGTGTCGGGCCTTCGGGATGTTGCTCATGAGAGTGAACATCAAGGTACATTGACTTGAGGTGAAACTCTTTGGTGTGATGGGTCTCCCCCATTGATTCCTTTATGACCCTTATTTACTATAATTGATATAAATGATTATGCCATGCTTTTGTACAACTTACTAGGCTCGTTTGGCCTAACACTTGTTTGGTTTGATGTGTATCTCAAGTTTTAGCGGCACGATCGCCAAGAAGGTTTAGCAGGCGTTTAGATGTGAGCTTGGGATCTTTTTGGGATGCCATTATAGAAGTAGATGACAACCAATTGTAATCTTATTTCTTGTCTAGATCTTATATTAGGAGGTTGTCATCTCTCAATGTTTATTATTACAAACTTGTAATTAAACAGACATTTATTACTCCCTTTTTGGATGAGCTCATGCTTTGGCATTAAATTGATTACCATATTTCCATTTTCTGGAAATTTTTGTTTGTCCCATTTTTGGGGTGTTACAAGTTGATATCAGAGCTCTAGTTTAAGTGAACTAGGTGTCAACTCTAGTATGCCTAGACTTAGACTATAGGTGCCTATGACATCATTGTCCATATGGGTAGAGCATTCCTAGGTGGGGAGAGTATTAGGATTACGGAAGTGCATTGATTGAAATTTGTAATGATGACAACGAGGATTCTTATGTAAAGTACGTTCACATTCTCACTTGGCCAATGTTGTTCTGAATTTATGATTGCATGAGCATGCTTGGGATTCTCATTATGATGATTAATCTTTGTAGTGGTATGTATTGAACCGTTTATCTTCTAAAGAATTAACCGGTATGACCTTTATCATGTGTGACAACTCATAATGGTAAACACGAGGAGTCGGGTTGGGGCGACCGAGGATGCAAATGAGGCGAGTGTAACCGCCCCGGAAGCTACAAGACAAGAAAACCCAACGACAAACCGAGTCATCCCACCGGTCCCCCAAATGCTAGAAGGAATCGTAGACGAAGTTCCTCAAGTGAACTTGGAGACCAAGAATCTGATTGTTCAAGAGGTGGATCCTCAATCGGTCCTATTGGCTAGCATAATGCAGATGATAAACTCCGAGATGGACAAGCGGGATGAGAAATTTATGAAGTTGTTGGACGATCGAGACACGAGTAACCGGAGACCTGAAGCCGTGGGGGGGTAATGCCGTGAATGGATCAGGCGGTGCCGAAAATGCAATTGGAACGGAGGAGCACGCAACTAGAACCGAAAAGAGGAAGGATGGGGGTTGCTCTTTCAAGACTTTCCTTTGTAGTCGGGCTCCAGAATTCTACGGAACGACCGATCCATTGGCGTGTATGAAATGGATTCAGGATGTGGAAATGGCATTCGAGTCAAGCGAGTGCGCGGACTCTCAAAGGGTAAGGTTTGCGTCCCAACTGCTCAGAGGGGATGCGCTGAGTTGGTGGAATGTTACCAGAAGGACTCTTACACCGGAGGTTCTGTCCAAGTTCACTTGTCCAACCTTCAAGAAGAAGATTATGGTGAAATATTGCAACGAGAGGGCACTTGAAAAAATAGAAGAAGAGTTCCGCAATCTGAAGAAGGGCAATTTGTCTATTGCCGACTACGTGAAGCAGTTCATGGATAAACTCATCTTAGTTGTGCACTTGGCAACTGATGAAGGGTCGAAGATAAAATCTTTCGTGAAGGGTTTACCGGCGGAAATGAAGATAGTCGTGAGGAACGCTCAAAAGGTTACCTTGCAAGAAGTGATCGAGGCATCTCAATTGGTAGAAGACGACATCGTTCAAGAGAGGGAGGAGAAGAAGCAGCGAAGAGAGAATAAGAAGTGGGAAGGGCCGGCGTGAGGCAAGATGGTGCCCCAAGTGCAAAGGTAAGCATTTCGGGCCTTGTAATCCAAAACCTATCCCCGGCGCTATCGAGTGCTTTAAATGTGGGAGGAAGGACCATTTGAGTAGGGACTGCCCCTCCCAAGGGGGAGTTTTTTATGAGTGTCGGAAACCGGGGCACATCAAAAGAAATTGTCCTAAGCTAGCGAGGGGTCATCAAGGGATTCCGAGCGCAGTCGTGTTGAAGAAGGAGATCCAATCGAAAGCGCCAATCGTGCATGTATATTGGATGAACCATGAGTAAGCTCTAGGAGGATGTAGTCTAGGGTGTCACCATGACGGTATGCACCTAGACCTCCGCCATTTGGAGTAATGCCTGGGAGGTAGTCTTCAAGTGTGTCGGGCCTTCGGGATGTTGCTCATTAGGTTATATGTATGATAATAGGCATAGATAGATTCCATCATTTTATAGGGATATTCCTATGTCTAAGAGAACGACCTCAAGATCTGAGAGTGAAAATTCATTCTTTTCCCTATTTTTTCATCACGGTGCCAACCTTATGGCCTATATTGACTCATTTGAGTTGGCTATGTACAAACAACGTGTTAGGACATAAAATGTCCAATGTTAGAAAGTTTTGTAAAGGACTCTACATTAATATTTGTATTGGATTTTAGTTTGTAATTGGGCTTAAACTTTGTAAATGGGCTTGGGCTTATTGTTGAACAAGGGAGTTAGGGGGGAGGTATATATAGATTAGGTCTATTGTAATTTAGGTTAAGATTTTAATATACAAAATGTAGTCGATTGAGAGCGAGCGTTTTCTATAGAGAGAATCACTTTCTCTCTCTAGGTTTGTGTCTGTGTTCTTCAATATTCAGTGAATAAATCGCCTCCTTTCAATCCCATCTTGTTTCTTATATTTAGATCATTAATTGTTGATTGTTTTGGGGCTTACAATTGGTATCAGAGCCAAATCGAAGAAAAATTTCTTTGATTCGGTCAATTTTTCGACAATTTATGATCGACAGCCCAAACCTTTGTATCTGTGATTTGGATCTGATTTTGTGGAGTTTATTATCCATTTGTGAATGGCGGCTATGGAATCACTTGTGGGCCGACCGCTGATTTTCAATGGCAATTGATTGGATTTTTTTTCGGTGAGCTATTGTTTTGTTTGGGAATTAAGTCGAGACAGATTTGATAATGGGTCGGTGGTGTGATGAAGATTGTGAGGCCGGTGGTGATCTTAATTTGATTGTCAAATTTTGGTTTTAATTTTGGGTCGTATACAATCAAATTTTCGGGCTTAAGTGTCAATTTTTTTTACAAGTGCTCATTTTACCGTCCGATTTTTGTTGAGATTGGTTCTAAAGATTAATATGTGAATTTTATTTTTGCAATTCTCGAGAGTCGATTATAGTTTCGAAGAGCGTATAATCTGAATTTATTTGTGCTTTGACCGTGTGATCCGTGATACAGATTCTTCAAGAATTATTTTTGTATATGTTCCGGAAATTTTCTCGTTCGGTTTTTCTCGACGGTTGCTTATCAGTGTGTGATCCAGCTTATTTTTTTTTTTCAACAATATGTTCAAGAGGTTTTCGCTGAATGCATATGAGGCATCATTCCAACTTTCAGACTGTCACATATCTCTGCGCAACTGACTCAGATTCACAGAACTCATGTTTGTTAAGATTTTCAGACATTGCGTGTTTTGGATTCAGTCTTCGATCGGATTGGATTAGCAGTTTGAGCATTTGCAATCATCAGTCTGGAGAGCTTCTTTATGTTGTTAGACCATTGAGAGCACTTTATCACTCTTCTGACCTGATCAATCAGTAGTGTGAGCGACTGCAATCACTGTTCTGATGCTTTAGTTGTGATTCAGAATCCTGAGTGCTTATAATCAGCCAGCTGATTCGTGAAGAAAGGAGATATGAGTTCGTTCGTTCAGTGTTCTGGAAAGTAGTTTGGAAATGATCATCTTTCTTCAGTTGCTGAACAGTTGTTGATTGGTTCTTCTACCCTTGCCTAGTAGTGTTTGCTACCAGTTGCTTCCTTCTACGAGCTGATCAGTATAAGTTATTAGGCCGAACTCCTATTCAACTCTAATTTCAAAGACAGATTCGGTGTTATAAACTGAAGATGCACTTTGAGTGTCACTCTATAATTCACACATATCATTCTTGTGGGCGTTAAGGAATGTGTTGGATTTACTAGAGATAAAAGTTGTCTTTATGTGCACTCAGTCGAGGTTATTGCGCACATCGAATCTGGTATTAAAGTTGAAACTTTGAAGGATAAGAGCTTCATTCAAGGGGGAGCCTGAGCTATTTTGAAGTTATGCAACGCTAAAGTTTTTCAAAAAAATCAAGGGGGAGAAGAGTTGGGCGCTTCAAAGTTAATGCTTCAAAGTTAATGATTCCTTTACAAAACTTTAGGGGGAGATTGTTAGGACATAAAATGTCTAATGTTAGAAAGTTTTGTAAAGGACTCTACATTAATATTTGTATTGGATTTTAGTTTGTAATTGGGCTTAAACTTTGTAAATGGGCTTGGGCTTATTGTTGAACAAGGGAGTTAGGGGGGAGGTATATATAGATTAGGTCTATTGTAATTTAGGTTAAGATTTTAATATACAAAATGTAGTCGATTGAGAGCGAGCGTTTTCTAGAGAGAGAATCACTTTCTCTCTCTAGGTTTGTGTCTGTGTTCTTCAATATTCAGTGAATAAATCGCTTCCTTCCAATCTCATCTTGTTTCTTATATTTAGATCATGAATTGTTGATTGTTTTGGGACTTACACAACGGAATAATCATAGGTTGCTTAATCATCAGACAAGAAGAACAGTACCAAAGTTTAGCACACCCCTTCCAATTGAGGTTCATGCTTCTAAGATATATACTCGTGCTATATTCAGAGATGTTCAGAATGAGATAAATGAATCTGTTTGGTCGTGTTTCCAATCATCTGTGAGTTTGGTAGATGGTTGTGATGTTATTGTTGTTGTTGAGAAGAAGAAGGTTCAACATAAAAGGAAAGATGGTGAATGCACTTCAAATCTATAAGTTTATGTGAAAGAGTCTGATCACAAGGTTCGTTTAGTTTTTAAATTATATTTATTTATTCAATGTGAATAATGAATACAATTTATTATTCATTCTGAATAATGAAGTTATTCAAAAAATTTGCAGGTTGTGCATAATAAGTCCACTGGTTCTATGGATTGTAGCTGCTTGTTTTATCATCATTATGGTTTGCTTTGTCGTCATATTTTTTGTGTATTAAAGAATATGTGCATTGAAGAGATACCGTTGCAATATATAGTGAAGCGTTGGAGAAAATATCTCATTTTTCTGAATTGTTGAAGAAACGTCATTGGTATGGAGAAAGAAATGAGCGTCGTGAGAAACTTGAAAATGATGCTCAAGTTGCGTTTGATTATTGCATTGGTCTAGTAGTTGATGATATGGAGAAGCTTGAAGACTTTGTTTTATAAATGTAAGAGTTGAAGAGTAATTTGGAAGCCAATGGATGTAGTCTTCCTCATCGCAATAGGGAAGAGGTTATGGAGTTGTTGCTTGGTGTGTCAAAACCAAAAGTTGTTGATATTCATAATCCTAAATCAATAAGAAACAAAGGTTGTGGTACGGGCAAGAGGTTGAAGAGTGGTAAAGAAAAAGCAATTGAAAAGAGTAAAAAGGCAAAGAGATTGTATAGGTTGTGTAGTAAAATGTCTAACCATGACTCACGCAATTGTCCATCGAGAAAAGATGTTAGTAAATTGAGTTCTTTTTACTTTCTAGTAGTGGTATTCATAATTAGTTCTCTTTTGTATTCATTTTGAATATTGACTAATAAAACAACTCATATTGTTGTTCCAGATTCAAGCATACATACACATAATCAGAGTGTTATCAAATATGAATCAAAGGAAAGAAAGATATTGATTGGGAAAATATTGATGTCATTAATCTCACAAGAGAGGTTGTTACAATGATTGAGAGGAATGATAAAGAAAGCTGCTACAAAGCTACTCTAATGTTTCTACAAGTTTAACCTAAAAAGGAAAAACAAGGGACTATATATATAGGGTCAAATAATTTGACACCTACACAAGTCAAACTTATAAAATACTAACAAAAAATAACTAGGGACTAAATATTACAACTTGATTAAACTATGATCTAACACATATGATGATATTTTTTGAATTTCAATAATATTTTTGACATATCTTATCTTTTTATTCATTTCAATTTTTATTTATTATTGTGATGATATTTATTCACTGTGAATTTTTAATAATAACTTTTTATTCAGTGTGAATGAAATAGATTTACTCACCCAGAATAAAAGGCAACATCTAGAACAAACTTTATTCACTTTAAATATTAACTATTATTCAAAGTGAATAAATTACATGTTTTTTCACTATCAAAGTAATAAATTTATTCGGTATGAATAAAAGAGTATATTTATTATTCAGAATGTATAAAATTATATGTTTTCCACTGTAAATTTTATTCACTCTTAATATTAACTAATATTCAGAGTGAATAAAATTACATGTTTTTGTACTATCAAAGTAATAAGTTTATTCACTATGAATAAAAGGGTATATTTATTATTCAGAATGAATAAAATTACATTTTTTCCATTTTAAATTTAATAGATTTATTCACCATTAATATATATCTCTATTCAATCATAACAAGGTATATTCATTTTGAATATTATTCTATTACAACCATACATATTTATATATGATATTATGTGTAAGGAATAATCATCCCATCATTAGCAAATTTATATTTGTGAATGTAAATATATGAAATCAATCAAAACCAACATCAACATTGCTATATTTCTACAATCCATCAAAACAACCATTGTTTAATAATTCCAATCCATTTAAATAACCCATCCAACCAACCAAAAACTACTACTATTGTTCAACCAGAAACTACGAGTATTGTTCAACCAAAAAACCAACTTAATTGTTCATACATACTGTTAAGTCTAAATATTATATCCAAGATTTAATGTGGAAAGTCAAAGTTGTGAAAGTCAACAATGTCAAAGTCTTGTAAATGTCAAAGCTTGTTTAGTTTGCTTAGAGGTCAAGTCTTAGTTAATCTTGTGGTATAAGTAGGCTTTTAGCCTTGTGGCTTTTGTAATCTTGAAGTAACGAACTAGAGTTGCATGTATTGTATGATTCAGACTTGTGGTTAATAATCAAGATCTACTTTCTCTCTCTAGTTTTTCTCTCTAGTTCTTGATCATAATTGTCATATATTGAGTAATTGCTTGATTGTGTTTGGGATTTATTGATTAATAATTGGTATCAGAGTTGAACCAAACTTTTCAGAAATGAATTGATCAAAGTTTGAATTGAAATCTGGAGTTTTTAGATCGAAAATTGAGATTTTCTGAAAATTTTCAAGAACTCGTGTTTTTCACTGTTCATCCGAATTTTGAGTGAAAAATCATTTTTGTTGCAAGAAATTGAATTCATTGGATTCGAATAGTGTTCAGGATTGTTTCTTATTTTTATTTCATTTCGTAATTCGATCAAATTCAATGTCAATTTTTGAATTTTGAAATTTTCTTGAAATGACGTTCGAACACTGTTCTTGAACAAAATCGTGTGAATTGTTGTTTTTAATCGAAATTTGATAATAAATTTGTGTTTCGAAGTGTTTTTCGATGATTCTGATATATTTTTGAGATCAAATTTGTAGGTTTGAATCGATTTGAGTTAGAAAGAGCCAAGAACACGGTTTGCGCGAGTTCATACGATTTGCGCAAGATTCATAGACGTTTGCGTGAGATTATTCAAGCTTTAAGAAGAAAGTCTGTTTGCGTCTTGTACTTGTCACGCAAAGCTTCATTTGCGTTTGAAGCCTATCACGGAAAGCAACGTTTGCGTATCCTTTGATTCACACAAAGCTTAGATTGTGCATCCTCCTGCTCACGCAAATCGACTTTGTGTCTTGTACTTATCACGAAAAGTTTCATTTGCGCATCATTTGGATTACGCAAAGCTTAGTTTGCGCATCCTTCGGCTCATGCATTGCGCATCCTTCGGTTCACGCAAAGCTACCTTGCGCTATACGTGGATCACGAAAACTTCACTTTGCGTTACAAGGCACTTATGCAAAGCTCAGTTTGCGTACCTCTTGGGTTATGCAAACCTCATCTTGCGTTTTACTTGGCTTGCGCAAAGCTCACTTTGCGTTTCACGCTAATCACGAAAAGCTCTCTTTGCGCAACACACAGTTCACGCAAAACTCGACTTTGCGCTTCAAGTGTTAAAGTTTAATTTTTGTGCTAGATTTCAATTTGATCTGATTTTTGATTTTCTGATATACAGTTTGGAACGATCATTCATATCAAGCTGATGAACTCATTCAAGATGAGATATTTTGCTGAGCTTGAAGAGAAGATTAGAAAGCTGAATTTAGAGAAAATTAATTTGGGTCATGCTGTTGACTTTCACTCACAAAAGTCAAAAGAGCATTATGAAGAAAACATAAGACTGAAAGAAGAAATCAGTGCTTTAAAGAATATCAATGAAGATCTTCTGAAAATATCTTTTGGGCAGATTGATGAGAAGATAAAGGGACTAGAATCTGAGAATGTTGAGCTTAGAAAGAATTTATCTGATTTTGAAAAACAGCTTGCTGAAAATAAATCAATTTTTGAAAATGAAAAGAAATCTTTTTCAAAGAAATTCTCAGATTTCTCTAAAAAGTGTTTTGAAGAAAAGAAGTCTGTGGATCTTAAATGCATAAAACTTTCTCAACAAATTTCAGATTTTGAGAAAGTACTTATTTTAGAAAGAGAGAAGTTTGATAAAGAAAAGAAGGCCATAGAACAGAAGAATGTGGGATTATTCAAGGAATTATCAGGCCAGAGAAATAATTCAGAGAAAGGGTTTGAAGAAGAACGATCAATCTTTGAGTCTGAAATCAAAAAGCTGACTTCAAAGTTATCTGAACTATCTGCTACTGCGCTGAAAGAGCAGAAGACGAAGTCTGAGTTTTCAAAGAAGATTTACCAGCTTGTGAAAGAAAGAGACAAATATGCTTCAAAGATCAAAGAGCTTGAAAAATCTGCCTCAAGTTCAAATCATAAATTTGTCTCTTCACAAAGGTCAGTTAAATATTTTGATCAGATTCGTCGAACTAACATTTTCTATGATCGATATCTAGATGGTTCAGGTACATATCCGAGAAGAAGAAGTTACAAGAAATAGGAAATGATCTGGATGAAGAAATCAGTCAAAGATGACAAGAAAGTTGAGTTGAAAGGAAACACATCATGTGTACATGTTCATAAAGCAAAGAAGAACAAAGAGCATAAAGGTAAACCTGACCATATATACTCAAGAGATCAATTATTCAGGTTTTCAGGTACTAAATATTATTGTTCTTACTGCTGTACACATGATCATATCCACAAGACCGGTGATCATTTCTGGTATGGTTCTTACTCGGTAATCCCCATACGAACTGCAACTAACATTTCTGGACCCAAATACCAGTGGGTACCAAAGAAGAAAACTGATTCTTTGTTGCAGGCACCTCAAGTCAAGGGGGAGTAAGAAAGATTATGGTTTTTGAACACAACAGTTCAAAACCCGGACTTCAAAGTTAAAAGACAATGGCTTTTGAACATAGCAGTTCAAAACCCGGACCTCAATGTCAAGATTATGGCTTCTAAGCACATCAGCTTAGGACCCGTTCTTCAAAGGAGTTTGACTTCTAAACACAACAGTTTAGGACTCGGACCTCAGCGATCAAAAGACCTTACTCCTGTTTTTGCATCCGATGGATATGATGGTCTACGTCCCAAGAGAATTGATCTGATCTCTATCCTATAATTTTTCACTGTTAGATTTTTCTGATATGATGGTCTACAATTCAAAAGGGAGTGCCTGATCTCTATCCTGTTTTAACTGACATATTTCAGATGCCTAATTTAAGGGGGAGTAAAGGTGATGACTTTTGGTTATTTCAGATCAGAACTCATACTATAAAAATGTTTTACTGCTTTCTGTCATTTTTTTAAATAAATGATGTGAATAAAGTGGCTTCTGATCACATGACAGATCAGGACCCGTTTTTCAATGTTCAAAGAAGAATATTACGCTAATATCCAAGGGGAGCTTAAAAGATTTAAATCATTATATCATGTTTTGAGGGGGAGCTGAAAAGGTAAATATCTTCTGTCCTAGATCTCTGATTGTTTGAAAGAAGAACAACTTTCGAACATGAAAAACAATTTCTTAAATGTTCAAACCACTTCTTATTCTCAAAAGATTTCATGAATTCAGAAGTGTGCTTTTAAATGTTTTTCAATTTCTGAGCTTTAATGATTAACTGACCGTGTGTTTCCAAAGATCAATACTTGTGTATTATCTTGTCCATATACTGTCAAGTATTCACACACACCGGTTCAGTATTTTATTTGAAATTGTTATTACCATGTATCAAATTCGAACCAATTTTTCGATGGTAATACCCCTGTTTGTTTTCAAAGTTGTTGAGCATCATTCATCTTTTTCAAATTTGTGCCTTTATTGCTAAATTGTTTATATTTGTTCATATAAACAAAATATCCAGTTCTTTGATACCCTAGCCATTTCATTTGATCTGATCTTAATCATTGTCAGATTCTCAAAACATTTCTATTCTTTCTTGATTATTCATTCATATAAAGTTTTGAGAAATCTTAAATGTTTAAAAATGCTCAAATTTCATTTCTGATTTTTGATGAGCATACATACACTGACATATGATTTCTTGTGCTTTACATATCAAGAAAATCATTGACCAGCATGTACTTTTAGGATCATGGGATTCAGTGTGAGTGCTTAATAGATCTTTCATGGATTCACGATAACCAGTGTTTCCTATCCCGGAAGAAATCCTTTGAGTGATTGAGGGGAGAGGGGTCTAAAAGAATTGAGTGTGGGAGTGAGATGATGTTGGGTCTGAAATATGCCAAGGATGGTTCAACATGGTTACTACTTCTAGTTCAACATGGTTACTACTTCTAGTTCAACATGGTTACTACTTCTAGTTCAACATGGTTACTACTTCTAGTTCATCATGGTTACTACTTCTGAAGTTAATATTCATCATGGTTACTACTTCTGTGGTTAATGTTGCTAGTTGTAGTTAATGCTGCTGGAACAAAGTTAATGCTGCTAGAAGAAAACAGTTAATACTTCTAGTTAATACTTCTAGTTAATACTTCTAGTTAATACTTCTAGTTAATGCTGCTAGAAGAAAACAGTTAATACTTCTAGTTAGTACTTCTGTTCTTTAATGCTGCTAGTTGATGGTTAATGTTGCTCAACAAGATTAGTACTGCTAGTTCAAAGTTAGTACTGCTTGAAGAGATTAATGCTGCTGAGCATGGTTAGTACTGCTAGAGTTAATACTGCTCAAAGTATTAATGCTGCTTATGATTAATACTGCTTATAAGATGGAGATCTGTATGGAAAGGATGACAGCTGGATAAACTGAAGATTATGGAAAGCTTGGAGATAATGATGGAAGATATTCTGAAGATATTTTATTAATTGTAATTATCTTTTATCTTCAGTATATATATATATAGTATATGTATAGAAGATACATAATAGTTTTAGATGTATTAATTCTAAGTTTAAGAGAAAAATCAACCTCAAGGCATAGATCCTAATTCTAGAGAAGTAGAATTCGTATTGGTGAGCCTGTTCATCAATATTGAGGTTGAGTGTGTAATCTTGTAACTTCAAAGCATTCAATACAAGTTTACAGTTTGTTCTTCATATTTACTGTGTTGATTTACTGTTTCATTGAATATCAAAGTGTTATTCCGCAAACTTCTTTGATATTGTTT
Source organism: Arctium minus (assembly GCA_954870635.1). NCBI lineage: Eukaryota > Viridiplantae > Streptophyta > Magnoliopsida > Asterales > Asteraceae > Arctium > Arctium minus. The sequence continues at coordinate 36,017,749 of OX941080.1, read as the reverse complement.
CTGAGAATTAATTCTTGTTGAGAATTCGATCCTGACAAGTGGTATCAGAGCCAGTATTCTCAGAAACCTGCAATCATCATTCTTCCTTGAAATCAGAAATCATCAATGGCTAAAGTTTCAGATTCTTCAAGCACAGAAATCCCCACAGAGGTAATGTCTAATCTTTGCTCTAAAACTTGTATGGAAACTGTTAAAAGGTACAGGGATCACAAACAGACAATGAGTGATGACCTTAAAAGATTAGAGAGAGATATAAAAGACTATATAAGAATTGTTGAGAGTTTTGAGGAACAGATCAAAGTTTTCCAAGCCAATGAACTTCAACATTCTTATGATACAAATTACTGGAAGTGGGAGAAGAATGACCTAGAACTTCAGCTGAAAAAGTCTAAAGAGGAGAATGAGAAGATAAAGAGTGAGTTTGAGAAAGCCAAGCTGGATATTGAGAAATTTTCCAATGCTTCTAAAGCAATGGACTCTTTGCTCCAAACTCAAATCCATGACAAACTTAGAAGAGGAATAGGCTATAACACCACACCACCACCATACAACAACAATTACATTCCTCCTATATCAAACTTACTAGAGACCAAGGATAGGAAGGAATTGCCTGTTGGAGCCACTAAGGTAGATCCTTTAGACAAAGTGGTGGTTGAAACAGACTCTGAAGAAGAGAACTCTAGTGAAAAGAGTAAGGAGAACACTGTGAGTGGTGAGATTCCTCTAGAAAATAACATTATCACCAATGAGGGATGTGGAAAGGCTTGGATCAAGTCTAAGGACATAGAAAAGACTGAGGGAAAGTCTGAGAAGGTCCATTATAAGCAAACCACAGTTGTGAATCCTGTCCCTTGTAAACAGTGTTCTTGCAATAAATCTGAGCCCCAAAAACATGATAAACCAAGGGGAAATCAGAGAAACTGGAATAATCAGTGGGCACAAAAACAAGGGGTTGATTTGAGTAAAATCAATAGACCAAAACCTTGTTTTATCTGTGGCAAATTGAATCATCTTGCCAAACACTGTTATTTCAACCCTATCAACCAAAGAGTCACTTTTCAAAGAAAACCACAAAACTCTTTTGGTTATAGGAATAAAAGAAGGAATCAATTGGCTGAAAAAATAGCACCTTTAAAGTCTCATGCTCAGAACAAGTTTGCTAATACAAAGAAAAATGCTCCAAATAAGCCAAAGAGTAATTTAAAGACAAAGAAAGCAAACAACTTTGTTCAAGTTTTGGTTCCAATTGTAAAGAAACCTGTTAGTACTGCTATCCCAGATAGTACTGCTAACAGAAATAGTGTTGCTGCAACCAATACTAGTGCTAACAAGGATAGTGCTTCTACTAGTATTAATGTTGCAAAGCCTATAATCTTGACAAAGTATTCCAGCCATGAGATTCCTAAACAAATCATCCAGACCAAACTGACAGATTATATAAATGAGAAAGGACAACCCAAGACCACTTTGGCTTGGGTTCCCTCAAAGACTAACTGATTTATCAAGTGTGCAGGGCAATCAAAAGCTCAAGAGGAAGAGAATTTGGAATGAAGAGAATGATTGCTCTTGGCACATAACAAGGAACATGGATTGCCTTCAAATTATTTAAAAGATTTGATGGAGGACATGTTTCTTTTGATCCAGCAGAAGGTAAGAAAAGTGAAAAAGGTATAGTTTCAAAAGATAAAGTAACTTTTGAAAATTTTATGGTATATGGTACTACTAACCTTGTGTCTGTAAGTGTTTCAGGTTGCTACTACTGAAAGGTAGTTAGTACTTCTAGTTCAGTGAAAACTGTCAGACTGTGTTAATGCTGCTGGTATGTGTTACTACTGCCAGTCTGTGTTAATGTTGCTGATAAGTGTTACTACTGCTAATGTAAGTTTTCTATACCTAAAAATGATCTTCAATGATTTAATGTCAAACCTGGATATCAATCAAAAAGCTTTTATCTGTATCCAAGGTTTGTACAAGAAGAACTTAATAAGGAATTGACGGATTAACCTCATTTTAATGAGATATATGTACCTAAACCCCCTAAAGGCAAGGTTTTCTCAAACATGAGAAGATCTGCTAGGGACTCGGAAGGAGTTGATATACCATTGTTCTCTACAATGATGGTGATGTCCCACAATCAAGAAGGTAAGGCATCAGGGTCAAAGCCCTCATTAGACCAACCCACTGATGACCTATCCACACCTTCCACTACCAAGCATAAATCTTCAGATTCCTTTTGTCAAACCAACATTCCCCATTACTATATTATATAAGGAAAAGATACTGAAGGTTCCTTCCCTTCTTGTATCTTCAACCTCAAAACCTACAAGCCCTCTGATGGAGCATTTTTCATCAGAGAATATCCAAAGGGAAACCATAGGGGTGTCTCCCAACCTCAAGAAGGTGCTCAATAAGGAGATGCAAGAGCATATGGGTTGTAAGGCTCACACTACTGACTTTGCTCAAAGTGCAGGACAGGACGGTGTGAACATATCTAAGACCTTCCCCATGGCAACTTTAGATGAGTAATTATCTAAAGGTCCTAGGTGCCAAGAAACCAAGGGAGTAGAAGGTGCTTCTGCTAGGCAGAAGATCTCTACTAAAAGATCCAAGGATCCTTCAAAGGTGGTAAACACACCTAAAGGAGGTGAGGACAGATTTAACTACAAAGAATTGATGGATACACTTGGTACAATTAGTCTGAAAGTTCACAATCAAATTATGGAGATAAAAGAGATGAAAAGGAGCACAGATCATGATTATTTCAAAAAGGGGGAGACTTAAACAACTGAACTTGAGAAGACATGAGAAGGAGAATGAAGTTGATATGAAATCTTATTTTGAGGGGGAGATAAGTGAAGAAGCTGAAATAAAGCATTAACTACAGCAGAAACAGAAAAGAAGATAACAGCAGAAACTGAATCAAGAAGAACTAGAAGTTGCAGAAAGTTTTGAAATTATCATAAAGACCCTATGTTGAAGAACTTAACTTCTCAGTTTTGAAAAGTTAAGTTAGGGGGAGATTGTTGGGTCTGAAATATGCCAAGGATGGTTCAACATGGTTACTACTTCTAGTTCAACATGGTTACTACTTCTAGTTCAACATGGTTACTACTTCTAGTTCAACATGGTTACTACTTCTAGTTCAACATGGTTACTACTTCTAGTTCATCATGGTTACTACTTCTGAAGTTAATATTCATCATGGTTACCACTTCTGTGGTTAATGTTGCTAGTTGTAGTTAATGCTGCTGGAACAAAGTTAATGCTGCTAGAAGAAAACAGTTAATACTTCTAGTTAATACTTCTAGTTAATGCTGCTAGAAGAAAACAGTTAATACTTCTAGTTAGTACTTCTGTTCTTTAATGCTGCTAGTTGATGGTTAATGTTGCTCAACAAGATTAGTACTGCTAGTTCAAAGTTAGTACTGCTTGAAGAGATTAATGCTGCTGAGCATGGTTAGTACTGCTAGAGTTAATACTGCTCAAAGTATTAATGCTGCTTATGATTAATACTGCTTATAAGATGGAGATCTGTATGGAAAGGATGACAGCTGGATAAACTGAAGATTATGGAAAGCTTGGAGATAATGATGGAAGATATTCTGAAGATATTTTATTAATTGTAATTATCTTTTATCTTCAGTATATATATATATATATAGTATATGTATAGAAGATACATAATAGTTTTAGATGTATTAATTCTAAGTTTAAGAGAAAAATCAACCTCAAGGCATAGATCCTAATTCTAGAGAAGTAGAATTCGTATTAGTGAGCATGTTCATCAATATTGAGGTTGAGTGTGTAATCTTGTAACTTCAAAGCATTCAATACAAGTTTACAGTTTGTTCTTCATATTTACTGTGTTGATTTACTGTTTCATTGAATATCAAAGTGTTATTCCGCAAACTTCTTTGATATTGTTTCTGAGAATTAATTCTTGTTGAGAATTCGATCCTGACAGATGAGGTAAAATGGAAATGAGAGATTGGTTAGATGTGAGCTTATATGTTTAAAAGAAAGAGGGTGTGAGAACAGAGTTAAAAGAATATCAGAACTCTGTACCAAACATCTTTCTGAGCCGGGCAGCCACATTACTGATTGGTTCACATTTCTTTGGTGACCATCATTGAAATAGGCAAATAGCCCATGCCATCTCTTGCATACAACCCCACCAGCTACTCATTCTTTTCTTAAAAAGAGAATGTTTCACATTTTCTAGGGAAGCAACACATAATCTATTGGTTCTTCTCTTGGAAGATACTGATATTGAAAAAGAAGGAAAGTTGTCCCACCTTCGACCCTTTCTCATGCACATTGAGTCCATGTACAATCATTGCTGTCTCAGTGATTTACATACTTCGAGCCTTATGAAACACAATCATTGTGCTAATTCTTTCATACACAAGCACGAACACACAGAATATTTGTTTTTCTGTCATAACATTTATAGATAAACCTTGTGTTTTTCAATGATTGAATGGAAGTCCTGGGGAGTCATCTTCAAACCAGCTCCTTACATTGTACATTCGTTGTACACAGTAACTTTGTGTTACTGACAGGCATTCCTAACTGTTTCATTTGTTGATTTAGGGTTACCATGTTCATTATGTCTGAATTTGAAAAGATTCGGATATATATCTTTCATGAATTGACGGCTCTCAGATCAAAGCGCGCCAACTGTCAAAGGGGAGTTTGTTATTTGAATACAAAGGGGTGATCAGAGACTGTGATGAAATTGATGAAGTTTTGATGATTATGATGCTCTCAATCATCAAAAAGGGGGAGAATTTTACACAGATCAATTTCAAATCAATGAAGAGTGTTGTCAAAGTGAAAATTGCTTCCGCTATTTCAATGTTAAAAGATTCTGATGAAAGAGTATTCAAAGATAAATCAAGATGGTCTGTTAAAGTTTGTTTTTCTGAAGACAGTTCAGAGATCAAGTGATGAAGACTCAAAGTTGTTTCAAACAAAGTTGTCAAAGTTTTTCAAAAGTTTCAAGATTTCAGATTCTTGTTCAAGGCATGTTGACTTTAAAAGTTTCAAAGTGAAAAAGACTTTCCAAGTTTCTTCAAAGGCTGAAAGAGTAAAGATTGTGAAAGCTTCAAAGTTCAAAGTTAAAGAGACAAAAGATGAAGAATCAAGTGCTGAAGATCTGTATCAAATTTTTATTAAATCTTGAATACAAAGGGGGAGATTGTTAAGTCTAAATATTGTATCCAAGATTTAATGTGGAAAGTCAAAGTTGTGAAAGTCAACAATGTCAAAGTCTTGTAAATGTCAAAGCTTGTTTAGTTTGCTTAGAGGTTAAGTCTTAGTTAATCTTGTGGTATAAATAGGCTTTTAGCCTTGTGGCTTTTGTAATCTTGAAGTAACGAACTAGAGTTGCATGTATTGTATGATTCAGACTTGTGGTTAATAATCAATATCTACTTTCTCTCTCTAGTTCTTGATTTTAATTGTCATATATTGAGTAATTGCTTGATTGTTTTGGGATTTATTGATTAACACATACCAACCCACCAAATCATGTCATACTAACCTACTGAATAATTGTTCAAGTTAATCCACCAAATGATATCATACTAAGAAATATGATACCGACCCACAGAATAATTGTTCAAGCAATAAAACAACCAAACCAAATGTTCAAACAACCTTACCAATCTTCATCAACAACCTTACCAATCTTCATCCACAACCTTTACCTACACTATGCTGCTCAGGCATTCTTCCTTCACCTTCTCTGCATTCTCTTGTATCTCCTTCACTTTATTTTGTGGCAGTTCTCCAAATGTAGTTGCCTCCTTCATCACCCATTCTTTTCTTTCATTAATATATGACAAAAGCATTTTTGTCACATATTTGTATCGTAGTTTTTTCAACTGTGATCTTTATGTTGCAGACTCCTCCTCTAGTCCACAATCCCAATTATTTATTGGTCCTCCCTTGAATGTATCGATGTGTCTCATCATGAATACAGCACAATATTTGTGGTTCTCTTTTGTTATCCATTTCATTACTTCCCTTTTGGGAACTATTCGACTGAATTTATTTGATCTTCCATCTCCAAGTTTCTCCAAGAACTTCATAAACAGTTTTTGCTGCATTATATTTATCATATATATTAATCAGATTGCTAATAACATAATTATTATTAATGTATATTAGATAATATAATATTCTACTTATAACTGTTTTTTGTACAATGTCGTATTTTGCAGAATCTGGTACATCAGTTGCACTGTTGTCTAGTGATGCTCTGTAGATCCCAAATTCAACAACAATTCATGATTCAATTAATAAGAACAAGATGAAATTGGGAGAGATACCTTTTATTCACTTTGAAAACAAAGAAAACGAACAAAACCTAGAGAGAGAAAGAATCTCTCTCTCTAGAAGACACGATCTCTCAAAACGGCTACATTGTGAATAATGAAAAACTGTCTAAAACCCTAAACACATAAACTATTTATACCTCCACCTACCTCATTTGTTCTAACCTAAAGCCTAAGCCCAATTACACATTAAAAGCCCAATTAACATTCTAAAACGTAAACCCATTTACAAAACTTTCTAACTTGGACATTTTATGTCCTAACAATCTCCCCCTAAAGTTTTGTAAATGAATCATCGTCTTTGAAGCGGCAGCTCTTCTCCCCCTTGATTTCTTTGAAAAACTTTAGTGTTGCGCATCTTCAAGATATCTCAGGCTCCCCCTTGAATGAAGCTCTTATCCTTCAAAGTTTCAACTTTAATACCAGATTCGATGTGCGTAATAAACTCGACTGAGTGCACTAAAGAAAATTTTTATCTCTAGAAACCCAACACATTCGTTATGCCCACAAGAAAGAAATGTGTGAGTTTGCGTGACAACCACAGTGCATCTTTAGTTTATAACAACGAATCTGTCTTTGAACCGCGAGTTGAATATGAGTTCAACTTAAGAACTTGTTCTGATTAGCTCGTAGAAGAAAACATCTTGTAGCAAACACTACTAGGCAAGGGTAAAAGAACCAATCAACAAAAATTCGGACGGTGTGATCACTTGTAAAAAAAATTTGATACTTGAGCTCAAAATTTGGTTATATACGATTAAGCCCAACATTTAAATGTATACGGCCCAATAAAAATTCATCAAACCCAGATGATGATATTAACTCTTGGAACAAATGGGATGTAACTCCCGGAATTGAGAAGCACCTCAAACCACAGCCGCCATTCTCAATGGAAATTTTTCAGCCGCCATTCACAAAATTTTAAATCACATCAGCCGCCATTCTTATTTTAAAAACATAGTTGTCATCAACAATGAAATCCACCACCGATTTCAATTCACCGTCCCATGATATTTTGCTTCTAATCGCAATTTACATCAAACACTTGGTTAATGAAAACCACAGCCAGCGTTTGATTTTCACATCCACCGATTTATTAATAAATTCAACAGCCGCCGAAGATAATTGATTCCATCAACCACAAAAGAAAATATTCCGGCGCCGTTCATCAAACCAATTCCAAAATCAAATCCAAAAAAAAAATCACAGATTCAAAAAATTTTGGGTTGTCGATCACAAATTGTCGAAATACGATCGAATCAAAGAAAAAATTATTCGATCCCGCTCTGATACCATATGTAGATCCCAGATTCAACAACAATTCATGATTCAATTAATAAGAACAAGATGAAATTGGGAGAGATACCTTTTATTCACTTTGAAAACAAAGAACACGAACAAAACCTAGAGAAATAATTTCTCTCTCTAGAAGACACGATCTCTCAAAACGGCTACATTGTGAATAATGAAAAACTGTCTAAAACCCTAAACACATAAACTATTTATACCTCCACCTCCCTCATTTGTTCTAACCTGAAGCCCAAGCCCAATTACACATTAAAAGCCCAATTAACATTCTAAAAAGTAAACCCATTTACAAAACATTCTAACTTGGACATTTTATGTCCTAACATGCTCCATTTTTCAGATCAAAGCATAGTATATAAAAATGGTCATGCTTTACAACTGGGAAAAATACCTGCATGAATAATTTATGTAATGTATATATAATATATGACATAAAAATAATGAAATGTTTTTTTGTTAATGTATTTGTTTCATACCAATTCAACTTTCTTCAGAGCTTCTAACTCAGCATTCCCTTCATGTTTACACAAAAGTTGTTTGTGAAGAGCTTTAAATTCCTTTCCAAAGGAACTTTGCCTATGAACATTTCATCTGGCTGTTAAAAAAAATGATAAATTAATATTATTATTCTTTTTGTAATTTAGTTTAAAAGTTTAGTGAACTTACAAGAATTTATGTTGTGCAGAATAATCTTTTTGGAGAATCTTTGCTCTTCAATCTTTCTTCATAATTAAGTAGGACTGACCAGCTGTCAATAACATTTGCAAATGGCTCTGATTCAGGAATCAGACTTTCAAACATTACTCTAAGACTGGTATGTCCATCCTTTGCTTGAAAGACAACATCCCTGTTAAAAATTCAATTAAACATATAAATATTACAAGAAGATGATGAATGCATATGATATTCATTATGAATATTACTAGTTATTCATTATGAATATTTAGTTTTATTCATGGTGAATAAGAGATAATAATTCACCATGAATAAAAGATAATAATCCACAATATGAATATTTACTTTTATTCATACTGAATATTTAGGTTTATTCAGTCTGAGTAAAAGATGATAATTCACCATGAATAAAAGATAATGGTCAACTTATTCATATTCTATCAATTAGCATACATATATAACTTATTCATACTGAATAATCAATGCATTCATGATTAACACAATAGATGGTTTATTAATTAGCATGCACATCAAATTTATCAATACTGAATATTTAGTTTTATTCATACTAAATAATTATTAATGCATTCATGATTAACACAATACATGATCTATCAATTAGCATGCACATCAAACTTATTCATACTGAATAATTTTATTCAGTTTGAATAATAGATGATAATTCACCATGAATAAAAGATAATAGTTTAATACTTACAATTTGTCTCCCTAAAGTGCAAATATCCAATTGTCAACCTTGTTTTTTGTTGTTGTAGTATTCCTTGTTGGATCCACTTTTCTTTGAAGATAAGGTAATTTTAGTTGATCACCTATCTTTTCTATCCTCTTTTCTTTTTTATCTTCCTCATTCAATTCCTTTTGTTTTAATCTTATTACAAGTGACCCTTTTTCGCTTGTAATCTCTTCTTCAACATCCTTTTGATGTTGTTTCTGTGGAGTATCCACCTGTGATATTCCCAATCTAAAGTGTGGAGTATCTGAAACTTGTGGTTGAACTTCGTCTTCTTCATTCACCTTGTCCTTCATTTTTTCTTTATTTCTCTTCTCTTCCTGCTTCTTCTCTGTCTCCTTTTCTTCTTTATTTCCTTCTTCCCTCTTATGCTTCTCTCCTCTTCCTTGCTCTCCTCTTCTTTCTTCTCTTCTTTTTTATCCTCTACCTGTGTGTCTTCCTTGTTCTCTTCCTTGTTCTCCACCTTGTTCTTCTCTATCACCTCATCATTCACCATTTCATTTTCAATAACTTGTTCTTGCATCTCAATATCTGCAACAACGTCCTCTATAATTTTTGTGGCTTCAATCTCTAATCTTTCTTGAACTGCATTTTGGATTTCTTCATTTGCATTCTTAAATGCATCATCAATTTCTGCTGATTTTTCCAACTCATTCCAATATTGTGTGTAGGCAGGCCATACAATGTTCTTTCCTTCTTCATTTTCTTTCATTGATTTTCTCTTGAACATCATCCACTGTAATCAGCTTTGTATTCTTTTCCATCTCAACTGCTTGCTCTTCTTCCTCACAACCTTCCTTCTCTTCTTTCTGTTTTTCTTCACAAGCTTCTTTTTCTTCATTTACTTATTTATTCTCTATTTCTACCGATACAATATGCTCTTCATTCTTACTCCTTTCCTCTGTATTGTGTTCATTTTGATCCCCTTCTCTATTCTCTCCATCTCTACCAATCTGATCTCCAATGTCAATATGTTGCTCAACAATCACTTTTGGTTTAATCAAAAATGAATTTTCATAGTTGGACTTCCACTATGTCAAAGAACTATCTTCTGGATAGATCATTAGCGCTTGCTTTAGATTGTATTCAAGTTCTTCCTTGTTTGCATAGAGTTCTTCTAAACCTTCATCAAGCATCTTCAAATAATCCTGTTATTTTTTATAGAGATTTCAATTATCAAACCAAGTATTATAATGCAAATGTAAATATATGTTTACCTTAACTGTCTTCTTTCTTGTTGAAGGCTCTTGTTTTTCAACATACTTTTCAGCCATTTCCTCTTTTCCAAAACCTTCATTGTTTAATTTTGTTCTCTCTCATCTTCATTGTCTATGTATTCCATTCTCTCAGTACAGGCCTTATCCTCTCATGCTCCAGTCCATTGCATGTGGTTGAGTCAAGATAAAGAAGCTACATTGTGTATAATTCACGTATATAAATTAAAAAAAAAATTATGATATTCAAAGTGAATATCAAACTATATTCATACTGAATATTGAATGCATATCAAACTATATTCATACTGAATATTAAAACATTCCATATTCTATATATTAACATGCATATCAAACTTCATTCATACTGAATATTGAATGCATATCAAACTTTATTCATACTGAATATTGAATGTATATCAAACTATCGAAGTTATTCATACTAAATAATAAATTCATTCATATTTAAAACATTCATAATCTATCGATTAGCATCTATATCAAACTTATTGACACTGAATATTGAATGCATTGATGATTAACACAATCCTAACTATCATATTAATCATGAATAAAAAGAGATTAAAGTTGACTACATACCGTCAAAAATGTTATTGGACCTGTGTAGAAGCTTGCATCTGATTCACTGTTCCAACCAATCTTGCTTTCTTTTGCACGATTAATAATCTACTTGCACCAATTTATGTTTGTTAAATCCAAATCTTTTCCAAGATGTGAAAGAATGGTAATATTGCATGTCCCCATCTTCATAGATATTGCCATTGTATTCACAACCAAAACTATGAAATTTATCTTGAAATTCCAGTCTGCACTATTTGAATCAATTATCTTCTGCACAATATCTTTTGGTCTAATTAGAGGTTTCTCAAACTGTTGTCTCCAATCCTTTAATATTCCATCCCACTCACTGTTTGCTTTAATTTCATCAATATCTACTCCTTCATCTTTGAGTCCTAAAATGTGATTCACTGACTCTTTTGTCACCTGAATATGCCTTTTTCTTGTTCTTATCACCATGTGTACCGGATGAAAATTGTCCACAATGTGATGTGCCAACTTTGCTGGGATTGAGTCAATCTTCATTTCTAATAAACTTCCAAACCCCATTTTCTTGATGCAGTTGATTTGGGGCATTCTCATTTTTCCAATCACCATCATTAGATTCTTTTGTGTTGTTCTAATTGAAAGAGCTCTATATTCTAGCTTCATTTTTCCCTTTTCTTCTGTTTTATGCTCTTCTTCAACTTTTCTCTTCTTCTTTTTGTTCTCTTCTTCATCCTTTTTGTTTTTGTTCTTGCTGCTAGTGCCTTCATCTTTTTTCTTCTTACTGCTCTCTTCATCTTTCTTCTTGTTTTTGCTCTCTCCATCTTTCTTCTTCTTTCTGCTCTCTTCTTCTTTCTTCTTCTAGCTACTTTCTCCATCTATCTTCTTTTTTCTCCTCTCTTCCTCTTTTTTCTTCTTGTTTCTCTCTTCATCTTTTTTCTTCTTGTTGTCTTCATCTTTTTTCTTGTTGTTGCTCTCTCCATCTTTCTTCTTCTTGTTGTCTTCATCTTTCTTCTTCTTGCTACTCTCTCCATCTTTCTTCTTCTTTCTGCTCTCTTCATTCTCTTTTTTGTCTTCTTTCATTTTATTTTTTGATGAAGATTGTTCATCTTCATTCTTTCTTTTTGTTCCTATTGTATTTGAATTCAGACAGTTAATAAATATAAGATTTATCCACTATGAATAAAAACGTTTAGTTCAAATTTTTGAAGTGATATTCGTACCGAATATATACCTTTATTCAAACTAAATAATGCTACATATTCAGTATGAATATAACACCTCCAGAACATGAGACCAAATTTTCAGCAGCCATAAAAAATCACATTTCATCTGTTTTATCCACTATGAATAAAACGTTTAGTTCAAAAATTTTAAGTGATATTCCTACCGAATATATACCTTTATTCAAACTGAATAAAGCTAAATATTCAGTGTGAATATAACACTTCCAGAACATGAGACCAAATTTTCAGCAGCTATAAACAATCACATTTCATATGTTTTATCCACTATGAATAAAACGTTTAGTTTACATTTTGGAAGTGATATTCCTACTGAATATATATCTTTTTCAAACTGAATAAAATTAAATATTCCGTGTGAATATAACACTTCCAGAACATGAGACCAAATTTTCAGCAGCTATAAACAATCACATTTCATATGTTTTATCCACTATGAATAAAACGTTTAGTTTACATTTTGGAAGTGATATTCCTACTGAATATATATCTTTTTCAAACTGAATAAAACTAAATATTCCGTGTGAATATAACACTTCCAGAACATGAGACCAAATTTTCAGCAGCTATAAACAATCACATTTCATATGTTTTATCCACTATGAATAAAACGTTTAGTTTAAATTTTTGAAGTGATATTCCTACTGAATATATATACATCTTTATTCAAACTGAATAAAACTAAATATTCAGTGTGAATATAACACCTCCAGAACATGAGACGAAATTTTCAGTAGCTATAAACAATCACATTTCATATGTTTTATCCACTATGAATAAAATGTTTATTTCAATTTTTAAGTGATATTCCTACCGAATATATACCTTTATTCAATTTGTAACAAGATCTAACAAATATTTCTGTTTTTTTGTAAAAATTTTTGAATAACGTTTCTAATAATCATTTTTTCAGATAATAACTTTTCATTTCAAGCATTTATTCATTAAATGTAACAATATCTAAAAATGTATCTTCATATAAATTAAATCTCATAAACAGATGTCTATTTTACCAGTAAAATAAGTAAAATCTATTGTGTTCTTCATTTTTTCCTTTTTAGGGTTTTCGAATGAGATTTTGTTTTTATTTTTGCTTCTCATTCAACTTTATCTACTAATTGTTAATTAGTAAATAATTGATACAAACTCTAACTATTCAGAATATATAGATTTCTAGATTTTTGAAGTTACCTCTTATAAAGACATGTGCAATCGGAATGATATCTTGCTGTTCTTCACTTGAATTGCTCATATTTCTTACTTTTTTTCAGTAAAAGTTCTTCGTGAATGATCTTCGACAATGGCGGTTTTAGTGAGAGAATAAATTGAGAGTTAGTGAGAGAGAATTTCTAAAGAAGCCGTATTTTGCAAACTATGCATTATGATTATGATCTATGTTGGTTTTTGAACCGTCAATGAATTTTTACAAAATTACCCCTACGCTCTAAATATTCAGTTAGCCATGGACAGAGTTTTCAACTTATTTACAAAATTGCTACCGCATTTTTGAACATTTGATCTATTCGCCTTTTTTTTAATCTACGGTCCAGACTTGTCCTCATGTGCACAATGAAAGATGGATTTTCATTTGAACCCACCCATATATATATATATATATATATATATATAGAGAGAGAGAGAGAGAGAGAGAGAGGGGGGGGGGAGGTTCAAGTGAAAACCTCAAATAAAAAATGGAAAACTGAAGAACACTCTAGTAGTCATTTATCTGGATGGTATGCATACAGGTAATTATGTTGTTTTTTTGGTTTTTATGCACAAGTGCATACCGTCCAGATGAATGGCTACCAGGGTGTTCCTCAGTTTTCCATTTTTTTGAGGTTTTCTCTTGAACCTCCCTCTATATATATATATATATTTGCAATATTTTTGTAAAAGTTATTTACACTATTACAAATTTTACAATCATTTTCAATGATAGAAAAGTTATTGACATAGATGTTAACATTTAACAAAACAAAAACATCGACACCATATCAATGGAACCAGATCCGACTCGGTATTTACAAGTAATAAGGTAAAATGAGCACTTAAATATATTTGAAATGTCACCAATATGAAGGTTCTGAAATAATTTATTCAGAGACTTGATAAGTCAAAACCAAAAAGTCCACTTATCCGTTTTCTTAATCTTAATAATAAGTACCTATTATATTAAACAAAATGTGTCGGGGTCGTGCTATGCGACTGCTTAGATAGTTCCACAATACCAGGAAGAACAAGTCTATCATTCATTAAACGAAAATGACCATTTATCAGCTTAGATAATAGATAGGGTTTAAATTTGTCTTTGTTAATCCCACTTTTGGGATTTTTATCCATGTATTGTTAGTTGTTACTTAGGGTCCGTTTGGTTTGTAGGAATGCAATGGATTAGATTTCATATAGGGATTTGGATTTGAGAGGATTTGGAATTATTTTGTGTGTTTGGTTTGTAGGATTGGAATAGATTTGAATTGCATTATTTACAAAAAGATCATTAAGAAAATTATGAAAAAATATAAAAGTAATTAAATTACCTAGTATTTAACTAATTATTAGAAAACATGGGTTTTTAACATATTTTTAAACATTATTATATACAAATCCTACGAAATCCCTTGAAATTCCTAGCCATTCCTCTTGGGATTTCAAAATCCTAAGTTGGAGAGATTTCAAAAAAATCATAGGATTTCAAATCCGGACAATCCTGCAAACCAAACACGGGATTGGAATGGATTTGAAATCCAAATCCCTCCAATTCCAATCCATTTCGACAAACCAAACGTACCCTTTTAGTTGTCATAAAAATCCATTTATTAGGTAAAATGATACATTAAATATATTAAGAGATAAACAAATAATTCATATAGAAAATGGCAACTCTGAAAGAAGATTGATTATATAAGATCAAAAGCTATGAATATGGACTCACTACCCTACTACACTTTTGGCAGCCAACATTCCACAAGAGAACCACAAGTTCTGAAGGAAAGAAAACAGTGGAAATAAGAATTACAACTTCAAAATTAATACAAAAACCATCTTCTTTCTTGTTTCATTCTGCAGCAGTATCTTCACTGTTGCCGCCTTCCGTTTCGATCTCCGGCAACGTCTCTAGATCCGTTCCCACCTCTTTTTCCTCTAAATGTGACGGATCACCAGAATCAATTGTCTCGTTTTGATCCAAGTCTTCGGGTTTCGTTTCATATGAATCCAAAGTCTCTTCTGTTCCTTCCGTTTCGTTCTTAGTCTCCAAATTCTCACCTTCACCTGCATCATTTTCGACCTCTGTTTTTGAGCTATTCGATTCGTTAGACTTTAAAACCTCCGAAATATAATCCGTAACTCCCTCTGTCACGTTTTGAGATTGAGTTGAATTGGTTGTCGTCACGGTGGTATTTGCAGGAGGTTCGTTTTCATGGGCATCTATGGATTCTGTGGAATTCAAGCTGATTTCTTGAATCGTTGTGGTATTTGAAGGAGGTCCGTTTTTGGCTGTTTGATCGTTATCTACAAGACCAACGTTCCCATTTGAGTTATCTAAAGTTCCATTCCCGTTTTCATTCGTAACTGCGCTAGAAGCATCATCTGCTTTGTAGTGTTCTTCGCGTGCTTCGTGGGTATGAACAGTGGATCCATCTTCATCATGATCATCTAAAGAACCACCGTTTTCCGTTTGATTTTGTCCATCGTTTTCTTTCTCTTCGCTCTCTTCCGTCTCTTTGTCCTCATCCATTGTATTCATGTCTTCTCGATCAATCTCCACTTCTATCTTCTCTTGCTCGTTTTCATCAATCTCATCATCCGCACCCCCTCTTTCGTCCTCTTTTTCCTCCTCGATCTTGTCTTCATCTTGATCTTCGACCTCATGCTTGCTATCCTCGTGTTCTGCTTGTTCTTGCTCTTCTCGTTCTTCTACTTCTTCATGTATCTCGACTTCTTTGGTTGTTTCCTCTAATTTTGGTTGGAGATCTTTTCTTCCAAGTTTAATGATTTCATCGCTACTTTGTGAATGTGTGCTCGATGAGATCTTCGGATCACTAGCATCAAACTCTTGTTTCTTGTCGTGCGACCTCTTGACTTGAAAGATCAACCAGAAGCATACCGCAACCAACAAACAAACTTGAAGAACATGTTTGATCTTGATTCCTTTCGACCTCTGGTTTCTAACAGGCGAGGGTCTATACATGTTGATGTGATATTTCCAGATGACCGTTTACACGTGTAGTGGGAATGCGTGAAGAAAAAATTGATCTGGAAACACAAAGAACGCAGTATTATCTACTATATAACAAATCTAAGATATAAGAGACATCAAGGTTCATCGTTGGTCATTGTGGATACTTTTTATAAGGGTTAATTCCAACACACCCTTTTTCCCCAAATAAACCAGCAAAGACAAATGCTATTCCTTTCCCGATTTAGGATGCATTTTAACTTCTGCACTCAAGCCAGTGTCCTGATAGAAAAATCCGTTTTTAGTTTCGATTTGACGAACAAACTTATGTAATAGCCGCCCTTTTTTGGACAATTTGACATGGTCTTCTTGTTTGTTCCCCGTAAATCAGAACATATCTAAGTCAGCATTGGATCTTACAATGTAACATTTGCCCATAAAAGTCAAACATACCCCTAAAAATCTGGGATGGAGAGAATAAAAGTGTCTAGATTGCAAGTAATCTTTCCATACAGAAATCAATCACTTAAGCTGGGTGTTGGAGTCCCATATCGACTAGACCATTTCTCCTCGATATTGAAATAATACTTTTTTGGACAGTAATATTATGGGTTTCCAAATATAGTCACAATGAGTTTTCAAAGAAAACAAAAACTCTGAAGCATCCGATTTATTTTCCCCAATTTTGGGGGAACAAGATAATAGCGATAAATCTAATGGAAATTTAGAAATCATGACTAAGGAACAAAGGGAAAACCCTTATAACATAGAAAGAAACCCTAGAATCCCTCAATTAACTAGAAACTAATTACAGCACACAAATCCTGAACAAAATAGAAAATTTTCCATGATTAATCACTTCGAGAACCAAAATCCACGCCCCGAAACAGTTGATTATGAGCAAAAGCAAAAGAAAGAGATCAAATTAATCGCTTGAATATGCAATTCATGAGACCAGCTTCTATACGAGCAAATGGAACTCAATCCTAACAATATCAAAAAACAACAAATACAGAAGAATACCTGGAGATTGAAAAGTGCAAGTCGATAAACGATTGGCCGAGTCAATAGGAGAAAACTTGGTCGTCGATTTGTTGGAAGTCAAAGGGGGGGGGGGGGGGGGGGGGGTCGACAGCAGCTTCAACAGTAGGAGGAGCTGTGTGGTTTCAGACACACAGAATCTGTTTCTCTCTCACACGCAGACCATTTACTGAGTGTGTGGGTTGGTGTGGACTGTGGAGATGGATCTAACGAAGAAGAAATGGAGTTCAATAATGGTGGGAGTGAAGAACAGCCAGGCTTTTGGGAGTTGTAGCATTTACCATAAATGGGGTGTTTCACGGCTTTGTTCTACTTTTTTTCGACTTTCTTGTGTTTTCACCAAATACTATATTTTCCATTATAATAAATTTATATCTTTTTCTTATTTGAAGGGTGTCCAAGATATCATTCCTAATTAAACTATTAAAATAAAAATGAAGATAAAAATTAAAATGACAGGAATGAGAATTTGGTTGTTGACGAATGGGTCAATTATATTATATAAAATCAAAGAGTTTCTTTTATTATCATTCACATTGATTATTGCTTAATATCTCTAACCAACATCTTAGTTTGTTGATGTCTTAAAACCGAACTAGAACAGATGAGATATCCCTCTGGGTCTCAACCACTACACCACAACCCTTATGGCTAGATAACAACCTCCTCGGCCTCAACTAATCCTTTGTCCCCAAATTTCACTAATTAAGTCCACGGTGGATATAGGAAAAAGAAAATTTTGGAGATTCTGATATCCAAACTCAATTTAATCGATGAATTTTTTAATATAAATTCTCAAATTTAGAAATCAGGGACGGAGGATAGGATACCCCTCGGTTTCGAACCTATACCTGAACCCAACAAATTGTATAATGTAAATAAAAATTGGGAAATTGACCCAAATAGCCATATTCCTCTAAGGCTTTCACCTCCTAGTCATTTCTCTACCAACTTTACAGATTTGGCCCTAGGTCCGCAATGGAGGACAGTTAAAAGTCAAAAAAAGTCGCGGATTGTGGCAGGTCCGCAATGGGTCGGGTCATCCAGGTCCGCAATACGCAATATCCCGACACGTGTCATCTCCATAACAAACATTAATGCAAATCCACAATCAGACCTAGGTCCTCCATTGCGGACCTAGGACCAAATCTGCAAATATGGGAGACATGGCTAGGAGGTGAAATTGGAGGTGTAATATGGCTATTTGTGTCAATTTCCCATAAAAATTATATATGTATAAATATAATAAATTATCATGCCACATGATAATTTTATGACATTTTTTTGTATCTAATGTATAGTGTACTTATACTGATGGTGTAATTCCATATTTTATTTAATTCATATATTTATGAAAATAAGATTAAAATGTTTGTTTTGTAGAACACAAAAGATCATGTTGAGATATCTAAAAGAAAATATTTAAATGTCATGATAATTTGTATTTGATTGTAGAGTAAATTACGTTTTTGTTCCATGTGGTTTGTTGAAAAATATGATTTTCGTCCTTGTGGTTTTGAAATTTTGGTTTTGGTCCCTATGGTTTGTAATTTATTTATATTTTTGTCCCTGAGCCCAAAACATCACTTTTTAGTATAAATGACTAAAATAGGAATGAATTGTATATCATATGGATGAAAAAAGAAATAAAATTTAAATCATAAAGACGAAAAAGATAATGAATTATAAACCATATGGATGAAAATTGTATTTTCATAACCGTAAGAATGAAAATATAAATTTTCAACAAACCTCAGGGACTAAAAACGTAATTTACTCTTGATTGTATTCTATAGAATAGTAGTATTTGATCAAAATTAAAAAATATATATAATATATAATATATTTTTTAATTTCTTAAAAAAGAAAAGGAAAGACATAAATTAGGGAAATTGACTTAAATAACTATTTTACCCAAATAAATTGATCTCTTAGACATTTTTCTCTTATTTTTACCAAAATGTCACTACATTCGCAAATACAAGTCCGTAATTGCAGACTTATTTCAAAAACACAAAAAAAATACGAACCTGGTCGATCTTTCTTAAAAAAAAATTGCAGACCTGGGTCCGCAAGTGCAGATGTGGATCAATTTTTTTACAAGGAAAATCGATCGGATTGCAGAAGTAGTGACATTTATACAAAACCGGGATATAAATGGCTAAGAGACCAATTTTTTAGTATAAATGGCTATTTGAGGCAATTTCCCGAAAAAAATTATATCATAGGAGTAGATGGAGGAAAATTCACGATTCTTAGACGGGAATGGGGATTGGGGTCCTTAAAAATTCCCTAACCTCGTTGTCATCTCTAGTTCATAGGTTCGAATCTATTGTTACATACATTTGAAAGAGACAACACTTCCATAATGAAAATTGACATGGCGACTAATAACACCAAGAGAGCTCGAACTTAAAGCATTTCATTCATCGGTAAAAGAATCTTGGTTGATTACCAACTTGTCCACCAATTGAGCATAATAATAAACTTCGTTTGACGATTTTATAAACCAAATGAAATCATCAAGAATCAAAATAACGAGAAAGAGGTGGAGCTGAACAAATGATATCGGTTTCAATGGAATCGACAGAAGAAATGATTTCAATTTTTGGTGGAATAAGCAAGCCACATGATGTTTTACCTTTTATCATTCAGTTTTTTATCCTTCTTATCCATCACTGCTTCTCATGATAAGTGGAATGGTTTAGCTGTTTTGCTTCAACTATTCCATTTCTTTTCATTCTCCCCCAAAACGTGAATATAACTCTTTCACACATTTACCCCCTTATTCTCGATGTTAACCGAACATGATACCTAATTCTTTTTTTGTTCTTTAATTTCCTTTTCACTCAATCAAACACACTCTTAACGACATATCAACATATGTTATTAATTTTAATATTAATACATGTGTTTTAGTTCAACTAGTTCTCAATATAAATTGATGATCGAATTAATTAACTTTATTTTAAAACGTTTAAACCAGTCTTGTTGAATAAATACTTCATAAATCATCAAAACTAATTAATTTTTATTAACCGAATTAGGCCAAAAATGGTATCCATATATGTTTGTTTATAAATGATATTGCGGTGTTAAGTTAAGAGTTAATACCCCCTTTATTTTTAGCCTACTTGTGTGCTACTAAGCCATAACTTTTAAAATTAATGTCGTATTTACTAATTCTTAGACTCTACACTTTCATTTACTCAATTCATAGCTTACGTAAGATTATTTTGTAAATTCATATAAAGTAAATTATGGATTTAGTCCCTAGAGGTTTTGTTATTTCAAAATAGTCTTCAGAGCTTGTATTTTCATAATGTTTTGGTCCCTACTACTAATGGTTGTTAACTCTCATTCGTTAGTGAAGGTATTTTTGTAACACCCCTAAAAATAGAGGTAAATTTAAACCTGAAATTAACGGGTAAATTATGGCTATATAAATGGAATCACCTAGGGGTGCTCAAATTTCCGACCAACCCGTCCAACCCAACCCGAAAAAATGCAAAAAAACTCAAACCGAGGTAAGCCAATACATATTCGATACAAATTTTGCCCAAACCACATCTATCGAGTTGGAAACGGGTTGGGCCCAAAGTAGGACTAATCCATCAACCCGACCAAAACTTGTACGCTTTTACCTTTTGTTTATTTATTTATGATGTTAGACTTTTAACAGTTCTTCTTTCTATCAATTATCAAGTCTTCCAATCTTAAACGCAGTTTAGATTTGTTCACAAGGCCACACTGAGTAAAATCGCACGAATCTAACATTCAAGTCCTAAAAAATCTTCAATATCGATAGAATCAAGAGACAAGAGATATTCTTCTTCTACTTTTCTCTTCTTTTATTAACCTTGTTTTTATATTTCCATTTTGAATTTAGTTTTTTTAAACGAAATCACTTAGTTAGATTGTAAAATGATGTATTAAAATTTCAACCAGACCAAACCGACCGACCCAACCCAACCCGCATGGTCTGGGTTGGGTTGGGTTGGGTTGGGTTGAGATTTTTCAAACCACAAACATTGGGTTAGGATGTTCAAGTGCCTTCAACCCAACCAACCCAACCCATTAACACCCCTAGAATCACCCAGGAAGGGGAAATAGTAAGAGTGTTTACAACAATGAATGAATACAATACATAACAACCTACTAATCTAAGTCATGCTAAGCCTCGATTATAGATGGGTATCATTATCGACTTCCAAAAGAATTCTTCAAAATAATTGTACCCCAAGATAACCAAAGTCGTTTATCACAAAAGAGTCTCTATTGGCATTCAACTCTCCACTCAAGACCTTGAAGCTCCACCGTTAAAATAACCTGTTATACATGTCATTTAAGAAAAAAAGTGTTAGGCTTTACAGATAGTGAGAACAAACATTTATATAAATCAACCAAACGTGAAATCAACAATAAATGACCCTTAAATGGAGTGAAGTAGTTTAGCTTTGTAAATATAACACGTACGAACCATGAGGCCTAAAAGCATCTTACGATGACGGGGGAGGCCCGATTTCCAAGGATTGTAGAGGAACACAAAAGTAGGCTACTTTCCAAGTTATGAGCACAATACTAAGATCAAGGCCACAAGCTCATCAACTCGTACTCAGATGTGGAGGAGGGCATCCAATGATCCTAATTATACTCATTCACTAGGATTACATTTACGGTCCATGGCTAGTATACGGTCCCACATAACTGTACCAAGTTTCCTTTCGAGGACCTAATGTCTCAACTAGTTACAAACAGGGATTATCCCACAATTAATCCTACCATATACCTACGGATCCATTAGTAGTAGTTTAAGGCTTGTCACAATTTCATTTGTGATCAACTATAATCACACATATAGTTTCTCAAAATCATAATTCCATAAACATGTATTTCTTTGCATATTCAATACCATATGGAACCAAATCACATCAAGGTCTAACCATGACCTCTTTCGTTTCCCAAATAATCTTTCATAAAATAGATTTCCTAAAATTCATGCCAATTTAAAATGATCATTTGGTGATACCACCAATAATATATATGTTCCTTTCTTCAAAATACCCACTATTGCCAAGTAAGTCTTATATCGAAATGAAAACTATAAATATTGTTGAAATGTGTTCATCCAAGTATTTAACCACAATTATGTAAAATAAATCCCATTTTATGACACAAATCATAGAACCCTTCATCATATTGCAAGAATAGTAAAAACCCTAAAAATCTCTAAAATACCAAGTTAGGTCAAAATCATTTTAACAAAGACTATGTAGACAAGGAGATTATTAGAAGTCTAAAATATGATTTTAACATGTATAAGGTTTTAAAAGGTGGGAATGAACTCACTACTTAGGTTTTAGGTCAAAATCTTGAAACCACCAAGTCTTCAAGATGGAGAGGGTTCTTGTAGCTTCAAGCTCTCACCAACACACTTGCACTATGGATCGACACCCTTAAATGATCCTCAACCACCCCTAGATGTTAGGATTAAATGCTTGGAGTTACAATAAATGAGGAGGGAGGTGAGGAGGTAGAAAATCGCACATAGGAGAAGAGAAATGGTCAAAAGATGAATTAAGGGGTAATGAATCTACCAAAAAAAGGAGATGGGATCTTAAAACCCGACCTGGCCTCGGGCGACTATGCCCGAGCGACAGTGCCAAGGGCACAATCATGGGTATTCTCTCCCGTGTGTACCGAGGCCTGTCTCACCCAGGCGACAATGACCGACGATAGTGCCATGTCAAGGTCGCGATGGCATAATTACCGCCATGGTACCGCCGACTTCATGCTCCCCACGACTATGCCAGGCCAGTATGCCCCAAGGCATTCTTACGGGCGCAGTCTCCCAACCCACTCCGGCTAGGGATTTTCTTGGTTAAGCTACGAGGAACTTCCAGTTGAGGTTACGACTAAAGGTAAACGTGATCATGAGTGTATAGAGACGCAATTAATAGGAGGGTGTTCCACTTACTGGAAATACAGGTATTACAAGTTCACCACCCCTGTAGTATAAGGAGAGCACGAGCGATCGTTCTTTTGTGCTCCCCTCCCCAACTCATGAATGATTTCATCCTCGAAATCTAAGCTACACGAATAGGTGAGGGTATCTTCGCTTCATATCTTATTCAGCTTCCCAAGTCACTTTGGCCCCACGGTGATGCTTCCATTGCACTTTGACCATAGTGATCTCTTTGTGGTAGAGTTTCTGGGATTTCCTTGCTAGAATTACATCAGGTTCCTCAATGCAACGATTGCCCTCATCCACTCTTATCTCGGAAAGGGAATGACTCTCTCTTCTTCCACCAAACATTTATGAAGGTAGCAAATGTGGAACGTGTTGTGGATTTCACTCATTTCCGGAGGGAGTTCCAATTGGTACAATTGTAGACCCACACACTTAAGCACCGTGAATGGTCCAAGGAAACGGGGACTCAAATTCCCGCGTTTTCCAAACCGAATTATTCCCTTCCAAAGGGGACACTTTAAGCATCACACGATCTTCCACTTGGAACATCGACCGTCTCTTCTTATCGACATAGCTCTTTTGGCGATCTTGAGCCGCTTTCGACCGCTCCCGAATGCCTTTAACCTTGTCGTCCGTTTCTTGCACGATCTCAGAACCAACGAATTGCTTCTCATCCGCTTCAAGCCAATACACGAGACTGTTGCACTTCCGCTCGTATAAGGCTTTGAATTGCGCCATTCCAATACTCGAGTGGTAGCTATTATTGTATGCGAACTCCAGCAACGGTAGGTGAGAGTCCCAACTACTCCCAGAGTCGATCATACAAGATCTTAACATGTCTTCTAACGTCTGAATCGTTCTCTCACTTTGGCCGTCGGTTTGGGGATGGTAGGATGTACTCAATTTCACCCTTGTACCCAATTCTTTCTGTAGGTCGTCCCAAAAATTTTAGGTGAACTGACTATCGCGATCTGAGACAATGGACAAATGTACCTCATACCTTGAAACCATTTTGTCAACGTAAAGCTTTGCCAACTTTTCCATTGGTAAGTTCTCGCACATGGCTAAGAAGTGAGCGCTCTTGTTAACCGATCGAAAACCACCCAAATGGTATCGTGACCTCTTAAAATTTTTGGATATTTTGGTCACGAAATCCGTGGTAATGTGCTCCCATTTCCACTCGGGGATCTCTAGGGATTGAAGACTTCCATACGGTCATTGATGCTCGACTTTCACTAGTAGGCAAGTCACACATCACTCCATGTAGCGTGCCATATCTAATTTCATAACCGGCCACCAATAATGTAGTTTCAAATCCCTGTACATCTTTGTACTCCCCGGATGGATGGAATACTTGGACTTATGGGCGTCTCCAAGAATAAGTTCTCGATTGCCCCCAACTTTGGGAACCCAAACTCGTTTATTGAACAACTTTACTCCACGGCTATCCTCCGTCAAGAGTAATCGTTGTTTCGTCATCACTTCATCCTTGAGATTCTTCTCCAACAAAGCCTCTGCTTGAGATGTCTTAATTCTCTCGATGAGGATTGACACTAACTCAATTCTCGAAAGGGTGGCCTATATGCTTCCACTATAGTCTTTTCGAATCAAAGTGTCGGCTACCACGTTTGCCTTACCGAGGTGGTAAAGCAACTCGCAATCGTAATCCTTGAGTAACTCTAGCCACCATTTTTGCCTCATGTTCAACTCTTTTTTATCAAAGACGTATTTCAAACTTTTGTGATCCATGTAGAGTTTACATTTCGTGCCATAGAGATAATGCCGCCATAGCTTCAAGGCGAACACTACCGCCGCTAACTCTAAATCATGGGTAGGGTAATTTTTCTCATGAACCTTGAGTTGCCTCGATGCATAGGCGATCACCTTACCTCTTTGCATCAACGTGCAACCCAAACCCATCTTTGAGATGTCGCTATAAACCACGAAGTCCTCCGATCCTTCAGATAGAGACAAAATTGGAGCTTCACATAACTTCTTTTGTAAATTCCGAACGCCTTCTCTTGCACCTCGGCCCAAACAAACTTCACATTCTTCCGGGATAGGACGGTCAATGAAAAAGCAATCTTGGAGAAGTCTTGAATAAATCTCCGGTAATAGCCCGCTAAACCCAAGAAGCTTTGTATCTCGGACGGACTCTTGGGAGGTTCCTAATTCATCATTGCTTCAATCTTGGAGGGGTCCACTTTCACTCTGTCTCGAGTGACCACGTTGCCTAAGAGTTGAACCTTCTCTAACCAAAAGTCACACTTGGAGAATTTAGCAAACAACTTCTCCTTACTCAACACCTCTCGGACTTCTCATAGATGTTGCTCGTGATCCGTCTCATTCTTTGAATACACGAGTATGTCATCGATGAATACAATTACCGACTTGTCAAGGAATGGTTGACACACTCTCTTAATCAAATCCGAACATGCCAATGCGTTAGTTAGACCAAACGACATTACTAAGATCTCGTAATGGTCGTAATGCATCCTAAAGGTCATCTTGGGGATGTCGTCTTTCTTCACCCTCACTTGGTGATATCCCAAACGTAAGTCGATCTTCGAGAAGCAACCCGTTCCTTGAAGTTGGTCAAATAAGTCATCGATTCTTGGAAGTGGATACTTGTTCTTCACCGTTGCCTTGTTCAACTCTCTATAGTTGATGCATTTCCGCATCCTGTCGTCCTTCGTCTTGACAAACAAGATCGGATCTCCCCATGGTGATGATCTCGATCTTACGAAACCCTTCTCAAGAAGGTCTTGAAGTTGAGCCATCATATCTTTCATCTCGGATGGAGCTAACTGGTAAGGGGCTCGAGCAATCGGAGCCGCCCCCAGAACAAGGTCAATCTGAAACTCTACTTGACGATCGGGCGACAAACCGGGAAAATCCCCCGGGAAGACATCGAGAAACTCATGTACCACCTTCATATACTCAAGTTTCTTCTTCTCAAGCTTGTCATCTATCACGTATGCCAGAAAGGATGAACATCCCTTCACCAAGCATTTTTGTGCCTTGGCCATGGTGATCATCGCTACATCACCCTTCCTTCTTTCACCATACACCACCACCATCTCACTACCCGAAATGGGAAGTCGGATCAGTTTCTTAGAGAACACAATTTTGGCTTGATTCTCCGCTAGCTAATCCATTCCAATCACTACGTCGAACCCGCCGATCAACATAGGCATCAAATTTATCGAAAACTCCTTCCCTTCAATTTCGAGAGTACAACTCTTCAAAACATCGTGAATCAACACCTGACCACCATTTGCTATTTCTACCACTAACGCATCTTCTAAATTACCAGTGGGCATGGAAAGCTTTTGGCGAAATGAATCAGATATGAAAGAGAAAATGGCACCCGAGTCAAATAACACACGTGCAGGTACGAAGTTTCGGAGAACGTTGTAACATCTAGAATTTCGGGTATGAATATGTCTCCGTAAGCCATTAATCCGTTTGTAGTGGGTGGTATTAATTGTTTGTATTTTTGGCATCGAAGCGCTAGTTAAAGCCTGGAGGTTATCGCGCGAGAAAAACTAATTTTCGGTGCCTGGGGGACTTAGGGCGATAGTGCCCGATGACAGTGCCAGGGTTACTATCGCCATGTCATTCTTGCGGTGGGAATACCACCCTCGGTACATATGGCGCGATAGTGCCGACGATTATGACAGAAGTCACTCTCGCTTGGAACTCTCGCTAGGGAGGTACCGAGAGCTCACCTTCGCGGGCGACAATGCCGACGATTGTGACAAATGTCACTCTTGCCGGGAAAGGTCGCGGTCGGGTTTTTTGGGTATAAATCAGACCCATCCGACTTTTACTCATTTATTCCAACTTCAAGACCAGTTCGGGGCGATTTTCTTGAGTCTTATGTAAGCTTCATATTCTCTCATCATTCATTGCTATTAAATGGAACCCTAAGACCATTTATTACTCATTCTAGGGTTATTCAAGCATTAAGTGAGAAGATTTCCAAGCATTCAAGTTTAAGATCCAATCTCTTCCATCTAGGGTTTTAACAAAACCCACATTGTGAGTTCATTCTTACTTTCTAAAACATTATACATGTCAAACTACATTTTTAGACTTCTAAGCATCTCCTTGTTCCCACTTTCTTTGTTAAAAAGGATTTTGACCTAACTTAGGATTTTGGAGATTTTTAGGGTTTCTTACCATTTTGTGATATGATGAAGTATCTTATGTTTTGAACTATAAAATGTGTTTTGGTCTTGTACATTTGTGGTTAAATATTGGAATCAATCCATTTTAACCATGTTTATGGTTTCAATATATGACGAGATTTGATTGGTAAAGGTATTTTGGGGAAAAGTGGAACTTATGGATGGTTATTGTTTGAATGACGTTTATTGTCAAGTTTTTTTTATCAAATGGTGAATCTATTCTTGTGAAGGTAAGCAAATTATTTTACGAGAATGTTAATGTAAACCATATGTGTGATTATGGTTTGGGTCATCAATGAAATGGTGACAAACCTTAGACTATTACTAGTGGATCTATAGATATATAGTTGGACTAATTTTGAGATAATCTCCGTTTGTAACTAGTGGAGACATTAGACCCTCAGAAGGCAACTTGGTACGGTTATGTGGGACCGGATACTAGTCATGGGTCGTAAATGTAATCCTAGTGAATAAGTATGATTAGGATCATTGGGTGCCCTCCCCCACATCTGAGTACGAGTCGGAGAACTCGTGGCCTTGATCCTAATATGAAGCTCACAACTTGGAAAGTTGCCTACTTTTGTGTTCCTCCATGATCCTTGGAAAATCGGGTTTCCCCGTTATCGAAAGATGTTTTTGGACCTCATGGTCCGTATGTGGAATATTTAAAAAGCAAAACTTGTTACTCTTTTGAAAGTCAGTTATCGTTGGTTTCAGGTTTGATTTAATTATATAAAATGTTTGTTCTCACTAGGCGTTAAGCCTAACACTTTTTCTCAAATGGCATGTACAGGTTCCCTTAGCGGCGGGTCGCATTTGGTTTGAGAGAAGAGCATTGGGACATTAATGGTTTTTGAGATAGATACGTTTGGAGACATGACGTACAAAGAGATAGAGTATTTTGGGAGATTGGGTTGACAACCAATATAATATAGATGTTCTTGGTTTAGATTAATTTGTTGTTAATTTCAATATTCAGTTACAGAAATTGTAAACGCTATTATACTTTCCCTTTTTGGGTGGTTTCCATCTATTATAGACGTCATATTGCAGAAATTTTAAGATTTAAATTTACCCCTATTTTTAGGGTGTTACAAACGTACCCGATACCACGTCGGTAGATGCCTTGGCCTCTTCGATTTTCATCTGGAGGGCTCGACCCGGAACCCTCAGAGGGTTCTCATTCTTCTCTGGAGCATTACCCATCTTCCACTTCAGACAATCCTTTCTAAAGTTCCCCGACATCTTGCATTCGAAGCACACAAGTCCCTTCACTGGGAAATCCCTTGTAGAATGGGTGGTCTTCCCACACTTAGCACAAGAGGTGGGGTTGGAGTTACAAGGGTCGTGGTGCTTACTTCGACATTTCGGGCACCACCTCGCCTCACGGCGGTTATCAAAGTTCGTTCCCCCATTGAACGGTCTTGACCTCTTGAGAGGCCCGGGGTTTCTCTCCCATATTCTCTTCTCCTCTACTGCCTCTCTCTCTCTCTCTTCTCTTCTCCGAGCGTAGACATCCTCCATGATTTGAGCCTCTTCAACAGTCTCTCGGAGGGTAGAGGCTTTGGAGTTGCGGACCATAGACATCATATCCGTTGGTAGGCCCTTGAGGTAGGCCTTGATATTCTCTTTCTCAATCGGGGCCACATGCCCACCAAACCAAGATTTTCCATGAATTGTCGGGTGTACTCTATCACCGATATGTTTCCCTTCTTAAGAGCTCGGAACTCTTCTTCAATGCGGTCTATGGATTTCTTGTTGAAAATACTCTTCCATGACCTTCTTTTTAAATTCGGCCCAAGCCAATCGAACCACAATGGTATCTGAGAGAGTGGACTTAGTGACGTTCCACCAAATAAGAGTCAGGCCCCTAAGCATTTGAGAGTCGAACATCACTTTCTAGTTCTCCTCACATTCACAAGCATCGAAGGCTTGCTCAATCTCTCGTATCCAGTTCATGCACGTCACTGGATTGTCCGACTCGGAGAACTCCGATAGCTTGCTACACAAGAAGGACTTGTAGGAGCAAGCCCTCTTGCCTTGCCTCACATAATTCAACGCAGGCTCTTTGGTAAGGATTACATTTGCGGTACACCTGGATCCAACCACCACCACGTTCTCTGCAACTGTTTCATTCCTACGGTTACTCACATCTCGGTCCTCAATCACCTTCAGAAGAAATTCTTGTTGCTTGGCCAACTCTTCTTTCATCAATAACATCATGTCGGCCATAATTTCCAATTGAGGGGTCACCTCACGAATGGCTGGGTTGGATGAAGCCAAGTCAACCCTTGGTATAATCTCGGGCCCTCCGCCCAACAATGGAGGCGCTGGCGGGATCACTGCGGCTCAACCCTCTCCGGTTGATCGGTCGTTGAAGTCATCGCCTCGTGTCTATCCACACGGTTCCGCGGGCCTTCTCGTGTGCTTACCATCTTGGTTTGCCACACATACACGAGAATGTAGGTAAAAGATAGTTTAATAAGAATTAAACGCGAAGAAATGTACTACTACATTCATTAATTATCATAACAATAGTAGATCAAGTATGCTCACGTAACAACATATTCATAATAACATTATCGAAGTGAAATTATGAACACATTATACACAAGAATTTTCGTTACCATTATCACAACTCTCAATTAGTGTAATTTCGTCGATTTTACGAACGACTTATTTTAGAAGTTCTACCCAAATCTCACAAATCATAACTTAATATCTTAGCTTAAGTCTAGGCATCTTACATTCATACGTAGTTCACTTAAACTAGGGCTCTGATACCAACTTGTAACACCCCTAAAAATAGAGGTAAATTTAAACCTGAATTAACGGATAAATGACGACTGTATAAATGGAATCACCCAAGAAGGGGAAATAGTAAGAGTGTTTACAACAACGAATGAATACGATACATAACAACCTACTAACTAAACCATGCTAAGCCTAGATTATAGATGGGTGTCACTATCGACTTCCAAAAGAATAATTCAAAATAACTGGACACCAAGCTAAACAAAGTCGTCTATCACAAAAGAGTCTTTATCAGCATCCAATTGGAGCCCACCACTAAAGGACCTGTTATACATGTCATTTAAGAAAACAAGTGTTAGGCTTTATGCCTAGTGAGAACAAACATTTATATAAATCAACCAAACGTGAAATCAACAATAAATGACCCTTAAAAGGAGTGAAGTAGTTTAGCTTTGTAAATATAACACGTACTAACCATGAGGTCCAAAAGCATCTTATGATGACGGGGGAGGCCCAATTTCCAAGGATTGTAGCAGAACACAAAAGTAGGCTACTTTCCAAATTATGAGCTCAATACTAGGATCAAGGCCATGAGCTCGTCGACTCGTACTCAGATATGGGGGAGGGCACCCAATGATCCTAATCATACTCATTCACTAGGATTACAATTACGGACTATGACTCGTATCCGGTCCCACATAACCGTACCAAGTTGCCTTTCGATGACCCAATGTCTCAACTAGTTACAAACGTGAATTATCCCACAATTAAGCGACTCTATACTTATGGATCCATTAGTAGTAGTCTAAGGCTTGTCACAATTTCATTTGTGACCAACTATAATCATACATATAGTTTCTTAAAATCATAATTCCATAAACATGTATTTTTTTGCATATTCAATACCATATGGAACCAAATCACCTCAAGGTCTAACCATTACCTCTTTCATTTCCCAAATAAATCTTTCATAAAATAGATTTTCCAAAAGTCATGTCAATTTAAAATGATCATTGGTAATACCACCAACAATTCATATGTTCCTTTCTTCAAAATACCCACTTTTGCCAAGTAAGTCTTATATCGAAATGAAAACTATAAATACGGTTTAAATGTGTTCATCCAAGTATTTAACCACAATTATCTAAACTAAATCCTATTTTATGACACAAATCATAGAACCCTTCATCATATTGTAAAAATAGTAAATACCCTAAAAATCTCTAAAATACCAAGTTAGGTTAAAATCATTTTAACAAAGAATATATAGACAAGGAGATGATTAGAAGTCAAAAATATGATTTTAGCATGTATAAAGTTTTAAAAGATGGGAATGAACTCACTACTTAGGTTTTAGGTCAAAACCTAGAAACCACCAAGTCTTCAAGATGGAGAGGGTTCTTGTAGCTTCAAGCTCTCACCAACACACTTGCACTATGGATCAACACCCTTAAATGATCCTCGACCACCCCTAGATGTAAGGATTAAATGCTTGGAGTTACAATAAATGAGGAGGGAGGTAAGGAGGTATAAAATCGCACATAGGAGGAGAGAAAATGGTCAAAAGATGAATTAAGGGGTAATGAATTTGCCAAAGAAACGAGACGGTGTCTTAAAACTTGACCTGGCCGCATGCGACAATGCGTAGGGCATAATCGCGGGCATTCTCGCCCCGTCTGTACCGAGGCCTGTCTCACCCGGGCGACAATGACAGACGATAGTGCCATGTCAAGGTCACGGTGGCACAATCGTCGCCAAGTTACCGCGGGCTTCATGCTCCCCTCGATTATGCCCCATGGAATTCTTGTTGGCACAGTCTCCCAAACCACTCCGACTAGGGATTTTCTTGGTTAAGCTATGAGGAACTTCCGATTGAGGTTACGATTAAAGGTAAACGTGATCATAAGGGTATAGAGACGCAATTAATAGGAAGGTGTTCCACTTACCAGAAATCCGGGTGTTACAATTTCCCTCTTTTTAATATTTTATTTGGTCTTTTTGTTTGTCTTTTATAACATTAAACAACCCATCACCCTCAACCCCTCCCTAATCACCCCTACTTCCCCGATCGTAGCACCTTGCGTCCTTCCTTCTACCTGCATCTTCCTTCCCTGCCCGACTTGCACCTCATCGTCACCAAAACACGACAAACCTAAATCCAATTGCCACCACTGATCCAGTTAGTGGTGTCCGCAGTCCAGTTCGGACAATTTAACCCCGCCCCCAACCACAAACCAAACCGCAGTGACGTTTAAGAAATTTTCCAAATTGAGCGATTTGGCAGCAAGTGACCAAACCGGTCGGACCGGACCACAAAAAGATTGTCTGGTCTGACCCCTTTAGGCAGTTTGGGCCTGAGCTAGCTAGATATAAGAAGGTCAACCTTATCTCATTTGCCTCCTATAGAAGAGGGAATGGAGGGTGTTGTGGGATTTAAACTAAAAAAACATAACATCTATCTCCAAAATGAAATTTCTAACAATATAACACTATTAAAAAATTAGTGTATCAAATTACAAAAGAAATTGTCTATCTCTAAAATTAATAAAACATGGAGCAAGTTGAAAAAAAGCTAAACAAATCCACCAACAAATTGTTGGAATTTTTGACAAACATTGAGCAAGTCTGAAGGACGATTCAGAATTTTTGGATCTGATTTTTGATGGATTTCGAACCTTTTTTAGATGAACTTTTTCTTAATTGGGCAATAAAGTTGAGCCTACAACATGAAAACTAGATATAATTAATACATGTATATTTTTGGCAGTTGATTCGGTCCAGACCGCTCGAAAAACGTTCAAACCGCAGATCGGACCGGATCGGACCAAGTGGTTTGACTATTTTTCAAAGCGGATCGGATCGCCAGACCGGTTAAACTGCCAAAAACGGTCTGATTTGACTTGGTTCGACCTGTTTGAGCGGTCCAATGGTTTTTCCATCTTCGGTTTCTATTCCCATTCACCAAAACTCAAAATCAAAAGGCTAAACCCATCAAAATCGTGTTATTCCATATGGATGGTTGGAAACATAAATAGAGATGGAGAGTCGTTAACGGGTCATTTGATCTATTGTTCATAAAATATATCGATGTTTTTATGCTTTCTTGGATGAAATACGAACTGAGATGAGGTTAGGAGCCGAATAAACAGTTGGTTAGGGGAGGTTGAAGGCGAGGTAAGGGCTTGGGTTGTCGTAGGTGTTGGGTCGTTGAAGGTGAGGTTGAAGGTTAGGTGAGGGCTTGGATACAATGGTGCAAGGGGGAGGGGAAAGGTGCAGTTATGGTGGGAATGCAAAGGAGGAGGACGATGGTTTTGGTCGGGTCGTCAGAGGGGAGTAGAAAGGGGGTTAACTAGTCGGGGTCTCTACTCGAATGTATATATATGTTTTGATTAATGAATTATATAAATATAAAATATATATTATAGGGGTAGTTTCATTTGGAAACCACCTTAATTTTGAAAACCATGGAAACCGTCGATTTAATTAGTTAAGTTAATGGAGTTGTTTCATAAATTTATAAAATTTGATAAATTGTTTTATATAATTTTTTTTCTTGATGAAATTGTTTCATATATTTTTGTTTTTATGTAAAAATTTATAAGTTTCATCAGAATGAGAAAATGAAACAATTTCATTTTTACATAAAAACACAAATATATGATACAATTTCATTAACAAAAGAATTATATGACACAATTTCATCAAATTAACAATTTCATTAACTGAACCAATTTCATTAACTTAACCAATGAAATCGACAGTTTCCATAGTTTGCAAAATTAGAGTGGTTTTCATTTGATCTCTCCCCATATATTGTATATATATTGTATATAATATAAAATGTTATAAGTACATATTATATTTTTTATTCATTTAGATGAGAAAGAGACAATAAAATGGGTAAGGATGAAAATGTCCCACATCTAATAGTGAGAGTTAACAATCATTTGTGGTAGAGATCAAAACATTACGAAAATGCAAATTTTTGAAGCCAATTTTAGAATAAACAAACTATGGTGACCAAATCCAAGACAGACTTAATACTACATGAATCAAATCCGTAATATACTCATTTACATAGAAATGATACAAGGTTCGCGTCATTTTTTTTTCTAGAGCAATTGAAACAATTCGAATACATAAATTTACATATGGGATCCAAATATTATTGTTTTAAACTGTAAAAATATATAACCATTTTGTAAACATGGTTATTAAGGTTAAAACACATTAAAATGAAATGAAGTTCCTAATAATGTAACACTTAATTATTTTCTTTTAATTAGAGTAACTAATATTTTTATATCCATTTTGAACCGTAAGTCGTAGATTTTGTACTGGTATGAATGTCAAATTATCAAGTTACATTGTAATTCTTAATTATGTAAAAAAATGCCACATCATGACCAACCAATGTCATATAGTCTGAAAATTTGTTTATCTAGTAAAATATGTACGAAATTGAAAGAATTTAAAGGTTTGTTACACTAATCTAAAGAAAATTTTTTAATCCTTGCACTATATGAAAAACAAGACAATTTTTCTTATATTTTAATAATTTTGCTCATTTTATAAAGAAAACAAAATATTAAAAGAATTTCAATAATAGTTTTTTGCTAGCATAGTCTGCATAGATGAGCTAATAAAAATAAAAATCCCATTTAGTACTATATATTATTGTCAATAATGGAGGTATGGAGTATTAAGGGCAATTATTTTAAAACTAAAATTAATTTTCTAATACATTTAGTTTGAGGTTGGTAGAAAATTAAAATCACAATGTTCATTTGCAAAAATGTAAACATAATATAGTTTTGTTAGATCTCCTTTAAAAATTATTTTAGAGGAATGTAATATTACTTATAAATATATAAAAAAATGGCAAAAGTAGCTCAATTTGTAAATAAATAAGAGAGTAATATTTACTCTTAGAGAAATTCTTCAAATCTTTCTATCTATGTTTTATAGGACCAATTCAAAATGTAAAACCAACTGATTTGATTCGTTCTCAATAATCATAAGATGATCATCTTAGTGTTATACATTTAAAATAACTATTGGTGTTAAAAATATAAAACCAATTATACATGATAATTATTAACTTAACAAATACATATATGACATGATCTTAAGTCAAATGTAGGGGTGGCAAAAAGTGACTCAACCCGTCAACCCAACCCAAAATTAGCAGGTTGGGTTGAGAATTTCAACTCATTTAAGTTAAATGGGTCAACCCGCCTAACCCATTTATTAATTGGGTTTGGGTTGGGTTGAAAATTTCAACCTGTTTTCAACATGATTTCGACCCATTTACAACCTGTTTCTAACCCATTTATAATATTACCTAATATTTTATTTTTAATTATTAATCAATATTTAATACAATTAATATTTTAATATAATTCTTAAAGATTAAAAAATAATTTCTATATTAAAAGTTGAAAGTTGAAAACCCTAATCGACTAAATCAGTAAATCGTATTCCTAATTTGAAACGCCATACGCCTCCAGCCTCCTCTCCTCCCTCTTCCCTCATACTTCTTCGGCGCATATCTTCCTCCCTCTTCACCGGCGACTCCTCTCCTCTCCCTCTGTTCCACGACGACTCCTCTCTCTCTGTTCCACGGCTTCACGACGAGTTCAGTTCCATTGTTCACGGTAAACTTGTAATCTTAACTTGATCGACTTCAGTTCCATTGTTCGATTTCAGTTCTTAACTTGATGTATATTTATAATCTTAACTTGATCGACTTCAGTTCCATTGTTACTTATATATATTTATAATCTTAACTTGATCGGTTTCAGTTCCATTGTCGTGGAATGAATCAATTTAAGCATTTTTATTTCATTAACAATTTTAAAATTAAATGGGTCAACCCAGGTTCAACCAATTTATTTAACAGGTTGGGTTTAGATAATCATAAATAGGTCAACCCGCTACCAACCCATCAACCCAACAGGTTGGGTTGGGTTGAAAATCTCAACCCATTTAATTAAACAAGTTGGGTTGGGTTGAGATTTTCAACCCAATTAATAAATGGGTTGAACCCGAACCCAACCCAACCTGACCTATTTACACCCCTAGTCAAATGTAATGGCTAGAAAGAAACGTATTAAAGATATGTGTGGATTCATAATTTTTTTCTCGTTAGTGGCACAAAATAGTTACCATGATATAACATATAATAAAATTTAATTTTTACACCATGGCAGACAATATCAACGGTGGCACAAGCCACCACTCACATCTTAGTAGATTCGCCCTTGATTAGAGATGACAACTTCACTGGTTTGTATTGCATAAGAACGACATTGAAATATTAGTACACAATGACGAGATAGATATACAGACAACTGTTTGGTCATAGTTTGGATTCGAGGCGGTGGGTATCAACCAAAAACCTTCATTTTGGATTGTGTGTATACGTAATCAGTATTTTAAAATATTTTTCAGTCCTTGTAATTTCTTGTAACATTATTATAAAAATATCTTAATTATGCCCCATGTGTATTAATATGTTATGATTTTTTTTGCTTATATCTTATACGCTTAAGTTTGTGCTAAATATTCATTTAAGAATCTGGAAGAAAATGAATTAAGATATTGTAATCAAAAGGCAATGAGCGCCAACCACATTTTCTAATTTTTGTTGCACTAGAAAAATGCATGTTTATTCATTTATCATATAAATAACCAACAACGTACTTGAAATAATTCATTAGTAAGGAACTTGACCAACATAATTGCCAGGAGGATAATAACTGCAAATTACAAACCACCAACCATTATTGGTGCACTGAACCCTAGCACACCCAAGTTGATTTGAATTACGCCATACTACTTGAGTATAGTGGCTACAAACGTGTTTACTAGCACAAGTATTGGTAGTATAATCATAATAAGTCCTCTCAGTTGTCCATAAATTTACTGCTGTAGTACCTGTGAAGGTTCCACTGCCCTCAGCAAGGTTCTCACCATAAGGTCCACTAGAGTGGATAAGATTGCAGTCCCCTCTCCTTCGTTTAGCATAGTTCCAAGCATATGCAGCCACAGTAGAGTTCCATACCATGTTTTTGATGCCCACTCGAGCACGAGCCGCATTGTGAGCATTTAAGTAATCTTGTTGGGAGTTTTGAGCATAAATGATGTAAGGAATGGCCAGGGCTAAGAGGAAAACAAATGCAAATGACATAACTATAGCTTGTTTGATAAAGAATTGGTGTTCGATAATAAGAATACATGAAATAGACCAAAAAAGTATTTATAGGATGTTAAAAGGGTACGTATATGTCATCCTCTGGAGCGTGCCCTCACGACACTAGTATAGAATGACTATTGAGATGTACAAAAGTCTAACAAGCTAAACATACCGACATAAGTAAAGTCAATAAAACCCCCATCTGGACACAAATGCCTTTACTTCAAATTTTGAATAACCCAAGTTGGAGTTTGATCACAAATTCATTCCTATTTAGGCTTACACACCTAATATTTCAAAGTCCATATTAATTTTAGAAACCAAAAGATCTTAAAATTCATTGAGGGAGTGTTTAAATATACATTTTAGTCGATTATTTGTTATTATTATTTGATTACTTAGGATCAAAAAATTAGGAGAAAATTAATTGGAATACATGTAAACATGGATAGAAGAATTTTTTTTTTGAAAAGAGTGTCCTAAGCTATGTCTAGACTAGCAAACTATGACTGTAAGACATCAACCCTGATTAAACCTCAGTGGCCACAATTGTTATGTATGCCTGGATTCGAACCCTGGGCAGATGGAATATTCCACCACATCCCCAGGGCCTTAACCAGTACGCCACAACCCTTGTGGTTTGGATAAAAGAAATTGAAATATGTTAAAATGGCTTCGGTCAATCTATTAACTCGGTCAAGGTCATTTAGGTATATAATCTTAAATGATATTTTAGTAAAATCCATGGTGTCTATTAAATAAAAATTGGCTCAATATTCATTAGGAGGTCATAGATTTAATTAAAATATTATTTAAAATTATATACCTAAAGGCGAAGGACCGTGTGAGAAATTGAGAAGCGTGAGAAGTGGATCTGAACCGTTGATCTCGTTTAATCTCAAGCCCTCCCTTGAATTGTGGCTTAGAAGGGAATTGATCTGGTGCATCTCGATACATCTAATCCTAATGCGCATCCATTTCTATCCAACGGTCGATAACCACTTCTCACCTGAACCTAACCCTTATACCTAAATGACCCTGGTTAGTGGTTAACTCTCTTTTTGACCAATTTTATTTATATTCATAAATAACCAATACATTAAAATCAATTCACATAGCCACATAATTAATATAATAACGAATTATATCGTTTTCATACAATTTTAATCAATCAGATATAATAAATTATTATTTAAGCTTGATATGATTAATATTTATTTGTTAAACTAGGGTTCCTCATAATTATTTTGTCATATAAATCGATCCTTTATTTTAGTTAGCTTAAGGAAAAAAAAAAATAATTATGAAATACAAGCATGCAATCAATAATTTTTTGTTAAAAGTATAAATCAAAAGCAAATATTATATATTTTATTTTAGAGTATAACGTAGGAAAAAAGCAAAAGAAAAGGTATCTACTGTGTAGGCATTGAAGTAAAGAGGGTAGAAATGCCATGCACTACTTTATTTGGTTGTAGGCAGCCGATTTCACTTGTTTATTTATAACTTCATTTAATTCGTAAAAATAAATCATAATTATGACCTAATTCAATTCAATCATTTAAAGTTCACATATTTTATGAAACTTTATGTTTATAAAACATTCATTTTGATTTTTACAAATATAAAAGAATTTTATTGAATGTTTTTTTGCTTATAAACACTACAAAAAAAACTACTTTTGCCGGAGGAAAAAGTCGTCGGCAAAAGGCTCGAAAGTCGCCGGCAAAAGTTCAAAACCTTTTGCCGGCGGACTTTTCCCTCGGCAAAAGTTGTCATGAAAAGTTGGCCGCTAAAAAGGTTTTTACCGGCTAACAACATGGTCCGCCAGTAATGATACCTTCACCGACGAAAGATAGTCGTCGGTAAAAACTAAAGTTGTCGGCAAAAACTTCTCTCAAGTAATCGTATAAAATCTTTTTACCGACAACTAAATACTTTTGCCGGCGTAGTTTTTTCCGTCAGGAAAAGTTTTCTTTGACTTTTTGGT
This sequence comes from Arctium minus, assembly GCA_954870635.1. Lineage (NCBI taxonomy): Eukaryota > Viridiplantae > Streptophyta > Magnoliopsida > Asterales > Asteraceae > Arctium > Arctium minus. The sequence goes on along the minus strand of OX941080.1, from coordinate 35,978,328 downwards.
CAAACATTTACCGGCCAACAATCCGTTGGCAAAAGTGTTTTTTAATTTTTTACGCATAACCTTTACCGACGTATAAACTCATTGGCAAAAGTTAGGTTTGACTCTTTTGGTTAACAATCTTGACGGCAAAGGTTGTTGACTTTATAATAGAACATTTGACGGTGTGTTTCAACATACTTTTGTCAACAAAAATAACAGATAAACAACTATAAACAACTTAAACATAAATTGGCTAATTAATAAAAAAAAACATTGCATAAATATCTTAAAAACATAAATCCAACCAAATGAAAATATCTTTTGGGCATATATAAAAAAATAAAGATAAATAAATCATCATCTTCCTCTTTGACTAACTCAAATGGTTTACTAGTAGATGTATCTTCAAAGATAACCATAGATAACAAATGTTGTGGCACACTTAATCCGGGTATATGGTCTTGAATTTGTTGAAACAATTTCTTCATCTTATACATATCTTGCATTTGTTGCATCAAAACATCATGTTGAGTAGTCGTATATTGTCTGAATTGCCATGTTCCTCTGCGATTCTATCAATGTGCTCTTGTTGCATACTAGAGATGAAACCAAAGTACACGTATCAAGCAAGAGTATAAGAACAAAGCCTATTGTACATGTGCAATCTTTTCTTCCCTTGCTACTTCAAACTGTTGTCATTTTCAAAAATGAAAGTAATCATTTTAACCATGAAAGTTGCAGATTACCTCTTCTTTGATGAAGGTACCATTGTAGTCCAAGTAGGTCTAATTCTGGAGAATCATTGTTGATAACTTGTGTCTTCAAAAGTCCAGGTCCAGGTCCAGGTGCAGGCTAGAATACTTCAATGCTTGACAACCTTCTTCTTCAAACCTAGTTCATCTGTTCATGGACCAATTAAGCAAATGCAATTCTATATAAAGAGATACCATTTCAACTAGAAATAAATGATAAAAATAGTAAGCTAAATACATCCATGGATGATCCAACTTGTTGCACAAAATGATAACACAAAATAAAAATTACTAATGACCACTTCAAAGGTGATCCAACAAGCATGAACACATGAAAAGAATTACAATATGTTTGGTTGGGTTTTAGGATACATAATGCATATAATACCTATGTATCACATAAGGGTATATCTGGAAAAAATTAAAATAAAGTTTAGCAATAACATAGGAAATAGTACTTTAGGATGACTATAGTCTATAGCACAAACCTTCCCAAAAAGCACCTTCCATACAATATTACATATTATGTACAAAAGACAGAATGCCCAACAACAGTGTCTCCATTTTGTTACCCTGAGTCATCAAAATAAAATTGCAGAACAGATAGAGTTACAGTATCGTAAATCAAATTATAAAAGCCCAAACATATTTCCCATTTTTAAAGGATAAACCAAAAAGTAATAACAACAAATAGTTACTTTTTCTAGTTCACCAATGTTAACCAAAGTTTGGTTGTATTAAACAAACTTTGAAAATGAGTAAGCACATGATATAACTCTTTAGCCTCACCAAATTTATAAACACACACAAACATTATGTCCCTTAGAGGAAAATGGGCAATCTTGGTGCTTGAAGGCTGCTCAAACTGCAATGAGGAATATCCAATTACTCCTTCCTATAAAAAAAGAGCAACCTTATTGATTCATATAAACTTTCACTTTTATATTTTGATACCATGAACAAGGATGAAGACAGGACCAAATCCATTGCAAGAACCATAAAATAAATCGATGGCAAACCAAACAATAAAACAAATCGATTCGATTTGTAGGATTTTACAAGTAAAATCAGTGAGAGAGAGGAATAGAGGAGAAATACCAATCTTGTGAGTGGACGGCGACAGCGAGAAGATGGAGAGACGATCCAACAAGATGACGGAGACATGGTCCGACGAGATGCTCTGGCGAGAGGGATGCGTGGGAGGCGTCTGGCTAGGGCTGGAACCGTATATACATAAATCTAATTTTAGGGGGAAATTGGGAGAAAAAAAGAGAGGGAACAAGACGTGGGAATGTTTTTGTGAAATTTTAATCATAATTTTTAGAGTTAATAATGATATTTAATTAGATTTAGTTTTTTATTTATTTTTCGTTTGAAACAATAACTTTTAGATAATAGATATCTTATTTAAAATAATATACTTTAATATTTAATTTGATAAAATTTTAATTCAATGTATATATATATATGTAATTAGATCCAACAAAAATTGACACGACACGTTAACCCAATACGAACTCGACATAATATAAACATGTTTGGGTAATACATTTCAATCCCACAACACGAAAATTAAGAGGTAAGGTCAGGGTCAAAAATTTCACCTCGAAAATGACTCGAATAACCCATTTATATATATATATATATATATATATATATAGCCTTAGGTTCATTTGAGAAATGGTAAATATATGAGAAATGGAGAAGTAATCCTAACCATTCATACGGTCAAGATCGGATTTGACTGGTCAAATATTTCGGCTTTGACTGGTCAAAAGTTGCGGCTTTGACCGGTCAAAAGTTGCGGCTATTCAAAAAATAGAAGGACATTTTCGTAATTTTTACAAAATACACGGGTTGTGTTCATATATGAACATGTATAATTCACATATGAACTATATGTTCATATGTGAATCAGTGCAATTCACATCTGAACTTTTTTAACAGATTCATATATGAACCTTTGTGATTCATATATGAACTAATTAACTGATTCACATATTAACTAATTAACTGTAAGTTCATATATGAATCAGTTGAACTAATTAACAGATTCATATATGAACTAATTAACTGATTCACATATGAACGTATAGTGATGTATTGGGTTATAGTGGGTCGTATAGTGAGTGTTGGGTTACATTGGGTTAGAACGGGTCGTACTGGGTAATGTCGATCGGATTGGGTTCTATTGGGCTGTAATGACTCTTATAGCGACGTATTGGGTTTTATTGTGTTGTAATGGGTCTTATTGGACGATAAAGTGTTGTATTTGGTTATATTGGTTGTAATGGGTCGTACAGTGACATATTAGGTTATAATGGGTTCTATCTAGTTATGATGACCGTATTTAGGCTGCAATGAATCGTATTCGATTACATTGTGTTGTAATGATAAAATTCAAAACGTACTTGTCAGCGAATTTAGGACATTCACCGACAAAAATGTTGGTAAAACAAGTATTAATAAACGTAGGATACTTTGCCGACAAGTTAGTGAAGGTTGATGGTAAAATTATTGTTAAAATAATAATTAAACAAGTAAAATATTTTCGGTGACATGGTTTAAAAAGTTTACCCGCAAAAGTTTAAGTACAAAATTAATGTTTGATGAAATTAATACGTTTTTGTCGGCGACATACAAAAGTCCGTTGGTAAAAATGTATGTGAAAAAATGTATTAATAGCATTAAAATACTTTTGCCGACGACTTAGTGAAGTTTGCCGGTAAAAATGTCATTAAAATAAAATTAAAATGTTAAAAATACTTTTGCCGGCGAGTTTGAGAAATCCGTCGGTAAAGATACTTTTAACGACGCCTTAGATAAAATCCGCCGGTAAAAGTTCATTGTTGCCGACAAAAATTTTCCTTGGTAAAAGGTTAAACTTTTACCGGCGAGTTTAATCAAAGACGTCGGCAAATGTTACTTTTACTGACGGATTTCCCAAACCCGCCGGCAAAAGTACATTTTCTTGTAGTGAAAGTTATAATATGTTTTTATATTATTCATAAAGTAATGAATATGTTCTTTTAATTGCATAAAAACTCTAGTCAGTTCTTTTAATTGCATTAGAAACATGATACATACCAAAAACTAAGTTTTAAAAAATGCATAAAATAAAAAACAAAACAAGATACATTATATAATGAATCAATTTGCTTTTCAAAGCTATGTGTTAATTTTGTGTGGTGTTGGGTTATAATTACCATGTTTAAGCATCTTGGCTAATTGATACAAGGAATAATGTTTTATGAAAACCATGAAACAAAACCCTTAATTGGTAAAATTTTGGATTTGCTCCTAAGTGAGTAACCAGTTTGAGTCCCTTGATCAGGAGTATTAGAGATTTGAATAATAGTTAACTTTGGGGCACTATATATAGGCCTATAGTATTAGTTAAGGTGTGCACAAAATGATACGAACACCCATGGTTATCTAAATACCATGAAGCTATTATAATTCATGTATCATTGAAGTTGTTGAACCATGGAAAGTTTATATGATGCCAAACAACAACACAACCAGTGTTATTTACTTTAAATCAAACAAAAAATATTATAAAAATGAGTGAATTACACTAGTCGTCATATGGTTTGCTCAAATTTTGGATTTGATCTCTAAAACAAACTTTCTATATTGGTGATCCCTAACTTTTCATTTTCGTAACTCTCATGGTCCCTCCACTTAACGTAGTTAAAAACTTCGGTTAGATGGATGCGTATACCCCTCATATGAGGGGAAATCCGTCATTTTATTTCTTTTCTTCCTCCTACTTTCAGATTATTTACCACTCACCACCAACCACCATAACCACCACTGCTAACCATCATCAAGTATTGTCACAAATCCAAATTCAAAAACATTATCATAATAAAAAAATCAATCACAGACATAAACACAACGTTAAGAACAATTTGACACTTCAATTTTTCATTAAAAAACCATTTCTACATAGAATCTATGAAATCCTCTAAGCATCCTCATCAGTCACATATGAAGATCAAGAACCATAAATTTAACAAAAAAATCAAAACCTCTATACAAACATAATCTCAAACACAAAATCCCTAAAACATAAATCTAGGGTTCAAGGTAGAACAAAAAAACCCTGGAAATGGAGGTCTTCTTCCTCAATGCAGAAAAAAATCCCAAAAATTAGTTTTCATCGTCTGGATCTGGTTTGTTCCTTCCTCTTAGAAATCATTTTGGTCTTCTTCCTCATTGGTATGGTATTTGTCCTTTTCGAAATCACCTGGATCTAGGGTTTCTCTTCTTGAGATTCGCCGGAGATGGGGGGTTTCACCGGGAGAGGGGAGTTCGTCGGGGGGCGTGCACGAAAGGAGGGGGTTGGGGTTCAAAACTGTAACACCTGTAATTTTCGGTAAGTAACGGTCACCCGGATGTTTTTGAAACTTATAAATGGTGGGATTTTGTTGGGAAAACATTATGTAAAGTTCCTTAGAGTATCGGGAGTGTTGGCGTTGAAAAAGTTGAGTTTCGGGGCATGGGAAGGGTCCCACGACAATGCTCGACAACTATGACAATGTCATAGTCGCACTGCAACAATCCCTGAGATTGTATCGAAGGATAGTACACCCCAGCGACAATGACCAGCGACATTGCCCAGGGCATTGTAGCCTGGCAATGTCGCACAAAGTGGGCAGGCTGCTGTTAAATACGAATTTTCAGCCCTTTCTTCATTTCTCACTTCTCATTCTTCTCCCAACTCTCTCAAAACCTCTCAAGAACAACCCAATATCATCCTTTGATGTTTTGGGACATCATTGACTCAAACCTTTGGGTATTATGGTGGTAAACCATCATCAAGTCAAGGATTGGAAGCTAGGATCAAGAGCCTCCTTCTTCATCTTCAACCTCAAGCTTCATTTTAGGGTTTTCTAGGTTTTCACCAAAACCAAAGTGGTAAGTTCATCATCTCCATTTCTAAACCTTATTATAAGATATAAACACTCCATTAGTGACATCCTAGTGATTGTGCTTCTCGAATTTTGGATTTGATGATTTTGGAGAAATTATGTCAAAATTTGGGTTTTGGCTAAAATGGGGGTTTTGATACAAAATGTTTGTGGATCGATTCTAAATAGTTGAATATGATTATTTATGGTTGGAAACTTGTGGATCTAGGTTTTTGGAAGGATTTTCTTGTAGATTCAAGTTTCTCCAAGATAGATCAAATTGGGGTAAAATCTAGATTTAGCCTAAATCTAACAAGGTGAGTTCAAGTTGATTTTTGAAAACGGTGTTCATGCCAAAAAATGTCAATCTTTAAATGTTTATATATTTTACATACAATTATTAACTGTTGAGTTATTTGGTGAGTTTTGGCTATTTGAAGTGTCTAACTTTATAAACTTGTAAAACACCATATTTGAGATTTTGGGCATTTTGATAAATGAATCATAAATATTGGCATTTTAATGATTTGTTTTAAAAAGGCAGGTTTTTGAGTATCAAAGTACTTTTATTGTGTGTTTTGGAGAAATGCTTGATTTTGTGTTATGGGACATTTTTGAAAGAATAAATAGTATAAATTCACTTAGGAAATGTTTTGTCCCAATCCAAACTACGTTGGAGTTATTTATATATTTTGGAGCATGGGTTTGCATAAATGCGAGTTGTTTACGTTTGATTTCATTTTATGATTTTCTTACAATTAGTCTTTCGATTGCTGAGCCTATGGCTCGGTTTGGATCTCGTTGAGTCTTGGGGACAATTGTCCGGGTTTTGATAGTTCAATGTAGAGCGTTTGGTCATGATTTGCATTTACTACATCGTATTTGAGGATTATATGTTTTGAATGCGTTAGTTCATTCGTTTAGAGTCATGTAATGTTTTTAACTAATGCAATGGATCCATAGGCATGGTGTTCTTAATGTCCCGTTTTGGACAAGTTCACCACTTTGGCACGGAATAGACATCAGGTCACCATGGTAAGTAAGGTGTGGACCTATATGTTCGGGCAACGTCCCATGGGCAGTAAGGTGTAATTCCAAATATGTGCTTGTATGTTTTATGTGGATTTGGATATCTCAAAGTATAGATCCAGAGGGGTTGAATTTGAGTCTCCACGGGCAAAAGATCTAGAGGGGTTGAGCTCGATATGTCTTATGAGTATAATCCATAGGTTTTGGTTTTCTACATAGTTATGTGACCTACTTTTGTGTTCCGTCACGTGCAATGTAATCGGGTCTCCCCTATCACCGAAAGGTATTGTTTTGGGTATGGAGTTTTATAATCCATGTTTTCGGTGACGTTTTGAGTATGGTTTGCTATCCATGTTCTATGGTTTTGAATATTGAATCTTATCCATGTTTTTGGATGTTTTGGATGATAGAGTTTATCCACGTTTTCAGTATTTGGTTGTTAAAGTATAAGTTATGTTTTACATGAGTTTTGGGTTTTGAATTTATATTCGAAGGAATGTTGTATCGTGGTTTTAATCATGAAGATGATGAATGTTGGAAAAGAGATTGCTTTCAGACTTAATGTATTTTATTTTGAGAAATCACGTTTTAAATAACATTCTTAAGGTTTATAGTTTTACATATCTGTTATAAAGACTCTTGAGCTCACTAGGCATTAAGCCTAACCTTTTATTTGTCGGCATGTGCATCCGTTCCAGTTGGGGAATGGTTCTAGCAATACTATGAAGAGATGAGCTCTAGTTTTACACGAGGGTAAGTAGTTTGGTGAAGTCTTCCACATTTTGGAGATAGTGATTGTTATTGGGTTTTTAGTAACATTTGTCTCTATTATAGACTGTGTATAAAGATTGAAATGTGTTTATTGAAGTTAAAACTTACATTATTGTTGTAGACGAATCAGTTATCGATGTATTTAGAAAATTTTAATTTATTTGCTATTTCCCGATTTGAGGGTGTTACAAGTTGGTATTAGAACTTATGTTTGAGAGAATTAGGTGTTGATTTTGGATGCCTAGACTCAAACTAGCGTTCTTTAAGTGATTGAAAGTAAAATTGCATCAATAGGCACTTTGAGACTGGATGTTTTGAAGTTGATGGAGTCGCTAGAGTCGGGAATCGTGACGAGGGTAGCAAGGATAGTCATGTACGGTACGTTTATAATTGCACCTGGCCAGTGTCATGGTGAATTTACATGTTACATGTGTGTGCTTGAATCGCCTTCGTGAGATGACCGATGGGGTAGTGGATGAGTTTCTGAGGAGTAGTAGCTTGAAGAAGTTGATGTTTATAGCATTGTCACTTGGGGTGATGGTTAAGGATGATGAATACCTTAAGTTGACCATGTTGGGTCAGAGTTTTGGGTTGGATTAGAACCATAAACATTTGGAATCGACATTATTCGAAGAGAAATTGTAAGGTAAACCGATAGAACCTTCGATTATTACCTTAAGATGTTTAAGCATCCGGATGACGATAGTGTGACTGGGGAGTTGAGGAACGTGGATTCGAGACGTCGAGTGCCGATCAAATTCATGCACAAAATTTATTTCTAAAATAAATTGAATCAATTATTTCTCATGTTTCCGAAATCATCACGTATATTATATTACAAAATCTTGGAAAGATGTTTAGCACACACAAGGTTTTAAACCATGATTTTAAACATGCATAAATTTATCTGTTTGCATGAGGTTGCATACTTTGCTGAGATTTTCTTTATTCTCATTGTTGTCCAACGCTATTTTCGGATATTGTAAGTATCTGTGATTTAACCTTGTTTAGGGTCTCGGGTAAGTGACTGCGATTTAAGACCTTGACATTGGATCTCCTCCACATATGTTAAGGTTTTAAAGGAAAGGGTTATTCCCACTATTTTGGTATTTGAGTTTGTTGGGATTTTTATTCCATGCGAGTTTTGTTGAAAAGTGTCATTTTATATCACGTTGCGATAAAAAGGAAAATTTTGAATTATAATATTTTAATCATAACTCTGCCTTGTGCTATTTGGTTATTGGGAACGAAAATCTCGGCACCACTTGATTTTTTTGGGCGTCGTTGAGTTTTATAGAAATTTTGTTGAGTTTTATGGAGTTCTATTTTACGACATCGTGAGTCGCGTAGGTGAACCTCGAGCGTATACTCGCTTTGTGGTGTGCGTTAATTTATGAGTTTTGTTTAATATTTTGTCTCATGCGAGTTGCACATGTCTTTTCCCAACCGTAAGAGATTTCTTGAGAGTTTATTTTTTTTGGAAAGGGTATCCTGGGCCTATGGGCCAGACTAATCCCTGGAAATTAGGGCCTTTGGCCCAGCTGCTAAAGCGTGCAACCCTGAGTTTATCCTCAGTGGCCACAAGTATTGCGAGTGGGGCTCGAACCCGGGTTGAGCGCTATGAACTCCCCAAGCCTTTACCACCACACCACAACCCTTGTGGTTTTCTTGAGAGTTTATTGATGGATGTTATCCCATATGTCTTTGGGGAGTTTCAATGTCGTGTGATTTTTCTTTTGGGTTTCATGCAAGAGTATTTCGTTGTATGCTATTGAGTATTTGAATGGATTTATACTTTGGTGTGAGTAAACATATAAAGTACCTCTAATGGTTCGTGTTGAACTGTTGTTGTATGCATTCTTCGATTGTTGATTTTGTCATTATTGTCTCACACAACGCATGATAGTGATTCGCTAATATGCGTTATTTTGTAGCCACTATTTTTGGATAAGGGCATTTTATTTGCGCGCCTAAAGTTTAAAGTCGATCTAAATTATTTTACGTTTGACCAAATCGCAAACACCTATCGTTTTACTAAATTTGGGAAATAAACTAATGTATGTGGGCCTTGTTGAAAATTTTATTCCACATCATTTTATGATTAAATAGAATTTTTGGAACTTGATTACATAAATTTCTCCTTCTGGAGTTTATACAAACAATTGTTGCACACCGCTTTAGTGCGGGAAATTATTTTACATACATGGTATAAAGTGATGCATGTTCGGACCATAGCAGTCCATTTGAAAAGGTTGTTGCACATCTTTTATTATTGTCATTATTAGCTTGAGTAATGACCAAATGACTTTCAAAATGGTTTTATATGTATGGCGTTTGTGACCACTTTGTACAACTGCCGAGTAAGCGGTAGCTGATTTTTGCATGTACGATGAATTGTTACAAAGATTTTTGCGTTTGAAAAATCTTACGAACTTTTCAATTGGCATATTTGTTGAGTCCTACAGTTGAAAAACCTTGAACTCATTAGAGTTATAGATTTAAACCCTCCTATGAAAAGAATTATGATTTGGGACTAAAGGAGTCCTTGAGAATTGAAGCGTCAGATGATCCGCCTTGTGGCCAGTTTTGAATTCAACCTTATGAGTAGGGTCATGTAAAAATAATCGATGTATTAGATTCATACTTTCTCCCAACTAATTAAGTGGTGGTCATTATGTTTCGGTGAATCATTGAGTTAAAGCCTAGTATAGATGCTCGCGCATGGTTGGATTTGATCTGATGGGTTTTTTGTTCGACGACACATTACGTGATGGTAGTGTACCATCTTCGAGAACCTTCGCGAATAAAGATAGTAGCATGGTCCATTGTTAGAGATGTAAGATTGGGATTTTAGTGTCATATTAGATGTCATCTTTAATTCGACAATGCCAATCCGGAATGATATAATTGACGGTACACCACGCTTACGGTATAGTCGTTTTGAGGATACGTGCCGACATCTGATTTTGAGGATAATGACCGTTGGGGTGCTTCAGTGGACTTTCGAGGAACCCTGTGTGCTTGTACTACGTGGAAACTTTAAGGGTATATTAAGTATCAGTGATTAAGATTGTCTGGTTATGGTAAAGGTTTATAGAGGCTGAATATTGGATGTTTGAGTATAGTTTGGAGTTACGCAACAATCGAATTTGAATAAACCGACTCCCTGTAGATCGTATTATCACGTCCCTGGAAGGAAGACTCTGCCAATAGCAAGGGTGATTCACTAAGGAATTTTGGGGATTCTTTGAGTTGGTGTTGACCATTGGAATTTGGGCCCAGAATCGTGTTGAACTATAACGAATTTGTCAAAGAGGGGTTGAGGTCACAAGCTACCCTGGAGGTAATAGGTGTCACCTAAGGTTGGGAGGCAACCGAGGTCTCATGGTTAGAAATTGCTCCAGTTAAGTGCGACGTTCACTATAGTATGAGTGTAGCACATCAAGGCGGATATTGGATGTGGGAGTCTTCACGAAAATCAGTATGGCGGTTACGTCAGGAAGTCATCACGTTTTGGCAAAAGGATGAAATGGACTAGAGACAATTCCTTGGGAAGGGAGACGATCGACTTGGGAGAATAGCATCTTTGAGGTCTACGATTAGTTCATTACCCTCTTGGGGACCTAGGAAACCCAATAAGTGCTAAGGGTGGTAATGAAATACCTTGGGTGAGAAATAGATTTCGGGGACGAAATCGTTCTAAGGTTGGGAGGATTGTAAAACCCGTAATTTTCGGTAAGTAACGGTCACCCAGACCTTTTTGGAACTTGTAAATGGTGGGATTTTGTTGGGAAAACATTATGTAAAGCCCCTTAGAGTATCAGAAGTGTTGGCGTTGAAAAAGTTGAGTGTCGGGGCTTGGGAAGGATCCCGCGACAATGCCCGACGACTATGACAGTGTCATAGTCGCATTGTCACAATCGCTGAGATTGTATCGAAGGATGGTACACCCCAGCGACAATGACCAATGACATTGCCCAGGGCATTGTAGCCTATCAATGTCGCACAAAGGGGGCAGACTGCTGTTAAATACAAATTTTCAGTCCTTTCTTCATTTCTCATTTCTCATTCATCTCCCAACTCTCTCAAAACTTCTCAAGAACAACCCAACATCATCCTTTGATGTTTTGGGACATTATTGACTCAAACCTTTGGGTATTATGGTGGTAAACTCTCATCAAGTTAAGGATTGGAAGCTAGGATCAAGAGCCTCCATCTTTATCTTCAACCTCAAGCTTCATTTTAGGGTTTTCTAGGTTTTCACCAAAACCTAAGTGATAAGTTCATCCTCTCTATTTCTAAACCTTATTATAAGATATAAACAATCCATTAGTGACTTCCTAGTGATTGTTCTTCTCTAATTTCGGATTTGATGATTTTGGAGAAATTAGGTCAAAATTTGGGTTTTGGCTAAAATGGGGGTTTTGATACAAAATGTTTGGGGATCGATTCTAAATGATTAAATATGATTATTTATGGTTGGAAACTTGTGGATCTATGTTTTTGGAAGGATTTGCTTGTAGATTCAAGTTTCTCCAAGGAAGCTCAAGTGGGGTAAAATCTAGATTTGGCCGAAATTTAACAAGGTGATTTCAAGTTGATTTGTGAAAACGGTGTACATGCCAAAAAATGTCAATTTTTAAATGTTTATATGTTTTACATGGAATTATTAACTGTTGAGTCATTTGGTGAGTTTTGGCTATTTGAACTGTCTAACTTTATAAACATGTAAAACACCATATTTGGGATTTTGGGCATTTTGATAAATAAATCATAAATATTGGCATTTTAATGATTTGTTTTATAAAGGTAGATTTTTGAGTATCAAAGTACTTTTATTGTGTGTTTTGGAGAAATGTTTGATTTTGTGTTATGGGACATTTTTGAAAGAATAAATAGTATAAACTCACTTAGGAAATGTTTTGTCCCAATCCAAACTACGTTGGATTTATTTATATATTTTGGAGCATGGGTTTGCATAAATGTGGGTTGTTTATGTTTGATTTAATTTTATGATTTTCTTACAATTGGTCTTTCGATTGTTGAGCCTATGGCTAAGTTTGGACCTCGTTGGGTCTTGGGGACAATTGTCCGGGTTTTGATAGCTCAATGTAGAGCGTTTGGTCATGATTTGCATATACTACATCTTATTTGAGAATTACATGTTTTGAATGCGTTAGTTAATTTTATTTGGAGTCATGTAATGTTTTTAACTAATGCAATGGATCCATAGGCACTGTGTTCTTAGTGTCCCGTTTTGGATAAGTTCACCACTTTGGCATGGAATAGGCATCAGGTCACCATGGTAAGTAAGGTGTGGACCTATATGGTCGGATAGCGTCCCATGGGCAGTAGGGTGTAATTCCAAATGTGTGCTTGTATGTTTTTCTGTGGATTTGAATACCTCAAAGTATAGATCCAGAGGGATTGAATTTGAGTCTCCACAGGCAAAAGATCTAGAGGGGTTGAGCTCGATATGTCTTATGAGTACAATCCATACGTTTTGGTTTTCTACATAGTTATGTGATCTACTTTTGTGTTCCGTCACGTGCAATGTAATCGGGTCTCCCCTATCACCGAAAGGTGTTGTTTTAGGTATGGAGTTTTATAATCCATGTTTTCGGTGATGTTTTGAGTATGAGTTGTTATCCATGGTCTAAGGTTTTGAATATTGAATCTTATCCATGTTTTTGGATGTTTTGGATGATAGAGTTTATCCACGTTTTTAGTATTTGGTTGTTAAAGTATAAGTTATGTTTTACGTGAATTTTGGGTTTTGTATTTATATTCAAAGGAACGTTTTGTATTGTGGTTTCAATCACGAAGATGATGAATGTTGGAAAAGAGATTGCTTTCAGACTTAATGTATTTTATTTTGGGAAATCACATTTTAAATAACACTCTTAAGGTTTATAGTTTTACATATCTATTATGAAAATTCTTGAGCTCACTAAGAGTTAAGCCTAATCTTTTATTTGTCGGCATGTGCATCAGGTTCAGTTGGGGAATGGTTCTAGCAATACTATGAAGAGATGAACTCTAGTTTTACACGAGGGTAAGTAGTTTGGTGAAGTCTTCCGCATTTTGGAAATAGTGACTGTTATTGGGTTTTTAGTAACATCCGTCCATATTATAGACTGTGTATAAAGATTGAAATGTGCTTATTGAAGTTAAAACTTAAATTGTAGTTGTAGATGAATCAGTTATCGATGTATTTAGAAAATTTTAATTTAGTTGTTATTTCCAGATTTGAGGGTGTTACAAAAACGGGAGATGGGAGTTCGTCGAGGGTTTACTCAAATTTGTTAGGGATTTTAACAATCTCAGATGAGACTTTTTGTGGGAAGATGAAGTGGATGGGATGGAGAGTGGAAAGAGAGAAGGCGATGGAGGTAAAAGGAGTAATGGAGAGGTCTTCATATGGCGTTTAAGAATCAGGGTTTTATAAATCTTGAGGTATTGTTTCCATTTAGTTGGTGGGAAGATATGATGATGATAAGTTGTTCTTTTGAGTTATGTTATGTTGTAGTATCATCTGGTTTTTGTGGCTTGGAGCAAGGGAGGCTGTATGCTGGCTAGGATAACGATGAAATCACGCGTCTTAAAATAAAATCAGTAATTTTCTTAGAGTGAATTACACCGGTGGTATTGTGGTTTGCTCAAAATTTTGAATTTATCCCTAAGGTGGGCGAAGAAAGGAAAAAAAGACATGTTAGTTAACGATAGTCAAACAAACAATGTTAAGTGGAGGGACCATGAGTGTTATGAAAATAAAAAGTTATGAACCACCGGTGTAGATATTTTGTTTTAGGGGCCAACTCCAAATTTTGAGCAAACTACAGGGACCACCTGTGTACCCTCTAAAACAATAATAATAAAATGACAATTTTATTGTTTGATTCACTTTAGTTAAAAACTACTAAACAAAATCTAACATAAAGTTTGATGGCATTTTTAGCCAACTTACGAGTACAATCAAAATTTCACTTAGAATTAGGAATTTATAATTTAAACACCTGTTTGGTTTACATATATAATACAATTTCATGCATTAATTTATTGTGTACAAGTTCCCCACCCTCGTGCCCCCATACCCCGGTTATTAGCCACCTCTCTTGCATCGTCACCTGTAATATGATTTGTTCATGGGTTGTGTTGCTTAGATCTAATTTTTTTTTCTATGGTATCACTAAATAATTGCCATAATATAAAATAAAGAGTAAATTACGGATTTGGTCCCTCGGGTTTGGTGTTTGTTACGAAATGGGTCCTTTAACTTCAAAAATTACATGATGACCCTCCCATTATTCATCTTGTTATGGATTTGGTCCCTCCGGGTATAATTTTGTTATGGATTAGGTCCCTCGATCCAACGACCATCTATTTCCTCCGTTAAGCAGGAGGGGTATTATGGTCATTTTACTTATTTTATTTATTTTTCCATTTTTTATTACTTTACTTGAATACTCATCCCCTACCTCAAGAACACCAAGAACACTAAGATACAAAAAACCAAAATCAAACTCATGTTAAGAATAAAAAATCCTAAATCAAACCCATATTCAAAGACCAAAATCCTAAATCAAACCCAAATTAAAAAAACCCAAATCATACCTAGTCTAAAAACCTAGATCAAATCTAGATTTCAAAATCCAAAACCCAAATTAAAAACATATCTGAGATAGAGAGAGAGATCGAGATACAAAGAGAGAAGAGATTGATCTATTTCTATCGCTCTTCGAAAACCCCTCCGGCGACTTCGTCTTCTCCGGCGAGCCTCTGGCGAGGTGGTCTTTTCCGGAGATTTGGGTTTGTTCATGATGTTCATCATGTAGAAGATGAACATTCAACAAAAACATGAGTTTCATTTTACGGATTAGGTCTTTCTTGTTTAAAAAATGTTAAAAGAAATAAAAAATATAAAAATGACCATAATACCCTCGTCATTAACGGAGGAATAGACGACCGTTGGCTCGAGGGACCAAATCCATAACAAAATGCATAGTGGGAGGGTCATCATGTAATTTTTGAAGTTAAAGGACCCATTCCGTAACAAACGCCAAACTTGAGGAACCAAATCCGTAATTTACTCTAAAATAAATAATAAAAAATGAATATTTAGTTATAAATAAAATTTAATTATAGTTTTTACAATGCAAAAACCTAAGAAATCAGTTCCAATTTCAATAGCTTATTGTTACGGTTTTTTGTATTCCACCATTAATGACCTATAAAGCTCAAGTTTAATTTCGACATGTTATTGTGGCTCTTTAATTTTTCGACAACGATGCCTAGTGGTAGCACCCGACCCCACCGTTTTTATTTTATATATTAAGTATTATATTTTATATTTATCTATTTATGTTTTGATAATTAAATAAATATAAATATTTGGTATTACATCATTTTTTTTCTAAATCTGTGGAAATTATGAAGGTGAGTGCAATATTTGTATTTTGGCACCACGTCCTTCGATATAAACTTTGAAATGGTTGAAATATGCACACCTATGGACACCTTGTTATTAGAGAGTGTTAAATCTCTATATAACTAGTGTTATACCCATCTGTTGGTCGGGTACACGACATGACTTTAATGTAGATTCAATTATTGGATATTATCATTTCAAAAGTTATGTTTCTTTATTGTATTCTATGTTTTATTAGTCATATTTACCATTTCAGTTATTTAATCTAGTGTTATACCCCCTTTTAAAAAAAAAAAAATCTAGTGTTATACCCCTCCATTGATCGGATACACGACATGACATTAAACAGAATCCAAAACGTCTCCGAAACAGACCTCAAACAAAGCTACAATTTATCAACCTGAACAAATCAATAATATGATAAACGTGAACATAAATTTATGTGACAAAGGTTTTATCCTAACTCGATTGGCACCCCAAGTAATACTCCTAGGGGGTGTTTGGTTCGTTGGATTCCGGCGGAATCTGATGGAGTTGGAATGGTCAATTCCGTTGACCAAATTCCATTGCTATGTTTGGTTGCCCATGAAATGGAATTAAATTCCAAAGATTCCCTCAAATAAGGATTTCACCATTCCTTCACAAAAGAGAAGGAATTGAAATCCATTCCAACCAAAATTTTTAAAATGACAAAAATACCCTCATTAAATATAAAACCCTAACACCAGTATACGATTCTTTCTCATTCGTCACCAGATAAACTTCTTCATGTTCTGGACTGCAGTCTGCAACCTGCATCGCATCAGGTTCGTTTTCTTCGTCTTCTTTCCTATGGTTCGTCTTTCTGCTTCAACGTCGATTGTAACGACGTCGACTCCATTCTCGATTTCTTTCCTATGGTTCGCCTTCTTCTTTGCTTCTTTCCTATGGTTTCTATTATCGATTTTGGGTTACGATTTTGGGTATAGAATGGATCTTGGGATCGATTTTTGGTATACATTGGGTTACGTTTTGGGTATACAGTGGGTTACGATTTTGGGTATCGATTTTGGGTATACAATAGATCTTGGGTTACGATTTTGGTATATAGTGGGTTACGATTTTGGGTATCGATTTCTTTCCGATTGTTGTTTACAGTGGGTTAATCCCCAAAGCTAGTTCTGGAAGTTCTGGAAGAAGAACTTCCTCTGTAGGTTGCATAAAATTCTCCTTCTCTGCAGGAAGTTTTGGATGTCCATACAAACACAAATTCTCCTTCTCTAGATCGCAGGTTGCATAAAATTAAAGAATGACACAGTTGGTGATTAAAAAAAAAATTAAAGATTGATGAAATAAAATCAAAGAAAGGGTATTTTTGTCATTTTTCATTATTCCATTCCAATTCCATTGCAAACCAAACAGACATATTCCAATTCATTTGACAAAGTACATTCCATTTCCTGCCAACCAAACACTTGGTCAAACCTGATAACATTCCATTCCAATTCCTTCCACATTCCAATTCCTTTGACATATTCCATTCCTTCAGAAATCATTCTGCGAACCAAATGCCCCCCTACAGTCCTACTATCTCACAATGTACCGCTATGGAATCCCTCTAGACGGGGATGAAAGCATTGGCGGAGCCACATGAGGACAAGGGGGTGCATCTGCACCCCCTGGATTGTTAGAGTATTTTGTTTAGATCATTTGTAATAGCTTAGTTTGACTTTTCATTTCTTGCTTTATATGAGGTCAAGGCTTGTTTGACCCATATATAAGCTTTTGCTTTTGTTCTTGTAAGTGTGTGTGAGAAGCATATGTGAGACATGTGACACATTAATGACATATGACTTTCTCTCTCTAGAAAAACTCTCTCAATATTGTTCTTGATCTTAATTTTTGAGTGCTTGAATTCTTGGACTAACATTTGGTATCAGAGCAAACCAAAGTAATTCAGACATGGATTGATTGCATTTTTGGTCAAAAAATCGTGAAAATCTTTCCATTTTTGGAAGAACTCGCAGAACGTATCTGGAAAGTTGCAGTTGAATTCTAAAGTGCTCAATTGGTCGAAACTAGAGTGTAAATTTGATTCAGTGGTCATTGCTTGATTGATTGGAACATTTCTTGTTTGAATCACATATTGAAATTCACTTTGTATCCTTGTGAATTTTGGATTTTTTGTATTTTCTTGAAAGTTGTTCGAACTTATTGTTTTAGGATCAAATTGTTCGATTTTGTTGTTATTTGAGAAATATTTGTTCTAAAGATTTGTTCTATTGTAATAGTCGAACAACCCTACAAAGTTTCAGATTGAGTTTGCAGGAATTGAATCCAAAATGGCAAAATTGCAAGTTTCGGTGAAGAACTCGCAAGATCTGAAGAACTCGCAAGCTTCATCGAGAACTCGTAAATCTGAAGAACTCACAAACTCAAGAACTCGAAGACTGAAGATTTTTTGTTTTTGTGTTCTCTGCGACAATTGGTGAAGAACTTGTGAAGACCCTTTTTGATCTGATTTTCTATATCTTAGAAATTTTCTAAGTATAGAACTCGCAGGGTATTATTTGCGATAAGTGAAAACTCGCAGGGCACTGTTTGCGACTTCTTGGTACTTGATTTTGTTTGATCTACGACAACTAATCTGCGACAAGTTCCTTACTACGACAAGTTATTTGGTGAAAATTTTTCTATGGCAAGAACTCGCAAAGACAGATTTTGTGATTTTTGTTGGAAGTTTTTCTATGTATAGTACTCGCAGAGCTTTGCGACAAGTGATCTTGTGTTCTCTCGAATTCGGCTAAGTACAGAACTCGCAGGCTGTTATTTGCGACTTCTCAGAACTCGCAAACTGCTATATGCGTCAAGTAGGAACACTTAAGCCTTGGTTTGCGACTTCCAAAGATTTGCGACAAGTTAGTTCTCTTTGTGACTTCTGGGTTCTGTTGTTTGCGACTTCAACAGTTAGAATTTTTTTTGAATTTTTTTTGAGTTTGACCAAAGTTGACTTTCAGAGTCAAATTGTATCTGAATTCTTTGGACGATCATTTTCAAGCATACTATCAGTTTTTCTTCTTAATCATCAAACTGTCTAGAGATCTACTTAGCATGGGTTCCAAATCTAAGCCCCCAGTTCTATAAGTAGATGAATATCCGCAATGGAAGAAGCGTATGATAAACTTTCTGAATAACCAAGACAAGAATGGACCACATTTCCCGCATGTGACAGTTGACAGAATACCAGCAACTGAGACTAATCAGGAAATTCCTGAAAGAATTGTAGCTAGAGAACCGACTTAGTACAGTGAAAGAGACCGAGAGTTAGTTGAGATGGATGCACAAGCTTTAACCCTCCTGATTATAGCTATTCCGAATGACATCTTTAACAGAGTTGACAGTCGGGACTCTGCTAAGGAGATTTTGGATGAATTGGAAAGACAATTTCAAGGATCTGCAAAATCCATGAAAACAAAGAGGAACCAAAGCATTAATGATGATGAGGGGTTCAAAGCCAAAGAAGGAGAATCTTTAAAGGATGCATACAACCGGTATAACATCATTCTGAATGATCTGCGGAGAAATGGTGTACAGAAGTCAGAGTCTGAGATTAACTTTAAATTCATCAAGAACCCTCAACCGAAATGGGATACATATTCTATTCAACTTCAAATGAATAAGGATATGGATGAGAAAGAGCTCAATGATCTGTTTTTTGTCTTACATCAACATTAAGACAAGGTAAAGGAGCAAGTTGTTCTCCATAAACAGTTGCTTGAGATCAAAGACAAACAAAAGAAAGTTGAAGATTATCTGTCTTTGATTGCACAAGGTAAAAGAAAGATGATAAAAGGGAGTTATGGGTCAGCTAAATCTGTGAAGCAGAAAGCTTTTGTTTCTGATGTGGTGGAGTCATATGAAAGTTCTAAGGAAGAGGATAAGGATTCTGATAATGAGCTCACTGAGTTTGCTGAGAAATTGGCTTTGTTGACTATTAGATTTCAAATGAGGTTTGGAAGAAAGAAGTTCTACAACAAGACCAAACCTAATTATTACCAAGTTGATAAGTACAAAGGCAAGTTTGAGAAGAAAGAGGAAAGAAAAGATGAGAGGAAAGAAGAGAAGAGAGAAGAGAAAGAAAAAGAAAAGAGTGACAAATGCTTTAACTGTTGAAAAAGTGGTCACTATGTCAGAGATTGCAAAGAGAAACGAGTAAAGGACTATGAGTATTATTCTAAGAAAGCTCAGTTAGCCAAGGCATTGGAGAAAGGGAAGGCCTTGAAAGCCGAAGAAGAAATCTAGCTGGAGTTTTCTGATGATGATGATGATGAAGTCCAAGTTAATCTGACTAAAGTCCATTACAACCTCATGGCTCATTTGAATGAAGATGATTCGGAATCTGAGGTAAATTCTAATTCTGACAACTCTGATAACTTGTCTGAAAATGAAGAAGTCATGAACTTGATGTCTCAATTGACCTTAATGAACTCTGAGTTTCAAAAGATAAAAGATAATTTTCAAACACAAAAGAGTATCATTCAAGGACATCAAGATCAAGCTTTGATTTATAAGACTTTAGCATCGGAAAGAGAAGAAGAAAAGAAGGTTCTTAAACTGGACAAGGTACACCTTCAAGGAAAGATATCTGAATTGCAAAAAGAGTTAATTTCTTTGAAAGACAAAAATTTTAGATCTAACTTTGAAGTATGATATTGTTTTGAAGGACAGAACTGAAGCATACGCAAAGATTAAAGAGTTGGAGGATCTTAATTTTAAAAGAGGTCAAACAAAACAGACTTTAAAATTTTTGACCAGCAACCCAAAAGATACTCGCTTTTACAATCCTAAAATGGGTATGGGACTTCCGGATGCTGAAATTTTAAGGAAAGCACCCAAAAATCTGTATAATTTTAAAAAATCGGGTGATGCTCCAGTTGTTTTAATACCTCACATCCGTGAAACTTTTGTCAAGTCTGAGAGTTCAACACCTGAGACTCCTAAGGTAAATATAGAAGAATCAGTGAAGGTTAAATCAATGATTAAAACTGATTCGGATTCTCATGATTTTAAAAATGTCGTTTCAAATACGACGACTTAAATTTATCTTATAAAAATAAAAAGAAAAGTTTCGTCGAATTTGAAAATCTTTTTCCAAAACCACATGAGACATCTAAATCAAGTTATGTATCTGATGAAACTGAAACTATCATCTCTTGTTCTATCAAAGGAGAAAAGGAAGAAAACTCTCATTCTAAAACTGTCTGTTTCTTCTAAAACTTCAAATTTTAATGATTCTGACTAACAGGAAGCTTTAAAAACCATTTTTGATTTAGAAAGGCAGATTTCAGTTCTCAATACTCTTATTGCTAAATTGGAAGATGACGGGTGTTGAACCTGACAAATAATGAATTCCTATTGCCTCGTATTACAACCTAAATTGCAATAGTGGCAAGCAGAGTCGATTCCACAGGGATTGGATGTGAACGGTGTCAATTTCTACGCTTTATGTAACAAAAGGGGGGGGGGATTGAGAAACTAAACTAAACATAAAACTAAAGAGGAAAATAGATAATTAAAAATTAGCAACGAGTTTAAATCATTGACCGAATCGTGTATCATAGACTTGTTCATAAAAAGATTTTTCTCATTTTATTCCAGAATGGGCGAGTATTGATACGCATCGATACACCGTTTGTCAAATGTCGATTAGCACGAGAAGCTCAATGACTAATTTCTAACCAGTTAATCTAATCTAGTTACGAACGTAGAGTTCAATTACCGGTTGCTTTAGGATTAAGCAAACACCATTCCTAGCCAATGATCAGACGCCGACCATTTAGACTAGATTAAACAAACCCACAACACTAAAATTAATCGGACGCCCAATTAATTGAAGTATTGTTTGCTACTAAAATAGAATTGAGAACAATTACGGATTAACAATTTTATCTAGCAATTCACAATTAGGTTAAACTATTCAAGGGTACCAACTTAAATAAATCAACCCAACTATGATAAACGATTAATTCAAGGATTGCATAAATGGAAATCAAATGATACGAGAAGGTTCAACAAGTCTCATCACAATCCTAATCAAATAATTACAAACCCATTGCTAAAATGTAAAGACTAACTATGGAATCAAAAATTAAACCTAAAACTAAAATTACCTAATGGAATGAATCAACAAAAGCTTTCCCCAAAGCTGTCTTCTTCTCTGTCTCTTCAATTTCTCATCGATCTCTCCTCATCGACTGTTTTTTCTCCCCCAGTCCTGCCGCTCGTTCCAAAAATTCCAAAAAAATAAAAATGAGGCGTTGTAGATAGGACGTGCAAACCTGGACTTCAACTCTCTTTTTCTTCATTGGGTTGCTGGCCATAGACTTGCTTGAGTTGGATCATGCATCACGTGGGCCTAAGCCTCCTAATCAACTTATCCATATATTTCTTATTTGCTTTTTTGTTTGATGCTGCCACAAATTCAAGGAAACCATAAACACAAATCAATGACATATTTTTCCTTTTCTTAAGACTTAAATGGACATATAATTAAATAAGATTAAAATGGATTTTTTAAATATCTAATTGATATAAATTGGTGGGTAACTTTGACATAAAAGTGTATAAAGTTAAACTTATCAGAAGATGCTAATGAAAACTTTGGGATGGAATTAGATTCAAGTCTGATTCAAAATGAAATTTTACAAAAAGAAATCAGAAACTTAGAATGCCAAATTTTTAAAATTTCAAAAGGTAAAGAAGTTTGTCCTGATCAGAATTCTCCATCTTCTGCTGAAATCAATGTTGATGTGAAGTCTAACACTTCAACAATTGATACTAAAACTCCTCAAATGAAAACATCTTTGAATATTTTAACATCTTCAGAAAAGGAGTCAAGTATTTCTGAAAAAGGAGAATGTTCGGAAACTAAAGCTATTTTTGTTTCCAAAACTTCTTCTGAGTCTAAATTTTATGTCAAACCTTTCTTTGAAAAATTTAATTTCAATGATGCTAACTCTGATTGTTCTCCAGATAAGAATGTTGTGAAGAAGGAAGGTAAGAAGAAACGGAAGATGAAGGTGGAAGAGAAGATGAATGTTTCTGACAGTCAGGCTTGTAATAGAGTAGAAAGAGTTTGTACTCAAGCTTGTCAACAATGTTGGAATAAAACGAAAATTCTTTCCAGAAATGAGTTGTTGACACAAGCTACTACTAAATTAGGATGTTTAAATTGTCATGATAGTTCATTCTCTTTGAAATCTAAGTTTTCCAAGAAAAGAAAACTAGTTCAGTTTGCGAACAAGAAAACTTCTGCTCAGTCCACTGTTAATCATAAAGTTGAAGTTTATTCTTTAAAAAAGAAAGATAATGTGCTGAAAATGAACAAATTACTTGACGTGAAATTTGTGTGGAAGTGGATTCCAAAGTCTGAACTTAAATCACAAGTTTCATCGAAAGAACCCAAATTTGAATGGAAAATCAAAGGGTCGTCAACTGATTTAAAGAAAGTTAAGGATACTAACAAGAAGAGACCCATATTCATATGGGTACCTAAGTTGAAGTGACTGTTTCTTACAGGCTAGTTATGTATGGATAATAGATTCCGGTGCATCAAGGCACATGACAACACATAAGCACCTACTGTTCAACTATGTAGAACATTATGCAGGTTCAGTCAATTTCGGAAATGATTTGAAAGGACACGTCAGAGAATACGGTCTTATCAATAACAATATGATTTCAATATCAAAGGTTATGTATGTGGAAGGATTAGCATAAAACTTATTTTCTATCAGCCACTTCACTGAAAAGAAGTGTAAAGTGGAGTTTGATGAAGATTATTGCTATATCAAAGATCAGAGTGGAGCTCAGTTAATAAAGGCAGAGTGAAGCTCAGTTAATAAAGGCAGGAAGAATGGGATTACTCTATGGTGTTCACTTTCCAACACTAAAAGCTACAAGACCAGTCTGTCTAATTTCTAAAACATCAACAAAAGACTGTTGGTTATGGCACCGCATATTATCTCATCAAAAATTCTGTGATTTAAACAAGCTCAAAACTCAGAATCTGGTTACTGGTTTACCAGAATTGAATATGGAAAAAGATTCACTCTGTCCAGCTTGTGAAATGGGCAACATAAAAAGAGTTCACATAAGCTGAAAATGTTATCAAGTTGTACAGGATCTCTTCAGCTTATTCACATGGATCTTTGTGGGCCAATGAGGACACAATCTATCAATGGCAAAAAGTATATCTTAATAATGGTTGATGAATATTCAAGATATACTTGAGGAAAAAGTCAGAAGCTCCAGATCTAATCATCAAATTTATCAAAAGAATACAAGTTCTTCTTCAATGCCAAGTTTAACAGTTGAGAAGTGACAATGGAACTGAATTCAAGAATGCAACTCTTCAAAGCTCTCTTGATTATGTTGGTATTTCACATAATTTCTCGGCAGCAATGACACCTCAACATGGTGTTGTTGAAAGAAAGAACAGGACGTTGGTGGAAGCAGCACGCACAATGCTTGCTTATTCAGATCTACCTCCGTTCCTATGGGGCAGAAGCAGTAACCACCGCATGTTTCACACAGAACAGGACCATAATTAATAAGCGTTTTAATAAAACTTCTTATGAGATTATAAATGGTCGAAAACCTACGGTTAAATTCTTTTGTGTGTTTGGATGCAGGTGCTACATTCTAAATGATAGATAACATCTATCAAAGTTTCAAAAGAAGGCTGATGAAGGAGTGTTTTTGGCTATTCTCTCTAATCCAAAGCATACAAAGTCTACAATACTCGGACAAAGATTGTATTTGAAAGTATCAACGTATCATTTGATGAATCATCAACAAGGACTTCTGAACATTCTAGTTCAGGACTCGCACCTCGTGACATAGCTTCCACATCAAAAAGTGTAGAACCTGAGGTAAAACATAATAAGCTTTCTAAATCTCAAACCTTAACTGAATCAGATCTTGATTTGTTATTCTTTGATGCTTTTAATGATATAATTGTAGATGATAACAAGCAAGACAACTCAATGAACATTAACACACCTACCACAAGTCCAGACATATATGGCCCATCTGAAGGAGATGGTGAGGCTTCTACTAGTCATGAACAAGTTGTTTCTGGAAGTGCTACACCAGACAGTTCAGTTGATCTAGTTTCACCATTAGTTGAACCATAATTAACATCAACTGTGTCTGGAGAATTACCATCAGAAACACAACCTAAAGAAGCAATTCCATCACCAAGTGTAACAAGTCTAGAGATATTTGAAACTGAATTGCCTGCGGTACAAGATGAGTTTGATGAAACAAATAATCAGATTGATATTGATCATCTACCAAGCACACACAGATGGACAAAGGCACATCCTCCAGCTAATATCATTGGTGATCCGAATGCAAAAATAACAACTAGATCTGCATCTGCAAATTATTGCATGTTTTTCAATTTTCTAAGCAACTTGCAACCTAAAAAGTCGTCTGAAGCACTGAAAGATCCGGATTGGATAAATGTCATGCAAGACGAGCTAAATGAATTCACAAGAAATCATGTGCGGAGATTGGTACCGAGACCCAAGGATAAAACCATTGTGGAAACTAAATGGGTCTTTCGGAATAAGAAGGACGAGGAGGGTATATTTCTCAAAAACAAGGCACGGTTAGTTGCAAAAGGCTATAATCAACAAGAAGGCATAGACTATGACGAGACTTATGCACCCATTGCCAGGATTCAAGCCATAAGGATTTTCTTGCATATGTCGCTCATAAGAATATCAAAGTATACCAGATGGATGTTAAATCAGCATTCCTGAACGATATCCTACACGAAGAGGTGTATGTAAGTCAGCCGGAAGGTTTCATTGATCCTAAATATCCAGATCATGTGTATGTGCTTGATAAAGCTCTTTATGGATTGAAACAAGTACCACACGCATGGTATGAGACATCGACAGTTTATCTTTCTGAGTCTGGATTCCGAAAAGGTACTATCGACACCACTTTGTTTTTAAAGAAAAAAGGTGAGGATTTAATTCTTCTACAGATTTACGTAGATGATATTATTTTTGGCTCTACGAACCCTAAGCTTTGTGATGAATTCCAAAACATCATGAAGAATAGGTTTCAGATGTCAATGATGGGAGAGCTGAATTTTTTCTTGGGATTACAACAAACCCCGAAAGGGATTTTCATTAACCAATCAAAATATATTAAAGATATGCTTAAGAAATTTAATATGACTGATTCAACTCCCATGAAGACTCCCATGCAATCTGGAAGTTTGTTGGATGCTGATATCTATGGAAAATCAGTAGATCAACGGACCTACAGAAGCATGATAGGCTCTCTTCTGTATTTGACATCAAGTGGGCTTGATATAGTGTTCGCTACATGTTTCTGTGCACGATATCAAGCGAATCCGAAGGAATCCCATCTTGCTGTTGTTAAAAGAATCTTACGATATCTTAAAGGCACACTAAATTTAGGACTTTGGTGTCTGAAAGATTTTAGTTTTGAACTAATCGCCTACACAGATACAAACCATTCAGGGAATAAGTTAGATAGAAAAAGCACATCAGGAGCCTGTCAGTTCTTGGGAGAAAAAATAGTCAGTTGGTCTTCGAAGAAACAGAATTGCGTATCAACTTCTACGGCTGAAGCATAATATATGGCGACTGCTAGTTGTTGTTCGCAAGTATTGTGGATGAAGACTCAACTTAAAGACTACGGATATATGTTGAACAAAGTCCCCATCTACTGCGATTCTAAAAGTGCAATAACAATAATGGCAAATTCGGTGCATCATTCAAAGACCAAACACATAGATATCAGGTATCATTTTATCAAAGATCACGTAGGAAAAGATACTATTGAAATGTATTTTGTATTTACTGATTTTGAGGTTTCTGACCCATTCACAAAACCTCTTGATGAAAAGAGATTCAATGTTTTAGTCAACAATATCGGAATGTTAAATCTAAAAGCATGAAAATAGTTCCCTATCTTCATTTGAGGGGGTTGTGTTCTTGTTTTGATTTTGTAAGTGTTTTGGTTGAATAATGTTTTCTAAGTCTGATACATTTAACCAAGTGGACTCATGTTCAGTGAGGACCAAGTTCATCATCTGTTTTGTAGGTCTGACAGTTTCATGCATTATTGCTTAATCATGATCATGGACATTGACTTCTGATCAACTCAGATCATGACTCATGCTTCAGTATGATGAGCTGAATGCTTAATTCTAGGGGGAGTACACATCTGTGTACACTTGAAGGGGGAATATCAAATAAAAGTCTGTAAGTGTGTAAGTATGTGTGTGTGTGTTCAAAAGTTTTGAAAATCTGAAATTTTTTCAAGTTAGAGATGCTATTTTGAGCTTTAAAGTGATTTTTTTTTGCAAAGTTGCTATTTTTGGAAAGTCAAAAGTCAAAAGTCAAAGTGTCAAAATTTTCATTTTTGGAAAGTTTTCAACATTTTTTCTAAGTCTAGAACTCGCAAGTAGTGCTTTGCGACAAGTAACTTGACACAAGCTTTGGTCTGCGACAAGATACTTGACGCAAGCCATTGTCTGCGACTTCTGAACTTGACGCAAACAATGGTCTGCGACAAGTTACTTGACGCAAACCAAAGCCTGTGACAAGTGAAGAACTCGTAATCTTCGATTTGCGACAACCTAGAACTCGTATGACACAACTTGCGACTTCTTTCCTAGGCACAACTTGTCTCAAATTGTGCCTTGCGACAATTTCACACACTCTTGTTGATTCTTTACGACAAGCTGTTTTGTTCTTTGATTTGCGACAAGTGGGAGGTCCAATCCACTCGTGCCACATGTCATGCCCAATTTTGAGTATATATACGAGTTGTTTTCTCAGATTAAACCCACTTATTTCAAAACCTTCTTTGCGATTTCTACACTTAGACGAATTCTCTCAGATTAAGAACTTGCGAGTTCTTGTTTTTCATTCGATTTTCTTATTACTTCATCGATTCAGTGTAGGTTATCCATATTGTGATTATCTCTTTGCTTATTGTATCTTGTTTTGTATTTTGATTCTTGTTTCTAGGTTTGAAAATCATTCGATTTAGGGTTTTAAGCTCGTGATTGCTCATCTTATTCTTAAACCCTTCGAACCAAATTCATATATTTTGGAGATTGGACTAAAATTTGTTGTTTAATTCCCAAATCTAACCTGATAATATTGTTGGGATTTTGAAATCGATCATATTAATGCTAATATTGAGCTGAAAATCACTTTCCTTGACATTGGATTTCGATGATTGACTCTTGGACTGTTCGAACTTTTGAAGGAATGATTTGGACATTAATCGACAATCTCAGTAACATTTAATCGAAATTATTGTTCTAAATCATGTTTAATATGTTTATTCGAACACCATTTATCCAAAGTTAATCAATTTTAAAGATGTTTAATGTGATTTTGATTTTTCAAAATTCAAATAATATCAAGTATGAACTCTGCGAGTTCTTCATTTGAAATTTGCGAGTTGATTGTCCCTATAGAATAAGTTTCTTATCACATAAACATATAATCACAACAAGAGAATAATCAAACCTGTTTTTGATTCAACAATACCAAACGATTTACAAGGTTTTCTCTTGAAGGATGTTTTCTCTCACTAAGCTCTCTTTCTCTCACTAGAAATAGAGTTGGTGGCTGATGTTTCTAATTTTGCACACACAACATTCTCTCAACCCTAGTACCCTATATAACCTAATATACCTATTTAGGAAAAAGACAAAATACAAAATTACAAGAAAATAACTTTAACTATTTATTACAAAGGACCTAGACTATTTGTTGAGAATGACTTTGGAGCTTAGACTTCTTGAAACTTTCTTCTTCAATCTTGATGATCTTGAATCCAATAAATCTGTGATCTAACACGAGTTCTAGGGGTTGAACATCTGAATTACACGACAAGTCCAAAAAGTGATGAGTTTTGCGAATTTCTTTGACGAGTCAAATTTTTTTCTAAGTTTTGTTGCAATTGTGTTCTGCGACAAGTTGTCCTTTTCATTTGTTTTTGCGACAAGTACTTTGATTCAGTACTTTGCGACAAATTTTCTAGTTCTAAGTCTGCGACTTCTGGATTTAGAAAATTATTTCAAAACGTTTTCTGAAAAAATCATTTTTGGATTTCACTGATAATTTGGACATCTGTCCAATACTTTTCAACTTTTCAGGTGAGATCATGGCCAGTGAAAATTCTGCTGATCCTATTGTTCAAATGGATGAGAATGATCCAAATGTTTCTAAGGAGACACCTATGCCATCATCCAGATCTCATTATCAGTATGCTATTGGTGAAAATCCAGACTTGGCACTCATCCATCTAACTGATTATCTGTTGTTGTACTCAAATAATCACCATGTTGACTTTGATCATCTCAACATAGACCCATTGGTGTTGGATATCTTTAGAGGCCATCCTCTTTACTATGCTTTGACTGCTACTGCAACTGTACCACTCATTTACCTACAACAAGCTTGGAGGTCCATTACTTATGTGAGCACCAACAATAAAAGACACTTTCAGATTCAGATTGATCACTTCACATCAATTCTGAACTATCAAAGACCGAGGCTAATTCTTGATCTTCCCGAGAAAGATTCAAGAGAAGGAAAAACCATTTTTGACGACTATCCAATTGATTCTGCAGTTTTTGAAGGCATTCGAGCCTTAGGATATGTTGGTCAACTTACAAAGATCAGTCAATTCAAGAAGAACAATTTGCCATCATTCTGGTATCAAATGTTCTAAATCATTAACAGGTGTTTCACTACTAAGCATACCGGAATAGACAATACCAACATGCACATCCTCAGACTTTTCCATGCCATTGTGAACGATCTGCACGTGGACTATTTTGTTTCTTTCTGGACAAAGTGTATGAAAGAGTTCAGTTAAAGAGAACTACAAAGAAGCGAGTCTTTGTACCATACCAAAGATTTCTACAACTTATAATCTGAAGCATGTTGCGGTCTAACCGAGACATTCCGAAGAGGAACAATCATGAGGTAGGACCTGAGTTTGTCATGAGGTACCTACAGAAGCAAAAAAAAAGACATTCAATTATTCCATGCCAGTACCAGAAGCATTACTTGCTTATGCTGATCCAAACTCAGAGAGTGTTAGAGCTTATAGAGAGTCTACGGGACGACCAGAACCGGTTGCCCCTACCCCAGACTCAACCCCTAGGAGAGCAGAGTCTGTGAGGGTTCAATCTACCACGGGGGTAATTGAACGGGAAGTGTAAAGGGAAAATTCTAAGAGGGGAACAGGAGTGGATCAGTCTTCTAGACTGGAGGCTGTGGAATCCCAGGTTGTTATTGCCACACATCAAGTGGGTTCCAAATCTCAACCTAAACAGGCTATCATACATCAATTGGGCCCTTGGGAAGAGAACGCCGAGGAAGGTTAGAACTCTAAAACAGGGTCAGATCATGCAACAAGTACAGATCATGAGAGTATTCCATCTTCTACTGCCGACACAAATGAGGAAAATGATGAAAATACTGAACAAGTTGATGCTTTTGCTGAATTTTATGATGATGATAATGATGATGATGATAACATGGGTAATGATTTTGGATTCCTAACTGATGATGCCATGGATATTGATGCTGAAACCACCATTCAAAATGTGGTTAGAGATATAAGGAGACTTGAGGGAGACTTAGTTGAAAATTCTGATAATGTGAAGCTGAGAGTAAGGGAAGAAAAAGAATATGGTGAGAGAGTGTGCAACCTAACCTACCATTCCAGAAGGGCAGCCACATCTGCTATTGGAACTCATGTGTTGAGTTATAGTATTGAAACAGACATGAGTAGCCCACTTATGCATTTGCACACCCAAGCCAACCATTCTGTCACCTCACAAAAGGTGATAGTCTCAAATACTCACGGGGATGTAGCACAACTTCTATCTGGCTCTCACTCGGAGAGTTTAGATATTTAAAATAGAGAACATCAACCCCAATTCTCACTATCTTTCAATGCACAATCAAGTCTAGAGCCAATTGTAACATCTATCTTTATTCCTAGGACATTGATACCAATTGAAAATATCGGGAGTTTTCGTGACCCGATCGGAACATCCATAATAGATTCACATTCTGAACTACGAGGATTGGATAAAAGTCCTGTCATTGCTAACATCTTGCCAGCTTTGAACACAAGCCACACAGTTGCTTCATCAACTGCTGTGACAGCGGAAAGCCTAAGTGGCTCCGACGTTACTATCCCTGACTTTGTGTTAAAGGAATTTCTCAGCAACGCCTTAAAGGTTGTTGAAACTTCTGTCAAGGATCACATATCTAAAGAGCTGAATGGAGTGATGAGATTATTGAAAGGTAAGAATCCAGTTACTAAAGAACCACAAGTACCTCCACCTCCACCAGTGCAACCTGTTGATATGTTTGTGGAGGAGCTCGAATCACTGTTGTTTGCCAAGTTACTTTCCTAATAACATGCTGATCAATCCAATGCTGACTTGATAAGTCTTTTGAGGTCTCAGCAATCCCAACCAATTTCTCAAGTTGTACTTCAAATGCCTGAAGGTGTGGTTACTATAACAGAGTTCAATGCTTTCAAAGATGATGTGTTGAAATCCATCCAAGAGCTTACCATAGTTGTTCAGAGTTCGTATAAGTCTCAAGAAGTTTACAAGAAAAGACATGACCATGATTCTGGTCATGATCATGAGGGGGAGATGAGCAAGAGACAGAAAACTGCTTGAGATATTGATGTTAATGTGAATTTAGAAGATGAGGAGGAGATACAACATCAGACTTATGGCTAGGGTGATCAGAATGAATGTAGAGACCTTGTGTTATATGTGAATATTGAAGTAGAACCATGGGTTTCAAAGCCTAAGGTTGCTACAAGAGTTGAAATTTTGGAGATAACTGGAATTGAAGTAGTTGATGTGATTGAATTATCTTCAGATGACGATGAGGAGGTAAATGATAAGTATGAGAGGTTCTAGAAAATAAAGGAAGAAGATAGAGAAAATTTGATGGCTGATTCAGACGAGGATGCACAGAATGATGATATTTCTAAGAATGAAGAGAATGTTTTGGATACTTTGCTAGATGAAAACAGAGATTCTGATGTTTGCAAGCAATTTATGAGCAGAGTACTCCAGAAGATATACAAATCAGTCCTATGCAAAATGAAATTCCTGAAGCTACAAATAAGGTCCCAGTGATTCCTATGTATAAAGAGTTCAACTTTCCTGAAGCTTCTAAAATACTTGTCAGTCAAAGTCAACCAAGTCCTGTCAGACATCCAAGCTCAATTCAAAATGATCAACCTGTTCAAGATGTTTAGAATGAGATTGAGAAACCTGAAGATGAAACTATACATGTTCATGTCATGCCAAACCAAGATGAAGCATGCCCTTCTAATGCACCTGATGCACCTCTTGTTTCTTCTGAAGCTGAACTGAGGCATATGAGACATTCGCTAAGAGTTCCTTTCCTTGAAGAGCATATGAAAAGGGTGTTTGTGCATAAGGTCAGGACAATGGACAAGTATAAAGTTTTGGGGTTTTCCGATCAGCCAAAGGAATACCAAGAAGAGTATGCAAGTATGATAAACTATCTGAGACAAACTGAACGAGTTGTGAAAAACAAATATGGAATTGTCACTGTTAAAGAAGTTAGATTGAGGAAGTTTTTCATAATTTGGTATATGGAATTTTATGTTCAAAGAAGAGATATAAGTGAATGCAGTTTTACGGAAGCTGATTTCAACTTTCTGAATATTGATGATCTTAGCATATGTATCATCTTTTCAGAAACATGGCTATCAGAAGGGAGAATGTTGTCTTTGCTTTGGAAGCAATCAAAAGATTCATGAGAAGACATACTTTCTATACTTACTGCTATGACTTTCAACTGGGCATAGAGACTAATCAAAGGAAAGTCAACATGATTAAGCCAAATCTGACTCTATCTGATATTGATAATTATGATGTGTTCACTGTGTTGGAAGAACCTGAGTTGGGAGTAGTCTACAAGAACAGTGAAAATGAGAAGAGGTTCTTCAGAGTTTCTGAGATTACTAAGTTCTCTGATGGAACACCCAAGGTTATTAGACTGCAACTCAACACAAGGTACAATGAAAGTGAAGGACAAAGATTGTAAGGTGGTAAGTACTTACCTAGAAGAGTAAAGCTTGTGATGTAGAGGATTCTTGAGGCTTTTGATGACAGAATTAATTTTAGAAGAGGCATTAGGAGGTTTAAATCATTGTTGGGAATCAGAGACAATCGTGTCAGGAGATTTACAAACTGATCTAAAAGGGGGAGATTGTTAGAGTATTTTGTTTAGATCATTTGTAATAGTTTAGTTTGACTTTTCATATCTAGCTTTATATTAGGTCAAGGCTTGTTTGACCCATATATAAGCTTTTGCTTTTGTTCTTGTAAGTGTGTATGAGAAGCATATGTGAGACGTGTGACACATTAATGACATATGACTTTCTCTCTCTAGAAAAACTCTCTCATTATTTTTCTTGATCTTAATTGTTGAGTGCTTGAATTCTTGGACTAACATGGATATTTGACAACTTTTTATATATATATATAGTAATAGTACCTATCCTTTGTTCAGTATAGCTATTTGCTATATAGAACTATTGCTTGAGAAGCCATCCACTTGGTCAGGGCCGGTCCTGAGATTCCGGATGCCCATGGCGAAAGGCAAAAAAAATGCCCTTTATTACGTGAAAGAAAAACAATTTGAAGGGGTTTGGAACCTAGTCAAGCTAGTCGGCTCATCCCCACGCCGGATCTTTATTAAACCAAAACCCCGTAAAATAAAACTTAAAATACATTACCTAAAACGATGCCTTCGTGCATTTTTGAAGCAAAAATGTCAATAACTTTATCATATTTAATTTCGGCTAAAAATTTACTCTCAATACTCAAAATTGCTAACCCGTTCAATCTTTCTTGGCTCATGGTAGACCGTTGATATAACTTCAACAACTTTTAACTTCGAAAAGCTTCTTTCCGTGGATGCAACGGTGACTGGTACGGTCAGCAAAATCCTGTAAGCAACCAAGTCATGTGGAAACATGTCCATCTCCTTTGCATTCCAAAATTTGTATGGATGTCCAAGGATTTTCACTCTTGGATGCCTCTTCCGGTAACATTCCCTGCAAAACATGTAACTCCATATACAAATATTCCCCATCAATATCATAATCATCACCATTTGTTAAAGCAAGTTCAAGATTCATACAAGATTTTTTCAACTCGTCATCATGTAAGGTTACTAACTTTCGTCCGTCAAACAAGAAACCAAAAATAGATTCAAATTCTTGCATTTGTTCAAATCTAACCCGTAACTGAGAAAGAGCCATATCAACTAAAACAAGAAAGTAATCAGTTCTAAAACACCCTTGAGCACATTGTTGTTCTCTCTGGGTATTTGGAATTTCATCAAAATTTCATCAAAATTCAGGCTCAACTGCAATATTATTTGCAATTTCTTTAGCTTCACTAATAGCACATGCAAACCCATTTTCTCTATATTTTTCAAAATAGACAACTAATCTCTTGAAATTTTCAATGGCACCATCAAGAAGCATATCTTTAGACTGTAATTTCTTACTAACTAAATTAATTTTATACAAAACTTCATGCCAAATAACAAAACTTACAATAAAATCAAAACTTGAAAGCTCACCGTTAACCAAAGAATCGACATCCCTATACATTTTTCCATCCTCACTTACCTGAACCAATTGTATTAAAGCATCTTTGATTTCACCAACTTGAGTTTTGATAGCTTTAACACTTTCAATATGTCTTTCCCACCGAGTAGTAGATAAGGATTTCAAAGTCAAATCATCAATATGTTCTAATAACATAGTCCATATTAGCAAACACATTGTATATCGGCAAGTACCAAAAAAAGTCTTGGCTTTGAAAGAAGAACTTGCCATATCACATAAAACCAAATTAAGACTATGACAACCGCGTGGCATGTAAAAGGCTCTAGGATTTATATCAAGTAATCTTTTTTGCACGCCTTGATGTTTTCCTTTCATATTAGCCCAATTGTCATACCCTTGACCCCGCACATAATTAATATCCAAATCAAGTGATTTCAGAACATCTTGTAATGCATTAAAAAGTCCTAAACCAGATGTATCTTCTACAACTAAAAAATCAAGAAAGAACTCTTCTACTTGAATAAGAGAACAAGACATATTAACACATCTAATAATCAAAGTCATTTGCTCTTTGTGTCTTGCATCCGGAGTACAATCAAGAATAACTGAAAAATACTTTGCCTCTTTGATCTTTCTAATAATTGCACTCTTTACATCGGATGCCAACATTTCAATCAATTCATTTTGAATTTTATGGCTAAGATAATGATAATGAGTTTTTTTGTCTTCAATAAGCCGAAAATGTTATTTTATAACAGGATCAAACTCAGAAATCATTTGAATTATGCCCAAAAAATTACCATTAGACTCTTGAAAAAGCTTCTCATTGCTCCCACGAAAAGGTATATTATACTTCACTAGACATTTAATAGTAGCAATAATTCTAATCAAAACATCTTTCCAATAGTCAGTATATTTTTTTATCATCTTTTGCAACTCTCTATCAAGTGTTTGATTTTTAACCAACCTCAGTCGCAACTCAAACCAAATTCTGAAATTAGTCAAATGTTTTGGACTATTTTCATGAATTTTTAATCTTTGGCCAAGTTGTTTCCAACAATTTAAACCTTCACTTGCTAATTGACTTTTTGATCGACCATCTTTGAAAAGCTTACAACAAAAACAAAAGACTTTATCCAACTCTTTAGAATAAACCAACCACTTTCTATCATAACAATCACCGTTTCTTATCTTACGAACATAATATTCAGAAGAGAAATGTCTACCTACTTTATCTTTTGGAAATGTGATGTTAGTTTCTCTAATAGACCCTTTTTCAACAAGTAAGTCCTTCATTTTTGAATTTAACCCATCCCAAACTCTTAGATCAAATATATTCACACCAATATCATCAACAATAGGAGCTTTATAATCACGAGCATTTTCAATGTTTTCATCCTCACAAACCTTATCAATGTTCTCATCATCACAATTATTGTCAATGTTTTCATCACATATGTTTTCATCACAAACAAAATCAACGTTTTCACTATCATGAATATCATCACTAGGCCCTTTTTCAACGTTTTCACAATTATTGTCAATGTTTTCATCGCAAGGATTTTCAACCGGATTTTCCACCGGATTTTCAGAAACCTTTGATGGTCTAACAAGAAATTTGTTTATTGAGCATTGCATAGATTGAATAATTTCTTCTTGTCTTTTTTTCCTTTTTCTATTTTGGGCACCGGATGGTTGTGATCTAGGCAACATATCTAAACAATTCAAACAGACAAACACAATGCAAACAAATATATTTTTCAACAAAGTAACTTCGAAGATATAAACTATAAGGATTTCACATGGGTTGTGGCTGTCGATTTAGGGAAGATTGAACACATACAACAGAAAACGACTCACTCCAGTAGTGATTTAGGGCAGATTCCACGAGATCACGACACAAGACCACGACTCCAGTAGCGAATTAAGGCAGATTCCACGAGACCACACGACTCTAGTAGCAATTTAAGGCAGATTCTACGAGAGTCGAGACCAC
Source organism: Arctium minus (assembly GCA_954870635.1). Classification (NCBI taxonomy): domain Eukaryota; kingdom Viridiplantae; phylum Streptophyta; class Magnoliopsida; order Asterales; family Asteraceae; genus Arctium; species Arctium minus. The sequence goes on along the minus strand of OX941080.1, from coordinate 35,941,749 downwards.
AAGAGTCGATTTATGGTAACAAATCAACCACGAGAGTTGATTTAGGGCAACAATAGTCATTCGTTGACGTTGAGTAGTCCAGATTTGAGAGATTGAGAGGCGATAGTCGATAGACTGAGAGGCGAGAGGGAAAAGCGTGAGTCCGGAGTCGAGAGAAAGAGTCGACGCAAGGAAACGAACAAACGATAATATACTAATATGTTTAATTTTTATTTGGGCCCCCCAAGGTAAAACTCAGCCTACTAATACTAAAGCCTTGAAAAAAGTTTTGATTCCCTCTTATCCCTGCTGCCCATGGCTGAAGCCACATTTGCCATGGGCCGGGGCAAGGGCGGAGCCAGAATTTGTTTCGAGGGGGAGCATTGAGTAGAATAACAATATATATATATATATATATATATATATATATTTTTTTTAAAAAAGGTAAAAAAAAGGTAACCAGACAATCGCTAACCCGTTAATACGGGTAATTGTTTTCTCTTATTAAATACTTATACATGGTTGTAAACAAGTTAATCACTTAGATAACCTTTTTTTGGAGGGGCCTAATTGCGAAATAACCAATTTTTGAATTTTTATATCAAATAGCCACAAATTTTGCAAGCATGCCTTTGCGAGGTCTTACCTTTTTTTACTAGTTGTAGTTTTTGAACTTAAACCGTATAAATCTTGACCTTATCTATACTATATTATAGAGCATTTAGGCTATACTTTTAAAAACTAATTTTTATGTATTAAGTACCACTTATATTTATAATTTTAAATATGAAATATCTTATATTAATGCACATTACTTAAAATTTAAGATTACAAGTTGATTACGCATAAATACAACTTATAAAAGCTCCATGTTTGAATTCGTGTAACTAACTGCAGATTTAAATTTCTAAAACTTTAAAGTATTCATATAACTAACCGATAAACACAAGAAAATTCGAGATAAAACACCTCATTTTTTATTTTTCATTGAAGTATATAATCTTTTTAAGTTCAAATATAAAATATCTTAAACGTATTTATCATTTAAATAAAATGATTTTTGACCCCTAACAAAATACTTTATCATTATTTTTATAAAAAAATCATAATTAAACTAAAATAAAATATATTTTGGTTTTAAGTCTAGCTTTCTCAAAATCGTAAAATAAAATTGAGTAAGACTAACAACAAAACAAAGTATAAATCATGATCGAACGTTCGAGTTATAGATTTCAGAACCTCGTTGGATTATGAGGGTACACTTCCAGTATTAATTAAAATACAAAAATATTTTTCTTACTACATGAACTCCTTACTATGAAAACCTTTCAAAGTATTTTGTGTTATTTAATTTGGGGATAAAATAGTGGTTAGGATTTAGGAGTTACATCATCAAGATAATGGATAATAGATTCTGACAAACTAGGGTAGTTGGATCACCAAGAGCAGGGTCGGCCCTGGCCCAGTGGCGGAGCCACGTTAGAGCGAGAAGGAGCAACTGCTCCCCCTCAATATTTCATAAAAAATGGATACAATGACTTCAAACATATGTATTTTGACAAACCACGTTGCAATATTTGAAACGGTGGGGACTGTGGACTATGGAGTCTTGAGGCGATGGTGGGGGAGTGGTAATCATGGGTTAAAAAAATTGTGTATAAGTCCTTTGAATTTTGATCAACTTTTATAATTAACCCTCAATTTTTTAGAACCATTATAAGCTTACCTAATTTATATAATTAAAGGTTTATTTTGTATACTTTGATTATATTTTGTTTGTTTCAAGTTAATGTCACAATTGATTATTATTTTTTTGAACGGCAAGTTAACACACACACGTTCCTGGGGTATCCGGGCTCCCACTTAAGGGTGCCACCCGACTAATCCCCGTCAATCACGACCCAACCCAATTATGGGTACCACTATGTGGCAGGCCTATGATCATGGATGTCACAGGATGCTCACCACGGGGTTCGAACGTGGGTAGTCAGGGATACCATCCACTGACCCCCCAGGATGTTACCTTACCACTGGGCTACAACATGAAGGACCACAATTGATTATTGCTATATTAACATTGTTCATTATAGATTTAAAGTTTATAGTTGCTAATTTTAGACCAAAAATTAGGAAAAAAATCACGATCTATAATCTTTATGACATAAATTGAAAGATTTGAAGTATTTATTCCATTTTATTCTTAAGTTGTTGGGTGATTTTAGCCCATAATTTTAACTGATTCAAAAATAATAATTCTGATTATTGTAAACACAAGTTGTATAAAAATCAATTCACTGTTGAATCTTGTCGGTATTTCATTAATATCATATCGTTGGTTTTGCCACTTTCAAAAAACTAAAATTTATTTTTAATTATTTTATTTGTGCTCCCCTCGTGTCAATTTCTGGCTCTGCCCCTGTGTGTTATCACAATATCCGTATCCCTACAAGTAGCCTTTCCACGTCTAAATGATCCTCCACATACAACATTCACCTGACCTAACGGGGAATCTCTGCTCTATTAGGGCCACATACCCGCGGTAAAATTTCCATCTCTATGTGTAATGCAAGCATTTAAATATCTGTTGGGTTCTTTTGACAGGGTGTGAGTAGTAAAGGTTTGATGACTAACCTGCCTTAGGCGCAAATTCAAAGACAATTTAAAGAAGAAATTTGTCCATGTATTGATTAATCTGCAAAACCAAACTCATCCTGCTATCATGGGTAAATTTAATTCAACTCATTCGCCTAAAATATAAAATCTGGAACAATAAAAGAACCCTAAACTACAAGTTTACAATGAGAAGAAAATTGACAAAGAAGTGAGAATAAAAATTTAACCATTATAGATAAGAGGATCAAGCCAAAACCCTAGAAGATTATGGTAAATTGGACCAACAGATAGATCACCATCAACCCTTTTTTTCCATCCTCCACCTCCACCTTCACTGCAAACTGCTTATCCATATCCCACTTTTGTGTAGTTCTTCAAACCCCTTGTAAATGGTTTAATAGCATACCCCCTTTTAGATTACTACTAATTTCGATAATAAGAAAGAAAAAAAAAGGACGAATGTCATATAATCCAAATAAAGCAGACACCAAGCAAACCAAGAATCGAATTGGGTATACAATTAGGGGCAATATTAGTATCAATTGTCACTTTGGGAGGGGGAATAGCACATCGTGAGCTTCAAAATCAAAAATAAACCTGAACCAAAATAAAAAATTAGAATTTAGTAAAAAAACAGAGAAATTCGATCGTTGAGCATTATTTGCCAGCCTAAAGCTTTTTTGGTGACTAAATTTAAAAGAAAATGGCCTTGCAAACAGAATGCCTCACAAATGGACCATGAACTCTTTCTAGATCATGATGATATTTCAAGATTTATGATATTCCATATAAACTTAATAAAACTAAAAGATGAGTCACAGAGACCAGTAAATTATACAGAGGAGGGAAAGAGTATACACAAAGACTTCCTCCCAATCCCAGACTCCCCAAAATGAACTTCTGCAGACAAATTCCACATTTTTGAACAATATAAAATACAATTACAGAGAAAATTGAGATATGAAAAAAGTTAATTCATCTATAAAGAAAAGTTAAATATGATTGCATATAGTTACATACCGGCTTCAGGACTTCTGTGCTGAAAGCTTCCAAAAAATTTAATCCATATGCCACCTTTATCAATTGCAACAATCATAATGAGATTAAGAACATAATCAATTTATGTAAATGGAACCATCACGTAATCCAGATTCTTTGTAAACCATTCGATTGAAACCAATTGCAACATAATTAAAAGTTCCGTATATAAAATAGTGTCATACAAAGTATAAGAACAAGTATCATAGGGAGTGCACTTGAAAAAAGCCATCACCAAAAAGAGATATTGAATGAGAAATACCTGTTCCTTTGAGAAATACTTGCATATATTTTGCTATGCCTTTGCCTTCTTACGTTTTACAAATTCATTTCGGAGAGTGCGTGAAGTCAGGAACTGAAAAACAAAAGCAAAGCAATTCTAAAAGCAAAATCGATTTCCATACGCAAACAACGAAGTCTAACTTATTTGTCAAAAGTAAAATCGATTTTAATAGCAAAATCGATTTTAATAGCAAAATCGATTCCAAAACAATACAATAAAATCAAGTTTAAAAGCAAAAATCAATTTCAAAACCTACCGAGACGGAGAGGTGAGACCATGAGACATGAGAGACAAAGCAGGCCCCAAACGCCGTGAACTTGAAATCGGGTACGGTATTTCGGTGAGGGCGTGAAGTCGGGAAAACGACACGATTCGTGAGTGGTTCAGTTGGTCCATATCCAGGATGGATCGTGGGAATTATATACCAGGGGAGCAGTGGGTTGATCGTGGGATGACACTGAGGGAGAGAGTCAGTATAACTGTAAAGTAATTTATCACAGTCAATTTTATCTATATAGGACTTAATATGGAAAACCAACCAAAAAAATCTTTAACTTGACATGTGTTAGCTCCAAATCAATGTATAGAAGTATTGAAAAATAGGCCAAGTATAGAAGCTTCAGAAGACTACCCTAAAACACCAAGTGCATCACATAAGTTACTATGCTCAGAAGACTTTGTCGACCATCTACCGAGAAGATCACAACCTGAAGATTCGACTCAGACCACAGAGCCTCTGTGGTGGCTAACCTCTGGAGATGGAAGACTTGAAGATTACAAGACAATTGGTTCAAGACAAGATCACGTGCAGAACACGTGAGCCTGATGTACGAAGATTCTAAGGATCATTTGTGCGCGTCTCACATTGTTTTACTTTCCAGGTGGCATTCCTTTTGTGGAATGTCAGCCTTTGTCTTGTACTATTGTGTGTTTCTCGTCCTATATGAAGGGAGCACCTCTTGTTTTGTAAATCACGCGAGCACACACTAATCTGAGAGCACCCTGTATTTTCTTTGAGCATCTTAGCACACACAAGTGCGTGTTCTTGGTGTAAAAGCAAGTTTATTCAAGCAGATTCTTCGGCAATCATTCATTACTTGTTTGTGATTTTGTTTGTTACTTGTTAGTGTGTTTACTACCATTCTATAACTATTTTACTACACTTAAAACCGCTTCCGCACTCTAAATCATCTGTTTAGTGTAGTTAATAGTGAATCTCGTTTAGAACACTGTATTTGGGATCAACAATTGGTATCAGAGCAGGATTTGATCTTTAATATCAAAGGATTCTGTTCTATACTTGATTCTAGTGTTCTTGGTAGTAGTTTGAATATGTTCTTTATCTTGTTCATCATTCCAAAGGAATATACTCTGTTTTGTAAAGTTCTTATCAACTAGTTTGATTTGGATTCACAAAACTGGTTTGTTTCCTCCAAATAGAACAATATTTCAAAGCTTGATAATTGTTCATCATTCTCTTCAAATCATTCTCATATCTTACTAAGTTCATACTCATCTTGTTTGTTCACATCATTTCATACCCTGTTTTGCAAGCATTTTTGTATCACTGAAAATGGCAAATGCAATTAACTTCTTCAATTTAGGTTCTCAATCAAAACCTCCTACTCTACTCAGGATGAATATCCCCAGTGGAAATTCAGGATGGTGCACTTTCTTGAAGGTGTGGATCCTGGTTTGGTTGAGTTCCTTCACAATCCTCCTTATGTCCCAATGAACACTGTTCCTCGTGTTCCTGCTACTGCAACCACACCTGAAATCCCAGAATATCAACGACCAAAGCCAGTATCTGAGTGGAGTGAGGAAGAGAGAGACCTAAATGAACTTGCCAAGAAATGCAAGAGCTTATTGATCATGCCAATCCCAAATGATATTTTCCAGTCATTAGACACCTGTGAGACCTCTAAAGATCTTTGGCTGGACCTTGAAAAGCAACTTGAGGGTGGTTCTAAAACTCAGAAGAACAACAAAGCCCTTTGCATCAATGAGTATTATGCTTTTAAGGCTCTGCCGAATGAGGCTGTTCAAAACACGTATGATAGGTTCAACTCTCTTACTAACAAATGCAAGAGGTTTGGCATCCACAGAACCAATGAGGAGAACAATGTTAGGTTCCTACAGAGCCTTAATGATGAGTGGATACACCTGACCATGTCAATGCAAACCACTCTGGAGCTTGATACATGGTCCATCTTAGATCTCTTTGGGACATTGGTAAGCCAAGAAAACCGAATCTCGAAGCTAAAGACTCAAGTTTGTGGGCCTCTGTTGTTGTTAGGAAAGGCCACAGAGGCTCAAGATAAAGGAAAGGAGAAGGTTGTTGGTCCCTAAGGTGCTTAACAAGTTTGTAGAAGGGGGGGGGGGTTGAATACAAACACATAATTTAAAATTTAATAAATTGTTTATTGATAAATCAAACACAATTTACAAGTCTGTTGCAAAATAAGATTAAGTAAGACTTAATCTAAACAAACTTAAGAAAACACTAAGATGGTTGCACAATAATTTCAGAGAATGGGGGATTTAGAATATAGAAAACAAAGGTTTCTATTTGGGGTTCAAGGATTGAGCACACCCTCAGATGGAGGGGTGAACTTCCTATTTATACCCTATGCATTAAATGCATGGCAGGGCACTTTACACGTGGCATTCACTGATTGGCTTTGGAAGTCTGACTTTGGGAGACATGCTTTCGGCCGGATCATGAACAGTGTAGTTGACAGAGTTGTTGTACGAATTATGGCAGAGGCATGTCCTGTCTGACACATCGTACTGAGTTGTGCAAGGTAAGACAAATGGAAACTTAGGTATAAGCTTTGTGATCAATCAATCGCTGAATATCTCTTTCTTCAAAGATATCAAGAGTTCAGCGATCGCTGAAGCTTTCCTCATGTTCCTTCGCGTATAAGTAGAGTTGTCTTTGCTTCACTGATATCCGCATCAGGTCACTAGTAGACTTCTCTTTGTTCAGCAACTTCGTCTTCAATTCAGCTATGAACATCTGTTGACGCGAGACTTGTCTTCAGGGATTACGTTACTGTTTACATCAGAACTATCAGCGATACTGAACAGAATCAGTTTGATCACTGATAGTGAAACACTAATACATACTAACTGTTTATAAGAAGACTATCAGCGATAACTGAACAGACTCAGTCTGATCGCTGATGGTGAAACACTAATACATATTAAACGTAATTTTCACTAAGTACAGAAAAGGGTCGTTATCAAATCACTGAGAGAGTTTGGATCAACAATCTCCCCCTATTTGATAATGACAAAGCAACTGAAGAAAATTACTTTATAATTCAAAATGATGGAATAATCAGGACTCATAACATACATGTCCCAATTACTATTTTGAGGGATCTTTTACAGTACTGATAAAGTTAAGTACTTCACTGAAATTCTCATTAATCCAAGAAAAGAATTACAAGGTATGAAAATTACAAGTACAAGTGATATACTAACTACTGTACGTTAAACTAATAGATTACAAGAAAGAAAACTAATCTATCAACTATCAAAAGAGGGTTTAGGAGGATTGATCAAATACTCAGGTATTTCTTCTCCTTTTTCCTTCGCTCTAAAGATTCTTTGCAGATGATCGCTATAATTGGCTCAGCAGCAGGAGAGAGAGTACACCATAGGCACATGAGATCCTTGAGAAGAGCGAGGGGACAGATAGGGATTTCAGAGACTCTTTGAAATCTGAGTTGTTCCTCGTCATCTCTGAAGAAGATTCCAAAAGGTTCTTCAAGAACTTGTCCCGCAACGTATGGTCCGCCAGGAGGCAGAGATAGATCCAGAACTGAAAGATCAGGAGGAGGACCGAACAGAGCTTCTCTTGAGAATTTGATGGATGTTTCATTTCTGATCACTGCGACATTATCAGTTGAGGAGGAGATAGGCTTTCTATTGATTTTCTTGGACTTTGGAGGAAGAGTAGATGACACCTTTAGTATAGCAGCAACTCTGTTGATGAGGGCATTATTCAACCTTTCAACATAGCGTCTGTATGTTGACTTTGATTTCTTCAGCGCATCTTTGAACTCAAGCCACTCCATGTAGCCGAATTCTTCCAGCTTTGAAATGAACATAGCCTTGCAGCTTCCATCCTCTCTGGTAATCTCCATGGTGACAGAAAGTTTATCCTTCTTCTTTCTCCCAGAGATAGCAACAGCTACGATCTTCATTGGGTCAGAGCGATAGTCAATTTTATGCTTGCACCAATCGACTGTATTATGGTTGACCGCTTTTTCTTTGAAGCGTTCCTCTTCAATCTCTTTCAAAAGAGCTGCCTGGACTTCCACTGGTTTGCTTTTAAGCTTCTTGTATTTGACTTGAGAGGACTGAATTTTGAGAGCCAGATAGGCATCTCTTTGACAGTCAGCAATCAACTTCTCAGCTCTGACGGATTCTTCGATTTCAGCTTCAGTCAGGAACTCTAGATCCGTTGATTGAGAGGGGATCTTTCGACGTTGATTCTCCAGATGAGAGATCATCTCTGTTCTTTTCTTCATCTCTTCCTCTGACTAGTGAGATGGTCTAGAGGGCCTTCTATGATGTTGCAGGGACTCTTCTTCTTCTTCTTCTTCCTCTTCATCAATCTCTCTTACAGAGATTGGGATTGTTTGGTCATTAGCTTCAGCAGCTGGGATTATTTGGAGCTCTTTACCCTTAAGTAGGGGAGAGAACTATCTGGTCAGAAAAAGAAAAAGGTTAGATTTATTTTTAGGGAAGAAGAGAGATAAAGGCTAGAAAGAAACAGGGGTAGGAGTTTTATATAAGGATAAGGGAACGAGAGTAAGGCATACCTGAGAAGGATTCTCCTCAGGTAGTGAGATCATCTTCAGGCTTTCCTCAGCAGAGGCACCTTTGCTTTGGGAAGGGGTTCCTGAAGGTGTCTCATGACTCCCCCCTGCTTTGATAACTTCTTTCGAAGTTATTGCTGATGAAGTGACGGTTGAAGAACACCATAGAGATTGATCTTCTTCATCGTCATCATCATCATCTTGATGAGGTTCTTCCTCTTGATCTTCAAGATCAAGGGCTTCATCTTCATCGTCTTCCTCTTCCTCTTCATCGACTAATTCAGCGATGGTAGGAGGGGCTTTCTCAGCAGCTAACTCCCCCTCAACATGAGAGGGAGTTTCCTTCAGTTGTTCAACAGCATCAACTTCTTTCTCCTTATCTTGTTCAGCTTCTTTCTCCCCCTCTTTGTCATTATCACGGAGGGAGAGATCTTTTGAAGGAGTAGAGGTTTCAGCAGTGGCTAACTTCTGGACTTCAGCCTCCAAGCCTGCAATACGTTCTTCAAATACAGGGAGATCTGATGTAGCTTGGTGAATAAATTCCACAGCTATGTTTAGAGAAGTGCGATCGTTCTCTGTAAATGAAGGAGCATGTATTGGAGCTGGTTCCTTCAGGCGAGTCAGGATCTGCTGAAGAAGAACTTCACAAGAATCAACCTTTGTAGTCAGGGCTGCAAACTGTTGCTGTGAGTCTTCCCTGACATTGATAATCGCTTCTTGGAGAGTAGCGATTTGAGAAACGCCAGCTTCAGTGCTTCACAAGTTGATTGAACAACATTGGTGGTGTTGTTGAGAGAGGCAGTCAGAGATTCCACCTTTGCACTCAAACTATTGACATTGGTGTCAACAGTCGCCAAACTAGGACCTGAAATATAAGTTAGTTTTTGAGAAACATGGTTATATGGTGAGTTGGGAGAAGTGTTTAAGGTTATAGGAGTACCTGAATTATCAAACATTTTGTAGAATTGCAAAGATTCCTCAAAAGAATGATGTTCAGGTCCTATGGGTCCAAGCTGTGGTTGTGAAAAAGTAGAAGATGGTTCAGAGACCAAAGAAATAGAAGGATGAGAGATGGGGATAGAAGTAGGGATAGGGGTAGTTACCGTAGTGGTCACTGTTGATGTGACAGCGACCGTAGTCACTGGCACGGTTGATGTAGGTATTGTTGAGGATGTGGAGGAGAGACCCACGAAAGCATCTAAAGAAGTTTGTTGAGAAACATCCTTAGGTCTTGAGCTAGAGGTAGCTTTCTCCTTGGTCACCTTGGCCTTCTTCGAAGAACCAAGGGAGCCAGTTGAAGGTCGTTTGGAAGGGGTAGCGGCAGGGATAGCAGAAGAAGGAACCTCCTGCGTGGCCGCTGAAGAAGAAGAAGTGAAGAGAGAGAGTAGGGAGAGAAGTTCAGAGATACTTACCTCGTTGGGGAGCGTCTTGACCTCCAGGGAGCGCTGACCCACTTTTGGAAAAGATGCATCCGAGTTAGTGGGGTAAGTAGCAGGGTAGAGGAACTTCAGGTACGCGCAGATGAAGCGTACGTAGGGGACCTTGGGATCCCTCTCGGTCTTCCATATCTTTGACTTTAGATCGTCAAAGATAGCTGTTGCGTAGTCGAAGTTTCTTCCAACGATCACTGAGTAAGCCATCTGGACCTGAATCTTGCTGGCTTGGTCCAGTGACCCACTCTTCCCACTCATACATTGAATGAAGTGTGAGAAGATGTAGTTAAGTTGAGAAGGCATCAGTGCCTTCTTCACAAGAGTCAGCTTCTTGTTTGGAATCGTCGTCCTTGGCTTGGGTTCCCAAGAGTATTCCATTGCATCCAAGAATTGGATGAGTTCAGCATCAGTTGACAAGGCATCGAATCCATTCCTGGGTTTGTCAGGAAAACGCAGAGCTTTCCTCAGCCCTAAGGCAGTCATCATCTCTGATCCAAGTTCAGTGCTGAAGGAGATAGCAGGAACCTGTTCACCCTTTTTGTTGGTGATAGAGGTTTCTTCAGCGGTAAACCAGAATTGTTGGAGTAGAGCTTTGGAAGGAGTCGGATCCACAGTGATAGCGTAAGCAATGCAGGATTGCTTTAGAAACTTTGCGGCTCCTTTCAGATGTGGGTATTTGACACCATCATAGTCAAGGCGAGCAAGATGATTGTTTTTGGGAAGCTCCGAGTCAGAGATGGCGAACTTGACGTTCTTAGAGGCGACAAGTGCAGATTGAGCCATTCTGAATATGAATAGATAGAAAAGTAGAAGAAATGTTTTAGTCTAAAAAATAAAGAAGATTTGCCCAGTTTCTATTTTGGGAAAGAAACATAGAAAAATCAACAATTTTGAAGATTAAAAAGGTGTTCTTAATATAAGATACAAGAACAAGAAGAAAAACCAAAGATTTTGAATGAAGAAAAATCAAAATAAAATGGTTTTTAAAGAATAAAATCAAAAATGAAAATGATTTTATGTGATAAGAATCTTATAAACCCATAATGGCAGTCCATAAATGGAGTTTTATGTAAAAAGATTTAAGCTAAGAATAAGAAAAAGATCAAGAATAACCTGTTGATCTTTGAAGAGGATGATGCAAATGCTTGAGAATGCTAGAATGCTTGAGAGAGAATTCTTGCTTAGAAAGTATTTCCAGAAAGCGTAAAATGATAAGAATGGAAAAACATTCCTTTTATACGTGAGAGAGAGAGAGAGTGTGAGAGGTGGGAAAACAAATGCTCATCATGACATGGACACGTCCCACGAAGTTGATTGGATGGAAGGGCAACGGACGAACGTGTCAGAAAAAGGCATGTCGTGGATTATCGGTTCAAATGACGTCATAGAAGAGAGAGACTGTTCATTTGTCCGTTTTGAAATTATCGCTGAAGAAAAGTGAAGATCCCAGTTTCAGTGCAATCAACAGATATATGAATAATGATGAACAAGATATTGACCACAGCAACTAGTTATATGATTAATATAAACTTTAAAGGGCTAAGGTTTACAGAGAGAATTTCTGATAATCGTATGTAAACCTAACAACTAGTAAACTGAATAATGAAACTCTCTCTAACAAAAGAAACAGAAATAACTTTAAATACATGGGCTCGCAGGCCTAATGGGCTTATGGGCTTTAAGGCCCAACAAGCTTACAACTTTAACAACTTGACATAATCTACCCTGAACTTCTATTTAACTAACAAAGTAGCCCTAACAATCTCCCCCTTTAAATAGAAGTTGATAGTCACGCCAGTTAGGAACAAAAATTTTCCGGAAACCAAAGCTGATCTCGAAATATCTGATTTGCGTTCTATATTCCAGTCGTTCTTCAATAACATTAAGTGCTTTAAGAACAAGTGCTTTGTACGAAAAATCCAGTAATTGAACTCCTTTTTCATCTTGACTCAGCGCACGCTTCAACTTGTCTTTCAAAACCATCAACGTACCATCACAAAATCTGGCAATCTGATCAAAACGAATAAAGCGTAGAACACCGTTGTTGTTCACATATGACATACCAAACTCTGGAAACTTTATAACTGTGAATGCAGGTACATTTAGAGCATCAGACGGAACACTCAGATCAGGCTTGAACAGATTAATCTTCGGTTGATCACTTTCTAACCCAATCTGAAAATCTTCCACCGAAGCAAGTTTCATTGCGCACTTCATGTATCTTTTCACTGTTTCTAGTGCATCAATGACTTCTCCGGGTCTGACGGTTCTGGTCTTTAAGTCACGTAATATGTACAGCAGATCTTGTGGCTCCAGACATGGAAAATCAGCATCAGAAAAGCAGTATTGTTGACCATCTTCTCTAGTAACCATAAAGTCCGTATACTTAACCTTCATGAAGTAGGCAGGTATAATCTTATCAACTGATACAATCCTGAGCTTTGTCTTGGAGTACTTGTGCTGGAACTTTCTGTACACGAACACAAGTTCACGCTGTTTTTCTTTATTTTTCACTGACTGTAGACCATGGATAACGACTTCATCATACTTTCTGATCCAGTGGGCAAAGATCTTTTTCTGACTTTCTTCGAGGAAAGGAACTTTGATTCGGACTCTTTCCCACTTGGATGGACGAACTGGAGTAGTACTAACTAGTTCTCTAACTGGTGAAGCTGGAGGAGATCTCTCGGGAAAAACTGTAGAAGAAAAATCAGGGTGATTAACTGGATAGGTCAATAAAGGAATCACGGCAGAAGACTGATCATCTGGATGCAGTATTTCATCAATTTCTTCTTGCATAACCACCAGAGCTCTTTCAGTATTGGCACATTCTTCTGTCGTGTCCGTCACTTCATACGGATCTAGTATTATTGCCCAATCTTCAGGAACTATCGGAGAACCATCTTCAAATTCCTCAGGCTTTTCAACCGTCGGATAATCGTATAGTATCAAGTCTGTCACCGGTTCCCGTTCCTGTTCCTGTCTCTGTCCCTCTGTTCTTGTACCCGAACCCGTACCCTGTTCAACCTGTTCTGACTCCACTACATGTGTCTCCGGCTCAGATAGACGTTGGCGCTTCTCCCCCTCATGGTGATCAGGATCATCCTGATCATCATGTCGGCGCTTGAGCCGTTCTGCCTAGTTACGGCAGGTATCCTCCACTGCTGAAAGGCGTTCCGTCAAAACAGCTACGGTTTGCTGAAGTGACTGAAGCATAGCTTGCTGGATCTGGAAGGCTTCGGTAGAGACACTAGGCTGGGGTGTAGGTGGAGTAGGTGTGGATGCTTGAGAACGAAGTAGAGATAGCAAATCGGCATCTTGGGTGGGTTCGGTTTGAGATTGGGCTATAAGTTTGGCGAGAAGGATAGATTTGAGTTCAGGTATGGAAAGATCCGTGGCTGATAGAGAAGGTGGAATAGGTGTGGTCTCCGGCTCAATCGCTGGACCTTTGCCTTTGACCATTCGTTTGATGTTGTCCACCTCCTCCCTCATCATAGATTGGACAGCCTTTAGGGCGCCGTCCATGTATTCCCTTGAGACAAACTCATGTGGGGTAACTCCGGGGTCACTTAGACTTCCCGTTGTAGCTACGACTGTTGAAGTCGAGCCGCCTACGTTCACGGTTGGCGTGATGATAGCCGTGGTAGGACTTCCTCCTTCGACCGGACACTTGTGCTCCGGTCAAACTCCTTCGACTTATTTAATGTTAAGTCTAATACTACGTCATGTGACAGGAATAATGCTCAAGCACCAGAAGTGACACAAGTCACGGGCCCTACCGACTCCGGTGGTCCATCCTCGCCTGGTGCTCCACCCTCTACTGCCAATGATCAAGCTTCCCCGAGCTCAAGAGCTCTTGATGACGGTGCTACTGAACCAACTCATGTTTCCGTACAACTTCCTGCACCGACTTCTGTCGAAGGTGCTCTCGAAGCTTCCTCTCCGGCAATCTCGGAACATTCCATAGTTTCATCTCCAGCTGAGTCGTCCTCTACTCCTAGTTCGACTCCCACTACGAAGCTTACACCTCACAAGCCATCATCCCTCGAGTCAGTTCAGGATTTACCTCCAGGTGGTCATGTGGATTCCGATACCTAACAAAAAGTCAGCGATAGATTTTCTTTTTGAAAGTATCCTTTTTTTTTTAAGAATGATTACTGACTAGAATTATCAGTGATGGATGTATTTTTCAAAAAATTTTTAATCATTTGAAGAAAGTTCAGTGATTAAAGTTTATATTTTGAAAAACACTTTTACTGAATGAAGATTCAGTTGAAGGGATTGAGAGAACATACTTGAGAGTCAGAATGTTTATCAGAAAAAAATGATAAAAGGGGAACTTATGATTACTGACACAATGCATGAACGCTGAAGAATTATTCTTCGAGATTCAGCATTCCAAGCTCACTGATGAGAAAGTTGAACCTTGTCTCATCGAGAGGTTTGGTGAATAAATCAGCAAGCTGAAATTCAGTAGGGATAAAATGAAGTTCAATATCACCGTTCATCACATGATCTCTGATAAAGTGATATCTGATCTCTATGTGTTTCGTCTTTGAATGTAGCACTGGATTATTTGCTATAGCGATAGCACTAGTGCTATCGCAATAGATTGGAATCTTTGATAGCTGAAGGTCATAGTCTAATAGTTGATTTCTCATCCATAAGATCTGAGAACAACAGCTTCCAGCGGCTACGTATTCAGCTTCAGCTGTGGAAGTGGACACTGAATTTTGCTTTTTGCTTGTCCAACTTACCAGCTTTCCTCCTAGGAGTTGACATCCACCCGTGGTACTCTTTCTGTCAAGTTTACAACCTGCAAAATCACTATCAGAATAAACAGTTAGATCGAACCCTGAGTCTTTGGGATACCAAAGACCGAGGTTAGGAGTTCCTTTCAGATATCTGAATATGCGCTTAATAGCGATCGGATGGAATTGCTTGGGTTCAGATTGATAGCGTGCACATAAACAAGTGGAGTACATGATGTCAGGTCGGCTCGCCGTAAGATACAACAGGGAGCCTATCATTCCTCTATAGGCCGTGACATTAACAGATTTTCCAGAAGGATCTTTGTTAAGTGTCAAAGGAGGTGCCATAGGAGTTTTCATTGCTGAAGTTTGTGTTAGATCAAACTTCTTCAGCATATCTTTAACATACTTACCTTGGCTTATAAAAGTACCTTTGTCAGATTGTTTAATCTGAAGACCAAGAAAATATGTCAGCTCACCCATCATACTCATTTTGTATTCTTTCTTCATTCTTTCAGCGAAGCGAGTACATAGAGATGGGTTAGTAGAACCAAATATTATGTCATCGACATATATTTGTACAAGAATTATATGACCTTTTATTTTTCTGAAAAATAACGTATTATCAATCTTGCCACGTTCAAAATTTTCAGAGATAAGAAAAGATGAGAGAGTGTCATACCAAGCACGAGGGGCTTGTTTTAGACCATAGAGAGCCTTATCCAATTTATAAACATAATTTGGATACTTAGGGTCATAGAACCCTGGAGGTTGTTCTACATAGACTTCTTCATTCAACTTTTCATTGAGGAACGCTGATTTTACATCCATTTGATACACAATGAAGTCTTTGTAAACTGCAGAAGTTAAGAATAGTCGAATTGCTTCGAGCCTAGCCATAGGGGCAAAGGTTTCATCATAGTCTATGCCTTCCTCTTGTCTGTATCCCTGAGCAACAAGTCGATCCTTGTTGTGGGTTACAGTTCCATGTTCATCTAACTTGTTTCTAAACACCCATTTGGTGCCTATAACAGTTTTATCAGATGGTCTAGGAACGAGATTCCAAACTTTGTTGCGAGAGAACTCAGTCAGCTCTTCTTGCATAGCGCTGACCCAGTTTGGATCTCTGAGGGCATCATCAGTCTTCTTTGGTTCTATTAAAGAGATAAAGTTGACAAAGAGACAGATATTACCTGAGCTTCGTCGTGTCTGAATACCTGCATCTGGATCACCAAGAATTTGATGTATTGGATGATCTCTGGTCCATCGCTGAGCAGGAGCATGATCGCTCAACTCAGAGGTTAGATCAACAATTGGGATGTTTACTGATGAGGACGTTTGAGGTTCATCAGCAATTAACTGTTGAGTAGTGGACAGACTGTTGTTATCAGAGAGGTTTTCAGACAGAGGTAGATCTGATGGTAGTAAGGTGTTTAGAGGTTCAGCTGAAACCCATGAGTTGGATTCAGCGTTAGGATGTATGATGTTTGGATCATCATCAGCAGTAGGTGAATCTGTGTGCTGATGGTTTGAGAAGAAGGGTTCAGTTTCTTTGTAATGAGAAAACATCCAAGCATTTAACTCTTCATTTTCAGCGATTGGTTTGGAGTTCGTTGAGCGAGTTTCATCAAAAGTGACATGAATTGTTTCTTCCACAGATTGTCTTCGTTTGTTGAAAACTCTGTAGGCTTTTGAGATGGAGGAATATCCTATAAATATTCCATCATCTGCTTTTGGGTCGAACTTTCCAAGCTGATCTTTATTGTTTAAGATAAAGCACTGACAACCAAAGATATGAAGAAAGCTGATAGAAGGCTTCCTTATATGAAAATGTTCATAAGCTGTTTTTCCAAATCGCTTTACTATTAGCGATCTATTTTGAGTAAAACATGCAGTGTTTACAGCTTCTGCCCAAAATTGAGTAGGGAGATGAGAATCGCTGAGCATTGATCTAGCAGCTTCAATGATCGTTCTGTTTCTTCTTTCAGCGACTCCGTTTTGCTGAGGTGTTTTTACTGAGGAAAAGTTATGAGAAATTCCTTTATTCTCAAAGAAATTATTCAGGGAACTGTTTTTGAATTCAGTTCCATGATCACTTCTTATTGAACGAATAGTAAGATTATTCAACATTTCCATCTTTTTAACAAAGGATATTAGTTCTTCTGGAGTATCACTCTTACAGCGAAGAAAGATAAACCAGGTATAGCGAGAGAATTCATCTACAATGACAAGCGTATATTTCTTTCCAGCTATTGATTGGATATTGACAGGGCCAAACAGATCCATATGTAAGAGCTGAAGAGGACTTGCCACTGAAGAGACTTGTTTAGACTTGAAAATAGCTTTTGTTTGTTTTCCTTTTTCACATGCTGAGCAGAGAGATTCTTTAGCATATGAGTGCTGAGGAAGACCAGAAACCGGTTCCTTAGAAGAGAGAGAATTCAGGGTTTTGAAGTTTAGATGAGAGAGCCTTTGGTGCCATAGCCAGTTGACATCAGAAGAGGCCTTAGAGAGAAAACATAAGTTTATAGTGGTAGTAGAGTCCATATCTATTACATAGACATTTTCTCTTCGATAACCACTAAGAGCAAGTTTTCCTTTCTCATCCACCACTGAACATGCTTTCTTAGAAAAGCGAACTTCATAGTCTTTGTCACATAGCTGACTGATGCTTAGAAGGTTGTGCTTCCGTCCATATACATAAGCGACTCTTCGAAAGGTAGTTGTCCCATTGCTGAGGCCACCAAACCCTCGGGTATATCCTTTTCCATTTCCACCGAAGGTCACAGAGGGACCTTTCTCTTCCTTGTATTCAGTGAGAAGGTCTTTTTGTCCAGTCATATAACGAGAACATCCACTATCGAGATACCAGATGCCCTTTGATCCCTGCACACATAAGGAAGATTAAGCGTTGTTTGGTACCTACTGTTCAATGGGTCATTTAGAGTTAGTGGATGTGGAAGATTCAACAGTCTTCACAGCAGATGAAGATTCAGCTTCAGTGGTGATCTTCACTTTGGTTAATTTCTTAACCTTAGTGGTGTTCTTCACCTTGGTTGATTTTTCAACTTTGGTGACCTTCTCAGCCTTAGAGGCATTTATCTTTACTTTAGCTGTTTTATCAGCTTTGGTGGCAGTCGGACATTTGCTTGCAATATGGTCAGTAAAACCACAATGATAACATTTTCTGTATTTGAAAGTGGTTTTAGGACCAGAAGTAGAAGGTTTTGCAAGTTTAAGATGAGCAGGTCCAGGTCCAAGAAGACTTTTCTCATGAGATCTGGGAGGAATTTTCATTTCTTCAGATTTCATGGGTCTAAGATCAATCTTTAGCTTTGGAGGACAGAGATCGAAGATTTCTATCATAGAGCTAGAGGATTGATTCACTGAAGGTTTAGAAGGAACTTTCAGTTTTGCTTTCTTGGTAGCCTTCTGAGGACGAAGAATGGATTTTCCTTTATCCGTAGACTTAGTGTCTTTGGATTTTTCCTCAGGGATAGAATTAGAAGAAGAAGGATAAAATTGATCATAAGAAGTGTCAGAGATAGGAGTGACAAACGTTCCAAACTTAAGCATGGAATTTTCTTCTTTAGGCTCATCCTGTGGTGTCCAAAAGCCAAGACCAGTTTTATCACTTTCAGGAATTTGAGCATTTATTATCTCAGAGATCTTTGTTGATGATTTGCACCATTTTTCAACATGAGCTTTTTCTGCTTTTAGAGCAGCGATAGCTTGTTCGCGTTCAATGCTAATGATTTCATTTATATTGACTTGATCTTTCAACTTTTCTTCTAAAAGATTTAGTTCTCTGATCTTTTCATGACATTTCTCCAGCTCTTGAGTTAAATGAACATTTTTATTCTCAGCTTGAGTTTTGTCGTTTAGAGCATTATAAAGGTCAATCGTCAGCACATCAACAACGCGACTTCTCTCAGCTTCAGGCAGAGAGGGATTTGTAGAGATAGATACCTGAGATGATATGTAGCTCATAGAAGGTTCAGATGGTTCTTCCACTTCCTCTTTAATCTCGTCCATGAGGCAGAGATTAGAGACTTCTTCTTCATCAGAACTTGATTCTTCTGATTCAGCCCAGTCGTGTTCTTCAGCGATGAGACCTTTACCTTTTCGCTTGTAGCTTTTCAGCTTTTGATATTTGTTCTTCAGCTTTAGGTATTTGTCATCACTGGATCTTCTTGAGGTAGAAGGCATGAAGACCTTTTTAGACCTGCACTCACTAGCAAAGTGTCCAATCTTTTCACAGTTATAGCATGTGGCAGTAGCCTTATCAACAGGAGTTGATTTTGGCTTTTCAGTAAGAGAGAGAGGATTATTTCTTCGGAAATTTCTCTTTCTTGCAAATCTCTTAAAAGAGTTTGTCAAGAGTGCTAAGGACTCATCGAACTCTGAAAGATCAGGGTCTGATAGATCCTCAGATTCAGAATCTAACTCAGTGATGGTGAGAGTAGATCGCTGAGATGGAATTATCTCTAAAGAGACTAAAGCAACAGGAGTGCTTTTGGAGTCTTTAGAATCTTTTACAAGATTATTTTTCAGGAGATTAGATTGCTCATAGTTAAGCAATATTCCATATAAAGTGCTTAGAGAGAGAGAATTAAAGTCTTTTGTCAGCTTAAGCCATATTGAATAACTGTCCCAACTTTCAGGAAGACATTCTAAGAATTTTGTTAAGACCTCAGAATTAGAATAGGTCCTACCAACAGTTATTAGATCAATGATTAAGCAGTTAAACCGCTGATGAACGTCAGAAAGAGATTCATTCTTACCAGCGATGAAACTTTCATACTGTCATACCAAGTTAATCTTTCAGACAGAATGATCAACTAGAAGAAAAGGAACTTGATGATCTATATAATGATCTAAGAGTTTTTGAATCTGAGGTAGAGGCTAAGAAGAAGCCTTCTGGATATGTTCACAATGCTGCACTCCTTTCAGCATCAATTGATTCTACTTCCAATCCTGAATCAGTTAGTGCTGCCAATGGAGCAAATCAAGAGAAAGGCACTGAAACTGTATTTGAAGCCTTTCTGTCCAATCATGGAAACTCTTCTCTTATTAATGACGACTTGGAACAAATCCATCCTGATGATCTTGAAGAGATGGACATTAAATGGCAGATGGAAATGCTCTCTATGAGAGTTAAGAAGTTCATCAAAAGAACTGGGAGGAACAACTTCTCCCAAAGAAGAGAAGATGGAGCAGGATTTGACAAGTCAAAGGTGGAATGCTATAAATGCCATCAGAAGGGACACTTTGCTAGAGAATGCAGAAGTGGAATGTCTCAAAACAATAACCACCAACAAGCTCAATCTGGAAGCTTCAATAATAACAAAAACTCTGCACAAGCCCTTGTCTCTCAACAAGGTATGGGGTTTGACTGGAGTGATCAAGCTGAAGAGGCCATTCAAAACCAAGCTCTAATGGCAGAGGTGTCTGATCTCCCAACAGAGGTAACTTCCAATCTATGTTCTCAAAATTGCATTAACACTGTTAAAAGGTATAGGGATCACAATCAGAACATGAGTGATGACCTTAAGAGATTGGAAAAGGACATAAAAGATTATGTGAGGATAGTTGAGAGATTTGAAGAGCAGATTAAGGGTTTTCAAGCCAATGAGCTTCAACACTCTTATGACACAAACTACTGGAAGTGGGAGAAGAATGACTTAGAACTTCAACTGACCAGATCCAAAGAAGAGAGTGAAAAGCTAAGAGGAGAACTAGCTAAAGTCAAGCTAGATGTAGAAAAGTTTTCCAATGCCTCTAAAGCAATGGATTCTTTACTAAAGCAATGGAATAGGGTACAATACCACACCACCACCCTATAACAACAACTACATTCCTCCTAGTTCAGATTTGTTAGAAACAAAGGATAGGAAGGACCTACCTGAGGGAGCCACTGAGATTGATCCCTTAGATGAAGTAGTAGTTAAAGATAAATCTGAGAAAGAAGTTGTCAAGAATACGAACAACACTGTGAGTGGTGAGATTCCTATAGAAAACCACATAATCACCAATGAGGGATGTGGAAAGAATTAGGTCAAGTCCAATGAGATAGAGAAGACTGAGGGAAAGAACAAGAAGGTTTACTATAAGCAGACCACTGTTGTGAACCCTATTTCTTGCAAACAGTGTGCATGTAATAAATCTGAGCCCCAAAAACATGATAAACCAAGGGGAAATCAGAGAAACTGGAACAATCAATGGGCTCAGAAACAAGGAGTTGATCTGAATAAAATAATCAGACCAAAACCTTGTTTCATATGTGGTAAATTAAACCATTTGGCTAAGCATTGTTTCTTTAACCCTATTAACCAACAGATGAACTTTCAAAGATTTGTGCAAAAACCTGTTGGTTGTAGGAAGGCTGGAAAGAAACATGTGGTTAAGAAATCTGTTGAAACCAAAGGCCCCATGAGGAAAAAGGTTTTAAAAAAAGTATTAAAATGTGGGTGCCTAGAAGCACTAAAACTGTTAGTACTGCTGACAGGGATAGTGCTGCTGGAAGCATTACTGCTGCTACCAGTGTTAGTACTGCTGAAAATATTAATGCTGCTAATACTGTTAGTACCTCTTCAAAGGTTAATACTGCCAACACAGTTACTGCTGCTAACACAGTTACTACATCTAACAAGGTTAGTACTGCTAAGCATGCAAGTTCTGCTAAGGCAATTAGTATCTCTAAAACCAGTACTACTTCTAGCAAAAGTGTTTCCAAACCCATCATTGTGACAAAGTACTCCAGAAATGAGGAGTCAAAGTTTAAAAATCTTGTCAAAAAAGAATGTAAATATTTTGATGAGAAAGGGGTACCCAAGACCACTTTGGCTTGGGTTCCTAAGTGGAAATATTTTGTCATGCCTTCAGGATTTCAAGCATATCAATGGAGGACATGTTGCTTTTGGAGATAATCTTACTGGTGGTAAAATAAGTGGAAAAGGTAATGTTACAAAAGGTAAGATGACATTTGAGGATGTCTACTATGTTGATCAGTTGAAGTACAACCTGTTAAGTGTATCACAGGTTTGTGACAAACAACATAGCGTATTATTTACTAATACAGAGTGTATGATCCTTGCTCCAGGGTTCAAAGTAGTTGATGAAAGCATGATACTACTTAGAACTCCAAGAAAGGACAATGTTTATTGTCTAGATATGGACAATGTTTCTAGTGATTCATCCCTGAATTGTCTTGTTTCTAAAGCTTCCGTGGATGAATCCTCTCTATGGCACAGAAGGATGTGTCACATGAACTTCAAGACAAAGAACAAACTTGTTAAAAACAACCTTGTAAGAGGTTTACCATCAAAAGTCTTTTCATGTGATGATCATTGTGTTGCTTGTCTTAAAGGCAAACAACACAAAACTTCTCATAAGACCAAAGAGTTAAATTCTATTTCTTCTTGCCTCCAATTACTTCATATGGATCTGTTTGGTCCTACAAATGTTATGAGTATAGGCAAGAAATCTTACTGCTTAGTTATTGTTGATGATTACTCTAGATTTACCTGGGTATATTTTCTAAGGACTAAGGATGAGACAAGTGGACTGATCAAATCCTTTATCCTAAGAATTGAAAACCAAACTAATCAAAAAGTAAAAGTCATTAGATCAGACAATGGGACTGAATTTAAAAATCTTGATCTAAACATCTTTTGTGAAGAGAAAGGCATTGAGAGACAATATAGTGCTCCTAGGACTCCTCAACAGAATGGAGTTGCTGAGAGAAGAAATAGGACACTAATAGAGGCTGCTAGATCTCTGTTGGCTGATTCAAAACTGCCAATTACCTTCTGGGCTGAAGCAGTTAATACTGCCTGTTATGTCCAAAACAGAGTCCTAGTGGTCAAGCCAAAGAACAAGACCCCATATGAGCTTTTAAATAAAAGAAAACCATTTATTGGATTTTTCAAACCTTTTGGGTGTCCTTGTACTATTCTCAATACCAAATCTCACTTAGGTAAGTTTGATAGCAAAGCAGATGATGGATTTCTTGTTGGTTACTCATCTCAGAGTAAGGCTTACAGAGTTTTTAACTCTTCTTCTAGAATAATTGAAGAAAGTGACAATGTCAAATGCAATGAGAACACACCAAATCCTATTGGGTCTGGTCCTCAGTGGCTATTTGACATTGATTCACTAACTAACTCTTTTGGTTTCAGTAGTGATGATTATGCAGGTTCAGGGAGTGGAGGATCAGGAACTACCCAAGTCCAAGACAGTATATCTAAATCTGTGATCTTTCCCATACCCACAGTGGATCCTGTTGAAGACTGTGAAAAGGAACCATCTACTGGACCAAGTCAGAGTGAAGAAGAAAGTAGAGATGAAGAGTGTCAAGAAGATAAAGACACAGAAGTAGCTGCTGAAAACACCTCAGTGGAGTTGAATGACTCTAATCTAGAGGTGGGACTTAATGAAGAACCTATCCATCACACCAGAACTCAAAAGAATCATCCTCCACAGCTGGTAATAGGAGATCTATCTTCTACTATGATGACTAGAAATCAAAGCAGAATGCAAGAATTGCAAGACCAACAGCATACAGTGCTCTCTTGTTTTTTATCCCAGCTTGAGCCTAAGAAGGCACATGATGCTATGAAAGAGTCCAGTTGGATAGAAGCCATGCAAGAAGAGCTACTGCAATTCAAGCTGCAAGATGTTTGGGATCTGGTAGACCTCCCTAAAGGCCAAAGAGCAATAGGAACAAAATGGGTCTTCAGGAATAAGAGAGATGAAAGAGGCATAGTAATAAGGAATAAAGCAAGGTTGGTGGCTCAAGGGTATACACAAGAAGAGGGAATAGATTATGAAGAAGTATTTGCTCCTGTAGCTAGGATAGAAGCAATTAGATTATTCCTGGCTTATGCTTCTTATATGAAATTCAAAGTCTATCAAATGGATGTCAAAAGTGCATTTCTATATGGATCAATTGAACAAGAAGTATATGTCTGTCAACCACCAGGGTTTGACAACCCAAACTATCCAGACAAAGTATACAAACTAAAGAAAGCACTTTATGGACTGCATCAAGCACCAAGAGCATGGTATGACACTCTATCATCCTATCTCTTGGAAAATGGCTTTGAAAGAGGAGTCATTGATAAGACTTTATTCATCAAGAGAAAGAAGAAGGATATCTTGCTGGTCTAAATCTAGGTGGATGATATTATCTTTGGATCCACAAGAGACAACATGTGCAAGCAGTTTGAGGAACTAATGCATCAAAGGTTCAAAATGAGTTCCATGGGGGAACTTACTTTCTTCCTTGGACTCCAAGTTTAGCAGAAGTCAGATGGAATCTTTATCTGTCAGTCCAAGTATGTGCAGGATATTCTAACCAAGTTTGGTTTCTCAGATTCAAAACCTGCCAGCACACCTATGGAGACACACAAACAAATAACAGCAGATCTTGAGGGGGAGGATATGGATGTTCATCATTATAGATCAATGATTAGCTCTCTCATGTATCTTACAGCCTCTAGGCCAGATATAATGTTTCCAGTCTGTGTATGCGCAAGATTCCAAGTTAGGCCAAAGCAATCTCACTATCAAGCTGTTAAGAGGATATTCAGATATCTCAAAGGGCAACCAAGATTGGGACTTTGGTATCCTCATGACTCATCATTTGACCTACTTGCATACTCAGACAGTGATCTAGGTGGATCAAACTTGGACAAAAAATCTACTTCTGGAGGATGTCAGTTCTTGGGTGCAAGACTAGTGTCATGGCAGTGCAAGAAACAAACCACAATGTCCACATCTACAATAGAGGCAGAGTACATAGCAGCTGCAAGTTGCTGTTCTCAAGTCTTATGGATTCAGAATCAAATGTTGGACTATGGGGTAACCTTTCTACACACTCCAATTTTTATTGATAATAGCAGTGCTATTAGCATTGTTAATAATCCTGTCAAGCACTCAAAGACAAAGCACATTGAAATCAGGTACCACTTTATAAGAGACTGCAATGAAAAGAAACTTATTCAAGTTGTAAAAGTTCATACTGCTAACCAGTTTGCTGATCTATTCACCAAAGCATTTGATGTGGGTAGATTCACTTTCTTGGTAACAAGTGTGGGAATGATCAACTCTGAATAAGCTCCTACTTAAAAAGTGGTTCAATACCTGTATATTGTTTATTCTTGGTGGTCCTAATCTTCTTTTTCAGGAAAAGTATAGCAGTACTCAGTCCTTCACAAAGCTTAAAAGTGTAACTATGATTAATACTGCCAGTACAGTTTTAGTACTGCCAGTACAATTTTACTACTGCCAGTGTTCAGTTAATACTGCTAGTTAGTTAATACTGCTAGTGGTTAATACTGCTCTCAGTTAATACTGCTAGTTAGTTAATACTGCTAGTGGTTAATACTGCTTTCAGTTAATACTGCCTTCAGTTAATACTGCCTTCAGTTAATACTGCCTTCAGTTAATACTGCCTTCAGTTAATACTGCCTTCAGTTAATACTGCTCACTGTTAATACTGTTTTCACTAAATTTTTTTAGGGTTAGTACTGCTTATAATCCACAAGCTATAAATACCCTTTCCCCGCCTAAAAAGTTCATAACGACTCTTTGCATACTGTTCACTTGCGCTCTAACCCTTTTCTCTCAAGTACCAAGTTTTCAGGCAAGAACACTCAAGTTCAATGGCATCCATGGCGTTCATTGACGAGCACAATGAAATCGCTATGCTCCAAAAGCCAAAACAAGCTGAAGGTTTTCACCAGATAGTCGACTTTCTGAAGTCCAGCCACATCGCTCATGCTCTCACTGTATCTCCTACCATCTTCATAGAGCATCAGAGGCAATTCTGGGCCAATGCCACCATCGTTACTGAAGATGGTGTCCAAATGATCAAGACAAGGGTATGTGAAAAACTCCTAACAATTACTGAAGAGGTGATACGCATCTGTCTACGTCTAGACGATGTTGCAGGTATAACCTCTATTCCTAATGAGGAGTTATTCTCAACTCTTACAAGAATGGGGTATGGAGGCCCATTGGGTGTGTTTAAGTTCTCAAAAGCTAAATTTTCACCCCAATGGCGTTTCTTTGTCCATACCCTTATGCATTGTATCTCTAAAAAGACTACTGGATGGATTGAGTTCAGTAGCACCATAGCTTATGCTTTGGTGTGCTTGGCCACTGCCAGAAAGTATAATTTTTCTCAAATGTTGTTTAATGATCTTGTCTCAAACCTGGGAAGTAAAAAGAGTTTTTATATGTACCCCAGGTTTGTACAAGAAGTAATAACCCATGAGTTGACGGATATACCTCATTTTGATGGGGTATATGTACCAAAAATTCCCAAAGGTAAGGTCTTTTCAAACATGAAAAGATCCCCTCTGGACTCGGAAGGAGTTGACACCCCATTGTTCTCTACAATGATGGTGGTGTCCCACACTGAAGAAGGTATGGCAGCAGGGTCAAGGCCCTCATTAGATCATCCCACTGCTAGCCAATCCCAACCTTCCCACTCTATATCTATTCCACAGTCCCTACTTCGTAAGCCCACTTCTCCAATTACCCAAACTTATACAAGGAAACAGGTAAAGAAGGCTCCTTTCCTTCTTGTACCATCACCCACAGCGCCCTTAAGCCCTCTAAGGGAGAATTCTCCTTTAGAGAATATCTACAGGGAAACTACAGGGGTGTCTCCCAACCCCAAGGAGGTGCTCACTGAGGAGATGTTTGAGCATATGGGTGAGCAGGCTACCACTACTCCTGCTAACACAGAGGAGGACAGTGGTAACATAAATAAGACCTCCCCCATGGCAACTTTGAATGAGCAATCATTCAAAGGTCCCCGGTGCCAAGAAACCAAGGGGGTGGATAGTGCTTCTGCTAGGCAGAAGACTTCCACTACAAAAAGATCATATGATCCTTCAAAAGAGGGTAACACTTCTGGAGAAGGTGAGGACAGAACTGACACTGATGAATTGATGGCAAAACTTTCCAAGGATCCTTCAAGGGTGGGTAAAACACCTATAGAAGGTGAGGATAGATATACTTACTGGGAATTGATTGAAGCATTAGCCAACATTAATGTTGATGTGGTTAATCAAGGAAAGGATATCAAAGAATTGCAGCAAGTGGTTCTCTCCCAACAACAGCAGATTTCCAAACTCAAACAAATGGTGAGAAAGCTCATGGCCAAGAAAAGAAGAGGTCAGTTTGTTCTCAGAAGGAGAAAGGAGGCAAACAACATAGAAAATGTCCATGCTTCCAAAAAGGGGGAGAATTCTAGCTCAGAACAGATAGATCAACAGTTTGAGGGGGAGTTTGTTGAAGAAAAGAAATCTGCAGAAACAACACCAGCAACAGTTACAACTAAAGAAGCAGAAATGGTTACTACTGCTGAGCCAAAACAAGCAGCAGAAACTGTTAGTGCTGCTGAAACTTCACAAGCAGCAGTAACAGAGTTAACACCAACAGAGATTGAAGTAGCTGAAATGCTCATCAAAGCAAAGAATGACACTCCCAAAGCAAAGGGAGTGGTCATAAATGAAGGGGGAGCAAAGAAAACAGAGAAGAAAGAAATGGCTGCAGATGCAAGGAAAAAGGGAAATGCAAAGATGATAGAATCTGATCAACCATCTAAAAAGCAAAAGATGATTGAGTCAGATGAAGCATTAGCAAAGAAATTACAAGAAGAGTTAGATCAAGCAGAAAAGGAGCAGGTTGAAAAAGACAAAGAAATGGCCAGAGTACTTGCAAATGAGTTAAATGAAGCATTCCAGAAAGGGCTGGAAACAGAGAAGGCAAAGCAAAGAGCAATGAGCTTGAGAAAGGCTATGATGGCCAGAACAAGTGCTAAGAAGAGAAGACCTTCACAAACTTATCTTGCCACTCAGGAAAGAAACAAAATGATAACTTTCTTGAGGAGTGCAATTGGTGTAAAGAAAGAAATGTTTGTGAAGATGACTTTTGATCAAATCAAGGATCTCTATGAGAAAGAAATGGGGAAGCTGAAGAGTAATGAAAAGGATAGAGTGGAGTTTGAAAAGAAGGCCAAGGAGAGACATGATGTGAATATTAATCAACCATTCCCTGAAAGTGAAGAGGGAACTCCTATCAAAGAAAAGGCAGAGAAAAAGGAAGAAAAGAAGAAGGAAGCTACTTTAGGGCAAGTTCAAAAGACTCTGAAGAGAACTAAAATGATGGCTAAAAGAAAGAAGATTGTAAAGAAGCCTAGAGTAGAAGAAGAGCAAAAGGTTGCTGAAGAAGAAGAGGCACCTAAGAATGAGGCTGAAACTCAGGAAGTACCGCAGAGTTCAGATGTAAACATGTACATGGTGGTAATGGATAAAATTCCAAAGCCTATTTCAGCTGAACCTGTTGGATTCAAACCTCCTGAAGTTATCCACTGGGATACTATGGAGGTGGATGGCAAAGAGTACATTAGATTGAAAAGAAAGGATGAGAAGTATGAAGTCTATAGCACCTGGAACAAAATTGTCAGAGAGTGTTCAAGATCTGATTTGGAAGAAATGTTTGAAGTGGGGATGAAAGTTCATGCAGATCAGTTGACAGCTCCAGGGTTACCAATTGTGAAGTTAGTAATGGAATATCTGTGCATGTTGTTCAAACCAGAAGCAGTAAAGCATTTGATAAGAGATGTATTTAAAGCTGTTAGAGGATGGACTCTATATGAAAGGAGTGGAGTCTACGAACTGGCATTGGATACTTTTCACATGGAGTATTACTTGGTGGATATGGTATACAACCATACAAATCTAAAGCTTCGTGCCATGTTAAATAAGAAGTTGGGTTGTGCACCAAATTCAGAAATGGCAAAGTACTTAATTCAGAGAACTATAAATTAGAGTATGGGACTGGATCCTAACATTGGAGTAGATCAATGAATATTTTGGAAGCATTTGAAGAACTTGACTTCTCTTTCTAAAAGTCAAGTTAGGAGGAGATTGTTGGGAACTGAAGATGTGAACAAGTCTTTAATGCTGCTAGTTCAGAATTACTACTGCCAGAGGACTTCAAAGTTAATACTGCTGAGTATTACTACTGCTAGTAGAATTAATACTGCTAGTCAAAGTTAGTGCTGCTTGAACAAAGTTAGTACTGCTAGAAGTTAGTGCTGCTTAGTAGTTAATGCTACCAAGATTCAGTTAATGCTGCTTCTAAGATAATGTGAAGATAATGATGAAGAGATCGTGGTTAAAGATAAACATGGAAAGCTGAAGATATTCATGGGAGATATACTGAAGATATTTTATTTATTATAATTATCTTTTGTTCAGTTTATGTATAGAATTGATAGAATAGTTTAGAATTAATTTTTTCATTCTACGTTTTTAATTCTAGAGAGAAAATCAACCTCAAGGCATAGTTCCTAATTCTAGAGAAGTAGAACTCGTCTTGAAAGAGTCTGTTCTTCAAGATTGAGGTTGAGTGTGTAATCTTGTGATTTTAATCATTCAATACAAGTTTACAAGTTGTTAATCATATACTGTTTGTTTACTGTGACATTGAATATCAAAGTGTTTTTCCGCAACTTCTTTGATATTGTTTCTGAGTATTCATAATTCTTGTTGAGAATTTCGATCCTGACATTTAATAAATTGTTTATTGATAAATCAAGCACAATTTACAAGTCTGTTGCGGAATAAGATTAAGTAAGACTCAATCTAAACAAACTTAAGAAAACACTAAGATGGTTGCACAAGAATTTCAGAGAATGGGGGATTTAGAATATAGAAAACAAAGGTTTCTATTTAGGGTTCAAGGATTGAGCACACCCTCAGATGGAGGGGTGAACTTCCTATTTATACCCTATGCATTAAATGCATGGCAGGGCACTTTACACGTGGCATTCACTGATTGGCTTTGGAAGTCTGACTTTGGGAGACATGCTTTCGGCCGGATCATGAACAGTGTAGTTGACAGAGTTGTTGTACGAATTATGGCAGAGGCATGTCCTGTCTCACACATCGTACTGAGTTGTGCAAGGTAAGACAAATGGAAACTTGAGGTATAAGCTTTGTGATCAATCAATCGCTGAATATCTCTTTCTTCAGAGATATCAAGAGTTCAGCGATCGCTGAAGCTTTCCTCATGTTCCTTCGCGTATAAGTAGAGTTATCTTTGCTTCACTGATATCCGCATCAGGTCACTAGTAGACTTCTCTTTGTTCAGCAGCTTCGTCTTCGATTCAGCTATGAACATCTGTTGACGTGAGACTTGTCTTCAGGGATTACGTTACTGTTTACATCAGGACTATCAGCGATACTGAACAGAATCAGTTTGATCACTAATAGTGAAACACTAATACATACTAGTTGTTTATAAGAAGACTATCAGCGATAACTGAACAGACTCAGTCTGATCGCTGATGGTGAAACACTAATACATATTAAACGTAATTTTCACTAAGTACAGAAAAGGGTCGTTGTCAAATCACTGAGAGAGTTTGGATCAACAAAGGTTGTGGAGGAAATGCAGAGGAAGAAGATGAAGAAGGTACTAGTGGCTGAGAGTGAGGGTGATGAAAGATCTAAAGAAGAGATGGATATGACATCGATGGAAAAAACTCTTGCCTTGATGACTGGAGAATACAACAGAAATCTCAGGAGAAAGCCTGCATACAATAGAGGAAGAGATGAGAGAGAGAGATGACAGAGGAAGAGGTTATGGCGACCAAAAGAAGTTTGGGAGAGAGGGTCGCGAAGATCAAAAGCAAGAAGAGAGAATATATGATAGAAGGAGTGGACAGAAGTCTGACGGAAGAGGTGGAGAGAAGACTCAATAAAATGATGGGTGCTTCAAATGCAAAAAGCCTGGTCATTTTCCGGCAGAGTGTAGGTCAGGCACCACCAAGGGTAAGCCTGTTCGCGATGCTGCTTTATTCAAGAAGAAGGCAGAGTACTATACACAGAGGTCCTTGATGGCTGAACATGATAACCTTGTAACTGATGAATCATCCGAAGATGGGGATGACAATGCACTCTTCTGCGGGATGGCATCTTCTAGGGAGGTATCCACTTCTGACTCTTCTTTGCATGACTCTGAAAACGAATTACTTAAACCAAATGAAGACTTTCTTGCTTGCAAAAGCACTTGCACGGAGCTTGAGAAAAAGCTTGCTTTCTTTGAGAGAGAGACTAGACTTCTCACCCAAGAGAAGGATAAGCTCTATCTCGAAAAGAGTTCGCTTATCTCAGAGCACATTTCAGAAAAGAAAGGCTTAAAAGAAAAAGTGATTTATCTTGATAAGGCTCTTAAGGAAAAGATCAAAGAGCTTAGGAATGTTGAGAGTGACAGACTTAATGTTGTTGCTCAGAAAAACATTTTCCAAAGAGAGAGAGAAGTCCTTCATCAGGACTTGTTCGACAGAGATCTCATCATAAGGAAGTATCAGGATGCACAAAAGGTGCATGAGAAAGTAAACACCCAGATTGGCAGAAGAGGTTTAGGGTTCACAGATGTTGACCCTTATACTGGAAGCAAAATAAATCATTCTTTAGAAAACATCTTCTGTCTTGGAAATTTTTTGAAACCAAGTCTTCCAAATCTAATTTCTACGTTTAAGAGGCGCAGAACCTCTGAAGGATCACATCTGAGGAATCCTCTGAGGATTTCTAGTGTTTGTTATGAAAACAACACTCTATCATCATCACCCTCTGAAAAGAGGAAATTCATTCCAAAGAAATATTTGTCTCAAAAACAAATAGGACTTTTCAAATTTGGCCATCCAGAGACACAAACCCAAATGGCCTTTGTGTGCTTGATGACTCTTGAGAATGAGTTGTCCTCTGAGGCACCTGAGTTTGTGCCAACCTCTGTGGAAGAAAAACTATTCAAAATCTTTCTTGAAAATAACCTAAAAAAACCCTATGGAAACCATTTCTATGATCATCTTGATACAACCTCATTGTTGCATAATATCTTTTAGCAAGACTTGTTGGAGTGCTTAAATATTCCTAAAGTGATTCCTTGTGTTCTTAAAAGTTTAAATATTCCAAAGGACACTAGTGATAGACAAAGCAACACATGTACAAAAAATCATGCCTCCATCCACAGAGACTTCCTTGACTCAGACTCTGAGTCAGAGACTGAGTCATCCTCTATAGATGATGAGACTAGTTATGTGGAACAAGGAATAGTTCCCTGTAAACTAGAGGAAGGTAAACTTCCCTCTGGCATTCTTAAATGAATGGTTGCTCCAAAGAGGAGATCTACAGGGATTCCTATTTGTCCTGACTTCCTGGACATGTGTCTGCAAGCTAAAACCTCTGTAGAGCTTGAAAAGGTGAACAAAGAAAAGTTTCTGTCAACCCAACATCTCAAAGCTCTCAAATCAACTAAACATTATTAAGACAAGCTCACTTGGCAACAGAAGGAAAAATGGCCCAAAATTAACAAACTTCATACTTCTGTGGTAGTATGTGCAAGGAAGGAAAATCTAAGAGAGATAGTACATCCAAAAAGCTATCCAAGAGGATATTTTGCCAAAACTCAATCTAAATTAGACAAATATTTCTGTAAAAATAAACCCAAGTCTAAAAGGGGTTGTTGTAAACAAAGCTCTGTACCTGTCACATTTCTCACCCTAAGCATTTGAATGCCAAATTCAAGGGTGGGAAAGGACAAAATGGTACCTCTGCTACTGAGGATAAAACCAAAACAAAGAGTGTTAAGGCATCTCTAAAGTCCCCTAACAAGAATGGACCCATTTGGCAATGGGTACCTAAAACTCTTTAATCTGTCTACAGAAGAAGAAGTGTATACCTATTTGGTACCTAGACTCCGGGTGCTCTAGGCATATGACTGGGGACAGAGGGTTTCTCACCTCATATAAAGAAAAACTTGGAGGTGGTTCAGTGACCTTTGGAGATGATCGAAAGGGACAAATCATGGGCTATGGAGTCATAGCTAAGGAGTACATTGAAGTCTGCAAAGTTGCATATGTGGATGGCCTAAAGCACAACCTTCGGAGTGTTAGCCAACTTTGTGATAATATCTTCGATGTTATGTTCAAAGAAAAATATTGCTCTCTGTTGAAAGCTGACATAGGCATAGAGCTTCTGCGACCCAACCGAAGAGGTGATTTGTATCTCATGAACTTCAAGCAAACCAACAAAGAAGAAAGACTTTGCTTGGTATATAAGAAAAATGAGGAAGCATGGCTTTGGCACAACAAGTTCTGCCACCTAAACTTTCACACACTTGACAAACTTGTAAAGATGAATTTGGTAATTGGTATACCAAGTATAAAATTCGACAGAGATCATCTATGCTCTGCTTGCGAAATGGGCAAACTCAAAAGGCTTGCCCATAAGAGCAAGTCGTACATATCCTATACAAGGCCTCTACAAATGCTGCACGTAGACCTCAATGGTTCCATTTCAGTGTAGAGCCTTGGAGGGAAGAAGTACACCCTTGTACTTATTGATGAATTTTATAGGTTTACTTGGGTGGAATTCATCCGAAAGAAATCAGATGTCCCAATACTACTAATCAATCTCTTAAAGAGAATTCAAGTTCTTTATGATTGAAGAGTATACAGATTACGAAGTGACAATGGCACAGAGTTCAAGAACTCAACCATTGAAGCTTATCTATCGACATAAGGCATATCTCAAAACTTCTCAGCTGCAAGGACTCCACAACAAAATGGTGTTGTTGAACGCAAGAACAGAACACTTGTGGAAGCCGCGAGAACGATACTCACTGCCTCAAGACTACCTATTTCTTTTTGGGCAGAAGCCATATCTACAACATGCTTCACTCAAAATAGATCATTAATTGTAAAGAGGCATGTTAAGACCCCATACCATCTACTTCGTGAAAGAAAGCCAAACACAAAATACTTTCACTTTTTCGGTTGCAGGTGCTTTGTGTTAAACGATAGAGAACAGATTGGGAAATTTAGTCCCAAAGCGGATGAGTCAAAATTTGTTGGCTACTCATCCAACTCCAAAACTTACAGAGTCTTTATGCTTAACTCAAAACATATACTTGAAAGTGTTAATGTTTCATTTGATGACTCTTTCCAGATGACTTCTGAGCAAATCAGCTCAGGACTCAAGCTGCAAGATGAAGCCTCTGGTGATGCATAAAAAACAAATAAACTTCAACATTTGTTTGATGATGAAGGAACCTTTGAAGGTGATCGTAGATCCTTTGAAGCTGAAACCTCTGAGGACCTAACTGGTACATCCCTGACAGGACCTAGTGCTACTTCTCCTTCTTCTACTAACATTGTAGGACCACAAGTCGAGGGGGAGCACACAGAGACTGATGACCAAGGATCTAGGCTCAACCAGGTAAATGATCATCTTCCAACAATATCAGAGGAATCCACATCAGAGCAACCATAGAGCTCAAATCAAGCAACAACAGAGCTCTCAACTTCAACACAAGGAGCACAACTTGGTAAGCACAAACGATCCTCCTTCTGAAGTGGAAGAGGATCAAGAACAAAAAACCTCTCTACATGGTGAAATAGAAGGTTCTAGTGATCACCGTCCTCACATGACTAAGTGGACCAAAAGTCATCCTCAGAACCAAATCATTGGAGATCCTTCCGTAGGTGTAAAAACTCGCTCTGCTACGACAAATTTTTTTCTTTTTACAAACTTTGTCAGTATCATCGAGCCCAAGAAGGTCTCAGAAGCTCTTAAAGACCCCAAATAGATAGAGGCTATGCAAGAGGAGCTTCTTCAGTTTGAATGCAACAAGGTATGGACCCTAATGCCTCTGCCAAAAGGTAAATCGCAATAGGGACCAAATAGGTCTTTAGGAACAAAAAGGATGAGGACGGGGTAGTGATAAGGAACAAATCAAGATTGGTGGCAAAAGGCTATTGTCAAGAAGAGGGCATCGACTACGAAGAAACCTTTGCCCCTGTGGCTAGGCTAGTGGCTATAAGGATATTCCTTGCATTTGCAGCCCACAGAGGTTTCAAGGTGTACCAAATGGATGTCAAGTCAGTCTTGTTAAATGGACAAATACAAGAAGAAGTCTATGTACAACAACCACCAGGATTTGAGAGCTCGAAGTATCCATACCACGTCTACTTCTTAGACAAGGCTTTGTATGGTCTGAAACAAGCCCCTAGAGCCTGGTATGAGCGACTCTCCAATTTCCTTCTTGCGAATGGTTTATGTTAAGACACAGTCTCATTGGATTCAAGATCATCCAATCTGAAGATCGCAATCTGAAGCTAAAGCCGAAACGTCGACTCTCGATATTAAAGTCTATGTCGTTTGTAATAAATGTCAATGTAATTGTTTGTTTATTATATTAGTTAACTTAGTTTAAATATCTATTTCTAATAGATATTAGATCTAGTTTATCATAGTTAGATAAAGTTAACTTGGTTAGTTATTATCTAAGTTAGTTAGTTAGATAGAATATCTAAATGTTAGATATTAAGTTAGTTTTATTGTTTTATAATGCAACTTGTTGTTGCAAGTTGTAGGAAGTGTGTTAGACACACTAAGATTAGATATTTTGTGTATCTCTCAATCTCTCTAACAATTAGATAATATAATCACATACAAACACACTCAAAAAGGTGTATTAGAGAGAAAAACAGAGAACACAAATCCAAGCTTGAATCTGATCAACCTTGTAACCATTTGTTATAATCAATACAGGTTGGTAATCTTATTGTGTTGTTAATCTAAGAACTTGATATTAGTATTGTTGGACCGACACTTGGTATCAGAGCCTGATTAAGATCAAATCAAGTTTTTCTAAAAATGACCCTGTGTTCTTGTTTGGAAATCGATTTTGAGTGTTTAAGGTGTTAAAATCTATCAGGTTGTGATCGATTAGCATGCTAGATAGAGTTGTTGTTGTTTGATTTCATTTTAAATCATCTATCGAGTTCCATTTTGTGATTTTAGTGAAGAAACAGTCGAAAGCTTTAAGTCACTGTGCTATCAAATTAATTTCGAAAAAGTGTGTGTTATTGAGATCGTGTGCTTACAATCAGTTCTAGAAGTGTTTCTAGACATAAGGGTAGTGTTTTGGTACTGCTAATCGTTTCAGGATCAAGTTCTAGTCGATTTTCGAAGTTTAAGGACGAACATACGCAAAGCAGAAGAAGAACACACGCAAAGTCCAACTTTGCGCGTCTCACATCAAACGCAAAGTCCCACTTTGCGCGTCCCAAGTGAAACGCAAAGTCCCACTTTGCGAGTCTCAAGTGAAACGCAAAGCCAACTTTGCGCTCCTCAAAGCAAACGCAAAGCATCTCAAAACTCCACTTCTCGGATCCAAAGCCACACGCAAACCTCAGAAACGCAAACCTCACGCCTTTGTCTTCATCTCTTCAAACGCAAACTATACTTTGCGCTTCCAACTAGACCCGCAAACCTCAACTTTGCGCTTCCAACTAGACCCGCAAACCTTAACTTTGCGCTTCCCACTTGAAACGCAAATCTCACTTTGCACACTTAGAATTTTTTTTTTCTGAGAATTTTTCGAAACTGTAATAGGGTCTGTAATAGGGACCCCCGTGCTAAGTCTGCCTAGGGGGACAAAATTTCTTGTGTGATCAAATTTTATCTGGACTTATAATCAATACAGAATGACATGCAGAGAAGCCTTCGCAATAGGAACTGACACCAAGCCACCAGTTCTCTTCAAAGAAGAATACGAACAGTGTAAGGATCGGTTTCTGAACTTCATTGACAGACATGAGCTGGGTGAGTTCATCAGGACATCTATTGAAGAAGGGGTTATGAAACCAGTCATAACAACTCATGTAGTTGGAAATGTGTCGACTGAAGTTGAACTTAAGTTTCATGAGCTAGAAGATGATAACCTTAGAAGAGCCAAAGGCGACAGATTAGCTAAGTCATACATTTTACAAGGAATTCCAAATGAAATATACGTAAAGATTGACAGCTACAAGGCCTCCGGCAAAGAAATGTGGGATCAGCTTGAAAAGATGATGCTGGGTTCAAAAGTTGGAAATCAGCTGAAAATCTCCAACTGCCTAAATAACTATGAAGAATTTAGAGGCAGAGTGGGAGAAACTTTAGAAGAAACCTATGACAGGTTTGTGACTTTGCTGAACGAACTTAGCAAGAACAAAGTCCACAAATCTCAAATTGAGCTGAACGTCAAGTTCCTGAGCATTGTTCAACCAGAATGGAAAAGATTTGCAAGACAGATGAAGCAGATCAAAGACTTGAATGAGATTCCACTTCACGAGGTGTATGAAACCCTCCGTCAGAATGAAGAAGAGGTGGATGAAATTCTAGCTGAGAATAGACAGAGAGGAAAGACAGTTGATGACACAGTCGCTCTTGTTGTTAGGAAGAAGAAGAATAAGACGATTGTGTACGAATCAGATGAAGATGAAGCTCATGCAAACTCTGACACAGATGAAAATGATCAGCTGAAGCAAGCAATGATGATGCTGACAAATGCTTTTCAGAAAAGATTCTACAAAAAGCCAACATAAAACAGTCATAGGTACTCATCTGGTCCGAACAACTACATCCACAAGGAAAGGGTTGAAGGAAGCAGATATGAAGGAAAGAGATTTGAAGGGAAGAGAAGCAGATATGAAGGAAAGAGATTTGAAGGGAAGAGAACAGAGGAAAGGAAGCCTGAAGAGAGAAGGTATCAGCCTGAAGGGAAGAGATTAGAGGAGAGAAATCCGAAAGAGAGAAAGTTCAAAGCTGAAGGATCCAGTCAGACAGAGCCACCAACGTGCTACAACTGTGGCAAAACTGGTCATTATGCCAGAGACTGCCGAAGGCCAAAAGTCAGAAACTCCGACTACTACAAGAACAAGATGCTTCTTGCAAAGCAACAGGAGGCTGGCAAGGCACTGATGGCTGAGGATGAATACTGGCTCGATCACTCAGATGATGTAGAAGAGGATGAAGAAAAAGATGAAGCCGTCAACATGTGCTTGATGGGCCAAATAGAATCAGATGCTGAAGCTGATTCAGACAATGAAGAAGAAGAGGTATGTAATCTATCAGATTTAGATTTCATGAATAAAATGCATGCCATGAGTTTAAAACAAAAAGAGTTAGAATCTAATCTTGAGCAAGAAAATGGTGTCATAACTGACAAAAACCAATTGATACAGAAACTTAGCAATGAAATTGCTGAGAAGAAAGTATTAATTGAGGTTTTACATAAAGATAATGACACCAACGCTAAGGAAAAGACAATAATTCTTAAAGAGAATTATGATCTTAAGTCTAAACTGCTAAAAGGTGAAATAGATTTATATGAGCTTACAAATTTGCATGCTTCTTGTACCAAAGAAAACTTTTCTTTACTTGGAAAATTAAAAAGTTTGGAAGAGAAGTTATATAAAATGGGTCAAACTGAACAGACTATTTTTCTGAACAAACCCAAAGAGGAAATAGAGAGATGGGGAATCAGTTATAAGAATCCTCACTATCTACAAAAGGGGATGTCTGAAGTGCCAGGACTTTATGATCATCTTTCCAGAATCCCTGAATTTAAAACTTTCTGGACTAAACTATCAAAAGAGGATGAAGCCAATGAAACGGAAAATTTGTTGAAATCAGCTAAAGTTCATCTTCCATTTAATTATGCGAAGACGAATAATAGTTATAATGAAAGTCCAATATATCAAAAGAAGAAAACTCTTTCGAGTGATTTCTTTCCAAGTTATTCTGAAAAAGAAATGGAGGCGAAGCCTATTCAAGGTAAACTATATGTCCCTCCTCTCGTTTTAGAAAGTAAAATTTCTGAACTCGAGAATTCTTTGTCAGATGAAAGACTTTTGATGAATATTGAGCAAAAAGTTTTTTCAACTCTGTTTTCAAATTCTGTTATTTCTAAGGCTTCAAACTCTAAAGATATGTTTGGTTCATCAAATAAAGGATTTGATTTTCTGAACTCTAACGGTGGTTTAGATAATTGTTCTGAACAATTTGACTTTAATGCAAAACTTTCTAACCATTCATCTTTTGTTTAAGAAAACTTTGAGAAAAACCAGTATGCCTGTTAATAGTGCAAAATCAACGAAAGTTTTCGTTGATAAATCAGTCTCTGTGAAAGCTAAGAGTGATAAAGGTAAGAATATATCTCAGCATTCACAGAAACCGAACATTACTGGTAATTCTAAGAAAGAGCAATCGCTTGTTGCTCCAAGGTCTAACTCACCAGTTTCACATGTTTCAGATCTGAGCAAGCAAAGGCCAGAAGTAAATTCTCAATGGCAACCGAAACGGAAGCTTGACAATACCGTTTTATCGTTTAGTAGTGTTAATTGTAGTAAGACTTCACTTAGTAAAGATGTCTTAATTGTTGATGTTGCTCTTTTAAACTCAAAACTTGCTGTTTCTCGTAAACAATATACAATAAAGCAATTATTTCAGTTATCTTTATCTGCTAGAAAGTCTTCTATTTATGATAAACATGTTTCTATCTCTTGTCAAGATTCTGGAGATTGGTTTGGAAATTACCATGTGCATTCATATCATACTAATCCTTCTCATACATTTCAAAAGAAAAGAGGACCCAATTTGAAATGGGTACCAAAATCTTGTGCTAACACAGAATGACCCAAATTCCAGTGGGTACCTAAGGCTAAATCTGTGTTGCAGGCATACAAAGCTTAGAGAGAGATCGACTTCTGATTATGTACAGATCAGGACTCGTTCTTCAATGTCAAAATAGGTTTTTGGATAATGCAGTTCAAAACCCGAACATCAAAGTCAAAATAGGTTTTTGGATAATGCAGTTCAAAACCCGAACATCAAATTCAAAATAGGCTTTTGAACAAATCAGTTCAAGACCCGCACTTCGATAATCAAAGTGATTATTCCAATGTTGTCATACAAATCTCTAAATTTGTAATTTCTCTTATGCAGACTAGTCATACATGGTTCTTGGACAGCGGATGTTCCAAGCACATGACAGGGCAAAAAGAGATATTGTCCAATTTTAAAGACAAATATTGCGGAACAGTCAGATTCGGCAACGACCAGTTTTCATCAATCATGGGATATGGTGATGTACAACATGACAATGTCACGATCAAGAAGGTGAGCTATGTAGAAGGCTTACGACACAACTTGTTCAGTATAGGCCAGTTCTGTGACAAAGACTTAGAGGTCAACTTCAAAGCCAAGAGATGTTTAGTTCGCAATGAAGAAGGCGAAGAACTCTTGGTCGGTACTCGAGAATCAGACCTCTACACAATCAATTTATCAAATGTCCAGACTGACAAGCAAGTTTGTCTACTGACGAAAGCATCGATGCAACAAAGTTGGTTATGGCATCGAAGGCTCTCTCACCTCAACTTCCGGTACATCAACAATCTGGTCAGTGGAAAGCTCGTCAAAGGACTTCCAGAGCTCAGGTATGAAAGAGAACATCTTTGTGCAGCTTGTGAAAAGGGCAAGATAAAGAGGGCACCTCATAAACCAAAGCCTGAACCAAGTACAAGCGCTCCGTTAGAGTTATTGCATATGGATCTATGCGGTCCGATGCAAACTCAGAGTCTAGGCGAAAAGAAGTACATACTCGTGATCGTGGACGATTACTCGCGATACACATGGGTCAAGTTTCTACGTTCAAAGGATGAGACACCTGATATTCTCATCACTTTCCTAAAGACGACCCAGGTGAATCTGCAGAAACCGGTCAAGTTTATACGAACAGATAACGGCACAGAGTTCAAGAACAACAAAGTTGAAGAATATCTCGAATCTGTCAGGATTTCACATCAATACTCTGCTGCTCGTACGCCTCAACAAAATGGAGTGGTTGAAAGAAGAAATCGAACGCTAGTCGAGGCTACTCGTACTATGCTAAGTCACTCTGACTTACCTCTATTTTTGTGGGCAGAAGTTGTATCGACCGCATGCTACACACAGAATCGCTCCATGGTACATCGAAGATTCAAGAAGACTCCTTATGCGTTAATCAACAACCGAACACCGACAATCAAATATTTCGATATATTTGGGTGTAAGTGTTTCATTTTAAACGATAGGGAGAGTCTAAATAAGTTTAGTGCTAAAGCGGATGAAGGAATCTTCATTGGCTATTCCTCGACATCAACTGCATTCCGTGTTTATCTAAAGAAGTCAAAGACGGTGATTGAAAGCATCAATGTCTCATTTGGTGAAGAAATGGCTTCCGAACAACAACGCTCAGAACCCGTTATAACAGGAATACTAGCTTCTGGGCAAATCAGTTCAGGACCTATGTCTCAACAGAATAAATCAGACGAAGCTTCAACTTCTACTAACCATTTATCTGATTTAGATTTATTATTTGAATTGTTTTATGATGAGTTTCTTGGATCTAATGTAAAGAAATATGTTATGGTTGAAAGGATGGAAGACTTAACGACTACTCATCCAACCAGTTCAGATGACTCTATTGAATCCAACGCCCCGATTAAACAAGAGATTCCAATTCAAATGCCGACTCCAACAGTTGAAGAAGTGACAAATGATAAAGAGACAGAAGTAGCTGAAACAGTAGGAGATACTTTACAGATCAATCTACAGCCAGATCAAGCTGTACCTGCTGAGCCTTCTGAACCTGCCACTTCAACTGAAACCATCAATCCTCCTGAACAAACCGAAGAAGGTGCAAGTGGATTTGTAGATGATACAACTGACATACAGTCATCTAATCCACTACCTCATGAAAATAAATGGACCAAAGAACACCCGCTAAGCTAGATCATTGGCGATCCATCAAAACCGGTGCAAACTAGGTCAGCATCAATGAACATGTGCATGCATGACTCCTTTCTGAGCAAGTTTGAGCCAACACGTGTATCAGAGGCACTTTCTGATCCAGAATGGGTGATCTCTATGCAAGAAGAGCTAAATCAGTTCGATGCACTTCAAGTTTGGAGACTCGTACCAAAGCCGAAAGGTAAAACCATTATAGGTACGAAATGGGTTTTCAAGATAAAGAAACACGAAGATGGTACCGTTATCCGAAACAAGGCAAGACTAGTAGCCAAAGGATATAGACAAGAGGAAGGAATAGACTATGACGAAACATATGCTCCTGTGGCGCGATTAGAGGCAATCAGAATGTTTCTAGCCTACGCAGCCCACAAGAACTTCACGGTCTTTCAAATGGACGTGAAGACAACATTCCTAAATGGAATTCTGAAGGAGGAAGTCTACGTCTCTCAGCCAGAAGGTTTTGTCAATCAAGAGAAGCCGAATCATGTTTACATTCTCGACAAAGCGCTCTACGGTCTGAAACAAGCACCTCGAGCCTGGTATGATGTCCTTTCCACTTTTCTAGTCAAGTCTGGGTTTTCAAAAGGAACGGTAGATACCACTTTGTTTATCAAAAAGGAAAAAGGCGATATCATTTTAATTCAAATCTATGTAGATGATATTATCTTTGGTTCTACAAATACTAAGTACTGTAAGAATTTTGCAAACCTTATGGTGTCTAGATTTCAGATGAATTTGATGGGAGAGATGAATTTCTTTCTTGGTTTTCAAGTAAAACAATTTTCATCGGGTATTTTTATCAATCAATCAAAATACATTAGGGATATTCTTCGGAAGTTCCAAATGGAAAATTCAAAACCGATTGGTACCCCAATGGCACCAGGCACTAAGATTGGCACTGATCCTTCGGGAAAGGCTGTTGATGTTAGGACTTATCGAGGGATGATAGGTTCTTTAATGTATCTTACGTCGAGTAGGCCAGATATAATGTTTTCAACATGCTTATGTGCAAGATATCAGGCCAATCCTAAAGAAATCCATATGTCTGCTGTGAAGTGCATATTTAGGTATCTAAAGGGCACTGCAGATCTTGGTCTGTGGTATCCTAAAGATACTAGTTTTAAACTAACAGCCTACACAGATGCAGATCATGCAGGTTGTATGTTAGACAGAAAGAGCACGTCGGGACATGTACAGTTCCTCGGTGACAAACTAGTAAGTTGGGCATCGAAGAAGCAACTTTGTGTTTCAACCTCCACGGCCGAAGCAGAATATGTAGTTGCTGCTAGCTGCTGTTCTCAGGTCTTATGGATGAGAACTCAATTGCGCGACTATGGTTTTCACTTCAACAAAATCCTGATATACTGTGACTCCAAGAGCGCCATCGCAATATCAGCAAATCTTGTTCAACACACCAAGACTAAGCACATAGACGTCAGGTATCACTTTATTAAAGATCATGTTGAAAAAGGAACAATTGAACTTTTCTTTGTAAAAACTGATTATCAACTTGTCGATTTGTTCACCAAACCCTTAGACGAAAAGAGGTTCAACTTTCTTATCTCTAAGCTTGGTATGCTAAATCTTAAAATCTAATCAGTAGTTACCTATAATAGTTTTCTAAATTCTTAACTCTGATTGATATCTGCACTTCTATATAATGTTCAAAATCTAAGGGGGAGAATGAGAAGAAATTGACTAGTGGTCAATATTACTTCGAGGGGGAGCTCATAAAATTTTGCATGTACCTTTTAATGCCAAATTTATTTTGTATTGCAAGAATTTAGGGGGAGCTCTTCAAGACAAAGGGGAGTACGGAGATGACTTCTGATTATTTCTGATCAGAACTCGTACTTTAAATAGTTTTACTGCTTTTTGTATTTTCAATTTAAGTGAATAAATTTTACTTTGACTTGACTTAAGACTTTTGCAGAAGTTTGAGAGAAGCTTAAAAGATCATATCTTTATGACTTTAAGCTTAGCTTCATGAGATGTAAGATCATACGTTCAGGTATTATCCTTTATCTTAATCTCATATATGGTTGAAAGAAGGATGTCAGGATCGAATTCTCAACAAGAATTAATTCTCAGAAACAATATCAAAGAAGTTTGCGGAATAACACTTTGATATTTAATCAAACAGGAAATCAAAACAGAATATAATCAACAAACTGTAAACTTGTATTGAAAGCTTTGAAGTTACAAGATTACACACTCAACCTCAATATTGATGAACAGGCTCACCAATACGAATTCTACTTCTCTAGAATTAGGATCTATGCCTTGAGG
The DNA here is from genome assembly GCA_954870635.1 of Arctium minus. Taxonomy (NCBI): domain Eukaryota; kingdom Viridiplantae; phylum Streptophyta; class Magnoliopsida; order Asterales; family Asteraceae; genus Arctium; species Arctium minus. The sequence goes on along the minus strand of OX941080.1, from coordinate 35,897,826 downwards.
TTGATTTTCTCTCTAAAAGAATGAATTACCCACAAAATTCTCTTCTATCTATTCTATACATATACTAGTCAAAAGATAATTACAATAATTAAACAAATCTTCAGTATATCTTCCATGTATATCTCAAAGCTTCCATAATCTTCAAATTATCCAGCTGTCATTCTTTCCATCCGAATCTCTTAAGCAGCACTAACCATGATCAACAGCATTAACTTCTTCTAGCAGCATTAACTACTAAGCAGCACTAACTACTAGCAGTACTAACTAGCTAAGCAGTACTAACTTTGTTCAAGCAGCACTAACTTTGACTAGCAGTATTAATAGTACTAGCAGTAGTAACACTCAACAGTACTAACCTTTAAGTCTTCTAGCAGTAGTAACTTTGAACCAGCAACATTAACCATACTTGAGTTTTTCTTCAGTTCCCAACAATCTCCCCCTAACTTGACTTTTAAGAAAAGAAGTCAAGTTCTTCAGAATTAATCTTCAAGATGCTTTCAACACCTCTGATTCAATTTCCCAAATTTGGATCTAGGCCCAAACTTTTATTTACAGTTCTTCTCACCACAATCTTGGCCATCTTGAATCCTTTGTACAAACCAGTGTAGCTTTAAGCATCCCTTCTAACTTCTCCTTGCTATGCTCATAGATTTTGTCCACCAGGTAGTATTCATGATAACAATTGTCAATAGTAATCATGTATACTCCACAGTTTTCAAACAGTATCCATTTGTCAATCTTCTTGAATATGAACTCATGCATATGATCTTTAATCCTATGGTGCACTCTTTCAGGCTCAAACATCATGCACAAGTATTCCAATGTCACTTTGAGAAGATTCTCTTCAGAACCTTTCAACACAGGTTCATAAAGTTTCATCCCAACTTTATATAGTTCTTCCATATCAGCTCTTGAACAACTTCTGATGACTTTCCCCCATGTTGAATAAGTTTCAAATGAACCATCAGCTCTCTTGATTCTGAAGAAATTCTTTCCATTGTCTCTCAAAATATCCCAGAAGATGATCTCTGGAGCTTGCATAGAGATTGGAAAAGCTTTCAAAGGTTCCACTATTGTCATGTACGGATCCATACTTTCATCTGTTTGCTTAGTGACCTGCTCTGGACTCTGTACTGGCTCTGTTGGGGATGTGACTGAAGGTTCTGCTTCCTTTTCAGTTTCTTCCACCCTAGGCCTTTTCAACTGCCTTTTTGGAGCAATTGATTTCACTCTTTTTCCAGACTTGGCTTCTATACCAACATTTCCAGGTTCTTCCTTCTTCTCTTCTGCTTCTTCTTTGGAAGGTGTGGTTTCCTCAGGGAATGGTTGTTGGATGTTGAGATCATGTCTCTCTTTCATCCTTCTCTCAGCCTCCTCCCTTTGTACTGAATCCCCTTGAAGCTTGGCCATTTCCTTGTTATACAACTCTTCAATCTGAGAGAATGCCATGTGGGTAAACATCTCCCCCTTAACACCAATTGCACCTTTCAGGAAGTTTATCATTTTTCTTCTTTCCTGATTGGCCAAAAATGTCTTGGAGGGTTGTCTTTTCTGCTTTTATTTCTGAATTGACATCTTCTTAACTTGGAGTTTCTTGGCCTGAGTTGTTGTCTGAGCTGCTTCTTTCAAACTCTTTTGGTATTCTGCATTTAACTTCTTGGCCATTATCCTTGCAAGCTCTCTATCAGTTTCTGTTTGAAATTGCTCCTCTTTTTCCATTTGCTCTTGAAGCTGCTTTGCCATCTCCTCATCCATTTCAATCTGACTCCTCTTCTTTGAAGGTTGTTCAGGTTCAATCATCTTTCCTTTTCCTTTTATATCCTCCTTCATTTTCTTCTTTTGAGGTTCTCCTTCATTGATGACCACTCCTTTGGCCTTTTGAGTAGCCTTAGGAGTGTCATTCTTTGCTTTTACTAAAGTCTCTGCTATCTCCATTTCTTCCACAGAGAGCCCTATTTTTGCTGCTTCAGTTTCTGCTGCTACTTTTACTTCAGCAGCAGTAACTGTTTCTGTTTCCATCTCTTCCTCTGTCTCCCCCTCAACTTCAGCTTTCTTTTCAACAGTTTCCCCTTCATGCTTCTCCCCCTTGTTGAAAGAATCTTGAACTTTGTCCCTCTTTTTGAGTACAAACTGTTTCCTTCTTTTCTTTTGAACTAGCCTGGTCACCAGCTTCTTCAATTTTTCAATCTGGACTTGTTGTGACAGGATCACCAGCTTCATCTCCTCTATTTCTTTTCCTTGTTTCAGAACATCTAGGTTGATGTTACCCATTGCCTCCATCAATTCATCATAGGTATATCTGTCCTCACCTTCTCCAGGAGTGTTACCCCCTATTGAAGGATCATGGGATCTTTTATTAGTGGAAGTCTTCTGCCTAGCAGAAGCCCTGTCCACCCCTGTGGTTTCTTGGCACCAGGGACCTTCAAATGATTGCTCATTCAAAGTTGCCATGGGGGAGGTCTTATTGATGTTACCACTTTCCTCCTCTGTGCTAGCAGGAGTAGTGGCAGCCTCATCACCCATATGCTCTACCTCCTCCTCAGAGAGCACCTCCTTTGGGTTGGGAGACACCCTTGTGGTTTCCCTTTGAATATTCTCTAGGGGAGAATTCTCCCTTAGAGGGCTTAAAGGCTGAGAGGGTAATGGTACAAGAAGGGAAGGAGCCTTCTTTACCTGTTTTCTCTTGTAAGTTTGGGTGATAGGAGAGGTTGGTTTTTCAAGAAGGGACTGGGGAATTGATTTGGAGAGGGAAGGTTGGGCTTGGCTAGCAGTGGGTTGGTCTAATGGGGGCCTTGACCCTGCTGCCATACCTTCATTGGTTTGGGACACCACCATCATTGTAGAGAACAATGGGGTGTCAACTCCTTCAGAGTCCCCAGCAGATCTTCTCATATTTGAGAAAACCTTGCCTTTGGGGGGTTTAGGTACATATACCCCAACAGGTTGAGGTATATCCGTCAATTCATGAGTAATGACTTCTTGAACAAACCTGGGATACATAAAGAAGCTCTTTTTGTTTCCCATGTTTGAGACAAGATCACTGAAAATCATTTTAGAAAAATTATACTTTCTGGCAGTGGCCAAGCACACCAAAGCATAAGCAATAGTGCTGCTGAACTCACTCCATCCAGTAGTCTTTTTGGAGATACAATGCATAAGAGTATGGACAAAGAAACGCCATTGGGGTGAAAATTTTGCTTTAGAGAATTTGAAAACTCCCAATGGGCCTCCATACCCCATTCTTGTAAGATTTGAAAACAGTTCATCATTTGGGATAGAGGTTATACCAGAGGCATCGTCTAGACGTAGACTGATGCGAATAACCTCTTCAGTAACCGTGAGTGATTGATCACAGATTCTTGTCTTGATCATCTGCACACCATTCTCAACAACAATGGTTGCATTAGCCCAGAACTGCCTTTGATGCTCGATATAGATTGTAGGGGATACAATAAGAGCATGAGCAATGTGGCTTGACTTGAGGAAATCCACAATCTGATGAAATCCTGCAGCTTGCTTTGGTTTTTGTAGCATCGCAATCTCATTGTGCTCGTCAATGAAAGTCATTGATGCCATTGATCTTAGTGAAAAGCTTGCCTGAAGACTTCGAACTTGAGAGAGAAAAGGTTTAGAGCACAAGAGAACAGTATGCAAAGAGTCGTTATGAACTTTTAGGCGGGCAAAGAGTATTTATAGTATTCGGAACATAAGCAGTATTAACCTAGAGCAGTATTAACTACTAGCAGTATTAACTAACTAGCAGTATTAACTACGAGCAGTATTAACCACTAGCAGTATTAACTGAAAGCAGTAGTAACTACTAGCAGTATTAACCACTGAAAGCAGTATTAACCACTAGCAGTATTAACTGAAAGCAGTAGTAACTACTAGCAGTATTAACCACTGAAAGCAGTATTAACCACTAGCAGTATTAACTGTAAGCAGTAGTAACTACTAGCAGTATTAACCACTGAAAGCAGTATTAACCACTAGCAGTATTAACTGAAAGCAGTAGTAACTACTAGCAGTATTAACCACTGAAAGCAGTATTAACCACTAGCAGTATTAACTGAACTTACTCCTTTTAAGCCTGCTAAACACTGAGTACTGCTATGCATATCCTGAAAAAGAAGATTAGTAACACCAAGAATAATATACAGGTATAAAACCACTTTTTGAGAAGGGGATTATTCAGAGTTTGATCATTCCCACACTTGTTATCAAGAAAGTGAATCTACCCACATCAAAAGCTTTAGTGAATAGATCAGCAAACTGATTATCAGTGTGAACTTTGACAACTTGAATAAGTTTCTTTTCATTACAATCTCTTATAAAGTGATACCTGATCTCAATGTGCTTTGTTTTTTAGTGCTTGACTGGATTATTCACAATGCTAATAGCACTGCTGTTGTCAATAAAGATTGGAGTGTGTAGAAAGGTTACCCCATAATCCAACATTTGATTCTGAATCCATAAGACTTGAGAACAGCAACTTGCAGCTGCTATGTACTCTGCCTCTGTTGTAGATGTGGATACTGTGGTTTGTTTCTTGCACTGCCATGAGACTAGTCTAGCACCCAAAAACTGACATCCTCCAGAAGTAGATTTTCTGTCCAAGTTTGCCCCACCTAGATCACTGTCTGAGTATGCTATTAGGTCAAAGGGTGAGTCATGAGGATACCAAAGTCCCAATCTGGGTTGCCCTTTGATATATCTGAATATCCTCTAAACAGCTTGAAAGTGGGATTGCTTTGGCCTAACTTGGAATCTTGCACATACACAGACTGGAAACATTATATCTGGCCTTGATGCTGTGAGATACATGAGAGAGCCAATCATAGATCTGTAATGATGCACATCTATATCCTCCCCCTCAGGATCTGCAGATATTTGCTTGTGTGTTTCCATAGGTGTGCTTGCAGGTTTTGACTCTGAGAAACCAAACTTGGTTAGAATGTCCTGCACATACTTGGATTGACAGATGAAGATTCCATCTGACTTTTGTTGAACTTGGAGTCCAAGGAAGAAAGTAAGTTCCCCCATGGAACTCATTTTGAACCTTTGATGCATTAAATCCTCAAACTCCTTGCACAAGTTGTTTCTTGTAGATCCAAAGATAATGTCATCAACATAGATTTGTACCAGCAAGATATCCTTCTTCTTTCTCTTGATAAATAGAGTCTTATCAATGACTCCTCTTTCAAAGTCATTTTCCAAGAGATAGGATGACAGAGTGTCGTACCATGCTCTTGGAGCTTGATGTAGTCCATAAAGTGCTTTCTTTAATTTGTATACCCTGTCTGGATAGCTTGGGTTTTCAAACCCTGGTGGTTGACAGACATATACTTCTTCTTCAATTGACCCATAGAGAAAAGCACTTTTTACATCCATTTGATAGACTTTGAAATTCATGTAAGAAGCATAGGCTAGAAATAGTCTGATTGCTTCTATTCTAGCCACAGGTGCAAAAACTTCTTCATAATCTATACCCTCTTCTTGAGTATATCCTTGAGCCACCAGCCTTGCTTTGTTCCTTATGACAATACCTCTTTCATCTCTCTTGTTTCTGAAAATCCACTTTGTGCCAATTGCTCTGTGACCTTTAGGAAGGTCTACTAGATCCCATACATCTTGTAGCTTGAACTGTAACAGTTCCTCTTGCATTGCTTCTATCCAGCTAGATTCTTTCATAGCATCATGTGCCTTTTTAGGCTCAAGCTGTGATAGAAAACAAGAAAGCACTGTATGCTGTTGATCTTGCATTTCCTGAAGCCTGCTTTGATGTCTAGTCATCATAGGAGAAGAGATATCTCCTATTACCAGCTGTGGAGGATGATTCTTTTGAACTCTGGTGTTATGACTAGGTTCTCCATTTAGTCCAACCTCAAGATTGGATTCATGCAACTCAACTGAAGTGTTTTCAGATGCCACTTCATTGTTTTCTTGAGTCTCCTCATCTCTAGTTTCTTCTTCACTCTGACTTGGTCCAGAAAATGATTCCTTTTCACAGTCTTCAACAGAATTTACTGTGGGCATGGGAAAAATCACAGATTTAGATATACTTTCTTGAACTTGTGTGATTCCTGATCCTCCACTTCCTGTTCCTGTATACTCATTGCTGAAACCAAAAGAGTTAGTTAGTGAATCAATGTAAAATAGCCACTGAGGTCCAGACCCAACAGGATTTGGTGTGTTCTCATTGCATTTGACATTGTCACTTTCTTCAATTATTCTAGAAGAAGAGTTAAATACTCTGTATGCCTTACTCTGAGATGAATATCCAACAAGAAATCCATCATCTGCTTTGCTATCAAATTTACCTAAGTGATATTTGGTATTGAGAATAGTACAAGGACACCCAAAAGGTTTGAAGAAACCAATGAAGGGTTTTCTATGATTTAAAAGCTCATATGGGGTCTTGTTCTTTTGCTTGACCACTAGAACTCTGTTTTGGACATAACAAGCAGTATTAACTGCTTCAGCCCAGAAGGTAATTGGCAATTTTGAATCAGCCAACAGAGATCTAGCAGCCTCTATTAGTGTTCTATTTCTCCTTTCAGCAACACCATTCCGTTGAGGAGTCCTAGGAGCACTATATTGCTTCTCAATACCTTTTTCTTCACAAAAGGTGTTTAGATCATGATTTTTAAACTCAGTTCCATTATCTGATCTAATGACTTTTACTCTTTGATTAGTTTGGTTTTCAATTCTTAGAATAAAGGATTTGATAAGACCACTTGTTTCATCCTTAGTCCTTAGAAAATATACCCAAGTAAATCTGGAGTAATCATCAACAATAACCAAGCAGTAAGATTTCTTGCCTATACTCATAACATTTGTAGGACCAAACAGATCCATATGCAGTAACTGGAGACAAGAAGAAACAGAATTTAACTCTTTGGTCTTATGAGAAATTTTGTGCTGTTTGCCTTTAAGACAAGCAACACAATGATCATCACATGAAAAGACTTTTGAAGGTAAACCTCTTACAAGATTGTTTTTAACAAGATTGTTCATAGTCTTGAAATTCATGTGACACATCCTTCTGTGCCAAAGAGAAGACTCATCTACAGAAGCTTTTGAAACAAGACAATTCAGAGATGAATCACTATCAACATTGTCCATATCAAGACAGTAAACATTATCCTTTCTTGGAGTTCTAAGTAGTATCATGCTTTCATCAACTACCTTGAACCCTGGAGCAAGAATCATACACTCAGTATTAGTAAATAATATACTATGTTGTTTGTCACAAACCTGTGATACACTTAACAGGTTGTACTTTAATTGATCAACATAGTAGACATCCTCAAATGTCATCTTACCTTTGGTGACATTACCTTTTCCACTTATCTTACCACCAGTAAGATTATCTCTAAATGCAACATGTCCTCCATTGATATGCTTGAAGTCCTGAAGGCATAACATGTTGCCTGTCATGTGCCTAGAGCAACCACTATCAACATGCCAAATGCTTTTTCCCTTGAGCTGTTGGTTGCCCTGCACATTAAATAAATCAATTATTATGAATTAGGAACCCAAGCAAAATACTTGCATTCTTTCTTGACAAGATTTTTGAACTTTAACTCCTCATTCTTGGAGTACTTTGTTACAATAATAGGCTTGGAAATATTTTTGCTAGAATCAGTACTGGTTTTAGAAGTACTAACTGCCTTGGCAGCACTTGCATGCTTAGCAGTACTAACCTTGTTAGCAGTAGTAACTGTGTTAGCAGCAGTAACTGTGTTGGCAGTATTAACCTTTGAAGAGGTATTAACAGTATTAGCAGCATTAATATTTTCAGCAGTACTAACACTGTTAGCAGTAGTAACTGTGTTAGCAGTACTAATATTGTTAGCAGTACTAACACTGTTAGTACTTCTAGGTACCCACATTTTGACACTTTCTTTTAAAATCTTTTCTTTAAAGTGCCTTTACTTTCAATAGATTTCTTTATCACATGTTTCTTACCAGCCTTCCTATAACCCACAGATTTTTGCACAAATCTTTGAAAGTTCATCTGTTGGTTAATAGGGTTAAAGTAACAATACTTAGCCAAATGATTCAACTTGCCACATATAAAACAAGGTTTTGATCTATTGATTTTATTTAGATCAACTCCTTGTTTCTGAGCCCATTGATTATTCCAGTTTCTTTGATTTCCTCTTTTTAAACCAGAGTTTAGGCTCTTGGCTTTATTGCAATCACACTGTTTACAAGATCCAGGATTCACAACTGTGGTTTGTTTGTAATGGACCTTGTTATCATTTCCTTTAGTCTTCTCTATCTCCTTGGACTTGACCCAGATTTTCCCACATCCCTCATTGGTGATAATATTGTTTTCTAATGGTATCTTTTTACTCACATTATTATCCCTGTTCTCACTGGCTCCTTTCTCAGTCAAATCCTTAACTACTACCTCATCCAAAGGATCTATCTTAAAAGCTTCTTCAGACAAGTCCTTTTTCTCCTTAGTTTCTAACAAGTCTGATGTAGGAGAAATATAGTTGTTATTGTAAGGAGGGGGTGTATTGTTGTATCCAATACCAGGCTTCATCTTATCATGTATCTGAGCCTTTAGAAGAGAGTCCATTGCTTTTGAAGCATAAGAAAACTTGTCTATGTCAAGCTTAACTTTTGACAGTTCCTCTTTCAGTCTATCATTCTCTTCTAAGGACTTAGACAGTTTGGTTTCTAACTCATTCTTTTCCCACTTCCAATAGTTTGTGTCATAAGAGTGTTGAAGTTTATTAGCTTGAAAGCCTTTGATTTGCTCTTCAAATCTCTCTACTATCAACACATAATCTCTTCTGTCCTTTTCTAATCTTTTGAGGTCATCACACATACTTTGATTGTGATCCCTGTATCTTGTAACAGTGTCAATGCAAGATTTAGTGCAAAGATTAGAACTTACCTCAGTGGGGAGATCAGACACTTCTGCCATAAGAGCTTGGTTCTGAATGGCTTCCTCAGCTTGATCACTCCAGTCAAATCCCATTCCTTGTTGAGAAACAAGGGCTTGAGCAGGATTCTTGTTCAGATTGTATCCTCCATTCTGAGCTTGTTGATGGTTGTTGTTTGGAACAGCACTCCTGCATTCTCTAGCAAAGTGTCCTTTCTTGTGACACTTAAAACATTCCACCTTGGTTTTGTCAAAACCAGCTCCATCTTCTCTTCTTTGAGAGAAGTTATTTCTTCCAGTTCTTTTAATGAACTTTTTCACCCTCATGGATAACATGGCCATCTGCCATTTAATATCCATCTCCTCCAGATCATCAGGGTGAATTTGATCAAGATCATCATTAATCAGAGAATTGCTGCTATGACTGGACAAAAAGGCTTCAAAGATAGTTTCAGTGCCTTTTTCTGAACTTACTCCACTGGCAGTACTAACTGCTTCAGGGTTGGCAGTAGTATCAGTGGATGCTGAAAGAAGTGCAGCATTGTGAATATAACCAGAGGGCTTCTTCTTGGTTTCTACCTCAGTTTCAAAAACTCTTAGATCATTGTATAGATCATCAAGTTCTTTCTCTTCCAGATTGTCACTCTGTCTATATGAGACAGTGTACATAGTCCATTCATCCCCAAGAGATCTGAGGAACTTTCTGTTGATATCATCTTGTTCCATCTTCACCCCTACAGTAGCCAGTTCACCTATGAGTTTATTGAACTTATCAAAAGTTTGAGTCATAGACTCATTCTTTGTGGAAGTGAAGTTCTCATACTGCTGCTTTAGAACATCTCTTTGATTTCTTTTGATGCTCTTAGTTCCAGCAAATCTTTTCTCTAGAGCATTCCAGAGAATCTGAGCATCAGTGCAGTTGCAAAATTGATGCTGATATTCATTGGGAATGGCCAAGAGCAGAGTGCTCAAGGCCTTCATCTCTGTCTGTCTGATCTTCCTCTCACCATCTGTCTTTGGTGGAGGTCTTTTCCCATCTGGTCCTATCCTTCCAGCTTCAGAAGGACCATTCTCAATGATATCCCACATTGAGTAGTCAGTGAGAAGAATATATTGTCTGATTCTGATCTTCCACATGTCAAACTCACTTGGTTTGAGCATTGGAACCTTAGAAACCAAAGTACTGCTTGATTCTGTAAGATTTTCCATGATGAATAACTGTTTTTGAGAGAGTTAGGCTCTGATACCACTTGTCAGGATCGAATTCTCAACAAGAATTAATTCTCAGAAACAATATCAAAGAAGTTTGCGGAATAACACTTTGATATTTAATCAAACAGGAAATCAAAACAGAATATAATCAACAAACTGTAAACTTGTATTGAAAGCTTTGAAGTTACAAGATTACACACTCAACCTCAATATTGATGAACAGGCTCACCAATACGAATTCTACTTCTCTAGAATTAGGATCTATGCCTTGAGGTTGATTTTCTCTCTAAAAGAATGAATTACCCACAAAATTCTCTTCTATCTATTCTATACATATACTAGTCAAAAGATAATTACAATAATTAAACAAATCTTCAGTATATCTTCCATGTATATCTCAAAGCTTCCATAATCTTCAGATTATCCAGCTGTCATTCTTTCCATCCGAATCTCTTAAGCAGCACTAACCATGATCAGCAGCATTAACTTCTTCTAGCAGCATTAACTACTAAGCAGCACTAACTACTAGCAGTACTAACTAGCTAAGCAGTACTAACTTTGTTCAAGCAGCACTAACTTTGACTAGCAGTATTAATAGTACTAGCAGTAGTAACACTCAGCAGTACTAACCTTTAAGTCTTCTAGCAGTAGTAACTTTGAACCAGCAGCATTAACCATACTTGAGTTTTTCTTCAGTTCCCAACAAAGGACAACTTTCAATCATTGAAAACATCGTTCTAAAACGTTCAAATCACTTCCCGATTCTTCAAACCAGATTTTATAATTCGGAAGTATGATTTTCAATGTTTTCTTATTCAATTGAGCTTTAACTGTTAAGTTAAACCATTCTGAGCATCATATGCATCATAGGAAAACAAGGATTTCATTGTGCTAGGACTTAACACAACTTCTATGGAATCACATTAACCTGTGATTTCTACCCATGAAGTTAATCCATAGTGATTGAGTGTGAGAAGTCAAAAGAAATGAGTGTATCAAACAGAAAAAGTAAGTTTGATTAGAGTGAACAAAATGTTTAAAAGAAAGAGTGTGTGAGAACAGAGTTAAAAGAATATCACAACTCTGCACCAACTTTTTTTGAGTCGGGCAACCATAATTCTAATGTTTCACAATTCTTTGGTGATCATTATTGAAACAGGCAACTAGCCCATGCCAACTCTTGATCAAACCTCACCAACTACTCATTTTCTTCTCAAATAGAAAGTTTTTCACATTTTCTAAGGGGATGCAACACATTTGCTATCTGATTTTCATTCGGAAAATCTGGATATTGAAAAGAAGGAAGTCTGCCCCACCTTCGCACTTCAATCATGCACATTGAGTCTATGTTTAACTTACTGTTGTCTCAGTGGTTTACACAATTTTGAGCCTATAAGCAATCATCAAGTGCTTAATTTTTTCTATCACAAGCACTAACACACAAGGAATTTGTTTCTTCGTCATAACGTTTATAGAAATAACCTTTGTGGTGTTTCGATGATTAAATGGAAGCCCTGGGGGAGTCAACATCAAACAGCTCCTTTCCAATGTGTATTCGTTACACACAGCGACTTAGTGTTACTGACAGGCATGTTAACTGATTCATTAGTTGATTCAGGTGTTACATGACTACTTTGTCTAGATTTGCAAAGATCTGGATGAATATCTTTTCAATTGACGGATCAGTGGCTCCAAGTGTTTGACATTTCTTACAAAAAGTTTTGATGAAGTCGTTACACTTATCATCAAAAAGGGGGAGAATGACTACACAAGAAATGGCAAAGATCACATGTTTCAAGAATCACGTCCAAGATTGAAATCTTCAAAAGCAAGTATTCTGAAGACATGCTGATTTAAGAGCTAGAGAAAGAGATTGCATCTTCTGAGCTGAACAAGAAGACTGAATTGCTAAAATCTTTTTTAGTAATGATCTTGATCCAAAGGGGGAGATTGTTAAGACACAGTCTCATTGGATTCAAGATCATCCAATCTGAAGATCGCAATCTGAAGCTAAAGCCGAAACGTCGACTCTCGATATTAAAGTCTATGTCGTTTGTAATAAATGTCAATGTAATTGTTTGTTTATTATATTAGTTAACTTAGTTTAAATATCTATTTCTAATAGATATTAGATCTAGTTTATCATAGTTAGATAAAGTTAACTTAGTTAGTTATTATCTAAGTTACTTAGTTAGATAGAATATCTAAATGTTAGATATTAAGTTAGTTTTATTGTTTTATAATGCAACTTGTTGTTGCAAGTTGTAGGAAGTGTGTTAGACACACTAAGATTAGATATTTTGTGTATCTCTCAATCTCTCTAACAATCAGATAATATAATCACATACAAACACACTCAAAAAGGTGTATTAGAGAGAAAAACAGAGAACACAAATCCAAGCTTGAATCTGATCAACCTTGTTACCATTTGTTATAATCAATACAGGTTGGTAATCTTATTGTGTTGTTAATCTAAGAACTTGATATTAGTATTGTTGGACTGACAATTTCGAAAGAGGTACCACTGATACTACTCTATTTTTTAAAAGGAAAAAAGGTGAGATTCTGCTTGTTCAGATTTATATAGATGACATTATTTTTGGCTCTACAAATGATTCATATTGTAAAAAAATGAAACTCTAATGAAGGGTTAGTTTGAGATGAGCATGATGGGAGAACTCACATTCTTCCTAGGATTGCAAGTCAAGAAAATCACAGAGGGGATTTTCATAAACCAATCGAAATATGTCTCTAGCATACTTTCAAAATATAAACTCTCTGACTCTTCTGCAATGAAGACACCAATGGCCACTGGATCAAGGCTCTTTGCAAATCCAGAGGGAAAATCTATCGAGTGCAAGCTCTACAGAGGTATGATTGGGTATTTACTTTACTTATCTGCAAGTAGGCCTGATATAATGTTTGCTACATGCCTCTGTGCAAGATTTCAAGCTAACCCAAAAGAATCCCACTTTTAGCTATTAAGAGGATCTTCAGATACTTAAGAGGTACCAAGAATCTTGGCCTTTGGTATCCGAAGAACTCTGGCTTCGATCTTATGGCATAAACAGACTCAGACTATGGAGGATGCAAGCTCGACAGAAAGAGTACCTCAAGGAGTTGTCAATTCCTTGGAGGTAAACTAGTGAGTTGGACTTCGAAGAAGCAAAATTTGTGTCAACATCTACTGCAGAGGCCGAATACGTTGCTGCGGCTAGTTGTTGCTCACAAGTCCTGTGGATGAGAACCCAGCTCAGAAACTATGGCTTTGCTATTGATAAGATCCCCATCCTCTACGATTCAAAAAGCGCCATAGCGATCTCTGCCAACCCTGTACAACACTCCAAGACAAAGCATATCGATATCAGGTATCACTTCTTGAAACACCATGTGGAACAGGGCACCATAGAAATGTATTTTGTGTCCACTGATTACCAGCTTGCTGACCTTTTCACAAAGGCACTGGATGAGAAAAGATTCAACTTTCTCGTTGGAAAGCTTGGTATGTTGAACCTTGATTAATCAATAGAGCCTCTGATGTACATATTTACATTCCAATTTGTACAGTCCTTTATTTGCTTGTATCGTTTACTGTGTTCACCTCTTATGTTCTTTGAGTTATGGAACATTGATACTTTGGCTTTTACAAAGCTTATTCGTAATGCCCAGGCATAGATCAAGGGGGAGCAGAATGAGCCACATAGAGAAGACCTTGATGATTCAAGGGGGAGAAAAAGAGTTCTTCTTATCGAGAGAATATGCAGAATAAGGTAAGATCTTCGCACACTCTTAAGGACAAAACACTTTTCTCAGACACCAATTTCCAAATATGTCCGAATTTGTTCTTCAAAACTTGTCAAAACTTTGGGTGAACAAAACTTCCAAATGTCTTTCCTAAATTAGAAAATTTTGGTCTAAGAGCCTCTGTACCTCAAAAGGACATCTCTTGACCTCTGTGTTCTGATTTGAATGACTAATACGATCACCTCATTCTCTTTTAACATTTTTTGATAAAACAAGAGCAACTTCGTGCTTAGAAGAACCATGTACATAACCTCAGAAGCTCTTTATCCACAGAGCTTCTGTCACTTTCATAACTTATGAAATTTTTTCAAAGGTTATGAGGCGTGGGTTATTTTTGAAAGTAACAGTCAAGTTGGTATAGCATATGCCACGCGCGTGAGGTAAGTGGGAGGCACACGCACTCGATTGTGCACCGCCTTTATCCACGTGGCAAAATCTGATTGGGTCGTATCTGTACCGTCCTTTTTCCAAACGACTCACTATGCGTAGGTACTAATTACGGATTTCAAATTTTTTTAATTGCCGCTTAAATTCTTACCCCCTCTCAATATAAATACCCTTCTCTTCCATTTAACCCATTTTTTACCTGCAATTTCACTCTCAAGAACTCAAAAGCAAGAATCTTCTCTTCTACTCCTTTTATTTCTCAAATGGTTTCCCACTCTACTTCATCCAAGAACTCTGAAAGTTCGAATGCTTCGAACAAATCCATGCACTCCGTAGCACAAAAGGAGGATTCCCAATCCATTGGGCAAGAACAACCCCTCACGAGTAGAATGCTCTCCTTCACTCACCATGACTACCATCTGAAAACAATGAACCTGAAACCAAACAACCACTATGTGGTTTTGGACCCAAAAGGTTTTCCTGCTGAAGCTGAACCGTTAATCCAAATCCGGAAGAACCACTTTTTATCAAAAGCCTTAACCCTAAAAAGAACTGATATCCCTGAATCTTACATTCAACAGTTCTGGTTGAGTGCTAGACATGAAAAACTAGACAAATATGGATATTGTGTTATGGGTTATGCAACCCATCCCTCAACTGCCAAGATTCTAGACTTAGGCATCAATCGACGAAGAGTCTCAGAAGTTTTTGGACTCCCAACCAAGGACCAATTAAACCTAGTGAAGTTCTCAGAGGAACCAACAGACTCTGAGATTCTGGAATTCCTCAGGTTCATAGGATATGCAACACCAATTGCAAAGAGGACAAAATTTAGACGTTAGGAATGCGGTCATTGCAAAGCAAGAGGATCAAGCACGGGGCACAGAGCCGAAGAATCTAGTGTTCAACAGGTTTTTCGCGGTTCTGCTGGGAGACAATCTGATTGGTGAAGGTAAATTGCCTACAGAGGGATAACTTATCAAGCTCTATGACATGAAGTCCCACAGGCCAACTACATTGAAGACTGGATACTCAGGAGCAACACCTCTGCCAGCTCGCATCCTCGCCTATTTGGGTAGTGAAGAGGGTACTAGGACTTACATTCATGGGCACATGACTCCTGCACCGAGTCCTGTAACCCCCCTACGTATAGGATTCCAAGTGGATGGGATTGCAATTTATCTTAGGAATGAGAGCATAGAGGGAGTTGAGGAGAATGTGGCCGCTGAGGCACATCTGGTGAGCAGCTTGTGGGTAGAGCCCGAGAGTGGGGAGGGGAGTGCCATCAAGAAGAAAAAGAAAACTAAAATCCTAAAGAGGGTCGAAAAGGAAGCGACCCCAAAACTAGAAGAAGTGGCAGAGGCTGTTAAGCCTAAGAAAAAGAAGTCCACAAAAGGTAAAGGCAAGGCAGTCTCAGAGGGTGCATTGGTTAAGGCTGCAGAGGCTACCACTGCAGAGCCCCCGAAGAAGGCCTCAAAAAGAAGATTGTTCAAGTTGGCAGAAACTGAACATCAAGAAGACTTGACCAAGGCTCTTAGTGGGGAGATAAGGAAAGAACCTGCAGGGGTAGAGGAGGAACCTCTGTAGAGGAGAAGGAGAAAGGCTCATATCTCTGAGAGCCTTGATGACAGACCCTCCAGTCCCTTGAAGGTGGCCACAGAGATAGCTAAAGAAGTAGCCAAGCTATACTTTGTGGACCTTGGTGAGACTATAGAGATGGAAATGGAGGAGAAGTAGCCAAGCTATACTTCTAGGGCTTCCTAGCTCTGATGAAGAAAAATCGTTGGAGGAGAAAGGAGAAAAAGATGCCTTTGGCACACCACCCAACCCACCTCCCTGTGCGATCCATGTTTCTAACTCTACAGTTCTAGTGTAGCAAGGTATTGAAGAAGAACTGCACGGTCCGAACCCTACCCAAACTAGCCGGACAGAGGATATTCCTTCATCCTCTGTACCACACAAAACCAGAAAAACTCATTCCATCCCATCCTCTCAAAAGGATGGTGATGTAGCTATTAGTGTCCAGTTGCCCCAGGACACGACACATCCCCCCGCAGAGGCATTTGTTGCCTCTACTGCACTTACGAGTCACATCTAAACCACTTCTGAGGTGGTAGTGAGGAATGACACCAATTCTATGGATCTAGAACATCAACAGAGTTCACTCAATAGGTATCATGGGAGAGACTCTGAATTCTCCCCCAAGAGACTTATTGACAAAACCTTCATAGACGAATCCTCTGGGAACGTCAAGGATTGAAGGGAAATCCTGCAGAGCTTAACATAACCACAGGCTCTGAAGGTGCCAAAATCTCCTTGGCTGAATCTGGACCATGTGTTGGTCTAGAGGTTACCCCGGACACTTATGTCACAAAGGAGGAGTTCAAAGCCTTTGCTGACTCTGTGATCCAAAAACTGGATGAGTTGAAAAGCTCAATCTTTGCTGCTCCCCAACAACAACAAAGTCCAAATGATATCGGAGAGGCTCTGCATGCACTTCAACGGATTTCTTAGCAACACTCTGTGGATATCAAGAAGCTATTGGATGCCTCAGTCTCAATCGCAACAAAGGATGACTTCAAAGCTTGTGCCACATCCATTAACATCTAGACTGACGCCATCAAAAATCTTGGTTACATTGCGATGGAAGAAATGGGAAGTTCACCGTAGAAGTCACAACCTCTTGGGTGGAAGATCTGTCAAAGTTAAAAGAGGAGATTAAGGACATGACTCATAGTGTCATGGTCCCAATCCAAGCTCCAGCCTCATCTTCTACACCACAACCACCCCCCTCTGCGGCAAATGTCAAAGCCCTGACAACAAAGGAAGATCTTCAAGCCATGGGTCGAATGCTTCTGAAAGACTTAAATCTTCTGGGCTTTGATATTTCAAAAGAAGGCAAATCGATTGCCGAAGAGCTAAAGAAGATTGTGGCAACATTGAAGTTCAAATTAGATTATGAGGTCAACAAGCTTTCCTTAGCCGCAGAGGACGTAATGACAAAGATCACTCGCCATGCAGAGACCAATCTCTGCAAACGAAAGAGGAGGAAGGAACCTGCTTCTTGCCAAACAGAGGCAGAGCAGAAAAGCCTTGAAGGGCGAATCCGATCTTTTGAAAATTCATTTTATTTGACAAAACTCATCGAGGAAATACTTGTAGAAGTTGAACATGAATAATAAGGAGACTGAACAACAATATCGGGACTGGCTTGTTCAGATAAATCGGCTTTAGGATTTATTTCTTCAAATTTCTTGACTTTTGGGGATAAAACATTTCTTTCTTCTATAATCAAGTCAAATTGTTTTTGTAAATCGGATTTTACCTTCTGTTCTTTCAAAATCTCTGTTGCTAATTCATATAATTAATTTGAAAGCTAATGAATCTCAATTTCGAAAATCTTTCTTTCACTTTCAAAATCCTTTTCTATACTATTGCGTTTATTAGATATCTTTTTAAAAAGCGCAACATTCTTCTTTTCAAGCATTTTCTTTTCACTCTCAAAGCCTTTTCGCTCTTTCTCAAAAGAATCTTTCTCAATTATGAAAACATTTTCAAAATCAGAAATCTGTTTTGAAAGTTTTGCATTTTGAGCCTCAAAAACCTTTCTTTCATTGAAAACTTTCTTTGAGAGCTCGATAATCTTTCTTTCAAGATTCTTCCTTTCATTTGAGAAATCGACTTTTTCTTGTTCAACAATAGAAAATATTTTCTTCAGGTCGAGATTTTCACTCTCCAACACATTTTCTTTTTCTTCAAGTGTCAGGTTCTTCTCTTCTTTGGCTTCAAAATCTGCAACTTTTCGTTCAAGTTCAGATATTTTCTTTGAATTTTCATGTAGATCCCTTTTCTTTATATCAGCTTCTCTTTCAAGATCTAAAATATCTTTGTTAAGAGACTCTATTTGGACACGATACATAGTGTAATATTCACAATTTTCTGTTACCTGTTCAAGTTCAGAATTCATGTGGTTGAGCCTATCATTGCTTCTCTGTAACCAACAAATTTGTTGATACGATTCGTTTTCCGATTTCACATTTCACATTGTTCAAATTTACCTGAAAACCTACTTTCTCTTCAAGCAGTCTATCAACAGTCTTGAACCTGTTCTCCAATTTCGTTTCGAGAGCTGCAATGTTTGCTTTGTGTTCAGACATGGGTACTTAAGACATTGTTACTTGCAAAGCTTGAAGTCCAAGGACTGAACTTGTCAATATATGAGAAATTCAAAGTGCAAGGACTAAAAGTGACAACAAGTGAAACTTGAAAGCTTAGGGGTCAAAATTGACAAAAGATTGAAACTTTAAAGTTCAGGGGTCAAAAATGATAAACTTTGAAAGTTTGAAGTACAAGGACTAAAAGTGACACAAACTGAAACTTAAAACTACGAATACTAAAAGTGATAGAAAGTTAAACTTAAAACTAGAGAAACTAAATATGATAGAAAGTGAAACTTAAAGGTGGAAGGACAAAAAAGGACATAAAATGAATCTACGAACTAGAGAGACTAAAAGTGTAAAATTTAAAACTTCTAATGGACTTAACTAGACACTAACTGAAAAAGGACTAGTAATGAAATAAAACTAACCAAACTAACAAACTAATTGGACTAACCACTACTAAAATTAATCGTATTAACAACGGCTGAAACAGTCGGTAAACCGTCGGAAAAAAGCTTTAGCGACGGTTTTTCGACGGGAATGACCGTTGGTAAAAAACTGGTCGGTAATATTTAGCGACGGTTTTTCGACGACAACTACCGACAACTTACCGACGGTTCCAGTTACCGACGGTATTTACCTATTAAAAATAAATATAAAATAAAATGAAAAAACCTACCGTCGGTAAGCCGTCGGTGTATCACCAATTTTTCCGACGGTTTTCCGACGATCTATTAAAAATAAATAAAAAATAAAATTAAAAAGATACCGTTGGTGGGCCGTCGGTTTGCCGTCGGTAAATACCGACTGTTTTTTTCCGTCGATAATTGCCGTCGGTATTTCACAATTTTCTAGTAGTGAACGGAGACTTAACGGAAAAAGGACCAAAATGTAAAGCATTTAAAGGCAACCTATCGGCAACTTAACGAAATCACTATTCATCATCTCCTTCATTGAGACAAACCTGCAAAACTTCGAATCGGTTAGAATTATTCGATGCAAAATGATCGTTAAAGCTCCCTGATCACTCCTTAACAGATTAAAACTCAAACGGTCAATCTACGATCATAAACGAACGAAACGAACGGTTGAAAACTTAAAAACTTGGTATGGGTTAAAACTTTTCGACCAAAATCGATCATTTATGTTCCCTTAAGCTCTCTCAACTGATTAGAACTCAAAATAATCTCTCAAACTCTCGAACGAAACAACCGAAATTTTTTCGGAAACCGAACGAGAGCTTAAAAACTCAAAATGGGTTAAACTTTTTCGAACGAAATCAATCGTTTAAGCTTCATAAACAACCCTTAAACACTTTAAAAATCAAAAACTTCGTCTACAGACTCAACCGAATCAACCGAAAAATTTCGAAAACCGATCGAAAAAATCGAAAACTTGTATGCTTTGAGATTGTTCAACCTGATGTTATACTCAGTGAGAATGATGAAAAACGAACAACCTTTAACAGTTTAAACTTGAAAATCTTCGTCCATGATCACCACCGAAACAACCGAATTTTTTTTCGAAAGACGATTGAAAATTTGAAACTTGTCGTATGATCTCGTAAGCTTTGTCGTATGATAACAACGTGCGATAATTAAATGCGAGAAAAGGAAAAAAAAACTTCGTGCGATGAATACCAATCCTGCAATATATGTTACGTTGTGCGATGTTTTTATTTATGCATGTGAAGTTATGAATAGTCTATGTATGTATGTGCATGCGATGAAGAATGTAATGCAACATCAATAAGGCTGCGTTTGTTGCACATATGGGGTGGGATGGGATGGGACAAAAAAAAAGTCCCATGTTTTGCATGACATGGGACAAAGACAAGGTGGGACAAGATGGGACTAGCTATAAAACTCATTTTCATGGGTCAAAATCATACTTTTTTTGTTCCACCAAAATAGGTGGAACAACCTTAGACTAAACTTAAAATTACTTAGTTACCCTCCAAACCAAAGCTCTCCCATATTTTAAATCTGAAGCATAAAACTCTCCCAAATTGAACTCTCTAGGCAAATTCCTTCAAATCAATTGTACTTTCCCCTCTTAAATCGAACCTATTCGTCCAACAAAGAGATCTGTGTTGAGGACCTGGAGATCTTCGTTGAGAACTTTTGCTCCTACGTCCAGATTTGATGCTGCATTGAGGACTAGGAGACAGATGGTGGTTGAAGAAAAACCTCGAAGTAGCAAGAAGAAGAAAAAGATGTGTTGATGGTGGAAGAAAAAGAACTCAAAAACTTGGAAAAGCACATCCTGCGGCTGCTTGAGTCTTGGAGATGAAGAAAAATAATGAAGTGGGTTATTAGGGTTAGTGACATATGAGGGCTTGTCTAATTTAGTTTATTGTTTAGTTTTTTTAATTGTTTGTAAAAATATTTTAAATAATTTTACATTAATAAATAAATATATGTAAATATTTAGTTGATTTATAAATATTATATAGTAAAAATAATAACTATTACGTTTTGGGGTTTAGTCATTTTAACAGTTTAGTGGGTTATTAGGGTTAGTGACATATGAGGGCTATCCACCTTACCAGAAGAGGCCGAGTGTCGACAAGGAACCGGGACCAGAGCCACAGAACCGGGAGTCTTGATACCAAATCTGTCACACCCCGCTAAAGCGGAAGTACAGAGTATGACAACTCGAAACATGAACACAAGTGTATAGCTATACCAACATAACAAATTTTTTTTATGTAGAAAAGTCATTACAATGATCATTACTAAATTAATACGATTACAAGCCCAAACATTTCAAAAATATTATACAATCTAGAACAAAAGAGTTTTCTTTCCAAGACATGGCGTGTATGCAAAAATCTTCTAAGGCATACCGTCTTTGTTACCTAAAAAGCATGTATAAAAACGGATATCAACTACATAGAGTTGGTGAGTTCACA
The DNA here is from genome assembly GCA_954870635.1 of Arctium minus. Lineage (NCBI taxonomy): Eukaryota > Viridiplantae > Streptophyta > Magnoliopsida > Asterales > Asteraceae > Arctium > Arctium minus. The sequence continues at coordinate 35,876,447 of OX941080.1, read as the reverse complement.
GGTTTTCAACTATGCACAAAACGATTTTGTATGCAGGGTTTGATAAATATAACTTTCGAATTTATTCGATATCTTAAATCGAAAACGTTCATGAGCTTTATCGTTTCAACATTCGTATGACATGATTCGGTTTTCTTTCGTCTTGTTGAGCCACTACACCCCGCTAAAGCGGAAGTACAGAGTATGACAGCTAGAAACATGAACACAAGTGTATAGCTATACCAACATAACAATTTTTTTTTTATGTAGAAAAGTCATTACAATGATCATTACTAAATTAATACGATTACAAGCCCAAACATTTCAAAAATATTATACAATCTAGAACAAAAGAGTTTTCTTTCCAAGACATGGCGTGTATGCAAAAATCTTCTAAGGCATACCGTCTTTGTTACCTGAAAAGCATGTATAAAAACGGATATCAACTACATAGAGTTGGTGAGTTCACAGGTTTTCAACTATGCACAAAACGATTTTGTGTGCAGGGTTTGATAAATATAACTTTCGAATTTATTCGATATCTTAAATCGAAAACGTTCATGAGCTTTATCGTTTCAACATTCGTATGACATGATTCGGTTTTCTTTCGTCTTGTTGAGCCACTACTAAACCGTCCCGGACTTAGCTCTTTCCAGCCCCTCGCGGCCTACCCCAAATGAGTGTCCGCATTCTCTAGTATAGTGCACCCCTACTCGTCAGTATTAAGGTGGGTTTGTCAGACCAAATAGCGCTATCCACTAATACTATAGGCCCAATTTTTGGGTTAATAGTAGTGCTTAAGGGGACTAACTCTTTGATACTCAACATACCAACATTTCTTATACGTCATACCATTATATTTCTGAATGCTTATAATGGTATGACGTATAAGAAATGTTGGTATGTTGAGTATCAAAGAGTTAGTCCCCTTAAGCACTACTATTAACCCAAAAATCGAAAATGTAAACATATAAGAGAGAAGATGTATATTTTTTAGATTACCTTGAAAATTTGAGAAGGAAACTTGATTATGACTTCAAATTGTGGATGAATTCTTGCTTGGATTTGTAGTTTTGAGCAACACATAGACTAGTTGTGCTAAGACTCACTAAAAATAGAAACTTTTTGTTTTTAACAAGTGAAAAGCATGTCAAATATGTGAGTTGCTTAGTATTTTGGGTTTGGATAAATATTTTAGCATGTTTTAACAAAGTTAAACTTTATAAATTATCGCAGCAAATATGTCGAGGTACCCACCGAGAGAGCAATCCCTTGACGAATCCGGTTACTTCACCCACATACTCGGGAGGAATTCTCCTCCGAGTGAAGAGTACGACCCTTCAGAGCGCGAGTACTCTGAATCTGAGCATACATCTGAACCATCATCACAGTCTTCACCAAGGATAAGAGTCCGGACCACTGCCCGAATGAGCGTTAGACCACCCACCCGAGAGACCTTCACTATCCCTTGTAGGGATGAGGCCAGACCCTCAAGACCAAGGGATCGGAGGGTATCCCCACCACCGGTTGCCGGCATACCCGTCCCTAGACCTGCCGGTATGACACCCAGGAGTATCATTGGGTGTCGAGCCTATCCCACAAGAACCAGTGTCATAGATTGAGGCTAGATTACCACGAGAGCGCTATTGACGCTCTCCAAGAGACGGTGAGCTCGAGCAATGGAATTGTGGGTGGTTTAATTTCTATGATGGGGGAGAATGATCAGCGGATAGGACAGATTCTCGGGGAGTTAGCGAAATCAAGGGAAATGATAGCACGTCTGCGGACATGTTTGACTACTTTAGTGACATTTCTGGTTGTGTTGATAGCTTGGTTGGTGAAGTTTGCTCAGCGACGCTAGTTTGTTGGATTATTGTGGATGACGTTAAAACTTTATTTTGGGGTTTGTAACCCGTAACTTTAAAACACATGGTTTATTTTGGATTATCGTATTTTGTAAACGTTGGATGATGGATGTTATGATATATTTTGGCTATGTATCATGTCTTGATACTTTTATGTGGTGACATTTTGGATGGAAATTATTATGATGGATGCTTTATCATGATGAAATGTTTCCCTTGATAATTCGGAAACTTAGCTTCAATGCATGTTCTTACGATTATTATGCCATGGATAAAATGAAAATATATATATATCCATGACATGTCTTTCATGATCAAATTAATATACGATGCTACGAATGGTGACTGAACAAATTTTAGCAACTTTACCAAACATAGTCAGTCAGATAGCAACAAGCTTGAATGCCACCTCATCTAATCAACCCAGGGGTGGTGTGAATCTAGAAAAAGATTGTACTTATAAGACCTTTCTGTCATGCAATCCCAAAGAATTTCATGGGACAGAAGGAGTTGTGGGACTGTTGACGTGGATAGAAGGAATGGAATCTGTCCTCCATATTAGCAAGAGCTCCGAGGCAAATAAGGTGGAATTTTCCGCGTGCCTACTTCAAGGACGGGCACTAACGTGGTGGAACATACAAGTACAGACTCGAGGAAGGGAAACTGCCAACAGGACCACATGGGAGGAATTTAAACAGATGATTACAGCCGAATACTACCCTAGGAGTGAAATGCAGAAATTGCAAGCCGAGTTTTGGGATCATGTAATGATTGGAAGTGATGTAGATGCATATACCGCACGATTCAATGAATTGGAAAAAATGGTGCCACATCTGGTGACACCTGAAGAAAATAGAGTGGATAGGTACATTTGGGGTCAAGCTCTTGAAATTTGAGGGGATGTGACATCAGGGAGACCAAAAACCTTGCAGGAAGCAGTGGAGTTGGCGACTAAGCTCACTAATAATGCAATTCACTCAGGATTGTTCTCACAGGACAAAGTCAAGGGTAAGAAGAGAATGGAGGAAGTCTCGAGGAGACTGATGGATAAGAGAAGGGGAAAGGAACCGAGAATCGCAGGAAACTACGGGGTTCAAGCACAACCTACCGATAAAGGGAAGGGAACACGCCCAAGATGCGGGAAGTGTAATAATCACCATCTTGGAGAGTGCGTTATTTGTCGCAAATGTAACAAAGGAGGTCACTATGCAAAGGATTGTCGATCAGGTGGAAGACGAGCATGTTTTGAATGTGGAAGCCCTGACCATTACCGGAATGCATGCCCTAAAGTGAATAGGAGGGCAAACATCAATCAAATACAGCCAGGTAATCGGGGAAATCGGAGGGATCCAGCTCGAGGACGAGTGTTTGAGATCGGATTGGAGGAAGCAAGGCGAGACCCTGAAGTGATCACAGGTACATTTCTTTTAAATAATCATCCTGCATCTGTACTATTCGATTCTGGAGCAGATAAAAGCTTTATGTCCTTGGAATTTCGATCAAAAATTAACCAAGTGTCACAAAAATTAAAGGAGGATTATGTCATTGAGTATGCTAACGGACAGGAGGTTAGAGTCAAAGATGTATTTCCTAATTGTACCCTCACCCTAACTAAAAAGGAATTTAAAATAGACTTAATTCCAATAAAGTTAGGAAGCTTCGACATAGTGGTGGGCATGGACTGGTTGTCAAAGAATCAGGCAGAGATAAATTGTTCCGAAAAGACACTTCGAATTCCGTTATCGGGAGGAGAAGTACTTATAGTACTTGGAGAAAAGTCCAAAGGAAAATTGAAAATGGTGTCCTGTATGAAGATGCGGAAATATCTAAGGAAAGAATACGATGCGTTTTTGGCTCATGTGGTGAGTAAAGAAGTCAAGGAGAAGCGCTTACAAGATATTTCAATAGTTCGGGATTTTCCTGAAGTTTTCCCTGAAGATCTACCTGGGTTACCTCCATTGAGACAAGTTGAATTTCGCATTGATTTAGTCCCAGGAGCTGCACCAGTAGCCAAATCACCGTACCGTTTGGCACCTTCAGAGATGCAAGAATTGTCAAATCAATTGCAAGAGCTGCTCGATAAGGGGTTTATTAGGCCCAGCTCTTCACCATGGGGAGCACCAGTACTTTTCGTTAAAAAGAAGGACGGAACGTTTCAGATGTGCATCGATTACAGGGAACTTAATAAACTAACTCTGAAGAATCGGTACCCACTTCCCCGAGTTGATGATCTGTTTGATCAGTTACAAGGCACGACGTACTTCTCAAAGATAGATCTGCGCTCGGGTTACCATCAAATGAGAGTCCGTGAAGAGGATATCGATAAGACGGCATTCAGAACTCGATATGGTCACTATGAGTTCTTAGTTATGCCCTTCGGACTAACAAATGCCCCAGCAGTATATATGGATTTTATGAACAGAGTTTGTCGGCCCTACTTAGATAAGTTCGTGAACGTGTTTATAGACGACATATTGATATATTCTCGAAGCAAGAAAGATCACGAGCAACATTTGAAGCTAATGTTAGAACTGCTCAGGGAACAGAAGTTGTATGCCAAATTTTCCAAATGTGAATTTTGGCTCCGGGAGTTACATTTTCTGGGTCACGTAGTTAATGAAAAAGGGATTCATGTTGATCCGGCAAAAGTCGAGGCTATCAAGAAGTGGGAAACTCCGAAAACACCAACAGAAATCCGCCAATTTCTTGGATTGGCAGGTTACTACCGACGGATCATTGAGAATTTTTCCAAAATTGCGCAACCACTCACGACATTAACTCAAAAGGATAAGAAGTTTGTCTGGGAAGATAAGCAAGAGCAGGCTTTTCAGACGCTGAAGCATAAATTGTGTAACGCGCCAATCTTAGCATTAGCAGAAGGTACAGAAAATTTTGTGGTATACTGCGATGCATCACATCAAGGTTTGGGATGTGTGCTAATGCAAAAGGATAAAGTCATAGCTTATGCCTCGAGACAACTAAAAATTCATGAGAAGAATTATACCACCCATGATCTGGAGCTAGGAGCAGTGGTTTTTGCATTAAAAATTTGGAGACATTACCTTTACGGCACTAAGTGTATCATTTACACTGATCACAAAAGTCTCCAGCATATTTTTGATCAAAAGATGTTAAATATGAGGCAAAGAAGATGGGTGGAGCTTCTTAATGATTACGACTATGAAATAAAGTATCATCCCGGAAAAGCCAACGTGGTCGCAGATGCATTAAGCAGAAAGGAGAGAATAAAGCCAACAAGAGTTCGAGCCATGGGAATGTTGGTACAAACAAGCCTCAAATCAAAAATCTACGAAGCCCAAAGGGAAGCACTAAAAGAAGAGAACCTAAAGACCGAAGCACTTCATCAATTGGAAAAGGAATTTGAAACCCGAGCAGATGGAGTTCAATACTTCAAAAATAGAGCCAAAGGTAGAAGATCTGCGGTCGTCCATTTTGGAAGAGGGGCACCGATCAAAGTACTCAGTTCATCCGGGAGCCGATAAAATGTACAAAGAGTTGAAGGAGTATTATTGGTGGTCGGGAATGAAGAAAGACATTGCGGTATTTGTAGGAAAGTGTCTAACGTGTGCTAAAGTCAAAGAAGAGAACCAAAAACCGTCTGGTCTTCTGCAACAACCAGAGATACCGCAATGGAAGTGGGATCAAATATCTATGGACTTCATCACCAAACTACCCCGAACGAGGAAGGGAAATGATACGATTTGGGTCATTGTGGATAGATTGACGAAGTCCGCACACTTCCTTCCCATCCGAGAAGATTTTAAAATAGAGAGACTGGCACAATTATACACTGACGAAGTCGTCTCTCGGCATGGAGTGCCGTTATCCATTATTTCAGACCGAGACAGTCGCTTCACTTCTCGATTTTGGCAGGCATTTCAGAAAGCTATGGGCACTAGGTTGGATCTATGTACCGCTTACCATCCGCAAACGGACGGTCAATCCGAGAGAACTATCCAAACTCTGGAGGATATGTTGCGCGCGTGCGCTATAGATTTTGGAAGTAGTTGGGATAAACACTTGACTTTAATAGAATTTTCATACAATAACAGCTACCACACTAGTATTCAATGCGCATCATATGAAGCTCTATATGGACGCAAGTGTTGATCTCCACTCAGTTGGGTAGAAATTGGTGACAGTCAACTCGTTGGACCTGACATCATACAAGAAACCACCGATAAGATAGCAACTATCCAAGACAGACTCAAAACTGCAAGAGACCGCCAGAAAAGTTATGCAGATAAGCGAAGGAAACCATTAGAGTTTCAAAAAGGCGACAAGGTTCTTTTAAAAGTGTCACCGTGGAAAGGGGTAGTACGCTTTGGGAAGAGGGGAAAATTAAGCCCCAGATATATCGGTCCATATGAAGTACTGGAGAGAATTGGACCAGTAGCCTACAAGCTCAGACTGCCTCAAGAGCTAAATGCAATTCATGACATTTTCCATGTGTCGAACCTAAAGAAGTGTTTGACTGAAGAATTGAGGGTTGTGACTACGGACGAAATCCAAGTGGATGAACGTCTTTGTTTCCGAGAGGAACCAGTTGAAATTTTGGATCGTGAGGTAAAACGATTAAGGCGAAGTAAGATCCCAATATTGAAAGTCCGATGGAAATCCCGCCATGGGCCTGAATTCACATGGAACGGGAGGACTTTATGAAGGGCAAGTATCCTCACCTTTTTGAGCAAGGGTCGAATCAGAGGTGACGAGTATAAATTTCGGGACGAAATTTTCTAAAGGAGGGGAGACTGTGACAACCGTCAAAGTCCACACTATGAGGTTAGCTTCTGTACTTTTGGAAGTAAAAATTTAAGTATGTCACTCCTAGAAATGCATAAAAGCCTTTAAGATAAAATTTTCCCGAAAAATTTAGAAGTCGCGTTAAAAACCCAGAACAGTTCCGCATCTGACCGTCACTGTCCAGAAATGCCAAAATAAGTGATTAAAAGTCCAAAATCCATAAACTATAAGAATCAGTATATTTAATTTGTCTAGCATTGCTAAATTTTCAAATTTGACATTTTTAGCAAATATTGAGAATCGGGTATTTCGATTCTCAATTATATCTGATATTATATAGACTAGCAGTTTATTTTTAAATTTTTTTTTTAAATATAATTATAGTTGATGAGTCATTAGGACACTTGTCCTAAGCCTACCATATTCTAATTATTTTTTTTATTACTTAATTAAAAACCAAATTAAAAACCAAAATTACTTCTCACTTTCAAAAATTAACTCTTCATTTTCCTCTCCCTCTCCTCTCTTTGTCGGCCGAAGAAGCCACCACCAACACCACCATTTCATTTTTTTTTTGTTTGTTGCTCAAAACTACAAATCCAAGCAAGAATTCATCCACAATTTGAAGTCATAATCAAGTTTCCTTCTCAAATTTTCAAGGTAATCTCAAAAATATATATCTTCTCTCTTATATGTTTACATTTTCGATTTTTGGGTTTGAGTAGTGGAAGTTTGCATCTAAATGTTGTATAAATTGGAATTTATTTGGTGATATAGCTTACATTTGATGAGTTTTGATTCTTGTTTTCAAAGAAAACTTGTTTATCATCAAGTTTAGGGTTTTTATGATAGTATTGAATTATGGTTTCATGAAACACAAAAATATTGGTGTTCTTGAAATTATGATTATGTTATCATGATGAAAAGATAGTATAAAAATGTTCTTATGATGGAATTTCCCAAATTCCACATGATTAAGAACTTAGTAGTGATAATAATATCACTTATTTGGTGTTGTGTTCATGCATGTTTATGAATGAGCATTAGATTGCTATGAGTCCATAAAGGATATTATTTTTTATCTAAAATCATTCTATGTTTGAATAAGATGTGAGAGCATATGGTTATTTCATAAACCAAGTGCAAAATGATCATCTTATCACCTTTTGTATGTTTAATATTTACCATAGTTGCTGTCCAGAAAATGCATCCTCTTTCATGATGCATAACTCAAGATTTATCCACCAAAAATTGGGTATTTTACCTCAAAACTTCATTTTAAGGTGTTAGGAATCCATAGAATCAAGAATCAATTAAAATGATGGAGATTTGGTCATCCAATTGAATTTTATAAAAAGATGGTGCAATCTGTCCAGAAATGGAAGATTCATACACCCAACTTGTAAAGGCCATAACTCCCTCATTACTCATCCAACATAAGTGAATCTTTTTCCAAATGATAGGATTTTGAGTTAGGTTTTCATCCATATATGGATCACTGTCTAATTCCAAGAATTGATACCCCAAAAGCCTGTTAAAAGTGAGGTATGTCACTGATCCGAAAATCAGTGACACTCTGTTTTGTAAAAATTATTTGAGGTATCAAAAATTATACAAAAATTATAAAAAAATACAGATTTACTCTAAACATATCATAGTACCACCACAAAAATTTTTGATTAAATAATTCTCTTGGGAAGTTAGGTTTCCGTGGTGATTTTATCAAATAACTTTCTGGACAGCAAATGCTGAATCCAGAAAGGTGATCCTATTAAGTCTAAATTTTGTTCTATTGCATTTTGGGACTTTGTATAGTTTAAAAATGGATGTGGATTAAGGAATTTATATAATGGCATTTCATGGGACAATTGGACATATTGGTTGGACATAGGAATAGGGAATTAATGTGTTCCACTATGGCAACTCTTGTATAGGGAAACTAAGGGCGTGGCAAACTCCATAAGTATCAAAGTAAAGTTTCACCCGTTCTATTCGTTAAGGTGAGTATTCACAACCCCATTTTACTTGTTTTGAATAAATTTTGGGGTGAAAAGCATGCTAACTTGTGTTATAAAGATTCATGAGTAGTTTAAATTGTTATGCGATATTAATCGCCAAAGCTTACTTAAGCATTAAATTGAAATGGTATGACATCGTATGATCGGTATGTTGAGTTTTAAAGTAAAGTAAAGAAAAGTCCCCTGTACACTACTATTAACTCATGAACAAATGGGCCTATAGTATTAGTGAATAGCGCTATTTGGTCTGACAAACCCACCTTAATACTGACGAGTAGGGGTGCACTATACTAGAGAATGCGGACACTCATTTGGGGTAGGCCGCGAGGGGCTGGAAAGAGCTATGTCCGGGACGGTTTAGTAGTGGCTCAACAAGACGAAAGAAAACCGAATCATGTCATACGAATGTTGAAACGATAAAGCTCATGAACGTTTTCGATTTAAGATATCGAATAAATTCGAAAGTTATATTTATCAAACCCTGCATACAAAATCGTTTTGTGCATAGTTGAAAACCTGTGAACTCACCAACTCTATGTAGTTGATATCCGTTTTTATACATGCTTTTCAGGTAACAAAGACGGTATGCCTTAGAAGATTTTTGCATACACGCCATGTCTTGGAAAGAAAACTCTTTTGTTCTAGATTGTATAATATTTTTGAAATGTTTGGGCTTGTAATCGTATTAATTTAGTAATGATCATTGTAATGACTTTTCTACATAAAAAAAAATTGTTATGTTGGTATAGCTATACACTTGTGTTCATGTTTCGAGCTGTCATACTTTGTACTTCCGCTTTAGCGGGGTGTGACAGTCTTGACCCCGGGAGTTGGCAAGAACCCGGGAGACGAGCCGGTGCCAGGGGGGTGTGACAGTCTCGACAAACTATGTAAACCCAGTAAACCAAAGAAACTTGGCGCACATTAATCCAAGATGATTTCAGAAACAATAAACCCTAAATATAGCAAAACAGTAATCGAACTAAACACACACAACCGAGTAACCACGATCGAAGCCATAAACAATAATAACCCTTAACTAAAACGATCGGAGACGATGAACATCCCCTAATTGGCTAAATTGACGCACAAAGACCAGGGACGGTCCTAAATTTTCGGATGCCCATGGCGAAAGGCAAAAAAAATGCCCTTTTACTACACAAACAAATAACAATTTAAAGGGATTTGGAACCTAGTCAAGCTATACGATATAGAGAATAGAAAGATAACACTTGATTTGGTCGTGAAATTGTCAAACCGAAACCGATTGAAACTTCAAAGTTGAAATAAACTTGTTTATGCATAATGACAATTGACAAATACAAAAATATCAACAATTGAACAATCTAATCAAAAACAAATAATTGAAATAAATCTAATGTAAAAAGTAAATAAATAAACCTAATCTAAACAAATAAACTAAGTACCTAATCTATGATAATCTAAACAAACAATGAAATAATCAAATAAACCATTAAACCTAATCAGATAATCTAATAAAAAAACCCTAACAAATCACTGAAATCAGTGAATTGGTCATTTGGTTGCTTTAAAATTAACATAAATATTAAACCTAATTATCAAATATACCTAACACTAATTATTTAAATTTTGAAATTAAGAATTTTACTTCACAAAGATTGAAACTTGAAAGAGTTAAGAGTCAATCAGTGAAAGAAGCAACATCCCACCGCCCACCGTACGACTATTGCCCTATACCGTCACCGACTCACCGGAGAGAGGAGTCACTTCATAGAATCACAGAGGGAGAGAGCGAGATTAGAGAGAGAGTTAGTTGAGAGACAAAAAGCGACAAGAGCAAGATTATGTTCGTGAAGATTGAAACGTCAACAAGGCCGTGGAAATTGGAATGGGCTACAAGTCTGTAACGGTAAAAAAAAGCCGAAATGAGCCTATCTTTTGACAAATGGATTGAAGAACATGATGCCCATGGGCCTGACAAAGACCAACCTAAGTCGAATAAGTATACAATTTCAAACCATAACCGGGAGATCAAAGAATCTGGGTTTCTTCGTGTTCTTCGCTAAAATCGGCGATTAGCTCAGAAGTTGAACAGAACGCTTTTCAAACTTAATTTTTTTTTATCGATCTTTTGGTTTAAAAATCACAAAACTAGCTTTAATTTGGCAAAAAAAAATCAACTCAAGTTCAAACCTAAAACCTTTGATTTTGAAGAACACCAAGGCAAAAAGTCGATTAACAATAAGTCGATAAAAACAAGGGTTTTAGACAAACCTTTTGATCGTATCGAATGAAAATTAATTCGATTCGGCTCTGATACCAATTGTAGATCCCAGAGCAGTGCAATCAACAGATAATAATCAACAATAAGCAAAGATTGAATCACAACTGTTGGTCATATGATTGAATTGATCAATAAAGGGTTTAAGGTTTATAGAGAGAATTTCTGATGCGTGTATATAAACCGAAATGACCATTATCCTCTCCTAAACCCTAATCTCAAACTATTTATACCAAGTGCCTAAATCCTAAGGCTCAAGGCCATTAAACAAGAAAAGCCCAATAACAGTGAAAAACTTATTACAACGCTTTTAATAAAACAATTAAACTCTATAAATACGTTATACAACTTTCAACGCAATATGACATTCAGTCCTAACAATTAATTTTTTTCTTCTTTTTCTCCGAACAAAATGAAAGAATTTAAAAAAAAAATTATTCGTCGGAAATCCGCCGGGAAAAATAAAGAATTGCGGATTTTATTTTTTTAAAAAAATTATCCACCGAAAATCCGCCGGAAAATGTTATGAATTTCCAGCGGATTATTATTTAAAAAAAATTAAAAATTTAAAAAATAAAAAAAATAATATTTTTTTTACAAGGAGTATAATAACAGTGGAAATATAGTGTTTAATGTGATTCAGTGAAGGCGAATTGTTCAGATAATTCGATGATTGTGTTTTTGTTGGAAGAGAGTAGTCTTCCTTTATCGAAACTAGTGCGTGCCACCGTGCGTTGCGCGGTGACGAAATATTTTTGTTAGAAAATATGTACTATGGGACCGTTTACCAAATGCATACCAAGTAAACGCTCGCTGACAATAGTTATCACTCTTCCTTACCTTACCGGGTATTATTTTCAATACGTCAAAATGGATTGTGATAGGTTTACTGATAAGCATTTACTAAAAAGAGTCGTATCTTTCACTTGCCGGATAAGATTCTCAGTCCTTTGTCATGCTTACCAGTATGATAAGTGAGTATGATAAGTGAGTATGATAAGTGAGTATGATAAGTGAGTATGATAAGTACTTACCAGGTAAAGTTTGGTAAACAATCCATAAGTGCAGATAACATACTACGTTAATTGAGAATTATTGTAATACAATGTTAAACAATGAATGTATTAACTGTTTTAGATGTAAATTATTCTTATTGATTAGGTTTTTAAAAATGTGTCTTTTTTGTGATTATGCAATTCTTTTTTAAGTTCTCTCCCATATATATATATATATATATATATATATATATATATATATATATGTGTGTGTGTTTGTATGTGCATTAATTGACAATTACAATAATTTATGTTCTGTGTTAAAAGGTTTTTTTTGGATAAAAGAGACAAACACTTTAAGAAATTCTATATTCCATAAAAACATATAGTTACAGAAAAGAAATAGGCATATACTGAAAGTACCCATAAAAAAATCTCTTTCTCAGAACATGTTTGAAAGAGAGGATGAACGATAGTAAAAATTTATATCAATTTTTATTTTTTAAACCAAATCATCCATATGTATAATATTTTGATGATAACCATGTATAAAAAGAACACTTCAGAAATGCAGAAATTATTAAAAAAAGTTGTAACAGAGAAAATTAAATTTCTATCAACCAACCTCTATAAACTCTCACCAATCGAGCACAAATTTACCCTATCAAATCTATCATCCACTTTCATGAGTATAAATTTAAAAGTTAAAACATTAAAGTCTTTGTATCCCATCTTCGTTGACTAAAATTCAAATCCCTCCACCCAAAGAAACATACCACTATTCTTCGGTTGATTGGTTGAACATCATCCTCAAAGCCAATTAATTTGAACCTCAAAATCCATTTACAAAAATTACACCCACAGAATCGAGTCTCATTAACTTCAAACCATAGAAGGTCCACGGTTCATCCTTGACAACAATATCCTTTGCTTACTATAACAATTTTTTGCCAAAAATTACAGAAAACGAACCAACTTTCATCAGTATTCTCAGCCCATTCCCAGCAGACCTCATAAGTCTTCAATAAAAAAATTCATTTGCTTCTACATATTTTTAATTCAACTGAACCAAATAAATTAAGATCGGCAGCAAACCATATGAATTCAACATACATAGAAGCACAAACAATTAAACCAACAGGAAAATACATACACATAACATCACTCCTGCTCCCTTGTACCCATGTCTAGAAACACCTGAAATGAAAAAAAGATACAATCGTATAAGGACGAAGGATTGTGTGAGAAAAAGAGTTCATGTGAGATGCATAAGAAGGGATTTGGACCCTTGATCACTTTTAATCTCATACCCACCCATGAATTACACTTCTTACGGGAATTGATACGATGCATCTTGGTGCATCTCATTAGTGTTGATCTTCAATTATGATTGATCGAAAGGTCTAAATCTCTTCTTACCCTTCTTACCATAACTTCCCTTCTCACTGAAAGTCAACCCATCGTATAAGATCACAAGAAAGAGATGCACCAAAGCAAAAGACGGAAGACAATTGTTCACAAACTAAACAACTAAGATAAAAATAGCAAATTTTACCATACTTCAAATTAAACAATTAATTGCTAATAGACCCATAGAGGATGGGGAAACTGTCCATTGACAAAGAAAAAGAAGGTAATAGATTTCGAACCAAAAATTTGCTAACCATTGAATCAAACCATTATGAAAGACAGGAAGCATGGAATACAACAGAAAAGCTGTTAATCATAAAATCTCAATCAATCAAGCTAATTACTCAAGATTAAGCAATAAAGATCAAGAACTAGAGAGAGAGTCTAGAGAGAGAAAGTAGATCTTGAATATCACCAATACTGAATATTACAATACAATGCATCTCTAGAAGCGTTGTTATAAGATTACACAAGCTAACCTATATATACTACTTATCTATAACAAAGCCTTAAAGGCTAAGGAAACTAAACACCTTTGACTTAGACAATGTTGACTTTTACAACTTTTACTTTCCTATTAAATCTTGGATACAATATTTAGACTTAACAATCTCCCCCTTTGTATTCAAGATTTAATAAAAATTTGATACAGATCTTCAGTCTTTTGGCCTTTTAAGAATCTTGAAAAGTCTTTTTAAACTTTGAAGCTTTGAAAAGTCAACATGCCTTGAACTAAAACAGAATTCTTTAAACTTCTTTGAACTTTATTTGAACTTGAAACTTCATCTTTGAAACAGACAATACATCTTGAAAACAACTTTGTATCTTCATCACTCAGATCTCTGAACTGTCTTTGGAAGAACAAACTTTCACAAATCATCTTGATTTATCTTTGAATAAACTTCCTTCAGAATCTTTTGACTTTGTATCAGCGGAAGCATTTTAAACTTTCAGAATTTCTTCATCAGTCTTTGAAGTTCTTGATCCAAACAAACTTTCGTCAGACTTGAACTTTGAAATTGAACTTTGTAAAATTCTCCCCCTTTTTGATGATTGTGAGCATCATGATCATCAAAACATCATCAATTTCAGCACAGACTTTGATTTCCCCCTTTGTGATCAAATAACAATCTCCCCTTTTACGGTTGGCGCGCTTTGATCTGAGAGCCGTCAATTCATGAATGATATATATCCGAATCTTTTGAAATTCAGACATAATGAACGTGGTAACCCTGAATCAACACATGAAACAGTTAGGAATGCTTGTGAGTAACACGGAGTCACTGTGTACAACAAATGTACAATATAAGGAGTTGGTTTGATGTTGACTCCCCCGGACTTCCATTCAATCATTGAAAAACAAAAGGTAATTCTATGAATGTTCTGCCAGAAAAACAAATTCTCTGTGTGCTCGTGGTTGTGTTTGAAAGAATTAGCACAATGATTGTGTTTCACAAGGCTCGAAGTATGTAAATCACTGAGACAACAATGATTGTACATGGACTCAATGTGCATGAGAAAGGGTCGAAGGTGGGGCAACTTTCCTTCTTTTTCAATATCAGTATCTTCCAAGAGAAGAATCAATAGATTATGTGCTGCTTCCCCAGAAAACGTGAAACATTCACTTTTTAAGAAAAGAATGAGTAGCTAGTGGGGTTGATGCAAGAGATGGCATGGGCTATTTGCCTATTTCAATGATGGTCACCAAAGAAATGTGAACCAATCAGTAATGTGGCTGCCCGACTCAGAAAGATGTTTGGTGTAGAGTTCTGATATTCTTTTAACTCTGTTCTCACACCCTGTTTATTTTAAACATATAAGCTCACATCTAACCAATCTCTCATTTCCATTTTACCTCAGCTCACTCCCACACTCAATTCTTTTAAACCCCTCTCCCCTCAATCACTCAAAGGATTTCTTCCGGGGTAGGAAACACTGGTTATCGTGAATCCATGGAAGATCTATTAAGCACTCACACTGAATCCCATGTTCCTAAAAGTACATGCTGGTCAATGATTTTCTTGATATGTAAAGCACAAGATATCATATGTCAGTGTATGTGTGCTCATCAAAAATCAGAAATGAAATTTGAGCATTTTTTTTAAACATTTAAGATTTCTCAAAACTTTATATGAATGAATAATCAAGAAAGAATAGAAATGTTTTGAGAATCTGACAATGATTAAAATCAGATCAAATGAAATGGCTAGGGTATCAAATAACTGGAAATTTGTTTATATGAACGAATATAAACAATTTATCAATGAAAGCACAAATATGAAAAGATGAATGATGCTCAACAACTTTGAAAGCAAACGGGGGTATTACCATCGAAAAATTATTTGAATTTGAGACATGGTAATAACAAATTCTAACAAAATACTGAACCGGTGTGTGTGAATACTTGACAGTAAATGGACAAGATAATACAAAAGTATTGATCTTCGGAAACACACGGTCAGTTAAACATTAAGCTCAAAATTTGAAAAACATTTAAAAGCACACTTCTAAATTCATGAAATCTTTTAAGAATAAGAAGTGGTTTGAACATTTAAGAAATTGTTTTTCATGTTCAAAAGTTGTTCTTCTTTCAAACAATCATAGATCTAGGAGAAAAGATATTTACCTTTTCAGCTCCCCCTCAAAACATGATATAATGATTTATGTCTTTTGAGCTCCCCGGGGATATTAGCATAATATCCTTCTTTGATCATTGAAAAACGGGTCATGATCTGTCATGTGATCAGAAGCCACCACCTTTACTCCCCTTTAAATTAAGCATCTGAAATATGTCAGTTAAAACAGGATAGAGATCATACACTCCCTTTTGAATTGTAGACCATCATATCAGTAAAATCTATCAGTGAAAAAGTATAGGATAGAGATCAGATCAATTCTTTTGGGATGAAGACCATCATATCCATCGGATGCAAAAATAGGAGTAAGGTCTTTTGATCGTTGAGGTCCGAGTCCTAAACTGTTGTGTTTAGAAGTCAAACTCCTTTGAAGAACGGGTCCTAAGCTGATATGCTTAGAAGCCATATTCTTGACATTGAGGTGCGGGTCTTGAACTGTGTTATTCAAGAGCCATAATCTTTCTTACTCCCCCTTGACTTGTATTGCCTGCAACAAAGAATCAGTTTTCTTCTTTGGTACCCACTGGTATTTGGGTCCAGAAATGTTAGTTGCAGTTCGTGTGGGGGTTATATAGTAAGAATCATACCAGAAATGATCACTGGTCTTGTGGATGTGATCATATGTACAGCAGTAAGAACAATAATATTTAGTACCTGAAAACCTGAGTAATTGATCTTTTGAGTATTTGAGGTCAGGTTTACCTTTATGCTCTTTGTTCTTCTTTGCTTGATGAGGATGTACACATGATGTCTTTCCATTCAGCTCTTCTTTCTTGTCATCTTTGACAGATTTCTTTATCCAGACCAATTTCTCTTTCTTGTAGCTTTTTCTTCTTGAAGATGTATCTGAACCATCTAAATATTCATCAAAGAAAATGTTAGATCGACGAATCTGATTAAAATATTTAACTGACCTTTGTGAAGAGACAGATTTCTGAGTAGAACTTGAAACAGACTTTTCAAGCACTTTGATCTTTGATGCAAAGATGTCTCTTTCTTTCTCAAGTTGGTCAATCTTCTTTGAGAATTCAGACTTCGTCTTTTGCTCTTCCAGCGCAGAAGCAGACAGTTCAGACAACTTGAAAGTTAGCCTTTTGATTTCAGACTCAAAGATGGATCTTTCTTCTTCAAATCCTTTTTCTGAATCATTTCTCTGGCCGGATAATTCCTTGAATAATCCCACATTCTTCTGTTTTATGGTCTTCTTTTCTTATTCAAAATTTTCTCTTTCCAAAATCAGTACTTTCTCAAAATCGGAGATTTGTTGAGAAAGCTCAATGCATTTAAGATCAACTGACTTTTTCTCTTCAAAACATTTCTTAGAGAAATCTGAGAACTTCTTTGAAATTTTTTTCTTTTCACTCTCAAAATTAGCTTTATCTTCGGCAATCTGTTTTTCAAGATCAGATAAATTCTTTCTAAGCTCAGAGTTCTCAGATTCCAATTTCAGAATCTTCTCATCATTCTGCCCAGAAGATCTTTTCAGAAGATCTTCATTGATATTCTTTAAGGCATTGATTTCTTCATTCAAAGAGATGATTTCAGTAAAATACTCTCTTGACTTTTGCGAATGGAAGTCAACAACATGACCCAGATTAATGTTCTCTAGTTTCAGCTTTCTATTATTCTCTTCAAGATCTGAAAGAAATCCCATGATAAATGAGTAATCAGCTTAATGTGAATGATCGTTCCAAACTATATATCATAAAATCAAAAATCAGATTGAATTGAAATCTTGCACAAAAAGAACTTTTGTCCCCCTCCGCAGACTTAGCACGGGGGTCCCGCTACCCGGTTAGTGGGTGGGGTCAAGGGGCAACGTCCTTGCGGGGTCGAGGGGCAGCGCCCCTAGAGAAAAAAAATTCACACTTAAAAGACATATTACAGTTTTGAAAATTTTGACTAAGTATGAAATGACAGTGTTTGCGCAAGATTGAGTTTGTCGAAAGCAGTGTGTTACGCAAAGGGAGTTATGCGCAAGCCAAGTGAAACGCAAAGTAGGTTTGCGTGACCCACTGGAGACGCAAAGTAAGCTTTGCATGAGTTCCTTGATCCGCAAAGTAAGCTTTGCGCAATGGTCTTGATGCGCAAAGGAGACTTTTGTAATCCGCGTGACCCAAAGAAGCTTTGCGTGAACTGAGTGTAGCGCAAAGTATGGTTTTTGTGATAGCCTTGATGCGCAAAGTGAGGTTTGCGTAACGGTCTTGAAGTGCAAGATGAGGTTTGCGTAATGCACGTGATGCGCAAGATGAGGTTTGCGTAACGGTCTTGAAGCGCAAGATGAGGCTTTTCGTGACAAGGGCAAAACGCAAAGTAGCTTTTTCCTCTCAAGACTTGGATGATCTCACGCAAACGTCTATGAATGTTGCGCAAACCATATGAATGAAGCACAAACCGTGGATCTTGACTGATTCTAACTCAAATCGATCCAAATCTGCGAATTTGAATTAAGAATTTATCAGTAACATCGACAAAAAAATTCACAAAAAATTTGAATGAAACACTGAAACCTCGAGTTCGTGAAAAATCTCAGAAAAACTCAAAATTTCTATTTAAAAATCCAGATTTTAATTCAAACTTTGATCAAATCAATTCCGAAAAGTTTGGTTCAGCTCTGATACCAATTGTTAATCATAAAATCCCAATCAATCAAGCTAATTACTCAAGATTAAGCAATAAAGATCAAGAAGTAGAGAGAGAGTCTAGAGAGAGAAAGTAGATCTTGAATATCACCAATACTGAATATTACAATACAATGCATCTCTAGAAGCATTGTTACAAGATTACACAAGCTAACCTATATATACTACCTATCTATAACAAAGCCTTAAAGGCTAAGGAAACTAAACACCTTTGACTTAGACAATGTTGACTTTTACAACTTTTACTTTCCTATTAAATCTTAGATACAATATTTAGACTTAACAAAAGCAACTTGAGATGTGATGCAGATGAAATAGGCAAAAAAAATTATCAAGCTAAAGCCATTATGAAGATATGCACTAAGTAGAATACAAAGACCATGTAACTATGAAAAGAAGATACAACATCTTTCATATGGTTACTGAATCCACCAGATAGGTATATCCTAGACCTTTGTTATAGTTTATACTAAATGCATGAATAATTTTTATCTTTTGCAATAACAATTAACACCATGTGTAAATACAGTTGAAGCAACCATACCATTATTTTGGTTTAAAAATTATATGTAAACACAAAACTACCAAATGACTTTGCCTTTATGCCATACCCGTTAGATGGAAACTTGACCTTCAGTCAAATCACAAAAAACAATGAAACAATCAAGGATCTGCTTCACACAATCAGGTCAATATTCAACATTCTCAAGTAAATATAAACCAATAGGTATAGTAAAAAAAAACCTATATGGTGATGAGGAATTATGTAGAAGTTACCTTTGTTTTTAGAGGTTGTGGTTGATCACACGTACCGTTGAAACAGCCGGATACATATTTGCAGCTCTTATTAAAATAGTTGTCCGAACATATATGAATCTCCTTTTTTTTAATCCAATCCCGACTCTACTAAATCCCTAGCTCCTAAGCCAGAGAGGAGAGGGAAATTGAGAAGTTGAAAACCCCCTAGGCAAGAGACACCTTAGGCCAGAGATTGAGAGAATAAGGAAGAGAGGAAGGCAAACCACGTGGAGATGAATACAAATGAGAAATTCTTTCTTTATATGATTCCTAGGTCAGAGCAGATGAAAATGAGGAGACAAAAGTGAATTCAATTTTTAGGAGGAGACAGAAGTAAAAAAACAATATATTGGGAGGAGATGGATAGTTTGATGTTAAAATGCTAATATTTATGCAAACTACCAAGAACAAAAGCTTAAATCGACAAAAAAAGAAAGCATTCATCCTGATGTTTAGGACTTGCCAAATCATCATCCATGGTTTCCTCTTAGCTGCAATCGATCTATTGGAAACAATGTATATATCGGGAGGAATTTTCACAAACCCCTTTGGATCTTGAAGAATTAGTTTGTGGCGGTCACAAAAAAATTAAACTTACTGGTCTTACCACTCGTGGCAAAGCAACGTACCCAACCCATTTTCTTTGGTACTTGAAGTGCAACTCCCAGCAAGAGACCAACTCCAGATAATTATCATGTATCTGTTACAGTAGCCCAAAAGAACCATCAACTTTATGTATTTGCTACAGTATAGAAACCCAAAACAGTCACCCAACGTGTATTCTTAACCATATTTAAGGATCTGAAAGCTTAGAAATTGACAAACATGTGAGTTTGCTTAACATCCATCATTTCCTAAAGAATGTGCCTTTTAGAGGAGTGAAATGTAGATTAGCATATATTTATTTCCTGAACTATCATTGTTTGTTCTTTTAAGTAGAGATGCAAATAAGAACATAGATGTTGAAGCTATAAACATTGATATCTACATCACCATGTAGGAGTTTACAAAAAAAAGTAATATTTACATTAAGATGGCCAGAGAAATAGGAAAAAGCCAATATTGAGTGTGGGGGTAAAGTATAACAAACTTATATTAAGAAGATCAGAGGAAGGATATGAGTGTATGAGAAACAACCTAATCATCATCTTTGATTCTGGCTTATGGCCTTCATAGGACAAACATAAATGTCCCCTTCATTTGACCTGCCCCATGCCCTCATCTAATATAAATATTTAGCTTGATGCCAAATAAAGATGTCCATTAACAATATATTGCAGTAGGCAGGTTTGACAACGTTGCTTTATGACCTTCACATAAACACACAATTTAATTCCATGGGATGTTATCTTAGTGGTGTGTTGCATGAATTCTAAATCTTCAGCAACATTTAACTTTTCAGATAAGCCAAAAGAAACATTTTGGTATTACTTAACAATCCTATATCTTAACAAATGATTGATCTCACAATCAATCTTTCACTTGTTGATCCATCCATTTAAGTCTAATTGGTATGCCACTCATCTAGCAAACTGTCGATGATGTAAAACCAAGGAAACTAATATACTGAAACATACACACTTAGGGACCCATTATCTTAAGCATGAATGAATAACTGCAAGGTATCTGAAACTATCTAAAGAATAAATAATGGTATGAGACCCACCTCCATTATTGCTTCCATAGATTTGGATCCCACCGATTGCAACAACAACATCATCCTGAATCATCATCAATTGCATCATAGATTATAATTTTTTTGATGAAACTGAAAACGATAACTTGAAAGAGTAACACTGCCAAAATCGATTACTCGATAAAGTACGAATTTCGTAAATGTTCATGTCAAACCTTGATGAAACTGAAATCCATAACTTGATAAAACTGAAATCGATAGCTTGATAAGTTAATCAATATTTCATACCGTTGAGTCAAAAGTTTCATAGATCTTGACATCAAACCTTCAACAGAAACATAATTAGATTAAAAAAATACGAAACTGAATAGGATAAATAGATTATTGAGAGTCTATTACAACCAGAAGTTGCCTGGCTTTGAGTGTTAGATGAAGTGAAGACTCAATATTGGAAGATGATGAGGCAAGAAGCAGACGAACCCTAAAAAAAGCGATTGGAGTTGTAATGAAGTCCTGGTTAGGGAAGACGAAGGGACGCTGTTAAATGTGTAGTGAATGAGTAATCAATGTCTATTGATGGGAAAAAACATAGATAATAAGGGTAAAGCGAGGATTGCGGAGAAAAAAGGACACCGAATTTCTACTTCTTAGGAGGAGACACGTCATACCTTGAGGTTTTTCTTTTAATAAATATAATAGATTGGTGGAATCGATCTTTGATAGGGTTAAAGAGAAGAGAGTTGAGTTAGTGATGATTTTAGAAGAAATAGAGGCCCGTATTGACGCTTTACGTGAAGAAGTTGATGGTTTAATCAAGTATTACAAGGAGTATAATAACAGTGAGAATGTAGTTTTAATGTGGATTCAGTGAAGGAAAATTGTTCGGGTAATTTGATGATTGCGTGTTTATTGGAAGAAAATACTCTTCCTTTATTGAAATTGGTTGAATCGATCTTTGATAGGGCTAAAGAGAAGAGAGTTGAGTTAGTCATGAGTTTAGAAGAAAGAGAGTCTCGCATTGACGCTTTACGTGAAGAAGTTGATGGTTTAATCAGGTATTACAAGAAGTATAATAATAGTGGAAGAGAAGTGTTTAATGTGGATTCAGTGAAGGCGAATTGTTCGGGTAATTCGATGATCGACTTTAAGGGATCCAATTGGGCTTTAATGGATCCATTTGGGCTTTAATGGATCTAATCGGCTTTAAGGGATCCATTTGGGCTTTAATAGATCCATTTTGGCCTTAAGGGATCCATTTTGGCTTTAATGGATCAGTTAGGCTTTAATGGATCCACTTGGGCTTTAATGGATCCATTTGGGCTTTAATAGACCTACATGGGCTTTAATGGTTCCTATTGGGCTTTAATGGATCCACGTGGACTTTAATGGATCCACTTGGACTTTAATGGACCCATTTAGGCTTTAATGGTTCTACTTGCGCTGTAATGGATCCACTTGGGATTTAATGGATCCACTTGGGCAT
This sequence comes from Arctium minus, assembly GCA_954870635.1. Taxonomy (NCBI): domain Eukaryota; kingdom Viridiplantae; phylum Streptophyta; class Magnoliopsida; order Asterales; family Asteraceae; genus Arctium; species Arctium minus. The sequence goes on along the minus strand of OX941080.1, from coordinate 35,853,958 downwards.
TAATGGACCCATTTGGGCTTTAATGGATCTCGTTGGGCTTTAATGGATCCAATTGTGCTGTTATGGATCGATTGGGTTTTAATAGATCCATTTGGGCTTTAATGGATACATTTGGGCTTTAAGGGATCCATTTGGCCTTTAAGGGATCCATTTGGGCTTTCAAGGATCTATTTAGGCTTTAATGGTTCCTGTTGGGCATTAATGGATCTATTTTGGGCTTTAATGGATCGATTTGGGCTTTAATGGATACATTTGGGCTTTAAGGGATCCAATTCGCCTTTAAGGGATCCATTTGGCCTTTCAAGGATCTATTTGGGCTTTAATGGTTCCTGTTGGGATTTAATGGATCTATTTGGGCTTTAAGCGATCCATTTTGGGCTTTGATGGTTCCTGTTGGGCCTTACTGGATCCACTTAGGCTTTAATGGATCCACTTACGCTTTAATGGTTCCACTTGTGCTGTAATAGATCCACTTGGATTTTAATGCTTTAATAGATCCAGTTGGGCTTTAATGGATCCACTTGCGCTTTAGTAGATCCACATGGGTGTTTATGGATCAGTTGGGCTTTAATGGACCCATTTGAGCTTTAATGGATCCATTTGGGCTTTAAGGGATCAATTTGGATTTTAATGGATCGTTTGGGCTTTAAGGGATCGATTTTGGGCTTTGATGGGTTATGTTCGGCTTTAATGGACCGCTTTGGGCTTTAATGGACATGTTCGGGTTTAATGGACCTTATTAGGCTTTAATAAACCGTTTTTGGACTTCATGAACCGCTTTAGGCTTTAATGGACCGTGTTGGGTTTTAAATGACCATAATGGGATATTATGGATAATATAATAATATAATAATAATAATATTAATATAAAAATAAAAAATGAATTACCGACGGATAGACATTACGGGGGAGTTCTAGCGGATCTTCCCATCTGAAATTCAAATTTTCAAATTTTTTTAAAAAAATGGTTGAGAATGTTAATTTTTTAATTAAATGAGTTTTCGGTGGATCTATCTGCCAGTAATCCGTCGAAAATCTCACGAATTAGGTATCACAATCGGGAACACACATACCACTCTTCAACAAAACACCACTCCCCTCACTGCCTCTGTCCTTTCTGCCTCCTGCGACCACCGGCGAATCTGCAGGGCCCCACGGCCGGTCGACCCACCACCACCACCAACCAACGCCTCCATCGACGCCCCACCTTTGGCGACCCACCACCACCACCGACACTGTTGACCTCTCTCCCCTCTTAACCTCTCCACCGCAGCGATCCCTATCGGCGAAATCGACCCTCCATCGGCGATCCCCACCCTCCGGCGATCCCCACCCTTCGACGACCTTCATCGGCCATCCTCACCGTCCCTACCCACTCCCGCCGACTCTCCCTCTCTTCATCCCTCATTACCGAGTTTTTTGGTAAAAAAACTATTTTTTTTTGTCATTTTTTCTAATTTTCACCATTTGTTTATGTATTATGTCAATTTATGTATGTATGTATGTATGTATTAATAGTTTTTGTATGACATTTGTTTATGTATGTATGTATGTATTAATAGTTTTTGTATGACATTTGTTTATGTATGTATGTATATATGTCTATATGTATGTATATGAATTTGTGTATGTATTTGTGTGAATTTATGTATGTATGTATGTATGTATGTATGTATGTATGTATGTATGTATGTATGTATGTATGTATGTATGTATATGTTATTATTATTGTATGTATGTGTATGAAATTGTGTATGTATCTATGTGCATTTGTGTATGTATGTATGTATGTGAGTTTGTGTATGTATGTATGTATGTGAGTTTGTGTATGTGTATGTGAATATGTATATATATATATATAATGTAATTGTGTATGTAAAAGTTTTTGTTTATGTATTATGTCAATTTGTGTATGTATGTATTAAAAGTTTTTTTATGACATTTGTTTATGTATCTGTGTGAACATATGTAATGTGTTTATGTATATGTAACATATGTAATGTGTTTGTGTTTGTGTATCTCTAGCATATGTAATATGTTTATATATGTATATATATGTATGAACATGGGTTATGTTGGGTTTTAATGTAGTATAATTGACTATATTAGTTATGTTTTGGTGTGTAAAATTGCAATTTTTAAGCACACAACCTAACCCGGTTTGTTCTATATGCATGGTTTGGCTTTCAAATAGCCTAATAGGTGCACTTAGAGCTTTTAAGTGTACAAACCCAACCCGAGTTTCTTCTATATGCATGGTTTGACTTCCAAACAGTCAAACGGGTGCACTTAGAGATTTTAAGCGCACAAACCCAACCCGGGTTTGTTCTATATGCATGGTTTGACTTTCAAACAATCAAATAGTTGCACTTAGGGGTTTTAAGCGCACAAAACCAACCTTATATGTTCTATATGCTTGGTTTGACTTTCAAACAGTCAAACAGGTGCACTTAGGGGTTTCAAGCGCACAAACCCGACTTTATATGTTCTATATGCATGGTTTGGCTTTCAAATAGCCTAATTGGTGCACTTAGAGTTTTCAAGTGCACAAACACAAACGGGGTTTGTTCTATATGCATGGTTTGTCTTTCAAATAGCCTAATAGGTGCACTTATAGATTTCAAGCTCACAAACTCAACCCAAGTTTCTTCTATATGAATGGTTTGACTTCCAAACAGTCAAACTGATGGACTTAGAGATTTTAAGCACACAAACCCAACTCGGGTTTGTTCTATATGCATGCTTTGACTTTCAAATAGTCAAACGAGTGCACTTAGGGGTTTCAAGCGCACAAACCCAACCTTATATGTTATATATACATGGTTTGACTTTCAAATAGTCAAACAGGTGCATTTAGGGGTTTCAAGCGCACAAACCAACCTTATATGTTCTATACGCATGGTTTGACTTTCAAATAGCCTAATAGGTGCACTTAAAGCATTCAAACGCACAAACCCAAAAAATGTATTGGACATTAAGACATTAATTTATGACAATTTAGTTTTATTTTATGTTATTTACTGCTTTTAGTAGTTTTTACAGTTTTTAGCAGGTTTTTATAACTTTTAGCAGTTAATTGAAAAAAAAGGTTTTTTTTTCCATATTTGGGTTTTCCAAACTTTTGGCGGATAATCCGCTGAAAATAAATAAATAAAAATTAGCATTCCCAACAGATTTATCCACCGAAAATCCGTGGAAAAATGCGCCGAAAATCTTACTCTTTTTATTAAATAAAATTTTTTATTTTAACAATTTAAATAAAAATCCGCAGGAAATTCGCCGGATTGATTTTTTTAATTAGACAATTATTAATTCGGGTCAAATATTGAAAAATATTTCCGGCGGATTTTCGGTTGATGTATCCGTCGGAAAATTTTGATCTGCCGAAAGGGCCGCCGAAAATCCTCGTTTTCTGCGGCTTTTTTTTTTCGACCGGCAAATCCACCGGAAATGGCTAAGATTGGTCCTCACATGCACAATGAAAAATGAGTTTTCATTTGAACTCGCCCCTATATATATATATATATATATATATATATATAGAGAGAGAGAGAGAGAGAGAGAGAAAGAGTGGAAGGTTCAGGGAAAACCTTAAAAAACAGAAAACTAAGGAACACGCTGGTAACCATTTATCTGGACGTATGCACTTGTGCATACAAGTGAATTAGGTAGTTTTTTTTGGTTTTTATGCATATGTGCATTATGCATTTTTGCATATGCACGTGTGCATGTTACACATTACTTGTATACACAAGTGCATGTCGTCCATATGAAGGGCTACTACGATGTTCCTCAGTTTTTTGTTTTTTTGAGGTTTTCCCCTGAACCTGACCTTATATATATATATATATATATATGTATGTATGTATGTACATATTATTACAACCCAAACACAGAAATTAAAACGTAACCGACATAATATAAAACTTTGCCAAAACGACCCCAACACTACAATTTAAATATTCAAGTTTTGCAGAAACAACCTATTACACAACTGAGAATAATTAAAGAAAAACAAACTAAAACTGGGAAGCTAAGGGATCATCCTTCTGGTCCACGACTTCCTGCTCAAAGCTTCTTCTTTCCCTTACCCGATTCTTCTACTTGACACCTTCCTAAAAAGGTTATAGTTTTTGAATGCGAGAGTTAGACCGAAAGGTCTAGTAAGTTCCCTTTAACAACGGGTTTCCATGCCAAAGCAACATATAAATAAATATTTATAAACATTCACAACCAGTTCAGTTTTATCGGAACATCACACAAACAAATCATGCTTCTAGCGCACACTGAAGTCACGCGTAAGTGACAACGTGTCTGGTTGATACTGCCTTATTCTGGGACACACCCCCAATGGCATAAACGGGATACCCCCCAGGTATGAGCACAGACGGGACACACCCCCCGACTTGGGCCATAACTTACCATTAACAATGTATGCATATATATAATACATTCGTCACAATAAAATACAATGTGCATTTGATTAACTTCTCATGCGAAAAATAACATAAATAACAGTAATGTTTTTGGTTAGAAATACTCACCTGAAACTCCTACTTAACCTCCTTTACTAACGCTTTAATTCCTTAGAATGAAGACCTACGATTTAAAATCAAGAAGGGTGATAAGTCGCATGAACAACTCACACCAAAAGCTCCCAACTATCCAAACTGATGTTCCTACCCAGACTCCTGATTCTGCCCGGATCGGGTTATGGCTAGCTATCGGCCTTCACCCCCAACTACCGGGGCTAAATCTCCCCACCGGGTTCCCACTGGAATCCCCGTCTCCCGGGGCCTCCCCGAGTTCTCCCATCCGGGACCCCGTCTCTTGGGGTTCCTTTCCCGGGATTAATTCCCACCCGGACTCACCGGGTTCCCGGTTCCCGACCTTCCTGGATTGGGCGGAGGGTTCGGACTGCGCACATTCCCCTCCAACTCAGACCCGACGAAACAAATGAAACGATTAAGGATTATGAATCCGCATGATTAAGAATCTCATCTTTATCTAATATGGATAATCAAATAGAAAACCCCCAACATTTGCTACTTCCTAGAGGGTGGGTTGATTAAGCATACACTCTTCCCAAAAAAACCAATGAGTTAACCTTTCTTACTAATCCAAAGAAGATTTACCAACAATCATAAATAGGAGAGATAGGGTTAGAAATAACCTTGACAAATGACGAAGAAGAGCTTCTCTCAATCCAACAATTGATTTTCTTCTCCAATACCCACACTCATACATGCACTGATGTTAGCCTCCAAAATGGTAGAGAAAGATTAGGAGGATGGAAGCATTAGGGTTTTAGCCCTTTTTCCAAAATTACCACTTAGCCCCTAAACTTTGGTTTTTCTCCAACCTCCCACTAGACAATACATAAACTAAAGTCTCCGTTATTACATATATATATATATATATATATATATATATATATATATATATATATATATATATATAGAATGTGACCAACCATATAGTATTCTAAGTAATATATATATATATATATATATATAATGTTACACGAATAATAATAATTGATATTGGTCATTTAATAATATTAAAATATATAATGAGTATATTGTAAATAATAATTAATGACAACACGGTTGTTCAATAATATATAAAAATAACAGTGTTATGTAAATAATGATTAATGATAAGTTATATTATATTCAATAATCAAAAATATTTCATTTATGTATAGTGATTGTAATAAGGCTTTATTTTTCTTGTAAAATTTGTCATCTTCATTTTATTTATTTATATTAATTATACCTAGTTTGCTATTATATTCAATTGTTATGTAAATAAAAATATGCATGTTATCGTATTCAAGTGTCATGTAAATTAAAAATATTGATTTTAATAAGATTTTAAATGATTAGTAAAATTTAAAATCATAGAAAAAATATAGAAGGCGAAAATAAAAATAGAACTCTAAAATCCCAACAAAAGTTAAAAGAAATGTATATCGGAATTAGTCTTCTTCAAGTAAACTGAAAAAAAAAGTTACAAATAACCGTTGAAAATTGACTTGTTGATTTTATATAATATATTGTAGTACTTTCAAGATTTAGTTATCAAACCGTTGTTGCCATCTACAATCACTACCAAGAACAAACCCTCGATTCTATTGGAAGTTCCTTAAGAATGTAACACCCAGAGATTTTTATGGGTACAACATTTTTGGATTAACGCTCTTTTTATGAGCTTTTGGAGGTCTTCTAGTGAGTGTAATGCATTATACCATGAAAACATTTGGTGTGGGAGAGTTTTGGTAGAAAAAGGGTGTTTAGGGAGCAAACAGAAAGTTGGGCCACCTGTCCCGCCACTTCAAGCCAGTGGGCCAAGCCACACAACTTTTTGTTCATAAATTTTGAGTTTTTGTACACGCACGATTAGCCCTGTGACTTAGGCCACGAGAAAGGTAGCGGGAAGCCTCTGGAACATCTTTTAAGGCCCGATTTTTCTAGGTTTTTACCATATTTCATCCCTTTCATTCCCTCTCGGTTAAGGAGATTTGGGGAGGTTTTGAGGATGTTTTTTGGAGCAAAATTGATGGTTTAAAATGGAGATTGAAAATCTTTGACAGGTAGTTTCAAGATCTTGAGAGATAAGCATATTTGGTTGTTTTGAGCTTTATTTTGGGGATTCCACTTGGATCTAACTTGTGGTTGGTATTTGATACATTTCTAGACTTGGGTGTTGTGGCCTAGAGAAGATTTGTAGAGATCTTTGCTCATAGATTCAAGTCTTCTCCAATGGAAGCTAAATGTTTGGGTTTGGAACCTAGGTTTAACGTTAACCTAACTTAACAAAGTGAGTTCAAGTTGATTTGTAAAAATTATGTACATGCCAAAAATGTTCATTTTGAAGTATTAATGTATTTTATTTGTTATTTATCAAATATGTGGCTGATTTGGTGAGTTTTGCATATTTAGTGCATTTGATTTATAAATCTCGTAAAATGCCCATATTTTGGGGTTTTGGACACATTGGTAAATAAATCTTGAAAATGTGTTATTTTAATGATTTATTTCATAAGTGTAGATTATTGGACGATAATGCACTCTTAGCGTATTTGTTATATAAACCGTTGGGAAAATACAAGCTATTGTGTTAATAAATATTTTGGAGCATGTGTTTGCATAAATATTGGTAAATACATTTTACTACTTATGATGACTTTTATTGAATGGTCAATTGATTTGTTGAGCGTTGGTGTAACACCCTAAAAATAGGGTTTAAATTTAAACCTCAAATCTTACGAAGTATGGAACTTAAATAAGCGGAGATCACCCAAAAAAGGGAAATTGTTAAAGCGTATACAATTTCTATAATTGGAAATTATAAATGACAATTCACTAATCTAGGTCATAATTATCTATATTAAACAATTGTCATCCAAATCTCCCAAAAAAGAATCTAATCAAATATGTACCCCAAGCTCCCAAAAGTTTAACTTCAAAAGTCTCTGCTAATGTCTCAACTCTCACCCCTTACTCCTTGCGAGTCCACCACTAAGTGAACCTGATATACATGTCATTTAAGAAAAACAAGTGTTAGGATTTCGCCTAGTGACTTCAAACAATTATAAAACGACGTTTAGAAATATTTAATGCCAATGCATAGTATTTACCAAAGTTCATTAGTGGATTCCAAACCTCTTCTACCCTTGGAAGGGAGTAAGATTTCATAAAGTACGGGGATACCCGATTTACCATTGAGAGTGATGGAACACAAAAGTAGGTCACATTACAATGTTATGGAGCTTCTATTATAGCACCAAAGGTTATCGAGTTCAACAACCCACGGTCTTTAGTTCGGGCTCCCAATGGTCTAAGAAGACTCCCTTGCTAGAATTCAAGAGTCATGGGTCACAAGGTTATCGCATTTAACCACCCACGGTCTATAGCTCGAGTTCCCAATTGTTAGGACCACATGTCTAGCCATAATATAAGGCAATATCCCATTTCATATAATTATCTAGAGCCAATGGATCCATTGCAATGTAGTCTAACGAAAACATGTAACCAAAATATGAAATGCCAATAATGCATACATAACCATTTTAGGCACACCAAATACCAAGTGTTAAATCCCAAATTTTTCCATAATAATTATAGGTTTAGGAAAATACTCAATGGATTCCAAAACTATCCAAAAACTTGAGTTAGTAACCATTTATATAAATGGAATCATTATCCCAAATTATCTTATCAAATATCCAAGTTTCTACAAAAACCCTAGTTTGACCTAGGTTTTCCAATATCATCCAAGGGAGTTCAACATGTAATGATTAAGCTTACGAACTCATAAATAGACATGAAAGCTCATTAAAACTGTAACACCCCAAAGGAATAACACTTTCCTCTTTGGCTAAACACTTGCGTAGGTAACACACATGAAATGTAGGATGGATCCCGTCCATTTCCGGCGGTCATTCCAATTTATAGGCTTGAATCCCGATCTTCTCCAGTATTGTAAAGGGTCCAAGGAAACAAAGACTAAGCTTTCCGTGCTTCCCGAAACGAATGATTCTCTTCAATGGTGACACCTTCAACATGACTCACTCCCCCACTTGGAACTCGACCGGTCTTTGCTTTTTATCCGCATAACTCTTTTATCGATCTTGGGCCGCCTTCAAGCACTCCCGGATATCTTTCACCTTGTCTGTCATTTCTTGCACGATCTCCGGTCCTGCAAATTTCTTTTCTCCCGCCTCGAGCCAACACACTGGTGTCCTACATTTCCGTCCGTATAGTGCTTCGAACGGTGCCATCCTGATGCTTGAGTGGTAGCTATTATTGTAGGCGAACTCCACCAATGGTAAATGCGAATCCCAATTTCCCCCAAAGTCTATGACGCAAGAACGAAGCATTTCCTCGAGTGTTTGGATGGTCCTTTCACTTTGACCGTCCGTTTGAGGATGATAGGTCGTACTTAATTTGACTCTCCTGCCCAATTCCTTTTGTAGACCATCCTAAAACTTGAAAGTGAACTGGCTATCCCTATCCGAAACTATGTATAGAGGAACACCGTGACGCGACACTACTTCATCAATGTAGAGCTTGTCTAACTTGTCCATCGGTAACATCTCTCGCATCGCTAGAAAGTGTGTGCTCTTTGTGAGTCGATCCACCACCACCCAAATAGTGTTGTGTCCCAGCAAGGTCCTTGGTATCTTAGTGATGAAGTCCATCGTGATATGCTCCCACTGTCATTTGGAATGGCTAGTGGTTGCAAACTTTTGTAAGGCTTTTGATGCTCGACTTTGACTTGAAGGCAAGTGACACATATTTCCACCTAGTTGGCCACATCGAGCTTCATCACCGGCCACCAATAATGTAGCTTCAAATCTCTATACATCTTGGTGATACCGAGATGTATGGATTACTTTGACTTGTGAGCATCCGCCAAGAGAAAGTCACGGTTTCCTCCAATCTTCGGTACCCAAATCCTTCCTTGGAATAGCTTAAGGCCGCGACTATCTTCCGTTAGTATCTCCCGTTGTTTGACCATGACTTCGGCCTTGATATTCTCTTCACGAGTGCTTCGGCTTGACTCACCTTGATGTCCTCCACTAGGCTTGATATTACATCAATTCTAGTAAGGGTTACCTTGACTTCACTCCCATAACTCTTTCGGCTCAAAGCATCCGCCACCACATTGGCCTTACCGGGGTGGTAAAGCAATTCACAATAATAATCCTTCAAAAGATGCAACCACCTCCTTTGCCGTATGTTGAGGTCCTTTTGGTCTAATATGTACGTCAAGATTTTGTGGTCGGTGAATAGTGTACACTTCATCTCGTAGAGGTAGTGTCGCCATAACTTCAAAGCAAATACTACCACCGCTAGCTCCAAGTCATGCATAGGGTAATTCTTCTCGTGGTCCTTGAGTTGTCGCGCCGCATATGCAATCACATTCCCCTTTGCATCAAAATACACCCGAGACCCAATTTAGAGGCATCGCTATAAACCACAAAGTCTTTGGATCCTTCATGTAAGGATAAGATTGGTGCCTCACATAGTTTCCTATGTAGAGTCCGAAAGGCATTTTCTTGAGTCTCGGTCCATAAGAACTTCACGTTCTTCTTTGTCAACGACGTGAGTGGAGAGGTTATCTTTGAAAAGTCTTGAATAAAACGTCGGTAGTAGCCAACTAAACCCAAGAAACTTCTTATCTCCGTTGGACTCGTCGGTGGTTCCCAATTCATCATTGCCTCAATTTTTGCCGGATCTACTTTCACTTCATCCTTCGATACCACATGGCCCAAGAATTGGACTTCTTGTAGCCAAAACTCGCATTTTGAAAATTTTTTGAACCACTTCTCTTTCCGAAGAATTTCCAAAACTTCCCGCAAATGTCGTTGATGCTCAACCTCGTCCCGCGAGTAAATCAGAATGTCATCGATGAAGACTATAACTGATTTGTCCAAGAAAGGTCGACATACTCAGTTCATCAAGTCCATAAATACGGTCGGAGCATTAGTCATCCCGAATGGCATGACTAGGAACTCATAATGTCCGTATCTTGTCCGAAATGCCGCCTTCGAGATATCTCTCTCCTTCACCCGTACTTGGTGGTAACCGGACTGTAAATCTATTTTGGAGAAACATCCCATTCCTTGCAATTGGTCGAAGAGGTTGTCAATCATAGGAAGTGGATACCTGTTCTTCACGGTGACCTTGTTGAGTTCACGGTAGTCGATACACATCCGCATAAAACGTCGGTAGTAGCCAGATAAATCCAAGAAACTTCTTATCTCCGTTGGACTCGTCGGTGGTTCCCAATTCATCATTGCCTCAATTTTTGCCAGATCTACTTTCACTCCATCCTTCGATATCACATGGCCCAATAATTGGACATCTTGTAGCCAAAACTCGCATTTTGAAAATTTCGCGAACAACTTCTCTTTCCGAAGAATTTCCAAAACTTCCCGCAAATGTCATCGATTCTCCAACTCGTCCCGCGAGTAAATCAGAATGTCATTGATGAAGACTATAACTAATTTGTCCAAGAAAGTTCCACATACTCAGTTCATCAAGTCCATAAATACGGTCGGAGCATTAATCAACCCGAATGGCATGACTAGGAACTCATAATGTTTGTATCTTGTCCGAAACACCATCTTCGAGATATCGCTCTCCTTCATCCGTACTTGGTGGTAACCGGACCGCAAATCTATTTTGGAGAAACATCCCGCTCCTTGCAATAGGTTGAAGAGGTCTTCGATCCTAGGAAGTGGATACTTGTTCTTTACGGTAACCTTGTTGAGTTCACGGTAGTCGATACATATCCGCATAGACCCGTCCTTCTTCTTTACGAATAACACCGGAGCTCGCCATGGCGACGAGCTCGGTCGTATGAATCCCTTCTCAAGAAGTTCTTGCAGTTGCGTCATCATCTCTTATTAATCCCAGATTATCAAGTTCTTACTAAATTCAATCACAAAACAAGATTACAACAACTATTTTAACAATCTACCTGTTTCAATTCCAATTTCAATTCTCACAATTCGTACAATCAGTTTCTCTCTCTCTCAAACTTTCTTTCTTTAACTGTTACTCTAACTTCTAAGACTTCCCACTACTAACAGGAAAACACTAGTCATATATCTATTACACAAGAAACACACGTGCTAATACAAGGAACTTTGACTTTCACTTGAGAGTTGACTTTGAGCTTTGACTTGCTTGACTTTCAGCTTCAGAAAACATGATCTTAGATCCAAAAAATATGTGTACTAACAATCTCCCCATTTGGATTCAAGATCATATCTAAAATATTTTGCAATTCAATCACTCCCTTTGGCTCAATTTGTGCAATCAGCCTTCTTGTACAAAAATTACAATCTCCTCCTTTGAGCTCTGTAAGAAACATTACAATCTCCCTCCAAAATAGTGGAAACTACTTTCAGAAATTGGAAGAAAAATTATCTTCAGATTCAGCTCGGATTGCTTTAGCAAATTGTCTTCAAAGAAAATTTCAGTAAAATCTGCTCATATTCTGAAATCTTTGACTTTTTCTCTTTTCAGCTTCCAAAAATCTTCAACAAATTCACAAATCTTGACAAAACTTTCTTGATCACTTCACACGGTTCTTGATCCTCTCCCGTATCTATAACATTTCTTGATTCGCTCTCCCATATTCATTTCTGATACAAACCTTTCTTGAATGCTTCTCCCCTTTTTTGATGAATGAAGCATGAAGTCATCAAAACTTTCACAAGAAATGTCTTTAATCTGTCCTGACCAATGATCTTTTCCACTGAGACTTTGATTCTCCGTCAATTCATAAACATATTCATCCGAATCTTTGCAAATTCAGACAAATTATGAGTGAAATACCTGAATCAACAAATGAATCAGTTAGAAGTGCTTGTCAGTAACACTAAGTTACTGTGTGTAACGAACACACAATGGAAAAGAGATTTTGTGATGTTCACTCCCCCAGGTCTTCCATTCAATCATCGAAACACCACAAAGGAATTTCTATGAACGTTATGACAAGAAAAAGTATTCCTTGTGTGTATGTGCATGTGTTTGAAAGAATTAAGCACAAATGATTGCTTTATATTGGCTCAAAATTGTGTAAACCCTTGAGACAACAACAGTTAAACATAGACTCAATTGTGCATGATCGAAGTGCGAAGGTGGGGCAGACTTCCTTCTTTTTCAATATCCAGATTTTCCAAATGAAAATCAGATAGATTATGTGTTGCGTCCCCTTTAAAATATGAAACATTTTCTTGTTGAAAAGAAAATGAGTAGCTGGTGGGGTTTTTAGCAAGAGTTGGCATGGGCTAGTTGCCTGTTTCAATAATGTTCACGAAGAATTGTGAAACACTAGAAATGTGGTTGCCCGACTCAGAAAAAGTTGGTGCATTGTTTGATACTCTTTTACTCTGTTCTCACACCTTCTTTCTTTTAATCTTGAAGCTCGCTTCTAACCAAACTCTCATTTCCATTTTACCTCATCACTCAACCCACACTCAGTATTTTGACTCTTCACACATTCGATCACTCAAGGATTAAGTTCTTGGATAGGAAACACTGGTTAACGTGAATCCATAGAAGTTTCATTTAAGTCCTCACACAATGAACCCATGTTGTCCTATAAGAACATGTTACTCAACTAGTTTAACTTTACAGTTAAAGCACACAATATGAAATACAAGTCAGATATTAGTATGCTCAATGAGATAATCATGAAGATTTGAGCATTTGAAACATTGAAGACTTTTCAAACAAGATAATTGAATGAAATGAATACAAGAAACTTGTTTGAAAATCTGACATTGTATGAAAAAGATCAATATATTTGAATGATTTATCAATTAAGGCTTAGGTCAGCAAGAATTGGATATTGTCTATACAAATCAAGATATAGACAAGTCGTGAAAGAAACGTTTTGAAATGACATCAACGCTCAAAATTCTTTGAAGTTCAAACGGGGTGTCTTACCATCGAAAATTTGTTTCAATTATGAGACATGGTAAGAACATATCCAATAAAATATTAAACCGGTGTCTATGAATACTTGACAGTATATGGAAAAGATAATACACAAGTATTAATCTTTGGAAACACACGTTTTATTAAACATGAAAGCATAAGTAAATGAAAACATTTAAAACCACACTTCTATATTCATGAAATCTGTTAAAATCAGAAGTGGTTTGAACATTTAAGAACATGTTTTCATATCTGAAAGTTGTCCATCTTTCAGACACATATGAGATTAAGATTAGGAATAAACCTTTTTCGCTTAGTCTTAAATCTCATCATGTCAGCTCTAAGTCATATATGATATGATCGTTTAAGCTCTCTCTCAACTCTGCAAAAAATCACAAATTCCATCAAAGTGCAAAGCTTTATTCACAATATTTATTGAAAAGTAAATGACATAAAGCAGTAAAACTTTGAATGTACGAGTTCTGATCAGATATAATCAGAAATCATATACTCCCCCTGAAATTATGCATCATAAAATATGTCAGTGAAAAACATGATAGAGATCTACAACTCCCCCTGAAATGTAGATCATCATATCTTGCGAATGAATATTTTCAGTAAAAATATGTACTCCCCCTTGATGGTTGATCTTCTCATTCATGTATCGGAGTACAATCTCGTTCAGCACGAAGTATAATATCTTTTGTTCATTGAAGTACGAGTCCTAAACTGTTGTGTTGTTGGGAACTGAAGAATTCATCAAGTATGGTTAATGCTGCTGGATCAAAGTTACTACTACTAGAAGACTTAAAGGTTAATACTGCTGAGTGTTACTACTGCTAGTAGTTAATACTGCTAGTCAGAGTTAGTGCTGCTTGAACAAAGTTAGTGCTGCTTAGTAGTTAATGCTGCTAGAAGAATTTAATGCTGCTGAAGATTAATACTGCTTATATGATGAAGATTCGTATGAAAGGATATACATGGAAGCTTAGAGATATACATGGAAGATATACTGAAGATATTTTATTTATTGTAATTATCTTTGTATTCAGTATATATATTGTATAGTTTAGAATAGTGAGTTAACTTTTGTTTTTCATTCTATTAGAGAGAAAATCAACCTCAAGGCATAGATCCTAATTCTAGAGAAGTAGAATTCGTATTGGTGAGCCTGTTCATCAATATTGAGGTTGAGTGTGTAATCTTGTAACTTCAAAGCATTCAATACAAGTTTACAGTTGGTTGATTATATTCTGTTTTGATTTACTGTTTGATTAAATATCAAAGTGTTATTCCGCAAACTTCTTTGATATTATTTCTGAGAATTAATTCTTGTTGAGAATTCGATCCTGACAAGTGGTATCAGAGCCAAACTCTCTCAGAAACAGTTATTCATCATGGAAAATCTTACAGAATCAAGCAGTACTTTGGTTTCTAAGGTTCCAATGCTCAAACCAAGTGAGTTTGACATGTGGAAGATCAGAATCAGACAATATATTCTTCTCACTGACTACTCAATGTGGGATATCATTGAGAATGGTCCTTCTGAAGCTGGAAGGATAGGACCAGATGGGAAAAGACCTCCACCAAAGACAGATGGTGAGAGGAAGATCAGACAGACAGAGATGAAGGCCTTGAGCACTCTGCTCTTGGCCATTCCCAATGAATATCAGCATCAATTTTGCAACTGCACTGATGCTCAGATTCTCTGGAATGCTCTAGAGAAAAGATTTGCTGGAACTAAGAGCATCAAAAGAAATCAAAGAGATGTTCTAAAGCAGCAGTATGAGAACTTCACTTCCTCAAAGAATGAGTCTATGACTCAAACTTTTGATAGGTTCAACAAACTCATAGGTGAACTGGCTACTGTAGGGGTGAAGATGGAACAAGATGATATCAACAGAAAGTTCCTCAGATCTCTTGGGGATGAATGGACTATGTACACTGTCTCATATAGACAGAGTGACAATCTGGAAGAGAAAGAACTTGATGATCTATACAATGATGTAAGAGTTTTTGAAACTGAGGTAGAAACCAAGAAGAAGCCCTCTGGTTATATTCACAATGCTGCACTTCTTTCAGCATCCACTGATACTACTGCCAACCCTGAAGCAGTTAGTACTGCCAGTGGAGTAAGTTCAGAAAAAGGCACTGAAACTATCTTTGAAGCCTTTTTGTCCAGTCATAGCAGCAATTCTTTGATTAATGATGATTTGGATCAAATTCACCCTGATGATCTGGAGGAGATGGATATTAAATGGCAGATGGCCATGTTATCCATGAGGGTGAAGAAGTTCATTAAAAGAACTGGAAGGAATAACTTCTCTCAAAGAAGAGAAGATGGAGCTGGTTTTGACAAGACCAAGGTGGAATGTTATAAGTGTCACAAGAAAGGACACTTTGCTAGAGAATGCAGGAGTGTTGTTCCAAACAACAACCACCAACAAGCTCAGAATGGAGGATACAATCAGAACAAGAATCCTGCTCAAGCCCTTGTTTCTCAACAAGGAATGGGATTTGACTGGAGTGATCAAGCTGAGGAAGCCATTCAAAACCAAGCTCTTATGGCAGAAGTGTCTGATCTCCCCTCTGAGGTAAGTTCTAATCTTTGCACTAAATCTTGCATTGACACTGTTACAAGATACAGGGATCACAATCAAAGTATGTGTGATGACCTCAAAAGATTAGAAAAGGACAGAAGAGATTATGTGTTGATAGTAGAGAGATTTGAAGAGCAAATCAAAGGCTTTCAAGCTAATGAACTTCAACACTCTTATGACACAAACTATTGGAAGTGGGAAAAGAATGAGTTAGAAACCAAACTGTCTAAGTCCTTAGAAGAGAATGATAGGCTGAAAGAGGAACTGTCAAAAGTTAAGCTTGACATAGCAAAATTTTCTTATGCTTCAAAAGCAATGGATTCTCTTCTAAAGGCTCAGATTCATGATAAGATGAAGCCTGGTATTGGATACAACAATACACCCCCTCCTTACAATAACAACTATATTTCTCCTACATCAGACTTGTTAAAAACTAAGGAGAAAAAGGACTTGTCTGAAGAAGCTTTTAAGATAGATCCTTTGGATGAGGTAGTAGTTAAGGATTTGACTGAGAAAGAAGCCAGTGAGAACAGGGATAATATTGTGAGTAAAAAGATACCATTAGAAAACAATATTATCACCAATGAGGGATGTGGGAAAATCTGGGTCAAGTCCAAGGAGATAGAGAAGACAAAAGGAAAGGATAACAAGGTCCATTACAAACAAACCACAGTTGTGAATCCTGGATCTTGTAAACAGTGTGCTTGCAATACTACTAAGAGCCTAAATTCTGGTATAAAAAGAGGTAATCAAAGAAACTGGAATAATCAATGGGCTCAGAAACAAGGAGTTGATCTGAATAAAATCAATAGACCAAAACCTTGTTTCATATGTGGCAAGTTGAATCATTTGGCTAAGTATTGTTACTTTAACCCTATTAACCAACAGATGAACTTTCATAGATTTGTGCAAAAACCTGTTGGTTATAGGAAGGCTGGAAAGAAACATGTGATAAAGAAACATGATGAAAGGAAAGGCCCCATGAAGAAAAAGATTTTAAAAGAAAGTGTCAAAATGTGGGTACCTAGAAGTACTAACAGTGTTAGTACTGCTAATAATATTAGTGATGCTAACATAGTTACTACTGCTACCTGTGTTAGTACTGCTGAAAATATTAATGCTGCTAATACTGTTAGTACCTCTTCAAAGGTTAATACTTCCAACACAGTTACTGCTGCCTACACAGTTATTGCTGCTAACACAGTTACTACTGCTAACAAGGTTAGTGCTGCTAAGCATGCAAGTACTGCTAAGGCAGTTAGTACTTCTAAAAACAGTACTGATTCTAGCAAAAATATTTCCAAGCCTATTGTTGTAACAAAATACTCCAAGAATGAGGAGTTAAAGTTCAAAAATCTTGTCAAGAAAGAATGCAAGTATTTTGATGAGAAAGGGGTACCCAAGACCACTTTGGCTTGGGTTCCTTATTCATACTAACTGATCTATCTTATGTGTAGGGCAACCAACAGCTCAAGGGAAAGAGCATATGGCATGTTGATAGTGGTTGCTCTAGGCACATGACAGGCAACATGTCATGCCTTCAGGATTTCAAGCATATCAATGGAGGACATGTTGCATTTGGAGATAATCTCACTGGTGGTAAGATAAGTGGAAAAGGTAATGTCACCAAAGGTAAGATGACATTTGAGGATGTCTACTATGTTGATCAATTAAAGTACAAACTGTTAAGTGTATCACAGGTTTGTGACAAACAACATAGTATATTATTTACTAATATTGAGTGTATGATCCTTGCTCCAGGGTTCAAGGTAGTTGATGACAGCATGATACTACTTAGAACTCCAAGGAAGGACAATGTTTACTGTCTGGATATGGACAATGTTGATAGTGATTCATCTCTAAATTGTCTTGTTTCAAAAGCTTCTGTAGATGAATCCTCTCTATGGCACAGAAGGATGTGTCACATGAATTTCAAGACTATGAACAATCTTATTAAAAACAACCTTGTAAGAGGTTTACCTTCAAAAGTCTTTTCATGTGATGATCATTGTGTTGCTTGTCTTAAAGGCAAACAGCACAAAACTTCTCATAAGACCAAAGAGTTAAATTATGTTTCTTCTTGTCTCCAGTTACTGCATATGGATCTGTTTGGTCCTACAAATGTTATGAGTATAGGCAAGAAATCTTACTGCTTGGTTATTGTTGATGATTACTCCAGATTTACTTGGGTATATTTTCTAAGGACTAAGGATGAAACAAGTGGACTTATCAAATCCTTTATTCTAAGAATTGAAAACCAAACTAATCAAAGAGTAAAAGTCATTAGATCAGATAATGGAACTGAATTTAAAAATCATGATCTAAATACCTTTTGTGAAGAGAAAGGTATTGAGAGGCAATATAGTGCTCCTAGGACTCCTCAACAGAATGGTGTTGCTGAAAGGAGAAATAGAACACTAATAGAGGCTGCTAGATCTCTGTTGGCTGATTCAAAATTGCCAATTACATTCTGGGCTGAAGCAGTTAATACTGCTTGTTATGTCCAAAACAGAGTTCTAGTGGTCAAGCAAAAGAACAAGACCCCATATGAGCTTTTAAATCAAAGAAAACCCTTCATTGGTTTCTTCAAACCTTTTGGGTGTCCTTGTACAATTCTCAATACCAAATCTCACTTAGGTAAGTTTGATAGCAAAGCAGATGATGGATTTCTTGTTGGATATTCATCTCAAAGTAAGGCTTACAGAGTTTTTAACTCATCTTCTAGAATAATTGAAGAAAGTGACAATGTCAAATGCAATGAGAACACACCAAATCCTGTTGGGTCTGGACCTCAGTGGCTATTTGACATTGATTCACTAACTAACTCTTTTGGTTTCAGTAATGAGTATACAGGAACAGGAAGTGGAGGATCAGGGACTACACAAGTCTCAGAAAGTATATCTAAATCTGTGATATTTCCCATAACCACAGTGAATTCTGTTGAAGACTGTGAAAAGGAATCATTTACTGGACCAAGTCAGAGTGAAGAAGAAACTAGAGATGAGGAGATTCAAGAAAATAAAGAATCAGAAGTGGCATCTGAAAACACTTCAGTTGAGTTGCATGACTCTAATCTAGAGGCTGGACTGAATGAAGAACCTAGTCATAACACCAGAGTTCAAAAGAATCATCCTCCACAGCTGGTAATAGGAGATATCTCTTCTCCTATGATGACTAGACATTAAAGCAGGCTTCAGGAAATGCAAGATCAACAGCATACAGTGCTTTCTTGTTTTCTATCCCAGCTTGAGCCTAAAAAGGCACATGATGCTATGAAAGAATCTAGCTGGATAGAAGCAATGCAAGAAGAACTGTTACAGTTCAAGCTACAAGATGTATGGGATCTAGTAGACCTTCCTAAAGGTCACAGAGCAATTGGCACAAAATGGATTTTCAGAAACAAGAGAGATGAAAGAGGTATTGTCATAAGGAACAAAGCAAGGCTGGTGGCTCAAGGATATACTCAAGAAGAGGGTATAGATTATGAAGAAGTTTTTGTACCTGTGGCTAGGATAGAAGCAATCAGACTATTCCTAGCCTATGCTTCTTACATGAACTTCAAAGTCTATCAAATGGATGTAAAAAGTGCTTTTCTCTATGGCTCAATTTAAGAAGAAGTATATGTCTGTCAACCACCAGGGTTTGAAAACCCAAGCTATCCAGACAGGGTATACAAATTGAAGAAAGCACTATATGGACTACATCAAGCTCCAAGAGCATGGTATGACACTCTGTCATCCTATCTCTTGGAAAATGACTTTGAAAGAGGAGTCATTGATAAGACTCTATTTATCAAGAGAAAGAAGAAGGATATCTTGCTGGTCCAAATCTATGTTGATGACATTATCTTTGGATCTACAAGAGACAACATGTGCAAGGAGTTTGAGGATCTAATGCATCAAAGGTTCAAAATGAGTTCCATGGGGGAACTTACTTTCTTCCTTGGACTCCAAGTTCAACAGAAGTCAGATGGCATCTTCATCTGTCAATCCAAGTATGTGCAGGACATTCTAACCAAGTTTGGTTTCTCAGAGTCAAAACCTGCCAGCACACCTATGGAAACACACAAGCAGATAACAACAGATCTTGAGGGGGAGGATATGTATGTGCATCATTATAGATCCATGATTGGCTCTCTCATGTATCTCACAACATCAAGGCCAGATATAATGTTTCCAGTCTGTGTATGTGCAAGATTTCAAGTTAGGCCAAAGCAATCTCACTTTCAAGCTGTTAAGAGGATATTCAGATATCTCAAAGGGCAACCCAGATTGGGACTTTGGTATCCTCATGACTCACCCTTTGACCTAATAGCATACTCAGATAGTGATCTAGGTGGGGCAAACTTGGACAGAAAATCTACTTCTGGAGGATGTCAGTTTTTGGGTGCTAGACTAGTCTCATGGCAGTGCAAGAAACAAACCACAGTATCCACATCTACAACAGAGGTAGAGTACATAGCAGCTGCAAGTTGCTGTTCTCAAGTCTTATGGATTCAGAATCAAATGTTGGATTATGGGGTAACCTTTCTACACACTCCAATTTTTATTGACAACAGCAGTGCTATCAGCATTGTGAATAATCCAGTGAAGCACTCAAAGACAAAGCACATTGAGATCAGGTATCACTTTATAAGAGACTGTAATGAAAAGAAACTTATTCAAGTTGTAAAAGTTCACACTGATAATCAGTTTGCTGATCTATTCACTAAAGCTTTTGATGTGGGTAGATTCACTTTCTTGGTAACAAGTGTGGGAATGATCAACTCTGAATAATCCCCTTCTCATAAAGTGGTTCTATACCTGTATATTGGTTATTCTTGGAGTTACTAATCTTCTTTTTCAGGATAATGCATAGCAGTACTCAGTGTTTAGCAAGTTTAAAGGAGTAAGTTAGTTAATACTGCTAGTGGTTAATACTGCTTTCCGTTAATACTGCTAGTAGTTAATACTGCTAGTGGTTAATACTGCTCTCAGTTAATACTGCTAGTGGTTAATACTGCTCTCAGTTAATACTGCTAGTTAGTTAATACTGCTAGTAGTTAATACTGCTTTCAGTTAATACTGCTAGTAGTTAATACTGCTCTAGGTTAATACTGCTTATGTTCCGAATACTATAAATACTCTTTGCCCGCCTAAAAGTTCATAACGACTCTTTGCATACTGTTCACTTGCGCTCTAAACCCTTTCTCTCTCAAGTTCGAAGTTTTCAGGCAAGCTTTTCCCTAAGATCAATGGCATCCATGGCATTCATCGACGAGCACAATGAGATCGCGATGCTACAAAAGCCAAAGCAAGCTGCAGGATTTCATCAGATTGTGGATTTCCTTAAGTCCAGCCACATTGCTCATGCTCTTACTGTATCTCCTACAATCTATATTGAGCATCAAAGGCAGTTCTGGGCTAATGCCACCATTGTTGCTGAGAATGGTGTGCAAATGATCAAGACAAGGATCTGTGAAAAGCCACTAACAGTTACTGAAGAGGTTATTCACATCAGTCTACGTCTAGACGATGCCTCTAGTATAACTTCTATCCCAAACGATGAACTGTTTTCCAATCTGACAAGTATGGGGTATGGAGGCCCATTGGGTGTTTTCAAATTCTCTAAAGCCAAATTTTCACCCCAATGGCGTTTCTTTGTCCATACTCTTATGCACTGTACCTCCAAAAAGACTACTGGATGGAGCGAGTTCAGCAGCACTATTGCTTATGCTTTGGTGTGCTTGGCCACTGCCAGAAAGTATAACTTTTCTAAAATGATTTTCAGTGATCTTGTCTCAAACATGGGAAACAAAAAGAGCTTCTTTATGTACCCCAGGTTTGTCCAAGAAGTCATTACTCATGAATTGACGGATATACCTCAACCTGTTGGGGTATATGTACCTAAACCCCCCAAAGGCAAGGTTTTCTCAAACATGAGAAGATCTGCTGGGGACTCGGAAGGAGTTGACACCCCATTGTTCTCTACAATGATGGTGGTGTCCCAAACCAATGAAGGTATGGCAGCAGGGTCAAGGCTCCCATTAGACTAACCCACTGCTAGCCAATCCCAACCTTCCCTCTCAAAATCTATTCCCCAGTCCCTTCTTGAAAAACCAACCTTTCCTATCACCCAAACTTACAAGAGGAAACAGGTAAAGAAGGCTCATTCCCTTCTTGTACCATCATCCCCCAAGCCTTTAAGCCCTCTATTGGAGCATTCTCCAGTAGAGAATATTCAAAGGGAATCCACAAGGGTGTCTCCCAACCCAAAGGAGGTGCTCTCTGAGGAGGAGGTAGAGCATATGGGTGCTGAGGCTGCCACTACTTCTGTTAGCACAGAGGAGGAAAGTGGTAACATTAATAAGACCTCCCCCATGGCAACTTTGAATGAGCAATCATTCGAAGGTCCCTGGTGCCAAGAAAGCACGGGGGTGGATAGTGCTTCTGCAAGGCAGAAGACTTCCACTACTAAAAGATCCAATGATCCTTCAAAGGAGGGTAACACTTCTGGAGAGGGTGAGGACAGATATACTTACCAGGAATTGATGGAAACCATGGGAAACATCAACCTAGATGTTATGAAACAAGGAAAAGAAATAGAGGAGATGAAGCTGGTCATTCTGTCCCAACAAGTTCAGATTGAAAAATTGAAGAAGATGGTGACCAGGCTGGTTCAAAAGAAAAGAAGGAAACAGTTTGTACTCAAAAAGAGGGACCAAGTTCAAGATTCTTTCAACAAGGGGGAGAAGCATGAAGGGGAAACTGTTGAAAAGAAAGCTGAAGTTGAGGGGGAGACAGAGGAAGAGATGGAAAAAGAAACAGATACTGCTGCTGAAGTAAAAGTAGCAGCAGAAACTAAAGCAGCAGAAATAGGGCTCTCTGTGGAAGAAATGGAGATAGCAGAAACTTTAGTCAAGGCAAAGAATGATACTTCTAAGGCTACTCAAAAGGCCAAGGGAGCAGTTATCAAAGAAGGAGGGATCTCAGAGAAGGAAAAAGAGAAGGAAGTTTTGAAAGAATCAAAGGGAAAAGGAAAAGAGAAGATGGTTGAAGCTGAAATGCCTCCAAGACAGAAGTCTCAGATTGAAATGGATGAGGAAATAGCAAAACAGTTGCAAGACCAAATGGAGAAAGAGGAGCAGTTGCAAACAGAAAAGGATAGAGAACTGGCAAAGATTATGGCCAAGAAGTTAAATACAGAATACCAAAAGAGTTTGAAAGAAGCAGCTCAGACAGCAGCTCAGGTCAAGAAACTTCAAATTAAGAAGATGCCTATTCAGAAGCAAAAGCAGAAAAGACAACCCTCCAAGACATTTTTGGCCAATCAAGAAAGAAGAAAAATGATAAACTTCCTGAAAGGTGCAATTGGTGTTAAGGGAGAGATGTTTGTCCACATGGCATACTCTCAGGTTGAAGAGTTGTATAACAAGGAAATGGCCAAGCTCCAAGGGAATTTAGCACAAAGGGAGGAGGCTGAGAGAAGGATGAAAGAGAGACATGATCTCAACATCCAACAACCATTCCCTGAGGAAACCACACTTTCCAAAGAAGAAGCAGAAAAGAAGAAGGAAGAACCTGGAAGTGTTGATATAGAAGCCAAGTCTGGAAAAAGAGTGAAATCAATTGCTTCAAAAAGGCAGTTGAAAAGGCCTAGGGTGGAAGAAACTGAAAAGGAAGCAGAACCTTCAGTCACATCTTCAACAGAGCCAGTACAGAGTCCAGAGCAGGTCACTAAGCAAACAGATGAGAGTATGGATCCGTACATGACAATAGTGGAACCTTTGAAAGCTGTTCCAATCTCTATGCAAGCTCCAGAGATCATCTTCTAAGATATTCTGAGAGACAATGGAAAGAATTTCTTCAGAATCAAGAGAGCTGATGGTTCATTTGAAGCTTATTCAACATGGGGGAAAGTCATCAGAAGTTGTTCAAGAGCTGATATGGAAGAACTATATAAAGTTGGGATGAAACTTTATGAACCTGTGTTGAAAGGTACTGAAGAGAATCTTCTCAAAGTGACATTGGAATACTTGTGCATGATGTTTGAGCCTGGAAGAGTGCATCATAGGATTAAAGATCATATGCATGAGTTCATATTCAAGAAGATTGACAAATGGATACTATTTGAAAACTGTGGAGTATACATGATTACTATTGACAATTGTTATCATGAATACTACCCGGTGGACAAAATCTATGAGCATAGCAAGGAGAAGTTAGAAGGGATGCTTAAAGCTACACTGGTATGTACAAAGGATTCAGAGATGGCAAAGATTGTGGTGAGAAGAACTGTAAATCAAAGCTTGGGCCTAGATCCAAATTTGGGAAATTGAACCAGAGGTGTTGAAAGCATCTTGAAGAAAATTTGAAGAACTTGACTTCTCTTCCTAAAAGTCAAGTTAGGGGGAGATTGTTGGGAACTGAAGAATTCATCAAGTATGGTTAATGCTGCTGGATCAAAGTTACTACTGCTAGAAGACTTAAAGGTTAATACTGCTGAGTGTTACTACTGCTAGTAGTTAATACTGCTAGTCAGAGTTAGTGCTGCTTGAACAAAATTAGTATTGCTTAGCTAGTTAGTACTGCTAGTAGTTAGTGTTGCTTAGTAGTTAATGCTGCTAGAAGGAATTTAATGTTGCTGAAGATTAATACTGCTTATATGATGAAGATTCGTATGAAAGGATATATATGGAAGCTTAGAGATATACATGGAAGATATACTGAAGATATTTTATTTATTGTAATTATCTTTGTATTCAGTATATATATTGTATAGTTTAGAATAGTGAGTTAACTTTTGTTTTTCATTCTATTAGAGAGAAAATCAACCTCAAGGCATAGATCCTAATTCTAGAGAAGTAGAATTCGTATTGGTGAGCCTGTTCATCAATATTGAGGTTGAGTGTGTAATCTTGTAACTTCAAAGCATTCAATACAAGTTTACAGTTTGCTGATTATATTCTGTTTTGATTTACTGTTTGATTAAATATCAAAGTGTTATTCCGCAAACTTCTTTGATATTATTTCTGAGAATTAATTCTTGTTGAGAATTCGATCCTGACATGTGTTTATAAGTCAAACTCTTTATCTTTGAGGTACGGGTCCTGAACTGTTCTATTCAGAAGCCTTGGTTCTCATACTCCCCCTTGACTTGAGGTGCCTGCAACACAGAATCATCTTTCGGCTTTGGTACCCACTGGTATTTGGGTCCATATTTGTTAGTTGCAGTTCTATTGGGAGTAATAGAATAACAACCAAACAAGTAATGATCACTTGTTTTATGAACAAAATCATAAGTACGACAGTAAGAACAATACTTCTTTTTAGACAACCTGATTAATTGATCTCTCGAGTAAGCAAAATCAGGTTTACCTTTTCGTACTTTGTTCTTCTTTGCATTTGATGCATGTACACATGACTTGTTTCCTTTCTTCTCATCCTTCTTCTCATCATTCTTTTCATCATCAACTGGTTTCACTTTCCAAACCAGCTTTTCTTCTTTATAACTCCTTTTTTTCCTTCTTCTAAATGTATCTGAACCATCTACATTTCTATCAAAGAAAATGTTAGTAGTACGAATCTGATCAAATGAGTTAACTGACCTTCTTGTAGAAACAGTTTGTTGGGAACTGAAGATTTGTTTAAGTATGATTACTGCTGCCAAGTACAACATGGTTACTACTGTTGAGTCAGATTACTACTGCTTGTAGAAATTAATACTGCTAAGCATAGTTACTACTACTGGTGAAGATTAATACTGCTCAGAGTGTTAATGCTGCTATGGCTTAATACTGCTTATGTGATTAAGACGCGCAGATCAAGGTTTGAAGATAATCATGGAAGGTTGTTATGGAAGAATATACTGAAGATCTTTTATGTTTTGTAATTATCTTTTATTTTCAGTATATGTATAGAATTATTCAGAATAGTTAGATAGACGATTATTCTAAGTTTTTGTTTAGAGAGAGAATTGACCTCAAGGTTTACAACCCTAGTTCTAGAGAAGTAGAATTCGTCTTAGTGAGCCTGTTCATCAAGATTGAGGTTTTGTGTGAAAGCTTGTAACTTTAATCATTCAATAAAGTTTACAAGTTGTGATTTCTATTTTACTGTTACATTGATATTTGAATATTAAAGTGTTTTTCCGCAACTTCTTTAATATTGTTTCTGAGTTTCATTATTCTTGTTAAGAATCAGATCCTGACAAGTGGTATCAGAGCCTAGTATTCTCAAAAACCTTCATTCATCATGGACAACACAGTTGAATCAAACAGTACTATTGTTTCAAAGGTTCCCATGCTCAAACCTAATGAGTTTGACATGTGGAAAATTAGGATAAAGCAGTACATCCTCCTTATAGACTTTTCTATGTGGGATATTGATGAGAATGGTCCCTCTGCTAAAGGTAAAATTGGACAAGATGGAAGAAGACCACCTCCAAAAACTGATGCTGAGATGAAAGTGAGACAATTGTAGATGAAAGCCTTAAGCACCCTGCTTTTGGCCATTCCTAATGAGTATCAACATCAGTTTCACCACTGCACTGATGCTCAGATTCTATGGAATGCATTAGAGAAGAGATTTGTTGGCACCAAGAGCACTAAGAGGAATCAAAGGGATATTCTCAAGCAGCAATATGAGAATTTTACATCTTCAAAGAATGAGTCTATGACTCAAAATTTTGATAGATTCAATAAGTTAATTGGTGAGTTGGCTACTGTTGGAGTCCAGATGGAACAAGATGATGTCAACCGAAAGTTCCTCAGATCTCTTGGAGATGAATGGACCATGTACACTGTTTCATTCAGACAGAATGACAAATTGGAAGAAAAGGAACTGGATGATCTGTACAATGATCTGAGAGTGTTTGAATCTGAGGTGGAAGCAAAGAAGAAGCCTACTAGATGTATTCATAATGTTGCACTCCTTTCAGCATCAACTGATTCTACTGCTAACCCTGAATCAGTTAATGCTGCTATTGGAGTAAATCAAGAAAAAGGCAATGAATCTGTTTTTGAAGCCTTTCTTTCCAGCCATGGTAACTCCTCTTTAATCAATGATGACTTGGAACAGCTTCATCCTGATGATCTTGAAGAGATGGATATTAAATGGCAGATAGCCATGCTCTCTATGAGGGTGAAGAAGTTCATCAAGAGGACTGGGAGGAACAACTTCTTCCAAAGAAGAGAAGATGGAGCAGGCTTTGATAAGTTAAAGGTGGAGTGATACAAGTGTCATATGAAGGGACACTTTGCCAGGGAATGCAGAAGTAGAGTGTCTCAAAACGATCACCAACAAGCTCAGACTGGAAGCTTCAACCAGAACAGAAACTTTGCTCAAGCTCTGGTTTCTCAACAAGGAATGGGGTTTGACTGGAGTGATCAAGGAGAAGAGGCCATTCAAAATCAAGCTCTCATGGCAGAGGTATCTGATCTTCCTACTGAGGGAAACCAGCAGCTCAAGGGAAAGAGCATTTGGCATGTTGATAGTGGTTGCTCTAGGCACATGACAGGGAACATGGCTTGCCTCAAGAATTTCAAGAAAATTGATGGAGGGCATGTTGCCTTTGGTAATACTCCAGATGGAGGTAAGATTAGTGGTAAGGGAGATGTAACAAAAGGTAAGATGACCTTTGAAGATGTTTACCATGTTGAGCAGTTAAGGTACAACCTGTTAAGTGTATCACAGGTTTGTGACAAAAAGCATAGTATATTATTCACTGATTCAGAATGCATTATCCTTGCTCCTGGATTCAAGGTAGTTGATGAAAAGATGATACTACTAAGAACTCCTAGAAAGGATAATGTCTATTGTTTGGATATGGAAACTGTTTCAAATGGTTCATCCTTAAACTGTCTTGTTTCAAAAGCCTCTTTGGATGAATCATCACTTTGGCACAGAAGGATGTGTCACATGAACTTTAAAACAATGAATAAACTTGTTAAAAACAACCTTGTAAGAGGTCTGCCTTCAAAAGTCTTTTCATGTGATGATCATTGTGTTGCTTGTCTCAAAGGCAAACAACACAAAACCTCTCATAAGTCCAAAGAGTTGAACACAATTTCTTTTTCTCATCAGTTGTTGCATATGGATCTGTTTGGTCCTACAAATGTCATGAGTATAGGTAAGAAATCATACTGCTTAGTTATTGTTGATGATTACTCTAGATTTAATTGGGTGTTTTTTCTAAGGACTAAGGATGAGACAAGTGGACTGGTCAAATCATTTATTCTAAGAATTGAAAACCAAACAAATCAAAAGGTAAAAGTCATTAGGTCAGATAATGGTACTGAATTTAAAAATCTTGACCTAAACACCTTTTGTGAGGAAAAAGGAATTGAGAGGCAATATAGTGCTCCTAGGACTCCACAACAAAATGGTGTTGCTGAGAGAAGGAATAGGACACTGATTGAGGTTGCTAGATCTCTGTTAGCTGATTCAAAACTTCCAATTACTTTCTGGGCTGAAGCAGTTAATACTGCTTGCTATGTCGAAAACATAGTTCTAGTAGTCAAACCTAAGAACAAGACACCATATGAGCTTTTAAATAAAAGAAAACCATTTATTGGTTTTTTTAAACCTTTTGGGTGTCCTTGTACCATTCTCAATACCAAAACTCACTTAGGAAAGTTTGATAGCAAAGCAGATGATGGTTTTCTTGTTGGTTACTCATCTCAGAGTAAGACCTACAGAGTGTTTAATTCTTCTTCTACAATAATTGAGGAAAGTGACAATGTCAAATTCAATGAGAACTCACCAAACCCTATTGGTTCAGGTCCTCAGTGGTTATTTGACATTGATTCACTAACTAACTCTTTGGGTTTCAGTAGTGATGATCATGCAGGATCAGGAAGTAGAGGATCAGGGGATGAATAAGTACAAGATATTATTCCTCAGTCTGTCATATTTCCCATACCTACAATGAACCCTGTTGAAATCTGTGATAGGGAGACTGTTACTGAACCAATTCAGAGTGAAGAAGAAAGAAGAGATGAGGAGAATCCAGAGCATGAAGAGCCTAATCATCAGACAAGAACTCAGAAGAATCATCCTCCTGAGCTGGTAATAGGAGGCATCTCTTCTCCTATGATGACTAGGAATCAAAGCAGACTTCAAGATTTGCAGGATCAGCAACATACAATACTCTCTTGCTTTCTATCTCAGATTGAGCCTAAGAAGGCTTATGATGCAATGAAAGATTCAAGTTGGATAGAAGCCATATAAGAAGAGTTGCTACAGTTTAAATTGCAAGAGGTTTGGGACTTGGTGGATCTTCCAAAAGGTCATAGAGCAATTGGCACCAAGTGGATTTTCAGAAATAAAAAGGATGAGAGAGGAATAGTAATCAGGAACAAAGCAAGGCTAGTGGCACAAGGGTACACTCAGGAAGAAGGTATAGACTATGAGGAAGTCTTTGCTCCAGTTGCACGGGTAGAGGCAATTAGGCTGTTTCTAGCTTATGCCTCATATATGAAGTTCAAGGTATATCAGATGGATATGAAGAGTGCCTTTCTATATGGAACAATTGATGAAGAAGTATATGTCTGTCAGCCCCCTAGATTTGAAAATCCATTATATCCTGACAGAGTATACAAACTTAAGAAAGCACTCTATGGTCTACATCAAGCCCCAAGAGCATGGTATGATACTATGTCTAGATATCTCTTGGAAAATGGGTTTGAAAGGGGAATCATTGACAAGACCCTTTTCATTAAAAGAAGTAAGAAGAACACCCTACTTGTTCATATCTATGTGGATGACATCATATTTGGATCCACAAAAGATCAGATGTGTAGAGACTTTGAAGAGTTGATGCACAAGAGCTTCAAAATGAGTTCAATGGGTGAACTCACTTTCTTCCTTAGGCTTCAAGTGAAACAGCAGAAAGATGGGATTTTCATAAGTCAATCAAAGTATGTGAAAGACATCCTAGATAAGTATGGTTTATCAGACTCAAAGCCAACCAGTACACCAATGGAAACACACAAACAGATCACTGCTGATCTCGAGGGGGAGGATGTTGATGTCCATATTTATAGATCAATGATTGGATCTCTCATGTATCTCACAGCCTCAAGACCAGATATCATGTTTCCAGTGTGTGTGTGTGCCAGATTCCAAGTCAAGCCAAAGCAGTCACATCTTCAAGCAGTTAAGAGGATTTTCAGATACTTAAGAGGGCAACCTAGATTAGGTCTTTGGTATCCTTATGAATCTACTTTTTACTTGATTGCATATTCAGGCAGTGACATGGGTGGTGCTAATATGGATAGAAAGTCTACTTCAGGAGGATGTCAGCTTTTCGGTGCAAGACTAGTTTCTTGGCAGTATAAGAAGCAAACCACAGTGTCCTTATCCACAACAGAAGCTGAGTACATTGCTGCTGCAAGTTGCTGCTCTCAGGTTCTATGGATTCAGAATCAAATGCTGGACTATGGGATAACCTTTCTTCACACTCCAATTCTCATTGACAATAGCAGTGCTATTAGCATTGTTAACAATCCAGTCAAGCACTCCAAAACAAAGCACATTGAAATCAGGTATCACTTTATTAGAGACTACAATGAAAAGAAGCTAATTCAAGTTGCTAAAGTTCATACTGATAACCAGTTTGCTGATCTATTCACTAAAGCTTTTGATGTGGGTAGATTCACTTTCTTGGTCACAAGTGTGGGCCTGATCAACTCTGAATGAGCTCATGTTTAAAAAGTGTTTGTATACCTGTTATTTGTTTATTTTTTTTGGTGCTACTAATCATCTTTCTCAGGAAGTTTTATTGCCTTGCTCAGACTAACACAAGCTTCAACAGTGTAAGTATTGTTAATCCTGCCAGTGCAGTTTTAATGCTGCCAGTGCAAAGTTACTACTGCAGGTTCATTAGTTAATACTGCTAGTCAGTTAATACTGCTAGTCAGTTAGTACTGCTTTAACTGAAAATAGGGTTAATACTGCTTATTTCCTGAATTTTACAAATACCCTCTTTGCCCGCCTAAAAGCTCACAACGACTCTTTGAATACTGTTCGTTTTCTCTCTAACTCTTTTCTCTCAAGCAACGAGTGTGTTTCAGTCAAGAATCCTCAAGCCATATGGCATCCATGGCGTTTATTGATGAACACAATGAGATCGCAATGCTTCAAAAGCCTAAGCAGGCTGCTGGATTCCATCAAATAGTTGATTTTCTCAAGTCCAGTCATATAGCTCATGCTCTTACAGTGTCACCAACAATTTACATCGAGCACCAGAAGCAATTTTGGGCTAATGCCACCGCGGTTACTGAAAACGGTGTGCAATTCATCAAGACAAGGGTGTGTGACAAACCCTTGATAGTCTCTGAAGAGGTCATTCGCATCAGCTACGACTAGACGATGCCTCAGGTATTACCTCTATCTCTCATGAGGATTTGTTTTCCAATCTCACAAGAATGGGGTATGAAGGCCAACCGGGTGTTTTCAAATTTTACAAAGCTAATTTTTCTCCCCAATGGCGTTTCTTTGTTCATACCCTTATGCACTGTATTTCTCGAAAAAGTACTGGATGGAGTCAGTTCAGTAGTACCATTGCTTATGCTTTGGTCTGCTTGTCCACTGCCAGAAAGTATAATTTCTCACAAATGATTTTCAATGACCTTGTGTCAAACTTGGATAATAAAAAGAGTTTCTACATGTATCCAAGATTTGTCCAGGCAGTTATCACCTCTGAATTGACGGATATGCCTCAGTCTAATGAGGTATATGTACCTAAAATCCCTAAGGGCAAGGTCTTTTCAAATATGAAAAGATCTGCCAAGGACTCGGAAGGAGTTGACACCCCATTTTTCTCTACAATGATGGTGGTGTCCCACAACCAAGAAGGTATGGAATCAGGGTCAAGGACCTCACTAGACCATCCCACTAATAGCCAAACCCAACCTTCAACCACTATATCACTCCCTCAGTCCCTTGTTCTTAAGCCAACCCCAGTTATATCCAAAACTTATACTAAGAGAAAGGTACACAAGGCTCCTTCCCTTGTTGTATCTCCTACAAACCCAGAACCTCAAAGCCCTCTAATGGAGCATTCTCCATTAGAGAATATCCATAGGGAAAACACTGGGGTGTCTCCCAACCCCAAGGAGGTGCTCACTAAGGAGATGCATGAGCATGTGGGTGAGAAGGCTGCCACTACTCCTGCTAGCACAGAGGAGGCCAATGGTAACATCACTAAGACCTTCCCCATGGCAACTTTGGGTG
This sequence comes from Arctium minus, assembly GCA_954870635.1. NCBI lineage: Eukaryota > Viridiplantae > Streptophyta > Magnoliopsida > Asterales > Asteraceae > Arctium > Arctium minus. The sequence goes on along the minus strand of OX941080.1, from coordinate 35,821,681 downwards.
AGCAATCATCCAAAGGTCCTAGGTGCCAAGAAACCAAGGGGGTGGAGGGTACTTCTGCTAGGCAGAAGACCTCTACTACTAAAAGATCCAATGATCCCTCAAAAGGGGGTAACACTCCTGGCGAAGGTGAGGACAGATATAACTACAATGAATTGATGGAAACTATGGGAAACATTAATCTAGATGTCATCAAGCAAGGCTCAGATATAGAGGAGATGAAATTGATAATTCTGTCTCAACAAGTGCAGATTACCAAATTGAAGAAGATGGTGATGAAGTTGGTACAGAAAAAGAAAAGAAAGCAGTATGTCTTAAAGAAGAGGGGAGATGCTTTCAACAAGGGGGAGAAACAAGATGAAGGGGAGAAACACAGCCCCATTGGCATGGAAACTCAGTTTGAGGGGGAGCTGAATACTGAAAAAGAAGTAGAAACAGAGAAAACTACAGCAAAAACATCTTTGTCCAGAGAGGAAATAGAGATTGAAGAAACCTTGGTCAAAGCTAAGAATGACACTCCCAAAGCCACTCAAAAGGCTAAGGGAGTAATAATCAAAGAAGGAGGCTTAGAAAAGAAAGAAAAAGAGGTCAGCATGAAGGATGCAAAGAAGAAGGGAAAGGAGAAGATGGTTGAATCTGAGCAACCTTTAAAGAAAAAGAATCAGATAGAGTTAGATGAAGAAGTTGCCAAACAGCTTCAAGCAGAGCTGGAAAAGGAAGAAGAAATTCAATCTGCTAAAGACAGAGAGCTTGCACTAGATATGGCTAAAAGGTTGAATGAAGAATATCAAAAGAGTTTGAAAACTGCAGTTGTTGCCAAGATAGTTAAAAAGAAGGCTTCAAGGCAAAGGCTAGCAATAAATCAAAGACAAAGACAACCCTCAAAGACCTTCCTGGCTAATCAAGAAAGGAGGAAAATGATAAACTTCCTAAAAGGAGCTCTTGGAGTTCCTGAAGGAATGTTTACTAATATGGCCTATGGTAGGATAGAGGATTTGTATTCAAAGGAGATGGCAAAACTGAAAGAAGACTTCACTCAAAGTGTTGAGTTTGAAAGACAAATGAAAGAGAGACATGATCTCAATATCCAACAACCCTTCCCTGAGAGTGAGGAAACCACTCCTTCAAAAGAAAAGGCTGAAGAAAAGAAGGAAGAACATGTTGATATGGAAGTCAAATCTGCCAAGAGACTGAAAACAATAGCTTCCAAGAAAGTGCTTAAGAAGCCAAGAATTGCATAAGCTAAGATACAGAACCATCTGTTACAAGTCAAGCTGAACAATCAAGTCAAAGTGCACAGCAACCAAGTCAATCTAATGTGCATTTTGAACTTTACATGACTGTAACAGATAGTGATCCAGTACAGGAAGATAACATTTCAGTCCAAGCCCCTAAAATCATCCACTGGGATATTCTTGATGATCAAGGCAAATAATATTTCAGAATCAAAAGAATGGGTGATCATTTTGAAGTCTACTTTACTTGGGGGAAGATAATCAGATGTTGTTCCAGGTCAGACTTGGAAGAAATGTTTAAAGTAGGAATAAATCTGTATGGGATGTGCTGAAGACTCCAGGGATGAACATCAAGAAACTAGCAATGGAGTATTTATGCATGATGTTTAGTCCAGATCTTGTAAAGCATGTCATCAAAGGTGTATTCAAGACTGTAGACAACTGGATGCTCATAGAAAGGTGTGGGGTGTATATCTTGACCATAGATAAAAGCTTTCATGAATATTATCTGGTGGATAAGATATATGATCACAGCCTAGCTAAGCTTCATGGGATGCTGAAAGCCAAATTAATTTGTCCTCAAGGCTCAGAAATGGCAAGAATTGTAGTTAGCAGGATCATCAATCAAAGTCTGGGACTGGATCCAAATTTGGGCAACTGAATTGAAGTGTTGAAAGCATCATGAAGACCATATCTGAAGAACTTGACTTCTCTTCTCTAAAAGTCAAGTTAGGGGGAGATTGTTGGGAACTGAAGATTTGTTTAAGTATGATGACTGCTGCCAAGTACAACATGGTTACTACTGCTGAGACAAGTTACTACTGCTGAGTCAGATTACTACTGCTTGTAGAAATTAATACTTCTAAGCATAGTTACTACTGCTGGTGAAGATTAATACTGCTCAGAGTGTTAATGCTGCTATGACTTAATACTGCTTATGTGATTAAGACGCGCAGATCAAGGTTTGAAGATAATCATGGAAGGTTGTTATGAAAGAATATACTGAAGATATTTTATGTTTTCTAATTATCTTTTATTTTCAGTATATGTATAGAATTATTCAGAATAGTTAGATAGACGATTATTCTAAGTTTTTGTTTAGAGAGAGAATTGACCTCAAGGTTTACAACCCTAGTTCTAGAGAATTAGAATTCGTCTTGGTGAGCCTGTTCATCAAGATTGAGGTTTTGTGTGAAAGCTTGTAACTTTAATCATTCAATAAAGTTTACAAGTTGTGATTTCTATGTTACTGTTACATTGATATTTGAATACTAAAGTGTTTTTCTGCAACTTCTTTAATACTGTTTCTAAGTTTCATTATTCTTGTTAAGAATCAGATCCTAACACAGTTTTCTGATGTGAGCTTGCAGTTGTCTTGAATGAACATTCAAAATCAGCTGAATCATTTTTAGGTGTGTGGATTTTTTACTCTGGAGTCGTTTGCTCAGTCACCACCACCTTAGAAACAATATCTTCAAGCTCTTTTATCTTTCAAGATAAACTGTCCTTTTCTTTGATGTGCAGGTCAATCTCTTTCTTGAATTCAAACTTCGCTTTCTGATCTTTCAACGCACAAGCTGATAGTTCAGATAACTTATCAGTAAGCTTCCTTATCTCTGCTTCAAACATGTTTCTTTCTTCTTCAAAGCCCTTCTCAGCATTGTTTCTTTGACCAGATATTTCCTTGAATATTCCAACATTCTTCTGTTCAATGGTCTTTTTCTCCTTTTCAAACTTGTCTCTTTTCATGATTATTACTTTCTCAAAATCACTCACCTGTTGAGAAAGCTTAGAACATTTAAGCTCAACCATCTTCTTCTCTTCCTGGAAAATTCTGAGAATTTCTTTGCAAACGCTTTCTTTTCTTTTTCAAAATCATCTCTGTCTTTGGATATCTTCAGCTCCAGATCAGTAAACTTCTTATTCAGCTCTACATTAGCATACTCCGGATTCTTAATTTTCTCAGTATAACTATCAACAGAGTCTGCTTGCTGGATTTGGACAATTGGATTTTCCAAGTCTGAGATCTTTCTTTTCAGCTCAGTATTCTCAGTTTCTAAACTCTTTACTCTTTCTTTTGAAGACATCTTAGGTCCTTCCATCATCTTCTCAAGTTGTTCCTACAACTGTTTTCCTGTAGCTTTTTTACTATCTAATTGCATAGAAATCTCATCTAAAATTCCTTGCAAGATAAAAGCTTTGTCCAATTTGTCAGCTTTATGTCTCCATCTCTGCTCATCTGTGTAATCCTCAAGTGGTATTGGAAACTTCCTCTTTTCATTAATCTATTTTCTCCCGGATAAGAGTAAGTCCTTGTTGGAGTTTTCATCTTTCCTTCCTTCAGAGATATTCTGATATATTCTCCCAAAGTATTGCGATCAATGAAATCCAGAAAACTATTCTTCCACTGCGCGTACTCTCTTTTGACTAAAACAGGAGGTTTCACTGCGCGTACTCTCTTTTGACTAAAACAGGAGGTTTCACATCAATTCCGATTGTGAGATCTTCTCTGGAAGTCATCCTATAATGATTGGTACAACAAGAACTTGACAAACGATCGTTAGTCCAATAGAAATCAAACAATATAGAAAAACTTAGAAAGAAATTCAGAAATGAAATTTCCAAAATTCTCTAAGTCTGGAATTCGGACACTAGAGTGAAGTACAAGGAATTTGCACACAACAAATCGCACAACAATAGAATTCACGCACTACACACACTTCAGAATTCGCACACTAAAGAAATCAGAATTCGCAAGCAATCAAAAATTCGCATGAAGTGTAATGCAAGTTCTAAGAACTCACATACAACCTTATCCGAGTTCTAGACTTGTAAAAATTTTTACATACTAACTTTTTGCAAACAACTTTTCGCAGAACACCTTGATACGAATTCTAAACTTGAAAATTTTTAAAAACAAGAATTTGTATCTCACACTTACACGAACTCTGACGTATTCGTATATAGTTAACTGTGAATTCTTAAGAATCCGTTTGCTACCTTATACGAATTCTACACTTCAAGAATTTTTCACTAAAAACTTTTCGTATCCACAACTCATGCGAATTCTGATAATTCGCATAAAAACATGAACGAATTTTGAAGAATCCTCAAAACACACATATGTGAAATCTATTCAATTCGTACGATACCCATCTGCGAATTCTACACTTAATATTTTCAGAATCAAAATTATGCGAAAACAATAGATCTGCGAATTCTAGATGCGAAATCTTGGAATTCTATGCGAAATCCAATGAATATACGAGTTCTTCTTGCGAGTTCTTGATGAATCTGCGAGTTCTTGAGATCCCGAACAAAAATACGTTCTGATCGACTCAAAAACCTATCAAACCTTCGAATTTCAGCCCAAAACTTTGACAATTCACTCACCTATACTTCTAGAATAAAATTATAACAATGAATTTCAACATGAATCACTCAGGAATACAGATTGATTCAAATCCAGTGCGACAAACTCGTGAACTAGAAACTCACAAGAATTCAACAATTGATGAAAATTACAGTGCAAGAACTCAATTAGCCTATACAAGATTGATTTATTTACTTATACGCACACATTGCACTCGATTACAAACCCAAATTTGCACAAAAATTCAATATTCGATCAAGACTCGGTGAAACACAACTTTGACTTTTGACTTATTACAAGGAACTTTGACTTTCACTTGAGAGTTGACTTTGAGCTTTGACTTGCTTGACTTTCAGCTTCAGAAAACAAGATCTTGTATCCAACAAATATGTGCACTAACATCTCTTGCATTTCCGTCGGGACTAGACGATAAGGAGCACGAGCGATCGGTGCGGCACCCGGAGTGAGGTCGATATGGAACTCCACTTGGCGTTCCGGCGGCAGTCCGGATAGATCTTTCGGGAAGACATCTGGGTAGTCGCGCACCATGTCCACATCTTCCACTTTCTTCTTTTCTAGTTTCACGTCAATTACTTAGGCCAAGTATGAAGTACACCCCTTGGCTAGGCTCTTTCGTGCTTTGAGTGACGAGATAATCATGTTGGCTTTTCAGTTCTTCTCTTCGTAGATTATCGCTTCTCCACCCTTAGGCAAGGGTACTAGAATTAGTTTCTTGGAACAAAATATGCCGGCATCGTGCTTAGTTAACCAATCCATCCCAACAATTACATCGAACCCCCCGATACCCGCCTGTAGCAAATCTATTACAAAGGACTCCCCATCTAATTCTAAGGTGCACACAACGAAGCATTCCCGAACTAACATATGTTCCCCATTGGCTACTTCTACCACTAGAGCATCAGTTAAAGAGCTAATAGGAGTAGTAAAATTCATGCAAAACGAGGTAGACACGAAGGAACGGTTTGCACCAGAATCAAACAAAATGCGGGTAGGTAGAGAGTTCACTAGAAACGTACCCGACACCACATCTACCATTGCCCTTGCTTCATCCGTTGTCATTTGGAAGGCCCAACTTGGCACCTTCGGTGGGATTTCCTTCATTGGCATAACCCCGCTGGAAGCTCCTTGACTGTCCGTTGCTAACTTGGGACAATCCCTCTTGATGTGCCCCAGCTCCCGACACTCGTAGCAAACTCCCCGAGAGGGGAAATCTCTACTCATGTGGTCCCTCCGTCTACACTTAAAACACTCCATCGAATTAGAGAAGGGATTTGGATTACAAGGTCCTAAGTGTTTGCTCTTACACTTGAGGCACCACCTCGCCTCCCTTCGTGGCTCCATGATCCTTCCCCCGTTGAAGGGTTTGGATGATCGAGCGAGCTTGGTTGGCGCTTCCCATTTCCGCTTCTCTCCTTGGTGCTTATTCTCTTCTCTTTATTGGAGGATATCATCATCCACAACCCGGGACTCCTCGATGACCTCTTGCAAAGTGTTCACCCGCGCATTCCTCACACATGTCTTCATTTCCGCTGGTAAACCTCTCAAATAGGCCTTCATCTTCGACCTCTCATCAGTTGCCAAATGTTCAACCAAACTGAGCTTTTCCATAAATTTCTTTGAGTAGTTGGCAATCGACAAACTACTATTCTTCTATCTTGTCTAGGGCCCTTTCATTGCAGTATCTCTCCATGATCTTCTTCTTGAAGGTTGGCTAAGTGAGCTTGGTCTAAACCTCTGGTGTAAGCGCCTTTCGGGTAACGTTCCACCAACTCAACACATCCCCTCTAAGTAGTTGAGATGCAAACTTGACCCTCTAGGAGTCCCCACATTCACCTAAATCGAATGCCATCTTTACATCTTCTATCCAATTCATGCACGCCACTGGATTAGTCGTTCTGGAGAACTCTGGAGATTGGCTGCATAAAAAGGATTTAAAAGAGCAACCCCCTTCTTTCTTCTTTTCAGCTCTAATCACATGCTCCTCTGTCCCAATTGCATTATCGGCACCACCTAATCCAATCAACGCATTATCTCCCATTGCTTCGGGTCTTCGGTTACTTGTATCCCAGTCTTCTAATATCTTCATGAATCGTTCGTCCCGCTTTTCCATTGCAGAATTCATCATCTGCATGATACTACCAATAAGACTGACTAGGGTCCCACTTTTTGGACTACCGGGTTATCGGTCTCTAAATTCACTTGTAGAACTTGATCCACTACTCCCTCTAACAGGGTGGTCCATCGAGGAACAGTCAGAGCACCCATCGGATTTGCCCTTCTCGAAGTCTCCGGGGCCGTGACACTTGCCTCATCACCTTCATCGGGCACCACCACCCGACTCCTTGTGTTTACCATTGTCAACTGTCACACATGATAAAGATCATACCGATTAATTCTTTGAAAGATTAGCGGTTCAATACGTACTACTACAAAGATTAATCATTATAATAATAGTTTCAAGCACACTCACCTATTTATAAATTCATAATAGCACCGGACAAGTGAAATTGTGAACGTATATTACATAAGAATTCTTGTTGTCATCGTCACAATTTTCAATCATTGCAATTCCGTAATCCTAACACTCTCCCCACCTAGGAATGCTCTACCCGTATGGACAGTGATACTATAGGCACAAGCAGTTTAAGTCTAGGCATACTAAAATCATCACCTAGTTCACTTAAACTAGATATCTGATACCAAGTTGTAACACCCCAAAAATTGGGACAAACAAAACTTTCCGGAATTGGAAATGTGGTATATAAAATATGCCAAAGCACGAGCCTTCCCAAAAAGGGAACAATATACGCTTGTTATAATTACAAGTTTGTAATAAATAAACAATGAGGGACAAATAACCCTCTAATCTAAATCCTATCTAAGAAAAAGATTAAATCAAGTTGTCGGCCACTCCAAAATGTGTCTTCTATAATTGGCATTCCAAAATATTCCCAAGATCGCCTCTAAGGTCAACTAAACCATTTTGGCAGTCGCCCTGCTAGAACCTGAGATATATATCAAGGCAATCAAGTGTTAGGCCAAACGAGCCTAGTGAATTGAACAATAACATAGCATAATCAAATAAATCAGTTATAGACAATAAGGGTCATAAAGGAATCAATGGGGGAGACCCATCACACCAAAGAGTTTCACCTCAAGTCAATGTACCTTGATGTTCACTCACATTAGCAACATCCCGAAGGCCTGACAAACTTGAAGACTACCTCCCAGGCATTACTCCAAATGGCGGAGGTCTAGGTGCATACTGTCATGGTGGCACCTTAAGACTACATCCTCCTAGTTCTTACTCATGGTTCATCCAACATACATACAATATCCATCTATATACATATTTCATATCAACAAGATACATGTATAATACCTCACATAGTTCAAATCCCATTTTAGGTCTTAAACCCTAAAATATGCAAGTTCACCAATAATATCCACCAAAACCATGATAACACACAATCATGACCAAAATATGACCAATAACAACCCCATCAAAACTCAGATAAAGATTATTAACCAAGATCCCAATAAATGTCCAAAAGTAGAAATTATGTCAAACTTATCAGATAATCAGGATTAGAGCATAAACATGAAATAAAGACAAATAACATGTTAAAATGTATATCTCATTTGAAAATGGTTGATAGGAACTCACTATCTAGGTTTTGTAGAAAACCCCTAGAAAACTTGAAAACCCTAGAAGATGTGGGATGGTTGATTGAGATCTTGAGACTTGAATCTTGTGAGAACCTTCAATAAATGCTTCCAAATCACCCAACTAACTCTACTTAATGATGTCTACCAACCAAACCGAGGAAGAAAATCACCCCAACTCTTGTTCTAAAACGTAACTGATTTTGGTATTGGAGAGAAAATGAGAAATGTGTCAGGATTGAATTCTCAACAAGAATTATGAATACTCAGAAACAATATCAAAGAAGTTGCAGAATAACACTTTGATATTCAATGTAACAGTAAACAAACAGTGAGTATGATTAACAACTTGTAAACTTGTATTGAATGATTAAAATCACAAGATTACACACTCAACCTCAATCTTGAAGAACAGACTCTTTCAAGACGAATTCTACTTCTCTAGAATTAGGAACTATGCCTTGAGGTTGATTCTCTCTTAAACAAAAACTTAGTATGAATAATCAAAAAAAACTATTCTGTACATTCTATACATATACTGAGTAAAAGATAATTACAATAAATAAAATATCTTCAGAATATCTTCCATGAATATCTTCAGTCTATCCAGCTGTCATTCTTGTAATTCGGATCTCCATCTCATAAGCAGCACTAATCATCTTGGAAGTATTAACTGAAACTTGGCAGCATTAACTCCTAAGCAGTACTAACCTCTAGCAGTACTAACTTTGTTCAAGCAGCACTAACTTTGACTAGCAGTATTAATTCTACTAGAAGTAGTAATACCTAGCAGCATTATCTTTGATATGCTCTGGCAGTACTAATTCTGAACTAGCAGCATTAAAGACTTGTTCACATCTTCAGTTCCCAACAATCTCCCCCTAACTTGACTTTGAAAGAGAAGTCAAGTTCTTCAAATGCTTCCAAAACCTTCATTGATCTACTCCAATGTTAGGATCCAGTCCCATACTCTGATTGATAGTTCTCTGAATTAGGAACTTTGCCATTTCTGAAATTTGGTGCACAACCCAGCTTCTTATTTAGCATGTCATGAAGCTTCAATCTGCTATGGTTGTATACTCTATCCACTAGAAAGTACTCAGTGTGATTCAAATCCAAAGTCACTGCATATACTCCACTAGTTTCATGTAGAGTCCAATTATTCACTGTTTGAAAGATATTCCTTATTATCTCCTCCACTTCATCAGGTTTGAACATCATACACAGATACTCCATTATCATCTTTGCAATTGAAATCACTGGAGCTTTCAGTTCATCTGCATATAACTTCATCCCTATCTCAAACATTTCTTCAATATCAGATCTTGAGCAGGTTCTGACAATCTTGTTCCAAGTGTTGTACACTTCATACTTCTCATCCTTTCTCTTCAATCTGATATATTCCTTTCCATCTACCACCAAGACATCCCAGTGAATGACTTCAGGAGGTTTGAATCCAACATGTTCAGCTGAGATAGGCTTTGGAATTTTATCCATTACCACCATGTACATGTTTACATCTGAACTCTGTGGTACTTCCTAAGATTCAGCTTTCTTTTCTTCATTCTTAGGTGCCTCTTCTTCTTCAGCAACCTTTTTCTCTTCTTCTACTCTAGGCTTCTTTACAATCTTCTTTCTTTTGTCCATCATCTTAGTTCTCTTCAGAGTCCTTTGACCTTGCCCTATAGTAGTAGCTTCCTTCTTCTTTTCTTCCTTTTTCTCTGCCTTTTCTTTGGTTGGAGTTCCCTCTTCACTTTCAGGGAAGGGTTGATTAATATTCACATCATGCCTCTCCTTGGCTTTCTTTTCAAACTCCACTCTATCCTTTTCATTACTCTTTAGCTTTCCCATTTCTTTCTCATAGAGGTCCTTGATTTGATCAAAAGTCATCTTCACAAACATTTGTTTCTTTACACCAATTGCACTCCTCAAGAAAGTTATCATTTTGTTTCTTTCCTTAGTTTCAAGGTAAGTTTGTGAAGGTCTTTTCTTCTTAGCACTTGTTCTGGCCATCATAGCCTTTCTCAAGCTCATTGCTCTTTGCTTTGCCTTCTCTGTTTCCAACCCTTTCTGGAATGCTTCATTTAACTCATTTGCAAGTGCTCTGGCTATTTCTCCGTCTTTTTCAACCTGTTCTTTTTCTGCTTGATCTAACTCTTCTTGCATTTTCTTGGCTAATGCTTCATCTGACTCAATCATCTTTTGCTTTTCGGATGGTTGATCAGATTCTATCATCTTTTCTTTTCCCTTTTTCTTTGCATCTGCAGCCATTTCTTTCTTCTCTATTTTCTTTGCTCCACCTTCATTTATGACCACTCCCTTTGCTTTGGGAGTGTCATTCTTTGCTTTGACAAGCATTTCGGCTACTTCAATTTCTGCTGGTGTTAACTCTGTTACTGCTGCTTGTGAAGTTTCAGCAGCACTAACAGTTTCTGTTGCTTGTTTTGGCTCAGCAGTAGTAACAATTTCTGCTTCTAGGGTTGTAACTGATGCTGATGTTGTTTCTGCTGCTTTCTTTTCTTCAACAAACTCCCCCTCAATCTGTTGATTTATCTGTTCTGAGCTTGAATTCTCCCCCTTTTTGGAAGCATACACAGTTTCCTTGTTGGTTGCCCCCTTTCTCCTTCTTAGAACAAACTGACCTCTTCTTTTCTTGGCCATGAGCTTTCCCACCAGTTGTTTGAGTTTGGAAATCTGCTGTTGTTGGGAGATGACCACTTGCTGCAATTCTTTGATTTCCTTTCCTTGATTAACCACATCAACATTAACGTTGGCTAATGCCTCAATCAATTCCCAGTAAGTATATCTATCCTCACCTTCTTTAGGTGTTTTACCCACCCTTGAAGGATCACATGAACCTTTGTCCATCAATTCATCAGTGTCAGTTCTGTCCTCACCCTTTTTGGATGTTTTGCCCATCCTTGAGGGATCCTTGGATCTTGTAATAGTGGCCTTCTGCCTAGCAGAAGCACCAACTACCCCCTTGGTATCTTGGCACCAGGTTCCTTTGGTTGATTTCTCACCCAAAGTTGCCATGGGGAAGGTCTTAGAGATGTTATCACTGTCCTTCTCTGTGCTAGCAGAAGTAGTGGTAGCCTTCTCACCCATATGCTCCTCCATCTCCTTAGAGAGCACCTCCTCAGGGTTGGGAGACACCCTATTGGATTCCCTGTTGATATTCTCTATTGGAGAATGTTCCAATAGAGGGCTTAAAGGCTCAGTGGGTGATGGTACAAGAAGGGAAGGAGCCTTCTTTACCTGTTTTCTTTGATAAGTTTGGGTGATTGGTGAAGTTGGCTTATGAAGTAGAGACTGGGGGATTGATATAGAGTGGGAAGGTTGGGATTGGCTAGCAGTGGGATGGTCTAATGGGGGCCTTGACCCTGCTGCCATACCTTCTTGTGGTTGGGACACCACCATCATTGTTGAGAACAATGGGGTGTCAACTCCTTCCGAGTCCCTAGCAGATCTTCTCATATTTGAGAAAACCTTGCCTTTAGGGGGTTTAGGTACATATACCCCATCAAAGTGAGGTATGTCCGACAATTCAGTAGTTATAACTGTCTGAACAAATCTGGGATACATGAAGAAACTCTTCTTGTTGTCCAGATTTGAGACAAGATCATTGAAGATCATTTGAGAAAAATTATATTTTCTAGCAGTGGATAAACACACCAAAGCATATGCAATGGGACTGCTAAATTGGCTCCAGCCAGTTGTTTTCTTTGAAATACAGTGCATCAAGGTATGAACAAAGAACCTCCATTGGGGTGAAAATTTAGCTTTGAAAAACTTAAAAATCCCCATTTGGCCTTCATACCCCATTCTTGAAAGATTTGAGAAAAGTTCCTCATTAGGAATAGAGGTTATACCTGCAGCATCATCTAGACGTAGACAGATGCGTAGTACCTCTTCAGTAACGGTTAGGGGTTTTTCACACACCCTTGTCTTTATCATTTGCACACCATTCTCAGTAACAATGGTGGCATTAGCCCAGAACTGCCTCTGATGCTCTATGAAGATGGTAGGAGATACAGTGAGAGCATGGGCAATGTGGCTTGAGTTGAGAAAGTCCACAATTTGATGGAATCCATCGGATTGTTTCGGCTTCTTTAGCATTGCAATCTCGTTGTGCTCGTCAATAAACACCATTGAAGCCATCTGTACGCAAGGATTCTTGACTAGCGAGCACTGGATACTTGAGAGAAAAGAGTGAGAAAGAAGATGAACAGTAGACAAAGAGTCGTTATGATCTTTTTAGGCGGGCAAAGGGTATTTATAGGTTGTGAATTATAAGTAGTATTAAGCTTAAAAGGTTGGGAAAGCAGTATTAACAGTGAGCAGTATTAACTGAGAGCAGTATTAACTGAGAGCAGTATTAACTGAGAGCAGTATTAACTTAACACTGGCAGTAGTAAAATTGTACTGGCAGTACTAAAACTGTACTGGCAGTATTAATCATACTTATACTTTAAAGCTTTGTGAAGGACTGAGTACTGCTATACTTTTCCTGAAAAAGAAGATTAGGACCACCAAGAATAAACAATATACAGGTATTGAACCACTTTTTAAGTAGGAGCTTATTCAGAGTTGATCATTCCCACACTTGTTACCAAGAAAGTGAATCTACCCACATCAAATGCTTTGGTGAATAGATCAGCAAACTGGTTATCAGTATGAACTTTTACAACTTGAATAAGTTTCTTTTCATTGCAATCTCTTATGAAGTGATACCTGATCTCAATGTGCTTTGTCTTTGAGTGCTTGACGGGATTATTAACAATGCTGATAGCACTGCTATTATCAATAAAAATTGGAGTGTGTAGAAAGGTTACCCCATAGTCCATCATTTGATTCTGAATCCATAAGACTTGAGAACAGCAACTTGCAGCTGCAATGTACTCTGCCTCTGTTGTAGATGTGGACACTGTGGTTTGTTTCTTGCACTACCATGACACTAGTCTTGCACCCAAAAATTGGCATCCTCTAGAAGTAGATTTTCTGTCCAAGTTTGATCCACCTAGATCACTGTCTGAGTATGCAAGTAGGTCAAATGATGAGTCATGAGGATACCAAAGTCCCAATCTGGGTTGCCCTTTGAGATATCTGAATATTCTCTTAACAGCTTGATAGTGTGATTGCTTTGGCCTAACTTGGAATCTTGCACATACACAGACTGGAAACATTATGTCTGGCCTAGAGGCTGTAAGATACATGAGAGAGCCAATCATGGATCTATAATGATGAACATCCATATCCTCCCCCTCAAGATCTGCTGTTATCTGCTTGTGTGTCTCCATAGGTGTGCTGGCAGGTTTTGAATCTGAGAAACCAAACTTGGTTAGAATGTCCTGCACATACTTGGACTGACAGATAAAGATTCCATCTGACTTCTGTTAAACTTGGAGTCCAAGGAAGAAAGTAAGTTCCCCCATGGAACTCATTTTGAACCTTTGATGCATTAGTTCCTCAAACTCCTTGCACATGATGTCTCTTGTGGATCCAAAGATAATATCATCCACATAGATTTGGACCAGCAAGATATCTTTCTTCTTTCTCTTGATGAACAGAGTCTTGTCAATGACTCCTCTTTCAAAGCCATTTTCCAAGAGATAGGATGACAGAGTGTCATACCATGCTCTTGGTGCTTGATGCAGTCCATAAAGTGCTTTCTTCAATTTGTAGACTCTGTCTGGATAGCTTGGGTTTTCAAACCCTGGTGGTTGACAGACATAAACTTCTTCTTCAATTGAGCCATATAGAAATGCACTTTTTACATCCATTTGATAGACTTTGAATTTCATATAAGAAGCATAGGCCAGGAACAATCTAATTGCTTCTATCCTCGCCACTGGTGCAAATACTTCTTCATAATCTATTCCTTCTTCTTGTGTATACCCTTGAGCCACCAACCTTGCTTTATTCCTTATTACTATTCCTCTCTCATCTCTCTTATTCCTGAAGACCCATTTAGTGCATATTGCTCTTTGACCTTTAGGAAGGTCTACCAGATCCCAAACATCTTGCAGCTTAAATTGTAGTAGCTCTTCTTGCATGGCTTCTATCCAACTGGACTCTTTCATAGCATCATGAGCCTTCTTAGGCTCAAGCTGGGATAAAAAAACAAGAAAGCACTGTATGCTGTTGGTCTTGCATCTCTTGCAGTCTGCTCTGATTTCTAGTCATCATAGAAGAAGAGATATCTCCTATTACAAACTGAGGAGGATGATTCTTTTGAGTTCTGGTGTGATGACTAGACTCTTCATTGAGTCCAACCTCTAGATTTGAGTCATTCAACTCAACTGAGGTGATTTCAGCAGCTACTTCAGATTCTTTATTTTCTTCACTCTCCTCAGCTCTTCTTTCTTCTTCACTCTGATTTGGTTCAGTAGATGGCTCCTTTTCACAGACTTCAACAGGATCCACTGTAGGTATAGGAAAGATCACAGATTTAGATATACTATCTTGAACTTGTGTAGTCCCTGATCCTCCACTCCCTGAACCTGCATAATCATCACTACTGAAACCAAAAGAGTTAGTCAGTGAATCAATGTCAAACAGCCAATGAGGACCAGACCCAATAGGATTTGGTGTGTTCTCATTGCATTTGACATTGTCACTTTCTTCAATTATTCTAGAAGAAGAGTTAAAAACTCTGTAAGCCTTACTCTGAGATGAGTAACCAACAAGAAATCCATCATCTGCTTTGCTATCAAACTTACCTAAGTGAGATTTGGTATTGAGAATTGTACAAGGACACCCAAAAGGTTTGAAAAATCCAATAAAGGGTTTTCTTTTATTTAAAAGCTCATATGGGGTCTTGTTCTTTGGCTTGACCACTAGAACTCTGTTTTGGACATAACAGGCAGTATTAACTGCTTCAGCCCAGAAGGTAATTGGTAGTTTTGAATCATCCAACAGAGATCTAGCAGTCTCTATTAGTGTCCTATTTCTCCTTCTCAGCAACTCCATTTTGTTGAGGACTCCTAGGGGCACTATATTGTCTCTCAATTCCTTTTTCTTCACAAAAGGTGTTTAGATCAAGATTTTTAAATTCAGTCCCATTGTCTGATCTAATGACTTTTACTTTTTGATTAGTTTGGTTTTCAATTCTTAGGATAAAGGATTTGATCAGTCCACTTGTCTCATCCTTAGTCCTTAGAAAATATATCCAGGTAAATCTAGAGTAATCATCAACAATAACCAAGCAGTAAGATTTCTTGCCTATACTCATAACATTTGTAGGACCAAACAGATCCATATGCAATAACTGGAGACAAGAAGAAATTGTATTTAACTCTTTGGTCTTATGAGAAGTTTTGTGCTGTTTGCCTTTAAGACAAGCAACACAATGATCATCACATGAAAAGACTTTTGATGGTAAACCTCTTACAAGGTTGTTTTTAATAAGTTTGTTCATAGTCTTGAAGTTCATGTGACACATCCTTCTGTGCCATAGAGAGGATTCATCTACAGAAGCTTTTGAAACAAGATAGTTCAGGGATGAATCACTTGAAACATTTTCCATGTCTAGACAATAAACATTGTCCTTTCTTGGAGTTCTAAGTAGTATCATGCTTTCATCAACTACCTTGAATCCTAAGGATCATACATTCTGTATTAGAAAATAATATGCTATGTTGTTTGTCACAAACCTGTGATACACTTAACAGGTTGTACTTTAGCTGATCAACATAGTAGACATCCTCAAATGTCATCTTACCTTTTGTAACATTACCTTTTCCACTTATTTTACCACCTGTAAGATTATCTCCAAATGCAACATGTCCTCCATTGATATGCTTGAAATCCTAAAGGCATGACATGTTACCTGTCATGTGCCTAGAGCAACCACTATCAACATGCCATATGCTCTTCCCCTTGAGCTGTTGGTTGCCCTACACATAAGATAAATCAGTTAGTATGAACTAGGAACCCAAGCCAAAGTGGTCTTGGGTACCCCTTTCTCATCAAAATATTTACATTCTTTCTTGACAAGATTTTTAAACTTTGACTCCTCATTTCTGGAGTACTTTGTCACAATGATTGGTTTGGAAACACATTTGCTAGAAGCAGTACTGGTTTTAGAAGTACTAACTGCATTAGCAGCACTTGCATGCTTAGCAGTACTAACCTTGTTAGAAGTAGTAACTGTGTTAGCAGCAGTAACTGTGTTAGCAGTATTAACCTTTGAAGAGGTACTAACAGTATTAGCAGCATTAATATTTTCAGCAGTACTAACACTGGTAGCAGCAGTAATGCTTCTAGCAGCACTATCCCTGTCAGCAGTACTAACAGTTTTAGTGCTTCTTGGCACCCACATTTTAATACTTTCTTTTAAAACCTTTTTCTTCATGGTGCCTTTGGTTTCAACAGACTTCTTAACCACATGTTTCTTTCCAGCCTTCCTATAACCAACAGGTTTTTGCACAAATCTTTGAAAGTTCATTTGTTTGTTAATAGGGTTAAAGAAACAGTGCTTAGCCAAATGGTTTAACTTACCACATATGAAACAAGGTTTTGGTCTGATTATTTTATTCAAATCAACTCATTGTTTCTGAGCCCATTGATTATTCCAGTTTCTTTGGTTACCTCTTTTTATACCAGAATTTAGGCTCTCAGATTTGTTGCAAGCACACTGTTTACAAGGTCCAGGATTCACAACAGTGGTTTGTTTGTAATGGACCTTGTTATCCTTTCCTTTGGTCTTCTCTATCTTCTTAGACTTGAACCAAATCCTTCCACCTCCCTCATTGGTAACAATGTTGTTTTCTAAGGGTATCTCTTTATTCACAGCATTGTTCCTATTCTTACTGGCTTCTTTCTCAGTCATATCCTTAACAACTACCTCATCCAAAGGATCTATCTTAAAGGCTTCCTCAGACAAGTCCTTTTTATCCTTGGTCTCTAACAAGTCTGAAGTAGGAGAGATATAGTTGTTGTTGTAAGGAGGGGGTGTGTTGTTGTATCCAATACCAGGCTTCATCTTATCATGAATCTGAGTCTTTAGAAGAGAATCCATTGCTTTTGAAGCATATGAAAACTTTTCTATGTCAAGCTTAACCTTAGATAGTTCTTCTTTCAGCCTATCATTCTCTTCTATGGACTTAGACAGTTTGGCCTCTAACTCATTCTTTTCCCACTTCCAATAGTTTGTGTCATAAGAATGTTGAAGCTCATTGACTTGAAAGCCTTTGATTTGTTCTTCAAACCTCTCAACTATCAACACATAATCTCTTCTGTCCTTTTCTAATCTTTTGAGGTCATCACACATGTTTTGGTTGTGATCCATGTACCTTTTGACAGTGTCTATGCAAGATTGAGTACAAAGATTAGAAATTACCTCAGAGGGGAGATCAGACACCTCTGCCATAAGAGCTTGATTCTGAATGGCTTCCTCAGCTTGGTCACTCCAGTCAAACCCCATTCCTTGTTGAGAAACAAGGGCTTGAGCAGGGTTCTTGTTTTGATTGTAGCCTCCATTCTGAGCTTGTTGGTGGTTGTTATTTGGCACACCACTTCTGCACTCTCTAGCAAAGTGTCCCTTCATGTGGCACTTATAACATTCCACTTTTGTCTTGTCAAACCCAGCTCCATCTTCTCTTCTTTGAGAGAAGTTGTTCCTCCCTGTTCTTTTAATAAACTTCTTCACCCTCATAGATAACATGGCCATCTGCCATTTAATGTCCATCTCCTCCAGGTCATCAGGGTGAAGTTGTTCCAGATCATCATTAATCAATGAATTGTTGCTGTGACTGGACAAAAAGGCTTCAAAGACAGTTTCAGTGCCTTTTTCTGAATTCACTCCACTGGCAGCACTAACTGCTTCAGGGTTGGCAGTAGTATCCGTAGATGCTGATAGAAGTGCAGCATTGTGGATATACCCAGTGGGCTTCTTCTTGGTTTCTACCTCAGTTTCAAAAACTCTTAGATCATTATATAGATCATCAAGTTCCTTCTCTTCCAGATTGTCACTCTGTCTATATGAGACAATGTACATAGCCCATTCATCCCCAAGAGATCTGAGGAACTTCCTATTGATATCATCTTGCTCCATCTTCACCCCTACAGTAGCCAGTTCACCAATGAGCTTGTTGAACCTATCAAAAGTTTTAGTCATAGACTCATTCTTTGAAGAAGTGAAGTTCTCATACTGCTGCTTTAGAACATCTCTTTGATTTCTTTTGATGCTTTTAGTGCCAGCAAATCTTTTCTCTAGAGCATTCCAGAGAATCTGAGCATCAGTGCAGTTGCAAAATTGATGCTGATATTCATTGTGAATGGCCAAGAGCAGAGTGCTCAAGGCCTTCATCTCTGTCTGTCTGATCTTCCTCTCACCATCTGTCTTTGGTGGAGGTCTTTTCCCATCTGGTCCTATCCTTCCAGCTTCAGAAGGACCATTCTCAATGATATCCCACATTGAGTAGTCAGTGAGAAGAATATATTGTCTGATTCTGATCTTCCACATGTCAAACTCACTTGGTTTGAGCATTGGAACCTTAGAAACCAAAGTACTGCTTGATTCTGTAAGATTTTCCATGATGAATAACTGTTTCTGAGAGAGTTTGGCTCTGATACCACTTGTCAGGATCGAATTCTCAACAAGAATTATGAATACTCAGAAACAATATCAAAGAAGTTGCGGAATAACACTTTGATATTTAATGTAACAGTAAACAAACAGTGAGTATGATTAACAACTTGTAAACTTGTATTGAATGATTAAAATCACAAGATTACACACTCAAACTAAATCTTGAAGAACAGACTCTTTCAAGACGAATTCTACTTCTCTAGAATTAGGAACTATGCCTTGAGGTTGATTCTCTCTTAAACAAAAACTTAGTATGAATAATCAAAAAAAAACTATTCTGTACATTCTATACATATACTGAGTAAAAGATAATTACAATAAATAAAATATCTTCAGAATATCTTCCATGAATATCTTCAGTCTATCCAACTGTCATTCTTGTAATTCGGATCTCCATCTCATAAGCAGCACTAATCATCTTGGAAGTATTAACTGAAACTTGGCAGCATTAACTCCTAAGCAGTACTAACCTCTAGCAGTACTAACTTTGACTAGCAGTATTAATTTGTCAGGATCGAATTCTTAACAAGAATAAATTCTCAGAAACTAATATCAAAGAAGTTTGCGGAATAACACTTTGATATTCAATAAAACAGTAAACCAAACAGGTATATGAAAAAAAACACTTTGAAAACTTGTATTAAAATTACAAGATTACACACTCAACCTCAATCTTGAAGAACAAGCTCTTTCAAGACGAATTCTACTTCTCTAGAATTAGGAACTATGCCTTGAGGTTGATTTTTCTCTCTAGAACTAAAACTTAGAATGAATGATAAAATTAAAAGTTTTTTTTTTCTATCTTCTATACATATACTATATATATATACTGAAGATAAAAGATAATTACAATTAATAAAATATCTTCAGAATATCTTCCATCATTATCTCCAAGCTTTCCATAATCTTCAGTTTATCCAGCTGTCATCCTTTCCATACAGATCTCCATCTTATAAGCAGTATTAATCATAAGCAGCATTAATACTTTGAGCAGTATTAACTCTAGCAGTACTAACCATGCTCAGCAGCATTAATCTCTTCAAGCAGTACTAACTTTGAACTAGCAGTACTAATCTTGTTGAGCAACATTAACCATCAACTAGCAGCATTAAAGAACAGAAGTACTAACTAGAAGTATTAACTGTTTTCTTCTAGCAGCATTAACTAGAAGTATTAACTAGAAGTATTAACTGTTTTCTTCTAGCAGCATTAACTTTGTTCCAGCAGCATTAACTACAACTAGCAACATTAACCACAGAAGTAGTAACCATGATGAATATTAACTTCAGAAGTAGTAACCATGATGAACTAGAAGTAGTAACCATGATGAATATTTCAGACCCAACATAATTCTACTAGAAGTAGTAATACCTAGCAGCATTATCTTTGATATGCTCTGGCAGTACTAATTCTAAACTAGCAGCATTAAAGACTTGTTCACATCTTCAGTTCCCAACAAAATGAATCAGCTTAAGGGGTTTTTATACCCTCAGCACACGCCGGCGATAGTGCCCGGCGACAATGCCATTGGAACTGTCGCATGGGGAATTGTCGCACCCACACTCCCACCTACGGTACGCACCCTTACCCCCACCGTCTGTTTGCTCCTCGCGATTGTGACTCGCGATAGTGCCCATGGGCACAGTCGCTTGTCACTGTCGCACCAAGTCCCCGAGGCCCAAAAACCTCGATCGATCTCACTACAATTCTTAAGGATTTAGGCTTGAAACCAAGTTTCTTATAAGGAAAGTTAGTTCAAGTTAAATATGATGCAACATACACTCATTACTATACAATTCACATAAGAAGAATTATGAATACGAATTACTTACCTAATTTTCTCTGGTGTTACAAAAAAATGTAGACAACAAATACTTCAAATAACTTTCCAAAACCTTAGTATCCTTCAAACCACCTAAAATAAAGTTTGGGTTTATAAAATGGGAAGAGTAATCAAGAGGAGATTTGAAGATCAAATACCAAGTTTTAATATGTATAAAGTTTTTAAAGTTAGGATGAAATCACAAATTAGGTTTTGATAAAAACCTAGAAAACTTTAGGGATTTCCTTGAAGTTGATGGTGAGAAACTGAACCCTTGACTTCTAGCCTTCAAGCTTTAAATGATGCAACAACTAGAAAGAGTGAGGTAGATTGAGCCTTCAATAAAACCTTGGATGGTATAGATGAGTTTTACCAACTTGAGAGAGTAATGGTGAAGTAGATGGTGAATTATGGCATAAACCCTAGCAAAATCGGGCATTTAAGCACCCTGGTACCCGTGGGCGACAGTGACCATGCGAGAATGGCATTGTCATATCGCGGTCACAATCTCCAGGTATGTATCGCGACCTAGGGCTTCCCCACGACTATACCCCTGCGATAGTGACCATGTCACAGTCGAGGGGAATTATCGTCGACTCTGTACCGTGGGCATAAGGCTCTCCGCGATAGTGCCCTCGGCGACAGTGCCAATCGCCAGGCACAGTCGCTCCACCCGTACTGGGGCTCCAAATTTCGACTTTTTCACCCGAAATGCTTCCGACACTCAAAAAAATTCAAGTAATCATTTGAGGCACGAAATATTATAATTCATGACATAATTGGTTCGTAAAATAAACTTTTCTAACCAAAGTTTACAATTAGGCTCAATTTTGACTTAGATAAGTCTTGGGAACATTTGTCCATTTTGAAATTTACTCAATGATGAGTTTTGGACATGATTCCATTCATTGCATATTTATTTGGAAATTACATGTTTTGAGTGCGTTGGTCATTCAATTTGGAGTCATGTAATTTAAACTGTAATGCAATTGATCTATAGGCATATGAGTCAGTTTGATGGTTTGGAATGGGACAATTGTCCCTGTTTTCTTGCTAGAAACTCGGATGTAATAGGGGACTTGAGCTATAAACCGTGGGTGGTTGAACTTGATGACCGTATGATCCATAGTGGGGGAGTTGAGAGCTATAGACTGTGGGTGGTTGAACTCGATGACCCTGCAGTCCATAATGGTTATCATTTCTAGCAAACGAGAAACTAGGATCAGCGGGGGACCCAAACTACATACTGTAGGTGGTTGAACTTGGTAACTATATTATTTGTGGTTTACTTTTGTGTTCGCAAATTCGATGGATATAGGGCTCCCCTGTCACCAAATGGTGTTATTTTCGGACAATGTATTATCCATGTTTTCGGTGATGTTTTGAACGTGGAGTGTTTTCCATTATTTATGGTTTTGGTTATTGAACCTTATCCATGTTTTGGAGTATTTTTGGATAAATAGAACTTTTATCCATATTTACAATATTTGGACATTAAACCTTATTTACTTTTTGGAGTGAGTGTTGCGTCTTGAATTTATATTGAACGGGTATTTTTGCCGATTGGGACGTGGGCATAAGGGCCTTCATGACACAATTAATAATGATTTAGAGTTATCATCACGAAAATAGTGGGTTTTGTAATGATGTTGCTTTTTTGATAAATACATTTTATTTTAAAATTTATGTTTTAAATAAGTAGTTTTTCCTTTATCATTTCACAATTATGATAAAAATTGCTTGAACTCAATAGACGTTAAGCCTAACCTTTTCAATTGTTGGCATGTGCATCAGGTCCTTGTTGGAGGAATAGTACTAGGGACACCGTGAAGAGTTGAGTGCTAGTTAGATGCACGAGAATGATATAGTTATTCAATGATGTCTTCTGCACCTTGGAGATAGCGACAGTTCTTGGGTTTTAATAATACCCGACTTAACCTAGACTTTATATAAAGTTTAGCTTATCTTTATTGGCATTAAATCTAGATTTGCTATTAAAGGAAATCAAGTATTGAATTATAGGAGGGTAATTATCCTTGTATTTGATGATTTATCGAAAATTCTATATTAGTTGTTATTTCTAGATGTGAGGTTGTTTGAAAGAAAAATATAGAAGATAGAAGTAAAAATAAATAAATCTAAAATCCCAACAAAAGTAAAAAAGGAATAATACTTGGATTCATATTCTTGATTCATGTGGATAGGTTCCAATATTTATCACACCCGTTTCTCGAACACCCCCTTCCGACAGCCATATCTACAAACTTAGGTGATGACTGATGAAGGTAATGTCAGCATAAATGGTGAGAAGAGACACTGATTTAGCTTCCTCATGGTGAGAGGGTCGAGAGATAAAGGAGAGATGCCAACGGTGAGAGGGTAATGGGGATACAGTGAAGATGCATCAAAATAGAAAAGGGTGGGGGGAGGTTGGAGATAGAGCTACTTACATAGGGGCAATTCAAGGGGGAAGGTAGCCACCGGTGTTATATATAATATTTAACTCAATATATCTATACTACTTTATAAACCAAATTTCCCAAAAGTCTTAAATTCTTAAAGACAACCATTTCAGCATAAAGTACAACTCTACTAAACATGGTTTACCTTATCAATCCATAGAGTACAACTTATGATGCCATTCAAAATTCAAAATCAACCGCACTTGCATTCCCTAGAGAATTCACGCGCTCAATGGCTTTTAGGTTTCCAAGACCCGCTTTCATCCCAATTCATTTTCCCATACGATGATTTAAGCCTGCTTTTTCCCTCTCTTCCCGGTAAAGCACTGTCTCCTTCCATGAACATCGGCTTCATGTGTTCCCCTTGTTGCCTCCCGACCGATCTTCACCCTCACCATCTGAGTTCAGTTCCGTTCTTCTACTTCATCTGGGTTTAGGTTGAATATAGCACCACCAACACCATTATCACCATCACTCATTGCCACCGGTACCGCCTATGTGAACCAAGGATCTCCCTTCGAGTTCAAATTTCTTCATCTTCAAGATTTCCATCGGATTTATCATCTTAGGTTTCGACCAGGTAAGAGTTTGACCTAATTATTCTTAGTTTTTCAAATAATTTGAAATCAGATATGATTTTATGAGATGGAATTCAAATCTTCTATTTGTTTCAATGATTTTCCCCTTTGTTGGTTACAATTTTTCTCTATTTTGTGAGATGGAATTTCAAATGCTTCTAAATTTTAAGTTGTGTTTCTAGCTTCCTGTAATAGGCACGAAGAACTGATCAGGTAATTTATTTTTGTTTCCTCTTCCTGTGTGTTGATTTTTCTTTTCGTGTGTTCTTTCTTCTTTCTGTTTCCTTCTTTCTATTTCCTTATGTGTGTTTATTCCTTTTCACTTCTGTTTGTGTCTCATTGTATGGGTTGATTTGTTTTTTTCTCCTATTGTTTATAGAAGGTGTTTGAGGAAATGCAGACCATGAAGACCCAATTTCTCAATGCAAGAATTCTTAAAGCAATAATTTAGGTATGTTTCAATTCAAGCATTCACTCTTCAATTACAAAAATGAAGCTAGATGAGAAAATTTGGTTGATCTTAGTTGATCTCTGTTTCTATATATTGTATTTCACAAATCCTATCTTAAGATAAGAACCCAAAAGTTCTATGGTTTATTTTATTTAAAATCATATCTATGTTTTTGTGAAACGGTGAGAATGTTTCCCTTCTTTTGCACTGCTTTAGGTTACATTTAAGCTACCCTTGAATTGAAAATCTATGTATATATATTTTCTTATGTTACATGATTTTTTTTACATTCTCGATTCCTGTATATTCTTGTTGAATTATAGATTACTCGGATTTGATATATGTGATAGAGGAAGGATGAAACGACAAGTGTAATTATTGATTTGTAATTATTGATTTGTGTCTCATGCGACTGGTAGAGGATTGGTAGTTGATATTTAGGAGAGCTTTCTTTGGTTAAGTTTTATTACTGATGTTGTAAAGTTGGTACTGTGGTTTGCTTGAATTTTATGTTTAAGTTTTGGAAGCTTTCAATAAAATTGTTGCTTTTACCTGATTTTTACCGGCTTTCATCAATGTTTTGCAACATAAGACATGGTATATTGTTCATATAATAAGTCTTCTTCTAAGTTTGAAAAATGATCTAAAAATTGAGCATATAAAATTTAAACATCGAGAAAAGTAACCAAATTCAAGCTTGAGATCAAACATTGTAAATAAACCACATAACTGGTTCTTGGTTAACTCCAGTTCAAAACACTACCAGAATAGGTTGTTGAAAGTTCTCAAAGAAAGAATTTGATTTTCTTAACCTATGTTGGACACTAAAAGAGGTTTAGCATTTAGCAACTATTGGATTGATGCATTGTTTTTTGATGATACTTTTTAAAACCCTCTCTTAACTTATTTTTGGATCTTTGAAACTTGCATTCCGCCGCATTGCTCTTTTATTTTGGTTGTTTTCTTCAAGTGGGATTATACTTAAAGTTAATAGATGTGCTTGAATATCCTCTGCAGTGCCTGCTTCCATCTGATTGATGTACCATTTGCTCTGAAGAGGCTGCAAAAATCACGCAAGGAGGTTTGTAATCACGTGTAAATGCTAATTTTAACCTATTGTTTATTATATTGTTTCTTATAAATATCTAATTGTCATTAATAAGTGGTTAGATTTCACTAATTTATTGTTTCTAAAGGTCTCAATTTGAGATATCTTCATAGGTATGTAGAGATCCAAGACTATTTACGAGATTCATATGGAGTTTATTTGAAGGACTCTAAACTGAAAGAGTTAAAAAAATCTGAATAAATTAGATGTTTAGTTGGTGATTTTTGATCAATTATTATGCATTCAAGTTTAAACTATCATTTTAGTTGGTCAAAACTTGAAACGTTTTTGGCTCTACTGCAGAAGTGAATCCCAAGTCATATCTGCAGCTAATGAATGTGAGAGGACTAGGCATCGCTCATGTGAAAAGTCATTTGCAGGTAACTAAGTTCAACATTGTCACGAGTTCTTAGTATTCTTCAACGTTCACCCATTTTGATTAAGAATATCTTTTAATGCAGATGTATAGAAGCAAGAAGCTTGATGATTATCGGCAAGGTAAGACATGAATCTTGATTTAGGCAGAAAAAATAACCATCTTAGAGGAAAGATAAGTAGTGGATTCACTTCCATGCCAGTTCAAGGCTATAAGATTACAAATGCATATTATGGTCTTGGTTTTTTTACTGTTGTTGCAATTCTGGTGGGGGACTTCGATTTGAATTCAGAGTTGAGCCTTGCAATGGCCATAAGCGAAATTTCCACCGGTCTGTTTTTTAAATTCTAAATCTTTCATTTTTGGTATCAATTTTGTTGGGAACTAAAGAATTTACCAAGTATGGTTAATGCTTCTAGTACAAGATTACTACTGCCAGAGGACTTCAATAGTTAATACTGCTGAGTATTACTACTGCTAGTAGAATTAATACTGCTAGTCAAAGTTAGTACTGCTTGAACAAAGTTAGTACTGCTTAGCTAGTTAGTACTGCTAGAGGTTAGTGCTGCTTAGTAGTTAATACTGCCAATCAATTAGTGCTGCTTATAAGATGAAGATTTGAATTAGAAGAATGACAGTTGGATATTCTGAAGATATTCATGGAAGATATACTGAAGATATTCTATTTATTGTAATTATCTTTTTGTTCAGTATATGTATAGATTAGACAGAATAGTTTATATACAGATTAAATTCTAAGTTTTTGTTTTAGAGAGAAAAAACCTCAAGGCCTAGTTCCTAATTCTAGAGAAGTAGAATTCGTCTTGAAAGAGCTTGTTCTTCAAGATTGAGGTTGAGTGTGTAATCTTGTGATTTTAATCATTCAATACAAGTTTACAAGTTGTTAATCATATACTGTTTGTTTACTGTTACATTGAATATCAAAGTGTTATTCCGCAACTTCTTTGATATTGTTTCTGAGACTTTATTCTTGTTAAGAAATCGATCCTGACAAGTGGTATCAGAGCCTGTTCTCTCAGAAACATCTATTCATTCATCATGGAAAACTTTGCAGAATCAAACAGTACTCTGGTCTCAAAGGTTCCAATGCTCAGACCCAATGAATTCGATATGTGGAAGATCAGAATCAAGCAGTACATACTTCTCACTGACTATTCTATGTGGGATATCATAGAGAATGGTCCTTCTGAAGCAGGAAAGATTGGTGCAGATGGAAAGAGAACTCCACCAAAAACTGATGCAGAAAGAAAGGCTAGACAGACTGAGATGAAAGCCTTAAGCACCTTGCTCTTGGCTATTCCCAATGAATATCAACATCAGTTCTGCAACTGCACTGATGCAGAGATGCTCTGGAATGCTCTAGAGAAGAGATTCTCAGGTACCAAAAGTACCAAGAGAAATCAGAAAGCCATTCTGAAGCAACAATATGAGAACTTTATGTCAACCAAGAATGAGTCCATGACTCAAACTTTTGACAGGTTCAACAAGCTTATTGGTGAACTTGCTACAGTGGGAGTACAAATTGATCAAGATGATCTGAACAGAAAGTTTCTAAGGTCCCTGAGTGATTAATGGACCATGTATACTGTGTCTTTCAGACAGAATGATCAACTGGAAGAAAAGGAACTTGATGATCTATATAATGATCTAAGAGTTTTTGAATCTGAGGTAGAGGCTAAGAAGAGGCCTTCTGGGTATGTTCACAATGCTGCACTCCTTTCAGCATCAACTGATTCTACTTCCATCCCTGAATCAGTTAGTACTGCCAATGGAGCAACTCAAGAGAAAGGCACTGAAACTGTATTTGAAGCCTTTCTAGCCAGTCATGGAAACTCTTCTCTTGTTAATGATGATTTAGAACAACTCCATCCAGATGATCTTGAAGAGATGGACATTAAATGGCAGATGGCCATGCTCTCTATGAGAGTTAAGAAGTTCATCAAAAGAACTGGAAGGAATAACTTCTCTCAAAGAAGAGAAGATGGAGCAGGTTTTGACAAGTCTAAGGTGGAATGCTATAAATGCCATCAAAAGGGACACTTTGCTAGGGAATGCAGAAGTGGAGTGTCTCACAACAACAACCATCAGCAGGCACAGTCTAGAAGCATCAATAATAACAGAAACTCTGCTCAAGCCCTGGTCTCTCAACAAGGCATGGGGTTTGATTGGAGTGATCAAGCTGAAGAGGCCATTCAAAACCAAGCTCTAATGGCAGAGGTGTCTGATCTCCCAACAGAGGTAACTTCCAATCTTTGTTCTCAAAATTGCATTAACACTGTTAAAAGGTACAGGGATCACAACCAGACCATGAGTGATGACCTGAAGAGATTAGAAAAGGACATAAAAGAGTATGTTAGGATTGTTGAGAGATTTAAAGAGCAGATTAAGGGTTTTCAAGCCAATGAGCTTCAACACTCTTATGACACAAACTACTGGAAGTGGGAGAAGAATGACTTAGAACTTCAACTGACCAGATCCAAAGAGGAGAGTGAAAAGCTAAGAGTAGAACTAGCTAAAGTCAAGCTAGATGTAGAAAAGTTTTCCAATGCCTCTAAAGCAATGGATTCTTTACTACAGTCTCATATTCATGATAAACTGAGAAGAGGAATAGGGTACAATACCACACCACCACCCTATAACAACAACTACATCCCTCCTAGTTCAGATTTGTTAGAAACAAAGGATAGGAAGGACCTACCTAAGGGAGCCACTGAGATAGATCCCTTAGATGAAGTAGTTGTTAAGGATAAAACTGAGAAAGAAGTTGTCAAGGATAAAGACAACACTGTGAGTGGTGAGATTCCTATAGAAAACCACATAATCACCAATGAGGGATGTGGAAAGCATTGGATCAAGTCCAATGAGATAGAGAAGACTGAGGTAAAGAACAAGAAGGTTCACTATAAGCAGACCACTGTTGTGAATCCTATCCCTTGCAAGCAGTGTGCATGCAATAAATCTAAGCACCAAAAACATGATAAACCAAGGGGAAATCAGAGAAACTGGAATAACCAATGGGCACAAAAACAAGGCATTGATCTGAGTAAAATCAATAGACCAAAGCCTTGTTTCATATGTGGAAAGTTAAACCATTTTGCTAAGTACTGTTTCTTTAACCCTATTA
The DNA here is from genome assembly GCA_954870635.1 of Arctium minus. NCBI lineage: Eukaryota > Viridiplantae > Streptophyta > Magnoliopsida > Asterales > Asteraceae > Arctium > Arctium minus. Next base: position 35,792,853 of record OX941080.1, on the reverse strand, counting down.
ACCAGCAGATGAACTTTCAAAAATTTGTACAAAAACTTGTTGGTTATAGGAAGGCTGGAAAGAAACATGTGATGAAGAAATCTGTTGAAACTAAAAGCCCCATGAGGAAAAAGGTTTTAAAAGAAAGTATTAAAATGTGGGTGCCTAGAAGCACTAAAACTGTTAGTACTGCTGACAGGGATAGTGCTGCTGGAAGCATTACTGCTGCTACCAATGTTAGTACTGCTGAAAATATTAATGCTGCTAATACTGTTAGTACCTCTTCAAAGGTTAATACTGCCAACACAGTTACTGTTGCTAACACAATTACTACTTCTAACAAGGTTAGTACTGCTAAGCATGCAAGTGCTGCTAAGGCAGTTAGTACTTCTAAAACCAGTACTGCTTCTAGCAAAAGTGTTTCCAAGCCTATCATTGTGAAAAAGTACTCCAGAAATGAGGAGTCAAAGTTTAAAAATCTTGTCAAGAAAGAATGCAAGTATTTTGATGAGAAAGGGGTACCCAAGACCACCTTGGCTTGGGTTCCTAATTCATACTAACTGATTTATCCTATGTGCCGGGCAACCAACAGCTCAAGGGAAAGAGCATTTGTCATGTTGATAGTGGTTGCTCTAGGCACATGACAGGCAACATGTTATGCCTTCAGAATTTCAAGCATATCAATGGAGGACATGTTGCATTTGGAGATAATCTTACTGGAGGTAAAATAAGTGGAAAAGGTAATGTTACAAAAGGTAAGATGACATTTGAGGATGTCTACTATGTTGATCAATTGAAGTACAACCTGTTAAGTGTATCACAGGTTTGTGACAAACAACATAGCATATTATTTACTAATACAGAGTGCATGATCCTTGCTCCAGAGTTCAAGGTAGTTGATGAAAGCATGATACTACTTAGAACCCCAAGAAAGGACAATGTTTATTGTCTAGATATGGACAATGATTCTAGTGATTCATCTCTGAACTGTCTTGTTTCTAAAGCCTCTGTGGATGAATCCTCTCTATGGCACAGAAGGATATGTCACATGAATTTCAAGACTATGAACAAACTTGTTAAAAACAACCTTGTAAGAGGTTTACCATCAAAAGTCTTTTCATGTGATGATCATTGTGTTGCTTGTCTTAAAGGCAAACAACACAAAACTTCTCATAAGACCAAAGAGTTAAATACTATTTCTTCTTGTCTCCAATTACTGCATATGGATCTGTTTGGTCCTACAAATGTTATGAGTATAGGCAAGAAATCTTACTGCTTGGTTATTGTTGATGATTACTCCAGATTTACTTGGGTATATTTTCTAAGGACTAAGGATGAGACAAGTGGACTGATCAAATCATTTATCCTAAGAATTGAACACCAAACTAATCAAAAAGTAAAAGTCATTAGATCAAATAACGGGACTGAATTTAAAAATCTTGATCTAAACACCTTTTGTGAAGAGAAAGGCATTGAGAGACAATATAGTTCCCCTACGACTCCTCAACAGAATGGAGTTGCTGAGAGGAGAAATAGGACACTAATAGAGGCTGCTAGATCTCTGTTGGCTGATTCAAAACTGCCAATTACCTTCTGGGCTGAAGCAGTTAATATTGCCTGTTATGTCCAAAACAGAGTTCTAGTGGTCAAGCCAAAGAACAAGACCCCATATGAGCTTTTAAATAAAAGAAAACCATTTATTGGATTTTTCAAACCTTTTGGGTGTCCTTGTACAATTCTCAATACTAAATCTCACTTAGGTAAGTTTGATAGCAAAGCAGATGATGGATTTCTTGTTGGTTACTCATCTCAGAGTAAGGCTTACAGAGTTTTTAACTCTTCTTCTAGAATAATTGAAGAAAGTGACAATGTCAAATGCAATGAGAACACACCAAATCCTATTGGGTCTGGTCCTCAGTGGCTATTTGACATTGATTCACTAACTAACTCTTTTGGTTTCAGTAGTGATGATTATGCAGGTTCAGGGAGTGGAGGATCAGGAACTACCCAAGTCCAAGACAGTATATCTAAATCTGTGATCTTTCCCATACCCACAGTGGATTCTGTTGAAGACTGTGAAAAGGAATCATCTACTGGACCAAGTCAGAGTGAAGAAGAAAGTAGAGATGAGGAGACTCAAGACAATAAAGAATCAGAAGTAGCTGCTGAAAACACCCCAGTTGAGTTGAATGACTCAAATCTAGAGGTGGGACTTAATGAAGAACCTAATCATCACACCAGAATTCAAAAGAATCATCCTCCACAACTGGTAATAGGAGATATATCCTCTCCTATGATGACTAGAAATCAAAGCAGGCTGCAAGAAATGCAAGACCAACAGCATACAGTGCTTTCTTGCTTTTTATCCCAGCTTGAGCCTAAGAAGGCACATGATGCTATGAAAGAGTCCAGTTGGATAGAAGCAATGCAAGAAGAGCTACTGCAATTCAAGCTGCAAGATGTTTGTGATCTGGTAGACCTTCCTAAAGGCCAAAGAGCAATAGGAACAAAATGGGTCTTCAGGAATAAGAGAGATGAAAGAGGTATAGTGATAAGGAATAAAGCAAGGCTGGTGGCTCAAGGGTATACACAAGAAGAGGGAATAGACTATGATGAAGTATTTGCACCTGTGGCCAGGATAGAAGCAATTAGATTATTCCTGGCTTATGCTTCTTATATGAAATTCAAAGTCTATCAAATGGATGTGAAAAGTGCATTTCTTTATGGCTCAATTGAAGAAGAAGTATATGTCTGTCAACCACCAGGGTTTGAAAACCCAAGCTATCCAGACAGAGTATACAAATTGAAGAAAGCACTTTATGGACTGCATCAAGCTCCAAGAGCATGGTATGACACTCTGTCATCCTATCTCTTGGAAAATGGATTTGAAAGATGAGTCATTGATAAGACTCTATTTATCAAGAGAAAGAAGAAAGATATCTTGCTGGTCCAAATCTATGTGGATGATATTATCTTTGGATCCACAAGAGACATCATGTGCAAGGAGTTTGAGGAACTAATGCATCAAAGGTTCAAAATGAGTTCCATGGGGGAACTTACTTTCTTCCTTGGACTCCAAGTTTAACAGAAGTCAGATGGAATCTTTATCTGTCAGTCCAAGTATGTGCAGGACATTCTAACCAAGTTTGGTTTCTCAGATTCAAAACCTGCCAGCACACCTATGGAGACACACAAGCAGATAACAGCAGATCTTGAGGGGGAGGATATGGATGTTCATCACTATAGATCCATGATTGGCTCTCTCATGTATCTTACAGCATCTAGGCCAGATATAATGTTTCCAGTCTGTGTATGTGCAAGATTCCAAGTTAGGCCAAAGCAATCTCACTATCAAGCTGTTAAGAGGATATTCAGATATCTCAAAGGGCAACCCAGATTGGGACTTTGGTATCCTCATGACTCATCATTTGACCTACTTGCATACTCAGACAGTGATCTAGGTGGAGCAAACTTGGACAGGAAATCTACTTCTGGAGGATGTCAGTTTTTGGGTGCAAGACTAGTGTCATGGCAGTGCAAGAAACAAACCACAGTGTCCACATCTACAACAGAAGCAGAGTACATAGCAGCTGCAAGTTGCTGTTCTCAAGTCTTATGGATTCAGAATCAAATGTTGGACTATAGGGTAACCTTTCTACACACTCCAATTTTTATTGATAATAGCAGTGCTATTAGCATTGTGAATAATCCTGTCAAGCACTCAAAGACAAAGCACATTGAGATCAGGTATCACTTCATAAGAGACTGTAATGAAAAGAAACGTATTCAAGTTGTAAAGGTTCATACTGACAACCAGTTTGCTGATCTATTCACCAAAGCATTTGATGTGGGTAGATTCACTTTCTTGGTAACAAGTGTGGGAATGATCAACTCTGAATAAGCTCCTACTTAAAAAGTGGTTCAATACCTGTATATTGTTTATTCTTGGTGTTCCTAATCTTCTTTTTCAGAAAAAGTATAGCAGAACTCAGTCCTTCACAAAGCTTAAAAGTGTAAGTATGATTAATGCTGCCAGTGCAGTTTTAATACTGCCAGAGCATTGTTAATACTGCCAGTGCATTGTTAATACTGCCAGTGCATTGTTAATACTGCCAGTGCATTTTTTAATACTGCCAGTACACAGTTAATACTGCTAAGTAGTTAATACTGCTAGTTAGTTAATACTGTTAGTGGTTAATACTGCTAGTTAGTTAATACTGCTAGTTAGTTAATACTGCTAGTAGTTAATACTGCTAGTTAGTTAATACTGCTAGTGGTTAATACTGCTTTCAGTTAATACTGCTAGTGGTTAATACTGCTTTCAGTTAATACTGCTTTCAGTTAATACTGCTTTCAGTTAATACTGCTTTCAGTTAATACTGCTCTAGGTTAATACTGCTTATGTCCCGAATACTATAAATACTCTTTGTCCGCCTAAAAGTTCATAACGACTCTTTGCATACTGTTCACTTGCGCTCTAAACCCTTTCTCTCTCAAGTTCAAAGGTTTCAGGCAAGAACTTTCAAGATCAATGGCATCAATGGCATTCATAGACGAGCACAATGAAATCGTGATGCTACAGAAGCCCAAACAGGCCGCTGGTTTCCACCAGATTGTGGATTTCCTCAAGACAAGCCATATTGCCCATGCTCTCACTGTATCGCCATCCATCTATATCGAGCATCAAAGGCAATTCTGGACAAATGCCACCATTGTTACTGAGAATGGTGTGCAAATGATCAAGACAAGGGTGTGTGACAAACCCTTGACAGTTACTGAAGAGGTACTTCGCATCAGTCTATGTCTAGACGATGCCTCTGGTATAACTTCTATCTCTAATGATGAACTGTTCTCTACTCTTACAAGAATGGGGTATGGAGGCCCATTGGGTGTGTTCAAGTTCTCAAAAGCAAAATTTTCACCTCAATGACGTTTCTTTGTCCATACCCTTATGCATTGTATCTCTAAAAAGACTACTGGATGGAGTGAGTTCAGTAGCACCATTGCTTATGCTTTGGTATGCTTAGCCACTGCCAGAAAGTATAACTTTTCCCAAATGATTTTTAATGATCTTGTCTCAAACCTGGGAAGTAAAAAGAGTTTTTATATGTACCCCAGGTTTGTCCAAGAAGTTATTACCCATGAATTGACGGATATACCTCATTTTGATGGGGTATATGTACCAAAAATTCCCAAAGGTAAGGTCTTTTCAAACATGAAAAGATCCCCTCTGGACTCGGAAGGAGTTGACACCCCATTGTTCTCTACAATGATGGTGGTGTCCCACACTGATGAAGGTATGGCAGCAGGGTCAAGGCCCCCATTAGACCAACCCACTGCTAGCCAATCCCAGCCTTCCCACTCTAAATTAATTCCCCAGTATCTTCTTGATAAACCAACTTCACCAATCACCCAAACATACAAAAGGAAACAGGTAAAGAAGGCTCCTTCCCTTCTTGTACCATCAACCCCTAAGCCTTTAAGCCCTCTAAGGGAGGATTCTCCCTTAGAGAATATCTACAGGGAAACCACAAGGGTGTCTCCCAACCCCAAGGAGGTGCTCTCTGAGGTAGAGGTTGAGCATATGGGTACTGAGGCTGCCACTACTTTTGCTAGCACAGAGGAGGACAGTGGTAACATAAATAAGACCTCCCCCATGGCAACTTTGAATGAGCAATCATTCAAAGGTCCCAGGTGCCAAGAAACCAAGGGGGTGGATAGTGCTTCTGCTAGGCAGAAGACTTCCACTACAAAAAGATCCTATGATCCTTCAAAAGAGGGTAACACTTCTGGAGAAGGTGAGGACAGATATACCTACTATGAATTGATGGAAACAATGGGCAACATCAACCAAGATGTTCTTAAACAAGGGAAAGAAATTGAAGAGATGAGGCTGGTAATCCTGTCACAACAAGTTCAGATTGCCAAATTAAAGAAGATGGTGACAAAGCTTGTACAGAAGAAGAGAAGAAAACAGTTTGTTTTGAAGAAGAGGTCAACTAATAAAGATGCTTCCAACAAGGGGGAGAAAGAGGCTGAAACAGAGAAAGAAAGTACAGCTGAGAAGGCATTTGAGGTTGAGGGGGAGGAAGAGGCAGAAAAAGAACAGAATTTGCTGAAGCAGCAGAAACTGTTAATACTGCTGAAGCAGCAGTAACAGAAGCAGCATTAACAGGGCTTTCTGTTGAAGAAATGGAAATTGCTGAAACATTGGTCAAAGCAAAGAATGACACTCCTAAGGCTAGTCAAAAGGCCAAGGGAGTAGTCATCAATGAAGGAGAAATTCAACAGAAGGAAACAAAAAAGGCAAAGGAGTCAAAAGGAAAAGGAAAGGAGAAGATGGTTGAAGCTGAACTGCCTGCCAAGAAAAAGAACCAGATTGAAATGGATGAGGCAATAGCAAAGCAGCTTCAAGACCAAATGGAAAAGGAGGAACAGTTGCAAACAGAAAAAGACAGAGAACTTGCAAAGATCATGGCCAGAAAGTTGAATGCATAATATCAGAAAAGCATCAAAGAAGCAGCTCAAGCCAAGAAACTACAAGTCAAAAAGATGCCAATTCAAAAACAGAAAAGACAACCCTCCAAAACATTTTTGGCCAATCAGGAAAGAAGAAAGATGATAAATTTCCTGAAATGTGCAATTGGTGTCAAGGGGGAGATGTTCACCAACATGGCATACACTCAGGTTGAGGAGTTGTATCAGAAAGAGATGCTCAAGCTTCAAGGGGATTCAGTCCAAAGGGAAGAGGCTGAGAGAAGAATGAAGGAAAGGCATGACCTGAACATACAAAGACCATTCCCTGAGGAGACTACTCCCTCAAAAGACAAAACTAAAGAGATGAAAGAAGAGCATGAGGGTGTTGGTGAAGAAGCAAAATCTAGAAAGAGGGTGAAGACAATTGCTTCAAAAAGGCAGTCTAAAAAGCCAAGAGTGGAAGAAAGAGAAGAAACTAAAGCAGAACCTTCAGTCACACCTCCAACAGAACCTGTGCAGAGCCCAGAACAGTCCACAGAGCAATCAGATGAGCATATGGGGCTGTACATGACTATAGTAAAACCTGTACAGGCTGTTCCAATCTCTATGCAAGCTCCAGAGATCATCTTCTGGGACATTCTAAGAGATAGTGGAAAGAATTTCTTCAGAATCAAGAGAGCTGATGGTTCATTTGAAGCATATTCAACATGGGGGAGAGTTATCAGAAGTTGTTCAAGAGCTGATATAGAAGAATTGTACAAAGTGGGGATGAAACTCTATGAGCCTGTGTTGAAATGTACTGAAGAGAATCTTCTTAAAGTAGCAATGGAATACTTATGTATGATGTTTGATCCAGAGAAGGTGGTGCATAGGATTAAAGATCTTCATCATGAGTATGTGTTCAAGAAGATTGATAAATGGATACTATTTGAAAACTGTGGAGTATACATGATTACTATTGACAACTGTTATCATGAATACTACCTGGTGGACAAAATATATGAGCATAGCAAGGAGAAGCTAGAAGGGATGCTTAAAGCTACTCTGGTATGCACAAAGGATTCAGAGATGGCTAAAATTGTGGTAAGAAGAACTGTAAATCAAAGTCTGGGGCTAGATCCAAATTTGGGAAACTGAACCTGAGGTGTTGAAAGCATCTTGAAGATCAGATCTGAAGAACTTGACTTCTCTTCCTAAAAGTCAAGTTAGGGGGAGATTGTTGGGAACTAAAGAATTTACCAAGTATGGTTAATGCTTCTAGTACAATATTACTACTGCCAGAGGACTTCAATAGTTAATACTGCTGAGTATTACTACTGCTAGTAGAATTAATACTGCTATTCAAAGTTAGTACTGCTTGAACAAAGTTAGTACTGCTTAGCTAGTTAGTACTGCTAGAGGTTAGTGCTGCTTAGTAGTTAATACTGCCAATCAATTAGTGTTGCTTATAAGATGAAGATTTGAATTAGAAGAATGACAGCTGGATATTCTGAAGATATTCATGGAAGATATACTGAAGATATTCTATTTATTGTAATTATCTTTTTGTTCAGTATATGTATAGATTAGACAGAATAGTTTATATACAGATTTAATTCTAAGTTTTTGTTTTAGAGAGAAAAAACCTCAAGGCCTAGTTCCTAATTCTAGAGAAGTAGAATTCGTCTTGAAAGAGCTTGTTCTTCAAGATTGAGGTTGAGTGTGTAATCTTGTGATTTTAATCATTCAATACAAGTTTACAAGTTGTTAATCATATACTGTTTGTTTACTGTTACATTGAATATCAAAGTGTTATTCCGCAACTTCTTTGATATTGTTTCTGAGACTTTATTCTTGTTAAGAAATCGATCCTGACAAATTTAATTATGTTTTTTTGGTGGTCTTGATTTCAACTATGATCTTGGTTTTGTTGAAATATGTTTGGTGATTCATAGCCTTCGATAGTCTAAATTTCAATTTGGTAATTTGTTGAGATTTGTTCGAGGCTGGGGTGTTGGATTTCGAAGATTTATTCCATGATTTCAATCACCAGTGCCGATTTTCGATGGATTAATGCTCTTTATCGGGTAAGAGTCGTTACTTTGACTTACCGGGTAAGATACTCAATGCTTGTCATTTTCATCTGATTAGGCAAAGTGAACCGACAAACACTATACCAAGTAAGAGTCGTTACTTTCACAAGTTTTCTAATGCCCAAAATCCAAGATTATTGAAAGTTTTCATCTTTATAAACCAATTTTTTGATCTTGGAAATGGCTGTTTTTTTAATGTCATTATGAAATCTAACATTTTGATTTTGTATTTTTCCACTATCTTGATTTTGTAATTACTTCTTAATTAGATCAAGAATTTTTAGAATGTCAATATGAAGATTAAGATATAAATAAAATTTCCCTTTTAAGCGAAGTCTATAATATGATCAATAACAAATCTGAAAAACACTTGTGTTTCTTTGATTTGATTGAAACTAATATAATGTTTGGTTTGGTTTGGTTTGGTAGAAGCAACCCCAAAGTTGGTGTTGAGATTGATGGGGTTAAAGGGGTTGACTTTATATGATTTGTAGAGCCATTTACGGGTAGATTATTAAACTTCAACTTGTGACTCAGTGTTGTGATTTTTGTAATCTTTGTGTTTTTAGTTGGATCATGAACTTGACATTGTGATTTTATGGCAGATTTTATTTGTATGTATCCACTCATTTCCATTGCATATTTGTAATCTTTCTATTCCTTCAAAAATTTGAAGGTTTTCTGGATGGATTGATATAATTTTGTGTTTTTGTTAAAAATAGAAAGCATAATCTATATCGTAACATTTCATCGTTTTTGTTAGAAATTATACATTTGTCGATCATAGAAGCACATGTTTGGCTATTTTTTGCATATGCTCTACATGATATGTAGATAAAGAGTTAATAGTTAATAATATAAATAGTTGACACATATTATCTGCACGTATGTCCATGATTCATATGTCACAAGTTTTTGTTAGGGGGTATGAATATGATCCATTCAGCACACTATTAATTTTAGAGATAAGAAGCAAAATCTAAATTTTGTAGTCTTCAATGTAATCAAAGTCATGTGTCAATAAATAAGCGCTTTGAATATCAAGAAAGTGATTGTGTTGTATGTATGGTTGCGAATAGGGAAACACAAAATCCTTGTTAAACGACTAAAACTTTTCCAAGTCTCAACAAGTAGTGAACCTTACATATTTTACATCCCATCGCATTGTGCGGGTACACAACTAGTAATATATAACGTATATTCTTATTTTAAACAGAAAATTAAAGTAAAAACGTAAAAAGATTAAAATGCCTCTTAGTTAACCAAGTTTTTTAATAGGGTTATTCAGAAGGACTAAAAGCGAAACAAAATGCAAATTGCAGTGACCATTAGTGTAATAAATGAAATTTCGGGATGAAGGTTGACAGTGAACATACGAGAGGGACCAACAATGTAATCTATTCTATATTTTTGTTTTGGTTTACAGTTTGTATCCTATACATTTAGATTTGTGCTAACCGTTAATTAAAAAATTCACATTAGACAAGATGAATATGAGATGATATAATGAAAAGAGCTATCTATGTTTCAAACTTGTTTTTAACTCTTTATTTAACCGAGGAATACATGATTATTCATACATTAAAAACAAAAGCGACAATGTAATACACTAGTAAGGAGCTTGACCAGCAATGTTTCCACGAGGATAATAACTACAAATAACAAACCACCAACCATTATTAGTACACTGAACCCTAGCACACCCAAGTTGAATCGAGTTTTGCCACACCACTTGAGTATAATGGCCACAAACATGTCCACTTGCACAAGTATTGGTAGGATGATCATAATAAGTTTTCTCAGCTACCCATAAATTCACAGCTGCAATGCCTGTAAAGGCACCACTATTGGTAGCAAGGTTCTCACCATAAGGTCCACCAGAAGTAACAAGATTGCAGTCCACCTTCCTTTGGTTAGCATAGTTTTGAGCGTATGCAGCCATAGTGGCATTCCATACCACGTTTGTTACGTCCACTAAAGCACGAGCTGCATTGTGAGCATTTAAGTAATCTTGTTGGTCGTTTTGGGCATGGGTGGTGTGAAGGATGGCTAGGGTTGAAAGACAAATTAGTGTAAATGACATAACTATGACTTGTATGGTATGTAATTGGTGTTTGATGATGGAATGACATGAATTGGAAAAGGGTATTTATAGGATGTTTTGTAAGATTGTCATAAGCATTTGCATGTGCAAGGTCAACAAGTTAGACATACGAAACTAATTAAGCAAAATCAAGAGAAGTCAATAAGTCAAGCATACCAATCTAAGCAAGGTAGAGAAAACTTCCCTTTTGGGCATAAAGTCCTTTGATTTCAAATCTTGAAGCTGGAGTTCAATGGCAAGTGCATTCCCCACTTGGGCTTCCACCACCCAATCCTATATTCCACTTGTATTTTGTGTATTCTTTATTGTCTCTTACATCAATGGTAAAATGTGGAGATTGGATAATTGGCTTATTAGGTCAAACAAGTGAGGATTTTAGGCCGGGTCAAATGGCTCGGTTCTTTTATATAATTTCATAATTAACTACCCTTATCCATAGTATATTATAAAATATTTATATAAAAATGTTAAAAATATCTTATTAATGATTAAACATTTTTAATAATCCGAGATCCCTTAAATTTCAAATTTTTAAATAGTTATTACATAAACAAAATATTTTAAACTCTATAAAACTAAAAAAATAATCATTTAATAAACACCTATAAATAAATATGATATCTATTAGCCCAAATCATGATCTTTATCAACAAAAAATAAATACTCTCTTTGTACTCTTTATTCACACATAAAAAAAACCCTCTAGCATTAACACTAAAATAAATTGCAACTTCACTTTTAAATATATAATATATAAAATAACAAAATTTTGAAATTAAGGAAAATACATTAAAACTTGAATTAACGTTTCAATAAGTTTTAGGAATTTTTTACATCTTTTTTAATTACAGAACACCAACGGCGAAAGCACTCTGTTTTGCCGACACTGACACTGAGAGATGACACTGAGAGACGAAAGCTAGGGGAATATTAGTTTATCTTATTAATTGCTATTTATTTAACTAATAATATATAAATATAGAGAAAAAGTTCAGAAAACCAAACGACCTTCAAAAGATGTAGGTAACTAATTTTTAAAAGTTAGATGGTTTAATACTCAAAGATTAATTAAATAAAGAAAATGCAAAACTACAAGCTCGCCATAGTAGCGATTTTGAAATTAAATTACTTTAAGCTTCTAATAAATAGGAATACAAATAACATAAATAAAACTCTTCTTCTTCTGCTATGAACTCCAGGGATCATCCTCAAAAAATGCTAACAAGGCCATCAGAAAATGACCTCTTTGTTGTCTTTATACATCCTTTGTTTTGAACCTCTTTGTCCTGTGCCTCTATACTCTTGTGAATGGACATGTTTGACTTCTAAGGAATACGAGCCAAATATAACTTCTATATGTGTTTAATTATACACGGTTTTTATCATTTTTACAAAAACCGTATATAAAGAACGGATCTGGACCTTTTTTACACGGTTAAAGTTGAACCGTTACTAAAAATAAGGTTTTATACACGGTTCTGGATTAAAAACCGTGTAGAAAGGGTACTCAACAATTACAAACGGTTGCATCGATGAAACCGCGTACAAATGAGTTACTTTTATACGCGGCTGTGTATTAAAAACCGCATACAAATGAGGTACTTTTATACGCGATTATTGCTACAAACCGTGTGTAAAAGGTACCTTTACACATGGTTTATAGTAAGAAACCGCGTATAAAAGTAACCTCTTTGTACGCGGTTTTAAACACAACCGTGTATAAAAGTAACTCATTTGTACACAATTTTTCACACACATCCGTGTATAATAGTAACCCATTTGTACGCGGTTTTTTACACACAACCGCGTATAAAAGGCCATACCTAGGGTTTCCCTATAATGTAACATCCCTAAATTCAAAATTAGCAGACAAATTAAAACTTCCAAAAATCTCTTAAATACATAACTTGAAATAACAAATATCCAAAGTTACAAGGGAATAATCACTACAACAGGTATTAGAGTTCGAACGGAACTGTCTAAGCCCACAAACGAGGATATGGTTTGACGGGTGCTACTAAAACTTCCAAATCTGCTATCTTCTCAAAACCGGATAACGCCACTAAAGACATACTACCGGAGCTTCTACCAAGCTCCCAAGCCACTCAGATCCATCTAAAACCCGATATACATGTCGATAAGAAAAAGTGTTAGGCTTAACACCTAGTGAGTTAAAGCAGTTTTCAGTATATAAATCACAAAACGTTTAAGACAAATATTTTATTCCAAAAACGACCGTCCCTGAAATATAATTTATGAAAAGGCTTTAGTTATAAACCATGTTACTTACAATGCCAACTATCCATTTTCAAATAAATATACACCATTCAATTTCCCCAAAACGCACCCACGAGATATTTCGTCAAAAATACTATTCATATAAGTAAAGTGGTACGTTTCAACACCGAAAGTACGGGTAAGGGAATACTTGGAAATAACACCTTCCGGTGACGGGGGAGACTCGATTCCATCGAATGTGGCGGAACACCAAGTTAAGCCACTTATCAACGTTCACGAGATTCACTACGGGTCATGGATCCCCGTATACGGCTCCATTGAGCAACCACCGCAAGATACCCAAATGACCCTAGTCTACTCGACCTCTAGATGAGTGTCACCACAAAAGTCACAAGTCTCCCTATCCCGCTCACCATGGACACCACCGCAAGACTTAGCTCCGTATACGGATCTTCAAGAGCACCAACATGAGCATTCATAAAAACAAGACTTCGGGACCACTCATTAGACTCAAACATGGACATTAAAACTCCATGATGAACAAAATGACTCTATGCCTATGTATCCATTGCATTACAGTCTAAACATTACATTACTCCAAATGAATGAACTAATACATTCAAAACATGTAATAGCCAACCACTAGTACAAAAATGGGTATTTGTGACGGTTAAAAACCGTTACCATAAGTATATGGTAACGGTTTTCGTGGACATAAAATACGTTACCTATTCTGCCGTCACTTTTGATACACTTTTTGTTACGTTTAAAAAACGTTACTAAATCACATCAAAAATCGTTACCATAGACTACAACCGTCACTTTAGATGTGTAAAAAAAAGCTATTGTTTTCCTAAAACCGTCACCATAGCATCACATATGGTGACATTTATTTTCAAAACCGTAAACATAGAATGACATATGATGACATTTATTTTTAAAAACCGTCACCGTAGAATGACATACGGTGACATTTGTTTGTCAAAACCGCCACCGTAGCATGAGATATGGTGACGTTTATTTTTTTTAACCGTCATTGTAGATTAACATATTGTGACGTTTATTTTTCAAACTGTCACTGTAACGTGACATATGATGACGTTTATTTATCAAAATCGTCAAAGCAACATGACATAGGGTGACGTTTATATTTTAAAACCGTCAACGTAGCATGACATATGGTGACACTTGTTTTTCAAAACTGTGACCTTAGAATGAAATACAGTGACATTTATATTTCAAAATCGTCACTGTAGCATGATATACGATGACATTTACATTCAAAAACCGTCACCTTATAATGACATAAGGTGACATTTCTATTTCGAAATCATCACTGTAACATGACATACGATGACGTTTACATTCGAAAACCGTCAGCATAGCATTACATATGGTGACGTTTATTTTTAAAAATCGTCACCATAGCATATAAAACCGTTACATATAGTAACATTTATTTTTTAAAACCATCATCGTAGCATGACATATGGTGACTTTTAATTTTCAAAACCGTCACCGTAACTTGAAATGCGGTGACGTTTATTTTTTAAACTGTCATTGTAGCATGACATATGATGACATTTATTTGTCAAAATCGTCATGGTAGCATGACATACGACAACCTTTATTTTTCAAAATCGTCACAATAGCTTGAAATACAGTGATGTTTATTTTTAAAAACCGTCACCGTAGCATTACATACAGTGACGTTTATCTTTCAAAATCATCTTTGTATAATGACATATGGCGACGTTTATTTGTAAAAATCGTCACCATAGTCTATAATACGGTGACGTTTATTTGTCAAAAATGTCACTGTAGCATGACATGCGGTGATGTTTATATTTTAAAATTGTCACCATAAAGTGACATACAATGATGTGTATTTATCAAATTCGTCACTATAACATGACATACGATGACGCTAAATAATGAAAAATGTTGCTATAAGCTATCTTTTGATGATGGTTTTTATCATTTAAGTTTAAAATAAATATAAATTTAAAAAAAACTCAATAAAAAACATAAAATTAACATTACATATTAAAATGTTCTAGTAATAACATACATGTATGAATAATGAATAAGAACACCAATAACAAAAGTACTAAATATCTAAAACAACTTTTTCCTTATCTAACCTATTATCTTCAAGTGCTTTGATCTTTTCACCATCACGTTAATAATTGCATAATTGTTGTTTCACTTATGCTTTTGCTTCTCACTATTACGACTAGAAATTGTTAGCAGTACCTGCAAGAAGATAAATCTCAAAAAAGTTAACGAAGTTTTAACATATGACTAAACAAAACATATGATAAATCAAGTTCATACTTATAAAATTAAAGCCAAAACTCTAAAGAAAAACGATGATGTGTGTAAAGTCAATCACCCAAAAGTAGAGACCGACGAGTTATAAAATAAGCCACATTATACAAAGTTAAGTACCACTAAAGTTTATATATTGAAATTTGTTGCTATAATTTGTGGGTTTGATTCATATAAAAAAATCAGCACCAAATCATCTCTCTCCTCCTCACTTCCAAATTTCAAGACCACTTATATCATATATATATATATATATATATATATATATATATATATATATATATACTAGGCATGATCTCGGGCGTCCTTATACGGCCCTCTGCCCATGGGTCCTATAAACTGCAATGTTATGATTGGATACCAAATGTATGAATGCAAATAGTTGAATTTGGAACCTGTTGTAGGTGCTTATATTATCGTTGACAAAAGATATTGGGATGTAGGTTTATCCATCATAAATGGCATATCTTCATCTTGTCCCAGAAGAAATAAATAGATTGCACTTAAAATTTAGCATACCACTCAAAGTGACCAGTCGATATGGTCAGTAGATGAGTCGTATCGCCTTCCACCGACTTGACCGAGCCCAAGCTCACCAGAGTAGCCCAACTGCGGGATCTGACCCAAACCCAAATGAGCTTCATTGGTGTCATAACCCCAAGTCGTGGTGGCTGTCGAGAAGTGACCATGAGCCATGCATGGTCCCACTTGCAGGTTGAACCATGGGTGCACCAGCATCAGGGTTGAGGTATGGGTTGAGATAGTACTCAAGGCTTGTTTCTTTCATGGTTGAGATTTTCTGAAGCACTTTCTTCAAAAATGATCTGGCCTCGTCTGCTTCATTTTCTCCAATGAATGTAAGATATGTGGCTCTATAAACACTGTACAATAAGCTTGTGAACCGTCCACAATTATTTTTTAAATGTTCTAATATTTCTTCATCGTGTAAAAACCAACAGAAGGTCCCTAAAAAAATTAAGATTCAAATCAGCTACAACCACTCATGCATGGCATGGATCAGAAAGGAAAAACCTCCATTAATTAGTTTCAACAATAAGGGATGGAGTGGTTGGAGAAAAGAGTAAGTAAAACAAATAGAAAGCACAAATGAAAGCCACAGATACTTACTTGTAGAAATGTTATAACCACGAAGTCGAAAAAGTTGAAATGTCAGGAGGTCCTTGTTAAGGATCTATAATCTATTCCTCCTGTAAGGCATGTTTATAGAGTAAAGCGGTTCAAGTTGCATTATCTAATTCTAGATTTCTTCACCTGGGTTCTATAAAGTAGGCGTTTTTGTGTTGCAGAGTTGCACATTTAGGAATAGTTTCCAACAAAGAGAACATGCAAATGCCTCAATTGTTAGTAATTTGTTGGCTAATATATGAAAATGAAAGAAAATGATAGAGATATGCTGTGGTAACATATGCTAGTGGAAAGGGAAAATAAAGGAGAGTACCACGCTTGATCCAAGGGCAGTAATCCCTTTTATATCACCATAATGTTGGGGAAATGCTTTTGCTGGATCCAAAAAAGCATGAAGAAGAGTTCTAGTCACACGTAATTGGAGGTTATCATACCCATGGGCAAACCTGCCAAATGTGCAGAAGATGTGAAGATAATAGACCATACATTAATACACTGCCAAACCTGTCGTGTGTTAAGTTGTTTTTATGATTTTAACTATTTAATAGATGGTTTAAGGGTAAACAAAGACATAAAAATACATGCTTTCTTTCATTTATTTAGAAGAAAACATACCACATGGATCATGGATCAACCTCTCACCTTTTCTATCTTGGTCCATCCCCAAAATCCTTACAAGTGTCACAATATTAGGTATATGTACCTTAAATTATATAACAATCAAATAATGGTAGAAGTGCTTTGAAGAACATAACAAGAGGCATGAAGTTTTTTATCCTCATACAATTTAGAAGATAGCCAAACAATCTCCATCTTGATTTTTAATGTCAAACAAGAGTAACAAGTACTAAACAATTATAATGGAACTTCCAAGAAGCTGAATATAAGTATATAACATAAAACTTTCATTAATTTCACTAAACATTAAACATCAAGGTCAAACACCTCTCTCCCAAAGAATGGTATTATTCTCATGGACTCCTCAATTACACTCCAACTCTGTTAGATTTGGTGTAAAGTCTTATATATTGTTCGATATCCATAATATTTTATTTCAGCTTTCTGGCTTCCAGTTAGTTGTGTTTTCATAATGCCTTATCGTTATAGGATTTCATGTGAAGTTTAAAATTTGTAAATTATAAATCAACAATGCATGGTTTTTGCATATGATCTTCTGCATAACGTGGTCTCTTGCAAATGTCAATCCTTCGGTTGGTGGCATATATCATGTGATCATATATATCAAGCTAGAGCTTAAATAGGCTTTCAACAGGGACATAAATTTCTTTTAAAGATTCTGGAAAAAGACTGACTTATTGATGTGGAATCTTGATTATCTAATCGACATGAGCATGAACTGTTTCATTTACCTCTTCATTCCTTTTGTTTCCACTTTTTATGTGACACTTAGTGGGTGTTTGGTTCATAGAATCTGGTGGAATTGGACTGTTGAATTCCTTTGACCAGATTCCATTCCCTTGTTTCGTTCAAGCTTTTCAATGGATGGAATCTTTGAATTCCAATAAATTTCATAGATATAGGATTTGAACATTCCATCATAAAACCCAAGGATTTCAATGGAATGGAATCTCATATTTTGATAGTTACAAAGTTATCCTTTATCCCAAACTAAACCTTACTGATATTGATTATCAGCAGACACCAACTCTCTCTCTCTCCTATCTCTCTCTTCCCTCTCTCTTATCCCTTTCTCTCTCTCCTCTCTCTCTCTCTCTCTCATCATTCGTGTGCTAAAATAATCAAAGCAATTTAAGTTAAAAATTAAACTATTTAATGACTATTTCATTAAAGTAATTTTTGTTTAAAAAACTAAAATAATCTAAAAGGGTATTTTGGTCATTTAGCATAATTCTATTCCAATTCCGAAGCTACAATCTGTGAACCAAACAGAAAATTCCAATTCATTTAACAGATTTCATTCCAATTCTATCAACCAAACAGGTGGTCAAACCTGACAACATTGCATTCCAATTCCTTCAAAGTCAAATTTCTTTGACAGATTCCATTCCATCCAAAAACATTCTACGAACCAAACACCCCCTGTATTTTGCAAAAGTTGATACTCAACTTCTTTGGTTTGATGTTTTTCTTTTGTTTATGCTTAATGTTATGCATCGACTTTTGTTCTATATATTGGGGGACTCACATGGTTACCTAATCAGGCCCGAGCTCTTTTCCGTTTTAGCTCAACAAATTCAATCAGCGGATGTTATTAGTTTACAACGAATCTATATGATTCTCTTCCGAACACTAAAGGAGTTGTCTCCAAATGGCTCACTTCAGACCAAAGGAACTTTGCTGAGGTATAAGCTGTTTTACATTTTCTCATTCCTTTCCTCACCCTCGATATGTCGTATAAACCTGCCACTCAGCATCATACAAACTGATCTTGTTTGTTAGCACACTATGTCTAGGACAGTTTCAATCATAATGATCACATAGATATGGTAAACCATTCGTATTGAATTTGTTAAGCGCGTAAGTGTTCATATATTCACTTCCAAATTTTCCTTGTCACCATTCATTATTTTGTTTGTCTTAATGGTCAAGCTAAAATATGGTTGGCAAGCCAGTTATGTTAAGCAGCTAAAGAACCCTCTTATGTTTCCTGATCATAGACAACCAAACGAAAAAGCTAAATTCGATGAAAGTGCGATTTAGATTCATAAATGAGCACTTCAACATGCACGTATTTCCCTCTTCAAATACATTTCTTATTTAGCTACCTACCTTGCAATATCATCTAAGATATCTCCATCATATATGTTATTTAATAAAAAAATGTTGCTATTATTGTTATTGTTCTAGAAAACTGCAACAACTTAACACTTAGTTTACTTAGAGCTTTTGACAAATAACCAAATACTCAAAATTCCCTTAACAAGACAAAATTGAGAAAATGTCAAGTGGACTATTGTGACCTGTGTCAGAGTAATACATGACGATTTCCTTACTCAACATGTTAAGATATTGAAAAGTGAGACATGGCATGAGGCGTGGAGTGCCTGGTCAATGACATTTTAAAAGAAATGGAAGTAGATAG
Organism: Arctium minus; assembly: GCA_954870635.1. Lineage (NCBI taxonomy): Eukaryota > Viridiplantae > Streptophyta > Magnoliopsida > Asterales > Asteraceae > Arctium > Arctium minus. The sequence continues at coordinate 35,773,442 of OX941080.1, read as the reverse complement.
GAATAAAATTATTTTAAAGTGGCATCATTAAATTAGAAGTCTTTAACTCATACTTTTAACATAAAAAACACAATATGACCAAGTCAATAAACAAAAGGCGCAGTCTTTCACAATTGACCATCCATTGAAAAGAACGAACAAAAGTCGATAGATAAAGGTGACCATCATACAATTAATCTATGATCATTATTTTACCTTTTCACTAAACCAACACAATAAGTTTGGTTGAACACGAGAACATTTGATGTTATTTTTAATCTATAGAAATCCATCTATGAAGCAGATCCAGATGCTGTGAATGGAGTGAAGGCATATAGGACATAATTTAAATGGTTATAGAAGTGATTAATAGATTGAAAGGTATATGCAGGCTTTGGTATGACAACTTAAATGAAGGTGAAAGGCATTAGTGTCAGTCAAATTTGTAGCAACATAGGTTTTGTCTTTCTATAAGATGAGATTTTCTTTTGCTTCTAGCCTATGTCTACTTGTTTGGGGTTAAATGCTTGTTGTTGTTTCTTACTTTTGCATAGGTTGTTTCTTATCTTTTAGATGTATTATTCACTCAGGTGTGGTTGTTGTCATTTTCCCAGTAAAAGGCTTCCATATATCCATTAAGAGACATAGCTATAATACTTTTGTTGATATTTCTGTTAATTGATATTTATTTTATGTGTAAGATGAGCTATACCGGTTTCATTGGGAATACCTTGATGTTTGACTGGGGCATCAATTGGTTTTTTGATCTTTGTGAAATAAAGTTCTGTTGATCATCGTTGACCTCAACGATGCTTCTGGATCTTCAAGTTTTTTGACATATGTTTTTAGTTCTATATTAATTAGCATACTTGATAACACCCTTTATAGGTTGTCTTCAGCAACCCTGATTACTTACCATAAACAAAGTTCAAACCTTGAATCAATTAAAAAAGAACCCAATTCAAGTTCCTAGAATTAAATTGCCAAACAATTTCAAGACCCCATTTCCCGAAAAGTCAAAATATTGCGACAATATTCAAATAAATCACAAAAAAGAGATGAAACCTGCAAATTTTAAGCATCTTACAACAACCCATTTCAATTAAGACCAAATCAACAAAAACCCTTCAAACATTTGACCAAATACCACACATCAAATTGAAAATAGTTGACTTAAAACCCAACCAACACAGACCAATTCTTTAAAATCAATCGTGAGCAACAGGTTTGGAAAGCTTTTAGCTCATCAAATGTGCATTCAAATCAAGCAAAACCCCTTTTAAAATACAAAAAAGAACAAGCAAGCGTATGCAGAGAGTGGATAGGTACCAGCGCCTTTGGCAACAGCTCCATGAATGAGAGTAAGATGTGAAATTACCTTAAGAGAGTGGCAAGGAGAAGACACGCCCTGCGTGATGTCTTTACGTCGCCGGCGAGTACGTGTGTGTGAAACGGAGTTCGTTGCCGGAGAAGATGGGGTTGGAATGCGGTGCGGTGGATAGAACGTCGGTGATGATGGATTTAACAGTGGCGGAGATGATTGTAGTTCCTCCCATTGTCAATTACATGAATGATGGAATCCACAACTGCAGTTCTAATAGGTTCCTGAAATGAGGACTGCAATCCTATTAGTTTTTTTAACAACGTAGCATGGAAGTAAAGAGGTAAGCATGAAATCCGTTCCTTGTTTATAACTAAAATCAACTAGGTATTATTTTATCAACAGGGTATTAACACTTGACATGCCACACAAGATGAATAATGCTCTTAGAAACCCGCTAAATTGGGGTTTAATTTGTTTATACTCTGTTCTGAATTCTTCTTTTTTGTCACCTTGTATTGATTTCACTGCCAGTTGAGTCGGTTAACAATGAATTAGTTGACGATTTAGCTTCATGTGTGGACTTCTCTATTTTGACTTTCATTATTAACGTTAAGCTAGCGCTTGAAATTTCAAATTCTATGTCCACCACAACAAAAAGGGGAGCACTTTATATATTAACCTTACAAATTTGACTCTTTTTAGTGCCTGTGTTGCATGTCTCTGGTGGAAAATTTTCAAGATTTAACTGTTTTATTTCCAATTGAACACAGTCAAACTTCAATTTTGACCCCATTTTACTAATTCAAATTATTCAATGGTAAAAACAGTCATCAAACACTTGGAAGCAATGTTTTTGTATCTAGGAACATACAAACCCATTTTAGAGTAAACAGATTTGGGAACAAACCACTTCAAAGAAATATTATCAACTGCTTAAAAACCAAAGTATCTGATTTTTATTCTTGTTAAAATGCAAATAAAATAAAAGTACTACACTTGACAAAAGTTTGCAATTTTAGACAAAAAAAAGAACAAATACAACGGTTCTAAAGAATCTTTCAAGAAGCTCATTAATTCAAATTCAGCATTGTTCTTTTGCAATTTTAACAAAAATATAGACTAATATGCAAATAAAATGTGGGAGTTGAATCAAAGGTGCAAATGGTAGATGATAAGCTTCAGTAGATAAAATAAACACAATTCAAGATTCTTCCCAACTCTATACAACCAAGAAACCTACCCCCACCAACTATTTTCGCAAGGCTCTAAAACAAATGGTAGGTCATCTGGCCCTAAACAACACACAAAACACAATAAAACATCTGGTGTATATTTTGTATCTACATGCAACACAAAATCTAATGGATGAATAAAGGCATCAGATGGGATTATTATTAATATTTGAGACAGGAAGGGGCGTCTTCAATGTTTTCCATCAGTACAAAGTATAGACAATAACGAACAAGATGCTTACTAACCTAGAATCATTGAACCACCACCATCTTCTTCCCCTGTTAGTGAATTAGTTCAGATGCCATTGTAGATTTTGATAAAAGTGACTGTAAATATGATTGTAAAGCAATCTATTAACCTATGATTTGAGATATGTGAAAACTTCCTCGTTCGATCTCCTGATGCGCTCTGGTTCGAAATCGTCATTGAGCCCTAGTTTAGAAGAAGCAGAATTACCAACGGAACCATCATTCGTAGTCGAGCCCTAGTTCCAAAGAATCAAAATGTTCTATGGAGCCACCGTTCATATCCAGCCCTAATATGAAACTGTTGGAGCCAAAATCGCCGGATGCGTAGTAATTTTGACAGCCCTAATTGCGAAGCTCAGTAATCGGTCGTCGCGGGATTTGTTTTGTGAAATGAATACGGGCTTAGGGGGTGTTTGGGATTGCTTATTTGAGGGGCTTTTTAGCTTATTGCAATTTGGCACCAGAGATAAGATCTTTTAAGTGTTTGGATGAGCAAAAATTAAAATGGCTTATAGCGGTGCCAAATCGCTGAAAAGCCCTTTTTGATAAGTCATTTGGTTTTAACTTATCAACTTTTTGAAAAGTGCTTATGACTTTTTTGGTTATTTAATATGTATAAGCAATCCCAAACACCTTCAAATAACAACTTATTAGCTTATTACGTTTTGGTACCACAATAAGCTAATTCAAACACTTTTTTAAAAACTCCGGTTTAACACCGCATAAGTTGATAAGCACTTTTTAAAATAAGCATAAGTTGTTTTAAATAAGCAATCCCAAACACCCCCTTAAGGGTTGAAGGCGCAATGTTTTATTACGATAACAACCGAAACTGTACAAAGGTAGATGAGATCCGATTCACAAAAGGGCAGGTCGTCGTCTATATAATCGGGTTATTGAGATGGTCAAAACCCAATGAGATCGTGGGTGTTTTGTTTGTCAGATTACAGAATTGGCAGTCTGGGACCCTACACTTCTAATTTGTTATATATTTCCGCTCCTAATAATGAATTTATGCCAAGCATTCCGTTTGTTACTACTATTTTTTGGTCACTAAAAGCATCTCCAACAGCTATGCTAAAGTTTTTTTAAAATAGAGTAAAAAAAATTAAAATCTTTAAAAAACTTACATACAACTCCACTCCAACAGTTATTCTATTTTAACAACTTTATAAAACTAAACATGAAACAAAATTATTCTTTCGAGTTACCAATTACTTCTAATTTCCTCCCCTCCTTCCGCACACTTAGGGCTCGTATGGTTTGCCTGAATGAATTGGAATTGGAGAGATTTGGATTTCAAATCTATTCCAATCCCGTGTTTGGTTTACAGGATTATCCGGATTTGAAATCCTATTATTTCAAAACAACCTTTATGTTATAAATTCAGAAACTAATTGCAACTATTTAAAGCCTATTTGGATCCATTAAAGCCCAATCGATCAATTAAAGTCAATTTGGTTCATTAAAACCCACGTTGATCCATTAAACCCCATGGATCCATTAAAGCCCAACTGATCCATTAAAACTCAATCGGTCCATTAAAGCCCAATTGATCCATTAAAGACTCTAATGAGCTTCAAATATCCGTTAAAGCCCAACTGATCAATTAAAACCCAAATGGATCCAATAAAGGCCAATCGATCCATTAAAGTCCGATTGGATCCATTAAAACCCAATCAATTAATTAAATCCCCGATTGGATCCATTAAGCGCAAATACATCCATTAAAGTTTTAATGGATTTTTTAAATCCCAATTGGATCCATTAAAGCCCATTGATCCATTGAAAGCCAAATGGATCCATTAAAGCCAATCGATCCATTGAAACCCAAATGGATCCATTAAAGCCCGCTTTGATCCACTAAAGCCCAAGTGGATCCATTAAAACCTATTGGATCCATTAAAGCCTAATTTGATTCATTAACGCCCAAGTTGATCCATTAAAACCCAATTTGATCCATTAAAAGCCCGGTTGGTTCCACTAAAGCCTAAATTGATCCATTAAAGCCCAAATGGATCCCTTAAAGCCCAAATTGATCTCTTAAAGCCCAAATTGATCCATTAAAGCCCAACTGGATTCAATAAAGCTCAAATGGGTCCATTACGGCGCAAGTGGAACCATTAAAACCCAAATGGATCCATTAAAGTCCAACAGGAACCATTAAAGCCAAACAGGAACCATGAAAGCCCAAGTGGATCCATTAAAACCCAACTAATCCATAAACACCCATGTGGATCCATCAAAACCCAAGTGGATCAATTAAAGCCCAAACGATTCATTAAATCCCAAATGGATCTCTTAAAGCCCAAATGGATCCCTTAAAGCCCAAATGGATCTCTTAAAGCCCAAATGAGCCACTTAAAGTCCAAATGGATCCATTAAAGCCCAACTGGACCCATTAAAGTTGTGGGTCCAAGAAAGACCAACTGGACCCATTACAGTGCAAGTGGAACCATTAAAGCCCAAATGGATCCATTAAAGCCCAAGTGGATCCATTAATGCCCAACAGGAACCATTAAAGCCTATGTGGGTCCATTAAAGCCCAAATGGATCCATTAAAGCCTAACCGATCCATAAACATCCATGTAGACCCATTACAGCTCAAGTGGATCAATTAAAACCCAAATGATCCATTAAAGTCCAAATGATTCCCTTAAAGGCCAAATAGATCCCTTAAAGCCCTCATGGATCCATTAAAGCCCAAATAGGTACATTAAATCCGAAGTGGATCCATTAACTCTTTAGTCATTAGCTCTTTGAAATTAGTGACCACTATTTTTGATGACTACCACTTTAATTTTAATGACAACTATTTTTTGTTACTAACATATTTATTTTAATGACCACCAGGGCCGTTCCTAAAGGTGTTCAAGGTGGTGCCACCGCACGGGCGCCTCGAATCGTCGGGGGCCTCCGGTTGTTACTTAATTCATATATATAATAGAATATAAAAAAGAAACTTCATTGTTTTAACCAAATTGCCATTATTGTAGTTGGATAACACTCTCACTTGTTTTAGGATATACCCCATGTTCGAACTTCGCTTTGCTCCATTAGTTTTTTATAGTTATTTTTTATCCGTTTCTTTTTTGTTTGAAACAATTTTATATTAATTTGTTAATTATATAAAAAAGTTTATGATTTCTTCATTCTTAGCCTAACTTGGTTATAAATTAAAAAAATTATATATATATATATATATAATATCGTGATTTTAAAGATAATATAATTATATAATCTTTTAATAATTTATTTATTTTCTAATTATTTATTTCTCAATTGATACCAAAAATATCAAGCTAGTTCATTTGTCTTTATTTTGATTATTGAAATTTTTTCAGATCGTTATTGATTATTTATATATTTTCTTTAATCTCTCTTTTTTTTTTTACTTTTAGAACCTTATTAGCTATCGACTACGTCTCAAGAGAGATTTCATGTATTGTGTTTGATATTTGAAAACGAGTCTCTAGCAAATCTTGATTATGAAAGTATAATAAAATGATTTTGTTTTTTTTCGAAAAAAAGTATCTAGTAATGTCAGTTTATTATTAACGAATGAAAAACTTTTTATGTTCACTACTAATAAACTATTTGTGTTACATATTGCATGTTATACTTATTATGTGATTACTTTTAACTTTTTTACTAATTAATTTTTTATTATTATCATCAGATAAATCATATAAGATTTATGATATTAATTTAAGGATATGAAGATGAGTTTGAATTTTATTTGAATGTTGTTTATAAATATTTTATACTTCCACTTATATCCTAATATAAATGAACTTAATAATAAAAAATTTAATAAATAAGACAAATAGAAAAAAATGCACGGCATAGGTTTTTTAACAGTGCCTCCAAAATGTCAGGATCTGCTCTGATGACCACTATTTTTTTTTTGTCACTAATCTATTCAATTAACATGAACTAATAAATACTATTTAGTGACAACTATTTTTAGTCATTATGTTCTTGAAATTATTGATCACTATTTTTGGTCACTACCACTTTCATTTTAATGACAACTATAACATGACATACGGTGACGTTTATCAAAATTGTCACCATAACATGACATACGGTGACGTTTATCAGTCAAAACCGTCACTGTATCTTTCCATACTGTCACCCTAGTATGATAAATGGTGAAGTTTATTTTTCAATGCCTTCACAGTAATATGATATATAGTGATGTTTATTATTCAAAATTGTCACCTGAGCATAATATATAGTGGCGTTTATTATTCAGAAGCATCACTGTAACCTAACATATGGTGACATAAATTTATCAAAATCATCACTACATGTACATTATGATGTGCGGTGACACAACTTTATCAAAATTGTCACTATAAAATGACATACAGTGAAGTTCATCATTCAAAACTGTCATCGTAACATTACATACTGTGATGTTTTCCATTCAACAACGTTACCGTAACATGACATACGGTAACATTTAGATGTCAAAACCATCACTGTAAAATGACATAGGGTGACATTTATTTTTCAAAACCATCACCATTGGATACCATAAGATGACGTTCATTATTTAAAAACATCATTTTAACTTGACATACATCGACGTTTATTATTTGAAAACGTCACAATAGCATGACACAGGGTGACTCATTTTTTTTCTTTTGTCAAAACCGTCACCCTTGCTTAACGTACGATTACGTTTATGTTTCAAAACCGTCACATAGCATGACGTACGGTGACATTTATTTTTCTAAACCGTCACAGTAGCATGACATTAGGTGACGTAATTTTTTCAAATCCGTCATTTTAATATCACATGCGGTGACGTTTATTTTTCAAAACCGTCACCATAGCATGAGGTACCTTGACGTTTATCTTTTATAACCGTCATTGTAACATGACGTACAATGACATTTATTGTTCAAAAATCGTCACTGTAGGATGACGTACACTGATGTTTATAATTTAAAATTATCACCATAACATTACATATGGTCACGTTTATTATACAAAATCGTCATTGTAGCATGACTTACGTGGACGTTTATTATTCTAACCATCACTATAACATGATATATGATGACATTTATTATACAAAACCTTCACCATTGTGACATATAGTTTTTTAAAACTGTCACCATAACATAACATACGGTGACATTTACTTTTCAAAATCGTTACCGTAGAATGACATATCGTAACGTCTTCAAAACCGTCACCATAACATGACATATGGTGACATAATTATTAGAAAATGTCAATATAGCTTGAGCTATTGTGATGTAAATGTTTTAATGCCGTTACCAATGCATGACATATAGTGACATAATTTTTTCAAAAACCATTGCCATACACTAACTTTTGGTGACACAAATTTTGCAAAACCGTTGCCATAAAACTTGGTGACTTTTGGAAACAGATTTTAAATAAGCGTTAGTACACATATATTAGTTTTCAGTAACGTTTTTTTAAAACCGTTACGACATAAAGCAACGATTTAAACAAAAACCGTTACTAAAAGGTCTTATATAGCAACGGTTTTTAAAAATCGTCACAAGATAAAGCAACGGTTTTTCAAAACCACCCTAAACCGTTACGTTAGGGAACCTTTTATTGACGTTTTTATCTAAAACGTTGCTTTATATTTCTACTTTTTTTGTAATAGTAACGTTTCTTTATAAAAATTGTTACTAAAACAATTCTCTAACTTTTTATGTGACTTTTGGTAACAGTTTTTTATCAAACCGTTACAAACCTATTTTTCAAAACCGTCACAAAAAATCATTTTTGTACTAGTGAACACTTGTGCAATAATTGCTTTTCCATAAAATGCTCCATATTGGGCTATTTAAACCGGACAACGCCCCAAAACTCAATTGAGTATTAGTCAAGCCATAAGGAATCATAAAACGTTTGACAACTAGATAAGGTCAATTTGGCTACATAATCTGAAGCACAATTTTCCCAAAATTGGTATCTTTCCAATGTATAAGTGGCCGAAGGCCTAAACCGTAAAGTTCACGTTTTCCAAAATACTCGTAAGGTCAAGAAGGACCGTTTCCATTAACTCACCCTTTTCAAAGCCAAAAGAGCTTTATCCAAAAATTCATGAATTGGGTAAATTCCAAAATAAACCATAAACAATTAATTGTCCACAAAATCCCAATTCTTAAAGTCAATCCATTAAAACCATTTGTAACCCAATTTGCCCATTTTAGAAACCAATGAAATATAATACCCAAAGTCTCCAAATATTCAAGAATTCCTTATAAATGGTTCAACATACTTTTTGGTGGCCAAAACGCCAAATAACACATCGTAAATCATTTATAGATGTTTAACAACTCAATATGCTCAAGAATATCAAAATCACAAAACTTGTTAAATGTAAAGTGAGCATATAAATGTATGTCCTAATAACCCAAAATATTTATATTTTGATATGTATATAGTTTTGTAAAGCAACTAAACCTCACATTGCTAGATTTAGACTAAATCTAGGTTTTACCCCCAAAGCTTGAGCTCCTTGGATGAAGACTTGAAACCTTCTAAGTCCTAGCTTCAAGCTCTCAACAAAGATCCTTAATAACAAATACTTCCAAGTTATACCAAGTTCTAACATAATGGAAGAGAATGGAAGAATGACAAAACCCTAATTTCTTAGGTGGAGAAATGAAGAGATTTACCTTAACCATGACACTTGGGCTCAACACTATTGCACCTCTAAGGCAACATGTTGGACCTGAAACCCTAAATCACCAAAAAGAATGGAAAAGAGTTTTGGAGAAGTTTTATGAAACCTTAAAACCCTAGAAAGATGGGAGATGAGATAAGGAGCTCCAACTTGCTTCCAATCTTAGCCAAAAGGTGAAGGACCACCTTAAATCTTCAAAATGGAGGTCTTGGATGCTTCAAACGCCAAAATAAGGGAAAAGATTTCGTTTAGAGAGAGAGAGAGAAAACGAGTTAGGAAAGTAACAAATGAAATGGGGCTGAAATCCACATTTTAAACTGGTTTGGGGCCGACTGTGATAGTGCCCGGTGACCGTGCCCCATGGCACAATCGCCGACACTATCGCCGAAGATGTACCGTAGTTGTCCCCGCGCCCGCGAGCTTGCCTCGCGAGAGTACCACATGGCACAATCGCGGGAATTGGCATAGTCGCACATATGCCCCGGGATCCGAAAATTCCTTTTTCATGAACGCTTCCGACACTTGAAGACCAAGGGTAGATCCTTCTCTATCATAAGCTTATGCCTTTTACTTACTGGGAATTTACGGGTGTTACAAATAAATACAAAAGGAAGATGTTGTTTTTTGTACCTAATGTGGCTCCTTCTCGAAAACAACACATCTTTTGACCTTTTTTTTGGCTTTTTCGGAGTTTTATTTATTTATTTATTTATGGTTTTGGCATTATTCTTCACAGAAAGTAAGGTATGATCATCATTTTAAACAAATAGTTCATCAATTACTACTTTTATATGCATTAACATCATATTTTTAAATAATATTATGTATGTGTGTGTGTATATATATATATGTATGTGTGTGTGATCAACAACTTGCTCGTACATACATAATACCAATTCGTATAGACGTACCAATTGGATTGGACCGATCAATTACCGAGCATACTAAGAGATAAAAGAGAACAAAATTCGACTACACTTCTCGGTCAAGCGCAGTCGTGCCGTTTCTTCTATTTCCGATGTTTTAACCGTTGAATCGTCGTGATTTTTGTAAAGTAGCTTCAAGACATATTTATCTACATTATAAATGGTGGAGATCTATTTTAGAAGTCTAGAAGTCGTTCTTTTTCTGTTTGATAGTCTGCAGTATTTCTACTATATTTTCTGATTGTATTGGATTCGATTTTTCATCAATCATGGTCGATCAACCGTGGAAGACAATAAGGAGGAACAAGGGTTTTGGTAGGCCGACTGTGTTTGATCAGATTGGACCTAGGGGTGATCGTATCTGAAATTCGAATGAAACAAATGTCCAAGAGATCCCTCACAATGTGTATGTGTCGAGTTTTCCATCTCACTTCTCATTTAGGCATGACAAGCAGAAAGACAACCGAAACTTACAATATCAAAGACCTAATTGACACGTAAGTAATGTATTACTTTAGCATACTATTGATGTTTATTTATATAGTTAATCAACTATTAACACAAATGTTTTATTATTTTTCATTTACGGCCATTACAAAATACAATCACTCCATAGGATTTTCTCAAGCCAACACTCCGGTTACATGGAGATTAAACAAGGTATAACTTATATGTCCCAACAATTTATTTCGTAATTTAATTTGTTTAATCACTACTTTTTTTTACGCTTTAGTGTAATCAACAAGATTGTTGGGAGTGTGTTTACTATGTAGCAAAACAAATATTCCAATTTATGATGCATGAACAATAGACTTCCTCTCTCAAGGTATGTGTTTCTTAATTTTCTTTCATTTTATTTATATATTGTACAAAACATTTTATTTTTTCATAATAACACCTACTTTCAAATTTATATATAAGACACATGGACGACCACGACTCCATTCACAATTACACAAGTAGAGGAGATGACTTACAATATCACGAGATCGTTTACTTTGAAGTGCATGAAAGATGGTAAAATATGGTAATGAATGAGGGGATTGTTTTAAGAATTATTAGACTTGATTATATGATAAAAAGTATTAGAATGTTGGGTTACTTTGATATGTTACATTTACGTTGACGGTCTTTTAAGTTTTATGGTTAATGGTTACTTTGAGATGCTACATTTACGTGTCTAACTGCTTTATGTATTTGAAATTGTGTTTGAAATGTTTCATTATTCCAATTGAAATCGTATTTGGAAATGTAGTTTATCGGATATAATTCAGTTTCACCAACATTTGGAATAACGAATGGTAACAAAATCGAGAAAATATTAAAAATATAAATATAACTCATTATATACGGTTCTAGTAAAAAAATGTGTACAAATGCCTACAATGTTTTTTATTTATAAATGGTTACATTTATACACGGTTTTGTTATGAAAACCAAGAAAAATTATTACAATTGTAAACGGTTTTAGCAAAAACCGTGTAAGATAGACACTTTTATAAACGGCTAGTATGACTTTTTTAAACGGTTTCATCTAAAAACCGTGTAAGATGAACACTTTTATAAACGGTTAGTAGGTTTTTTTAAACGGTTTCATTTAAAAATTGTGTAGGATTGTGACTTTTATATACGGTTAATATTCCTTTTCTAAACAGTTTTTGAAACCGTGTATAAAAGTTGAGTTTTATAAACGTCCAAAACTTTTATAAACACCGATCTTATACGCGGTTTCAAAACTATACATAAAGCCCAAAACATCCTTTTATAAAAACATATTTTATACTAGTGCCATCAAAAAAAAAATGTTGCACAAAGATATTAGTTGTTGTCACCGTTGTGGTGGCACTTGTATCCATAATGGTGGTTCGACCAAACCATTTCTAAATCATTGAGACCTTTTTCACTTTAATGAACAATTTAGGCCGGATAATAAAAGACGTCAAATGGGTACAAAAAGTGATGAACATTGAATAAAAAAGACGACAAATAACTCTAATATTTTTAAGTTATCAACTAGCATATTAACTAACAACTATGTTATTCACTAGTTTGTCAAACATAACCTTAATAAAAGCTTTTAAAAACAAGTTATATATTAAAAATTAGTATCATTATAGATATCTTATACTTAAAGATTAGAGATTATTATAATCTAGATGTAACTTTTTACAACTTCATTTTTTAATTAAATAAAACTATCATAGCTTAATAATAAAATAATGATAAACTCTATAGATTTATCATATTCTTAAATCTAAGTTATTTTAAATATAACTAAGTTATTGATGGAAAATGTTATAAAAAGTAAATAATACTTTTCTCTCTCTATATATATACATATATATAACTTTTCAATATTTTAAATAGGATTTTTCCAAAATTTCAAGTACGGATTATATTTGCATGAAAGTATAGTTTCATGCAACATCTTACTAATTTACTAAATGTTTATCCCATATTTCAAAATCTTCTAAAATTCAAGTTTAGAATTTATTGTTATATTAGTATAATTTTTTAAAACTCCATATTTGAGCTTCATAAAATTAATCAGGAAATACTTTTAACAACATGATAAACGTTGAACCCTATTATACTAATACGACATTATACTCCGTAAAATGATAAAACAATGTCTTTCTCGTCTATCAAAGCTACACCAAAACCATATAAAACAAAATTGAGAGAGATGGAGAATAGAACAAAGCATGAAAGATAATGGAAGGTTTGAGTTCTCAACTTCTTAATAGAGATTGGCTTTCGTTGTAATGTGCTAATATACTTCTACTTATTATTAAAATCATAATTTGATCCAATTTTCTTCAATTAAATAATTTAGAAAGTTGTAAATACGTAAATGAATATAAATTTAACGACTTCTAAATTATTCGACTTGCTTATGTAGAGGTAGGTTATTATTCAATCCCTACTCTACTACTTAAATGACTTTTATACCCGCCTAATTAAACACGGTTTTTGTTGTTTTTACAAAAACCGCGTATAAATGACGAATCTGGAACCTTTTTACACGGTTCAATTTGAACCGTTGCTAAAAATATGGTTTTATACACGGTTCTAGATTAAAAACTGTATAAAAAGGGTACTTGACAATTACAAACAGTTGCATCGATAAAACCGCGTATAAAGGTTACCTTTTATACGCAGTTATTTATTAAAAACCGTATACGAAAGGGTCACTTTTGTATGCGGTTATTGCTAACAAAACCGTGCGTTAAAGCTACATTTACACGCGGTTTTTAGCAATAAACCGCGTATAAAATTAACACTTTTGTATACGGTTTTTAATAAATAACCGCGTATAAAAGTTAACCTTTATGCGTGGTTTTTAATACACAACCGCGTATAAAAGTACAAACAACCGTGTCTAAAAGTACAAACTACCGCGTAAAAATGTAAACCTTTTATACGCGGTTGTTTATTAAAAACCGCATATAAAAGTACAAAAACCGCGTATAAAAGTACAAACAACCGCGTATAAATGTCATACCCTTTTATACGCGGATGTTTATTTAAAACCGCGTATGAAAGTACAAACAACCGCATATAAAAGTAACCCTTTAATACGCGGTTGTTTATTAAAAACCGCGTATAAAGGGGATTAATAGGGTTTACCTATAAATAACATAAAGGGGCCGCCGTTTTTTGACACATTATTGCTCATGCTAAAAAAAAACACTTTTTTGACGATTTTTGGGCCTTTTTTGATGTTTTTTGGCATTATTCTTCACTAAAACTAAGGTATGATAATAATTTTAACTATATAGTTCATTAATTACTACTTTTATATGCATTAACATCATGGTTTTAAGTAATCTTAATTATATATATGTGATCTTAGCAGCTTTTGCTTTTCGTATAGGCGCGCGTACCGATTAGACTGGATAAGTTACTCATGACACACGTAACTTATCAAACAAAACACAATATATGCATAAGTTACTCATGACACACGTAAGAAGAAATAATCGAGATAAAATATAAATTCCTTTAAGTAATTCACGACATTGTCCTAAAGATGACTTAAGGTCGGTGTGGAGCTTTTACCAACTAAAGTAAGGATCGCGTGACAAATCGTACAACCAAGATAAATAAAGACAAGACACAAGGATTTTGGTGATGCTGAAAACCCCGTCGAGGGTAAAAACCACGGATAATAGCAAAGATCGTCAAGTGCACTATGGACGCCAAACGGGGACCTCATCCTTTAGAAGAGTGATCAAAAGTACAATTAACGATGTTACAAGTAAATAATAAACAAATCGCAAGATTATATCGTGCGTCATGCGATGGAGCGCTTTGTCGAGAGTTCTTGACTGAGATAATCACTTGAGAGCTTCGTGTATGCTTAAAGGTTGTGCACTTGGGCTTTAAAAAGTGTTATTAGGCCTTAATGAATATATCGAGATTTAAAGGGTTCTATTGGGCTTTAAAGGGTTCTATTGGGCTTTAAAGGGTTTCATTGGGCCTTAATGGATCTATCGGGCTTTAAGGGATTCTATCGGGTTTAAAGGGTTCTATTGGGCTTTAAAGGGTTTCATTGGGCATTAATGGATCTATCGGGCTTTAAGGGATTCTATCGGGGTTTAAAGGGTTCTATTGGGATTTAAAGGGTTTCATTGGGCCTTAATGGATCTACCAGGCTTTAAAGGTTCTATTGTGATTTAAAGGGTTTCATTGGGCCTTAATTGATCTACCGGGCTTTAAAGGGTTTCATTGGGCCTTAATGGATCTACCGGGCTTTAAACGGTTCTATTGGGATTTAAAGGGTTTCATTGGGATTTAAGGGATTCTATCGGGGTTTAAAGGGTTATATTAGGCTTTAAAAGGTTTCATTGGGCCTTAATGGATCTACGGACTTTAAAGGGTTTAATTGAGACTTAATGGATCTATCGGGATTTAAAGGGTTCTATTGGGATTTAAAGGGTTTCATTGGGCCTTAATGGATCTATCGGGCTTTAAATGATTCTATCGGGGTTTAAAGGGTTCTATTGGGCTTTAAAGGGTTTCATTGGGCCTTAATGGACCTAGCGGACTTTAAAGGGTTTTTATTGGGCTTTAAAGGGTTTCATTGGGCCTTAATGGATCTATCGGGCTTTAAAGGTTTATATTGGGATTTAAAAGATTTCATTGGGCCTTAATCGATCTATCGGGGTTTAAAGGGTTTCAGTGGGCCTTAATGGATATACCGGGCTTTAAAGGGTTCTATTGGGCTTTAAAGGGTTTCATTGGGCCTTAATGGATCTACCGGGTTTACAGGGTTCTATTAGGATTTAAAGGGTTTCATTGGGCCTTAATGGATCTACCGGGCTTTAAAGGGTTCTATTGGGATTTAAAGGGTTTCACTGGGCCTTAATGGATCTACCGGGATTTAAAGGGTTCTATTGGGCTTTAAAAGGTTTTATTGGGCCTTAATGGATCTATCAGACTTTAAAGGGTTTCATTGAGACTTAATGGATCTATCGGTCTTTAAAGGGTTTCATTGGGCCTTAATGGTTCTATTGGGATTTAAAGGGTTTCACTGGGCCTTAATGGATCTACCGGGCTTTAAAGGGTTCTATTGGGCTTTAAAGGGTTTCATTGAGACTTAATGGATCTATCGGGCTTTATAGGTAGTTGAAAATGTAAAAACTTGTATAATGTTTTTTTTAAATCAATGAAAGTTATCTTAGGCAACATATTTTCTTATTTCTATGTTGCCTAAGGTCAAAAATATAAATAAATATAGGTAGTTGAAAATGTAATAGCTTGTATAATGTTTTTTTTTAATCAATGAAAGTTATCTTAGGCTACATATTTTCTTGTTTCTATGTTGCCTAAGGTCAGAAATATAACTAAATATAGGTAGTCGAAAATTTAATAACTTGTATAATGTTTTTTTTTAAATCAATGAAAGTTGTACGTCAACCCGACTAAAACTTGTACGTTTTTACTTTTTTTTTTTATGATTTTAAACTTTTAGCGGCTCGTCTTTTCTATCAATTCTCAAGTCCTTCTATCTTAGTCATAGTTCAAATCTAACTACGAGACCACGCCGAATAATATCGTACAAATCTAACTTTCAAGTCTTCAAAAATATTCAACATCAACTTGGGCTTTAATTGATCAGTTGGGATTTACTTGATCCATTTAGGATTTAATGCATCCACTTGGACTTTAATAGACCCAATTAGGATTTAATTGATCCAATTGGACTTTAATGGATCGTTTGGATTTCAATGCATCCACTTGGGCTTTAATGGATCGATTGAGCTTTAATGTATCGGTTGGGCTTTAATGGATCCATTTAGGCTTTAACGGATTCATTTGGGCTTTAATAGTGTTATTGGGCTTCAATAAGTCATGAAAGGGTTTGTTGGTATATATTGGTTCTTACTAAGCTTTAATGGTTCTTAGTTGGCTATACTGGGCCTTAGTGGCCTTATTGATCACAATACACATCACATGCATATATGCAATATATATCTGCATACAAACACATATTAAGTCACCGTTGGTGTTATTGGGCCTTAATAAGTAATGAAAGGTTTTGTTGGTCTATATTGGTTCTTACTAGGCTTTAATGGTTCTTAGTAGGCTATAGTGGGCCTTAGTGGCCTTATTGATCCCGGTACATATCACATGCATATATGCAATACATATCTGCATACAAACACATATTAAGTCACCGTTGGTGTTATTGGGCCTTAATAAGTCATGAAAGGTTTTGTTGGTCTATATTGGTTCTTACTAGTCTTTAATGGTTCTTAGTAGGCTATAGTGGGCCTTAGTGGCCTTATTGATACCGATACACATCACATGCATATATGTAGTACATATTTGCATAAAAACACATATTAAGTCACTATTGGTGATATTGGGCCTTAATAAGTCATGAAAGGTTTTGTTGGTCTGTATTAGTTCTTACTAAACTTTAATGGTTCTTAGTTGGCTATAGTAGGCCTTAGTGGCCTTATTGATCACAATACACATAACATGAAACATCCTCTTTTTGAGAAAAGAATGAGTAGCTGGGGGGTTGTATGCAAGAGATGGCATGGGCTAGTTGCCTTTTTCAATGATGGTCACCAAAGAATGTGAACCAATCAGATTATGTGGTTGCCTGGCTCAGAAAGAAGTTTGGTGCAGAGTTTAATATTCTTTTACTCTGTTCTCTCACCCTCTTTCTTTTAATGCTCACGTCTAACCAATATCTCTTTTCCATTTTACCTCTTTTCACACACCAACACTCAAATCTTTTGACCCCTCTCCCCTCAATCACTCAGGGAATACTTCCTGGGTAAGAAACACTGGTTATCGTGAATCCATGGAAGTTCTGTTAAGTTCTCACACTGAATCCCATGTATGATTCTAAAAAAACATGTTGTTCAATAGGCTATTGTACATGTAAGCACAAATACCACTTGTTACATGAAAAATAAGAATTTCGGAGATGTCAAAACAGAAGATGTTTGACGATGCAATTCTCCCCCTCAAACTAAAAGAGTTTGACAATTAAGCTCATATCATTTTGTCATGAAGAATAAGATTTTGGAGAATCAAAAACGAAATGTTGTTTATATGAACAATATATAAACATATTTTCAATGAAAGCACATGAAATGACGTTTGATTCAATCAACAGTGAATACAAATAACGTGAGTATTACCATAGAAAGATTTAACTTTTGATACATGGTAATAACAAAGTCAAATAGAATATTCTGAACCGTTATGTGTATGAATACTTGAGAAAGTATATAGACAAGATAAAACACAAGTATTTATCTTTAAGATCACACGGTCAGATAAGCATTTAAGTATCCAAAAATCGGTTAATATCACAGATATTCTCCCCCTTAACTTAATTTTTTTTTTTTAACAAAAAACAAAAAAATAAAGTAAAGCAGTGAAGTGTGGGTTCTAATCCGAAGTGATTAGAAGCCATTGTCACTTGACCAAACCTGCATAAATAAAAGAGATAATGGTAATCATTTAAGAAAATGATTCCTCTCTCGTTAACAACAGTTGGAAAATAACAAACAAGATCAAAACATAGAATACTCCCCCTAGAATCATGAGAAAGGTTTAAGACATGTTCAACATACCAAGTTTGCTGATTAGAAATTGAAAACGCTTTTCATCCAACGGCTTGGTGAAAAGATCAGCTAACTGGAAGTCAGTTTGAACAAAGTGCATTTCAATATTACCTTTTTCTACATGATCCTTGATGAAATGATAGCGTACGTCGATATGCTTGGTCTTCAAATGCTGTACCGGATTAGCAGTTATAGATATTGCGCTCTTGGAATCACAATAAATAGGAACACGCTTGTAGTTGTAGCCAAAGTCCCTTAACTGTGTCGTCATCCAGAGGACTTGAGAACAGCAGCTAGCAGCAGCTACATACTCAGCCTCGGCAGTGGATGTTGAAACACAGTTTTGTTTCTTTGAAGTCCAACTCACAAGTTTGTCACCTATGAATTGACATGATCCAGAGGTGCTCTTCCGGTCTAGCTTACATCCTGCATGATCAGCATCTGTAAAGGCAGTTAGTTGAAAACGAGAATCCTTTGGATACCAAAGGCCTAGATTAGGCGAGCCTTTGAGATATCTAAGGATTCGCTTAACAGCAGATAAGTGCGAGTCTTTAGGATTAGACTGATATCTCGCACAAAAACATGTGGCAAACATTATATCCGGGCGACTGGCAGTCAGATAAAGTAAAGAACCAATCATGCTACGATACACCTTTTGATCAACAGGTTTCCCGGAGGGATCCGCGTCTAAGAGTGTACCAGTAGCCATTGGTGTTTTCATGACTGAACTATCTGACATATTGAACTTTTTCAAAATATCTTTTATATATTTAGCTTGATTAATAAATATGCCGTCGGGTAATTGCTTTACTTGTAGGCCAAGAAAGAAATTCAATTCACCCATCATCGACATCTCAAACTTTGTTTCCATTATTTTTGAAAAGTTCTTACAAAATTTCTGATTTGTCGACCCAAATATTATGTCGTCAACATAAATCTGAATAAGAATCAAGTCCTCACCTTGCCTTTTAAGAAATAAGGTTGTATCAACAGTACCTTTCTTGAAACCAGAAGCAAGTAGAAATTTAGTGAGAGTTTCATACCAGGCTCGCGGTGCTTGTTTAAGACCATAAAGCGCTTTGTCTAAAACATAGACATGATCAGGGTGATGAGGATCAACGAAACCTTCAGGTTGAGCCACGTAGACCTCCTCATGCAGAACGCCGTTCAGGAAAGCCGACTTTACATCCATCTGATAGACTATAAAGTTTTTGTGCGCTGCATAGGCTAGAAAGATTCTGATGGCTTCGATCCTTGCAACCGGGGCGAATGTTTCATCATAGTCAATGCCCTCTTGTTGACAATACCCTTTGGCGACCAGACGAGCTTTGTTTCTCACGACTACTCCAGCTTCATCTTTCTTATTTCTGAACACCCACTTTGTGCCAATAACGGATTTACCTTTAGATAGTGGGATCAAGAGCCATACCTTGTTCCTTTCGAATTGGAGAAGCTCATCTTGCATAGCAGAAATCCAGAAGGGATCACGTAGAGCTTCAGACGCTTTCTTCGGTTCTAGGGAACTAAGGAAGCTTGAAAACATGCAGAAGTTGGCAGTTGCAGATCTTGTTGTGACACCAGATTGTACGTCACCTATCACGTTTTCCAAGGGATGATCCTTAGTCCAACGATATGTGCTTGGTAAGGCTTCAACTGTTTGTTGCGTATTTGATGCATCGTTGTCATCTTGTACGACAGGTTGCTCCATAGATGTACTCGGGACATCTTGTACTGGTGTTTCTGATACTGAAGCTTCTGGACTAACAGTTGAAGTGCTCGGGACTTCGTTTCCAGAAGAACTATCTGTAGAGACAGATTCAGCATTAGTAGAGTCAGAAACTAACTTTGTACTCGTACCTGATGGAGATGAAGTGTCAGTGACTTCTTCGGAAGGTCCAGACATGTCTTCAGAAATAGTAGGGACCTCCGAGCTTGTACCACTTGTTATTGATGTGGATATGCCTTTGTCAAAATCTGCACATATATCATCAAAGGCATCAATAAACAATAAATCTAACTCAGATGAAGTAGAGTTAGAGTTAGAAGAAGTGAATCCTTTAGGTGCTGGTTCTATTCTTGATTGAATAGAAGCTTTGTCGTTAAGACCGAGTTCTGAACTGTTGTGTCCAGAAGTCCTTGTAGAATTCTCATCAAAAGAGACATTCATGCTCTCAACAACCGTCTTGGTTCGAATAATGTAAATTCGATAAGCTTTGGATGTCAGAGAGTATCCAACGAGATATCCTTCATCTGCTTTCTTATCAAACTTTGATAATCCTTGACGCTCTTTTAGAATGTAACACCTGCAACCAAATACACGAAGGAACTTGATGTTTGGTGTACGATTGTTGATCAACTCATATGTTGTCTTATTAAATCGCTTGACCACAATGGTACGGTTCTGAGTAAAACATGCTGTAGCGACTGCCTCAGCCCAAAGGTACATGGGTAGTACGAGCTGCTTCAACCAGAGTACGGTTCTTCCGTTCAACAATGCCATTTTGTTGCGGAGTGTAGGCGGCGGAGAAATTATGTGAAATACCCACGGAAGTAAGATAACTCTTCAGGGTGTCATTCTTGAACTCCGTGCCATTGTCGTTGTGAATGGTTCTGACTGGCAGTTGAAGACGTACTTGAATGCGCTTGATGAAAGCGATAATCAACTCTGGCGCATCTGACTTGTTGCGAAGAAACTCGAGCCATGTATACCTTGAGTAGTCATCTATCATTACCAACACATATTTCTTTCCGTTGATAGATGTTGTGCGCATTGGGCCACAAAGGTCCATATGAAGAAGTTCCAGTGCAGATGAGGTCGATGATTCAGCTTTGGACTTGAAGGAGCTTCGCTTCATTTTGCCCAACTCACATGCAGAACACAATGAGTCTTTTTCGAACCTCATTTCTGGTAGACCTTTGACCAGACCTTGTCTCTGTAGCTTTGCTATAGATCTGAAATTTTGATGAGACAAGTGTCGATGCCACGTCCACGATTGTGCTTTGGAAGCTTTGGCTAGTAGGCATACTGGACGTGTGGCAGAGAGTGTAGGAAAATCTACATAGTATAGATTTCCATGGCGTGCAGCTTTGAAGACTTCGTAACCATCGGGATCCTCTAGATAGCAATGAGTGGTTGTGAAGCGGACTTGATACTTCATGTCACAGAAGTGACTGGTACTGAACAGATTGTGATCAAGTCCTTCAACATATAGCACTTTTTGAATCTTCACAACACCGTTATCGAGCATTCCATATCCTCTGACGTGGCCTTCGGCTTCAGAATTGGCAAATCTAACTGCTCCGGCAGGCTCCTTCACATAGTTATGCAAGAGGTGCTTGAATCCTGTCATGTGGCGTGAACATCCGGAATCTATTACCCATAATCGACAGGCCTGCAAAAGAGACAATTAGTTTTGCTTAGGTACCCATATCAGGATGGGTCCTTCGCGGTTAGCATCAAGCAACTCAGGAATATCATCTGGTTTGACTTTCACTCTCCATTCATAACGCAGTTTTGGAACCCATTTCCAAACCATCTTAACATTTAATTCCTGAAAGTGCTTTTTAGAAGTAGGATTGGCAACCTTAGCTCGATACACTTTGGGTTGTGTAGAAGAATCAGAATTAGAATTAGACTTAGAGTTCAGCTTAGCTTTGCTTTTATTCTTTTTGGACTTAGGAGGGGAGTAGTATTTGAATGAATTATCCCAACAGTGTTTGCAATAAAGATTCTTTCGAGCAAAATTCATAAACTTAGATTTATCGGAACAAATCTTACATTCATGTTTATCAAAAGAAGTACTATTCAAAATAACACTGTATGTAGGACAACTACTAGAATTCAAATTATTCTTTTTATTCAAACTAAGATCTTTATTCTTCTTATTCTTCTCAACTCCATTTCCTCTTATATCTGAAATAGAAATAGGAATCTCATTAGTCTCATGCTTAGAAGGTGATTCTTTTCTAGAATTAGTTGAAGTTTCACCCTTCTCAAAGATGCTCGGTGGATATTCAGGACAGTCAGAGTAAACAACTGTAGGTTTTGCAGGAGCATCAAATTCTGGATTGGTTCTTACCTTCCAGCTTGGATCATTGAACATCTGTTTATCACTTGAAGCATTTTTAAACATAGTAACTTTCAAATCATTGATCTCTATGCAAAGCTCTTGATTTACTTTTAAAGACTTTTCCAGTTTATGTTTGAGATCAAAGTTTTCATCTTCAACCTCATCAAGAGACTGTTGCAACAAGTTAATTTGCTTCATCAATTCAGATGTATTATTATTCACAAAATTTGACCCCTTTAAATCAGAAACCGGATCAGAGTCTGAAGCATTCATCATTTCAGAGAATATCTCTTTAGTCATGGACTCAATAAACTCCGTTTTATCATTTTTAGAACAAGATTCATTCGTGTTAGCAGTTTCTTCTTCAACCTCTTCAACAAGTAAAGGTTTAGAAGCAATAGGATTTGAGACTGATGGCATAGTAGATGGATCAACATCCGATTCATACTCATCATATTTGCATGCAGTCTCAGGTAGAACTGTGTTGGTGCTAACTGATTCGTTGGAAGGTGTGGTAAGTAGTGATTCAAACTCAGTAAATTCGATCTTTCGAGTCGCATAGCTTTTGTTTAAATCACCATATTGAAAACCAACTGATTTAAAAGGATTTTGAGAATCAGTGTCACCAAACTTTTTCTTTCCCATTTATTCTTGACCTTTGATCTCAGATAAAGGTGTAGGAGTACTTGCTTCAACAAAAGTTGCACCAATGTCAGGAATGGGTCTGATTGCGGAGCCGAATTTATCAAAATTATATAGATGCTCCGGTGCCTTTTTCAAAATCTCATTAGTTGGCACACCCAAACCTGGTTTTAGTTTATAAAACCTTTCGTCTTGGAGTTTATTGGTCAACAGATTTAATGTTTGCTCAGTCTGACCTCGTTTCATATTAATGTCCTCCAGTTGCTTAATTTTGGTGTAAGCTTCATTTCTTTCTTTATAACAAACTTCAAATTTTATTTTGAACTCACCTTTTTCAGCATTGATATTCACAAGATCCTTTTCTAAATCAGATATTTTGCTTTTCAAAGAATCCTTTTCAGCTTTTAAACCTTCTTTTTCATTTTCTTTTTCGTCCACAACAACTTTCAGCAAAGCGTTTTCATCACGAAAACTCAATATTGATTGTTCTGCAGAGCTAAGTTTGCCTTTCAATAAAGCAAATTCATCTTTCATGTTATGTATTTGGGTCATAAGAGATTCAATAAGCTCAGAATTATCACTTACCTCAGAGTTTGCATCTTCAGATTATTCCTCAGAATCTTCATCGTCACCATCCAGCTTTGCCATATAAGATACTTGAGTGAAGTGAGCTTGCTCCTCGTCATCGGAACTTTGGAACAGCCAGTTCTCTTCTTTGGCCATAAGCACCTTTCCTTCTTCAGGTTTCTTGGCGATGAGTGACTTTCTTGCATAATAGTCTGAGTTCTTTACCTTCTTGAATCTGCAGTCTCTGGAGAAGTGCCCAAATTTGCCACAATTATAGCATCTTCCTGGTTCATCAGCTCTGTCTTCTTTCTTTTCTTCTCTCTTATCTTCTCTTCTGTCTTCTTTTCTATCTTCTCGTCTTTCCTCTCGCCGTCCTTGCCTTGGCTTGTATCTTAATTCAGCCTTCTCTTCTTGTGACCTTCGTACTTAGGCTTTCAATAAAACTTCTTCTTGCCAAAGGTCTTCTTGAATCTTCGAGTAATAAGAGCCAAGTCCTCAGAGAACTTTTGAATATCTGGATCAGAATCAATCTCCAGTTCTTCATCACTTGAAGCAAAGTCAGAGTCGGTAACTTCAGTAACTAGATCTTTTGTCACCTTTTTCTTTGACCTTGCGGAAGATACAGAACTTTTACCGGCTATGAGAGCCACAAAATCCTTCAGTTTATTGGACTCAAGATTGATGGTTCTCACCTCATCCTCATGCTGAGAAAGAGTAGAGAAAATATCAGTGACGTTTTCCTGAGCCATGTTCTTTGACATCTGAAGGTTGATGGCAAAGTTCTTCCATTCTGGATTTAAGTTCTTGATGAACTTATAATTAATCTCCGAAGCAGACTTAGAGATGTTGTTCCTCCGCAGGTCATTGAGAATGATGTTATATCTGTTGTAGGTCTCTAGCAGCGTCTCTCCTTCTTTTGCATGAAACCCCTCGTATGCATTTATGCATATATTCTGCTTAGCTTGGATAGAGGCTTCACTTCCTTCAAACTGTCTGGATAGTTCATCCCAGATTTCCTTTGCAGAGTTCCGACTGTCTACACGGTTGTAGATGTCGTTCGGGATTGCCATGGTCAGATAGATAAGAGCCTCTTCATCTGTCTTGTACTGTTCCTTCTGCTTTTCAGTAAAGTACTGATAAGGTTTAGGAACATATATGTCTGGGATTTCTGGAGAGGTGTCAGTTGCTGCTTGGCCATCAACTTTGATCATCGGATTGACCGGACCATTGATGATTGATTCCATGTAGTCTCTGTTTTTATGATTCAGAAACTGGACCATTCTCTTCTTCCATTGCTGATATTCATCAGCCATAAGGACAGGCGGTTTGGACTGAGAACCCATCGAGAGAAGCTGGTTCGACATCTTAGCTGTACAGTTAGTAATTAAACTTATCTGCACCAAGACAACCAACTAGATGAGATCGTTAGAATCAAGAGTAAAGACTACACCCAAAAATTTTCAGAAAAATAAATTTCCGAAAATAATCAAATGCAGTCCTCGCACACAGTATAAAGCACTAATATCTATGAATAAAATACTGAAAAATTAAGAAGATTTTGATCAAGAGCAAAACTTTGTCCCCCTTCGCAGACTTAGCACGGGTGGGGTCAAGGGGCAACTCCCTTGCGGGGGTATGGGGGCAGCGCCCCTAGAGAAATTTTTTTTGACATTTAGATGCCCTATTACAGTTTGCAAAAATCGACCGGGGATGTGCTTCGACCTGTATTGAGTCGACCGGGGTTTTGCTTAGACCGGTACCTTGCTTCGACCGGGATGTTGCATGTACCTGTACTTTGTTCGACCGGGGAAGTGCAAAGACCGGTGAGATGCAAGACCGGAACTATGCTTGACCGGTAATGCTTAGACCGATAGAGGTCTTTGACCGGTAAGGGTCTTCGATCCATATGGTGTTCGACCGGTATGTTCTTAGTCTACCCAGAACGATGATGAACAGTCCAGATTAGCAACTCAGAAACACTTAAAACCTCAAATTGAATGCAGTAAATCAATTAAAGATCACACAGCAGTCAAGATTAGAGATTAATTTCAACCTTTTTCCAATCAGTTTGACACACACAGTGTTCGACCTATATGAAGCTGTCGAATCCAGAAAACCAAGAATTCAATAAATCCAATTACTTGATGAATTATAGTGCAATCAAACTATCAGATTACGTTCAGTGGCATAAAACATATCCAATCATATCGATTTTGAGCATAATAGCATGTTAGTTCAGAAATCGATTTTCACATATATATGCATGTCGAAGAACAGTCTATGAACACAGTCGATAAACAGATAAATCGATAAATCCAAAATCTTGATTTTTAGGCTCTGATACCAATTGTTATCCCAGATTTAATCTAGTTGGTAAATAATCAATCAAGTAATCAAGCAACACAATAATAATCAAGAGATATATAAATCAGAGTAACATACCAATCCCTTGAATAAACAATGAAACCCTTTAGTGTTCTTGATACCCTTTGAATACAGAGAAAATAGGATTGCCTCTCTAATATGAAAATTGTATAATGAAAGGTTTCTAACCCTAAAACTAAACAAAACATAACTTTAAATACCCAGGCCATATGGTCTTCCTAATGCTTAATGGGCTTGGGCCCAATAGCTAATAACTATTAAACTATTACAATTTAAACCCTGAACTGTAACTATCAAGTAAATACAGTTTAGACCCTCTAATTTAACTTTGACACAATTGCAGTTTAAACCCTGAACTTTAACTTTAATCTTGAATAAAATTATTTGATCCAACATCATCATAAAAGAATTCAAATAATAAATCTAAAACAGATAAATGTGAAATAGAAGTAGAAGCGTTATTTGAATTATTCGTTGTAGAAGCATGTTCTGGACTGATATGCCCAGAAGCTAATACTCCAGTGATAACGGGTTCTGAACTGAGTTGATCAGAAGCCATTTCTTCATCGAATGTTACATTAAAGCTCTCGACGACTGTCTTTGACTTCTTCAGATAAACACGATATGCTGCTGATGTTGAAGAATAACCAATGAAGATACCCTCGTCCGCCTTAGCACTGAATTTATTCAGACTCTCCCTGTCATTAAGCACAAAACATTTACACCCAAATATGTGAAAATACTTGATTGTTGGTGTTCTGTTGTTGATCAGCTCATATGGAGTCTTTTGAAAACGGCGGTGTATTATGGACCAATTTTGAGTATGGCATGCAGTCGACACAGCTTCTGCCCACAAGAATAGAGGTAAGTCTGATTGGCTAAGCATAGTCCGAGCGGCCTCGACTAGCGTCCGATTTCGCCTTTCGACTACTCCATTTTGTTCAGGCGTTCTAGCAGCAGAATACTGATGTGAAATCCCGACTGATTCGAGATATTCATCAACAATCTTGTTCTTGAATTCTGTGTCGTTGTCAGTTCAAAGAAATTTGACTTGTCGCTGCATTTTCACATGGGTCGTCTTTAAGAAAGTAATGAGAACTTCGGGCGTCTCATCTTTTGATCGAAGAAATTTGACCCACGTGTATCTTGAGAAATCGTCTACAATAACCAACACGTATTTCTTTCCACCCAAACTCTGAGTTCTCATTGGACCACACAAATCCATATGTAACAATTCTAACGAAGAACTAGTGCTTGGTTCAGGCTTCGGTTTATGCGGAGCTCTCTTCATCTTACCCTTCTCACATGCAGTACATAAGTGTTCTTTCTCGTATTTCAGCTTAGGAAGAACTTTTACCAATTTCCCACTAACCAACTTGTTGATATAACGAAAATTCAGGTGTGATAAACGTCTGTGCCAGAGCCAACTTTGTTGCATTGAAGCTTTTGTCATCAAGCAAACTTGATTGTCATTATGTACCTTTAAAAGATTGATGGTATAGAGGTTCGTCTTTCGATTTCCAACTAAGAGTTCATTGCCATCTTCCGTACGAACCGAACATCTTTTAGCTTTGAAGTTGACCTCTAACCCTTTATCACAGAATTGACCAATGCTAAATAAGTTGTGCCCCAAGCCTTCGACATAACTCACTTTACTGATCGTTATGTTGTCTTGAATAATGTCACCATATCCTAAGATAGGTGAAAGCTGATCGTTTCCAAATCTGACATTTCCACTGAATTTCTCTGTATAGTTAGACAATAAAGCTTTTTGCCCAGTCATATGCTTGGAACATCCACTGTCCAAGTACCACATATGCCGGGTCTGCAAGAGAAATCAGGAGACAACAGATTTAGGTACCCATTTAAAAACGGGCCCTAACAGATTAGCACAAGATTTTGGTATCCACTTGAAAATGGACCCTTTGTTATTTTGAAAACCTTTAAAAATATTTGATCTTGAAGAGTAAACATGATAAGATCCGAACCAATCAGAAGAATTATGAGAGTAAGCAAAATCATTTCTCCGATAATGATAAGATGTAGTAGAAGTATGAGATAATTGAATCAATTGCTTTATTGAATATCGCTTGTAAGAAGTTACAAGGTTTTGTTTATGTGAAGCAAGTTGATCAATTACATCATTATCACTACTAACTGATCTAGTACAAGAATTATCAGAAATTGATCCAGCTATCTCATCATTCTTCCTTTTTGGTCGCCATTCAGTTCGAGCTTTCGACCTTTTCTTGCTTATATCTGAAACAAAAAATTTAGATTTATTAGGAAAATCAGATTTCTGAGACTGAGTTTTCTTTTGTGTACCAGTGTATTTCTGTTTCTGTAATCGTTGTTTCTTATGTTTCTTACCTTGAGAATAATAATCAGCAGTTACAGAAACTGATTCATCAACCTTAGTTGATGATTTAACGGTTTTAAGAACACTTGGTAACACCTTTTCATTTAAAAGACAAGTAGAATGATCAGGAAGAATAGCATTAAAGTCAAACATATCAATTTCGTCTATGCACCCATCATCAGAATTAAGAAAATCATTTGCAGACTCAAATAAGTCATCAAAATTATCAGACGAAGT
Organism: Arctium minus; assembly: GCA_954870635.1. NCBI lineage: Eukaryota > Viridiplantae > Streptophyta > Magnoliopsida > Asterales > Asteraceae > Arctium > Arctium minus. The sequence continues at coordinate 35,744,694 of OX941080.1, read as the reverse complement.
TTGAGGTGCCTTAAAACTTTAGAACACTTTGTAGATGTAGATTGAAAAACCGTGTTCTTTAAAACTGTAGAAAATACACTTTGTTGAATATCAACCAAAAGTTTTTCATCAGATAAAACATTTTCCAACTCAACTATTTTGCTTTCAAGAATGAGTGGAGGAACATAAACCTTTGCAACTGAAGGTTTTGCCGTCATCTCAGAAACAGAATAACTAGCAAAATAATCGTTTGAAAGAACTTTTGGTGTCTCTGAAATATAACTATCATTTAACTTTGCATAGTTAAATGGTAGTTGCATTTTCTTAACATTCTTTCTATTTTCAGTTTCTTTGGCCTCAACTTCTTCCGGTAATTTGGTAACAAATTTGGGTTTTAAATGAGCATTTTTACCGGCACAAGCAAGAAAATCAAAATTATATAATGTTGGTTGCTTTCTGATGGCTTTCTTTAAGTAATGGGGGTTTTTAAAACCAAGTCCCCATTTTTCATTAACATCAGCCTCTTCATCAAGTGCATTAAGAAAAATTGTTTGATCTGTTTGTCCTCTTGCATAAAGTTTGGCTTCCAGATCATTTACTTTCTTATTCAAGAGTTTGTTCTCAACCTACAATTTATAAACAGTTAGTGCAGATTCTCTCTTCTCAAACTCATATTTAGAAACTTTAACTTCAAAATCAGAAATATTCTTTTCAAAACAATCTACTTGAGATTTAGAATCAGAAGCAGATTTGCATAAAGAATCAATCAGATCTTTGTTCCCAATAACAAACTTATTGAGTTCAAAGATCTTATTGTTTCTTTTAGCAACTCTGTCCTTTTCTTTCTTCAGTTTTACTTGAAGATCATTAAGCTCAACCATCATAGCTTCCATTTTGGTTACAAAATCTTTTTCAGTTAAGTTTAATACCTCATCAGTTGTCTCGTCATCTGACTCATCATACTTCACTTCTTTTCCCATAAGACAGAGATGAGCAGTTTCTTCCTTCTCTTCCTCTTCACCTTCTGAATGATCCAGCCAAAATTCGTCCTCCGCCATTAAAGCGATGCCTGCTTCTTGCTGTTTGGCCAAAAGAAGTTTGTTCTGATAATACTGAGAATTACGAACTTTTGGCTTTCGACAATCTTTTGCAAAATGACCAATCTTGCCACAGTTGTAGCATTTGACTGGATCACTTGTTGGCTTTTCTGCAACTGTGTAGTCATTCATGAACTTCTTCCTTTCATCAGGTTTCTTCTCAACATATCTGTTCTCTTCATATCTCCTTCCTTCCACCCTTTCTCGGTGCTCATGATTCTTTGAACTTGATGAAGAATACCTTTGAGAATTTGATCCCGGCTTCTTGTAGAATTTCTTTTGAAATGCACGGGTCAGTAAAAGCATGGCTTGTTTCAGACTTTCTCCATCATCACCATCTGATTCAGATTCAGACTCAGAACTTGTAAGCACTTTCTTCTTTTTCTTCTTCTCTTTCTTTTCTTTCTTTTTCTCTCCGGCTACCAATGCAATAGGATCGGGAACCTTTTCTGCCTTCTTTTTCTCAGCTCTTTTCTCTTCCACTTCTTCTTCATTCTGCCTCAAAGTCTCATAAACCTCATGTAACGGTATGTCATTCAGATCCTTCATTTGTTTCATCCTACGCGTATGTTTCTTCCATTCAGGTTGTAGGATACTTAGGAATTTGACATTATTCTCCAGCTGCTTCTTTTTCACATTGTTCTTTGTCAGTTCAATCAGAAGCAAGACAAACCGTTCATAAGTATCTTCCAGGCTTTCATTCTCTTTGGCTTTAAATTCTTCATAACTGTTGATGCAGTTAGCCACTTTCATCTGATTCCCGACCTTGGATCCCATCATCATCTTTTGCAATTGATCCCACATCTTCTTAGCATTTGCTTTGTAACTATCAATCTTGATGTAGATCTCATTCGGAATGCTCTGAAGAAGTAAGGATCTTGCTTGTTTATCTGCTTTGTATCGGCTTTTCTGTTCTTCAGAATACTGAGAGATATCCACTGCCACTGTTTTCATCTTTTGATCTCTTTCCTCAGTACCATCTTCACTATCAGACGAATCATCATCAGGTATTTGAACCGTGATTGGTACCATAGGACCTTCTATGATTGACAGCATAATATTCTCTCCATTTGCATGTCTGTCTATAAAATCAAGGAATCTGTCTTTCCACTGTTCGTACTCTTCTTTGAACAGAACAGGAGGCTTGACATATGTGCCAATGGAAAGTGCATCTTTAGAAGTCATCTTGATAAAACCTGTTTGAAAAATATATGCAATAAGAAACTAGAAAGTGATCATTAGTCCAAATGAAACAATCAAGAAAATACAGAAAACTTGAAATATAAAATCAGAAATTTTGATCACAACCAGAGAAAAAAATTCGCAGCACTGTTTGCGTTACACGTTACTGGCGCAAAATGGTAGTTTGCGTTACTAGTGTGAGGCGCAAGACACACTTTGCGTGACAAGAAACTAACGCAAACCAGACTTTGCGTGTCGTGAAAGAGGCATAACGATGAACTTCGCGTTTCCCGTTACAGACCCAACTTTGCGTTTGTATTTAAAGACGCAAACCCAACTTTGCGTTTGTAGTTAAAGACGCAAACCCAACTTTGCGTTTGTAGTTAAAGACGCAAACCCAACTTTGCGTTTGTAGTTACAGACGCAAACCCAACTTTGCGTTTGTAGTTAAAGACGCAAAGCTCACTTCTCGCTTCTTGTTGAAGACACAAAGCTCGCTTCTCGGTTCTTGTTGAAGACGCAAATCTCACTTCTCGTGTCTCGTTGAAGACGCAAACATCACTTTGCGTTTCTCATTGAATACGCGAACCTCTTGATGAATGAAACGCAAACCTTGATGAATGAAACGCAAACCTTAATGAATGAAACGTAAACCTCTGAAACAAACAAATTTTCACCAAATAGACATCTAGACCTCGAAATCTAACTCAAAACTTCGACAATTTGATCGTTTAACCATCTAGAACACAATCTTAACAACTAATTTCGATCAAATACACAAAAATGTATAAATCGACTCAATTACAGTGCACAGGACTCGTGAACTTCGAACTTAACTAAAATCAAAATTAACGATCGATTACAATGCAAATTGATCTAAAACTTATACAGACTCGATCGATAACACGTTTCTAACAAAACCTAATCACTTACAACTCCAAAAACACACTAAAACTCAAAATCAACCTGGACATCGAAGAACACAGATACGAACATTCTGATTTTCTTGATTTTCGATTTGAATCTGCTCTGATACCAATTGTGTGTCCCTGAATCTAGTTTCTAATCACAATTAAACAAACAACACACAAACAAGAATCAATTACCTGTTTGATTTCACTTTCAAATTCAAGATTACAAACTTTCTCTCTCTAGAACTCTCTCTCTACAGATCTCTCTCAAATGAACTTTCTCTCTCTAAAAATACAACTGAATAATACGCTTTGTTTTTGTTAACTGCTAATTACAAAGGAAAGAAACCTATTTATACCTACAACTAAAACAACAAGAAAACAAAACTAATACAAATGTTGACTTTAACTTTTATTACAAAGACTTTGACTTTCACTTGAGAGTTGAGTTTCTTCAGCTTTGACTTCTTAAACCTTGACTTTTGTCTTCTTGATCTTGTATCCAACATATTTATGCTCTAACATGAGAAAGGAAAACTTGCTCTCAGTGGTTATCGCAGAGAAAATATCTATGTAATAGATATGGACTCTACTACCACTGAAACTTATGTTTTCTCTCTAAAGTCTCTTCTGATGTCAACTGGCTATGGCACAAAAGGCTTTCTCATCTAAATTTCAAAACCCTGAATTCTATCTCTTCTAAGGAACTGGTTTCTAGTCTTCCTCAGCACTCATATGCTAAAGAATCTCTCTGCTCGGCATGTGAAAAAGGAAAACAGACAAAAGCTAGTTTCAAATCTAAACAAGTTTCCTCAGTGACAAGTCCTCTTCAGCTCTTACATATGGATCTGTTTGGCCCTGTCAATATCCAATCAATAGCTGGAAAGAAATACACGCTTGTCATTGTAGATGAATACTCTCGCTACACCTGGGTTATCTTTCTTCGCTGCAAGAGTGATACTCCAGAAGAACTAATTTTTTTTTAAAGGATGAAAGTGCTGAATAATCTTACTGTTCGCTCTATAAGAAGTGATCATGGAACTGAATTCAAAAACAGTTCTCTGAACAATTTCTTTGAGAACAAGAGAATTTATCATAATTTCTCCTCAGTAAGAACACCTCAGCAAAACAGAGTCGCTGAAAGAAGAAACCGAACAATCATTGAAGCTGCTAGATCAATGCTCAGCGATTCTCACCTCCCTACTCAATTTTGGGATGAAGCTGTAAACACTGCATGTTTTACTAAAAATAGATCGCTGATAGTAAATCGATTTGGAAAGACAGCTTATGAACTTTTTCATGGAAGAAAACCATCTATCAGTTTTCTTCATATCTTTAGTTGTCAGTGCTTTATCTTAAACAACAAAGATCAACTTGGAAAGTTCGATCCAAAAGCTGATGATGGAATATTTCTAGGATATTCCTCCATCTCCAAAGCCTACAGAGTTTTCAACAAGCGAAGACAATCTGTGGAAGAAACAATTCATGTCACTTTTAATGAAACTCGCTTATCGAACTCCAAACCAATCGCTGACAATGAAGAGTTAAATGCTTGGATGTTCTCTCAATACAAAGAAACTGAACCCTTCTTTTCAAACCATCAGCACACAGATCCACCTACTGCTGATGATGATCTAAACATCATACATCCTAACGCCGAATCCAACTCATGGGTTTCAGCTGAACCTCTTAACACACTGCTACCATCAGATTTACCTTCGTCTGAAAACCTCTCTGATAACAATAGTCTGTTCACTACTCAACAGTTAATTGCTGATGAACCTCAAACGTCCTCATCAGTAAACGTCCAAATTATTGATCCAACCTCTGAGTTAAGTGATCATGCTCCTGCTCAGCGATGGACCATAGATCACCCAATAGATCAAATTATTGGTGATACCGATGCAGGTATTCAGACACGACGAAGTTCAGGTAATATATGTCTCTTTGTCAACTTTATCTCTTTAATAGAACCAAAGAAAGTTGATGATGCCCTCAGAGATCCAAACTGGATCAGCGCTATGTAAGAAGAGCTGACTGAGTTTATTCGTAACAAAGTTTGGAATCTTGTTCCTAGACCATCTGACAAAATTGTTATAGGCACCAAATGGGTGTTTAGAAACAAGTTAGATGAACATGGAACTGTAACCCGCAACAAGGCTCGACTTGTTGCTCAGGGATACAGACAAGAAGAAGGCATAGATTATGATGAAACCTTTGCCCCTGTGGCTAGGCTCGAAGCAATTCGACTATTCTTAGCCTATGCAGTCTATAAAGACTTCATTGTTTATCAAATGGATGTAAAATCAGCATTCCTAAATGGAAAGCTGAATGAAGAAGTCTATGTAGAACAACCTCCAGGGTTCTATGACCCTAAGCATCCAAATTATGTTTATAAATTGGATAAGGCTCTCTATGGTCTCAAACAAGCCCCTCGTGCTTGGTATGACACTCTCTCATCTTTTCTTATCTCTGAAAAATTTGAACGTGGCAAAATTGATAATACATTGTTTTTCAGAAAGATAAAAGGTCATATTATTCTTGTACAAATATATGTCGATGACATCATATTTGGTTCTACTAACCCATCTCTGTGTACTCGCTTCGCTGAAAGAATGAAGAAAGAATACAAAATGAGTATGATGGGTGAGCTGACATATTTTCTTGGTCTTCAGATTAAACAATCTGACAAAGGTACTTTTATCAGACAAGGTACGTATGTTAAAGATATGCTGAAGAAGTTTGATCTTACACAAACTTCAGCGATGAAAACTCCTATGACACTTCCCCTGACACTTAACAAATATCCATCTGGAAAACCTGTTAATGTCACTGCCTATAGAGGAATGATAAGCTCCCTCTGTATCTTACAGCGAGCCGACCTGACATTATGTACTCTACTTGTTTATGTGCACGCTATCAATCTGAACCCAAGGAATCCCATCTGATCGCTGTTAAGCGAATTTTCAGATATCTGAAAGGAACTCCTAATCTTGGTCTTTGGTATCCCAAAGACTCAGGGTTCGATCTAACTGGTTATTCTGATAGTGATTTTGCATGTTGTAAACTAGATAGAAAGAGCACCACTGGTGGATGTGAAATCCTAGGAGGGAAGCTGGTAAGCTGGACAAGCAAAAAGCAAAATTCAGTGTCCACTTTCACAGCTGAAGCTGAATACATAGCCGCTGGAAGCTGTTGTTCTCAGATCTTATGGATGAGAAATCAACTATTAGACTATGACCTTCAACTATCAAAGATTCCTATCTATTGCGACAGCACTAGTGCTATCGCTATAGCAAATAATCCAGTGCTACATTCAAAGACGAAACACATAGAGATCAGATATCACTTTATCAGAGATCATGTGATGAACGGTGATATTGAACTTCATTTCATCCCTACTGACTATCAGCTTGCTGATTTGTTTACCAAACCTCTTGATGAGACAAGGTTCAACTTTCTCATCAGTGAGCTTGGAATGTTGAATCTCGAAGAATAATTCTTCAGCGTTCATGCATTATGTCATTAATCATAAGTTCCCCTTTTATCACTTTCTCTGATAAACTTTCTGACTCTCAGGTATGTTTTCTCCATCCCTACAACTGAATCTTCATTCAGTTAAGATGTTTTTCAAAATATAAACTTTAATCACTGAACTTTCTTCAAATGATTAAAAGCTTTTTGAAAAATTAATTTATCACTGATAATTCTAGTCAGTGATCCTCCTTAAAAGAAAATCAATCCCTATCTTTACCATCAGGGATACTTTCAAAAAGAAAAATCTATCGCTGACTTTTCTTCAGCGATAATTTCAAAATGGACAAATGAACAGTCTCTCTCTCCTATGACGTCATTTGAACCGACAATCCACGACATGCCTTTTTTCTGACACGTTCCTCCGTTGCCCTTCTATCCAATCAACTTCGTGGGATGTATCCATGTTATGATGAACATTTGTATTCCTGCCTCTTTCTCTCTCTCTCTCCTACTCTCTACGTATAAAAAGAATGTTTTTCCATTCTTATCGTTTTACGCTTTCTGGAAATACTTTCAAAGCAAGAAAACTCTCTCACAGCATTCTAGCATTCTCAAGCATTTGCATCGTCTTCTTCAAAGATCAACAACTTCTTCTTGATCTTCTTCTTATTCTTGTTCTATATCTTTTTACATAATATTCCATTTATGGACTGCCATTATGGGTTTATAAGATTTTCTCACATAAAATCATTTTTTATTTTGATTTTATTCATTCAAAACCATTTTATTTTGATTATCTTTATTCAAAATCTTTGGTTTTTCTTCTTGTTCTTATATCTTTTACTAAGATCAACTTTTAATCTTCAAATATGTTGGTTTTTCTATGTTTCTTTACTCAAATAGAAACTGGTAAAACCTTCTTTATTTTTAGACTAAAACCTCTCTTCTACTCTTCTATCTGTTCATATTCAGAATGGCTCAATCTGCACTTGTCGCCTCTAAAAATGTCAAGTTCGCAATCACTGACTCTGAGCTTCCGAAAAACAATCATATTGCTCGACTTGATTTTGATGGTGTCAAATACCCACATCTGGTGGATGCTGCAAAGTTTCTAAAGCAATCTTGCATTGCCTACGACATCACTGTGGATCCCACACCTTCAAAAGCTCTTCTCCAACAATTCTGGTTTACCGCTAAAGAGACCTCCATCACCAACAAAAAGGGTGAGCTGGTTCCTGCTATTTCTTTTAGCACTGACCTTGGACCGGGGATGATGACTGCCTTAGGGATAAGATAAGCTCTGCGATTTCCTGACAAACCCAGGAATGGATTCGAAGCCTTGCCCACTGATGCTGAACTTATCCAATTCCTGGATGCCATGGAATACTGTTCGGAGTCCAAGCCGAGGACGACAATTCCCAACAAGAAGCTGACTCTTGTGAAGAAGGAGAACATGCCTTATCAGCTTAACTACATCTTCTCTCACTTTATTCACTGTATGAGTAGGAAGAGTGGGTCACTGGACCAGGCCAGCAAGATTCAGGTCCAAATGGCCTACTCCATGATTGCTGGAAGGAATTTTGACTTCGCCTCAACTATCTTTGACGATCTGCGGTCAAAGATAGAGAAGACAGAGAGGGATCCCAAGATCCCCTATGTACACTTCATCTGTGCGTACCTGAAGTTCCTCTACCCTGCTACTTACCCCACTAATTCTGATGCAACTTTTCCCAAAGTGGGCCAGCGCTCCTTGGAGGTCAAGGCACTCCCCAACGAGGTAAGTATTTCTGAACTCCGCTCCCGTCTCTCTCTCCACACTTCTTCGTCTTCAGCGGCCACGCAGGGGGTTCCTTCTTCTGCTATCCCTGTCGCTACCCCTTCCAAACGACCATCAACTGGCTCCTTTGGTCCTTCAAAAAAGGCCAAGGTAACCAAGGAGAAAGGTACCTCTAGCTCAAGACCTAAGGATGTTTCTCAACAAACCTCCTTGGATGCCTTCGTGGGTCTCTCCTCCACATCCTCAGCGATACCCACATCAACCGTGCCAGTGACTACGGTCGCTGTCACATCAATAGTGACGCCACCCATCATCTCAGCTCCTCAACATCCTGAGGTAACCACTGAGGTAACTACCCCTATCCCTACTTCTACTATCCCCATCTCTAATCCTTCTATTTCTTTGGTCTCTAACCTTCCATCTATTTCTACACAGCCACCGTTTGGAACCCTAGGACCTGACAATCAAACGTTTGAGGATTCTCAGCAATTCTACAAAATGTTTGAAAACTCAGGTAAACCTATAACCCTAAAGACTACTCCCAACTCACCATATAAGCCTATTACTCAAAAACTAACTTTTCTTTCAGGTCCTAATATGTCCACTGTTGACGCCAATATCAACAGTTTGAGTACAAAGGTGGAATCTCTAACTGCCTCTCTCAACAACAACACCAGCGCTGTTCACACCGCTGGTGAGGCACTGCAGACACTGATAGCTCAATACGCCTCCAAAGATGACGCCTCTCAAATCGCTACTCTCCAAGAAGCGATTGTCAAAGTCAGAGAAGACTCCAAGCAACAGTTTGATGCCCTGTCTACAAAGGTTGATTACTGTGAAGTTATTCTTCAGCAAATCCTGACTCACCTGACGGCACCAACTCCAATTCCTGCTCCTTCGTTTACAGAGAGCGATTGCACCTCTCTGAACATAGTTGTGGAGTTTATTCATCAAGCTACGTCAGATATCCCTGAACTTGAAGGCCGTCTCACAGGACTGGAGGCTGAAGTCCAGAAGTTGGTCACTGCAAACACTTCTGCTCCTTCCAAAGATCTCTCCCTCTGTGATAATGACAAAGAGGGGGAGAAAGAAGTTGAACAAAATAAGGAGACAGAAGCTTCTGCTGATGAACAACAGAAGGAAACTCCCTCTCATGTTGAGGGGGAGATAGCTGCTGAGAAAGACCCTCCTACCATCAATGAGTTAATCGATGAAGAAGAAGAGGAGGACGATGAATATGAAGCCCTTGATCTTGAAGATCAAGAGGAAGATCCTCATCAAGATGATGATGATGACGATGAAGAAGATTAATCTCTATGGTGTTCTTCAGCCGTCACGTCATCAGCGATAGCTTCGAAAGAAGTTATCAAAGCAGGGGGGAGTCATGAGACATCTTCAGGAACCCCTTCCCAAAGCAAAGGTGCAACTGCTGAGGGAAGCCTGAAGATGACCTCACTATATGAGGAGAATCCTTCTCAGGTATGCCTTACCCTCGTTCCTTTATCCTTCTATAAAAATCCCACGTCTGTTTCTTTCTAGCCTTTATCTCTCTACTTCCCTGAAAATAAACTAATCTTCTTTTTCATTTTCTGACCAGACAGTTCTCTCCCCTGCTTAAGGGAAAAAAGCTACAAATAATCCCAACCTATGAAGCTGATGACCAAATAATTCCAATCTCTAAAGAGATTGATGAAGAGGATGAAGAAGAAGAGTCCCTGCAACATCCACGGAGGCCCTCTAGACCACTTCATTGGTCAGAGGAAGAGATGAAGAAAAGAACAGAGATGATCTCTCATCTGGAGAGTCAACGACTGAAGATCCCCTCTCAATCAACAGATCTAGAGTTCCTAACTGAAGCTGAAATTGAAGAATCTGTCAGGGCTGAGAAGCTGATAGCTGACTGTCAAAGAAATGCCACTCTTGCTCTCAAGATTCAGTCCTCTCAAGTCAAAGACAAGAAGCTGAAAAAGAAACCACTTGAAGTCCAGGCTGCTCTTTTGAAAGAGATTGAAGAAGAGCGCTCAAAAGAACAAAGGGTCAGCGATAGCTTAGTCGAATGGTGTAAAAGCAAAAATCGACTATCGCTCTGACCCAATGAAGATCATAGTTTTTACTATCTCTGGGAAAAAAGAAAAAGGATCGAGTTTCTATCACTATGGAGATTACCAGAGAGGATGGAAGTTGCAAGGCCATGTTCGTGTCAAAGCTGGAAACCTTTGGTTATATGGAATGGCTAGAGTTCAAAGAAGCATTGAAGAAATTCAAATCAACCAGCAGAGGCTATGTCGAAGGCATCTTAGAAGTCCTCATCAACAGAGTCTCCACTGTGTTCAAAGTACCATCTGCTCTTCCTTCCAAACCAAGGCAATTCAAAAGGAAGCCTATCTCCTCCTCCTCTGAAAATGTCGCAGTGATCAGAAATGAAACCTCCATCAAATTTTCAAGAGAAGCTCTGTTCGGACCTCCTCCTGATCTTTCAGTTCTGGATCTATCTCTGCCTCCTGGTGGACCATTTGTTGCGGGACAAGTACTTGAAGAACCTTTTGGAATCTTCTTCAGAGATGACGAGGAACAACTCAGATTTCAATGAGTTTCTGAAATACCTATCTGTCCCCTCGGTCTTCTCAAGGATCTCATGTGCTTATGGTGTGATCTCTCTCCTGCTGCTGAGCAAATCAAATCGATCATTAGCCAAGAATCTTTAGAGCGAAGGCAAAAAGGAGAAGAAATACATGAGTATTTGATCAATCCTCCTAAACCCTCTTTAGATAGCTGATAGATTAGTTTTCTTTCTTGTAATCTATTAGTAAATCTTACAGTAGTTAGTACATCACTTGTACTTGTAATTTTCATACCTTGTAATTCTTTTCTTGAATTAATGAAAATTTCAGTGAAGTACTTAACTCCATCAGTACTGTAAAAGATCCCTCAAAATAGTAATTGGGACGTGTATGTTATGAGTTATGATTATTCCTTATTTTGAACTTTAAAAGTAATTTTCTTCAGTTACTTTGTCATTATCAAATAGGGGGAGATTGTTGATCCAAGATCTCTCATTGATTTGATAACGACCCTCTTTTATACTTAGTGAAAATTACGTTTAATATGTATTAGTGTTTCACCATCAGCGATCAGACTGAGTCTGTTCAGTTATCGCTGATAGTCCTTCTTACAAACATTCATATGTATTAGTGTTTCACTATCAGTGATCAGACTGAGTCTGTTCAGTTATCGCTGATAGGTCTGATGTAAATAGTAACGTAATCCCTGAAGACAAGTCTCGCGTCAACATATGTTCATAGCTGAATCGAAGACGAACCCACTGAACAAAGAGAAGTCTACTAGTGACCTGATGCGGATATCAGTGAAGAAAAGACAACTCTACTTATACGCGAAGGAACACGAGGAAAAGCTTCAGCGATAGCTGAACCTCTTTATATCTCTGAAGAAAGAGATATTCAGCGATCAATCGATCACAAAGCTTATGCCTCAAGTTTCCTTTTGTCTTACCTTGCACAACCAGTACGATGTGTCAGAACGGACATATCTCTACCATAAATCGTACAACAAATCTGTCACCTACAGTGTTCATGATATGGCCGAAAGCATGTCTCCCAAAAGTCAGACTACCAAAGCCAATCACTGAATGACACGTGTAAAGTACCCTGCCATGCATTTAATGCATAGGGTATAAATAGAAATATCTCCTCTCCATTTGAGGGTGTGCTCAATTCTGGAACCAATATAGAAACCTTTGTTTTCTATACTTCTAAAATCCCCTTTCTCTATATTCTTGTGCAACCATCTTAGTGTTTCTTAAGTTTGTTTAGATTGAGTCTGTCTTAATCTTATTCCGCAACAAACTTGTAAATTGTGTTTGATTTATCAATAAACAATTTATTAAACTTTAATTTTCTGAGTTTGTATTCAACCCCCCCCCCCCCTTCTACAAACTTGTTAAGCACCTCCGGGACCAACACTTTGTAGACATAAAATTTTCATATTGTTGTTTGAGAATTGCTTTCTGATTTCTCTTAGTGCTTTTGGTACCTGAAAACCTCTTCTCCAAGGCATTCCACAAGATTTTGGCATCAGCACAGTTGCAAAACTGATGTTGATATTCATTAGGAATTGCTAAGAGCAGATTGCTCAAGGCTTTCATCTCAGTCTGCCTCATCTTTCTTTCTCCATCAGTCTTTGGTGGAGGTCTCTTTCCATCTACTCCAATCTCTCCTACATTGGAGGGACCATTCTCAATTATGTCCCACATTGAGTAGTCTATAAGAAGTATATACTGCCTAATTCTGATTTTCCACATGTCAAACTCATTAGGTTTGAGCATGGGGACCTTTGAAACAAGAACACTGTCGTGTGATCCGTCCATGATGATTATTGATTTCTGAGTTCCTTTGCTCTGATACCACTTGACAGGATCGAAATTCAAAACAAGAATTTAAATAAACACTCAAAAACTTTGTTAAAGAAGTTGCGGAATAACACTTTAACAATAACTCAATGAAACAGTATATGAAATCAAATCACAAGTTATATTGAACTAACTTAATGATTACAACCAAAGCCTCAATCTGTTGAACAAGCTCAACAGACGTTCAATACTTCTCTAATGAAAGGATCACTAATTATCTTGAGGCTAATTCTCTCTTTGAAAACAAAAGACGTCTATATTATAATCTAATACATCTAGACTATATATACAAAACAACTTACAAGATAATTATTAAAGAAATAATAATCTTCAGAATACATTCCATGATTATCTTCAACTTCCTTGTCTTTCGCTTTAAGCAACCAACCAGCTTTATCATTATTAGCAGCATTAATCTTCCAGCAGTATCTTTATCTTCAGCAGTACTAACATACTAGCAGTAGTTTCCATCTTGCAGCACTAACTCTTCAAGCAATACAAACTATTACTAGCAGTAGTAATCTTCAAGTAGCAGTACTAATGTCTTCAGCAGTAGTAATCTTCAATACTTAGCAGCACTAACCAGACTTAGCATATTTCAGACCCAACAGTCTATCAAGGCCGATAAGTTGTTTGTTGAATGCCAAAAGGACGCCAATCTAGACTTTAAGGTATCACACAACTTGGTCACTGTCAAGAAGCTGAAAAAGAATCCAATCATAGTCCAAGAAGCCTTGTTGAAAGAAATTGAGGAGGAGGTACAAAGACCTAAAGAGGTCAGCGACTGTGAGCTTGTTTGGTGCAAAAAGAAGCTTTCTTATAGAGTTGACTAATACAAGATTTCTATCATAACCATATCAGGGAAGAGCAAGAAAAATTCAGTGACAGTGACAATGGAAATATTCAGAGTAGATGGCACTGTGAAGACAATGTACCTGTCAAAGGAAGCCAAGAACAGCTAGACAAAGGAAGCATGCCTCTACTTCTGACAACGATGCAGTGATCCGGAATGAATTGTCTATAAAATTCTCCAGAGATGTTGTCATTGGACCTCCACCAGACCTATCTACTCTATACTTATTACTCCCCCTGGTGGACCTTTTGAACCTGGGAAGGTGACAAGTCATCCCTATGGAATAATCTTCCTAGATGATGGTGACTTCATCAGATTGCAATGAGTCTCAGAGATTCCTCTTTGCCCTCTTGCACATTTGAAGGATATTCTCTATTGTTGGTGCGACGATTCAACATCAGGGATTCTCATCAAATCTCTCATTCTAAAGGAGGCAGCCAACCGAAGACAGAGAGGAGAAGAGATACCTGATCATATGATAAATGAAGAAGAATTCCAAGTCAAGGATGAACCGACTTAGCTGATAGATTATCTTTTCTTCTTGTAATCTTTTAGTTATACTTATAGTATTTATATATGACTTCACTTGTACTTTAAAATTTTCATATTCCCTGTGTAATCCTTTTTACGAATTAATGGAAATTTTCAGTGAAGTACTTTACTCCATCAGTACTGTAAAAGATCCCTCAAAATAGTAATTGGGACATGTATGTTATGAGTACTGATTATCCTCATATTTTGAACTTAAAGTAATCTTCCCATATTGATTTGTCATCATCAAATAGGGGGATATTGTTGATCCAAACTTTCTCAGTGATTTGATGATGACCCTTTGAAAACACTTAGTGAAAATTACATTTAATATTTGTATGTATTAGTGTTTCACCATCAGCGATTATATACTGAGTCTGTTCAATACCGCTGATGATCTCTGATGTATTTGTTAAATGTAATGCCTAAAGACAAGTTTCGCGAACAAAGACGTTCATCGCTGACATTGAAGACAAAGATGATAAACAAGTGACAAGTCTACTCATGATCTGATGCGGGTATCACTAAAACCAAGACAAGTCCACTCACATGACGAATCAAGAAGACAAACTTCAGTAATAACTGAATTTTGTTCAGACTCTCTGATAGAAGACTTCACCAGCGATCACTGATCATGAAGCTTACACTCCAAGGTTCATTTGTCTTAACCTTTGCACAAATAGTACGATTTGTCAGAAGAGACGTGCTTTTGTCCAAGATCGTACAACAACTTTGAAGACTGCATTGCATAAATAAAAAGGTTTTACTTCATTTTTTGTGTTGCCTTCTATCTTCTTATCTCTCAGTCTATCCTATAGAAACCCTTGCTTTCTATAAGTTTCTCAACCTCTCTCTCTCTTGTTCTAGTACAATCCACGTAGTGTTTCTCAAGTTTGTTTAGATTAGGTTTACTTAATCTTATTCCACAACAAACTGTAAATTGTAATTTGATTTATCAATAAACAATTTATTAAACTTTAAAATTTGTGTTTGTATTCAGACCCCCCTCTACAAACTTGTATATCTCCTTCGGGACCAACAGTACAACGAAATAAAATCCACTTACTCGATTACAAAAAGGTAATTGATTTCAACAAAGAAATGTTATATCTAAAATGCATCTCAATCTCTGTGGCAAGGAATTCACAGAAGATGACATTATTTATAACATTATTTCCACCTTTCATAGATATATGTATATATATATATATTAATGAACCAATATAAGTTGGAATGTAATATTTAGACAAACTCATCAACCTACTTCAAGTGGCTGAGAGACACAACAAGGTTCTTTCAAATAACAACACCAGATAGGTCGGGACAAAGAAATTACCCGAGATCAATAATAAAAGTGTTAAAGGTGGAAACAACTCTAAAGAATAGTAAGCGAAACACAATTTCTCACACGCGACATCTATATACCACGTGGACAAGACCGTGGAAGGGGTCAGGGTCATGACAATAGTGGGAAGGATTTTCCAATCCTTGGAGCAGGGATACAACTACTGCGCAGTTGATATTGGATAGTCAAAGAAGAAATACATTAATTACCAATCATTTAAAAAAAGGAACAATATCATATCTAAGATTGGTTGAGTATAATTTTATTTGAATGTGTTTTAAGTATCAAATCAATTGCTTATGCAAATATACACCCAAGTTTATAACCATTATAGATGTAAAAAAAATACATCAAAACAAATACAAAACTCTCAATATTCTCTGTTCCGTATAGGAAAGTATCAAAGAGAACTTTAGTTTTCGTAGGATATTTCACACAATCTAAAGAGATAGACTAATATCTATTCATTCAACCAAAATACTTAGGCGATGTACTGTCATTTTCTTATTGGTACAAGATTAATAGTCACTAAAACACTATATTAATATAAACCTTGTTAATTCGTATCAACTGGAAATCATAATATAAGAATGGAAATGGGTATATGTACTTCAACTCTAATGATATGAAAGGAACATATATTAGAGAAAATAACGTGTCAAATTAGTAGATTATCTAGGTCATTAAATCATATTTTGTCACCAATAAAGAACTTTGGAACAATGACACATATATGTTTCAACATATATACCATGGTCATGACATAGTGATCGTGTATCACAAAATACACATAGACACATTCTCTTTCAAGTGAAAAACAAAATGAGGCAAATTGCAACTATTGACTTCTACAGCATAAGAAACAACGCCACCATCATAATATGCTCTCTCGAATACCCAAAACATTTATATACCCTGATCCTTAGCCAAGATAGGAACGAGACCATTCTAGTGCTAAGGACATAATACAAAAATATTCCATTCTTAAAACGAATACAAGATGATATTTATGGACATAAACATCCAGAATGCATGCCATTAAAGTACTTTATGGTTATGGTTTCGACACGATGAATGCATGTCGTATTATTGTCCACATAAAATGTTGAACTCCTAGCACTAGCTATACATTTAAGGGCTCACCGCCCAAGATTATCTCATCAAGTCTACATGACTTGGAATGTTGGAGAACTTACATCATAAGGATTTGATGATTATTGCGTGTGTATAGGGATCAATGTAGAGTTTTCTATACCCCATGTGTATATATAAAATGGTCTCATAGAAGTTGTTATCAAAAGAATATAGATGGTATCTAGGGTATTGGTAATGCGCACCAATTTACCCACATCTACCTGGGGTTATGCAACTATTATATGCAGTTTTTTCATTTTTAGACCAACTACTAGCTAACCGGCCTCATGCGTACCAGTTGGTAAATGGATATAAGCCTGATATTTTACATTTATGCATGTTTGGTTGTGTAGTATATGTGCCAATTGTGCCCCCATAATGCATCAAAATGGGTCCTTAAAGACGATTCGGTATATGTTGGATATAAATCCCCAACAATTATCCGCGAATTAGAATCCTTGACTAGTGATCTCTTTACTGCTAGATTTACGGGTTGTCACTTTGATGAGACAGTCTTCCCATCACTAGGGGAAGATAGCAAAAAGGATTTTCCATGGGAACGATAGGAAGTGTCATTAAATATTCCCAGTTCATCTCATTTTGATTCCCAAAACCTTCCAATATAATGTTGAAGTCAAATGAATCAGACTTGATACCTGATACGTTTAATGTTATTCCAAAAGTGACAAGATCACATATACGAGTTGCAAATATATTCGCAAGGTCAAAAAAACAAGGGCACAACGTAGATGGAAAGTGCATTCCAATCACACATGGTGGAGTTGTTGTTGTGGTCGTAGCTCCCAAAAGGTAAAGGGGGAAGCTATTTGGTTCGATAGATACTCATCTACAGGAAGAGAAGAGTAAAGCACAACTATTTATCATCAATACATATATCTCTCATGAGATTGTCTCTAATTAAAAGTATGTCTATGAATCATCACTGGAGGACGCTCCGAAGTTAATATTGATTCCAGATATCAAAGAAATCTCAAATGAATTATGAGAGTGCATATGAGTCGATGGACAGATCATACATACTCATTGATGATATATTCGTATATGCTATTTCTCATGAGATGATAGAGCACATTGAGATCGAACCATGCTCAATTGAATAATGTCAACAAAGAGCAAATTGGACTACATGAAAGAAGTAATCCATGAGAATTATAGTATTTGACAAATGAACAGGTATTTGGTTTGTAGTGCTAACCCACTGTAAGACATAGATAAATCATTTGTCATAAAACGTAATGAGAATAACTAAGTCATAATGTATGAGGCTCTCCTTTGGTGCAAGGTTTCTCATAATGCCCTTGATTGACTACGAGAAGACTTACTCTCCCATGATGGACATTATAACGTTCTGCTAATTAATTAGCCTAGTAGTTTCCAAGGACTGGAAATGTCGCTCGTGAATGTGGTTACCATATATCTCTACGAGGATCTAGATTCAGAGATATATAAAAGTGCTTGATGATATTACATGTTAGAGCACTGATTTATTGGATTCAAGATCATAAAGATTGAAGACTAAAGTTCAAGAAGTCAAAGCTGAGAAAGTCAACTCTCAAGTGAAAGTCAAAGTCATTTAGTAATAAAGTCAAAGTCAACATATTGTAATTGTAATTTGTTTCTTTGTATTTGTATGGAGGTATAAATACCTTGGTGTCTTTGTAAGATGTGTGTATGTCATTTGTGGTAAGAATTCAGATTAGAGAGAGAGAGAGCATATTAGAGAAGAACAGATTTAGAATATCATTCTAGTGAGAGAGTAGTGAGAGAATGTTGAGTTTGTAATACTTGTGATTTTTATCAATGACATATGACTACGATTCATGATTGTTTTTGTTTATGATTAGAACTTGATAAGTTTGGGAATAACAATTGGTATCAGAGCAAATCCATTTGAAATCAAATCAAGAGCAAATCCAATCCATAAGTTTGGGAATAACAATTGTTCATCGACTGTGGAGATCGATTTTGATTTTGTGTTTGTTTTTCGAGTTGTAATCGTTTAGGTTTTGTTTGTTGAGTATAATCGATCGAGTTTGTATAGGTAATTTCACGAATTGCACTGTATTGGTTATCAATTTTGATGTTTTTGTCAAGTTTTTGTACACGAGTTCAAAAGCACTGTATCATCGATCAATTTGTATTTTGAACGTTTGTATTTGAAATTCTTGCATTGTAATATGTTATAATATTGAAATCGAGCATCCCTACAAAGTTTCAAGTCAATTGTACAAGGTTTGGATCGAAATCTGTGAGAAAAGTTGGATTTTTGGACGATATTCTGAAGAACGTGCAAGATCCATCAAACGCGCAAGTTCATCGCAAGAACGCGCAAGCTGAAGAAATTGGTTTTTGGACAAAACGCGCAAGGCATTATCTGCGAGTTCTAGAAACGCGCAGATCAAGGTATGCGAGTTTGAAATTTGGGAAAAAGTTTCTAAGTGTTGAAACGCGCAAGTAGACCTTTGCGAGTTTTCCAAACGCGTAAGACTAAGCGTGCGAGTTTCTAAGGAACAGTAGTCTGCGAGTTCATTCGGTCTGCGAGTTTGCCAAAACACGCAAACCTTTGCGTGCGAGTTTCACAAACACGCAAGCTAAAGCCTGCGAGTTTTTCAGTGAATAGTGACTTGCGAGTTTCAAGCTTCTGCGTGTTTTAAGCTTCTACAGTGATTTGCGAGTTTCAATACTTAGACAAAATTTTCAAAACTGTAACATAGCCTCTAAATGTCAAAAAAAAATTCTCTAGGGGCACTGCCCCCATACCCCCGCGCTAAGTCTGCGGAGGGGGAACAAAGTTCTTATTGTGATCAAAGTTTCTGAATTTCTAACGATCATTTTTCAAGTTCTTTTTGTAACAGATAATTCAAGATGGGATATTTTTTTGATGATGATGAAATGAAGATTGAAAAGCTCAAATTAGAGAACACAAATCTTGCTTCATCTGTTGAATTCTACTCAAAGAGGTCAAAGAGATATTCTGATGAAAGGAAGA
Source organism: Arctium minus (assembly GCA_954870635.1). Taxonomy (NCBI): domain Eukaryota; kingdom Viridiplantae; phylum Streptophyta; class Magnoliopsida; order Asterales; family Asteraceae; genus Arctium; species Arctium minus. Next base: position 35,724,972 of record OX941080.1, on the reverse strand, counting down.
TACTGAGAGAAGAAGTCAGTGCATTAAATACCGTTAATGAAGATCTTCTGAAACAGACTTCTGGGATGAATGATGAAAAGATACTGAGTCTAGAAGCTGAGAATAAAGAGCTAAAAAGAAAGATCTCAGACTTTGAAGATCAAATTGCCCAGATTCAACAAGCATCTGTTGAAAGTTATGTGAAGAAAGCTAAGGATTTAGAAAGTTTGAATGAAGAACTTAATAGAAAGATTTTTGTTCTGGAGAAAAAGATGGTTGCAGAAAGATCTAATTTTGAGACTGAAAAGAAAAGGTTTGCAAAGAAATTTTCAGAATTTTCCAGAAAATGTGTTGAAGAGAAGAAGAAGGTTGAGCTTAAATGCATTAAGCTTTCTCAACAAATCTCTGATTTTGAGAAAGTAATCATTCTGGAAAGGGAAAATTTTGCCAAAGAGAAGAAGTTAATAGAGCAAAAGAATGTTGGATTCTTTAAAGAGATATCATATGGAAGAAAGAATGTTGAGAACGGATTTGAAGAAGAAAGAAATCTCTTTGAGGAAGAAATCAAGAAGCTTACTGACAAGATATCTGAACTATCTGAAAGTCCTCTTAAAGAGAAGAAAACGAAGTCTGAATTAGAGACGAAGATTCACCTTCTCGTCAAAGAAAGAGACAGTTTATCTTCAAAGATAAAAGAGCTTGAAAAGATTGTTTCCAAGGTGGTGGTGACTGAGCAAACGACTCCAAAGTAAAAAATCCACACACCTAGAAATAGTTCAGTTGGTTGTAACAAGCCAGCCTCAAGCTCACATTTGAAAACTGTTTCTTCAAGAAGGTCAGTTAAATCATTTGATCAGATTCGTACAACTAACATTTTCTATGATCGGAAAATAGATGGTTCAGGTACACACAGGAGAAGAAGGAGATATAATGAAGAGAAGCTGGTATGGAAAGTAAAACCAGTAGATGAAGAAAAGTATGATGAGAAGAAGGAAGATAAGAAAGGAAAGAAGACATGTGTACATGAGAATAAAGCCAAAAAGAACAATGTGCGAAAAAGTAAACCTGATCATGTCTACTCGAGAGATCAGTTAATCAGGTTTTCAAGTAAGAAATCTTATTGTTCTTATTGTCGTACACATGATCATGTTCACAAATCTAGTGATCATTACTGGTATGGTTCTTATTCAGTTACTCCCATTCGAACTGCAACTAACATATATGGACCCAAATACCAGTGGGTGCCAAAACGAAAGACTGATTCTGTGTTGCAGGCACCTCAAGTCAAGGGGGAGTAAGAGAATTAAGGCTTCTAAGTAAATCAACTTAGGACCCGTACTTCAACGAAGTTTGACTTCTAAACACAAGAGTTTAGGACTCGCTCTTCAATGATGAAAAAAAAATGCTACTACCGGGCTGATAAGAGAGTGTACTCAGATACTCGAATGAGGAAATCAACCGTCAAGGGGGAGTACATTATTTTTTTCTGAACATTATGCATTAGAAAGATATGACGAACTACATTCCAGAAGGAGTTGTAGATCTCTATCATGTGCTTTTCACTGATAAATTTCTTGATGCATAATTTCAGGGGGAGTAAAGGTGATGACTTCTGATTACTTATGATCAGAACTCGTACTATAATCGTTTTACTGCTTTATGTCTTTTAATTTTCAAATAAATTTTGTGAATAAAGTTGCTTTGACGTGACTTTGAGACTTTTGCAGAATGAGAGAAGCTATCAAGATCATATCTTTATGACTTTAGCTGACTTTATGAGAATTAAGATTGAGCGAAAAAGTAAATTTCTTATCTTAATCTCAAATGTATCTAAAAGAAGGACAACTTTCAGATATAGAAAAACATGTTCTTAAATGTTCAAACCACTTCCCCATTCTTAAACAGATTTCATGAATTGGAAGTGTGATTTTAAATGTTTTCATTTTATTTGTGCTTAAATGATTACAAACCGTGTGTTTCCAAAGATAAATACTTGTGTATTGTCTTTTCTATATACTTTCAAGTATTCACACACACCGGTTTGACTTTTTGTTCAAAATGTTCTTACCATGTCTCAAATTTGACACATATTTTTCGTGGGTAAGACACCCCGCTTGTACTTCAAAGAATTTTTTAGCGTAATTTCATTTCGAAACGTCATTTCAAGAATGTCTATATTTTGGTTCGTATAGACAATATATGTTATTCTTGACAATAAGTTTTGATTGTTATATCATTCGTTTCTGATCATTTTCATACAATGTCAGATTTTCAAACAAGTCTTTTGCATTCATGTTCATTCATTCAATATACTTGTTTGAAAATACTTCCATGTTTCAAAATGCTCATATCTTCATGATTATATTTTGAGCATACACATATCTGACTTGTATTTGAGCTTTAACTGTTTCAAATTAAACCATATTGAGCAACATTTGCTTCATAGGAATATGGGTTCTTTGTGCTAGGACTTAAATGAAAACTTCTATGGATTCACGATTACCAGTGATTTCCTACCCAAGAAGTTAATCCATAGTGATTGAATGTGAGGAGTCTAAAACAAATGAGTGTGGGATGTGTGTTGAGGTAAAATGTAAAAGAGATTTTGGTTAGATGTGAACTTAAATGATTAAAAGAAAGAGGGTGTGAGATCAGAGTAAAAGAATATCAAACCCTGCACCAACTACTTTCTGAGCTGGGCAGCCACATTACTAATGCTTCACAATTCTTGGTGAACGTTATTGAAATAGGCAACTAGCCCATGCCAACTCTTGAAAATACCCCCACTAGCTACTCATTTTCTTCTCAAAAAGAAAATGTTTCATATTTTAAGGGGACGCAGCATATAATCTATCTGGTCTTCATTTGGAAAATCTGGATATTGAAAAAGAAGGAAGTCTGCCCCACCTTCGCACTTCAATCATGCACATTGAGTCTGTGTTTATCTATTGTTGTCTCAGTGGTTTACACAATGTTGAGCTTTTATAAAAGCAATCATCAAGTGCTTAATTCTTTCTATCACAAGCACGAACACACAAAGAATTCGTTTCTTTGTCATAACATTCATAGAAATTGACTTTGTGGTGTTTCGATGATTGAATGGAAGCCCTGGGGGAGTGAACATCAAAAATCTCCTTTCCAATGTGTATTCGTTACACACAGTGACTTCGTGTTACTGACAGGCATGTTAACTGATTCATTTGTTGATTCAGGTGTTATCTTCCTATTTTGTCTGGATTTGAAAAGATCTAGATGGTGACCTGACAAGTGAATCAGAGGCTCTTGACAGATCAGAATGGTCAAAGACATTTGTTGGGAAAGTTTTGATGATATTGATTCTCTAATCATCAAAAAGGGGGAGAAGATAAAGTTTGAAGAAATGTCCATTACAAGTATTTGTTTCAAGAGATGTTTGAAAAGGAAAGTTTAATTCAAGATATGGTAGAGATGTTCAAAATTTGATTGAACTGAGAGACTTTGAAGATTATTTGTTGTAGCAAGTCGTACTAAATCTGAAGATAATTTTTTTCTGAAGTTTGAAAGAGTATTGTGATAGTTCTGAAGAGATTATTGAAGATTGTTTCTACCATCTTTGGGAGAGAATTTTTCTGAGACTTATCAAAGAGGAATTTCATAGTGTTAAGGGGGAAATTGTAAATCATGTTTGTATCAAAGGGGAGATTACAAGAGAAGATAAAGGTTGATCAAAGGGGGTGTTATTTCAATCGAGCTTAAAGAGAGAAGATCGAATTGCTAAATCTTTTAGTAATGATCTTGATCCAAAGGGGGAGATTGTTAGAGCATAGATTTATTGGATTCAAGATCATAAAGATTGAAGACTAAAGTTCAAGAAGTCAAAGCTGAGAAAGTCAACTCTCAAGTGAAAGTCAAAGTCATTTAGTAATAAAGTCAAAGTCAACATATTGTAATTGTAATTTGTTTCTTTGTATTTGTATGGAGGTATAAATACCTTGGTGTCTTTGTAAGATGTGTGTATGTCATTTGTGGTAAGAATTCAGATTAGAGAGAGAGAGAGAGAGAGAGAAAGAGCATATTAGAGAAGAACAGATTTAGAATATCATTCTAGTGAGAGAGTAGTGAGAGAAAGTTGAGTTTGTAATACTTGTGATTTTTATCAATGACATATGACTATGATTTATGATTGTTTCTGTTTACGATTAGAACTTGATAAGTTTGGGAATAACATTACATTACCAAAATCAAGTTCTAAACCACAAAATGCATTTGTAATAAAATTAAAATGCTCACTTTATAAATTAAAGCAATCTATGCGGATGTGGTATACCCTTCTAAGTGAATACTTGATTGGGAGAGGATATATATATATATATATATAGGAAAGATAAATTGGTCCCTTACGTATTTATTTAGGAAAACAAGTTCCAAATTTTCAAAGTAGCTTTATAAGTCGATGTTATGATCATAATAGACACTCTTGATGAAATAAGAGAAACCACAAGCTACTTGAAATCTAAATTTGAGATGGAAGATCTTGGGAAAACTTGGTTTTGTCTAGCTATTTGAGCTAGGACACCGAGTTTGTGAGATATTAATTCACCGATCGCATGTGTCTAGAAAATAATCAGGCAATTTAATATGGACAAAGCGCATCCGGCTAGCACTCCTATGATCGGTCAAAGTGTTGGATATAAGGAAAGATCCATTTCTTCTAAAGGATGATGACAAAAAAGTATTAGGAGCTGGAATTCCCTATCTAAGTACAATATGCACATTATCGTACTTAGCACAATACATTTGACCGTATATTGTATTCTTAGTGAACTCAAGCCACTGACATGGGCTTATACTTTCCCTATAGAAAAAAAAATGGGATTGATAATGGAACTTCAATACCTACTTATAATCTAAGTAGCAAAAGTACTAGCTTTATAGAAAAACACCAAACAATGTCTTCGTATGTCTTTGTTGATATTAGGTATGTGTCTGACCTATACAAAGATTGTTCCTAAATTGGATAAGGAATTACCGCACGGAACACTCTACTTGCTTGGAAGTAAGCTAAGCAAACCCTTGTAACTACCTCCTTGAACTATACTAAGAATATTACTCTCCATAAGATAATTATATAATGTATATGATTAGGACTATCATTACACATATTGGAGGAACTAGTAATTTTGAGTTCAACAATATCCTAACGCATATATGGAAATAATGCATCATGTAAAGAAATGAAAGTAAGATACATCAAGGGTGATAACACAAAGGATATTCTGCTTAAATTTCTATACATTCAGCAATAACAAACTCTCCTCTAGATTCAAATGAATCGTGTAAGATGCTAGGAGAACGTGACATATTTGTTTACCAAATCATTACCTAAAACCATATTTGGGAAACCTGTAGTAAGTATTAAAATGCAAATGTTTTCCAAACTCCCTATATTAATGTGAAGTCAGGGGGAGTAATAGACAAAAGGAGGTGTTTACTAAACATGTATTATTAATGAGTTGTGCTCTTTCCTTCGCCTAAGGTTTCAATTTTCCCACTGGGTTTTGTTCCTTGGTGCAAGGTTTTAATGAGGCAACGATTAATAAATCATCTTGTTTTCTAAATCTTTTGATTGATGTACAAATCAAGAAAGATAGTAGACTAAAGGAATTGTTTATTGGTGCCTTGTACTCTTTCCTTGGTCTAAAGTTTTTATTTTTCCCACCGGGTTTTGTTTCTTTGGCGTAAGATTTTAATGAGGGAAGAACTATGCACCATCACTCATTTGACTCGGCACAAGGGGGACTGTTGAAGGATTATGTGTCATCATCAAAAGAAGTGATTGAAAGAATATTTTCCTAGTATTAAAATTTATCATAAATGAAATTTTCCTTTCTTTGTAAACTCCTCCCTATTTAAAGGGCTTATGATTAATGAGAATTACATATTTCATTCTCTATATTTATTGTTGTTCTATCCTGTTTTTCCTATAACATATATCTAATTATAAGTTATTATAAAAACTCCCTTTTGAATCGAAATACCCACGAACAAAGGCTTGATCTTCTTAATTTCATGTTCCACCGTGATTTCTCCACGTTAATCGTCTCCAATATCAGTTGAAAGGTCGCCCTATGTCACCCAATATCACCCCTTGACATTACTCTTGAAGATAGAAGGGGTCATGTTCCAAACCCTAACTGAAAATTGACCTAAAAATATTTCCAGCTGCCAACGTTAGTTGTACCGTGAGTTAACTCGCTGTATAGAATTCTGAAACTCACTTGACTGCCCAACTAACTTGATAACTCACGCTAGCCACTGTTTTTGGCTATATCTTATTCGTTTTAGCTCCAATTTTGCTCCGGAAAAAACCGTTGGACTCGTCTTTTAATTCTTTATCCAACAAGACTATAAAGTCTATAATTTAAGCATAAAATATCATATTTCTTCTATTTATCTTGAAAGATTGATTTATGTACAAACTTGAAATAAACTGTCAGAAACACGTTTCTTTTACTTTGATATCGGCAAAACTACACGGAGAATGGTGCAAGAATAAGGCCAAAAATGTCGTTATCACGTGCGTAGGGGGGCGTTTAAGCTCAGACCATTAAACTTGTGTATAAACATGTGTTCTACGGACACAAATGTAGCTCGAGGTCAACCAGAAAAGTTCAATTTGAGTTTTGCCAAATTTCCTTTTTTTAAGTTTAGATATAAATGCATATTTAACCCTTTGATGCATGTGTCGTTAAACACACAACAAGGTTTAAGTTTATAAACCTAACTTAATCCAGTAAATGGGTAAGTTGGGTATCGTTTTTTCAGGGAGTCAGTGGTTAAACTAACAATTTGTGTTAAAACCGAATGCACGTATGTCACAAAGATTGACTTCTCAATTAATCAATTAAGCTCAATGATAACCTAATGAAAAACGAAAACTACTTGATACAAATGACATTACTTCAAAAACACGGAGTTAGAGAGTTGCATTATATGAATAAAAATCAAAGCTTTACCACTAAATGACTACTAACAACCAAAACGGTCCCTAAATCATTATCTGAAACTTTACTGGCTAACAAAAGTCAAAACCAATATCACCACAATTTCCATCTTTATGCTAACCAACATATTCATCTGAATCGTCGACAAAGCAGTTTACTTGATGAGAAAACTAAAGTTCTAACACAATAATCACGTAAAAAACTGTCTGAATAGAAAAGAAATAAACATAAGACCTTCAACGAAATCCAACAGTACTTCAACTTTGTAAGTACATAAAAAATCTAAACCAACCATTCCGGAAATAATAACAAAAATAAGAACAAAAGCACTTAAAGTTCACCAATCGTAATCTTTTGTGTCCAACTAAAACAAACACGAATTAAACTATAATAAGAAAACCAAGTGAAATAGTCTGTTGAAAACAATATGTCCATAGTCCCTAAGTTGTTGAATTTCACTTGAGTCCCTCCTTTTACTGTTGTGTAATACTCCAAAACCAACCCGAAACGACCGAAGTGTACTTGATTGGGTAAAAGAAAAAAACACAGCATCATCAACCTTAGTTCGTGAAGTTCTCGTTGCCACCGAACAGCTCTAATCGGACCTCTCTTTGAGTTTGCCGAGTCCCAATTGAATCTAGAAAATTAACAGCCACTGTGATGTCTTCTTACTTGAACGAACACTCAGAAACGAGACCCACTGGCTGGTGATTTCCACCCGCGAACCCCCTTTGAATATGCCCCAAAATTCGTATCTCCAACCTCCCCAAAATTTCTCCCCCATATGTAGATTGAGGCATCCCCTTTAATAAGTGTTGGCACAATCAAATCCCTCCACAAAAGAAAGTCAATCCCCTTTTTCTATCTTTTGATTTTGTTTCCTTCACTGAACCCCATGACCGTAAAGTCTCCTCTTTTTATTCTAACTCATGGCAACCATATATGAAATAAGGAGCATTTTAACCAAAGCCTGGAGTCCATGTCCAATATTCTTTTTTTTTTATTTGTTGTCCAGAGAAGCCCACGTTCCACTAACTTGGTATTTTAATTGTTGGGTTTTTTTTCTTTTATTTTGTTGCTCTCATGACATGTAACATGGATAGATGTCGTTAGAACTTGTACCTTCAACTTTTCTTTTTGTTCAGCATTGTCGTTTCATCTTCGAAATCAGTTTCGGCTCAGATACATTCCAAATTTGCAAAAACTCAAAACTCCAAAGTTGTAGGTACTTCTGTTATCTTTTTAGATCATTTTGAATTACCTTAAACAAAACTCGGACGAGTAAGATATGGTCAAAACACCACAATCGCTCAAATCTGTCAAAAATCATCGTTTTGTTCTTTTTCGCTCAAAATTGTTCCAAACCTATAAAAATATAAAAACGCATTAATGTAGTTCGGTTTTATCATTTTAGTACATTAAAGAGGGAAGATTTTCGAGAAAATAAAGTAAAACTTAGCGACCAATCAAAACACCCCACACTTAAACATTGATTGTCCTCAGGCAATAAAACTGTTTATTTCAGCAACTCAAGAATGGTGAAGTCAAACTCTTTAGAACTCATAGCATGTCATAAATATGGGATAAGTCAACCATAAACCCTTTAGCACATGCATACTATTTCGAGAAATAACATGAATTGATCTGGTAAGCTCTCACTAAGGATAAGATTCACTCAATCACTCACGTGTTTTGGGTTATGTGTTTCGCTCGAGACATCCGCACATGACTGGTACTCTACCATAGGCTTGCAAAAGTTCTCATTCTCCACCGCTGGAAGTGCATGCAAGATACAAATCAAAAGGTCATTTTCAAGAATTGTAATGGTGACAACGGGTAAGGTGGGATAACTTACGGTGAAGTGACTTTGAAAACCTTTAAGACTAAGGGACCATTGTGAGCAATAAACCAAGAGCTTGTCACATTGTGGTTCTCTTTGAAACCTTCGAGCATTTTTCGCTTCAATAACTGCAAGCCTTTATTCATTCTTTATTCTTTTCTCCCCTTTTTTCACATGGGTCATATAATGGATTTTAAACCCCTTCTTCATGCCACATTTTTCTTTTGACTAATTTATTTTTCCTTTCATTTTTCTTTTCGATTTTTTTTCTTTTCTTTTTCAAGGCTTTGCTTTCTACTTTTTTCTTCTTTTGAGACCACAACTTCAAGGTATTAACAATATAGCTCATTGGTCTAATGTCACACCCCTACAGTCTTAAGGTTGGGTAGGTAATGTTTGGCTTTTGTGGCTTGTAACATAGGCATGTCAAATGAACGGGTTTGTAGGCTCAAAATGGTTAATCAAGTGAATTGCATCTTCAGGGTAAGCTTTTTGGCTAAAAGTGGTAACATTTACATCAAAAATGGCCTTTATCACTTTTGTATGCAAACATGGCTATAATGCAATCTTGAAGAGAATGGATGCAAGTTCTAGAGAGACAAATGCACATGAGGTGTAATACACACATGAAGTGAAACGAGACTAATTTGGATGTTTTAGTCATAAGGCTTAAATGTTTCACGGGTTAGATGTGCTCACCCAATCAATCAATGCTAGTTTCAAATAGAAAGACATACCAAGTGGTCTTAGGTGACTAATCAACCGATTCATTAGTGTTATATGTTCCATAGAGTCTAACAAGAAGTTTTTCATTATGCTCATGTATGTAAAAGAATCATTGCCCTAGAACAAATTAATTACTTAAGTTTTTAACAACCCACACTTTTAGATTATGCAGTGTCCTCAATGTATGCAATTATGCTAAAGAGAACACATATAAAGATGAGAGGAACAGAAAACTCCCTGGCTGTCCTTCAATACATGAGTGAGTGCGGTGTTGATGTAAGCTCTGATTTGTATGGGAATGTCAGACTTTGACGATTTGTCTGCACTTTCATGTTAAAACACAAAAGCTCGGGCCAACTTCGTTAAAGCACAATAGAGATTAAGTAGCAATCAATCAGAAAATTTCCAAATTTTCCCCCTCCCCAACTTCGAGATATGCATTGTCCTCAATGTTGTAAAGTAGGACTCAATCAAGACGGATTTTAGGCTCCAAGACAGATAAACAGATAACACAAAGAGCTAAACATAAAAAAAACAAGCTAACTAGTCCTCATTTTCGCAGGGAAACGCGATTGCACTTAGCATGTACAACAAGCCTTTTAAACCCCTAGGTTCCTCCTAGTGGACGAGTGAAGTTTTGTGAGGGTTTGCAGTGAACATACCCACAAAGTTCATTTAACTACGACTCAATTAATTGACTCGATTTTAAAGCAAGCAAACAAATAAAAAGCAATAACGCAAATATACCGATAAATGGAACCGGTCCTATGACTAAGAGTCGTGTACCGGATCGACAAAAGTTGTGGTCTCCAAGAGATAGCCATCGTGATCTCTAGGGGTAATGTATGGCTTCAGTCTTTCTCGTCCTGAATTGTGATAGCACCGTGTAGGAACACCTCTTCCACAATGTATGGGACATACCATCTAGACCTCAGCTTCCGTGGGAATAATTCCAAACGAGAGTTGTATAGCCACACTTTCATCCCTACATGGAACGAATTTTACGATATGTGTCTATCATGAAAATCCTTAGTTCATTCCTTGTATATGTGGGAACTCTCGTATGCATACCGTCTCAATTCCTCTAGCTCATCTAACTCGAGTCTCTGATGGTCATCGGCTTCCTTCAAGTCTAGGTTCAGCTTCTTGATTACCCAAGAAGGTCGGTGCTCCAACTCGACTGGTAGATGACAAACTTTTCCATACACGAGTCGATATGGAGACATGCCTATGGGTTTCTTGTATGCGGTACGATACACCCATAACGCATCCTCCAATCGACTCGACCAATCCTTCCTATCAGGTCTTACGGTCTTCTCCAAAATATGTTTGATTTCACAATTTGTAATACCCAGTTTTATTATAGTTGTAAATATCTTAAATCTTTACAATTAATGTTATGCATTTTAATTCTTTTGTATTTCATCATAAATAGGTCCAATATAAAGATATTTACATACACATGTTGAAATTTTATTGGCAACATTAAAAGGGGATAATTCGAAAGTTGGAAAATATCTTTGTTAAAAACAAAGAAAATATATATGTTGATATAAATAATTAGAAAAGTTTAAAATGAAAAAAAAAAGTTTATATATATATAATGAAATTGTTTCATGAAATTGTATAATTCGATGAAATTGTTTCATATAATTCTTTTATTGATGAAATTGTTGCATATATTTGTGTTTTTTATGTGAAATTGAAAAAGTTTCATCAGACTGCGAAAATACATGAAACAATTTCATCAGAATGAGAAAAATAGATGAAACTACATAAAAAACACAAATATATGAAACAATTTCACTAACAAAAGAATTATATGAAACAATTTGATCATATTAAACAACTTTATGAACCAATTTCATTAATTTAACCAATAAAACTGACGGTTTCTAAAGTTTCCAATCTAATATGGTTTCTAATTGAAACCACCTCATATATATATATATATATATATATATATATATATATATATATATATATATATAGAGAGAGAGAGAGAGAGAGAGAGAGAGAGAGAGGGTGGGTTCATACGAGAACGGTATCTATTTAAGAAAACAAGAAAAAGATCGGTACATACAAAATCACATGTGATTCACGTACAAAATCACATGTGATCCCGCGACTTCGCATGCGACTTGAAGCCGCGGGAAAAGTTGCCCGTGTCCCATTTTTCCGGGTTAATGCCGAATCACATGTGATTTTGTACATGATTGTTGTTTTTCTTGTTTTCTTAAATAGTTAGCGTTCTCGTTTCAATCTTTCTATATATATATATATATATATATAGAGAGAGAGAGAGAGAGAGAGAGAGAAACTCATTCATTTGCTAACCACGACATTGGTGTTAACCGTGCTAACCGATCTCATCTGTTGATTGTTAACATCTATGGTCCACAATAAATCAAATTTTCAATTTAATTATTAAAATTTAGACGGTCTGGAATTTTTTTTGCATATGAGCACAAGGGTAAAAAAGTAAAAAAAAAAACAATTTTAAGTATAAGGAAACACCACGTGTTACCAAAATACAAGGAGAGAAATTAGGGATTACTCTCAAAATCGATTGAGAGTAAAATCAATGGAATGCTATATCTTTCTCTCTCTTCTCATCGCTCTCTCTCTCTCTCTCTCTCTCTCCACCATCACCTTTCTTCTCTTCCGAACAACCATCAACGCCAGTCGCCGAAAAATCGTCTACCGCCGGAAAACGTGGAGCTACAGTTGATCGGAGAGACGCTACAGCTGATATCCGCTTACAAAACCGAGAACCCGGAACCGTTTATCGACACACAGGTGGCAAGATACAGAAGCATGTTCACTACAGAAGTTCGATTTTGGGGTTTCAGATCTCCCCCCCCCCTCTCTTTTCGACCCCTGGTGAAACCCCATTCTCTACCAAAGTTTGATTTTGGGGTTTCAGATCGGAAGTTCGATTTGGGGTTGAACAGATCTAAAGTTCGATTTTGAAACCATTGTTTTTTAAATCTATCAGAGTTCGAACAGAGCGAATCAATGTGCTTATGCACATAAGCCTCTAAATGTAATAATTAATATTTGCACTTGTGCACATTCTGCAATTATGCACTGTGTGTACTTCTGCACAATCATAGTTTTACACATATGCACATTATGCACTTCTGAACATATGCACACTCTGCACGGTATGCACTTTTGCACAGTCAAAATAATGCACTTTTGATTTTCTATACTTATCAACTTTCTGAACTTCTGCACAGTATACACTTCTGCACTTTGTGCACTTTGTGCACTTATGCATAGTTTATGTGCATTCTGCACTTATGCACTTGTGCACGGTTTATGTGCAATTCTACACATTATGCAATAAATTATAGACAAAAATCATGTATATTCTTCATAATTTAAAAAAATTGTCAAAAAAAGAATTACAAAAAAAAAATTAAATAACTACCATGAATAAATAAGAGAAAATAAGGAAATAAAATAATGAGAATTCCATGATTAAATATGAGAGAAATAAGGAAAGAAAATAAGAATATGGATATTAATATAAAATACCAAATTTACCCTTTTATTCATTATGAGGCGTGTACATCTATAAAAAAGAATACTCTAATTTGATTGGCTAATAATTGGTTAGCATGGTTAACACCAATGGGTTGGTTAGCAAAAGAAGGGACCCTATATATATATATATATATATATATATATATATATATATATATATATATATATATATATATATGTATGTAACCAACGTGTATATATATATAAATATAATTAAATATTATTAATATTTTTTTATTATTTTTATTTAAACAGTTTTATTGTTTTACTCAAATTAGTTAGTCATATGAATTTTTATGAAATGCGACTAATATACTTTTGAAATCAATGATTTGTGACGATCACAATTGAAACTTTCAGATTCAAAAACCGACAAAGTTTAATCTATAGGACTATTTATATATTAAATATATAGTTTTTATTAATTTTAACGCTCAAACGGAGTTAAAACTTATACAAGACATAAATTTTTGGACTCGGTGATTTACAGAGATTGTAATAACGCTTTCAAATTCGAAAAAGAATAAAGTTTTTATTTTAGGGTCACTTGAGCAAAATGATAGAAATGTGTCATTTATGGATAATCGAAATATCGGATTTATACCAAATTTTATATTTTAATACGTTGAAAAATCTAGATACCGTAAATATCAAAAAGATCAAAATATAACTATGAAAATTTGTACAGCTTCGAAAAAGGCATAGCAATAGCATGCCTATGGATAGGTATTATCGAATAGGTCCCAAATATATATTCATATTAAGATTTAGGGTTACATATACAATGTTATACTTAAAAGAAATTAGTATAAATAAAAATATGGTTAAGGTTTAAAAATATATATATATATATATAATAAAAATAAAACAAACGGATCGATATTCATCCAAGGTTTAATGGGATGAAAGTTTATCTTTGGTAAAAAATAAAAATATGGCCGTCATATGTTTACCGCCTCAAAACTCATCATTTTCATTACACCATCCTAACATTATAAATAGGTGCTACGGCAATAGAAAGATTCACAAATTATAAAGATAAATATATATTATAAAGTTACAGCAAGGTTAACACGATAATTTAAGGTGTGTTTATTATGCATTTTACTGGATACATATGTGTTATATTATTGTATTTATCGCATTTTACATTTTAAATCGTTACCCTTAATATATTATCATTAAATATTTGTAGTCATTACTCTGTATAAATTAAAATGTTATTATTAAACATTTTATTGTTACTCTTCACAAATTAAAATAATATCAAATTTTATAGTCGTTACTCTGCACAAATTAAAATGTCATTATTAAACATTTTAAAGTCGTTACTCTGCACAAACTAAAATGTTGTTATTAAACATTTTATGGTTGTTACTTTACTCAAAATATTGCTTGAAATTATTAACAAAAATATGGGACGAAATAAAAGCATGTGTTCTACATGTGATCTATAAAAGTTTTGTACATGTGAAAGTATGTCCATAGTAAATACCCGACGGGGTATAAGGATGGATGACGTCTTGCAAACGGACTCAGGGGGAAGATCCTTCTTGGAACCCCAGGGATCTAGGATCCTATTGAAAGTAATGGGCATACTTACACATATGAGATCTCGCACTAATATTATGCAGGTTATGGATTTCATTCTAAAACCATAATTGCTCACAAAGCTTAAAAGCTTATATATATATATATATTATGTATGCATCTCAGGCAAGTCAACGTAAAGAGGAATGGCATCGTACTACTGTCTTTATTATAACCATGTATAATAAATTGCTTGACTTTTATTTCGAACTCTTCTGCTTGTATAATAAATTTTATGATGTAATAAAGTTTACGATGTAATAGTTTTGTTACTGTAATATATAAAAAAAATCATGGTGTTACCCGATTAGAGACCTCGACTTGTCCGCTAGTTTGTGGGTGATACGGTGTGGCTATCTTGTGTGTGATCTCGTAGTGTTTTGCAAGAGCACTAAACTTCATATTACAGAAGTGGGTTCCGCCATCACTGATGATAACTCTCGGATACCCATGTCGAGTGAATTAAAATGTGGATCTTGACAAACTTGATACTATCCGATGATCGTTCATTTTCGTCGTAATAGCCTCCATCCACTTAGAGACATAATCAACAGCTAGCATAATGTATAAATTACCCAGGGATGATGCAAAAGGACCCATGAAGTCTATACCCCATACATCAAAGATCTCGACTCTAACACCCTCAAATTTGGTAAGAGCAAGTTATTTAAAATTTCGATATGACATCAAGTAAAGGATAAAACTTCTTCCTACAAATCCAAACTTGATATACCTCAAATTAAAATTCTATAATTAACTTCAACAATTATCAACTCCAATATTATACAAAGACTAAACCGAAGTCGGGTGCTACTTAACCCTAATACAAGTTGCTCTTCACAAATCCAATGCGGAAGACTTTACCAAGTCACTCACTTCTCAAGAACACAATTAGCACTTCTCTCTTCACAGTATCACTAGAACTATTCCCAAACGAAGCATGTTGCACATGCCGACAAATAAAAAGGGTTAGACTAACGCCTAATGAGTTCAAGAGTTTTACATGAATAAATATATCTTTAAAAGGAATAAACTCCACTTAAAATCATAATATTTCAAATGATTTACTTTAAACTTGGAGACGACTCTTTTCCAGTATCATGCATTTTCAAAGATGAACATTTCATTACAAAGCATTCTTTATAAAATGATGCAACCCAACACTCACGCGCAACAAGAATAGGAATTGACTCCCAAATTAAGAAACGTGGATAAAACGTTGTATCCCAAAACACCCAAGCACGGGTGGGGCAAAATCTCAACCCATAAATCATGGTTAATAACCCACATATACAATACGTCACTGAAAACACGGACACTAGGCCCAATACTCACGCGACCATAAAATGGAAGGAATCCAAATATCAAAACGTGGGAATGACATATTTCATTCAAACCTTAATATACGTGGAGGGAATCCAATATTATGGTCATCATTTACAGTCACCACACAAACCAAACGAATAAAGTAAGGTGTTAATAATTACAATGTTATTGGCCAACGACGAGGGAGACCTGTATCCGTTGAGAGTGGAGGAACACAAAAGTATGCCACTCTTGCAACGTTAATCGCATGACACCTCACGACAAAAAATCCCAAGTGTCCCTACGACTTCTTAACAAGTTTCACCTCAAGAGTCGGTTGACCTTGGTGAACATTACAATGAATTCCACCCCGAAGGCACGACACACTTAAAGACTACCTCCAAGGCATTACTTCAAGCGGCGGAGGTCCTAGTGCCTACCTCCCCGGTAGCATTTCCAGACTCAACCCTCCTAGTGCCTACTTGAAAAGTTTTCGGTCGTAAAAAATGGGTCCCAGAGTTCAACCCCGCAATATCCAATTGACCACCAAAACAGACTGACTTATGTGCCTATGGATCCAATGCAACACAGTCTAACATTACATGACTACACAAGAATGACCAACGCACTCGAGCATGTAATTAACATCAATATGCAACAAGGTGCATTAGTATGTAAATCATAATTGGGCTCTACACTAACCCATTAAAACCGGACAATTGTCCCCAAGACTCTTTTAAGTCCACACCGAGCTAAAGTGATCAAAACCCTTTTTGACCAACAAATTATGGTCCCCAAATAATAAAACGCAATCGACTCGCATCATGTAAACACACGCTCCAAAATACATGAATAAACTCCAACACAGTTTAGATTGGGACAAATTACTTTCCAAATGAATTTATACCATTTATTCCTTCAAAAACGTCCCATAACACAAAATTAAGCATTTCTACAAAACAAACGCTAAAAGTGTCTTTTAACCAAATAATCTCCATTTATGCAATAAATCATCAAAACCCTTTCATTTATGACTTATTTATCAAAATGCCTAAAAATCCCAAATATGGTGTTTCACAAGATTTATAAAATCTTATTTGTTCTAATAGCAAAACTCATCAAAGATTTCAACATTTTATAATAATCATGTAAAACACATAAATATTCTAAAATAGACATATTTGGCATGTACAACGTTTTCACAAATCAACTTGAACTCAACTTGCTAGATTTAGGCTGAATCTAGGTTTTACTCCAAAATGTGAGCCTCATTTGATGAAGGTTTGAAACCTCCAAACAATCTCTCTAGATCTTAGATCCAACACCTCCACAAGGTTTCCTTCACCACAAATCTACCATTACACCAAGGTCGAACGATGTGAGGAAGAGGATGAAAAATATCAAACCCAAGTTTCCAAAAGAAGGATGAGGAGGTTACCTTGACCATATATCTTTTTATCCACCCAATATCTTCAATCATCTTCTCTTTCTACTCAGAGAGCTCCAAAAATCGAGTCTCTAGGTCCAAGAATCGCCCAAATCGGACCTAGGGTGCCAAAGATATCACCAAATGAAGAATGATCCCCAATCCTCGACCTAAATCGACCAGACCACTCCCCGCGGGTTGGACCGCAGCTTGAGGCCGCGTGGAAGCCCGCACATGCCCCCTGTGTCGACCACATCGACTTGGGCGACTTATGCCACGATCCTAGGCCGCGTGGCCCCCTTTCCCCATTTCCCCTTCGTTTTCGCGCCCGATTCGATCCTTGATGGCTTCACTACAATGGGAAGGTAAAACCTTACTAAATCTCCATTTATGATGGTCATACGGTTACGATAATATGGGGTAAGGGTTTCCAACATCACGGTTGTTACATAGACAGTCAGGATAGGCTTGAGAGGAATCATGTCCTTCCGTGAAATATTTCCCAGGCTTTGGCATCGAAGACAGGATCTCGCAAAGTTTTGAGCGTCACAAAATATGGTGGGCCAAAAGAATCCATACTCGAGTACTTTGAGCCCTATCTTCTTCCCACTAAAATGTCCCCCGCATGCATAATTGTGACAGTGCTTTAAAATATTTTCATGATCACTGTTAGAGACACATTTCCAGACAATCTGATCTGGAAAATATTTGAATAGCTCAGGATCCTCCCAGTAGTAATACTTAAGCTGCGAAAATAAGTATCATTTCTGTTGAGTTGTCCAGTCATGTGGTAACTTCTTCGCAACTAAGTAATTAACAATGTGTGGAAACCCAAGGAAGTCTAGATATGGCAAATAACTGCTCATCCGGGAAAGATCCCTGGACTTCTTCCTTGGTTGGGATCTGATATGTGGGGATTCGAGACAGATGGTCGGCTACTACATTTTCGCACTCTTTCTTATCTCGAATTTCAAAGTCAAACTCTTGTAATAGCAAAATCCATCTGATAAGCCTAGGTTTGGCTTTCTTCTTATCAAGCAGATGGCGAAGGATAAATGATCTGAGTAAACGATCACCTTCGCTCCCCACATATATGAGCGAAATTTTTCCAATGCAAACATGATAGCGAGTAACTCTTTTTAGTGGTCGTGTAATGCATCTGGGCCTCGGAGAATGCCATACTAGCATAGTAAATGGCAATGAGATTTTTATTCATCCGTTGACCAAGTATAGATCCCATCGCTTCATTACTTGCGTCACACATTAACTTAAATGGCAACGACCAGTCTGGTGTTTGCATGATGGGTGCCTCAACAAGCTTTTGCTTGATGGTCTCAAACGCCTCTAGACAGGCTTTTTATCAAAAACAAATGAATTATCCTTGGCGAGTAGATTGCACAAGGGTTGTGAAATGGCACTAAAGTCTTTGATAAATCGCCTATAGAAGCTTGTGTGTCCTAGAAAGGAACGGACACCCTTCACCGACGTCGGTGGAGGTAAGGTGGAGATTACTTGGACCTTTGCTTGATCAACTTCAATGCCACGTTCAGAAATCACGTGACCGAGCACAATTTCTTCTTGAACCATGAAATGAGTCTTCTCCTAGCTTAGCACTAAGTTAGTCTCCTCACAACATTTCAATACTATCTCAATACTATGGAGACAACTTTCAAATGTCTCGCCAAATACTGAGAAGTCATCCATAAAGACCTCTAATGACTCGCCCAACATGTTACTGAAGACTAACATCATACACCTTTGGAATGTTGCAGGCACATTACATAATCCAAATGGCATTCGACGGAAAGCAAAAGTGCCATAAGGTTATGTAAATGTCGTCTTCTCTTGATCATAAGGGTGTATGGCCACTTGATTGTATCCTGAATAACCATCCAAGAAGCAGTAGTATTTCTGGCCTGCCAACTTTTCTAGTATTTGGTCTATGAAAGGTAAGGGGAAATGATCTTTCAACGTGACTGCATTCAACTTTCTGTAGTCGATGCAGACTCGCCATCCAGTGACGGGGAGAGTAGGAATGTTTTCCCCTCCTATCTCCACAATGGTAATGCTAGATTTCTTGGGCACCGTTTGTGTCGGGCTCACCTAAGGGCTATCGGAAATGGGATATATGATCCCGACATCCAACCATTTGATAACTTCTTTCTTCACCACATCCCTTGTGTTCGGGTTCATCCGTCTTTGAAATTCATGTGAGGGCTTGGCATTAGGCTCGGTGTGGATTCTATCCATGCATACCGAAGGACTAATCCCTCTCAAATCGGTTATCGACCATCCAATTGCCTTCTTATGATCTTTTAGAACAGAAATAAACATGTCTTCCTGATTAGGTGTGAGTAATGATGAAATAATATCTGGTAGGGTGCCATTGTTTCCTAGGAAGACATACTTAAGGTGACCTGGTAGTGGCTTAAGTTCTAGCACAGGTGGCTTTTTCAAGTGAACTCTTTGGAGGTTCATGGGCTAGATTTGGCAATGGTTCAACCTTATGAGACCAGGGTGGTTGATTAGGCACAAGTGGCTCAGCAAGCAATGCTTGGACCTCAAGTAAATCTACCAGATCAAGATCATCCTCCGATGAGATAGAAAAGTATCGAGTGAACAAATCCTCTTGTAGTATGCTTGAAGTGTATTCTTGGGTACATTCCTCTACAAAGTCTATCAAGTAACACTCGGTCTCAGTCGGAGGGAAGGAAGATGGCGCAAAGATATTCATGCGCAATTTTCAATTACCAAAGGTAATATCCATCACTCTGGATCAACAATTGATTGTGGCATTTGCAATCGCCAAGAATGGTCGTTCGAGAATCATCGTAGGGCATTTATCTCTACAAATTCCCTCGGTATCTAGTACAAGAAAATCCACAGGGTAGTAGGAGTCCTCGATCTTCACAATCACATCCTTAAGCTCTCCCTTCGATGTTTTAACAGATCGATCAGCGAGTTCTAATAACACAATTGTTGCTTTGAGTTCACCATCGATGCATGTGTCATTAAACGCACAATAAGGTTTTAATTTATAAACCTAACATAATCCAGTAAATGGGTAAGTCGGGTATCGTTCTTTTAGGGAGACAGTGGTTAAACTAACGATTTGTGTTAAAACCGAATGCACGTACGTCACAAAGATTGACTACTCAATTAATCAATTAAGCTCAAAGATAACCTAACGAAAAACAAAAACTACTTGATAAAAATGACATTACTTCAAAATCATGGAGTTGGAGAGTTGCATTATATGAATAAAAATCAAAGCTTTACCACTAAATGACCACTAACAACCAAAACGGTCCCTAAATCATTATCTGAAACTTTATCGGCTAACAAAAGTCAAAACCAATATCACCACAATTTCCATCTTTATGCTAACCAACATATTCATCTGAATCGTCGACAAAGCAGTTTACTTGATGAGAAAACTAAAGTTCTAACACAATAATCACGTAAAAAACTGTCTGAATAGAAAAGAAATAAACATAAGACCTTCAATGAAATCCAAC
This sequence comes from Arctium minus, assembly GCA_954870635.1. NCBI lineage: Eukaryota > Viridiplantae > Streptophyta > Magnoliopsida > Asterales > Asteraceae > Arctium > Arctium minus. The sequence goes on along the minus strand of OX941080.1, from coordinate 35,704,053 downwards.
AGTACATAAAAAATCTAAACCAACCCTTCCGGAAATAATAACAAAAATAAGAACAAAAGCACTTAAAGTTCACCAATCGTAATCTTTTGTGTCCAACTAAAACAAATGCGAATTAAACTAGAATAAGAAAACCAAGTGAAAGAACCTGTTGAAAGCAATTTGTCCACAGTCCCTGAGTTACTGAATTTCACTTGAGTCCCTCCTTTTACTGTTGTGTATTACTCCAAAACCAACCTGAAACAACCGAAGTGTGCTTGAAACAATATGAAACATCGCTTATTTTTTTCACCAATTGTTTTTTGTTGTTCCGTATATTAAACAATATTGTATCTTAATACATACAATAAATAACGTTCAAATTGTAAACAATTTTAAAATATATATCAATAAATGTAATATTTCATATGAAAATTGTAAGGATTAAAAAGATCTTAAAAAATGTATGATGATTGGTGTCAAATTAAAGGAAATGAAATTATTCATTTTTTTATTGTAATTGGATTTGTTTAAATTTAAAAAAATTAGTGTTCTGATTTATTTTAGAAAAATAGAAATTTATTATGGTTGTTGAAAATATCAAGGGGGGGGGGGGGGGGGGGGGGAAGAGATATATATTTTGAGGGGTTAACCAACGTTCCTAATTTAAATGATTAAGTCAAAATTCTATTTTATCCTTTAAAATCGTTTTTAAAAGGAAGATTGGTACAAATAGCACTTTTTTTCAAAAAAATTGACAAACTAGAATCTTTTCAGAAAAATTGCCCAAATAGCACCCTATTACGCCGGATCCATTACGTTTCCTTCCGGCGTAAATTGTCCATGGGTCCCACAACTGACAAACCAATAAATAAATGACACGTGTCATTCATGTCCCCTCTTTTTTAGACAACTCTTTCTAGTGGGCCCGACGTAACCCCCCCCCCCCCAACCCTAGCCCGGCGTAAAACCCCCCTCCCTCCATTAAGTTGACATAATATTCTCAATCTTTTTTATTTTTATTTTTATTTTTTGTATTAATTATAAAAAAAATTGAAGTGTATTTTTTTATGTTTTGTATTAAATAAAACCCGTTTTTTTTTTATTTTGTAAAAAAAAATTGAATTTTTTTTTTTGTAAAATAAAACCCGTTTTTTTTCAAATTTTTGGTACAAAATTATTTATAATTATTATTGCTTTGACGTCAAATTTTTTTAGTTGACATATTATTCTTATATTCCTCTCTTCCCAAAAAAAATTTACCTTCCCAAGATATATATCGATTTGACAACACAATGACAATAATCAGATATATTTTGACCAACTTTAGACCCGATTTTTTTACTCAATACCCGGTTTTTGTTATTTTACCTTCATTGTGACATAGATACCAATTTATTCCAAAAAATCTTCCTAATTTTTAAACACTGAAAATAAATATCAGATAAATTTTGGCCAAAAAATATTCCTCTCTTCCCAAAAAATTTTTACCTTCCCAAGATATATATCGATTTGACAACACAATGACAATAATCAGATATATTTTGACTAACTTTAGACCCGATTTTTTTTACTCAATACCCGGTTTTTTTTATTTTACCTTCATTGTGAAATAGATACCAATTTATTCCAAAAAATATTCCTAATTTTTAAACACTGAAAATAAATATCAGATAAATTTTGACCAAAACATATTCCTCTCTTCCCAAAAAAAAATTATCTTCCCAAGATATATATCGATTTGACAACACAATGACAATAATCAGATATATTTTGACCAACTTTAGACCCGATTTTTTTTACTCAATACCCGGTTTTTGTTATTTTACCTTCATTGTGACATAGATACCAATTTATTCCAAAAAGTCTTCCTAATTTTTAAACATTGAAAATAAATATCAGATAAATTTTGACCAAAAAACATTTCTCCCTTCCCAAAAAAAATTACTTTCCCAAGATATATATCGATTTGACAACACAATGACAATAATCAGATATATTTTGACCAACAATGATAATGACCATTCAGAAACCTTAATCTCTATGGACGGATATATGTGAGAAAACAATCTATGTCTAATAGCCATAGGTGTGTTACTTGGTGGTCGTGACTCGGGCCCAAATCGAAGGCCTGTAATTAAACAAAAATCTGATTTACAAAAACGCAACATAAAACCTCCTACAGAAAATAAAATTTATTCACTTTCTTTTTCCGAAAGGACCTGATATCGGAGAATTGTATGGATCAACATAGGATTTCCATGAAAATTTTGTAGGTCCAACCATTTCCCAAAACACGATTGTCTAAAAAGAGTGAGACGACCGTCGTTTGACTATATGTTCTGCTTATTTACTTAAGCAGATTAATTTGACCCCTCAACGTCAAATAAGTTTTTCCCTGAAACAAACATATAATCAATATTAGAATATCAAAAAAGGTATACCTACCGGAGTTCAATTAATTTATTAACATGTTGATGTTTTCCTTTATTTTAAATTTCTTTATAGAAAATTGTTGAAAATATTTTTATTTCATTACTTTACAAAACATCAAGATAGTTATTTATTTATGTTTTCTTACAAAACATTCCCATCTTATTAAAAAAAAGTAGTAATATTTGATTGCATCAATATATTCATATATATGGGTTTCTATCAAATATATAAAAAATGTATTTACTAAAAGTTTTAGAAGTCAAAATAAAAAAAAGCATTAATCATTTATGTGACCCAATTAATACTTATGAGAATGAAATAGATTTTTATATAATCAAGGTTTCATAAAATATGAAATATTTATTAGATATATTACAAAATGAAAAACGTGTTATGAAAAAATATAAAACCATCCATGTGTTTTTACCAATTGCCATTTTGTTCTATATATATCTGATTATTGTCATTGTGTTGTCAAATCGATATATATTTTGGGAAGGTAAATTTTTTTTGGGAAGGGAGGAAGATTTTTTGGTCAAAATTTATCTGATATTTATTTTCAGTGTTTAAAAATTAGGAAGATTTTTTGGAATAAATTGTTATCTATGTCACAATGAAAGTAAAATAACAAAAATCAGGTATTGAGTAAAAAAAAATCGGATCTAAAGTTGGTCAAAATATATCTGATTATTGTTATTGTGTTGTCAAATCGATATATATCTTGGGAAGATAATTTTTTTGGGAAGGGAGGAAGATAGGAATAATATGTCAACTCAAAAAAAATTGATGTCAAAGCAATAATAATTATAAATAATTTTGTGCCAAAAATTTGAAGAAAAAAAACGGGTTTTATTTTACAAAAAAAATTTCAATTTTTTTTACAAAATTAAAAAAAACGGTTTTTTTTTAATACAAAACATAAAAAAATACACTACAATTTTTTTTAAATAATACAAAACATAAAAAAAAACCCTTTTAGGGTTGATGTCAGCAACATGATGTCAAATCATTAATAATTATAAAAAATAATTGGGAATATTATGTCAACTCAATGGGGGGAGGGGGGGTTTACGCCAGGCTAGGGTGGGTGGGGTGGTTTTACGCCAGGCTAGGGTGAGTTGGGGGATTACGTCGGACCCACTAGAAAGAGTTGTCTGAAAAAGGGGGAACATGAATGACACGTGTCATTTATTTATTGGTTTGTACCAATTTCCCTTTTTAAAATTAGAATTGACAAGTATTTTAACATTTATTACAATAAATAAGAATCATCAATGTCACTTCCTTGTCACATCAATGTCATTTATGGCAATGCTATTTGCATCAAAATTGAATAGGTGTTGAATGTCTTGTTTTCCGTCCCAATAATTTTTAATGAAACATATGTCATTTCACTTGACATATATATATATGACATATATATATATATATATATATATATATATTGTTATTATTATTTTTGTTTTTATATATACACTTTATCTTTATATATATGTGTGTGTGTGTGTGTGTGTTTTGATTTTATAAATTTATTAAATTTGTTTATAAATTTATAAAATTTTTAACTTTTGATTTTATTATAACTTTATAAAATGTATTTTTCTTTATGTTAGTCACATTCCAATATTCTTTTGTAAGACTCGGTTTTACAAACGTGTAATTGTATCTGTTTGGACTGACAAATTTCTCCACTTTGGAAATCAGACAAGTAACAGAGTGGAGAGTCAACATTCCAAGTCTACCGACATTTATAAGCAAAATCAACCAACTACGTACAAGTTATGGGTTGCCATGTGCGCACGAACAAATGCAATACTTGAACAAAGGTCATCCTATCCCAATTGATTCAGTTGATGTATTTTGGACGACGCTTGATTTATCACCGTGCAAATCTTTACAAGATGATGACGTAGGTTGTGAAGCTGAAGTCCAAATGTTTATTGTGAAATTTAACAAGCAATCGAGATCTGGTAAGTTCAGTTTTTTGAGGAAGATAAAAGAGATAGTCAGTGCATCAAAAACATGGGTCCGTGAACCTGTTGTTAACAAGACTACTCGTGGACGGCCCTCGTTGAAGGATAAATTTTTCAGAAAAACTCATGTTGATCCCTCATTTGCAACTCATGTTGATCCGTCTGTTGCAACTCATGTTGATCCGTCTGTTGCAATTCATGTTGACCCGTCTTTTACAAGTGAAAGACCCCTTAGACGTAGTAGTTCGGACGCGTCTAGATTTGTTGACATGGAAAAAATGAGATACCAAGAACCAGCGAGACACAGTTTTTTCATGTTAAAAAATTATAATGCGCATCCATACATCAATCAATTTCCAGCATTGTTTCACCCTTACATCAAGCAGGTACATGATGTGATAGGTGATGAAAATTGAGGATTTCGAGCAATAGCTGTCTCTCTAGGTCTTCATGAAGATTCATGGCCCACAATTCGGTATAACTTGATGGAAGAGTTAGATACATACATGAAAGAGTACATCAACGCTTTTGGAGGTGAACATTGGGATATTACTTACAACACTTTAAACTTCTTTCGATCAGATCAAGGTGCATCATTTGAACGCTGGATGACAATGCCTGAAATAGGTGTCTTGATTGCTTCAAAATATAATGTAATATTACATGTTATAAGTATGACTGACAGTGGGACGTACTTGCCGCTTAGGTCCTCTTCGCCAGTGTGGTATGAACATGTTGTTTTTACAATTTGGTACGTTAATGGTAAACATTATGTGAAATTAGATATGACAGAAGGATACTCGTTTCCGCAAATTGTAGAACATTTTTTCCATTACAGTGATCTATGTGCTGCTGGATGAGCTACCCCGTATTTAGAGCGAATACAGAATTACATGTAGCTTTTACATGTTAATTGTACTACGGATAATGTTATTTTAAAATAATCGAATTTAATATAGATTATTTTATGTTCTATTTATATGTCCAATCGCAATATTTATGTTTTATTTTTATAATTATATAATTATAAAAAATTAGTAATATTTGTATTTATAAATATTTATTTCTTTTTAAATCAAACCAAAAAGTAAAAAAAAAACTTTTAAAACAATATAATACAAATAAATAAAAATATATAATAAAAATAAACAAAATAAAAAAACAAAAGACAACAAAAAAACAAAAAAAACACAATCATGAAGGTGCAAATAGCAAAAAACACGGTGCAATTAACCTTCCCCTAATAAAACTCCACGATGGAGATGGAGGCTCTTGCAAAAACTCACTTTCCATTTTTTATTTATAAAATGTAATTTTATTATTATATAAATTTAATATATATATATACACACACACTTATATCTATTATAAAATTGTTAAAATAATTCAAATATAATTTATTAATTTTCACTTGTCTATATTAATTTAATTTGTTAATATCGAGGAAGACGATTGAAAATTAGAGATTGAGCAACAATTGGAAAATTTTGAGGATATTGTGGAATGAAGAAAAAATTAGAAATTTTAGAGAACGTCGAGAATATGAAGAATTAGGGTGTTTTTGAGAGCTTTCTTGATTCTCAATGTTCTTTTTTTTCTATTAACTTTTGAATGAGAGATGTGAATGATGAGTCATATGGTGTCATATATATATATATATATATATATATATATATATATATATATATATATATATATATAGAGAGAGAGAGAGAGAGAGAGAGAGAGAGAGAGAGAGAGAGAGAGAGAGAGATGATTTGATATGCTTTTAAAAAATAGAAAATATATTTTCCAATTATTAAGTTACGAATTATAGATTAATTTAATTTATATATATAAATCAAAAGTTTCAAAAATAATCTAAACATAATAATATAACGAAATACTTAAACATTAAATTTATTAAAACAAAATACAAAAAACTTACATACAAATTTACTATAGAAAAAAAATAAAGAAAAAAAAAATATAAATATTTCATAATAATTAATTTATATTTTAATCAATTTACAACTTATATGTTTTATAGATTTATCAAAACAAAATATAATGGTGAAAAAACAATAATAAAAAGGAAGGTAGACAAGAACCCGAGTTCTTGTTCGAACACATGAGTTCTAATAACATGTGACTGAACAAGAACCTCTATCTCACAATGGAGGTTCTTGTAAAAACCCCAACAACAAACTCAACAAGAACCTCCGTTCGATGCTCTTATTCGATGGTTTAGATTGGTTTGTAAGCTTGTAACAATTAGAGGGTTTGCAATTGATGGAGTATCTCTCTCTCTCTCTCTCTCTATGTATGTATATATATATATACATACATAGAGAGAGAGAGAGAAAAAGATAAAGATAAAGATAAAGAGAGAGGATGATCAAATGAGAAGATAGTCAAAATAAGAAAATATGAGAACGGACAAATCACATGTGATTTTGCAATGAAATCACATGGTTAAAATAAGGGAACACGAGAACGGTCAAATCTTAAAGCTCTCTCCTTTCAGTCCTCTATTGCTCGATATGATATTAACGATGTAAGGTACACGGCCTAACCCTAAGTTGATTAGAGATTACGCAATTGATATCTATTTATGTTAATATATGGGGGTACACTGCCTTTTTATCTTCCGTTAATATTTCATATTTAGGGTTAACTGATATAATAATATTCATATATGTCTGTTTAGGGTTAATTTATGTAGATTTGTGACTAACTCTTTAGGGTTAATTTGTTGATGTTATGTTATCCTATTAATTTATTTATATTGATATTAACTTGTTAATTTGGGATTAACTCTATAGGGTTAATTTATTTATGTATGAAATTAACGAGTCGTTTACTAAATGCTTACCTAGTAAGTGTTTACCGTGTTAATTTATCTTATCGGATGAACATGACAACAAATGAGAATTTTACCATGTAAGAGTGATGACAAGGACTGAGAGTTTTATCTGGTAAATGATAGTGACGATTTTTACCAGACAAGCGCTTACCGGATAAAAATATTGCATACGATATCGTTTTAATAGATTAAAATCTTATCTAATGAGTTATGTAAAAGTGTAGAATTTTACTGATAAGAACTTACCGGGTAAAAGTTAGATAAATACCCCTAACTCTTTATGTTTAGTGACACTACCCCCAACAATTTTAGTAACCCAAATGTATATAATTTGAAAACGTCTATTTTAGTAACTAAAGTTGACGTAATGTATGTAAAACTTGACATGTTTTTAAAATATGTTATATATATATATATATATATGTATATATATATATGAGTGATGATCTTTTGCAAACCAACTTCATTTATGCAAACCATACAAACTTGGATCAACCAATGAAATAATTCCATTTTTCTCATTTTTTTTAAATTAAGGACATTAATGTAAATTGACTTTTAATTTATTAATTATAGTAATTTGTAATATTTGGTAGGAGAATCAAATCATTAATGATTTGATACAAGCCATTATAAAAAATAAATTTTTAGATTACAAACCATAGTCCCGATTTTCAAAAATAATGAGAATTTTAACAATTTTAATTTTAAAAATTAAACTAAAAATAAATTTCATTTGAGATTCTCAAGAGGTCATCACGGTATATAAAAGTTAAGATTTTTACCAATCTTATTTTAAAAAATGAAATTAAAAAATAATATTTTTTTAGAATATCAACAATTTTAAACCCCTTTGTTTCATTAACCCTATTTGTTTCATCACCAATATTTCATTAACCCCATTTATTTCATTAAACCCCTTTGTTTCACCAACCCCATTTGTTTGCCTAGGGTAAGATTTCGGGGACGAAATCTATTTAGGTGGGGAGGATTGTAACACCCGTAAATTCTTAAGGTAAGTGTTATGTCTACCTTAATGCATTGATTTCGCTTATGTGTGTCTTTGTGTACATTTTATGATATTGAATTATGTTAAAATGTCATGTAATTGAATTACCTTTGTTAATCGTTCAAACCTCGCCCTCGCCATCGAATTTGATTAAGTTTCGGACTGTTTTGGGATGCTAGCGATTGTGCCATTGGCACTATCGCCAGAGGCACTATCGCCAGAGACGTACCGTGGGTTGTTGGACGCCAGCGATTGTGCCACGCGATTGTGCCTTGGCACTATCGTCGGGCTTGTACCGTGGGGGTGGGAACCTCTGCGATTGTGACAAGCGATAGTGCCCATGGCACTATCGCCGGGCATTAACGCCCGCGTGGTCTGGTTGATTTAAAAACACTTTGGTAGTCTTGTTTCTCACATTAACACTTTACAAAAACGGGAGAGCTCTTCTTGGAGGCGATTTTTAGGGTTTCATCACCTACCTCATTCATTTCTAGGGTTTTGGGTTGTTGGGAGCATTAAGTGGTCATCAAGCTTCATCCAAGTGTCCCCATTGAAGTGTTCTTCAAGATTCTCATTTCTCACCTTCAAGTCTCATCTTCTCCAACTTCTAGGGTTTCCATATTTTCTAGGTTTTGGGTTCAAAACCTAGATTGTGAGTTTACTAAACCTTTGTTAAAACTAGATACACATCATAATCTCCTATTTGTTACTTTATCTCTATATGTTCAAATGTTTGGGGATTTCTTCATGAAAATAGTTGGAAGATGTATATATATGGGTGATTTGCCATGATTATTGTTATATGTATCATTATTTGGGATTTGTCTCTTAGATATATAATGTGGGTACCTTGATATGTTAAATGTATGCATACATGGGTATTATGATGATTCTAGTTGGAATACCATTTTGGTGACATAGTTATATGCATGATGAATATAATTGTCATTTGGGACTTTTGTTGGACTTCATGAGGATAGGATGGTAACATTGTACCCGTAGTCGGTATGGAAATATGTTGGGTTGAAATATACCTAAGGACCTCCTATATGCATTATGTTGGACGAATCAAGGCAAGTTCACTAGGAGGATGTAGTCTTGGGGCACCACCGGAATGGTATGTGCCTAGACCCCCGCCACTCGGAAAGTTTCCTTTACGGTCTGATCTCCGGGTGTGCCGGGCCTTTGGGGTGTTCCTTGTTAAGGGCATCAAGGTGCATTGACTCTTTGGAGTGGAATTGATTGGTGCTTTGGGTCTCCCCTAATGACTCCACATATTTTTGGACACTGGTTAACTGCTGATAAGAAATTGTGACTGTTCATGCATGCTTATTATTGTCCAACTCACTAGGCTTTTTGGCCTAACACTTGTTTGGTGTCGATGTGTATCTCAGGTTCTAGCGGCGGCGGTCCTAAGCAGGTTTAGTTGCTTTGGGGTGAGAGCTTGGGGAATTGCACATGGACGCATTATACTTTTGGGTATAGACCGTTTGGGTTTATAGATAGATAACAACCCTTTTTGTAATCTCTTTTCTAGATGTAGAAATTAGATTAGCTGGTTGTTATTTATTGTCCGTTAAATTACAATTGTGATTAAACAGGTTATTTATATTTATATATTTCCCCATTTTTGGGAGGCTCTTGCTATGGCAATTTCAGTATACCTCATGTCCGTTTTCCGGATTTTTGTTATCCCTATTTTTAGGGTGTTACAAGTTGGTATCAGAGCTTTAGTTTAAGTGAACTAGGTATTGTTTAGCATATCTAGACTTAAGCTTTAGACTTTATGACTTCACTGTCCACTCGGGGTAAAAATCCTAGGTGGGGAGAGCGTTAGGATTACGGAATTACTTTAATTGAAAGTTGTGATGATGGTGACAAGAATTCTTGTGTATGGTTCGTTCATAATTTCACTTAGCTACTGCTATTATGAATGCATTGTTACGTGAGCATACTTGGTTTACTATTATTATAATAATTGATGAAGGTATTAGTACGTACAATGAGTTAAACTCGCTTAGTCTTTTCTCCACCTCCTTCTCGTGCTTGTGTGGCAGTGATCAATGGTAAACACTCGAAGTAGATTACCGGACATGCCAGAGGGGCAACCAGAAGTGGATTCTGCAACAGTACGACCCCCGGTGGGGGCAACCTCCGATGACATTCCTATACCCAGAATCTTGGGAGGAGGGCCTGAGCATATTCCGCGCCGGAATCTCAACGCAGGTAACGCCATTATGGAGGAAGTTACCATGGAGACCCGACTTCGGGATAGCATGATGTTGGCTATGAATGCGGCCCTAGCTCAACAACAGTTGGCCATGACTTCGGCCATGATCCAACAGATCGAGACGCTAGCCACCGACAACCTGAGATAATGGCTGAAAACATTATTGTGGGGTCGGGTGGACCAAATGTGGTAACGGTTGAGGAACCATCTGCTGAAGGGGTTCGGACGAAGACTAAGGAGTGCACTTACAAGACGTTTCTGGGGTGCCACCCTAAGGATTTTGCGGGTTCAGATAACCCGGTTGTTTGCATGTACTGGCTCAAAGAGGTAGAGATGGCCTTTGAGTCAAGTGAGTGTGATCCCTCTCAACGGGTCAAGTTTGCTTCTCAACTACTTCGGGGAGAGGCTTTGATTTGGTGGAATCTCACTCGATCGGTCCTCACTCCTAAAGTTCTGGCTAAGTTAACTTGGTCGGTGTTCAAAGAGAAGATTATGCACAAGTATTGTAGCGAGCGTTCGATGGACAAGTTGGAGCGGGAGTTCCGAGAGCTGAAGAAAGGGAACCTGTCTGTGGTTGGCTACTCCAAACTCTTTTTGGAGAAATTAAACTTGGTGGGACATCTAGTCCCCGATGAAAGGTCAAAGATTAAAGCCTATCATCAAGGGTTACCGGCCGGGATACGATCGGCGGTAAGGAATTCTAAGTGTTCGACGTTACAAGAGGTTATCGAGGAGTCTTTGCTCGTTGAGGACGACATCAATGCCTAAAGGGAAGAGAAGAGGTTAGTTGGTGAGAAACGGAAGTGGGAAGGGACATCTGGGCCCGTTCGCCAGTCGAGACCCTTTGTGAGTGGGAAAGCGGGTGATCAACGTCGTGAAGAACGGTGGTGTTCCAAGTGCAGGTCAAAGCACTCGGGACCATGTGCTACAAGAACTTACTCCGGTCCAACTAGGTGCGCCAAGTGTGGTAAGAAGAACCATACGACTCGAGAATGTTTCATCCAGGGATCGGTATATTTCGAGTGCGGAGAACCGGGGCATATGAAAAGATTCTGCCCAAAGCTAGTTGGAGGAAATGGGGGAAATTCTGTGGGTTCGACGACCAGAGTCGAGCAACCACAAAGGGCACCGAGTCGAGCTTTCCGGATGTCTACCGAGGAGGCAAAGGAGACCGCGGATGTCGTTTCGGGTACGTTCCTAGTAAACTCCTTTCCAGCTTGTGTTTTGTTTGATTCGGGTGCTACGTGTTCTTTTGTGTCGGATACCTTCTGTAAGCGATTCACTATTCCTATTAGTGTCCTCCCCGATGCTCTAGTAGTAGAGGTAGCCAATGGGGACCAGGTAATCATCCGAGACTGTTTTTGTAATTGCACTATAGAGATCGATGGGAATCCTTTTGGGGTAGATTTGCTACCTATGGCCATAGGGGGTTTTGACGCGGTCATAGGCATGGATTGGTTAGTAAGGCACAAGGCCGACATCTTTTGCTCTAAGAAGATGATTCAAGTGCCTTTGGAAGGAAGCAATGTGGTCATCATCTATGGAGAGAAAGGAAAGGGTCGCAACCCTATAATCTCCTCTCTCAAGGCTCGCAAGTTTTTAGTGAAGGGTTACCCTTCGTACTTGGCCTACGTTGTGGACGCAAAGAAAGAAAAGAAGTCGATAGAAGATGTGGAGGTGGTACAAGATTATCCGGACGTCTTTCCGGAAGATTTACCCGGATTACCGCCGGAGCGACAAGTGGAGTTTCAGATTGACCTCACACCGGGAGCGGCTCCGATAGCTCGTGCTCCATATCGTTTGGCACCGACAGAAATGAAAGAGATGATGACGCAAATTCAAGAGTTGTTGGAGAAGGGCTTCATTCGACCAAGTTCATATCCTTGGGGAGCACCGGTACTATTCGTGAAGAAGAAGGATGGATCTATGCGGATGTGCATAGATTATCGGGAGTTAAACAAAGTCACGGTGAAGAACAAGTATCCCTTACCTCGCATCGACGACCTTTTTTTATCAACTTCAAGGCGCGGGATGTTTCTCGAAGATTGATCTTCGATCCGGTTATCATCAAGTGAGAGTGAAGAACGAAGACATTCCGAAGACATCTTTCCGGACGAGATACAGTCATTATGAGTTTTTGGTGATGCCTTTTGGCTTAACCAACGCTCCAGTCGTATTCATGGATCTAATGAACCGTGTGTGTCGCCCATTCTTGGATAAATCTGTGATCGTCTTCATCGACGATATTTTAATATATTCAAAGGATGAGTCCGAGCATGGAAAACACTTACGGGAGGTATTAGAAGTTCTAAGGAGAGAGAAGTTGTTCGTGAAATTCTCGAAGTGTGAATTCTGGCTTCAAGAGGTGCAATTCTTGGGACATGTGGTATCAAAGGACGGCGTAAAGGTGGATCCGGCAAAGATCGATGCAATGATGAGTTGGGAGCCTCCAACAAGTCCGACGGAGATTCGAAGCTTCTTAGGTTTGGCGGGTTACTACCGGCGTTTCATCCAAGACTTTTCCAAGATAGCTACACCGCTCACTTCTCTTACAAGGAAGAACGTCAAGTTTCTTTGGACTGATGCACAAGAACAAGCCTTTCAGACGCTCAAGAGGAAGTTGTGCGAAGCTCCGATCTTATCCCTACCCGAAGGATCGTAAGATTTTGTTGTGTTTTGTGACGCTTCCAAGATGGGGCTTGGGTGTGTCCTAATGCAAAGGGGGAAAGTAATAGCCTACGCGTCGCGACAATTAAAGGATCATGAGAAGAATTATCCGACTCACGATCTGGAATTGGCGGCGGTAGTTTTCGCGTTAAAGTTGTGGCGACACTACTTGTATGGGACCAAGTGTACTCTTTTCACGGATCACAAGAGTCTCAAGTACATCTTCGATCAAAAGGAACTCAACATGCGACAAAGGAGATGGCTAGAGCTCTTGAAAGATTATGATTGTGATTTACTCTATCATCCTGGTAAGGCCAATGTGGTGGTGGACGCATTGAGTCGGAGAAGCCATGATGGTGGTGTTAAATTGTCCCTTACAAGAATCGATGTGGTATCAAGTTTGGTGGAAAGCATCAAGACGTGGCAAGTGGAAGCGCTCAAGGAGCAAAATCTCAAATCCGAGATCATGGTAAGGCAATGTGGGCTTTTGACGGAAGATAGTCGCGGACTCAAACTCTTCCAAGGTCGAATTTGGGTGCCGAAGTTGGGTGGAAATCGGGAATTACTTCTAGAAGACGCGCACAAGTCGAAGTATTCTGTACATCCCGGTAGTACCAAGATGTATAGAGACTTAAAATTAAATTATTGGTGGCCGGTGATGAAGTTAGATGTAGCTAACTATGTAGAGAGATGTGTCACGTGTCTTCAAGTCAAGGCGGAACATCAAAGGCCGTATGGGAGTTTACAACCATTGTCCATTCCCGAGTGGAAATGGGACAACATCACTATGGACTTCGTGACGAAGATACCAAAGACCTTGCGAGGCCATGATACAATTTGGGTAGTCGTGGATAGGCTAACCAAGAGTGCGCACTTTCTTGCAATGAGGGAGACTTTGCCGATGGAGAAATTGGCCAAGCTCTATATCGACGAGGTGGTGTCGAGGCACGGGGTCCCGCAATCTATTGTGTCGGATCGGGACAGTCGTTTCACGTCAAACTTTTGGGCAAGCTTGCAAAAGGAATTGGGTACCAGATTGAATTTGAGCACGACATATCATCCCCAAACAGACGGTCAAAGTGAAAGGACAATTCAAACACTCGAAGATATGCTGAGGTCGTGTGTCATCGACTTTGGTGGTAGTTGGGACTCACACCTACCGTTAGTGGAGTTTGCGTATAATAATAGCTACCATTCTAGCATTGGGATGGCACCGTTCGAGGCGTTGTACGGACGAAAGTGCCGAACTCCAGTTTTTTGGCTCGAGGCGGGCGAGAAGCAGTTTGCCGGACCGGAAATTGTCCAAGAAACGGCCGACAAGGTGAAGGAAATTTGTGAGAGACTAAAGGCGGTGCAAGACCGTCAAAAGAGTTATGCGGACAAGAAGAGAAGGCTGGTTGAGTTTCAAGTGGGTGACCGGGTCATGTTGAAGGTGTCTCCGTGGAAGGGGATCATACGTTTCGGGAAGCGTGGGAAGCTTAGTCCTCGTTTCCTTGTGTAACACCCCGATTCTTCGAAAATATCATTTCAAGTTAATACCGAAACCGATATATTAAGGAAAAATAAGATATTTTATTTTGGGCTTGAATCCTTTATTTTGTAGTCTAGATGGATGAAGGATTCAATTACGAGTCCAACGGTTCTTTCCGGAGCGAAAACGGAGCTATAACGAAGAAGTTATGGCCAAAACAGTGATCGGGGAAGTTTACAGCTCGCGGTACAATCTCAGAGAAAGTGCCCCGCGAGAGTGACACTTGTCACTTTCGCTGTCACTCTCGCCAACAGCGTATGGACGATTAAAATCGCGATTTTCAGCCCCAAACTTCATTCCTTCATATCTCCTTCATCCTAGCTCTGATTTGGGTGATTCAAGTTGCTACGGTTTCGTTTTTGAGAGATTTTAAAGAATATAGAAAGATATTGGAAGTCTATTGGAGTATACTAGAGTATTTTGTGGTGGTAAGCTTCTCATCTCTCCCTATTCATCTTCTTCCCCAAAGTTTTCTAGGGTTTCATCCACCATTTGTTCTCCCTTTCATAGATTGGAGTTTTGTAACCATTTTGGTGAACTAGAAGTGTTTTGGTTGGTGGATTCAAGCTTGGGTTAAGGTAATATTCTATTCTCTTCGGTTATGGAAGTTAGGGTTTCGGTAGTAATGGAGGTATTCATGTAGATGGTTTGGGAACGATTCTTTGTGGTTGATTATGTTTATTTGTGGTTGAATATGTATGGATTTAGGTTTTGGAAGTTTGGTCTTGAGAATCCAAGTGTTCTTCAAAGGACCTCTAATTGGGGGAAAAATCTAGATTTAGCCTAAATCTAGCGAGGTGAGTTCAAGTTGATTTGTGAAAACGGTGTATATGCCAAAATGGTTGTTTTAAAGTATTTTATGCCTTACACGAAATTGTTAACTGTTGATAAGTTTTGTTAACTGTTGAGAAGTTTGTAACTGCTGATAAGTTGGTTATTTTAAAGGTGCTTAACTTTATAAACTCATTTAACATACGTCCTTGGGATTTTGGGCATTATGATAAATAAATCATGTATTTTGGTATTTTAATGATTTATTTTATGGAAGTAGATTTTGAGCATAAATGTGTTTCAAATTGTGTTTTGGAAAAATGCATGGTTTTGGTGTTACGGGACGTTTTGAAAAGATAAATGTTGTAAACTCACTTGGAGAATGAATTGTCCCAATCTAAACCACATTGTAGCTAATTGTATGTTTTGGAGCGTGGGTTTATATAAATACGGGTATTTACATTTGATTTCATTTTATGAATTTCGACGTTGAGTCTTTGGATTTGTTGAGCTTGTGGCTCGGTTTGGATTTTGTTGGGTTTTGAGGACACTTGTCCGTTTTAATTGCTCGGTGTTGAGCGTTTGGTTAAGATTTTCATTTATTGCATTTTAGTTGAGCATGTCATGTTTTGAATGCTTTGATTCATTCGTTTTGAGTCATGTAATGGTTTAGTTAGTGCAATGGATCTATAGGCACGGTGTTCCTCTGTCCCCGTTTGGGAAGTTGGTTCACCGTTTAGCACGGGATAGGCATCGGGTTCCATGGTAAGTAGGGTGTAGGCCTATACGGTCGGGCAGCGTCCCATGGACAGTAAGGTGTAATCCCATTGTGCCCGAGTTGCCCGGTTTTGGGGACTCTCAAGGAAAGACCTGGAGTGGTTGACTTGATGTTTTCGAGCGATAGAATAGGAGTAGTTGAGCTCGGTGGGTGTTTTATGTGTAACCCACATGTTTTGAATTACTACATAACTATGAGATTTACTTTGTGTTCCGTTATGTACAATGTAATCGTGTCTCCCCCGTCACCAATAGGTGTGGTTTGGTTATGGAGTTTTATAATCCATGTTTTCGGAGACGTTGGTGTATGGGTATTTATCTATGTTTTAAGGTTTTGGTTATTGAAACTCATTCGAGTTATTGGGATGTTTTGGGAAGATGGAGTAAACTACGTTTTTGGTGTTTGATCATTATGAGGTCAGTTATATTTTACGAGCACTTTGGATTTCGGCTTTATTTAAAGAGGTGTGTGTTTTATGATTTTAAATCACAAAAAGGGGTGAACGTTGAAAGGAGATTGTTTTAAGATTTAATGTATTTCATTTTTGGTTGCTTTCAAATCAAACGTATGGGATTGTGGAAATCATGATTTTAAATAACATTCTTAAAGTTATTGTTTTATATTTACATCCCTAATGTAAAACTCTTGAGCTCACTAGGCGTTAAGCCTAACCTTTTTATTTGTCGGCATGTGCATCAGGTTCCAGAAGGGGGTTCGGTTCTAGCAGTCGTATGAAGAGATGTGCTGTCAGGATCGAATTCTCAACAAGAATTAATTCTCAGAAACAATATCAAAGAAGTTTGCGGAATAACACTTTGATATTCAATGAAATAGTAAATCAATACAGAAAATATGAAGAACAAACTGTAAACTTGTATTGAATGCTTTGAAGTTACAAGATTACACACTCAACCTCAATATTGATGAACAGGCTCACCAATACGAATTCTACTTCTCTAGAATTAGGATCTATGCCTTGAGGTTGATTTTCTCTCTAGTACTAATACTTAGAATGAATGAATTAATCTCTTATTTAAACTATTCTATGACATCTATATATATACTGAATAAAGAGATAATTACAATAAATAAAATATCTTCAGTATATCTTCCATCATTATCTTCAAGCCTTCCATGAATATCTTGAATATTTCCAGTTGTCATCCTTTCCATTCGGATCTTCAAGTCATAAGCAGTACTAACTATGCTCAGCAACATTAATTCCTTCTAGCAGCATTAACTACCAAGCAGCACTAACCACTAGCAGTACTAACTAGCTAAGCAGTACTAACTTTGTTCAAGCAGCACTAACTTTGACTAGCAGTATTAATTCTACTAGCAGTAGTAACACTCAGCAATATTAACCTTTAAGTCTTCTAGCAGTAGTAACTTTGAACTAGCAGCATTAACCATACTTGATGAATTCTTCAGTTCCCAACAATCTCCCCCTAACTTGACTTTTAGGAAAAGAAGTCAAGTTCTTCAGAATTAATCTTCAAGATACTTTCAACACCTCTGGTTCAATTTCCCAAATTTGGATCTAGGCCCAAGCTTTGATTTACAGTTCTTCTCACCACAATCTTTGCCATCTCTGAATCCTTTGTACATACCAGTGTAGCTTTAAGCATCCCTTCTAACTTCTCCTTGCTATGCTCATAGATTTTGTCCACCAGGTAGTATTCATGATAACAATTGTCAATAGTAATCATGTATACTCCACAGTTTTCAAACAGTATCCATTTGTCAATCTTCTTGAATATGAACTCATGCATATGATCTTTAATCCTATGGTGCACTCTTTCAGGCTCAAACATCATGCACAAGTATTCCAATGTCACTTTGAGAAGATTCTCTTCAGTACCTTTCAACACAGGTTCATAAAGTTTCATCCCAACTTTATATAGTTCTTCCATATCAGCTCTTGAACAACTTCTGATGACTTTCCCCCATGTTGAATAAGCTTCAAATGAACCATCAGCTCTCTTGATTCTGAAGAAATTCTTTCCATTGTCTCTCAGAATATCCCAGAAGATGATCTCTGGAGCTTGCATAGAGATTGGAACAGCTTTCAAAGGTTCCACTATTGTCATGTATGGATCCATACTCTCATCTGTTTGCTTAGTGACCTGCTCTGGACTCTGTACTGGCTCTGTTGGAGATGTGACTGAAGGTTCTGCTTCTTTTTCAGTTTCTTCCACCCTAGGCCTTTTCAACTGCCTTTTTGAAGCAATTGATTTCACTCTTTTTCCAGACTTGGCTTCTATACCAACACTTCCAGGTTCTTCCTTCTTCTCTTCTGCTTCTTCTTTGGAGGGTGTGGTTTCCTCAGGGAATGGTTGTTGGATGTTGAGATCATGTCTCTCTTTCATCCTTCTCTCAGCCTCCTCCCTTTGTGCTGAATTCCCTTGGAGCTTGGCCATTTCCTTGTTATACAACTCTTCAACCTGAGAGTATGCCATGTGGATAAACATCTCTCCCTTAACACCAATTGCACCTTTCAGGAAGTTTATCATTTTTCTTCTTTCCTGATTGGCCAAAAATGTCTTGGAGGGTTGTCTTTTCTGCTTTTGCTTCTGAATAGGCATCTTCTTAATTTGAAGTTTCTTGACCTGAGCTGCTGTCTGAGCTGCTTCTTTCAAACTTTTTTGGTATTCTGTATTTAACTTCTTGGCCATAATCTTTGCCAGTTCTCTATCCTTTTCTGTTTGCAACTGCTCCTCTTTCTCCATTTGGTCTTGCAACTGCTATGCTATTGCCTCATCCATTTCAATCTGAGACTTCTGTCTTGGAGGCATTTCTGGTTCAACCATCTTCTCTTTTCCTTTTCCCTTTGATTCTTTCAAAACTTCCTTCTCTTTTTCCTTCTCTGAGATCCCTCCTTCTTTGATAACTACTCCCTTGGCCTTTTGAGTAGCCTTAGGAGTATCATTCTTTGCTTTGACTAAAGTTTCTGCTATCTCCATTTCTTCCACAGAGAGCCCTATTTCTGCTGCTTTAGTTTCTGCTGCTACTTTTACTTCAGCAGCAGTATCTGTTTCTTTTTCCATCTCTTTCTCTGTCTCCCCCTCAACTTCAGCTTTCTTTTCAACAGTTTCCCCTTCATGCTTCTCCCCCTTGTTGAAAGAATCTTGAACTTGGTCCCTCTTTTTGAGTACAAACTGTTTCCTTCTTTTCTTTTGAACCAGCCTGGTCACCATCTTATTCAATTTTTCAATCTGAACTTGTTGGGACAGAATAACCAGCTTCATCTCCTCTATTTCTTTTCCTTGTTTCATAACATCTAGGTTGATGTTTCCCATGGTTTCCATCAATTCCTGGTAGTCATATCTGTCCTCACCTTCTCTAGAAGTGTTACCCTCCTTTGAAGGATCATTGGATCTTTTAGTAGTGGAAGTCTTCTGCCTAGCAGAAGCACTATCCACCCCCGTGGTTTCTTGGCACCAGGGACCTTCGAATGATTGCTCATTCAAAGTTGCCATGGGGGAGGTCTTATTTATGTTACCACTTTCCTCCTCTGTGCTAGCAGGAGTAGTGGCAGCCTCATCACCCATATGCTCTTCCTCCTCCTCAGAGAGCACCTCCTTGGGGTTGGGAGACACCCTTTTGGTTTCCCTAAAGGAGAATTCTCCCTTAGAGGGCTTAAAGGCTTGGGGGATGGTACAAGAAGGGAAGGAGCCTTATTTACCTGTTTCCTCTTGTAAGTTTGGGTGATAGGAGAGGTTGGTTTTTCAAGAAGGGACTGGGGAATAGATTTTGAGAGGAAAGGTTGGGATTGGCTAGCAGTGGGTTGGTCAATTGGGGGCCTTGACCCTGCTACCATACCTTCATTGGTTTGGGACACCACCATCATTGTAGAGAACAATGGGGTGTCAACTCCTTCCGAGTCCCCAGCAGATCTTCTCATATTTGAGAAAACCTTGCCTTTGGGGGGTTTAGGTACATATACCCCAACAGGTTGAGGTATATCCGTCAATTCATGAGTAATAACTTCTTGGACAAACCTGGGGTACATAAAGAAGCTCTTTTTGTTTCCCATGTTTGAGACAAGATCACTGAAAATCATTTTAGAAAAGTTATACTTTCTGGCAGTGGCCAAGCACACCAAAGCATAAGCAATGGTGCTGCTGAACTCACTCCATCCAGTAGTCTTTTTGGAGATACAGTGCATGAGAGTATGGACAAAGAAACGCCATTGGGGTGAAAATTTGGCTTTAGAGAATTTGAAAACACCCAATGGGCCTCCATACCCCATTCTTGTAAGATTGGAAAACAGTTCATCGTTTGGGATAGAAGTTATACCAGAGGCATCGTCTAGACGTAGACTGATGCGAATAACCTCTTCAGTAACTGTTAGTGGCTTTTCACAGATCCTTGTCTTGATCATTTGCACACCATTCTCAGCAACAATGGTGGCATTAGCCCAGAACTGCCTTTGATGCTCAATATAGATTGTAGGGGATACAATAAGAGCATGAGCAATATGGCTTGACTTGAGGAAATCCACAATCTGATGAAATCCTACAGCTTGCTTTGGCTTTTGTAGCATCGCGATCTCATTGTGCTCGTCGATGAATGTCATGGATGCCATTGATCTTAGTGAACAATGTGCCTGAAAGCTTCGAACTTGAGAGAGAAAGGGTTTAGTGCGCAAGAGAACAGTATGCAAAGAGTCGTTATGAACTTTTAGGCGGGAAAAGAGTATTTATAGTATTCGGAACATAAGCAGTAGTAACCTAGAGCAGTATTAACTACTAGCAGTATTAACTGAAAGCAGTATTAACTACTAGCAGTATTAACTAACTAGCAGTATTAACTAACTAGCAGTATTAACTAACTAGCAGTATTAACTAACTAGCAGTATTAACTGAAAGCAGTATTAACGACTAGCAGTATTAACTAACTAGCAGTATTAACTAACTAGCAGTATTAACTAACTAGCAGTATTAACTGAGAGCAGTATTAACTACTAGCAGTATTAACTAACTAGCAGTATTAACTAACTAGCAGTATTAACTGAGAGCAGTATTAACTACTAGCAGTATTAACTAACTAGCAGTATTAACTAAGAGCAGTATTAACTACTAGCAGTATTAACTAACTAGCAGTATTAACTGAAGGCAGTATTAACGATTAGCAGTATTAACTAACTTACTCCTTTAAACTTGCGAAACACTGAGTACTGCTATACATATCCTGAAAAAGAAGATTAGTAACACCAAGAAGAAATAATATACAGGTATAGAACCACTTTTTGAGAAGGGGCTTATTCAGAGTTGATCATTCCCACACTAGTTACCAAGAAAGTGAATCTACCCACATCAAAGGCTTTAGTGAATAGATCAGCAAACTGATTATCAGTGTGAACTTTTACAACTTGAATAAGTTTCTTTTCATTACAGTCTCTTATGAAGTGATACCTGATTTCAATGTGCTTTGTCTTTGAGTGCTTGACTGGATTATTAACAATGCTAATAGCACCGCTGTTGTCAATAAAAATTGGAGTGTGTAGAAAGGTTACCCCATAATCCAACATTTGATTCTGAATCCATAAGACTTGAGAACAGCAACTTGCAGCTGCTATGTACTCTGCCTCTGTTGTAGATGTGGATACTGTGGTTTGTTTCTTGCACTGCCATGAAACTAGTCTAGCACCCAAAAACTGACATCCTCCAGAAGTAGATTTTATGTCCAAGTTTGCCCCACCTAGATCACTGTATGAGTATGCTATTAGGTCAAAGGGTGAGTCATGAGGATACCAAAGTCCCAATCTGGGTTGCCCTTTGAGATATCTGAATATCCTCTTAACAGCTTGAAAGTGAGATTGCTTTGGCCTAACTTGGAATCTTGCACATACACAGACTGGAAACATTATATCTGGCCTTGATGCTGTGAGATACATGAGAGAGCCAATCATGGATCTATAATGATGCACATCCATATCCTCCCCCTCAAGATCTGCTGTTATCTGCTTGTGTGTTTCCATAGGTGTGCTGGCAGGTTTTGATTCTGAGAAACCAAACTTGGTTAGAATGTCCTGCACATACTTGGATTGACAGATGAAGATGCCATCTGACTTCTGTTGAACTTGGAGTCCAAGGAAGAAAGTAAGTTCCCCCATGGAACTCATTTTGAACCTTTGATGCATTAGATCCTCAAACTCCTTGCACATGTTGTCTCTTGTAGATCCAAAGATAATGTCATCAACATAGATTTGGACCAGCAAGATATCCTTCTTCTTTCTCTTGATAAATAGAGTCTTATCAATGTCTCCTCTTTCAAAGTCATTTTCCAAGAGATAGGATGACAGAGTGTCATACCATGCTCTTGGAGCTTGATGTAGCCCATAAAGTGCTTTCTTCAATTTGTATACCCTGTCTGGATAGCTTGGGTTTTCAAACCCTGGTGGTTGACAGACATATACCTCTTCTTCAATTGAGCCATAGAGAAAAGCACTTTTTACATCCATTTGATAGACTTTGAAGTTCATGTAAGAAGCATAGGCTAGGAATAGTCTGATTGCTTCTATCCTAGCCACTGGTGCAAAAAATTCTTCATAATCTATACCCTCTTCTTGAGTATATCCTTGAGCCACCAGCCTTGCTTTGTTCCTTATGACAATACCTCTTTCATCTCTCTTGTTTC
Organism: Arctium minus; assembly: GCA_954870635.1. Classification (NCBI taxonomy): domain Eukaryota; kingdom Viridiplantae; phylum Streptophyta; class Magnoliopsida; order Asterales; family Asteraceae; genus Arctium; species Arctium minus. Next base: position 35,681,195 of record OX941080.1, on the reverse strand, counting down.
TGAAAATCCACTTTGTGCCAATTGCTCTGTGACCTTTAGGAAGGTCTACTAGATCCCATACATCTTGTAGCTTGAACTGTAACAGTTCTTCTTGCATTGCTTCTATCCAGCTAGATTCTTTCATAGCATCATGTGCCTTTTTAGGCTCAAGCTGGGATAGAAAACAAGTAAGCACTGTATGCTGTTGATCTTGCATTTCTTGAAGCCTGCTTTGATGTCTAGTCATCATAGGAGAAGAGATATCTCCTATTACCAGCTGTGGAGGATGATTCTTTTGAACTCTGGTGTTATGACTAGGTTCTTCATTCAGTCCAGCCTCTAGATTAGATTCATGCAACTCAACTGAAGTGTTTTCAGATGCCACTTCTGATTCTTTATTTTCTTGAGTCTCCTCATCTCTAGTTTCTTCTTCACTCTGACTTGATCCAGTAAATGATTCCTTTTCACAGTCTTCAACAGAATTCACTGTGGGTATGGGAAATATCACAGATTTAGATATACTTTCTTGAACTTGTGTGATCCCTGAACCTCCACTTCCTGAACCTGCATACTCATTACTGAAACCAAAAGAGTTAGTTAGTGAATCAATGTCAAATAGCCACTGAGGTCCAGACCCAACAGGATTTGGTGTGTTCTCATTGCATTTGACATTGTCACTTTCTTCAATTATTCTAGAAGATGAGTTAAAAACTCTGTAGGCCTTACTTTGAGATGAATATCCAACAAGAAATCCATCATCTGCTTTGCTATCAAACTTACCTAAGTGAGATTTTGTATTGAGAATTGTACAAGGACACCCAAAAGGTTTGAAGAAACCAATGAAAGGTTTTCTTTTATTTAAAAGCTCATATGGAGTCTTGTTCTTTTGCTTGACCACTAGAACTCTGTTTTGGACATAACAAGCAGTATTAACTGCATCAGCCCAGAAGGTAATTGGCAATTTTGAATCAGCCAACAGAGATCTAGCAGCCTCTATTAGTGTCCTATTTCTCCTTTCAGCAACACCATTCTGTTGAGGAGTCCTAGGAGCACTATATTGCCTCTCAATACCTTTCTCTTCACAAAAGGTGTTTAGATCATGATTTTTAAACTCAGTTCCATTATCTGATCTAATGACTTTTACTCTTTGATTAGTTTGGTTTTCAATTCTTAGAATAAAGGATTTGATAAGTCCACTTGTCTCATCCTTAGTCCTTAGAAAATATACCCAAGTAAATCTGGAGTAATCATCAACAATAACCAAGCAGTAAGATTTCTTGCCTATACTCATAACATTTGTAGGACCAAACAGATCCATATGCAATAACTGGAGACAAGAAGAAACAGAATTTAACTCTTTGGTCTTATGAGAAGTTTTGTGCTGTTTGCCTTTAAGATAAGCAACACAATGATCATCACATGAAAAGACTTTTGAAGGTAAACCTCTTACAAGGTTGTTTTTAACAAGTTTGTTCATAGTCTTGAAATTCATATGACACATCCTTCTGTGCCAAAGAGATGATTCATCTACAGAAGCTTTTGAAACAAGACAATTTAGAGATGAATCACTATCAACATTGTCCATATCTAGACAGTAAACATTGTCCTTTCTTGGAGTTCTAAGTAGTATCATGCTTTCATCAACTACCTTGAACCCTGGAGCAAGGATCATACACTCAGTATTTGTAAATAATATACTATGTTGTTTGTCACAAACCTGTGATACACTTAACAGGTTGTACTTTAATTGATCAACATAGTAGACATCCTCAAATGTCATCTTACCTTTGGTGACATTACCTTTTCCACTTATCTTACCACCAGTAAGATTATCTCCAAATGCAACATGTCCTCCATTGATATGCTTGAAATCCTGAAGGCATGACATGTTGCCTGTCATGTGCCTAGAGCAACCACTATCAACATGCCATATGCTCTTTCCCTTGAGCTGTTGGTTGCCCTGCACATAAGATAGATCAGTTAGTATGATTTAGGAACCCAAGCCAAAGTGGTCTTGGGTACCCCTTTTTCATCAAAATACTTGCATTCTTTCTTGACAAGATTTTTGAACTTTGATTCCTCATGCTTGGAGTATTTTGTCACAATAATAGGCTTAGAAATATTTTTGCTAGAAGCAATACTGGTTTTAGAAGTACTAACTGCCTTAGCAGCACTTGAATGCTTAGCAGTACTAACCTTGTTAGCAGTAGTAACTGTGTTAGCAGCAGTAACTGTGTTGGCAGTATTAACCTTTGAAGAGGTACTAACAGTATTAGCAGCATTAATATTTTTAGCAGTACTAACACAGGTAGCAGTAGTAACCATATTAGCAGTACTAACATTTTTAGTGCTTCTAACCCTGTCATCAGTACTAACAGTTTTATTGCTTCTAGGCACCCATATTTTGACACTTTCTTTTAAAATCTTTTTCTTCATGGGCCCTTTCCTTTCACCATGTTTCTTTATCACATGTTTCTTTTCAGCCTTCCTATAACCAACAGGTTTTTGCACAAATCTTTGAAAGTTCATCTGTTGGTTAATAGGGTTAAAGTAACAATACTTAGCCAAATGATTTAACTTGCCACATATGAAACAAGGTTTTGGTCTATTGATTTTATTCAGATCAACTCCTTGTTTCTGAGCCCATTGATTATTCCAGTTTCTTTGATTTCCTCTTTTTAAACCAGAATTTAGGCTCTTGGCTTTACTGCAATCACACTGTTTACAAGATCCAGGATTCACAACTGTGGTTTGTTTGTAATGAACCTTGTTATCCTTTCCTTTTGTCTGCTCTATCTCCTTGGACTTGACCCAGATTTTCCCACATCCCTCATTAGTGATAATATTGTTTTCTAATGGTATCTTTTTACTCACAGTATTATCCCTGTTCTCACTTGCTTCTTTCTCAGTCAAATCCTTAACTATCACCTCATCCAAGGGATCTATCTTAAAAGCTTCTTCAGACAAGTCCTTTTTCTCCTTAGTTTCTAACAAGTCTGATGTAGGAGAGATATAGTTGTTATTGTAAGGAGGGGGTGTATTGTTGTATCCAATACCAGGCTTCATCTTATCATGAATCTGAGCCTTTAGAAGAGAATCCATTGCTTTTGAAGCATAAGAAAACTTTTCTATGTCAAGTTTAACTTTAGACAGTTCCTCTTTCAGCCTATCACTCTCTTCTAAGGATTTAGACAGTTTGGTCTCTAACTCATTCTTTTCCCACTTCCAATAGTTTGTGTCATAAGAGTGTTGAAGTTCATTAGCTTGAAAGCCTTTGATTTGCTCTTCAAATCTCTCTACTATCAACACATAGTCTCTTCTATCCTTTTCTAATCTTTTGAGGTCATCACACATACTTTGATTGTGATCCCTGTATCTTGTGACAGTGTCAATGCAAGATTTAGTACAAAGATTAGAAATTACCTCAGAGGGAAGATCAGACACTTCTGCCATAAGAGCTTGATTCTGAATGGCTTCCTCAGCTTGATCACTCCAGTCAAATCCCATTCCTTGTTGAGAAACAAGAGCTTGAGCAGGATTCTTGTTTTGATTATAGCCTCCATTCTGAGCTTGTTGGTGGTTGTTGTTTGGAACAGTACTCCTGCATTCTCTAGCAAAGTGTCCTTTCAAGTGACACTTATAACATTCCACCTTGGTTTTGTCAAAACCAGCTCTATCTTCTCTTCTTTGAGAGAAGTTATTCCTTCCTGTTCTTTTAATGAACTTCTTCACCCTCATTGATAACATGGCCATCTGCCATTTAATATCCATCTCCTCCAGGTCATCAGGGTGAATTTGATCCAGATCATCATTAATCAAAGAATTGCTGTTATGACTGGACAAAAAGGCTTCAAAGATAGTTTCAGTGCCTTTTTCTGAACTTACTCCACTGGCAGTACTAACTGCTTCAGGGTTGGCAGTAGTATCAGTGGATGCTGAGAGAAGTGCAGCATTGTGGATATAACTAGAGGGCTTCTTCTTGGTTTCTACCTCAGTTTCAAAAACTCTTAGATCATTGTATAGATCATCAAGTTCTTTCTCTTCCAGATTGTCACTCTGTCTATATGAGACAGTGTACATAGTCCATTCATCCCCAAGAGATCTGAGGAACTTTCTGTTGATATCATCTTGTTCCATCTTCACCCCTACAGTAGCCAGTTCTCCTATGAGTTTGTTGAACCTATCAAAAGTTTGAGTCATAGACTCATTCTTTGAGGAAGTGAAGTTCTCATACTGCTGCTTTAGAACATCTCTTTGATTTCTTTTGATGCTTTTAGTTCCAGCAAATCTTTTCTCTAGAGCATTCCAGAGAATCTGAGCATCAGTGCAGTTGCAAAATTGATGCTGATATTCATTGGGGATGGCCAAGAGCAGAGTGCTCAAGGCCTTCATCTCTGTCTGTCTGATCTTCCTCTCACCATCTGTCTTTGGTGGAGGTCTTTTCCCATCTGCTCCTATCCTTCCAGCTTCAGAAGGACCATTCTCAATGATATCCCACATTAAGAAGTCAGTGAGAAGAATATATTGTCTAATTCTGATCTTCCACATGTCAAACTCACTGGGTTTGAGCATTGGAACCTTAGAGACCAAAGTACTGCTTGATTCTGTAAGATTTTCCATGATGAATAGATGCTTCTGAGAGAGTTTGGCTCTGATACCACTTGTCAGGATCGAATTCTCAACAAGAATTAATTCTCAGAAACAATATCAAAGAAGTTTGCGGAATAACACTTTGATATTCAATGAAATAGTAAATCAATACAGAAAATATGAAGAACAAACTGTAAACTTGTATTGAATGCTTTGAAGTTACAAGATTACACACTCAACCTCAATATTGATGAACAGGCTCACCAATACGAATTCTACTTCTCTAGAATTAGGATCTATGCCTTGAGGTTGATTTTCTCTCTAGTACTAATACTTAGAATGAATGAATTAATCTCTTATTTAAACTATTCTATGACATCTATATATATACTGAATAAACAGATAATTACAATAAATAAAATATCTTCAGTATATCTTCCATCATTATCTTCAAGCCTTCCATGAATATCTTGAATATTTCCAGCTGTCATCCTTTCCATTCGGATCTTCAAGTCATAAGCAGTACTAACTATGCTCAGCAGCATTAATTCCTTCTAGCAGCATTAACTACCAAGCAACACTAACCACTAGCAGTACTAACTAGCTAAGCAGTACTAACTTTGTTCAAGCAGCACTAACTTTGACTAGCAGTATTAATTCTACTAGCAGTAGTAACACTCAGCAGTATTAACCTTTAAGTCTTCTAGCAGTAGTAACTTTGAACTAGCAGCATTAACCATACTTGATGAATTCTTCAGTTCCCAACATGTGCTTAGTGGTTCACGAGTGTAAGCATTTGGCGAATTCTTCCGCAGTTTGGAGATATCGATACTTTTGGGTTTTAGTAGCACCCATCTTTATTATAGACAGTTCGTATAGAAAGAATGTGTGTATTGAGGTTAAATATTAAATTGTGGTCGTAGATGATTTATTTATTGGTGTATTTAGAAAATTTTAAATTAGTTGCTATTTCCAGAATTCAGGGTGTTACAAGTTGGTATCAGAGCTTAAGTTTGAGAGAATTAGGTGTTGATTTTGAATGCCTAGACTCAAACTAGAGTTCTTATAAGTGATAGTAAGTGAGGTTGCATATTAGGTGCCTTAAGATAAGATATCTTGAGAGTGAGCAAGTCGCTAGAAACGGGAAACTTGTCGAGAGTCGCAAGGATAATTATGTACGGTACGTTTATAATAGCACCTGGCCAGTGTTATGGTGAACCTACATGTTACATATGTGTACTTGAACTACCTTGGTATGGTGACCGTTGGGGTAGTGCGAAAGTTTCTAAGCCGGCAAGCTAAGGAATGGTTGATGTTTATAGCAATGTCACTCTGGGGTGATAGTAAGTGCGAGAAATGCATTAAGTTGACCATCTTGGGTCGAAATTTTTGGATGGAATAGAACCGTAGACTTTTGGAATCGACATTATTCGAGGATAAATTGTACGATGAATGGATGAAATTTTCAATAATTGCTTTAAGATGTTTGATCACCCGGATGACAATAGTATGATGGAAAATTGAGGAATAAGATTTCGGAATGTTGAGTGCCGACCAAAGTCATGCACATAAATTTATTTCTAAAATAAGTTTGCATCAATTGTTTCCCATGTTTTCGAAGCGTAAAGTGAGTTGTACTATGAAGCCTTGGTAAAGCCTTTTTAACACTCATTAGATTTTAAACCGTGAGCTTAAGCATGCATAAACTTGTTTTGTTGCACGTGGTTACAATTTTTATTGAAAATCTCTTTATCCTTGTTTCGTGTCTGACACTATTTTTCCGAATATTGTAATATTCGTGTTTTAATGTTATTTGGGTTGTTTGGGAAATAACTATGGATTTTTTGACTTTGACATTGGATCTCCTCCACGTATGTTAAGGTTTTAAAGGACGAGTTGTCCCTATGTTCTTGAGTCGAAATGTTCCTTGGAATTTTAGTCGGTACGAGTCATGTTGAATTCATAAAACGTTATTTTATGACGCTTTACTACTCACGAGTGTATTTTGAATTGCGTGAGTTTTAATTTTATTTGCGTGTAAGTTTATGAGTTTTAGTGAAGCGTTGAGTCTCATGCGGGTTTTGGTGAAAGTGTCGTTTATATTTATCAGGTGCGATAAAAGATAAAATTTTGGAATTTTGACATTTTAGTCATGACTTTGTTTCATGCTATTTGATTTTGGGAATGATGGTTTTGGCACCATATGATGTTGAGCATCGTTGTGTTTCATTGGGTTTTATGGAAGGTTTTATTGGGTCTTACGGAATTCTATTTTACGACATTTTGTGTCGTGCTCTTGATTTTGAGAGGCGTATACTTGCATTATTGTGTGCGTTAACTTATAAATTTTCGCTTAATATTTTGTCTCGTGCAAGTTTTGCATCGGTATTTTCGCAACCGTAAGAGACGCTTTGAGAGTTTTGTTAATAGATATTATCCCATATGTTATTTTGGGAAGTTTCAATATTATGTGATTTCTCTTTTGGGTTTTATACAGGTGTCACTCGTTGTATGCTACATGGTTTTCGAATTGTTTTAAATTGTTGGTGTGAGTAAGCATAATAAAACTTATGTCGTTTCGTATTGGACTTTCGCTTTGAACGCATTTCAGTTGTCGATTTTAATGTTATAAATTCTGCAATGCATTAAGTGAGTTAGCGGTATACATGTCATGGTAGCCACTATTTTCGGACAACATCATTTCATTGTACGACCTAAAATTTGAAAATTGGTTTAAATTTATTGTATGTTGACCAATCGCATGCATGTTTTTGTGTTGCTAAGTTTTGAGAAGCGAACTCGGCATGCGGGTCTTGTTGGGAATTTTATTCCATACTTTTATATAGTCGAATGAGAAATTTTGGGAACTCGATTACGTAACTTGTCTCTTGGGAGTTTTGTTTAATCGCCTCGCTATAAACTGTTTTGGTACGCGAAATTATTTCCCCATTTATGGTATAATTTGATGCATGTTGGGACCATGGTAGTCCATTTAAAATTTTGTTGCGCATCTTTTATTAGTATCCATATTAACGTAAGCACTGATCAAATGAGTTTTGGAAATAGTTTTATATGCGTAGTGTTGGTGATCAATTTGAAACCTATCGAACGAACGGTAGTGTATTTTTACCGCACGATTAATTGTTATAAAACTCATGTATTTGAAAGTTTTATAGATTTCAACTTGGCATACTTGTTGAAAAACCTTGAACTCATTAGGGCTATTGACTAAAAACCCCTATCGTGAAGGGAGTTGCAATTAAGGGACTAGAGAAGTCCTTAGGATTTGAAGCGTCGGATGATCCGACTTGTAGTCAACCTTGAATTTGAGTTTCAGTTTTTGAATCGGGTCATGCGTGAATCATGGGGGTAATAGATTATGTCCCCCAGTTAATTAAGAGATGATCTCTATGCTTCAGTAAACATTCGGGATGAGGTTTTGTGTGACTACCTACGTCTGTTGGGTTCGTATTGATGGGTTGCTTGTCTGGTTGACATCAAGTTATATGTTGACGGTGTACTGTCTTAATGGACTTCCGTGATCGAGGAATTTTGTGGTCCGTCTGTTAGGGATGTAAGATTTGGGAACACTAGCCCTCTGTTATGTAAGACCCGGTTTAAAAAAAACGTATAATTATTCTTACCCGAATTGAACCGTAATTAAAAATAGCAACCAAAGACACTTGAGGGGTAAAAATCGTCATTCATCCAAACTTATTATAATTAAAATTTTATATATATAATAAAAGAAAAAAAATGTTAAGTAAACAAGATCACATCGTTTCCTTCTTCTTTTTCATTCCATAACCGCCATAGTCGTCTCTCTCTCATCTCTCTCTCTCTAAAGTTTCAAAAACTTCTCTCTAGATTATCTTACGATCCGTTGAAGTAATCGACGAAATAATTACATATTCGGAATCTACTCGTCGAGCCCTTCTTAGAGGTATAAATTTCTTGTTATGTTATTTAAGTTGGTAAGTTAGGGTAGTTGAAGTTGGTTGGTAGATTATGATTATATATTGTAAAGTTATAATCATTTACATATATAGGAATGTTTGTTTTTGTCAAAATTACAAACGGGTAAAGTTTAGAACCCAACCGGTTATATTTATATCTAGATGTTTAACCACACACCAAGTGATCGGTTTAATGTCTAAGAGAATATAATTTTGTGATTAAGTTAGGATAATAAGCATTGAATTTTATGATATGCGAGTAATAGTAATTTATGGTTTAAATAGGCAATCGAATGGGTTAAACTTCATCCCGAGTCTCGATTGATCACGTGTTGCATCTCAATCCGATCAAGGTATGGATTTCATTTCTTTTAAATCGTGGGCAACTATTTGTTGTAGTTGACCCTTCCTAAAGGTGGTTCACCACCTTGTGATTGATCAACCGAACGTGATCAACAAATACGAAATTGTACACACATATACACATTGATTTTGGTTTATTGAATCAATTGTTTGAACATTTTGATGTTTTATTAAAATGTGTCTCGTATGAGATTGTTTATGAAAAATGTGAATTATATAGATTATAATTTCTGTGATCGCCATTTGGGTAAGTGGCATTTGTTTAGTTTTCGTTGATTTTAGAAGAACCCAATAAATGGGCCCATTATTTGGGATGCCTTCTATGGCGGCTTTGTTGTCATAGTGTCCTGCAGATGACGGTCCACCAGAGTTAAGCCTATGTGGCTTACGTGAACCCACTCTGGGAGGACTTGGTTGACTTTGTTGGCTCCAGGGCGGATGAATCGATTCTAGATTTTACCCACAGAATATGTGACCATGGTTAATATCACGGGGGATCCGTTGTGTGTGCCCGCATGCCGACCCAGTTCGTGTGGTTTGGCCACCCACGAACACAACGACAGGAATTGACGGACGTTATTTATATTACGTTTTGAAATTAAAGTGTGAACTGTTTTTGAAATTATTGTCTTTGAAAATTACTGAACATCTCTTTTGTTATGAACTTGAGTTTCAAGAACTTTCATCGAATGAATTTTTAAGTCTTCCGTTTCGTTATTGATGTTTTCATTATTATTTACGAACTTATATTATAATCCATTCACTGAGTTATGTGCTCAGCCGTGTTTTTGTTTTCTGACACGGCAGGTTCGAAGTGAAGTTTACGGGGACGGGACTTGAGATCGAGCGTGAAATTTTGGAGTTCTTAGAATCGCATTATTATATAAACGTTCTATGTTTATAAACACTTTTTGAAGTGTAAGAATTTGGATTGTAATATGTGTTTGGAGTTTATTAGTAACTCTGATTTAGTTGTGTAATTATGTTAAGTCCCGTATGTGACATCACCCGTTCCGGACCACGGGGACGGGGGATGTTACAAATATGGTATCAGAGCATAGGTTACGACTTGTAGATTAAATAAGTTTGACCTGTGAGAATTGGGTAGACATTAGAATGGGTATACTAGAATTTAATTATATTTACTGATTTTCAATCCATAACTGTTTTGAATTCTGATCTTGATGTTGTTCTGTATTAGAATGTCGAGACGTGGTCGCCCACGCAAGTCCAGATCTCAACATGAGGGTAACCCAATTCCCAACCCAGTGGGCGGTACTAGTGAACCTAATATTGCTGATATGGTCCGTCAGACCATGTCAAGTATGATGCTTGCATATCTTGAGCAAGCCATCCAGGCTATGCGACAGACGGCACAAAATCTTCCTCCAAATCCGAATACAAATCCAAATCCAAATTCTGGTCCTACATCAAATATTGGAAATCCTGGATCAAGTTCGGGTAATCCAACGGGAGAAATGCATACATGGCTAGAGAGGTTTAATAAACAGAAACCTCAATCTTTCTCAATGGTCGTAGATTCAGTAGATGCTGAACACTGGATTCGGCACATCGAAAAGATTTTTAATGTCTTAGATATTCCAGATCAGTACAGGGTCCGCTTGGCTACTTACAAGTTTGAGAAAGAAGCGAACAATTGGTGGGAAGCTTGCGTTCAAACTGACCCATCTGTTAAGAACTTATCTTGGGATAACTTCAAAGATTTTTTCTTCAATCAGTATTTTACGGCGGCAGATCGCGATGCTTATGTGCAAGACTATTCAACGATCCAACAAGGCAAGGAAGAAACCGTTGCCGACTACATGGCTCGTTTTCTTAAGTTTTCTCGTTTTGCAGGAAATACCGCAGGCACACAAGAGCAACAAGACAATAAGTTTAAATGGACACTTAACTCGAAGTATAAGGATAGTCTCTTGAATCTTCCTTTTAATACTGTTACTGAAGTGGCCGACGCAGCGAAGAATATTGATCGGTCACAACAACAGTTAACTTCACGCGTTGACAATAAGAAACGTGGACCTGAATCTTTCCAAGGCAACCCTCGTTTTGTAAAGTCAAAGTCGAACATTAACCCACATAAAAGTTCAAGTCAATTCACGCCACGACTTCCAGTGTTTTCTAACAGGGGGAGTCAAAATGTTTCAAGTCCAATTAATATTTGTGATCAGTGCAATCTTCGACATCGGTCGGGTCCGTGTCTAAAGATGATCGGTTCGTGTTTTAATGGTCAAGAACAAGGGCATATGGCCAGAGATTGTCCTAAAGCTGGAAAAGGAAAAGGAAAACAAGCAACTACTAGTGGGCGAGTCTTTGCATTACCTGGCGACAAATCTCAAGCGGGTATGATTTCAGGCCATGTTAACTTAAATGATTTATCTGTTTATGCCTTGTTTTATACCGGAGCAACACACTCTGTTGTTTCTGAACAATTAGAATCCCGGTTAAAACCTTATGAACAAACCACCGAATGTCCAATCGTAATATCTACCCCAATGGGTGGTTCAATCTGTGTGTTAACTCGATTTTCAAATTGTCCGTTATTTATTGGAGATCGCATACGGGAGGTCACTCTACTTCCAATGCATATGTCCCACTTTCAATTAATATTGGGTATGGACTGGTTGTCACACCATCATGCAACTATATACTGTAACGCCAAGCAAATATTATTTGGAGATGTTGATAAACCAGAGGCAATCTTCCAAGGAGGTACTCCAAAAGAAGATGTTAGCGCTTTAACTTCTATTACGTTGCACCAGTATACTTGGCAAAGTAATGAAGGTTTTCTGGCCTCGTTACAAGATCCCGAACAGATAATCCCTACATTTGCACCCGTACCTGTTGTTTCCGAATATCTTGATGTGTTTCCCGACGATTTACCGGGTATACCACCAGTCCGGGAAGTCGAGTTTACCATCGATCTAGTTCCGGGAGTTTCTCTTATTTCTAAGGCTCCCTACCGAATGGCTCCAACTGAAATGAAGGAACTCAAAACTCAACTCGATGATTTATTAAAGAAAGGTTTCATTCGACCCAGCGTTTCACCCTGGGGAGCTCTGGTTCTCTTTGTCAAAAAGAAAGACGGTATGATGCGTCTTTGTATTGATTACCGGGAGCTTAATAAAGTAACGATCTGTAACAAGTATCCGTTGCCGAGAATCGACGATCTGTTCGATCAATTACAAGGGGCACGATACTTTTCCAAAATTGATCTTCGGTCCGGGTACCATCAACTTCGTATCCGAGATTGTGATATTCCGAAAACCGCATTCAGAACTCGCTATGGGCACTACGAATTCTTAGTAATGCCTTTCGGGCTAACTAATTCTCCAGCGGTCTTTATGGATCTTATGAATCGGGTTTTCAAAGATTATCTCGACGACTTTGTTATCGTGTTTATTGATGACATATTGATATACTCAAAGTCAAGAGAGCAACATGATCAACATCTTCACATCGTTTTGGAAACTCTTCGAACGAAAAAGTTATACGCAAAACGTTCTAAGTGTGAATTTTGGCTTGATCAAGTATCTTTTCTCAAACACGTAATTTCTGTGGAAGGTGTCAAAGTCGATCCAACGAAAATTGAAACTGTCACAAAATGGCCTCGACCTACGAACGTATCTGAAGTTCGTGGTTTTCTGGGTCTGGCCGGTTATTATAGACGATTCGTGGAAGGATTTTTAAAATATCTCTACCGTTAACCCGATTACTCCGAAAAGGAGTCAAATTTAATTGGGGTTCCGAACAAGAATCTAGTTTCGAGGAATTGAAGCATCGATTGGTTACCGCACCTGTTCTTGTATTACCGTCTGGCACCGGAGGTTTTCAAGTTTACAGTGATGCTTCAAAGATAGGTCTCGGTTGTGTTCTTATGCCAAACGGTAGAGTGATCGCATATGCGTCACGTCAATTAAAGCCTTATGAGGTCAATTATCCGACTCACGATCTCGAATTGGCTGCGGTTATCTTCGCACTTAAAATTTGGCGTCATTATTTGTACGGTGAAACATGTGAAGTTTTCACCGACCACAAGAGCCTTAAATATATATTTACTCAAAAAGAGTTAAATATGCGTCAACGGAGGTGGCTCGAACTTCTAAAGGATTATGATGCTCATATACAGTATCATCCGGGTAAGGCTAATGTAGTCGCCGACGCTTTAAGTCGTAAAGCTGTGGGACAGATTTCCTCGTTACTTGTTCCTACAGGGTTAGCTTTGGAGATCGAACGATTCGGACTGGAAATCTATCCGAGTTCACAAACGGAAATTCTATCGAACCTGATGGTAGAACCGACTCTAATTTCTCGGATAAAAGAAGCCCAACAAGATGACGGTGAATTGTGGGCGAACTTCCAGCAAGCAAAATAGAATGTTAGTTCGGAATTCAGGATCGATGATGATCACGTGTTGTGGTTTCGGGATCGTCTTTGTGTTCCAAATAACTCGGAGCTTAAAGATCAAATTCTGACCGAAGCTCATAAATCTATGTTTTCCATTCACCCGGGTACAACGAAAATGTATCGCGACTTACATATTCATTACTGGTGGGTTGGAATGAAGAGAGATATCATCGATTTTGTAGCTCGTTGTCTCACTTGTCAACAAGTTAAAAGTGAACATCAACGTCCGGGTGGTCTTCTCCAATCGTTGAACATTCCCATGTGGAAATGGGAACACGTAACTATGGATTTTGTAGTCGGACTACCCCGCACGACCTTGAAACACGATGCAATTTGGGTAGTGGTTGATCGACTAACGAAATCGGCTCATTTTCTTCCTATCCGACAAACATGGTCAATTGATAAATTGACAGAAGTATTCCAACGTGAGATTATACGTCTCCATGGCACTCCTGTATCGATTACCTCCGATCGAGACCCACGTTTTACATCTAGATTTTGGGAAGGTTTACATAAAGCTTGAGGCACACGTTTGAATTTTAGTACAGCCTTTCATCCACAAACTGATGGGCAATCTGAACGTACGATTCAAACACTGGAGGATATGCTCCGAGCATGTGCGATGGAATGGCATGGAAGTTGGGATAGTTATTTGTACCTAATAGAGTTCTCCTATAATAATAGTTGGCAGTCAAGTATCGGCATGGCCCCGTATGAAGCACTTTATGGCCGAAAATGTCGAACACCGACTTGTTGGAATGAAGTTGGAGAACGTATTTTTGAAGGCCCAGAACTGGTACAAGTTACTACCGAGAAGGTCGAAATTGCGCGTCAAATGATGAAAGAGGCTCAGGCTCGTCAAAAGAGCTACACCGACAAGCGACGACGACCTATCGAGTTCCAACCAGGAGATAAAGTTTTCTTGAAGGCTTCCCCAACTCGCGGTATTAGACGTTTCGGTCTCAAAGGAAAGTTGAGCCCGAGATACATTGGTCCCTTCGAAATTCTGGAAAAGGTTGGCATTGTGGCTTACCGGTTAGCTTTACCGCCGCAATTATCTCATATACATAATGTGTTCCATGTATCTTCACTTCGAGGGTACAACTATCATCCCTTACACGTCATTGAATATCCCTTGGAACACATAGAACCTGATCTTTCTTATCGCGAGGAACCTGAAGCGATTATTAATCGTGATGAGAGAGGTACACGAAAGAGAGTGATTCCTTTCGTAAAAGTTCTATGGAAAAATCATTTTGAACGTGAGGCGACGTGGGAAACTGAGGAGCACATGCGACGGGAGTACCCCGAGTTCTTTAATCGATGTAAGTTTCTTGTCTAAATTCGATTTCGGGGACGAAATTTCTTTTTAAGAGGGGGAATAATTGTAAGACCCGGTTTTAAAAAAAAACGTATAATTATTCTAACCTAGGGGTGAGCATGGGACTAGTACCGTACCGAACCGGTACCGTACCGAAAATTCCCAATACCGAAAATGTGGAAAACTCAATACCGAATACCGTACCGATTAGACCGGTACGGTACCGGTAACACTAACGATATTTCGGTACTAGTACCCTATCAGCACCGAACCGATTACCGATTATAGGAAAAACATGGAACCGATTACCGTACCGAAATACATGGGACGGTCCGGGATCGGTACGGTACCGGGACGGTACCGGTTCGGTATCGGGATTTCGGACTCCTTGCTCACCCCTATTCTTACCCGAATTGAACCGTAATTAAAAATAGCAACCAAAGATACTTGAGGGGTAAAAACCGTCATTCATCCAAACTTATTATAATTAAAATTTTATATATATAACAAAAGAAAAAAAAATGTTAAGTAAATAAGATCACATCGTTTCCTTCTTCTTTTTCATTCCATAACCGCCATAGTCGTCTCTCTCTCATCTCTCTCTCTAAAGTTTCAAAAACTTCTCTCTAGATTATCTTACGATCCGTTGAAGTAATCGACGAAATAATTACTTATTCGGAATCTACTCGTCGAGCCCTTCTTAGAGGTATAAATTTCTTGTTATATTATTTAAGTTGGTACGTTAGGTTAGTTGAAGTTGGTTGGTAGATTATGATTATATATTGTAAAGTTATAATCATTTACATATATAGGAATGTTTGTTTTTGTCAAAATTACAAACGGGTAAAGTTTAGAACCCAACCGGTTATATTTATATCTAGATGTTTAACCACACACCAAGTGATCGGTTTAATGTCTAAGAGAATATAATTTCATGATTAAGTTAGGATAATAAGCATTGAATTTTATGATATGCGAGTAATAGTAATTTATGGTTTAAATAGGCAATCGAACGGGTTAAACTTCATCCCGAGTCTCGATTGATCACGTGTTGCATCTCAATCCGATCAAGGTATGGATTTCATTTCTTTTGAATCGTGGGCAACTATTTGTTGTAGTTGACCCTTCCTAAAGGTGGTTCACCACCTTGTGATTGATCAACCGAACGTGATCAACAAATACGAAATTGTACACACACATACACATTGATTTTGGTTTATTGAATCAATTGTTTGAACATTTTGATGTTTTATTAAAATGTGTCTCGTATGAGATTGTTTATGAAAAATGTGAATTATATAGATTATAATTTCTGTGATCGCCATTTGGGTAAGTGGCATTTGTTTAGTTTTCGTTGATTTTAGAAGAACCCAATAAATGGGCACATTATTTGGGATGCCTTCTATGGCGGCTTTGTTGTCATAGCGTCCTGCAGATGACGGTCCACCAGAGTTAAGCCTATGTGGCTTACGTGAACCCACTCTAGGAGGACTTGGCTGACTTTGTTGGCTCCAGGGCGGATGAATCGATTCTAGATTTTACCCACAGAATATGTGACCATGGTTAAATTCACGGGGGATCCGTTGTGTGTGCCCGCATGCCGACCCAGTTCGTGTGGTTTGGCCACCCACGAACAAAACGACAGGAATTGACGGACGTTATTTATATTACGTTTTGAAATTAAAGTGTGAACTGTTCTTGAAATTATTGTCTTTGAAAATTACTGAACATCTCTTTTGTTATGAACTTGAGTTTCAACAACTTTCATCGAATGAATTTTTAAGTCTTCCGCTTCGTTATTGATGTTTTCATTATTATTTACGAACTTATATTATAATCCATTCATTGAGTTATGTGCTCAGCCGTGTTTTTGTTTTCTGACACGGCAGGTTCGAAGTGAAGTTTACGGGGACGGGACTTGAGATCGAGCGTGAAATTTTGGAGTTCTTAGAATCGCATTATTATATAAACGTTCTAAGTTTATAAACACTTTTTGAAGTGTAAGAATTTGGATTGTAATATGTGTTTGGAGTTTATTAGTAGCTCTGATTTAGTTGTGTAATTATGTTAAGTCCCGTATGTGACATCACCCGTTCCGGACCACGGGGACGGGGGATGTTACAGTTAAGTATCAACCTTAATGCGGCAATACTTCTGGAATGAAGTATTAGGCGGGATGTCCACGTTTTGATGTCATCATTTTGGTATTAGGCGTCGACTCTTTTCTTGAGGACAATAACCGTTAGTGTGATCAGTGCACGTCCGTTGAATTTGGAGTGTTCGCAGGTGAAGTGGTAACATTAAGAGAAGTAGATATTGATACTTACAGATCGATCAGTGGTAATCCTACAATCTAAGAGGCTTCGCCGATCTATCAATCGAAGCTTGAATGCATTATAGGAACTGTGTAACTGTGGGGTTGAAGTAATCCACTATCTGTGGGTATTGTGCTTATGGTAACTTGAGGGTTGGATCTACGATTGTGTTGGGTCAGACCAAGCTAGTGCTAGGAATTGTCGTCAAGGAAGGGACGATGAATCTTTTACAGTATGGATTATTGGGGTATTATTGGTGGAAATGACTGATTAAGGTAGTAAGTTACTCTCGAGGTAATGTGAACAACATAAGGTTGGGAGACAACCGAGATTTAATGATTAAGAAAATGATTAAGTAATGACTCGACGTTCATCCTGACGTTGGTGAAATACATCGAACATTGAGATTGAGTTTTGTAACGACACGTTATGAGAAACTCAGCAACAACCTCAACAGGAATGTAATCGGGTCCGTATATGAGGCGAGGTTTCATGAAGGCATTCCTTTTGGATAGAAAAATCAATCGATCGTTCCAAGTGTAATGTTGGGTGCTGGGTAGTTCCAGATTTCGAGGACGAAATCTCTTTTAAGGTTGGGAGGATTGTAACACCCCGATTCTTTGAAAGGTATCATTTCAAGTTAATACCGAAACCGATATATTAAGGAAAAATAAGATATTTTATTTTGGGCTTGAATCCTTGATTTTATAGTCTAGATTGATGAAGGATTCAATTACGAGTCCAACGGTTCTTTCCGGAGCGAAAACAGAGCTATAACGAAGAAGTTATGGCCAAAACAGTTACCGGGGAAGTTTACAGCTCGTGGTACAATCTCGGCGAAAGTGCCCCGCGAGAGTGACACTTGTCACTTTCGTTGTCACTCTCGCCAACAGCGTCTGGACGATTAAAATCGCGATTTTCAGCCCCAAACTTCATTCCTTCATATCTCCTTCATCCTAGCTCCGATTTGGGTGATTCAAGTTGCTACGGTTTCTTTTTTGAGAGATTTTCAAGAATCTAGCAAGATATTGGAAGTCTATTGGAGTATACTAGAGTATTTTGTGGTGGTAAGCTTCTCATCTCTCCCTATTCATCTTCTTCCCCAAAGTTTTCTAGGGTTTCATCCACCCTTTGTTCTCCCTTTCATAGATTGGAGTTTTGTAACCATTTTGGTGAACTAGAAGTGTTTTGGTTGGTGGATTCAAGATTGGGTTAAGGTAATCTTCTATTATTAGGGTTTCGGTAGTAATGGAGGTATTCATGTAGATGGTTTGGGAACGATTCTTTGTGGTTGATTATGTTTATTTGTGGTTGAATATGTATGGATTTAGGTTTTGGAAGTTTGATCTTGAGAATCCAAGTGTTCTTCAAAGGAGCTCTAATTGGGGGGAAATCTAGATTTAGCCTAAATCTAGCGAGGTGAGTTCAAGTTGATTTGTGAAAACAGTGTACATGCCAAAATGGTTGTTTTAAAGTATTTTATGCCTTACACGAAATTGTTAACTGTTGATAAGTTTTGTTAACTGTTGAGAAGTTTGTAACTGCTGATAAGTCGGTTATTTTAAAGGTGCTTAACTTTATAAACTCATTTAACATACGCCCTTGGGATTTTGCGCATTATGATAAATAAATCATGTATTTTGGTATTTTAATGATTTATTTTATGGAAGTAGATTTTGAGCATAAATGTGTTTTCAAATTGTGTTTTGGAAAAATGCATGGTTTTGGTGTTACGGGACGTTTTGAAAAGATAAATGTTGTAAACTCACTTGGAGAATGAATTGTCCCAATCTAAACCACATTGTAGCTAATTGTATGTTTTGGAGCGTGGGTTTATATAAATATGGGTATTTACATTTGATTTCATTTTATGAATTTCGACGTTGAGTCTTTGGATTTGTTGAGCTTGTGGCTCGGTTTGGATTTTGTTGGGTTTTGAGGACACTTGTCCGTTTTAATTGCTCGGTGTTGAGCGTTTGGTTAAGATTTGCATTTACTGCATTTTAGTTGAGCATATCATGTTTTGAATGCTTTGATTCATTCGTTTTGAGTCATGTAATGGTTTAGTTAGTGCAATGGATCCATAGGCACGGTGTTCCTCTGTCCCCGTTTGGGAAGTTGGTTCAGCATTTGGCACGGGATAGGCATCGGGTTCCATGGTAAATAGGGTGTGGGCCTATACGGTCGGGCAACGTCCCATGGACAGTAAGGTGTAATCCCATTGTGCCCGAGTTGTCCGGTTTTGGGGACTCTCAAGGAAAGACCTGGAGTGGTTGACTTGATGTTTTCGGGCGATAGACTAGGAGTAGTTGAGCTCGGTGGGTGTTTTATGTGTAACCCACATGTTTTGAATTACTACATAACTATGAGATTTACTTTGTGTTCCGTTATGTACAATGTAATCGTGTCTCCCCCGTCACCAATAGGTGTGGTTTGGTTATGGAGTTTTATAATCCATGTTTTCGGAGACGTTGATGTATGGGTATTTATCTATGTTTTAAGGTTTTGGTTATTGAAACTCATTCGAGTTATTGGGATGTTTTGGGAAGATGGAGTTAACTACGTTTTCGGTGTTTGATCATTATGAGGTCAGTTATATTTTACGAGCACTTTGGGTTTCGGCTTTATTTAAAGAGGTGTGTGTTTTATGATTTTAAATCACAAAAAGGGGTGAACGTTGAAAGGAGATTGTTTTAAGATTTAATGTATTTCATTTTTGGTTGCATTCAAATCAAACGTATGGGATTGTGGAAATCATGATTTTAAATAACATTCTTAAAGTAATTGTTTTATATTTACATCCCTAATGTAAAACTCTTGAGCTCACTAGGCGTTAAGCCTAAACTTTTTATTTGTCGGCATGTGCATCAGGTTCCAGAAGGGGGTTCGGTTCTAGCAGTCGTATGAAGAGATGTGCTTAGTGGTTCACGAGTGTAAGCATTTGGCGAATTCTTCTGCAGTTTGGAGATAACGATACTTTTGGGTTTTAGTAGCACCCATCTTTATTATAGACTGTTCGTATAGAAAGAATGTGTATATTGAGGTTAAATATTAAATTGTGGTCGTAGATGATTTATTTATTGGTGTATTTAGAAAATTTTAAATTAGTTGCTATTTCCAGAATTCAGGGTGTTACACCTTGGACCATGCGTTATTTTGGAAAAGATTGGTTTGCAAGCCTATCGGTTGGATTTACCGCCGGAAATGGATGGAATACATCCCACATTTCACATATGTTATCTTCGGAAGTGCCTAGCCGAAGAGGAAAGTGTGATTCCTTTGTCGGAAATTCGGGTGGACATTGGGAATCGTTGTGTGGAAGAACCGGAATCGATTTTAGAATCGAAAGTGAAGAAGTTGAGGCATAAAGACGTGGTTATGGTGAAAGTCCAATGGAAGCACCATTGGGGTGCTAACATTACTTGGGAATCAGAAGATGATATGAAGAAGCGTTATCCTCACTTGTTTGCATAGGGTAAGATTTCGGGGACGAAATCCTATTTAAGTGGGGAGGATTGTAACACCCGTAAGTTCTTAAGGTAAGTGTTATGTCTACCTTAATGAATTGATTTCGCTTATGTGTGAATGTGTGTCTTTGTGTACATTTTATGATATTGAATTATGTTAAAATGTCATGTAATTGAATTACCTTTGTTAATCGTTCAAACCTCGCCCTCGCCATCGAATTTGATTAAGTTTCGGATTGTTTTGGGATGCCAGCGATTGTGCCATTGGCACTATCGCCAGAGACGTACCGTGGGTTGTTGGACGCCAGCGATTGTGCCACGCGATTGTGCCTTGGCACTATAGCCAAAGGCACTATCGTCGGGCTTGTACCGTGGGGGTGGGAACCTCCGCGATTGTGACAAGCGATAGTGCCCATGGCACTATCGCCGGGCATTATCGCCCGCGTGGTCTGGTTGATTTAAAAACACTTTGGCAGTCTTGTTTCTCACATTAACACTTTACAAAAACGGGAGAGCTCTTCTTGGAGGCGATTTTTAGGGTTTCATCACCTACCTCATTCATTTCTAGGGTTTTGGTTGTTGGGAGCATTAAGTGGTCATCAAGCTTCATCCAAGTGTCCCCATTGAAGTGTTCTTCAAGATTCTCATTTCTCACCTTCAAGTCTCATCTTCTCCAACTTCTAGGGTTTCCATATTTTCTAGGTTTTGGGTTCAAAACCTAGATTGTGAGTTTACTAAACCTTTGTTAAAACTAGATATACATCATAATCTCCTATTTGTTACTTTATCTCTATATGTTCAAATGTTTGGGGATTTCTTCATGAAAATAGTTGGAAGATGTATATATATGGATGATTTGCCGTGATTATTGTTATATGTATAATTATTTGGGATTTGTCTCTTAGATATATAATGTGGGTACCTTGATATGTTAAATGTATGCATATATGGGTATTATGATAATTCTAGTTGGAATACCATTTTGGTGACATAGTTATATGCATGATGAATATAATTGTCATTTGGGACTTTTGTTGGACTTCATGAGGATAGGATGGTAACATTGTACCCGTAGTCGGTATGGAAATATGTTGGGTTGAAATATACCTAAGGACCTCCTATATGCATTATGTTGGACGAATCAAGGCAAGTTCACTAGGAGGATGTAGTTTTGGGGCACCACCGGAATGGTATGTGCCTAGACCCCCGCCACTCGGAAAGTTTCCTTTACGGTCTGATCTCCGGGTGTGCCGGGCCTTTGGGGTGTTCCTTGTTAAGGGCATCAAGGTGCATTGACTCTTTGGAGTGGAATTGATTGGTGCTTTGGGTCTCCCCTAATGACTCCACATATTTTTGGACACTGGTTAACTGCTGATAAGAAATTGTGACTGTTCATGCATGCTTATTATTGTCCAACTCACTAGGCTTTTTGGCCTAACACTTGTTTGGTGTCGATGTGTATCTCAGGTTCTAGCGGCGGCGGTCCTAAGCAGGTTTAGTTGCTTTGGGGTGAGAGCTTGGGGAATTGCACATGGACGCATTATACTTTTGGGTATAGACCGTTTGGGTTTATAGATAACAACCCTTTTTGTAATCTCTTTTCTAGATGTAGAAATTAGATTAGTTGGTTGTTATTTATTGTCCGTTAAATTACAATTGTGATTAAACAGGTTATTTATAGTTATATATTTCCCCATTTTTGGGAGGCTCTTGCTATGGCAATTTCAGTATACCTCATGTCCGTTTTCCGGATTTTTGTTATCCCTATTTTTAGGGTGTTACATATATATATAGATATAGATATAGATATAGATATAGATATAGATATAGAGGGAGGATCATGCGAGAAGGCAATCAATTTGCGAGAAGGCGAGAAGGATTCTAGACCAATCATCTCATTAGATTAATACCTTAAATAAAATAATCCAAAATTAAATTAAAAGGGTATAAATGTCATTTAGCAATAGCGCTTATCTAGTTAACCATAGATAAATCCTGTCATTTCGGGATAAACACAACAAAGACGCCATATAATTATTGGTTGTGGGTTAGTGGGCTTTATTCATCCATTTTTTTTTATCTAATCTTCCTCATGAATGATAACACGTATGTTTTACGTTTTTTTTTAATTAATCATAAGTGATATTATGGTTTTTTATGTTGCTAATCACATATGATATCGATGATGAATTCATGTGTTTTACCATCTATTTTATCACATGTGATATTATGAGCATCCTCTTGTGTTTTACCCTATGTGCTAATCATATATGATATTGGTAATAGATTCATATGTAATTTATTATCACACGTGATAATGTTAATAGACTTGTATTTTTTCTCGTATGCATATTTGTTTAATAGATCCACATATGATAATAGAGGAAGGATCATGCAAGAAATTAAACATTTTGCGAGAAGTGTGAAATCACATATGATTACAGAGCCCATGGATGTGTTTAATCATATATGATTAAACGTCTATGTATTGCCAATGTAACATGTGTTTAATCATATATTAAGCTTGCGTATCATATATGATATCACCTTTCTCACTTTCTCGCAAAATGTTTAGTTTCTCGTATGAACCTAGCCCTATAATAATATATTAATGTATAATATCTATGTGTGATAATAAAGTCACGTAAATGTATTATCACATGTGATAATAGAATAACAAATCACATGTGATATTTGATAAAAAGAAAAGAAAAAAAATATTAGATGTAAATCCACAAAATAATAGATAAGGTAGATTAAAAAACGTGGAAAATAAATTATGCACATAATTTAGAGATTTTTAGGAATCCAATGTAGTTAGGGATATAATATAATTAAGGATATAATGAGATTTTTAAGGGGATTCAAATAATTAATTAATTAATTTTTAAAATCTAAATTACTTTCATACCCTTTTAGCCTAACTTTGGCAAGATAATCACAAACTATAAGATCTGATGAGGTGGGAGGTTGAGATTGCTTCTTGCCTTCTCGCAAATTGATTGTCTTTTCGTTTGAACCTGCCCCTATATATATATATATATATATTATAAATAGGGGAGAGATCAAATGGAAACCACCTTAATTTTGAAAACCATGAAAACCGTCGATTTCATTGGTTAAGTTAATGAAATTGGTTCATAAAATTGTTTAATTTGATGAAATTGTGCATATAATTCTTTTGTTGATGAAATTATTTCATATATTTGTGTTTTTTATGTAAAACTGAAATTGTTTCATGTATTTTCTCATTCTGATGAAATTGTTTCATTCATTTTCTCATTTTGATGAAACATTTTCATTTTTACATAAAAAAACACATATATATGAAATAATTTCATCAAGAAAAGAATTATATAAAACAATTTATCAAATTTTACAAATTTATGAAACAATTCCATTAACTTAACCAATGAAATCGACGGTTTCTATGGTTTTCAAATTAGGTTTCCAAATGAAACCGTCGATTTCATTAGTTAAGTTAATGAAAAATTTTCAATAATTTGTAAAATTTGATAAATTGTTTTATATAATTATTTTCTTGATTAAATTATTTCATTGTGTTTTTTTGTGTAAAAATGAAAAAGTTTCATCAGAATGAGAAAATGAATGAAACAATTTCATCAACAAAAGAATTATATGACACGATTTTATCAAATTAAACAATTTAATGAACCAATTTCATTAACTTGACCCATGAAATCGACAGCTTTCATGGTTTGCAAAATTTGAATGGATTCGATGGCAAAAATGCACATGTGTAAAATGTGGCACAATAATGGTGCAAGTATACACCACGTATTGCGTTCGCTTCTCAAATAATATAATGGTAAGGACCAAATATCGTATCCACAGGGATTGGACTTAACTAAGAACCAGATATTTCCACGAACTTCCGGTGCAAAGTTAGATTTATAAAAATTGATGGGTTGATTTAGAACGAAATATTAAATATTAAATAAACAAGATAATAAAAAGCTAGTACGGGTGTAAGTTTCCCCCGATAGTATTTTAATAACTTAAATGGTTAACAAAACCGGTCGCAATGGACCCCACACGATTTCCTCCTCTCGAAGCGACGTCGTATCGGTTGCGATAACGGTTTTATTATAAAATTACTACACTTGCTAACTTTCGGTTTACCAATCTCACTAAGTTGATCTCAAAGATCTTAGCCTCGTCGGTATGGAGAGATGCGCATATCTCTATGACACACCAACTCGACCGATATCTAGACCTTAGTTTGATTATGCAAAAATCCATATCTCTATACGATTATTGAAGATTTTCTCAAACCTCCTTGCATCACCCAAGCCGTATTCGGATTCGCCCCCTCGAGGTCTAAGATCTAATATTAACACACACAAGTGATCGACTTGTCCGTGTTGAGATGAAGCTTCAACTTGGATGACCAAACCGAGAAGTTAGTCGAATGCGGTAACACCCAAGTGTTACATTTTAACCTCTCGGGTTGGCTTACACCCACACCCAAATGGGGGTTTAGCTACTCATAATGTTAAAAGACATGATAAAGAAGAAAAAGAAGTGCATAAACTGAAATTTCATAAAACGTAAACGTACCACTGTGGCCACAAACTCGCCACAATGATCGACAGAAAGTAAATAATACTTAAAGGAAATTACTACAAGAACTAGAAATACAAAGTAAAGCTTCTACTACTGCTGAAAATATGATGGAGTATGGATCAATGGATGATGAAAATTTGTGTCTCTTTCAAAGCTAAGCACCCTTTTTATAGTGGAGGGAGATGAGTTGGAATGAAAGGGACATGAGAGGGTGAAAGAGACCTCTCATGCATGTCTTCTTCCTTCCTTTGGCTCTATTATGTTTGTCCACTTCTTGAATCTTTTTTTGTGTAAGGGTCAGCCTTGACTCCAACAGACATGCTTCCAACTTGCACCAAAATGGATTTCAAAAATCTGTAGAAAATCGTTGGTGCAGTACTCGCCACAGTGGTGACACTGTGGCCACAGCGACGCACGAAAATTTCACGAAAATTCGAATTTTTGATCTCATTAGTTATTTAGAAAATCTTGGAACATTTTAGACCAAATAAATGAGAAAAGCTCAAATGGGTACGAAAAAAGGTTATAAATGGGTGACAAATAACTCTAAAAATTAAGGGATATCAGGATTTTATTTGATCTCTCCCCTATATATATATATATATATATATATATATATATATATAGAGAGAGAGAGAGAGAGAGAGAGAGAGAGAGAGGTGTTCAAATGCAACCCTTTTACATGGTGCAACCCCATGCAACCCATATATCCACCACTCATTTTATTTTCACCTTTTTAATTAAAAAATGTAAAAATAAAATAAGTGGTGGATAGAGGGATTGCATGGGTTGCACCATGTAAAAGGTTGCATAATAACCTACCCCTATCCCCTATGTATATATATGTATATATATATATATGATTTGGTGATTCTATAGACAGGGTTGGATGTTAACGTGAGAAGTGATTATCAAGATGAGAAATGGATGCACATTAGGATGAGATGCACCAAAACAATTCCTTTCTAAGACGCAATTCATGGAAGGACATTTGATTAAAAGTGATCAACAGTTCAAATCCACTTCACTTTTAATCTCATGCCCTCCCATGAATTGTGCCTCAGAACGGAATTTATCTGGTGCATCTCATCCTGTCTATCCATTTTCCATCCAACGGTTGATAATCACTTCTCACGCTTTTCACATTAACCTCAACTTCTCACCGGTGCATCTTATCTCATGCATCTCATCCTAAGTGTCGGCTCCAATTGATTTAAATGGTATCGATGTTGAAAAAGATGTTGCAATCTCTGCTGTTTTAAACACCTGAAAGGGCTCCGTGCATGCTACCCTCCAATTAAGACAGATGCATCAAAGCTCCAACTCATAATCGGGAAGAGACTTGGTAACTTGAAAGGGTTAACCATCTACATAAAAAACCCGACTGTTTCTGTACATACACAAAGATCTAGCTATACCATAAGATTTAAAGATAACATACGAAAGAAAACTTTGATTTTGCTACCATTCTCGAAGAACACGACAGTTTGAAGTTAATTTGACCGGAGTTGAAACTAGAAAATTTTAAACGTCTACATATAAGTTTGAGTTCGATTGAGTTCGAACTAATGAATGTTAAGAGTCCTCAAACTGGTGATCCGTTTCATCGAATATCTCCTCCTACAGGGAATCAAATAAACCATTGTCAATGCAAGTTGGCGGAGGGAATGTTCCATATATAATATTCTATTTGTTAAAAAATAAATGTCTATCTTTCTATTTTTAGTTTGTCCCAAAATACGTGTCTACTTTTAAAAACAAGTGTCAACTCTTACTTTTAGTTATGAGATGAAAAAAAATTCATCACTCCGTCTACCATTAAGGGTAAAATTGTCATTTAGTTATTAAAAAGTTTAATAATTGCATTGTTTCCAAAACAATGTGCCTTTTTCATCATTGACATATATTTTGGGACGAATGAGTACAATATAAAGACAATTAAACTATGTTTAAGAGTTTTTACCTGCAGTAGTTCTTCGATCACATCTTCCATTGTTATTATGCCAACTGCTTCTTCTTCTTCGGGAAGTTTGGGAAGAGGTTTTCCTTCTATCTCTAAAATGTCCGAATACATGTCTTTATTCCACTTCTTACTCCTAAAGCTACCCTTGTAAGAATCGTTTCCATTATTGGGGAAACTTTTCCATTTTTGGAACGATCTTTTCGACTTTAAGCTATTCTCTCGAGAACCCTTACCATCACCATCAACGTCAACTTGTACTTCCTTCATTGCATCTATATATTTTATGGATTAATACAACATTTCCTTGGCTGAATATCATTTTGGCCATTTACCGTTTTCATTTTGTGTCTCCTATTTAGCCACGGTTGTGAGAATATGTAGAAAAAGGGAGGTTCCAACATATATAGAGAAGAAATGGTCCAAGTTTAGCCGATGTGGGACTCCAACATGCCCTCTCCAACTGAGGCTAGACAGACATAGATTGTCCCTGATTGTCGAGTCACTAGAGTGGTAGACTTTGACTTTGATACCATGTGAAAATATGTGGAACCCTATTAGACCACTCTCCAAAATACCATTGAGAAGAGAAGAGAAATTCCAACATATATATATATAGAGGAGAAATGGTCCAAGTCTATCCAATATATGGTACTCCAACAAAAAGTCTAATAGGAAACAGCCTCTTTGTCTCTGTAGACAGAGACAAAGGGTAAGGTCTGCTTACATCCTACCACCAGACTCTACCTTCAGGTGAGATATACCGGATTTTTTTTCGTTTGGTTTATTTTCTGCCTCCTATTTATATGGTATGAAGGGAGATCACATGTGATTATATGGTATGAAGGGAGATCACATGTGAATGCAGGTTCCATTTACTAAAGCACCATTTTCTTCCTTTTCCATATTTGTTGGTTGCATTTTCGTTTCTTGACACCGAAGAAATGGTACTCGCAGTTACATCCGTATCTCTCCTCAATACCATATAAATGGATTCAGAAAATGGAATTGGTTAGTGGCCAAGAAGGGTTTGAGCAGCATGGAGGGCTTACCAGACGTCGAACTCTTGGTGGCGGCCTGCTCCGAGGTCTTATTACACTGTCTCACCACAACAGCCATGTGGCTGTGACCTTTCTGAAACTCGTTCAAAATGTCATATAATGGAAGAGTTTCTGGAACCCTAAAAGAAAATGACTTGAATTAGTATGTCGATTATGGGTAAGATATCCAGTAATTTATTTTAAGTTTATATATGGCTCTTGTAAAACAAATACAGCATACTTGGGAATTCTGCGAATTGTGACGCTTTTTACAGGCACCTCATCTTCAGGGTGGATGGTCAACAAATTTTTTACCTAAAATATCATAACCAGAAAAGTCGATATTAGTATTTACCCGCCATAAAATGGAAGCAATTAATTCAAGATCTGGCAAAGTTGATACAAAGCAGTTACGTACTTACGTCTACACAAAACCAATAACTTGCATATCTAAGAGTCAAGGATTGAACAAATCACTTGTCCCAAGACTCAATGTACCCTGCCTGTTCACCTATCAATTCCGGACACGTCATTACTTCATTGAAGAGAGAGAATAAAAGATAAATTAAATAAAGTAACAATGTGTCCGGGATTGATTTAGGGGGACATAGAGGGAATATAGAGCTTGGAGACAGGTGATTTGTATTCGTAGACCTGACTTCCTAACCAAATCCAAAGTCTGGTGACTAAGGGCACTCTTAAAGGGGTATCAAAAAAATGCAAAGTCGAATAACTCATCCAAATTGAATGAGGTTCGGGTTAAACGGTTTTGGTTATTCAAAAAGCCTTAGTAAGACGCCATTAACGGCAGTGAAGAACGCCATAATCTGTCAAATTAACAAGCATTCCAAAAGAAATGGTGGTCTTAAATATCAAAATCATCCAAAAAAAACACTAAAATTGCTGAGAATTACAACACTAAAAGCAGTGAGTGAGTCATTGAAAGAAGATTGGGAGCAACAACGAGATAAAATTGGGATAAATCCAAGAATTGGAGTTCAAAAAATATCAATCAAACTTTTTTTGACTTTTGATTGGAGGCATGTGCCCATACCCCATTAATTTGTATCCACCTGTGGATTGTATTATGTTTGTATCACAGAGAGAATTTATACGTTACCAGGACAAGTCCAATAATGTTTGTAGGTTCCTCGTAATAGACGGGCACCCTGCTATGCCCTCTCTCCAGGATTACATCCATTAAATTCCTGTATAGCAATAATACACAGATTGCATAGTTATAAAGGGCTCAGGAAATCGAAAGGTTAAGTTTTAATACAAATTGCTGAAAGCTTTTGGCACCTGTCAAGTTTAGCATTAATATCAACCGAGAAAGTGTCTGATATAGGAGTCATGGCATCACTGGCTGTTTTTGCCGTGAGTTCAAGTGCTCCTGCAATTATTGTCGTCTCATCATGTGTTAGTTCTCCTCCTTTTCCAGCCTGTTTACACGTTCACAAAATAAAACATGAAACTGGCCCAAAAAAAAAGATAAGGAGAAACTACAATTAATCAACTAGGGACATAAAGTAAAAACAATGAAGATTAAAATAACCCGCCATTTTAGCCATTTATCATTTTACAAAAAAAAGGAAAAAAAAACAGTATTATTGATTCTTTCATACTTCAGCACTACCTCTCATCAATAAGAAGTGTAATAATACTTCAGAGTTCAACTCCTCTTAGAAAACAACAGCACCTAAGAGATTCTCCAGGAAAAACATTTGAAATACTTACCTCATTACCGTGCATATTGACAAGTGTCTTTAACTCAGCTCTACGAAAAAGAGCAACGTGTTCATGGCCCAGCAGATAGTCTAGTAGCTGATGGATTGAGAAAATATAGTCAACATTACAAGTTGCAATGTGATGCATCATTTAAAGTAGCAGATTATGCGAGTCAGATACATAGGGAACAAGCATATCACCTTGCTTATCGGATATGCAACAGGAAAACAGAACCAAACAAGAACACGCACAAATGGAGTGACATACGCCCCAATAGCCAGTCCATACCTAGTACAAACAGATTGAGGTATGATCTGTGGATAGAAATAAGTAGTAGTTAGTGCCTGCCAATATTCAAGGTTGGTTTTCCCGCCTTCTGCCCAATAGGAATAAAACCAACCTCAGAGAACCCTTAGGTACAAGTCTCATAAGAGACCTAGAATATTACTCTTCACCAACAAAAAGGAAAGAAAATGCCAACCCCTACTAATTTAGGTTGTTTCAAAGACCAATTCCAGTGTGAAAGCAGAAAAGATCCCTCAAGTTTCATCTTCAACTAGCTTTTCAATTCTTTAAGTCAAGCATTCTCCTTCTGTTGTGCAGTCAAATGGCCTTGAGTAGGGGCAGATTGCAATAAATACAAGTGGTCTAAAGGCAATACCCCTTTGAACTCATATAAAAAGACTAAATTGCCCTCATGAGAGAGGCACATAAGGTGATCAACGGAGCTCAATTAGATGGTGTTAAATTAAGGGACCAAATTGTTATGGGAAGTAAAAGTTAGGGATCACCGGTGTACATAATGCATTTCAGGGACTCGATCAAAAATTTGGGTACAGCACAGGGACCAAGAATGTAATTTACTAAATAAAAAGAGGACAGCCATCTAGGCACATGAAAATTACATAACCCATGCCTAGTAGGTCCAAATTGAGAAATTGTCCTTATGAGCCTGCTTAGTGGGTGCGCCCACACAAGCTTTCCGCAATCGCTTAATCCACTACAAACTTAATAGTTCAGCCTGCTAATTGAAGTAGAGTAGATTACTACTCACCTCACCGAACAGAAGTATCAATGTCACTGAGATGAGTATGGCACCCCAAGCTGTCACCAGCCTATCCAGGAAAATAGGAAGTGCCTGAGGAAGACAATAACCATTTCAAATTTGAAATGCTATGACTGTGAACCAACTTATTAAATATATAATATGATCGATATACCTCCATTGCAGCAGCATTGCAAATAAGAAGGGTGCAAAGCAGTAAATGCTGTTTTTTGACCACGGGCAATATCTTCTCTGTAGCGAAAGAGTGAGCACCCAATAGAAAATTAAACATTAAGATCAGATAGAACCTGAGCAGAACTAGCAAAAAACTCTACGAAGTTTATCTGTTGTGATTTTGAGCAATGATAGCATTCGAAAGTCATTAAAAGGTCTCATAAAAGTTGTATGCAATTGCAAACTTATATTATTTCATCCCTTTGCCACTAATGACTCCTCATCAGTCATCATGCTTCAGTATTTCTAGTAAATGCACATGGATAAGCAAAAACAGTAGCCAACAAATGTGATATAGAAATTGTAGTCCCTTCATGATAACATTTATGCCAAAATACTGCAACATATTGACACAAATAATTGGTTCATGAAAACAAACTCTTTGCACAATGCAAGGACTTCTCTCCCCTAACTCTAGCAAAGCCAAATGAGCTTTAGCACTCTGGGTAGCCCCCTTATCACCAAAAGTTAACTAGACTATCTGGAACTGTAGCAGTCAACAGCTGGACATTGAATTCTAGCAAGACATTATACATCATGACAACAACCAAAGGACAGGAGCTATTTTTCCTTTCTTGAAACAGTCAAAATATCATTCAACTGAAAAGAAATTATTCCCGACAAAAGTGGGTGGGCCTGAGATGAATCAAAAAGAGACCGAAAAGCCAGCACTAACTAGCACTATCTGGAACAACAACCAAACTATAATGCTTGTATTGATGTAATATGGCGCGAGGTTATGTGAAACTCACAGATGAGTCTCACACCTGCATTAACCCTTTCATCCCATACAGACAAGACTAACAACTACCAGAGCATCGATAGTGTAATATGAGAAGTTGTATATTTTCCTGTGCTTTTGGTACTCAACCTATAACCACCACTTACTCGTGTAGCTTCCACCACACAACTCTATGATGTACAACAAATTGGTTAGGTTCCACCTTATAGACATCATCTGGTTAGTTGAGATTTAGAAAAGGGTATCTGAACTATTTATTTCCATGGTAACTTCTTCTGGATGTAAAAACCATCAAGACAACAACTGCAACATAACACAAAATTCTTCTAGTATTTGATCGGTCATCTGACTCTTTGTCAGTCGATTAACTTCTGAAAGTCTCTTGTTTTTTGGGAACGAGTGTAGCAGGAAATTCACATTCTAAATATGAATTATGACTTCAATGAAGAAGAAACATTGTTGACGAAAAATTCAAGTGAAACAATAAAAAGGGAAACAAATTGAAAAGATGCAAAAGTTTCTCACACAAAGCTAAAATTTGATCTTCTTACTATATTCTACTCCGACAAGCAAAGTTATGCCCAACCATTTTGAACTGGCTGAAATATTCCTTCGGATTTTATTCTCATTTTCGAGCACAGCATTCCTAGCTTATTGTATTAAGAAATGAGGACAACTTGAACAAACAAAAAGCTTTTGGCATTTTACAAGAAGAGTATCAGATACTGATAGGAAACTAAATGAACAAAAATCATCTAGTTGGACCACTGACACCTATCTTATGCTAGTGACACTCTATGGCTCCTCTGATTTACTATTTATATTTTGAGTAACTTAGAGTAGTAGTGATTAAAAAAATACATCTAGTTGGACCAATGACACCTATCTTATGCCAGTGACACTTTATGATCAGCTAACTTAGTATTTATTATGTGAGATTGAAAAGAAACCATCATAAGCTGTTGGGTTACATTCTACAGAAGGTTCAAAAGCTTGCACCTTCAAACAAACTTTTGTGCCACTTATGATCCAAAATTAAATCCTTATGCATTTGGATCATCTAAACCAATAAAATAAAAGAAACATCTTCTCTGCATCTCACCAACTCCATAAGTTATGCATGTATGATCTAGATTCTCAGTTCTTTTAATCCTCTTTCATATAAATTTGATGTTTGATAAAGAAACAAATTCCATTGTGTACCACATCAGAACATCATTAAATTATATTTCGTACATTGCATTTGCATGCTTACAGAAAACAAAAACAAAAACAAAAACAAAAACAAAAACAAAAACTAATTCCATCTTTAGTTTCTCCACTCTCCTCCTTTCCAAAATGAGATGAACCTTTGCCACAGCTAGCATATTCAAATGCAAATTTGTTGTGTATTTTGGTATTAACTCACACCAATATCATGCCGTCCTTACTATTTGTTTTCAGGCTATTTGTTGAGCATTCATATAATTTTCTAAAACTCTGCATCCATTTTGAAATTGAAAAGTGCGTAAATGTTAGTATTATGAACTCAGGGAGTATACCACAATGAGCATAAAGAGCGATGGGAACAAAAGCATCCATTAATTTTCATGCATAATTAACGATATGCTTTCGACAATTAATCGAAGATTAAAAAAAATAGCAATAGAATTTTCTGACCAGAACCAATCGGCATCCATCACCTCTGGTAATGACTATGTGAGCTCAAAATTACATAAATACATCTAACTATGTACAATTGCCATAATCATCAGAAAATGAGAACTGTCGCGAAAATTTGGAACGAGGAGTACATAATAATCAAATCGACGTAACTAATTACGAAAAACAGAATCATTAATGATATACCTGCGTATCTACGATCTTTTGGAGTACCAGATTTCGCAAGAACTTCAAGATCAACAAGACTCATAGACATAAGCCCCAACGTAAGCCCGGACATCAAACCAGCGAACAAAACTAGTAGCACTACTATCACTATATGCAAGAAGAACTGCGTTTCACAACACTCATACTCCACCGCCATATATCAATTACAATAGATTTTCTTCTTCCTTTATATTCAACTATTAATCTCTTACCAACAACCCTACTTCTCTGATTGCTACCTTCACAACAAATTAACCAAACTTGAAGCAACCTTTTCCTTTCTGCTACAAGATCACAGCTCCAAGCTTCGATTCTCACCTCTTTCACAAATCGAGTAGCATAAAAATCGTCAAATTTCGTGAAGAAAGGTTTGATATTGATGATGAGGAGTGTATATATGTATAATGAGAGCTTAAAACCGACAATGTTTTGCTGTGTAAGAGAGAGAGAGAGTGTGTTAAAAAGGAGCGAATTCTGGAGAATGAAGAGAAAATGGCGTGGGATTTTGGGAAATTCGGGCAGCTGCAGCCTGCAGGGGATGATAATAAACGTTAAAGGCTCAACGGCGACACGCCTTCATCGTTACGTGTCACTTTGCCTCCTCAATTTCCATGCTTTCCTTCCTCTTTTTAATTTTATCATCACCTTTTCCTTTTATAAAAAAATAATATCCGATTGTTTTTTTATTTTATTTTAAAAGTATAATGCTTAAAAAACCATAAAAGTAATTTAAAAAAATATCGAACATATGAACTTTTAGTTACGCTTGTACCAGATAAAAAAGTTATCTTTATACCTGTTTGACAGTTGTTGAATGGTTTAGTGCTGAATGATTAAGAGGTTTTTATGGTATAGTATAAAATGAAATCTAGTTGTTTGCTAATTGTTCATAATGAAATCAGGGATTTTAATGGTTAAGGAATGGTCAGGATACAAAATCATTAAGAGGATTTTGGAACCATTAAGAGACAGCCATTTTTTTTGCCAAACAAGATTTACCTCTTAGCGATTCAGAGGTTGCTTCTTAATGGAACCATTAAGAGGTAAACAAACAACCCCTTAGACGTGCATAAAAAAAGGCCAAATCCGAAATTCAATTAGGTACGGTTCGAAAAAGGAGCCCGAATCTAATGAGACCGAAACCGTATTCTAACTAGACCTTAAATTTTGATCGAACGAAATTTTTTGTATATCATACAGAAATTTTTTTTTTTTTTAAAATTGGTGTCTAGACATATCTATGATGGGAAAACATCCTAATTGATGATTTACCATATATGGTTTTATAAATTGACATATTTTTTTTCTAATAATGGTAGTATAAATTTTAAAACAAATCACGTAAATTATAATAAAACTCTAAATTAAATAAAAATTTGAGAAGTTTTATAATCTTAGTTTGAAACTCACATAGATATATATATTTTATAATCTATAGTTTAAAATCTATATGAATCATGATTGAGGGTTCGAGTTTTAGACATTAGAATATGCATTGCGTGAGTACATTTATAGTATTTCATAAAATACATCACATAATCATAAGTTCTTATAATTTAGTAAGGGGTTGTTCCTATCCACTTATCGTGTAAGCATTTACCGACAATAGTCACCACACTCACGTACTTTATCGAGTAACATTCTGACGTAGTACGGCAAATAGGACGAACCCGGATAAAAGGGGATGAACCCGAATATTTGAGAGAAATCTCAAAACAACTCTTAATATCAATTTATAGGTTTAGAATATGAATATCGAAGGTTACAAAATTTATAGGCATAATAAACTAGTGAATGTTAAATAGATTATAACTAGAAAAGTTTAAAAGATTTAACTAGGAAATATAAAATATCAATCTTAACCCAAATAAAGGACAATTAACTAAATACTAATCCTAAGGGAGGTTCAAGGGAAACCTCAAAAAAATGGTTGAGCTCGAGAATCACCTTGGTTGTTTGAGTTGAGCTCAAGAATGACACCTTCTTTTGCTTCCCATAAACACAGTGTTCACAGAATGGGACCTTCTCGATTTCTTGGCTACTTGAAAGCTTCCTTTTGCTTAACTCTATCATAATTGCTTCACTCATATGTCCAAGTTTCATATGCCACAACTTGGTTATATCAACATTCGAAAGAAATGAAGAAGCTACTAGAGCATATCCCATGATGGTAGTGCCTGTCAAAACATACAAATCCACACTTTACCGAGTGCCCTTCAAATAGATAAGAGAACCTTTAATCACTTTGATAACTTTACCTTCATCGATAAACCTATACCTTTGATGTCAAGACTGCCGAGTTAAATCAGGTTTCTTTTCAGCTCGGGAACGTGTCTCATGTTACCTAAAGTCCGGATGACCCCGTCATACATCTTAATTCGGATATTACCTTGACCCACGATCTTGCATAAAACACCATTCCCGACCTGAACTAACCCCGAGCAAGGCTCATAAGTGGAAAACCAGTCACGGTTTGGGCACATATGGTAGGTACATCCCAAGTCAAGAATCCACTCGGGTGGTAAAGCATTCACATCATCTGTCACAACCATCAAATCACTTGTATCATCTTCAGCTACATCCGCATGAGATTGGCTAGCAGGCCCTTTACCTTTGTCTTTGTTTTTGTTCTATAATTTGTAGCACCCGTCAATAACGTGACCCTTCTTACAAGAGTTGCAAAATTTTCTCTTGACCTTGGAATTCGACCTTGCTCTCCCCGGGCTCTTGAAATCTCTTTAGTCATGTTAGCAATCTGTTTCATCTTGTTCTTTGCATTTAAAGATGCATAGACTTCCTCCAAGGACAATGACTCCCAACTATAAATGAAGGTATCCATGAAGTTAGAAAACGACGGTAACAATGAACACAAAAGAATCAAACCCTAGTCTTCCTCATCGTACGACACATCCAACTTGTTCAAGTCTTCAACTATCTCTTTGAATGTTGAGATGTGTTCGGTAATTGTGTCACCTTTCTGCAATCGATGAATATACAACCTTTGTTTCATTAGAAGTTTGTTGGGTAAAATTTTGGTCATTAACAAGCTATCTAACTTCGCCCACATTCCAGCCGTAGTAGTCTTATCATATACATCTTGTAAAAATTGTTCGACAAGTATAGACGAATTTGAGATATTGCTCTCAAATCGTTGTATTCCTTTAACTCCTCGTTCCATGCATCGAGAAATCGCATCACGACCCTTGATACTCCAATGTAAACCCATTTGTATCAACACATATCTCATTATAATCTTCCGAAGAGGAAACCAAGTGTTCCTATCAAGCAACGACAACTCAATCTTCATGGTTGACATATTGATCAAAACCCAATCAAGATTTCACAATCGTAGTTTATCGACAAAAAAGAGAGTTCTGACACCACTTGTTGCAAATGACGACCACACCAAACTCGAATCAACCCGATCAGAAAACCAAGATAGAAATCGAGTAGACGTTAATCGAATTTACCCAAGACCCAAAATAAACTCAAACGTGTTTATAATGTGAAAATGATAAACACGAACTCTCAGTAGAAACAATAATCAACCACAAAATTAAACGTAACTAGAAGGAAATAAGTATGAGAGAAAGACGACATTGTATTTACGTGGAAAACCCAAAACAGGAAAAACCACAAGCAGAGGAAACCACTGAGAAGTTAACTATAACCGATTGATGTTACAATGCTTGAGAAAATGGAGAAAACGATGAAGATAATTTTCTTCTTCTACTTATCGAATGTTATACAAAAAGTAGTATATATATTGATGGGGAGTATGGATTGTAATAATGGTGTGTCCCGTGGAATTTAGAAATCGTCCATAACCCTTTGGACTTTCCTCCATTCATGACTATTGAAATCCATTTTCATGCATACTAATTTGGAGAAATTCCCATGCATGATTTTTTGGAGTCAATATATTTACAATGATGACAATCAAATAAGCGTTAGGACACAATACAATTCAAGAAAAAGATGTTACATTCTAGGAAAGTAACTAGCATCTTTGCAATTATAAATGCTAGGATTTATGTTAAGAAATCATTGCATGTGGTCTCTAAGAGAGTCGGGAGTGTTGGCATAGAAAAAGTCGAGTTTCGTGACTTGGTACGGGTCCGACTAAAATGGCCGACGACTATGACAGTGTCATAGTCGTACCTTGGCAAAGTAGCAGCAATGAGGCTGACCCTGGAGTACCAGAGCGATAATGCTAAGCGACATTTCCATGGCATAGTCACCTGCCAATGTCGTACATAGGGTTCAGGTGGCTGTCAAATATGAGATTTCAACATTTCTTCATTTCTCATTTCTAACTTTCTTCCCAATTCTCTCTAAATTCTCCCAAGAACTAACCTACCTCAGTTATGGCGATTTTGGGGCATTAGTTGCACAAATCCTTGGGTCTTGAAGTGTCATTACTCTATCAAGTTAAAGAGAAGAAGCTAGATATCAATAATCTCCATCTCCATCTCCATCTTCAAAGTTTCACCTAAGGTTTTCTAGGTTTTTCTAACAAAACCTAGTTTTTGAGTTCATTCTTATCTTTTAAACTTTATACATGTCAAAACTACATTTTTAGGCTTCTAATCATCTCCTTGATTACTTTCTCCTTGTTGCAAAAAACTTGACCTAACTTGGGATTTTTGAGTTTTTAGGGTTTTTACCATTTTGAGGTATGATAAAGAGTTGTATGATTTGAGATATAAAATGTGATTAAACTTTCATATTTATGGTTAAAACACTTGAAATGGAGCCATCTTGGTTATATGGAGAGCTTTCACTATTTTGGAGGTTTATTTGGTAAAAGTGGGTTTTGGAGGATGACACCTATAGATTAATGTTTATATTAACAATGGTCAATGTAGAGTTTTATAACTTTGGGAGAATTATATATATTTGGGAATGATTTAAATTTTGAAATAGAAATGGTTTATGTTTGACCTTCTTATGGACTTGGTTCCACATGGTAATGATTATATAAAGATTTGCAATTATGGAAATGTGTTATCATAACTATATGTGTGATCATAGTATTGTCACAAATGTAATTGTGATGAGCCTTAGACTATTACTATTGGATCTATAGGTATAGAGTCGGCTTGATTGTGGGATAACTCCCGTTTCTAACTAGTTGAGACATTCGGTCCTCGGAAGGCAACTTGGTACGGTTATGTGTGACCAGATACTAGCCATGGACCGTAAATGTAATCCTAGTGAATGAGTATGATTAGGATCAATTGGTGCGCTGCCCCACATCTGAGTATGAGTCGACGAGCTCGTGGCCTTGATCCTAGTTTTGAGATCACAACTTGGAGAGTAGCCTACTTTTGTGTTCCGCTACAATCCTTGGACATTGGGTCTCCCCCATCATCATAAGATGGTTTTGGACCGTATGTGGTATATTTGTAAAGTAAAACTACTTCTCTCGTTTAAAAGTCATTTATTGTTGATTTTACGCTTTATCGAATTATATAAAATGTTTGTTCACACTAGGCATATAGCCTAACACTTATTTTCTTAAATGACATGTATATCAGGTTCCATTAGGGACCGGGTTCCCAAGATTTGAGGGACAAGTGTTGGGCTGATAGCGGAAACTTTTGGAGATAGTCTTTTGGAGAATTTACGTACAGAAAAGTGTTAAATACTTTTAAGAGATTGAGTTGACAACCGTTATTATCTAGATATAAACTGTTTAGCTTAGCTTGTTGTTGACTTCAATTTCCATTGATAGAAATTGTAAACGCTATTACTATTTCCTCTTTTAAGTGATTTCCATCTATTTAAGATGTCATATTTCGTAAGTTTTTAAAGTTTAAATTTACCCCTATTTTTAGGGTGTTACAAGTTGGTATTAGAGCAATAGTTTAATAAAATAGGTATGAATGTAAGATGCCTACACTTAAGCTAGAATATTACGTTATGATTTGTGAGATTGGGTAGAACTCCTAAGATAAGATAGTCTTAGAGTCGAGAGAATTGCACTAATTGAGAATTGTAATGATGGTGATGAGAATTCTTATGTATGATATATTTATAATTTCATTTAGCTAATGCTATTATGAATGTGTTGTTACATGAGCATGCTTGACTTACTATTGTTATGATGATTGATGAATGTAGTAGTACGTTTCTTCGCGTTTAATTCTTATAATCTATTTCTTACCTTCATTCTCGTGTGTGTGTGTGTGTATGGAAGACTAAGATGGTAAGCACGCGAGGTAGACCGCGTACCCGTGTTTGGTGGACATGAGGCAACTACTTCTACAGCTGACCAACCAGAAAGGATTGAGACAACGGTAATCTCGCCCGTGCCACCATTGTTGGGTGGAGGACCCAAGGTTATACTAAGGGTTGCCTTGGGTTCATCCAACCTGGTCATTCGTGAGGTGACCCCTCAATCGGAGATGATGCCAGCATGATGTTGATGATGAACGAAGCTATGGCCAAGTAGCAAGAATTCCTATTGAATGTGATCGAGGACAGGGATGTCAGCAACCGTAGGAATGAGATGGGTGCCGAGAATGTGGTAATGGTGGGTAGATCCGAAGGTACCAGAAATGTGATCCCTATCGAGGAGCCCGTGTTGAATGATGGCGAGGCAAGGTTGGAGGGCTTGCTCCTACAAGTCCTTCTTATGTAGCAAACCACCGGAGTTTTCCAAGTTGGACAATCCAGTGGCGTGTATGAACTGGATATGGGAAATTGAGCAAGCCTTCGATGCTTGTGAATGCGAGGAGAACCATAAAGAGAGATTTGGCTCCCAAATGCTCAGGGGCCCGACTCTCATTTGGTGAAATGTCACTAAGTCCACCCTCTCGACTACTGTTCTAGACCGGTTGGCTTGGGCCGCATCGAAGAAGAGTTCTGATCTCTTAAGAAAGGAAGATCAAGGCCTACCTCAAGGGCTATCAACGGACATGATGTCTATGGTCCGCAACTCTAAAGCCTCTACCCTCCGAGAGACAATAGAGGAGACGTAGATTATGGAGGATGTCTATGATCAGGGGAGAGAAGATAGAGAGTGGTGGTGGGGGGAAATAGAAGATGGGAGAGTAATCTGTAACACCCTGAATTTTATCCCAATTGAAGAAAAGTGTTGATCTGGATGAATCAGTAAAGGAAGAACCACATATGGTCGTCTCGGCTATAGTGCCATGTTGTTGTGACATTTGTCACAATAGCACCAATGGTACTAAGAGTATGGTCGTCTCGGCTATAGTTCCATGTGGTTGTGACAATTGTCACAATAGCACCAATGGTACTAAGAGTATGGTCGTCTCGGCTATAGTGTCATGTGGTTGTGACATCTGTCATAATAGCACCAATGGTACTAAAAGTGTGGTAGTACCAACTATAGTGCCATGCATTTGTGACATATGTCACAATATCAAAGGATATTACCAAGTGGTTGATCGTCCCAACGAATGTGCCATGTAATTAAGACAATTGTGTAACACCCGTAATTTTTGGGCAAGTACTATTTCAAGTCAATGTGGAAATGGATATTTCAAGAGAAATTGAGGAAATAGAATTTTGGAGTGAATCCTATATTTTATATTCTTGTTGTATGGAGAATTCAAATACGAATCCAACGGGCCTTTTCGGAGTGAAAACGGAGCTAAAACGAAGAAGTTATGGCCAAATCAGAGTTCGGTACACTCTTGGCTATTGTGACAACGATTGTGACAATGTCACTATAGTCGTCACAATCGACAAAAGCCAAAAACCTCTCGGTACACTCTTGGCTATTCTGACAGCGATTGTGACAATGTCACTATAGCCGTCACAATCTCCAGAAGCCAAAAACCTCTCGATACACTCTTGGCTATAGTGACAACGATTGTGACAATGTCACTATAACCGTCACAATAGCCTGCGGGTACCAGAGTGTTAAAAATACGATTTTCAGCCATTTCTTTCATTTCTCATTTCCACCCTCTTCCCTTTCTCTCCCAAAACGTTCCTCCACCTTATTTTATGAACCCTAACCGATTTTGGGGCTCTCTCATGAAGATCAAAGTGTTCCCTCTCCATATTATGTTAATGGCTTCCTCTCTTGATGCAAGATTAAGTTCTCACCTCCAACACTAGAGATTTTTTAGGGTTTATTAGGTTTTGCCCAAAACCTAAGTGGTAAGTTCATCCCCTCCATTTCCAAGCTTCTTTATGGGTTATAAACACTCCATTGATGATTTCCTAGTATTATATTTCCCCAATTTTGATTTGGATGATTTTGGAGAATTTGGTCAAAATTAGGGTTTTGGCCAAAATAGAGATTTTGTTATAAAATGTTTGGGGAACTATACTAAATGTTTGGAGATGGATATTTATGGTTGGAAACTTATGGATCTAGGTTTTTGGAAGATTTAGCTTGTGGATTCAAGTTTCTTCAAGGAAGCTCAAGTCGGGGTAAAATCTAGATTTAGCCTAAATCTAGCAAGGTGAGTTCAAGTTGATTTGTGAAAACGTTGTACATGCCAAAATGTCCATTTTAAAGTGTTTATGTGTTTTACATGAAATTATCAACTGTTGAGTTATTTGGTAACTTTTGAGTATTTGACGTGTTTAACTTTATAAACTTCATAAAACACCACATTTGGGATTTTTGGGCATTTTGATAAATAAGTTATAAATAAAAGTGTTTGTATGAATTATTGCATAAATGGAGATTACTTGGTCAAAATGCACTTTTAGTGTTTGTTGGAAACATGCATCATTTATGTAATGGAACATTTTTGAAGGTACAAATGTGTGAGTCTTTTAATTTTTGTTACTCCCGACCTTGGGAACATTTTGGAAATTTTAAACCTTTTTGGTTTTAGGCCGAAGGCCAATTGTGAATTGAGAGTCAAAGATTTTGGGAAAAGATGTAATCTGGTTTACGTAAACACTTTGGCTCGCGTATTTTTTTAGCCAAACGTTCATTATGCCTTTTGGGGCTTGGTTTATACTCAGATGAGTCTTTGGAAACATTTGTTCAGTTTTGGTAGCTCGTCAAGGAGCCTTGGACGTATGGCGTACTTAGTTGCATCTTATTTGAGAGTTACATGTTTT
Organism: Arctium minus; assembly: GCA_954870635.1. Lineage (NCBI taxonomy): Eukaryota > Viridiplantae > Streptophyta > Magnoliopsida > Asterales > Asteraceae > Arctium > Arctium minus. The sequence continues at coordinate 35,638,514 of OX941080.1, read as the reverse complement.
GGATGCATTAGTTCATTCAGTTGAGTCATGTAACGTTTTAGACTGTAATGCATTGGATTCATAGGCATATGAGTCAGTCAGTTGGTTTGGTTGGGGATTTATCCCTGTTTTGGGACTGGAAATTGTTTATGGCTAGCGGGAGCTCGAGGTATAGATCGTGGGTGGTTGAACTCGATGCCCGTTTGTAATCCAGTCTGGTTATTCATCGTGAAATTTATTGTCCGCGTTTGAAGTCTAGTGAGTGGTCCCCAAGTCATTTTTTATGTAAGTTTGTGGTGGTGCTCTGCAGAGCCGTATATGGAGCTAAGTCTTGCGGTGGTGCCCAGTGTGAGCCAGATACGGGGACTTGTGACTTTTGTGGTGACACTCATCTAGAGGCCGAGTAGACACTAGGGTCATTTGGGTATCTTGTGGTGGTTGCTCGGTAGGGAGTCGTATATGGGGATCCATGACTCTATGTGAAGCTCGGGAACATCGAGAAGTGTCTTAACTTTGTGTTTCCGCCACATTCGATGGAATTTAGGTCTCCCCCGTCACCGAAAGGTGTTGTTTTGGGTATTAAGTTTTATTATCCATGTTTTCGGTGACGTTTTGTTTATATGGGTTTTTATCCATGGTTTATGGGTTGAGTATTATGCCCCACCCGTGTTTTGGGTGTTTCGGGATATAAAGTCTTATCTGTGTTTCATAAATTGGGAGTTCGATTTCTATTCTCATTTTGAGTGAGTTTTGGGTTGAATTTAATTTACGAAAGAACGTTTTATATTGGGATCTTAGTCCTTAAAACAGTTTGATTTGGAAAATGTTTATATTGGTGTTTCCTTCGCCTAAAATGCATATTGTTGGAAAACAAGTCGTTTTCATATTTGAAGCATATCATTTTGAAAGCTTATGATTTAAATTGCATTCTTCCTTTTACTGATATATTTATTCATATTGAAAACTCTTGAACTCACTAGGCATTAGCCTAACCTTTTTATTTGTCGGCATGTGCAACAGGTTCCGGTTAGGAATAGTCCTAGTGACACTGTGAAGAGAGGAGTGCTAGTTGCGTGCTCGAGGAGTGATTAGTTTGTTGAAGTCTTCCGCACTTATTATGGGATTAGCAACTTATTTTGGGGTTAAGTAACAACCGTCTTTACTTTAGTCCTTGTATAAGACTGGAGTTTATAATCGTTGAAGTTAAATATAGAATTATATTTTGGAGATTTATCTTTTCTTGACGAAATTTTGAAGTTTTAATTTAGCTGTTCTTTCCAAATCTGAGGGTGTTACATAATCCCGGGTCTCTCAAGAAATCAAGACCATTCAATGGGGGAAGAAGCTTTGATAACCGCCGAGAGGCGAGGTGGTGCCCAAAGTGCCGAAGTAAGCACCACGACACTTGTAACTCCAACCCCACCCCTTGTGCTAAATGTGGGAAGACCGACAATTCCACAAGAGATTACCCGGTGAAGGGGCTTGTTTGCTTCGAATGCAAGACGTTGGGGCACTTCAGAAAGGATTGCCTGAAGTGGAAGACGGGTAGTGCTCCGGAGAAGAAGAAGAACCCTTCGAGGGTTTCGGGTCGAGCCTTCCAGATGAAAACTGAAGAGGCCAAGGCATCTACCGATGTGGTATCGGGTACGTTTCTCCTAAACTCCGTACCTGTGCGTGTGTTATTTGACTCGGGTGCCAGTTTCTCTTTCATATATGATTTATTTTGCCAAAATCTTGCTATGCCCACTAGTAGTTTAGAAGATGCTTTAGTGGTAGAAATAGCGAATGGTGGTCCAGTGTTAATTCTTGATGTCTTGAAGGGTTGCACTCTTGAAATTTAAGGGAAAGAGTTTCCAATAAACTTAATGCCTATGTTTATCGGCGGGTTCGACGTGGTGGTTGGAATGGATTGACTAGTAGAGAATCAAGTCGAGATTGTATGTTCCAAGAAATTTCCGACTCCCCATTTCGGGTAGTGAGATGGTGGTAGTGTATGGAGAAAGATGAAAGGGTGATATAGTCATTATCACCATGGCTAAGGCACTGAATGCTTAGTGAAGGGATGTTCATCCTTTCTAGCATACGTGATAGATGCCAAGCTGGAGAAGAAGAAACTTAAGGACGTGAAGGTGATAATCGAGTTTCCTGATGCTTTCCCGGAAGACTTTCCCGGGTTGCCACCCGATCATCAAGTAGAGTTTCGGATTATCCTTGTTCCGGGGGCGGCTCCGATCGCTAGAGCTCCCTACCGGTTGGCTCCACTCGAGATATAAGAAATTATGGCACAACTTTAAGACCTTCTTGAGAAGGGGTTCATGAGATTGAGCTCGTCATCTTGTGGAGCTCTGGTCTTATTTGTTAAGAAGAAGGATGGCACAATGCGGATGTGTATCAACTATAGGGAGTTAAAAGCGATGATGAAGAACAAGTATTCGCTTCTGAGAATCGACGACTTGTTTGACCAACTTCAAGGAGCGGGTTGTTTCTCGAAAATAGATTTATGTTCGGGATATCACCAAGTGAGGGTGAAGGAAGATGACATCCCGGAGACGGCTTTTAGGACACGTTACGACTATTACGAGTTTTTAGTAATGTCGTTTGACCTAACTAACGTGCCGACGGTGTTCATGGATTTAATGAATAGAGTGTGCTGACCATTCCTCGACAAGTCAATAATTGTTATCATCGAAGACATACTCGTGTATTCAAAGAATGAGAAGGATCACGAGCAACACATACGAGAAGTCTTAGAGGTATTGAGGAAGGAGAGATTGTTTGCGAAATTATCTAAGTGCGACTTTTTGTTAAAAGAGGTACAATTTTTGGGCCACATGGTCACTCGAGATGGAGTGAAAGCGGACCACTCCAAGATTGAAGCAATGATGAATTGGGAACCTCCCAAGAGTCCGTCTGAGATACGAAGCTTTTTGGTTTTGGTGGGTTATTACCGGAGATTTATCCAAGACTTCTCCAAAATTGCTTCTTCTTTGACGGCCTTAACTCTAAAGAATGTGAAGTTCGTTTAGACCGAAGCGCAAGAGAAGGTGTTCTGGACTTTACAAAAGAAGCTGTGTGAAGCTCCGATTTTATCTCTACCCGAAGTATCGGAGGACTTCGTGGTTTATAGTGAGGCTTCAAAGATGGGTTTAGATTGTTTATTGATGCAAAAGGGTAAGGTGATCGTCTATGCATTGAGGCAACTCAAGGTACATGAGAAGAATTACCCTACCCATGATTTGGAGTTAGCAGTGGTAGTATTTTCCTTGAAGTTATGGCGGCATTACCTCTACGGCACGAAATGTACGCTCTACACGGATAATAAAACTCTGAAGTAATTTTTTAATCAAAACAGGTTGAACATGAGGCAAAGGCGGTGGATCGAATTACTCAAGGATTACGATTGCAAGTTGTTTTACCACCCCGTTAAGGCAAACGTGGTAGTCGATGCTTTGAGTCAGAAAGTCTATAGTGGGAGCATCCGGGCCACCCTTTCGAGAATCGAGTTAGTGTCAAGCCTCGTTGAGCGAATCAAGACGTCTCAAGCTGAGGCTTTGTTGGAAGAAAACCTCAAGGTAGAAGTGATGACGAAACAACAATTACTTTTGATGGAGGATAGTTGTGGAGTGAAGTTGTTCAATGGGCGTGTTTAGGTACCAAAGGTTGGAGGTAATCGGGAACTTCTTCTCGTAGACTCCCACAAATCCAAGTATTCCATCCATCCGGGAAGTACGAAAATATATAGGGATTTGAAGCTACATTATTTGTGGTCGGTTATGAAGTTAGATGTGGCACACTACATGGAGCGGTGTGTGATTTGCTTACAAGTGAAAGTTGAGCATCAATGACCCTATGGACGTATTCAATCCCTAGACATCCCCGAATGGAAATGGGAACACATTACCATGGACTTTGTGACCAAATTGCCGAAAACCTTAAGGGGTCACGATACCATATAAGTAATAGTCGACCGACTGACCAAGAGCGTTCACTTCTTAGACATGCACGAGACCCTACGAATGGACAAGTTGACAAAGCTTTACATCAACAAAGTGGTTTCAAGGCATGGGGTGCCTTTATCCATTGTCTCAGATTGCGATAGTCGGTTCACCTCAATTTTTTGGGACGACCTACAGAAAGAATTGGGTACAAGAGTGAAATTGAGTATGACCTACCATCCCCAAACCAACGGCCAAAGTGAGAGAACAATTCAGACGCTAGAAGATATGTTAATATATTGTGTGATCGACTTCGGGGGTAGTTGGGACTCCCACCTACCATTGGTGGAGATAGCGTACAATAATAGCTACCACTCGAGTATTGGAATGGCGCCGTTTGAAGCCTTATACGGACGGAAGTGCAGAACTCCCATGTGTTGGCTTGAAGCGGGGGAGAAACAATTCATCAGTCCAGAAATTGTACAAGCCACGATCGACAAGGTTAAGGGCATTTGGGAGCGGTTGAAAGCGGCCTAAGATCGACAAAAGAGCTATGCCGATAAGAAGAGACAGCCGATGGAATTCCATGTAGGGGACAAAGTTCTGTTGAAGGTGTCCCCTTGGAAGGGAATAATCCAGTTCAAAAGTGCGAGAAGTTGAGTCCCCATTTCCTTGGACCGTTCACTGTGCTAAAGCGTGTGGGACTTCAAGCGTACCAATTTGAGTTACCGCTAGAAATGAGTGGGATCCATAATACGTTCCATATTTGCTACCTTCGGAAGTGTTTAGCGGAGGAGGAAAGTGTCATTCCCCTCTTGGAGATCAGAGTGGACGAAGGTAATCGATGCATCAAAGAGCCCGAGGCGATCTTAGAAAGAAAGTCCAAGAAACTCTTCCACAAGGAAGTCACGATGGTCAAAGTGCAATGTAAACATCATCGGGGTGCCAACGTGACTTGGAAAGCCGAAGAGGATATGAAGCAAAAATATCCCCACTTGCCTATATAGCAAAGATTTCGAGGACGAAATTGTTTCCATGTTGGGGAGGATTGTAACGCCCAAAATTTCCGGTAAGTAAAAGTAAACCCGTGCATCTTTGCAATTTAAAAATAATAGGATTTATGTTAAGAAATCATTGCATGTGGTCCCTAAGAGTGTCGGGAGTGTTGGCATAGAAAAAGTTGAGTTTCGGGACTTGGTACGGGTCTGGCTATAATGCCCGGCGACTATGACAATGTCATAGTCGCACCTGGAAAAGTAGCAGCAATGAGGCTGACCCCTAGAGTACCAGGGCAACAATTCCAAGCGACATTTCCATGGCATAGTCGCCTGGCAATGTCACACATAGGGTGTATGTGGCTGTCAAATATGGGATTTCAACATTTCTTCATTTCTCACATCTAACTTTCTTCCCAATTCTCTCTAAACTCTCCCAAGAACTAACCTACCTCATTTAAGGGATTTTGGGGCATTAATTGCACAAATCCTTGGGTCTTGAAGTGTCATTACTCCATCAAGTTAAAGAGAATAAACTAGATATCAATAATCTCCATCTTTATCTTCATCTTCAAAGTTTCACCTAAGGTTTTCTAGGTTTTTCTAACAAAACTTAATTTGTGAGTTCATTCTTATCTTTTAAACTTTATACATGTCAAAACTACATTTTTAGGCTTCTAATCATCTGCTTGATTACTTTCTCCTTGTTGCAAAGATTTTGACCTAACTTGGGATTTTGGAGTTTTTTAGGGTTTTTACCATTTTGAGGTATGATAAAGAGTTGTATGATTTGAGATATAAACTGTGATTAAACTTGCATATTTATGTTTAAAACACTTGAAATGGATCCATCTTGGTTATATGGAGAGCTTTCACTATTTTGGAGGCTTATTTGGTAAAAGTGGGTTTTGGAGGATGACACATATGGATTAATGTTTATAATAACAATGGTCAATGTAGAGTTTTATAACTTTGGGAGAATTATATATATTTGGGAATGATTTACATTGGAAAGGGAAATGGTTTATGTTTGGCCTTCTTATGGACTTGGTTCCACATGGTAATGATTATACAAAGATTTGCAATTATGGAAATGTGTTATCAGAACTATATGTGTGATCATAGTATTGTCACAAATGTAATTGTAAGGAGCCTTAGACTATTACTATTAGATTCATAGGTATAGAGTCGGCTTGATTGTGGGATAACTCTCATTTCTAACTAGTTGAGACATTGGGTCCTCGGAAGTCAACTTGGTACGGTTATGTGCGACCAGATACTAGCCATGGACCGTAAATGTAATTCTAGTGCATGAGTATGATTAGGATCATTGGGTGCGCTGCCCCACATCTGAGTATGAGTCGACGAGTTTGTGGCCTTGATCCTAGTTTTGAGCTCACAACTTGGAGAGTAGCCTACTTTTGTGTTCCGCTACAATCCTTAGACATCGGGTCTCCCCCGTCATCGTAAGATGGTTTTGGACTATATGGTCCGTATGTGGTATATTTGTAAAACAAAACTACTTCACTCATTTATAAGTCATTTATTGTTGATTTTACGCTTTATCGAATTATATAAAATGTTCGTTCACACTAGGCATAAAGTCTAACACTTGTTTTGTTAAATGACATGTATATCATGTTCCGTTAGCAAGGGGTTTCCCAAGATTTGAGGGGTGAGTGTTGGGCCGATAGCGGCAACTTTTGGAGATAGTCTTTTGGAGAATTTGCGTACATAAAAGTGTTAAATACTTTTGGAAGATTGAGTTGACAACCGTTATAATCTAGATATAAACTGTTTAGATTAGCTTGTTGTTGCCTTCAATTTCCATTCATGGAAATTGTAAGCGCTATTACTATTTCTCCTTTTAGGTGAATTCCATTTATTTAAGATGTCATATTTCGTAAGTTTTTAAAGTTTAAATTTACCCTTATTTTTAGGGTGTTACAACTATTGTGTGGGATGATACGTAGGTTGGTCATCTCACTTCATTCGTGTTTTTATTAACCATATGTTTTGGAAGTGATATGGGTATAGATAAGCAAAACTACTGAGCATGTTGGGAGGGAATGTAAGAGACTTCCTGGGTCCAAGAGAACAATTCAAATTAATACATTATAATTAAACGTCTAAAGACCGACTTTACGTATATCGAGCCTACATCAAGTTCGTTCGAGCATATATCTTTACATCTATCGAATTATTATCAAAGTGACGGCATGTCTAACAATCTTATTGATTTGTGGTTCAATGACCCTTTTACAAAAAACTCTTGATCGATCATAGTCTACACCCATGATTGAGCCCTTGTACTTTTAGATTTGTTTTCTAATGATTGACATGTACCATTTGTACTGCGAGATGTGTCGAAAATGAAAAAATCTTTTAGTTATTTATGAAGAACAAAGGTACATATCGACCACCCTTAAACAATGATAAAAATACATATCGAAGATGGTTGATAGTTCCATTTGCGTTGGTCGTAGACTGTGATGGATCAACATGTGGTCTTACATGATTCCAATGGATCAACATGTATATAAATGGATCTTTTTGGTTTTCAATATTTCAACCATAAATACTTAGACATAAGATATATTAAATATGCACAAGTTGTCCGTCAATTATGTGTGGAACCTTTATATTGAGAACATACTACATCTTGTAGACTTCAAGATCTTCAAACGAAATATTGATTAGTTGTAATTATGTTACTTCCTTCTTTATTGGGATCAATGAACTCTCAGCATCCTTGAATCTCCAACATTGACCATCCACTTTCCAAACACCAAAAAATAAATATGTTGACCGTTGAACCTGGAAGAAACAAAACAAGGTCCAAATCGAGTTCCTATTAAGCTCCTTGAAACCACTATCGAGTAATCAATTGATGCATTCTTCTCACTGCAACTCAATGATGCTCGTTCAAAAATCCAAAAAAGCATCGATCATCATATTGAACTTAAGTACTTACCCATATGACCAGTTTTTAGTTCTCTACAAAGAGAAGTTCAATCTACTCCCTTTTGGTTGGTTATCATGGACTGAGGATGTGAAGAGCTCTTGAGAGGGAGAGAGAGGGTAGAGAAGTTGTAGAGTTTCATTGAAGATGAGTTGTAAAAAGTGTGTAGCATAAAGGCTTGTCTTGAATCTTCTTCGGTCTCGGTCCTAGTTAACGGGTCGCCGACTAAAGAGTTCAAGATGGAGAAAGGTCTTAGACAAGGTGACCCTCTCGCTCCGTTCCTTTTTTTAATTGTGGCGGAAGGTCTAAACGTTTTAATGATGGAAGCAAAAGAAAAAGGATTATTTTAAGGGGTCAAAGTTGGAAAAGAGGAGGTGGTGGTGTCTCGCTTACAATATGTCGATGATGTAATATTTTTCGGCAAGTGGAGTCTTTTGAACGTCAAAAAACCTTATGAAAGTATTATATTTCTTTTATTTGGTTTTGGGTCTTCGGATTAATTTTTCCAAAAGAAAACTCTTTGGGGTGGGTGTTGTTCTCGATGAAGTCAAGAATTGCGCTAGTGAAATGGGTTGTGGTTGTGGAGTTGTTCCTTTTATATGTCTTACTCTTCCGGTGGGTGCGACTATGCATAAAGTTGATAATTGGAAGGTCGTGGTGGAAAAGGTGAAAAAGAAGTTGGCCTCTTGGAAGATGAAATTGATTTCTTTTGGTGGTAGGCTTACTTTGGTAAAAGTGGTTCTCGGAAGTCTCCCTTTGTATTTTTTTTTTCTCGCTTTTTAGAGCCCCGAGAGGAGTGATTAGTGAATTGGAGAGGGTGAGATGTCGATCTTTTTAGGGAGGGGGGAAGGTGCCGTCGAAAATATAGGGGTAGCGTGGGTGAAATGGGAAAGGGTCGTGAGGAACTTGAAGGGGGGTGGGTTAGATGTGGGAGGTTTGCAAACTTCAAATTGGGGTTTGTTGGGAAAATGGTGGTGGAGGTTTTTTTGTGATAAGAGTGCCCTTTGGGTGAGGGTGATAAAAAGTATTTACGGAGATGAGGGGGGTCTCAACGAGGGGATAATAGATCGAGGAGGGGAGCTTCGGTTTGGAGTAACGCCATCAAGATTGGGAAAGAGTTGGAGAAGTTGGGTTTAAACTTTTCATCCTCTTTTGGGAAAGAAATCGGGAACGGGAGCGATACTAAATTTTGGCCGGACAGGTGGTGTGGTAACGAAGTGTTGGGAAATAGATTTAAGAGGTTGAGTCTTCTTGAAACTAATAAGCATGTTAAGATTTCCGAGAGAGGAGGTTGGGTGGGGGATATTTGGGAGTGGAGATGGGGCTGGAAGAGGGAACCGAGAGGTAGGGAGTTGGGGGAATTGGTGGAGTTGGCTTCCATATTGCAAGAACGGAAACCAAAATTCGGAAGTTTAGACAAAGTAAAATGATTGTTGGGAACCGATGGGATCTTCTCGGTGTAGGAATTAAAAGGCATCATTGAAGAGAAAGTTGCGGCTAGAGGAGATCGGCTAGAAGAGACGAGGTGGTCAAAGTTGGTGCCAAAGAAGATTTGTATCCTAGTGTGGATGGTTAGGCAAGGTAGAATTCCATGTAGAGGGGTGCTTGACAAAATGGGGATGGATATCAATTCCATGTTGTGTCCGAGATGTGAAGAGGAGGCGGAGTCGGTGGAACACGCATTGGTGAAATGCAAGGACGTCAACATCATTTGGAAAAAGGTCTTTCAGTGGTGGAACGTCAATATTGAGAGTATAGATTCGATTACCGATATACTTGATTGAAGCGATGTTTCGGAGACAATTGCAGGTAGAGCCAATCTGTGGGCAGCAACGATTTGGTCTTTTATGTATCTGATTTGGTCGCATCGCAATAGGGTAGTCTTTAGAGAAGATAAAAGGAAGTTGGAGGATTTGTTCTTCGAGTTCCAAAGGCGGAGTTTTGAATGGATCGGCTGGAGATATCGTAACAAGAAAATTGATTGGAATCGTTGGTTGACAGAGTCGTGAGCTCTTGCGTGATCGTCTCGTCTGCTTGGGGGTTGTTTCCTGCGGTGTAGGGAGATCGTTTGTTGGGTCGAGCAGGTTGTTTCGGGTCGTTTCTGTTTTCTTTGTCTGGTTGGTTTTTTTGTTCGGTTTCTGTTTCGTTGGTTGTTTCTTTTTTCCTGGTTTGCTCCTGGCAAACTGTCTGTGCTTTGGTTGGGGCTGTTCTTCTTCCTTGACTTGGTTTGTTTGGTGTTTGTTGGTTTATAAAATGGTGAGACATTTTTGTAATAAAAAAGAAATAAACATATTTTTCCAATCCTTAGACAACGAAGCATATTTTTGATATATAAACATGGAAACTCAGTTTTCGCTTTTACAAAATGAAAATTGATGTGAACGATAAATAAAGTTGAGTTGTCGTTTATTCTCCTAGTTAAAGGTGAAATCACTTTCTCATGTGACATATTAGTTATGCTTCTCCATAAAAAAAATACCATTAATGGTTTTAGATTCTTATAGATTTTTTTTACAACTGCTTTAAAATTAGTTTATATTTTTAATAATTAATTTGTAGTTTTAACTGATATATGACAAAGGTACTATGATAACTACATCGTTATATGCCTATATAAGTTATGTACACAATTGTTTTTTTTTGCTTTTCTATAAGATTAAAGTAGAAAAATTGTAAACTTATAGCAAATAATGCTCAAAATGAAAAGAAGTAAGGCTACATGTAGTGACGGAATAGAGTCATCATAATTCATAACCAAGGGCGGATCTAGTGTGGAAGTAGTGGGGGGATGGGCCCCCATTAAATGGGAAAAAATAAGAAATTTCTTAGGTAAAAATATGTTTTTTTAACTTTATATCTTTAGTTCCCCAGTAATTTTTTACCTGGGACCCCATCAACAAAAAAATTTGCATCAAAACCAATCAAAAAAACTAAAAAACACTATTGAAATCAACTAAAAAACCAAAAAAGTCTCTCAAAATCGACAAAAAAACTTAAAAATATCTTGAAATCAACCAAAAAAACTTTAAAAATCTATCGAAACGGTGTACTTAGGCTAAAAATGCACCGAACAACCTTACGGGAACTTAATCTACCTTCAAAGGTGCCCCCACCAGGAAAAAAATCTTGGATCCACCACTAACCCGGGGATAAAAAAAAGAACAACTATTGGTTTGTATATTCTTAAACTATGTACAATGTATCAATCTGAATTTAGTTTATTTTGATTTTTAATGCAATAATTCATATATATATATATATATATATATCTGCAAATGAAAAAAATAATTTAAAAATACTACTGAAATATAAATTCTAAAGATTAAAAAGATTGTCCTCAAGTCTCAAACCTATAGCTTTCCCGATATTAGTAGAATAGTCTATGCCAACATATTAAAAGCATCTCAATAGATTTTCCAAAATTTCTTCAGAATGAGGAATTAAAATCATAATTTCTAAAAAAATTACATTCAACTTCATGAGCTTCTTTATTTTAGAGATATAATATCAATTATATTATTAAAATATACAATACCTTAAATAAAGTATTATTTCTTTTTTCCCTAAAATTTAGCTTCAAAAATCCTAAGTGATGAAAATAATAATTGTCGATGTAACAGAAAAATGTAATAAAAATGTTAGTTGGTATGGATGCTCTAAAATACACTATCCTTTATTTTCTTGAATTTTATGTCTTTTTACACAAATACCATCATATCAATTTCAAATCTATATATTCCTCTTCTCACAATGGAAAGTGCATATAACAACTTTGATAAGTATATTTAGGGCATGTTTGTTAGCAGCTTAATGAGCTAAATGAGACTCACAGCTTATTCAGTCAGCTATAAATGACTGTTTGGTAGTGGTTTAATGATATAGAATGTGACTTATTCAATAAGCTTCTATGGGGGAGCTTTATACAGAAAACCAAGTATTTTCCAAATTTGGCTCTCTTAATTAAAAAACACGTTCCTTTCATCTATGAAAAAACCCTCCCAAACAAAAAATTTCTCAATCTATACAGACAGATTAATCCACACAGACAACTTTATCCATACAGGACTTAATGGAAAACCAACCAAACAGCCCCTTACTCCCATCCCTTTACAACATCTTCAATTGAGGTTCTTTATAAAAACATATTTTTTGTATTTATTTTTTTCGTATCACATCCAATGAAATTAAGAACTCACAAAAAAAAAAAAAAAATTACAACGATAGTTCTTATAAGAACATCTTTTATAGGTACTTTTGTAATTTTTCAATATCAATAATATACATATTAATAGTTATAAAGTCAAGAAAATTCATAAAAAAATTAATAAAATGTCACTTCACATAAAATTCAAGGTAAGAACCAAGATTCTTACAAGAAATATATTTAGTAATAGGTCTAATAAGAATCTACACTTTTTGCATGTAAGAGCATCTCCAAACCCTTTTAGGTTTTTAAACAAGAACTTTGGTTTTTACCTTGATGTTTGGTGTGAAGTGATATATTACTATAGTTTTTCTTTACATTATAATCATTAATATAATATATAAGTATTATATAGGACCCACAAAAAGAGGTTCTTATAAGAACTACCATTGTAACATTTTATGTGAGTTCTTGTTTTGATGATTTAGAATTGAAGTGACAATAAAAAGTGTAAAAAAGAGGTTCTTACTTTATCAGAGATGCTCTTACTTTATCCACTTTAAGTCAAGTCAGAAAACATGGGCCCCAATGTGGTTATGGGATTTAAAACATAATAATTGAGTAAAATTGTAACGTTATGCCTTTTCCTATTTCAAATTTGTTAAAATGTAATGTATATGATGTTATTTATAGTTAAAAACGACGACTAAAAAACAAGATCCTACAACTAAAATTAAATTTGTGTGATGTGATTTATAGTTAAAAGTGATGTAACGTGAACGACTTTATTTCCTCTCCTAAGAAGACAGAAAACCAAGGGAATAAACATAGAAATAAAATACTTTATTTTTAGATTTTATTAGTTAGTAGAAGCTTACCCGCGCAATGCAAAGAGATACATCACGGTTTTAATGTTTAATTTTTTTTTTGTCGATTTACAGTACGATTTTGGATGGTTTTGAGAAAGTGATAATGTTTTTTTTTTATAAATTTGTTTAATTTAGGCTTAATAATATAATGTTTTTTATATAAAAAAAATTAAGTATTTTTGTTAGAATTCAATGATTATCTTATATATTTTAATGACATTTAGAAAAAATAACCAATTACATATTTAATAATATAATTAAAACAAAATTATATTAATATAATATATTAATTAATGGTGATACATGGAAATGTCTGCATAAAAGGAAGATCCTGCACATACCAAATTGGTGGGTGTTAGAAGTCTGTAGTAGTAATATGTATCTTGTGATTTGATAATTGTAAATTAAGAGATTTTTAAAATCTTGCATTAAATGATGGTACATTGTGTCTAATAATTTGTATTTAAGAGTTTTTTATCCGTGCTTTATAATATAGTATAGATATAGATAAAGGGATTTTTACCTTACTTATTTGACTTTTTTTCAGCACACGAAATCACTATGGAATCGGACCTCTTTGCTTCTGCTTAATTCATTACCAAGAAGAGGGCCTAAAAAACGTAATAGGTTGCGCTGCTTTGAAAGGTGTTAGCAGGTGTACGGAGTCGGAGCTCGACATGTTCCCACAAAAGCAACCGTATAAAAATACCAAGAACTAAAACCAAAAGTCAATCTATGTTGGACAACGTGTTGATGCATTTGGTGTTGTACTGTATGCAAGTATACTTGCACAAATATCCAATCAAAAATGTGAGCATGAATAGAAGCAACTATTAACTAATAAAAAGTCATTGAAAACAAAATCATGGTCATGCTAAGTGCTAACTAACCATGTTTAATGTGGATAAAATTCCAATATCCTAAGTTTATGTGTCTCATTTATGTCCATCAAAAAAATATTATTTGTCTTTATCAATGTTCTAAAAAACTCGCCGCATAGCCGTCATGACACCAAGGCTTGTGTGTCATGTCACGTTAAGCCTATGACACGTCATAGCCTAATGCGCAGTTATTGTAACGAGATATTTGATTTTTCTTTACGTTTTGAATGCAAGTCTTTAATATATAACCTAATTTAACTTGTTTATTACTATTGACTCATTGAGTAACACTACAAAACATACATTTTCATATATAATATTATTTATGAATTAGAAATTTGACGCCACAAGTCACGCCATGACTTCGCCGTGGCTCCTAAGGCTTGAAGCTTGGCCTCGCCGCCACGCCACGTCACGCCTCACGCCATTTAGAACCTTGGTCTTTATGTGATTGGTGGAAAAAGGGATGAGACAGAAAAATTTGGAGCATGCTTTTTATCCGTTTAATGGAAAAAAAACATGGTGGATGGAAGGAAGATGACTTCGAAGAAGTCTATGGAAAAAGAAGCATGTCATTTTTAAAGTAATAGAGACGATAGTTGTTTTGGTTGAATTTTGCTTAGTGACGATATTTGGTTCGAGTTCCAGCAAGTAGGTGATTATTAGCAAGGAAAGTAATAGCGATTAATAAAATAAATGTGCAGAAAAGTAAATGACGCCTTACCATTGGTACAAATCACGAGTGATGTCAAATCATTATTCTACTAGTAGTAAATGATGAATTCCAAAGTGTCGTACAAAGATGCCGTTGTTTAGAGTATGTAGTTACAAGTAATCATAATGTACATAGAAAGAGAAAAAGAGGTATCTTAGTTCACGTATGTGTAAATCCATCTATTTTCTGGTCGTCCCTCCCCCTTACATACTGTTCTTGATCCGTTAGTTCAAGGTTAAAATATTGGAATGTTGGTTAGCCAAGATTGTAAGGGTATGAACGGATTTTGGTCTGACTTGTTCAACAGCGTTCTCCCCTGGGGGTTTGAAGTCGTCAACGTCATGTGTTTCTGGTCGTCACTGCTACTATGACGTCATTTGTAGCACCCTAAAAATAAGGGTAAATTTAAACCATAAAACTTACGATAGATGACATCTTAAATAAATGGAAATCACCTAAAAAGGGGAAAAGTAATAGCCTTTACAATTTCTGTAAATGGACATTAAAGTCAACAACATACTAATCTAAACAGTTATATCTAGATTATAACGGTTGTCGACTCAATCTCCCAAAAGTATCTATCTGATTTAGTACGCTAAATCTCCAAAATATTACATCCAAAAGATGCCGTATAGGCCCAACACTCGACCTTCAAACCTTGCACGACCCGCCGAACCTGATATACATGTCATTTAAGAAAAGTGTTAGGCTTTACACCTAGTGAAAACAAACATTTTATATAAATTAATAAAGCGTACAATAGTCAATAAACAACTTTTAAACATGAGGAGCAATTTTGATTTCTAAAAATACCACATACGAACCACGCGGTCCAAAAACACCTTACGATAACCGGGGATACCCGATTTCCAAGGATTGTGGCATAACACAAAAGTAAGCCACTTTCCAAGTTGTGAGTTCAACACTAGGATCAAGGTCACGAGCTAATCGACTCGTACTCAGATGTGGGAGAGGGCACCCAATGATCCTAATCATAATCATTCACTAGAATTACACTTGCGGTCCATGGCTAGTAACGGTCTCCTATAACCGTATCAAGTTGCCTTTCCAGGACCCAATATCTCAACTAGTTACAAACGGGAGTTATCCCACAGATAAGCCGAATCTATACCTATGGATCCAATAATAGTCTAAGGCTTGTCACGATTACATTCGTGACAAAACTATAATCATACATATAGTTTTCATAACAACGTTCCATAAAAGGGTTTTCCTTGCATATATAAACACCCTAGGAACCAAATCCATAGTTTAGCCTTCAAATAACCATTTTCTAAATACCAACATAAAGAATTTATAAATAAATTTTCAAAGGTTATACAACCTCAAAATATCCATTGCTACCACAAACATCACCCATTTGTTTGCTTCTCCAAAATCCACATTTCAATGTAAACCTCTAAAATGGTGAAAAACCATATGGTAACCAAAATGGTTCCATTTAAGCATTGAACCACAAATATACATATAATATTACATTTTAAATTACCAATCATAAAAATCTTTATCACATCCAAAAATAGTGAAAACCCTAAAATCTCTAAAATCTCAAGTTGGGTCAAAATACTTCAAACAAAGAATGTGAATAAAGAGATGTTTAGGAGCTCAAAATTTAAGGTTTTGACATGTATAAATTTTAAGATGTTAGAATGAACTCACAAGTTAGGTTTTGTCAAAAACCTAGAAAACTCTAGATGAAGGAGATGAGGTCTTGAACTTGAGGATGCTTGAAACCTTCACACTTAAGGTTTATATAAACATAGAAGAAGCAATAAATGGCCTTAAGCATCCATTCAATTGGAAATGAATGAAGAGAGAGGATGAAACTCACCTATAACCCAATAAAATTGCACCTTTGAGCTCTTGATGTTGGAAATATGGAACAAAAATCGGGATTGCACTTTATATACTCAAAATGCCTGACGGCGACCTTGCTCGACGAGAGTGACAATTGTCACAATCGCTGGCATTATTGCCTGCATTGAGTTCCTCTCGTTACCTTTCCCGCGAGAGTGCCAGGCGAGAGTGACATCTGTCACAATCGTCGACACTATAGCCCGATGTGTACCGTGGGTTATCAACCCATACGATTGTGCCCCACGACCTTGACACCATGTCATAGTCGTGGGCATAATCGCTAACACTGTACCGGGATTCGTTTCCTTGTTTTCTCAGCCCGAACGCTCTCAACACGATTAGATTTTAATGCAAGTCGATCCTCAAATCAGAATTACGATTTATTTACTAAGCCAACATAGCACTTAGGTGCTAAAACATACCAAAAATTACGGGTGTTACATCATTTCATTGCCTAGGTTGATAATCACAGTCGTTACTCTCTAACATCAATAACTTAACCAGATAAGTTTTAATCATAATAATAATCATTAGGTCATACGTCATACATCATCGTATGAATTACGAAACATGCAATTTTAATCATGAATGTTATCGATCATAATTAGATCAACAAACTCACTTTTTTAACAAGATTTGACTAGAAGTTTGATAAAAACAAATATTAGAATATTGATTAAATATATATTATATTTTCGTCTTTGTAGTTTATTGTTTATAACCATTTTCATCTCTAACTTTAAAAGTTGTTTTTTAGTCATTGTGGTTTACAATTCCTTTCCATTTTCGTCCATAAAACTAATATTCTAAGAGACTAAAATCGAAAGGAGTTGCAAACCACAAGGACGAAAAAACAATTTTTAAAGACTAGAGACGAAAATAATTATAATCAACAAATTACATGGACAAAAATAGTAGTTTACTCTTTTTCTTATTTTACGAAAATAAGGAAACCATTCTCACATAATTGGGCTTAACTTTGTTATAAAGTTTGTTAGCCCAGCCCAAAAGTTGAAACCCAAAAGAACATCATCATATCCGCAAATGCTAAATTGCGCACCGTGCGCATGTGCTTTACTGTTCTCTTCCCCGGGAAATCAAACAAGAATTACAAGGTTTCATACGGTTACTGTTTGATTTCGAGTGCGTCTGTGAAAGAGAATATATATATATATATATATATATATATATATAGAGAGAGAGAGAGAGGGATAAGAGTAAAGTAGCATATATATATATATGTATATATGAACGCACAGAGTCTTTCTTCCTTTTCAGAATTTACTGAAAGAAACACAGATCCAGATCCGAACCACTAGTCTCGACTCAAGATCCGGAAGCTCCAATCTTTCTCCGGAGCTCATTTCAGGTAACTCTCATAACGCACTCTAACACGCAATTTCTATTACATGGTTATTAACTGCTGATTCATTCATCCTTACATTTGAAGCCTCAGATGGTAAATTATTGAATGAACATCAGTACCAGGTGTAAGTACCAGGTGTATCACATAGTAAAATGTTTCTTTTACAATTTGGTAGTTTTGTTTTTATATATTTATTGGTACTATGAATTGATTGATTCTATGCTATGGTCGGCCTAAAACCAAAGCAAACAAAAGTTTACAGTTAATTGCATTGGATAATTATGTTGAATTATAACATTCACCAGGGAATTTTCACTTATAGAACTAGAGTATGTTAAACAAACTATTTTGAATTTGTGAAATATTTATCAACAATGAAAACCATATAGAATTTTAAAAACTATGCGGTACTGTTTGTTCCTTTGGTTCCCAAGAAGACAAATATCAAGGTTCTAAGATACAAAATTGATTGGGATCATGTAACTTTTGAAAACATTGAGTATGTTAAATTGTAGTGCCTTTTAAGTTTTATTTACGAAAAACCAAATATATATATCTAAGAATCTTGAAGTGTAGGACTTTGCAAAATGAAATCTAGGAATCAAACTGTAAATCTAATTTTGGAATGGAGGTAGTATGTGCTGACCAAGTTGGTTTGAGTTTATGTTTTGAAATAAGAACCAGCATTAAGCTTATTTGGGACAAACTTTTGTTATACAGGCAAATCGCAACTATAACAATGTCAAGGAGACCAACAGGTTTATCTCGACGATTGGGTGATGGAGCTAGCATTCCATTTATGGGATCGTTGCACCCAAAATCACGTCCATCACCTTTCTTATCCATTGGGCTCGTACTAGTGGTAAAACTGTCTACACTTTCCACAGCATATTGCCATTGCTGTTTGTCATATAATGTCTTCTTTGCATCAAGAATTGCTGATACTCTGATCTTCATCCATTTTAGTGTTTTTGGAATACGGCATAATTTGATTTTACTAAATATACTGGGCTGGATTTCTTTTTTCTGATGGAAACCTTTCAGGGAGCTTTTCTGATAATTGGATATCTTTATAGTGGTTCAGGTTAGTATATGTCTAGCAACATGAACATTCATAAGTCATAACCATAGATGATCAAATTGACAACAGTAGCCTGGATATACATTTAATATCGACTGTTAAACTTGTGGATGCTATCACTATGAATCAATCTGAACAAAAGTTATGTTTGTGACAGGTGGAAACGGTTTTGATAAAGCTGCTTTAAGTAGGCTTGAAGGTAAACAATTCAAGATATACACAAAACAACTTTATTTGTTTTTCATAACAATTTTGCTGACACTAAAATATCCATTGTTCATGAAGAGTTGCTTTTATTGTGATTACAGAATTTGTTTACGATATAATCATGCGAATCTTGCTAATCTAGCCTTTAAAATTGAGATATATTCTTAGGTCACGGATAGGTGATTGGATATTCGTACTTATAGCTAAGGAAATTAATTTCTTCTCGGTGTTATCTTTCCCCAAACTTGTCGTGTCTCTTTCTATAGTGATGATGTCCTTCATTCCATCTTCTACCCCATGTTTTTTGTCATGTGGAACTTTACTTTCCTGATCTTTACCTCTCATAGTTCATTATACAATACCACTACTTTGTTGCTCCTGTGAATTTGGGTTCGATGATATATAAATACTGTACAACTGGAACTTAAAATCCATGCTCAATCTTAATCTTATAAAAGATTATTGAATGCCTAATTAAGGTTTTAAAAAAGCTTGTAATTGTGATAATGAAATGTTAGTTTCAAGAAGGGTATGATTTTTGAAATGTAATCACTTGCGTTTCTTTATTGTTGCATCTTTTGAAGGTAAAAGGCGAATACCAATTTCAGGGATACCTATTCACTGGTCCCTTTTTCCTCCCAATGCTTTTTGGAATGGAACACATATATTCATCTCACTTTTGGCCATTATAGCAATATCTGCTGCAAACATGACTTGATTATAAGCATCTTCAGCTGTAAAGATGATGAAGGGGATGATCTTTTGATATGAAGGATTTAGATAATATACTTTAAAGACGTTCATTCAATGTGCCTCTTAGTACTTATTCTTACTTAGTATTCTCGTGCTTCGTTCACCATATGCTAATCTCTGTCTGCTCACACTCTTGCACAATCCGGGGGTCTTCAGGGAAACAACCGCTCTACTCTTTGAGATAGAGATCAGGTCTGCTTATACCCCATACCCTACTTTCGAGTGGGATTTACTAGGGTCCCTTTGGTTCGGTTTATACTTTAAAGATGTTCAAAGGTAAACTTATGATGGGCCAATTCCTCCAAGTCTGCCTTCATTTTCAGAAAATCTTGATTTAGAACCTAACATAAATTGTGATTTTCATATGCTAATTCCTACATTTATGGAAACACTTCATCAGGAAACAACACCAATTTTAATGATTTTGAAATTCCCTTGTGTATATCCAGCCGGTGCTTCATGCTCATCGGAAATTTTTCAAGCATTACCATATCTCAAGAAAGCATATGGAGATAGCATGCACAAAGTGCTGCATGTAGGTCCTGATACCTGTGCAGTGGTCTCCCAGTTATTAAAAGAAGAGGATACAGAAGCATGGGGTGTGGAGCCATATGATTTGGATGACAGTGATGCCAACTGCAAAAGCCTTATACGAAAAGGCATTGTTCGTGCAGCTGATATCAAGTTTCCTCTCCCTTATAGGTCAAAATCTTTTTCCCTTGTCATAGTGTCGGATGCGCTGGATTACTTGTCCCCAAAGTACCTCAACAAGACACTTCCAGAATTAGCAAGAGTATCTTCTGATGGGTTTATTATTCTCTCCGGTAAATTCCCAAATACATATTTGTCTTACTAACCTTATTATTGTTATTAGGTCTCTGATTGTTGATACCATTTCTTCCGTTCTCTATTTTGTGGGTCCATCTTAATTTCTTCTCTTATCAAGTACTCCTTCTGTCCCAAAACAATTGGCCACATCTGTTTTAGTTTGTCCCAAAATGAAGGTCCTAAGTGCCTACTTTCCGATTCTACAAATATTATGAGATGGAGAAATTCATTACTCCTTCTCCTTCTGTTATCAAGGGTACAATTGTCATTGAGATAATTTTAAAAAATGTAATAATTAAACATTTCTAAAACTTGTATCTTTTTCATTATGAACATTTATTTTGGAATGGAGGGAGTAAATGGGACTCACAATGACATTTTCACTTTGTGTGTACTTGTATTAACAAGGGAAATCTAATGGGCATTGTATAGAAGCAAATCTTTGAGGTTCTTAATGTCATATTTGGATTCAGGCTATCCAGGGCAGCGGACATTTAAAGTCGCAGAGATGTCCAAGTTTGGTCGCCCTGTAAGTTCTCTTTTTGGAGTTCTCATTTATTTCGAAATCACTTGCAACTGTTTCAATCTAGATTTCTATACATGATGGAAAAAATCAATCGATTATATTACACTCGTCACTTTCATGATGTGTAGCTTCATTGCTTTTCTCCTTGCTTATCGATAGGAAATTTTCACAAATGAAGTTTCACTGAAAATCTTATATTTCCGTTTTTATTTATATCCAATGACAAAACTCAGTAAGGGCAGGTTCAAATGAGAACCATAAATAATTTGAGAACGTGGAGACCAAACTATTCATGCTTTATTCATGTTAAATGTTGTGATGTATATTCAATGAAAATAAATTATATTCATGATAAATATGCATGATATCATGAATTATGTAAAATGCATGAAATTCATGATGAACAATATTAATAATTATTCATGGTTATTCATCATGAATAATACATTAGTTCCCTAGTTCTTAAAATATTTATAGTTCTAATTTGTTTCCCCTAACTCAGTAATGGTTAAAAATTCAGAAATTCGGCAATGGTGGCACATAATGAGTGATAATAGAGGAATAGTGAAATCTTCTCTTCGTTTATGTGAGAATATGTGGAGCCCTATTAGATTACTTCATAAAAGAGCTATTGACAAGTAAAGAGAGGTTTCAGGATATATCAAATAAAAAATGGTCCAAGTCTAGCCGATGTAGTACTCTAACGGTTTATATAATTTTCTTTCATTCAATGTTCTCCTTTTAGGTCTCATTCTCATTTCAACTCGCATGATATGAAATGGGACCCATAAAATATAAAACATTCGTTAACACACCATTCTCTTTTTACTTTTCGTAAATGGAGTACGAGTGTTACATAAAACGTAAATACGTAATCCTTCCTTTTGTAACAGGCCAAACTGCGAAGCTCTACTTGGTGGATTCGGTTTTTTGTTCAGAACAGGATTGAAGAGAATGAAGTTGCGATCAAGAAGTTCGAAGTAGCTGCAGCCAAAAAAGCATACCAGTCAGCCTGCCAGATTTTCCACCTCAAATCATTCCTATGAAAATTGGGTTTTTAGTTCATCTGGAGTTTAATTATAAAGCTCACACAAATTACACCATAAAAAATCAATATTTATTAGAAATTTTGCATACTCAAAGATGAAAGATGATGCAGATTGTTGTAACCTTATATGATATTTCTATATAAATAGTGTCATATTCGTACTTTTAAGAGTTCTTATGGAAAGAAGCCTCCTTCTCATCCTTTTGGTAGGGTTGTTCTTTAGCACGGTGAATGTGTGATTTGAACAGTTTGAAAGCCCAATTTACATACTTTCTGTTCCCACAATATATATATATATATATATATATATCTTCGTTATCTCATTTTACTATGTAATAAAAAGTTTTGGGTGTAACATGACCTCCGAAAAGATTGGAACGTTCTTGGTAAAAAAAAAAGGGACATTCTTGGGCCTACTATTGGCATTGTTGTATCATCTAATAAATTTGATTAGTCTGTTGATTATTCTTTTTATTGGTTGCCTCCAACCGACGAATATACAGGAAGTCCACTCGATTTATATTAATCAGAATATTGCCTCCGACCGATAAATATATAGAAAGTCCACCCCATTTATATTAATCAAAATCTAGATAGGACAACAATCATTGGTAGCTAGATTCGATTGGACCGGTTCAATAGATTAGTATACCATCTCAACTTCAACGATACAACTTAGCTCTAGGTAAGTCGTGGATGAACATCATACTTTTTCAGGACCGTTCTTGGGGAGGACAGGACAGGGGGCACTCAATTTTTTTAGTATATGATAAGAATCCAAAAACTAGAGACCCTAAAATATATTAATTGATTACACAAAGTGGCGCCACGAGAAACATCGTGACACAAATCATCCCAATCTATATTACTTTATATGGGAAGGTATATGTATCATAGTCTCCTTTTGATGGTCAAACGGATTGACAATGCTATGTATTGAAAAAAATATGTTAGATGATGTTGGCTTAGAAACTATTATTGGTTAATTTTACATCTAAGGATACTCGGTAAATGGTTTATATCAATTATTACCATTTCTTGATTTAGAAACCATTTATTGAATAATTTTTCATACTTATGGATAGCCCTTAATTTTTTACATATATCTCGAGCCTACAAAATGTTAGGATCAGGCTTGTACCTTTTTGGTAAGGTCTATGTACATCCTATCTCTTGGGTAGTTTATAGAGGCAAAATCTGTGTACACTCCATCCATAATTTAAACCCTTGGGTTAGTTTGGTTTGGTTCATAAGCCACGGACAAACCTCCCATGGCACGGTACCAAACCCTAGAAACATACGATAAACATGCAACAATAAACTGACGATTGTAGTAATCAAGTAACTCTTTTGTAGAGGTGATTATTTACGGGGTTGAGCCACACACAAGGAGAACCCACCCTATTTTTTGTGTGTCTGATATAACTGAACAAAACCCTTTTTGTAGGTTTGATAAGTTGTCTTAGCCTGTCCTATAAACGGGCCATACTTATCCACAGGTTAACGGACCTAAAAAGTCTTTTACTTAAAAAAAAACATACCTTATGTAAAATCATAAGCTATATAAAATCATTCAAAATACATGATATTCTTTCCACTTATCTGCTCTATACATAATACATTTAGACTAATAGTTAATGAAAAAAGGCCTCCTAAAATATGTACATTTTTTCTCTAAGTTTTTTTTTTCAACAACCAAATATCTTACCATCTAAAAAATATTAATAATAAGATTAGTCATTATAGCAGAGACAGGTACAAAATATATGAAAAAAATTACTTAATTGTGCAGAACACTTAATAGAATCTATACAGAAATATTAATAATAAAATTTACTTAATTATATTTTTGTAGGAAAAATATAAATACGTCGGTCCAGTTTGTAAGAAATTAATTTTTTTATTGCTTCACATCCTCTCATAATCTTAACAAAATTTGTCCAGATCTACTACTTTTTTGCAAGAAAACCCAGTTTTTTAGCACGAGATAAGTTTAATGGGTCGTATGCTAACAATCATAGTCTTATGACGAATATATGGCCAAATCAATAATTTGTTTAAAATATATTTTTATTAAAAAAAATTAAACCCATTTACTTATTCTTAAATCGATTTTATGACAATCTCTTTGTCTTGGTCAAACAAAGGAAAGCACATTAATAAATCAATCGACAATCGGTGACGTTGTGTAGCAATAATACTTCTCTAGCAAATGGACGCTCTCCATGTTTCTATTTCTATTTTAATTATTTAGTTTTGGGGAAAATATAATTATTTTAAAATAAAGCTAAATAAAAAAACATGTATGCTTATAGTTGTGTGTACGTAATATCTATACATACACATCTAACGACTTATATGCACGGTTTCACCATGAGAATGCGTTATTCGAATCAGTTTTTGCCAAGAATTAATAAAAAAAACATAAATATGTGTTTGTAAGAATACGACAATCTAAAATAACTTAAAACCACCTAGTTTTTGATCTTGCATACACAAACTATAAATGCAAATTTGTTCTTTTATCTTTTGAAGTAAAAAACGTTTTCATTGTATTATATCATAATTATATATTTCACTATATATCATAATCAATTGGGTTATGACACATTGGTAAGGCTCGAGGGATTTAATGAAAATCTCATCATCTTTAGGTCAAATCCAGGTGTTGCCAAGGCCCTTGTGGCCATGGAGGTTCACCTACGTGACTCCAAGTCATTCGTGATCGCCCGAAGATTAAACGGTGCGTGTCAGCTAGCCCAGAAACTCCACAGTCACCCAAAAACATTATTATATATTTTTAATACACATTACATATATAGTAACATGACATCAACATATCTCATAAAACTTACTTAAATTGTTAACAAAATGGAAACATGTCGTTGTTTAATACTCTATGTGTCATATTATATACACAATTTATGTATATTTTAGAATATAAGTCCTACGTTACATCCTTTTGTTTAATTATATGTTAAAATATTTTCCATAATTCAAAAATACAAACACATTTGTAATTCCTTTTGTCATTATTTATTTTACTATTTAAATTTAATTAAAAAGTTGTAAAATATTAAACGTTCTATATACACCAATGTAATGATCTCTAAGCATCAAACTCAATGAGTTCTCGAAATCTTCGGTTTTTTTTTTTGAACTTAGATTCAACTTTTCAGGCATTGGATCATGTACGTGCAAATGAGGAATAACTTACATTCGAACTTCAACTTGGTGATTCAAAATTAGAAGCAAAGGCCTTTCTTTATGTCCAAAGGGGAAGTTTTATTGACTTTGCTTAGATTTGTATGCTTTAACTAGTTGACCTTTGCACATGCCAAATGGTCATGACATTATCACATACCATCTTATAAATACCCTTCTTTAATTCGTGAATTACTATCATCAAATACCAAATATTTACTAAATAAACTGTCGTTATGTCTTTTGCACTTGTTTGTATCTTAACCCTAGCCATTGTTCATGCCACCTATGCACAGAACTCCCAACAAGATTATTTAGACGCTCACAATGTGGCCCGTGCTGGAGTGGGAGTTGGAAATATGGTATGGAATGCCACTATGGCTGCCTATGCACAAAACTATGCTGACCAGAGGATAGGGGATTGCAATCTCATCCATTCTGGTGGACCTTATGGTGAGAACCTTGCTAAGGGTAGTGGTACCTTCACAGGTACGACAACAGTGAATTTATGGGTAGCAGAAAAGACTTATTATAATTATACTACCAATACTTGTGCTAGTGGATACGTTTGTGGGCACTATACTCAAGTGGTATGGCGTAATTCGGTCCAACTTGGGTGTGCTAGGGTTCAATGCACAAATAATGGTTGGTGGTTCGTTATTTGTAGTTATTATCCTCGTGGCAACTATATTGGCCAAAAACCTTACTAGTGAATTATTTAAAATATGTTGTTGGTTGTTTATATTACATATGAATAAATGTGCACTTTTTAGTGCAACAAACATTAAAAGATGAGGTTGGAACGTGGATTATTATGTTATCTCATATTCTCTTTTTCCAATTTGATTTTTCTTTGAATGCATATTTACATAAATGCGAGAACATTTGTAAGTCAATCATTCTGTTTTAAGTTATAGTTTTAGAAGAATTGAGGGAACAGTAAAATATTAAATAAATATTTACCCATTTTTAGGAAATGGAAAAAAACCTACAAATCACATAATGAACAAACATAGTCAATGATTGTGGACGTGATATCATCACTGGTTTATCACTTGAACCATCAATTCTACAAGATTGAGGATGTATCCATCGACCAACATTCAAAGGGGCAAAACAATTGTCAAACAACATTCAAGTAGGACAAAATCGAAGTTGATAGAGAAGGGGCATCGACATAAGAAGCGTTTGATTTATCACATCATTATCACAACAAAACCACATTATTAACAACAAAGGTTGTGGCTTACTGGTTAAGACCCTAGAGGATGTGGTGGAATATCGCATCTGCCCAGGGTTCGAATCCAGGCGTACACAACAATTGTGGCATGGGGTTTAATTAGGGTTGATGTCTTACAAATCATAATTTACCAATGGATTAATCTAGGCATAACCTAGGACACCCTTTTAAAAAAAATCACATTATTCTCACAACAAAATCACATCATGAGAAGTCTTCAATTTATCACATTATTATCACATCATTATCAGCAACGAAAGCATGGGAATAAGAAATCTTCGATTTTAAGATCAAATGTCCCATAAAACCTGAAATCAGATGTCCCAAAAATACCGATAAGATTTAACATCAACCCTATGGTTATCGTAACTAGTATCATTTAAAGTATAAAGACAAATCATTAAGATAATGGAAAATTGTTGATAAATACATAATTACATTAATACCCTTAATGATCTATTTTCATTTATTCTAATTTTAGTTATAGGTTAAATAGTTTAGAAGCTCAGAAGTATTCTTTGATCATCTTTAAACAAAGATATTCTAATTTGAACCCCGTTTTTTAGTTATTTCATAAAAGATAATATATATGAATTGATATGGACCCTAAATACAATTTCACGCATCTCGATCGTTTCAACCATTCTGGGTAATAACAACACGAAATATTAGATGTTTAGTTTGTTAATGGAAGAAAATATCTACTTTGTGTCGCATAAATCATAATATGAAGTATTTATGCATAACTTATATTTTTGCTTACAGATAAATAAAAGTCTTAGAAGGAGGATCAAATGATAACATGATTAAAATAAGAGAACAAGAAAACGGTCAAATCACATATGAATCACATGTGATTTTATATGTACCTACAGAACACCGTCAACGCAAAGGTGAGCGGGTGATCTGACCTGATATATATCAGGTCGCGGCCGAAGTCATGAATCATGTGAATCACATGTGATTTTATACGTGATTTTAATGTAAAATCACATGTGAATGTGATTTTGTATTCTCTTATTCTCTTATTGTTTTTATATGAACCTCAATCAAAATTCCTATGTATGCAACGGTTTTATTTATGAGCAAAACTTTGTTTACAAATGTAAAATGTGCATGGAAACTTGCAACCAATGACAATTGCAAGGTTAAATTTGTTGGTTGGTCATTTCTTGTTAGTTAAAATGACTGTATAGTTGTTTTTTCTAGATAAGTTACCGAGTGATTTACACCGGTGGTCCTGTAGTTTACTCAAATTTTGGATTTGGTCTATAAATAAACTAGCTACACTAGTACTCCTTAATTTTTCATTTTCATAACACCCATGGTTCCTCCACTTAACAACGTTAGTAACCGTTAGAAAGAATTAATCAGTCTTTAAACAAACTATGGGGACCAAAAATGTTCTACTCCTTTTATGCAATTCCAAATGTGAAGTAAGTCCCCGTATCAAATTTAATGTGATTCAATTTTTTTTTACTTTTTATTAAAATATTTTATATATCATGTCACAAATCAAATTTCTTAAAATAATTTATGTATTAAATAAAAAACATTTATATTTATTTAAAAACTATTAAATTCACAAAAAAAATTAGCGTTAGAAAAACTCAATTTAAAAAATAAAGGAAATCAAGATAAATTTACATATCTTTTGAGTTGAGAATTGAAATACGCGAGCAAAATATTAAAATTTAAATTCGGTTAACGTGAGATTATTAATATATATATATATATATATATTGAACGACAAGTTAACACACACACGTTCCCGGGGTATCTGGGCTCCCACTTAAGGGTGCCACCCGACTAATCCCCGTCGATCACAACCCAACCCAATTAAGGGTACCATTAAGTGGCAGACCCATGATCATGGATGTCACATGATGCTCACCACGGGGTTCGAACCTGGATAGTCAGGGATACCATCCACTGACCCCCCAGGATGTTACCTTACCATTGGGCTACAACATGAAGGACTGAGATTATTAATATATGGTTAAATTACACTAATCAAAATTTATTTTTTATTATTTTATATATATTATGATAATTAAAATAACCATATTTGAATCTTATAGTCAAATGGTGCCACTGTTTAATTTTTTTTTTTAATCCACTACCATGGCACGCCTAATTATGCAATTTAGAACTTTGCTCCAATAGAAAGAACCGATTAATGTGAAGCATCTAGCAATTTTTGCTTGAATATTTCCTCACTACTATTAAGGATGTTGATCACTTGATCTTTCACTCTCTCCAACCTTTGAATCAACTCTCTCTAGTGATATTTCAAACATAGTTGTAAGAAACAAATGTATTGACCTTTGAACCTAGATACTGTCAAAAATTGTACTTGAAAAATCAAAAATCATATTTAATCGAGTTCATGTTGAGCTCTAACGAAACACTATATATTAAGCAACATGCAAATTAATTATTCTCGATGATACTTGATGCACAACCCAATGGACATTGAGCATCACCTATCACCTTTTGGAGAGAGAGAGAGAGAGAGAGAGAGTAACAAGAAAAAGGTAATAATAGTTTTGTAATAACTCAAAAAAAAAAATGGAAGAAAATAATAATCACCAATTTACAAAGGCTTATTGTGAGAAAGGTTTATATTGTAAAATTGTAATTCAATGGCAATGAAAGTCAATCCACGTGAAACCTCCTCTCATTTATCATATGGACTTGTCACTTCCTTTTCCGATTAACCGACTGTGGCTTAGTATAAAATGGGGTTAAGAGTTTGTAATCGTATGTAAATCGGGTCAATAAGAAGATATACCATGAGCAAAAGCAACGGTAGATGCCGAAAGGGAAGTCAATATTGTTGTACATCGCAGCTAGTTCGGGGCCAATCGGTAAGTCTTTCGGACCCCTCGCCTTTAAGTTTTGTTTACTAGATCATCTTTTTAGTTGTTCGATCGTTCGGGTGGGTTCCCGTAGGGCAACTGTGGCCAACGATCACCGCTAGCACCTCTACTGTTCGTCACAACGGTAATCTCTATGACGCCGGGATTGTCAAATGGTTGACCCTCGTTTTGGGTACTAAGAGCTAGAACTTATGGTTCTTGTGGTTCTCGGTCACTATATGTAATAAAAAGTCAGATGTTTCGTCGTTACGGTGGATCAAATGGTTGAGAGCTCTTGTGATTAAAGGGTTCTTAGGCAAGGATTAAGCTAGAAACATAATTCGGTGGTCATGCATTGTTCTTGAAAGAAAAGAAGAAAGTGTATTTGAAGGTGTAGAAGATGAAGTTGTTATGTAAGCTTCCATGGTATATATATATATATATATATATATATATATATATATATTCTTGCATACATAAATGGGGATAATGGATGTATATAGAAAGAAATTTTATGCATCCAAATAAGAATATATGCATATATAGTAAGCTTCGATATATACAGTTTGTTTAAGATTGTGTTTTCAGATGGAAGTTTCAATATACATATACATGCATATTATCCATGCACATATGTAAGGTTGCTTAGACTATATATACATATATATATGTATGTATATATATAATACATTAATTAAAATCTTGTCGTACCCAAGTTGTCGGCTCATGTATCGATAAGATATAATTAGTGTTAAGGGAACCAATCGATCATCTCTAATGATGTCGTATTTTATTAAAATCATGGTCATGATCTTGTAGGGGAGAAGATAGCCACTTCAAAGATTGGTTTGGGCTACGACGAGTACTGTGAGTTATACGTGAAATTTTATAAATGGTTGCATGTTTTATTAAAAATTATTTACAAGCTTATTGATATTTTTAAATGTCGTTTATGCATTAAACGTGAAATATTATATGTGTTTGTCATTTGTGTGGCATTGGGGGAGTATTACGGTGTAATTCCGTAAGGCGAGCATGTTGTGTGAGCTTGTGTAAGCCGTAAGTGCGAAAATGCTGTGTGAGTTCGCCAGGTAAAGTTGTGTGAATTAAATACCTCCTAAAATGCCGTTAGTTTTGTAATTTAAATTATTTTACCGTATGCATGATAAATTATGATGCTTTGTGAAATTCATTATTGATATTATTCATGCATGACAACCGTGTATTCACTGGGCCTTAGGCTCACCCAAACTCTTTTAAAATTGTTGCAACCCAGGAGACTACTGGATTGGAAAGAAAAGTGGGATAAAGCTAGATCGGTTGAGTGAACATCAGAAGAATGATATGTTCCGTTCAAGGCATAAATATATAGAGCAAAATTATGTTCGTCAAAAGATTGTAACGTTAGCGATTTTATTTCCGTTGCAATGTAAGTATTTTGATCTTGGGATAATATTTGTGATATGTTAAGGTATTCGAAAATGTGGGATGTTACAAGTGGTATCAAAGCAAAGTTTAAGCGAACTACGTTAATTTAAACCTAGACTTAAACTGAGATTGGAAGATTTTATTCTTGACATATGTGCAACTAAAGATTGATTTATAGTGATGAGAGTAATGATTTAAGTTAACTTGGGGTCTGTGAACCTAGTCTTGAACTAGATCAAAGTCGAGAAGTCGTTAGATGGCTTGATGTCATCGGATATAATGACATTGATAGAGATTGACTATAATTGATGAAAGAAGTATGGTAAGATGAGATACAAATAAAAAGGTAAAGATAAAAAGGGGTTTTAAGGGATAAAGTTTGGTGATAAACTCCCACTAATTTTCTTGAGTAAGAAGAAATATGTTAATCTTTAAGAATAAAAGGAACTCATAGTATTGATGATACATTCAACTCATATTTGAGCAAGATGGAGAACATTTCTTATATCAATTGGAGGGAAGAAAAATCAAATTTGAGATTAGCAACGAGGTCATTAGTGTCATCAATGATGGTAATCGATTCATGGAAAGAACCGATGGTCTTGATTGGATGCAAGTCTAGTTGAAGGATTTTACAATCAAGGGTTGGAATGTCGAGATCATATGTAAACCATATGAGTAGATCTAAGGGTTTTCACGGGATTAGTTTCTTAAAAGAAAGGACACCATATCGGTGTGTGAGATGCTAATAGAATGTATGAGGCTACGGTTGATTAGTCTTGTTGGAAACTAGGGTTTCATTGTCCTCCATGTACATCTCAAGAGTGGTTAGGGGGATGATTTAACTTATTTGATTTGATGGAAGTAACTATTGTTAGTAAGCACGTGTTTCTTTAACCAATATACGAAAGCGAGAGGTTGGTGAAAAAAAAAGTCATGATTGTTATAATTTATCACATGTAGTAAGTAAGAAGTACTTTGTGGTTAAATAGAAGGGTTTTCCAAACTTCTAAGCTATTAAAGGGGGCATTTGAATTGTTCGCATGGCTATAGCTAAAATAGTACAAATGTGCATTAGATGTTTTGCGTTAAGTGAAAGATAAGTAAGTTGCGATACAAGTTGGAGAGGAAAAAATAAATAAAGACGTGCACTTAGAACCATCAATCTTATGAATGACGCGTAATATCCTAAATATCAATGAGGATGTAAATGGTCAATATCAAGAACCTTGTTTGAGAATGAGTAGTAAATGATAAATATATGAATTGGTTCACAAGAACCAAATGGTGGCATGGGTGGTATAAAAGCAGAGTTATTTGATTAGTTGGTAGAACAAGTAGCGAAGCCGACTAATGGTACATATTTGGAGAGTCGTGAGTACACTTTAGGATGAACGCAAGGCATGATATAAAGGATTTATTTTTGAAAAATGAGTTGAGTTAAACTTTATAGTCACAAAAGGATGAATTCAAATATGAATTTGATGAAATACCGAAACAAGTAACAATTTGGTATTCGACTAGTGACTTAGTGAAAGTCCATATTGAACAATGTGATGTTCAAGCACATATCAATCAAATGTGAAATGATAAAGGAATCATAGAAACTTAAAGATGACAACGAAAATGTGTAGGCTAGTACATCTTGGCGTAAGAAATAAGCCTTACGGATAAGAAATATCTAGTCTGATGAAGAAAGTACGGGAACTTTGGAATCAACAAAAGAAGACTATGCTAAATCAGAACCCATCAAGGAATGTTTAACATGTTTCAGATGTCATGAAAGGATGAAGGAATAAATAATATAAATAAAACTAAATGTAAATATAGTGGAATGGATAATAGGTATGAAAGAGAGCCAGGTGGAAAGATCAGACACTACCTTGTGAGCATCATGATCTGTATATCTATGATAGTAATGCGAGCATAATCCGAAAGTGCTAAATTTCGAGCATGATGAATGATGTCTATGTATTTGATTAGACTGAATGTACATCAATTATTGTGAAGTATGTAATGTCGTGATACACGATATCATAAATTTGAACGTTTCTTTAAGTAAGTGAAGTATGCTAGAGATTGAAAGGAAGACCAAGAAATATGTTGAGAGTGTCTCTGCTAGATTAGACATAATTTTTTATGATGCTTCGATGTTGGCACTGTGTTGTATATTGGTGAAAAGGGGAAACATTATATTATGTGTGGCAAGTTAATTGAAAATGTATGAATTCAAATATCCAACTTTTGATTCGAAATTATTAGGAGTGGTAGTGGAGCTCGAAATGTGGAGGAATCATCTTCAGAAAAGATTGCGTAGCCTATACTCGATAGCTAAAGACATCTCAGTATAAAGGATAAGTACATGCATGTATATTTCTATGCATAGTTGAATTGTGAAAAAATTTACAACGAATATGATGAATGTTTACATGCATGTTGCTATATTTTGTAGATAAAAAGAAAAGGTGGTATCTATTAGAATAACCACTTAGGGGCTGTTCGTTTGTGGCTTAATGGACTGTATGGTGGATATGGATTATTCGCACAGCCATATCCAGGTGTTCGGTAATGGCTTATTCGGTCAGCTGGTGGCTGAATCGGCCAGCTAAAAAACATATGTCCTATAGATTCAGCTCTTTATTCAACCCATTATTCTCCTTTTACCCTTTCCCCAAACCTCTCCTTCCTCTTCGTCCCATTCCATTTATCATCTCAATCTCCTTTTTGCTTCATCTTCTCATCTCATCTTTATCTCCTTTTTTGCACTACCTGGTTAATCATTTCTTTCCCTCTTCTCTTCTCATCTCATCTTCATCTCCTATCTGCACTACCTGTTTGCTACTTTGCTTCCTCTTTTCCCCTTTTCTCATCTCATCTGTTACACCCTTGCACCTTCCACCGTTGTGAGTTTTTTTTTTCTTCTTAATTTGGGTTTTGCAAAACCTAAATCTCTATCTCCAGTTGGGTAAATGAAGACCCATTTGCAAATGCTTCCACCCACACAAAAGCCATGTCTCTCTCTCTCTCTTTAAGATTTTTTAGGGTTCATCAATTGGGAAGTTTTTTTTCCGGTTTGTTGTTTAATTTGGGGTTTTATTTAATTCTATCACTTTGGTACCCTTTTTTTATTTAGGTTTTTTGTTTGATTTGGGTTTTTTTTTTGAAATAATGCAATTTAATTTACAAATATTATTAGTTTTAGTTGTAAATTTTGATCTATTGATGTCGGTTGATGCACAGTTGATGTTTAATATTAAATCAAAGGGTAAAATAGTCATTTATATTATTCAGACTGTTTATTCAGCACATCAACCGAACAACAATTTAGCTAAATGCATACAGACAACTTTACATATACATACAACTTTATCTATACAGGACTTAATGTAAAACGAATCGAACAACCCCTTAGAGTCAAAAGCACTCACCTATGATGATGATTATTAAAGGAGTATTCAAGTAGAGCCACTCGAAGAGTTACATGACAGATGCTAGTTGGTCTCTTGAATTAGCGTTGAAAAGAAAATAGACAGATAGATGGATCGGAGGTAGTTCACCATTAATTAGAAAATATTGCTCGGGTTAGTGATAGATTGAAGATTCCATGATAGGCAAATGAGTTGTTCAGAAAGATGGAAAGGACGTTTAGAGCTTCAAACAATAAAAGAGTTGGTACGGTAGAATTTATGATATGACGTGTCTAATTTAAGAAACTATTTAGTAGTTAAAAGAGAGAGGTAATCGTTTACGATGTGAAGGAAATTTTAAGATATTTCTATCATATGAAATTTTAGCGGACATGTAATAACGGACAAAAGCTATTTGGGAGTCGGAGCAAGACATGAGTCCAAAGTTATAATTGTCAGTTTGCATGACACGAATTTCGAGGACGAAATTCTATTAAGGAGGAGAGTTTGTAATAACTTCTCTATTTCTCATATATATTACCATTTCTCAAATGAACCTAAGGCTATATATATATATATATATATATATATATATATATATATTCTTGCAAGCATAAATGGGGATAATGGATGTATATAGAAAGAAATTTTATGCATCCAAATAAGAATATATGCATATATAGTAAGCTTCGACATATATATATATATATATATATATAGTTTGTTTAAGATTGTGTTTTCAGATGGAAGTTTCAATATACATATACATGCATATTATCTATGCACATATGTAAGGTTGCTTACACTACAAAAAAGAGGCCTATTTTCCGTCGCTAATCCGTCGCTAAAAGTCAATCCCGTCGCTAATCCGTCGCTGAAAGTCTATCGCTAAATACGTGGTAGCTAATGCTTATCAGCGACGGATTAGCGACGGATTTAGCGACGGCCGTAATTTAGCGACGGATTAGCGACGGATTTAGCGACGGAATTTATTAGCGACGGATTTAGTGACGGAAATTGTTAGCGACGGATTTAGCGACGACCACTTTTAGCTACGGATTTCCGTCACTAATTCCGTTGCTAATTTTAAAAAAAAATTAAAAAAAAATAAATTGAAAAATCGGCATTTCCTGTATTTTATACAAATAACCTCTTCTCAAACTGTACAAGTTTCTTCCAAAGCATATTATATATATATATATATACTAGTTGGGTGTCTGCGCAATGCGGCGGGACGCAAATTCGTCTAGATGTATTCAACGGAACAAGTGAAATCCATCTAAACAAGGAATATAAAGGCACCAAATGTGTTAAGAATTTGCCGGTTGCAACCAGCACGCGTGTATGCAGACGCAACACCAGAAGTCCAGCACTGTCTGGAGTGTCAAAGTTGGAACCATCCGCATTTACAGGGGCAGATTCTTCTTCTCGTAATACCTATGTAAGAAAAAGACAGGAAAAGTGAGATTTTTCCATACATAGTGTATTATCTTTGAGTAACAAGTATCATTTATTTCATTCTCACTTACTACGTACAATAAAGTTTGATCAATTGTTGAATCCTTCGATTAGTAGTTAAAGTGAATGAGCTAGAATGTTCTTATAGAGAGCCCAAATGAAAAAGTAGACAAGGATGCCAATGTTTCTGGGGCAGAAGATAAAGCCAAATGCAAATAAAAGAAGTAATTCAAGTGACACAAGATACTTCATCATAAAGAGTTTAAACCATGAAAAGATCCAATTATTAACTGAGAAAGGAATTTAGGCTACCCAAGTGATGAACGAACCTATCTTGGAATTAGCAAAACACAATCATTTGATTACTTCAAAATTGGTTAGAACCACCCTTAATGGTGTCATCCCAACAACTTTAAAAAACCAATGAGAAATTAATCTTCGATCTTTTACATTCATCCAAACAAAAATTAGGACAAACCAACATCACATAATCGAAGTAGGTCAAATCAAAATCACAGTTACCCCAAGTCCAGAAATGGGACAAAAATCGAGTCTAAAACAAGACATTGATGGATTTGCATTTAATTCCCTTCTAAACCGCGATAAGATATACTGGATCAATTCCCTTCTAAACCGCACAATTAATGGAAGTGCATTTAATTAAAAGTGATCAACTCTACCTATATATATATAATTTCCCCCATCTTTAAATTCTAATAAAGATAGGACATGAAATCTAATAAAGTTATATATATAATTGTTAAATAATTAACCAATAACCCTCAATGATGGTAATTACTAGCTGCCAGAATGGGGATTTTTGGATGATAAGAAGGCAAAAGCATAAAATTTCAATACCAACACAAAAATAATTGAAGGGAAAAAGTTGTTTAATTAATTGCTACAAGAGAAAGCCAGCAACTTTATGATAGAAGGAAATATAACACTATACCTTGCCAAAAGGTGCCACCATCTGCTGAAGAGCAGAAATTCTATCTCCTAATTTCTCTTTTCTAACCTGATTCAGAAAGCACACACACAAACCCATGAACGATACTACAAGTTAATTAATAATTAATGTATAGTAAAAAAGACATGATATTGGGATTGCAAATTGTAGAAAGCTCGTATAAAAATTACCTTCAATGGTGGGCAAGAAGGGCGTAACTCCAGTTTTGATTTCTTTGGTGGAGTGGCTGCTTTTGCATACATATAATTGTTGGCTGGACTTTTTGCTTCTGTTGTTTCGGTGATTAAGTTGGCTGGTGATATCTTCAATGAAGTTTAAAAACAATTTTTGTATAGGTTTAATTTTCAAGTATCTATAAAGAATGCACAGTTTAAAACAAGACATTGAAATCAAACAAGTCTAAAACAAGTCTGAAACAAGACATTGAAATCGAACAAGACATTAAAATCGAACAACCCATATTTGAAGTAGACTGTATGCACTTGTGCATATAAGAAATTATGTTGATTTTTTTTTGTTTTTATGCACAAGTGCATATCAAGTGTTCTCCTGCTATTTATGCTTTTCATTATAGGTAATGTTAACATCCATAATTCATTTCCTCGGGAACTACCTAATTTACCCTCTGTGCATCATATATCAGAATGGTATCTTATCTACCTTGCTACAAAAACTTTTTAACAGAATACCTATTTATGGTCCATCATCCACAACTCTTAAGCCGCTAACCTTTTCTTCTATTTGATGGTAGAATGGAGGCTGTAAAAAGCAACCTACAGAATCTTTTATGTTACATGTTTCTTCTTTTTCTTTTTTGAACATGTAGATGTTTCATCTCTAGTATATTGTGTTCAAAGTTCCGGTGATAACAGTGCATGCCCAATACAAGATTCTATAAAATTTATACAATTCCAGATATTTGAACTTAATTTACCGACTGACTAATAATTGAATGTTGTTGGTCGTCTAATTCTTACTGCATAGGTGCTTTTGTAACTCAAGAATGATTTCCATAGACAACTTTGAACAAATTTCTTGAACACTAGGACTATTACTAACGTGAACGTATGACATCTCCAAGATTTTCTTGTTGTCTTGCCTTACCACCAACCCACAACAATATCATGTTACTAAGGGATGAAAGCAACTTGTTGAACTTGAATTTAGACCTTTATCGGTAAAGGGAATGGAATATGGTAAAACCCCTCCCCTATAAATAAGATATGTGAGCCTGAAGTCCTTAGTTGAATATTTCTTATTGTGTAAAGCCTTATATCCAAATATCAAGGAATGTTAGTGTTATCTTGAGAGCCTGTTTGTTAGGAGACAAATTATAATTTGTGCCATATGTAATCAAGGAATCCCTGTAGTTTGGGTACTTCTCATATCTCTCACACAACTTCGTCTCACTATAATTCCATTTAGGTAAATTAAAAACCAATCGCCTTTCTTGTCAATGTAAACCAAAGCAGGAAGGATAAGAATGATGAACAACCATTAAACAAAAGGTACCTGATTCAATATAAAACTCTTGCCCTGACGAGCGCGACCGCAGACTGAGACTACACCTACGGGTTCTTTGAGGAGCTGAAGTACAACGACGGTGGTGGGCAAGGTGGTGTTCGACGAATAGAGAGACTGGGTTCGACGAGGGAGACGATGGGTTCGGCGATGGAGACGATTTTCGGCCGTGTAGACGTTGCGTTCGACTAACAGAGAGAGGAACTGGTATGGAGACGATGGGCGCATTTAAACCCTAACCCGTTTTTATTTCATATTAGAACCTTAGCGACGGATTTCCGACGGAAATTCCGTCACAAATTACCGACCGAAATTTCCGTCGCTAATTTGCGACGGATTTCCGACGGAATCCGTTTTTAAATTAATTATATATATGTTTCTTATTAATATCATTAATTAAAATTAAATAATTCGTATTTTTATTTATAAAAATATTTTCAAAATTATTAAAAATTAGATTCACTAATTATTAAATATTTAAATAATTATATTTATTTATTAAATTATTTCTTATTTATTATTAATTAAGTTATCTAATTATTAAAAATTATATAATAAATATTTTTATTTTTTAAATCATTCCGTAATTTTGTATGCATGTATCGAATCGAGTTGTCTAATTGAAGAGAACCACTAGATCAACACTAATAAGATACACTAGATCAATTTCCTTATAAAGCGAGGGATGGGGTTTGTGGCCGGGTTTAATTTCCTATATGCTTCCAATAGAACCTTTTTAAGTCTGGTATATCCATTAAGGCCCAATGAAACTCATTAAAGGCCAATAGAACCGATGAAATCCTTTAAAGCCCTATAGGTCCATTAGGGCCCAATTAAACCCTTTAAAGCCTGATTGAACCCTTTAAAGCCCGATAGCTCCAATGAAACCCTTTAATCCTGATTGAACCATTTAAAGCCCGATAGTTCCATTAAGGCCCAATTAAACCCGTTAAAGCCCGATAAAACCCTTTAAAGCCCGATAGATCCATTAAGGCCCAATGAAACCATTTACAGCACAATATAACCCTTTAAAGCCCTATAGATCGGTTAAGGCTTAATGAAAACCTTTAAAGCCCAATAGAACCGATTAAAGTTCAATATAATTAATTAAAGCCCAATATATCCATTAACACCCAATGAAACCTTTTAGAGCCCAATATAACCCTTTAAACCCCGATAGATCAATTAAGACTCAATGAAACCCTTTAAAGCCCAGTAGAACCCTTTAAAGCCTGATAGATTCATTAAGGCCCAATGAAACCCTTTAAAGCCTGATTGAACCCTTTAAAGCCCAATGTATCAATTAAGACCCAACGAAACATTTTAAAGCCCAATATAACCCTTTAAACCCCGATAGATCCATTAAGACCCAATGAAACCCTTTAAAGCCCAATAGATCTATTAAGACCTAATGAAACCATTTAAATCCCGATTGAACCCTTTAAAGCCGGCCCGATAGAATCATTTAAAGCACAATAGAACACTTTATGACTTATTAAGGTACAATAACAACACACACACACATACTATCGATACATTAACATGTACACATGCATACAGCACATATATACATCATATGCGATTACCAAACAACGTACACACACATTATCTATAAATTCATATCAACATATATATATATATACACACACATATACAACAATATACATAGATCCATCGCGGGTTAGCAAACAACACATGTGTACATATATATACACACACATATAACACAGACCCGTGGATATATATAACACACACATATAACACAGACTCGTGGATATATAACACACACACACACATATATATATACACACACACATATAACACAGACCCGTGGATATATATATATATATATATATATATATATAACACATACACATGCATATATATAACACAATCATGAGAAAAAAAGAAAATTTAAAAATTCCGTCGCTAATCCGTCACTAATTAGCGACGGATTCTAAATCCGTCACTAATCCGTCGCTAATTAGTGACGGATTAGCGACGAAATTAGATCCGTCACTAATCCGTCACTAATTAGCGACGGATTAGTGACAAAACTGTTTTCGTCGCTAATCCGTCACTAATCCGTCGGTAATTAGTGACGGAAATTTCCGTCACTGATTTCCGTCACTGATACCCCTTTTTCTAGTAGTGTTAGACTATATATATATGTATGTATATATATAATACATTAATTAAAATCTTGTCGTACCCAAGTTGTCGGCTCACGTATCGATAAGATATAATTAGTGTTAAGGGAACCAATCGATCATCTCTAATGATGTCGTATTTTATTAAAATCATGGTCATGATCTTGTAGGGGAGAAGATAGCCACTTCAAGGATTGGTTTGGGCTACGACGAGTATTGTGAGTTATACGTGAATTTTTATAAATGGTTGCATGTTTTATTAAAAATTATTTACAAGCTTATTGATATTTTTAAATGTCGTTTATGCATTAAACGTGAAATATTATATGTGTTTGTCATTTGTGTGGCATTGGGGGAGTATTACGGTGTAATTCCGTAAGACGAGCATGCTGTGTGAGCTCGTGTATGCCGTAAGTGCGAACATGTTGTGTGAGTTTGCCAGGTAAAGTTGTGTGAATTAAATACCTCCTAAAATGCTGTTAGTTTTGTGATTTAAATTATTTTACCGCATGCATGATAAATTATGATGCTTTGTGAAATTCATTATTGATATTATTCATGCATGAAAACCGTGTATTCACTGGGCCTTAGGCTCACCCAAACTCTTTTAAAATTGTTGCAACCCAGGAGACTACTGAATTGGAAAGAAAAGTGGAATAAAGCTAGATCGGTTGAGTGAACATCAGAAGAATGATATGTTCCGTTCAAGGCACAAATATATAGAGCAAAATTATGTTCGTCAAAAGATTGTAACGTTAGCGATTTTATTTCCGTTGCAATGTAAGTATTTTGATCTTGAGATAATATTTGTGATATATTAAGGTATTCGAAAATGTGGGATGTTACAAGTTTTCTAATATAGTTGAATATTGGAGCTTGTTTTTTATAAAAAAGGCCTCATTGAGCATAGAAAATAGTTTTTCCTTTACGAA
Organism: Arctium minus; assembly: GCA_954870635.1. Lineage (NCBI taxonomy): Eukaryota > Viridiplantae > Streptophyta > Magnoliopsida > Asterales > Asteraceae > Arctium > Arctium minus. The sequence continues at coordinate 35,597,176 of OX941080.1, read as the reverse complement.
AGAAATATTTCTGTATTTTTGAAATTATATATTTAAATATAAAAATAACAATTAGATACTTGCATTGTCATTATTATATTAATTCCTTGTCTAATTTTAGTTAAACTATAAATAGTTAGACAAAATAAACTCATGTAATTCTACCTTAACTAACAAATACAAATAGTTAATACAAGGAAAAAGAATAGAAAAACCAATTTGACAAACATACTATAATTTTTTTAACCACTATTACTAATTTGTGTTGATTTGAATAAAATAATATAATTAGTAAACTTTCCTTTTTCATTTATTTTAAACCCTAAATCTTAATTGTGTTTAATGTATTAATTATTTATGAAGCTAATACTTTTAAAAGGCGAACTAATGAGTAAACCCTATTAGCATGGGGGGGCCTACTAAGGACCAAGAGGGGTCTCGTATACCCGCTCACTTGATAACCATAAAGGAAAAAAATTTAGATGTTTCGAAGGTGCACCCACTTAATTTTTGAAGGTACTCTTACATATTTTGAAACCAAATTTCAAACAAGAAACTACACTTGGCCGGGTCCATGTTTGAAAAGTTAAGGCCTTTCATATTGAAGGTCTTGGGTTCAATCTTTTTGTTTTTTGGTTTAAAATTCGAAGTAACTTGTATTCTTAATCTAATCTCTTTCAATCCTAATCAATTTCACAAATTCCGAATTTAATAACACACTGAATACTCTATTATTTTTATTTTTATTTTCAAATTTATTTTCACTTTTTGTTGATTAATTGCATCTTCTTGTAAGGGAAAATTGCGTCAAAATGGAACCAACTTTCACTTGATTTCTGTTTTATGAAACAAACTTTTAAAATTATCATTTAAGGGTTTGGAACAAAGTTTTCATTTATTTAAGGGTTTATTTTACCTATTCAAGAGGAAACCGGTTAACTTCAAATGACATGGCAAAAGAAAATCTACAATATTATCAACTAATTTCCATATCATCAAAATAATTAGCATGAAGGTTTCTTAATCAATCTACTTATGATGAATATGAACAACCAAATAAAACTTGGATGTAGATGAAAATGAAAAAGAAACAAAAACATAATTGAACCCAGATTTCTTTTACAAATCATGAACTTTGTGGTATACAAGAAATAAAAAACCTAATCATATTCATACAAACCCCATTTTGAATCTAGGTTTTGAAGATCAAATCAAAATCCTAGATTTCTCTCTGCATCTGCTTCGAATTGATCCTCTTGATGGGTTGTTTTGAAATCCCGAAACATGCTACATGCGAATCAAAACCTAATTTGATGGCTTCTTCGAGTCCCTTGAATCGATCTGTTGAAGGCTCCTTCGTCATTGAATCATCAAGTTCGTGAATCAAACCCTCCATTGAAGTCTCCTTTGAGTTCTACACTTTTTATTTGATTAGTAAAAACCCAGATTCACAAAGTTCTTTCTTGATACAACAAGTACAACAAATGATCTAGAATCAATTTGGCTTCATCGATTTTGCTTGGATGATTTACAACAGTATAAAAGAAAAAAGTAATTATTGATAGATGGAGATTAAGAACATGGGTTTGGGAGGCGACATTGGAGATTAGAAGAAGATGGAGGCGGTTTGTTTATGTTTAGGTTTTTTTAGAGGTTTTTAAAATTTAATTAGTGTTCTTTCTTTCTTTTTAATTAGAAGAAGATGGAGGCGGGTTGTTTATGTTTAGGGTTTCAACTTGTTCTTTTTTCTTTTTTAATTTCTGTCATGTTCATTTTTTTAGAGTAAACTACAATTTTGGTCCCTGTGGTTTACCGAAAAATATGAAAGTGGTCCCTGAACTTCAATAAGTGCAGGTTTCATCCCTGAGGTTTCAATTTTGCTATGAAAGTAGTCCCTCGTGGCGTTAGCTCCGTTCAATCGTCCGTTAAGTCAGGGGTAATTTCGTCCTTTTACACGCTTCTTGAATCTTCATCTTCAACCTCAACCTCATGAACACCAAGAAAATGATGAATGTTCATCTTTTACCTCAAGAACACCAACAATTTAAAACTCAAATCAAACTCAAAAACCAAAAATTTAAATCAAACCCATGTCTAAAAACCAAATCCTAAATCAAACCTAAAGTTTAGAAACCTAAATCACACCTACATTTAAAAATCAAAAACCAAAATTAAACCCATATTCAATACCCAAAATTATACCCACAAAAAAAGGAAAGAAAGAGATAGAAGAGAGAGATCGAGATACAGACCTGAGAGAGAGAGAAGAGAGAGAGATTATCTTTGAAAGAGATAGAAATCGATCAATGTGAGAGATAGATCTGAGATACAGAGAGATCGAGATATATAGAGAGAGATCGAGATACAGAGATCGAGAGAGAGAGATACAGAGAGAGAGAGAGAGAAGAGAAGAGAAGAGAAGAGAGAGAAGAGAAGAGAAGAGAGAGAAGACACAAACCATAGGCTCGCTGGAGAAGACGACCTCACCGGAGAGGGGTTTAACAGTTTTCGTCCCTGTATCTAGATCTCTCTCTTTGCATCTCTCTCTCTCTCTCTCTCTATCTCTATCTCAAATCTATATATCAAATCTCTCTCTCGATCTCTCTATTCTCTCTTTCAGATCTGTATCTCTCTCTCTCGATCTCTCTCAGATCTGTATCTCTCTCTCTTTCCTTTTTTTTTTGTTTAATTTTGGGTATTGAATATGAGTTTAATTTTGGTTTTTGATTTTTAAATGTAGGTGTGATTTAGGTTTCTAAACTTTGGGTTTGATTTAGGATTTGATTTTTAGACATGGGTTTGATTTAAATTTTTGGTTTTTGAGTTTGATTTGGGTTTTAATATGTTGGTATTTTTGAGGTAGAAGATGAACATTCATCATGTTCTTGGTGTTCATGAGGTTGAAGATGAAGATTCAAGAAACGTTTAAAAAAACGAAATTACCCCTAACTTAACGGATGATTTAACGGAGCTAACGCCACGAGGGACTACTTTCATAGCAAAATCGAAACCTCAGGGATGAAATCTGCACTTATTGAAGTCCAGTGACCACTTTCATATTTTTCGGTAAACCACAGGGACCAAAATTGTAGCTTACTCTTTTTTTTTTAATACCATGGCATGATTATATAGCACATCATCATTTTAGGTTTAATTTTATACATTTAATTATGACATGGATGGTTAGTTAGCAAAATACTTTATCCATGTCACCATCAACAGGTCAAATAAGTCATCGAGACACTTAAATAAACATAAACTTTGCTCCAAGCCCTTAAATGATAATTTTAAAAGTTAGTTCTCTAAAATAGAAATGAGCTGAAAGTTGTTTTCATTTTAATGCAATTTTTCCTTCTTGTAAATATCAAGTTCTTGATGATTAAGTTTTCCCAAAAATATAAGTTTTTTCTCTTGGTTTGTTTGTATTTTGTTATTTGTTTTTTTTATATTTTTATTATTTATCAACCTTGTTTTCTTATTCGTTATTTTTATGTAAGGTGGATATTTTATGAAAACAATCTATTTATCATCCAGACTAGATGACAAATTTACATATATTTTGTTATCTAAGATCTTACTTACTTTTAAAGCATTAAATTTTCCATAATAAACTTTTAGCAGTATGTCTTTTGAGAATTTTCATTTCTATAATACAAACAACTTTTTGATTCGTGTTTTTTAATATTAAAAATTTTCACATTTCATTGAAATGTTAGTGACACAATAAGATTGGTTCTATATATCTGTTATTATCAGATTACATGATTATGATTTATTAAATGCATATTTTTCATAAAAAATAATTTTCATACAATTACACCAACAAACCCATTTTGACATATTCTAATATATTAGCCTACATTTAATTTCGGTCCTCTTATATTTTGACTTGGTTATTGAACTCGTTCAGTTTAAAAAGATTGTTATTAATTTGCTAGTAACAAATATAATGGGTGTTGCTAATCCTACCCCTCGTCAATCACAAAATCTCCTATACCCTCTCCTATCTTACTCACATATCCCCTCCTACCTCACTCATATACACCCTATAAGAGGGGGTATGAATAGAATTCACCTATTTTTTCCATGACTTTGTATGTGTAGAATATGGAGTAAAAATAAGTTGTTCAAAAGACAAGAACGAATAAAATGTATATAAAAAGGATATTATATATCATCGAGATTGAAGGTGGATTAAGGATTTGTTGCTAGTAATATCATAAAATAATTATTATAATATAAAATAAATAAAAGTAATACGTAAATAATTTTCTTTCAATTTATGTTTTAAAAAATATACCTTTTAAAGATATTTTTCATGAATCTATTATTTAAAAAATATTTATTCAAAGGTGTATTGTTGGAAAAAAATTTATATATATATATATATATATATATATATATAAAAGACGGTAATCAAATGAGAACTACAAAAATATTGAGAACCTTAAGAACCAATTTCAACTATATAATCATTCCAATCGAACAACCTTAATTAATGTTCCATTTATAATTAATGAAGAACATGATGGTAATTTTTCCCTTTCTTGATTATTTTTCACTTCCATTTTTTATTGATATCAAAATTTAGAATCAATTATTATTTTATTTTAATTCAATCTTATGGGATTTAATTTATATGTAATAATAAGATATTTTAATATTCATTAATTGATAATAATCTTTTATATTTCATTACTTGATTGTATTATTAATTTAATTTTTACTCGCTTACTTTCTCACATATACATTATTTAATGGTAACGTATAGAAAACATATATACATCTTTATAAAATATATTTGACTATTTTAAATAATAAAAACATCAAATGGGAAAAGAAAATATAGTAAATATACATATATTGTAATTAAAACATCACATGAAATTCTGGAAACACCAAAGTTTTATTTCACAAATGAATAATACAATGTCGCTAAAGTTAAACAAATTTAGTTTTGTTTGAGATTGTAAAAACAAAACATAGTTGATATAAAATGTGATGTGACAGTGAAACTTATAACACCTGGGTTTCGTTAACTCGTACAAGTTATGTTTAGTAAATTTTAGGTGCAACTGTGCATAACCTATTTGTACCCTATGCTTAACCGACTTGTACTTCGGACTAATTTTGTGACACATGGTCATATAAAGGGTCATACGTGTACAAAGTGGAACTAAACTTAACTTAAAATGACAAATAAATCCCTATTAGGGCACAAAGATGAGAAACTAGACGTGAGGGGCCAAAATGAAATATGGGAAAATATAAATACTCCCAAAAATTCATGAAATTCATTTTGAACCCTAATATTTATTTCTTCATGTACGTTTTCTCTCATTTCTTCAAGAGATCACTCCATCAAAGCTAAATCAAGTGAAGAAATCATCAAATTAGTTGGTTTTTGAAGATTAGAGCTAGATTGTCAAGGTAATTTCATTTTAGACTTTGATTCTTGTTTTGGGTTGATTAAACTTATGTTAAATCTTTGTATTATGATGTGTAGGGGCTGAGTTAGTTCAATTAGGGCTTGAAGGAATCAAATTGAAGAAATTTTGGTTATTTGAGGTAAACATTCTTCACGCAATTGAGGATAGAGTTCAATTATGTTGGAATTATGGTTTTGAGCTATATGATATATAATTGGTAATGAACATGTCTGGTGTTAATAAATTGTGGTTAGAATACTTTAATAAGGTCATCGATTAAGGATTGGAACCATAAAAAAAAGGATTTAAGCTTCAATGTTAGGTTGCTCAACAAGTGTTTGACGAAATGTTTGAGAGAATTTTGTAGTTTAAAGTTTATGTCCTGTTATAAAAATATTCGTAGAAAATGAACTGTTGGTCCAAATGAAGTGTACGATATACCGTTGGAAAGATTATAATGTCCTTCAAAACTTTTATGCAAGTCCTAATTATGAGTAGGGGTGTTCATCCAAACCGCCAAACCGCCCACACCGCACCGCAAAATGCGGTTTAGGACTTTTGCAGTGCGGTTTGCGGTTTGCATTTTTACCAAACCGCACTATGCGGTGCAGTTTGCGGTTTTGAGTTTTCAAGCCGCGGCTCAAATCGCACTGCACCGCACCTTTGTATTACTTTTAAAATTTTAATTTTAAACATATATATATATAATAATTTAATTTAATATTTATATAATTGGTCTTGTGTTTTTAAATTTTAATTATGGACTTTAAGTATTTATAAGCCTTCTTAAAAGTTTAAGGCCCAACAAATGAAAAAAATTGTGCACTGGCAATTGGGAGTCAAGATGAAGATGAAAGAAAAAGTTGGAGACGTCACTTTATCCGTTTATCGTATTGAAACAATTTATTTTTTTAGACTATTTCTTTGACTATTTTTAATTATGTATTTTTGAGTCGGATATATTCAAACTCTTTATTTTTTTGAACTACGGTCACTAAATCGTTGATTTTCTAATGTATTTTAAACTTATAATTTTTTGGATTGTACGCATAAATCGCACCGCACCGCACCACATTTCGCGGTGCGGTTTGAGGTATATGCGGTGCGGTTTGCGGTTTGGGAAAATGCTCAAACCGCACATGCAGTGCGGTTTGCAGTTTTGCCTCAAACCGCACCAAACCGCACCGCGAAAACCCCTAATTATGAGTTTAAATGTGTCAAAACACTTAGTTTCCTAATCAGCTCATAGTATACACAAGAACCTGCACACTGTTTTTGTAAAGGTTGTACGGTCTACTCGTAGCTCCGAATTGCATGAATCTAGTTGTTGTAGAAACCTAAGATATCAATGTACAACTTTCATTTAGAAGATAATGTCCAATTTGGCTTCTAAATGGAAGAAATATATCGTAATTTAAGGCATATAGGAGCTGTCAGTAGTTTCTGTTTTCAAGTCGAAAATGAGATTTTGGAAATGGTGTATAGGATCTTAATGATTGTGTTAAACATTAGTTAAATGTCTTATTAAATGATTGTAGGTGATCAGAAGTAAGGAAAGGGATAACTAAGGTATAAATATTCTATTTCCTTGACTCGAGGGTAATCGATTACATTCCTAAAGTTTTATCCATCTTGATAGAAGTGGCTCCAAATCTTATGGTTTTGAGTACGTGCATAGGAAACAATTCTTTTGTTTCAAAGTTGAGTATATGTTAATTATTTGAATAAGATTCCTAATTCGAACATATTGTTGAAAAAGTTTTACTTTTTAATTATTGACTTCATGCTTTACGAAAATTGCATATATTTAGAATAAATTGATTTTTGAAGATATCATCCGTTTTCGGTCAATTTGGATATATTGAACGAATCTATTTCCGGTTGTTTAGATTATTATGAAATGTGGTTTTATCATATATTGAAACAATAATTTTTAATGACACGAGTTTTCTTGATTTTGAATTAGACTCAACACTTGTGCCACGGGTGTTGAGATGCCTTCCGTGGTGGCTATTAATGACCATGGCGTTCTCGTAAAGGCTTAGGACAAGCCAAATAAGGGACGTAGGATGCATCCAAGAGCCGAATACCAGAAAATGTCTGGTTACTAGATATAACCGATTACTGGATAGAGCCGAATACCATAACTAAACTAGTTACCGGATAGAACCGATTACCGGATAAATCCGAATACCAGAACTGAACTGGTTATCGGGGAATGGGTGGTATTGTGCTCGGCATTGACATTCCAAGTCTGATTGGACTGATCATCCGATTAGACAACTTATTATTGCAATACGAGTGACTTGTTTTTTTTAAAGAAAATGTTTTGTACATTCTTTATTCATGTTCAAAATAGTTTCACTACGATTGTTTTACGTTAACTTTTGTTGATCCAAACTCTCTCAGTGATTTGATAACAACCCTTTTCTGTACTTAGTGAAAATTACGTTTAATATGTATTAGTGTTTCACCATCAGCGATCAGACTGAGTCTGTTCAGTTATCGCTGATAGTCTTTCTTATAAACATTTAATATGTATTAGTGTTTCACTATCAGTGATCAAACTGAGTCTGTTCAGTTATCGCTAATAGTTCTGATGTAAACAGTAACGTAATCCCTGAAGACAAGTCTCGCGTCAACAGATGTTCATAGCTGAATCGAAGACGAAACTGCTGAACAAAGAGAAGTCTACTAGTGACCTGATGCGGATATCAGTGAAGCAAAGAGAACTCTACTTATACGCGAAGGAACATGAGAAAAGCTTCAGCGATCGCTGAACTCTTGATGTCTCTAAAGAAAGAGATATTCAACGATCAAATGATTACAAAGCTTATACCTCAAGTTTCCTTCTGTCTTACCTTGCACAACTCAGTACGATGTGTCAGAACGGACATGCCTCTGCCACAATTCGTACAACAACTCTGTCAACTACACTGTTCATGATCCGACCGAAAACATGTCTCCCAAAGTCAGACTTCCAAAGCCAATCAGTGAACGCCACGTGTAAAGTGCTCTGCCTTGCATTTAATGCATAGGGTATAAATAGGAAGATCACCCCTCCATCTGAGGGTGTGCTCAATCCTTGAACCCCAAATAGAAACCTTTGTTTTTTATATTCCTTAATCCCCCATTCTCTGAAATTCTTGTGCAATCATCTTAGTGTTTCTTAAGTTTGTTTAGATTGAGTCTGTCTTAATCTTATTCCGCAACAAACTTGTAAATTGTGTTTGATTTATAAATAAACAATTTATTAAACTTTAATTTCTGTGTTTGTATTCAACCCCCCCCTTCTACAAACTTGTTAAGCACCTCCGGGACCAACAAGTGGTATCAGAGCGGACTGTTTAATCTGATAAACAAGATCTTGCTTTATTCTCTTCTTTGCTATTCTCAAATGGCACTTAACACAAACACTAACTACTATGATAATGGTTCACTTTCTAAACCTCCTCGATTTAGCAGAGATATTTTTTCTCTATGGAAAAATCAAATGATGCTATTTCTTGAAGGTGCAGATCCTACTATACCTGAGTATATAGAAAATGGAACCTATGAACCTGTTAGAATTATAGATGCAGTTCTAGCTACTGCCACCACTGAAGCTGTCCCTGAACGCTATGTCGTTAAGGAAATAAGAAAGTGGAGTGATGAAGACAAAAAGAAGGTAGGCATAGATGCGAGAGCAAAGACCATTATCTCAATGGCTCTGCCTGATGAAGTTTTCCATTCCATCATGCATCTTAAAACTTCTAAAGAAATGTGGGAAACCATTTGTGTTCAATACGAAGGCACCACTGAAATCCAAGAGACTCGAAAGATTAACTTGGTAAGACAGTATGAAAGTTTCATCCTTGGTAAGAATGAATCTCTCTCTGACATTCATCAGCGGTTTAACTGCTTAATCATTGATCTAAGAACCGTTGGTAGGACCTATTCTAATTCTGAGGTCCTAACAAAATTCTGAGAATGTCTTCCTGAAAGCTGGGACAGTTATTCAATATGTCTTAAGCTGACAAAAGACTTAAATTCTCTTTCTCTAAGCACTTTGTATGGAATATTGCTCAATTATGAGCAATCGAATCTCTTGAAGAAGAATCTTGTAAAAGACTCTAAAGACTCCAAAAGCACTCCTGTTGCTTTAGTCTCTTCAGAGATAATTTCATCTCAGCGATCTACTCTCACCATCACTGAGTTAGATTCTGAATCTGAGGATCTATCAGACCCTGATCTTTCAGAGTTCGATGAGTCCTTAGCACTCTTGACAAACTCTTTTAAGAGATTTGCAAGAAAGAGCAATTTCCGAAGAAATAAGCCTCTCTCTCTAACTGATAATCCAAAATCAACCCCGGTTGATAAGGCTACTGCCACTTGCTATAACTGTGAAAAGATTGGACACTTTGCTAGTGAGTGGAGGTCTAAAAAGGTCTTCAAGCCTTCTACCTCAAGAAGATCCAGTGATGACAAATACCTAAAGCTGAAGAACAAATATCAAAAGATGAAAAGCTACAAGCGAAAAGGTAAAGGTCTCATCGCTGAAGAACACGACTGGGCTGAATCAGAAAAATCAAGTTCTGATGAAGAAGAAGTCGCTAATCTTTGCCTCATGGCTGAGATTAAAGAAGAAGTGGAAGAAACATCTGAACCTTCCATGAGCTATATATCATCTCAGGTATCTATCTCTACTAATCCCTCTCTGCCTGAAGCTGAGAGAAGTCGCGCCGTTGATGTGTTGACGATTGATCTTTATAATGCTCTAAACGACAAAACTCAAGTTGAGAATAAAAATGTTCATTTAACTCAAGAGCTAGAAAAATCTTGAATCCAAAGGGGGAGATTGTTGGATCAGTAATTGTATTCAAGATTAAATTATAAAAGGGGTCTAGTTTGTAATAGTGTTTAATACTTTAGGGGGTATTTTAGCAAATAGTTAATATTAGTTAGGTCATGTTGACCTAAGTATAAATAGTTTTATTTTCTAGGTTTAGTGTGTGTATCGCATAAGGTGAACTGAAGTAGAGGAGTCGTATTCTCTGTATTCTACACGAGGTATCTGTGTAACACCCTAAAATTTCAAGGTAAAATAAAACATAAAATTTCTGCAATATAACGCCTAAAATAAGGCGAATCCAAAACCTGTAAACGTGTCGACTAAAACCCAAAAGAGACGGGGTAGTTCTATAATGAAGTAGCGGAATAATTAAGACATATACATGACAACCTATTTAATCTAGAACAATTAACAACTAGATTAGGGTGGGTGTCACTATGACTTCAAAAGCGCTCTTTCTCAATTCCCAAAAATGCCCGGTCCAAGGAGGAATCCTAGGCGCGATCCCGACAGATCAAGACATCCTACTCCCACCACTAACGGAACCTGTGAACCATTTTAACATGAACACAAGTGTTAGAACGGAGTCTATTGGTTGTTATGTCGATACCAATTATGATGTAAATAAGAACAATAATTAAATGTTACCGGCTCCCAATGCATTGAGGTCAATGCCAAACCTCCCAATAGGGACATTGTAATTTCCAGTACAAATAATACACAAATATCTTCCATATAAAGCGGGGTAACCCGCGATCTAGATTGGATTTCACCGTCCAGCCCGGTTCTAGTTCCCATGCCACGCCGGACATCACAATCCTTAAACCCTCTCTGCCTCTAGTGCTTACCCCGTCGGGTTACACCTCAAGGTCTTACAGGCAAGGGTGCTTATCCAATCTAGCCGAGTGTACAACTAAGGGACTTATTATCTACTCAAAATGCCCAACGGCAATAACCATGCAATAATCATGCATACCATCTAAATCCTCGTGCACAAGGAAAATAGACATAAGACTTCCCATATAAACCATGAGAAAGTAGGATTAACAACTTTCATGCAATCATATACTTGACAAATAACATAATCATTCTTGATACATATTTCTCATAATAAACTAAAACTCCTTTAGCCACATACAAGTTCCCAATAATAGTTTGACTCCAACTGCTGATAAGAATTTATGCCCTTGATAGTAACCCTTAGAAGTGTAGCCATTCATTCTAAACCACATTTCATCCATTAATTTACTTAAATGAATCCTCACAAGATGTTAAGACCCTCACACTCACTTCACGATTATTTACTTCAAGACATGCCAAACCCTAAATTTTGGGTTAACATCCAATACCACATAAAACACAAATAAGCAAGTAATGGAGCATGAGTGAATGTTTATGAGTAAGAAAACTTACATTGAGATTGATTGAGCAAACCCTAGAAATGTGGTGTGAATGGAAGAAGACTTGGATTCTTTGAAATCCTAAAGAAGGCACACTTCTACAAACTTAGAGCCTTACCGAATACCAAAACTTAAAGATTTAACCTACCACATTAAATGAAGAGAGATAGGGGAGGGAAGTGTGTGTAAATCGCACCTTAGAGTGTGTGAAAAACGTCTCTATGAGCTGCTGCAACCAAATAAGGATTCTAAACTCAAAAATGGCATTTAGAGTGAAAATCCCGACTGAACCAGGGCTCGCGCGACATTGCCCTGGCGACATTGCGCCTGGCATAGTCGCGGGACATAGTCGCGGCGGATGTACCACCTACAGTACACCTCGCGCGACATTGCTCTGGCGACATTGCCCCCTGGCATAGTCGCGGGGCATAGTCGCCGGTCTCTCACATGATGCTGCCCGGTCTGGATTCGACGCTAAAAACTCAACCCAAACGGTACCAAATCATTAAAATAGTTTGGGAGCTCTAAATAACCAATAATACTGATATTAAACCATCGAGGTCCAAAATTCGGGGTGTTACAATCTGTATACACCAAGAACACTCGCTTCTTTATTGTGTTGTGAGTGTTTATCAACTATTAATCTGGGTTTAACAGTTTCATTTCAGCTGGTGAAATCAAGAAGTGACCAGGATTCACATCTTGTGGGACTTGAAAATTAGATCGGGATGATGGCATTGGGCACTGCTCAGAAGCTTCCTGTGCTTCTGGTGAGGTTTCACCGGTGTGAACATGCTGATCAATTGTCTGATCCTCCATTTTTACCTGAAAAGATTTAACAGAATTGAACAAGGTTCAAATGGGTTAGTGAAAAATCAAAAAACATGATTTTTAGGCTTGAAAAAAAAACAAGTTTTGAAAAACTCTAAGTCAAGAATTCGCTAGATAGGGATCTGCGAATTCTGTACTTAGGAATTCAAGGAAACTATCAAGAATTCGGTAGAAGAATTCGTAAGCTCAAGAATTCGTAAGAAGCAATATTACGAATTCTATACTTAGAAAGAATTTACATCCAAAACAACTCCAGAATTCGTAAGAATCAATTTTACGAATTCTATACTTAGCAAAAGATTTAACAAGAAATTCCAGAATTCGTAAGGACACTGTAGATCAAGAATTCGTTAAACTCATAATTTTTGAAAAATTGTTTAAGTATTCATTTATCTCGCAAGAACATCTTCAAACTGTCAGACTCAAACCCATATTCAAAAATTTCAAAATAAAAATTTTAACCCAATATAAAGATTCTGTTAGGATCGATTTAATGTTTAAACAAGTTTTAAACAATCTAAATCAACATTTAAAACTTTCGATTATCTAACTTAAATTTTCATTAAGAACCTGATGAACATATCAAGAAGTCGAAATGTCAGTTTTGAATCAATCCCAACAAGTTAATGATTTTAGGTCAAAAATTTATAGAAATCTTAGGTTCAAATCGAGTTCAGAGACATTCCTGTGAGTCGAATTTACATTAAACAAATCATCAAAAACAAGAATTAAAGAAGAAATAAGATGAGTTCACGAGTTCTTGAATGAACAGTTCACGAATCGACAAAAATCCTAAAGTATGTCCAGTTAGGGTTTCCCTACAACAAAATCAAGCAACAAAACATGATCGATATGACATGAACAAACAAACAAGATCAAATAGACACCTTTTGAAACGAGAAATCGAAGAAATCAGAAGAGAAATCGAAAAGTCGTAATGAAGGGTTTTTAGAGAGGGTTTGTGCACTGGAAGATTCGTAAGACAAATAATATGCGAAAAGTTAGTTTTTCTGAAATATGAACTGTATATATATACTCAAGAATGATATGACACGTGGCACGAGTTTATTGTACCACCATCTTTTCGCAATTGACTCTGAAACAAATTGTCTTAGAAAAAATAAGACAAAGTGTGTGAGAATTCGCAAAGGACGATTCTGCGAATTCTGTGCAAGAATTTCAAGAATTCTTAAAGGTGTGTGTTGCGAATTCTTCACATTTCGCAGAAACACTAATGTGAATTGTTCGAATTCGTGACACTCACAACTGCGAATTCTCAAGAATTCGTATCTCTCACATCTGCGAATTCCTCAGATTTCGCATGTGTGAGGTATGCTAATTTTGGAAACTTTTTCAATTTTTTTTTACATTATTTTTTAATTCCAAAAACAATTTTTACACACACAGCACACTTACAACCCTTTTCAGATTTACCATTAAGCTCCCCCTTGACTTGATGTCTGTTCCTTGACATTTGATGTATTTGTCTGTTTGATTTTTCTACTGAGCTCCCCCTTGACATTTTGTGGACCTTTTGAACATCTTGTACAGATATGCTCCCCCTTCATATCTGCATCCAGATAAAAATTTAACAATTAAGAATACTACATTTTCTCAAACAATTCATTCACTTATAATGCAAAATATGACATGTAATATAAAAACTCCCTGGTATGATTTAGCAATCAAGATCATCAGTATCTTGACATTGAAGTTTGAGTCCTAGATTGCTGTGTCTAGAAGTCATTGTCTTGAACATTGAAGATTGGGTCCTAAACTGCTATGTTTAGAAGCCATTGTTCTTTTTACTCCTTCTTGATTGGAGAATCCTGCATCACAGGTTGAATAGTTTTTTGTACCCATATGAGTTTGGGTCCAGTCTGGTTAGTATGTGTAACATTTAGTGAGTGATGTCCACCTCTGTGATAATCAGTATCAGTAAACTTCTTCTTTGAGAAATACCTTTTATAGATATGTGCTTTATGAACAAAATTATTACTGCAACAGTATGAACAACAAAGTTTTCTTTTTTCTAACTTGATTAAATGTTGATTTGACTTGATAGCATCAGGTGCAAAAGATTTACCTTTCTGTGCCCTGTTCTTTTTCTTCAATTCAGCTTCTGCAGATGATTTCTGGTACTTAACTGATTCAGGAGAACCTTTAACAACCCATATCATCTTCTCTTTCTTGGAAGCATTTAATCCATAAGCATATCTATCAACAACTTTAACATAAAATGGACTAGAAGGTTTAATCTGATTTGATTTCAAAATTTCAGATTTAACAATTTGTTTCTTAAAGACCATTTTTTGATACAAGCTATCTACTGATTGAAAAGAACACACTGATTCACTTGCATCACCATCATAAGAAGATAATACAGGTGTATCAGATGCTAACTTGTCAGATAAATCAGCATTAACTTTCTCAAGTTTACTGATCTTGTTAATCAACTTGGCTTTTTCATTACAAAGCTTGTCAAATTTACTTTGCATTTCAGATTTAGTCTTCTGTCCCTTTTGTATATCTGTTGACAAGATAACTAATTTGGTAGAAAGTTCAGAAATCACAGATTCAAAATGTTTTCTTTCAGCTTCAAAATCTTTCTCCAAGTTCTGATTTTTATCAGAAATTTCTTTGAACAATAAAGTATTTTTCTTTTCAGAATTCTTTCTTTCTTTGTCAAAGATATCTCTTTCAGTTATGACTATCTTTTCAAAATCAGAAACTTGTTTTGAAAGTTTTGTACATCTAAGTTCTAACTCTTTCTTTTCAGATTCAACTTTCCTTGAAAGTTCAGATAATTTCATATTAAAGGTTTTCTCCAGCTCAACTTTCTCTTTCTTGAATCTTTCATCAACTTTCTTAATCCATTCTTTTCCTTTTGATTCATAAGTTGATACTTGTGCTTCAGCTTTTGTTAATTTGACATTCAAGGTATCAATCTCTGTTATGAGCTTTGAATTTTGACTTTTGAGATTTTCATTCTTAGCTTCTATCTTTGGAATCTCCGGCATGTATGACAATGCATATTTCCTGTTAGTAAGACAAATATTTCCTTTCTCATCAGTATAAGGCATGATTAAAATCTATGAACAGTTATGCTTGAAATGATTATTTATCAGAAAAGCAGTAAAATTTAAAGTGAAAACACTGAAAAAATCAATTAAAATGAATTTTAAGGCAAGAATTTGTAATGCACACTCAAGACACAATTCGCAAGGCAAGAATTCGTAAGATATACAAGAATTCGTAAGACACAATTCGTTAAAAGGATATGAGTAAGGATACGAATTGTGAACTTTTCGAAATATGGCTTATGCGAGTTCTTGAGCTTTTCGCAATACGGCTTGTGCGAGTTCTTAGAATTCGTGATAGACACAGCTACGAATTCTTCAGAATTCGTAGCTCTCACAGTTACGAAAACTTAGCTTTTCGTATATAACACTTGTGCGAATTCTTCACTTAGCCATTTTTCTTCTTCACGAATGCGAATTCTTCACTCTACGAATTCTTTTACTCTGCGAATTCTCTCCTTGAAAATAACAAGAATATGTATTTGGCGAATTCTTTCACTCTGCGAGTTCTTCTAGCGATTTCTTCATGAATGTAACGAATTCTATAGATCTCGGCCTCATTTTCGAATTTTCCACTTAAAATCCATCCAAAACTTGATGTTTGATCATGAAACTTTGTAAGATCAATCTTTATACCATCGATGACAACCCTCTGAAGTGAATTTTCATACTAATCACAAATGAATTGGGAATTGATCTTCAACAGTACGACAATGAAAAGTTACTAAACTTGGAAAGATCGATCAAATTTTAACAATCTGTTGATCCAATGAGTAATCAACCAAACCAAGAAATCATCCTCTATCATGTACGAACACTGTGGATACAAATTTACATCAATAACTCCATGAAATTAAAAACTCAATTTCAATGAAATAGTGTTTTGCCGAAAATAGAAACTGTGATCAATCTATCTTCAAATCGATGCTTCCTGTTGTTTCTGATTAAGCTCTGATACCATTTGTGATCCCAAAAATCAAGCAATCTCAATTAATCATGCACAAAATATAACAATCAGAGAATCATAGATGAGAGAGAAATGTGTTTGTCATATATCTCTTAGTCATATGCTTACAAAGATTACAATCACAAGCTTACTAAAAGCATTACAAAACACAAAGGAAACAAAGACTTATATATGAGTCAAACAAGCCTTGATCTCACACAAAGTCAACAATACAAAAGATAACACTAGCAATCTAATTAACTCAAAACTATAGGTCTAACAAAAGACACAAACTTGAACAAACCACTTATTATTTTGAATTGTTCTTAAAAAAATATTGAAGTATTGCATTAACACTTAAGATTTGAAGAATCTTGAAAAAAAAATTCTAAGTCTAAAACTCTCAAGACAATGAGATAGACCAGAAAACTCTCAAGTCAAAGAACTCGCAAAACTCTCATCACAAGGCTCGTAGAACTTGAAATTCACATGAACTTTAAACTGGAAACTCTCAAGAATCTTATGTATTCATTAATGTTTCTAAAAATCGCATGACATTTCTGTTATCTGAGATCTCTCAAGTATTTATGTTCTAAATGAAGAACACGCACAGAACAAAGTTTATTAAAAATTTGAAATTTTGAACTTAGAGCCCAAAAAGTTCAAATGATATGTTCAGAGTTTGATTTAATTTCAGATTTCAAATATCATCTTTTAAAGATTATTGCAGTCCAAAACCAACATTTCAAGTCCATTTGATAAATGAAATCTCAGTCCAAGTTCAACGATTCATGAGTTCAGTTCAGTTCATGGTCAAATCCAGAGTCCAAAAAAAATTCAACAGTTCAATTCATGATATCGTGTCCCAAAAATTCAAAATTTCAGTTCAAAAAAATTTGAATCTGAGTATCCATGAGTTAAGGTACACCGCAATGAAGTGAAATCGAAGCAAACCCAGATATACAATCAAGTTTAGAGAACAATACCATTAACATTTGATAATAATAATTTCAAAATAACAGAGTCGTTCAAGAGAAGAGGAACAGACAGAAACACAAAAAAAACATCGAAACCCTAGAAGAAACAACATTGAACCTGAAAAACGATTAACAAGGATACAAAATCAAAATAGAAATCATAAAGATACAATTTTAATCTAAGACCTACACTGATTCGATGAGAAGATAAGTCTGGAATCGAGAAAGTCGCAAAAGTAGCTTGAGAGAAAAAAGTTATCTAAGTGAAGAACTCGCTGAAGTAAA
Organism: Arctium minus; assembly: GCA_954870635.1. Taxonomy (NCBI): domain Eukaryota; kingdom Viridiplantae; phylum Streptophyta; class Magnoliopsida; order Asterales; family Asteraceae; genus Arctium; species Arctium minus. Next base: position 35,579,418 of record OX941080.1, on the reverse strand, counting down.
ATGAGAGAAGTGAAACAATAAACTGGAAAACTCGCGAAATTTATACCCTGAGAACAAGTTGACACGTGGCACGATTTGATGGGGTGATACACTTCTCGCATAACAAAGGAAAAAGAACTTGCCGCACGATGAATGGCAAGGTGTGTGTGCACTTCGCACATGAACGATGTGCGCGAAGTGGTAAAACTCGCATAATGAAGCTTGCACGAAGAAGATACTCGCATGACCTTACATGCGTGAAGCTTGATGAACAGTAACAACTTGCAAGTAGTTGTGTGCGCGAAGTAGAAACGCGCATGACATAGCTTGCGAGTTTTGTACTTCGCGCAGCCTTTGTCATGCGCGAAGTGAGAACTCGCATGATGATGTGTGCACGTTCTACACTTTGCGCACGCAATGATTTGCACGAAGTAGAAACTCGCATAAGGCTATGCGCGTTCTACACTTAAAAAATTTTTGAAAAATTTCTAAAAATGGAAACTTTCCAAAAATGCTTTAAGCTTTTATCCAAAAATAGCAACTTTTGTAAAATCACTTTTAAGCACAAAAAATGAACTTTTTCTCTAAAAAATTTCTTTCTGATTTCAAAACCTTTTTGTAAATATACACTCACACACCAACTTACAGACTTTACAAAATGCTTCCCCTTGTTGAGTGCAAGTCTGTGTACTCCCCCTTGATATGACATTCTGCTCAGCTTACTGAAGTACGAGTTCTGATCTGATGTGATCAGAAGTCATAGTCATTGACATTGATGTCCGGGTTCTGATCTGATATAATCAGAAGCCACATTATCTGCTCCCCCTAAACCTATGCATCCTGCAAAACAGATTTCACAGGTTTTGGTACCCATTGATACTAGGGTCCTGGTTTGTTAGATTTGTGAATACACTTCTCAATTGGTTTGTGCCATTTAACTACATTATTCTGAGAAGTTATTCGGTAAGAACCATACCAGTTGTGAGCAGATTCTTTATGCACAAAATCATTCTCCCCACAGTAAGAACATCATATCCTCTTTTCAGCTAACCTGATAATATGATTAGTAGAAAAATACGTATCAGGTGAAGCAAAAGATTTACCTTTACGAGCTCTGTTTTTTTACCTTTGGATGTGGATGGAGATGATTTCTGAACAACTTTTCCATCTAAGGATCCTTTAACCACCCAAACCATCCGATCTGTCCTTGATTGCTTTCCAAGAAATTTACTGTTAGATTTAACTGTACCATCAATAGTATGATTATAAAACAGATTTGTAGGACGAATCTGACTTGTATCAACAGTTTTAGTTTTGATACTATTCTTTCTTGAAACTTTTTCAGATATAAAACAGGAAGCAGTTTTAAAAGAGAAAACTGATTCAGTTGACTTGTCAAGAGGTGATTGATCTATCACATCCGCATAAATCTTCTCTGATAACTCAATGTTTGCAACTTCCAGATCTTTTATCTTTTTAGATAAAAGATTCTTTTTTCTTCAAGAATTGTGTCAAATTTTATCTGTAAGTCAGATCTGGCCTTCTGTTCTTTTGACATATAAGATGATAGACCAGTTAATATTTTTGAGAGCTTAGAAATTTCATTTTCAAAATTTTGACGTTCAAGCTCAAATTCCTTTTCCAAGTTCTTGTTTTTAGCAGAAATTTCATTGAAGATCCCAACATTTCTCTTTTCAAATTTCTTCTTTTCAATTTCAAAATACTTCTTATTTTCTTGAAATAATCTCTTTTCTTTTTCAAGTAAGTCTTGTAAAACTGAGATTTGCTTGGGAAATTCAATTACTTTCTCATCAAGAACTTTCCTTTCCTTTGCAAATGTGTCTCTTTCTGTAATTAAAATTTTCTCAAACTCAGACACTTGCTTGGAAAGTTTCAAACATCTGTGCTCTAAGTCTTTCTTTTCTTGGAGAGCCTTCTTGGAAAAATCAGACAGTTTCTGGTTGTAAAGTTTCTCCAGATTAGCTTTTTCTTCAGCTTTCTCCTTATTTTTATCTGCCGGAAGACTTTTCATTAAATCATCATTCTTTGCTTCCATGGCAGAAATCTTCTCTTCAAACTCTTTTATCTTGTTGATTAGAGCAACTGTTCAACTTTAGTTACTGAAAAATTATTCTCAGTCGTCTTCAGTTTGGTTTGAAGAAGATGTATTTCTCTTTCTCTCAGTTTTAAATCTTTCTCTTTAGTGCTCAGAATACCTGCAAAATCAGATTTTGAATTATTACTACATTTAGCACAAACATAAGCTTTGTCAGAATTTAACAATTTAGAATAAAAATCCTGAATCTGTTTTAGTAAGGCTGAATTCTGATTGTTCAGCTTGTCTCGTTCAACCTCAATTGTTGGTATCTCTGGCATATACATAATCGCAACATCTCTTGATGATAATACATTATTTCCTTTTGCATCTGTAGTAGGCATCTTGAATAGATTGAAAATTAATACTGATAACAGGCTTGATATAAAAGATCTCCCAAAAGAATCAGAAACAGTTGACTTGAAAAGTCAAACCTAGATTACCACTGAAAAAGGATTTCCAAAAAAAATACAAGTACAGAACTCGCACAGAACTAGAATTCGCAGAATTCAGAATCTTGCAAGTCACTATTCAAAATACTTCTCGCTAGAAGCTTTATGCGCGAACGATAAACTCGCATACCACTACATGCACGAATTGAGAAACTCTCTAGAAGTGTTCTCGCAAGACCCTTTATGCGCGAACCTGACTTAGAAAAATTTTGAATGATTGAACTTCTCGCAGATGAATATAAACTCGCACGTCAGATAGAACTCGCACGTACTTTTGCGTGAACCATACTTAGATAAATTTGAGGATCTTAGAACTCGCAAAATATAAACTCGCACATGTAGAAACTCGCAGAAGACATTAGCGCAAACCAGACTTAGAAATTTTCAGAAAAACATCAAACTCGCAGAATGTATTGTGCATGAACCAGCTTCTCGCAGAAAGCACTATGCGCGAACCTTAACCAAACTCGCACAATATTCAGAAATCAGCCTCTTGCACGTTCTTGACTTATACCTCACGGATTCAACCCAAAAACTTGAATAACCTGCAAATTACTTTCAAGAATGCACCAATATGGTCGACTTACAATTTAGAATATTTTTCTAAACAACAATTGTGTCTAAAAACTCAAAATTACAATCCATTGTCTAACAACAATATTTTTCTAAACAACAAGCTTGTTCATCCCTTTTTCACCTTGCCTCAACTTCTCTTTATTTTCTTTATGCTTCCTTTCCAACTGCATCTTGATCAGCTTCAAGGTTCGATCTGAAAACTTGGCGATTTCTGATAATCTGAAGAACCTCTTTTTGTTCTCAGAAGTCTTGTAGACCACACCAAGTTCAGGTTTGTCAAGTACAGTGAACAGATTATAGTCATTAATGTTTTCCAGGCTAAGATCAGGCTTTTTCATGTTGACTTTCCTTTGATTTGTCTCTATTCCGAGTTGGAAGTCATAGCAATAAGTGTAGTTCACCTGTCTTCTCATGAACCTTTTTACAGCATTCAAGGCAGCAAGAATATTATCTTTTCTGATAGTAATATTTCTGAAGAGATAGTAGAGATACTCGATGTCATCCACATTCAGAAAACAGAAATCGGCTTCAGAAAAGGTACATTCAGATAAGTATCTCCTTTGCACATGGAATACTGGATACCAAATATGAACGAACTGTACAAGCCTCAATTTCTTTACAGTTACTATGCCTGACTTGTTTTTAACCACATTCTCCGGATTTCTTACCCAGTTCATCATTCTTGCATAATCTTCTTGATATGATGGATGTTGATCTGAGACACCCAAGACTTTGAACTTATCCATCTCTCTGATCCTGTGAACAAATATATTTTTCATTTCTTCTTCCAGAAACGGTTGCCTCAAAGTGTTCCTCATTCGTCTGATTTGATCTTCAGAAGGGATAAGAGGAACTTTAGGTTGTTCAGAGGGACCGGCTTGGGTTTCAACTGGGTTAGAAGGAAAGAAAGGTTCAGGTTTAGTGTTTATAGGTTGTTAATCAAGGTTTGGGCTTGGTAGTCTTTGTGGGCTTGGTAAGTTTGTTTGGGTAGGTGGAATAGATTGGCTAGATGGGATTGGTTGAGTTGAGATTGGTTAAGTTTGGGTAGTTTGGCTAAGTGTAGTGGTTTAGGTTGGTTGGGTAGTTTGGGTTTATGGGATTTGTGGAGGTTGGTTGGAAGGTTTTGAAAGGTTTATGTCTTTGAAGGATGGGATATCAGGTTGTTCAAGGTTAGTTTCTGGAAGTTCAGTGTTCACAAGACTGAGCTGGATATCTTCTTGAGAGCACGCAAGGATGTCCAGAATATTAGCTTCTCCTTCTTCAAACGACTCCCTTTCTTCCTCCTTAATCCTCCAAAATTTTTCATACTTTTCACCAGAAGATTCTTCATCATCAGAAGATAGATCTATCGCGTAAATTTCCTCCAATCCCGTGAGCCTTATGATTTCTTCTTTTGTAGCAACCACGGGCTTTTCAACCAATGGTTCTATGTCTTCATTAACGTACAAAATCAGCTCCATTCCTTGACCTTCACTCATATGCATTTGCTCATCACCAACAAGATCAATCATTTATGTATCTTCCCCTCTATCTGATCCACCAACAATAGCAAGTTCAGACTCTGAAGCAGTTCTTTGACGTTTACGGTTCTCCCCCTCATGGTCATGATCCAAATCATGATCATGCCTTTTATTTGAACCTGCTTGAGCCTTACACGAATCTTGAACTGCTTTGGTTAACTCCTGGATATGCTGAACCATTTCGGACTTGAAATCTTGGAACTCAGATATGGAAACAACATCAGATGAGATAGGAGTTTGTTGAGCCCTTAACAATCCAACAAGATCAGCATCAGAATCCTCAGCGGTTGCCTGAGATAGAAGTTTGGCATATAACATAGATTTCAGCTCCTCCACCGAGAGATCTACTGGATGAACTGATGGTGGTGGAGGTGGCTGAACATCACAAGACCATTTTTACACCAAAACACAACTAATTAATAAGAATTCGATCAAACAGTAACAGTCCAGAAGTCGTTCAATGCGTTCTTGAAAAATTCAAGAAATCGATCCAAGTTGGTAATCTGATCTTTCTGAAATCGATTGGGGTGGCTCTGATACCAAATGAAAAAGTCCAAATCAAGCCATAACAACAATTCAAGCACAAATCATATTAATATTTTAGAGAAAGAAATTAGAGAGAGAGTCATATGTCTATTCAGTCACAAGTGTATGCGTACAATTCAAAGTGTTACAAAGGATCTCTCAAACAAAGCTATTTATACTATGACAGTTCTCTCAAAGCATTACAAAAGACCTCACTACAAGGTTCTGTCAAAAGCAAGTAAAGTACAAAACATAAAGTCAAATGCAATAACAAAAGTCAAACCCACTTGATCTAAACAATGCATTAACATATCTTTTGTAATGCCATGAAGAGAGCTTAAAGTTTAATGTTTTGCTGTGATGACATCAAAGTAAGAGAGCTTAAAGTTTTATGTTAGTACCTAAGCTATGTGTGGTTTTTATTGTCTCACATATGCCTTGTACAGAAATATAAGCATGTTGTTGGGTTTCTTTGATTTTTTTCCTTTCACGGTTTTGATTTGGGTTCTGCCATATCTTTTGATTTTGTCTCAAGTTACTGTTTGCACAAAGTTAGAACATGAATTTTGTTTAAACATGAATTTTGTTTTTTTTTTTGATTAATTATGAGTTGCAATAAATGAACCATTATTAAATAATCTAAGAACAACAAAAACTTTCCTAATCTTTGGTCAATCAATCATTATAAAATTTAAATTTTAAAACGTTCATAAACTTAATACCCTCAATTTACAAAAAAGTTTGGCATCCCGCTGCATTGCGCGGGTAGCCAACTAGTGAATATACAAACCAGAAAGCATCTTATTACTTGCACCCTTGCATACTTTACATTCAACCGAGCCCGTTTCTAGTTTCACCTTCTCATCACTATAGAAAACACATTTTGTGGCACCTATTTATGAGATCAGACTTAAAGTAAAAACGAATATAAACACTACCTAGTTTTGTGTTTACTACAGAAAACACATTTTTATCTATGTTTACCCCTTTAAGTCATTTTTACATCATGTTGCATGGAATCCTTTATCGGAGCTTCCTATCTTGGCAGTCTCCATGTAAGACCACCGATGCATTAATATGGGTAGCAACTGTGGTTATCACATGTTAGTATCAATTTTTCTTGTTAGTTATTGATTTTGTTGAGGTCTTATTGCATTCATGTTAGTACCAGAATTATCACTGCTGATAACTGTACTATTTGTTTGTTTTTCTGTTACTTTCCTTTTTCTTTTATTTATTGGAGCTTATTGAAATGCAGTGTCTACTCAGGGACTGTGGCAGGTGCTCGAGAGGCCTTTCTTTATGGTTTACCATCTGTCTCAATATCATATGATTGGTACGTAAACTTCTTCACGATAGATATGTTGATATTATAATAAAAATCGGCTCTTGACCCTTCTTTGCATGTGTTCAATAGAGGAGATGGTTAGCACGAATTCAAAAGGGAAACGAGATTAACATGTTTTGCTTGTTTATTGCATATTCAAGCTGTGTGCAAAATCAATCGATGTTGATCATTAACATAGTTCCAAATTATTATTATTTTTTTGTTATATTGTGTTATCATTCTTATACGTTTGAAACTAACATATATGACAATGAACTCAAAGTGATATTTTGACGCTCAAGGTATAGGGATTTTCGATACTTCTGTTACATTTAAATAATCACAATTGTTAAGTATTTGGTTTAAATGATAGGTTCGTTTAAAAGATGTTGGGTATCGTAAGGTCCAGGATTGTAAAGTAGATAGTTATGTTGTAATGTTTGATCCATTGAGTGCACGACTCTGTGTTTTGGTATTAATAATATGCTTATGAAAATCGCTTTACGCTTTACTTGAAATGTTTTTATATAATTGTGTTGGTATGGTGTTTGATCTCAAGGAATGCAACACTCCATGCACGTGTACGCAAACGGGGGTGTCACAAAAAACAGATGATGATCTTCATTATTAACTCAGAGTTATTGACAGGGTTGGGGGTACAGCTGTATGAACGACTATACACTGGTTGCGGAAGCTTGTTTACCCATTATAAGTGTCGTTCTTGTTGAGATTAAGAATAAAACCTATCCGCAAAAATGTTTTCTGAATGTAGATGTGCCACAGATCTTCGGTATCACAAGGTGAGTTTCATATATTCTTGTAAAAAGTTGTTCATAAAGAATCATAAGTGAAAGACTCTTGATATCCCTGGCATCTTGTTTTGCAATAACAATTATAGTAGAAATTAGTAGGTTTTCAATGTTATAAATCAATAGGTTTTATCTTTAATGCAATAACAATTATAGTAGAAATTAGTGACTATTTTTTTCTTCACATTTTATAATTAGTCACCACTTTTTTTTTTGTCACTAACAACTATTAACGCTAGTGACCACATTTGGTCACTAACGGACTTTAACGGAGCCGTTATCTTGAACTCAATTAGTGACCTATTTTGTGTTGGTCACTACCTTAGTCACTAATTTAATCAATTTAGTGACGACTTTCACCTTTTAGTGACGATATTTAGTGACCAAATTAGTAGTTACAAATATAGTGACAACTCTATTTTTGTCACTAATTAGTGACCATTTTCGTATTTGGTCACTAACGCAAATTAGTGACAGACCTTTAGTGATGAAAAGTGACCACCCAAATTTTGGTCACTAAAATGCATCAGTGAACAATTTTATGTTGTTAGTGACCAAATTTTTTTCGTCACTGAATAACAATTTTCTTGTAGTGACACCTCAAAATATTTTTCTAAGCTCTCTCAAGCAATACAAGTTTCCTTTGCATTCCAACAATCTCTTGTGTTCTCTTTACTTGCCTTAATCGTTTGTTGTTCCAGGAGTTTGGTTGACTTAGTTCGAGAACTAACGCCGCACGCGTTCTTGTAGAGATAAGTCCGTGACACTATGCTCAGTTCTTCCCCGATCCAAAATCCTAGCTCGGTATATTATAGATTTACATTTCACTGCATTGAGCATGGTTATAAAACTCAAATTTTGATTTCATTTTATTAATCATACTCTAAATACACATCACCGCCAATTACACAATCAAACATATAATCACCATAATTATTTGTAAATTAAAAAAAAAAACAACGAAAAAGCCACAAGCAAGTGTCTTTTTTCACTTTTAATTATTATTATTATTGGTACATTAGTTACCATTACTGGTATACATATAAATTTCAGCGAATTTTCTTCTGCCTCTCCAACAAAAACTCGTAAACCTTGTGGGGATCAGGGAGAGACTTGGAGACACTCTCTCTTTCCATGCATCTTTTAACCCATGCAATCAGCTTTGGATATTCTTTCTCTATATTCATCTTCCCAATCATCTCCAATGCATAAAACCGGCAGTAGATAGGCACCATTGCAATATCTGCATACCCAAAGCTCTCCCCCGTCAGATATGGCTTCTCACCAAGCTGCCCTTCCAACACTTTCAAACCATCTATGAATTCCGTCTTTGCCTTTTCCATCTCTTTTCCTTTTGTGTTCAATATCCTCCTCCCGTCATCATATATCTGAGTGTTTTGTTCAACACACACACACACACACAAAAATTAGGTGTGTGTGTATATATATATATATCATAGGTGATTACATGCCTTTAGGTGTGTTTAATCATATGTGATTACGAGTCTATATATTGTCAATGTAACGTATGTTTAATCATATATGATTAAAGTTTGTTTATCATATATGATATCACACTTATCATCTTCTCGTAAAATGTGTAACTTCTAGTTTGAACCTATATATATATATATAGAGAGACGGGTTCAAACGAGAACGGTACCTATTTAAAAGAACACGAGAACGGCAAATCACATATAAAATCATAAGTGATTTTACGTTAGCGGAGAAGTCGTGCAAAATCACAGTATGTGGGCGACTTTTGCCTTAAGTCGCAGGAATCACATTTAAAATCACTTATGATTTTGTATGTGATTTTCCGTTCTCGTGTTCTTTTAAATAGGTACCGTTCTCGTTTGATCTTCCCCCCTCTCTATATATATATATACAACGAAAATGGAGGTTTTTAATTTGATTGGGTTCTAAAGAAATTAAAGATATGAAAAATTAAGGTACCTTGTCAACAAAATCAGCCCAGAACCTGGCCTGAGCTTTGAGATAAGGATCAGAAGGCAACAATGGCGGATACTTGTTCTGCCAGACCTCATCGATATACTGAACAATGATGTTGGATTCACAGATGGGTTTGCCATGGTGAATGAGAACTGGGATTTTCTTGTGAACCGGGTTCATCTGGAGGAGCAGTGAGCTTTTGTGGGACAAGTTCTCTTCTTTGTAGTCATACTGAACACCCTTTTCAGCCAAAGCAATTCTCACCCTCATACCAAACAAACTTGCCCAGAAGTCTAACAATTCAACCTCAGAACCAGCCATTAGTTTCAAGAATCAAAAGGAGAGTAGTACGTAATTTGTGTTGATCACAAGGCAATGTGTGAAGTGAGGTGGTGGTGCGTATTAACTTAAAGGGAAGGAAATTTTAAGTTTAAAGTGAGAAAGAAGGTTGAAGATGTTTTTGTTGGGTTTTTTATGTCACTGCTTACATCACCCGCTAATATCTACCTACTTCCAGGACAAACTGCTACATCTTTGTTTACTCTTTTTAAGTTAATTATAAAGTATTTATATCCAAATTAAAAATTATAATTATCTTAATTTTTAAAATTATTTTTTAGTTTTTATTTATGGTATTTTTTCATTAATGGACTATGTAGCTCATATTTTTTCTCGGCTTCTTGCAAATTGACCGTCTTCTTGTTTAAACTTGTCCCTATTAGATAGAGAAAAAAAAAGTTCAAATAAAAACCAAATTTTTGGCATTGTTTGGCAAACTAGCTTATAAGCTAGCTGGTAGCTGATAAGCTAGTTTTTTAAAACGCTACTATAAATAGTTTTTCAATAAGTTAGCTTATAAGTTTGCTTATGATCATTCAAACATGTACCAGGAAAAATAACTATAAGCTAGCTTTTTTTTGCCAAACATAGCCAATATTGTCAACTAAGAAACATATATTGGCATTTCATCTTTATTTGATTCAACAATTCATATTAAATATACTTTTTAAAGTTGTTAATTTTTTAGCTGATTAGGGGTTTAAAAAAAAAACAAGTTTCAATCATTGTCATGTTTAATTATATGATTTTTTTTTCATTTTTTTAAGAGTGAATTGTAGATTTGGTCTCTATGTTTTGATATTATTTGTGAGTAGGATCCCTATAGTATGTTTATTGTGGATTTGGTCCTTGTGGTAATCAATTTGTTTTGGTCATGGTTCCTCTGACTAACGTCTCCGTTAACTCCGTTAAATCAAAGACTATTTTAGCATTTTTGCATATTTTTGTCTTTTTCTTGTAAAAATAAAAGCAATATTTTTATCCACACAAATATGTGTATATATATATATAACATCAAAATAAATAAAAATAAGATATTAATTTATGATTTGATTTGTTTAAACTAAAAAATCAATCATATTAAATATGATTTAATTTTATTGTTTTAGTACTTTTGTCTATTTGAGTATAAAAACCTGGTTGAAGTTTATAAAAATGATTTATTCAATTTTAAGTTACGAAATTATGTATGGATCTTTCATTTCGTTAAAATCTAAATAATTGATTTTGAATTTTTTACTGAAAACAATATGAAAATTGAAACCTTTAATTTTAGGATGATAAAGTTAGAATTCATTTCTCAATGGTTTTTAATGATTTGGTGTTAAAATATCGATAATAACATTGTTTGTTGCAATGATAGTAAAAGAACAATAAAATTAAAACCAATGTTTTAAAAACCGGTTTTTTGGTTGACCCGGTGTGGTGACCGGGTCACGGTCCAACCGGTTCAACCGGGTGGTTGACCCGGTTTCAAAAATTTTATGTATTTTTCATTTTCTTGCATATATATATATATATATGTAGGGGTAGGTTCAAACGAGAAGCTAAACGTTTTGCGAGAAGACGAGAAGTGTTTAATCATATATGATACACAAGCTTAATCATATATGATTAAACACATGTTATATTGGCAATACATAAATGTTTAATCATACATGATTAAACACACTTACAAGCTGTGTAATCATATATGATTAAACACTTCTCGCCTTCTCGCATGATCCTCCCTCTATATATGTATATATATATATAAAACCAGGAATTTGATATCCACAAGTTAAAACATTAAAAATACACGTAACAAAATGTTCACATCAATCCAAAAACATTAAAAAAAACACATAACAACAAGTTTTATATTAATCTAAAAACATAAAAAACACAAATATAAAAAATTTATTTTTTTAACCGGGCCAACCCGGGTTTTTACCGGTTCAATCATACCGGTTCAACCGGTTCTCTCCAAAACCCGGCGGTTCGATCCGGTTCATAAATCCCCAAAAACCCGGTGATAGTTGACCCGGTCTCTCGACCGGTTCCCGGTTCAACCGGTTGAACCGGCCGGGTCGACCCAGATTTTAAAACATTGATTAAAACGTCTTTAACATGATTAAAATTTTAATTTAAATAAATCAAATCATAAAACCATATCTTATTTTATTTATACTTTAATAAAATAAGATATAGTTTTATGATTTGATTTATTTAAATTAAAATTTTAATTACATTAAAACAATAAATGCATACCTTTTTCCATCATTACAGTTAAATAATAAAATTAAATCTTATTTAGTATAATTAATTTTTAGAAAAAAAATTAAACAAGCAAATCATACAATAACATCCTATTTTATTTATTTTGATATCGTTATATATATATATATATATATATATATATATATATATATATATATATATATATATATATATATATGTGTGTGTGTGTGTGTGTGTATGTGTGTGTGTGTGTATAGGGGAGCATTTGTTGAAAACCACTGTTATAATGCAAGCTTTGCACACCAGTTTTAACCAATCAATGGATTTCTTTTTTTTAATTAATTTTAATTTTAATTACAAGGACAAGGTTTTCTTTTCCTATTTTATTCATTTATTTATGGTAGTTATCATCTGTCATTGATTTAATTATCACAGATTACAAGTTTCTCTCACTACCAACAGTTTCTCTCTCTACATTATACAGAATGATATGCTCTTGTCTAATTAGCTCTCCGTGTGTACTCTTACAAAGATTACAAAGGCAAAGGTTATTTATACCTACAACTTAACAACAAAGAAACAAAACACAAATACTTTGACTTTGACTTATTACAAGAACTTTGACTTTCATGCTTGAAAGTTGACTTTGAGCTTTGACTTGCTTTACTTTGATCTTCAATCTTCATGATCTTGCATCCAACAACTCTGTGCGCTAACATTCTCCCCCTTTGAATTTATCTTTAAGTTCATCTCAGTTCGTTTCAACAAAATTATCTTCAAAGAAAATTTCTGTAAAATCTGCTTGCTTTCAGAAATCTTTGAACTTTTCTGTTTTCAGCTTCCAACAAACTTCAACAATCTATCTTTAAAAATTGTCTCAATACAAACTTCTTGATAACATCACAAACATTTCTTGATCCATACATTTCTTGAACTCTTCTCCCCCTTTTTGATGAATGAGGCATGAAATCATCAAAACTATACAAGAAATGTCTTTGAAATTTGTTCTGACCATCGATCTTTTAACACTAAGCCTCTGACCATCCATCGATCCAAAAAAATATTCATCCGAATCTTGGCAAATTCAGACAAAATATGAGTGTAACACCTGAATCAACAAATAAATCAGTTAGAAGTGCCTGTCAGTAACACGAAGTCACTATGCATAACGAATACACACTGGAAAGGAGCTTTTGTGATGTTCACTCCCCCAGATCTTCCATTAAATCATCAAAACACCACAAAGGAATTTATATGAACGTTATGACAAGAAAAACAAATTTCCTTGTGTGTTCGTGCAAGTGTTTGAAAGAATTAAGCACGAATGATTGCTTTTTATAGGCTCAAAATTGTGTAAACCATTGAGACAACAACAGTTAAACACAAACTCGATTGTGCATGATCGAAGTGCGAAGGTGGGGCAGGCTTCCTTCTTTTTCAACATCCAGATTTTCCAAATGAAAATCAGATAGCATATGTGATGCGTCCCCTTGAAATATTGAAACATTTTCTTATTGAGAAGAAAATGAGTAGCTGGTGGAGTTTTTATCAAGAGTTGGCATGGGCTAGTTGCCAATTTCAATAATGTTCATGAAGAATTGTGAAACACTAGTAATGTGGTTGCCCGACTCAGAAAAAGTTAGTGCAGAGTTTGATATTCTTTTACCCTGATCTCTCACCCTTTTTCTTAATAATTGAGCTCACTTCTAACCAAACTCTTATTTACATTTTACCTCATCACACAACCCACACTCAGTATTTTGACTCCTCACTCTTCGATCACTCAAGGATTAACTTCTTGGGTAGGAAACACTAGTTAATGTGAATCCATAGAAGTTTAATTTAAGCTCACACAATGAACCCATGTAATCCTATAAGTACAAAGTTGCTTAAATTGGTTTAACTTTTCAGTTAAAGCATAAAATATACAAGTCAAATATATGTATGCTCAAAGAGATAATCATGAAACTTGAGCATTTTAAACATTGAAGATATTTCAAACAAGTATATTGAAAGAATGAAATGAATACAAGAAACTTTTTTTTAAAATCTGACATTGTATGTAAAAGATCATATAGAAATGATTTATCGATTAAGGCTTAGGGCAACAAAAATTAGATATTGTCTATACGAATCAAAATATAGACATTCTTGAAAGAAACGTTTCAAAATGAAATCAACGCTCAAAAATCATTGAAGTTCAATCGAGGTGTATCACCATCGAAAATTTGTTTCAATATGAGACATGGTGATAACATATTCAACAAATATTTAAACCGGTGTGTGTAAATACTTGAAAGTATACGAAAAAGATAAAACACAAGTATTTAGCTTTGGAAACACACGGTTTATTGACATTTAAGCACAAATAAAAATGAAAACATTTAAAATCACACTTCTAAAATTCATGAAATCGTTTTTAGAATCAGAAGTGGTTTGAACATTTAAGAACATGTTTTCATATCTGAAAGTTGTCCTTCTTTCAGATACATATGAGATTAAGATTAGAAATAAACCTTTTCGTTCAGTCTTAAATCTCATCAAGTCAGCTCTATGTCATAAAAGATATGATCATTTAAGCTTCCTCTCATTTCTGCAAAAGTCACAAATTCGTCAAAGTACAAAGCTTTATTCACAACATTATAATCCTTACTCCCCCTGAAATTATGCATCATCAAATTTGTCAGTGAAAAAAAAACATGATAAAAATCTACAACTCCCCCTGAAATGTAGATCATCATATCTTTTGAATGCATATTTCAGTAAAAATATGTACTCCCCCTTAAAGGTTGATCTTCTCATTTAAATCTCGGAGTACAATCTCATATCAACCCGGAAGTATCATTTCTTTCATCTTTGAAGTACGAGTCCTAAACAGTTGTGTTTAGAAGTCAAACTCCTGAATTGATTTATTCAGAATCCTTGGTTCTCTTACTCCCCCTTGACTTAAGGTGCCTGCAACACAGATTCACATTTCGGCTTTGGTACCCACTGGTATTTGGGTCCATATTTGTGAGTTGCAGTTCTAATAGGAGTAATTGAATAAGAACCATACTAGTAATGGTCACTTGTTTTATGAACAAAATCATAAGTACGACAGTAAGAACAATACTTCTTTTTAGACAACCTGATTAATTGATTTCTCGAATAAACAAGCTCAGGTTTACTTTTCCGCACATTATTCTTCTTGGCTTTTGATGCATGTACAAATGATTTGTTTTCTTTCTTCTTCTTATCATCCTTTTCACCATCACTCTTTTCATCATCAATAGGTTTCACTTTCCAAACCAACTTTTCTTCTTTATATCTCCTTCTTCTTCTTCTTCTGAATGTATCTGAACCATCTACATTATTATCAAAGAAAATGTTAGTAGTACGAATCTGATCAAATGAGTTTTCTGAAGAAACTGTTTTCTGATGTGAGTTTGAGGCTGTCTTGTTAGAGCCAACTGAACTATTTCTAGGTGTGTGGAATTTTGACTCTGGAGTCGTTTCTCAGTCACCACTACCTTAGAAATAATATCTTCAAGCTCTTTTATCTTTGAAAAATAATTATCTCTTTCTTTGACGAGTATTTCAATCCTTTCTTGAAACTCAGACTTCGTTTTCTACTCTTTCAGTGCAATTGTAGATAGTTCAGATAACTTCTCTGTCAGCTTCTTTATTTCTGTCTCAAACAATTGTCTTTCTTCTTTAAAACTATTCTCAACATTCGTTCTTTGACCAGATAACTCCTTGAAGATTCCAACATTCTTCTGTTCAATGGTCTTTTTCTCCTTGGCAAATTTTTCCCTATCTAAAATAATCACTTTCTCAAAGTCAGAAACTTGTTGAGAAAGCTTGGAACATTTAAGCTCAACCATCTTCTTCTCTTCAAAACTCTTCCTGGAAAACTTTGAGAATTTCTTAGGAAACTCTTTCTTTTCTTTCTCAAAATTTGATATTTCTTCAACAATTTGCAGTTCTAACTCAAAGATCTTCTTTTCATTAACATACTTTGTTTGCTAAATCTTGACAATTAGATCTTCTAAGTCTGAGATCTTGCTCTTTAACTCAGTGTTTTCAGTAATCAGACCTTGTTCCTTTTCTTCAATGCTTTCACTATCTTTCAAATGCTGAGAGTCAGAGATTTGCTTCAGAAGATCCTCGTTGATCTTTTTCAATGCATTGACTTCTTCTTTCAGTACTTTCTTTTCATCATGATATTTCTTTGACCGCTTTGAATAGTATGCAACTGATAAAACAAGATTTTTAATCTCTGTTTTGAGTGTAGCAATTTTTTCTTCATCATCAGAAAGACTCATCTTGAATATCTGTTTACAAAAAGAACTTGAATTTGATTGTTAGTCCAACTGAAATCAAGCAAATCAGAAAAACTTAGAAAGAAAATCAGAAATGAAATTTCCAAAATTCCCTTGTTGGTCCCGAAAGTGCTTAACAAGTTTGTAGAAGGGGGGGGGGGGTTGAATACAAACATAGAATTTAAAAGTTTAATAAATTGTTTATTGATAAATCAAACACAATTTACAAGTTTGTTGCGGAATAAGATTAAGTAGAACTCAATCTAAACAAACTTAAGAAACACTAAGATGGTTGCACAAGAATATAGAGAATGGGGATTTGAGAAGTATAGAAAACAAGGGTTTCTATATGTTAGAAAGATGAAGGTTCAAGAGTTGAGCACACTCTCAGATGGAGAGGTAATCTTTCTATTCATGCCCTATGCATTAAATGCATGGCAGGGCACTTTACACGTGTCCTTCATTGATTGGCTTTGAGAGTCTGACTTTGGGAGACATGCTTTCGGCCGTATCATGAATAGTGTAGTTGACAGAGTTGTTGTACGAATTGTGGCATAGGTATGTCCGTTCTGACACATCATACCGGGTGTGCGAGGAAAGACAAAAGAGACTTGAGGCATAAGCTAAGTGATCATCGATCGTTGAATATCTCTTCCTTTAGAGATATAAAGAAGTTTAGCTATCGCTGAAGCTTTTCCTCATGATTTCTTCGCGTATGAGTAGAGTCGTCTTTGCTTCACTGATATTCGCATCAGGTCACTAGTAAACTTGTTGTAACAACCAGAACATAGACTACTTTATCTTCTTCCGCACACTTACTAGTATCAAAATCTAGCTCCATACCTTTTACCCATCTTAACGCTATCAGGGGATCACATTCCCCTTTATAAGTAGGAGGCTTGCAAGCAGCAAACTCCTTCAAACTACATCCTCTTCCAGCTACAGCTTTAACTGACACAATGGGGTTTGACTGAGGGTGACTACCCACTCTAGTTACTGGTGATTCTGCTACCTCAGTCACTACTTTATCTTCAGTCTTTTCTTTACTTGACGAAACTTCATTAGTACGCTGAGCCAATAAAACATTCAACGTTTCTTGTAATTTTCCCATTTCTGCAGTGAAGGTTTCTTATGTAACAAAACCTTGCGTTCTACCTCCACCACGGTTTCCTGTCTGTTTTCAACCCCTCACAGAAGCCGAACTTTCTTGATTAGAAGTTTCTTGCTCAACTCTTACCTATACACTTTCATCTTGACGAATACCACGACTCGTGTTCCCGCCTCTAGTTCCCGCATTGGAAACCCTTGCCTGAGTAGTTGCTTTCTAAATTGTCTTACCTCTAGGTCGACCGCGACTCTTTCCTTGGATAGCAGTCGGGTTGACAGCAGTCATTCGCTCTTCGGCAATGACTTCATTATCTGGCTCAATTTCAGGATTCAACATAGACCTACTCCTTGTCACTCGCTCAGACATACTTCTGATAAGAAGAAACATAAGATATTCAATCTAACATGCTACACATTACGGCAGTTTAAGCACAAACATGTACCTGTAAATTCACAATTACACTGGCCAGATGGAATTCCAAATTTACCTTACATGCTAGTCCTTACTACCTTAATGTTATCTTCCTACGGTCTTCCTACTACTCAGTTGTGCTTCTACTATCTCAGTTTAAGTCTAGGCCCATCTGGTCACCTAGATCCCTTAAACTAATGCTCTGATACCAATTGTAACAACCTGAACATTTATACATACAGTAAAATAACATTTCTGTCTAAATACTGCCCCAGGCTTACATTTCAGAGTACAAGGTTTACAACTATATCTTATTACACAACTGTGTTCAAAAAGTAAACTATTGCAGGAAGTCTTCTATCTCCTGGAAATAGCTCACATCTTCTCCTTACCCTTATCTGTACCTGCTACTTTTCGATAACCTGAAACAGGATTATAATTTTGAAAGAGCGAGGGTTAGACCAATGGTCTAGTGAGTCCCCTCCAATCACTACTGCAACAGTTCAAATATTAATTAAAACATTTAAACAAAGCTTTATATCTCAAAAACATAATCTGCTCTTTTAATCAAAAGTTAAAATACTTTATGCTTCGCAGGCATAACTCAATCTACTGGCCATCACTGACCACTTTTACACTTCGCAAGCGTACCTTAAGCTACTGACCAACATTTCCGTCAAAGACGGTATGTCTGTCTCCACCTTTTTCTGGATCCACCTTTTTCTCACTTCCCTTTTCTACATATCCTCCGACCGATACCTTTTTCAACTGTGGACAATTAGTCCTGATATGATCAGGAGATCCACACTGATAACAATACCTCAAATTCTGGCAATCCCGAGCCAAATGCCCAATCTTCCCACATTTATAACAGCCCTCTTGATCAATCTTACATTCTCCTTTATGCCTTCGGTTACACTTGCTACAGGGCTTATTTTCAAACTTATTAACAGAACGTTGATCAAACTTTGCAGACTTAAATGGTTTGGAGTCACGAATTGTTCCTTCCCATTTTCTTTTATCCCCACTTCTTTCAGTAGCTTGCCTATTCTTTTCTTTCTCTCTCATTTCAGTTGCATTTACTGCCACTTGAAAAGTAGACGGTTCCTTGTTCGAGACAAATTCTCGAATATCACTTCTCAATCCAAAGACGAAACGTTTTACTCGTCTTTCTTCATTAGGCACATAAATTCATGCAAATCGAGACTTTTCAATAAACTTTGTGGTATATTCTCGAACTGACATCCCCTTATGCTCTAAACTCAGAAACTCTTCTTCCAACTTTTTAACGGCCGCCAAAGGGCAAAACTTTGCTTTAAATCTTTTCACAAACTCACCCCAAGAAAGTTCTTTAGCTACCACCGAACTTTGTCCTCCTGATTCCACATCCCACCACATTACCGCTTCATCTTTCAGCATTGACAAAGCATAGACTACTTTATCTTCTTCCGCACACTTACTAGTATCAAACTCTAGCTCCATACCTTTTACCCATCTTAACGCTATCAGGGGATCACATTCCCCTTTATAAGTAGGAGGCTTGCAAGCAGCAAACTCCTTCAAACTACATCCTCTTCCAGCTACAGCTTTAACTGACACAATGGGGTTTGACTGAGGGTGACTACCCACTCTAGTTACTGGTGATTCTGCTACCTCAGTCACTACTTTATCTTCAGTCTTTTCTTTACTTGACGAAACTTCATTAGTACGCTGAGCCAATAAAACATTCAACGTTTCTTGTAATTTTCCCATTTCTGCAGTGAAGGTTTCTTATGTAACAAAACCTTGCGTTCTACCTCCACCACGGTTTCCTGTCTGTTTTCAACCCCTCACAGAAGCCGAACTTTCTTGATTAGAAGTTTCTTGCTCAACTCTTACCTATACACTTTCATCTTGACGAATACCACGACTCGTGTTCCCGCCTCTAGTTCCCGCATTGGAAACCCTTGCCTGAGTAGTTGCTTTCTAAATTGTCTTACCTCTAGGTCGACCGCGACTCTTTCCTTGGATAGCAGTCGGGTTGACAGCAGTCATTCGCTCTTCGGCAATGACTTCATTATCTGGCTCAATTTCAGGATTCAACATAGACCTACTCCTTGTCACTCGCTCAGACATACTTCTGATAAGAAGAAACATAAGATATTCAATCTAACATGCTACACATTACGGCAGTTTAAGCACAAACATGTACCTGTAAATTCACAATTACACTGGCCAGATGGAATTCCAAATTTACCTTACATGCTAGTCCTTACTACCTTAATGTTATCTTCCTACGGTCTTCCTACTACTCAGTTGTGCTTCTACTATCTCAGTTTAAGTCTAGGCCCATCTGGTCACCTAGATCCCTTAAACTAATGCTCTGATACCAATTGTAACAACCTGAACATTTATACATACAGTAAAATAACATTTCTGTCTAAATACTGCCCCAGGCTTACATTTCAGAGTACAAGGTTTACAACTATATCTTATTACACAACTGAGTTCAAAAAGTAAACTATTGCAGGAAGTCTTCTATCTCCTGGAAATAGCTCACATCTTCTCCTTACCCTTATCTGTACCTGCTACTTTTCGATAACCTGAAACAGGATTATAATTTTGAAAGAGCGAGGGTTAGACCAATGGTCTAGTGAGTCCCCTCCAATCACTACTGCAACAGTTCAAATATTAATTAAAACATTTAAACAAAGCTTTATATCTCAAAAACATAATCTGCTCTTTTAATCAAAAGTTAAAATACTTTATGCTTCGCAGGCATAACTCAATCTACTGGCCATCACTGACCACTTTTACACTTCGCAAGCGTACCTTAAGCTACTGACCAACATTTCCGTCAAAGACGGTATGTCTGTCTCCACCTTTTTCTGGATCCACCTTTTTCTCACTTCCCTTTTCTACATATCCTCCGACCGATACCTTTTTCAACTGTGGACAATTAGTCCTGATATGATCAGGAGATCCACACTGATAACAATACCTCAAATTCTGGCAATCCCGAGCCAAATGCCCAATCTTCCCACATTTATAACAGCCCTCTTGATCAATCTTACATTCTCCTTTATGCCTTCGGTTACACTTGCTACAGGGCTTATTTTCAAACTTATTAACAGAACGTTGATCAAACTTTGCAGACTTAAATGGTTTGGAGTCACGAATTGTTCCTTCCCATTTTCTTTTATCCCCACTTCTTTCAGTAGCTTGCCTATTCTTTTCTTTCTCTCTCATTTCAGTTGCATTTACTGCCACTTGAAAAGTAGACGGTTCCTTGTTCGAGACAAATTCTCGAATATCACTTCTCAATCCAAAGACGAAACGTTTTACTCGTCTTTCTTCATTAGGCACATAAATTCATGCAAATCGAGACTTTTCAATAAACTTTGTGGTATATTCTCGAACTGACATCCCCTTATGCTCTAAACTCAGAAACTCTTCTTCCAACTTTTTAACGGCCGCCAAAGGGCAAAACTTTACACAACTGAGTTCAAAAAGTAAACTATTGCAGGAAGTCTTCTATCTCCTGGAAATAGCTCACATCTTCTCCTTACGCTTATCTGTACCTGCTACTTTTCGATAACCTGAAACAGGATTATAATTTTGAAAGAGCGAGGGTTAGACCAATAGTCTAGTGAGTCCCCTCCAATCACTACTGCAACAGTTCAAATATTAATTAAAACATTTAAACAAAGCTTTATATCTCAAAAACATAATCTGCTCTTTTAATCAAAAGTTAAAATACTTTATGCTTCGCAGGCATAACTCAATCTACTGGCCATCACTGACCACTTTTACACTTCGCAAGCGTACCTTAAGCTACTGACCAACATTTCCGTGAAAGACGGTATGTCTGTCTCGCACTGCCTTATTTTAGGGACACACTCTAATGGCATAAACGGGCCACACTCCCCGGTACGAACAGGCGGGTCACACTTCCCGACTTAGGTCAGACTTCTGACTCAAATGTATGCATACACCTAGTCCAGACTATATATAAAACAAGTTTATATAAACTGAGCATAAACATGCCAAACTGATTAAATCAATCTTTTGCAATAATTCTGCATAACTTTCAATACTATAAATGTGCAGTATATAAAACCCACATTTATCAAATAACTGCTAAAATCATAAAAGATTTAGTTTGAAAGACTCACCTCTGATTCTTCTTGATTAACTCTGACTTCTATTGATTAACACCACCTACGATGGTATTAAAACAAAGGTAAGCTAACTTGCAACTAACACTCTTTCTTTCTAAAAACTCATCAAATAAAATCTACTGCTATTATCCCGGTCGAAACCACTCTGATCAAAACCTCTTAGGACCGATTAACAGAATAGCGGTCGAATACATACACTGGTAAACACGGGTCGAGCCACTATACCGGTCAACAACAACATACCGGTCGACAACTATATATCGGTCAACAACTTTATCGGTCGATTACTCTTACCGGTTGACTACTCTTACTGGTCGACACAACATACCGGTCGAGTACGATACCGGTCCATCACAATATACCGGTCGACCCTATTTCCAGTCAATATCATCGTTCTAGTCATCATACCGGTCGAGTTCATACTAAGTCGGTTTACAGTAAACTTAAATCCATGAATCGATTGAAAACACGGATAAAAGCTTAAATAACACAACTATTTACCGACTATAACATGCAGATAGAAGTATTAAGCTAGAATCATACCTCTATTTGACCAAAACGGATCGATTCCTCAAGATCTCTTTCTCTTTCTCTCTGCTTCTTGCTCTGCGTTCTCTCACTCTAAGTCGGTTTCTCAAATATCAGATTTTATGATATGAATACAAATATCTGAGAATTGTGATTATATATAACCAATGTTTTAATAAACCCCCTGAACTTTGGGTCTCGCTTAACTTTTCACCCAACTTCCAAAATTAATAAAAATTTCGGATCCGGATATTACACTTGTCTTTGTTCAGCAGCTTCGTCTTCGATTCAGCTATGAACATCTTGTTGACTCGAAACTTGTCTTCAGGGATTACGTTAACTGTTTACATCAGAAACCATCAGCGATAACTGAACAGACTCAGTATGGTCGCTGATAGTGAAACACTAATACATATAAATGTTTACAAGAAAGATCATCAGTGATAACTGAACATACTCAGTCTGATCGCTGATGGTGAAACACTAATACATATTAATAAACGTAATTTTCACTAAGTATAGAAGAGGGTCTTTATCAAATCACTGAGAGAGTTTGGATCAACAATCTCCCCCTATTTGATAATGACAAAGTAACTGTAGAAAATTACTTTATAGTTCAAAATAAGGAATAATCAGGACTCATAACATACATGTCCCAATTACTATTTTGAGGGATCTTTTACAGTACTGATAGGGTTAAGTACTTCACTGAAATTTTCATTAATTCAAAGATAGAATTACAAGATATGAAAATTACAAGTACAAGTGAGGAACTAACTACTGTATGTTTAACTAATAGATTACAAGAAATAGGAAACTAATCTATCAGTTATCTAAAGAAGACTTAGGAGGATTAACCATGTAGTCAGGATTGTCTTGATCGGTTCAGCTAAGGGAGAGAAGTCACACCATAAGCACAAGAGATCGTTGAGATGACTGAGGGGACAGATAGGGATTTCAGAGACTCTTTGGAATTTGAGTTGTTCCTCATCATCTCTGAAAAAGATTCCAAAAGGATCTTTAAGTACTTGTCCTGCAAGATATGGTCCACCAGGAGGCAGGGATAGATCTAGAACTGAGAGATCAGGAGGAGGACCAAACAAGGCTTCTTTTCAGAACTTGATGGAGGTGTCATTTCTGATGGTAGCGACATTCTCAGATGAGGAGGAGACATGCTTTCTTTTGAGTTGCCTTAGCTTAAAAGAAAGAGCAGATGGTACCTTTAACACAGTAGTGACTCTGTTGATGAGGGCTTCTAGGATGCCTTCGACATAGCCTCTGTAGGTTGATTTGGATTTCTTCAGCGCATCTTTGAACTCTAGCCATTCCATGTAGTCGAAACATTCAAGCTTTGAAACAAACATCTCCTTTGAGCTTCCATCCTCTCTGGTTATCTCCATTGTTACAGAAGTTCGATCCTTCTTCTTTCTCCCAGAGATAACAACATCTGATATCTTTAATGGGTCGGAGCGATAGTCGACTTTATGTTTGCACCATTCGACGGTGTTATCGCTGACCGCTTGTTCTTTTGAGCGCTCCTCTTCAATTTCTTTCAGTAGAGCAGCCTGGACTTCCACCGGATTCTTTTTCAGCCTCTTGTCTTTGACTTGAGAGGACTGAACCTTGAGAGCTATAGAAGCATCTCTTTGACAATCGTCTATCACTTTCTCAACTCTGACAGATTCTTCAATTTTTGCTTCAGTCAGGAAATCAAGCTCTGTAGAAGTTATTTGAAAAGGGACTTTCAGCCGTTGACTCTCTAGATGAGAAATCATCTCTGTTCTTCTATTCAACTCTTCCTCAGACCAGTGAGATGGTCTTGAGGGCCTTCCTGGATGGTGCAGGTCTTCTTCCTCTTCTTCATGCTCATCAATCTCATTTAGTGAGATTGGGATTATTGAATCATCAGCTATAGAAGTTGGGATTATTTGAAGTTCCTTTCCCTTAAGCCGGGGAGAGAACTATCTGGTCAGAAATAGATAAAAAGAGTTAGTGTTTGTTTTTGGGAAGAAGAAAGATAAAGGCTTAGAAAGAAACAGGGGTTGGAGATTTATGGAAAGATATAGGGACAAGTGAGGGGCATACCTGAGAAGG
This sequence comes from Arctium minus, assembly GCA_954870635.1. Taxonomy (NCBI): domain Eukaryota; kingdom Viridiplantae; phylum Streptophyta; class Magnoliopsida; order Asterales; family Asteraceae; genus Arctium; species Arctium minus. Next base: position 35,555,021 of record OX941080.1, on the reverse strand, counting down.
ATTCTCCCCCTCAGATGGTGAAACACTTTTCAGGCTTCCCTCAGCAGTTGAACCCTTTGGTTTGCTTTGGGAAGGGGTTCCTGAATAAGGTCCACTTCTCCCCCCTACTTTGATAATCTCTTTCGAAGCTATCACTGATGAGGTGGTCGCTGTAGAAAACCATAGAGACTGGTCTTCTTCATCGTCATCATCATCATCATGATGTTGCTCTTTATCTTGATCCTGGAGATCAAGATCTTCATCCTCTTCTTCCTCCTCCTCCTCCTCTTCTTCTAATAAAACTTGATCAAGCAAAGAAGGAGGGGCTTTGTCAGTGACCTTCTCCCCCTCAACCTGAGAGGGAGGTTCTTCCGTCTGAACTTCAGCAGCAACAGCATCCTCCTCAAGATTTTCTTCAGTACGCTCTTTCTCCCCCTCTTTGTCATTATCAGAATGGGGGAGGTCAGAGGTGGAAGGAGCAGCTTTTGAAGATGTCAGGGACTGGACCTCAGCCTCTAGACGCTCTAGATGGCCTTCAATCACATGGATGTCTGAAGTAGCTTGATGAATAAATTCAACAACGACATTCAGAGAGGTGCGGTCCGCCTCTGTGAAAGAAGGGGTGGGCGTCGGAGCTGGTGCATTCAACTTTTCCAAGACCTATTGAAGGAGTGATGTACATGAATCGATCTTGGTAGAGAGATCCTTTACATTCTTGTTGAGAAGTTGAGTTTGTTGATGATTGACGGCTAAGTCCTCCTTGACTTTGACAAGCTCTCCCTGAAGATTTGAGATTTGGGAGGCTTCAGCTTTCGAGGAGCAAGTAGTCGTTAGCTTCTTCAGCTCTTCACCAGCGATATTCACAATACTGGTGGTTTCGTTGATGGAGGTGGTGAGAGAATCCACCTTGACACCCAAACTGTTGATATGAGAGTCAACAGTCGTTATATTAGGACCTGAAAGAAAAGTTAGTTTCTGAGAAACAGGCTTATACGGAGAGATGGGAGTAGTGTTTAGGGTTATAGGAGTACCTGAGTTATCAAACAATTTGTAGAATTGCATAGATTCTTCAAAAGTTTGATTGTCAGGTCCTATGGGTGCAAACTGTGGTTGCGTAGAAATAGATGGAGGGTTAGAGACAAATGAAATAGAGGGATGAGAGATAGGGATAGAAGAAGTTGGGAGTTGGGTGGTTACCTCAGGTTGGTGTTGAACTGAGATAGTTGGTGATGTAACTGATACTGTGGCAGCGACCGAGATCGCTGGCACGGTTGATGTGATGATAGCTGAAGATGTGGAGGAGAGTCCCACAAAACCATCTAAGGTAGTTTGTTGAGAAACTACCTCAGGCCTTGAGCTAGAGGTGATAGTCTCCTTAGTCAATTTGGCCTTCTTCGAAGGACCAGAAAGACTAGCTTATGGTCTTTTTGAAGCGGTGGTAGCGGCAGGGCTAGCAGAAGAAAGAACCTCCTGCGTGGCCATTGAAGTAGAAGAATGGAGGGAGAGTCGAGAGCGAAGAGTTGAAATACTTACCTCATTGTCGACCGTTTTGACCTCTAATGAGCGTTGTCCCACTTTGGCAAAAGTACCATCTTGAGTAGTGGGGTAAGTGCCAGGGTAGAGAAACTTCAGATATGCACAGATGAACCGTACATATGGGATATTGGGATCCCTTCCCGTCTTCTCTATCTTTGACTTGAGATCGTCAAATATAGCGGTGGCATAGTCGAAGTTCTTTCCAGCGATCACAGAGTAAGCCATCTGGAGTTGAACTTTGCTTGCCTGATCCAGTGATCCACTCTTCCCACTCATACATTGAATGATGTGTGAGAAGATGTAGTTCAGTTGGGAAGGCATGTTTGCCTTCAGGATCTTCGTCAGCTTCTTGTTGGGAATGGTTGAGCGAGGATTTTTGTCCCAACAGTATTCCATATCATCTAAAAACTGGATGAGTTCAACATCAGTTGGAAGGGCATCGAATCCACTTTTGGGTTTGTCAGGGAATCGGAGTGCCTTCCTCAGGTTGTATGCAGTCATCATGCCTGAGCCTATATCAGTGCTGAAAGAGATAGCAGGAACATGGTCACCTTTCTTGTTGGTGATGGAGGTTTCGTCAGCAGTGAACCTGTTATTCCCATATTCAAGTTCTAATTTCTATAAACAGTCAAGATGAGAATTCCAAATCATATTCATTGATGAAATTCACAAATTACAAACTTTCTCTCACTACTCTCTCTCTAGAATAATAAAACAGTATGCTCTTCTCTAATCTGCTCTCTCACTACAGATCTGAATTACACACTTACTTACAAAGATAAACAAGGTATTTATACCTCCATACAAAATACAAAGAAACAAACAAAATACAAATGTTGACTTTGACTTTTATTACCAAATGACTTTGACTTTAAGTGAGAGTTGACTTTTTCAGCTTTGACTTCTTGATCTTTTGTCTTCAATCTTAATGATCTTGAATCCAACATATTTATTCTCTAACAATCTCCCCCTTTGGATCTAGATCATTACTAAAATATTTAGCAATGCGATCTTCTTTCTTTAAGCTCGATTTGATTAAGCTCCCCCTTTGATCAGCCTTTATCTTCTCTTGTAATCTCCCCTTTGATACAAATATGATATACAAATTCCCCCTTAACACGATGAAATTCTTCTTTTATAAGCTTTGTTCTTCAAAAACATTCAACAATCTTCCCAACGTCTGATCTTCAAAAATAGTAACAATCTCCCTCAAGATTATAAACAAACCTCTTTCAGACATTGAAAGAAATTATCTTCATTTACAGCTCTGAATGTTTTCTCCAACTTTCTTCAAATAAAATTTCTCCAAAATCTGCTTGCTTTTGAAATTCTTTGAACTTTCGCTTATCAACTTTGAACAAACTTCAATTCTGAATTATCTCTCTCCATATCCAATACAAATACTTCTTTCCGGACAATTCTTTCAACTTTAACATTTCTTTGAAATACACATTTCTTGATCTTCTCCCCCTTTTTGATGATTAAAGCATCTATATCATCAAAACTTTTATTCCAAGAAATGTCTTTGACCATTCTGATCTGTCAAACTGAGCCTCTGATTCTGTGATCCATAACCAAGTATTCATCTAGATCTTTGCAAATCCAGACAAAATAAGAACATGTAACTCCTGAATCAACAGATGAATCAGTTAAAATGTCTGTCAGTAACATAAAGTCACTGTGTTTAACGAATACACAGTATAAAGGAGCTTTTTGATGTTCACTCCCCCAGGGCTTCCATCCAATCATCGAAACACCACAAAGGCAATTTCTATGAATGTTATGACAAAGAAACCAATTCTTTGTGTGTTCGTGCAAGTGTAGAAAGAATTAAGCACGAATAATTGCTTTTATAAAGGCTCAACATAGTGTAAACCACTGAGACAACAGTAGATAAACACAGACTCAATATGCATGATTGAAGTGCGAAGGTGGGGCAGACTTCCTTCTTTTTCAATATCCAGATTTTTCCAAATGAAAATCAGATAGATTATGTGCTGCGTCCCCTTGAAAATGTGAAACATTATCTTTTTGAGAAGAAAATGAGTGGCTGGTGGGGTATTGTCAAGAGTTGGCATGGGCTAGTTGCCTGTTTCAATAACGTTCACCAAAGAGTTGTGAAACGCTAGTAATGTGGCTGCCCGGCTCAGAAAGTAGTTGGTGCAGAGTTTGATATTCTTTTACTCTGATCTCACACCCAATTTCTTTTTATCATTAAGCTCACTACTAACCAATCTCTCATTTCCATTTTACCTCATCACACCCACACTCATTTCTTTTAGACTCCTCACACTCAATCATTATTGGATTAACTTCTTGGGTAGGAAACACTGGATAATGTGAATCCATAGAAGTTCATTTAAGTCCTAGCACAAAGAACCCATATAATCCTAATAAGCATGTGTTGCTCAAGATGGTTTAACTTTATCAGTTAAAGCTTATATACAAATGTCAGACGAATGTATGCTCATAAAATATAATCATGAAGATTTGAGCATTTTTAGACATTGAAGTATTTTCAAACAAGTATACTGAATGAATGAACATGAATGCAAAAGACTTGTTTGAAAATCTGACATTGTATGAAAATGATCAGAAATGAAATGATATAGCAATTAAGGCTTATGGTCAAAAATAACGGATATTGTCTATACGAAACAAAAATATAGACATTCTCGAAATGACGTTTCGAAATGAAATATCGCTCAAAATTCTTTAAAGTACAAGCGGGGTGTCTTACCATCGAAAAAATTGTTTCAATTTAGAGACATGGTAAGAACTATTGGCACAAGAAATCAAACCAGTGTGTGTGAATACTTGAAAGTATGTGAAAAGACAATACGCAAGTATTTATCTTTGGAAACACACGGTTTGTTTATCAATTAAGCACACAAAAAAATGAAAACATTTAAAATCACACTTCCAAATTATAAAATCTGTTTAAGAATCGGGAAGTGGTTTGAACATTTCAGAACATGTTTTCTATATCTGAAAGTTGTCCTTCTTTCAGATATATTTGAGATTAAGATAAGAAATTTACCTTTTCGCGCAATCTTAAATCTCATGAAGTCATGATTAAGTCAAAATGATATGATCTTTTAAGCTTCTCTCATACTGCACAAGTCTCAAAGTCTAGTCAAAGCAACTTTATTCACAAAATTTATTCAAATGTAAATGACATAAAGCAATAAAACGATTAAAGTACGAGTTCTGATTTTAAGTAATCAGAAATCATAGTCTTACTCCTTTTGATATTATATGCTCCCCCTAAAATCATGCATCACAAAAATTTGTCAGTTAAACAAAATATAGAAATTAGATAAACTCCCCCTCAAATGAATGTAAAAAATCATCTAAAATTCTTCTCTTACTCCCCCTGAGATCATGAGCAAACAATTAAAGTGCAGATATCCTTCAGACATAAAGATAAAGAAAATGATGAAAAATAACAATATGTAACTTTATTAGGTAACAACCGATTATGTCTTAAGATTTAACATACCAAGCTTAGAGACAAGAAAATTAAATCTCTTTTCATCTAATGATTTGGTAAATAAATCTGCAAGTTGATAATCTGTTTTTACAAAATAAAGTTCAATTGTTCCTTTCTCTACATTATCTTTAATAAAATGATACCTGACGTCAATGTGTTTGGTTTTCGTATGCTGGACAGTATTAGCAGATATCGCGATTGCACTCTTCGAGTCACAATAGATTGGAATTTTATCAAACTTGAAACCATAGTCTCGTAGCTGTGTTCGCATCCACAGGACTTGAGAGCAGCAACTAGCTGCAACTACGTACTCTACTTCAGCAGTCGATGTGGAAACGCATAATTGTTTCTTTGATGCCCAGCTAACGAGCTTGTCTCCAAGAAATTGAACATGACCTGAAGTACTCTTTCTGTCCAACATGCAACCTGCATGATCTGCATCTGAATAGGCAGTCAGTTGAAAACCAGTATCCTTAGGATACCACAGACCAAGGTCTACAGTGCCCTTCAGATATCTAAAAATTCGTTTGACAGCAGCCAAATGGGATTCTTTAGGAGCAGCCTGATATCTAGAACATAAACATGTTGAAAACATAATATCTAGTCTACTAGATGTAAGATACATTAACGATCCTATCATACCTCTATAAGTTCTAACATCAACACTTTTACCCGAAGTATCAGTGCTAATCTTAGTACCTGGTGCCATCGGGTAAAAGTGTTGATGTTAGAACTTATAGAGGATCCACAGTGATTACGTAAGCAATACACGACTGCTTCAGGAACTTAGCTGCTTCCACTAGGTGTGGGTATTTGACACCATCGAAGTCCAATCGGGCAAGATGATTGTTCTTGGGAATTTCAGATTCAGATAGAGCAAACTTGACACTCTTGGAAGCAATGAGAGTGGATTGTGCCATTTCTGAATATGGAACGAATCAGAATAGAGAAAAAAGGTTTAGAGTCCAAAAATAAATAAAATTTTTACCAGTTTCTTTGAGAAGAAAGAAACATAGAAAAAACAAAATATTTTTAGATTAAAATTGTGTTCTTTGTTGAAGAAGAAAGAACGGTAAGAAAACCAAAGGTTTGAATCAATAAAATCAAAGAAAATGATTTTAATGTTGAGAAATCTTGTAAAAAACCCATAATGATGGAACATATAGGATTTTGTAACAAAATTCAAGAAGAAAATAAGAACAAAGTAATCTGTTGATCTTGAAGGAAGAAGATTCAAATGCTTGAAGGAGATTTTTGCTAGAATTGCCTTAAGAGAGAGTTCTTGCTCAAAAAGATTACCAGAAAGCGTAAAAGATAAGAATGAAAAGAAACATTCCTTTTATACGTATAGAGAGAGAGAGAGATTGAGGCGGGAAAACAAATGTTCATCATGACATGGACACGTTTGACGAAGTTGATTGGATGGAAGGGCAACGGACGAACGTGTTAGAAAAAGGCATGTCGTGGATTGTCGGTTCAAATGACGTCATAGGAGAGAGAAAAACGTTTCATTTGTCCTTTTCAAAATTATCTCTGAAAAAAATCAGAGATAGGTTTTCCTTTTTGAAAGAATCCCTGAAAAAAAATTCAGAGATTGATTTTTCATTTCAGAAGGATCACTAAAGAGAAATGTCAGTGATAGATTTTGTTTATCAAAAAGCCTATAATCATTTGAAGAAAGAAAATGATTAAAGTTTATTTTTGAAAAACCAACTTGCTGAATGAATATTCAGTGAGAGAGAGTAAGAGAACATACCTGAGAGTCAGAAATTTATTCAGAGATAGAGTGATAAAGGGGAACTTAGAATCACTGACATAATGCAGGAAGATGAAGAGTTACTCTTCAAGATTTAGCATTCCAAGCTCACTGATGAGAAAGTTGAACCTTGTCTCATCAAGAGGTTTGGTAAACAAATCAGCTAGCTGATAGTCAGTGGGGATAAAGTGTAGTTCAATATCACCATTCATCACATGATCTCTGATAAAATGATATTTGATCTCTATGTGTTTCGTCTTTGAATGTAGTACTGGATTATTTGCTATGGCGATAGCACTAGTGCTGTCGCAATAGATTGGAATCTTTGATAGCTGAAGGTCATAGTCTAACAGTTGATTTCTCATCCATTAGACCTGAGCACAACAACTTCCAGCGGCTACGTATTCAGCTTCAGTTGTGGAAGTGGACACTGAATTTTGCTTTTTGCTTGTCCAACTTACCAGCTTTCCTCCTAGGAGTTGACATCCACCAGTGGTGCTCTTTCTATCGAGTTTACAACCTGCAAAATCACTATCAGAATATCAAGTTAGATCGAACCCTGAGTCTTTGGGATACCAAAGACCGAGGTTAGGAATCCCTTTCAGATATCTGAAAATTCGCTTAACAGCGATCAGATGGGATTCCTTAGGTTCAGATTGATAGCGTGCACATAAACAAGTAGAGTACATGATGTCAGGTCTGCTCGCTGTAAGATACAGCAGGGAGCCTATCATTCCTCTATAGGTAGTGACATTAACAGGTTTTCCAGATGGATCTTTGTTAAGTGTCAGAGGAGGTGCCATAGGAGTCTTCATCGCTGAAGTTTGTGTTAAATCAAACTTCTTCAGCATATCTTTAACATACTTACCTTGGCTGATAAAAGTACCTTTGTCAGATTGTTTGATCTGAAGACCAAGAAAATATGTCAGTTCACCCATCATACACATTTTGTGTTCTTTCTTCATTCCTTCAGCGAAGCGAGTACATAGAGATGGGTTAATAGAACTAAATATGATGTCATCGACATATATTTGTACAAGAATAATATGACCTTTTATCTTTCAGAAAAATAATGTATTATCAATTTTGCCACGTTCAAAATTTTCAGAGATAAGAAAGGATGAGAGAGTGTCATACCAAGCATGAGGGGCTTGTTTAGAGATCCTTATCCAACTTATAAACATAATTTGGATGCTTAGGGTCATAAAACCCTGGAGGTTGTTCTACATAGACTTTTTCATTCAATTTTCCATTTAGGAACGCTGATTTTACATTCATTTGATACACAATGAAGTCTTTGTAAACTGCATAAGCTAAGAAGAGTTGAATTGCTTCGAGCCTAGTCACAGGGGCAAAGGTTTCATCATAGTCTATGCCTTCCTCTTGTCTGTATCCCTGAGCAACAAGTCGAGTCTTGTTGCGGGTTACAGTTCCATGTTCATCTAACTTGTTTCTAAACACCCATTTGGTGCCTATAACAGTTTTATCAGATGGTCTAGGAACAAGATTCCAAACTTTGTTGTGAGTGAACTTAGTCATCTCTTCTTGCATAGCGCTGACCCAGTTTGGATCTCTGAGGGCATCATCAGTCTTCTTTGTCTCTATTAATGAAATAAAGTTGACAAAGAGGCAGATATTACCTGAACTTCGTCGTGTCTGAATACCTGCATCGGGATCACCAAGAATTTGTTCTATGGGGTGATCTCTGGTCCATCGTTGAGCAGGAGCATAATCGCTCATTTCAAAGGTTGGATCAACAATAGGAATGTTCACTGATGAAGAAGCTTGAGGTTCATCAACTATCAACTGTTGAGTGTCGGACAGACCAATGTTTTCAGAGAGGTTTTCATACGAAGATTGATCTGATGGAGGAAGTGTGTTTAGTGGCTCCGCTGAAACCCATGAGTTGGATTCAGCGTTAGGAAGTATGATGTTTGGATCATCATCATCAGTAGGAGGATCTGTATGCTGATGGTTTGAGAAGAAGGGTTTTGTTTCTCTGTAGTGAGAAAACATCCAAGCATTTAATTCTTCATTGTCAGCGATTGGTTTAGAGTTCTTTGAGCGAGTTTCATCAAATGTGACATGAATTGTTTCTTCCACAGATTGTCTTCTTTTGTTGAAAACTCTGTAGGCTTTGGAGATAGAGAAATATCCAAGAAATATTCCATCATCCGCTTTTGGGTCGAACTTTCCAAGTTGATCTTTGTTGTTTAAAATAAAGCACTAACAACCAAATATATGAAGAAAGTTGATAGATGGTTTTCTTCCATGAAATAGTTCATAAGTTGTCTTTCCAAATCGCTTTACTATCAGCGATCGGTTTTGAGTAAAACATGCAGTGTTTACAGCTTCAGCCCAAAATTGAGTCGGGAGGTGAGAATCACTGAGCATTGATCTATCAGCTTCAATGATCATTTTGTTTCTTCTTTCAGAGACTCCGTTTTGCTGAGGTGTTCTTACTGAAGAGAAGTTATGAGAAATTCCCTTGTTCTCAAAGAAATTGTTCAGAGAACTGTTTTTGAATTCAGTTCCATGATCACTTCTTATTGAACGAACAGTAAGATTGTTCAGCACTTCCATCTTTTTAACAAAAGATATTAGTTCTTCTGGAGTATCACTCTTGCAGCGAAGAAAGATAACCCAGGTATAGCATGAGTATTCATCTACAATGACAAGTGTATATTTCTTTCCAGCTATTGATTGGATGTTGACAGGGCCAAACAAATCCATAAGCAAGAGTTGAAGACGACTTGTCACTAAGGAAACTTGTTTAGACTTGAAACTAGCTTTTGTCTGTTTTCCTTTTTCACATGCCGAGCAGTGAGATTCTTTAGCATATGAGTGCTGAGGAAGACCAGAACCAGTTCCTTAGATGAGAGAGAATTCAGGGTTTTGAAGTTTAGATGAGAGCGCCTTTTGTGCCATAGCCAGTTGACATCAGAGGAGGCTTTAGAAAGAAAACATATGTTTTCAGAGGTAGTAGAGTCCATATCTATTACATAGACATTTTCTTTACGATAACCACTGAGAGCAAGTTTTCATTTCTCATTCACCACTGAACATGCTTTCTTGGTAAAGCGAACTTCATAGTCTTTGTCACATAGCTGACTGATGCTCAGAAGATTGTGCTTCAGTCCATCTACATAAGCGACTCTTCTAAGGGTAGTTGTCCCATTGCTGAGGACACCAAACCCTCGGGTATATCCTTTTCCATTTCCACCAAAGGTCATAGAGGGACCTTTCTCTTCCTTGTATTCAGTGAGTAGGTCTTTTTGTCCAGTCATATGACGAGAACATCCACTATCAAGATACCAGATGCCCTTTGATCCCTGCAAACATAAGGAAGATTAAGCTTTGTTTGGTACCCACTTTTCAATGGGTCCTTTAGGGTTAGTGGAGATGGAAGGTTCAACAATCTTCACAGTAGATGAAGATTCAGCTTCAGTGGTAACCTTCACCTTGGTTAATTTCTTAACCTTAGTGGTATTCTTCACCTTGGTCGATTTTTTAGCTTTGATGACCTTCTCAGCCTTGGAGGCATTCATCTTCACTTTAGCTGTTTTATCAGCTTTAGTGGCAGTTGGACATTTGCTCGCAATATGGTCAGTAAATCCACAGTGATAGAATTTTCTATATTTGAATGTGGTTTTAGGACCAGAAGTGAAAGGTTTTGAGAATTTAAGATGAGCAGGTCTAGCTCTAAGAATGCTTTTAGCATGAGATCTGGGAGGAACTTTCATTTCTTCAGATCTCTTAGGCTTAAGATCAATCTTTAGCTTTGGAGGACAGAGATCAAAGATTTCTATCACAGAACTAGACGATTGATTCGCTAAAGATTTAGAAGGAACTTTCAGCTTTGATTTCTTGGAAGCCTTCTGAGGGTAAAGAATAGATTTTCCTTTATCTGCAGTCTTAGAACCTTTAGATATTTCCTCAGGGATGGTTTTAGAAGAAGATGAAGGATAAAACTGATTATAAGAAGTGTCAGAGATAGAAGAGACAAACGTTCCAAACTTAAGCATAGAATTGTCTTCTTTAGGCTCATCATGTGGTTTCCAAAAAACAAGACCAGTTCTATCACTGCCAGGAACTTGAGCATTTATAATCTCAGTGATCTTTGTTGAGGATTTGCACCATCCTTCAATAGTAGCCTTTTCTGCTTTTAGAGCAGCGATGGCTTGTTCGCGTTCAATGCTGATGATTTCGTTAACAATGACTTGATCTTTCAAACTTTCCTCTAAAAGAGTCAGTTCTCTGATCTTTTCATGACATTTCTCTAGCTGTTCAATTAAATCAACATTTTTGTTCTCAGCTAGAGTTTTGCCGTTTAGAGCATTGTATAGATCAACCGTCAGTACATCAACAGCGCGACTTCTCTCTTCTTCAGGTAGAGAGGGATTAGTAGAGATAGATACCTAAGATGATATATATCTCATAGAAGTTTTAGTTGGTTCTTCCACTTCTTCTTTAATCTCAGCCATGAGGCAGAGATTAGCGACTTCTTCTTCATCAGAACTTGATTCTTCTGATTCAGCCCAGTCGTGTTCTTCAGCGATGAGACCTTTACCTTTTCGCTAGTAGTTTTTCAACTTTTGATATTTTTCTTTCAACTTTAGGTATTTGTCATCGTTGGATCTTCTTGAGGTAGAAGGTTTGAAGACTTTCTTCGACCTGCACTCACTTGCAAAGTGTCCAATCTTTTCACAGTTAAAGCAAGTAGCAGTAGCCTTATCAACAGGGGTTGATTTTGGCTTGTCAGTGAGGGAGAGAGGCTTATTTCTTCGGAAATTGCTCTTTCTTGCAAATCTCTTAAAAGAGTTTGTCAAGAGTGCTAAGGACTCATCAAACTCTGAAAGATCAGTGTCTGATGGATCCTCAGTATCAGAATCTAACTCAGTGATAGTAAGAGTAGATCGCTGAAATGGAATTATCTCTGAAGAGACTAAAGCAACAGGAGTGCTTTTGGAGTCTTTAGAATCTTTTATAAGATTCTTCATCAAGAGATTTGATTGCTCATAGTTGAGCAATATTCCATATAAGGTGCTGAGAGAAAGAGAATTTAAGTCTTTTGTCAGCTTGAGACATATTGAATAACTGTCCCAGCATTCAGGAAGACATTCTAAGAATTTTGTTAGGACCTCAAAATTAGAATAGGTCCTACCAACGGTTCTTAGATCAATGATTAAGCAGTTAAACCGCTGATGAACATCAGAGAGAGATTCATTCTTACCAGCGATAAAACTTTTATATTGTCTTACCAAGTTAATCTTTCGAGTCTCTTGGATTTCAATGGTGCCTTCATATTGAACACATATGGTTTCCCACATTTCTTTAGAAGTTTTAAGATGCATGATGGAATGGAAAACTTCATCAGGCAGAGCCATAGAGATAATGGTCTTTGCCCTTGCAACGATACCAACCTTCTTTTTGTCTTCATCACTCCATTGTCTTATTTCCTTAACAGCATAGCGTTCAGGAATAAAAGGAGTGGTGGCCGTAGCTGGAACGACAGCTATGATTTGGACGGGTTCATAGGGTCCATTTTCTACGTATTCAGGTAAAGTGGGATCTGCACCTTCAAGAAATAGCATCATTCGATTCTTCCAGAGAGAAAAGTTATCTCTGCTAAATCGAGGAGGTTTAGAAAGTGAACCATTATCATAGTAGTTTGTGTTTGTGTTAAGTGCCATTTTGGAATAGCAAGGAAGAGAATAAAGCAAGATCTTGTTTATTTGATTAAACAATCTGCTCTGATACCACTTGTTGGTCCCGAAGGTGATTAACAAGTTCGTAGAAGAGGGGGTTGAATACAAACACATAATTTAAAAGTTTAATAAATTGTTTATTGATAAATCAAACACAATTTACAAGTCTGTTGCGGAATAACATTAAGTAGGACTCAATCTAAACAAACTTAAGAAACACTAAGATGGTTGCACAAGAATGTAGAGAATGGGGATTTGAGAAGTATAGAAAACAAGGGTTTCTATATGTTAGAAAGATGAAGGTTCAAGAGTTGAGCACACTCTCAGATGGAGAGGTAATCTTTCTATTTATACCATATGCATTAAATGCATGGCAGGGCACTTTACACGTGTCCTTCATTGATTGGCTTTGAGAGTCTGACATTGGGAGACATGCTTTCGGCCGTATCATGAACAGTGTAGTTGACAGAGTTGTACGAATTGTGGAAGAGGTATGTCCGTTCTGACACATCGTCCTGGGTGTGCAAGGAAAGACAAAAGAGACTTGAGACATAAGCTAAGTGATCATCGATCGCTGAATATCTCTTCCTTCAGAGATACAAAGAAGTTCAACTATCACTAAAGCTTTTCCTCAGGCTTCTTCGCGTATGAGCAGAGTCATCTTTGCTTCACTGATATCCGCATCAGGTCACTAGTAGACTTGTCTTTGTTCAGCAGCTTCGTCTTCGATTCAGCTATGAACATCTTGTTGACGCGAAACTTGTCTTCAGGGATTACGTTAACTGTTTACATCAGAAACCATCAGCAATAATTGAACAGACACAGTATGATCGCTGATAGTGAAACACTAATACATATAAATGTTTACAAGAAAGATCATCAGTGATAACTGAACATACTCAGTCTGATCGCTGATGGTGAAACACTAATACATATTAATAAACGTAATTTTCACTAAGTATAGAAGAGGGTCTTTATCAAATCACTGAGAGAGTTTGGATCAACATCCCTAAGTAAGGAATTCGCATGTAAAAGTAAATAACAAGGAATTCACATACAAGTACAAACTACACAGAATTCGCATCCACACATAAATTAGAATTCGCATGCAAGATATCGTCAGAATTCGCATTCAAAAATAATCAAAATTCGCATGAACTTTTCGTATACACAATTCGCATAACAAAGATATACGAAATCTGTACTTGAAATATTTTTACTCTTTGAGCAATTCGCATGCACCTTTATGTGAATTCAGGGAATTCGTATAACTCAGAGATACGAAATCCTATCTTTTCGCATGACACTCAGATGCGAAATCTGATCAATTCGCACAACAACTTATGTGAATTCTTGCCTTGTAAAGATTTTCTCTGAAAACTTTTCGTATAAGCAAATATTCGAATTCAAGCTTTTCGCATATACACTCGTACGAATTCTGAATGATTCGTAACACACACATATGCAAATTCAAGACATTTCGAATAACAGACATATGCGAAATCTATACTTGAATATTTTCATAATTCAAGCTTATGCGAAATCCTTTGATTATGCGAAATCCAATGGTTCTGCGAGTTCTTGAGGTGTTTTGCGAGTTCTTCAGATCTCGAAGAAAACACCCTCTGATATGCTCAAAAACACACGAAATCTTCGATTTTCATCCTGTAACTTCGACAATTTGTTCCCTAATACATCTAGAAACAAATTCGACCAACAAATTTCAACATGAATCACCCAAACTTATACATTGATCCTTTCACAGTGTTCGAACTCGTGGACTCAAAAATGAACAAAAACTCAAAAATGATGAAAAATTACAGTGCAAATCACCAACAAACTTATACAAGATCCATCTGCTACACTATTCGAACACAATATAATCAATAATAACTTGAATTACAAACAAAAATTAAAAAATTGATCCAAACTCTACGAAACAGTGTCGAACTCCATTTCTTGACAAAATTTCTTGATTTCACATTGTTACGAAACAGTGTCGAACGCCAAAAGCAATTGTTGATGGAGAAGGCGCAACTTTATTTCCATATAGCGTAGCAGCCAGCGCCACGTTTCGATTTAGAAAGATGCTGGTCAATGACCCAACAATCCCCCCCCCCCCAGCATCTGCTAGCACTAACAATATCTTCGCTAGAAGTCAATGGTTGTACAGCATGCCTTTGGCATTTAAATGCACTCCATGGGATTCGAACCCGTGACCTGCTCTGATACCACTTGTTAGGATCAAGCGCTTACCACTACGCTAAAAGCAATTGCTGATGGAGAAGGCGCAACTTTATTTCCATATAGCGTAGCAGCCAGCGCCACGTTTCGATTTAGAAAGATGTTGGTCAATGACCCAACACATCTAAGTCATCATGATCCCTAATCGAACTTGCAGGCTCTTTTGACATCCTAAGACCTTTAAGCGTTATAATATCACAATCCTTTCTAGGTTTCCTAGCAAGAGTTTTGAATCGCATATAAAGAGAAGGGAAGTCGTACCTTAAATAGAAGACTCTAAAAACCTCGAATAAACTAACTCGGTCCGAGATTTTGCAGGTTTTGGAAGCGATTCGTAGGGAGAATCAAAGGAAATATCTCCCTAAAAATATTTTCGAACACGTAAAAGGGAATGATCCGTTAAGCGTCTCTATTTATACGCTCAAGAGATGTCAGGTCGAATCGATCAATGATCGATACGTGTCCTATGCCCCTTCGTATGCATCGCTAGATCAGCGACACCTGTCTCCCCGGATGTCACGCACGCAATCGATGTCATTATGACGTCACACATGTCAGTTATCAACATCATTAGTCTAGTTGAAGGCGAACCGTTTCGGTTCGGAAGAGACTAGAACATCTCCCCAATTGACACGTTGTGAACCGCCAAATATTTTTTCGCCAATTTTTTTTAATTTTAAAATTTATAATTCAAACTTGCCGCCTCATTTCAAATTTTGGGGGAAAACTGTTTGGGTCAAAATCCATGACCACGACAAAAAACATTTATGACACATTTCTCACGGCCAACTTTACATTAAGATAAAAGACTGTTGACCATACATGTTTATAAATTATGGCGTCTCCTTCGGGAAGATAGGTCAAGAGTTAGAGACGACCTTCGATTATATGCTCGTCAAATCATACGACGGTCGTAAGATTCTTCACGACCATGACTATACTAGCGTACGACGAAGTGTTTTTGGTCTATTTAATGTAGAATCAATGCCCTTAAACACCAACGGCTATAACCGACAGAAGACATCAAGATCATTAAAGTCTCCAGCCGTTACTCGAAGAAATTAAAGAAACATTTATGCCGATCAAGACTATAAATATAGAGACTTCAATCTCATTCAGCCCAGATAAGCGGAAGGATACAAGCTCACTACGAAGAATTACCTCAATTTTCTCTCAAAGAATACACGAAGCTATATTAGAAAGCACGATCGAAGTATTTTATACACGACACACGATTGTTATTAACAATTAAGCTGATTTTTGCTTATAATGTAAACTATTGTAACCTCGACGTATAGTACACAAGGACATCGCCCCTGCTTGGCGACCATAGTGTATTGACGACTCTATTTGTCGTCCGCGGTTTTTTCCTCGTTGAGGTTTTTTCGCGTCATCAAATCTCTTGTCTCTTTATTTTTTACCTTCATCGCACGTTTTGTCGATCGATTTCTTTCTTTAGTTGTTAAAAGCTCCACATCAACCATAAGTTATCCTTTTGGACACATAGATACACCTAGAAGTTGTTATTTTTATTTTTATATTGCATAAATCAAGATATTTATCAATTTATTTACATAGCGAAGGATCGCGTGAGAAGTTGAGTTGATGATGAGATGTGAGAAGTGGATCTAAACAGTTGATCTCTTTTAATCTCAAGCCCTCCCATGAATTGCGGCTTAGAAGGGAATTGATCCAAATGCATCTCAGTACATCTCATCCTAATGTGCGTCCATTTCTCATCCTAATGTGCGTCCATTTCTCATCGAACGGTTGATAACCACTTTCTCACGCTTCTCACTGTTAACTCAACTTCTCACCAGAACCCAACCCATATTTACATACATTGTCGACTACTTTAAACATGCTAGCCTTGTCAAACTAGAGGGACTTAACAAAAGATCATATATGTGGAACCAGGAACGTTGCATTGCATGACCAACCGTTCAACTACGAGAGACTTGAATATTATAATCAAGGTCATGTCAAAAGGTGTTTCAATGTGAGATATGAAATAGGGTCTCTAAAAATTTTGGGATCCAATAATACATGTTTCAGTTTTTACCCATTTACTTTTTTAGACAATTTAGCGATTCCCGATTCAGGCTTCCGAGTCATGTTAGATAAATGATTTCGTTTAAGTCAATTTTATGTTTTACTTTGTCATTTTGAAATATTTTTGTTACTCTCTCACAATAATAGATTTTCCAACTTTCTCCAACGTACAATAATCACCATTGTAGCCTTTCAACCACTCATATGATTCCATTTTTCCCAAATATTTTATTCAATAATTATTCCATCATATACGAAAACCATCAATAGAGTTAGAAGTATTTAAGTGTTTATTTAACTATAAATATGTAGAACACATCACTTTTATAGTTCAAACATAGTTTTCACAATCATATTTTCAAAAGGGTAAGAAACCCCTAAAATCTCCAAAAATGTGAAGTTAGGTCAAAATAAGTTTCAAACAAGAAGTGTAAATAAGGAGATGATTAGAAGTCTAAAATGTTAGTTTGACATGTACAAAGTTTTAGAAAGTAAGGATGAACTCACAATAGGCGTTTGGTTAAAACCCTAGATGATGGAAGAGGAAGGATTCTTGAAACTTGCAACCATAAGATCTTCACACCAAATACTTGACAACCCTAGGAATAACCATAAATGAACTTAGGGCTTCCATTTATTGGAAATAAATGAAGAGAGATGGAGAAACTCACCTAGGGCACCAAACTTTTACACCAAACTTTTACATTTTGTTTTATTTTGTTACTCGTCGAATCAATCTATTGTTTTGTTATATGTGTAATAGGGCCTCCAAAAAAGATTGGAAGGGTCATGATTATAATGTAAAAACAATCCACTACTAGACAATTGACCATTTTCGGCGTACGAATCCGTAGGAAAACTTACTTTCCGACGGCATTTTCGGCGGATGGAGTGCCAGAAATCCGTGGGATTTGTTTTCTCCGTTTAACGCATTACTTAATTAAAAAAGTGATTAAGATTAACGTTCCAGTAGTTTTTCGATGGACATATCGGCCGAATTTTTTTTAACTTTTTATTTATTTATTTATTTATGAAATTGAATTAAATAAGTAAATAAATTTTCCGCCAGACCCTTCCGGCAGAAATATCTGCCAAAAAATTTATTTATTTAATTAATTAATTATTTTATTTATTTTAATTTTAAAAAAATAATTTAATATTTTCCGGTGAGCAGATATTCCGTCGGAAATAAGTCAGGAAAAAAAGGTTGTTTTTTTTTTATTTAAAAACGTGAAGCAATACTACTAAATATTATACATTAATATAATGCCCAATAAATCCATCCGGACAGAAATAGCAAATTAACAATTGTTCCAAACAACAAGTTAAATTGTTCCAACACAAGTTAAATTGTTCCAAACAGAATTAAAATTGTTTCAAAGCGAACAGATACTCAAAACATGTATGGCAGCGATTATGGCGGAAACTGTTGAGACTGACTGAGTTGCCTCACCAATGCAACCATCTCCTCGTACTATTTGACTCGTCTTTCATAATCCTCCTGCTGCTTCAGCTCTGCCTCCCCATGGATCTCATCTCGCTACATCAATTCCTGAACTTGGAACCTTAAGTTGTTTATTTCCTATAAAATAAAGAAGACCTTAGAATATTTAAATGAATTATAAATTAAATTGATAAACATCATTTAATGAAAGTGGTACACACCTGCCGGGAAAAAGACGCACCACCCGAGTGTTCTAGTCAAGATCAAATTGGGATCTTCGTGGTTCCCAAACCCAAATAAACGACCTTTTTTCGGTCCCCTAACAACCCGATGCCACAACAACTCTGTATCAGCTAGCGGATAATTTCTAGGGTTCTCCGAACCTATGGGTGAGGTCTGTCGCATACTCATCTTGTAGTTTTTACAAAATACTACAAGTCAATTTCGAACATAGGAGTTGTATATAGGACGTTTCTAACTAAGTTAAACAATCTTAATTTGTCCAAAAAATGCCAACCCAAACTAGATATGTATGTGTATATATATATATATATATATATATATATATATATATATATATGGGCAGGTTCAAACGAGAAGGTGGTCAATTTGCAAGAAGGCAAGAAGGATTATGAGCCACATAATCTGTTAATTAAAAAAATACTATAAATACAAAATAAAAATAATTTTAGAAATTAAGATAATTATCATTTAAAAATTAGGATAATTACCATTTTAAATTGGATAAATCTTTAAAAATCTAATTATATATTTTAAATTTATTTATTTTTATTTTTGATAAATTCATAATCTTTTTTATCAAATTTTATATTATTTTTTCTAGATACATTTTTGATAAAAAAATCATAATTTTCGTAAAATATCACATGTGATATTCACAATGAATTTATTATATTTTTCACAATTTTTTCTCTATTTTTTGAATCACATGTGATTAACTACATTTCACATATAATCCACTATGTGAATTTTTGTATATATCACATATGATAATATACGTCTAAATGCAAGTGATGCATAATCACATGTGATAACATTTACATCACCAAAAGATCAGTAAATATAACTATACGTAATCATATATGATTAACTAAAATATCTATAATTATCACATGTGATAATATGATATGTGATTAACTTCATTTAACATATAATCCACTATGTAAATTTTTGTACATATCACATATGATAATATACGCATGCATGTAAGTGATGCACAATCACATGTGATACAATTTACATCACTAAAAGATCAATAAATATAAATATATGTAATCATATATGATTAATTAAAATATCTACAATTATCACATGTGATAATATGATATGTGATATGCATAAAAAATCATGTAATAGATCATATGTTAAACGAATCTAATCACATGTTATTCAAAATGTAAACGTAGATAAAAAAAATGGTAAAAAAGATAATGAATTTATTGTAGATATCACATGTGATATTGATGAAACTTGTGAATTTTATTTATCAAAAGTGTATCTTCAAAAAAAATGATAAAAAAACTTAATAAAATAATTATGAATAAATTAAAATTAAAAATAAAAAAATCTCAAAGATATTACGAGATTTTCTAAGAATTTATCCAATTTAAAATAGTAATTATCTTAATTTTTAAAATTATTTTTCATTTTCTATTTATGATATTTTTTAATTAATGAAATATGTGACCCATATTCCTTCTCGCCTTCTCGCGAATTAGTTTACTTCTCGCATGATCCTCCCTCTATATATATATATATACACACACACTAAGATAGATAGTTACCCAATTATATTGTTTAAAGTTAAACAAAAACTATCTAGATATTCTAAAGTCTTACGATATAACAAACCTAATGTTTGTGTGACGCATAGCAACCCAAACTAGATATATAAGATAGCTATTTACCCAATTATAAAGTCTTATGGTATAATAATCCTCCAGAAAAGCGTAACATTTTAAACAAGAAAAAAAACCCGTGATTTTTCCAGCGGAACACCGTTTGACTTTCTTAATATACGCCGGAAGTCCGTCCAAGATTCAGAAATTTCGGTCGGTTTTGCCTATTTATTTAATTAATTAGTAGTGATCATTTGATGTGAAAAATAAATATATGTATGAGCATTGTCAAAAAGAACGCAAACACTTACGAGCAGAGAAGACTAAATACTATCCCAATAAAACAAAAAATAGAAGGCATTTATGTCATTGTAGTATACCAGCCACCTATTCAGAAATGTGATTTTAAGGTACGAACACCAAGTTTATCAGCAGCCTCAGTCCAGAACACACATAAACGGCAGATATCACTGCAAAACTGACGAACAAATCCGCTGGAAATTCTCCCGAAAACACGATTTCCGGCAGATTTGCCGGCCCAAAAACCTTCGCCAGAAACACTTTTTCACGCAGAATTTTTGGCGGATTGAATTTTTTCAGCGGATTGATCCGCAAGAAATCCGCCACAATATGTTTCCCAATTTTCTTAAATTCTTTGATTTAGTTAATTAGGGAGATTGAACTACGGCGAATTATCCATTTGTAGTTTAATTACTTTTATTTTTATTTTTTAGAAATTGAATTATCTTTTAAAAAATTAGTCAAATTACCAATGTTTTAAAAACCGGGTTGACCCCGGCCGGATCGGTTGAACCGGGAACCGGGGAAGAGACCGGGTCAATTGCGACCGGTTTGATGCCAATTTATGACCCGGATTGAACCGGTCGGTTCTATTAAAAAACCGGTTGAACCGGTCACAACGAACCGGGGTTAACCCGGTAAAAAAAGTTAAAAACCTATAGTCCAATAGGCAGTACGTATTAGCGATTAATTAGGCATTTAGCGTTATGTTTATGTGTGTTTATTTAATGTTTTTAGATTGATGTACAACTTGTTATTATGTGTTTTTTTTTAAGTTTTTGGATTAATGTAAAACTTGTTGTTATGTGTATTTTTAATGTTTTAACTTGTGGTCATCAAATTCTTCGTTTTATATATATATATATATATATATAGTGTTTGGTTCATTTGATAAATGATAAATATATGAGAAATAGAGAAGTAATCCTAACCATTCATATGGTCAAGATTGGATTTGACTAGTCAAATATTGCGGCTTTGACCGGTCAAAAGTTGCGGCTTTGACTGGTCAAAAGTTGCGGCTATCCCAAAAATAGAAGGACAATTTCGTAAATTTTACAAAACACACGGGTTGTGTTCATATATGAACATGTATAATTCACATATGAACTATATGTTCATATATGAACCAGTACAATTCACAACTGAACTCTTTTAACTGATTCATATATGAATCAGTTGAACTAACTAACAGATTCATATATGAATCTTTGTGATTCATATATGAATCTGTATGAATCACAAAGATTCATATATGAACCTTTGTGAATCACAAAATTCATATATGAATCTGTATGAATCACAAAGATTCATATATGAATCAATTGAACTAATTAACAGATTCATATATAAATCTTTGTGATTCATACAGATTCATATATGAACTCATCCCGTATATTTTACGAAATTACCCCTCTACCTTCTATAGACCACATAAGGAATTATCCGGTGCTTCGCGGTCAAAGCCGCAAATGTTGACCAAATGAATGGCTAAGATTACTTCTCTATTTCTCATATATTTACCATTTCTCAAATGAACCTCTCCCTATATATATATATATATATATATATATATATATATATATATATATGCAGGAAAATGAAAAATATATAGAAATTCTTGAAATCGGGTTGACCCGGTGATTGAACAGGTTGAACCGTGACCCGGTCACCACACCGGGTCAACCAAAAAACCGGTTTTTAAAACATTGCAAATTACCGGCAGATTACTTTAATTATTTAAATATTGTTTTTCAGTGAATTACTTACAAAAAAAATCAGGCGGATTATCCGCCACTAATAGCTGGAAATTGCCCGGTTCCAAAAAAATATATTTTATTTTTATTGATTTAAAATCCTGTAAAAATTTAAAAAAACTGCTAAAATTTGGAAACAAAATATCATATATTAATTAAAGTTCAATACAATTGTTCAAACGGAATAAATATAAAATGTTCACAACGAAAATTAAATTGTTCACTTATTAATGATCATAAGTGATAATATCAATATCACGTGTGATTTACACCAACATCGACTACATTATCATATGTGATTGCATATTATATATAATACAAACTGAATTGCATCTGAAAGCATTTCAATATCATCTTAATATTTTTCGACAGATATGTCGATTGATGGATTTCCTTCTTTGTCAAGATCGACGGTGGATCCATTGAAAATCCCAAACGTAAAAAACGACGGACGGAAGCAAGACTAGGAAATTGTCGATGCTAAGAAACTCAGTTGATCTCAAGGAGCACGAAACAAAAATGTGATAAGATCTCATCCCTTCAATTGGTTTGGAAAATATACAACTAAGAGGAGAGAACGGCAATAATTACAATCGACCAAAAAAATGTCACGGACCTCTTTGAAAACGCAATGCAACTCATTCCACGGTTCATGAAATCTTCGTCTTGTTATCACCTACTATAAAAGGCAATACCACCACCATAGTAATATCTCGACATAATACAACTTTGTTGAATATGTTGGGACACCAAAAATATGTACACTTGTATAGGAAAACTGGACACAAGAACACATAATTCGCTATTTTGAGAGGCCTCATGTTCATGAATGAATTGAGGGTTGTGCCGCCGATATGTTACTTAATGGATGTACAAAACGTAATACTTTCTTATTATTTTTATTGTTATCAAATGGTTAAATCGTCGGTATTAAGTGTATTTCATGTTGTGTTTAGCATGTCAATTAAGTTGTTGACGAGGATGTCAATTGTGGCTATCTTAGTGACAACCAAGAATCTGGAAAAGTAGCACGATTGTGCCAACACCACAAAGAAATCAGCACGACCATGCTAAATGAACAAAAAGTTTCCTGGTCTAAACATGATCGTGCATAGATAAAGAAAAAACTAGAACAACCGTGCCAATTCTGTTGGAAAATCAATATACATATTAATTTTAGTTGAATGCAGGGGAGGAACACAAGCCTTTCAACTGCAGGGCGGTCTTCATACGGTTTTTATCGATGTGTCATCTTTCACCAACGTTTAATATCGTCCTCTCTGTTTTTAGCCCGACTCCACCGTTTCGAGGGATTTTTAGAAGGGTTTTTTTGGTTGATTTCAAGGTTTTTTCACCAATTTCTAGAGATTTTTTTCGTTTTTTTCATTAATCTACATGTGAAACAAATTTGAACAAATTCAATCAAACAAGTAAACTTCATTGCCAAAAAAATCTATTTCTAATTGTTAATTGTCTAATGTCTATGTTCTATCAACAATTCAAACAAGTGAACAACCTAAAGAGTAAAGTCCTAAAGTAGACATTTCATATCATAGAGGCATAGAGATGCATCAAAAGAAATTAAAATCCAATCAAAGTAAGTAATCAAACAATTTCAAAACTCAAACAAGTAATGAGATTATGAGCAAATGAGCAATGACAATTTAAAATTAAAACTTGAATAAAATGAAAAAAAAAAAACTTAATTGTCTAATGTCTATGTTCTATCAACAATTCATACAAGTGAACAACCTAAAGAGTAAAGTCCTAAAGTAGACATTTACAAATTAAATCCAAATTAAACCTGTGATTTAGGGGCTCCAGATTTGTGAAATTTCATTCACCCATGAGTCATAGGGCTAAGTGGCTACACTACACTACACTACAGGCTACATTTTAACATTTACCCATAACATTTACTCAGATTTGGCAGACCATACTTCTGTTACTTACTCTAGTCTCTATTACAAATAACAAATTACAGAATACATATTTAATTCTTTAAATCCAAGACCAAGAGACAAGAACCGCAAGAAATCAAGAAGGCTTACTCGATTGCTCTTACTCCGCCCCTGTGTCTGTCAGTCTGTGTCTGAGTTTTATAGAATCGATGGTAAGAGCTCTCAAATGTTTTATCATTTCTCTCATGAAAACAAGGGGAAAGGAAGGCCACATAAATAAAAGAAAGCTATACAAAGTAAATTATCTAAACAAAGCAGCTTGCTATAAAGAGGGCCAAAAAGGAAGGAAAGATTGGGAGAGAAATAAGCAGTGAATATCTCAATTCCAATATTCCCCCTCAAGTTGGAGCGTGTAAATCCTTAACGCCCACCTTGTCAAGTAGAACTCTGAGTTGTTGTGTTCCCAATCCTTTGGTGAGAAGATCTGCGATTTGCCTTTTGGTATCGATAGCCATCGGTTTGATTTCCTTTGACTCCACTCTTTCTCGAACAATGTAACAATCCATTTCTATATGTTTGGTTCTTTCGTGAAAGACCGGATTGTTAGCAATATTCCTAGCCGCTTGGTTGTCACAAAATAGAGGTGTTGGTCCGTTTGGGACAATGTCCAATTCGCTTAAGAGCCATCTTAACCACAAGACCTCACTAACCGTGTGAGCCATAGAGCGGTATTCTGCTTCTGCGGAAGAACGTGAAACTACAGATTGCTTCTTGGTTCTCCAAGAGATCGGCGCACCACCAAGAAGGACTAAGTATCTTGTTCGTGATTTTCTAGAGAAAGGGCATCCAAGCCAGTCAGAGTCGCTGTAGGCTGTAAGACCACATCCACCTTCTCGAGGGAGGAGTATGCCCTGACCCGGTGTCCCCTTCAAATATCTTAATACTCTATGTACTGCGTCCAAATGGTCTTGTCTTGTATCGGCAACAAACTGACTCAAGACATTTACGGAGTACGCAATGTCGGGTCTGGTGGCCTGTAAGTATAGTAATCTTCCCACTATGCGACGGTATCGACTGGCATCAACTTTAGGCTCGGCACTGTCTTTGTCCAGCTTTAGGTTCTGTTCCATTGGGAAAGTACTCGGTCTGCATCCTTGTAAACCACAATCTTCCAAGATATCTAGAGTATATTTTCGTTGGCTTAGAACAATACCCTCAGAGGTGCGAGCAACTTCAATACCAAGGAAGTATTTTAAGCTTCCTAGATCTTTGATGCTGAACTCTTTGTTGAGTTTCTCTTTTGTGTCACGAATCTGTGGAAGATCATTGCCTGCTATTATCACATCGTCCACGTATATCAAGGCCGCCATAAAGCTGTCGTTTTGTTTAAAAAGAAAAAGAGAGTTGTCTGCCTTAGATTGTTTGAAACCGAGGGTAAGGAGGAACGTAGTGAACTTTTGATACCAATTGCGGGATGCTTGTTTCAGGCCATAAAGGGACTTTCTCAATCGGCATACTTTTGTCTCACCCTCCCTTGAAAACCCTTGTGGTATTTTCATGTAGATCGCCATGTAAGAAGGCGTTATTAACATCGAGTTGGTGGATCGTCCAATTCTTTTTAACTGCAACGGCAAGGAGTGTTCTTACGGTGACAATCTTGGCAACCGGGGCGAAAGTGTCATGGTAGTCCACTCCCTCCATTTGGGTAAAACCCTTGGCAACGAGACGCGCCTTGTATCGTTCCACTTCTCCACTTGGTTTATACTTTATTTTATAAACCCACTTCGAATCAATGGCCCGTTTTCCCTCTGGTAAGTTTTCGAGGGTCCACGTACCATTTTCTTCAAGTGCTCGAATTTCTTTCAGCATGGCTTCTTTCCATCTTTCATCCTGTACAGCTTGTCCAAAGTTTCTTGGCTCATCATTGGAGTTGATGGCCGCTAGGAAAGCCTTGTGAGATTTAGAAAATTTATTATATGAAACGAAGTTAGACAAGGGGTGTACCGTTGAGGATCCTTGAGTTGGCGCGGGATCAGCATGGTCTACCGATGGGGGGAGGTTGACGTGATATTCTCCAAGATGAACCGGCTGTGATCGGTTTCTCTTGGGTCTGGACGGTTCTGAAGGTGGGGCTTGTGCTTCATCATTATTCTGGTCCACATGTTCAACAGGTGACACGAGACTTGGTTCTTCATGTTGCAAAGGTTTGTTCAGATTTAAATTTTCACCTTCATCATTTTGTTGGGCTGCTCTATTTTCGTTAGGCCCAATGTCTCCTTCATCTTTATTTTCGGTTCCTTCAGTGCACCCTTTTTGACTTTGGCCTTCATCACAGTAAGCATTGTTTGGCCATTCAAAAACATCCAGCTCATCCTTTTCTTGCTCAAGATTACCAAAAGGGAATATTTCTTCATGACACTTTATGTCTCTAGAGACAATAATTTTCCCTGTTTCGATGTCCAGAACCTTGTATCCTTTCGTTCCTTGTGGATAGCCCAAAAGAACACCGGGCTTCCCCCTCATTTCGAGCTTGTCTCCTTTTGTATCGGTGTTCCAATAATACGTTAGGCAACCAAAAACCCTCATAAGATCGTAGTCGGGTTTTCGATTGTATAAAAGCTCGTAGGGTGTCTTGTTATTGATGACTTTAGAGGGAAGTCGGTTAATGATATAGGCTGCTGTCAACACACACTCTCCCCAAAATCTTTTGGGCAAGTTAGCTTCGAACCGTAGTGTTCGAGCAATTTAGAGTAAATGTCGGTGCTTTCGCTCGACAACCCCATTTTGTTGGGGGGTGTGAGGACAAGTTGTTTCAAGCAATATCCCTTGTTCTTCGTAAAAGTGAGCCATGGCATTCGATGTGAATTCACCTCCGTTGTCACACCTTATTCGTTTAATGTCCTTTCCAAATTGTGTTTTGACCATTTTATGAAAGAATTTTAAACTATCACTTGCTTGGTATTTGTGTTTTAAAAGAAATAACCAGACACTTCTACTATAATCGTCAACAATAGTAAGAAAATAACTTGCTCTCGTAGAAGAAGGTGTACGATATCTTCCCCAAATGTCGCAATGTAATAATTCAAAACATTCATTAGTCTTTGAAACACTAATTGGAAAAGGACTTCTAGTATGTTTCCCTTTAGAACAAGAGTCACAAACTTTATTAAAAGAAATACTTTGAAGAAAATCAATTGCTTTGAGCTTTTCGTTTGAGGCATGACCCAACCTTTTATGCCACGTGTCTCCGGTTGTCATCATGACTCGTCTTTCATTGTCGATCATCCCCATTCGGTATAGACCGCCATTACGCTTACCCGCACCAATCAAGTTCCTCGTTTTGAGCTTCTGCATGATACAGAAGTTAGGAAAAAAGGTTACGGAGCACTGAAGGTTATCGGTTAATCGTCCAACCGAGAGAAGATTACAATTAAAACTTGGTACGTAAAGAACATCTTTTATTCTTAGACCGCCCTTTAGAGTGCAATCTCCCTTCCCTTTTACGGGTATGGCGTCCCCATTGGGAATAATAACAGGTTGTTCGATTTTATTTACTGTTCTGGTTTCAAGGACTTCAATATCATGAGTAATATGTTCGGTCGCTCCCGAGTCTACTATCCACTCATCGTTTCGATAATGCTTACCTGCCATATTGACCATGTGGGGTGTGTCATTCTTGGGGCCACTGCTATCATCAGAAAAGTGGTCTAGAAGGATTTGATATTGATTATTTGTCAAACCTGGTATAGGACTTGAGTTAGCCACAACACATGATGCCTTTAGTTTGTTGTCTTCTCGTTTCCCTTTGTTACCCGGCCACCAATCCGGATATCCAATCTTCTTGAAGCAACCATTCTTGTTGTGTCCATCCTTATTACAAAAGTCGCAATGCTCAACCGCTTCTCTATGCTTCGGTTCCCTGGAAACATTTTTATCGCGCCGATTTGTGTCATGCCGGTTTGGCGCATAAGCTTTAAGGGCAATGGTTTCAGGTCCCGATCTTCTTTCAGCAGATATTAGCCTTTGACGTTCGTCTTCGGCCACAAGATGGTAGGCACTGCCCAAGTTGGGTGTAGGTTTTAAAGCAAGAATTTGAGTTTTAATAACAGAAAACTCACTGTCTAAGCCCATCAGAAACTGATATAGTTTCTCCTTGTCAAGGTGCTCACCCAACTTCTTTCCCATCTCGCAAATACATCCATCACAAGTACATCGAGGAGTTAGCTGTACCGTGTGAATCTCGTCCCACAGTCCGCGGAGTCGTGTGTAATAGGAGGAGACAGAAGCACCGTCTTGTTTGACGGTTGTAAGGGCTTGTTTCAATTCGTACGCCCTAGGCGCGCTCTCTTTTCCAAACCTATCGACGAGGTCGTTCCAGATTTCAAGGCTCGTGTTCGCGTACTTCACACTAGCCCTGATGTCTTTCTCCATAGTGGTGGTCAACCACCCCTTCACCATAGCATCTGCACGCATCCACGCCATGTAATCTGGGGCTGTTTTGTCGGGCTTCTTAAGGGTGCCATCAATGAGTCCGACCTTATTCTTTGCAAATAGAAAATTGAGCATTTTCTGCGACCAATCAGCGTAGTTGCTGTCGGTAAGACTGTCATTGACGTGAAGTTGTTTCGGATAGTCGGACGGGTGGACATAGAGCGGTGAGCTCGTATCCAGAACGCTTTCGTTCTTCGGGTTGGTTTTATTTTTGCCGTCAGTCATCCTTGATGAGGATGGGGCGGCAGTAGGGTTTCGTATTTTGATCTTAGGCCTGCTCTGATACCATTATAGAATCGATGGTAAGAGCTCTCAAATGTTTTATCATTTCTCTCATGAAAACAAAGGGAAAGGAAGGCCACATAAATAAAAGAAAGCTATACAAAGTAAATTATCTAAGCAAAGCAGGTTGCTAAAAAGAGGGCCAAAAAGGAAGGAAAGATTGGGAGAGAAATAAGCAGTGAATATCTCAATTCCAATAGAGTCGCCGTCGGCGGTCGGCCGGTTGAACGCCCGATAACTCTCTTCTCTCATCGGTCGCCAGTCGCCACTTGCTTGCAGAATGCAGGTGTTCGATACTTCGATTCGTGAGTTTTGATTTTCCAAGACCAAAAAACATAACTCAGACTTAGCGACGTGTGGAGGTGGACTGGAGTAATGGACTTATCTGCTGCTAGACTGGACTGACTTTGGATGGGGGGCCCAAATACAATTTTTTTTACACTACACATCAAATACAGCCTTGTTGGAAATTTTTAAACCACAGGCCAGGGCCTATAGGCCCTTATGACCCTCCGCCCCTGGTTGAATGGAAATTAAAGAAAGGTCTTTGACCTTCCACATTGAAATTATGTTCCAGATAACCGTTGCTTTCCATAGGTTATAAACATGTTATATATATATATATATATATATCTATATACATGAATGGAAAAGAAAATACTCGGTGAGTAAACGAGGGTATTAAAAGAAGGAAGTGGAGGTTCAAATTCAGGCATAAGTGTAAAGTCCGGCAGAACTCGATTCTGCTAAGAGTTGTTGTATCCTGGGAAATCGACGCACCGATTGGGGGCGACTCGGTTTTAAGGAAATCGTGTCTAACACGGGCCTCGACTCAATACTCGGGTTTATTTCCAATTGTTCTTTTAATTTAGTTTATAATTCTATTTTGGTGAAACAATTTTCCTACAATCTTAAAACCAAGTCGTTCTTCTTTCACCAGAAAGAGAATTCATAATCTGTTGGTTCGTCTGTCTTCATCATGAAACATAAACAAAAATGATCTACGAAAATAACATATCTTTTGGCTCCTTGAAGGTTAACTGATTTTCTTGAATATTCCAATAGTAGGAGTGGGTGTCTTTCTTAAATACAAAAATACTCATCTTCTTAAAGTCAAGCAATGGTGTTTTGTTTGCAAAAATAGTGATTGGAAAAAAAGGGAATCCATATATATATATATATATATATATATATATATATATATATATATATATATATAGGGGTTGTTTTATTTGCAACCCTTAAAAAGGTTGCAAACCTTGCAACCCAAATCTTAACCGTCGGATTCATGATCAATATCCTTTTTAAAAATATCCTTCCACTATATATATATATATATATAGGCCAAGGCTAATTTGCAACCCATGTAAATCTTGCAACCCATGCAACCTACATCTTAACCATTGGATCAATGATAAGCGGTTATTTTATTTTTATTTTTTTGTTTTTTTAATTGAAAATATTGGACCCACATCTATGGTAACCGTCGATCATGAATTCAACGGTCAAGATGTGGGTTGCATAGGTTGTAAGATTTACATGGGTTTTAAATTAAACTACCCCTATATATAGGGTCAGGTTCAAGGGAAAACCTCAAAAAAACGGAAAACTGAGGAACACCTTGGTAGCCTTCCATTTGGACTGTATGCACGTGTGTGCATACAAGTAATTTGTAACATGCACACGTGTATATGCACAAGTGCATTATGCACTTGTGCATAAAAACCAAAAAAACAACATAATTACCTGTATGCACAAGTGCATACCGTCCAGATGGAAGGCTACCAGAGTGTTCTTCAGTTTTCCGGTTTTTTGAGGTTTTCCCTTGAACCTCCGTCTATATATATACATATACATATATATATATTGTGTCTTTAAATAGCGTTTTTGGGGTTTCTCATGCATAACTTGGAGGGGGGGGGGAGGGGGGGGGGGAATCTTTCTGCTAACTTCAATTAGGTATAGGAAAAAAAGAAGGAAAAATTGTTGGTGATTTTAATGTCATCAAACATTTTAGTGTAATTGTGATTAATTTGAGATCGATTAAGACGATAAGGTAAACATACGTAAGTTAGAAGGTGCGGAGTGCACACTTACAAATGTTACCTTTATTATCTTAAGAGGGGTTGAAGTTCTAAAGTACTTAAAATTTTATTTAAGTCGTGTTTTAGAAATTATAAAGGATATCGCTAAAATCTAAAAGCTATCGCTGAAAATCGGAAGGCTATCGCTGATAGGTGATAGCCGGTCGCTGATAGCTTATTATTGTCGTTGATAGCTTATAGAATTCGGTTATAACTACTTTTTAATCTTATCCATTTGTAGTTATAACCGCCAATAACCGCCTAACCGCCACGTCGATCTCCTATATAAACATGTAATGTGAGAATTTGAGGATATACAAAAATCTCTTTTCACAACCTTTGAAAAAGAGAGAAATCTTAAGAATTATCCCAATACAAAGTTCGTGAACTCAAGGCTTATAGGATCGAATTGTTGTATTTGGAAAGTGCTTTCCAACACGATTCTTAAGTTTATCCGGTCTCGATACCATCTCGAAGTTACACAATTCCTAACATTCAAATACAACAATTTCTAATTAATTAACAATGGCGAATCGAGAGGAGTCCATTCGCGATATGACTTCGAAGTTTGGCAAACTAGAGAAATTTCAAGGAAACGACTTTCGTCGGTGGTAAAAGAAGATGCACTTCCTTCTCACCACTTTGAAGGTCGTGTATGTTCTTAGCACCCCGATGCCCGAGATTCTTGATGATTCAACTCTGGAGGCGGTCCGACGTAGAAACAAGTGGGAGAATGATGACTACATATGCCGTGGGCATATTCTTAACGGTATGTCTGATGTTTTATTTGATATTTACCAGAATATAGAAACATCCAAGGAATTATGGGATGTTTTGGAATCGAAATACACGGCCGAGGATGCTTCGAGTAAGAAGTTCCTCGTAAGTAATTTTAACAATTACAAGATGATCGATTCCAGGCCCATTATGGAGCAATACAACGAATTGCTCCGGATCCTTGGTCAATTTACTCAACACCATATGAATATGGATGAGTCCATATCGGTTTCGAGTATAATTGACAAGTTGCCACCATCACGGAAAGATTTCAAACACACACTTAAACACAAAAAGGAAGAACTTTCTTTGGTGCAACTTGGCAGCCACTTACGTATTGAGGAATCATTACGTGTTCAAAGAAGTGGTAAGACCAAGGATAAGGATGTCCCAAGTTCATCCAATGTCAACATGGTTGAGGAGCATAAGAACACGACCAAAAGGAAGTTCGACAAAGGTAAAAAGCGGATGTTCGACAACCCCAAACACGGACCCAACAAAAAGTCGAAAATGACTTGTTGGATTTGTGGTCGAACCGGACATTTCAAATGAGATTGTCGAGTTCGTAAAGGAAACAAGAATGGAGCGAGTACGAGTGGGGCGGGACAAGGGTCGAACGACCAAATCCCAAATCAAGGTCAAAATTCGATCTTTTCTTATAATTCAAGTGAGAATTATGTACCACTAATTTCCTATGCATTTTATGTACAGGATGATGATATCGCATGGTGGATAGACTCGTTTACCACGAGTCACGTGTGCAAGGATAAAAAATGGTTTAAGAAGTTCGAACCGGTGGAAGATGGATTGGTCTTGCATAGGGCAACGAGTCTAGTGCTCCAATCTTGGGTCGTGGTCGTGTGGATCTTACTTTTAGCTCTGGGAATTTATTAACTCTTAATAATGTTTTATTTGTACCGAAAATCCGGAAGAATCTAGTCTCCGGTAGTATGTTGAACAAGTTGGGTTACAAACAAGTATTCGAAAGCGATAAGTATACCTTATCGCGACGTGGTGTGTTTGTTGGATTTGGATATTTGAATTCTGGTATGTTTATGTTGAATCTAATTAATAAATTTGTTTGTGATAATTATGTATGTTTGGTTGAGAATAAAAATTCCTTTTTGTGGCATGTCAGACTTGGACATGTGCATTATAAAAGAATGCATGAAATGTCCAAGGATGGCATGATTCCTTCCTTTGATTTAAATATTGAAAAATCACACGCCAACCTTTTCCTAAAATTAAAAGATCATCTATGGTTTTAGATTTAATCCATAGTGATATGTGTGATTTGCATGCGACTACTTCACTTGGAAATAAAAAGTATTTTGCTACATTTATAGACGACGCTTCGAGATTTTGTTACGTTTTTCTACTTCATTTGAAAGATGAAGTTTTAGAAAAATTTAAAATTTATAAAACCGAAGTGGAATTGCATCAAAATATTTTAATTAAAAAGTTAAGAACCGATAGAGGCGGTGAATATTTCGATCCTCTATTTTTCCAGTCTGTTGGAATTATTCACGAGACCACGACACCGTACACACCTCAACAAAACGGTGTTGCGGAACGGAAAAATTGAGTTTTGAAAGAAATGGTTAACTCGGTGTTATCCTACTCCGGTCTTAGTGACGGATTTTAGGGTGAAGCCATGTTGACGGCTTGTTACGTTTTAAACCGGGTACCAAACAAAAGGAGTAAGATGACACCTTATGAACTTTGGTTCAAGAAGAAACCAAACTTGAATTATTTACGAGTTTGGGGATGCCGAGCCGTGGTAAGATTACCGGATCCCAAAAGGAAGACATTGGGAGAAAGAGGAATCGATTGTATATTAATCGGATATGCCGACCATTCTAAGGCATATCGGTTCTATGTCATCGAACCCAACGATTCTGTTTCGGTTAATACCGTAATAGAATCGAGAGATGCCATTTTCGATGAGAATCAATTTACTTCGATACCGAGACCAAAAGACATGATTCCAAGTACGAGTGGAATCAAAGATAGTGGAAAAGAAAAGGAAACTCCTTTGGAATTTCTCGAGCTTTGAAGAAGTAAACGAGGACGGATTGAGAAATCTTTTGGTCCCGACTTTCAACTGTACTTAGTTAAAGGTTCAAGAGATGAAATTGGATCTCAATATGCTTATTGTTATAGCATAGAGGAAGATCCAAGAACCTATGATGAGGCTATGAAGTCTCAAGATGTTGCCTTTTGGAAGGAGGCAATAAATGATGAGATGGAGTCTATCATGGGTAATAACACGTGGGTGTTGGCCGACTTACCACCGGGTTGCAAACTATTGGGTTGCAAATGAATTTTCAAGAAAAAAATGAAAGTTGATAGTTCTATCGATAAGTTTAAAGCTCGGTTGGTAATACAAGGTTTTCGGCAAAAAGAAGGCATCGATTATTTCGATACCTACGCACCGGTTGCTCGAATCTCCACTATTCGATTATTAATAGCATTGGCGGCTATTAATAACTTGGTAATTCACCAAATGGATGTCAAGACCGCATTCCTTAACGATGATTTAAAGGAGGAGGTTTACATGAAGCAACCGGAAGGCTTTGTGATGCCAGGGAATGAACATAAAGTGTGTAAATTAATTAAATCACTTTATGGTTTGAAACAAGCCCCAAAACAGTGGCATCAAAAGTTTGATGAAGTTGTTTTGTCTTATGGTTTTCGTTTAAATCAATCGGACAAATGTGTGTATAGCAAATTTGATGATTCCGATAGAGGCGTCATAATTTGTTTATATGTAGACGACATGTTAATCTTTGGCACGGACCAAAGACAAGTCGACTTGACAAAAGAATTTTTGTCATCCCAATTCTCGATGAAGGATTTGGGGGAGGTCGAAGCGATCCTTAGAATAAGAATTAAACGGGAGAACAAAGGTTTGGCCATAACACAATCTCACTATGTAGAGAAAGTGTTAAAGAAGTTTAACATGTTGAATTGCTCCCCCCGTAAGTACTCCGTTGGATCCAAGTGAGAAGCTTATGCCCAACGAGGGTGAAGCGGTTTCACAATTAGAATACTCTAAAGCAATCGGATGCTTGATGTATGCAATGACAAGTACACGCCCGGATATTGCCTATGTCGTTGGTAGGTTGAGTCAGTTTACTAGTAGACCGAGTGCTCATCATTGGCAAGCGGTAAGAAGAGTATTCAAGTACTTTAAGGGAACCATGAATTATGGTATCACTTATATCGGATTTCCTTCGGTAATCGAAGGCTACACGGATGCGAGTTGGATATCCAATGTAGAGGATCATTCTTCTACTAGTGGATGGGCATTTTTTCTCGGTGGAGGTGCCATTTCTTGGGCCTCAAAGAAACAAACTTGCATCACAAATTCCACCATGGAATCTGAATTTGTGGCCTTGGCGGCCGCCGGTAAAGAGGCGGAGTGGATAAGGAATTTAATATACGAGATTCCTTTGTGGCCGAAACCGATATCACCGATTTGTATTCATTGTGATAGTGCTGCAACCTTGGCTAAGGCATATAGCCAAGTATATAATGGAAAGTCAAGGCATTTGTGAGTAAGACATAGCATGGTTAGAGAATTAATCATGCATGGGGTGATATCCGTAGAATTCGTTAGAACTCATAATAATTTAGCCGACCATTTAACAAAGGGGTTGGCTAGGGACTTAGTGCACAAGTCTGTGATCGGGATGGGTTTAAAGTCCATATAAATATTTATTAATAAGATACCCAATTCCCCTTTAATACAACGTTAAAGGTTGAATTCAATGTGGAAGGCTTATTAATAAAATTAAAGCATATGATAATACCATCCCAAGGTATGTGCTTAGACCTACAAGTGCTGTAAGGTTGAAAAATTATTTCTTAATGATTCTTTTGAAAAATTGCATATGCAGGTGCAAGACATAAAAGAATCACCTAAGTGGACGCGAAGTGTGGCCGCTTCAAGAAAGTTTTCGACTTGGCTTTCTATACGTTCATGAATGGATAAGGACGCAAGGCCTCTACAAATGTGTCAAGTGTGTTATCTAGATTTGTACGAACATATGTGTATATTATCTTCATGTATTAAAATTGGTTGATGGGTTCAATTCTTAGAACACCCCGATTCTCGAATATTTGGAATGTGTAATATACTAAAATGAAAATTCAATCTTCGTGACATTTTCATTTATGCATTTGTTTGAATTTTACATGTTTATGATTGAATAGTGAATCAAAGGATTACACTAAAATGGGGGAGGAATGTTGGTGATTTTAGTGTCATCAAACATTTTGGTGTAATTGTGATTTACTTGAGATCGATTAAGACGATAAGGTAAACATACGTAAGTTAGAAGGTGCAAAGTGCACACTTACAAATGTTACCTTTATTATCTTAAGAGGGGTTGAAGTTCTAAAGGACTTATAAATTTATTTAAGTCGTGTTTTAGAAATTATAAAGGCTATCGCTAAAATCTAAAAGCTATCGCTGAAAATCGGAAGGCTATCGCTGGTAGGTTATAGCCGGTCGCTGATAGCTTATTATTGTCGTTGATAGCTTATAGAATTCGGTTATAACTACTTTTTAATCTTATCCATTTGTAGTTATAACCGCCTAACCGCCACGTCGATCTCCTATATAAACATGTAATGTGAGAATCTGAGGATATACAAAAATCTCTTTTCATAGCCTTTGAAAAAGAGAGAAATCTTAAGAATTATCCCAATACAAAGTTCGTGAACTCAAGGCTTATAGGGTCGAATTGTTGTATTTGGAAAGTGCTTTCCAACACGATTCTTAAGTTTATCCGGTCTCGATACCATCTCGAAGTTACACAATTCCTAACAAAAATAAAATAGATAAATGGTTGGTTTGCTTGTTGTCTCAGAAACAAGAACCATTTTTTTCCTCATTTACGTTTGTGTTTATCGTTATAGAAATATAGTTCAAAACTATTTATGTCTTCTTACTTTATATAAAGACTTTGCTTCATTTCCTCACTTGACTTGAGTAAAAGGAAAAAAAATATATTGTTGCCTGTATTTTAGAATAGGAAAAGAAAGGAATTATTTACTTTTTCCATTGTCATCAAATAAGGAAATCACTTGGTCTTTGGTTGAAAAAATAATGATAATAATAACTTTGTTTATACTTTGTGGTTGTTGTTTGCTTTGTGGCTAGATAAAAAGCAACAAGATTCCTTTTCCTCTTGAAGCTAATGTATCTATTTTATTGGGACTTCCAATATGTTTTCTTTTCTTCATTTCATATATGTTAATATGTATGGAAAGAGGCTTGTTCTTTCCCTTGTAAGGTTCTGTTTACTTGTTGCTGTTATTTCTTATTAAAAAAATGTGTACGACACGTGGATTCTGATAAACAAAAGAGGACAAACCTTTTGATACTACATGTGGATTCCGAAGGAAAAAAATTTGTTCCTTTATAAGACATGAGACTCCGGATTTTTGGGTACTACAGTCAAAGTAAGAGTTTCTATTTTGGTGTCTTCAATCAAAGACAAATTTGGTTTTGTTTCCTGCAATCAATATAGAAACCAGATTTTCCCATACAGGTTTTGTTGCTTTGACCAATAATAGGAAATATGGATTTCCTTCTTGGGGAAAAACTATGTATTTTTAAGCACCTTTAGGTTTTGTTGTGCAAACAAGATTAAAGGGAAATTCTAGATATTGTTGCTTGCAATAACCTTTGGGTTTTGCATAGTGGCATGCAAGCCCAGCATCTCTTTTCTGTTTCTTTGATAATCTAGCAAGATTTTTGAACCATACTAGATATTGTTGAATCTTGATCTTTCAAGTCCAAAGGTATTAGTTTATCAATATACATGTGTTGTCTTGATTCGTCATATTATTTTATGCCACATACTATTGAATATTTATACAAGTTTCGAATAGTAAAATTTTGCGGATGAAAGATTTACTCTATAAGATAATGATTAATTAACTATGCATGCTCGTGGTATGATGTTCGAAGATATGACAAAAGTATCAGGTTCTTCCGGAGATGTCAATGGAGTTTCCATTTGAATGTTGTAACACCCGTAATTTTCGGTAAGTAAAGGTCACCCGGACGTTTTTACAACTTGGAAATGGTGGGATTTATGTTGGGAAAGCATACCTTAAAATCCCTAAGAGTATCGGGAGTGTTGGCATTGAAAAAGTCGGGTTTCTGGGCTTGGAAAGGGTCCGACGACTATGACAATGTCATAGTTGCACGGTCATAGTCGCACAAGTTGGAGCACCCATGGTACACTTGGTGCGACTATGACACGCGACAATGACCGTGTCATAGTCGTGTGTCATTGTAGCACAAAGTGTGCAGGCTGCTGTCAAATACGAAATTTCAGCTTTCTTTCATTCCTCACTTTTCATTTCTTCTCCTTTCCTCTCCAGACTCTCCCAAGACCTAACCAAACTCATCTATGGTGATTTTGGGGCATTGAATGCACAAAACCTCAAGTCTTGAAGTGTTATTACTCCATCTAGTTGAAGGAAGGAAGCTAGCAGTCAAGAAGTCATCATCTCCATCTCCAACCTCAAACTTCATTTAGGGTTTTCTAGGTTTTTACCAAAACCTAAGTGGTAAGTTCATCCTCCTAGGTTCTAAACTTGGTTATAAGTTATAAATGTTTCATTGATGATTTCCTAGTGATTGGTTTCTCAAATTTTGGATTTTATGATTTTGGAGAAATTAGGTCAAAATTAGGGTTTTGGCCAAATTGGGAATTTTGATGTAAAATGTTTGAGGAACGATTCTAAATGGATTTAATATGATTATTTATGGTTGAAACTTGTGGATATAGGTTTTGGAAGGATTTTCTTGTAGATTCAAGTTTCTCCAAGGAAGCTCAAGTTGAGGTAAAATCTAGATTTAGCCTAAATCTAGCAATATGAGTTCAAGTTGGTTTGTGAAAACGGTGTACATGCCAAAATGTAAAATTTTAAATGTTTATATGTTTTACATGAAATTATCAACTGTTAAGTTATTTGATGTGTTTGGATTATTCGAAGTGTTTAACTTTATAAACTTTGTAAAACATCCACATTGGGGATTTTGGGCATTTTGACAAATAAATCACAAGTATTTGTGTTTTAATGAGTTATTCTGTGGAAGTAGATATTTTGAGTATAAATGTACATTTATTGTGTGTTTTGGAGAAATGATTGATTTTGTGTTATTGACGTTTTTGAAAGAATAAATGGTATGGACTCATTTGGAAAATGATTTGTCCCAATCTAAATTGTGTTGGAGTTATTCATGTATTTTGGTGTACGTGTTTGCATAAACATTGGTCGATTGCGTTTTATTTCGTTTTGTGGATTTTAGCATATGGTCATTTGATTGGTTGAGCTTATGGCTCGGTTTTCGTCTTTGACGGGTCTTGGGGACATTCGTCCTGTGTTAATAACTTAAGTGGAGCTTTGGGGGTGAGTTGCATTTATCGCACTTTATTTTGGAGAATACATGTTTTGAGTGTGTGTGTCATTCACTTGGAGTCATGTATTTTAAACTGTCATGCAATGGATCCAAAGGCATAGAGTTCGGCTTTATTGTGCAAATGGGGATAGGATCCCCGAATCATGATTTGGAAATATGCATTGGTGATACGATGTAATTTCTAAATGAACAAGTGTGTCCAGGATGGTGAGATCCCAAGGTAAAGACCTGGATAGGGTTGAACTTGGTGATTCTTTGGGCTAAAGACTTGGATAGAGTTGAACCCACATTTGCACCGAACTAAAGACTTGGATAGAGTTGATGTTCTAACGACTAAAGACCTGGATAGGGTTGATGTCTACCTTGACTAAATACTTGGATAGAGTTGATGCCAATGGTTGTCCATCCTTGAAAACATGCTTATAACATGGATATGTGGCTTAACTTTGTGCGCCCGCCACATTATATGGAATCGGGTCTCCCCCGTCACCGAAAGGTGTTGTTTTGGGTATTGTATTTTAGTATCCATGTTTTCTGTGACGTTTAATATATATATATATATATATATATATATATATGGATTTTTATCCATGATTTATGGGTTAAGTATTATCCCCCACCCGTGTTTTAGGTGTTTCAGAAATAAAGTTTTATCTGTGCTTTATAGATTAGGAGTTCAATTTCTATTCACGTTTTGAGTAAGTTTTGGGTTGAATTACTTTACGAAGGAATGTCTATGTTGGGTACTTGTCTTTACAAATGTGTGTTACTGGAAAACGAGTCGTTTAATATTTAAAGTAAATCATTTTGAAAGATTATGATTTGAACTGCATTCTTTCCTTTTAACAAATATATTTATTCATATTGAAAACTCTTGAACTCACTAGGCGTTAGTCTAACCTTTTTATTTGTCGGCATGTGCATCAGGTTTCGGTTGAGGAATGGTACTAGCGTTATTGTGAAGAGATGAGTGCTAGTTGCGTGCACGATTGAAAATAGCTTGGAGAAGTCTTCCGCATTAGTTTTGAGAAGAGCAACTTGTATTGGGTATAAGTAGCACCTGACTTCGGTTTAGTCCTTGCTTAATATTGAAGTTATAATTGTTAAGGTTAATTATATAATTTTTATATTGAGTTTTGATTTGTATGAAGAAGTTTGTCTTTTATTTGATGTCATATCAAAAAAAAATTATTAGTTGCTCTTACCAAATCTAAGGGTGTCACAAGTTAGTATCAGAGCTTAAGTTTGAGAGAATTAGGTGTTGATTTTGGATGCCTAGACTCAAACAAGCGTTATTTTAATTTATTGAAAGTGAAATTGCACCATTAGGCACCTTAAGATAGGATATTTTAAGGTTGATAGAATCCCTAGAAAACGGGAAACTCTTCGAGGGTAGCAAGGATGATCATGTACGGTACGTTCATAATTGCACTTGGCCAGTGTTTTGATGAACCTACATGCTACATGTGTATGCTTGAACTGCCTTGGGGTGATGACCGTTGGGGTAGTGAAAAAGTTTCTAAGCGAGCAACCGATAGAAGAGTTGATGTTTATAGCATTATCGTTCTGGGTGATGGTTATGCTAGATGAGTACATTAAGCTGATCGTTTTGGGTCAAAGCCATTGGTTGAATTAGAACCATAGGCTTATTGAATCTGCCTTACTTCAAGAAGAAATTGTAAGGTGACTATGACAATAGGGAGACCCGATTCCATATAATGTGGCGGGCGCACAAAGTTAAGCCACATATCCATGTTATATATATATATATAGATTATATAGATTTGTATCCATGATTTATGGGTTAAGTACAAGGTTCTAAATGGCGTGAGGCGTGGTGTGGCGGCGAGGTCAAGCCTCTAGTTTTACAAGTTATGGCAAGGCCATGGCATTTTCCAAGGCGTGGCTTAAGGCGGCAAATTTGTATATAATTTATATGCATGTATGTGTATGTGTGTGTTTTTATCAATGTCTTGAACAAAAATGAACAAGTTATTAACAATTTACATTCATATAAAACAATAAACAAAAGAATTTCTAAATTATAATCGAAACTAATGGGTAAATTCCAATCGAATTTCGAAATACACAAATTCGAAGAATCGAAAGTACACAAATTTGTAACGCCATAACGCGCCATGGCGGGGCATGGCGCGCCATAACGAGCTCGGCGTCGAGAATTTGTAACGCCATAACGCGCCATGGCGTGCCATGGCGAGCCATAACGAGCTCGACGCCTTATCTCGACGCCAAGGGGTAAAACGTGGCGGCAAGGCCACGCCTCGACGCCATGGCGGCGGTGCCAAGGCGCATTTTTTAGAACCTTGGTTAAGTATTATGCCCCAGCCGTGTTTTTGATGTTTCGGGAAATAAAGTTTTATCCACGCTTTATAGATTGGGAATTCAATTTCTATTCACGTTTTGAGTAAGTTTTTGGTTGATTTTACTTTACGAAGGAATGTCTATGTTGGGTACTTGTCTTTAAAAATGTGTGTTATTGGAAAACGAGTCGTTTAATATTTAAAGTAAATCATTTTGAAAGATTATGATTTGAAGTGCATTCTTTCCTTTTAACAAATATATTTATTCATATTGAAAACTCTTGAACTCACTAGGCGTTAGCCTAACCTTTTTATTTGTCGGCATGTGCATCAGGTTTCGGTTGAGGAATGGTACTAGCGTTATTGTGAAGAGATGAGTGCTAGTGCGTGGATGAGTGAAAATAGCTTGGAGAAGTCTTCCGCATTAGTTTTGAGAAGAGCAACTTGTATTGGGGATAAGTAGCACCCGACTTCAGTTTAGTCCTTGCTTAATACTGAAGTTATAATTGTTGGGGCTGATTATAGAATTTTTACATTGAGTTTGGATGTGTAGGAAGAAGTTTGTCTTTCATTTGATGTGATATCGAAAATTTTTATTAATTGTTTTTACCAAATCTGAGGGTGTCACAAATGTTACCTCGTTGCAAATTACATGTGGTCTTTTCTTTTATGTATTAGGTATTGGAAGAATACAAAGAAAAAAAAATATAAATCTCTAGTAACCATCTTTTTATTTGCTCAAAAAAAACCATTTACGATGGAATTAGTTTGGTTTTTCAACATATGTTGAATTGCTTATACAAAGAGGTGTAACTTCAAGATTTCTTTAAATTTCCGTTATGGTAAATGTTTATGTTAAAATTCGAGTAAAGTCGAATTATAGAATATTGTGGGGTTGTCAATTTGAAAACCTATCAATTTTGATTCCACGTGTATTTTAAGAATCTTCATTTGTTCACCTTTTGAGGAGTTGACGGAAAAAAAATACATCTAGGAAGATAAACACGATATCTCATAATACGTCTTGAAACATGATGTTGGGAAATGATTCCCACATGAGGTAAAATAAGAGTTGGATACTCGCTCTTGGGTACATGGAAGAATGGAAAACCGTAGTGTTTTAGGTCGCATTGTGAATTAGTTGATGAGTTTATCTTCTAACTCCTTATGTCTAAACACTAATTTGAAGTATGCCTCATACATCGATTGATTTGATTTTGGTTTAATGGGGATAATTGTCACATGTGGTGTTAAGATCAAAGTGACTTTACACAGTCATTCCTTCATATAAAGGGAAATAAATTGTTAAGAATGAGTCTTTGAGCTTTGTTAACAGTGCCCATAATTGTGGGGAAGTGTCATGAAGAGTTCTATAAGAA
Source organism: Arctium minus (assembly GCA_954870635.1). Lineage (NCBI taxonomy): Eukaryota > Viridiplantae > Streptophyta > Magnoliopsida > Asterales > Asteraceae > Arctium > Arctium minus. Next base: position 35,512,211 of record OX941080.1, on the reverse strand, counting down.
CAATTATAACATATGATGACTATTTAAGTCGTATGAGTCAAACCAAATGATAAGGTTATAGAATTTTATTATATACAAGCAAGATGTAGATCACTAGTTTACTATGATAAAGTGATCATGGTAGTAAATATGTTGATTCATTAAGCAACACTGCATATATATCTCAGGTAGTAGAATAAGACAACTCAAATGTTGTGATGCTAAGAAGTGAGAAATAGGCACTTGTTATTGGCTTGTAACTTCTAAAAGCGTACATACGAGAAAGAAAATCGAGAAATGGAAAGATTGAATACCTCGAAATGGGGGGGTGTCTTGCCAAGAAATGATAATCAGTATGAAAATTATTGACTATGTTCCATTGTCTATGCAACCAGAGTAATGCTACTAATTCCACATGCATTCATAGTAATGCTACTGATTCCATGCTCAAAGAATGTTTTGTGCATATCCAATAATTTTGGATCAAAATCGTTAAAAGACATTTACATAAGAGCAAATGTTGCAAACTTGTATTATTAAGTGTATGACTTAAATCAAGTCTAATGCAAGGGCATCGAAAGTTTGACAGATATGATAAACTGGGGATTTAAATATCAACTTATCACAAGTCTGTGTTGACGATATATTTATCATTGAAGATGGCTATAGGCACGAGAAATAAAATATAACAACTAGGATCCTTGAAATGGGATACCTAAGATTGTTACCTATGAGGAATTGATGTAAGCACATGCGTTAATTGGTGGTGACAAGAACCCTCATGTATAGTGCATTGACAATTACATTTGGCCAATGTTATTGTGAATCTACTAATACATGTATGTGTACTTGATCATATTGACTAGTGCAACATAAATGTTAAGCGCGATATGTGGTGACTACGGTATAGCCCTCATATTTATCAATGATGAAAAAAAAACGTTACTCAGGATGTTTAAGAGAAAAATAAGCTTTATCATATTCAACGTATGCTAAATCGATTGAGTAGATATGTAAGGAAAACTTGTGAATACAAATTACCTTTGCATATCTTGTAATGATAAAGGGTTAGCGATTCAAGACGGATGTCAGATCATAAAGACTCCAAGCAACCAAGACTCCAAGCAACCGCTTGGTTTATGATCACACTTGGAAAAATAGTATAATCTGGAAATCCTTAAAACACATGGTCAGCTATAGAGTCTGATCTCATAACTATGGGAAAGTATGGAGAAGAACCTTAATCGCTAGATTACAAGAATACATAACCTCGTATGACTAATACTCTCAACTAATGTTATCTCTTTTGACTAAGTTAAGTAAAAGGATAACATTGTGGATCCGCTAACCAAACTGTGAAATAGAGAGTTGGTGAATAAGTCGTCTAAAGGATATGTGACTAAAGCCAATGGAAAAGTTTGTGAGAAGGAAACCCAACCTAGCTGACTGGAGATCCCAAGATCTAGGTTCAATGGGACAACCTAATTGTATCGACGAAGTTAGATCACTGTGGGGGTAACCCCTATCTATTCCTTTGATAAACAGTGAGTGATATGAGGTTAAGCATATGGATTTTAATGATTAAAGTGAGATCACCTATGTGAGAAGAAGTGGGGTCGCTTCTAAGGGAATTATGAGGGCTCAATTTCTAACGGTTCTCGCAGAACTTGGCAAGTGTTCATAACCATGACGAACACACCAGTGAGGACTTTACTATGTCAGGAAGAATTTTGTGTGAAGTGTGTTGATGTTTACATAAATGGCAAAACGGTTTAAGGACATCGTGTCAACTGATCCGCTAGTAGACTAGAAATACTTCATAAGGGATGGTTCAAAGGCTAATACCTACCTATCCTTTGTAGGATTCAGACGTTGAACTTGAATACCATGATTTATCAGACATCGATGATAATTTTCATTCATGTGGGGGATTGTTGGAAAATCAATATACATATTAATTTTAGTTGAATGGAAATTAAGGATAAGGTCTTTGACCTTCCACATCCTTCAGTTACAATCAATGAAATTATGTTCCATAATGATAGCCATTGACTTTCCATACGTTATAAACATGTGTTATATATATATATATATATATATATATATATATATATATATAAATGGAAAAGAAAATACTCGGTGAGAAAACGAGGGTATCAAAAGAAGGAAGTGGAGGTTCAAGTTTAGGCATAAGTGTAAAGTCCGACAGAACTCAATTCTGTTAAGAGTGAGTAGTTGCATCCTGGGAAATCGACGCACCGGTTGGGGGCGAATCGGTTTTAAGGAAACCGTGTCTAACACGGGCCTCGACTCAATACTTGGGTTTGTTTACAATTGTTCTTTTAATTTAGTTTATAATTCTATTTTGGTAAAACTATTTTCCTACAAATTCAACAAAGAGTTTCATGGTTAGAAACACGATCGTGTAGATATAAGAAGAAATGTAAAACGATTGTGCTAACACTACAACAAAATTGAGTTTATAGGTAGCTTAAAATGTTGGATATAGCTGCTTGTATAGATATAGTTGTCTGTATGTTAACAGATAAGTTGTTGTTCGGTTCTTGGACTGAATAAACAATATGAATGTTAGAAATGACCATTTTACCCTCAGTCTTTGTTTTTGTCTGAATAAAACAATTGTTTGATAAAAATGTTGAATAAATGACATTTAATTATAAAAAAATCAATTTAAATGTTTTTAAATAAAACAACTTGATTTAGACACCATATTAAAAAAAATGATATACTATGAATTAAATATTTATATTTAATTCCATACCCTTTTTATTTCTCTCTCTATTCTTCCACCGTCCCTCTTCTCCCTTATCTCTATTCTTCCACTGTCACTCTTTATCCTCACTTCAACAACTCCCTCAAGCATATCGATGACCTCCCTCATCCAAGAAATCCAAAAACCATAAACACATAAAATCGATGGAGAGTTACAACCAAAAAATAGAGAAGAGACTGATGGAGAAAAATAGGGAGCAAATAGGAGAAATTTAATCGATGGAGAATTTATCGATGGAGAAAAACAGAGAGGAAATCGATGGAGAAGTTACCTATGAGATGTCAGATGTGTGAGGAAGCAATAGAGAGAAGCAGAGTAATAGAAAGGAGCAGCGATGTGTGAGGAGCAGCTAGAGTTTTTTCTTTTAATAGGAGGGGTACATGGGGAAAATGGATAACTGAGTGTAAAGGACTTGCATAATTTAGCTGAACGAATCAGCCACCATCTGAGCAATTAAGTCGGTACCGAATAAATATAGATATAGATATGGCTGTGCGAATTAGCCATATTTTCCATACAGACCGTTAAGCCTTAAACGAACAGGCCCTAAGTGTCCTAATAGCATGTTTTATAGGAATAAGTTTATAAGACCAAACTATAAAGAGTCATTTCTTCTAAAAGTATTACACTAAGTTTATAGAACGTTTATAGGCTTGTTAACAATTTTTTTGGAACGCTTCTAAAATAAAGTGTAGTATTAACTATTTTATAGGACCATTTTGAGGAGTGTCATATAAATCCATTTTTATAGGACACTTTTGTTTAATATGACACTTTTTCAAATAGTGTCATATAAAATAACTAAATGACATTTTTTTTAAACACGTCCTAAAAACTTGTTAAAACGTTAAAAGCATCTTATAAACCTATTGTAACACTTTTTTGTTTGGTCCTATAAATTGAAGTCCTAAAAAGTATTCTATTATGACGTATAGACATTTTAGGCGTCCTATAAACCTAATGTTGTTGTACTATAAAGTTCCATAAGAATATATATCAGCTATGTGCATGACCATGCCGGTTACAAAACATTATCGTGTTTGGTAGAGGGTATTTTGGTCATTTTTCTTTGAGCGGCTATCACAATAGTTGGGCAGTTCACAGGTCATAAAATAAGGGAAAGGAATTGAAGACATTTTGGAATGAGAAGACAAAAAGGAGAGGACTAGAGCTTGAAGCCAACGATTAGTTTCGTTTTTCTTTGCCTGATTTCATCATTTTGTTCACATATACATATTTTGTAAATAACAAGGGATCGTGTTCACAAACAATGTGCCCAAGAATTTCTGGGCTGATGCCTTGTGTTACATGTTTTCTTGATTAAAAGGTTTCCTTTAAGAATATTAAAATTTAAAATTCCACTTCAGGTCTTCGAAACAGCATTTCCAAATAGTAATCGATAATTACGTACAAGATAACACACATGAAAGTCATTTATTTTTGAAGATTTTGAAAGGTTCCTTATTCTATTATTCAATCATTATTACACTATGAAACATGAAGCGAGAAAATAAAAATACGAGTAACAAGAAGAAGAACAATATATCTCTTGCATACAACGCCTCGCCCATTCAAACCACTTTGGCAGCTCAAGCTTGGCCATTGCAAGTTCAAAGGGGAACCTTCTCCAGGGTTGTCCTTCAACTTAGCCACGGGACAATCAGTTGCAAATAAATTTGCACTTGCGAACTTTCTATCTCCTCCCATCACAGGCATTAACACCCCCATTTTCACATTGCTGACATAGTCATTCCTATAAGTTTGTCCCAAAACTCCGTCCACCTCCGTACTTCAGGAAAAGAACTTGAACTTGAGATCAAGATGAGTAAAACAATCATCGCTAGTTATACCATAGTTATGGATTCTTGATTCTTCGTTTGTTATTGGGACCACTTTGGCTGTGATCTTGGAAAGGTTTTCAACTTCAACAACGACATCATTTGTGTCTTTAATTCTAGTGATTGATGTTGTGGAAGATTTCCAGTTGGCACCTTCGGTTTCTGGGAGAAAGATATTTTCCCCATCAAATGTAAGGGAGATGCGGTCAACAGCGTCATCCCAAGATGAAGTCTTTTGAGCACTGATTTGTAGCTTGTGGTTGTCGAAGAGAACCCCAATGGATTGGACCCAAGTAAAGTCTCTACCCATGTTTTTATTCCTCTTGCCAATGAAGTGTCCATTAATGTGGAGGTTGTTATCGGTGACAAGGCAAAAATCTTTCTCCATTTGTCCATGGAAGTAGAACGTGATGCCATCACCACCTACAAATCGAGGATCTTGACACACTGCTCCTGGCATATCGCACTCTGCAATTTTCAAGATATATGTTCAAGTACTTAGGATATGATGATTATGTGTACGTAATAGACCTATAACATGTATTAGTAAATGATGTAATTGAACTTCTATAATTCCTAGTCGAAATTAACCCTATATTGCAAATAGAATTGTCAAGAACTTACTACAAACGGGCTTGCATGTAACGCAATCAACTTCACATTGACCGGGACAAGAAGCAGGACATGCATGCTTAGATGCGTAACATTGGGGATAGTTGTTGTTCTTTCACTTCACTTTCTTTGGTTGAGAAGGTGGAGTTGGATACATTGTATAGGAGGAGAAGGAGAAGATGGTGTGGGTGATGTAGGAGGTGAAGGGGAAGACGGAGTAGTAGTATATAGGAGGTGATTGAGGAGTTGGTAGAGTTGTAGGTGATCATGGTGGTGATGGACCGGTGGGAGTTGGTGGAGTAGGAGTGGGCGAGGTAGGAGATGGAGAAGATGGTGTCGGGGTAAGAGGGGATTCAGGAGTTGTTGAGCTTGTTGGTGAAGGAGTGTTGGGAGGTGGTGAGGAGTCTGTTGGGGGGTGAAGGTGTGGTGACAGGTGGTGACGGTGTTGGTGTCGGAGGTGTGGACTCTGTCGGTGGTGAAGGGATGGTGGGAGGCGGTGACGACGGTGTTGGTGTTGGAGGTGTGGACTCTATCGGTGGTGAAGGGATGGTGGGAGGCGGTGACGATGGTGTTGGTGTTGGAGGTGTGTGATGAGAGTAGATTTGGTATCAAATATTTCAGGAAGAAAATTAGAAAAGGGTAGATTAGTCTTTTACTGAAATTAGTGGAGAGGAAAATTGTTTTTCTGTTACAATCTGTTTAGAGAGCATCTCTTGTAATGTGTGGAAGGGTTTAAAAGGAGGTCGACTGAAAATAGAAGGGATATGATATGAATAAACAGAAAAAGGAGAGCCCACTTTCTCGAAGTGTGGGAAAACAATACGTGTGCTGTGATAATCCATACAACTTTATGCAAATTTACAATTGATTGCATCAATTGGTATCAGAGCGATGACACGATCAACAGTTGCTAGAAACGAAGCGGAATAAAATGTTCAGGCAAGGGTTACATCGCTAGAAGAAACAGTGAGAATGATGTCTCAACAGTTGGCGACGGTGATTCGTTTGCAAGAAGAAGCGGCACGGCGAGGCAGCGGTGCAGAGGAATCGTCGGTTGATGGAGAGAGAAGGAATCGAGGTGGCGAACAACAAACAGAGGGAGGTTCGTTCTTTGCAATTAAAGGTCGACGATTAGAGTTGCCTTTGTTCGACGGCACAGATCCGGACGGCTGGGTTCTGAGAGCCGACCGATATTGTCAATTGAATCGTTTAACCGGTGAGGAGAAATTAGAAGTGGTTGTGATTGCTTTAGAAGGGGATGCCTTAAAATGGTTTCAATGGGAAAACAAGAGGAGGCCGATTGTCACGTGGGAAGAATTCAAAAGGTTATTGATCACACAATTCAGATCAGTGGGAGAAGGAAGCCTATGTGAGAAATTTCTCGCCGTGAAACAGGAGACAACAATCAAGGAATATAAGAGAAAATTCATAGAGAGGGCAGCACCACTTGAAGGGATCACAGAAGAGGTGTACGTAAATCAGTTCATAAATGGTCTGTTACCAGAGATCAAGACAGAGGTAAGGTTGTTGGCACCAGTGTCCTTAAATAAGGCAATGGAGATGGCTTCAATGGTGGAAGAACGAAATAATGCGGTGAGTAAAAGTAGAGGGTATAAGGCGCCGATAACATTCAAAAGAAGTGGCGATCAAGTTCTTGAAGAGAAGAATGGTGGAATGATTGCTAATAAGAATGGTTTGACAAAAGGAGTACCCGAATTCAGAAGATTGTCTGATAAAGAATTGCAATTACGGAGGGCGCAAGGATTTTGCTACCGATGTGATGAGAAATACATGTCGGGACATCGATGCAAGAAAAAGGAATTGAACTTTTTGGTATTACAGGAGGACGAATCCAATGACGAGAGTACGGAACTGGCTAACTTGTTACAAGTAGAGGAGGTGGAAGTATCATTGAATTCGATTGTGGGAATTTTGACCCCAAGAACGATGAAGTTGCGCGGAATGATAAAGGAACAGCCCATTGTAGTGTTGATAGACAGCGGGGCATCTCATAACTTCATTTCTATGGAATTAGTACGTAGGGTAGCATTGCCGATTCAAGAAACGAGCGGGTACAACATATCTATGGGTGCAGGGGAAGGAGTTCGGAGCAAAGGGGTGTGTAAGGGGGTGAAGGTATGGATGCAAGGTATAGAAATTTCACAAGATTTTTTACCACTCCATTTAAGTAACTCAGATGTGATATTGGGCATTCAATGGCTTCAATCATTGGGTACAGTACAAGTAAATTGGTGTACTCAAGTTATGAAGTTTGATTGGGAGGACGAAAAGATCAAATTGAAAGGTGATGAGGCACTTGGAAGAACGTTAGTGTCGTTAAAATCGATGATCAAGACAATTAAGCAAGAAAAGCAGGGATTCTTGATTGAATTAAGTCATGCAGAGGTGAGCACAAATCAGGTTCAGGGCTGTTCAACGGCGATGGAGGAAGTGATTCAAGAGTTTGAGTCTGTTTTCAAAGATCCAGTTGGCCTGCCTCCAATTAGAGGAAGTGAACATCGAATTGAACTCCGTCACGCCTTCGAACCAATAAATGTCAGACCATACAGGTATCCTCAGTTCCAGAAGAATGAAATTGAAAAGTTGGTGAAAGAGATGTTGCAAGCAGGCATCATTCGACCCAGCCATAGTTCGTTTTCGAGTCAGGTGCTTTTGGTAAAGAAAAAAGATGGTAGTTGGCGTTTTTGCATCGATTATAGAGCACTTAACAAAGGTACGATTCCGGACAAATTTCCTATTCCTATAATAGATGAATTATTGGATGAACTATGCGGAGCTAAATGGTTTTCCAAGTTAGATTTAAAGGCAGGATATCACCAAATACGAATGAAGGAAGAAGATGTACATAAGACCGCTTTTAGGACACATGAAGGGCATTATGAATTTTTGGTAATGCCCTTCGGATTGATGAACGCCCCGACTACATTTCAATCGTTGATGAATGATATATTCAAGCCTTTTTTAAGGAAGTTTATACTCGTTTTTTTTGACGATATATTGGTGTATAGCAAGATGGAAAAAGAGCATTTGGAGCATTTGAGGGTGGCATTGGGAGTTTTGCAGCACCAATGTGAATTTGGTTTGAAACAAATAGGGTACTTGGGCCATGTTATTTCAGAAAGTGGCGTTACAATGGATAAGGCCAAAGTGGAGGCTATGTTGACATGGCCAATTCCCAAAACAATTACCCAGTTAAGGGGTTTTCTGGGACTCACAGGATATTACCGCAAGTTTGTGGCGAGGTATGGTAGTATCGCTCAACCATTAACAGATTTACTTAAAAAAGGAAAGTTTGTGTGGAGTTTAGAGGCCCAATCAGCGTTTGATACACTTAAAAAGGCAATGACGAAGGCTCCGTATTAGCTCTTCCAGATTTCGAGCAATCTTTTATCATTGAGACAGATGCGTCGGGGGGAGGTTTAGGTGCAGTTCTGATGCAGGAAGGAAAACCGATAGCATTTTATAGCCAGACGTTGGGCATTCGAGCAAGGCAAAAGCCTATTTACGAGAAAGAACTTATGGCTATTGTGTTTGCCATTTCAAAGTGGAGGGCGTACTTGTTAGGAAGGCGATTCACAGTCCGTACGGATCAACAGAGTCTCAAATATCTGTTAGAACAACGAGTTATTGACCCACAATATCAGAAATGGGTGATCAAATTGTTGGGATACGAGTTCGATATTGTTTATAAGCTGGGTAAACATAATCTTGCAGCTGGTGCACTCTCAAGAAGAGATATTGAGTGTGCGGTGATGGGAGGACCACAATGGAGGCAGTGGGATGTGGTGCGAGAAGAAGTAAAAAATGATGTTTTTTTTCGGGAAGATATTGGCAGATTTGAAATAAGGCTCTGTTAACCACATTGGTTTCACATTACGGAAAGATTTGTTGTGGTACAAAGATCAGTTGGTATTACCGAAAACATCGACTCTTATCGCAAAGATTTTGGAGGAGTTTCACAGCTCACCAATAGGGGGTCACTCGGGGGTGGATCGAACATATCAAAGGGTGGCGGCAGAATTATTTTGGCAGGGGATGAGAAAAGACGTGAAAGAATTTGTTCGAAATTGTGGAATATGTCAACGTAATAAATATCTGGGGGGGTTTTCCGGCTGGGTTATTGCAACCAATTCCTTTGCCAATGAGGGTGTGGGATGAAATTACAATGGATTTCATCGAAGGTTTGCCAAAGTCGGAAGGGTATAATATTGTCATTGTGTTTGTGGATAGGTTGAGTAAATATGCTTATTTTGCACCATTGAAACACCCGTTTGATGCACCAACAGTAGCTGGAGTATTCATCAATGAAGTGGTTAAGTTGCATGGTATTCCGCAAGTGATAATTTCTGATCGTGACAAGATATTTTTGAGTAGATTTTGGAAGGAAGTCTTTAAGCTACAAGGAACCAAACTGGCTTTTTCAACAGCCTACCATCCACAGACGGATGGGCAATCGGAAGTCGTAAACAGAACGTTGGAGCAGTACTTGAGGTGTTTCATAGCTGATCATCCACAAAAATGGAAGAAGTGGTTAGTTTGGGCAGAATTTTGGTACAATACAACCTTTCATGCGGCACTACAATGTTTACCTTTTAAGGTTTTATATGGAAGAGACCCTCCAACAATTTTGAAGTATACCGAGGGAACCACGGAAGTACAATCAGTTGAGGACATCTTACGAGAAAGGGATTTTCTCTTGGATGAATTAAGGATTCAACTCTTGAAGGCACAACAACGTATGAAGAATCAGGCAGATAAACGTCGCACCGATCGAGAATTTGTTGTGAGAGATTTGGTATTTTTGAAGTTACAGCCGGCAGAAATCTTTACGTAACCGCAAAAACCAGAAGTTATCAGCGCGTTTTTACGGACCTTTTCCAATAGTGAGCAGAATTGGGAAAGTGGCTTATAAATTGCAGCTGCCAGCAACGTCCCGAATTCACCCGGTTTTTCATGTTTCGCAATTACGAGAAGCTAGGGGTCAAGAATTAATTTCCAGCGCACTTCCGGAGCAATTAACAGAAGAAGGAGAGTTAGTAGTGCAGCCTGAAGCTGTGTTGAACTGTTGGCCGACATCGAAAGGGGAAGACTTGGAGGTTTTGATTAAGTGGCAAAATTTGCCAGTGTTTGAAGCAATATGGGAGGCGTATCACAACATCAACAACACATTTCCAGATTTCAACCTTGAGGACAAGGTGAATGTTTGGAAGGGGGGTAATGATGAGAGTAGATTTGGTATCAAATATTTCAGGAAGAAAATTAGAAAACGGTAGATTAGTCTTTTACTGAAATTAGTGGAGAGGAAAATTGTTTTTCTGTTACAATCTGTTTAGAGAGCATCTCTTGTAATGTGTGGAGGGGTTTAAAAGGAGGTCGACTGAAAATAGAAGGGATGTGATATGAATAAACAGAAAAAGGAGAGCCCACTTTCTCGAAGTGTGGGAAAACAATATGTGTGCTGTGATAATCCATACAACTTGATGCAAATTTACAATTGATTGCATCAGTGTGAACTATATCGGTGGTGAAGGGGTGGTGGGAGGTGGTGACGACGGTGTTGTTGGTGAAGGCATAGTGAGTGGTGGTGAGGATGGTGTCGGTGGAGAAGGGGTGGTGGGAGGTGGTGATGACGGTGTTGGTGGTGAAGGGCTGGTAGGAGGTGGTGAGGAAGGTTTTGGTGTCGGTGTTGGAGGTGGATACTCTATCGGTGCCGGAGGTGGGGACTCTGTTGGTGATAAAGGGGTAGCGGGAGGAGGTAGAGATGGTGATGGTGGCGTTGGTGGTGTGGGAGTCGTTGGAGGTGGTGAGTATGCATGTGGTGGAATCACAGTGGGAGGTGGTGAGGATTGTGGTGGAGGTTCTAACTCTAGAGTCGATGGTGGGGTGACACCATTACAAATAGGTTTGCACGAGGCACAATGAACATAGCAACCATCGGGACAAAACTTAGGGCAGATCGACATACACCAAGTTGTGACATTGTTTGTACTCCTTGTTGTTACATGTTGCATGACTAGGGTTGTTAGCAATTCCCGGTGGAGTTGCTTCTGCAAATGCCGCCAGCATTAACAACACAAGTAATGAAACATGACGAACAATTGACCGAGCCATTGCAGCCCAGATTTGAAGAAACTCTTAAAACTTGAACTAATGTGTAATGCAAAGGTATACTATACTGAACTGTTATCTATGTTTAAATGGGTGCTTATTGCCATCTGTTACCTCCCTATTTATAGGATTATGAGAGGCAAAATGCATGAACCTTCAGAATTAATCATGTAACAATGAAGTACCTTCAGTTAAAGATATCCTGCATGCCCCTAAATTTATATATATTGCTTTTGATATAAATTTGGCATCCCTTGATCTGAGAGGTGTATACAACACTTTCAGAAAATGGAACCAGCTTGAGGGATACTTCACAACAATGGTGCCACACAAATAGGAATGTAATGAGCAGATAGGATAACACCAATTCTTGACGTACCATGCATCATATGAATCAAATGTGACGAGAATTGGCATCGTAAAGAGGTTTTAAAAGGAAAATAATCAAAGGTTTTCCTTTTTCTAATGGGTCCAAACGGATAAAATTAAAAAATTTGGTTAAAAAAGAAACATGTCAAACGATCTAAAGGTCACGCAAAATGTATTCAAATGTTTACAACATCTAAAATTGCTTTACTAAAAAAAATAGATCATTAATTTAATAGTAGTTTTCGTAATTATATTTATATATTAGTTATTTACGAAATCAATAAAAAGAAGGCAAAATTATAAGTGTGGTGGGTCAACTCGACTCGTTTCGTCCATTATGAATACCATATATCAAACAGAAGAATTTTTCTTTCTATGATTTCAGTCACAACCCTAGGTCACATCTGATTAACACGTACAAAGATCAAATTAAGTTACGAGACTAAAAGAACTTTCGTTTCAACCACCATCAGAAGAAAGAACACCACAAGTACGTAGCATAACATGACGGATCGACTTTCAATCATACCCATTGAAGCCCAGGCTTACAAAAAAACTCCCAATAATTTGAAGTAATTCATATTTTTGTAATACAAAGGAATACTTGCACTACGAGCCATCTCATATTATATTTGATTAAGTTCACTATAAGCCATATTTGGTTTCACATGCTCATAAAAGTCAAAATTCATCCGATTAAACAGCTCTTTGACCTTTTATTATGATTCTAACTTCAACTGCAGCATTGCTTTTATCATTACTGGCATCCCTTCACTACTAAGGGACATATATGTAGGACTTCCTATATAGTTGGTACATAACTCATGGGATATTCCATAGTATTAGCTCAGAATATGATCGTAACTAGAATATATATATATATATATATATAGAGAGAGAGAGAGAGAGAGAGACTTGGAATCACGTGAGACCAGCCTATTTTCTTGAGACCCGTGAGACCATGTTTTTCCACTTGAAACTTCACCGCAAAACACTGTGAAGGTAAATACCTTCACAACAAAACACTGTGAAGGTTCGGATTTTTTTTACCTTCACAGCGTTTTGCTGTAAAGTTTCAAGTGTACGTAAAATCGTAGTCTCATGGGTCTCATGAAAACATGTTGGTCTCACGTGAACCCAACCCTATATATATAACCATTTCACAGCTTAAGTGCAGCTGCGCTTGTTCAAGTGATATGAGAGGTCATGAATTTGTATCCCAAAAGGTTTCATTCTATTGAGTGTGGTTCCCGGCATGTTTCTGGAAGTAATAATAATCATAAAGCTATTGAAGAAGGTTTCTTTGCCTAATTAAACAACAAATCAGACTTCAAAGCTAGCTATGCATTGATCCAATCCTTAAAAGGTAATCAATAATGGCCTTTTAGCATTTTGGTGCTAAACAGTAAGCCTAAATCTAAAAATTACAGAGGTTTTTAAAAGTTTTTTTACCATACTTGAAAGCAAACTCATTTTGACCCTTACTTTAGTCAGGTCACTAAATAAAATAAACCAAATACTAAGCAACAACATAGACCCACTTTTGATATTTTAGGCAAAATGCACCGATTTTCGTCTTCATATATGAAACCTTTAAAACTTAAGAGTCCAGACAACCATATTAGGGATGGCAAAGAAGATAAAACCGAAAACGATAGTGAAAACCGAAATTTTCGGGTTGGGTTCAGTGACTACTTTTCGGGGATGGGGCGGAGATTGGAAACCAATTCGGGGATTTTATCAGTTTTTGGGGACGGGGATGGTCATCACCGGCCGGCCCGACCCGATATATAACACCCTAAAAAAAGCATTCCTATCATCACGTCTTCTTGTAGTTATCGTTTTTTAAGCAATGGAAAACTTGTAATTCTCAATTTTTACTATAGTACTCCTACCTTCATGGCCTGACCTTCAAATTCCTTTCCAATTTTGATTTCAGGTTCAGGGATAACCAACGGTGAACGGGGAAACAAAAAAAAATGGGGATTTTTACCCTTAACGGTCCCCCAACGGGGGTTGGGAAACCGTGGGGACCTGATGGAGGTCCCCGTTAAGATCCCCGAATGGGATCAGGGTGGTTACGGGGACAGGAATACCAACAAATAACCGGCGCTTTGCCATCCCTAAACAAAAACATTAAAGTTTATAAATATAGTACAACTAGAAGTATGTCAGGTTTAACATATGTAAAACAATTCGAGAACATCTCAACTTCTTCAATATCTTGCAATCATGTTTTCAAATTATTAAACTACAACATATTGCCTAAACCAAAAGGATTATCGTTAGATATCATGAATAAGTCAAACTAATAACAGTATAGTTTACTGAGAGGAGAACCGCAAATGAAGTTAGGGCTGTTTACCAAAGTTTTTGATTAAACATTGATTCGGGTAAGAGGTCTGATTAAGGTAAGAGGTCTGACTGAGGTAAGTACCGACTGAAATTGTTGTTTACCAAAATGTTTTATTTACTGTGCTGACTTGGTAAAAATGACCATTGTAGGGTTTTAAAACAATTTTTAACCAATAAAACGTAACGAAAATTAAAATAATTTTGGTTACAACAATTATAGAAAACTTTTCTAAATAAACTTAAAACTCAATCGGAAATCCAATGATGCATTTAACTAAAATCAAAACCACACCATAGGGTGTTTAGAATTGTAACCTGGACAGGAATGGAACACTAAGAAACCAAAGCACTCTATCGGTAGTCCACACACGAACACGTTTCCCGTCTTCACTGGTGCTAGCCCAAGAACCCTAGATCTATATGTGTTTTTACAGAAAAGAAAAATGTTTCTTTTCTGTATTTCTCTGAAAGGCTAATTCTATTTTTCAATCGTATATCAAATAGTTTTAGCCTAACGCCCTATTATTATAATTAGACTATAATTCAAATAAGGTTTAGTAATTATCCGTAATATTCAAATTCAACCACGTAATTAACATAATTACGTTTTCACCCTGTAATTATCATAATTACAGTTTAACACATATATTCATAATTATCCTTCAAGAATAATTATTTCCTTAATCAACTTGATTTAATTTGGGTTTCTTTAGATGGAAACAAACGTATTCTTTGTGTGCAACCTTATAGGTTTACATACTCCTCAGCAGTATCCTTGTGTGACACGTGTCGTGGACATATAATAACTTACAACCATTATACCCTTATGTCTGAATGAGTTATATGCCACTAAAAATTATTATTTACCAAATGTTTTGATTATATTATCGAATTTCTTTATACTTTTGAGCTTATTTACTCCGTAATACTCACCATAAAGTAACATAATACAATTTTGATCACTTAAACCAAATAACAATTTTAAGCATTCAAACCAATTTCTTTTTTTTTAATAAAAGGACAACACATTAACACGTATCCCCAAACTCTTTCACTATCAATTGCCCTGTGATATCTATTACATTCCACTTGGCATTATTTACCTTCTTCCCCAATTAGTCAAAACCTCTCATTTTATTTTCTACTCTTTTCCTACAATTCTCAGAAAACCCTTCATCACTCATGCATGAATCGTTTAGGTCTTTGAGGTGCATTCAAGAAGAATAAAGTGTTAGAGGTGGATTTGTCTATGGGGTGAGAAAGCCCTAAATCCTTGATAATCGTGCAAGATAGGTGGGTTTTTCGGAAATGAGAGGAGAAACGAAGAGGTCGATGATGGGGATTCTTGTAAATTGGTGCCCAGTTCATAAGTTGGTGATTGTAAGGGTAAACATGGAAACTTCATCTCTGTCTCTGGAAAGACACATTTTTAACTCTGTCCCCGGACAGACAGAGGATGATACACGGTCAGAGTTGTGTTTTTTCATTTGTTAAACAACCCACCTCTTACTCGGGTAAGAGCATCCTACCGGTAAGAGGTGGTCAGAAGCAGTAAACAACCCCTTAGTCCGAAGCTGCGAAATTGGAAACGTCAAAGATGGACTTGACAACAGAACATCTGAAAATTACAAAAATTGTCAATTGTGTGTCAAAATTCAAAAACATATTACTCTGTAACAGATATTCATACTTTTGTAGTCTACATTCCGAAATTCTCGACAATTTAGGACGAAAATGTGTTAGATTGTACCTTGAGTACGAGTATTATTTTAGACAACAACGAAAATAAATCGTCGAACTTATTAATTATGAACAAGCGGAAAGTTACCGGTGGTAGCGATACATAGCGAGGAAGAAACTCGAGCCAGTACCATTGCCGCCAACGAGATATAGAGGGAGGAGTGGAGTGGAGTATTTTGCTTCACCTTCTCTGAAATCTGAATAGTCTAATCTTCAACCTCAATCAGAAGTCCTGAACCACATGGTTTCTGTTAGAAAGAGTTTTTACAGCCGCAACCCTTGTACTATGGTTTAATTACATATTTTTAGTGATTTATAATTGAGATCGATTAGTGTGACAAGGCAAACAACATGAGTCAGGAGGTGCGGAGTTTATACTCACAAATATTGTCCCTACAACCTTAGATCGTCGAAAAACATGGGTCAAGAGGGTTGTGCCCCCTTGCGGGGTTCTAGGGGCAGCGTTCCCCAGCAGGGTCCAAAAGTCTTAAGACTCTTCTTAAAGTCTGTAACCCTCGGGACATTACCCGAACCACCGCTAGTTGCGCTCCCCCTTAGACCCCGCCAGAGGATGCGATTCCCTTGACTCCGCTTTTCAGCAATCTAAGGTGATAGGGTTAACATTTGTGAGTGTGCACTCCACACCTCCTAATTCACGTTGTTTGTCTTATCAGTTATCACCTTAATCGATTTCAAGTAAATCACAATTATACCATGATTGATGACACTAAAATTATCAACAATTTTTAACCGATTTCACGTGCAAGAGAGGGGATTTATCTCCCCCATGCTTTTGCTTTCCATCATATTTTTTATTTTAGTTAGATAATTTTAGGCTCCCCTAGTTTTTCTCCTTTTTCCCTCTAAAATTTAGTTTTGTTCTTCCAAGTTTTAAGAGTCGTTTACCAAACACTAGGTAAGCGTTTACCAAGTCATATCACCTTATCGCATAATATGTCATGGACCAAGATCTTACTTGGTAAGAGCTAAGACAATGATCGAGAGTCTTACCCAGTAAGTAAGGGTGAAGACTCTTACCAAGATTAGCGCTTACCAGGAAACTTGTTGCATAATATACCGTTTTGGTGAATTAAAATCTTACCCGGTAAGTAAGTGATAATATTGAATTTTGCAGGTAAGCGCTTACCCGGGTAAGCGTTTGGTAAACGGCCCCTCAGGTTGTAAATTTTTTTGCACATTTGGGTACATTGGCGAATCCATAAACTTAGGTGACTAGGGACCTAAGAGTATAAAAGAAAATTCCGAAACTAAATAACTCATTCAAACCATTCGATTTATTCAGTTTGCGGGTTGATGGTTCGGTTAACCAATTAAGGTAAATTTTGAAACATTTTTTTTACAATGTCGGTTAATTGAATAGCAAATTATACTATTATTTAATTTATATAAATTCCTTCCAGATGAATTGATTTAAGCATATATAAAGTTAACATTAGGTGAATTGATTTATCTTTAAACTAAAGGGACGTTTGGTAGGCAGAATAAAATTTGGTGGAATTGGAATCCATTGAAGGAATTTGACTTTGAAGTAATTAGAATGAAATTTGACCACGCGTTTGGTAGGTAGGAATTCAATTCCTTCACTTAAGCCGGAATGATAAATTCCTTAAATTGTGGAATTCATTGGAATTCAAATAATTCCATCATTTTCATTATATGAACCAAACATGGAATTTGGTTAAAGGAATTATCCATTCCAATTTTATCAAAATCCATGAACACCAAACACACTCTAAAAGAACAATAAATTGATATATATTTAACAAAATCATCAACCAACGTTATCATTCTAGAATTTACAAGGACAACGACTGTCAAGCGAGGAAGTGGGGGCTTTCGTCAAAACGAAGTAGACCACTAGGAAACCCTCGAAAATGATTGGGAGAACTATGGACATAAGAATAAAAAACAAAATTTACCTAAAAAAATTTGAAAAAAAAAATTGACATTTGAGTGGGGGTCTTTCCCCACCTTTCTCAATGTAAGTCCGCACTGTTAGGGTAATATTTTGTATGAGTTTGGTGTTAAAACTTTAAAGTTTACTAGAAACGTACTCACGCAATGCAGCGAGATACACACGATTTTAATGTTTCATTTTATTTTTTTGTCGATTTACAGTACGATTTTGGATGGTTTTGAGAAAGTGATAATGTTTTTTTATAGATTTGTTTAATTTAGGCTTAATAATATAATGTTTTTTATATAAAAAAAATTAAGTATTTTGTTATAATTCAATGATTATCTTATATATTTTAATGACATCTAGGAAAAATAACCAATTACATATTTAATAATATAATTAAAACAAAATTATAGTAATATAATATATTAATTAATAGTGATACATGGAAAGGTCTGCATAAAAAGAATGCCCTGTACATAGCAAATTGGTAGGTGTTAGAAGTCTGCAATAGTAATATGTATCTTGTGCTTTGATACTTGTAAATTAAGAGATTTTTAAAATCTTGCATAAAACGATGGTACCTTGTGCCTAATAATTTGTATTCAAGAGTTTTTTATCCGTGCTTTATAATATAGTATAGATATAGATTAAAGATCTCTTTCAATTCATCGTATTGAATATTGTATCCATTTCCTTTTAATTTTTATTTCTTGTTCCATGATATTTGCATTCTCATGTTTTTTGGTATGTCTTCAACTTTTTTATGGATTTTTATGTAGGATTATTATGTGTTCATGGACCAAATGTTGTTTTTATTTTCATGTTATATTAGGTTAGTAGACTAGTAGTTAGATTTCATGCTATTCGTTTGTATAGATAGTTGCTAATTGTCCCTTTTAGTTTAATTTATTATAAGGTTGTGTGAAGTGTTGAATGGATTTTATTAAGGATTTGGCTGATCGAATTTAACCTTTCGGTTAACGGTCGGTTGTTTTATAGTTTAACGCCAACGAAAGTTAATTGGGATAGGATTGGAAACCGGTTGTTCAATAATTTACTTTTATTTAATAAATCAATTTTTAGGTAAATGTTTAGTTTTTGATTATTGGGCGATTAGTCAACGATTATAGACTTCGATTTACACCATAAATAGGTAAAAGCAAGAATTGGAGGGGAAATGTTTATGAAACCTTATGTTCCTAGTTGAGCCGTCACGGAGGTAGTAAATATGTTTAGTTAGGAATATTTATTTCAACTCCAAATAGGGTTTTAAGTATTTTTTTTCGAAAGACATATCCTCAACTCAATGAATCGGTTCAACGTTGCTACTTCCATTTAAAAGTAACTTCATAGTCAGTTTTATATTGTTGTTAGTTTATGTTGAGATAATGCCTTGAATGTTTTGTGGGGTTTCCATATTAGACTGAGTTTAGGAAACTCATTTGTTTCCTTATCCGATTAGTTCTAGGGATCTATAAATATCCCTTAACAGAGGCTCTAGAAAGATATAGGAAAAAAGTCTGAACTAGTTCATCTGTATCTGGAACTAAGAAATCTGTTTTTTCCTTCCCGTATAATAAAACTTCACCGCTTCTGTTACTTCTCTGTTTCACATCAATATTCAGTTTGTTTCTCTGCTTCTTGATCGATCGAGGTTCGTTGGTTTTGTACAACAAACTAGTATCAGAGCTGGTTCGGTTCAATTACTCATCCGCGTTTGTAATCAGAAGAAACAATGTCTCCAATGAATATAAAGATCGACAAGTTTATGGGGAGAAACAACTTTGGTCTATGGTAGATCAAGATGAGGGCTTTGCTTAAGTCGCAAGGACTATGGGCACCGCTGTTAAAAGAGAAGAAGATAGCCAAGTCATCTACAAGTTCTGAAAAGGAACTTGCAATCGTTGAAGATGACCACGATCTTGAATTTTGGAAGAAAGGGCACACTCGACGATTCTATTATGTCTGTCCGATGATGTTATTACCAAGGTAGCAGAAGAAGAAACGACATCAGGACTCTGGTTAAAATTGGAGAGTTTATATATGACAAAGTCTCTAACCAACAAGCTACTTCTTAAACAACGACTGTCGGTATTCGTATGCTGGAAGGTACACATCCGAAAGAACAAATTGACAAACTAAATACTATATTGCTCAACCTCCGTAATATAGAAGTCAAGATAGATGACGAGGATGTTGCCCTTATACTGTTGGTATCATTACCGCCATCATACGAAAATTTCGTACAGTCCTTTGTTGTTGGAAAAGAAATCGTGTCTCTAGAAGAAGTAAGATCAATGCTACATTTTAGAGAACTACGCCATAAAGCATCCGGCGAAAATGTAGAAAATCATGCTGCTGGTCTAACGGTTAGCAATGAAAAGGGGTCCGGGTATGGGAAAAAGAAAATCAAGAAACAATTCAACCTCAAGGAACCAAAAGCAAATGATATCTGCAACTATTGTAAAGAACCCGACCATTGGAAAAACAATTGACCGAAGAAAAAACATAAGGCTCCAACAACTGTTGTTGCACAAAATGGGACAGATAGTGATTTCGAAGAGGATCTGCTTCTCGTAGCAAATGCAATTCCTCACCAAACTAACAAGTAGGTATTGGATTCAGGTTGCTCTTATCACATGTGTCCTAATAGGGAATGGTTCGATACCTACGAGGAATTTGATGGAGGTAACGTTCTTATGGGCAATGATGTCGCTTGCAAAATTGTGGGTATCAGAAACGTTCGAATCTAGCCCGGTGATGGAAAAATCAGAACCCTAACGGAAGTTAGACATATCCCACAACTGACAAAAAACTTGATATCTCTTGTTGTCTTGGATGCTAAACTCTGCAAATTTTCAGCTGAAGGTGGAGTCATGAACATTACCAAAGGTTCATCAATAATACTGAAAGGAGTAAAACAAAACACCTCTACGTTGATTGGTTCTGCTGCTATAGTTTCTTCATCAGGAGCGTCCCAAAATATGACTAAGTTGTGGCATATGCGACTTGGTCACATGGGTGAGAAGGGAATGCATACTTTATCCAAACGGAACCTTTTATCAGGTCACAAAGTTACAAATTTTGAGTTCTGTGAACATTGTGTTTTCGGAAAGAAGAATCGCAACAAGTTCAGCAAAGGCGTTCATAAAACAAAAGGCACCCTTAATTATATCTACTCTGACTGTTGGGTCCTGCTCGTATTGAAGGCATCAGAGGTTATTATTATTTTGTCATCTTTATTGATGATTTTTCTAGGATGACCTGGCTATATATGTTAAAACACAAAAGTGAGGCCTTCAAGTCCTTTAAAATTTGGAAGACACTGGTAGAAAATCAAATAGGGAAGAAGGTAAAAAGGTTGCGAATTGATAACGGTCTAGAATGCTGTTCGTTTGAGTTTAATGAATTTTGCAGGGAAGCTGGGATTGTTAGGGACCATACAGTTCGAGGTACACTGCAACAAAATGGTGTTGCAGAACGCATGAACCAAACACAACTAGAGAGAGTACGATGTATGCTCTCCAACGCTGGGTTGACAAGAAAATTCTGGAGCGAGGTTGTCACAACAGCGTGTTATCTAATAAATCGATCCCCACACTCAGGTATAGAAGGAAAAATACCATATGAGATATGTATGGTCTGAAAATACCGTTGTTTTTTTTAGGTCCGAGAATTTTTGGTTGTAATGCCTACTATCACGTAAGCGAAGGCAAACTTGAACCTAGAGCAAGAAAAGGATTTTTTATAGCTTATGGAGATGGAGTTGAAGGATATAGGATATGGTCATCATCCGAAGGCAAAGTAATATTAAACAAGGATGTAACATTTGATGAAATACCCATGCTCAACACAACCAGAAAATCAACTTTGTCAGACACAAGCCACCATACTGTTGAAGAAGGGGAGCAATAGTGTAACACCCCAAAAATTGGGACAACAAAAATTTCCGGAAATGAAAATGTGATATACTAAAATATGCCAGAGCACGAGCTCATCCCAAAAAGGGGAACAATAAATGTCTGTTAATTACAAGTTTGTAATAACAACCAATGAGAGATAAGAACCTCTTAATCTAAATTCTAGACAAGAAATAAGATTACAAACGGTTGTCATCTACATACAAAAATAATCATTTCTAATATGGCATCCCAAAAGTCCCCAAGCTCACATATAAAAGCCCGCTAATCCTTCTTGGCGGTCGCATCGTTCGAATCTGAGATACACATCAAACCAAACAAGTGTTAGGCCAAACGAGCCTAGTGAGTTGTACAAAAGCATGGCATAACATTCATAGAACATGGTATGAACAATTATAGAACGTTTTAGTCAACATGGGCCATAAGGGAATCAATAGGGGAGTCCCATCACACCAATGAGTTTTACCTTAAGTCAATGTACATTGACGTTCACTCGCATGAACAACATCCCAAAGGCCCGACACACTTGAAGACTACCTCTCAGGCATTACTCCAAATGGCGGAGGTCTAGGTGCATACCGACAAGGTGGCACCTAAGACTACATCCTCCTAGCACATACTCACGGTTCCTCCAATATATATATATACATATAATATCCATCTCTATACATTTTTCATATCAATATGATACATGTATAAAACTACCATGATTCCAATCCCTTATTAGACCTAAAACACTAACACATGTAGGTTCAACAATGATCTTCATAAAACCCATGATATTAAACAATCATGACAAAATAATGCTAACAATATACCCATCAAAGTCCACATGATGAACATTAGCCAAAACCCCCAATAATCACAAAGGTAGCCGTTAGGTCAAACTTATCAGGTGATCAAATTTATTCATGCATATGAAGTAATGACAATTAAACATACAAGACATGTATCTCAGTTGCAAATGGTTAAAGAAACTCACTATCTAGGTTTTATAGAAAACCCTAGAAACTTGCAAGGAATGGAGAGAAAGTAATGACTTGATTATGCATCACTTGAATGCATCACTTGAATGATCCTCAAGCTCCCTTAACCACCAATAAATGCTCTCAACTAACACTAGGGTTTTAATAAATGTTGGAGGGTTTTAAGATGGAAGAAAATCGCCCAAATGTGATCTACTTCGGCTCCAAAACGATTGAAATGAGAAAACGAGGTCAAAATAGTCAAAGTTGGGTTTTTATTCCCTCAGACCCCGCCGGCGACAGTGCCCGGCGATTGTGCCCAAGGCACTGTCGCAGGGCATAGTCGCGCCCCTTCCCCAGCCCGCGGTACACACTCCGCGATTGTGACAGGGCGACAATGCCCATGTCACTCTCGCTTGGTCAATCTCGCCGGGGGTGTACCGAGACCACCCCCCGGCCTGCGATATTGCCACGCGACTATGACCATTGTCATAGTCGCTGGTCACTATCGCCCCAGCCCCTGAATCTTCTGATTTCGACGATTTCGATATAATAAATGCATAGGAACTCAAGGTATAAAAAATATAAGGTAACACACCAACGATTTTCCATCCAAATGCAAAAATCCCAAAGCTTAAAAGAAATAAGACTACTTTAAAATTTAAAAATATTTACCTTAAATTCCCGGGTGTTACAAATAGGTACTTCTTTTCCCAGAAAATCCAAACACAGTACATGAAACTGTTGAGACTCGGGTAGAAAAAAGTCAACCACAAATTGGTAAGCAATCTGAAGTGAGTACTCTCCTACCTAGGGAGAGAAGGGCCCCAAGAAGATTGATTGAAGAGATCGAGGGAATAAAGATAAATTATTCTGAAGAGATGGCAGGTTATGCACTCCAAGTTGGTGAAGATGTCGAGTCGGCGGAGCCATCGTCATATCATGAAGCTATCGGTTGTCATGAATCTGCAAATTGGGTTGCTGCTATGAATGAAGAGATGGAATCACTTCACAAAAACAAGAGTTGGGAACTAGTACCACTACCAATGGGGAGAAGAATCATTGGTTGCAAATGGGTTTTCAAGAAAAAGGAATAAGCCACTAATGTTGCAGACATCAGATATAAAGCACGACTAGTAGCAAAAGAGTTTAGTCAAAAGGAAGGTATAAACTACAATGAGATATTCTCCCCGGTAGTTCGACACACTTCTATCAGGATGCTCCTTGCTATAGTAGCACACCAGGACTTGGAACTTGAACAACTAGATGTAAAGACGACGTTTTTACAGAGAGCTCGAAGAAAATATCATGATGAATCAGCCTGAAGGGTTTCAAGAACCAGGAAAAGAAACACATGTATGTAGTCTAAAAAAGTCCTTGTATGGACTAAAGCAGTCCCCCTGACAGTGGTATAAGAAATTTGACAATTTCATGACCAAACATAAATTCACACGAGCCCGTATGACTGTTGTGTCTATCACAACAAAGTACAAGATGGTTCATATATATTTATCTACTCCTATATGTAGATGACATGTTGGTCGCATCAAAAAATATGCCAGATATCCAAAAATTGAAAAACCTTCTCCGTTTAGAGTTCGACATGAAAGATTTAGGTAGATCTCGAAAAATTCTGGGTATGAGATTGTTAGAGATCGAGTTCAGAAGAAATTGTTCTTGTCAAAGAAAAGCTACATTCTAAGAGTTATAACTAGTTTTGGGATGAACTCAGCTAAGTCTCTACCTACTCCTGCTGCTGCAAATACACGTCTTTCTCTTGCTTTTTCACCACAAACCGAAGCTGAAAAGGAACAGCTGTCCCATGTCCCAAATGCCAGGGCAGTAGGAAGTCTGATGTATGTTATGGTCTGCAATAGACCCGATATAGCACATGGCGTAAGTGTTGTTAGCAGGTTTATGGCCCAACCTGGTAAGGAGCACTGACAAGCCGTAAAATGGATACTCCGCTATTTGAAAGGAACCACATATGTTGGTCTTATTTATGGGGGGAACGTCTCACAATGCCTAGTAGTTGGCTATTCAGACTCCGATTATGCTGCAGATATTGATGGTAGAAGATCCACGACCCGTTTCGTTTACACACTTGGTAGTTTCGTAGTGAGTTGGAAGGTGACTTTACATGTAACTTTTGTTTAACAAACAAGCTAAAAATTTCGTATTGTGAAACAAATACATATGAAACAAACACATTATGAAACAAATATGTGTTAATCCATATTCTAAATCATAGTTTTAGAAAAAAAAATCATATGAAAATAATACATGATACACTAGTTTTCAAGTTTATTATAATTTTATGGGTTTTAAAAAGAACGTCCCTCGTATTATAAATAATGATAACTATTATAATGATAATACATACAAATAATAATAATATAAATGATAAAATATTTTGAACAATTAATATTATTTATAATAATACACAATGTAAATGATAAAATCTTTTACATAACTAATATTAAATATTAATTAATCTTAAAAGGTGGGTGAGAAATGAGAATAGATTTATTTAGGGTCCTTAAAAATCTGATCAATCCGACTAACTCGGTCGATCCAATATAATCCAACGTAAAATAATTCAATCGGAAGTAATTCGATGTCTAATTGAGTTGTAAAATCTTCAAAACGTAGGCATTGAGTTGGAATTGGATTACGGTCATTTGAACCCAACCTAACACGATGAACCGGATATCGTTTTATTTCTTGGATTTAATATGATTGTTACTATTTATCCATAGATGACAACTCTTCTAAATATTGTGCTGGATATGGCATTTTCCGTAAGTTAGAGGACTAGAAGGGAACTATTGTTTAAAACGATACCGGGGAATGAAATAGTCCTCAATCCTCATCAACACCAACGATTGTACTCTATGCATTGATGATTGACTTTTAACATGCAGAAGCTACCAACAAGATCTTGTGTCTGAAACCTTGCTGTCCGATCATTCCAAACCCTCACTCCTCCCCAGCCACCACCACCACCACCACCGTCGGCCACCACCACCGCCACCGCCACCGCCGCTATATCCTCCCAACTTAGTTGTAGTTAAAGGAAACCATCTGAATGTCTACCATTCCACTTCCATTTAGAACTCACCATCTCTCTCAATCCCTTGATCCCCAATTCAGGAGACGCTTACGTTTACCTCCCTCACCGTCTCTGCTAACGCCCAGGGCTCCAAAGTTTTTTCACAGGAATGGAGTTTTGGCACGTGCAGAAGATAAGGCACGTGGAGTCGGAGGAGGAAGCCCCTCTCCGATTGAACCGCCCAAATCCAATTTGGATAACCAGTTTCAGGTTTGCTAAAATTAGTTCACAATTTCTTCGTTTCAGAATTGATTTAGGTTTTCTATTTTTGTAATTGGTCAATTTTGTTATCAAATGAATGAATTTCCCGCTTGAATCTGTTCTTCAATAGCTTAAGACCTTTTGGAAATCAATTATTAGTGCAGTTTTGATGGAATTTGATACTTGTTTTAACCTTAGGATTTAACATCATCGGGAGCTTGTGATCCTTTATGTTCGGTGGATGAAACAAGCTCACAAGAATATGAAGCTACTTACCAGCCAAAGACCGATTTGTTGAAAGCTGTGGCTATATTTGGAGCAGCTGCGACAGGGACTGTGGCAATTAATCATTCATGGGTGGCTGCAAATCAGGTGATTCTAATCTCAGAGCTTGTTACGTTTGTTTAAGAAGTATATTGAGTTTGAAATGAAGGGATATTTAGTAAATCTGTTAAAATAGTTTTGTCATGCCTCCTGGTACAGGATCTTGCAATGGCGTTGTTGTTTGGAATAGGTTATGCTGGCATAATTTTTGAAGAGTCACTTGCCTTCAATAAAAGTGGAGTAGGTTTACTAATGGCAGTAAGCTTGTGGGTTATTCGGAGCATCGGAGTAAGGCATTAACTTCCTCAATTTGGGTTTTATTTGTTCATTTTATCAGTGTTCTTTAAGTTTACGCTCTTATTTTACAGTAGATACATGACACTTATGGGCTGAAACCAAATCAAACCAAACAGACCCGGTATATGATGTATATCCCACTCACTAGGAGGTGGAGTCTTTTTTTTTCATGTTTATTTTCACAATACCCGTGGTAAATATCCAAGAACCAAGAACTCCCACTAAGAATTTAGATAACCAAATTTGCTTGTGGATTATACATTTTAAAGCTCGGTGAATTGACATCTCCTATCATTATGGAAATTTATAAATCTCTCTATGCTGTGGAAAAAGAACAACCCATTGTGGAGGGAAGGATCATACATTTTTATCTTTCTTTTGCTGGTTTGTTTCTGTTGATATATCAAAGGATAAACCTACTCATGGCTGTAGAGGACATACAAATATGCATCTCATTGTTAGTTTATGCTTTTAGCTGCATTTATTTTGTTGAGTCCCACTCTTACGTAAATATATATTGTTATCACTTTCATAATTTTTTATTTGTTATCCCAAAATGGCCAATGTTCTCATGCAGGCCCCCTCAACCGACATAGCCGTAGCAGAGTTAACACATGCTTCAGCAGAAGTCAGTGAAATAGTATTTTTCTTGCTTGGTGCAATGACGATAGTGGAGATAATTGATGCTCATCAAGGCTTTAAGCTGGTTACTGACAATATCACCACTCGCAAGCCACGATCCCTCCTTTGGGTGGTCAGTGATCCATTTTGGATTTTTTACAGTTATAATAGTCGTTCATTCATTAAAGTGATAAGCTCCATGTTTGTAACCAATGAAGATACATTTATGTGTCAAGATTCCTTCATCCAAACCAAAAAGAAAGAAAACAAAAACTACTCATCACTGTCTTCTAGGATACATCTATTTACTGATTCTATACCCATGGTGATAAATTGCTGCTAAGATTGTAATCTGCCCTCTTCAACTCAATAGTTTAAGTTCATGAGAAAAGATATTTACTCAAGATTCTTACACTTCTGGAAATTGAAAGTGGTCACTTGTTTGGATGGATTAAAGAGGAAAGATTTGTGGATGGAGAGAGAAATATTTCACAACCTTGTTATTTGTCGTCTTTCTGTTATCTTACGGTATTGATGATGATTGCAGGTTGGTTTTGTGACTTTCTTCCTAAGCTCTGTGCTTGACAACCTCACATCTACAATAGTCATGGTTTCCTTATTGAGGAAGCTGGTACCTCCATCAGAATACCGGAAGTAAGTTGTTGTAGCTGAATGATTTGTAATTTATTTTTAATCTCCAAAAAAGAATCGCACGCTTTGAAAACCTTCGTTTGCTAAAACTCTTTGTGTGCGCTTCCTTTCATTCTTTTACCTGCTTTGTGTAAGAAAATGTATTTTGAGTTACTGAAAACACAGAAAAAACAATGAGGGAAGGGGGTGATAGATATTATAGCAAATTGGCAGTTTACATAGAAGTGAGAACTGAGAAAGAAATAGTTTCAGACATGGACAAGGCGGACTGTCATCCATCCTGGTTAATCTATGTGGACACATAATTGTTTAGGATCTTTTACCCCCTAAAAGTTAATATTGGGATAACAAATATGGTTAGGAGTTTGTCGGCTCTCCTTTGAAACACACCACAGCATGGACATTTGTAATTCTGTTTCAATTTCAGATTCCAAAGCATCTGATAACAATTAAAAATAATTAGACTAAATTTATTAATTGTATACTGAAAAGTAAAGAAGTCCACACAACTCTCATGGTTGGAAGAATCTTCCTTGGATTTTCTCCTCCATCTAGGACATGGTACATCCATAGTTGGTTAGCCAGAAGATTCCTTTTCTCGGTCTCTAGATTGAATTTTCTATGTTGGTTTCTGAGTCGTGGTAATATCACACTCTACAGAACCTGTTAAAAGAATTTATTTTTCTTCTCCTCATAAAACATGGACAATTTGTTAATGCACTTCCATGAAAGCTGCTTTTGGTCTTGTACTCTTGTTATATGTACTTTTGCTTGAAATTACCCAAAGATAATCAGACTTGAATCAAGAGCATGCTCTGGTGGTTCCAATTTCCAAATGAAATTACTGATGTTAAAACCGATGTTGCATCATGTACCTCATTTAAGAGCCAATATCAGGTGGATGCTAACCCCACGTCCCCTCTTAGGTTTAGGGGAATAATAGAAACCTTAAACCCATCCGGGTGGAAAAGAACCAGTGTCAAGCAGCCACTTCCAATTTTCTGTCTCATTTTCATTATATTGAGCTTTACATTGTCATGAATAATGGAATTGCAGTTTTTCAAACTTCCATAGGATATAAATAAAGCAACAGAATTGCATACAAACCAAACCAAACGAGCCTAGTATATCCCACCCGGAAGTGGGGTCTGCGCTCTTGGGGGGGGGGGGATGGTGGAATGTCTGCAGGCCTGACTCTACCCAAAAGAATTAAATGGTGAAGAAAACGGACATATAAGAATTACATGACCTTGTGAAGTCTAAAATGCTTTTTATGAGTGAGGGGTTACTTTCTATGCATTTTTTTGCATGCAATCTGATAAGCAGCGTTTGACAGGTTACTTGGTGCTGTAGTTGTAATAGCAGCAAATGCTGGTGGAGCATGGACTCCAATTGGTGATGTAACAACTACTATGCTTTGGATACATGGCCAAATAACCACATTGCCAACAATGCAGGTTTCTTCCTCTTGTCAATCTGGTTATTCTTGTAGAATCTATAACTAGTTGACCTTCATACGCAAATGAGTGTCTTGATGCTATTTCTGGTATTACAGAGCTTATTTGTCCCCAGCATGGTTTCTCTTGCAGTGCCTTTGGCCCTCATGTCCTTCTCGAGGTACTTACCTAGTGGATAGAAAACAAAGAAATTGATTGTTGAATTGGTTCCTAAAAGTAGTTCCTCTGTCCCATGAAAATTGCAAAGTTTTCTTATTTAGGAAGTACTCCCTCCGTCCCAAAATAAATGTCACAATGAAAAAGGTGCACAGTTTCAAAAATGTGTAAATGTTACACTTTTTAATAACTAAATGACAATTCACCCTTGTTAATAGAGGAGGGAGTAATGAATTTCTACAAGGGTAGAACCAGAAAGTAGGCACTTACTTTTGAAAGTGAACGTTTATTTTGGGACAAACTAAAATAGAAGCATGGACACTTATTTTTGGGATGGAGGGAGTACCTTAGAAATTGTATTTCCTTTTTTTTTTTGGAAAGATTGTAACTTTTGCAAGTTAAAATTATTTCCTTGCCCATTACCATCATTGGAAATAAATTAATGGTATTTATTTTGATCCACAAGATTCCTTCATTGTGTATTTTAGATATTTCACAAATGGCCAAACATTTTTCTTAAGGAGTGGTCGGGTTTTTGAATATCATTATTGACTTTTAGTTGCAAACTAACCATCATTCTGGCAAAACTCTAAAAGACAACACTTTAGATTGCAAGAATAGTGATTATGGACAAATTTCTGAAATGTGTAAATGCAAAAGAATCATCATACTTGGCACTTCTTGTCCAAAATTGTTAATTGTTGTAAAGTGTAGTGTAAGCTGTTTCACAAAATGGTGGTTTCTTTGCAACTAAAGGTGTGGTCCTTCTAAAAACCAATTACACTTATTATGTGTTAAGTCAAACATTGCAAACTTTTGTGGGAGAGGGCCAAAGAGGAAGCAAAAACAAAGGAAAAAGAAAAAGAAACCCAAAAAAGAGAACATGTTGGATTATAATATTTACAGATTAATTGAACTAGTTCATGTATTTTTTCGTTGTTCAGTGAAGTTAACGGCAAGGGGCAGAATGCAGAGGATGTGTTAGCTTCTGAACAGATGGCTCCACGTGGGCAACTTGTTTTTGCAGTGGGAATTGGGGCATTAGTGTTTGTTCCAGTGTTCAAGTCTTTAACTGGTTTGCCTCCTTATTTGGGTATGCTATTCGGGCTTGGAGTTCTTTGGATCCTAACCGACGCTATCCACTATGGCGAATCAGAGAGACAACGGTTGAAGGTGCCTCAAGCTTTATCACGCATTGATACTCAAGGAGCTTTGTTCTTCCTTGGGATCCTTTTATCTGTCAGCAGGTATGCACCAGATCACTTTTCTTCCTGCTTTTGGAAAGATTTTTTTTGCCGCTTATTCACTCTAGTACTCCCTCCGGGCTCTGCCCCAAAATAAGCGACCATATTTCTATTTAATTTGTGGCAAAATAAAGACTTTCAAAATAATTTACTAAATTTCCAATTCTATCTTTAATTATGATGCACAAATGTCTAATTTGATGAGATGGAGAAATTCATTAAGGGTAAAATTGTCATTCATTAAAAAGTGTACTAATAATATATTCCTAAAACTGTGTTTTTTTATTGTGGACATTTGGGATGGAGGAAGTACTGAATTAATTTATTTGGCCACTATTACTCAAGAGTCACTTCGGACACCAATCCTACTTTGAGACTTTCCGGTTGAAAACCGACTTCTCTCGTACATATTTGCCTTTGCCCTTAACGACAATAACATCATTTAAATAACAGCAAACTAGTCCAGTCACTTGCTTTTACGAGGAAGTATGCCCAATAGGCACACCGTGGTCTGAACATGAGCTTGGACTTAGCTATGTTTTCCCAGGAAGTAAACCTGATGCCAAAATATTTCAGAGAAAAGCAGAACTCAATGCAGAGAAATATCAGAGCAGAAAGAAGGTTTAGAGAGAGAGAAAAGGGCCCAAAAATGTATTGATCTTTACTGTCCCATCACAAAAAGGACTAAAGCAACCTATAAAGGCCAACGAGGCTAAAGAGGACAAAAGAGCCTAACAAACCTTCAAGAAAGCAATAAAAGGGAAAAGTAGTTAATATTTTATTTTATTCCTTAATACTCCCCCTCAAGCTGGACAGAGAGGTTGAGGCGAAGCTCCCAGCTTGTGCACGTGATGAAGATGAAGTTGGACCGGAAGCACCTTGGTTAGAATATCAGCCACTTGCTCGTTAGAAGATACATGCTCGGTGCGAATGGTACCAGCCTTGAGATGATCCCTGACATAATGACAGTCAATTTCTACATGTTTGGTTCTCTCATGTAGAGCACGATTAGCAGCAATGGCCAAGGCAGCTTTATTATCACATTTAAGCACAGTTGGAGGGAGATGTTTGAGACCAAAATCTTTGAGAAGAGCTGAAAGCCAAGTGACTTCACAGGTTGTAAGTGCCATGGCTCTGTATTCTGCCTCTGCAGATGATCGAGCAACTACCGGTTGTTTCTTGGTTTTCCAAGAGATGGGATTGTCCAAGAAAAATGCAGTATCCGGTGGTAGATCGTATGTCTCGTGATAGGGCAGCTAGCCCAGTCACTGTCACAATATGCAGTAAGGTGGGCTGCAGAATCTGATGCAAGAAGAATGCCTTGAGAGATGGTACCAACCAGATAAAAGAAGACGTTTAGCATCTTGAAGATGGGTGGTGGTTGGTTGATGCATGTACTGAGACAACAATTGAAGCAATGTCAGGTCTAGTGATTGTCAAATAGATTAGTTTACCCGATAACCTCTGATAAATTGTAGGATCAGGAAGAGGATCCCATTTGTCTGGTGTAAGCTTCAAGTGAGAATCCATGGGAAGTTGAAGAGGCTTGACATGCATCATACCATATGCTTTAAGAATATCCAAAATGTATTTCTTTTGAGAGAGAAAGATGCCAGCAAATGTTCTGTCTACTTCTAGACCCAGGAAAATATCGCAGAGTACCTAGGTTCTTCATATGAAAAACTTGAGCGAGCATTTGCTTGAGAGTATTGATGGCATCCATATTATTGCCACTAATCAGCAAATCGTCCACATATATAAGAACCAAGGTAATAGTGTCACAAGTATGACGAACAAACAGGCTATAGTCGGACTTGGACTGAAAGTATCCAAGTTGTAGAAGAGTAGTTGATAGCTTAGAGAACCACTGTCTGGGGGCTTGTTTGAGCCCATAGAGGGATTTCTTCAGCTTGCACACAGAAGTGGGGTTGGGTTTAGGTAGAAGAGAGGGGTGTGTTGTTTGTTCAATTCTGCAACCCAAGTGAGTATACCCCTGTGGGAGTTTCATATACACATCCTCAAAAAGATCTCCATGTAGGAAGGCATTGGTCACATCTGTTTGGATGGTGTGCCAAGCTTCCATAGCTGCCACAACCAACAACGTTCGAACCGTGGTTAATTTTGCAACAGGTGCAAAGGTATCGACATAATCTTCACCGTACTTTTGGTGGCAACCAAGAATTACCAACCTGGATTTGTGCCTCTCTATAGTACCATCCGGGTTGTATTTGGTTTTATACAACCATTTGCAACCAATGGCATGCTTACCTGTAGGAAGAGTAGTACTGACAACCCATGTATCATTGAGCTCCAAAGCATCAAGCTCAATATTCATTGCTTTTACCCAATGAGCATGTTGGACAACGATATTGAAAGATGTAGGTTCAATGGTAGAGGTGAGGGTGGAGAGAAAACAATGAAATTCAGGTTCAATACTTGTGAATGCCAGATTTGATATGGAGGATGTGGTTGGCTCAGTAACAAAATCCTTCAACCAACCAGGAGGTTCATGAGGTCGATTGGATCTTTTGGGTAAAATAGGTTCTTTGGAAGTTGGAGGAGTTGGAGTAGGGGAAGATGGAGCTGTAGGTGTTGAAGGTGAAGTTGTTGTGATAGAAACAAGAGCAGAATCAGAATCATGTAGGTCCAATTGATTAGTGAAAAGATCCTCAAAGGAAGTAGGATTGGGTGGTGTGGGCATGGAGGGTGGAATGGGATGCATATATGATGCTGTAGAGTGTGAGTGAAATGGAAAAGTATCTTCATGAAATAAGACCCTGGAAACAAAGTGTTCTTTGGTCAGAAGATTCAGAAGCTTGTATCCCTTTTTAAGTGATGGATAACCCAAGAAGAGACAAGGGACACCCCTGTGAGCAAATTTATCAGTGGGAGAGGTGGGGTTATATGCGAAGACAAGACACCCAAATACCTTGAGATGATCATAGGTAGGAGGGGACCGAAAGAGAACTTCATACGGAGTTTTATTCTGCAGAACTTGAGTACGAAGTCTATTGATGATGTGAACAGCGGCCATCACACAATCACCCCAGTAAGAAAGAGGAAGACCGGCTTGAAACCTTAATGCTCTGGCAATTTCGAGAATATGTCTATGCTTTCTCTCTGCCCTTGCATTTTGTTGTGGGAATATTTACTACTTTTCCCTTTTATTCCTTAATAAAACCAAACAAATATTTATTTTTCCTGGAAATACAACCACACAAATATGTTTTCAAAGCAATGCTATGTTCTAAAGACACATTGGAAATTACGTCCGAATGGGTCATTGCTCTCTCTTGGACATATTGGAGGTCGTTTTTATTCTTATTCCTTACAATGCAAGTATCCATGTACAAGAAAATAAGTATAGTAGCATGTGTGTTATGATTAATCGAAACTTAGTATTGATAAACCAACGAGCCCAATATATCCCACCAGATGTTGGGTCTGGGGCAGAAATGTACATAGACATCTCCTCTGCCCCAAGGAGTAGAGCAATTGTTTCTTTAACTTTGGGTTTCCGGCCTAGCTTACGCATATCTCGACTAATCCCATGGGGCACTGAAGATAACAACCACGAAAATCCCTAGTGGTCCTAAGGAGACTCGAACGGATGACCTATGGAAAGGAGCCCTAAGACCTAACCTTTATTTTAATATATGTTGGGCTTGTATTACCAAGTAAAAGAAATTGGGCATAAATTTGTGTATTTGTCCATAATGCCCCCTTTTCGATCTCTATTTGTTAGTGTTACTTTGTGGCCAAAATATGACATTGTTTTTGCAGATATAGCTTAATGATAACTAAGATACCACCAAAAGCTTTATATTTTTTATACTGAATATCGGACTTCTTACTCTGACTTTTGTTTGATGGAAATGTTGAAACTTTAGCCTGGAGGCAGCAGGGCTTCTTCGAGAATTAGCAAATTACCTTGATGCCCATATTTCCAATAGTCAGCTGGTTGCAAGCGCAATAGGGGTAGTATCGGCAATAATAGACAACGTTCCACTGGTTGCTGCGGCAATGGGGATGTATGACCTTTCCTCTTATCCCCAAGACTCCGAATTCTGGCAGTTGGTAGCATTTTGTGCCGGCACAGGCGGATCCATGCTCGTCATTGGATCTGCTGCTGGCGTTGCTTTAATGGGAATGGAAAAAATAAACTTTTTCTGGTATTTCCGTAAGGTATGTTCTTGATTGCATGGGGAAGGTTATTATCCTAAATAACCTAGCTTGCATGCCCCTTTATCAACATATAAAAATACAGTTTGTAAGTTGAAAATTGTTGATTATAAATGTTTGTTTCAGGTGAGTGGTTTTGCTTTTGCCGGTTATGTGGCGGGGATTGCTGCGTATTTGGCATCTGAAAACCTACATTTCTCTCCTATAACTGTAGCTAATCTTCCGTTCCTCTCGGGTTCATGAACCACCGTTATTGTTTGTGAAAGATGTTAGATAGAATTTGGGGTTGTGATGATCAATAATGTAGTCCCCAGGACCCCAAGACTTCTATAAATCTTCTTCAGTTTGCTGAAATGCAATTTTGCTCAAACATGAAGTAGGGTTCAATAGGGCATAAGTTTGTATTTAATATTTTTTTCGACTACCGTATATTCTATAAATGAATTTAGTGAAAAAAATGGGGCTAATTACGGTTTTTGCCAAAAACACACACAAAGCGATCTAAGGTCGGGATGTTTGAACATCGACTAAAATTTGTAACTTTGAACAAATAAACAACAAAGAACAAGAGATTTCGGTGAAGCGGAAAATCCCGAAAGACGGGAAAAAACTGTGTGTTGTCGTGAGACACACCGTGTGACTAGTGACACCGAACATGGGTGTCGAACTTTTACAATATTTTGCAAGTAGAATCTGGTCGTGAGTCACGAGAAACTAAACACAATCGTGTGAAACAATAATATATGCTTCAAAGAATGTTCTAGAGATAATTTGTAATCGCGAATTCCCATTTTTAATGCTACAAATTAGCAATCGCGAATTCCCATTTTTAATGCTAGATGCACCTTTTTAGCTCATCCATAAGAACTTTTACTATTTTATTGATGAAAAGTATAAAAAAGCAAATTCCTTATTTAGCAGAAAGATCATTTTGTTGAAGGATTATGTGTCATCATCAAAAGGAAGTGATTGACAGAATATTTTCTTATTATTAGATTACCATAATGAATGTTTCCTTTTCTTTGTAAACTCCTCCCTATTTAAAGGGGCTATGATTAATGAGAAATATAGATTTCTTCTCTCTGTCTTATTGTTATTCTCTCCATATTGTTGTTCTATTTGTTTTTCCCTTTAACACGTTATCAACACGTAGCTCGTTTGCTATCGCTCCCTCAAATCGTTTCCGCCGCTATTAAACGGTTGTTCTATTCGCAATCTACTACCATTAGAAGGTCTGTTTTTTCCAATATTGCAATTCAAGTAAGTATCTCTACAAAAACTTACAATTTTTTTGTCTATGAATTATGATTAATCATGATTAACTCTTTTAGCCATGATCATGCTTATATGCTTCAGTTTTTATTTTTTTTCTTATTCTTATTAGTTTGTGGTCTCAATCAGTTTTAATAAACATAAAAATGGATCTGGCAATTTGAAAGGTTGTAACCAATTACTTTCAAAATTCTTCTATTTTTTTAGTGATGATATGGTTTTTTTTATAATAGTAATTGATCGTTATTTAATTTGATTTGAAATCAATAATTTTTTTGGGGACTACGCAACTTTAGAATTGTTGTTAAAAAAACAATTAGTAAAAAAAATCGTATTCTTCAATTAATTTTCACGGATGTAGCTCACCGTATGTACTTGAAATATGGTTTGTTTTTACCTCCTATTAAATTGGTTTTATTTATTAAATATTTATTATATTAACTTATTGTGTTTTAATGCGGAATGATAGCTTTTATGTATATGATAGATTTATAATTTATTTTTATTTTTATTTTTATTTATTTATGATTATTCAATTAGTTTAAACATGTTTAGATGGTCAATTTCATCATATAATGTTATGTATTTATTTATATACAATTTGATGGTATTTTTTAAATTAGACTAATATATCATTGTGAGATGTGCTAATTAATTATTATTTGAATATGATATTTAATTTATTTAACTTGGCTTGTCATTTTTAATTTAATTATATGGGGCAATAAATATTTATAAACTTGATTATGGATTTCTAATACCATTATTATCTCTTTTGAAATCTTCTATATGTATGTCAATTTATAAATTCACTATTATTTTATTTTAGTTAATAAAAAAAATTTATATATTTGTTTAAATATTCCTAAAATATACACTTTTATCATATATGCTTGTTTTATAACAAGCTAATTTAAGATATGATAATTTATTTAATTCAATGATATGGGTTATTTAATATTCTAGTTGCTATTTTAAACCAACTATATATGGATATGTAAATATGTTCCTATTATTTACATTGTAATATTCAAATATTATATTAGTATTTAAGTATATTTAAAGTCTCTTGAATTCTTAGTAGTCATATTTGTGATTGAGGATCATATATTTGTTAAAATGTTTTGTAGTTTATTCATTTTGACATTGAATGCTTTATAAAATTTAATATATAAATTTAAATGTTTATCTTGAGTTTCTTCTACTCATAATTCTTAATTCTGTAATTAAATTTTAGAAGTTACACTTCCAACCCCCATATTTTGGTATCTTAACAAAAGCTCCAAAAATACTATTAAAGTATTAAAATTGACTTTATATGTCAAACTCATAGTCATTTTGGCCTCATGCCAAATGTTCTATAATTAATAATTTTATATTTAAATTAAATAAATCTCAAAATATCGATTGGATTTTATCAAACGGGTGTAAATAGCCCTAAGGTTTGTAGGGACTTAAGAAATCCATGTGATTCCCCTACTACCTGGAAATCCAATAGATTGAGTGATTTGTTTTTGCAAATTGAAATATTGATGAAGTATTATCAATAAAATTAAAGCATACAAAAATCCAATATGGTTATGATAATGAAATTTCATACATAAAATAATAATTATAACCACAATCCACTGTCTTATCAAAAAGAAAATCATATATTATCCCTTATATACGTAAATGGTTGAATCAACTTATCCCAAAATCAACGTCGTAAACTCAAAAGAATCTGAGTATCATAAATGAGTATATAAACCTCTTTTTGAAAAGGTACAAGAAAATACCTAAAGTCCATTAACTTCCTATTGACCCTAAAACAACCTCTTGAAAAAGTACAAGCAAATACCATCATGTTTTGAGACGATAAATAAATCATAACCTTCATAAGAATACCTTCACTAAAAACCCCAAAGAACAGTGGGATGCCCCGAAAGAGATAATCGGGAGTATTCATGAATATGTACTTCTCGAACTAATCGTACAACGAAATGAAACTCGTTTATACGATTACAAAAAGGTAACTGATTTCAACAAAGAAATGATTTATCCCAAAATGCGTCTCAATCTCTATGACAAGGAGCTCATAGAAGATGACATGATTCATAACATTATTTTCACTTTTCATACATCGGTAAATATTATTAAACCAATATAAGTTGGAATGTAACCTTTAGACAAACTCATCAACCAACTGCAAGTGGTTGAGAGACATAACAAAGTTCTTTCAAATAACAACGCCACATATGTCGGGACAAAGAAAATTCTCGATATCAATAATGAAAGCGTTAGAGGTGGAAACAACTCCAAATGATTGTGAGTTAAAAACAATTTGACATATTTATGCACCATGTGGACGAGACCCTAGAAAGGGTCAGGGTATTGGTAAGAGTCAGGAAGGATTTTTCAACACCTGGAGTAGGGATACAACTATTATCCCAGGTGATAATGGGCAATCAAATAAAAAATGCACTAAAAAGTGCTTCTATCAAAAAAGGAACAAGTTGAAAATGAACTATAACATATTAATTTAATATTTAATATTGATTAAACATATGTTTCTTTGAAAATTAATTTTAAGTATTAAAATTAATTTCTCTGCTAAGTAATCGAATATGTAACCATTATAGATGTAAAGAAATACATCATAACAAATGCAAAAATTTCAATATTCTCCGTTCCGTGTAGGAATGTATCAAGGAGAATTGATTTTTTTTACCTTTCACACAATCTAAAATGATAGACAAATACTTATTTTATAATTCATTCAACCGAAATACTTAGACGATGAACTGTCATTTTCTTGTTGGTACAAGATCAATAGGAACCTTGTAAAGATATTCGTATCAAATGGAAATTATAATGAGCATATATACATAAGTTTTAATGAATTTGAAAGTAAACATATATATGTGTCAAACTAGCTAGTAGATTATTGAGCCATCGAAACATTTTTGTCACCAATAAAGAACTTTAGGGAAATGACACATATATGTTTCGACATGACCATGTGGGACACCATGGTTATGACATAGTGATCCGTGTATTGCAAAATACACATAGACACATTCTCTTTCGAGTGATAGGCAAAACGAGGCAAATTGCAACTGTTGACTTCTGCAGCATAAGAAACAACATTGCCATCATAATATGCCCTCTCGAATACCTAGAACTTTTGTATATACCCTAATCCTTAGCCAAGACAGGAATGAGATCATCCTAAAGCTAAGGACATAATACAAAAATATTCCATTGTTACAACGAATACAAGGTGATATTTATGGACATAAACATCCAGAATGCGGGCCATTAAAACTTTATGGTTCTGGTTTCGACACGATGAACGCATGTCGTATTATTGTCCACATGAAATACTGCACTCCTAGCACTAGCTATACGTTTAAGGGCTCACCACCCTGATTAATTCATCAAGTCTACATGACTTGGAATGCTGGAGAATTTACATCATAAGGGTTTGATGATTATTGCATTTGTATTGGGATCAATATAGAGTTTCCTATACCCCATATGTATATCTAAAATGGTCTCGTAGATGTTGTCATCAAAAGAATATAGATGGTAGCCAAGACATTAGTTATGCGCACTGATTTACTTACATGTGTTTAGGGTTATGCAATACTATATGCAACTTTACTTCTTCATTTTGAGACCTATTACTAGCTAACCAGTCTCATGTGTACCAGTTGGTAACTGGATATCAGCCTGATATTTTACATTTACGCATGTTTGGTTGTGCAATATATGTGCCAATTGCGCCCCCACAACGCACCAAAATGGGTCTTTAAAATGATTAAGTATATTTATTGGATATGAATCTCCAAATATTATCCACTAATTAGAATCCTTGACGGATGATTTTTTTTACCGCTAGCTTTGTGGATTGTCACTTTGATGAGACAGTCTTCCTGTCGTTAGGGGGAGATAGGAAAAAGGATTTTCCGTAGGAACGGCAGGAAGTGTCATTGAATATTCCCACTCTGTCTCATTTTGATCCCGAAACTTCATAATGTAAAGTTGAAGTCAAACTAATCAGACTCGATACCTGATACGTTTAATGTTATTCCATAAGTGACAAGATCACATATACAAGCTGCAAATATACTCGCAAGGTTAAAGTCCCCAAACAAGGGCACAATGTCGCTGGAAAGTACGTTGCAATCACACATGGTGGAGGTGTGGTTGAGGTCGTAGCTCCCAAACGGAAATGGGGGAAGCCACTTGGTTCGGTAGATACTCATCTAAAGGAAGAGAAGAGTAAGGCACAACTATTTGTCATCAATACATAAACCTCTCATGAGATTGTCTCTGATTAAACTATGTCTATGAATCATTACTGGAGGACGCTCCGAAGTTAATATTGATTCCAAAGATCAACGAAATCTCAAATGAATTATGAGAGTGCATATGAGTCGATGGACAGATCATACATACTTGTTGGGTCATCTGAAGATTTGAAGATGACCTCCTGATCTTCCATCTTATATCATCCTACTTAGAATATGTTTGAAGTTCTTTTAGCAGCTTAGTTTCTATACAAATATTCGGTAAAGTCGAAGATCAGCCGAAGAAGACAAAGAAGGAGTACATCTCTCAAAGCGGATTGAAGATAGTTTCCTAAGCCTAAAGCCAAGCATGCCCAAGTGTTCAACACCATCAGCCAGGATGGTGTCAATCACACATCTTCGGGAAAATCCGAAGATCTCACATCTTCGGGAAAATCCGAAGATCTCACATCTTCGGGAAAATCCGAAGATCTCACATCTTCGGGAAAATCCAAAGATCTCACATCTTCGAGAAAATCCGAAGATCTCACATCTTCGGGAAAATCCGAAGATCTCACAAGCCTTCGGCAGCCGATGACCTCTCCCTAGAAGCTGAAGATGTTCTTACATCTTCAGGAGCCGAAGATGCCTGAAGATTTCCTTCTAACACATTATACTTATCTGACAAAGTATATTGTGATATCTTGCATTGACGTGGACCTCATCTGGAGATCAGATAAAGTAAGTTTTGTCTACTACACCATTTTAAGGAAAGGTCTCTACCATCCTTCTGCAGGTCAACACTTCAAGCCAAAACACCTCAAGACAAAAGGTACATCATGTACCTTGCTGAAGACCTGTGTCCATCCTTTGCTCAACAGGTGTCCCATGCATTTAATGCATGAGGCACTATAAATATGGAGGATGGTTCAACATGCAAGATCACCAGCTCTCAAGCATTCAAGCTCTCTAAGTGCACTGGCATTCTCTCTCTAAGAAGTTCTTATTGTTTTCTAAGTGTTTTACAATTGTTCTTCATTTCTCTTAGTGTAAGATTGTTTGAATAGATTTCATCTATTCTCTTCCGCAACAATCAAAAGTTTTCTATGTGTAATTCTTGATTTCAAATCAATAAGAATTAAAGTAAGTGAAAAACTGTGTGTATTGTATTCAACCCCCCCTTCTACAATACTTTTCTTCTTTACTAACTGCTATTTGGGACCAACAAGTGGTATCAGAGCGGTTTAGTTTAACTCAATAAACTAGATCCGTGATGGCAGCCTCTTCCTCGTCTTTGAAAAATGATTCTTCTCAAAACTTCACTGCTGTTTCATACGACAATGGCTCTATAGCCAAACCACCAAGGTTTAACCCCAATAACTTCTTCTTGTGGAAAAGTCGTATGATACTCTTTCTAGAAGGAGTTGACAACAGATATCCAACTATTTTACATGAAGGTCCTTTTATTCCTAGAGTTTGGGACCGATATAATGCAGACAAGGGAAAAGCTGATGAGGACTCTTCTGAAGAAGAAAGAACTCCAGCTACTGGGAGATACATTCTAAAGGACCCCATTAAATACAATGATGAAGACAGACGTCTTATAGCTCTTGATACTAAAGTCAGAGCCATCATTGCCCTCTCTCTGCCTGATGAGGTCTATCATTCTCTTGTTAACCTTTCTACTGCAAAAGAAATGTGGTCCACTCTGTGTGTTCTTTATGAAGGTACGTCTGAGGTGAAAAAGAGCAAAAAGATTTCTCTTGTAAGAAAGTATGAACTCTTCTCTCATGAGAAGGGTGAGTCTCTCTCAGACTACTACAATCGCTTTAACAGTTTTCTCAATGATCTTAAACTTGTGGGTCGCATATATGAAAATGAGGAAGTCTTGTGCAAGTTCATGGACTGTCTTCCTGAGTTTTGGGAAAACATCTGTACTTGTATCAAGTCTACCAAGGATCTTGACTCTATGCCTCTCACTGCCTTGTATGGCACCCTCTTCAACTATGAGCAGTCTAAATTGCTTAGGAAGTCATTCACAAAAGACATCAAAGGCTCTTCTCTAGCCCTTGTCGGTGAATCTTCCAAAAGTACTGTGTGTGTCCCTAGGATCACCTATCCTTCTGACTCTGACAACGATAGTCAAGAGGACCCCAATGACCCTTCAGAAGTCTATCTCAGTGAGG
This sequence comes from Arctium minus, assembly GCA_954870635.1. Taxonomy (NCBI): domain Eukaryota; kingdom Viridiplantae; phylum Streptophyta; class Magnoliopsida; order Asterales; family Asteraceae; genus Arctium; species Arctium minus. Next base: position 35,469,609 of record OX941080.1, on the reverse strand, counting down.
CTGATGATGAAGGAGAGGAGACCTCTGTGGCTCAGCTGTCAGATGGTGTTGCCATGCTGGCTGGCTTTTCTAAAGGCAATCCTCACTTCCCTTCTAGAAAACCCAGGTTTTCTAGAAAACCCTCCTCTACTCTTTCTAAAATTGCTTCCTCTGACAAATCAAATGAGGAATGTTATAGGTGTGGGAGGAAGGGACACTTTGCTTCTGAATGCAGAAGCAGGTCCTCTGATAAGTCTAGACTGCCCTCCTCCAACCGTACATCCTCTAGGTTTGTCAGAACCAAGTCTGATTCCTCTCAACCCTCTTTTCAAAAATCAAAAACTTCTGCTCCTTCAAACTCTGACCGTGCTGAAAAGTACAAGGCCAAATACAAGAGAGAGAAGGAAAGGAATGCTCTTCTAGCCAACAAAGGAAAAGGTCTTCTTGCCGAATCTCATGATTGGGCAGATGAACCAACTTCCGAAAGTGACACGGAAATGGCCAATCTCTGCTTTATGGCTAAAATAGATGATACTAATGATGGTGAAACCTCTTCCACCTCCATGGCTCTTGTGTCTGCTGACTGCTCCACATCATCTTCTCAGGTACATCCATTTTTCTCTCTCTCTGATGCTGAGAAAATTGAAGCCTTTGACTCTTTGACCATTGACTTCTATGAAGCCAAGGATGCAAAGAAGAAGGCAATTGCTCAGATAAAATCTCTTTCTTCTCAACTGCAAATCTGTCTTTCTCAACTAAAACACTTTGACAAAATCAAGGCTGAGCTTGAAGATTTGAAAACTATAAATTTTACTCTTGCTAAAGAGAAAAATAAACTTCTTAAAAAGTTTAAAAAGGAGCAAGAAACTGTGAAAAAGTGGACAAGCTCCTCCAAGAACTTAGAAAAGATTTTTCAGGATCAAATATCTTGTGATGACAAATCTGTACTAGGCTTCGGAAAATATGACCTTGAACCTCCTTCTGACACCCATGCTCCTTTCTCTCTTCCCTCATTCTATGAATCCTCTGAAGAGAACTATGACAACTCTGAACCTTTGGACTTTTCTAATCCCTCTAAAAATCTCAAGTTTGGAATGTTCATCAAAGCTAAGAGCATTGATTCACCCAATGAGAGTGAGGAAACCCAAGACTCAAATGACCCTTCTAAACCTATTACTGAGTCTATGTGTTCCCTAAAAATAAATGAGCCTTCCTCTTCTGAACCTAAACCTTCCAAAGTTCCTAAGCCTTCTTCAAACAAAATCTCTTTCTCCAAAAAGGGAAAATCTGTTGCCAATCTTCCTCCCCAAAAGAAACTTCCCAAGAAAAACTCAAAGAAACCATCTTCTCTTCCAATCCCCAGAGCTGTGATGTTAAATAAGCTAAAATCCAAAACACCCTCTTCTATTCCTTCAACTAAATCTGGCAAAGGTATCTTGGGTCCTAAGCCTCTTGACTTTCCTCTAACCTCCAAGGCCATGAAAGTCAATGTGACCAGTCATCACAAGGAATCTGGTCAAAGCTCCAAAAAGGTTTTTACATATAGAAAATGCTATAACTGTGGTAATACCTCTCACCTTGCTAAGACTTGTCCTCTGGAGAGAATTGATAAAAATGCTTCCAAGGATACTTCTTCTCCTTCTAACTCAAAAGGACCCATCTCCAAATGGGTACCAAAGAACTGATTCTCTTGTGATTGCAGGGTCTAGGGCACCAACAAATCTGGTATCTCGACAGCGGGTGCTCAAGACATATGACCGGCAACAAATCTCTCCTTGTTGACTTCGTGCCTACCAAAGGTCCTTCTGTCACCTTTGGTGATAACTCTAAAGGAAGGACTAAAGGTTATGGAACACTCTCAAATGGTTCCATCACCTTTAATAAAGTAGCTTATGTTGAAGGCTTGATGCACAATCTCCTAAGCATAAGCCAACTGTGTGATCTGGGGTATAAGGTGATGTTTGAATTATCTTCATGCATCATTTTCAACGAAAAGATGGAAACTGTACTCTCTGGCTACCGCAAAGAAAATGTCTATGTCATAGACATGGGACATAGCTCATCCTTCGGAACAAACATCTGTTTTGTCTCTGAAAACTCTGCAAAAAGATGTTGGCTTTGGCACAAGCGTCTCTCTCACCTCAACTTCAAGACTTTGAATGTCCTTTCAAACCAGGAGCTTGTTACGGGCATGCCAAAGTTATCCTTTGTAAAAGAAAAGCTGTGTGCTGCATGTGAGAAAGGGAAACTCACAAAATCTTCCTTCAAGTCCAAGCAATGCTTCTCCATCACTCAGCCTCTTCAGATGCTCCACATGGATCTGTGTGGACCAGTCAGTACACCAAGCCTTGGTGGTAGAAGGTACATTCTGGTTATTATTGATGAATTCACTCGTTACACTTGGGTATTTTTTCTCAGGTATAAAAGTGACACTACTGAAGAAATCATAAAGTTCATCAAAAAGTCTGAAGTGTTGAATGGGCAGCTGGTAAGATCTGTAAGAAGTGACAACGGAACAGAATTCAAGAACAGTATGTTGGATGACTTTTTCAATGAGAAAGGCATCTCTCAGAACTTCTCTACCGTCAGAACTCCACAACAGAACGGTGTAGTGGAGAGAAAGAACAGAACGCTATGTGAAGCTGCCCGATCCATGTTGAGTGAATCTCACCTCCCTACCTACTTTTGGGCAGAAGCAATCAACACTGCATGTTTCACCCAAAATAGGTCTATCATTGTAAAAAGACATAATAAGACCCCTTATGAAGTCTTTTATGGTAGAAAACCCAACATTGGTTTTCTTCATGTCTTTGGGTGTGTTTGCTACATTCTCAATGATAGAGAAAATTTGGGAAAATTTGATCCCAAAGCTGACGAAGGAATCTTCGTGGGATATGCTCTCACTTCCAAAGCTTTCAGGGTCTACAACCTCCGAAGGAAGTGTATTGATGAATCCATCCATGTCAAGTTTGATGACCTCAAGATATCATCACTCTCTTGTGATGATGAAGAATTGAACAGATGGATATCCTCCTGTGTTGATGATGGTCCTCTTCCAACATCGTCAGACATTCCCTACACAATTCCCACTTCTCTCTACCAAAACAATGAACCCTCTACATCTCACAACCCCTCCTCTCATCAAGAGGATGATCCTCAACCTACCCAACCTCAGCATACACTCCAAATCATCCTAGTCTCTCAATCTGACATTCATTCCTCACCTATACAAGCCGATCTTCCATCCATCTCTCCTCGAAATTTCCCTTCCAACTCTCCTCTACAAATCTCTTACCCTCCTCCTTTACCTCCAGCCCTAAAATGGACAAAAGATCACCCCATTGATCAAATCATTGGTGATCAACAAGCTGGTGTACAGACTCGAAGAGGTGTTGGTAACATCTGTCTCTATGTGAACTTCCTCTCTCTCATTGAACCAAAGAAAGTTGACGAAGCTCTAGCTGATCCATGTTGGATCACTGCCATGCAAGAAGAACTTTCTCAGTTCGAAAGGAACAAAGTCTGGAGATTGGTTCCTCGTCCTTCCAGAAAAACCATCATAGGAACCAAGTGGGTCTTTCGGAACAAAATGGATGAAGAAGGCACGGTGATCAGAAACAAGGCCCGACTGGTTGCACAAGGATATAGGCAAGAGGAAGGAATTGACTATGATGAAACATTTGCTCCAGTTGCCAGACTTGAAGCCATCAGAATCTTCCTTGCTCATGCTGCCTACAAGAACTTCAGAGTCTTCCAGATGGACGTCAAGAGTGCCTTTCTGAATGGGGAGCTAGCTGAAGAAGTCTATGTGAAACAGCCCCCTGGCTTTGAAGATCCAGTCCATCCTGACTATGTGTACAGGTTAGACAAAGCTCTCTATGGTCTAAAGCAGGCTCCCCGTGCCTGGTATGACACTCTTGCTGACTTTCTCCTGAAGAACAAGTATACAAGAGGTAAAATTGACAACACTTTGTTCATCAAGCAAACCTCAGGTAATCTTATTCTTGTTCAAATTTATGTGGATGATATCATTTTTGGTGCCACTGATGAGTCACTGTGTGATGAGTTTGCCTCTCTCATGAAAAGCCAATATGAGATGAGTATGATGGGGGAGCTTACCTTTTTCTTAGGACTTCAAGTTAAACAATCTTCAAAAGGAATCTTTATAAATCAAAGCAAATACATACGTGATCTTCTGAAAAAGTTCAATTTTGAAAACTCCTCCCCCATGAAAACTCCTATGGCACCACCTTTGAAACTCCATGCTGATCTGGATGGTGTATCTGTGGATATCACCAGCTACCGAGGCATGATCGGCTCTCTTCTTTATCTTACTGCGAGTAGACCGGATATTACGTTTGCTACTTGCCTGTGTGCGCGTTACCAAGCCAATCCGAAGGATTCTCACTTGGCTGCGGTTAAACGCATTTTTCGGTATCTAAAAGGTACCATGAATCTGGGTCTTTGGTATCCCAAAGACTCAGGTTTTGATCTAATGGGGTATTCAGATTCTGATTTTGCAGGCTCTAAGATTGACAGAAAGAGCACCACTGGCAGCTGTCAACTCCTTGGTGGCAAGCTTGTTAGTTGGTCTAGCAAGAAGCAGAACTCAGTCTCCACCTCTACCGCTGAGGCTGAGTACGTAGCTGCTGGAAGTTGTTGTGCTCAAATCCTTTGGATGAAGAACCAACTTAGAGACTACAATCAGCTGTACTCTCACATCCCGATTCTGTGTGACAACTCAAGTGCGATAGCCATCTCAAACAATCCGGTGCTACACTCTCGTTCCAAGCACATCGACATCCGATATCACTTCATTCGGGATCACATCTCCAAAAGTGATATCGAGTTACATTTTATTCCTACCGACCTCCAACTGGCAGATCTCTTCACAAAGCCTCTTGACGAAGCTCGGTTCAAGTTCCTAATCGGCGAACTCGGTATGTTAAATGCCGATGTTTAGTTTTATTCTTAAAAAAAAAAAAAATTTGAGAGATAGAAAAGAAAAGAAAAGAATTCAAAAAAAAAACAAAAAAAATTGAGAGATAGAAAAGAAAAGAAAAGAAATCAAAAAAAAAAAAAAAAAAAACAAAAACAAAAGTCTGCTATTCTTTTACTGATGATAATTCCAGGTTTATTGTAGTTGGACTTAATGGCATCATCAAGGTGATGTCATCTTGCCGACATCATCAAGACCTTCCTCTATTTCTTTTCTTATATTTTCCTTCCTTTTTTTTTCCACCTACAAATTTTTTCTTCCTAACTCTTAGCCGATTTCTCTCTCTCACTCTCTCCACCCCGTCGGTAGCCGACCACCCAAACCACCCCATCGGCTACCGACCTAACCCTCTCCCCCTTTGGCTCTTTCTCTCTCTCGTCCATCTCTCTCTCGGTCATCTCTCTCTCTCTCTCTCGACCTACCCCTCCCTTTATACCACCGAACCAAATCAACCCCTTATATACCTCCCTAGCCGACCCCCCCCCCTCAATCAAACACCCCCTAGCCGACCACCCCCTTCCCGTCGGCTACCGACCCTCCCTCCCCTTCCCTCCCATCTCCCTCGGTAGCCGACTCCCTCATCCCCCCCTCCTTTTTTTTTCGGCCCTTCTCCTCAACCGCTCGGCTCCCGACCTCTCTCCCTTTCCCTTACCCATTCGGCCACCGATCCCCCTTCCCCTTCCCATGTTCGGCGAACAAACACCCCCCCTTATAACTCCATCGGTAGCCGACCACCACCCACGTCGACGGCCGACCACCACCCCATCGGCAACCGACCCCCCCCCCCCCCCCCCATCCCCATCGGCCGAACAAACCCCCCCCCTTTTTTTTGTTGTTTGTCCTCTCTCCCACTCCTTACCCTACTACCTTTCCCTATTTTCCAACCCTTCCTTTTTCTTTTCCCACTTCCCTAGACTTCCCCTATTCACCCATCCCATCCCTCCTACTTCTCTTCCCATCCTACCTTCCTACTTTTATTTTTTTCCTTCCATACCTTTTCCTTCCCTATTTATTTTTTTTCCTCCATCTATCCCATCCTACCAAATCTCAACTTTTCCTTCCAATCTTTTCCTCTATTCTTTTCTTTCCCCAACTCCTAGCAATCTTCCATCAAATCTTCTTACACACTATTATCTCCTTCCCTTATTACCTACATTTTCAAATCCCTTCCTTTTCTTTTTCCCTCCTATTTCCACTATAAATATAACCCCTCCTCATCCTTTTCTCCTCATCCTTTTCTCTTCATCCTTTCTCTCCTAAACACCCTACATTTTCTTTCTCTCCTCCATGACTTCCCCTTCTTCTCCCAAGGTTGTCAAGAAAAATATGATGACACCTCCTTCCACTCATGCAGATCTCATTTTCAACCCATGCAACCATGTTGCAAGGTTGGAAAGTGATCCCAAACACAGTGAATTTAACCCTATAGTTTCCTTCCTCCTAAAATCCCCTCTTCACTTTGCCTTGACACACAACCCACCAAAAATGAGCAAACTACTCATTGGCAACTTTTGGCTTACGTGTGTCTATGATAGCATATCCCAGAAGGTGTCTGCTTCCATTCTCTCAGACCCCACTTCACCCGATCTCACTTTTGGTGTTGATGAGGTTCGTTCGGCTCTACACCTTCCTGTGTACCAGTCTTATGAAGCATTCCCACTTGGCAACGAGCACGAGGAGGTTGTTGCGGCACTGAACTACATTCCTGGCGACCATGCCCGGAGTCCGCAGACACTGCTACGCAAAAAACATGGGAGGTATATGGCATTTCTTCTTCTCTCATGTTCTTTTATGCCTTAGCAAGAAAACGGGTGGCCATGATCAATGTCCATCCTACATCACCCAGCTCGCTCATGCTCTTATCTTTCAAAGAAAGATTGATTTTGCCCGGTACTTCTTCCATGAATTAGTCAGTGTGATCACCCCCCACAAGCGGCCGCATGTCGCCTTTCCTCGATTTCTCTGGCTCATTCTGTACCAAAAGTTTGCTACTACTATTGATGCCTCTCGTAGCATCACCTTCGACTACAAGGCGCCCATTGTGACCAAACCTCTTCTTCATAAGGGGCCTTTGGCAACTGACAGTCCTCTGCTTCCAGGTATGGTCTCTTTCCTTACTTCTCCCAATCTACAGTGGGGAGATGCCAAGGACACTCTAGTGTCCAAAGGTCCCTCCTCTGTAGTGGACCCTTCCCCCTCACCTCTTGTGATGTCGGCTAGCACTATCTCATCATCAGCTACCGACACCGCCGCACCTGCCCAAAGGGCCATACCACTAAAAGGACCTTCGGTGGTTACCCAGGCCTCACCCACCACCTCAAAGCGGCGGCACTCTACCTCTTCCCCTCCCTCTTCTCCCAAAATAACGAGGAAGGTTTCTAGGGCCATCCCACATACTCCATCCTCCGATTCTTCACAATCGACGGATGTTGACATTGTCCCATTCGGGCCCGGGGATTCCGACATACCCTCTGCCACCACCTTTGTATCCTCACAAAAGGATGCAACTGTAATATTTGGGGACCCTCAACTTCCCTCTTCCACTCTCTCCTTGGTGGATGAGGATGACTTGGTCTTCTCCCCGGACCAAGGATCTGCTTTCTCACTGCACGGCCTATCACCCGACCAATTTTTGGTCGATGCTTATACACCGCCCGGTGAAACACGGGTCTTACCAAAGGCCAGTGTGGAGGGTATTTCACAATTTTTGGCTTATTTGCAACAGGGAAACGAGCAGGTGTCACCTTCCCCAATTCCTTCTACCTCTACTGTGCGGGACACTCCTACCTCTGCTCCCATCATTCCCCCAGAGGTTCTGGCCGATATTCAGGAAGCCAACCGACAGCACCGCCTCATTGGTGCTCAGTTTCGTGAACATCAGACCATTCTGGGCTCTCTTGTCAAAGTCACTTGTGACAAACTGTTATCTCTTGAGACCTCCAATCAGCACCTCACTGCCTTGGTCACTGCTCTTCAAGCAGCCTCTAGTGCTCGTGATGAGGAGGTTCGTCGGCTTCAAGCGGCTTCGGAGTCTCATCGGGCCATCACTACTCAAATTCTTGAGTCCTTGCAGTCTCTTCATCAAAAGGTTGATTCTGTTTTGGTTGCTCCCCCGTCAGCCGCTGAGGGGGAGAAAGAGACGGTTCCCATTCCTTCAGACAGCGGCTGTCAGGGTCCCACTCCCATCACCAATGCTCTAACTGAGGGGGAGCATTCTAGACAAAGCAGAGACAAAGGAAAGAGCAAGCTATCTCCAGATGAAGAGGCCCTTTTATCTCAGCAACAAAAGTCTGCTTCTCTAAAGGCTGTTGTTTCTGAAGCTGATAGGCTCAAACTTCAACCACCAAACAAAGTCACCTCTGACTTTGGCCTTTCTAAAGCTAAGCTTGATTCTCATGACATCCCTTGGTACCGAAAGACTTTAATGGAAAGAAAGTTGAAGTCTAAAATTGTTGAAATAAAGCTTGGCACCACCAAATGCTCAGATGAGGTTCGGATGTTAATCATTAGAGAAGACAAAAGTCATCACTCCACCAAATTCAGCGATCTTGAAGACTATGGACTCTCTGAATGGTACGAACTCTCTGAACTCTTATCTAAATCTCTTAGTAGGCACAAAGTTTTGGCCAAGAAGACCATCAATTGTCTTCTTGAAAAAATGAAAGACATTGCAAAAGATTATAAGCATTCTCCTGAAGAAGAAGCTCAAGTTCAATGTCTCAAAAAGATGTGTCTCTCCTCCTCTCCACAACTCTCCTCTTCTGTCACACAAAACCTCTTCAAGGACATGGTTGCCAAGGGAATGATTCCTGATATAAAGAATCTAAATTTGAAGACTCCAGGTGGTCCGTGTCCGACCCATATTTCAGGCACTACTGGTACTGTAGTGTTTAGGCCAACCAAAGGAGTCTTTTTCCTTAATGAAAAGGAAACTCCCATGTTCTTCAGACATAAGGAGATCCCCATTGCTGACACCAAATTTCTGGTTGCTATCCTATCTCTTATCCCCATAAGTTCTGAAGGTTCTCTTTTCCGTCGGGATATCCTTGCTGAGCTCCACAAAAGACAGAAGAAAGAATGAGGTTCTTCTCTAAATCTTTTTATCTTTCTAATGTACTTGTAACCGTTGTTTTGCTAAGTGATGTTTAATACAAATGCATTTCCTCTATTTAGTTTGTACAAATATACTTCATTCTTTTATTCTTTTGTAAATGTCGGATATACTTATAAATCCTTACAAAAAAAAAAAAAAAAACTATGTGAAAAGAACCCAAAAAGAGTAAATATGGGTCAAAATGCATTTATTCAGTACACTCTTTGTTCTATTCTTTAGTATGGATGTCATCCTCAAATAGGGGGAGATTGTTGGGTCATCTGAAGATTTGAAGATGACCTCCTGATCTTCCATCTTATATCATCCTACTTAGAATATGTTTGAAGTTCTTTTAGCAGCTTGGTTTCTATACAAATGTTCGGTAAAGTCGAAGATCAGCCGAAGAAGACAAAGAAGGAGTACATCTCTCAAAGCGGATTGAAGATAGTTTCCTAAGCCTAAAGCCAAGCATGCCCAAGTGTTCAAGACCATCAGCCAGGATGGTGTCAATCACACATCTTCGGGAAAATCCGAAGATCTCACATCTTCGAGAAAATCCGAAGATCTCACATCTTCGGGAAAATCCGAAGATCTCACATCTTCGGGAAAATCCAAAGATCTCACATCTTCGAGAAAATCCGAAGATCTCACATCTTCGGGAAAATCCAAAGATCTCACATCTTCGAGAAAATCCGAAGATCTCACATCTTCGGGAAAATCCGAAGATCTCACAAGCCTTCGGCAGCCGATGACCTCTCCCTAGAAGCTGAAGATGTTCTTACATCTTCAGGAGCCGAAGATGCCTGAAGATTTCCTTCTAACACATTATACTTATCTGACAAAGTATATTGTGATATCTTGCATTGACGTGGACCTCATCTGGAGATCAGATAAAGTAAGTTTTGTCTACTACACCATTTTAAGGAAAGGTCTCTACCATCCTTCTGCAGGTCAACACTTCAAGCCAAAACACCTCAAGACAAAAGGTACATCCTGTACCTTGCTGAAGACCTGTGTCCATCCTTTGCTCAACAGGTGTCCCATGCATTTAATGCATGAGGCACTATAAATATGGAGGATGGTTCAACATGCAAGATCACCAGCTCTCAAGCATTCAAGCTCTCTAAGTGCACTGGCATTCTCTCTCTAAGAAGTTCTTATTGTTTTCTAAGTGTTTTACAATTGTTCTTCATTTCTCTTAGTGTAAGATTGTTTGAATAGATTTCATCTATTCTCTTCCGCAACAATCAAAAGTTTTCTATGTGTAATTCTTGATTTCAAATCAATAAGAATTAAAGTAAGTGAAAAACTGTGTGTATTGTATTCAACCCCCCCTTCTACAATACTTTTCTTCTTTACTAACTGCTATTTGGGACCAACATTGATGATATATTTCACATATATTGTTGCTTATGAGGTGATAGAGCACATTGACATCGAACCATCCTCAGCTGAAAAATATCAACAAAGAGCAAATTGGCCTAAATAAGCAATCCAGGAGAATCATATTATTTGACAAATGAACAGGTATTTGGTTTGGTAGTGCTAACCTACCAAGTGTAAAGCCTGCAAGACATAGATAAATCATTTGTCGTAAAGCGTAATGAGAATAATTAAGTCATAATGTATGAGACTCTCCTTTGGCGCAAGGTTTCTCACAACGCCCTGGATTGACCGCGAGAAGACTTACTCTCCCATGATGGACGTTATAATGTTCTGCTAATTAATTAGCCTAGTAGTTTCCGAATGACTGGAAATGCAACTCATGGATGTGGTTAATACATATCTCTACGGGGATCTAGATTCAGAGATATAAAAGTGCTTGATGGCATTACATTACCAAAATCAAGTAACTCTAAACCACGAAGTGCGTTTGCAATAAAATTGAAACGCTCACTTTATAGATTAAAACAATCTATGCAGATGTGGTATAACCCCCTAAGTGAACACTTGATTGGGAAAGGATATATAAGAACTATGAACTGTGCCCTTGCGTATTTATGTAGAAAAACAAGTTCTAGATTTTCAAAGTAGCTTTATATGTCGATGTTATGAACATAATAGGCACTCTTGATGAAATAAGAGAAACCACAAGCAACTTGAAATCTAAATTTGAGATAAAAATCTTGGGAAAACTTGGGTTTGTCTAGCTATTTGAGCCAGGACACCGAGTTTGTGAAATATTAATTCACCGATCGCATATGTCTAGAAAATAATCAGGCAATTTAATATGGACAAAGCGCATTCGGTTAGCACTCCCATGATTGGTCAAAGTGTTGGATATAAGGAATTGTCCATTTCGTCTAAAGGATGGTGACGAAAAAGTGTTAGGAGCTGGAATTCCCTATATAAGTACAATATGCGCATTATCGTACTTAACACAATACACTTGACCGTATATTGTATTTCTCAGTGAACTTATTAGCTAGATTTAGCTCAGCGCCAACGCAATGTCATTTGGAATGATATCAAGTAAATCTTTTAGAACTGTTAACATGGGCTTATACTTTCCCTGTAGAAATAAAAATGAGATTGATAATGAAAATGAAAATTCAATACCTACTTAGAATGTAAGCAGCAAAAGTACTAGCTCTTATAAAAAAAAAACACCAAACAACCTCTTGGTATGTCTTTGCTGATATTAGGTATCTGTCTGACTCATACAAAGGTTGTTCTCAAATTGGATAAGTAATTACCACTGGGAATACGCCGATTGCTTGGAAGTAAGCTAAGCAAACCCTTGTAACTACCTCCTTGAACTGATCCAATAATATTACTCTCCATGAGATAATGTATATGATTAAGGACTATCATACATATATTAGAGGAGTTAGTAATTTTAGGTTCAACCAGTATCCTATTTGCATATATGGAAATAATGCATCATGTATCGAAGAAATGAACATAAGATACATCAAGGGTGATAACATAAAGCATATTCTGCTTAAGTCTTATACAATCAGCAATAAGAAAACTCTCCTCGAGATTCAATTGAATCAAGTAAGATGCCAGGAGAACATGACATATTTTACCAAATCATTACCTAAATCCATATATTGGGAAACATGTAGAAAGTAAACGTAAATGTTTTCCAAACTCCCTGGATTAATGCAAAAATCAGGGGGAGTAGTAGACAAAAGGGGGAGTCTACTATATTTGTGATATTGGTATGTTGTGCTCTTTCTTTAACCAAGGTTTTATTTTTCCCATTGGGTTTTGTTCCTTGGTGTAAGGTTTTAGTGAGGCAACTGTTTATATATCATCATGTTTTCCTAACTCTCTCGATTAATGTACGAATCTAAGAGAAAACTAGACTGAAGGAAAAGTCTATGTATTACAAAGAAGCTGGTGCGTTGTACTCTTTCCTTCGTCAGACTTTTATTTTTTCCCACTGGGTTTTTATTTTGGCGTAAGGTTTTAACGAGGCAACAATTGTGCACCATCACTCATTTGACTCGGAACAAGGGGGAGTGTTGAAGGATTATGTGTCATCATCAAAAGAAAGTGATTGACAGAATATTTTCTTATTATTAGATTACCATAATGAATGTTTCATTTTCTTTGTAAACTCCTCCCTATTTAAAGGGCTATGATTAATGAGAAATATAGATTTCTTCTCTCTGTCTTATTGTTATTCTCTCCATATTGTTGTTCTATTTGTTTTTCCCTTTAACACATTTTTTTATGGGGAGGCTATTTACACCAAAAATTTTGTTATTTGCACCAAAAGTGATTGCTATATGATTGTGTTTTTTTTTGTTTTTTTGTTATCTTTTCTTTTTTTCTTTTGTTTATTTTTATTATATATTTTTATTTATTTGTATTATATAGTTTTAAAAGTTTTTTTTTTTACTTTTTGTTTTGATTTGAAAAGAAATAAATATTACTAATTTTTTATAATTATATAATTATAAAAATAAAACATAAATATTGTGATTTAACATATAAATAGAATATAAAATAATCTGTATTACATTCGATTCGTCTAAAATAGCATTATCCGTAGTACAATTAACATGCAAAAGCTGCATGTAATTCTTTATTCGCTCTGAATACGGGGTAACCCATCCAGCAGCACACGGATAACTGTAATGGGAAAAATGTCCTACAATTTGCGGAAACGGGTATCCTTCTGCCATATCTAATTTCACATAATGGTTACCATTAACGTACCCAATTGTAAAAACATGTTCATACCACACTGGCGGAGTGGACCTAAGCGGCAAGTACGTCCCACTGCCGGTCATACTTATAACATGTAATATCACATTATATTTTGAAGCAATCAAGACACCTATTTCAGGCATTGTCATCCAGTGTTTAAATGGTGCACCTTGATCTGATCGAAAGAAGTTTAAAGTGTTGTAAGTAATATCCCAATGTTCACCTCCAAAAACGTTGATGTACCCTGTCTTGTATGTATCTAACTCTTCCATCAAGTTATACCGAATTGTGGGCCATGCATCTTCATGAAGACCTAGAGAGACAACTATTGCTCGGAATCCGCAATTTCCATCACCTATCACATCATGTACCTGCTTGATGTAAGGGTGAAACAATGCCGGAAATTGATTGATGTATGGATGTGCATTATAATTTTTGAACATGAAAGAACTGTGTCTCGCTGGTTCTTGGTAGCTCATTTTTTCCTTGTCAACAAATCTAGACGTGTTCGAACTACTACGTCTAAGGGGTCTTTCACTTGTAAAAGACGGGTCAACATGAGTCGAAAATGAGGGATCAACATGAGTTTTTCTGAAAAGCTTATCCTTCAACGAGGGTCGTCCACGAGTAGTCTTGTTAACAACAGGTTCACGAACCCATGTTTTTGATGCACTGGCTACCTCTTTTATCTTCCTCAGTAAACTGAACTTACCAGATCTCGATTGTTTGTTAAATTCCTCAGTAAACATTTGGACTTCAGCTTCACAACCTACGTCATCATCTTGTAAAGATTTGCACGGTGATAAATCAAGCGTCATCCAAAGTACATAAACTGAATCAATTGGGATAGGATGACCTTTGTTCAAGTATTGCATTTGTTAGTGCGCACATGGTAGCCCATAACTTGTACGTAGTAGACAACTACAATTTTCAGAAAATAAGCCAACAGATTGAGCTCACTCATACTCTTGGAATATTATGTTTAATGCATAATGTGAAACAAAACCACACAATTGTTGGAAGTGTGGTATGCGATGACGATGATTCGTGATACTTTTGCTCTCTTGGATACTTGTTTTAATTTCTGTATCTTGTGACTGAATGAGTTGATTGATTTTGCTCATAAATGTTGGTAGACTTGATTGCGCTGAATCCAAGTAAGTTTTCAACTTGGAATGTTGACTCTCCACTCTGTTACTTGTCTGATTTCCAAAGTGGAGAAATTTGTTAGTCCAAACAAATACAAACATTTCTTTATATGGTTTCAACCATGTGTCATTCAGATAAGCAAGAACACCTGAAAATTAGAACAATTTAACCTTTTTAGTAATTGTTAAACTTACATGCAACATTTTACTTATAATAATAAATTAAGGCATACCTGGATAGCTTTGTAATACTGCTTCAAGTTGTGATAAATGAAACATGTATGTTTCATCCGTTACCGAGTCAACCAATGTCACCCATGCATTGTAAAAGGAACCCCATTCATGATTTGATGTTATTACTGATCTACAATTTCTCATAATACTTTGGAAGATGTGCCATCTACAAAGTAATCTTTTAGCATCAGGAAATACAATACTGCATGCTTTCACCAGTGCCAACTCTCTGTCTGTGACGATCACACGTGGATAAAGACATCCATCCATCAATGACTGTAGACAATTCAATGCCCAAGTATAATTGGATTCCTTTTCCCTTTGCATAAAGACAAATGCTACACAGAATGTCTTACAACACGTGTGGAAATGCACGCCATATCTCCAGTGATCTTGGATGAGCAAAGAATAAATCTTCCAACTGATTAGTCGAGTTGTTTGCACGATCATAAAAAACATAGCCTTCTTTCATGAGCAAAGAATAAATCTTCCAATCGAGCTTCATTTTCAGACAATCGTCTTGCATATGCATGTCCCTCCAAATGTAATGCAATATCATGATTATGTGCATCACATATCATAGCTAAAGTCCAACAATCATTACCCAAATGATTCCCTACCAAGTTAAATGGACAATTTGTTTTTCTTGTGCCAGTATGTTAATAGAGGTTTTGTTACTCCTGTGCGTACCACCACAATTACATTGAAATTCTACTTTATAATTGTCCCTACTTGCATCACTATTGTTTCTTTTAATAACAATAACGAAACCAAGTGAATATCCCATATTGCGTACCCAATCAATTAGATCTTTACGATAATTAAACACCTGAAATTGGCTTTTTTTTGTTACAAACTACTAACTTTACCAGATAATTTAACAAGATAAAATGAAACATAAACTTACCATATCAGTAAAAAAATGCGGATGGTTAAGGGATTTCACAAGCTTCAGTTGATTTGTTTGAATTAACATTATCATCCTACACAAACACATAAAAATATGAAACGGGATAACATAATATATATATATATATATATATATAAAGTAGTGGATGAAATACCTCATTATTAGAATTATGATACCATTGAAAATCTTCACCCTAATTCGCCATTTTTAACCCGATAAATTGAAAAAATCATGACATGCATAGTGACATGAATAGTGACGTGCACAGTGACATGAATAGTGACATGCATAGTGATGTAAATAGTGATGTGCATAGTGACATGAATAGTGACGTGAATAGTGACGTGAATAGTGCATAGTAATTGTAAAGGTTCTCGATATATATTTTTGCAATTGTAAAACATATATATCAATTATATGATTTAAGAAGAAATTTATACCTCTAGGAATAAATTTATACCTCTATGAAGGATTCGAAACGTAGATTCCGAATATCTAATTGATTCGTCGATTACTTCAATGGATTGAGAGCAAATCTAGAGAGAAGTTGGAGAGATTTTTAGAGAGAGAGATATATGAAGAAGAAGACGTGAACGATATGTTGGAAGTGTCTCTAATCACACACACACACACATACATATATATATATATATATATATATATATATATAGAGAGAGAGAGAGAGAGAGAGAGAGAGAGAGTAAATTACAGATTTGGTCCCTAACGTTTGGTTTTTGTTACGGAATTGGTCCCTAAAAGAAAAATTCATTTTACAAAGTTATAATAAAATGTAATTATTACAAAAAGAAAGATACATTTTACAAAGTTATAATAAAATCAAAAGTTACAAATTTATAAAATAAAATAAAATCAAAAGTTACAAATTTATAAATAAATTTATATTTATAAAGTCAAAACACACACACACATATATATATATATATATATATCATACATATATATATAAAGATAATGTGTTTATATATAAACAAAAATAATATATATATATATATATATATATATATAAATGAATTGACATTCATCAAAAATAATTTGATCGGAAAACCATACATTCAATATTTGCACTTTTTGGTGCAAATAGCACCCCCTATTTGCACCAAAAGTTTTGCTATTTGCACCAAAAATGATTGCATAATGATTGTGTTTTTTTTGTTTTTTTGTCTTTTTATTGTCTTTTCTTTTTTTATTTTGTTTATTTTTATTATATATTTTTATTTATTTGTATTATATAGTTTTAAAAGTTTTTTTTTTTACTTTTTGTTTTGATTTGAAAAAAATAAATATTTATAAATATAAATATTACTAATTTTTTATAATTATATAATTATAAAAATAAAACATAAATATTGCGATTTAACATATAAATAGAACATAAACTAATCTGTATTACATTCGATTATTCTAAAATAACATTATCCGTAGTATAATTAACACGTAAAAGCTGCATGTAATTCTTTATTCGCTCTGAATACGGGGTAGTCCATCCAGCAGCACACAGATAACTGTAATGGGAAAAATGTCCTACAATTTGCGGAAACGGGTATCCTTCTGCCATATCTAATTTCACATAATGGTTACCATTAACGTACCCAATTGTAAAAACAACATGTTCATACCACACTGGCGGAGTGGACCTAAGCGGCAAGTACGTCCCACTGCCGGTCATACTTATAACATGTAATATCACATTATATTTTGAAGCAATCAAGACACCTATTTCAGGCATTGTCATCCAGTGTTCAAATGGTGCACCTTGATCTGATCGAAAGAAGTTTAAAGTGTTGTAAGTAATATCCCAATGTTCACCTCCAAAAACGTTGATGTACTATGTCTTGTATGTATCTAACTCTTCCATCTAGTTATACCGAATTGTGGGTCATGCATCTTCATGAAGACCTAGAGAGACAACTATTGCTCAGAATCCACAATTTCCATCACCTATCACATCATGTACCTGCTTGATGTAAGGGTGAAACAATGCTGGAAATTAATTGATGTATGGATGTGCATTATAATTTTTGAACATGAAAGAACTGTGTCTCGCTGGTTCTTGGTAGCTCATTTTTTCCTTGTCAACAAATCTAGACGCATTCGAACTACTACGTCTAAGGGGTCTTTCACTTGTAAAAGACGAGTCAACATGAGTCGGAAATGAGGGATCAACATGAGTTTTTCTGAAAAGCTTATCTTTCAATGAGAGTCATCCACGAGTAGTCTTGTTAACAACAGGTTCACGAACCCATGTTTTTGATGCACTGGTTATCTCTTTTATCTTCCTAAGTAAACTGAACTTACCAGATCTCGATTCTTGTTAAATTTCTCAGTAAACGTTTGGACTTCAGCTTCACAACCTACGTCATCATCTTGTAAAGATTTGCACGGTGATAAATCAAGCGTTGTCCAAAATACATCAACTGAATCAATTGGGATAGGATGACCTTTGTTCAAGTATTGCATTTGTTCGTGCGCACATGGCAGCCCATAACTTGTACGTAGTAGACAACTACAATTTTCAGAAAATAAGCCAACAGATTGAGCTCGCTCATACTTTTGGAATATTATGTTTAATGCATAATGTGAAACAAAACCACACTATTGTTGGAAATGTGGTATGCGATGACGATGTTTCGTGACACTTTTGCTCTCTTGGATACTTGTTTTAATTTCTGTATCTTGTGACTGAATGAGTTGATTGATTTTGCTCATACATGTCGGTAGACTTGATTGCGCTAAATCCAAGTAAGTTTTCAACTTGGAATTGGTCCCTAAACTTCAAAAATGGCAAATAAACCCTCCACATATGCAATTTTGTGTTTGATTTACCAAGTTATAATAAAATCAAAAGTTATAAATTTATAAAATAAAATAAAATCAAAAGTTACAAATTTTATAAATTTATAAACAAATTTATAAAATCAAAACATACACATATATATATATATAAAGATAATGTGTATATATATAAAAACAATAATAATAATATATATATATATATATATAGTCAAGTGAAATGATATCTTTGATTAAAAATGATTGGGACGAAAAGCTATGTATTTAACACATTCACTTTTTTGGTGCAAATAACACTCCCTTTTCTATTGGGGACCAACCAATGACATCATCTTGCAAAAAAGGGACGTTCGCAAAGCACTTTGCAAACTTTGTGGTTATTTTGCAGTAAACTGAAAAAGTTGGCTATTTTTGTAATCTAACCCCTCTAAAATAGCTTTTTTAACCATAAAACGCATCCAGCCTTTGCATATGAAAGGACCATCCAATGTCTATATTTTTCCTTTTTTAAAGCTTTTTTGAAATTTATGACATTTTACCCACAACACCAAGCAAGCAAGCAAGCAGGCCTTACATTATGAAAGCACAAATTCTGAATAATTGGCCTCTTGCAACAATGATTTTGCCAAAATTTGAGTCAACATATTACAAAGCAAGGAACACAAACTCCTCAACTGCTGGAATCTCACCAATCCTCTTCAACGCCTCTTTGCTCGGTTTCTCATCGACACCAATCGTCATGATCGCTTGCTTTCTCGGGGCGGTCCTCCCCACGCTCATGAAGCTCACGTTCACATTCTCCTCTCCTAGTATGCTTCCAACCGTTCCAATCATACCCGGCTGATCCACCTGCCTGCAAAGTATGATGTTTCCTTCCAAACTCACGTCCACCTCAAAAGCTCCCACCTTTGTCAGATGAGGAACCCCATCTTTCACCTTCCCTTCCACTTTGATTTCTCCGGACTCCGAAATCGCGCTCGCAAATTTCGACTCCACGTTAGCGATCTGGACCTGAATGATCTCGAGCGGCTTCTCGGGTGACCCATCCAAGATCACCCGTTCTTCGCTTATCCGGACTCCTCTTTGTTTGGCGGTGAAGTCTGCGTTCACCAAGTTAACAAAGACACTAGAGATAGGTTCGATCAAACCTTTGGTAACCATGGCTCGCAGTAGTCTAGTATCAAGATCGTCAGGGGCTCTAGCGGAAGCATATGTCACTTTTACCAACTTCACACCACTTCCTCCTGCTACCAATTGCACAGCCAATCTCCCGAGTTTTTCAGCAAGTGTGACGTAAGGCTTCAGTTCTGCAAGTACCTGCGCCAAACATCATATGCATAAAAAACATCATATGCATAAAGATCAAAATAAATAAACAACATTTCCTTTATTGACAACTTTTTAAAGTTAAATTACCTATTTAACCAGAAGGTAGGTGATGAGCACACAAGATTCTCCTAATATGTAAGCCAACCATAAACTAGCTTATATTTTATTGAAAAAGCTCCACATGGTTAGCCATAAGCTGGCTTTTTGAAAATTTCAGTAAGCTCCAACAACTTTTTTCTAATTAATTTATCCACATGCTTTTTAGGTCATTTTACATTGCCTTCTAGCTTATTAGCTAATTTTAACCAAACATACTAGTTTATCATCTAACTTTTCTGCCAACAACTAGCATATCAACTATTTTGCCAAACATAGTTGTAATCCTTGACGGGTGCTTAAAGACATTTGAGTGCTTGAAGTCAAACAATTCCTTTGAATTATGCATCCACTCAAAGATATAGATTTTCATGAGACAAAGAGAATTATCGGTTTTCTATGAACTGAAAAGCAAGGAAATCCATTGCATCTGGCCTATTGGGGAAGACACTAAATTTTATATGATTAAAAAGCACATAGTGTGAATCCATGATTCCGAGCAAGTGTTTAGTACAACTTAGATTATCACAAGTAACAAGCCAGCCCCATCACCACCAGTAGATGGGCAAAAAGCAAGAAGCCAAGAAGGATTTCCTTCCTTTTTAAATGAAATTGGCAAATTAGTTCAACGAGGAAGTGAATGGCGGATATCATGCAGTAACTAGCTAATATATTCATAACAGATAAAATATTAAGCTTCGAGTAGTACCTCAGCAGGAACCATAGGAGCATTTACTGCAGTAGCAGCAAGCTCACCCCTTAAGGCTCCAACAACAGCTTCAGCTATTTCAATTGCCACTCCTTCCTGCACAAACCTTAATATGAGACACTAAGAATTCAAAATCCAGACAAAAGCCACAACATTTGAAGTTATTCACAAACCTGAGCTTCCATGGTACTAGCACCGAGATGAGGAGTACAAGTGACATTCTCGTGATGAACCAACTTGCTATCCTGCGGTGGTGGTTCTACAGTGAAAACATCAAGTGCAGCCTGCAAGTACAGAACAACTTAATTGAAATCTGTGAACAGATAACAAGAATCTGTGATAAAAAGTACAATTGAAATCTGTGAACAGATAACAAGAATCTGTGATAAAAAGTACCTGTGCTACGATGCCAGCATCCAGTGCTCTAACCAATGCATCTTCATCTATAACTCCTCCACGTGCAACATTGACTATTCTGACTCCTTTCTTCATCTTTGCAAAGTTTTCGTCATTCAAAATTTTTGATGTAGAAGGAGTGAGAGGCATGTGAAGTGAGATGAAGTCGGCTGTTGAAATGGCTTCATCAAAGCTCACCAAATCCACTCCTATTGCATGAGCACGATCTGCTGGAGCATAAGGATCATGTGCAATTATATGCATACCGAGCCCCTTGGCACGCCTGGCAACTTCTGTCCCAACTTTCCCAAAACCCATCACAGCAAGAGTCTTGCCAACAAGTGACACACCCACGTATTTGTTTCTCTGCCACTTCCCTACAGTGGTGACATAGTCATGGATTTATATAATGAATTCCAAATGAAACAATGATCAACAGACCTTTTCCAGAGTGAGCCTTGTGACATGAGAAATAAAGATATGTATAAAATCAATCACCTAAGCACAATACGATAAACAAAGATATTGACGGAATTGATTTTGAATTAGGAGCCTGTTAATAGACAAGAATCAACAACCTTTTTCAACAAGAAAAATTAGCATTGAATATGCTTATTAACAGAAGGCAGTTTCAATGCAAACTAATTAACAGAAGGCAATTTCAAGAAGTTATGCTTAAAAGCAATTACTAAAAAAGCTGAACATATTGGCAATTGAAGATGATTATCGCTCCACATGAATATTGGTAAAATCAGTCTATGAACTCCACATTTTCATGTACTCAAAACTACATCAAAATTGAACAGAAAGCCAATGCGTTGCAAGCTACTCATAACATAACATGTGAAATGGGAATATCGATCACATCTCAGCGATTTAAGAACAGAATTTCACATCTTACCGCTTAAGAAACGGTGTATTCACATTTTATCTATTTGGAAAAAAGATGTGGTAAATCGCTTAAGGATCAGAGGTATCTATCTAATAAGATAAACCTAAGAAACTAGATCTAGGTAATGGTCTTAGAACAACAAACAAACCACATTCAACATGAATATCACTAAATGAAATTAACACCAAGTTTCAAATTGACAAACGTATATCTGGAATTGCAGAGTACAAACCAGCTTTAATCGATGCATCAGCCTGAGCAACATTTCTCGCCATAGCAGTAAGAAGAGCGATCCCGTGCTCAGCAGCCGCAACAGTATTAGCTGTCGGCGCGTTAACGACGAGACAACCATGCTCCGTCGCGGCGGCGAGATCCACGTTATCAATACCAACGCCGGCGCGTCCAACAACCTTTAGCCGACCGGCGGACGATTCGAACACCTCACGGCTCACTTTAGTCCCACTCCTCACGATCAAGGCGTCGCAAAGCGAGATCTTAGTACAGAGCTCCTCAGGACTCAAGTTATAGGAGCAATCGACGTTAGCAAATCCTTTCAAAAGATCAATTCCAGCTTCTCCAAGCTTCTCGGCGACGAGGATGGTAGGTTTGGCATCCATGGAGACAACGACGAAAACCGGAGACGCCCGACGGCGTTGGTGGCGCGGGAGAGAGATGTTGAGAGGAAGTCTCCATGAGAGAGAGGATAGAGTGGATTTCTTGAGTGGTGATGGAGCTGAAAGGATGATCGATGAAGCTGAAGCCGCCATTGTTATGGAGATGTTGGTTTTCGAATCTCTCGCTCTCTCTCTGTCTCCCTTTGTCGCTGGTCTCTGGTAACGTGCGCCGTAGAAAGGGGCTGAATCGGGGGTTAGTACTTATAGTGGCACAGCATATCTGTATACTGTATGTAAATCAATGGTTGGTGAAACTAAAAATAATATGGTCGTAATTGCGTCCACATTGGTTACATTATTTAACTAGTGAATTTCCATTTTTTGGCATCAATATCATATTAGGAAATTCGTTAAGAGTAATTCACTTGGTAAAGGGTAAAACAACTTTATCTAAATATAAGTGCTGTTTGTTTGCCTCTTACTGTTTCAATTGTGAGGAAATATCTGAATCGTTAAGAAGCATATCATGCTTGGCAAAAAAAAAAAAAAAAACTTACCTCTTAACCATTCCAAATACCTCTAAGATAGGTTTGGTGTTTGATCCCAAATCCTCCAATAGTCTTGGGCTGTTTGTTTCCTTCTTAATGGTTCCATTAAAAGACAACATCTGAATCGTTAAGAGGTGAATCATGTTTGACAAAAAAAAAGGTTGCCTCTTAATAGTTCCAAAACTCTCTGAATCATTTTGTATCCTAGGTCTCCCTTAATCATTAAGCGCCCTGATTGTATTCTGAACAATTACCAAACAACCATATTTCATATTGCACTATATCATAAGAGCCTCTTAATCATTCTGACTTCTTAATCATTTTGCATCAAACCATTCAGCAACTGCTAAACCATTCACTCAGTTGCCTCACCGAGTGAATCAAAAAAAGTCACTCACATTAATTTTTTTTAAAAACAGGTTTCATGTAGAGCCGATTAAAGTTGCTGATAATCAATATTTTTGTCCAAATATAAAGGTTTAAATTATAAGAATATAAAAGTTGATAATGTATTAGTAAATAATTTAATATATATATACATGGCCTAATCAAATGAGAACTGTCTAAATTATGATAACCACGATATCTAATGTGACACACTCATTTGAGATAATTATGTATATTTATTATTTATATAATAAAAGGTGAATTAATAATTTTGGGATTCGGATAACAACGAAATAAATTAATTACCATTATTATAGAAAATTTTATTATTATCTCATGTAATTAAAATTTTCAAATATTTATCTTCTTGATTCCCGTAACAAAATTGGGTCTCTCCTAGTACCACTAAAAAAAGAATCACGGTGTATCACAATATGCAAAAGAATGTATCACTAAATATAAAATTCATGAAATCACAATGTATCACAACTTGTATCATTGTGGCAATGTTCACAGTGTTTATAGAGTTTTTTGAGGATATCACAATGGTAGCATATATAAAGTGGTAACATATCACAACGTGTATCACAAGAGATTTGAGTTTGAAACTGGTAAAATTCGTTGGAGATAAGAGAGAGAAGAGAATAATGAGAGGTTGAAATTGGATCTCATAGTTATCACAAATTAACGAATTCTCCTTTGAATAACCCCCTATATATGTACATATATATATATATATACTAGAAATGTACCCTCGCAATGCAATGAGTTTCTGAAATCTAGAACTCGAACCCTCAATCATTATTCATACTTTTTGTTAGTCTTTTTCGATTTTATTTTACGATTTTGAGAAACCTAGATTTAAAACAAAAATATATTTTAGTTTAGTTTAATTATGTTTTTTTATAAAAAATAATAATAAAGTATTTTGTTACGGGTCAAAAAATGTTTAATTTAAACGATAACTATATTTAAGATATTTTATATTTAAAATTAAAAATATAACATATTTCAATAAAAAAATAAAAATAAGGTGTTTTATTTCGAGTTTTCTTATATTTATCGGTTAGTTATATCAATAGTTAAAAATTTTAGATATTATAAAAATAAGTGCTTATCTGCAGTTAGTTACACGAATTCAAACATTGAGCTTTTATAAGCTGTACTTATGTTTAATCAATTTGTATTTTTGGATTTTAAGTAATATGCATTAATAAGTGGTACCTAATGCATAAAAATTAGTTTTTAAGAGTTTAGCTTAAATGCTTTATAATATAGTATAAATATATTAGTTAAAATTCAAAATTACACGTTAATGAAACATAATTATAACTTATTAAAGTCCCATGTTTTTATTTGTATAACTAACTGCAAATAAACATATTAAATACAGGATAAACACTATGAGATAAACTACCTATTATATTTTTTATTAAAATATATTATCAATAATTTTAAATATAATAACATAACAAAATAATTTATCATTATCTTTATAAATAAATCATAACTAAAAGTAAAATAAATTACATCTTTATAATAAAATATAAGTTGTACCAAAACATTATGAAATTGTAAATTAAGTAATTGACTTTAATGAATTGTATTTTGTGCTTAAAATGTTGTAATTAAGAGTTTTTTATGTCTCTTTTATAATATAGTATATATATATATATATATATATATATAGGATTATGTTCATTTGAGACATGCTAAAAATATGAGAAATAAAGAAATGATCATAGCCCTTTATCTGGTCAACATTTGCGGCTTTGACCATGAAGCACCGGATAATTCCTTGTGTGATCTGTAGAAGATAGATGGATAGTTTCGTAAAAATACGGGGGACGAGTTCATATATGAACCTGTATGATTCACATATGAATTATATGTTCATATATGAACCAGTGTAATTCACATATGAACTCTTTTAACTTATTCATATATGAACCTTTGTGATTCATATATGAATTATACGTTCATATATGAATCAGTTAATTAGTTCATATGTAAATCACAAAAGTTCATATATGAATGTGTTAATTAGTTTAACCGATTCACATATGAACCTGCAGTTAATTAGTTCATATGTGAATCATTTAATTGGTTCATATATGAATCAGTTAAAAGAGTTCATATGTGAATTACACTGGTTCACATATGAACATATAGTTCATATGTGAATCATACAGGTTCATATATGAATTCGTCCCGTATATTTGTAAAAATTATGAAACTGTCATTCTATTTTTGGAATAGCCGCAACTTTTGACCAGTCAAAGCCGTAATTGTAGACCAGTTAAAGATGCAATATTTGACCGGTCAAAGCTGATCTTGATCGAATGAAAGACTATGATTACTTCTCTATTTCTCATATATTTAACATTTCTCAAATGAACCTCTCCCTATATACAATTTTTTTGAACAAATAAATCATTAGATATTTCAAAACCTATTAATTAAATCCTTGGACTTTGGGTAACCTGTTGCATATATTCTTATTACTTAAAAAAAATGTAACTTGCAATCTACATAGCAGATAAAACTACAAATTAAAAAAAATGTCACCTACTTTATCCGCCTACAAACTAAAAATGAGGAAATTAACTGAAATAAGTCAATCTCATCAACCAAGTTCATTTTTAACCACTTTTCAAAGTTTTTTTTTTCTAAAATAGTTAAAGTTTGCGCATAATGTTTTTTTCTATGTAAGGATTTTTTTTCCAAAAAATAAAATAAAAAAACATCCGTACATAGAAAATTTTATGTATAAAGATTCACTTTCAGCTTATAGTTTTAGAAAAAAAAATTACACTTTGCATCCTTATAAAGTTATAATTAGTTATTTAATTTATCTTATATTCATTACTTTTTTATTTTATATATTTATTATATTAACACACATAATCGTATATCTATACTATATTATAAAAAGCATCTATAAAAAAACTCTTAAAAACAATTGTTAAAACTTAATGTACCGCTATTTAATGTTAATTACTTAAAATATATCTTAAAAACAACTATTAAAGTTTTATGTACTACATTTAATGCTATTTATTAACTTTAAATACTTATCTATAACCACTTTAACTTCCTAAAACCACTCTCCACTTCAAAACCATAAATCGATAAAATACCATAAATCGATAAAAAAACAAAAAAATAAAAGGAAACATTAAAATCGTGATATATCTCGATACATTGCGCAAGTACGATTCTAGTTAACTAAAATATATTAAAAAAATTAGTTTCTTCTTTTACAAATTAAACCATTATAGTCGTTTGGTCAATATGTTCAAAATGAACTTAATATTGTTTTCGAATTTAATCTTATATTATTCAACATCATAAATATGTACGAATTATTTTTAATACTTATAGTTACAGATTAATCTTATATTATTAAATAAATAACCCTAAAAGGATAGAAAGTGTAAATATTAAATATAATTCGTACGTATTTATGATATTTAATAATATGAGATTAAATCCAAAAAATTCAATATTAGGCTCATTTTAAACGTATTGATGAGACAATTATAATGGTGTAATTTGAAGAAAAAAAACATATTCTTTTTGATGTATTTTAGTTAATATACGTTTACGTGTGGTTAATATAACAAAGCGTTAACTGAAATTAAAAAAACAGAAAATATAAAGTAAATTAAATAATAAATTATAAAGATGTCTTCTAATTTTTTTTTTCTTTTTTTTTCTTTTTTGCCAAAAACAATTCTTAAGGCAAAAATTTTTTGCTTAAACTTAGACTACTTTCAAAAAGAGATTTTGAGAAGTGCTTAAAAAATGAATTTGGTTGATGAGATTGACTATTTTAGTTAATTTTTACATTTTTTTAATCTGTAGGGGAATAAAATAGGTGACATCTTTTTTAATTTTTTAGTTTGTAGTTTTATCTGTTATGTAGGTTGCAAGTTACATTTTTAAGTAATAAGGATGTATTTAATAGGTTTCGAAAAGTCCAAGGATTTATTTAGTGTGTTTTGAAATGTCTAAGAACTTATTTGTTTCAAAAAATTGTCCAATGACTTAATCACTTCAAACACTAAAGTCCATTGGTTTTTTTTGGACTTTTCCCATTATTTTTACATTTTTAATGTAGGGAAAAGTCTACAAAAACCCCCATGGACTTTTGTGTTTAGAATGATTAAGTCATTAGACAATTTTTTAGAACAAATAAGTCCTTAAACATTCCAAAACTTGTTAAATAAATCATTGGACTTTCTAAAACCTGGTAGATACATCCTTATGACTTATTGAAAATGAATTCTCAATCACAATCAAGCACAATCTCAATACAAGATTTGACAATTATCAAGAACTAGAGAGAGAGAAAGTAAATCTGATGTATTTCTCTAAAACTGAATATTACAATTGAAGCTTTTTGTTGCATGATTTACTAAGCAAACACTATTTATACAAGGAACTAAAACCACATGCTTAACCACAAAGTAAATGAACACTCACAAGTCTAAACAACATAATTTCACATTGACTTATCTAGACTCTGACTTTGTTGACTTTGCTAGACTTGACTTTTCTCATTAAATCTTGGATACAATTTTATACACTAACATTCTCCCCCTTTGTATTCAAGATTTAAAAAAAAAATTGACACCAGTCTTCAGCCCTTGATTCTTCAACATTTAACTCTGACGGCTTTAAACTTTGAAGCTCTGACAGTCTTCAGTCTTTGAAGAATTCTTGAAAAGTCTTTTGCACTTTGAACCTTTGAAAATCAACAAGTCTTGAACAAAACTTTGAAAACTTTAAACTTCTGAAACTTCTTTAAACTTCTTTGGAACTTTGAGGGATCTTTGACAAATATGTATCTTCATCTCTGCAGTCTCTGATCAGTCTTCGGAAAAACAAACTTTCACGAATCTTCAGAACTTTCATCTGGCTTGGACTTTCAGAATTATCTTTAGAATTATCTTTAGAAAGTCTCTTTTCTTTAAATCATCTATGAAATTTGAATCTTTCAAAAATTTCTTCCACTTTTTGATATCTCGGATTTGAAATTGAACTTTGTAAATCTCTCCCCCTTTTTGTTGATTGTGAGCATCATGATCATCAAAACTCTTCAATTTCAACACTTTCTTTGATCTTCCCCTTTGTAAGAAACTAACAATCTCCCCCTTTTACGGTAAGTTTGACATTCTCCGCCCTTTTGATCTGAATAGCTGAATCATTAACTGTATATATCCAAATCTTTTCAAATTCAAATATAATGAACGTTGTAACCCTGATTCAACAAATGAAACAGTTAGGAATGCCTGTCAGTAACACAAAGTTACTGTGTACAACGAATGTACAATTTAAGGAGCTGGTTTGATGATGACTCCCCAGGACTTCCATTCAATCATTGAAAAACACAAGGTAATTCTATGAATGTTCTGACAGAAAAACAAATTTTCTATGTGCTTGTGCTTGTGTTATGAAAGAATTTAGCACAATGATTGTGTTTCATAAGGCTCAAATTGTGTAAACTGTTGAGACAACAACAGGTATTACACGGACTCAATGTGCATGAAAGAGGTGCGAAGGTGGGGCAACTTTCCTTCTTTTTTCAGTATCTGAATCTTTCGAGTGAAGATCAGATAGCAGATATGCTGCGTCCCCAAAGAAAATAAAACATTTCTTTGTTAAGAAAGAAACGAGTGGTTGGTGGGGTTAATTGCAAGAGTTGGCATGGGCTTACTGCCTGTTTCAATGATGGTCACCAAAAAATGTGAACCAATCAGTAGATGTGGTTGCCCAGTTCAGAAAGTAGTTGGTGCAGAGTTTTGATATTCTTTTAACTCTGTTCTCACACCCTCTTTCTTTTTATCAATATGCTCACTTCTAACCAAACTCTCATTTACATTTTACCTCAGCTCAATGAGAAAAACTCAATCAGATGAGTTATCTCCCCCACTCTTTGATTTATGACCCCTCACCCCTCAATCACTCGAGGATAACTTCCTGGGTAGGAAACACAGGTTAACGTGAATCCATGGAAGTTCTATTTAAGTTCTCACATGAATCCCATGTAAGTCCTAAAAAGAATAGTTGCTCAACAGTTTAACTTGAACAATTAAGCTCAAAATGTGATAACATTGTCAAAATGTATGCTCATTAAAAATATGAATGAGATTTGAGCATTTGAACAATGAAGATCTCTCAAAACAAGGATATTGAATGAATGAAATGAAATCAAGAGAATTGTTTTGAGAATCTGACAATTTATCATATAGATCAAAATGAAATGGTTAGGGTATCAAAGAATTGGATATTTTGTTTATATGAACGAATATAAACACTTTTGCAATGAAAGAACAAATTTGGAAATGATGATTAATGCTCAACAATATTTGAAAGCAAACGGGAGTATTACCATCGAAAAATTGTTTCTTTATGAGACATGGTAATAACAATTTCAAATGAAGTACCGAACTGGTGTGTATGAATACTTGACGGTATATAGTAAAGATAATACACAAGTATTGATCTTTGGAAACACACGGTCAGTTAAACATTAAAGCTCAATAATGAAAAACATTTAAAATCACACTTCTTAATTCATGAAATCTTTTGAGAATAGAGAAGTGGTTTGAACATTTCAGAAACCGTTTTTCATGCTTGAAAGTTGTTCTTCTTTCAAACAATCAGAGATCTAGGATTAGAAGATATTTACCTTTAAGCTCCCCCTCAAATCATGATAGAATGATTTAGGTCAGATAAGCTCCCCCTGGATATTTGCAAAATATCCATGTCTGAACATTGAAGAACGGGTCCTGATCTGTCATGTGATCAGAAGCCACAGTCTTTTACATTAAAGTTCGGGTTCTAAACTGAAGTGTTTAGAAACCATAATTCTTTGACTTTAAGGTCCGGGTTTTGAACTGTTGTGTTCAAAAGCCTTAGTTCTTTGAAGTACGAGTCCTAGACTGATTTGTCTAGAAGTCAATGACTTGTACTTTGAAGTACGGGTTTTGAATTGTTTTGTTCAAAAGCCATTGTTCCTGCTCCCCCTAGACCGGTGGTACCTACAAAACAGATTTGATAGGTTTTGGTACCCACTGGTATTTGGGTCCTGGTATGTTAGATTTAGGAATTCACTTCTCATTAGATTTATATCTTTTAAATCCAGAATTCTGATAAGTAATTCTGTAAGAACCGTACCAGTTATGAGCAGTTTCTTTCTGAACGAAGTCATTATCTCCACAGTAAGAACAACATATTTTCTTATGAGCAATCCTGATCAAATGATTAGTCGAGTAAAACTTATCAGAATTACCAAAAGATTTACCTTTATGTGTTCTGTTCTTTTTGGCTTTGGATGTGGAATTGAATGCTTTGTCCTTCATCTTCTCATCATCTGAAGAACTCTTCACTCTCCAGACCATCTGATTTTTCTTTGAATTCTTTCCAAGAGATTTTGCATAAAAGTTTGCTGAACCATCAACAGATTTATCATAAAACAGATTTGATGGTCTGATCTGACTTGATTTGACAGTGTTTGGTTTGACATTTTTCTTTTTGAGAACATTTTTATCATGAATAGAATTTGAAGTTGTTTTGAAAGAACAGACTGATTCTGTTGAATTGTCAACAGGTGATTGATCAATCACATCAGCTGTAATCTTTTCTGATAAATTGACATTTGCAGCTTCCAAGTCTTTTATCTTTGCGGATAAAATGTTTCTTTCAGAAGTCATTGTGTCAAACATTTGTTTCAAATCAGATCTGACCTTCTTTTCTTTTTGGACATCTGAAGATAGAACAGTTATTTTGGATGTGAGCTTCGATATTTCAGATTCAAAATGTAAACGTTCTTGCTCAAAATCTTTTTCCAAGTTCTTGTTCGTCTCTGAAATATCTTTGAAAATCCCAGTATTCCTCTTTTCAGCATTTTTCTTTTCTAGCTCAAAAGACTACTTCTTTTCTTTGAAAATCTGTCTTTCTTTTTCAAGCAAATCTTGTAGAGTAGAAATCTGTTTGGGAAATTCAGTTATTTTGTGTTCAAGAACTTGTCTTTCTTTCGCAAAAGTGTCTCTTTCAGTTATTATTATCTTTTCGAATTCTGACACTTGCTTAGAAAGTTTTGAACATCTCAGCTCCAAATCCTTTTTCTCTTGTAGTGTTTTCTTTGAAAATTCAGATATCTGTTGAGTTGAAGATTTCTCCAGATTTGATTTTTCTTTATCTGCTTGGATGCTTTTTATCAATTCTGCATTTTGTGTTTCCAAGGCAGATATCTTCTCTTCGAAGGCCTTAAACTTGTTTTGAAGTTCAACTGATTCAGCTTGTAATGCAGATGGTTTTCGTTCAGTTATCTTCAGT
Organism: Arctium minus; assembly: GCA_954870635.1. NCBI lineage: Eukaryota > Viridiplantae > Streptophyta > Magnoliopsida > Asterales > Asteraceae > Arctium > Arctium minus. Next base: position 35,437,954 of record OX941080.1, on the reverse strand, counting down.
TGGCTTTGAAGTTTTGTAATAGTAGACTCTTTGAGCTTGATTACTTTCTCAAGAGTCTGAATGGTATTTTCTCTTATTGCAATCATTTTCTCTCTGTCTTTAATATCTTTCTCTTTTTCTTTAATCTCTTTCTCTTTCTCTCTTATCTCTTTTGCACTGATGATACCTGCAGAATGAGATTTAACAGTATTAGTACACTTTATACAGTCAGAAGTTTTATCAAAGTTTAACAAATCAAATTTTAACTCCTGAATCTGTTTTAGAAGCACTAAATTTTGATTTTTCAGTTGATCTCGTTCAACTTCTATTTTCGGTATCTCAGGCATGTATAAGACTGCCATATCTCTTGCTGACAATACAATATTTCCCCAATCATCAACAGTAGGCATCTTGATAGATTATCTTGATATGAATGATCATTCCCAAACAATTCAGAACAGTTGACTGGAAGTCAAACTTGGATTAGCACAAAAAAATAATCTCAGAAAAATTGAAACTTTCAAAGCACTATTCACAAATTACATAACTGAAATTTTCAAACCAAGTGAATTTTGAAATTCTCAGATTAACTGGACTAGTCACACTCAAAATTTCCACAGATAGAAGCTTGAGAGTTTACAAAACTCGCAGATTGAGTAAGCTAAAAGTCTCAAATGCTTTGATCTTGAAACTCGCAAATCACTTCAGCTTGAAACTCGCAAATGCTTGTTTGCGTGTTTCTTAGAAATTCGCAGATCAAAGAGCTAAAACAAGCTATGTTCAAACTGAAACTCGCAGATTCTTGTCTGTTAAAACAGATTGAATCTTACAGACTGCATAACCACTTAGCAAATCACTTGAATTTGAAATTCACAAACCCAACAACTATAAACTCGCAGGCTGTTAGAACTTGCAGGCTGAATAAGCTAAAACACGTATCATTTAACTTGCATCATTTAGACCTTTCAGACAGCATGAGTTAAAACAGATTAACACTCACAAACCAAACAGATTGAAACATTAGAATTTGCAGACCATATGATTTTTAGCATTGAAACTCACAAATCATTGAATCTGAATTCATAAATCACACGGTTTAAAAACTCATAAATCACTTGAATTCAAAACTTGCAGATTATTTGAACAAACAAATCAAAGATCCTTTAAACTTGCAAGTTATGTTATGAAATGAAAATCTCATATCCTTTAAACTTGCAGGTCCTGTTAAGAACTTGAAAATTTCAGATCAATCGATTTGGAAAATAGTAGAACCAAAGAACCAAAACTTACAGGTAACGCTTTGAACTCAATTAGAACCCCAATGATTAACTTTGAACCCTGCACAAATTGAAAAACACAGATTAACTTTGAAGATTGAAACTTGGATGCTTGGAATTGAAGAACATATCACATAAGCTAAAACTCGCAAGATATGTGTTAAGTTCAGATTACTTTTCAAATGAAAGTCGCAAACCACTTGATCAAATTTAACCCTGTGGTGTGTGTGTTTTTCATGAACTCAATCATCAATTTCAACATCGATTGGAAACTTCAAATTGATTGAAATTTGCAGATTGAATGATCTGGTTGGCTCAAATCGAATTGAACTGAACCAATTGAACCTGCAATTTGAATCTAACACGAAACGCGCAACTTTAATGAAATTGAAACGCGCAAATCGATTTGGGATTCAAACGCGCAAATCGTTTGATTTCAGAAACGCGCAAGTCGAATGGATGAAACGCGCAAACTGAATTGATTTCAGAAACGCTCAAGTCGAATGGATGAAACGCGCAAACTGAATTGATTTCAGAAACGTGCAAGTCTAATGGATTCAATCCAGCGACCGGTGTTAAGAGGACCGGTGTCCTATTCAACTCGACCGGGGTTATGAGTGTCGACCGGTGTTGAAGAACTCGACTAGTGTTATGAGGGTCTGAAAATCTCGAATCCACAGTCTGAATTTCTGCATCTTGATCTCAAATCATATGAATTCTGCATGTTTCTTATTGTTTCTCATGAACTTGCGTGTTCTTCATATGAAGTTAGCGTGTTCTTGCATGTTTTCACAGATCGATTCAAGTAAATTCAAATCTGCAAATTGAATCTTGAAATTACACTAATACAATCGAAATACAAATCAGAACAACTTTCTATCAATCCAAACTAACTAAAACAGAAAATTACAGTGCAATGATCAAATTCATAGTGATAGACGTTTTTAACAACCAGATCCAAGAAATTCGAAAATGCAATCTGATTTTGTGATTAAATCTTGTGCAAGTGTGAATAAGATGTGTTTTAAATCAGATATCGATCACAACAAGATCAATTTTACAATCTAACATCAACAAAACAATAAGAATTCGATCCAAGTCATTTATTCAGAAAACAATCTGTATTCTTGAAAATTTCAAGAAAATTTGACTTTATGATCCAAAAATTCAGAAATCAATCTAATTTTCTTGTGAAAATCTTTTCTGAAATTGTTTGGTATGCTCTGATACCAATTGAAAATGAATTCCCAATCACAATCAAGCACAATCTCAATACAAGATTTGACAATTATCAAGAACTAGAGAGAGAGTAGAGAGAGAAAGTAAATCTGATGTATTTCTCTAAAACTGAATATTATAATTGAAGCTCTTTGTTGCATGATTTACTAAGCAAACACTATTTATACAAGGAACTAAAACCACATGCTTAACCACTAAGTAAATGAACACTCACAAGTCTAAACAACATAATCTCACATTGACTTATCTAGACTCTGACTTTGTTGACTTTGCTAGACTTGACTTTTCTCATTAAATCTTGGATACAATTTTATACACTAACACTTATAAAACTGGTTAATATGGTAAAATAATTGAAAAGGTCCGAAAAAACCCAACGGGCTTTTATATTTTAAACAATTAAGCCCCTAAAATACTTACATTTATAAAACAAAACGAATATACCATTTTCGTTGCTCTTCCCAAAATATACAAAAGATGTATCCAAAGCATAAATAGATAGATATAAAAGTTGGTCATAATTTACCAAAGTTGAACCAAAAGTTGCACCAAATAAACCAAAAATTGCCCCAAAAAGTACCAACAATTGTGCCAAATAAACTAAAAGTTGCGCCAAAAAAATGCCAACAGTTGTACTAAAATATACCAAAATAACGCCTAATCTATGTTAAGTCGTGGCATGAATTATTCTTCATTTGCATCAACTTCTAGTGGAGATACAACCATCTGACTTTCTTGTAACCCTTCTTGATGTCCAACAACAGTCTCACCTTCATCATGGTCTTCATCATTAACAACAACCTCATTTGAAATTGAAAACGGTAGGATGCCTTCAGGCCATGCTGGTTGTGGCACACCTGATGATGACTTTAATGATGAAGATAAAGTGTAAGCAATAGTCATTAAAAATGTTATTTGAATATGAAAAATAAATAATGACTTACTCCAATCATTGTTTCTCCTGTGATTGGATTATAAGAAACACCTACATATGATGGTATCCTCCCGCCTCTATTGCATCTTCCACCTCTATTGCCTCTTCCACCTCTATTGCCTCTTCTTGTTGTAGTCGGTTTTGGAATGTTGAGTCTTGGTCTACCTTTTGCTTAACAGGTTTAGGTGGTGGGTCCTTCTTCTCATTCTTACAAGTCCTCGCATTATGCCCCGTTTCCAAGCAATTGCTACATGTCATTGCCTTCCCAGATTGAGTCACTCTTGTACCTTGGCTCTCATATTCTGATCTTTTTCTTTTGATAGATGGTCTACCAGGCATTCTTCTCTCCTTAGGTGGGTTTGGTTTGATGTAATCTTTAATTTTTATGAATGACCTTTCGAGGAGTTCCCTGACATAATGCTTTGCAATCCAATTTGGTGTCACTAGAGATCCAAAACTATAGTCTCTACTACATATGTGCTTACAATTAATGGTTTTAATCTGAAATGACTTTTCTTCTTGCATCCAAGATGCCTATAATCTAAAAGGACAAGTATTATCTTTCTGACCTTTTCCACATGTAATGTAACACTCTCAATTCTGAAAATAGCAACTAATTTAAAATTTTCTAAATACATCGATAATTGTTTCATCTACAATCACAATTTAAGATTTAACCTCAATACACACGTATCATTCTATACATACAATTTATGATAAGGACGGGTGTTACTAAAATCCAATAATAGTTACTATCTCCAAGCTGCGAAAGGTTTCACCAACTACTTACACTCGTGTAAAGCTAGGCTCAACTCTTCATAGAGCTGTTAGAATCCAAACCCCCAACTGGAACCTGATGCACATGCCGACAAATAAAAAGGTTAGGCTTAACGCCTAGTAAGCTCAAGAGTTTTAACATGAATGAATATAAAAGGAATTCATTTCAAATCTAGATCTTCGAAATGGTTTACTTTAGAAATGGAAACGACTCGTTTTCCCCATAATATGCATCTTTAAAGACAACGCTTCAAAACAAACATTCTTTATAAAATGATGCAACGCATAACTCACCCAAAACGGGATTATAATTCGACACCTAATTTGTAAAAACGTGAATGACACTTCATACCCCAAAACACCCAAAACCCGGGCGGGGCATAATACTCGACCCTTAAATAATGGAAAATAATCCATATAGATATGATACGTCATCGAAAGTATGGAACTGAAACTTAATACTCACGCGACCATAAAATGGAATGAAATCCAAACATTTAAGTAAGGACAGTTAAATATCCCCAAAATACTACGGCCCGACAGCGGGGGATACCGACATCCGTTGAGAGTGGAGGAACACAAAAGTATGCCACTCATACAACGTTAATCGTATGACACTTCACGACATGCAAGCCCAAATGTCCCTACGACTCCCTTCAAGCTACACCAAAAGAGACAGCTGACCTTAGCGAATATTATCAAGAATACCACCAAAGGCTCGGCACAAGAGGGATACAACTGTTTATGCCAAAAAATTTCCCAAAGAAAATTTAAGGTAAACGTGGAGCTTAATCCAACCAAAGAAAGTAACACCGATAATCGCATGATAATAATAAAAGTAAAACAAATAAGACGAAAGAATTGGTGACGCGGAAAACCCCGAAAATGGGTAAAAACCGTGGACGAGTGTGAGTCGTTGTGCACTATGGACGTCAATCAGGGACGTCGTCCTTTATAACAAGCGTTAACAGTGTATTGCAACAGTAAAATAAAGTAAAGATGGTCGTGTGTTGTGTGTAATCGAAATTCCTGTCGTGCGTCGCGTGTTGAACGACAGAATACTTTATGAGCTTTGAAAGTCTGAGCAATCTTTGAGAGCGTAATTCGTGAGCTTGTGAGGTCTTAGAATCTTCTCCCCTGGTGTGAGGTTCTATCTTCATATTTATAATCGATTTCTGTTGGTTTGTCTTGAATGCGTATGTTGTTCATCAATAGGATGACCGTTTTGACATTGATAATAGTGTCCGTTATGTTTGTTATTGATGATGGCTTCCGTTATGATCTTCAGCCATAAATGTCTTTGAATCCTGCATCAAACATGATATAACGCATGCTGCAGATTAATAACCGAAATTAGGTCGTACGACAGGAATGGTTTAAACGTTTTAGCCATTTCAATCGAGGACGTCAGAGAAAGGGTGTCATTCATTGTTGGTCATACGACGATGGTCTGTTGAATTTTCTACCCAAAAAGTTTACCCCCAAATTTAAATTTCAAGCGACAAGTTTTGTGAAATTTAAATTTAAAAATCAAGACACGTGTCATAAAAGAATGCGAGTAGTTCGCATGAAACCGAATTAGTTCGCTTCCAACTGGACAATGACGTCACGTCTTGCAGAATAAACGGCGCGGACAACTAATATTGGACAGATGTCAAGCCTCTGATGGACGTATTCGAGAGGTTGTCTGACACAGACGACACGTGTCAATTGGTGACTCGAATTTTCGGCGATTCGATTTCCGATTTTTAGTATAAATAAAGATTGTCTTCAATCTTTTCCTTTTTTACGCTTCCCTTAGAGATCACATACCTCCGGCGAGATACTTCTTCCGATCAATCAGAATATTTTCCATTCTAAGTTCGAGGTTTTAGAGTTCTACTTAAGGTACGATTCTTCATTTTTCCCTTTGTGTTGATTACATGCGTAGGAAGTCCATATCTAGAAAACCTAGGATGGCTTGGGATATTCTTAGTTATTGGCGTGCGACCCTGAATATCCCGGACTTTCATATAACGACCGAACCTGCGAGTGTATATAGGGAAGAGGAAAACCTAGATTATTTCAAAAATTTAGCCGGGATTCCAGATGGAGTTAATCTGATGACGTCGGAGGACTTAAGGCCGGACGAGGTTCCGAAGGGGTACTGTGTTTTATATGAGTATCCCTTCAAGATAGGGTTTACTTGGCCGTTTAGTCCTTTGGCTAGGGCATTTTTGAACGAGTTCGACTTGACGCCTGGACAGTTGATGCCTCAGTTCTGGTGAATTGTCCAGGTCATCGAGCGTCTCTCGGCCGACTGGGGGGCTCCGTTCAATCTGAATGACCTTTTGGCCGCTTACAGCGTTCAGGCGGATAACTATCATCGGTATAGTTTATTCCCTCGAACGAAGGGAGACAACGTGCTGGTGCATAATACCGCGGTGAACGACCGCGGTTGGAAACACCAGTACGTCTTCATCCAAGTGGCGTCCGTGAGTGATGAGGACAGCCAATGGTTGTCATTTGGATGGAATGAATCGGGTAAGTTTGTTGCTTTGTCGTGCGTTCATTTACTTTCTTGTTTTGTTATTATGATAGTTTGTTTTTCTGTTTGATAGCAATTGATTTCACTGTGGTGAAGCCGAATAGTGATTCCCACATCAAGATTCAGAGGATCTTGAGAAGGAGTATCACTGATCGTTCATTCTTCGTGACGTTCGTCGAGGATACGCCTGTCGAGGTTATTGAAACGACGTCCATCGAGGATTCACGTTGAGAAGAAGAGAGGAGAAGAGAGGAAGAGAGGAAAGAAGAGGAAGAAAAGGAAGAAGAGAGGGAAGAAGAGAGAGAAGAAGAAATGACCGGTAAGTCGCTCGACAGTACTTTTCACTTTTATACCGTACGTCATTTCTTTTTTAACTTGCTCTCTTTATTCAGAGGACGCAGCTGTAAAGTCGTCTGTCCTTAAGCGAGCCGAGAAACTGGAGCTTGCTCGTCAAGGCAGGGAAAAGTCGAGGAAGAGATCTGCCCCTTCTACGGGGGTAGACCCCAGACGTGTCCGAGGCAAACCTCGGTCCTCACCCAAGAAGACGGGTGACGTTACTTTGTTGTCCCTTGCAGGGACGACACCGGTGAAAGGAACCGTTGCTGGAGTTGAGCTTGAAGGCTCGACCAAAGTGACGAAGGACGCCCCAACGTCGGGGGTGTCGGGTGTTAACAAGCCCGTCCTTGCATCTTCTTCCTCCTCTAAGGGTGAGGAGAAGAACAAGGAAAAAGTGGGGGAAATGACGTTCAAAGTCAATCTCCCTCGTGATTTCATGGCTAATGACGTCCTTGAGAGGGACGCCATTTTTCCTCATTTAGGGAAATTCCTTCTCCCGACCTTTTATGAACGATACAAGGATTCTCGGGTCGACGATACTGGGGCGCATGCTGCTGGCCTATCTTTTATGGTGAGTGTACCCTTTCTTTGTTTTCTTCATTATTTATTTTTCTTTTGTCAAGATCGAAAATTCTAAACAAGAATTTAATATAAACTCAGAAACAATGTTAAAGAAGTCGCGGAATAACACTAAAAAATAATCAAAAAAAAACACAACCTCAATCTGTTGAACAGACTCAACAGACGTTCTATACTTCTCTATAGAAAGAATCAATACTAGTCTTGAGGTTAATTCTCTAAAAACAACTATATCAATCAATTCATCTATATAAGACTATCAATTATCTATACTATATATACAAAACAGATTATAAGATAATTACAAAGAAAATATTATTCTTCAGAATCCAGTCCATAATTATCTTCAGCAATATCTCCAACTCCTATTCTTTCGTTCCAAGAAATCATTCCATCTTTATCTTTATAAGCAGCACTAATCATCCTCAGCAGTATTAATCATCCAGCAGCATTAACTTCATCTGGCAGTATTAACTTCAGCAGCATTAACTTCATCTGGCAGTATTAACTTCAACTGGCAGTAGTAATTTCCAAGCAGTATTAACTACTAGCAGCATTAATACTCATCAGTAGTAATCTTGATGACCTAGCAGTAGTAATCACTTAGCAGCATTAATCATGAATACTGAACAGCATAAACCATACTTAACACATTCAGACCCAACAATCTCCCCCTAACTTAATTTTTCAGAATGAGAAATTAAGTTCTTCAGCATAAGGTCTTCATGATGCTTTCAAAACTGCTTCTCAGTTGCATAGATTAGGATCCAGACCCAAACTCTGATTGATGGTTCTTCTGACTACTATCTTGGCCATTTCTGAATCCTTTGAACCCACCAGCTTAGCATTCAACATACCTTGCAATTTGGCTTTGCTGTGATCATAAATTCTATCCACCAGGTAGTACTCATGATAAGATTTGTCAATAGTGATGACATAGACTCCACACCTTTCAAATAGCATCCAATTATCTATTCTTTGGAATTTATTCTCCAGATGCAAATCTCTGACAACATGTTGAACTTTGCTAGGATCAAACATCATGCATAAGTATTCCATGGCTAGTCTTATTAAGCTCATTCCTGCTCCTGTCAAGTCCTTTTCATACAAGCTCATTCCAACCTTGAACATTTCTTCTAAGTCTGATCTGGAACAACTTCTGATGATTTTGCCCCAAGTAGAATAAACCTCATACTTGTCTCCCATCCTTTTAATCCTGAAGTATTTCTTCCTTTGATCTTCCAGGATATCCCAATGGATAATTTCAGGGGCTTGGACTGATATTGGGTCAACTTCTACAGATTCACTGTCAGTCACTGTCATATACAAATGGAATTGATCATTTGATTGTTGATTGGACTGCTCTGGATTCTGCTCTGACTCTGCTGAAGGTTCAACAATAGGTTCTGCTTCTGCTTCTGCTCTTTCATTTTCCTTCTCCTCTTCTTCCATTCTTGCCATTTTTGCTTTTGGCTTGGTGGCAATTGACTTATTTCTTTTAATGGCACCAAACTTTTGAGCCAATGTCTCTTCTTGCTTCATCTCTTCCTTGTCTTTGCTAGGAGTGCCTTCTTCACTGTCAGGGAAGGGTTGTTGTATGTTGAGATCATGTCTTTATTTTAACTTTCTTTCAACCTCAACCCTTTGAATGAAGTCCCCTTTTAGTTTGGCCATCTCCTTCTGATAAAGTTCTTCAAGCTTTCCAAAAGACATACCTGTAAACATTCCCTCAGGAACTCCAATAGCTCATTTCAGAAAGTTTATCATTTTCCTTCTCTCTTGATTAGCCAAAAATGTATTGGAAGGATGTCTTTGTCTAGTCTTCAGTGGTAGACTTTGCCTTGAAGCCTTCTTTGTGACTTTCTTAGCAGCAGTTACAGACTTCAGACTCTTTTAATATTCTTCATTAAGTTGAGCAGCCATCTCCAAAGCAATCTCTCTGTCTTTTGCAGATTGAATCTCTTCCTCCTTTTCCAGGTCTACTTGCATCTTCCTTGCCAATTCTTCATCCAGAGCTATTTGACTTTGTTTCTTTGATGCTTTTGCAAATTCAACCACTTTCTCTTTGCCTTTACCCTTAATCTCAGCAATACTACCTTCTTTTCTTTTCTTAGCTAGACCACCTTCTTGGATTTCCACTCCCTTAGCCTTTTGAGTAGCCTTGGGAGTGTCAGCTTTGGCCTTCACTAGAGTTTCTGCAATTTGTATTTCCTCAATAGCCAGCCTTGTTTCTGCTGCTACTTTTTCAGTTTCTACTGCAGCCTTCTCAGTTTCTGCTGTTTGACCTTTTTCTGCTGCTAGCCCTATTTCTGTTGCTAGCTTACAGGTTTCTGTTGCTTTGTTACCTTCTGCTTCTGTACCCGACTCCCCCTCAAATTTAGATTCCATGCCAATAGGACTTTGTTTTTCAGTTTCAGCTTCAGTTGTCTCCCCCTTTTTGGAAGCATCATGATTTATGCTCCTCTTCTTTAGCACAAACTGCTTTCTCTTCTTTTTCTTAACCAACCTCAAAACCATCTTCTTTAATTTGCTTATCTGCACTTGTTGTGAAAGAATTACCAGTTTCATCTCCTCTATGTCTACACCTTGTTTGAGTACATCCAGATTTACATTTGCAATAGTTTCCATCAATTCCTCATAGTTATATCTGTCCTCACCTCCTTTGGGTGTGTTTACCACCCTTGAAGGATCCTTGGATCTTATAGTAGGAGTCTTCTGTCTAGCAGAAGCACCCTCTACCCCCTTGGTTTCTTGGCACCTGGGACCTTTGGATGATTGCTCATCTAAAGTTGCCGTGGGGAAGGTCTTAGGTATGTTTACACTGTCCTGTCCTACACCTTGTGTAGAAACAGTAGTGTGAGCCTCACTGCCCACATGCTCTTCCACCTCCTTATTGAGCACCTTCTTGGGGTTGGGTGACACCCCTGTGGTTTCCCTTTAGATATTCTCTGATGGATAATGCTCCATCAGAGGGTTGTTAGGCTTTGGGGGTGAAGATACTAGAAGGGAAGGAACCTTCTGTACCTTTTTCCTTGTGTAAGTTTTGGTGATGGGGGATTGTGGCTTGTCAATAGGAAACTGAGGGATATTGATAGAAATGAGTGGTGTGGGTAGGTCATCAGTTGGGTGGTCAGATGTGGGCTGTGACCCTGATGCCTCACCATGGGAATGAGACACACCCATCATTGTAGAGAACAATGGAGTGTCTCTACCTGAGAAGTCCGTACTGGGCCTCTTCATATTTGAGAACACCTTTCCCTTTGGGAGTTTTGGTACATATACCTCCTTGAAGGTAGGTAAATCCGTCAATTCCTTATCAAGTACTTCTTGTACAAACCTTGGATACATAAAAAAGCTTTTTGATTTTGTATCCAGGTTTGACATTAAATCATTGAAAATCATTTGAGCAAAATTAAACTTTCTAGAGGTAGCTAAGCAGACTAGAGCATAAGCTAATGTACTGCTAAACTCACTCCATCCAGTTGTTTTACATGAAATGCAGTGTTGTAGAGTATGAACAAAAAATCTCCACTGAGGTGAAAATCTGTTCTTGAAAAACTTATAGACATCAGTGGGACCTTCATACCCCATTTGACTAAGAGCATGGAAGAGATCTTCCTTAGGAATAGAGGTAATACCTGAGGCATCATCTAAGCGTAGATGGATGCGAATACAGCCTTCGGAGATGGTTAGAGGTTTATCACAAACCCTTGTTTTGATGACCTGAGTGCCATCTTCGGTTTGAATAGCAGCATTGGCCCAGAACTGTCTTTGATGTTCTACATAGATTGTGGGATTAACAGTTAATGCATGGGCGATGTGTGAGGATTGTAGGAAATCCACAATCTGATGAAAACCTTCAGCCTGTTTGGGTTTTTGCAGCATAGCAACCTCATTGTGTTCATCAAAGAATTCTAGTCCTGCCATCTTCTGATTGATTCTAGGGTTCGAATCGCAACAAGTGGTTTACACTGGTGAGCAAGAAATCGAGAGAGAGAGAGAGAAAGAGAAGCAATGGAAGTTCAAAGAGTCGTTTGTATTTTGGCGGTCACAGAGGGTATTTATAGGTGGAGGGTTTCAGTTAGAAGCAATACTAAGTACCCTAGCAGTATTAACCAACTCGCAGTATTAACTCATATTAGCAGTAGTAACGCATACTGGCAGTACTAACATAGACTAGCAGTATTAACTCAGACTAGCAGTATTAACACATGCCAGTAGTAGTAACACTGATTAGCAGTAGAAACAGGGTAAGCAGTAGTAACTTTGCACTGGCAGTATAAACTACCTAGCAGTAGTAACCATACTTAACCATATTTGAACTGTCAACATGAGTAATATAGAGAGCATCATTAACTTAACTAGAAGTACCAAGTATTCAATTTAAGCAATCTGAAACACTTAAACACACAAGGTTAGCAGCACCATGCACAATACAATAAGAGAAAGTAGACAGGAAGGAGTCTATACAGAAATGGTACATAAAGTAGATGAAAGGAGGCTTATTAAGTGTTTATCATGCCCACACTTGTGACCAAGAATGTGAATCTACCCACATCAAAAGCTTTGGTGAATAGATCAGCAAATTGGTTACTTGTATGGACTTTCACAACCTGAATGAGCTTCTTTTCATTACAGTCTCTGATAAAGTGGTACCTGATTTCTATATGCTTTGTTTTGGAGTGCTTGACTGGATTATTAACAATGCTAATAGCACTGTTATTGTCTATGAAGATTGGAGTGTGAAGAAAAGTCATACCATAGTCCAGCATTTGATTCTGAATCCAGAGTACTTGTGAACAGCAGCTTGCAGCAGCTATATACTCTGCTTCTGTTGTAGAGGTGGACACTGTGGTTTGTTTCTTGCACTGCCATGACACTAGTCTTGCACCCAAAAACTGACATCCCCCTGAAGTTGACTTTCTATCCAAATTTGCACCACCCAAGTCACTGTCTGAATAAGCAAGTAGGTCAAATGGTGGGTCATGAGGATACCAAAGACCTAATCTAGGTTGGACTTTGAGATATCTGAATATCCTCTTGACTGCTTGAAAGTGTGACTGCTTAGGCCTTACTTGAAATCTTGCACACACACAAACAGGGAACATGATATCTGGTCTTGAAGCAGTGAGATACATGAGGGAGCCAATCATGGATCTATAGTGATGAACATCCACATCCTCCCCCTCAAGATCTGTAGTGATCTGTTTGTGTGTCTCCATGGGTGTGCTTGCAGGCTTTGAATCTGAGAATCCAAACTTAGTAAGAATGTCCTGCACATACTTAGATTGGCTTATAAATATCCCATCTTTCTTCTGCTTAACTTGTAGCCCAAGGAAGAAGGTAAGTTCACCCATAGAACTCATCTTGAATCTCTTGTGCATCATTTCTTCAAAATCTCTGCACATTTGATCTTTTGTGGATCCAAAGATAATATCATCCACATAGATTTGTACTATAATGATGTCCTTCTTCTTCCTCTGAATGAACAGAGTCTTGTCTATGATTCCTCTTTGAAAACCATTTTCCAAGAGATAGGTAGACAAAGTGTCATACCATGCCCTTGGTGCTTGATGTAGCCCATAGAGTGCCTTCTTCAATTTGTATACTCTGTCAGGATAATTTGGATTCTCAAACCCTGGAGGCTGACAGACATACACTTCTTCTTCAATTCTCCCATACAGGAAAGCACTCTTTACATCCATCTGGTAGACCCTAAACTTCATAAAAGAAGCATAGGCTAAAAATAGCCTGATTGCCTCAATCCTGGCCACTGGTGCAAATACCTCTTCATAATCAATTCCCTCTTCTTGAGTATACCCTTGTGCTACTAATCTGGCCTTGTTCTTTATTACTATTCCTCTCTCATCTTTCTTGCTCCTGAAGATCCATCTTGTGCCAATTGCTCTATGTCCTTTTGGAAGATCCACCAGATCCCATACATCCTGCAGCACAAACTGTAATAGCTCCACTTGCATTGCTTCTATCCATCTTGGATCATTCATTGCATCATATGCCTTTTTGGGTTCAACCTGAGATAGAAAGCAAGAAAGTAAACCTGATTGTATATCTTTCAATCCTCCCAACTTACTCTGATTCCTTGTGATTATAGGTGAATTGATGTCACCAATCACCAATTGAGGAGGATGATTTTTCTGAACTCTTGTTTGATGAACAACCTCTTCATTAATATCTTTTTCCAGATTAGAATCATTCTTTTCAGGAGTGCTGCCACCAAAAACTGAATAGTTGTCATCATCTGTGTCATCTTCTTCCAAATATGGCATCTCAGAACCTTTGATTCCTGAATCTGAGGGTTGATCTTCCTTTTCACCTCTGTCCTCTTCATTCTGAGCTTGTTCAGTGTCCTTTGATTCTGAAGTATCTTTCTTATCTTGATCACAGAATTCAACAGGATCAGCAGTAGGTGTTGGGAACAACACAAACTCTTGTCTTTGTATTTGTACCTTTTCTGTCCCTGTTCCTGCATTATGCTCATTACTGAAACCCAAAGAATTAGTTAGTGAATCAATATCAAATAGCCAATTAGGACCTGAACCACGTTGATTTGGTGTGTTCTCATTGCATTTGACATTGTCACTTTCCTCAATAATTCTAGAAGAGGTGTTGAAAACTCTGTAGGCCTTACTTTGAGATGAATATCCAACAAGAAACCCATCTTCAGCTTTGCTATCAAACTTGCCTAGGTGAGTTTTGGTATTGAGAATTGTGCACGGACACCCAAATGGTTTGAAAAATCCAATAAAAGGTTTCTTCTTTTTAAAAAGCTCATAAGGTGTCTTGTCTTGAGACTTCACTACTAGAACTCTGTTTTGAACATAGCAGGCAATATTAACTGCTTCTGCCCAAAAAGTGATTGGAAGTTTTGAATCTGCCAACAGAGATCTAGCAGCTTCTATCAGAGTCCTATTTCTCCTTTCAGCAACACCATTCTGTTGAGGAGTCCTAGGAGCACTGTATTGTCTCTCAATGCCATTTTCCTCACAGAAGCTGTTTAGGTCATTGTTTTTAAATTCAGTTCCATTATCAGACCTGATGACTTTAACTCTTAGATTTGTTTGGTTTTCAACTCTAAGCACAAAGGATTTGATCAGTCCACTTGTCTCATCCTTAGTCCTCATAAAATAGACCCAAGTGAATCTAGAGAAATCATCAACAATAACCAAGCAGTAGGATTTCTTACCAATACTCATCACATTTGTAGGACCAAACAGATCCATATGCAGTAAATTAAGAGGTGAAGAGATTGTATTTATCTCTTTGGACTTATGAGAAGTTTTGTGCTGTTTGCCTTTAAGACATGCAACATAATGATCATCACATGAAAATACCTTTTGTGGCAAACCTCTTACAAGGTTGTTTTTCACAAGTTTGTTCATTGTTTTAAAGTTCATGTGACACATCCTTCTGTGCCAAAGAGATGATTCATCCAATGAAGCTTTTGAAAAAAAAACAGTTTAGAGATGAATCAGAAACTACACTCTCCAAGTCTAAGCAATAAACATTGTCCTTTCTAGGAGTTCTAAGTAGTATCATGCTTTCATCAACTACCTTGAACCCTGGAGCAAGGATAATACATTCAGTATCATTGAATAATATGCTATGTTTCTTGTCACAGACCTGTGATACACTTAACAGGTTGTATCTCAATTGCTCCACATAGAATACATCCTCAAAGGTCATCTTACCTTTTGACACATTACCTTTTCCACTTATCTTACCACCTGCTGGATTATCACCAAAAGCAACATGTCCTTCATCAATTCTTTTGAAGTTTTGAAGGCAGGCAATGTTACCTGTCATGTGCCTGGAACAACCACTATCAACATGCCAAATGCTCCTTCCCTTGAGCTGTTGGTTGCTTTGAACATATAATAAAGCAGTTAGTTTTTAATAGGAACCCAAGCCAAAGTGGTCTTGGGTTTCCCATTCTCATCAACATATTCATATTCAGACTTGATGAGATTATCAAACTGAGGAATCTTATTGCTTGAATACTTTGTCAGAATAATGGGCCTGTCACTGGAAGCAGTACTAACTTGATTTGCAGTACTAACTTTGTTAGCAGTACTAACATCATTAGCAGTACTAATTGGGTTAGCAGTACTAATTTTGTTAGCAGTACTAACTGGGTTAGCAGTAGTATTGTTGGCAACAGCATTATTTCTGTCAGCAGTACTATTTGAAGTAGCAGTACTAACAAATTTCTTTACTTTTGGAACCCAGACCTGGACAAAGTTGTTTGCTTTCTTTTTCTTTAAGTTACTCCTTGGCTTATTTGGAGTATTTTTCTTTGAATTAGCAAACTTATTCTGAGCATGAGATTTTATAGGTGCCCTTCTCACATTCTCAGCCATATGATTCCTTATTTGTTTCCTATAACCAACAGGATTTTGTATATTTCTTTGAAAAGTGATTCTTTGGTTAATAGGATTGAAATAACAGTGTTTGGCTAGATGATTTAACTTACCACAGATAAAACAAGGCTTTGGTCTGTTAATTTTTCTCAGGTCAATTCCTTGTTTTAAAGCCCACTGATTATTTCTATTTCTTTGATTGCCCCATGTTTTATCATGTTGTTGGGGCTTATTCTGTTTACAAGTACAGGGATTAACAACAGTAGTTTGCATGTAATGGACTCCCTGTACCTTTCCCTTCCCTCTCTTAGAGGTCTCAACCTTTTCATTCTTAACAGTCTCTTCCCCAGACTTCACTTTCTCACTTTTGACAAAAGGTTTACCCCCCCCCCCCTTTCATTTGTCAGTATGTGGTTTTCTAAGGGAATATCTTTGTGGTCTTCCTCATTCTTACTCTCAGAGTCCTCTTCTTCAGAGTCTGCCTCAACCACTACTTTGTCTAAAGGATCTACTTCAGTGGCTCCTTTAGTTAATTCCTTCTTGTCCTGTCTTTCTAAGAGATCTGAGGTGGGAGGGATATAGTTATTGTTGTATGGTGGAGGGGTGGTGTTATAGCCTATACCTCTTCTCAGCTTGTCATGAACTTGATTTTTTGAGTAAAGAGTCCATTGCTTTAGAAGCATTGGAATATTTCTCAATATCTAGTTTAGCTTTCTCAAACTCACTCTTAATATTCTCACATTCTGCTTTGGTCTTCTCTAGTTCAGTCTCTAACTGATTCTTCTCCCACTTCCAGTAGTTTGTATCATAAGAGTGTTGAAGTTCATTAGCCTGGTATGACTTAATTTGTTCTTCAAACCTCTCAACAATCAAAACATACTCTCTTCTATCTTTCTCTAACCTTTTAAGGTCATCACACATGCTCTGATTGTGATCCCTGTACTTTTTAACAATTTCAATACAGGTTTTAGAGCAAAGGTTAGATGTTACCTCTATGGGAATATCAGTGCTTGCTGACTCTGAAACTTTAGCCATTAAAGCTTGATTCTGAACTGCTTCTTCTGCTTGGTCACTCCAATCAAATCCCATTCTTTCTTGGGAAACAAGAGCTTGAAAAGAGTTCCTGTTGTTGAAGCTAGTGGACTGTGATGGTTGATGGTTGCTAGTATGCTGTTGAGGCATTTCACTTCTGCATTCTCTTGCAAAGTGCCCCAGCTTGTGACACTTGTAATATTCAACCTTGGATTTATCAAATCCAACCCCATCTTCTCTTTTCTGAGCAAAATTGTTCCTTTCAGTCCTTTTTATGAATATTTTTACCCTCATTGTGAGCATAGCCATCTGCCACTTGATATCCATCTCTTCCAGATCATCAACATTTATCTGTTCTAAGTCATCATTAATTAGAGTGGAATTAGCATGACTGGCTAGAAAAGCTTCTAAAACTGAGTCATTAGATCCATCTTGCTTTGATCCATGGGCAGCACTAACTGATTCTGTATTAGCAGCAGAATCAGTAGAAGATGATAAAAGAGCAACATTGTATGAGTATCCAGAGGGCCTCTTCTTTGCTTCTACCTCTGCTTCAAACACCCTAAGGTCATTATAGAGGTCATCCAGTTCCTTGTCCTCCAGTTGGTCATTCTGTCTGAAGGAGACAGTGTACATAGTCCATTCATCACCAAGAGATCTTAAAAATTTTCTGTTGACATCATCTTGGTCTATCTGGACACCAACAGTAGCCAATTCACCAATTAACTTATTAAATCTATCAAAAGTTTGAGTCATGGACTCATTCTTTGTAGACATGAAGTTTTCATATTGCTGCTTCAGGATGGCCTTCTGATTTCTCTTGGTACTTTTGGTACCAGAAAATCTTTTCTCCAGTGCATTCCATAGAATTTGTGCATCAGAACAGTTGCAGAATTGATGTTGATACTCATTAGGAATTGCCAAGAGCAGAGTGCTCAAGGCTTTCATCTCTGTCTGCCTCATCTTTCTCTCTCCATCAGTCTTTGGTGGAGGTCTCTTGCCATCTGCATCCATCTTTCCTCCATCAGAGGGACCATTCTCAATGATGTCCCACATTGAGAAGTCTGTGAGAAGAATATATTGCTTGATTATGATCTTCCACATGTCAAACTCATTGGGTTTGAGCATGGGAACTTTTGAGACCAGAACACTATCGCTTGAACCATCCATGATTATAGATTTCTGAGTTTTCTAGCTCTGATACCACTTGTCAAGATCGAAAATTCTAAACAAGAATTTAATACAAACTCAGAAACAATGTTAAAGAAGTCGCAGAATAACACTTTAACAAATAATAAAAAAAAAACACAACCTCAATCTGTTGAACAGACTCAACAGACGTTCTATACTTCTCTATAGAAAGGATCAATACTAGTCTTGAGGTTAATTCTCTAAAAACAACTCTATCAATCAATTCATCTATATAAGACTATCAATTATCTATACTATATATACAAAACAGATTATAAGATAATTACAAAGAAAATATTATTCTTCAGAATCCAGTCCATAATTATCTTCAACAATATCTCCAACTCCTATTCTTTCGTTCCAAGCAATCATTCCATCTTTATCTTTATAAGCAACACTAATCATCCTCAGCAGTATTAATCATCCAGCAGCATTAACTTCATCTGGCAGTATTAACTTCAACTGGCAGTAGTAATTTCCAAGAAGTATTAACTACTAGCAGCATTAATACTCATCAGTGGTAATCTTGATGACCTAGCAGTAGTAATCACTTAGCAACATTAATCATGAATACTGAGCAGCATAAACCATACTTAACACATTCAGACCCAACATCTTTGTTACTTGTTTCTCTTGTCATTAACTATTTTCTTTTTGTCGAACAGGCTTTCCAATCCTGTCTGAGCTTCTTCGCTCAGATGGAAGGTCTCAGGACGTCCTTCCCAGACGTCAAGAAAAGGGCCGACGAAGCTCTCGAGAGGGAGAGGGTCGCCCTGAAGGCGGTCGAGTCCGAGAAGGCGAAGGCTGAGGGTCTTGAGGCTGAACTCACCGATGCCCGGAGTCTACTGGAGATTTCGGATCGTGAGAAGATTAAGCTCAGGGATCGTCTCCTTGAGCTCGAGGCGTTGTCGACCAAATTGGAGGTGGAGAAGATTAAAGCCGTTACTGCTGCTGCTACTTCTGCTGATGAAGTAACGTCCCTCAAAAAGAGGGTCGAGGAGCTGGAGGGCGACGTCAAGGACCTGGAGACTGAGAATAGGCAAATTGAAGCCTTCTCTCGCTTCATGGCCCGGGCTGCCTTGATGAGGCGTCATCTGACTGGTAAAAATCCTATGGCGTCGGCCGCTGAGGAGCTCAAGACCTACCTTGACACCGTGGGGACTGAAAGGGATCTTGACGAAGACGATAAATTAGAGGGAAGTGACGGTGGAGAAGAGGCGGCAGCAGCAGAGACTGATGTCTTGCAGGAATAGTCTGACGTTCCTCCTTCTTAGCTTTTTGGATCTATTATCTAGGGGTCGGCCGTCTGTTGTCGTCCCTTAACTTTGTAATTTTCTCTTCTAATGACAAAGTCTCTTTTGTACATCGATGTTTGTTATATCTCTTATCACACGTCGAGTAATTTTAAAATATAAACACAGTATATCATACGTTCGACCAAACCATCATTCATTAACATGCTATAATGAAATCAACTGAGTTTTACGATCGAACAAGTGCAATTGTAATAATAGTTTTCGAATATAAGTATCGGAAGTCAAGTGTAAAAAATTAACCTTTATCAACAATTACGACCAACCATATACATGCGATCGTATGAGTATTACTCGACATGAAAATCTTAACTAAGTCGTGCGTCGCTGCGAAGAACAACGTTAGCGGGGTGGTCGTTGGTTTGACCAACGACCCTCCGATGCTTAAGTTAGTAATCTTTTTAAGAAATAATCCAAGGAAATGAATTCGGAATTTAAAAGAAATACTTTTTTAAATGAACTGCATTCCAACTTCGTGGGATATCTCGACCGTCAAGGGTTTGGATTTTATAAGCTCCTTTACTCACGACGCCAGAGATTTGATAAGGGCCTTCCCACTTAGTGGAAAGTTTACCTGCGTTGAGTTCTTGAGTGTTTCGGAACACTCAACGTAAGACGCAGTCGCCTTCATGGAAAACTTTGATTTGGACATTTTTGTTGAAATGTCGCTCGACCGCTTGTTTCTGCGATGCCATGCGGATGTGTGTTGTTTCTCTAAGTTCTTCTAAAGCGTCGAGGTCATAGCTCAGGTCGACCAAGTTATGCTCGACGGACTTATGTCTCGAAGTCGGTAGTCGTACCTCAATAGATAACACAGCTTCGCATCCATAGACTAATGAAAAGGGGGTTTGTCCTGTGGACGTACGTGGTGTCGTACGATTGGCCCATAGAACGGAGGGTAATTCTTCTACCCACTTTCCTTTGGCAGCTTTGAGTCTTTTCTTGATCGAATTTATGATAGTTTTATTACTTGACTCGACAAGGCCATTCGACTGTAGGTATCGAGGTGTCGACGTTACCATCTTAATGTTCCTTTCTTCACAGAATTTTCGCGTCCGATCACTGATGAATTGTGTCCCATTGTCGCACGTTATTTCGTACGGAATTCCAAACCTGCAAATGATGTTAGTTTGGATAAAAGAAATGACTTCTTTGTCCCGAACCTGGGAGAAAGCCGCTGCTTCTATCCATTTAGAGAAATAATCTGTTAAAACTAGAAGAAATACCTTTTGCCCGGGGGCAGGTGGTAGTTTCCCGACGATATCCATTCCCCATTTCATAAAGGGCCATGGAACTAAAGTCGAGTGCAAGGGTTCAGATGGTTTATGAGACATACCTGCGTGTCACTGACATACGTCGCACGACTGTACATACCTGATCGCATCTTGCCTTAGTGTCGGCCAATAATAACCTTGTCGTGATATCCTGTTGGCTAGACTACGACTTCCTGAGTGATTTCTGCATTCACCGTCGTGCATGTCTTGTAAGATTTTCTGGACTTGCGTCTTGTTGGTAATACATCGTAGATTCAAACCAGTTGAAGATCTTCGATATAATTGTCCTCTGATCACGACGTACCTTGATGCTTTAAACCTGACCTTTCTTGCTTCCATTCTGTCATCAGGCAATTGATCGTTCTCTAGATAATTTTTAATGTCGTCCGACCAAGAGTTTTCTTCCTCAATCGGTGCGATCAAAGTATTAACATTGTCTTCGATGGACGATGTTGCGAGGTGGACTATTGGAATACTATCGAATGTCGTTTGATTAAGTGCTGACCCCAAATTGGCTAGTGCGTCAGCTTGAGTGTTCTGATCTCTTGGTATCTGCTCAATTATGAAGCGACTGAACTTCTTTGCTTCTTCTTTTACTATTTTATAATAGGCAATCATCCTCGAATCTTTTGCTGCGAACTCTCCAGTGACTTGGTTAACGACTAGGGACGAGTCGCTTCGAACACGCAGATGCATTGCCCCCAATTCATGAGCAATTTTGATTCCTGCAATTAGGGCTTCATATTCTGCCTCATTATTTGTTGCTTTGAAGTCGCACCGTATGGAGTATACTATCTTGCCCCCTTGTGGGGACTGTAGGACGACACCCAGGCCTGTTCCTCGTATGTTCGACGATCCATCGACGTCGAGTGTCCAAGTAGTGTCGTGTAAAGTCGCCACAATTAGCTCGTCGGACGTCGTCACTTCTTCTAGTTCTGGACTGAAATCTGTAACAAAATCTGCCAAGACCTGTGATTTGATCGCCGTTTTAGGCTTAAAATCCAAATCGTAACTACTGAGGTAGACGCTCCATTTGGCTAGTCGTCCTGTTAGTTCGGGTTTTCTTAACACAGACTTCAATGGAAAGTTACTTACAACAGTTATAGGATGTGATTCAAAATAATGTCGTAATTTCTTAGCGGCCATAACTAACGAAAGCAAGAGTTTTTCCATAGATGAGTACCTGGTTTCAGCGTCTAGTAGAGTTTTAATTACATAGTAAATCGGCAATTGTCGTCCGTCAGCTTCTCGGGTAAGGACTGCACTCACCGAATTGGCACTGACGGCTAGGTAGAGTTGAAGAATTTCATCTTTCTCGGGTTTGGAGAGGAAGGGGGTGATGTCATGTATTCCTTGAGTTGCTGCAACACCTCCTCATGCTTATCGGTCCATTCGAATCCTTTATTTTTTCGCAAGACGTTGTAGAATAAGTGACATCTGTCGGACGACCGAGAGATGAATCGGTTTAATGCTGCTACACGTCCCGTTAGGCGTTGGACTTCTTTAAAATTTCTGGGCGATTTTATTTCGATAATTGCTTTAATTTGATCTGGGTTAGCTTCGATTCCTCGTCGTGTGACCATGTAACCGAGGAATTTGCCAGCTCGAACTCCAAAAGAACATTTTGTGGGATTCAACTTCATTTTATATTCCCACAAACTGTCGAACGATTGCTTCAAATGTTCTATGTAATCATCCGTATGTTTCGATTTGACGAGCATGTCGTCGATGTATACCTCCATAGTGTCGCCCAAATGTTCTTTGAACATCATATTCACTAGCCGCTGATACGTCGAACCTGCATTCTTAAGACCAAAAGGCATCACTTTATAACAATAAATACCTTTATCGATCATAAAGGCCGTTTTTTTCTGATCGTCGGGATGCATCAATATCTGGTTATATCCAGAATACGTGTCCATAAAGGTAAGCAATTCGTGTCCAGCTGTAGCGTCGACCATAGAATCGATGTGTGGTAATGGAAATGGATCTTTTGGACAGGCCTTGTTAAGGTCTGTGAAATCAATGCATACTCTCCATTTGCCATTTTTCTTTTGAACGACAACAACGTTGGCGAGCCAATCAGGATATTTGACTTCTCGTATTTTTCCTATTTTAAGCAAATTATCAACTTCGTCGTTGATGACTTTATTTCTTTCAGGAGCAAATTTTCGTCTTTTCTGTTGGACGGGTTTAAATGATGGATCGATGTTGAGTTTATGGGAAATAATACTCGGATCGATACCCACCATGTCTTCGTGCGTCCATGCAAAGCAGTCATAGTGGTCCTGCAAAAAAGAAATTAGTCTCTTTTTAAAGGATGGATCGAGTGTCGAACCTATGTAGACCATATGATCAGGCTTATCCTGGTTTAGGACGACAATTTCCAAGCGACAATCGTCATCAGTCCTAGGAACGTCCTGGCTCTGTAATTGCTATACTATCTGCTTCGGGGGCTTCAAAGAGACTTTGTAACATTCCCTAGCGACTTTTCTTTCGACTTTGATCTCCTGTACTCCCCATTGCGTAGGGAATTTCAAGGTTTGGTGGTACGTCGAGGGTACGACTTTCATATCGTGGATCCATGGTCGCCCAAGGATGACGTTATAAGCCGATGAACAGTCGACGATGTTGAACTTCGTCTGCCTGTTGATTCCTTTAGCATATACTGGTAGTGTGATTTCCCCATGGTATTTGTCGCTCCCCCGTTAAATCCGACAAGTGTAGTCGAGCATCGGGTAATCTCGGATTTGTCGATCCCCATAGCTTTTACTGCATCAAAAAAGATAATGTTAGCGGAACTACCTCCGTCGACGAGTATTCTCTTTGTCAGGAAATTTCCAATGCCCAATTGGATAATTAGTCCGTCGTGATGTTTTTGATGTACGTCGTCGAGATCTGTTTGGTCGAACGTCAAGGGCATAGCTTCTAAGCTCGCGTTCTCCTTTGATCTTGCCTCATTTGGAATTTTTCGGTCATTAGGACCGCGACTAGCATGTCTCTTGGCAGCTGAATATGTAGTCCCACAGACATCAGAACCTCCGGTGATACAATTAATCACCTTGGCATGCTCTGGGGACGTGGCGATACAGTCGTCCGTTACATGACCGAAGTCATCATGGAAATCGCACCATTTTGTTTTGTCTTTCTTATCATTGTCTCTATCGCTTTTCTTTGGCCATCAAATGTTTTGTTGTAGCTGCTTCAGGGACGCGACGACGTCCTTGGTTGATCCAGGGAAGCCATACGATGATACCTTAGGATACTGGACAAACTTGGAAGTCGTCGACCCTTTCTTTTCAAATCTGACATTTGAAATCTGTCTGGCAGACTCTGATCGATAGACCGGCCTTGGTTTAAAGGCCGACTTTTTAATACCTAGGCCTTTCTTGTCGCTCGAGTGCTTATTTCTGAAAGCGAGGTCATCCTCGACCCTCATATGAGCGAGCATCCTTGCTCGTACGTCCTCGAAGGTTTCTGGAGGATATTTTGTAAGGTCGAGATATAACCCTGAGCTATCGTCCAAACCCCGTTTGTATGCTTCAATGGCTGTTTTTACGTCGCAATTTCGGATACCGATCATTTCCGCGTTAAATCGGTTAAAATAGTCCGGGATGGACTCTTCATTTTTCTGTACGACGTAGTAAAGATCGCTCGTCTGTTTTTCCATTTTTCGGCTGCTAGCGAACTGTTGAGAAAATTGGTTCACCAATTCTGCAAAAGACCCGATGATTTTGGGTTTGAGATTGATCAACCATTGTAATGCTGCTCCAGTCAAGGTCGCTCCAAAACTCTTGCACAGGCAGACTTCTTGAAACTGGTGCGGTATTGAGACGGTCCACATAAGTTGTTTGTATTGGGCGACGTGTTCTGTCGGATCAGTGACACCTGAATATTTTGGAGTGAAAGTCGGGATATTATACTTCTTTGGGACGTCCACCAACGCGATTTCATCAACGAACGGGGACGCCTGAAATACTGCACGTGGCTCGACATCGACTTGGACTGCTGCCCCCTGAAACTTGGCCAACATCGACAAGACACGTTCATTCTGCTCTTCCAGAAGTTTCAATCGTTGCGCAAGGGGATCTATCGGGATACCCCCTGGGACACCCAATGGAACATAACCTGATCCGTTGAGGCTAGTCTGTTGTGAGGAATCTGAGGCATATCCATTGAATGGCATAGAGGCCATAGGCATAGTTGGGATTACGAAGGTCGTAGGATTGACTGCTGGTGGACGAGGATAATTAGGCAATGGAGGGGGTACGTTCCAAGCACCGGCATAAGCATTTGTAGTTCGCGTTACATTGTTTCCACCCTGGTTTCTTAGGTGCTCGATGGTTTCAGACGCTTGTCGAGCCTGGGCTGTTAAGGCGTCAATACGGGCGCGGCCAGCAGTCAGCTCCATGTTCATCTGGGCCACAATATGATCTTGAGTTCCTTGGAATGACATTGTCCTGAATGAATACAAAAGAGAAACACTAGAAGGAAAATGTTAGTACGTTGTAAGATTATCGAGGATTTCCTTTGGATGGGGCCCCACGGTGGGCGCCAAACTGTTTATGCCAAAAAATTTCCCAAAGAAAATTTAAGGTAAATGTGGAGCTTAACACCGATAATCGCATGATAATAATAAAAGTAAAATAAATAAGACGAAAGAATTGGTGACGCGGAAAACCCCGAAAACCGCGGACGAGTGTGAGTCGTCGTGCACTATGGACGTCAATCAGGGACGTCGTCCTTTATAACAAGCGTTAACAGTGTATTGCAACAGTACAATAAAGTAAAGATGGTCGTGTGTTGTGTGTAATCGAAATTCCTGTCGTGCGTCGCGTGTTGAACGGCATAATACTTTATGAGCTTTGAAAGTCTGAGCAATCTTTGAGAGCATAATTCGTGATCTTGTGAGGTCTTAGAATCTGCTCCCCTGGTGTGAGGTTCTATCTTCATATTTATAATCGATTTCTGTTGGTTTGTCTTGAATGCGTATTATGTTCATCAATAGGATGACCGTTTTGACATTGATAATAACGTCCGTTATGTTTGTTATTGATGATGGCTTCCGTTATGATCTTCAGCCATAAATGTCTTTGAATCCTGCATCAAACATGATATAACGCATGCTGCAGATTAATAACCGAAATTAGGTCGTACCACAGGAATGGTTTAAACGTTTTAGCCATTTCAATCGAGGACGTCAGAGAAAGGGCGTCATTCATTGTTGGTCATACGACGATGGTCTGTTGAATTTTCTACTCAAACAACAACCATGACATTGCCCCAACGTGGCGGAGGCCCCAAACCCCCATCATGAACTACCCATCGTCACAATAGCACAACCGGACTCGACCCTCCTAGTGTACACTTGAAAGGACAAGGTCATAAAACATGAGTCCCGGAGTCCAACCCCGTACCACCCACTTGACCATCAAATAAGACCGACTTACGTGTCTATGGATCCAATGCAACACAATCTAACATTACACGACTACCCATGAATGACCAACGCACTTGTCGCGGCTTTTCGTGTTTACACCTTTTTAAAATTCAAGAAAATAGATCTCGACGCAAGTATACATCTTAATCTACTGCCGTTTGTAACAAGTAATAATGGTACAAAGTACCAAATATCGATCCCACAGGGAAGCGTGGAAAAGTTCTCCTCGAAAGTCGGGTTTGTAAAAGCAAGTCTCAAATGGCGAATTTGAAAACAATATTTTTGATTGGGGGGTTGATTAACACTACTGAACGGTTAATTAAAAAGAAGCACACGGTACAATGTTTTGTTGAGGCAAGATTAATAATTGGATAAATGATGAGATCGCATTCCTTTGTTATCTTAAAGTCGATATTTTATGTAACTTAAAATAAGCCGACATACAATAAACCAATTGTCAATTGATTAATTGCAGTTCACCATAAAATATAACTTTAATTTAAATAACGTCGGACAATCATGAAATACGGTACACCATTTTAACTTCTTATCAGTCCCGATCCCAACTTAACTTTGTACTGAATGTGACAGAAAAGGAAATGTAATTTTAACTAAAATAGGTGGTTGGCGTTTTCAAACAATCAACGATTAAAAATCGTAGGAGTGTTGTGCCCTTAACCTTTCTAAAAGAGATGGTCGGCGTTTTCAAACAATCAACGATAAAAATCGTAGGAGTGTTGTGCCCTTAACTTTTCTTTAGACAATGAAATAAAGTTGCGTAAAATAAAAGATTGAAAGTAAATAACGTAAATTAAATTGCAGAAATTAAATGACAGAAAGTAAAAGATTGAAAGTCTAGTACATAAATTAAATTGCGGAAATTAAATTGCAAGAATTAAGGTGCATTAAAATAAGTAACGGCAAAGTAAACGAGAATTATAACACTAGGACGTAATCAGAAATGCTGACGGAAAATCTTGTTTCAAATGTGGACTTCGAACTTGATTTAATTGAAGGGTTCATGATGTTTTAACGATGTAATGACGCAAAGAAAAACTAACCACGCACAATTGATTTTTATAAAATTGGAAATATAAAACGGATTTAACAAACTACAACAAACCGTGAACCAACAAAAGTTGGGAATCCGAAATTATTTTCCGGACTTCCGGTTTGTAATAGAACTAAAGCCGTAATGAGACCAAAATAAAAACCAAATTGTATCAAACCAACGAGATTTTTGGATTGTAACGAGAATACGTGCAAGTAACACAAAATGGTCACTAAATATCTTAACTTGAAACGGAGAATGACATCTATTTATATAATTAGAATCCGATTTGAATCATGAGCCAACGCTTAAACCGATAGCTAATGGCTCAAGTTTTCAAATCTAATACAAAAGATGAAGGAAGAAAGCTACAAAATGTCTAGGTTCAATGTACCTAGCACATTTTCTATCCAAAAAGAGAGTAATTTACGTTGAGGTAGCAAAATGGAAGGAGCAAGCCTTGGATGATCCTTTCTTCCTTTCACAACCATGCTATTTATAGCCAAAAATAACCTTGGGGCCCAAGTATTAGTCATGGGGGCCCAAAAGTGAGAGGATGTAGGTAGCCCAAAAAGTGGTCATCCAATTACAAATTTCCGCCCAAGAAGCTATAGCAAAAGCTTATACAAAAAAAAAAAACGGCCCAACATCTTCAAAAGCCCGGTCCAATATCTCGGTTTTTAGCCCAAAAGAAAACGCTCCATTTTTACGGTTCGTTGCGTCGGTCCAAAAAGGAAAAGTCTTTTGTCGTTTCCGCGTCACCACTTGATGTCGACTTCTCACGACCTTCGCATCAATCCTAAAATAGAAACATAAATAAAAATAAGATCTTTTCGAAATTTTTCTAAAATTAACCACCCAAAAAACGACTAAATATGATACATTTATTTTAGAAGAAAAGCACTAAAAATACGCAAAAAGGACTCAATGGGGAAATAAAAATTTTGCTCAAAATTATAAAAACGAGTTAAAAATAGGGTACTAAAATTACCCTATCATAACCCCAAACTTGAACTGTGAGAAGAGGAAGAAGAAGAGAAGAGAAGAAGAAGAAGAAGGAGAGGAATGAGAGGAGAAGAGGGATAAGAGTTTGTTAGGTGAATGATGTCACATCTCTGAAAATAAGTACCTGCTCAAATAATTCTTGGAAATATAATATAATCTAAATCAGATTTAGATATATCTGATTTTTTTTTCAAAAATAAAGATACTAATACCAGTTCTAATATATATATATTTATAGGTATATGCTATATTTATATATAATAGTTCTAATCTATTTTTGCATATATATATATATATATATATATATATATCTATATCTATATATATATATATTTTCAAAATTGACGTTTTTCTTGAGTTTGGACAAAACTCAAGAATTTACATCGTCTTTTCTATTCCTAAAAATGGACAACCTCCACAGGTTGTTGTATTAACGCTGAAGTTTCAAGAAAATGTTTTACCCTCTGTCCGTTTACCTTAAATGTGGTACCCCTTTCTTGATCTATTAACTCAACCACTCCATAGGGATACACTTTTGTGATCTGAAACGGACCTGTCCATCTAGAGCTTAATTTCCCGGGAAA
The DNA here is from genome assembly GCA_954870635.1 of Arctium minus. Classification (NCBI taxonomy): domain Eukaryota; kingdom Viridiplantae; phylum Streptophyta; class Magnoliopsida; order Asterales; family Asteraceae; genus Arctium; species Arctium minus. The sequence continues at coordinate 35,409,038 of OX941080.1, read as the reverse complement.
TAACCTGAGTCTAGAATTGAAGAGTAGGACTTGTTGTCCCTCACTGAGCTCTTTTGGAATAATTTTCCTGTCATGCCATCTTTTGGTATTTTCCTTATATATCTTCGCATTTTCATAAGAAAAATTCCAATGCTCCTCCGGTTCACATAATTGTAAAGCTCTTCTATTTCCAGCTGCATCTAAACTCATGTTAAGTTCCTTTATTGCCCAATAGGCGCTGTGCTCTAAATCAACAGGTAGGTGACAAGCTTTTCCAAAAACTAATTTATAGGGAGACATGCCAATAGGGGTTTTGTAAGCGGTCCGGTAGGCCCACAAGGCATCATCCAATTTGGAGGCCCAATCTTTTCAGTGTGGCTTGACTACCTTAGTTAAAATTCCTTTGATCTCCCTATTGGACAGTTCAACCAATCCATTAGTCTGAGGGTGATAAGCAGTGGCCATCCTATGTTGTATGTTGTACTTTTCTAAGACTTCCTCTAACACACTGTTGATGAAGTGAGTGCCTTCATCACTGATTAAGGCACGTAGTGTACCAAATCTGGTGAAAATGTGCTTTTGTAAAAATTTGACAAATGTCTTAGCATCATTAGAGTGGCAGTCCATAGCCTCCACCCATTTAGACACATAATCCATAACCACCAGAATGTATGCACAGTTGCTAGAGAGTGGAAAAGGTCCCATAAAGTCAATGCCCCAAACATCAAATAATTCTACTTCTAGAATTCCATTCAGGGGCATTTCATTCCTCTGAGAGATATTTCCACTCCTCTGACATTCATTGCAGCTTTTTGCAAAATTGTGAGCATCATTGTTTAAAGTAGGCCAGTACAATCCTGATTGTAAAATTTTTGCGGTTGTCCTATCTCTTCCAAAATGCCCACCACATGGTCCTGTATGGCAATGATTTAAAACAGAAGCCACTTCTTCTTTTGGAATACACCTCCTTATCACCTAGTATGCACATATTTTAAAAAGAAATGGATCATCCCACAAAAACTTTTTGGAATAAAAAATGAGTTTCTTTCTATGATGCTTATTGAATTCCTTGGGGATAATCTCACAATCCAAATAATTCACAATATCTGCAAACCAAGGTGTTGCAGTATGTTGTATGGCCAATATATTTTCATCAGGAAAGGACTCACAAATATCCCCACGGTGTTTATCATGTTCTTGCTTTTCCAATCTTGACAAATGGTCAGCCACTTGATTATTTACATCTTTCTGTCAATGATTTCCAAATCAAATTCTTGTAACAACAAGACCCACCTTATTAGCCTAGGTTTTGCACCCTTTTTAGAAATAAGATACTTGATGGCAGCATGATCAGTATGCACAATCACTTTGGCACCCATCAAGTATGATCTAAATTTTTCAAAAGCAAACACCACAACTAATAATTCTTTTTCAGTGGTGGTGTAGTTGATTTGAGCTTCATTGAGAGTTTTACTAGCATAGTAAATAAAGTGAAATATTTTATTCTTCCTTTGCCCTAGAACTGCTCCTACTGCCCAGTCACTTGCATCACTCATTATTTCAAAAGGTAAGGACCAGTCAGGTGTCACTATTACAGGTACAGTGATCAATGCATCTTTCAAAAATTTAAAAGCCTTTTTACAGTCTTCATCAAAATTAAATGCATGGTCATGCTGTAGTAGTGAACACAGAGGTTTGGATATTTTGGAAAAATCTTTTATGAACCTCCGGTAAAAACCTGCATGTCCGAGAAAACTTCTGATACCTTTTACAGTAGTTGGTTCAGGCAACTTTGCAATTACTTCAAATTTTGCCTTATCAACCTCAATACCTCTATTGGAAATGAGATGCCCTAACACAATGCCCTCCTTAACCATAAAGTGACATTTTTCCCAGTTTAAAACCAAATCTGTTTCTTCACATCTTTTAAGACTCTTTTCAAGGTTTTGTAAACATAGATCATATGATGTCCCATAAACAGAAAAATCATCCATGAAAATTTCCATGGATTGTTCAAGCATGTCAGAGAAAATGGACATCATACATCTTTGAAAAGTGGCAGGGGCATTACAAAGTCCAAAAGGCATTCTTCTAAATGCGAAGGTCCCATAAGGACAAGTAAAAGTTGTTTTCTCCTGATCCTCTGGTGCAATGACAATTTGATTGTAACCAGAATAACCATCCAAGAAACAATAAAACTCTTTCCCCGCTAGTCTGTCCAACATTTGGTCAATGAAGGGTAATGGGAAATGGTCTTTTTGGGTAGCTTGGTTAAGCTTCCGGTAGTCCATACATATCCTCCAACCTGATACAATCCTAGTGGGTATTAATTCATTTTTCTCATTGGTTATCACAGTAACTCCACCCTTCTTAGGTACACATTGCACTGGACTGATACATGTGCTACTAGCAATAGGATAGATTATGCCAGCATCAAGCCATTTCAAGATTTCTTTTTTCACAACTTCTTTCATCATAGGATTGAGTCTTCTTTGAGGCTCAACTGAAGTGAAATCTTTGTTTTCTAAAATGATCTTATGTTGATAAATGGTAGGGCTTATGCTCTTTAAATCAGCAATGGTCCATCCTATGGCATTGGTGTGCAATTTCAACATGGCAATCAACTGTTCCTCTTGATCAGATTCTAAGGATGCTAAAATAATGATTGGAAACTTCCCCGGATCTCCTAAAAAGGCATATTTCAAATGTGAGGGAAGTTGTTTCAGTTCTAAGTCAGGGGCACATTCTATGGAAGGAACAAGAGTTTTCCTATCTTCATTTCCTAAGATTTCTACAGCAGAGGTAACCTGTATGTATTCTAACTCCTCAAACTCTGCTGTATATTCCTCAATATCAGACTCATCAATTCCCAAGACCTCCCCAAAACTTTGGTCTTGACACCAAGATTCAATCAAACTTAAGGTAGAGCACTCCTCCTTCTCTTCAGGATATCTAAGGGAATTCAACACATTAAAAGTCACTTGTTGGTCCTGAACTCTCATGATGAGTTCACCTTTTAGAACATCAATTAAAGTCCTTCCTGTTTCCAAGAATGGTCTTCCTAAGATAATGGGGATGTCTTTGTCAGCTTCAAAATCTAAGCTGATAAAGTCTGCAGGGAAAATAAATTTGTCAACTTGGACAAGGACATCCTCAATCTTACCTTTTGGCCAAGCTATGGACTTGTCTGCTAACAAGAGTGAAACAGTGGTAGGTCTAGCCTCACCTATACCTAAAGTGTTGAAAACAGATAAAGGCATAAGGTTTATGCTGGCACCTAAGTCACATAGGGCTTTTCCTACTTCTTTTCCTCCTATGGAACATGGGATTGTGAAAGTCCCTGGATCTTTCAGCTTTGGAGAGATTTTGCTAGACAACATAGCACTGCACTCTTCTGTCAGAGCTATAGTCTCATACTCATTCAACTTTTTCTTTTTGCTTAAAATGTCCTTTAAAAACTTTGCATAATTTGGCATTTGTTCAATGGCTTCCACCAAAGGTATGTTGATATGCAACTATTTAAAAACTTCTAAAAACTTTTTGAATTGCAGTTCATCCCTTTGATTCCTTAATCTTTGGGGATAAGGAATATAGAGAGGAACCAGAGTAGGAGATGTAGTCTTTTGAGAGGTAGGTGCTGGGACAGTTGGTGAGATTTTGTCTACCTTAGTGGATGGTGTAACCTTAATTGGCTCTACAGGTCTGTTATCACAAGGAATTTTGGGACTGTCACCAGATTGTGACACATCCAAAACAGTCTGCTCATCTACTTTCTGATCTTCCTTGGGTTCATTTGGGAATAATGTTGGAAAGTCTGATCTCTTTGGAATGGGGGAAGTGTCAATGGGTCCAACAGTGTTTCCGGGCCTAATGCTCATACTCGGTTGAGCGGAATCTAAGTCTGTGTTTTTCTTTTCAGGCTCTGATTTGTCTATCTTTTTTAGTTCTTGTTGCATATTTTCTGGTAAACCCTGTCCACTTCTCAATGTCACAGCTTTCACATGTTCTTTTCCAGTTCTATGAGGTATTTCTGTATCACTAGGGAGAGAACCTGAAGGACGTTTCCTTATTTCCAAAGCCATTTGACCCACCTGGGTATCCAGATTTTTAATTGATGCATGTGTTTGGGTCATGAATGCTTTAATTATTGCTTCCAAGGAAGTAGATGAGTCGGCATGTTGGTTTGACTTTTGTTGATAACCAGGTTGATTGTTCTGAAAATTCCCATGTTGGTTAGGTCTGTGATGAGACTGCTGATGAAAATTTGTTTGTCCTTGCAACTTTGGTGGTGGTGGATTTTGGGCAGGACTGTGCCAAGAAAAATTCGGATGGTTTCTCCACTCAGGATTATAGGTTTGAGAAAATGGTCCACCCTTGTTGTTACTGCTGACATAATTTACTCTTTCGGGAATTCCAGGACAATGTTCAAAGTGATGACCCTCTCCACAGTAGGTGCACTGTATAGATTGCACAGTAGGGGTAGGTGCGACAATATTAACTTGCACAACATTAAGGTTTTTTTTATTAAAGATGCCATGTCGGCCAGCTGTGAAGATAATAATGCATAAGCATCTATGTCTTGTACCCCTGCTGCCTTTCTAGGTAATGCACATGGATCAGCCCATTGGCCATTGTTGTTTGAAATTCTTTCAAGGATTTCATATCCTTCATTGTAGGTACAAGTTGTGAAAGCTCCGTGCGCAGTAGCATCGAGCATTTGGTTAGCAAAAGGATTTAAACCACTGTAAAATGTCTCCAGTTGAATGCAGTACGGAATGCCATGATGAGGGCATTTTCTCAACAACTCTTTGTATATATCCCATGCATCAGAAACTGCTTCATCGTCCATTTGTCTAAAAGTGCAGATTTCATTTCTGGACTTAGCATTCCTCGTGGGTGGAAAATATTTTTTTCAAAAACTTTTCTGCCATTTGGGTCCATGTAATTACAGAATCTGGTTTTAACGAGTTGTACCAAGACCTTGCTCTATCTCTTAGAGAGTATGGAAAAAGTTTCAATTTTAGAGCATCGTCTTGTACACATGGTAATTTAAAAGAATCTGTAATTTCCATGAAAGACCTGAGGTGAGAATAAGGATCTCCAGCTGGCAGACCAGCATACTGGCCGTTAGTTTGCAACATCTGAAACATTATCTGTTTTAATTCAAAATGGTGGGTTTGCAAAGTTGGTTTAAGAATTCCTGAATGTAACTGGGTTAAAACAGGAACAGCGTAAAACATAATCCCACCATCTTTGGAATTTGCTAACCGAAAAATGTTTTGTTCCTCATCATCAGTATTTATTATTGGCGGTTCATTTAGATCATCATGATTATTTAAATCTTCGTGATCATTGGGAATTTCTCTTTCTTGATTTCTTCGGTTATTATGATTTTCTCTATCATTTTGACGCCCATTTAGATTTACCTCGGGCATCGTTTCCTCATCCGTCATATATTCATGTTCAGACATTTCGGAAGAATTTAAGACTAAATTAGCCTTTTGGATTCTTCTTCGTTGTCTAAATGTTCATTCAATATCGGGATCAAATTGGAAAAAATTTCCGTGAGGCAATCTTGGCATGCACTTTTTCGAACTTGTTTTTTCTTTTTTTTTTCTTTTCAAATAGATGGTAGAAAAACTTGCTTTTATAAACCTTACTTAAAAAGAAAAACTTCTAGGGTGCTTCTCCGGCAACGGCGCCAAAAACTTGTCGCGGCTTTTCGTGTTTACACCTTTTTAAAATGCAAGAAAATAGATCTCGACGCAAGTATACATCTTAATCTACTGCCGTTTGTAACAAGTAATAATGGTACAAAGTACCGAATATCGATCCCACAGGGAAGCGTGGAAAAGTTCTCCTCGAAAGTCGGGTTTGTAAAAGCAAGGCTCAGATGGCGAATTCAAAAACAATATTTTTAATTGGGGGGTTGATTAACACTACTGAACGGCTAGTTAAAAAGAAGCACACGGTACAATGTTTTGTTGAGGCAAGATTAATAATTGGATAAAATGATGAGATCGCATTCCTTTGTTATCTTAAAGTCGATATTTTATGTAACTTAAAATAAGCCGGCATACAATAAACCAGTTGTCAATTGATTAATTGCAGTTCACCATAAAATATAACTTTAATTTAAATAACGTCGGACAATCATGCAATACGGTACACCATTTTAACTTCTTATCAGTCCCGACCCCAACTTAACTTTGTACTGAAAGGGACAAAAAAGGAAATGCAATTTTAACTAAAATAGGTGGTTAGCGTTTTCAAACAATCAACGATTAAAAATCGTAGGAGTGTTGTGCCCTTAACCTTTCTAAAAGAGATGATCGGCGTTTTCAAACAATCAACGATAAAAATCGTAGGAGTGTTGTGCCCTTAACTTTTCTTTGGACAATGAAATAAAGTTGCGTGAAATAAAAGACTGAAAGTAAATAATGTAAATTAAATTGCAGAAATTAAATGACAGAAAGTAAAAGACTGAAAGTCTAGTACATAAATTAAATTGCGGAAATTAAATTGCAAGAATTAAGGTGCATTAAAATAAGTAACGGCAAAGTAAATGAGAAATATAAAACTAGGACGTAATCAGAAATGGTGACGAAAAATCTTGTTTCAAATGTGGACTTCGAACTTGATTTAATTGAAGGGTTCATGATGTTTTAACGATGTAATGACGCAAAGAAAAACTAACCACGCGCAATTGATTTTTATAAAATTGGAAACATAAAACGGATTTAATAAACTACAACAAACTGTGAACCAACAAAAGTTGGGAATCCGAAATTATTTTCCGGACTTCCGGTTTGTAATAGAACTAAAGCCGTAATGAGACCAAAATAAAAACCAAATTGTATCAAACCAACGAGATTTTTGGATTGTAACGAGAATACGTGCAAGTAACACAAAATGGTCACTAAATATCTTAACTTGAAACGGAGAATGACATCTATTTATATAATTAGAATCCGATTTGAATCATGAGCCAACGCTTAAACCGATAGCTAATGGCTCAAGTTTTCAAATCTAATACAAAAGATGAAGGAAGAAAGCTACAAAATGTCTAGGTTCAATGTACCTAGCACATTTTCTATCCAAAAAGAGAGTAATTTACGTTGAGGTAGCAAAATGGAAGGAGCAAGCCTTGGATGATCCTTTCTTCCTTTCACAACCATGCTATTTATAGCCAAAAATAACCTTGGGGCCCAAGTATTAGTCATGGGGGCCCAAAAGTGAGAGGATGTAGGTAGCCCAAAAAGTGGTCATCCAATTACAAATTTTCCGCCCAAGAAGCTATAGCAAAAGCTTATACAAAAAAAAAGGCCCAACATCTTCAAAAGCCCGGTCCAATATCTCGGTTTTTAGCCCAAAAGAAAACGCTCCATTTTTACGGCTCGTTGCGTCGGTCCAAAAAGGAAAAGTCTTTTGTCGTTTCCGCATCACCACTTGATGTCGACTTCTCACGACCTTCGCATCGATCCTAAAATAGAAACATAAATAAAAATAAGATCTTTTCGAAAATTTTCTAAACTTAACCACCCAAAAAACAACTAAATATAATACATTTATTTTAGAAGAAAAGCACTAAAAATACACAAAAAGGACTCAATGGGGAAATAAAAATTTTGCTCAAAATTATAAAAACGAGTTAAAAATAGGGTACTAAAATTACCCTATCAGCACTCGAGCATGTAATTATCATAAATATGCAATAAAATGGATTAGTATGTAAATCATAGATTGGACTCTACATCAAGCCATTAAAACCGGACAAATGTCCTCAAGACTCTTTTAAGTCAACGCCGAGCTAAAATGCTCAAAATCCATTTGACCAATAAACAATGGACCCCCAAATAATGAAGTGCCTTTAAACGACGTTTATCCATACACATCACCCAAAGATGTGATTAACCCAAAACTCGTCACGTATTGGAACCAAGGATTTTCCCAAATGGTTTATGAACTCAAATACATCAAAATGCCGAACATCATGAATTAGACTCCATTTGTACAAAAATCACCAAAGATGCATAAATCATAAAATGGACTTTATTTGTACAAGATCACCAAGAATACATAAGTCATGCTATTTACTTGTTGAAATATTCAAAACCTGTATATGAGAATTTCATGAGATTAATACAACCCAAGTTTACCAAATATGAAAACTTATTAAAATACTCACACTTTGACAATTACCAAGTAAAATATATTTTTACTTCAAAATACACAAAACTTATCAACAGTTAATAATTTCATGTAAAACACGAAACACTTTAAAATAAACATTTTGGCATGTACACCGTTTTCACAAATCAACTTGAACTCACCTTGCTAGATTTAGGCTAAATCTAGATTTTACCCACTTTGAGCTTTCTTGAAGAAACTTGGATCCTCAAGCCAAAACCTCCAAAAACCTAGATCCATAAATTTCAACTATAAATAAACATATCCAACCATATAGAAACATTCCCCAAACATTTTACATCAAACCTCAACTTATACCCAAAACCCTAATTTTGACCTAACTCCTCCAAAATCTTCCAAACCGAAAATGGAGAAACATAATACTTAGGAAATCATCAATGAAGCATTTATATCTTATATTAGGGTTTAGAAATGGAAGAGATAAACTTACCACTTAGGTTTTGGTGAAAACCTAGAAAACTCTACCATGGAGCTTGAGGTTGAAGAAGACAATGGTGGACACTTTGCCAAAACTCCCAATCTACCACTTGATGAAGGAACACTTTAAGAAATCAAGAAATTAACCCAAAATGAGTTAGGGTTTGAGGATAATGAAGAAGAGACGGTTTGGGAGAGAGTGGAGAAGTTTTGGAGAAGAGAAATGAGAATTTAGGCTGAAATCCCGCATTTAACAACCACCTGCACCATTTGTACGACATTGACCATGCGACATTGCCCTGGGCAATGTCGCTGGTCATAGTCGCTGGTATGTACCAGCTCACGGTACACCCTATGCGACTGTGACAGTGCTACTGTGACTCGTCATAGTCGCCGGGCATTGTCGCGGGACCTTTCTGGAGCCCCGAAACTCGACTTTTTCACTGCCAAGACTCCCGATACTCCAAGGGACTTTAAACAATACATTTCCAAACAAAACCCCACTATTTACAAGTTGCAGAAATGTCCAGGTGACATTTACTTGCCAAAAATTACGAGTGTTACATGTAACAAGCAACCTCTCTGAATCATTTTTCACATACTCTAGTTGGTAGCCATTTGCCACCGCATAGTTTGTCAAACACTGCTTTAATTGACCAGGATTCTCATACCTCTCACCATGTCTGGGCATTATCATCTTTCAAGGAATATTAGGATTATGTATTGGATATTGAACACCTTTTTGTATAGTCTGATCTCCAACATTATCATCCTCTTCATTCGCATTGAACTCAACATCGTTAATCGTGTTTACACTACAAAGCTTATTTAAAAACTGATCATCAACTGTTTTGTTTAAGTTGATTACATCACCCTCATCTTCAAGATCTAAAGATAAAGAATCAAATATATCTCCACTTGATTTATCGTTTACACCATAGTTACGATTATCACTACAATCATCACTATAATCCGATGCCATTCTATAAACAAGAATAACAACTTAGGCTTGAATGAAAACACAATTCACAAATGAAAACAATTATTGTCAACAAACACAAAACGTTAACACAAATCAAACACCTTAAGTCAAAACAACTATCTAGCTTCTATACTAAAGGAAGTAATTAAGTCAAAAACAATTATATATATGTATGTATGTATGTATGTATGTATATATATATTTGTGTGTGTACATATTTTTTTATACATGGTGATAATTAAGAATGAGATTGAATAGTGCCATGTAAGCTTGAGTTATATGCATGATGATGTTGAGTAATATGCATATCATGATGCTCTTGAGTAACATGCATGATGCAGTGGAGTAAAAACTCATCATCCATTCCTAAAATATTTTTACTGGAAAAAAGTGTGATCCCAAAACATTGTTACTAAAAAAACGTGAGATCATCCGGTCACTTCGGAGTATAGGTTAATGATAGATGGAAAAAAGAGGTTATCATACATCTTGTTATATATGATAATTATCTTATGTAAGTATTTACAAAAACACTAATGATTAGGGTTTAAATTAAATTCGTGGGAACTTACCTGGAATGGTGGCGGTTGTAGGTTTGGGTTGAGGGCAGTTGGGACGGCGACAATGTAACACCCGTAATTTTCAGTAAATAAATGTCATCCGGACGTTTATGTGACTTGTAAACAGTGGGGTTTTGTTGGGAAAGACATTGGTTGAAGTTCCTAAGAGTATCGAGGGCCTTGGAGTTGAAAGAGTCAAGTTTTGGGACTCGGTACAAGCCCGACGACTATGCCAAGCAACTATGACGGTGTCGCTGACACCTGGCAATGTCGCAGGTGGGAGAGTACCTACGGTACAGCCCATGAGACTATGCCCTGCGACATTGACATGGTCATAGTCGCATGGGCAATGTCGCCCACGGGTACCAGAGCCTTAAATGTGCGATCGTTCACCCAATCTTCTCATTTTCCCATTTCTACCCTATTCCATTTCTCTCCCAAAACATTTCCATTTCTCCCCACATAAACCCTAATCGATTTTGGAGGTTTTCCATGAAGTTTAGAGTGTTCCTTTCCTACCTCATGCTAGTGATTTCACCTTTTGTTGGAAGACGAAGTTCTCATCTCCAAACCTAGAGATTTTGGGTTTTCTAGGTTTTCACCAAAACCTAAGTGGTAAGTTCATCATCTCCATCTCTAAACGATATTAGGTGATATAAATGTTGTATTGATGATTTCCTAAGTATTATGTTTCTCCATTTTCGGTTTGGAATATTTTGGAGGAGTTAGGTCAAAATTAGGGTTTTGGGTATAAGTTGAGGTTTTGATGTAAAATGTTTGGGGAATGTTTCTATATTGTTGAATATGGTTATTTACAGTTGAAAATGTTTGGATCTAGGTTTTGGAGGTTTTGGCTTGGAGGATTCAAGTTTCGTCAAGGAAGCTCAAAGTGGGGTAAAATCTAGATCTTTAGCCTAAATCTAGCAAGGTGAGTTCAAGTTGATTTGTGAAAATGGTGTACATGCCAAAATGTTTATTTTAAAGGGTTTTGCGTATTACATGAAATTGTTAATTGCTGATAAGTTTGGTTATTTTTAAAGTGTTTAACTTTACGAACTTATATAACACACATCTTTGTGATTTTTGGGCATTTCGATAAATGTGTCATAAATGAATGGGTTTTGGTGAATCATTGCATAACTAGGTATTTGGTCAAAAATGCATTTTTAAGTGTTTGTCGGGTTTTATGCATCATTCATGAAATGAGATGTTTTGAAAAGTACGAATGTGTGAGTCCTTTTGGGTTTCGGACCATAGGCCAATGGTAATTTGAGAATCAAAGATTTTGGGAAAATGTGTATTTTGGTTTATGTAACCATATTGGCTCTCGTATTTTAGTCAAACGTCTATTAAGCCTCTTGTGGCTTTATTTGTACTCGGTCGAGTCTTTGGAACATTTGTTCGGTTTTGGTAGCTCGTTGAGGAGCCTTGGACGTATGGTGTACTTAGTTGCATCTTAATTGAGAGTTATATGTTTTGAATGCGTTAGTTCATTCGTTTGAGTCATGTAACGTTTTAGACTGTAATGCATTGGATCCACAGGCATATGAGTCAATTAGTTGGTTTAGTTAGGGACTTTATCCCCTTGTTGGGGCTGGATATTGTTTATGGCTAGCGGGAGCTCGAGGTATAGATCATGGGTGGTTGAACTCGATAACCGTGTAACCTCTATTGAAGGGCTCGAGGTATAGATCGTGGGTGGTTGAACTCGATGCCCGTTTGTAATCCAGTCTGGTTACTCATCGTGGAATTTAGTATCCGCGTTTGAAGTCTAGTGAGTGGTCCCCAAGTTATGTTTTTATGTAAGCTTGCGGTGGTGCTCTGCAGAGCCGTATACGGAGCTAAGTTTTGCGGTGGTGCCCATGGTGAACCGGATACGGGGACTTGTGGCTTTTGTGGTGACACTCATTAGAGGTCGAATAGACACTAGGGTCATTTGGGTATCTTGTGGTGGTAGCTCGGTTGGGATCCGTATACGGGGATCCATGGCTCTATGTGAAGCTCGAGAACATTGATAACTGGCTTAACTTTGTGTGCCTGCCACTCTCGATGGAATTCGGGTATCCCCCGTCACCGAAAGGTGTTGTTTTTGGGTATTGAGTTTTATTATTCAAGTTTTCGGTGACGTTTTGTATATATGGATCTTATCCATGATTTCTGGGTTGAGTATTATACCCCACCCGTGTTTGGGTGTTTCGGGATATAAAGTTTTATCCTCGTTTCATAAATTGGGAGTCTGCTTTCTCTTCTCCTTTTGAGTGAGTTATGTGTTGAAATTAATTTACGAAGGAACGTGTTATTTTGGGGTCTTAGTTCTTAAAACCGTTGGGTTTGGAAAACGTTTATTATGGTGCCTAATTCGTCTAAAATGCATATTATTGGAAAACGAGTTGTTTCACATTTGAAGCATATCATTTTGAAAGATTATGATTTCAGTTGTATTTTTTTTAACGATTAATTTATATATGTTGAAAACTCTTGAGCTCACTAAGCGTTAAGCCTAACCTTTTTATTTGTTAGCATGTGCATCAGGTTCCAGATGGGGTTTTGGTTCTAGTAGTACTATGAAGAGATGTGCTTAGTTTCTCACAAGTTTAAGTATTTGGTGAAGTCTTCCGTAGTTTGGAGATAGTGACTATTATTGGGTTTTAGTAGCACCCGGCCTTATTATAGACTGTATGTATAGAATGAATGTGTGTATTGAGGTTAAATCTTAAATTATGATTCTGGATGAATCATTTATTGGTGTATTTAGAAAATTTTAAATTAGTTGGTATTTCCAGATTTGAGGGTGTTACAAGTTGGTATCAGAGCTTAAGTTTGATAGATTTAGGTGTTGATTTCTGATGCCTAGACTCAAACTAGCATTCTTCTAGGTATGAGAAAGTGAGATTGCACTACTATACACTCTAAGATAAGATATTTTGAAGTTGATGGAGTCACTAGAATCGGGAATCATGACGAGGGTAACAAGGATAATCATGCACGGTACGTTCATAATTGCGCCTGGCCAGTGTCGTAGTGAACTTACATGTTACATGTGTGTGCTTGAACAGCCCTTGTGTGAGGATCGATGGGGTAGTGAATGAGTTTTCGAGGAGTAGTGGCTCAAAGAAGTTAATGTTTATAGCGCTGTCACTTGTAGTGACAGTTAAGACATGATGAATGCTGGAAGTTGATCATTGTGGGTCAGGACGATTGGTTGGGGTAGAACCTTAGACTTATGGAATTGACGTTATTCGAGGAGAAATTATAAGGTGAACCGATGAAATATTCGAGTATTGCTTTAAGATGTTGAGCATCCGGATGACAATAGTATGAGTTTGAGGAGTGTGACTTCGCGATGTTAAGTGCCGACCAAATTCATGCACGGAACTTATTTCTAAATAAGTTTGCATAAATTGTTTCTAATGTTTTCAAGGCATAAAGTGAGTTACGTCACAAAGTCTTGGTAAAAATTTAGCACTCATCAGATTTTAAACCGTGAGCTTAAGCATGCATGAAATTGTTTTGTTGCATGTGATTGCAAATTTATATAGAAAATCTCTCCGTCCCTGTTCTGTGTTTAACGCTATTTTTGGATATTATAAAGATCCGTGTTTTAATGTCATTTGGTGTATTGGACGTAACTGTTGAATTTTTTGCCTTGACATTGGATCTCCTCCACGTATGTTAAGGTTTTAAAGGAAGAGTTGTTCCTATGTTTTTTTTTTAGTTGGAATTTTCTTATGAATTTTAGTCTGTACGAGTTGTGTTGAATTTTATGGAATATTATTTTGCGACGTTCTGGACGCGTGAGTGTACTTCGAAATGCGTGGGTTTTAATTTTATTGCGTGTAAATTTACGAGCTTATTGGGCGTCGTGTCTCATGAAGGTTTTGTTAAAAAGGGTCTTTTTATCGTACGCTGTGGTTTTGGAATTTTAACTTTTTAGACTTATTGTCGTTTTATGCTTCTTATGTTGGGAAATGAAAATTTTGACACCATTCGATTTTAGCGTTAATGAGTTTTATGAAAATTCGGTTGGGTTTTATGGTGTCTTATCGTACGACTTTTTGCGTCGCGTAGATAAATTTTGGAACGTGTGTACATGCATTATTGCGTGCGTTAACTTATGGGTTTTGTTAATAGATGTTATCCCATATGTTATTTTGGGGAGGTCCCAATATCATGTGATTTATCTTTGAGCTTTATACAAGCATTAATCGTTGTACACTATTCGTATTTGGATTAAATTATACTGTTGGTGTGAGTAAACATATAAAAGATTTATGTTATTTCAGATAGAACTTTTGTTCTGAACATATTTCAGTTATTGATTTTACTGTTAGAAATTTTCCGCAATGCACTAAATGAGTATCAATTTACATGTCGTTGTAGTTACTATTTTGGACAGGTGCGTTTTACCTGTGCGACCCAAAGTTGAACATGATTTGATATTTATGTACGTCCCTATCGTTTTACCGAGTTTTGGGGAATAAACTGATGCATATGAGACTTGTTGAAAATTTTATGCCACAACATTTTTTGCTAAAGAGGGAAAATTTTAAAGTTAAAATTGTGAAGTTCTCTTTTGGAGTTGTACAAACATTTATTACACGTGTTGGGGTGCAGGAATTTATTTTCATGTTTATAGTGTAAATTTTGCTACACACTTTTTGTTACACACCTTTTGTTACCGTTTTATTTATGTGAATATTGATCAAATGAATTTTGGAAATGGTTTTATATGTGTAGCGTCGGTGACCAATTTTCAACCTATCGAGTGATCGGTAGTGGATTTTACCGCACGATCCATTGTTATAAAGCTTATGTATTTGAAAGTTTTATAAAAGTTTAAATCGACATATTAGTTGAAAACCTTGAACTCATTAGGCCTATAGATTTAAACCCTGCCGTGAAAGGAGTTGTAATTAAGGAACTAAGGAGTCCTTGGGATTTGCAGCGTTGGATGGTCCGATTTGTGGTCAACCTTGAAATTAGGTTTCAACTTTTGAATCGGTTCACGTTTGAATAGTTGAGGTAATAGATTCATGCCTTCCCCGTTATCTTAAGAGTGACCTCTATGCTTCGGAAAACCTGCGGGAAAATGTCTTGAGTGATTATCGACGCCTGGTTGGGTTTGATTTAATGGGTTACTTGTCTGTTAGACATCATGGTGTATGTTGATGGTGTATCGTCTTAGTGGGTTCCGTGATTAAAGGAAGTATGGTGGTCCGTTTGTTGGGAATGTAAGATCGGGAATAATAGCCCTTTGTTAGGTGTCAACCTTAAAGCGGAAACACCTCCGGAACGAAATATCGGACGGGATGACTACGTTTTCGTTACCACCGTTTGGTTTTAGGTATCGACTTGTTTTCTTATGGTCCATGAATCGGGGGAATGCTTAGAAGTACCCTGTTGGGTCTTGGGAATGTTGACCTCTCTGAGGTGGAACTTAGCGGAAGGTTAGATGTTGTTGATCAAGCATCGATATGTATAAGTTTTCCGTTGTGATAAAGGTCTTATTAAGGGAATGTTTTGAGATTGGGGTTGGAACGGAGTTGAGAGATAGCCGGATCTGTGTTAGCCGGTTACCTAAAGGACGCGTTGGTGCGCCTTGGAAGGACATCTTTATCAATATTAAGGATGGACCAGTAGGAATCTGAGGATTATTGGGGGCTTGGTGTCGATCTTTGGCTTTAGGTTCATAATCATGTGGATTTGAGGTGAATTGGCCGGGGAGATGTAGAGATCACAAACTACTCTTGATGTAGTAAGTGTCATCCAAGGTTGGGAGACAACTGCAGTCTTGTGGGTAAAGACTACTTGGTGAGTTAAGTGTGCACTTGGATATAAGTGTAACGTGCCCAAGGAGGCTGCTGTCGGGAGTGTCAGCATAAAAGTTATGGCAGTGGTTCTGGAAAGTGGAATAGGGACAATCTATCCTGTGGGCAACAATCCATTAGAATTTAGATTTCGAGGACGAAATCTCCTTTAAGGTCGGGAGGATTGTAACACCCGTAATTTTCGGTAAATAAATGTCATTCGGACGTTTATGTGACTTGTAAACAGTGGGGTTTTATTGGGAAAAGCATTGGTTAAAGTTCCTAAGAGTATCGAGGGCCTTGGAGTTGAAAGAGTCAAGTTTGGGGCTCGGTACAAGCCCGACGACTATGCCAAACGACAATGACGGTGTCACTGACACCTAGCAATGTCGTAGGTGGGAGAGTACCTACGGTACAACCCAAGCGACTATGCCCTGCGATATTGACATGGTCATAGTCGCATGGGCAATGTCGCCCACGGGTACCAGAGCCTTAAATGTGCGATCGTTCAGTCAATCTTCTCATTTTCCCATTTCTACCCTATTCCATTTCTCTCCCAAAAAGTTTCCCTTTCTCCCCACATAAACCCTAATCGATTTTGGAGGCTTTTCCATGAAGTTTAGAGTGTTCCTTCCCTACCTCATGCTAGTGATTTCACCTTTTGTTGGAAGACGAAGTTCTCATCTCTAAACCTAGAGATTTTCGGTTTTCTAGGTTTTCACCAAAACCTAAGTGGTAAGTTCATCCTCTCCATCTCTAAACCATATTAGGTGATATAAATGTTCCATTGATGATTTCCTAAGTATTATGTTTCTCCATTTTCGGTTTAGAAGATTTTGGAGGAGTTAGGTCAAAATTAGGGTTTTGGGTATAAGTTGAGGTTTTGATGTAAAATTATTGGGGAATGTTTCTATGTGGTTGAATATTTTTATTTACGGTTGAAAATGTTTGGATCTAGGTTTTGGAGGTTTTGGCTTGGAGGATTCAAGTTTCGTCAAGGAAGCTCAAAGTGGGGTAAAATCTAGATTTAGCCTAAATCTAGCAAGGTGAGTTCAAGTTGATTTGTGAAAACGGTGTACATGCCAAAATGTTTATTTTAAAGGGTTTTACGTATTACATGAAATTGTTAACTGCTGATAAGTTTGGTTATTTTGAAAGTGTTTAACTTTACAAACTTATATAACACACATCTTTGTGATTTTTGGGCATTTCGATAAATGTGTCATAAATGAATGGGTTTTGATGAATCATTGCATAACTAGGTATTTGGTCAAAAATGCATTTTTAAGATGTGTATTTTGGTTTATGTAACCATATTGGCTCTCGTGTTTTAGTCAAACGTCTATTAAGCCTCTTGGGGCTTTATTTGTACCCGGTGGAGTCTTTGGAATATTTGTTCGGTTTTGGTAGCTCGTTGAGGAGCCTTGGACGTATGTGTACTTAGTTGCATCTTAGTTGAGAGTTATATGTTTTGAATGCGTTAGTTCATTCGTTTGAGTCATGTAACGTTTTAGACTGTAATGCATTGGATCCATAGGCATATGAGTCAGTTAGTTGGTTTAGTTGGGGACTTTATCCCCATGTTGGGACTGGATATTGTTTATGGCTAGTGGGAGCTCGAGGTATAGATCGTGGGTGGTTGAACTCGATGCACGTTTGTAATCCAGGCTGGTTACTCATCGTGGAATTTAGTGTCCGCGTTTGAAGTCTAGTGAGTGGTCCCCAAGTCATGTTTTTATGTAAGCTTGCGGTGGTGCTCTGCAGAGCCGTATACGGAGCTAAGTCTTGCGGTGGTGCCCATGGTGAGCCGGATACGGGGACTTGTGGATTTTGTGGTGACACTCATTAGAGGTCGAGTAGACACTAGGGTCATTTGGGTATCTTGCAGTGGTAGCTCGGTTGGGAGGCGTATACGGGGATCCATGGCTCTATGTGAAGCTCGAGAACATTGATAACTGGCTTAACTTTGTGTGCCCGCCACTCTCGATGAAATTCAGGTATCCCCCGTCACCAAAAGGTGTTGTTTTTGGGTATTGAGTTTTATTATCCAAGTTTTCGGTGACGTTTTGTATATATGGATCTTATCCATGATTTCTGGGTTGAGTATTATACCCCACCCGTGTTTGGGTGTTTCGGGATATAAAGTTTTATCCTTGTTTCATAAATTGGGAGTCTGCTTTCTCTTCTCTTTTTGAGTAAGTTATGTGTTGAAATTAATTTACGAAGGAACGTGTTATTTTGGGGTCTTAGTTCTTAAAACCGTTGATGATATACTTGTCTATTCTAAAGACGAGATACATCTTCGAGAAGTTTTGTAAGTTCTGAGGCGGGAGAAGTTGTAAGCAAAATTCTCCAAATGTGACTTTTGGATAGAAGAGATCCAATTCTTGGGCCATGTAGTCAACCGCGACGGAGTGAAGGTGGACCCGTCCAAGATTGAGGCGATGATGAATTGGGAGCCACCAAAGAGCCCATCTGAAATCCGAAGTTTCTTGGGTTTAGCGGGCTACTACCGGAGGTTCATTCTGGATTTCTCCAAAATCCCTTCTTCCTTGACGGCCTTAACCCATAAGAATGTGAAGTTCGTACGGGCAGAAGCTTAGGAGAAATCCTTCCGGATGCTCCAAAAGAAGTTGTGTGAGGCTTTGATCCTTTCGTTGATGGAGGTATATGAAGACTTTGTAGTCTACAGTGATGCATCCAAGATGGGTTTTGGTTGCATGTTGATGCAACGAGGAAAAATGATCGCCTATGCGTCAAGACAACTCAAGGAGCACGAGAAGAATTATCCAACCCACGACTTGGAGTTGGCGGCCGTGGTGTTCACTTTAAAATTATGGCGACACTACCTATACGGCACCAAATGCACTTTGTTCACGAACCATAAGAGTTTGAAGTATGTATTTGATCAAAAGGATCTAAATATGAGACATCGTCGTTGGTTGGAACTACTGAAAGATTACGAATATTCATCCCCTACCTCAAGAACACCAAGAACATCAACATCATCAAAATTCAAAAAACTCAAATCAAACTCATGTTAACAATCCAAAATCCTAAATCAAACCTAAATCAAACTTGTTAAAAATCCAAGAACACCAAGAACAAACCCAAATCAAACTTGTTAAAAATCCAAAATCTTAAATGTTCATCTTCATCACCAGTAACCCTAAATCAAACCCATATTCAAAACAACCTAAATCAAACGTAGATTAAAAATAAAAAACATAAATCAAACACATATACAATAACCAAAATCATACACATATACAATAACCAAAATCAAACTCACCTGAGAAGAGAGAGATCTGTGAAAGAGCGAGAAGAGAGAGAGAGAGAGAAGAGAGAAGGATCTGAGAGAGAGTGATAGAGATCGAGAGAAGAGAGAGGGATATGAGGTAGAGATCGAGAGAAGAGATATAGAAAAGAGATACGATGCAGACCATAGGGAGAAGAAGTCGCCGGAGAAGACTACATCGCCAGAGAAGACGAAGTCGCCGGAGAAGGGTTTAACGGTTTTCGTCCCTGTGTTCGTCCAACTCTTCTCTCTCTCTCTCTCTCTCTGTCAGATCTCTCTCTCTCTCTTTTATTTGAATCTTTTTTTTTCTCTCTCTCTCTTGGTGTTAAATATGGAATTAAAGTAAGAATATGGAAATATCCCAAATGGGGTTATGTAATTTCACTAATTTTGGTTTTGATTTTGGAAACATCCCAAATGGGTTTGATTTAGGATTTTGGAAATATCCCAAATGGGTTTGATTTAGGATTTTTGATTGTTAACATGAGTTTGATTTGAGTTTTTTGAATCTTGGTGTTCTTGAGGTAGGGGATTAGTATTCAAGTAAAATAATAAAAAAATGAAAAAATAAAAAAATAAGTAAAATGACCATAATACCCCTCATGCTTAACGGAGGAAATAAACGGTCGTTGGCTCGAGGGACCAAATCCATAACAAAATTCATCCCGGAGGGACCAAATCCATAACAAAATTCATAGTGGGAGGGTCATCATGTAATTTTTGAAGTTAAAGGACCCATTCCGTAACAAACACCAAACCTGAGGGACCAAATCAATAATTTACTCTACCTTTTATTTAAACTATTTACTCAAAAGTACCAAAACTACAACTTTTCTATATTAAACTTTAATTAAATATGCTTTGTGGACTAGAATGGATCTCATGAATCTCACATGTTAGAAGGATCTCAAATGAAGGCATATGGGAAATTGGCTCAAATAGCCACATTACAAAGCCATTTGCATCTCCTAGCCATTTCTCTACCGGATTGACCAAAATAGACCTAGGTCCGCAATGGTGGACCTGTAGGTCCCCCACCATGCACAAAAAGACAAAAAAAATATATCGGTCCAAGCCAGATCCGCAACGGGTTGGGTTGGTAGGTCCGCCACCCGACCCAGGTCCGCCGTAAGGACACGTGTCATGCTCTGATGCGACCACAACTCCGCCATCTGACTGCAGGTCCGCAACCGTTTTTTCAGTCAATTAATTGCTTTATTAAAAGACCCCACCTACCTTTTTATATATATATAAACGGTTTGATGGTCCCCCATACCATACATCGATTATTCTAAGGAAGAAATACAAATTAGGTTCGTTTTTTGTCGAATCTTTGTACGTGCTTCCTTACATCGACACGTGTGAAACATGGCACCAAAGGTAAGTTCTTCTAAACCCCCTCCGCCACCACTACGTCCGCTACCACCACCTCCGCCACGAACACGTCCGCCACCACCACGGCGCCACCGTGTGACTGGAGGACCTCTGCCACCACCGCCATTGAACTGGCGGACCTGGAATTTTTTTTTTGAATTGCCCTTTATCCTTCTATAATTATTAATTAATTATTAATTATTGATTATCCTTCTATGATTATCTTTGGTTTGTATTTGGAATTAATTATTAATTATTGTTGAGGAATCATTATTTTTCGTTTGTATTTGGATATTCGACACTTTAGGTCAATTTAATTTAATTTGTTTCACTTTAGCTCCTCAAACTTAACTTTAGACACTTTAGGTCCCTTAAATTTAATTTGTTTCACTTTATGTCCCTAAACTTAATTGTTGTCACTTTATTTCCTTTAACTTATATATGTTACACTATTGGTCCCTTAAATTTAATTTTAGACACTTTAGGTCCCTAAACTTATATATTTGACACTATTGGTCCCTTAAACTTAATTTTATACACTTTAGGTCCCTAAACTTATATATTTGACACTATTGATCCCTTAAATTATATAATTACACTATTGGTCCCTTAAATTTAATTTTATACACTTTAGGTCCCTTAAATTTAATTTGTTTCACTTTATGTCCCTAAACTTAATTGTTGTCACTTTATTTCCCTTAACTTATATATGTTACACTATTTTTCCCTTAAATTTAATTTTAGACACTTTAGGTCCCTAAACTTATATATTTGACACTATTGGTCCCTTAAATTTAATTTTAGACACTTTAGGTCCCTAAACTTATATATTTGACACTATTGGTCCCTTAAACTTAATTTTAGACACTTTAGGTCCCTAAACTTATATATTTGACACTATTGATCCCTTAAATTATATAATTACACTATTGGTCCCTTAAATTTAATTTTAGACACTTTAGGTCCCTTAAACTTAATTTGTTTCACTTTATGTCCCTAAACTTAATTGTTGTCAATTTATTTCCCTTAACTTATATATGTTACACTATTGGTCCCTTAAATTTAATTTTAGACACTTTAGGTCCCTAAACTTATATATTTGACACTATTGATCCCTTAAATTATATAAGTACACTATTGGTCCCTTAAATTTAATTCTAGATACTTTAGGTCCCTTAAATTTAATTTGTTTCACTTTATGTCCCTAAACTTAATTGTTGTCACTTTATTTCCCTTAACTTATATATGTTACACTATTGGTCCCTTAAATTTAATTTTAGACACTTTAGGTCCCTAAACTTATATATTTGACACTATTGGTCCCTTAAACTTAATTTTAGACACTTTAGGTCCCTACACTTATATATTTGACACTATTGATCCCTTAAATTAAATAACTACTCTATTGGTCCCTTAAATTTAATTTTATACATTTAGGTCCCTTAAACTTAATTTGTTTCACTTTATGTCCCTAAACTTAATTGTTGTCACTTTATTTCCCTTAACTTATATATGTTACACTATTGGTCCCTTAAATTTAATTTTAGACACTTTAGGTCCCTAAACTTATATATTTGATACTATTGATCCCTTAAATTATATAATTACACTATTGGTCCCTTAAATTTAATTCTAGACACTTTAGGTCCCTTAAATTTAATTTGTTTCACTTTATGTCCCTATACTTAATTGTTGTCACTTTATTTCCCTTAACTTATATATGTTACACTATTGGTCCCTTAAATTTAATATTTGACAATTTAGGCCCCTAGCTTGACTTTAAGGTCAAAGTTGACCGTCGTAGATCAAATTAAAAGTAATTTGCGCAGACGAAGGCTGGAGATCTTCAGGCAGACGGTTTTTGGTCATTGTTTGTGAGGAGGGGGGGTTCGAAGAAGAGGCTCGGTTTCCGGCCATAAGATATTAGTTGATGAAAAATGGTGTGTGGATGGGATGACTTATAAGTTGGAAATAAGGTGAGTATTTATAGCCAAAAAACTAGTTTTAGGTCCGCAATTGCGGACATAGATTCAATTGCGGACCTAGATTAGGTCAAGATAAACCTGCACCTTTTCAGGCGAATCTTGCAGGCGAATATTGCAGGTCCGCCATTGCGGACCTAGTACACCTCCGCCATTGCGGACCTAGTGCACCTGAACGACTATAAGTACCCCATGGTTGAGTGGTGGTAAACCATAGAAAAACAAACACAGTGTGAATCATCAGAGTGATTAAACAATTTCTTTTTACATGGAATCTCCGAATCTTCATGTTTGGAACTTCAGAGGTTTAACTCAATCTCTTCCAGACACTACCACCGAGTTATATGGTTCGTGTTAAATTTTTTTTTTGGTTTTACTTGTGTTAAATGTCGTCGAAGGATAATGTTGTTCATGTTTATCAACAGCGGCTTATCCACAAATGTTTACAATGAAAGTCCACCATCAAGGGTACTTCACGGAACCATCTAGAAGACACTACTTCCGTAGTGTAGAAATCTATGTTGACAGGTTAGATTTCGACGATCTTTCCATGAAACTGTTTCACCAAATCATGAAAGAGCTAGGTTATGACGAACCAAAATATTATAAGTTGCATTTTAAAAGGCCGAATGGAGACTTATTGACTGGACTGCAAGCATTGGCTACTGATGAAGATGTAGCCAATATACGTCAGTATGTTGACGGCCATACCGTAATTGAAGTGTTCAGCGAGAGAATGGAGCTTAACACTTCCGGACTCGTATCACCAGAGCATATTAGAAGTCGGTGGGGATTCTAGAAAAACCAAGCATCGTGTAGCCGTACATTGACATTTAAATGACCGTGTATGTTTGTAATAAGCAAGTTTGAAACTATAATATCTTGCAAAACCTCATACTAACCGGGACCTTGATGGGGCTAATGGTGTAGGAGTTACGCTATCAGTGGATGACAAAGGCGGCAAGCCATCTTGGTTGCCTTTGTGATCCACTGATAATGTAAGTCTCCCTTATTTCTCGAACAAGGACAACATCAACCAAGTTCTCCACCATTAGCCTTGTCAAGGTTCAGGTTATGATGGGGTCGTGAACAAATTAGAGTAGCTGTAACTTGCATAGGGGGTATTCAGTTTGACATGTATGTGCTCTTAAATAATACTGTGTCGAATGAGAACGTGTTTATGATATGCTCTAAAATAATATTGTCTCTGATACTTGTTTTCTAGCAGTATAAAATATAAACTTTTCTAACCAGAAAATATATTAGACAGATAGGTAAGCATTTCCAGGCGAATCTTTCAATCGAATATTACAGGCGAATCTTCCAGATCCGCAATAGCGGACCTAGTGCACCTTTGCGTACCCAGTGCAGGTCTGCAATGGAGGACCTGAAAGACTATAAGTACCCCATGGTCGAGTTGTTGTAAACCATAGAAAAACAAACATATTGTCAATCACTAGAGTAATTGAACAATTTCTTCTAACATGGCTGAAACTTCCCGTTCGCATCAACCATTGATGGATGGAAGTTCAAGGCTAGGTTGGAAACCACCCCAAACGGAGGAGGAGTAGAGTAACTTTGGAAGAACTCCAGCCGATTATGCAATAACGGGGGAGGAGGAAGAGGAATTTGACGACGCATATGACTGGTATGTAGAGACACATGAATACGAAGGGCCCCCCTCTCGTAACCACACACCTTCTTAAACAATGTCGACGGGGACGAGGGAATCCATACGACAAGCAGAGGTGGATATTTCCAAGCTCAAAGACCTATGGCGGAAGAACAGGGCCGAGCAGATAGAGTTACAGCCCAGATAGAGTTAGAGACTGTCGTCGAGAGAAAGAAGCAGACGGTGATGGTGTTGCACAGAGAGATCAAGGAAGACCATAACAAAATAAATAATATCAAAGAAGCCTATCCCCGCATAGAGGACATGATCAATGAAAAGGCTGATTTGATCATTAGATGTAAAGCTCTCTACCCAAAGGGATACTAGTTTACCTTTTGGTTCTATGTTTCGAACTTTGTTTAAATTAACCTTGTCATGTAGTAGTCAATAGACTTCCGTTGTTCGGTTCTATCCTTGGGTTAAGTAATAAAGTGTAGCATTTTGTTTATTATCATGATACACGAATATTATTCATTATAATCAATATGTTCATTACATAGATTGTTACTCATTCAGATAAACATTTAAATCAAAAGTTTGATGTCTATAGGTGCCTCCATAATTGTCGGTAGGCATTGGTTGAGTAGTGCGGCTACCAGACACTCTTTGTCTTCCACGATTCACTGGTGCAGGCGCCTGACATTGAGTCCGAGTATGTCCGATTTCTCCACATCGAGTATATCTCCTCGGTGTGGGATCCTCACCACGAGATGGGATATGATCGTGGTTACTCAGTCTTCCGGCGCGTCTCTTGTAGACCGGTGGCTTAACGGTCATAAGCGGAGTGTCTGGAACAACCCATGTTGATGGATGCCCAGGTGGATGTATGACCTCTGAGTATGTGGCTCGAAAATTATCCACTTTGAAGTAAGGCGATATCAGGTGGATGGCATCTGTACACCATTCATGTCTGGCAACGGCGATTGCATGACTGCAAGGTAAACCGGAGATCTGCCATTTCCTACAAGAGCAACTATAATGATGGTAATCCACTTTCGCGTCCCTACGAGAATCTTGAACTTCATATAGGCCATAACCTATTTCATGGACAATAAACCTTTTCGACTTCACCTGTCTCCTTCTAACAATTATTTCTATTTTTGGGGGGAGAGCATTTACCCATCTCGCTGCAGAAAAATGAAAGATTAAAATATTGAAGAAAATATGTTGTGAATTTTTGTGACAAACCAAAATAACAGTGGATAAGTGTGACTATGAAAACCTGCTTTGTTCCGACGAATTGAATACCAGTCTTGTTGAAATTCTCGGAAGTAACTCATAAGGGACACGATAGGAAGTTTCCGAGCAAAACGAGACAGTGCATTGACCGACTCAGCGCTGTTTGAAGTCATTATGTTGTAACGCATTCCAGGGAAATAGGCCCGTGACCATTTCTCCTTGCCAACCGCGTCCATAAGTGGCACTCCAACAGGTATAACGCGTCGTGGAGCTTCCATTTTACGTTCAAAATCCTCCTCCGTGTACGCTTTACACGTTTTCCAAAACATACCCTTCCTAAACTTGGCCCTACTGTCCCTGCTTTTTACGTTCATCAGCAAATGGCGACAACACAAACCATGATGGGCATTTGGGTACACCGTGTTGATAGCTTGGCTTATGGATAAAGCCCTGTCGGATATGAACACCAACCCTTCCGGTTCTTGGATACATTCCTTCAACATCGTCAAAAACCAAGTCCATGCCTCCCTACTCTCAGACCTACCCACTCCGAAAGCGACCGATACAATTTGGTTATTGGCGTCCATAGCAACGGCTAAGAACATTGTGCCCAAGTAAGGACCCTTCAAATGAGTGTCGTCTATTATAAGGACACGACGCAAGTGTCCCAGAAACGACCGAATCTACATAAATTACATGGTTTAACCGTTAGAAAATTAAAGAGAATATCGAATAATGCTAAAAATATACTGGCCGAGGCAAAACATAACCAAAATACGTACCGAGCAACCAAGGGCAGCAAAACACATCTCAAAACCTCCTGTACTATCCGTCTTTATTCGGGTGAAAGTACCAGGATTATTAAGCTCTAAGTTATAGAAGAACGCAGGGAGTCGACTAAAAGATTCCTAGGGGGTACCCCGCTCAATGTTTAGCGCATAATCCTTTGCACGCCAAGCTTGCCAATACAAGATATTTAGGTGCATGTCCGCCTTCATGTCGTTCACAATGTCTTTTCCACGTATTCTCCGGCTTTCATCACGCACTTTAGGCAAAATTATGTGTCCCAATACTCTGCTATTGGCGTTACGGTGGTGGGGATTCATCTGGGTCCTTGAACAAGTGTGTACGTCGTTCATAATTCGTACGTGGAACATAGTGGTATTCTGTATGCACACAGCATAAATACGCCAATTACAGTTAGGATGCACACATCTTACATCGTATCGGGATTTTGAAGATCTTTCAACTCTAAACTGGAAACCCTCTTCAAGGGTCTTCCTCCCGATAGCAAGGGTCATTTCGTCTTTCGTTTGAAAAACATCCCCTAAATTCACTCTTCTACTACGGGTATAATGTATGGGTGCTTCGTTTGGTGTGATGACGGACTCTCGGTCTTCTGGAAGGGAGGGGGGCATACCAAATAAATCATTTATCCCACCATATGATTTAATTGGACTAGGTTCAGACGTTTCTTCTTCTTCTTCTTTTCTTCTTCTTCATCCGTATGAACATCAAAAAGACCCACGTCATAAACATGAGATTCATCGGGGTCTTGATCAAATTCTTCATCGGCTTCGTCTTCCTCATCGGCTCGTTCGTCTACCAGTTCTTCTTCTGTCTCAGGAACAACATCGGGGTTATGTTCATGAAGATAAGCGGAATCAAACTGAGGCCTGTAAGATGTTTGACTCTGCTCAGGGAACTGAGACGTGTAAGATGTTTGATTCTGCTCGGGGAACTAAGGCATGTAAGATGTTTGATTCTGCTCGAGGAACTGAGGCATGTAAGATGTTTGATTCTGCCCGGCATACACATCAGGAGCGCCTCCGGTGTTTGAACCACCACCAACGTTGCTGCCGCCCGCCATCGTGTAATCGTTGTAAACGTAAAGTGTTGGCGGAGTTGTAAAAGCCATAACATTTTGCAAGAAACACGAAATATCGACATTGTCTCTTAGCTGAATCATTTGGCCAGAAGTAATGTAAATAATTTTGGTGGTACCAACAATGGTGTCCATACCACATTTCTCATGAAGATAACTAACCAACCTTTGATGCGTGATAGTTGTCGGAACCATGATGCGAACCATCGGTCGATCAGTATAATAATCCCACCCTTGATCATTCTGTTGAAAGTATCCTCCACCCAAAATACGTAACTTTACTTTTTCTGAAACATAACTCATCTTTAAGTTTTCAGGTGTTTTTGAAATTTTTTCTCAGAAAGCAAAACTGCTTACCTTCGGTTTTCAGGCTTGCTATTTTAGGGGAAAACTTCACAGTTTTAAATTTCTTCAAAATGCTTCAATGCATTCAACCACTAAATTGTATATCTGACGATTATATAGGACCAAAATAATGCAGCTCCACAACGAAAACGTACGTCAAAAAACAAACAAATCAACAAAAAATGGTAAATAGCGGACCTGGGTCGGATGGCGGACCTACCGACCCGACCCGTTGCGGATCTGGCTTCGACCGCCAATTTTTTTGTCTTTTTGTGCATGGTGGCGGACCTGCAGGTCCGCCATTGCGGACCTAGGTCTATTTTGGTCAATCTAGGAGAGAAATGGCTAGGAGATGCAAATGGCTTTGTAATGTGTCTATTTGAGCCAATTTCCCTATATATATATATATATAATTTTAAAATACGTACCATTTTTTTTATAAATGCGAAGAATATTTCCAGCAACTTGTTAATAGTTTGAATTTTTTTTTTGGAGATTCTAGTATTAGGATTAAGGTTTTTATACATTACGGTGAGTTTGTAATTTATATAATTGTTTTGGTTGATCTTTATATAAATTTAATTAAATTTTTATATCATTTATCACCCTGTTATTGTTAAATTTGTACTTCATCCTAGAGGTAATGATTTGTACTTTGTCCTAGATCTTTATATGATACTTCAGTCATAATCTTGTGAAAAAGATGTGTTGATCAATATAAGAGGACAACCGACACTTGGAACGAGGGAATTTCAAGATACAAAACTATAACCATATGATGAGACCTCTTAGTACTACTATGAATCCTTCATTTATAGATCTTGAATTTGGTGATGATACAATTGCACATTGTCATACTCGTACAAAGACGAATCCTTGATTCGTGAACTTTGTATTTCATGATATTATGGTGCAAAAGATGCAATAAACGATCATGGTGTAATTCCAAAAAGCAACATGATTGAATTGAAGTTATTTGTTTGCTCTAATTGTAAATGATTGAATTAACATTAAAAAGATTAAAATTTTAAATATGTGTTTATCATGCAATAATATCAAGAAATAAAATTTCTACAAGTATATGATACCAGAACCAGCTTGCTAAATAGGATGCCAATAAAGTTTTTACTAAAATTTAACAAACAAATGTTACATTTAACTGATTAGTAGGTCAAACCTACAATATTTAAGGTCAACTGTTACGTACGTTGATCTTCCTAAACCTACGACAAGAAATTAAGGTTGGGAAATAGAAAATGTTGACCTTTGACCTCATGACGGGGGTGGAATATTTTCAAGCACTTGTAGTGCCTCTTTCATTGAAGGTCTCTTTTGTGGAGCCAGTGACGCACACCTGAATCCTAACTTAAAGCACGTGATGATGGACCCTTTTTTGTCATGTTCGTTAATGGTAATAAACTCATCAATTATCTTTAAAATCTTGCTCTCATTGTCGATGATTGATGACTTCGAGTTCCCCTGGTCTAACTTGTTATTTGAGAACGCTTTTCCTAATAAAAGCTCAAGCAGAATTATCCCGAATGAGTAAACATCCCATTTGGGGTTGGGTTTCGAGATCGTCATTGACTCGGGTGCTTGATAAGGTGACATGCATCCATGTAGACCGGTAGGAGGAAACGCAAAAGCGTTGATGAATTTGCGTGATGAAGTCAATCTTTTTTTGTCAAAGTTTCCGGTTGATTTGTATGTCACAATAGTACTTTTACCTGATTTGAGCCATTCTAGTCCGAAATCACTAATGATAGGATCCATTTCTGATGTCAATAGAATGTTGCTTGGCTTTATGTTACCATGGACATGTTTCTTCTCGTGGATATATAATAGCCCCTTGGCAATCCCTTTTGCTATCTTGAGTCGGACCTCAAAAGATAGGTGACTAGAAGGCAAGCCAACATTTTCTGATATTGATACAAAAAAGACATTAAAATGGAAAACCAAAAAATTATTACAGTAAAACACCGAGAAAGAACCGTAGATTAACGATAGATCGGTGTTAAAAATAAAATTTTATATAATATATATTTACTTATTTATTTAACTTTTGAGACAAGAAGAAAGGGTGAGGTTCAAATTTTTTGGCACATTATGTGTCTTTTTGTATATGGAGATAAGGTGAAATTGCAAAATCCAATCAATTGGGAACCACAAACCAAGTGTAATAAAAAGCTTTTAGATAATAAATAAAATAAATGTAAAAGTAAAACCGAAAATAAAAAACAAAGTAAGAGTTTTTCAAAATACATATTTTACAATATTATTCCATTTTCTTTTCATATAACCATAAATAGTCAAATTAATTATATATTATCGAAAAGAATAAAAAAAATTTAATATAAAAAAACTTGATTGCTCAAATCATATATTACTTTTTTCATCCCAAAATAAGTGTCTACATTATTATTTTAGTTTGTCCTAAAATAAGTGTTCATTTTTAAAAGTAAATGTTTATTTTTCCATTCTACCGTTAATTATGAGGTGAAGAAAAATTTCCCCCTCACTAATTAATGGTAAAACTGTCCTTTTATTAATAAAAAAAAGTGTAATAATTACATATTTTTAAATTGTGTATCTTTTTCATTATCGACATTTATTTTGGAACGAAGGAAGTATTATAACATATTTTTTTAATTTCTCATATTCTTGTGATTCTATATTTGTATTTTTATAAATTTTAACTTTATTTTATTTTATTTTAACTTTGTAGTAGGATTTTTTGTTATAAAAAAATTCCTAATAAATATTTGACAAGAATTTATATGCATATAAAAGTCATTTTTTTTTTGTCAAATATACATCATAAAATATTCAATTTTATAGATTTTGTGTTTAAATTTTTGGGGTGGTGGAGAATTAGGGAAATACAAAGATGTATGCATGTTATGATATGACGATAAGATAGGTATGCTAACATGCGCATAAAATAACAAAGTGAGGGAGAGAAAGGTGGCGTACTGTAAGCAGCGGCGGCCAAGCTGCCATTAACGACATAATCATAAATCACAAGCTTCTCTTCTTCACCCCAATAAAACCCACGAACTCTCACCAAATTCGGGTGCTGAAACTTACCCATAACCCTCACTATCTTCTCAAACTCCCTCATCTTCTCCACTCTACTTTCTCCAATCCTCCGAACAGCAAACACCACCCCTCCGCCACCACCACCACCACCACCCACCACCACCTTATACACTATGCTTTCCCCGCTTGAACCCAGTACATACGCCGACGCCTTCAATAAAGTCTCCATTTCCAGCTCCGTTTCCCCATCCACCATAACCAAACAATTCTTTTTCTCTTCGTCATTCTCTTCGGCCATCGGATTACTTTTGTCGGATTCAGATTCAGATTCAGATGTTTCTTCTCCGGTTACGCCGTTGAAGCAAGTTGTAATAAGAGCTCTGATTTCTTTGGGTTTAGCTGTTGGGGTTTGATTCCTTTTCTTCTTTAAAAATTGGCAAGCGTAGAAGAAAAGAACGGCGAGAACCACCATGGCAGCTACATCTCCGACGACAATGGCAGCTATTTTCCCTGCCTTGACTTTCCGGCCACCGTGTTCATTTGACTTTCCGGCGGGTTTAGGAATAACTGCAATTGCTGCTGAAGAAACATTAGGTTGTGTTGACAACGATGAAGGAACTATGCACATTTTCTTGAGCGGTTTTCCACACAAATCCAAGTTTCCTTCAAAGTACTCCGTTTTCTGATTAGAAAACGACGACGTTTCCGGGATTTGTCCCGTGAAGTTGTTGAAGGAGAGATCTACGACGGCGTTAGCCGGAATATTCTCCGCAAATTGAGGAAACACAGAACCAGAAAGCTTGTTATTCGAAAGATTCAAGTATTTCAACCTCCATCCTCCAAAATCAAGAGGTAAACCCCCGTTGAACATATTGGAAGACAAATCCAAAACCTCAACAGAATCAAACCCCCCCGGAACAACACCGGAGAAACCATTATCGGAAAGATTAAGAAACCGAAGACTCTGCAACCGACTAACGAACTCCGGGAGTTCACCGGAGATGAGATTAGAAGACAAAGAAAGCGTTTGGAGGTTGGAACAGTTGAAAAGCGAAGTGGGAAGAGTGCCATTGATGAAATTGTTGGAGAGATCAAGAGAACGAAGGTGGTGAAGACGACCCAAATCGTTAGGGATGGAGCCATGAAGGTGAGAGTTTGGGAGGTGCAAAGTGATAACGGAGTTGGTTTGGGGTGCACATGTGACGCCGGTCCATGAACATGGGGTGGGATCGGTGTGGTTCCAGTTGTGGAGAAGAGATGGGTGAGAGAGAAGAGAGTGTTTGAAAGAGAGGAGGAAGGTTCCATCTGAGTTGAGAGCAGAAATGGAGGAAATTAACAGAGAAATGGAGGAGAAGAAGTGAAGAAGAAGAAGGAGAGGAGGAGGAGGAGTTGTAATCATGTTGATATGATTGTTTGTTGGTGTTAAATTTTCTGCCTCATACAAAAAGAACCAAAAGGATCCACATCTATATTTATCTATGTTTATATTGAAAAAAAAACAGAAATTTGAAAATATATGCTAATATTGCTTTAAATATAAAAAATATGTTAATTGTTAAAAAGGGAAAAATGAATAGAACAACAATAGAATAAAGAAAGGAAATAGGACATTCTTATTAATCATAAACCCTTTAAATAGGGAATGAGTTACAAGTAGATAACTATGAGATATTTCAGTTCTAATCTATCTCTGATATATTTATCTCTATCTACATCTTTATCTCTATCGTCATATCCTTTAGACGATGACACATTTATCCTACAACACTCCCCCTTGTGTCTAGTCAAATGAGTGGTGGTGCACAATTGTTGCATCGTTAAAACCTTACGCCAAAATAAAAACCCAGTGGGAAAAAAATAAAAGTCTGATGAAAGAAAGAGTACAACGCACCAACTTATTTGCAATACATAGACTTTTCCTTCAGTCTAGTTTTCTCTTAGATTCGTACATTAATCATGAGAGGTAGGAAATCATGATGATATATAAACTGTTGCCTCACTAAAACCTTACACCAATTAACAAAACCCAATGGAAAAAATAAAACCTTAGATGAAGGAAAGAGCACAACATAAACCAATAATATATACATATATATATATATATAGTAGAACTCCCCCTTTTGTCTACTACTCCCCCTGATTCATATATTAATCAAGGGAGTTTTTGGAAAACAGTTGCATGTTAATATTTTTTACATTTTCCCAAAATATGGTTTTAGGTAAAATATGTCACGTTCTCTTGACATCTTACTTCATTCACTTGAATCTAGAGGAGAGTTTTGTTATTGTTGATTGTATAAAACTTAAGCAAAAAGTGCTTTGTGTTATCACCCTTGATGTATCTTTCTTTCATTTCTTCGATACATGATACATTATTTCTATATATGTAAGTAGGATACTGGTTGAACTCAAATTACTAGCTCCTCTAATATGTGTAATGATAGTCCTTAATCATATACATTTTTTATTTCTCATGGAGAGTAATATTCTTGGAATAGTTCAAAGAGGTAGTTACAAGGGTTTGCTTAACTTACTTCCAAGCAATCGATGTGTTCCCTATGGTAATTCCTTATCCAGTTTGGGAACAACCTTTGTATGGGTTAGACAAATACCTAATATCAACAAAGACATACCATGATATTGTTTGGTGTTTTTCTATAAGAGCTAGTATTTTTGTTGCTTACATTCTAAGTAAGTAGGTATTGAAATTCCATTGTCAATCCCATTTTTCTTTCTATTGGGAAAGTATAAGCCATGTCAATGGTTCTAAAAGATTGACTCGATATTATTCCAATGACGTTGCGTTGGCGCTGAGCTAAATCTAGCTAACAAGTTCATTGAGAAATACAATATACGGTCAAATGTATTTTGCTAAGTACGATAATGCGCATATTGTACTTAGATAGGGAATTCCAACTCCCAACACTTTTTCGTCACCATCCTTTAGACGAAATGGATCTTTCCTTATATCCAACACTTTGACCGATCATGGGAGTGCTAACCAGATGCGCTTTGTCCATATTAAATTGCTTGACTGTTTTGTAGACATATGCAATCAGTGAATTAATATTTCACAAACTCGGTTTCCTAGCTCAAATAGCTAGACAAAACCAAGTTTTTCCAAGATTTTTCATCTCAAATTTTGATTTCAAGTAGCTTGTGGTTTCTCTTATTTCATCAAGAGTACCTATTATGTTCATAACATCGACATATAAGTTGCTTTAAAAATCTGGAACTTGTTTTCCTGAAATAAATATGCAAGGGCGTAGTTCATCGTTCTTATATATCATTTCCCAATCAAGTATTCACTTAGGCGGGTATACCACATCCACATAAATTGCTTTAATCTATAAAGTGAGTGTTTCAATTTTATTGCAAATGCATTTCGTGGTTTAAAGTTACTTGATTTTGGTAATGTAATATCATCAAGCACTTTTATATATCTCTGAATCTAGATCTCCGTAGATATATGTGGTACCCACATTTATGAGTTGCATTTCCAGTCCTTCAGAAACTACTAGGCTAATTAATTAGCAGAACGTTATAACGTCCATCACGAGAGAGTAAGTCTTCTCGTGGTCAATCCAGGGCATTGTGAGAAACCTTGCGCCAAAGGAGAACCTCATACATTATGGCTTAATTATTCTCATTACGCTTTATGACAAATGATTTATCTATGTCTTACAGGCTTTACACTTGGTGGGTTAGCACTACCAAACCAAATACCCATTCATTTGTCAAATAGTATAACTCTTCTGGATTGCTTCTTTTCATGTAGGCCAATTTGCTCTTTGTTCACATTATTCAACTGAGCATGGTTCGATGTCAATGTGCTCTATCATCTCATGAGCAATTGTATATATGGATATATCATCAATGAGTATGTATGATCTGTCCATCGACTCATATGCACTCTCATAATTCATTTGAGATTTCTTTCATCTATGGAATCAATATTAACTTCGGAACGTCCTCCATTAATGATTCATATACATAGTTATAATAAGAGACAATCTCATGAGAGGTTTATGTATTGATGATAAATAGTTGTGCTTTACTCTTCTCTTCCTTTAGATGAATATCTATGGAACCAAATAGCTTCCCCTATTTCCTTTTAGGAACTACGACCTCAACCACACCTCCACCATATGTGATTGCAACGCACTTTCTAGTGACGTTGTTCCCTTGTTTGGGGACTTTTGACCTTGTAAGTATATTTGCAACTCGTATATGTGATGTTGTGACTTTTGGAATAACATTAAACATATCAGGTATCGAGTCTGATTCACTTGACTTCAACATTGCATTGTGAAGTTTTGAGGATCAAAGTTAGACAATGTGAGAATATTCAATGACACTTCCTGTCATTCTCATGGAAAATCATTTTTCCTATCTCTCCCTAACGACGGGAAGACTGTCTTATAAAAGTGACAACCCGAAAATCTAGCGGTAAAGATGTCACTAGTCAAGGATTCTAATTAGCGGATAATTGTTGGGGATTCATATCCAACATATACCAAATTGTCTTTAAGGACCCATTTTGATGCGCTATGGGGGCGCAATTGGCACATATACTACACAACCAAACATACGTAAGTGTAAAATATCAGGCTTATATCCAGTTACCAACTGGTACGCATGAGGCTGGTTAGCTAGTAGTGGGTCTAAAAACAAAAAAAGAACTGCATATAATAATTACATAACCCCAAGTAGATTTGGGTAAATTGGTACGCATTACTAGTACCCTAGATACCATCATATTCTTTTGATAACAACTTCTATGAGACAATTTTATATATACACATGGGGTATAAGAAACTTTATATTGATCCCATTACATATGCAACAATCATCAAATCCTTATGATGTAAATTCTCTAGCATTCCAAGTCATGTAGACTTGATGAAATAATTAGGGTGGTGAGCCCTTAAACGCGTAGCTAGTGCTAGGAGTGCAGTATTTCATGTGGACAATAATATGACATGCGTTCATTGTGTCGAAACCAGAACCATAAAGTATTTTAATGTCCCGCATTCTGGATGTTTATGTCCATAAGTATCACCTTGTATTCGTTGTAACAATGGAATATTTTTGTATTATGTCCTTAGCTTTAGGATGGTCTCATTCCTGTCTTGGCTAAGGATCAGAGTATACAAAACTTTTAGGTATTCGAGAGGGCATAGTATGATGGTGGTGTTGCTTCTTATGCTGCAGAAGTCAACAGTTGCAATTTTCCTCATTTTGCCTTTCACTCGAAAGAAAATGTGTTTGTGTATTTGGAAATACACGGATCACTGTGTCATAACCATGGTGTCCTACATGGTCATGTCGAAACATATATGTGTCATTGCCCCAAAGTTCTTTATTGGTGACAAAAAAAGTTTTGATAATCCAATAATCTACTAGTTTGACACATTAGTTTCCATGATATATGTTTCCTTTCATATTCATTAGAACTTATGTATATATATATATGTTCATTTCCATTTGATACGAATATCTTTACAAGGTTCCTATTAATCTTGTATCAACAAGAAAATGACAGTCCATCGTCTAAGTATTTTGGTTGGATAAGTTATAAAATAAGTATTAGTCTATCTTTTTTATGTTGTGTGAGATGTCAAAAAAAATCAATTCTCCTCGATACATTCCTACATGGAACGAAGAATATTGAAATTTTTGTATTTGTTATGATGTGTTTCTTTACATCTATAATGGTTACATATTCGATTTTACTTTAGCAAATAAATTAATTTTGATGCTTAAAATAAATTTCAAAGAAATATATGCTTAATCAATATTAAATATTAAATTAATAAGTTATAGTTCACTTTCAACTTGTTCCCTTTTTGATAAAAACACTTTTTAGTGCATTTCTTATTTGGTTGTCCATTATCACCTAGAATAGTAGTTGTATCTCTACTCCAGGTGTTGAAAAATCCTTCATAACTTTTACCAAGACCCTGACCCTTTTAAGGTCTTGTCCACATGGTGCATAAATGTCACATGTGTGAAATTGTTTTTAACTCAAAATCCTTTGGAGTTGTTTCCACCTCTAATGCTTTCATTATTGATATCGGGAATTTTCTTTGTCCCGACATATGTGATGTTATTCGAAAGAACCTTGTTATGTCTCTCAACTACTTGCAGTAGGTTGATGAGTTTGTCTAAATGTTACATTCCAACTTATATTGTTTCATTAATATTTTTTGATGAAAGGTGGAAATAATGTTATTAATCATGTCATTTTCTATGAGTTCCTTGCCACAGAGGTTGAGACGCATTTTGGGATACAACACATCTTTGTTGAAATCAGTTACCTTTTTGTAATCGAGTAAACGGGTTTCATTCCACTGTACGATTAATTCGGGAAGTACATGTTCACGAATACTCCCGATTCTCCCTTTCGGGGCATCCCACTGTTCTTTGGGGGTTTCTAGTAAATGTAATCTTATGAAAGTTAGTATTTATTTATCGTCTCAAAACATGATGGTATTTGTTTGTACCTTTTCAAAAGGTTGGTTTTAGGGTCAATTGGGAGTTGATGAACTTTAAGTATATTTTTGTACCTTTCTGGCGAAAGTAGTTTTTACATTGGGTATTCATATTTGTACTCAAGTTCTTTTGAGTTTACGAAGTTGATTTCGGGATAAGTTGTTTCAACTATTTATGTATATAAGGGATAATATATGATTTTATGTTTCATAAGAAAATAGATTATTGTTATTATATGTATTAAATTTCATTATCATAACAATATTGGATTTTTGTATTCTTATATTTTGTTGATAATACTTTATCAATATTTCAATTTGCGAAAAAAATCAATCTATCTATTGGATTTCCAAGTAGTAGGGGAATCACATGGATTTCTTAAGTTCCTACAAACCTTAGGTCTATTTACACCCGTTTAACAAAAAAAATTCGATATCTTGTGATTTCTTTAATTGGTAGATTTTGACATGAAGTAAAAAATGAAATCAAATTCAGAATTATTATCATATCAGTATTATGGGAGCTTTTGGCACGATGCCAAAAAATAAGGGGCTGAAAGTGTAACCTCCAAATATGAATTATGGTTAAGAATAATGAGTAGGAACCCATAGATAAGTATTTGAATAATATTTTAACATTTTCATGCTATCTATAGAGATTTTAGCAAAACACTAAAAGTTATGGGAGTTGGAAGTGTAACTTACAAAAAGTAATTATAAAGTTGAAAATTATGAGTAGGAACTCATAATTAAAATAACTATTTGAATGAGATAGACATTAATATAAGATAAGCATTTATAGAAGATAAACAATAAAATATTTTGTGGTAAAAATAAATTAAAGAGTACATCCATAATTAAATTAATAAACGTTAATTGACATGAATGATTAAACAAAACGGCAAAACAAGTTAAATAAACTTACTGTTCATAATAAATGATTATCATATCTCACAACAATATAGTAGTAAATTTAAGTGGTCATGACCCAGACAAATAGTATTAGCATAATTAAATCAACCAATAAACATGTTGATATTGTAACTAATTGATGATTCATAAATAAAAATGATATGTTAAAAATTATAAAAGTTATACTAGCACAATTAACATTGAATTAGTTAATAATCTTTTTTTTGAACTAACCTAAAAAATAGGTTTAATAGAACAACTAGTTGAGTACCCGCGCAATGCGGCGGGATGTTAAAGTTCTATCAAGATACATTTTAATTTTAAATATCAAATTTATGAAAAATAACTTTGAAATACTTGGTGGTTCACATATTCTATCAAGATACATTTAGCTTTTAAAATTTTGCAACGGGATGTATCGTAAATCCAAAAATGAAAACTTAATGCAATTTCTCATCCAATAAGTCAAAATTTTCTGTTTAAACAAAATAGAAATTACAAACATGCTTTAATCATATACAATCATCACTCAAAACTTCTCGATAAACCACATTTGATGTGTAGACTCCGTCCTGATTGAACTTTTTTGTAGGCTTCACTAATACCTTTGTAGTGCCATGCGATATCCCTCTTGACAATGCCACATAAAGTTGGTCGTGCGAGAATACCAGTTCTGGTGATATAAACACCTACCACCGGAATTGTTTGCCCTTGAGCTTTATTGATTGTCATAGCAAAACAAAGTCGAATGGGAAACTGTTTTCTCTTCAGTTTGAACGGGAACATGTCATCTTCAGACGGACATAGAGGAATTCTTGGTAAAAATACCCTCTAACCACTATGCTGGCCAACAACTATTTCTGCATCGATGACGTTCGGCTCGAAACCTCTACATATCAACCTAGTGCCGTTACACAATACATTTGAAAGGTCAATATTCCTCAAGAGTATTATGAGGGGGCAACCCGCTAACAGTCAGTGAGTTTAAGAATTCCATCGGATATAAATTGGTCCTATCATCTTCTGCCTCGTCAAAACTATAGTAAATTTTTTCCTCTCCGCAGAATCTTTCGATCAACTGATCATTAATCTCGTCGACGTGCTCATTTTTTAGTTGTTAGTTGCTAGTAATATAAAGATCTCTCTCTCTCCCCCTGTGGACGTACACTATCACACCAATAGTGGAACCACATGTCTCTATTTATATGTCGCTTTGTTATTTTATCATATATTCGGTAACTGCTATATTTACGTTTGTGGATCGGTATGAATTGTTAGACCAAAATATACAATATTTAGATTTCGTTAATCCGTTTTTGTTGTATTGGGTCAGTTGCACGTGATTTATTGTTATCACTTTGAGACTGTAAATCACTTGGAAATACGATCTTGTAACTGTCATTGACCCTACAACACATCCATTTTTTCTCTTTGTACATTGAACTCTCGAAAACCATTTCCTCAAATATATATATATATATATATATATATATATGTTCAAACGAGAACGCTGACTATTTAAGAAAACAAGAAAAAGAAAAAAAACAGCAAATCGTGACAAAATCATATGTGATTTCGAACTACTCGAAAAATTCGGACGCAAACGATGTCAACCACGATGTCAACCGCGACTCACAGGTTGCGCGCATAATCGCGTGAATCATATATGATTTTGTACGTGAATCATATATGATTTTGTATGTACTCGGTTGTTTTCGTGTTTTCTTAAATAGATGTTGTTCTCGTTTGAACCTACCTCTACACACACACACACACACACACACATATATATATATATAGGGGAGGGATCAATTGAAAATCAATATTACATTGGAAACTTTGGAAACCGAAATCAACCAATCATTGAATTTCTTTTTTTTTAATTTTATTTTTAATTGATAAGGTTATTTTAGTCTTTTACATAATTTCATAATATATATATATATGGTAATTGTTATTATTATTATATTAATAATTATTTATTTTTAATTTATTTTATATATGGTAATGTTAGTCATTTATTAATGTAAAATGAGATATTTAATTTAGGAAAACAAATTTTAATCATACGGATCCTCTATTTTTGATTTTGATGAATCATTGATTGATTAAAATATTAATATAAAAAATAAATATTTAATTTTTCAAGTATTCATATGAAATTACCTCCAGGCACAAAATATTAATATAGTGAAACATAATGGATTTGATATAGTGAAACAAAATATTAATATAGTGAAACCTGATGAAACATAAAATGTTAATATAGTGAAACCTGATGAAACAGATTTGATATAGTGAAACATAATTGAAAGGTAATGAAACAAAATATTAATATAGTGAAACCTGATGAAACAGATTTGATATAGTGAAACATAATGGAAAGGTAATGAAACAAAATATTAATATAGTGAAACCCGATATAGTGAAACAAAATATTAATATAGTGAAACCTGATGAAACAAATTTGATATAGTGAAACATATTTGATATAGTGAAACATAATGAAAAGGTAATGAAATAATAATGGTAATGAAACTTAATTGGGTTTTTACATACTGCATATTGATGAACAACTAATAAAAAGGTAGTCTTGATATATTGTTATTATCTTTTATTAATAAACTAATTAATTTATTACCATATATAATTATTATCTTTTATTAATAAATTAATTAATTTATTACCATATTTAATCTTTGTTGCCAAATTTGAAACACAAAAGAAAAAGACACATTTACCCTTTTGACATATTATTATTATATTTTATTAATAAATTAATTAATTTATTACCATATATAATTCAAATGAATCTTAACCATTGATTAAAAAGATCAATGGTTGAAATTTGGTTTCCAATTGAAACCACCCATATATATATATATATATATATATATATATATATATATATATATATATATATATATATATATATATATATACAGAGAGAGAGAGATGATTTCAATTGGAAACCATATTAGATTGGAAACTTTGAAAACCGTCACTTTCATTGGTTAAATTAATGAAATTGGTTCATAAAATCGTTTAATATGATCAAGTTGTTTTATGTAAATCTTCTGTTAATGAAATTGTTTCATATATTTGTGTTTTTTATGTAGTTTCATCTATTTTTCTCATTCTGATGAAATTGTTTCATGTATTTTCGTAATCTGGTAAAATTTATGCAACGATTTCATCAATAAAGGAATTATATGAAACAATTTCATCAAATTAAACAATTTCATTAACTTAACCAATGAAATCGAGGGTTTCCACGGTTTTCAAAATTAAAGTGGTTTTCATTTGATCGCTCCCATATATATATATATATATATATATATATATATATATATATATATATATATATGGTGCGTTTCTTTTGCAACCCAAACAATTTGTATAAACTATGCAAACCACTATATTAGGAAACAATAGATATATTTATGGATAATGATTATGATTCATTAATAATGATTGTGATATATATGGAAAATGTTAATTTTATTCATTATAATCATGATTTTAAATTAGGAAATGTTAAGTTTATTCATTATAATCATGATTTTAAATTAGGAAACATAATAAAATCATATATTCATTAGACTTGATGAACGGCTAAAATTGGTTTGTATCGTTTGTACAAATTGTTTGGGTTGCAAAAGAAACGCACCCTATATATATTTATGTATATATATATGTATGTATATATATATATGTATGTATATATATATGTATGTATGTATAAGCGAGACGTTTCATCTACAAATCATCCAATTCTAACAAATTATACAAACCAATCTTAGACATCCATCTAGTCTAATAAATATTTGATTTCATTTTGTTTTATAATCTAATGTTATGATCATAATGAATAAACTTTATCAGCTTTCATATATATCTCAATCATAAGTAATGAATCATGATAATTATGCATAAATATTTCTATTGTTTCCTATTATAAACAATGATTATGATTTGTTAGAATTAGATGGTTTTATAATAAAACATCCCCTATATATATGTATGTATATAAAGGCACCTTCTATTTTTAGCAGACTAATTAGTATAAACTTTGTTAATCGGGTGTTCTCATCCTTTTTATACATTAATATATCACATTCATTAATTATCACATTTACTTAATTATCACATCATTTAATTATTTCATTACTTTGTTTAAACTTTCTTAATTATCTTATTCATTTTCTGGTCTCAGTAAACAAATTGGAACAACCAATGTTAATACATGAGCAGCATTATGAACTTTAATCAAAAAACATTGTTTCATCTAGGGGTGTAACGAGTCGAGTCAAATCGAGTAGTAGGTTAATCGAGTCGGACTTGAAAAATTAATACCAGGCTCGAGCTTGACTCGAGCTCGTTTAACTTTTTCAAAGTAGGCTTGAGCTCTAGCCCGAGCGCTAAGCTCGTTTTTGGGTTCGAACTCGCGATCGATTAACTCATCTATCGACTTGAGCTCGATAATACTTGTATTTTTGTTGTATGATTAATGAATATATGAGCATGCTTGGCTCGAAAAAGTGTATGCTCGACTCGGATCGAAAAATGTAATTGAGTTTTCGAACGAGCCGAGTCGAACATTAGGGTTATGAAGTTCGTCTCGTTAAATAAAACGAGTTCTATTTTGTGTTCGAGATCGACTCGAGCTCGAGAATTATTAAACTTGAACTCGTTAAAAGCTCGAATTATTTACACAGCTCGTTAAAAGTTCGACCTACGAAATTTCTGCCATCGATAAAAAAAAAAAGGAACAACTGAAGTTGATAGATGAAACGACACTAATATAAAACATGATTTATCTTACAAAAATAAAAACAATCTATTCCAAAATTTCCCTCCATTTAATTCAATTTAATTTGTTTTCTTTTTCATCAATCTATAACCTCTCCTTTAATCATAAACGTTGATAATAAAAATGAGTTAATATTATTTTTAAACAAATTATATACAAAACTAAAAAACTGTAATCATTTTGTGTCACTCGCCTCAGTTAAGTCAATGATGACCATTGCGTCACAATCACATGCCTGATTTTCGATGAAGTTCATAAGGCTCAGCATACAAGTCGTCATCCATCCTGCTATGACCAATACACAAATAATGAGAAATTGGATTATTTTTCATAATATTCTTCACCAAAGCATTAACATTAATAAGTATTCCATTAGGACCCAGTGCTTTTCCATTTCAAACAAATATTAACCAATGTACAAGTGCAATGTGTTTTTTATGATCACGGTTTTTTGAGTCTTAAGGTTTGTGTTTTTGAGGTTCAACACGGTCCTCACTTGAAAAATGTCTAATGTACCCCATGGGTAAAGTGTCGAAAGGGGCTACACGAGACGAGTATAAATTGCTCCAGAGTGGTAGATCTTGGATATGATACTATGCGAGGATAGGGAACCCTTATATGATCTCCAAAAGAGCCCTTGATGAGAGAAAGGAGGTTCAAACATATATAGAGGATAAATGGGCCAAGTCTAGCCGATGTGGACTAACAAAAGCCATTGTTTTTACATCGTTCTCGATCTTAATCTCGTTCTCAAGTTTAACTCTCTCAAATTTACATATATGAAAAATGTTCAAACAAACAGAGAGAGAAAAAATT
Source organism: Arctium minus (assembly GCA_954870635.1). Taxonomy (NCBI): domain Eukaryota; kingdom Viridiplantae; phylum Streptophyta; class Magnoliopsida; order Asterales; family Asteraceae; genus Arctium; species Arctium minus. The sequence continues at coordinate 35,365,273 of OX941080.1, read as the reverse complement.
CCAAATTAAAATATTAAGAATATTCAAGAACAAAAAGAGCAAAAGCAACAAAACAAAAGGACCGGTTAGGCCCACCGATCTGAAATTGATTCGATGGCTTAATTATCGGTTAGGCCCAATCTTTTTCCCCTTAAAAGAACCGTTCTTTTAGAACCGATTAACGCCATGTCTTTGTGCACCTCTTTTATAACCGTTTATAAGGAGTTTGCACTTTATTCAATTGACCATAGTTCTAGTCTTGGCTATTAGTAGCAATGTTGTGAAAAAAAGTTGGTATTAACCGAGCTCGAGCTCAACCAAAGATCGAATAACTTTTCCAATATAATGCTCGAGCTCAAGTACCTTTTCAATGTTCGAGCTCGATGCTCGTTTAACAAAATTGAGTTAAGAATTCTACCTAATAGGGGCGTTCAAAAAAAGTGTTGGACCGCTCAAACCATGTCAAACCGAACCGTTTTTTGTGGTTTAAGGGGTCTTGTGGTCCGGTCCAGTTTGAAAAATAGCTAAATCGCTCGGTCCAGTCAGTCTGGTCTATGGTTTGAATGTTATTTTGAGCGGTCTGACCAGACTAACCACCAAAAATACGCATGTATTAATTATATTTATGTTTCATGTTGTAAGCCAACCTTTATGGCCCAATTAGAATAAATTTGTTTAAAACATTATATTTTTAGTTTTCATTTTTCAAATAACCATGTTTCTAACTTGACAAAATTCTGAAACCCGTAAAAAATCAAATCCAAAATTCCAAATCGTCCTTCGAGTTGCTCAATATTTGTCAAAAATTCAACTATTCATGGTGGACTAGTTTAACTTTTTTCCAACTAAGGGGCTGTTCGGTTGTGGCTTAATGGGCTGTATAGCCTATATGGCTTATTCGCTCAGCCATAAATAGTTGTTCGGTTGTGGCTTATTCGCTCAGCCGACGACTTAATCGGTCAGCTAGAAACCATTACCCCTTTACATTCAGCCATTATTTTCCCATTCATTTCCCCAACTACCCTTTCCAATAAAAAAAACCCATCTTTAATTCACGCTTTAGGTTCCAGCTCTCTATCTTCTTCAAACTTCTCAAGCTTTCAAAATTGGTACAACCCTTCCTGCCATGGCTAGTATGTTCTTCTTCTTCATGCTGCCGATTCCTCTTATTTGACGTTGGTATGTTCCTCTTCTTCCTAACCCGAAACCGATTCTTTCACTCCCTGGAATGAATCTCGATCTGTCGAAAACCAGATTCCCTTTCTAAATAGATATTTTGTTCCTGAAATCGAGCTTTTTGTTCTTGAAATCGAGATAGAAAAACTGTAACCGGGAAGAAGAAGTTGGTTTATTTTCTGCTTTTCACATGATAGTTGGGTTTTTTGTTAGGTTTTTGATAGTTGGTTTATTTTCTGCATTTCACATGAAGAAGAAGAAGAGGAGAGGCTCTGTAACTGGGAATAGAAAAACTGTACATGAAGATTTGATTTTTCATTATTTGGATTGTGGGCTTTTTTCAGATTGTATATGTATTTTAATTTTTCTTGGAATCCCATTGAATCATCTATTTGTAGCAAAAAATTGTTTTCAGATTATGGGTTATGTCCTTCTGTGATCAACTGTAGTCCAAGTTCTTCCCTATCAAAAATTTGGATCTTGAAGACATAAATTATGAATTTGAATTGGAGTGCTAAAATTATGGATTTTGATTTCGACTGCATCCTAAACGATGTTTTTTTATATTTCAAATTCATTCATCCAATATTTTCAAATGGTTATTTTAGTCCTACAAAATATAGACTGAAGGGTAAATTAGTCATCTTTTATATTCAGACTGTTTATTCAGCACAACAACCGAACAACAGTTTATCTTGTATGATACAGACAACTTTATCAATACAGACAATTTTATCCATACAGGACTTAATAGAAAACGAACCGAACAGCCCCTTACTCAATGTTTTATTTTTAAATTTTATAGATAGATGTTTCTTTCATAATTCGGAATATTATTTTTTAATAATGTTATATTGGTAGAAATTTCATTTTGAATATAGATGTTATGTTTTTTTAAATTTAAAATCCATAAGATGTCTGAACTGCCAAAACCAGTCAGACCAGACCGCCTTTTTGTGTTTCTGTTTGACTGGTTTGGTCACTTGCTGGCAAACCACTCGGTTTGGAAACTTTTTAAACCGCCATTTATGGTTTGGCTTGTGGTTTAAGGAGTTAAAACCCCCAAACCATACCGCAAACATTGGCTACTACCTAAAATGCAAGCTTTATAAGCCTATTTATGGGCATAAGATTTATCCACTTTGACAAAATAGATTAACTTTTTCATTTATTTTTTCAAACCTCTCTGGTTAATAGCATCTCTAATAATAATTTTTTTCTAAACTAAAGTATCAAAAATTAAAATCTCTAAAAAAATTAAATTTAACTCCAACAACTATTTTATTTTAGTAATTATGTCATTAACTATGTTATTAAAATATAAATACATTTTATAAAATATTATTTCTCTCCGCTAAACACATATATAATTCCATTGTCTCCTATTGGTAAGAAATAATTAAATATTATTTCTCTTGAAATTTTAGAGATTTCTAATCTTTTTTTCAACGGATACTCTCTTTTTCTTATTTTTTCTCTATTTTAACATACATTATTCATAATCCCTTATTTTCTCTTTTGTTTTTCGAGTGACATCTCACCCCTAGCCACAACTCATTCGCTTATTCTTTGAACACTTAGGTGCCGTTTGTTTTTTAAGAGGTCTAATGTCTGAAGTCTTATTTTAGTTATGATTAATAAGAGGTGGTGTGTAAAAAGATCTGAATGATTCAGACTTAAGAGCTATTAAGAGGTTTTTAAAAAAAAAAAAACAACCCCTTAGTTTCACCCAAGCTACATCTTGGTTACAATTTAGAATATGCTAGAAGCATCGCCAGAGAGACCGGTGGTGGATGACCGGAGGAAGGGTTTTTGGAATAGAGGGTTTAAGAGCATCCACAGTGTTTTTAGAAAAAACAATAATTATAAAATTTAGAAATTTTGAGTATTTTGGGAGATTTAGGGTTTTACCCTTTTTCTAGAAAATAATGGAACTTCAAGAAAATGTTATAAAAGTGTGTGTCACATATAGATGTTATTTTGGAACTAGAACGTCATGATATATGTTTATTCTTGACAACTTCATATTTGGAAGTATTTGATGGAAAATGGTTATGTTTTGGAAGGAGTCTTTATTATTTGAAAACAATATGATTATTATCTATACTATATTATAAAGCATTTATAAAAAAACTCTTAAAAATAATTGTTAAAGCTTAATGTACCATTATTTAATGATAATTACTTAAAATCTCTTAAAAACAACGATTAAAGCTTTATGTACTATATTTAATGTTATTTATTAACTTTCAATCCTTATCTCTAACCACTTTAACTTTCCTAAAATCACTCCCACTTCAACTCTCCTAAAATCACTCTCCGCATAACTAAATACAGGATAAAAATCAAATTTTAAATATAAAAAATCTAAAATATAATTAAGAAAATCTAACATAATATTTAATGTGTATTTGATAAAAAAAAATTATATTATTAAACCTAAAATAAATTACATTATTATTAAACTATCGAATAAAACTCTTAAAAACAAGTTTTTATGCATTAAGTATTGTTTGTTTATTGATACGCATTACTTAAAAATCAAAATTACAAGTAATGATACATGAATATAAATTTCCTAAAACTATATGTTTGAATTCATAACTAACTGATAAACATAATCAAAACATGATAAACATCTCAATTTAAATATAGATAATTTAAAATATATAAGATAATCATTGAATTCTAACGAAATACTTAATTTTTTTATATAAAAATCATTATATTATTAAGCCTAAATTAAACAAATTTATTAAAAAAACATTATCATCTCTCAAAACCATCCAAAATCATACTGTAAATCAATAAAAAACAAATACTAAAAGGAAACATTAAAATCGTGATATATCTCAATGCATTACGCGAGTACGCTTCTAGTATTTATAAATTCATGGAAAATATGATGAAAATAATACGGTTTTGGGAGCTATTAGAACGTTTCTCTATTTGGTAAATCTTGAGATAAAATGATTTATATGAGAACATTTGAATGATGAAAACTACATGTATGATTTTAGGGTCACTTTAAAGTTGTGGCACGTGTTAGGCTGTAATGCAATGGATCCATATCGGTTTTATTTAAAGTGGGATAGTCTTCCCGTCGTGAGGGGGCAACTTCATACGGATTCTTGTAGCCGGATACTAGCCATTAACCGTGTGGTATAATTTCTAGTGAATGAGTATAACTAGGATTATCGAGGACCTTGAACTATAAATCACAGGTTGGTTGAACTCATTGGCCACTGATCTTTAGTGTGAGCTTTCAACTTACAGGATGTTCGGTTCGTTTTCCATTAAGACCTTTATCGATAAAGTTGTCTATATTGATAAATCTGTCTTAAAGATATTTGATAAGTTGATGTTCGGTTGGTAAGCTGAATAAACAGCTTGAATGGTGAAGATGACTATTTTACCCTTTGTTTTACAACATTTCAGTTCAACAGCTAAACAAATCGATTGTTCCTAATCAATCAATAGATCAAAATCAACCCAAAAATCAAAAATCGTAATCAATTTGAAACCCAAAATCAGAACCAACCGTAAGGGTTTGAACAAGAAGGAAACCAGAAAAACCAGAAACCAATTGATAAAAGCCAGAAAGCAAAACCAGATCCAATCGATAGAAACCGATCAGAAATATTACTCAATTTCAAACCAAAAATCAGAAATCGTACTCAATTCAATTCAACAAATCAGAAACCTAAATAAAAAAACTGAAATTCGAATCCTAAAGGCGTTGTTCATCGAGTAAGGGTTTGAACCAGAAGTAAACCCAGAAAAAACGTTGGTCTGAGGGTTTGAACGAGAAGGGTTTGAACCAGAAGAAAACCCAGAAGATGAAGAACAAATGAGGGATGGGTCACGAACAGATGAAGGTGCAGGTGGAGAACATATTTGAGAGACACGAACAGATGAAGGTGCAACAATGGAGACACGGTGCAGATGGAGAACAAATTTGAGAGATTGAGAGGGTCGATTTGTATATAATCTTACCAATTTGAGAGGGTCGGTCTGTGAGGGCAAGAGGATGAGGAGCAGCAACACCGATAGATCTCTGCAGCACCGATAGATCTCTGGAGGAGAAGGATGCTTGTTTTTCTTCAAGGGTAGTGAGGGAAAATGAGTGGTTGAACGTAAACAAGAGTCTTTTTCTAGCTGACCGATTAAGCTATTAATTTCCAGATTAAGCCATAACCGAACAACCACTTATGACTGAGCGAATAAGTTATAGAGGTTATTCAGCCCATTAAGCCACAACCGAACAACCCCTTAGTGTAGTTTAGAGTAGTAGTTTGTTATTTATCCTCTACTATCTTTGGGTTGTAAACTCTATACTATTTCCCCATTTTGGATGAGGTAATATTTTGTAGGCTATATTTCTATATCAACTTTTGATTTATATTTACTCGTATATTAGGGGTGTTACATCTTGCAACTTTACTATCATAAATGTACTACCTCTACTATGTATCCTAAAAATAAGTATAATATTATGAACTTATTTCATTCTGTATAGACCTTGAGAATGTATAATTATCTTTAAACTAAAACAATTGTTCTTATTATCATGTTGGTTCCTAGCTTAAATTGAGAAAAAAAAATTGTAATTAGAAAATTTCAGAAGATCCGTGTTTCTATAAATCACGGGGTCAGTTTGGTTTGGTAATGTATATAAACATCACAAGAAATAATATTATGATCCTAGTCATACTCATTCACTAAGATTACATTTACGGTCAATGGCTAGTATTCGGTGCTACATAACCGTACCAAGTTGCCTCCGAGGACCCAATGTCTCAACTAGTTACAAACGGGAATTATCCCAACAATTAAGTCGACTCCTATACATATGGATCCAATAGTAATAGTCTAAGGCTTGTCACGATTACATTTGTGACATGACTATAATCACACACATAGTTCTCAAGTTTATCAAACATCCCCATGAGAGGTTTTCTTGCATAAACGATATCACATGAAACTAAATTCATAATAATTTCCAACAAACGACCATTTCCATTTCCAACATAAAATGTTCATCAAGGGTTTTCCCAAGAGTTATGCAAGTTGAAAAATAGCCATAGTTATTACAAGCAACAATACATTTACTCCCTTCTCAAATATCAACTTTCACCAAGTAAATTTCTCAATATAGTGAAAATCATATACGAATAGATATCCTCTCTTGGAGAAAAGGTTAATATTGCATACAATGTATAAAATTCATTTGAAGCCAATTAACTAAAAGGATGGTGATCAGTCAATTTATCTTGCAATAACGGAGGAGACCCGATTCCATCAAGTGGCGAAACACTAAGTAAGCCACATCGAGATGTTGACGAGTAAAATACCCTTAGCATACAAGCCTTGGTAATTACTCTTGTTGGGGCCAAGACAAGAACATGGAAATTCCTTACTAATTAGTCCCCAAGTTACAAGGTGAGAACATCAAAACTCCTTACTTGTCTACATCAAAGGTTCTAAGGCGACAACATCAAAGTTCCTCCCTTGTCCCAAACCAATGATATCAAGAAGAGAACCTCAAAACTCCTCTCTTAATGGTGTAACAATTATGCATATGGATCTAATGCAGTGACACACACTCTATGTTGTAATCATGTTCATGCATATAAAAATGCTACTTAGGTACCAAAAATGTTTAACCAAGTGCCAAACGTCAAATATAGATTCTGGCCCAAAACAATGAAATGATACATTATGACTTAATAAGTGTAAATCAAAGTCCTCAATAATAAGAGTTTTGAGTTTATATTACTGGTCCATTTTTAAGTCATAATCCAAAATAATGATAAGTCTCACATAAAGGTAACTTATGCAAAACAATGAATAGAACTTCATATTACTTCATAAACGACATTAAATACTTGAACTAGTATCAAAGTAAACTTATTCCTTCACATGACCAAAAATCTCATGAAAATAGATAAACAAATATTTCCCCCAAAAACAAGTAAATATAATCATTAACATGTATAAAAGCTCTTTAAAAATGAAGAATGATCTCACAATTGGGTTTTTAGGTGAAACCCTAGATACCAAGTTAAGATGGTAGGAAGAAGATTGAGAAGATGATGATGAAGTTGAGTTTTATCCCCAACACTTGAACATGGAAATCAAAACTTGCGGCTATCGGGCCGCGTTGAAATAAAAATCCGCGTACTATGCTACCACTTTCTTTCTTTTATTATTTCACCCACCTCAATTCTCTCTACATTCAATCCTCATATGGACACTGATTTTTAAAGTCTTACAAAGCATTAAACATCCCCAAACTTCACAATGTAAAGTTGAAGTCAAACGAATCAGACTCCATACCTGATACGTTTAATATAGATTTGTTCATAGGTGGTATGGTCCGCTAGACCCAGCCCGTCCGGCCTATTAAAAAAGCGGGCTTGGACAACCATTTTAAAAAAATATGGGCGAGCTTGGGTGGGATCGTTCAAATTAATGGGCGGGCTCGGGATTTGAAGAAAGAATTTTTAGATTAGACTCCCTCTACTGAGTACCAACCACCTTCCAAATATATGCTAAATATGATATGTTATATAGTACGTCTCGAAGCTCAATATTGAAATATTATGTGGTAAAATATTTTGTTGTTGAAGAATCCGAACTTCGAAGGGTGATAATCTTTAGAGAGGAAAAGTCCATACTTCATATTTTGTGAAAAATATCTTTTTCTTACGTTGTGTACATTAGTATATCTTACGTATTTTTAGTTGGAAAAAAACAATGTATTTTGGATAAATTTACATAACTTACCATTTTATATAAGTTTTTTTAAATGTAAACTTTTAGGGTCGCTAACCCGTTAGCAAGCCCGGCCCGTTTATGGGACGGGTATGGGCAAGTTCTTAAACCCACAAAACGGGCTTGGGTTTGCTATATTAGGCCCGTTGGACAAGAAAAATATGTTAGGCACGGCCCATGACCCGCCCAAGCCTGTAAATGATCACCTCTAGTTTAATGTTATTCCAGAAGTGACAAGATCACATATACGAGCTGCAAATATCCCCACAGGGTCAAAAGTCCCTAAACAAGTGCACAACGCCGCTGGAAAAGTGCGTTGTAATCACACATGGTGGAGGTGTAGTTGAGTTCGTGGCTCCGAAAAGGAAATGGGGGAAGCTACTTGGTTCGGTAGATATTTATCTAAAGGAAGAGAAGAATAAGGCACAACCATTTATCATCAATACATAAACCTATATGAGATTGTCTCTGATAACTATGTCTATGAATCATTATTGGAGGACGCTCTGAAGTTAATATCAATTCTAGAGATCAAAGAAATCTCAAATGAATTATAAGAGTGCATATGAGTCGATGGACAGATCATACATACTCAATAATGATATATTCTCTATACTGTATCTTATGAGATGACAGAGCATGATGACATCGAATTATGTTCAGTTAAAGAATGTCAACAAAGAGCAAATTTGCCTAAATGAAAAGAAGCAATTCAGGATAATTATATTATCTGACAAATGAACAGGTATTTGGTTCGGTAGTGCTAACCGACCAAGTGTAAATCCTGTAGGACATAGATAAATCATTTGTGAGAGAGGCGTAATGAGAATAATTAAGTCATAATGTATAAGGCTCTCATTTGGCGCAAGGTTTTTCAAAACGCCCTGGATTGACCACGAGAAAACTTACTCTCTCATGATGGACATTATAACGTTTTGCTAATTAATTAGCCTAGTAGTTTCCGAAGGACTGGAAATTGTAGCTCATTGATTTGGTTAATACATATCTCTATTGGGATCTAGATTCGGAGATATATAAAAGTGTTTGATGGCATTATATTACCCAAATCAAGCAACTCTAAACCACAGAGTGTGTTTGCAATAAAATTGAAACGCTCACTTTATAGATTAAAGCAATCGAGGCAGATGTGGTATATCCGCCTAAGTGAATACTTGATTAGGAAATGATATAAGAACAATGGAATGTGCTCTTGCATATTTATTTAGGAAAACAAGTTCCAGATTTTCAGTGTAGCTCTATATGTCGATGTTATGAACATAATAGGCACTCTTGATGAAATAAGAGAAACCAAAAGCTACTTAAAATATGAATTTGAGATGAAAGATCTTGGGAAAACTTGGTTCTGTCTAGCTACTTGAGCTAGAACACCGATTTTGTGGCATATTAATCCACCGATCCGCATATGTCCAAAAAATGATCAAACGATTTTATATGGACAAAGCGCATCCGACTAGCACTCCCATGATTGGTCAAAGTGTTGGATATAAGGAAAGATCTATTTCGTCTAAAGGGTGATGAGGAAGTGGTGTTGGGAGCTGGAATTCCATACCTAAGTACAATAGGCACATTATTGTACTTAGCACAATACACTTGACCATTTATTGTATTTCTCAGTGAACTTGTTAGCTAGTTTTAGCTCAGCCCGCCAACACAACATCATTGGAATTATATCAAATTAATCCTTTGGAACCATTGACATGGGCTTATACTTTCTCTATGAAAACAAAAAATGGGATTGATGATGGAACTTCAATACCTACTAAGAATGTTAGCAGCCAATGTACTAGCCCTTATAGAAAATCATCAAACAATGTATTGGTATGCATTAACTGATATTTGGTATCTGTCTGACCCATACAAAGTTTGTTCCCAAATTGGATAAGGAATTACTATAGGGAACATCCTGATTGCTTGGAAGTAAACTAAGCAAACCTTATGTAGCTACCTCTTCGAACTATTCCAACAAAATTACTCTACACAAGATTGTTCAAGAGCGTCCATGGTTAAGGATTATCATTACACATATCAGAGGAGCTAGTGTTTTCAGTTCAACCAATATCCGCATATATGGAAAGAATGCATCATGTATTAAAAAAGGTGAAAGTAGATACATCAAGGGTAATAACAGAAAGCATATTCTGCTTTAAGTTTCTATACAATCAATAACAACAAACTCTCCTCTAGATTCAAATGGATTATGTAAGATGCTAGAAGAATGTGACATATTTGTTTACCAAATCATTACCTACAAGGTTACAACCATATTTGGAAAACATGTTGTAAGTATTAAAATGAAAATCTTTTCCAAACTTCCTAGATTAATGCACGAATCAAGGGGTAATAGACAAAAGCAAGTGTCTACCAAACATGTACTCTTAGTGGTTGTGCTCTTTCCTTCGCTCAATGTTTTATTTTTCTCACAGTGTTTTGTTCCTTGGTGCAAAGTTTTAGTGAGACAACAATTTATAAATCATCTTGTTTTCTAAACCTCTTGATTGATGTACAAATCAAGAAATATAGTAAACTAAATGAATTGTTTACTAGTGCTTTGTACTATTTCCTTCGTCTAAAGTTTTTATTTTTTCCACTGGGTTTTGTTTCTTTGCTATAAGGTTTTAATAAGGCAAGAATTATGCATCCGTTACTCCTTTGACTCGGCACAAGGGGGAGTGTTGAAGGATTATATGTCATCATCAAAGGGAAATGATTGTAAGAATAGTTTCCAAATATTAGAATTTATCATACTGAATGTTTTCTTTTCATTATAAACTCATCCCTATTTAAAGGACTTATGGTTAATGAGAAATACAAATTTATTCTCTGTGTTCTACTCTATTATCCAATTTCGTTTATTCTATAACATTATCTAATTTTTTAAAGTATAATAATGTTTGTTATGTTTTTGAACATTTGAATTCTTTGTTATCATAAACAAAAAGAATGAAAGATTGAAGGGCTTTGGTAACCCATATTACTCTTTTCAAATGAATAGATCTTGAACACCTACCAAATTTATCATTGTGGGTCCAAATTATTTTAAATATAATTATTTTTTAATCATACAAATTATTTAAAAAAACATGTATTTTATTCTCCTTAATTTGATGCCCATACGATTATCACAGTGTTTCGAAATTTTTAACTGGGATTTTTAAATTTTTGATCGCAAATATATTCAAATGTGAATATACTCGTACTAATATATTTACTTCTCTATTATAAAACATTTCTCCCTTCTTAAAATCTCTTAAAATTCATGTTTTCTCTTTTAACTGCATACGTACAACTTTTTAAAACTCCATATTTGAACTACATAAAAGTAACCGATAAATACATTCAAATACATGATAGATGTTAAACCCTACTAATTTAGAAAAATAGTCCATAAAACCAATAACCAACCACACAATCTCTTGCTCTCTGTAAACCATCCAAAACCATAAATAAAATTGAGAAAGATAAAGAATAGAACAAATCGTGAATCATGATTGAGAGTTCAAATTTTTGACCTCAAAATCGAAATATATCACGCTGCATTCGGTGATATAATGGTTAATCCATCAGTCTTGTGATCAAATGGAGGTCTACCGTTAGTTAACTGTTTAGAATACTCGGTAACATTGTCAAAGCAAAAAGATAAATAATAAATTAACCCTAAATTTTTTTGTTATTTCTGATTTTGTGGTACCTTAATAACTTGTAATTAAGCTTTTAAGAAAACAGAAAATAGCAAAAAAACAAAAATACAAGAAATATTTCCATCATAAGAAATGATCCCATGACTATAGCTTGCAATTGCATTCAAGAAACTTGCACACCCTTAAAAACTACCATATGCTGGAATAAAGATTTGCAGCAATCAACTACTCACCAAAATTAACACCAATTCTGCAACATCTGTTGCCATAGATCTCCAGCACCCAAGAAACCTGTTTATAATAATTCATCAAAATGTTTAACAAAAAAGACCAGTATTTTAAATTAATTATCTAAAAAGCATTGAAAATAGAGGAAAAACGTTGTTTAAATTGTAAACGGGTTCATATTAGTTTTGGATCTGGAAAGTCCTTTGTTTGACATTCAAATGTCAAATCCCGACACTTGCTTCAGAACAGAGTTGGTTCCATAAACATAAAACGTATATATAAACCTCTAATATCAACTTAGGAGTTGTTTACTTTTTTTTTGCATTAAGCCCTATATGGGTTAAGTTGTCTGTCTGAATAAACATGTATTTTTTTTTTTGAGGAACCGGAGACCGATGGGTTTGAGGGAGGCAAAAAAAGAGAGTTGGATTATTTATGGGGCATTTCTGGTATTAATTTGTTTGGTGTGGCTTAATGGGGACAAGTGAGGGTCCTGGTTTATTCTACAAAGCCATTTTGGCATAATGGCTTAATTATTAAGCCGTAAAGAAACACTCTTGTATGGTTGAGCGAATAAGCCGTCCACCAACTTGGTTCACTTCTTAGTCGAAAGATAAATTATATATTTGTCAAGCGAAGTAGACCATAAACTCATTAAGCTATAAGTAATCAGGCCCATACTGTTTAACAACTACACAAAAGAATTACAAGGTCTTGATACTGAATCTAAATAAACATATTTGAAATGGTTCTTAACAAATTTACAATACATAAAAATTACATTGCAAAAAGGGACTGCCCAAAAAAAACATTAACTTTTATATACATAAACTACAAGCTTGCAACGATCTATATATTACACACTTGTTGGCCAATATTATATAAACACCAGCTTTCAGACCATTCCGTTTTAGACAAGAATCAATTCACTATGGCTTTTCCTAGGCCGCGAAAAATGTTTAGTGTTGTTTATGCAGAACCCTAACAATGTATCAACTAACAAGTAACAACTATTATCCTAATGAACACTAGAGACCTGGTAAAATCAAAATGTGCTTCTTGCATCCATCTAGGTTACTTTGATGTGTTCATAAAAGTGGAGCACCGAGCAGCTATTGATGAAATAGGTGGATTTCTACATATTACTATATGATTAATAATTCAGGTTTGAAAGGAGCCAAGTATGAAAAGATCAATTACAAACCAAACCAAACCAAACCAAACAAGCTAAGTATATCCTAGTGGAGAGATGTCCGCAGATCTGACCTCCATCCCATAAGGTAGAACGGTTGTTTCAGTGAAGACCCCCATCTTGTGCAATATAGTGTGGGAAAAAATGTGGACAAGGATCATTAAAAGAATATTCTCAAAAAAAACACGAAAATAAGAAAGACGGTGCTGAAATTTGAACCTTGAAAGACGAGTTAGAACTTAGAAGAAAGAACCAAAAAACAAACAAAGAAAAAATATAAACGGAAGCAAGTACATGAAAACATGACCAAGTTAGGAAGGACTACACACCCCTGGTCTAACCTAGGATTCAAGGGGTCTAACTACCGGCTCACTAACCCTATGACCAACCTCTGTCTCTCCAGATCCCATCCTCTCTCCCTCTCTCTTTGCGTCTCCAAATCCCATCCTCTTGTCTAGAAGAGCCAAACAAATCCACCCCTAGTCTGCTGCCCTAATCTTGCGTCACCAATAACTCCATCAAAGGTCATATCCTATGAGAAGATAAATTAATCCTCGATAAATGAAAAGGCAAAAGAATGGGTATGAAGTTCCAAGGAAAAAACTGCCACTTTCCAGACTAGCTGTGACAGGAGAAAAACCAAGGTACCTGTGATCATAGATCATTTTACCACATTATAGCAAGATGAGTAGATGACAACCCATGAAGAAATAAGCAACGTGGTTACAATGTCTGGTGGTTATCGTTTTAGCCAATCCCAAACTAGCTTGGTTAAAAGATCCTTGAATTGGTGGAGTAAGTGGCATATGTAAGCCCAAAGCTAAACCAAACGAGCTTAGTATATCCCACCTGGAGGTGGAGTCCAGGGGTGGGGTGGGATGCACACATAATGACCTCTACCTAAAGGTGTAGAGAGGTTGTTTCAGGCGATTTGTGAAAGAGTGTGTGAGACAAAGAAGGTTTATCCAAATAGTTCGAAAAAAGGCCAAAAAACCAAAGTGATGAACTTGAGACAAGGAAGGAATGCAGAATTCTGAAAAGAAAACCAAGGCTCATTAAAAGCAAGCACAACACAAAAACAAAAAGCAAGTACAAGGAAACATAGCCAAGGTACGAACTAGACAACCCCCAATCTGGTAGACTCGGTATAATTATAGAGGCAGTGACAAAATTAAAGCTGTGGCATGGATAAGAAAAAGGAATTCAGTTACACTACCCACTTTGATATGACAGTAGCATCTCTGCAAAAGATGCATGTGCAACAGGAGTCTTACCCACTGCTAACTCAATTGCATAGAAAAGTTAGTCCCCTGGCATGTTGATCCAATTAAGTGGAGTCTATATGGTGCAAATAAAAATTATAACTTTTTCTTTCTTTACATCCAGTCTTGTAAGTGAGAGCTGAGTTTTGTGCAACCCTCTTAACCACATACTAAATGCCTACAAGCTATTATCATCTCTCAATCATTTTATAAGATCACAACTTAACCGAACCACCATATTCATCAGCACCAATAAGTCTACTCTTTGATACTAAATTAGTTGGGTTATGCTCAACATGAGACTCATGAAAGACTCGAAACTACTTTGAGTTAATATTCTTTGTGCACTGATATTCTTTGACAGTAATTTGTTCTTCTAGTATATAGGAAAGCAAGCACAAGTATTTTATTTTATGGAAGCACACCTTTAAAAACTCTTGGCACAGAATATTTATTGTCAAGCATGCCTAGTGCAGAGGACAGAGGGAGCTTACCTTCTTAACATGCACCTATTGGCTACTGATTCTTCTTTTGCTTGTGTTGTGCCGTTGGGATCATTTGTAAGACAATATCGGCTTGCCTCATGACTGTATGGACGATCTTGTGTACTACAATTAACTTTTCATCCACCTGGGCCTGGAACGTGTTGTATAAGAAAGGTACAGATAAACTAAGAAGTACCCCTGAGATGCAATCAAGAATTATGACATGTCACAGGAAGTTCTATGCTTCAATAGCATACAACATTTTGCAAAGAAAAAGCACAGCAACCAGCTCACCCATATAGACCAACGTAAGGAAGTTAAAAAAGCTACCAATATAAGAAATCAGCCATAAGCTAGAGACAACCTGAAGAATCAAACACAAATTACTGGATTGTAAACAAGCAATCTTTGCAAGTATGTGGAATACAAAAAACTGAAGAAAATAACAGGAAAAGTTCATGAGATTGTACCAAAATCAAAGCTTTCACGTTTCCATCAACTGCAATTTCATGTGCGATTGAAAAAGCATGATTTACCCACACGTGCATCTCATCAGCAGCAATAAGAACCGATTCCTCCGAAATGTCCAATTCAGGAATTGGAGGCAAAGGTCTACATTCAGGTATACATAATATATTACTCTTTATCTACTTCAAATGTACATATAAAAAAAAAGCCAAGAACATATACTGCATCCAAAGAACAAAACAGATGAGCCAACATAACCTTACTGAGCCCACCTACAACTATACAAACACAATGCCACAAACACTCACCAGTAGCTGAAAAACTCTGGACAAATAATATAAAATATTATAATTCAAATATGAAATAATACTAGGCTACATTCCAAAGATATAGTCAGCTTTGCTGAACCTGTTTGTTCCAAAGGGCCCATTTTGTGTATTATGACAGATTTTTCATTCCAAGATCTCATTCATCTATGTAAATTTCAGTAGGTGTGCTTCAATACTGGAATCTAGGAAGTCTTGATTTATGTAGTCTGGTTATATTCTTTACTGAATAATTTCTAATGCCAAAATGTAATATAACTGCAATCCAATTGCTGATCCATAATTAATCACCAGAGACAAATGTCAAGAAATAATATAGACAAACCTATTGAGAAGCGATGCAGATTTAGCCCAGAAAAAGAGTATAACAACCAAAAGCAGTAGATTATTGGCGACGAACGCCAAGATGTTATATCCTCCTCTTTCAAATAGGAACCATAGGATGGTGGAACCCATTAGAACAACTCCTCCTCCATAAGAGTTCCTCCATAACAATATATCAGCAACTGCACCACCAAAATTCGCAACAACCGATTCAATTCACAGAATCGCATCAGGTACAAAAAGTATATCACAAATATCACGATCCGATTCCAATTATATCACAAAATGCATATATACATCTAATTGACCAAGGAAATAAAGGAATTGAATCATGTATCAGATTGACATGGATTGCAATCGAAGGATTATGTGTGTGATGAAATGAAAAGTGCAAAACAGAGAGAGACCTGGGCCGCCTCCGAGAGCGTCATGGACAGAAATCCGACCAAAATCGCCCATGGCGAGTAGGGTTTCTGACGAAGAAACCGACGGATACCAGGGAGAGAGGGAGAGAGAGAATATGGAGGGGGTGGCTTTGTAAATTTTATCAGACAAAGGAAACCAGTAGACTTTGGATCCGTAGTTTGGTTGGGTGTACTTTTTTTTCTTTTTCTTATAATAAAGTTACTAGTGTGTCACCCGTGCGTTGCGCGGTAGCAAAAAATATTTTAAATAAATACTTGTTCGAGTTGAGATAAAATGTAATTCTTCGGTTAATAAGTAATAAGATCCAAACTAAAATGATGAATGTATTTCCATAAGTGGTCATTTTCATATATTGATATCGTTTCTTGTTACGAAGAGTTTAAGATATATTGGTAATAATATAATTTGTTGTTATGCTTTAGAACTCAACGACGTGTCAAACAACCATATCACTATTGTTGTTATGAAAGATGCGACTAAAATTAGTCAATCTTATGAGTTGCAATAATTTGACATCCTCTTAAAATTACATGTTTTATAAAAAAAAATTCATCTTTTCACCTATATTGGATAATCAAACTCACCAAATTTCATATTTATACAAAACATTTATTCCTCGTTTGTTATAGTCACCAGGCCCGTTCCTTAGGGTGTTCGAAGGTGTTTTACCGCACAGGGCCTCCGAGTAATTTTTAATTTTTTACCTGTAATAATATTAGTATATAAATTAATGAATATAAACAATTAAATAAAGTAGAACATGGCGCATTTGCAAATGGCAAAGTATTGGGAAGTTGATGGCTGATACCCCGTGTCCCAAGTTTGAATCCTTGGATGGCTTAGTAATTTTTAGCTTTGTTTTATTACAATTTTTAAATTTTTTTTTTAATTCCAATTATAAATACGAGTTTCTAACAATTTTTCAATTCTTTTTTAAGGATAACTTAAATATATAAATTTTTTAAATTTGTCCCCTAATTTTTATTAATTAGATAATTAAATTATATAATATTTCTAGTAAGTTCTTTTATAATTTACTTTCCTATGTTTAAATTCTAAAATTATTAATTTTTATTTTTATTCTTTAATTTTGTTTTCATTGATCTTCATTGTTTTTTTTTTTTAAAGTTCTAGTTTTAAGAATTTAGACCATTTTTAATTTCAGTGTATGTTAAAGTAGAAGAAGAAAATAGAAAAAATAAAGACTTTTAAAATTTATTTTTTAGCAGAAAGGTATTTTGTTTTAATTGTTTCCAATAATAAGGTTAAATGTGTTATGATTTTAATAATATTAGAAGCGTACTCGCGCAATGCAGCGAGATAAATCACGATTTTAATGTTTCATTTTTTTTTGTCGATTTACAGTACGATTTTGGATGGTTTTGAGAAAAATGATAATGTTTTTTTATAAATTTGTTTAATTTATGCTCAATAATATAATGTTTTTTAGATAAAAAAATTAAGTATTTTGTAAGAATTCAATGATTATCTTATATATTTTAATGACATATAGAAAAAGTAACCAATTACATATATATTTAATAATATAATTAAAACAAATTTATAGTAATATAATATAATATAATATATTAATTAATAGTGATACATGTAAAGATTTTCATAAAAGGAAAGATCTGCACATACCAAATTGGCGGGTGTTAAAAGCCTGCAGTAGTAATATGTATCTTGTGCTTTGATACTTGTAAATTAAGAGATTCTTAAAATCTTGCATAAAATGATAGTACCTTGTGCCTAATAATTTGTATTTAAGAGTTTTTTTATCCGTGATTTATAATATAGTACATATATAGATAAATAATGTCCAAATAATTACTAAAATAGTATAATTGTTTAATATAGTGTTTTTAATGACAATAGATTAATGAAAGATTCTTGTTGATATGTGTTATCGTAATCACAATAATGATTGATCATTTTTATATAAAAGAGATTGTTATTTATACACTCTATTTCACTCACATACATGTTATTTCTTACAATCTAACTCTCTTACGGACACCTTGTAGGAGAAGTTATGAATTTTAAAAAACGCTAACATTTAAAAGAAACTATTAATTTTGAATACACACTAACATAATAGCAATAAAACTAAAATTTAGTATCGAGAAGAAGAAAAAATAAACAATTTGTTCAAAGTCAAATATGAGTTATTTGTCAATTTATTATCAAATAAACGTTGACATTTAGTAAAAATAATTTAATAAATAATTTTTTTTAAAAGTTAAGAACTCATCTAGTTTTTCTCACAGGGCCTCCAAAATATCAGGAACGGCCCTGATAGTCACCTAAAAATCTACTGTCTAGCATTCTCTCATCCATATGGGATGACTAAAACAACACATAATGCAAGATTTGGGAATACACAAATACTACAATACCAACTCAAATACCCTTGGTTGTTTCTTCTATACATATAAAGAAAGAAAGATAAAGATATAAGTATTTTTCTATTTTATATATAAAGATTTATGTAATATTTTATAAAATTTCTCTATTGAGAGGTTAGTTAAAAGAATATTTTTAGCCAAGTAAACATTTTAATCATCAAAGTCCTTTCTTATAACCATCCTCATTCTCAAATATAACATTTCTTAATCAATGTGGGATAACTAAAACAATACCACAATGCAATATTTAAGAACATTCAATTCTCACAATGCTACCTCAAATACCCTTGGTTGTTTCTTTTATATGTATAAAGATTGCAATAAGTTTTTTTTTACATGTAAACTAAAATGTATTATATTGACGTGATTAATCGTTATCTTCATTTTATTTATTTATATTGATTATAATCAATTTATTATTATACAAATAAAAATATACATATATTACATTCAAGTGTCATGTAAATCAAAATATAAATATTGATGGTAATTTCATTTGTATATTGAGTTTTTTAATATATTGATTATATTTCATTAATTGTTATGTAAACTAAAAAATAGAGTAAAATAAAATAAAATAAATAAATTTAGGTGTAACCAAAGAATTATATGAATAGTCTAACTAATTAAATGTTGTTATTAACGACATCAATAAAAAATGAAAATTTGAGAAAAAAGAAAATTAGGATTTAGATGCTTAGAAGATGTTACCTCATTGTTGGGTGGTTCTTCCTTTAATATATATATATATATAGGGTCAGGTTCACGTGAGACCAAACTGTTTCAGTGAGACCGCGTGAGACCAAACCTTAAAATATGAAACTTCACACCGAAACAGTGTGAAGGTAAAAAACATTCGAACCTTCATAATGTAATCACACTATGAAGGTAAAAAAACCTAAACCAAGTTAAAAAAAATCAAACATTCACAGATAAAAGACTGTGAAGGTATATCCGAACCTTCACAGTGAAGACGCTGTGAAGGTAAAAAAAAGGAACATTCACAGCGAAAAACACCGTAAACATAACATTTACGGTGTTTTCCCTATGAAAAGTTCGATTTTTTTTACATTCACAGTTTTTTGGTGTGAAGTTTCATACTTTAAAGCTTGGTCTCACCGGTCTCACGAAAACTGTTTGGTCTCACGCGAACTTAAGTCTATATATATATACACATGTAGGTTATTATGCACCCCTTTTACATGGTGCAACTCATGCAAACCTACTATCCACCACTCATTTTATTTTTAAAAAAACTAAAAATAAAATGAGTGATGGATAGAGGGGTTGCATAGGTTGCATCATGTAAATGAGTTACATTTGAACGCCCCTATATATATATATATATAAGATCCTTAATAAGTGTAAAATGTAAAAATTAAAGAATCATGGGTGGTTGTCTTGTGTCAATTCTTGATTATCAGTGTGACTAAAAACTCTAACCAACAAAATCATTTTACGAGAACAATAAAGTAGGTATTGCCATGTAGAAAGCCAATGAAACCTATTTAACCCTTCAATGTATCTACCATCCGCAAATAAACAACACTATGCTATACTTATTATATCATCACAAAGAGAATAAACTCCCCCTTTCCTTATGGTTCATAAATAAATTGCATACACACACACACACACACATATATATATATATATATATATATATATATATATGCACAAAGAAACAATGGAACTATGGAAGAACGTATGTCACGGGAGAAAACCGGTGTTGGAGCCATAGACTGGGCTGAAATGGTGGCTATTGCAGAGAGAGTGACGACGGCGAGAAGCCTTCTACAATCAATCACAACTCCATAAACCAAGATAGAGGATGTTGCACCCACGTCGGGAGAAGTAAAGGTGCATTTCAGAGGCATAGATTGGGATGAAATGATTACTGTTGAGCGGAGTAAAACCTTTTTTCACAGTGTTCCTAGTTTATGCCATTTCTAAAAATCGAAGGTGTGTAGGGTGATTGTTGAGGAAATATATGGATAGGAGATTTGAATCGTTTGTTTGGTGATTGAAGGATGGTGAGTAAATATTTATGATGGACAGGAGGATGGGAGAAAATGAAAAGTCTTCGATTAAACTTAAAACATAAATAACAATATGCAAAATTACCAAAAAGATCTCCAATTACAAGCAAACACACAATTTCATATAGGGGTTTTAATGCCTTTGTTTTATTTTAGAGAGGGTTTATAATGTGAAAAGGTAGATAAAGTTATGAATTTGAAAAGATGGTTTGTCCATCTATGCGGATAATTTATAAAAAATAGTGTAAATGGAGAAAAAAGAAAATGAGCAACCTGATGCACAGAGAAACCGCCACATCATATTGGGTGGTTTCTCTTTTAATATAGTATAAGATTATATTTCATAATTTGTTATAAAATCATATAATTGCAAGTTATACAAGTAAGAAGCAAGTTATGTTTGTTAAAGATATATTATTTTTGTCTTTCATTTTTGTCTTTTCTCTATAATTCAGGAATCTGTCCTTTTAGTATATCTTACTTTGTATATATATATATTTGGTTTTTTCTTGTTTGAGATAGTTCGACATATCAATATAGTGAACCTTTGGCTCCAAGCTTCATCTCTATTATCATCAATGGTTAATCAAATATGATTCAAATCATAATATGGTATCAGAGCTTAAGGTTTGCCCCTCTATTTGTGTTCTTATTTCTAGCATATTCAATCATTCAAAACATAAATTATGTGTTCTTGCAAAATGATTTATTCATGATTACTATCTCAATTCTGAATGATCAGTGTAGTTGCTATCATCCTAAATCGATAGTAATCTAAACCTAATCACATCTCTTTTGTCTAAACCCTAGCCAAAATAGAATTATGAAACCCTAACTTGTGTCTAACGGGACTTAAACAGACTCAGACTCTGCCTTATGTGTTATTCTATCTTTGCATCTATCTATCCTGCCCAAAATTAATATTTGGTTCTGCCTTCTTTGTTCTTCTATCTTTGAAATTTGTCTGTCCTATCCAAATTAATTTTTGGTTCTGATCAGCCCCATACCAGCCCTTCTTTGATTCTGCCTTTATCTTCAAAATGTCAAACATTATTATAATTCACAATAAACTTATATTTGTTGTTCTCAATGGAAATAATTATATTCTCTGGAAGCATCATATTGCAATCCATTTGAAATCAAATGGATTATATAGTTATGTTACTGGATTATCTACAGCCCTAACCAAAGAGAATAATGAGTCAGATATAGCTTTTACAAAGAGATCCAATGATTGGGATATCAAGAATGCAAAAATTATGGGATTCTTTAATGCTTCGACTACAACGGAAATCCACCAACAATTTCTTGGTTATACCACAGGAAAAGAAGTGTGGGACTTTCTTGCCGATAGGTTCACCTCAACAGGTCTATCTCATCAGTATCAATTGTGGTTAGCTTTTCAGAGTAAGCGTCAACAACCAAATCAGTCTATTAGCTCTTTCATATATGAGATGCAAGTTATCAGGGAACAACAAATTTAGTTGTTCCATAGATTGTTGATGACACTGCTAAGAAATTTCAAGCTTACTTCACTCGACTACACTTGATTACAATTCTCATGACCCTCGCAGACAAGTTTGAGAATGTTCGGGCATCTCTTCTTCACAAGCATCCTCTTCACACATTGAATGAGGCTATCACAGAGCTAATAAGTGAAGAGACCATAATGAATTCATTTCCAGATACGACTCCCCATGTTTCAGTTGCGGGTTCAAGAGGCAACCGTACTTTTAGTTATGCGAATGCTGCAACAAAATGGAACAACCGCAGTTCCAATGATACGATGTGCACCTTTTGTTACTCATCTTCTCATATTCTTCTCAATTGTCCAATATGTTACTGTAGATGGTGTAATGTCAAATACCCAAAGCACTATCGATCATATTGTTCCAAACATCCTAGACATGGTACCTCTAGTTCTCACAGGCAACAACAGTCTTGATCAAGACCGATTGCTGGCTCTATCACCTATGATGTTCCTACCCATGTGCCTCACTCACAAGCCACATCTACCTCACCTTCCAACAATGACCTCATTGATCTAATGAAGCGTAATGAGGAGATAATGGCTTAACTCATGGTCGGTTCCATGGGTACAAATGATATGACATCTACTTCAGGTAACGTTTGGCTATTTGATTCAGGATGTTGCAACCATATGACACCACATTCAGATTCCTTTGTCAACAAACAACCACCACGATCTCTTCATTCAGTCTCAACTGTTGATGGCACTCGCCTTCCTGTATCATTTAGTGGACATGTGTCTACTTCCCAACTATACTTACCTAATACAGTTCACATTCCTAATATCTCTCAGCCTTATATCTGTAAGCCAACTATGTGTTACCTGTCTAATAGTTACGCTTTCTTCTTCTGGTTGTGTTATGCAGGATCCAAAGACCATGGAGACTCTTGGAATAGGCCATAAAGTTGGTTGGATGTTTGAGATGATCTACCTTCGCCTACCTAAACCTTCATCATCTACTATTGTTGTTTTAGTTCCCATTCTTTCATCTTATGAAACATGGATGCTCGTTTGGGTCATATGTCGGCTACATAACTATTTCTTTTTGGCAAATTTTCGATTGTTAGGCACTATGAAACCCGAAACACTTTCATGTTTATCTTGTAAAATTGGGAAACATCATATTTTACCTTTTGATATTAATGAATCCAAGTTTGTTGATGCTTTTAATCTTATTCATTTTGATGTGTGGGGACCGACACCAGTTCACTCTATGGGTGGTGCTCGGTATTTTGTAATTTTCATTCATGATCATACTCGTTTTAGATGGATTTATCTTATGAATTATAGATCAGAATTACCAGATATTTATATGAGCTTTGCTCGCATGATTCACTCAACTATCCAAGGTCATAAAGGTTCTTAGGGCTGACAATGCTATGGAATACAATGCATCTTATCTTCTTTATTTTCTTCACCAACAAGGTACTATACCTCAGTATTCATGTCCAGATACATCTCAACAAAATGGTCGTGTCGAACGAAAACACAGGCACATCCTTGACACTGTTCGTACTCTTCTCATTTATGCCCAATATCCTGAACGTTTTTGGGGTGAAGCTGCCTTCACTGCCGTCTACACCATAAATCGTCCTCCAACTCTCATTCTTCAACACAAGTCACCCTATGAGTCCCTATATCGTACAACCCCTGCTTAAGATCTTCTCAATGTTTGGGGGCGTGCCTGCTTTGTTATGCTTCAACCTTATAAATGCTCAAAATTGGAGCCTCGTGCTCACCTATGTTGTTTTCTTGGTTATGGGATTGATCACAAAGGGGTTTCGATGTTGGGATCTGATATCCAAACGTCTTCGAATTTCTCAACAAGTCACATTCTGGGAACACAAAATGTTCTCATCCATTTCCATGTTCCACTTTCAACCACTTTTCCTTTTTTCACTGATGCTTCAATCTCTCTTGATTTACATGATGCTGACGTCACAACAATTGAATCTTCATCTCTTATTGATCTTCCTCCCTCACCATCTTATGATGATCACTCAACATCTGCTCCATCTCCACCACCTCTTCTTGAGCCATCCATCGACCCAATGGATCCAAGCACTCCCACACCATAACATCGTCGGTCTAATCGGGTAAGACACATTACTTCTCACTTACATGACTATCAATGTTATGCCACCCTCATATCTCATCATGAACTTTCTTCTTATACGAAAACTTCTACTAACCATCTCTAGCAGCAAGCAATAAATGAAGAGCTTCAAGCTCTTGATTGTGCTCAAACATGGGATTTAGTTCTTCTCCCAACAGGAAAATCTATTATCTGTTGCAAATGGATTTACAAAATAAAGACCTGGTCTGATGGTTCAATTGATTGATACAAAGCCAGACTAGTTGCTAAATGATTTAATCAAGAATATGGTAATGTTTACGAGGAAACTTTTGCACCTGCAGCTCGGGTTACAACGTAAGAAGTCTACTTGCCATTGTTGCCATTCAAAATTGGTTTCTTTGTCACATGGATGTCAAAAATGATTTCCTCAACGACGATCTTTCTAAGGAAGTTTACATGAAACCACCTTGAGGGATCTTTCATCTAAAGGGTTCGGTATGTAGGTTACGCAAGGCCCTCTATGGTCTCAAGCAGGCACCGCGTGCTTGGTTAGAGAAGTTCAGCAATACTATTCTTTCCTTGGTATTCTCCTTTAGTGAAAATGACTCTAGACTATTTACTCGTACAACTGAGACAGGAACCATTCTTCTATCGTTGTATGTTGATGACATGATCATCACTGGCAGTTACATTGCATGTATTGTTCACCTCAAACAGTCTCTCAGTTCATGTTTTGAGATGAAATATGTTACCCACCTACACTATTTTCTTGGCCTTGAGGTCCTCTACGACTCATCAGGCATCTATTTGTGCCAAGCAAAATACATTTCAGATATTTTATCTCGTGCTGACATTTCTGATAGTAAGACTGCATCTATACCTCTTGAGAACAACCTTGCTCCTGGTGCTGGACCTCCCCTTCGTGATCCTAATCGATACCGTCAAGTTGCTGGGTACCTTACTATGACATGAGTATATATTGCCTATGTTGTTCAAGTTGTGAGTCAATTCATGGCTGCTTCTTTCTCAGATCACTATGGAGTTGTACTTCGTATCATTCAGTACCTCAAATGTAATATGTTCCATGTAACACCCTAAAAATAGGGACCAATTAAAACCTGAATATTAATGGAAGATAAATAAACTAACATAAAGAGTTGACCCAAAAGGGGGAAATAGTATAACGCTTACACAACAAACCACTAAAGAGATACGACTCAACAGCATACTAATCAAAACATATGAGGGCTTAGATTAAAGACGGGTGTTGCTATCTCATTTCAAAAAGAATGCCAACTTAAAAATCCAAAAGTGTACGCCTTTGCTATACTCCACTAAAAATTATATTTCCTCATTCCGACTCCTCGCTCAAACCCGAGAAATCCCACCGCTAGATTGATCTGTTATACATGTCATTTTTAAGAAGAAGTGTTAGGCTAAAGCCTAGTGAGAACAACAAATATACTTATTAAAAGTAGAAATAAATGGGTTAGAAAGTAAAGCGGAAAATTATTATATTTATTTTAGGAGAAGATCCAATGTTTACCCACTACCTCAAGTGTTGACGGGGGAGACCCACGTGTCCCAATCAACGACGTAATACAAAAGTAAGTCACATGATATGTTAACAAATCAAACGCATGCATTATAAACAGATGGACTTCAAGCTCAACTCCTCTAAGTCTATTGCTTGTGAAGTTCCCCAATTTCAACCTCTCTAGATCTATACATTAGGGTATTTCCAATCCAATAAAACAAACAAGCACATTGGAATTACACCTTACCACTCATGGGACAATGCCCGACCATACGGGTCCACATCTTACTTACCATGAGGCCCAATGCCTAATTCGTGCTAAAATAAGGGAAATTATTGTCCCATCATTATTCACAAATACTCAAGTGCCTATGGATCCATTACACTCATACCAAGTAAGACAACGAGCCCAACATACGGAAATCAATATCCCAATCATAATAACCAAGATTAGACTTAATTCCATACCCATAAGTAAGTATTCTACATTATAATACTTTGGTTTACAAATTTAATATTTGGCCACAATTCTCATAAATCTCAAGATACTGTTTTAATCATTATTTCCATCAATGAAGACCCATATTTACAAAGTTCATAACAAAATCATCATGTATTTCAAAACCCTAGTTTGTGACCTAAAATCATCAAACTCACCAAATAAGTAGGGTGAAAACCCCACATTCTTAGATGCACAAACAACTCTTATATACCATGTATTTCATCTTTACAAGTATTTTCATCCAAGCAAAACCTTAAAATCTCCAAAAACAAATTTTAGGTTAAAAACCATCAATCCAAGAATTAATAATAGGGGAGATGTTTAGAAGGTCAAAATACAAAGGTTTGATATGTATAAAGTTTTTAAAAGGATGGATGAACTCACCTTGTAGGTTAAATAAATAAACCTAGGTAGTGGATGGACTTGAGAGAGAGAGACAAGAAGGAATACTTGAAGCTTGGTCACTAGGTTTCTTCAATAAATGCCAACAATCCATACACCAACCATATGATTCTCACTTAATGGGTTCTCTTATTGGTGATGAACGAAGAGAGAAGAGAAACCTACCTTTCCTCCAAGAAAATCCCACCCAACAAGTTAAAGAATGAGAAATGGAAGTAAAAAGTCAGATTTGGGGGTATTAAATATCACAATCGCTGGAATAGTCGCACCACCCCCAACCCCCACGGTACACTTCTTGCGATAGTCCCCTGCGAGAGTGACAAAGTGTCACAATCACGGGCACTGTCGCTGACATGCCCC
Source organism: Arctium minus (assembly GCA_954870635.1). NCBI lineage: Eukaryota > Viridiplantae > Streptophyta > Magnoliopsida > Asterales > Asteraceae > Arctium > Arctium minus. The sequence goes on along the minus strand of OX941080.1, from coordinate 35,338,115 downwards.
AGCCTGCAGTACACTTTTTGCGATTATTCCCCACGAGAGTGACAATGTGTCACAATCACGAGCTTAATCGCCGGTGTGGTACTGAGCCTCATTTCGTGGAGTTTTTCTTCCCGTAAGCTTTCAATGCACGTGTTTGGAATCCAACCAACTCACCACAACTTTACGTTTTCCACATAGCAAGATTAAATGCACTAATATACGCTTATCTACAAATAAGAGTCAACAAGGTAATCTAAAACGTACCCAAAATTCCGGGTGTTACAATCCTCCCCAATTTGGAGACGATTTCATCCTCGAAATCTTTGCTAAGAGAATAGGTGTGGATTTTCTGCTTCATATCCTCTTCATCCTCCCACGTCATGTTGACCCCGCAATGATGCTTCCATTGCACTTTGACCATTGTGACCTCCTTATGACGAAGTTTCTTCGTCTTTTTCTCCAAAATCGCGTCAGGTTCCTCAACACAACGGTTTCCTTCGTCTACTCTAATTTCCGAGAGGGGGATGACACATTCTTCTTCCTCTAGACACTTACGAATGTAACAAACGTGGAATGTGTTGTGAATTCCACTCATTTCCAGGGGAAGGTTTAACTAGTAGGCTTGGAGCCCTACGCGCTTGATCACGGTAAACATTCCAAGGAAACAAGGACTCAATTTCCCTCGCTTTTCGAATCATATGATGCCTTCCCATGGGGATACCTTCAACATTACGCAATCTCCCACCTGGAATTCCATCGGTCGCCTTTTCTTGTCGGCATAACTCTTTTTACGATCTTGGGACGCCTTCAATCATTCTCGAATGCCCTTAACCTTATCGGTCGTTTCTTGAATGATTTCGGGGCCGACAAACTGCTTTTCACCCGCCTCGAGCCAGCACACGGGTGTTCTACACTTCCGCCCGTATAAAGCTTCGAACGACGCCATACCAATACTAGAGTGTTATATATTGTTGTATGCGAACTCCACCAAAGGTAGGTGCGAGTCCCAACTACCCCTGCAGTCAATCACACAAGACCTTAACATGTTTTCAAGTGTTTGAATCGTTCGTTCGCTTTGGCCGTCGGTTTGGGGGTGGTAGGTCGTACTCAATTTCACCCTTGTACCCAAATCCTTTTGCAGGTCATCCCAAAAGTGTGACGTAAACCAACTATCGCGATCTTACACGATGAACAAAGGCACATTGTGACAAGATATCACCTTATCAATGTACAACTTCACGAGTTTGTCCATTGACAATGTTTCCCGCATAGCCAAAAAATAGGCGCTCTTGGTCAACCGGTCAACGATCACCCAAATTATATCGCAACCTCTTAAGGTTTTCGGAAACTTCATCACAAAGTCCATGGTAATATGTTCCCATTTCCACTCAGGGAATTCTAGATATTAAAGGCTTCCATACGGTCGTTGGTGCTCGACTTTCACTTATAGGCAAGTCAAACAACGCTCCACGTAACGTGCCACATCTAACATCATAACTAGCAACCAGTAATGTGTTTCAAGTCTCTGTACATCTTCGTGCTTCCCTGATGAATGGAATACTTGGACTTATGGGCGTCTTAGAGAAGGAGTTCCCAATTGCTCCCAATTTTGGGCACCCAAATTCGCTCATTGAACAACTTCACTCCACGGCTATCCTCCGTCAAGAGTAGTTGTTGTTTCGTCATTACCTCATCCTTGAGGTTCTCCTCTAATAAAGCCTCAGGTTTAGACATTTTGATTCGCTCAATGAGGCTTGATACCAACTCAATTCTTGAAAGGGTAGCTCGAATGCTTCCGCCATACTTCTTTCGGCTCAAACCATCGACCACCACGTTGGCTTTACCAGGATGGTAAAACAACTCACAATCGTAATCCTTAAGGAGTTCAAGCCACCTCCTTTGCCTCATGTTCAATTATTTATGGTCAAAGACGTACTTTAAGCTATTGTGGTCCGTGTAGAGGGTGCACTTCGTGCCGTAGAGATGGTGTCGCCAAAGTTTCAAGGCGAACACTACCGCCGCTAGCTCCAAATCACGAGTCAGATAATTCTTCTCATGCACCTTGAGTTGTCTTGACACGTAGGAAATCACCTTGCCCCTTTGCATTAACACACAACCCAACCCGGATTTAGATGCGTCACTAAAGACCACAAAATCTTCGGTCCCTTTGGGTAAGGATAGAATGGGTGCTTCACAAATCTTCTTCTGAAGGGTTCGGAAAGATTTCTCTTAGGTGTCGGTCCACACAAACTTCACATTCTTCCTCGTGAGGGTCGTTAAGGAAGAAGCGATCTTTGAGAAATCTTGGATGAATCTCCGATAGTAGCCTACAAAGCACAAGAAGCTTCGAATTTCAGACGGACTCTTGTGAGGTTTCCAATTCATTATAGCTTCGATTTTCGATGGATCCACCTTCACCCCTCTTTGGTGACCACATGGCCTAAGACTTGCACTTCTTGAAGCCAGAAGTCACACTTCTTGAAGCACTTCTAAGACTTCTCGGAGGTGTTTCTCGTGCTCTGCCTCATCCGTGGAGTACACGAGTATGTCATCAATGAACAATATTACCGACCTATCAAGGAATGGTCGGAAAACTCGGTTCATCAAGTCCATGAACACCTCCGGTGCATTAGTCAACCCAAACGACATTACCAATAACTCGTAATGGTCATACCTCGTTCTGAAAGACGTCTTTGGAATATCATACTCTTTCACCTTCACTTGATGGTAGCCATACCGCAAATCAATTTTGGAAAAACATCCTGCCCCTGGGAGTTGATCAAACAAGTCATCGATCCTCGGAAGGGGGTATTTGTTCTTCATGATCGCCTTGTTAAGCTCTCTATAGTCTATACACATCCTCATTGTGCCATCCTTCTTCTTCACAAATAACACCGGTGCTCCCCAAGGCAACGAGCTCGGTCTCACAAACCCCTTTTCTAGAAGATCTTGAAGTTGTGCCATCATTTCTTGCATTTCGGACGAAGCTAGATGGTAGGGATCTCTAGCAATGGGAGTTTCCATTGGCACCAAGTCTATTTTGAACTCCACTTGGCGATCAAGTGGCAAACTCGGAAAGTCGTCCAGAAATATGTCGAGAAATTCATTTACCACCTTCACATCTTCTAGCTTCCTCCTCTCTGGTTTGGCATTGATCACGTAAGCTAAATAAGACGAGCATCTCTTAACCATGCACTTGCGTGCTTTGGCCATGCTGATGATGGCCACCTCTCTTTTCCTCTTCTCACCATAGACAATCACCATTTCATTGGTCGAGGTAGGGAGTCGAATCAACTTCTTGGAGCTTACAATCTTGGCGCGATTCTCCGCTAGCCAGTCCATTCCGACCACTATGTTGAATCCACCAATCAACATGGGCATCAAGTCGATCGAAAACCCTTTTCCTTTCAATCTCAATGTTACACCCCTTCAATACGTCATCAGGGCCGTTCCTAAGGATTTTGATGCCCTGGGCGAAGATGTTAAAAAAATGCCCCTATACGGCTATACGGTTTTAAGTAAATGAAACGACAAAATATACGATTTTTTAAAGGGTTTGGAACCTAGTCAAACTAGGCGGCTCATCCATACGCCAATTTTTATTAATTAAAATAAAAAGTACAAAAGGGGGGATATAAAACCAAAACCCCAAATTACAAAATATAAACCTACATCACCTAAAATGATGTCTTCATGCATTTCTTGAAGCAAAAATATCAATCAATTTTTCATATTCGACATTCGCTAAAAATTTACTTTCAATACTCAAAATTGCTAACCCGTTTAGTCTTTCTTGACTCATGGTAGACCGTAGATACGACTTCAATAACTTTAACTTTGAAAAACTACTTTCCGTAGACTCTACCGTGACGGGTAAAGTCAGCAAAATCCTATACGCAAGCAACACATTTGGAAACATATCCATCAGGGGGCAAAATCAGCGGACCAGCCTTACCAAAGGTAAACCGTAAACTTATCGACCCTAATACCGAAACCAAGAACATGATCAAATAAATCAAACACTCTAACATAACTAGAAGAAACCAAACATTCCAGTAGTAAATTAAAGGAAACAAGAGAAAGAAACCGATAAAACCAAACTTGAAAAAAATCAATGGCTTCGTTGGAGAGGTTCTCTTCAGCACAAACCGATAAAACCAAACTTGAAAAAACTTTACACTGAGCGTAAATATCAGAAGACGTAGTGAATATCGACTTTGAAGTGATGAGAGATTTAATTAAATTTTTGGCAGTTTGGATTTGGCCTTGTTGAACTAGTATGTGAAGCTTTCTAAGTTGTTGTTCTGCATCATCAGATTCTACAACACCATTCTAAGACTAGGTTTTTTTTCCCAAATTTAATAAACACCATGAAATTGATTATCACATTCACAGTAACTACACAAGAAATTGTAAATTGGAATTGGAAATACAATGAATTTAGAGTTTAGAAATAAAAAGCATACCTGGGACAGTGGGAGATTTGAGAAGAAAATCAAGAAATCTGAAATCGCTATTGGTGACAGAAGCACAGACGCACAGATTGAGAAGAAGTGAAGAACAGACAATGAAAGATTAAGTTTTGAGAAGAAATCGCAATAGGTGGTGATTGGTGAGGCTGTGAATCGGTTGACGGTCGTATACTGGTATATATATATATATACATATATATAGTCGCCGATTGCAATCGGCTTATTGGCTTCATTACCGTTAAACGCTGACACTAATCGGCAATCGACCCCTCTGGAAGTGGAACGCCGCTTTGAAAATTGGAAGAGTAGATCAATTGGAAGAGTCAATCAATTGAAAATTGGAACGTACTTTTTTCATTCTCCAGAGTCTAGTTATCCAACCGTGGGCTTGATCTTTGAAAAAAAAAACCCTACCAAATATGAAATATACACCATGGTTTTTATATTTTTTCAGCCCAAACCTAAATTTTTAGACCTATACTAATAATATATAAAAATTTGATGCCCCTATGGACTTTGATGCCCTGTGCGTCCGCACGGGCTGCACGGCCCCAGGGCCGGGCCTGTACGTCATGGACTAACACTTGACCACCATTTGCTATTTCTACTACTAACGCATCGTTTAAGCTAGTAGTGGGCATGGAAAGTTTTTGGCAAAAAGCATCCGACACGAAAGAAAAACTTGCACCTGAGTCAAACAACACACGTGCAGGTACGGAGTTTAGGACAAACTTACCCGATACCACGTCGGTCAATGCCCTCGCTTCTTCAGTCATCATTTAGAACGCTCTCCTCGGCACTCTCAGAGGATCCACTTTCTTTCCACCGTTCCCCCCACTTTCAGCTTCGGGCACTCAGCTCTAACGTTCCCCGACTCTTTGCATTCAAAACATATTTGTCCCTCGATGGGACAGTCTCTGAAGGAGTGTCCAGCCTTGCCACACTTGTAGCAATTCTCGGGGACAAAGTTGCAAGGTCCAAGATGCTTGCTTCGGCATTTGGAACACCACCTAGCCTCACGCCTAGGATCGGTTCCCCAATGGTTGTTGTTGAACGGTCTCTGCTTCTTTTAGGAAACTAAGCTCCCCTCCCATTTTATCTTCTCTAAAACTCCTATTTATTCTTTGCCCTGATTTTGGGCATCCTTTATAGTTGAGCTTCCTCGATCGCCTCACGAAGACTAGAGGCTTTGGACACACATACCATGTTCATCATGTCTGATGGAAGGTCCTTGATGTATGCCTTGATCTTTTCCTTCTCAGTTGGGACCAGATGCCCCACCAATCCAAGTCTATCCATGAATTGTCGGTTGTACTCTTTTATCGATAAGTTCCCTTTCTTCAAGCTTCAGAATTATTCCTCTATTCGATCCATGACTCTCTCGTTGCAGTATTCTTCCAACACTTTCTTCTTGAAAGTTGCCCAACTTAGCTTGGCCAAAATCGAGGCCTCAAGAGATGTGGAGTAAACATTCCACCAGGTGAGGGTCGCCCCTCTTAACATTTGAGAGCCGAAAGTTGCCTTTTCCATTTCCCGGATCCAGTTCATGCAGAACCAGATCGTCTGAGCCCTTGACTCGGGTGGTCGGAAACTAAGAAAGTTCTTGAAAGAGAAAGCTTTTCCCGTCTGCCTCGTGTCCACAGTTGCTAGACCGTCAGTGGGGATCTCATTTTTGGTGCCCCGAATCCCGCCACCACGATGTTCTCAGCAACCGTCTCATGCCTACGGTTGTTGGTATCCCTGTCCTCCAACAACTTCAGAAAAAGCTCTTGTTGCTGGGCCATGGCCTTATTCATAGCCATCATCATCCGGTCCATCATTCTTGTCTCCGTTGTTAACGCCTCTATGATGGGTTTAGATGTTTTCGGATTGCGTTGCGGTATACGCTCGATTCTTCCCCCCAACACATTATCTAAAGGCAGAGGCACTTCCGCCATAGTCACCCGCGGTTGATCGGCCATGGATGTCGTTGCTTCATGGCCCTCCAGCCTATTCTGAGTAGTAACCATTATAGCCTATCACACACATCGAGAATGGAGGTAAAAGATAGGCTATAAGAATTAAACATAAGGAAACGTACTACTACATTCATTAATCATCATAACAACAGTAATCTAAGCATGCTTACGTAACAATATATTCAAAATAGCAGTAGCTAATTGAAATTATGAACATACTACACATAAGAATTCTCGTTACCACTGTCACATCTCTCAATTCGTGCAATTTCGTCGACTCTAAGAATATCCTACCTTAAGAGTTCTACCCAATCTCACAATTCATAGCTTAATCGTTCTTAGTTTAAGTATAAGAATCTTACATTCATACCTAGTTCACTTAAACTATCGCTCTGATACCAACTTGTAACACCCTAAAAATAGGGGCCAATTTAAACCTGAATATGAATGGAAGATAAATAAACTAACATAAATAGTTCACCTAAAAAAGGGGAAATAGTATAGCATTTACACAATAAACCACTAAGGAGATACAACTCAATAACCTACTAATCTAAACATACGAGGGCTTAAATTAAAGACGGGTGTTGCTATCTCATTTCCAAAAGAATGCCAACTTAAAATTGTAAAATTGTATGTATTTGCTATACTCCACCAAAAATGCTATTTCCTCATTCTGACTCATCGCTTAAACCCGAGAAATCCTACCGCTAGATTGACCTGTTATACATGTCATTTTTAAGAAGTGTTAGGCTAAAGCCTAGTGAGAACAACAATTATACTTATTAAAAGTAGAAATAAATGGGTTAGAAAGTAAAGAGGAAAATTATTATATTTATTTTAGGAGAAGACCCAATGTTTACCCACTACCTCCAGCGTTGACAGCGTTGACGGCGGAGACCCACGTGTCACAATCAGAGACGTAATACAAAAGTAAGTCACATGATATGTTAACAAATGAAATGCATGCATTATAAACAGATGGACTTCAAGATCAACTCCTCTAAGTCTATTGCTTGTGAAGTTCCTCAATTTCAACCTCTCTAGATCTATACATTGGGGTATTTCCAATCCAATAAAACAAACGAGCACATTGGAATTACAACTTACCACTCATAAGACAATGCTCGACCATACGGGCCCACATCTTACTTACCATGAGGCTCGTTGCCTAATCCGTGCTAAAATGAGGGAAACTATCATCCCATCATTATTCATAAAGACTCAAGTGCCTATGGATCCATTACACTCATACCAAGTAAGACAACGAGCCCAACATATCCAAATCAATATCCAAATCACAATAACCAAGATTAGAATCAAATCCATACCCATAGGTAAGTATTCCACATCATAATACTTCGGTATACAAATTTATTATTTGGCCACAATTCTCATCAATCTCAAGATACTGCATTATTTCCATCAATGAAGACCCATATCTACAAAGTTCATAACAAAATCATCATGTATTTCAAAACCCTAGTTTGTGACCTAAAATCATCAAACTCACCAAATAAGTAGGTTGAAATCCCCACATTCTTAGATGACACAAACAACTCTTATATACCATGTATTTCGTCTTTACAAGTATCTTTATCCAAGCAAAACCTTAAAATCTTCAAAAGCAAATTTTAGGTTAAAACCCATCAATTCAAGAATTTATTATAAGGGAGATGTTTAGAAGGTCAAAATACAAAGGTTTGACATGTATAAAGTTTTTAAAAGGATGGATGAACTCACCTTGTAGATTAAATAAATAAACCCTAGGTAGTGGATGGACTTGAGAGAGGGAGAGAAGAAGGAATAGTTGAACCTTGATCACTAGGTTTCTTCAATAAAATGGCAATAATACCTACACCAACCACATGATTATCACTTAATGGGTTCTCTTATTGGTAATGAAGGAAGAGAGAAGAGAAACCTATCTTTCCTCTAAGAAAATCGCACCCAACAAGCTAAAGAATGAGAAATGGAAGTTAAAAGTCGGATTTGGGAGTATTAAATGGTCTGGGCCCGACCGCGATAGTGTTCGGCGATTGTGACAAATGTCACAATCGTTGCATAGTCGCACCACCCCCAACCCCCACAACACACTTCTTGCGGTAGTGCCCCGCGAGAGTGCCAGAGTGTCACGATCACGGGCACTATCGATGACATGCCCATTCCGCGGTACACTTTTCGCGGTTATGCTCCGCGAGAGTGACAAGGTGTCACAATCGCGGGCATAATCGCCGGTGTGGTACCAACCAACTCCCGAAATCTTTCGATGCATGGGTTTGGGATCCAACCAACTCCCCACAACTTTACGGTTTCCCACATAGCAAGATTAAATGCACTAATGTACGCTTATCTACAAATAAGAGTAAACAAGGTAATCTAAAACGTGCCCAAAATTCTGGGTGTTATATTCCATGGGTTATTCTTATATGCCAATTCTTCTATGATTCTCAAAGGTTATTTGGATGTTGATTGGAATTGTGACTTGAATGATCGTTGCTCTACTACCGGCTTTTGCTTCTTCCTTGGTGATTCCATTATTTCCAGGCATTGCAAGAAACAGCCCTTGACATCAAGACCGACACCAAATCTGAATATCGTGCCTTGGTTGATACTTCTCAAGAGTTAATTTGGCTATGTTGGCTTCTCGCTGATATGGGTGTTACCCAACCTTCTTCCACTACTCTCTGTTAATCGAAGTGCCATCGAAATTGCTCCCAATAATGTTTTTTTATGAGCAAACTAAACGTATTGAGTTTGATTGTCACTTTATAAGGCAATATGTAGTGTGCAAAACAATCCAACTTATTCATATCCTTACATCTGTTCAACCGACTGACATCTTCACCAAAGCTCATCTTCTGGGACGTTTTCTTAATCTAGTCTCAAACTCAATCTCGCTCATTCTTCCCAATCTTGAGTTTGAGGGTCGGTGTTAAAGATATATTATTTTAGTTCTTCCTTTTTGTCTTTTCCCAATAGTTTAGGGATCTATTGTGCCTTTTAATATATCTTACTTTGTATATACCTGTGGTTTCTTCTTGTTTGAGATAGTTCGACAGATCAATATAGTGAACATTTGGCTCCAAGCTTCATCTCTATTATCATCAATGGTTAATCAAATCTGATACATATCATAATAATATTAAAAATATAAACTAAATTTATATAAGTATTTTGGAAATTATATTTAAAAATCGTTTAGTTTGTAGGATTGGATAAGATTTGGAATTCAATTTCATTTCAATCCTATGTTTGGTTTGAATGATTGTTGGATTTAAAATCCTTGGAGTTTATTGAAATCCCACAAACATGGGATTTAGAAATCTCATGGGGGTTGTTTTTTCGTAGGATTTGGTAAAATCTGTGTGTAATAATATTTTAAAATATGTTGAAAACATTTGTTTTATAACAATTAATAAAAAAAATAATTTTAATTATTTTTATAATTATTTATAGTTTGTTTTTATAAATTATTTATAAAGAACTAAATTAAATTTCATTTCAAATCTTACAAACCAAACACACCAAATATTCCAATTCCTTCCACGCAATCCGACTCCCTAAAAACTATTCCATCAAACCAAACGCTCCCTTAGGGATCGTTTACTAAACACTCACCGTATCAACATGACAAGGGCTGAAAATGTTACCCGATAAGAGGCAAGAAAATGAACGAGCGTCTTACCCAGTAAGTAAGGGTAATGATTTTTTACCGACAACATTTACTAGGTTAGATTGTTGCATACAGTGCCATTTTTAATGCCCAATAATCTTATCTGCCAATTTTATTAATTACTTGCTAGCTAATAATATTTGAATATGTTAATTACTCTAAAAATTTATCAAGTAAAAATATTAGCCCAATATTGAAGTCAAAGTTGCAACAATATTAACATCACTTTTACATTTGAAAATGTCCTAGGCTAGTTATCATTTTTCAATCTTTTTCTTCTAATTTTTTTTGAGACCGTGACAGGTGTTGAGTCCGGCAAATAATTAAATTATTATTGAAGCATAATACCTCTATTTCACAATGAATTGTGATAGCGATAAGTAGGGTCGTCTCCTCAGGGACTCCGTGTCAACTGTAACTACAAGACGATGTCATATGCAGGTTATTTGAAACAGTAAATAAAAGTGGGGGGGGGGGTTGGATGGTTGATAATTAAACTAAGCATGAAAATAAAATAAGACAATTAACGATAAATAAACAAGTTCTAGTGATGAGTAATAATGTTGATTGGACCGTGCATCATTGACTTGTACTTCACTAGGATTTTCTCAATTTAATTCTAGAATAGTTATAAGTATTGATACGCACCAACACCCTGCTTATCCTTAAACTAACTAGCATGAGAAGCTCTATACATAGCACCTAACCGATTAATCAAGTTTAGATACGCACCTAAACTCGACTACCGATTGCATTAAAAACTGATAAGCACTATTCTTAGCCACCGATCGGAAGCCGACCATTTAGACTAGATTATACAAACCACAACATCAAACGATTAATCTAACTATCAACCGAGATGTCACTTGTTACTTATCAAAGTTTGGAACAATTACGGATTTCTAACTTTGAATAACAAATCAAAATCAGATTAGAAAAATTGAGGGTGCCTACTCAAATTAACAATCCAAAATTGGTAAATCAAAATAAACAAATTTGCATAAAGGGAAATTAAAAGATAATAAACATTCAACAAGTCTCAACACAATCAAAATCGCCGAAGTTTACGTACTCATCACTAGGAACGGGAATTAACTACTCATAACTAAAACCTAAATCTTACAAGGATTGAAAATATGGAAATGGTGAAGAACCCTAGAAGGAACTCCAAAATTGTCTCCAAGAAAAGCTCATGGTCCGTACTTCTTGTCGCCTTCCAATCGATCTCCCCCCATTGCAACAGTTTTAGAATTGATTTTATACCTCCTCTTGTGAAACCATTCGAAAGTGTGCAAAACACGTGATCTGGGGGTCGTCGGCGACTTTGAACGTGGTTCAACCTGCTCAAAAAGTCGCCCATCTGAAATTGGGGTCCAACATAGTAACTAACGCGGGTTGGGGGGTATGGACGCCAGAAAAGTCACGGGTGTTGTCTTGGATCGAATCGTGAAAACTTTTGGGTCTGGATTCTTTTTCTCGTCTCTGGTTACTGCCAAAAGAAAAGGCAAAACAAAGTCAAAATAAAAACCTAGATTAAGTTAGAGTCGTGGTTTTTTTCTAGCAACGTTTGATTTTCTATGCCCTATCCAAGACTAATTTGAGAAGTATGCCCACACCACCCTTTAACAACTATGCACTTGTTGAATAGACATTTGAGAAATATACCCAACATTGTAAATCTTCGAAATGTATGCTTTATTTTACTTAAATCCATCCTTTTTGCATCTATCAATAACTAAGATTAATGGACGCTATTAGCTACTATATTATGATGAAATGTAAGGGATTTGATATATAAATATGAGTTCAAATATGCATTTATTAGAACATGAGTTTGTTCCCTCCCATTCTCTCCTTTCATTTGCTTAATAAAAAAGACCAGTAACACAACATTAGTGATTTCAAGGTATTTTAAGAGAATAAAATCATTCGAGATTATAGTAAGATTCGATGAATTGGCTTAATGACAAAAGTTACGTGCAGAGTTACAAGGAATTAATTATACCTTTCATGTATAGAACTTGAAAACGTGGTGAACTGATGAGATAATTATAGTAACTCAAGAAGATGTTTAAATAAATGTGAAACTAAGATATGTTGAGGAACTGGTGCAAATTATGGATAGGAAGATCAAGAGATTGAGAAATAAATGTATTCTTCTAGTATTAGTTAAGTGCATGTTCCATAAGGTAGCGTTTGGTACGCAGACATGATTGGACTGGACAGGACAAAACTAGACAGGACTGGACAGGACAGAACAAGAGGCTAGGACTGGATGGGACTGGATAGGACAAGACAAATGTCTGTCTTGTGTTTGGTATGGCTAGGACAGGACTGGACAAATTTCCCTAAAAGTTTTTTGATTATTTTATATATCATATAATAGCTATAAATAACACAAATAAAGTATATCTTTAAATAATTTAATTAAAAAAACATTTTTATTTTTTAAACGATTTTCATACATATAAATACATAGAAAAACAAGGGTAGGAAATTTGAATAAAGAATATGAAATAATTGATGGTAGTTCGAAAAAATCTGATTCATATAAAGAAAATATAATATTTGATTCAATTTGGAAGATCTTAATGAATTGGCGGATGCATAGTTGCAGTGACAGGTAAATATAAATGTGATGGGTGGCCCGTGAAGGACGGTAGTTGTGAAGAACGTGAAAGATAGTGGATGGTGATGGTGCAGGTGGTTGTTATGGTTGATGTGGTGGAGGTATAGGTGGCCGACGATGGTTGGCGGTAAGCGTCGGTGGTGGTGGAGACAATGGGTGGTGGTGATCGGTGGAGGTGGCGATAGGCGGTGGTTGTGGATGTGGTGGAAGAAGTTGTAGTAGTGGAGGAAGAGGTGGAAGTGGTCGACGATGGTTGGTGGTGGCTATCGGTGGCCGTTGATGGTGGTGGAGGGCAAAGGTGGTGGTGATCGGTGTTAGTGGAGATGGTCGACGATGGTAGTGGTGGTGGCGATGGCCGATGGTTGTGGAGGTGGTGGATGAGGTTGTTATGGTGGAGAAATAGGTAGAGGTGGCCGATGGTGGTTGGCGGTGGCTACTGGTGGCCGCCGATGGTGGTAATGGCGGCGATGGGTAGTGGTGACCCTTAAGACTAATACCATATTAGGATTATACATCAAATAGTAGTAAATCAATGATTTTTAGTTTCTGTCTCACTTTTGTCCCATGTTGTTCCACCTATTTTGGTGGAACAAGAAAATAACATTTTTTGTCACATCTTGTCCCACCTTGTCCAGTCTTTGTCCCTGTCCCATGTCGCACCAAACGTGGGACAGTGAATTTTTGTTCTGTCCCATGTCACACCAAACGTGGGACAGTGAGTTTTTGTCCTGTCCCGTCCCATCCAGTCTGCAAACCAAACGCACCCTAAGGGATCAAAGATGAATTGAGAACATTAAACCGGAATGAGGACAAAAAGTACCCTTAGGGATCGTTTGGTTTGACAAAATATTTTTGAGGGATTTGGATTTGGTGGAAGGATTTGGAATCTTTGATGTGTTTGGTTTGTAGGATTTGGAATGGAACTGAATTCTGTTCTTTTTATAAATCTTGTTCGTTTGTAGGGTTTGAGTGGAATTTAAACATTATAATTGTACCTATTATGCTTCACTTTGAGAAAACTGATAAGACGAGCTAGAGAGGATGGAGAGATTAGGACATATTTGATGAAAGAACTGGAGTAGAGATGTGATGGAAACAATTGAAGTCCATGGAAATTGGATTTCAAATGACAGTCATCTCCAAATGATATGATTTCTGAATCCTCCAGTTGTGGGATTTCATTGAAATCTCAGGATTTTGAATCCAAACTTTCCTTCAAACCAAACACATTATTGGAATGTAATTTCCAAATGCTACTAGATCCCATAAACCAAACGGACCCTTAGGGGGCGTTTGGTTTGATGGAACGGTTGAGGGATTTGGATTTCGTGGAAGGATTTGGAATTGGAGAGATTTGGGTTTGGAATATTTGGTTTGTAGAATTTAGAATGGAATTGAATTCCTGTTTGTGTAAAAAGTACACCCTCGATCGACGTAGAAAATTCCCTCGACATGACCCATGGTCGCTGATTACCACAACGACCAAAGATATCCATGACAGTCATACACTGACCGACAAGGATAATATCCACGATTGTCATATCCTCGATATACGTTAATAACCACGATAGTTGGTTATCGAAAGACATCTTGTGTCAATAGTCATTCAAGATGGTGTCTTTACATCTCATGACTGCACGCCACCAGTCACATGTCGCAAGTCTCATGTCACCGGTTTCATGTCGCCTTTTACACGTCACCATTTACAAGTCGTCAGTCACATGTCACCAGTCTCATTTCATCATTCTCATGTCGTCAGTCTCATGTCACATGTTAGTCGTCACCAGTAAACATGTCACATGTATCATGTGTCTTGTCCTAAGACCTGACCCTTGGTCAAGGTTAATTAAATACAACTCAAGAAGGTAACTCCCTTATTTAATCCTCATTAATCGACGACCGTTATGTTTTTTATTTATTGCAGGTCTCACTTATAATTGAAGAGTTATGACCAAGATTCATCTCATTAATACATCAAACGTAACCGACGACCAACATTTATTTCTATCATCGAGACACGACCGTTACAATCATTTTGATCATTAAATCGGAGATTACAAATGCTCAAGTATAAATAGAGGGATCAAGACATTGGAAGGGAGATCATTAGCTCACAAGTGCTCTCAAAAGAGTTCTCTACAAGTAGAATTGTTACTTGATTTATTTTCCAGAACAACCTTATTTTGCACGTCCTGTGACAGCCTCATCACGTCCTTCAACATCGTCTTCACGTCCTGCAACAACGTCTTCACGTCCTGAACTAGCGACAACAACATTACCCACGTCCAAAAGTAGAGACAACAATTATTATCCATGATATGTAATTGTAATCAGTGTAATTAAGGACGACGTCCCTAGTTGACGTCTATAATGCATTGATGACTTCTATTGTCGTCTGCGGTTTTTACCCTCGACGGGGTTTTCTGCGTCCCAAAATCACCTGTCTCGTTTACATTTTCTTCGTCATTTTTCTTGTTTATTTTGAAGATACAATCTGTAGTTGATAAGGTCCGAAACCAAACATTAGATCGTTTTTTGTGTCATCTTTGGTATAAACAGTTTAGTGCAACTTTTTGAATTAACAATTTCATTCTTTATAAATAAATAAATTATAAATAATAATAAAAATAATTATATTTTCTTTTTATTAATTGATTATACAAATCCTACGAAATCCCATGAAATACCAACCACCCCCATGGATTTCAAAATCCTATGTTTATAGGATTTCAATGAAATCATGAGATTTCAAATTCGAGAATGCTTCAAACCAAACATGGCATTAGAATGGATCTTAATTCCAAATCCATTCCACTCCTGTAAACCAAACGTGATCTATAGTTGTTTTAGGAAATTTGGATTTTGAGGATAAAATTCTCTTTGGAGGGAGGAATTGTAACACCCTAAACTAATAACAAGTAAAGAACGAGTATAAGGACCCAAGAGAGTAAATGCTTAAAAAATAAAGTCGAGGGAATAAGAGTTTCTTAACCACAACCCATGAAATATATTGTAATGGTTTATATACATTTAAAATGGTGTGTGTTTATAGAGTTACAAGAAATTGGAGGTGAAAATCGGTAGGGAAGGTGATATAATCATAATAGGGCTCAAACGTAATCATTCTTCCCAGGTAGAGACTCCATATAGAGTTGACAGAAAAACAATGAGTTTGACAAAGGAAACAAAGTACATACGCAATAGAAGTTGTACGGTAATCTCAAGGGTGTTTATTCGCACATTAAGGTATGTTTCAAGTGTCGAACAGTTGTTTAGTTCATGATTAGTATCTTATCACATATTAGAAGCGATTTACATGGAAATGACATTAAAACAGAGGCCTTAAAGACCATCACGTTGTTAGAAAGGTCGATTTTGGTGTTCTTGATGAAATTAGTGGATTTAAACCCAAATTAATGTATGATAATGAACTTAATTGATTTTTTAGAATGCCATAATGTCACAGTGTATGTTATTAAGAAAAAGAATTGTTGGGTCATCAAGATTTGAAGATGACCTCCCTTTCGGCTTATATTTGAACATCCTTTGTACTTAGATCTTTTCAAGGTTCTTTGTAATAGCTTTGTCATGCTTCAAAAGATCGGTGAAGTCGAAGACCAACCGAAATCAACAAGAAGTAAATCTTCAGATGCAGATCAAGGTAAACTTCCAACAACAATAAAGCTATCTACCTGCCGATTAGAATCTTAATAATCGACTGACATCCTTCCTGCCGAAATAGAGCCATCCAAATCGACCACTTCAGCCGACTTCCTCTTGTCGGATAGATCTCCACCTACCAATTGGCCCTTGGCAAATCGGTTGTTTCTCTATCTGCCAACTTCCATCTGACACAAAGGTACAAACCTTTGTCCTCTTGCACATAAGATCTTCACCAAATCATGGAATGATGGGGACATTCTCCAAAGATTCAGAAAAAGGATGTTTGTTTTCTACACCATTCTCAGGTGTTGTCTACAACAAAGTCTTAAGGTCAACTCTGTTCCATGTTGAGACAAAAAGGATGCTTTGTCTTTTTGGATGACACCTCTGGCTTTCAATCCCAATATGACAAGTGTTCTCAAACAAACCAAAAGTTTTCTATGTGTAATTCAAACAAAAAGTTGGCAAACTTGCTCTCTCATCTCCATATTTAATCTTTGTGTTTTTAAATTGTGTTCTTGTTTCTTTGTGAAAGATTATTAGAATAGTTTTATTTATTCTTTCCGTAACAATCCTAAAAGTTTTCTATGTGTAATTCTTGATTTTATATCAATAAATAATTAAATCAAGTGAAAAATTTGTGTATTGTATTCAACCCCGCACCCCTCTTCTACAATACTTGTTTATTATTGCCATTACTTTTTGGGACCAATAAGTGGTATTAGAGCAGGTCAGTTTAATCTAATAAACTTGATCTGAAATGGCATCACCTTCATCCACAAAAGTTGATTGTTCTCCTCAAAACTCCTCTGCTACTTCATATGACAATGGATCGATAGCCAAACCACCAAAGTTTAATCCCAATAACTTCTCTTTTTGGAAAAATCGTATGATACTCTTCTTGGAAGAAGTTGATACCAGATTCATTATTGTTCTTCGTGAGGGACCTATTGTCCCTAGAGTCTGGGATCACTTTGAGACCCAAAAGGCTCGTTCTGATTCAATAGACAAAGATATTGTCATAGACTATTATGATGATTCTTCGGATGAAGAACGAACTGCTGCTACTGGCAGATACTTCACCAAAAATCCTAAAATATACAATGATGATGACAAGCGTCTTGTTTCTCTTGACACTAGAGTCAGAGCTATCATTGCTCTCTCCCTCCCTAATGAGGTGTATCACTCCTTGGTAAATCTTTCTACTACCAAGGAAATGTGATAAACCTTATGCATTATTTATGAGGGAACAGATGAAGTTAAGAAGAGCAAAAAGATTGCTCTTGTCATAAAGTATGAGTTATTTTCTCATGAAAAAGGAGAGTCTCTTTCTGACTACTACAACCGTTTTAACAGCCTCCTCAACGACCTTAAACTCTTGGGAAGAGTGTATGACAATGAGGAAGTTTTATATAATTTTTTGGATGGTCTTCCTGACTTTTGGGAAAACATATGTATATGCATCAAGACAACCAAAGATCTTGATCATATGCCTCTTAGCGTTCTTTATGGATCTCTCTTTAATTATGAGCAAACTAAATCTAAAGGAAGACTGTCATTAAAGAAATAAGAACCTCCTATGTAGCTCTTATAGGTGACTCTTCCAAGAAATCTATGTGTATCCATAGAATCACTTATCCTTCTGAGAATTCTGATCATGAAAGTCAAGATGACTCAGATCACCATTCGGAGGCATATCTTAGTGAGGCTGATGATGAAGGTGAAGAAACTTCGGTTGATCAGATGACTGATGAAATGGCTATGCTTGTTGGTCTTTCAAAATTCTAATCTCAACTCCCTTCCAGCCGACTGAAGTCTGACCGAAAATCCTCTCTCTCTTTTTCTAAAAGACCCTATGACAAGTCAAATGAGGAATGCTATAAATGTGGCAAGAAATGCCACTTTGCCTCTGAGTGTAGGAGAAAATCCTTAGGAAGATCTAAAACCACCTTTTTCTAACAAAAACTCTTCCAAGGCTAGAAGAATGAGACCTGATTTTGTCAACAGGTCTCCCTCTCGAAAAAAAATTCTTCCTTCTTTCAAAGAAAGTACCGATCGAGCTGAGAAATACAAAGCAAAGTACAAGAGGCAAAATGAAAGGAATGAAGGTATTTTCAGAAAAGGAAAAGGCCTTATGGCTGAATCCCATGACTGGGTTGATGAGTAGACCTCTGAGAGTGAAAAAGAAACTTGTAACAAGTGTCTGATGGCCAAACTGAATGACATGGCCGAAACTGAAGATCACGACATGACGGTTTCACTTGTTTCCACTAAGTGTTCTTCTTCTTCTTCATCTTGGGTACATCCCTATCACTCCCTCACCGATTCTAAAAAGATTGAATCCTTTGATTCCTTAACTATTGGCTTTTACAATGAAAAGGAGGCAAAGAAAAAGGCAAATGCTCAAGTAAAATCTCTTTCTTCTCAACTTCAGATTTATCTTTTTTAACTCAAACATTTTGATAAAATAAAAGTTGAGCTTGAAGACTTGAAAACCATCAACTACATTCTTGCTAAAGAGAAAAACAAAATGTTCAAACGTCTTAAAAGAGAGCAAGAAATAATGAGCAAATGGACAAGTTCTTCTAAGAATCTAGAAAAGATTTTTCAAGATCAGATGTCTTGTGATGACAACTTTGGTCTAGGTTTTGAAAAAATTGAAGTTGATTTTTCCGCTACTCAAGCTCCTTCCTCATCTTCAAAACTTCCCTCTTGCTCTTGTGAACTCACCGACTCTGATTCTAGTGATTCTTACTCAGTGCACTCTTTAGATCTCCGTGAATCTTTGAAATTTGGAATGTTTGTCAAAGCTAAAGAATCTACTCCCTTGTTTCAATCTGAGGAAGCTCATGGATCAAATGATCTTGTCAAGCCTATTCTTGATCTTCTAAAATCCTTAAATATTGATGAGGCTACCTCTTTCTCTCCTAAACCTTCAAAATTTCGAAAGAAGCTCTCCAACTTTGACAAAGGAAAATCAGTTGTTTCTGATTTATCTTTAAAAAGAAAAATGCCCTCTTCTTCAAAAAAGGAACCTCCTGTTCTCCCTAACAAGTTCATTCCCAGATCTGTGAACTTGAAGAAATCCAAATACAAGGGTATCTCTAGCTCATCTATCCCTTCCTCTAAAAAACTTGGGCCAATGCCTAGCCCTTCACCTTCCTCCTCTAAATCCTTTAAAGTCAATATTAATGGCAAAGACAAAGATATGGATCAGAAATCAAAGAAAGTCTTTATTTATAGAAAATGCTATAATTGTGGGGACATATTTCACTTAGTAAAGGATTGTCCCAAAGATCGGATTGAAAGAAAGAATCTTGATGACTCTTTTTCTTCCTCCACTAACCCTAAAGGACCCACCTCCAAATGGGTACCCAAGGACTGATTTTTCTGTGTTTGCAGGTACTTGAACATCAACAAATCTGGTATCTGGATAGCCGGTGCTCAAGACACATGACCGGCAACAAATCTCTTCTCATTAACTATGTGATTGAAAAGGGAGCCTCTATAACCTTTGGAGATAACTCTAGAGGTCCTACTAGAGGGTATGGAACTCTTACAAATTGTTCCATCACTTTCAACAAAGTGGCCTATGTCGAAGAACTGATGCACAACCTCTTGAGCATTAGTCAACTATGTGATTTGGCATACATCATATTCAAACTTAGTATTTGTATCATCATAGATAGAAACAATCATATTGTTCTATCGGGTGTCAGAAAGGACAATGTATACATCATAAACATGAGCCAAAATACAGTTGAAGAAAATACTTGTTTTATTTCAGAAGATTCTGTTAATAAGAACTAGCTTTAGCATAAACGTCTATCTCATCTCAACTTCAAAACCCTAAATACCCTTTCCAACAAAGATCTTGTCGTTGGAATGCCCAAGTTATCCTTTGTGAAAGAAAAGTTGTGTCCATCTTGTGAGAAGGGAAATCTAACAAACTCTTTCTTCAAAGCTAAGCAATGTTTTTCAATCTCCAATCCTCTTCAGATGCTTCACATGGACCTATGTGGACCAGTCAGCACTCCAAGCCTTGGTGGAAAAAGGTACATTCTTGTAATTGTTGATGAATTTACACGTTACACTTGGGTATCTTTTCTCAAGTACAAAAGTGACACTACTAAAGAAATCATCAACTTCATCAAGAAATCTGAAGTGCTGAATGGGCAACTTTTGAGATCTGTAAGAAGTGACAATGGCACAGAATTCAGAAATGTTATTCTAGAAGTTTTCTTCAATGACAAGGGGATCTCTCAAAACTTTTCAGTTGTCAGAACTCCACAACAAAATGGTGTTATGGAAAGAAAGAATAGAACTCTATGTGAGGCAACCCACTCCATGCTAAGTGAATCCAACTTACCCACCTATTTTTGGGCTGAAGCAATCAACACCACATGCTTCACTCAAAATCGATCAGTAATTGTCAAAAGGCATAACAAAACTCCCTATGAAGTATTCTATAGCCGAAAACCCAATAATGGTTTTCTTCATGTTTTCGACTGTGTGTGTTTCATTCTCAATGACCAAGAAAATCTTAGGAAATTTGATCCCAAGGTTGATGAAGGCATCTTCATGGGATATTCTCTTACCTCTATAGCCTACCAAGTCTATAATCTTCAGAGGAAATGCATTGATGAATCTATTCATGTGAAGTTAGTTGATCTCAAATCATCTTCTCTTTCTTGTGATGATGATGAATTAAATGATTGGATAACCTCATATGTGGGTGAAGATTCCCAAAGTCACCCATCCAATCAATATTTCTCTGTTCCTTTCATACCCGAGTCTTCTTGTAACAACCTAAAAACTGTGTAATTAAAAATTCAAAATTTTAGCGATATAACGTCTAAAATACGGTGGTCCAAAATACCCTGTAAATAGAATAACTAAATAAGAGAAGATCTCCAAAATCATGACAACTAAATCCCAAATTAAGTTGGATAGTTTGTACCACAAAGTTGCAAAAGAATGGGACATAAAGGTTACAACAACCTACTTAATCTAGAATTAATTCAAACTAGATTAAAATGTGTGTTGCTATTCCACTAAAATCTCTCTTCACAAAAATCCCCAAAAGACCGGCACTTCAAGATTTCCTATGTTCCCGGTTGACAAGCCTGACATCCTAGATTCCACCGCTAGTGGGATCTGTGAGAAAAATCAACAACCATAACAAGTGTTAGGACGAAATCTAGTGAGATTTCATAAATTATATAATTCACAAACAAGAATATCATAATACAAGACTTGTGTTACCGAACTCCATTGCCTCACAACGTTATTCCCACTTTGCCACGATGTTCTCAAACCTGAACATAAACACACAAGAGATAACCCTTGAAATACGGGGGAGACCCGTTTCCATCAGGGTGACATGTACACGGGAGTGGAGTCACCCATGATGTTATTGGATTACACCTCATGTCTCGGTCCTAGTTCCCATGCCATCAAGACATCTCAACCTCAAACCATAACACTGCCTTTATTGCTTACTCCGTCGAGTTACACCTCAAGGTCTTACGGGACATTATTGTCTATCCAGTCTAAAAGAGTTACACCTCAAGGAATTTGGTCCCCCATTGCCTACTCGTTTATGCCCAAAACGGCCGACCACAATTGGTCTATTCAATAAACAAGCTACAACCTCGTGCACAAGGATGTAGGTAACAAAATCCACAATCATTGTCAAGATAAATATACGTAAAGAGACATGCTTTATATTTCATTTCATGGACATAGATTTAATCACAAGGCCCTTTCCATTTAAAGATATTTACTCAACACATTCTTATAGTCTATTCAAAACATATTTCTTGATCAAATACCCTCTACAAAGTTATTAACAAGATAACAATGATTTATAAGCTCTTTATCACCAAAACCATGAAACCCTAGATTTTAGGTCAAAATCCAAATAAATAGTATACATGTATATATGTAGGTAGTATTGTAAGCAATAGATATGTAAGAGAGCATTTAAGGAGTAAGAATTCACAAACTAGGGTTTATGGAGAGAAAACTCTAAAAATGGAAGACTTGAGAAAGCTTGACCTCACTTGTAGCTTTAATGGCACAAGGGATCAATCTATTAAGCTTAACCACCCCTTTTGATAACACTAAATGCTAGATTCCACTTGATGATATTAAATGAGGAGGGAGAAGAGAGAAGAGGGTGAAATTCTTCCAAGGGTTGAGAGAAATTGATGGCTAGCTGAAAAGTGGGGGAAATGAATTGAGTTTGGTCCCGAAGGTGCTTAACAAGTTTGTAGAAGGGGGGGGGGGGGGCGGGTTGAATACAAACACTGAATTTTAAAGTTTAATAAATTGTTTATTGATAAATCAAATTAGAATTTACAAGTTCATTGCGGAATAAGATTAAGTAGAACCTAATCTAAACAAACTTAAGAATCACTAAGAAGGGTTGCACAAGAATTAGAGAATGGGGGATTAGGAGAGTATAGAAAACAAGGGTTTCTATATTCTTAGAAAGAGGAAGGCTTAGGGCATAACTCAGATGGAGTTGTAATCTTTCAATTTATACTCGATGCATTAAATGCATGGCAGAGCACTTTACACGTGTCCTTCATTGATTGGATGCATGGGTCTGACTTTAGGAGACATGCTTTCGGTCGTATGATGAACAGTGTAGTTTTCAGAGTTGTTGTACAAATTACTGCAGAGGTATGTCTGTTTCTGACAATCGTATGATGTGTGTAAGGGTAAGACAAAAGAGACTTGAGGCATAAGCTAAGTGATCGTCAATCGCTGAATATCTCTTCCTTCAGAGATATAAAGAAGTTCAGCTATCGCTGAAGCTTTTACTCATGTTTCTTCACGTGTGTAGATTTGTCTTGGCTTTGTTGATATCCGCATCAGGTCATGAGTAGACTTGTCTTTGTTCAGCAACTTTGTCTTCGATTCAGCAATGAACATCTTTTGTCGCGAAACTTGTCTTCAAGGATTACGTCTAACTGTTTACATGAGAAATCATCAGCGATACTGAACATACTCAGTAATTGATCGCTGATAGTGAAACACTTATACATATGAATGTTTTGAAGAAAGATCATCAGTGATAACTGAACAGACTCAGTATGATCGTTGATGATGAAACACTAATACATAATGTTAAACGTAATTTTCACTAAGTATAGAAAAAGATCATTAACAAATCACTGAGAGAGTATGGATCAACAATCTCCCCCTATTTGATGATGACAAAGTAACTATGAAGAAAATTACTTTAATGTCAAAATAAAGGATAATTAGGACTCATAACATACACGTCCCAATTACTATTTTGAGGGATCTTTTACAGTACTGATAGAGTTAAGTACTTCACTGAATTTTCATTAATTCAAAGAAAGAATTACAAGAGAGATGAAAATTTTAAGTACAAGTGAAGAACTAACTATTGTAAGTCTAACTAAAAGATTACAAGAAGTAAGAAAAAAAATCTATCAGCTATCTAGATAGGATTGTATGACCTTGATCATGTAATCAGGTACTTCTTCTTCTTTTTGCTTTCGATTAGCTGATTCTTGTTTGATGATTGTTTTTATCGGTTCAACTAGAGGAGAATAGGTACACCATAAGCACAAGAGATCCTTGATATGATTGAGAGGACAGATAGGGATCTCAGAGACTCTTTGGAATCTGAGTTGTCCTTTATCATCATTGAAGAGGACTCCAAAAGGATTTTTCAGCACTTGTCCTGCGATGAATGGTCCACCAGGAGGCAGGGATAGATCAATAATCGAGAGATCAGGAGGAGGTCCGAATAATGTTTCTTTTGAGAACTTGATGGAGGTGTCGTTCTTGATTGCAGCGACATTATCAGAGGAGGAGGCAGGCAGGCTTTCTTTTGGGTTGCTTTGGCTTTGGAGTAAGAGAGGAAGGTACCTTAAGTACAACAGTGATTCTGTTGATGAGGGCTCCAACAATACCTTCAACATAGCCTCTGTAGGTTGACTTTGATTTCTTCAGCGCTTCCTTGAACTCTAACCATTCCATGTAGCCAAAGCTTTTAAGTCTTGATACGAACATTGCCTTTGAGCTTCCATCCTCTCTGGTTATCTCCATTGTAACTGATGTTCGATCCTTCTTCTTCCTCCCAGAGATAACAATGGCTATGATCTTCATAGGGTCGGAGCGATAATCGATCTTCTGTTTGCACCATTCAAGTGTTTTATCGTTGACCTCTTTTTCTTTTAAGCGCTCCTATTCATTCTCTTGTAGTAGTGCAACTTGAGCCTTTACTGGATTTTTCTTTAGTTTCTTGTCTTTGAACAGAGAAGACTGAATATTGAGAGCTAGAGTTGCATCTTGTTGGCATTCAACAATCAGCTTCTCAACTCTGACAGATTCATCGATCTCAGCTTGAGTCAGGAAGTCAAGCTCTTTTGATGAGGATTAAAGAGGTATCTTTAGCCCCTGACTTTCTAGGTGAGAGATCATCTCTGTTCTTCTTTTATTCAATTCCTCCTCTGACCATTGAGCTGGTCTAGAGGGCCTTCCTGGATGGTGTAGAGCTTCTTCTTCATCTTCATCTTCATCAACCTCATTTAAGGAGGTTAGAATTATTTGATATTCAGCTGATGGAGCTGGGATTATTTGAATTTCAGTTCCCTTAAGCAGGGGAGAGAACTGAGTGATCAAAAATGAAAAAGGAGTTAGTGTTTATTTATAGAATAAGAGAGATAAAGGCTAGAATGAGAGAGGGGTTTGGTGGGAAAAGAAGGAGAGAGGAACAAGGGATAGGCATACCTAAGAAGGATTCTCCCCCTCAGATGGTGAAACAAGTTTCAGGTTTCCCTCGGCAGCTATTCCCTTCCGCTTGCCTTGGGATGAGACACCTGAAGCTTCTTCCCTTCTCCCCCTGCTTCAGAAAGAACGATGCCTTTTACAGCTGGTGTTGATGAGGCATTTGTAGCTGAGCACCAAAGAGATAGGTCCTCCTCATCATCATTTTCATCATCAGCAGCAACATTGTCTTTCTCTTGATCAGGGAGATCAAGATCTTCATCTTCTTCCTCTTCCTCTTCCTCTTCCTCTTCATCTTCTTCAACCAGAGATAGTGAAGAAGAGGGAGGGGCTTAAACTTCTGTCACTGAAACCTCAGCGACCTTCTCCGTTTCTTGAACTGCTGCAACTATATTTTCTTCATTTGGTTTCTCCCACTCTTTGTTAGCATCAAATTGGGGGAGTTTAGCATCAGGCTTAGAACGGACTTCAGCCTCCAAGCGATCCAAACGACCTTCAATAACAAGAATTTCTGAAGTGGCCTGATGAATGAATTCAATGGCGACATTCAGCGTTGTACGATCATTATCTGTGAACGAAGGCGTTGGTGCAGGAGCTGGTTCATTCAGCTTGGACAAGATCTGAGTTAGTAGGCCTGTGCAGGCATCGATCTTTGAAGAGAGACCCCAAACTTCAGCTTGCAGAGTGCCAAATCGTCCCTGTAGATACATTTGACATTCTCTGCCCTTTGATCTGAATAGCTGAATCATAAATTGTATATACCCGAATCTTTTCAAATCCAGATATAATGAACGTTGTAACCCTGATTCAACAAATGAAACAGTTAGGAATGCCTGTCAGCAACACAAAGTTACTGTGTACAACGAATGTGCAATTTAAGGAGCTGGTTTGATGATGACTCCCCAGGACTTCCATTTAATCATTGAAAAACACAACGCAATTCTATGAATGTTCTAACAGAAAAACAAATTTTTTGTGTGCTCGTGCTTGTGTTATGAAAGAATTTAGCACAATGATTGTGTTTCTTAAGGCTCAAATTTGTGTAAACTGTTGAAACAACAACAATTATTACACGGACTCAATGTGCATGAAGGAGGTGCGAAGGTGGGGCAACTTTCCTTCTTTTTCAATATCTGAATCTTCCGAGTGAAGACTAGATAGCAGATGTGTTGCGTCCCCAAAGAAAATGAAACATTTCTTTGTTAAGAAAGAAACGAGTGGTTGGTGGGTTAATGCAAGAGTTGGCATGGGCTCACTGCCTTTTTCAATGATGGTCACCAAAGAATGTGAACCAATCACAAGATGTGGCTGCCCGGCTCAGAAAGTGGTTGGTGCAGAGTTCTGATATTCTTTTAACTCTGTTCTCACACCCTCTTTCTTTTTAACATTAAAGCTCACTGCTAACCAAACTCTCATTTACATTTTACCGCTCAGCACAATGAGAAAAACTCAACCGGATGAGTTATCTCCCCCACTCTTTGATTTTGACCCCTCACCCCTCAATCACTCTAGGATAACTTCCGGGGTAGGAAACACTGGTTTACGTGAATCCATGGAAGTTCTGTTTAAGCTCTCACACGAATCCCATGTAAGTTCTAAAAGAATAGTTGCTCAACAGTTTAACTTGAACAGTTAAGCAAAAAATGATAACAGTGTCAGAATGTATGCTCATTTAAAAATATGAATGAAATTTGAGCATTTGAACTTTGAAGATTTCTCAAAACAAGGATATTGAATGAATGAAATGAAATCAAGAGAATTGTTTTGAGAATCTGACAATGTATCAATCAGATCAAATAAAATGGTTAGGGTATCAAAGAATTTGATTGTTTGTTTATATGAACGAATATAAACAATTTTGCAATGAAAGCACAAATGGAAATGATGAATGATGCTCAACAATATTTGAAAGCAAACGGGAGTATTACCATCGAAAAATTGTTTCGTTATGAGACATGGTAATAACAATTTCAAATGAAGTACTGAACCGATGTGTGTGAATACTTGACAGTATATAGAAAAGATAATACGCAAGTATTGATCTTTAGAAACACACGATCAGTTAAACATTAAAGCTCAATAATGAAAAACATTTAAAATCACACTTCTTAATTCATGAAATCTTTTGAGAATAGAGAAGTGGTTTGAACATTTAAGAAACTGTTTTTCATGCTTGAAAGTTGTTCTTCTTTCAAACAATCAGAGATCTAGATCAGAAGATATTTACCTTTAAGCTCCCCCTCAAATGATTATATCATGATTTGTTTTCTTGTAAGCTCCCCCTGGATATTTGCAAAATATCCATATCTGAACATTGAAGAACGGGTCCTGATCTGTTGTAATCAGAAGCCACAATCTTGACACTTAGGTTCGGGTTTTGAACTGTTTTGTTCAAAAGCCAACGTTCTTTGAGGTACGAGTCCTAGACTGATTTGTCTAGAAGTCAAAATCTTTTAACTTTGAAGTCCGGGTCTTGAACTGAATTATTCAAGAGCCATTGTCTTTGACATTGAAGTCTGAGTTCTAAGTTGTAGTACTTAGAAGTCATTGTTCTTGATCCCCCTAAACCTGTGGTACCTGCGAAACAGATTTAACAGGTTTTGGTACCAACTGGTATTTGGGTCCTGGTATGTTAGATTTAGGAATCCACTTCTCATTAGATTTATATCTTTTAAAATCAGAATTCTGAGAAGTTATTCTATAAGAACCGTACCAGTTATGAGCAAATTCTTTCTGAACGAAGTCATTATCTCCACAGTAAGAACATCAGATTTTCTTCTGAGCAATCCTGATTAAATGATTAGTCGAGTAAAACATATCAGAATTACCAAAAGATTTACCTTTATGTGTTAAGTTCTTTTTGGCTTTAGATGTGGAATTGAATGTTTTGTCCTTCATCTTCTCATTATCTGAAGAACTCTTCACTCTCCAGACCATCTGATTTTTCTTCGAATTCTTTCCAAGAGATTTAACATAAAAATTTGCTGAACCATCAACAGATTTGTCATAAAACAGATTAGATGGTCTGATCTGACTTGATTTGACAGTGTTTGATTTGACACTTTTGTTTTTGAAAACATTTTTGTCATGGATAGAACTAGAAGCAGTTTTAAAAGAGCAAACTGATTCGGTTGAATTGTTAACTGGTGATTGATTGATCACATCAGCACAAACTTTTTCTGACAAATCAACATTTGCAGCTTCTAAGTTCTTTATCTTTTCAGATAAAATGTTTCTTTCTGAAATAAGTGTGTCAAACTTTATTTTCAAATCAGATCTGGCCTTCTGTTCTTTTTGATAATCTGATGACAGAGCCGTTATTTTGGATGTGAGCTTTGATATCTCAGATTCAAAATGTTAACGTTCAAGCTCAAAATCTTTTTGTAAGTTCTTGGTTTTACCAGAAATTTCATTGAAGATCCCAACATTTCTCTTTTCATATTTCTTCTTTTCAATCTCCAAAGACTTTTTGTTTTCTTGAAAAGCTTTTCTTTCTTTCTGAAGTAAGTCTTGTAGAATAGAGATCTGTTTGAGAAATTCAGAATTTTTATCTTCAAGAACTTTTCTTTCTTTGGCAAAAGTGTCTCTTTCAGTGATTATTATCTTTTCGAATTCAGACACTTGTTTAGAAAGTTTTAAACATCTCAACTCCAAATCCTTTTTCTCTTGGAGAGTTTTCTTGAAAAGTTCAGATGACTGTTGAGTTGAAGATGTCTTCAAATTTGATCTATCTTTCTCTACTTGGAGGCTTGTTTTCAGTTCAACATTCTTCTTCTCCAGAGCAGATATCTGATCTTCAAAAGCCTTAAACTTGAGTTGAAGCTTAACTGATTCATCTTTCAGCTCTGATGATTTCTATTCAGTCGTCTTCAGTTGACTTTGAAGATTTTTAATTATAAACTCTTTGACTTTGATTGCTCTCTCAACAGACTGAATGCCATATTCTTTTATTTCAATCATTTTCTCTCCATATTTAATTTTTATCTCTTTTTCTCTAATTTCCTTCTCTCTTGCACTGATGATACCTGCATAATCAGATTTAGCATGATTAGCACACTTTACACAGTCAGAAGATTTAACATAATTTGACAATTTTGATTTAAACTCCTGAATTTGTTTGATAAAGGCTGCATTCTGAATTCTCAGTTTGTCTCGTTTAGCCTCTATAACAGGTATCTCAGGCATGTACATGACTGCCATATCTCTTGTTGATAGAACAGTATTTCCCTTATCATCAGTCTTTGGCATCTTGAATGATTAGCTTGAATATGAAAGATCGTTCCCAAACAGTTTAGATGATTTGACTAAAAGTCAAACTTAGATCAAAAAAAATAATCTCAAAAAAATTCAGAAATTTTTTTATCTTTGAAACTCGCAAGTCACTGAAACTCGCTAAGAACTGTTCACTTAGAAACTCGCCAGCAGTTGTTAGCGCGAAACTAGAAACTCGCTAGACGCTGGTAGCGCTAAACACAGAACTCCTTAGACGTTGTTAGCTCGTTTCAACGCTTAGAATATTTTTCTAATATTTCAAACTCGCAAGCCTCTTCTAGCGCATTTCTAAAACTCGCAAGTCACTTCTTGCACGTTTATGAGAAACTCGCAGATCACATGAACTGATCGACCAAAATTCGCAAGCCTTGTCTTGCGTGTTTCTGGAACTCGCAGACTTCTGTTAGCGTGTTTGTCAAGAACTCGCAGATAACTTGAAACATCAAAGTCCTTCTTTTTGCGTGCTTGCATGTTCTTGATATGAATCTTGCGCGTTCTACGGATCTTGCACGTTCTATCCTTGTTTTTCATAGAATCGATCCAACAAATTCAAAAACTTGCAAATTTCCCTGCAATCGATTCTAACAGACTCGAAATACAATCTAGAACATCTTTCTAAGCAACAAATCTATTAAAAACATCAAAGTACATTGCATTTTGATCAAGAATACATACTCTGAGTTCGTGTTTTCAAAATTTACAAAAATCCAAAAATTCGAACAAATCAGTGATCAATTATTATGCAAGTGTGAATACAAAGTGTTCTATTTCACTAATCGATCACAATACAATTGATTTAACAGTCAAAGAACAACAAATTTGACAAAATTTTGATTCAACAGTGAATTTCCAAGAAACGAGTTCGTAAAATCAAGATTTCTCAATTTTGATTCAATCTGATAATCTGATCCTTCTGAATTGGTTTGGTTCTGCTTTGATACCAATTGAAATTGTATTCCCAGTTAATTCAAGCAAGCAAACAATTAATCTCAATCGAGATTTGACAATATGAAGTCTCGAGAGTGAGAGTAGAGAGAGAAAGCGCTCAGGTCATATGTGTATTCCAAAACTGAATGTTTACAATGAATTCTAGTTCTTGATGTTACAATATTACAAACAAACACAAGCTATTTATATGAAGACACACTTCTCTCATAACACTATTACAAAGGTTCTCTCAAACATGCTTCTCTCACAAAGCTAAAACTCTCACAACATAGTTCTCTCATGATACTAATGTAGACTTTATTGACTTTACAGACTTTGAGTTTTCTCATTAAATCTTGAATACAATTAATACACTAACATATTCAGTAGCGAAGGAGATGGCAGGGACTACTTCACCTTTCTTGTTTGTCACAATGGTCGTGTCAGCTGTGAATGCATAGGCTATGCATGACTGTTTCAGAAAAGCAGCAGCGTCCACCAGATGTGGGTATTTGACAGCTTTAAAGTCCAATCGAGCCAGATGGTTGTTCTTTGGGATTTCAGATTCATTCAAAGCGAACTTGACATTTTTGGAAGCAATGAGAGTAGCTTAGGCCATGTATGATAATCTTGAAGTTTTGAAGATTTGAATATTAGTGTTTTTGTCTGCTTGAATGCTTTGAGAGATTTTTCTTGCTTAGGAATTTTAAGAGAGCATAAAAGATAAGAATGAAAAAAGGCATTCCTTTTATACTGTGTGAGAGAGAGAATGAGGCGGGAAAACAAATGCTCATTATGACATGGACACGTCATACGAAGTTGATTGGATAGAAGGGCAACGGACAAACGTGTCAGAGAAAAAGGCATGTCATGGATTGTCGGTTCAAATGACGTCATAGGAGAGAAAAAAACGTTTCATTTGCCTTTTAGAAAGTATCTCTGAAGAAAAGTCAGAGATAGGTTTTTTTTTGAAACAATCTCTGATAGAAAGTCAGAGATAATTTTTCTTTCCAAAGGATCATTAATGAGAAATATCAGTGATAAAATTTGTTTATCAAAAAACTTTTAATCACTTGAAGAAAATCAGTGATTGAAGATTTGATTTTTGAAAATCGTCTTACTGAACGAGATATTCAATGATAGAGAATGAGAGAACATACCTGAGAGTCAAAGATATTTGGATAGAGAGAAGATGATGAAGGGACCTTTGTATGATTGACATAATGCGTGAAAGATGAAGAGTCAATCTTCAAGATTCAACATTCCAAGATCACTGATGAGAAAGTTGAATCTTGTCTCATCAAGAGGTTTAGTGAAAAGATCAGCGAGCTGATAGTCAGTTGGGATAAAGTGAAGTTCAATATCACCATTCATCACATGATCTCTGATAAAATGATATATGATCTCTATGTGTTTCGTCTTTGAATGTAGTATTGGATTGTTTTATATAGCGATAGCACTAGTGCTGTCGCAATAGATTGGAATCTTTGATAACTGAAGGTCATAGTCTAATAGTTGATTTCTCATCCACAAGACATGAGCACAACAACTTCCAGCGGCTACATATTCAGCTTCAACTGTGGAAGTAGACACTGAATTTTGCTTTTTACTTGTCCAACTTACCAACTTCCCTCCTAGAAGTTGACATCCACCAGTGGTGATTTTTCTATCGAGTTTGCAACCTGCAAAATCACTATCTGAATATCCAATTAGATCGAACCCTGAATCTTTGGGATACCAAAGACCGAGGTTTGGAGTTCCTTTCAGGTATCTGAAGATTCGTTTTACAGCGACCAGATGGGATTCCTTGGGTTCAGATTGATAGCGTGAACAGAGACATGTAGAGTACATGATGTCAGGTCGGCTAGCTGTAAGATACAGCAGGGAGCATATCATTCCTCTATAGGCAGTGACATTAACAGGTTTTCCTGTTGTATCCTTGTTTAATGTCAGAGGAGGTGCCATAGAAGTTTTCATCGCTGAAGTTTGAGTGAGATCAAACTTCTTCAGCATGTCTTTAACATACTTACCTTGGTTAATAAATGTACCTTTTTCAGAGTGCTTGATCTGAAGACCAAGGAAGTAAGTTAGTTCACCCATCATACTCATTTTACATTCTTTCTTCATTCTTTCAGCGAAACGAGTACACAGAGATGGGTTAGTAGAACCAAATATAATGTCATCGACATATATTTGCACAAGAATAATGTGACCGTTTATTTTTCTAAAAAACAAGGTATTATCAATTTTAGCACATTCAAAATTTTCGGAGATAAGAAAAGATGAGAGAGTGTCATACCAAGCACGAGGGGCTTGTTTTAGACCATAGAGAGCCTTATCCAACTTATATACATAATTTGGATGCTTAAGGTCAGAGAACCCTGGAGGTTGTTCAACATAGACTTCTTCATTCAGCTTTCTATTCAGGAATGTTAATTTTACATCCATTTGATATACAATGAAGTCTTTGTAAACAGAATAAGCTAAGAAGAGTCGAATCACTTCGAGCCTAGCCACAGGGGCAAAGGTTTCATCATAGTCTATGCCTTCCTCTTGTATGTATTCCTGAGCAACAAGTCTAGCCTTGTTGCGGGTTACAATCCCATGTTCATCTAATTTGTTTCGAAACACCCATTTAGTGCCTATAATAGTTTTATCAGATGGTCTGGGAACGAGATTCCAAACTTTGTTTCGAGCAAACTCAGTCAGCTCTTCTTGCATAGCGCTGACCCAGTTTGGATCTCTGAGGGCATCATCAGTCTTCTTTGGCTCTAATAAAGAAATAAAGTTGACAAAGAGACAGATGTTACATGTACTTCGTCAAGTCTGAATACCTGCATCGGGACCACCAAGAATTTGATCTATAGGGTGATCTTTGGTCCATCGTTGAGCTGGAACGTAATCGCTCACTTCAGGAATTGGATCAACAATAGGGATGTTCACTGATGAAGAAGCTTGTGGTTCATCAGCTATCATCTGTTGAGTGTCAGATAGACCATAGTTTTCTGATAGGTTTTCAGACGATGGAAGATCTGATGGAGGGAGTGTGTTAAGAGGCTCAGCTGAAACCGATGAGGTGGATTCAACATTAGGTGGTATGATGTTTGGATCATCATCAGCGACTGAATGATCTGTGTGCTGATGGTTTGTGAAGAAGGGTTCTGTTTCTTTGTAATAAGAGAACATCCAAGCATTTAGCTTTTCATTGTCAGCGATAGGTTTAGAATTCGCTGAACGGGATTCGTCAAAGGTGACATGAATTGTTTCTTATATAGTTTGTCTTCTCTTATTGAAGACTCTGTAGGCTTTAGAGATGGAAGAATATCCATCATCAGCGTTTGGATCGAACTTTCCAAGAGAATCTTTGTTGTTTAGAATATAACACTAACAAATAAAGATGTGAAGAAAACTGATAGAGGGTTTCCTTCTATGAAATAGTTCATAAGTTGTTTTTCCAAATCGCTTTACTAACAGAGACCTGTTTTGAGTAAAGCAAGCAGCGTTTACAGCTTCAACCCAGAACTAAGTAGAGAGATGAGAATCGTTGAGCATTGATCTGGCAGCTTCAATGAACATTCTATTTCTTCTTTCAGCGACACCGTTCTGCTGAGGAGTTCTTACAGAGGATAAATTGTGTGAAATTCCCTTACTCTCAAAGAAATTTTTCAGGGAACTATTTTTGAATTCAGTTCCATGATCACTTCTTATTGAGCGAACAGTAAGATTATTCAGCACTTCCATCTTTCTAACAAAAGATATTAGTTCTTCTGGAGTGTCATTTTTGCAGAGAAGAAAGATAACCCAGGTGTAGAGAGAGTATTCATCTACAATGACAAGTGTATATTTCTTACCAGCTATGGATTGAATATTGACAGGGCCAAACAAATCCATATCCCAGAGTTGAAGAGGACTTGTCACTGAGGAAACTTGTTTAAATTTGAAACTAGCTTTAGTCTGTTTGCCTTTCTCACATATTGAACATAGGGATTCCTTGGCATATGAGTGTTGAGGGAGACTAGAGACCAGTTCCTTAGTAGAGAGAGAATTCAGGGTTTTGAAGTTTAGATGAGAAAGCCTTTTATGCCATGGCCAGTTGACATCAGAGGAGGCTTTAGAAAGAAAACACACATTTTCAGTGGTAGTAGAGTCCATGTCTATCACATAGACATTTTCCATACGGTAACCACTGAGAGCAAGTTTTCCATTCTCATTTACCACTGAACATGCTTTCTTAGTGAAGCGAACTTCGTAGTCTTTGTCACATAGTTGACTGATGCTTACGTAGATTGTGCTTCAGTCAATCTACGTAAGCGACTCTTCTGAAGGTTGTTGTCCCATTGCCGAGGACACCAAACCCTCAGGTATATCCTTTTCCATTTCCACCAAAGGTCATTGAGGGACCTTTCTCTTCCTTGTATTCAGTAAGCATGTCTTTTTGTACAGTCATGTGACGAGAGCATCCGCTATCTAGATACCAGATACTAGGGGTGTGCAGAAAGTCAATCGATCCAATAGGAACCGACCGACAATGATTGGATATCCAATCGTAATTGGATCGGATTGGATCGAAAATTTTGACATCCAATTGGATCGGTTCGGTTATTGGATGATGGTCCATAACCGATAAGAACCGACCGAACCGAACCGAATTGTCACCATCCAATACCAACCGACCGAACCGAACCGATATAAACCGACCAAATAATAATTAATATAAATTTATATTGTTTATTTGTTTATATATAAATTTATAAAATTTATTTAATCATTTTAATTGCCGCCGCTACCCGCTAGACACTGCCCCAAAATTGAAAATTGAAAGTGAAAACCCTAAGGCCGCCTAATTCCTAAACAGTAAACACTATCGACTCTCGTCTCTCGTCTCTCGCCGGTCGCCTCTCACTCTCGTCTCCCAAATCGACGATCGTTCGCCGATCAACTGCAGCAACTCGCAACAACGCTCGAGTAATATTTGGTAATATTATAGATTGTGATATGTTATACGGGTGCTTGATTATAGATTGAACTTCGAAACCCATGCCGAGAAGGGAAAAAGCTTATTGTGTTGGATATAGACTATACTCTCTTTGACCATCGTTCAACAGCAGAAAACCCGCTTGAACTTATGCGACCTTGTAAGAAGCTTGCACTTATTTTACTTGAAATATTTTAAGGATGATAAACAATTAACAGTGGCTGCTAACTTTTTGGCACATACAGATCTTCATGAGTTCTTGTCAGCTGTTTATGCAGAGTATGACATCATTATATGGTCTGCAACAGGGTTAGTCTTCAGTTTCTCTTTTTTTCTCTCATGGAGCTTCTATCTTTATTGTCCTTGGTGAAGGGTGTTATATATTTTCAAGTTCTCACATGCTCTAGAAAATATTTTGTTACTAATGGTCAGGCGAAATGTATTGCTAACATTAAATCATGCCTATCTGCAGCATGAAATGGGTTGAATTGAAGATGGGACAGCTTGGGGTACCTAATAATCCCAATTACAAAATTACTGCTCTTCTAGACCATTTAGCAATGATCACAGTTCAATCAGATAGTAGGGGTATCTTTGACTGCAAACCGCTTGGATTAATTTGGGCACATTTTCCTGAGGTACGATTGTTACTAGTTTGTTTTTCACACTTGCCATCATTCATTGATTGCCAAAAGAACTCGTAAAATTATAAACTGTTTTGTGATATCCCATCAGCACAAAGATGCTTCAAAAACTGAAGGTCTTACTTTCAAATATATGGACTAATTTATTTTGGGGAAACCTTGCATCAACTTTGCTATGCAAAACAATTGGCTTTCACCACCAATTAGCAAATATTACCAGATATTAAGATAATAATTTTGTTTTATACTTTTTAATTGTAACACCCCGAATTTCGTTATGTAACCTTGGTATTCTAGTGTTAAACTTTTTGTCGTTAGCACCGCGTTTAGTATAACGTTCGAGTTTATGGTTTTCGGTGAAAATGTGAACTTCCAGTGAGTTTCGCGACTTGGAGTCGCGGCATAGGTCGCGAAGTCCGCTGTTTGGGTTTTGATTTGAGAGCACGGGCGAGTTATGCCGCGAGTTGAGGTCGCGGCATAACCCGCGAAAGTCCCTGGCCGACTTAAGTGGCTTCAGCCACAAATATCTCATTTTGTGAGATATTTTCTCTCTCTCTCTTCTCTCTCTCTAAAATCGATTCTCTCTCTCTAAAATCGATTCTCTTTCTCTCTAAGTTTGGTTGGTTCTCTTTGGATCTTCGAGCTTCCGTTAATCGCTAGTATTAATTGCATTGCTCTGGGTTTCGGTGTAGAAAGCTTCGTCTTCGCAAGGGGGTCGATATCTGGTTCTTCGGGTATTCGTATAAACCTATTTGGTGAGTTCTTACTACTTTTCTAAAACTTTATACATGTCAGAATGGTTACATTTTGAACTCCTATGTATCTCCATGATTTCAGATTTAAGTTTTCTACATATTTGATATAACTTGAGTTTTGGGAGATTTTAGGGTATCGATCATTTTATGATGGATTCTATCTTATTTGAAGTAAAATATGTTTTACTTGCACATTATGTGGATATGTGAAAAGAATGTTTAAGAACTCATTTTTATGATTTTCATTCTAACCAGCAGTTGGTCTGGAAAATGGCATTTTAAAATATAAATGTGTTGAAAGCTGCTTATCTAGCTTTGTTGGTCACATGAAATATTGTGACAAGTCATGACTATACTAGTGGATCCCTAGGTATCGAGTCGACTTCTGGCTGAGAAGGATATGCCCCTTCTGTTGTAGTTAGATACATTTAATCCTCGGGGGCACTTGGTACGGTTATGTGAGACCTGTTACTAGCCATGGGTCAAATGTAGTCTAACGAAGAGTATGACTGGTTCCTTAGGGGCCTCCCTCACATCGTAGTATAGACCGAAGCGTTCGTGGCCATGGTTCCAGTATTTAGCTCATAACTCGGATTGGTGGGCTACTTTGTGTTACACCACAATCCTTGGTAAAATGGTTCTTTTGTCATCGTATGATGAGTTTTGGACCGAAAAAGCCCGGTTGTGGCGAAATGTTATCTTTTATAAATTAAACCTTTATGAAAAGATTTCCTTATGATACTGATGTTTATATTTCGGGAAGTTTATAAAAGAACTACTTGTGCATTAAATTGTGAGGTTCTTTATGATTACCAAAACGAAGAACTACATGTGCATTAAATTGTGAGGTTCTGGAAAGAAGGTTTATGACCTTATTTTAAATGGATTATGTTCCTATCAATGGAGAACTTGGAAATGCTCGTTTGGAAGATTTCCGTTTGGATGCAAATGTTTATATCTCTGATTTTGTATAAACTGTATGTTCTCACTAGGCTTTATAAGCCTAATACTTTTTCTCAAATGATATGTATATCAGGTTCTCGTTAGCGGCGGGTTGCTAAGGGCTTGTGTGTCGGGATTGATCTCGAGGGTTTTTGAGATTGTGTAGTATTGGATTGTTGGGCGTTGTTAAGTCCCACATTTTTGGATGACTCTGGATCAACAACTTATGTAATCTAGATAGTATATGTTTAGATTAGTTTGTTGATGAATTCTATATCCGTTCAGATTTTGTATAGTCTTAAGGACTGATCCCCTTTATGGGAAGTTTATATCAATACGGATGTCTTGTTGCCATATTTCCAGGTTTTAATTTACTCTGAATTTTAGAGTGTTACAAGTTGGTATCAGAGCTCTTGTTTAAGCGAACTAGGCATGAATGTAGGATGTCTAGACTTAGACTGAGTTTGATAGGCACTGATTGTGAGATTGGGTAGAACTTCTAAGATGGGTTAGTCTTAGAATCGACGGAGGTTATGTTAACCAAGCGTTGTGATGATGGTAACAAGAACCCTTATGTGTTATATGTTCATAATCTCACTTAGCTAATGTGATTATGAGGATATTTTACGTGAGCGTAATTGGTTTGCTAATGTTATGACAATTGGTAGACATAGCGGTACGTTTCTTTCGTGCGTGTTTCAGTTAAACTCTTCCTTACCCTTTCTCGTGCTTGTGTTTACCTGCTCTACCTTGGTATGTTGACTGTTAGAGTAGTGCGAAAGTTTCTAAGCGAGTAAGCTAACGAATGATTGTTGTTTATAGCAATGTCTTTTTGGGATGATAGTAAGTGCGTGGAACGCATTAAGTTAATCATCTTGAGCCAGATTCGTTGGTGGAATTAGAACTATATCTTGTTAGATCGATTCTATTTCGAGGAGATTTGTAAGTTAATTAATGGGATGGTTGCCCTATGATGCCTGAGGCATCCGGTTGATTATAGTACGTCGGGATGTTGGGAAGCGTAGTATTAAGATGTGAGTGCCGACCAAATTCATGCATTAAATTTATTTCTAAAGTAAGGTTGCATAAATTGCTTTTCTTGATCGCCAACCATAAAGTAAATTACCTTATAACGTTTTGGCAAAACATTTAGCAATCAGCATATTTTAAACTATGAGCATAAGCATGCTTAAAATGGTTTGTTGCACCTGATTTCAAATTGTATCAAAACTCTCTTTATTCACGTCTTGTGTTTAAATGCTATTTTTGGATGTCGAAATATCTGTGTTTTAACGCTTTTTGAGTTAATGAGCAAGTAGCTGTGGAATTTTGACCTTGACATTGGATCTCTTCCACGTATGTCAATGGTTTTAAGGGAAGAGTTATTCCCATTCTTTTGAGTAGGAGTTTCTTGGGAATTTTTAGTTGTGTGAGTTTTTGTTGAATTCTTGGAGTTTTGTTTTACGAATTCTTTTGTCGCATGTGTATATTTTGAGATGCGTGAGTTTAAGTTCATTGCGTGCAAGTTATGAGTTCCTTGGGCGTCGTGTCTCATCAAAAATCTTGTCAAAATGGTCGCCTTACCTTGTGTTGAAAAATGGAAATTTGGACACCACTTGATTTTTAGCGTTAATGAGTTTATGAAAATCCAGTTGGATTATGGTGTCTCATCTTACGACTTTTGTGTCGCGTAAATAATTTCAGGAACCTGTGCATATGCATCATTGTGTGCGTTAATTTCGGAGTTTTTGTTAACAAATGTCAACCGTCGTGTACTATGTGCATTAGATTTAAGTATAACGTTGGTGTGAATGATTGCATAAACGATTTATGTTATTTTTTAAAAAAGAAACAGGACTTTCGTTCTGATCGTATTTCCATCATTAACTCTTACTGTTAAAATTTCCGCAAAGCATTTAGCGAGTTAGCGGGATTTTGTCATTGTAGTTCTATTTTGGTCAGATGTGTTTATCTTTACAACATGAAGCTTTAAACTCGATTTGAAATTTTATTTGCATCCCCGTTATTTTACCGCCCTTTGGGGAATGAATTGTTGCATATGGGGTGAGTTGAAAATTCTTTTGCTACAACGCCTCTTGGTTATAGAGGAAGAATTTTAAAGATAAAATTATGATTTTTCCCTTTGGAGTTGTACGAACAATTGTTGCACATGTTGAAGTGCAAGAACCTATTTTCACGGTTATAGCGTAAATTATTGCGTATGCTTTACTCGGTATTTCTCAAGGTGCGAGTATTTTGTTAAGTTTTCGTATTCGGTAACTTGGATTGTTTTAACATCATAAATTGCTCATGTCGAGCTTGAATATTTCAGCAAGTAAATAGCGTGATTTACATATTCTGGGTGATTTTGTACACGTAAAATCTACATTATGATTTATGCATCTTTGATGATTTTGTGCATCTTAGTATATTTGCATTCATAAACTTTTGGAAAATCTTTAGTCTCAATACGTGTTGAGTTTTGAGAAATCATGTCCTGGTGGTGTGTGTTTTCATAAACATTGTTTAAAGACATTTCATTATTTGGGGAAACGTTAAATGTCGGTTAAATGTGTTTTAAGGTTTACGAGACTTTCGTTGGAAATTTACGTAAAGTGTCGAGCCTTTGACTCGGGTTTTGACTGAACGAGTCATGTGGACATTTGTCCGGATTTATAACCGCAATGAAAGGTTTTAGTATGATGGAGTTTATTTGTGTTTTTGGTGAGTTAATGTTGATTTGTGAAAACGATGTACATGCAAAAATGTTTATTTTAAAGTGTTTGTGTTTTACATTAAATTGTTAACTGCTGATAAGTTTTGGTTATTTTAAAATGTTTAGTTTTATGAACATGTTGAGACACCCATTTTGGGATCTTTGGTTATTTTGGTAAATAAATCATGTTGAAGTGTTTCTTTGATGATTTTACATATATAAGTGGAGTTCATTTGACGTAAGTGTCATTTGGTGTATTTGATCTTATAAACCTTTTCAGAAAATGCATATTATTGTGTTATGAGGCATTTTGAAAACATAAGGGTATGAGTTCATTCGGAAAACGGTTTGTTTCAACCAAAGATGAGATTTGAGTTAATTATACTTTTGGTCGTGTTTGCATAATAGTTGGTCAAACGTGTTTCAATATTTATATCGGCTTTCATTTGGGTATTTACGTAAACTGTTGGGTCATTGGCTCAGTTTTGACTAAATGGAGTCTTGAGGACATTTGTGCGTTTTAAAAACAATTGTGGAATTTTTGGAGTATGATGGCGATTATTTCATGCCATTGGGAGTTACATGTTTTGGGAGCTTTGGTTTTTTTCAGTTGGAGTCATGTAATGTTAGACAGTGCTGTAGATCCATAGACAGTCTGTCTGTTTTGTAAAGCCTGAGGTTTTGGGTTACACTTAGTGACCGCTCGGGTTGGCTAGCGAGTAGACAATAGGTGGCACGAGCTGCTGAGTTGGGACTCCTCTGGATTGGATAGGCACCGATGTCCGTAAGCCCTTGAGGTGGAACTCGACGGAGTATGGCTAGAAGCAATAAACGGTTTGAAGTTGTGATGTCTGGTATGGCATGGGAACTAAGATCGGGATACGTGGTGAAATCCAATAACATCACGGGTGGCCCCATTCATTTGTTCTCGCCACCCAAGATGGAAACGTTTAGAGGTCATGCGAGGAAGTTATATGGGCGGCCTACTTGCGTGTCCTTCTATTCTCTTTGTGTACGGGTCTCTCCGTCGTAGACCCGGGGTATTTTAAACACTAATGTCATATTTTTACCATCTTTGGTTATGTGGAGTCGACGGTAAACGATGGCTTTAATATTGGGTTCTCCCCACGAATATTAAGGTTTGAATGAAATGTGTTATTCCTGCATGTTGATATTTAGTTTTCTTTCATTTTGGTCGTGTGAGTATTGGGCCTAGTGTCCATGTTTTCGGACGTACGATGTGGATGGTGTTATTAATGTTTCATACTTCGAGTTAGTACAAGTCGTGTCAATTTATAAAGCATCGTTGAAATGAAGGATCCATCTTTGAAATTGCATAACTTTGAAAAGGAGTTGTTCCATGTTTTAAAATTCATTATTTGAAAGATTCTGCTTTAAAGAGAAGTTCATTAATTTAATTACTTTTACTTATGTAAAACTCTTGAGCTCTCTAGGCATTAAGCCTAATCTTATATATTTTTCAGCATGTGCATCAAATTCCTGTTGTGGGTTTTATTAGCGCCCGTCCTGTATAGTCCGAATGTATAAGATTGGTGGTATGTTTAGAGATTAATCTTTATAATGTGGTTATAGACGAAGTATTTATGGAAGTATTAAGAAATTTGAATAAGGGCTATTTTCAGATTTGGAGTCGGATCGGAGTTGAGTGATAACAGAATCTGTGTTAACCGATTGCCGGAAAGACGCATTAGTGCGCCTTGTAAGAATATATTTATCAATATTAGGAATGGATCAGTGAAATCTGAGAGTTTTGGGAAGATTAGCTTCGACCGTTGGCTTTGAGTTCGGAACCGTGCAGTTTGAAAAAAAAATTGGTAGATGGAAAGTTGAGGTCGCTAATTTCCTGGAGGTAGTAATTGTCACCTAAGGTTGGGAGGCAACCGTAACCTTATGAGTAAAGGTTACTTTAGAGAGTTGAGTGTTCGCTCGGTTAGGAGTGAAATGTGCCCAAGAAGGGTAGCTAATGTGGATGTCGGTATTAGGATCTCGTTAATGATTCTGGCAAATGGGTTAAGAACGATCTTCTCTGCGGACAGTGTTCCATTGAGAAGAGTAGATTTCGAGGACAAAATCATTCTAAGGTTGGGAGTATTGTAACACCCCGAATTTTGTTATGTAACCTTGGTATTCTAGTGTTAAACTTTTTGTCATTAGCACCGCGTTTAGTATAACGTTCGAGTTTATTGTTTTCGGTGCAAATGTGAACTTCCAGTGAGTTTCGCGACTTGCTCGCGACTTGGAGTCGCGGCATAGGTCGCGAAGTCCGCTGTTTGGGTTTTGATTTGAGAGCACGGGCGAGTTATGCCGCGAGTTGAGGTCGCGGCATAACCCGCGAAAGTCCCTGGCCGACTTAAGTGGCTTCAGCCACAAATATCTCATTTTGTGAGATATTTTCTCTCTCTCTCTCTTCTTCTCTCTAAAATCGATTCTCTCTCTCTCTCTCTCTCTCTAAGTTTGGTTGGTTCTCTTTGGATCTTCGAGCTTCCGTTAATCGCTAGTATTAAGTGCATTGCTTGGGGTTTCGGTGTAGAAAGCTTCGTCTTCGCAAGGGGGTCGATATCTGGTTCTTCGGGTTTTCGTATAAACCTATTTGGTGAGTTCCTACTACTTTTCTAAAACTTTATACATGTCAAAATGGTTACATTTTGAACTCCTATGTATCTCCATGATTTCAGATTTAAGTTTTCTACATATTTGATATAACTTGAGTTTTGGGAGATTTTAGGGTTCCGATCATTTTATGATGGATTCTATCTTATTTGAAGTAAAATATGTTTTACTTGCACATTATGTGGATATGTGAAAAGAATGTTTAAGAACTCATTTTTATGATTTTCATTCTTACCAGCAGTTGGTCTGGAAAATGGCATTTTGAAATATAAATGTGTTGAAAGCTGTTTATCTAGCTTTGTTGGTCACATGAAATATTGTGACAAGTCATGACTATACTAGTGGATCCCTAGGTATCGAGTCGGCTTCTGGCTGAGAAGGATATGCCCCTTCTGTTGTAGTTAGATACATTTAATCCTCGGGGGCACTTGGTACGGTTATGTGAGACCTGTTACTAGCCATGGGTCAAATGTAGTCTAACGAAGAGTATGACTGGTTCCTTGGGGGCCTCCCTCACATCGTAGTACAGACCGAAGCGTTCGTGGCCATGGTTCCAGTATTTAGCTCATAACTCGGATTGGTGGGCTACTTTGTGTTACACCACAATCCTTGGCAAAATGGTTCTTTTGTCATCGTATGATGAGTTTTGGACCGAAAAGGCCCGGTTGTGGCGAAATGTTATCTTTTATAAATTAAACCTTTATGAAAAGATTTCCTTATGATACTGATGTTTATATTTCGGGAAGTTTATAAAAGAACTACTTGTATTAAATTGTGAGGTTCTTTATGATTACCAAAACGAAGAACTACATGTGCATTAAATTGTGAGGTTCTGGAAAGAAGGTTTATGACCTTATTTTAAATGGATTATGTTCCTATCAATGGAGAACTTGGAAATGCTCGTTTGAAAGATTTCCGTTTGGATGCAAATGTTTATATCTCTGATTTTGTATAAACTGTATGTTCTCACTAGGCTTTATAAGCCTAACACTTTTTCTCAAATGATATGTATATCAGGTTCTCGTTAGCGGCGGGTTGCTAAGGGCTTGTGTGCCGGGATTGATCTCGAGGGTTTTTGAGATTGTATAGTATTGGATTGTTGGGCGTTGTTAAGTCCCACATTTTTGGATGACTCTGGATCAACAACTTATGTAATCTAGATAGTATATGTTTAGATTAGTTTGTTGATGAATTCAATATCCGTTCAGATTTTGTATAGTCTTAAGGACTGATCCCCTTTATGGGAAGTTTATATCAATACGGATGTCTTGTTGCCATATTTCCAAGTTTTAATTTACTCTGAATTTTAGAGTGTTACATTAATTTTGTAGAAATGTTGGTTGGAGATGGAGAAATAAGAATGGATTGATACAATCCGATCGGATGTCGGATGGATACAATCCGATCATCCATCGGATATTGGATGGATCCAATCCGATCATCCATTGGTTGGATCCAATTCGATCCAATGGACATCCAATAAAAATATCCACTGGATGGAACCGAACCGATCCAATCATCCATTGGATTGAAAAAATCCAAGATCCAATGGATGATTGGATCGGTTCGGTTGGAAAAAT
The DNA here is from genome assembly GCA_954870635.1 of Arctium minus. NCBI lineage: Eukaryota > Viridiplantae > Streptophyta > Magnoliopsida > Asterales > Asteraceae > Arctium > Arctium minus. Next base: position 35,293,524 of record OX941080.1, on the reverse strand, counting down.
CCAACATCCAATGGATGATTGGATCGGTTCGGTTGGGCTCACATCCATTGGATGCCAACCGATGAACACCCCTACCATATACCCTTCGATCCCTGCAAACATAAAGAAGATTAAGTTTTGATTGGTACCCACTTTTCAATGGGTCCAGTGGGGTTAGTAGAGATGGAAGGTTCAACAATCTTCGCAGTTGAAGATTCAGCTTCAGTGGTAACCTTCACTTTGGTTAATTTCTTAACCTTAGTGGTATTTTTCACTTTGGTAGATTTCTCAGCTTTGGTGACCTTCTCAGCCTTGGGAGCATTCGTCTTCACTTTAGCTGTTTTATCAGCTTTTGTGGTATTTGGACATTTACTTGCAATATGGTCAGTGAGTCTACAGTGATAGCATTTTCTATATTTAATGGTGGCCTTAGGACCATGAGCAGTAAGATTTGAAAATTTGAGATGAGCAGGGTCAGCTCCAAGAATACCTTTAGCATAAGATCTGGGAGGAATTTTTAATTCTTCAGATTTCTTAGGCTTAAGATCAACTTTCAGCTTTGGAGGACAAATATCAAAGATTTCTGCTTTAGAGCTAAAAGAACTGTTCACTAAAGGTTTAGAAGGAACTTTCAGTTGTGCTTTCTTGGTAGCCTTCTAAGGATGGGAAATGGATTTCCCTTTATCTGCAGACTCAGAGCCTTTTGATAATTCCTCAGGGATAGGATTAGAGGAAGAAGAGCACTGAGTATAAGAGGTGTCAGGGATAGAAGAGACAAACTGTAACACCCCATTTTCACATTTACATTAATAACTAGATTATGTCCATTTAGGCATTTTAAATCTATAAGGTAAATATTATGATATTATAACATTGTCAATATATAATCGCTAATTTAAGATATTTTATCCGGAATAGAGATATTTACATCGGATACAAAAGTTAAGATTTTAATATCAAATATTAATATTGAGTAGAGGACAATTCAAAGATTCAGAAAATATCTTTGTTGGAAATATATATATATACATATATATATATATATATATACATATGATTAATAATAATGGAGATGAAATCATAATTGAAATATGATTTAGAATATTTCTTAAATAATAAATTAAAATATTTCATTAAAGTTATATATATATATACTAGATTCGCCCCTGTGTATTACATGGGATAATTTAAAAAAATTAAATCATCCCAAAAAGCTTATCTTACATATATGAATTATCATCGAAAGTACAATGCTATTTTTCCAAGTTTTTTTCCCTTCAGAGTTGTTCTTTTTTGCAGTTGGTTACAAAATGTCCTTGTTTTAGATAGTTTTCACAAAGAATGTTTTGCAAAAAATTAATAAAAATATGAATAAATATTAAGAATATATAAAACAAAATTTATAATAGAACGTAAATGAAATTATGGAAAAGTGCATAGTTAAAATATTAATAAAATAAGAATCACGTATCATAAATTACCAAATACTTCTTTATATACAACGTTCTTTGTTTTATTGTTAATTATACTTTCATCATCTATAATTAATATTTTTAAAATTAAAATATCATATTGTCAAGAAAATAAAATTAAAAATGTCATTTTATAAAACTTCATGATAAAAATCAAAATTCTTGTATAAAAATTTAAAGAGGATGAGGTTTAAAAAAAAAACTCTTGAAGTAAAAATTGATATGAAATAGGCAAAAGAAAATTAGGACAATTTAGTGATTATTTGTATCAAATCCCATACTAATCACGACACATTAATTCGTATATATTTATAATATTTAATAATATAATTAAATTTAAAAATATCCAATATTGAACCCATTTCGAAGGTATTGACGAAACGATTACAATGGAATAATTTGTAAAAAATAAAAATGTTTTTAATGCATTTTAATTCATATACATTATTTATGTTTATATGATAAAAGTCTAAAATAAAAAATAAAAAAGTAAAGGATTAAAAGTAAACTACATACCTAATTATAAGGGTAGTAAATGTAAGGTATAAATTAAAAAAAAATTAAACTAAGGAAAGATTTAAAGAGGAATTAATGTGGATGTGTTAAATGAACTTATAATGTAAAATGCGTCCAGATACATGTTTAGGCGGGAAAATGAAAATTTTGGCTCACCAGAAGGCGACACGTGTCCTTTTCGTTACTTATTTATTATATGTATAGATTTATTTAGGGAAATTAATTAAAATGGGCGTATTTCAAATCCGTATTACCCAAATGCCCCAAATCTCGTTCAAATCGCCGAAATACCCCTTTTGTCCGGGAATAGTGGCCAGGAATCTCGGGTTTGGACGCGTTCAACCGAAATGTGACTCGATGGGGGTTAGGGCCGGGATTCTCGGGGTTATGGCCGGGTTTCCCGGGGTTAGGGTCGGGTTTCCCTGGGTTAGGCCGGGATTGTTTTAGGGTTTGATAAAAAATTAGGGTTTGAGAAAATTAGGGTTTTGGGAACTATCATTTTATGTGTTTTCATTGTTTTTCACGTGTTTGTTGCCTGATTTCAATTGTTTTTTCCACTTTTCATACCATAAACATATACTTGTCATCGAATGTACGATTAACTTTCATCTTTGGCTATAAATTTTGCCTATAAGAGTCAGTATAATTCAAGGTAAATACGTTCATCATCACATCCATTCCATTTTTCTTTCTTCCTTCATTGTTCATACTATTGAAAAAATGAGTTCACCTGTTGTAAAAGCTAAGCTCTATTTATGTTTCGATGGTCAGTGGGTTCAAAACAACAATGAGTGGGATTATATTGGGTACACAAAGCGTGGTGTACAGATTCCAGTCATCTATACATATAAGAGGTTTCTTCGTTACGCCATAGAAAAATGTGGAATCGAAGATTCTGCTACTTGCAAGTTGGTGTTCAAACGAGCAGATCGCTCACTAGTGGAGCTAAACAACGACGAACTGATACTTGGTTTTATGCAAATTGCAGTCGATTCAGAAAGACCTCTAATAGTGCTGAGTCGGTGAATGCACTGTCCCGTTTGGCTCGTAGGTTACCGATTGTCGGGCTTATGGAGTACTTCCGAAATTTTCAACAAGAGTGGTACCTACTTCGACGACAAAAGGGAGGTTGATAAACTATGAAATTTTGAACTTATATGTTATTTGCTCTTCTTTTGTTATTTACAAATCATAGCATAGTTAACACACACATGTTTGTAGGTGAAATGCGTAATCATCTTACACCAATGGCGGACGCAAAGATTTTCAAAAGGGCAGGAAAGTCTGTGCAATGGAGGGTTAGAGGGATTGGATATGATAGGTTCGATGTTTGGGATACCCGTGGACACGCCATTGTCGATATGCTTAACCGTGTTTGTGAATGTAAGCAATGGCAATATTCTGGGTTACCATGCGGTCATGCCATCGCAGCTGCAAGGTTTATGAATCGTAGAGATTGCAGCGATCTAGCTCTAGGTTACTTCACGTCCCATACTTACCAGTCAACATATCAGGAAGTAATCAATCCGGTTGGACCCCCTCAGTCATGGGTTTTGCCACACGTCCCCCTTCCTCCATGATATCCACCGTTAATAACCAAGAGACGTGCGGGGAGGCCAAGCAAGAACGATCGGCGTCCATCTCGTGGTGAGGATCCGATACAGAGAACGTGTACTAGGTGTGGAGCAGTAGGACACACTCGTGGTGAATGTCCAACTCCTGACCCTTCAACCGTGCCCAGGAGCAGAGCTACAAGTAGCCAAAGATTTCGCTCTCAGGGGCCATCGAGCCTAGAACCACATGGAACCCTAAGGCATGATAGCATTGACCTTAACATTGACTTCCCTTGATTGTAACGACCTCATCTTTTAGCTTATTTCTCTCTTTATTTTTGTGCAAGTAGTTAAGAAGTAATTTATTTTAGTGCGAAGTGATATGATATTTATGTTCATTGTTGATTTTATCTACCTTTTCGTGGTTGTGGAATTATATTGTGTAAAAACAAGTTAAACATTAAAGCATCCTTTTATTAAAGCATCGATAAAGTAAACATTAATAAAGAAAACATTAATAAAGAAACGAAAACATTAGACCATCGTTACGGGTAGATTAACCACCCTTTGAGAAACCTACTACGGGTAGATTTCTCGGATGCTCTTGACCCAACCAGCCTTTGCCTTCATCTGCTCCTCTATGCCGGTGTAGTTTTCTTTGATTTCTACCAATTCATCTTCTAATTTTTTAATCTCCTTTTGCTTCTCCCTAACATCACGCTTCATCATCTCCAAGAACTCCTTCTACTCCGAAATAATGGCCTCCTTCTCTTTCTGCAATTCCATGTTGCGTAGCCAGTTCCTGCCGATATGTCGTATCTCCGCATTTGCCTCATCACACGAGTCTTTCAACTTCGTAGGCAGTACTTGAGACATTGGTAGACTTAGTCCCTGGTTAGATTGATACCTAGGTGGTGATTGTCCCCCATAAGCATTGTAGTATGCCTCTCGTGCAAAATCATACTGCTCCCACTCCTGCGGCGTAATTGGTTCATCATAAGCAGTCATCCCAAACTGCGCCCATTCCTCCGTTGTGTCTGGTACTCCCCAGTCAACCTTCGTAGCTCCATCATTTAATTGTTCGATGTAGGCGGAGCGTGAAGTGCCAGCCCTATTCGCTGACCTTCTCCCCCTTCCACGTGAACCTCCAGCCATTAAGTTATGAAAATGTAGAGAATGTTTGTAAATGACGAAGAGAGTAGAAATGATAGATAGCAAGTTGTGAATTACTACTTCACTGGAGCATCTACTTATAGTCCATGCGAAGATAGGTTTGTGCACATGGTCAAACGATTCCTCTGCAAATACTGAAACGATTCCTCTGCTTAGACTGAAGTGATGCCTCTGCAAATCCTGTATTGGTATGGGTCGGGAGGCGGCGCTCCATGATGGGAGGAGCTAGGGGGAGCCTGATATCCCGTGCCATCATCGTCATCTTCATAATCATCGTCATCTTCATCATCATCGTCATCATCGTCCTCATCGTCCTCATCGTGATCAGGATCTCTTCGTCGGGACCTCTTCGTCGGTCGCCTGGCCTCCTCTCTTTCCAAATAGGCGACGCTGGATAGATACCAACGACTCTGTTGTTCGGCAGCCGTAGGAGTGAGGCGCTCGAGAGCCGGATGCCTCACCTAAATATATTGTAAAACATATAAGATTTAATATGCAGGACTAAGTTAAACAATTAATTGTTCACTTTCTAAAATTAGAAACTTAGTAAGAGAGCGTACGTCTGAAACTGAGTTGAAGATTGCAACGCATGCAACCTTATTTAGTACAATGTCTCGGTCCCATCGAGTTCCCCTAATGGCCCTGTCGGTGCGCTTGGTGAAATGGTGACGGCAGACAGGAAACATCTCCAAGATCCATACCTGGAATTACACAACATAGAGTAGTATGTTAAAAAAAAAAGACGACTTAATATTTAAGTTATAATACTTATCTAACCTTCAGAGCGTGTGTGAACCCACTCAATGTACTCTTGTTGATGTGCTTGTTCTTTTGTGTATGGCATCTGGCGGTGGCTAAGTGTAAAGAGTTGTATGTGTGGGTCCAGATATGGCTACCCTACGGGTAGCTGTCAAATGTCATAAGGTCATCGACGGCCCTAAGGACAGTGTCAGAAACCATCTGGTTTAGCTCACGACCCATGAACATGACTTCCACCATCACTACCAAGCAAACACGCACAACATCCTCATCGGATAGGTCCTGCATGACGCCTCTCATCGTCTGGACGACGGTTTTCACCTTCAAATGATCGGGGGCGTGATCAGGCCAAAGCCTCCTGACGAAGGACCCTTCCGATATGGCAGGTAGGGAGGGTGTTGGGCCGAAAAGGAGTCCTGTTATAAGACAAAACTCAAGACGACCAAAGCACATGTGTTTCCCACGGACTTTGAAATACATTTCCTCCGAAGCCGCATTGAGGACGTCGACCTCAAACTGTAAAAACATGTACACTAGGAGGGGGTCTTGTGCAGTATTTGTAAGCTCCAGCCATGGACCAAAAGGTGTCCGTCCAAATATTTGATGTAAATTTTGTGCCCGTTCAGGTGGACACGCTGCAAAAATATCTCTAATTTCCTTGGGGAAGCCAAGGCGTGCTTTGAAAGACAGATCGACGTAATGAAAATCCTCCTACATAGTAACGAATAAAAGACAACAACTTATGGTTATAGTTAATATTTATGGTTTTTTGCAAAGTTAAGGAGGCCTAAGTTTTGTTGATTTCGTCTAGTGAGAGAGTTTAGAAAAGAAGCCACTCAATCTATTGGACTTCCAGGTAGTAGAGGAATCACGTGGATTGCTTAAATCCCTACAAACCTTAGGGCTATTTACACCCGTTTGACAAAATCCAAATCGATATGTTGTGAATTTACCAAGGTTAAGGGGACTAAATTGTAAAAAACCAAAGTCTAGGGGCCCTAAGTTGTAAATTTACCAAAGTTAAGGGGCCTAAGTTGTAATAAACCAAAGTCTAGGGGCCTAAGTTGTAAGTTTATCAAAGTTAAGGGGCCTAAGTGGTAAATTATTCAAAGTTAAGGGGCCTAAGTTGTAATAAACCAAAGCCTAGGGGCCTAATTAACCCAATCTCCAAAAAACATGCCATCTCTAAAATATTTATAAAAAAAACACAACACTCTAAAAAAACGTAACACTCTAACATGTTATTAACGCAATCTCTAAAATTAACCCAATCTCCAAAAAACATGCCATCTCTAAAATATTTATAAAAAAACACAACACTCTAAAAAAACGTAACACTCTAACATGTTATTAACGCAATCTCTAAAATTAACCCAATTTCCAAAAAACATGTCATCCCTAAAATATTTATAAAAAAAACACAACACTCTAAAAAAAACGTAACACTCTAACATGTTATTAACGCAATCTCTAAAATTAACCCAATCTCCAAAAAACATGTCATCTCTAAAATATTTATAAAAAATAACATATTATCCGACGTAAACATAACACATAATCTCATATATAAAAGCATAATCGAACATATAGTCTAACAAACATACAATAAGTATTTTAGAAAATATAAAACTACAATGGGGTTAAGAAAACTTACAGAAGTAAGTAGACGAGACATATCCGAGCGTGATTTACACGATTGCAATGAGAGAGTTAGAAATGAGGGAGAGATTTAGAATGTTGTGTGGGGTGTCAAATGGTCCCCCTCTCTCTTTTATAATCGAACCCAACACTCTATAACCCTAATTCCTTTTAATCCACACCGTTCAAGACCATCGATCACCTCATACCCACTTTTCCCGGCCCCCAACCCCGGGATACCCGGCCATAAACCCGGGATTCCCGGCCACACGTCGACACCCGGGATTCCCGGCCGCTATTCCCGGACCAAAGGGGTATTTCGGCGATTTGAACGAGATTTGGGGTATTTGGGAAATACGAGATTTGGGGTATTTGAAATTCCCTTCAGAGTTGTTCTTTTTTGCAGTTGGTTACAAAATGTCCTTGTTTTAGACAGTTTTCACAAAGAATGTTTTGCAAAAAATTAATAAAAATATGAATAAATATTAAGAAAATATAAAACAAAATTTATAATAGAACGTAAATGAAATTATGGAAAAGTGCATAGTTAAAATATTAATAAAATAAGAATCACGTATCATAAATTACCAAATACTTCTTTATATACAACGTTATTTGTTTTATTGTTAATTATACTTTCATCATCTATAATTAATATTTTTAAAATTAAAATATCATAATGTCAAAAAATTAAAATTAAAAATGTTATTTTATAAAACTTCATGATAAAAATCAAAATTCTTTTATAAAAATTTAAAGAGGATGAGGTTTAAAAAAAACTCTTGAAGTAAAAATTGATATGAAATAGGCAAAAGAAAATTAAGACAATTTAGTGATTATTTGTATCAAATCTCATACTAATTACGACACATTAATTCGTATATATTTATAATATTTAATAATATAATTAAATTTAAAAATATCCAATATTGAACCCATTTCGAAGGTATTGACGAAACGATTACAATGAAATAATTTGTAAAAAATAAAAATGTTTTTAATGCATTTTAATTCATATACATTATTTATGTTTATATGATAAAAGTCTAAAATAAAAAATAAAAAATAAAAAAGTAAAGGATTAAAAGTAAACTACATACCTAATTATAAGGGTAGTAAATGTAAGGTATAAATTAAAAAAAAATTAAACTAAGGAAAGATTTAAAGAGGAATTAATGTGGATGTGTTAAATGAACTTATAATGTAAAATGCGTTCAGATACATGTTTAGACGGGAAAATAAAAATTTTGGCTCACCAGAAGACGACACGTGTCCTTTTCGTTACTTATTTATTATATGTATAGATTTATTTATTTATAATAATATGTTATTATTAATTCTATTTAAAGGTTTTGATGTTTTATTCAAAATACTTAGTTGTATGGATTTTTATGAAATGCGACTAATATGTTTTTATGACCTGCGATTTATGACGATCACAATGAAACTTTCATCTTTGAAAACCGACAGTTTTATTTATAAGACTGATTCAATATTAAATATATTATTTTTATTAATTTCGGTACTCAAATAGATATAAAAGTTATACCATACATATATTTGGACTTAACGATTTACATAGGTAATAATGACGCTTTCAGATTTGAAAAAGGAATAACATTTTTATTTTAGGGTCATTTGAGCAGGACGATAGAAATGTGTCATTTATGGATTATAGAAATATCAGATTAATACCAAATTTCATATTCAAATATGTTGAAAAATCTAGATACCGTAAATATCAAAAAGATCAAAATATGATTACGAAAATTTATACAACTCAGATAAAGGTATAGCAATAGCATGTCTAAGGATAGGTATTATCGAATATATGTCAAATATGAGTTTACATTTAAGATTTTGGATTATATAGACAATATTATATTTGATGAGAATAATGAAATATATATATATATATATATATATGTAATTTTACTATTATATACATATATGTACTTGAATGTTAAGCAAAGTATTGATGGGATGAAGACGTGGATATTCATCCAAAATTACTTAGCCTTTGAAGTTATTTAAACCGCCATGAGTTAGTCGCTATAATCATGCCGACAATATTAAGTATATATAGAGGTATGTGTAGTTTCTTTTTAATATGAAATATAGAAATACATACATATATATGTATGTATATATATAAAGAGTATACTAAAAGATATTTAGCGGGTATTGACTGAATTAAGGTGGTGATTCAAGTGTCGAGGTTAAGTAAACAAGGTGATTACGTTATGAGATTTATTGGGATACATATATGCTATATAAATGTTTTTTTATGCATGATTAATATTTGAAATGTTGTTTTGGCATGCTAGCCTTGCATGAGATATGGTTATGCTTATAATGCATTTTATGAGGAAAGACATGTATTTTAGATATGGCATATGAAATGTTTTGTGCATGTGAAAGTGTGGCCATGTTAAATACCCGACAGGGTATAAGAAATGAGGACGTCTTGCAAAAAGGACGTCAGGGGGAAGATCATTCACGGAACCCCGTGTGGGAAGATCCTTCGCGGAACCCAGGGATCTAGGATCCTATGGAGAATGTTTGGCATACTTACACATATGAGATCTCGCACTAAAAGAAGATGATGTTTTTATAGAAATGGTTTTATGCATCAATGTTATTATGCATAATTATGAGAAGTATGTTGAATTGTTACTCTATGCACTAAAACCATATATTTTATGAAAGATGATTTCATCATGAAACCATAACTGCTCACTAAGCTTAAAGCTTACATATTTCATATATGTATCTCAGGTAAGATCAGGATAAGACATGAAGGGATCGCAAAGAGTTATAGTTCTTAAAATAGCCGTTATAAATGTTAGGCTATTGAACTGTTGTAAGAACGCTTCCGCACATGTAACGTTTATGGAAAAAAAAAACGGGGCGTCACAAGTTGGTATCAGAGCATTAGTTTAAGTGTACTACGGTTGCCTTAGATACATAGTCTTAAACTTTGAGGACGACTCTTAGTTATAATACTATATTGCCTTAGAATAATTAACTTATATATAAACTCAATCAGATTATTCTGCTAATTGCTTATCCTGGTCGATATAACCATATGGGATGGTGTCTAGAAAGGTTGAAACGGCTGAGTTGTGGACTTCCGAAAGGTCGCAGATTATATTTGCACCGAAAGGATCCTGACTCCCCGTGATACCGACCTGGCTATTTCATATTGGTAGTCAGATGGATTTGTAAGAAGTGATGATCTAAATAGAAAAAAAAGATCCATGGTATAAGAGAAATAGATTATCAGTTCATGTAAGATTAAAACCTTAAGATTTGAGATTTTATGCTCTGATAAAATACTTTAGTAAGAGTTCCTTTACTATGTTGCGGAATATATCAACTATCCCACACTTAAGTAATATGTGAGATGACAATTGATAATCATATTGATCAGGTTTAACCAAAAGATTATTCTCAAACATACTAAGTATATGCTTTAGATCAATGCGACTGTATTTCAAAATAACAGACTATGTTAGGAGTCCATATTATTTATTCCAAAATTATTAATGGATGTATATGTGTCAATACATCCAACATACACAACTATGACTCAGAAGGAGGATTTTGGAACACCTATATGTCGTCATTTCTTTAAAAAGAATGTCTAGAAAGGAATGGTAGAACAATGTACGGGAATGAGGGTGTCATGAATGTAACCATGCTACTAAATGTTTTGGTCTGTCAAAGTTAAGGTAAAGGTTGAGGTAGAGACCGAGCTATTGGAATAGTAAACAATAAGAATTTTTTTTTGTCACTTCATGAAAACTTTGTATACTACTAGAGGATGCGATTGAGGCTTGTGTTAAGAACAAGACTTTGAGGTTGTAACCAAGGATGTTATTGGTGGAAAATATATTGATTAACCATCTATGGTCAAGAAATATGCATAGAGATCCGAGTTAGCTATCTTATCTACAATAAGTTTGGGAGCTTGTGACTGTGCCAAGTACAAATATAACATTGGGTTCTACATATGTGAAAATTTAGGACGAACACAAAAGGAGTTTATAGAGAGATGTACTTGCCATAAGTATGATATGATGGGGATATCGGATCAAGCTACCCTAAGCTTCAATATAGTTCAATAATAATATAGAGGTTGACATGAGAAAGTTTAGTTAAGAATGAAAATGAGAAGGAGGAACCAGAGGTAAGGATTATGGAATATGTCAGTACAACAAACGAGGTCAAAGGAATCACTGACACTGATAATGTTTGGGTCCATTTCTTGTCAATAGTTATTAATGCCCTAGTTTATTCAATTCATGTACATCTAGAAAATTAATTTGCGCTACTAGAATAGATAACTTAAGCAACTACAATAAGAAATATGTAGTGCCTGTTGCAAGTGGTTAGATAAAGGTTAAAGAAATTGTTGACGCTTGTTCAATCGATATAAATGGAAGAGTTACCTTGTTAAATTGATGTATATAGATGAGTTTCATATGATTCTGGGGTGGAATAGTTGACAAAGAATGACATTTAGGTGATATGTAAAAAGAAGATGATTAAGATATGTAACCAGAATGGAGGATTTGTGGATAATATAGATAGATTGATGAAATAGGAATTATATCAGTGATCAAAATAAGTAGGTGTTTGAGGAAATATGTGTTGCATTTATGTTATACATACAAGATGTTAAGCAAGAATGCAAGTTATATAATATGTTAATATAGTAAATGAAAATCTAGAATGTTAGTCTAGAATTCAAGCAATCAAAACACAATTAAGCACAAATCTATGAAGCATATAGAGAGCGTTTAGAGAGAGAGAGAGTCACAAGTGTATTGATGTCACAAGTCTCTCAAGATACAAAGATCTCACCATGAAAGTTACAAGAGTTACTCAAAAGTTACAAGGAAAAACAAAGGAACAAAGGCTATTTATATGGGTCAAACAAGCCTTGACCTCATACAAACATTACAAGATAAAACAACATTACAAAAGACAAATTGATTCAAACATTTACTTAAAAATCTCCCCTTTTTGGATCAATTTGTAAATATTCTAACACTATTATCTCTGATCCCCAAAAGTGATTCAAAACGTCTAATTCCTTTCCTGAATTCAATTATATCATCCAAAACGTCTAAAGCTCTTTCCATAACAATTTTGTCTCTCATTGGCAAACGGTCACCAACAACAAATCTCTGTCTTTCACTTTCCGCATGCCTGCTTTTGAGTTGAAGTCTGATCATCTTAAGCGTTCCATCAGAATATTTAGCAACTTCAGAAAATCAAAGGAACCTCTTCTCATTCTACCCATTCTTACATAAAACTCCAAACTCAGGTTCTTCAAGCACAGTAAACAAAGGATAGTTCTCTAAGTCTGGAAGAGTCATGTTTGGCTTTGTCATGTTCACCCTTCTCTGGTTGGTTTCTATCCCTAACTGGAAGTCATAGCAATAAGTGTAGTAGATATGCCTCCTGACAAATCTCTTTATTGTTTCCAGAGCAAAGGTAATATTCTCCTTCTGAATGGCCATGTTTCTTAACTCATGGTACATATACTCCAGATCATCCACACTTAGATAATAAAAATCAGCTTCAGAAAAAGTATATCCTTCCATATCTCTTCTCTGGACAATAAAAATAGGATACCAAAGCTTGATGAATTTCTTCAGACGAACTTCCTTCATAAAAACTATCATAAATTTGCTCTTCACAGTTCTTTGCACTTGCTTCAGATAGTTTAGCATATCAACATATTCTTGTTGTTAAGTGCATTTTATGCACCTAACTTTGTATATTTTAGTTGCATTTTTCTTCATATTCTAGTGTTTGGTCTAGTTTTTTCATGCATCATTTTTCATTTCTCTTTTATTCTCTCTAATCACGGTTGGAAATTCTTTTGGGGATAGTTTTTATGCTTTTGGTATATGTTTTGTGCAGATTGTGCGTTCTAAATGTGAGACAAGTGAAGGCGTGCTCAAGGTGGAAAGAAAAGAGAAGGAGATAATCGAGAGCAAAGAGGAGAAGCCGCTGAAAGAGACGAAGTCGGAAGGGAATAGTTGTTTCCATGCTTCGCGAACGCGAAGAAATACATTTGATTCAATATTTAGAGTTTCTGCCATGGTTTCGCGGGCGCGATGATTTATTCGGGGTCGCGAAGCACTGCTCTAAAAACGTTTTTTTATTTTATGTTGCACCTTCACGGGCGTGAAGTTTTCTTCACGGTCGCGAAGGTCATTGGGCTTATTCTTTTGTTGGGCTTTTGTTGGGCTTATTCTTTTGTTGGGTTTTTGTTGGGCTTTTTAGCTTAGACTTTTGAAACCCTTTTAGGTTTGTTTTTTTTGGGAGGAACACGTTTTTTTGATTTTAGAGAGAGGTAGTCGACATTTTGGCTTGGAATAACTTCTTGGTCGATCTCCAAGATTTGGAAAGAGGATTGCATTACAAGCCTAGGCCATTGGGATCCGATTCACCATCGGTTTTCCATACATCTAGTATCTTCTTCCCTATTTTCTTTAATGTATTTAGTTGAATTCTTGTTTTTGTTTGAATATTGCTAGTTATCTAATCGTTCTTGAAGTTTCTTCATCAATCCTTCTTTACTCTTGTTTATTTGTATCAAGTTTTAGTTTTTCTACATCTCCCTATGTGTATTTCATTATCTTTCTCCATTTTGTATCTCTGTTCCTTATTCTCTATCCTAATTTTCTGCATTTGATTCATCTCTTGCTCTCTACCCTAATTTACTACATTTCTATAATTTTCTGCACCCATTAGATTAGGTTAAATTAATTTCCTGCACATGTTTATTTAGTAGGTTTTTGATCATTCTTAGTTTTCGTTAATGTTAATTGTTATTATATTGCATCCTATGTAGTTATCGTTTTAGTCTAGGTTTATTTTATCTTTAATTTTGTTAGAGTTTAAATAAATAATTTGTTGCTTGGTCCCGAATCGGTTTTCGTTTTATTGGGTAATCGTCCCTTAGGATCGAGGTTTTGGTATTGACCAATTGTTCTTAAAACGAATGTTGAGTTTTAATCCATTTTGATTCTAATGAAAGTTGGAGTTAATTTAATTGGTTTTTAACAAAGCATTTAGTCAATTTAATTAGTTTTTGACGAAACGAAAGTTTGGTCTTTTACTTGGGTTAAATTGTTTAATGACAACGGCTCTAACATGCGAATAGTTAGGGACGTTGATTGGGAAAAATCATTTGTTTTAAATCTTAATGTTTCTTTCCGATGTACATATATTGCGAAAGTAAATATGTGTCTTGGTTTACAAAAGCTTTTCCACCTCGAGAGAGGGTTAAAGTAGTTTTGCAAAACGAATTCCCACCATTACCAAAATCCTAGGTTGACGTTACCCAGTGCCCCTTTAGTTGTAGTTGTATTTTATTTTCCTCTTTTTCTCTCTCCTTCCCTTAATCTCGTTTAATTTTATGTCCACTTAGTTTAATCATCAAATCAATTATCTGATTCGCATAGCTAGACATGATTATTGAGTAGTTAATGTTAGACCGTCACCTCCCTGTGATCGACCCGTATGCTACAATACCCGTATGCTACAATACCCGTACGCTTGCGGTTATAAATTTTAAAATAAACATCACTTGTTGATATTCCTTAGGTTTGTCTTTCACTTCCAGAATTCTAAAGATATCTATCGGTCTGATGCGGTGCACAAAAACTTTCTTTTTCTCTTCTTCAAGAAATGGAACCCTCAGAACATGTCTTATCTGTCTAAGCTCAGCTTATGTGGGACCAAACTCTGATTCAGGTACATTTGCATTAGATGGACCAACTTCATCTGTGTTGGGCATATCGGGAATGTGAACAACTTCATCTGGTTGATCAGTACTGCTTGGTGGAATAGATTGGCTTTGAGGACTAGGATGCCTTGGAGGACTTGGTTGAGTAGCAATAACTTCAGAAACATCAGAAAAATTAAATTCTTGTAAAGTAGGAATGTCAGGCACTTCGGAAAGGTTAGGCTCGGGAATCTCATTGTGAACAAGACTTAGGTGAATATCCTCAGGAGTTCCCCGTTCAAACATTTCTTGCAAAAGAATTGTATCCTGATTAGCTTCCAACAAATTGTCAAGTAGGGGTGCTCACGGGTTGGGTTGACCGGGTTGAAGGCACTTGAACAACCCAACCCAATGTTTGCGGTTTGGAAAATCTCAACCCAACCCAACCCAATCAAAAGTACAACCTAACCCAACCCAAACCGTACGGGTTGGGTTGGGTTGGTCGGGTTGGTTGGTTTGAAACTTTAATACATTATTTTACAATCTAACTAAGTCAATCCGTTTAAAAAACTAAAATCAAAATGGAAATGTAAAAATAAGACTAATAAGAGAAAATAATAGTAGAAGAAAAATATTTCTTGCATTTTCATTCTATCGATGTTAAAGATTTTTGAAGACTTGAAGGTTAGATTCATACGATTTTAATCGGCATGGTCTCGTAGAATGGTCTAAACTACGACTAAGATAGGAAGACTTGAGAATTGATAGAAAGAAGACGCTAAAAGGCTAAAATCATTAATAATTTAAAAAAAACATACAAGTTTGGTCGGGTCGGATTACTTTGGGTTCAACCCGTTTCCAACCCAATAGATGCGGTTTGGACAAAATTTGTATCGATTATGTATCGGGTTACCTCGGTTTGAGTTTTTTTTACGTTTTTTCGGGTTGGGTTGGTCGGGTTGATCGGAAATTTGAGCACCCCTACTGTCAAGAACACTTGCTTCATTCTCTGATTTTCCTATAATACCAATAGAATTTTTTTTCAAGTTCAAAATCAACCTCATGAAGGGAACGACACTAAATGTATAGTCATGTAGGACTGATAGAGATGCATACATGAAATGGTTGTCGTGAAATAAGATTTGTTCATGCTATAAGATGTTGATTTTAAAATGTGTTTTCAAAGACGCATGAACATGAAACCGATAATGTTTTACTTTAGTGGTTGTTAAAACTTTGTGCTGTCAAGAACACTTGCTTCATTCTCTGATTTTCCTATAATACCAATAGAAATTTTTTTCAAGTTCAAAATCAACCTCATGAAGGGAACGACACTAAATGTATAGTCATGTAGGACTGATAGAGATGCATACATGAAATGGTTGTCGTGAAATAAGATTTGTTCATGTTATAAGATGTTGATTTTAAAATGTGTTTTCAAAGACGCATGAACATGAAACCGATAATGTTTTACTTTAGTGGTTGTTAAAACTTTGTCGTAAGAGCACGACAAATGGGTTATGTTGGGATGTATGTTTACCGTAAGAGCATGTCAAATTGGGTCATGCCAGGTGGATCACAACCATTGTGTGTAGTATACGTTGTCAAGGTTATTTCAGAATTTTTCATGTGTAAAAAAATGTTGAGAATAGAAGCGGCAAATTATGTAATAAAAGATACGATTGATATTTGATGTACAAAGGAATCGTTGTATACTACTAATGCGGTAAGAAATAGGACTTAAAAAAAAGTTCGAAAAAAAATCAGAGTACGCAGCAAAAGCACGATGATGCTAAAAAAAGAATTTCTTTTTGTACGCTACTATTTGAAACATAATAATATCAATATAGTAGGACAGGAGAATGTATACAAAAAGAATTGTGATTAGTAAAGGTCAGAGAAAATTTCTGGTTTAATAAAGAAATTTATATGGTTACTATAATCATTTCTATATGATAGTTTATGAGGAAAAAAAAAAGAAATCCAGTGTCAAGAAATACAATGCCGAGAAGTTATTGCATAGTATTGGCAAGTATGGTTAGTAGGATAAATCTGTAAGCCATTATGTATGGATAAGTAGTAATTTTGATTGCCAATTGTCAATAAGAGATATCCAATTTGCAGAGGATTTAAGATATCAGTAAACGAACATGTTTGAATGTATGTAAGTGATAGCGAAATTAAGTGTATCCAAAATAAAGCAATATTCGGTAATTGTGATCTAGTGCTACGAGAAGGGATTAATAAAAGAGTATATGAGGATATTTAGATAGTAAATAACATTAAGTAAAGATGCAAAAGAAAAATGATGAAATTTTAGAGTATTATACTTAATACTCTAGTATATTTAAGTTATAAATTAAGTATGTTAGTTAGTTGGTGTTATTATCCTACACCAGAAGCTATATAGAAGCTATATAGAAGCTATATGGGAAATAGAATTAAAAAAGAAAAGAAAAATAAGAGTCATATCCGTTTAAGAATGCTCAAATTTCGAGGACGAAATTCTTATAAGGAGGGGAGAATTGTAACACCCTATTTTCACATTTACATTAATAACTAGATTATGTCCATTTAGGCATTTTAAATTTTAAGGTAAATGTTATGATATTATAACAGTGTCAATATATAATGGATAATTTAAGATATTTTATCCGGAATAGAGATATTTACATCGGATACAAAAGTTAAGGAATATATATATATATATAGCCTTAGGTTCATTTGAGAAATGGTAAATATTTGAGAAATAGAGAAGTAATCCTAGCTATTCATACGGTCAAGATCGGATTTGACTAGTCAAATATTCCGGCTTTGACTGGTCAAAAGTTGCGGCTATTCCAAAAATAGAAGGACACTTTCGTAATTTTAAAAAAAATACACGGACTGTGTTCATATATGAACATGTATAATTCACATATGAACTATATCTTCATATGTGAATCAGTGTAATTCACATCTAAACTCTTTTAACTGATTCATATATGAACTTTTATGATTCATATATGAACTAATTAACTGTAAGTTCATATATGAATCAGTTGAACTAATTAACAGATTCATATATGAACTTTTGTAATTCATATATGAACTAATTAACTGATTCTCATATGAACTAATTAACTGATTCATATATGAACGTATAGTTCATATGTGAATCATATAGGTTCATATATGAACTCATCCCGCGTATTTAACGAAACTGCCCCTCTATCTTCTATAGATCATGCAAGAAATTATCTGGTGCGTCGCGGTCAAAGCCGCAAATGTTGACTAGATGATTGGCTTAGATTACTTCTCTATTTCTCATACATTTACCATTTCTCAAATGAACTTCTCACTATATATATATAGTGGAAGGATATTTTGATCTAGATATATACATATGATTTAGATTATTTATTAAATATATATATATATATATATATATATATATATATATATATATATATATATATATATATATATATATATATAGGGGAGCGATCAATTGGAAACCAGTATTACATTGGAAACTTTGGAAACCGAAATCAACCAATCAGTGAATTTTTTTTTTTTAATTGAAAAGGTTATTTTTGTTTTTTACATTATTTCATAATATATATGGTAACTGTTATTATTATTATATTAATAATTATTTAATTTTAATTTAGTTTATATATGGTAATAATAATCATTGATTAATTTAAAAATAAGATATTTAATTTAGGTAAATTATTTAATTTTAATTTAGCTTATATATGGTAATAATGAAACAATAATGCTAACACGATGAACCTGATGAATCTATTTTCATTATGAAACAATAATGGTAACACGATGAACCTGATGAATCTATTTTCATATACGGATATGCAACTGAACAGGTAATGAAACAAAAATAGGAAGTTAACAAAAATGGCACAAATTCATCATGTTTCATTATGAAACAATAATGCTAACACGATGAACCTGATGAATCTATTTTCATTATGAAACAATAATGCTAACACGATGAACCTGATGAAATCTGTAATCCATAAATTCATTCAGTTTCATCACAATATTAGATTGCGTAGGAAATTTTATAATAAAATGAAATTAAAAAAATTATTTTCTTACATAAAATCTAACAATAATAATAATAACAATTTATAGAAAAAATTATAAATTAAATTATAACAAAATAATACCAGCCGATAAGATTTATATAAAAATACATTACATAATTAAATAAACAACTTTTTTACAAAAAGAAATCAATATATATATATATATAGGCCGATAATCAAATGAAAACCAAAAATATGTTACAAACCCTTGAGAACCGATATAAAAATATTTTTTTACATGATTTTTTTTCATCAAAACCTATGATTTAAGATATTGTTTCACCTATATTTTTGTTCACCATGTGAAATGATTGCACGTGAAATTTGATTTTTGATTCACCTAGTGAAATGAAAAATACAGGTAAAAAATATTCATGTGGTGAAACAAATACATGTGAAACTATCATATTATGAAACAAATATATGTGAAACATTATTTCAAATCCAAGCATTTGATGAAAATATATATAATGTAAAAAAATATTTTTATATCGGTTCTCACAGGTTTGTAACATATTTGTGGTTTTCATTTGATTTAGCCCATATATATATATATATATATATATATATGATTAATAATAATGGAGATGAAATCGTAATTGAAATATGATTTAGGTTATTTATTAAATAATAAATTAAAATATTTCAATAAAGTTATATATGTATATATTAAACGTATATATATATATATATTTATAATAATATTTTATTATTAATTCTATTTAAAAGGTTTTGATGTTTTATTGAAAATAGTTAGTTGTATGGATTTTTATGAAATGCGACTAATATGTTTTTATGACATGAGACCAATGTTCTAAAAAACTCGTCGCACAGCCGCTATGGCGCGCCCTGACACCAAGGCTTGTGTCTCACGCCACGTTAAGCCCGTGGCAAGCCATGGCCTAATGCACAATTTCGTAATGCAATATTTGATTTTTCTATACGTTTTTAATGTCTTATTTGCAAGATTTTTTTAATATATACCATAATTTAACTAGTTTATTACTATTGATTCATTGAGTAACACTACAAAACATATGTTTTTATATATAATGATATATATGAATTAGAAAAATGACGCCAACAGTCACGCCTTGAAGACGCCATGGCTTCGCCGTGGCTCCTAAGGCTTGAGGCTTGGCCTCGCCGCCACGCCACGCCTCACGATCACAATGAAACTTTCATATTTGAAAACCGACAAATTTTTATTTATAAGACTGATTCGATATTAAATATATTGTTTTTATTAATTTCGGTACTCAAATAGATATAAAAGTTATACCATACATATATTTGGACTTAACGATTTACATAGGTCATAATGACGCTTTCAGATTTGAAAAAGGAATAACATTTTTATTTTAGGGTCATTTGAGCAGGACGATAGAAATGTGTCATTTATGGATTATAGAAATACCAGATTAATACTAATTTTCATATTCAAATATGTTGAAAAATCTAGATACTGTAAATGTCAAAAATATCAAAATATGATTACGAAAATTTATACAACTCAGATAAAGGTATAGCAATAACAATAGCATGTCTATGGATAGGTATTATCGAATATATGTCAAATATGAGTTTATATTTAAGATTTTGGATTATATATACAATATTATATTTGATGAGAATAATGAAATATATATATATATATATATATATATATATATATATATATATATATATATATGTGTGTGTGTAATTTAACTATTATATACATACTAGGCACATACCCGCGCGATGCAGCGGAATGTAAGTAAAGAACGAACAATTAATTTTATTTTCTTATAGACATGTCATCAACAATCAACCATGACCTAAGAATCACAACTTATGAAATCATAAACCCATAAAAATATTCAATAATTAATTTATATTACAATTATTGACGAAAAAAATTATAATGATATATTTTATAATAAGAATGAAACGTATTTTACGATTATGTATTTTTAATGTGCTAACGGTGGAAAAAAGTAAAACGTATGGATAGAAAACAAATTAGTTCGTAGATATTAATGATATTTAATAGTAAGGTTAAATTAAAAAAATATTCAATATTGTGCTCGTTTTAAAGATATTGATGAGACGATTATAATGATATATTTTATAAAAAGAAGAATCGTATTGTTTATTTCATTCTTGTTCGTATATGATTATTTATGTTAACATGATATGTATGAAAAATAGAAAATAAGAAAACAAGAGATATAAAATAAATTAAATAACTAATTGTAAGAGTGATAAACGTAACATTTAATTGAATTAGGAAGTGAAACATTGGGAATTTTTTTTTGGCTTTCAAAGGTTTGTAAAAAACTGTATTATAATTTTTATAATATAGTAGAGATTACCGTGATTTATTTATAATAAGAATGAAACGTATTTTTAATATATTTTACGATTATGTATTTTTAATGTGCTAACGCTGAAAAAAAATAAAATGTATGGATATAAAACAATTTAATTCGTAGATATTCACGATATTTAATAGTACGGTTAAATTATAAAATATTCAATATTGGGCTCATTTTGAAGGTATTGACGAGACGATTATAATGATATAATTTGTAAAAAAAGAAACGTATTTTTTCATTGCATTTTTGTTCATATACAATTATGTGTGTTAATATGATAAGGGTGTAAAATGAAAAATGAAAAAATAAGAGATATAAAGTAAATTAAATAATTAATTATAAGAGTGGTAAATGTAATATTTTTCCAAAAACCGTTTTTTCCAAAAACCGTTTTTTCCAAAAACTACCTTTTTCAATAACTGTAATAGAATTTTAATATATAGTATAGATATGTACTTGAATGTTAAGCAAAGTATTGATGGGATGAAGACGTGGATATTCATCCAAAATTACTTAGCCTTTGAAGTTATTTAAACCGCCATGAGTTAGCCGCTATAATCGTGCTGACAATATTAAGTATATATAGAGGTATGTGTAGTCTCTTTTTAATATGATATATAGAAATACATGCATATATATGTAGGACGATAATCAAATGAGAACCATAAAAAGGTTGAAAACCGTAAGAACCGATCTAAGCCGTAATTTGATTTTAATCCTATGGTTTTAATTGAAAATTGTTTCACCATATGAAAGGGGCATAATTGTCATTTTGGTAACAAAGATTCACCAAATGAAACACATTCACCAATTGAATCATAATAAAAATTATTTATTTTTTATAATATTAATAATTACAATATTTCATCTATATACTATTTCATCAGATGAAACACACAGATTCACCAGATGAAACACACATATTCAACAGATAAAACACATAGATTCACTAGATGAAACACACATATTCAACAGATGAAACACGCATTCACCGGATGAAATACACAGATTCACTAGATGAAACACACAAATTCACCAGATCTAAGGAATCAAACCCAAAAAAAAACCCAAATCAAGAAATTTAATGAAGAAATTTGAAAAAAAAAACACATATTTCACCATTCTTGGAAAAAACCCCTAAAAAAAAGAAATTTATGGAACTCTCGATCCATCTATTGTATCTCAAATCCAGGGGTTGTCTCCAAATGTATCATCTCAATGAAGGCACCAGCAAATCCGATATAATTCGAACCCCGCCACTGGAAAAATCCCATCGGTGATTTCATGTAACCCGATCTGTTGGAGTGACATGACGGCCTGACCACCGCCGGCGAAGAGGACGAGTGCGTGTGTGTGGTTATTGAGGTGTTTTAGGGTTTAGAGGTGATTGAAGATGGTGGAGAAGGAATCGACGGATTTCCGCCAGGCGTTGGTGGACCAGAGGCGGTGATTTCGCTTGTCGACGGTGGTGATTGGGCGGTGAGCGGCATCACGGAGGATTTGGGATGGGGTTTGTGGTGAGGGTTGGTTTTTAGATCGATGCAGATCTGTGGTGGGTTTGGAAGAGGAAGACAAGGTTTGTGGTGGGTTTGGAAGAGGAAGACAAGGAGTAGAATGAATTTGACAAAAATGCCCTTAGTTCCCCATTTTATTTCAAATAAGCACCTCTTTTTAATGACCCTTGATTTAATTTAATCTATGGATTAGATTAGTCCGTAAGGTTCTCAACATATTTTTGGTCCTCATATGATCTAACCCCTATATATGTATGTATATATATAAAGAGTATACTAAAAGATATTTAGCGGGTATTGACTGAATTAAGGTGGTGATTCAAGTGTCGAGGTTAAGTAAACAAGGTGAGTACGTTATGAGATTTACTGGGATACATATATGCTATATAAATGTTTTTATGCATGATTAATATTTGAAATGTTGTTTTGGCATGCTAGCCTTGCATGAGATATGGTTATGCTTATAATGCATTTTATGAGGAAAGACATGTATTTTAGATAAGGCATATGAAATGTTTTATGCATGTGAAAGTGTGACCATGTTAAATACCCGACGGGGTATAGGAAATCAGGACGTCTTGCAAAAAGGACGCCAGGGGGAAGATCCTTCGCGGAACCCCATGGGGGAAGATCCTTCGCGGAACCCCAGGGATCTAGGATCCTGTGGAGAATGTTTGGCATACTTACACATATGAGATGTCGCACTAAAAGAAGATGATGTATTTATAGAAATGGTTTTATGCATCAATATTATTATGCATAATTATGAGAAGTATGTTGAATTGTTATTCTATGCACTAAAACCATATATTTTATGAAAGATGATTTCATCATGAAACCATAACTGCTCACTAAGCTTAAAGCTTACGTATTTCATATATGTATCTCAGGTAAGATCAGGATAAGACATGAAGGGGTCGCAAAAAGTTATAGTTCTTAAAATAGCTGTTATAAATGTTAGGCTATTGAACTGTTGCAAGAACGCTTCCGCATATGTAACGTTTATGGAAAAAAAACCGGGGCATCACACAAACATTCCAAACTTAAGCATGGAACTATATTCTTTAGGTTCATCCTGTTCTTTCCAAAAACCAAGACCGATTTTATCACTGGCAGGTATTTGAGACCTGATGATTTCAGTGATTTTGGTAGAAGAGTTACACCATTCCTCATCAGTTGCCTTTTCTACTTTTAAAGCAACTATGGCTTGTTCGCGTTCAATGCTAATAATTTCATTTACAATGACTTGATCTTTTAAACTTTCCTCTATAAGAGTTAGTTCCTTGATCCTTTCATGACATTTTTCTAGCTGTTCAGTTAAATCAATATTTTTGTTTTCAGCTAGAGTTTTGCCATTTAGTGTATTGTAGCGATCAATTGTCAGCACATCTACAGCGCGACTTCTCTCAGCTTCAGAAAGAAAGGGATTTGTAGATATAGATACCTGAGAGGAGATATAACTCATGAAAGTTCCTGTTGGTTCTTCCACTTCTTCTTTAATCTCGACCATAAGACAGAGATTGACAAGTTCTTCTTCATCAGAACTAGATTCTTCTGATTCAGCCCAGTCATGCTCTTCAGCAATAAGACCTTTACCTTTTCTTTTAAAGTTTTTCAACTTTTGATATTTTTCTTTCAGCTTAAGGTATTTGTTATCGTTGGACTTTCTGGAGGTAGAAGGTTTTAAGACTTTCTTTGACCTGCACTCACTTGCAAAATGTCCAATCTTTTCACAGTTATAGCAAGTAGCAGTAGCCTTATTGTTGGTCCCGAAGGTGCTTAACAAGTTTGTAGAAGGGGGGGGGGGGTGAATACAAACACATAATTTTAAATTTTAATAAATTGTTTATTGATAAATCAAACACAATTTACAAGTCTGTTGCAGAATAAGATTAAGTAGAACTTAATCTAAACAAACTTAAGAAACAGTAAGATGGTTGTACTAGAAATAGAGAATGAGGGATTGGAAGAATATAGAAAACAAGGGTTTCTATATATTTAGAAAGATGAAGGATTTTCTTAGATGGAGTGTTGATCTTTCTGTTTATACCCTATGCATTAAATGCATGGCAGAGTACTTTATCATTGATTGGCTGCATGGGTCTGACTTTAGTAGACATGCTTTCCACCGTAAGATGAACAGTGTAGTTGATAGAGTTGTTGTACGAATTGCTGCAGAGGTATGTCCGTTTTGACAGATTGTAGAGGTGTGCAAGGGCAAGACAAAAGAGACTAGAGGCATAAGCTAGGTGATCATCGATCGCTGAATATCTCTTCCTTCAGAGATACAAAGAAGTCAGCTATCGCTGAAGCTTTTCCTCATGTTTCTTCGTGTGTGTAGATTCGTCTTTGATTCACTGATATCCGCATCAGGTCATGAGTAGACTTGTCTTTGTTCAGCAGCTTCGTCTTCGATTCAACTATGAACATCTGTTGTCGCGAAACTTGTCTTAAGGGATTACGTCTAACTGTTTACATTAGAAAACATCAACGATACTGAACATACTCAGTATTTGATCGCTGATAGAAAACACTTTTACATATGAATGTTTACAAGAGAGATCATCAGTGATAGTTGAATAGACTTAGCATGATCGTTGATGATGAAACACTAATACATAATATTAAACGTAATTTTCACTAAGTATAAAAAAGGGTCTTTATCAAATCACTGAGAGAGTATGGATCAACACTTATCAACAGGGGTTGATTTTGGCTTGTCAGTTATAGAGAGAGGCTTATTTCTTCTGAAATTTCTCTTTCTTGCAAACCTTTTGAAAGAGTTTGTCAAGAGTGCCAAGGATTCATCAAACTCTGAAAGATCAGTGTTTGATAGTTCCTTAGATTCCGAATCTAACTCAGTGATAGTGAGAGTAGATTGCTGAGATGGAATTATCTCTGAAGAGACTAAAGCAACAGAAGTGCTTTTGGAGTTTTTAGAATCTTTTACAAGATTCTTCTTCAAGAGATTTGATTGCTCATAGTTGAGCAATATTCCATATAAGGTACTAAGAGAGAAAGAATTTAAGTCTTTTGTCAGCTTGAGACACATTGAATAACTGTCCCAGCTTTCAGGAAGACATTATAAGAATTTAGTTAAGACCTCAGAATTAGAATAGGTCCTACCAGCAGTTCTTAGATCAATGATTAAACAGTTAAATATCTGGTGAACATCAGATAGGGATTCGTTCTGACCAGCGATAAAACTTTCATACTGTCTTACCTAGTTAATCTTTCGAGTTTCTTGGACTTCAGTGGTGCCTTCATATTGAACACATATAGTGTCCCACATTTCTTTAGCAGTTTTAAGATGCATGATGGAATTGAAGGATTCATCAGGCAGAGCCATAGAGATAATGGTCTTTGCCTTTGCAACTAAACCAACCTTCTTTTTGTCTTCATCACTTCATTGTCTTATTTCCTTAATAGCATTATGTTCAGAAACAACAGGAGTGGTGGCACTAGCTGGAACGACAGCAATGATTGTGAAAGGTTCATATGGGCCATTTGCAACGTATTCAGGTATAGTAGGATCTACACATTCTATAAATAGCATCATTCGATTTTTCCAGAGAGCAAAGTTATCTCTGCTAAATCGAGGAGGTTTTGAGAGTGAACCATTATCATAGTAGTTTGTATTTGTATTGAGTACCATATTAAGAATAACAAGGAAGATAATAAAGCAAGATCTTGTTTATGATATTAAACAATCTGCTCTGATACCACTTGTTGGTCCCGAAGGTTCTTAACAAGTTTGTAGAAGGGGGTGAATACAAACACTGAATTTTAAAGTTTAATAAACTGTTTATTTATAAATCAAATTACAATTTACAAGTTCGTTGCGGAATAAGATTAAGTAGAACCTAATCTAAACAAACTTAAGAATCACTAAGAAGGGATGCACAATAATTAGAGGATAGGGGATTAGGATAGTATAGAAAACAAGGCTTTCTATCTTCTTAGAAGTCAACTTGTGCTTATAATGGCTATGAGGGTAAACCTTTTTTTTCTTTGTTCTTTTTAGAGTCATCTTTTTATAGAGTAACTCTTGATACTCGCTTTAAGGTCACACAATCAGTGGGGATTTTGCTACGCGGGGACACAATCATAAAGGGAACGAATGACGTTATGAAGGCTTAGGGCACAACTCAGATGGAGTTGTAATCTTTCTATTTATACTCGATGCATTTAATGCATGGCAGAGCATATTACACGTGTCCTTCATTGATTGGCTGCATGGGTCTGACTTTAGGAGACATGCTTTCGGTCGTATGATGAACAGTGTAGTTTTCAGAGTTGTTGTTTGAATTGCTGCAGAGGTATGTCTGTTTCTGACAATCGTACGATGTGTGCAAGGGTAAGACAAAAGAGACTTGAGGCATAATCTAAGTGATCGTAAATTGGTGAATATCTCTTCCTTCAGAGATATAAAAAAGTTCAGCTATCGCTGAAGCTTTTCCTCAGGTTTCTTCGCGTGTGTAGATTTGTCTTGGCTTCGCTGATATCCGCATCAGGTCATGAGTAGACTTGTATTTGTTCAACAGCTCTGTCTTCGATTCAGCAGTGAACATCTTTTGTCGCGAAACTTGTCTTTAGGGATTACATATAACTGTTTACATGATAAATCATCAACGATACTGAACATACTCAGTATTTGATCGCTGATAGTGAAACACTTATACATATGAATGTTTTCAAGAAAGATCATCAGTGATAACTGAACAGACTCAGTATGATCGCTCATGAAGAAACACTAATACATAATGTTAAACATAATTTTCACTAAGTATAGAAAATGATCATTATCAAATGACTGAGAGAGTATGGATCAACATGATTATGCCTATGGAATTGTCGCCTGTAGATCCTAGAAACAGTGCAATCACAGTAATAATTAATAAGCAATGAACATTTAATCACAACTGTTGGTCATATGATTAGATTTATCAATAAAGGGTTTAAGGTTTACAGAGAGAATTTCAATACGGCTAGGTAAACCTTCTAATGACCATTAACCTCTTCTCTCCAACCCTAATTCTCAACTAAACAATACTTTAATTACTAAGGGCTTGGGTCTAAAAGCCCAAGGCCCATTACAACTAAACTAGCGCAATAAACAATTAAAGGCTTTTACAACGCTTTTAAATAAAACAATTAAACTCTATAAATGTGTTATACAACTTTCGACGCACTAGGACTTTCGGTCCTAACAATCTCCCCCTAAAGTTAAATAAGAAATTTATCATCTTGAAATCTTCAGGCCTTGATCTTCTTTCCCTCTTGAATCTTTGAAAAACTTTGGTGTTGCTTGTCTTCATATCTTTCCAAGCTCCCCCTTAAATAAAGCTCTTGGTCTTCATAGTTTCAACTTTGTAACCAGATTCAATGTACAATAGCCTCGACTGAATACACTACTGAGCAACTTTCAACTGTAGAAACTCAACACATCGGATCAGCACACAAGAAAAATAATGTGCGAGTTACGTGACATTCCATGGTGCATTTTCAGTTTAAAAACAGAGAATTTGTCTTTGAATCGCGTGTTGAATACGCTTTCAGCTTCAGAACTTGTTTCAATCAGCTTCAGAACTTGTTTCAATCAACTTGTAGGAAGGACAAACTTGTAGCAGACACCACATGATAAGGGATAGAAGAAATGTAATCTTTGAATCTAATGGCTTTTCAACCTCAGATTTAAGAAATTCTGTTACTCCCCCCTCAACTTTTGCTAACTCCCCTCAACATGATAATTTGTGTCTTTGAATTTTGTGTCGTTCTCCCCCTCATGATGATTAGGAGAATCCTGAGCATCATGTAACTTCAAAGACTAAATGGATGAGTAGCAAAATACCAGATAAAACGATTCAGTAACCAAAGGTAACAGCTAACACAGAAACACAATAGTAACTGTTATCACAACAATTAAAGTAATTGTGTGGCCTATTTTTAGAGTTGGCATCGATGTATCTCTGATAGGACTTCCAGTTATCACTAAAGTAAAATATTAAAAAAATTACTTCTCAAACTGTTTCGACAATATCACAAAGATATGCAAAGGGAATCATAAAGATTCGTGCGTGTGTGAAAGAAGTATAAATCATATCGATTAGGCTCAAAGATTGATTCAACCTGGGACGCATGTTAGAAATCAATAGACACGGTAAGATGAATATGAAGTTCAGAGACCGGAGCTGATGTCTTCCTTTTTCAATATCTAAGACCTCCGAGTGAGGAATAGATAGATTATGTGTTAAATCTCCGTACATATATGAAACAAGTATCTTTTGTGAGATACTTAAGTGGATGGGTGGGGTAACACGCGTTATCGACACTGGGTCCATGTCTGTTTCAATATCCATCTCCAAAGAACGAGAATGAATAGATTATGTGGTAACCCGGATAACTGACTCGGTTTGGTAAGGACTGTCACATTCTCACCATATTCTTTTCACTCCGAGCTCATCTATCAATCTAGACCCCTCACTGATATCTTTGAATTTGATGTGTTTCTTGGGTAGATCCTTCCGGTTCTGGATTGACCATAGAAACATTAAAAGACCTAACATTCATTTAACTCGCCAAAAAAAAAAGAGTTGAAGTTGTCACTCCCTATTCTAGTTTCTAATCACAATCAATTAATCAACAAACAAGATTTAATCCAATTACCTGTTTTGATTCACTTTCAATTTCAACAAATACAACTTTCTCTCTCTAGAACTCTCTCTCTCTCTACAAAACTCTCTCTAGTTCTTGATACGTCCAACTAATCAACTTCTCAAGTTACAACTACTAAAAACAGAAAATACAAGGTATTTATACCTACAAGAATTACAAAGAAAACACAATACAAATAAAAGGAAACTTTGACTTTTTATTACAACAAGACTTTGACTTTTAATGAGAGTTGACTTTCTCAAATTTGACTTCTTGTACTTTGGCCTTCAGTCTTCTTGATCTTCTATCCAACATATTTATGCTCTAACAATCTCCCCCTTTGGATTCAAGATCACTGTTGAACGGTCTTGCAATACAGTCTTCTCTTTTAAGCTCTGTCAGATGCAATCTCTCCCTTTAACATTGTAATCTTTCCAAGTCTGTATTTAAAAAAAATATAACAATCTCCCCAAATATGATAAACAAGGTCTTCAACAATCTCTTCAGAACTATCACAATACTCTTTCATACTTCGGAAAGAAATTATCATCAAATTCAGCTCGGATTGCTTTAGCAAATAATCTTCAAAGAAAATTTCCTCAAAATCAGCACATCTTCAAACAACTTTGATTTTGCTTCAAATCTTTACTTTGAATTTTTCTGACTTGGACATTTCTGTAAATCATCTCCCAAAACTTTAACATTTCTTGATACCATCTCCGCCTTTTTGATGATTTGAACATCGATATCATCAAAACTTTCATCAAGAAATGTCTTTGACCATTCTGATCTGTCTAAGAGCCTCTGATTCATTGATCCGTAACCATGTATTCATCCAGATCTTTTCAAATCCAGACAAATTAAGAAATGTAACACCTGAATCAACAAATGAATCAGTTAAAATGCCTGTCAGTAACACGAAGTCACTGTGTGTAACGAATACACATTGGAAAGGAGCTTTTTGATGTTCACTCCCCCACGACTTCCATTCAATCATCGAAACACCACAAAGGAAATTTCTATGAACGTTATAACAAAGAAACGAATTCCTTGTGTGTTCGTGCTTGTGATAGAAAGAATTAAGCACTTGATGATTGCTTTAAGGCCCAACATTGTGTAAACCACTGAGACAACAGTAGATAAACACAGACTCAATGTGCATGATTGAAGTGCGAAGGTGGGGCAGACGTTCTTCTTTTTCAATATCCAGATTTTTTAAATGAAAACCAGATAGATTATGTGTTGCGTCCCCAGAAAAATATGAAACATTTTCTTTTTAAGAAGAAAAATGAGTGGCTGGTGGGGTTTTAACAAGAGTTGGCATGGGCTAGTTGCCTGTTTCAATAACGTTCACGAAGAAATGTGAAACATTAGTAATGTAGCTGCCCGGCTCAGAAAGTAGGTGGTGCAGAGTTTGATATTCTTTTACTCTGATCTCACACCCTCTTTCTTTTAATCATTAAGCTCACATCTAACCAAACTCTCATTTCCATTTTACCTCGTCACACATCCCTCACTCATTTCTTTTTGACTCCTCACACTCAATCGCTATAGATTAACTTCTTGGGTAGGAAACACTGGTAATCGTGAATCCATAGAAGTTCATTTAAGTCCTAGCACAAAGAACCCATATTCCTATGAAGCAAATGTTGCTCAAAATGGTTTAACTATATCAGTTAAAGCTCGAATACAAGTCAAATATGTATATGCTTAGAATATAATCATGACAATTTGAGCAGTTTTAAACATTGAAGTATTTTTAAACAAGTATATTGAATGAATGAATATGAATACAAGAAACTTGTTTGAAAATCTGACATTGTATGAAAATGATCAGAAATGAATGATATAACAATCAAAGCTTATGGTCAAGAATAATGGATAATGTCTATATGAATCAAAATATAGACATTCTTGAAATGAACGTTTCGAAATAAAATTACGCTCAAAATTCTTTGAAATACAAGCGGGTGTCTTACCATCAAAGTTATGTTTCAATATGAGACATGGTAAGAACAATTTGATCAAAAATTAAACCGATGTGTGTGAATACTTGAAAGTATATAGAAAAGACAATACGCAAGTATTTATCTTTGGAAACACACGGTTTATTAATCATTGAAGCTCAAAATAAAAATGAAAACTTTTAAAATCACACCTCCAATTCATGAAATCTGTTTAAGAATCAGAAAGTTGTTTGAACATTTAAGAACATGATTTCTATGATTGAAAGTTGTCCTTCTTTCTACCATATATGAGATTAAGATAAGAAATTAACCTTTTTCACTTTGTCTTAAATCTCATGAAGTCAGCTGAAGTCATAAAGATATGATCTTGTAAGCTTCTCTCATCCTGCAAAAGTCTTAAAGTCTAGTCAAAGCAAATTTTATTCACAAAACTTTATTAAAAAGAAAATGACATAAAGCAGTAAAACAATTAAAGTACGAGTTCTGATCAAAAGTAATCAGAAATCATAGTCTTACTCCTTTGACTTGTACACTCCCCCTAAATTCATGCATCACAAAAATTTGTCAGTTAAGTAAAATGCAGAAATTAGATAAACTCCCCCTCAAAAGAATAATAACCATCTTTAATCTTTTCTTACTCACTACCCCTGATAACAACAACAACATATTAAAGTGCAGATATCCTTTCAGAATTAAGGATAAAGAAAATGATAAAAAAAATACAATAAAAGAAACTTTAATAGGTAACTACTTATTAGACTTTGAGATTTAGCATACCAAGCTTAGATACAAGAAAATTAAATCTCTTTTCATCTAAAGCTTTAGTAAACAATCTGTAAGTTGATAATCAGTCTTTACAAAGTAAAGTTCTATTGTACCTTTTTCTACATTATCTTTAAAAAATGATACCTGACATCAATGTGTTTTGTTTTAGTGTGCTGTACAGGATTAGCATATATCGCGATTGCGCTATTTGAGTCACAATATATTGGAATTTTATCAAACTTGAATTCATAGTCTCGCAGTTGTGTCCTCATCCACAAAACCTGAGAGCAGCAACTGGCGGCAGCTACATACTCTGCTTATGCAATCGATGTGGATACGCATAATTGCTTCTTTGATGCCCAGCTAACGAGCTTGTCTCCAAGAAATTGAATGTGACCTGAAGTACTCTTCCTGTCCAGCATGCACCCAACATGATCTGCATCTGAGTAAGCAGTTAGTTGAAACCCAATATCCTTAAGATACCACAGACCAAGATCTGCAGTCCCCTTCAGATATCTAAAAATCCGTTTGACAGCAGCCAAATGGGATTCTTTAGGAGCAGCCTGATATCTAGAACATAAGCATGTTGAAAACATAATATTTGGCCTACTTGAAGTTAGATACATTAAAGAACCTATCATACCTCTATAAGTCCTAACATCAACACTTTTACCCGAAGGATCAGTGCTAATTTTAGTACCTGGTGCCATCGGGGTTCTAATTGGTTTACAATTTTCCATTTTGTATTTCCGAAGAATATCCAAAATGTACTTAGATTGGTTAATGAAAATCCCCGTTGAAAACTGTTTTACTTGTAATCCGAGAAAGAAGTTCATCTCTCCCATCATACTCGTTTGAAAACGTGACACCATGAGGTTAGAAAACTTTTTACAGTATTTAGAATTTGTAGAGCCAAATATTATATCATCAACATATATCTGAATAAGGATGATATCGGCTTTTTCCTTTTTGATAAACAAAGTGGTATCAACTTTACCTTTGGAAAAACCTGACTTGACCAAGAATTTAGATAGAACATCATACCATGCTCGAGGGGCTTATTTCAAACCATACAAGGATTTATCCAAAATGTAGACGTGATCTGGCTTATCTGGATTTACGAACCCTTCTGGTTGAGACACATATACTTCCTTCTTAAGAATACCATTCAGAAAGGCCGTTTTCACGTCCATCTGATAGACTGTGAAATTCTTGTGAGCTGCGTAGGCTAGAAACATACGGATTGCTTCTATACGCGCTACTGGAGCATATGTCTCGTCGTAGTCTATGCCTTCCTCTTGCCGGTAACCTTTGGCAACAAGTCTTGCTTTATTCCTTATGACAATACCATCTTTATCCTTTTTGTTTTTGAATACCCATTTAGTTCCTATCACGGTCTTTCCTTCTGGTTTTGGAACTAATCTCCAGACTTTCAGGGCTTCAAACAGATTTAATTCTTCTTGCATAACAGACACCCAATCCGAATCAGCAAGAGCTTCTGATACTCGAGTAGGCTCTATTTTGCTTAGGAATGAGTTATGCAGACATTGATTTAAAGTTGTTGACCTAGTTTGCACCGGCTTATTAAGATCTCCAATAATTTGGTGTAAAGGGTGCTCTTTGGTCCAGCGATGCTCATGAGGGAGTGGATTAGATACTGATTGATCTTGATTATCATCTTGAAATCCACTATCAGGCTCTTTAGTTTGAATAGTTGGAGGGGGTTTGCAGTTGAAGTTTCAGGTGCAGAAGCATCAGTTGGAACAACAGACTCTGGATGTTGAGTAGACAGTGTATCACACCCAACTGACACAGTTACTTCTGGCTCAGCAGTTACTTGTACATTTTCAACTGTAGGAGTAGATGTTGGAATGTGAATTTCTGACTGAACAGGGAATTCAAGTTCAGTTATAACATCTGAAGTGACTGGATGATTGCAACTTGTGTCTTCAGACCTGTCAGTCACAGCAGATTTAGGCAAATTAGATCCTAGAAACTCATCATAAAAGAATTCAAATAACAAATCTAAATCAGATAAATGACTAGTAGATGTAGAAGCGTTATTCGAATTGTTCTTTGTAGAAACAGGTTCTGGACTGATCTGCCCAGAAGCTAATACTCCAGTTATCACGGGTTCTGAACTAAGTTGTTTAGAATCCATTTCTTCATCGAATGTGACATTAACGCTCTCGATTACTGTCTTTGACTTCTTCAAATAAACACGATATGCAGTAGATGTCGAAGAATAACCAATGAAGATACCCTCATCCGCCTTAGCACTGAATTTGTTCAAACTCTCTCTGTCGTTAATCACGAAACACTTACACCTAAATATGTGAAAATATTTGATTGTCGGTGTTCTGTTGTTGATCAACTCATATGGAGTCTTTTGAAAACGACGGTGTATCATGGACCGATTCTGAGTATGACAAGCAGTAGACACAGCTTCTGCCCACAAAAATAGAGGTAAGTCAGATTGGCTAAGCATAGTACGAGTTGCCTCGACTAGCGTCCGATTTCGCCTTTCGACTACTCCATTTTGTTCAGGCGTACGAGCAGCAGAGTATTGATGTGATATCCCAACAGATTCGAGATATGCTTCAACAATCTTGTTTTTGAACTCTGTGTCGTTGTCAGTTCTAAGAAGCTTGACTTGTTTCTGCAAATTCACCTGAGTCGTCTTTAGAAAATTAATGAGAACTTCCGGTGTCTCATCTTTTGATCGTATAAATTAGACCCACGCGTATCGCGAATAATCATCCACGATAACCAGCACATATTTATTTCCACCCAAGCTCTGCGTTCGCATTGGACCACACAAATCCATATGTAACAACTCTAACGGAGAGCTGGTACTTGGTTCAGGCTTCGGTTTATGCGGAGCTCTCTTCATCTTTCCTTTTTCACATGCTGCACATAAGTGTTCTTTATCATATTTCAGCTCAGGAAGTCCATTAACTAGCTTTCCACTGACCAGCTTGTTGATATAACGAAAGTTCAGGTGTGATAGTCGTCGGTGCCAAAGCCAACTTTGTTGCATCGAGGCTTTTGTCAGTAAGCAAACTTGATTGTCATTCTGAACCTTTGAAAGATTGATGGTGTAGAGGTTTGTCTTTCGATTTCCAACTAAGAGTTCATTACCATCTTCAGTACGAATCGAACATCTCTTAGCTTTGAAATTAACCTCTAACCGTTTGTCGCAGAATTGACCGATGCTAAACAAGTTGTGTCCTAAGCCTTCGACATAGCTCACCTTCCTAATCGTTATGTTATCTTTAATGATGTCACCATATCCTAAGATTGGTGAAAACTGGTCGTTTCCAAACCTCACATTGCCGCTGAATTTCTCTGTATAATTATACAATAAAGCTTTCTGCCCGGTCATATGCTTGGAACAACCGCTATCCAAGTACCACATATGCCGGGTCTGCAAGAGAAATCAGGAAATAACAATTTTAGGTACCCATTTAAAAATGGGTCCTAACAGATTAGCACATGATTTTGGTATCCATTTGAATATGGATCCTCTTTTCCTTTGAAAAATCTTTGAAAAGTTAGATTTAGAAGAATAAACATGATAAGATCCAAACCAATCATTAGAAGTATGATGATAAGCAAAATCATTTCTCCGATAATGAAAAGATTTATTAGTAGTAGGAGATAATTGAATCAACTGCTTTATTGAATAACGCTTGTAAGAAGTTACAAGGTTTTGTTTAGGAGAAGCAAGTTGACCAACTACATCAGTATCACTACTATCAGATCTATTACATGAGTTATCAGAAATTGATTCAGCTGTCTCATCATTCTTCCTTTTTGGTCGCCATTCAGATCTTGCTTCTGACCGTTTCTTTCTTAAATCTGAAACAAAAGATTTAGATTGATTATGAAAATCAGATTTCTGAGATTGATTTTTCTTTTGTTTACCAGTGTTAATCCGTTTCTGTGATTGCTGTCTCTGATGTTTCTTACCCTTAGAATAAGCAGCAGTCACAGAAACTGGTTCACCAACCTTATTTGATGATTCACCAATTTTAAAAACACTTGGTAAACTTTCTCCATTTATAAGAAAAGTAGAATGATCTGGAAGAGAAGCATTAAAATCAAACATATCAATTTCTTCTAAACACCCATCATCAGAATTGAGGAAATCATTTGCAGACGCAAATAAGTCATCAAAGGTATCAGTCAAAGTTTGAGGTGCCTTTGAAACTTTAGAACACTTTGAAGATTTAGATTGAAAAATTGTGTTCTTTAAAACAGTAGAAAATACACTTTGTTCAATATTTACCAAAAGTCTTTCATCAGATAAAACATTTTCAAGTTCAACTATTTTGCTTTCAAGAATGAGTGGAGGAACATAAACTTTTGCAATTGTAGGTTTTGCCTCCATCTCAGAAACAGAATAACTAGCAAAATAGTCGTTTGAAAGAACTTTTGGTGTTTCAAAAAGATAACTATCATTTAACTTTTCATAGTTAAACGGTAGTTGCATTTTCTTAATATTCTTTCTATTTTCAGTTTCCCTGGCTTCAACTTCTTTTGGTAATTTGGTAACAACTTTGGGTTTTAAATGAGTATATTTACCAGCAACAGCAAGAAAATCAAAATTATATAATGCTGGTTGTTTTCTGATGGCTTTCTTTAAGTAATTAGGGTTTTCATAACCAAGACCCCATTTTTCCTTAACATCAGCCTCATCATTAGGTGCATTAAGAAAAATAGTTTGATCTGTTTGACCTCTTGCATAAAGTTTGGCTTCCAGACCATTTACCTTCTTATTTAAGAGCTTGTTTTAAACCTGCAATTTATAAACAGTTAGTGCAGATTCTTTCTTCTCTAAATCAGACTTAAAAATTTTAGCTTCAAAATCAGAAATCTTCTTTTCAAAACAATCTACTTGAAGTTTAGAATCAGAAGCAGATTTGCGTAAAGAATCAATTAGATCTTTGTTCCCAATAACGGACTTATTAAGCTCAAAGATCTTGTTGTTTCTTTTCGCAACTCTGTCTTTTTCCTTTTTCAGTTTTGTTTGTAAGTCTTGAAGCTCAACCATCATGGCTTCCATTTTGGTTATGAAATCTTTTTCAGATAAGTGCATTACCTCATCAACTGCTTCATCATCTGAATTATCATATTTCACCTCTTTGCTCATTAAGCATAGGTGAGCAGCTTCTTCTCTTTCATCCTCCTCATCAGAATGGTCTAACCAGTATTCATCTTCAGCCATTAATGCCCTGCCAGCTTCTTGTTGCTTGTCCAAGAGCAATTTGTTTTGATAATACTCTGAGTTACGAACCTATGGCTTCCGATATTCTTTTGCATAATGTCCGAATTTGCCACAATTGTAGCATTTGATCGGATCATTAGCAGTCTTCTTTTCAGTACTGGTGTAGTCATTCACAAACTTCTTCTTTTCTTCCGGCTTTCTTTCCACATGTCGGTTCTCTTCATATCTCTTTACTTCTACCCTTTCTCTATGCTCATGGTTCTTGGAGCTGGACGAAGAATATCTCTGAGAATTGGATCCCGGCTTCTTGTAAAATTTATTTTGGAATGCTCGGGTCAGTAATAGCATTGCTTGCTTGAGACTTTCTCCGTCATCTCCATCAGATTCGGATTTTGATTCAGAACTTGAAACCACTATCTTCTTCTTTTTCTTCTTTTCTTTCTTCTTCTCTCCGGCTACCAATGCTATGGGATCGGGAACTTTCTTTGTCTTCTTTTTCTCAGCTCTTTTCTCTTCCACCTCCTCTTCATTCTGACGCAACATTTCATAAACCTCATGTAACGTAATGTCATTTAGATCCTTCATCTGTTTCATCCTACGCGTATGCTTCTTCCATTCAGGTTGTAGGATGCTTAGAAACTTTACATTGTTCTCGATCTGCTTCTTTTTCACTTTGTTCTTGGACAATTCATTTAGAAGCAGGACAAACCGTTCATAAGTGTCTTCTAAGCTCTCATCTTCTTTTGCTTTGAATTCCTCGTAGCTATTAATGTAGTTAGCCACTTTCATCTGATTGCCGACTTTGGAACCCATCATCATCTTTTGTAATTGATCCCAAATTTTCTTAGCATTTGCCTTGTAGCTATCTATCTTGATGTAAATCTCATTCGGAATGCTCTGAAGTAGAAGAGATCTTGCTTGCTTATCTGCTTTAAACCGACTTTTCTGTTCCTCAGAATACTGTGCAAAATCCACTGGAACTGTTCTCATCTTTTGTACTCTTTCCTCATCTCCATCCTCACTGTATGAGGATTCACCATCAGGGATTTGAACAGTAGGTGGAATCATTGGACCTTCTGTAATTGAAAGTAGTATCCACAAAATCTAGAAATCTATCTTGCCATTGTTCATATTCTCCTTTGAACAATACTGGAGGCTTGACATCAGTACCAATTGAAAGCGCGTCTTTGGAAGCCATCTTGTATGAACCTGTTTTGAAAAGATATGCAATAAGAAACTAGAAACTGATCGTTAGTCCAAATATGAAATCACAAGAATATAGAAGATTCAGAAACTCAGAAATTTTGACTAAGTGTTAAAACTCGCAAGGCACTGTTTACTGAAAAAAAAAACTCGCAAGCTTAAGCTTGCGTGTTTTGAGAAACTCACACGCAAAGGTTTGCTTGTTTTGACAAACTCCCAGATTACTGTAACTCGCAGATCATTGAAACTCGCAAGTGACTGTTCACTATGAAACGCGCTAATAGTGACGTGCGCTTTTACTGAACTCGCAAGACACTACTTGCGCGTTAGAGCAAACTGCTAACCACGGCTTGCGCGAAACTTTGAAACTCGCTAATCACTGGTCGCGCAAAGTATGAAACTCGCTAACTGAAGTTCGCGCAAAGTTTAAAACTCGCTAACTGAAGTTCGCGCAAAGTTTGAAACGCGCTAGACGAAGGTGGCGCGAAATATGAAACGCGCTAGACGTTGGTTGCGCGAAACCCAAACTCGTAAGACGAAGGTAGCGCGAAAGAATGAAACGCGCTAATTGAAGCTCGCACAAACTTAGAACTCGCATGAGTTGCGCGTTCCAACACTTGGAAAATATTTCGAGAATTTTAAACTCGCAAGGGTTTGCGCGTTTTTTAGATCGTGCAAAGCACTATTTGCGTGTTTGCCTGTTAGCGCGTTCTTCAGATGAACTAGCGCGAAATTTGGATCTTGCGCGTTCTTGGACTTTTCTTGCGTGTTCTTGATCTGATCGACCAAAAATCACGTAAACTTGATTTCTGAACCTGTTATTTGCACAATTTCTTCACCACATCATACGAAACACTATTACAACACAAAAATTTGACTAACAAACACAAATTGAACCATTTCGATTCACTTACAGTGCGTATGAACTCGTGACATAAAACTCAATAAAATCCAAAAAATTTAGAAAATTACAGCGCGATTTACGAATTCAACTATACAAACTCGATTGATTATACTCAACATACAAAACCTAATCAATTACAACTCAAAATTTGCATAAGAACTCAGAAATCGATCTGGACATTCACGAACACAGTGTCAACCATTTCTTGATTTGATTTCATAATTGGATCTGCTTTGATACCAATTGTTACTCCCTGTTCTAGTTTCTAATCACAATCTATTAATCAACAAACAAGATTTAATCCAATTACCTGTTTTGATTCACTTTCAATTTCAACAAATACAACTTTCTCTCTCTAGAACTCTGAAATGTTAAAGTTTTGGGAGATGATTTACAGAAATGTCCAAGTCAGAAAAATTCAAAGCAAATATTTGAAGCAAAATCAAAGTTGTTTGAAGATGTGTTTATTTTGAGGAAATTTTCTTTGAAGATTATTTGCTAAAGCAATCCGAGCTGAATTTGATGATAATTTCTTTCCGAAGTATGAAAGAGTATTGTGATAGTTCTGAAGAGATTGTTGAAGACCGTGTTTATCATATTTGGGGAGATTGTTATATTTTTTTTAAAGACTGACTTGGAAATATTACAATGTTAAAGGGAGAGATTGCATCTGACAGAGCTTAAAAGAGAAGACTGTATTGCAAGACCGTTCAACAGTGATCTTGAATCCAAAGGGGGAGATTGTTAGAGCATAAATATGTTGGATAGAAGATCAAGAAGACTGAAGGCCAAAGTACAAGAAGTCAAATTTGAGAAAGTCAACTCTCATTAAAAGTCAAAGTCTTGTTGTAATAAAAAGTCAAAGTTTCCTTTTATTTGTATTGTGTTTTCTTTGTAATTCTTGTAGGTATAAATACCTTGTATTTTCTGTTTTTAGTAGTTGTAACTTGAGAAGTTGATTAGTTGGACGTATCAAGAACTAGAGAGAGTTTTGTAGAGAGAGAGAGAGAGAGTTCTAGAGAGAGAAAGTTGTATTTGTTGAAATTGAAAGTGAATCAAAACAGGTAATTGGATTAAATCTTGTTTGTTGATTAATTGATTGTGATTAGAAACTAGAACAGGGAGTAACAGAAGTAAAGTTTCTGATTTGAGATGATCAGAAGTAAAAAACATTTAAGAACGAGTCCTAAACTGATTTGTTCAGAAATCAGTATGAAAAATAAACAACATGGTACTCCCCCTCAAAAGATGGCTTAAGCCTTGATTGTAGTCATGTGATGTGAATAATCTGAATTAAATCACACATGACATTCCTGCAAAACAGATTAGGAAGATTTTGGTTTTGGTATCCATGTTGTGATGGATCCTTGTCGGTTAGATGCCTTAGCTCTGAATCTATGAAACTGAGGATTGGGGATACTATAAGTGCAATACCAACTATTTACA
Source organism: Arctium minus (assembly GCA_954870635.1). Taxonomy (NCBI): domain Eukaryota; kingdom Viridiplantae; phylum Streptophyta; class Magnoliopsida; order Asterales; family Asteraceae; genus Arctium; species Arctium minus. Next base: position 35,252,550 of record OX941080.1, on the reverse strand, counting down.
TACCTTGAGTCCACAAAGTCACTATTTCCACAGTGAGTGCAACAGATCTTTGCTCGGTTTAGACTGATCAACTTTCCTATAGAATAAACATAAGTAGGTGAATCAGTCTTGGAAATAGATGACTTTGTGTCAACTACAGGAGAATCATGAGACTTGTTTCCTTCACTGTCTTCTGTAGTTGGTTTCTTTCTCCAAACCATCTTTACTTTTCTAAAAAAATGATTATCTGAAGAATCATTAAGCTTGCAATCAGAAGAACTAGAGTAGTAATATGTCTTTTGTTAGAGGTGTTGGTCTTTCTTTGTTTCTGTGAACATCTTTTAGATTTTTGCTTCGAAGATTTGTTCATAGAAACCTTTTGAGAGGCAAATGTAGAACATTCGCCTTTATAAAATTTGACCGGTGGCTTACCAGTTGAATACAAAAAATCAACATGACTTGGAAGTTTTTGATCGAAATCAAACTGGTCTAACTTACTGTCTGAACATACCTCTGAATACAAGAACGTTGAGAATTCCAATTCCTCATCAGATGCGATATTATCACTTGTGGGATTCGAGGAACTGGATGCATTTTCGCCTTTTAAAGGATCATTTGCGGAATCATTTTGATAATCGGAATGGAGATCCTTTTTGAGACACTTCAACTGGGGCTCTTTTCCTTTATCAAAAATATTTGGTGAAAAATCACCCAGAAAAGTTTTACAGGAAGAGGTATCTGAGGGTGGAGAAGAATGTTCTGACAGATTAATTTTCTCCCCTTGGAGTAAGTCAAGCTTAGTTTGAAGATTAGCTTTGTGAAGTTGCTCTTTCATCAGATTTGCTGCCAAGGCAGACAGTCGAGAAGTAAGCCTGTTTATCTCTTTTTTAACATATTTCTTTTCCTCCCTAGATCCAGTTTCCTTTTGATTGGAATTGAGGCACTCAAGTTTGGATAATAAGTCTTGTTTTTCCTTTTGAAAAATAATTCTTTCCTGTTCAAATGACTCTTCTAGCTGAACAATTTTATTTTCTAAAATCAGAGATGGAACATAGATTTTGTGACCCATCGATTCCTCCTCAGGTTCAACGGTTTTTGAATCAAGTTCAGCCTAAGAATAGCTTCGAAAATAGTCATTTGACAGAAAAATGGGTTTATCGGTGTTATATGACGCATTCAATGAGTCATACACAAAAGGGAGTTGCATTGTGACAGTATTTTTCCTTCTCAAAGTTTCCAGTTCCGGATCCTCATCATCAAGTGACCCGATCCAACTGATTTTGTACTCTGGATAAGTCATGTCCAAACCCAAAAATTTGAAAGAATATAAAGTGGGTACATTGGACATAGCCTTTTTCAGATAATGAGAGTTATCGTAACCGAGACCCTTTTCTTGATTAGAGTGTTGGAATTCTTTAGGTGCGTTCAGATGAATTGTATGTTCAGTTTGACCAATTTTATACAGTTTCAGTTCGAGATCCTTTAACTTGTTAGTAAACTTTTTATTTTCATTTGCACACGAAACACGTTGAATGACAATCTTAATTTTCTCATTTTCTGGCATACGAAGTTTATCAGTAAGGTCATCTACTTTGGTCTTTAATTCCTTGGACTCATTTGAAAAGATCTCACATTGTTCCTTCAGACTTGAAATTTCGCACAATTGTCCAGCATTTTCTGCAAGAAGATCCTCTAGGGTCTTCTTTTGAGTGGACACTCGTGTTTCTAAAGTGGAGATGAGGTGAGATTTTTCTTTTAAGGTTCGTTTGTAAGAGTCTAATTTTAGCATGGTGATTTCCATCAAATCAATTAAGGTTTTATAGATAGGAGCACATACCTGACATGTGGAGTCGTGATCATTGTCGTCTGTATTAGATTGTGTTGAGTGCTTACCCATGAAACACATGTGAGCTTTTGCATCATCTTTTTCTTCATCTGACAGGTTGAGACAATGGTCATCTTCTGCCATGAGAGCCTTACCAGCTTCCTTTTCTTTGGCCAACTACATCTTGGATTTGTAGTATTCGGAGTTACAAACGACTGGCCTTCGACATTCTTTGGCAAAGTAGCACAGACGACCACAGTTATAACATTTGATCGACTCATCCTTGGTTTTCTCATCATGCTTCTTCTCGACCTTCTTTCCTTCATCAAATCGTTTCTTGCCTTCATACTTCTCCTTAGGATCATGTCGCTTGTGAGGTGTAGTGGAGTACCTCTGATTGTTTGATGATGGCTTTTTGAAGAACTTCTTTTTCTGAAAGGCTTGAGATAGGAACATCACAGCTTCCTTGATCTGGGTGTATTCTGAATCCAAATAACTGTCAGTGTCTTCTGGTTTATAATCACTTTTTACTGGTTCTTTTTCGGAAGCACGACTGTAAGATCGATTTCTTCTGTCTGAGACAAGTGCTAAGGAATCAACCACTTGCTTTTCGTCCGACTTTTGCTTTCCCATCAGTTCGAGAACTTCATCTTCATCCTGTAAAGGTATTTCAAACAATTCATGCAGGGGAAGTTTCTCCAGGGTTTGAATATGGCAGATATGTAAAACAAATGTCTTCCATTCCGGCTGGAGGTTGTTCATGAAATTGATGTTGTTCTCAGTGTTCGATTTACTGATTTTGTTTTTGTGCAGCTCGTTCATAAAGTGGTTGAATCGTTCGTATGTTTCAGTGAATGTCTCGCCTTTTCTCGCCTTGAAGCTGTCGTATCGGGCAATGTAGCTAGTGACCTTCAACTGATTGCTTATTCTACTGTCCATCATCATTTTGCGAATCTGGTCCCACATTACTTTTGTTGTGTCTTTGTGGTTGTCAATGCTTGCGTATACGTCGTTGGTCAAGCTTTGGAGAATGTACATTTTTGCTTGTCCTTCCCATCATACAGTTTCTTTTCTGGACCCGTCATCTGAGCAACTGTCTTTGGGACCGTACGAGCAGGTACACCGCTAGCCTCATTTCCAGGTATTTAAGTCATTGGAGTAGTAGGCAGTCCTTCTGTCAACGACTTGAGTATCTCGGGAAAAACATCCTTTGATTCAATGAAGATCTTGAACCTATCGTACCATTGTTGGTATTCCCCCCGATAAAGCACGGGAGGTTTGCTATCGGTCCCAATGGCTAGAGCGTCTCTAGAATTCATCTTTAATGCACTTTTGGATCAAAGTTATTGTCTCTTCGCTCTGATACCAATTGTAGAACCCAGGAACAATGCAATCTCAATAATAATCAATAAGCAATGAACATTTAATCACAACTGCTAGTCATATGATTAGATTTATCAATAAAGGGTTTAAAGTTTACAGAGAGAATTTCAATACGGCTAGGTAAACCTTCTAATGACCATTAACCTCTTCTCTCCAACCCTAATTCTCAACTAAACAATACTTTAAATACTAAGGGCTTGGGTCTAAAAGCCCAATGCCCATTACAACCAAACTAGCCCAATAAACAATTAAAAGCTTTTACAACACTTTTAAATAAAACAATTAAACTCTATAAATGTGTTATATAACTTTCAACGCACTAGGACTTTCAGTTCTAACATCGTTGGGGCATAGTCGCACTCCACCCTCTGTTCACTAGAAAGATTGGTCCGATTGGTGGTTGTCTGCGACAATGACGCCTGCGACTATGCCCATGGCAATGTCGTCGGGCATAGTCGTCGGCCACCCTTAGGCTTACGAAATTTTGTTTCTAAGGCACAACGATCCCTAATAGAAGGAGCCTATGGTTACCACAGGTTTACGTGTTCATAATCTCCTCTCGCTCACATCCAAGCCCAACACATTAGCAAATATATATATATATACACACACACATATATTCATATATGTACATACACATACACAAATGCATGATTGATAACTTCAAACACCCACACATAGAACACTTAGATTAAGTAAATAAACACATGCGGTGAGAAAGTCTAGATCATCACATAAGAACTAGATGGAGGGGAGACTCAACGATATAATTATAAAATGAGCGTTTAAAGGACTAAGGAGTTTACTCGAGAAATTCGGGGTGCTACAATCCTCCCCTCCTTAGAAAATATTTCGTCCCCGAAATCTTATATTATTCGAACAAATTAGGATAGCGTTGTTTCATATCCTCTTCCGTCTCCCAAGTTACGTTTGCACCTCTATGATGCTTCCATTGCACTTTCACCATTACTACCTCTTTATGGCGAAGCTTTTTCGTTTCCCTTTCCAAAATGGATTCCGGTTCTTCCACACATCGATTGTTGTCTACTCGAATATCAGACAATGGAATTACGTTCTCTTCCTCCGTTAGGCACTTCCGTAGATAGCAAACGTGGAATGTTGGGTGAATTCCATTCATCTCGGGCGGTAAATCTAGCTTGTAGTCTTGAATTCCCACACGCTCAATAATAGGAAAAGTCCTGAGAAAACGAGGGTTAAGCTTCCCCCGCTTTCCAGACCTTATAATTCCTTTTCAAGACGACACCTTCAACATTACTCAATCGCCCACTTGAAATTCCATCGGGCACCTTTTCTTGTCCGCATAAATCTTTTGGCGATCTTGGGCCGCCTTCAACCGCTCTCGAATGCTCTTTACTTTTTCCGCCATTTCTTGTACTACTTCCGGCCCGACTAATTGCTTCTTGCCCGCTTCAAGACAACACATCGGCGTCCTAGATTTCTGACCATACAAGGCATCGAACGGTGCCATGCCCAAACTTTAGTGATAACTGTTGTTATACGCGAATTCTACCAATGGGAGATGAGAGTCATAATTGCCCACGAAATCAATGACGCATGACCGCAACATGTCTTCTAGCGTCTGAATAGTCCGCTCGCTTTGCCCATCTGTTTGAGGATGATACGTCGTGCTCAACTTCACTTTCGTCCCCAATTCCCTTTGAAAGACATTCCAAAAATGGGAAGTGAAACGACTGTCCCAATCAAACACTATGGATAATGGCACCCCATGCCTCGAGACCACTTCATTGATGTACAGTCTTGCTAGCTTGTCCAACGACAACGTTTCTCTCATGGCTAAGAAGTGCGCGTTTTTCGTCAATCGAGCCACTACTACCCAAATGGTATCGTGGCCCTTCAACATCTCTGGTAATTTTGTCACGAAATCCATTGTGATGTGATCCCATTTCCATTATGGTATTTCCAATGATTATAGACTTCCATACGTTCGTTAATGTTCGGCCTTCACTAGAGAGCAAGTAAGGCATTTCTCCACGTAGTTCGCCACATCAAGCTTCATAACCGGCCACCAAAAGTTAAACTTCAAATTCATATACATCTTTGTGCTCCCGGGGTGAATGGAATATCTCGATTTATGCGCCTCTTCCAAAAGTTGCTTTCGGCATCCTCCCAACTTGGGCACCCAAACTCGTCCTTGAAAGAGTTTCAGTCCTCTACCATCTTCCGTCAAGTTAAGGTGTTGTTTGGTCATTGCTTCATCTTTGAGGTTCGCTTCGAGTAATGCTTCGGCTTGAGTGGTCTTTATCATAACCATAAGGTTTGAGATGATTTCAATCCTCGCGAATGAGATTCGCACCGCCCCACTATACTTCTTCCGGCTCAACGCGTCAGCCACTACATTTGCATTACCCGGGTGGTATTGAAGCTCGCAGTCGTAATCTTTCAACAACTCCAACCATCTTCTTTGCCATATATTCAACTCCTTTTGATCAAAAACATACTTCAATCTTTTGTGGTCAATGTAGAGGGTACACTTGGTATCGTACAAGTAGTGTCGCCATATCTTCAAAGCAAACACTACCGCCGCCAATTCGAGGTCATGAGTAGGGTAACTTTTTTATGCTTCTTTAACTGCCTTGACGCATACGCTATCACCTTGCCTCTCTGCATTAGAACACAACCTAGCCCCATCTTGGATGCGTCACTAAAAACAACGAAGTCTTCAGTTCCCTTGGGTAGGGATAAGATTGCGGCTTCACAAAGTTTCCATTGCAAAGTACGGAAAGCCTTCTCTAGAACGTCAGTCCATGCAAACTTCACATTCTTCCGATTCAATGCAGTAAACGATGATGCGATTTTGGAGAAGTCTTGGATGAATCTCTGGTAATAACCGGCGAGTCTCAAAAAGCTATGAATTTCTGTCGGACTCCTTGGAGGCTCCCAGTTCATTATCGCATCTATCTTTGTTGGATCTACTTTTACCCTTTCACGAGTCACCACGTGGTCGAGGAATTGAACTTCCTGCAACCAAAATTCACACATGGAGAATTTGGCATAGAGCTTCTCCTTTCTTAGCATCTCTAGGACCTCTCTCAAATGTAGCTCATGCTCTTCCTCATCCTTGGAATACACCAAGATGTCGTCGATGAACACTATGACTGACTTATCCAAAAATTGTCGACACACACGGTTCGTCAAGTCCATGAATATTGTCGGCGTGATCGTCAACCCAAAATGTCATGACTAGAAACTCGTAATGCCCATACCAGGTCCTAAATGTCGTCTTTGGAACGTCCTTCTCTCTAACCTTCACTTGATGATAGCCCGATCGAAGATCAATCTTGGAAAAGCATCCGGCCCCTTGCAGTTGATCAAAGAAATCATCTATTCGAAGTAGCGGATATTTGTTCTTGATGGTCACCTTTTTCAACTCTCGGTAATCGATGCACATACGCATCGACCCGTCCTTCTTCTTCACAAAAAAAGCACCGGAGCTCCCCACGGCGACGAGCACGGCCTCACAAACCCCTTCTCTAGCAACTCCTGCAACTGAGTCATCATTTCCTGCATTTCTGTTGGTGCGAGACGATACGGTGCACGAGCTATTGATGTTGCTATCGGAATTAATCCGATCCGAAACTCCACTTGTCGGTCGAGTGGTAAGCCTGGTAAGTCGTCGGGAAATACGTCTAGAAATTCGTTAACAATCTTCACATCTTCTATTTTCTTGTTCTCCGCCTTGGCATCTACCACGAAGGCTAGATACGAAGGGTATTTCTTCGTCAAATACTTCCTTGCTTTGATGGATGAGATGATGGCCACTTTGCCTTTTCGCTTTTTACCATACACAAAGAAGAAGTCGCCCTCCCGGACGGGGATCCGTATGAGTTTCTTGGAACACAAGATCTCCGCTTGATGTTTCGCCAACCAGTCCATCCCGACCACCACATCGAAACTCCCGATGGTCATTGGAAGCAAGTCCACCTTAAAAGGTTCACCACTGATTTCTAGAGAATAGTCTCTTAAGATATCCCTATTAACTACTCGCTCCCCATTTGCTACCTCTATGACTAAGGCATCATGAAGAGTACTAGTAGGCACGATCAAATATTTGCAAAACACATTCGATACAAAGGATAAATTTGCACTAGAATCAAACAACACTCTAGCAGGTGTGGATTTGAGTAAGAACAAACCCAACACCACGTCGTCGGTTTCTTTTGGTTTTTCTTTGGTCATTTGAAAAGCCCTCCCTTGCGCCCTAGGGACGACCTCCTTCTTCGGTTGGCTCCTCGAGCTTCCTCCTCTCGCAAGACTCCTCAGCTTGGGGCATTCCCTCCGCACATGCCTCATCTCTTTGCACTCATAGCAAATTATCCCTCTAATGGGACACTCGGAGCTAATATGACCCGGTTTGCCGCACTTGAAACATGAGACCGGGTTGGAGTGGGAGTTAGTTTTACAAAACCCAAAATGCTTGCTTTTGCATTTTGGGCACCACTTTGCCTCACGGTGGTTGTCAAAGCTTTTATTCCTCGGTTGGAACTTCAGTTTCTTGTACGAACTTGGCGGGATCTCCCACCTTCTCTTCTACCCATCCTTCATCTTTTCTTCCTTGTCCCGAGCGTAGAGCCTCTCCATCACTTTGGCCTCCTCGATGGTTTCACGGAGATTGGAGGCTTTAGAGTTGCGGACCATTGACAACATATCTGCAGACAAGCCTTTCAAGTATGCCTTTACCTTTTCTTTCTCAGTCGGGGCCACATGCCCCACCAAGTTGAGTTTCTCCATAAACAAACGTATGTACTCTTTCATCGACAAATATCCCTTTTTGATCGACCGGAATTCCTCTTCTGTCAAATCCAAATCTTCTTCATTACAATACTCTTCCAAAAGCTCTCTTGAACTCGACCCAAGGCATCTTATCTAGCACAGATTCCTCTACAGTTGCAATGAAGACATTCCACCATGTCAAAGCCGAACCTCGGAGCATCTGAGAACCATATTTCACCTTCTGACCCTCTTCACAATCACAAGCTCGGAAGGCCTGCCCAATTTCCCTGAGCCAGTTCATACACTTTACGGGTTCATCGGTTCCAACAAATTCCGGCGGTTTGCAACAGAGGAAGGACTTGTAAGAACAGGTCCTCCCAGGTTGTCTTGTCTCCAAGGTCACTAATCCTTCAGTGCGATTCTCGTCTCCAGTACCCCGGGAACCCGCTGTGACCACATTTTCTTCAATTGTCTCATGTCGACGGTGATTCGCCTCCCGGTCTTCTAGCAGTTTCATGAATAGCTCTTGTTGTTTCGCCATGGTCTCGTTCATGGATCTCATCATATCCATTATTTGTGTTTAAGGGGTTGCCTCAGTCAGAATTGGATCAGCAAAGGCAATGTTGGTTCTAGGGATTTGCTCTATCCTTCTGCCAGACAAAGGCGGAAGGGGAGGTACCACTGTTACTGTTTCATTTGGCCTATCGGTCGTGGATTCGGTCACAGATTGACCCTCCGGTGAATATTGAAGATGACTCCGAGTATTTACCATTTCCGTCTGTCATGCAATCAAGAGAGAATGAGAGATGGGGAACACAAGATTATACACAAGAAACGTACTAATATTGTACATCGATCATCATAACCATAGGAATTCAAGCATGCTTACATAGAAATATATTCATAATATCAGTAGCTAAGTGTGATTATGAACATATTGTATATAAGAATTCTCGCTACCATTTCTTACAATTCTCAATGGTGTAATTTCCGTCGATTATAAGACCGTCTCATCTTAGAAGTTCTACCCGCTTCTCACAATTCATTGCCTAATAGTCTCAGCTTAAGTCTAGGCATCGAGGTTACATACCTAGTTCACTTAAACTAGATCTCTGATACCAACTTGTAACACCCTAAAAACTGGATAATTAAAAATTCGAAATTTTAGCGATATAACGTCTAAAATACGGAGGATCAAAATACCCTGTAAATAGAATAACTATATAAGAGCAGTTCTCCAAAATCATGACAACCAAATCCCAAATTAAGTTAGGATAGTTTGTACCAAAAAGTTGCAAAAGAAAGGGACATAAAGGTTACAACAACCTACTTAATCTAAAATTAATTCAAACTAGATTAAAATGGGTGTTGCTATTCCACTAGAAGATTTCCTACGACTAGCACTTCAAGATTTCCTACGTGCTTCAAGATTTCAAGATTTCCTACGTGCCCAAAAGACTAGCACTTCAAGATTTCCTACGTGCCCGGTTGACAAGCCCGACATCCTAGATTCCACCGCTAGTGGGATCTATGAGAAAAATCAACAACCATAACAAGTGTTAGGACGAAGCCTAGTGAGATCTCATAAATTATATAATTCACAAACAAGAATATCATAATACAATACTTGTGTTACCGAACTCCATTGCCTCACAATGTTATTCCCACTTTACCACGATGTTCTCAAATCTGAACATAAACACCCAAAATATAACCCTTGAAATACGGGGGAGACTCGTTTCCATCGGGGTGACATGTACACGGGAGTGGAGTCACCCTTGATGTTATTAGATTACACCTCATGTCCCGGTCCTAGTTCCCATGCCATCAAGACATCTCAACCTCAAACCATAACACTGCCTTTATTGCCCTACTCCGTCGAGTTACACCTCAAGGTCTTACGGGACATTATTGCCTATCAAGTTTAAACGAGTTACACCTCAAGGACTTAGGTCCCCCATTGCCTACTCGTTTACGCCCAAAATGGCCGACCACAATAGGTCTATTCAATAAACAAGCTACATCCTCGTGCACAAGGATGTAGGTAACAAAATCCACATTTTTATAATCATTGTCAAGATAAATATACGCAAAGAGACATGCTTTATATTTCATTTCATGGACATAGATTTCATCACAAGGCCCTTTTCATTTAAAGATATTTACTCAACACATTCTTATAGTCTATTCAAAACATATTTCTTGATCAAATACCCTCTACAAAGTTATTAACAAGATAACAATGATTTATAAGCTCTTTACGACCAAAACCATGAAACCCTAGATTTTATGTCAAAATCCAAATAAATAGTATACATGTATATATGTAGGTAGTATTGTAAGCAATAGATATGTAAGAGAGCATTTAAGGAGTAAGAACTCAAAAACTAGGGTTTATGGAGAGAAAACCCTAAAAATGAAAGACTTGAGAAAACTTTACCTCACTTGTAGCTTTAATGGCACAAGGGATCAATCTATTGAGTTCAACCACCCCTTTTGATAACACTAAATGCTATATTCCACTTGATGATATTAGATGAGGAGGAGAAGAGAGAAGATGGTGTAATTCGTCCAAGGGTTGAGAGAAATCGATGGCTAGCTGAAAAGTGGGGGAAATGAATTGAGTTTGGTCCTTAAATCGATTCACAAAACAGGACTTGCACCCCACGGGCAACAATGCCCATGGCATTGTCACCGGGGCATAGTCGCGTTCCACCCTCCGCTCACTAGAAAGATTGGTCTGATTGGTGGTTGTCTGCGACAAAGACGCCTGCGACTATGTCCAATGCAATGTCGCTGGGCATAGTCGCCGACCACCCTTAGGCTTACAAAATTTTGTTTATAAGGCACAACGATCCCAAATATAAGGAGCCTATGGTTACCACAGGTTTACGTGTTCATAATCGCCTCTCGCTCACATCCAAGCCCAACACATTAGCAAATATATATATATATATATATATACATATACATATATGCACATACACATAGACACATGCATGATTGATAACTTCAAACACCCACACATAGAACACTTAGCTTAAGTAAAGAAACACATGCGGTGAGAAAGTCTAGATCATCACATAAGAACTAGATGGAGGGGCGACTCAAGGATATAATTATAAAATGAGCGTTTAAAGGACTAAGGAGTTTACTCGAGAATTTCGGAGTGTTACACTTCTCATCACACAAATGATCCATAAACTTCCTTACCTTCAAATCTCAATCTTCAAATTGTCATTTATGAAGATCCATCTGACTCTACCTCTTAGAACCTTCCATATCTTGAACCAACATCCATCTCACCAGTTGAACCCTTTTCCTCTCAAGCTCTTAAAATGCTTCTTACACCTCTTCCACCAGCTACTAAGTGGACAAAAGATCATCCCGTCGATCAAATTATTGGTGATCAACAAGCAAGAGTTCAAACTAGAAGAGGAATAGGTAACATTTGTCTCTATGTGAGCTTCCTCTCCATCATTGAACCAAAGAAAATTGAGGAGGCTCTGGCCGATCCATGTTTCATATTCTCTATGCAAGAAGAACTCTCCCAATTTGAAAGAAACAAGGTTTGGAGACTTGTTCCACGTCCTCCTAGAAATACTATTATTGGAACCAAATGGGTCTTCAGAAATAAGATGAATGAAGAAGGTACCGTGATTCGCAACAAATCAAGACTTGTTGCTCAAGGATATCGACAGGAAGAAGGCATTGACTATGATGAAACCTTTGCTCCTGTTGCTAGGCTAGAAACAATAAGGATTTTCCTTGCCCATGTTGCTCACAAGAATTTCAGAGTCTTTCAAATGGATGTCAAGAGTGCTTTCCTCAATGGAGAACTTGCTGAAGAAGTCTATGTGAAACAACCTCCTGGTTTTGAAGAGGCCACTCATCCAGACTATGTGTACAAACTTGAGAAAGCTCTCTATGGCCTCAAACAGGCTCGTCGTGCCTAGTATAACACTTTGTCAGACTTCTTACTTGCCAACAAGTACTCAAGAGGTAAAATTGACAACACTCTCTTTCTCAAGAAGACTAAAGGTAATATGATTCTTGTTCAAATCTATGTGGATGATATAATTTTCGGTGCCACCGATGGATCTCTTAGTCAAGAGTTTGCCTCTCTCATGCAAAGCAAATATAAGATGAGTTTGATGGGAGAACTCACACTCACATTTTTCTTAGGCCTTCAAATCAAACAAACTTCTGATGGGGTCTTTATAAATCAAAGCAAATATATTCGTGATCTCCTCAAGAAATTTAATTTTAAAAATTGTTCTCCCATGAAAACTCCAATGGCACCACCTCTAAAAATTCATGTTGACCACGATGGAAAATCAGTCGATGTCACAAACTTTAGAGGGATGATAGGATCTCTTCTCTATCTTACTGCTAGCAGACCTGATATTATGTTTGCTACTTGTCTATGTGTGTGTTATGAAGCCAATATTAAGGAATCGCATTTGGCTGCTATAAAACACATTTTTCGGCACCTTAAAGGTACGATGAATCTGGGTCTTTGGTATCCCAAGGACTCAGGTTTTTATCTAATTGGGTATTCAGATTCTGACTTTGCAGGATCTAAAGTTGATAGGAAAAACACAATAGGAAGCTGCCAATTACTTGGTGGAAACTTGGTCAATTGGTCCAGCAAGAAACAACATTCAGTTTCCACTTCTACTACTGAGGTTGAATATGTTGCATTTGAGAGTTGTTGTGCTCAAATCTTGTAGGATGAAGAATCAACTTCAAGACTACAACCAACACTACTCCAAAGTCCCAATACTCTGCGACAACTCAAGTGCAATAGTTATTGCCAACAATCTTGTGCTTCACTCTAGATCCAAGCATATTGACATCAGATATCACATCATCAGAGACCACATCTCAAAAGGTGATATTGAACTACACTTCATCCCAACTGATCATCAGTTAGCTGATCTTTTCACAAAACCTCTTGATGAAGCTCGATTCAATTTTCTAATAGGAGCACTAGGTATGTTGAATTAAAAAAAAATCTTCTCTTAGGCCCAAGTCCTCTTTTTCGGCTAGTCCAACCCTCGGTTGATCTACTCTTTGGAAAATCCAACCTTAGTCTAAGTGTTGTTTCAATCTTAGGCAACTCTAATATACGGCTAAGGGTTCGGTAGTCTTCTTGCGGCTAGTCTCAACTAGTCGAACAACCTCTCCTCGGTTAATCTTCTTTCTGCTAGTCTCAACTAGCCGAACAAGTTCTACCTTACTTTTACCTACCGAACTTTTCTTCGATCTTTGATCCTTACCAAAACTTTTCGGCTATTCCACACTAGCTGATTATTCACTCTTTGGCAAATCCAACCTTCGGCTAAGTGTTGTTCAGTCTTCGGTAACCCCAATATTCGGTAGATCCACCCTCGACTACTCTTTTATGGTCGATCCTTGTTATTCGGTCAATCGACCTTTCAACTTTCGGTAGAACACTAGCCGATTACATTTTTTAATCCTTATTCGTTTGTGGTCTCATCATGACGTGGGCCACGTCATGTGTCAAGGACATGACCTTCCTACTTCTTATTATCAGCCTTTCCTATTCCCACCATATTTAAACCCCCCTCGTCCCATTATCGTTTGCATTACCACCTTCTTCAACCTCAAGAATCTTCTGCAACCTGCATTTTTCTCAAGCTTATCTCGTTCTTCAATGGCGTCTTCCACAACTCCCACCAAGGCCTCTAAGTCGAGCAAATTTGAACCTACTTACGCGAGACTCGTTGGTGTTTCCATCATGCAATCACACGACCCGCTTTGAGCTTGATCTACCGCATCTGGAATTCAACCAGGTGTCTCTCTTTCTTCAACGATCACCTCTCCAACAAGCTTTCACCGCCAGCCCCAAGATGAGCAAACTACTCCTTGGGAACTTTTGGCTCACCTGTGTGTATGATCCTACCAATGAATCCGTTTTTGCTTCGATACTGACGGATGAGGAGGATCATGACCTCACATTTGGTTGTGAAGATGTGAGGGCGGCTCTCGACCCCCCCACTTTTCCATCATATGAAAAGTTCCCTACCGGTAAGGAACAGGAAGAGGTAGTTTTTGCTCTCAACTATCTCTCTAAAGGCAAAGATCGGGGTACTGGGACTCTCCTCCGTAAGAATATGGGGGGAATCTGGAACTTCTTTTTCTCTCATCTCATCCATTGTCTTTCCTGGAAGACGACCGGTTGGGACCAATCCCCGTCCTACCTCATCCAGTTGGCTCACGCCCTTATGTTCCAAAGACGAATCGACTTTGTTCGATTTTTCTTCAATGATATCGTCACGGTGATCTCTCCACCCCGGCGTCCATAAGTGGCTCTTACCCTCTTTCTCTCTTTAATAATCAACTATAAGTTGAAAGCTGCTATTGAGGCCGATCCGAAACTACCGGAGCCAAAGATCATCTACGACTTCTCTGCTCCCAAAGTTGGGAAGCAAATTTTGAAGAAAGGCCCCTCCTCTACCGACCGGCCACTGACTCCAGGTATGATTTCTTTTGCTCTTGTTCCCAATACGGAGTGGGGAGCATCTTCGACTGCTCAGTTGAAGGATCTATCGATTGATCCTTCTTCTGTGGCCCCCAAATCCCCTCACCGAGCAACGTCGATGGCCAAAAAGAAGAAAAGATCAATGGCCACCGGTTCCTCTGCGCTTTCTCTAACGACTCTGCCACTAAAAGCACCTTTGGTGGCCACCCAGGTCAAATCCCCTTCTTCTCAAAAGCGGTGGAGCTCCAAATCCCCTCCTAAGTCTCATCCTAAGAGACTTAGGAAATCTTTCTTGGCCAAGACTCCTACTCCACCAACCGATTCTCAAAAATTGGTAGGTGTTGAAATTCTCCTCTCCGGGCCAGGAGAATCTGCTATGCCAACAGTCGCCTCCTTCGTACCCTCTCAACAGGGTGCGATTGTACAAAAGGGAACCTCTACAAAACCCTCATCGACTTACTTCTTAGTCGATGAGAATGACTGACACCTCCCTAGTCCAAGGCCCCTCTTCTCCACCGCACAGCCTTTCACCCGGGACTCATAGTCTCAATGATTTTGCACGATCCAAGGAAGGATCGGTCACTCCAAGGGCCGATTCTGAGGATCCAACACGATTTATAGAATTTCTAGTTAGTGACACTGGTTCTAGGTCTTCCTATCGGCTTGACCAACGTTTTACTGAAGTACGGGATCCCTTCCCGACTAAAAGCAAATAGGTTTCTCCCGCCCCCACCCCTCCAACCACATCATCCCCACCGAAATCCCCCAGCCGACTCCAAAGAAATCACCCCAACCGAAAGATCAACCGACCTCTTCACCCCACACCTCCCCAAAACACTCCCCCAAACCTACCCCCCAAGCCTCACCATCAGAAACTTCTTCCTCAAATTCCTCCCCCGATTTACCTCCTCACCGTCAACCCCTTCCTCCTAGTCGAACCTTACCTCATCACCCTCCGACCCCAACCTCTTCCCACCCCTCCACCTCTTCGACTACAACTTCAATCCCTATTTCCCAACACCCTATCTCCATTACCAGTGATGTGCTTGCCAATATTCTTGACACTAATCGTCAACATAGGCTACTCGGTGCTCAGTTGACCTTTCTTCAGACTGAATTTGATAGGTTCACGACTGCTACAGATCATCGGGTGACCGTTCTGGAGGAAAATGCTCTTCGGGAGGATCAACTCGCCCGAGATATCGCCAACAACAATACCTCCCTTGATGATCTCCTTAGGATCATTAAGAAGCAAAATACTGAGGTTCAGATGATTCAAACCCACTTCTTTCGGTGTATGGATGCCATGGCCCAGGACGTTTCTGATATGGTCGAGCCTCTCCTATCTACGGTCGGTGTTGTAAACACTCGGTCAGAGCGGCTCCTCTCCTTTCACTTGGACCTTTCTTTATCTCTTGTTGCCCTGAAGGCCTCTTCTTATGCAAGGGATAAGGAACTTGGGTTCTTGAAGGCCAAGGTCCTCTCCCAGGACTTGGTAAATTTGAAGATCCTAGCCTCTCTTAACAACCTTCATTGAAAAGTGGATGTGCTCCCGGCCTCTGTCTCCAAATCTCGGACAGAGGAATGGGACATTGATCTTAGCGATGCAGTTTTCGGCGATGATGATCGAGATTGCCTTCGTCGCTTGGATCGGCGAACGGGTCGTGTGTCGAATCATCTCAGCGTTTCCTCTCCTTCGGCCGTTAAGGGGGAGAAACCTGTTGAAGGAGGAGAATCCAACCCCTCAAGTCACTATTTCCAGCGTCCAAGTCGAAGCTGAGGGAACTAGCAGATTAGCTCCTACCGATCTGGATGAAGATAAGGGAACCGGTCGATCGGATCCTACCGATTGGGCCAAAGAATCGGTGGGAGGATCTCACAAAGACAAAGGAAAGCAGCCAATGACTCTCGAAGAAGAGGCAGCTGACTCAAGAAGAAGAACAGAACAAACGAACTTTGGGTTCGGATGTCCTAACACTTCAACCACCCCGAAAGATGGTATCCCAGCTGGGGATGACCGACGAGGAAATCAAAGCAGTCGAGCTAGCTCAAGAAGTCTTTGATGAAACTCAAGAGCTTTCTCAAAAGCTTGCCAAAGAAGAGGCCAAAGAATCCAAACTTTCTAAAGATCCGATCGTAGCTTAAAAATTGGAGTTTGGAAGTTTGGAGAAGTCGGCTAGAGAATCTGATGAGCAAAATGCCAAGTGTATCCATTGGTACAAAAAGTTCTTAATTGGTCGACATGAAAGCTCCCCAATCTCAAGTGTTCGAATCTCGGGGCCAAAATCTGCAAAGGAACCGATCTGGCTAATGATAACTCGAGAGAATGGGACGAGCCAAAGTGACAAGCTGGGATGGTTAATGGCTTACGGTCTCAGTGAATGGTTCGAAATTATCAACATCTTGAAGAAGAGTAGAAGTTCCTACAAAGACCAAGTCTTGGATCACATCAACTCCTTTCAGAACAAGATGAACTCCTACCGAACCAAGTACCAAATTGAACACTCGACGGCCGAAAGTGAATTCATTCAGAAGCTTAAAACCGATCATCACTCCTCTTCCTCCTACAATTCTAAGTCTCGATCGGTGAAGAAGGAATACGTCTTTCAAGAAATGGCTAAGGAAGGAAAGGTCCCAACGACTTCCAACCTTGGCCTTTCTTTCCCTACACTCGTACCTCATCCCTCTACCACGGTTATCCTCGAGCCGACATATGGTATCTTCTTCAACGATGGCTTCGGCCAAATCCGTTTTTAGAGCTGATCAGATCCATATTGTCGATAGTATTTTTCTTACTGGGATTCTTCAGATTATTCCGATGGGGGCCTCATGCAATTTCTCTCTTCAAGACAGTAGCCGATGAGCTGAAGAAGAGAGACTACATACCGGATGATCTATTTAAAGAAGCTTTGTTGGGAACTGGAGAATTCATCAAGTATGGTTAATGCTGCTAGTTCAAAGTTACTACTGCTAGAAGACTTAAAGGTTAATACTGTTGAGTGTTACTACTGCTAGTACTATTAATACTGCTAGTTAAAGTTAGTGCTGCTTAAACAAAGTTAGTACTGCTTAGCTAGTTAGTACTGCTAGTAGTTAGTACTGCTTAGTAGTTAATGCTGCTAGAAGAAGTTAATGCTGCTGATCATAGTTAGTGCTGCTAAAGAGATTCAGATAGAAAGAATGACAGCTAGATAATCTGAAGATTATGGAAGCTTATAGATATACATGGAAGATATACTTAAGATATTTTATTTATTGTAATTATCTTTGTATTCAGTATATATATATTGTATAGCTTAGAATAATAAATTAACTTTTGGTTTTCATTCTTTTAAAGAGAAAAAATTAACCTCAAGGTATAGATCCTAATTCTAGAGAAGTAGAATTCGTATTGGTGAGCCTGTTCATCAATATTGAGGTTGAGTGTGTAATCTTGTAACTTCAAAGCATTCAATACAAGCTTACAATTTGTTGATTATATTCTGTTTTGATTTTCTGTTTGATTAAATATCAAAGTGTTATTCCGCAAACTTCTTTGATATTGTTTCTGAGAATTAATTCTTGTTGAGAATTCGATCCTGACAAGTGGTATCAGAGCAAGTATTCTCAGAAACC
Organism: Arctium minus; assembly: GCA_954870635.1. Taxonomy (NCBI): domain Eukaryota; kingdom Viridiplantae; phylum Streptophyta; class Magnoliopsida; order Asterales; family Asteraceae; genus Arctium; species Arctium minus. The sequence goes on along the minus strand of OX941080.1, from coordinate 35,234,488 downwards.
TGCAATCATCATTCTTCCTTGAAATCAGAAATCATCAATGGCTAAAGTTTCAGACTCTTCAAGCACAGAAATCCCCACAGAGGTAATGTCTAATCTTTGCTCTAAAACTTGTATGGAAATTGTTAAAAGGTACAGGGATCACAACTAGACAATGGGTGATGACCTTAAAAGATTAGAGAGAGATATAAAAGACTATGTAAGAATTGTTGAGAGTTTTGAGGAACAGATCAAGAGTTTCCAAGCCAATGAGCTTCAACACTCTTATGACTCAAACTACTGGAAGTGGGAGAAATATCAGTATGAGTCTAAGCTTAAACAGAAAGAAGAGGAGAATGAGAAGATAAAAAGTGAGTTTGAGAAAGCCAAGCTGGATATTGAGAAATTTTCCAATGCTTCTAAAGCAATGGACTCTTTGCTCCAAACTCAAATCCATGACAAACTTAGAAGAGGAATAGGCTATAACACCACACCACCACCATATAACAACAATTACATCCCTCCTATATCAGACTTGCTAGAGACCAAGAATAGGAAGGAATTGTCTGATGAAGCCACTAAGGTAGATCCATTAGACAAAGTGGTGGTTGAAACAGACTCTGAAGAAGAGAACTCTAATGATAAGAGTAAGAAGAACACTGTGAGTGGTGAGATTCTTCTAGAAAATCACATTATCACCAATGAGGGATGTGGAAAGGCTTGGATCAAATCTAAGGACATAGAAAAGACAGAGGGAAAGTTTGGAAAGGTCCACTACAAACAGACAACAGTTGTGAATCCTGTCCCTTGCAAACAGTGTACTTGCAATAAATCTGAGCCCCAAAAACATGATAAACCAAGGGGAAATCAGAGAAACTGGAAAAATCAGTGGGCACAAAAACAAGGGGTTGATCTGAGTAAAATCAATAGACCAAAACCTTGTTTTATATGTGGAAAGCTTAATCATGTTGCCAAATACTGTTATTTCAATCCTATCAACCAAAGAGTTAATTTTCAAAGACAAACTCAAAACTCCTTTGGTTATAGGAAGCAAGGAAGGAATCAAATGGCTGAGAACAGAGCACCTAAAAAGTCTCATGTTCAAAACAAGTTTGCTAAAACTAAGAAAAATACTTCAAATAAACAAAGGAGTAACTTAAAGACAAAGAAAGCAAACAACCTTGTTCAAGTTTGGGTTCCAATTGCAAAGAAACCTGTTAGTACTGCTATCCCAGATAGTACTGCTAACAAGAATAGTGTTGCTAACTTGATTAGTACTGCTAACCAAGTTAGTGCTGCTAACAAGGCTAGTGCTGCTTCTAGTAGTAATGCAGCCAAACCTATAATCTTGACAAAGTATTCCAGTCATGAGATTCCTAAACAACTCATCCAGACTAAACTAACAGATTATATTGATGAGAAAGGACAACCCAATACCACTTTGGCTTGGGTTCCCACCAAGACTAACTGATTTATCAAGTGTGCAGGGCAATCAAAAGCTCAAGAGGAAGAGCATTCTGAATGAAGAAAATGGTTGCTCCTGGCACATAACAAGGAACATGGACTGCCTTCAAATTCCTTAAAAGATTTGATGAAGGACATGTTACTCTTGATCCAGCAGAAGGTTGAAGTTAGAGAATATCCAAAGGGACAACACAAGGGTGTCTCCCAACCCAAAGGAGGTGCTCTCTGAGGAGGAGGTAGAGCATATGGGTGATGAGGCTGCCACTACTCCTGCTAGCACAGAGGAGGAAAGTGGTAACATCAATAAGACCTCCCCCATGGCAACTTTGAATGAGCAATCATTTGAAGGTCCCTGGTGCCAAGAAACCACAGGGGTGGATAGTGCTTCTGCTAGGCAGAAGACTTCCACTGCAAAAAGATCCAATGATCCTTCAAAAGAGGGTAACACTTCTGGAGAGGGTGAGGACAGATATACTTACTATGAATTGATGGAAACAATGGGGAACATCAACCAAGATGTTCTCAAACAAGGAAAAGAAATTGAAGAAATGAAGATGGTCATCCTGTCACAACAAATCCAGATTGCAAAATTAAAGAAAATGGTGACAAGATTGGTGCATAAGCAAAGGAGAAAACAGTTTGTTTTAAAGAAGAGGTCACATAAGAAACATGCTTCCAAAAAGGGGGAGAATTCTAGCTCAGAACAGATAGATCAACAGTTTGAGGGGGAGTTTGTTGAAGAAAGGGCTGAATTTGTTGAAGAAAAAGCAGCAGCAGAAACTGTTACTACTGCTGAGCCTAAACAAGCAGCAGAAACTGTTAGTGCTGCTGAAACTTCACAAGCAGCAGTACCAGAGTTAACACCAATAGAGGTTGAAGTAGCAGAGATGCTGGTAAAAGCAAAGAATGACACTCCCAAAGCAAAGGGAGTGGTCATAAATGAAGGGGGAGACAAGAAATCAGAACAGAAAGACATGGCTGCAGATGTAAAAAGAAAAGGGAAAGAAAAGATGATAGAATCTGATCAACCATCTAAAAAGCAAAAGATGATTGAGTCAGATGAAGAATTAGCAAAGAAACTGCAACAAGAGTTAGATCAAGCAGAGAAAGAACAGGTTGAGAAAGACAAAGAGATAGCCAGAGCACTAGCCAATGAACTAAATGAAGCATTTCAGAAAGGGTTGGAAACAGAGAAAGCCAAGCAAAGAGCAATAACCTTGAGAAAGGCTATGATGGCCAGATCAAGTGCAAAGAAGAGAAGACCTTCACAAACTTACCTTGCCACTCAGGAAAGAAACAAAATGATAACTTTCTTGAGAAGTGCAATTGGGGTAAAGAAAGAAATGTTTGTGAAGATGAATTTTGATCAAATCAAGGATCTATATGAGAAAGAAATGGAGAAGCTGAAGAGCAATGAAAAGGATAGAGTGGAGTTTGAAAAGAAGGCAAAGGAGAGACATGATGTGAATATGCATCAACCATTCCCTGAAAGTGAAGAGGGAACTCCTATCAAAGAAAAGGCAGAAAACAAGGAAGAAAAGAAGAAGGAAGCTACTTTAGTGCAGGTTCAAAAGACTCTGAAAAGAACCAAAATGATGGCTAAAAGAAAGAAAAGTGTAAAGAAGCCTAGAGTAGAAGAAGAGCAAAAGGTCACTGAAGAAGAAGAGGCACCTCAGAATGAAGCTAAAACTCAGGAAGAAATACCACAGAGTTCAGATGTAAACATGTACATGGTGGTAATGGATAAAATTCCAAAGCCTATTTCAGTTGAACCTGTTGGATTTAAACCTCCTGAAGTTATCCATTGGGATATTATGGAGGTGGATGGCAAAGAATACATCAGATTGAAAAGAAATGATGAGAAGTATGAAGTATACAGCACCTGGAACAAAATTGTCAGAGAGTTTTCAAGATCTGATTTGGAAGAAATGTTTGAAGTGGGGATGAAAATTTATGCAGATCAGTTGACAGCTCCAGGGTTACCTATAGTGAAGCTGGTCATGGAATACTTGTGCATGTTATTCAATCCAGAAGCAGTGAAGCACTTAATCAGAGATGTGTTCAAAACTGTTAGAGGATGGACTCTCTATGAAAGGAGTGGAGTCTATGAACTAGCATTGGATACTTTCCACATGGAGTACTACTTGGTGGATAGGGTCTACAAGCATACAAATCTTAAGCTTCATGCCATGTTAAACAAGAAGTTGAGTTGTGCACCAAATTCAGAAATGGCAAAGTATTTAATTCAAAGAACTATTAATCAGATCATGGGACTGGATCCTAACATTGGAGTAGATTAATGAAGATTTTGGAAGCATTTGAGGAACTTGACTTCTCTTCCTAAAAGTCAAGTTAGGGGGAGATTGTTGGGAACTGAAGAATTCATCAAGTATGGTTAATGCTGCTAGTTCAAAGTTACTACTGATAGAAGACTTAAAGGTTAATACTGCTGAGTGTTACTACTGCTAGTACTATTAATACTGCTAGTTAAAGTTAGTGCTGCTTAAACAAAGTTAGTACTGCTTAGCTAGTTAGTACTGCTAGTAGTTAGTACTGCTTAGTAGTTAATGCTGCTAGAAGAAGTTAATGCTGCTGATCATAGTTAGTGCTGCTAAAGAGATTCAGATAGAAAGAATGACAGCTAGATAATCTGAAGATTATGGAAGCTTATAGATATACATGGAAGATATACTGAAGATATTTTATTTATTGTAATTATCTTTGTATTCAGTATATATATATTGTATAGCTTAGAATAATAAATTAACTTTTGGTTTTCATTCTTTTAAAGAGAAAAAATTAACCTCAAGGTATAGATCCTAATTCTAGAGAAGTAGAATTCGTATTGGTGAGCCTGTTCATCAATATTGAGGTTGAGTGTGTAATCTTGTAACTTCAAAGCATTCAATACAAGCTTACAATTTGTTGATTATATTCTGTTTTGATTTTCTGTTTGATTAAATATCAAAGTGTTATTCCGCAAACTTCTTTGATATTGTTTCTGAGAATTAATTCTTGTTGAGAATTCGATCCTGACAAGCTTAGTTTCTTTTCCCATACTTTTAAATTGTACTTGAATTTATCTTGTTCTTTGTACTCAAACTTATGAGATTAATACAAGTGCACTTTTTCTTAATAAACATTGTAAATAGTTTATTCTTTCATTCTTTTATGCCTGTAAATGTCGGATACTTTAAAAAAACTTCAAAAAGAATGGTCTATGTGAAAAAGAACCTAAAAGAGTAAAATAGCATCAAAATGCACTATTCATTTTCTTACTCTTTTATTTTCAGTATGAGATGTCATCATCAAATAGGGGGAGATTGTTGGGTCATCAAGGATTTGAAGATGACCTCCCTTTCCGCTTATATTTGAACATCCTTTATACTTAGATTTTTTCAAGGTTCTTTGTAATATATTTGTCATGCTTTAAAAGATCGGTGAAGTCGAAGACCAACCGAAATCGGCAAGAATTAAATCTTCAGATGCGGATCAAGAAATTTTCCAACAACAACAAAGCTATCTACTTGCTGATTAGAGCCATCCAAATTTGCAAGTCCCACTTCAGCCGAATTCCTCTTTGTCGCCTTGATCTCCACCTACCGGTTGGCCCTTTGCAACTCGGTTGGTTCTCTATCTGCCAACTTCCATCTGACACAAAGGTACAAACCTTTGTCCTCTTGCACATAATTTCTTCACCAAATCATGGAATGATGGGGATATTCTCTAAAGATTCAGAAAAAGGATATTTGTTTTCTACACCATTCTCAGGTGTTGTCTACAACAAGGTCCTAAGGTCAACTTTGTTCCATGTTGAGACAAAAAGGATGCTTTGTCTTTTTGGATGACACCTCTGGATTTCAATCCCAAGATGACAAGTGTCCTCATGCAATTAATGTACATGGTAGTATTTAAAGGTGAAGACTTCTCCCATGCAAAGTCACGCTTTTGAAAAGAGATCTCCGTGCACTCAAGCAAAAAGTTGTCAAACTTGCTCTCTCATCTCCATAGCTTTATTCTTTGTGTTTTTAAATTGTTTTCTTGTTGCTTTGTGAAAGATTGTTAAAATGGTTTTATTTGTTCTTTCCACAACAATCCTAAAAGTTATCTTTATGTAATTCTTGATTTTATATCAATAATGAATTAAATTAAGTGAAAAATTTTGTGTATTATATTTAACCCCCCCCCCCCCTTCTACAATACTTGTTTATTATTTCCATTACTTTTTGGGACCAACAAGAATAACTTATAACATATTAGAAATGAAGGTTTGATGCCAAAAGCCAGTTAGGGTTTGTTAGACAGTTGCTAAATGGTTTGATGCATAATGGTTAAGTGGTTAGAATGCTTAGAAGGCTTTGTATGATATAGTGTAGAATGAAATATGGTTGTTTGGTAACTGTTCTGAAGGGACAGTCTAAATGACAAGAAATTACCATTTTAACCCTCTGTATAATTTGATTCTGGATGAAATATAGTTGTTTGGATAAAATGCAAACAATTATCTCAAAGACTCAAACCCAAAAAAAACAGGAAAAAATTATACATGTATGACATAGTTCCTAAACAGTAGTCACAAACAGTAGATAAATGATTTGAAGATATCTAATTTGAAGTCACATATCAAATGGATGTATTAAGATGATTGAATTTAGTTTACCAGATCCAGGCCAACATTGTTGATCCCATATTAGTAGTTGCAAAAGGTACACAGAGAGGATTCATCTTCCTCTATGAGACCCTCAAAGTTCAATAGCATCATTGAATACATATATAAATCACAAAACAATCAAATGATAGAATATATATATATATAAAATACCTAGAAAATGAATCGGATTCCTTTTACATCCATTTCCATTTTTATTTCATACATATAGAGAAACACATCCACGTAGAATTATCAACAATTACCTTCATACCACCTATAGCAAAGCCAATCAACACTCCACATCTGGTGAGAAGATACTTAACTAGTCTGGTTAGAATTATCATTTGTGAATATGCCCATTTCAAATATTGAATTCAAAAAACAAGAGTACCAGCAAAATACATATACAACGACAACTAAAAAATTGCAATAAATATCTACAAGAAAACCCATTCCCATATACTCAACAAAACCCATTCCTATTTCCCATTAACTCAACACTGGTAAGAAAACAATGGCCTATACCCATCAACTATTGCATAGATGTGATCTTGAAAAGCTAAGCACGAAACAAATTCATGGTTATTATTTGTTTAAATGTCGAGGGTTCCTCTTTGTTTTGAACCAAAGAACGAAACAAGCAATGTAGAAACACTAATCAAAACCATCAAAATAACAAAGAACTATCATGTTGAGCACATAAAATTAAGCAGATGGGAATCCCAAAATAGAAAACGAGTTGCGAAAACAAAAAAACAACAACTAAATCATTGAATATAAACCATATCCCCAAGCCACCTAATGGAACATATCACAAAGAGTTTTAAGCAAACACATTAATCTTATGTGTACTTGCTTTTTTGTACCTGCTCATAAGTGACCTGCTCATAAGCTCTAACCTAGACATTAGTAGCAACCCTTTCAAAATTTCTTTTAATCATTCCATCAAACAGGTGGTATACGAACTTGAAGTACAAATATGATAAAAAAAAAAAAACCAATCGAACCCAAATCAAAAGTAAAGATAGGTAGACAAGTGTTTCATGGTTTTCAGATTGATGCCAATTTGGATCGTGAAAGTGACCAAGCGAACCCAAAAGAAAGTGATGAAGTGATGACAAATATATCAAAAATAGTAACCTGATTTCGATGAGTAGCAGAGTAATGCAGTAAAGAACATATAGTTTTTGTTTGATTGCAAAAGACGAGATGGGATGAGACGAGGCCACGAGGGTAACCGTGGAAATGTGGCATCTTTGAATGATACGCTTGTTCCCTTGAAATTGAACGATCCAGAGATGTTTGGAATGATTAAGAGTTCGCTCAAAATTTACCAAACATATTTAACGTTTGAGCGATTCAAAGTTAACCCTCTTAGAGTTCTTATAAGAACCTCCTATTTGTACTTTTTGGTGCCACCTCATTTCCATTTCATTAAATTAAAAATTCACATAAAAGACCACAATGGTAGTTCTTATAAGAACCTATTTTTGTAGGTCCCATACATATAGAAGTTAAATATATGTAATATTAATACTTATTATAAAGTCAAGAAAAAAAATAAAAAAATAAAGATAATGTCACATCTCACACATTTCATGGTAAGATAGAGGAATTTGGGTTCTTATAAGAACTTTCCACAATGCTAGTTCTTACTAGCCACTACACTTTTTGCTTATAAGAACCTTGCATTGGAGATGCTCTTAGGGGGTGTTTGGGATTGCTTATTAAAACTGCTTATTAACTTATTGCGTTTTCAAACAACAAATAAGCTGTTTTGAGTGTTTAGATTGGAAAAAAAAGGCTTATGACTTTTCCACCCCGCTAATAAGCAGTTTTTGATAAGTCATTCCCAACTGACTTATTTGAAACTCCTTATTAACTTATTCAACTAAATTACATATTTTCCCCTTCTTTCTATAAGTTAATAAGCACTTTACAAATAAGCATAAGTTAATAAGCACTTTTACAAATAAGCATAAGTTGTTTTAAATAAGCAACCCCTTAATAGCATCATCCAGATGTAAACAAACAACCCCTTAAACAGTTAAACCATAGCCCAAAATCAGGTTATGGTTTCCTTGCATTGGCACAGTCGTATGAGTTCAGAGACGGACCTAGAATTTTTTTTTTATGTAGTGGCACCATTTAACTATAAGAAACAAATATAGGGATATTTTTACAAAATCATTGGACTGTTGGTTAGTTCATTGATTTTCATATGTGAGGTCATGTGTTCAATTTCTTTTATTGCATTTTTTTAAGAAACATAATAAATCTAAAATTAAAAGCTAAGAAAATGACACTAACATGATTCAAACTCGGTCTAGGGTGAAAGAAAAGTCTTGCAAATGAACTTTACCAAGGAAACTTGTGTCCTCATTGTAGTTTCAAAATATATACGATGGGGCACAACAAATTGATATGGTGACACTTTTCACGACCCTATAATTTTTTACACTGCGACGGAGGAACGAAGTGGTGGCCCGTCCCACCACATGCACCACATGGGTCCGTTCCTGTGTGAGTCATGGAAAGGGTTTGGCATGGTTGCGTTAGCCTACGCTAGTTCATGTGAGTTGTCTATTAAAGTGTTTTAGCATAAATGTGTCAGGCCCAAGCAAACTGCATGGGTTCTTTAAGACCATCCACATCCCTATAAATTCATTTATGTGCCACGTCAATTTTCTCAATTAACATCTATACACGTGAAATTCATCTACACTTTCAATTGTAAATTTAGATAAAATAATGTTTAGATTAATTTAACTATATTGTACTTATATTTTATTTAAATAATTATATATACATACATATAATATTTTTTAAATAATTAATTTAATTAAAAATATAAATTAACATTATTAATTCATAAAATATACTATTTTATATAAAAAATTTAGTTTATTTAAATAATTAAGAAAAAAAAGTGAGAATGAAGATGGTGACATGGCTTGCAAAAGGAATTGCATAATTTGCAATTGAAATCCTATGTGGCATTGGATTTTGACTTGCAATTGTTTTTTAAATTGTAATTGAAAGCCCCATGTGGATGGTCTAAGATCTTTCAACATGATCATGTCACTACAAAACAGATGTTTATCACCGACGGACCAATCCGTCGGTGATCCGTCGGTAAAAGTGAAATCCGTCGGTGATCCGTCAGTAAATGGTCGTCGGTATAGCAGTGGTCGGTGTTCAGATTACTGACGGATCACCGACGACTTATTTTTCCGACGGATCACCGACGGCGTGTTAATTTCCGACGGATCACCAACGGTCTCTATTTTGCGACGGATTTTCACCGACAAATCATTTTCGACGAATTTAGCGACGAAAATCCTACGGATATTTAATAAATAAAAACTAAATTAAAAATCATTTACCGACGGATTATCCGTCGGTAATTTAATTTTTTTTAAATAATTAAAAATTAAAAAATGTCAGTTTTTAACCTGTACAAAACCTGTCAATTTTTAATTAATACCAAGTTTTAAACTTTACAAAACCTTAATATAATATCTATAAATACATAGCATAGTACAAAAACGTAATCCTACGGAGGGGGAAAGGCGTGATCTTGAAACTTCCTCATGAATGCCTCAAACTGCTCTATTCGCTACTGCATCTGCCTCCTCTCTGCTTCATCTCTCTCTATTCGCTTCTGCATCCGGATCCTCTTTGCTTCCTCTCTATGTAGTCGCTCCTGCATCTGGATCCTCTCTGCTTCCTCTCTCTCTCAACCCTCTGTCTCAGCTCATTCAACTGAAATTCAGCATTTGACAAACATATATAGAACAATGTTAGACAACATTTAACAAACATATGATTGACAATGTTAAACAGCATTTGACAAGCATACCTCCTCATCACGACGGTCGCACGTTCTCTCGCTCGAACTGACACCTAAATCACCGGTCATAGCATAATAGGGATCCTGACTGGTCCCCCATCCAAAAATACTGCCTTTACGCCGTCCTCCGACCTTGCGCTCCCACAACTCGGTGTCATTGGGAGGTACAGTGCCGACAGGTAAGTCCGGGTACTCATCCTCCCTAATCTGATGGTAGTTATCCTACAGTTTACCAAATTAGACATTGTCAAGTCAACTAACCTATAGAAAATTCGGCAGCATTTCAACTGTAATTTGAACATATATATCCATGACCTGCTTTTATCAAACAATCCTATCGTCTTCCCAACAATGGCAGCCCAAACTAAGTTTGCTATGATTTATATCTATCTTATAAAACAAACAAAAATCTAGCCATGCATAATTGAACTTACCGCCATATGAGTTGCCTTTGGGTAAACGTAGATCGGAGGATCCGTGGGCAGACCAGTCGCACCCGGAACAAGCTTCCTGTTGGTGCAGTGTGTAGCCTCACAAACCTCGTCGCTAGTAGGCTCACGGACCCATGCATCTCTCTACAATAGACAACTTCAATTGTTAATAGGTAATAAAATCATGTGTATATATATATATAGAGAGAGAGAGAGTCGGGTTCAAACGAGAACAGTAACTATTTAAAAGAATACGAGAACTAATAAAATCATTAGTGATTTTACATTAACACACGGAAAAGGGACTTTGGTCGCAGCTTCAGGTCTGCGTGCCTTTTTTGCACGTTAATGTAAAATCACTAATGATTTTGTTAGTTCCCGTGTTCTTTTAAATAGTTATTGTTCTCGTTTGATCCTCCCTCTATATGTATATTCATCAATTATATACATTAATCTAGTGGATGATAAATTACCATGTGGTTCCGATGCATAGCGGTACTAATAGATCCGGTACAGTGTCTTGATGTCATCCCTTCATACTCGGTGTCCCGATTGGCCATGTTGGCCGCAGATACACGTCGGAACGCATCGGTGTTCCATACCTGTTAAAAAGAAGACATAAATCAATATAAATCCTAGTACAACCAGATACAAGTATTCAAAACAAAACAAACTTACTCAATCATCTGGACCCAAAACTCACTCCGGATCCATTCTGGAGGGTGTGCAGCAAGAATCGTGTAGTCATGTCCGTCGAACTAGACACCATCAATGGCTAAAGCCCTACCCTTGGCGAATAGACGGGAATCTCTCATTATGTCCGCGTACCTATTATTTAGGATACGCCGTAATGCAGCTATTACGTCGGCGTCCATCTCAGGAGGCCAACTATAATATAACTGCAAACACATTGTTTGAATTAAGTAAAAATAAATCCACTCAATTAGTTAAATAGAGTAAAATACTTACCCGTAATCGATCCAGCATCCGTGGATAGTGCTCATCAGTGACATCCCTAAAATGAGCCAACGGACCATTGAAGATGGACTTAAAGACAACAACGACCCTCCGGAATGCCGACTTGTCACTAAACCTTCACAATTGCAAAATATACAACATAAAAAACATTAGGATCGGTTTATTATGTACTAGAATAAATAATATATCACATCTACTTACTCGCCCGCTTCAAACAACAAAAGTGGCGGTCGCTGACTCGGATGGGGCGTCTATGATGCAACATTCGGACATCTAACCCTCGAGCCCGCTGCTAGTCCGTCATCATACTGGATCTGATCTAACCCGTCCTCGGTGAACTCATCGGCGTGGGGGTCACCACACCCGACGGAGCTGCTACTGCCCCTACCCCTATTACCCCTACTACCCCTAGAAGGGCGTCCCGACATCTAAAAATAGAGAATAGTTAACACAAAATGATATAAGTGTAGATAAATCATAAGAACCAAAAATATGAGTGTACAAACATATAATAAGGATATAATTATTATGAATAATGTCTACATAAGAAAGGCACACTAGTTCTCAAATGAGTGATCAGATAACATAAGTTCGTCTTCGTTATCTTTATTATCGTCCACGTCTTCAAATTCTTCTTCCTCGTCGCTAGCTTCGTGATCTGATGCATCTTCCTTGCTAGCTTCGTCATTTGTGTCGACTACGTTGAGCTCCCCAGTGACAAGAGGGACGGAATCGAGGTCCTCATTTACCCAATTGTTTATATTATGAGTTACCCGTTCGTTGATTTGAAAGAACGGTTCTCCATCCACGTTATCATCATCCAACACATCGATAGCCCTTTCTGCAACTTCATATATTCCACAGGCTTTGGTATTCACAACTTCCCACCAGTCCTTTAAATCCTTACTTTCTGAAGGATAGGGTGTGTAATACACTTGTTCCACTTGTGATGCTAGTACGTAATAGTCCTCACCTCTAAGTCTGGACTTGTATTTGATATCAACCAACCCATGTTTAGGGTCGACTCTAACTCCCTCTGGACTATCAAACCATGTACACTTGAACAAAACTACAACACAATAGCCCACACCGTATACTCCACCTCTAACACGTCGTCCAACAATCCGTAATAGTCAAACTCGGAGTCGTCATGACAAGATCCTATCACACATATGCCACTATTATGTGTGACATGCCCGGCAGCATGTGTTACCATATGAAACTTGTAACCATTGACAAAATATCCCTTATACGACCAAGCATATCGGCCCGATCAACGTGCTAGGGATTTCAAATAATCGGATAAATCGGTTGATCCGAGCATGACCTATAAAACCACAAATAAGAAATAAATTACATACGTAAATTTCATATTTTTGTACTCACGTGTTGTTCAAACCAAGTAGAAAACCTTTCATCCCAAGCTTTATCTCGTGCAACTGCATCAAGATGAGGTTCTCTTTGTCGTATCCACTCATCGAAGGTCCATTGAAAAGGTAGAACTTCTTCACAATTCAACAACACATATGTGTGGATATTGTGAATCTCGGCTTGAGTCAAGATGGTCTTCCCCCCCCCCTTCTCGAACAATCTTCGAGATGGAACCTTGAATATGCTCAAGCGATCGTCTATTCCTGAAGAACTAGGAATATTTGGGGCAAAGTTTCTTGACTCGCGATTATGTCGAGTTTCTATCTGTGGATCAAAATACAGGGAGCAATAGGTGGAGAGTTCATTTACTATATAAGACTCAACGATAGACCTGTCCACCCTTGCTTTGTTTCTAACAGTCATCTTCAACGACCCAAGTTTCCTAAACAACGATTGAAATACGTGTTAGAAAATAAATGGGTGATTATTTGAATGGAAAAGTTCATTTACCTCTCATAAAGATACATCCACCTATATTGGACCGGCCCACCATTTATGGCTTCTCGTGTCAAATGTATCACTAAGTGTTCCATAGAATCAAAGAATCCGGGCGGGAAGACTTTTTCCAACTTACAAATTGTTTGAACGATACTTGTTTGCAATGGAATCAAGTCTTCTAAGTGTAACACCCTTGAGAAGATTACACGAAAGAATGTGCATAACTCCGTTATCGCATCCCATATAGGAGTCGGTATCATCTCTGGTAACGCAATAGGAAGCAATCGGTGCATAAACACATGACAATCATGACTCTTGAAGCTATAAAAGTTGTAGTCTGCCATGTTTACACAGCCCCCAATATTCGAAGCATACCCGTTGGAAAACTTCAGTCTCTTCAACCATTCACATACTTGTTTTACTTGTTGTTTCGTCAAAGTGTACGACGACTTCGGCTTCACTACTTTATTGCCTGACGTGGCAATGTGCAACTGCGATCGGTTGCAATAAATCTCTACATCCCTCCTTGCTTTTATATTGTCTTTCATTTTTGATGTGTCCATGACAGTGTTAAAGAGATTCTCAAAGACGTTCTTCTTAATGTGCATGATATACAGGTTGTGTCGGATTAACAACGTCTTCCAATATGGTAGCTCCCAAAAGATGCTTCTCTTTACCCAATTATGAGTGATTCTGAAACCGGTAATTTTTCTATTGGTTGATCGAAACGGGGAGCCATCGTAAATAGTGGGAAGATGACGGATCTGCTCCCATATTTCTTCACCGGTTAACTCGGGTGGTGGACCGGCTAACACCCTAGATCCGTCCAGAAACCCTGTTCGATCACGTCGGAAGGGGTGTGCACTAGGTAACCATCTCCGATGACAGTCAGACCAATAAGATTTACCTCCATTTCTTAACTGAAACGAATCGACTGTACCCATGCAGTACGGGCAGGCTAGCTTGTCGTGCGTGCTCCAACTCGACAACATTACGTAGGCAGGGAAGTCGCTAACGGTCCATAGAAGTATAACCCTCATCTCAAAATTATTCTTACGATAAGCATCATACGTAAGAGCGCCTACTGTATACAACATCTTGAGATCATCTATTAGCGGCCTAAGAAAGACATCCAAATTCTGACCTGGGCTCTTTCTACCTGGAATGACCAATGCAAGTTTCACATATGAATATTTCAAACTCAACCAAGGAGGTAAATTGTAGATGGTAAGAAACACTGGCCAAAGTGAATACGGATTCGAATTTGAATTATTCAGGTTGAAACCGTCGGTGCATAAGCCAAGACGCACATTCTGGACCTCAGAAGCGAAGTCAAGATGTACCATGTTGAAATGCTTCCAAGTCGCACCATCACTTGGATGTACCATCACACCCGGTTTTGTCTGATGATCCTTGTGCCAAGTCATCTCTTTAGACGTCTTCTTCGACATATACAATCTTTGAAGTCTAGGAACAATCGGCAAGTACGTCATCATCAAGTTAGGGACCTTGCTTTGACCACTTGTCTTGAAACGATATTCATTGCATACTCGGCAGTGGGTCAACTCAGAATCATCCTTATAAAATAACATGCAATGGTTTTTGCAAGCGTCGATGTTTTGGCAGAGCAAGCTTTTTCAAACTCTTCTTCGTCTCATAGAAGTTACCGGGTAGTTTATCACCCTCGGGTGACATCTCTTTAATTATAGCAACATTACGGTTATAAGTTGTCTCGGGTACCATTACATTCTGTCTTCCAATTCAACAATCTCGTCCCAGCTCCTAATTTCGAGTAATTTGGACACACGTCCAATAATGGCTCGTCAACAGCTTGTAACATGTCATAAAATCCTTGGGCAGAAGGATTAGGGTTTTCTTCTTCCCATGTCATGCCATCATGTATCATGTGATCGTTCACCATTTCAACATACCCTTCATTATGATCTACTACCGGAGTAGAAGATTGACCCACGTCTTGATGCCCTTCATTATGGTAATAAGTTTCACCATGTGCCCACCATGTGGTATAATCAGGCATGAAACCGTGCTTCATCAAATGCAGCCTCACGTCAGTCCTTTCTTTATAGCGTAAGTTTTGACACTTCTTACAAGGGCATCTAATACGAAGCACTATCCCATCACGTGTAGGATTCCTTTCAACAGTCCCTTCATCGGCATAGGCATAGTCCAAAAAACTGTCCATTGCAACATTATAGTCGACGCTAAGAAACCCCCGACTGTCGTTCTTTCTATACATCCATCCTCTATCTGTCGACATATTCAACCACTACAGCAATGAAAGAAGTAGTTAATCGACATAATCAAGATAGAGGTGGTGTAATGGTTTGACTATTGAAAAGTCACACTGTAGGTTTAGATGAGCTTTGGATGACTTTAAAACCCTACGTCTAATGGTTTGACTATTTAAAAGTCAAACTATAGGTGTCAACGAAGTTAGAAGTCTATTGAACACTACATGTAATGGTTTGCCTTCTTGAAAGTGAAACCACAGGTGTAGAGGAGTTTTGGATGACTCTAAAACTCTAAGTGTAATGGTTTGACTATTGGAAAGTCAAAACCGTAGGTTACAATCAAAGAAAGGTGTTTTGGAAAGTTTAAAACCCTACGTGTAATGGTTTGACTATTTAAAAGTCAAAGTGTAGGTGTCAACGAAGTTAGAAGTCTATTGAACACTACATGTATTGGTTTGCCTTCTTGAAAGTCAAACCATAGGTTTAGAGGAGTTTTGGATGACTCTAAAACTCTAAGTGTAATCGTTTGACTATTGGAAAGTCAAAACTGTAGGTTACAATCAAAGAAAGGTGTTTTGGAAGGTTTAAAATCCTACGTGTAATGGTTTGACTATTTAAAAGTCAAAGCGTAGGTGTCAACGAAGTTAGAAGTCTATTAAACACTACATGTATTCGTTTGCCTTCTTGAAAGTCAAACCATAGGTGTAGAGGAGTTTTGGATGACTCTAAAACTCTAAGTGTAATGGTTTGACTATTGGAAAGTCAAAACCGTAGGTTACAATCAAAGAAAGGTGTTTTGGAAGGTTTAAAACCTTACGTGTAATGGTTTGACTATTTAAAAGTCAAACCGTAGGTGTCAACGAAGTTAGAAGTCTATTGAACACTACATGTAATGGTTTGCCTTCTTGAAAGTCAAACCATAGGTGTAGAGGAGTTTTGGATGACTCTAAAACTCTAAGTGTAATGGTTTGATTATTGGAAAGTCAAAACCGTAGGTTTTTTAAAATTTCGACGGCATAACGGCTATAAAATGAATATTTTCGTATATCAACCTAATGTTTGTCCAACAATTGGCAACCCAACTAAAATAAATAAATAAAATCAAGTATAATCAAATCCTAAATCATACCAAATGTTTCCATTTATCAACCTAATGTTTGTCCAATAATTGACAATCCAACTAATTAATATCACAAGTTTATCAAACCAAAACATTTTCACAAAAACCAAATCATAAGCTAAACTCATACAAAAACATTATCACAAATTTATCAAACCAAAAATGGCGTTTTAATAAGCTAAAAGAACTCATATCAATTTCAATTGTTCATGGCCAAATGATTGTCGCCAAGCCATATCAACTTGCCTACCTCATAGCTCATACCTCATAACAGTTACACCTAAACTAAAACAAGTGTCAGTACTTTAAATAAATGATAAGTTACTCAATACAAAAAATTGACCTTGAATATGCAACTACCGACAAAACCTAGTTACAACCGCTATCCAAGTGACCATCATATAAAACCCAAAGGACACTCGGATATAATTTGATTACAGAGAAAGATCTTGCATATGATGGAAGTATCAAAGGTTTCTATGCTTACCTTTTCTGTTGATGATGGTCCATTTTATTTTGTACTGACACACATACAAACACATTAATCAAATCGATTATTAACAAACATACGCACACACACACACACACACAGATTAATCAGATTAATAAACACACACACACACAGATTTATCCACACACAAAGATTATTAACAAACATACACACACACACATATATATTTATACACACACAGATTATTAATCAGATACACACACACACAGATTAATCATATTTACCTGAACAAGTGGAGGTGGTCGTCGCCGGTGGCTATGAGACGAGGGTTGTGAGAGGGACGAGGGCTGTGAGAGTTCGAGCGATGGTCGTCGCCGGTGGCTGTGGAGGTGAGGTCGTCGTCGGTGGCTGTGGAGGTGAGGTCGTCGCCGGTGGAGGTGAGGTCGTCGCCGGTGGAGGTGAGGTTGAGAGATGGAGAGATGGAGAGATTGAGAGGGAGAGGATCGAGAGATGGAGAGATCGAGAGATTGAGAGGGAGAGAGGTGGAGAGATCGGGAGATTGAGAGGGACTGAGAGATCGAGAGATGGAGAGATCGAGAGGGAGAGACTGATATCGAGAGATTAGGGCTATATGTCCGCTTATTTTTTTTTAGAAATTTCGGAAATTCACCGACGGATTTCCGACGAAAATTCCGTCGGTATTTACCGACGGATTTTATCCGTCGGTAATTACCGACGGATTTTATTTTTTATTAAATAAATTACTTTTAAATTAATAAATTATTAAAGAAATTACTTTTAAATTAATAAATTATTAAATAAATTCTCATATATTATTTAATATTAAATAAATTATTAATTAATTTATCAAATTATATTTAAAATTATTAATTAATTTATCAAGTTATATTTAAATTGACTAAAATACCTCTTAAGTAACTGGACTTAACGGAAACAATTAACGACCGTTATCTTTTCCCGTTAATTCCAGTTATATCAGTGACCAAGCGTGTTATACACACACACACACATACACACATACATACATACATACATACATACATACATACATACATACATACATACATACATACATATACACCTAAAGTAACTAGACTTAACGAAAATAGTTAACGGTCGTTATCTTTTCCCGTTAAATCCAGTTAGATCAGTGACCAAACGTGTTATACACACATACATACATCTATACACATACATTCATACATATATATATATATATATATACCCTTGAACTAACTAGGCTTAACGGACACAAATATAAACACATACATACAAGCAATACATATGTATATGACATTCAGACATTTATATAGAAGTATGTGCTATATACATACAAGCAATACATATGTATACAATACATCTATAGACATACATACACATATACGTACACACATACATAAACATCCATGATATAGACGTATATGTGTTATATACATACAATCAATACATATGTATACAATACATCTACAGACATACATACACATATACATACAAGCAATACATATGTTTACAATACATCTATAGACATACATACACACATACATATGCATGATATAGACGTATATGTGCTATATACATACAAGCAATACATATGTATACAATACATCTACAGACATACACTACATATACATACAAGCAATACATATGTATACAATACATCTACAGACATACACTACATATACATACAAGCAATACATATGTATACAATACATCTATAGACATACATACATACATATATAGATACATACATAGACATATATACGTACATACACACATGACATAGACATGATCTATAGACATACATACTACATATCATATACATACATACATGATCACATACGTACATACATACATGATCACATACGTACGTACATACATACATACATGATCACATACGTACATACATACATACATGATCACATACGTACATACATGATCACTTACGTACATACATACATACTATACATATATACATACATACATGATCACATACATACATATTACATATATGATCACACACGTACATACATACATATATACATACTATATACATACATACATACACGTTATTACCGACGGATTACCGACGAAATTCTTAATGTCGTCGGTAATTTCCGACGGATCGCCAACGGACATAAAAAAAATAATTATTTATTAAATTATTAAATTACTGACGGATTTCCGACGGATTTAAATATTTAAAAAAACAAAAATAAAATAATTTTATATTCGTCGGTGATCCATTGGAAATATGTATATTTACCGACGGATGGTCTATCCGTCGCAAATATTATTTTTTCGTCGGTAATTACCGACGGATAACGTCCGTAGGAAATTATTGGTCGGTGATAAGCAAATTTATAGTTGTGTGTTACATACAAATAATAAAAACATCAAATGAATAATAAAAGTGCTTAGAGCATCTCCAACAGCTTTCATAGAGAATCAAAAGTAAAAGTCTTTAAAAAATATTATATTCGACTGCAACAGATTTGCTATTTTAGAAATTTTAAAACAACTTATATTATTATAATATTATCTAATTTATCATCTCAATACATTTAAAAAAAAACTTAATATAAAATGATAAAATTGAATCTCATTGGTGGGATGGAATAAAACAATATTTCTCTCTCCTATTTAGAGAATTATAGAGAGTTCTCTATATTTAGAAATTTTATCATGATTCTCTACTATAGCAAACAAAATAGCAATGTTGTTCAAAAGTATAGAAAACAAAAAACCAATTTTTTTTATTTTTGCATTGTTGTTGGAGATGCTCTTAGAATTAAGCAGGTGTACGATATTTGTGTTGGTCGTAAGCAAGCGAAGGCAAATGATCCTACACTAATGCAAGGTAAAAGGGGTATTTTGAAGAGAAAGGAAAAGTTAAGCATATTTCAACAAAAACTCTCATTACGAATAGAAACTAAATTTTCCAACATTACATATAAAACCAAAAACAATTTATTTTTCTTGGAACCGTGAAAATTTGGTTCATTAATTGACAACTATTAAATATGAGGTAGGCACAACAAGCCCTTTTCATCAAAAGGACATATTTGTCATTTTCTCTACCAAAATTTTATCTTCGTTTTCAATTTTGTTTATTATCTCGTAAAATAAAAAATACAAATAAAGAGACAAAAAGAGGAAAAAACATTCGTGAAAAATCTCATTTACTCAGGGTTCAAATTCATGCGCTGCCAAAGTTGTTGTGGCCATGGAAGTTCGCATGCGATGACTCCAGGCCATTCGTGGTCGCCCAGGGATTAGTCAGTACGCATAAACTGGTTCGAAAACCCACGGTTAAGAAAAAAAACAATGGAGTATATTGTGTATTTTTGCAAGTACTAGAGATGTTTGAATTTTATAATTTATTAATAGAAATAATATTTTCCAAGAAAATATCATATTTTGTAAATTTCCAAAGGTGATTTTGTCTTAAAAGGAAACTGGTACCAAGGACAATCTAAGTTGATTTTGCCATTTTTTGATAATGTTGAAAAATGGAAAAAAAAATGGACAACTAATAAGAAATATAAATATGCAACTGATACGTAAGGGTGTCAATTTGATTGAAACTGTAACAACCCAAAACTGAAATAACGACAATTTGCATAGATAGCCAAACCAATATCAAATTTCACAAAGTAAACCCCTAATTTGATAAATACATTCCATGAGTTGCAACAGGTAAACGCATCCATACCCAAGATTTACTACAAGACTAAAGGTAAATTTTTAAGTCCCAATGTTAGAGCATAAATATGTTGAATACAAGATCAAGAAGACTGAAGGTCAAAGTTCAAGAAAGTCAAAGCTGAAGAAAGTCAACTTTCATTAAAGTCAAAGTCTTTTGTAATAAAAATCAATGTATTTTGTATTTGTTTTTCCTTGTATTAGTTGTTGATATAAATAGTCTTGTATTCTTTGTATTTTGTAAGTAAGCAACAAACAGAAGTGGAGTTTAGTTGTATTTTAGAGAGAGAAATATCAGATAGAGAGAGAGTTCGTTAGAGAGAGATTGTAGAGATAGAAAGTCTAATCTTGGAATTGAATTGAAATCAAACAGGTAATTTGATTGTTAATCTTGTTTGTTTGATTAATCTTGATTAGAAACTAGAATCTGGGAATATCAATTGGTATCAGAGCAGATCCAAATCGAAAATCAAGAAATTCAAAAAGTTCGTATCTGTGTTCTTGAGTGAGAATTGAATTTCGAGTTTTAGTGCAAATTAGGTGCTGAAATCGATTAGATTTTGTTAGAATAGTGTAATCGATCGAGTTTGTATAGAAAGATTTGTCAATTGTACTGTAATCAATTCAAATTTTCGAATTTTTGTGGTTTTTCTGTTCACGAGTTCTTGACACTGTATGTGTATCAAATTTGTATCGTTTGCTTATTTGATCGATTTTTTGTGTTAGTTTTGTGTTCGAATTAGTTAGACGAGTGAATTGTCGAAGTATAGTGTTGAATTTCTAGGTCTAAATGAGTTTTTGGTGCGATTTTGTTCGATTTTAGAGGTTTGCGGGTCATTCATCAGGTTTGCGGGTCATTCATCAGGTTTGCGGGTGTTCATCAAGGATTGTGGGTGTTCATAAAAGTTTGTGTTTCCTTCATTGAGAGTTGAGAATCGAGAAGTTCAAGTTTGCGTTTCATTTGAGAATCGAGAAGTTCAAGTTTGTGTTTCATTTGAGAAACGAGAAGTACAGTTTTGCGTTGTAATCAAGAATCGAAAAGTAAGAATTGCGTTTTTAAACAAACGCAAAGGGACAAACGCAAAGTAGAAGTGTTTAGGATCAGAGACAAATTGTGGTTTGCGTTTGCAACTAGAAACGCAAAGTGTATCTTGCGTTTGTAACGAGAAACGCAAAGTAGTGGTTTGCGTTTCCCTCTTGAACCGCAAAGTACTGGTTTGCGTTTCCCTCTTGAACCGCAAAGTAAGGGTTTGCGCTTCCCACATGAACCGCAAAGTAAGGGTTTGCGTTTCCCACATGAACCGCAAAGTAAGGTTTGCGTTTGTCACTTGAAACGCAAAGTCAAGGTTTGCGTTTGCCTCTTGAAGCGCAAAGTGTGGAGGACTTAGACAAATTTTTCAAAACTATAATATGCTCTTTAATAGTGAAAAATTTTTCTCTAGGGGCGCTGCCCCTCGACCCTGCAAGGGCATTGCCCCTTGACCCCACTCGCTAACCGGGTAGCGGGACCCCCGTGCTAAGTCTGCGAAGGGGGACATATTTCTGGTTGTGATCAAAATTTCTGATTTTATATTTCAAGTTTTCTGTATTTTCTTGATTGTTTCATTTGGACTAACG
Source organism: Arctium minus (assembly GCA_954870635.1). Lineage (NCBI taxonomy): Eukaryota > Viridiplantae > Streptophyta > Magnoliopsida > Asterales > Asteraceae > Arctium > Arctium minus. The sequence continues at coordinate 35,212,103 of OX941080.1, read as the reverse complement.
ATCAGTTTCTAGTTTCTTATTGCATATATTTCTCAAACAGGTTTAAACAAGATGACTTCCAAATATGCTCTTTCAATTGGCACTGATGTCAAGCCACCTGTACTGTTCAAAGGAGAGTACGAACAGTGGAAAGACAGATTCCTTGATTTTATAGACAGACATGCAAATGGAGAGAATATTATTTGTCAATCACAGAAGGTCCTATGGCACCAATCATGGTTCAAATACCAGATGATGATTCGTCTGATAGTGAAGATGGTACTGAGGAAAAAGATCAAAAGATGAAAACAGTGGCAGTGGATATCTCTCAGTATTCTGAAGATCAGAAAAGCCGATACAAAGCAGATAAACAAGCAAGATCCTTACTTCTTCAGAGCATTCCAAATGACATCTACATCAAGATAGACAGCTACAAGGGAAATGCTAAGAAGATGTGGGATCAGTTGCAAAAGATGATGATGGGTTCCAAAGTTGGCAATCAAATGAAAGTGGCTAATTGCATCAACAGTTATGAGGAATTCAAAGCCAAAGAGAATGAAAGCTTAGAAGATACTTATGAATGGTTTGTCTTGCTTCTGAATGAGTTGTCCAAGAATAAGGTGAAAAAGAAGCAACTTGAGAACAATGTCAAATTCCTGAGCATCCTACAACCAGAATGGAAGAAGCATACACGTAGGATGAAACAGATGAAGGATCTGAAGGACATACCGTTACATGAGGTATATGAGACTCTGAGGCAAAATGAAGAAGAAGTGGAAGAGAAAAGAGCTGAGAAAAAGAAGGCAGAAAAGGTTCCTGATCCTATTGCATTGGTAGTCGGAGAGAAGAAGAAAGAAAAGAAAGAAAAGAAAGAAAAGAAAGAAAAGAAAGAGAAAAAGAAAAAGAAGAAAGTGCTTACCAGTTCTGAGTCTGAATCTGAATCAGATGGTGATGATGGAGAAAGCCTCAAACAGGCTATGTTGCTATTGACCCGTGCATTCCAGAAAAAGTTTTACAAGAAGCCGGGATCTAACTCACAGAGGTACTCTTCATCAAGTTCCAAGAATCATAAGCACCGAGAAAGGGTGGAAGGAAGGAGATATGAAGAGAACAGATATGTTGAGAAGAAACCTGATGAAAGGAAGAAGTTCGTGAATGACTACACTGTTGCAGAAAAGCCAGCAAGTGATCCAGTTAAATGCTACAACTGTGGCAAGATTGGTCATTTTGCAAAGGATTGTAGAAAGCCTAAAGTTCGCAACTCTCAGTATTATCAGAACAAGTTGTTATTAGCCAAACAACAAGAAGCAGGCATCGCTTTAATGGCTGAAGACGAATTTTGGCTAGATCATTCAGAAGGTGAAGAGGAAGAGAAGGAAGAAACTGCTCATCTCTGTCTCATGGGCAAGGAAGTAAAGTATGATGAGTCCGATGATGAGACAGCTGATGAGGTATTAAACTTAACTGAAAAAGATTTTGTAACCAAAATGGAAGCTATGATGGTTGAGCTTAATGATCTTCAATTAAAACTGAAGAAAGAAAAAGACAGAGTTGCGAAAAGAAACAATAAGATATTTGAACTCAATAAGTCGGTTATTGGGAACAAAGATCTGATTGATTCTTTACGCAAGTCTGCTTCTGATTCTAAATCTCAAGTAGATTGTTTTGAAAAGAAGATTTCTGATTTTGAAGTTAAAGTTTCTAAGTATGAGTTTGAGAAGAAAGAATCTGCACTAATTGTTCATAAACTGCAGGTTGAGAACAAGCTTTTGAATAAGAAGGTAAATGGTCTGGAAGCTAAACTTTACGCAAGAGGACAAACAGATCAAACCATTTTTCTTAATGCACCTAACGAAGAGGCTGATGTTAAATAAAAATGGGGACTTGGTTTTCAAAACCCCCATTACTTAAAGAAAGCCATCAGAAAACAACCGGCACTTTATAACTTTGATTTTCTTGCATGTGCTTGTAAACATACTCATTTAAAACCCAAATTTGATACCAAATTACCGGAAGAAGTTGAGGCCAAAGAAACTGAAAATAGAAAGAATGTAAAGAAAATGCAACTACCATTTAACTATGCAAAGTTAAATGATAGTTATCTTTTAGAAACACCAAAAGTTCTTTCAAATGATTATTTTGCTAGTTATTCTGTTTCTGAGATGAAGGCAAAACCTGCAATTGCAAAGGTTTATGTTCCTCCACTCATTCTTGAAAGCAAAATAGTTGAGTTGGAAAATGTTTTATCTGATGAAAAACTTTTGGTTGATATTCAACAAAGTGTATTTTCTACTGTATTAAAGAACACGATTTTTCAATCTACATCTACAAAGTGTTCTAAAGTTTCTAAGGCACCTCAAACTTCGTCTGATAATTTGGATGACTTATTTGAGTCTGCAAATGATTTTCTTAATTCTGATGATGGGTGCATAGAAAAAATTGATATGTTTGACTTCAATGCTTCTCTTCCTGATCATTCTACTTGTCTTATAAATAAAAAAATGTTACCAAGTGATGTTAATATTGCTGAATCATCAACTAAGTTTGGTGAATCAGTTTCTGTAACTGCTGATTACTATGCTCAAGGTAAGAAACATAAGAAACAACGATTAAAGAAACAGAAACACATTGGTACACAAAAGAAAACTCAGTCTCAGAAATCTGCTTTTCCTAATAAATCTAAATCTTTTGTTTCAGATGTAAGCAAGAAAAGGTCGAAAGCTCGAACTGAATGGCGACCAAAAAGGAAGGATGATGAGATAGCTGAATCAGTTTCTGATAATTCTTGTACTAGATCAGTTAGTAGTGATAATGATGTAATTGATCAACTTGTTTCACATAAACAAAACCTTGTAACTTCTTACAAGCGATATTCAATAAAGCAATTGATTCAATTATCTCCTATTTCTACTACATCTTATCATTATCGGAGAAATGATTTTGCTTACTCTCATAATTCTTCTGATTGGTTCGGATCTTATCATGTTCATTCTTCAAGATCAAATATTTTTAAAGGTTTTCAAAAGAACAGAGGGTCCATTTTCAAATGGATACCAAAATCTTGTGCTAATCTGTTAGGTCCCGTTTTTAAATGGGTACCTAAATCTATTGTTTACTGATTTCTCTTGCAGACCCGACATATGTGGTACTTGGACAGTGGATGTTCTAAGCATATGACTGGGCAAAAAGCTTTATTGTCTAACTATACAGAGAAATTCAGTGGAAATGTCAGATTTGGAAACGATCAGCTTTTACCTATCTTAGGATATGGTGACATTATTCAAGACAACATAACGATCAGTAAAGTAAGTTATGTCGAAGGCTTGGGGCACAACTTATTCAGCATTGGTCAATTCTGTGATAAAGGGTTAGAGGTCAACTTCAAAGCTAAGAGATGTTCGGTTCGTACGGAAGATGGCAATGAACTCTTAGTCGGAAATCGAAAGACGAACCTCTATACCATCAATCTTTCAAAGGTACAAAATGACAATCAAGTTTGCTTGATGACAAAGGCTTCATTGCAGCAAAGTTGGCTCTGGCACAGACGTTTATCACACTTGAACTTTCGTTATATCAATAAGCTGGTTAGTGGGAAATTGGTCAAAGGACTTCCTGAGCTGAAATATGAGAAAGAACATTTATGTGCTGCATGTGAGAAGGGTAAGATGAAGAGAGCTCCGCATAAACCGAAGCCTGAACCAAGCACTAGTTCTCCTTTAGAATTGTTACATATGGATTTGTGTGGTCCAATGAGAACTCAGAGTTTGGGTGGAAAGAAATACGTGTTGGTTATTGTGGACGATTACTCAAGATACACATGGGTCAAATTTCTTCGATCAAAAGATGAGACGCCCGAAGTTCTCATTACTTTCTTAAAGACGACCCAGGTGAAAATGCAGCGACAAGTCAAGTTTCTTCGAACGGACAACGGCACAGAGTTCAAAAACAAGATAGTTGGAAGAATATCTCGAATTGGTCGGGATATCACATCAGTACTCTGTTGCTCGAACGCCTGAACAAAATGGAGTAGTCGAAAGGCGAAATCGGACACTAGTCGAGGTCGCTCGTACTATGCTTAGCCAATCCGATCTACCTCTATTTTTGTGGGCAGAAGTCGTGTCGACTGCATGTCGTACTCAAAATCGGTCCATGATACACCGTCGTTTTCAAAAGACTCCATATGAGCTGATCAACAACAGAACACCAACAATCAAGTATTTTCACATATTTGGGTGTAAATGTTTTGTGCTTAACGACAGAGAGAGTCTGAATAAATTCAGTGCTAAGGCGAACGAGGGTATCTTCATTGGTTATTCTTCAACATCGGCAGCATATCGTGTTTATCTGACGAAGTCAAAGACAGTTTTCAAGAGCGTTAATGTAACATTCGATGAAGATATGGCTTCTGAATAACTCAGTTCAGAACCCGTGATCACTGGAGTATTAGTTTCTGGGCAGATCAGTCCAAAACCTGCTTCTACAGCGAATAATTCGAATAATGCTTCTACATCTATTTCACATTTAACTGATTTAGATTTGTTATTTGAATTCTTTTATGATGAGTTTCTAGGTTCTAATATACCTAAATCTGCTGTGACTGACAGGTCGGAAGACACAAGTTGCAACCATCCAGTCACTTCAGAAGTTATAACTGAACAAGAATCCCCTGTTCAGTCAGAAACTCACATTCCTACAATTACTTCTACATTTGAATATGTACAAGTAAATGTTGAGCCAGAAGTAACTGTTTCAGTTGGGTGTCATACTTTGTCTACTCAACAGCCAGATTCTGTTGTTCCAACTGATGCTTCTGCACCTGAAACTTCAACTGCAAACCCCCCTCCTGTTATTCAAACTGAAGATTATGATAGTGGATTTCTAGATGATGATCATGTTCAATCAGTATCTACTCCACTCCCTCATGAGCATCGCTGGACCAAAGATCATCCATTACATCAAGTAATTGGATATCTCAACAAGCCTGTACAAACGAGGTCAGCGACTCTTAATCAATGTATGCATGACTCATTTCTCAGTAAGATTGAGCCAACGCGAGTATCAGAGGCTCTTGCTGATTCGGACTGGGTATCTGCTATGCAAGAAGAGATCAATCAGTTTGAAGCCCTAAAGGTTTGGAGATTAGTTCCAAAACCAAAAGGTAAAACAGTGATAGGAACTAAATGGGTATTCAAGAATAAAAAGGATGAAGATGGTATCGTCATAAGGAACAAAGCTAGACTTGTTGCCAAAGGTTACCGGAAAGAGGAAGGCATAGACTACGATGAGACGTATGCTCCAGTAGCGCGTATAGAAGCAATCCGCATGTTTCTAGCCTACGCAGCTCATAAGAATTTCACAGTCTTTCAGATGGATGTGAAAACAGCCTTTCTGAATGGCGTTCTTAAAGAGGAAGTGTACGTGTCTCAACCAGAAGGGTTCGTCAATCCAGAGAAGCCAGATCATGTTTACATCTTGGACAAAGCCCTGTATGGTTTAAAACAAGCACCTCGAGCATGGTATGACGTTCTATCTAAATTCTTGGTCAAGTCCGGTTTTTCTAAAGGTAAGGTTGATACCACTTTATTCATCAAAAAGGAAAAAGTTGATATTATCCTTATTCAAATATATGTTGATGATATAATATTTGGCTCTACTAATCCTAAATATTGCAAAAACTTTTCTAACCTCATGGTGTCACGTTTTCAAATGAGTATGATGGGAGAGATGAATTTCTTTCTCGGATTACAAGTTAAACAGTTTTCAACGGGGATTTTCATTAACCAATCTAAGTATATTTTGGATATTCTTCGGAAGTACAAAATGGAAAATTGTAAACCTATTGGAACCCCGATGGCACCAGGTACTAAGATTAACACTGATCCTTCGGGTAAAAGTGTTGATGTTAGAACTTATAGATGTATGATAGGATCGTTAATGTATCTTACATCAAGTAGGCCAGATATTATGTTTTCAACATGCTTATGTTCTAGATATCAGGTTGCTCCCAAAGAATCCCATTTGGCTGCTGTCAAACGAATTTTTAGATATCTGAAGGGGACTGCAGACCTTGGTCTGTGGTATCCTAAGGATACTGGGTTTCAACTGACTGCCTACTCAGATGCAGATCATGCAGGTTGCATGTTGGACAGAAAGAGTACTTCTGGTCACGTTCAATTCCTTGGAGATAAGCTCGTAAGTTGGGCATCAAAGAAACAATTATGCGTTTCCACATCGACTGCTGAAGCAGAGTACGTAGCTGCTGCCAGTTGCTGCTCTCAAGTCTTGTGGATGCGAACAGAGCTGCGAGACTATGGATTCAAGTTTGATAAAATTCCAATTTATTGTGACTCGAAGAGTGCAATCGCGATATCTGCTAATCCTGTCCAGCATACGAAAACCAAACACATTGATGTCAAGTATCATTTTATTAAAGATAATGTAGAAAAAGGAACAATTGAACTTTATTTTGTAAAAACAGATTATCAACTTGCAGATTTATTTACCAAACCCTTAGATGAAAAGAGATTTAATTTTCTTGTCTCTAAGCTTGGTATGTTAAATCTTAAGACGTAATCGGTTGTTACCTACTAAAGTTACGTATTGTTATTTTTCATCATTTTTCTTTATCATTATGTTTGAAGGATATTTGCACTTTAAATGTTTGCTCATGATCTCAGGGGGAGTAAGAGAAGATTTTAGATGATCTACATTTATTTGAGGGAGAACATAACTAATTTCTGCATTTTACTTAAATGACAATTTTTTTTGTGATGCATGATTTTAGGGGGAGCATATAATCCAAGTCAAAAGGAGTAAGATTATGATTTCTGATTATTTCAAATCAGAACTCGTTCTTTAATTGTTTTATTGTTTTATGTCATTTTTAATTTTTGAATAAATGTTGTGAATAATTTTTTTTTTTACTAGACTTTGAGACTTGTGCAGGATGAGAGAGGATGACAAGATCATATCATTTTGACTTAAGTATGACTTCATGAGAATTAATATTTAGTGAAAAGGTAAATTTCTTATCTTAATCTCAAATATATCTGAAAGAATGACAACTTTCAGATATAGAAAACATGTTCTTAAATGTTCAAACCACTTCCCGATTTTTAAACAGATTTTATAATTTGGAAGTGTGATTTTAAATGTTTTCATTTTAATTTTTGTGCTAAATTGATAAACAAACCGTGTGTTTCCAAAGATAAATACTTCCGTATTGTCTTTTCTATATACTTTCAAGTATTCACACACACCGGTTTGATTTTTTGTTCTAAATGTTCTTATCATGTCTCATATTGAAACATATTTTTCGATGGTAAGACACCCCGATTGTATTTCAAAGATTTTTGAGCGATATTTCATTTCGAAGCGTTTCATTCAAGAATGTCTATATTTTTGTTTCATATAGACTATACCGTTATTTTTGACCATAAGCCTTAGTTCTTATATCATTCATTTCTGATCATTTTCATACAATGTCAGATTTTCAAACAAGCCTTTTGCATTCATGTTCATTCATTCAATATACTTGTTTGAAAATACTTCTATGTTTTAAAAATGCTCATATCTTCATGATTATATTTCTGAGCATATTTACATCTGACATTTGTATATGAGCTTTAACTGCTATAGTTAAATCATCTGAGCAACATTATGCTTTTATAGGAAATATGGGTTCTTTGTGCTAGGAATTAACTGAACTTCTATGGAATCACGTTAACCAGTGATTTCTACCCAAGAAGTTAATCCAATAGTGATTGAGTGTGAGGAGTCTAAAAGAAATGAGTGTGGGTGTGATGAGGTAAAATGGAAAAGAGAGTTTGGTTAGTAGTGAGCTTAATGATTAAAAGAAAGAGGATGATAGATCAGAGTAAAAGAATATCAAACTCTGCACCAACTACTTTCTGAGTCGGGCAACCACATTACTAGTGTTTCACAACTTTTTGGTGAACGTTATTGAAACAGGCAAATAGCCCATGCCAACTCTTGTTAAAACCCCACCAACCACTCATTTTCTTCTCAAAAAGAAAATGTTTCACATTTTCAAGGGGACGCAACATATAATCTATCTGGTTTTCATTTGGAAAATCTGGATATTGAAAAAGAAGGAAGTCTGCCCCACCTTCGCACTTCAATCATGCACATTGGGCCTGTGTTTATACTACTATTGTCTCAGTGGTTTACACAATGTTGAGCCTTACTTAAAGCAATCATCGTGCTTAATTCTTTCTACACATGCACGAACACACAAGGAATTTGTTTCTTTGTCATACCATTCATAGAAATTGCCTTTGTGGTATTTCGATGATTGGATGGAAGCCCTGGGGGAGTGAACATCAAAAAGCTCCTTTATATTGTATATTCGTTACACACAGTGACTTTGTGTTACTGACAGACATTTTTAACTGATTCATTTGTTGATTCAGGAGTTACATGTTCTTATTTTGTCTAGATTTGAAAAGATCTGGATGATTACTTGGTTATGGATCACAGAATCAGAGACTCTTGGACATATTAGAATGGTCAAAGACATTTATTGGGAGAAAAGTTTTGATAATATAGATGCTCAAATCATCAAAAAGGGGGAGATGATATCAAGAAATGTTAAAGTTTTGTAGTTTGGGGGAGATGGTATTAAGAATTGATAAAGTTTTGTAATAAAAGTCAATGTATTTTGTATTTGTTTTTCCTTGTATTAGTTGTTGATATAAATAGTCTTGTATTCTTTGTATTTTGTAAGTAAGCAACAAACAGAAGTGGAGTTCAGTTGTATTTTAGAGAGAGAAATATCAGATAGAGAGAGAGTTCGTTAGAGAGAGATTGTAGAGATAGAAAGTGTAATCTTGGAATTGAATTGAAATCAAACAGGTAATTTGATTGTTAATCTTGTTTGTTTGATTAATCTTGATTAGAAACTAGAATATGGGAATATCACCCAACAACTAAGTCATCATCGAACGGAAACTCACAGCTTCCCCTTTCCCTTGGCGGAACTTCCTACTTTATACTAGCCTGAAATGTTTTAGTTTTGGAAAAAGGATTAGACCGGATGGTCTAGCGAATTCCGTACTACCGCCTTAGTGAGTAAAAGGATTTTAAACACATAATGACAATCATATGCTCAACCAATGCATAAAGTACAACTGTCATTCACTCGGAACTTTGCACAACGTTTGTAGACACACCAGTCACCTAACCATGACTTCACATTTATCCCCCCCCCCAAGTAAATGTCAGTCCATTGTGCACAAGAAACCCATTCAAGGCACAGGGAAATATATATAACCATTTGGATTGTGGCGCACTGGTAAAGCCTTTGGGGGATGTAATGGAAAATCTCATCTACCCAGGGTTCAAATCCAGGCGCTGCCAAAGCTCTTGTCTCCATAGAGGTTCACCTGCGATGACTCCAGGCCATTCGTGGTCGCCCGGGGATTAGTCGATGCACGTAAGCTATCCCGGAAACCCACGGTTACCAAAAAAAATATCACTCCCATGATATCTTAGTCGACTCATGGTATCCTACTTCTCTTGTGCAAGTCCGACTCATAACCAATCATGACAACCATAACTCAACGTGAATACATAATAATAAATCATAATATAGAGGGATGAAGTCATACGAACTCAACTCAATACTTTAAATAGTCAATAAAACAATTGCGTTTTTAGTAAAATAGAGTAAGAGAACCGGCATGCAGTCCACAACCTCGCGATGCGCTAAAAGCTTAAGAATATCCAAATCTAACACCTAGATTGACCGAGTAAAACAAGGTATTAAACTTCATGGAAGCCTTTCCAATTGCCTTTCAATTGCCCTTGAATATACCCTAAATAAGGTCCCAAAAGATGCCCCTTAAACACCCCAAGGTGCAGCCCAACTGCACGAGAGGCATTGCCCCAAGCAACTTGGCCCGCAACCCAGGTCACGGCGCTACTCACGTTATCCAATGTGATCATTTTTCTGCATTATTCCACGCGACTTCAGGAGGCTAAGGTTGCGCACGTCTCTATTGGGATGTACGTTTCCAGAAACTTAACCAAACCCAAGGATCTCTGATCCAAACCTTTCCTTTCAATTTACAAGACCAAAACCATAAAATAGTTATGTAATCTCTTGAAAACATCTTCCTTATTTTAGTTTTGATTAACAAGACAATCCCCAAACATTATACCAATTCTTGAATCATTTTTCCCAAAATATGAAGATTACTTAAACTCAATGATTTCAAAATATAATACTAAAATCAAAACCCTAAACCTCCATTGAAATAGTTCACGGGTTCTACAATGAAACCATTCTTTCCTAAATAATAGACAAATCAAAAGTAGCGATTTATAACCTAGATGAAGAGATATAACAATGGAGCAAAATTAAGCAATAAGGAGTTTAGAAATTATTTCCATAATGAAGAAACAAGCACCCTTCCTGCTCAATCTTCAAGTGCCCCCTTATAGCCTCCATCTTTTTCTCCAAATCCTTTACACACACCCAAATATCAATATGGATCATATGAAGACAAAATCCTCTTTCAATATCCAATTTACTGATATAGTCCTTCAAATAACAAAGAGTTCTTTTGTAGTTTTGTTCATTTTTTCTTAATAAATGTTCAAACCGACTTCCTTCGGTGTATGGATGTCATGGCCCAGGACGTTTCTGATATGGTCGAGCCTCTCCTATCTACGGTCGGTGCCATATACACTCGGTCAGAGCGACTCCTATCCTCTCACTTGGACCTTTCCCTATCTCTTGATGCCCTCAAGGCCTCTTCTGATGCAAGGGATAGGGAATTGAGTTCTTGAAGGCCAACGTCCTCTCCCAGGACTTGTTAAATTTGAAGATCCTAGCCTCTCTTGACAACCTTCATTGAAAAATGGATGTGCTCCCGGCCTCTGTCTCCAAATTTCGGACAGAGGAATGGGACATTGATCTTGGCGATGCAGTTTTCGGTGATGATGATCGAGATTGCCTTCGTCACTTGGATCAGTGGATGGGTCGTGTGTCGAATCATATCAGTGTTTCCTCTCCTTCGGCCGCTTAGGGGGAGAATCCAACCCCTCAAGTCACTATTTCCAGCGTCCAAGTCGAAGCTGAGGGAACTAGCAGATTAGCTCCTACCGATCTGGATGAAGATAAGGGAACATGTCGATCGGCTCCTACCGATCGGACCGAATAATAGGCGGGGGGATCTCACAAAGACAAAGGAAAGCATCCAAGGACTCTCGAAGAAGAGGCAACCGACTCAAGAAGAAGAAAAGAAGAACAGAACAAACGAACTTCGGGTCGGATGTCCTAAAACTTCAACCACCCCCAAAGATTGTATCCTGGTTGGGGATGATCGGTGAAGAAATCAAAGCAACCGAGATAGCTCAAGAAGCCTTTGATGAAACTCAAGAGCTTTCTCGGAAGCTTTCCGAAGAAGAGGCCAAGGAAGCCAAACTTTCTGAAGATCCGATCGTAGCTCAAAAATTGGAGTTTGGAAGTTTGGAGAAGTCGGCTAGAGAATCTGATGAGCAAAAATCCAAGTGTATCCGTTGGTACAAAAAGTCCTTAACTGACCAACATGAAAGCTCCCCAATCTCAAGTGCTCGAATCTCGGGGCCAAAACCTGCAAAGGAACCGATCTGGCTAATGATAACTCGAGAGAATGGGACGAGCCAATGTGACAAGCTGGAATGGCTAAGGGCTTACGGTCTTAGTGAATGGTTCGAAATTATCAACATCTTGAAGAAGAGTAGAAGTTCCTACAAAGACCAAGTCTTGGATCACATCAAATCCCATCAGAACAAGATGAACTCCTACCGAACCAAGTACCGAGTTGAACACTCGGCGGCCAAAAGTGAATTCATTCAGAAGCTCAAAACTGATCATCAGTCCTCTTCCTCCTACAAGTCTAAGTCTTGATCGGTGAAGAAGGAAGGCGTCTTTCAAGAAATGGCTAAGGAAGGAAAGGTCCTAACGACTTCCAACCTTGGCCTTTCTTTGCCTACACTCGTGCCTCATCCCTCTACCACGGTTATCCTCGAGCCGAAATATGGTATCTTCTTCAACGATGGCTTCGGCCAAATCCGCTTCTTTAGAGTTGATCAGATTTATATTGTCGATAGTCTTTTTCTTACTGGGAATCTTCAGAACATTCCGATGGGGGACTCATGCAGTTTCTCTCTTCAAGACAATAGCCGATGAGCTGAAGAAGAGAGACTACATACCGGATGATCCATTTAAAGAAGCTTAGTTTCTTTTCCCTTACTTTTAAAATTGTACTTGAATTTATCTTGTTCTTTGTACTCAAACTTATGATATTAATACAAGTGCGATTTTTTTAATAAACATTGTAAATAGTTTATTCTTTTATTCTTTTATACCTGTAAATGTCGGATACCTTAAAAAATCCAAAAAGAATGGTCTATGTGAAAAAGAACCTAAAAGAGTAAAATAGCGTCGAAATGCACTATTCATTTTCTTACTCTTTTATTTTCAGTATGGGATGTCATCATCAAATAGGAGGAGATTGTTGGGTCATCAAGGATTTGAAGATGACCTCCGTTTCGGCTTATATTTGAACATCCTTTGTACTTAGATATTTTCAAGGTTCTTTGTAATATCTTTGTCATGCTTCAAAAGATCGGTGAAGTCGAAGACCAGCCGAAATCAACAAGATTTAAATATTCAGATGCGGATCAAGATAAACTTCCAACAACAAAAAAGCTATCTACCTGCCGATTAGAATCTCAATAATCGGCTGGTATCCTTCCTGCCGAAATAGAGCCATCCAAATCGGCAGGTCCCACTTCAGTCGACTTCCTCTTGTCAGCTAGATCTCCACCTACCGGTTGGCCCTTTGCAAATCGGCTGGTTCTCTATCTGCCAACTTCCATTTGACACAAAGGTACAAACCTTTGTCCTCTTGCACAGAAGATCTTCACCAAATCATGGAATGATGGGGACATTCTCCAAAGATTCAGAAAAAGGATATTTATTTTCTACACCATTATCAGGTGTTTTCTACAACAAGGTCCTAAGGTCAACTTTGTTCCATGTTGAGACAAAAATGATGCTTTGTCTTTTTGGATGACACCTTTGGCTTTCAATCCCAAGATGACAAGTGTCCTCATGCAATTAATGTACACGGTAGTATTTAAAGGTGAAGAATTCTCCCATGCAAAGTCACGCTTTTGAAAAGAGATCTCCGTGCACTAAAGCATAAAGTTGGCAAACTTGCTCTCTCATCTCCATAGCTTTAATCTTTGTGTTTTTAAATTGTGTTCTTGTTTCTTTGTGAAAGATTGTTAGAATAGTTTTATTTGTTCTTTCCGCAACAATCCTAAAAGTTTTCTATGTGTAATTCTTGATTTTATATCAAAAAAGAATTAAATTAAGTGAAAATTTTTGTGTATTATATTCAACCCCCCCCCCTTCTACAATACTTGTTTATTATTGCCATTACTTTTTGGGACCAACAAGAATAACTTAAAACAGATTAGAAATGAAGGTTTGATGCCAAAAGCCAGTTAGGGTTTGTTTGGCAGTTGCTGAATGGTTTGATGCATAATGGTTAGGTGGTTAGAATGCTTAGAAGGCTCTGTATGATATAGTGTAGAATGAAATATGGTTGTTTGGTAACTATTTTGAATGGACAGTCTAAATGACAACAAATTACCATTTTAACCCTCTGTATAATTTAAGTCTGAATGAAATATAGTTGTTTAGATAAAATGCAAACAATTATCTCAAACCCCAAAAAAACAAGAAAAAATTATCCATGTATGACATAGTTTATAAACAGTAGTCGCAAACAGTAGATAAATGATTTGAAGATGTCTAATTTGAAGTCACATATCAAATGGATGTATTAAGATGATTGAATTTAGTTTACCAGATCCAGGACAACATTGTTGATCCCATATTAGTAGTTGCAAAAGGTACACAGAGAGGATTCATCTTCCTCTATGAGACCCTCAAAGTTCAATAGCGTCATTGAATACCTATATAAATCACAAAACAATCAAAAGATAGAATATATATATATATATAATACCTATACAATGAATCGGATTCCTTTCACATCCATTTCCAATTTTATTTCATACATATAGAGAAATATCAACCACGTAGGAGTATCAATAATTACCTTCATACCACCTATAGTAGAGCCAATCAACAATCCACATCTGGTGAGAAGATACTTAACTAGTCTGGTTAGAATTATCATTTGTGAATGCCCATTGCAAATATTGAATTCAAAAAACAAGAGTACCAGCAAATTACATATACAACGACAACTAAAAAATTGCAAGAAAGATCTACAAGAAAACCCATTCCTATTTCCCATTAACTCAACACTGGTAAGAAAACAATGGCCTATACCCATCAACTATTGTATAGATGTGATCTTGAAAAGCTAAGCACGAAACAAATTCATGGTTATTATTTGTTTAAATGTCGAGGGTTCCTCTTTGTTTTGAACCAAAGAACGAAACAAACAATGTAGAAACACTAATCAAAACCATCAAAATAACAAAGAACTATCATGTTGAGCACATAAAATTAAGCAGATGGGAATTCCAAAATAGAAAACGAGTTGCGAAAACAAAAAACCAACAACTAAATCATTGAATATAAACCAAATCCCCAAGCCACCTAATGGAACATATCACAAAGAGTTTTAAGCAAACACATTAATCTTATGTGTACCTGCTCTTTTGTACCTGCTCAGAAGCTCTAGCCTAGACATTAGTAGCAACCCTTTAAAAATTTCTTTTAAGCATTCCATCAAACAGGTGGTATACGAACTTGAATTACAAATTTGATATAAAAAAAGAACACCCAATCGAACCCAAATCAAAAGTAAAGATAGGTAGACGAGTGTTTCTTGGTTTTCATATTGATGCCAATTTGGATTGTGAAAGTGATCAAGGGGACCCACAATCAAAAACGATGACAAATATATCGAAAATAGTAACCTGATTTCGATGAGTAGCAGAGTAGAGCAATAAAGAACATATAGTTTTTGTTCTATTGCAAGAGACGAGATGGGGTGAGACGAGGGTAATCGTGGAAATGTGTCATCTTTGAATGATACGCTTGTTCCCTTGAAGTTGAACGATCCAAAGATGTTTGGAATGATTAAGAGGTCGCTCAAAATTTACCAAACACATTTAACATTTGAGCGATTCAAAGTTAACCCTCTTAATAACATCATCCAGATGTAAACAAACAACCCCTTCAACGGTTAAACCATAGCCCAAAATCAGACTATGGCACCTTGCACGTGTGTGTAAGGTTTTCCTTGCATTTGGCACAGTCGTATGAGTTTAGACAGACCTAGAATTTTTTTTTATGTAGTGGCACCATTTGACTATAACAAATATAGGGATATTTTCACAAAATCATTAGACTGTTGGTTAGTTCATTGCTTTTCGAATGTAAGGTCATGTGTTAAATTTCTTTTATTCCATTTTTTTAAATAACATAATAAATCTAAAATTAAAAGCTAAAAACTAAGAAAATGACACTAACATGATTCAAACTCGGTCTGG
The DNA here is from genome assembly GCA_954870635.1 of Arctium minus. Taxonomy (NCBI): domain Eukaryota; kingdom Viridiplantae; phylum Streptophyta; class Magnoliopsida; order Asterales; family Asteraceae; genus Arctium; species Arctium minus. The sequence continues at coordinate 35,196,575 of OX941080.1, read as the reverse complement.
GGTGAAAGAAGTCTTGCAAACGAACTTTACCAAGGAAACTTGTGTTCTCATTGTAGTTTCAAAATATATACGATGGGCACAACAAATTGATATGGTGGCACTTTTCACGGCCCTATAGTTTTTTACACTACGACGGAGGAACGAAGTGGTGGCCCGTGCCACCACATGCACCACCTGGGTCGGTCCCTGTGTGAGTTGCCTTTCAAATTATAAAAAATCCAAAAGGTGTTCTCCAAGCCACTTCGGACCCAAGGCAAACTGCATGGGTTCTTTAAGATCTTTCGACATGATCATGTTACATACAAATAATACAAACATCAAATGAATAATAAAAGTGCTTAGAGCATCTCCAACAGCTTTCCTATAATTTTTCTAAAATAGTTAATAAAAATTAAAGTCTCTAAAAAATATTATATTCAACTGCAACAGATTTGCTATTTTAAAAATTTTAAAACAACTTATATTATTATAATATTCTCTAATTTATCATTCCAATACACTTAAAAAAACTTAATATAAAATGATAAAAATTGAATCTCATTGGTGGGATGGAATAAAATAATATTTTTCTCTCCTATTTAGAAAATTATAGAGAGTTCTCTATATTTAGAGATTTTTTTCATGATTATCTATTATAGTAAACAAGATAGCAATGCTGTTGAAAAATATAGAAAACAAAAAGTCAATATTTTCTATTTTAGCAATGTTGTTGGAAATGCTCTTAAAATTAAACAGGTGTACCATATTTGTGTAGGTTGTAAGAAAGCGAAGGCAAATGATCCTACACTAATGCAAGGTAAAAGGGTTATTTTGAAGAGAAAGGAAAAGTTAAGCATATTTCAACAAAAATCCTCATTACGCATAGAAACTAAAATTTCCAATATTACATATAAAACCAAAAACAATTTATTTTTCTTGGAACCGTGAAAATTTGGTTCATTAATTGACAACTATTAAATATGAGGTAGGCACAACAAGCCCTTTTCATCAAAAAGACATATTTGTCATTTTCTCTAACAAAAATTTATCTTTGTTTTCAATTTTTTTTATTATTTCGTAAAATAAAAAAAATACAAATAAAGAGACAAAAAGAGGAAAAAACATTTGTGGAAAATCTCATTTTCTCATGGTTCAAATCCAGGCGCTGCTAAAGCCCTTGTGGCCATGGAAGTTCGCATGCGATGACTCCAGGTCATTTGTGGTCGCCCGAGGATTAGTCATTGCGTATAAACTGGCTCGGAAACCCACGGTTAAGAAAAAAACAATGGAGTATATGGTGTATTTTTGCAAGTACTAGAGATGTTTGAATTTTATAATTTATTAATAGAAATAATATTTTCCAAGAAAATATCATATTTTGTAAATTTCCAAAGGTGATTTTGTCTTAAAAGGAAACTGGTACCAAAGACATTCTAAGTTGATTTTGCCACTTTTTGCGAATGTTGAAAAATGAAAAAAAAAAAAAGAAAGCTAGTAAGAAATATAAATATGCAACTGATACGTAAGGGTGTCAATTTGATTGAAACTGTAACAACCCAAAACTGAAATAACGACAATTGGCATAGATACCCTACCTAATATCAAATTTCACAAAGTAAACCCCTAATTTAATAAATACATTCCATGAGTTGCAACACGTAAACGCATCCATACCCAAGATTTACTACAAGACTGAAGGTAAATTTTAAGTCCCAACAACTAAGTCATCATCGAACGGAACCTCACAGCTTCCCCTTTCCCTTGGCGGAACTTCCCACTTTTATACTAGCCTGAAATGTTTTAGTTTTGAAAACAGGATTAGACCGGATGGTGTAGCGAATTCCATACTACTGCCTTAGTGAGTAAAAGGATTTTAAACACATAATGACAAACATATGCTCAACCAATGCATAAAGTACAACTGTCATTCACTCGGAACTTTGCACAACGTTTGTAGACACACCAGTCACCTAACCGTGACTTCACATTTATCCCCCCCCCCCCCCCCCCCCAAGTAAATGTCAGTCCATTGTGCACAAGAAACCCATTCAAGGCACAAGGAAATATCACTCCCATGAGATCTTAGTCGACTCATGGTATCCTACTTCTCTTGTGCAAGTCCGACTCATAACCAATCATGACAACCACAACTCAATGTGAATACATAATAATAAATCATAATATAGAGGGATGAAGTCATACAAACTCAACTCAACACTTTAAATAGTCAATAAAACAATTGTGTTTTTAGTAAAATAGAGTAAGAGAACTGGCCTGCAGTCCACAACCTCACGATGCGCTAAAAGCTTAAGAATATCCAAATCGAACACCTGGATTGACCGAGTAAAATAAGGTATTAAACTTCATGGAAGCATTTCTAATTGCCTTCCAATAGCCCTTGAATATACCCTAAATAAGGTCCCAAAAGATGCCCCTTAAACACCCCAAGGTGCAGCCCAACTGCACGAGACGCATTGCCCCAAGCAACTTGGCCCGCAACCCAGGTCACGGCGCTACTCACGTTAGCCGCTGTGATCATTTTTCTGCAATGTTCCACACGACTTCAGGCGGCTAAGGTTGCGCACGTCTCTATTAGACTATACGTTTCCAGAAACCTAACCAAACCCAAGGATCTCTGATCCAAACCTTTCCTCTCAATTTACAAGACCAAAACCATAAAATAATTATGAAATCTCTTGAAAACATCTTCCTTATTTTAGTTTTGATTAACAAGACAATCCCCAAACATTATACCAATTCCTGAATCATTTTTCCCAAATATATGAAGATTACTTAAACTCAATGATTTCAAAATATAATACTAAAATCAAAACCCTAAACCTCCATTGAAATAGTTCACGGGTTCTACAATGAAACCATTCTTTCCTAAATAATAGACAAATCAAAAGTAGAGATTTATAGCCTAGATGAAGAGCTATAACAATGGGGTAAAATTAAGCAATAAGGAGTTTAGAAATTATTTCCATAATGAAGAAACAAGCACCCTTCCTACTCAATCTTCAAGTTCCCCCTTATAGCCTCCATCTTTTCCTCCAAACCCTTTACACACACCCAAATCTCGATATGGAGCAAATGAAGACAAAATCCTCTTTCAATATCCAATTTACTGATCTAGTCCTTCAAATAACAAAGAGTTCTTTTGTAGTTTTGTTCGTTTTTCCTTAATAAATGTTGTTTCCTTTCAAAAAAGAAATAACAAAGAGTTCACATTTAACACCCCAAACTTCCAAACTTTATTAACTTTAAAACGTAGTTTATTACAACAACAGTTTTCAAACATTGGTTATTATAAAGACTTTTAACACGTAAATGGTAGAGTTTCAATTTCATATATAAATTAGGTTTGTTTCATACAAAATTGGACTCAAATTGCATACCATCGTTTTTAATCCAAATGAGGTTCATCGTTAAGCCGCAAATAGAGAGGTTTAATTGTTCGAGATATAGATGGAAACGGGTAAAAGTAAATATAAGCTATATGGACCAAAAATGTCTTCAGCTAAAATCATGTGTTATGCATGTGTCCCGCTAAAACAGTGTAGTATTAACATAATTAGGTTGTCAGAGACACTACTACATTAAATTGATGATGCCAAAATGGACATGAATAGAAAACGTAAATATCTGAAAAAAAAAGAAGAGAATTAATTCCGTTGTTTGGTATGAACAAAATAATTAACCTGTCAAATCTTTAATTTTTGGATCAAGTGCCTAAGAGCATCTCCAACAACTATGCTAAAATAGAAAAAATTGGAATTTTAGCATTTTTGTTGCTCCAACAGCTATGCTATCATCTATGCTAAAATAGAGAAAATATGAGAGAGATTGTAAAAATATCTAAATTTAGAGAAATCTCTAAAAAGAAAGTTTCTCGCAAAACTAATTATTACCCCTAAAAAGCAAACTTTTATTCTATCAACTTTCCATATATTGAATATTCTAATAATATAATTAAATAAATTGACTATTTTAATAAGATAATTAATACTAAAGTTGCTAAAATGACATGGTTGTTGGAGTTGGATGCAATTTTTTTTAAAGATTTTGGCATTTTTTACTCTACTTTAGAATACCTTTAGCATAGCTTTTGAAGATGCTCTAAGTCAACTAAAGTTGCTACCATTTACTCGTTTTCGAGGTTTTTTATCTACACAATAATTCCACCTGAGTAATAGTTTGGATTTTTATAAATACTTCAATTTCTTTACATTTTGAAGATGATCAAATTGCTTCAATGCTCGATGGTAATCGAACATAAGAATCGGTTCTCATTTCATTTAATTGATTCTTATTTTATCACATCGAAATATATAATATTAAATGATTTTAAAACTATGTTCTTATAAATATATAATATCGATCAACTCTTAACGGAATTTCATACTTACAATTTTAATGATATCTTTTAATAAAAAATCAGAGTAACAAAACTATTGCATTTCCATCGAAAAGAAGGTTTGAAAAAGCAAATACGACTTGCATTTTTTATTTGAATGTTTATTTATTTTCTTTTTATAATGATTTAAAAATAAAAATAGTTTTTAGTAGAAATGACGGAAACCGGGTGAGGAAAAGGCCGTTAGAGACAGCTGGAGGTGCCAGAGTGTCAGTAATAATGGGCCCTTAATCCCTGCGACCCTATGTTAGTCGTTTTCTGCCACCTCATCAAATACCCTCCTATGGTACATGACAAACCTAGTTAGTGCCTTCCAGCCTGCCCTTCCATACTCAATTTCTTCATGTTTATCCTCCCCATTTCCATTTTCATTTTCTATTTCCTCAATATATCCTCATTTTCTTTCAAAAATATATGTAAATAAAAGATCACTTAGATAAAAAGATTTAAAGGTAATAAGAAATATAGAAAATGATCAGAATCGTTGATCACTTTTAATTTTAAAATAATCTATAAATTGTGTTTTAGATGAGAATTGATTCAATACATCTCATTAGTCTTGATACATAGGGTTGAGTTCACGTAAGACCACGATTTTACACTTGAAACTTCATAGCAAAACACTGTGGAAGTAAAAAAATCTGAACCTTCACAGTGTTTTGCAATTAAGATTTTTACTGTGATGTTTCAAGTGTAAAAATATGGTCTCATGAAAACATGATGGTCTCACGTGATCACAAGTTTTTATATATATATATATATATATAATTTTTACTGTGAAAATTAATGAAGTTTCGATCATGAATCCAACGGTTAAGATGTGAGTTGCATGAGTTGTAAGATTTACATGAGTTGCAAATTAAACTGCCCCTATAAATACTCAAATTTAATTAAAAGATACATTTTTATTAATTTTCAAAAACAGTAAAATTATATATGTAGATAATATCAAAAATGATGAATAATTTGAAAAGGAAACGTTATTTAGTTGTAATTAGTAATTGTCATGCCTTTTTCCAACCATTCACCAAACTTTAAGTTTGGTTATCAAGTAGTTCAAACATTTTATTATTAAAAAATAAAAACGTTAGAGATGGTACATATTTAATGGTCATAATTCTTATTCTTAGTGTTTTTGAGTTGATTTTAATAAGGGGAGTGCTATTTGCACAAAAAATTATGTCAAAATCAGATCAATTCATTCATTGGGAATGTAATTCATGTATTGGAAATGTAAAAAGAAGATTTTGATGTTGATGTGTGTGAGGAGAAAATTAATGATGAATGTGCATTTAGCAAAGTCAAATGTGCAATTAGCTTCTCCCTTCTAATAAAGACATCACCATCGAATTTTTCAAAATAAACTACCTTTTTGTTATAATAGAGATTCCCCATAAAATTTTCCAATGCGAAGAAACTATACAAGAAGTAATAAAATTTTCAAATATAAAGAACTCTTTAAAATTAAATTCTCAAGAGGTAAATGAACTTTTTTATTGTTTTCATCTGTAAAGTTAAGAGTGCGTTTGGTTCACATAATGGAATTTGATAGGATTAGATTCCCTTTAAGCAATTTAACTTTGTAGGAATTGAAATGAAATTTGATGGAATTTGACCACGTGTTTGGTTGATAGGAATCAGATGAAATTCAATTTTTTTACTTAAGCCGATGAATGATGAATTCCTTAATTTGCGGAATTCAAAAGATTCCATCATTTTCATTATGTCAACCAAATATAAGATTTGAAATTTGGTCAAAGGAATTATCCATCTCAATTACTTCAAAATCAATAAACCAAACACCCCTAGTTGTGTTATTATTATTTCTAAATAAAATTTATTTGGAATATTTAAAAAAAAAAGGAAAAGAAAAAAGCTAACTTCCAAAACCGTACGAGTCAAAATAGGTAAGTTTTAAGTTAGTTCTCCAACTTCCCCCGAGAAGTTATTAAACAGGCGAGATTCTCGTGACAAAGCCCACGCACTAATATAATGACACGTGTCATATATACAGCTGTATTCCTTCTTCCTCAACCGCCTACTTCAAAACTCCCGTAACTATAACGCCTTCTCACCTGTTGAAAACTTGACCGACTCCTTCGGTTACCCTATATAAACCCAAACCCCTCTTTTCCCTGTTCATCTTTCCCATCAATATCAATGGATTCGTCTCGGACTGATTTGGATCGGATCAAGGGGCCATGGAGCAGCGAAGAGGACGAGCTGTTGGCTAAGTTAGTGGATCGGCATGGTGCACGCAACTGGACGCTCATTAGCAAGTCGATTCCTGGTAGATCTGGTAAGTCGTGCCGTCTGCGGTGGTGCAACCAGCTCTCACCGGAGGTGGAGCACCGTGCGTTTACGGAGACGGAGGATAAGGTTATTATGGAGGCGCACGCGCGGTTTGGGAACAAGTGGGCGACGATCGCTAGGTTGCTTAATGGACGTACGGATAACGCGGTTAAGAACCACTGGAATTCGACGTTGAAGCGGAAATGTGCGGCCATGGATGTCGGAGAGGGAGGGGAGAAGGAGAGGGATGCGAGAGTGCCGCGGCGGTCGGAGAGTGGAGGTGTGGATGTGACGATGACGATGACGATGTCTGGTAGTCCATCGGGATCTGATGTGTGCGATTCAGGCAATAATATCTCGTTCGGCAAAAATCATACAACCTCTCATGGATTATTATTGCAACCGACGAAAGTCGAAACGGCTCCATCGACGGCGTTAACTCTGTCTCTTCCTGGCACGAGTTCGTATCGTTACGAACTCCGTGATCAACAAGCAAATGCAAAGGAGGCTAATGCGACGCCGTTTGGTGCAGAGATTATTTCTGTGATGCAGGAGATGATCAGAAAGGAGGTGAGAAAGTACATGGAAGACGAGGATGAAAGCTTGATGCAGGTGTGAATCAAAACCTTAATTAATTAATTAAATCTATATGGTTTAATTATGAGATTGTACAGATTACAGATTAGGTATCTTTTGAATTACTAGAAAGTATGAATTTGGCGATAATCAACGTGATTACAGTTAAGCCTCAATTTTGAATTTTGAGAGGATAAAGTTTTATTTATTTATATAATTTGAATTTAAAAAAAAAAAATTGTAAACGGACGTTAGGTTTCTGTTAACTTCATAGATCTAAAAATGTAGTTGGTTAATAATGTATGTTGACCTATCATGTGATATGTAGTACGGATGGTACGTTTGGTTGTACTGATGGCTGATTTGATTGTACCGTGCTTACTTGTCTCATTGCTGCACGGGGCTCCAAGTTGGACGATTTCTTGGATTCTTTTGGAAGCTTGGAAGAAACACGCTTTCACCCCTACATTCTCTCGTATTGTTGGCTTCAATAATATGATAAATTGAAAACAGAAATAGATAGAAAGTAATATTTTTTATTATTATGTCATATAAAATTGAAACATTTCTTATATTATTTTTATTTTGAGAAATAAAATTAACTTTTTTTTATTTGGGATTTAAAACCGAATTATGCGTTTATCGGGTTTCACAATTTTGTTCACTTAGAGCATCCACAATGTGTTCGTTGGGAGGTTTTTCGTGAGGTTTTTGGGAGGTTTTCAAAAAACAAAAACCTCCTTTTGAGGTTTTTCACATAGTGGAGAACTTTTTCAATTGAGGTTTTTCGTAATAGCTCGTAACTGCACGACCTGCTTTTTCGTATTTAATCAATTTTAACTTTATAGAATTTTATAAAAGTTTCGTATTTAATCAGTTTTATTTATTAATATATTTAAAGTAATCTTATTTAAATATAATTATTAAATAAATAATATAAATAAATACATAATGAAAGTAATTATATTTTATATTTTAAAAATAATATCTCAAATTTGACATATTTATACAGTTCTAACAGATTTCTTAATGACCCAATTTTTATTTTCGGTTATACATACTTTTAAATTTAACATTTTTTAATTTTTATTTTACATACTTTTTATACAACTTTTATATATTTCTTAATAACCTAATTTTTATTAATTTTATTGTACATACTTTTAAAAATAAGAATAAAAATGATATAAAGTTAAAATAGTGGGACCCTGAATAGTTTAAAAAAATAATGAAAAAGCTTGGGGTGAGGTTTTTCACATAGTTAATGCTCTTAGGTAGCGTTTGGTACGCAAAAATTATTGGACAAGACTGGACATAACAAAACAAGAGGTTAGGACATGATTGGACTGGACAGGACAAAACAAATGTATGTCTTGTGTTTGGTACGGCTAAGACAAGATAGGACAGAGTTGGACAAATTTCCCTAAAAGTTGGTTGATAATTTTATGTCATATAATAATTATAAATGACACACATAAACTATATATCTTTAAATAATTTAGTTAAAAACCATTTTTATTTTTTTACACAATTTTCATACATATAAATACATACAAAAACAATGGTAGGAAATTTAATGAAAAGTCTGAAATAATTTATGGTAGTTCGAAAAAATTCGATTCATAGAAAGAAAATATAATATTTGATTCAATTTGGAAGATCTTTATGAATTGACGGAAACATAGTTGCAGCGACAGATAAAGATAAAGGCGATGGGTGGCTGATGAAGGACGGTAGCTGTTTATGCCAAAAATCTTCCAAGGAAAATTTAAGGTAAATGTGGAGCTTGATCCAACCAAAGAAAGTAACTTCAATAATCGTACGACAATAACAAGAATAAAATAAATGAGACGAGAGAATTAGTGACGCGGAAAACCCCTAAAATGGGTAAAAACCGCGGACGAGTGGGAGTCGTCGGGCACTATGGACATCAATTAGGGACGTCGTCCTTTAGAACAAGTGTTACAAGTGAAATATAATGTAAAATAGTACAATAAAATAAAGTCGGTCGTGCATCGGATGTATCAAGATGTCGGTCGTACGTCGTATAACAAACAACAGAAAGCTTTATGAACTTCGAGAGAAATTGAGCGAGTTTGAGAATGTAATTTGTGAGCTTTGTTCAGTCTGAGAATTCCCCCCCCCCCCCCCCCCCCCCCCCCCCCCCAAATGAGATTCCTTCTTTGTATTTATAGTGCATTTTCCGTTGAGACGTCTTTAATGCGTATCTTACGCATTAATGGAATAACTGTTTTGGCATTGATAGCAGTGTCTGTTATGTCCGTTGCTATTGATGATGACTTCCGTTATAATCTTTGGTCATGAATATCCTTGACTCCTGCATTTAATCATGATATAACGTATATTTATAAATTAGTAACCGAAATCATGTCGTATGACTGTTATGATACTTTGTTCGTGGTCGCTCGACGGAGGGTCGTACGTCATGTGTCACGACTGTTGAAATTCCTTACCTGAAGATTATCGTAGGTCGTACGTCTATGCACTATTGAAATTTTTACCCAAACAGTTTGCCCCCAAATTTAAAGTTCAAGCGGTAACTTTTTAAATTTTAAAACTGGGACACGTGTCATAAAGGAGAAAGCGGGAAATTAGCTTATAACGAAATAGGTTCATTTTTTACTAGACAATGACGTCAGCACCTACAAAGTTAACCGTTTGACAACTAATAAGGGACAGGTGTCACACATTCAATGGATGTACCTGAAGAGTCGTCTGATACGAGGGACACGTGTCGATTTTCTCGACTGATGATATGATTCGTTTTGATTTCCTAACGATTCAGTTTTTGATTTTTAATATAAATAAGGATTGTTCTCAATCCCTTCCTTCTTTACACTTTGATTTTTAGAAAACATATACCTTCGGCGAGATTTCCGAGCGACGGAAATCATTTCCATTCTAAATTCGAGGTTTAGAACACTATTTAAGGTACGATTTCTAGTTCTTTTTTGTATCGATTTATGCATAAGAAATCTTTAGCCAAGAAGCCTATAAAAGCTTGGGATTGTCTTAGTTATTGGAAAGCGACTGTGAGTGTTCCTGATTTCAAGATGTCGAGCGAGCCTGTTAGTGTTTATAAGGAAGAAGAAAATCTAGACTATTTTAAAAAATTAGCTAAGATTCCTGAGGGGGTCAATCTAGTGACGCCAGAGGATTTACGGCCAGACGAAGTTCCGAAGGGATATGGTGTTTTATACGAGTATCCCTTCAAAATAGGTTTTTCTTGGCCATTTAGTCCCTTGGTCAGGGAGTTTTTAGATGCATTTGACTTGTTGCCTGGACAGTTGATGCCTCAATTCTGGCGAATTGTCCATGTGGTCGATCGTCTTACGGCCGACTGGGAGGCTCCGTTCAATTTGAACGACCTTCTAACTGCTTATAGCGTTCGAGCGGATAACTATCATAGATATAGTTTATTCCCTCGAACGAAGGGAGATACCGTACTGGTGCATAATACTGCGGTGAACGACCGTGGTTGGAAACGCCACTATGTTTTCATCCAAGTGGCATCTGTGAGTGATGAGGATAGCCAATGGCTGTCGTCTGGATGGAACGAGTCGGGTAGGTTTTTGTATTTTGTCGTACGTTTTTAGCTCTGTCGTTTGTATCTTTTTCTAATGTTTTTCTTTGTTTGTCTTATCAGTTATCGACTTTACCAAACTGAAGCGAAGAAGGGATTCTCTTGTCAAAATTCAAAGAATTTTGGATAGGAGTATCGTCGATCGTTCTTTTTCCGTTCGGTCGAACGACGAGGAGGACGAAGCCGTCTTCATAGCTGAAGTTACGCCCGTCGAGGGTTCTCATCAAAGAGAGGAGAGAGAAGAAGAAAAAGAAGAAAGGAGAGAAGAAGAGATGACTGGTATGTCGTTCGACGATATTTTCGTAGTTTGTTTTATATGTGTCCTTTCTAACTCTTTTATTTTGTCCAGAAGATTCATCTATGAAGTCGGCTGCTCAGAGACGGGCCGAACAACTGGAACTTGCCCGTCAGGGCAGGGAAAAATCGAAGGAGAGATCTGCTCCTCCTGCGGGGGTGGATCCAAAGCGTATCCGAGGCAAACCCCGATCCTCACCAAAGAAGACGGGTGAGGATTCTCTGTCGTCCCTTTCAGGGGCGACACCGATGAAAGTAACCGTTGCTGGTGTCGAGTTCGGAGGCTCAACCAAGGCGACGAAGGACATTCCCCTATCGGGGGTGTCGGGCGTTAATAAGCCCATCCTTGAAACTTCTTCCTCTTCAAGGGAGGAGAAGAACAAGGAAAAGGTGGGAGAATCAACGTTTAAAGTCACTCTCCCATCTGACTTTATGACAAATGACGTTCTTGAAAGGGACGTCATTTTCCTACACTTGGGGAAGTTTCTTCTTCCGACTTTCCGTGACCGCTACCAGGAGTCCCGGGTCGAAGACACGGGAGCACATGCTGCTGGTCTCTCCTTCATGGTAATCACGTTTTACCTTTATTTCCTTCGTTACTTACTTGTTATGGTTTTCTAACCTTTTCTTTGCTGTCGTGCAGGCTTTTCAAGCCTGTCTGAGTTTTTACGCTCAGACAGAAGGTCTTAGGGCGGCCTTCCCTGACGTACAGAAAAGGGCTGACGAGGCTCTTGAAAAGGAGAAGGCCGCCCTGGAGGCGGTCGGGGCTGAGAAATCGAAGGTCGAGAGCCTCAAGGCTGAACTTTCTGACGTCCGCGGTCGACTTGAGGTTTCAAATCGCGAGAAGATCCAATACAGAGATCGCGTCATTGAGCTTGAGGCGTCGACGACAGATCTGGAGATTGCGAGGATAAAAGCTACCACTGCCGCTGCTACCTCTGCTGATGAGGCTGCGTCCCTCAAGAAAAAAGTCGAGGATTTGGAGGGCGACGTCAAAGATTTAGAGGAGGAGAATAAGCAGCTTGAAGCCTTCTCTCGTCTTACAGCCAGGGCTGCTTTGATGAGACGTCATCTGAGTGGGAAAAATCCCATGGCGTCGGCCGCCGAAGAGCTCAAGACTTATCTTGAGAAGGTGGGGACTGAAAGGGACCTCGACGAGGATGACGATCTGGATGGAAGCGATGGCGGAGAAGAAGAGATGGCAGCAGGGACGGATGTCGTACAGGAACAGTCTGACGTTCTTCCTCCTCAGCTTTAATATCAAAGATCAATCGCTGCTGATCCGGTGGAATATCTTCCCTGTCTTGGATCTTGGTTTTGTCATTGTCAATGGTGTCGCTGCTCTCGACCTCTGAAATAGTTTTGTCTCTTGAATTTTCTAAGGGTCGACGGTCTGTGATCGTCCCTTTATACTTGTAGTTTCCTTTTCTAAATGACAAGGTTTCTTTTTGTCTATCAATGTTTATATTATGCTTTTATAATTGATCGTACGTCGAATAAAAGATGGACAAATATACTATAACAAACATTCACTTAGACCATCACTTACTATAATGAAATTAGCTGAGATTTTTAATTGATCTAAGGCAATATAATATTGGTTCTAAGTATTTGACCATCAAATGTAGAAATTAACCTTCATTGACTGATCATATACATGCGATCAATTAACACAAAATTCTTAAACAAGTCGTGCATACCTGCGAAAAGCAACATTAGTGGGGTGGTCGTTGGTTTGACCAACGACCCTCCGATGCTTAAATCAGTAATATTTCTCAAGAAATAATCGAAGAAATTAATTTCAAAGAATTAAAAGTAATACCTCTTTAGATGAACTGCATTCCAACTTCGTGGGATATCTCGACCATCGAGAGTTTGGATTTTATAAGCTCCTTTACCCACGACACTAGAGATTTGATAAGGACCTTCCCACTTTGTGGAAAGTTTACCTGCATTAGGCTCTTGAGTGTTTTGAAACACTCGACGTAAGACGTAGTCGCCTTCTTGAAAAACTTTGACCTGGACATTTTTATTAAAATGTCGCTCGACCGCTTGTTTTTGTGACGACATGCGAATGTGAGCAACTTCTCGAAGTTCCTCTAGGGCGTCAAGGTCATAACTTAGGTCGACCAAACCAAGTTATGCTCAATGGACGTATGCCTTGAAGTCGGTAGTCGTACCTCAATACGTAACACAGCTTCACATCCATAGACTAAGGAAAAGGGAGTTTGTCCTGTGGACGTACGAGGTGTCGTACGATTAGCCCATAGGACGGACGACAATTCTTCCACCCACTTCCCTTTGGCAGCTTTAAGTCTTTTCTTGATGGAATTGACAATAGTTTTATTACTTGACTCAGCGAGACCATTCGACTGTGGATATCGAGGCGTCGATGTTACCAACTTGATGTTCCTTTCTTCACAAAATCTTCGTGTTCGATCACTGATGAATTGTGTCCCGTTGTCGCATGTTAGTTCAGATGGAATTCCAAACCTACAAATGATGTTAGTTTGGATAAAAGAAACAACTTCTTTGTCCCGAACCTGGGCGAAAGCCGCTGCTTCGACCCATTTAGAGAAATAATCTGTTAAAACTAAAAGGAATACCTTTTGCCCAGGGGCAGGTGGTAGTTTCTCAACGATGTCCATTCCCCATTTCATAAAGGGCCATGGAATCAAAGTTGAGTGCAATGGTTCAGAGGGTTTATGAGACATACCTGCGTGTCTTTGACATGCGTCGCACGACTGTACATACCTGATAGCATCTTGCCTTAATGTTGGCCAATAGTAACCTTGTCGTGATACCCGGTTGGCTAAACTGCGACTTCCTGAGTGATTTCCACATTCACCGTCGTGCATATCTTGTAGAATTTTCTTGACTTGCGTCTTGTTGGTGATACATCGCAGACTCAGACCAGTTGAAAATCTTCGATATAATTGTCCTCTGATAATAACGTACCTTGATGCTTTAAATCTAACCTTTCTTGCTTCCATTCTGTCATCAGGCAGTTGATCGTTCTCCAGATAATTTTTAATGTCGTCCGACCAAGAGTTTTCTTCCTCAATCGGTGCGACCAAAATATTACCATCGTCTTTGATGGATGGTATTGTAAGATGGACTATTGGAATATTGTTGAATGTCGTTCGACTAAGTGCTGATCCCAAGTTGGCTAATGCGTCAGCTTGAGTGTTCTGATCTCTTGGTACCTGTTCGACTATGAAGCGACTGAACTTCTTTGACTCTTCCTTTACTATTTTATGATAAGCAATCATCCTTGAATCTTTTGCTGAAAATTCTCCATTAACTTGGTTAACAACTAGGGATGAGTCGCTCCGGACATGTAGACATGTTGCCCCCAAGTCATAAGCAATTTTCATTCCTGCAATCAGTGCTTCATATTCTGCCTCATTATTTGTTGCCTTGAAGTCGCACCGTATGGAATACACTATTTTCCCCCCTTGTGGAGACTGTAGGACGACACCCAGGCCTGTTCCGCGTATGTTCGACAAACCATCAACGTCGAGCGTCCAATTGGTGTCGTGCAAAGTCGCCACAATTAACTCATCGGACGACATTGTACTTTCCAGTTCTGGACTGAAATCTGAGACAAAATCTGCTAAAACTTGCGATTTGATCGCCGTCTTGGGCTTGAAATCCAGATCAAAATTGCTGAGGTAAATGCTCCACTTAGCTAGTCGTCCTGTTAATTCAGGTTTTCTTAACACAGACTTTAATGGAAAGTTAGTTACCACAATTATAGGATGTGATTCAAAATAATGTCGTAGCTTCTTAGCGGCCATGACTAACAAAAGAAAAAGTTTTTCTATAGACGAATACCTGGTTTCTGCGTTTAGTAGAGTTTTACTTACATAATAGATTGGCAATTGTCGTCCGTCGGTTTCTCGTATAAGAACTGCACTTACCGAATTAGTGCTGACGGCTAGGTAGAGTTGAAGAGCTTCACCTTTCTCAGGTTTAGAGAGGAAAGGAGGCGACATCATGTATTTCTTGAGTTGTTGCAACGCCTCTTCATGCTTATCAGTCCACTCGAACCCTTTATTTTTTCGCAGGACACTGTAGAATAAGTGACATCTGTCGGACGACCGAGAGATGAACCGGTTCAACGCTGCTACACGTCCTGTTAGACGTTGGACTTCTTTAAAATTTCTGGGCGATTTTAGCTCGACAATTGCTTTGATTTGATCTGGGTTAGCTTCGATTCCTCGTCGTGTAACCATATAACCGAGAAATTTGCCAGCTCTAACTCCAAAAGAACATTTTGTCGGATTCAACTTCATCTTGTATTTTCGCAAAATGTCGAACGACTGCTTCAAATGTCCTATATGATCGTCCGTATGCTTTGATTTGACAAGCATGTCGTCAATGTATACCTCCATAGTGTCGCCCAAATGCTCTTTGAACATCATATTCACCAATCGTTGATACGTCGAACCTGCATTCTTAAGACCAAAAGGCATTACCTTGTAACAATAGATACCTTTATCCGTCATGAAAGCCGTTTTTTCTTGATCGTCGGAATGCATCAATATCTGGTTATATCCAGAATATGCGTCCATGAAAGTGAGTAATTCATGTCCAGCTGTAGCGTCGACCATAGAATCGATATGCGGCAACGGAAATGGATCTTTTGGACAGGCCTTATTAAGGTCCGTAAAGTCTATACACACTCTCCATTTACCGTTTTTCTTTTGGACGACAACAACATTGGCAAGCCAATCTGGATACTTGACTTCTCTTATTTTTCCCGTTTTAAGCAAATTATCAACTTCGTCGTTGATAACTTTATTTCTCTCAGGAGCAAAATTCCGTCTTTTCTGTTGAACGGGTTTGAATGATGGATCGACGTGAAGTTTATGAGAAATAATACTCGGATCGATGCCTATCATGTCCTCGTGCGTCCATGCAAAGCAATCATAGTGATCCTGCAAAAAAGATATTAGTTTCTTTTTAAAAGAAGGGTCGAGTGTCGCACCTATGTAAACCATCTGATCAGGCTTATCCTGGTTTAAGATGACAGCTTCCAAGCGATAGTCGTCGTCCGTCCCAGGAACGTCCTGTTTCTGTAATTGCTATACTGTCTGCTTTGGAGGCTTCAAGGAAACTTTGTAACATTCCCTAGCAACTTTTCTTTCGCCCTTGATCTTCTGTACTCCCCATTGCGTGGGAAATTTCAAGGTCTGATGGTACGTCGAGGGTACAGCTTTCATGTCGTGGATCCATGGTCGCCCAAGGATGACATTATAAGCTGATGAACAGTCGATGACGTTGAATTTCGTCTGTCTATTGATTCCTTTAGCATATACTGGTAGTGTAATTTCCCCCATGGTGCTTGTCGTTTCTCCGTTGAATCCAACGAGTGTAGTCGAACGTCGTGTAATCTCGGATTTATCGATTCCCATTGCTTTCACTGCATCAAAAAAGATAATGTTAGCTGAATTACCTCCGTCGACGAGTATCCTCTTAGTCAGACAATTCCCAATGCTCAATTGGATAATTAGTCCGTCATGGTGTTTCTGATGTACGTCGTCGAGGTCTACTTGGTCGAACGTCAAGGGCATAACTTCTAATTCTGCATCTTCCTTGGGTCTTGCCTCCTTTGGAATTGGTCGGTCGTCGGGACCGCAACTAGCATGCCTCTTGGCAGCTGAATAGGTGGTCCCACAAACATCAGAACCTTCGGTGATACAATTAATCACCTTGGCATGCTCTGGAGATGTGGGACGTTCGTCCTTCTTTTCCGTCAATTCTTGCAAATAACCTTTAGAGTTAAGCCAGGACAACTCTTTCTTTAAGGCGATGCAATCATCCGTTATATGACCGAAGTCATTATGGAAATCACACCATTTGGTTTTATCTTTTTTTGTCACTGTCTGTACTGCTTTTCTTCGGCCATCGAACATTTTGTTGAAACTGTTTCAGGGATTCGACGACGTCCTTGGCTGATCCAGGAAAGCCATAAGATGACACCTTAGGATACTGGACAGATTTGGAAGTCGTCGGCCCTTTCTTTTCAAATCTGACATTTGAAATCTGTCTGGTAGGTTCTGACCGATTGGTCGACTTTGGTTTAAAGTCTGGTTTTTTAACATCTAGGTTTTTCGGTCGCCAGAGTGTTTATTTCTGAAAGCGAGGTCATCCTCGACCCTCATGTGAGCAAGCGTCCTTCCTCGTACGTCTTCAAAGGTTTCTGGAGGATACTTCGTAAGGTCGAGATACAACCCTGAACTATCGTCCAGACCCCGTTTGTACGCTTCAATTGCTGTTTTCACGTCACAATTTCGGATACTAATCATTTCTGCGTTGAACCGGTTAAAGTAGTCTCGGATGGACTCTCCATTCTTCTGCATGACATAGTAAAGGTCGCTCGTCTGCTTTTCCATTTTTCGGCTGCTAGCGAATTGTTGAGTGAATTGATTCACCAACTCTGCAAAAGACCCAATAGTTTTAGGTTTAATATTAATCAACCATTGTAAAGCTGCTCCGGTCAAGGTCGCTCCAAAACTTTTGCACATGCAGACTTCTTGAAATTGGTACGGTATCGAGACAGTCCACATAAGTTGTTTGTATTGGGCGACGTGTTCTGTTGGATCAGTGACGCCTGAGTATTTTCGAGTAAAGGTCGGGATGCTGTACTTCTTTGGAACGTCTACTAACGCGATCTCATCAATGAACAGTGACGCCTGAAACCCTGTACGTGGCTCGACATCGACTGGAACTGCTGCCCCCGGTAATTTGGCCAACATCGACAAGACACGTTCACTCTGCTCTTCCAGAAGCTTTAGTCTTTGTGCAACGGGATCTAACGGAACACCATTTGGAGTACCCAATGGAACATAACCACACCCATTGAGGCTAGTCTGCTGCGAGGAATCAGAGGCATATCCATTGAATGGAATAGAAGCCATAGGCATGGTTGCAATTACGAAAGTCGCAGGATTAATTGATGGTGGACGAGGATAATTTGGCAATGGAGGGGGCATATTCCAGGCACCAACATAAGCATTCGTAGTCCCTGTCACATTGTTTCCATTCTGATTTCTTAGATGCTCAATGGTTTCAGTCGCTTGTCGAGCCTGAGCTGTTAGGGCGTCGATACGAGCACGGGCAGCGGTCAGTTCCATGTTCATTTGAGCCATGACATGATCTTGTGTTCCTTGGAATGCCATTATCCTGAATAACTGAAAAAATAACACCTGAAGGGAAACGTTAGTACGTCGTAAGATTATCGCAGATTTTCTTTGGATGGGGCCCCACGGTGGGCGCCAAACTGTTTATGCCAAAAATCTCCCAAGGAAAATTTAAGGTAAATGTGGAGCTTGATCCAACCAAAGAAAGTAACTTCAATAATCGTACGACAATAACAAGAATAAAATAAATGAGACGAGAGAATTAGTGACGCGGAAAACCCCTAAAATGGGTAAAAACCGCGGACGAGTGGGAGTCGTCGGGCACTATGGACGTCAATTAGGAACGTCGTCCTTTAGAACAAGTGTTACAAGTGAAATGTAATGTAAAATAGTACAATAAAATAAAGTCGGTCGTGCGTCGGATGTATCAAGATGTCGGTCGTACGTCGTATAACAAACAACAGAAAGCTTTATGAACTTCGAGAGAAATTGAGCGAGCTTCAGAATGTAATTTGTGAGCTTTGTTCAGTTTGAGAATTCCCCCCCCCCCCCCTAAATGAGATTCCTTCTTTGTATTTATAGTGCATTTTCCGTTGAGACGTCTTTAATGCGTATCTTACGCATTAATGGAATAACCGTTTTGGCATTGATAGCAGTGTCTGTTATGTTCGTTGCTATTGATGATGACTTCCGTTATAATCTTTGGTCATGAATATCCTTGACTCCTGCATTTAATCATGATATAACGTATATTTATAAATTAGTAACCGAAATCATGTCGTATGACTGTTATGATACTTTGTTCGTGGTCGCTCGACGGAGGGTCGTACGTCATGTGTCACGACTGTTGAAATTCCTTACCTGAAGATTATCGTAGGTCGTACGTCTATGAACTATTGAAATTTTTACCCAAACAGTAGCTGTGAAGAATGTGAAAGATAGTGGATAGTGGTGGTGCAGGAGGTAGTTGTGGTTGATGTGGTGGAGGTATAGGTGGTCGACAATGGTAGTGGCGGCGGCTGTGGACAATGGTAAAAGAGGTTGTTGTAGTGGAGGAAGAGGCGGAGGTGGCCAACGGTGGTTAGCGGTGAGCGTTGGTGGCGGTGGCGGTAATGGGTGGTGGTGACCCTTAAGACTAATATCATATTAGGATTATACATCAAATGACGATAGGTCAGTGATTTTTAGTTTCAATCTCACTTTTGTTCCATGTTGTTCTACCTATTTTGGTGGAACAAGAAAATACCCTTTTCTATCTCATCTTGTTCCACACTATCCAGTCTTTGTCCATGTCCCATGTCGTGCCAAACGTGGGATAGTGATTTTTTGTCCTGTACCATGTCACGCTAAACGTGGGACAATGAGTTTTGTCCCGTCCTGTTCTGTCATGTCCCATGTACCAAACGCAACCTTAGTAAATAAACTAGCAATGTATCCGTGCAATACACCGGGTGAGTAAGGTGTAAAAGTGTAACACTCTAAAATTTAGAGTAAATTTAAAATTTGAAAATTTGGCAATATGACGTTTATAAATGCAGTAAACCACTTAAATGGGTAAATGTAATATAGCGTTTACAAAAACCTGTAGATGAATATAGAAATTGACAACAAACTAATCTAAATAAATTATATCTAGATTACAATGGTTGTCAACCCAAATCCCAAAATATCTAAATCAATTGAACGCCAAGACTCCAAATATCTATTGTCCCAAAAATGCCTCGAGCACCGCGCTCACCACTCAAACCTTCGGCAACTCACCGCTAAGGGAACCTGTTATACACGTCATTTGAGAAAAAATGTTAGGCTTAACGCCTAGTGAGAACACGCAGTTTATATAGATGATTTGGAAATACTTTAAATGAGACAATAAGCAACCATTTAAAAAGTTGGGTTTGCAATAGTAAGAATAACCACCAAATGACCTTACGGTCTAAAATACATCTTGCGATGACGGGGGAGACCCAATTTTCCAAGGATTGTGGCGGAACACAAAAGTAAGTCACTTTCCAAGTTACTGATCTCACCATACTAGGATCAAGGCCACGAGCTCGGCGACTCGTACTCAGATGTGGGGGAGGGCACCCAATGATTCTAATCATGCCCATTCGCTAGGATTTACATTTACGACCCACGGCTAGTATCCGGTCCAACATAACCGTACCAAGTTGCCACCCTAGGGTCCAATGTCTCAACTAGCGACAAACGGGATTTAACCCCAAATTAAGCCGACTCTATACCTATGGATCCATTAGTAATAGTCTAGACTTGTCACAATTTCATTTGTGACGAACTATAATCAAATATATAGTTCTTAGTAACAATTATTTCCCAATAGGCATTTCTTTGTGTAAACAACACCAAGTAGACCCAAATCCATTCAAGAGCCATAATGTGGTCATTTTCCCATTTCCAAATACAAATTCTTTACAAAGAATACCTTTCAAGAGTTATACCATTTTAAAGTAGTCAAATACCATAACAACAATAACCCATTTGTTTTCCTCTCAAAGGTTCATAATATCAAGTAAAAGCCAACCATACAATGAGGATCATAAATGTGACAAACATATGTTCCTTCAAGTAACCCACCATAAATATGCATTTAAAACCTCATTTTACATCACATATGATGAAATCCTTCATTTTAGTTGAAAATGATAAAAACCCTAAAATCTCCAAAACCTTAGTTTAGGTCAAAACTCTTTAACAAGAATATAAAAGTAGGGAGATGATTAGGAGTTCAAAGATGTTATTTTGACATGTATAAGGTTTAAGAAAAAGGGAGTATGAACTCACAAGGTGGGGTTTTGATCAAAACCCTAGAATCTTCCAAGTTGAGGATGTTGGTAGGAGGAGTGAGATGATAAACCCTTGAATCCCTAGCCTTCCCAACCTAGTTGATGGAGGAAATCTTGGAAGAAATGAGTGAGATGGAGCCTTTAATGACCTAGAAGTCGAATTCAATGAAGAGAGAGTGGGAGGAGATGAGTCTTGAAAGAATAGGTGAAGTAATGAATGAAATGGAGTAAAAATCGCATTTATTGGTCTGAAATACCCCAACCACGACCTTGACACGCGATAGTGACAGATATCGCCGGGCATAATCGCCTGGAATGTACCGAGAGTTCGGTTTTCCCCATCCCCGCGATAGTGTCAAGCGATAGTAACAAGTGTCACAATCGCCGAATATGTACTGCAGGTTCGTGGAGTCCCGCGACTATGCCACCGCGATTGTAACAGTGTCACTATCGCGCGACACTATCGCCGAGCGCCTCCCTGGTCTCCGGAATTCGATTTTCAAGCCTCGACGCACTCCCAACATGAACTAGTAAACAAATGTAAACCATTACAGGGGTTCAAATGCTCAAAATAGAAAGTCTTGGAAGATCATGAAGGAATTGGCTTACCGAAAATCCGGGTGTTACAAAAAGTCATTGTGAATGGACAATAAAAAGCCCTAAAACGTGTTACTCAATTGGCAAAAGGGTTTAACGACTTTGCTCAAATAAGAAGACTAAGGGGCCGTTTACCGAACTCTTACCAGGTAATTGATTACCGAACGTCACTTACCTTACCGATGAGCAAGACAAGGACTGAAAATCTTTACCCGATAAAAGACATATATAACAAGGACCAAGAATCTTACCCGACAAGTGAGAGAGAAGATTCGTACTAAGTATCTTACCAGGTAGAAGATGATTACTATAATCAATTTTGGTGACCGCCAATGTTACTCGATAAGCTAAGTAAGAGTGATTACTCTTGGGGGTAAGTGCTTATTCGGTAAGACTTTAATTGGTTAACGACCCCTAAATATCGTGAGAAGGTAAGATTGGAAATTTAAAGGAATGTTGATAATGTCCCAATTTAATCAAGTTCTTACTAATTCAATCACAAACAAACAAGATTATCACACAGATTAAAACTTAACCTGTTACTTTGATTCAAATGATGAATTCGTACAAACGACTTTCTCTCTATAACTTTCTCTTTCTACAGTCTGCGAATACAATATTGTTACACGCTTGTTCCTACAACCAACCTAAGCTACAAGTCTATTAAAAAGAAAAACTAAATACACGCGATACAAAAAGTAAACTACAACTAAGACTTTGACTTATTGCATTTTGACTTTGACTTTGACATTGAGAGTTGAGTTTCAGCTTTGACTTCTTGAACTTTGACCTTCAACTTTATATGATCTTGCATCCAACATATTTATGCTCTAACATTCCCCCTCTTTGGATTCAAGATCATCTCAAAAAGATTTTACAATTCAATCTCCCACTTTAATATCAACTTGTGCATTCTCCTCCTTTGTTGAACTTTAGCATTTGAAACTCAGTCTTCTCTTTATGCTCGAAACAATCTTCAAACTTTCTGAAATCTTCCAAAGTCCGTCTTCAAAAATATTAACAATATCCCCCAAAGATGGTATTAACCTCTTTCAGACACTTGGAAAGAAATTATCTTCAGTTTCAGCTCAGTTTGCTTTGGCAAGATTATCTTCAAAGAAAATTTCTGGAAAATCAGCTTGCTTTTGGAATTCTTTGAACTTGCTATTTCATCTTTCATCTTTTAAACAAACTTTCTTAAAATAAACTGTCTTGACATGATTTTCTTCATTCAGTTCACAAATTTCTTGATCTTGTCTCCCATATTCATTTATTGATTCAAACATTTCTTGAACTCTTCTCCCCCTTTTTGATGAAAAAGGCATGAAATCATCAAAACTTTGCACGAAATGTCTTTGATAACCTGAACTGACCATTGATCTTTGAATACAAGAGCCTCTGATTCTCGATTGATCCAGAAAGATATTCATCCGAATATTTGCAAATTCAGACAAATTAGAGTGTAATACCTGAATCAACAAATGAATCAGTTAGAAGTGCATGTCAGTAACACGAAGTCACTGTGTGTAACGAATACACAATGAAAAGGAGATTTTGTTATGTTCACTCCCCCAGGTCTTCCATTCAATCATCGAAACACCACAAAGAATTTCTATAAACGTTATGACAAGAAAACGTATTCCTTGTGTGTTTGTGCAAGTGTTAGAAAGAATTAAGCACAAATGATTGCTTTTTATAAGGCTCAAAATTGTGTAAACCATTGAAAAAACAATAGTATAATATAGACTAAATTGTGCATGATCGAAGTGCGAAGGTGGGGAAGACTTCCTTCTATTTCAATATCTAGATTTTCCAAATGAAAATCAGATAGATTATATGCTGCGTCCCCTTGAAATTTGAAACATTTTCTTGTTGAAAAGAAAATGAGTAGCTGGTGGGGTTTTTATGAAGAGGCATGGACTAGTTGCCTGATTCAATGATGTTCACGAAGAAATGTGAAACACCAGCAATGTGGCTGCCCGACTCAGAAAAAGTTGGTGTACAGTTTGATATTCTTTTACTTTGTTCTCTCACTCTCTTTCTTTTTAATCATTGAGCTCGCTTCTAACCAAACTTTCATTTCCATTTTACCTCATCACACAACCCACACTCAGTTATTTTGACTCCTCACTCTTTGATCACTCAAGGATTAACTTCTTGGTTAGGAAACACTGGTTAACATGAATCCATAGAAGTTTCAGTTAAGTCCTCACAATGAACCCATGATGTTTTCCTAAAAGAACATGTTGCTCAAATAGTTTAACTTTTCAGTTAAAGCACATAGAAATATAAGTCAGATATATGTATGCTCATGGATATAGTCATGAAGATTTGAGAATTTTAAACATTGAAGACTTTTCAAACAAGATAATTGAAAGAATGAAATGAATACAAGAAACTTGTTTGAAAATCTGACATTGTATGAAAAAAAATCATCAAAATCGGAATGATTTATCAATTATGGCTTAGGTCATCAAAAATTGGATATTGTCTATACGAACCAAAATATAGAAAAGTCTTGAAAGAACGTTTCGAAATGAAATCACACTCAAAATTCATTGAAGTTCAATTGGGGTGTCTTACCATCGAAAAATTTGTTTCAATTTAGAGACATGGTAAGAACAAATTCAACAAAATATTAAACCGGTGTGTGTGAATACTTGAAAGTATATGGAAAAGATAATACGCAAGTATTAATCTTTGGAAACACACGGTTTATTAACATTTAAGCACAAATAAAATTAAAACATTTAAAATCACACTTCTATATTCATGAAATCGTTTAAGAATCAGAAGTGGTTTGAATATTTAAGAACACGTTTTCATATCTGAAAGTTGTCCGTCTTTCAGACATGTATGAGATTAAGATTAAGAATAAACCTTTTTCGTTCAGTCTTAAATCTCATCAAGTCAGCTCGAAGTCATAAATGATATGATCATTAAGCTTCCTCTCAAATCTGCAAAAATCAAAAATTCGTCAAAGTACAAAGTTTATTCACATCACTTATTGAAAAATAAAATGACATAAAGCAGTAAAACAATGAATGTACGAGTTCTGATCTGAAGTAATCAGAAGTCATATTCAGTACTTCTTATTCTTACTCTTACCCCCCCTGGATTTATGCATCATAAAAATTTATCAGTTAAGAACATGTAAACTCCCCCTCAAATGAATGTAGATCATCTTTTCATCTTCTCTCACTCCCCCTGAAATCATGAACATACCTTAAAGTGCAGATATCTTTTAGATTAAAAATAAAGAAATGAAGAAAAATAACAATAAGAAAACTTTAGTAGGTAATCACAGATTATGTCTTAAGATTTAACATACCAAGTTTAGAAACGTGAAAATTAAATCTATTTTCGTCTAAAGGCTTGGTAAATAAATCTGTAAGCTGATAATCATTGTTTACAAAATAAAGTTCTATTGTACCTTTTTCGACATTGTCTTTGATAAAATGATATTGTACGTCTATGTGTTTGGTCTTTGTATGTTGTACAGGATTCGCTGATATTGCAATAGCCCTCTTAGAGTCACACTATATCGAGATCTTGTCATATTTGAAGCCATAATCTCGTAGTTGCGTCATCATCCACAAGACTTGAGAGCAGCAGCTTGCAGCAACAACGTACTCTGCCTCAGCCGTTGAAGTGGA
The DNA here is from genome assembly GCA_954870635.1 of Arctium minus. Classification (NCBI taxonomy): domain Eukaryota; kingdom Viridiplantae; phylum Streptophyta; class Magnoliopsida; order Asterales; family Asteraceae; genus Arctium; species Arctium minus. Next base: position 35,171,211 of record OX941080.1, on the reverse strand, counting down.
AACACACAATTTTTTCTTTGATGCCCAACTAACGAGTTTATCTCCAAGAAACTGTTTATGACACGATGTACTCTTCCTGTCCAACATGCAACCTGCATGATTTGCATCTGAGTAGGCTGTCAGTTCAAAACTAGTATCTTTAGGATACCACAGACCAAAATCTGCAGTCCCCTTCAGATATCTAAAGATCCTTTTGACCTTGGACAAATGGGATTCTTTGGGATTAGCCTGATATCTCGCACATAAACATGTAGAGAACATAATATCTGGCCTACTTGAAGTTAAATACATTGAAGAACCAATCATCCCTCTATAGGTTCTAACATCGACAGATTTTCCCGAAGGATCCATGCCGATCTTAGTTCCTGGTGCCATCAGGGTTCCAATTGTTGTACAATTTTCCATTTTAAATTTTCTCAGAATATCGAAAATGTACTTGGATTGATTTATAAAAATCCCCGTTGAAAATTGCTTGACTTGTAATCCGAGAAAGAAGTTCATCTCTCCCATCATACTCATCTGAAAACGTGACACCATGAGGTTAGAAAAATTCTTACAATATTTAGGATTTGTTGAGCCAAATATAATGTCATCCACATATATTTGAATAAGAATGATATCGTCTTTTTCCTTTTTAATAAACAAAGTAGTATCGATTTTACCTTTCGTGAAGCCCGACTTGACCAAAAACTTTGATAATACTTCGTACCAGGCTCGAGGCGCTTGTTTCAGACCATAAAGTGCTTTATCCAAGATGTAGACGTGATCTGGTTTTTCTTGATTGACAAAGCCTTCAGGCTGTGAGACGTAGACTTCCTCCTTTAGAATGTCGTTCAGAAAGGCAGTCTTCACGTCCATCTGGTAGACGGTGAAGTTTTTATGAGCAGCATACGCAAGAAACATTTTGATTGCTTCAATGCGTGCCACTGGAGCGTAAGTCTCGTCATAATCAATTCCTTCCTCTTGCCTGTAGCCTTTTACGACAAGTCGTTCTTTGTTTCTGTTAGATCTGATTTTATAGTAATCATTGTATTTATTTTACTGCTTTCAGTAGTGTTATCTGTTTTGTTTGTGCCTTGGGGTATTTAAGTCCCCTTGGCTTGTTAGTTTTGTAAGAACCGTACACTGTTTGAATACAAGTTACTGTTACATTTGGAGCGCACTTTCTCTCTCTAGATTCTCTCTCTACGATCTTGTGATCTTGGCTCATCAATTGGTATCAGAGCCTCCAAGATCTTGAGAGGATTGAGTTTAGTGTATAATTGTTTCTGATTTGGTTGGTTAATTCGAAAAATTTGATCGATTTTTTTTTGAAGAAAAATCTCGTTTTCTGGATTTTCACCAATTTCAGACATTTTTGTGATCAAATTGCTATGAAATTGATGTTATTAGATGCGTTTTAGTTAGTCGATCGTGATTGATTCTTGTTGTTTTGCATAAAAACGTGATTTGATGCTTTGATTTTGAGTTTGAAAATATCCTGAAAAAGTCGTGTTCTGTATTCTGTTTCTTTTTGATTTTTGAGATTTGGAGTGATTTGATCGAATTTGTCAATTGAATTGTATTAAAATCTTGTTTTATATCAATTGTGTGCATCTGTTTGAATTTAATTTCACTATTATGTTTGATATTACAGAATTTTAAGTCGAGTGTTAGAATGCGTGTCATTCATGTTAGAATGCGTGTGATTCATCCTATTGTGCGTGTGATTCATAAATTGTGCGGGTCAATATTATATTTTGCATGTTAGTCATAGATTTTGAAGTATGCGTGTGTTTAATGAAGTATGCGGGTTATTCATATTCATATTATTAGAATGCGCTTCCATCATATCTTCATTGTGAAACTAACGTTTGAGTGTTAGTTTTTTCTCAGGTTGTTGGTTTTCTCTTGGAAACGCACATCTTCAAGTGCGGGTCACACTGAACACGCACATCTTCAAGTGCGTGCCCTGTTGAACACGCACAACAGCAAGTGCGTGTACTTCTGAACTCGCTTATCTCTCTGAACCCGCATTTCTCTCTGGACACGCATATCTCTCTGAGGAAAGCATCGAGTGCATATCTTTCTGGACACGCATTCCTTGGGTGTGCGTATCATCAAGGACCCGAATATTGTGATTCAAGCCAGACACGCATTCCTCGATTGTGCGGGTCTTCAAGACTTAGTTATTTTTCTGAATTCCATATTTCATCAAAATGTCTCTACAAGCTCAACTTTACAAGAACGACCTCATGATGTCGTTGGGGTCTGATACTCGTCCACCTGTGCTGATAAATGAGAATGAATTTGAACAATGGCAGGACCGGTTTATTAATTTCATTGAAAGACAATCAAATGGGGAAAATATGATGAAAGCTTTGACTGAAGGTCCCATGGTCAAGCCAAGGAAAGTGATACCAGCTGTTGGAAACACTCCAGCTACTAATGTAGAAAAATCACTGATAGAATATGAGGCTGATGAACTTCTAAGATACCAAGCTGACAATCAGGCCAAGTCGAATTTGATTCTTGCTCTACCAAATTCCATCTATAACAAAATCGATTGTTTCAAACACAATCCTATGCTGATGTGGACACAACTGGAGAAAATCATGCTTGGTACTGCAATGTCTACCCAGCTTCGTCAGACAAGATACATGAACAATTTTGAAGAGTTCAAAGCAAAGGATGGAGAAAGTCTGAAAAGTGTCTTCGACAGGTTCTGGACTGTTATTAATGATCTGTATAAGATCAAGGTTATAAAGAATGAGCTGGAGACAAATCTGAAGTTCCTTAATGCACTCAAACCTGAATGGGAAAAATCCTGTCATCGAATGAGGAATGATCCTAGAATTTCCAAAATGCCCATTCAGGAAATGTTTGAAATTCTGATGTCTGATGAAGCCATGGTAATGAAGAAGAAAGCTAAGCTGGATAAGCAGAAGCCAAAGACTGTGGATCCAATCGCTCTTTTAGCTAGCCAAATAGCTGAACAAGCCTTGACAGAGTCTGCTTATGATGGGTCAACAGATGACGATGGCGAAGCATTGGAAAAAGCCATGATTCTTCTAAGTCAGTACTATCAAAAGAAATATCAGAAACGGTCAAGTTCAAACAATCTTCGTTTCTCTTCTGTATCAAAGAAGGTAGAACCCAGTTCTGCATCAAAGCCTTTCTTTCCCAAATATGAGCCTGCTACAACAGCTGAACCAAAGAAAGAAGATAAGAAGGCTATGACTTGCTACAACTGTGGCAAACCCGGGCATATTTCAAAGGAATGCAGAACGAAGATTGTGAAAGATGTTGATTTCTATAAGAAGAAATTAGCTTTGGCTGAGAAGAAAGCAAGTGGAACAATTTTGTTGGCTGAGGAGGAATATTGGTTGGACCACTCAGATAACGAAGCTGACAATGTTGAGACTGCTGCTATGTGTTTTATTGGAGACGACAACAGTGATGATGAGGATGAGGAGACTTCAACCGATGAATCTGAGGTACCATCTGAGTTTGATTTTAATTTCATTTCATCGCAAATAAATGTCATCACAAATGCTTTACATGACTTTCGTTCAAAGCTTATATCCGAAAAACGCGAAAATCAAGAAAAGTCTGTTCAAATTGAAAAGTTGAAGATTTCTCTGAGAGATGAAAAAGCTATTTTAAAATTTACAAAAGAGAAATTTCAAGAAAGAATAGAAGATTTAGAAATTGAAAAACAGACTTCTCATGATTCTTTGTCTGATTTGTCAATTTTAAATCAAGAGTTTTTCGGATAAAATATTTGAATTAGAAGAAAAGTTATATAAACAAAATCAAACTGAATAAACAATTCATATGCATAAACCAAGGAGCTATGAGTCGTTAAAAGAAAATTGGGGTCTTGGATTTAAAAATCCTCAGTTTTTAAAGAAAGCTAAAATTGAGATTCCCAATTTCTATGATTACGATTGTCTTGGTCTTTCAAAATATGGTTCTCAATACAAACCTCTTTGGACAAGTGCTAAAGAGACTACAATTGAGGAAGATAAAAAACGGATAAACAACAAGAGAATGGAAGTTTCTTTCGTTTACACTCAAGAAAATGCAAAATATTTTCCTGAAAAAAATAAAGAAGAAAAGACAAAAGTTAAACATTGTTTCTTCTACTAAATCTTCTAGATCGAATGACTTCTTTGATTTAAATGAAGCTAATCCTAATAAGGACAAAATATCTCCAGTACCTTATGATACTAAGAGATATATACCTCCTTTAGTTTTAGAATGCCAAATCTTTGATCTAGAAGAACAATTGGAAGAACAAGAGATTTTGAGAAAAATTGAAAACGATGTCATTTTTTCTTTTATGACATCGAGTTTTAAAGAAAATAATTCTGGTCTTATCAAATCTTCCATCAACTTGTGTTCATCTGATGTTTCTTGCTCTGAGGTTTATCCAAATAAACTAACTGATCAGTTTGATTTTATTGATAAAACTTCCTCTTCTAAATCAAATATTTTATCTAAAATTGTTGATGACACTTTTAAGCTAAATGATCATTTCTATAAAACAAAGCGTAAAAGAAGAAGGTCAAAGAAGAAAAAGAAGAAAGAGTTTGATATTTCTGAAAATTCTAATTTTTCTGATTCATCTATTTCAGATAGGCCTTTGAAGAAGTCTGTGAAGTCTGTTTGGCAAAAGAAACAGAGATCTGAAGAAATTGTTTCTGTAGAGAATAAATGTGTAGATTTTCTTTGTAAACAAGACTCATTTGCCTTTTGTAATAAATCTACAAAATATTCTGTTGAGCAAATGTTTCAAATTTCAAAGAATATCTCATATTGTCTCTCTAGTTCTGATTCTGATTCTGATGATTGTGTTTCTTATTTAATATGTGTTGATGTTCATGCTTTATTTGATCAATCTCAGATGTTTTGGAAAAATAAATTTTTGAAAAAGAAAAAGGAAAGGACTAACAAGAAGGGACCCATATTTATATGGGTACCTAAATCTCAGTAATTGTTGATTGTGCAGCTAAATCAATTATGGTATCTGGATTCGGGGTGTTCCAAACACATGACTGGCAACAAATCTCTACTTACAAATTTTAAAGAAAAATGTTGCGGTCGTGTCAAATTTGGAAACTGCGAGACGACTCCCATTCTTTGTTATGGTGATCTTGTTCAAGGTAACATAACTGTCAAAAGAGTAAGCTATGTCGAAGGTTTAAGTCACAATCTATTCAGCATCGGAAAGTTCTGCGATAAAGATCTTGAAGTCAGTTTCAAGTCTAAAAGAGTTGCTGTAAAGAATAATAGCGGCATGGACTTACTTGTTGGAAAGAGACGATCAAATCTTTATACCATTAATCTTTCCGAAGTAAAGGTTCCATCAGATATTTGTCTTCTATCAAAAGCCTCTATTCATGAAAGCTGGGTGTGGCACCGTCGACTAGCTCATCTCAATTTCAAATATATGGATCGCTTGGTCAAGAATGATTCTGTGAGAGGTCTTCCAATCCTACGTTTCCAGAAAGACCATCTCTGTCAGGACTGCGAGAAAGGAAAGATGAAGAAAGCATCTCATAAGCCAAAGCCTGAACATTGCACTGCGGACATTCTAGATCTAATTCACGTTGATTTGTGCGGACCAATGAAGACAAAGAGTATTGGGAAGAAGAAGTATGTTTTGGTTGTTGTTGATGATTACTCCAGATATACATGGGTGAAATTTCTCAAATCTAAAGACGAGACACCCGAAATTCTCATCAACCTCATCAAAACTATTCAGACATATAAGCAAAAGCACGTCAAAGTTGTAAGATCAGATAATGGCACATAATTCAAGAATTCAACTCTTCAAGCATTCTATGATGATCAAGGTATACAACAACAGTTTTCTGCTGCAAGAACACCGCAACAGAATGGGGTTGTTGAAAGAAGAAACAGAACGCTTGTGGAAGCTGCTAGATCTATGCTTGCTTATTCAGGTCTTCCTTTGTCTCACTGGGCTGAAGCCATATCAACTGCATGTCATACTCAAAACAGATCAATTCTACACCGTCGGTTCAACAAGACTCCATATGAATTGATGAATGGTATTAAACCCAACATCAAATATTTCAAGTCTTTCGGGTGTAAATGCTATGTTTTGAATGACAGAGATAATCTGAACAAATTTAGTCCAAAGGCAGATGAAGGTGTATTTCTGGGCTATTCTTCTAACTCTGCGGCTTACAGAGTTTTTCTTCTCTCTGCAAGAAAAGTAATAGAGTCAGTGAATGTCAAATTTGATGAAGCTGCCGATTTGGCTTCTGAACAACACAGCTCAGAATCCGCTATTACTGGAAACTCATCTTCTGAACAAATCAATTCAGAACCTGCACTTCAGTTGACAAATCAGGATCCTTCTACTTCTCCGTCTAATCTTTCTGATCTTGATTTTCTGTTTGAAAATTTTTATGATGATGTTCCTAAACCAAATACTGATATTGTGTCAAATGTCTTGAATCAGGAATCTGTGAGTGCATCAAATCCTAATTCCGCTGCATCAACCTCTGAACCTGATGCTGCTTCAGTATCTCCAGAAATTCAAGACATACCTTCTGAACATCAACATGATCAATTCTTTCATGAACCAGATATTGCTGAAACTGTTCATGAGGAGTCTGTAGAAGATGAAGTTGTTCCAGAAGAAAATGTTCAACAAGAAGTACAAGCTACTTCTGATGAACAAGAGCCTGAATCTGATGTCATGGAAATTCCACCTCCTCCAGTTGAAACCATATCTGTATCATCTTCTGACATTATTTCTTCGGAAGATCCTCCTCAACAAATAGAAGTGGTTCAAGAAGTTATTGATCCTCTCCCTCATACAACAAAATGGACAAGATCTCATCCAATCCATCAAATTATTGGGGATCCTCAAGCAAGTGTTTCTACTCGCTCCAGAACAGCTTCTTCCAACGAATGTTTGTACACTTGCTTCCTAAGCAAGATTGAACCTACCAAAGTTTCTGAAGCGTTGGAAGATCCAGACTGGATTTTAGCAATGCAAGAGGAGCTCAATCAGTTTGACGCGCTCAAAGTGTGGAGACTTGTACCACGGCCAAAGGGTAAAAGCATCATTGGTACAAAGTGGATATTCAAGAATAAAAAGAACAAAGATGGTATCGTCGTTCGGAACAAAGCAAGGTTAGTAGCCAAAGGATATCGACAAGAAGAAGGTATTGACTATGACAAAACATTTGCACCTGTCGCCAGATTGGAAGCTATTCGGATGTTTCTGGCCTTCGCTGCTTATCGCAACTTCTCTGTATATCAAATGGATGTCAAGACAGCATTTCTCAATGGCAAATTGAAAGAAGAAGTATATGTATCTCAGCCAGAGGGATTTTTTGACAAAGATCGTCCTGATTATGTTTATTTTCTCGATAAAGCTTTGTATGGTCTGAAACAAGCTCCACGGGCATGGTATGACGAGTTTTCAGCTTTCTTGGTCAAATCCGGCTTCACCAAAGGCTCGATCGATACTACTCTTTTCATTTATAGAACTAATCTTGATATCTGCTTAGTACAAATATACGTAGATGATATTATTTTCGGTGCGACTAACAAATCTCTGTGTAATTGGTTTTCTGATTTAATGACCTCTAGATTTCAGATGAGCATGATGGGAGAAATCAACTTCTTCCTCGGCTTACAAGTGAAGCAGCTTCCAGATGGAATATTCATCAATCAGTCAAAGTACGTCTTTGACATTTTGAAGAAATTCAAAATGGACAAGTCTACCTCAATCGGCACGCCTATGGCTCACGGTGCCAAACTCAGACTGGATCCAGATGGAAAAGCTGTGGATCAAAAGACATACAGAGGGATGATCGGATCACTGATGTATCTTACTGCAAGTCGCCCGGACATAATGTTTTCAACGTTCCTGTGTGCCCGCTTTCAAGCAAAACCAAAAGAATCTCATCTTTTAGCAGTCAAACGCATCTTTAGATATATTAAAGGAACTCCTTATTTAGGATTATGGTATCCTAAAAGTTCTGATTATAGTTTGATTGCTTATTCTGATGCAGATTATGGTGGTAATCAATTGGACAGGAAAAGTACTTCTGGTCATCTCCAGTTTTTGGGTGACAGACTGATAAGTTAGGCGTCGAAAAAGCAAAACTGCGTTTCAATATCAACAGCCGAAGCTGAATACGTCGCTGCAGCTAGTTGTTGTGCTCAAGTGCTCTGGATGAAAACGCAACTTCGCGATTACGGGATGCTATACAAGATTGTGCCAATATATTGTGATAGCAAGTCCGCGATTGCGATATCGGTCAATCCTGTCCAGCACACCAAGACCAAGCACATAGACATGCGATATCATTTTATAAAGCATCACGTGGAAGAAGGTACTATTGAGTTATATTTTGTACCAACTGAATATCAACTTGCTGATATATTTACAAAAGCTTTAGATGAAAAACGATTTAACTTTCTGCTTTCAAAACTTGGCATGTTGAATTTAAAAGTTTAAATCTTTCCAAATTTTATTCTATAAAGTTTAATATTTCAAATTTTCGAGCAGATTGTATCCATTGAGCAAATATAGGTTCGATTAAGATTTGCTTCTCCGGAGTACCAAAGGCAAGCTTTCAGTTGAATAAAATGTGTGTCTAGGATCTTTGACAAGTTGCCTTGTTTATATTTAAAGTTTCATATGTTCAAAGTTCAAATCTTTCAAACATCGAAAGTCAGCAACATGTTTGACGCTTTAGATACTGCTTTAAAGATATGTGAGTCGGCATATTTATGGTTTACTTTGCTTGAACAACCTAAGTGATCAAAATTGTAGATCGTAATGAAAATATGGGCTAAGCTATTCGGTATAGATCTGAGTTATTGAGATGATTTTATTTTTTAAGCATTTAAAATACATAAATCCTTGAGTTTAAAAGTTTGTACCTGTGACCTTTCTGGTTTGGGAAAGTAAGTTCCGAGGGATGCTCGACATCTGGTCCCCTAAGGTCAATTGATCTGGGAGTGATCGAACAGAAATCCTGCAATAGAACCAGATCGAAAGTCATGTTCTACTGGTATGAATGGGTTTAGGATATGTCGATGTAGCCTTTCTGATCCGGGAAAGTAAGTTCCAAGGGGTGCTTGACACCTAGTCCCCTAAGGCCAACTGGTCTGGGAGCGGCTGACCCAAATACTGCAATAGGGTCAGATAGAAAGTTACGTTTATGGCATGTTCTTTACTTAATGAACTCTTTGATTAAAAGATGCCAAAGTGCACATCACTTAAAAGATGCCAAAGAGCACACTCATGTGAAGATGCCAATGAGCACACAGCTAAAAGATGCCAATGAGCACACATCTCTTGATACTTGGTGATATATTTTGAGCTGCGATAAACCTGTAAATTTGTGAAAATCTTAATTCTTGATGACTTAGTGTCTGTACATGCAAAGTTCTTCATTTTATGTTTAGAATTACATTTTTCTTGAAGCTAATCAAAGATCACATGCGAGCACACTGAATAGATACCTGCAAGTGTTTGACACTGAACATGTCTTAACTTGATATACAAAGAAACATGTTTCTGTATCCAACAACTCCCGTTTGATTTCAACTGATTGATAAATCTGGGATATTCTACTGAGTAGACTTTAATTTGTTTAGTGTTTAAAAGTTTATATATTCAGTTGTTACAAAATTTATATTAAATATGATCATCTTTAATATTGATGTCTTTATGTTTGCTGTCTGTGTTTTTTTGTCATATGGTTTGTGCATTTTTCGAGGGGGAGTGTATATCTGGTTTCTATTTCTGTGAATATTCTGTTTTTGAGGGGGAGTAAATATTGCTGATTAATTTCTTTCTGTGATGATCAGAAATTCATAAGGTCAGTATTTCTGAATTTACTATGCAAATGCTAAATTAATTTGATAAATTTTGTGCATTTGTGTAGGGGGAGTAATGGGGGATTATCAGGTATTTTTTTTAGTTGCTATTTTTTTAAGTGTTCTGTTTTTAGAATTTATAGAAGTAAAATGTGTGTTTTTTCTTTTCTTTGTTACCTTTGAACTTGTTTGACTATTCATCTTCCCTCCATTCTCTCTCAGTGTTTGTCTTCCTGCGTTCGTAATCTGATTCTTTTCAGATTGTGTTTTTGGAAATTTCAGGTATGTTTTTATTTTTCATTCTATGTTTGTAGTTTGTTTAATGTTCTTTATCTTTGTTTTGATTTCTTTCTTGGTCTATTTTTGTGCGTTTTATCTGATATGCGATTATTTCACTGTTCATCGATTTCTAAAACTCAGATTCAAGTTGATTTAGATCAATTTGCGTATTGGGTTTTGTTTAGACCTTATAATCGACTATCAGGTATGTTTTCTTTTATTTTAATTTCGTGTTTTGTGCTTCTAATTTTAGTTTTTGTGGATTTCGGGTTCGAACAGCCGTGTTCTAGGTTTTTTGTTCAAAATAAGTGAACTATGCGTTTCACTTGTGACCCGTATAGTCAAGTATGCGTTTCACTTGTGACCCGCATAGTGAACTATGCGGTTCACCCGAGACCCGCATTCTTCTAGTATGTTTCGTTTTTCTGAGTAGTTTACGTCTCACTAAGAACACGCACAGTCTAGTGTGCGTATCCTTAGTGACACGCAAACTCTGTTGTGTTTTTCTTTGTTTCGTTGATTCATAGTATGATATGTGTTTCCTTCATGATACGCATTCTCTCCTATGCGTTTCCTTCAGGACACGCATTCCCTCATATGCGTTCCCTTCAGGACACGCATACCTCATATGCGTTTCCTTCAGGACCCGCATTTCATACTTGGAATATTTTTCGTGTTTTCTGTTAAATGTTTATCTGTGTTTTGTTTCAGGTTATCATGGCTTCTCAAACAAATACTGATCCAATGATTCAAGATGAGAATGTCGTTCTTCAGGATCCGGCTGATCAGGCATCTCATGATACACCTATGCCGTCTGTTCCGTCTGTTGGGGCTGATCTTTCTATATCTAGGCGATCTCCAAACGATGTGTTTCCTAACGTCATGTACATGCCTTATAAGCGTAACAACTACTTTGTTGACTTTGATCGCATCAAGATTCATCCTGTCATACGCACTATTCTTCGTGGACATCCGCTCTCTCAAGCTCTCTGTTCAGTTGCCGATGTTCCGGAAGTCTACGTTCAGCAAGTTTGGCACACCATCACAAAGAACGAACTGGCACGTCCTCATCGATTTGATCTCCAAATTGATCAATTTGATTCATATCTTTCTTACAAGCGTTTACGGTTGATTCTTGAGCTTCCTGAACCTACTTCTAGACCTGGAAGGACAACATATGATCAGTTTCCATCCGAAGAAGAAGTGTTTGAGGGCATCAAACGACTAGTCTATGTTGGTCCACTGAACAAGGTTGTAGACTTTGACAAGTCTAACCTTCCTCCTGTCTGGTATTCTTTATTTTCTGTCATCAACAGGTATTTAACGTCTAAACATACCGACACGGATAGTTCTAGTCTTCACTATCTTCGACTGTTCCATGCAGTAGTCTATGACCTGCATGTCGACTATACGATCATTTTCTGGACCGAGCTTTCCGAAATAGTGCAAGACAAGTTAACCAACAAGTAAAGAAATTTCATTCCTTTTATTAGGTTTCTCAAGCTGATTATTAGAAGCATGTTTCGAAGCAATCCGGCAATTCCACGAAGATTATCTTGGCCACAAGTTCAGGATACTGAGATGCTTTTTCTTCAGAAACAGAAGAAGTCTTTCACATTTTCTATGACCATTCCTTATGGTCTTATTGCCAATTATGCTGACATGACCGATCTCAGTGTCATTGATTATTGTTTAGAAAATGAATTTGCAGAGGCTGAACAGGAAAAACCTTATCATGGCACTCCAACTGATAATACTCATGAAGAGCAAGTTGAAGCAGCTACTCAGGAAATAGTTACTGCTGTAGTAACTACCATAGCGACAGATGTTGATTCTTCTGCAGTTCCACAAGACGTTGCTACTCATCATGTGGAATCTGTAATTGCTGCTATTGAAACTGAAGCCATTATTGTTACTGCTGATGTTAGAGAAGATGCTGATCCTGATGAAACTGTTATTAGAGAAAATGTTGATCTTGATGAAACTGGAGTTGCTGATGATGATGAGACAAATGCTGAGTTTTCTGATGATGGTGAAAATACGACAAGTGATTCAGATGATGGTGATGATGATGCTGATCAATCGAGCATGAAAGTGTATGAACGGAAAGTAAGAACACCGAAAGTGGTTGTTGTCCCAGAAGATGTTTCAGAAGATGATTCGGAACCTATTGATCCATCTGCTACCCATTTAAATGTTGATGAACTGGATATCTCATTTGCTCAAACATCCACTCAAGCACAGAGTCAAGCTCCTGCTTCTGTTACTGTTGATGTTACTGCTATCTCTGTTTCTGCTGAGCTTTCTATGGTTCCTGCACGTGTCTCTTCGGAGAAATTTACAACTCTGAATGAGTTAATTCGTCAGTTCTCAGAAAGGGTGGATGCTCAAAAGGAAGAACATATTAACAAGCTGAAGGCGTCTTTCAAAGGGAAAATGCCAGAGATAGATACTTCGGTTATTCCTCCAGAGATTCTTTTCCGTCGTCCTTCAGGGGTGATTCTTCGGGAACCTTCTTCTGCAGTGTCTTCATCTACATCTCAGATTGTATCTCTTCTTTTTTCGTCAATCTTCACTCAGTCTGCGGGTATTTCAATGTCTGCTCCGATTGATACTTCTTCCAGAGCTTCTATTCATGATACTCCGATTTCTGAGCTATCTGATCTTCTTTATGCGCGTCTTCTATCTATGTCTCCGCCACAACATCAAGATCGAGATTTGATCTCTCTGCTGAGGAACTTTCAGCCAACGCCGCCTCTAGTTTCTACCTCTTCTGATTCTGATCGCATTAATGCTTTATCTCATGAATTTCAAGAATTCAAATCAGAAGTTAGATCCAGTTTATCTGATCTTCGTTCTTTTATGACACAAGCTTTCTCAGATCTATCTAACAAGATTGATCATCTAGAGCAATCATGCAGGACTAAGGCTGGCCCGTCTCTTAAACGCCGACATGACCAAGATGATCCCGATCATCAAGGCCATGAGGGGGAGATGGCAAAGAGACAAAGAACATAAGGGTCTTCTAAAGCACGAGAAGTTGTTCAAGAAAAAGTGGCTGGAGATAGAGAAAAGACTGTTGATACAGTTCAAGATTGCAGTATCCAAGACTTAATGGATGTCATGATTGACAATGCTGATGTAACTGCTTTGCATAATGAATTTAATTTCTCTGAAGCAAATTTTAATAATATGCAGATTGTAGTTTATGTGGATCCAGATGTCTCAGGTAGAGCTCATGAGGTTGAAGAGTCGGAAGCAACAAATGATATGAGATCTTTCTTCGCAAACTTCATTGAGATAAATTCAGATGATGATGAAGAAGTTAGATTTGAGAAAGTTGCTCAAGTTAAAGAAGAAGATTGCAACAATATCATCATCTTATCTGATACAGAGGATGATACTGTTTTCATGGATGCATCAGATACAAAAGAGGCTGAATTGTTATATGCTGATCTTCCAAGTCAAGGTGAGATTCCAGAAGTTGATCAACCTTCGTCTACTCCAGTAACTAGTTCTGCTCCGACAACCAATATTCCGTCAAGTGCATTTGAAGTTGGTGAGTCGTCTAGAGCTCAAGCAGTTATTCCTTCTTCCGAACCGGTAATTCCTCCATCTCTTCTAGAAGAAGGAGAAGCTTTATCTAGACAGCAAAGGCAGAGAAATCTACAGCAAAGATATATGGCTTCTAGACTCAGAACTGCTTTTCTTGAAGATATCCAAAGCAACATCTTTGTTTCTAGAAGAAGGACACTCAATATATATGCCATTCTTGGAGTAGAGAAAGAATCAGAAGCTTATCAGCGTGAGTACTTAGCGTTTATCAAATGCCAGCGTAAAAAGAATAACACCGTTGCTTCTCATCATCTAATAGTTCGAGTTCTCAGTGTCACAATTTGTAAGTTTATGAACATTTGGTATCCAAATCTTGAAGTGGAAAGAAGAGACTGCAAGTGGTACATCTTTTCAGAGGCTGATTTCGTTGATCTTTCAATTGATGATGTTGAATTCCTATATGATCACTTCAGGAATCTTTATCACAGGACTCAGGATGTTTCTCAAACTCTTTATGTTCTTAAACGATTCATTCGACGACAGATCCGATTTTATCGTGTTTTTGACTTCCAGATGGCCGTCGAAAGTTTTCAGCCTGTGGTTAATCTTGAAAGACCCAACCGGAGTTTGCAGAATCTAGAATCTTATTCGTTATTCACCATTATCAAAGATCCATACGGAGTAGTTTACAAGAACAACTCAAGTGAAAAATGCTTTCTACGATTTGATGAAGTTGGATATTACTCTGATGGAACTCTAAAGGTGATCAAACTTCAGTTGGAGCATCGTATGCAAGAGGCTAAAAGAAAGTTTTTGGAAACAAGAAAAGAGTCATATATGTTTGAAAACGATGAAATTCGTCTGATCTGTAGATCTTTGGACACTATTCAAAACAGACTGAATCTTCGTTCAACTCTGCGACGATTGGAAGTGTTAGTTGGGCTGAACAGAATACGTCAACGAGAAGAACGTCAATGATCCTTCAAAGTCGCCTAGATGGTCAATGCTGTTTTTGAAGATTTTTTTTAAGACCTCGGCGCCAATGATTACTAAGGGGGAGATTGTTAGATCTGATTTTATAGTAATCATTGTATTTATTTTACTGCTTTCAGTAGTGTTATCTGTTTTGTTTGTGCCTTGGGGTATTTAAGTCCCCTTGGCTTGTTAGTTTTGTAAGAACCGTACACTGTTTGAATACAAGTTACTGTTACATTTGGAGCGCACTTTCTCTCTCTAGATTCTCTCTCTACGATCTTGTGATCTTGGCTCATCAGTTTCTTATTACGATACCATTTTCGTCCTTTTTAATCTTGAATACCCATTTTGTGTCGATTATAGATTTACCTTCTGGTCTTGGCACAAGTCTCCAGACTTTTAAAGCTTCGAACTGGTTCAACTCCTCTTGCATGGCAATCACCCAATCTGAGTCAGTTAGAGCTTCTGATACGCGAGTAGGTTCTATCTTACTCAGGAATGAGTCATGCATACACATGTTCAAAGTAGCAGACCTAGTTTGCACCAATAAAGTTGGATTGTCGATGATTTGGCTTATCGGGTGCTCTTTGGTCCATTTATGCTCCTGAGGGAGTGGATTCGATGTAGATTGATCATAATTCTCATCTAAGTATCCACTTTCAGCTTCTTCTTGTTCAGAATTTGTTGGGGGTGCAGTTGAAGTTTCTTGTACAGAAGTTTTAGTTGGGACAACTGGTTCAGTCTATTGATTATCCATCACAGTACAACCAACTGAAGTAGGAACTTCTGGTTCAATAGTTTCTTGTACATCTTCAACCGTAGAAGTATTTGTTTGAACTTGAGTTTCTGTCTGAACCGGGGGAACGAGTTCAGTTAACACTTCTGAAGTGATTGGATGTTGACATCTTGATTCTTCAGACCTGTCAATCACAACAGATTTAGGCAGTTTAGTTCCAAGAAACTCATCGTAAAAGAATTCAAACAACAAATCTAATTCAGATAAGTGAGATGTAGAAGTAGATGCTTTATCCGAATTAGTCTCTTTAACCACAGGTTCTGGACTTATCTGTCCAGAAGCTAAAACTCCTGTAAGTACGGGTTCTGAACTACTTTGTTCAGAAGCCACCTCCTCATCAAATGTAACATTAACGCTTTCAATGACAGTCTTGGACTTCGTCAGATACACCCGGTAGGAAGCATATGTTTGAGAATATCCAATGAAGATGCCTTCATCAGCTTTCGGTCCGAACTTGTTCAGGTTCTCTCTATCGTTCAATACGAAGCACCTACATCCAAAAACATGAAAATGTTTAATGCTAGGTGTACGATTGTTTATCAATGCATAAGGTGTTTTACCAAACCGGCGATGTATTATGGACCGATTCTGTGTATAGCACGCAGTCTAAACAACTTCTGCCCACAGAAACAGAGGTAGATTAGATTGACTTAGCATAGTACGAGTGACCTTGACTAGCGTTCGATTTCGTCTTTCTACTACTCCATTTTGTTCTGGAGTTCTAGCAGCAGAGAATTGATGTGTTATCCCAACCGATTCGAGATAATCTTCAACAGTTTTGTTTTTAAACTCTATGTCGTTGTCTGTTCTTAGAAGCTTGACTGGCTTTTGGAGATTTACTTGGGTAGTCTTTAAGAAACTGATGATGACTTCGGGCGTCTCATCCTTTGATCTCAGAAATTTGACCCAAGTATATCGCGAATAATCGTCCACAATAACTAAGACATATTTCTTGCCGCTTATGCTTTGCGTTGTCATTGGACCATAGAGATCCATGTGTAACAATTCCAGTGGAGAACTTGTACTTTTTCAGCCTTTGGCTTGTGAGCAACTCTCTTCATCTTTCCTTTCTCACATGGTGCGCATAGGTGTTCTTTCTCGTATTTCAGCTCAAGAAGTCCTTTGACTAGCTTACCCGTGACCAGTTTGTTTATGTAACGAAAATTCAGGTGAGAAAGCCTTTGGTGCCATATCCAACTCTGTTGCAACGAGGCTTTTGACATTAGATAAACCTGATTGTCAGTATGGACTTTTGACAAGTTAATCGTGTAGATGTTAGACTTTCTCGTACCGACCAAGAGTTCTTGACCATCTTCAGTGCATACAAAACATCTATTGGCCTTGAAATTTACCTCTAAATCTTTGTCGCAGAACTGGCCAATACTGAACACGTTATGTCCTAATCCTTCCACGTAACTTACCTTCGTAATCGTCACATTATCTTGAATCACGTCATCGTAGCCTAAAATCGGTGAAAACTATTCGTTGCTGAATCTCATATTCTTGCAAATTTTCTCTGTATAATTAGACAATAAAGCTTTCTGCCCGGTCATATGCTTGGAGCAGCCAGAATCCAAGTACCACATATGACGGGTCTGCAGAGAAATCAGGGAATAACAACTTTAGGTACCCATTTAAAAGTGGGTCCTAACGGATTAGTACAAGATTTTGGTATCCATTTGTATATGGATCCTCTGAACTTTTGAAAAACTTTTGATGTAAAAGACTTATAAGAACAAACATGATAATTTCCAAACCAATCAGCAGAATATCGGTGAGAAGTAAAATCATTCCGTCTATAATTAGATGACTTAGTAGCAGATCGAGATAATTGGAGTAATTGCTTTATTGTATATCTCTTGTAAGAAGTTACAAGGTTTTGTTTATTTGAAGCAACAATACCAACTACATTAGATATACTACTAGTCAATCTATTACAGAGAATATCAGGAATGGATTCTAATTTCTCATCAACTTTCTGTTTAGGTCGCCACTCTTTTCGTTCTTCAGGCCTTCTATTTTTCAAATCTGAAACACAGGATTTAGATTTGTTAGGAAAATCAGATTTCTGAGAATGTCTTTTCTTAAGCTTACCAGTGTTTTTCCGTTTCTGTGAGCACTGTTTCTTTTGCTTCTTACCTGACTGATAGTAATCAGTACTCACAGAAACTGGTTCACCAACATTAGTCGATGATTCACCAATTTCATATACACTTGGTAATGAATCACCATTAATAATAAAAGTAGAATGATTTGGAAGTTTAGCATTAAAGTCAAACATATCAATCTCATCAACACACCCTTCATCAGAATTTAAAAAATCATTTGCAGACGCAAATAAGTCATCAAAATCAACTTCTGAAGTTTGAGGTGCTTTAGAAGATGTTGAACACTCATTTGATTCAGTTTTAAAGACAATGTTCTTTAAAACAGTAGAAAAATACATTTTGTTCTATATTAACCAAGATTCTTTCATCAAATAAAACGTTTTCCAGCTCAATTATTTTGCTTTCTAATATGAGTGGAGGAGTGTAAATATTAGCTTTAACTGGTTTTGCAAAAGAATAGCTAGCAAAAGAATCGTTTGAAATTTTTTTTGGTTTTTCTGAATGATAACTATCATTTAGCTTTTGATAGCAAAATGGTAGTTGCATTTTCTTTAAATTCTTTCTCTTTTCATCTTCTTTTGCCTCAACCTCCTCAGATGACTTGGTAACAAATTTGGGTTTTAAATGATGATATTTACCAGCAGCAAAAAGAAAATCAAAATTATATAATGCTGGTTGTTTTCTGATGGCTTTCTTTAAGTAATGGGAGTTATCGTAATCGAGTCCCCATTTCTCTTTAAAATCAGCCTCTTCATTAGGTGTATTTAAGAAAATGGTTTGATCTGTTTGTCCTCGTGCACAAAGTTTGGCTTCCAAACCATTTACCTTTTTCTCTAAGTTCTTGTTTTCTACCTGCAAAATATGTGCTTTTAGAACACATTCTTGCTTTTCTAAATTAGACTTAGACAATTTAGACACAAAATTAGAAATATTACTTTCAAAACCATCTTTTTGCGTTTTAAAATCAGAAGCAGATTTGTTCAAAGAGTCAATAAGATCTTTGTTCCCAACAATTACCTTGTTAAGTTCAAATATCTTTTGACTTTTCTTAGCAACTCTGCTCTTTTCCTTTTTCAGTTTGGTTTGAAGATCTTGAAGTTCGATCATCATGACTTCCATTTTGCTCATAAAATCAGATTCAGAAAGATTAAGTACCTCATCAGATGTCTCTTCATCACTTTCATCAAACTTAAAAGTATCACCCATCAAGCACATGTGTGCTGTCTCTTCCTTCTCTTCTTCATCCGAATAATCCAACCAAAACTCGTCTTCAGCCATCAATGCCTTGCCAACCTCTTGCTGCTTGGCTAAGAGCATCTTGTTCTTATAGTATTTTGAGTTTCGAACTTTGGGCTTTCGACAGTCCTTGGCGTAATGATCAGTCTTTCCACAGTTGTAGCATTTGATCAGGTCATCTGTTTTCTTTATAATCATTCAGATATTTCTTCTTCTCATCTGGTTTCCTCTCCACATATCTCTTCTCCTCAAACTTCCTTCCTTTTATTCTTTCTCAGTGCTCATGATTCTTTGAACCAGAAGAAGAGTACCTATGAGAATTTGACCCCGCTTTCTTGTAAAACTTTTTCTGAAAAGCACGGGTCAATAGCAACATGGCTTGCTTGAGGTTCTCCCCGTCATCACTGTCAGAATCAGAACTAGAATCATCTGAGCTTGGGAGTACAATCTTCTTCTTCTTTTTCTTCTCTTTCTTCTCTTTTTCCTTCTGACCAGCTACCAAAGCTATGGGATCAGCAACCTTCTCAGCTTTCTTCTTCTTCTCACTCATTTTCTCTTCAACCTCTTCGTCGTTTTGTCGCAAAGTCTCATAGACTTCATGTAGAGGTATGTCACTCAAGTCCTTCATCTGTTTCATTCTGCGAGTGTGCTTTTTCCACTCGGGCTGCAGTATACTGAGCAACTTGACGTTGTTCTCGATTTGCTTCTTCTTAACCTTATTCTTTGACAACTCATTTAGAAGAAGAACAAACCGCTCATATGTATCCTCAAGGCTTTCATCCTCTTTCGTCTTAAATTCCTCGTAGTTGTTGATGCAATTCACTACTTTGATCTGGTACCCAATTTTTGAACCCATCATCATCTTTTGCAATTGATCCCACATCTTTTTGTCATTTGCTTTGTAGCTGTCTATCTTTATGTAAATCTCGTTTGGAATACTCTGAAGAAGAAGAGATCTGGCCTGCTTATCAGCTTTATAACGGCTCTTCTGTTCATCTGTGTACTGGGCAAAGTCCTTAGAAACGGTCTTTGTTTTTTTCACCCTGTCCTCGTCTCCATCCTCACTATCGGAAGACTCCTCATCAGGTATTTCCATGGTGGGTGGTACCATGGGACCTTCAGTAATAGACAACAAAATGTTCTCTCCGTTTGCGTGCCGGTCAACAAAGTCGAGAAATCTTTCATTCCACTGTTCATATTCTCCTTTGAATAGAACAGGGGGCTTTACATCAGTACCGATCGAAAGCGCGTCCTTGGAAGTCATCATGTTATTGAAAAATTCAATAAGAACTTGACACACGATCGTTAGTCCAATAGAAATCACACAAAAACACAGAATCTTGAAAGAAAATTTAGAAATGAAATATCCAAAATTCTACAAGTCTAGAATTCGCATGCAAGAGTGAATAACACAAAATTCGTATGCTACAATTCGCACGCTTACAAAATTCGCACACTTCACACAAATCAGAATTCACATGCAATAGAAATTCAGAATTCGTATAAACAGAATTCGTAAACAATATCAAATCAAAATTCGCATACACCTTTTCGCAAGATAGACACTCACAAATTCAACACTTAGAAAAATTTAAACACTTTTATGTGAAAACACAAGAATTCGTAAGATACTTACATACGAATTTTGAAGAATTCGTATACAAGACTTATGCGAAATCAACACTTAACAAAAAAAATAGAACTTTTATGCGAAAACTTGAAGAATTCGTATAATACACTTCTGCGAATTCTGAGGAATTCGCATATGAGTCTTATGCGAGTTCTGTCCTTAAAATATTTCTGAAAGCTTTTCACAAAAGAAAGGTCTGCGAATTCTGTCTTGAAATAGTTTTCTGAAAGCTTTTCGCACACACACTTATGCGAATTCTGAAAATTCACACAAAATAACTATGCGAATTCTTAGCGAATTCTTAGCTTTTCTCAACACACAGTCATGCGAATTCTATGCAATTCACACTACAGACATATGCAAATTCTATCCTTATGTTTTCAGAATAAAAAATTATGCAAAATCCTCTATGAATCTGCGAAAACCATTGAATCTGCGAGTTCTTGAGCACTCTGCGAGTTCTTTAGATCTTAAAGAAAAATACGCACTGATTCACTCAAAAACCTATCTACACTTCGAATTTCGATCTGAAACTTCAACAATTCGATCTTCTATACTTCTAGAATCGAATTCAAACAATGAATTTCGATAAAGAACACTGACTATTACAAATTGAATCAAAATACAGTGCGACTAACTCGTAAACTCGAAACACATACAAATCATCAAATTGTCCAAAATTACAGTGCAAAACTCTACGAAACCTATACAAGATCCATCTAATTACTTACTCGAACACAATTCACTCAATTACAGACTCGAATTCACACAAAAACTCAAGTTTCAATTTCTACTCTACGAACAGTGTCGAACTCTGTATTTTTCTTGATTTCAAATTGGATTTCTGCTCTGATACCAATTGATAATGTCCCAATTTAATCAAGTTCTTACTAATTCAATCACAAACAAACAAGATTATCACACAGATTAAAACTCAACCTGTTACTTTGTTTCAAATGATGAATTTGTACAAACGACTTTCTCTCTCTAACTTTCTCTTTCTACAGTCTGCGAATACAATCTTGTTACACGCTTGTTCCTACAACCAATCTAAGCTACAAGTCTAGTAAAAAGAAAAAACTAAATACACGCGCATACAAAAAGTAAACTACAACTAAGACTTTGACTTTGACTTATTGCATTTTGACTTTGACTTTGACATTGAGAGTTGACTTTCAGCTTTGACTTCTTGAACTTTGACCTTCATCTTTATATGATCTTGCATCCAACATATTTATGCTCTAACAAATGTTCATATATGAATTTTTTTCCCACAATAATTGTTCTAATCAAGATTAACAACAACAAATTCAACTCAAATCGTCATATGTCATTGATCTCAATTTCACAATTTACAATTTGTATACAGAATGCTCTCTCTCTACTTTCTCTCTCTAAGATTCTCTATGTATGCGTTCTCTCTTTTTGTCATATGTGTCTTAGAACCACACCAGAACCACCACAAACAAGAGAAAACAACACCTATTTATACCTCCTACCAATTACAAGACAAAACTAGAAAACACAATAACTTTGACTTGACTTATTACCAAGACTTTGACTTAAGCAATAAGAGGCTTTGACTTGAGCATTGACTTTGACTTTCATCTCTATGATCTTGGATACAACATATTTGTGCACTAACAATCTCCCCCTTTGGATTCAAGATCATCTTCAAAAAGAATAAGCATTGAAGCTCCCCCTTTGGATTTAAATTAAACTTCAACAATCACGAACAATTTTCTTCTTTGAGTTTCTGACAAATAATTTTCCTTTGAAAGTCAATCTCCCCCTTTTTAATTAATCTGTTAAAAAACAATCTTTCCTTTTTTTGAACTGCCTTCAGATCTTCTGTAATCTCCTTCAAAGTCTGTGAATATCTTTTGCAAGAATCTTTAACAATCTCCCCCAAGGTAATAAAACCTCTTCCAGACTTCAGAAAAGAAATTATCTTTAGATTTAACTCATTTTCCTCAGCAAACAAACTTCAAAGAAAATTTCAGCAAATATCAGCAAACTTTCCGAATTCTTTGAACTTTCTCTTTCAAACTTTGTACAATCTCCCCATAACAAATACTAGCTGTTCTCCAAATCATATTTCTTAAAATAACTTCTCCATCATATTCTGAATTTGACCTTTGACAGAACTTTCATTTCTTGAAATTAGTTCTCCTATAGATCATTTCTTGACTATCTCTCCCAATCCAACATTTCTTGATCATGTCTCCCTTTGATACGACATGTTAGGATCAAGCGCTTACTACTACGCCAAAAGCAATTGCTGATAGAGAAGACGCAACTTTATTTCCTTATAGCGTAGCAGCCAACGCCACGTTTTGATTTAGGAAGATGCTGGTCAATGACCCAACAATCCCCCCCAACATCTGCCAGCATTAACATGATCTTCGCTAGAAGTCAATGGATGCATAGCATGCCTTTGGCATTTAAATGCACTCCATGGGATTCAAACCCATGACCTGCTCTGATACCATATGTTTGTCCCACAATAATTGTTCTAATCAAGATTAACAACTACAAATTCAACTCAAATCGTCATATGTCAATGATTTCAATTTCACAGTTTACAATTCGTATACAGAATGCTCTCTCTCTACTTTCTCTCTCTAAGATTCTCTCAAAGTATGCGTCTAAGTTTTTCCTTTCTTAGAACCACCACCATAAAAAGAAACTATTTATACTTCTAACACTTACAAAGACAAAACTAAAAAACACAATGACTTTGACTTGACTTATTACAAAGACTTTGACTTAAGCAATAAGAGGCTTTGACTTGAGAATTGACTTTGACTTTCATCTCCATGATATTGGATCCAACATATTTGTGCAATAACAATCTCCCCCTTTGGATTCAAGATCATCTTCAAAAAGAATAAGCATTGAAGCCCCCCCCCCCCATTGGATTCAAATTAAACTTCAGCAATCACAGAACAATTTTCTTCTTTGAGTTTCTGACAAATAATTTTCCTTTGAAAGTCAATCTTCCCCTTTGAATTAATCTGTTCAAAAACAATCTTTCCTTCCTTTGAATTGTTTTCAGTCTTTTGTAATCTCCTCCTATAGCAATCGTAAATTCGTTGGGTCATTTGTTTATTTGTATAAAAATGGTGTAAATAAAGGAAAATAAGAAGTTGGAGGACCTTCTAGGGAAATATGGCCATTTAGGACCTAAAACCCTAGGCTATTATTCATCTTGGGGAAATATCCTGGTGTGTTTGTATGTGAGGCGTCTGAGAAAAAGAAAGTGAGCAGATTGAAGCTTATTTTGGGGAAGGATTGAGTCTTGAAAGAGAAATCTAATCAAGGTGTTGTCTAAGAAAATTTCGTCTTCATGAGGTAAGTAATCTAACCATTTATATTTCGTTTTAGAAATTTTAATCTTAGAAGAGAAAATCCAGTGTAAAACCCACTGGGAAGATAATAGGGTTGAAATCTGTTAGGACTGAAAGTCCTATGTGTTGAAAGTGGAATAAAGTATTTATAAGGGTGCATAATGTAATTCATTAATAGTTGATTAATTAGATGGGCCCAAGCCCATAAGCCCATTAGGCCTGCGCGCCTAAGTATTTAAAGTTATTTTTTAGTTCATTTGTGAGGGTTAGAAAGAAGAGTCTCATTATTTTTACAAACAACTAGCTTATAGGTTTACTCTCTCTGATCAGAAATCCTTTCTGTAAACCTGTAACCCTTTGATTCAATATCAATCATATGACTAGTTGCAGTGACTCATATTCTGTTCATCTTTGATATAACTTGCTGCTGATTGCACTGTATTGGGATCTACAATTGGTATCAGAGCAAAGAGACTAAAGGTTTGATCCAGAAAAAGGTTTGTCTAAAATCCCTAATCGTTTATCTGATTTAATCTGCTATATTTTTGTTCGATCTGGGTTAGTTTTTTTTTATCGATTATTGTATCTGCTTGATTTCGATCCATTTTTTTTGTTATCTGAAGAGTTTTTGTTATCGATCGAAGGATTCTGAAATTTCAAAAGTTTTTTTTATCGGTCGAAGGTTTCAAAGGTTATCATTCTGATTGTTTTGTTTTTTCTGGAAAAGTTGTTTATCGGTCGCTTGAATATATCTGGGTTGTTTATCGGTCTGTTTGGTTTATATGCATAATTGTTTGAATCTGCTTAGTTAATCCTCGAATTTGATTTCTGGATTTGATTACGATTAAATCCCAGAATTCATCGTGTTCTTCGGTGTTCTTCGACTTTATCGACCCTATCTGTTAATCTGTTATATGACCGATAGACATCATTCGACCAGGAAGTTGTAATTCCCGGTCATTGTGTTCGACCGGTACCCTGCTTTACCGGTCCTTCTGTTTGACCGATATAAGTATTGTCCTTTGACCGGTACATTGTGTTTATCGGTCATTTGGATTCGACCGATAGTCTGTCTATACCGGTCCTTTGGTTCGACCGGTACGTTGTCAATACCGGTCCTTTGCTCGACCGGTACGTTGTCTATACCGGTCCTTTGGTTCGACCGGTACGTTGTCAATACCCGTCCTTTGCTCGACCGGTATGTTGTCTATATCAGTCTTTTGCTTGACCGATACTTAGTTCGATCGGTACCCTGAGTATCGGTCTTTGTCCTTTGACCGGTAAGTTGTTAATACCGGTCCTTTTGGTTCGACCGATACATTGTATTTACCGGTCATTGTGTTTGACCGGGACTTTGTTTTACCGGTCCTTTTGTTCGACCGGTATATTGCTTATACCGGTCATTTGCTTGACCGATACCCTTGCTCGACCGGGTTAAAAAAAAAAAAAAAAGGTCAATTTTTTTTTGTCTCATGATCATTTTGCAGTGCAGTTCTCTTAGCCCCCGTACTTCAAGGTTTCAGTAGTTTGTCATTAGTGACCTTAAACTTTCAAGTTTCACACTTTGTCACTTTTGGTCCCTGCACTTTCAAGTTTCATCTCTTATCAAGTTCAGTCCCTGGATATCGAGCCTTTCAAAGCCGGATCGAATTACATTCTATTCGGATCGATCAAAATGGTGTACACACCAAGTCTGCGGTCCAAAAGAGATTATGAACGGTGGAAAGCTGATTTTCTGTCTTGTGTAGATGAACATGAGGTGGGTCCCTACATCAGATTATCTTTGACGAAAGGAGAAATGCAATCCCAAATTCAGACAGAAGCTTCTCCTGTGGAAAAGGAGAAAAGAGAAAGGGCTAACAATATAGCTCGAAATTATATGACTGATAGTATTACTTGTGAATTTTTTCGTGACATTTTTAGTGAACTTGTTGATCAAATAAATACCTACAAAATGACAGGAAAAGAGTTGTGGGATTGTACTGAATGGTTGGTGTTAGGGCCAAATGAGATTTTAAAAGGAAGAAAATTGGAAGCTGAGAACTCTGAGCTAAAAGGAAAGATTTCTATTTTGGAAGCTAAACCTCAGCAACCAGTCTCCGCTGAAAGCTATGAGGAAAAGATCTCTGATCTGAAAGATGTAAATGCAGAACTTCAAAAGCGTTTATTTGATTTGGAGCAACTGCTTGCTAAACACAAATCTGATTTTGAGACTAAAGAGAAATCTTTCGCAAAGAAGTTCTCAGAATTCTCGAGAAAATGTGCTGATGAGAAGAAGGAAGTGGAGCTGAAATGCATAAAACTTTCTCAGCAAGTTTCTGATTTTCAGAAAGTAATCATTCTTGAAAGAGAGAAGTTTGCCAAAGAGAAGAAGGCCATTGAACAAAAGAATGTGGGATTCTTCAAAAAAAATATCCGGCCAAAGAAATGATGCTGAGAAGGGATTTGAAGAAGAAAGAAGCTTGTTTGAGACTGAGATCAAAAAGCTTACTGCCAAGTTATCTGAACTATCTGAGAAAACACTAGAAGAGTAGAAAACGAAGTCTGAGTTCACGAAGAAGATTGACCTGCTTGTTCAAGAAAGAGACAACTTCGCTTCAACGATTAAAGTGCTTGAAAAGTTTGTATCAAGTTCAAATCAGAAACCTGTCTCGTCACAAAGGTCAGCTAAATCTTTTGATCAGATTCGTAAGACTAACCTTTTCTATGATAGAAATATAGATGGTTCAGGTACACGTCCTAGAAGAAGGATATACAAAGATGAGGAACTGGTCTGGAAGAACAAACCAGTTGAAGATGAGCTGAAAGAAAGAGAATCATGTGTACATGCGTCTAATGCCAAGAAGAACAAAGCGAGTAAAGGTAAACCTGATCATATCTACTCGAGAGATCAATTACTCAGGTTGTCAGGTAAGAAATACCATTGTTCTTATTGTCGTACACATGATCATATTCACAAAATCAGTGATCATTTCTGGTATGGTTCTTATTCTATATCCCCCACAAGAACTGCAACTAACATTCGAGGACCCAAATACCAGTGGGTACCAAAGCCAAAAACTGATTCTTTGTTGCAGGCACCTACTGTCAAGGGGGAGTAGAAGAACTATGGCTTCTAAGTAAATCAACTTAGAACCCGGACTTCAACGAAGTTTGGCTTCTGATCACATGACAGATCAGGACCCGTTCTTTAACGTTTAGACCTGAATATTTTGCAAATATCCAGGGGAGCTTAAAATAAATAAATATTTCTATCATGATTTGAG
The DNA here is from genome assembly GCA_954870635.1 of Arctium minus. NCBI lineage: Eukaryota > Viridiplantae > Streptophyta > Magnoliopsida > Asterales > Asteraceae > Arctium > Arctium minus. The sequence continues at coordinate 35,144,158 of OX941080.1, read as the reverse complement.
GGGGAGCTTAAAAGTAAGTATCTTCTAACTCTAGATCTCTGATTGTTTGGAAGACGAACAACTTTCCAGCATGAAAAACAGTTTCTGAAATGTTCAAACCACTTCTGATTTTCAAAAGGTTTCATGAATCTAGAAGTGTGAATTTAAATGTTTTTCACTTTTTGCGCATTAATGTTTAACTGACTGTGTGTTTCTAAAGATCAATACTTGCGTATTATCTTATTCTTATACTGTAACATATTCACACACACAGGTTCAATACTTCATTTGTATTTGTTATTACCATGTCTCATAGCAAAACAATTTTTCGATGGTAATACCCCCGTTTGATATTCAATGTTGTTGAGCATCTATCATTATTCGAAATTTGTGCTTTCATTGCTAAATTGTTTATATTTGTTCATATAAACATAATATCCAATTCTTTGATACCCTAACCAGTTTAGTTGATCTGATTGGTACATTGTCAGTTTTTCAAAGACCAATTGCTCAAATCTCTCGAGCATAATTTTTTTGACAGTGTTATCTTATTTGAGCTTAAATGTTCAAGTTAAACTGTTGAGCATACATTCTTTATAGGAATTACATTGGTTTTGTGTGAGAACTTAAACAGAACTTCCATGGATTCACGTTAACCAGTGTTTCCTACCCCGGAAGTTATCCTTGAGTGATTGAGGGGTGAGGGGTCATAAATCAAAGAGTGGGGGATATAACTCATCTGGTTGAGTTTTTCTCATTGTGTGGAGCGAAAAAAATGAAAAAGAGAGTTTGGTTAGAAGTGAGCTTTAATGTTAAAAAGAAAGAGGGTGTGAGAACAGAGTTAAAAGAATATCAGAACTCTGCACCAACCACTTTCTGAGTCGGGCAGCCACATATTCTGATTGGTTCACATTCTTTGGTGACCATCATTGAAACAGGCAGTGAGCCCATGTCAACTCTTGCTATAACCCCACCAACCACTCGTTTCTTTCTTAACAAAGAAATGTTTCATTTTCTTTGGGGACGCAACATATCTGATATCTAGTCTTCAATAGGAAGATTTAGATATTGAAAAAGAAGGAAAGTTGCCCCACCTTCGCACCTCTTTCATGCACATTGAGTCCGTGTAATATCTGTTGATGTCTCAACAGTTTACACAAGTTGAGCCTGATCAAGCTAAGTAGCTTCAATCATTCATACACTTGCACAAGCACACAAGAAATAAGTTTTCTTGTCATAACATTCATAGAAATTCCTTTGTGGTTTTTTCGATGATTGAATGGAAGCCCTGGGGGAGTGAACATCACAAAAGCTCCTTTCCAATGTACATCTGTTGTACAAAGTGGCTTCGTGCTACTTACAGGCATACTATCTGTATCATTTGTTGATTCAGGTTCACAATCCCTATTATATCTGAATTTGAAAAGATTCGGATATATACATTTCATGAATTGACGGATACTCAGATCACAGGTGGGAGAATGTCAAATTATCATAAAGGGGAGATCAAAGAAAGTGTTGAAATTGAAGAAGTTTTGATGATCATGATGCTCACAATCATCAAAAAGGGGGAGAAACAGTTCAATTTCAATGTCTAGAGATCAAAGAGATGAAGATGATGTTTCATTTTTTCAAAGATGAAAGTTTTTCAAATATTTTATTTCTTCTATCCCGTATCATGTGGTGTCTGCTAAAAGTTTGTTTATCATTCCTCCTACGAGCTGATTGAAACAAGTTCTTGAGATGAAAGCCTATTCAACTCGCGGTTCAAAGACAGATTCTTTGTTTTAAACTGAAGATGCATCGTGGAATATCAAGTAACTCTCACATTATTTTTCTTGTATGCTGATCCGATATGATTGAGTTTTTACAGTTGAAAGCTGCTTGATAGTGCATTCAGTCGAGGCTATTGTACATTGAATCTGGTTTCAAAGTTGAAAATATGAAGACCAAGAGCTTAATTCAAGGGGGAGCGTGGAAAGACATGAAGTCAAGCAACTTTAAAGTTCTTCAACGATTCAAGAGGGAAAGAAGATCAAGGCCTGAAGTTTTTCAAGTTGTTAAATGCTTTATTCAACTTTAGGGGGAGATTGTTAGGACTGAAAGTCCTATGTGTTGAAAGTGGAATAAAGTATTTATAAGGGTGCATAATGTAATTCATTAATAGTTGATTAATTAGATGGGCCCAAGCCCATAAGCCCATTAGGCCTGCGTGCCTAAGTATTTAAAGTTATTTTTTAGTTCATTTGTGAGGGTTAGAAAGAAGAGTCTCATTATTTTTACAAACAACTAGCTTATAGGTTTACTCTCTCTGATCAGAAATCCTTTCTGTAAACCTGTAACCCTTTGATTCAATATCAATCATATGACTAGTTGCAGTGACTCATATTCTGTTCATCTTTGATATAACTTGCTGATGATTGCACTGTACTGGGATCTAGAAAATCCTATTAGGGAACTAAAGAAATGTTTGGATTAATTGTTGATGAGAGTTTGTTGAGGGAAAATCACGATTTAGAAGGTTGAAATCGGACTTTAAGCTTGGAAGAAATCGAGGGGTTTCATACTCGATTATCGCCGCTGTTTCCACGTAGGTTTGGGTGTGTCCACGCCCGGTCCGGTCGACTGGGGTTCCTTCATCCGGGGTCTCCCGGTAGGTTTCTGACCAGGGTCGCCGGTGAGTTTATGACCGGGGCCGCCCGGTGGTTTGTTGACCGGGGTCGCCCAGTGGTGTGTTGACCGGGACTGTCCGGGGGGGTTTGGTGACTGGGACCGCCCGAGGTCCTTCGACCGGCGTCTCCCAGGGAGCCTTCGACCGGGTATTCTTGAGAGACTCCATTCAAGTCAGTGTCGTAGTCTTAGTGGGTTCATAAACATTATCTGAAATTATAATTTCCTATTATATTGGATTGGAATGTAGGGGTTCGATTCATCTGAGACTAGTCGTCTGCATTGTGTTAAGTATCATCCAACAGGTGAGTTCCCTTATCTTCAAAATATGTATATATCTTTAAACTGAAAATGGATTTACTTTACATTGTCTATTTTGATTATCGTTAACCCTCTGAGAAAATCATATTCTTGAATACCGCTGTGAGAGGTTTGTTATATAAAGCTTTACTTTTATTTCACTTGCGTGTTCAAGATTTATGTTGATGTGACAAATTGAATGGGTGGTTGGCCATAGCTACATATAACCATCGGGGATGGTTGAACCGTGTGTTTGGAATCTGTTTCCCTACACACGGGAACGACATTGACTAGGGGGCCGTATGGGGATCTACTAGGGTCCCCGAGGACGAGTAGTCCTGATTCTTGAGGATGGATTTCGGTGTGGATTTAGTCATTTCTTGTGACTCAAGTTGTAAGTCTAATTTTGTTAAATCGTATATGTTTTATTTTTACTAAAAAAATGGACGAGGCTGGGAATTCACTAGACCTTCCGGTCTAATCCTCGTTTCCACATTTCTTAAAACCCATTTTCAGGTAACAGGGTCGCTACCAGATCTTCTAAAGGGAAGGAGAAATGTTAAGATCTAGGAAGTCAGAGAGCGGAGCCTTAGTAGCGGCGTAGACACAAATTTTATTTTTCTTAGTCTCTTGGTTGTGATAGAAATGTTGATGTTTGGGACTTATTAATCCTTTCTTTCTGAAATTGGGACCTAAATTTGGGAGTTTACTCTTACTTAAATTGTTATGTTGAATTTTGGGTTGTTACAATTGGTATCAGAGCCAGAGTTTAAGCGATTTAGGTGCCCTTTTGGACCTAAACTTAAACTATAGGTGGGACACAACCGAGAAATAGATTGTCGTAGGATTGCCACTATATGGATGTATGTAATGAGAGATAGTGGCTAACATGTATGGTAAATTTGGGATTACACCTAGCCAATGTAATTGCAAATTTACAGGTACATGTGCGTGTCTACGAATCTTGTTGCATATAGGTCTGTTAAATTAAAGTCTATCCTTGTGTTGTTTCAGTTGTCGTCATGTTGGATCAAGCTTTGCGAAGTAGGGCAGTGCCAGCAGGGGAGAATCTGTCGGTAAGTGGGGTTCGTGTTGAAATACCGAGGGGTCCCACTAGGCAACTGACAGCTCGAGGAAGGGGCCGTGTCCGTGGGCGTAGACCGGTGAGAACCACCAGGAAGGCTATGACTCAAGTCGAGGGAAGTACTGTTGGGAATCGGGGAGGAGCCAATACGCGGACCACTCGTAGAGCAAGAAGTGTTGAGATTCTAGTGGATAGGGAAACCTCGCATCAGGAAAGCTCGACAACTGCAAGGGGGCAGGGAGCTGCAAGGGCTCGTGGTCGGGGCCGAAATCAAGCCTTTGTGACTCACAAAACTTTTGCTACAAAAAAGGGGAAGCTTCAAGAGACCCTGCAAGCATTACTGGCTCATCAGGAGAAGACAACCTCAGGAAGCAGAGACAAGAGCGAGAGCAGAGAAGTTACAGAACTGTCAAGTCCACCGGTAACTGAAGTGGGAGGTCATTCTCCATCAGTGATCGTGACGACAACCAAAATAATGGTAAAATGGTGTAGTTACAAGGAGTTTGCAACATGCAAACCTCCTACTTACAAAGGGGAGTGTGACCTAGTTCTGGTGATGAAATGGATCAAAGAGATGGAGCTAGTATTTGCTACCAGTAAGTGTGAAGGAAGACAAGGTGACGTATGCCTTATCCATGCTGAGGTCTGAAGCCACCTTATGGTGGGATGCAGAAACTGGTGGATTAGGAGCGGCTGCAGCAGAGGGTATGTCGTGGGGAACTTTCGTGGGAAAATTCAAGGCACAATTCTGCCCTCTGGCGGCAGTGAAGAGGTTACAGGAGGAATTTTTGGGTCTGGAACAAAAGGATATGTCTTTAAGAGAGTACACCACTAAATTCATTGAGAAGTATCGTTTTGCCGGATCATATCTGGCAGACGAGGAGAGTCGAGTGGAACGCTATATTTTTGGGTTGAGGAGCAGTTTGCGGGAGTGGGTTTATGCAAGAGAACCAACTACCTTTCAGGATGTCATGCATGCGGCTGAAATGACATAGAAGGAAAAGAACCGCCAGATGACGGATAGGGTTGGTGACAAGAGAAAATGGGATGGACCGACAACAGACCCGAGAAAGGGAAAGAGTTCCAGGACAGAACAGAGAGGGGGTCGGGGGTTTGGAGAGAAGCCTTGCGGAAAGTGTCACCGGGTACATCGGGGAGAATGTGGTTCAAAGGAAAGATCTTGTTTTCAATGTGGGATGCCGGGGCACATGTATAGGGATTTCCCGAACAAGAAATCTTGTTATCAGTGTGGGTCGCCAGATCACCTTTAGACGGATTGCCCACAAGTCAAGCGGGGTGGAACTGTTCAAACCGGAGATCATGGGGGAGGAAGAAAATAGGAGAAGAAATGGGAACTGACTCGTCCAAAAGGGAGGGCCTTTAACATGACAGTGATAGAGGCGGAGGAGGTTCCAGATGTAGTCGTAGGTATGTTTTTGGTGAACTCTACTTGTGCTAGAGTATTGTTTGACTCAGGGGAGACTTGATCTTTTATATCTTCCGCGTTTGCTCGGAGTTTGGGATTAAAGCCTAACGTTTGGGGCGGATGTTTGAGGTATAAAACGCCGATGTAAATCAAGTATCGATTTGGGAGGTGTTCGAGGGGTGTGTGATAGACATCGAGGGGAGCTTAGTACCAGTGGTGCTATACCCTATGGCGATGAGAGAGTTTGATGTGGTTCTTGGGATGGATTGGTTGGCTAGAAATGATACTAGTATTGTCTGTAATAAGAAAATGATTCATATGGTGTTGCCGGGGAAAGGGATAGTAGTGATTTATGGAAATAGACGAGATAGGGGTTCTAGTTTAATTTCCATGATGAAAGCAAATAAGAGTTTGAGGAAAGGATGTCGGGGATTCTTGGCGTACGTTGTAGATGCTAAAAAAGAGAAGTGTGGAGTGGAAGAGGTGCGGGTAGTAAGCGAGTACCCGGAAGTATTTACGAAGGATTTGATAGATCTACCCCCTAATCGTCAAGTCAAATTTCGGATCGATCTGGTGCCTGGTGCCGCTCCGATTGTGCGTGCACCATACAGATTGGCACCCTCAGAGATGAAATAAATGATGTCACAATTGTAAGAATTGCTGGACAAGGGATTTATTAGGCCTAGCACTTCTCCCTGGGGAGCGTCGGTCCTCTTTGTGAAAAAGAAGGACGGATCTATGTGAATGTGCATAGATTACAGGGAGCTCAACAAGTTGACGATCAAGAATAAGTATCCGATTCCAAGGATAGACGACTTATTCGATCAGCTTCAGGGAGCCAGTTTCTTCTCCAAGATCGATTTAAGGTCGAGATATCATCAACTCAAGGTGAAGGAAGAAGATATACCGAAAACAACCTTCCGTACAAGATATGGACATTACGAATTTCTTGTAATGCCATTCGGGTTGACCAACGCTCCTGCAACTTTCATGGATATGATGAATAGGGTGTGTCAACCGTACATAGACAAGTTCATGATCGTGTTCATCGACGACATCTTAGTGTACTCAAAGACTGAGAGGGAGCACGAAGAACATTTGCGAACAGTTTTGGAGTTGTTGAGAAGAGAGAGGCTTTACGCGAAATTCTCGAAGTGCGAATTTTGGTTGCGAGAAGTGCAGTTCCTTGGGCATATCGCAACTAGGAGGCGCCGAAGACCGTCAGAAGTTTGAAGTTTCTTAGGGTTAGCAGGGTATTACCGGAAGTTCATCAAAGATTTCTCTCGAATAGCCACTCCACTGACTTCGTTGACAAAGAAGAATGTAAAGTTTGCTTGGAAGGAAGCTCAGAGGGAGGCCTTTCAGAAACTTAAGGATATGTTGAGTAGCGCTCCAATCTTGGCCTTGCCGGACGGCATGGAAGACTTCGTAGTGTATAGCGATGCGTCTAGACTGGGCCTGGGATGTGTTCTTATGCAGCGGGGGAAAGTAATTGCTTACGCATCACGCCAGTTGAAGGATCCCGAATCGTGATACCCTACCCACGATTTAGAATTGGCCGCTTTGGTATTTACGCTAAAAATTTGGAGACATTACCTTTATGGGACACAGTGTCAGATCATCATGGATCACAAAAGCCTATGCCATTTGTTTGACCAGAAGGGGCTGAATATGCGTCAACCAAGATGGATGGAGTTACTAACTGATTATGACTATAAGATCGAATATCATCCCGGAAAGGCCAACGTAGTAGCAGATGCTCTGAATCGAAAGGAAAGAAGCGAAAACCTAATGATGATAGCTTCGAGAGTTGAGGTGACTCCAACTTTATTGGAGGAAATTAAAAGGTTCCAAGTGGAAGCCCTGAAGCCTAAGAATCTTAAAGCTGAGAGAGTAGTAGGCCTTACAGGTTCGTTAGTAGAGGACAATCGGGGACTGAAGTGCTACAGCGGGAGGATTTGGGTTCCGAGACTTGGGGATTTGAGGATGGTCATCCTAGCGGAAGCTCATAAGTTGAAATATTTGATTCACCCGGGAACGAACAAGATGTACGGAGATCTGAGGCTAGTCTATTGGTGGCCGGGATTGAAGAAAGACATAGCTCATTACGTGGAAAGGTGCCTGACGTGCCTGCAAGTGAAAATGGAGCACCAGCGACCGTACAGAAAACTTCAATCGTTAGATATTCCTGTCTGGAAATGGGAACAAATCACGATAGACTTTGTGACTAAGTTGTCTAGAACCCCGAAAGGTTACGACGCGATTTGGGTCAACGTGGATCGGCTTACCAAATTGGCGCATTTCTTGCCTATCAAGGAAACCTACTCCATGGAAAGACTCGCGAAGTTGTATATAGATGAGATTGTCGTCCGCCATGGTGTGCCTTTGTCGATTGTGTCCGACCGGGATAGTCAATTCTCTTCAGCTTTTTGGAAGAGTTTCCAGCGGGAGATGGGGAAAAAATCAAGATGAGCACAACGTATCACCCGCAAACCGACGGTTAGAGCGAGCGAACTATTCAGACCCTGGAAGATATGTTGAGGGCATGCGTCTTGGATTTCCAAGGTTCATGGGAAAACCATTTACCCTTAATCAAGTTTGCTTACAATAATAGCTATCATGAGAGCATCAAAGCTGCTCCCTATGAGATGCTTTATGGTAGGAAGTGTAGAATCCCCTTGTGTTGGAATGAGGTTGGAGAAAGGCAGCTGGCTGGACCAGAGTTAGTGTAGCGGACGGCGGATAAAATTGTTCAAGTGCGAGAGACACCGTCAAAAGAGTTACGCGGACAAACGTCGAAAAGACATAGAATTCCAAATTGGCGATAGAGTAATGTTGAAGGTATCACCTTGGAAAGGTGTAATCCTCTTTGGGAAGAAAGGGAAGTTAAGCCCATGATTTATTGGACCGTTCAAAATTATTGAACGTGTCGGAGCAGTGGCGTATAAGTTGGATTTACCCGAAGAACTGAAAGGTATCCACAACACTTTTCATGTCTCCGACCTAAAAAAGTGTCTAGCAGATGTTGAGTTGGCAGTGCCTTTACAAGACATACGGGTGGATGAGAAGTTGAACTTAGTCGAAGAACCGGAGACTATTATGGATAGTAAGGTTAAACGACTAAGGATAAAGGACATTAACCTAGTGAAAGTTCAATGGAGGTTTCATAAAGGGCGGGAAGCGACGTGGGAGTTAGAATAAGATATGATGTCCAAATATCCGTACCTTTTAGACAAGGAAATTCCGAGGACGGAATTCTTCTAAAGGGGGGAGTGTTGTAACAATCGTAAATTCGTTGGGTCATTTGTTTATTTGTATAAAAATGGTGTAAATAAAGGAAGATAAGAAGTTGGAGGACCTTTTAGGGAAATATGGCCATTTAGGACCTAAAACCCTAGGCTACTATTCATCTTGGGGAAATATCCTGGTGTTTGTATGTGCGGCGTCTAAGGAAAAGAAAGAGAGCAAATTGAAGCTTATTTTGGGGAAGGATTGAGTCTTGAAAGAGAAAGCTAATCAAGGTGCTGTCTAAGAGAAATTCGTCTTCACAAGGTAAGTAATCTAACCATTTATATTTCGTTTTGGAAATTTTAATCTTAGAAGAGAAACTCCCTGTGTAAAATCCCACTGGGAAGATAATAGGGTTGAAATCCTATTGGGGAAGCTAAGAAATGTTTGGATTAATTGTTGATGAGAGTTTATTGAGGGAAAATCACGATTTAGAAGGTTGAAATTGGACTTTAAGCTAGGAAGAAATCGAGGGGTTGCGTACTCAATTATCGCCGTTGTTTCCTCGTAGGTTTGGGTGTCGCCCACGCTCGATCCGGTCGACCGAGCTTCCTTCATCCGGGGTCGCCCGGTGGTCTGTTGACCGGGGTCGCCCGACGGTGTATTGACCGGGACCGCCCAGGGGGGGTTTGGTGACCGGGACCGCCCGAGGTCCTTCGACCGGGTGTTCTTGAGAGACTCCATTCCAGTCAGTGTTGTAGTCTTAGTGGGTTCATAAACATTATCAGAAATTATAATTTCCTATTATATTGGATTGGAATGTTGGGGTTCGATTCATCTGAGACTAGTCGTCTGCATTGTGTCAAGTATCATCCAACAGGTGAGTTCCCTTATCTTCAAAATATGTATATATCTTTAAACTGAAAATGGATTTACTTTACATAGTCCATTATGATTATCGTTAACCCTTTGAGAAAATAATATTCTTGAATACCGCTATGAGAGGTTTGTTATATAAAGCTTTACTTTTATTTCACTTGCGTGTTCGAGATTCATGTTGATGTGACAAATTAAATGGGTGGTTGTCCATGGCTACATATAACCATTGGGGATGGTTAAATCGTGTGTTTGGAATCTGTTTGCCTACACACGGGAACGACATCGACTAGGGGGCCGTATGGGGTTCTACTGGGGGCCCCGAGGACGAGTAGTCCTGATTCTTGAGGATGGATTTCGGTGTGGATTCAGTCATTTCTTGTGACTCAAGTTGTGAGTCAAATTTTGTTAAATCGTATATGTTTTCTTTTTACTATAAAAATGGACGAGGCTGGGAATTCACTAGACCTTCCGGTCTAATCCTCGTTTCCACCTTTCTTAAAACCCATTTTCAGGTAACAGGGTCGCTACCGGATCTTCTAAAGGGAAGGATAAATGTTAAGAGCTAGGAAGTCGGAGAGCGGAGCCTTAGTAGCGGCGTAGACACAAATTTTATTTTTTTTAGTCTCTCGGTTGTGATAGAAATGTTGATGTTTGGGACTTGTTAATCCTTTCTTTCTGAAACTTTCTATTGGGACACGAATTTGGGAGTTTACTCTTACTTAAATTGTTATGTTGAATTTTGGGTTGTTACACCTCCAAAGTCTGTGAATATCTTTTGCAAGAATCTTTAACAATCTCACAATCTAGGTTTTACACCCAAAACTTGAATCTCCTTTGATGAAGGCTTGAAATCTCTAAGCAATCTCCCTAGATATTAGACCCAACACATCCAGAAGGTTTCCTTCACCGCACAAGTCATCAAAATCACACTCAAGTTGAAGGATGAATGGGAAAATGATGAAACCATCAAACCTTAGCTTAACATTGAGAGAGATGAGGAACTTACCACCACAAAATACTCTTGTATCTTCCAATAGACATAAAATATCTTGATATATCCTTGAATGTCTCTCAAAAACGAAACCATAGCAACTTAAATCACCAAAAACGGGGTTGAGATGCAAAAGTTATGAAGAAATGAAGATTAAGGGCTAAAAATCCAGTTTTATGCTCGACAGGGCTTCACGCGGGTTTCCACGCGGCTAAACCCGTGCCAAAACCCGCCTGCATGCCCCAAAGTCGCGCAGGTGATCCAAAGTCGCACCAAACACTACTCGCCTGTTTTTTTTTTCATTTTTCTTGCCCGATCACTGTTTTGGTCATAACTTCTTCGTTTTAGCTCCGATTTTGCTCTGGAAAGAACCGTTGGACTCATAAATGTATACTTCATACAACAAGACTATAAAATCTAGGATTCAAGTACAAAATATTATTTCTTATTTTCCCCTTAAAATACCAATTTCTGTATTAATTTGAAATTATATCTTCATAAAAATCAGGGTGTTACATTAGACCCTATCTGAATTAGAGGTTTTTGGGCATGAAAAAGGAATATTTCTGAGTGTTCCACAACCTAGGCGACAACGCCCGACGACTGTGACAAGAGTCACTATCGCCAAGGAAAAGTCGCGGAGTAGGGGAGACCCACGGTACACCCGGGGCGACAGTGCCCGATGATTATGCCAGTGTCACTGTCGCAAGACAAAGTCGTGGGCCTTGTACCGCGGGTAGTGGGAAGCGGGCAACAGTGTCGCGTGACTATGTCAAGGGTATAGTCGCCGGTCACAGTCGCGGTCGGGGATGGGCTGGGTATTAAATGCCTAGTTCGACCATTTTTGATCATTTATCACCACATTCAATTTCAGATCCGGTTTCTTCTCACTTTTGGGCGATTCTTCACCTACCAAACTTTCCTCCTCATTGATTTCAAGCTTAAGCCTCTAAAATCATCCACAAGATCTCATCTAGGGTCTTTTATCACCTCAAGAGAAGTAGCTAAGGTCTTGGGTCAAGCTAGAGTGTCATCCTCCTACAATCATTTGGTGGTTCCTAGGTTTTAGTCAAACCTAGTATTGTAAGTCATTCTACAAACCCTCATTTATATACATGTTATAAATGTCATAAAAACACTTATCTCAAAATAGTACATTTTCTTCTCATTTTGTGGTTTTGGAAATCTAGGTCAAAAACTAGGGTTTTGGCCACACTTGATATTTTGATAAAATGTTAGTGAAGGATGGTTTTGTTTATTTAAATGATAGTTTCTTCTTGAATTTGATAGATTTTGGGGACAAAGGAAAAATGATCATATTTATGATTATTGACAAAGTAGGGATTTACCCTCATTGGAAAGTCTATGTTTGCAAATGTTTACATGGTGGTCATATCATAAGTTGTTTTGTGAGTATCATTGTGTTGAACTATAGTGTAATGGATCCATATGCACTAGTCGTTTTATGTGAATTGAGTTGTTGAACTATGATTTGCTAGATATGGGGTTTTGATACTTGGGAGCTTGTGTTATAGACCATGGGTGGTTGAATGAGATAACCTCGTACTACATGATATATATATTCTAGCAAGTGAGTCGTTCTTAGACCATTGGGAGCTCGAACTATAGACCGTGGTTGGTTGAACTCGATAACATTTTGTGCTATAATAGAAGCTCCATAACATTGACGTGTGACCTACTTTTGTGTTCCGTCACCTCAATGGTAACTCGGGTCTCCCCGTTACTTGGTGAAACCTCACTTCCTCCAAAGGAAGTGTAAGGATGAATCCATAAATGAAATTTGATTAAAATCTTGCATTGGTAACAATTAGGTCATTATTGTCAATTTACATAAGTTTGAACTCACTAGGTGTAAGCCTAACACTTGCTTTCTTAAATGACATGTATATATAGGTTCCTTTAGCGGCAGGGCTCGTAAAGATTGAGGGCTATGGGTTGAGAGAATAGCGGAGACTTTTTGAAATAAACTTAAGGAATTGGCATACAAATTGTGATAGATTCTTTTGGGATATTTGGTGACAATTGTTTAATTTAGCAAGTTTTCATTTATGATTTCCAATTATAGATGTTGTATACGTTTTAACTATTTCCCCCTTTTCGGGTGATCTCTATTTATATTAAGCTCGTCATTTAGTAGTTTGAGTTTTAAATTTACCCCAAATTTTTAGGGTGTTACAATAAAAGGTAAATTAATAATTTCAATTTCAGTTTATTAAATATAATAAACATATAAAATAACGTTCATTAAAAAAATAGCGGGTACCTGTCGGTTCCGGTTCTGGGTACCCAGTGGGACCGGTATCCGATCTAGAAATCGGTCCCGATGGGTACCCAGTGGTTAACGGTTCTAAAAAAATGAGAATCGGAACCATTCTTGTTCGCTTTCGTATTTTAGGAACCGGAACCAGAACCAATCACATCGGTTTTGGTTTCAGAACTGGCAGTTCCGGAGCAATTCCGGTTCTGGATCACCCCTAATTTGAAACAAGATTCCTCCAAAGCTGAAAGATCTAGAGAGTCTCTATAAACCCATACAAATTTGAACTTTTTGACTTTGATAAGGTTTTATGTGATTTAGGAGCTAGCATTAACTTAATGCCTTTCTCATCTTTCAGGAAGTTGGGTATGGAAGAAGTGAAGCCGACATTGATGACACTCCAGTTGGCAGATCGATCAACAAAGCACCCAAACATTTATGAAGATGTACTAATTAGAGTGGTCTACTTCCATTTGACTTTATGGTGCTCGATATGGACGAAGACAAGGATGTACCATTGTTTTTGGGATGACATTCTTGGCTACAAGCAAGACTCTGATAGATATGGAAGAAGGCGTGATGACATTCAAAGTCGATGTTGAAAAGGTAAAGTTCGATATTCTCAACACAAAGGATCACAACGAATGAAAGAAGGTCAGAGACATGAAGAGAGTGAGCCAATTGGTGGAAGTGGAAGGACGGATGTGAGAAGAATCAGGCAAAACTGTATATGTGGGCGGGACGATTCCGCAAGCAATACCGAGCCAAACTGATTCCTTTAAATAAGTCATGCACGACTTTAAATAAGGTCTTGGGTGGGAAGCAACCCCCACAATTGATTCTTTTTAATTTAAGTTTTTTTAGTGTATTTTAGTAATTTTCTTTCATTTTAGTTGTTGGTAGAAGTTAGGCATGGTTTTTGGGTGAAAAAATAGAGTTTCAAAGCTTAAACGGTGAGTTACGCTACATTTCCCGTGGCCTAGCCCCGTGGTTAGGCGTGCAACTCGCTAGAATGTTCACATGAGTAGTCTCGCGGGCTTAATGTGTAACGCCCGGAATTTTCAAAGTAAGTTATCTTACGTCTTCAACCTTCTAATTATCTTTTGTTAATCTTTTTGGATTGGTTATGTTATACCTTCAAAACCTTAAATCGAACCGTGCGAGAAATTAGAGTTTCGAGCAAGTTTTGGGCTCGGTGCTATCTCAGCAACAATACCTCGCGATAGTGACAGTGTCACTATCGCTTGGCATAATCGCCGAAGAACCACGAAACTCGCGGTACATTTCCAGTAAAAATGCCTCGCGATAGTGACAATGTCACTATCGCTTGGCAAGCTCGCCGTCGAGGTCTGATAGTTTTGAAATCGGGATTTTGTCCTATTTCTCTTATCACTCCTAAACTCTCTCAACTCTCTTCTCCTTTGCTTAGACCGATTCTAGGGTTTTTAAGGGACTTTGATTCCATATTTATTACAAGAATTTAGTTCCACCAACCAAAGATTCAAGATTAAAGACTTAACTCCTAAGGTTTAGGGTTTTCATCAAAACCCTATTTTGTGAGTTCATCTTTCATATTAAATGCTTATATGCTTCCATGAAAACCCTTTCCTTACATTACTTTAATTACATTTTCTTCTTTTCCATCTTGTGTTTATTGAACTATCTAGGTCGAAAGCTAGGGTTTTGACACTATGGTGATGTTATGAAATATGAAGACCTAAAATGTTGGTGGAATGACATACATGGTTTATTTATGCACTATGGAATTTGTGAAATCAAATGGGTGAAATGATTTATTTGGGTTATTGTTGGAAAGTTAGATTTGTGGGTCTTTGGTCTAAATGTGTTAATGACACTTGTGTATAGGGAATGTTATGTTAATATGATTCCCAAGTTTGGTAGAATGTGATTACATGAAAAGAAATGTTATACGTATATGTTGGATTTACTTTGAAATGATATGGTGCTACATGAGATTCATGTGTTTGGAAATTATAGAAAAATACAAATTGTTATGTTGGTGAATCATGTTAGCTTGGAATTGGTGAGGTCCTAAGGTAAAGATCCATGGATAGGGTGGAACTTGGTGACTCTTTGGGGTAAAGGCTCGGGTAGAGTTGAACCCATATTTACATAGAACTAAAGATTCATGAATAAAGTTGATGTTCTAACTGCTAAAGATTCATGGATAGAGTTGACACCGGTAAATAATCATTGCAACTAAGTGCTCCATTTGGGTTGTGGCCTACTTTCGTGTTCCGCCACAACCTATGGTGGAACGGGTCTCCCCCGTCTTGCTTAAGGTTCAAACGTTGGAGGATTTATTTATTTATTATTATTGGTCGATTTATTGTTAAATGTTCAGCAATGTATTATACTTCCTTGCACAAGTATATTTGGATGTTCTCACTAGGCTCCAAGCCTAACACTTGTTTGCTTTGGTGTAGATATCAGGTTTCGTTAGTGGAGGGGTGGCTAATCCTTGAGCAGGGAGTTGGGTCAACATTTTGGGGACATAGCATTTGAGGAGATTTAGAGTGTGCATTCTACTTGTCGATATTTTGGGAATTGATGACATCACCCAATTATAATCTAAACTAGAATATTTTAGATTAAGTAGGTTATCAGTCCTCATTCCATTTCATTCGTGTTTTGTAAACTCTTATACCCTCCTCCATTCTTGGGGTGATGTCATTTGCGAAACTTTATTTCATATCAAATATTCCAGGTTTAAACTCTCTTTAATTTATAAACGTTATATTGCGAAAATTTCAAGTTTTTGAAATCACTAAATTTTTGGGGTGTTACAAGTTGGTATCAGAGCATTAGCTTAAATGAACTAGGCATGAACGTAAGATGTCTAGACTTAAGTTGGAGTTATTAAGTTATGATTGGTGAGGATTTGGTAGAACTCCTAAGATAGGATGGTCTTAGAATCGACGAAATTGTAGGAATTAAGAATTGTGATAATGGTAACGAGAATCCCTGTGTATGGTGTGTTTATAATTGCACTTAGCTAATGCCATTATGAATATATTGTTACGTGAGCATGCTTGATTTACTAATGTCATGACGATTGATGAATGTTTTAGTATGCTTTCTTTGTGTTTCAATCGAATCTCTTATTCTCTTTCTCGTGCTTGGTCGAAGGGGAAATTCATGAAGATAGTACGTCCAATCCAAATCCAGTGGCTAGAGCGGTGAATGTTGTCCCTCCCAATATGTCGCCGATATTTACTAGAGAGGTAGAATACATACCTAGGGTGGATTTGGCATCATCAAATCAGTCATCCGAGAGGCAAACCCTTAAGCTGATATGATGGCCAGTGTCATGCAGATGGTGACGTCGACCATGGAGAAACAGCAAGAGGCATTCCTGAAAATGTTGGAGGATAGGGATGCTAGTGTCAGGAGGCCGAAGGTATTTGCTGAGAATGCGGTGGCCGGTTCGAGTGGTACCGGGAATGGGATTAAGACGGATGAATGTGGTTGTCGGTGCTCATAGGGGCGGAAAAACTTGCTCCTACAAGAACTTCCTTTGCAGCAAACCGCCTGAGTTCTCGGGATCCGATGACCCAGCCGCGTGTATGAACTGGGAAGAGCAGAAAGTAAGTTGGAGGATTTATTTATTTATTATTATTGGTCGATTTATTGTTAAATGTTCAACAATGTATTATACTTCCTTGCACATGTATATTTGGATGTTCTCACTAGGCTCCAAGCCTAACACTTGTTTGCTTTGGTGTAGATATCAGGTTTCATTAGTGAAGGGGTGGCTAATCCTTATGCTGGGAGTTGGGTCAACATTTTGGGGACATAGCATTTGACGAGATTTAGAGCGTGCATTCTACTTGTCGATATTTTGGGAATTGATGACGACACCCAATTATAATCTAAACTATAATATTTTAGACTAAGTAGGTTGTCGGTCCTCATTCCATTTCATTTGTGGTTTGTAAACACTTATACCCTCTCACATTCTTGGGGTGATGTCATTTGCGAAACTTTATTTCATATCAAATGTTCCTGGTTTAAAATCTTCTCAATTTATAAACGTTATATTGTGAAAATTTCAAGTTTTTGAAATCACTAAATTTTTGGGGTGTTAAATAAAGCCGCAGCTCAAAAAAGACACGGTCGATTAATCTCGCGACTATGTTGTGGGAAAAGTCGCAAGAGCAATTGTTCGTGGTTTTAACCCAGCACACAGGTTTTAAGGTTTCCCATATTTTTCCAAAATCAATTTCTCTCTCGATTCCTCTCTACGTCCGACGTTTTTGGTGAGTTTTCGGCCACTCTAGAATCTCCTTCACTTCACTCTTGAAGTTAGGCGAGTTTTTTATACACCCCTACTCAATATTCATGTATAGGCGAAGGGTTTAGAGAATTCCTTATTTTTTTCCTACTTATTAGGACATGAAAAGATTAAGTGTGTGCGCCCATTTAACAACCCAAATTCCGATTCTCAAATGGCCAAAGTCTAAACGCCATTAACAATTCTATATTTCCAAACGACTAAACCCAATAAAAACATTCGACAAATCAAATTAGGTTTAACAGAATGTGAGACTAAACGATGAAGAATGTGGATTGCCCTTGTTACAAGGTATGACAGATTGAACCGGTGGTGCCTCTCGCTATGATTCATGAAGGTCGAAAGCAGAGGCACGATTTGCAAATTGCACGACATATAGTCAAGAAACAAAGGACGAAGTGTAATTTTACACCAATATATTGGCCCAAATATTATAGTTTTCAAATTTCAATTTTAAATTATTCATTCAATCATGAATCATTATTGAATATTGATAGTCCTAGATTCAAGTTCTATTTAATCACAAACACAATCAAGATGAGAAAGTCATATGCATTGATCGTAATCACAAGTTACAAATCTCACAGTCACATTCTCTCTCTAGAATAATGTTCTAATTGACTCTTCTCTAATCTGTTCACTTTACTTCTGATTGATACAACCTCTTACAAAGAATTACAAAGGTATTTATACTCTTTCACAAATACAAAGAAACAAACAAATACAATATGTTGACTTTGACTTTTATTAACAAAATGACTTTGACTTTCACTAAGAGTTGATTTTCCAGCTTTGACATCTTGAACTTTCATCTTCAATCTTTATGATCTTGAATCCAACAAATCTGTGCTCTAACAAGTATTGTTGGTTATTTAGTAAAAATGTGAAAATTACAATGTTAGTTATTTAATATAATTTTATTTTGTTAATCAGTTGGGTGTATTGATGAAAAAACTTCGATAACTGGTCTTGAATCACATTTCATTTCACATGCTTCTATGGAATGATCGATTAATAGGGTCGTGTACTTATTGTTAGGAAAAATGTGTTCCTCACAAATACAATGCTAGCAAATGATTTCTAAGGTCCCAAACGAGTAGAAATCCAAGTGCATAATTAACCCAACAACGAATGCAGATAACAATAATCTAGATGTTGCACAATAAATCTCTAACGTAGAAAAATAAACCCACAAAATATAGATAGTAACAAAATGTTATTATCTATAATTATAGCAGGTTCAAAAACAAATAACACATGGATTTAACGTGGTTCCACTATCGGTGTGATAGTGTACATCCACCAAAGAGAGAGAGAGAGAGAGAGAGCAAGAATATTATTACCAACCAAGGAGATTACAAAGTGCTTCTACAAGGATCTTGAGATCCACGATCGCCTAACAAAAACTTCACGAACACCACCGAATATCAAGAACACTCTTGACCTCAAATAAACCGAGTATATCGAAAGGATATACTAGGGAGAGTATTTTGTGTTTCAAATAGAGAATGCTTAAGAGGAAGGGATGATGAATATGTTGGAGGGGAAGGAGTATTTATAGCAATGAAAGGAGTAGGCACCAAGTTTCGTAGATTAGGGAGCAAGATTAGTAAGCTTGGAGGCCAAGCTTGGCTTCTAATTCATCACATGTATCATTTAAAAATAATATAATTGAATATTATAACACTCCACCATGATGCACGTGATCCTAGATAGCAAAACGAATCCCAATCTAACCAATATGAGTTCTTCCAACGCTTAATCATAGCAACTAGATAGCAAAGTATATTGGCATGAGGTAGCAAAATGCATTCTAACCGTGATGAGCTTCGGCATGGCCATCACCCGTCTGTGGGGTCCAATTGAGATCATGATTGGTTTGATTAGATGAAGAACAAGGATTTAAGAGTAGAAATCAGTAGATTATTGAAAGCAATAAAAATCTACACTACTAGAGACCAAGAACACAATGCGGCTACATTGTGGCTGATTGTTAATTGCAAAATGAAAGGGTTACAAGATTACCTAAAACCCTACTACATGATTTCTATTTATACTCCCTTGTCCCTTGTAAACACTATAAGCCCAAACCCAATACAAGGCTCAATATACATAAGTAGATTACTTTATAAAACTTCTAATAAGAACATAAAATATGTTTTAACATTCTCCCCTTAAGTTTTGAAAAGTAATCATTCTCTGATCAGCTCCAGCTTCAGATCTTCTCCCCCTTGATTTCTTTATAAAATTTAGTGTTGCATAAACATCAAAGCTCCTATTGCTCCCCCTAGAAAGTAGCTCTTATCCTCGAAGTATCAACTGAAATATCAGATTTGATGTAGACAATAACCTCGACTGAGTGCACATAAAGACAGCTTTTTCCTTTAGTAAATCCAACACATTCCTTAACGCCCACAAGAATGATATGTGTGGATTATGGAGTGACACCCAAGTGCATCTTCAGTATATAACATCTGATCTGTCTGTGAACCATGAGTTGAAATAAGAAATCAGCTTAAGAACTTCATCTGATAAGCATACGGGCGGTAGCATCCGGTAGCAACACTACAAGGCAAGGGTTAGAAGGCAAGCAATGTTCAACAACTGATGAAAGGTACTCATTTTCTGACTGGTTTCCAGAATACTGAGTCATCAAACCCGGAACACCTTTCTTCACAAATCAGCTAGATGATTATCGGCTCTCAGGATTCTGAAGCACAACCAAAGTGTAGAACAGTGATTGCAGTCGCTCACACTACTGAGTGATCAAGTCAGATGAATGATAAAGTGCTTTCAACGGTCTAACAACTAAAGAAGCTTTCCAGACTGATGATTGCAGATGCTCAGGCAGCTAACTCAATCCAAGCAGAGACCAAATCATCAAATCCAGAATCTGAAAATCTTTGCAGATCATGAGCACTCGTGAAATATAGATCAGTTGCTAAGGATATGTGACCAACCAACTATTACATATGCATTCCGCGTAAAAAGCTTAGGAATAGGGCAAACTTGTATGAAATAGGGTTCAGAACAGTCAGAATTCTCAAAAATCACCAAAACTTGCGCAAATGACCAAAATTCGCAGATTCTTATAGACATGTAAGCACAATTCGCAAGATGCATTAAGCTTAAAGCACAATTCGCAGAGGCTTGCATTGCGAAACCTCAACTTTCGCAAGCCTCATGTTCACGAATACTCACCTTTCCCAGTCCTTATATTCACGAAACCTTCAAAATTCGCAACCCACTATCCTGCGAATTCTTACCTTAGAACATTTTTCAAGATTAGGAAGCTACTTTTCGCAAACATAACCTGCGAAACTTAGACATTTAGAAACAAGTGTCCTGCGAATTCCTTTAGAACTCGCACACAACATGTGCACAGTGACCTGCGAATCTTTCAACTTTCGCAATATAGCCACTTGCGAATTCTTCCCTTGTAAAAATTGTTGTGTCCAATGTTCTGCGAATCTTCTCTGCGAAACCTTCAATCTGCGAAACTTTCTACACTTCTGCGAGTTCTTCAATAGATCTTGCGAAGTTCGTGGATTTGGAACTTATTTTCTGACTTTGTCTAAATCTGACTCTAAAGCGATTTTTGATCCAACCACAGTAAAAAAATTCGAACAAAATAAACTCAAAAAATCGGCAGATCTGATTTCTGAAATGAAATTGATAATGGCTATTGATTCGATAATGATAAACAATAATATCTGAATCAATTAAACATCAAAGAACAATCAATTTCACAAAAATCACAGAAATCGATTTTCACAGGACTGTTCTATCAAAACCAATTTGATCTCTCGATCGTTCAGAAAAATTGATTTCTGTTAAGCTCTGATTCCAATTGTGAGGTTCAATTGAGATCATGATTGGTTTGATTAGATGAAGAACAAGGATTTAAGAGTAGAAATCAGTAGATTATTGAAAGCAATAAAAATCTACACTACTAGAGACCAAGAACACAATGCGGCTACATTGTGGCTGATTGTTAATTGCAAAATGAAAGGGTTACAAGATTACCTAAAACCCTACTACATGATTTCTATTTATACTCCCTTGTCCCTTGTAAACACTATAAGCCCAAACCCAATACAAGGCCCAATATACATAAGTAAATTACTTTATAAAACTTCTAATAAGAACATAAAATATGTTCTAACACCGTCAAAGTCACAAGAAAACAAATAACCTTAAATGCATAATGTACTAAACAAGGTAGAGCATAAGCAAAGCTCTAAGCACTTAACAAAGTAATTCCTTCAAAGATGTCATTTTATCACCTGTGGTAATATCTTCTCTCTCTCTCGAGCAAAGTGCCTAACGGCACTAACACAAAAGGAGTTGAATCAAGTTTGAGAAATTCTCTAACTTAGCTGGCGGTAGCGACTTAGTAAACATATCAGCAGCATTGTCGTCTGTCAGGACTTCCTTCAAATAGACGATCTTTGCTTTATGTAATCTCACAAGATATGCATCACACACATTTATGTGCTTTGTCCGAGAGCTGAAAGCCCAATTAGTTGCCAAATGAATGATACTCTGATTATCACATAAAATGCGCATAGAAGGTTGCTCAAAGCCTAAGCCATTCATCGATTCTTTCAAATGAATCGTTTCCTTTGCAGACTCAACCGCCGCAACAAGTTGGGCTTCAGTGGTCAACAATGCAACAATGGACTTTAATCGTGATCTCCAACTGACGGCTGTTCCACCCAATGTAAATACATAACCGGATGTGGATCTCCAACCAACTCGATCACCTGCATAGTCAGAATCACAAAATCCAACAATTTCACAGTCATTGTGCAAACCAAATATAAGACCATGTGTCTTGGTTCCCTTCAAATATCGGAATGTCGTTTTAATGGCTGACCAATGTGATCGACCCGGATTTGCGAGAAACCGACCCACCACTCTGATACAATGTGAGAGATTGGGACAAGTACACACCATGGCGTACATGAGAATCCCGACCGCACTAACATATGGAACTTTTGGCATTTCGGCCTTTCCCTTATCATCGTTCGGACAATCTTCACTTGTAATCTTGATGTGCTTCGGTAGCGGAGTGCTAGATATCTTGGAACCATCAAGATTGAACTGTTTCAATATCTATTGGATATACGCCCGTTGTGTCAATCTAAGTGTTCGGGACTTTTGTTGATCCAAACTCTCTCAGTGATTTGATGACGACCCTTTGAAATACTTAGTGAAAATTACGTTTAACATCTGTATGTATTAGTGTTTCACCATTAGCGAATAAATACTGAGTATGTTTAGTATCGCTGATGATCTCTCTGCTATCAGTTAGACGTAATCCCTGAAGACAAGTTTCACGACAAAGATGTGCACTGCTGAATCGAAGATAAAGCTGCTAAACAAACGACATGCCTACTCATGATCTGATGCGGATATCAGTGAAATCAAGACACGTCATCAACAGACAAAGAAACCTGAAGAAAAGCTTCAGCGATCACTGAACTTCCTTTATCTCAATGAAGGAAGAGATATTCAGCGACTGAAGATCACATAGCTTATCCTCCAAGTTTCTTTTGTCTTATCCTTGCACACATAGTACAAATTTCAGAAGATACATACCTCTACGACAAATTGTACAACAACTCTGAAGACTACACTATTCACCATTCGACCAAAAGCATGTCTCCAAAAGTTAGAGGCATGCAACCAACCAAAGGGTGATACGTGTAAAGTACCCTACCATGCATTTAATGCATAGGGTATAAATAGAAATGTTGAGTCTCTCTCCAAAAGGGCCTGCGATCCTTCTCTTCCTGAATCCTAATATAGAAACCCTTGCTTTCTATAATTATTCAACCTTTATTCTCTAGTTCTTGTGGAAAAATATGTGTGTTTCTTAAGTTTGTTTAGATTAGGTTTTACTTAATCCTATTCTGCAACAAGCTCTAAATTGTGATTTGATTCATCAATAAACAATTTATTAAACCAAGATTTTTTTTGTGTTTGTATTCACCCCCCCCCCTACAAACTTGTTAAGCACCTTCGGGACCAAGAAGTGGTATGAGAGCAGATTGTTTAATCTCATAAACAAGATCTTGCTTTATTCTATCTCTTGCTATTCTCAATGGCACTCAGCACAAACACTAACTATTATGATAATGGTTCACTCTCAAAACCTCCTCGATTTAGCAGAGACAACTTTGCGCTCTAGAAAAATCGGATGATGTTATTTCTAGAAGGTGTAGATCCTACTATACCTGAATATGTGGCAAATGGTCCATATGAACCATTTATGATCATAGCCGCTGTTCCTGCCACCGCAACCAACCCTGTCATTCCTGAAAGATATGCTCTTAAGGAAATTAGACAATGGAGTGATGAAGACAAAAAGAAAGTAGGATTAGATGCTAAGGCAAAAACCATCATTTCTATGGCCTTGCCTGATGAAGCCTTCCATGTGGGATACTATATGTGTTCAGTATGAAGGTACCACTGAACTTCAAGAAACCAGAAAGATCAATTTGGTAAGACAATATGAAAGTTTTATCTGTGGTAAGAATGAGTCTCTATCTGATGTTCACCAAAGATTTAACTGTTTAATCATTGATCTAAGAAATGTTGGCAGGAACTACTCTAATTCTGAGGTCCTAACTAAATTCTTGGAAAGTCTTCCTGAAAGCTGGGACATCTATTTAATGTGTCTCAAGCTGACCAAAGACTTAAATCATATTTCTTTTAGCACTTTGTATAGAATATTGCTCAACTATGAGCAATCAAATCTCCTGAAGAAAAATCTTGTAAAAGATTATAAAGACTCCAAAAGCACTCCTATTGCTTTAGTCTCTTCAGAGAACATTCCATCTCAATGATCTACTCTCACCAACACTGAGTTAGATTCTGATTCTGAGGAATTATCAGACACTGACCTTTCAGAGTTTGATGAATCATTAGCACTCTTGACAAACTCTTTCAAAAGATTTGCAAGAAAGAGCAATTTCAGAAGAAATAAGCCTCTCTCCCTATCTGACAAGCCAAAATCAACTCCTCTTGATAAGGCTACTGCTACTTGCTATAACTATGAAAAAGTTGGGCATTTTGCCAGCGAATGCAGGTCAAAGAAAATCTTTAAATTTTCCACGTCCATAAAAACCAGCGATAACAAATACCTCAAGCTAAAAGAAAAATATCAAAATCTGAAAGGCTTTAAGAGAAAAGGTAAAGGCCTTATTGCTGAAGAACATGATTGGGCTGAATCAAAAGAATCATGTTCTGATGAAGAAGAAGTTGCTAATCCCTGTCTTATGGATGAGATAAAAGAAGAAGTGGAAGAACCAACAGGAACTTCTATGAGTTACATCTCCTCTCAGGTATCAATCTCTACCAATCCTTCTCTTTCTGAGGCTGAGAGAAGTCACGTGGTTGATGTGCTAACAATAGACTTGTACAATGCACTGAATGGCAAAACTCTAGCTGAAAACAAAAATATTGATTTAACTGAATAGCTAGAAAAATGCCATTTAAAAATGAAAGAACTAACTCTTTTAGAGGAAAGTTTAAAAGATCAAGTCATGGTCAATGAAATTATCAGCATTGAACGCGAACAAGCCATCGATGCTTTAAAAGATGAAAAGGCAACTGTTGAGGGATGGTGTAAATCTTCAACCAAGATCACTGAAATCTTACGTGCTCAAATTCCTGTTCATGACAAAACCGGTCTCGGTTATCGATATGAAAAGGATGAACCTAGCAGAGACTGCTCCATGCTTAAGTTTGGGATGTTCGTCTTTTTTATCCCTGACACATCCTCCACTCAATGCTCCTCGTCTTCTAATCATATCCCTAAGAACTTATCTAAGAGCTCCAATCTCGCTAATAAAGGGAAATCAATTTCCCATCATTCTTAGAAGGCTACAAAGAAAGCAAAGCTGAAGGTCACATCAAAACCTTTAGTAATTCAATCCTCCAGCTCTGAATCAAAAATCACTGACATCATTCAGATATCCACTCCAAAGATGAAAATTGATATCAAGCCTAAGAAATCAGAAGAACTGAAAGTTCCTCCGAGATCCAATGCTAAGGGCATTCTTGGAGCTGGCCCTGCTCACCTTAAGTTTTCTAATACAAATGCTTCTGGTCTTAAAGCTACTCTCTTCTATAGAAAGTGCTATCACTGTGGAATTACTGACCCTATTGCCAGTAAATGTCCTAGTGCCACAAGAGCTGAAAAGACAACTAAAGTGAAAATGAATGCCTCCAAGGCTAAGAAGGTCACCAAAGCTGAGAAATCTGTCAAGGTGAAAAATGCCACTAAGGTTAAACAATTAACCAAAGTGAAAGTTACCACTGACGCTGAATCTTCAGATGCCGTGAAGATTACTGAACCTTCCATCTCCACTAACCCTACCGGACCCATTAAAAAGTGGGTACCAATCAAAACTTAATCTTCTGTATGTTTGCAGGGATCGAAGGGTATCTGGTATCTAGATAGTGGATGCTCCCGACACATGACTAGTAGAAAAGACCTGCTCACTGAATACAAGGAAGAGAAAGGTCCTTCAGTGACTTTTGGTGGAAATGGAAAAGGTTATAGCAGAGGGTTTGGTGTACTCAGTAGTAGGAAAACTACCTTCCGAAGAGTCGCTTATGTAGATGGATTGAAGCACAATCTTCTCAGCGTCAGTCAGCTATGTGACAAAGACTATGAGGTACGGTTTTGTAAGAAAGCATGTTCAGTGGTGGATGAAAAAGGAAAGCTTGTTCTCAGTGTTATCGTATGAAAAATGTTTGTGTAATAGACATGGACTCTAAAAATATTTGTTTTCTGTCAAAAGCCTCTTCTGATGTCAACTGGTTGTGGCACAAAAGGCTCTCTCATCTCAACTTCAAAACACTGAATAATCTCTCCTCAAAGGAACTAGTCTCCGGTATTCCTCAGCATTCATATGCCAAGGAATCCCTTTGTTCAGCTTGTGAAAAAGGAAAGCAGACTAAAGCTAGTTTCAAATCAAAACAAGTTTCATTAGTGGCAAGTCCTCTTCAACTCTTGCATATGGATTTATTTGGCCCTATCAATATTCAATCCATAGCTGGAACGAAATATACTCTTGTCATAGTAGATTAATACTCTCGCTACACCTGGGTAATCTTCCTTCGCTCTAAGAGTGATACTTTAGAAGAACTTATATCTTTTGTTAAGAAGATGGAAGTACTGAACAACTTAATTGTTTCCTCAATAAGAAGTGATCATGGAACTGTACTAAAAAATAGTTCCTTGAATAACTTTTTTTAGAGTAAGGGAATTTCGCACAATTTCTCTTCTGTAAGAACCCTTCAGAAAAACAGAGTCGCTGAAAGAATAAATAGAACGATCATCGAAGCTGCCAGATTGATGCTCAGTGATTCTCATCTTCCAACTCAGTTTTGGGCAGAAGCTGTTAACACGGCTTGTTTTACTCAAAACAGGTCACTGATAGTAAAACGATTCAACAAGACCGCTTATGAACTCTTCCATAGAAGAAAACCTTCTATCAGTTTTCTTCACATCTTTGGTTATTAGTGCTTCATCTTAAACAACAAAGATACACTTGGGAAGTTTGACCCAAAAGCTGATGATGGAATCTTTCTTGGATATTCCTCAGTTTCTAAAGCCTACAGAGTCTTCATCAAGAGAAGACAAACTGTAGAAGAAACAATTCACGTCACCTTTGATGAATCTATATCAGTGAACTCTAAACCTATCGCTGATAACGATGAACTGAACACTTGGATGTTTTCACATTACATGGAAACTGAACCTCTCTTCAACTCACATCAGCATGCAGATTTTCCAAATGTTGATGATGATCCAAACATCATACCTCCTAACGTTGAATCCACCTTATGGGTTTTAGCTGTTCCTCTAAACACACTCCCTCCATCAGATCCTTCCACTTCTGAAAACCTCTTAGTGAATAATGTTCTATCTGAATCACAACAATTGATAGTTGAAGAACCTCAAGCTTCTTCATCAGTGAACATTCCTATTAATGATCCAACTTCTGAGTTAAGTTATTATGCTCCAGGTCAACGATGGATCAGAGATCACCCTATAGATCAAATTCTTGGTGATCCTGATGCAAGTATTCATACTCGACGAAGTTCAGGTAATATCTGTATCTTTGTTAATTTTCTCTCTCTCTTTGAACCTAAAAAGACTGATGATGCACTCAAAGATCCAAACTGGGTCAACGCTATGCAAGAAGAGCTGACTGAGTTTGCAAGAAACAAAGTTTGGAATCTCGTTCCCCGACCATCTGATAAATCTGTCATAGGCACTAAATGGGTGTTTAGAAACAAATTAGATGAAAATGGGACTGTAACCCGCAACAAAGCTAGGCTAGTTGCTTAGGGATACAGACAAGAGGAAGGCATAGACTATGATGAAACCTTTGCCCCTATGGATAGACTCGAAGCAATTCGATTATTCTTAGCATATGCAGTTCACAAAGACTTCAAAGTCTATCAAATGGACGTCAAGTCAGCTTTTCTAAATGGAAAGCTGAATGAAGAAGTGTATGTTGAACAACCCCTAGGGTTCTCTGACCCTAATCATCCACATTTTGTATATAAGTTGGATAGGGCTATCTATGGGTTAAAACAAGCTCCTCACGCTTGGTATGACACCCTCTCTTCTTTTCTTATCTCCGAAAATTTGAGCGTGGCAAAATTGACAACACATTATATTTCAGAAAGTTAAAGGTCATATTATTCTTGTGCAAATATATGTTGATGACATTATATTTGGTTCTACTAACCCATCTTTGTGTACTCGCTTTGCTGAAAGAATGAAGAAAGAATATAGAATGAGTATGATGGGTGAACTAACTTACTTCCTTGAACTTCAGATCAAGCAATCTAAAAAAGGTACATTTATTCATCAGGGTAAGTATGTTAAAGATATGCTGAAAAAGTTTGATCTCACTCAAACCTCAGCGATGAAAACTCCTATGGCACCTCCGCTGACATTAAACAAGGATCTCGCTAGAAAATCTATAAATGTCATTGGCTATATAGGAATGATAGGATCTCTGCTGTATCTTACGGCAAGCCGACCTGATATCATGTATTCTGCCTGTCTTTATGCACGCTATGAATAAGAACCCAAGGAATCTCATTTAATCGTTGTTAAGCGAATTTTCAGATATTTTAAAGGATCTCCTAACCTCGGTCTTTGGTACCCCAAAGATTCAGGGTTCAATCTCACTATCTTTTCAGATAGTGATTTTGCAAGTTGCAAACTTGATAGAAAAAGCACCACTGGCGGATGTCAACTCCTAGGTGGAAAGCTGGTAAGTTGGACTAGCAAAAAGCAGAACTCGGTATCCACTTCCACAACTGAAGTTGAGTACGTAGCAGCTGGAAGTTGTTGTGCTCAAGTCTTGTGGCTGATAAATCAACTATTAGACTATGACCTTCAGATATCCAAGATTCCAATCTATTGCGATAGCACTAGTGCCATCGCTATAGCAAACAATCCAGTACTACACTCAAAGACAAAGCACATTGAGATCAGATATCATTTTATCGGAGATCATGTGATAAATGGTGATATAGAACTCCACTTTATTTCTACTGACTATCAGCTCACTGATCTTTTCACCAAACCTTTTAATGAGACAAGATTTAACTTTCTCATTAGTGAGCTTGGAATAATGAACCTTGTAGAATAACTCTTCAGCTTTCATGCATTATGTCAGTCATAAAGTTCTATTTCATTTCATCATCTCTGACTAAATATCTCTGACCCTCAGGTATGTTCTCACATCTTTCCTTACTGAATCCTATTCAGTAAGATGTTCTTCAAAAACCAACACTTAAATCACTAACTTTCTTCAAGTGATTAAAAACTTTTTGAATAACAAAACTTATCACTGACATTTCTCATCTGCGATCCTTTAAAAATAAACCATATCCCTGACTTTCTATCAGAGATACTTTTCAAAAAAATCAAAATGACTTTCTCTATTTTGCAAAGTCATTCGAACCGATAATCCATGGCACGCCTTTTTCTGACACGTTCGTCCGTTGCACTTCTTGTCCAATCAACTTCGTGGGACGTGTCCGTGTCATGATGACCATTTTTTCCCGCTCTTAATTCTCTCTCTCTCTCTCTCTCTCTCTCTCTCCCTCTCCCTCTCCCTCCTCATATAAAAGGAATGCCATTCATAATTTTACCTTTTACGTTCTCTAAAACTCAAAAGGCAAGAATTACTCTCGACATTCAAGATAAGAACTGAAGAATATTTGAATCTTCAAACTCTTCAAGTAATCCAGGTTTTTATTCCTTCCTTCTCTCCTATCAAAAACCCTTGTTTAATCCTAAATCTTCTTGGATTAAAACTATTTATGGTATCAAATCATTTTTTTATGATTTTCTTAAAACAAACTTATGGTTTTTAAGACTGTTCATGTCCCCTTCTTAACAAGGAAACTGGATTTTCTTAACCAAACTTCTTTTACATGTTTCTTTCTTCAATAAGAAACTGGTAAAAAAATTCCTTGAAATCTAAACCATCTTCGTTACATTATTCTCCTACCATTCTTCAGAAATGGCCTCCCAAGCAACTCTCATCAAGTCCAAGAATGTGAAATTTGAACTTTCAGCTTCACAACTTACCAGCAACAATCATTTGGGACTTCTGCATCTTCCCAAAAAGAAACCATATCCTTATCTTCAATATGCCGCTGACTTCCTCAAGGAATCTTCTCTCGGCTACGCTCTGGTTTACTGCTGAAAAGGGTGAAGTTTTGAGCAAGCAAGGAAAGCCAATCATTGCTATCAACTTTCAGACTCAGCATGGAACTGGTGCTATCACTCTACTAGTCATCCGTACAGCTCTCCGCTTTCCTTCCCGAACCAAAACTAGTTTCGACTTCTTACCCTATGAGGAGGAACTCATCCAATTCCTTGACCACATGGGATATCAATGGGACTACAAACCCCGCACCACTATACCTGATAAGAGGCTCACAAAGATTCTCATGGCGAAGATGCCCTCTGAATTGAATTATGTCTTCTCTCACATAATTCAATGCATGAGTGGCAAACAGGGTTTGCTCGATCAAGCGAGCAAGATTTAGCTGCAAATGGGTTACTTAGTGATTATTGGTCGACATGTCGATTATGCTAGTATAATCTTTGAGGACTTGCTGTCCAAGATCGAGAAACCTGACAGGGATGTCAAAATTCCCTATGTCTGGTTCATCTCCGCTATCATTCAGTTCTTCTTAAAGGACCGCTACCCTACGGATAGTGACTGCAAATTTGCCAAAGTTGGCTCCAGAATTCTCGACGTTCCCATTGTTGAAAACGATGTAAGTCTTCACACCCTACACTCTTTTCTATCTCCAAATTCTTCTTCTTCAATGGCTACATCGATGGTTCCTTCAACGACTACCCCTGCCACTACCACCCCTTTAAAACGTAAATCATCAACTCCTTCTGGAACCTCTAAAAAGTCCAGAACGACTGTGGAGCAAACCTCTCAGCTACCTCTAACTGGGGTTGTCTCTCAACAGACCACCTTAGATGATTTCAAGGGTCGCTCCTCCACTGCTGCTCCCGTCACAACCGTTTCAGTGACTTCTACCACTGACTCAATACTGGTGTCTACCCCGATTACTTCAGTTTTTTCACCCGCTGCTGAGGTAATTCAAATAAATACCAGTGCTCATCTTTTTGTCCCATATCTTTCTCCTTCTATCTCCTTGGTCTCTAACATCCCACTTTTACAGCAGTCTGTCGTTCAAGCTGCAAATCTAGGACCTAGTGGCCTCCCTCATGAAGGTTTTCCTCAAACATACCTGACACCCTCTTCTTTTGAAAGAGACATGGCATTTTGCAACATGTTTGACACATCAGGTATTTCTTCAAACCTAAGCACTTCTCCCACCACTCTAAATAAGCCTGAGCATCTCCTTGATCAACCACTAACTTATTTTTCAGGTCCTAGTTTGGGAACGTTGACGCCGCACTGCATAAATTTGTAGAGAATGTGGAATCTCTTACCAGTTCCATCAAAACCAACACTACAGCCGTCAACACTGCTGGTGAACAGTTGAAAACTCTCTCTACCACCATCTCCACCAAGGCTGATGCATCTCAACTCAGTGCTCTTCACTCTGAAATACATTCGCTGAAAGAAGACGTTACCACCAATTCTACTCAGTTGCAATTCTTAAATGTTCACGTTGATGCTCTCACCACCTATGTTAAGACTCTCACTGGAAAGGTAAAAACTCTCAGTGGCAAGTTTGATGACACCAATCAGCTGCTCTCTGAGATTCTGTCAAAGCTGAATACACCAGCTCCCGCTTTTACTCCTTCCTTCACTGACAATGATTGGATGTCCCTGACCTTAGCTGTGGATTTTATTCAATCAGCCACATCCATCATTCTAGAGATCGAAGCATGTATGTATATGCTGGAGGCTGATGCCTACAAGGACATTGATATTGATGTTGTTGCTACATCACTCCTCTCCATTGATGATGACAAGGAGGGGGAGAAAGATCCTAATGAAGAAAATGCAGCGATCGCACAAGTAAACGTGGAAGAACCTCCCTCTCAGGTTGAGGGGGAGAAGACAGCTGAAGAGAAAGCACCTCCTTCCTTTTCTCAGTTACTCGATGAAGAAGAGGAAGTGGAGGATGAAGACGAAGAAGAACTTGATCTTGAAGATCAAGATTCCGAAGACATCATCGCTGATGATGATGAAGATGAAGACCCATCTTTATGGTTCTCACGTCAAACATCACTTCAGCCCCAGTGATGAAAGGCATTTCAATAACTGAAGCAGGCGGAGACAATAAGACAAAGCTCCCGATACCTCATCCCAAGGCAAGCAAAAGGGAATTATTGCTAAAGGAAATCTGAAACTTTTGTCACCATCTGAGGGGCAACTACCTTCTCAGGTATGTCTCTCTATAGTTCCTTTTTCTTTCTTTTCTCACCATTCACCCCTGTCATTCTAGCCTTTAACTTTCCCTTCCATAAAAAATATACACTAGCTCCTTCTTTTATTGCTCAGACAGTTCTTTGCCCTGCTTAAGAGAATGTGTCTACAAATAATCCCAACTACTCTAGCTGAAGATCAAATAATCCCAGTCTCTATCAGAGAGACTGATGATGATGATGAAAAAGAAGAGGATGAATCTCTAAACCATCCAAAAAGACCCTTTCGACCTCTTCAATGGTCAGAGGATAAAGCTTAGAGATGCTCATAGATGATCTCCAACCTGGAGAGTCTACGGCTGAAGATCCCTCCTCAAACCTCCATTGAAGAGTTTGACTTTCTTTCATCGATAGAAATTGAAGATTTTCTCAGGGCTGAAAAATTAATAGATGAATGCCGAAGGGATGCTAGTCTAGCTATCGAGGTA
Organism: Arctium minus; assembly: GCA_954870635.1. Taxonomy (NCBI): domain Eukaryota; kingdom Viridiplantae; phylum Streptophyta; class Magnoliopsida; order Asterales; family Asteraceae; genus Arctium; species Arctium minus. Next base: position 35,111,603 of record OX941080.1, on the reverse strand, counting down.
CATTCATCCCTGTTTGATGATGACAAGCTGAAAAAGAACCCGGTGAAAGTACAAGTTGCTCTTCTGAAAGAGATAGAGGAAAAGAACAAAAAAGAAAAAGAGATCAGTGATGCCAGTCTAGCTTGGTGCAAAAATAAGCTTGACCATCGATCTGATCCACTGAAGATCTCTGCCGTAACAATCTCTAGAAGGAAAAAGAAAGACCGGTTCTCTGTCACCATAGAGATATTCAGAGAGGATGGAAGTTCAAAAGCTATGTTCTTATCAAGACTGGAACACTTCGGTTACTATGAATGGTTAGAGTTTAGAGAAGCACTGAAGAAGTCAAGATCAACGTACAGAGGCCATATTGAAAATCTTCTTGAAGCTCTCATCAACAGGGTCATTGCTAAAATGAATGTGCCCTCAGTTCCTCCACAACAGCCAAGAACAGTCAGACGAAAACATGCCTCCTCTTATGAAAATGATGCAGTTATCAGAAATGAAACTCCATCAAATTCTCCAAAGATGCATTATTCGGGCCTCCTCCAGATCTCTCAGCTCTAAATCTATCACTACCCCCTGGTGGACCTTTCTTACCAGGGCAAGTGATAAAGAATCCTCATGGAGTTTTCTTCCGAGATAATGAGGAAAAACTGAGATTCTAGAGAGTCTCATAGATTCCTCTCTGCCCTCTCATTCATTTACATGATCTTCTATACTTGTGGTGTGACTACTCTTCCTTAGGGGACCCCATCAAGACTCTTATTCGACAAGAAGATGATGGTCGAAGACAGAGAGGAGAAGATGTATTTGATCATATGATCACAACATTGAAATCTTGCAAACAGAACTGATAGATTCCCTTTTGTATCTTGTAATCTATTAGTTAAACTTACAGTAGTATAGAACTTCACTTGTACTTATAATTTTCATATTCTTCTTTGTAATCTCTTTTTACAAATCAATGAAACTTTCAGTGAAGTACTTAAAACCATCAGTACTGTAAAAGAGCCCTCAAAATAGTAATTGGGACATATATGTTACGAGTCCTGCCTATTCTTATATTTTGAATTAAAGTAATTTTCTTCGTAATTGCTTTGTCATCATCAAATAGGGGGAGATTGTTGATCCAAACTCTCTCAGTGATTTGATGACGACCCTTTGAAATACTTAGTGAAAATTACATTTAACATCGGTATGTATTAGTGTTTCACCATCAGCGAATAAATACTGAGTATGTTCAGTATCGCTGATGATCTCTGCCAAGAAGTGGGCAAGGAACTTCCATAGGGACTTGTAGTATTTACTTCCTTTGGAGGCTCTGCAGGGTCTGCTATCAGTTAGACGTAATCCCTGAAGACAAGTTTCGCGACAAAGATGTTCACTGCTGAATCGAAGATAAAGCTGCTAAACAAACGACATGCCTACTCATGATCTGATGCGGATATCAGTGAAATCAAGACACGTCAGCAACACGCGAAAAAACTTAAAGAAAAGCTTCAGCGATCACTGAACTTCCTTTTATCTCAATGAAGGAAGAGATATTCAGCGACTGAAGATCACATAGCTTATGATCCAAGTTTCTTTTGTCTTATCCTTGCACACATAGTACAAATGTTAGAAGAGACATACCTCTACGACAAATTGTACAACAACTCTGAAGACTACACTGTTCACCATTCGGCCAAAAGCATGTCTCCAAAAGTTAGAGGCATGCAACCAACCAAAGGGTGACACGTGTAAAGTACCCTACCATGCATTTAATGCATATGGTATAAATAGAAAGGTTGAGTCTCCTTCTAAAAGAGCCTGTAATCCTTCTCTTCTAAACCCTAATATAGAAACCCTTGCTTTCTATAATTCTTCAACCTTTATTCTCTAGTTCTTGTGCAAAAATCTGTGTGTTTCTTAAGCTTGTTTAGATTAGGTTTTACTTAATCTTATTCCGCAACAAGCTGTAAATTGTGATTTGATTCATCAATAAACAATTTATTAAACCAAGATTTTTTTTGTGTTTGTATTCAACCCCCCCCCCCTTCTACAAACTTGTTAAGCACCTTCGGGACCAACAACTTTCTGTCCCGCACGATTTCCATGCCCAAAATCTTCTGCGCCGCGCCATGATCTTTCATTTCAAATTATGAATTCAACTTATCTTTCAGACGTTTGATCTCTGACCGGTCCCTGTAGGCTATAAGCATGTCATCTACATAAAGAAGTAAGTGAAAATGTCACTCCTTGTCTATGATAGACACAAGCATCCTTTTCACTTCGTTCAAATCCCAGATTGATCATAAACAAGTCAAACTTCTTATACCACTAACGAGGTGATTGTTTAAGTCCATAAAGAGACTTCTTGAGTTTACATACATATTATGGTTTGCTTTCGGAAACGAAACCATCAGGTTGCTTCATATAGATAATTTCCTCCAATTCTCTGTGTAGGAAGGCGGTTTTCACATCTAACTGTTCTAGCTCCAAATCGTGAATAGCCACGATCGCTAAAAGAACACGAATAGATGTATGACGTACAACGGGAGAAAAAATATCGTCATACTCGATACCTTTCCATTGTGCAAAGCCTTCAACAACGAGACGAGCCTTGTACCGATTGTCATCTTTGACTTTGAAAACCCACTTGCAACCAATAGCACGGCTGCCATTCGGCAATAGACATAAGTCCCAAGTGTTGTTCTTCGAGAGAGCTTCCATCTCTTCTTGCATGGCTCCAAGCCATTTAGAACTGTGGGTCGAGGCCAATGCCTCATTTATATCAAGCGACTCATCTTTCCCTACATGCAAAGCAAACTCCAGTTGATCTGTAAAACTCATGTTAGCAAAATCCCAATCTTCATACCTGTTAGGTAGACGAATAGTTCTTTGACTATGCCTGGTAGGTGCAATAACTGGGATTGTATCGTCATCGTCTCCACCATCATTCAGAATCTCTTCTTCAGAATCACTAGTAGAAGTCACTAGTTGTAACTCCCGAAAAATCCAGCTAAGTATTCGTCATTCGTAATTTAATCATGTTTCAAAATTTGTAGTTGTAAAAGTCTTTAGATTTGTGTTTTCATAAAGTTAGTTGCTTTGGTTGAACCCTGAGTGAAGATCTAACCCATGCGACCACCCGAGCGTGTTTTAGAGCAGAGAAAGTAGGGCCTTGGGGTATGGTGCGACAATGACTCGCGATAGTGCCCTTGGGCACAGTCGTTTGTCACTGTCGCTAAGCATGTACCGAATCGGGGTAAGGGGGTGCGACTATGCCCCTGCGACAGTGCCAATGGCATTGTCGCCGGGCACTGTCGTCGACGGGTACTGTGAGTATAAAAACCCATTTGGCTAATTTATTTCCCATTATCTCTTAGAAATCAAATCAGATATGTGTTTGGAGCTAGGGTTTGAGCAATTTTCTCCTCTCTACTCCCTCTCCTCATTAAATTCTAGGGCTTGGTTGGTAGACTTCATTAAATGAAGTTAGTTAGGAAGATTAGGAGTATTCATTGAGGATTCTAGCAAGGTTCAAGCTTTAAGATTCCAAGCATCCATCTACCTCATCTTCTAGGGTTTCCAAGTTTTCTAGGGTTTTCTAAAAAAACCTAGAGTGTAAGTTTCCCCTAACTATTTTCAAATGAGATGCATATCTTTACATGATTTCTATGATTATATCATGCTTCCTATCATTATGTGAATCATTGTAGAAAATGACCTAAACTTGCTATATTAAGAAATGTTGTGATATTGGGGACTAACCTTCCATGGAAATCTTAATGGGACTTTGTGGTTGAAAAATGAAGGGATATAACGATGTGAAATATTTATGAGTGATAAATGCCATATGTGGAATTTATGTAAATTAGGTTTTTGACCTAATTTGGGGTTGGATAAATTGGGATCTTGTACATGTATTTTACTTGTTGTGAAATGTGTATAACGATGAATGGTATATTGGATGAACCACGAGTAGGCACTAGGAGGATGTAGTCTTGGGGTGCCACCGTAATGGTATGTACCTAGATCTCCGCCATTTGGAGTAATGCCTTCGAGGTAGGCTTCAAATGTGCCAGGCCTTCGGGATGTTGCTCACGAGAGTGAACATCAAGGTACATCGACTCTTGAGGTGAAACTAGTTGGTGTTTTGGCTCTCCCCCATTTATTCCTTTATGGACTCTTATGTGTAATAATTCCCTCTTATATGGCTATGTTATGTTTTTGTTCAACTCACTAGGCTCGTTTGGCCTAACACTTGATTGGGTGATGTGTATCTCAGGTTCTAGCCGTGTAACCGCCAAGAAGGTGTAGTAAGCTTTTAGAAGTGAGCTTAGAAGAATTTTGGGACGCCATTTAGGATAAGAACATTTTGGGGATTTGGATGACAACTTATGTTAACCTCTTTTCTAGATAGGAATTAGATTAAAAGGTTGTTATCCCTCATTTCTTATCATTACAAACTTGTAGTTATAACAGGCGTGTATTGTTTCCTTTTTGGGAAAAGCTCGTGTTTTGGCATCATTTTATATATCACATTTCCTTTTCTGGAAATTTTTGTTTGTCCCAATTTTTGGGGTGTTACAAGTTCATATCAGAGCCTTAGTTTAAGTGAACTAGGTGTCGACTCTAGTATACCTAGACTTAAGTTGTTTATGCCTATAGTATCACTGTCCATACAGGTAGAGCATTCTTAGGTGGGGAGAGTATTAGGACTATGGAAATGCATTGATTAAGGAAATTGTGATGATGGTAACAAGAATTCTTATGTAATGTACGTTCATGATTTCACTTGGCCAGTGCTATTATGAATTTATAGATACGTGAGCGTGCTTGAACTTGTTATTATGATGACTGATCCTTGTAGTAGTACGTATCAAACCGATTATCTTTTAAGGAATTAACCGGTATGATCCTTATCGTGTGTGACAGTTCACAATGGTAAACACAAGGAGTCGGGTCGAGGATCCCGAAGATGCAACGAAGCAAGTGTAACCGCCCCGGAAACGTCGAGAAGAGCAAACCCAACGGTAAATCAAGTTATTCTGCCGATCCCCACTATGCTGGAAGGAATTGTTGATGAGGTTCCTCGAGTGAACCTAGAGGCCGAAAACCTAGTGATTCAAGAAGTGGATACCCAATCGGTCTTATTGGCCAGTATCATGCAGATGAAGAACTCGGCGATAGACAAGAGAGATGAGAAGCTCATAAAGGTGTTAGAGGATTGGGATGCAAGCAATCGAAGACCGTGGCAAAAAATTCAGTGATCGGGTCGGGTAGTACAGGTAACGCGAATGGAGCCGAAGAACAAGCGGTAAGGGCTAAAAGACGGAAGGAAGGGGGTTGCTCCTACAAGACCTTTCTATGCAGCAATCCCCCAGAATTCTCCGAGACAACTAATCCAGTGGCCTGCATGAACTGGATACAGGAAGTGGAGATGGCTTTCAAATCGAGCGAATGCAACGAATCTCAAAGAGTCAAGTTCGCATCTCAGTTATTCAGGGGAGAAACTTTTAGTTGGTGGAACATTACCCGAACTGCGCTCACTCTAGGGGTTTTGGCCAAGCTCACTTGGCCAACCTTCAAGAAGAAAGTGATGGACAAGTATTGTAATGAGAGAGCTCTTGACAAGATTGAAGGGGAGTTCTGGAACTTGAAGAAGGGTAATTTGTCCATTGCTGATTATGAGAAGCAGTTTGTGGAGAAACTCAATCTGGTTAAGCATCTGGTCGTTGATGAAAAGTCAAAAATAAAGGCGTATTTGAGAGGCTTACCTGCGGAAATGAAGACGGGAGTAAGGAACTCCCGGGTGACTACATCGCAAGAAGTTATTGAAGAGTCCCAACTGGTAGAGGATGACATCATCCAAGGAGGAGAAGAGAAAAGTCAACAAGGATAGAAGCGAAAATAGGAAGGGCCGACCGGGCCCGCACGACCATCCAAATCCTTCAACGGGGGGAGGAATGTGGATCCACGACGTGAGGCGAGGTGGTGCCTCAAGTGCAGGAGTAAGCATTTCAGGCCTTGTAATCTGAGACATTTATCCCACACTACCAAGTGCTTCAAGTGCGGATGGAAGGACCATGGGAGTAGAGATTGCCCCTCCCGGGGGCCGGATTGTTTTTTTGAGTGCCGGGAGCCGGGGCACATCAAGAGAGACTATCCCAACCTAGTGAGGGGATATCAAAGGAATCCAAGTGGGATGGTGCCAAGGAAGGAGATACCACCGAAGGCGCCAAGTCGGTCCTTCCAAGTGACAGTGGAGGAAGCAAGAGTGACGATGGATGTCGTGTCGGGTACGTTCCTAGTAAACTCTCTACCTGCTCGTGTTTTGTTTGATTCCGATGCGAACCGTTCGTTTATGTCTACCACTTTTTCCAAGAATTTCACTACTCCTATTAGTCCGTTAGGCGATGCACTAGTAGTAGAAGTAGCCAATGGGGATCATATGTTGATCCGGGAGCATTTCGGCTGGTGTACCTTAGACTTAGATGGAGAGTACTTCATGGTGGACTTGCTACCGGCAGACATTGGTGGATTCGACGTGATCAAAGGCATGGATTGGTTAGATAAGCACGACGCTGGTATATTTTGCTACAAGAAGATGATTAAAGTACCGGTATCGAAATTCGGGGAGGTGATAGTCTACGGGGAGAAGAACCGAAAGGCCAACACGATCATCTCGTCCCTCAAGGCGCGAAATAGCCTAGCCTAGGGGTGTATCTCATACTTGGCCTACGTTATCGACGCAAAACTCGAAAAGAAGAATATTGGTGATGTGGAGGTGGTGCGCGACTACCTGGACGTATTTCCAAAAGATTTGTTGGGACTGCCACCGGAACGCCAAGTGGAGTTCCACATTGACCTTACTCCGAGTGTCGCCTCGATCGCCCATGCTCCTTATCGTCTAGCCCCGACAAAGATGCAAGAAATGATGACCCAACTACAAGAAATCCTCAAGAAGGGATTTATACGCCCGAGCTCATCACCGTGGGGAGCTCCAGTTTTGTTCGTAAAGAAGAAGGACGAGTCCATGCGAACGTGTATCGACTACCGTGAACTCAACAAGGTCACCGTAAAGAACAAGTATCCACTTACTCGAATTGACGACCTTTTTGATCAGTTGCAAGAAGCGGGATGTTTCTCTAAAATAGACTTGAGGTCCAGTTACCATCAAGTGAGGGTGAAGAAGAGCGACATTCCGAAGACGACATTTCGGACCAGATACGGCCACTACGAGTTTCTAGTGATGCCTTTCGGGTTAACTAACGCTACGGCCGTATTCATGGATTTGATGAACCGAGTGTGCCGACCTCTTTTGGACAAGTCAGTGATAGTTTTCATTGACGACATCTTGATCTATTCACGGGACGAGGCCGAGCATAGTCAACATTTGAGGGAGGTGTTAGAGATTCTTCGAAAAGAGAAATTATTCGTAAAATTCTCTAAGTGTGAATTTGGGTTGCAAGAAGTCTAATTCTTAGACCACGTGGTATCAAAGGATGGAGTGAAGGTAGACCCGACGAAGATTGAAGCAATGATGAATTGGGAACCACCAACAAGTCCAACGGAGATAAGAAGCTTTTTAGGTTTGGCCGGTTACTACCGACGGTTTATTCAAGACTTTTCGAAGATCGCCTCCCCGCTCACATTGTTGACAAAGAAAATGTGAACTTATTATGGACTGAGGCGCAAGAGCAAGCCTTTCTAACTCTTCAAAAGAAGTTATGTGAGGTACCAATCCAATCCTTACCCGAAGGGTCCGACGACTTTGTGGTTTATGGAGATGCTTCCAAATTGGGCCTCGGGTGTGTCTTAATGCAAAGGGGGAAGGTGATAGTGTATGCGTCATGACAACTCAAGGACCACGAGAAGAAATTCCCCACTCACGACTTGGAGCTAGCGGCGGTGGTTTTTGCTTTGAAGCTATGGTGACATTACCTCTACGGGACGAAGTGTACACTCTTCACCGATCACAAAAGTTTGAAGTATATATTTGATCAAAAGGACCTTAACATGCGGCAGAGAAGGTGGCTGGAACTTTTGAAGGACTGTGATTGCGAGTTGCTTTACCACCACGGTAAAGCCAACGTGGTGGCGGATGCGTTGAGTCGAAAGAATTATGGGAGCGAAGTCAAAGTAACCCTTTCTAGAATTGACATGATATCAAGTCTAGTAGAGGACATCAAATCAAGTCAAGATGAGGCACTTCGGGAAGAGAATCTCAAGGTCAAGATCATGGTAAAATAACGAGAGCTGCTAACGGAAGATAGTTGCGGCCTCAAGTTATTTCAAGGAAGAATTTGGGTGTCGATGCTCGGAGGGATCCGTGAGTTGCTCTTGGCGGAGGCTCACAAGTCCAAGTACTCTATTCATCCCGGTAGCACCAAGATGTATATAGATTTCAAGTTGCATTATTGGTGGCCGGTGATGAAGCTCGATGTGGCCAACTATGTGGAAAGATGCGTCACTTGCCTTGAAGTCAAAGCAGAACACCAAAAGCCTTATGGGTGTTTGCAGCCATTAGCCATTCCAGAATGGAAATGGGAGCATATCACAATGGACTTTGTCACCAAACTACTGAGAACCTTGAGAGGTCACGATACTATTTGGGTGGTGGTGTATCGACTCACGAAGAGCATGCACTTTTTGGCGATGCGAGAGACGTTACCGATAGACAAGTTAGCCAAACTCTGTATTGATGAAGTGGTATCGCGTCACGGTGTTCCACTATTTATCGTTTCAGATCAGGATAGCCGGTTCACTCCAAGTTTTGGGACGTCCTACAAAAGGAGTTGGGCACGAGGGTCAAATTGAGTATGGCCTATCACCCTCAAACAGACGGTCAAAGTGAGAGGACAATCCAAACTCTCGAGGACATGCTTCGGTCTTGTGTTATAGACTTTGGGGGTAATTGGGATTCGCATCTAACTTTAGTGGAGTTCGCCTATAATTATAGCTATCATTCGAGTATTGGGATAGCACCGTTCGAAACGCTATACGGACGAAAATGTAGAACACCGGTGTATTGTCTCGAGGTGGGAGAAACACAATTCATGGGACCGGAAATCGTACAAGAAACGGCGGACAAGGTAAAAGGTATCTGAGAGCGTTTGAAGGCGACTCAAGATCGACAGAAGAGCTATGCGGAGAAAAATCAAACCGGTCGAGTTCCAAGTGGGAGAGAGGGTTATGTTAAAGGTATCTCCATGGAAGGGGATCATCCGTTTCGGGAAGCGCGGGAAGCTTAGTCCCTGTTTCCTTGGACCCTTTACGATATTGTAGAGGATCGAACTTCAAGCCTATAGATTGGACTTACCGCCGAAATGGACAGGATTCATCCTACATTTCATGTATGCTACCTTCGCAAGTGCTTGGACAAGGAGGAAAGAGTTATCCCTTTGACGGAGATTGGGTGGACAACAGAAACCAATGCGTAGAGGAGCCGAAGGCCATCTTAGAGTCGAAGACGAAACAATTGCGACATAAGGAGGTCACTAAACATGTACCGAATCGAGGTAAGGGGTGCGACTATGCCCCTGCGAAAGTGCCAATGGCATTGTCGCCAGGCACTGTCGCCGACGGGTACTGTGAGTATAAAAACCCATTTGGTTGATTTATTTCCCATTATCTCTTAGAAATCAAATCAGATACGTGTTTGGAGCTAGGGTTTGAGCGATTTTCTCCTCTCTACTCCCTCTCCTCATTAAATTCTAGGGCTTGGTTGGTAGACTTCATTAAATGAAGTTAGTTGGGAAGATTAGGAGTATTCATTGAGGATTCTAGCAAGCTTCAAGATTCCAAGCATCCATCTACCTCATCTTCTACGATTTCTAAGTTTTCTAGGGTTTTCTAAAAAAATCTAGAGTGTGAGTTTCCCCTAACTATTTTCAAATGAGAAACATATCTTTACATGCTTTCTATGATTATATTGTGCTTTCTATCATTATGTGAATCATTGTGGAAAATGATCTAAACTTGCTATATTGGGAAATGTTGTGATATTGGGGACTAATCATCCATGGAAATCTTAATAGGACTTTGTGGTTGAAAAATAAAGAGATATAACCATGTGAAATAGTTATGAGTGATAAATGCCATATGTGGAATTTATGTAAATTAGGGTTTTGACCTAATTTGGGGTTAGATAAATTGGGATCTTGTACATGTATTTTACTTGTTGTGAAATGTGTAAAACAATGAATGGTATATTGGATGAACCACGAGTAGGCACTAGGAGGATGTAGTCTTGGGGTGCCACCGTAATGGTATGTAGCTAGATCTCCGCCATTTGGAGTAATGCCTTCGAGGTAGTCTTCAAATGTGTCGGACCTTCGGGATGTTGCTCATGAGATTGAACATCAAGGTACATCGACTCTTGATGTGAAACTCGTTGGTGTTTTGGCTCTCCCCCATTGATTCCTTTATGGACTCTTATGAGTAATAATTCCCTCTTATATGATTATGTTTTGTTTTTGTTCAACTCATTAGGCTCGTTTGGCCTAACACTTGATTGGTTGATGTGTATCTCAGGTTCTAGCCGCGTGACCGCCAAGAAGGTGTAGTAAGCTTTTAGAAGTGAGCTTGGAAGAATTTTGGGACGCCATTTAGAAGAAGAACATTTTGGGGATTTGGATGACAACTTATGTTAACCTCTTTTCTAGATAGGAATTAGATTAAAAGGTTGTTATCCCTCATTTCGTATCATTACAAACGTATAATTATAACAGTCGTGTATCGTTTCCTTTTTGGGAAAAGCTCGTGCTTTGGCATCATTTTATATACCACCTTTCCTTTTTCATAATTTTTTGTTTCTCCCAGTTTTTGGGGTGTTACACTGTCGGAATGACTTCTTCAACATTAACGGGTGATTCTGGAACAGTACCAGGAGCAGATGAACTGGGAATATAAGGACTGTCTATTGTCTCCATATCATCGGTAGTATAAGCAACAGTAGTAATGACTTCCGAATCTTGAGAGGATTGAGGATCCTATGACTTCAACAGGACTGATTCATCAAATGTGACATGTCGAGAATGAATCGCTTTACGAGTCAAGGGGTTCCAGATTCGGCTTGTCCTGGACTAAAACATGAAAATAAATAAGACAACCAAATACACGTATGAATTTCAAAAAAAAATTCTTTTACCTCTCCAAACCTCTTCCAGAATCTTTCCCCCGATGGCCGAACAAGGTAACTTATTAATAATGTGCACCGCAGTGTACAGTGCTTCAGCCCAGAAAGATTTGGGGAATCCCGTTGTTAACAACATACATCGGACCTTTTCAAGCAAAGTCCTATTCATCCGCTCGGCAACCCCGTTAGATTGAGGGTCGCAAGGTGTGTTGTAGTGACGATGGATGCCTTTACGCGGGCAAAAGTCTTTGAAAGTACCACTTGTAAATTCTCCACCATTGTTAGATCTCAGCACTTTCAACTTCTTGCCAATCTCAACCTCTACTTATGCCAACTAAGTCTTGAATGTATCGAAGACATCTAACTTTAATTTCAACACATACACCCAAAGCTTATGAATAAACGAAATGAAGTAACTACCTCCACTGAGGGCAAGGTTCTAAATGGCGTGAGACGTGGCATGGCGGCGAGGCCAAGCCTCAAGCCTTAGGAGCCATGGCGTCTTCATGGCGTGACTTATGGCGTCAAATTTATAATTCATATATAATATTATATATAAAAACGTATGTTTTGTAGTGTTACTCAATGAGTCAATAGTAATAAGCAAGTTAAATTAGGTTATATGTTAGAAACTTGCAAATAATACATTAAAAACATAAAGAAAAATCAAATATCTCATTACGATAACTGGGCATTAGGCCATGGCGTGCCATGGGCTTAACATGGCGTGACATACAAGCCTTGGTGCCATGGCGCGCTATGGCGGCTGTGCGGCGAGTTTTTTAGAACAATGACTGAGGGATGGATTACTGGATGGTCCCTAGACGTCTGTATGAACATAATCAAGGATTCCTTTAGTGTTGTGTTTTCCAACACCAAAAGAAACAAGCATCTGCTTTCCTTTGACACATCCCGAACAAAAATCCAGGCTAGCAGGTACGACAACTTTAATGAGTTTTCGCTTGCACAAAATCTCCAAGTTCTTCTCGGATGTGTGGCCCAAATGAAGATGCCATAAGCGAGCAACATCGAGATTCTTTGAGCTTTCGGCCACACACGATTCAAAAGAAATAGTTTTGCCAATCAAGTGGAAAATATTATTTTCCGCCTGTTCACCTTTCATTACGATAATACTCCCTCGGGAGATGCGCAAAATCCCGTCTTCAATCTGAATCTTGCAACCCAATTTGGACAGTTGTCCAACAGAGATCAAGGAACGATTCATAGATGGAACAAACTTGACATTATTCAATTTCCGAATACACTTATCGAACATCTTGATCTGTACAGTACCGATACCCTTAGTAACACATGAAGTACTAGTTCCCATATAAATATTGTTACCTTCAACTTTTTCGAAGGTAGAGAAACAGTCCCGGAATGGTGTCATATGGCAATATGCACCGGTATCTAACACCCATCGCCTGTCACCTTACCGTGGTGTAACTGTGGTAGAGAAGCCATTTTGCTCCTCTTCGGCTGCAACAGTTGATGATTCGGGGTTGTCTTTGTCTTTGTTTTTAAGACTCGGACAATCTTTCACCCAATGACCTGGCTTGTGGTAATAGTTACAGTTTCCACATGTCTTTGATTTCCCACGAGAACCAGGATGGCGGGACTAAGAGCGCCTAATGAGAACCAGGCCGGCGGGACTGAGAGCGCCCATGGTTTCTTCTTCTTGAAGATTGTTGATCGTCTCGGCCTCTGTCAGCAAATAGGCCTTGACTGTAATTTTTCTCCCTGGGATTGTTACCGATCCTCATTTGAATTTTTTGATCTTCCGAAATCATTCCTGTTTTCACATCAGATAAAGAAAGAGTTTCTCTTTCATATATAAAACTGTTAGTGAATTGGGAATATTTCTCGGGAAGTGAATACAACTGGATCATAGCAAGTGTTTCTTTATCTTTAGCAAGAAGCGCATCCGTTGCCTTCAACTTCATAATGATATCTGCAATTCGGCCATATGAGCTTTAATGGTTGTGCCTTCCTTCATTTTGAAGAAGAGACACGACCGCATCAGTAACAATCTGTTGGTCAAAGTTTTCTTGAGATATAAATTCTCAAGCTTGCTCCAAATACCTGCAGCTGTCTTTTCAGACACAATCTCATATATAACATTTTCTCTCATAGTCATCTGCAAAGTAGTAAAAGCCCATGCTTCCATTTCTTTAGCCTTAAGTTTAGACATATTAGGGTCTAACTCATCTTTAGCAAATACTACGGGATGGACTCCATTTTTCCTAAGTGCAGCAGATGTTGTAAACTGTCATTTACCAAAGTCACCGTCCCCATTCCAAGTCTGTATACGAATCCCAGCCCCAAACAAATTAAATGTACCTTCTTGGTACGACTTTTGGTCTGGTTTGAGGAACCGGCACCAAAAGGGTTTTCTACTTCAGCCATAGAGAAAAAAAAATGTGCAAACCAGTTTATATATATATTCTACACAAACGCAAATCTAGATCCGAAGTTGTGATACCAATTGTTAGGTAAAATGTGTGCCTCACAAATACAATGCTAGCAAATGATTTCTAAGGTCCCAAACGAGTAGAAATCCAAGTGCACAATTAACCCAACAATGAATGCGGATAACAATAATCTAGCTGTTGCACAATAATTCTCTAACGTAGAAAAATAAACCCATGAAATATAGATATAACAAAACATTATTATCTATAATTATAGCAAGTTCAAAAACAAATAACACCGGGATTTAACGTGCTTCCACTATCGGTGTGTTAGTGTACATCCACCAAAGAGAGAGAGAGAGAGAGAGCTAGAATATTATTACCAACCAAGGATATTACAAAGTGCTTGTACAAGGGTCTTGAGATCCACGATCGCCTAACAAAAACTTCACGAACACCACCGAATATCAATAACACTCTCGACCTCACATAAACTAAGTATATCAAAAGGATATATTAGGGAGAGTCTTTGGTGTTTCAACTAGAGGATGCTTAAAAGGAAGGGATGATGAATATGTTGGAGGGGAAGGAGTATTTATAGCAATGAAAGGAGTAGGCACCAAGTTTCGTAGATTGGGGAACAAGATTAGTAAGCTTGGAGGCCAAGTTTGGCTTCTAATTCATCACATGTATCATCTAAAAATAATATAATTGAATATTATAACACTTATAATTTCATTACTATGTAATTACTTGCTTTAAATTTAGTTAAAATATTTTAATATAGGAAGAAAATTGAAGCATTTAATTAAACTATTTTTACATTGTTCATGTGAAAATAATAACACGAAATAAAATGGAAAATGAATTTTGAAATTACCCTTTGGTTTTTGTTTATTAAAAGAGAAATTGATGAAAATATTAGTTTGAAGAAAATTGTACAAGATTTCAAAATTATAAAAGATCGACACATTCCACTTTGATGAACGATGTATTGAGATTTCATATTTGTTTTGTTTTAGGCTTTAAACTTTTAGGTGGCGTTTGGTTCGCAGATTTTGAAGGAATCTGATGGAATTGGAATGTTGAATTCCAATGACCAAATTTCATTCCTTTGTTTGGTTCACTCTTTTTCACGGAAGGAATCTCTAAATTCCATTAAATTCCACAAATGAGAGAATTTAACATTCCTTAGCAACTACAAGGTATTTTGATGGAATGGAATTCTTATTTTTCATAATACTACATATGCCCAATCAAATAAAACTTATCTAATTAAACCATGCATCCATCGGTTCCTTCTCTAAACCACCGCCGATCTGAACCACCGCCGACCATCGACCACCGTTGTTCTGAACCATTGTCGATCTGAACCACCGCCGACCACCGACAACCATTGTGCTGAACCACCGACGATCTGAACCACCGCCGACCACCGACCACTGCCGTTTTGACCCATCACCGACCACCGATCACCACCGATCTGAACCACCGGCGACCACCGACGATCTGAACCACTGCCACCACCGCCGTTCTGAATCACCATCGATCTGAACCACCGCCGATCTGAACCACCGTCGACCACCAACAACCACCACCGATCTGAACCACCGCCGACCACATCCGATCTGAACCACCGTTTTATACCACCATTGACCACCACCAATCTGAACCACCGATACAAGTAAAGTATTTTTAACGACTATTTTTATTAAAGCATATTTTGTTTAGAAAAATTAAAATTATCAAAAAATGTATTTTGGTCATTTATCAACATTTCATTCCAATTCCAAAGCTACATTATGGTGAACCAAACAGATAGATTCCAATTCCTTAAACAAATTCCATTATAATTCTGTCAACCAAATAGGTGGTCAAACCTGACAACATTCCATTCAAATTCCTTTAAAGTCAAATTCCTTTGACAGATTTTATTCCATCCAAAAACATTCTGAGAACCAAACGCCCCCTTAATATGTTATAACTTTGGATGATGTATGTAAGTTTTTATTGTATGCCCATGATACGTGTAACACAGGGACGCTATCAACGAGTATGTAAACCTATAGAGGTGAGTGGATTTACATATCGGACCATAAATTTCATACACAAGAAAAGGGATATGATCCATTTTCTTATTTTTAGTAGGGTCGCACACAAAGAATATTTTTGTTTCCATTTAAAAGAAACCCGAATTAAAATCATATTGATTATTAAATAATTATTCAAAAAAGAATAATTACGAAATATGAGTTAAAATATAATTATGATAATTATAGGGTGTTATTTGTAAATATGTATAATTATATTAACGTTTTAAGATAATTATATAACTATTATAGATAATCACTAAATCCTATTTGAGTTAACCAAGTATAACACTGTCCATATAAATAGGGTGATAGGCCAAAACAAATTCAAGTGATTCAATCTTAGAGAGTTGGCTATCAGATAAAACACATAAAATAAACATTTTCTTTTATGTAATACATATATACTCTAGGATTCTTAGGCTAGCACCCGGTGGGAGATCTAAGTGTGTACGTGTGTGGATCGTCAATAAAGGAAACATGTTTTTTGGTTTCTGACTGCTACATCAACTCCTCGTCAGATCTATAAAGGTACAACTCAAAACACCATATGACGTATTTTAATATTTGTTATAATTGTCACTGGATTCGATGGGTTTTAAGTTTTAGAAAAGTTTTTTGAATTAATTGTAACCTAAATTAAATTTTCCATTGCGTTTTTGAGGTTACAAATAGCATTAAAACCCCATAGTGTCTTTTAAAGTATTTCTATTAAATTCCCCCTGATTCTTGTTACACCCAAGATTTTCCATTGAAGGCCCATTGTTAAAGTTTCCGTATGGCAACCATTCAAGTAATCAATACTTAAAAATGAAAGTGATGAGGATGAAGATTCTGACACATGAATACCCTAAATCCATATGCAATAAATGAGTCATAAAAATGGAAGGACACACTTGCTTGATGGAACCACATTTTTATTCTTAATCTTCCCTAACTTTTCATCTATGATTCGAATTCGATATTCATCGCTACAACATATTTCAATCTTTTCACAACCATCATCATCTTTCCTCCAACTTTATTTCTATGAAATTTCATGTTGTTGTTGCTGCTAATTATATTCATTTGTTTCCGTTATATGGTTGATGACAGTGTTATGAAATTAGGAAAAGTCAAGTGATCCAATGATGCCAACGGTTTTAGGTTCATTACTCTAGAGGATTGTGACATAAATCTCTTTGTCCATTGGGCGTCAAGTAGGACTAATAGATCCCATAGCTTTACAAAAAGCTATTGAGGGTGGTAACTACGCAGAGGGGCAACAAGGAAGGGTGAAAAAAAGTTTTCAAATTATTGAAGTTAAACATTGATAATTAATAAGATATTTTCAAATTACAAGGCAAAAACAAACCAAAAAACCATAAAGTAGGGTATGGGATGTGCATTCGTCCAATTGAAGTCTGATGTTGCCCCTTAACATAGACGATGAAACTTAGAAGATGATGAAAGATGAGAAGTGAAGAAGACAAGTAGATTAATCATAAATTCACATAAATAATCACAAGCATGCCGATGGGTAAATTAGTAACAGGAGCGTTCTAGTTTCCAAGGGCTATAAATTAATAAAATTAAATTATCATTATACATATAGCAAGATCAAACGAGAAGACGAGAAGTTACAAGAGAATCATATGTGATACAACATGTCCAAAATGATGTGGACAACTTGGTCCACGCAATCAAGCGTAGCAGGAAAGGTTGTAACGCCTCGAATTTTCGTTGTTTAAATTCTATCTTTAAGACTTCTAGCCTTCCTTATTTAATTCATAGTTATCTTGCGTTTACCCTATTCATGCGTATCGCGTGTGTTAGCCAAGTTCGTGTGTTAAGACTTGATTTTGGAAAAGAGAAACAGTGGATTACGCGAGTTACCTCGCAACTTGCAAGTTGCGGCACAAGTCGCGTAACCCATTGTCCGAATTCCATTTCAGAAGCACGGGCGGCTTATGCCGCGACTTAAGGCCGCGGTATAACACCCTCAAATTTGGAAATAACAACTAATTTAAAATTTTCTAAATACATCAATAAATGGTTCTTAAACAATCACAATTTAAGGCTTAACCTCAACATACACAATTCAATCTCTACATATAGTCTATAACAAGGACGGGTGCTACTAAAACCCAATAATAGTCACTATCTCCAAACTGCGGAAGACTTCACCAAATACTTACACTTGTGAAAACTAAAGCACATCTCTTCGGTACTGGTAGAAACAAACCCCCAACTGGAACCTAATGCACATGCCGACAAATAAAAAGGTTAGGCTTGACGCCTAGTGAGCTCAAGAGTTTTCAACATATATAAATTAATCGTTTAGAAAGGAAGAATGTGGTTAAAATCATAATCTTTCAAAATGATATGCTTC
The DNA here is from genome assembly GCA_954870635.1 of Arctium minus. NCBI lineage: Eukaryota > Viridiplantae > Streptophyta > Magnoliopsida > Asterales > Asteraceae > Arctium > Arctium minus. Next base: position 35,093,624 of record OX941080.1, on the reverse strand, counting down.
ACTTATGAAAACGACTCGTTTATCAATAATCATGCATTTTGACGAAAGAGACACCGAGTTAATCGTTAACCAAACCAAAGTGTTTTAGAAGCGAAGATCCCAATATAAAACGTTCTTTCGTAAATTTAAGTTCAACCCAAAACTTGCTAAAAAGGAAAATAGAGAGAGGACTCCCAATTTTATAAAACGCGGGTAAAAATGTTATATCTCGAAATACCCAACACGGGTGGAACATGATCCACAACTCATAGACCATGGATGAAAATCTATATAAATAAATATTGCCATGAACACGAACATTAGACCCAAAACTCACACGACCATAAAATGGACGAAATTAAATACCGACACGTGGAAAAGACGCATTCCATTCAAACCTTAATATACGTGGGAAAACCCCAATATTAAGGTCATCATTTATCGTCGACCACACAAACCAAAATTGGTAAAATACGACATTAACATTTAAAACATCACGAATCTACGACGGAGAGACCCGTATACATTGAGAATAGAGGAACACGCAAGTAGGCCGCCCATACAACTTCCTCGCATGTCATCTAAACGTTTTCATCTTAGGTGGCGAGAACACGTGAATGGGGCCACCCGTGATGTTATTGAATTTCACCACACATCCCGACATCCTAGTTCCCATGCCACCACCGACATCACAACCTCGGACCGATTATGCCTCTGGCCATACTCCATCGAGTTCCACCTCAAGGACTTACAGACATGGGTGCCTATCCAATCTAGACGAGTTACAACTCGGAGGCTCGAGCCACCTTTTGCCTACTCACTAGCAAACCCAAGCGGTCACCACAGTAACCAAAAACTCAGGCTTTCCAAAACCGACAGACTTACGTGCCTATGGATCCATTACAACACTGTCTAACATTACATGACCCCGATTGAAAGACCAAAGCTCCCAAAACATGTAACTCCCAATGGAATGAAATAATTGCCATCATACTCCAAAAATTCCACAACTGGTTTTAAACCGGACAAATGTCCTCAAGACTCCATTTAGTCAAAATCGAGTCAATCGACCCAACAGTTTACGTAAATACCCAATGAAAGCCGATATAAACATTGAAACACGTTTGACCAACTATTATGCAAACACGACCAACAGTATAATTAACTCAAATCTCATCGTTGGTTGAGACAAACCATTTTCCAAATGAACTCATACCCTTATGTTTTCAAAATTCCTTATAACACAATAATATGCATTTTCCGAAAAGGTTTATAAGGTCAAATACACAAAATGACACTTACGTCAATTGAACTCCAAATATATATGTAAAATCATCAAAGAAACATTTCAACATGATTTATTTATCAAAATACCCAAAGATCCCAAAATGGGTGTCTCGACATGTTCATAAAACTAAACATTTCAAAATAACCAAAACTTATCAGCAGTTAACAATTTGATGTAAAACAAAACATTTTGAAATAAAGATTTTGGCATGTACACCGTTTTCATAAATCATCTTGAACTCACCTTGCTAGATTTAGGCTAAACCTAGATTTTATCCCAACTTGAGCTTTTCTTGGAGATACTTGGATCCACAAGCACATTCTTCAAAAACCTAGATCCACATGTTTCCAACCGTAAATATACATATTCCACCATATATAATTGTTCCCCAAACATTCAACACAAAATCTCATCATATAACCCAAACCCTAATTTCCATAAATGAAGAAAACAAGAGGTTACCTTAATCATAATTCCAATCCACCAACCAAAATACTTTTAGATCACCAAGATGAACTATGCACTCCCAAACTTCAAGAGCAAAGAAAGGGTTGGGTGAAAACCCTAGAAATTGATGAGGATGAAGATGAAGAAAAAGATGAAGACACCTTAGATCTAACTTCCAACCATGCTAGATGAAGGAGAAACACTTGGTTTAGAGGAGTAAAAGCTCCAAAATGGTTTAGGGTTTGTGAGGGAAAAAGGGAACTGATTTGGGCGAGAAAGGGAAGAGGTTAGAAGTGAGGAAATGAGAAATGGGTTGAGAATTCGGTCATATAGGATACATGGGGCCGCTGACGACCTTGCCACGCGATAGTGACATTGTCACTATCGCGAGGGCCCTCTCGTGAGGATTGTACCGCGGGTGGTACTCTCCCAGCGATTGTGCAACGCGATAGTGACACATGTCACTATCGCGAGTCATAATCGCGCCACATGTACCGAACCCAGAAAAAGGTCAAAACTCGAGATTCTCGCATGGGTCGATTTAAGGTTTGAAGGTGCAACTTATTTCGCCCAAAAAGATTAACGGAAGGTGAAGAGATGACTGAAGATGAACGGAGAATTATTAAGCGAAAACTCGGATGTTACACGTGGCATAACCCGCGAGATTCCCCTGATGCTCTAATACGGGTTTCTTCCCCTTTTTCTCATTTATTTCTCATCTACATTCATTGCTTCTCTCTCTCAACTCACCTTTTTCAACCATCCGAAATTAGGGTTTCACCAACCCAAAATCTACCTTATTTATTGCTAGTAGTTGGGTAAATCAACTAAGGATTCGAAGTTGAGCATTTAATCACCATCTCTATTGTCCTCTTCTCCAAAGGATTAAATCTAGGGTTTTGGGTTTTCTTCAAAAACCCACTTGATGAGTTCCTACTATCATTTTCCAAACCTTATACATGTCAAAACTTACATTTTAAGCTCCTAGATATCTCCTCTATTTTGGATTAATGTTGATTACATCTTTGACCTAACATGAGTTTTGGGAGATTTTAGGGTTTCCACTTATTTTCAAGTAAAATGAAGGGTTCCATTTTATAAGTAGTAAAACAAAGTACTACTTGCACATTTTTGGTGAGGTACTTGAAATAATGCATATAATCTCATTTTATGATCTTCATTCTTATCAGCAGTTAAACTTGGAAATGCATTTTGAAAACAAATGTTATTGAGAACTATATGTTTAACTATAGTTGGTCACAAATGAAATTGTGACAAGTCTAGACTTTTACTAGTGGATCCCTAGGTATTGAGTTGGCTTATATCTTGGGATGTTTTCCCCCTTTGTAGCTAGTGGTTACATTTGATCCTCGGAGGCCCTTTGGTACGGTTATGTGGGACCGGTTACTAGCCATGGGTCATAATGTAGTCCTAGTGAACGAGTATGACTTGGTTTCCTCGGGTGCCCTCCCCCATATCTTAGTACGGACCAGCGTTGTTCATGGTCATGGATTCCAAGTATTTAGCTCATAACTCGGATTTGTGGCTTACTCGGTGTTCCACTACAATCCTTGGTAAATCGGGTATCCCCTGTCATCGCAAGATGAATTTTTGGACCGAAAGGTCCTTATGTGGCAAATAGTTCAGTTGTAAACTCAACTTTCTTGAAAAGATTTCCTTTCGTTGCATTATACTAAACTTCTTTAAATTATAAATTGTATGTTCTCACTAGGCTTTAAGCCTAACACTTTTTCTCAAATGATGTGTATAACAGGTTCCCTTAGCGGTGGGTTGCCAAGGGTTTGAGTGACGAGCATGGGCTTGAGGCATTTTTGAGATGGTTAGTATTTGACGATGGACATTTAATTAAGTCCCTTATTTTGGTGATTTTGGGTTGACAACCGATGTAATCTAGATAGTAAATGTTTAGATTAGTTTGTTGTTGAATTCCATATCCGTTCGCAGGTTTTTGTAAATGCCTTATACATTTACCCTTTTTGGGTGGTTTATTCCAAATACAAACGTCATTTTGCCAAATTTTCGAATTTTATTTTATCCTAAATTTTAGGTTGTTACAAAGGTCGCCCGCACTTTGGCTAGTCAATGCAACATGTTTATACCACATGTGATTACGTGTTTTGTATCACATATAATTATATGTTATCTTGGAATTTATCGTTTTCTCGCAAATTGATAGTCTTTTCTTTTGATACTTCCTTTCTTTCTCCATCTCTCTCTTCTCTCTCTCTCTCTCCATATATATATATATATATATATAAGAGGATGTGTTTCAGTGAGAACTCTTCATTTACGTGAGAACACATTAAGAACCGTCAATCTCTTTTGATCCAAATGGAGATCATCGCTCATGCCTTATGTTTTTGTGAAGGATGAAATTTTTTGAAGTTTCATTATTTTTCTTTGAAGGTGCAATAGTGAATGAGCGTATGTGAAGTTTGGTGAAGGTATATGCATGTATGTGATATGAAGCTATATGCATGTTTGGTGTTTTCATGTTGAAGTTTTAGTGTTTTTCATGTTAAGGGTATGTGCATGTTTGGTGTATTCAAAGTGATAGTTGTATTTGGTGGCTTAGAGATGATCATGTTTTTGCGGTGAAGTATATTAAGGATTTGGTTGACTATTCATCTTATGTTTTATCGACCGGTATGACGCCTACAACTTGGAGCAAGTTGGTTCCTTCCAAATTTGTATTTTCATATGGTGGTTAAAGCTTGGAAGAATTATGGGTTGTGTCCGACTTGATCAGATAGGGGTTGACCTCATTCGGTGTTTTGCCCTCGATGCGGTAGTGACATTAAATCAGTGGATCATTGTTTTACGGGCTGCCCTTAGGTGTCGATATTGTGGGACATGATTCTGAAGTGGTGGGGCATTTCTCCTCGACCTTTAGCCTCGATTTCAGATGTGTTGGCTTTGACCGAATTCCCTACTACACCGGCTTCTGAGCAAAAGTTATGGACAACCGTTATTTGGATTTCCCTCTTCTTGATACAGAGTTCTTGGAATAAACCCAAGTTTGATATCTTGCATGAGGTTGGTGACTTGTTGTTCGGTATCCAACTTCCCTCTTTTCGTTGGTTGTCTCATCGTGTTAAAGCTTTTGGTAAATCCTGGGCTTCGTGATGCTGTAATTCGACTTCTTTATCTTGTTAGTTGTTTTTTGGTTGTTTCGACTTCTTTTTCATATGGTTTCTCACCGTGTTCGTAGTCCCGTGTGTAGGATTTGTGTTTGGACTCGTAGCTTCCCTCTTTTCCATGCCTTATAGATGGTGAGTGTGCTTTTATTATGTTGTTATGCTTTCGATGATTCGATTGTATTTTATTTGGTTTTAATATATAGTTGCATTTAAAAAATATAAATAATATTGTTTATTATTATTTATAAGTATTGCTATTAATATATTATCTATTAAAAATGGTGAGAAAACGATAAGATAATATTGAAATGATAAGATTATTAATATTTCATTCATAATAATAATCATTTTACACAATAAATGATGATTTTATTAATATTTATAATTTAAACAATAAATTAAAAGAAAAACAATAAAAGAGTATTTGAGTTATTTATCATTTTTCATTCCAATTACGAACCTATATTTTGTTAACCAAACAAACATATTCCAATTTATTTGACAATTTCTATTTTATTTCTTACCAATCAATTGCATAGTCGAACTCAACCCAATACAATACCATATCATTCAGATTCCATCTCTTTGACATATTATATTTCTTCAAAAAAAACATTTTGTAAACCAACACCCCAAAACACGCCCCGAAGGTAAGTGCTGGCGCTAGCTATTTGCCTTACAAACGTGCCACTGAAGTTCCGCTTATTTACGGAAATGCCACCACGTCCATAACAATCATTACATTAAAAAATCATCCAAAACCTTAGAAGACATTATTGCGCTCCTCACCGAGAAAATGTCTTAACTGATCCCAAATATATAAGTATAAAAACAGGTTATGGGAAACAAAAATACATTTATCCATATTCTATTCATTAAAATATCGCTAAACAAGTAATAGGCAAATGTATATTTTTTTACTCAATACTCTCATCAAACGAGTCAAAATATAACGAGTAAGAAGTTTACCTTACCTTGGTGTGTTTAACTATCTTAGCATTTAGCAATATACCCGAGCTCGAGCTTAGTAAATTTCGAGCTCGAGTCTTTTTAAACACAAAATAAAGCTCATTTAACCTAATGAGTTGATTTCCGTTACACCAATATTTGACTCGGCTTGTTCTAAAGATCAGAGTCAAAACAACCGTATAAACACATATATCTTTATTAAATTATAGAATCAAATTTAAAGGATTATTGAGTTTGAGTTAACAAACGAGTTAATTGATAGAGATGGCCAGAACCTGGTCATAGCCACGCCCAAATCGGTCCCGATCCGAGATTCCTTCTTCGTAGCTGGTCACGGCGTAACCGATCCTGGTCCCGACCAAAAACCCATGGCCCGATCTCTATGCTTCGTAACCGGTCTCGGGTCGGGCCAAAATAGATCCCAAGTTTTTTTTTAATCGATTTTGAACATATAAAAATATCTTTATAAAGATTTTTTATTAGTATATAAAAGCGTTATCTATATCTATACTACTTTATAAAGCAAATTTTTCAAAAGTCTTAAATACAAGTCATAAAGCCTATGGTACTACCTTTTAAAGCATAAAGTCTTAAAGTCTTAAAATTCATACTACCTTTTATGCATCATGTACAAGTCATGAATGCTTTTAAGATCCAAACACGCTTTCATCTAAAACTGGCGCTTCATCTTCCTAACCCTTCATCATCCCGACTTACTTTCCCAAATAGACTCTTAAATCATCATATGAACGCTCCCAAGATGGCGATCGAAGCTTCACCCTCCAGATTTATTTCACTCCCAAATTGACGCCTGGTTCTATATTTACATCTTCAATCGATTGAACCTGAACCTGACAATTGACTTTGACGACTTCAACCTTCGACGCCTTCAAGGTAATAGTCGTCTTTTGTATCGAAGTCTGGTTGGTTTCATATAATCTCTTTGTCGGTGTTCCTTCTCGATTTATGAGTTTCGACCCCATCTATTTAAACCCTAATATGAAATTTTCATTTCTACCCTTTTTTTTCATTTCGATAAGTAATAATTGTTTATTTACAGTTTGGTTTTTTGTGTTTACATAGATAATAATCGTTTATTTACAGTTTGGTTTTTGTTTCACTTGGTTTTGAGTATTATCATTCCTGTAAGATGGAGATAAGTATTGGCGAATGCCTGAATGCTACATTCGTGGTGATATAGCTAAGTATTGTATCCAAATGAGGTAAGCTAAGCTGTAGGGCTTCTATTGTTATGTAGATGTAATGTTATAACCCGGAAGCATCTTTGTTTTTAGCACATATTCGTTCTTGTGTTATGTTGTATTTAAATTACTTGTTTTGAAAAAACCATGTATAAAGAGTTTACGTGCCGAAAACTTTAATAACGAAAAAGGCGTTTATGGTTTTAGATCTGATCCAACCTATTTTTTGTGTTGTTCTGTTACTAGGTTATTGATAAGATTCAAGAAGAGACCAAGAGTTGTACAATACCAAGTTAATGATATTGTACATGTGATTATGCATTAAAGATATATTGTTCTCTGTTTAGGCTGTTGCTCCATCGATTCTTATTTATGGTATCATGTCAGGTTAATGGAAAGTGCATGATGTTTGGGTGGAAATGGAAGTTTTGGTGCATATATAGATACCTTTGGATTTCAACTTAAGGTTAAATTTGAAAAATATTAATTTTTAAAACCCTCTTTTTTAGGTCTTATCTTTTATTTGAAAAGAAAGACAAAATTATTATCGTAGTTAACTTGGTATTTTTATCTCGAACATTTTGATTATGTAAATCTCTTGAGTCATGTAACTTATGCATTGCTTGATGCTTATTAGGATGTTGATACTTTGCTAACAATCAATTTATTATGTGGTTGCTCCTACTACTATTCATTTAGGCTATTTCTCCACTCACCCATTTTCAAATTGATAAGGTTCCAAGTGTTTTGACCAGAGAAAAACTCAACCCAAAGGTTGGTGCAACCGGCAGTTGGTGGTTTGTTACTACAGTCTCTGTTCCCACCGAAGTAATTGTTCGCTAATACGGTTGCTTCCCAAGATGACGATTGAAATTTTTGTTTCTTCTAATCGCCTGTATGTTGCCCTTCAACCTTCTTTCTCGGTGGTTCACTTTCGACTCAACTCACCCTATTTTTGTTGTAATTTTCCTGTTTGTTGTAGTAAATTTTCCTGTTCCTCTTAGTTTCTTTTGACACTCTAGCTCCCCTTTCTATTTGTATGGTTCTAAAGTTGAGGTTTCTTTTGTTGTTTTTTATCACTGGTTAATTTAAGGTTTAGTTTGGTTCTTCTATTAAGGTTTAGTTTGGTACTTCTGGAAGATTTTTACATAGGTTTTACAAAGTGATCTTCTTGGCAAACTACTTTTTGTTGCTTGTGTCTACCCTCTGTATTTTGTTTTTATAATGAGTTTTTTGTTGTTTGTATCAAATGCTTTTTATCATATTATCTGGTTCAAGTTTTGAGGTTGTGAAGTAAATTCCATGATTGACTTATAATCTTAATGTTTAGTTTGGTTCTTCTATTAGTATTTGAATCAAATTTGTTTTCATGTGGATATTTTCGTATCAAATTTTAATCCAATCCCCATCCATAACTTTAAATCTTGGTTATATGCTAGCAAAGAATTATCCCTTTTAGTTTTAGCCCAACATCCTTTGTAACAAGGACTACCTTGGCGAGCTAAATGCAGATACATATGTTCATAATAGGACAACTCTGTAAGTCCTCTCTTGAATCGTTGCCATTTTAACCTTCATGTGTCCTGTAAACAAAGCAAAGTGTCTGAAGAAAATAACTTCATTATTGTTTTCGACATGTCATGTCTCATGTTGTAATAGTTGATCTTTTTGGGCAGTATTCACAGTGCCACCTCCCGGTCGTTACTCAACACGCTCGCTTTGGTAATACTTGTCACTGCCTACCTTCATAAACTTCATGGATAAAATGTTTGTTTTTTCGTACAATTGACCAATCTTCTTGAAAGAAAGCACAGTCTTATGTCCCTATCTTCATGATGCTTGATTATAATCGATTGATATATCAGAGATTGAAATAAAAAATGCATGTTCTATCTCCCATTCTTTGCTCCTTTTCAATCAATTGAAATAAAAAATGCACGTGTTTTATCTATGTTCTCGCCAGAAAAGGTAAAACAAAGTACCTTCAAGTGTCAAAGCCATGTTGGACAGTCGTTCCAGGGGTTGCTAATCCTCTCTTCCTCACGTAGCTTCTCAGTCGCACCACCGTAACAGACAGGTAATTCTTTCACGCCTCTCTTCTTCACGATGCGTTTGTTAACGGGATGCATCTCTGGGCACCGATTGGTATTGATTTTTTGTTGTGTTAAGTTTATCTTATCAATCCAAGTACCGATTAATATTGATTTTTGCCTGTGTTAAGTTTATCTTATCAGTTGATATATGCATTACTAGTCTTGTATTTAGATAATTCATGGTAAATTGGTCTCTATTTAAACGGAGAACCCTTCTGGATTGCCATTAGATTAGATTGTTCTGGAAATCGATTATACATATCTCGAGATTGTTATTCTTGGGGAAGCTGGTAACCATAGTTTCTGTATTTTCTTTGAACAACAAAATGATTATCTTATTAGTTGCACTATGGATCTCCACCCACAAAGTTATTGGATTTCAATATATTTGCAGGTTTGGCTTAATCAATGGCATCAATGATTTATTTGGTTTTGCATTTTAACTTCAATATGTTTGAAGTTTAAACCATCGAATAAAGAGGCATTATATGTTTGAAGTTTAAAACCTTGTACAAGGATAATCGTATTTTGATTTATTTTAACGTCACAAAACAAAGATGTAGGGTATGTTGAAAATCCGCAGCAAAACATAGCTGATGTTGTTGATTTACTTCCTCGTATTGCAACTACAATTGATGTGAACATAAAATTCACGAGGCATGTTTTTAGTTTTTTTGAGTTTGGTGGTGTTCATGGAAAATTTTTAATTTAACATGTAGGGGTTACTAAAACAAAGCCTGGGATGAGAAAATGTGCAAGTGCTTCCCGGGTACGCGACTTCTTATTTGTGGATCCCTTCATGCATTTTCCTCCACACCGTTCATTCTCACGCATTTTGTTAATCCCGGTGCACCTGCTTCTCTACAACTTCTCACGACAGGATGTAAATTGAAGGAAAAAATATTTAATTTACCAGGTCCTTGTGGAAAAAGGAGTAATATAAGCAGTGTACATGATTCGATCTGCCAAAGCTTTATATGTGAATATGCTAATTTCTCTTTAAGTCATTTTGATTCTAGCATTCAAATTTGTGATTTTTTTTATAATAATGATCCAGCTATCGCAACACATGTTTGCTACTTAGTTGCGGAAATAACTTTGAGCCATATTTAGACAGTGTTCAATTATGCTTGATTGGTGCTGATCACTGGAAACATCCCTGAATTATGGACATAAAAGAGTGTCACATATATAAAGATATGTGCTTATTGAGAGTATGATGAGAGTTGGAGTTTGTTCGGATAAAATTTTAGAGGAATGTGATTGTTAATACAATAGTATTCTTATTGGTGGAGAAGAGAAAATAGTTTGGAGAGAAGGAAGAAAGTGGAGGAGAAGGGGGAAAGGGTTTTTTTAGGGTTTCTTTATAAGGGATGACAATGGAGGAAAGGGTAAAAGAAATAAAAAATTATTTAGATTAAAATTACAAATCCAACACATCATACCTCATCAAATAATATTGATTTGTAATGCCATGTCAGAATTTAACAAAATTATGTCAACATTTGTAGATCATCATCTCACCAAGTCCCTGAATTGTTATTCTAGACTCCAAAACGAAGATTTTCAAAAGTTTATTCTCCAAATTATGAATCAACCTTAAGTTGGTTTCATTTTGTTGTAATTTACCATTCCAAAAATAAACCAAAACTGTTACAACTTGAAAGAGTTATTTGTCATATACACATCTAAGATATATATATTTATGATTTCTATATATAACTTTATACTTACTTTTAATAAATCTCTATAATATCCATTGTTTCACACAATAAACTTTATGCGTCATTGTTTGGACGGATTTCACGTGTCTTTTTAATTACATCTATACGAATTTTGCATCCCGTCACATTGCACAGTTACACAACTAATTCAAATACAATTTAACTGTGGAAGTTTGAAATTTAATTGGGCTTGGGCTTTGGATATAACCCAACATTCCCATGAGTTTGGCAGAAGCTTACACAGAGGAAAGGGCCGAAGTGGGATCGAGGGACCGTACGGAAGACTGAGAGCTGTGAGATTGAAATTGAACCAATCGTCGATCGGAATCGGGCGAACGTCGATCGGAGTTGGGCTTTACCGTCGATCGGAATTGGGGGGGATTTCAGTTGCTAACTGAAGAGCAAACACAAGAAATCAGTAAGACAGGAGAGGATGCTGCCAACCACATCGAAAGGGCGAACGCCCTCTCGCGCCAATCCCATTTTCCCTCAGTACCTCCGAAGAATAGTCAAGGTTACAAATCTTTCCGCTTCTATATGCGTGTAATGAAAATCATGGTGTGGATTTTGAGCATTGTTGTAGATCTGATCTAATTGCTGATCATTTCGACTTTCAACCCTTTTCTCGCTACAAATTGGGGTTTTGCATATTAATTGCTTAATCGAGTGTACAAAATTTAGGAGTTAATTGTTAGTTGAAACAGATTACATTTTTGTTGTTGTCCGCTCTAGATATCAGTTTGGGGGTTAGCGTTGGGGGGATTGAAGTTCATATGCTTGGATTTTGACTCGCAAGACGTCATTGTGAAAGTAGTCAAATGCTTTGCTGTCAGAAACTTGTCAGATTGTTTACTTGATGGTAGAAGATTTATACTGGATCCACTTGGTTATTGAAAATGCATTTTGACCCTTCCGAAGCCAACTTTTGGAATTGTCATATAACCTAGAGCTGACTCTTAGAAACAATAAAGTTGAACATTTCAGTAGTATGTGTTAGGTGGTTTAGTAGTTATGTGCAAATGGCTGTATGCAATATACTTGGTAAATCCAAATAAATTTCTATAGCTTCTAATTTCATGTGTAGACAAAAGTTTATAGTCAATTTTGGAACAAAGCGAATACCATTTTGTGTATATATGGAGGCCATAAAAGGAGCATGTTATTGGGTTTGTTCTTAGGGTTGAGAGGGAAATATGGCTCAGTCCATCCTTTTCTTTCTTAAGATTTGCGACCATCCCATGATATATGAACACTGTTACAATTTTTTTGCATTTCACATGTAATATGTAAATATAACCCGTTAACAGTGTTCAATTAAAGTACCTGTCATCAGAAAGCTAGACTACAATACTAGTATCCTCTCTAGTATTACAAGCTTCCGCCTTCCAGAATGGTCTTTATCTTGGATTTATATGCCTGCTGTATTAAGTATCAACCACATCCCCAGGGCCTTAACCAGTACGCCACAACCCTTGTGGTTGCGTTTTCAAAGTTGATTATTAATACTTCATGAATCATAATCGGAATTAGATAATCTTTTGATTAAAGTTAGGGATGTTAGGTAATTTTACATTAATTCAATAATTGGTTTTCTTTTAACAATTCTGTCCCCGCCTTTCCAAACCTAAATAAATATGACCATTGAAAATCAAAATCAAATCAAGTTTTGCCAAAACATTACAATAGTGATTATTGTGACTTCAAGCTGCAATAGTCACTTTTGTAGCACATCCAAACACCGCCAAAATAGGGAAGGATTGCATTATTATTGTAACTAACCGGCCAAAGAGGTAGATTAACATATTTGCTTTTTTTGGAATATAAACACATGGAAAGTACCTTAGGTTATCCTGGAAAAGGTACAATATAACACTTCTTTTGGGACAAAGAAAAAAACCTTTTCCTGAGCTTTCTTGGTTAAACATGGTTATTAATTTAATATCTAGGATAAAAGATAAACTTGGTAATTGTGTATTGTATTATTGTGAAACACGATTACAATCAAGGGTATACATAAGAGAAATATTTACACTCTAAACCCTCTAATACTTAATTGTCTAACATTCCCCCGCAAGCTAAGGTCAGGGAGCGACCTGTAGCTTGGACCGTAATAGGAGAAACCGTTGTGAAGGTAGCGGCTTAGTGAACACGTTTGCAATCTGATCATCTGTAGATATAAACTGAACTGAAAGCTTTCGTTGGGCAACTATTTCTCGAACAAGGTGAAAGTCCACTTCTACATGCTTGGTACGAGCATGAATTACAGGGTTAGCTGAAAGATATATAACTCCAAGATTATCACACCATAAGGTAGGAACCGACTTCACAGGAACCCGAAGTTTGGGCAACAGTGTTTGGAGCCACGTGAGCTCAACAACAGTATCGGCTAGAGCCTTGTATTCGGACTCTGTTGACGATCGAGAGACAGTCTGTTGTTTTCGTGCGGACCATGATACTAGGTTTGAACCAAGATAGATAGCATATCCCCCGGTGGATCGACGGTCGTCGGGGCAACCAACCCAATCAGCATCTGAGAAGCCAGTCAGGGAGTTGTAAGCAGAATCAATGTAGGCATGAAGGATTGTGCCGAAATCATGCATGATTCGTAAACCATAGTCAGTAGTGCCCTGCAAGTAACGAAGAATTCGTTTGACTGCAGTCCAATGATTTTTAGTGGGGGAATGCATAAATTGGCAGACTTTGTTGACCGCGAAAGTGATATCCGGACGAGACAATGTGACATACTGAAGGGTACCCACAATTTGGCGGTATTTGACCGGATCAACAAACGTAGCACTATCACCAAGAGCAAGATTAGTAGTAGTGATCATAGGAGATGAAACCGGTTTAGCATTAGACAGGCCTGCGCGTTGCAAGAGTTCAAGGATGTATTTCCTTTGTGATAGAAACATGTCATGACCCTGACTGGTTACTTCAATACCGAGAAAATAAGACAAGCGACCCATATCCTGAACAACAAAGGATTGACTAAGACGTTGTACCACTTTGTCAATAGCCTCAGGATTGTTTCCTGTCAAAAGAATGTCATCAACATAGACTAGCATGTACAAAATGGTGCCCCTGTGGGAGTAAATAAACAAGGAAAGGTCCGTCTTGGAGCCCTGAAAGCCAAGAGAATGAAGGACCGTAGAAAGGCGATGAAACCACGCTCTAGGGGCCTTCTTTAATCCATACAAGGATTTGTGAAGTAGGCAAACATGATCGGGTTTGGTCGGGTCAACGAACTCTGGTGGTTGTTGCAGATAAACTGTCTCGTTGAGATCACCATGTAGGAAGGCATTTTGCACATCAAGTTGCCTTAGGGACCATTTCTGTGTTACGGCCAGAGATAGAACAACACGGATGGTGGTCGATTTGACCACGGGACTGAATGTCTCCTGGTAATCAATGCCTGGTTGCTGTCGAAACCCTTTGGCGACTAGTCGTGCCTTGTAACGTTTTATTACCCCTGATTGGTCCATTTTCAATTTGTATACCCACTTGCAATCAACGACGTTGGAATTCGGAACACGTGGCACTAGTGTCCATGTACCATTCCGCATCAGCGCCGAATACTTGTCAGCCATGGCACTACGCCACTGAGGATACCTGTTAGCAATAGTAAAGGTGGCTGGTTTGGTATCAGGTGAAGGAAGTTGGGTATGGTATAAGGAGGCATTGTAGGGTTTGGTCGGTTTGGGATTGGGGCGTAGGTTGGGTGATCGAGTACGGATGGGTTGTTCGGTGGTAGAGGAGGGAGGGGGGTAGGGGTAGGCTGAGGTGGTGGTTCGGTGACTTTGGAACGGCGGTGATAGGTCTGAATGATGGGTGGTTAGGCCGTGGGGTGGGCATTGGGAAGGGTGGTGGTAGGTGGTGTTTCGTGTGGGACAGATTGCACGATGGGTATTGTTGAGGGTGTTGGTTCTGGTGGAGTAGGATGTGTATTAGGTTCAGTGGAGGGTGGATCGGTGGGTGGTAGGTCAGAATTGGGATAGGTAGAGACATAGGGATTTGGGGTGGTTGGAGTAGGGGTGAGTGTAGGAGATGTTTGGAAAGTAAATGATTGTTCATAGAATCGAACATGACGGGTCACGTAAATACTATCAGACTGTGGGTCGTAACACCGATAGCCATGATGAGTGGTGCTGTAACCAAGGAACACACAAGGTGTAGAACGAAAGTCCATTTTGTGTTTATTGTATGGACGGAGATGAGGGTAGCATTGACATCCAAAAACCCGAAGAAAGGAAAAATCAGGTCTGTGCTTGAACACATGTTCAAAGGGTGAGGTGTTTGAGTTGGTTCTGGATGTCATTCGATTAATGAGATAGACTGCGGTGTCGAAAGCAAAATGCCAAAACCGTTGTGGAACATGGGATTGAACAAGTAAAGTAAGGCCGGTTTCAACAACATGTTGATGTCGTCGTTCAACAAACCCATTTTGCTCTCTTGTATGTGGATATGAAAGGCGATGGGTGATGACGAGAGGAGAGAAGAATTGGGAGAGATTCCGAAACTCGCCTTCCCAGTCGGTTTGGACAAATTTTAGTTTGGTTTGAAAATGTCTTTCAGCCATCACAAGGAACCGTTTGAAAGTGGCATAAACATCAGACTTTAATTTTAATGGAAAAATCCACATAAATCTGGAGTAATGATCAACACACAGCAGAAAATAATTGTGACCAAGGAACAGGAGCGGGGCCCATACATCATAGAAAACTAAATCCAAACAATGCGAACTTTTATAAGTAGATGGTAACAAATGAAGTTTAGACGATTTGCCAACAGAACATGAATCACAAAAAACACTAGCACACTTATTTTGTAAAGGTAAATTGTATTTAGACAACATGGACTTCAAAAGCTGTGGATGTGGATGTCCAAGTCTTTGGTGCCATGTAGTGGAAAATGACATTTTCTGAACAGGTTGAGTCTGAGGAAGACGGAAGGAGTAGAGACCACCGTTACTTTGACCCGTGAGGAGGATAGTGTGTGTAAACTTGTCCTTTACAACAAAGAAAGTAGAGTGAAATTCAAAATACACATGATTATCAAGACAGAATTTTTGGACAGAAAGTAGGTTTTGTTTTATGTAAGGTACATGTAGTATGTCTGTAAGGGAAAATGTTTTGTTTGGTGAAGAAAGATGTGAGGAACCAATGTGTAGGATGGGTAAACCCTTACCATTGCCAACGTGAAGGTTGTCCTCACCGTAGTAGGCCTCAGAGTTATCGAAGCTAGATAGGTCCGGTGCAACATGATGGCTAGAGCCAGTGTCCGGAAGCCAAGCTTGTGATCGGTACTCTATAAAGTTGGCAGAAGGTGGTTGTCTTGTCCTCATAGTGGCAGGGTCGCGATTAGGGCAAAGAGACGGGATAGGACCAATCCCACACCTCCCACACCTGTTGCATGTGCCAAAAACAATGTTTTGATTAGAAGTCCAACTAAATTGATTACGGTTACCTCCTCCTTGACCTCTGTTGTTGTAGTTTCCGCGTCCACGTCTCGAATCACGTCCACGGCCACGGTTATTCCCAGATCTGTTGGTGTAAAAGGCTTGTGCTGGCTGTGTATTAACAGGCTGAATTTGAGGACCAAGTTGTGACAGAAGTTGTTAAATCGCTTGAAGCTGATCCGGTTGAGGAGTAGACGAGATTGGAGTGAAGGCTGCCACTGTTGTCATCGGTGTTTAGAGTCGGAAATTACTATTCACGCCGGAGTTACTGTTCACGCCGGAATTACTGTTCACGGCGGTGGCTGTAGGGTTGCCTTGTGATGGCAGAAAGTGGGATGGTTGCTATTAGGGTTTTGGGAGCGGCAACTATTAGGGTTTTGGGAGAGGCGGCTCTGATACCAAGATAAACTTGGTAATTGTGTATTGTATTATTGTGAAACACGATTACAATCAAGGGTATATATAAGAGAAACATTTACACTCTAAACCCTCTAATACTTAATTGTCTAACAGTAAAAATCAAGGACTGGTGAGGCGTTTTATCTAGTAGTCATGGCAGACCTGGCAAAAACTTTCCCCTATCCATGGTTACCTACGGATATACCCACAAATCATGAGTATTGGGGAATTTGAGTACCCAAAAGTTATGTGTGCTTTTGTACCCAAACCATTTTACCTGTGGGTTAAGGCAAGGCAGATTACCATTGGGGACCTGCATGTGCATCGTAAAATTTTCCTTCAAATTAAACATAGAATGTATATTAAAGTTTTAAAGCATTATACATTGTATACGTTTTGACCCGCTTTATGTTACATATATAACTTTGACTTGGAATGATGTTAATACAAAAAAGTTGTGTGTGATTGTGATAAAGCTATTGCTTGAATTTTCTCTTTAATTAATATTATGATGTCATTGTTGATTTGATATTCATAGAAAGATTGAGCATACTTGTGTCAAATATGGAAGAATTTTTTCTCCTTCCACAAGATTGATAATGCGAGTAGCTTTGTCTTGTGTGGATGAGGAGATTGGTTCTAGAAAGCATGAAAATATTAGTTGTAGATCACGTGACTAAAAAAAATGAATAGTTACATATGACAATCCATTAATAATTGTGAATAAATTTAGAGCAAAAAATTATATCAACCACATGATTTCTCTTTCATTATTAACCCCCCATCTTTGCTTCAAATGTACTTTAACCAAATATTGAATTTTTATTTATAAATCAATTTTAGTGATATCTAGATGCTGACAGCTTATAGCGATATAGAAATGGGTCTGTGCCATATAGGGACTAACTATTGGGGTTTTTGTTATATGAGATTGTGAATTCCCAAGCCATAATTCAGCAGTGTCTAATCTATAAGAGCCCAAGGGGAAACATGATTGAAATAAGATGATATATAAGAGGATAGCAAAAGTTGTAAATATGGGAAGACGAGTAACCAAGATCCTTGACACCAAGTTGCCATGTGAAGTGCATCTTTAGTGGCTAGTGCCTAGTGGAATGATATTAAGAACAGTAGAACAAATTTTGTATTGTGTTCCTTGTATTCCTTAAGATTCTTCTCTAAGTTCTATTGTGTTCTCGGTTTTTCATAGGATTTCATCAATCTTTGCTCTTTTCTAGGAAACTGACTCATTGGTTGATATCTTTAGAAATGGAAGTCTCTCCTAATTTGACTGTCTATTTTAGTTGGACTCCAAAGTTCAGAGAAGAGGAGATGAATTCATTCCTCTCGGTTCTACTTTACTAGGTTGATTGCTGTTGGGCTTGAGGGTGAGTCTAAATAAGCTTTATCTATTTTCTTCATCCACTCTTTGACTTGAGGGCATCCTAGGCAAGATCTATGGCCAAGTGAAAATCAAGTTAATCCTCCAAGTAGAGGAGACAAAAGAGGTGTAGCAAGCATGTGTATAAGCATCAAGTAAGGTCTCTAATATGATGCTCTTGCAGTTCATTGGATAGGATTTCCTTTATACATTACCTGTTTGGCACACTCTTATCAACCGTTTTTTTTTTGCAAAACAAAAATGTGGGTTTGTCCTTTAATCCATCTTTATTCAAGTGTAAGACGATATGTACTGGAGTGGGGTTACCTGAAGTAGTTAATGTCAATCTACATTTCTGCCCCCAAAGTGGGTTTGTCCCTTAATCCATCTTCATTCAAATGTAACTATGTAAGATCCTACGTACTGGAGTGGCGTTACCTTGAAGTAGCTGGTGTCAAACCTCATTTCTGCTCCCCAAATATAGGAGGGATTTCTCATTCTTTTATCTTCTTGTCTCGAAGCGCAATTTATATTAGTTAGATATTTACTTTGAGTAACATTAGGCAACAACGATAACAGAGATTGCTCTAGGTGTGAAATTTTATCTTGCTTTAATAACTATTATATGATGAAAACTGATGAAAGCGGCTTAGTGTTAATGTCAAATGCAAGCGATTGGTAGAAAAACTTTTTAGATGAGTTGCAGGCAATTAAAGCTTAATTTAACATACTTTGTTGTTTTTTTCTTTGTTTAACTTTTAGTGTTCATTTTCACTCTGGTACATTGTAGTGGCAACAAATGGATATTGAATACACTTTCTGGCAAATGCTTCATTTATGTACCTCGCCAAAAGTTGTGTAAGTATCCTTCTATTGTGGAATCTCTGTTATGAGTATTGCTGCATTCTTCTTTCCCTTGCTTCTTTATCCTGTTACATATTACAAGTTACATTCTTTGCCGGCTCGGATGTACTTCACTCTCTGATATATTCAGCCATTCAGTGAAGTATATCTGTGGGTTAATGTAATTTTAGATTAATATAAGCTTGTAATTTCCATAATTCCATGTAAAAGATGACTTCTATTCTGGAACATATTTTCTTGTATTAATCATAGAATTTTGTCTGTGCATATCAGAGATTATTTGTTTAGAAACAGACTTTCTTTGTGGAGGTATCCAGTATATGTAGAACTTTTTCCAGCACTTGTTCTATATAGTTGACACATGCCAATTTTGAGCTTTATATATGAAAGATAATCTTCATTATAGAGACTCTGAAATCAAATTAGATTGCAGGTGATATCTGAGTTGTTACTACAGAACTGCATAAACCACCCTCTTTTCATAACTAGAAACTATATCTACATGTCTTTATGGAAAAAATTCATATTTGAGCTATGATAGCACTACAATTTCTATTCTTATTGCAAGGCCAACCTACCAGCCAAGTCTTTGACAGGCAAATTCCTTAGGTACGGCTGGTAATAACAAAAACCATCTTAAATAACAATATATGGTGGATATTTAATAAATCAAGGGTAGCAAAATTCACCATGGGTTTATTTCTTGAAACATCGTACCAAGTTCTTGAGTTGTATGCCTATTTTAGATATATTACATAAGATCCACTTTTTGTAAAGCTTTGGTCTCCAGACTGATCGGCTACCCCATTTTTTACACTAAGTTGACAGAGAGGGATCATTCATTCCTTTTAAAGCAGGTAGGTTTTTTGAAATCCTAATCAGTAGACATCTTCTAAACAACATGGCATAGGTTTCTCATGTTTTCACAATCCTTCTTAGAGAGCTGCTTCTTGTTTTTTTACATTGTTAAAATTAGGTCTGTAAGTTTAATGGAATATTTCTTTCACTTTCAGCATAATTGGTGCCAGTTCAACACCTTTATTCTTTTGTCTTAGTGAGGATCCCACATTTAAATTGTAGAAATGGAACTAATGTTTTATTACTTTAGACCATTAGTTAAACACGGGATAAAATCAATTGAGGATTCAAGGAACATTGGAATACAAGTAAATGTGGGCGACATGGTCAAATGTGATATACCTAAATGAAAACATAGGCTTGTGATAGTTCATCCCCGGGGGCATGTTCTCTCAATTAACTACTTTTCTCTTCCCACTAGTTATTGTCGTATTATATATAGTCTCTGGGCCATGTTCTTTGAGAACATTTGGGCCATGTTTTTTTAGAATATTTCTACCTTTTCCATTGAGTCTCTTCTCTCTTTCTTACAGATCTGCCTTCGTTCTTATGGTAAGAGTGAAGTTTTTATGGGCATGGTTGCATCTTCTGGTTGGTTTTGTGTGATTCTTTTGCATCCATGACTTTACTTGCCTTATTTCATTTTGGGAGGAAAAGATTCATGCTGTTCATATGTCAATTCTCTAAAAGTGTCATGGACTTGTCAATGTGATCAACTGTTTCTTCCGGCATAAGTTTTCTATTCTTATTTTAATTTATAGTTTTTTGTTCCTCTAGGTTCTGATATTTCTACTCTATGTGAACGTGTTAGAATAAAGAGGACGATGAAAAGGCTAATATTACATTCAACTACCATATGCTAATGTCCACATCTGTTACGCTTTGCAAAATAAAATGGATATTCGATTGTGGAACTTCTAAATGACAAATGATTCCATGTTTTGCATGTGGAACTCTGAACTGGATGCAGCTATCAGCATACCAAGTACCATAAGCGTAAGTCAGCCTTCTTCAGTCTGGTTGATCTTCAAGACCTTGTTATTGGAAGTTGTTGTGCAATCCAATATGGGCATGAAGTGCAAATTCTTTGCGGACTTCCTATGTTCGTCAAAAAAAATAACAAAGGAAAATCCCCATTTTTGGATTGTTACAAATACATGCCATGAGAAAAGGGTTTGTATAATTTTGATTTACCTTCTCTATCTGCAGAAACAAAAAATCAGTGGGCACGTGATGATCCTGCTTTTATTGTAATTTGCATTCTTCTCTTGGCAGTTTCAGCTGTTGCATATTCTGCTGCGTAAGTCATTCATATCTCCGACACTTGTTAATATGGAAAAGGTGGATACAACTCCACATGGTAGAAACTTCTATCGAGGAGTCCTTTGTGGAATTTCTTATGTTAACTACAGAACCATATGTGCATGTTAAAATACTTTTGAGTTAGTCTACCAGCAACTTCTGGAAAAGCAAGTAGGGAAGTCCAATGGCTTAATAACTAGGCCTTGTTTTTTATTTATTAATGTATATGATATTAATATACAGCAAATGAACTCACGCACCCTCCTGACCTTTGGTGAGGTTTGAACCCTTGACCCTCTGGGAAGTTAAGCTCTACCGGTAGCCCCGATACGGCTAGGCCATAGGCCCTTTGGTTCAACATCTTAAACGTTTTTCCTATCTTCCCAATGTCTTGCATGTCAAAATTTCAGTAAACACTCTCTCCATCCCAAAATAAATGTCCACAATAAAAATTAAAAATGCTCACAATTTTAGAAATTTATAATTATTGCACTGATTTAATGACAATTTTACGGTTAATAATTATTACACTTTAAAAATAAAAATGACATTGTATCTCTATCTCATCAACTCTTAAATATTGGTGCCTCATAATTAACGATATAATTGGAAATTTGGTTTAACACCCCAAACTCTACTGAGTGTTGTCAGTTTAACATCCCAAGACATCTTTCAGCATAACACAACTTTAACATGTCCATCTTTTTTTTTGGATAAAGATTTAACATGTCTATCTTTTCATGCAGTTAGTAAGTTATGTAGTAACGGCTATCTTTATACACACAAGCACATACCCAAAAGCCATGGCTTGTATTATTGTTAGGCACATCCTATTAATAAGTACAGATGATTCAGAACTCGTGGGTGCTGCTATCCACATAGTTAACAAAATGGGCTTCATTCTTTTTGGATGGTCCTATGCCCCAATCTTAAAAGTAAGATGTCAACCAAACACCATACAAATGAAGCCTTTGTAAATGATTTCCATCAAGTAATTTCTGAAAAATTTATCCAATCTAATATATTTTATGTTGAAAAACAGTGTTATATTGTTCCATTATGCATTGAATGTTGGAACTATGATTCAGTTACTGTATTGCTATGATTTGTATTTTTAGGTATGATCATAGCATTGGGCATGCTGTTTTTGTGGTTTTCTCCGTTACGTGTGTCCATTTTCTATTAGCAGGAGCAGTTGTCGCTACATTTTGCTGGTAAGGCGTTGTCACTGGTTTGATACAAGACTGTTTGCGTAATTCATTGACCTTATTGTTTGAATATCATCTAAATTGTTTTGAAGGTTTCTGACAAATACTTATCTTCGGGAAGAAACCTCAAACAGTCATGTGGTAGAACAACGTGTTGAATGGCAAGTTCATGAACTTTCTTACCTCCTTCCTTTTCCTTGTCTAATACCTTTCGTGACATATTTGTGATACCTTTCTAGCACGGTATTAGTTGCAAGTAATCAAAAATAGTGTTAGCTTGTTGTTGCAAATATTGTTCTGTAATAGCGATCCATATGCAGCATGATATAATACATAACCACCCAGCTCAAATAAGGTCATCCATTGGAATTATCAGTACCTAGCCTTAAATGTTAATGAAAAAGGCATCCCATCCACAGCAATACTCTTTCTATATACTTGTAAGATAGGCCGAGACAAATTTATTTGAGAAACTGATTTTAATCTTGTGTTTGTTGTACAGGTTGTATGCATTTGATGTGCACTGTAACTCCTTCTTCCCATTGTTTATTGTGCTGTATGGTAGGTTTAATTGATCAAATGCTGCTTCTTGCAAGTTGCTGTTAATAAAATTGACATATGCACCAAATAATCCTTTTTTTTTGGGTTTTGCAACAGTGATACATTTTTTCATATCACCTCTTCTGGTTGCACATGGCTTCATTCCACTTCTGCTGTCAAATCTGATTTTTACGGTGGCCATGTCTTACTATCACTACCTCAACTTTTTAGGTTATGACGGTAAGAAGTTTCTTTAACCTCAGGTCATTACTGCTATGCTTCCTCCCTCCATTTGTGTTTATGTGCAACTGAATGCATGCATACAGTTAATTGTGGATGTGAGGGTATGACCTTGAGTGAAAACAGCATTTCATTGTTGTTGTTGACATGTGTTTGTCCCAGCTGTACAAAAATTTGTTACCAAATGTTTGGCGTGACATTAGGCTGGAACAGGACAGGACCTGAGTGGGACAAAATGCGTATTTTCTGTCCCACCAAAATCAGGTAGATGGGACAAGATTGGTAACTTACTAAACTACCCATGTCAAATTGAAACCCTAAAACCTTACCACAATTCTTTCACCCGTCTACCTCACTCTCGCTCATCCAGTCCAATTAAGTCTAGTCCCGTCTGGGTACCAAGCACACTTGGTCTAGTCATGCTCATTTTTTAGGATTTCTTTCTAACAATCGATCTCTTAGATTTTAGAAGCTAGGCTGTGAATACAATCCCTTAAGTTTTTGCAAATGAAAAATTATGCATATTCTTGGTTATCCACTTTTGCAGTTCCATTGATTACATGGTAGGACTTAGGAGTCGAAACATATTTGGTTCCATGTAAGATAATTAAGAGGCACTTTAGTAAGTTGCCTAACAAATTATGATAAAGTCATGTGTAAGATAATTAAATATAAAAAGATGCTCATGTCCTTGATTAAATATATGATAGTGCATCACTTTATGCGGTGGGTCGGGGACAAAATGTCCAGAAAATCCTGAGGGAGAATAAAGTAGATTCTAAATCCTAGAATACCAAAAACAAAAGTTACTAGATTGGCTTACAACTTTCAAACTGAAAAATGTTACTTTTCCACTTAGAAAGAACTCTTCCATTTTTGTTGAACAGAAAGCAAAAATAATTGCTAAATGTTTTAACAAAACGATTTATTATTTGCAAAAATTATTTTACACATTTTAATTTATTTTTTAAAAATGAATCCAAATCAATAATGATATTGATAGTAGTATGAATTTGATTTATGAACATCATCCTCTTTTATAGGGGAGGATGCTTTTCGAAGGTTTTGTTCACAAGAATGCATACTTTTTCAAAGCAATGTGAATGATTATAAACTTTTCCATACCATCAAACCTGATTTCTTTTAATGAAGGTATTTTTGTTGGTTTCTAATAAAGATGTAGGATAGAGAGATCCCATAGTCTATCCTACTTTGAAAACTAAATAATCTTACAAATAGGAGAACAAGTTATTTTCCTACAAACCCTCCACCAGATGCAAGACTTATTTTCCTACTATTCCCTTGGACCCCCAAAAGAACCCACCTTTTTGATTTTAGATATTCAAACTGGTTCTTTTGGTTTGGTTTTTTCTTCTGACATAGATTTCTTTATTTTTGCTTATTATATGCATCCTATTCTAGTACTTTTTGCATGATTAAATATAGTTTTCTGACTTGATGATCTCCCAAAAAAGAAAATAAGTGGCAAGTATGTTGTAAAAATGATGATAGATGTAGATTTCCTCTGAAAATAACTCATTTGACATTCAAAAGCCAAACTGTGCACTCTTCTTTTTTGAAGAAGGTTACAGCAATTAGGTTACAGTTCAATCTATTTTCTTTTGTTTAAAGTATATAATATTTATATATGACAAAACTCGCACACACTCTTCACCTCTAGTAAGGCTTGAACCCTTGACCATCAAGGAGGTTGGGATCTACCGGTAGCATGTATATCGTTAGGCTAGTGACCCTTTGGTGTTAGAGTTAAATCTCATTAAGTAATCATTCTCAGATGCATTCTTTATGCTGCAGTGCTCCCGTTTCTAGAGAAGACCACTTTTTTTCTATACCCAATCGGCATCGTCATCATTTTTACACCCATCTGTAAGTGTTACATTCGTCCTTATTCACCTATATTACTTACTTTCACTCGTCTGTTAATTGTGACATTAGAACGCAAAATCTATGTTTTTCGTTTTGCAGTGATCCTAAGCGGGTTCAATCCCTCAAGATACTTTATGAACATTTACTACAGTCAATGGTCATGATTTGCTCAACTCAAATTGGCTAGAAGTTTGATATGGTATAAATGGGCATGGGAATTAACTATGAAAAATTACATGAATATTAGATGAATGGTTGATGATGATGATGCATGCATGCATCTTTGATTGCTTAATGTATACAAAAGGGAAAGCTAGGATCACCATGCACCACAAGAGCTTCTTTGTGTTCTCTCATGTGTAAATGCACCTTAATGCCATTCTGATTGAAAATTTGTAGTGATATCAGGGTCAACAATGTCTTTTCACATGGCCCCAGATTTGAGGAAAGTAATGAGGTTGAATATAACGATTTTTGCTATGCTATATAATCTTCTTACTTTTTTTTTTTTTTTCTCTCTCAATCCGAGTATTCTAATATATCAATTGGGTTCATCTATGTCTATTCCGTATAAAAAAGTAAAAACAATGATAACGAATGTCGAAAGAATTTTATATACAAAATGGGTGGTTTTGCGGTCGTTTTACGCATATGGGGTCAAAGTTTTGCACAAAATGTCGTACCACGTTTTATGTATATGGGTGAGAAGACGTCGAATTAGATGAAAAGAGACTATTTCGTAATGAATAATAATTAGATTTATTGTAAATGATATGAACTGATTTAAAGAGAGAGAAAGGGTATATAAAAAATTAATTTATTATATTATTATATATGTATATATATTATAATGTCATGGCATATGTCATGTAGAGCATGAAAGGAGGTGGATGGAAATGCAATCATAATAATAGAAAAATATGGTCACATAACATATCGCTTTCTTGACAAGTCTTTTATATCTTTAAAGCATCATCCACCATATACTTTTCTTGTTCTTTTGAGTAAACTAAGAATTGGTCCTTGTGGTTTGTTAAAACTTCACATTTTCGTCCTTGTAGTTTCAAATTGCTTTTTCTTTTATATGGTTTCCATTTCGGTTTCCTTTTCATCCCTAAGACGAATGACGTCAGAAGATATTCGTGGAAAACGACGACTCCCATTTCTGTTTCTTTTTATTCATCTATGGCGATTGCACCAGAATTGTTGGTTCATGTACTTTATTGGCATCCTTTTTTTTTTTTTTTGCATCTGCTTGCTTTACCTTGCATCTTCGATTGTTGGTTCTTGTGCTTTATTTCAGGCTTTTAGAGTTTTACAAAAGCTTGAACATCCCAACATAATGCAAGTGTCTATATCTCATCTGATGTCACAATAACAATTAATGATAAGGTCCGAAGTTCTCTTTCTTTCTCGTTCATCTCCGACAACTGCCTCACTTTCTCGATGTTTTATACATGCTTCGTTGTTTCAAAACCAACACTCATTACTCGTATCTGCCTCGTCAATCTCACACTTGCATCTCCCATGGCTCTACACCCGGATAAGCAGTAATGGTAACAGGAGGAAACCAATCACTAACATGGAGAATTGGCATCTTTTCAAGATTGAAATACATCAAGAAATTGCAAAAACCAACACATTGGAAACTAATTGACTGTTGAAGCATTTGAGCGACTAATTTTGAAAAAGAAAACAAAAAACCTTGATTATGAAGAACCTTGTCTTAGTTGTACCCTTGAACTAACTGTTAGATATAGGGAATTTGATAGAAAACAAAATGATCAATTTTAGACTAAAACGAGGACGTGATTAAATCACTATCCTTAAGGAATATTAGCCCCCACTAGGTCGTTGATGGATCTAGGCTAACTCCTCCCAGGACCTCCTCGAATTTAAGAACTATAGGCAACGATCCTACATGTTCTTCTCATGATCATGATTATTATGTTTGTGAAGGAGAGTGAAAACAAAAGAAAAATATCATTTCTTTGAAGGAAACTATTGTATATATATAGTAGAAAAATGAAAAGGTGCAACTTTTCATGAAGAGGTGTAACCTTTCATGAAAAGGTGCAATGATTCGATTTCCCTCCAAAAATAACCGAATTAACTAACTAACGGAGTTAACGAAAAAATTAACGGACCGTTAATTATAAGGACCAAAATTCACTCTTCCTATGTGGGACAACAACAAGTGATAAATACTATATGTTCCAACAATCCCCCACTTAGGATTTATCACAAGCATCTGACCTTCATGCTTAAATCAAGGTAGCTTTCGCTTTGAACATTGATATAGTGTATACCTCTCAAGAAGCCCAACAGAATCATAGGCGGCTTTAAGCATTTGAGCCATGATTCCATAAGTCAGACTCGGAGAGATAACACACATGATCAGTCATACCATGTTCATGAATAAGGGAGCACTATTATGGCCATGCGCTCATCCCAGTTTCATAGACACCTACAAAAGCAAAATATTTGCCTAAGCTAAAGCGACACCACCCTTTGTGTCTACATAGGTGAAGTCCCTTTAATCACCAAAGAAATACTTCATTAAGAGTATAAAACTCACCCTCAAATAATTACTCATTAGTTTAGTAAACTAATGTCCAAGCTGGTGATCAATAACTTGTTTTTACCACATTGAACCTATAAGTAGATATTAGTCTAAGTATAGGTTGGGTTTCTGTTATTGCCAACTTCAATCAATGGGTTTCAAACCCATATCTCTTGTAGTTCCATAAATCATGTCTCTAGGAAGACCTTTTGTAAACGGATCCGCTAAATTTCTACAAGAGTGTACATAAACAATAGTAATAATTCCATCAGAAATTAGTTGTTTCACATAAGCATGCTTAAGGCTAATATGCCTAGATTTACCATTGTAGATATTATTATAAGCCCTAGCTAAAGTAGTGTCACTGTCACAGTTTAAGGAGATTGCTGGCATTGGTTGTGGCCACAACTCTATATCCAACAACATATTTCTTAGCCATTCTGCTTCCTTACCAGCGGCAACCAAGGCCATAAATTCAGCCTCCATGGTGGAATGAGTAATACATATTTGTTTCTTTGAAGCCCAAGAAACAACACCCCCACCTAGGGTGAAAATCCATCCAATCGTGGATTTGTTATCACTTCCACCGGTAATCCAACTAGCATCCGAGTAACCTTCAAGTACTTCTGGAAAACCTCCATAATGTAAACCAAGATTTCTGGTTCTTTTTAGATATCCTAGAACCCGACCAATAGCCTTCCAATGGTCTTTATTCGGATTGCTAGTAAACCTCGAAAGTTTACAAACTGCAAATGCAATGTCCAGTCTTGTACAATGGGTAGCATAAATAAGGCAACCAATGGCACTTGCATACTCAAGTTGAGCAATAGCTCTACTACTATTCTCATTTAACTTACATGATGTTTCATACGGGGTATTTGCCTCCTTAATATCTAAGTGTTGAAACTTATCAAGTATTTTATCAATGTAATGACACTGATTTAACATATAACCCCTACTATGCCTTTGTACTTTAATGCCCAATATAGTATCTACTTCATTTAAATCCTTCATTTGATAACATGAACATAAAAACTTCTTAGTTTCAATTATACCTTGCATATTGGTTCCAACTATAAGTATATCATCCACATAAAGGCATAATATAACACCATATTCTTGAGTAAACTTAGAATAAATGCATCTATCTGCTGAATTGTGAGAAAAACCATTTGAAAGTATAGCAACATCAAATTTCTCATGCCATTTCTTAGGTGCCTGTTTCAAACCATACAAGGATCTTTTAAGTTTACATACTATATTTTCGTTTCCGGGAAATACAAATCCCTCAGGCTATCGCATGTAAACTTCCTCATCTAATTCCCCATTTAAAAAGGCCGTTTTTACATCCATTTGATGTATGGGTAAATTGTGTATAGAAGCTAAAGCAAAGAGTATTCTAATTGACGTAATTCTAGCTACTGGGGCATATGTATCAAAGTAATCCACTCCTTGTCTTTGACTAAAACCCTGTATCACCAATCTAGCTTTGAAGGTTTGAACTGAGCCATCTATATTCAATTTAACTCTAAAGACCCATTTGCACCCAATAACCTTGGATCCAGGAGGCAATTCTGTGATTTCCCAAGTATTATTAGATACAAGGGAATCAATTTCGTCATTAATTGCCTCCTTCCAAAAAGTAGCATTCCTAGAGGTAACAACTTCTTGATAAGTCCTTGGGGCATCTTCTACATGAAGAAGAATAGGTATTTTATTCAATACTTTATTATTCATATCTCCTTCAACTAGAAATATAATGGCTTGAGAGTTAATAAAGTCTGGACTTAGATTTTTATCTTTTCTGGCTCTTTCACTTCTTCTAGGTGGAACATAAGTCTCAGGCATTTGTCTTTTATTACTAGTGCCAATTTCTGGAGAGTGAGTACCTTGTGGCATATCAGAAGTGACTAGATCCATGTTTGTTGAATCATGTCGAAATTTGTTCTCAAAAAATTCAACATCCCTTGATTCAACTATAACATTTGTATCTAAATCCAAAAGGCGATATGCCTTTGAATTTTCTGCATATCCCACGAATACGCTCTTCAAGGCTTTGGGTCCAAGTTTGGACATTTTAGGCAAAGGAACCTTATAGTAAGCCAAACACCCCCAAACCTTGAAATAGCTTATATTTGGTTTTCTACCTTTCCAGATTTCATAAGGAGCTACTTTGAGTTTCTTTGAGATTACTCTATTGCTTACATGACAAGCCGTGAGTAATGTTTCACCCCACAAATTGTTTGGTAAATTTTCATTTACTAACATAGCATTAAGCATGTTTTGCAAAACCTCATTCTTCATTTCCGCTACACCATTCTGTTGTGGTGTATATGGAGCCGTCATTTGATGAATCAAACCATGACTTTCACAAACAGAAGAAAATTCCGTGGGAAAATACTCTCCACCTCTATCGCTTCTAAGTATTTGTATCTTTTTACCCTTTTGAGTTTCTACTTCAGCCTTATATCTTTTGAATGCATCAAAAGCTTGGTCCTTAGATTTTAGCAAATATACATAAGTATATTTATAACAATCATCAATGAAAGTTATGAAATATCTATTTCCTCCTCTAGTTAGTTGCCCATTCAATTCACATATATTCGAATGAACTAACTCAAGGATTGTTGTGTTCCTATCAATCTTTGGAAAAGGTTTCCTTTTCATTTTTGCTTGAACACAAATTTCACATTTTTCATTGTGATCATTATTATAAGAAATAATTCCTTGTTTAGACATGCATTTCATTGTTCTATAATTTATATGTCCTAGTCGATGATGCCATAAACTAAAAGATGAACATTCAATGCTAAAATTTAAAACAAATAAACAATCAACGATGTAAGTAGAAGTAGTAATTTTATTTATACTTAGTTTGAACATCCCATCGACAACATAGCCTTTGCCTACAAACACACCGACTTTAGATAGAATCACTTTATCAGATTCTAGCACAACCTTTATTCCATTTTTACATAGCTTATAACCAAATTCTTCCTAATGCTAGGAACGTGAAGAACATCCTTGAGTACAACCTTTTTTACAAAAGTGAAATTCAATTCAATAGAACCCATTCCAAACACTTTTGAAGTATGATTATCACCCATCAATACTTCATGTCCTTCTTGCGATTCCTTGTAGTCATTGAACAATGATTTGTTGTTACAAACATGTGTTGTCGCACCAGAATCGTACCACCAATCATCAGAAATGTTAAAGCTTGCAACATGCATTTCTTGAATCATAGAGATATTCAATTCAGAAACCATGGAAGTAATTTCAGTTGTAGGTTCTGCAATTTCGACCATGTTTGCATCACCACTTCCATTCTTCTTGTTTCCCAAATCAATCTTCTTCTTAGGATTCTTGCATAATTTCTTCACATGACCTTTTTCACCACACTTAGGGGTGTACAGAAAATCGTCAACCCGCGAAACCCGACCAACCCAATTAAACCCAACCCGCGAAACCGCTAATTAGAAGGGTTGAAATTGGGTTAGAAAAACTCAACCCAACCCAACCCAAACCGCCAACCCGCCGCTAATTTTTTTTATAAAATTATATATATATATATATATACACACACATATATAAATAAAAAATATTTACAGCCCAAAGTTAAATTTAGTCTAACACTCAGTTATCTAATTCCTAACTCCTAAGCCCATATTAATAACTTAATCCAACGAAAATAAAGCCCAAGTAAGCTTTTTTCTCACTTCTAAGTCCTAAGGGCTTAAGGCCCAAACTATTTCTAAGCCCTCACAAGCTGTAATTGAATTTGAATCGGTGAAATATGAACGAGCAAGTAGCAACTAGCACCAAGGTTTCATTTTGGTAGTCTGGAGTCTAGACTCTGGACGAGAACGCCGCTGGAGCGAGAACGCCGCTGGACTGGCTGGAGCACGCTGCTGGAGCGAGAACGTCGCTGGACTCTGGACGAGAACGTTGCTGGAGCCTGGAGAACACTGCTGGAGAACGACGGTAGTTGCTCCCTACCGGTGGTTGAACGCCGGCGCCGTTGCTCTCTACCGGTGGTTGAACAGGTATAGATCCTTTTCGATTTTCATTTTTATAGCATTACTTGTTTTACTATTTGAACTATTGTATGTTTGCATCAATCATGTTTGATTTTCATTTTTATAGATTTTTTTTTCATACTTGTCTAGTCTACTGCATCAAACAGATTCACTATATTGTTTGATTTTCATTGTTACTTGTCTATTGCATCAAGTATACCATTTGATAAGTATATTTTTTTTTACTTTCATTCTTTATAGATGGTTTGATTTTCATTTTAAAGTATACTATTTGAATGTTTGAATCTAAATATATGCTTAATCAATATTTATAGGAGCAATGGAAAATACTCCTAAATCTCCAAAAATCGAAGACATTGATGAACAAAATATGTCTAAAAAAAGGGGTGGTAGAACTTCAAACGTTTGGGATCACTTTTCCAAAAAGGACTCTAGATGTGTGTGTAATTATTGTGGAAAAGACTATGCTTATCATAGTAAGAAAATTGGTACAAGTTCTTTGTGGAATCATTTGAGAAACCAATGTAAGAAGTATTTGAATACGTTGTCCGATAAAAAACAAAAATTGCTTAACTTTCCTTCTAGCAATGAGGGGTCGTTTAATAAAGAGAAATGTCGAAGAGCCGTGGCTAGGTTTGTGGTTAAGGATGAACAACCCTTTAGGGTTGTAGAGGGTGAAGGATTTAGAGAACCTGTTAAAGGAGTTACAACCTAAATTTGGTGTCCCTAGTAGAGTGACAGTTGGTAGAGATATTTATCGGTTGTTTTGCGATGAGAGGGTTAAACTGAAGAAAGAGTTAACAAAGGTTGGACAAAGAATATGCTTAACAACTGATTGTTGGACCTCTTCCACACAAATGGCTTATATGTGTCTCACTGCACATTACGTTGATAGTGATTGGCGTTTACATAAAAGAATTATAAATTTTTACCAGATTTCAAATCATAAGGGTGAGACGATTGGTAAGGTTATTGAAGCTTGTTTGCTTGGGTGGGGCATTAAGAATGTTAATACCATTACTGTTGATAATGCATCTGCAAACGATGTAGTTGTTGCTTTCATTAAAAGAAGGGTTAATGCATGGGGTGGATCTGTTCTTGATGGTGAGTACATGCATTTAAGGTGTGGTGCTCACATAGTAAACCTAATTGTAAACGAGGGGTTGAAAGAGATGCATAATTCGATTAATGCGATTCGTAATTGTGTTAGATATATCCGTTCATCTCTTTCACGGTTGCAAAAGTTTAAGTCTTGAGTTGGGAAGGAAAAAATTGAATACAAGGGGTGGTTGGTTTTAGATGTTCCTACACGATGGAATTCTACTTTTATGATGTTGGATGTAGCTCGTAAATTTGAGAAGGCATTTAAAAGGTATGCGGAGGAAGATGACAAGTTTGTGATTATTTTGAGGAGAAAGAAAACGACAAGAAGATGATTGGACCACCTACTTCTAGTGATTGAGAGTGTGCTTCTATTTTTGTCAAATTTTTGTCCACTTTTTACGAAGTTACTTTGAAGTTTAGTGGCACATTGCACGTAACTTCCAACAATTTCTTTCATGAGCTTTGTGAGATTGATTCTCAATTGAGTTACTTGGCTCATAACGATGGTTCATTGTTATACAAAATGGCCACCAAGATGAAGAGTAAATATGACAAATATTGGGGTGATCCATATCGCATCAATCCGATGATGTTTTTGGCGGTTGTGCTTGATCCGAGGTATAAGTTGAAGTATCTAAAGTTTTGCTTTGAGTCCTTATATGATACTCAAACTGTTGCTAAGCTTGTTGTCAAGGTGGAACAAATCCTTCATTGAATGTATAATCATTATTCAAGAGGTGGTAAAGATGGTGATGAGGTTAGTTACTTAGTTTTATGCATAATTGTTTTTTAGAATTTTATTATGCTTGTTAATGTATAATCATTTGTTTAGTTTATGTTTGTATTTCTTTTTGCTATCTGTATAGGTTACCAAACAAGATTCACCACCAAGGAGTGATTCTAAAGAAACTTATCGGAGAAAGTTATTGGAATCATTTTTACAACAACAAATGGACATGCCGGAGAACATGAACGACATTGATAGATATTTGGTTGATGAATCTATCAATCCAAAGACTCCATCATTTGAGGTATTACTTTGGTGGAAAGATAATGCTAATAGGTATAACATTTTGTCTATGATAGCTAGAGATGTTCTTGCTATACCTATATCTACCGTAGCATCTGAATCCGCCTTTAGTACTAGCAGCCGTATTTTAGACTCGTTTAGAAGCTCTTTGAGTCCAAGAATGGTGGAGGCCCTTGTGTGCACAGAAAGTTGGTTGAAAGGGAATAATGAAGGCATTCAAATAGATGAATATTTGGATGAAATTGCATCGTATGACTTTCTTGAAGAAGGTAAATTTAACAATGTTTCTTTTTTAATGCTTACATTGGGGTATTTTATAAATTGTTTAAATTTTAGACTCATTTATAAATTGTTTAATTATTGTTTTCGAATTGTAG
This sequence comes from Arctium minus, assembly GCA_954870635.1. Classification (NCBI taxonomy): domain Eukaryota; kingdom Viridiplantae; phylum Streptophyta; class Magnoliopsida; order Asterales; family Asteraceae; genus Arctium; species Arctium minus. The sequence goes on along the minus strand of OX941080.1, from coordinate 35,059,513 downwards.
ACAAACTCAAAGAGAATGCAACATTGGGGTTGGAGAGGTCCAAGTCGATCGTAGTTGATTGAGGATATTTGATTGCTATCATCTAGACTTTTGAAGTTTAACTTTAAGACTTGTGGATTTTAATATATATTTGGATGTAACATCCTAAAAATTAGAGTAATTTAAAAATTTAAAAATTTGGCAATATGACACTTGCATTAGGTATTAACCTCCCAAAAAGGGAAAAAGTACTGAGCCTTTACAAAACCTGCGAACAAACTAATCTAAATATAACTATCTAGATTACATCGGTTGTCAACCCAAAATCACCAAAATATGGGACTTAACAATTGCCCGACATCTAATACTTGTCATCTCCAAAATGCCTCTAAGACCATGCTCGTTACTCACAACCTTGGCAACCCACCGTTAGGGGAACCTGTTATACATATCATTTGAGAAAAAGTGTTAGGCTTAAAGCCTAGTGTGAACATACAGTTTATAATTTCAAGAAATGTAAACATTTGCATTAAAAGGAAATCTTTTCAATAAGGTTTTAGTTTACATTTGAAATCTTTGTCACATAAGGACCATTCAGTCCTAAAATTCATCTTACGATGACGGGGGATACCCGATTTACCAAGGATTGTAGCGGAACACAAAAATAGACTACAATCCGAGTTGTGAGCTAAATACATGGAATCCATGGCCGCGAACAACGAAGGTCCGTACTAAGATGTGAGGGAGGGCCCTCGAGGAAACCAGTCATACTCGTTCACTAGGACTACATTATGACCCATAGCTAGTAACCGGTCTCACATAACCGTACCAAATGGCCCCCGAGGATCAAATGCATCCATAGCTACAAAAAGGGAAATAGACATCCCGATAATATAAGCCGACTCAATACCTAGGGATCCACTAGTAATAGTCTAGACTTGTCACAATTTCATTTGTGACCAACCATAGTTAGTCATATGGTTCAAATAACATTTATAATCAAAATGCATTTTCAAGTTTTACTGCTGGTAAGAATGAAAATCATAAAAATGAACTTATATACATTCTTTCAAGTAACCTACATAAATGTGCAAGTAGATCATCCTTTTACTTCAAATAAAATAGAACCCATCGCTTTAGTTGAAAATGATCGGGAACCCTAAAATATCTCAAAACTCAAGTTATGTCAAAATGTAGTAAACTTAGATCCAAAACCGTGGAGATATATAGGAGTTCAAAATGTATAAAGTTTAGAAAAAGGTAGTAGGAACTCACCAAATAGGTTTTAGAAGAAAACCCGAAAAACCAAATATCGACCCCTTTGAGAAGATGAAGCTTTCTATACCGAACCCTTGCTTGAAGCACTAAATACTAGCAAGATATGGCAGATTGAAGGAACCTCCAAAGAAATATGAAGAAAGAGAGAGAGAGAGGGAGAGAGAGAGAGAGAGAGATAGAGAAAAGAGATGGATATTCAGATTATATTTGAAAATGAGATATTTTCCAAAAAATATCAATTTAAACCACCCAGGCCACCGCGCGGTTTATGGCGCAGGCTAAGTCGCGTCGTGACTCGCGCCGCCCTCTGGAACTCGCAAACAAGTAGTGCATCGCGCGGGTTATGGCGGGGTACACTCGTGGCAAAACTCGCGTCGTTCACTGGAATTCCCCAAACAAGCAGTGCACCGCGCGGGTTATGGCGCGGGCTAAGCCGCGCGGCAACTCGCGCCGGCCACTGCCTCTGCTTCTTCTTCCAAACTAGACAAACGAAACTCGGGGTGTTACATTGGATGATTGTAATAACTAGTAACTTTGTTGAGAATACTTTTAGTAGTTTTATCGTATTACATTCTATAATTTTACTTACACTACGAAACCGCCCAACCCGCCATAACCCGCAAGGGTTGGGTTATACTTTTGAATGGGTTGGGTTGGGTTGAGATTTTTCAAACCGCCATAATTGGGTTGTAAAAATTTCCCAAACCGCCCAACCCAACCCGCGTACACCCCTAACCACACTTATAACAAGTGATTTCGGATAAAGACCTCTTGCCTTTCTTTTGAGTGTTTGTATAAGAGGATGAATCTGCCTTTCTTTTCTTGCCTCGATTCTTTCCAGATTCAACATAGTTGACTTTAGAAGTAGATGCACCATCCAAATTTTTTCACGAATACGAGTTTCCTCTTCAATTCGTAAATGTTTTTGAATTTGATCCAAAGTGAAATCTTCGAAAGTGTGCATCAACTTTTTTCTGTAATTCCTCCATGATGGGGGTAATTTAGTAATGATAGCCCTAACCACCAATTTATCAGGAATTACAATGTTGAGATTCTTGAACTTTGAGACAAGAATTAGAAATTCGTGGACTTGATCCATAATAGAAATATTATCTTTCATAACAAATTCAAAAAATTTAAAAGTAATGAACTTATCTGCTCCTTCCTTTTCAGCGTTGTACTTTTCCTCCAAAGCTTTCCAAATTTCCTTTCCAGAAGTCATCGGTGTGTAGAGATGTTGGGAACTGAAGAATAACTCAAGTGATTAATGCTGCTGGTTGAGATTTACTACTGCTAGAAGACTTCAAAGTTAATACTGCTGAGTATTACTACTGCTTGTAGAATTAATACTGCTAGTCAAAGTTAGTGCTGCTTGAACAAAGTTAGTACTGCTTAGCTAGTTAGTACTGCTAGTGGTTAGTGCTGCTTAGTAGTTAATGCTGCCAAGACTTAATGTTGCTTATAAGATATTTTGAAGATAATGATGAAGAGATCGTGGGAAAAGATAAACAAGGATATTCTGAAGATAAACATGGAAGATATACTGAAGATATTTTATTTATTTGTAATTATCTTTTTGTTCAGTATATGTATAGTTTTGATAGCTTAGATACAAATATAGATTGACAGATTTTAATTCTAAGTTCTAGAGAGAATCAACCTCAAGGCATAGTTCCTAATTCTAGAGAAGTAGAATTCGTCTTGAAAGAGTTTGTTCTTCAAGATTGAGGTTGAGTGTGTAATCTTGTGATTTTAATACAAGTTTGCAAAGTGTTTATTATATACTGTTTGTTTACTGTTTTATTAAATATCAAAGTGTTATTCCGCAACTTCTTTGATATTGTTTCTGAGACTTTATTCTTGTTAAGACCCAAATTGAAGAAAGCACTTTATGGACTGCAAGCACTTTATTAAAACCCAAGCTATCCAGACAGGGTATACAAATTGAAGAAAGCACTTTATGGACTGCATCAAGCTCCAAGAGCATGGTATGACACACTGTCATCCTATCTCTTGGAAAATGGGTTTGAAAGAGGAGTCATTGATAAGACTCTATTTATCAAAAGAAAGAAGAAGGATATCTTGCTGGTCCAAATCTATGTTGATGATATCATTTTTGGATCCACAAGAGACAATATGTGCAAGGAGTTTGAGGAACTAATGCATCAAAGGTTCAAAATGAGTTCCATGGGGGAACTTACTTTTTTCCTTGGACTCCAAGTTCAACAGAAGTCAGATGGAATCTTTATCTGTCAGTCCAAGTATGTGCAGGACATTCTAACCAAGTTTGGTTTCTCAGATTCAAAACCTGCCAGCACACCTATGGAGACACACAAGCAGATAACAGCAGATCTTGAGGGGGAGGATATGGATGTTCATCATTATAGATCCATGATTGGCTCTCTCATGTATTTTACAGCCTCTAGGCCAGATATAATGTTTCCAGTCTGTGTATGTGCAAGATTCCAAGTTAGGCCAAAGCAATCTCACTATCAAGCTATCAAGAGGATATTCAGATATCTCAAAGGGCAACCCAGACTGGGACTTTGGTATCCTCATGACTCATCCTTTGACCTACTTGCATACTCAGATAGTGATCTAGGTGGAGCAAACTTGGACAGAAAATCTACTTCTGGAGGATGTCAGTTTTTGGGTGCAAGACTAGTTACATGGCAGTGCAAGAAACAAACCACAGTGTCCACATCTACAACAGAGGCAGAGTACATAGCAGCTGCAAGTTGCTGTTCTCAAGTCTTATGGATTCAAAATCAAATGCTGGAGTATGGGGTAACCTTTCTACACACTCCAATTTTTATTGATAACAGCAGTGCTATTAGCATTGTGAATAATCCTGTCAAGCACTCAAAGACAAAGCACATTGAGATCAGGTATCACTTCATAAGAGACTGTAATGAAAAGAAACTTATTCAAGTTGTAAAGGTTCATACTGACAACCAGTTTGCTGATCTATTCACCAAAGCCTTTGATGTGGGTAGATTCACTTTCTTGGTAACAAGTGTGGGAATGATCAACTCTGAATAAACTCCTTATCAAAAAGTGGTTCAATACCTGTACATTATGTATTCTTGGTGGTCCTAATCTTTCTTTACAGGGAATTCATAGCAGTCCTCAGTTCATCTTAAGTTGAAAAGAGTAAGTATTGTTAATACTGCCGGTACATTATTAATACTGCCAGTACATTGTTAATACTGCCAGTGCATTGTTAATACTGCCAGTGCATTATTAATACTGCCAGTGCATTGTTAATACTGCCAGTGCATTGTTAATACTGCCAGAGCATTGTTAATATTGCTTTCAGTTAATACTGCTTTCAGTTAATACTGCTTTCAGTTAATACTGCTTTCAGTTAATACTGCTTTCAGTTAATACTGCTTTCAGTTAATACTTCTTTCAGTTAATACTGCTTTCAGTTAATACTGCTCTCAGTTAATACTGCTCTCAGTTAATACTGCTCTAGGTTAATACTGCTTATGTCCCGAATACTATAAATACTCTTTGCCCGCCTAAACGTTCATAACGACTCTCTGCATACTGTTCACTTGCGCTCTAAACCCTTTCTCTCTCAAGTTCAAAGTTTTCAGGCAAGAATCTTCAAGGTCAATGGCATCCATGGCGTTCATAGACGAACACAATGAAATAGCGATGCTCCAAAAGCCAAAACAAGCTGAAGGTTTTCACTAGATAGTCGACTTTCTGAAGTCAAGCCATATTGCCCATGCTCTCACTCTATCTCCTACCATCTTCATAGAGCATCAGAGGCAATTCTGGGCTAATGCCACCATTGTTACTGAGAATGGTGCGCAAATGATCAAAACAAGGGTGTGTGACAAACCCTTGACAGTTACTGAAGAGGTACTTCGCATCAGTCTACGTCTAGACGATGCCTCTGGTATAACTTCTATCTCTAATGATGAACTGTTTTCTACTCTTACAAGAATGGGGTATGGAGGCCCATTGGGGGTGTTCAAATTCTCAAAAGCCAAATTTTCACCCCAATGGCGTTTCTTTGTCCATATCCTTATGCACTGTATATCTAAAAAGACTACTGGATGGAGTGAGTTCAGTAGCACCATTGCTTATGCTTTGGTATGCTTAGCCACTGCCAGAAAGTATAATTTTTCACAAATGATTTTTAATGATCTTGTCTCAAACCTGGGAAGTAAAAAGAGCTTTTATATGTACCCCAGGTTTGTCCAAGAAGTTATTAACCATGAATTGACGGATATACCTCATTTTGATGGGGTATATGTACCAAAAATTCCCAAAGGTAAGGTCTTTTCAAACATGAAAAGATCCCCTCTGGACTCGGAAGGAGTTGACACCCCATTGTTCTCTACAATGATGGTGGTGTCCCAAACTGATGAAGGTATGGCAGCAGGGTCAAGGCCCCAATTAGACCAACCCACTGCTAGCCAATCCCAACCTTCCCACTCTAAATCAATTCCCCAGTCTCTTCTTGAAAAACCAACTTCACCAATCACCCATACTTACAAAAGGAAACAGGTAAAGAAGGCTCCTTCCCTTCTTGTACCATCAACCACTAAGCCTACTAGCCCTCTAAGGGAGAATTCTCCCTTAGAGAATATCCATAGGGAAACCACAGGGGTGTCTCCCAACCCCAAGGAGGTGCTCTCTAAGGAGGAGGTAGAGCATATGGGAGAGAAGGCTGCCACTACTCCTGCTAGCTCAGAGGAGGTCAGTGGTAACATACATAAGACCTTCCCCATGGCAACTTTGAATGAGCAATCATTCAAAGGTCCCTGGTGCCAAGAAACCAAGGGGGTGGATAGTGCTTCTGCTAGGCAGAAGACTTCCACTACAAAAAGATCCAATGATCCTTCAAAAGAGGGTAACACTTCTGGAGAGGGTGAGGACAGATATTCTTACTATGAATTGATGGAAACAATGGGCAACATCAACCTAGATGTTCTCAAACAAGGGAAAGAAATTGAAGAAATGAAATTGGTAATCTTGTCCCAACAAGTGCAGATTACCAAACTCAAGAAATTGGTGATGAAGCTAGTACAGAAAAAGAAGAAGAGACAATTTGTACTAAAGAGAAGGAAGTCTGGGAATGATGCTCCCAAAAAGGGGGAGATCAACATGGAAGAAGCTACAGAAAAGAGGGAGCTTGATGGGATGAAATATGGTGATGAGGGGGAGAGATTTGATGTTGAGGGGGAGCAGGAAGCAGAAACAGAAAGAGAATCAGTGCAAATAGAAACACAAGAAGCAACAGTAACAACAGAGCAAGCAGTAGAAACCATTAATACTGCTAGTTCAAGTAAAGCAGTAGAAATGGTTAATACTGCTGAAATTAAACAAGCAGCAGAAACAGTAAAAGAAGTATTAACAGATCTTGAGATTGCAGAAACCTTACTTAAAGCCAAGAATGATACTCCCAAGGTCACTTCAAAGACCAAAGGAGTAGTCATCAAAGAACAAGGTGAAGTGATCAAGAAAGATAGCAGTAAGAAGGCAATGAACAAAGACAAAGGAAAAGCAAAGATGGTGGAATCTGATCAACCAGTCAAAAAGCAAAGGTTGGTTGAATCAGATGAAGCTTTATCCAGGAAGATGCAGGATGACATTGAAAAGGAAGAAAGAGTTCAGGTTGAAAAGGACAGGGAGATGGCAAAGGCTCTAGCTGCTGAACTAAATGAAGCCTATCAACAAAGCATGGCAACTGAAATTGCACAGAAGAAAGCTGAAATTCTGAAGAAATCAGTGGTGGTAAAAACAGCTGCAAAGAAGAGAAAACCCTCAAAGACATTCCTAGGTACCCAAGAGAGAAACAAGATGATTATATTTCTCAAAGGTGCTGTAGGAGTTAGAAAGGAGATGTTCTCCAAGATGTCTTTTGAGAAGATTAAAGAGCTGTATGATTCAGAGATGTTAAAGCTTCAGGGAAATGAAACTGCAAGGGTGGAGATGGAGAAGAGGATGAAAGAAAGTAATGACTTTCTGATACAAAAGCCCTTTCCAGATGAGCAGGAAACACCACCAAAGAAAGAAGCCACTCTGGGTGAAAGTCTAAGGACTTTAAAGAGAACCAAGATGATGGCAAGGAGAAAGTCAATCAAGAAGCCTAGAATAGCTGAAGGAGAGGCTGAGAAGGTTGCTGAAGAAGAAGGGGCGCCTGAGTCATCTGAAAAGAAAGAATCTTCAAGTACTGATGATTTAAAGATGTACATGGTAGTGATGGACAAAGTTCCTGAACCAATTTCAGCAGAACCTGTTGGTATAAAGCCTCCTGAAGTTATTCACTGGGATACCTTGACAGTGGATGGAAAGGAGTATATTAGACTCAAGAGGAAGGATGATAAGTATGAGGTATTCAACACTTGGGTCAAGATTGTCAGAACATGCTCTAGGTCAGATATTGAAGAAATGTTTGAGATAGGAATGAAGTTGTATGCAGATATACTGAAGGCTCTAGGGATTTCAATTACAAAACTGGTGATGGAGTATCTGTATATGATGTTCAAGCCTGATGAAGTAAAGCATGTGATCAAGAATGTGTTCAAATCATTCAACAAGTGGACTCTATATGAAACTAGTGGAGTATATGCAGTGACTTTGGATTTAAATCACACTGAATACTTTCTAGTGGATAGAGTATATAACCATAGCAGATTAAAACTTCATGCCATGCTGAAGAAGAAGCTAGGATGTGTTCCAGATTCAGAAATGGCTAAATATTTGATCCAAAGAACAATTAATCAGAGTTTGGGGTTGGATGCAAACACTGGAATTTAGGCCATGATAGAGTTTTGGGAGCATCTTGAAGAAAATCTGAAGAACTTGACTTCTCTTCCTAAAAGTCAAGTTAGGGGGAGATTGTTGGGAACTGAAGAATAACTCAAGTGATTAATGCTGCTGGTTGAGATTTACTACTGCTAGAAGACTTCAAAGTTAATACTGCTGAGTATTACTACTGCTTGTAGAATTAATACTGCTAGTCAAAGTTAGTGCTGCTTGAACAAAGTTAGTACTGCTTAGCTAGTTAGTACTGCTAGTGGTTAGTGCTGCTTAGTAGTTAATGCTGCCAAGACTTAATGCTGCTTATAAGATATTTTGAAGATAATGATGAAGAGATCGTGGGAAAAGATAAACAAGGATATTCTGAAGATAAACATGGAAGATATACTGAAGATATTTTATTTATTTGTAATTATCTTTTTGTTCAGTATATGTATAGTTTTGATAGCTTAGATACAGATATAGATTGACAGATTTTAATTCTAAGTTCTAGAGAGAATCAACCTCAAGGCATAGTTCCTAATTCTAGAGAAGTAGAATTCGTCTTGAAAGAGTTTGTTCTTCAAGATTGAGGTTGAGTGTGTAATCTTGTGATTTTAATACAAGTTTGCAAAGTGTTTATTATATACTGTTTGTTTACTGTTTTATTAAATATCAAAGTGTTATTCCGCAACTTCTTTGATATTGTTTCTGAGACTTTATTCTTGTTAAGAATTTGATCCTGACAAGAGATCATACAAGCGATCAGTGAGGGTACTCAGAATGTATCCTCTACACAGCATGTCATCGTGTTCCCTTTGTCTTTGTTCCTCTTCATTAAACACAACAATTTGTGGCGTCTCCAGTGTGTAATAAACTTTAGCAGCAGTTAATAGAAACTTCATTTTCTCCTTCCAACGAGTGAAGTTCATTCCATCCATTCTGTCAAGTTTGAGGGAATCTTGACAGACCATCCTTAGCATCGTAGTTGAAGCATCCATGATAATATTCCTTAAGTTTGTTAGATATAGGGAATTTGATAGAAAACAAAATGATCAATTTTAGACTAAAACGAGGACGTGATTAAATCACTATCCTTAAGGAATATTAGCCCCCACTAGGTCGTTGATGGATCTAGGCTAACTCCTCCCAGGACCTCCTCGAATTTAAGAACTATAGGCAACGATCCTACATGTTCTTCTCATGATCATGATTATTATGTTTGTGAAGGAGAGTGAAAACAAAAGAAAAATATCATTTCTTTGAAGGAAACTATTGTATATATATAGTAGAAAAATGAAAGAGGTGCAACCTTTCATGAAGAGGTGCAACCTTTCATGAAAAGGTGCAATGATTCGATTTCCCTCCAAAAATAACTGAATTAACTAACTAACGGAGTTAACGAAAAAGTTAACGGACCGTTAATTATAAGGACCAAAATTCACTCTTCCTATGTGGGACAACAATAAATGATAAATACTATATGTTCCAACACTAACAATCCATAGCAAATCGGCCATGGAGCAACATGGTCATTGATAAAGCCCAAATGGGGCTGATCTATTAAATGGAATCTTCATAACACATGAATGGGTTTTGGATCTTTGTCTTCATAATCAATGTGTTCGGTTTTTGGGTTTACGTTTACGTTTGGGTTTGCCTTGGGAAATGGGGGAACCCGGGGGGAGGGGGGGGGATGTTGCAGGTGCCTATTAGGGAAGGGGCTGTTTTGGAGGGGGTTGCCAGAAAAAGTGGAGTGGGAAGAAGATGGTGAGGGCGTGATTAGGGGAAGGAGGGGAAGAGGGTAGGGTTGAGGTGGGCGAATGGTTAGGTTTTATTTTTTTCTTAAGGAAAAAAGCAAATTTCAAATCATAAGGATAAAAATGGCAATTTCAACAAACCACATGTACTAAAATCGTAGTTTACTTTTTTCTTTTCAATGATTTTAGAGGTTGGTGAGCAAGTGGCTTCTTTTGTTATCTTTTTGGAATCATCTCTCAATTTTATAAAAATGTATATATACAAAAAAAACAAATGATCAAAACAAAAAATTGACTACTACCATGCGTTTGCTTTTTTATTTTCAGCATTTGATTAAGCATTTTAACAAAAATAATTATTACTTACTAGAAGCGTACTCACGTAATGTAGCGAGATACATCACGATTTTAATGTTTTATTTTATTTTTTGTTTTTTTGTTGATTTACAGTAGGATTTTGGATGGTTTTGAAAAAGTGATAATGTTTTTTTTATAAATTTGTTTAATTAGGCTTAATAATATAATGTTTTTTATATAAAAAAATTAAGTATTTTGTTAGAATTCAATGATTATCTTATATATTTTAATGACATCTAGTAAAAATAACCAATTACATATTTAATAATAATTTAAAACAAATTTATAGTAATATAATATATTAATTAATAGTGATACATGGAAATGTCTGCATAAAAGGAAGGTCTTGCACATACCAAATTGGTGGGTATTAGAAGCCTGCAGTAGTAATATGTATCTTGTGCTTTGAAACATGTAAATTAAGAGATTTTTAAAATCTTGCATAAAATGATGGTATCTTGTGCCTAATAATTTGTATTTAAGAGTTTTTTATGCTAGCTTTATAATATAGTATAGATAATGAAAAAAAATACAATAATTTAAACAATCATTCTCTTAACAAAAATAAAGTAAAAATATCTTGTGGACCAAAATCGAAGTTAGTAAATTTATATCATAATTACTAATTGACATAATGGTAAATTTGGATTTAAATGTTACCAACAAAAAGAATGTTATATCCTTTCAGAAGTAATTCAAAAAAAAATGTTACAATATTTTAAATATAAAGTATTTGAATCAAAATTCAATCTTTTTTTTTAACATAGAAAATTACTAATTGCAATTAATTTACGAAACACAACTCTAAAATGAAAAAAAGTTGAGCTAAAAAACAAAATAAATATTATAGGGAATTTTAAAAGCTAAAGTAATTCTAAAAATGGTGCAAGTTTTTTTTTTATAAATACATATAACGTTCAAATTGATTTATTCAAAATTTGTTGTTTTTTGATTAAAGATATTAAATATAATTGTTCGTGGTTGGGTTGGTCATTATATTTATGGTTGGGTAGTTTTGGCAACTTTTCTAAACCGAGAACACTCGGTTCAGAAAATAAATCCATAATTAATTTTAGTTAATTAAGTAATTCTATTTTGAAAATGCTATGAGCATCTTTTAAGTTTTAACCGATTTTTTAAAATAAGAAAAATGGATGTTTTGTTCTATATTTTATTACTAGAAGTGTACTCGCGCGATGCAGCTAGATACATCACGATTTTAATGTTTCATTTTATTTTCTGTTTTTTGTCGATTTACATTACGATTTTGGATGGTTGTGAGAGAGTGATAATGATTTTGTTTATATAAATTTGTTTAATTTAGACTTAATAATATAATGTAATTTATTTTGGTTTAATAATATAATTTATTTTATAAAATATTTTGTTAGATTTTTTATTATATTTTAGATTTTTTATATTTAAAATTTGATTTTTATTTTATATTTAATTATGCTGAGAGTTATTTTAGGGAAGTTAAAGTGGGAAATGATTCTAGGGAAGTTAAAATGGTTAGAGATAATGATTGAAAATTAATAAATAACATTAAATGTAGTACATACAGCTTTAATGATTGTTTTTTAAGTAATTAACATTAAATAGCGGTACATTAAGCTTTAAGACTTGTTTTTAAGAGTTTTTATGTCATCTTTATAATATATTTTATTATAACGGATTTTTATATTGTTTTTTTAGATTGTGTTTGGTATATGAGACAGAACAAGGTAAAATTCACTGTATCATATTTGGCATGATATAGTACTTGTAACAACCGGGTTAAAAGTAGGAATTTTAAAGTTTGGGTGTTATTTGGTAAAAGGAACTTTTAAAGGGTTCCATTTTGGAATTTTGAGAATTTAGGGATAAAACCCTAGGAAATGGGGTTTCCAAGCGGCTGTTAAAGTTTGGCACAGGGAGGAAGAAGTTTGGAAGGCAAGCCGGTCGAGAGAAAAGGAGCTGAGAGTGGTGTTCTTCAATTTTGTAAGGTAAAAATTCTACTCCTAATCCCTTAATCGTAAAGGTTTAGCGTTTATTTCTAAATAGGTAAAAGGAATCATAGGTTTAAAAGTCCCTCATCCCTGGATTGAGTTTGGAACAAGAGATAATTAGAAATTTATGCAGAAATCGATTTTTGATAGTGGTCTGTTAATGAAATATAGATTTCTGCTTCGGTTTTGGGAAGTTTGATTAATCTGTTTCCGGATTTTGGGGATTTACCTTTCGATCTCTGTAAATAATTTGGAGCTCTGGGGGTTTTCGTTCGGTCGTCTCAGACTCCGGTCGAGACTCACCATGGGTATCGGTCGAATGGTAATCCCGGTCACCCGATAAAGGAGAGAGCACCAGTCGAAAGACCGAGGGGCACCGGTCGCCCGATATGGGGGACCCCGGTCGATCTTAATACCGGTCAAGAGGGAGTCCGGTCGAAAGCAGTACCGGTCAAGAGGGAGTCCGGTCGAAAGCATTACCGGTCAAAGGGGGGGGGGGGGGCTTCTGGTCGAGTTCAATACCGGTCAAAAGGGAGAGACCCGGTCACTGTTCTCTTGTCGGTCGGCCAAAGAGCCGGGCCCGGGTTAGTCTTGGGCCGAAGCCCATGTGTTTTGTTGGGATAAAGGGTTAAAGTCAATTCTTCGCTAAAATGGATTGCACTAGAAATTTACCGGACGATGTCCTGTTTTATAGGTTCGGTTCGGGTTTTAAGGTAGAAGTAAAGCGTAAAGCAAAGAACGCCAGGTGAGTTTTTCCAAACTAAACCTTTTGATGATGAAAGCATGTGAAGTTTATTTTTAAACTTTGATTTATTATGATGGCATGATTTTATTAACTGTTCAAGTGTGTTATAAATTGTTGTTGATTATATGTATGCATACATTAATTGTGGGTTACGTGACCTAAGTCGGGGAGTGTGGCCCGCCTACTCGTGCCGGGGAGTGTGGCCCGTTCATGTCGTTGGGGGTGTGTCCCAACATTAAGGCAGCGCGAGTTAGACACATCGTCTTGGACGGTCGTGTGGTCCGTAACGTGTTTTACTTAAATGCCATTATTAAATGATGTTTCAAATTCTGGAAAGTATATTTTGTTGCTTAATTGTTAGAGGGAACTCACTGGACCTATGGTCTAACCCTCGCTCTTTCAAAACTAAAAATCTTTTCAGGCCGTCGTGAATTAGGCTGTGCGGCTAAAGGCAAGGAGAAAGTCTAGCGGGGGCGGATAGAAGAACGTCATTTAGCTTTTAGTTATTCATTGATCTTAGTTGTGTATAGGTTGTTGTTATGACAAACCTTGAATTAATTATTGTAAGTTTGGGACCGTTATGGCATGGATTATTATTCGACCGTTGAGAATTTTATTTTATGAGTTGCTATTTTGGTTGGGTTGTTATAGTTGGTATCAGAGCCATAGTTTAAGGGATTTAGGTGACCAGATGGGCCTAAACTTAAACTGTGGAGTAGATGGACACAACTGAGATTTAGGAAGCCTTTAAGAAAGACCTTGATCAATGTGAGGTGTGATAACAATAGTGAGTACTCTCATGTAAGGTAAATTCAGAATCGCATCTGGCCAATGCCATTATGAATTTACAGGTGCATGGGCATACTCAATTACTATTGTTGGGTGTGGTTCCGAGAAGAGAGTTCTATCCATAGATTGATAATTTTAGTCTAACGTGTGGTGGAAGTTCGTTTTTGGAAGTAAGGTTATGTCGTTAGGATGCACATCGTGCGGGATGTAGGAATTTTGTTGGATCATAATTGTATTCAAGATTAAAGTTAAATTAAATGGTCTAAACTGTATTTATTTGATAGTTACAGTTCAGGGTTTAAATTGTAATAGATTAATAGTTGTTAAGCTATTGGGCCCAAGCCCATTAGGCCTTAAAAGCCTAAGTATAAATAGTTTTAGTTAATTATATTTTAGGGTTAACCTTTCATAATTTCATAATCATAGTTTAGAGAGAAAGGTAGCCATATTGTAATCATATTCAAAGGGTATCAAGAACACTCAAGGGTTTCATTGTTTATTCAAGGGATTGGTATGCTACTCTGATTTATATATCTCTTGATTATTATTGTGTTGCTTGATTACTTGATTAATTATTTACCAACTAGATTAAACTGGGATAACAAGTGGTATCAGAGCTTAAATAATCAAAAAAAAAAATTGAGATTACTGTTCACCGAATACTGTTCATCGTGAAAGTTACTATTCATCGAATATTGTTCATCGTGAAAGTTACTGTTCATCGTATTCTGAAAATCGATTGCATGAATTAATGTGTTTATTGGGTTAAAGTTGATCTGATTAGTTGAGATTTATGCTTCTAAATGCCATCTGATTGATTAAGTGCATTGAGAATTAACAAAGTGATTGAATTGTGTGATTTTGAGTTTTCTGGGTTCGACATAAGTTATCTATCGGTCATTACTATGCTTATAAAATCGAATGCTTAAAAGTTGAAATTGATCTCTGAGTTTGATTGTATTGTGATTGGTTCATGTTTCTGAGTACAAAGGACTAATTTTTGCATCTGATTGTGAGTCTGTACTGATTTTCTGGGTTGATTATTGCGTCTGTTCATCGTCTTCTGGGCTGCTTAAGAACATACCGGTCGAACATTCTATCGGTCTAAGGATTCCTATCGGTCCTTAGTCTTACCGGTCATAGCATTATATCGGTCGAACAGAGTCTATCGGTCTAATTAAATATCGGTTGAATATCTTATCGGTCCATACCTTTGTATCGGTCTTAGACACTATCGGTCAAAGCACAATCCCGGTCGAACACTATATCGGTCTAATTCTTCCCGGTCTAAGCAAGTGTCCGATCGAACATAATACCGGTCTAAGCAAGTTACCGGTCAAACTCTCTACCGGTCTTTACAAGTTCCCGGTCGAACTCTCTATCGGTCTTTACAAGTCTCTGGGACCCCCGTGCTAAGTCTGCGAAGGGGGACAAAGTTCTGTTCGAGATCAACATTTTCTTTAGTATTATTTGAAGCTTTATACTGTTTGAGAGGACTGCATTTAATTATTTTTGGAAATTTATTTTTCTGAAAATTTTTGAGTGTGGTTTTTATCTTGATTCTAACGATCTCATCTAGTTGGTTGTCTTGGTACAGAAAAGTCTGTTTACTAACCGTACAGCTAAGATGTCGAATCAACTTCTCTCAATGGGTTCTCAAGTCAAACCTCCTGTCCTCATGGCTAATGAGTATCAGCAATGGAAGATCAGAATGATCCAGTTTCTGAATCACAAGAACAGAGACTTCATGAAAGCAATCATTGAAGGTCCACAAACTCCAATGATCACAGTAAAGGGTCAACCTGCTACAGATTCCTCTCCAGAAATCCCTGACAGAGAGATTCCTAAACCTTATCAGTTCTTCAATGAAAAGCAGAAAGAACAGTATAAGACAAAAGAAGAGGCTCTAATCTATCTGACAATGGCAATTCCAAACGACATCTACAATCGTGTCGACAGTCAGAGCACTGCTAAAGGCATCTGGGATGAACTAGCAAGGCAGTTTGAAGGAAGTGAAGCCTCCATACAAGCTAAGCAGAATCTATGCATAAATGCATACGAGGGATTTCATGCAAAAGAAGGAGAGTTGCTATTAGATACCTACAACAGATATAACATCATCCTCAATGACTTGCGGAGGAACAATATCTCTAAATCTGCTTCTGAGATAAATTACAAGTTCATCAAGAATCTAAATCCAGAATGGAAGAACTTTGCCATCAACCTCCAGATGTCCAAGAATATGGCTCGAGAAAATGTCACTGATATCTTCTCTACTCTTGCTCAACATGAGGATGAGGTGAGATCAATTAATAATGAGTCTAATCATCTGAAGGATTCTGTGGCTCTCATAGCCGGCAAAGGTTATGTATCCTCTGCAAGGTCGAAGAAAAAGGTGTCTAAAGCTCTAGTTACCGAAGTTACTGACTCTGACTCTGATTCGAGCGATGAAGAACTGGAAGTTGATTCAGATCCTGATATTCAAAAGTTATCTGAAGACTTGGCTCTTATTACGTGACGATTCAAGAAGAGCTTTGGCAAGAAAAGATTCCACTCAAATCCAAAGTATGATGGACACAAGAAAGAGAAGTCTGAGATGCGATACAAGCCGAGGCATGGAAAGAGAGAGGAAGGACGAGAAGACAAGAAGGAAGATAGACGAGAAGGAAAGAAAGAGGAGAAGCGAGAAGAACGAAAGGATGAACCAGGAAGATGCTACAACTGTGGCAAATTTGGGCATTTCTCGAGGGACTGCAAGTTCAAGAAGGTAAAGAACTCAGAGTACTATGCAAGAAAGTCACTTATTGCCAAGAAAGTTGAAGAAGGAAAAGTGCTAATGGCTGAAGAAGAAAACTGGCTGTATCAAAGTTCCGATGACGAGGACAAAGCTCACTTCACCCAAGTATCTTATATGGCAAAGCTGGAAGGTGACGATGAAGACTCTAAGACACAATCCGAAGATGCAAACTCTGAGGTAAGTGACAATTCTGAACTTATTGAATCTTTAATGGCCCAAATACATGGTATGAAAGATGAATTTGCTTTATTGAAAGGCAAACTTAGCTCTGCACATCAATCTGCATTAAGCTTTCGTGATGAAAATGCTATTTTAAAAGTTGTTGTGGAAGAAAAAGAAAAGGAAAAAGACGATTTAAAAGCTGAAAAAGCGTCTTTAAAAGAAAAAATATCTGGTTTAGAAACAGATCTTGTGAATCTTAATGCTGAAAAGGGTGAGTTTCAAATAAAATTTGAAGTTTGTTATAAAGAAAGAAATGAAGCTTACACCAAAATCAAGCAACTGGAGGACATTAATATGAAACGAGGTCAGACTGAGCAAACATTAAATCTGTTGACCAATAAACTCCAAGACGAAAGGTTTTATAAACTAAAACCAGGTTTGGGTGTGCCAACTAATGAAATTTTGAAAAAGGCACCGGAGCATCTATATAATTTTGATAAATTCGGCTCCGCAATCAGACCCATTCCTGACATTCGTGCAACTTTTGTTGAAGCAAGTACTCCAACACCTTTATCTGAAACCAAAGCTCAAGAAGAAATGGGAAAGAGCATATCTGGTGACACTGATTCTCAAAATCTTTTTAAATCAGTTGGTTTTACATATGGTGATTTGAATAAAAGCTATGAGACTCGAAAGATCGAATTTACTGAATTTGAATCACTATTTACCACACCTTCCAAAGAATCAGTAAACACTAACACAGTTCCACCTGAGACTGCATGCAAATATGATGAGTATGAATCGGATGTTGATCCATCTACTATACCATCAGTCTCAAATCCCATTGCTTCTAAACCTTTACTTGTTGAAGAGGTTGAAGAAGAAACTGCTATCACGAATGAATCTTGTGTTCAAAATGATAAAATGGAGTTTATTGAGTCCATGACAGAAGAATTATTTTCTGAAATGATGAATGCTTCAGACTCTGATCCTGTTTCTATTCCAAATGAGTCAAATTATGTGAATGATAATACATCTGAATTGATGAAGCAAATTGATATGTTGCAACAGTCTCTTGATGAGGTTGAAGATGAAAACTTTGATCTCAAACATAAACTTGAAAAGTCTTTAAAAGTAAATCAAGAGCTTTGCACTGAGATCAATGATTTGAAAATTACTTTGTTTAAAAATGCTTCAAATGATAAACAGATGTTCAATGATCCAAGCTGGAAGGTAAGAACCAATCCAGAATTTGATGCTCCTACAAAACCTTCAGTTGTTTACTCTGATTGTCCTGAATATCCACCGAGTATTTTTGAAAAGGGTGAGACTTCAAAGAGCACTAGAAAAGAACCACCTTCTAAGTTAGAGACTAACAAGGTTCCTGTTTCTATTTCAGATATAAGAGGAAATGGAGTTGGGAGGAGTAAGAAGAATAAAGACAATAGTTTGAATAAGAATGATAGGTTATCTAGTGAACCTTTTATTCCGAATAGTTGTACTTCTGACAGTGTTATTTTGAAAAGTAATTCTTTTGATAAACATGGATGTACGGTTTGTTCTGATAAATCTAAGTTCATGAATTTTGCTCGAAAGAATCTATATTGCAAACACTGCTGGGATAACTCATTCACATACTACTCCCCTCCAAAGTCCAAACAGAATAATAGAAAAGCTAAACTGAACTTTAAGTCTAATTCTATTTCTAATTCTTCTGCACAACCCAAAGTGTATCGAGCTAAGGTTGCCAATCCTACTTCTAAAAAACACTTTCAGGAAATAAATGTTAAGATGGTTTGGAAATGTGTTCCAAAACCACGTTATGAATGGAGAGTGAAAGTCAAACCAGATGACATTCCTGAATTGCTTAAAGCTAACAGCGAAGGACCCATTCTGATATGGGTACCTAAGCAAAACTAATTGTTTTTGTGCAGGCCTGTCGACTATGGGTGATAGATTCCGGATGTTCATGCCACATGACAGGATTCAAGCACCTCCTACATAACTATGTGGAGGAGCTTGCCGGAGCAGTTCGTTTTGCAAATTCTGAAGCAGAAGGAAAAGTCAAAGGATATGGCATGCTAGACAATGGAGTTGTGAAGATTCAGAAAGTGTTATATGTATAAGGCCTTGATCATAACTTGTTAGGCACCAGTCACTTCTGTGACATGAATTATCAAGTCCGCTTCACAACAACTCATTGCTATCTAGAGGATCCAGATGGTTACGAAGTCTTTAAAGCTGAGCGCCATGGAAATCTATACTATGTAGATTTTCCTACACTGTCTACCACACGTCCAGTATGCCTACTCGCTAAAGCTTCTAAAGCACAATCATGGACGTGGCATCGACGCTTGTCTCATCAGAATTTCCTATCTATAGCGAAGCTACAAAGACAAGGTCTGGTCAAAGGTCTACCGGAAATGAGGTTCGAAAAAGACTCACTCTGTTCCGCATGTGAGTTGGGAAAAATGAAGCGTAGCTCATTCAAGTCCAAATCTGAATCATCGACCTCATCTGCACTGGAACTTCTTCATATGGACCTTTGTGGCCCAATACGCACATCATCTATCAACGGGAAGAAATATGTGTTGGTAATGATAGATGACTACTCAAGGTATACATGGCTCGAGTTTCTTCGCAACAAGTCAGATGCGCCAGAATTGATCATCGCTTTTATCAAGCGCATCCAAGTACGTCTTCAACTGCCAGTTCGAACCATTCACAGCGACAATGGCACGGAGTTCAAGAATGACACCCTGAAGAGTTATCTTACTTCTGTGGGGATTTCACACAACTTCTCCACAGCCTACACTCCACAGCAGAACGACATTGTTGAATGGAAGAATCGTACTCTGGTTGAAGTAGCTCGTACTATGCTTGCTTACTCGAATCTACCCATGTACCTTTGGGCCGAGGCAGTCGCTACAGCATGTTTTACTCAGAACCGTACCATTGTGGTCAAGCGATTTAATAAAACAGCATATGAGTTAATCAACAATCGTACACCTAATATCAATTTTCTTCGTGTTTTCGGTTGCAGGTGTTACATTCTTAAAGAGCGTCAAGGATTATCAAAATTTGATAAGAAAGCGGATGAAGGATATCTCGTTGGATACTCTCTGACATCCAAAGCTTATCGAATTTACATTATCCGAACCAAGACGGTTGTTGAGAGCATGAATGTCTCCTTTGATGAGAATTCTACAAGGACTTCTGGACACAACAGTTCAAAACTCGTAATTAAGGACAAAGCTTCTATTCAATCACGAATAGAACCAGCTACAAAAGGATCCACTTCTTCAAACTCTAACTCTACTTCATCTGAGTTAGATTTACTGTTTATTGATGCCTTTGATGATATATGTGCAGATTTTGAAAAAGGCATATCAACATCAATAACAAGTGGTACAGGCTCGGAGGTCCCTACTATATCTGAAGACATATCTGGACCGTCCGACGAAGAAGTCACTGAAACTTCATCTCCATCAGGTACAACTCAACCATTAGTTTCTGACTCTACTAGTGTTGAATCTGTCTCTACAGATAGTTTTTCTAGAAACGAAGTCCCGAGTACTTCAACTGCCAGTCCAGAACCCTCAGTATCAGAAACACCAGTACAAGATGTCCCGAGTACATCTATGGAGCTGCCTGCTGTGCACGATGAAAACGATGCGTCCAATACGCAACAACAAGTTGAATCCTTACCAAGCACACATCGTTGGACTAAGGATTATCCCCTGACCAATGTGATAGGTGACGTACAATCTGGTGTCACAACAAGGTCAGCAACAGCCAACTTCTGCATGTTTTCAAGCTTCCTCAGTTCCTTAGAGCCAAAGAAAGCGTCTGAAGCTCTACGTGATCCCTTCTGGATTTCTGCCATGCAAGACGAGCTTCTCCAATTCGAAAGGAACAAGGTATGGCGCTTGATCCCACTACCTAAAGGTAAATCCGTTATTGGAACAAAGTGGGTGTTCAGAAATAAGAAAGACGAAGCTGGAGTAGTCGTGAGAAACAAAGCTCGATTGGTCGCAAAAGGGTATTGTCAACAAGAGGGCATTGACTATGATGAAACATTCGCCCCGGTTGCAAGGATCGAAGCCATCAGAATCTTCCTAGCCTATACAGCGCACAAAAACTTTACAGTCTATCAAATGGATGTAAAGTCGGCTTTCCTGAACGGCGTTTTGCATGAGGAGGTTTACGTGGCTCAACCTGAAGGTTTCGTTGATCCTCATCACCCTGATCATGTCTACGTCCTAGACAAAGCATTGTATGGTCTTAAACAAGCACCGCGAGCCTGGTATGAAACTCTCACTAAATTTCTACTTGCTTCAGGTTTCAAGAAAGGTACAGTAGATACTACCTTATTTATCAAAAGGCAAGGTGAGGACTTGATTCTCATTCAGATTTATGTTGACGACATAATATTTGGGTCGACAAATCCGAAATTTTGTAAGAACTTTTCAAAGATAATGGAAACAAAGTTTGAAATGTCGATGATGGGTGAATTGAATTTCTTTCTTGGTTTACAAGTAAAGCAATTACTCGACGGAATATTTATTAATCAAGCTAAATATATAAAAGATATTTTGAAAAAGTTCAATATGTCAGACAGTTCAGTCATGAAAACACCAATGGCTACTGGTACACTCTTAGACGCGGATCCCTCCGGGAAATATGTTGATCAAAAGGTGTATCGTAGCATGATTGGTTCTTTACTTTATCTGACTGCAAGTCGCCCAGATATAATGTTTGCCACATGCTTTTGTGCGAGATATCAGTCTAATCCTAAAGAGTCGCACTTAACTGCTGTTAAGTGAATCCTTAGATATCTCAAAGGCTCTCCTGATTTAGGCCTTTGGTATCCAAAAGATTCTCGTTTTGAACTAACTGCCTTTACAGATGTTGATCATGCAGGATGTAAGCTAGACCGGAAAAGCACCTCTGGATCATGTCAATTCATAGGTGACAAACTTGTGAGTTGGACTTCAAAGAAACAAAACTGTGTTTCAACATCCACTGCCGAGGCTGAGTATGTAGCTGCTTCTAGCTGCTGTTCTCAAGTCCTCTGGATGACGACACAGTTAAGGGGCTTTGGATACAACTACAAGCGTGTTCCTATTTATTGTGATTCCAAGAGTGCCATATCTATAACTGCTAACCCGGTACAGCATTCGAAGACAAAGCATATCGATGTACGCTATCACTTCATTAAGGATCATGTAGAAAAAGGTAATATTGAAATGCACTTTGTTCAAACTGACTTCCAGTTAGCTGATCTTTTCACCAAGCCATTGGATGAAAAGCGATTTCAATTTCTCATCAGCAAACTTGGCATGTTGAACATGTCTTAGACCTTACTCATGATTCTAGGGGGAGTATTCTACGTTTTTATCTTGTGTGTTATTCTTCAACTGTTGCTAACAAAAGAGGAATCATTTTCACAAATGATTACCATTATTTCTTTCATTTATGCAGGTTTGTTGAAGCTACTATGGCTTCTAATCTCATCAGATTAGAACCCGAACTTCAGTGCTTTATTTATTTTTTCTGCCTTATCTTAAATTTTTTTTTTTATTACATTAAGTTAAGGGGGAGAATATCTGTGTTTTTTACAGATTTTTGGATACTTAAATGCTTATCTGACCGTGTGTTCTTAAAGATAAATACTTGCGTTTTATCTTGTCAATATACTTTGTCAAGTATTCATACACATAACGGTTCAGAACATTCTATTTGACTTTGTTATTACCATGTATCAAAAGTTAAATCTTTCTATGGTAATACTCATGTTCTTTGTAATCACTGTTGATTGAATCAAACGTCATTTCATGTGCTTTCATTGAAAATATGTTTATATATTGTTCATATAAACAATATTCGTTTTTGATTCTCCAAAATATTATTCTTCATGATAAAATGATATGAGCTTAATTGTCAAACTCTTTTAGTTTGAGGGGGAGAATTGCATCGTCAAACACAACTGTTTTGACTTCTCCAAAATTTTTATGCTTCATGTAACAAGTGGTATTTGTGCTTACATGTACAAAATACTGTTGAACAACATGTTCTATTAGGAAAATACATGGGATTCAGTGTGAGAACTTAACAGAACTTCCATGGATTCACGATAACCAGTGTTTCCTACCCAGGAAGTATTCCCTGAGTGATTGAGGGGAGAAGGGTCAAAAGAAATTGAGTGATGGTGTGTGAAGAGGTAAAATGAAAAAGAGAGATTGGTTAGACGTGAGCATTCAAAGAAAGAGGGTGAGAGAACAGAGTAAAAGAATATTAAACTCTGCACCAAATTCTTTCTGAGTCGGGCAGCCACATAATCTGATTGGATCACATTCTTTGGTGACCATCATTGAAATAGACAACTAGCCCATGCCATCTCTTGCATACAACCCCACCAGCTACTCATTCTTTTCTCAAAAAGAGAACGTTTCACATTTTCTGGGGAAGCAGCACATATGCTATTGGTTCTTCATTTGGAAGATACTAATATTGAAAAAGAAGGAAAGTTGCCCCACCTTCGAACCATTTCTCATGCACATTGAGTCGTTGTATAATTTGTTGTTGTCTCAACAAGTTTACATACTTTGAGCCTAAAATGAAAAGCAAACATCTTTGCTTAATTCTTTCATACGCATGCACGAGCACACATAAATTTGTTTTCTGTCAGAACGTTCATAGATAACCATGTGTTATTCGATGATTGAATGGAAGACCTGGGGAGTCTACATCAAACCAGCTCCTTATACAGTAACTTTGTGTTACTCAGTAACTTTGTGTTGCTGACAGGCATTCTAACTGAGTCATTTGTTGATTCAGGGTTACAATTGACTATTTTTATCTGAAAAGATTGAAATAATCACTCTTTCCGTCCGGGAAGACTGCTCTTATTTCCATACAGGGCTCGTTACATGATGAAGATTGTGCTTATGTGATCATACACAATGGGGGAGATTGTCTTGAAAAGGGGGAGATTGTTTTGCAAAGTTTTGATGATGATGATTCTCACCACTCATCAAAAAGGGTGAGAAGATACAAAAAGGGAGAATACTCAAAGAAGGAGAATATAATCTGAAGATCTGAAGATTTCAAAGAATTTAAAGATTTTAAAGATATCAAGTTTTGAAGCGATCAACGACATATCTGAAGAAAAGAGAAGAAAAGCGAAGACCCGAAGACAATTGCAATTTTTTTTAATCTTGAATATAAAGGGGGAGATTGTTGGATCATAATTGTATTCAAGATTAAAGTTAAATTAAAGGGTCTAAACTGTATTTATTTGATAGTTACAGTTCAGGGTTTAAATTGTAATAGATTAATAGTTGTTAAGCTATTGGGCCCAAGCCCATTAGGCCTTAAAAGCCTAAGTATAAATAGTTTTAGTTAATTAGATTTTAGGGTTAACCTTTCATAATTTCATAATCATAGTTTAGAGAGAAAGGTATCCATATTGTAATCATATTCAAAGGGTATCAAGAACACTCAAGGGTTTCATTGTTTATTCAAGAGATTGGTATGTTACTCTGATTTATATATCTCTTGATTATTATTGTGTTGCTTGATTACTTGATTGATTATTTACCAACTAGATTAAACTGGGATAACAAATTTCGTTGAGAAAGAACCTCCTGAGTCCATATGAAAGAGAATGATGATAGGAGGTGAGCTTGTCACTCCAAGGGGGTCTTTGGTTGGTAAAGGGGTATGTCGTTTAGTGAGAAGCATGAGAGTGTTAATCCAAGAATCGAATGATCGATTTGAGACTTCTAAAGCTGTAGTTAATTGAAGAGTGGTTGAGAGACGATATCAGTGTTGACTGATAATATGTAGTAAGGATCAGATGGGAATGAGTTACCATTTGGGTTGTGAGTCAATAGTCACTGTGATGACTAGTTTTGGGCTTTCAAGGCTGTTAGAGGTCGATGGTGCCGTAGGTTGTGGCACAGTTGAGAACCCTGACTGGTTGGTCGGAAGCGAGGAGTCTGGGATAAATTATATTGAATGTAAACAGTTGATCTTATGAGAGTAAATAGCCTTCATGTCATTGAGTCTCCTGCATTGTGTCAAAGAAATTGCTGAAGCTTTTTATATCTTTCACATCAGACGTTTTGGAAAGTGGGTGTCTTACGAAGTAGTTGTTTTGAAAACGTGTCGACACATGCGAATATGTGTTTGAATCGAAAAGACAAGTTTTTGGACTTTGGGTGATAAATTTTGAAAATAATTATATAATTCTTTACAAATAAGTCGATCTTTGGATAAGAAAATCAAAACATCATTTGATCGCATGAATTTATAAGGGAGTTGGGTATAAACATGCGTTGTCATATCAACAAAGGTGAGAGTCGTTGACACGCTCAGTGTAAGCACTTTCTGGGGTATTTTTATAAATTGTGTGTAGAGTTCATCGGAAACGTTTTCATTTGTGCCAACCCCGACAATGGGGTATGGTGAGGAGAAATTGTTGTAGCGTTGAGGTAAAACGATTATTGAAACCGTTGTACGTGGCTAAGTTAGTATCGTGTCGTGTGCACGTGAGTTTGTTTTCTAATGTAGGTAATTTCTAAATTTTCAACCCTGTCAAAAGTTTAATTGTTTGTGCGTCATGCATGAAGGCTATGAACTCTCTAGGTCGTGAGGAAGGTTGCAAATAAGAATGATGAAGTTTTAAGAGTGGAAGTGTGTCGCTCGATCTGAGAGTGGTAAATGTGTGATATTGGTATTCTTCTAAGTAAGGGGGGAATAGCGGAGGTGGTTATTGGAGGCATTGACCTATAATGTTAAGGATGATGGTACTATAATGGTTCACCGTTGGTTTCATGTGGATGTCGGTAAACAGTTGTGTCTGGAGTGGAGTTTGGGTCGTAAAAATATTTTGGCAATTAGCTGATGCAGTGGAAGATGAAGGTTTCACTGGAGATCCATGTAGGGTGGTAACAGAGTGGAAGTACATCAATGTCAATCGTTGTTGTGGAAATCAGAAACCATTTGTGGTAATGCCGGAGAGCGGAGAATGAAGTAGTAGTTACGGATAGTTTCGAGGAGTTTTGTGATGAAGCGAAGAGTTATTCAGAAAAGGTGTGTACCTAGTGTGATGTTGGACAACTTTGAGTGGATAATTCAAAAAGGGAAAATCACTAGTTCAGTAAAGTGGTTCTTTATCAACGAAGTTTTGATGGTTATGTGGGAGTGACGTTTTTAAATAGCACAACTGGAATGGGTGGCGCTTTGTGCATTTAAGACTTCAAGGTAGTACGTTTGATTATTCAGGCTACTGGAGTTTGATTCCAGCAGGTCGCGATGAGCTGGCAGGGAGCGATATCTAGTAGAGTGGTTTTGAAAATCATAGTTTTGTGATTTAGCTAGATTTGAGAAAGACAGGGCCGTAAAATGCCTTGAGGTCCGATTTCAGTATTATGACCAGTGAGAAGAAAGCGATATTTGTAGGTGTGCCAAGTGGTCGTAGAGACTTGCAGTTGTTCTGGGAGGAAGTAGTAGAGTGTTGGTAGTAACCAGTAGTCGATGACGTCTTTATGACATAGCTGGGAGTGCAAATCCTTAAAGTGGTAAGGAGTTTCCTTAAGGATATGTAGAAGGCGGGTGTTATCATCTTAGGATGAATGTCTTCGTCCAAAGATATAGGGGGAATGAGTTGTAAGATTGTGGTTGGGATGTTAAGTTGAAATTAATGTTGTCAAATGATGGGTGGTGGTTACCTAAGAGATGAGCTATATTCAGGTTTACAGCAGGTTTTGGGTGGGATTATTTTATATCCCTAAAATGAATGTTGAGAGTGTCGAACTGTTTAATTCTGGAAGTGGTGCAGTAGATAGGAAATTCGTGGGCAGATTGAATTATGCTTGAGGGTGAATGGATTATAGCAGATTGGGCAATCTTGTTTGGCAAGAGAGAGTGATGCGGCATTTTCAGATAGTGGGTAACGTTTTGAAGAGTTGGGTTGATAATCTTGCGTGAGAATTGTGGATAGTCGGTGGAGCTAGCAAGTAGTGTCTTTGTGCTTCAATACATTTGGGATTCATCGAGGAATAAGTCAGCAATGTTGGGAGAGCGGTGTTTCTTGCAACGAGAAGAAAGTGAAGATATCATGTCGAAAAGATGGGAAATCTGAGAGTAAGAGGTTGGCAAGTGACACAAAGCGTGGAGGTATGTTTTAAATTCTATTGTCAGCAAAGTTATAAATACCTAGCGTGGGTATGAGAAAGGGAGCATGGCGTTGGTGCGGTGCGTGTATGATTAATCAAAGTCGTACAGCTGACTAAAAGTTCACGTTACTAATCAGTAAGTTGGTCGTTAGAAGTGGGTTTGAAACCCTCAAGGAGGAAGGTAGAGGTGTTGGAATTTAGTGCTGGGAGCGAAGAGCCATAGTGTCAGTATTGACAATGCGTGAAAAAGGGGATTCCTAGTGAGTCCGTTATTCCGTGTTAATCCCTTTGAAAAAGTTTGTATGAACTTGGTCTTTCCGAATCGAGCGGGTGAAGCTGGGTTTTATTGCGTATTTGGTCGAGTATTTGTGGATGCAATGAGAAATGGAAGTATGTGTCGCGTTAATCGGACAGTTAGAACCGATGGATTACGAAGGTTTTGAATTGTGGAGGTTTCTACCAATATGTGAAAAGTAGAAGAGTTGACGTTGGGGCGTTATATATTCAAGGTATAAGAATTGGATAAAGCCAAGGAGTTGAGATCAGGGTGGTTCGAAAAAGGAAAGTGCGTTTGCGTTTGACTTATGGCGTGCTAAGAGGGGTTGCTTGCAAGGGCAAGTTACATGATGAAGAAACTCGTGTCTGTGAGTTGTGGGTGATGTCCATAGTTGACGACGTGTTATGTTAGAGAGTTGGGTGAGTATTTGGTCGGTGATGCATGTTGTCGTGGTGTGACTTCGGCAAGGAAGTTGATGTAATCGAGGGGTAAATCTGATGGTTACGTACGACCATGTATTGATCAGAATGGCTTGGATAATCGAATAGTACTATTTTAGTTAGATTGAGAATTATGAGTCATTAGTCCCAAGCGGCGACAAATGGAAGTTACCAGTCTCGCATTAGAAGGGTGTGAACTGATTTAGAAAGAAATGGAAGTTAAGACCTAGACTTATCGGGCCGTTGCGATCCCGAAGCGTGTTGGAGAGGTAGCTTATAAATTGGACTTACCGGTAGACTTACGAGAAGTTCACCCTGTTTTCCATGTATCCAACCTGAAAAAGTGTTTAGCAGAAAGTGACGTGGTGATACCGTTAGAAGATGTTCAAATAGATGAAAGGATAAGTTTTGTAGAGGAACCAGTAGCGATTTTGGATAGTAAAGTGAAAAAGTTAAGGAATAAGGAAATCTCCTTGGTAAAGGTTCAGTGGCAATTCCGTAAAGGGCAAGAAGCGACTTGGGAATTAGAGTCGGTTATGAAGAGTCAATATCCTAGTCTATTTTGAAGAAGGAATTCCGGGGACGGAATTCTTTTGAAGGGGGGATATTGTAACAACCGGGTTAAAAGTAGGAATTTTAAAGTTTGGGTGTTATTTGGTAAAAGGAACTTTTAAAGGCTTCCATTTTGGAATTTTGAGAATTTGGGGATAAAACCCTAGAAAATGGGGTTTCTAGGCGGCTGTTAAAGTTTGGCACAGGGAGGAAGAAGTTTGGAAGGCAAGCCGGTCGAGAGAAAAGGAGCTGAGAGTGGTGTTCTTCAATTTTGTAAGGTAAAAATTCTACTCCTAATCCCTTAATCGTAAAGGTTTAGCGTTTATTTCTAAATTGGTAAAAGGAATCATAGGTTTAAAAGTCCCTCATCCCTGGATTGAGTTTGGAACAAGAGATAATTAGAAATTTATGCAGAAATCGATTTTGATAGTGGTCTGTTAATGAAATATAGATTTCTGCTTCGGTTTTGGGAAGTTTGATTAATCTGTTTCCGGATTTTGGGGATTTACCTTTCGATCTCTGTAAATAATTTGGAGCTCTAGGGGTTTTCGTTCGGTCGTCTCAGACTCCGGTCGAGACTCACCATGGGTATCGGTCGAATGGTAATCCCGGTCACCCGATAAAGGAGAGAGCACCAGTCGAAAGACCGAGGGGCACCGGTCGCCCGATATGGGGGACCCCGGTCGATCTTAATACCAGTCAAGAGGGAGTCCGGTCGAAAGTAGTACCGGTCAAGAGGGAATCCCGGTCGAGACCATTACCGGTCAAAGGGGGGGGCTTTCGGTCGAGTTCAATACCGGTCAAAAGGGAGAGACCCGGTCACTGTTCTCTTGCCGGTCGGCCAAAGGGCCGGGTCCGGGTTAGTCTTGGGCCGAAGCCCATGTGTTTTGTTGGGATAAAGGGTTAAAGTCAATTCTTCGCTAAAATGGATTGTACTAGAAATTTACCGGACGATGTCCTGTTTTATAGGTTCGGTTCGGGTTTTAAGGTAGAAGTAAAGCGTAAAGCAAAGAACGCCAGGTGAGTTTTTCCAAACTAAACCTTTTGATGATGAAAGCATGTGGAGTTTATTTTTAAACTTTGATTTATTATGATGGCATGATTTTATTAACTGTTCAAGTGTGTTATAAATTGTTGTTGATTATATGTATGCATACATTAATTGTGGGTTACATGACCTAAGTCGGGGAGTGTGTTCCGCCTACTCGTGCCGGGGAGTGTGGCCAGTTCATGTCGTTGGGGGTGTGTCCCAACATTAAGGCAGCGCGAGTTAGACACATCGTCTTGGACGGTCGTGTGGTCCGTAACGTGTTTTACTTAAATGCCATTATTAAATGATGTTTCAAATTCTGGAAAGTATATTTTGTTGCTTAACTGTTAGAGGGAACTCACTGGACCTATGGTCTAACCCTCGCTCTTTCAAAACTACAAATCTTTTCAGGCCGTTGTGAATTAGGCTGTGCGGCTAAAGGCAAGGAGAAAGTCTAGCGGGGGCGGATAGAAGAACGTCATTTAGCTTTTAGTTATTCATTGATCTCAGTTGTGTATAGGTTGTTGTTATGACAAACCTTGAATTAATTATTGTAAGTTTGGGACCGTTATGGCATGGATTATTATTCGACCGTTGAGAATTTTATTTTATGAGTTGCTATTTTGGTTGGGTTGTTATAGTACTGGATAAAAACTCACTGTCTCACCTTTGACACATCATGGGAAGGAGACAAGGATTGACACAGAATGAGACAAAAATGACTTTTTAAATATTTGATATTTATTAGTTTTTTAAGCAAAAAGTGTAACTTTTCATAAGAACCATCATTGAAGAGAGTTTATAAAACTTCACACTTTTTGAGTTCTTGTATAAGAACTTTGATTCTTATCTAGAAGTTGGTGTGAAGTGACAATTTTGTTAATTTTATATGGGGGAGACTAATTGCACCCATGACTTTGCTAAGTGCACCATCATAATTAATTTTCTCCTCACACACATCAACATCAACATCTGCTTTTTACATTCCCAATGCATTAATTACATTCCCAACGAATGAATTGACCTGATTTTGACATAATTTTGGTGCAAATAGCACTCCCCATTTTATATATATTTTATTGACGTTATAATCCTTAATATTGTGTGTGTATATATAATAATAATTGTTATTATTATTGATGTTGAAAAAATAATGGGATTCACAAAAAAAGTTTTAACAATACTACCATTATTGATATTTATATGAGTCTTAATTTGATGAGTTGAAAGTGATGTAACAATAAAAAATAAATACCTATAAGAACATCCATTAAAGATGCTCTTATAAAGATATAATTCATCCGTCCTAAAATAAGTGTCTACATTACTATTTTTGTTTGTCTTAAAATAAGTGTCACATTTCAAAATTGAATGTCCACTTTCCCATTTTATTTTAATTATGCGATGGATACAATTTCTTTCATCATAATTAAGGGTAAAATTGTACTTTGGTTAATTAAAAAAATATAATAATTACAAATTCATAAAACTATGTGCTTTTTAAATGTGAACATTTAATTTGAGACATAGGAAGTCATAATTATTGATGTTCAAGAAATACATGAGACCACAAAAAAAAAATCTTATAACAACTATCATTACAAATAAAATAAAACATGAGAGGGAGTAGAGAGAGAGAGAGAGAGGTTGCGGGAGGGAGAGTGAGGTGAGGCCAGTGGTTGATCGAAATAGACCTAGGTATAACGATGTGCTTAGGAATAGATTCACCGACGTTAGATTCACACCAAAGGAGGCTTCGTTTTTATCGAAATAGACCTAGGTATAATGATGTGCTTAGGAATAGATTCACCGACGTTAGATTCACACCAAAGGAGGCTTCGTTTTTGTTTTTCAATTTTACGAAGAATTGGGAAGTCCATAATCTATGGAGAATGTTCAAACGGTACGGCAAAATTATGGACATCTACATGCCAAAGAAAAGAATGAAAAATGGTGATAGGTTCGGCTTTGCTCGGTTTAACCAGGTTGAGGATGAAAAGCTATTCGAGTCAAAACTAAACCAAATATGGATTGGTACTTATCGTCTAAGAGTATTCTTGGCTAAAAAGAAGGGGAGTGCGTCAACCGGAACGCATAATTTCAGGCAGGAAAGAGGGAGTGGTGGAACAACAGTGCATGTAGAAGAAGTAGGAATAAAAAAGACGGGCAACACATACGCGGAAGTGGTGGCTGGGAACCATAAAAAGCCGATCCAGGCAGCGGTGGACGACGGAAGACAAACACCAGTGGTTGCGGGAACGTGGGTAGCGGATGAAGAAAGGCTAGATTTTCTCTCGAAATGCGTTGTAGGATCACTCATGTCACTGGACAATTTTCAGGCAGTTCAATCATTATCTAAACCGGAGATTGGGGGAGGAGTGGGAGCAAGATTAATTGGTGGAAGGAGCATTCTTGTGGAATTCGAATCGAAAAGAGCGATGGAGGAGACAATATCAAATAAAACCCATGGATTGCACTATTGGGTAAAAGATTTATGTAGATGGTCAAAAGGGTTCTGAGCTTCGGATAGGGTGGTTTGGATAAGGATAGAAGGAATACCGTTACACGTCTGGAGAGAATCCACTTTTATCGAAATTGCAAGTAAATGGGGAAATGTTCTGAAATCAAAAAATTGTGACCTGGAAGATCGCGACAATATGTTATGGGGGAAGGTTCAAATCAGTACGGGTGATGTTGAACGAATTAGTGTGATTTCAAGCATTAAAGTGGGAGACCTTTGTTATGCGATTAAGATAGAGGAGGAAGACAACAGTTTTCTCGAGGTCCAACTAGGAAGAGTGGAAGTATTTGATGCGGGGGATAGCAGCGAAGGAGATGATGGTTCGATGATACCGTCGAAATGGTCGGAAGGGGGAGAGGCGAGCAACGAAGATTGGGTGGTCGAAGAAAGCAGATTCAACATCGACGATCGGAATAATGGAAAACCAGAACAAGAGGCGGAAGGCCAAAGAAGATCAACGATTCTAGCAGAGGAAACTGGTGGAGGCGTAAACACCGTTAGCTTGCCGGAAAAACCCAATGAAGAGAAGAGGGCAACCGGAAATATGCCAGAAATAGAATCGTCGGCAAGAGGAGACGAGCAGTCGATGTTCAATCATAAGGATATTAATTCTTTGAAAATTCCAAGAGAAGCTGGTGGAAAAATCCATATTGAGCCGGCTATCCAAGCATGCGATTTAGAGGTTCAAGGCAATAGAAATTATAATTCGGTTGATCTGGAAACTTTAAACGAGGAAGGAATGGGCCATGAGACTGTTAAAACATCTTATGTACCTGTTATGGACCGGACTGAACTAAGTCAGAAATTTGGGCCGTCCAAAGTGATGGACCGTGTGGCAGATTGTAGTCCAGTAGGTAGTCTCATGGACCAATTTAAAATAGATAAGGAACATGGGCTATCAAGTCAGAGGCCTAGTAGGAGGGATTCTGATAACGTTAACAAAAAAATCAAATTGGGCCTGAAGAATTAAGAACTACATCGCCTACTTCCAGCAAAGAGGATCGCAATAATCAGATGAAAGAGATCGCAGGAGAGGGTCGCAGGAGCAAATCGTTGAAAGATCGGTACAGTAGATCGATGTCTGGCATTGGTGAAACGGCAAGGCATAAAAAGAGAGATGAAATTCCGTTTGGCAGAAGTAGAATAGGTTTTCACAATCTGAAGAAACTTGCGAGGGAGAACTCAAAAAACAAATGAAGGTCATATAAATTGAAAGGAACTAGTCGAAACCATGATGGGGATTCGGTTTCGACTGCCACTAAAGTGTCGATTGCAAATGAACTGAGAAGTGTTGACAGTCAAGAGAGCCTCGAAAAATTCGGGAATCTAATCGGGGTTCGATGGAAGCAATATGACAAGCAGACTGCCTAATCGACCCGGTGTAAGGTACGTTTGTGTTTATTCTCCATGAAAATTGTGTCTATAAATATTAGGGGTCTGGGGTCGTTAAACAAGAAGCAGTGGATAAATGAAATATGTCGGAAGGAAAACTTATGTATGTTGATGATTCAAGAAACTAAAAAGAAAAAAATCGAGGTACGGGAAATTGAAAATATGTGGGGATCGAATGAAGTTGATTTTGTACAGGAATTGGCAGTGGGAAATTCTGGGGGCCTAGTTACGGTATGGGGTAAAAGAACTTTCCAATGTGAATTTGTAGTACAAGAGGAAAATTTCATTGCAGTTGTGGGTAGGTGGGAACACGTCGACGGTCTAGTGGGATGTGTGAATGTGTATGGTCCTCGAGAGCAGAAGAATCGAGCTTTGCTTTAGAACAAATTGGGAACTTTATGCGAAAAAGAAGATGTGAAGTGGGTCCTTGGAGGAGACTTCAATGAAGTTAGGAACGACAATGAAAGAATAAACTCTATAACAAACCACAAAGGTGCGGAGGAATTCAATGCTTTCATTCAAAAAGCAAATCTATTGGAAGTACCGTTGGGAGGAACAAACTTTACTCGTGTGAGTGATGACGGGCAAAAATGGAGCACGTTGGACAGGTTTCTTATGACCCATGAATCTGTATCCTCTTGGAAGAATGTGGGAGCAAAAGTACTTGAAAGGAAATGGTCGGAACACTTTCCAATCATGGTTAGTGATGAGTGGGCTGACTTTGGGCCTTAACATAGATTCAATATGGACGGAGGACCCGTAAAAATAAAGGAGTTCGTCTATAATTTTTTAAAGCTAAATTCTCGGATACTATGATTGATAGACCTTCATTGCAAATGAATAACATAAAGAAGTTGCAGGAGGATGAAGCAAAATTCTTAGAGGGGAAAGTCACGGAAGAAGAAGTGTGGAGCGCGATCGTGGAGTGTGGTAGCAACAAGGCATCGGGCCCGGATGGGTTTACGGTTGCTTTTATAAAAGCATTCTGGGGGACGATAAAAGCGGACTTGGTGGCGGCGGTCGATTAGGTCATGGAAAGAGGGGAGATTAGTAAAGGATGCAATGGATCGTTCATAACATTGATCCCGAAGGTGGAAAATCCGGTTGGGCTAAACGATTATCGTCCAATTAGTCTTATTGGCATATTTTACAAAATTGTGTCAAAATTCCTAGCGATAAGATTAAAGTCCGTGATGAATAATCTAATGAGCATCGAACAAAGCGCGTTCGTGAAAGGGAGATACATCCTTGATGGAGTACTAATTACAAACGAGACGCTTGAGTTCTTGAAAAAATCGAAAAAGAGAGGACTTATCTTCAAGGTCGATTTCGAGAAAGCCTATGATTCGGTAGATTGGACTTTTCTCATGGAGGTGATGGAAGCGATGGGATTTTCGGCAAAATGGAGAAGGTGGATAAATATGTGTCTCTCTACATCTAGTGTTTCCGTACTTGTTAATGGGACACCGACTAGGGAATTCATTATGGGAAGAGGTCTTCGCCAAGGTGATCCACTAGCGCCTTTTATCTTCTGTAACACCCTGAATTCTGGAAATAGCAACTAATTTAAAATTTTCTAAATACACCAATAAAAGAATCATCTACAACCACAATTTAAGATTTAACCTCAGTACAAACATTCATTCTATACAAAAGTCCATGATAAGTACGGGTGTTACTAAACCCCATGCATAGTCACTATCTCCATAAAGCGGAAGACTTTGACGAATACTTACTTTCGGATCTAGCTAAGGCTCTACTCTTCATAGGACTGCTAAAACCAACTCCCAACCTTGAAACCTGATGCACATGCCGACAAAATAAAAAAAAATTAGGCTTAACGCCTAGTGAGCTCAAGAGTTTTTCAACATATATAAAATAATCGTTTAAAAAGAAAGGATGCGGTTAAAGTTATAGTCCTTCAATATGATACGTCTTACATGTGAAAATGACTCATTTTCCAATAATATGCATTTTAGACAAAAATACCAATTTGGATATTTTCCAAACCAAACTACTTCAAAGATGATGATACCAATGTAAGCCGCCCATTCATAAATTAACTTTAACCCAAAACTCACTCAAAGCGTAAATATAAATTGAACTCTCCATTTATGAAGATACGGTTAAACCTTATATCCCAAAACACCCAAAACACGGGTGGGGCATAATACTCAACCTATAAATCAAGGGTAAAACCCAATTACACAAAACGTCACCGAAAACTTGGATAATAAAACTCAATACCCAAAAACAACACCTTTCGGTGACGGGGGAGACCCGATTCCATAAAATGTGACGGTCCACAAAGTAAGCCCATTTTATGTTGTTAAGACTAGTCATATAAACAAAGTACACGCAAGGGATGTCAGGCTCAGTGGCTTTAAACATACACCCACGAAAAACTCAAGTTCAACCCCGAAGGGCCCTTACGTCGAGCTCCTCATCCAATATCGTAATACTTGAGCACGTAGGACTTATAACCCAATCCGAAGCCTAAACGTGCCTCAATGTGGAAAACTATCGTTCCATCATCGGACGTAATAAATCCAAGCGCAAGGGATGTCAGGCTCAGTGGCTTTAAACGTACACCCACGGGATATCGAGTTTAACCGCGAACGTTCCTTATGTCGAGTCCCTCATCCAATATCGCAACCAAGGCTCTAAATCAAGCTACCAAAACTGGACAATTGTCCTAAAACCCAATCAAAATAAAAATACCAAGTTGCTGGCTTAGCAACCCATTGATTCATTGGTAAATGAAATAAAAATACAATAAAACGCACTCGACCAACGGATATGCAAACACCACGACTAAAAGTGTAATTAATTCAAAACTCCACATTAGTTGAGGCAATCAATTTTCCAAATGACTTATACCCTTATATTTCCAAAATGCCTCATAATCCAAATGACATGTATTTTCCCAACTTAACTGCTGATAAGAATGAAAATAATAAAATGAGACTATAAACATTCTTTCAAGTACCTCTTATAAAAGTGCAAGTAATACTTTATAAAGCATTCCATTTCATGAATGATGCATAAGACCCGACAAGCATTTAAAAGTGTATTTCTTTGACCAAAGATCTACTTATGCAACTTAACGCAATAAGACCTCCGGCGATTGTGCCACGCGATAGTGACACATGTCACTATCACGAGTCACTCTCGCGCCACATGTACCGAAGCCTAAAAAACGTCAAAAACTCGAGATTTTCGCATGGGTTGATTTAAGGTTCGAAAGTACAACTTATTTCACCCCAAAAGACAGACGAAAGGTGAGGAGATGGCTGGGGATGAACGGAAACTTACTAGGCAAAAATCCGAGTGTTACATCTTCCTTTTGGTAGCCGAAAGTCTACATTTGATGATGGTAGAGGCTGTAGGAAAAGGCCTCTTCAAGGGCATTTCGGTGGGGCGAGAAGGTATCCAAATATCACATCTCTAATATGCCGATGATGCAATCTTTTTCGGCGAATGGGATTTAGATAACATCAAGAACCTTTTGAAAATTCTCAAATGTTTCCACCTTGTTTCGGGACTTATAATAAATATGAGAAAAAGCAAAATTTTCGGAGTGGGAGTCCCGGAAGACGAAGTTGATTCGTGGGCTAGTTCGTTGGGGTATGGATGTTCCATGCTCCCATTTAATTATCTCGGTCTCCCGGTCGGTGCATCTATGCGGAAACTTGATGTGTGGAATCCGGTAATAGAGAAAATGGGAAAAAAGTTAGCGTCATGGAAATCAAAAACGATGTCATTCGGCGGAAGACTAACGTTGGTTAAATCGGTTCTAGGTAGCACATCGTTATACTTTCTCTCCTTATTTCATGCACCACTTGGAGTGTTAAATTCTCTTGAGCATTTGAGAGGGAATTTCTTTTAGGGGGGGGGGGGAGGGGGGCGGTAGTGAGGATTTATCAAGAAAAAAGAGAGCTATTGCGTGGGTTAAATGGGAGTCGGTCTTGGTGGGTTTCAAAAATGGGGGTTTAAACGTCGGGGGGTTGAAGAAAATGATTTGGGCACTATTGTGTAAGTGGCGGTGGAGGTTTCGTACGAAGAGAGTCGTTGTGGGTAAGGGTAATCCAAAGTCTTTATGGGGTGGATGGGGGGAAAGGGTCGGGCAACCTTAATGGTTCGGGGGGAAAGGGAGTGTGGAGAGAAGTAGTGAAGGTGGGAAGAGAGCTAGAGAAGGTCGACTTAAATTACGTAGATTCATTAGTTAAAAAAATAGGGGATGGTGCGGAAACTAGTTTTTGGGGGGAGAAGTGGGCGTCAAGTAGACCTTTTAAAGAGATGTTTCCTAGACTATACCAATTGAAAACTAAACAAGACGTGTCAGTAAAGGATAAAGGGGAATGGGTTGGGGAAGAGTGGAGGTGGAATTGGGAATGGGGACATCTCCCGAGGGGGAGGGAAGTTGGTGAGCTAGAAGAGCTAGTGAGGGAGCTTCAAACAAATATTCCTAGAAGGGACGTTAAGGATAGGATAGTTTGGTTGTGGGATAGACAAGAGGGGTTTTCGGTGAAAAAAATAAGGGGGTTGGTGGAGGATAAAAGAGCGAGTGGATCGAGGGTTGTGACGGAGACAAAATGGGTCTCGTTTATTCCAAAAAAATGTGTGTATTCCTATATATGGAGAGTAAGGTTAGGGAGGATACCAACTAGGGAAGTTTTGGATAAAGTGGGGGTAGAATTAGATTCTTTATTATGCCCAAGGTGTGGAAAAACAATCGAGACGATCGATCACGCCTTGGTTAAATGTGAAGAGGTAAGACGTTTTTGGCTCCAAATGGGACGGTGGTGGAACACAGACCTCTCGTCGGCTAATACAGTCACGGAAGTGCTGGAGTTCGGCAATCAATTGGGCTTGAATACAGTGGCCTTGAAGCGATGGACAGCGATTGTGGTTTGTTTCATCTATCTCATTTGGTCACATCGGAATAAAGTGATATTTGAGAAGGACCAAGGAAACATTGCGGACCAATTTTTCATGGCGCAACTAAAAGCCTTCGAGTGGGTTAAATGGCGCAATCAAGATATCGTTTCAGATATGGCTTCTTGGCTCGTGGACCCTAGATCATAGTAGATGCGGTATCGGTCGTCTCGATTGTCCAACGGTTGCAGCTCAACAATTCTGTAGGCTCGATACTGCAGTTTCGAAATGCAGCCTCTTGGTTAGAGGTTGCAATTTATCATCCCTACAGGTTCGATGCTGCAGTCCCGTATTGCATCCCGTAAGGGTAGATGGAGGCGAGGAGGCGGTGCGTCATAAGGTGCGTTGCGACTTCAAAACAGTTGGTTGTGAGTTGCAGCTCTG
The DNA here is from genome assembly GCA_954870635.1 of Arctium minus. NCBI lineage: Eukaryota > Viridiplantae > Streptophyta > Magnoliopsida > Asterales > Asteraceae > Arctium > Arctium minus. Next base: position 35,021,178 of record OX941080.1, on the reverse strand, counting down.
GTATGGATTGATGTGTTTTAAATTTATACAGCAAGCGTACGAGAGGTGTAGCATACGGGTCGATCACAGGGAGGCGATGAACTAAACACGGACTCGCTCTAGACTATGGCCTAGCTACGGGAATTTTCAATATTTTGATTTTTATATAACTAATAAAATAAACAAACAGAAGAAGGAAGCAAAACAAACTAACGGACAATGGGTAATGTCAACTTTAAATTTTGGTAATGGTGGGAATTCGTTATACAAAATTACTTCAACCCTCTTTCAAGGTGGAAAAGCTTTTCTAACCCAAGACCCATATTTACTTTCGCAATATGTGTACTTAGGGAAGAAACCTTATGATTTAAAACGAATATTTTTCCCAATCAACGTCCCCAACTATTTATCATGTTAGGACCGTTGTCATTGATCAATTTGATCCAAGTAAAAGACCAAACTTTCGTTTCATCAAAAACTAATCGAATTAACTAAATGATTTGTTAAAATCCATCTAAATCAATTTCAACTTTCGTTAAAATAGAAATGGATTAAAACTTAACATCCGTTTTAAAAACAATTAATCAATACCAAGATATTCGATCTAAAGAGACGATTACCCAAATGAATGAAAGTTAAACTACGAAACAAAACATAAGAATAAATCTAACGAAAATAATAAAATTAATCTACGAAAACTATAAAGATCGATCCAAGGAGTGTCACTCTCCAAGAATCGTTTTTAGCCTACGAAAGCGGTAGATAAATTAAGAACGATGCAATGAATTAAAAAGGGAGAAATACGATCCAAGGAGTGTCACTCTCCAAGAATCGATCTAACCTAATAAAGCGGTAAAATAAATTAAGAACGATGCATAAATTAAAAAGAGAGAAGTAAAAATAGGGAGAGAAATCCAAACATATAAATAAAAAAATGGAGAAACAAAACGTTACAACGGTGTTGAATGTTGATGAGAATCTGTCACATTCCATCTTCATCTTCGATCCGTCGAAACATCGCATCTTCATCGACTCAATAAACAAAGGATTGCAAATAAATAAATAAAAACTAAACTAAACCTAAAATCTAAAATCTAAAATCTAAAATCTAAACTAACAAACTTACAAGAAAAAGGAGAGAAACTAAACCTAACAATGATCTCCAAATCAAAAACAAAAGGCTAAACTAAAAACTAAAAATAAAAATAAAAAAAAAATGAAAAGAAAGAAACGGACGTCGCGGTCGTGGAGGTGAAAAGGAGATGTCTCACAAAACCTAAAACTAATCAATATATAAAAAAGAAATTTCCAACTCAGCCCCTCAAGATTTCAGCATTTCCAAAAACGCCCTCTTTTTATTTTTTTTCTTTTAAAAGCTCCTCTCATCTTTCGTTCTTTAAGATTTGGTTCAACTTGTACCATATTTCTTTAATTGCTCCACCATTTAAAAGATTGATCAAATGCTTTAAAATCCATCACCATTCATGCTCTCGGTTGTATTATAAATTACCTGTCAAAACCCGACAAAACCACAAAAATGCCAATGTAATATCCCCAATCATGATTATACGAAAATTTACTAAAAATTTAATAAAATCTACGTGCAAACAATTAAACTAAATGCAAAAATGCAATTATAAATTACTATGAATGCATGAACAAAATGCACTTAACATGGATCGTTAGAGTTCAGAGGCTGCGTCATAGCTTCTATGCGGTTCAATCCTGCTTTCCTGTTTTGACAGACGGAGGTCGAGGGGGCGGTTCGAAGATGTTGGATTCGTAAGTTGTGCTCGTTGTTGTGCCACTGTTTGCTCTTCGCAAACATGGCGGTTCTATTTGTTTGTTTTCCTCTTTCCTTCTTAGAACAACTACTGTTTGGTTGATTTTTGGCTTACTTTTTCGAGCCTTGACTGCAGATCTTTGTAAGGTGGATTGTTCACTTGTTGGTTGGTAATAAATTTGGTTATCTTTGCTGTTAAAAAAAACTTTCATTACAAATATTTATTCAAATACTTGGTTTCATAATACAAAATTAGATTTCTAGAAGAAGCTTCATTAAAGATGTTCTAAATATTACAACATGATGATGTCATTCTAATGTCACACTGCCCTCAACTAAAGAATTACGAAAATAACCCTATGTTGACTCTTTTCATGAACTCACTTTAATTTTTGCATTTTAGAGAACATTCTTTTTTTATTTTAGACTATATACTAATTTTTTTTTTCAATTTGATTATTCATATTCATTCATTTTTCATTAAATATGAACCATCATACGTGACCGCTTATCACTAGTTTTTAGTATTATCACGTATTCTTAATTGGATTTTTTTTAAATAATTATAGTTTTAACACCAATTTATCAATAATTCACAGTTTTTTTTAACAAATTTATATTTTTGACCTGTAGTCTACCTCATTTTTAGATGTTGCTAATTAAGAAGTAAACAGTTTGTACAACTTTATGAAAGTGATATATTATGACGTTTAAAACTATTATATATAATAGAATCAATGTTCTAAAAGCAGGGACGGATCTACTCTGTTGAATACGGTGACATGTGCCACCGTATTATTTATACGACGAAGGGTAAAAAAATTTAGGTTCGTGAAAGGTGCAACCGTATCGTTTTGGAATGTGCTACCGTATTATTTTGAAAACTTCAAGAAGGTGCAACCATACCTCATAATTAACCAAAAACCAAAAGAAACTATCGAAATCAACCAATTACTCCTAACTCAACAAACTTTCTTTAAAATCGTTAACCTCAATCACGAAAGAAAAGCAAAAATGAAAGCCAAAGTGAAAAAAACATTTTAAACCACATGGATAAAACAAACCACATGTACTAAATCGTAATTTACACTTCTCCTTTTAATGATTTTGGAGATTGGTGAGCAAGTGGCTTCTTTTGTTATCTTTTTTGGAATTATATCTCATTTTTACAAAAATGTTTATATTTTTTTTTTCAGAATTCAATTAACCATTTTAACAAAAGTAGTTGTTAGTTTATTATGATGAAAAAAATAAATTACAATAATATAAAAGATAATTCCACTGTTCATATTGATTTATGGTTTGTACGATAAATAAAAATGAAATAAGTAATGTTAATTTACTAAACACAACTTAGAAAATGAAAAAGAATTGAGCTAAAAAAACAAAATAAAAAAGTAATATGTATAGTAAAAAATCTTAAAGTCTAAGTGGGAGTTAGGTTCGCAGAATGTTTTTGGATGGAATGAAATTTGTCAAAGGAATTTGACTTTGAAGGAATTGGAATGAAATGCTGTCAGGTTTGATCACCTGTTTGGTTGGCAGAATTGGAATGGAATCTGTTAAATGAATTGGAATTTTTCTGTTTGGTTCACATATTGTAGCTTTAGAATTTGGAATGAAATTTTGGTAAATGACCAAAATACTCTTTTTGTTTATTTTAATTTTTTTCAACAAAAAATAGTTTAATGAAATAGTATTAAATAGTTTGATTTTTAACTAAAATTGCTTTGATTATTTTAACACACGAATGATGATGAGAGGGAGAGAGAGAGATAGAGAGGAGAGAGAGAGAGATAAGAGGAGGGATAGAGGAGAGAGAGGAGAGGAGAGAGAGGGGGAGAGGATAGAGAGAGAGGGAGAGAGGAGAGAGAGGGAGGGGCAATTTTGTTCAAATAAAATATGACATTCCATTCCAATGAAATACCACACCCCCCTCCCCCCCCAAGGAATGTTGAATTCCTTCATTTGTGGAATTCATTGGAATTCAACATTCCAATTCCTTAAAAAGAATGAAGCAAACGATGTAATGGAATCTGGTCAACGGAATGCAGCATTCCAATTTCATCAGATTCCATCAGAATCTGCGAACCAAACGCCCCCTAAAAGAATTTTAGAAATGGTGTAAGTACTTGATAAATAAATATAACGTTTAAATTAACTTATTAAAAAATTATTATTTTTAGATTAAAAGTCTTCAATGTAAGTGGTTTGTGGTCCACCTTAAATCAAAGCAAGTTGGGTTTTGACCAGGTTGGTCATCATACTTATGGTCGAGTGGTCTAGGAAACTTCAAATCGAGAAAACTCGGTTCAGAAGATAATTTGTAATGCCTAAAAATCAAACCATTGAGACCAAAACTCTAATTAATTTTCTTTTGAAAATGCTAAAAAAATACAACATTGATGATGTCATTCTAAAGTCACACTACATTTTAGGGGTGCAAAAAAACCGATCTCGACCGATCAAACACGAAAAATATTAACTTAATCCAATCTAAAAAGACATATTTAATCGAGTTGTAAAATCTTCAAACCATAGATATTGAGTTAGTATTAGGTTAGGACCATCTGAACCGAACTCGATGAATACGATGTCTTTCTCTGCCATGTATTTCATATGATTGTTATATCCTTCATTAATTTATCTAGATTAGACATTAGACCAATCCATCATTAGCTCTATTAATAGTTATATCACAATTTCAAACGAAGTTTACTTTCTTATTTGCATGAACCTTTAACTTTCTTTTTTAAGTTTGTTAGCCTTATTTGTATGTTCTCATTTTGATTTATTTCGTTTAAACATGATCACTTAATTAGATTGTAAAATGACGTATCAAACTAACCCAATCCATATACAACTCTACTAAATTCAACTCAATAATTACAAAAATAGTTCCTTTTTGACTCTTCATAAACTCACTTTTATTTTTCAAAAACATTTTTTGATTTTAGACCATATAATTTTCTTTATTTCAATTTGATTATTGATATACATTTGAGTACAATATGAACCCCCATGCGTAATTACTTATCACTAGTTTGTAGCGTTATCACGTATCATTTGTTGAATTTTTTTGTTTATTTATCATTTCAAACACAAATTTATCAATAACTTGTAGTTTTTTCATATATTTATATTTTTAATCTTCAATTTATATATTTTGAAATTGTTGGTAAGAGTAAATACTTTGTACAACTTCACATAGCATATTAGTGTTCTAAAACACTTGTCACACAACTGCCATGAAGCGTCGTGACTCAAAGTTTATCTCTGACGCCACGTTAAGCTCGTGACACGCCATAACCTAATGTGTTGCTTTGTCAAGCATTGTTTATTTTCTTTACCGCCTCACTTAGTTTTAGTATATAATCTAATTTAAGTTGTTCTATATCATTATATCATTGACTCATTGAGTAATAATAGAAGTGTGTGTGTGTGTGTGTATATATATATATATATATATATATATTTGCTGCCATAGGCCATGCCTTGAACTTGCCATGACTCATATGGCTTGAGGTTTAACCTCACCACCACACTACATCTCATGTGATTTAGAACTTTGAATAAAAACTTAATAAGACTTAGGGGTTGTTTACTTACAGACTTAATGGTCTATCTGACTTATTCGCATAACTATTTTGGGTTGTTTACTTAGAGCTTAATCAAAATAAAGTAGCTTATTCACACAAAAGGAATACATCACTTATCCAAAATTTCCTTCCTTAACCCCTTGTTAAAACACGCTCCATAGAAAATGAAAATAACCTAGCGGCTCCCCTGCACTTTATGTTCTCGTCACCTTCTCTGCCCGATGACAGTGTTAGGAATTAGGATTCAGAGATGATGCATGACTAGATAATCTCGATGGATCGTATAGAACACACTTTCCAAATACAATAATTTGTCCCTTATAGCCTTGGATATCACAAATTGAGTATTGGGATAATCCAAGAGAAAAATTATGTCCCAAAGGCTGTGAGATCGAGTCTTTATAGATACCCATATTCTCGTTTACATATTTATATGAGAGATTGATGTACAATTACGGGCAGTTAAGAGCGGTTATAACCGTTAGTGGATAAAATAAGAGAACAATTACAACCGCTATCCGAACTTTGACTATATTGAGTCTAAGACTGATTGCACACACTCTAACTCTGGTTGTACACACTCTAAGTCTGACTACAGAGACTCTAAGTCTGGTTGCATAGTCCAAAACTTTGACTTTATGGTCTAGAGTTTCAGACTTAGTCATGTAACGCCCGAAATTTTTGGCAAGTACAAGTCAACCCGTATATCGTTGCAACTTATAAATGGTAGGATTTATGTTAAGAAATCATTTCATGTGGTTCCTATGAGTGTTGGGAGCCTTAGCGTTGAAAAATTCGAGTTTCGAGACTTGGTACGGGACCGACTACAATGTCCGACGAGTATGACAGTGTCATAGTCGCATCTGGCAAAGTAGCAACAAGGGAACAGGAGCCTGGGGGCACTTGGCGATAATGGAAAGCGACATTTCCATGGCATGGTCGCCTGACAATGTCGCACCAGGGGTACCAGCTGCTGTCAAAAACGGGATTTCAACAATTCTCTCATTTCCCCCTTGTTCCCATTTCTCTCCAAACTCTCCTAAGAACGGACCTACCTCATTTATGGTGATTGTGGGGCATTAATTGCACAAATATTTGCGTCTTGAAGTGTCATTACTCCATAAAGTTAAAGGAAGGAAGCTAGTTACCAAGAACTCATTATCTCCATTTTCTTCTTCAAGCTTCACTTAGGGTTTTCTAGGTTTTTCTAATAAAACCTAATTTGTGAGTTCAATCTATCTTTTCTAAACTTTATACATGTCAAAACTTATATTTTGAACTCCTAATCTTCTCCTTGTTACATTTCTTGATTTGAATCATTTTGACCTAACTTGGGTATTTTGGAGATTTTTGAGTTTTTACCATATTTAGATATGATGAAGAGTATTATGTTTGGTGATATAAAATGTGATTATATATGCATATTTATAGTTAAATACGTGAATGAAGCTCTTTTGGTTCCATTTAGGACTTCACTATTTTTTAAGTTTACTTGGTGAAAGAAATGGATTTGTGGAGAAAGAAACAAAGGGATTGTTATTGGTATTAACAATGGTCGTTTTAAAGTGTATCATTATTGGAAATCTATTTGTAAACACTTATGTTGGTATTTGGAAAATGGTCATTTAGTTGCTAAAATATGGATTTGGTTCATATAATGGTATCTATACAAGGAAGCTATTTTATGGAAAAGTTCATGTGAAAGCTATACGTGTGATTATAGTTTTGTCACAAATGTAATTGTGACAAGCATCTAGGCTATTAATATTGGATCCATAGGAATATGAGTCGGCTTATTTTGGGAAAATTTCCCCCTTTGTAATTAGTTGAGACATTGGGTCCTCGGAGGCAATTTGGCACGGTTACGTGGGACCGGATACTAGCCATGAGCCATAAATGTAATCCTAGTGAATGAGAATGATTGGGATCCTCCCGTGCCCTCCCCTACATCTATATACAAGCTGGCGTTGTTTGTGGCCATGAGTTCCAATATTGAGCTCACAACTCGGAAGGTGACTTACTTTTGTGTTCCGCCACGATCCTTGGAAATCGGGTCTTCCCCGTCATCGTAAGATGTTTTTGGACCGTAAGGTCCTTATGTGGTTACTTGGCATGTTATACCTTTCTAAATCATTGAAAAACTATTTATTTATATTTCGATCATTTCCAAGTTATTTCTATAATATGTTTGTTCTCACTTGGCGTTAAGCCTAGCACTTATTCTTAAATGACATGTATAATAGGTTCCCTTAACGGAGGGTCGCACAAAGTTTGAGGGACGAGTGTTGGGCCGTTAATGCATCTTTTGGATTAGGACTTTTGGAGATATGGCATACAGGACAGATAGAGTGTTTTGGGAGATTGAGCCGACAACCTTCATAATCTAGATATTATTGTTTAGATTAGTATGTTGTTGACCTTAATGTCCATTTTTATAATTTGTAAACGCTATTACTATATTTCCCCCTTTTGGGTGATTTCCATCTATTCATGTTGTCCCATCTCTTTAAGTTTTTAAGGTTTAAATTTACCCCTATTTTAGGGTGTTACAAGTTGGTATCGGAGCTCTAATTTAAGTAAACTAGGTATAAATGTAAGATGCCTAGACTTAAGTTGAGGTGTTAAGTTATGATTTGTGAGATTTAGGTAGAATTTCTAAGATAGGATGGTCTTACAGTTGACAAACTTACACTAATTGAGAGTTGTGATAATGGTAGCGGGAATTCTTGTGTGTAATGTGTTCATAATTTCACTTAGTTAATACTATTATGAATATGTTGTTATGTGAGCATGCTTAATCTACTATTGTTATGATGATTGATGAATGTAGTAGCACGTTTCTTCGTGTTTAAATTCTTATAACCTATTTCTTACCTCCATTCTCGTGTGTGTGACAAACTAAGGGGCTATTCGTTTGCGGCTTAATGGGCTGTATGGTAGATATGGCTGATTCGCACAGCCATATCTATGTGTTCGGAACCGGCTTATTCGGCCAGCCGATGGCTGAATCGGTCAGCTAGAAAAATAGGGTCCTTTGTATTCAGCCATTTATTCACCTTTTTATTCCATTTTTACCCTTCACACTTCACCTCCTATTATCTTTATCCCCATTTAACCTAGATCTCCACAAGCATCAGATATGCCATCCATCTCTTCTCAAATGTTTTGGGTTTGTCTTCTATCATCGATCTCTTCTCTCGTCGATCTCCCCGTCGCCGGCCATAACATCGATCTGTTCTCAAATGTTTTGGGTTTGCCTCCTCATCGATCTGTTTTCCTCCACTGTCGCCGGCCATAACATCTCGATTTTAATTTTCTGTGTGTTGGGTTTTTAGGTTTGATTTCCTGGGTGTTTGGATATAAATCTGGTGGTACTCATGATTTTGATCGAAGCAGAGGAGACGTACATAGAAGAAAAGAAGGTGGGTGAGAATGGAGAAGAAGAAGTAAAAAAGTAAGGAAAAAAAGGGGGGGGGGGGGGTTACCTCCTTTACAAAAACCTAGATAACTTTATTAAATTTTAAAAGATTTTATTTACATTAATAAGTTAAATTATAAGTTTTTTTTTATTTTAAAAAATGTTTAAATTGATATAAATTTTTTTATCATTAAAGGTTATTTGTTCAATATTTTTATTGAATAGTTATTTTATATAGACAAAAATATAGACCAGGGGTAAAATAGTCATTTCTGACATTCAGACCGTTTATTCAGCCTAACAACCGAACAACAATTTATCTCATATGATACAGACAACTTTATCAATACAGACAACTTTATCCATACAAGTCTTAATGGAAAATGAACCGAACAACACCTAAGACGGTAAGCATGCGGGGAAGACCACGGAATCGTGTAGATGGACACGAGGCGACCGCTTCAACAGTCCACCAACCGGAGAGGGTTGAGGCCGCGGTAATCCCGCCCGTACCACCATTGTTGGGTGGAGGGCCCGAGGGTATACCAAGGGTCGACTTGGCTTCATCCAACCTGGTCATTCGTGAGGTGACCCCTCAATCAGGGATGATGGCCTATATGATGTTGACGATGAACGAAGCTATGACCAAGCAGCAAGAATTTCTTCTGAAAGTGATTGAGGACCGAGATGTTAGTAACTGTAGGAATGAAACGGTTGCAAACAACGTGGTGGTGGTTGGATCCGGGGGTACCAGAAATGTGATCCCTACCGAAGAGCCTGCGTTGAACGAGGCGAGGCAAGGGAGGAGGGCTTGCTCCTACAAGTCCTTCTTGTGTAGCAAGCCACCAGAGTTCTCCGGGTCTAACAATCTAGTGGCATATATGAACTGGATACGAGAAATTGAGAAAGCCTTCGACCCTTGCGAATGTGAAGAGAACCAGAAGGTGAGATTTGACTCCCAAATGATTAGGGGTCCGACTCTCATTTGGTGGAACGTCACTAAGTCCACCCTCTCTACTATGGTCTTGGCTCGGTTATATTACACCGAGTTTTAGAAGAAAGTCATGGAAGAATACTGTAATGAGAGGGATATGGACCGAATCGAGGAAGAGTTCCAAGCTCTCAAGAAAGGGAACATATCGATGAGGGAATATACCCGACAATTCATGGAGAAGCTTGGTTTGGTGGGTCATGTGGCCTCGACCGAAAAAAGAGAAAGTTAAGGCCTACCTCAAAGGCCTACTAGCGTACATGATGGCGATGGTCCGTAACTCAAAGGCCTCTACCCTCCGGGAGACCGTTGAAGAGGCTCAGATCATGGAGGATGTTTATGCTAGAGGCAAAGAGGAGAGAGCCAAGGTAGGAGAAAAGAGGAAATGGGAAATCAATCCCGGACCATACAAGAGGTCCCGACCAACTGTTGGAGGATGAAACATTGATAACTGACGAGAGGCAAGATAGTGCCAGAAGTGTCGAAGCAAGCACCATGGTAATTACAACTCAAATATGATTCCTTGTTCCAAATGTGGGAAGACTGGTCATCCTACAAGAGATTTTCTAGTGAAGGGGATTATTTGCTTTGAATGCAAGGCACCGAGGCATGTGAGGAGGGATTGCCCGAAGCTCAAGTCGTGTAGTGCACCGGAGAAGAGGGAGAACCCTCCAAGATTTCCGAGGCGGGCATTCCAAATGACCACCAAGGAGTCCAAGGCATCGACGGATGTGGTATCGGGTACGTTTCTCCTAAACTCGTACCTATGCGTGTGTTATTTGACTCGGGTGCCAATTTCTCTTTCATGTCTGAATCTTTTCGCTAAAAGCTTGTTATGCCCACTAGCAGTCTAGAAGATGCTTTAGTGGTAGAAATAGCGAATGGTGGTCAAGTGTTAATTCGTGATATCTTGAGGGAGTTTACTTTTGGAATCGAAGGGAAATAATTTCCTATCAATTTGATGCCTATGGTGATTGGCAGGTTCGACGTGGTGGTTGACATGGATTGGCTAGCGAATTATCTATGGTGAGAGGAGAAAAGGTGAAGTTGTAATTATCACCATGGCAAATGCATGAAGATGCTTAGTGAAGGGATGTTCATCCTTCCTAGCATATGTGATAGATGCCAAACTCGAGAAGAAGAAATGCGAGGACGTGAAGGTGATGCGTGAGTTTCCCGATGTATTTTCGGATGACTTACTCAGTTTGCCACCCGATCGTCAAGTGGAGTTCCGGATCGATCTAGTTCCGGGAGTGACCCCAATCGCCAGAGCTCCCTACTGGTTGGCCCCATCTGAGATGCAAGAGATGATGGCACAACTTCAAGACCTTCTTGAGAAGTGAGACCGAGCTTGTCACCTTTTGGGGAGCTCCGGTATTGTTTGTTAAGAAGAAAGACGGTACAATGCGTATGTGCATTGACTATAGAGAGTTGAACAAGGCGACGATGAAGAACAAGTATCCGCTTCCGAGAATCGACGACTTATTTTACCAACTTCAAGGAGCGGGTTGTTTCTCGAAGATCGAGTTGCGTTCGGGATATCATCAAGTTAGGGTGAAGGAGGACGACATTCTGAAGACGACTTTTTAGGACACATTACGGCCATTACGAATTCCTAGTAATGTCGTTTCGCCTAACCAACGCACCAGCGGTGTTCATGGATTTGATGAATAGAGTGTGCCAACCATTCCTTGACAAGTCGGTAATTGTATTCATCGATGACAACTCGTGTATTCAAAGAATGAGATGGATCACGAGCAACATCTACGAGAAGTCCCAGAGGTGTTGAGGAGTGAGAAGTTGTTTTCTAAATTCTCCAAGTGCGACTTTTGGTTAGAAGAGGTTCAATTCTTGGGTCATGTGGTCACTCGAGACGGAGTGAAAATGGACCCCTCCAAGATAGAAGCAATGATGAATTAGGAACCTCCCAAGAGTCCGTCCGAGATACGAAGCTTCTTGGGTTTAGCGAGCTATTATCGGAGATTTATCCAAGATTTTTCCAAGATTGCTTTCTCTTTGACGACCCTAACTCGGAAAAATGTGAAATTCATTTGGACCGAGGCGCAAGAGAAGGCGTTTCGAACCCTACAAAATAAACTTTATGAATCTCCCATTCTATCTCTACCCGAAGGATCGGAAGAGTTCATGGTTTATAGCGACGCATAAAAAATGGTTTGTGTTGTGTGTTGATGTAAGAGGCAAAGTGATCGCCTACGTATCAAGACAACTGAAGGTGCACGAAAAGAACTACCCTACCCACCATTTGGAGTTAGCAGTGGTAGTGTTTGCCTTAAAGCTATGGCGACACTACCTCTATGGCACGAAATGCACGCTCTATATGGATCACCAAAGTTTGTAGTACGTTTTGATCAAAAGGAGTTGAACATGAGGCAAAGGTGGTGGCTAGAGTTACTCAAGGATTACGAATGCAAGTTACATTACCACCCCAGTAAGGCAAACGTGGTGGTCGATGCTTTGAGTCTGAAGGACTATAGTGGAAGCATCTGAGCCACCCTTTCGAGAATCGAGTTAGTGTCAAGCCCCATCGAGCGAATCAAGACGTCTCAAGCAGAGGCTTTGTTGGAAGAGAACCTCAAGGAGGAGGTAATGACAAAAAAATGATTTCCATTGACGTAGGATAGCCGTGGGGTGAAGTTGTTCAACGGGCGTGTATGGGTGCCTAAGATTGGGGGTAATCGATAACTTCTCCTTGAAGACCCCCATAAGTCTAACTATTCCATCCATCCGGGGAGTACAAAGATGTATAGGGACTTGATACTACATTATTGGTGGCCGGTTGTGAAACTTGATGTGGCACGCTACATGGAGCGATGTGTGACTTTCTTACAAGTGAAAGCCGAGCGTCAACGACCGTAAGGGAGTCTTTAATCCCTAGAGATCCTCAAGTGGAAATGGGAACACATTACCATGAACTTCGTGACCAAATTGCCAAAAACCTTAAGAGGCCATGATACCATTTGGGTGATAGTTAATCGGTTGACCAAGAGCGCACACTTTTTAGCCATGCGTGAGACCCTACCAATGGACAAGTTGGCGAAGCTTTATATTGACGAAGTGGTTTCAAGGCACGGAGTGCCTTTTCCCATTGTATCAGATCGCGATTGTCGGTTTACATCAAAATTTTGGGACGACCTATAGAAAGAATTGGGTACTAAAGTAAAATTTAGTACGACCTACCATCCCCAAATCGACGACCAAAGTGAAAGAACGATTCAGATGCTAGAAGACATGTTAAGATCTTGCGTGATCGTCTTCGGGGGTAGGTGGGACTCTCACCTATCATTGGTGGAGTTCGCGTACAATAATAGCTACCACTAGAGTATTGGAATGGCACCGTTTAAAGCCTTTTACGGGCGGAAGTCATAACTCTCGTGTGTTGGCTTGAAGCGGGTGAGAAGCAATTCGCCGGTCCTAAAATAGTGTAAGAGACGACCGACAGAGTTAAAGGCATACACAAACGTTTAAAAGTGGCTCAAGACCGACAAAAGAGCTATGCCGATAAGAAAAGACGGTTGATAAAATTCCAAGTGGGAGATCGTGTAATGCTTAAAGTGTCCCCTTGGAAAGGAATAATCCGGTTCAGCAAGCGCTGGAAGTTGAGTCCACGTTTCCTTAAACCATTCACTGTGCTTAAACGTATGGGACTACAAGAGTACCAATTGGAACTCCAACCAGAAATGAGTGGAATCTACAACACCTTCCATATTTGCTACCTTCGGAAGTGTCTAGAGCAGAAGGAGAATGTAATTCCCCTCTCGGAGATCAGAGTAGACGAAGGTAGGTCAAGGTACTGCTGCGGGTCAAGCTGTAGAAGGTAATCGATGCATCGAAGATCCCGAGGCGATCTTAGAAAGAAAGTCTAAGAAACTCTGCCACAAGGAACTTATGGTGGTCAAAGTGCAATGGAAACATCATCGGGGTGCCAACAATGACTTGGGAAGCCGAGGAGGATATCAAGCGAAGATATCCCCACTTGTTTATATAGTTAAGATTTCGAGGACGAAATTGTTTCCAAGTTGGGGAGGATTGTAACACCCGGAATTATCGATAAGTAAAAGTCAACCTGTACATCGTTGCAACTTATAAATGGTAGGATTTATGTTAAGAAATCATTTTATGTGGTCCCTATGAGTGTCGGGAGTCTTGGCATTGAAAAAGTCGAGTTTCAGGACTTGGTACGGGCCCGACTACAATGCCCGACGACTATGACAATGTCATAATCGTACCTGGCAAAGTAGCAGCAAGGGAACAGGAGCCTAGGGGAACTTTGCGACAATACCATGTCATAGTCGCTTGATAATGTCGCACCAGGGTACTAGCTACTGTAAAAAACGGGATTTCAACCATTCTCTCATTTCTCACTTCCCCCTTCTTCCCATTTCTCTCCAAACTCTCCTAAGTACAAACCTAACTTATTATGGTGATTTTGGGGCATTAATTACACAAATCTTTGGGTCTTGAAGTGTCATTACTCCATCAAGTTAAAGGAAGGAAACTAGTTACCAAGAACTCACCATCTCCATTTTCTTCTTCAAGCTTCACTTAGGGTTTTCTAGGTTTTTCTAATAAAACCTAATTTGTGAGTACAACTTATCTTTTCTAAACTTTATACATGTCAAAACTTATATTTTGAAATCCTAATCTTCTCCATGTTACATTTTTTTTGAATCATTTTGACTTAACTTGGATATTTTGGATTTTTTTTTGGGGGTTTTACCATTTTTAGATACGATGAAGAGTATTATGTTTGGTGATATAAAATGTGATTATATATGCATATTCATGGTTAAATATGTGAATGAAGCCCTTTTGGTTCCATTTAGGACTTCATTATTTTTGAAGTTTACTTGGTGAAAGAAATGGACTTGTGGAGAAAGAAACAAAGGGATTGTTATTGGTATTAACAATGGTCGTTTTAAAGTGTATCACTATTGGAAATCTATTTGTAAACACTTATGTTGGTACTTAGAAAATGGTCATTTGGTTGCTAAAATATGGAGTTGGTTTATATAATGGTATCTATACAAGGAAGCTATTTTATGAAAAAGTTGATGTGAAAGCTATACGTGTGATTATAGTTTTTTCACAAATGTAATTGTGACAAGCCTCTAGACTATTAATATTGGATCCATAAAAATAGGATTCGGCTTATTTTGATAAACAACCTTCAAGTTTAATTGGAGAAACAACTATACGTCAAATATTTAAATGTGTCATAATAAGTTATCAGGACATAGTTTTGCAACCTAACAATTTTTAACCTTATGAAGCAGGAAGTACTTACACGGAAATTGAGCAGCGTAATAGAACTCTAGAAGTATTTCATCCTAATAACATTTTTATAGAGTAAACTCTAATTTTGGTCCTCGAGGTTTAATGAGATCTTTGAAAGTGGGACATGAACTTTGATAAGTCTAGAAAACATCCTTGTACTTCTCATTTTACTCTGAAAGTGGTCCCTCATCTCTAACTCTGTTAAAAATCTTTATTAGATTGAGGGACAATTTTGTCTTTTTAATTGTTTTCCTAATTTTTCTAAACATCAATATATATATATATAGATGGAGGATCAAACGAGAACAATAACTATTTAAAAGAACATGAGAACTAATAGAATCATTAGTGATTTTACATTAACGCGCAAAAAAGCCACGCAAACCTGAAGACGAGGACAAAGTCCTTTTTTCGTGTGTTAATGTAAAATCACTAATGATTTTTTTAGTTCTCGTGTTATTTTAAATAGGCTCTGTTCTCGTTTGAACCCGACTCTCTCTCTCTCTCTGTGTGTGTGTGTGTGTGTGTGTATATATATATATATATCTTTCATTTTGGTCCCCACCCCTCCGGTTTGTAAACACCTGCGTCTGTCCCTTCCTTTCCCCGGACCGGTCGTTGGAGCCACTCTCCATCCGACCACTAGTTGTACCATACCCCCATCTGCCCACCACTGTCATCCTTCCCCTCACCATGACCAACCCTCACCTTCCCTCACCACTGTCCATGGATCTCCATCATTGACTTAAACAAGGACCATGGAGTTAATAGGGGCGATGTCCATCACCATTTTTTCAAGAAACGTAACCACATACCTGAATGGTTTGCTTTTGCAAGATTTTTTATTTGTCCCTATGATTTATTCATCAATGGGGATGATTTGTCCTTATGATTTGGTTTTGCAAGCTTTTTGATTTATTCTGTAGTTTAGTTCTGCAAGATTTTTTTATTTATCCCTGTAGTTTGTTCCAAAAAGTGAAACCACATACTGAAGGGTCAAGAAGGTGGAGGAAGATGACCAAAAAAATGAAAACCACAGTTGCAGGTTGAGTGTGTGAGAGGGAGGGGGTGGGATTTTGGTTGCAAGTCGAGTTGTGAGGGGGATGAGAACCACAGTTGAACATTGACGAGATGCTAGGGGGCAAAACCACAGGTTCAGAAATTCTGTTGGAGGAGGATAACATTGTCCTCGCTAGAGTTATGAGGAAGAAACATTGTCTCATCGTCCCTATGTTAGCGTCTGTATATATATACACACACTATAATTGAAAATATATTTCTAATATAATGTTGTTAATATATAATATAATATAATTAAAATAATAAATACTATGATATGTAAAAAATATTTAATAGTATATTTCTTAAATTTTTAAAACAAAATCAAGTAAATAAATGAAAAGACAAAAATGCCATTCACTTAACGGACAACTTTTAACAGAATTAGTAACGAGGGAACACTTTTAGAGCAAAATGAGAACCACAAGGACGATTTCTAGACTTATCAAAATTCAGGTCCCACTTTCAAAGATTTCACTAAACCTCAGGGACCAAAGTTAGAGTTTACTCCATTTTTATATTATACCTTTTGAAAAATGTCATATGAAAATGTCCTTAATATCAAGTTTTATTGTAGTGTGTTATGCACACAAAAACAATAGACGTAGCCGAGTTATGGGTGGTTTACCAAAATGCTTATCGGGTAAGTGTTTATCGACAAGAACATTACCCTCACTTACCTTATCGTATAACATTCCTGACCATCACAATTAATTGTTGGTAAGCGTCTTAAACCCGGTAAACGCTTACTGGGTAAGAGTCATTTCCCTCACTTACTGGATAAGACTCTCGGTCCTTTTTATGGCTCTTACTAAAATTCTAGGTAGTTTCCATACTCAGATTCTTCATTAAAATTTCCTACCATTGTTTTTATATGTATTTATATGTATGAAAATTGTGTAAAAAAATATAAATGTTTTTTAATTAAGTTATTTAAAGATATACTTTATTTGTGTTATTTATAACTATTATATGACATGTAAAATTATCAAACAACTTTTTGGGAAACTTGTCCTGTCCTGTCCTATACTGTGGACAATTTTTTGTTTTAAATTGTCAATTGGGCAAATTGCATGAAAATGTAACCTACTTTGATATGATTCCTATTTTGGTTAACGTAATTTCAAAACTTTTATTTTGGTACTTGAGATGTGATATCTCAAACATTTAAGTACCTCTTTCTTTAAATTGAGGGCATTTTTGTCTTTTAATTATTTCTTTAATTTTCTTTAAAAAAAGTAATATATTAAACTTCAACTGTACAATTGCTAAAGCATTGGTACAAGTATTGAAGCATTAAACCATAACTATTTAACTATTCTTTCCTCACAAAAAGCCACCGATGATGACGCCGTTTCCACCCATTATTACAATTTACAAACCACCATTAATTCACACTTACCCAAATATGACGGCATTCCAAAGCATAATATTATCATAAGGTGCATCACTGATTCCAGCAGGAGGGTCCTGTTGCAACCTCTTAAAATCCCTCATTAACCTCTTCCTCGCCAACATCGACATCCTTGCCGCCTATTCAAAGAACAATACATTTCGGAATTCAATCTACTAATCATCTACCAAGTGCCATTAATAAACTATTTTTCTTTGAACCCTAGATCTAAACAAGTGTAATTACATAAGAAGGTATTAGATGAATAGTTGAAAAATGATTGAAAAATATCGTCGTCTGGAAGGCTTAGCTGTCGGAATACCAGTGATTGAAGTGAATCAGAAGATGATTAGTCGTCGATGACGGTGGTTATGTCTGCCGTCCGTTGGTCGGCCTTCAAAACCCAGAACCCTTGAACACAAGAGAGCTAACATGTGGAAATGCAAATGGGTGGAAACGATGTCACCACCGGTGGCTTTTTGTGAGTAAAAAAGAGTTAAAAGAGTTATAGTTTAATGCTTCAATACTTGTACCAATGCTTTGAGCAATTGTAACCGTAGAAGTTTAATATATTATTTTTTAAAGAAAATTAAAGAAATAATTAAAAGACAAAAATACCCCTTAATTTAAAGAAAGAGGTACTTAAATGTCTGAGATATCACATCCCAGGTACCAAAATGAAAGTTTTGAAACTACGTTATCTAAAATAGGAATCATATTAAAGTATGTTATATTTTCATACAATTTGTTCTTGTCAATTCTGTAAAATGTTTTTATTATTATTTGTTAATAAGTTACATGAACAAGAAACTAAGGGGCCGTTACCAAACACTTACCCGGTAAGCGTTTACCGGTAAAAATCAACACTATTATTTACTTACCGTGTAAGATTTTAGTCTATTAAAACGGCGTCGTATGCAACAATTTACTCAGTAAGAGCTAATCGTGATAAGAGTCATTGTCATCACTTACCGGGTAAGTGACGCAGCGTAGGTTTGCGGAATGATCGACAAGCGTCTAAACCCTTTAACGGTTGAGAATTACGATGCGTAAAACTCAAAATTAAGAGAAAACTCTCTAAAAAGCTAAACTTTTATTAATTGATAACTTGATTGAATTGATTAACAATGAATCCCTATCCTATTTATAGCTAAACTAACTAAGAAATAACTATGGAAATTAAACTATCCTAATTATAAACTAACTAGGAAGCTATTTAAATAACTAATAAAAGGAAACTAAATAATCCTAAATTACTAGCTAAGATAATTATTTAATTAAACTAAATCTAAACCTAATCTACTTAAAAGATAATTAAAAGAAAATAAAGATAATTAATAAGAAAAAGATAATAAATATAATAATGGCTCGTGGCATGGATTGCATAGATTGGAAATTTAATTAATGAACTTGGGATGGCTTAGGGACTCTTGGAAGTCTCCATGTTTACTTGTGTCCAGTATGTTGCGTGGGATTCATGCGACCCAAGTCGCGTGGAACTCGCATTCAGTTCACTTTGCGATTCTCGATTTGTTTTTCGATCTCTATTGTAACCCTTTCTATATTTGCCGTTTTCTCTTTGCCTCTTTTTCCGATGCCAAATTCCGAGTCTCTTGCGAGCTCGTTTTTCTCTTCGATCCCATTTTCCTTTTTCCCAATTATTATTAAAATTTCTTATTAATGCTCGAATTCTCCCTGTATCAGTCACCCTCACTTGAAAAGAACTCGTCCTCGAGTTCACTTGAAAAACGTCTTCCTCCGACTCGTAGAACATACTTTTCTTTGAAATAATTGGATCCACATCCCGGTTTTCAAAATTCAAAAATCTTGACCGATCTTCAAATCCCAACTGGAGTTGTCGTGATCGTCTCCATACGAGAGATATTTTATCAAATTCGAAAACGTAAGAGATTAAATTAACTTTACCGGGATTTGTTTCGGTTTGAACCGGAGCTTTAGGTACGGTAATAATTGAAGTGTCACCTTCGGAATCACCGTTCTTGACTTCTTGTGACAACGCTTTCATTGGCTCGAGAATGTCTTCCACTATCTTACTTTCGGTGTCTTCGGTGACTGGTTCGAGATCTAGTTCCAACACATTGGCCTCGATAACAATTTCTTGTTGTGACTCGGTCACGACTTCATCTTCAACTTTGTCCAGCAAGACTTCGTCGTCTTGTTTCGATGGCTCCACCGGAATGGGTGGTTTTTCCGGAATGGGTGGTTGTTTAACGAGAGTAGAAATTGATGGTATAATACGATCATAGTTGTTGTCGCCCAAAACCATGATTGATTTCTCGTGCGTATCCTTTCTCCAAGAGTTGCCGTTGTCGGGTTCGGGATGGAGTTTCTTAAGGATTTGTTCATAATTTTCCGGCAAGAATCGTTCCATCATAAGATGCTTCATTCTCCTCCAAGATCGAACTGGTCTCTTTCGTTGTCGTTGTCTTTGCACAATCAATTTATCCCACCAAATAGCGGCGACACTCTTTAGACGGAAAACAACCAACTTTACCTGTATGTCTTTGGGAACATCCATAATGTCAAAGAATCGATCGACTTCGATTTGCCAATCTAAGAATTCTTCTACACCTCTGGTTCCATAGAAAGACGGGATGTCCACTTTTATTCGGTTATTGTGGTCGTTTCTTTTCAAGTTCACTGGTTCTTCTTCCTTATCTTCTTTGGATTCGGAACTTGAAAAATTAACCCGGTTACGGTGGCCATTACACGGCACCATAGCCGGTCCTTCAAACCTGTCTCTTCTCCGACGATTGTCGTTGACGATGTTGGGTTGAAGCCTAGTAACAACCGCTGTCAGATTAGCGAGTGTTGTGGATAAGGCCACATCCGACTCAACCAAGTCTGCTTTGGTAGCGAGTTGTTGATCTGCCATGGTTAGTGAAAAGACAGGCGAATCCTGCTCTGATACCAACTGACGCAGCGTAGGTTTGCGGAATGATCGACAAGCGTCTAAACCCTTTAACGGTTGAGAATTACGATGCGTAAAACTCAAAATTAAGAGAAAACTCTCTAAAAAGCTAAACTTTTATTAATTGATAACTTGATTGAATTGATTAACAATGAATCCCTATCCTATTTATAGCTAAACTAACTAAGAAATAACTATGGAAATTAAACTATCCTAATTATAAACTAACTAGGAAGCTATTTAAATAACTAATAAAAGGAAACTAAATAATCCTAAATTACTAGCTAAGATAATTATTTAATTAAACTAAATCTAAACCTAATCTACTTAAAAGATAATTAAAAGAAAATAAAGATAATTAATAAGAAAAAGATAATAAATATAATAATGGCTCGTGGCATGGATTGCATAGATTGGAAATTTAATTAATGAACTTGGGATGGCTTAGGGACTCTTGGAAGTCGCCATGTTTACTTGTGTCCAGTATGTTGCGCGGGTTTCATGCGACCCAAGTCGCGTGGAACTCGCATTCAGTTCACTTTGCGATTCTCGATTTGTTTTTCGATCTCTATTGTAACCCTTTCTATATTTGCCGTTTTCCCTTTGCCTCTTTTTCCGTTGCCAAATTCCGAGTCTCTTGCGAGCTCGTTTTTCTCTTCGATCCCATTTTCCTTTTTCCCAATTATTATTAAAATTTCTTATTAATGCTCGAATTCTCCCTGTATCAGTAAGACTCTCTTGGTCCTTGTCTCACTTTTACCGGTAAGATTCTTGGTCCTTACCATATTCATCCTATAAGAAATGTGACTTAGGGGCTGTTTGTTTACCTCTTAATGGTTCAATTAAGAGACAACCTCTGAATCGTTAAGAGGTAAATCTTGTTTAGCAAAAAAAAGGGCTTCCTCTTAATGGTTCCAAAATCCTCTTAATGATTTTGTATCCTGACCCTTCCTTAACCATTAAGAGCCCTAATTTCATTATGAATAATTAGCAAACAACCATATTTCATTTTACACTATATCATAAAAATCTCTTAATCATTCAAACCACTTAATCATTCTGCACTAAACCATTCAGCAACTGCCAAACAACTCCTTAGTAAGTGCTCATCCAGATAAGCGTTTGGTAAACGACCGCTAAATTATGATAACAACTACTCCAAAAATCAAAAGTTAGAGAAGAAATCTGATCTACAAACATAACTGCTACTTTTAAAGTGACGTATAATGATGATAGCGACAATAATATTCAAGGTATTAACGATTAAGAACCTACTCCATCTTTGGAAAATATAATTCACCATTTTGAAAAGTTCCACGAATCAATTCTTATAATCATTTTAGATTTTATAGGTACTTTCACATCAAAATCAAAATCTTATTGAAAAATATTGATGTAAAAAATTAGATAAAAAAAAAGAGAAAGATTAATTTTTATTTATTTATATTCAACTAAAAAAAACAGATTTAAAAAAAGTATTTTTATATGGGAGTAGAGGGACCATAAAATTAACCTTGGTATACTTTTTTTAGTTTTTAAGAACTTGACCTGATTCTGACATTAAATAGGGTGTAAATAACATTGCTCTTTTCTATATACCGAATGTTACAACATGATATCATATTATCGTCATATATACAAATTTTGTGTTTTTATTTTATTTAACCGTGTTTTGATGCACATAAAAAAGTTAAAACATTTTTTTTTTAAATGTCAAAACAATATTATAAAAAGTAAAGAAACAAATGAAAATACAATAAATGATTTTGTAAGTTGCTCAGCCAACCTGAAAAGAGAATCATAAAACAAAATAAAACCCAACCAAAAGACCACTCATATCCAAGTTCACTTAATACCATAATCAAATAGTCTTGAGAATTACTTTAGTGTTTCTATCCCGATTAAGAATTACGTGTTTAGAGGCAAGAAAACTGGTTTTGTGATCCATAGTTCTCATGGAATAGTTCCTTTTCCGGATTCTTCTTGAGATCCGTTCGAAGATGCGATCTTGAATTCCTACAAATAGTGCTTTAACGGGTAGAGATTTTTTCCCCTCTAAATAACGTTATTGCGATGATCCCATAACAAATAGCTAGTGGCCCAAATAGATGCCTCCCAAATTCGTGATAACCATGGCGAGAAGGTTACTTCTCTATGAATGGGAGGAAGTTCTGCTGTCGAGCTTCTCGGACCCACTGCTTCCCTAACAATTTAGAAGTAAGTTCCAAACCGATCTAGCCATCTTGCAATCTGTAAAGTAGTGATCAATTGTCTATGGTGTCTCTTCAGTAGGGGTGTTAAAAAAACCCCGAAAAACCGAAAAACGTCCATGTAGAACACAACACACGAATATATTTATCTTTCTTGGGAGGAGGTTAATCCAATTAGTTTCCGGATGAAGGTCGTCGTCTACGAGGCGTTTTTCTTTAACTGGGATCTTCAATTTTTTGACCGAGAAAATTCTGTTTTCATCCCACCACCATTTATATCTATGTTCAATAGTAGTGGTTAGTGGGACTACTTTCTTGTGGTAGTCATTGCAAATGAGCGAGTAGGGGGAGAAAACTAAAGAGGTAGCGAGACCGACCTTAATTGGAGGAATAAGTTGACTTTCTTTCATTTTGGTTATGGAAAGTGAAAGTTCTTTCGTTTAGTACGAGATCTCTTCACACCTCCCGATGCTTAATTACACCTCTCGCATATCAAAGTTCTGTTCAAAAACCTCGTCCGAGAACTTGTATAGAGAAGATTTTCCACGGCGCAACAGTTCTTCCTTACCAACTTAGCTTCCTGGCCTGTGCTGCTATTAGCATAACAACCGGTACACCGTAAGTTGGCCCAACCCAGTGCTTTCGTACTAGGGTTAGCTCCTCAGAGTTCTTTCTTTAACACCAACGCAAAAAAAAAATCATTTAAAACCTGACACGTTAGTGTTCTATTCTAATCCCATATATACCCATACCCAAATCCACCTTTGCCCTCCTCTCCTTTTTCAAGTTGAAAACCTTGTAAATTGATCATGTAAACAACAATTCCCTACCCAATTGTCTAACCAAAATGAGATTGAATCTAATTCCCAACCAAAGTGACGATAAAACAATTTCACAATTATTATCAAAATGTAACCTTTTTTTTTGGAAACTTTGTACATTTAAAAATTGATTTTTATTAAGTATGAAACGATTAGAAATTTAAAATAAAAACCAAATTTGTGTGCAAGTTATACATCGATCACGAATAAATTAAGTAGGTGGTGTTTATTTATTTATTTTGTAAATATATCCATCTCGTTACCTCATAAATTAAATTAATTATTTTTAAAATATAACCAAAAATGGATAATTGGTGGAATATTCCAAGATTTTATGTGAATGTTTGGTACAACTCATTATCAATTAAACATGACATTTCATCTGTAATATCAACAATCAATAAAAATTTTGATCCATGTTTTAAAGTTACATCAACACAACACAGTAGAAAATATAGAAATCCGTCACATTCACTTGTCAAAACCGATCGAATATAAGATTAATAGTGTCTTTCTTTCGTAATTTTGCCGTTATCCGTCGTTTATTCGTCTTCAAGTTTGCTGCCAGCAACGTCCACGACAAACCGGTATCTGACGTCATTCTTAGCCAGCCTTTCCATCGCGGTGTTGACGTAGTCCATCTTCACCACTTCAATCGTGGATCTCACCCCTTTTTCCTTGCAGAATTCGAGCATCTCTTGAGTCTCCTTCATGCTACCGATGAAGGTTCCCGTGATCATTTTTCTCCCTTTTCAAAAAACAAACGATAAAAGTCAGAACCAATCGGAAAAGGAAGGGTAATAAGTTTAGAATATGTAGAACCCTTTACAGACTTCTTATAGAAGAATAGAAGGTTCCTCTTTCATTCTTTCTTTCTTTCTTTCTTTTCTCTCTCTCTCTCTCTCTCTCTCTCTCTCTCTCTCTCTATATATATATATATATATATATATATATACATATATATATATATATAGGGGTAGTTTCATTTACAAATCATCCTAATTTTGCAAACTGTCGATTTCATTGATTAAGTTAATGAAATTGTTTCATTAAATTGTTTAATTTGATAAAATTGTTTCATATAATTCACTACTAAAATAAATCGCATTACCGACGACTGAAACAGTCGGTAAACCGTCGGAAAAAGGCTTTAGCGGCGGTTTTGTGACCGGAATGATCGTTGGTAAAAAGCTGGTCGGTAATATTCAGCGACGGTTTTCCGACGACAACTACCGACAGCTTACCGATGGTTCCAGTTACCGACGTTTTTTCGACAGTATTTACTTATTAAAAATAAATATAAAATGAAATGAAAAAAACAACCGTCGGTAAGCTGTCGGTATTTCACTAATTTTTCTGACAGTTTTCCGACTACTTATTAAAAATAAATTAAAAATAAATTAAAAATAAAATTAAAAAGATACCGTTGGTAGGCCGTCGGTAAATACCGACTGATTTTTGACGTCGGTAATTGTCGTCGGTATTTCACATTTTTCTAGTAGTAATTATTTTCTTGATGAAATTATTTCATATATTTATGTTTTTTATGTAAAAATGAAAAAGTTTTATCAGAATGGTTAAATACATGAAACAATTCACCAGAAGAATAAAATACATGAAACAATTTTATTTTTACGTAAAAAAACACAAATATATAAAACAATTTTATTAAGAAAAGAATTAGATGAAACAATTTCATCAAATTAAACAATTTCATTAATTTAACCAATAAAATCGACGGTTTGTACGGTTTGCAAAATTAGAGTGGTGTTTTGAGTCTTTAGATGTGGTAGAGTCTAACTCTGATACAATGATAGAATATTTGAAACTCTTTTGAATCTCTCTCTAAAAAGAACCGAGAGAGAAAAAAAGTTTCGTACATATGTTTGATCATGGTTTATTATCTAAACCAATGCGAACAAATAATAAAAATGAGAGGCTCACCGAGCATGAGGAGAGGGGAGACAAATTGCAACGGGACATTGATGACGCCCAATATGATCAATTTCCCGTCAAGTTTGAGCAACGAGAGGCTAGGTTCGAGAGGGTGGTGCGCAGGTACGGTGTCAATAATATAGTCAAAAGAATCAGCCAACTCTTGCATACGATCAACATCGGAGCTGACGAGATAATCATCAGCTCCAAGGACATCCATGGCCTCCTCTTTCTTCTTATCAGAAGAGGAGATAACAGTCACGTGATGTCCCATAGCTTTAGCTATCAAAACACCCATGTGTCCAACTCCACCAAGCCCAAGTATGCCTCCTTTTAGCCCACTCCCTTTTAACCCAAAATGGTTCAATGGGCTGTACACCGTCACCCCGGCGCATAGTAGCGGCGCCACCTGCTCCGGCGACATTCCCTCCGGTATCTTAACCACAAACCTATATATTTATATTTCAAAATTAGAGAAATTAATTAAATTAGATTTGTATTTTGTTTTGGAAGAGTGTCTAGGCTATGCCTAGATTAATCCCAACAAATTATGATTACAAGAAATCGACCCTGATAAATTCAGTGGCCACAATTGTTGTATACGCCTAGATTCAAACCCTGGACAGATAAAATATTACACCACATCCAACATGGCCTTAATCATGGTTTTGTTTTTGTAATTTGTGAGTGTGGAAGAGAGAGAAATTACTTTTGGTGGACGACCATGGAGTTGGCGAAGCCACCTTGAGTGGGTTTCCCGTCGGTGTAGACGTCGTTATAGGACCATATTTTTTTGTTGCAGTATTGCTCGACCTCCGCCTTGCAAGGGCGGCAGGTGGCGCAGCAACCGACGAGACATCCAACGCCGACGCAATCCCCTACCTTGAATTTGGTCACCTCCGGTCCCACCTCCATCACCTCACCCACCACTTCATGTCTGCATCCACCAACAGTTAATAAATCATTAAATATATTACCCATTCTTATCTCCATTCTTCCAAAATTATAAACATCAATCATTCAAAATCCAAATTTCCTTGTTGATCTAGTGATTAATTCTGACCAAAATAATTTGTGACAACAATTTGATTTATCAAATAAAACTACATGTCAGAATCAGACTATATAGTTCAAAAACAAAAAAGGGACTAACCCAGGAACCATAGGGTAATTGGACATTCCGAGATCATTTTTGATCTGATGAAGATCAGTATGGCAAACTCCGCAGCATATCACCTTTATGAACACATCTTCTGCTCCTGTATTTCTGTTCCATAAACAAATAAAGTTTTAGTTATAGATATATATATATATATATATATATGTATTGTATGCATAGGTAGAAGAAGCAGAGGAGGTAGGTTGGTAGGGGAATTGATGGAAGGTACCGGAGAGTGAAGGTGTAGGGGGAAAGAACGCCGGAAGGATCTGTGGCGGCCCATCCTATTGTCTTCCTTTCTTCTTTCAAACTTCCCATTTCCTCCGATTATATCTCAGAAAGAGTCACCGGAATATTTGTATGTAGAGAGAGAAAGTGTAAGTGTGTGCTTATGAAGGCAGGGATGCATATATATATATATATACACACCAACTGGGAGAGAGAGAGAGGCCGTTCTCCTACCACCGTTTCCTTGTCTTAAGGTCAAACACGTCTTTTTCTTCTTTTAATTTTATTTGTTATTATATTTTTTAAAAACATGGAAATAAATAAAAAATTTATTTTATTATATTTTTAAAATTTGGAGGGTACAAAATAAATATTATGGTATTTAGTTAATTCCTATAGGTAAAAGATTTTTTTTAATAATAATATTTAACTTGAAATAAAATTGTGAATATCATCATAATTAATGGTTAAGTGCCACGTGTGAAACGTGGGTCCTACTATAGTAGTTGGTTAGTTTGAGTCCTCCCTTCCATTTCCAGCCAAGCGCATTTCTCCACGATAAATACAACAAAACCAATAAAAAATTATTTTCAATTTAAATAAAATCAACCTAATGTTTTATATAAGTTGTTTAATTAATAGTAACACGACTAGTTCCAATAACTTTAAAATAATTAGTGATGAGAATGATAAGTTTAATAAAATTAATTAATTTCAAGGTTATAAAAGTTAATTTTGGACAAAAGCATTTGTTTTATAATATCAATTAATAAAAAACAGTTTAATTTTTCTTATAATTATTTAGAATTTGTTTTTATAAATTATCTATAAAGAATATAACTTAATTTCATTTCAACTCGTACAAACCAAACAAATTAAAGATTTAAAATATTTCCAATTCTAAATTATTTTGATTTTGAATCTTTTCACGAAATTTAAATTCCTAAAAACTATTACGTAAAACTAAACGTCCCCTTAGAGTTAATCCATATGCATTTTATTTGTACACAAAAAGTTTATAATATTTTAATTTAATACATGATATTGAAGAAAAAAGAAAAAGCTTTCAACTTTATAATTGAATATCTTTTTTTTTATTTTTATTTATCTAGGCAAAGTTGAGAAAACTAGTAAAGCAAAATCAATACCATCAACCTCTTATGATAATAATGAATGAATGAATGAAAAATGAAAATGATAATTATCACATATTATTTATTTATTTATATCTAATAGCTATATTTGCTATTACCAATTTTTTTAATGACGAAAAAAAGAAACGAATAAAAGTACAATAATTGATTTTACAAGTGGTAGAGTTAACTCTAAAAAAGTTATCTCAAAACAAAACAATGTCCAACTAGAACCAAATAAAATGAACCAAGACACCCCTCGAATCCAAGTTCACCTAATACTGAAATCATGTAATCTTGAGAATTACCTCTAGCCTAATTAAGAATTACGTGTTTGGAGATGAGGAAGTTGGTTTTGTAATCCATAGTTCCCATAAAATAGTTCTTTTCGGATTCTTCTTGAGATCCATTCAAAGATGTGAGCTTGAGTTCCTGCACGTAGTACTTTAGCGGATAGATACTCTTTTATATATAAATAACGTTATTGTGATGATCCCATAACAGGTATCTAGTGGCCCAAATTAATGTCTGTCAAATTCGTGAGAACCATGTCGATAAGGATTCTATTCCATTAAGGCAAAAGATTTCAATTGTCAATCTTCTCGGACCACCACTACTTCCCCGCCAATTTAGAAACAAGTCCCAAACCGATCTAGCCATCTTGCAGTCCATAAAGTAGTGATTAGTTGTGGATTGTGTCTAGACCTATGCCTCTATTATCACATACCGGAAGACGTCCATGTAGGACACACCATACGAATATATTTATCTTTCTTGGGATGAGGTTGCTCCAAGCAGTTTGCGGATGAAGGCCGTCTACGAGGCGTTTTTCTTCAACTCGAATCTTCAATTTTTTGACCAATAAAATTCCATTGTCATCCAAACGCCACCACCATTTATCTCTACGTTCTACAGTAGGTTGGAAATTTTGAAGTTGTTAGTGTATATGCCTAAAAGTCAATCATCAGATGATTTTGTTTGGACATTGTGTCATGATACATTTATTAAATGAAAGGAACTGCCTAATTATTATGGTTATATATTATTCTGTGTTATATCCAAACTGTTAATCCTAGATGCAAGTGTATTAATCAATCAAATCACTCATGGTCATATGATTTTCATTAATCGATAACCTGAATAGGTTTACAGAGAGAATTGGAAGTATGCGTATAAACCTAATTAATGACCATTAACCTAAAAACCTAGGTTAACAAAACAATTTATACTTTAGAGATAAAATACATTTTGCACCCCTCTACTTCAATTTAACATATAAAACAAACCCTAACACAAACATATTGATAACCTTAGAATACCATATTCTAAAAATGTCCCTAGTCCATTATTAATTGGGGTTTAGGTTGAATTAATATGGTACGACTAGTAGGTGTAGGGATTCATATGGATATATAGAATCCACATATGGGTATAAGATACGATCTTCTGTACCCGACGTGACTCGCTATAAGAACGTTTCATTGGATGTCATATGAGTATCATAGACATTTCTCATGTGGTCATCGTACATATAGCTCTTTGACTTGAGATCATGGAGTTTGCTCCGTGTGCATGGGGTACTTTGATAACTGATTCTAATCATTTCGTAACTGGTGACAGAACGGTTGTTGGGTATATCACATATCACTTAGTAGTACCAGCATAGATCAAGATATGATTTGTTCCTCTTGGATAACAAGAATGATATCCGTGGGGGCCTCGATAAATAGTACTGAGAAAGTGCATGCATGCTCAGATAGTCAGTATAGGATATTGATATATGTCTTATCAGTATATTCCAGATTCGAGAAACTAAGGATCAAACATAACGAGGATGACATATCCATGTCTCGTGTTCTATCTGGATATCGAGGACAAAGAGACATGAATATGTATATTGATAATGATCACATAATTTGCTGATTAGCTAAATCACTAAACTTTATCATTTGGGTAATGATGATATATTGCTAGATGTCGCTCTTCATTTATAATTATAAATAGAATTTATAATTATTGCCAACGTGATAAAGTCCCAATGGATCACACACATAAAATGTATATCTGAATAAGGAGAATAAATAATTAAAACATTCAATCTGATTCTATCTCATTGAATCATATTATAGCTAGCTTATTTTGACAAGTTTGGGATATGATTGACATGTAGTGACTTCTCAATATAATTGTGTAAACGATAAGCAAGCCTTTAAAATATATGAGATCTTCTAAAGACTTGTGACCTATAATACTTTATTATAGGTTATCATAATTACACTTATATAAATAGAAACCATTGTGAGACAATGGTGCATGTGAAGGGAAAATTGCAAAATTATTCATCAGATCAATTCTTTCTCTCTCCCTCCCTCCCTCTCTCTCTCTCTCTCTCTCTATATATATATATATATATATATATATATATATATATATATATATATCCCACAAGCTTCTCTTCCTTTCATCCAAAAGAGTGGGAGGCCATATCTAGCATTCGGGACGGAAAATAATATCCTCTTTTGGCGTTGGATGTCATCTGGATTCAACACATTTGTATGGATAACGTGGAAGCAACGAGATGAGTTCGTTTCTTGGATTCATATAGGACATCAAAGGTTACTGCTGTTTTTAGTAAACTTTTGAAACACACATCCTACTCCGTTTCAAATGGATTCTTGGAGGAATACGGTTATTTTCTGCTGAGTTTATGGCTCCTGACAGAAGCAAGGTAGCCAATTCTGAAAATCACCTATGGCCCGACCTTCATCGATTCTCCATCCAATGACCTATATCCCTCACTTTTCCCTCCTTTCCTTTTCCAAATTCAAAACTCCAAATCGAGCGTTGGTTGTCCCGAAGCAAAATAGCGAAAGATAAGGATAAACCAATCTTACAATATCTTAAATCACCTGACACGACACAGGGGTATACTTTTCAGGTATGTTGAATACGTCAATACAATATTGGGCATTTTAAGAAAGCTCATATCTGTTTTTACCTTAACCTTGATTATTAAAATAAAGTCATTGAAGATCGAACTAACAACTAAAACACCATGTTGCGTTCCATTAACCAGGAACACTTTCAGAGAGGATTTTGCCTTGACCCTGCCTCACGGAATTTCTCTCTATTCTAATGAGCCCTAGTCTGTCACGTAGTGCAACTCATGTAGTATGAAGTTATGTGCAATAAATACTCA
Source organism: Arctium minus (assembly GCA_954870635.1). Taxonomy (NCBI): domain Eukaryota; kingdom Viridiplantae; phylum Streptophyta; class Magnoliopsida; order Asterales; family Asteraceae; genus Arctium; species Arctium minus. The sequence continues at coordinate 34,990,044 of OX941080.1, read as the reverse complement.
AGATATATCTGTATGATAGTAATTGAATGACGCACACTTGTATACAAAAGTGATATCAGATGGGAATTAAGTAATAAGACAAGGAATAACAGTAAGATCAGTTTACAAGAGTCACACCTTCCAAAAGATCAACTAAGTATTTATTGGGTTGTAATGGGGCTAAGGTTGCTGGCTTAGAAACGAAGATCCAATAGGAACAAAATCCTAGGTGTATCATTATACGAACAGTCTACTTGACAGTCTTCCTTTTTACTACCATTTATCTTCTCCATCCACCTATACACCTTTTTGGTATGTTGCTCAAGTCTGTTACCTCTCCTTCTTTTTCTTTGTATTCTTGGTCAAACTGGCCCTATAGTTTTTTTCTCTGAGTAAACATTGGCCCAACTTTTTTATTTTTTTATTGCATGCAACTATGGTATGACCCAATTGGGTTTATCTTTTCACATTTATTCCCTATCTATTCCATTTATGTTCTTTCCTTATCCTGCTTACTTGCTGACCATGTTCATATTGTGATACACTATAGGATAAGGGCTAGCTAGTATTTAGGCTAAGGTTAATCTTGGGTACTGAAATGAGATTTGAGTAAGTGATTGGATGCAAAGTGGTTTAGGATGCACACAATTAAGCAAGGGAAATGATAACTGAATTTTAAGAATTCTACACATAATGTTGCATAGAATAATTTCTTGAGGTCCATACAATTTGTAAACCGAAAAGTACTACATATCCGAATGGTCGTCTTTACTACTTAATGAAAGACAATAGTGAGATCATCCTATCATCAAATTTGAAGAACATAATCATGTATAGGACTAGTATATAATTACAACCTTTAGAAGAAAATTGGTCGTGAATCTAATGGCTCAAAACAATTCTCTCAAGTGGTCTTTACTAATGTCTCATAATTGTGTTTCTGGCTAGTTTCACTCAACACTATATCTCTGTTGAAAGATTCTCAAAACAATGCAAATTTAAAACCAACTTGACTTTGGTATCACATATATCTTGCTCGTGTGCGCGTGTGATATATAAACATGAATATTGACATTAGTGGACCTAATCAATGTACCCATGTGTGCAACCCCAAACTTTACTAACACATTGTCCCCAATGTAGGGCTGGCAACAGGTAAGGTATGGGTAGGGTAATGGTTAACCCGTTATCCAATCCATTTAAAATAGCGGGTAACGAAGCGAGTTATTATCCATCTCATAAAACTATTATCCATATCCTACCATACCCATTAAAAGTAGCGGGTAACAAAACAGATAACGCATAAATGGTAAAACAAAATTTCATTTTGAACTACAATTGATATTGTTAACCTCAAACATATAAGTAAAACATAAGTTCATAAATATAGTTATTATTTCATATCTAATGTGTTCTAGTATATATATATTTTATTACTCTAAATATAATCATAGTATAATATTTTAAAAACAATATAAAAATTGTAAGACTAACACTTCTCGTTGTATTTATTTTCCTAAACCCATCTTGTTTATCATTTAATCATCATGAAATCTTTTACTCGATAAATATAAAAATTAAATTAAAGTACACGTTAATATACGACAACATTATACAAAAGTATTAATAATTAAGTTAATATAATTATGTATATATACACTAATATTTAATTTTATATAATTATACATACATACAAGAGAAGATTTAGTACAATCATCTGACAAACATGAAATAAAGGACATAGAAATAACAAAACACAAGAATCAAGAGAAGAATAAGCTCTGTAGATCCCAGTACAGTGCAATCATGAACAATAATATCAATGAAGAACAATAATATTGCCACAACCTCTAGTCATATGATTAACATTCAATAAAGGCTTAGGTTTACAGAGAGAATATCTGATAAGCAAAGTAAACCTATTGACTAGAGAATTATGAATGAGATCTAGACTTCTAAACAGAATTATGAGCTAAACTAGCCCTTATATATGATACGCATAAGCTTGATGGGCTTTATGGGCTTTGGGCCCAACTAACAATCAACTATCAAAGAATTACAATTTACCCCCTTATAAATGCTTTAATCAACTTTCAACGCACAGGACTTTCAGTCCTAACAATCTCCCCCTAAAGTTGAATAAGGCATTTATCTTCTTGAAATCTTCATGCCTTGATCTTCTTTCCCTCTTGAATCTTTGAAAAACTTTGGTGTTGCGTGTCTTCATGTCTTTTCAAACTCCCCCTTGAATAAAGCTCTTGGTCTTCATATTTCAACTTTGTAACCAGATTCAATTTACAATAGCCTCGACTGAACGCACTATCAAGCAGCTTTCAACTGTAGAAACTCAACACATCGGATCAACACACAAGAAAGATAATGTGCGAGTTACGTGACATTCCACAGTGCAACTTCAGTTTAAAACAAAGAATCTGTCTTTGAACAGCGAGTTGAATAGACTTTCAGCTTAAGAACTTGTTTCAATCAGCTCGTAGGAGGAAATGACTTGTCGCAGACACCATATGATACGGGATAGAAGAACCAATAAAATCTTTTCTGCCTTAATAAAATCTTCTTTTCAACCTCGGATTTAAGATTTGACTTTGAAATTGAACTTTGTAAATCTCTACCCCTTTTTGATGATTGTGAACATCATGACCATCAAAACTCTTCAAGTTCAACACATTCTTTGATCTCCTCCTTTGTGATGAACTAACAATCTCCCCTTTATGATAATTTGATATTCTCCGCCCTTTGATCTGAGTATCCGTCAATTCATGAAATGTATATATCTGAATCTTTTCAAATTCAGATATAATAGGAATTGTAAACCTGAATCCACAAATGATACAGTTAGTATGCCTGTAAGTAGCATGGAGCCACTTTGTACAACGGATGTACTTTGGAAAGGAGCTTTTGTGATATTCACTCCCCAGGGATTCCATTCAATCATCGAAAAACCACAAAGAAATTTTCTATGAATGTTATGACAAGAAAACTCATTTCTTGTGTGTACGTGCAAGTGTAGAATGATTGAAGCTACTTAGCTTTCTCAGGCTAAAAAATGTGTAAACTGTTGAGACAGCAATAAATATTACACGGACTCAATGTGCATGAAAAAGGTGCGAAGGTGGGGCAACTTTCCTTCTTTTGCAATATCTAAATCTTCCGAGTGAAGACTAAATAGCAGATATGTTGCGTCCCCAAAGAAAATGAAACATTTCTTTGTTAAGAAAGAAACCAGTGGTTGGTGGGGGTAAAAACAAGAGTTGGCATGGGCTCACTGCCTGTTTCAATGACGGTCACCAAAGAATGTGAACCAATCAGTAGATGTGGCTGCCCGACTCAAAAAGTGTTTGGTGCAGAGTTTTCATATTCTTTTAACTCTGTACTCACACCCTCTCTCTTTTTGTCATTAAAGCTCACTTCTAACCAAACTCTCATTTACATGTTACCACTCAGCACAATGAGAAAAACTCAACCGGATGAGTTATCTCCCCCACTCTTTGATTTAATACCCCTCACCCCTCAATCACTCAAGGATAACTTCCGGGGTAGGAAACACTGGTTAATGTGAATCCATGGAAGTTCTAGTTAAGTTCTCACACAAATCCCATGAAAGTCCTAAAAAGAATAGTTGCTCAACAGTTTAACTTATACAATTAAGCACAAAATGTATGATAACACTGTCAAAATGTATGCTCATAAGATTTGAGCAATTGAACTTTGAAGATTTCTCAAAACAAATTTATTGAATGAAAGAAATGAAATCAAAAGAATTGTTTTGAGAATCTGACAATGTATCAATTAGATCAAATGAAATGGTTAGGGTATCAAAGAATTGGATATTTTGTTTATATGAACGAATATAAACAATTTTGCAATGAAAGCACAAGATTAGAAATTATGATTGATGCTCAACAACATTGAATTTCAAACGGGGGTATTACCATCGAAAAATTGGTTCGTTATGAGACATGGTGTTGATCCCAATAATGATGTTCTTAACTTGATTTGACCTTTCACTACACACAGATTAATTAAATAGAGTGCGAAAGCGTTTATATAGTGTATGAAAAGTAGAACATGCAAAGGTAGTAGACACACAATGTAATCAATAAACAGAATAGTAAAGTATTGCAAGAAGTTACTCAAAAATTGTTTCATTGATTACTGAAGAACACCAAGAACACACACAAGTGTGTGCAAAATGCTTAGGGAAAATACAAATCTCTAATTCAGACTGTGTGTGCTCGCATACATAAAACTCAAATGTGGTGCTCCCATAATATACAAGAAGGATGCACCCCTTAGTACAAGACAATGGCTGACATCCTATAAATGGAGTGCCACCTGGAAAGTAAAACCATCGTGCACCGCTCCAAGGTGATCTGGAAATCTTCGTACAACAGGCATCACGTGATTTGCATGTGATCTTGTCTTGAACTGAGTTTGCACATCTTCGAACTGCCTCTAGAGGTTAGCCATCACAGAGGCTCTGTAAGTGATCACAGAGGCTATGTGATCTGATGATCATTATCAGGTGTTGTGTCCTCTGGTAGAGTGTCGACAGATGTCTTCTGAGACTTTAACTTCTGCGGTGTACTTGGATGTTCTGTGATAGACTTCTGCGGTTCCTATACTTAGCCTATTTTTCAATACTTCTATACAATGTGATTGGAGCTAACAATCTCCCCTTAAGTATTGAAAAATAACGAAATGGAAATATGAGTTTGGCTTAGTTAGGAACACAAAGAGGTGAAAGGAACTCATTTGATTACAATAATGAAAATAAAATTGAAAATATAATTCTTCAGAGCCTATACTTTGGCGTCTGGAAAGTCATTTATTTTTCTTCCAAATCCTCCTTCCTTCTTCAGCTCTCTGTAAAAGAATACACACAAGTCCCTGAAGTTAATAGTCGCACGTATATTTTCCAGGAGGACATTTGCAGGTTTTGTGGGGACGAGTGTTGTTCCTCTGTGCTTGATGATGAGTTCTTGGATGAGCAACAGAGACCGAGTCGAGTACTTGTGGCTTTCAATCCCCATAAATAATTTCTTTTCACCTTTGGGATTTATGTACACAAAGCCAAAGTAAGGTGAGTTGATTATTGAGTTTGGAAGTATTGTGGCAGAGGGTGATAAACCGTCCTCTGGTGCAGGAAAGTTCACCTTTTTGACCCCGAGGTCAAGTGCCACATGAAAGTCCACCACGCTGTAGAAGAGTAACTTTTCCCTCATAATTCTTTTAATCATTTGGTGGGCTTCTTGGTACTCCCTCTTCCACCCGTACTTGTCTTATGTCCATTTGAGCAGCTCTGGGAGATCGTGGGGATGGAGAGTAGTTATATCTGCATCTGTGAATGTCCATATATTCCCATCCTCTCTCTTCACAGCATACGCGCAGAACCAGAAGTTTTTGCATTTTGTGTGGCTCAGCTTGATTGACAGAACCTCTGCGATTTTGAACATAGAGAAGACTTGGTCCCTTGGTTTGGATTTATCTTTGTAGAATCTCCCTCCTCTCCTCTGAGATGATTTCCTCTGAGAGCTTGACCAAAGGCTGATCATGGACCCTGCGACTATAGAGGTACTTGTAGACGTCTTCTTCTATGATCTTCTTTTGAGGAATGGGGAAGGGTCTTCTCAAGCTCTCGAAGCCTTGTATTACCTCTGCAACTCTGTCCTTTGATGATTTTTCAATAGGGTCAAGGATGGGGAGTTCAGAGAGGGGTTGCAAGTCAAATGCCCAGTCTTCTTCTTTAGGTTTTATACCTCTCAGAACCTCACTATTGATGGCATCCATGGAGCGTTGGAGGAGCTTCTCTATGCTAGGAGGTGCCTTCTTCTTCAGAGGTTCTGTGGCTATAACTTTGCCTTTGTCTTTCAGGATGGGTGGTGCTTTCATTTGGATTTTTGGGATTTGGATTGTGGGAGATAATAAAGCTGCAGAGGCCTGTTTTTGATCCGGCATCTGTGGTACATGCTCTGAGCTTGTAGGGACTTGGTTCAGGGGTTGAGATGAGATAGTCACTTTTGATGGCATGATCTCCCCCTCATGAGGACCAGAGGCATCAGGATCCTGGTCCTCATGCCTAGCCCTCTTCTGCGATGCCTCCGCTTGGCAAGTCGCAAGTGCCTTCCTTTTTCTTCTCTTGCAGAGATGATCGTCAACATTCCTGGAGATCTTCTTCAGAACATCCTCTGTAGCCAACGATAGTCTGTTTACTTCCAGATCAGACTTGAACCTAATCGTGGCTACAGTCTTCTTCAGATCTTCTGCTATTTTCTTTCCTTGTTGAGAAATGTCAGATCCAATGAGGTTGAGGTTGCTTAGAACCATTCTCCCCATTGTTTCTAATTCCTTCTTGATTGCTAAGGTAGAGACGTCAGTGGCAGAGGTTGATGGTAGGGGTGTAGAAGTGGACGCCTGTGGTTGGAAAGGCACAATAACACTGCGAGTTATGTACTTTATTTCGTCTCGAAGCTTGGTCAGGTCATCCACCCCTGACTGAACAACTTTGGCTACAAACGTACCCATTTCCTCCATGCATATATCCCCCAGAACTTTAACTGCATAAGTCTGGATGTTGATCGATCGTCCGCATTCCTGAAGGTCTGCTCAAGTTACAGAGTTCTCTGTCAGCTTCTTGATCTCTATAGTATGTTGTAATGAAGACTGATGAAGAGCTTTCAGAGCCTCTGTTTTTGCTTGGATAGCCTCTTCAAGGATGTTGGAGTTGGCTTGGGACTCCTTTGTGACGAAGGTGTCCGAGGTGACCTCTAGAACAACACATGTTCCAGATTTAGCCAACGAGTATTTGGCACCTTCAGAGCCTGTTATGAGGTTAATCTTGGAAGGATTTCCTTCCAATCCTCGATGTTCCACAGAGGAATCATCTATGGAAGTTCTGACAGTAGGCTTCTTGAGGAAGGGTTCAGAGGCTTCCCCAAGGTTCCTAGTGATTAAGTTTTGTGGTTGTTCTAGAACCACAGAACTGGTGTGATCTCTCACTGCCATCTCTGAAGTAGTTTGGTGGTCACTCGTGTGCGTGACAGAGGTAACAAATGCCTCTGTGTGTGGAGGAGTTGTGTCCTGGGGCGAATGGACATGAAAAACAACACTCTCACCCTTTTGAGAGGGTGAGGTGGATTTGGTTTCCACGGAAGGTGGTACAGAGGATGAAGGGATATACTCTGTCCGGATGGCTTGGGTAGGGATCGGACTGTGCAGTCCTTCTTCAATACCTTTCTGCACTAGAACTGCAGAGGTAGTGATCTGGGTTGCACGGGGAGTTGGTTTTGGTTGTGTGCCCAAGGCATCTTTTATACCTCTCTCCTCCTTCGATTTTTTATCCTCTCCTTCCTCTTCTTCACTCTGTGACTTTCCTGTCACATCCTCCATCTCTATATTCACGGTTTCACCTAGGTCCCCCGAGTACCTAAGAATGACCTCTCTTGCTATGTCAGAGGCTATTTTTAGTGGGCTCTGAGGTCTATACTCAGGGGATTCTTCAAAGATTAGGGCTCTTTTTGTCTTCTGCAGAGGTTTTTCGCTCCCCTCTGCAGGTTCAGTTCTAGCACTGAGAGCCTCTATCTTAGCTTCAGCAGATCGTTCCTTCTCTACAAGCGTTCTCAGTCTTCGCCTTTTCTTTTTCTCAGAGGATTTGACCTCTGTAGTCTCTTCTGCGTTTTTTTCTTTTGGAACTGCTTCTGCGGTCCGCTTTTTCTTTGATTTCTTCTTCTTAGAGGACTTTGGAACCTCTACGTCTTCGGTTCTCTTTTTCTTACTTTTCCTTTTCTCCTTTTTCTCACTACCCTCCCCTCTAACTAATGCTCTCTCTCTCTCTCACTCACTTGAGCCTCTGCAGCTTCAACTTATGTCACCTTTTCTCCCTCATCTCTAAGGTAAATCACTACATCACCTACTTGGAACCCTACGCGAGGAGGGGTTGTAGGACTCGGTTCAGGAGTCCTGTGCCCTCGTATGTAATCCCTAGTACCCTCTTCACTACCCAGATAGGTCAACATCTTTGTTGACAGAGGTCTGGCAGATGGGTAACCGGTTTGGAGAGTGGTGGGTTTGTGGGACTTCATTTCGTGTAGTTTGATTGTCTTTCCCTCTGCAGGCAGCTTGTCCTCCCCTATCAAATCATCACCCAGTAGCAAGCCTAGGAATCGTCCAAAAACAATGTTTTTGGGCTATGTGCCCCTATCTTGGTCTTTCTGTTTGGTTATGACGACATTCTTGATCTCCCTGAATATAAGCCCTGCATAGTCCAGTGGGAGATCATAGTAGATCCCATACATGATGGCTAAAATCGTGTGGCTAGACTGGTCTGAGCTTCCTACCTTTGACGTTAGGCATCGGTTCAGGATTGAGAAGAGCACGTTCCACAGAGGGGGTAGGTTTTGTCTTCTGAATTTTGTACGTTTGTTAATTGGAACTGCATATCCAATGAACTTCAGAAACTCTAGTATTTCTTCCTCTGTGGGCTCCTCTGAGAATTTTCGCAGATTGAGGTCTGCCTTAGTGGGGAGTTCAAAAACCTCAGATAATTTTCTTCGGTTGATGCCTAAGTCCAGGATCTTTGTTGTCGATGGATGGGTGGCATAGCCAATGATACAATGACCATATTTCTCCATCTTGGCATGACGAGCACTCAACCAGAACTGCTGAATATAAGATTCAAGGATGTCGTTTTGTTTCAGGGTTAGGGCTTTGACCAGAAAGTAGTTCGTGAGGATATTGATCAGGGGAGTGGCTTCAGCAGGGAATCCAGAAGGGTTCAAGGTGACGAAATGGTTGTTTGGCTTGTTGTTCATTTTAGTTAAGTGATAGTCATGTCGAGTGAAAGAGAGCATTCTGCTTGTAAGAACCTATTCTTGTCCAATGGAAGTTGAATTAGCTTTGTGAGTTGTGGATTGGTGGGACTTGTTGGAGTTCTTGGATCCATTAGAGTTCTTTGAAGAGCTTGAGTGGGAGGCCATTGCAGAGAAAATAAAGAGTTATTTGCGAAGGGATTCTTGAGAGCAAAATTGCAGGTAAAAAATAAAAAGAGGGTGTAGAGGTGTTTATATACTGAGAAGGGAGGGGGGGGGGGCAGAAAGAATTAGCGGTAAAAGATAAAAAATTGAAATTCGTAATGAGTGCTAACGGATAAGTAGCCGTTTTCAAAAGCGACGGTACATATACGAACCAATAGGAATGTGCCATGTCAGGATAGGCGGTGCACGATCGAGAACGTGCGCCTCCCTCTATTCTCACGCACGTGACAGTTACTATTCCCACATGACAGTGCTTTTGGTAAATAACCCGCACATAATGACCATGGTAAATAAATATTGAAGTTAAAATTTGGCAGAAGCTCTGTGGGACAAGAGCTTCTGAGGTCATTAGGAGGTTTCAGGATACTTAAGATGACCAAGACTTTCGAAAGAGCATACGAGATGATCAAATACAAATTCAATTTAGTGAGTAATGGATGAAAGACCCCTTTGTGAGGTACAGAGGCTCTGTGAAGGGTCACAGAGGCTCTGTGGAGGACCTCAGAGGCTCTGAGATCCAAAACTTCTAATTTAAGAAATAAGCTGAATTGGGGATCACTTGATAGCTGTTAAAGCATTTTTCAGGGGCATAGCGACATGTTTGACAAAATATGTCGAGCTCCCCCTTGAAGAGTCAAGGTCCTTTATCTCAGCTCCCCCTTGATCTGTGCTTGGGTTTTAAAAATGGACGATTTAAGCAAGACACAGAGCAAGAAGGCTATTTTGAAAAAGGCTCTAAGAGAATGTACAAAAAATATTAACATGGATACAATATGAACTTACAGAGGCTCTGTGCAAGGGTACAGAGGCTCTGTGAATCAACTCATATTAAGCATGCCAATTTTGCCAACAAGAAAAGTGAACCTTTTCTCGTCTAATGCCTTCGTGAAAAGGTCGGCAAGCTGGTAATCTATGGGGACAAAGTACATTTCTATTGTCCCATGCTCCACATGATGTTTCAGAAAGTGGTACCTGATATCGATATGCTTCGTTTTAGAGTGCTGAACTGGATTGGCAGAGATCGCAATGGCGGTTTTTGAGTCACAGAGGATGGGGATTTTCTCGATGTCAAATCCATAGTCTCTGAGTTGGGTTCTCATCCACAGAACTTGAGAACAACAACTAGCAGAAGCAACGTATTCCGCTTCTGCCGTGGATGTCGAGACACAATTCTGCTTCTTCGAAGTCCAACTTACTAGTTTCGCTCAAAGGAATTGACAACTCCTAGAGGTACTTTTTCTGTCTAGCTTGCATCCTCCGTAATCTGAATCTGTGTACGCCACTAAAGCAAAGCCAAAGTTCTCTGGATACCAGAGGCCAAGAAACTTGGTCCCTTTTAGGTATCTGAAGATCCTCTTGACAGCATGAAGATGAGATTCTTTGGGGTTAGCTTGAAATCTTGCACAGAGGCATATGGCGAACATTATATCGGGTCGACTCGCGGTTAAGTACAATAGAGATCCTATCATACCTCTGTAGAGTTTACACTCCACAGACTTGCCCTCTGGGTCTGCATGAAGCTTTGATCCAGTGGCCATAAGGCTTTTCATTGATGAAGAGTCAGAGAGCTTGTATTTTTCAAGTATGTCGGAAACATATTTAGATTGGTTTTTAAAGATGCCCTCTTTGGTTTGTTTGACTTGTAATCCTAAGAAGAAGGTAAGTTCTCCCATCATGCTCATCTCAAACTCACTCTTCATCAAAGACTCAAACTTTTTGCAATAAGATTCATTTGTAGACCCAAAGATAATATCATCAACATAAATCTGTACAAGTAGGATCTCACCTTTTCTCTTTTTATAGAATAAATTTGTATCAGTTGTACCTCTTTTGAAACCATTTGCAGGAAGGAAGTTTGAAAGTCTGTCGTACCATGCTCTGGAGGTTTGCTTGAGTCCGTATAGAGCCTTGTCCAAAAAATATACATGATTTGGGTACTTGGAACTTTCAAACCCTGGTGGCTGCTGGACGTATACTTCTTCTTGAATTTGACCATTCAGAAAGGTCGACTTAACATCCATTTGAAACACTTTGAAACCTCTGTGGGCTGCGAAGGCAAGAAATATTCTTATTGCTTCGAGCCTAGCCACAGGGGCAAACGTTTCTTCGTAGTCAATCCCTTCTTCTTGGTAGTATCCCTTGGCCACCAGCCTTGCTTTGTTTCTGATCACCACGCCATCCTCGTCCTTTTTGTTCCTAAAGACCCATTTGGTCCCTATTGCGGTTTTGCCTTTCGGCAAAGGCACTAGGGTCCACACTTCGTTTCTTTCAAACTACAGAAGCTCATCTTGCATAGCCTCTACCCAGTTTGGGTCTTAAAGATCTTCAGAGATCTTTTTGGGCTCGATGATACTTACAAAATTTGTATAGTAACAAAAATTTGTGGTACTGGATCGAGTTTGGACCTTGTCAGATGGGTCACGAATAATTTGGCTCTGTGGGTGACTTCTGGTCCACTTGGTCATTCGAGGTAGGTGATCATTTGAACCTTCTTGGAATACTTCTGGAGCATGTTCATTTTCTTGAACCTGATCTTCCTCTATGGGAGGGAGATCATTTGTACTTATCACTGGACTTTGGTCATTCTGAGTCGATGTCATGAGCTCTGTCGTGCCTTGTTCAGAGTTCTCCGATTGCTCTGGTGTTGACCCTTCAGATATGTTTTGAAGTTGACCATGTTCTTGATTGAGTGTGGAGCCTTGGTCAATGTTACCCTCTGAGTGCTCCCCCTCGACATTTTCACCTGTGAAAGTGTTGGAAGAGGGTGAAGTATTGCTAGGACCAGACAAGGATGTACCTGATTGGTCTGCAGAGGTTTCAACTCCAGAGGCTCTGTGGTCATCCTCTGAGGGTCCATCATCATTGAACATCTCTTAAAATAGATAATGAAGTTAATTTGTTCTTAATGAGTCACCAGTTTCCTTATCTTGGAGCTTGAGTCCTGAGCTGATTTGCTCAGAAGTCACCTGAAACGAGTCATCAAATGAAACTTTAATACTCTCAAGTATATGTTTTGATTTAAGCACATAGACTCGATAAGCCTTTGAGTTTGATGAGTAGCCGACAAATTTGGCCTCATCAGCTTTGGGACTGAATTTCCCTATTTGCTCTCTGTCGTTCAACACAAAGCATCTGCAGCCGAAGACATGGAAGTACTTGATGTTTGGCTTTCTTTGATTGAGTAGGTGGTAAGGGGTCTTTTCATGTTTTTTCACCACCAACGATCGATTTTGGGTGAAGCATGCCATTGAGATGGCTTCTGCCCAAAAGGAAATTGGAATTCCTGAGGCAGTGAGCATAGTTCTTGCGACTTCCACAAGCGTTCGGTTCTTGCGTTCAACAACACCGTTTTGTTGTGGAGTCCTTGCAGCAGAGAAGTTCTGTGAGATTCCCTCTGTCGTGATATAGGCCTCGATTGTCGAGTTCTTGAACTCTGTCCCATTGTCACTTCGAACTCTCTGTACCCTGCAATCATAAAGAACTTGTATCCTCTTAAGGAGATTGATTAGTACCTCAGGAACATCTGATTTCTTTTGAACGAACTCTACCCAAGTATATCTTGAGAATTCATCTATGAGTACAAGGATGTACTTCTTGCCACCTAGACTCTGCACAGATATAGGACCACGAGGTCTACATGAAGCATCTGCAGAGGTCTGGTGCAAGACATGTCTGTTTTGGTCTTATGGGCCGCTCTTTTGAGTTTGCCCATTTCACATGCAGAGCATAGATGATCTCCGTTTAATTTGACATTTAATAGCCCCTTTACTAGGTCTAACCTCACAAGTTTATCTAAAGAATGAAAATTTAAGTGACAGAACCTGTTGTGCCAAAGCCAAGCTTCTTCGTTCTTACTTGAGACCAGACAGAGCTTTTTGTCTCTATTGATGGACTTGAAGTCCATGAGGTACAGGTCACCTCGTCTTTTGGCCCGTAGAAGCTCTGTGGTTGTGTCTTCTCTGAACAATGAGCAGTATGTCTTTTTGAACATTACATCGAGTCCATTATCACAGAGTTGGCTCACACTTAGAAGGTTGTGCTTAAGGCCATCCACATATGCAACTCTGTTGACATCGATGTCTCCGTTTGCAATGACTCCATAGCCTTTGATTTGTCCCTTCTTGTTGTCTCCGAAGATTACAGAACCACCTCCATATTTTTCTTTGTAGGCGGAGAGCAACCCTCTGTCGCTAGTCATGTGCCTTGAACACCCGGAGTCTAGGTACCCAATGGGCACACGCTGTCTGTTCTGTGGACAGATCAAGAAGATTTAGGTACCCATTTCCAAATGGGTCTAGTCTTGTTAGGAGTCTTAAAAGATTCCTTAACATCTTTGATTTTGGTTTTATCCTCTTTAATGGAGGTACCATTTTGTCCTTTCTCACCTTTGAATTTGGCATTCATTGGCTTTGGGTGAGATATAAGACAGGAGGGCCTAGAGAATTGTTGATTTAATGCATGCACTAGATCAAAACATTTTCAATGAGGAACCTTGGAAGCAAACTTCTTAAATATTTCATTGAAATTGTCAAAGGGGGGTACAGAGTAACTTTTACAACAACCCATTTTAGATTCGGGTTTCTTTTTACAGAAAACTTTGTCTAATCTAGGTTGCCTTTTGTCAAAAATTCCACTTGGATGGCTCTCTATGTGAACTCTCCCTCGACGACCTTCCCTTTGAGCTTTCACTGTCACAGAAGCGTTATTTTTGTTAATTTTGGGCCATTTTGCCTTCTGTTGCCAGGTGAGCTTTTCTTGAAAAGGTTTTGATGCAAAGACATGTTTTGGAACTTTGGGAGTTTGAGTGATCTTGATCTTTTCACTTTTCAATTTTTCAACCTCAAGAGAAGTCTTTACTTGAAGACACATGTCCAAGAAGTCAGGGCAGATTGGTATTCCTGTGGTTTTCCTTTTGGGAGCAATTATCCTGTTAAGGATGCCAGAGGGTAGTTTATTATCCTCTAGACCACTGATGACCTTGTCAAGTTCCACATAATTTGTCTCTGATTCGACAGAGGACTCAGATTCTGATTCAGAGTCTGTGTCAAGGAAGTCCCTCTGGAGATGCGTTCCTTTGTCCATACATAGTGTCCTTGGGATTGTTTAAATCTTTTGAAATGCAAGGAATAACCATAGGAACACTAAGACAATTTAGAAGATCTTGCTCAAAGATTTCTCTTATTTCAGAGGTTAGATCAGGATGGTTGAGAAAGTGATTTTCATAGGTTTATCTCAAGTCACTTTCCAAGAATCTTTTAAAAAGTTTTTCTTCCACAGAGGCGGGAACGAATTCTGGTGCATCAGAGGATAGTTCCTTTTCAGGGACCATCATGTACATAAAATCCATTTGAGTTTGGGTTTCTGGGTGACCAAATCTAAAGACTCCTATCTGTTTTTGAGACAGATATTTCTTTGGAATAGATTTTCTCTTTGATGAGAGTGCAGATGGTAAATCATTGTTTTCATACCATACATTTGCCATCTGTAGAGGTTTCCTCAGATGTGGTCCTTCAGAGGTTCTGCGCCTCTTAAATGTGAATAATAGGTTTGGAAGACTTGGTTTTAAAAATTGTCCAGGGCAGAAGATGTTTGATAAAGATTTGTTTCTTTTATTTCCTGTGTAAGGGTCAATATCCTCGAACCCTATTCCTCTTCTGCCGTTTTGGGTGTTGACTTTTTCATGGACCTTTTGAGCATCCTGATACCTCTTAATTAGGAGATCTCTATCGAAAAATCTTGATGAAGAACTTCTCTTTCTTTTTGGAAAAAGTTTTTCAAGGAAATGACATTTAATCGATCACTCTCACTGTTCTTTAGCTCCTTTATCTTGTCTTTCAAGGCTTGATCAAGTTTGGAAATCTTCTCTTTTAATCCTTTCTTTTCAATAATATGTTCAGAAACGAGAGTTTTTCTTTCTTGATAAAGTTTGTCCTTTTCTTGAGTGAGAAGCCTTGTTTCTCTCTCAAAGAAGGCCAATTTCTTCTCTAGTTCTGAGCACATGTTTTTGTAGGAAAGAAACTCATTTTGTATTGTAAGAAGTTTGTTCTCAGAGTCAGAATTAAAGGAGTTAGAAGTGGATACCTCACTCTTGTTGTCGGAAGAGTGGACTTCTGCCATTCCACAAAAGAGTGCATTGTTTTCCCCTTCATCAGAGGACTCATTAGTCTCAAGGTCTTGTTGTTCTGCCATTAGGGACCTCTGTGTGCTCTGTATGGATTCACTTGGTAGAGCCTTGAATGCAAAATACTCATTGATGCATAGAGCCCTGTTGTTCTTGAGGGTTTTAGCACCACGCTCAAGCTGTTTCTCCAACTCCAACCATAAGGCCTTCGATGTTTCACAGGAATCAAGGGATTGGAAGATATCATTTGGGATTGCCATAATGATTAATCTTTTGGATTTCTTTGCAAGTTCATGTTGTGCCTTTTCTTCTTCAGTCCATTCAATGACAGGTTTGGGATGCTGGTATTCAGGAACTTCAGGAGTGTTTGCAGTGGCAGGAACACGAGGAACGGTTGTCATTGGGATGAAAGGAGGATTGTGAAGAAACTGAACCAGACCAGGATCCACACCTTCGAGAAAGTGCACCATCCTGATCTTCCACTGAGGATATTCATCCCTTAGTAGAGTGGGAGGTTTTGATTGAGATCCTGCACTGAAATAGTTAACAGGGTTCGCCATTTTTTAAATGAAGAGTAAAACAGAGTATGAGGAGTTCTTTAGAGAAAGATAGGGAATGTGTCTAGCAGGGATGATTTTCTGGTATGAGAAAGGTGGCAACTAATAGACTGAGCTTTGAATCTGTCTTCAAAGAGTTAAACACACTTGCCTTTGAATCTATGTCAAACTAGTTGAAGTAGCTCCAAAAAACGGAGTATGTTTATGAGTGGAGATCAAGATGAAGAAACATACTTCAAACTACTACCTGGAGCGTGGGAATCAAGTATAGAATAGGATCCTTTGATATTGAGAATCAAAGTCTGCTCTGATACCAATTGTTGATGCCAATAATGATGTTCTTAACTTGATTTGACCTTTCACAACACACAAATTAATTAAATAGAGTGCGGAAGCGTTTATATAGTGTATGAAAGGTAGAACATGCAAAGGTAGTAGACACACAATGTAATCAATAAACAGAATAGTAAAGTATTGCAAGAAATTACTCAAAGAACTGTTTCATTGATTACTGAAGAACACCAAGAACACGCATAAGTGTGTGCAAAATGCTTAGGGAAAATACAAATCTCTAATTCAGACTGTGTGTGCTCGCATACATAAAACTCAAAGGTGGTGCTCCCATAATATACAAGAAGGATGCACCCCCTTAGTACAAGACAATGGCTGACATCCCATAAACGGAGTGCCACCTGGAAAGTAAAACCATCGTGCACCGCTCCAAGGTGATCTGGAAATCTTCGTACAGCAGGCATCACGTGAATTGCATGTGATCTTGTCTTGAACTGAGTTTGAACATCTTTGAACTGTCTCCAGAGGTTAGCCATCACAGAGGCTCTGTGATCTGATGATCATTATCAGGTGTTGTGTCCTCTGGTAGAGTGTCGACAGATGTCTTCTGAGACTTTAACTTCTGCGGTGTACTTGGATATTTTGTGATATACTTCTGCGGTTCCTATACTTAGCCTATTTTTCAATACTTCTATACAATGTGATTGGAGCTAACACATGGTAATAACAATTTCAAATAAAATACTGAACCGGTGTGTATGAATACTTGACAGTATATGGACAAGATAATACGCAAGTATTGATCTTTGGAAACACACGATCAGTTAAACATTAAAGCTCAAAATTTGAAAAACATTTAAAAGACACACTTCTAAATTCTTAAAATCTTTTGAGAACCAGAAGTGGTTTGAACATTTCAGAAAACGTTTTTCATGTTCGAAAGTTGTTCTTCTTTCAAACAATCAGAGTTCTAGATCAGAAGATATTTACCTTTAAGTTCCTCTCAAATCATGATGTAATGATTTATACTCTGATAAGCTCCCCCTGGATATTTGCAAAATATCCATACTTCTTAACTTTGAAAAAGTAACAGTTAAAAAATCCGAGTGCTGATTTGAATTAATCTGAAGTCATGATAAATTTACTTCCCTTGAAATTATGCATCAGCAGATCTATCATTGAAAAGGTATAGGATAGAGATCCACAATTCCTTCTGGAATGTAGTACGTCATATCTCTCTAATGCATATTTCAGAATATATAAGTACTCCCCCTTGAATGTTGATCTTCTCAATTCAGCTCGGGAGTATCTTTTCTTTAAGCATTGAGACACGGGTCCTGATCTGTCATGTGTCCGAAGCCATCACCTTTACTCCCCCTATAAATTATGCATCTAAAATATGTCAGAAACAGTACAAGATAGAGATCAAATACAACTCCCTTTTGAATTGTAGACCGTCATATCTTTCTAATATATTGTCAATGAAAAAGCACAGGATAGAGATCAATACAAATCCCTTGTGAATTGTAGATCGTCATATCTATCAGATGCAAAATATTTCATAAAAGAATGTACTCCCCCTTGACGGTTGATTTTCTCATTCGAGTATTTGAGTACAATCTCTTATCATGCCAGAAGTAAGGTCTTTTGATCACTGAAGTACGAGTCCTAAACTGTTGTGTTTAGAAGTCAAACTCCATTGAAGTACGGGTCCTAAGCTGATTTGCTTAGAAGCCTTTTCTAGCTTTAAAGCCATCATATCGGGTGATGCAATTTGTCACCTTCAGCTGAGTGTTTATTCTGCTACCCATCATCATCTTCTCAATCTGGTCCCACATTCCTTTTGCAGTCTTCTTGTAACTATCGATGCAGGCATATATGTCGTTGGGTAGACTTTGTAGAAGATAGAAATTTGCATGCTTTTCAGCCTCAAACATGCTCTTTTCTGGAGGGGTAAACTCACTGAGTATTTTCCGAACCGAACGGTCTGGTCGACCTTCGGCTGCTTTCCAGGAAGGACTTTCATTGGCCATGGTTGCGGCCCCTCTTTCAGACATTTGAATATTTCCTCGTAGTTGGATTTCGCTTCGATAAAGTTCATGAAGCGATCATGCCATTGTGGGTATTCTCCCCTATAGAGCACCGGGGGTTTTTGATCTGAACCGATGGCTAAGGCATCTCTCGAATTCATCTTATCTTTTTAAACTTAAAATGCACTGTAGCGATCGTGAGACAAACAAGATGATCCAAAAAGTATATATATATATATATATATAATAAGTAGGACAAGGACCCGGTCGAGCAGGGACCCGGTAGAGCAGGGACCCGGTCGAGCAAGGGTCCGGTTGAGAGAAGATCCGGTCGACAAGGCACCGGGCGCAAAGCACCAGTCAATAAGATACCGGTCGCAAGGTACCGGTCAAAGCACCGGTCCGGTTGAGGATACCGGGCGCAAACATCGTTCAACAAAGGGTACCAGCTTGGTACCGGTTACTAGAGTACTGGTTGAGTCACAAGCCCGTATAACAAACCACCGGTCGCCAAAGCAATCCGGTCGAATCAAGGTACCGGTCAAGACAGGTACCGGTCGATAGGGTCCGGTCGAAATCCACAAACAGATAAACACTTAGAAGATAAGCGATCGATAACAAATAATCACCGAAAAAATCGATGAATCTGGAAATCTATCGTAATCAAACAATCGACAACTATCAAGCCCATATTTTATGCAGATCGATCAACAAGAACAACATGAACTATATGCAGAATCAAATCAGGCTTACCCCAGAAAACTCAAACAAAAAAAAAATTGATTTTTAAGAACAAAATCGATCGACCTCACTTAAGCAAGAATCGATTTTCAGAAAGCAAATTCAATCAAAGCAGAACCCAGATCTCAGGTTGGACACAAATATAGTAGCAAATTGAACAGATACAAAAAAAATATGACTTGATTTTCCAGAAAGTAATCGACCGAACTCAAGAAATATGAACCCAGAAAAATCGATTTTCAGCAACACAGATGACTCAAATCTTAGCAGATAAACAGATAAGAACGATTAAAACAAATAATCGATTAAAGGGTTTTAGACAAACCTTTTTGGATCAAACCTTCTGTCTCTTTGCTCTGATACCAATTGTAGATCCCAGTACAATGCAATCACGAAAAATAATATCAATGAAGAACAATAATATTGCCATGACCTCTAGTCATATGATTAACATTCAATAAAGGTTTAGGTTTACAGAGAGAATATCTGATAAGCAAAGTAAACCTATTGACTAGAGAATTATGAATGAGATCTAGACTTCTAAACAGAATTATGAGCTAATCTAGCCCTTATATATGATACACATAAGCTTGATGGGCTTTGGGCCCAACTAAAAATCAACTATCAAAGAATTACAATTTACCCCCTTATAAATGCTTTAATCAACTTTCAACGCACATGACTTTCAGTCCTAACAAGCTCTCACTGAGAAGGCCTGACCTGATGTGATGATGTGTCGGTGTTGCGTCTGCGGCACTCCTCAGCCGTCAGATGGTCCTAACTATAACCCTTGTCGACCAACTGATGCTCTATCTTTATCACATTCGTCTTGATGTATGTCACATTACTCATGGTTCAATCCACCTTTCTTTCCACTCGCTGCATTTTCTAGTATAGTTGAGCGACCCACGGTAGCATATCCTAGCTGGTGGTGCCGGAGATGTGGAGCTTGACTATCCCTCAGGCTGATAATCCTCATCTTCACAGGACGATGATGATATATCTACTTGCTTCTGAGCTACAACCTTTGTTGGAATATCGACATACTCAAACCGGTATGCTGCTTTCTCACCTATTTTCCTTGCTGAAGTGAACTGTAGCCGGTAGGTGTTGTCATCCAGATCCTAGGGTGGGGAAATATACCTCTCGAGGGGAACACTTTCTAGATCACAAAGTTGAGTAATAAGGCAAGGAAATGGGAGTACTTACAAAAGTGAATGATGTGACCATATCTAGTGGAATCCTAACCTGGATATAGTCCCTAGAAACAGATGGGTTAGCTACCGTATAATGCTTGGATGTCTTGAGGCTGCATTTCAGGAACATCATCCAAAATCTCATATCAATATGCATCTCGCTCTTCTATATGCCATGTTCTATTATCCACTAGTCGTTGTCGCTCCTCCTCAATGCTCCCGTGATCCATGGTAAGTGTTCCTTTCTCTCTTTCTCTCTCTCTCTCTCTCTCCTATTCCAGGAATTGGGGGTACCCCCCTAATTCGTGCCTGGAGTTTGTGGGCAGTGTAGATGATATAACTCGTTGATGGTGTTTAGATGTGTATAGTCTGTCCTCGATCTATAACCTCAGAGAATTCATTGAAGATACCCTAATGTAGACAAATATGTAATTCATGCACCATTACTATATCATAAGGTCCACGACTCTAGATGAAGTGTTCCCATCCAAAGTGGGCAATGGTAGCGGCTATAGTGGAGGTGGCGGGTAGGCCTTGAAGTTTGATCTCTCTTTCCTGATAGACCCCTCGATTGGCCATGATCTTGCGCTAAGCATTATGTTCGGGGTTGTGGGATTGTCTGAGTTGCACCTTCTAAACTGGTGTTGGCTTATCATAGTCTGTCCAACGTAGGGTGGTGGTAGTAGCTTTTGCATGCCCATTTTCTTGTAAAAGTTAAGATAATTCACTATCAGTAATATAGGTGAGATGGTGACTTTGGGGACCCCAAACCTAGGTCGTAGCCTAGGTTATTCCTATGATATGGAACCCCAAACCTAGGTGAAAACCTAGGTTAGAATTGCCTTTAATCCATAGGATGTAGCATAAGTGAACTCAATGTGCAGGGTAGAGTCATGTGATGTGAACCTACTAATAAAACAAGGGACTCAATCCTAGGTTGAAGCCTAGGTTTGATTTGCTCCCAAAATACGTGCCATATAAACAAAAAGGTTCACATGTTAATCATAGTCATCATCACTATACCGAACAAAAAATGGGCATCAACCAATTAAAGGCATATAACAATTGAACTATGGATAGCTTGTAACTAAAAAAACATATGTGAAAGGCTATCAAATTCAACTTTGTTGAGCACATAGTCATACTTGATCAATTTCTTACATGGGTCCTTTAAGCGCTTCAAGCATGTCTTAACTAGTCCCATATGTGACCTAATGTTAGAAATCCAACTAGTATTTAGGGTTGGAAGCATAAATCATGCACCTCATATGCTCAACTATCTATAGTAGGTACACATTATTGAATTAATACACATTTAAACATGGAGTATTAAGAATCATCAAAATGTAGTCATAAGAATTGAACAACCCTTAATATTTTCCCTTAGCAATTAACATAAAAATTTAGGGTTTCACAAATTAGCCCAAATTTATTCAAAATTAGAAACTCACCTTGCATAACTTAGTCAGAACATGGAAGGGTTAGGATATGCATACTTTATGTTGGATTAAAGTGGAGGAACGAATTGGGAAGAAGATTCTCCGGGACAATGGATAGATTCGGCCGAGCTTGTAGACAAATTCTAGATGAAAATTTGAGAGTTGTTAGTGTTCGCAGGCGAAGTGGCCGAGAAAGGGGTTAAAACCCGCTTAGTCTTCCACACAAAATTTGTCGTGCCTTCGAATCACTGTGAAACTTTCCAATTCTAAATCAATCCAGAGGCTACCGCAACGATGAAACTCGCGAGGTACCATAACTTGCAACCCCAACAGAAATTGCCATGAGTTTCCACATGGCTAAACTCATGGTGAAAGTCACGAGGATCTTGCATTTAACATATATCCGAAGACTACAATGAGTTTTCCCATGGGTTAACTCTCGATGAAACTCGCTATGCCTTACTTTGAATTCCTATCAACAGACTACCATGGGTTTTCAAGTGAATTCACTCACGGTGGAACTCTCGACCTGTAACACCCGGGATTTTGGGTAAGTATTTGTCTATGTTTATTATTAATTCATTTGTGGTCGATGGTTCTAAGTGTTTTTATGGTTAACTTGAGGTTTTAGTTAAAGTCTGGGATTTAATCGCATGAGAAAAGTCGAGTTTCGGATCCCGGGGGACTTGCGGCGATAGTGCCTGGGGACTGTGCCAGGATCACTATCGCTGTGTCACTCTCGCAGCGAGTTTACTACCCGCGGTACACTTTGGGCAATAGTTTCTCGCGAGAATTCCAGGTTAACTATCGCCAAGGCATTGTCGTGCCAGGCCTTCGAGCTGCGGTACAGATTCAGCGGAAGTACCCGCGATAGTGACAGTGTCATTATCGCCTGGCACAATCGCCGGCGGCCCCTAGTGTCTTAAATGCACGATTTCAGGTCCTTTCTTATTTATATCTCTCACCCAACTATGTCTCATTTATTTCTCTCCTTTTCTTCTCATTTATTGCAACCCTAGCTCCATATAAGGCTTTAAACACTTAGATTGCAAGAGATTCCTCCATCATCTTCTTCAAGATTGTTGACCTAGAGTTCAAGATCAAGGATTACTACAATTTTTAGAAGGTTCTTGGTTTCTAGGGTTTTACCTAAACCAAGCATTGTGAGTTCATACAAGCTTTTAAAACCTTCTACATGCCAAAATTATGATTTTAGACTTCTAATCATCTCCTTGTTCATATATTTTTTGTTGAAATGTTTTGACCTAACTTGGTGTTTGGAGATTTTTAGGGTTTTTGATATTTTTGTAAAATGAGGAAGAGTTTTTAGTTTGAGTTATAAAATGTGATTATTTTACTTATTTGGGGATTAAATACTTGGACTAACTAATTCTAGTCACATTTATGATATTTACTATATGAAGAGTTTTACTTGGAATAAATGCATTTTAGCCATGTTCATGGTTTCACTATATGATGAGATTTTTTTGGTAAAGGTATTTTGGGAAAAAGGAACTGATGGATGGTTGTTGGTTTTGATAATGTTCATTTTCAAGTTTATATCAAATGGTGAATCCACTCTTGTGAAGATAAGAAAATTATTTTATGGGAATGTTATTGTAAACTATATGTGTGATTATAGTTTGGGTCACCAATGTAATGGTGACAAGCCTTAGACTATTAGTAGTTGATCCATAGGTATTAGAGTCAATTTATATGGTGGGATTATTGCCGTTGTAATTAGTTGGTGTATTGGGTCATTGACGACAACTTGGTACGGCTATGTGAAGCCGGTTACTAGCCATTGGCCTTGGATATACATCTAGTAAATGAGTATGTTTAGGATCATCGGGGGCCCATATCCACATCTAAAGTGCGAGATGATGAGCTCGTGTCCATTGATCCTATTATGAGCTCACTCTTTGAACGGTAGCCTACTTTTGTGTTCCACTACCTTTCTTGGAAATCGGGTCTCCCCCGTCATCGCAAGATGTTTTCTTCAACCTTATGTCCTCCACATAATTGGAAAGATGAACCATCTACGTTCTTTTACAAAAAATGTTTATGCCACTTTATATTTGTTTATTTATAAGATGTTTGTCCTCACTAGGCGTAAAGCCTACCACTTGTTTTCTTAAATGACATGTATAACAGGCTCCGTTGGTGGCGGGCCTCGGCTGGTATGAGGGATGAGAGTTCGGACGGATAGTGGCAATTTTTGATGATAGACTTTTGGAAGTAAGTGTACAGATTGAATAGACCCCTTTTGGGAAATGTCTGTGACAGTTTTTTTTAATCTAGATGGTAGTAATCTAGATTAGTGAATTGTCATTAGTAATTTTCATTTATAGAAAGTTGTATACGCTTGAACTATTTCCTCTCTTTACGGTGATTTATTTAATTTTAGATTGTCTTTTTCGCATCTATTCATGTTTAAACTAGCCCCTATTTTTAGGGTGTTACAAGTTGGTATCAGAGCTTTAGTTTAAGTGAAATAGGTATGAATGTTAGATGCCTAGACTTAAGCTGAGATATTAAGTTATGATTTGTGAGATTTGGGTAGATCTTCTAAGATAGGACGGTCTTAGAGTCAACAGAATTACACTAATTGAGAGTTATGGTGACGGTAACTAGAATTGTTATGTATAATGTGTTCTTAATTTCACTTAACTACTGCTATTATAATATTTTGTTACGTGAGCGTGCTTGATGTACTATTGTTATGACAATCGATAAATGTAGTTGTATGTTTCCTTGTGTTTGATTCTTTAACCAATTCTTACCTCTGTTATCGTATGTGCATGGCAAATTAAAGATGGTAAGTACGTGTGGTAGACTGCGTGCATGCGTTGATGGAGTAGAGGCAACCGCTTCAACGACCGATCAACCGAAGAGGGTTGAGGTCGTTGTGCGTCCACCCATACCCCCACTGTTGGGCGGAGGGCCGGAAGTGATTCCAGGGTTGACTTAACTTCATCTAATCCGGTCATCCGTAAGGTGACCCCTTATGTAACACCCCTAAAATTTGAAAGTAGCAGACAATTTAAAACTTCCAAAAATCCCTTAATTACATAACTTGAAACATGAAAATCTACAGTTACAAGGGAAGAAACACAACAACATGTATCAGAGTTCTAACGAAACTATCTAGTCCCACAAACGAAAACAAAGTCTGACGGGTGTTACTACAACCACCAAGTCCGCTATCTTCTCAAAACCTAATGACATCACTAGAGTCATCCTACCGAAACTTCTACCCAGCTTCACTCGCCACTCAGATTCATCTGAGACCTGATATTCATGTCGATAAGAAAAAGTGTTAGACTTAACGCCTAGTGAGTTAAAGCAGTTTAATCATATATAATTAATTAGACATTTTAAAACCAATAACACACTCTAAAAGCATCCGTTCTTGAAATATCAGATATAAAAGGTTTTATTTCCAAATCACGTCTCTACCCACACCAAATACACCTTTTTAAATAATTAAACACCATTCAATTTCTCCCAAAACACACCCATGAAGTATTTTATCAAAAGCTATTTATATAGATAAATGGTACGTTTCAACACCGGAAGTGTGGGTAAGGGAATACCCGAAAACAACACCTTTTGGTGACGGGGGAGACCCGAATTCCGTCGAATGTGGCGGAACACAAAGTTAAGCCACATATCAACGTTCATGAGATTCACTACGGGTCATGGATCCCCGTATACGACTCCTTTGAGCAACCACCGCAAGATACCCAAATGACCCTAGTCTACTCGACATCTAGATGAGTGTCACCAAAAAAGTCACAAGTCCCCGTATCTGTCTTACCATGGGCAACACCGCAAGACTTAGCTTCGTATACGGCTCTGCAGAGCACCACCACAAGCTTACATAACAATATAACTTGGGAACCACTCACTAGACTCAATGGACATCAAAACTCCATGATGAACATAACGACTCATATGCTTATGGAACCATTGCATTACAATCTAGACATTACATGACTCCAAATGAATGAACTAATGCATTCAAACAAGTAATAACCAACATTTGTAAAATAGTTAGCCTTCCATAAAATGCTCCATTGAGCCATTTAAACCGGACCACATCCCAAACCTCCTTAGTGTATAGTCCAAGTCATAAGGAATCATAAAACGCTTGGAAACTAAGTTAAACCAATATGACTACATATGCCGATGTATTACTATTCCAAAACGGACAATTGTTTCACTTATAGTTTACCAAAGGCCTAACCCATAAAGTTCACATTTTTCCAAGATATATATATATATATATATATATATATAAGGTCAAAGGATGACCGTTTCCAATAACTCACACTTTTAAAATCAAATGAGTTTAAAGTTCTAATATCCAAAGCCCGTAAGTTGGGGAAATCCCAAAATAAACTGTCCCCGAAATACTTATCCATAAGCTTCTGAACCTTGAAATATTTCCATTAAAAAACCCCTTTTTGTAACCCATTTTGCAATTATTAGGAAACAATGAAATGAGTTACCCAATCTTTCAAACATCCAATAAAACGTTTCATAGTGGATCAACATCATTTTTGGTGGCCAAAATGCCCAATATAGTATTATAGATCATTTGTAACATTTAGCAACTCTATATACTCAAGAATACCAAAATTACCAAAACCCATCAAATATGAAGTGAACACATGAATGTATGTTTAAAACCTAAAACATTTATATTTGGACATGTATATAGTTTTGTAAAGCAACTAGAACTCACCTTGCTAGATTTAGACTAAATCTAGGTTTTTACCCACAAAGCTTGAGTCTCTTAGATGAGATATTGATTCCTTCCACTAGCTCCAAGTTTTTACACCACAACCTTAGCCACAAATTTGAATCCACCAACGAAATGTTTCTAGGTCATAATATGACCTCAATCTTCAATCCTCCAAAAGAATGGAAGGGAGTTGGGTGAAACCCTTAGATGAAGATTTGATGAAGGAGAAGGTTTGGAAGAGTGGAAATCGTCCTTATTATCTCAAAATCACCTCCAAAACGAGTGGTAGAATAAAAATGGGGTTAAAATAGGTCAAAAACGCGTTTTATACAACCAACACACCGGGGGCGACTATGCCCGATGACTATGCCCTATGGCAATGTCACGGGCATTTTCGCTGAACCACCCCCACTCTCGGTACAGTCTAAGCGACTGTGACAGGCGATTGTTCCCTTGTCACAGTTGCGAGTCACTCTCGCGCCCCTCGTACCGCGACCTTCCTCCCCCACACGACCTTGCCCCACGATAGTGACACATGTCACAGTCGCGGGCATTGTCGCCTAAGCTGTACAAGACTCCCGAAGCTTCCTTTTTCACGCCCAAAAACTCTCGCTACACATTGGGTCCTAGATAACCGTCTTTTAGACTATAGAATACCTTAAACGGCCATATTTCACAACAGAGCAAATAATCCAAAATTCGATAATCCATATTTGAAAATTCTGGGTGTTACACCTTAATCCAAAATGATGGGCGGCATGATGTTAATGATGAATGAAGCCATGGCTAAGCAGCAAGAATTCCTCATAAAGATAATCGAGGACAGAGACGTTAGCAACTGGAGGAATGAGACGGTTACGGAGAACGTTGTGGTGGTCGGATCCGGGAGTACCGAAAATATGATTCCCACCGAAACGCCTACACCGGTGGATGTAAGGCAAGGTAGGAGAGCTTGATCCTACAAATCATTCTTGAGTAGCAAGCCACCCGAGTTTGTCGGATCAGACGACCTATTGCTTGCATGAACTGGATCCGTGAATTAGAACAAGCCTTCGACGCTAGTGAGTGCGAAGAAGGAGAGAAGGTTCATTTTGGTTCTCATATGCTTTGGGGGCTCGCTCTTATTTGGTGGAATGTCACCAAATCCACCCTCTCGATCGTTGTTTTGGCTCAGTAGACTTGGGTCTCTTTCAAATAAAAAGTTATGAAGGAGTATTGCAACGAGCGAGCTATGGATAGCATCAAAGAAGAGTTCCGGGCTCTTAAAAAAGGGAACATGTCGGTGTGAGACTATACTTGCCGTTTCATGGAAAAGCTAGGTTTAGTGGGGCATGTGGCCCCGACAGAGAGGGAGAAGATCAAGGCCTATCTCAAGGGCCTTCCGACTAACATGATGGAAATGGTGAAAAATTCTAAAGCCATTACGCTTCGTGAAACCATCAAAGAAGCTCAGATCATAGAGGAGGTTTATGCGCGGGGAAAGGAAGAGAAGGTTGTAGTGGCAGTGTAGAGGAAATGGGAGAGCCATCCGGGCCCTCTCCAGACATCACAACCATTTACTCTGGGAGAAACTTTGATAATTTCCGAGAGGTGAGGTGGTTTCCGAAGTGCCGGAGCAAGCACTATCGACCTTGAAACACCAACCAACTCAATTGCTTCAAGTGCGGAAATTGGACCACCCAACCAAGGATTGCCTAGTGAAGGGGCTTGTGTGCTTCGAGTGCATGGTGCCGGGGTATTTCAGAAAGGACTGCCCAAAGTTGAAGTCGAGTGGTTGTAAACACATGAGGGAGAACCCTCCCAACGTGCTTAGTCGAGCCTTCTAGATGACTACCGAGGAGGCTAAAGCATCCACCGATGTGGTTTCGGGTATGTTTCTTATTAATTCCGTACCTGCTCGTGTGTTATTCGATTCGGGCGCAAGTTTCTTTTTCGTGTCGGATTCCTTTAGCAACAAGCTTTTTGTTCCCACTAGTAGGTTAGAGGATTCCTTAGTGGTAGAGATAGCTGATGGTGGTCAAGTAGTGGTCCGTGATGCTTTGAAGGGTTGCACCATAGTGATCGAGGGAAAAGAATTTCCGGTCGATTTATTGCCAATACAAATTGGTGGGTTTGATATCGTGATCGGGATGGATTGGTTAGCAGAAAACCAGGTCGAAATCTTGTGCTCGAAGAAGTTGATTTGAATCCCAATTTTGGATGGTGATGTTGTCTTAATTTATGGGGAGAAGAGGAGAGGAGACGTCGTAATCATCACTATGGCTAAGGCACGCAAATGCATGGTAAAAGGATGCTCATCCTTTTTGGCATATGTGATAGACGCCAAACTCGAGAAGAAGAAGCTGGAAGATGTGAAGGTAGTTCGCGAATTTTTAGATGTCTTTCTGGATGACTTGCCTGGTCTACCGCCTGACCGGCAAGTGGAGTTTCGGATTGATCTAGTCCCGGGGGCGGCTCCCATAGCTAAAGCTATTTACCTATTATCTCCCTCCGAGATGAAGGAAATGATGCCGCAATTACAAGACCTTCTTGAGAAAGAATTTGTGAGGTTGAGCTCGTCACCTTGGGGAGCTCCGGTCTTATTCGTCAAGAAAAAGGATGGCACAATGAGAATGTGCATCGATTACCGAGAACTGAATAAGACAACCATGAAGAACAAGTATCCACTCTCGAGGATCAAGACTTGTTCGATTAACTGCCAGGAGCGGGGTGCTTTTCGAAAATAAATATCCGCTCGGGGTATCATCAAGTGAGAGTGAAGAAGAATGATATTCCCAAAACAACTTTTAGGACACGTTACGATCATTACGAGTTCTTAGTAATGTCGTTTGGCTTAACCAATGCACCGACGATGTTTGTGGACTTGATGAACCAGTTGTGTTGACCTTTTCTTGATAAGTCGATAATCGTGTTCATTGATGATATACTCGTGTACTCTAAGAGTGAGTTAGAGTACGAGCAACACCTATGGGAAGTCTTCGAAGTGCTAAGAAAGGAGAAGTTGTATGTGAATTTCTCCAAGTGTGACTTTTGGTTAGAATAGGTTTAGTTTTTGGGTCATGTAGTGACTCGAGACGGGGTGAAGGTGGACCCCTCAAAGATTGAGGCCATGATGAATTGGGAATCTCCCAAGAGTCCTTCAGAAATCTGAAGCTTTTTAGGCTTAGCGGGTTATTACCGAAGATTCATACAAGACTTCTTCAAGATCGCTTATTCCTTGACAGACTTGACAAGGAAGAACGTAAAGTTCGTGTGGACGGTAGCGCAAGAGAGAGCATTCTGGACACTACAGAAGAAACTTTCTGAAGCTCCAATATTATCCCTACCCGAGGGATTCAAAGACTTTGTGGTCTATAGCGACGCTTCTAAAATGGGATTGGGTTGCGTTTAAATGCAAAAGGGCAAGGTGATCTCCTACGCGTCAAGACAACTCAAAATTCATGAACAGAACCACCCCACCCATGATGTTGTGGAGATATTACCTTTATGGCACGGAGTGTACTCTTTATACGGACCATAAGAGTTTGAAATATCTGTTTGATCAGAAGGAGTTGAACATGAGGCAAAGGATATGGCTCGAGTTTCTCAAGGATTACGACTGTGAATTTCTCTACCATCCCGGTAAAGCGAACATGATGGCCGACACCTAGGGTCGCAAGGACTATAGTGGAAACATTCGCACCACGCTTTCGATAATAGATCTAGTGTCGAGCCTCATCGAAAAGATCAAGGAATCATAAGATGAAGGCTTAATGGAAGATAATGTTAAGGAAGTGGTGATGACGAAACAACATCTACTCCTATCAGAGGATAGTCGTGGGTTCAAGTTGTTCAAAGGGCGCGTTTGGGTGCCGAAGATAGGAGGTTACCGAGTCTTACTTCTAGAAGAGGCTCACAAGTCCAAGTACTCCATCCACCCGAGAAGTACAAAGATGTATAGAGACTTGAAGTTGAACTATTGGTGGCCGGTTATGAAGTTGGATGTAGCAAGTTATATGGTGTTGGGTCAGAAATAACTAAGTCTGGTTAGTACTGCTAGGTGAAGAAAGATTACTACTGCTAGTAGAATTAATACTGCTTGAAGAGTTAGTGCTGCTACTTGAATAGTTAGTACTGCTTGGAGAGTTAGTACTGCTAGTAGTTAGTACTGCTTGAAGTTAATACTGCCAGATGAAGTTAATGCTGCGAAATACTGCTGAGGATGATTATTGCTGCTTATAAAGATAAAGATGGAATGATTGCTTGGAACAAAAGAATAGGAGTTGGAGATAAAGATGAATATAATTATGGACTGGATTCTAAAGAATAATATTTTCTTTGTAATTATCTTGTAATTAAGTCTTTATATATAATCTAGAAATTTTTGATAGAAACATTCATACGAATACATTGATAGAGTTGTTTTAGAGAATTAACCTCAAGACTAGTATTGATCCTTTCTATAGAGAAGTATAGAACGTCTGTTGAGTCTATTCAACAGATTGAGGTTGTGTTTGTAATCATTAAGTTTTATGCAATATAAACTTACGATTTGAGTTCTTATTCTGTATTTTTGATTAATTGTTAAAGTGTTATTCCACGACTTCTTTAACATTGTTTCTGAGTTTGTATTAAAATTCTTGTTTAGAATTTTCGATCTCGACAAGTGGTATCAGAGCTAGAAAACTCAGAAATCTATAATCATGGACAGTTCAAGTGACAGCGTTTTGGTATCAAAAGTTCCCATGCTCAAACCCAATAAGTTTGACATGTGGAAGATCAGAATCAAGCAATATATTCTTATTACAGACTTCTCAATGTGGGACATCATTGAGAATGGTTCCTCAGATGGAGGAAAGATGGACGCAGATGGCAAGAGACCTCCACCAAAGACTGATGGAGAGAGGAAGATGAGGCAGACAGAGATGAAAGCCTTGAGCACTCTGCTTTTCGCTATTCCTAATGAGTATCAACATCAATTCTGCAACTGTTCTGATGCACAAATTCTATGGAATGCACTGGAGAAAAGATTTTCTGGTACCAAAAGTACCAAGAGAAATCAGAAGGCCATCCTGAAGCAGCAATATGAAAACTTCATGTCTACAAAGAATGAGTCCATGACTCAAACTTTTGATAGATTTAATAAGCTAATTGGTGAATTGGCTACTGTTGGTGTCCAAATAGATCAAGATGATGTCAACAGAAAATTTTTAAGATCTCTTGGTGATGAATGGACTATGTACACTGTCTCCTTCAGACAGAATGATCAACTGGAGGACAAGGAACTGGATGACCTCTATAATGACCTTAGGGTGTTTGAAGCAGAGGTAGAAGCAAAGAAGAGGCCATCTGGATACTCATACAATGCTGCTTTTTTATCATCCTCTACTGATTCTGGTGCTAATACAGAATCAGTTAGTGCTGCCCATGGATCAAAGCAAGATGGACCCAATGACTCTGTTTTAGAAGCTTTTCTAGCCAGTCATGCTAATTCCACTCTAATTAATGATGACTTAGAACAAATAAATGCTGATGATCTGGAAGAGATGGATATCAAGTGGCAGATGGCTATGCTGACTATGAGGGTAAAAAGATTCATCAAAAGGACTGGAAGGAACAACTTTGCTCAGAAAAGAGAAGATGGGGTTGGATTTGATAAATCCAAGGTTGAATGTTACAAGTGTCACAAGCTGGGACACTTTGCAAGAGAATGCAGAAGTGGAATGCCTCAACAGCAAACTAGCAACCATCAATCATCACAGTCCACTAGCTTCAACAACAGGAACTCTTCTCAAGCTCTTGTTTCCCAAGAAGGAATGGGATTTGATTGGAGTGATCAAGCAGAAGAAGCAGTTTAGAATCATGCTTTAATGGCTAAAGTTTCAGAGTCAGCAAGCACTGATATTCCAACAGAGGTAACATCTAATCTTTGCTCTAAAACCTGTATTGAAACTGTTAAAAAGTATAGGGATCACAATCAGAGTATGTGTGATGACCTTAAAAGGTTAGAGAAAGATAGAAGAGAGTATGTTTTGATTGTTGAGAGGTTTGAAGAACAAACTAAGTCATACCAGGCTAATGAACTTCAACATTCTTATGATACAAACTACTGGAAGTGGGAGAAGAATCAGTTAGAGGTTAAGCTTAAAAAGTCTGAAGAGGAATGTGAGAAGATAAGGAGTGATTTTGAGAAAGCCAATCTACATATTGAGAAATATTCCAATGCTT
Source organism: Arctium minus (assembly GCA_954870635.1). Taxonomy (NCBI): domain Eukaryota; kingdom Viridiplantae; phylum Streptophyta; class Magnoliopsida; order Asterales; family Asteraceae; genus Arctium; species Arctium minus. Next base: position 34,957,683 of record OX941080.1, on the reverse strand, counting down.
CTAAGGCAATGGACTCACTTCTAAAAACTCAAGTTCATGACAAGCTGAGAAGAGGAATAGGCTATAATGCCACCCCTCCACCATACAACAATAACTATATCCCTCCCATATCAGATCTCTTAGAAAGACAGGACAAGAAGGAATTACCTGAAGGAGCCACTGAAGTAGATCCTTTAGACAAAGTAGTGGTTGAGGTAGATTCTGAAGAAGAGGACTCTGAGAGTAAGAATGAGGAAGACCACAAAGATATTCTCTTAGAAAACCACATACTGACAAATGAAAGGGGGGGTAAACCTTTTGTCAAGAGTGAGAAAGTAAGGTTTGGTGAAGAGACTATTAAGAATGAAAAAGATGAGACCTCTGAGAAAGGGAAGGGAAAGGCACAAGGAGTCCATTACATGCAAACCACTGTTGTTAATCCCTGTACTTGTAAACAGAATCAGCCCCAACAACATGATAAAACAAGGGGAAATCAAAGAAATAGAAATAATCAGTGGGCTTTAAAACAAGGAATTGATCTAAGAAAAATTAACAGACCAAAGCCTTGTTTTATCTGTGGCAAGTTAAATCATCTAGACAAACACTGTTATTTCAATCCTATTAACCAAAGGATCACTTTTCAAAGAAATATACAAAATCCTGTTGGTTATAGGAAGCAAATAAGGAATCATATGGCTGAGAATGTGAGAAGGGCACCTATAAAATCTCATGCTCAGAATAAGTTTGCTCATTCTAAGAAAAACACTCCAAATAAGCCTAGGAGTAACTTAAAGACAAAGAAAGCAAACAACTTTGTCCAGGTTTGGGTTCCAAAAGTAAAGAAATCTGTTAGTACTGCTACTTCAAATAGTACTGCTTACAGAAATAATGCTGCTGCAAGCAATACTACTGCTAACCCAGTTAGCACTGCTAACAAAATTAGTACTGCTAATGATATTAGTACTGCTAACAATGTTAGTACTGCCAATAAAGTTAGTACTGCTTCCAGTGACAGGCCCATTATTGTGACAAAGTATTCAAGCAATAAGATTTCTCAGTTTGATAATCTCATCCAGTCCGAATATGAATATGTTGATGAGAATGGAAAACCCAAGACCACTTTGGCTTGGGTTCCTATTAAAAACTAACTGCTTTATTATATGTGCAGGGCAACCAACAACTCAAGGGAAGGAGCATTTGGCATGTCGATAGTGGTTGTTCCAGGCACATGACAGGTAACATGGTCTGCCTTCAAAACTTCAAAAGATTTGATGGAGGGCATGTTGCTTTTGTTGATAATCTAGCAGGTGATAAGATAAGTGGAAAAGGTAATGTGTCAAAAGGTAAGGTGACCTTTGAGGATGTATACTATGTTGAGCAATTGAGATACAACCTGTTAAGTGTATCACAAGTCTGTGACAAGAAACATAGCATATTATTCAATGATACTGAATGTATTATCCTTGCTCCAGGGTTCAAGGTAGTTGATGAAAGTATGATACTACTTAGAACTCCTAGGAAGGACAATGTTTATTGCTTAGACTTGGAGAGTGTACCTTCTGATTCATCTTTAAATTGTTTATTTTCAAAAGCTTCAGTAGATGAATCATCTCTATGGCACAGAAGGATGTGTCACATGAACTTTAAAACAATGAATAAACTTGTGAAAAAAAACCTTGTAAGAGGTTTGCCACAAAAGGTAATTTCATGTGATGATCATTGTGTTGCATGTCTTAAAGGCAAACAGCACAAAACTTCTCATAAGTCCAAAGAGATAAATACAATCTCTTCACCTCTTAATTTACTGCATATGGATTTGTTTGGCCCTACAAATGTGATGAGTATTGGTAAGAAATCCTACTGCTTGGTTATTGTTGATGATTTCTCTAGATTCACTTGGGTCTATTTTCTGAGGACAAAGGATGAGACAAGTGGACTGATCAAATCCTTTGTTCTTAGAGTTGAAAACCAAACAAATCTAAGAGTTAAAGTCATTAGGTCTGATTATGGAATTGAATTTAAAAACAATGACCTAAACAACTTTTGTGAGGAAAAGGGCATTGAGAGACAATACAGTGCTCCCAGGACTCCTCAACAGAATGGTGTTGCTGAAAGGAGAAATAGGACTCTGATAGAAGCTGCTAGATCTCTGTTGGCAGACTCAAAACTTCCAATTACTTTTTGGGCAGAAGCAGTTAATACTGCCTGCTATGTTCAAAACAGAGTTCTAGTAGTAAAATCCCAAGACAAGACACCTTACGAGCTTTTTAAAAAGAAGAAACCTTTTATTGGATTTTTCAAACCATTTGGGTGTCCTTGCACAATTCTCAATACCAATACTCACCTAGGCAAGTTTGATAGCAAAGCTGAGGATGGGTTTCTTGTTGGTTATTCATCTCAAAGTAAGGCCTACAGAGTTTTTAACACCTCTTCTAGGATTATTGAGGAAAGTGACAATGTCAAATGCAATGAGAACACACCAAATCAACTTGGGTCAGGTCCTGATTGGCTATTTGACATTGATTCACTGTCTAATTCTTTGGGTTTCAGTAATGAGCATAATGCAGGAACAGGGACAGAACAGGTACAAGTATAAAGACAAGTGTTTGTCCTGTTCCCAACACCTACTGCTGATCCTGTTGAATTCGGTGACCAAGATAAGAAAGATACTTCAGATTCAAAGGACACTGAACCAGTTCAGAATGAAGAGGACAGGGGTGAAAAGGAAGATCAACTCTCAGATTCAGGAATCAAAGGTCCTGAGATGCCATTTTTGGAAGAGGATGACACAGATGATGATTCTTCAGTGTATGGTGGAAGCACCCTAGAAAAGAATGACACCAATCTTGAAGTCAATCTTAATGAAGATGCTGTCAATGCTACAAGAACTCAGAAGAATCATCCTCCTCAATTAGGGATTGGTGACATCAATTCTCCAATGATCACAAGGCAACAAAGCAAGATAGGGGGATTGAAAGACCTACAATCAGGTTTATTATCTTGTTTTTTATCACAGGTTGAACCCAAAAAGGCATATGATGCAATGAAAGATCCAAGCTGGATAGATGCAATGCAAGAGGAGCTACTGCAGTTTGTACTGCAAGATGTATGGGATCTGGTGGATCTTCCAAAAGGACACAGAGCAATTGGCACAAGATGGATCTTCAGGAACAAGAAAGACGAGAGAGGAATAGTAATAAAGAACAAGGCCAGATTAGTGGCATAAGGGTATACTCAAGAAGAAGGGATTGATTATGAAGAGGTATTTGCACCAGTGGCCAGGATTGATGCAATAAGGCTATTTTTAGCCTATGCTTCTTTCATGAACTTTAGGGTCTACCAAATGGATGTAAAGAGTGCTTTCCTGTATGGGAGAATTGAAGAAGAAGTGTATGTCTGTCAGCCTCCAGGGTTTGAGAATCCAAATTATCCTGACAGAGTATACAAATTAAAGAAGGCACTCTATGGGCTACATCAAGCACCAAGGGCATGGTATGACACTCTGTCTACCTACCTCTTGAAAATGGTTTTGAAAGAGGAATAATAGACAAGACTCTGTTCATCAAAAAGAAGAAGAAGGACATTCTACTTGTGCAGATCTATGTAGATGACATCATCTTTGGATCCACAAAAGATCAATTGTGCAGAGATTTTGAAGAACTGATGCACAAGATATTCAAGATGAGTTCTATGGGTGAACTTACCTTCTTCCTTGGGCTACAAGTTAAGCAGAAGAAAGATGGGATATTCATAAGCCAATCCAAGTATGTGCAGGACATTCTTACTAAGTTTGGACTCTCAGAATCAAAGCTTGCAAGAACACCCATGGAGACACACAAACAGATCACTGCAGATCTTGAGGGGGAGGATGTGGATGTTCATCACTATAGATCCATGATTGGCTCCCTCATGTATCTCACTGCTTCAAGACCAGATATCATGTTTCTTGTTTGTGTGTGTGCAAGATTTCAAGTAAGGCCTAAGCAGTCACACTTTCAAGCAGTCAAGAGGATATTCAGATATCTCAAAGGCCAACCTAGATTAGGTCTTTGGTATCCTCATGACTCACCATTTGACCTACTTGCTTATTCAGACAGTGACTTGGGTGGTGCAAATTTGGATAGAAAGTCAACTTCAGGGGGATGTCAGTTTTTGGGTGCAAGACTAGTGTCATGGCAGTGCAAGAAACAAACCACAGTGTCCACCTCTACAATAGAAGAAGAGTATATAGCTGCTGCAAGCTGCTGTTCACAAGTACTCTGGATTCAGAATAAAATGCTGGACTATGGTATGACTTTTCTTCACACTCCAATCTTCATAGACAACAACAGTGCTATTAGCATTGTTAATAATCCAGTCAAGCACTCCAAAACAAAGCATATAGAAATCAGGTATCATTTTATCAGAGACTGCAATGAAAAGAAGCTAATTCAGGTTGTGAAAGTCCATACAAGTAACCAATTTGCTGATCTATTCACTAAAGCTTTTGATGTGGGTAGGTTCACATTTTTGGTCACAAGTGTGGGCATGATAAACTCTGAATAAGCCTATTATCTTTTGACTCAAGTATCTGTATAGTTTCCTTCCTGTCTACTTTCTGAAACTGTATTGTGCATGGTGCTGCTAACCTTGTGTGTTTAAGTGTTTCAGATTGCTTGAAAGGGATACTTGGTACTTCTAATTCAGTTAATATTGCTCGCTATATTACTCATAACAACATTTCAAATATGGTTAAGTATGTTTAATACTGCTAGGTGGTTTATACTGCCAGTGCAAAGTTACTACTGCTTGCCTTATTTATACCGCTAAGCAGTGTTACTACTGCTGGTCTGTGTTAATACTGCTAGTCCGTGTTAGTACTGCCAGTATGTGTTACTACTGCTAATATGAGTTAATACAGCGAGTTGGTTAATACTGCTAGTGTACTTAGTACTGCTTCTAACTGAAACCCTCCACCTATAAATACCCTTTGTGACCGCCAAAATACAAACGGCTCTTTGAACTTCCATTGCTTCTATTTTTCTCTCTCTCTCGATTTCTTGCTCACCAGTGTAACCACTAGTTGCGATTCAAACCCTAGAATCAATCAGAACGATGGCAGGTCTACAATTCTTTGATGAACACAATGAAGTTGCTATGCTGCAGAAACCCAAACATGCTGAAGGTTTTCATCAGATTGTGGATTTCATAAAATCTACACACATCGCCCATGCATTAACTGTCAATCCCACAATCTATGTGGAACATCAAAGACAGTTCTGGGCCAATGCTGCTATTCAAACTGAAGATGGCATTCAGGTCATCAAAACAAGGGTTTGTGATAAACCTCTAACCATCTCAGAGGAGTGTATTCGCATCCATCTACGCTTAGATGATGCCTCAGGTATTACCTCTCTTACTAAGGAAGATCTCTTCCAAGCTCTTAATCGTATGGGGTATGAAGGTCCCACTGACGTATATAAATTTTTCAAGAACAGATTTTCACCTCAGTGGAGATTCTTTGTTCATACCCTACAACACTGCATTTCACGAAAAACAACTGGATGGAGTGAGTTTAGCAGTACCATAGCCTATGCTTTGGTCTGCTTAGCTACCTCTAGAAAGTTTAATTTTGTTCAAATGATTTTCAATGATTTAATGTCAAACCTGGATACCAAATCCAAAAGCTTTTATATGTATCCAAGGTTTGTACAAGAAGTACTAAATCAAGAATTGACGGATTTACCTCATTTCAATGAGGTATATGTACCAAAACCCCAAAGGGGAAGGTGTTCTCAAATATGAAGAGGCCTAGTAAGGACTTCACATGTATAGACACTCCATTGTTCTCTACAATGATGGGTGTGTCTCATTCCCATGGTGAGGCATCAGGGTCACAACCCACATCTGACCACCCAACCGATGACCTACCCACACCACTCATTTCTATCAATATCCCTCAGATTCCTTTTGTCAAGCCCAAATCCCCTATCACCAAAACATATATCAGGAAAAAGGTACAGCAGGTTCCTTCCCTTATTGTATCTTCACCCCCAAAGCCTTCAAGCCCTCTAATGGAGCATTCTCCATTAGAGAATATCCAAAGGGAAACCACAGGGGTGTCTCCAAACCCTAAGAAGGTGCTCAATAAGGAGAAGGAAGAGCATGTGGGAAGTAAGGCTCACACTACTGACTTTGCACAAAGTGCAGGGCAGGACAGTGTGAACATCTTTAAGACCTTCCCCACGGCAACTTTAGATGAGCAATCATCTAAAGGTCCCAGGTGCCAAGAAACCACGGGGGTAGCAGGTGCTTCTTCTCGGCAGAAGACCTCTACTAAAAGATCCAAGGATCCTTCAAAGGTGGTAAACACACCTAAAGGAGGTGAGGACAGATATAACTATGAGGAATTGATGGAAACATTGGGTAATATCAATCTGGATGTACTCAAACAGGGTGCAGAAATAGAGGAGTTGAAACTGCTTATTCTTTCACAACAAGTACAGATAAGCAAACTAAAAAAAGATGGTTCTAAGGTTGATGCACAAAAAGAAAAGAAAGCAATATGTATTGAAGAAAAGGGGAGATGTTAATGATGCTTTCAAAAAGGGGGAGAATCAAGATGAAAAGCAAAGCCCTGTTGAGATGAAATTTCAGTTTGAGGGGGAGATTGGTGCCAAAACTAAGAAAGAAGCAGATCAAGCAGCAGAAAAAGCAAAAGAAGTAGAAACCTTATTAGCAGCAGAAACTGAGAAGGCTGCAGTAGAAATAACACCAGCAGCAGTAACTACACCAGCAACAAAAACAAAATTATCCAGGGAAGAGATAGAAATTGCTGAAACATTGGTGAAGGCAAAGCTTGACACTTCCAAAGCTACTCCAAAGGCTAAGGGAGTGGTAATCAAAGAAGTTGAAACAGAAAAGAAAAGAAAGAATTCAATGTAGCTGAGATAAAAAAGAAAGGGAAGGAGAAGATGATAGAGTCTGAGAAGCCATCAAAGAAGCAAACTCAAATAGAACTTGATGAAGAAATGGCCAAAAAGTTGCAAGAAGAGTTGGAAAAGGAGGAAGAGATTCAATCTGCAAAATACATAGAGATTTCTTTAGAGATGGCTACTAAGCTTAATGAGGAATATCAAAAGAGTTTAAAGACTGCTGCTGCTGCTAAGAAAATTACAAAGAAGGATTCAAGGCAAAGGCTGACATTAAAGACAAGACAAAGACAACCTTCAAAGACCTTCCTGGAAAATCAAGAAAGAAGGAAAATGATAAAATTTCTGAAAGGAGATATTGGAGTTCCTGAAGGAATGTTTACCAGCATGCCATTTGGAAGAATAGAGGAGCTATACAAGAAGGAGATGGCCAAGCTGAAATGGGATTTAATTCAAACGGTTGAGGTTGAAAGAAAGCTGAAAGAAAGGCATGATCTCAACATATAACAACCTTTCCTTGACAGTGAAGAAGGCACTCCTAGCAAAGACAAGGAAGAGGTGAAACAATAAGAGACATTAGCCCAAAAGATTGGTGATATTAAAAGAAAGAAGTCCATTGCTACCAAACCAAAAGCAAAGAGGACTAGAACTGAAGAAGCAGAAAAGGAAAGTGAAAGAAAGGAAGATGGACCTCCAGCAGAACTAAAGCAGAATCAAGATCATACAAGTCAATCAGGACAACCTGATGTGCAATTTGACTTGTACATGACAGTATCTGATAAAGAACCTCTGAAGATTGATCCTATTTCAGTGAATACTCCTGAAATCATTCATTGGGATATTTTGAAAGATCAAGGCAAAGAATACTTCAGGATCAAGAGATTGGGAGATCACTATGAAGTGTATGCTACATGGGGTAAAATTATCAGAAGCTGCTCCAGGTCTGATTTGGAAGAAATGCACAAAGTTGGGATGAGATTGTATGGTAAAGTGTTGGAAGAAGCTGGAATGAGTCTAATCAAGTTAGCCATGGAGTACTTATGCATGATGTTTGATCCTAGCAAAGTTCAACATGTTGTCAGAGATCTGCATCTGGAGAATAAATTCCAAAGAATAGACAATTGGATGCAATTTGAAAGGTGTGGAGTCTATGTCATCACTATTGACAAATCTTATCATGAGTACTACCTGGTGGATAGAATTTATGATCACAGCAAAGCCAAATTGCAAGGTATGTTGAATGCTAAGTTGGTGTGTTCAAAGGATTCAGAAATGGCCAAGATTGTAGTCAGAAGAACTATCAATCAGAGTTTGGGTCTGGATCGTAATCTATGCAACTGAGAAGCAGTTTTGAAAGCATCATGAAGACAACAATTTTAGCTGAAGAACTTAACTTCTCAATTTGAAAAGATAAGTTAGGGGGAGATTGTTGGGTCAGAAATAACTAAGTCTGGTTAGTACTGCTAGGTGAAGAAAGATTACTACTGCTAGTAGAATTAATACTGCTTGAAGAGTTAGTGCTGCTACTTGAATAGTTAGTACTGCTTGGAGAGTTAGTACGGCTAGTAGTTAGTACTGCTTGAAGTTAATACTGCCAGATGAAGTTAATGCTGCTAAATACTGCTGAGGATGATTAGTGCTGCTTATAAAGATAAAGATGGAATGATTGGTTGGAACAAAAGAATAAGAGTTGGAGATAAAGATGAAGATAATTATGGACTGGATTCTAAAGAATAATATTTTCTTTGTAATTATCTTGTAATTAAGTCTTTATATATAGTCTAGATGTTTTTGATAGAAACATTCATATGAATACATTGATAGATTTGTTTTAGAGAATTAACCTCAAGACTAGTATTGATCCTTTCTATAGAGAAGTATAGAATGTTTGTTGAGTCTGTTCAACAGATTGAGGTTGTGTTTGTAATCATTAAGTTTTATGCAATATAAACTTATGATTTGAGTTCTTATTCTGTATTTTTGATTAATTGTTAAAGTGTTATTCCGCGACTTCTTTAACATTGTTTCTGAGTTTGTATTAAAATTCTTGTTTAGAATTTTCGATCTTAACATATGGAGTGTTGTGTGACATGCTTACAAGTAAAGGCCGAACACCAATGACCTTATGGTAGCCTTCAATATCTAGAGATTCTTGAGTGGAAGTGGGAGCACATCACAATGGACTTTGTGACCAAGTTGCCGAAGACGTTGAGTGTAACATCCCAGGCCAACCGTACCAAATATTGTCCGTTTTGTCCACACACCCGGACTCACGGTTTTAAAACGCGTCTGATAGAGGAGGTATCAAGTCCTTTTTACGGCAACCTTTGTTCCCTTCCCTGTAACGCCCTAAAAATCAAGGTGAAATAAAACTGCGGAAATATAGGCAATATGACTTAGCATTTGGTATAAACCTCCCAAAAAGAGGTAAAGTACTAAACCTTTACCAAAACCTGAGAATGAATATGGAAATCAATAACAAACTAATCTAAATACATCTATCTAGATTACATCGGTTGTCGACCCAAAATCACCAAAAGATGGGACTTAAACATTGCCCAACATTGACTACTAGTCATTCCAAAAATGCCTCTAAGACATGCTCGTCACTCACGACCTTGGCACCCCACCGCTAAGGGAACCTGTTATACATATCATTTGAGAAAAAGTGTTAGGCTTATAGCCTAGTGAGAACATACATTTTATAGAATTCAAGAGATATAAACATTTGTAACATAGATAAATCTTTACAAAACTCTTAGTTTACAAAAAAAGATCTTTATCAAGAAAGGACAATTGGTCCAAAAGTTCATCTCGCGATGACGGGGGATACCCGATTTACCAAGGGTCGTGACAGAACACAAAAGTAGGCCACGACCCGAGTTGTGAGCTAAATACTTGGAATCCATGGCCACGAACACTTCGGAACGTACTAAGATGTGAGGGAGGGCCCTCGAGGAAACCAAGTCATACTCGTTCACTAGGACTACATTTGATCCATGACTAGTAACCGGTCTCACATAACCGTACCATAAAGGCCCCCGAGGATCAAATGCATCCATAACTACAAAATGGGGAAAAGACATCCCAATAATATAAGTCGACTCAAAACCTAGGGATCCACTAGTAATAGTCTAACTTGTCACAATATGTGTGACCAAATCAAAGCTAAACATATAGCTTCCAAAATATTTATAACCAAAATGCCCTTATCAAGTCTAACTGCTGATAAGAATGAAAATAATAAAATGAGATTTATATGCATTCTTTCAAATAACCCACATAAATGTGTAAGTAAAACTCCCTTTTTACTTCAATAAAATCAAACCCTTTACATTTGAAGAAAATGATTAGTAACCCTAAAATCTCCCAAAACTCAAGTTAGGTCAAAATGCAATAAATTTAAATCCAAACCCAAGGAGATATGTAGGAGTTCAAAATGTAAGATTTTGATATGTATAAAGTTTGTAAAACGATAGTAGGAACTCACCAAGTAGATTTTAGAAGAAAACCCAAAAACCTAGATCTTGACCTTTGGATAAGATGACAATGGAGGTGGTGTTGAAGCTTCCAAACCGAAACCTTGGATGGAATCCTTGACTCTAGCAATAAATGGTGAAGATTGGTGGTTGGAGAAACCCTAGAAGAGTAAATGAGGAGGGAGAGAAAGGAGAACATGGAAAGGAAGAAAGAAATGAGAATGAATGAGATTTGGGGAAAATTTCATTAAAACCCACGCTGATGGAGCTCCTGACATGACGCACGACCCGTGAGTTTTTGCTGAAGGGCAACACACGACCCGTGCGTAGCCCACTGCCTTCACCCCTGACCTTGCGCACGACCCGTGCGCTCTTTCTGAAGGAGGACGCACGACCCGTGCGCCCAGTAGACCAGCGCAGGCAGCCCCTTTTTTCTTCTTCCAACAACACAAAACCAAACGAAATTCGGGGTGTTACAATCCTCCCCAACTTGGGAATGATTTCATCCCCGAAATCTCAACTACTTGAAGAGATGAGGATATCTTCGCTTCATATCCTCTTCGGCTTCCCACGTCACATTGGCTCCCCGATGATGCTTCCACTGCACCTTGATCATAGTGACTTCCTTGTGACGCAATTTCTTAGACTTTCTCTTTAAGATGGCGTCGGGTTCTTCTACACAACGGTTACCTTCATCCACTCTCAATTTGGAGAGAGGTATGACACTCTCTTCATCTGCCAAGCATTTTCGAAGGTAATAAATATGGAACGTGTTGTGGATTCTACACAACTCCGACGGCAATTCCAATTGGTAGGCTTGCATCCCCACTCGTTTAAGTACTTTAAAAGGTCCAAGGAAACGGGGACTCAACTTCCCACATTTTCCGAACTTGATAATGCCCTTCCATTGCGATACCTTGAGCATCACCCGGTCGCCCACTTGGAACTCCATCGGTCGCCTCTTCTTATCAGCATAACTCTTCTGCCGATCCTGAGCCGCTTTCAATCTTTCACGAATGCCGTTGACCTTATCGGCCGTCTCTTGCACAATTTCAGGTCCGACGAATTGCTTCTCTCCCGCTTCGAGCCAACACATGGGAGTTCGACACTTTCGCCCATACAATGCCTCAAACGGTGCCATCCCAATACTCGAGTGGTAACTATTGTTGTAAGCAAACTCCACCAAAGGTAGGTGAGAGTCCCAGCTACCCCCGAAATCGATGACACAAGACCTCAACATATCTTCTAACGTTTGAATCGTTCTCTCGCTTTGCCCGTCGGTTTGTGGATGGTAAGACGTACTCAACTTCACTCGCGTACCTAGCTCTTTCTGAAAACCATCCCAGAAATTCGAAGTAAACCGACTATCGCGATCCGATACGATCGACAATGGTACACCATGCCTCGAGACCACTTCATCAATGTACAGTTTTGCTAACTTGTCCATCGATAAAGTCTTGTGCATGGCTAGAAAGTGAGCGCTCTTTGTCAATCTATCGACTACTACCCAAATGGTATCGTGACCTCGAAGAGTTCTAGGCAACTTTGTCACGAAGTCCATGGTAATATGCTCCCACTTCCATTCAGGAATCTATAAGGACTAAAGACTCCCATACGGTCGTTGGTGTTCGGCTTTCACTTGTAAACACGTCACACATCGCTCTACGTAACGTGCCACATCGAGCTTCATCACCGGCCACCAATAATGCAATTTCAAGTCCCGGTACATCACCAGATGAATGAAATACTTGGACTTGTGAGCATCTTCAAGAAGTAACTCCCGACTGCCCCCAATCTTGGGCACCCACACACGACCACTGAACCGTTTGACTCCACGGCTATCTTCCGTTAGGAGCAATCGTTGCTTTGTCATGACTTCATCCTTGAGGTTCTCTTCCAACAATGCTTCAACCTGCGACGTCTTGATCTTATCAACAAGACTAGACACTAATCTGATTCTCGAATGGGTAACCCGAATACTTCCGCTATAGTCCTTCCGACTTAGCGCATCGGCCACCACGTTCGCCTTACCGGGATGGTAAAGCAATTCACAATCGTAATCTTTGAGCAACTCGAGCCACCGCCTTTGCCTCATATTCAACTCTTTTTGATCAAATACATACTTTAGGCTCTTGTGATTAGTGAAGAGTGTACATTTCGTGCCATAGAGGTAGTGTCGCCAAAGCTTCAAGGAAAACACCACTGCCGCTAACTCCAGATCATGGGTAGGGTAATTCTTTTCGTGAATTTTAAGTTGTCTCGAGGCGTAAGCGATCACATTGCCTCTTTGCATTAACACACAACCCAAACCCATCTTCGAAGCGTCGCTATAGACCACAAAGTCTTCCGACCCTTCGGGCAACGCCAATATTGGAGCTTCGCACAACTTCCTTTGCAGAATCCGGAACGCCTTCTGTTGCGTTTCGGTCCACTCGAACTTCACATTCTTCCGAGTTAAAGCCGTCAAGGAAGAAGCGATTTTCGAGAAGTCTTGAACAAATCTTCGGTAGTAACCCGCCAAACCCAAGAAACTTCGGATTTCGGACAGACTCTTGGGAGGCTCCCAATTCATCATGGCTTCAATCTTGGAGGGATCCACTTTCACCCCGTCTCGAGTGACGACGTGACCCAAGAATTGTACCTCATTAAGCCAAAAGTCGCATTTGGAGAATTTGGCGTACAATATCTCTTCCCTTAACACTTCTAGAACTTCGCGAAGGTGCTGTTCGTGCTCTAACTCGCTCTTGGAGTACACGAGTATGTCATCAATGAATACAATGACCGGCTTGTCAAGAAATGGTCGGCATACCCTATTCATCAAATCCATAAATACCGTCGGTGCGTTTGTGAGGCCAAAAGGCATTACAAAAAACTCGTAATGACCATAACGTGTTCTAAAGGCCGTCTTCGGAATGTCTTCTTCTCTCACCTTCACCTGATGGTAACCCGAACATAAGTCGATCTTGGAAAAATATCCCGCTCCTTGGAGTTGATCGAACAAGTCGTCTATCCTTGGAAGCGGGTACTTGTTCTTCACCGTTGCTTTGTTCAACTCACGGTAATCGATGCACATCCTCATCATGCCATCCTTCTTCTTGACAAACAAGACCGGAGCTCCCCAAGGCGACGAGCTCGGTCTTATGAAACCATTCTCCAAAAGCTCTTGGAGTTGTGCCATCATATCTTGCATCTCCAATGGCGCCAAACGGTAAGGAGCTCTCGGTACGAGATCAATCCGAAATTCCACTTGCCGATCGGGTGCTAGCCCGGGTAAGTCGTCCGGAAAGACATCGGGATACTCCCTTACGATCTTCACATCTTCAAGATTTGACTTCTCAAGCTTGACATCGATCACGTAAGCTAGGAAAGACGAGCATCCTTTCACCAAGCACTTGCGTGCCTTTGCCATTGTGATTAACGCCACTTCACCTTTCCTCTTCTCACCATAGATGAAAACGTCCTCGCCACATTGATTGGGAAGTCGAATTAACTTCTTGGAACATACGATCTCGGCATAACTGTTCCCTAACCAATCCATGCCGACCACCACATCAAAACCTCCGATAATCATCGGCATCAAATGAATTGGGAATTCACTCCCTTCGATACCGAGAGTACACTTCTTCAAAACATTGTGGATCAAAACTTGACTACCATTTGCTATTTCTACCACTAACGCATCCTATAGACTAGTAGTGGGCATGGCAATCTTTTGACGAAATAACTCAGATATAAACGAGAAACTGGCACCAGAATCAAACAACACACGAGCAGGTACGGAGTTTAGAAGAAACGTACCCGATACCACATCGACGGATGCCTTGGCCTCAGCGTCCGTCATCTAAAAAGCTCGACCCGGAACCCTAGATGGGTTCTATCTCTTTTCCGGTGCGCTACCCGACTTGAGCTTCGGGCAATCTCTCTTCATGTGCCCCGATGCCTTGCACTCAAAGAAGACCATCCCCTCGATAGAACAGTCGCGGAAAATGTGATCATTCTTACCACACTTGCCGCAAAATCGTGGAGTGGAGTTACAGTTACCATGATGCTTGAACCCGAACCTCTGGCACCACTTAGCCTCTTGGTTGCTGTTGTTGAAGTTTCGGTTCCCAACAAAAGATCGAGTCCTCTTAGGGGGAGCGGAATTGCTTTCCTATTTTCTCTTCTCGGGCACCACCACAGCTTTCTCAGCCTTGCTTCTCGCGAATAGTTCCTCCATGAATTGAGTTTCTTCAACCATTTCACGAAGGTTGGAGGCCTTAGAATTGTGGACCATAGACAACAAGTCCGTTGGCAGGCCATTAAGATAAGCCTTCATCTTATCTTTCTCCGTTAGGGCCACATGCCCCACCAACCTCAGCTTCTCCATGAACTGACGGGTGTACTCCCTTACCGTCAAGTTTCCCTTCACTAGGGATCGAAACTCTTTTTCGATGCAGGCCATCGATCTTTCGCTGCAGAATTCTTCCATAAGCTTTCTTTTGAACTTGGCCCAAGACAATTGAGCCAAAACGGTAGGAGAGAGAGAGTGGATTGAGTAACATCCCACCAAGTGAGTGTTGCATCTCTCAACAACTGAGTGACAAACCGCACCCTCTGATCGTCACCACATTCGGCGGAGCCGAAAGCTTGCTCGACGGCTCTAATCCACTTCACGCACATAACAGGGTCGTCAGAACCGGATAATTCTGGCGTCCCGCACCCCAGAAAGGATTTATATGAGCAACTCTTCCCACCCCTTAGAGCACCAACCACTTTGTGTTCTTCAGTTCTAACCCCATTGTCTGCACCGCCCGAACCAAGAATAACAACATTCTCCGCGACCGTCTCATTTCTCTTGAGACTAGCATCGCGGTCCTCTAACACCTTCATGAACTCCTCTTGCTGTTTCTCCATAGCCGTCGATACCATCTGCATGATGCTGGCCATCATGTCGGTTTGCAGGTTCGCCACTTGCACAACTGGGTTGGTGGATGCCAACTCCACCCGAGGTACCTACTCCACCTCCCCAGTAAATATTGGTGGCATACCGGGAGGAACAACCGCCGGTACTCTGGCCACCTTGTTCCGCTCTGGCGAACTATCATCGCGAAGGTCTTCGACGTCTAACTGACGACTACGTGTGTTCACCATAACTGAGAAATGGCTGTCACACAAGTACGAGAAAGAGGTTAACAGAATTAAACACGAAAGGAACGTACAACTACATCTACCAATTGTCATACTAATAGTAAACTGAGCACGCTTACGTAAAATATCCTCATAATAACATTAGCTGATTGAGATTATGAACATATAACACATAAGAGTTCTCGTTACAATCGTCACAATGCTTGATGAACATAACTTCCGTCGACTCTAAGACTGACCCATCTTAGAAGTTCTACCCAACTCACAATCATTGCCTAAAATACTCAGTCTAAGTCTAGACATCTTACATTCATGCCTAGTTCACTTAAACTAGAGCTCTGATACCAACTTGTAACGCCCTAAAAATCAAGGTGAAATAAAAGTGCGAAAATATAGGCAATATGACTTAGCATTTGGTATAAACCTCCCAAAAAGGGGTAAAGTACTAAACCTTTACAAAAACCTGAGAATGAATATGGAAATCAACAACAAACTAATCTAAATACATCTATCTAGATTACATCGGTTGTCGACCCAAAATCACCAAAAGATGGGACTTAAACAATGCCCAACATTGACTACTAGTCATTCCAAAAATGCCTCTAAGACATGCTCGTCACTCACGACCTTGGCACCCCACCGCTAAGGGAACCTGTTATACATATCATTTGAGAAAAAATGTTAGGCTTATAACCTAGTGAGAACATACAGTTTATAGAATTCAAGAGATATAAACATTTGTAACATAGATAAATCTTTACAAAACTTTTAGTTTACAAAACAAGATCTTTATCAAGAAAGGACAATCGGTCCAAAAGTTCATCTCGTGATGACGGGGGATACTCGATTTACCAAGGGTAGTGACGGAACACAAAAGTAGCTCACGACCCGAGTTGTGAGCTAAATACTTGGAATCCATGACCACGAACACTTCGGAACGTACTAAGATCTGAGGGAGGGCCCCCGAGGAAACCAAGTCATACTCGTTCACTAGGACTACATTTGATCCATGACTAGTAACCAGTCTCACATAACCATACCATAAAGGCCCTCGAGGATCAAATGCATCCATTGCTACAAAATGGGGAAAAGACATCCCAATAATATAAGTCGACTCAAAACCTAGGGATCCACTAGTAATAGTCTAACTTGTCACAATAACATGTGTGACCAAATCAAAGCTAAAGATATAGCTTCCAAAATATTTAACCAAAATGCCTTTATCAAGTCTAACTGCTGATAAGAATGAAAATCATAAAATGAGATTTATATGCATTCTTTCAAATAACCCACCTAAATGTGTAAGTAAAACTCCCTTTTTACTTCAATAAAATCAAACCCTTTACATTTCAAGAAAATGATTAGTAACCCTAAAATCTCCCAAAACTCAAGTTAGGTCAAAATGCAATAAATTTAAATCCAAACCCAAGGAGATATGTAGGAGTTCAAAATGTAAGATTTTGATATGTATAAAGTTTGTAAAACGATAGTAGGAACTCACCAAGTAGATTTTAGAAGAAAACCTAAAAACCTAGATCTTGACCTTTGGAGAAGATGATAATGGAGGTGGTGTTGAAGCTTCCAAACCGAAACCTTGGATGGAATCCTTGACTCTAGCAATAAATGGTGAAGATTGGTGGTTGGAGAAACCCTAGAAGAGTAAATGAGGAGGGAGAGAAAGGAGAACTTGGAAAGGAAGAAAGAAATGAGAATGAATGAGATTTGGGGAAAATTTCATTAAAACCCACGCTGATGGAGCTCCTGACACGACGCACGACCCGTTTGTTTTTGCTGAAGGGCAACGCACGACCCGTGCGTAGCCCACTGCCTTCACCCCTGACCTTGCGCACGACCCGTGCGCTCTTTCTGAAGGAGGACACACGACCCGTGCGCCCTGTAGAGCAGCGTAGGCAACCTATTTTTCCTTCTTCCAACAACACAAAACCAAACGGAATTCGGGGTGTTACAATCCTCCCCAACTTGGGAATGATTTCGTCCCCGAAATATCAACTACTCGAAGAGATGAGGATATCTTCGCTTCATATCCTCTTCGGCTTCCCACATCACATTGGCTCCCCGATGATGCTTCCACTGCATCTTGATCATAGTGACTTCCTTGTGACGCAATTTCTTAGATTTTCTCTCTAAGATGGCGTCGGGTTCTTCAACAATCTTCAGATTTCCCTTCTTCAGGTTTTGAAACTCCTCTTCGATCTTGTCAAGAGCTCTCTCATTGCAGTACTTGTCCATTACCTTCTTCTTGAAGGTTGGCCAAGAGATCTTGGCCAAAACCCCCGGAGTGAGTGCAGTTCGGGTGATGTTCCACCAACTCAAGGCCTCCCCTCTAAACAGTTGTGACTCGAACTTAACCTTCTAGGAGTTGTCGCATTCCTTAGATTCAAAATCCATCTCCACCTCTTGTATCCAGTTTATACAGGCCATTGGATTAGTTGTCCCGGAAAATTCTGGGGGTTTGCTACACAAGAAAGTCTTATAGGAGCAACCCCTTTCTTTCCCTTTTGCGGCTCCCAAGGCTTGCTCTTCCGTTCCTGTAATATTAACCGTACCACCCGATCCAATCACTGCATTTTCTGCCACTGTCTCGTGCCTTCGATTGCTCGTATCCCGATCCTCTAGAACTTTCATGAACCTTTCATCCTTCTTGTCCATCACATAGTTCATCATCTGCATAATGCTGGCCAACAAGACCGATTGGGGGTCCACTTCTTGGATTACCGGGTTCTCGGTCTCTAAGTTCACTCGAGGAACTTCATCACTACCTCCCTCTCGAAGTTTGATTGACCGTTGGATTTGCTCGTCTCGAAGTTTCCGAGGCGGTTACACTCGCTTTCGGGAGCCCTGACCCAACTTCTCGTGTTTAATATTGTGAACTGTCACACATGATAAGGATCATACCGATTAATTCTTTAAAACATAAACGGTTTAGCACGTACCACTACAACGATTAATCATCATAACAACAAATTCAAGTAAGCTCACGTATTTATAAATTCATAACAACACTGGCCAAGTGAAATTGTGAACGTATATTACATAAGAATTCTTGTCGCCATCATCATCATTTCTCAATCAATGTATTTCCGTAGTCCTAATACTCTCCCCACCTAGAAATTGTCTACCCAAATAGACAGTGATACTATAGACATCTACAACTTAAGTCTAGGTATACTAGAGTCAACACCTAGTTCACTTAAACTAAGGCTTTGATACCAACTTGAACACCCCAAATCATTGGGACAAACAAAAATTTCCGGAAATGGAAATGTGGTATATAAATGATGCCAAGGCACGAGCTCTCGCAAAAATGGAACAATATATGCCTGTTAAAATTACAAGTTTGCAATAACAAAGTAATTAAGGATAACAACCCTTTAATCTAATTCCTATCAAGAAAAGAGATTACGATAAGTTGTTATCTAAATCCCAAAATAATCATCTTCTATAATTGGCATCCCAAAAATGCTCCCAAGCTCACATCTAAGGCCCGCTAAACCTTCTTGGCGGTCGCGCCGCTAGAACCTGAGATACACATCAAAGCAATCAAGTGTTAGGCCAAAAGAGCCTAGTGAGTTTGAACAATAAAATAACATGATCATTTAAAGGTCCATAGTCATAAGGGTTTATAGAGGAATCAATGGGAGAGACCCAAAACACCAACGAGTTTTACCTCAAGAGTAGATGTACCTTGATGTTCACTCTCACGAGCAACATCCCGAAGGCCCGAAACAATTGAAGACTACCTCCAAGGCATTACCCGAAAGGGCAGAGGTCTAGACACATACCATCAAGGTGGCGCCCAAAGACTACATACTCCTAGTGCATACTCGTGATTCATCCAATATTCCATTCCACATTATATACATTTTACTCCAAGCAAAACACATATAAAGTCCCATATAGTTCCAAACCTCAGTTTAGGTCAAAACCCCAAATCATGTAAAAACCCCATATGACATTCATCAACCATGTATATCTCATGAATATAACCCAATCTATATACCGACACAGTAATCTCATCATAATCCCATAAAAAGGGTTGCAACCAAGGTCTCAATTTTCACAATATAGCAATTTATATCTACCATGTCAAATAATTAATATGATGGAAGGAAATGTGAAATGATGATGGAAAGCACATAAAGACATGTATCTCATTTTAAAATTAGTTAGAATACTCACAATCTAAGTTTTTATAAAAACCCTAGAAAACTAAGAACCCTAGAAAATGAGATGGATGAATGCGTGAGGTTCTTGAAGACTTGAAACCTTGTTAGTTCTCCACCATAAATGCTCTACAACTAGCCTTGAATCTTCAATAAATGCTCTCACCCTATCACTCTTTCGAAATAAATGAAGGGGGTGGATTTGGTGCAGAAAATCGCACCCTTTGCTCTCAATAAACGACCTAAGAACTGATTTTGGGGTGAAGTGGTAATAAAATTGGCTAAAGGTTGTTTTATACCCACAGATGTCGCGTGCGACAATGCCAAGCAATAGTGCCAATGGCATTGTCGCTTGGGCACAATCGCGGGCCTCAACCCGCTCTCGATACCACTCCAGCGACTGTGATAGGCGATAGTGCCCTTGTCACAGTCACGTGTCACAATCTCTCCACGCGTATCGTGACTCCATTGCCCCGTGCAACATTGACATGCGATTGTGACACTTGTCACAGTCGCAGGCATAATCGTCCCATTCCCCTCGAGCCTCGATATATTCTTTCGTTTTGACATTTAGCATGCTCGGATCGTAACTATTGATCCACAATGAGTCTAATTGCTTTAATTTGGAATATGACACATCGATAATGGAATTATAACGAGTCGGTTTCCAAAGAAAATAACCAAAGTTTTCCGGGTGTTACATTGAGAGGCCATGATACCATTTGGGTGATTGTTGATCGTTTGACCAAGAGTGCTATTTCCTGGCCATGCATGAAACGTTACCAATGGACAAATTGGTGAAGTTGTACATTGATGAGGTGATTTCTAGGCACGGGGTACCCCTATTAATAGTCTCAGATCGTGATAACCATTTCACTTCGAACTTTTGGGACGACATACAAAAGAAATTGGGTACGAGAGTGAAGTTAAGTACGAATTATCATCCCCAGACCGATGGTCAGAGCGAGAGAACAATTCAAACCTTGGAGGATATGTTGACGTCGTGCGTGATAGATTTTGGCGGTAGTTGGGACTCTTACCTACCCTTGGTGGAGTTTTCCTACAATAATAACTACCACTCCAACACTGGAATATCACCGTTTGAAGCCTTATATGGGAGGAAGTGTAGAAATCTCGTGTGTTGGCTAGAAGCGGGAGAAAAGCAATTTTTTGGTCCCAAAATTATGCAAGAGACGGCCGACAAGGTCAAGGGTATCCGAGAGCGTTTGAAGGCGGCTCAAGATCTCTAAAAGAGCTACGCTGATAAGAAAAGGCGAAAAATGGAATTGCAAGTAGGGGACCGAGTAATGTTGAAGGTTTCCCCTTGGAAGGGTATTATTCTGTTCAGAAAACGTGGGAAGTGGAGACCACGTTTCCTCAGACTGTTCACCGATCAAGCGTGTAGGACTTCAGGCCTACCAGCTTGAATTGCCACGAGAAATGCATGGGATTCATAACACTTTCCATATCTATTACCTTCGAAAATGCCTAGCAGAAGAAAAAGTTTCATTCCACTATCAAAGATAAGGGTGGACGAGGGTAACTAATGTGTCGAGGAGCCTGATGCAATTCTGGAAAGAGAGTCAAAGAAACTCCATCACAAGGAGGTCATGATGGTCAAGGTGTATTGGAAGCACCATCGTGGCGCTAATGTGACGTGGGAAGCCGAGGAAGACATGAAGAGAAGATACCCCAAAATGTTCGAGTAGCGAAGATTTCGAGGACGAAATCAGTGTCAAGGTGGGGAGGATTGTAACACACGAGATTTTGGGTAAATATTTATCTCTATTTATTATAAATTTATTCGCGGTCGATGGTTCTAAGTGTATTTATGGTTGACCTGAGGTTTTAGTTAAAGTATGGGATTTAATCGCGCGAGAAAAATTGAGTTTCGGAGCCCGGGAGACTTGGGGTGATAATGCCTGGCGACGTTGCCAGGGTCATGATCGTCGTGGCACTCTCGTAGCGGGTTTACCACCCGCGGTACACTTTGGGCGAGAGTGCCCGGCGAGAATGCCAGGGTCTATATTGCAAAGTCATTGTCGCACCAAGCCTTCGAGCCGCGGTACAGACTCAGCGGAAGTGCCAGCGATAGTGACACTCGCCTGGCACAATCGTCGGCGGCCCTAATGTCTTAAATGCATGATTTCAACTCCTTTCTCACTCTCACCCAATTTCTCGCATTTATTCCTCTCTTTTTTTCCTCTCATTTATTGCAACCCTAGCTCCATCTAAGGCTTTAAACACTTAGATTTCAAGAGATTCCTCCACCACCTTCTTCAATATTGTTGACCTAGAGTTCAAGATCAAGGATTACTACCATTTTTAGAAGGTTCTTGGTTTCTAGGGTTTTACCTAAACCAAGCATTGTGAGTTCATACAAGCTTTTAAAACCTTCTACATGCCAAAATTATGATTTTAGACTTCTAATCATCTCTTTGTTCATATATTTTTTGTTGAAATGTTTTGACCTAACTTGGTGTTTGAAGATTTTTAGGGTTTTTGATATTTTTGTAAAATGAGGAAGAGTTTTTAGTTTGAGTTATAAAATGTGATTAGTTTACTTATTTGGGGATTA
This sequence comes from Arctium minus, assembly GCA_954870635.1. Lineage (NCBI taxonomy): Eukaryota > Viridiplantae > Streptophyta > Magnoliopsida > Asterales > Asteraceae > Arctium > Arctium minus. The sequence continues at coordinate 34,935,422 of OX941080.1, read as the reverse complement.
AATACTTGGACTAACTAAATCTAGTCACATTTATGATATTTACTATATGAAGAGTTTTACTTGGAATAAATGCATTTTAGCCATGTTCATGATTTCACTATATGATGAGATTTGTTTGGTAAAGGTATTTTGGGAAATAGGCACTGATGGATGGTTGTTGGTTTTGATAATGTTCATTGTCAAGTTTATATCAAATGGTGAATCCACTCTTGTGAAGATAAGCAAATTATTTTATGGGAATGTTATTGTAAACTATATCTGTGATTATAGTTTGGGTTACCAATGTAATGGTGACAAGCCTTAGACTAGTACTACAGGATTCATAGGTATTAGAGTCGACTTATTTGGTGGGATGATTCTCGTTGTAACTAGTTGGTGTATTGGGTCATTGAGGGCAATTTGCTACGGCTATATGGAACCAGTTACTAGCCTTTGGCCTTGGATACACATCTAGTGAATGAGTATGATTAGGATCATCGGGGGCCCATATCCACATCTAAAGTGTGAGTCGATGAGCTCATCACCATTTATCCTAGTATGCGCTCACTAACTTGAACGATAGCCTACTTTTGTGTTCCGCTACCTTTCATAGAATTTGGGTCTCCCCCGTCTTCGCAATATGTTTTCTTCAACATAATTGGAAAGATGAACCATCTACCTTCTTTTACAAAAAAAGTTTATGCCCCTTTATATTTGCTTATTTATAAAATGTTTGTCCTCACTAGGCATAAAGCCTAACACTTGTTTTCTTAAATGACATGTATAATAGGTTCCGTTGGTGGCGGGCCTCGATTGGTTTGAGGGGTGAGAGTTCGGATAGATAGTGGCAATTTTTGAAGATAGAATTTTGGAAGTGGGCGCACAGATTGAATAGACACCTTTTGAGAAGTGTTGGTGACAGTTGTTTTAATCTAGATGGTAGTAGTCTAGATTAGTGAATTGTCATTAGTAATTTTCATTCATAGAAAGTTGTATACACTTTAACTATTTCCCCTCTTTAGGGTGATTTATTTAATCTTAGATTGTCATTTCCGCATCTATTCAGGCTTAAACTAGCCCCTATTTTAAGGGTGTTACACGACCTCTTAAAGTTGAAGCCCAATCCAGGGAGAGTTTTGATGCGGTTTAACTAACGATGGAAGTCGCTGAGACCAAAAATTTCCATACAAGGCTGAGACTATCACGGGTAGTCCAGCGACCAAAGTCGCGTGGATACTCACATACTTCAATGTTCATGTTCCCCAATTCCAAACTTTTCAACAAGAGACTCGTCCCTATATTAACAAATCGACATACCTAAAACCAAAATTACGAAAAAATTAAATAAAATAAACCTGGTGGGTTGCCTCCTACCCAACACCTTATTTAGAGTCGTAGCACGACTTTTTGTAGCGGTCACTTGTGAAGTTCTTCGAGAAGAATGGTGTCCATCACCACTTGTTCACCTATCAAATATGGCTTGATCCTCTGACTGTTAACTTTAGAGGTCCGACCATCCGCTCCTTGTAAATCTACTGTGCCATATGGGTATGCTTCTACCACCATAAAGGGTCCCGACCACTTTGATTTCAACTTTCCTGGGAACAAATTCAAACGTGAGTTAAACAATAAAACTTTCATACCAAGTGTAAATACTTTTTCATGAAGGCGTTAGCCATGGAATTTCTTCGTTCGTTCCTTATAAATGGTTGCATTCTCATAAGCATCTTACCTAATCTCTTCAAGTTCATTCATTCGTAGGAATCGACGTTGCCCGAATACTTTTAGCTCTATACAGGCCTTATGCTCTAGTTCTATAGGAAGATAACATCATTTTTCAAAGACCAATCTATAGGGAGTGGTCCCAATTGGCGTTTTGTAAGTCGTTCCGTAGGCCCACAAGGCATCATCAAGTTTTGATGAAAATCCTTTCTAGATGTACTGACAACCTTTTCTAATATTTGATTAAATCCTAGTTGGACAGTTTGGCCAGGCCATTTTCCAGTGAATGGTACGGTGTTGTAACCCTGTGCTTGATTGAGTACTTCTTGAGAACGATTTCCATCTATCTGTTCCAAAAATGGATACCATCATCACTGATTAACGACCTCGGTACCCTAAACCTTGAAAAGGTATTCTTTTGCAAGAAGTTGATCACCACCTTAAAGTCATTAGTTGAGGTAACAATTGCCACTACCCATTTGGAGATGTAATCGACGAAGACCATAATGTACTCATTACGTGAAGATGCTGGAAAGGATCCCATGAAGTCAATACCCCATACATTGAATAGTTCCACTTCCATGAATATCTTCATCGACATCTCATTCATTTTGGTGATATTCCCAGCCCTTTGACATCGATCGCATCATGATATGAAATTTTTAGCTTTATTGAACATCGAGGGCCAGAAACATCCAGATTGTAAAACCTTGGCCACTATTATTTTTGGAATAAAATATCCTCCACACTCTAAGTTATGACAATGTCTTAGAATGCCTTCTTTCTCCTTATCAGGTACACATCTTCTGATCTCCCAATGGCATAGAGTTTGTATAGGAAAGGTTCATCCCAAAAGTAAGTCTTGGCATCAGAAATGAACTTCAGTGGTGTAAATTTAATCCATATGGAACTACATCCCCGACCATAAAATTTACCAAGTCTACGAACCATGACTCTGAATGGTTGACTGTCAATAATTGTTCATCCAGAAATGAGTCATTAATGATGAATACATCTTTCTTATTTAACTCTCCCCTTAAAACCTTGAAAAATGGCCTGCCACTGTGTTCTTCGAGCCCTTCTTATCCAAGATCTCCATATCAAACTCTTGAAGTAACAATACCCAACAGATCAGTCTCAGTTTCACATCTTTTTTAGACATGAGATACACCAATAGTTTATGATCATTGCAGACAATAACTTTCTCCCTAACTAGATATGATATGAATTTCTTGAATGCATATACCACTGTTAATAGCTCATTTTCAGTGGTAGCATAGTTGATTTGAGCTTCACCCAACGTCTTGTTGGTATAATACATAACATGTAGTTTCTTGTCTTTTCTTTGTCCCAATACCGCCCCTAATGTTGTGTCACTCGCATCACACATCAATAATAAAAGGTAGACTCTAATCAGGTGTTGTAAGTATAGGTGCAGATGTTAACTTTTTCTTCAACCAGTCAAAAGCAGAAACACATTGATCAGTGAAATCAAATTTTGCCTCTTTAAGAATTAAGGTACAAAATGCTTTAGAAATCTTAGAAAAATCCTTAATAAAATGGTGGTAGAACCCCGTGTGACCCAAAAAGTTCCGAACTCCCTTGACTAAAGTTGGGTAGTACGAATTTTCAATTACATTCTATTTGGCTTTGTCAACCTCTATGCCTTCCTTTGAGACTCTATGACCAAGAAAGACTTTCGTCACCATAAAGTGACACTTTTCTAGTTAAGCACTAGGCTGATGTCTTTAAATCTTTGTAGAAATGTTTCTAGATGCAAAAGGCATGCGTCAAAAGAAGGACCAAACACAAAACAATCATCCATGAAGATTTCAATGGTTCTTTCTACCATATCAGTAAATATAGCCATCATGCATTGCTAAAATGTTGCTGTAGCGTTACACAAACCAAACAACATCCTCCGGTAAGCAAATGTGCCATACGAGTACGTGAAGGTAGTCTTGTCTTGGTCTTCAGGGGCTATCAGAATCTGATTGTACCCCGAGTAACCATCCAAGAAACAGTTATAGTCATGGCCAACCAACTGTTCCAACATCTGGTCAATAAACGACAATGGAAAGTGATCTTTTCGGGTACCGTCATAGAGTTTGCGGTAATCAATGCAAACTCTCCAACCAGTGACTATCCGAGAAAATATTAATTCATTGTTGTTGTTTCTTACCATTGTGATCCCACACTTTTTAGGGACTACCTTAACTGGGCTAACTCATGGACTATCAATAACGGAGTAGATGATCCCGGCATCAAGAAGCTTTAGTACCTCCTTTCAGACCACCTCTTTAATGTTCGGGTTAAGACGATGCTGATGTTGAACCGCTGATCGGAGTCCTTATTCAAGATTGATCCAGTGTGTACAAAAGAATGGACTTAACCCTTAAGGTCGGCTATAATCCATCCAATGGTAGTTTGGTGCTTTCTTAGAACTCTGAGTTGTTTCTACTTTTTTTCAGAACTTAGGTGGGATGATATGATGACATGTAGTGTTTCTTTCTCGCCCAAATATGCATATTCCAGGTGTGATGGTAATGGTTTGAGCTCAAGTTGTGGTGGGACTTTTGATGACCGTTGGGATTTCGCAATTGGTTCTTCTAAATCTTCAACCATAAGTCTTTGATGTCCCTTAAATGCGGGTAATGCATTCAGTTGCATCACACATCACTTCCTTGATCGGCCTTGATATCGGTCAATACATTTTCCAGTTGGTCACTACTTCCCTATTGATCATAAGTCCTTCGAATTGGTGAATCAAGAGCTCCACTCGGTAACACTCTTTAGATTCCAACGATGATTTGATGCCCAGAATATATTGAATACAACCTCTTCGTTGGCAACTCTCAATGTCATCTTACCTCTCCTAACGTCAATCAATGATCCCTCAGTGGCGAAGAATGGCCGGCCAAGTATAAGAGGGACGTCTCTATCTTCTTCCACGTCAAGTACCACAAAGTTTACAAGGAAGTAAAAATTTCCCTCTTGATCGTTACATTTTTAATAACACCATATGGGTACTTGATTGGCTTGTCTACAAGATGAAGAGTCACATTAGTCGCTTGTACTTCTCCTAACCTAAGTTTCTTGAAAATAAACAAAGGCATCAAATTAATACTCATAGCTTAATCACTTAAAGCCTTACTAAATTCAGAATTTCTAATATCTAAAACTCCCTGGATCCTTAAGCTTCGATGGAAGCTTATGTTGGATGATCGCTACACTCTCTAGTAAGTGCAATTGTTGCATGTTCCTCAATTTTCCTCTTGTTAGAGAGGATGTCCTTCAAGTACTTCATATATAAAGGGATCTGGGCTAATGCATATACAAAAGGTATGTTAATTTAGAAAACTGAACATCATTCTTATGAGCCTTCAAATTATTAGGACATGGCACTTTAGGTGCAAATGGATTGACTACCTATTTAGACGGAATGTCTATTGGAACCTTTTCTTTACCCTTTACCTTTCCAATCCTAGTGATGTCTTCCACTTCAATCTCTTCTACTTCTACCTCTTCAGTCCAATGGTCTCGTTTTCAGTCACATCCACTAAAGGTTCATGGGTGGAGTCTTAGATCAGCTTCTTTCCGCTCATCAGATGAATAGCCTTACAAATTTCTTTCGGCTTTCTTTCTATTTGACTAGGAAATTGGCCTTGGATTCAGGACTGAAGAACTTTATCTATTTGCCCAACTTGTCTTTCCAGTATCTGAATTGAAGCAGTATTTTGGTCAGTTGCTGATTTTATGGTCCCAACAGTGGATGATTGTGTTCCCACTTATGATGTTTCCATTTTAGACACAAACTTCATCATCATGTCTTCTAGTCCCAACTTATTTTCATGAGTTTATCCTTCTTCCAACTTTCTTTGTTGAAAACCTGGAGGACGATAAACATTAGTGGAAAAATTAGAGTTGGAGGCAGAGTCATTACCAAACTGTTGTTGTTGTCCCATAGTTTTCTTTAGAAAAATTTGCTGCTGGCTCCAAAAAAGTTGGGATGTTTCTTCCATCCCTCATCATAGGTGTTGAAGAATGGGTCATTCCGAGGGCGGTTGTTTTTATTTTGCACAACTGAACCTGTTCAGTTCGTTGAGGTTCATAAGAAGATGGGTAGAGCTCCAGAATGCCTGAATCAAACTAGGATGGTGGCTAGATTGAAGATCCCTTCAACTGGTTGGTGATAGCAGCTAATTATGCCTGATGGCCAATAATTCTTTAGATTCTTGAACACCAGTTATCCGTCTAAGTGATGATCGTGTGGTGGCATAACTATGCTCACACAAATTTTCGATGAGCTTAAAGCTTCATCATAGAATTTTGTTCATTAATGCAAATGATCTCAATAGCTTCATCATTGGTTTTGTTCATTAATGCACCCAGCTGCAACTGGGATGTCATTCTTGTATTATGGATGTAAACCACCAAAGAATGTTTAGATAATCACCCAACCACATAGTCTATGATGTGGGCACTTTTTCAGCATATCTTTGTATCTCTCCCATGCCTTATAAAGTAATTCTTGATCCCATTGAGCAAAGTCACTGATCTATGCCATGATCTGAGTAGTTTGACCCGATGGAAATAACTTCTAAAGGAATGCGGACACCATTTTGTCCCTTGTACTGATTTGACCATTAGGAAGGTTTTCTTCCCAACTGGCTTCTCTATCTTTCAAAGAAAACGAGAAAATTCGAAGTCTGACAGCGTCATTAGGGAAACAGTTAATCTTAAAGGTATTACAGATCTTTTCAAATGACCGAAGATGTCTATGAGGGTCTTCAATAGGTGATCCCCCGAATTGGTTTTGTTGTAATAATTGAATCATGCCATATTTGATCTCGAAGTTGTTTGCTGCTATAGCAGGTTCTTGTACACCCCTGTTAATAGTCGCCACATTCGGATTAGCAAATGATCTCATAGGACGACAAGTCGTAGGTAGCCGAGGTGGTGGTTGTGGTAGATCTTCGTTCTTGGGTCGTTTTTCTCCCATTTGTCTTAGCTTTCGAACTCTGATGTCCTTCCTCAACTGACGCGCGGGCCTTTCTATTTCTGGTTCAAATGGCTCTAAATTCTTGCCCCGGGAACTTCTTGGCATAAACCAATAAGTACTTGAAATGCAAAATAAGGAAGTTAGTGACCTAAATGAAAATTGAAATAATGAAAAATAAAAATTATCCAATGTAATAATGCCTATAGCTAGTAGTAATATCAGTGCACCCTAAATATGACCTCAAGTGTACGATATCAGATCAAGTAATAAGTACGACAGTACGAGTATCGAACCAAGGAAACTATGTACTGAATATCACAATGACTATACTCATTATTAACTAGACGGTCAAATTTGGTGATTTGATTTCATAATTGATTATCTATTTAAACAAAGAAAATCTTGAACATGCAAGTTTAGAAGCGAAAACTTGGAAACTTTATCAGGAGAGGAGCAGTTGGGAGTTGGAGTCTTTGCTTCAAGTCCCGATACATTTTGTTGGTTCCCGGATGAATAGAATAACGAGACTTATGTACTTCCTCCAACACTTTCTTCCGTAGGGCGCCCAATTTCGGGATCCACACTCGACCGCCAAAACATCTCACTCCACGATTGTCTACAGTTAACAAATATACAATTCCGACTATTCTTTCACTCTTCAAGTTCTCTTCTAAGAAGGATTCCTTTTGTAGAATCTTGAATTCCTCCAAGAAGATGGATGTTGCCTCAACCTGAAACGCCACTACTTGCATTGCGTCGCACGTTCTTTCCGACTCAAGGCGTCAGCCACTACATTGGCTTTACCCGAATGGTAAAGAATCTCGCAATCATAATCACTTAACAACTCCATCCACCTACGCTGCCTCATATTGAGCTCTTTCTGGTTGAATAGATGTTGAAGGCTCTTGTGATCAGTATAAATCTGACACTTAACTCCATACAGGTAATGCCTCCAAATCTTCAGCGCGAAAACTACCATTGCCAGTTCCAGATCATGCGTCGGGTAATTCTTCTCGTGCTCTTTCAACTGGCGAGACGTGTAGGCAATCACATTGCGTTCTTCCATTAACACGCACCCCAAACCCAACTTTGAAGCGTCGCTGTAGACCACAAATTCTTTAGTCCCGTTGGGTAGGGATAAGATAGGTGCACTACTCAGGCTTTCCTTCAATTTACTGAATGCGTTCTCTTGAGCCTTCACCCACACAAATTTAACGTTCTTCCTTGTTAGAAACGTTAACGGCGTGGCTATCCTCGAGAAGTTCTGGATGAACTTTCGATAATAACCCGCCAATCCCAGAAAACTTCTTACTTCTGATGGCGATTTTGGCGCTTCCCAACCTTTGATAGCCTCAATCTTAGCCGGATCAACCTTAATCCTATCTTACGACACCACGTGCCCTAGAAATTGTACCTCTCTTAACCAAAATTCGCATTTCGAGAACTTGGCGTACAATTTCTCGTGTCTAAACAATTTCAATATCGCTCGTTGGTGTGACTCATGCTCACTTATGGACCGTGAATAAATTAGTATGTCATCAATAAAGATAATGACACACTTGTCCAAGAGTGGGCTGCACATTCTATTCATGAAGTCCATGAATACCGCTGGCACATTAGTCAACCCAAAGGGCATGACTAAAAACTCGTAGTGCCCATAGCTTGTACGAAAGACCGTCTTAGGCACATCCTCCTCTCTCACCTTCAACTAATGGTAGCCCAATTGTAGGTCTATCTTTGAAAAGTAGTTCGCTCTTTGCAGCTGGTCGAAAAGGTCATCAATTCTGGGAAGCGGGTACTTATTCTTGACAGTTACTTTATTAAGCTCACGGTAGTCTATGTACATCCGCATAGATCCGTCCTTCATCTTGACTAACAACACCGACGCTCCCTACGGTGAGGTACTAGGGCGAATAAACCCCTTGTCGAGCATCTCTTGCAGTTGAGTCATCATCTCCTTCATTTCTGCCAATGCCAAAAGGTATGGCGCTCTTGCAATAGGTGCCGCTCCGGGAATCAGGTCAATTAGGAATTCCATTTGTCGATCCAGGGGTAAGGTGGTTAAATCTTCCGGGAACACCTCCGGGTATTCGCTCACCATCGAAACCGACTCCAACCCCTTTTTCTATTTCTTAGCGTCTAAAACGTACACTAAGAATCCTACACAACCCTTCCCCAAACACCGTCTAGCCTTGATCAACGAGATCAAACACGACTTCCTACTCCGACGATCGCCATATACTACTAAGTCTCCCTTTTCCGGCAAAGCTATACAAATCAACTTCTTATTGCAGACTATATTGGCATCGTTAGACGCCAACCAGTCCATCCCCAAAATAACGTCAAATTCTCCCATACCCATTGGGTATAGCTGTAATAGGAATGAATAACCGTCAATGTCAATTCTACACCCTTCGTATACTTCCCCCACTAAGACTCGACTATCATCCGCTACTTCTACCTCAAACCCATGACTAAGCTTCTTGGGTTTCACACACAACTTATGAACGAAGTTCGGCGACACAAACGAGTGGTTTACGCCTGAATCAAACAACACCTTGGCAAAAGTCGAGTCTATAGGGAAAGTACCTGTCACCACATCCGGTGCTTCCACTGCTTCATCTGCTGTTATGTTAAACGCCCGCGCACTTGCTCAGGCGGGTTCCACCTTTCTTTCTCCTCCTTTTCCTCCAAATCCCCTGACTGCTCCCTTCTTCAACTGTGGGCAATAGGTCTTTATGTGATCTGGAGAACCACACTGGTAACAAGTCCTTGACCCCTAGCAGTCCCTAGCCATATGCCCCGTCTTTCCGCATTTAAAGCAACCTTCTCGATCCAATAGACATTCCGCTTTATGCATCCGGTTACACTTACTGCATAGTTTTCTCTCAAACCTTGGTATCTCCTGCTGATCAGATCTGCCACCCTTGAACTTCTTTGGGCCGCGCCCCGACCCTTCCCATTTTCTCTTCTCCCCGCTCTTCTCGATCATCTGGCGCGCTTTATCCTTCTATGACATCTCGGCTGTGTTAACAGCCGCTTGAAAGGTAGTAGGTTCTAGTGCTACCGCCAGTTCTCGGATATTGCTTCTCAGCCCAAACAAATACCTATCCACCTGACGTTCCTCGTTCGACACGTAAATTTCAGCAAAATGGGCTTTTTCAAGAAATTTCATCGTATACTCACGAACCGTCATCTCACCCTTCTCCAAGTTCAGGAATTCCTCTTCCAACTTCTTCACTGCTGCTAAACGACAAAACTGTTGTTTGAATCTGGCGATAAAAGTTTCCCAGGCCATCCCTTAGCTACTTTTGATCTCTTTCCCCCGGTCTCGGCCTCCCACCAGAACACGACATTATCCCTCAGCATGGACGGCGCAAACACTACCTTGTCTTCCTCCGCGCACTTACTGGTGTCGAATGCCAGTTCCATCTCCCCAATCCACTTGATCACTACCACAGGATCGCATTATCCCTTGAAAACAGGAGGCTTACACGCCACAAATGACTTGTAGCTACATCCCTTTTCGGTGACTGCCTTAGTTTCCATTACTGGAGTTGACTGAGTGTGGCTACCCACCACGGTCATTGGTGAGTTAGCCATTTCAGTCGTCCCCCTCTCCTCGCTCGTTCCCTTGCTTGCCGATACTTCCCTGGTCTGATGTGCCAAAAGAGCCTGCAACGTTTCTTGTAACTTTTGCATCTCAGTGGCGAAGGTCTCTTGTGTTACAATGGCTTGGGTCCGCCCTCCACCACGGTTCCTTACCGGTCTCCTCCCCCTTGCAGTAGTTGAACTCTCCTGAAGAGAGGATTCTTGATCAGCCATTACTTCCACACCCCTGGCTCGACGGGCAACACGCTCCGTCCTCTTCCCTTGAACTCTTGCTTCCGGTTCATCCACTTGAGTAGCCGCCTTTCGGGTCATTTTTCCTTTCCCTTTGGGTCGGCCACGTCCCTTTCCTCGAGGAACGGCTGGCACATCTACAACAACTTCATTCACCGGTGCTGCCTCAGCTACCGACACCGATCTACTCCTTGTCTCCCGCTCCAACATGACTACAGATAAGACATAAACACACAATACTCAATACGACAGGTTCAACATAATAAGGCAGGTTAAGCACACACATGTACCTGTAAATTCACAATTACATTGGCCAGAAGTAATTCCAAATTTACCTTACATGGTAGTCCTCACTACCCTATCACTCGTCTTCCTAAGGCCATCCTATTTCTCAGTTGTGTTCTACTCCTTAAGTTTAAGTCTAGGCCCATCCGGTCACCTAGATCCCTTAAACTATGGCTCTGATACCAATTGTAACAACCCAAACAAAACTACGAAGCATACTATTAATATAAGAATTTTACGCCAAAAACATCCCCAAGACAACAATTAAATCCTTCAAGGTTTATGGTAAGGCAACCTATTACAACTGAGAATAAAAGGAATAAAACATGCTAAAAGGAGGTCTTCTATTCTGTTACCCGGTCACACTTTCTCTTTACCCTTGCCCGAGCTTCCTACCTCACGGCGACCTGAAAAGGTTTTTAGTTTTTGGAAGAGAGAGGGTTAGACCGAAGGTCTAGTGAGTTCCCCCAAAATATAGTTCGAAATACATGATACAAAAAAGTTTATAATAAAACTCAAACCATTCATCTTATGAACATAACCACATATAAAACTTGCTTTCGGCACACACTACCGTTACTTGAATGTAACAGTGTGTCTGACTCATACTGCCTTAGCTGGGTCACACCTCCCAATTGGCATAAACGGGACACCCCCCCGGTACGAGCACAGGCGGGCCACACCCCCGACTTTGGCCATACAACTCACAACAAAGTATGCATACAGTTATCCACGGTAAAAGCATGTATCAAGTTTAAAAAGGAACTCACATGTATAAAGCTCACATAAATAAAGATATGCTTTAAAGAAATTTCCACATGTATTAAACCGCTTTAAAACCACAAGGCATTTAGTTAGAAAAACTCACCTTTGGTCCTTGCTTAAATCCGCGCTCTAGCAATCTCACGACCTACGATAGCATCGATAATTCGGTAAGACACTCTCCCTAGATAAGATAACTTTCTCTCTCTCTCTCTAGGTCTTAAATAGCGACCCTTCCCCAAAGAACTACTCAAAGCCTTATATTCTAAAATTACAGGGACCCCACTCCCCGGGTTACCCTGATCGCACCACCCCAGGCTTCCCCCACCTCCCGGGGTCACAACCCAGATACCCACTCCCGGGATCCCCCGCCTCCCGGGATCATGACCCGGGGCCAAACAACCCCTCCCGGGCTCCCCCGTCTCCCGGGGACATGGCCCGGGATGACTATCCCCTCCCGGGCTCCCCCATCTCCCGGGCTCCCCCGTCTCCCGGGGTCACGGCCCGGGATGACTATCCCCGGGATCACCCCCGGTACTATCCCGCCCGGAACCTCGATACCGGGCGCTCGGCTCGTAATCACCCATAGGCGATTAAGGGTTCTGCACAAACCCCAGGCCTCGAACAAAAACCCCAAACTCCTTAATCCCACCGATTCACTTATCAAACTATACAGGATTTGGACTCCAAACGACAATAATCAACCCATTAACATCCCAAATCATTAGGATGATTTCTAAGGAGCAACAAGAGGGTTTCCAACCATTTCTAATCCATCCCTAAAATTATACATCATACTCCACTCCTTAGAGAGGGGTCTTGCTCAAACTACAAATCATATTAGGAAAATACTTATTAGAAACTAAGATGCCAATCCCTTCAATCTCCTACTCTTCTTCAATCTCCCCAAAACCTTGCTCCTTGCACTTGCTCTCAAATGATACTCCAACTGCCAATAATGAAAATGGGGAGAATCCCTAGGCTAAGACCCCTTTTAATCCCAATTTACACTTAGCCCCCTGAACTTTCGGTCTTGGTCATTTTTCTCCCAAACTCGAAAATTGAGTAACTTTAAACCCGAATATTACATTTGGTACATCAATTCAATTCATGGACTTCATTCTTTCATCTTATTTCACAAACAGTGGTTCATTTGGCTTTCTTATATCATGTAGGTCAAAATTTATGGTGTCAATAAATGCAATAAATCATATTGTGAAATGATTTCATTTCATTCTACGAGCAAACATTTTTATTTCATTTAATCATAATAGTTACTTAATTTTGTTTTTTTATTACTTCACATTAAACACTATGCTACAATAATTAAAAAAACGTTTTATTAGATAACAATGACAAAAGTATGTAACGAATTATTCAAACAATATTACTGATTCAAAAATGTTGACAAAACGGAAAATAATTGCAACAAAATATTATAAAAAATAAAACGTTATAAACATATAATAATGTAAGCAGTAGTATATAATAACAAAAAACAAACAAGTAAGGTCACGTTTGGTTTGCGAGAATGGATTGGAATGGATTGGATTTCATGTAAGGATTTGGATTTGGATTTGGATTTGGAGGGATTTGGATTTGGGGGGGATTTGGAATCCCTTCATGTGTTTGGTTTGTAGGATTTTGGAAGCAAGTTATGAAATCCATCAGGATTTGGATTTGAAATTCCGGCCCATTGCAATGGAATTCGAAATCCATCGGGTAAAGGATTTTAAAAAGGTCAAAGGATTTCAAATACAGTCAACAAATTCCATTCTTGCAAACCAAACACAGGATTGGAATGGATTTGAAATCCAAATCCATCCAAATCCATTCCAATCCCGTAAACCAAACGCGCCCTAAGAGTAAATTACACTTTTGGTTTTTACGGTTGACACTCATTATCAAGTTTCGTCCTTATGTTGAAGTTGTTACAGGTTTATTCACTGTGGTTATCACTTTATTACACTTTTGCTCCCTAAACCTAACGTCTATTTAGTTAAGTCCGTTAATTAACACTACAAAACAGGGGCCCATTTCCGGCGGAAAAATCCGCCGAAAACAATGTTTTTCGACAGATTTGTCGGCTGGAAAAAGGTGCCGCAACTGTGGACTTCCAGCGGCCCTTTCGGCGGACCGAGATTTTCCGACGGATACATCCGTCGAAAAGTTTTTTCAATATTTGACCCGATATAATTAATTGTCTAATTAACAAAAATTATACCGGCGAATTTCCTGTGAAGGTGGATATATCCGCCAGAAAATTTATTGAATTTTTTAAAAACTTAATTTATTTAATAAAAGAATAAATTTTCAGCAAATTTTTTTGGCGGATTTTCGGCGGATATATCCGCCGAAAATGGAATTTTATTTATTTATTTAAAAATTATTTTCTGACGGATTAATATGCCGAAAATCCGCCAAAAGTTTGGAAAAACCAAACCTAGAAAAACCTGTTTTTTCATTTAAAAATCTGCTAAAAGCTGTAAAACATGCTAAAAACTGTTAAACCTACTAAAAGCTCTAGAAATTGTTAAAAACTGTAAAAAAAACATAAAATACAACTAAGTTGTCATAAATTAATGTCCTAATGTCCAATACATTGTTCTCGGCGAAAATACCAAACAATTGTTTTAAATATTGTTCCAAACATCCAACAACACAATTCAATGAGTTTAAAAACTACAAACGACTCATCATATATCTCGCGGTGGTGGCGGTTGGGACTGACTGAGATGTCTTACCAATTCACACATCTCATTGTATTGCGCATCACGTCTCCTTTCTTCCGCCCGACATGCCTCTTCCTCCGCTTGACGTCTCTTATCCCGCTCCTCAACTCCTGAACTTGGGACCTTAGATCCTCAAGTTCCTATAAAATTAAAAAGACGTTAGAATATTTAACATGAATTATAAATGAAATTAATAAACCTCATTTAATGAAACGTGGTACACGCCTGTCGGGAAGAAGAAGAAGCACCACCCTGTGAGGCTGTACCAGTCAAGATCGAATTGGGATTTGGGTGGTACCCGAACCCAAACAGACGACCTTTCTTCGGTTCCCCAACAACCTCTTGCCACAACTCGATATCAACTAGTGGATACTGGCTAAGGTCCTCGTCGTACTTTTGGGTGAGGCCTGTCGAATAATCACCCTGTGGTTTTTACAAAATACTACAAGTCAATTTCGACAGCATAACGACTGTAAATGAGACGTACTAAAGTAAGTCAAACAATCCTAGTGTTTGCCCAAATGGGTCCATTAAACCCTAAGTGGATTCATTAAAGCCCAATCGATCCATAAACGCTTATTTGCATCCATTAAAGCCCAACTGATCCATAAACGCCCGTATGCATCCATTAAACCCAAGTGGATCCATTAAAACCCAACTGGATCCATTAAAACCCAACTGATCCATTAAAGCCCAACTGGATCCATTACAGCCCAAATGGGTCCACTAAACCTCAAATGGATTTATTAAAGCCCAACCGATCCATAAACGCCCATGTGGATCCATTAAAGCCCAAGTGGACCAAGTAAAGCCCAACCGATCCACTAAAGCCCAAATGGATCCCTTAAGGCCCAAATGGATCCATTAAAGCCCAAATGGATCCCATTAAGGTGATTTGATCCATTACAACCCAAATGGGTCCACTAAAGCCCAAGTTGATCCACTAAATCCCAACCGATCCATAAACGCCCATGTGGATCCACTAAAACTTAAGTGGATCAATTAAAGCCCAACTGATCCATTAAAGCCTAAATGGATCCCTTAAGGCCCAAATGGACAATTAAAGCCCAAATGGATCTATTAAAGCCCAATCGATCCATTACAACGCAAGTGGACCCATTGAAGCCCAACTGGATCCATTGAAGCTCAATTGGATCCATTAAGGCCGATTAGATCCATTACAACCCAAATGGGTCTATTAAAGCCCAACTATATCCATTAAATCCCACCCAATCCATAAACGCCCATGTGGATCTATTAAAGCCCTAGTGGATTAATTAAAGGCCAACCGATCCATTAAAGCCCAAATGGATACCTTAAGGCCTAAATGGATCCATTACAGCCCAAGTGGATCCATTACAACGCAAGTAATCCATTAAAGCTCAATTAGATCCATTAAGTTTGATTAGATCCATTACAACCCAAATTGGTCCATTAAAGCCCAAGTGGATCCACTTGCGGAAAAAAGTAAAAAAAGTAATTTAAACAAATCCGCTGGAAATCCGTCGGAAATTCTTTAATTTTTCCGACGGATTTTTTTTTTAAATAAAAATCCATGGGAAATTCTTTAATTTTTTCGGTGGATTTTTATTTCTTTTAAATTCTTTAATTTTTTCGGAGAAAAAGAAAAAAAATTAATTAAATATTTCTGGCAGATTTCCGACTGATTTTTTATTTATTTTTATTTTTTTAAAAATAAAAATCCGTTGGAAATCCACCGAAAATTCTTTAATTTTTTCAGCAGATTTTTATATTTTTCTAAAATTATTTATTTATTTGGGACAAAAAGGGAAAAATTAATTTAATATTTCCGATGTATTTTAATTAATTAATTAAATTAATTATTATCCGCCAGAAATGTTTAATTATTTTTCTCTAATCTGAAATAAGTAAAAATAAATTAAATTCCGTCGAAAATTCGTCAGAAAAACATATTATTAAAAAAATCCGGCGTATTTCCGACGAAAGTCAACAGGGTTTGACTCCTTTGACATCTGCTGGAAATCCGCCGGTAATATTTCCGGCGGGTTATCCGCCAGAAATTTCCGCCTGTTTAGGCCCCTTTTCCTAGTAGCTAGTGTAAAGGGTATTATGTTCTTTTTACAAATTTACCTATTTTAATATTGAACTTTTGTGTCTTTTTAGTTCACCAATGAAATGATGTCATGTGTCCCTAAAAAGGTGAAAAAAGATAAACCAAATCTATGACCCCGATCTCCCACCCAGATCTATGACTTCTCACCCTCGAAAAATCCAGATTTGTGACAAAAAAACAAACTCATATTCGAAATAACTCAAACAAACAAACCATACAAAAATTCCATATTTATGTTTTTGGTGCTAAAATCCCTCGAAAACAAACCAAATTTCTACATCCAAAACAAAGATGAGGTGGGAGGAGTTCTATGAGGGTTTGTGTGTTTGGTGCAGATCGTCACTGTCGCAACCACTATCAATGAGGGTTTTGTGCAGGTATTTAGCAGAGACAGAGATATTGAAGTAGGGGGTCACCATTGATGTTCACAATGGTTATTTATATGGCGTTGGCTTCTCCCCCAAATTCATTCCATTCCTGCAAATTAAACAGACCCTTAACATAGTTCAGTTTTGCTAATGGAACTTAGTTAGAGAGACCAAAAGTTTAACAAAGTGACAACTCAAAAATTGTAATTTTTTCAAAATAAGGACAAGACTTGATAGTGAATGGAAATCTTAGAGACCAAAATTATAATTTACTCAACAATTAGTTTGCGAATGTTAAATGTTTAACCAAAAAAAAATAATTAAAAAAATTCTTCAATAAGCGTAAAAGAATTGGGAAATATGTGATAAACGTGGATATCCAAAGGGTTTACTAAGAGGATGTTTGGTTAGAGGTATTAAGCAGTAATCAATGAGAATGATAATTAAAAAAAAATTGGTTTTCTATAATATAATGAGTTCATTCCCCTGAAGCCCGAAATCTCATTTCAGGTTAAATTGGGGGGGGGGGATTGAAAATTCATTCCCATTTTCATTCCCTGACATTTTCATTTTCATTTTCATTTTCATTCCCCAGACTGAACCAAACAACCCCTTTGATTCAAACACACACACACATACACACACACACACACACACATATATATATATATATATATGGAATGGTTCAAACGAACATCCCTTTGATTTACGAGAATGCGAGAACAGTCTCCAAGCCAAGCATTCTGTTTTAAATCACAATTTAAGAGAAGTTAAAGGGATTTTTCAAATTTAAATTACTATTAAAAAGTTTTCAAAAATATTAAAGAGATGTAACGGTAAAATTGGAAATCGAAATGATAAAATTCAAATAACACGATCAAGATTACTCCGATCATTAGGGAAGGGATACTCATCATCACATGATTATCACACTTCAGTTAGGGCTCGATGATTGTGTGTCATCGATTAGGGCTCAATGATTGATGGTGAATCACATTGTTATCAGAACCTATGAATGCAAGTTAGTGAAATACGATGGTTTGCCCTTTCGTTATCACATAATTATCACAATGGGAGTATCACAGTCGAGTAATCAAACATTGTCAGTTATCACAACTCAAGAAATTGATACCATATGTGTTCGATTAAGAAATTTTAGTCGATAATCACAATGTCCGATTATCAACAACATTCGATTAGAGATTGATGCTTGTCTGCTATCGATTAGGGACGATTGAATGTATATAACATGATTATCATAGTTAACACATCGATCACATGATTATCACAATTAACACATCGATTAAGGCTCGACGATTGAATGTTTGTCACATTGGTACCACCTAATTCTCACACTTCGATGAGGGATTGTTATCACAAGAATCACAGTTGGATTACCGTATTAATTGGTTATCACATTGTGATAACAATTACTGGTTATGTATCACAGTAAAATAAACTTATGTGTATCACAAGATTATCACAGTTAACACATCTATTAGGGTCGATGATTGAATGTGTATGACATTGGTATCACATTTAACACACTTCGAATAGGGCTCGATGATTGTTTATCACACCCATATTATCACACTATTGTTATCACAAATGTCACAGATGGATTATCACAGTGTTATCACAAGTATTACAGTAAGATTAATATATTGATTGGTTATCACATTGTTATCACAATTAACACACTTCAATTAGGTATCCATTGGTTGTGAATCACATTGTTATCACGAAATAGGTATCTATTGATGTTTTTTTATTAGTAAACGATTGAGACGTGATCATATTCTGATCGATAATCATGGGAGAATTACAATTGATTAAAACAACAATAAAATTATAAAACAACAAACAATTATATTACCACCCTTAATGATTTAATTTTATTTGCTATAATTTAAATTATTGGTTAATAAAGTTGGAGGCCCACAACTGTTCTCGCGTTTTTTCCAAAACAGAGGGGTTCTCATCTCAACTCCCGCTTATATATATATATATATAGCCCAATTATTTTGTCAACCAAGGTTTTTGTAACACCCTGGATTTTTATTATACATATCGTTGTAATCTTGTGTTTAACCGTTGTCGTTATCACCGTTAATAGTTTATCGTTCGAATGCGTGGTTTTCGGTGAAAATGTGAACTTCCAGTGAGTTTCGCGACTTGCTCGCGACTTAGAGTCGCGGCATAAGTCGCGATGTCCACTCTTGATTATGGGTATACGAGCTTCGCGAATTGCATGAGAGAGATAGTCGCGGCATTAGTCGCGAAAGCCTCTGTTGGTTTTAGGGTTTTATGGCACGGGCGAGTGATGCCGCGAGTTGAGGTCGCGGCATAACCCGCGAATCCCCCTGGACCGACTTAAGGGTTCAGTTTCCAAAATATCTCATTTCTCTCAATCTCTTTCTCTCTATTCTCTCTCTAAATTTCAATTCTCTCTCTAGAGTTTGGTGTTTATTATCTAGTTTTCGATCCGAGGTTCCGGTGTAGAAAGCTTCGGCTTGTCAAGAGGGTCGATATCTGGTTTTCCGGGTTTTATCCTAAAACCTACTAGTGAGTTCCTACTACCATTTTACAAACTTTATACATGTCAAAACTCTTATTTGCGAAATCCGAAGTATTTCTACGGTATGATTTCATGTTCTCTACATTTTGATATAAATGAAGTTTTTGGTAATTTTCGGGGTTCCCGATCAGTTTTGACTAAAATGACTGGTTCCGCCTTATTACAAGTAAAATGATGTTTTACTTGTCTATGTTGGTAACTTATTGAAAGAATGTATATAAACTGGTTTTATGATTATCTTCTTTACCAACAGTTGGTTTGGAAAATGGCATTTTGAAATATAAATGTGTTGAAAGCTGTTTATCTAGCTTTAAACTGGTCACATGAAATCTTGTGACAAGTCACGACTATACTAGTGGATCCCTAGGTATCGAGTCGACTTATGGCTGGGAAGGTTGTTCCCCTTCTATTGTAGTTAGATACATTTGATCTTCGGGGGCACTTGGTACGGTTATGTGAGACCGGTTACTAGCCATGGGTCAAATGTAGTCTAACGAAGAGTATGACTGGTTCCTTGGGGGCCTCCCTCACATCGTAGTACGGACCGAAGCGTTCGTGTCCATGGTTCCATGTATTTAGCTCATAACTCGGATTTGTGGCTTACTTTGTGTTCCACTATAATCCTTGGTAAATCGGGTAATCCCCGTCATCGGAAGATGTGTTTTGGACCGGTTGTCCGTATATTATCAAAGAACGGTGTTTTGGCATAACTAAACCTTTGGAAGGATTTACTTTGATGCATTTGATTATATCTCTTGAGGTTTATGAACTGTATGTTCTTACTAGGCTTTAAGCCTAACACTTTTTCTCAAATGATATCTATAACAGGTTTCCCTTAGCGGTGGGATGCACAGGGTTTTGAGAGACGATTTTGGTCTCGAGGCATTTTTGAGATGACTAAAGTGTGTTGATAGTTGGGCATTGTTAAGTCCCATTCTTTTGATGAATTTTGGATTGTCAACTGATGTAATCTAGATAGTTATGTTTAGATTAGTCTGTTGATGAATTCTATGTCCGTACAGGTTTTTGTTAAGTCTTAAGGACTGATACACTTTTTGAGATGTTTATAGCAATACTGATGTCATATTGCCTTATTGTTGAAGTTTTAAATTACTCTGAATTTTAGGATGTTACAAGTTGGTATCAGAGCTCTAGTTTAAGTGAACTAGGCATGAATGTAAGATGTCTAGACTTAGACCGAGTATGATAAGAATTGATCCGTGAGATTGGGTAGAGCTTCTAAGATGGGTTAGTCTTAGAGTCAACGGAAAGTGTGTTTATCAGGTGTTGTGGCGATCGTGACAAGAACCTTTATGTGTTATATGTTCATAATCTCACTTAGGTAATGTTATTATGAGGATATCGTACGTAAGTGTACTTGAATTTCGATTCCTATGACGATTGGTAATGTGGTAGTACGTTTCCTTTGTGTTTATTCCAACTATTTCTTATCTCTTTTCCTGTTCTGTGAAGCAGTTGGGATGGTGAATACGCGTGGTAGACCGCGTACGCATGTTGATGGTTTGGAAGCGACAGCCTCCACCGCTGGTCAGCCGGAGGGAGTTGAGGTTGTTGTGCGACCACCTGTTCAACAAGGGCTAGGTGGGGGGCCAGAGGTCATTCCGCGAGTAGACCTGGCTTCGTCCCACCCAGTCATCAGGGATGCTAATTCCCCGTCTGAGATGATGGCCAACATGATGTTGGCAATGAGGGAAGAGATGGCAAAGCAGCAAGAATTTCTGCTGAAAGTGATTGAGGACCGCGATGTGAACAATCAGAGGAGTGAGACGGTTGTGGAGAACATTGTAGCGGGTCCTGTAGGCGCTGGTGCAGGGGTCAGGGCTGAGGAGTACGGGATTGTTGGTGCTCCGGGAAATAGGAAAAGTTTTTCCTACAAGTCCTTTCTGGATTGCGGACCGCCAGAGTTCTCTGGTTCCGACGACCCAATCATGTGTGTGAAGTGGATTCGAGCGGTCGAGCAAGCTTTTGGCTCTTCCGAATGTGGAGATGATCAGAGAGTGCGGTTCGGTACCCAACTGCTGAGGGATACTGCGCTCATTTGGTGGAATGTCATTCAATCCACCCTACCTCCTGCTGTGTTGGCTCAGTTGTCTTGGGCCGAATTCAAGAAAAAGTTGTTAGAAAAATTCTGCAATGAAAGAACAATGGACCTAATCGAGAAAGAATTCCGGTCTCTGGTAAAGGGAAGCCTGGCGGTGAGGGAGTACACCCGTCAGTTCATGGAGAAGCTTGATCTGGTGGGGCACACTGCCCCAATAGAGAAGGATAAGATGAAGGCCTATTTGAATGGCCTACCCACGGACATGCAATCTATGGTCCACAATTCTAAAGTTTCTAACTTCGCGAGATGGTTGAAGAAGGTCAGTACATGGAAGAGATGTTTGCGAGGAACAAAGCTGAGAAAGCTGTGGTGGGGACTGATAAGAGAAAGTGGGAGAGCAGTTCTGTACCTCCCAAGAGAACCCGACCTTTTGTCGGAAACCGCAGGTTTGGCGGTTATCAAGAAGCCAGATGGTGCTCGAAGTGTCTAACAAAGCACCATGGTAACTGTAACCCCACTTCTAGATTCTGCTACAAGTGTGGTAAGAATGATCACACCGCCCGCGACTGTTCTGTCGCGGGGATGGTCTGCTTCGAGTGTAAAGCACCGGGGCATGTGAAGAGAGATTGCCCGAAGCTCAAGACGGGTAGCGTTGCGACAAAGAAGGAGAACCCTCCGAGGGTTCCGGGTAGAGCATTTCAGATGACGGCCGATGAGGCCAAGACATCCGCTGATGTGGTATCGGGTACATTTCTTATAAACTCTGTACCTGCTCGTGTTTTATTCGATACGGGTGCCAGTTTCTCTTTCATATCTAAGTTGTTCCGTGAAAAGATTGCTATGCCCACTACTGGTCTCGAGGATGTATTAGTAGTAGAAATAGCCGATGGTAGTCAAGTTCTGATCCACGATGTTCTGAAGCAGTGCGCTCTTAGTATCGAAGGGAGAGAATTCTCAATCGATCTACTGCCGATGTTAATCGGGGGTTTTGATGTTGTGGTCGGCATGGATTGGTTGTCAAACAATCATGCCGAGATCGTATGTTCCAATAAGTTGATTCGACTTCCCAACCCCTCTGGCGAAGTCATTGTCATCTATGGTGAAAAGAGAGAAGGTGAAGTGGCAATAATCACAATGGCAAAGGCACACAAGTGCTTAGTAAAAGGATGTTCGTCTTTCCTAGCCTATGTGATCGATGCCAAGTTAGAGAAATCAAAGCTGGAAGGTGTGAAGATTGTACGTGAGTTTCCAGATGTCTTTCCGGACGACTTGCCCGGGTTACCACCCGATCGTCAGATAGAGTTTCGGATCGATCTTGTGCCTGGAGCAGCACCAATTGCTAAAGCTCCTTACCGTTTAGCGCCGTCAGAGATGCAAGAAATGATGGCACAACTCCAAGAGCTTTTGGAGAAGGGCTTTATAAGACCGAGTTCGTCACCCTGGGGAGCTCCGGTCTTGTTTGTAAAGAAGAAAGATGGCATGCTGCGAATGTGCATCGACTATTGTGAGTTGAACAAAGCTACAGTGAAGAACAGGTATCCGCTTCCGAGAATAGACGACTTGTTCGATCAACTTCAAGGAGCGGGTTGTTTTTCCAAAATCGACTTATGTTCGGGTTATCACCAAGTGAAGGTGAGAGAAGAAGATGTTCTGAAGACAGCTTTCAGAACGCGTTACGGCCATTACGAATTTCTTGTAATGCCTTTTGGTCTAATGAACGTACCGGCAATATTTATGGACTTGATGAATAGAGTGTGCCGACCATTCCTAGACTAGTCGGTCATTGTATTCATTGATGACATACTCGTGTACTCCAAGAGCGAGTCAGAACACGAACAATATCTACGAAAAGTGCTTGAAGTGTTGAGAAAGGAAAGATTGTACGCCAAGTTTTCCAAGTGTGACTTTTGGCTTAAAGAGGTACAATTTCTGGGTCACGTTGTCACTCGAGACGGAGTGAAAGTAGATCCCTCCAAGATTGAAGCTATGATGAATTGGGAATCTCCCAAGAGTCCGTCAGAGATCCGAAGTTTCTTGGGTCTGGCGGGGTACTACCGGAGATTTATCCAAGACTTTTCGAAAATCGCTTCTTCCTTGACATTTTTGACTCGGAAGAATGTGAAGTTCGAATGGACCGAAACACAAGAGAAGGCATTCCGAATACTTTAAAAGAAGTTGTGTGAAGCTCCGATTTTGTTGTTACCTGAAGGGTCAGAAGACTTCGTGGTTTATAGCGACGCTTCGAAAATGGGTTTAGGTTGTGTGTTGATGCAACGGGGCAAGGTAATCGCTTACGCCTTGAGGCAGCTTAAAATACACGAGGAGAACTTTCCTACCCACGATTTGGATTTAGCAGCGGTGGTGTTCGCCCTGAAGCTTTGGCGACACTATCTCTATGGCACGAAGTGTACACTCTACACTGATCATAAGAGCCTAAAGTATGTCTTTGATCAGAAAGAGTTGAATATGAGACAACGGCGACGACTGTGAGTTGCTTAAAGATTACGACTGTGAGTTGCTTTACCATCCTGGTAAGGTAAACGTGGTAGCCGATGCGTTAAGTCGGAAGGACTATAGTGGATGTATTCGGGCTACCCATTCGAGAATCGAGTTGGTGTCTAGTCTTGTTGAAAAGATCAAAGCATCGCAAGTTGAAGCACTGTTAGAAGAGAATCTCAAAGAGGAAGTCATGACAAAACAACAATTGCTCTTAACGGAAGATAGCCGTGGGGTAAAACTGTTCAACGGTCGCGTGTGGGTACCTAAGCTTAGGGGTAACCATGATCTGTTGCTTGAAGATGCACACAAGTCCAAGTATTCCATTCATCCGGGAAGTACAAAGATGTACAGAGACTTGAAGCTGCACTATTGGTGGCCGGTAATGAAACTTGACGTGGCGCGTTACGTTGAGCGTTGCGTGACGTGTTCGCAAGTTAAGGCCGAACATCAGCGACCGTATGGGAGTCTTCAGTCTCTAGAGATTCCCGAGTGGAAGTGGGATCATATCACTATGGACTTCGTGACAAAGTTACCTAAACCTCTTTGAGGTTACGATACCATTTGGGTGATAGTTGATAGATTGACAAAGAGCGCTCACTTCTTGGCCATGCGCGAGACATTACCGATGGACAAACTAGCGAAACTGTACATCGATGAGGTGGTCTCGAGGCACAACATACCATTATCAATCGTGTCGGATCGCGACAGTCGGTTCACTTCGAACTTTTGGGATGGGTTTCAGAAAGAGCTTGGTACACGAGTTAAATTGAGTACGGCTTACCATCCACAAACCGACGGGCAAAGAGAGAGAACGATCCAGACATTGGAAGACATGTTGAGGTCTTGTGTCATCGATTTCGGGGGTAGCTGGGACTCTCACCTACCTTTGGTGGAGTTCGCCTACAACAATAGCTACCACTCGAGTACTGGAATGGCGCCTTTTGAAGCATTGTACGGGCGAAAGTGCCGAACTCCCGTGTGTTGGCTTGAAGCGGGAGAAAATCAGTTCGCCGGACCTGAAATCGTGCAAGAGACGGCCGATAGGGTCAAATGTATTCATGAAAGATTGAAAGCGGCTTAGGATCGGCAAAAGAGTTATGCCGATAAGAAGAAGCGGCCGATGGAATTCCAAGTGGGCGATCGTGTGTTGCTTAATGTATCGCCGTAGGAAGCTGAGTCCCCGTTTCCTCGGACCTTTCAAAGTGCTCAAGCGGGTAGGTTTGCAAGCGTACCAATTGGAACTACCGCCAGAGTTGAGCAAAATCCACAACACGTTTCATATTTGTTATCTTCGGAAGTGTTTGGCGGAAGAGGAAAGCGTTATTCCTCTCTCCGAATTGACAGTTGATGAGGGTAACCGTTGTATAGAAGAGCCTGACGCGATCATAGAAAGAAAGTCTAAGAAGTTGCGTCACAAAGAAGTCACATTGTTCAAAATGCAGTGGAAGCATCACCGAGGAGAAAATGTGATGTGGGAATCCGAAGAGGATATGAAGCGAAGATATCCTCATCTTTTTGTATAGTTTGGATTTCGGGGACGAAATCATTCCCAAGTTGGGGAGGATTGTAACACCCTGGATATTCATTATACATATCGTTGTAATCTTGTGTTTAACCGTTGTCGTTATCACCGTTAAAAGTTTATCGTTCGAATGTGTGGTTTTTGGTGAAAATGTGAACTTCCAGTGAGTTTCACGACTTGCTCGCGACTTGGAGTCGCGGCATAAGTCGCGATGTCCACTGTTGATTATGGGTTTACGAGCTTCGCGACTTGCATGAGAGAGATAGTCGCGACATTAGTCGCGAAAGCCTCTGTTGGTTTTAGGGTTTTATGGCACGGGCGAGTTATGCCGCGAGTTGAGGTCGCGGCATAACCCGCGAATCTCCCTGGACCGACTTAAGGGTTCAGTTTCCAAAATATCTCATTTCTCTCAATCTCTTTCTCTCTATTCTCTCTCTAAATTTCAATTCTCTCTCTAGAGTTTGGTGTTTATTATCTAGTTTTCGATCCGAGGTTCCGGTATAGAAAGCTTCGGCTTGTCAAGAGGGTCGATATCTGGCTTACCGGGTTTTATCCTAAAACCTACTAGTGAGTTCCTACTACCATTTTACAAACTTTATACATGTCAAAACTCTTATTTCCGAAATTCGAAGTATTTCTACGGTATGATTTCATGTTCTCTACATTTTGATATAAATGAAGTTTTTGGTAATTTTCGGGGTTCCCGATCGGTTTTGACTAAAATGACTGGTTCCGCCTTATTAAAAGTAAAATGATGTTTTACTTGTCTATGTTGGTAACTTATTGAAAGAATGTATATAAACTGGTTTTATGATTATCTTCCTTACCAGCAGTTGGTCTGGAAAATGGCATTTTGAAATATAAATGTGTTGAAAGCTGTTTATCTAGCTTTAAACTGGTCACATGAAATATTGTGACAAGTCACGACTATACTAGTGGATCCCTAGGTATCGAGTCGACTTATGGCTGGGAAGGTTGTTCCCCTTCTGTTGTAGTTAGATACATTTGATCTTCGGGGGCACTTGGTACGGTTATGTGAGACCGGTTACTAGCCATGGGTCAAATGTAGTCTAACGAAAAGTATGACTGGTTCCTTGGGGGCCTCCCTCACATCGTAGTACAGACCGAAGCGTTCGTGGCCATGGTTCCATGTATTTAGCTCATAACTCGGATTTGTGGCTTACTTTGTGTTCCACTATAATCCTTGGTAAATCGGGTAATCCCCGTCATCGGAAGATGTGTTTTGGACCGGTTGTCCGTATATTATCAAAGAACGGTGTTTTGGCATAACTAAACCTTTGGAAGGATTTACTTTGATGCATTTGATTATATCTCTTGAGGTTTATGAACTGTATGTTCTCACTAGGCTTTAAGCCTAACACTTTTTCTCAAATGATATGTATAACAGGTTTCCCTTAGCGGTGGGATGCACAGGGTTTTGAGAGACGAGTTTGGTCTCGAGGCATTTTTGAGATGACTAAAGTGTGTTGATAGTTGGACATTGTTAAGTCCCATTCTTTTGATGAATTTTGGATTGTCAACCGATGTAATCTAGATAGTTATGTTTAGATTAGTCTGTTGATGAATTCTATGTCTGTACAGGTTTTTGTAAAGTCTTAAGGACTGATACACTTTTTGAGAAGTTTATAGCAATACTGATGTCATATTGCCTTATTGTTGAAGTTTTAAATTACTCTGAATTTTAGGATGTTACAGTTTTAGTATTAAGGGGTTGTTTGTTCACCTCTTAATAGTTCAATTAAGAGGCAACCTTAAGAGGTGAATCTTGTTTGGCAAAAAAAAAAGTCTGCTTCTTAATGGTTCTAAAACCCTCCGAATGATTTTGTATCCCGGACCTCCTTAACTATTCAGCACCCTAATTTCATTTTGAACAATTACCAAACAACCATATCTCATTTTGCACTATATCATAAGAGCCTTTTAATCATTCTGACCACTTAATCATTCTGTACCAAACCATTCAGCAACTGTCAAACAACCCCTAACCTTGTTAACTAATCTGAACCATTCATCTTAAAAATGAAGGGCTTAAACTTAATCATTTTTTTATATTAAATTAAACAGGTGAAGAGGGGTAAACTAGTCAAATAACATAAATTTGATATAAGGAAAGAAGCCCATATTTCACGGTACAACAGTAGGAAACATATTTCATTTTGAATGTTTGTTTTAAACCAAAAAATTGATATTTTCAAGTTACCATTTATGAATTGGTAACACGAAATTGGTGTTCATTCTAACAATCCCATTTTTTCCCACTTATGATATTGTATAAATTTCACATATGAAATTGTCATGTTTAAATGAATGTTCTTTATCAATTAACTGTTCAACTATGAAATCATTTTAAGTAATATAAACAACTCATGTGCACTAACAGTAATAGTTGGCCTGAACAGTTATGTTCATATATTAAATTACCTGTTCATCTATGAAATAATGTACATGAATGTTCAATAGCCTATGCAAATTCAGTATGTGCTTGATAACTTTTGTGCACTTCTGAACCACTATGATGTTCACATATGAAATTTGTATAACAAGATTCGTTATTCTTATTAAACTGAACAACACATATGCAAACTAGGATACAAGTTCATATATGAACCCACACAATGAACTTTCATGCATCTCTAACAACGCCATCAAACCACCAAACCCTAAATCTGCCATCATCTCGTCCGAACTCTATACAAACAAAAAAACAACAGATACTAACTAAAATAAAATTATACAAAAACTTACCATTTACAAAATCAACATTCGATTCTTCAAACCCATAATATTGGACGGTTACAACCATCATCAGCATCGATATTTATATCTTCAAGACCATGGGAATGAAAAAATCCGATATTCATCGGTGCATTATCCTTCGTCACCGAAACGTCTTGATTCGTTTGGGAAAAAACAGAAAAATCGCTCACGGTTGACTGAATCATTGAACAATTCTCTGGAACATGACTGGATTACATGTTCATTAACCACTGTAGACTCGAACAACTCTCTGGTACTTCACGACACTCCATATGAATCATAAAATCACCGTTGAAATTATCTTGTAATTACCAATGAATGAACAGAAGGTTGAAGACAACACACTGTGGGTCCGCAATACTTATCAAGTTTTATCAATACAAACACATAAAACGATTACCAACCTGTTTAGATTAATAACAATGGTTACAAGATTGATCTATTGAAGTTCTCGATGTGTTCTCTTTGTTTTTCACCTTGAGTGTGTGTGTAAAATGTGATCTGATATGTTGAACAACTCAAGCTTCTCTAACACACTTGCTTTACCTACATAATATCTATTTTAGATATTATCTAACAACTAACAATATAATATCTAGAATATAATATCTAGATATTATAACTAAACTAACTAATTACTTAATAACAATAAAATACAATAACAACTAACTTTGACTATTTTATTACAAACGACTTAGACTAATATTAATGAGACGACTTTTCTGCTTAAGCTTCAGATTGCGATCTTCGTATTGTATGATCTTGAATCCAATGAGACTGTGTCCTAACACACACAATCTTCAGATACAAAATACTGAAAATAAAATAAAATCATAAAATTGGAATTGTGAAAACATTCGTCCATAATGGAGTTCGCCTATGTTCATGAAAGCTAGAATGGGACATCGAGAGAGGGAGGTCTAGGGTTTCGCTGATGATGTAGTTCAACGAGATGGAGATCGATGTTGGGGATTTTCACGACTGCGATAGTAACTTGGTGATGTTCATCGGGGATCCATGAAGAAAAAAAGGGAACGGGGGTAAGGGCGGAAGGTAGGGGTGTGGGTAGCCGGATAGGGTATATAATATATATATATATATATATATTTAATTTTTTTAATACAAAATGAATAAAAGATAAAACGACAAAATGTCCTTGAGTTAACTGAGTTTTTAAAAAGGTGTTAACCAGAGTAACCAAAAGTGTAACAAAGTGACAACTATAATGATAAGAAAAATATAATTATTTTAAAACGGAAACAAAATGTAATATTGCATGACAACTACATGAACCAAAAATATAATTTACTCCTATTTTCTATAACTAATACTTTATTAATTGATGAATTACTGGAGCAGTTTTTTTAGTATTTGGATGTGCATAAATGCAATTTTAAGCGATTGCTGGAATTTTAAAAATAAAAATAAGATAATTATAAATTTATAACTATAAATTATTATATGTTTAAATATTGTAATAATCAGTTTTCTTCAGAATTCTTTTATTTGCTTAAATCTATTTGACAAAAAATGGAAACTTCCAAATGACTCTTTAGACAACAATTTCTTTGACTACATAGCAGCCTAAGCAGCCGTGGTCCGCCGTCCATCTTCACGTCAATAACAATAATGCGATGGAAATACAACTAGTATGTGACCTCCTGCGATGTGCCGTCACGAAATATGTTTTATTAATTAATTAGGAAACATATAATAAAATTAAAATTTTATAAATATGAAATCTTTAGGTTTCTTCTATTAAAATGGCACGGATTGCAAAATAAAGAATAAAAATTTAGAGAATTATTCTCTACCCCGGTGTAATTTAAATCGTTAACATTCCCCCTTCATAGAGAGACAATCAACCGCGAAGTTTGAATATCACCACAACATGAAATTTGTTGGCTGAAAGGTCATATGTGAATAGTGATGGCCAAAAACCGGGTCTGGGCCGGGCCGGGCCAAAACGGGCTTCGGGCCCAAATAGTAAACCAAAAAACCGGGCCAATCGGGCTTCGGGCCGGGCCGGGCTTCACTCGAATATGTGTGGCCCGTTTAATGTTGGAAAAAACCGGTTATAGGAAAACCGGGCCGGGACGGGCCCAAACCGGGCCGTGATCGGGCCGAGCATTTTTCCGTATTTTTAAAAAAAATTAATTTCTTTATATAATAATTAATTACTAAGCTTTAAAAAATAAAAATTGGATTGGATCACTAAAATACACTTTAAAAATGTGTTTTATTTATAATATATCACTAAAATACACTTTAAAAATACGTTTTATATATAATTTTAAGTTACAAACTTACAATACAAGTATTTATAGGGGTTTGGGGAGGTAAAAAATACAAAAAAAGTCAAAAAAACGTATATAAATGGTAACATAACGGCTCTTTTTTTTTAAATACGAATCGGGCCGGGCCGGGTCAAAAACTGGGCCGTGAACCGGGCTCGGGCCGAGCCGCCAAATCCTCCAAAAATATGAACCGGTTCATGTTTTCGGACTCCAAACCGGTTTTCCACCGGGTCGGGCTTTCAAGCGGGTAAGACTCGGTTAACCGACCGGGCCGAGATGGCCATCACTATATGTGAATACAAATTGTTTTCAATTCGTAATTTGATGTTATATTTTTCCGATTTTTATCGGGAATTTCGTACATTGTTTTTTGTAAAAACAATAAAGTTCAAAAACTTTAGTTAATTATTAATAAAAATTGTTAGTTGCAAGTATTAAATATCTCGATGGATGTACGCAAAATTGATAAAATTTTTATAGCTTATAAACCTTGTTTTGCAACTTAGTTTTCAAAAACAATTCGACCATGCAATTAAGTGGACGTCACATAGTTGTATCATATTTAGGTGATTTCTTTAAATTAATTACCACTGATCTTTCTCTCACAAAAATGATCAAACACCGGAAGTTGTCACACACACATCCTCGCATCTTTTCATATACCAACCACATTTTTTCAATCTATCATATTATAACCAATGTAAAATAAACAAATCCAAGATTAATTCAACAATTAAGAACACCTTTGGTTGTTCATGATTTGAGTATTTTTTAAAACTACTAAATTATAAAATTTGAAGGCAATTATATATATGTAGTAAAATACTCTTTCTTTTTTCAAAGGATTGTCCTCATTCTTAATTATACCCACTTCTTTATTCTAATTTTACATCTTCTCATCAATGCGGATAACTAAAACTCAATCATAATTCAACATATAAGAATACTTAATTCTTATATTCCAACTTTTGTTTTTCTTTTAATATATATTTTATTTTATAACAAACAAAAATATTTACGTATAATCATAAAGATAATATTACTATAGAATAATATAGTTTGTTTCTTCTAATAAACCAATTTAGAAGGTTGTATGCGATGAAACAAATTTTGGACAACTTTCGATATGTTTTCTATCTATTTTTTATAACTACTTCAACCTGTTTCGACATGATTAATATAATAGAAATAATAATACAAAATGAAAATGTGAATTCAGAAGATCACACATTGTATCAGTCAAAAATAGATTCAACAACTAAAAGAAATTAAAGACGAGATAATGAAATAAGTGATGTAGTAGTGGTAAGATATCAATTAGGAATATAACTAAAAACCTTTTTTTAACTGTAAATCAGTTAATAAACGTCATAATACATTTATTTAAGTCAATCAAATATATAGTACGTAACTACGAATCTCAAAATGAAACTTTTGAAAACAAAGTTTTTGAAAAGAAAAACCGACATAAAGTACATTGAATTTTGATAGAATTTGTCATTTAAAAATGAAAACTGCATAAAATTTATACATTTTTGTCCTTTGATATATAGACAAAAGATATATTTGGGCAATATTTTATGTTTTTTTTTTCAGTGTGTTATAATTGCACTGATGCTAAATAGTTAAAAACTCTATTTGTAAATATTGCATTTTTTATTATTTTCTATTTTGAAATTTTCTTAAAAAAATAATAACTTAATTTACCTTTTTTAGATAAGTAGTATTAATTAGGGTACAAAATTGATTATCGGCAATTCCAACCGGCCCCACACGTAACCCACCTCCAAGGAATCCAATGTTAGAAGATATTTTTTGGCTCACTCAGCGGTTGAAGCTAGCAGTTGGGGGGGGGGTCTAACAACCCAAACTTCGCAGAAATAAAGCGTAACGACTTTAATATAAATAATACCAAAACGACCCCAAGTCAACAATATCAAAATCCAAGGTTTGCGGATAAACAACCTATTACACAAAAGAGATTAAAACGAACATAAACTAAATGCGGGATCTAGCACCAATCTTCTTCTACGCCACGCTCCTCGCTTAAAATTTCTCATTGCCTTTGCTAGAACCCTCTACTAGGTATTTTGCTGAAAATGTTTTTAGTTTTGAAAGAGCGAGGGTTAGACCGGAAGGTCTAGTGAGTGTTGGTGATTTTAGTGAAATCATCGGTCATTTTGTGTAATTGGATTCACAAAATAATAATGGGGTTTGTAGCTAAGCTACAACACGAGTTAGGAGGTGTGGAGTGCACACTCGTGTAAGCTAACTATGACCCGGGATTGTTGATCAGTCATTTAGTGTTTGTGGGACGAAACAGTGGCTCACGCGGGTTGTGCCGCGGGTTAACCCGTGCGACTACCCGCGTGGTGCACTGTTTCGTGTGGGAGACAGTGGCTCACGCAGGTTGTGCCGCGGGTTAACCTGTGCGGCTACCCGCATGGTGCACTGGAATATTGGGACGGAACCGAGGCTCACGTGGGTTATGCCGCGGGTTAACCCGCGCGGCAACCCGCGTGACGCACTGCTGCAGGTTCGTTTTGTAACCCCCAAAATCCCTTTGTAACTCCCAAATATTTTTGTAACCCACACCTTTATGACTAACAATCAATACCATTAATTGGTTGATTATTATCATTAATATTATAGCATCGGTTACAATTCTCTTGGTGTTTAAATATGATCGTTTTCTGCCTAAAACGAGACCGGTATTTTTGAGATTATCCTCGAGTGAATTTCGTGATACCCAGGCAGAATAGGGTCGAAATATCATTTAAGGAAAGCGAGCTCTCACGCGATCTCAGATTCTTATCCAAGTTCCAATCACTTCATCTTTTCTCTCTACCCATCGATTTTCTGCACACCCACTCCCCAACAATCTTAAGTGATATTTACTTATTGAGAGATGGCGAGTGATCAATCTGTGAGAGACATGACGACCAAGTTCACGAAGCTGGAGAAGCTCGAAGGCGTTGACTTTCGGCGATGGCAAAAGAAGATGTACTTCTTATTGACCACGTTGAAGGTCGTGTACGTGTTGAGTACGCCTATGCCGGAAGTAATGGAGGACGAGACGTTGGAGATGACCCGACGTCGTGGCAAATGGGAAAACGACGACTACATATGTCGCGACTACATCTTGAACGGTATGTGTAACTCCCTTTTCGATATCTATCAAAACGTTGAATCCGCTAAAGAGCTATGGGACTCTCTTGAGTCCAAATACATGGCGGAGGATACTTCTAGTAAGAAGTTCCTCGTGAGTAATTTTAATAATTACAAAATGGTGGACTCAAGGCTTGTGATGGAGCAATATAATGAGCCCCTACGCATTTTAGGCCAATATGCTCAACACAATATGAAGATGGACGAATCCATCTCCGTATCGAGCATAATTGATAAACTGCCTCCCTTTTGGAAAGACTTCAAACATATGTTGAAACACAAGAAGGAAGAGTTGTCTCTTGTACAACTCGGTAGTCACTTGCACATCGAGGAATCTCTTCGGACGTAAGAGACTGAGAAACCTAAGATGAAAGAGGTTTCTACACCTTCTGTGAACATGGTGGAAGAGGAAAGATACAACAATTTCAAGGGAAAACGTAAGTTCAAGGAAGCCAAGAAAGGTCCCAACAAAAAGGTTAAATTAACATGTTGGACTTGTGGGATGACCGGCCATCTCAAGCGGGATTGTCGAGTTGTCAAGAATAAAACGGAGCAAACTCCAGTGGTGGTGGGCAAAGATCCAATGATCAGAACCCACGGCAAGGTCAGTTTCTTGACATTGGTGTTAATTCAAATTTGAATTATGTACCACTAATATCCGAATCATTTTATGTGCAGGATGATGATGATGCTTGGTGGATTGACACGGGTGCATCGAGTCATGTGTGCAAGGATCGACGTTGGTTCTCCTCTTTGGAACCGGTTGAAGACGGATCTGTGCTACACATGGGGAACGAGTCAAGTGCTCCCATTCTTGGACGTGGCTTAGTTAGACTAGATTTTAGCTCTAATAAAATAATTGAACTTTTAGACGTTTTGTTTGTACCACAAATTCGAAAGAATTTAGTTTCCGGTAGTACCTTGAATAAGTTAGGATATAGGCAAGTTTTTGAGTCCGGAAAGTTTACCTTGTCAAAAGGTGGCTCTTTTGTAGGATTTGGTTATTTAAATAATAATATGTTTATCTTAAGTTTGAATAAAAAGAATTGTGTTTCTAATTCCGTTTATATTGCAAATGAGAATTGTGTTGATTCTTTTTTATGGCATGCAAGGTTTGGTCATGTTAATTTTAAAAGAATGGTTGAAATGTCAAAAGACGGTCTTATTCCGGCTTTTGATGTTAAAACCGAAAAATGTAAAACTTGCATGTTGACAAAGATCACTAGACAACCTTTTCCTAATGTGAAAAGAGATTCATCGGTGCTTGAATTAATTCATAGTGATCTTTGTGATTTGCATTCCACCCTGTCTTTTGGTAATAAAAAGTACGTTGTTACTTTTATTGACGACACTTCACGTTTTTGCTATATTTATTTGTTACACTCAAAAGATGAAGCGTTGGACAAATTTAAAGTTTATAAAACGGAGGTTGAATTGCAAATGAACGGTTTAATTAAATGTTTACGCACTGATCGTAGTGGAGAATATTACGACCCCATGGTTTTCTAATCCGTAGGAATAATCCATGAAACTACGGCACCATATACACCACAACAAAATGGTGTGGCGGAACAGAAAAATAGAGTTCTCAAAGAAATGGTGAACTCTATGTTATCCTACTCGGGATTGAGTGATGGTTTTTGGGGTGAAGCCATGTTAACGGCTTGTTATTTATTAAATCGAGTTCCCAATAAAAGGAACAAGATTACCCCATATGAACTTTGGTTCAAGAAAAGGCCTAACTTGAATTATATTCGAGTTTGGGGTTGTCGAGCCGTTGTTCGACTACCCGAACCCAAAAGGAAAACCTTGGGTGAAAAGGGTATTGATTGCATCTTTGTTGGATATGTCGAGCATTCCAAGGCATATAGGTTCTATGTTATTGAACCTAATGATTCTATAGCGATTCACACCGTTATAGAATCGAGAGATACATTATTTGATGAGACTAGATTCTCTTCAATACCTCGACCGAAGGATCTTGTTCCAAATACTAGTATAACTAGTGAGGTTGAAGAACAAGCAATTGTTCCAACCAAATCTCCGATGCTTCGAAGGAGCAAAAGAGAGAGATGAAATTGGATCAAAATTCTCTTACTGTTATAGTATTGAGGAAGATCCAAAATCATTTGATGAGGCTATGAAGTCTCAAGATATTGCTTTCTGGAAAGAAGCAATAAATGATGAGATGGATTCCATCATGGGGAATAATATTTGGGATGCAAGTAGATCTTCAAAAGGAAGATGAAAGTCGATGGATCAATCGACAAGTTTAAAGCTCGATTAGTAATCCAAGGCTTTAGGCAACGGGAAGACATCGATTATTTTGATACCTATGCCCCGGTTGCAAAGATCTCCACGATTAGATTGTTGATAGCCTTGGGAGCTATCCACAATTTTGTGATTCACCAAATGGATGTCAAAACGGCATTCTTAAATGGTGACTTGGAGGAAGAAGTTTACATAAAACAACCGGAAGGTTTTATTATGCCTTGTATGGATCATAAGGTATGTAAAATTGTAAAATCATTGTATGGGTTGAAACAAGCACCCAAACAATGGCATCAAAAATTTGATGAGGTTATCTTGTCCAACGGTTTTACGTTAAACCAAGCGGATAAGTGTGTATATAGCAAATTTGACACATCCAGTAACGGAGTAATAATTTGCTTATATGTTGATGACATGTTGATCTTTGGCACCGACCAAAATCAAGTTGATAAAACCAAAGAGTTTTTGTCATCAAAATTCTCCATGAAAGATATGGGAGAAGCGGAGGTGATCCTTGGAATAAGGATCAAACGTGAGAACAATGGGATTGCAATTACGCAATCTCATTACATTGAGAAAGTATTAAATAAATTTAATTGCTTTGATTATTCTCCGGTGAGTACTCCATTTGATCCGAGTGTGAGGCTTATACCCAATTCGGGTGAAGCGGTGTCACAACTCGATTACTCAAAGGCTATTGGATGCTTGATGTATGCCATGACAAGCACTAGGCCGGATATCGCTTTTGCCATAGGCAAGTTGAGTAGGTATACTAATAATCCTAGTATACATCATTGGCAAGCGATAAGACGAGTATTTAAATACTTGAAGAAAACCATAGATTATGGTTTGTTCTATGTCGGGTTTCCTTCGGTATTAGAGGGATATTCAGATGCAAGTTGGATTACCAACTTAGAAGATCACTCTTCCACGAGTGGTTGGGTATACTTGTTTGGGGGAGGCGCCATCTCATGGGCTTCCAAGAAGCAAACTTGCATCACGAGTTCGACTATGGAGTCGGAATTTGTGGCATTAGACGATGCCGGTAAAGAGGCAGAGTGGCTAAGGAATTTAGTCCATGAAATTCCGTTATGGCCGAAACCAATATCACCCATTTCTATCCGTTGTGATAGTGCGGATACTTTGGCTAAAGCTTGTAGTCAAGTATATAATGGCAAGTCTAGACATTTAGGTGTTAGACATAGCATGATTCGTGCGCTAATCACGAATGGGGTGATTTCGGTAGAATTTGTTCAGTCGCAACAAAATCTAGCAGACCACTTGACGAAGGGGTTAACTAGGGACTTGGTTCACAAGTCGGTGATCGGGATGGGTTTAAAGTAAATTTGAATCTCTAACGGTGAGATACCCAATTCCCTTCTAACACAACGTTAGAAGTTGAATTCAATGGGAAAGCTCACTCTAAGGGATTGGAGCACAAAATAATCATCCCAAGGTATGTGCTCGGTACTGCAAGCGAGGAGGTAATTGTTCTTTTGTAAAAATGCATGTGCAGGTGCATGATGAAAGGAACTACCAATATGAGTGCGAAGTATGGCCGCTTAAAGAAGCTTGGACTTAGCTTTGATGCACTCACGAACAGATAAGGACACACGACCTGTATAGTGTCAAGTTTAAACTTTAGAGAATTTTTTAAATTCATCTGTATGTTATTTTCTGGTACTCAAATGGGTTGAAGGGTTCAATCCATAGGACACCCGGATTCTCGAGTATTTGAAATGTGTAATGTACTAAGATGGAAATTCAATCTTTTAGATATTTTCATTTATGCATGAGTTTGTTTGCTATATTAATTTTGTTTGTGAATCAAGGATTGCACTAAAATGGGGGAGAAATGTTGGTGATTTTAGTGAAATCATCGGTCATTTTGTGTAATTGGATTCACAAGATAATAATGGGGTTTGTAGCTAAGCTACAACACGAGTTAGGAGGTGTGGAGTGCACACTCTTGTAAGCTAACTATGACCCGGGATTGCTGATCAGTCATTTAGTGTTTGTGGGACGAAACAGTGGCTCACGCGGATTGTGCCGCGGGTTAACCCACGCGGCTACCCGCGTGGTGCACTGTTTCGTGTGGGAGACAGTGGCTCACGCGGGTTGTGCCGCGGGTTAACCCGCGCGGCTACCCTCCTGGTGCACTGGAATATTGCGACGGAACCGAGGCTCACGTGGGTTATGTCGCGGGTTACCCCGCGCGGCTACCCGCGTGACGCACTGCTGCAGGTTCGTTTTGTAACCCCCAAAATCCCTCTGTAACTCCCAAATATTTTTGTAACCTACACCTTTATGACTAACAATCAATACCATTAATTGGTTGACTATTATCATTAATATTATAGCATCAGTTACAATTCTTTTGGTGTTTAAATATGATCGTTTTTTGCCTAAAACGAGACCGGTATTTTTGAGATTATCCTCGAGTGAATTTCGTGATACCCAGGCAGAATAGGGTCGAAATATCACTTAAGGACAGCGAGCTCTAATGTGATCTCAGATTCTTATCCAAGTTCCGATCACTTCATCGTTTCTCTCTACCAATCGATTTTCTGCACACCCACTCCCCAACAGTGAGTTCCCTCTAATAACAGGTCACGCCAAAGCCACAAAGAGATTTATAAAAAAATATATAAACCAATTCAGTTTTAAAATAAAACATCAACTTACAATCATGCTTCTAGCACACACTACCGTCACACGGACGTGACAACGTGTCTGGCTCATACTGCCTTATTTGAGACACACACCCCAATGGCATATACGTGACATACACCCCGGTATGAGCACAAGCGGGATACACCCCCTGACTTTGGTCGTACTCGTTCACAACAATGTATGCATAGATTTCGACATCAACAAAAGCGTAATCCACATTTAATACATCTCACATATATAAAGCATACATAAGTAATAAAATGCTTTAAATAAATTTCACCTGCCTTTAACGACATAAATATCTGAAAGCCTTTACTTAGAAAACTCACCCGGATCTCCGCAAATTCTTCCTCAGAAAGAAGTCAACCATTACGACAATAACGTACCAAGAAGATAGACTGGGTCGTAAGAAAATCGAACCCCAAATTAAATACTCAAACCCATCCCTCCAAAGAAAGTTGGGTTCGTATAAGGGTCTTCCCTTTACGGGCTCGTCCCACCTACCGAGTCTCCCCCCCAAGCCGACTCCCAACTCCTATTGGGGTCATCCGCCTCTGTTAAACCCATATTACTAGTTGATAAATTAACACAACACAATAAAGATCAAAAGATGAATAAATCAAAATAACATACCACGATCCCTTGATTAATCAATGAAAACCATGTGTGTTCTTGGTACCTTGATGCGTACGATTACAATACGACTACCTCCTCTCTATAATTATGATTATGATAATAATGAGGATTCACCTAAAACCTAATTAATTAAAACCTATAAATATGTAGGCCGTATACGCCTAATGGGCTTGAGGCCTAATAACAAATAACTATCAACTTATTACAATTTGAACCCTTAACTTTAATCTTGAATACAATTTATGATCCAACAATCTCCCCCTTTGGATTCAAGATTAAAAAAAAATTGGCAATTTTCTTCGGGTCTTCACCTCTCTTGAAAACTTGTTAACAACTTCAGATCTTGTATCTTTACACAGTCTTCAAATTCCTCTTTTGAATAGCAAGTGTCCTTCTGACGATTATCTTCAATCAGACTTTTGATAGATCAAATAAGCTCAGACACTTTGAATTCTTTGAAATCTTTAGCAGTCTTCAAATTATATTATCCCCCTTTGTATATTCTCCCTTTTGATTATTCTCCCTCTTTTTGATGAGTTGTGAGAATCATCATCATCAAAAAATAGCAAAACAATCTTCCCCTTTTTCTATAGTCATCAATTAAGCGTTGTCTTTATGTATAGATCCCTGTGTGGAAATAAGCGTAGTCTCTCCAAATGGAGAAAGTGATTATTTCAATCTTTTCAGATTCAAATAAAATAAATGTGGTAACCCTGAATCAACAAATTAGTCAGTTAAAATGCCTGTCAGTAACACAAAATTACTATATAAGGAGTTGGTTTTGATGTTGGCTCCCCAGGACTTCCATTCAATCATCGAATAACACATGGTTATCTATGAACGTTCTGACAGAAAACAAATTTCTGTGTGCTCGTGCATGTGTATGAAAGAATTAAGCACTGATGATTGCTTTTCAATTTAGGCTCAAAACATGTAAACTTGTTGAGACAGCAACAAATTATATAAAGACTCAATGTGCATGAGAAAGGGTTCGAAGGTGAGGCAACTTTCCTTATTTTTCAATATTAGGATCTTCCAAATGAAGAACCAATAGCATATGTGTTGCTTCCCCAGAAAATGTGAAACACTCCTTTTGAGAAAAGAATGAGTAGCTGGTGGGGTTGTATGCAAGAGATGGCATGGGCTAGGTGCCTTTTTCAATGTCATTCACGAAGAAATGTGAAACAACAGATAATGAGGTTGCCCTGCTCAGAAAGAAGTTTGGTGCAGAGTTTGATATTCTTTTACTCTGTTCCCTCACCCTCTTTCTTTTAATCTTTTAAATCTCACATCTAACCAATCTATCTTTTCCATTTTACCTCATCACACACCAACACTCAATATTTTCACCCCTCTCCCCTCAATCACTCAGGGAATACTTCCTGGGTAGGAAACACTGGTTATTGTGAATACATGGAAGTTCTGTTAAGCTCACACACTGAATCCCTTGTATTTTCCTAAAAGAACGTGTTGTTCAACAGTCTTTTGTACATGAAAGCACAAAGGAATACAAACATGAAGAATAAAAATTTGGAGAAGTCAAAACATAAGATGTTTGACAATGCAATTCTCCCCCTCAAACTAAAAAGAGTTTGGCAATTAAGCTCAGATCAATTTGTCATGAAGACTAATATTTGGGAAACAAAGAGGACTGTTGTTTATATGAACAATATATAAACATATTTTCAATGAAATCACTTTTAAAGTAGAAATGACGTTTGATTCAAGCAACAGTGAATACAAAGAACGTGAGTATTACCATAGAAAGATTTTGCTTTTGATACGTGGTAATAAAAAGTCAAGTAGAATGTTCTGAACCGTTATGTGTATGAATACTTGACAAAGTATAAAGACAAGATAATACACAAGTATGTCAGGATCTTAATTCTTAACAAGAATACACTCTCAGAAAACAATATCAAAGAAGTTTGCGGAATAACACTTTGATCTTCAATAAAACAGTAAACAAAATAGTAAATCTGATGAACAACTTGCAAACTTTATTTAATGATTGAAAGTCACAAGCTTTTACACACAACCTCAATATTGATGAACAGACTCACCAATACGAATTCTACTTCTCTAGAATTAGGGTTCTAACCTTGAGGTTGATTCTCTCTATCAAAGCTAAAAACTCAGAATGAATGTTACTTCTAAAGAAAAACAAAACTATTCTATACATATACTGAATATAAAGATAATTACAAAATAATAAAAGATCTTCAGTATAATCTTCCATCATTATCTCTAAGCTTCCATAGATATCTTCAATCCAGCTGTCATCCATGCCATACGAAACTTCATCTTATAAGCAGCATTAATACTCTGAGCAGTACTAACCATGCTCAGCAGTATTAACTTTGTGCTAGCAGTACAAACTCCAGCAGTACTAACTACTAGCAGTAGTAAAATCTACTAGCTGTAGTAATCATGATGTACTGGCAGTAGTAATTCTTGATGAGCAGCATTAAGTTGTATCAGCAGCATTAACTTCAACTGGCAGTAGTAATTATGTTGAAGCAGCATTAACCATACTTGAGCATTTCTGAATTTCCCAACAATCTCCCCCTAACTTGACTTTTAGGAAGAGAAGTCAAGTTCTTCAGATGCTCCCAAAATACCATTCTTCAGATCCCTGTATCAACATTTAGCCCCAAACTTTGATTGATCATTCTCTGAATCAGATACTTGGCTATTTCTGAGTTTTCAACACATCCAAGCTTCTTCTTCAACATTGCATGAAGCTTCAGTCTGCTGTGTTTGTATACTCTATCCACTAGGAAGTATTCTATGTGATTTCTATCCAAAGTCACTGCATATACTCCACTAGTTTCATATAGAGTCCAATTGTTGACTGTTTGAAACACACTTCTTATCACATGCTCCACTTCTTCATGTTTGAACATCATACACAGATACTCCATCACCAGTTTTGTAATTGAAATCCCTAGAGCTTTTAACTGATCTGGATACAACTTCATCCCTATTTCAAACATTTCTTCTATATCAGACCTGGAGCATGTTCTGACAATCTTGGCCCAAGTATTGAATACCTCATACTTTTCATCCTTCCTCTTGAGCCTTATGTATTCCTTTCCATCCACTGTCAATGTATCCCAGTGAATAACTTCAGGAGGCTTTACACCAACAGGTTCTGCTGAAATTGGTTCAGGCACTTTGTCCATCACTACCATGTACATCTTTACATCATCAGTACTTGAAGGCTCTTTCTTTTCAGATGACTCAGGTGCCCCTTCTTCTTCAGCAACCTTCTCAGCCTCTCCTTCAGTTATTCTAGGCTTCTTGGTTATCTTTCTTCTTGCCACCATCTTGGTTCTTTTAAGAGTCCTTAGACTTTCACCAAGAGTGGCCTCCTTCTTTGGAGTTTCTTGCTCATCTGGAAAAGGTTTTTGTATCAACAAGTCATTGCTCTCTTTCATCCTTTTCTCCATTTCTACCCTTGCCGTTTCATTCCCCTGAAGCTTGATCATTTATGCATCATACAGCCCTTTGATTTTCTCAAAAGACATCTTTGAGAACATTTCCACTTTGACACCTACAGCACCCTTGAGGAAAGTAATCATTTTCTTTCTCTCTTGAGTACCAAGGTATGTTTTTGAAGGTTGTCTTTGTCTTTTCTTTGCAGCCATTTTGATCTTTCCAGCATTCTTCCTTAGAGATGTGGCTTTTTCTTGGCTAGTTCTGTTGCAAGACTTTGTTGATAGGCTTTATTCAGTTCTGCAGCCATTGCTTTTGCTATCTCTCTATCCTTTTCCACTTGCACATTTTCTGCTTCTTCAAGTTCAGCTTGTATCTTTCTAGCCAGAGCTTCATCTGACTCAATCAACTTTTGCTTTTTCATTGGTTGATCAGATTCCACTAGCTTTGCTTTGCCTTGCCTTTTTCATTACTCATCACTTTCTGAATACTAACTTTCTTGACAACTTCAACATTGTCTTTGATGAAAACTCCTTTGGCCTTTGAATTGACCTTGGGAGTATCATGCTTGGCTTTGATTAATGCTTCTGCTGTCTCAAGTTCTTCCAAATTTCTGCTCTGAAGATCACTTAATACTTCTTTCACCATTTCTGCTGCTTCACTTAGTTCAGCAGCATTAACAGTTTCTGCTTTTTGTACACCCTCTGAATCTTTTTCCACTGCTTGTACCCTTTCTGTACTTATTCCATCAAGCTCCCCCTCAACTCCTTGTTTCTCCCCCTTATCTGTAGCTTCTTCCATTGTGAACTCAGCTTCTAACTCCCCCTTTTTGGGAGCATCATCCCCTGATTTCCTTCTCCTTAGCACAAATTGTTGCTTCTTCTTTTTCTGGACTAGTTTCATCACCAATTTCTTGAGTTTGGTAATTTGCATTTGTTGGGACAAGATTACCAGCTTCATTTCTTCTATGTCAGCTCCTTGTTTGATAACATCCAGGTTGATGTTTCCCATAGTATCCATCAATTCTTGATAGTTATATCTGTCCTCACCTTCTCCAGGAGTGTTACCCCCTTTTGAAGGATCATTGGATCTTTTAGTAGTGGAAGTCTTCTGCCTAGCAGAAGCACTATCCACCCCCTTGGTTTCTTGGCACCAGGGACCTTTGAATGATTGCTCATTCAAAGTTGCCATGGGGGAGGTCTTATTTATGTTACCACTGTCCTTCTCTGTGTAAGCAGGAGTAGTGGCAGCCTGCTCACCCATATGCTCAACCATCTTCTCAGTGAGCACCTCCTTTGGGTTGGGAGACACCCCTATGGTTTCCCTGTAGATATTCTCTAAAGGAGAATTCTCCCTTAGAGGGCTTAAAGGCTCAGTGGGTGATGGTACAAGAAGGGAAGGAGCCTTCTTTACCTTTTTCCTGATATAAGTTTAGGTGATAGGAGAAGTTGGCTTATGAATTAGGGACTGGGGGATTGATATAGAGTGGGAAGGTTGGGATTGGCTCTGATACCACTTGTCAGGATCTTAATTCTTAACAAGAATACACTCTCAGAAAACAATATCAAAGAAGTTTGCGGAATAACACTTTG
Organism: Arctium minus; assembly: GCA_954870635.1. Lineage (NCBI taxonomy): Eukaryota > Viridiplantae > Streptophyta > Magnoliopsida > Asterales > Asteraceae > Arctium > Arctium minus. Next base: position 34,891,120 of record OX941080.1, on the reverse strand, counting down.
ATATTCAATAAAACAGTAAACAAAACAGTAAATCTGATGAACAACTTGCAAACTTTATTTAATGATTGAAAGTCACAAACTTTTACACACAACCTCAATATTGATGAACAGACTCACCAATACGAATTCTACTTCTCTAGAATTAGGGTTCTAAACTTGAGGTTGATTCTCTCTATCAAAGTTAAAAACTCAGAATGAATGTTACTTCTAAAGAAAAACAAAACTATTCTATACATATACTGAATATAAAGATAGTTACAAAATAATAAAAGATCTTCAGTATAATCTTCCATCATTATCTCTAAGCTTCCATAGATATCTTCAATCCAGCTGTCATCCATGCCATACGAAACTTCATCTTATAAGCAGCATTAATACTTTGAGCAGTACTAACCATGCTCAGCAGTATTAACTTTGTGCTAGCAGTACTAACTCCAGCAGTACTAACTACTAGCAGTAGTAAAATCTACTAGCAGTAGTAATCATGATGTACTGGCAGTAGTAATTCTTGATGAGCAACATTAAGTTGTATCAGAAACATTAACTTCGACTGGCAGTAGTAATTATGTTGAAGCAGCATTAACCATACTTGAGCATTTCTGAATTTCCCAACAAAGTATTTATCTTTTGAATCACACGGTCAGATAAGCATTTAAGTATCCAAAACCCTTTTTAAAATCACACTTCTCAATTCATGAAAACATTTTTAAGAATGTGAAGTGGTTTGAACATTTAAAACCATTTTTCACAAGTGAAAGTTGTTCTTCTTTCAACAAGTGATAGAGTGTAAGGATTAGAAAGATATACCTTTAAATCAGAATCTTTAACTCCCCTTGGAATGAATATTATCATTTAAGAGTTCTCCCCCTTTATATATGTAACACAACAATTTATCAGAAAGATATGACAATGATAGTATAAATCATGTATATATTCTTTTCCTAAAAGATAAAACAATTAGCTCCCACTCAAATCAAAAACTTCTATAAAAGATTTTATCATTTAAGCATCCTATCAGAAGAAAACATTTGAGTACGGGTTTTGAACTTAAGTATTCAAAAACCATGATTACTTATTCTCCGGTGAGAATAGTATCATTTATTTTTACCAAAGAAGATCGAGTCTTGAACTGTATTATTCAAGAGTCATTATACATATTCTCCGGTGAGAATAGTATTTAATCTTCTCCTGAAACATCAGAAAACACATCAGTAAAAATATAAAGCATATAAGCTCCCCCTTAATATGCGCATAATCCTTAATCATGAAACCGAGTTCTGAATTACTAAGATTAAAGTAAATTCAGAAGTCAAACTCTTTGACATTGAAGTCCGAGTCCTAAATTATTGTACGTAGAAGTCAACTTTTTGGCAATGAGGCAAGAGTCCTGATTTGTAGTAATCAGAAGTCATTGTTCTTTCTCCCCCTTAAACCTTGGGTCCCTGCAACACAAATTTAGCTTTTGTTAGACCACGGTCTCATTGGATTCAAGATCATCCAAACTGAAGATCGCAATCTGAAGCTAAAGCCGGAACGTCGACTCTCGATATTAAAGTCTAATGTTTATTTGTAATAAATGTCAATGTAATTGTTTGTTATTGTATTAGTTAAGTTAATATCTAGTTTGTTAGATATTAGTTAACTTAGTTAGTTATTAGATTTAGTTTAGTTAGTTATATTATTTAGTTAGAAATAATATCTAGATATTAAATCTAGATATTATGGAAGTGTGTTAGACACACTTTAGATAAGATATTGTATCTCTCAACAACTCTCTCTACCAAGATCAGATATTATCAAGAACACAAAAACACACACTAAAAGGTGTAAATCGGAGAGAAAACAGAGAACACAATCTAGAGCTTAAATCGATCAATCCTGTAACCGTTGTTATAATCAATACAGGTTGGTAATCGTTATTATGTCGTATTCTATAAACTTGATAAACATTGTTGGACCGACAATTGGTATCAGAGCCTGATTAAGATCAAAATCAAGTTTTTAAGAAAAACGACTCTGTGTTCTTATTTGAAAATCGATTTCGAGTTTTTAAGTGTTTTAAGTGTTAAAATCGATCAAGTTGTGATCGATTAGGTTGCTAGATCGAGTTGTTGTTGTTTGATTTCACTATAAAGCTTTAATCGAGTTCCATTTTGTGATTTTTGTGAGAAAACAGTCGAGTTTAGAAAGTCACTGTGCGATCAAATTTATTTTCAAAAAGTGTGTTTTATCGAAGTCGAGTGATAGCATTCAGTTCTAGAAGTGTTTCTAGACATATTGGTAGAGTTTGGGTCTGTTAATCTTGGAAAAACAGGTAGAAAAGTCGAAAATTTTGAAGTACAGGTCGAACTTGCGCAAACCAGAAGACGAACACACGCAAAGCTTACTTTGCGAAAAACGCCTGATACGCAAACCCAACTTTGCGCAACCAACGTGAAACGCAAAGTCCACTTTGCGCATCTCAAGCAACACACAAAGTATACTTCACGCATCCAACGACTTACGCAAACCTCGAACTTCACTTCTCGCAACAAGAAGGATACGTAAAGCTCAGTTTGCGCAACCCTCCTAATACACAAAGCTCGGTTTTCGCAAGTCAACACACAAACCTACATTCAAGTAATAATCTCTTCACGAAAAGATCAAGGCCAGTTTGCGCAACCCTCTCGAAACGCAAAGTTCACTTTGCGCATCTAACGTGATACGCAAACCTCAGTTTGCGCATCCCGCTTGATACGCAAACTTCAGTTTGCGCAACCCGCTTGACACGCAAACCTCCATTTGCGCACGCAAACCTTGATACGCAAACCTCTCTTTACTCCAATCCAAACTTAGAATTTTCTTCAAAATGACATCCAATGAAGCCCTTGCAATCGGAACTGACACCAAGCCACCTGTTCTCTTTAAAGGAGAATACGAACAGTGGAAGGATCGGTTTCTGAACTTTGTTGACAGACATGAGGTGGGTGAATTCATCAGGAAATCTATAGAAGAAGGGGTTATGAAACCAGTCATGACGACTCGTTTGGTTGGAACCGTGCCGACTCAGGTTGAACTTAAGTATCATGAGCTAGAAGATGATAACCTCAGAACAGCTAAAGGCGACAGATTAGCTAAGTCATACATTCTACAAGGAATTCCAAACGAAATCTATGTAAAGATTAACAGCTACAAGGCCTCCGACAAAGAAATGTGGGATCAGCTTGAGAAGATGATGTTGGGTTCAAAGGTTGGGAATCAGCTTAAAATCTCCAACTGCCTAAATAATTATGAAGAATTTAGAGGCAGAGTGGGAGAATGTTTAGAAGAAACCTATGACAGGTTTGTGACTTTGTTGAACGAACTAAGCAAGAACAAGGTCCACAAATCTAAAATTGAGCTGAACGTTAAATTCCTGAGTATTCTACAACCAGAATGGAAAAGATTTACCAGACAGATGAAGCAGATCAAGGATCTGAATGAGATTCCACTTCATGAGGTGTATGAAACCCTCAGACAAAATGAAGAAGAGGTGGATGAAATTCTAGATGAGAAGAGGCAGAAAGGAAAGACAGTTGAAGACACAGTTGTTCTTGTTGTCAGGAAGAAGAAGAACAAGACAATTGTGTATGAATCAGAAGAAGATGAAGGTTATGTAAACTCTGACATGGATGAAAATGAACAACTGAAGCAAGCAATGATTCTACTGCCAAATGCTTTTCAGAAAAAGTTCTACACGAAGCCAAGTTCAAACAGTCAGAGATATTCTTCTGGTCCGAACAACTACATCCACAAGAAAAGGGTTGAAGGAGGTAGATATGAAGGAAAGAGATTTGAAGGGAAAAGAATAGAGGAGAGGAACCTGAAGAGAGAAGATATCAGTCTGAAGGAAAGAGAATAGAGGAGAGGAAACCAGAAGAGAGAAAGTTAAAAGTTGAAGGATCCAGTCAGACAGAACCACTAACGTGCTACAACTGTGGCAAAACAGGTCACTATGCAAGAGACTGGCGAAGACCAAAAGTCAGAAACTCCGATTATTACAAGAACAAGATGTTTCTTGCAAAGCAACAGGAGGCTGGTAAGGCACTGATGGCTGAAGATGAATACTGGCTTGATCATTCAGACAAGGAAGAAGAGGATGAAGAGAAAGATGAAGCCGTCAACATGTGCTTGATGGGAAAGCAAGAATCAGATGCTGAAGTTGATTCAGATAATGAAGAAGAGGAGGTATGTAATTTATCATATTCAGACTTCATGAATAAAATGAATGCCATGATTTTAAAACAACATGAGTTAGAGTCGAATCTTGAGCGAGAAAATGGTGTTATAACTGACAAAAACCAACTGATACAGAAACTTAGCAATGAAATTGCTGAGAAGAAAGTATTGGTTGAGGTTTTACATAGAGATAATGACACCAACGCAAAGGAAAAGACAATAATTCTTAAAGAGAACTCTGAACTCAAGTCTAAGCTGACAAAAAGTGAGATTGATATATATGAGCTTACAAAATTTCATTCTTCATGTACCAAAGAAAACTTTTCTTTACTTGGTAAATTAAAAAGTTTGGAAGAGAAGTTATACAAAATGGGTCAAACTGAACAGACTATTCATTTGAATAAACCCAAGGAGGAAATAGAGAGATGGGGAATCGGTTATAAGAATCCTCACTGTCTTCAAAAAGGAATGTCTGAAGTGCCTGCACTTTATGATCATCTTTCTATGAAATTAGCTCGACGAATCCCTGAGTTTAAAACTTTTTGGACTAAACTATCAGAAGAGGATGAATCTAACGAAACTGAAAAACGGTTGAAATCATCTAAAGTTCACCTTCCATTTTATTATGCGAAGATGAATAATAGTTATAACGAAAATCCAATATATCAAAAGAAGAAAACTCTTTCAAGTGATTTCTTTCAAAGTTATTCTGAAAAGGAAATGGAGGCGAAGCCTATTCAAGGTAAACTATATATCCCTCCTCTCATTTTAGAAAGTAAAATTTCTGAACTCGAGAATTCTTTAACAGATGAAAGACTTTTGATGAATATTGAACAAAATGTTTTTTCAACTGTGTTCAAAAATGTTATTATTTCTAAGGCTTCAAACTCTGAGGATATGTTTGGTTTATCAAATAAAGGGTTTGATTTTCTGAACGCTGACGGTGATTTAGATAATTGTTCTAATCAATTTGACTTTAATGAAAAACTTCCTAACCATTCATCTTTTGTTAAGAAATCTTTAGGAAAAATCAGTATGGCTGTTAACAGTGCAAAATCAACGAAAGTTGATAACTCAGTCTCTGTGAAAGCTAAAAATGCTAAAGGTAAGATTACATCTAAGCATTCACAGAAACCGAACACTACTGGTCATCCGAAGAAGAAGCATTCGTTTGTTGCTCCAAAGTCTAACTCCACAGTTTCACATGTTTCAGATATGAGCAAACAAAGGCCAGAAGTTAAATCTCTGTGGCAACCAAAACAGAAGCTTGACAAGACCGTTAAATCATTTAGTAGTGTTAATTGTAGTAAGACTTCGCTTAGTAAAGATGTTTTAATTGCTGATGTTGTGATTTTGAACTCAAAACGTGCTGTTTCTCGTAAACAATATTCAATGAAGCAATTATTTCAGTTATCTTTATCTGCTAGAAAGTCTTCTATTTATAATAAACATGTTTCTATCTCTTGTCAAGATTCTGACGACTGGTTTGGCAATTATCATGTGCATTCATCTAATTCTAATTCTTCAAATGCATTTCAAAAGAAAAGAGGACCCAATTTGAAATGGGTACCAAAATCTTGTGCTAACACAGTAGGACCCAAATTCCAGTGGGTACCTAAGGCTAAATTTGTGTTGCAGGCACATCAAGTTTAAAAAGAGAGCTTACAGATATGACTTCTAGACAAAACAGTCTAGGAATCGTTCCTCAAAGAAAATAGGTTCTTGAATACATCAGTTCAAGACCCGGTCCTCAATGCTCAAGAGTCTTAATTCCATCTTTGTTTTAAGTCTATTTTTAAATCAATTGTTTCATTATTTCTCTTGTGTAGATCCGTCATATGTGGTACTTGGATAGCGGATGCTCCAAGCATATGACTGGACAAAAAGATATGTTGTCCAATTTTAAAGAGAAATATTGCGGATCAGTCAGATTCGGCAACGACCAGTTTTCTCCAATCATGGGATATGGTGATGTACAACATGACAATGTCACGATCAAGAAGGTGAGCTATGTTGAAGGCTTACGGCACAACCTGTTCAGTATTGGTCAGTTCTGTGAGAAAAGCTTAGAGGTCAATTTCAAAGCCAAGACGTGTTCAGTTCGCACTGATGAAGGCGAGGAACTCTTGGTCGGCACAAGAAAGTCAGACCTCTACACAATTAACTTGTCAAAAATACAGAACAACAACCAGGTTTGTCTATTGACGAAAGCCTCGAAACAACAAAGTTGGCTATGGCATCGAAGGCTCTCTCACCTCAACTTCAGGTACATCAACAATCTGGTCAGTGGAAAGCTCGTCAAAGGACTTCCAGTGCTCAAATATGAAAGATAACATCTTTGTGCAGCATGTGAAAAGGGAAAAATGAAGAGGGCACCTCATAAACCAAAGCCTGAACCGAGTACAAGCGCTCCGTTAGAATTATTGCATATGGACTTATGCGGTCCAATGCGAACTCAAAGTCTAGGCGGAAAGAAGTACATACTCGTGATCGTGGACGATTACTCGCGATACACATGGGTCAAGTTTCTACGTTCAAAGGATGAGACACCAGATGTTCTCATCACATTCCTAAAGACGACCCAGGTGAATCTGCAGAAACCGGTCAAGTTTCTACGAACAGACAACGGCACATAGTTCAAGAACAACAAGGTTGAAGAATATCTCGAATTTGTCGGGATTTCACATCAATACTCTGTTGCTCGTACGCCTCAACAAAATGGAGTGGTCGAAAGAAGAAATCGAACGCTAGTCGAGGCTGCTCGTACTATGCTAAGTCAATCAGACTTACCTCTATTTTTGTGGGCTGAAGCTGTATCGACCACGTGCTATACACAGAATCGCTCCATGATACATCGCAGATTCAAGAAGACTCCTTATGCTTTAATCAACAACCGAACACCGACAATCAAATATTTCCATATATTTGGGAGTAAGTGTTTCGTGCTAAACGATAGGGAGAGTCTCAACAAGTTCAGTGCTAAGGCGGACGAAGGAATCTTTATTGGATATTCCTCGACATCAACTGCATTCCGTGTTTATCTGAAGAAGTCAAAGACGGTGATTGAAAGCATCAACGTCACGTTTGATGAAGAGATGGCTTCCGAACATCAAAGTTCAGAACCCGCTATAACAGGAATACTAGCTTCTGGGCAACTCCGTCCAGAACCTGTGTCTCAATAGAATAAATCAGATGAAGCATCAACGTCAACTAATAATATATTTTATTTAGACTTATTATTTGAATTGTTTTATGATGAATTTCTTGTATCTAATGTAAAGAAATCTGTGATGGTTGACAGGATGGAAGACTTAACGACTACTCATCCAACCAAATTAGATGTTCCTATTGAATCCAACGCCCCGATTCAACAAGAAGTTCCAATTTAAATGCCGACTCCAACAGTTGAAGAAGTTCCATGTGATGAAGAGACAGAAGTATCTGAACCAGTAGGATGTTCTGTACAGATCCAACCACAGCCGGAACAAGATGTACCTGCTGAGCCTTCTGAACCTACCACTTCAACTGCAATCATCATTCCTCCTGAACAAGCTGAAGAAGGTACAAGTGGATTTATAGATGATACAACTGACATACATTCATATAGTCCACTACCTCATGAACATAAATGGACCAAAGAGCACCTGATAAGCCATATCATTGGCGATCCATCAAAACCGGTGCAAACTAGGTCAGCATCAATGAATATGTGCATGCATGACTCCTTTCTGAGTAAGTTCGAACCAACACGCGTATCAGAGGCGCTTGCTGATCCAGAATGGGTGATCTCAATGCAAGAAGAGCTGAATCAGTTCGATGCACTTCAAGTCTGGAGACTCGTACCAAAGCCTCAAGGTAAAAACATTATAGGTACAAAATGGGTTTTCAAGATAAAGAAAGACGAAGAGGGTACCGTTATCTGAAAGAAGGCAAGAATAGTGACCAAAGGATACAGACAAGAGGAGGGAATCGACTATGACGAGACATATGCTCCTATGGCGCGATTAGAGGCAATTAGAATGTTTCTAGCCTATGCAGCCCACAAGAACTTCACGGTCTTTCAAATGGACGTGAAGACAGCATTCCTGAATGGAATTCTAAAGAAAGAAGTCTACGTCTCTTAGCCAGAAGGTTTTGTCAATCAAGAGAAGCCAAATCACGTTTACATTCTCGACAAAGCACTCTACGGTCTGAAACAAGCACCTCGAGCCTGGTATGATGTCCTTTCCAATTTTCTAGTCAAGTCTGTTTTTTCAAAAGGAACGGTGGATACCACTTTGTTTATCAAAAAGGAAAAAGCCGATATCATTTTAATTCAAATCTATGTCGATGATATTATCTTTGGCTCTACAAATCCGAAGTACTGTAAGAATTTTGCAAACCTTATGGTGTCTAGATTTCAGATGAACATGATGGGAGAGATGAATTTCTTTCTCGGTTTACAAGTAAAACAATTTTCATCGGGTATTTTTATCAATCAATCGAAATACATTTTGGATATTCTTCGGAAGTTCCAAATGGAAAATTCAAAACCGATTGGTACCCCAATGGCACCAGGTACTAAGATTGGCACCGATCCTTCGGGAAAGGCTGTTGATGTTAGGACTTATCGAGGGATGATAGGTTCTTTAATGTATCTTACTTCTAGTAGGCCAGATATAATGTTCTCAACATGCTTATGTGCAAGATATCATGCCAATCCTAAAGAAATCCATATGTCTGCTGTGAAGCGCATATTTAGGTATCAAAGGGCACTGCAGATCTTGGTCTGTGGTATCCTAAAGATACTAGTTTTGAACTAACAGCCTACACAGATGCAGAACATGCAGGTTGTATGTTAGACAAGAAGAGCACGTTGGGACATGTACAGTTCCTCGGTGATAAGCTCGTAAGTTGGGCATCGAAGAAGCAACTTTGTGTTTCAACTTCCACGGCCGAAGCAGAATATGTAGCTGCTGCTAGCTGCTGTTCTCAGGTCTTATGGATGAGAACTCAATTGCGCGACTACGGTTTCCACTTCAACAAGATCCCGATATACTGTGACTCCAAGAGCGCCATCGCAATATCAGCGAATCCTGTTCAACACACCAAGACTAAGCACATAGACGTCAGGTATCATTTTATTAAAGATCATGTTGAAAAAGGAACAATTGAACTTTTCTTTGTAAAAACTGATTATCAACTTGCCGATTTGTTTACTAAACCTTTAGACGAAAAGAGGTTTACCTTCCTTGTCTCTAAGCTTGGTATGCTAAATCTAAAGATTTAATCAGTAGTTACCTATCAAAGTTTTCTAATTGTATACTTTTTCATCATTTCTTCATTCTTAACTTTGATTGATATCTGCACTTCTCTATTCTGTTCATGAACCAAGGGGGAGTATGAGAAGAAATTGACAAGTGGTCAATATTACTTCGAGGGGGAGCTCATAAAATTTTGCATGTACCTTTTCATGCCAATTTTTTTTTTGTAATGCAAGAATTTAGGGGGGAGCTCTTCAAGACAAAAGGGGAGTACGGATATGACTTCTGATTATTTCGGATCAGAATTCGTACTTTAAAAAGTTTTACTGCTTTTTGTCTTTTCAATTTAAGTGAATAAATTTTACTTTGACTTGACATAAGACTTTTGCAGAATTTTTGAGAGAAGCTCACAAGTTCATATGTTTATGACTTAAAGCTTAGCTTCATGAGATGTAAGATCGCACGTTAAGGTATAATCCTTTATCTTCATCTCATATATGGTTGAAAGGAGGACAACTTTCAATCATAGAAAACATTGTTCTTAAATGTTCAAACCACTTCCTGAATCTTAAAAATGATTTCATCATTTGAAAGTGTGACTTTAAATGTTTTCAAAATCAACATTGTGCTTTAACTGAAATAGTTAAACCACTCTGAGCATCATATGCATCATAGGAAAACAGGAATTAGTGTGCTAGGAATTAACACAACTTCTATGGAATCACTTTAACCAGTGATTTCTACCCAAGAAGTTAATCCATAGTGATTAAGTGTGAGAAGTCAAAAGAAATGAGTGTGTCAAACAAAGAAAGAAAGTTTGATTAGAGTGAGCTAAATGTTAAAAAGAAAGAGCATGTGAGAACAGAGTTAAAAGAATATCACAACTTTGCACCATCTTTTTCTGAGTCGGGCAGCCAAAATTCTAATGTTTCACAAATCTTTGGTGATCATTATTGAAACAGGCAACTAGCTCATGCCAACTCTTGATCAAACCTCACCAACTACTCATTTTCTTCTTAACAAGAAAGTGTTTCACATTTTCAAAGGGGAAGCAGCACATTTTCTATCTGATTTTCATTTGGAAAATCTGGATATTGAAAAGAAGGAAGTCTGCCCCACCTTCGCACTTCAATCATTCACATTGAGCCTGTGTTTAACTTACTGTTGTCTCAGTGGTTTACACAATTTTGAGCCTAATAAGCAATCATCATGTGCTTAATTCTTTCAAACACAAGCACGAACACACAAGGAATTAGTTTCTTTGTCATAACGTTTATAGAAATAACCTTTGTGGTGTTTTGATGATTAAATGGAAGCCCTGGGGGAGTCAACATCAAACAACTCCTTTCCAATGTGTATTCGTTACACACAGTGACTTAGTGTTACTGACAGGCATGTTAACTGATTCATTAGTTGATTCAGGTGTTAGACGACAATTTTGTCTAGATTTGAAAAGATCTGGATGAATAACTATTGAATTAACGGATCAGAGGCTCCAAGTGGTTGACATTTCTTACTCAAAGTTTTGATGAAGTCGTTGCACTTAACATCAAAAAGGGGGAGAATGACTACACAAGAAATGGCAAAGATCACATGTTTCAAGAATCACGTCAAAGATTGAACTCTTCAAAAGCATGTATTATGAAGACATGATGATTTCAGAGCTAGAGAAAGAGATTGCATCTTCTGAGCTGAAGAAGAAGACCGAATTGCTAAAATCTTTTTAGTAATGATCTTGATCCAAAGGGGGAGATTGTTAGACCACAGTCTCATTGGATTCAAGATCATCCAAACTGAAGATCGCAATCTGAAGCTAAAGCCGAAACGTTGACTCTCGATATTAAAGTCTAATGTTTATTTGTAATAAATGTCAATGTAATTGTTTGTTATTGTATTAGTTAAGTTAATATCTAGTTTGTTAGATATTAGTTAACTTAGTTAGTTATTAGATTTAGTTTAGTTAGTTATATTATTTAGTTAGAAATAATATCTAGATATTAAATCTAGATATTATGGAAGTGTGTTAGACACACTTTAGATAAGATATTGTATCTCTCAACACCCCCGGGTAAAGGCTTCCCCCGGTGGTCGCTCTCACACTCTCAGACAACAACGGCGGCCACTTCGGCTACCTTGGTTCGACCATCGACGATCGATCAATTAAACCTATGAACGAAGGATTTCTTTTCCCAAATCCTTCCATCAATCGATTTAATAAAATAACAAGTAGGGACAAATTCCCACTCTTACCACTAATCAATGGGTAGAGCTATGAACCCTAACTTTCCCAAAACCAGGAGACTAGCGATTAACATAGAGATATTCTTCAAATCAACCTAAAATCATACACCTCACAAAGAACAAAAGACTAGGATAGAAACTTACCTTGAAATAACTAATGAATGATTCCTCCCCAAAGCTGTTGATCTTCTTCCCACCAAGACACAGGCACAAGGTTTCTTCCTGATTTTCTTAACTTTTCTTCCCCAAAATGAGAAGAGCGGCTAGGTCATTAGGATAAAACCCTCTAAAAAAAATTTACACTTAGTCCCCCTCCACACATGGGGTTTGGGCATAACTCACCCGAACTTCCAACTTTTACATTTTGGGCACGGTTATTACAATATCTCCCCCTCAAAAGAATTTTGTCCCCGGAATTCCATCGTTGAACAGACTGGGGTACTAGGATCTCATGTCCGATTCCAATTCCCAAGTTCCTTCTTATCTTTTGTTAAATTTACCACTGCACTTTGATGAGTCGAATCTCCTTATTCCTCAACCTCTTCAGCTTGTGGTCCAAGATAGCCATCGGTTCCTCAATGAATCTTAATTTCTCGTCTACACGCACTTCGTCCAACGATATCACCACATCAACCTTGGCCAAACACTTCTTCACATTCGATACGTGGAACGTAGGGTGGACTCCTCGTAGATTCTCGGGTAGATCAAGCTTGTACGCCACTTCCCCAACTCGCTCAACGATAGCGAAGGGTCCTACGAATCTTGGCCTCAATTTCCCTTTCTTTCCGAAACGGACTACCCCCTTCCAAGGTGAGAATTTTATTATACAATTTCACTTCTTAAAAGAAAGAATTTAACAAGAGTCAACTCCTCCGGCAACATGCATTGATGACTAAAATAATAATCACTCAAATCACCAACGTAATATATAGTTAACCTTAGTTATCACCATAAACTCACAATTATGAGTTTCTTCGTCCGGTACCCTGCCATTGCAAAGAAACTTCTCTCAGAAAGGCATACGTCTAACGCAAAAGCACTTTCTTCCCCGAACCACACTAATCACAACCCAACGGTGTTACCCAACTCATACGCAATATATATATATATATATATATACATCGCCTCAAAGATCATCACCTCATTCCCACATAAGTAAAAAGGAAATTCCTGATTTCATCACCTTCATGGTCTATTACCCTCAACTGAACGAATCATAATGACGCCTACTTCAACTTCTCATCGCACCCAACAATCGTCTGATCATATTGGTAATAAATTCAACCTTTACTCACGCAACAAGGGGTGACCATGCTCACCCAAAACTATTCCAAATAGTTTAACACCGGACGACAGGTTCACTTAGAACCTTTTCCACACAATACCAACTTTGACACAATGGTCTTTCACTTTGAGAACTTCATCCACCCACCTTTTTCTACCTTCTTCTCGAAGTCCCAAACACGCTTCCACAGATCGGCCTACCAACCGGTGCAAAATTTAGGCCAGCCGCACGATTTAGTTTTCTCAACACTAGAACCATATCATACACCATAATCTCCTTCTTACATCCTCACTAGAAGTTCATAATTGCTCCACATTTCTGTGTCATTCGCCAAACTTCTCACCCGCTTACTCACTTATTCAGACATATTATCTTCTCTCTCTCTTCATGCTTGTATGGAACACTGCTAATCAAACATTACTTACTCCATTTTCTAACAGTCCCAACTGTGTCGAACGCTCATTTACATTACTATACTTAGCCAAACGGTTTCCCACAATTCTTACTCGAGATATACAACCATGCCTTCTAAAAAACAATACCGAATACTTGGAAGCGTCGCGAAACTCTCGCTTTCTAAAGAGGGTTCTCCCATCCGCTGGAATTCCTTCACCCCAGAGGATATTTTGACATTCCCACGGATTATCATAACTACTACCATAACATCAAGAACTAATGAATTCGACATTTCTATCAATATCTTAGTAGAATAGGATACATTCACCCTGCCACTTATCGCAACTCTTTACACATAGTTCCTCTTTTAGATAGCCACCAACTATCACTCGAACACTATATTCTCACTTAGCAATACCATCATACCAACGACACGATCCCTCTACTTATTCTCAAGGAAATCCTTACCACAACAAAAACTTGCATGCCTACTTTGGCATAAAATATCATTAACTCATCCTCACCCTACATCTTCACACTACAATCAAGATCTTCATGATTAATTGTACCCATACTAAATATTGCCCCCTACATACTAACCGAAACACTAATAATCGAATTAAAGTCATTTCACGACTTGGTCTTCCTCGACTCTGAATAAACCAAAAATCTAATTCCCCAACACGCTCTCGATCAACTGAGAAAAATACTTCACTCCTATACGAACCATCAAAACCTCTTAGGAATTCTCGTGATCCAACTAGCAATCTTCCATTTTCGTAATGCCCACACAAGGTGGTCTAGCATTATGCCAGGTACACACATCTGCCGAACAACCCCTTACTTCCACACACAAAACTCATCAATTAACCATAGCCACTTCTTCAACTTTCAGAGTCCTGGCAGCGACCTCACAAATAGTCGTTGACTTCAGTATCAACGGTCGACATGGTGAACCTTCGACAATGTCTCCATCCAACAAGGATTCCCAATGTAACCTACATCTTCCAACACACCATAACTAATTTTGTTCCCCACCGACTCTACACAATGAAGGCACAAGATTCACTTGATACATAGTCTAATTACAAGACACACCTCAAAACTCCAACTTACCGCTGATAACCTTTCATCAACGTACCACCATACTACTTATCAACATGTTACTATAAGAAGTATCTTGCAGACTTCAAATTCTACCCCAGACATAGCCACCCGCCAACAATTACATCTCTAGTTGCCCGACAAGAGTGCATGCTACTATGATACGAATGTTCCTAACGTTAAAGACCAAGACTTTTGTCATTCCCTGATCATCCCCCAATGGGAACACCAAGGTACTGAATCGACCATCAATGGATCGAACGCTACACTTCCACTCTCAAAACCTTTCCTTATCCTTAGTTGCAACATTTCCCTGACCTAGAGAGTTCATAGCGTTCATGCATGATAACACGATAGTTTAAAACCTTTATGAAACATTTGAAAAAGTTAGTAAATACTACCTTATGAAACAAGATCGAGTGTACACAACACTACGTTGACATAATTGAATAGCCATGCACAACGATCTCAAAGATCGTTCACACCCAGCTCCACGATGAAATAAGCCTTATCCAACCAAAATCGATGGTGGCATAATTGAAAAAAATATTTTCAATGAAACTTTACTCATGCGATTTTTGAAATTTCGGCAAAATTACTTATACTGAGCGAGTCAATCGACTCTCACCCTCGGTAGCATGACGAACATGTCCGTACCAGTCTCAATATTAAAACCATGCGATCAAATGATATTTAAATTTCCACAAAAATTAACTCATTTATAAAAGAAGTGAAATAATTCTCCAATTACCAAGTTTAAAATTTAACGAACCACTCAAATAACTTGCTCTTTCCAATCTGAACACACGTCACACGCGTCATCTCGTTTTCAAAACGAATGATTCACAAGGCGCACACACACACAATTATATTTGACCTGAAAGACTCAATCAACTTGTTCAAAAACACAATGCATGATACCCCCTTTTACATTAAAGGTTATTTATTCTCGCAAGGTCGACCGCTTATACTAATAACAATTAATCACAGACTCCTTACTTCTGATATACCAGTCAGGTCCCTCACAATTGCCACAACCTTCCACACCAACACTTCCCAACATCCTTATATGTCCAACTATCGGTTACCACTGCGACTAATGATATGAAGATCATGCGACTTCACTTGTCCCAAATAAGCTAACGAACAATAGCCCCTCTGCATTTTATCCTTACCCCAAATTACAAAACCACACTGCTATCCTTCCTCATCCACCCCTTCCATTAACTAAATATGTGAAAGGCTTGCCTCTGCTGCCCGATACTTGTGTTGGGCTCTCAAGATCCCAATTGATCGACGTAACACACTACCATAATGGAGACTCACTAGAAATTAGGAGCTCACCCCTAAACGGTTATTCTTCCCCTTTTTGGACCTAAGAAGTTCTTCCTTATGTCAGATTATCTACATCCCGCACAATGCTCACCCGAAAGTGTTAACCTTAACACCACAAACAATCTCACACAACACTTCAGCACCAACACTATCATTTCAATGATAGGACTCACTACCCAAAACTACAACCATCGATCATCTCCACAATAGTAATCGAGTATACTCATGCACCTGTAAATTCATAATGGCATTGGGTAGATGCAATTATAAATTTACCTTACATGAGAGTCCTCACTACCATTGTCACGATTCTCGATGATCAAACTCTACCTTATTGGCTTCCTATATCTCAGTTGTGTCCCTCTATCCCACAGTTTAAGTTTTGTCCCATCTGGTCACCTAAATCTCTTAAATTATGGCTCTGATACCAACTTTAACAACTTAAACTTCGCAGAAATTAAGCGTAATGACTTTAATATAAATAATTCCAAAACGAACCCAAGTCAACAATATCAAAATCCAAGGTTTGCGGATAAACAACCTATTACACAACTGAGATTAAAACGAACATAAACTAAATCTTGGATCTAGCAACAATCTTATCCTACGCCACTCTCCTCGCTTAAACTTTCTCCTTGCCCTTGCTAGAACCCTCAGTTGGGTACTTTCCTGAAAAGGTTTTTAGTTTTGAAAGAGCAAGGGTTAGACCGGAAGGTCTAGTGACAGATCACGCCAAAGCCACAAAGAGATTTATAAAAAAAATATAAACCAATTCGGCTTTAAAATTAAACATCAACTTACAACCATGCTTCTGGCACATACTACCGTAACACAGAGGTGACAACGTGTCTGCTTCATACTGCCTTATTTGGGACACCCCTCCCCATGGCATATATGGGACACCCCCCCTAGTATGAGCACAGGCGGGACAAACCCTCCAAATTTGGCCGTACTCGCTCACAACAATGTATGCATAGATTTCAACATCAACAAAAGCGTAATCCACATTTAATACATCTCACATATATAAAGCATACGTAAGTATTAGAAATGCTTTAAATAAATTTCACCTACCTTTAACGACATAAATATCTGAAAGCCTTTAGTTAGAAAACTCACCTGGATCTCCCATAAATTCTTCCTCACAAAGAATTCAACCTTTACGACAATAACCTATCAAGAAGATAGACCCGGTCGTAAGAAAATCGAACCCCAAATTAAATACTCAAACCCGTCCCTCCAAAGAAAGTTGGGTTCGGATAAGGGCCTCCCCCTTAAGGGCTTGTCCCGACCGGGTGTCCTCCCCAAGCCGACTCCCAGCTCCAATCGGGGTCATCCGCCTCTCGAGTGCCCTTCCCAAATACCGACTCCTGGCTCCAATTGGGATCAACCGCCTCCCGGGTCCCCTTCCGAGTGTCGTTTCCCATCATGGCATCCTCGGGCTCCCCCGACTCTCGGGTTACGCCCGGGATTCCCGTCTCCCGGGACTTCCTTGGACTTTCACCGGGTCGCCCCCCGGGTGGAGGGTTTTTCCCAAGTACTTCCCGGCTAGGTTTCCCCGGGTCACCCCCGGTTGGAGGCCTCCCCGAGTACTCCCGGTTACGAGTTTTCTCGAGTTCACCCCTGGGTAATGGCTTTCCCGGGTGGTCGCTCTCACACTCTCAGACAACAACGACGACCACTTCGGCCACCTTGGTTTAACCATCGACGATCGATCAACTAAACCTATGAACGAAGGATTTCATTTCCCAAATCCTTCTATCGATCGATTTAATAAAAGAACTAGTAGAGACAAATTCCCACTCTTACCACTAAGCAATGGGTAGAGCTATGAACCCTGACTTTCCTAAAATCAGGAGACTAGCGATTAACACAGAGATATTCTTCAAATCAACCCAAAATCATAAACCTCACCAAGAACAAAAGACTAGGATAGAAACTTACCTTGAAATGATTGATGAAAGATTCATCCCAAAGCTTTTGATCTTTTTCCCACCAAGACACATGCACAAGGTTCCTTCCTGATTTTCTTAACTTTTCTTCCCCAAAATGAGAAGAGCGGCTAAGTCATTAGGATAAAACCCTCTAATAACAAATTTATAATTAGTCCCCCTCCACACTTGGGGTTTGGGCATAACTCACCCGAACTTCCAACTTTTACATTTTGGGCACGATTATTACCAGGGGGGGACGAACCCGGGACTTGTCTTGTATTTAGGCAAGGTCACCTCATTCCTTTACCAACTAAGTTACGTATGTTTTCATAATTTTTAAGAGTGAATTATATGTTGGGTTCCTTGTTTATACCTAGTTTTTGGTTTTCGTCCCTCGAATTCGTAAATTACACTCTTGGTCCAAATTTTTTTGGTTTTCGTCCCTCCCATTAACTCCGTTAATCTGGGCTCCGTTAACCCCATTATGTGCCCCTCACGTGAGGTTTTTTTGGTCTTTTTATCCCCTTCTTCTTCCTCCATCATGTTTCCGCTTCAACCAAGAACACCACCGCCAACCACCATGATTGCCACCCACCACTGCCACCCATCACTCTTAAAACGACAATCTAAAATAGAACACACAATCAAAACCATTTATATAACTCTAATCTCAAGAACATCCGTATAAATTATACAACTCACATTTCAAGAACACTCATACAAATCTAAACTTAAGAACATTTAAGAACAATTTTAAAAATTAGATTCATATCAAGAAACTACAAACCAAATACAAATACAAATCCCTAAATGCTCTAAAATTACAAACAAAAAACCCTAAACCAATATAATCTAAATTTATGAATCGAATCCCTAAACAAAATTGAACCTTGATAGGCGGGTTTACACCCCCCCCCCCTAATCAAACCGCAAGTGTACGGGTCGAATCAAGTAATATTTACTTAGAAGTACAAGTATCGAACCAAGGGAACTAGGAACTGAGTATCACAATCACTATATTTACTATTAACTGAATGGTCCAAGAGATTGAAATTTTGGAGTTAAATTATCAACTACTAATTAAATAAACGAAGAACGAAATAATAAACGACTTAGAAAAACTTTTTATGAAGAAAATAGTTGAGGGTTAGAAATCCTATGGTTCTCACTAATGAACAATATGCTTGAAGATAACTATCAGCTAAACCCTTTAATGAAATCTAATATGTAAAATCACCGTGTTCTTTCTCAAGCAACAACGAAATTTATTTTGAAAACACAAGTATCATCTCTCGATAGGATTTCTCACCTTAGGCATATAATTCTAGTTCTTATTAACCATTAATTCTCTCGAATTTAATTTATAACGAACAAATCAGATAAAAGTTGGCCAAACTCACAAAAGCATTAAAACCCAAATCATATGCTTCATTAGTTAGGAAAAATTGATAAAAAAAACTCCAAGTTACATGTTCATATGCTGAAAGCAAATTCAAACCAACCCCCAACATCTAAAGATTACTTCATGTTGGGGGTATTAACAAAGAAGATAGTAGAAGTGTTCATAGATCTAGGAAAAGGTTTCTCAAAATCAAGATGGTAAAACTCCCTTTGATTATGTAATACCAACGTAGAATTGGAAGAAATCCGTGTAAGAATCGCTTCCCCAATTGTTTCCTAGCTTCAATTTGATGTTCTCCCCTTGCCAAAATCGCCCAAGTTCGTCTCTTCTCCTTCTCTAGACGTCAATTGGAGAATAGAATGAAAAGTGGGCCAAAAACCCTAAAAGATAAGTATAAAAACATGCAGCCCAAATCCGGCAGGTTGTCCGCTAGTTCAGCATCAACAACTAGCATGAAAGTTGCCCTTTTTGACATTATGGTGAGTTGCAAGTTAGTTCAACTTCAGCAACTCAGTTCAAAGTCGCTTTAGCCACTGATTTTGGCACACATAAAAATTGATTTTCTCTTTAACTTCACTTTTTCAGCCGGTCATTTCTCGGGCTTGGAACTTGACGATGAGTATGATCAATTATCATTCGAAAAACTTACTTTTCGCACTCATTCTTGTTTATCTCATTACATGATGCAATTCCTGAAACACTTGATTTAAATCATAAAAATTCCGCTAAATTCACTTGGAAATAGCAATTTTACCCAGTTAGTGATATGAAAATAACACCAAAAATTGGTGTTATCAAACCTCTTTACAAAAATTGAAACGCTAAACAAATCTAACGTGGATATGTGGATTGAAACCCTAACCAAAAATCGAAACATGGATATGTGGGGATTAACTGGAAATGCTTCTAGTTAAATATATGGTTTTCGACGAAGGGTGGCATTCAGTGGGTTTGCAGACAAAGAGTGAGGCAGTTGGTGGAGTCTTCTTTGAGAATCTAATGACGATCATAAACATCTTCATTAGCACCACCAACAACAACACCACCAACAACAGCAACAACAATTCTGTCATGGCTGGAATTAATTGACAGAACAGTAGGTCCTTCAAGGGGCCTGGTCCTCCTCTGGATTCTGAATTGGGTAGAAGAAATCTTAACTTCATTCAAAGATAAATAACAAGTTAAATAGTTACAACTCTTGGTTAACTGACCACTAACTAAAGTAACTTCCCACTAACTTTAGACTCAGATAAATAATAAAGATAAAATAGAAACATAAGCACAATGACTCAACTAATGAATGACACGTGACCACTAATCAAGGAGTATCATAACAATACCCTGCTCTTTAGAAACCCTTGTCCTCAAAGGTGGGAAATCGCCTCGGAAAGTCCTCTCGATCCACCCAAGTCACGTGTTCCTTACGAAGACCCTTCCATTACGCTAAGATTTCCACCCCAGCTCAATGTCCTTTTCGAATCATTCGCCTATCCAACACCATCATAGGTTCAGGCTCGAGAATGCCCTCGGTAGTGATTTGTGATTCTAGCAGTAAGTCGTGCTTGTATGTCAACTCCCTATCTTTTTCATGATCGTGTACGACCCATAGTATCTAGGTGACAACTTTAAGTTCCTTCTCATAGCAACAAACATTTTTCGATAAGGTGGTAGGCGTAAGTAGATGTGACCACCCACTTCAAACGCTCTTTGTTTACGATCAACAAACAATTTCATCCAGGATTGAGCTTCTAGGAGGTTTTCCTAGACTAATTTGTGAATAAAGTTCCAATCTTTAAGTTCTTATCAACTACTTTGACTAGCGCCGAGCCTGATTCATAAGGCAACATACGTGGGGGAGGTTGTTTGTAGACAACTTCAAATAGGGAAACCTTAGTGGACATGTGCTCCGAGGTGTTGTAAGAATCTCTGCTAAGGTAATCCATTAGGACCAGTCACATGGCCTATCCCCAGTAAAACACCTTAGATAGCCTTCTACCACTTTATTCATTGTTTTAGTTTAGTCGTCTGTTTACGAATGATAGGATGAACTGAGGAGGAGTTCTGTGCCAGTGATCCTGAACAATTCTTTCTAGAATTGGCTAACAAATATGGGATCAATGTCAATCAAAATAATAAGAGAAAAAACATGTAGTTTAAAGATGTTGTCTAGAAAAACTCTTGTCACTGTAGTAGCTGTATATAGATGGGAGAGTGACATGAAATGTGCATATTTGCTCGGTCTGTTAGTAATTACCATGATCGCTATTAGCCCTCTTGAATGTGGTAGTCCATCAATGAAATCCATGTTAATGTTTTGCCAGGGACTGTAACAAACCTGTCCAGTGAATGCTCTCCATTTTGTTTCATTGCCAAGTATCATAAGATCTAATGAAGGATCGAACATCCCTTCACATGCCAAGGAAATAAAACACCTTTTTTTTATCCTTGACTAAGTTTTACATACTCCTGTGTGACCCCCTAACGAGCTGTTGTGGAACTACTGCAGAATCTAACACTGAAACGTCTCCAAACCTCCCAGATGTAATCTGCTTTTACAACAGAGAAGGTCTTTACGATGGATCTAAGATTCCCTAATGGTAGTGGCTAGAAAGTTCCTACAGAAAGGGATCTTGTGGGTACATCTTTTTCAACTCTTCTAACCATTTTGTTTGGATACTACTGATTGCATGAAGTTTGTAGTTCTAGTTTGCGGGTTAGGTTGGGTGCGGATGAGTTCGGTGGGATGGAAGGATGGTTAGCTAGGTCGGGTGCGGATTAGTTAGCCATAATTTAGTTATTTGAAACACATCTTGGAATAACTTTTTTTGTTAACCATAGTTATCATGACTAGTTTGCGTGCATATCAACTAATTCTACGAAACTGTAAAGATAACAATCAAGAAAATATTCTGTGATCCTAATTGATTAATGACTTTAGAAAAAATAATTCATATTCGTGCCATGAGATGTATGTGATTTTCATAATTGATGATTTTAGAAATTTTCATATTTGTGCCATGTGTTAATTAATGATTTTAGAAAGTTCATTACAAACCTAAACATTTGTGCCTTAAGATGTGAAAAGTTCATAATAATATTATAAAATATGATATGGAATGTAAAGTATATACAATAAACCTAAATAATTTAAAAAACTCTTATGTTTATTACTACATATTAATATAATGAAATGTATTTCTGATTTGATAGTCTTAGAATAGCTTAATTATGATATATTATTTTAGACCATTTCACATTTGTTATTTTGTTTTTTAACTAGTTTTTTTTTAGATATAATCATATAACAAGTTTCTCAGTTAATTTGTCAAATATAATTTAAAATGATATTGCATCAAAATGAAAGTGGCAACTAAGAAATAATTAATACCGACTAAAAAAAGCCTAATTTGAATTGAAAACTTAAAAATAAAAACTTTGTAGTATTTTTTTTATAAATAATTAGTATTTTTTAGGATGGAAATATATAAGACAGTGAAAAAATATCATTTTATATATTCTATTTTGTAAAAGTGGTTGGTGTGTTAAATACCAATTGGAAGGGGGGAGGGGTACTGGATGTAAGGTGATTAGACACGAAGATATATAAACTTAAATTCTACTCAGTAGTATTCTTAGAGGGTCGCCACAACACAATATGTAAAACTAGTAGTCTATCTTCCCATGAAAAAAGCATGCAAACACATGCAAATTAAAGACTCAACAAACATATACAAATATGACATAAAACTCACATGCAATAAACCACAAGATGTCTTGCATGTAAATTCTCATGCATATATGTATACTTACAGAACACAACACATAAAATATACAACTATGGGTTTTAAATTACATACAATAAAATACAAGATTTTTTACATGCAACTTATCATCCATGCACGTACATTTATACATCACAACACACAAGACACATAAAAAATACAACACATAAAAAATACTTAAATACACAAAAAATACATGCTACAAGCCAAGAGACTTGATATTTTTGCATGTACCTTTTCATGCATCAAGTACAAGACAACAAAACTACAAAAATGATTACCCAAAACTAGAATATTCTACAAAAAATGTAGAAAACTCGGATTTATATAAATAATATATTTTTTTTAAATTTCTTTCAAAACCGGTAACAATACTGATATGATCTCTTTCTCCGGCAGATTCGAGAGACGATAAATAGGCTCACTCCAGCCATCAAGAAGTCCATAACTCTGGGTCACTCAAGATCAATACCGGTAACGTACAAGTTTTTTAAGAAATCGAATTTTTAAATACTAAAAAACACCCATAAAATAACAACACAAACAAACTTTTACAAACATTAAACCAATATTAATACTAACGTAATATTTTTATCTGGCATATGGACGATAAAAAAGAAGGCTCACTCTGGCCTTAACAGTCTGGGCTCCAGGTCACTCAAGATTAACCTAAGTAAATATTGATTCTTTGAAAATAAAAGTTTTTAACATAACACGACAGAAAGATGAAACATATAAACACAAACTTTTATTGAAACATTAAAATTTACAAAATTCAAGGGAAGATTACTACATGTCTAACATTACATTATGAAAACCATAAGGATTTCCCTTTCGGGAAAGCCCCTAAAGGACTTAAAAACAAATTAAAAAGGTAGAAAACTTACTTAATACAAATTATCTACCAAGTCTTTGATGATAAACTTGCTTCAAGGTTGTTGCGTGAACATGAGAGTAGGAGAGTGTAGAGAGAGAGTTAGTGGAAAAGTATGGGGGAGGTGTGAGATTTTCACATGATGGGGTGATCACATATGAGAGAGATGAGATGAGGTGATATCTGATGATTGATGGTGTGGTAGAGAGGTGTAGGTGTGTTGGTCTTGTGAATCAGGCTTCTTTAAATAGGAGTTTCAAAATGATGAGTTGTATCCAAAATGCTGCATGTGATGACACGTATTAAATATGTGTTTAAAAGTCTTGACTAATTGCTACATGTAAAGTTGTCTTGTTACGTAGATGAATCGTCTGCTACGTGTTGTTACTGAGTCTAGAAATTATGCTAAATCTGTCTCTTTTGTCATTTTCTATATGCTGAAGATTCGTCATCTTTTGTCTTGCTAGGTTTCGATATTGTGTCAGGCAACCGAATCGAAAGAATAACCACTGTCTGGGTAGTAGCCATCTTGATCTTGGTTTTGTGAGATCGAACGGTCTTCAAGAATTGTGTCTTCAGAAACTCTTTCTTTTGTATATTTAGGGACAAAATCTCTGATTACTTCTTTTATAATCTTATTAATTTCATTATTGATCTTACCTTTTTGGTCTCTATATCTTATTTTTTGATTTTTTCTTTTTTGGAGAGGATTGGGTCGGATCAAGGGTTTGCTCTATCTGGTATGGTATGGTTTGGCAAAATGGGATAGAATCTAAATGGTAGGTTTCTTGGGTCTGGTTATGAATGGATATGTTTGTATTGGAAAAAGGAGGTTAAGGGTCTAGGTTTGAAGGAGATAGGTTGTATTTTACAAGGAAATTAAAATCTTTTTTGGGTTCTCCAAGAGAATCCCATATATCTTTATTTTTAGGGGTCTGAGTCTGAGTAGAGGAATCAAGAGTCCTCTGTGTCTCTTGAGATTTTGGCAATCCCATAGTCGTCTCTGGATTTGATAAGTCTTTACCAGCCACCGGTGGAGCTAGACTAGCCATTGAATTCTTAGGCACAATGGTACCTTTATTGACATTCGTTGGAGAATGCCCACCCATCTTAATCTTCTTATTATGGCCAGAAGATGAGCCTTAGTTCTGGCTAAGGGTAAAGGAAATTAATTGTCTTTATAAAGCAGAAACTTGTTTTTGATGGCAAAGTTTCTCGTTTCTTAACTGAGTATTGTCATCATTGATGATTTTAAAATTTTTGGTCATAGTTTCACAATGATCAAAAAATAGAGTATGGGTATGGTTAGGGTTTCTGGTTACTGAAAAATCTAGAGGGGGTTCTGTATAGTTCTTGAGGGAAGGGGAAATGAAAAAGTTCTTTCCTAGGCGTTCTCTGGCTGCAGAGATTGCTTCTTCGTAACTGTTAAAACCTTTGTATATTGGACCTGGATATCCTTGAGTTGCATCAAGAACTTCGATCCACGTATGGAAGAAACCTGTCTTTCTACCCATAAAAACAACATAAAAGTTAAAGTGTTTAGTAGTCTAGCTGAAGTGCTCTGACAAAGAATTTAAACAAGCTATTAAATATTTAACATCTTTTGGGTTTCTACCAAAAGCAACCCAAAGATTGTCTACCAAACAACGTTCTTCTTTGCTAAGGGATATGTGGTTCTGCGTTCTGAAAGAGATATTACTTCTATGAAAAACAGTTAATTCATTATTTCCAAATCTAAGTCGTTCTTCGTAATACGGTATGTTCTGGCTAGTGGAAGTCTGTGTGTTTGTGCATGTGTATGAAAGAAATTAAGCATAGACGATGAATAGTAAATCGATGAATAGTGAATCGGTGAATAGTGAATCGATGAATAGTAAAATCGATGAATAGTGAATCGATGAATAGTGAATCGATGAATAGTAAAATCGCAAAACACAGATTTAATCCTAAAACTTGATTCTTTAGGCTCTGATACCACTTGTTATCCCAGTTTAATCTAGTTGATAATTAACACACAAACACAATAAGATCAAGAGATATATAGATTCAGAATAACATATCAATCCCTTGAATAAACAGTTAAACCTTGTGTGTTCTTGATATCCTTGAATACAGAGAATACGTACGGCTACTTTAATCTCTAAACAATAATTATCAAAGGTTAACCCTAAAACTAAACTAATTAAAACATTAAATACTTAGGCTTTTAATCCTAATGGGCTTATGGGCTTGAGGCCCAATAGCTAACAACTATTAGCTTATTACAAACTAAACCCTCTAACTTTAACTATCAAACAAATACAGTTTAGACCCTCTAATTTAACTTTAATCTTGAATACAATTATTTGATCCAACACCTCTGACATAAGGGAATGGAAACTTCTATTGCATAAGGGATATTCACTTATGTTCTGATCTGATTGAGACTTTCTCTTTTCTAGATCTCAAAAATATTTGAACTAGGTATATTATATTCAGATATTGTACTTCATAGTACAAAAGTTATCTTTTGGTTTTCGAAAGGTCTTTTCACATATCTTGTATTTTATTGAAAATATCTATGCATCCATTCATCAGATGACAAGTGTCCTTTGCAATCAATGCTTTGGATAGTATATAAAAGGTGAGGATGGCCACATGCAAAGACACACTTTCAGCTCAAGATTTTCGAAGTGCAAAATTCAACAAGTTTGTTAGCAAGTATTTTTCTCTCTAAGATTTTTTGTCTTTGTGTTAAAAAGTCTTCTTAGTGTTAGATTGTTTGAATAGTTTTTAGCTGTTCTTTTCCGCAACAATCTTTGTTTTTGTAAATGTAATTCTTTGATACTCTTATCTATAAAGAATTAAAATTAATTAGTTTATGGGTTTTGTATTCAACCCCCCCCCCCCTTCTACAAAACCTTGTTTAGCAGATTTGGGACTAACAAGTGGTATCAGAGCGGTTGGTTTTATCTAATAAACCAGATCCGCGATGGCATCATCGTCCAATGTAAAAGATGATTCTTTTTCTCAAAACTCTTTTCATCTTGATAATGGTTCTACTGTCAAACCTCCTAAGTTCAATCCGAACAACTTTTCTTTATGGAAAAGTCGGATGATGCTATTCTTAGAAGGGATCGACAGCCGTTTTGTGACTATTCTTCGTGAAGGTCCACTTGTCCCTAAAGTCTAGGACAAATTTATCAAAACTCCTAAAGACAAAGAGAAGGAAAAAGAATCTATCTTCCAAGTTTTCGATGACTCATCTGACAAGGATCGTAACTCTGATACTGGCCGGTATGTTCTAAAAAAGGAAAAAGAGTACAGTGGGGAAGACAGGCGCAATATTGGACTTGACTCCAAAGTACGAGCTATTATTGCTCAATCCCTTCCAAATGAGGTGTACCACTCTCTTGTTAACTTCTCTACTGCCAAAGAGATGTGGTCAACTCTATGTGTTTTGTACGAAGGTACAGATGAAGTATAAAAATCCAGAAAAATCTCTCTTGTTCGAAAATATGAACTTTTCTCTCATGAAAAGGAAGAATCTCTCTCCGACTACTATAATCATTTTAATATTCTTCTAAACGACCTCAAACTTATTGGAAAGCTTTATGACAATGAGGAAATCTTGTGCAAGTTCATGGATGGTCTTCCAGATTTCTGGGAAAACCTCAGTACTTGTATTAAGACAACTAGGGATTTGGAAAGCCTTCCCCTTACTTATCTCTATGGAAACTTCTTTAACTATGAACAAACTCGTCTCCAAAGGAAGACCACCATCAAAGAAATAAAAGCCACTTCTATGGCTCTTATTAGTGATGGCTCCAAGAAAACTGTGTGTATTCCTCGTATCACTTATCCTTCTGATGACTCGGACAGAGAGAGTCATGATGACTCAGATCACCTTTCGGAGGCATATCTTAGTGAGCCGATGATGAAGGTGAAGATACCTCTGTCGATCAAATGATGGAGGAAATGGGTATGCTTGCTAACTTCTCCAAGTTTAGGAAAAACTCCTCTTCCAACCAATTTAGAGTCAACCGAAAATTCTATTCCTCTTCCTCTAGGAATTATGCGAACAAATCCAAGGAGGAATGTTATGCGTGTGGCAAGAAAGGCCATTTCGCTTCTGAGTGTAAAAGAAACCCTCCTAGGACATCCAAATCTAACTCCTGTTCTAAGGGAAGGAAAATACAGATTTATTTCTACCAGTAGATCTCGTCCTTGAAAATCCTCCTCCTCCTCTTCTTTCAAAGATCTTTCTGACATAGCTGATAAGTACAGATTAAAATACAAAAGAGAAAAGGAAAGGAATGTAAACTCTCGTCAAAGAGGAAAAGGCTTGATGACTGAAGTTATCGATTAGGCTGATGAGCCTACTACCGACAGTGAGAAAGATATCCTAATCAAATGCCTTATGGAAAAACTTGGTGACGAAATCAAAGGTTCCAGCTCAAGGATGGAATTTTCTGCTGAGTGCTCCTCTTCCTCCTCTCAGGTACATCCCTTCTACTCTCTTTCTAATGACGAAAAGAGGGAAGCATATGACTCTTTAACAGTACTCTATCATAATGAAAAGGATGCTAAGAAAAGAGCCAATGCTCAAATCAAGTCTCTCTCTTCCCAACTCCAAGTCTGTCTATCACAACTAAATCTTTTTAATAAAGTAAAAGCCGAGCTAGAAGACTTAAAAACCATAAATTTTGTTCTAGCAAAAGAAAAGAATAAACTTTTTAATTGTCTTCAAAAGGAAAAGAAGATAGTGAATAAATGGAACACCTCCTCCAAAAACTTATAAAAGATTTTCAAAGACCAAGTTATTGGTTATGAAAATTTTGGCCTAGGTTATTGGAAAGCAGATGTTGACTATACTTCTTCTCAAGACATTCCTTCTTCTTCTCTTAATCCTCCTTCCTCTTCCAAACTTCCTTCTTACTCTCCTGAGTGCACTGACACAGACTCAGGAGATTCTGTTTCTGTATACTCCATGGATCTTCGTGACTCAAGAAAGTTTGGAATTTTTGTCTCCGCCAAAACAATCCAAACCTCTCCCTGAAGAAGATCAAGGTTCAAATGATTTTGTTAAACCTGTAAATGATCTTTTTAAAACTTTAAACCTTGAAGAAGCTTCTTCTTCTCCCTCTTCTCCAAAGAAGCCTTCTCTCCTTGAAAAAGGAAAGACTGTTGCTATTGACTTTTCTTCAAAAAGAAAGATTCCTCCTTCTTCAAAAGGCAAGTCTCGTGTTTCTCCAATAGAGTTCATTCCTAGATCTGTTAATCTAAATAAATCAAAAGGAATTTCTATCTCTCCTCTTCCATCTTCAGAAAAAGGACTTTTAGGACCCATGCCTAGTATTCCTTCCAAATCACCTATTCTTCCTCACTCTTCCAAACCTCTCAAATCAAAACCCCATGGAAAAGTCAAAGCTCCCGCTCAAGAACCTAAGAAAATGTTCATCTACCGAAAATGTTATAACTGTGGTGATACTTTTCACTTGGCCAAGGATTGTTCAAAAGAACGTATTGACAGATACATTCAAAATGATCCCTCTTCTACTTCTAACCCTAAAGGATCCACCTCAAAATGGGTTCCAAAGGACTAATTTGTTTGTGTTTGCAAGTCATTGGGCATCATCATATATGGTATCTTGATAGTGGGTGCTCACGACACATGACCGGGAACAAATCTCTTCTTCTAACTATGTGAACGAAAAAGGACCGACCGTAACTTTTGGTGACAACTCTCGTGGTTCCACTAAAGTTTATGGGACTCTTTCTAATGGGTCCATTGCTTTCAATAAAGTCGCCTATGTGGTAGGACTAATGCATAATCTTCTAAGTATTAGTCAGCTATGTGATTTGGGATATTATGTAATTTTCATAATAGATGATTGTCTCATTACTGACAGAAATTTTCACATTATCCTATCTAGCTTCAAAAAGGACAATGTTTATGTCATTAACATGAGTCATAAATCAGAAGATGAAAAGAGCATATGTTTTATCTCTGAAGACTCTGAAAAGAAAAATTGGCTCTGGCATACATCTCTCTCATCTCCACTTTAAGACGTTAAATGCTCTATCCAATAAAGACCTGGTCATAGGATTGCCAAAAATCTCTTTTGCCAAGGAGAAACTATGTGCCGCCTGTGAAAAAGGCAAGCTGACCAAATCATCCTTCAAATCTAAGCAATGCTTCTCTATCACTACCCCTCTCCATCATTTGTGGGCCTGTCAGCACACCAAGTCTTGGTAGAAAAAGGTACATCCTTGTTATTATTGATGAATATACACGTTACACTTGGGTATCTTTTATCATGAACAAAAGTGATACATCTGAAGAGATCATCCATTTTATCAAGAAGTCTGAGGTGCTGAATGGGAAACTTGCTCGATCTATCAGAAGTGACAATGACACCGAATTCAAAAATGCTACCTTAGATGCCTTCTTCAACGATAAAGGCATTTCACAAAACTTTGCAGCAGTTAGAACTCCACAACAAAATGGTGTGGTGCAAAGAAAGAACCGAACCCTATGTGAAGTTGTAAGGTCCATGCTGAGTGAATCAAATCTTCCTACATACTTCTGGGTTGAGGCTGTCAACACAACTTGCTTTACTCAAAACCGATCCATTATTGTGAAAAGACACAACAAGACTTCCGAAGTCTTCTATGGCCGAAAACCAAATATCAGCTTTCTTCATGTTTTCGGTTGTGTGTGTTTTATCCTGAATGATCGGGAACATCTTGGAAAGTTTGATCCAAAAGTTGATGAAGGGATCTTTATGGGCTATTCTTCTTCCTCTAAAGCCTATAGAGTCTACAATCTTCGAAAATGTATTAATGAATCAATACATGTAAAATTTGATGATCACAAGTCTTCTTCTTTATCCTGTTATGATAATGAACTTCATGAGTGGATCACCTCTTATGTATAGAAAGATTCCTCTAATCACTTTTCGGCAGGAGCTCCCTATGTCCCCTTTTCAGCAGGTTCCTCCTCTACCAACCATATTTCGGCAGGGCTCCAACCCTTTGCCAAACCTGTTGCACCTGTGGAGCCAACTTATCAACCTACTACTATAATCCATACCGAACCTACTTTCCATTCTACCCCTCTTCATCATACTCACCCCAATATTACTACCGATCCATCATCCTCATTTTCTCCTAGCCTATTTCCTGCACCTTTCCCACCAGCTCTAAAATGGACAAAGGATCATCCAATTGAACAGATTATCGGTGATCAGCAAGTAGGTGTCCAAACCAGAAGAGGTGTTGGAAACATTTGCCTCTATGTGAATTTTCTCTCTATCATAGTGCCCAAGAAAATTGAAGAAGCTCTAGCAGATCTGTTAGATCATAAATCTGTTGGATACAAGATCATGAAGACTGAAGGTCAAAGTACAAGAAGTCAAAGATGAGAAAGTCAACTCTCATTAAAAGTCAAAGTCTTTGTAATAAAATGTCAAAGTCAAAGTTCTTGTATTTGTTTGTTTCCTTTGTTATTTGTAGTGTGTGTAAATACTTTTCATTTGCTGTTTAATAGATAGATGAGTTAGAGTTTGAGTTTAGAATTTGAGAGAGAAGTTTAGAGAGAGAGAGAATCATCTAGAGAGAGAAAGTAAAGACAGAGTTGTAATCGTTTGAGAATTGAATTTGAAATAAACAGATAATTGAATCTTAATTGTTTGAATAATTTGCAATTAGAATCTTGATTCTAGGACACACAATTGATATCAGAGCAGATCCAAAATTGAAATCAAATCAAGAAATGGTTCGACACTGTGTTCATCTCGTTTGATTCATTTTTTGAGTTTTAGTGTGAATTTTGAGTTGTAATTGGTTTCTTAGTGATCGATTAGTGTAAAAGAATGAGTGTGTATAAAAAATTTCACGAAATGCAGTGTAATTTTTACAAATTTCTGAATCTTATTGAGTTGGTTTCACGAGTTTTTGTGTGCACTGTTGTATAGATCAATTTGTATTTTTGAATGTTTAATTTTGTAATTCGTGTATTGTAACCTGTTCTAATATTGAAATCGAGTATCCCTACAAAGTTTCAAGTCAATTGGACAAGATTTGGATTGAAATCTGTGAGAAAAGATAGAATTCTGGTCGATATACGGAAGAACGCGCAAGATTCATCTGGAAGAACGCGCAAGTCGAAGGATACTGATTTTGGCAAGAAATGTGCATAGGGTTATCTGAGAATTCTAGAAACGCGCAGATCGAAGTCTGCGAGTTTGAAAATTGAGAAAAAGTTTCTAAGTGTTGAAACGCGCAAGTCGACCTTTGCGAGTTCTACAAACGCGCAAGACTAAGCTTGCGAGTTTGTTCGGGAATAGTGATCTGCGAGTTAGTTTTATCTGCGAGTTTGTTCAAACGCGCAAGTAATGCTTTGCGAGTTCAAGGAACGCGCACATCTCCATTTGCGAGTTTCCTTATGAATAGTTACTTGCGAGTTTAGGCATTTGCGAGTTTGCCAAAACACGCAAACCATTGCTTGTGAGTTATATAAACGCGCACGCCTCAGCCTGCGAGTTTATCAGTGAATAGTAGTTTGCGAGTTTCAGCGTCTACGAGTTTTAAGCTACTATAGTGCTTTGCGAGTTTTAACACTTAGTCAAAATTTCTGAGCTTCTGAATTTTCTATATTTCAAGATTTCTTTTATTTTTGTGATTTCATTTGGACTAACAGTCAATTTCAAGTTTCTTATTGCATATATTTTTTAAACAGGATGACTTCCAGAGACGCTCTCTCAATTGGAACTGATGTCAAGCCTCCGGTGTTGTTCAAAGGAGAATATGAACAATGGAGAGATAGATTTTTGGACTTTGTTGATAGACAATCAAATGGAGAGAACATTCTGACATCTATCACAGAATGCCCAATGAAGAAACCTACTGAGGATATTCCTGTTGGTGGTAATGATTCAGATGGAGCTCCGAGAACAAGGAGAGTGGATAAAAAGTATGCTAATTTCTCTAATGAACAGAAGAAACGGTTTGATGCTGATAAACAAGCCAGATCTTTGCTTTTACAAAGCATGACTAATGAGATCTATGTGAAAATGGATAGCTACAATGAAACTACCAAATCAATGTGGGATCAGTTAAGAAAAATGATGTTGGGTTCTAGAGTTGGAAATCAAATGAAGGTAGCTAACTGCATAAACAGCTACGAAGAATTTAGAGTAAAAAAGAATGAAAGCTTGGAGGAGACCTATGAGAGGTTTGTACTGCTTCTGAATGAGCTTTCCAAGAACAAGGTCAATAAGCAACAAATTGAGAACAACGTGAAGTTTCTCAGCATCTTGCAACCTGAGTGGAAAGAGCACACGCGAAGGATGAAACAAATGAAGGATTTGAGCGAAATACCTGTACATGAAGTCTACGAGACTCTACGACAGAATGAAGAAGAGGTAGAAGAGAAAAGAGATGAGAAAAAGAAAGTTTAGAAAGTTGTTGATCCTATAGCATTGGTGGCTGGAGAGAAAGAGAAGAAGAAGATAGTCATTTCAAGTTCTAAATCAGAATCAGAATCTGATGGAGATGATGGAGAGAATTTTAAACAAGCAATGTTGTTACTGACCCGAGCATTCCAAAAGAAGTTCTACTAGAAACCAGGGTCTAATTCTCAAAGAACCATGAGCATAGAGCAAAAGTGGAAGGAAATAAATTTGTTGAGAGGAAGCCAGAAGAGAAGAAAAAGTTTGTGAATGATTACACCAGTACTAAAAAGCCAGCTAATGATCTGATCAAATGCTACAACTGTGGCAAGTTCGGACATTACGCAGAAGAATGTCGAAAGCTAAAGGTTCGCAACTCAGAGTATTATCAGAACAAATTTCTCTTGGCCAAGCAACAAGAAGCTGGCAGGGCATTAATGGCTGAAGATGAATACTGGTTGGATCATTCTAATGAGGAAAAAGAACAAGAAGAGACTACTCATTTATGCTTGATGGGAAAAGAAGAGAAAGATGATGATTATGATGATGAGACTGTTGATGAGGTAATGAACTTAACTGAAAAAGATTTCATGACCGAAATGGAAGCCATGATGGTCGAACTTAAAGACCTTCAATTAAAACTGAAAAAGGAAAAAGACAGAGTTTCCAGGAGAAATCAACAGATCTTTGAGCTTAATGAATGAATTATTGGGAACAAAGATTTAATTGATTCTCTACGCAAATTTGCTTCTGTTTTTCAAAATGAAAAGATTTGCTTTGAAAATAAGATTTCTGATATTGAAAAACAATTATCTAAGTCTGATTCTGAAAAACAAGAATGTGTACTAAAAGCTTTTAAATTGCAGGTTGAAAACAAGACTTTAGAGAAAAAGGTAAATGGTTTGGAAGCAAAATTGTATCTTAGAGGCCAAACAGATCAAACTATTTTCTTGAATACATCTGAAGATGCTGATTTTAAAGAAAAATGGGGATTAGGGTTTGATAATCCTCATTACTTAGAAAAAGCTATCAGAAAACAGCCAGGTCTATATAATGCAAATTATATGTATGCTGCTGATGAACATCCTCATTTGAAACCCAAATTTATCACCAAATCATCAAGAGAAGTTGAGGAAAAAGAAGATGAGAAAAGAATGAATTTGAAGAAAATGCAACTACCATTCTGTTATGAAAGACTGAATGATAGTCATCTTTATAAAACACCAAAATTTCTTTCAACTGATTATTTTGCTAGTTATTCTTCTACTGAGATGGAGGGAAAACCTGTTCAAGCCAAAATTTATGTACCTCCACTCGTCTTAGAGAGCAAAATAATTGAGTTAGAAAATATTTTATCTGATGAAAGAATTTTGAGTGATCTAACACAAAATGTATTTTCTACAGTATTAAAGAACACAGATTTTATTTGCAAATCTAAAGTGTGTTCTACATCTTAAAAAGTACCTCAAATTTCTGAGACTGATTTTGATGATCTATTTGAGTCTGCAAATGATTTTCTAAATTCTGATGAAGGGTGTATAGAAGAAATTGATATGTTTGACTTTAATGCTCCACTTCCAAATCATTCTACTTTTGTGATAAATGGACAAGCTTTACCAAGTGTTCATGAAAAAGGTGAATCATCAACTAAGGTTGGTGAATCAGTTTCTATGAATGTTGATTACTATGCAAAGGGTAATAAACATAAGAAACAACGCTCACAGAAACAGAACAACACTGGTAAACACAAGAAAAATCAATTTCAGAAATCTGATTTTCCTAATAAATCTAAATCTTCTGTTTCAGATATAAGAAAGAAAAGGTCAGAAGCAAGATTTGAATGGAGACCTAAAAGGAAGAGTGATGAGAAGGCGGTATCAGTCCCTAATGTAGTTATTGATACATCTGCTTGTAGTGTTAATGATGTAGTTGGTAAAATTGCTTCTAATAAACAAAACCTTGTAACTCCTTACAAGCGATATTCAATAAAGCAATTGTTCCAATTATCTCGTTCTACTACTAAATCTTATACTTATCAGTGGAATGATTTTGCTTATCATCATAATTCTAATGATTGGTTTGGATCTTATCATGTTTATTCTTCTAAACCAAAAGTTTTTAAAAGTTTTCAAAAGAAAAGAGGATCCATATTCAAATGGATGCCAAAATCTTGTACTAATCTGTTAGGACCCGTTTTTAAATGGGTACCTAAAATTGTTGTTTCCTGATTTCTCTTGCAGACCCGACATATGTGGTACTTGGATAGCGGTTGTTCTAAGCATATGACCGGACATAAAGATTTATTGTCTAATTATACAGAGAAATTCAGCGGAAATGTACGATTTGGAATCGACCAGGTTTCACCGATCCTAGGATATGGTGACATCATTCAAGACAACATAACGATTAAGATGGTGAGCTATGTCGAAGTCCTAGGGCACAACTTGTTTAGTATCGGTCAAATCTGCGACAAAGGGTTAGAGGTCAACTTCAAATCTAAGAGTTGCTCGGTTCGTACTGAAGACGGCAAAGAACTCTTAGTCGGACATCGAAAGACAAATCTCTATACCATTACTCTTTCAAAGGTTTAGAATGACAATCAGGTTTGCTTACTGACAAAAGCTTCGATACAACAAAGTTGGCTTTGGCACCGACGATTATCACACCTGAATTTTCGTTATACCACCAAGCTGGTCAGTGGAAAGTTAGTAAATGGACTTCCTGAACTGACATACGAGAAAGAACACTTGTGTGCAGCATGTGAAAAAGGGAAGATGAAGAGAGCTCCACATAAACCGAAGCCTGAACCTAGTACCAGTTCTCCACTAGAGTTGTTGCATATGGATCTCTGTGGTCCGATGCGAACACAAAGCTTAGGCGGAAAGAAATACGTGTTGGTTATCGTGGACGATTATTCGCGATACACATGGGTCAAATTTCTCCGTTCAAAATATGAGACGCCCGAAGTACTCATTACATTTCTGAAGACGACCCAAGTAAATTTACAGAAACCAATCAAGCTTCTCAGAACTGATAATGGCACAGAGTTCAAAAACAGAACTGTTGAAGAGTATCTCGAATCGGTCGGGATATCACATCAATACTCTGTTGCTCGTACGCTCGAAAAGAATGGAGTAGTCGAAAGGTGAAATCGAACGCTAGTCGAGGCCGCTAGCACTATGGTCAGCCAATCAGACTTACCTCTATTTCTATGGGCAGAAGCTATTTCGACTGCATGCTACACTCAGAACCGTTCCATGATACACCGCAGATTTCAAAAGACTCTGTATGCTTTGATCAACAACCGTACACCTACTATCAAATATTTTCATATATTTGGGTGTAAGTGTTTTGTGCTCAACGACAGAGAGAGTTTGAACAAGTTCAGTGCTAAGGCAGATGAAGGCATCTTCATTGGATATTCTTCTACATCTGCTGCATATCGAGTATATTTGAAGAAGTCGAAGAATGTTATTGAAAGCGTTAATGTTACATTCGATGAGGATATGGCTTCTGAACAATTCAGTCTAGAACCCGTGATAACTGGAGTATTAGCTTTTGGGCAAATCCGTTCAGAACCTGTACTTACAAAGAACAAATCAGATGAAGCGTCAACTTTTACTAATCATTTATCTGATTTAGATACTTTATTTGAACTGTTTTATGATGAATATCTTGGATCTAATGTGAATAAACCTGTTGTGGTTGACAGGATTGAAGATTCAACGATTACTCATCCAACCACTTCAGATGTTTTTACTGAATCAAATTCCCCGATTCAGCAAGATATTTCAGTTCAAATGCCTACTCCAATAGTTGAAGTTGAATCCACTAATGATGATCCAGAAGTTGTTGAGTCAGTAGGACGTGCTGTAAGGACAGATCAACAGACTGATCAAGGTGTACCTACTGAAGCTTCTGCACCAATTACTTCAACTGATTCCCTCCCTCATGATGTACAACCTGAAGAGTCTGAAAGTGGATTTTTAGATGACAACCATGATCAATCTTCATCTATTCCACTTCCTCATGAGCATCGCTGGACCAAAGAGCACCCTTTACACCAAGTAATTGGAGATCTCAACAAACCGGTGCAAACTAGGTCAGCAACTTTGAATCAATGTCTGCATGACTAATTCCTCAGTAAGATAGAGCCTACTCGAGTATCAGAAGCTCTTGCTGATTCGGATTGGGTGTCTGCTATGCAATACGAGTTAAATCAGTTTGAAGCCCTGAAGGTCTGGAGATTAGTTCCAAAACTAGAAGGAAAGACCGTGATAGGAACTAAATGGGTATTCAAAAACAAGAAGGACGAAGATGGTATTGTCATAAGAAATAAAGCAAGACTTGTTTCCAAAGGTTACCGGCAAGAGGAAGGCATAGACTACGACGAGACATATGCTCTAGTAGCGCGTATAGAGGCAATCCGTATGTTTCTAGCCTACGCAGCTCACAAGAATTTCACAGTCTACCAGATGGACGTGAAAACTGCCTTTCTGAATGGCATTCTTAAGGAGGAAGTCTACGTGTCTCAACCAAAAGGGTTTGTAAATCCAGATAAGCCAAATCACGTCTACATCTTGGATAAAGCCTTGTATGGTTTGAAACAAGCCCCTCGCGCATGGTATGATGTTCTATCTAACTTTTTGGTCAAGTCAGGTTTTTCGAAAGGTAAAGTTGTTACCACTTTGTTTATTAAAAAGGAGAAAGCTGATATCATTCTTATTCAAATATATGTAGATGATATTATATTTGGTTCTACAAATCCTAAATACTGTAAGAACTTTTCAAACCTTATGGTGTCACGTTTTCAAATGAGTATGATGGGAGAGATGAATTTCTTTCTCGGATTACAAGTAAAACAGTTTTCAACGCGGATTTTCATTAACCAATCTAAGTACATTTTTGATATTCTTCGGAAATTCAAAATGGAAAATTGCAAAACTATTGGAACCCCAATGGCACCAGGTACTAAGATTAACACTGATCCTTCGGGAAAAAGTGTTGATGTTAGGACTTATAGAGGTATGATAGGTTCTTTAATGTATCTTACTTCAAGTAGACCAGATATAATGTTTTCCACATGTTTATGTGCTAGATATCAGGTTGATCCTAAAGAATCCCATTTGGCGGCTATCAAAAGGATTTTTAGATATCTGAAGGGGACTGCAGATCTTGTTCTGTGGTATCCTAAAGATACAGGGTTTGAACTGACTGCTTATTCAGACGCATATCATGCTGGGTGTATGTTGGACAGGAAGAGCACTTCAGGTCATATTCAATTTCTTGGAGACAAGCTCGTTAGCTGGGCGCCAAAGAAACAATTATGTGTTTCCACATCGACTGCTGAAGCAGAGTATGTAGCTGCTTCCAGTTGCTGCTCTCAGGTATTGTGGATGCGCACACAGCTTCGAGACTACGGATTCAAGTTTGATAAAATACCGATCTATTGTGACTCGAAGTGCTAAATATGAAGATAATTTCTTTCTAAAGTCTGAAAGAGTCTTGTGATGAATCTGAAGAGATTATTGAAGATCATTTATATTATCTTTAGGAGAGATTGTTGGTATTTCTTGAAGATATATACTTTGGGGAGATTAAAGTTAAAGATCAACCAAAAGAGGAAGATTGTACTCAGATTGAGCTTAAAGGGGGAGATTGTTTTGCTAAATCTTTTTGTGATAATCTTGAATCCAAAGGGGGAGATTGTTAGAGCATAAACTTGTTAGATACAAGATCATGAAGACTGAAGGTCAAAGTACAAGAAGTCAAAGCTGAGAAAATCAACTCTCAATAAAAGTCAAAGTCTTTGTAATAAAATGTCAAAGTCAAAGTTCTTCATTTGTTTGTTTCCTTTGTTATTTGTAGTGGGTATAAATACTTTTCATTTGTTGTTTAATAGATAGATGAGTTAGAGTTTGAGTTTAGAATTTGAGAGAGAAGTTTAGAGAGAGAGAGAATCGTCTAGAGAGAGAAAGTAAAAACAGAGTTGTAACCGTTTGAGAATTGAATTTGAAATAAACAGGTAATTGAATCTTAATTGTTTGAATAATTTGCAATTAGAATCTTGATTCTAGGACACACAAGATCCTTGTTGGATCACTGTCATGCAAGAAGAGTTGTCTCAATTTGAAAGAAACAAAGTGTGGAGACTTGTGCCTCGTCCTTCTGGCAAGACCATTATCGGCACTAAGTGGGTCTTCCGAAATAAGATGGATGATGAATGCACTGTCATCAGGAACAAAGCCAAGCTTGTTGCTCAAGGATACAGACAGTAGGAAGGAATTGATTATGATGAAACCTTTGCTCCTGTTGCTAGACTTGTCCAAATCTATGTGGATGACATCATTTTTGGTGTTACTGATGAATCTCTTTGTTAGGAGTTTGCCTCTCTCATGAAAAGCAAAAATGAGATGAGCATTATGGGTGAGCTCACTCTCTTTCTTGGTCTTCAAATCAAACAAACTTCTGAAGGAATTTTCATAAACCAAAGCAAGTATATTCGTGATCTCCTAAAGAAGTTTAATTTTGAAAATTGCTCTCCCATGAAAACTCTCATGGCACCACCTCTCAAAATTCATGTTGATCCAGCTGGTAAGCCAGTTGATATCACGAATTATTGAGGAATGATTGGGTCTCTTCTTTATCTTACTGCCAGTAGACCTGATATTATGTATGCTACGTGTCTCTGTACGCGTTATCAAGCCAATTCTAAGGAATCTCACTTGGCTACTGTAAAACGCATCTTTTGGTACCTAAAAGGTACTATGAATCTGGATTTTTGGTATCCTAAAGACTCAGGTTTTTACCTAATTGGTTATTCAGATTCCGACTTTACAGGATTTAAGGTGGATAGGAAAAGTACAACTAGGAGCTGCCAATTACTAGGTGGAAATTTGGTCAACTGGTCCAGCAAGAAACAAAATTCAGTCTCTACCTCTACGGCTAAAGTTGAAAATGTTGCAGCTGGCAGTTGTTGTGCTCAGATCTTGTGGATGAAGAATTAACTTCAAGATTATGACAAATTCTACTCTCAAATACTCATACTATGTGACAACTTCAGTGCCATAGCAATTGCTAACAATCTTGTGTTGCACTTTATAAGAGATCATGTCTCTAAAGGTGATATTGAACTTCATTTCATTCCTACAGACCTTCAGCTTGCAGATCTCTTCACTAAACCTCTGGATGAGACTAGATTCAACTTATCATCATCTTTTCTCTACCGAAGTTTATTATTTCGGCAACAAAACCTTGTATAATACAATTCTTCATTCTTTCGGTAAGCCTCTCGCATACCGAAACTTCGTATGTTTTCGGCACAACTCCCCTCTACCGAAACTTCTTTGGTTTTTTCGGTAAGTCCTTTACCTACCGACCTCATTTTTTTATTTCGGTACTTCTCACACCTACCAAATTCTGTTCCTAAAATTTGGTAAGCCTCACGCCTACCGAATTTCTCCCTTTAGGATACCGAACATCTTGCTATCGAAGCCTCATGCCTATCGAACTCATTTATCCGAAGAAGGTATTCTTCCATATTTTGTAAGCCTCTCGTATACCGAAATCTCCTTCTGAACCTTTCCTTACCGAATCTTCAATTTACTCTTTGGTACCTCCCTCTACCAAACAATACATCTGCCATATTACTTTCAGTATACCCATTACTTACTGAAAATATGCTGAGTCATTGTTCTTATCCAAACCCCCAACCGCAACTCCTTTTTGGCACCTCTGCTTCTTCCAATAGAATTGTGCCACGTGGCACGATATGACTAGTATGTCAAGGACATGACAGCTTGCGTCACCCTACGGATCTGCAAAAGCCTTTTTCGATCGTTGCACTTCCCCACGTTCCAATGCCTTCATTACTATAATTTTTTTTATTATATTTTTTTGAATTTCCCTCTCTTTCCCTTCTATATATACCTTTTTACATTCTCCTTTTATTCTATCTATTACCTGTTCCTTCTTCCTCACGAAATCTCTCTCGCCAAAACTGCAACTCTCTCAAGCATTTCTTGCTCATCAATGGCGACCTCTAAATCTTCCAAGCCCTCCAAGAACACACCTCTCTCCAGGGAAACCATTGCATTTATGGCATTCAATCAACTAGCTCGTTTGTCCGCGAATGTTGAACACCCCGAGTTCAACCAAGTCTCGATTTTCCTCCAACGATCTCCTCTTCGCCATGCTCTTACCACCACTACCAAGATGAGAAAGATGCTTCTTGGTAACTTATGGTTGACTTGCTCATACGATGACAACACCCATCAGGTTTCTGCTTCTATTTTATCTGATGTCGAGCATCCCGACCTTACTTTTGGGGTCGAAGATGTTCGTTCCATTCTTAAGCTTCCAATCTACGAACACTATGCTCCGTTTCCCACCGACCAAGAACACGATGAGGTTCTTGAAGCCATGAACTACACACATGATGGGAAGGGCAAGGGCACGGGGACTTTGCTACGAAAGAACATGGGTGGGATCTGACATTTCCTCTTCACTCACCAATTGTATTGCATTTCTCAGAAGACGTCGGGATGGGACCAATCGCCGGCTTCTGTCATACGTTTGGCTCATGCGTTTATTTTCATGAGGCCCATTGACTTTGCTTAGGTAATCTTTGATTACCTTGTTACTACCATCTCACCACCACGCACCCATAATGTGGATCTTCCCCGATTTCTCTCTCTTATTATCAACGAGAAATTGGTTGCTCCTTTGGCTGCCGACGTAAATCTTCCCGAGACCACTATTGTGTTTGAGCTGACACCTGCAAAACTCAGTAGGCAGGCTCTCCAAAAACCACTGAAGGTGACCGACAATCCGCCGACCCCAGGTATGATTTCCTTCATCACTTCTCCCAATCCGGTTTGGGGTACTCCATTGGAAACTGGTGCTGAAAAGCCTCCAGTTTCCAAAGGACCATCCAAATCGGTGGCCCCTTTTGTCCCCACCTCTACTCGAGCCAAGTCTGTGGCTACTAAAAAGAAACAGACCACAGGCAACGTCACACTTGCCTCTATGACTCCACCATCGACACAACCTTCGGTGGCTACCCCAGTCATTTCTTCCCCTTCTTCCCAAAAGCGACGGGGCTCAAAATCCCCACCTAAGTCTCATTCTAAGAGACTTAGGAAACCTTTGGCCAACCCACACTCTCCTTATACTGATTCTCAAAAATCGGGTGAAGTTGAAATTCCCCCTATTGGGCCGAGGGGATCTGATAAACCCAAACCTACCTCCTCCAAACCCTCCCAAAAGGGTTTGGTTGTAAAACCGGTGTCCCATGTTATTCATTCCCCTCAATATCAATTCTGGGATGAAGATGAGTTGGTCTCCTCTCCGAACCAATGCTCCTCTTCCACACCACACAGTCTGACACCTGGGGTCACACCCGAAGATATTGCACAAGTCGGTAGCCAAACCGATGATATTTTTACTCTCTTATTTTCTAATGTAGGGGAAAGTTTGCCATCCCCTCCCCCTCAGGATCGTTTGGCAAGCCTTATCTCTACCGATAAATCACCACCTAAATCATCCCCACCGACACCATCACCAAAGAATTCACCACCCAAAACTCCACCACCACCAAAAAACTCCCCTTCACCAAAACCATCACCATCACCATCACCCAAACACTCACCCTTCCACTCAAGTTCCTTTTCTGATGCTTTTCCACCTGGTTTCCCACCGAAGAGATAACCACAAACTGCTCACCGAACCTTACCTCACCACCCTCCATCCCCAGCTGCCAATTGGGCTGGCCCTTCGCACCTACTCCTACATTACCGAATC
This sequence comes from Arctium minus, assembly GCA_954870635.1. Classification (NCBI taxonomy): domain Eukaryota; kingdom Viridiplantae; phylum Streptophyta; class Magnoliopsida; order Asterales; family Asteraceae; genus Arctium; species Arctium minus. Next base: position 34,848,092 of record OX941080.1, on the reverse strand, counting down.
TTGGTCAGTAGACGATTTCTCTCTCCCGCCGAGGTTCTTGCCGAAATTCTTGATACAAATCAGCAAGTTCACTTTCTTGGCACTCAATTTGTGTTTCTCCGACAGTCCATGCATTATCCTGAACTCTCTACCTCCCTTGACAACACGAATCAATCCCTTGAGGGTCTTATTCGGCTTCTCAAAGATCAGAATGACAAATTATTGGTTGTTCATAAATACTTCTACCGTTGCATTGATGCCTTAGATCAAGATATCAAAGATCTTTGTGCCCTTCTTTTTTACGCTTTTGATGCGGTGCTCAAAGAAGTTATCAAGTTAATTGATAACAACACCTCCCTTACTTTCTCCATGGCTGCTCTCAAAGCCGCCTCCGATGCTCGAGATCAAGAGCTTGCTAAGCTTAGGTTGCGAGCTCATGATCAAGATGCAATCAACTCTCAGCTTCTTGGTGCTCTGCAGAATATCAATGCCAAGCTTGACTCTCTCCCTACGGATGTGGCTCAGTACTGTGCTGAGTCCTTGGATTTTGATGTCACCGACTCGGCTTTCACTCCTGATGATCGCCGAGCTCTACAAATTATGGATCATCGTATTGGTCGTGTGTCGGCTAAAGCATGTCTTTCTTCCCCGACACATACTGAGGGGGAGAAACAATCTGAGGGGGAGCATATTACTTCTCAAATAAACCTTACCAGTACGCGTCGGGAAGAAACTACAACTGGTGCTGCTACTAAGGGGGAGGGTTCTGAAGCAAAAATTCCCGATGATCCCACTTTCTCTTCTTCTACCGACATTGTCATGGAGGTCAGGGAGGATGCTGAAAAGGAAGAGAAACAAAAAGGATCGGCATCTGCCGATAAAAAGGAGGGTACCGATGACGTCATGGTTATCGAAGGTGAAGGCACCGACCACGCTTCTAAAGTGGTCGAAGAATCTAAGGGGGAACCGGAGTCAAAAAAAGACAAAGGCAAAAAGAAACTTACTCCGGAGGAAATGGCTGCCGAAGAAAAGCGTCTTAAAGATGCTAACATCAAAAAATTTGTTGATGGCGGTGGAATTCATCTTCCTCCTCCCCCGAAGATTACCTCTCCAGACCTGGGCATATTTGAAGAGGAAATTAGAGCTGCCAAAATAGATCAAATGACCCGTGATAGAGATTCTGAGTTAGCTCTAAAGCTAGCTGAGGAAGAGGCCGAAATGACAAAAGCCACTACCGATCCCATAAATGTCCAGCTGAGTGATCTGGTGCAATCGGCCAAAAAGAATGAAGAAATAAAAGCTAAGTGTGCTGATTGGTATCGCAAAAGCTCTCAACAACCGAAATCCCCCTGGAAAAATTATCGATGTCAAAATCATCAAGCATACTAAAACGTGCAAGTCCATAAAGATTTTAATTACTAGGGATGATCTAAACTTGGCGCATGAAAAACTTGAGGCTTTGGATCGGTTTGGGGTAGCTGAGTGGGTAGTAATCATGATAAGTTTCGACAAGACCCAAAATTCTCTTAGACCTACTGTTGAGAAATATATCACTGATCTTCAAACAAAATTTGGTTCCTACCGAAGAACTTACAAGATCATTCACACCCCGACCAAAGAGAAGTTGATCAACGACGTGAAGGCTCTTCATTCTCGTCCTAAAACCAAGTCGAAGTCCTCTAAGAAGGAAGATGTCTTTGCTCAAATGTACAAGGGAGGAAAAGTTACAAATGTTTCCAACCTTGACCTATCCATACCGACTTTGGTTCCTCATCCCTCTACAACGGTACTTCTTGAGCCGATTAAAGGAATCTTCTTCAACGATGCCTTCGGTCAAATTCGCTTCTTCAGATCAAGAGACATACCCATTGCTGATCTCATCTTTCTTGAAGGAATTGCTCAAATAATTCCTATCTCAGCAATGGATATCTATGTGGCCGTAAGTGATGAAATGAAGAGTAGGAGTGCTGCCTCTTAGTTGTTCATTTAATCTTTTGTAATTTTTTTTGTTCTTTTCTCTATTATTGAACTTGTATTATAATCTTTTTCAAAGATTAATACAACGTGCAATTTTAGTTTGAAGTAAATACCTTGTAAATTTTCATTCTTTCATTTGTTTATACCAGTAAATGTCGGGTACTCTAAAAAATCCAAAAAGAAACAAAAAAAATGGTTTACGTGAAAAAGCACCCAAAAGAGTATAAAAAGGGTCAAAATGAATTATTCATGTTTTTAACTCTTTTATCTAAGTATGAGATGTCATCATCAAATAGGGGGAGATTGTTGGGTCATCTATGATTTGAAGATGACCTCTCCTTCAGTTTGTGTTTGTTCTTCTGTAAATGATTGTACATTCTTATACTTAGAAAATATCATGGTTCTTTGTAATAACTTAGTTATGCTCTAACAGATCAGTGAATCGAAGATCAACCGAACACAACATGAAGCAAGTCTATTGATGCAGATCAAGATACACTTCAGTGAAATACTAAGCCTCTCCTGCCGAAGATTAGCAAAACTTTCGACAAACTCTTCCTCTACCGAAGATCCTTTAAATTTGGCAGACCATGCTCCTTGTCGAATCCTCAATAGACAATCCTCTTGTCGAACTCTCGGCAACACCCTTTTTTGCCGATCCTTCTTAGTCGATAAAAACCCTTGTGCCGATTCTTCTCATTTCGGCACTCATATATGTCAAATCCTCATTATTTAATATATTTCCTCATTCCCAATGATCCTCTGACATAAGGGAATGGAAACTTCTATTGCATAAGAGATATTCACTTATGTTCTGATCTGATTGAGACTTTCTCTTTTCTAGATCTCAAAAAGATTTGAACTAGGTATATTATATTCAGATATTGTACTTCATAGTACAAAAGTTACCTTTTGCTTTTCGAAAGGTCTTTTCACATATCTTGTATTTTATTGAAAATATCCATGCATCCATTCATCAGATGACAAGTGTCCTTTGCAATCAATGTTTTGGATAGTATATAAAAGGTGAGGATGGCCACATGCAAAGACACGCTTTCAGCTCAAGATTTTCGAAGTGCAAAATTCAGTAAGTTTGTTAGCAAGTATTTCTCTCTCTAAGATTTTTTGTCTTTGTGTTAAAAAGTCTTCTTAGTGTTAGATTGTTAGAATAGTCTTTAGCTATTCTTTTCTGCAACAATCTTTGTTTTTCTAAATGTAATTCTTTGATACTCTTATCTATAAAGAATTAAAATTAAGTAATTTTTGGGCTTTATATTCAACCCCCCTTCTACAAAACCTTTTTTTAGCATATTTGGGTCTAACAATGGTCTAGACATCTGCAAAAATAAAGAAAACGTTAATAAAGTTAATTTAATTTATCCTCTAATAATCTGCTTAAAATATATGTTGCTTTATTATCACTACCTTTAATGTGCTTAATTTCTATAATTAAACCAGTATTGCTAATTTTATCCAAAAAAATTAACCAACGTCTTCTACTACTTCTTTTACTTTCGCCTTTCATTTTATTGTAAAGATACAATCTCTTCGCTGTCTGTTCTAATAGTAATTTCTTTTTTGGATATGATGAAAAACTCAAAACTATCTAAAGCATAATTAATGGCTGATAATTCTGCATCTATACTACTGATATTACCCTTTTCTTTATAAATATTGTTGCTGTGATGACAAATTTTTTCTGAAGTCTGGTCTGCATATTTATAAGGTTCGCATAGAAGAATAGCTCCCCAAACTTTACTACGGCCATCAGTTTCAATAATCAAATAATTTGTATCAAGAGGTAAAACCAGTTCTGGTAAAGATTTTATTTGCATACAAAGGATCGACGATTTTTCCAAGATTTTTTATAAAAGGTCTAGCATAATTTATCAATCCCAAAAACTTTTGTAATTGCTTTAAATCCTCTAATTTATCCAGAAAATCAAGTGCTTTTTGTGCAACGTGAGGTTGCAATTTTATCATTCCTTCTCCTATATTTACTCCCAAAAAGTCTATGTATTCTCTAAATAATTGCATTTTCTTTTTACTCAAAATTAACCCATGTCTTATAAATTCAGAAAAAACAATTTGTAAATGGCCCTTATGTTCTTTTTTATTTTTACTGAAAACTAAAATATTGTCTATATAAATGGCCACAAAATTGCTATGTTTATTAAAAATGTCTTCCATTTTTTTTTTGAAAAACACTTGGGGCATTCTTAAGTCCAAAGGGCATAACTAACCATTGGTAATGACCTTCTGGACATGTAAAAGCCATCCATTTTATGTTGTCCGGATGTATTTTGACTTGACAAAAACCTGATTTTAAATCAATTTTTCTAAAAATTTTGCAATTTTAGATTCTATTTATGAAAACAGTTTTGTCTAGGATATTATAAGCATCATCAATTATAATTGATGACCATTCGACTCTTTCCTCTAATGATCTCAGAATGTTTTCTTACAATAAAAGCAGCTGATCTATGAGAACTATCAGATTTTCTTATAACACCCAATTTGATCAATTCAGAAATATGCATTTTGGAGTCTTCTCTGTCTTGATTGGTTGGCTCTATATTTCTAGTCTTGATGATATATTATGGATTTTTGATTTTTAATTCGCACAAAACTTTGTCTTTATCCCAATATCTAATGATGTCTTCTCTAATTATTCCTATTTTTTCTAACTTAGAGACTAAATTGTCAATATCAGTTTCTGTAACTAAAGCAGTGTATAATTTCTCGTTATTAACAAAGTCTAGGTCATAATCTATAAGGCCGTCTTCTTCATAATCAATTATTTCATTTAAAAACTCACCTAGTTCTTCATCCTTAAGCTGACACTATCTTTCCTTTTTACATGGACAAGGTTTTTCTAAAATCGGGTTACTAAGCTTATCAGTCCTTGAAGGAAAATGAGTAGTGATAGCAGGAGTGAAAAAAGTATGCTTGTGAAAATGTAAATAGTCTTTAGTTAAAGTTACACTACTATTGTCTTTAAGTAAAAAATTTAGTCCGAGAATAAAATCAAGATTTGTAAGGTTTAGCTCTCTAACAAAAGTATTTTTATGAGGTAGGATATATTCTCTGCTAAAGCCACAATTGGTATCAAAACTAACTTTACTGTTAGGCCTCAACATTTCTTTATAGGAATAAACTTCACCATCCATTTATTGGGCTTCTATTGGAGAGTCTATTTTAACTATATATCTAGAAGGAACTAAATATTTGTTTAAAATACAATTTGAACAACCAGAATCAACTAATGCAAGTCAATTGATAACAAAATCATCTATTCAAACTTTGCATTTACCTTTAGTGATTTTAGATTATCAGAAATGCAAACCACTTGCACATAGTCTTGTTGAATCAAGTATTTATTCTCATCTAAAACATTCTTTCCTTTTATCTTTTTTTTCAAAAAAGTCTAATTTCTTTTGAAAAAAATTCATAGTGTCTTCAACGCTTTCAATTCTTTTTCTTAAAACTCTAATTTCTTGTTTATCAAGATCTCTAGCTGTATTTATAAAATCTGGTTCTACTTTTATCAAATTCTTCTTTTCTAAACATTTTATGGAAGTTTAATGATGACAATTTAAACATTTTGCTCTAAGCTTTTTATGAGGAAAAAGTTTGCAAATAATACAACGAAAATTATCAGTTCATACATATTTTTGCCAGTTATGATCACAAGTAATTCCTTCTATGTTAACTGTAACAACCCAAAACTTCCAACAATTTAACATAATTGATTAATATGAATTCATGCCCAAAACGGCCCCAAATCTACAATAAGATTTCAAGGTTTGCATAAGACAACCTATTACACAACTGAGAATTTAAAACAACCAACTATAAGGAAGTCTTTTAAATCGGGTACCGCTCGCACCTTCTCTTTGCCTTTACCGGGTCCTCCTATTCCGCGCCTACCTGAAAAGGTTTTTAGTTTTGAAAGAGCGAAGGTTAGACCATGAGGTCTAATGAGTTCCCTCTAGAACAACATTCGCATCAATAACAAAGTTTAAAATAGTTTGATGGCGTTTATAAACAATCCTCCACTTTAAAACATCTAAACTTTTACTCGCAAACCACATACGTAATCGACACACAGAAGTCACGCCACTCGTGACCACGTATCAATCTCACGCTGCCTTAACTAGAACACCGTGTCAGTGCCACCCTGCCTTAACTGGAACACACCCTTCATGGCATAAATGAAACACACCTCCCGACGTGAGCACTGGCGAAACACACCCTCCATAGCATAAACGGGATACACCCCCGACGTGAGCACTGGCGGAACACACCCTCCGACTTGGCCGTTACACACCCACACCGAAATGAATGCATACAACCATTCAACTTTTACACATAGCAAAATATGCGGTTCATATATCAGATAAGTATGCGATCTCATAACATTTCATGCTTTTAATATTAAAACACAAGTTACCACCCTTTTCAGTTAGAAATACTCCCATTTAATTAAATCTCACATGCATAAAAGTAGCAGGAATACCAACGGTAATTTAATAAACTTCACATGTGTACAGTAGCATAAACAAGAGGAAGTCTCTGATTAGAAAACTCACCTTTGGTCCTTGCGTAACTTCGTGCTCTAGCGACCTCAAAACCTACGATAACACCGATAAGTTGATAAGACACTCCTTGATTCTGATAGATAATGATGGACGATCAATCTCTCTCTATCGATCTTAATTAAAGACGTTACCCCAACTTAGGCTACACCCCCATCTCACTAGGTTACGGGATAGAAGTCCAATATCGACTTCCTCCCGGGGTGGCCCGACACCCGGGTCTATCCCCGCCCGGTATGCACCACCCAGGGCTCTCCCGTCTCCCGGGGTCACGACCCGGGTTTTACAACCCCTCCCGGGCTCCCTCGCCTCCCGGGGTCACGGCCCGGGATCAAACATCCCCTCCCGGGCTCCCCGCCTACCGGGGTCACGGCCCGGGATCAAACTATCCCCGGGGTCACACCCCCCGGTACCTTCCCATTGCCCGGGACTTCGACTGACACCGGGCGACCCGTCTCCAGAGTTCGCCCGGTCCCAGAGGCGATTAAGGGTTTCGAGCGAACCCCAACGACCTTGAACAGCCACAAAAGCTTCTTAATCCCACTGATTTACATTATCAAATTATATAGGATTAGGATCCCAATCATGAATAATCTACCCATTATCATCTCAAAACAATCGAGTGGTTCTTAAGGAGCAAGAAGAGGGTTTTCAATCGATTCTTACTCAAACCTAACAAATGAAACATTAGACTCCACCCATTAAAGAGGGGTCTTACTCAATCTACAACCTCATAATAGGAATAATACTGACTTAGAAATCTTACCTTGAAGATGATGCAGACCAAATTCACGCGATTTGCTCCCTTCCTTGCTTTCTTCAAAATCACCTTGGATCTCTCTCCCCCTCTGCAAAAGAACCCAGCCGCCAAGAGTGACATGATAGGTTCCTAGGGTTAAAACCCCCTTTTTATCCAACTTACACTTTTGGTCCTTATACTTTGTTTTATTGCTAACTCCCTCTACATGGTTATTACATTAACAAAGTCTAAATCATGATTAAAGCCTGAGTATTGGGGGGAGGGGTCTGCTTTTTTATAAATCAACTCTAAGCTTTCAAGCAATAAACCAACTATGATATTTTTTTTTCTTTGTCATACAAAATGTATTCTTGATCAGAAATCTGTTTTGACAAATATAACTGATCTTCTAATTTTAAAAGTTCTTCGTCATCTAAAAACATATTTAATTCTTTTGGAAAAATAATTTTACTGGCTAAATCAAGAAATATAAAATTAAAATCTTTTTTAAGAAAACGACTTTTGAAACATCGTCTAAAATATTTTGAGAAAATCTTTTTTGAGACATTTGTGATGTCTTTAAATCTAAGAAAAGACGGAGATAAACTAATTCATTATTTTCCATTTTTACGAAAATAAAAATAACGAAAAAAAATAGTACAAATAAAAAACGAGATACGAATAACAGATAATAGTAACAAACAAAAAGGATGCAAATAATCCAAGATGGAATAAACAAGACAAGACTTGTTTGCTTTCCCAAAGACAATAATTATTGACACAAAACAATAATACACAATAAAAATGACAATATACTAACACAATAACAAAATATTTCTAAAACAACAATATTTTTCTAGATAAAATTTAAAAAACAAATATTTTTTAGTTTTTATTTAAAACCAACAAACGAAAATAAAATATTTTTTGAAAATTTTCTTTTGCTAGAAAAATAAATTAAAATTTATTTTTTATATTTTTAAGTGCTTGGTAATGGCCATGGATATCGTAGACTTGTAGGTAACCCATCACCATTTCAAACCGTCACAACTTCTACATATAAAGCCTTTTTACCAACGTCACAATGCTATCTCAACCACCTTTTTTATTACTTTTATTAATGCAACATTTATAATTTATTTATAACGAAACGTCAACTACGATGGTTTGATCAAGTTATATTCATCAAGTTGTTTAAATACTAAGTTCCATCTTTTAATATTACACGGTAAATCATCAAGAATGTGCCACTATGAAGGCACGAAACGTATTATAACCCAACTACTATCTCTGAGTCTTTTTTAAAAAGTAATATAAAAAAAATACAATTGTATGAAAGTGTTATAGAACAATCAATATAGAGAGAATAACAATATGACAGATAGAAGAAGTCTGTAATTCTCATTAATCATAAGTCCTTTAAATAGGGAGAAGTTTACAAAGAAAATGAAACATTTATTATGGTATATTCTATTAGTAAGAAAATATTCTATCAATCACTTCTTTTTTATGATGGCACATAATCCTTCAACACTCCCCCTTGTGCCGAGTCAAATGAGTTAAGTGATGGTGCACAATTGTTGTGTCGTTAAAACCTTACGCCAAAATAAAAACCCAGTGGAAAAAAATAAAAGTTTGACGAAGGAAAGAGTACAACACACCAGTTTCTTTGCAATACATAGACTTTTCCTTTAGTCTAGTTTTCTCTTAGATTCGTACATCAATCATGAGAGTTAGGAAAGCATGATGGTATATAGATTGTTGCCTCACTAAAACTTTACACCAAGGAACAAAACCCAATGGGAAAAATAAAACTTTGGTTGAAGGAAAGAGCACAACATACCAATGTGAAATGTATAGTAGACTCCACCTTTTGTCTACTACTTTCCCTGATTCGTACATTAATCACGGGAGTTTGGAAAACATTTGCATTTTAATACTTTCTACATGTTTCCAAAATATGGTTTTAGGTAATGATTTGGTAAAATATGTCACATTCTCCTGACATCTTACTTGATTCTCTTAAATCTAGAGGAGAGTTTGTTACTACTGATTGTATAGAAACTTAAGCAGAATATGCTTTGTGTTATCACCCTTGATGTATCTTACTTTCATTTATTCGATATATGATGCATTATTTTCATATATGCATGTAGGATAGTGGTTGAACTCAAAATTACTAGCTCCTCTAATATGTGTAATGACAGTCCTTACTCATATACATTTCTTGAACAGTCTCATGGAGAGTAATATTCTTGGATCGTTCAAGGAGGTAGTTACAAGGGTTAACTTAGCTTACTTCCAAGCAATTGGAGTGTTCCCTGTGGTAATTCATTATCCAGTTTGGGAACAACCCTTGTATAGATCAGACACATACCTAATATTAGGAAAGACATACCAAGACATTGTTTGGTGTTTTTCTATAAGAGTTAGTACTTTTGTTGCTTATATTCTAAGTAGGTATTGAAATTTCATAATCAATCCCATTTTTCTTTATATAGGGAAAGTATAAGCCTATGTCAATGGTTTCAAAAAATTAATTCGATACCATTCCAATGACGTTGCGTTGGTGCTGAGCTAAATCTAGCTGACAAGTTCACTGAGAAATACAATATACGGTCAAGTGTATTGTGCTAAGTACGATAATGCGCATATTGTACTTAGATAGGGAATTCCAGCTCCCCAACACTTTTTCATCATCATCCTTTAGAGGAAATGGGTCTTTCTTTATATCCAACACTTTGACTGATCATGGGAGTGCTAGCCGGATGCGCTTTGTCCATATTAAATTGTCTGATTATTTTCTAGACATATGCGATCGGTGAATTAATATTTCACAAACTCGGTGTCCTAGCTCAAATAGTTAGACAAAACCAAGTTTTCCCAATATTTTCTATTTCAAATTTAGATTTCAGGTAGCTTGTGGTTTCTCTTAGTTTATCAAGAGTGCCTATTATGTTCATAACATCGACATATAAAGTTACTTTGAAGATCTGGAACTTGTTTTCCTAAATAAATACGCAAAGACACGGTTCATTATTCTTATATACCATTTCCCAATCAAGTATTCACTTAGGCGGGTATACCACACCACATAGATTGCTTTAATTTATAAAGTGAGTGTTTTAATTTTATTGCAAACACATTTCGTGGTTTAGAGTTACTTGATTTTGGTAATGTAATATCATCAAGCACTTTTATATATCTCTGAATCTAGATCCTCATAGAGATATGTGGTAACCACATTCATGAGTTGCATTTCCAGTCCTTCGGAAACTAGTAGGCTAATTAATTAGCAGAATGTTATGACGTCCATCACGAGAGAGTAAGTCTTCTCGTGGTTAATTCAGGGTGTTGTGAGAAACCTTGCGCCAAAGGAGAGTCTCATACATTATGACTTAATTATTCTCATTACGCTTTACGACAAATGATTTATCTATGTCTTACAGGCTTTACACTTGGTGGGTTAGCACTACCAAACCAAATATCTGTTCATTTGTTAAATAATATGATTATCCTGGATTGCTTATTTAGGCCAATTTGCTCTTTGTTGATATTTTTCAACTGAGCATGGTTTGATGTCAATGTGCTCTATCATCTCATAAGCAACAATATATATATATATGCGAAATATATCATCAATGAGTATGTATGATCTGTCCATCGACTCATATGCACTCTCATAATTCATTTGAGATTTCTTTGATCTCTGGAATCAATATTAACTTCGGAGCGTCGTCCAGTAATGATTCATAGACATAGTTTAATCAGAGACAATCTCATGAGAGGTTTATGTATTAATGACAATTAGTCGTGCCTTACTCTTCTCTTTCTTTAGATGAGTATCTATCGAACCAAGTAGTTTCCCTCATTTCCGCTTGGGAGCTACGACCTCAACCACACCTCCACCATGTGTGATTGCAATGCACTTTTCAGCGACGTTGTGCCCTTGTTTGGGGACTTTAACCTTGCGAGTATATTTGCAGCTCGTATATGTGATCTTGTCACTTCTGGAATAACATTAAACGTATCAGGTATCGAGTCTGATTCGTTTGACTTCAACTTTACATTATGAAGTTTCAAGATCAAAATGAGACAGAGTGTGAATATTCAATGACACTTCCTGTCGTTCCTACGGAAAATTCTTTTTTCTATCTCCCCCTAACGACGGGAAGACTATCTCTCAAAGTGACAATCCGCAAATCTAGCGGTAAAAAGATCACCCCTCAAGGATTCTAATTAGCGGATAATATTTGGAGATTCATATCCAACAAATATACTTAATCATTTTAAAGACCCATTTTGGTACGTTGTGGGGGCGCAATTGGCACATATATTGTACAACCAAACATGCGTAAATGTAAAATATCAGGTTTATATCCAGTTACCAACTGGTACACATGAGACTGGTTAGCTAGTAATAGGTCTCAAAATCAATGCGCATAACTAACGTCTTGGCTACCATCTATATTCTTTTGATGACAACTTCTATGAGACCATTTTAGATATACATATGGGGTATAGGAAACTCTACATTGATCCCAATACATATGTAATAATCATCAAATCCTTATGATGTAAATTCTCTAGCATTCCAAGTCATGTAGACTTTATGAGATAATCAGAGTGGTGAGCCCTTAAACGTATAGCTAGTGCTAGGAGTGCAGCATTTCATGTAGACAATAATACGACATACATTCATCGTGTCAAAACCAGAACCATAAAATACTTTAATGACCCGCATTCTGGATGTTTATGTCTATAAATATCATTTTGTATTCGTTGTAAGAATGGAATATTTTGGTATTATGTCATTGGCTTTAGGATAGTCTCATTCCTGTCTTGGCTAAGGATCAGGATATACAAAAGTTTTAAGTATTCGAGAGGACATATTATGATAATGGTGTTACTTCTTATGCTGCAGAAGTCAACATTTGCAATTTGCCTCATTTTTGCCTTTCACTCTTTTTTGAGACATTTGCGATGTCTTTAAATCTAAGAAAAGACGGAGATAAACTAATTCATTATTTTCCAGTTTTACGAAAAATAAATAGTACAGATAAAAAACGAGATACGGATAACAGATAATAGTAACAAACAAAAAGGATGCAAATAATCGAAGATGAAATAAACAAGACAAGACTTATTTGCTTTCCCAAAGACAATAACTATTGACACAAAACAATAATAAACACAATAAAAATGACAATATACTAACACAATAACAAAATATTTCTAAAACAACAATATTTTTCTAGACAAAATTTAAAAAACAAATATTTTTTAGTTTTTAGTTTTTATTTAAAACCAACAAGCGAAAATAAATTATTTTTTGAATTTTTTTCTTTTGCTAGAAAATATAAATATAAATATAAATTAAAATTTATTTTTTATATTTTTAAGTGCTTGGTCATGGCCATGGATATCGTAGACTTGTAGGTAACCCATCACCATTTCAAACCGTCACAACTTCTACATATAAAGCCTTTTTACCAACGTCACAACGCTATCCCAACCACCTTTTTTATTACTTTTATTAATGCAACAATTATAATTTATTTATAACGAAACGTCAACTACGATGGTTTGATCAAGTTATATTCATCAAGTTGTTTAAATACTAACTTCCATCTTTAAATATTACACGGTAAATCATCAAGAATGTGTCACTATGAAGGCACGAAACGTATTATAACCCAACTACTATCTCTAAGTTTTTTTAAAAAGTAACATAAAAAAAAATACAATTATATGAAAGTCAATTGTTATACCGGATGTTAGAAGATTTGTTCCAATACTGAAAAGTAGAGGCGACAAAATGGGTTATTGAGACGCGTTGAGTAAGGAATAAAAATTAACTATCTCCAAATTTTATTCAAAGAGTTTTAGAACCATGAAGAGAGATTTTTTTTTTTTTGCAAAATAAGATATGATTCACCTTTTAGCGATTCAGAACTTAATTCTTAATGAAATTATTAAGAGGTAAACAAACAGCCCCTAATCTATATTACTTATCAATAGAAAATAAAATGATGAATTAAGATAGGGAAAAAGATGTATGTGAAGTTTGTATTCTTGAGTAATCAATCAAAAATTGTCCTATTAAAATCACAACTAGATTTTTGTATATAAATTAACTGTTAATTAAAAATTTTGACCTATTAAATTTTTAGCTAAATTTTTTTGACTTTACCAATTTACGGAAAAGTTCTTTTAGAAGCCTCATTTCTATTAAGAGTCGAGGAACCATTGAGATTTGAGAATGCATCACGTGCCCATATTCATGATGAATATGGATGGGACATTCACTATGAATGTTATAAACAAATTATATCTATAGCAGGGACAGATCCAGAAATATTTTCAAACTGTGACATCATTTGACTATAAGAAACGAATATAATGATATTTTTCACAAAATCAATATTGATCTGGTGGTTAGTTCCTTGGTTTTCAAACATGAGGTCTCGACTTTTCTTATTGCAAAATTTTTAGAAACATAATAAATTTGAAATTAAAAACTAAAAAAAATGATTCTAATGGGGCTCGAACCCAGGTCTAAAGTGGAAGAGACGTATAGTATAACAACTCTACTAAGGAAAACTTGTGTCTTTGTTGTAGATTCAAAATATATATGATGACATACAACAAATTGATATGATTATACCTTTCACAGACCAAAATTTTTTACCCTTCGATAGAAGAATAATACGATGATACGTGTCACTGATAGCACCACTATAATTCCAGCCATGATCCATAATCATGATTAATATAGACTCATAACACCCCCTTGTCACTAAGAGTGAGATTTCAAAACGGATCCCCTCTTTTCTAATTTAACCTTTGAAGATGAAATACATTTAAAATTTGTTACTATTTTTAATTAAGTGGGTCCAATATTACCGATTCTACCAAACATAATATAGCTTTTTGGGTGATTTAGGGGCTGCTTGGCAGTTGCTGAATGGTTTGGTGCAGAATGATTAAGGAGTCAGAATGATTAAGAGACTCTTATGATATAGTGCAATATGAAATATGTTTGTTTGGTAATTGTTCAGAATGAAATCAGGACGCTTTATGGTTAAGAGAGACTCATGATACAAAATGATTCAGAGAGTTTTGGAAGAGAGTTTTGGAACCATTAAGAGGCAACCTTTTTTTCTTGCAAACATGATTCACCTCTTAACGATTTAGAGATTGCCTCTTAATGGAACCATTAAGAGGTAAACAAACGGCCCTTAGTATTAATTGAAAAGATAGGGATTTGTGGAAATCTTTTTTTTAGGAAATCAATGGAAACTTATACTATTATACTAAATTAAAATGCTTTAATTAATAACGTGACTTGTGGAATAATTGAAATGCAATAATGGATTTTGTTAAGTAACTTATTATAAAAAAAATTAATGAACTTTGGATTTTAATAATGCAAGTTGATTAAATTAAAAAAACGTGCTTCACACTAGCGTATAATTACATATAACAAGACATGGTTTACTACGTTACCTAACATTATTAATTTTCCTGCAATATATTTTAGAAATAACAAAACACATTCTTGTAAATAATATGAATTATCTGAAATCTACCACAAACTCTTTGCTAAATAGATCCTTATGAGTGCGTTTGGTACACTGGATAGGGTGAAATAGGACAGAACAGAACAAATTTGTACCACGTTTGGAGTGGTCATATGTGGGACTAACTGGAACTAAGTTGAACAAACTTGCGACACGCGTGTCCACCTCTCCCCCCCCCCCCCCCCGGAACAAGATAGAACAAGACTTTTTGTACCAAAATACCCTTAATCTAATTCACGCCTCCTCCAAGATTTCACGCCTCCACCCACACAGGTCTGCTTCCTCTTCTTCTTCTCGATTTCATCTTCTTCTGCGAGTTTTCTTCCTCTTCTTCTGATTCACGCCTCCACACACACAGGTCTGCTTCATCTTCTTCTCGATTTCATCTTCTTCTGTTAGTTTTCTTCTTCTTCTTCTTCTTCTTCTTCTTCTTCTTCTTCTGATTTCTTCTTCTTCTCGGTTTCTTTTTTTCTTTCTTCGTCTGCGATTTCTCTTCTTCTTCTTCTCGATTTCTTTTGTCTTTCTTCTTTTGCAATTTCTCTTCTTCTTCTTCTTCTTCTTCTGATTTCTTTTTCTTCTCGGTTTCTTTTTTCTTTCTTCTTCTGCAATTTTTTTTCCTGATTCTTCTTCAATTCCACAGGTTTGTTCTGATTCTTCTTCTTCTTCGATTCCACAGGTTTTTTCTTAAGTTTTCCAATTGGTCTTGTTCTGATTTTATATGCAAAATGCAATTTTTGTTGGGATAATTGAGCAAAATGCAATATGTGTTGGGATAAGTGAGTGATGAATATGTGTTTTGAGAATCTATGGTTGCCATGTTCAAGTGATGCCATATGTGTTGTAATTTTTTGATGGAATTTTTAGAATTTGGTGGCGGGGGTGATATTTTAGGGGTAGAATTTTTAGAACTTGGAATAATTGATATATGTTTATTAATATTTATATTATTTTTAAAACTTGGGATAATTTTTAGATTGATTGTTTAATAAAAAAAACACTAAACAACTCATTAGGGGTAAATTGGTCATTTTAACCAGTTCTGCCCTGTCCTGTCCAGTCATATCCTGTCTTACCAAACGTTGGACACCTGTCCTGTCCAGTCTTGTTCTGTTCTGTCTACGTACCAAACACACCCTATACAGGAAGATCCAAATAGCATGAAGATCAAAATCAAACTTCAAAAAATTCCTCAACAGGCTTCACGTCCAAACATTTAAATAGACGTTCTCCTATTTTCCTTTTCCTTTACTGCCTAAACACTGTTGTCCTGAAATGCATATTTTTAAAACAAAATGAGGGTTAGACCATGCGATCTAATGAGGAAATCTTTGTCGGTGAACAACCCAATAAAACCATATAATATAAAATCTTTAAATCATTTAATCAATCGGTAGGCCGGAAAGCACTACATTTCTCCCAAGGCAACTAAACACAATACTCACTTGTCAAAAACAATTATAGACTCCAATAAGACAACAATCAATATCGGCAGTGACTCACCAAACAAAACACATTCGTGGGCCAAACATATCCATATATAACCCCCTTGCACGGACCACAGTCACACACACACACGAGCTTCTGTTGTGTAAGTCCCTATAATCCACGAATCAATAATATCACATGTATTTATATCAAATCACATGTAACAAATATCATTTCGCGATTATCAATTATAATCCAAACATACCAATAAACTACAACATCAAAATGATAAAAAAATTTGATAATATATGCATTTCAGTTCGAAAAAGTTATAAGAAAACTCACCTCGATGACAATAAACGAGAAAATAAACTTTAACCGAAACGAAACGAATTATCGAAACCGAACGAAAATTTGAATCAAAGTACCACGTATCACAATTTAAGCAAATAGACTCCACTATAAATCTAACAAACTCTAAGGCACCTAAACGATCCTCTAAAAGATCCCAAAATGATACGAAAGAAAATCGAGAAAACCACAAATCAGTGGTTAACACGACTTGCCATGCGACTTAGGTCGTGTGGAAAGTTGTGTGGGTTTCTATTTGGGTCTCCTCTCCTGATTTCGGCAAGCAACGCCCAAATTCCATAACCCATACTTCAAACCAAGTTAAAACTTAGATAAAAACTATATTTTTTAGACTATGGTAACCTCTAAACCATAAGTTTTCACAACAAAGTAAAACACTTTGAATCAATCCCATGGAATTCATTTTAACAAAATTCCAATTGAACATCTAACCTACATACTCTCTAACACAAAAACATAACCCATAACTAAATAACTTTAAAGCTAGGAATCAAAGAAGAATTCATAACTTACTACACAAAAGAT
This sequence comes from Arctium minus, assembly GCA_954870635.1. Lineage (NCBI taxonomy): Eukaryota > Viridiplantae > Streptophyta > Magnoliopsida > Asterales > Asteraceae > Arctium > Arctium minus. The sequence goes on along the minus strand of OX941080.1, from coordinate 34,830,894 downwards.
GAAGGATTTGTAAACCTTGCACTCTTTTTCTAAGTGCAACGTTCCTCACCAAGACGCACACAAACTTAATTTGTAGAAATTCCTATAAAAAATAAAGAAAAGGCGGTGGTGGTGGGTTTATATACCAGCAAACTTTCCAAAATAAACCCCCTTCTATAGGTAGATAACACAACAAGTCCTTGGACTTAAATAAACACATAACTTACTTACCAAGGTATTAAAACGTTCCCCTTAACGGAATTACGTCCCAGAATCCAATCAGTTGAACCAACCAGGACATTTCATTTTCATTTTTTATTCCGATTCAGAGGTAGCTTCTTATCCCTGAACCTTTACTGAACCTATGTTTTTATTTCTTAACCTTTTAATCTTATCATTAATAGCAATTTCCGGTTCTTTGATGAAATGGATTTTCTCATTTACTTGAACTTCTGGTAACGGTATTGCCATTTCATAATCAACCAAATGCTTTCTCAACTTAAACACATAAAAGACACTGAGAATACCACTCGACACCTCTGAACGATCTAACCGGTAGGCTACCACACCAATCTAATCACTAATCACCAAGGGTCCAATATACCACGTACTCAACTTTCCTCTATTATCCAAAACTACCAATTCCGTTCCACAACGATACTTTCAACATTACATTATTCAAAATCTGTAACTTTATTGATGTATGACGTTTATCAACAAAGTTGTTCATCTTTATTCATTCACGAATCTAATCGATCTTATCTGCTATTGTGTGTCCCTGTTTCAAGTTTCTAAATCACAAAACAATTAACATAAACAAGATTATCAAACCACTTGTTTAGATTCAATTCACAAATCAAACAGATTACAAAACAGTTTACGACTTTCTCTCTCTACACGTCTCTTTCTCTCTCTAAAACTCTCTCTCAGAATTGCGTATAAAATCCTCTAGTCATCTATCTATTAAGAAAAACAAAACTATTTAAACCTAACAACAAATACAAATGAAACAAAACAAAATACAAAACAATACATTGAGTTTGACTTTATTACACTTTGACTTTGACTTTGACTTTCACTGAGAGTTGACTTTCAGCTTTTGACATCTTGAACTTTGACATTCAGTCTTCAGATATTATGATCTTGCATCCAACATATATTTATGCTCTAGCAGCTATTAACTGAACAATTTCATCCCAGGTAACTATGTCTCTCCCACCTTGTTCCAATATAACAGTGTTTTGTACTCAACTTTATCTATGATTCCATCTCTCACTGAAAACTTTTCTAGAACATGAAAAAAAATATATATACAGGGGTCTCGATCCAAAATTATCAGTAATGACACACCAAGCTGAGTACCACTTCTTCAATATACAACTGTGCTAACCCTTTCATTGAATACATTTCTTTGGTTAGAAAGAAATGAATAGATCTAGAAAGTTAATCTAGTATAACCTAGATAACATCAAAACCTCTTGGCATTCTCGGTAACTTCATCACAAATTTTATCGAATTGTAATCCCATTTCCAAACTCAAATTCTAACAATTGAAGATTACTATAAGGTCGATGATGTTCCACTTTCACTTACAGACAAGTCATGCATCATTCCATATATTGTGCAATATCTTTCTTCATACTTGACCACCAATAGAATTGTCGAAGATCAAGGTACATTTTAGTAGTACATAAATAGAATAAAGAGAATGGTAAGCTTCTTTCAAAACTCTATCACGGATATCACTAAGATAAGGTACCCAAATTTTGTTTTCAAAATACATTAATTCCCAACTGTCTTTCACTAACAATGATATCAATCCCATTAGTCGTTCTTGGTTTAGATTTTCCTCTTTCAAAGCTTCGATCTGACATTTCTTTAACTCTTCAAAATGTTCGGTAACAACTCGGCTCATAATGCGATAACTATAAACATTCCACTCTTTTCTTTACGGCTCAAAGCATTATCCCCCACATTCACCCTTTACGGTGATAGAAAATATCGCAATCATAACCATTCACCAATTGTAACTACTGTTGTTGGCGCATATTTAGTTCCTACTGTGTAAATAGTTGTTGAAGACTCTCATGATCAGTGAAAATCTGACATTTGGTATCATATAGATAGTGTCTAAAAATCTTCAAAGCAAATATAACGGCTGTTAATTCCATATCGTGAGAGAGAGATTCTCTCTCGTGATCTTTTAGTTGACGAGAAGAATAAGTAATAAGTTTTTGCCTGTTGCATCAAAACACAATCCAAACCCAACTTTGCAGCATCACTAAAAATCACAAAATCTTCTAAACCATCAGACAAAGATAGAATCGTTGCGCTCACAAACTATCTTTTATTGTTTGGAAAACCTCGACTTATGTTTATTTCCATTCAAATTTCACGATATTTTTTAACACTCTTTAAGTCATCACGATACAAAAGAAATCCTGTATAAATTTACTACAGTGACCGACTAACCCGTTAAATGTCTGACTTATGTCGGTGTTCTCGGTGGTTCCCACTTTTCAATTGCTTCAATTTTAACTGGGTCACTTTGATATCATTTCAAAACAATGTGTCCCAAAAACTAAACTTCCAAATTCATCATATCCATAAATGCGGCCAATGAGTGGGTCAACCCGAATGACATCGTTAAGAACTCGAAATGCCCAAACCTGGCACATAATATAGTGTTTGATACATCTTCTTCTCGAAATTTAAACTATTGATAACTTGATCAGAATTCAAATTTTTAAGAAGTAACTACCCTAAACAACTAATCAAAAAGGTCGTCGATACTCAAAAACAGATACCTGCTCTTTATAGTCAGTTTGTTGAGTTCCATGTAATCCATATACATTTTTATCGACCCGTCTTTCTTCTTTACAAACAAAATTGATGCACTTCAGGTATACGTACTGAATCTAATAAAACTTTTAACGAGTAATTCTTTTAACTATGATATCATTTCTTTCATTTCAGTGCACGAGTTACCGATACGACCCCTGACATCAAATTAATTCTAAATTCAATCGATTTGCCCAGTGCAATACTAGTCAAATACTCAGTAAATACCTCTAGAAAACTATTGACTACCCGTATGCTTTCGAGTTTACACTCTTCCTTATTTGCATTAAGAACATAAGCCAAGAAACCCTGACACCCTTTCCTTACACGTTTACGGCTTTTCACATAGAAATCCAACTGGTCTAGTCAACGTAAATCACAACCGGTCCCTTACCAGGTGTAACACCCTAAAAATAGGGTTAAATTTAAACCTGGATGAAACTACAAATAATATCTTAAATAGAAATTAATCATCCAAAAGGGGAAATTGTAATAGCGTATACAAAAGCTATGAATGGACAATAGGTTAACAACAAACTAATATAAATCATTAAATCTAGATTATGGTGGTTGTCGACCCAATTCCTCCAAAATCTCTATCCTTTTTCTATACGCCAATGCCCAAAAGGTATGTCTCCAAAAGATGTCATAATGGCCAACACTCGTCCCTCAAACTTTGGACGCCCCACCGCTAAGGGAACCTATTATACACGTTATTTGAGAAAAAGTGTTAGGCTTAACGCCTAGTGAGAACAATCAGTTTACAACAATAATTTGGGAATGATTTGAATATAGATAAATAACCTTTCAATGAGTTAAGTGAATAAATTGTAACAACATCCACATAAGAACCTTTCGGTCCCATAATATCTTATGTTGACGGGAGAGACCCGATTTCCAAGGATCGTGGCGGAACAAAAAAAGTAAGCCACTCTCCGAGTTGTGAGCTCAATACTTGGTGTAACACCCTAAATTTTAGAGGAATTGAAAAATTCGAAAATTCGGTAATATGACGACTAAAAATGGAGATAACCTTAATAATAAGATAATAACCATTTAAATACCCGAGTATACCATCCCAAAACGGGGAATCTAAGCATAACGTTTACAACCCAAGAAATCGATCAAAGTTTAAGTCAACAACCTAATAATCTAGATTAAGATCGGGTGTTGGTACTTTTCTTTCCAAAAGTATACCAACTATAACGGGTGTGCGTCTCTAAAATCTCCAAAAATGTTACTATCCTCCAATATCTCTCTCCACTTAAGCCCGAGGAGTCCCACCGCTAGGATGACCTATTATACATATCATTTTAAGAAAAAAGTGTTAGGTTAAATCCTAGTGAGAACAAACATTTGTATCGAGAAATAATAATAAGTGTTAGACAGAAATAAAAGTAAGGAGAAGTAATGGTATAAAGACCTTTACCATAATATAACACCTCTTGGGTTAACGGGGGAGACCCGCTTACTTACACAAGTGACGGAACACAAAATTAAGCCACTTGACAAGTTGGTAAAACCAATACACATAATAAAGTACACGCAAGGGATGTTAGGCTTGGTAGCTTTAAACATACACCCACGGAAAGTCAACTTCAACCACATAGGGTCCTTACGTTGAGATCCTCACCCAATATCGTATACAAGCACATAGGACTTACACCCTATCCGATGCCTAAACGTGCCTCAATGTGGAAAACTAGCGTTCCATCATTGGAAAAAATGATACAAACAAGTGTGGGGTCATGATGCCCAAATGCAACCATTTATGCACATACTCATATAAGAAACCAATCAGTATTATCCAACAATTAGATTGCCATCAAAACATATAGCCAAGAGTCCATGTAATTTCGTACGTAATTCCCAAGATATTCCAATGGAAATCCATAGGTAACATTCTACCGATTAACTTATTTCATTCAATTTCTCATCAAGTAAATTCATTAATATCCCAAACCCTATTTTAATTCAAAACATAAATCTAGAGAGTAAAGGAGACATGATACCTTTGAAATAACCACATGTAAATCCAAGATATAAGTTTCTTTTCTTGAAAACATACTCAATCAAATAAACCTTAAAATCTCCAAAATTAGGGTTTTTGGTAAAAGTTCACCCAAATCAAAGAAATTCAAATGGAGATGTCTAGTAGGTTAAAATCCTTAATTTTAACACGTATAAAGTTTTTAAAAGAGGATGAACTCACCTTATAGGGTTGTATTTTCAAAACCCTAGAATACCAAGAACTTAAAGAGATAAGGATGATATCTTGAGAAGACTTGATGAACTAGTACCACAATCACCTAAGAGTACCTAGAATGCCATAAATGATCAAGGTTGAGTAGGTGGAAGCATTAATAACCAAAGGGAGGTTGGGACTGAACTTACCAAGTTCTTGGAGAGAAAAATCGTTGCTACCAAGTTCCAAATCAGATAAAATGACCTAAAATCATGACATGCCAATTTATACCCGAAATTTCCCGTCGGCGATAGTGACATGTGATAGTAGCATCTGTCACTATCGCGGGCATACACGTCCGAAGCTCCCCCCTCTCGGTACCTTTCCCGAGGTTGGGTCACCGCGATAGTGACCATGGCACTATAGCTGAAAGTGTACTGCGAGCCCCAACCAACTTACGACTGTGCCCAGCGAGGGTAACACTTGGTCACAATCGCTGGCACGATCGCGTGCCTTGTACCGAGGCTTCCAAAGGCCTCCAATTGTCCAGTCGTGCAGGTTCGGAAAAAAAGGAACACATTTTAAACTAACGATTAACCTTAAACAATGAGTAGGCTTTTCATATGTCACACAAATTCCGGGGTGTTACAATCCTCACCAACTTGGGAATGATTTCATCCCTGAAATCCTAACTAGGTAAACAAATGAGGATATCGATGCTTAATGTCCTTTTTTGCTTCCCAAGTCACATTGACACCTCAATGGTGTTTCCATTGTACTTTCAGCATTGTAACTTCTTTATGCCGGAGTCTCTTGGTCTACTTTTCTAGAATGGCTTTAGGTTCCTCAACACAACGGTTGTCATCCACTCGAATTTCCGACAATGGTATGACACTCTCTTCGCTAAGCACTTTCGTAGGTAGCATACATGAAACACAAGGTGGATTTCGTCTATTTCCGGCAGTAAATCTAGCTTGTAGGCTTGAAGTCCGATACACTCAATGTTGGTATAGGGTCTAAGGAAACGGGGACTTAACTTCCCCTGTTTTCCAAACCGAATCAAGCCCTTCCAAGGGGACACCTTCAACATCACGCGATCTCCCACTTGGAACTCCATCGGTCGTCTCTTCTTATCGGCGTAACTTTCTGTCGATCTTGTGCCTCCTTCAAATGTTCCGAGTGGTTTTAACCTTGTCGGGCGTCTCTTGCACGATCTTCGGCCCGACAAATTTCTTTTCACTCGCTTCTAACCAATATACATGGGTTCTAGATTTCCTCCCGTACAAAGCTTCAAACGGTGCTGCCCCAAGACTAGAGTGGTAACTGTTGTTTTAAGTGAACTCCCCTAAAGGTAGATGAGTATCCCAATTACCACCAAAATCAATCACACAAGATCTAAGCATGTCCTCCAAGGTTTATATTGTCCTCTCGCTTTGTCCGTCCATCTGTGGGTGGTATGCCGTACTCAGATTCACTCGAGTACCCAATTCTTAATGTAGCTCCCTAAAATCTCGATGTAAACTTGCTATCATGATCGGAAACTATAGACAAGGGTTTACCATGTCTAGAGACCACTTTATCAATATAGAGTTTTGCCAATTTATCCATTGGCAAGGTTTCCCGCATCGCCAGGAAGTGAGAACACTTTGTCAAACGGTCGACAATCACCCAGATGGTGTCGTTGCCTCGCAACGTCTTTGGTAGGTTGGTCACAAAGTCCATGGTAATCTTATCCCACTTCCACTCGTGTATTTCCAATGATTGAAGGCTCCCATAAGGTTGTTGGTGCTCGGCCTTCACTTGCGAACAAGTCACACACCGCTCTTTATAGTGTGCCACATCTAACTTCATAATTGGCCACCAATAGTGCAACTTCAGGTCTCTATAAATCTTGGTGCTTCCCGGGTGGATGGAGTATTTGGACTTGTGCGCGTCTTCCAAGAGTAGTTCCCGGTTTCCTCCAATCTTTGGCACCCAAACGCGCCCATTGAAGCATTTGATCCCTTGTCTATCTTCGGTCAAAAGTAGTAGTTGCTTGGTCATCACTTCATCTTTGAGATTCACCTCCGTCAACGATTCGACTTCCGACGCTTTAATCTTCTCCATGAGGCTCGACACTAATTCAATTCTTGTAAACTTGGCTCGGAGTCTCTCACTATATTCCTTCCGACTTAGGGCATCGGCCACCACGTTTGATTTATCCGGGTGGTAAAGTAACTCACAATCGTAGTCCTTGAGTAGCTTCAACCACCTTCCTTGCCTCATATTTAGCTCCTTTTGATCGAAGACATACTTCAAGCTCTTATGGTCCATGTACAAGGTACACTTCGTGCCATATAGGTAGTGTCGCCACAACTTCAACGCGAATACTACCGCCGCTAACTTTAAATTATGAGTGGGGTAATTCTTCTCATGCACCTTTAGTTGCCTTGATGCGTAGGCAACATGTTGGGTCTGAAATGTGCTAAGGATGGTTTATACTGCTAGACATGACTATTACTACAGCCTGAGGAAGTTAGTACTGCCAGATCACAATTACTACTGCTTAAAGGAGTTAATATTGCTGAGATTAATACTGCTGAGACAAAATTAATACTGCTAGTTCAGAATTAATACTGCTCATGAAGATAGTGCTGCTTATGAGATGAAGACTCCGTATGGGAATGAAGACAGCTGTATAGATTGAAGCTAAAGTAAAGGAGATAATTATGGACTGAAGATCAATTTTATTTTGATAATTATCTTGTAATCAGTCTTGTATATATAGTATAGAAGTATTTGATAGATTATTTTCAATATGTTTTGTTAGAGAGAATTAACCTCAAGATAGATAGAATCCTTTCTATAGAGAAGTATAGAACGTCTGTTGAGCCTGTTCAACAGATTGAGGTTTTGTGTGTAATCATCAAGTTGAATCAATATAAACTTGTGATTTGAGTTTTATATACTGTTCCATTGATTGTTAGTGTTAAAGTGTTTTTCCGCAACTTCTTTAGCATTGATTCTGAGTGTGTGTGAATTAAATTCTTGTTTGAGTTACGATCCTGACAAGTGGTATCAGAGCTTTGTTAAACTCAGAAAAACAACAATCATCATGGACGGTTCAAGTGATAGCGTTCTGGTCTCAAAGGTTCCAATGCTCAGATCTAATGAGTTTGACATGTGGAAGATTAGGATCAGGCAATACATTATTCTCACAGATTACTCCATGTGGGACATCATTGAGAATGGCCCATGTAATGAAGGAAAGATTGGTGAAGATGGAAAAACAATCCCACCAAAGACGGATGGAGAGAGGAAGATAAGGCAGACAGAGATGAAAGCCTTGAGCACACTGCTCTTGGCTATTCCTAATGAGTATCAACACCAATTCTGCAACTGCACTGATGCCCAGATGCTTTGGAATGCTCTAGAGAAGAGATTCTCTGGTACCAAAAGTACCAAGAGAAATCAGAAGGCAATATTGAAGCAACTGTATGAAAACTTCATGTCAACTAAGAATGAGTCAATGACTCAAACTTTTGACAGGTTTAACAAGCTGATTGGTGAACTAGCTACTGTTGGAGTGCAGATTGATCAAGATGATGTAAACAGAAAGTTCTTAAGGTCCCTTGGAGATGAATGGACCATGTATACTGTCTCCTTCAGACAGAATGACAAGATGGAAGACAAAGAACTAGACGATCTTTATAATGACTTAAGGGTGTTTGAGGCTGAAGTTGAAGCCAAGAAGAGACCATCTGGATACACTCATAATGCTGCTCTTTTATCATCTTCTTCTTCTACTGATTCTGCTGCTAATACAGAATCAGTTAGTACTGCTTATGTATCTAAGCAAGATGTATCTAATGACTCTGTATTAGAAGCTTTTCTTGCTAGCCATGCTAATTCTGGTTTAATTAATGATGATCTTGAACAAATTAATGCAGATGACCTTGAGGAGATGGATATAAAGTGGCAGATGGCCATGCTAACTATGACGGTCAAGAGATTCATAAAGAGGACTGGAAGGAACAACTTTTCTTAGAGGAGAGAAGATGGTGTTGGGTTTGACAAGTCAAAGGTGGAGTGCTACAAGTGTCACAAAATGGGACACTTTGCAAAAGAATGCAGAGGAGGAATTCCTCAACAACATGGCAGCAACCATCAGCAAGCACATTCCTCAAGCTTCCAAAACAACAGAAACTCCACTCAAGCTCTTGTTTCTCAAGAAGGAATGGGATTTGATTGGAGTGATCAAGCAGAAGAAGTTGTTCAGAATCAAGCCCTGATGGCAGAAGTCTCAGAATCTTCAAGCACAGATATTCCAACAGATGTAAAAACTAAACTATGCACTAAAGAGTGTCTTCAGACTGTACAAAAGTACAGGGATCATAACCAAAGCATGTGTGACAATCTTAAAAGGTTAGAGAGAGATATAAGAGAGTATAAAGTGATTGTTGAGAAGTTTGAAGATCAAATCAAGGCTTACAAGGCCAATGAACTTCAACACTATTATGACACAAATTACTGGAAGTGGGAGAAAAATCAATTAGAGATTCAAATAGAAAAGTCTAAAGAGGAGTGTGAGAAGATAAAGAGTGAGTATGAGAAAGCTAAGCTTGACATTGAGAAGTTTTCTTATGCTTCCAAAGCAATGGACTATTTGCTTAAAGCTCAAGTTCATGATAAGATCAAGAGTGGTATAGGATACAATGCAACACCTCCACCTTATAACAATAATTACATCCCTCCCTCTTCAGATCTCTTAGAAAACCAAAATAAGGAGGACTTACCTATAAGAGCAACAGAAGTAGATCCTATAGATAGTGTGGTAGTTGAAGAAGAGAATGAGGAAGAGAATTCTGAGAGTAAGAATGCAGAAGAGATTCCTGTAGAAAATCATATTCTTACCAATGAAGGGGGGGGGTAAACCATTCATCAAGAGTGAAAAGGTGGATAGCTCAAAGAGAGAAAAGGGAAAGGTACAAGGAGTCCACTATATGCAGACCACAATTGTGAATCCCTGTACATGTAAACAGCATCAGCCCCAAAAACATGATAAAACAAGGGGTAATCAAAGAAATTGGAATAATCAGTGGGCATAAAAACAAGGGGTTGATCTGAGTAAAATCAATAGACCAAAACCTTGTTTTATTTGTGGAAAGCTTATTCATATTGCCAAATACTGTTATTTCAATCCTATGAACCAAAGGATAAATTTTCAAAATCCTGTTATACAAAATCCTGTTGGTTATACGAATCAAAGAAGGAATCATATGACTGAAAATGTAAAAAGAGCACTTATAAAATCTCATGCTCAAAACAAGTTTGCAAAATCAAAGAAAAATACTCCAAATAAGTCAAGGAGTAACTTAATGAAGAAGAAAGCAAACAACTTTGTCCAGGTATGGGTTCCAAAAATAAAGAAAGCTGTTAGTACTGCTACTTCAAATAGTACTGCTGACAGAAATAATGCTGCTGTAAGTAATAGTACTGCTAACCCAATTAGTACTGCTAATGATGTTATTACTGCTAACAAAGTTAGTACTACCAATCAAGTTAGTACTGCTTCCAGTAACAGACCCATTATTGTGACAAAGTATTCAAGCCATAAGATTCCCCAGTCTGAAAAGCTCATCAAAACTGATTGTGAATATGTTGATGAGAATGGGAAACCCAAGACCACTTTGGCTTGGGTTCCTATTAAAAACTAACTGTTCTACTTTATGTGCAGGGCAACCAACAACTAAAAGGGAAGAGCATTTGGCATGTTGATAGTGGTTGCTCTAGGCACATGACAGGCAACAAGTCCTGTCTACAAAACTTCAAAAGAATTGATGGAGGACATGTTGCATTTGGTGATAATCCATCTGGAGGAAAGATTAGTGGAAAAGGTATTGTGTCAAAGGGTAAGATGACATTTGAGGATGTCTACTATGTTGAGCAATTGAGATACAACCTGTTAAGTGTATCACAGGTTTGTGACAAGAAACATAGTATATTGTTTAATGATACTGAATGTATTATCCTTGCTAAAGGGTACAAGGTAGTTGATGAAAGTATGATACTACTGAGAACACCAAGAAAGGACAATGTTTATTGCTTGGATTTAGAGAATGTATCTAATGATTCATCATTTAATTGTCTATTTTTAAAAGCTTCTGTTGATGAATCATCTATTTGGCACAGAAGGATGTGTCACATGAACTTTAAAACAATGAATAAACTTATGAAAAACAACCTTGTAAGAGGTTTGCCACAAAAGGTATTTTCATGTGATGATCACTGTATTGCTTGTCTTCAAGGCAAACAACACAAATCGTCTCATAAGTCCAAAGAGATAAATACAATCTCTACACCTCTCCAATTATTGCATATGGATCTGTTTGGTCCTACTAATGTGATGAGTATTGGCAAGAAATCTTACTGCTTAGTTATTGTTGATGATTTCTCTAGATTCACTTAGGTCTATTTTATGAGGACAAAAGATGAGACAAATGGACTGATCAAATCCTTTATTCTCAGAGTTGAAAACCAAACAAATCAAAGAGTTAAAATCATCAAGTCTGATAATGGAACTGAATTTAAAAACCATGATCTAAACAGCTTCTGTGAGGAAAAAGGTATTGAGAGACAATACAGTGCTCCTAGGACCCATCAACAGAATGGAGTTGCTGAGAGGAGAAATAGGACACTGATTGAAGCTGCAAGATCCCTGTTGGCAGATTCAAAACTGTCAGTTACATTTTGGGCAGAAGCAGTTAATACTTCTTGTTATGTTCAAAACAGGGTACTAATAGTTCAATCTCAAGGCAAGACACCATATGAACTTTTTAACAAGAAGAAACCTTTTATTGGATTTTTCAAACCATTTGGGTGTCCTTGCACAATTCTTAATACCAAAACTCACTTAGGCAAGTTTGATAGCAAAGCAGATGATGGATTTTTGGTTGGTTACTCATCCCAAAGTAAGGCTTACAGAGTATTTAATACCTCTTCTAGAATAATTGAGGAAAGTGACAATGTCAAATGCAATGAGAGCACACCAAATAAACTTGGTACAGGCCCTGATTGGCTTTTTGACATTGATTCACTAACTAATTCTTTGGGTTTCAGTTATGAGAATAATGCAGGAACAGGGACAGAATCAGTACAAGACAAAAGACAAGAGTTTGTGCTGTTCCCAATCTCTACAGCAAATCCTATGGAACTCTGTGTTCAAGAGAAGAAAGATGCTTCAGATTCAAAGGATACTGAAACTGCTCAGAATGAAGAGGAGAGAGGTGAAAAGGAGGATCAACTTTTGACTTCAGAACATCTAGAACTTGAGATGCCTACATTGGCAGAAGATGATACTGATGATGAGAACTCCTCAGTGTTTGGTGGCAGATCTCCTGAAAAGAATGACTCTAATCTGGATGCAGAGATTAATGAAGAGACTATTCATCAAACAAAAGTGCATAAAGATCATCCTCCTCAGTTGGTGATTGGAGACATCAATTCTCCAATCATCACAAGGAATCAGAGTAAGTTGGGAGGATTAAAAGACATACAATCAGGCTTACTATCTTGCTTTCTATCTCTGGTTGAGCCCAAAAAGGCACATGATGCAATGAAAGATCCAAGCTGGATAGAAGCAATGCAAGAGCTGCTGCAGCTTGTACTGCAAAATGTATGGGATTTGGTAGAACTGCCTAAAGGACACACAGCTATAAGGACAAAATGGATTTTCAGAAACAAGAAGGATGAGAGAGGGATAGTGATCAAGAACAAGGCTAGATTGGTAGCACAGGGGTACACTCAAGAAGAAGGAATTGATTATGAAGAGGTTTTTGCTCCATTAGCTAGGATTGAGGCAATTAGGCTGTTTTTAGAATATGCTTCTTTCATGAAGTTCAAAGTCTACCAAATGGATGTGAAAAGTGCTTTTCTATATGGAAAATTTGAAGAAGAAGTATATGTCTGTCAGCCTCCAGGGTTTGAAAATCCCAAGTACCCTGACAGAGTATACAAATTGAAGAAAGCACTGTATAGACTACATCAAGCACCAAGAGCTTGGTATGACACATTGTCTACCTATCTCTTGGAAAATGGTTTTGAGAGAGGAATCATTGACAAGACTCTGTTCATTCAAAGGAAGAAGAAGGACATCCTGTTAGTGCAAATCTATGTGGATGACATCATCTTTGGATCCACAAAAGATCAACTGTGCAGAGATTTTGAAGGATTAATGCATAAGAGATTCAAGATGAGTTCTATGGGTGAACTTACTTTCTTCCTTGGGCTACAGGTTAAGCAGAAACAAGATGGAATCTTCATAAGCCAATCCAAGTATGTGCAGGATATTCTTAATAAGTTTGGGTTCTCAGACTCAAAGCCTGCAAGCACACCCATGGAGACACACAAACAGATCACTGCAGATCTTGAGGGGGAGGATGTGGATGTTCATTATTACAGATCCATGATTGGCTCTCTCATGTATCTCACAACTTCTAGACCAGATATCATGTTCCCTGTTTGTGTGTGTGTGCAAGATTTCAAGTTAGACCAAAGCAGTCACATTTTCAAGCAGTCAAGAGGATATTCAGATATCTCAAAGGTCAACCCAGATTAGGCCTTTAGTATCCTCATGACTCACCAATTGACCTACTTGCATATTCAGATAGTGATTTGGGTGGAGCTAACTTGGACAGAAAGTCTATAACTGGAGGATGTCAGTTTTTGGGTGCAGGACTAGTATCATGGCAGTGTAAGAAGCAAACCACAGTGTCCACTTCAACAACAGAAGCAGAATACATAGCTGCTGCAAGCTGCTGCTCACAAGTGTTATGGATTCAGAATCAAATGATGGACTATGGTATGACATTTCTTCACACTCCTATTTTCATAGACAACAGCAGTGCTATTAGCATTGTCAATAATCCTGTCAAGCATTCAAAAACAAAGCATATAGAAATAAGGTACCATTTTATCAGAGACTGTAATGAGAAGAAGCTAATTCAGGTTCAGAAAGTACACACAAGTAACCAGTTTGCTGATCTATTCACAAAAGCTTTTGATGTGGGTAGATTCACATTCTTGGTCACAAGTGTGGGCATGATGAACAATGAATAAGTATATTCTCATTCTCTTTATGTACCTATATAGATTCCTCCTTATTTACTTTCATTAAATTGGTGCTATTAACCCCCGTGTGTTTAAGTGTTTCAGGTTGTTTTGATTGGATACTTGGTATTTGTAGTTCAGTTAATACTGCTCACTATATTTGAGAGTCCAAGAATCTCTAAATCTTTAGAGAGAGAAAGTAACAAGGAAGCGCAAAGTGTAATCTGATTAAAGTGAGTGCAAAAGTTACAAAACAAAGGCTCTAAGGGGACTTAAATACCCCTAGCCTTTACAATACAGAAATGAACATTAAGAACAGTATAGGCTAGAAAATAAATACAATGATTACTATAAAAACAGATCTAACAATCTCCCCCTTAGTAATCATTGGCGTCGTGATCTTCAAAAACAATCTTCAAAAACAGCATAGACCAACGAGGTGACTTTGGAGAATCACTGACGCTCTTCTTTTTGACGAAGTCGATTCAAACCAACTAAAACTTCCAGTCGTCTTAGAGTTGATCGGAGATTCAATCTCTCTTGAATTGAATCTAAAGTCTCCTGGATAAGACGAATTTCATCATTATCAACCAGGAAAGCATTTTCTCTTGATTCTAAAAAACTTCTTTTGGCCTCCTTCAGACGTTGCTCTAACTGAAGCTTGATCACTTTTAAGGTTCCATCGGAGTAGTGAGCAATTTCTTCAAACTTGAGAAAGCATTTTTCATTAGAGCCATTCTTGTACACAACTCCATATGGATCTTCAATAATGGTGAGAAGAGGATAAGACTCTAAGTTCGGTAAGCTTTGATTGGGCCTGAGAAGATTAACAACTGGTTGGAAGCTTTCAACAGCCATCTGGAAATCAAAAACCCTGAAGAATCGGATTTGTCGTCGAATGAATCTTTTAATGACGAACAAAGCTTGTGAAATATCCTGTGTTCTATGATACAGATTCCTGAAGTGATCATATAAGAATTCAATATCATCTATAGAAAGGTCAGTGAAGTCTGCCTCTGAAAATTTATATCGCTTGCAGTCTCTTCTTTCAACTTCAAAATCGGGATACCAGATATTCACAAACTTGTTGATTGTGACACTGATGACTCGAACAATCAAGTGTTGAAAAGAAACAGTATTATTCCTTTTGCGCTGACACTTGATGAACATCAAGTACTCATATTGATAGGCATCTGACTCTTTCTCTACTCCAAGGATTGCATAGATGTTAATCACCCTTCTTCTAGAGACAAAGATGTTTCTCTGAGTGTCTTCTAGAAAGGCTGATCTTTGCCTTGATGCCAAATATCTACGTTACAAATTCCTTTGTCTTTGATGTCTAGATAAAGCTGGTCCTTCTTCTAGAATAGATGGAGGAATTACAGGATCAGAAGGTGGTACATCAACTTTTGCTCTTGACGACTGACCAACTTCAAATGATCTTGAAGGAATAGTGGTAGTCGGAGCTGAACTAGCAACAAGAGTAGATGTATCTTTAGCTGATTCAGGAATCTCATCATGAGCAGGAAGATCACTGTATAACAAATCTGCTTCTTCTTCATCTTTCGCATCCATGAACACTGAGTCATCTTCTGTATCTGATATGATAACGATATTATCACAGTCTTCTTCATTGACTTGACATATCTTTTCAAATCTGACATCTTCATCATCATCAGAATTAATCTCTATGAAGTTAGCAAAGAATGTCCTCATGTCATTTGCAGCTTCAGATTCTTCAACTTCATGAACGTTTTCAGAAACATCTGGATCCATATAAACAAAAATTTGCATATTATTGTTAATATTGCTCTCAGAAATATTCAGTTCATTATGCATGGAAGACAGATCAACATTCTCAATCATAACATTCACTAAATCCTGAATGTTGCAGTCTTGAACAGATTCACCACTCTTTCCTTTATCACCAGCCATTTCTTCTTGAATATCTTCTCTAGCTTCAGAAGATCCTTCAACTCTTGGTCTCTTTGCCATCTCCCCCTCATGGACTTGATGATCAGGATCATCTTAGTCATGTCGGCGCTTAAGAGACGGGCCGGCCTCAGATCTGCAGCTTTGTTCCATACGATCAACCTTGTTAGAGATATCAGAAAAAACTTTAGTCATAAAAGATTTAAGATCAGCAAAACTTGATCGAACTTCTGATCTGAATGCATGGAACTCATCAGATAAAACAGTAATCCGGTCAGATTCAGAAGAAGGAACTGGAGGCGGCGTACGTTGGAAGTTTCGTAGCAAAGAAAGAAAATCTTGATCCTGATGTTGTGGCGGTGACATAGATAGTAGACGTGCATACAGAAGATCAGTCAACTCAGAAATAGGTAGGTCATGAAGAGAAGACCTTGAAGATGTACCAGAAGGAGCAGACATAGAAAGTCCCGCAGACATAGAAACCACCGAAGGAAACGGAAGAGTAACAATCGGAGAAGTAGTTGAAGTCACAACACTAGAAGGTTCACGAAGAACTACCCCAGTTGGTCGTCTGAAAGGAATCTCTGGAGGAATCACTGAAGTATCAATCTCAGGCATCTTTCCTTTAAAGAAAGTCTTGAACTTTAGAATTTGAGCTTCCTTTTCTGCATCCATTTTCTCAGATAACTGACGAATAACATCATTCAACGTAGAGAATTTATCAGAAGATACCCTAGCTTGATCAGAAGAAAGTTCTACAGCTGGAACTTGATCAGAAGACTGAATTGCCGCAAGTGAAGTTGCTGGGGCTTGACTTTGTACCAAAGCTGAGGCTTGATCAAAAGTTGTATCCAATTCATCTACTTGAAGATGTGCAACTGAAGGATTAACAGGAACAGAATCATCTTCAGAGAGAACTTCTGTTGAGACAACCACTCCCGGTGTTCTAACCTTCCTTTCATAAACCTTAAGACTTGGTTTATCACTATCATCATCATCATCATCATGATCAGAATCTTCATCATCATCATCCCCATCAATATCACTAACATGAATATCACCATCATCAGCATCATCAGCATCATCAGAAGTAACATGAATAGGAGACTCAGTAACAATGTCAGTTAGAACATTCTCAATTTGTTGAGAAGCAACATCCTCTTGAACTATTTCTTTTTCAACAAAAACTGCAACTTCTTGCTCATCTTCAGCCTCTTTTTCAACTTCAGGCTCTTGTTCAGGAATAGCTGCTTCAACTTCAACATCTTTTTCAGCAGCTGGATTGTCATGAGAAGGTTCATCTTGTACAACTTCCATGAACTCATTCTCCATACAATATTCTATGACATCCTCATCTATAACATTAGCGTAGTTGGCAATAAGAGAATACGGAATGGTCATAGAATAGTTGAAAGACCTCTTCTGCTTCTGAATATAAGTCATTTCAGAGTCTGGAACCTGAGGCCAAGATAACCTGCGAGGAATGGCTGGATTGCTGCGGAGCATGCTTCGAACAATAAGCTTCAGAAATCTAACGAACGGAATGAACTTCCGTTTCTTGTTGGTGAACTTGTCATGTACCACCTCCGAGAGTTCGGTCCAAAAAATAAAAGTGTAGTCGACATGCAAGTCATAGACGACTGCATGGAACAATCGGAGATACAATAAACTTGCACTATCTGTGCCAGAATGCTTCGATGTTAGGCACCTGATGATAACTGAGAACAGTGCATACCATACTGGAGGTAGATTAGACTTATCAAAGTCTGTAGGTTTGTTCAAAGTACCAACATATCCAAGATTCCTTATTCCTTCATATACTTCCTCTTCAGATGGAAAGTTGTCATATGTAGTTCGGCCAGTTCTGGAATTAGGCTCAGGAAGCTCCAGTATCAATCTCAGACGCTTGTAGGAAAGAAAAGATTCAAATTGATCGATTTGAAGATCAAAGTGATGCGGACGAGCCATTTCATTCTTTGTTATTGTATGCCATGCCTGCTGTAGATAAACTTCAGGAACATCTGCGCAGTAAGAAAGAGCAGGGGCAAGTGGATGACCTCTGAGAATTGCTCGTATCACTGGATGTATCTTGATTCGGTCAAAGTCCACGTGATAGTTGTTCGGCTTGTAAGGCATATACATGATGGTTGGGAACACATCATTTGGTGTACGACGAGAAGCAGAAAGATCGTCCCCAACAGAAGGATGTGACGGCATGGGAGTATCATGAGAAGCTCGATCAGACGGATCATCGAGAATGGCATTCTCGTCTTGAATCATTGGATCTGTATTTGTTTTAGAAGACATAATAGACCTGGAAAACAAAAAGAAAAACAATTAGACAAAAATAAAAAAATATTCTAAGTATGGTTTGCGTGCCAAGTTAGAAGCGCAAACCAAGGTTTGCGTTTCAGTCATGAGATGCAAAGGTAAGTTTGCGTGTCTAACATGGTCCGAAAACTATACTTAGAAAAACAAAACAAAACACAAAAAAACACAAAAAAACACAAAGGAAGGTTTGCGTATCAAGTTAGAAGCGCAAAGTAGACTTTGCGTTTCTAGTTAGACGCGCAAAGTAGACTTTGCGGGACAAACATACTTGATATAAAAAACCCAAAAACAAAGCAAGAAACACAAACACAAAGAGAGTTTGCGTGTCAAAGAGGAGACGCAAAGTAGACTTTGTGTGTCCTAGTTGATACGTAAACTACACTTGGAAGAACAAAGAAAACAATAAGTTTGCATAACAAGTTAGAAGCGCAAAGTATACTTTGCGTTTCTAGTTAGACGCGCAAAGTTCACTTTGCGTTTCTAGTTAGACACGCAAAGTAGACTTTGCGTTTCTAGCTAGACGCGCAAAGTTCACTTTGCGTTTCTAGCTAGACGCGCAAAGATCACTTTGCAATTCTAGTTAGACGTGCAAAGTTCACTTTGCGTTTCTAGCTAGACGCGCAAAGTTCACTTTGCGGGTCTATCATACTTGAACTTCAAACCTAGTTTTCGCGAGACACGAACCGAAAACCACAAGAATCAAAATTAAAGCAAGAAAACATGAAATTAAAGTAAAAGGAAACATACCTGAAGATCGATTAACTGTTCTAAGCAAAACCCAATACCTAATTCGAACTAATACAGGTCGAATCTGAAGATTTAGAACAATATCAGATTAAGAGCATTCGACTGTAGAGTAAACATACAAAATAAACCAAATCCAAAACGAAGAATGAAAGTAAAAGAGAATCAAAAACATACCTTGAGTTCGAATAACAAAATCTGAAAGAAATCAGATTGGGGTTTAGCACAAGAAAAGAAATTTCACCGAGAGAGAGTAGAAGGCCGATGGTCAAACAGAATGAACAAACAAGCGAGAAAATGAAAAAGAAAAGAAAAAAAAACACTATTTAAACCTAGAAAACTAAAACAAAAAAAATCTAAAAAAAATAACATAAAAAAAAATTGTAAAAAAAATATACTTGAAATCCTTTCACTCCCCCTACACACATGCACAAAAATTTAACTGTTAGTATAGCAAATGTGTAGAAAAAATCTGAGAAACATACCTGTTTAACTTCTGATCAGCACAAATAATTTTCTTACTTACTCCCCCTCAACCACAGAAAAAATCAGATAACTTTTTCAGATAAGCTCTCCCCCTTGAAAATTGCACAGGCCATATACAAAAAAATACAGATACTCAAACATAAAGACATCAGTATGAAAGATGATCATATTGAATATAAATTTTGTAACAACTGAATATATAAACTATTAAACACTAAACAAATTAAAGTTTACTCAGTAAAATTTCACAGATTTATCAATCAGTTGAAATCAAGCATATATTGTTGGATACAAGACCAAGTATAATTGCATATCAAGTTAAGAGATGTTCAGTTTCAAAAACTTCCATTTGTCTATTCAGTGTGCTCGCATGTGAACTTCAATTAGCTTCAAGAAAAATGCAGTTCTAAAATTATTATAGAAAACTTTGCATGTACTTACACTAAGTCATCAAAAATTAAGACTTTCACAAATTTACAGGTTTATCACAACTCAAACATATCACCAAGTATTATGAGATGTGTGCTCATTGGCCTCTTTTAGCAGTGTGCACATTGGCATCTTAACATGAGTGTGCTCTTTGGCATCTTTTAAGCGCGTGCACTTTGACATCTTTTAATCAGAGAGTTCATTAAGTAAAGAACATGCCGTAAACGTAACTTTCTATCTGACCCTATTGCAGGATTTGGGTCAGCCACTCCCAGACCAGTTGGCCTTAGGGGACTAGGTGTCAAGCACCCCTTGGAGCTTACTTTCCCGGATCAGAAAGGCTACATCGACATATTCTAAACCCATTCATACCAGTAAAACATGACTTTCGATCTGATTCTATAGAAGGATTTCTGTTCGATCACTCCCAGACCAAATGACCTTAGGGGACCAGATGTCGAGCATCCCACAGAACTTACTTTCCCAAACCAGAAAGGTCACAGGTACAACCTTTTAAACCCAGAGATTTCTGTATTTTAAGAATTTATTATTCATATCAATCACTCAGATCAACGTCTAAATGCTTAGCCCATATTTTCATTCCGATCTATAATTCTGATCATTTAGGTAGTCTAAGCAAAGTAAACTATAAAAATTCAGACTCACATATCTTTAAAGTAGTATCAAAAGCTACAAACATGTTGCTGACTTTTCGACTTTTGTAAGACTTGAAAGTTGAACATATAAAACTTTAATATAAACAAATAACTTGTTAAAGACCCTAAACATACGTTTTATTCAAAAGAAAGAAAATCTGTAAAATTTTATTTTATAGAATAAAATTTGTAAAGATTTAAACTTTTAAATTCAACATGCCTAATTTTGAAAGCAAAAAATTGAAACGTTTTTCATCTAAGGCTTTTGTAAAGATATCAGCAAGTTGATATTCAGTTGATACAAAATATAATTCAATGGTACCTTATTCCACGTGATGCTTTATAAAATGGTACCGCATGTCTATGTGCTTGGTCTTGGTGTGCTGGACTGGATTGACCGATATCGCAATTGCAGACTTGCTATCACAATATATCGGCACTGTCTTGTATAACATTCTGTAATCACGAAGTTGCGTTTTCATCCAGAGCACTTGAGCACAACAACTAGCTGCAGCGACGTATTCAGCTTCCGCTGTTGATATTGAAACACAGTTTTGCCTTTTCGACGCCCAGCTTATCAGTCTGTCACCTAAAAACTGAAGATGACCAGAAGTACTCTTCCTGTCCAATTGATTACCACCAAAATCTGCATCTGAATAAGCAATCAAATTATAGTCAGAACTTTTAGGATACCATAATCCTAAATAAGGAGTTCCTTTAATATATCTAAAAATGCGTTTGACAGCTAAAAGATGAGATTCTTTTGGTTTAGCTTGGAATCGGGCACATAAGCACGTGGAGAACATTATGTCCGGGCGACCGCCAGTTAGATACATCAGCGATCCGATCATCCCTCTTTATGTCTTTTGATCCACAGCTTTTCCATCTGGATCGAGTCCGAGTTTGGCACCATGAGTCATCGGTGTTCCGATTGAAGTAGATTTGTCCATCTTGAATTTCTTCAAGATGTCAAATACATACTTTGACTGGTTGATGAAGATACCATCAAGAAGCTGCTTCACTTGTAAGCCGAGGAAGAAGTTAATTTCTCCCATCATGCTCATCTGAAATCTAGAGGTCATTAAATCAGAAAACCAAGTACACAAAGATTTGTTAGTCGCACCGAAAATAATATCATCTACGTATATTTGTACTAAGCATATATCAAGATTAGTTCTATAAATGAAAAGAGTAGTATCGATAGACCCTTTGGTGAAGCCGGATTTGACCAAGAAAGCTGAAAACTCGTCATACCATGCCCGTGGAGCTTGTTTCAAACCATACAATGCTTTATCGAGAAAATATACATAATCTGGATGATCTTTGTCAACAAATCCCTCTGGCTAAGATACATATACTTCTTCTTTCATCTTGCCATTGAGAAATGCCGTCTTGACGTCCATTTGATATACTATGAAGTTACGATAAGCAGCGAAGGCAAGAAACATTCGGATAGCTTCCAATCTGGCAACGGGTGCAAACGTTTCATCGTAGTCAATACCTTCTTCTTGTCGCTATCCTTTGGCTACCAATCTTGCTTTATTACGCACAACGATACCATCTTTATCCTTTTTATTCTTGAATATCCACTTTGTACCAATTATGCTTTTTTCTTTCGGCCTTGGTACAAGTCTCCACACTTTGAACGCATCAAATTGATTGATCTCCTCTTGCATAGCAATAATCCAATCCGGGTCTTCCAATGCTTCAGAAACTTTTGTAGGTTCAATCTTGCTTAGGAATCAAGTGAAGAGACATTCGTTGGAAGTAGCCGATTTGGAGCGTGTAGAAACACTGGCTTGAGGATCTCCAATAATTTGATGAATTGGATGAGATCTTGTCCATTTTGTTGTATGAGGGAGAGGATCAATTACATCTTGAACCATTTCTAATTGAAGAGAGGGAGGTTCAGAAACTTCTACATCAGATGAAGAGATAGAAATAGTTTCAACTTGAGGAGGAGGTATCTCAACAATCTCTGAATCAGATTCGGGAACAGTTTGTTGAATAACATCATTCTGTACTTCTTCCTGAAGTGATTCCTCTTGAACAGGTTAATCTTGAATAGACTCTTCTTGAGTATGTTCTTCATTAATAGGCTCAGTTTCTGATTGAACATTGTCTGATTGAACAAAATCTTGTTGTGCCAGTTCTTGTTGAACAGGAGAGACTGGAGCAGCATCATTGTCAGGGATAGATGCAGCGGAATTTGGAATATATGAGCTCTCAGTTTCCTGATTCAAAACCTTAGAAACATTTTCAGAATTAGATCTAGGCACATCATCATAAAAATTTTCAAACAGAAAATCAAGATCAGAAAGATTAGGAGAGGGAGTAGAAGAATCCTGGTTTTCCGGTGAAAGAGCAGGTTCTAAACTGATTTGTTCAGAAACTGAATGTTCAGAAATAACGGGTTCTGAGTCTGAGTGACTAGAAACCAAATCAGCAGCTTCGTCAAATTTTACATTGACACTCTCTATGACCTTTCTTGTAGAGATCAGAAAAACTCTATAAGCTGCAGAGTTTGAAGAATAACCCACGAATACACCCTCGTCTGCCTTTGGACTAAACTTGTTGAGATTCTCCCTATCATTCAGAACGTAGCATTTACACCCGAATGACTTGAAATACTTGATGTTTGGTTTGATCCCGTTCATAAGTTCATACGGTGTTTTGTTGAAACGGCGATGCAGAATTGATTTGTTCTGTGTATGACAGGCAGTTGACACTGCTTCAGCCCAGTAAGACAAAGATAGACCTGAATAAGCGAGCATTGATCTGGCAGACTCAACAAGCGTTCTGTTTCTTCTTTCAACAACACCGTTCTGTTGTGGAGTACGTCCAGCAGAAAATTGTTGTTGTATTCCTTGAGATTCATAAAATGCCTGAAGAGTACTGTTTTTGAATTCAGTACCATTGTCAGATCTTACCACTTTCACTTGCTTCTGCTTATTTGTCTGAGTTGTCTTGATGAGGTTGATGAGTACTTCAGGAGTCTCGTCTTTTGACTTCAGAAATTTTACCCAAGTATATCTGGAGTAGTCATCAACAATCACCAAAATATATTTCTTATGTCCTAAACTCATCGTCTTCATCGGACCACACAAATCAACATGCAAAAGATCAAGAATAGCCGACGTGCAGTGTTCAGGTTTAGGCTTGTGAGGAGCTTTCTTCATTTTTCCTTTCTCACAATCCTGGCATAGATGATCTTTCTGGAACCAGAGAACTGGAAGACCTCTCACTGAATCATTCTTGACCAGGCCATCCATATACTTAAAGTTGAGTTGAGCTAAACGTCTGTGCCAAATCCAACTTTCTTGAACTGAAGCTTTAGAGAGCAAGCAGATATCTGAAGGAATTTTGATCTTGGAAAGATCAATGGTATACAAATTCGAGTGTCTTTTTCCTACCAGAAGATCCTTGCCATTTTCATTCTTCACTGCAACTCTTTTGGATTTGAAGCTGACTTCAAGGTCTTTATCGCAGAATTGTCTTATGCTAAAAAGGTTGTGACTTAGACCCTCGACGTAGCTTACTCTTTTTACAGTTATGTTACCCTAAACTAGATCACCATAACCAAGAATCGGAGCTGTCTCACAGTTGCCAAATTTCACACGACCGCAACATTTATCTTTAAAATTAGACAGAAGAGATTTGTTGCCAGTCATATGTTTTGAACATCCCGAGTCCAGATACCATAATTGACTTAGCTGCACACACAGAAACTACACCTTTTTAGGTACCCATATGCTTATGGGTCCCTGGTTAGATTTATATCTTTTATTTTTCACAGATTTAATTTTCATGCAAGAATGAAAGCAATTATTAAAAGAAGATAAAACACAATTATCAGAATCAGAACTAGAAGAAGCATATGAGATATTCTTTGATATATCAAACATTTGCTGAAAAGAATATTTTGGGTTTTTATTACATGTAGCAAATGTATCAGTATCACAAAGATTGTCTACACAGTTAACTCCTAACAGTTCAGATTCTAAAATTTGTTGTTTCATCCTCCAAATCTGCCTTGGTGACTTCCTCACAGTCCGATCTGAAGAAGAAAAATCAGAAACATTAGAATTTTAAGATAAGACAGTATCATGTTTCTTGGACTTCTTTGATCTTCTTCTTTTACGCTTCTTTTTATAAAATTGAGCATTTAGCAGTAAAGAATCGTCAATAATTGAATCAGAAGAAGAAACTTTATCAAAGAAATCAGTCTTAGCATTTGACATTGAAGAACTAGCCTTGGAGTGAAAATTTTCAAAATTTCGCAAGTCTGGAGGAGGTTTGCGCTTCCCATTGGAGGCGCAAACTGAGCTTTGCACGTCCAACTGCATGCGCAAACTTTCAGTTTGCGTTTCCAACGTGGAACGCAAATGATCATTGTTTTTCAAAACTTTAGCATTCTCCTTTGAATCTTTTGAAAATCCAGAAAAAATTTTATCTTCAAAACTTGTTTTCATTATAAAAAGAAATAAATCGTTTTCTAAACAAGTTTGAAGATTTTGTTCTTCCAATCGATCTTCAAGATCAACAATTTTTTCTTCTAACACTAATGGGGGAATGTATTTCTTAGTATCATAAGACACCGGAGATACATTTTCCTTATCAGTGTTAGCAAAAATATCCACAAAATCTGTTGATAATGAAGATTTATTGGAAGATTTGATATTTAAAATATTTTGAAATTTTCTGGATTTCTTAGATTGATCAGGAAAATACTTTGCATTTTCAGAAGTGTAAACAAATGGCATTTTCATCCTCTTGTTTTTCATTCTTTTCACATTTTCTTCTTCCAAAATTTGTTTCTCAGTTGTCCAAAAGAATTTAAACCGAGGAGCATATTTTGCAAGAGTAAAGTAATCATATTCATATAAAGTAGGAACTTCATTTTTAGCATGATTTAAAAAATGCGGGTTTTCAAAACCAAGTCCCCACTTTTCTTTTATAGCTTCTTCACTCATTGGTTTATTCATGTAAATGGTTTTCTCAGACTGTTCTCTTTTATATAATTTCCTTTCTAAAACGATTATCTTATCAGAAAGGATTTTATTTGAAGAAGTCAGTTCAGTCAACGAATCACGATAAGTCTGATTTGAATTTTCTAACTCGACCAACTGCTTATTAAATTTCTCTTTTGTGTCAATTAAAATTGACTTTTCATCTTTTAAAGAAATTTGCAGTTTTTCGATGAAATCAAACTTTTCTTGATTTTTAAACTTTTCATAAACGAATTTTGAGCGCAAATCATGCAAAGCAGTGATAAAAACATTCATTTAAGATAAGAAGAAATTATAGTTAAACTTAGATATTACCTCAGAACCATCAGATGATGTATCCTCTTCCTCATCATCAGATTTGTCATCACCTATAAAGCACATAGCCGCAGTTTCCTCATTTTCAGCCTCGTTGTCCGAATGATCCAACCAGTATTCTTCTTCGGTCAACAGGATAGTTCCACTTTCCTTGTTTTCAGCTAGAGCCAACTTTTTTCGGTAAAAAGCAGCATCCTTTACCACTTTGACTCTGCAATCCTTAACCATATGTCCAGGATTCCCACAGTTAAAACAATTCATCACCTTTTTGTCATCCTTCTTCTGTTCAACCACCTTAGCTGGTTCATACTTTGGAGTGTTTGTCTTTGAAGGAGCACCAGGTTCTATCCTTTTAGAACCAGAAGTAAACCGCAAGTTGTTTGAACCAAATTTGTGCTTGAATCTCTTCTGATAATGCTGAGTCAAAAGTATCATGGCCTTTTCGAGTGCTTCGCCATCATCATCTGTTGATCCATCATAAGCTGATTCAGTCAAAGCTTGCTCAGCCAGTTGGCTAGCTAAAAGAGCAATGGGATCTACTGACAGAGGCTTGTTCTTCTTATCCATTTTCGCTTTCTTCTCCATTACCATAGATTCATCTGACATCAAGATTTCGTATAACTCCTGAATTGGCATAGTTGAGATTCTGACATCGTTTCTCATTCTGTGGCATGACTTGTTCCACTCAGGTTGTAAAGCGTTCAGAAACTTCAAGTTAGCCTCCAACTCAATCTTCTTAACTTTAATCTTGTATAAATCGTTGATGACAGCCCAAAATCGGTCAAATACACTCTTCAAGCTTTCTCCATCCTTAGCCTTGAACTTTTCAAAATTGTTCATATACCTAGTCTGACGCAACTGAGTTGACATTGCAGTACCAAGCATAATCTTTTCAAGTTGAGTCCACATCAGCATAGGATTCTGTTTGAAGCAAATCGATTCTGTTATAAATGGAGTTGGGAAGAGCAAGGATCAGATTTGATTTGGCCTCGCTATCAGCTTGATGTCGTAACATCTCATCAGCATCATATTCCCTTAAAGCTTTCTCAACAGAGGTAGCAACAGAAGTTACTGTAGCTGGAACAGCTTTCCTTGGTATTTCCATAGGACCCTGAGTCAGTGATTTCATCATGTTCTCCCTATTTGGTTGCCTTTCAATAAAGTTGATAAACCGATCCTGCCACTGTTCGAATTCATTCTCATTGATGAGAACTGGTGGACGAGTATCAGACCCCAAAGACATCATGAGGTCATTCTTGTAGATTTGTGCTTGTAGAGACATCTTGTGAAAAAATCAGAAAATTTAGAAAATTTTCTAAGTATAAGAGACGCGCAAACTAGAGGTTTGCATATGAAATGAGGAGCGCAAAGAAGGTTTTGCGTTTGCAGAAGGGAACACAAACTGAGTTTTGCGTTTGCTTAGTGAAACGCAAAATGAAGCTTTGTGTGAGTAGATTTCGCGGGTGAGAGACTTTGCGGGTGAGAGACTTTGCGGGTGATGCACGAAGAAGATCTTTTGCAATTGAACTTTGCGTATACGGAGTGAAACGCAAACTGATGGTTTGCGTTTTAAACTAGAGCCGAGAAACTAGAAGCTTTACGTTTCCAAAGTGAATCCCAAACCTAAAAAATTTACTAACACACGAGTTAGACCACAAAGAATATTACGCAAAACATAAGAATGAAGCGCAAAGTAACATGAATGAGATGCAAAGACTATGAATGACACGCAAACTTCATAAACACTACCAATTCACGCAAAGACTATGAATGATACGCAAAGACTATGAATGACACACAAAGACTATGAATGACACGCAAACTTCATAAACACTACTAATTCACGCAAGATCAACTACAACTTTGAAAATTAACCAAGAAAAGCACACACTGAACTTCGAAAACTTCTTTCTAACAAATTTTATCAAACAATTTCGATTGAAAAACACTAAATCAACACTTTCGAAAAAGAACAGAACGAGAATACAAGTTTTCAGAAAAACACTAAGACTCCAAATTAACAATCTAAACAAGATTTTTATGCAAAAATACAAGAAGCAACAATGATCGATTATCAAAATCGAGACTAATGAACCCAAAAATCAATACAATTCGACCACAAACAGATCCAAATTTTATGAGAAATCAAGAAAACGAGATTTTCTTGAAAAATTCAAGAAAATCAATCAAATTTTCGATTTCAATCACAAATTCAGATACAGAAAAAACAATCTCTCAATTCTCTCAAGATTCAGACAGCTCTGATACCAATTGAGAGTCCAAGAATCTCTAAATCTTTAGAGAGAGAAAGTAGAGAGAGAAAGTAACAAGGAAGCGCAAAGTGTAATCTGATTAAAGTGAGTGCAAAAGTTACAAAACAAAGGCTCTAAGGGGACTTAAATACCCCTAGCCTTTACAATATAGAAATGAACATTAAGAACAGTATAGGCTAGAAAATAAATACAATGATTACTATAAAAACAGATCTAACAATATTACTCATGAAATGTTTTCAAAAATTGTTAAGTATGGTTACGACTGCTAGGTGGTTTATACTGCCAGTGTAAAGTTACTACTGCTTGACTTATTTAATACTGCTAATCAGGGTTACTACTGATGGTCTGTGTTAATACTGCTAGTCTGTGTTAGTACTGCCAGTATGTGTTACTACTGCTAATATGAGTTAATACTGCGAGTTAGTTAATACTACTAGTGTACTTACTACTGCTTCAAAGAATTACTACTGCGGGGGTCAGTTACTACTGCCAATATAAATTAGTACTGCTCTTAACTGTTTTATTGGTTGTATAAATACCCCCTTAGTCCGCCAAAAATCAAAACGTCTCTTTGAATTTCTTGCACTTATTTATCTTCTTTCTCTCTCGCTCTCGCTAACGTTCTTGCTCTTCAAGCTCTTAACCCTAGTTCGCAGTCGAATCTCTCTCAAATGGCAGGTCTTGTATTTGTTGATGACCACAATGAGTTGGCAATGCTGAATAAGCCCAACCAAACCGAAGGATTTCATCAGATTGTGGACTTCCTAAAATCCACACATATCGCCCACGCTTTAACGGTCAATCCTACAATCTATGTGGAGCATCAAAGACAGTTCTGGGCAAATGCCACCATCCATAATGAAGAGGGTACTCAGGTTATCAAGTCAAGGGTTTGTGATAAACCCCTGACCATCTCGGAGGAGACCATTCGCATTCATCTACTTTTAGATGATGGCTCAGGTATAACATCTCTACCCAAGGAAGATCTTTTTGAAAATGTAAGCAGAATGGGATATGGAGGTCCCACTGAGGTATATAAGTTCTTCAAGAACAAATTTTCTCCTCAGTGGAGATTTTTTGTTCATACCCTCCAACACTGCATTTCAAAGAAAACAACTGGCTAAAGTGAGTTCCGTAGTACCATTGCTTATGTTATGGTATGCTTAGCAACCTCCAGGAAGTTCAATTTTTCGCAAATGATCTTAAATGACTTACTGTCAAACCTGGATACCAAAACAAAATCTTTTTATAAGTATCCCAGGTTTGTGCAAGCTATACTGAATAAGGAATTGACGGATTTACCTCATTTTAATGAGGTATATGTACCAAAGGTCCCAAAAGGAAAGGTGTTTTCTAATATGAGGAGGACTAGTAAGGACTCCTCAGGTATTGACACACCATTGTTCTCTATAATGATGGGTGTGTCTCCTTCCCATGGTGAGGCATCAGTGTCAAAGCCCTCATCTGACAACCAAACTGATGACCTACCAACACCACTCATTTCTATTACCATCCCTCAGTCCCTTCTTAAAAAGCCAACTTCACCCATCACCAAAATATATATAAGGAAAAAGGTAAAGAAGGTTCCTTCCCTTCTTGTACCTTCACCCCCACAGCCTTCAAGCCCTCTAATTGAGCATTCTCCATTAGAGAATATCGATAGGGAAACCACAGGGGTGTCTCCCAACCCCAAGAAGGTGCTCACTAAGGAGCAGGTTGAGCATATGGGCTGTAAGGCTCACACTACTGACTTTGCACAAAGTGCAGGGCAGGATAGTGTGAACATATCTAAGACGTTCTCCATGGCAACTTTGGTTGAGAAATCATCCAGAGGTCCCCGGTGCCAAGAAACCAAGGGGGTAGAAGGTGCCTCTGCTAGGCAGAGGACCCCTACTAAAAGTTCCAGTGATCCTCCAAGGGTGGTAAACACACCTAAAGGTGGTGAGGATAGATATACCTATGATGAATTGATGGAAACGTTGGCAAATTTAAATAAGGATGTCCTATCTCAGGGCAAACTCATAGAGGAGATGCAACAGATAATCCTCTCCCAACAAGTACAGATCAGCAACCTCAAGAAATTGGTTCTAAAGCAAGTGCAAAAGAAGAAAAGAACCAAGTTTATACTATAGAAGAGGAGCATCCCTCATGATGCTTCCAAAAAGGGGGAGAATAAGGGGGAATCAAGAACTGGATCTGAAAAGCAAAGACCTGATGGGATGAAGTCTACTTTTGAGGGGGAGAAGGGCAAAGAAGCAGAAACTAGTAAAGAAGTAGAAACAGAGCCAACAGTAGAAACGTTCAAGAAAGCAACATCAATTGGCTTAGCAGCAGTAACAGAGGCAGCAGCAGTAACAGGGCTTTCTGTTGAAGAAATAGAGATAGCAGAAACCCTTCTAAAGGCCAAAACAGACACTCCCAAAGACAATCAAAAGGCCAAGGGAGTGGAAATCAAAGAGGGAGGCCCTGAGCTAAAAAGGAAAGAAATCAGTGAGGCTGAACTGGAGAGGAAAGGAAAGGCAAAGGTGGATGAATCTGCAAAGCCACCAAAGAAGCTAAAACAGATTGAACTAGATGAGGAACTGGCTAAGAAGCTGCAGGCTGAGCTACAACAAGAAGAAGAAACTCAGAAGGCCAAAGATAGGCAGATTGCTCTAGATCTGTCCACTAAGCTGAATGAGGAATATCAAAAGAGCTTGAAAGCTGCAGCTAAGGCCAAGAAAAGTACAGTGAAAGCATCCAAGCACAGACTGCCAGCAAAGATTCAGAAAAGACAACCTTCTAAGACCTATTTGGCCAATCAAGAAAGGAGAAAAATGATAAACTTTCTGAAAGGCTCAATTGGTGTAAAAGAAGAGATGTTTGCTAACATGACATACAACAGAGTTGAAGAGCTATATAAAAGGGAAATGGCAAAGCTTCAAGGGGACTTCACTCAAAGGGTTGAGTTTGAAAGACAAATAAAAGAGAGACATGATCTCAATATCCAACAACCCTTCCCTGAGAGTAAGGAAACCACTCCTTCAAAAGAAAAGGCTGAAGAAAAGAAGGAAGAACATGTTGCTGTGGAAGTCAAATCTGCCAAGAGAGTGAAAACTATAGCTTCCAAGAAACTGTCTAAGAAGCCAAGGGTTGTAGAAGGTGAGAAAGATACAAAACCAGCTATTACAGGTCAAGCTGAGCAATCAAGTCAAAGTGCACAACAACCAAGTCAATCTAATGTGCATTTTGAACTTTACATGACTTTAACAAATAATGATCCAGTGAAGGCAGATCCCATTTCAGTCCAAGCCCCTGAAATCATCCACTGGGATATTCTTGAAGATCAAGGCAAAGAATATTTCAGAATCAATAGAATGGCTGATCATTTTGAAGTATATTCTACTTGGGGGAAGATAGTTAGATGTTGTTCAAGGTCAGACTTGGAAGAAATGTTTAAAGTGGGAATGAATCTGTATGGGGATGTGCTGAAGACTCCAGGGATGAACATCAAGAAACTAGCAATGGAGTATTTATGCATGATGTTCAGTCCAGATCTTGTCAAGCATGTCATCAAAGATGTCTTCAAGTCTGTGGACAACTGGATGCTTATTGAAAGGTGTAGGGTGTATATATTGACCATAGATAAAAGCTTTCATGAATATTATCTGGTGGATAAGATATATGACCATAGACTAGCCAAGCTACAGGGGATGCTGAAAGCCAAACTAATCTGTCCTCAAGGCTCAGAAATGGCAAGGATTGTGGTTAGCAGGATAATCAATTAAAGCTTGGGTTTGGATCCTAATCTAGGGGTGTAAACTTAGGTTTTGAAAGCATCATGAAGACCAGTTTTTGAAGAACTTAACTTCTCAATTTGAAAAGTTAAGTTAGGGGGAGATTGTTGGGTCTGAAATGTGCTAAGGATGGTTAATACTGCTAGACATGACTATTACTACTGCCTGAGGAAGTTAGTACTGCCAGCTCACAATTATTACTGCTTGAAGGAGTTAATACTGCTGATATTAATACTGCTGAGACAAAATTAATACTGCTAGTTCAGAATTAATAATGTTCATGAGGATAATGCTGCTTATGAGATGAAGACTCCGTATGGGAATGAAGACAACTGTATAGATTGAAGCTAAAGTAAAAGAGATAATTATGGACTGAAGATCAATTTTATTTTGATAATTATCTTGTAATCAGTCTTGTATATATAGTATAGAAGTATTTGATAGATTATTTTCAATATGTTTTGTTAGAGATAATTAACCTCAAGATAGATAGAATCCTTTCTATAGAGAAGTATAGAACGTCTGTTGAGCCTGTTCAACAGATTGAGGTTTTGTGTGTAATCATCAAGTTGAATCAATATAAACTTGTGATTTGAGTTTTATATACTGTTTCATTGATTGTTAGTGTTAAAGTGTTTTTCCGCAACTTCTTTAGCATTGATTCTGAGTGTGTGTGAATTAAATTCTTGTTTGAGTTACGATCCTGACACAACAACCTTTCCTCTTTGCATGAGTACGCACCCAAGGCCCATTTTGGATGCATCGCTGTAAACTAAAAATCTTCCGATCTTTCTAGCAAGGATAAGATCGGAGCTTCACATAACTTCTTTTGTAACGTCCGAAAAGCTTTCTCTTGAGATTTGGTCCACACGAACTTCACATTTTTCTTGGTCAAAGCCGTCAACGAAGAAGCAATCTTGGAGAAATCCTGAATGAATGTTCAGTAATAACCTGCCAATCCCAAAAAGTTTCGGATCTCGGATGGACTCTTAGGAGGTTCCCAATTCACCATGGCTTCTATCTTTGCGGGATCCACCTTCACACCATCTTTAGAGACTACATGCCCCAAGAACTGCACTTCCTTCAACCAAAATTCACACTTGGAGAATTTTGAATAAAGTTTCTCCTTAGTCAAGACTTCCAACACATCACGAAGGTGATGTACATGATAGGATTCATCCTTGGAGTAAATCAGGATATCATCAATGAACACGATGACCGACTTGTCAAGAAACGGTCAGCACAGGCGGTTCATTAAGTCCATGAACACCGTCAGGGCGTTCGTTAGACCGAAAGGCATCACCAAGAATTCGTAGTGCCCATAGCGCGTCCTAAATGCGGTCTTTGGAATGTCGCCTTCCTTGAATTTTACTTGATGGTAGATCGAACGCAGGTAGATCTTTGAGAAACATCCTGCTCCTTGAAGTTGGTCAAATAAATCATCGATCCTAGGGAGTGGATACTTGTTCTTCACGATCACCTTATTCAACTCCCTATAATCTATGCACATCCGCATAGTGCCATCCTTCTTCTTCACGAACATGACGGGTGCTCCCCATGGCGATGAGCTTGGTCTCACGAATCCCTTCTCAAGAAGGTCTTGTAGTTGTCCCATCATCTCTTTCATTTCAGACGGGGACAAACGATATGGAACTCTAGCTATCGGAGCCGCTCCCGGTGCTAAGTCAATCTTGAACTACACTTGGCGATCAGTTGGTAATCCAGGCAAGTCGTTCGGGAATACATCAGGGAATTCATTCACCACTTTCACATCTTTAAGCCTTTTCTTCTCGAGTTTGGCATCTATAACGTACGCCAAAAAGGATGAGCATCCTTTTGATAAACACTTCTGTGCCTTCGCCATACTGATAATCGCCACCTCGCCCTTCCGCCTTTCGCCGTACACGGTCACCGACTCGTCATCCGAAATTGGAATTTAAATCAACTTATTTGCACAAAGAATCTTGGCATGGTTATCCGCTAACCAATCCATCCCAATGGCCACATCAAATCCTCCGATGACCATCGACATTAAATCAACCGGGAATTCCTTCCCTTCGATTTCCAACTTTCAACCTCTATGGACGTCTTGAACCACCACTTGATCACCATCTGCTAACTCTACCACTAAGGGATCCTCTAAACTACTAGTGGGCATGGATAACTTTTGACAAAAGGAACTCGACACAAACAAAAAACTCGCGCCCGAATCAAATAATATGCGTGTAGGTACGTAGTTTAGGAGAAACGTACCTAACACTACATCCATCAAAGCTTTTGCTTCCTCGGTCGTTATCTCAAAGGCTCTCCCCGTTGCTCTTGGAGGATCCACCTTCTTTCTCCCGCTACTCCCCGTCTTCATTTTCGGGCACTCGCTACTAATATGACCTGGCTCTTTGCAACCAAAGAAAATTTGTCCTCTAATCGGACAATCTATGTAATTGTGGCCAGGCTTGCCACACTTGAAACAGGGTTCAGACCCCGAGTTACAAGGACCGAAATGTTTACTCCGGCACTTGGAGCACCATGGGACCTCACGTCTTAGACTGGTGCCCCGAAGATTATTGTTGAATGGTCTCGGTTTCTTGGAGGGTACAGAACTCCCCTCCCATCTTCGTTTCTTGACTACTCTGCTTCTCTCCGCCTTGTTTGAACCATAGGAATCTTCCATCAAATGTGCTTCTTCAATTGCCTCTCGAAGAGTTGAGGCCTTAGACACCCGCATAATATTCATCATTTCAGTTGGCAACCCCTTGATGTAGGCCTTGATCTTATCTCTTTCAGTGGGGACCAGATGTCCCACCAAGCCCAGCTTGTCCATGAACAATTTGTTGTTATCCTTCACTGATAGATTCCCTACGGAACTCGTCAATGATCCGTTCCATGGCTCGCTCGTTACAAAATTCCTCCATCACTTTCTTCTTGAAGGTTGCCCAACTCAGTTTAGTCAATACTGTGGCCTCTATAGAAGTGGAGTAAACATTCCACCATGTGAGGGCCGCCCCTCTGAGCAACTGAGAACCAAATATCGCTTTCTGACTGTTAGGATCAAGCGCTTACCACTACGCCAAAAGCAATTGCTGATGGAGAAGGCGCAACTTTATTTCCATATAACGTAGCAGCCAGTGCCACATTTTGATTTAGGAAGATGCTGGTCAATGACCCAACAATCCCCCCCCCCCAGCATCTGCCAGCACTAACAAAATCTTCGCTAGAAGTCAATGGCTGCACAACATGCCTTTGGCATTTAAATGAACTCCATGAGATTCGAACCCGTGACCTGCTCTGATACCACATGTTAGGATCAACCACTTACCACTATGCCAAAAGCAATTGCTGATGGAGAAGGCGCAACTTTATTTCCATATAGCGTAGCAGCCAGCGCCACGTTTCGATTTAGGAAGATGTTGGTCAATGACCCAACACTGACTTTCACCACATTCACTCGATCGAAAAGCTAGCGTTCCATCTCCCGGATCCAATTCATACATGCAACCGGATCGTCTGAATCCTTGAATTCCGGTGGTCGGCAACCAAGGAAAGCCTTGAAGGTACAAGTTTTTGTCACTTGTCTCGTTTCCTGGGCTGCGGTCCCATCGGTGGGAATTTCATGTCCGGTACCCCCGAATCCCGCCACAAGAACATTCTCTGCAACCGTTTCGTGCCTACGATTGTTAGTATCTCGGTCTTCAAGGAGCTTTAAGAACATTTCCTGCTGTTGGGCCATCGCTCGTTCATAGATTGCATCATTCGATCCATCATTCTTGATTCCAGAGCTACTTCTTCCATTATCGGTTCAGATGTGGCTATGTTACGGCAGGTGTTGGTCCCGAAGGTGCTTAACAAGTTTGTAGAAGGGGGGGGTTGAATACAAACACAGAAATTAAAGTTTAATAAATTGTTTATTGATAAATCAAAATACAATTTACAAGTTTGTTGCGGAATAAGATTAAGACAGACTCAATCTAAACAAACTTAAGAAACACTAAGATGGTTGCACAAGAAATTCAGAGAATGGGGGATCTTTAGAGAGATAGAAAACAAGGGTTTCTACTTTGGAGTTCAAAGGATTGAGCACACCTTCAGATGAAGGAGTGAGCTTCCTATTTATACCCTATGCATTAAATGCATGGCAGGGTACTTTACACGTGGCATTCATAGATTGGCTTTGGTAGTCTCACTTTTGGAGACATGCTTTTGGCCACTTTATGAATAGTGTAGTTGACAGAGTTGGTGTACGATTTGTGGCAGGGACTTGTCCGTTCTGACACATCGTACTGGTTGTGCAAGGTAAGACAAAAGAAAACTTGAGGCATAAGCTTTGTGATCGTTGATCGCTGAGTATCTCTTCTTCCAGAGATAAAGAAGTTCAGCTATCGCTGAAGCTTTTCCTCAGGCTTCTTCGCGTAAGTAGATTTGTCTGGTCTTCGCTGATATCCGCATCAGGTCACTAGTAGACTTATCTATTGTTCAGTGGCTTCGTCTTTGATTCAGCTATGAACTATGTTGACGCGAGACTTGTCTTCAGGGATTACGTTAACTGTGTTACATAGGAAACTATCAGTGATAACTGAACAGACTCAGTTTGATCGCTGAAAGTGAAACACTAATACATATTAATGTTTACAGAAAGGTCATCAGCGATAACTGAACAGACTCAGTCTGATCGCTGATGATGAAACACTAATACATATAATAACGTAATTTTCACTAAGTATAAAAGAGGGTCGTTATCAAATCACTGAGAGAGTTTGGATCAACAATCTCCCCCTATTTGATAATGACAAAGTAACAAAAGAAAATTACTTTTTAATTCAAAATATAGGAATAAAAAGGACTCATAGAATGCATGTCCCAATTACTATTTTGAGGGATCTTTTACAGTACTGATAGGGTTAAGTACATCACTGCAATTTTCATTTAATTCAGGGATAGAATTACAAGATATGAAAATCATAAGTACAAGTGACTAACTAACTACTGTAAGTATAACTAACAGATTACAGAGAAGAAAACTAATCTATCAGCTATAAGAAGATTTGGGAGGATTGATCATATACTCAGGTATTTCTTCTCCTTTCTGTCTTCGTTCCAAAGATTCTTGACTGATAATTTCTTTAATTTTTTCAGCAGCAGGGAAGAAGTCACACCATAAGCATAAGAGATCCTTGAGATGATTCAGAGGACAGATAGGAATCTCAGAGATTCTTTGAAATCTGAGTTCCTCATCATCATCTCTGAAGAATATTCCATAAGGCTTGTCGATTACTTGACCAGCTTGGAAGGGACCACCAGGAGGCAGAGATAAGTCCAGAACTGAAAGATCAGGAGGAGGACCAAACAGTGCATCTCTTGAAAATTTGATAGAAGTTTCATTCCTGATGATGGCGACATCTTCAGAGGAGGAGGACCCAATTTTTCTCTTGAGTTTCAAAGATTTGGGAGGAAGAGGAGATGGCAGCTTTAGTACAGAAACGACTCTATTTATGAGGGCTTCAAGGAGTCCTTCAACGTAGCCTCTGTATGTAGATTTGGATTTCTTCAGCGCATCCCAGAACTCTAACCATTCCGTAAATCCGAAGCTTTCAAGTTTTGATACGTACATTGCTTTTTGGGTTCCATCCTCTCTGGTAATCTCCATGGTCACTGAGAGTTGATCTTTCTTCTTGCGACCAGAGATAGTCACGGCTGATATTGGAAGAAGATCAGAACGATAATCCATCTTTTGTTTGCACCATTCGATAGACTTATCGTTGATCTCTTGTTCTTTGAAGCGTTCCTCTTCAATTTCTTTCAGTAGTGCTGCTTGAACTTCCACAGGTTTGCTTTTCAGCTTTTTGTCCTTAACTTGAGAGGATTGAATCTTTAAAGCGAGTTGGGCATCTCGTTTGCATTCAGCGATCAGCTTCTCAGCTTTGGCAGATTCTTCTCTTTCAGCGTCAGTGAGGAAGTCGAGCTCTGTGGATATTTGAAGAGGGATTTTCAGCCGTTGACTTTCTAGTTGAGCGATCATTTCAACTCTTTTCTTCACCACTTCCTCTGACCAATGAGATGGTCGAGAGGGCCTTCCTGGATGGATCAGGGAATCTTCTTCTTCTTCATCAATCTCAGTGATAGAGATTGGGATTATTTCTTCAGCGATAGTCGTTGGTATTATTTGTAGTTCAGAACCCTTAAGCAGGGGTGAGAACTGTCTGGTTAGAAAAAGAAGGAAAGAAGGGATAAGTGTATTTTTAGAACGAGAGAGATAAAGGCTAGAAAGACATAGGGGTTTGGAAAGAGTAGAAAAGTGGTACAATTGAAAGACATACCTGAGAAGGATGCTCCCCCTCAGATTGTGATCCAGTCCTCAAGCATTCTTCAGCGATCGGTTGCTTGTCTTTGCTTTGCGAAGGAACACTTGAAGATGTATCACCTCTCACCCCTGTTTTGACAACCTCTTGCGAAGTTGTCCCTGATACGACGTTCGGCTTAGAGAACCACATAGATTGGTCTTCATCGTCGTCGTCGTCATCGGAGGGCTGATCCTTTTCTTGATCATCAAGATCTAGATCATCTTCCTCTTCATCGTCTTCTTCTTCATCCTCTTCAAAGAGAATGGAGTGAATCGATGAGGATTCTTTTGCCTTCTCCCCCTCAGATTGAGAGGGAGGTTCCTTAGCTTCCCCAGCAGCAATAGAGGTTTCTTCAGTTTTCTCCCCCACTTTGTCATTATCAGCGGTAGGGGATTGTTCAGCTGCTGGAGTAGCTGTTGAAGCTTTTAGCACTTGAACGTCAGCCTCCAGACGCTTAACTCGGTCTTCAACCGCAGGTATGTCGCATGTGGCATCATGAATGAATTCCACAGCGATGTTGAGGTTGGTACGATCATCTTCAGTGAAGGAGGGAGGCAGCGCTGGAGCTGGTTCATTCACTTTCTGTAGAACTTGCTGAAGAAGGGACGTGCAGAGGTCAACCTTGGAAGAGAGACCCTGAACTTCAGCTGTAAGAGACTCAAATCGTCCTTGAAAGAGTCGAGAGGACTCTCTGAGTTGGACGACTTGTTCTTCAAGAGCTGAAAGTTGAGAGTTCTCAGCTTTCGATGAGCAAGTGGCGGTCAACTTCTTCAGCTCCTCACCAGCCTGATTGACGGCGTTGGTGGTTTCATTGATGGTGTTGGTGAGAGCATCCACCTTTTCTCCTAGACTGTTGACATGCGTGTCAACAGTCGCCAAGCTAGGACCTGAAAATAATGTTAGTTCAGATAAGGGCTTATTTGGAGAGGGGGGTAGAGAAGTGTTTAGGAGTATAGGTGTACCTGACGTATCAAACATTTTGTAGAACTGCATAGATTCCTCAAAAGTTTGATGCTCAGGTCCTATAGGGAAAGAAGAGGTGGCAGGTTCAGAGACCAAATGAGGAGAGAAGGGAAGAGTTTTGGGGATAGAAGTAGGGATGGGGTTAATCTCAGGGAATGAGATAGTAGGTGGGGTTACTGATGATGTGACAGCGAGTGAGATCGCTGACACGGCAGTATGAGTGACTGCTGAAGTTGTGGAGGAAAGACCCACAAAAGCATCTAAGGTAGCTTGTTGAGAAGCTCCCTCAGGTATAGTACTAGAAGGTGTACTTTCCTTAGTCTTTTTGGCCTTTTTGGAAGGACCAATTGGACTAGCTGATGGTCTTTTAGAAGTAGTGGTAGCGACAGGGATAGCAGACGAAGGAACCGTCTGCGTGGTCGCTGAATGTGAAGAAGAATGGAGAGAGAGACGAGAGCGAAGGAGAGAGATACTTACCTCGTCGGCGAGTGGCTTGACCTCCAGTGATCGTTGACCAACCCTGGCAAAAGTGCCATCATCTTTGGTAGGATAGGTGTTGGGATAGAGGAACTTGATGTACGTACATATGAAACGTACGTACGAGATCTTGGGATCTCGTTCAGGCTTCTCTAATCTCGACCTCAGATCTTCAAAGATGGCTGTGGCGTAGTCAAAGTTTTGACCAGCGATAACGGAGTATGCCATCTGCAGTTGTGTTTTGCTGGCTTGATCCAGCGAACCACTCTTCCCACTCATGCACTGAATTATGTGCGAGAAGATAAAGTTCAGTTGTGATGGCATCTGAGCTTTAAGAATCTTGGTGAGCTTCTTGTTAGGAATAGACGATCTTGGTTTGTTTTCCCAACAATAGCCCATTGCGTCCAGGAAGAATA
This sequence comes from Arctium minus, assembly GCA_954870635.1. Classification (NCBI taxonomy): domain Eukaryota; kingdom Viridiplantae; phylum Streptophyta; class Magnoliopsida; order Asterales; family Asteraceae; genus Arctium; species Arctium minus. The sequence goes on along the minus strand of OX941080.1, from coordinate 34,790,657 downwards.
TCAGCTCATCATCAGTGGGGAGTGCGTCGAATCCACTCTTTGGTTTGTCAGGGAATCGTAAAGATTTCCTGAGGCTAAGAGCGGTCATGCTCCCTGGCCCTAATTCCGTGCTGAACGAGATAGCAGGGACTCGTTCGCCTTTCCTGTTTGTAAGTTCAGTTGCATCAGCAGTGAACCAGAACTGCTGAAGTAGAGTCTTGGAGGGCTTAGGATCCACAGTGATCGCGTAAGCTATGCAGGACTGCTTGAGGAAATTAGCAGCTTCCACCAGATGTGGGTATTTGTCAGCTTTGAAGTCGAGTCTGGCCAAATGATTACATTTAGTAATCTCAACTTCAGTGAGAGCGAATCGTACATGCTTGGAAGCAACGATTGAAGACTGTGTCATTTCTGTTATGGAAAGAGGCATAATAGAAGAAATGATTTAGATTAAAAATAATATGATTACCAGTTTCCATAGAAGAAGGGAAACTGGAAAATTATCAAGTTATTTTTAAGAGAAAAAAATAGTGTTCTGGGTAGAAAGAATGAAGAACACTTTAAAACCAAAAGGTTTTTATTTAAAAACATAAAATCAGAAGGAATGATCTTTAGTTTTAAAAAACATTTTATAAAATCCATGGAAAGCGATTAGGATTTTAAAAGAATAAAAAGCATATGAACAAAGCATATAAACATGAAATAAACCTGTGTATCTTGAAGAAAAAGAGTTGCAGATTCAATATTCAGGATTTACTTGCTTGAGTGTTCTTGAGAGAATGTTTCTTGCTTTGAAGGTTTTGAAAGCGTAAACCGTATAAAGGAGAGAAGAATTCCTTTTATACGAAGAGAGAGAAGAGAGATAAGAGAGAGAATGAAGCGGGAAAAGAAATCATCATGACATTGACACGTTCCACGAAGTTGATTGGATAGGAGGGCAACGGACGAACGTGTCAGAAAAGGCATGTCGTGGATTGTCGGTTCAAATGACGTCATAGAGGAGAGAGACTGTTCATTTGTCCGTTCAAATGATCACTGAAGAAAAGTCAGTGATAGATTTTCCTTTTTAAAAGTATCCCTGATTGTAAAGATAGGGATTGATTTTCCTTTTAAAAGATCACTGATTGGAAATATCAGTGATTAATGTATTTTTCAAAAAAAACTTTTAATCATTTGAAGAAAGTTCAGTGATTAAAGTTTATATTTTGAAGAAAAACATCTTTGAGAGAGAGAGAGAACATACCTGAGAGTCAGAATGTTTATCAGAGAGAATGATGAGGGGAACTTTTGATTACTGACACAATACATGAACACTGAAGAATTATTCTTCGAGGTTCAGCATTCCAAGCTCACTGATGAGAAAGTTGAACCTTGTCTCATCAAGAGGTTTGGTGAAAATATCAGCAAGCTGAAAGTCAGTAGGGATAAAGTGAAGTTCAATATCACCATTCATCACATGATCTCTGATAAAATGATATCTGATCTCTATGTGTTTTGTCTTTGAATGTAGCACTGGATTATTTGCTATAGCGATAGCACTAGTGCTGTCGCAATAGATAGGAATCTTTGACAGCTGAAGGTCATAATCTAATAGTTGATTTCTCATCCATAGGATTTGTGAACAACAGCTTCCAGCGGCTACGTATTCAGCTTCAGCTGTGGAAGTGGACACAGAATTTTGCTTCTTGCTTGTCCAGCTTACTAGCTTTCCTCCCAAGAGTTGACATCCACCAGTGGTACTTTTTCTGTCAAGTTTACAGCCTGCAAAATCACTATCAGAATAACCAGTTAGATCGAACCCTGAGTCTTTGGGATACCAAAGACCGAGGTTAGGAGTTCCTTTCAGATATCTGAAAATTCGCTTTACAGCGATCAGATGGGATTCCTTGGGTTCAGATTGATAGCGTGCACATAAACAAGTAGAGTACATGATGTCAGGTCGGCTTGCTGTAAGATACAACAATGAGCCTATCATTCCTCTATAGGCAGTGACATTAACAGGTTTTCCAGATGGATCCTTGTTAAGTGTCAGTGGTGGTGCCATAGGAGTTTTCATCGCTGAAGTTTGTGTTAAATCAAACTTCTTCAGCATGTCTTTAACATACTTACCTTGGCAGATAAAAGTACCTTTGTCAGATTGTTTAATCTGAAGACCAAGAAAATATGTCAGCTCACCCATCATACTCATTTTATATTCTTTCTTCATTCTTTCAGCGAAGCGAGTACATAGAGATGGGTTAGTAGAACCAAATATGATGTCATCGACATATATTTGTACAAGAATAATATGACCTTTTATCTTCCTGAAAAATAACGTATTATCAATCTTGCCACGTTCAAAATTTTCAGAGATAAGAAAAGATGAGAGAGTGTCATACCAAGCACGAGGGGCTTGTTTTAAACCATAGAGAGCCTTATCCAATTTATAAACATAATTTGGATGCTTAGGGTCATAGAACCCTGGTGGTTGTTCTACATAAACTTCTTCATTCAGTTTTCCATTCAGAAAAGCTGATTTTACGTCCATTTGATAAACGATGAAGTCTTTATAGACTGCATAAGCTAAGAATAGTCGAATTGCTTCGAGCCTGGCCACAGGGGCAAAGGTTTCATCATAGTCTATGCCTTCCTCTTGTCTGTATCCCTGAGCAACAAGTCGAGCCTTGTTGCGGGTTACAATTCCATGTTCATCTAACTTGTTTCTAAACACCCATTTGGTGCCTATTACAGTTTTATCAGATGGTCTAGGAACGAGATTCCAAACTTTGTTTCGAGAGAATTCAGTCAGCTCTTCTTGCATAGCGCTGACCCAGTTTGGATCTCTGAGGGCATCATCAGTCTTCTTTGGTTCAATTAAGGAGAGAAAGTTTACAAAGAGACAGATATTACCTGAGCTTCGTCGTGTCTGAATACCTGCATCTGGATTACCAAGAATTTGATCTATGGGGTGATCTCTGGTCCATCGCTGAGCAGGAGCAAGATTGCTTATTTCAGCGATAGGATCAACAATAGGAGCAGTCGCTGATGAAGATGCTTGAGGTTCATCAGCTAGTAATTGTTGAACATTAGATACACCAATGCTTTCAGAAGGGTTTTCAGACGTAGATGGATTTGATGGTAGAAGTGTGTTTAGAGGTTCAGCTGAAATCCATGAGTTGGATTCAGCGGTGGGAGGTATGATACTTGGTTCTTCATCAGCAGCTGGAGTTTCAGTGTGCTGTTGGTTTGAGAAGAAAGGTTCAGTTCCTTTATAGTGAGAGATCATCCAAGTATTCAGTTCTTCATTGTCAGCGATTGGTTTAGAGTTCGCTGAGCGCGTTTCATCAAACGTGACATGAATGGTTTCTTCTACGGTTTGTCTTCTTTTGTTGAAAACTCTGTAGGCTTTTGAGATGGAGGAATATCCTAAAAATATTCCATCATCGGCTTTTGGGTCGAACTTTCCAAGTTGATCTTTGTTGTTTAAGATAAAGCACTGACAACCAAAGATATGAAGAAAGCTGATAGAAGGCTTCCTTCCAAGAAAGAGTTCATAAGCTGTCTTCCCAAATCGCTTTATTATCAGCGATCTGTTTTGAGTAAAACATGCAGTGTTTACAGCTTCTGCCCAAAATTGAGTAGGGAGGTGAGAATCGCTGAGCATTGATCTAGCAGCTTCTATGATCGTTCTGTTTCTTCTTTCAGCGACTCCATTTTGCTGAGGTGTTCTTACTGAAGAGAAGTTGTGAGAGATTCCCTTGTTCTCAAAGAAATTGTTCAGGGAACTATTTTTGAATTCAGTTCCATGATCACTCCTTATTGATCGAACAGTAAGATTATTCAGCACTTCCATCTTTTTGACAAAAGATATTAGTTCTTCTGGAGTATCATTCTTGCAGCGAAGAAAAATAACCCAGGTGTAGCGAGAATATTCATCTACAATGACAAGCGTATATTTCTTTCCAGCTATTGATTGGATATTGACAGGGCCAAATAGATCCATATGCAAGAGCTGAAGAGGACTTGTTACTGAGGAAACTTGTTTCGACTTGAAACTAGCTCTTGTTTGTTTTCCTTTTTCACATGCTGAGCAGAGAGATTCTTTAGCATATGAGTGCTGAGGAAGACCAGAAACCAGTTCCTTAGATGAGAGAGAATTCAGGGTTTTGAAGTTTAGATGAGAGAGCCTTTTATGCCATAGCCAGTTGACATCAGAAGAGGCCTTAGAGAGAAAACATAAGTTATCAGTGATAGTAGAGTCCATATCTATTACATAGACATTTTCTCTTCTATAACCACTGAGAGCAAGTTTTCCTTTTTCATCTACCACTGAACATGCTTTCTTAGAAAAGCGAACTTCGTAGTCTTTGTCACATAGCTGACTGATGCTTAGAAGATTGTGCTTCAGTCCATCTACATAAGCGACTCTTCGAAAGGTAGTTGTCCCATTGCTGAGGACACCAAACCCTCGGGTAAATCCTTTTCCATTTCCACCAAAGGTCACAGAGGGACCTTTCTCTTCCTTGTATTCAGTGAGCAGGTCTTTTTGTCCAGTCATATGACGAGAACATCCGCTATCGAGATACCAGATGCCCTTTGATCCCTGCATACATAAGGAAGATTAAGCTTTGTTTGGTACCCACTTTTCAATGGGTCCTTCAGAGTTAGTGGATAAGGAAGATTCAGCTTCAGTGGTAATCTTCACTTTGGTTAATTTCTTAACCTTAGTGGTATTTTTCTTCACTTTGGCTGTTTTATCAGCTTCGGTGGTATTTGGACACTTGCTCGCAATATGGTCAGTGAATCCACAGTGATAACATTTTCTATATCTGATGGTGGATTTATAACCAAAAGGTTTTGAAAACTTAAGATGAGCAGGTCCAGCTCCAAGAATGCCTTTAGCACGAGATCTGGGAGGAATTTTTATTTCTTCAGATTTCACGGGCTTTAGATCAACCTTCAGCTTTGGAGGACAGATATCAAAGATTTCTGTCACTGAGCTAAAAGGTTTATCCACTGAAGGTTTGGAAGGAACTTTCAGTTTGGTTTTCTTGGAAGCCTTCTGAGGAGGGAGAATAGACTTTCCTTTATCTGCAGGCTTAGATCTTGCAGATATCTCCTCAGGGATGGAATTAGAAGAAGAACAGGGATAGAATTGATTATAAGAAGTGTCAAAGAAAGATGTGACGAAAGTTCCAAACTTAAGCGAGGAACTTTCTTCTTTAGGATCATCCTGTGGTGTCCAAAAACCAAGACCAGTTTTATCACTTTCAGGAGTTTGAGCATTTATTATCTCAGAGATCTTTGTTGATGATTTGCACCATTTTTCAACATGAGCCTTTTCTGCTTTTAGAGCAGCGATGGCTTGTTCGCGTTCAATGCTGATGATTTCATTTATAATGACTTGATCTTTTAGCTTTTCTTCTAAAAGATTTAGTTCACTGATCTTTTCATGACATTTCTCTAGCTCTTGTGTTAAATAAACATTTTTATTTTCAGCTTGAGTTTTGTCGTTTAGAGCATTATAAAGGTCAATCGTCAGCACATCAACAGCGCGACTTCTCTCAGCTTCAGGCAGAGAGGGATTTGTAGAGATGGATACCTGAGATGATATGTAGCTCATAGAAGGTTCAGATGGTTCTTCTACTTCTTCTTTAATCTCAGCCATGAGGCAAAGATTAGCGACTTCTTCTTCATCAGAAGATGATTCTTCTGATTCAGCCCAGTCATGTTCTTCAGCGATGAGACCTTTACCTTTTTGCTGAAAGCTTTTCAGCTTTTGATATTTGTTTTTCAGCTTATGGTATTTGTCATCACTGGATCTTCTTGAGGTAGAAGGTTTGAAGACCTTTTTAGACCTGCACTCACTAGCAAAATGTCCAATTTTTTCGCAGTTATAGCAAGTGGCTGTAGCCTTATCAACCGGAGTTGATTTTGGCTTTTCAGTAAGAGAGAGAGGTTTACTTCTTCGGAAGTTACTCTTTCTTGCAAATCTCTTAAAAGAGTTTGTCAAGAGTGCTAAGGACTCATTAAACTCTGAAAGATCAGGGTCTGATAAATCCTCAGATTCAGAATCTAACTCAGTGATGGTTAGAGTAGATCGCTGAGATGGAATTATCTCTGATGAGACTAAAGCAACAGCAGTGCTTTTGGAGTCTTTAGAATCTTTTACAAGATTCTTCTTCAGGAGATTAGATTGCTCATAGTTGAGCAATATTCCATACAGAGTGCTTAGAGAGAGAGTATGTAAGTCCTTTGTCAGCTTAAGACATATTGAATAACTGTCCCAGCTTTCAGGAAGACTTTCCAAGAATTTTGTTAGGACCTCAGAATTAGAATAGGTCCTTCCAACAGTTCTTAGGTCAATGATCAGGCAGTTAAACCGCTGATGAATGTCAGAAAGAGATTCATTCTTACCAGCGATAAAACTTTCATACTGTCTTACCAAGTTAATCTTTCGGGTCTCTTGGATTTCAGTGGTGCCCTCATATTGAACACATATGGTTTCCCACATTTCTTTAGAAGTTTTTAGATGCATGATGGAATGGAAAACTTCATCAGGCAGAGCCATTGATATAATGGTCTTTGCTCTTGCATCTATGCCTACCTTCTTTTTATCTTCATCACTCCACTGTCTTATTTCCTTAACGACATATCGTTCAGGGACAGCTTCAGTGGTGGCAGTAGCAGGAACAGCAGCTATAATTCTAACAGGTTCATAGGGTCCGTTTTCTATATATTCAGGTATAGTAGGATCCGCACCTTCAAGAAATAGCATCATTCGATTTTTCCATAGAGAAAAGTTATCTCTGCTAAATCGAGGAGGTTTAGAAAGTGAACCATTATCATAGTAGTTTGTGTTCGTGTTTAGTGCCATTTTAGAATAGCAAGGAAGAGTATACAGCAAGATCTTGTTTATTAGATTAAACAAACCGCTCTGATACCACTTGTTGGTCCCGAAGGTGCTTAACAAGTTTGTAGAAGGGGGGGGTTGAATACAAACACAGAAATTAAAGTTTAATAAATTGTTTATTGATAAATCAAAATACAATTTACAAGTTTGTTGCGGAATAAGATTAAGACAGACTCAATCTAAACAAACTTAAGAAACACTAAGATGGTTGCACAAGAAATTCAGAGAATGGGGGATCTTTAGAGAGATAGAAAACAAGGGTTTCTACTTTGGAGTTCAAATGATTGAGCACACCTTCAGATGAAGGAGTGAGCTTCCTATTTATACCCTATGCATTAAATGCATGGCAGGGTACTTTACACGTGGCATTCATAGATTGGCTTTGGTAGTCTCACTTTTGGAGACATGCTTTTGGCCACTTTATGAATAGTGTAGTTGACAGAGTTGGTGTACGATTTGTGGCAGGGACTTGTCCGTTCTGACACATCGTACTGGTTGTGCAAGGTAAGACAAAAGAAAACTTGAGGCATAAGCTTTGTGATCGTTGATCGCTGAGTATCTCTTCTTCCAGAGATAAAGAAGTTCAGCTATCGCTGAAGCTTTTCCTCAGGCTTCTTCGCGTAAGTAGATTTGTCTGGTCTTCGCTGATATCCGCATCAGGTCACTAGTAGACTTATCTATTGTTCAGTGGCTTCGTCTTTGATTCAGCTATGAACTATGTTGACGCGAGACTTGTCTTCAGGGATTACGTTAACTGTGTTACATAGGAAACTATCAGTGATAACTGAACAGACTCAGTTTGATCGCTGAAAGTGAAACACTAATACATATTAATGTTTACAGAAAGGTCATCAGCGATAACTGAACAGACTCAGTCTGATCGCTGATGATGAAACACTAATACATATAATAACGTAATTTTCACTAAGTATAAAAGAGGGTCGTTATCAAATCACTGAGAGAGTTTGGATCAACAGCAGGGTACATGCTCGGGCCCTCCGCCCAAAATGTTTTGCAACGGTGGGGGCAAGTCCGTCGTCGTCACTCTAGGATGGTCGACCGTGAATGCCGTTGCATTTTGCCCATCCGTGGATGTCGTTGCATCTTGGACATCCGTCCGACTTCGAGTATTTACCATCGTGTGCCACACATACGCGAGAATATAAGTGAGAATAGACTATAAGAATTTATAGATCCCAGTACAGTGCAATCAACAGCAAATATTCAATGATCAACCATATTTAAGCCACAACTACTAGTCATATGATTAATATGCAATCACAGGGTTACAGGTTTACAGAAAGGATTTCTGATCAGAGAAAGTAAACCTATTGACTAGTAATCTGGGAATTATGAGACTCACTCTAAACTGAATAATCAAAACGTCTAACCTTAATTATGGAATAAATATGCCTTTATATACATAGGCTTACAAGACCTAATGGGCTAATGGGCTTTAGGCCCAATACCAAACCAACTATTAAAGAATTACATTATGCACCCTTATAAATATTTTATTTCACTTTCAACACATAGGACTTTCAGTCCTAACAGAATTATAGACAAGGAAACGTACTACTACCTTCATTAATCATCATAACAATGGAAAACATGCATACTCACGTAGAAAATCTTCATAATAATGTTAGCTAAGTAAAATTATGAACACATGATACGTAAGAATTCTCATCACCATTACCACAACTCTCAATTAGTGTAATTTTCGTCGACTCTAAGACCGTCCTATCTTAAGAGTTCTACCCAAATCTCACAATTCATAACCTAAAGTCACAACTTAAGTCTAGGTATCCTACCTGTATACCTAGTTCACTTAAACTAATGCTCTGATACCAACTTGTAACACCCTAAATTTTATAGAAATTTAAAAATTCGAAAATTCGGCAATATGACGACTAAAAATGGAGATAACCTGAATAATAAGATAATAACCATTTAAATGCTAGAGTATACCATCCCGAAATGGGGGATCTAAGCATAACGTTTACAACCCAAGAAATCGATCAAAGTTTAACTCAACAACCTTCTAATCTAGACAAACTAAAATATAAATTAAGATCGGGTGTTGGCACTTTTCTTTCCAAATTCTCGCGACTGTCAAAGATCAATTGTCACGAACATGTTTGATCTTAGTGAAATTCACTTCGTAGGGTTATTCACGATGATATAGAGATTATTTCTGAAAATTTTCAGAGTCTATCTTCAAGGTTTAAGTGGACATCAGTGAGATTTTAGTCGAAGAAACTTGAGATCTACAAAATTCGCTACAATCATGAAGAACTCGCAAGTAGAACTCGCAAAATGAAAGAATTCGCAGACTGAAGAATTCGCATCCATAGAGAAGAAAAATGGCTAAGTGAAGGATTCACAGATGTGTTCTATACGAAAAGTCAAGAATTCGTAAATGTGAAACTTACGAATTCAGAGGAATTCGCACCTAAGAGAGATATGAATTCAAAGAATTCACTCAAGACACTCTTATGAATTGTGCAGGATTCGCAACTGAGTGTTCTACGAAAAGCTCAGAATTCGTAAACCACTGTTCTGCGAAAAGTTCAAGATTTCGTATCCTAATTGTCTTGCGAATTGTCCTTTCGAATTCTATACTTGTGCATTTCTTTGTATGTGACTTGCGAATTTCTTATACGAATTCTATACTTACGAATTGTTGCTTACGAATTCTAGGTTGTGAGTAGCTTACGAATTCTTGCTTGCGAATTCTATACTTGTTTTTTATTTTAAGTGTTTTTTCTGTGATTCTTACTGTAATTTTTTCTGATTTTCTGATTAAAGATCATTTCTAGCATTTTTTTTTACAGATATCATCATGCCTTATACTGATGAGAAAGGAAATCTGGTGCTAACCAACAGAGATTGTGCTTTAGCGTATATGCTAGAGATTCCGGCTATGGAAGCTGAAATCATGAATCTGAAGATTTAAAATTTATCTCTTCTTAATCAAATTACTAATTTGAAAGATTCTAAATCTTTAAAGAAAGATTTTGTTTGTTCTGAATGCATATCTAACTCAAAAATTAATTTTGCAAGAATTATTGAGTCGAAAGAAAAGGAGATCTCAAATATGCAAACAAAGCTGAAAAAGTTTGAAGGATTAAATGCAAACTCCACATGGTCAAAGAAGGAGTCAATGCTAAAAGAGATTGATGAACTGAGAAGAAGAGCAAACATTGCCAGTGAAACATGTGATGAACTGAGAAAGTCAAATATACAAATCTTTACTGAAAGAGATAAGCTGAAAGATAAAGTCTTCAGTCTTGAGGTTGAGATCAATATGATGAATGAGAAAGCAACTCAAGTCAAAGACAACACAAAAGCCCAAGATGAGATAAAGAAGATTGAGAAGAAGAGAAAGGACTTAGAGAAAGACAATGTTGAGCTGAAGAAGAAAATATCTGAATTGGAAGTTCAAGTTGATAAAGAGAAGAAAGAAAAATAAGGGTTTGAGAAAGAAAGGAAATATTTTGCTCAAAAGTTTTCTGAATTCTCAAGAAAAGCATTTGAAGAGAAGAAAGTAGTGGAGCTTAAATGCATAAAGCTTTCTCAACAAGTTTCAGACTGGGAGAAAGTAATTATCTTGGAAAGAGAAAAGTTTGAGAAAGAAAAGAAGAAGATAGTTGATCAAAAGAATGTAAAGAAAGATTTTGATGAAGAAAAGAAAGTGTTTAAGTCTGAGATTGCAAAGCTTAACAAGAAGCTATCTGAGTTGTCAACAAATATTCAGAAGGAGAAGAATGCAAAATCTGAGTTGCATAAAGAAGTTTGGTCTGATTGCAAAGGAAAGAAACTGCTTGTCCACAAAGATAAAAGAACTTGAAGAGATCATGTTCAAGGTGAAGCTGACTGAGCACAAAATGCCAGAATCAATTGCTCAATCACTGAGAGATGATCTAGCTGCATCCAAATGCTCATTCAAATCAGCAGCAAGTTTAATTTTCACGCATGTTTCTATTAATCCTTTATTTGATGCTAATGATAATCATACTTCTAAACTTAATGATAAAATTCGTCCTTCTATTCTTTTCTATGACAAAAATGTTGATGGTTCAGGTAACATCAAGAAGAATGAGTCTCATAAGAAAAGATTTTGGAGAAGGAAAGATGAGAAAGAAAAAGAAAAATGGATTTGGATAGTGAAAGGTTCCTCGGAGGAGAAGAAGGAACAAAAATCATCTGAGTATGCATCTAATGCAAAAAGGAACTATGCTTCGAAACGAAAAACTTTTGGCAAACATGATCTGGTTTACACTATAAATCAATTGATCAGGTTAGCGCAAAAGAAAATTAGTTGTTCCTACTGCGGTTCAAATGATTTTATTAATAAAAATTATGAAAATTATTGGTATGGTTCTTACTATATCTCTTCTAATAGAACTGCAACTAACAAATCTGGATCCAAATACCAGTGGATACCGAAAGCTAAATTTGTGTTGCAGGCACCCAAGGTTTAAGGGGGAGAAAGAACCAAGGCTTCTGATTAAATCAGTTCAGAACCCGTGCTTCAAAGAACTATGGCTCTTGAATAAAACAGTTCAAGACCCGTTCTTCATTGTTTCAGAACTATGGCTTCTGATTACATCAGATCTGAACCCGTGCTTCATTGGTAAAATTGAATATTACTTTTCTCACCGGAGAATATGTAATGGTTTCTGAATATTATAGTTCAGAACCCGTACTCAAATGTTTTTCTTCTGATGGATGCTTAAATGAAAACATCTTTTCTAGAAGTTTTTGATTTGAGGGGGAGTTAATTGATATATCTTTTAGGGGGAGGAGATATAATTGTTTTATACTTTCATTGTTATATTTTTCTGATAATTTGAATTTTTACAGATATCGAGGGAGAGGATATCTGTGTTTTTGTCAAGGATACTTCACTGAAAATGTTCATTTCAGGGGGAGTTATGGATTTTGATCTAAAGGTATATATTTCTAATCCTTATACTCTATCACTTGTTGAAAGATGAACAACTTTCACTTGGGAAAAATGTTTTTCTCTTTAATGTGCAAACGACTTCTCTATTCTCAAAAGATTTCACGAATCTAGAAGTGTGACTTTAAATGTTTTTCATTATGGAGCTTTAAAGTTTAACTGACCGTGTGATTCCAAAGATTAATACTTGTGTATTATCTTGTCTTTATACTGTCAAGTATTCACACACATCGGTTCAGTACTTCATTTGAATATGTTATTACCATGTATCAAATGATAAATCTTTCTATGGTAATACTCCCGTCGTTTGTTATTCATTGTTGTTTGAATCATACATCATTTCTTTATTACATGTGCTTTCATTGTTAATATGTTTATATATTGTTCATATAAACATCTTACGTCTTTGATTTCCCAAAATTTTATTCTTCATGATAATTTGATCTGATCTTAATCATTGTCAGATTCTCAAAATATTTCTATTATTTCATGAATATTTGTTCATATAAAGTTTTGAGAAATCTTAAATGTTTAAAATGCTCAAATTTCATTCTTATTCTTATGAGCATAATTTCACTGACATATGATTACTTTGTGCTTAAATTGTCAAAATAATCCTTGTACAACAATTTTTTTTTAGGAAAATACATGGGATTCGATGTGTGAGCTTAACAAAACCTCCATTAATTCACGATAACCAGTGTTTCGTACCCACGAAGTATTCCCAAGATTGATTGAGGGGAGAGGGGTTAAAAGAATAGAGTGTTGGTGTGTGAAGAGGTAAAATGGAAATGAGAGATTGGTTAGAAGTGAGCTTAAAAGATTAAAAGAAGGAGGGTGTGAGAACAGAGTAAAAGAATATCAGACTCTGCACCAAACTTCTTTCTGAGCCGGGCAACCTCATAAACTGTTGTTTCACATTTCTTCATGAACGACATTGAAAAAGGCATCTAGCCCATGCCATCTCTTGTACACAACCCCACCAGCTACTCATTCTTTTCTCAAAAAGAGAATGTTTCACATTTTCTGGGGAAGCAGCAAATATGCTATTGGTTCTTCACTTGGAAGATACTGATATTGAAAAAGAAGGAAAGTTGCCACACCTTCGACCCTTTCTCATGCACATTTGAGTCTATGTATAATCAATGATGTCTTAATGGTTTACATACTTTGAGCCTTATGAAACACAATCATTGTGCTTAATTCTTTCATAACACAAGCACGAGCACACAGAAAATTTGTTTTTTTGTCAGAACATTCATAGAATTACCTTGTGTTTTTCAATGATTGAATGGAAGTCCTGGGGAGTCAACATCAAACCAGCTCCTTAAATTGTACATTCGGTGTACATAGTGGCTTTGTGCTACTGCCAGACATTTCTAACTGTTTCATGTGTTGATTCAGGGTTACAACTTCTAGTTTGTCTGAATTTGAAAGGATTCAGATGAATACTTTCATGAATTGACGGCTCATTCAGATCAGATGAACGATTCTTTCATATCATTCATTGGGAGAGATTGCTAATTTTTTATCAAAAGGGGAGATTGTTCGAATTTCCGTCATAAGGGGAAGATGAATGCTCATGAAGACCATGCTTATCAGACAATGTGTGGAAATCATTCAAAGACCAAGCTGAACTTGAAGAGTTTTATAATGATTTTGATTCTTACAAATCATCAAAAAGGGGGAGATGTATCAAAGTTCAAGTTCAGATGAAAAGCTTATATCAGAATTGGGGAGATAATTCAAAGTTCAAGTTCAGATGAAAAGTTTATATCAGAATTGGGGAGATAATTAAAAGTTCAAGTTCAGATGATTAAAGTTTGAATCAAGAAGAGGGAAAGTTGATTTTCAAAGTCAAACTTCAGAATATGAAATGAAAGGGGGATACAAATCAAAGCTTAAAGTCAAATGTTATGTGGTTGATTGAGAAAGATAAAGTAAAGATGAAGAATGTCAAAGTTTCAAAGTTTTGAAGAAAGTTAGAGTTTGAAGAAAAGGTTGATCTTTCAGATATTCTAAAAGTTAATCCAAAGGGGAGACTACTTTAAAGAGCTCTAAAAGATCTGAACATGTCAAAGTTTTCAAGAGTCAAAGCTGAAAAAGATTCATAGCTGAAGATCTTTCTGAAGATAAGAAGACCTGAAGATTATCGTCAATTTTTTTTAATCTTGAATCCAAAAGGGGAGATTGTTAGATTGATATTGTATTCAAGATTAAAAGTGAGGGTCTATTTTGTAATTGTGTAATAGTTTAAGTGTTTGGTTGTAAAGTCAACATAAGTTGACTTAGTATAAATAGTTTTGTTTCTTTTGTAATCAGTAGACACGCACACACACTTGATACGAATTTAGAGTTGGTAACTCTTGTACGTACACACACAGTGAATGTGAGATCTATGGCACATTGTTAGATCTGTGATTAATTGAAATAATATGATTTGATCTTCATAAATGTGTTTGTAATATGTGTTGAGATTAATATGCTAGTATAATCTGGGTCATAGAACAGTCCAATAAAATCATATAATATAAAATTTAAAATCATTTAATCGATCGGTAGGCCCGCAAACACTACATTCCTCCCAAGGCAACTAAACAGAACAGTCATTTTTCAAAAAACAATTGTACACTCCGACAAGACCGCAATCAATATTGGCAACGGTTCACCATACAAGACGCATTTGTAGGCCAAACATATCCATATATAACCCCCCTGCGCAAACCATTACAGTGTCACACGCACACGAGCTTCTGTCGTGTAAGTCTCTATAACCCATGAATCAATAATCACATTTGATAAGATATGCATTTTAGTTCGAAAAGGTTATAAGAATAACTCACGTCGATGACGATAAACGAAGAAATAAACTTTAACTTAAACAAATTATCGAAACCGAACGCAAATCTGAATCAAAGTAGCACAAATCTAACCTACATACTTTCAAGACGAAAACGAAACCCACAACTAAATAACTTTAAAGCCAAGAACATGAAGAATTCATACCTTACTGCACAAAAGAGGAATGATTTATAAACAGAAAATCCCCAAACTTGCACTCTTTCTCCTAAGTGCGACGTTCCTCTCCCCAGTTTCTCCATGAATTTTCGGGTGTACTCCCTCAACGGCATGCTCCCCTTCTTGAGAGCTCGGAACTCGGCCTCGATTTTATCCATGGCCCGTTCGTTGCAATTTAAACACAATAGTTTAGTAATGGTGGATTTCTCTTGTGTCAATATGTAAGATCTTACATCGGTTGGGAAGGAGGGTTAACGTTACTTTATAACTAGATACCTCCTCTATTAGATGCATTCTAAAATTGTGAATCGAGGTGCAATCAAAGCGGACAATATCTGGTAGGGTTGTCCTGAATTTTACACAATTTATCATAATGATACCATTTGAACCTCAAATATAATTTCATTCATTCGTACATGTTTAAACTAATGTCAAATATGACCAATAAATTTCATCAATTTCTTTGACATGGAACATAATCTGATCATAAATTTGTTATTATTTTAACAAATACATAAGTATGGAAAATCCTCTTTGATACTACATATGTATTGTTCGGACATATTATAACTAAGATACTTCTACATATGGTCCTTGAAGTATTTACAATGCCTATTGTGATTCCAACACACGACATCACGTTTTCACAACACACGACATCACACACTCATCAATTGTGAGGACGTGAGAACTTTGTGGCAATTAACGGGTAGATGGTGGAACATTAATTTAGAGGCGGTAAATTCGGTAAGTGATTTAGTGGGGATGAGCGGGCAAGTGAGTAACAATACGATAGTCGTGAAAATGTGGACATCGACGATTTGGTGCCTAATCTATTTAATTTAGTCTCACCGTAAGTCCGTAACAGGATGGTGTTTGAGAAGGAGCAAAGGAAGATCTCGGATCGGTTCTACACGGCACAAGTGAAAGTCTTTGAGTGGATCAAGCGTAGAGACCAAAATCTAATATCGGACCGAAACAATTGGTTGTCAAACCCGGAATAGACGTAGCCTAAAGAAGAACAGTGGAACCTGATGCAGAAGGACGATAAGGGTACTTCGAGACAGCCCTGCGGTAGCTCAAGTTCGAAGATTGGTAGTACCAATAGTAGCATCTGGAGCTGCGGAGAACTGTTTTGTGGGTCGGCAGATCCAGAGTGGGTAGCGGTAGTCTTCGTCATTGCGGTTGTTTGCCTCTCGCAAACTTCCATTGCTTATGTCTTTTTCAGTTTGGGTCCTGTGTTTGGGTCCCTTCGGTGGTGGTTACTTTTCCTTTGTTTTGGATCGACTTCTTATGTTTCTCGTCTGTATTTGGATGGTACCTTGGTTGGTTTTCATTGGTAATAAAGTGATTCCTTGTTGTTCAAAAAAAACATTTGTCATTAATTTGTCATAAACATCTTTTGATCAAAAACGATTTTTGTAAAATATGTTTTTTTTTGTGACCGTATTTTATTCCCGGCGTCCAATATTTACCAATCAATACTAAATATATTTATATATTTTCTTTTTTATTGGATCATCGTTTTGTATGTCCCTTGTATGCAGATGTCCCGATACCAAATATAATTACATTAAAGCCATTTCCTTCCCCAAATATTGATCCATATGAAAATACATTATTAACCTTGATATCACTGCATATTTTCAATTGGAATGGCATTAAGGTTCATTTACACATGTGGTTGTGTTAAAATCCTAACTTCCTATCTATATACATTTTAAAGCAGTCAAACATGGATCATCTGTTGGGGAGTGGGGCAGAAAATCGATGGAGAGGGAGAAGAGTAATCGATTGGAACTTGGATAAGAATGTGAGATCGCGTGAGAGCTCGCTTTCCTTAAGTGATATTTCGACCCTATTCTACATGGGTATCACGAAATTCACTCGAGGATAATCTCAAATTCACCGGTATCGATTCTGGCAGAAATCGATCCTATTTAAAACACCAAGAGAATCTTAACCAATGCTATATTAATGACCGATAATAATTACCCATTTAATGGTATTGATTGTTAGACATAATGGTGTAGGTTACAAATTGATTTGGGAGTTACAAAGAGATTTGGGGGTTACAGAATCGAATCTGCGACATTGCACCGCGCGGGTTAACCCGCGGCACAACCCGCGTGAGCCACTGTTTCATCCCACAATCACCGAACGACCGTCCAACAATCCCGGGTCATAGTTAGCTTACACGAGTTTGAACTCCACACCTCCTAACTCGTGTTATAGCTTAGCTACCAACCCCATTATTATCTTGTGAACCCAATTACATAAAATGACCGATGATTTCACTAAAATCACCAACATTTCTCCCCCAATTTAGTGTAATCCTTGATTCACAAACAAAGTTAATATAGCAAACAAACTCATGCATAAATGAATATATCTAAAGGATTGAATTCTCATCTTAGTACATTACACATTTCAAATACTCGAGAATCCGGGTGTCCTATGGATTGAAGCCTTCAACCCATTTGAGTACCAGAAAATAACATACACATGAATTTAAAAGATTCTCTAAAGTTTAAACTTGACACTATACAGGCCATGTGTCCTTATCCATTCGTGAGTGCATCAAAGCTAAGTCCAAGCTTCTTGAAGCGGCCACACTTCACACTCATATAGGTTGTTCCTTTCATCATTCCCCTGCACATGCACTTTTACAAAAGAACAATTACATCTTCGCTTGCAGTACCGAGCACATACCTTGGGATGATTATCTTGTGCTCCAATCCCTTAGAGTGTGCTTTCCCATTGAATTCAACTTCTAACGTTGTATTAGAAGGGAATTCGGTATCTCACCGTTAGAGATTCAAATGGACTTTAATCCCATCCCGATCACCGACTTGAGAACCAAGTCCCTAGCTAACCCCTTCGTCAAGTGGTCCGCTAGATTTTGTTGTGACCGAACAAATTCAAACAAAATCACCCCATTCGGGATTAGCTCACGAATCATGCTATGTCTAACACCTAAGTGTCTAGACTTTCCATTATATACTTGATTATAAGTTTTAGCCAAAGTAGCCGCACTATCACAACGGATAGAAATGGGTGATATTGGTTTCGGCCATAACGGAATTTCATGGACTAAATTCCTTAGCCACTCTGCCTCTTTACCGGCAGCGGCTAATGCCACAAATTCCGACTCCATAGTCGAACTCGTGATGCAAGTTTGCTTCTTGGAATCCTATGAGATGGAACCTCCCCTAAGCAAGTATACCTAACCACTCGTAGAAGAGTGATCTTCTAAGTTGGTAATCCAACTTGCATCCGAATATCCCTCTAAAACCGAAGGAAACCCGACATATGACAAACCATAATCAATGGTTTTCTTCAAGTATTTAAATACTCGTCTTATCGCTTGCCCATGATGTATGCTATGATTATTAGTATACCTACTCATCTTGCCTACGGCAAAAGCGATGTCCGCCCTACTGCTTGTCATGGTATACATCAAGCATCCAATAACCTTTGAGTACTCGAGTTGTGACACCGCTTTACCCGAATTGGGCATAAGATTCACACTCGGATCAAATGTAGTACTCACCGGAGAACAATCAAAGCAATTAAATTTCTTTAATACTTTTTCAATGTAATGATATTGTGTAATTGAAATCCCTTTGTTCTCACACTTGATCCTTATTCCATAGATCACCTCCGCCTCTCCCATATCTTTCATGGAGAAACTTGATGACAAAAACTCTTTGGTTTTATCAAATTGATTTTGGTCGAGGCCAAAGATCAACATGTCATCAACGTATAAGCAAATGATTACTCCGTTATCGGATGTGTCAAATTTGCTATACACACACTTGTCTGCTTGGTTTAACATAAAGCCATTGGACAAGATAACCTCATCAAATTTTTGATGCCATTGTTTAGGTGCTTGTTTAAGACCATACAATGATTTTACAAGTTTACATACCTTATGCTCCATCCTGGGCATAACAAAACCTTCCGGTTGTTTCATGTAAACTTCTTCCTCCAAGTCACCATTCAAGAATGCCGTTTTGACATCCATTTGGTTAATCACTAAATTGTGGATAGCTCCTAAGGCTATCAACAAACTAATCGTGGAGATCCTTGCAATCGGGGCATAGGTATCAAAATAATCGATACCCTCCCCTTGCCTAAAGCCTTGGATTACTAATCGAGCTTTGAACTTGTCGATTGATCCATCGGCTTTCATCTTCCTTTTGAAGATCCACTTGCATCCCAAAGGTTTACAACCCGGTGGCAAGTCCGATAATACCCAAGTATTATTTCCCATGATGGAGTCCATCTCATCATTTATTGCTTCTTTCCAGAAAGCAACATCTTGAGACTTCATAGCCTCATCAAATAATTTTGGATCATCCTCAGTACCAAGTATACATGGAAATCGGGACCAAAGGATTTTTCGATCCTTCCTCTTTTGCTCCTTCGAAGCATCGGAGATTCGGTTGGAACAATTGTTTGTTCTTCAACCTCACTAGTTACACTAGTACTTGGAACAAGGTCCTTTAGCCTAGATATTGAAGAGAATCTATTATCATCAAATAAAGCATCCCTCGATTCTATAACGGTGTGAATTGCTATAGAATCATTAGGTTCAATAACATAAAACCTATATGCCTTGGAATGCTCGGCATATCCAACAAAGATGCAATCAATACCCTTTTCACCCAAGGTTTTCCTTTTGGGTTCGGGTAGTCGAACAACCACTCGACAACCCCAAACTCGAATATAATTCAAGTTAGGCCTTTTCTTGAACCAAAGTTCATATGAGGTAATCTTGTTCCTTTTATTGGGAACTCGATTTAATAGATAACAAGACGTTAACATGACTTCACCCCAAAATCCATCACTCAATCCCGAGTAGGATAACATAGAGTTCACAATTTCTTTGATAACTCTATTTTCCCGTTCCGCCACACCATTTTGTTGTGGTGTATAAGGCGCCGTAGTTTCATGAATTATTCCTACGGATTGGAAAAACATGGGGTCGTAATATTCCCCACCACGATCGGTGCGTAAACATTTAATAAGACCGTTCATTTGCAATTCAACCTCCGTTTTATAAATCTTAAAATTTTCTAACGCTTCATCTTTTGAGTGCAATAAATAAATATAACAAAATCGTGAAGCGTCGTCAATAAAAGTAACTACATACTTTTTATTACCAAAAGACGGAGTTGAATGCAAATCACTAAGATCGCTATGAATTAATTCAAGCACCGACGAATCCCTTTTCATATTGGGCAACGGTTGCCTAGTGATATTCGTCAACATGCAAGTTTTACATTTTTAGGTTTTAACGTCAAAAGCCAAAATAAGACCATCTTTTGACATTTCAACCATTCTTTTAAAATTAACATGACCAAGCCTTGCATGCCATAACTAGAATCAACAAGAACTTCATTTGCAACATAAATAGAATTCGAAACAAAATTCTTTTTATTTAAACTTAACATGAACATATCATTCATCAAATAGCCAAATCCTACAAAAGAGCCACCTTTTGACAAGGTAAACTTTCCGGACTCAAAAACTTGCCTATATCCTAACTTATTCAAGGTACTACCGGAAACCAAATTCTTTCGAATTTGTGGTACAAACAAAATGTCAATAAGTTCAGTTATTTTACTAGAACTAAATTCTAGCCTAACTAAGCCGCATCTAAGAATGGGAGCATTTGACTCGTTCCCCATGTGTATCACGGATCCATCTTCAACCTGTTCCAAAGAGGTGAACCAACGTCGATCCTTGCACACATGACTCGAGGCACCCGTGTCAATCCACCATGCATCATCATCATCCTGGACATAAAATGATTCGGATATTAGTGGTACATAGTTCAAATTTGAATTACCACCAAAGTCAAGAAACTGACCTTGCCGTGGGTTTTGATCATTGGATCTTTGCCCACCACCACTTGAGCTTGTTCCATTCTTATTCCTGACAACTCGACAATCCCGCTTGAGATGGTCGGTCATCCCGCAAGTCCAACAGGTTAATTTAACCTTTTTGTTGGGACCTTTCTTGGCTTCATTGAACTTACGTTTTCCCTTGAAATTGTTGGATCTTACCTCTTCCACCATGTTCACCGAAGGTGCAGAAACCTCTTTCATCTTAGGTTTCTCAGCCTCTTGCGTCCGAAGAGATTCCTCTATGCGCAAGTGACTAGCAAGTTGTACAAAAGACAACTCTTCCTTCTTGTGTTTCAACATGTGTTTGAAATCTTTCCAAGAGGGAGGCAATTTATCAATTATGCTCGATACGGAGATGGACTCGTCCATCTTCATATTGTGTTGAGCATATTGGCCTAGAATGCGTAGGAGCTTATTATATTGCTCCATCACAGACCTTCAATCCACCATTTTGTAATTATTGAAATTACTCACGAGGAACTTCTTACTAGAAGCATCCTCCGCCATGTATTTTGACTCAAGAGAGTCCCATAGCTCTTTAGCGGATTCAACGTTTTGATAAATATCGAAGAGGGAGTCACACATACCGTTTAAGATGTGGTCGCGACATATGTAGTTGTCGTTTTCCCATTTGTCGCGACGCCGGGTCCTCTCCAACGTCTCGTCCTCTATCACTTCCAGCATCGACATGCTTAACACGTACACGACCTTCAATGTGGTCAACAAGAAGTGCATCTTCTTTTGCCATCGCCAAAAGTCGACGCCTTCGAACTTCTCCAATTTCGTGAACTTGGTTGTCATGTCTCTCACGGATTGATCACTCGCCATTTCTCACGAAGGAATATCACTTAAGATTGTTGGGGAGTGGGGAAGAAAATCGATGGAGAGGGAGAAGAGTGATCGATTGGAACTTGGATAAGAATGTGAGATCGCGTGAGAGCTCGCTTTCCTTAAGTGATATTTCAACCCTATTCTGCCTGGGTATCACGAAATTCACTCGAGGATAATCTCAAATTCACCGGTATCGATTCTGGAAGAAATCGATCCTATTTAAACACCAAGAGAATCGTAACCGAAGCTATATTAATGACCGATAATAATTACACATTTAATGGTATTGATTGTTAGACATAATGGTGTAGGTTACAAATTGATTTGGGAGTTACAAAGAGATTTGGGGGTTACAGAATCGAATCTGCAACAGTGCACCGCGCGGGTTAACCCGCGACACAACCCGCGTGAGCCACTGTTTTGTCCCATACTCCAGTGCACCACGCGGGTGGCTGCGCGGGTTAACCCGCGGCACAACCCGCGTGAGCCACTGTTTCGTCCCACAATCACCAAACGACCGTCCAACAAACCCGGTTCATAGTTAGCTTACACGAGTGTGCACTCCACACCTCCTAACTCGTGTTATAACTTAGCTATCAACCCCATTATTATCTTGTGAACCCAATTACATAAAATGACCGATGATTTCACTAAAATCACCAACATCATCATGATCATCCACTATTCATCTTCTAATAATGATATAATTTTTCAAAGTTAACTTCCTTATCCATGTATACAATATCAAAAATAAAATCAAATCATGACCTGTCATTACGGCATGGACGGACCTATATTGGTGGCTACGATGACATGTGCCATCGTATTATTTCTCCCGTGAAGGGTATAAAATTTTAGGTTCGTTAAAGGTGCAACCGTATCGTTCTGAAATGTGCTACCATATTATTTTTGAAACTTCAAGAAGGTGCAACTGTACCTCGTAATCAAACAAAAAACTAGAGAAAAACTCTTGAAATCAACCAAAAAATTGAAAAAATTCTTAAAATCAATCAAAAAAACCTAAAAAATCATTCGAAATCAATAAAAAAAATTAAAAATCCCTCGAAATCAAGCAAAAAACTTTAAAAATCCCTCGAAATGGATGAATTATGCTAAGACAATATTGAACGCCGAAAAAGATGAAAGACACGTCGATAAAAGATGTGTTTTTTGTAATTATTTTTTGTTTATATTATATGGTGCCACCAAATGAATAAATTTCTAGGTCCGTTCCTGGACTACCGTAAATGTTCACAAGGTATCTTGAGGAATTGAACCCACTTAAGATCAATGCAAAATGAAAAACATAGATTTTGCTTTCTAGTGTCACAATCAATAGGAGAAAAAAAATCTACTTAATAGTGTAATACAGGTGAATATGGATGAGCACAATACTTATAGATGTATGTAAAAATGATCATAATGCCGATTGTGTTTAGAAAGAAGGTGGTATTATTTTACATGAAGTAGTTTCTTGGGAAAACCAAATAAAATTTAAATAATTTATAATATTACTATCTTTAAAAATTTCAGTTATTTAAAAAAAGTATGATATATCTTTTCTTTTGATAAGCTTTAAATTCAAATTTATTCCTTCACTTGTTAATAATTATTGTTTCATTTTTTAACTTCCGTTTTTGGTTACTAGGTTTTTATCTTTTATTCTATAAGAGAGTTATTAGTGTTACGTAAGAGGCAAATTTATGTTCTTATTTTAGAAAATTTACTTTCAAAAATTATATACGTATTATGATTTTTATATAATTAAGAAGATATTAAAATTTTCTGAACAAAATATAGAAAATATTATAATTTTGTATACAAATTTTTTATTGATTTTTCTTTATTAAACATGCTTATGTTATATGGTTTTTTAAGTATAAAATATTTATATACGACAAATAAAACTCATACACATTTTTCACTTTTGTTGAGTTAGAATCCTTAACCATTAAAATATTGGTGGGGGTTGTTTTTAGACGTTCTTTTTAGGGTAACTTACGATTTTCGTTCTTATGGTTTGTTGTTTATAACCATTTTCTTCATTGATTTTGAAAAGTTGTTTTTTTGGTCATTGTGGTTTGTAATTCCTTTCTTTCTTCGTCCCTAACACTAATATTCTCAGGGACTAAAAGCGAAAGGAGTTGGAAACCACAATGACTAAAAAACAATTTTTAAAGTTTAGTGACGAAAATAGTTATAAACAACAAACCATATGGATGAAAATAATAGTTTATTCTTCTTTTTACAACTAAACTTCAAAATAGAGCTTTTGAAAGGAACATGCAATTACAAAATTTAAATAAACTGCATTCTATTTTAATTCAATTTGATGTTAAGTAACAATTAAACAACCTTATTAAGTTATATATACAAATCAAGGCATTGATTTTTCAAAAAACCAAAATAATATTTAACTTAATATGACAATGACAAGGATGTATAACTTATTTGATAAATAACAAGAAGAAAAAGGCAAATGACTATTTACATTTGAAAAAGTCACTTTTTGTAACCTTCTATGTTTTTTATTAAAAAAAAAAAAAGTTAACAAACATCCAACAAAAGTTATTACCATTTGTTATAGGGGTGCTCACGGGTTTGATTGATCGGGTTTAGGGTGTTTCAACAACTCAACCTAATGTTGGCGGTTTGAGAATTTTCACCCCAACCCAACCCAAACAAAATTGCAACCCAACCCAACCCAACCCGTTCGGGTTGATCGGTTTGGTCGGGTTGGTCGGGTTGTGTTTAAACAAAGTAAAAACAATATTGAAAACACAAAAATAAGGATTTTTTCTTTAAAATACGATTCATCATTCAAAAAATATACGAGTTCATTAAATATTTAGGTATTACATATAACTTTTCAATAATGTCCTCTTATTAGTTCCATTGCTCGTTATTGCCAAGTTGTTTTTGGTAACGTATACATATTAAATGGAAAGATAAATAATTTTAGAGAAGTCGCTAAAACGTTTATCGGGTTTGTCGGGTTACTTTGAGCCTAACCCAATATCAACCCAATAGATTCGGGTTGTCCTAATTTTGTATCGATTATATGTCGGTTTACCTCGGGTTGATTTTTTTCCGAGTTGGTCGGGTTGGGTTGATCGGGTTAGTCGGTTTTTTGAGCACCCCTAATTTGTTATTTCATCAATTGTTAAAATATCTTTTTTTTGGAGTTTAGGAAGATATAATGTTGATGTTCATCTAAATCTAATCGTCCTAACAAAAACTCTAATTCCTGAAAAAAACAATTATGTGCGTTTTTTTCAAAGCCGCAAATTTGTTGAAAGAAAAAACCTAATTAAATACAAGAATATGAAAGATTATTCCTACAAGATGCATAAAGCTAAAGAAAGAAAATGAACCCAACTACAGAGAAAACAACTAAAACCAACACGAAAGAAGAGTTAGAGATCTAACGACTCCGAAATGAGCAACCTAAGAAATTACCCCTCGGATTGTAACATCAATTCAGATCTAATGACTCTGAGATGAGCAACCTAAGTAATTACCCTGGGATTGTAACACCAACTTTTCCTAGAGTAATTGAAATCTTTTGCACGCTTAGAAAACCAATGATATGATAAGAGTCGGATATCGAAACCCAAATCAAAATCTGGGGGTGGCCGATCAGAGAACACCACTTTGTTATAAAGACTCCAAATCACGTACATGGCGGTCCATAAAACTTCTTACCAAAGGATTTTTGAAGAAGATGGGATGGAAGATTGATCTTCCATGGAAAAAGCATCAGAAATAGAGTACATGCATGTTGAAGGAAGCCAGACCCCACCACCTCAACATCTTTACCCATACGTCTGATGCTTGCTTGCAACGAACTAGACAGTGTTTGGTCGTTTCAAATTCATCCTCGAATCTGAAACGTAAAGAAGAGTGAAGGTCCAAACCAAGTCGATCCAACAAAGACCAAACCAGAATCCTACCTTGCCTTAGATGCCACACAAAAATGCATATTTTCTTTAGAACAAACTCATACCATTTATCGATTTGAGATGAAGATCCAAGAGAATTTTTATCCACCAATTCCTTGAACCACTTGACCGAGAACATCCCATCCTCCCGCAAGAAGAACCACACTCACTTATTACTCTAATTACTTTAAGTGTTAAGATTATGCACTGAGCTCTCTAACTCTGTTACATCACCTAAAGCTCTCCCTCCGGGAAAACTAGCCAACCCCAAGACCATGACCACCCACAATCCCTCGACTCTAGTCTCTTCCTCACCAAGATCTAAATCTCCTTAACCCTTTATATACTAAACAATATTGGGAATTTATCTGCATAACTAGAAGTTACGGACGTTTTGACGGAATGTTTTTGAGAAATTTGAATTTCGTGGAAGGATTTGGAATCATTAGTTTGTTTGGATTGTAGGATTTGCTATGAAATGAAATTGAATTCATATAGATAATTTATAAAAACAAATTATAAATAATTATAAAAACAATTAAATTACCTTTTATTAATTGATTATTATAAAACGGATTTTTAACATATTTTAAAACATTATTCAAAACAAATCTCATGGAATACTAACTACTTTCCATTGGATTTGTGTAAATTCAATGTTTGTAAGATTTGAGTTATGAATTCAAATGAAATTTAATTTCAAATCCTATCAAAGAGACCATTAACTATTGAGAAAAATATATAAATGTTATTACAAGAAATAGCAACTCCTATAAAATTCTACCAAACATTTATATACAGTGCTTCAAGTATTAATGTTAAACTGCACCTTGTATAACGCGGGAGCTTTTTTTGTTGTCTTTTTTTCATTTCTTAGTCTTAGCCATATCTCAGGGCCTGTTTGGTTCAGGCAAGGGAATGAAAATAGGAATGGAAATGAAAATGACAATGACAGGGAATGGAAATGGGAATGAACATTGCATTGATGCTGTTTGGTTAGTACCGGGAATCATTATCATTATCATAGATGTTGTTTGGTTATTTATCATATATTATAATTGAAATCTTGTTTTCTAACATTGTATTACCATTTTTATAACATTAACTAATCACTTTATCATTTAAATACAACTTTAAAAAATACAATACAAAATATATTTCATCCAAATTTAAAATTCCAATACAATTAAATGTTTCATCCAACTTAAAAAATACAATACAATTCGTGTTTCATCCAAATTCAAAAATACAATACATTTCAATGTTTCATCCCGCTTCAAAATACAATACTATTAGATGTTTCATCCAAATTTGTTGTTTGTTGACACAACAAAAGTTTCCTTAGTTTGCAATGCCTTTTGTTAACTGAGGAACGAGCCATTTTTTATCTACAAAAGAAATATAAATCTTAGAACATATTTTTTTTTATGTGATAATTGACATAATTTTACTAACCACTTATATTTGCAGCATAAAATTTGGTCAAACACACATTTTGTCTTATGTAGTTTGTATTCTATAATATCTACACATTTTGTCCTCTGTAGTTATTCTATAATATCTTAACTTAAAAAATAAAAAAGTCATGGTGTACAGTAAGGAATCAAAAAGTCATGGTGAAGACTTGTCTAATGGATATGTTATCACCAAAGACAATGAAGTGGGGAATGCTCCAAGAAGCTGACACAAGGGATCATCTTGTTGCTGAGTGTGTTTTTAGTAAAACTATCAGAGGTACGCTGTATCTAAGAAACAAAAATATTGACACCAATCTACTTCTTCGCAAAAGTGCACATTTTTTCAATCAAGGGTAAACCAAAACCTAACCATTAACAAGATAAAACATAAAAGATTGGTGAGTTTTGATTTTTCATGATCGATTCTTGTGGATTGAAGATGTGCAGGTTTGTTTGGGTTTTTTTAAAAATCCGATTGAAGATTGGAGTGGTGGAAGAAGAAAGCATAACATATAAAATTATGGACTAATACCCCCAACCAAACACCCCCTTAATTGTTATTATTAATTTTAAATGTCATAAACATCTTGACCGTTTGAAGGTTAATCTTATATTCTTAAAGATAATTACGAAGAATCATTCATCTTTTATTTTAAGTTCATTCATACAAAAACCGCTAAATATAGTTACCATTTGGACACGATTCGAGTCGGTCAAAAAGAAGGGGGTATTGTAAGACAAACATTTATTGATCGGTTGAAACTCTACTGCTTTTTATATTTACACATTCAATCCCCAAGTTTCATATCCTGTATTCAACTTTTGATTGTCCCTTTTGACCTAAATCGTGAATATTTAAACATGTTACCGTTTTTATATAAGAAAATTGTAACATCCTAATATTTTAAAGTTATAATACAATGTTAAATTAACCAAAGATTAAACCTTACATTCACAACATATGTCAAGATCGAAATTCTAAACAAGAATTTAATTAACACTCAGAAACTTTGTTAAAGAAGTTTGCGGAATAACACTTTAACAGTAAATCAATAGAACAGTGTATGGATCAAATCACAAGTTATATTGAATTAACTTAATGATTACAACCACAGCCTCAATCTGTTGAACAGGCTCAACAGACGTTCAATACTTCTCTATTGAAAGGACTACAAAGAACCTTGAGGCTAATTCTCTCTAGAACAAAAACGTATATCTGTGTATTACCTCTTTTCAAAAACTATATCTCTATGTATCTATATATACAAAAAAAATTACAAGATAAATATGAAAATAATATTGATCTTCAGCATCCAGTCTATAATTATCTTCAACATTATTTTCAGCTCCTAGTCTTTCGCATCAAGCAATCAATCCATCTTTATCTTCATGAGCAGCATTAATCTTCATCCTCAGCAGTACTAACCATCTTACAGTAGTAATTCTTCAAGCAGTACTAACTACTAGCAGTATTAACTTTCAAGCAGTATTAGTACCTATAGCAGTAGTAATCCTACAAGCAGTACTAACTTTGAGTAGCAGTATTAAAATCTTCAGCAGTATTAATTCTTTCAACACTTAGCAGCACTAACTGGACTTAGCACATTTTAGACCCAACAATCTCCCCCTAACTTAACTTTTCAATTCAAGAAGTTAAGTTCTTCAGGATGTGGTCTTCATGATGCTTTCAAAATATTTGCTCAAATTCCTAGATCAGGATTCAAACCTAGGCTTTGATTGATTGTTCTTTTGATCACAATTCTGGCCATTTCTGAACCTTTAGCACATACCAGCTTAGCTCTCAACATCCCTTGTAACTTTGCTTTGTTGTGGTCATATACCTTATCCACCAAGTAATACTCATGATAGCTTTTATCAATGGTTAAGACATAGACTCCACATCTTTCAAACAACATCCAATGATCAATTCTTTTAAAAGCATTTTCATGATGCAGGTCTTTGATAAGATACTTCACTCTATCTGGATCAAACATCATGCATAAAAACTCCATGACCATCTTTATTAGATTCATCCCAGCTCCTTTCAACACTTCACCATATAGATTCAGACCAACCTTATAAATCTCCTCCAAATCTGTTCTGGAACAACTTCTGATGATCTTTCCCCAGGTTGAATAAACTTCATACTGATCACCCATTCTCTTGATTCTGATATATTCTGTTCTTTTGTCCAAGAGTGTATCCCAATGAATGATTTCAGGAGCATTCACTGAGATAGGATCAACTTTCACTGGTTCTTCATCTGTTATTGTCATGTACAAATCAAACTGCACATCAGATTGACTTGATTGTTCTTGACTATGCTCAGTTTCAACATGCTCTGTAGGAGGTGCAACAGTAGGTTCTGATGGTTCTGCATTCATTCTTTTACTTTCCTTTTCTTTCTCCATTTCCTCAATCCTTGGCCTTTTTTCCTGTTTCTTTGAAGCAATAGACTTCATTCTTTTAACAGCTCTGATCTTCTGGGCTAGTGTTTCTTCTTTCTTGACTTCTGCCCTTTCTTTTGTAGGAGTGCCTTCTTCACTGTCAGGGAAGGGTTGTTGAATATTCAGATCATGTCTCTCTTTCATTTTTCTTTCAAACTCAACCCTCTGACTGAAATCCCCTTGAAGCTTGGCCATCTCCTTCTTGTATAATTCCTCAATTCTGCTGAAGGACATATTTGTAAACATTCCTTCAGGAACTCCAATGGATCCTTTCAGGAAGTTGATCACCTTTCTTCTTTCTTAATTGGCTAAGAAGGTTTTTGAGGGTTGTCTTTTCTATGGAGCTTTCATAGTAACCCTCTTCACAACAGTTTTCAAACTTTTCTGATACTCTTCATTCAGCCTTTTTGCCAAATCTAAGGCAATCTTTCTGTCCTTGGCAGTTTGGATCTCATTCTCTTTTTCAAGCTCTTCCTGCAACTTCTTTGCCAACTCTGCATCCATATCTATTTGCTTTTGCTTTTTCACTGGTTTCTCAGTTTCAACCACCTTCTCTTTTCCTTTCTTCTTTGCATCTGACATGCTTATCTCTTTCTTTGTCTTATCTGTTTCTCCTTCTTTGATCACCACTCCCTTAGCCTTTTGAGTGGATTTAGGAGTGTCATGCTTTGCCTTAACCAGAGTTTCAGCTATCTCTATCTCTTCTCTGGACATTTTAGTTTCTGCTTCTTGTTCTTTTGTTTCTACTGCTGGTTCAGTTAATACTTCTTGTTCATTTGTTACTGCTGGTTTCACTGTTTCTGCTGCTGACTGAGTTACTGCTGCTTTAACAGTTTCTGCTTCTTTCTCAGTTTCTGCTGCCTTACCAGTTTCCTTCTCACCCTTCTGTTCAGATTCACCATTAAACTCCCCCTCAAACATAGATTCTATAGCCGCTGAACTCTCCCTCTTTTTGGAAGCATCATGTGCAGTTCCCCTTTTCTTCAAGACAAACTGGGTTCTCTTCTTCTTGTGCACTAATTTCAACACTAGCTTCTTGAGTTTGGCTATCTGCTCTTGTTGAGAGATTATCACCTGTTTCATCTCCTTTATCTCCTTACCCTGACTGATGACATCCAGATTGACATTTCCAATTGTTTCCATCAATTCATCATAGTTATATATGTCCTCACCTCCTTTAGGTGTTTTTACCACCCTTGAAGGATCCTTGGATCTTTTAGTAGAGGTCTTCTGCCTAGCAGAAGCACCTGCTACCTCCGTGGTTTCTTGGCACCTGGGACCCTTAGATGATTGCACATCTAAAGTTGTCGTGGGGAAGGTCTTAGAGATGTTCACACTGTCTTGACCTACACCTTGTACATAATCAGTTGTGTGAGCCTTACTGCCCACATGCTCTTCCTTCTCCTTAGAGAGCACCTTCTTGGGGTTGGGAGACACCCCTGTGGTTTCCCTTTGGATATTCTCTAATGGAGAATGCTCCATTAGAGGTCTTGCAGGCTGTTGGGGTGAAGATACAGGAAGGGAAGGAACCTTCTGTACCTTTTTCCTTATATATGTTTTGGTGATGGGGGAAATTGGCTTCACAATAGGGTTCTGAGGAGGATTAATTGAAATGAATGGTGTGGGTAGGTCATCAGTGGGTTGGTCAGATGTGGGCTTTGACCCTGATGCCTCACCATGGGAATGAGACACACCCATCATTGTAGAGAACAATGGAGTGTCTTGTCCAGAAAAGTCCTTACTAGGCCTTTTCATGTTAGAGAACACCTTCCCTTTGGGAGGTTTAGGTACATACACCTCTTGAAAAGAGGGTAAATCCGTTAATTCATTGTTGAGTACTTCTTGTACAAACCTTGGATACATGTAAAATGGTTTAGTTTTGGTTTTGGTATCCAGGTTTGACAGCAGATCATTCAAAATCATTTGTGAAAAATTAAACTTTCTGGAGGTTGCTAAGAAGACCAGAGCATAAGCTATAGTACTGCTGAACTCACTCCATCCAGTTGTTTTGCGAGAAATACAATGCTGAAGGGTATGAACAAAGAATCTCCATTGAGGTGAAAATTTGCTCTTAAAGAACTTGTAAACCTCAGTGGGACCTTCATACCTCATTCTACCAATTTCTTGGAAGAGATCATCCTTAGGAAGAGAAGATATACCTGATGCATCATCTAGACGTAGATGAGTGCGAATGCAGCCTTCTGAGATTGTGATGGATTTATCATAGACCCTTGATTGGATGACCTGATTGCCATCAATAGTCTGTATAGAGGCATTGGCCCAGAACTGACGCATGTGCTCTACATAGATGGTGGGATTGACTGTGAGTGCATAGGCAATGTGGGATGCTTTCAGGAAATCCACAATTTCTTCAAAAACCTCAGCTTGTTTGGGTTTCTGCAGCATTGCGAGTTCATTGTGATCGTCCACAAATTCCAGTCCTGCCATCGTTTTTGGGTTCGAAACAACTCTAGGGCTTATGCATTGGGAAGCAAGAATTCGTGAGAGAGAGAGAGAGGATGAACACTCGTAGGAAATTCAAAGAGCCGTTTGGATTTTGGCGGTCAGAGAGGGTATTTATAGGTGGAGGGTTTCAGTTAGAAGCAGTACTAAGTACCCTAGCAGCATTAACAATCCCGCAGTACTAACCCATATAAGCAGTAGTAATACATACCAGCAGCATTAACCCAGACTAGCAGTATTAACACAGACTAGCAGTAGTAACACATACCAGCAGCATTAACACAGACTAGCAGTATTAACACATACCAGCAGTAGTAACACTGTCTGGCAGTAGAAATATGGTAAGCAGTAGTAACTTTGCACTAGCAGTATAAACCACCTAGCAGTAGTAACCATACTTAATCATATTTGAACTGGCAGCAGGATTAATAGTGAGAGAAGTATTAACTTAACTAGAAGTACCAAGTTTCTAATCAGCAAGGTAATCTGAAACACTTAAACACACATAGTTAGCAGCACCGTGCACAATACATTATGAGAAAGTAAGCATGAAGGAATCTATACAGAAATGGTACATAAAGAAAATCAAAAGAGGATTATTCAGTGTTTATCATGCCTACACTTGTCACCAAGAATGTGAATCTACCCACATCAAAAGCTTTGGTGAATAGATCAACAAATTGGTTACTTGTGTGTACCTTCAAAACCTGAATTAACTTCTTTTCATTGCAATCTCTAATGAAATGGTACCTGATTTCTATATGCTTGGTTTTAGAGTGCTTGATTGGATTATTAACAATGCTTATAGCATTGTTGTTGTCAATGAAGATTGGAGTGTGAAGAAAAGTAACACCATAGTCCAACATCTGATTCTGAATCCATAGCACTTGAGAGCAGCAGCTTGCAGCAGCTATATACTCTGCTTCTGTTGTAGAGGTGGACACTATGGTTTGATTTTTACACTGCCATGAAACTAGTCTTGCACCCAAAAACTGACATCCTCCTGATGTAGACTTTCTATCCAAGTTTGCACAACCCAAATCACTATCAGAATATGCAAGTAGATCAAATGGTGAGTCATGAGGATACCAAATACCCAACCTAGGCTGTCCTTTGAGATATCTGAAGATCCTCTTGACTGCTTGAAAATGAGATTGCTTAGGTCTTACTTGAAATCTGGCACACACACAGACAACAAACATAATATCTGGCCTTGAAGCTGTTAGATACATGAGGGAGCCTATCATAGATCTATAATGATGAACATCCACATCCTCCCCCTCAAGATCTGCAGTGATCTGTTTGTGTGTTTCCATAGGTGTGCTTCCAAGCTTTGAATCTGAAAATCCAAACTTTGTAAGGATATCCTGCACATACTTGGATTGACTGATGAATATACCATCTTTCTTCTGTTTAACCTGTAGCCCAAGGAAGAATGTAAGTTCACCCATAGAGCTCATCTTGAATCTTTTATGCATCAGCTCCTCAAACTCCTTTCACATATAATCTTTTGTGGATCCAAAGATGATATCATCCACATAGATTTGAACAAGTAGGATGTCCTTCCTCTTCCTTTTAATGAAAAAAGTATTGTCAATGATTCCCCTTTCAAAACCATTTTCCAAGAGATAGGTAGACAGAGTGTCATACAATGCTCTTGGTGCTTGATGTAGCTCATAGAGTGCCTTCTTTAGTTTGTATAATTTGTCAGGAAAGGTAGGATTCTCAAACCCTGGAGGCTGACAAACATACATTTCTTCATCAATTGTCCCATATAGAAATGCACTCTTGACATCCATCTGAAATACTCTGAACTGCATGAAAGAAGCATAAGCTAGAAACAGCCTAATTGCCTCAATTCTGGCTACTGGTGCAAACACTTCTTCATAATCTATTCCCTCTTCTTGTGTATACCCTTGTGCCACAAGCCTGGCTTTATTCTTTATTACAATTCCTCTCTCATCTTTCTTGTTCCTGAAAACCCATTTAGTACCAATTGCCCTTTGTCCTGGTGGAAGGTCAACTAGATCCCACACATCTTGCAACTTAAACTGCAACAACTCCTCTTGCATTGCTTTTATCTAGCTTGGTTCTTTCATTGCATCATAGGCCTTCTTAGGTTCAATCTGAGATAGAAAACAAGATAACAACCCTGAATGCAAGTCTTTCAATCCTCCTAACTTACTTTGATGCCTTGTGATCCTAGGAGAATTTATGTCACCAATCACCAACTGAGGAGGATGATTCTTCTGAGTTCTTGTTTGATGTGCAGCCTCCTCATTGATATTTGCATCCAGATTAGAGTCATTCTTCTCAGGAGTGCTTCCACCAAATACTGAAGAATTTTCTTCATCAGTATCATCTTCTTACAGTATGGGCATCTCAGGATGAGCATCCTCTTTATCACCCTTATTCTCTTCATCACCTTTGTCATCTTCATTCTGTTCTGGTTCAGACTCCTCTTTTTCTGAATCATTCTTCTGTTCTTGTTGACAAAATTCAACAGGATCAACTGTAGGTATAGGAAATAGCACAAACTCTGGTTTCTGTGCTTGTTTCTCTTCTGAACTTGTTCCTGCAATTTGTACATCACTAAAACCCAAAGAGTTAGTTAGTGAATCAATGTCAAACAGCCAATCAGGACCTGCACCAATTGGATTTGGTGTGTTCTCATTGCATTTGACATTGTCACTTTCCTCTATAATCCTTGAAGAACTATTGAAAACTCTATATGCCTTACTCCGAGAGGAGTATCCAATAAGGAATCCATCCTCAGCTTTGCTTTCAAACTTGCCTAAATGAGATTTGGTATTGAGGATTGTACAAGAACACCCAAAGGTTTGAAAAATCCAATAAATGGTTTCTTCTTTTTGAAAAGTTCATAAGGTGTTTTTCCTTGGGATTTGACTACTAGAACTCTGTTTTGGACATAACAAGCAGTATTAACTGCTTCTGCCCAAAAAGTAATTGGTAATTTTGAATCTGCCAATAGAGATCTAGCAGCCTCAATCAATGTCCTATTTCTCCTCTCAGCAACACCATTCTGTTGAGGAGTTCTAGGAGCACTGAATTGTCTCTCAATACCTTTAGTCTCACAAAAGTTGTTTATGTCACTGTTTTTAAATTCAGTTCCATTATCAGATCTGATGACTTTAACTCTTAGATTTGTTTGGTTTTCAACCCTAAGAACAAAGGATTTGATCAGTCCACTTGTCTCATCCTTAGTCCTCAGAAAATATACCCAAGTGAATCTAGAGAAGTCATCAACAATGACTAAGCAGTAGGATTTCTTACCAATACTCATCACATTTGTAGGACCAAAGAGATCCATATGCAATAACTGAAGAGGTGAAGAGATTGTGTTTATTTCTTTGGACTTATGAGAAGTTTTGTGTTGATTGCCTTTAAGACATGCAACAGAATGATCATCACATGAAAACACTTTTTGAGGCAAACCTCTTACAAGGTTGTTTTTCACAAGATTGTTCATAGTTTCAAAATTCATGTGACACATCCTTCTGTGCCAAAGAGATGATTCATCTAAAGAAGCTTTTGAAAACAGACAGTTTAGTGATGAATCAGATGAAACACTCTCTAGGTCCAAACAATAAACATTGTCTTTTCTAGGAGTTCTAAGTAGTATCATATTTTCATCAACAACCTTGAATCTTGGAGTAAGGATAATACATTCAGTATCATTAAATAATATACTATGTTTCTTGTCAAAGACCTGTGATACACTTAACAGGTTGTATCTCAATTGCTCAACATAGTACACATCTTCAAAAGTCATCTTACCTTTTGAAACCATACATTTTCCACCTATCTTACCTCCTGCTGGATTGTCACCAAAAGCAACACATCCTCCATCAAACCTTTTGAAAATTTGAAGGCAGGACATGTTACCTGTCATGTGCCTAGAGCAACCACTGTCTACATGCCAAATGCTCTTCCCCTTGAGCTGTTGGTTACCCTGCACATAAGATAAAACAGTTAGTTTCTTGAGGGAACCCAAGCCATAGTGGTCTTGGGTTGTCCTTTCTCATCAACATACTCATATTCATTAGTCTTAGTCTTGATGAGATGATCAGAGTCAGGAATCTCATGGCTGGAATACTTTGTCTTAATTATAGGCTTGGCAGTATTAACACTGGTAGCAGTACTATCCTTGTTAGCAGTATTAACTTGGTCAGCAACACTAACTTTGTTAGCAGTACTAACCTCATTAGCAGTACTAATTTGGTCAGCAGTACTAACTCTGGTAGCAGTACTAACTTTATTAACAGTACTAACTTGGTCAGTAGTAGTATTGCTATTAGCAGCACTATTTCTGTTAGCAGTACTATTTGAGGTAGCAGTACTAACAGGTTTAGTTTCTTTTGGGACCCAAATTAAGACACATTTATTTGCTTTCTTATTCTTTGTATTACTCCTTGATTTGCTTGGAGTATTTTCTTTGGCTTTAACAAACTTATTCTGAATATGAGATTTTGCAGTACTAGTTTTCACTGGTGCTGTTCTCACATTCTCAGCCATGTGGTTCCTTGATCTTCTTGATTGCTTCCTATAACCAACAAAATTTTGATGTTGTCTTTGAAAAGTAAATCTTTGGTTAATAGGATTGAAATAACAGTGTTTGGCTAGATGATTCAACTTGTCACAAATAAAACAAGGCTTTGGTCTATTGACTTTGCTTAGATCAATTCCCTGTTTTTGAGCCCACTGGTTATTTCTGTTTCTATGATTTCCCTTTATTTTATCATGTTGATGGGGCTTTTTCTGTTTACAAGTACAGGGATTTACAACAGTAGTTTGCATATAGTGATCTCCCTGTACCTTTTTCTTCCCTTTCCTAGAGGTCTCAGCTTTCTCACTCTTAACAGTCTTTTCCCTAGTCTTAAACTTCTCTACTTTCTCACTCTTGATAAATGGTTTAACTCCCCTCTCATTTGTAAGAATGTGGTTTTCTAGGGGAACTTCTTTCTGGTCTACCTTGTTCTCTTCTTCAGATTCTGCCTCAATCACTACAGTGTCTAAAGGATCTACTTATGTGGCTCCTTCAGGTAAGTCATTCTTATCCTGCCTTTCTAAGAGGTCTGAAGTGGGTGGAATATAGTTATTGTTGTAAGGTGGAGGAGTTTTGTTATATCCTATACCTCTCTTCAGTTTGTCATGAACTTGAGATTTGAGTAAAGTGTCCATTGCTTTAGAGGCATTGTAAAATTTCTCAATGTCTAGTTTGGCCTTCTCAAATTCACTTCTGACTTTCTCACATTCTTCTCTAGCCTTTTCTAGCTTAATCTCCAACTCCTTTTTCTCCCACTTCCAATAATTTTGATCATATGAATGTTGAAGTTCATTGGCCTGATATGCCTTAATTTGTTCTTCAAAATTCACAATGATCAAATTAGATTCTCTCCTATGTTTCTCCAGTCTTTTAAGGTCATCACACATGCTCTGATTGTGATCCATGTACTTCTTAACAGTTTCAAGACAGGCTTTAGAGCAGAGTTTAGATTTTACCTCTGTGGGAATTGCAGTGCTTGAAGACTCTAAAACTTCAGCCATCAATGCTTGATTCTGAACTGTATCATCAGCTTGATCACTCCAATCAAATCCCATTCCATCTTGTGAGACAAGTGCTTGAGATGGGTTCCAGTTGTTGGTGGACTTTGATTGTTGATTGTTGCTCACATGCTGTTGAGAGATTCCCCCTCTGCATTCTCTTGCAAAGTGCCCTAATTTATGACACTTGTAGCATTCCACTTTGGATTTTTCAAATCCAGCACCATCTTCTCTTCTCATGGCAAAGTTGTTTCTTCCAGTTCTTTTAATGAATCTTTTGATTCTCATGGTGAGCATTGCCATTTGCCACT
This sequence comes from Arctium minus, assembly GCA_954870635.1. Classification (NCBI taxonomy): domain Eukaryota; kingdom Viridiplantae; phylum Streptophyta; class Magnoliopsida; order Asterales; family Asteraceae; genus Arctium; species Arctium minus. The sequence continues at coordinate 34,752,869 of OX941080.1, read as the reverse complement.
TAATGTCCATCTCTTCAAGATCATCAACATTAATTTGCTCCAGATCATCATTAATAAGAGAAGATTTTGCATGACTAGCAAGGAAGGCTTCCAAAACAGAATCATTGAGTCCATCCTGTTTTGAGCCATAAGCAGTACTAACTGATTCTGTATTAGCAGAAGAATCAGTAGTAGATGATAAGAGAGCAGCATTATGAGAGTATCCAGATGTCCTTTTCTTAGATTCAACTTCTGCTTCAAACACCCTGAGATCATTGTAGAGATCATCAAGTTCTTTATCCTCCAGATTATCATTCTGTCTGAATGATACTGTATACATTACCCATTCTTCACCAAGAGATCTTAAAAACTTTCTGTTGACATCATCCTGGTCCATCTTGACACCAACAGTGGCCAATTATCCAATCAACTTGTTGAATCTATCAAAGGTTTGAGTCATAGACTCGTTCTTTGTAGACATGAAATTCTCATATTGTTGCTTGAGAATTGCTTTTTGATTTCTCTTTGTGCTTTTAGTGCCTGAAAATCTCTTTTCCAAAGCATTCCACAGGATTCTGGCATCAGCACAGTTGCAAAACTGATGTTGGTATTCGTTAGGAATTGCCAAGAGCAGAGTACTCAAGACTTTCATCTCAGTCTGCCTCATCTTTCTTTCTCCATCAGTCTTTGGTGGAGGTCTCTTGCCATCTGCTCCCATCTCTCCTTCATTGGAGGGACCATTCTCAATGATATCCCACATTGAGTAATCTGTAAGAAGGATATATTGCCTGATCCTGATTTTCCACATGTCAAACTCATTGGGTTTGAGCATGGGAACCTTTGAAACAAGAACACTGTCATGTGATCCGTCCATGATGATTATAGCTTTCTGAGTTCCTTTGCTCTGATACCACTTGTCAAGATCGAAATTCTAAACAAGAATTTAATTAACACTCAGAAACTTTGTTAAAGAAGTTTGCAGAATAACACTTTAACAGTAAATCAATAGAACAGTGTATGGATCAAATCACAAGTTATATTGAATTAACTTAATGATTACAACCACAGCCTCAATCTGTTGAACAGGCTCAACAAACGTTCAATACTTCTCTATTGAAAGGACTACAAAGAACCTTGAGGCTAATTCTCTCTAGAACAAAAACGTATATCTGTGTATTACCTCTTTTCAAAAACTATATCTCTATGTATCTATATATACAAAACAAATTACAAGATAAATATGAAAATAATATTGATCTTCAGCATCCAGTCTATAATTATCTTCAACATTATCTTCAGCTCCTAGTCTTTCGCATCAAGCAATCAATCCATCTTTATCTTCATGAGCAGCATTAATCTTCATCCTCAGCAGCACTAACCATCTTGCAGTAGTAATTCTTCAAGCAGTACTAACTACTAGCAGTATTAACTTTCAAGCAGTATTAATACCTCTAGCAGTAGTAATCCTACAAGCAGTACTAACTTTGAGTAGCAGTATTAAAATCTTCAGCAGTATTAATTCTTTCAGCACTTAGCAGCACTAACTGGACTTAGCACATTTTAGACCCAACAACATAATAAGATAAATCAAAGTTTTCATAAAAGAACATATAATCTAGTCTAGAAAGTTTTGACATAATTTTTTTTACTACTAACAGTATCTAGACCGGCATTTCATCTTCTTTGCCTATCGATGCTTAGATATATACCGTACTCGTCTTTCTCGTCAAATACTGTTATGCGTTGCAAAATGTTCTATAACAATTGGGGTAATCCTATACACTAGTGACTTCATGGTTTTATGCAATATTGACGATAAATCACTACTAACATCAAAATATCATATTTGAAATAGTTTACACAATTAGTATGCATATTTTCACTAATGAACTTTGACTCGATTAACTATGCAAATTGTTTGTGAACTACTTGGCACAGTCCATTTTGCCATGCTATTACGGTCACTTCTAGTATCGGGCATGCAAGATCCAATTTTGATATTACAGGTAAATGTAATAATGGCAGACAATTAGGTATTGTCTTTAGGGGTGTAAATGATGCGAGTCGAGCTCGAGTATCATTATACTCGACTCGAACTCGAAAGCTAATACTCGATTTCGAACTCGAAAACTCGCGAGTAGTGAAAACCCAAGCTCGACTCAAACTCGAAAGCTAATACTCGAGCTCGAACTCGTTTTAAGCTCGAATCAAAGCTCAAGCTCGAACTCGTTTTAAGCTCGAATCAAAGCTCAAGCTCGAACTCGTTTCAAGCTCGCTCAAGCTCGAACTCATTTCAAGCTCAAACTCAAACTAATTTTAAGCTCAAACTCAAACTAGTGCTCGTATTCAATCATTTAAAAATTCAATGTGTTCATATTTGTTTATGTTTGTTTAATTAAAATTGTAAACAAACATAACAAACTAGTTGCACCCACTTCCATAGGTACCAACAATTTTTTTTGCCTAACTTCAAGCCAAATGACTCAAGCCACTAGACACAATAGAAAGGCTATGCCACAAAGGCCATGGAATGGCAAGGGAAAGAAAAGTGATGAGTCATATTTATAGTTGAATGCAAAATCCCTAGATGTATTGTCCCACCAATGTGGGATGAGTTTTTAAGCAAAAGGAGGACAATTCTTATTTAAATAATGATACCCACAAGTCATATTATGTGTTATTACTTTTTTTTTTGAAGAAAAGGCTAGTAATTCTTTATTAATAATAATTATAATTATATAATTATATAAATATAAATATAATAATAATTATATTATTATTTTAATGTTTATTTATTTAATATATGTTCTTTAGATTACTATTATAACTAAACGAACGTATATACATATATATATATATATATATATATATATATATATATAAATATAATATATTCGAGTATCTCACGAGCTTATCGAGTCGAGTATCAGGTCGCTCGACTCGACTCGTTAGTATGTCGAGTCGAGCTCGAGTTCGAGTCGTGCTCGAGTTCGAGTCGAGCCTATTCGAGTCGAGTGTTGACCGAGTCGATCTCGAGTAGCTCGCGAGTTGTCTCGTCTCATTTACACCCCTAATTGTCTTACTGCGTAAAAGCCACATTAAAGTCTAATGATGTACCATCACATTTACATATAACACCCTACTCTCACTGTGTGAGTCAATCATACATTATAATATCATCACCTGCAATTAATACCCATATTTTTTGCACTTTTCAAACTAAACCAAATAGTTGCATGCGTCAAATCCATATAAATATCGTTTAACATAACATGAATACATTATAATTTTAAATTAGAAACATTTCATTGCATGTAAATTAAAAAAAAGTGACATGAAAACTCATTTTTTTATGAAAATTTGATTTTATCTTGTACTCAAAAAAGAGAATTTGATATTGGGTTTGATTTGATGTTGTATTAAAACGTTAAAATATTAGGATGTTACACGCTACTTCTATATATGAAAATTATCCCAAATAAAAATCTTCCTAATCTATACAGATAAATTAGTCCACATAGACAGTTTTATCCATGCAAGACTTAATGAAAAATTATCCAAACATCCTCTTACTTGTATATGACAATAGGACCCCACACCAATTTTGAAGATATGTAGTATATACATGAACCTACATGAATAGTCATGATGAATGCTACAGTGAAAATGTATATTAATGATGAATATCATAGTGATATATGAATACAAAAGATTTGCTATATACACGTGAAGACTTAAGTTCGCGCAGACGTTTGGAGCGTTAACTTGGGGCTTAATGACAAAACTGGCTTATTCGCGCAGACATTTCCGGCTTAATCACTAAGTAGGGAAAAGATGTGTTGTCCCAATTAAGACACATCTTTGACATTTATACCCTTTAAAAATAAAGACATGCCTACCTTCCTACTCAATAATCACGCAATAAAAACCTAGGTGCTCGATTTCACCTTCACCGCTCGTTCGATTTTACTGCTTCGAGTTCATTGTTGGTTCAATTACACTATTTCAATTCACTGTTGGTTCGATTTCAACCCTAGACAATAATTTCCTTTGGTCGATTTCTCCAAAGGTAATGATTTTACTGATTGTTCGATACTTGTTTCTTCTCCATACTCAATTGTTGTTCCATACTTGTTTCTTCAGTCGATTGTTGTTCCATACTTATTTTTAAGTCGATTGTTGTTCCATACTTGTTTTCTTCAGTCGATTGTTGTTCTTTACTTGTTTTTTCAGTCGATTTTTGTTCCATACTTGTTTCTTCTCCATAGTTGCTGAACATTTCTGCAATGTAGATTTTTGTAACCATGATTTATACAATGTCGATTTCATACTTGTTTCATACTTGCTACTTTTTGTTTGAACTTGGATACATTGTGTTTAAACTTGGAAGTTTAAGTACTTAATGAATTTTTGTTTGATTTTTGGATTATATCAATGAATTTATGAATATATGACTTAAAAAATAAACAACAATTTATAAAACAGCTTAAAATTCATATTCAGGGGTAAATTGGTCATTTCTATTATTTAGACTGTTAATTCAGATAAAAAAGTAAACAACAACATCAATTTATCCAGACAGACACATTTATCCATACAGGACTTAATGGAAAATTTGGTAAACAACCCCTTAATGAAAAACTATCCAAACATCCTCTTACTTGTATATGACAATAGGACCCCACACCAATTTTGAAGAGATGTAGTATATACATGAACCTACATGAATAGTCATGATGAATGCTACAGTGAAAATGTATATTAATGATGAATATCATAGTGATGTATGAATACAAAAGATTTGCTATATACACGTGAAGACTTAAGTTCGCGTGAGATCAAACAGTTTCCGTGAGACCGGTGAGACCAAGCTTTAAAGTATGAAACTTCACACCAAAAAACTGTGAATGTAAAAAAAATCGAACTTTTCATAGGGAAAACACCGTAAATGTTACGCTCACGGTGTTTTTCGCTGTGAATGTTCGTTTTTTTTACCTTCACAACGTTTTCACTGTGAAGGTTCGGATATACCTTCACAGTCTTTTATCTGTGAAGGTTTGATTTTTTTTAACTTGGTTTAGGTTTTTTTACCTTCATAGTTTGATTACATTATGAAGGTTCGAATGTTTTTTACGTTCACAGTGTTTCGGTGTGAAGTTTCATGTTTTAAGGCTTGGTCTCACGCGGTCTCACGGAAACAGCTTGGTCTCACGTGAACCTGACCCTACACGTGAATATACATAATTATTCATGATGAATGTTATAGTGAGTTGTATATTCATGATAAATATCATAGTGATGTATGAGTACTAAAAAGTTGTATACAATAGAGGTGTTCATCTAAACCGCCAAACCACATAGACATCCCACACCGCACATCAACATGCGGTTTAAAACTTTCGTAGTACGATTTGTGATTTGCATTTTCATTGAACCGCACTTTGCAGTGTGGTTTACGGTTTTGAATCATCAAACATCGTTTCATACCGCAACACATCACATATTTTTGTATATTTTTTAAATATATATATTATATTCGTAATAATTTATCATATGAAAATACTTAAACTAATTCATTATTAATTATTTATTGATTTTTCGGTTTTTGTTACAAATCTTTTATTTGAGTTATTTTTTTTTGTGAAACATCATGGTCAAAATTATTTTGAAGTTAACTTTTCAAATATATTTAAATTAATTACTGAACACTTGATTTTGCTTTACACTATTTTTAAATAAACATTTTGTAAGTCTTGAAACTTTTTATATGGAATATGCTAAAGTAACCGTCGAATTTATTTTAATGATGTGATTTTATAATTATTGGATTGAAGTATGTTAGATGCAAATTTGATAAACCCACAATGCGATTTTTTGCGGTTTAAAGCATATGCGGTGCAGTTTTTTGTGGTTTGAGTCATATGCGACGCGGTTTGCGGTTTGGGAAAATGTAACAACCATGATAAGTATTAATTTGCTTAAATAGAAGTCTAGGGGTAAGTTATAGTACAAGAAAAAATCCAATTAGTGACAAAAAATGGTCACTAATTAGTGAAAAAATTAAAGTGGTCACTGTTTTTGTGACGGCTATTTTAGTCACTAAAAATCGTCACTAAATCATTAAAAGTCGTCACTAATTGTTGAAGATGACGGTTCCATTAACGTCCGTTAAACTTTCGTTAGTGACCAAAAAAAAGTGGTCACTAATTAAGAAAATATGGAAAAAAAAATTGTCACTAATTGCCACTATAATTGTTTACACAATAAAAATCAAAACTTGCTAATTTATATAGATAGAGATCTAAAGTGTTAATTCCATTCATAAACGTATAATTCTTGATCCAAACAAAAAAACATGTATGTTATTGTCATGTCAACTTCTTATCACTAAAAAACATATAATGATTAGAGCTAATAAAACATAGAATTCTTAGTCTTGAAATCCCAATGGAGAAAACTTTGGCATTTGTGCGATCATGACATTCATTTTGTCTTCATCTATTTATGCTCGTCTTGGAACTTCACTTCTTTAATTCTCTTAACTTCTTCTTCTAAAGCCTTTGATTTGTTCTTTTCCAATTCCAACTGCATTCGTATATTTTCTGTGCCTAAAACATGTAAATAAACAACAAATAAACGCATCCTAGGCCACATAAAACACTTATATTCTTAATTTTATTTTTACAAGAATAGTTAAAAGAAGATTGATTATTCTCCTTCAATTAGGAAAAAACTTATTTGAGAACTTACAATAAACGGAATACGTGCATCGAAGAAGTCCATCATATCATTTAGCAAGACCTGGAAGTAACATGCATGCACTTTTAAGGAATTAAACTTGAACGCAATTGATACTTCAATAGACAATAGCTTATGCGTGCATTGTAAACTAAAGAACATATCATGAATCTAGTACCGACATTAAGAAGCTCTAGCAGTGGTATGGACGAATCAAGGGGATAATTGACAACACTGAAGCAAACAATATTTTCCCGGTAGATGCAACTAATTCAAGAGTAAGAAAAGCTAGAACTCTAGTGTGCACCTAATATGCATCACAATATCCCCTACGATATATGTGAGAACTTTAAATAACAAAAAGTCCACCAGAACACAACAGTACCCTAGATATTCCAGCATACTGACCGTATCTATTAAAGATTGGTATGGTCGTGCATCTCTAAAACACGTCCAGAATTGGTGAGCTTGAAAAAGAGGAATTGCTCCCAGATATTAGAACAAGTGATGGGGCACAGACCAATAATCAACATCAAAAAGAAAATAACTTGCACTTGGTGGTGTTCTACATACCATATTAGAGCATACACACACAATTTGCTTCTCCAATAGAGCACCCGTAAATATCGTCAAGACTAAAGACAATGGGAATTTAGTCTATTAAATTATTATAAAACAATAGATAATGATAGACATACACCAAATCCACTTCACAACGAAAGGAGTTCTCCACATAAAATCCATTTGAGGCATCATGCCCTTTCAGGATTATATACATTTGAATATGAGAAATCTATAGCCTTAATGCTAATCACTTCTTAGATACACTTCAAAGGCCCATGGATGAACACAGAGGTACTAAATCCTAATTATCTAATCCTTACATTGAGACAAAGTTTTATCTTATCAAAATGATTTGGCATCCATCACAACATTATGGATAATTAAAGCAAAACTCAACTACTAAAATCAACAAGACTTTACTCAAGGTACTGCAAAGATTGTGTAACCATGACCATTAATGACGTACAATTAGAATGCTAGTACCTAACAACACAAACATGAAAGCGGCAAGGACATGCCTTCAGTTTTAGGCCTAACCCTAACCCAACTCAAATATCTTAGTTCATATATTTTAGTCTCTGCTGTCTGCTGATCTATCCTAGCGATAGAGGTGCGGGTGTTCAGGGCATTGTTTTGGATAGTGGCAATTCAAAATCCAAAGATCAAGGCGCAAGTGCCAAATTGCTGCAGACCTAGAAGGTAGCTGAGGAATTAGCAGGTAAGGTTAAACTACTTAAATATTTTATTCAACATAGGACAGGTGCACCAAACACAATACAGGAAAAAGGTGTTTTTGCGGCACCTTCCTTGCCTTCTAAGTCAGAGATTTCAGAAATTGAAGATCAGGCATGTTTATTGCATCTATATTCTTTCATGTCGATGGCATCGCTTATTGCTCTCATAATATGGCATTATTGTTGCTACCAAAAAAGATTCAAGTTATTTGCAATGAATAGGAGGAAGGAATTCTATAGGACCTAGAAATACAAATTGTTGAAACTGATCATACCCTTGTTTAAATTGAGGTCTGGACAACTTCCACTTCTGATTTCTCATCAAGTTCTGAGTAAAAAACCGTAAATAGTGATGCATGCATAGTTCATATATTCTACGAGCTTTACATACTAATCTGTCCATTTAACTACCAAAAGCATGAGAACCTGTTATAAACAAAAGAAGACATAAGATCAAATGTCGGGACTGGGTTTAAGATGCTTATTAGAGTACTTAATCTTTGAAGCCTTGATGAAACCCAATAAGTACACCTATTCATGCAGCACAAGATTAATTGTTATGGTGTATGCTTATGTTACAATTGGCTTAACTTGAGTAGCTTCAAACCAGATGTTCATTCCAAGATATAGATATTCTGACAATTTACTCCATGAGATATGCATAGATTATGAAGAAAATGCCTTTCTATTAACATAAGGGTATTATTATTTTCTTTGTATTGAATCTCAGTTGTGCATATGCCAGATCAGTCAGAGCCAGAATAAAAGGAGGAAATGCAGATTTTAATATATTGATAATTTACTGTGTGAAAGATGATGGAGATGGATTAGAATCCATACCTTTTATAAGGCTCTGACCTACTCTTTGCATAGACTGGGATGGCTCAATTAAATCAACTTCTTCTAGAGAGTGTGGTCATACTTCACACAAGGCCCTGAATAATGTTTTCAACATATCATTGTAGCAAACAACCAAATACCCATTAATGCACTTATGTTTCAAAAATCATTGCCAAAATGTTGTTATAAAAAATGAGTCCCCTAATCATAACAAACTAGAAGAACAACTTGTTCTTCTGTAATTACCTTCTTTAAAAATTAATATGAAAATATCAACTTCAACAGAATACCTGTTTATAACAAGTGTATTGCATGTGAACGCTAATGATGCTAAAATGGTGCAACAATTTGAAATAGAAGTTTTTATTAGAGTGGATGGGGATGTAAAGACAATGAGATTGGTGTTAGCAAATTCTCACCAGAAAACAGAACCAGTACCAACACCAAAATCTAACACTCTAGCCGGAGAAAATCCAGGTAGCCTTCTTTTAACCTAGAATAAAGGTCATTATCATAGAGAGAAAGTTTAGATTTTCTGACGATTTTAGTTATTAGCATGAAGAAAAGTGAAGTGCATAAGGAATCACGCAAGGAAAATAAAAGACCATGACACATAAGTGTTCTGGTTTCGACTTGTGTAACTACTTTTTACAATTAGTGCATAAAATTTATAAAATAATATTTGTTGTTTTCTGTTTATGTTTACTGGGTCTTGAAAACAAGCTAGTGTTAAGCCAAGATAACTAAAGCCTACCTCAACCACCTCCATGCACAGAAGATGCCATCCAAGACTATTCTCTCCAAAGGAAAAACCAAAATGTTGACATAATAAAGTATATTAACTTGAAAAAGAACTAAAAAAGTATGACGAAACCGAAGGTAGATATACCTCAGTAAGAACTCTATGGCAAGCTGAGAAAACTGCAGGCGTCCGAGAAGAAACGTAAGCAATTGTCTAGTCATCTCTGTATTTAAGACCAATGTCACCGTAGCTGCTCTTAGTTTTCCACCGCTTTGAGCATCCAACGTATTTGAAAGAATCGTCAACTAGCTCCCTGGAAGTAGATGCAGCTAACTGCAAATTAACATCCTTGATATCATTGAACGATTCTATTCAGATACAACTTGAGAAATCGACCAAACAGGTTGAGATATCGAGCAAGAAGAATGAGAATCAAGCAAAAAAAATGAATGAGTAATCGAAAAAATGAAATCAAAGCAAGAAGAATGAGAAATCGACCAAAATAGATTGAGAATCCGAAGCAAGAAGAATGACAAAATCGAGAAATCAAACCTGTTGTGTTTCTATGGAGAAGCCAGTCCATAAATCTAGAAATTAAACGATGATATATCAGATTAGGGTATCGATTGATTCCAAGAAGTAAATTATATAAGTATTCTACCATGGATCTAAAGAGTAATTTCTTCAATCGCACCATTTCTTCAATGATCAGAGGAACTCGGTCAGGGGCGATGGAGATCGACAGAGAGCTAGGATTTATTTCGGGTTTGAGAAAATCAACCACGTTAGATCTAAAGTGTTTTTATAATGAGAATGAAAGGTTAGCAATTTTAGTCCCTGAATTTTAGATTTTTATATTTATGCCATCATTTTGTTAATTAATTATTATTTTTAAATAGATACCATTTAGTGACCATTAATTTTTTTGTCACTAACATATATAATTAGTAACCATCCTTTTTTAGTCAATAAGTTTTTGAAATTAGTGACCACTATTTTTTATCACTACCATTTTTATTTTAGTGACAACTATTTTTTTGTTACTAACATTTTTATTTTAATGACCACTATTTTTTTGTCACTAATCTATTCACTTAACATGAACTACTACATATTTTTTAGTGACAACTATTTTTAATCACCAAGTCTTTGAAATTAGTGACCACTATTTTTGGTCACTACCACTTGCATTTTAGTGACAACTATTCTTTGTTACTAACATTTTTATTTTAGTGACCATTATTTTTTTGTCACTATTTCACTTAACATGAACTACTAAATAGTATTTAGTGACAACCATTTTTAGTCACTAAGTCTTTGAAATTAGTGACCACTATTTTTGGTCACTACCACTTTCATTTAAGTGACAACTACTTTTTATCGCTAACATTTTAAATTTACTGACCATAATTTTTTTGTCACTAATTCACTTAACAAGAACTACTAAATAGTATTTAGTGACAACCATTTTTATTCACCAAGTCTTTGAAATTAGTGACCACTATTTTTGGTCACTACAACGTTTATTTTAGTGACAACTATTTTTTTGTTACTAACATTTTTATTTTAATGACCACTATTTTTTTTGTCACTAATTTATTCACTTAAAATGAACTACTAAATAGTATTTAGTGACAACTATTTTTAGTCACTAAGTCTTTGAAATTAGTGACCACTATTTTTTGTCACTACCACTTTCATTTTAGTGATAACTACTTTTTGTTACTAACATTTTTATTTTAGTGACCATTATTTTCTTGTCACTATTTCACTTAACATGAACTACTAAATAGTATTTAGTGACAACAATTTTTAGTCACTAAGGTGCCGTTTGTTTTTTAAGAGGTCTAAAGTCTGAAATCTTATTTTAGTTATGATTAATAAGAGGTGATGTGTAAAAAGGTCTGAACGATTCAAACTTAAGAACAATTAAAAGTTTTTTTTTAAAAAAACAAAACCCCTAAGTCTTTGAAATTAGTGACCACTATTTTTGGTTACTACCACTTTTATTTTAGTGATAACTATTATTTTGTTACTAAGATTTTTATTTTAATGACCACTATTTTTTTTGTCACTAATTTATTCACTTAAAATGAACTACTAAATAGTATTTAGTGACAACTATTTTTAGTCACTAATTCTTTGAAATTAGTGACCACTATTTTTGGTTACTACCACTTTTATTTTAGTGATAACTATTATTTTGTTACTAAGATTTTTATTTAATGACCACTATTTTTTTTTGTCACTAATCTATTCACTTAACATGAACTATTAAACAGTATTTAGTGACAACTATTTTTAGTCACTAAGTCTTTGAAATTTGTGACGACTATTTTTGGTCATTACCACTTACATTTTAGTGACAACTGTTTTAAAACATGGATTTACGTCACAAATTTACGACTATTTTACGACTTACATTACCACTTACATTTTACGACTATTTTACGTCACAAAATACATGGATTTATAATATTAGTGACGAAAAACATAATCGTCACAAATTTAGTCATTAAATTAAATAGATATGAATAATCTTATTTTAGCCATGAGAATTAGTGACCACTCTAGTGACCAAATTTTAGTTTTTGTCACTATATTCATATTAGCGACCAAATTTGAGTGACGTCCTTTTTTATTGTCACTAACGTTAAAATTAGTGACAAAAAGTAAGTCGTCACTAAAATTTTGGTCACTATCTAACATTTTTCTTGTGTGTTATGCTATTAGTTTTATTTTAAAGGGTTTAAGTGGTTATGTATGAATTCATATACAAGGTGTCATGATCTTGAGTTGCCTACATAAGATGATAAGTGAAGTAAAGTGTAGGTGTGTGAAATCCCTTTAAGAAATCGATTTTTAGAGTGAAAAAAGCTACGTGTTGGAAAATTTCTTTGATTTTCTTCATACAAGGTAATTACTTTCTTTCTCTCCTCTAATTTTAAGTTCTTGGTTAGTAGTTATGAGTTGTATTTTATGACTTCTCATCAATAAAGAGTGAGTTTATGGATTTGGTTTTTAAGTTCTCCAATCTTAACATGATTTCTTGAATGAGAATATCTCCTTATATGAGTTGAAATTTTGGTATTCTTATGTGTTTCCTTGAGTTTTGAACAAGTGATGCTCAAGAGTAATGCTCTTCACTTCATCTTCGTAAGGATTTGAGTTTCCTCCATCTTGATCTTGGTAAAGACTTTGATTTTAGATATCTAATCATGTTAATCCATAAAATAGGATGTTTTTGGCAAGCTAAAGTTGTTTATATTGGTATTTGATCATCAAGAAATCTGGGTTTCATATTGTTTTGAGTTAGGGTAAATTTCTAGGCAAAACAGGGTTGTGCAGGACAAGGAAGTTGCATCCAGTGATGAATGCGACTTTACCTGCATGAAAGTTGCATTCTCTTCTATTGTATGATTTTTCGATTTTTCTTCGTATTATTTTGGGGTCTTTCAGGATATTGGTTAGGGTCCTCCAGGCATTGTTAAGAGTTACAGTATAGATTTAATCCTCTAGATTGTAACCATGCTTACCGTTAATGCAAAAAATTGCACTAAACTATTTATGCCAAAGATTACACAAAAAAAAGACGACCTAAGGTTTGGTTTCAGACCTTATCAACTACGGATTGAACCTTCAAAATAAACAAGAAAAATGACGAAGAAAATGTAAATGAGACAAGCGATTTTGGTGACGTGGAAAACCCCGTCAAGGGTAATAACCGTGGATGACAATAAAAGTTGTCAATGCACTATGGACGTCAACTAGGGACGTCGTCCTTAATAATAGTAATTACAATTACATATCGTGGATAAACATGTCAGCGGTGGATAATAACCGAAGTCCTGGGTACAAAACATAGATAATAGTTGTTGTCACTAGTTCCGGACGTGGAAATTAGTTGTAGTCGCTACTTCTAGACGTGGGTAATGTTGTGGTCGCTACTTCCGGACGTGGGTAATGCAGTTGTCACTAGTTCAGGAAGTGAGGACACTGTTGCTGGACGTGAGGACACTGCCATAGGATGTGAGGACACTGTCGTAGGACGTGAGGACACTGTCGTAGGACGTGTGGACACTGTCGTAAGACGTGATGATGCTGTCACAAGACGTGGAAAATAAGGTTGTTCTGGAAAATAAATCAAGTAGCAATTCTACTTGTACAAAACTCTTTTGAGAGCATCTGTGAGCTCATGATCTCCCTTCCAATGTCTTGATCCTTCTATTTATACTTGAGAATTTGTAACCTCCAATTTAATGACCATAATGATTGTAACGGTCGTGTCTTGATGATAGAAATAAATGTTGGTCGTTGATTACGTTTGATTATTTGATGAGATGAATCTTGGCCATAACTCTCCTGCAATAAATAAAAAACACAACGGTCGTCGATTAATGAGGATTAAATAAGGGAGTTACCTTCTTGAGTTGTCTTTTGTTAACCATGACGAAAGGTAAGGTCTTAGGACAAGAGACATAATACATGCGACATGTTTGTTGGTGACAGTTAACATGCAACGTGAGACACGAGACATGTCACTGGTGGTATGAAACTGGCGACGGGTAACTGGCGACCAATAACTGGAGAAAGGTAACTGGCGACAGGTAACCTGCGACCTATTACTGGCGACCTGTAACTGGGAACATGAAACTAGCAACATGAGATAGACTACGTGTAAGTCGTGATAGGTGACATGTGACAGGTGACGTGTGACCTGAGATGTAAATACGCCATCTTGAATAACTATTGACATAAGATGTCTTTCGATAACCAACTATCGTGGTTATTAACGTATGTCGGGGATATGACAATCGTAGATATTATCCTTGTTGGTCGGGGGTATGACTGTCACGAATATCCTTGGTCGTCGTGTTAATCAATGACCATGGGTGATGTTGAGCGAATTTCCCACTTCGGTCGAGGGTGTGATTTTTTACCCAAACAGTTAGCCCCCCGAGATTTGAATTTCAAAGCCATTTGAATTTCAGATCTCGCTCGAAAGTAAAACTCACTTATAAGGAAATGATGAGACGTGTCACCAATGAATCATTAGAAGAAAACCGATTAAGATCGTGACCGGTTGATAGTATACGGATGATACATTCGATAAGGAAATGTTTTCTAGTGTCTACAATTGATGTAGTCGTTAAAGACTTATGTTCTAGCGTTCACAGTCGATAAGTCATTAAAGACCTATGTTTTGGCGTTCACAACCGATACGACCGTTAGAGACCTATGATCTGGCGTTCACAGCCGATATGGTCGTTAGAGACCTGCGATTTGGCGTTCAAGATGATATGTTCGTTTGAGACCTACGTTCTGGCGTTCAAGCTGATATAGTCGTTTGAGATCTAAGTTCTGGCATTCAAGCCGATACGGTCCTTAGAGACAAATGTACTGGTGTTCAAGCCGATACGGTCGTTTGAGACCTAAGTTCTGGGGTTCAAGCCGATACGGTCGTTAGAGACCTAAGTTTTGGCGTTCAAGCTGATACGGTCGTTAAAGACCTAAGTTTTGATGTTCAAGCGGATACGGTCGTTGGAGACCTAAGCTTTGGCATTCAAGCTGATACGATCTTTAGAGATCTAAGCTTTGGCGTTCAAGCCGATACGGTCGTTAGATACATAAGTTGTGGCGTTCAATCCGATACGGTCGTTAGAGACCTAAGTTACATTGTGTCTAGCGCTTTTTAGCTATTTATAAGTTTTGCTTTACCGATAGCCGGTTGCAATTTTACCTTACTGGTGATTGTATGGTTAATCTTGCAACTTGCCTTTATTGGCGATCATAAGATTCAACGTATGAGTCACCTTTATTGGTGACTATACATTTTGACATGCGTATTACCATGAATGGTGATCGCGAGATTCAATGTACGAGTCGTCTTTATTGGCGACAATACAAATATGTGTCTTGTCATGACTAGTGATCATGAGATTCAATATATTGAATATGCAAGTTGTCTGTATCGTCGACAATGCATTTTAACCTGTGACTTCGTCATGAATGACGATCATAAGATTCAACGTATGAGTCGCCTTTATTGATGACAATGAATTTTAACATATGTCATGACTAACGATCATGAGATTCAATATATTCAAAATGCAAGTTGTCCGTATCGTCGACAATGCATTTTAACCTGTGACTTCATCATGAATGACGATCATAAGATTCAACGTATGAGTCGCCTTTATTGATGACCATGCATTTTAACATATGTCATGACTAGCGATCATGAGATTCAATGCGCGAGTCACCTTTATTGGTATCCATGCATTTTAAACTATGAGTTTGCCATGCATGGCCATCATAAGATTTAACATGTGTGTCGTCTTTTTTGGAGACCTTGAATTTTAACATACGTTTGCCATTACCGGCCATCATAAGATTTAACACGTGAGTCACTATTATTAGCGACTAAGAATTTTAGCCTGCTTTTGCCATGATCGGTGATCATAGGATTTAACATGTGAGTCGCAATAATTTCCGACTATAAATTTTAACCTGCGAGTTTGCCATGACTGGCGATCATAAGATTTAAAATGTGAGTCACCATTATTGGCGACTATAAATTTCAACCTGCGAGTTTGCCATGACCAGCGATCATAATATTTAAAATGTGTTTTGTCTTGAGGCTATCATGCGATTCTGCAAGAGAAAAGTTAGGAGTGGTCGTTGGCTTGACCGATGACCCTCCGATGCTCAAGTCAATACTTATATGTTAGATCATAGTAATTAAACGAGGAAGATATTTGGAAATATATATATATATATATATATATATATATATATATTTGGTGTACGATATTTCATCTAAGTGGGATGTCATGGTTACTTGTGGCTTAGAGCCGATAAACGCTATTTCCAAGGACTTTTGAAATCAGATATGATTTTTCCCAATTTGTGGAGAATTTACCGTGCTTTTGAGTGATACGATACATATCACTAGTTTGTTTTTCCATCATGCGACTACTAGCGAACAATATGGGGGAAATAGATCCAATGAGAGGATACAGGTGATGGTGCAAGTAAATCTTATGATTGCATTGTCGAGAGATTTTGCTGAAGATTTATAATTTCTTGTTGTGATTTGCTCAATTGATTGAGCATTTTTTATGAGTGTTAATGCCAAAAATCGTCCAAAGGAAGATCTAAGGTCGGTGTGGAGCTTTAACAACTAAAGTAAGTGATCGATCGACAAATCATACGACTGAGAATAAAAGTAAATGAAAGACATAGAATTTGGTGACGCGGAAAACCTCGTCGAGGGTAAAAACAGCAGACGATAGCAGAGATCGTCAAGTGCACTATGAACGTCAAACATGGATGTCGTCCTTTAGAAGGAGTGATCGAAAGTACAAATGGTAATATTACAATGAAAAGCAAGTAAATCGTGCGTTTATTTTGTTCGTCGTGCGATGGAACACTTCGTCGATAGTTCTTGCTTGAGCGAAAGTTAGTTGAGTGTTCTTGAGCGCTGTGTAGGTATGATGAGTTCAGATGTCTCGAATGATTCTTCAGGCCTTGTTTATATAGATTTTGGTCGCCTTAAATGAGCATTAAATGCCCAACGGTCTTGATAATGATTGACATTGATGGAGCTCGTCCGTTATATTCGTTGGCCATTGTGTGCTTTAAACCTGTAATAAAGGATTCATAAAGAAAAAACAGTCGTATGTAATAAATGATAAGTAATCGTTAGTTACGTTATAAAGGTTGTAAGATATAAGCTTATCGAGAGGTTCCTTTTGGTCCTTAGGGACGACCATGAGGGACTCTCGACTGTCGTCATGAGGGACGACCATGACTCTCGATTTGTGATCGTCAAGACCTTATTGTAATACAAGAATGGTCCTTAGTTTGGAGACGTTTGGTTTTCTTGCGTCGGTCGTGACTTGTGAAATTTTACCCATACAGTTTGCCCCCAAAATTCGAAAATTGGGCGACAAGTCGATTTTTCAAATTTTGTAACCAGATTGGACACGTGTCGGTAATAGTAACTGAATTGGTTCCTCGAAAATCGAAATGATTACGAGGGAAAGCGTGCAGCCGCTTAACGGTCGTGACGTCATGGTGACGTGGGGCGCGTGGTGTTAGGCATAGGGACAGGTGTCGTTCATCTGACGGTTGGAGCACGAAAAGTCGATGACAGGTGTCGACCATCTGTCAACTCGACCTGATACTGAGTCAAGTATAAATATAGATTCTTGTCGGATCCTTTCCTTTTTTCGCAATCAAGTTTTATATTTTGGAGAGAAAGAGACTCTCATATCTTCATGTGATCTTAGCCAAACCTGCAAAAAATCGAAAATCGTTGCCATAATCGACCGATGTTTTTTAGAGCTCCATATAAGGTACGATCTTTCGACCTTTAGTTTTGTGCGCTTAGGCCGGAGAGTCTTACTTTTCTGCCGTATCAACCTTTGATTCCGACTTTTCAATGTCGTCGAATCCTGTTAGTACTCTCAGTGGAGAGGACGACATTAAGGTGTTCCGGTCACTGGCCAGTATTCCTGATGTCGTGGAGCTTTGTTCCCCAGCTTTGCTCCATTCGGATCAATGCTCGGAAGGGTATTTCGTGATATACGAATACCTGTTCAAAATAGGGTTTACGTGGCCCTATTCTCCTTTGTCGAGATCATTTCTCACGTTATTCGATTTATCACCGGGGCAGATGATGCCCCAGTTTTGGAGAATCGTTCAACTCGTTGAACGATTGACGTCGGATTGGGAGACGCCCTTGGTATGTCTTTGGTCGCATTACCTCGCTTGGCGCCGACGACTAATGGCTCACCACAGGGTGGAATACCGAAGGTAAGACGTGGGGTCTCCTTTTATCTTTTCTTTTTGGACTTGTTTACCAATAGTTTTTTGCTAACTTTTTCGTTTTTCTTTGCTAGTGGTTGACTTCACGATAGCTGAGCCTTCCACTGACTCAACTTCCAAAGTCGAAAGATTCCACGAATTTAGCGTCGAGGAGCGTTCCTTCTTCACCATTCGTCCTACTGCCGATTGGGACGAAGACGACGATGTACAATATGTCTGGTCCTCAACCGCTGCTTCCGTAGAGGAAGAAGGAGGAGAATAGGAGGAGGCTACTAAAGGGACTCCGGAGAAGAGGATGACGAGTAAGTTTTTGTCAGTTTATAGGGTCTAGTCGTAGGACGTCACCTATTGATTGTAATACCTTATAAGGTCTAGTCTATAAAAAGACGTCACCCATTGGTCGTGGGGTAGTGGGTCTAGTCGTAAGATGTCACCACTAGTTATGAGACTTTCGTGGGATCTAGTTGTTTAGACGTCACCCACTGGCCGCACGATTTTTAGGGGGTTTAGTCGTTTAGACGTCACTTATTTCCCGTTGGGTTTTTTGTAAGCTCTAGTCTTTGCAAGACGTCACCTACTAGTTAATTTTTTCATATGTCATGGTCGTTACTTACGTCTTTTGTTATTTTCAGGAGGATCGACCCCCCTAAAGCCAACAATAGGTCTCTCGAAAAAAGAGGCCCTTACTATACTCGCCCATAGAGGGCGGCGGGAGATCAAAAGAAAAGCTCCCCCGACGTCTGGGTTGGGGGTCAAGAATTCGAAGACGGCCCTGAGGGAACCATCTTGAAGGGATAGTGGACATGAGGCCATTATTTCGGAAAAGGCGAAGACGCCTCCAGTCGAGGACACGGAGTCAATTTCGCAGGCTCTACCAGCCGGAGTGGAGGGTCAATCCCCTACGTCGAAATACAAAGGGAAGGGTCCTGCGACCAGTGAGGTCTTAGCTTCGATCGACATGAGTTTTACCCTTCTGGGGGATTTCATGTCGTCCTGCCACCTGGACAGGAGGTCCCTGTTTCCCTACTTGGGAAAATTCCTTCTGCCGTTGTTTTTTGACCGATACAAAGAAGTATCAGTCGACGACCTAACTGCCCATGTCTCAGGGCTTTCATTTATGGTAAGTAACCTCCTTTTCTTTAAGTCATACATTTTCTTTTTGTCTTATGATCTAATTGCTTGTTGCCTGACTGTGTAGGCCCTCGAGGCGGGGTTAGTCTTAAACACCCGTATGGACCAAGTGACGAGGCTGGTCCCGACCACTTTTGCAAAGGAACAGGCGGCACTGACCAGGGCCCTAAAGGCGAAGGCCAAGGCCAAGGAGGCAGAGGAAAAGAAGGAAGAGTACTCCGTTCAACTTGACGACTTCCTTAACTAGTTTTAGTTCATTGGGCATGAGAAGGAGGAGCTCTAGGGACAACTGAGACGAGCTTCCGTAGCTGAGGCGGAGGCCAAGAAGAATACCTCGACCGTGAATGAAAAAGAGGTCGAGGCTCTTAGGGCGGAGCTGGGGGCGGCGAAGAAGCAGATCGCTAGTCTTTAGAAGGAGGTGAAGTCTGTTGAGGCTTTCACCCGTCTTAAGGTCAGGGCGGCCTTAGTGAGACGCTATCTGAAGGGTCAGAATCCATTGGTATCGGTGCAAGGTGAACTCGCCTTCTTCTTGGGATCCATTGGGGCCGAGAAAGATCTCGACTCCGAGGATGAACAGGAAATCGAGTCGGGGGATGACTTCCCCAAAGGTGAAAATGTTGCGATCATTCCCTAACAACAACAGTAGGAGCAGGAGCAGCCGACGGCTCCTTAGTTTAGGTTATTTGTAATTTTTTTTTGAATCAGACAACTGTTGGTGGTCGCATCGTCTTTTGTAGTCCTTTCGATTAATACAAGGTTTTTTGAAGAAACTGAATTGTCGCAACTTTACTTTGTCGTAAGAATCAATCCATAGAAATATTTGCATAAACAACTCACGACAACCATAATAGAAATTAACAGAAATTTCTAAGTAACTCACGACAAACATCAAAAGACTAATGGAAACCATTCCAAGTAACACATGACAGAAGAGCATGATCAATCATAAGTAAATAAACTTGCGGCTGGACAAGTAAAGATAATTCATAA
The DNA here is from genome assembly GCA_954870635.1 of Arctium minus. Classification (NCBI taxonomy): domain Eukaryota; kingdom Viridiplantae; phylum Streptophyta; class Magnoliopsida; order Asterales; family Asteraceae; genus Arctium; species Arctium minus. Next base: position 34,732,319 of record OX941080.1, on the reverse strand, counting down.
GGAAGTTGCGATCAATGCAAACAACAAACATGCTGATAGATTTAGGTCTTGCGACTGGGCAAGTCGTAACCTGTTAGTCGATCAAATCCAATCATTCGTAAATAAAGCCTAATAAGATTCAACCAAACTCTTTATGACGTGAAGGAACGAATGCGAACGTTGCACTCAGAAAACAGAGCAAGGTTTTTATGGTTAAGGCAATGTTTTAACCTCAGGTCTAAAGATCGTACGACTTGATCGTTAAATGATCGTGAACCATAAGTGTAGTCGAATGATCGATCGATCCTGCAATGAAATAACTTTAGAATGGGTCGTTGGCTAGGACAAAGACACTCCGATGCTTAAGTCAGTGATGGTTATAAGAAGATAATCGTAAGAAAATATGAAACGAGTATAAAAGAAAAATACTTCCTTAAATGTACTGCATTCCAACTTCGAGGGATGTCACGACTGTTGAGGGTTTGCAATCGATAGGCTCCTTTTCCGATAACCCCGGTTATTCGGTACAGACCTTCCCATTTGACGAATAGCTTACCTGAACCTGGTTCTTGAGTGCTCTGAAACACATGTCGTAAGACATAATCACCTTCTTAAAAGATCTTGGTCTTGACATTCTTATTGAAATGTCGTTCGACCAATTGTTTTTGTGAAGCCATTTTGATTAGTGCCGACTCCCGTAATTCTTCCAATACGTCAAGGTCGTAACTTAGGTCGACTAAGTTGTGATCGACCGACGTGTGTCGTGAGGTTGGAATGTGAGTCTTGACAGGCAAGACTGCTTCGCAACCATAGACTAGAGAGAAAGGAGTTTGTCCTGTAGATGTACGAGGTGTCGTATGATTGGTCTAAAGAACTGTTGGAAGTTCTTCGACCCACTTGCCTTTTCTGTCTTGAGTCTTTTCTTGATCGAACTGATGATCATTTTGTTAGTCGACTCGGCAAGTCCATTTGATTGAGGATACCGGGGCGTTGAAGTCGTCAGTTTGATATTACGATCTTCACAAAACTGCTGGGTTCTGTCGCTTATCAACTGCGACCCGTTATCACATACGATCTCAGATGGGATTTTGAATCTGCAAATGAGGTTAGTCTGGATAAAGGAGATGACTTATTTGTCCCGAACTTGGGAGAAAGCAGCCGCTTCTATCCATTTTAAAAAATAATCCATAAGGATTAGAAGGAATACCTTTTACCTGGGGTCGGAGGTAACTTGCCGACAATATCCATTCCCCATCGCATGAAGGGCAATGAAGTTAGAGTCTAGTGCAATGGTTCAGAAGGTTTATATGACATACCTGAATGTTGTTGACATGCGTTGCAAATTTAGATGTACCTCATTACATCCTTTCGTAAAGTTGGCCAATAGTATCCTTGTCGAGAGATACCATTTGCCAAGATGCGACTTCCCGAGTGATTACCACACTCACCATCATGCATTTATTGCAAAATGCTTTGGACTTGATTCTTATTGGTAACACATCGTAAGTTTAGTCTTGTCGATGATCGTCTGTAGAGTTGTCCTCTAATCATAATGTATCTGGATGCCTTAAATCTGATTTTTCGGGCTTCCATTTTGTCTTCAGGAAGTTGATTGTTTGTTAGTAATCTTCTGATATCACTCGACCCGTTGTCTTCCTCTTCATTCATTTGGACATCATTTTCGTTTTCGATGGACGGTGTCACCAGATGAATTATTGGGACAACGTCAAATGGGGACTGTCCAAGTGCCGACCCAAGGTTAGCTAATGCGTCAAATTGTATTTTGATCCCTTGGGATCTGTGAAATAAAAAACTCTTGAAATTCTTCGGACTTGGCTTTGGCTATTTTGAGATAAGCCGTCATTCTAGAGTCTTTAGCTGCAAACTCCCCATTCATTTGGCTCACGTCTAGAAGTGAATCGCTTTTGATGTGAAATCTTGTTGACTCCAGGTCGTGAGCCATATTCATTCCTGTGATCAAAGCTTCGTATTCAGCTTCATTGTTTGTAGCCCTGAAATACGATGATCGTATGGAGTACACCATCTTGCCACCCTGTGGCGACTTGAGGATGACGCCAGGACCTGCCCCCCGGGCGGCGGATACTTTGTCAACTTGTAAAGTCCATATTGTGTAATTGAGAGTTGCCACAGGTTCCGTCGGTACATCTAATTCTGGGCTGAAGTATGCAACGAAGTCGGTCAATGCTTGCGATTTTATTGCGGTCCTGGGTTTGTATTCAATGTCGTAACTATTAAGGTAGATACTCCACTTTGCTAATCGACCTGTCAACTTTGGTTTCCTCAAGACAGACTTAAGAGGAAAGTTAGTCACGACGGTTATAGGATGTGATTCGAAATAGTGACGTAACATTTTTGATGTTGTTATTAAAGCCAACAAAAGTTTTTCCATAGAGGAATACCTGTTTTCGGTGTCAAGAAGTGATTTACTTACGTAATAGATTGGACGTTGTTGTTTTTCATCTTCTCGGGTCAGAACGACACTTACAACATTTGAGTTGACGACTAGATAAAGCTAGAGGATCTCCTGGTCCTAAGGTTTTGACAGCAGGGGTAGAGACGCCATATACTTTTTAAGTTCTTGGAGTGCGTTCTCATGGTTGTTCGTCCATTCGAAGCCCCTGTTTTTTTCTCAAGACATTGTAGAATTAGTAGCATTTATCTGAAGATCGAGAGATAAACCTGTTTGACGTCGTGACTTGTCCAGTGGTCGCTGGATTTCTTTAAGGTTACGCAGGGACTTAATGTCCATGAGCGCCTTTATTTAGTCGGGCTTGGCCTCGATCCCTCGACGGGTGACCATGTATCCCAAGAATTTTCCTGCACTCACTCCAAAGGAGCATTTTGTTGGATTGAGCTTCATGTGATACTTTTTGAGAATATAGAATGACTGCCTCAAGTGATCAATATGATCGATTGCCTGTTTTGCTTTGACCAACATGTCGTTGATGTATACTTCCATAGTTCTCCAAGACGCTCTTTGAACATCCTGTTGACCAGTCGCTGGTATGTTGATCCCACATTCTTATGACCAAAAGGCATGACCTTATAATAGTAGATCCCTTTGCCTGTCATAAATGTTGTCTTCTCTTGATCGTCACGATGCATCAGGATTTGATTATATCCCGAATATGCGTCCATGAATGTAAGTAACTCGTGACCACCAGTTGCGTCGACCATAGCGTCAATGTGGGGTAATGGGAATGGGTCTTTAGGACAAGCCTTGTTAAGGTTTGTGAAATTTACGTAGACCCTCTACTTTTCGTTTCTCTTTTGCACGACTACGACGTTGGCCAGCCAGTCGGGATATTTCACTTCCCTGATCTTTCCTGTCTTGGGCAAGTTATCAACTTCGTAGTTGATTACTTTGTTGCAATATGGAGCAAACTTACGACGCTTCTGTTTAATAGGTTTAAACGAAGGATCAACGTTGAGTTGATGAGAGATGACCTCCAGGTCGATGCCGACCATGTCTTCATGCGACCAAGCGAAACAATCGGCAGATTCCTGCAAGAAATGAATTAGTGATTTCTTTAAGGTAGGGTCGAGGGACATACCAATGTAAACTACTCTGCCAGGTTTCCCCTGATCCACGACCAGTTTCAGGATCTGCCTATTTTTGTAATTGTTAGATGTTTTGCTTTCTAGGCTTCATCGAAACTATATAGCACTCACGGGCAATCTCTTGCTCATTCTTGACTTTTAGGACGCCTCAAGTTGTTGGAAACTTGACCGTCTGAGGTTATGTCGAGGGCACATCCTTCATGTCGTGAATCCAAGGTCTCCCTAGGATAACGTTGTATGCTGACGAGAAGTCAATGACATTGAACTTGGTCTTCTTGTTGACCCCTTTAGCGAATACTGGGAGAATGATTTCCCAGATGGTGTTAGCCATGTCGCCATTGAAGCCCACAAGGACAGACGAACGTCGTACGATTTGTGACTTGTCATTTCCCATAGCCTTGATGATGCTAAGGAAGATGATATTGGTAGAACTCCCTCTGTCGACCAGGATCCTCTTGGCCGAGCAATCTCCAATCGTAAGTTGAATGATCAGGCCATCAGTGATGTTTCTGCCATTGCTTGCCGAGATCCTCCTGATCGAAAGTGATGGGCATAGCTTCTGACTCCATCTCGTGTTTTGGTCATGACGATTGTGACACAGAGAGTTCTTCAGGTACTCGACTAGCATGTCGCTTAGCTGTCGAGTAGGTTAATCCACAGATGTCGGAACCTCCAGTCACGCAATTAACGACCTTTGCATGTTCGGGCGAAGCTGGTCGTACATTTGTTCCTAACAAATCTTGCAGGTGGCCTTTTGGTACGAGCCAAGCCAATTCTCGTGGTAAGGTGATGCAATCATCCGTCACGTGGCCATGGTCGCTATGAAATTCACACCATTTGGATTTGTCTTTCTTAGCATCATCTCTTTCACTTTTTGGAGGCCATTTGACGTTGGTTTTGACATTATTTAGAGCTTCAATCACCTCTTTAGATGTTCCTTTGAATCCGTAAGATGAAATCTTAGGATACTGGGGGAACTTGTTTGCTGGAGTACTTTTGTTCTTGTCAAATCTCACGTTCGAGATTTGCATAGACGTCTCGACCCTGGGGGTCGATCTAGCCTTGAAGTCCAGTTTTTTTGACGCTTGATGCTATTTTTGTCATTGGAATGTTTGCGATGGAAGGCCGCATCATCCTCGACCCGCATGTAGGCTAATGTTCGAGCTCGAACGTCTTCAAAGTTTTCCGGCGGATACTTTGTCAGATCCTTATACAGGTCTGAACTGTCTTCAAGACCTCGCTTGTAAGTCTCGATCGCAGTACGAACGTCAATTTCGTACGATGATCATCTTAGAATTGAAGCGATTGAAGTAGTTTCGAACTGATTCGCCTGTCTTCTTAATAGAGATCGCTGATTTGCATTTCCATTTTACGACTACTAGCAAACTGCTAAAATAATTGGTTGACTAGTTCTGCGAAACTGCCGATGGACTTGGGTCACAGGTTAATCTACCATTGAAGTGCAATACTTGTGAGGGTCGCACCACAGTTCTTGCACATGCAGACCTCTTGATACTGATGGGGTATCGACACAGTCTACATCAACTGTTTATACTGTGCGATATGCTCGGTCGGATCACTGATTCCAGAATACTTCAGAGCTAACTTCGGGATGTTGTACTTTTTTCGGACGTCGACCATGGCGATTTCGTCAATGAAGGGTGATGCTTGATACCTAGTCTTTGGTTCAACGTCCACAGGTACAACAACTCCTGGAAGCTTTGCATGTAACGACAAAATCTTTTCATTCTGTTCTTCTAACTACTTCAATCGTCGTGCGAAAAGATCATCTAGGTTGAAGAAATTGCTTGCAGGGAGCGAGACTGGCATGAATCCAGATTCTTGAGATGTTACACTTGCATGAGGATAAAACCTATTGGCTGCGATGTCTCTCCAGCGTCTCCATTGATTGGTGCGTGCATGTAGGGTACAGACATCGATGGAAACACTGTTGTTGGTGGTGGCATCCTTGGAATCATTAGGATAGAGAAAGTGGCGACTCCGGTCGCTGCTCCAGTACCCTACGTTGGCTTGGGGTATGGAGGCAGTGGTAGTTGAACACCTGCAAAAGGAATTTAAAAAGGTGGTCTTGGACCATACTAAGGCCCAAACTGATTTCCCACATTTTGATTCCTCATTGCTGAGAGTTCTTCAGTTGCTCTGCGATTTTGATCATCAAGAGCGTTAAGACGGTTGCGAGCAGCATCAAGTTCCATACGCATTTGAGCGATGATATGAGCTGGAGTTCCCTAAGCTTCCATGATCCTGCTAGTCAAAAAAGTTGCACTTAAACTATTAGTAAGTCGCACTCTTTGTCGATGATTTTACTCTAGCTGGGGCCCCACGGTGGGCGCCAAACTGTTAATGCCAAAAATCGTCCAAAGAAATATCTAAGGTCGGTGTGGAGCTTTAACAACTAAAGTAAGCGATCGATTGACAAATCGTATGACTGAAAATAAAAGTAAATAAAAGACATAGAATTTGGTAACGCTGAAAACCCCATCGAGGGTAAAAACCGCGGACGATAGCAGAGATCGTCAAGTGCACTATGGACGTCAAACAGGGGCGTCGTTCTTAAGAAGAAGTGATCAAAAGTATAAATGGCAATATTATAATGAAAATTAAGTAAATCGTGCGTTTATGTTGTTCGTCGTGTGATGGAACACTTCGTCGAGAGTTCTTGCTTGAGAGAAACTTAGTTGAGTGTTCTTGAGCGATGTGTAGGTATGATGAGTTCAAATGTCTCGAATGATTCTTCATACCTTGTTTATATAGCTTTTAATCGCCTTAAATGAGCAATAAATTCCCAACGGTCTTGATAATGATTGAAATTGATGGAGCTCGTCCGTTATATTCGTTGGCCATTATGTGCTTTTAACCTGTAATAAAGGATTCATAAAGAAAAAACATTCGTATGTAATAAATGATAAGTAATCGTTACTTACGTTATAAAGGTCGTAAGATATAAGTTTATCGAGAGGTTCCTTCTGGTCGTGGTCGTCAGAAACTCTCAATTGTGGTCATGAGGGACGACCATGACTCTCGATGTGTGATCGTCAGGACCTTATCTTAATACAAGAATGGTCCTTAGTTTGGAGACGTTTGGTTTTCTTGCATCGGTCATAACTTGTAAAATTTTACCCCAATGACTGACGCAAGAAAGCCAAACGTCTCTAAACTAAGTACCATCCTTGTATTAAGATAAGGTCCTGACGATCATACACATCGAGAGTCATGGTCGTCCCTCATGACGACAGTCGAGAGTTTCTCACATCCATGACCAGAAGGAACCTCTCGATAAGCTTATATTTTATGACCTCTGTAACGTAGCTAACAATTATGTCATTTACTGCATACAACCATTTTCTTTTATGGTTCTTTATTACAGGTTTAAAGCACATAATGGCAAACGGATATAACGGACGAGATCCATCAATGTCAATCATTATCAAGACCGTTGGGCATTTAATGCTCATTTAAGGCGAACAGGAGCTATATAAACAAGGCCTGAAGAATCATTCGGGACATATGAACTCATCATACTTACACAGCGCTCAAGAACAGTCAACTAAGCTTCTATTAAGCAAGAACTCTCGACGAAATGTTCCATCGCACGACGAACAACATAAACGCACGATTGATTTGCTTTTCATTGTAATATTGTCATTTGTACTTTCGATCACTCCTTCTGAAGGACGACGTCCCTGTTTGACGTCCAAAGTGCACTTGATGATATCTGCTATCGTCCGCGGTTTTTACCCTCGACGGGGTTTTCTGTGTCACCAAATTCTCTGTCTCTTATTTACTTTTATTCTCAGTCGTACGATTTGTTGATCGATCACTTACTTTAGTTGTTAAAGCTCCACACCGAACTTAGATCTTCTTTTGGACGATTTTTGGCATTAACAATTGTAGAACCTGAACATATCAACACTCTTGAAACACACCATTAGTTGTTGTTCCAAAAAGATACGATTATAAAATTTTTTGGCGTGTAAACCCCAACCTATTCTGGTGAACGTGATCCTATAAAACTATGAAATGGTTGAAAGAAATAACATCAATTTTTAAAAACAGTAAATATGCGAATGAGAATAGAGTGATGTTTGTTGTTGCTTTATTAAAATATGATGTTTTATATTATGGGAGGCTATTGCATCTTCCAAAGGGTCAGATGTTTTTGAAACTATGTATGGGAATATTTTACTACGATTTGAAGAAAAACTTTGTCTAAAGGTAGTGGTTAGACAGTTGGAGGAACAAGTTTTGAAACTTAAACGGGGTAACATGACTGTCCGGGATTGTACTGCAATTTTTTTAGAAAAATCCTATTTGTTGAATATTATGTATCCTCAGAAGCTCGTAAAGTTGAAAGGTATATTTAGGGATTAAAATATTCTATTAGAGGATTTGTTACATCTATGCGTCTGGAGACTTTTATATCCGTAGTTGATGCTGCGAAGACTACTGAAAAAGATAAAAGTTCGATTTGATAATCGTATGACTTCCATATGCATATTTAGTGTGAAAGGTGGAGAAAACGAAAATGGGAGGGACCTTTTGACGGACTTTAAAAACCCAATGTTAGTTCGATTTGATAATCGTATGACTTCCATATTTAGTGAGAGGTCGTGTCAGAGATGTCATAAAATGTATCAGGGTGATTGCAATCCAGATGCATGAAACTGTTATAAATGTGGAAAACCTAAACATATTGCAAGAGATTGTCGGATAACACATTTTGTTATTAATGCAATTCTCTGTATCATATTCAATCAGATTATCCATATATGTGGGGTAGGGGGATATATTATTATGGAGGTAATCAGGGTAATCGAGGAGACGCTAAAAAGCCCGATCAATTAAAAGCAAAGGGGAACGAATTTCAAATGACTATAAGAGAAATTGAGGAGATCACACTAGATGTGTTGACAGGTACATTTTTTATGAACTCAGTATGTGGTAAAGTGTTATTTGCTTACGATGCAATCGTTCAATTGTTTATCCTTCACACATTAATTGTTTACATGTGAAACCTAAATCTTAAGATTATGTGTTAGTAGTAGAGACTGATAATAATAATCAGGTTTCAGTAAGTGAAGTGTTTGATGACTGTAGTATAGATGTAGACGGGCGTGTGGTACCAATTCAATTTTTTTTCCTATGTCATTGAATGAATTTGATGTGCTAGTGGGGATGGATTGGCAGGAAGAAAATCATGCCATTATTGTTTGTAACAAGAAAATGATTCATATTGATTTACTTGTGAAAGGACTGGTTGTGATTTACGATGACCGTAGAGACTGGCAAACCAGTTCGACTTCTATGTTTAAATCTCGTAAATGTGTAAAGAAAGGTTGCCATAGTTTCTTGGCATATGTGACTGTGGCAAAGAAAGAAAAGGGTAAAATTGAAAGCATATCGGTAGTCAGTGAATTACCAGAAGTCTTCCCAGATGATTTGACTAGTCTTCCACAAGACCGTTCGATTGAATTTATAATTGATTTGATACTCGGAGCACCACCGTTTTCTCGTGCACTATACAAAATAACTCCATCAGAAATGAAAGAAATGATGTTTTGGTTACCAGAATTGCTCGGTAAAGGTTTTATCAGACCTGATACTTCTCCGTAGGGTGTACCAGTTTTGTTTGTAAAGAAGAAAGATGGGTCGATGAGAATCTGTATCGATTACTAGGAACTAAATAAACTGACTATAAAGAATAAATATCCACTTCTGAATATTGATGAACTTTTTGATTAGTTGGTTGGGGCTAGTTACTTTTTCAAAATTGATTTACGAGCAGGTTATTATCAGTTGAATGTACGAGAAGAAGATGTATCAAAGATTGCGTTTCGTACCAGATACAATCATTACGAGTTTCTAGTAATGTCGTCCGATTTAACTATCGCACCGACAATTTTTATGGATATGATGAACCGGGTATGTAATCCTTATCTTGATAAATTTGTGATTGTCTTTATCAATGATATTCTTATCTATTCTCGGTCAGAAGTAGAGCATGCTAATCATTTTCGTTTGATATTGGAATTGTTCAAAAAGAAAAAAACTCTTTGCTAAACTTTCTAAATGTGAATTCTGGTTTCGAGATTTCAGTTTTTGGGACACATTGTTTCTAAAAATGGTATTATAGTGGATCTGGAAAAGATTGAAAGAATTGAAAAGTGGGAACCATCGGGAACACTGACCGAAGTTTGAGATTTTCTAGGTTTGGCAGGTTATTATCGAAAGTTCACACAAGATTACTCTCGTATCACGACGAATCTAACAATGTTAATGAAAAAGAATGTAAGTTTGAATCGAAAGAAGCTCAAGTCGAGGCCTTCTGAATACTGAAAGAAAGACTGTGTAGTTTACTAATTATATCCTTACCCAATGGTTTAGAAGGTTTTGTGGTTTATAGTGATGTTTTGAAATTGGGTTTGGGTTGTGTATTGATGCAGCGCGGAAATGTTATTGCATATGCTTGTCGTTAGTTGAAAGATCATGAAAGACGATATCCCACTCATGACATGGAACTTGCAGCTATTGTATTTTCTTTAATGATTTAGAGACATTATCTGTAAGGTACTAAATGTCAGATTTTTAATGATCATAAGAGTCTTCGACGTCTATTAATCAACGGGAACTGAATATGCGATAATGACAATGGTTAGAACTGGTAAATTATTATGATTGTGAAATTATGTATCATCCGAGGAAAGCGAATGTGGTGGCCGATGCTTTGAGTTGTAAAAAAGGAATGGAACGATCAAAGCCATTGCATTACGAGCCGAGTTGTTACCAAACATTTCGAAGAATTAAAGAAATGTCAGATCGAATCTTTAAAAGAAGAAAATCTAAAATGGGAATGACTTGCAGATATGTTATCAATTTTAGTAAAAGATGTTGTGAATTACTGTGTTTCAAAAATAAAATTTGGATACCTTCTTTGGGTGATATTCGTGAACGGGTTTTAAATGAAGCTTACAAGTGTCATATTTTTATAAATGTGGGTAATAACAAAATCATGATTTGCGCAGTTCTATTGGTGGCCGAATCTGAAGAAGTGATACGTATTGTGCACACCAATGTTATAACACTAATTTATTCCCATTTAGTTATCTTATTTTCCTTTTATATCTCAACTTTGAGTATTTTGTTATCTCATTTTCCCCTTTCTTATTTTATGGAGCTAATATTATGATTAATCTAAAATAAGGTTATGGAGCACTAATTTCACCCTTTAGATAGGATGACACCGCTGATAGCATTCCCACAACATTGTTCTGATGGCCGACGTGGTGTAGCTTTGGAGGAGCTTAATACATGCATCCACTAGATAGACTTTTTGTATCTTGAAGACCATGACCCGATGATTATTTGGAAGATTCAAGGATGCTACACCCATTGTACTTGCTTGATAAGTTTACATGTATTTTTTGTACCTTTTTGTTGACTTTTGGTAACTTTTGCCCCAAGTTTGGTTTTGTCCTTTTGTCCCCTCTATTCTTATATAAATAAAGGTGGGTTTATTATTTTGGGTAGATCCAATCAGCTCTAAGTTGATTGTTTTTTATATTTTTAGTTTATAATATTGCTTTAATATAATTCTCGCATTTCCTTTACTTCTTTTTCTTTATTGCCTACTCGTATTTACATTATTTACTTTATTACGTTTATTGCACTTACATTCCATCATTTAATTCTTGTTAGTTACATTCCGTCATTTACTTTATGCATTTAATTTCCGTTATTTACATTCCATGCAATTTTCTTTCCGTAATGAGCAACTAATTTTTATAGGTTGTGTGTGAGACAAAAGGTGAGTTTTTAAATCAAAGGAAAGTGGAAATAGTTTCTCAATAATGATGTTCCACTATTTATTCTAAGTTTTATAATACTAAGACACTTCTTGACGATATGATCATTTGAAAAGTGTTAAAGTGCTAATGGTTTTAGGAATAAACCATTTGAATGCACGTCAACTTGAATGATATGGGAAATAGACTTGGAATAGTTGCTAACAAAGGAATTTGTTATATATCTATGTTTTTCAAAATAATTAGTTCTCGACGGATTGGTCACCTGTAAAGTGTTAAAGTGCAGTGGACTCAGGAATGAGCCACTTGGGACACATCAACTTGAATAGTATGGGAATCGACAAAGAAGAGTGATTTTTAACAAAGCCATTTGTTTATCCATATATTTGAGGACACCATTTGACACTATCATTGGTCCTGATACAGCATAGGAATATGTTGGTTGAAGCTAGACACTAGTGTAATGGTGGATATCTGGAAAGATACCCCTCAAACTAGACGGTGGAATAGTTATTGACAGACATATGTTGTAGCATTCCTACAGCAGTGGTCTGCTAGAATTTGTGTTTATTACTCACCAAAAGTCTTACACTCATGGTTTTCTTTATATTATGTTATTTCAATAGTATTAACTCAACCCAAAAACATTTCTTCAAAATTTCCATCTAAAATTAGTCTTCCATCTCTAGATCTTGCAACTTGAGATACCTATCCCTGTGGAATACGATACTTGGATCTTACAATTCTATTACCTGAAATATATTATTGGACCACATTGTATATATGCTTTAGGTTCTAATTATCACATGCCCGTAGGTGTCTAAAAAACATTGTCAAGTTTTTGGCGTCATTGCCAGGGATATGCGTAAATCTATAGTTATTGAGAGATTGAGTCTTGAGAAGCTAATTTTTCTTATATCTTTGTTGCTTATCATAACTCTACCTGTGTGCACAAGTACCAAATCTTTGAGTTTATATTTCTGTGAATATGGATTCAATGGGACATTCTTTTGGGCTGTATAAAACTGTTTTATGTGACTATTTTGGCATAAATCATTTATCGTACTGTTGTTCTTCGAACTCCGAATCCCATCATCCTATTTTTTTAGGTAATCAAAATCAAGGCAGTTTCACATCACCATACCTCCCTACCGAGATTGGAGTAACACTCATTCAACCAATCTTAGGAAGTACAATTTGATTTTTCTGGGAGTTTTCAAGGGGATGACTTTAAAAACTCATTTTTGTCCCCTACATTCTTTTCAAAGCACTTCAAATCTCTTGAAACTATGATGAATGATCACAGGAAAAGTATGCAAGATATGATAAACGATAACATGCAAAATATGCAAACTATGATGAATGATCACATGCAAATTATTCAAAGAACAATAAATGATACAACCACATCTGTTGCCAACATGACAACTTATGTATAAGAGATCATTTGACAAGTCCAAAATCCTATACCAATTGATATTGAAAAATTTGAGTGTGTTGGTAAGCATGAGGGTGAGGCTAATACTTTGATAAGTAGTCAAGAGATAGAGTTCCAATGAAGCATAAGAGCATTTGAGCAACCTCTTCACTTCATAATAGTGAAGAGGTGCAACAAAATGCTAAGATTGTCATTACCCCTTGCTTTGAATCTATGTAGAACAACATATTATTGCAGATACCGCAACATTCCTACAGCAAAGCTGTGTAGAAAATCTGCAAGATATTTTTAAAACGGGAGATGATGATTGATCCAAGGGATCAGAAAGCTTCATAAAAACATTTTCTATTGATGGTGAGGTGATTTGGAGAACTCTTTGTGGGATGAAATATTCCCCCATTTGTGCAATTGAAATCTTGTGTCGTGATCAAGGAGTGAAGGAAGTGATAAGGAAAGTATATAAGCATAAACGGGAAGAGAAACACTAAGATGAGTTAGTGAGGACCATTTAGGTTGTGGAGCATACTGATGTGCTCCAGCAAATTTCACTATTTCGCAAGAAGTTTTCAACAAAAGATCCAACAGCTGAAAAAGGAGAACGCCTTGGTAAAAGAAGGAAATGGAGAGTCTAGGAGTAGGGCAGGTTTAATCATGTCTTTTAGCTCCAAACATTATTCTTTATTTTCATTTATTTGAGTCTGGGAAAAGTTTTTTTTTTAAAATTTTTTTTGCAAGCCAAGTGGGTTGTTCATATTAACTTAAATGTGTTCATAGCCCCAATAAATTACTTTTTGTTACCATCCGTTAACCTATTTTGATTTTTTTGCTAGAAATTAGCCAATCTATTTTTTGGTACACAATTTGGTCTAAACTTGCTCTAAATTCTAGGAAAGGATATAGGCCATTTTTTCTTTTCATCATAGCCCTTTGACACCCTTGTTCTAAATAGCCAAATTCATCCAAAAACAAGACGTTGTTCTAAACAAGTTTGGGGAAGGGAAATCCAAAAAGGCCAAAAGATAAAACATAAAAGGAGAAAAGCTCTAAAGAGATGCATTGTATTGGATTTATCAATAACACTAAAAATGTCCCATTGGAACAAAGTGCATGCTATCAACAAAAGAGCAACAATGCCAAAATGTGAAAAATTCCAATGTTGAAGTAAAAATGAGAGAAAAGGCTTGGTGAGGCAAAAAATGTGTCAAATGAGAACCAGTTTTTAAGAACTCCTATTGATCCTTGAATATGGAGGTTTTTTACCTAACAAAAAGAAATGTGGGGCTAGCATATGATTCATACAAGTGGTTAACATGGCTATATGTTCACTTATGATTTAAGAAAGGCTATGAATAACATGACGGATAGAATAACTTTACTTTAATATGCACTTATTGCTAAGACTTGCATTTTTCTCAAATTGAGTCATTTTTATTTGTCATTTGGTTGCTTCGGGAAAAGCAACGTTTAGTTTGTGTGATACGCATTGTGCGCACCATGTTATAACACTCATTTCTTCCCTTTCATCTATCATATTTTCCTTTTATATCCCAAATTTGAGTATTTTATTATCTCATTTTCCCTTTTCTTATTTTATGAGTTAAAGTTATAATTAATCTAAAATAAGGTTATGGATCACTAATTTCACACTTTAGATAAGATGGCAACACTGACAACATTCCCACAACATAGATCTAATGGCCGACGTGGTGTCTTTTTGGAGGAACTTAATACATTTAGCCACTAGACAGATTTTTTGTATCTTGAAGACCACAACCTGATGGCTTTTTGGAAGATTCAAGCATACTGCACCTATTGTACGTTCTTGATTAGTTTAGATGTACCTTTTGTAGCTTTTTGTTGACTTTGGCCCAAGTTTGGTTTTGACCTTTTGTTCCCTCTATTCTTGTATAAATAAAGGTGGTGGGTTTATCATTTTGGGTAAATCCAATCAGCTCTAAGCTGATTGTTTTTTATATTCTTATCTAATCTTTCTTTAATATAATTCTCCCATTTCTTTTACATCTTGTTCTTTATTGCTTACTCGTCTTTACATTATTTACTTTCTTACTCTTATTGCACTTACATTCCGTCATTTAATTCGTGTATTTACATTACATCATTTACTTTTTGCATTTAATTTACTTTATTTACATTCTTGGCAATTTACTTTCCGTAATGAGTAGCTAATTCTTATAGCTTGGGTGTGAGACAAATAATGAGTTTTTAAATCAAAGGAAAGTGGACATAGTTTCTCAATAATGATGTCCCCCTATTTCATTCTAAGTTTTATAAGTCTTAGACTTTCTTGATGAGTTGATCATTTGAAAAGTGTTAAAGTGTCAATGGTCTTTGGAATAATCCATTTGAATGCACGTCAACTTAAATGATATGGGAAGTAGACTTGGAAGAGTTTCTAACAAAGGAATTTGTTATCTATGTTTTTCAAACTAATTAATTCTCGACGGGTTGGTCACATGTGAAAGTTTTAAAGTATAGTGGACTCAGGAATGAGCCACTTGGAACACATCAACTTGAATGTTATGGGAATCGGCTCGAAAAAGTGATTTGTAACAAAGGCCTTTGTTTATCCATATATTTTGAGGACACCATTTAACACTATCACTTATCATGATACTACATAGGAATATGTTGGTTAAAGCTAAACACTAGTGCAATGATGGATATCAAGAAGGATACCCTTAAAGGTGGAACTAGTGACACACACATGTTGTAGCATTCCTACAACATTGGTCTATTGGAATTTGTGTTTATTACTCACCAAAATTCTTACACTCATGCTTTTATTTATATTATCTTTTTTCAGTAGTGTTAACTCAACCCATAAATATTTCTTCAAATTCGCCATCTGAAGTTAGTCTTTCATATCTAGATCTTGCAACTTAAGACACCTATCCCTATTGTTGGGTCATTGACTAGCATTTTCCTAAATCAAAACGTGACGCTGGCTGCTATGCTATATGGAAATAAGTTGCGCCTTCTCCATCAGCAATTGCTTTTGGCGTAGTGGTAAGCGCTTGGATCCTAACATGTGGTATCAGAGCAGGTCATGGGTTCGAATCCCATGTAATGCATTTTAATGCCAAAAGGCATGTTGTGCAACCATTGTCTTCTAGAGAAGATCTTGTTAGTGCTGGCAGATGCTGGGGGGGATTGTTGGGATATTGACCAACATCTTTCTAAATCGAAACGTAGCCTTGTCTGCTATGCTATATGAAAATAAGTTGCCCCTTCTCCATCATCAATTTCTTTTGGCTTAGTGGTAAGCACTTGGATCCTAAAACCTGTGGAATACGATAGTTGGTTCTTACCATTTTATTACTTGAAAGACGATATTGGACCACATTGTATACTTGCTTTGAGGTCTAATTATCACATATTTGTAGTTGTGTAAAAAGCATTGTCAAGAAGGATATTTCTAGATATGTGGAAAACTGTTTAACTTGTTTGAAAGTTAATGTGGAACATCAGAAACCTTACGGTAAGTTACAATCATTAGAAATTCGGGTTTGGAAATGGGATCACATCACGATCGATTTTGTAACAAAGTTGGTGAGAATGCCAAAAGGTTTTGATGCTATCTAGGTTATTGTAGATCAATTGTCAAAGTCTGCTCATTTCTTACCAATTAAAAAATCATATACATTAGAGATGTTAACAAAGATGTACATTGATGAAGTGGTAACTCGTCACAGCGTGCCATTATTGATTATATCAGATCGAGATGGTCGGTGTACTTCAATGTTTTGGAAAAGTTTTCAGGAATAGATGGGATAACAGATAAAGTTAAGTACTGCTTATCACCCACAAACTGACGGTTAGAATGAACGAATAGATTCAGACTCTTGAAGACATGTTCTGGGCTTGTATTATCAAGTTTGGTGATTCACGAGAAAGGCACTTATCATTTATTGAATTTGCTTACAATAATAGTTATCATTCGAGTATTCAAGCGACGTCATTCGAAGTGTTATATGGCAGAAAATGTAGAATACTGTTATGTTGGAATGAAGTGGGAGAGAAACACCTAGCCGAACTAGAAATCATTCAGTTAACTACAAATAAGATCGGTCAGATTCGGGAACGTTTGAAAATGGCTCAGGATCGACAAAAAAGTTACACTGAAAAATGTTGTAAACCTATTGAGTTTCAGGTTGGGGATAGTATGATGTTGAAACCTGTCGCCTCATAAAGGAATTATTCGATTCGGGAAACGGGGTATGAGTCTTAGATATATCAGGCCATTTGTGATCACTAATCGAGTTAGTGACATAGCTTACCGATTAGAACTTCCATCAGAATTGAGCGATATTCACAACACTTTTCATGTGTCTAATCTAAGAAAATGTCTAGCTGATCCTAAACAGGCAATACTATTACCAGAAGTTTAAGTAGATGAGAAACTAAACTTTGTTGAGGAAACGAAATCTATTATTGATCGTAAAGTAAAGAAGTTGAGAAATAAAGAGATTTGTTTGCTAAAACTTCAATGGCTTTATCATAAGGATCACGATACTGCATAGGAACCAGAGTCTGAAATGAGATCGAAAGATCCTTGTTTGTTTGACTGAGAGAATTCCGGGACGAAATTCCTTTGAGGGAGAGATGTTGTAATAACCATGGTAAGTATTAATTTGTTTAAATAGAAGTCTAGGAGTAAGTTATGCTATTAGTTTTATTTTAAAGAGTTTAAGTGGTTATGTGTGAATTCATATATAAGGTGTCATCATCTTGAGTTGCCTGCATAAGATGATAAGTGAAGTAAAGTGTGGGTGTCTAGAATCCCTTGAAGAAACCGATTTTTGGAGTGAGAAAAACTAGGGTTTGGAAAATTTCTTTGATTTTCTTCATACAAGATAATTACTTTATCACCTCTAATTTTAAGTTCTTGGTTACTAGTTATGGGTTGTATTCTTTGAGTTCTCACTAATAAGGAGGGAGTCTATGGATTTGGTTTTTAAGTTCTCCAATCTTAACATGTTTTATTGAATGAGAATATCTCCTTATATGAGTTGAAATTTTGGTATTCTTAATATGTTTCCTTGAGTTTTGGAAAAGAGTCACGATTTATACTTCATTTTTGTAAGGATTTGAGTTTCCTCTTTTTTGATCTTGGTATTGACTTTTGATAGATTTTGGAAATCCATTCATGTTAATTATTGATATAAGATGTTTTTGGAAAGTAAAAAGTGCTTTATATTAGTATTTGATCATCAAGAAATCTAGGTTTCATATGGTTTTTAGTTGGGCTAAGTTTCCCGGAAAAACAGGGTTGTGTAGGACAAGGAAGTTGCATTCTCTTTTGTTGTGTGATTTTTCGATTTTTCTTCGTATCGTTTTGGGGTCTTTTGGGTTATCGGTTAGGGTTCTTAGGCATTGCGAAGAGTTATAGTATATATTCAATCCTCTAGATTGTAACCATGCTTACCATATTCAGAATCAAGTGTTCGGTTGTGAGGTTCGATATTGATTTTGATCGTTTGGTTCAGTTAAGCTTAAATACTCGTATATTGGATCAAGGTGTGTTTTCTATTAGCCATTTTTAAACTGGAATGCAAATATTATTAAATGGCTTTATGATATGAAACACTATTGATATATGGGATCTAGTTAACGTTGAATATGTTATGGAATTACGATTACTATCGATTGTGCTAGAATGCCAATATTGCAACTAACTGCGCGGTTATGTTATAACGCCAACCTTTCGATTAACATCGTGTTGTGCTAGAACGCTAGCTATACCATTATCGTTTTTTGCTAGAATGCTAGTTATACTATTATCGTGTTGTGCTTGAACACCAATGATCCGTTTACCCGAGTTGTGCTAGAATGCCAACGATTTGTTTACCATGTTGTGCTAGAACGCTAACGATACGATTAGTCAAGTTGTGCTAGTGTGCCAAGTATACTGTAATTGTTAAATGTTTATGTAAATTGGTTTTATGAGTTTACCGAAATGACAAATATTATCTCGCTAGACCATTTGGTCTAACCCCCACTTTGTTTTCCAAATATGCATTTCAGGGCAGGTGTATGAATGATAAGGGAAAGGGAAAGACGTAATCTTATGTGTCGGGCTTCTATATGTGAAAGTGGAAGATGCTAGATGATAATTGTTTTTGATCTTTGTAAATAGATCTCATGTATGTGGATGATTTTAGCGAAAAGTTTGTAGTGACTTTCATGTTATTGTATAGTTTTGAAGTATGTGAACCCAACGTGTAGCCCATTGTGGTTTGGTTTATATGGAATACATGTTATATGTTTTATGTTTTATGAATGACAGGTTGTTACAAAAAATCCTCAAATTTCATATTCAATGTGGTTTGTGGTTTAGCCCTAAACCGCACCATGAACACCTCTAGTATACACGTGAACGTACAAAAATATTCATAATGAATATTAGATATTACATATATATACCATTTCACGTAAAAACAGTTAAAACAGAAAAAAAAATATATCGAGATGGATGTCTCGAAAAGAATGAAATGCTCGTTTGTTTTTATTTAATTTGTTTGATTAGAATATTAGTTATTTTAAAGATAATTTAATTTAAAAACTAAGGGGATAAAGGTTTTTTAATTGTAAAATAAAAGAAAAAATCAAATAAGGTAAGCGTCTAATTCAAAATTGAAATTAATTCCTCGTTTGCCGATAATCACTCCTTAAGTAACCACTTTATGTTTTTGCCTTTGATTATTATTTTCTTAATTTTGATCAATAACCCATATTTGTCCCTAGTTCACAATCCAAAATTGGAATTGAACCTAAAACCTCGACTGCTATTGCAAGAAACAGACAAAAATCAAACAAACCAAAGGAAGATGATAGCTAATAAAAGACTTAACAACATCACGAGCAACAAAAAACGAAATAACAAGAAGCACAAGAATCCATCTAACCATTCGGCTTGCAACATTAATCCATCCATGAATAGTTGAAACCTTTAAAGTGAGCCGATAGCCAGCATAATGAATTCTCATTATATATTATTTTTTTAATACGTTCATAGATTACAAATACTATATCATATATAATAGGTCATGATCATTATTAATTATTATTTTATTGGATTTTGAATAGAATGTGTTATCCCAGTTTAATCTAGTTGATTAACAATCATATAACACAATAATATCAAGAGATAATAAGATTAACAAAACGTACCAATCCCTTGAATAAACAATGAAACCCTTGTGTGTTCTTGATACCCTTGAATACAGAGAAAATAGGATTGCCTCTCAAATATGATTATTGTAATTATCAAGGTCTTCATTGTTTATTCAAGGGATTAGTATGTTTTGTTAATCTTATTATCTCTTGATATTATTGTGTTCTGTGATTGTTAATCAACTAGATTTAACTGGGATAACAAGTGGTATCAGAGCCTAAAAGAATCAAATTTTTTTTAAGTTACTATTCATCGATACTGTTCATCGATCACTATTCACGCGAAGTTACTGTTCATCTGATTTCATGAATCTAGGTGCGTTAATGTTTAAAGATTGATCTGATTAGGTGTGTTTTGCGTTATTGAACATTATCTGATTGTTTAATTACATTGAGAATTAACAAGTGATTGAATTTGTGATTTTGAGTTTTCTGGGTTCGTGAAAAGTTAACACTGTGTTCTTCAAAATCGAATGCTTAAAAGCTGAAATTGATCTCTGAGTTTGATTGTATTGTGATTGGTTTATGTTTTGGAGCACAAAGGTATAATTTTCGCATCAAATTTTTGTGTCTTGTGTGATTTCTGGGTTAATTATCTGAGTTGTTCATCGACTTTCTGGGTTGGTCAAGAACATACCGGTCGAACAATCTATCGGTCTAAGCTATATCGATCGAATAATCATTATCGGTCGAAGGTATTTTATCGGTCTTTACCCTTTATCGGTCAAATCTCACTATCGGTCCTTAGCTTTACCGGTCATAGCACCTTATCGGTCAAAGCATAGTATCGGTCCTATCACTTACCGGTCGAAGCAAGCTCCCAGTCGAACTCTCTACCGGTCTTTACAAGTTCCCGGTCGAACTCTCTACCGGTCTTTACAAGTTCCCGGGACCCCCGTGCTAAGTCTGCGAAGGGGGACAAAAGTTTTGTGCTTGATCAAAATTTTCCTAATTTCATTCTTTGGTATTATTTCTTTGTGTTTTATACTGTGCAAATTCTGCATTTAATTATTTTTGGAAATTTATTTTTTTGAAAATTTTTGAGTATGGTTTTTGTTTTGATTCTAACGATCTCATCTAGTTAGTTGTCTTGGTACAGAAAAGTTTGATTACTAACCATTCAGCTAGGATGTCGATTCAGCTAAATATGTCTAAAGGTTACAACCTTGATTTTAGCAACATGACTCCTTCTGAAGTAAAAGAAAAGGCTAAACATGTTGCTAGACAGTTGTCAAGATATACGGACAGGGATGATGATTGTGAAAGGGAGATTACAAAGCTCAAATCCGAGATGTTACCTCTTGAAACTGAGATTGAAAATCTAAAGATTCAGAACTCATTTCTTCTTATAATTGATCTTGCAAGAATAATTGCGTCTAAAGAAAAAGAGATCTTAGACCATCAAGCAAAGTTGAAAAGATCTGAGTCCAGCTCTACATGGTCTAAGAAGGATGCAATGCAAAGAGAACTTGAGGAGCTTAGAAGGAGTACAAGTGTTGCAAGAGATACTAGTGAAGGACTTAGAAAGATAAATTCTCAAGTCTTTGCAGAAAGAGATAAATTGAAAGATAAAGTTCTCAGTCTTGAGGTTGAGATTGAAAAGCTGAAAGAAAAGGCAACCCAAGACAGAGACAATACAACAGCTCAAGATGAAATGGTAAAGATTGAGAAAGAGAGAAAAGATTTTGCTAAGAAATTCTCTGACTTCTCCAGAAAAGACTTTGAAGAGAAGAAATCTTTAGAGCTTAGATGTGTTAAGCTTTCTCAACAAGTTTCAGACTTTGAGAAGGTTATCATTATTGAAAGAGAAAAGGCTGAGAATGAGAAGAAGAAAGCTGAGCTGAAGGATACAAATATAAACTTTTCTGAAGAAAAGAAAATATTTGAGACCGAGATAGCCAAACTGACAAGAAAGTTGTCTGAATTGTCAACAAACATCATGAAGGAGAAGAATGCAAAATCTGAATTGCATAAGCAGTTTGATCTGATCGAAAAGGAAAGAAACAGTTTGTCTTCAAAGATAAAAGAACTTGAAGAGATCGTATTCAAGGTGAAGCTGACTGAGCACAAGACGCCAGAGTCAATAGCTCAATCACCAAGAGATGATCTAGCTGATTCAAATAGTTCATTAAAAACAACTTCAAGTTCACATTTTTCAAATGTTTTCTATAATTCTTTCTATGATTTAGATGATTGTCTTACTTCTAAATCTACTGATCAGATTCGTCCTTCTAACCTTTTCTATGATAAAAATGTTGATTGTTCAGGTAACTTAAAGAAGACTAAGTCTCAAAAGCAAAACTTCTGGAGAAGAAATGATGAGACAGATAAAGGTAATTGGATTTGGAGAGTTAAAGGATCTCCGAAGGAAAAGAAGAAAGAAGAATCATTTATGCATACATCAAATGCTAAATGGAACTATGCTACAAAAGGTAAAACTTTTGGCAAACCTGATCTGGTTTACACAATCCATCAATTGATCAGGTTAGCACAAAAGAAAATTAGTTGTTCCTACTGTGGCTCAAATGATTTTGTCAGAAAAGATTATGTGAATAACTGGTATGGTTCTTACTTCATATCTCCCACTAGAACTGCAACTAACCCATTAGGACCCAAATACTAGTGGGTACCAAAAGCTAAATCTGTGTTGCAGGCACCCAAGGTTTAAGGGGGAGAAAGAACGAAGGCTTCTAAGTAAATCATCTTAGAACCCGTACTTCAACTAAGAATGGCTTCTAATCACTTTAGATTAGAACCCGCACTTCAGTGCTTTATTTTTCTGCTTTATCTTTATGTTTGAAAAAAAAAATTACATTCGGTTAAGGGGGAGAATATCTGTGATTTTAAAAGATTATCTGACCGTGTGTTCTTAAAGATAAATACTTGCGTTTTATCTTGTCAATATACTTTGTCAAGTATTCATACACATAACGGTTCAGAACATTCTATTTGACTTTGTTATTACCATGTATCAAAAGTTAAATCTTTCTATGGTAATACTCACGTTATTTGTATTCACTGTTGATTGAATTAAACGTCATTTCATGTGCTTTCATTGAAAATATGTTTATATATTGTTCATATAAACAACATTCGTTTTTGATTCTCCAAAATATTATTCTTCATGATAAAATGATATGAGCTTTATTGTCAAACTCTTTTTAGTTTGAGGGGGAGAATTGCATTGTCAAACATAACTGTTTTGACTTCTCCGAAATTTTTATTCTTCATGTAACAAGTGGTATTTGTGCTTACATGTACAATAGTCTGTTGAACAACATGTTCTTTTAGGAAAATACATGGGATTCAGTGTGAGAACTTAACAGAACTTCCATGGATTCACGATAACCAGTGTTTCCCACCGAGGAAGTACTCCATGAGTGATTGAGGGGAGAGGGGTCAAAAGAATTGAGTGATGGTGTGTGAAGAGGTAAAATGGAAAAGAGAGATTGGTTAGAAGTGAGAATTAAAAGAAAGAGGGAGAGAGATCAAAGTAAAAGAATACTAGACTCTGCACCAAACCACTTTCTGAGCCGGGAAGCCACACAATCTGATTGGTTCACATTCTTTGGTGACTATCATTGAAAAAGGCAACTAGCCCATGCCATCTCTTGCATTAACCCCACCAACTACTCATTCTTTTCTCAAAAAGAGAATGTTTCACATTTTATGGGGAAGCAACACATATGCTATTGGTTCTTCATTTGGAAGATACTAATATTGAAAAAGAAGGAAAGTTGCCCCACTTTCGAACCCTTTCTCATGCACATTGAGTCTTTGTATAATTTGTTGTTGTCTCAACAAGTTTACATATTTTGAGCCTATATTCAAAAGCAATCATCTATGCTTAAATTTGTTCATACACATGCACGAGCACACAGAAGTTTGTTTTCTGTCAGAACGTTCATAGATAACCATGTGTTATTCGATGATTGAATGGAAGACCTGAGGAGTCTACATCAAAACCAGCTCCTTATATAGTAACTTTGTGTTACTTAGTGACTTTGTGTTACTGACAGACATTCTAACTGAGTCATTTGTTGATTCAGGGTTACACTTATTGAACTGTTTGAATTTGAAAAGATTCTAATGGTTACTACTTTCTATTTTAATCTGAAAAGATTGAAATAATCACTCTTTCCATCTGGGAAGACTACTCTTATTTCTTACAGGGCTCATTACATGAAGAAAGTGCTAAATTGAAGTCTATAAAGACAAAGGGGGAGATTTTTTCATAAAGGGGGAGATTGTTTTGATATGTTTTGATGATGATGCTTCTCACCACTCATCAAAAAGGGGGAGAACATACAAAAAGGGGGAGAATATATTAAGAGGGAGAATATAATCTGAAGATTGCTGAAGATTTTCAAAGATTTGAAGATTTGAAGACTATTTAAAGATATCAAGTTTTGAAGCTATCAATGTCATATTTGAAGTTTTTCAAGAAAATAGAAGAAAAGAAGAAAAGTGAAGACAAGTGAAGACCTGAAGACTATTGTCAAAAAAAATTTAATCTTGAATCCAAAGGGGGAGATTGTTGGATCAAATAATTGTATTCAAGATTAAAGGGTTTAAACTGTATTTATTTGATAGTTAAAGTTAGAGGGTCTAATTAGTATTTATTCAATAGTTATTAAGCTATTGGGCCTCAAGCCCATTAAGCACTAGGAAGCCCATATGGCCTAAGTATTTTAAAGTTTTAATTGTTTAGTTTTAGGGTTAACCTTTCATAATTTCATAATTTCATAATCATTTTTTAGAAAGAATGGTAGACATATTGTTTTCTCTGTATTCAAGGGTATCAAGAACACTCAAGGGTTTCATTGTTTATTCAAGGGATTGGTATGTTACTCTGATTTATATATCTCTTGATTATTATTTTGTTGCTTGATTACTTGATTGATTATTTACCAACTAGATTAAACTGGGATAACAATAATAATCAATTGCTCTGATACCAATTGTTATCCCAGTTTAATCTAGTTGGTAAATAATCAATCAAGTAATCAAGCAACACAATAATAATCAAGAGATATATAAATCAGAGTAACATACCAATCCCTTGAATAAACAATGAAACCCTTGAGTGTTCTTAATACCCTTGAATACAGAGAAAACAATAGGTCTACCTTTCTCTCTAAAAAATGATTATGAAATTATGAAAGCTTAACCCTAAAACTAAACAATTAAAACTTTAAAATACTTAGGCCATATGGGCTTCCTAATGCTTAATGGGCTTGAGGCCCAATAGCTTAATAACTATTGAATAAATACTAATTAGACCCTCTAACTTTAACTATCAAATAAATACAGTTTAAACCCTTTAATCTTGAATACAATTATTTGATCCAACTGAATGATCATACTATTTCTCTCATGTATCTTTATTTTCATTTTTGTTTTTTATTTCTATTATCTCATTTGATATTTTTAGTGTAGATTGCATTTTTGATCCATGTGGTTGTCATTCAATATCAAGTTTTGTCTCTTTTGAAATAATTGCATTGTTAATCATTTTGGTTGCCACTTGATTACACTTTTGGTCCCTTTAATGAACTCTTGTTACAAAAGTCCGTTAATTCAATGATATTCTAGTCATTTTTATTTATTTTTGTCTTGTAATATTTCGTTTTACTAGATTTTTTCCCCTTCCTCGTCCCTCATACCGCTGATAGCCCCACCCCTCCCTCTCTGGTCTTCTTCTTGAACAGCCAAATCCAGTCACCACTTAATAAAATCAAGACCCTAATTTAATTCTAAAATAAAAAATCAGATCAAACTCTAAATCAAATCTTAAAAATCAAAAACTAAATTAAACCCAAATCAAAACCTGGAATCCACAAAAAAAATACTTTTCCTTCTTGGAAATCAAAATCGAATCCTAGAACCCATAAAAAATGTACAGTATACAATGGTTGGATCTTCACATAACCTACAGAAACTCAAGCATCAACTATGACATTACTTAGGTCTTTTTCAACCATCACACTCAAGCAGAATGGTGGTCACTTTGGTTTGTTAAAGCTAAGAGGAGAGAAGCTTGGGGAGGAGATGGGTTTCGTCGATAATGGAGTTTTCATGTTGTTAGAAAGTGAAGATGATGATTGAAAGAGACGACGAATATGCTGAAGGCTTGGAGACTTCGTATATTGACTGAGAGAAAAGTAAAACATACAATATGAATGTAAAACAACTTAACCTAAACTAAAGAATACAAGGGAATATATACACAGACTATATGGGCGCATGAGCGTGGGCTGGGCCTTATACATTTATATACACTAACACATGTATTGATTAAAGGTGGAATGGGACATCGAGAGAGGGAGGTCTAGGGTTTCGCCGATGAGGGAGTTCGTCGGGATGGAGATTGATGTTGCGGATTTTCACAATTGCGACGGTGACTTGGTGAAGTTCATCGGGGATCTATGAGGAAGAAAAGGGAATGGGGGTAAGGGTGGACGGTGCAGGCAGTGGCAGACCCAAGATTTTTTTTCCGAGCGGGTGCATCTTTAAATTGGATCAAATGACTGTAAAGCCGTTCGACGTGTTTTTAGCCGAATTCCGCCTTCAGAGGATTTTTTAAGTTTTTTGGTTGATTTTGAGGGACTTTTTTGGGTTTTTCTTTTTGTTGATTTCGAGAGTATTTTTTTGATCTTTTGGTTGATTTGAAAAAAATTTTGAAGTATTTTTTGTTGATTTCGAGAGACATTTTTGGTTTTGTTGGTTGATTTCGAGAAATTTTTTTGGTTTCCTTAGTACTAGATAAATATATAGGATGCTCTACAAATTAAAATTAACTAACCAAATTTATATGACCTTAGATTGATCAAACAAATGAACATAAAAAAGACAACAACTATAAAAACTCAAAACTAACAAATAAATCATGTAAACAAATCAATGAAATAATGTAAACATTGAAACATTTTTTAAAAAGTGCACTTTAACCCTTCAATTCCTCAAATATCTTGCAGCACCCCCAAACTTTAGCGGGTGCATCTTATATACCAAAAAAATACTTCTCCTTACGAAATCAGATCGAGCGGGAGCACGGAACCCCACTCCCGTCTATGATGATCCGCCCCATGGGTGGTGGTCGAGGTAGCCGGGTAGGGTATATGATATAATTTTTTAATGCAAAATGAGTTAAAGATAAAACACCAAAATGTCCTTGAATTAACTGAACAGATATTACAGAAAAACCAAAACTATAATAAAGTGGCGACTAAAGTAATAAACAATATTATTATTTCAAAGTAGAAATAAAACCTAATGGTAAGTGATAACTATATAAACCAAAAATATAATTTACTTTTTTTTATATAACTAATATTTTATTAACTGACGAATTACTAGAACAGTTTTTATGAGTGTTTGGATGTGCATAACTACAATTTTAAGTGACTTGCAACTTTAAAAACAAAAATAAAATAATTAAAGCTATAAGTTATATATTTAAATTTGTTGTAATAATTAGTTTCTTCAGAATTCTTTTATTTGTTTAAATCAATTTGACCAAAAATTGGAAACTTCCAAACAACCCTTTGCACAAGAATTTCTTTGACTATATAGCAACTTATGCAGCCATGGCCCGCGTCCATCTTTGCGTAAATAAACAATAATATGTGGCAATACATCTTAACCGTAATATATAGACTGAGGCTTCGTAAAATGAAATTTGATGGAATTGGAATTCATTGAAAGAATTTTACTTTGAAGTAATGGAAATGAAATTTAATGGAATTTGACCACGTATTTGGTTGGTAGGAATTCACACTACAAGAAAAATGTTAGTTAGTGACCAAAATTTTAGTGAGCACTTATTTTTTGGTCACTAACTGCAACGTTAGTGACAATAACAAAAGTCGTCACTAAAATTTGGTCGCTAATATGAATATAGTGACAAAATCTAAAATATGGTCACTAGAGTGGTCACTAATTCTCATGAGTAAAATAAGATTATTCATATCAATCTAATTTAATGACTAAATTTGTGATGACTATGTTTTTCGTCACTAATATTATAAATCCATATGTTTTGTTACGTAAAAAATGGTCACTAAGTTAAAAATGTTAGTGACGAGAAAATAGTGATCACTAATTTGAACTATACTAAAAAAATAGTATAGTGGTCACAAATTTCAAAGAGTTAGTGACTAAAGTAAGTTGTCATTAAATAGTATTTAATAATTCAATAATAAAAGTGTTAGTGACTAAAAATAGTGGTCACTAAAATGAAAGTGGTAGTGACCGAAAAAAATAGTGGTCACTAATTTAAAAGAGTTAGTGACCAGTAAATAGTGGTTATTAAAATAAAAGTGTTGGTGGCTAAAATTAGTGGTCACTAAAATGAAGTGATAATGAGCAAACTATCAATGAATATTATTTAGTGAGAAAAGTAATGGTTACTAATTATATGTGTTAGTGGCCAAAAAAAGATGGTTACTAATCATGTGTGAGTGACAAAAAGTAATGGTCACTAAATGGTATCTCAAAAATGGTAACTAATAAGCAAAATCATGGTACAAATATAAAAATTTGAAGTTCAGGGGCTAAAACTACCAACATTCTATTCTCATTTAAAAACACACGGATCTGACCCCGACTCCAGACTACCAACCTCAAACCCAAAGCAAACCCTAGTTGCGCTCTGTCTCTGTCGATCTCCATCAATCGCCCGTGAACATCCATCGACCTCAAATCGATGATCGTCTACCACCTCAAAGCGCTGTGTGAAGGTCGATTTCTCTCTGTCGATCTCTCTATCTCAATCTTTGAAGGTAGAATGTGTTTTTATGCTATGAATTTGATTGTTTAGTAAGTGAATTTCTGGATACTTTAATTTTTGATTGTTTAGGCATTAACTGTGTTTTTATGTTGTGAATTTGATTGTTTAGGCGATAAACTTCAGCGACCATTCTCCAACAAAATCATACAATAAACAGATATATTGCACTTCATGTTGATGGATATTCTTTGTTGGACTAACATCTGCAAGTAATTCAAGCCTCTTTGTCTTTTTCTTTACATGTTTGTTTTCCAATATTTTTTTGCGCGTGGTGGTTTTTTCAGCATTGATGTTATTTATTTGTATACAGGAAGAAGAAGAATACCACAGTTGGTGTTGCAGGTATTTGTCTCTGTAAAAAACTTGGCATTCCACCTGGACCAACTATCATGCACCCCGTAAGGTGTGCGAACTATTACTCTAAAAGAGCTCATTGTTACAATTGCATCTGATGGTGTCTTAGTATTTGGTATGATGACTGAATTATTTGACCTTAACTTGATGCTTATGTGAATCAAAACACATGTAATACACCTGCTCTTATAAAAGCTTACCCCTTAATTGCCATTTAGTTGTTATTGGCTATTCATCAATTTGCCTCACAGAGGAGAGCAACTTGTTTCCAAACCAGAGTTGTATTATGACTCTGGATGCCAATTTGAGTTACTTTTCACCTTCAAAATTGATCTTCATCACAAAATAATATAAGTTGCATAATGTTTTATCTATATTCATCTATTCAAGTATATATATATTGTCAATGAAGAGAGTAATTCAGAAGTTTGCTTTAACAAGTGTTTGATGTAAAAGTTTGGTTGCTTTAAGGGGCTTTTGTAAGGAGAGAACGATACATTATTGGAGTCAACTGGCCTCAATGGATGTATGAGTTTTTAATTTTATGAAATTATGTCACTTTGCATTGTTGGTTAATTCTAGATGCTAAGCATTCCAAAGTCATATTGTATTTTGAAATGTCTAAACAGTGCAAAGTATTTGGTGTCAAATTAGAAATAATGGTTGTTTTAAACTTGTAAATTGTTTGGTTTTATTAGAATTGGATGCAATTCTCACATATGGGATGTGATTACAAACACATATTGTCTTCAAAGTCTTTCTCTTTCTTCTTGTGTATCATGGTATTCATAGTAGTTATGCTTTAATAATTAAATGTTTTGTCATCAACTTTTGGTGCATGTGTGGTTCCTTAGTTGACATTTTCTTTTTCTGATTCAGTCGTCAGTTAGGGAGGTGGATCTTCGGACCGGAATGGTACATACATGTTCAACATTCTAAGTGGTGTTTTGTGAATTCTCTATAATGATGGTTTCCCTAAGTTTATATTTCATGAAATGCAATTGTGTCATATCGCATTTCATTTGACACGACATCCATCCAAATAAGAGTTTATCATTTATATTTCTTCAAATAAAGCTGAAAATGGATCACAAAATCTTTAGAGAAATTATCACAAATCTTTAACTATAGCATTTGAAACATAGAGTTGATTATGTTCTTTGTATTCCCAGATCCAGACCCTGCAAAACATGGATTATTCTTATTTTAGAGAGGGTTTAACTCTTTTGGGTCAAAGGTGAGTCAACAACTTTCTGTTTTTCAATTTAAACTACATATGTTGATACTTGTGTACATTCAAGCATCTTATTATGTCCATTTATGGTTTGTTTACTTCAAAGTTGACCAATTGACGTCTAATCTGCTTCTTAATTGTTTTATTTTGCACTGCACCTCACTCAGTATCTTGATATAGGTGACTATGATAAGGTTTTAGATTGGGAGAAATGGTGAAACGTCTCAATACTAGGAAACTTGAACAATGTCTCTTCAAATAAATATGAAACTATATTTATTACTATGGTATGCTGGGAAAATGAAGAGATGAACTTTGGAATTCAGTTACAGGGAAATTCAGCAAGAAGCTTTTGGGTTGGCTTGTGCCATTCATTTCTTGATCCATCAACCTGGGAGCGAAGCCCTTCATCTTTCTCTTTTTGCTACTAATAACTGGGATACAATCAACATAAACTGGTAAATTTTTTATTGTTATCTTAGTCTAACGAGGGTCAAGGAATAGTTTAGCAAGTGCAAGGAGAGCTCACTATGTAACATTACCTATTTCTTTCTAGTATTATGCGATTTTAAATTTATTAAGACATGTATATCTTCGTTGTTTTTTTGTAGATTTAAAATTATTTTTCTTTCTACAACTTTCTATAAATCCATTGGTGAACGAGCCTTTACGGGGTTCCGTTCTTGATAGCCCTTCTATAACGGGTTCTTGACCGGTTACTAGAGGGTTGAAATAGGACTTGTCAAGCCTAATTGGTTATGAAAATTTTATAGGATTAATCGGCTTTTAATGGACGTGGATCAAAATGGTGAGATTTTTTGATTATTTAACCATCATGTGGCAGGCTGTGATTGGTACACAGAAAAGTTATTGAGATATTGTGATCACTCCAGATTCAATAATAAGAGACACAAAGACCTCCTTGACTATTTCTGCATATACATGTAGGTTTTCTTTCTTTTAATTAACAACAGAGGTTGCTCTTTTGTATCCTTGCTTTGCTTTGCAAGATGCACTGCTCGTAATATTATGTACTTTGGTTGGTTTATTTTTTTAAGTTCAAAATTTAAGAAGTTAATTACAATTATTTGGAAAAACTAAATTTGAAATTAAATTATAATATGGGTTTCTGAATGTAAACCGAATAAACGTGTTATCTTTATATTAGCTGTTGTTGATATGTTTGGTTAATATATGGCCATGCTCATTTGCTCATTTTATGTTTGGGTAGTATATGGCGTTTGTTGATATGTTTGGTTCTTATATGGTCAAAATTAGTTGAAAATACTCTAAACTTAGAACTTTATGTTAATGAATTTGGTAGTGTCGTCCAACTAAGTATAGAGTTTTTTCATTGTTTCTGCCAGATACAAGTGTAAAAGTACAAGACTCATATTTGGAGTCATTTAGTTAGATAAACCCTCTTATTTGGTGTTGCAAGAGCTCCATCATATATTGATGGACATGCAAATGATTTTTAGTATATGAAATGTGAATCACATATTCTTAATGAAAGTGAAAATATTGGCTATAATGGATGTATAAATAGAAGGTTCTTTAATCAACTTCAACCAAAGTGTTTAGTTTTTTGTAGCATTTCAGCAAATAGATATGATACACTTTGTAGCATTTCAGTAAATAGATATGATACACTGTTATAATCTATATCTTCTTATATAATGATAAAAGGTATTTGTTACAAATATCATTTGCAGTTGTACCATGAGTGCTACTCTATTGATTGAGTGGTAAACTTCATTATTGTGAGATTAAAATTTATAACGGTTTACAGATCATTTTTTGACATCAAAGAAAAGGGTTTACAAATTGCTATGTTTCAAGTTTGAATCTTGATCTTGTAAACTGGTTTTTGCAGGTATGAGTTGCAGATAGAATTTGGGTTGATTGGGTGGTATGTGGGTGCAACAGTGATGGCAGTTTCTAGGTATGTTTCATAACTACATTTGAGCTAAAATCAAACTCTAAATATTGATGGATAAAATAATGAATAACAATGGTAATACATGTTACTTCCCAAGATGTACCGGACAATGTTGCGGTGTGGGGAAAACGCCATCATCTTCATTAGAAACAATGGTGTTCAGAGCATCAAAAAAGAGATTTATGAAAGGCATTTAGAACACGACAATTTTCTATTTATGATTAAAGAATTCTATGTTATGCCAACGGAATTAGTAGATTTTAATTTTATTGCAATAACAGTTATAATTGAAATTAGTCACAAATTTTTTTTCCAATATGTTTCTTATTTAGTGACCACTTTTTTGGTCACTAACCGCCATTAATGTCAGTGACCATATATTTGGTCACTAATGGACATTAACGGATATTAACGGAGCCGTTATCTTAAACCCAACTAGTGACCTACTTCGTGGTGGTCACTAACTTTGGTCACTAATTGTGAAATTAGTGACGACTTTCATTGGTTTAGTGACGATATTTAGTGACCAGATTAGTGGTCACAAACACAGTGACCACTCTAGTTTCGTCATTAATTAGTGGCCATTTTCGTATTTGGTCACTAATGCATATTAGTGACGGACCTTTAGTGACGAAAAGTGGTAACCAAGAATTTGGTCACTAAATGGCCTTAGTGACCAATTTTATGTTGTTAGTGACCAAATTTTTTTCGTCATTAATTAGGAATTTTTTTGTAGTGTCAATTCCTTCACTTAAGCCAACGAATGATGAATTCTTTTAATTGTGAAATTCAATGGAATTCAAAGGATTCCATCATTTTCGTTATGTGAACCAAACATATGATTTAGAATTTGGTCAAAGAAATTTGTCATTCCAATTGTAATATCCGGATCCAAAATTTCGATAAATTTTGATAGTTGGGTGAAAAGTTAAGCGAGACCCGAAGTTCAAGGGGGTTAAATGAAACTTGGGTTATATATATATATATATATATATATATATATATATATGTTTTAACCCTAAGATTTTTATCAGAATTCATTTCTGAGTTTGGATGAGAGCGGCAGAAGGGAGAAAGGAGCAGGAGAGAAAGAGGGCTAGGACTTGAAGGATCGATCGTTTTTATTGAAATCAAGGTATGATTCTAGTCTAATACTCCCTTCTGCAGTAAGTTAGCCGGTAAATGATCTCGTTGTCAAGCTTTTAGCCGTTGTATTCGAGATTTGAGAGTTATTTTGGTTTTGTTCGAGTTTTGAATCGCTCTGGGTGAGTTTGTTTGAATATCGACCGGACCAGTGTTGATCGGTGTGGTGCTGACCGGTGTCGACCGGTGTGGTGCCGACCGGTGTGTTGGTCGACCGGTTTGGTGTCGACCGGACCCGGGGAGACCGATGTCCGGGGTCTCGACCGGGGTGGCCAGTGTGTCATTTTTGTTAAGTTTTAGACTGAGAGTGAGAGGATTTTATCTGCGAGTTGACTTACCGATTTATCGGTGTTGTCATAGGTGGTGAGAACGTTAGAAAGCGGGCTTTTAAGCAGGAAGGATCTGAGGTGAGTCTTTCAAACTAAATCTGTTACAATTTCGAAAGTTGTTTGATACTTGTGGGTTTTCTCAACTGCAAGCTTTTAGTTTCAAAAGTTGTGAAGGTTTATTGAAATGGTTGATTTAATTATGTTGGCATGTTCATGCTATGTTTATATAAACTCGTTTTATATATTGTTGATGATTAGATGTATGCATACATTTAATTCGGAAGTTTTGACCTAAGTCGGGGAGTGTGGCCCGCTTGCTCGTACCGGGGAGTGTGGCCTGTTTATGCCATTGGGGTGTGTCCCCAAAATAAGGCAGTACGAGACAGACATACCATCTTTGACGGCAGTGTTGGTCAGTAGTGTGAGTTACGCTTGCGAAGCGTAAAGTGAGGCCGTGTTGGTCAGTAGTGTGAGTTACGCTTGCGAGGCGTAAAGTGTGGTAAATTTTTGAGTTACGCTCGTGAGGCATAAGGCTTTGTTTAAATGATTTAGTTACGCTCGTGAGGCGTAAGACTTTGTTTAAATGTTTTAAATAATATTTGAACTGTTGCAGTAGCACTTGGAGGGGACTCACTAGTCCATCGGTCTAACCCTCGTTCTTTCAAAATTATAATCCTTTTTCAGGTTATCGCAAGGTAGCAGGTTCTGGTAAGGATAAAGAGAAGTTGTGAGCTTTTACTTGAAGCTAGAAGACTCTTTGTAGTAGTTTCCTTTTTACTCAGTTGTGTAATAGGTTGTATTTGCAAACCTTGTTTTAATTGTAGGCTTGGGGCCATTGTTTTTTATATGGATAATTACATTTTGATGTAATTAAAGTTCGGGTTGTTACAGTTGGTATCAGAGCCATAGTTTAAGGGATTTAGGTGACCGGATGGGCCTAAACTTAAACTATGGTATAGAGGGACACAACTGAGATTTAGGAAGCCTTAAAGGAGTCATTGGTCTTTATGAATTGGGACGACAATAGTGAGGACTCTCATGTAAGGTAAATTCAGAATTGCATCTGGCCAATGCCATTATGAATCTACAGGTGCATGGGTATACTCGAGTACTATTGTTGGGTAAGTCGGTGGGTGTAGTTTTGGGTAGTGAGTTCTATAAGGGTGCGTTTGGTACGCAGACATGACAGGACGGAACAGGACGGGACAGGACAGAACAAAACAGGATAGAACAGTTGTTCAGCGTTTGGTAAAACAGAAATGGACAGAACAGAACAAATAACATGACCAATTTACCCCTAAATAAAATTTAAAGAATGAATAAAATATAAAAAAGAAGACATATTTAATGTTTTATAAGAGAATTATATTTTATTTTGAGGTTATATTTGTAAAACATAAGTCTGTTACACCTTGTTCCAGCTTGTTCCATGGGTGGGGGTGGAACAGGCATGTTCCACTTTTGTTCCATTATGTTCCTGTCTGTTCCACCTAACAGTCCTGCCAAACGTGGGACAGTAATCCCTGTCCAGTTCAGTGTACCAAACGCACCCTAATTGAACGATAGCGTTGGTCTGGCGTGCTGTGCGAGCACGTTCATGGGTTTAAGGTTAATACCTTCTGGGATGAGTATTGTGTGGGATGTAGATGTTTCTTCTGGAGGAAGAACTCCTTGAGTTTGAAAAGGGAAGATTGACGATTGGAGGTGAGCTGCTCACTCCAAGGGAGTCGTCGGTTTGGTAGTTTGTGATGTCGATCAATGGATATCAGGAGAGTTCACCCCAAGAATCGAACAATAGATTTGAGCCTTTTGAATCAGTAGTTAACTGAAAGTTGGCGAGGGTGGCTGAGAGACGGTATCCGTGTTGACTAATAAATGGAATGAAGACAGAATAGAAATGAGTTATTGTTGGTAAGCCTAGTTGGACCAAAGTAAGGATGCAGGATTTGCGAATCAATGGCCGCGTTGGTTACTGGTAGTCGAACATACCAGAATGTTGGGAATCGTTGATGCTGAAGATAGATGCTATTGTGAGGGACCTGACTGATTGGTCGGGAGTAAGGGTCGGTGGTATATTGGTGTGAGTGTAAGCGGTCGACATTACGAGGGCGAATAGCCTTCAATGAAGTGGGAGTATCATGCATGGTGTTTTCGAATAAGTTTCTTGAGTCTTTCATGTAAGGTTTATTGGTGTGTGTGCACCTTTGAGTCATTTTCTTTGAAAATGACTTAGCGTGTGTAAACTGTATGGGTTTTAGAAAAAGGACAAGTTTATTGCTCGGTGCGCTAAATTTCGAACTCAGTAATTTGGTAGTATTGCATTTTTATAAAGGAGTCATCTTCTGTGGAAAAATATAACATCTTTTGACCGTGTGATGTTACAAGGAAGACTGGTATGGACTTAGTCATGCCAGCAAGGGCGGAAGTCGACTAACTCACTCAGCATATGTAATTTTGTTAGAACTTCTTGAAATCGCTTGATTAAAGTTTCATTGAAAATATTTTCAAATGTGTCAAATGATTTCAAACTAATATGTTGTCATGCATGAAGGCTATGAACTCGCTAGGTCGTAAGGAAGCGTTGAAGTTAAGGGTGAGGAAAGGGGTGGAGGATGAAAAGTTATTGACGTCGAGCCGGAGTTTTTGAGTTGGTCTGGTAATCAGATTCTATCAAGTAAGTCAGGTGCCTTCAACGTGCAAAGTCAGTGGGACACCGAGATAGTTATGCGTTGGAAGGAGATGGTTCCTTTGGGAATCCTTGTTAGTCGAAAACATTGTTGAAGTATTGCTATGTCGACGGTAATGCTGAAGTCAGCAACATTTTGTTAAGGCCTTTGCCGGGACGCTGAAAATGGGAAGTGGTTGCGGTCATATTTTTTTCTGAGTTTCTTAAGGAAGCTAGAGATCGTTCGGGATTGGTATGTATCTAGAATGGTATAGGACCACCTCGAGGGGACTTTTTAAAATGGAAGATTGTTAGTTGGTCAGGTAAATTCCCATGAGGTTTTGATGGTTCGTGTGGGAGTAAGGTATATGGAGCAATCGGGTGGTTGCACTTAGAGCAAGTTAACCCGTGAGAGAGTACGCTTAATCTTACCGACTACCCGACTTTGTATATGGCAGATCGCGATAAGCCGATCAAAAGTGAAATCAAGTTGAGTGGTTTAGATGTTCAAAAGTTTGTAGGCGGTCCAGATTTGAGCAGGACGAAGTCGTGAAACAACTTTATCTCAATTATTGGTGTTACGATCGACATGATGAGGAAGGTATCTGTTATGTGTACCAAGTGTTGCGGCGATTTTGGTGTTATGGTGATGATGTGGTAGGGAGATGAATGGTTAGATGAGATGGTGTTATTTTTATGCCAAAGTGGTCGTTCAAGTCATTATAGTGGTAAGGAGCTTCTTTGAGGTTAAGTTTTTGACTTGTGTTAGTGTTATAGGATGAGCATTGGCGAAAACCCTTGCTCAGTGATTCTCGGCGAGCTTTTCGAAAGTGTCAAGTATGTGGCAGAGATGCATAGATGTTGGTTGGGTTGGTGATTTTGCTAATCTGAAGTTTCTAGGTTCGAGGGATAGTTGGCGGCAACTTCGTGGAGGAACCTTGGGTTCCTGGGTCGCAGAGAGGTGTTGGATAAGCTCATCTTATTTCAGTGACATATTGATGTGAATGTCGAACGATTTAGTTCATGATGGGTTGTAGGAGACAGGGAAAATCCGTGAGAATGTCGAAGTATTCATCGAAGGTGAAGGAACCCTATAGATGGCGAAGGAGAGTAAGGAGCGTAAGGTGTCTTCGATCAGTGAGTAATGTTTGGGAGAGAGTGGTTAATGTCTCGTGTGTGGATTGTCGATAACCGTTTGGTGAAGTGTAGTAATGTAATTTGTGTTTTGACGAGTTGGAATTGTTGACCTGAGAGTAAGAAGTTTGGAAAGTGGCGTAGGATTTGGGAGTTTATGTTTTCAGAATTTCTATTAAGTGATGGCGTGAGAAAAGGGGGTTAGAGTGTATGCTATGGTTCGAGAGTGGATAAAGCTAATGCGGGCGGTTGGTCTAACGATTTGGGGCTAGCTAGTGAGCCTATCACTAGAAGCATGTTCATGTTTTCGAGAAGGAAAGGGAAGAAGCGGTTGGAGGTAGTGCTCGGAGTGAGTCAACTTGGTAATTGTGTGGGAAAGGTTCCAAGTGAACCTGTCTTCCAGTGTTAAATTGGAATGATGGTGGGAGCATGATCACTCTATGTTAGAACGGGTAAAGCTTGAATTTATTTCAATTGCGACCGAACAATTATTGGATGAGATGAGAATTGAAGTGGGAGTCATTATAATTCGTTCAGTTGGAACTAGTGGGCTATGAGGGTAAGGTAATGTGGAATTTTCTTTTATTATGGAAGTGGAGTGATGACCTTTGGGGTGATGTATGTTACTTCGTATGAGTTAAGTATCACCGTTGAACGATGAACAGTATGGTTTGGGAAAGAGAGTGCTTTTACGTGCGACGTATGCTGTACTGAGAGAAGTTACTATGCAATGGCTGGTTACCAGATGGAGAAATTCATAATTATGAGGTTATTGTGTTAACAAAGGTTGCCTATTTGCATGTTGACGCAGGAGTTGACCTGGGATGTTACGGCCTTGGTTTTGGAACAGAATGCTTGGAGCATTTGAGGGAAGTAAAGTTGGAGTGGGTGAAAGAACGCGAGTATTGTGAATCTTAAAATTTGAAAGAGCGCAACTTGATGCAGGAGTTGTTCCCATAGAATAGAGTGGTACGTTAGAGAGAAAGATAGTGTTGGTTACATTTTGGAGTCCGTATAAGCTATGGAAGGAGTTGGAGAGGTAGTGTATAACCGAAAGTGTTCGATGAGAATTGGGATAATTCGTGTCATGTTTCTCGCCTCTCTTTAGAGCACTTATTGGAGGTGGGAGCATGATCACTCTATGTTAGAACGGGTAAAGCTTGAATTTATTTCAACTGCGACCGGACAATTATTGGATGAGACGAGAATTGAAGTGGGAGTCATTATGATTCGTTCAGTTGGAACTAGTGGGCTATGAAGGTAAGGTAATGTGGAATTTTTATTTATTATGGAAGTGGAGTGATGACCTTTGGGGCGATATATATATATATATATATATATATATATATATATATATATGTTTTAACCCTAAGATTTTTACAATAATTCACTTCTGAGTTTGGATGAGAGCGGCTGAAGGGAGAAAGGAGCAGGAGAGAAAGAGGGTTAGGGCTTGAAGGATCGATCGTTTTTCTTCAAATCAATGTATGATTCTAGTCTAATACTCCCTTCTGCTGTAAGTTAGGCGGTAAATGATCTCGTTGTCAAGCTTTTAGCCGTTGTATTCGAGATTTGAGAGTTATTTTGGTTCTGTTCGAGTTTTGAATCGCTCTGGGTGAGTTTGTTTGAGTATCGACCGGACCAGTGTTGACCGGTGTGGTGCTGATCGGTGTCGACCGGTGTGGTGCTGACCGGTGTTAACCGATGTGGAGTCGACCGGTGTGTTGGTCGACCGGTGTGGTGTCGACCGGACCCGGGGAGACCGATGTCCAGGGTGTCGACCGGGGTGGACTTCGACTGGGGTGGCCAGTGTGTCGTTTTTGTTAAGTTTTAGACTGAGAGTGAGAGGGTTTTATCTGCGAGTTGACTTACCGATTTATCGGTGTTGTCATAGGTGGTGAGAACGTTAGAAAGCGGGCTTTTAAGCAGGAAGGATCTGAGGTGAGTCTTTGAAACTAAATCTGTTACGATTTCGAAAGTTGTTTGATACTTGTGGGTTTTCTGAACTACACGCTTTTAGTTTCAAAAGTTGTGAAGGTTTATTGAAAAGGTTGATTTAATTATGTTGGCATGTTCATGCTATGTTTATATAAACTCGTTTTATATATTGTTGATGATTAGATGTATGCATACATTTAATTCGGAAGTTTTGACCTAAGTCGGGGAGTGTGGCCTGCCTGCTCGTACCGGGGAGTGTGGCCCGTTTATGCCATTGGGGTGTGTCCCCAAAATAAGGCATTACGAGACAGACATACCGTCTTTGACGGCAGTGTTGGTCAGTAGTGTGAGTTACGCTTGCAAAGCGTAAAGTGTGGCCGTGTTGGTCAGTAGTGTGAGTTACGCTTGTGAGGCGTAAAGTGTGGTAAATGTTTGAGTTACGCTCGTGAGGCGTAAGGCTTTGTTTAAATGATTTAGTTACGCTCGTGAGGCGTAAGGCTTTGTTTAAATGTTTTAAATAATATTTGAACTGTTGCAGTAGCACTTGGAGGGGACTCACTAGACCATTGATCTAACCCTCGCTCTCTCAAAATTATAATCGTTTTTCAGGTTATCGCAAGGTAGCAGGTTCTGGTAAGGATAAAGAGAAGTTGTGATCTTTTCTTGAAGCTAGAAGACTCTTTGTAGTAGTTTCCTTTTTACTCAGTTGTGTAATTGGTTGTATTTGCAAACCTTGTATGAATTGTAGGCTTGGGGCCATTGTTTTTGATATGAATAATTACATTTTGATGTAATTAAAGTTCGGGTTGTTACACCAATTATATCAAAATCGTCTAAATTCCGCGAACCAAACAACCCCTAATATAGTATGTTGTGCGATGACAAAATATGTTTTATTAGACATATTTTATTAAAATGGCATGGTGTGTACAAAATTAAAGAATGAAAATACAGAAAATTATTTTCTACCCTAGTGTAGTTCAAATCGTAAACATCCCCTAGTCATAGATAGACAATCAAATACCAAGCTTGAGTTCACTACAAAATGAAGTTTGTTGGTTGAAAGGTCATATGTGAATACAAATTGTTTTCCATTGTAATTGATTTTATATTTTTCCGATAAACATCGGGAATTTCATACGTTTTGTTTGTAAAATTAATGATGTTCTGATGTTGAAGTTAAATATTTAGAAAAATGGTTGGTCGCAATTTATACGTAATATTATATATTACAGTGGGTGTATGCAAAGCTGTTCTTTCTTTTTAGCTTATAGACCTTGTTTTGCAGCGTAGTTTTCAAAAAACAATTCGACAATGCAATTAAGTGGATGTCACATAGTTGTATCATAGTAACATGATTTCTATAAATTAATGATCACTGATGTTTCTCTCACAAATATGATCCAACACCCGAAGTTGCCATGCATGCATCCTCTCGTCCTTTCATATGCCAACCAAAATTTTCAGTCAATAATCTTCTAACCAATATGAAATAAACAAATCCAAGATCAATTCAAGAATTAAGAACGCCTTTGGTTGTTTATTATTTGAGAATTTTTTAAACCTATTAAATTATATATATTTAGTGGTCGGCAGATTATGTAACCCAAAAATCACAAATGGATTATCATGCAAGTATACATGTAAAACCACTATCGTTTGAAAAACTAATAAAGTGGTATTAAGTACCAAGTATCGATCCCACAGAGACAATAAAACAAGTCGTGATTCTTAAGTCAGTCTTAAAAGGTGATTTCAGAAAGAGATTTGGAAGGAATGATATTTTAGTATTGGTAAAAGTAAATTAAAGTGCTTGAATAGATTAAAAGAAAGCAAGGGGGTAAGATCCGGTTGGAGTTGTAAGCAACTAAATAATAGGACTGATGCTGCAACACTAGTTCTCAACTTCAATATCGGTTCACAAAACCCTTTTGCAAGGTTCATATTAGAATAGGTTTACCGGCAGCGACTAATTAGGCGTCCCAACCGGTTCCGAACAGATATTATTATTATCCGCGTATAGTTTACGATCAATAGAGATTGAGAGGGTTTGTTACAACCCCTATAACACTTCAGTGTCCTGAAGTTTATGCTAGTTTGCAATCAAGCCGACTCACCCAAGTGAAACAATGTACGTCACCTCATTAAGAAGTACTTGGTCGAAACTCAGAAACAAGGAGTGAATAGTGAAATTGATAGCTAGTAGCACAACATTAATCCATAGTTACATAGGCATTTATCTCCCAACCATCACTTACACCCAAGCTAGGGACTTACCCCACGCTTGACACATGGTGTGCGATCTTATTGGAAAGATAATGAGCAAATGTATGAAAAGTAAATGACTGGAATTAGAATGCGTAAATGTAAATAACAGATATGTAAAGCAGAAATGTAAAGTCGAATTGTAAATGACAAGGAAATGTAAAGGTGTTGTGAACGGTGCTTTGACACTGAACAGTAGCGTACTGGAATTAAAGACTTAATATTAAAAAGATTTAAAGTAACAAGTTAGGATAGCTAGGTGAGCTATCTAACCGAGAGAACATGCTTATAATACTGGATTGAGCTCTTTATTTATACATAGAAAAGCTCCTAACTTAGCAACTAAGAAAGCATAATAAGAATCAAAGTACAAAAGGACATGGTCCCTACCACTAACTAGGAATCAAATGTCATAATTAGGTACATTGGTATCTTTTAAGGAAACAAGAAAGTATCAAAAGAGCATACATGCTCTGCTCATTGTCTTCTTCAACCGAACTTCTCCAAATTTTCTTTAAAGAGCCTAGTTGCACCAACCAAAAAGATTATGAAGCTTAGTCCATGACTGCAGTCCCATGCTGTGACTCCTGGTGCAACATCATTCATCAGTAAGTTAACATAAAAACACATAAGTAAGGTAAATGAATGAATACGATTTTCCGCATTTATAAC
This sequence comes from Arctium minus, assembly GCA_954870635.1. NCBI lineage: Eukaryota > Viridiplantae > Streptophyta > Magnoliopsida > Asterales > Asteraceae > Arctium > Arctium minus. The sequence goes on along the minus strand of OX941080.1, from coordinate 34,689,836 downwards.
AATTCTTCTTATCAAGGTTAACTCACCTAGATGTACATGATGACATCTCGGACACGACATCTCAGCAAATCTCTGATTCAATTGATTATCAAATCAAACAAACTTTGGCTTTCATAATTCATTTGATGGTCAGTCCCATTTTCTCTTTTCACTGCCTTTCTCTCCTAATTGACGACTTTTCTCTTTTTCAGTAGTTTCCACGACATCAATTGTGGATTGAAAAGTAATAGGATTCATAGATATAAGAAATTCTCGTATAGAATATTTAAATCCCCAAATATATCTCTACAAGCATCAATAGATACATAACATTCAGCAAACTAGGACTTTTCTAAAAATCTCGCAATATATTCCTGGATTGTCATATTACCCTGTTCAAGTCTAAAAAATTCTTCATCCAATTTTCTAACTGCTGCTTTTGGACAAAACCATGATTTAAATTCTTCAGTAAAATCTCCCCATGACATGGTTTTTGGAATATCAAGACCTTTCGGAAGACATTAAAACATCCCACCAATATAAAGCTTCAGATTACAATATAGTAATATCAAATATCACTCTGTCCTCATTCAAACATTTACTAGTATTGAAAATTGATTCCATTTCTTTTAACCAACTGTTAGTGCACATATTTGTTGGATACAAGATCATGAATACTGAAGGTGAAAGTGAAGCCAAGTAAAAGCTCAAAAAGTCAACTCTCAAGTCAAAGTCAAAGTCCCTTGTAAATAAGTCAAAGTCAAAGTCTTTGTAATGTTTTTGTTGTAAGAGTGTGTTTAGTTTCTTTTTAATAGATAATTGGCAAGTTGTTATTTTTGTAAGAACATGTAACTAGATTGATTGTACGCGAACTGAATACTGTAGAGAGTGAAAGTTAGAAAGAGAAAGTAATCTGTTTGTATATGAATTGCTTTGTTGGAATTGAATAACAGGTTGAGTGATTAATTCTTATCATCTTGTTAATTGTGATTGTTTGTGATCAGAATTTGACAAACTGAGAATTAACAATTGGTATCAGAGTAGTGAAGAAATTCAGATTCAAGGATCAATTCGGAAGATTTTCAGAAAGTTTTAAGAACGCACAAGTCGTCCTGTTCAGAATTGATTTCGAAGTTCAGTGATGATTTTGTTTTGATTTTTGTGTCTTTGTACTTGATTTTACTTCTAGAACAATGTTAGTTTGGATTGCATTATCAAATTCACATTAGATAAGGGTGGATTTTGATTTTTGTAAAATTTTTGTTCGAGTTTAGAAAAACTCACTGTTCTAGATCGATTGGTAATCTTTAGCGTATTAGATTGAAATTTCTTACTTGTAATCTGATCGATATATGTAATAGAGGACTTCTGCAAAGTTTCACTCCAATTCGTAAAGATTTGGTTCGAATTTGAGTGAAAATTTGAGTTTTTGTTCGAAAGACTCAAGAACACGCAAGATCTGGAAAACACGCTAAGGCAAGAACGTGCAAAGGTTGAAGAACACACGTCAAAGGATCTTGAAAAACATGAAGAACTCGCAAGGCTTTTCGTGCGAGAAGTAGAAACTCGCAAGACATATTGTGAGATTTTGTACTGTTCATTCCCTTTGTTGTGCGAGAAGTATATTGTGCGAGAAGTGTTTGTTTTGCGTGAAGTGAAAAGTTCAAAATTGTTTCTAAGTGTTGAACGCACAACAGCATTGCGCAAAGTGATTTCAGAGAAACTCGCACGTAGTGGTTTTCGCGAATAAGAAACACGCAAGGTTCAGCGTGCACGAAGCAAGAACTCGCACATCTCTCTTTGCGCGAAGTCTATTCTCGCATCCTTCAGCGTGCGCAAACTAGGAACGCGCACATCACTGTTTACGCGAAATTCAATTTTCTTTGGTTTGCGTGTTTTGTACTTAGAATATTTTTCTAAAATTTTTTCAAAGCTGTAATATGGCCTTTAAATGTCAAAAATGTTTCTCTGGTTTGCGAGTTTTGTACTTAGCGGGACCCCGTGCTAAGTCTGCGGAGGGGGACAAAGTTTTTCTATACTTAGAATTTTTCTGAGTTTTATGAAATTTAACCAAGTTTAATTTTTGGAGATCCAGTTTATTTCTGAATTTTTGACGATCATTCAATACAGTGTAAAACAAGATGAGTTTTTCCGATGATGAAGAAAAGGTTGCCAAGCTCAGAATAGAGAACAAAAATCTTGCTTCATCAGTTGAATACTATTCGAAAAGATCAAAAAGATATCATGATGAAAATAGGATACTGAGAGAAGAAGTCAGTGCATTAAAGATGATAAATGAAAATCTTCTGAAACAGATATCTGGGTTGAATGAAGAAAAGTTACTGAGTTGAGAAGCTGAGAATACTGAAGTGAAAAAAAAGATCTCAGTCTTCGAAGATCAAATTGTTCAAATCCAGCAAGCAAATCTGTTGATAGGTATGAGGAGAAAGTTAAGGATTTGGAGTATGCTAATGAAGAGCTGAATAAGAAGATTTCTGATCTGGAGCTAAAGATGGCCAAAGACAAAGATGCATTTGAAAATGAAAAGAAAGAGTTTGCAAAGAAATTCTCAGAGTTTTCAATGAAGAGTTTTGAAGAGAAGAAAACTGTTGAGCTTAAATGTTCCAAGCTTTCTCAACAAGTAACTTACTTTGAGAAAGTAATCATAATGGAAAGAGACAAATTTGCAAAGGAGAAAAAGGCCATTGAACAGAAGAATGTTGGAATCTTCAAAGAAATATCAGGTCAGAGAAAGAATGTTGAGAATGGTTTTTGAAGAAGAAAGACAGAGAAGTTATCTGAACTATCAGCTTGTGCTTTGAAACAACAGAAAACGAAGTCTGAGTTTGAAGAAAAGATTGACATGCTCGTCAAAGAAAGAGACAGTTTCTCTTCAAAGATAAAAGAGCTTGAAGAAATTATTTCTAAGGTGGTGGTGACTAAGCAAAAGACTCCAAAGTCATTTATCCACACACTTAGAAATGATTCAGCAAATTCTAAAAAGACAACAATAAGCTCACATTAAAGAACTGTTTCAACAAAAAGGTCAGTTAATTCATATGACCAAATTCGTACTACTAACATTTTCTTTGATAGAAATGTAGATGGTTCATATACATATACATTCAAAAGAAGAAGAAGAAGATATAGAGAAGAAAAGTTGGATTAGTAAGTGAAACCAGTTGATGATGAAAAGAATGAAGAGAAGAAAGGTAAGAAATCATGTGTACATGCACCAAATGCCAAGAAGAACGGTGTGCGAAAAGGTAAACCTGATCATGTTTATTCGAGAGAACAATTAATCAGGTTATCTAAAAAGAAGAATTATTGTTCTTATTGTCGTACATATGATTTTGTTCATAAAACGAGTGATCATTACTGGCATGGTTCTTATTCAATTAATCTTAACAGAACTGCAACTCACAAATATGGACCCAAATACCAGTGGGTACCAAAGCCAAAGGATGATTTTGTGTTGCAGGCACCTCAAGTCAATGGGAGTAAGAGAACCAAGGCTTATGAATACTACAATTCAGGACCCATACCTCAATGATAATGAGTTTGACTTCTAAACACAAATAGTTTAGGACTCGCTCTTAAGTGATAAAAAGAGATGTTATGTTAATGCACATATTTATTGGATTCAAGATCATAATTATCTGAAGATGGAAATCTGAAGTTAAAGCTGATAAACTCGTTTCAACAAATAGTCTAGGGTCCTTTTGTAATAATTAGTCAAAGTATGTTTCCGTAATTTAATTATTTGTCTTTTATTTTTAGTTATTAGTTTGTTTTTGTATGTTGGGTCAAGCCTTGCAAGCCAAGCCCAATAGGCTAATAAAGCCTAATTATAAATTAGTTTAGGTTAGTGGTAATTAGGGTTAAGGATTTTAATTGCATAATTATTATTGAGAGGATTTCGATTTCAACCTTGTAATCATTTGAATCCATTGAATATCAATATCAGGTTTGATTTATTATATTGTTTATGTGATTGCTTGATTGAATGATTGCGTATTGGGACACACAATTGGTATCAGAGCAGAGTACAGATTGGATTGAATAAGTTTTTGTTCGGTTCTAATTTTCTGTCAAAGATTCATAATTTTTATTGTGTGATTGTTCATTCAAGTTTTTTTTATTGGGTTGTAATTGATATGCATATTCTATTGATTTGGTATTGTTAGATTTGTTAATTGCATTGATCTTGGTTATCAATTTGTTGTTTTTTATTTTATAGGTTCGGTTTGGAGACGACACTGTGTGTTCAATCGATTCTTTCATAAAGTGGTTTTTACTGAAATTAATTGGTAGCAATCAGTTCTAATCGTGTAATCGATCGTTTTTGCAAAGTTTGGGAGTTTAATTTTATGTTTTGATCTGTTTCTGGGCTGATTATTTGAGTTTCTGGGTCGATACTGTGTCAAGAACACTCCGGTCGAACATATAGGTCTTTGTTTCTATCGGTCTAAGTCCACTTCCGGTCGAATACCTTTATCGGTCTATAGCATTCGACCGGGACACTCACTGTCCACTCCGGTCATGCATAATATCGGTCGAAGCATGGTATCGGTCGAACAACCATCCGGTCTTAACACTATCGGTCTTGCATTCTATCGGTCAAATCATTCGACCGGACTCTACAAGTACCCGGTCGAACACTATATCGGTCAAATCCTTCGACCGGACTTTACAAGTTCCCGGTCGAACATTTTATCGGTCCTTTCACTTACCGGTCTTCACATCTATCCGGTCGAACTCTCTCCGATCTTTACAAGTCTCCGGTCGAAGCACATCCCCGGTCGATTTTTGCAAACTGTAATAGCGGGACCCCCGTGCTAAGTCTGCGAAGGGGGACAAAGTTCTGTTCGTGATCTGTTTTTTTTTTCTGAATTTCATTCTAAGTTTTTCAGTATTGTGTGATTTTATCTTGACTTCTAACGATCTCATCCAGTTGATTGTTTCAATATCAGATAAGTTTGATTTCTAATCATATAAGTAAAGATGTCTCGGGAAGCTCTTGCTATTGGAACAGATGTGAAGCCACCAATACTCTTCAAGGGGGAGTACGAGCAATGGAAGGACAAATTTTTGGACTTCATTGATCGACATGATTTGGGAGATGAAATCAGAAAATCTCTGAAAGACGGGATCATGACACCTCCGACCAAGGTTCTCACTGTAGCTGGAGAAAATGGTCAAGAATAAGAGACAGAGTACAAATTACCGATTGGTGAATATTCGGAAGATCAGCTGAAGAGACACAAGGGTGACAAGCTGGCAAGATCATTTATTCTCCAAGGCATACCGAATGAAATATATGTCAAGATTGACAGGTATAACGCTACCGGTAAGCAAATGTGGGATCAATTGGAGAAGATGATGATCGGATCCAAAGTCGGCAATCAGCTCAAAGTATCTACATGCCTGAATAATTATGAAGAGTTCAAAGCCAAAGCTGGAGAGTCTCTTGAAGCTACTTATGACAGATTTGTCACTTTGCTGAACGAGCTCAGCAAGAACAAGATCAGCAAATCTCATGTGGAGCTGAATGTGAAATTTCTCAGCAATCTTCAGCCTGAATGGAAGAGGTTCACCCGTCAGATGAGACAGTTGAAGGATCTGCCTGACATTCCTCTTCATGAAGTTTATGAGATCCTCAGACAGAATGAGGAAGAGGTAGAAGAGATCAAGGCTGAGATGAAAAAGGCTGACAAAGCAGTTGCTGATCCAGTTGCTCTTGTGGTTAAGAAGTCAAAGAAGAAGAAGGTGATAAATTCTGATTCGGAAGAAGCTGATTGTGAGGAAAAGTCTGAAACTGACGATTGTGAAAAACTGATGGAAACCATGCTCATGTTAACCAAGGCTTTCCAAAAGAAGTTCTATAAAAAGCCAAACTCCAATAGTCAGCGATACTCGTCTGGTCCGAACAACTACAAGCATACAGAGAAAGTTGAAGAAAGGAGATCAGAAGAAATGAAGAAGGATGGAGCTGAAGAGACCAAGAAAGAAGAACCGATTAAGTGCTACAACTGTGGTAGACTCGGTCATTTTGCCAAGGACTGCTGTTGGGAACTGAAGAATTTATCAAGTATGGTTAATGCTGCTAGTTCAGAGTTAATACTGCTAGAAGACTTAAAGGTTAGTACTGCTGAGTGTTACTACTGCTAGTGGTTAATACTGCTGGTCAAAGTTAGTGCTGCTTGAACAAAGTTAGTACTGCTTAGCTAGTTAGTACTGCTAGTGGTTAGTACTGCTTAGTAGTTAATGCTGCTAGAAGGAAGTTAATGCTGCTGAAGATTAATATTGCTTATATGATGAAGATTCGTATGAAAGGATATACATGGAAGCTTAGAGATATACATAGAAGATATACTGAAGATATTTTATTAATTGTAATTATCTTTGTATTCAGTATATATATATTGTATTGTTTAGAATAGTGAGATAACGTTTGTTTTTCATTCTTTTAGAGAGAAAATCAACCTCAAGGCATAGATCCTAATTCTAGAGAAGTAGAATTCGTATTGGTGAGCCTGTTCATCAATATTGAGGTTGAGTGAGTAATCTTGTAACTTCAAAGCATTTAATAAAAGCTTACAGTTTGTTATTCATATTTTCTGTGTTGATTTACTGTTTCATTGAATATCAAAGTGTTATTCCGCAAACTTCTTTGATATTGTTTCTGAGAATTAATTCTTGTTGAGAATTCGATCCTGTCAAGTGGTATCAGAGCCTGATTTCTCAGAAACAACTATTCATCATGGAAAATCTTGCAGAATCAAGCAGTACTTTGGTCTCAAAGGTTCCAATGCTTAGACCCAATGAATTTGATATGTGGAAGATCAGAATCAAGCAGTACATACTCCTCACTGACTATTCTATGTGGGACATCATAGAGAATGGTCCTTCTGAAGCAGGAAAGATTGGTGCAGATGGAAAGAGAACTCCACCAAAAACTGATGCAGAAAGAAAGATCAGACAGACAGAGATGAAAGCCTTGAGCACCTTGCTCTTGGCTATTCCCAATGAATATCAACATCAGTTCTGTAACTGCACTGATGCAGAGATGCTCTGGAATGCTCTGGAGAAGAGATTCTCTGGTACCAAAAGTACCAAGAGAAATCAGAAAGCCATTCTGAAACAACAATATGAGAACTTTATGTCAACCAAGAATGAGTCCATGACTCAAACTTTTGACAGGTTCAACAAACTCATTGGTGAACTAGCTACAGTGGGAGTACAGATTGATCAAGATGATCTGAACAGAAAGTTTCTAAGGTCCTTGAGTGATGAATGGACCATGTATACTGTATCTTTCAGACAGAATGATCAACTGGAAGAAAAGGAACTTGATGATCTTTATAATGATCTAAGAGTTTTTGAATCTGAGGTAGAGGCTAAAAAGAGGCCTTCTGGGTATGTTCACAATGCTGCACTCCTTTCAGCATCAACTGATTCGACTTCCAACCTTGAATCAGTTAGTCCTGTCAATGGAACAAACCAAGAGAAAGGCACTGAAACTGTGTTTGAGGCCTTTCTGGCAAGTCATGGAAACTCTTCTCTCATTAATGATGACTTGGAACAACTCAATCCAGATGATCTTGAAGAGATGGATATTAAATGGCAGATGGCCATGCTCTCCATGAGAGTTAAAAAGTTTATCAAAAGAACTGGGAGGAACAACTTCTCCCAAAGAAGAGAAGATGGAGCAGGATTTGACAAGTCCAAGGTAGAATGTTACAAATGCCATCAAAAAGGACACTTTGCTAGAGAATGCAGAAGTGGAATGTCTCAGAATAACAACCACCAACAAGCTCAATCTGGAAGCTTCAACAGAAACTCTGTACAAGCCCTTGTATCTCAACAACGTATGGGGTTTGATTGGAGTGATCAAGCTGAAGAGGCTATTCAGAATCAAGCTCTAATGGCAGAGGTGTCTAGTCTCCCTATAGAGGTAACTTCCAATCTTTGCTCTCAAAATTGCATTAACACTGTTAAAAGGTATAGGGATCACAACCAGAACATGAGTGATGACCTTAAGAGATTGGAAAAAGACATAAAAGATTATGTGAGGATTGTTGAGAGATTTGAAGAACAGATTAAGGGTTTTCAAGCTAATGAGCTTCAACACTCTTATGACACAAATTACTGGAAGTGGGAGAAGAATGACTTAGAGCTTCAACTGACCAGATCTAAAGAAGAAAGTGAAAAGCTAAGAGGAGAGCTAGCTAAAGTCAAACTTGATGTAGAAAAGTTTTCTAATGCTTCCAAAGCAATGGATTCTTTATTACAAACTCAGATTCATGATAAACTGAGAAGAGGTATAGGGTACAATACCACACCACCACCCTATAACAACAACTACTTCCCTCCTAGTTCAGAGCTGTTAGAAACTAAGGATAGAAAGGATCTACCTAAGGGAGCCACTGAAATAGATCCCTTAGATGAAGTGGTTGTTAAGGATAAAACTGAGAAAGAAGTTGTCAAGGATAAGGACAATACTGTGAGTGGTGAGATTTCTAAAGAAAATCATATTATCACCAATGAGGAATGTGGAAAGCACTGGATCAAGTCCAAAGAGATAGAAAAGACTGAGGGAAAGAACAAGAAGGTTCACTATAAGCAGACCACTGTTGTGAACCCTATTCCTTGCAAACAGTGTGATTGCAATAAAGCCAAGAGCCTAAATTCTGGTTTAAAAAGAGGAAATCAAAGAAACTGGAATAATCAATGGGCTCAGAAACAAGGAGTTGATCTGAATAAAATCAATAGACCAAAACCTTGTTTTATATGTGGCAAGTTGAATCATTTGGCTAAGTATTGTTACTTTAACCCTATTAACCAACAGATGAACTTTCAAAGATTTGTGCAAAAATCTGTGGGTTATAGGAAGGCTGGAAAGGAACATGTGATAAAGAAATATGTTAAAAGTAAAGGCACTTTAAAGAAAAAGATTTTAAAAGAAAGTATCAAAATATGGGTGCCTAGAAGTACTAACAGTATTAGTACTGCTAACACAGTTACTACTGCTAACAGTGTTAGTACTGCTGAAAATATTAATACTGCTAATACTGTTAATACCTCTTCAAAAGTTAATACTGCCAACACAGTTACTGCTGCTAACACAGTTACTGCTTCTAACAAAGTTAGTGCTGCTAAGCATGCAAGTGCTGCCAAGGTAGTTAGTGCTTCTAAAACTAGTACTGATTCTAGCAAACATAGTTCCAAGCCTATTATTGTAACAAAGTACTCCAAGAATGAGGAGTTAAAGTTCAAAAATCTTGTCAAGAAAGAGTGCAAATATTTTGATGAGAAAGGGGTACCCAAGACCACTTTGGCTTGGGTTCCTAAATCATACTAATTGATTTATTTAATGTGCAGGGCAACCAACAGCTCAAGGGAAAGAGCATATGGCATGTTGATAGTGGTTGCTCTAGGCACATGACTGGCAACATGTCATGCCTTCAGGATTTCAAGCATATTAATGGAGGACATGTTGCATTTGGAGACAATCTTACTGGTGGTAAGATAAGTGGAAAAGGTAATGTCACCAAAGGTAAGATGACATTTGAGGATGTCTACAATGTTGATCAATTAAAGTACAACCTGTTAAGTGTATCACAGGTTTGTGACAAACAACATAGTATATTATTTACAAATACTGAGTGTATGATCCTTGCTCCAGGGTTCAAGGTAGCTGATGAAAACATGATACTACTTAGAACTCCAAGGAAGGACAATGTTTACTGTCTTGATTTGGACAATGTTGATAGTGATTCATCTTTAAATTGTCTTGTTTCAAAAGCTTCTATAGATGAATCCTCCCTTTGGCACAGAAGGATGTGTCACATGAATTTCAAGACTATGAACAATCTTGTTAAAAATAACCTTGTAAGAGGTTTACCCTCAAAAGTCTTTTCATGTGATGATCATTGTGTTGCTTGTCTTAAAGGCAAACAACACAAAACTTCTCATAAGACCAAAGAGTTAAATTTTGTCTCTACTTGTCTCCAGTTATTGCATATGGATCTGTTTGGTCCTACAAATGTTATGAGTATAGGCAAGAAATCTTACTGCTTAGTTATTGTTGATGATTACTCCAGATTTACTTGGGTATATTTTCTAAGGACTAAGGATGAAACAAGTGATCTTATCAAATCCTTTATTCTAAGAATTGAAAACCAAACTAATCAAAGAGTAAAAGTCATTAGATCAGATAATGGAACTGAGTTTAAAAATCATAATCTAAACACCTTCTGTGAAGAAAAAGGCATTGAGAGACAATATAGTGCTCCTAGGACTCCTCAACAGAATGGTGTTGCTGAAAGGAGAAATAGGACACTAATAGAGGCTGCTAGATCTCTGTTGGCTGATTCAAAATTACCTATTACCTTCTGGGCTGAAGCAGTTAATACTGCTTGTTATGTCCAAAACAGAGTTGTAGTGGTCAAGCAAAAGAACAAGACCCCATATGAGCTTTTAAATAAAAGAAAACCTTTTATTGGTTTCTTCAAACCTTTTGGGTGTCCTTGTACAATTCTAAATACCAAATCTCACTTAGGTAAGTTTGATAGCAAAGCAGATGATGGATTTCTTGTGGGATATTCATCTCAGAGTAAGGCCTACAGAATATTTAACTCTTCTTCTAGAATAATTGAAGAAAGTGACAATGTCAAATGCAATGAGAGCACACCAAATCCTGTTGGATCTGGACCTCAGTGGCTATTTGACATTGATTCACTAACTAATTCTTTTGGTTTCAGTAGTGCTGATTCTACAGGAACAGGATGTGGAGGATCAGGGATCACACAAGTCTCAGAAAGCATATCCAAATCTGTGATATTTCCCATATCCACAGTGCATTCTGGTGAAGACTGTGAAAAGGAATCATTTACTGGACCAAATCAGAGTGAAGAAGAAACTAGAGATGAGGAGACTCAAGAAAATAAAGAATCAGAAGTGGCATCTGAAAACACTTCAGTTGAGTTGCATGACTCTAATCTAGAGGCTGGACTGAATGAAGAACCTAGTCATAACACCAGAGTTCAAAAGAATCATCCTCCACAGCTGGTAATAGGAGATATCTCTTCTCCTATGATGACTAGACATCAAAGCAGGCTTCAAGAAATGCAAGATCAACAGCATACAGTCCTTTCTTGTTTTCTATCCCAGTTTGAGCCTAAAAAGGCACATGATGCTATGAAAGAATCTAGCTGGATAGAAGCAATGCAAGAAGAACTGTTACAGTTCAAGCTACAAGATGAATGGGATCTAGTAGACCTTCCTAAAGGTCACAGAGCAATTGGCACAAAGTGGATTTTCAGAAACAAGAGAGATGAAAGAGGTATTGTCATAAGGAACAAAGCAAGGCTGGTGGCTCAAGGCTATACTCAAGAAGAAGGTATAGATTATGAAGAAGTTTTTGCACCTGTGGCTAGGATAGAAGCAATCAGACTATTCCTAGCCTATGCCTCTTACATGAACTTCAAAGTCTATCAAATGGATGTAAAAAGTGCTTTTCTCTATGGATCAATTGAAGAAGAAGTATATGTCTGTCAACCACCAGGGTTTGAAAACCCAAGCTATCCAGACAGAGTATACAAATTAAAGAAAGCACTTTATGGACTACATCAAGCCCCAAGAGCATGGTATGACACCCTGTCATCCTATCTCTTGGAAAATGACTTTGAAAGAGGAGTCATTGATAAGACTCTATTTATCAAAAGAAAGAAGAAGGATATCTTGCTGGTCCAAATATATGTTGATGACATTATTTTTGGTTCTACAAGAAACAACATGTGCAAGGAGTTTGAGGATTTAATGCATCAAAGGTTCAAAATGAGTTCCATGGGGGAACTTACTTTCTTCCTTGGACTCCAAGTTCAACAGAAGTCAGATGGCATTTTCATATGTCAATCCAAGTATGTGCAAGATATTCTAACCAAGTTTGGTTTCTCAGAATCAAAACCTGCCAGCACACCTATGGAAACACACAAGCAGATCACAGCAGATCTTGAGGGGGAGGACATGGATGTGCATTATTATAGATCCATGATTGGCTCTCTCATGTATCTCACAGCATCAAGGCCAGATATAATGTTTCCAGTCTGTGTATGTGCAAGATTTCAAGTTAGGCCAAAGCATTCTCACTTTCAAGCTGTTAAGAGGATATTCAGATATCTCAAAGGGCAACCCAGATTGGGACTTTGGTATCCTCATAACTCACCTTTTGACCTAATAGCATACTCAGACAGTGATCTAGGTGGGGCAAACTTGGACAGAAAATCTACTTCTGGAGGATGTCAGTTTTTGGGTGCTAGACTAGTCTCATGGCAGTGCAAGAAACAAACCACAGTATCCACATCTACAACAGAGGCAGAGTACATAGCAGCTGCAAGTTGCTGTTCTCAAGTCTTATGGATTCAGAATCAAATGTTGGATTATGGGGTAACCTTTCTACACACTCCAATCTTTATTGACAACAGCAGTGCTATTAGCATTGTAAATAATCCAGTCAAGCACTCAAAGACAAAGCACATTGAAATCAGGTATCACTTTATAAGAGATTGTAATGAAAAGAAACTTATTCAAGTTGTCAAAGTTCACACTGATAATCAGTTTGCTGATCTATTCACTAAAGCTTTTGATGTGGGTAGATTCACATTCTTGGTCACAAGTGTGGGAATGATAAACTCTGAATAATCTTCTTCTCAAAAAGTGGTTTTATACCTGTATATTTTTATTCTTGGTGTTACTAATCTTCTTTTTCAGGATATGCATAGCAGTACTCAGTGTTTAGCAAGTTTAAAAGGAGTAAGTATAGTTAATACTGCTAGTGGTTAATACTGCTTTCAGTTAATACTGCTAGTGGTTAATACTGCTTTCAGTTAATACTGCTAGTAGTTAATGCTGCTTTCAGTTAATACTGCTAGTGGTTAATACTGCTTTCAGTTAATACTGCTAGTGGTTAATACTGCTTTCAGTTAATACTGCTAGTGGTTAATACTGCTTTCAGTTAATACTGCTAGTAGTTAATGCTGCTTTCAGTTAATACTGCTAGTGGTTAATACTGCTTTCAGTTAATACTGCTAGTGGTTAATACTGCTTTCAGTTAATACTGCTAGTAGTTAATGCTGCTTTCAGTTAATACTGCTAGTGGTTAATACTGCTTTCAGTTAATACTGCTAGTGGTTAATACTGCTTTCAGTTAATACTGCTAGTGGTTAATACTGCTTTCAGTTAATACTGCTAGTGGTTAATACTGCTTTCAGTTAATACTGCTAGTGGTTAATACTGCTTTCAGTTAATACTGCTAGTAGTTAATACTGCCCTCGGTTAATACTGCTTATATTCCGAATACTATAAATACCCTTTGCCCGCCTAAAAGTTCATAACGACTCTTTGCATACTGCTCTCTTGCGCTCTAAACCCTTTCTCTCTCAAAGTTCAAAGTTTTCAGGCAAGAATCTTCAAGGTCAATGGCATCAATGGCGTTCATTGACGAGCACAATGAAATCGCAATGCTCCAAAAGCCAAAACAAGCAGAAGGCTTTCATCAGATTGTGGATTTCCTCAAGTCAAGCCACATTGCTCATGCTCTTACTGTATCCCCTACAATCTACATTGAGCATCAAAGGCAGTTCTGGGCCAATGCAACCATTGTTGTGGAAAATGGTGTGCAAATGATCAAGACAACAATCTGTGATCAACCACTAACAGTTACTGAAGAGGTTATTCGCATCAGTCTACGTCTAGATGATGCCTCTGGTATAACTTCTATCCCAAATGATGAACTGTTTTCAAATCTTACAAGAATGGGGTATGGAGGCCCATTGGGTGTTTTCAAGTTTTCTAAAGCAAAATTCTCTCCCCAATGGCGTTTCTTTGTCCATACTCTAATGCATTGTATATCCAAAAAGACTACTGGATGGAGTGAGTTCAGCAGCACTATTGCTTATGCTTTGGTGTGCTTGGCCACTGCCAGAAGGTACAATTTTTCACAAATGATTTTCAATGATCTTGTCTCAAACATGGGAAACAAAAAGAGCTTCTTTATGTATCCCAGGTTTGTTCAAGAAGTTATTACTCATCAATTGACGGATATACCTCAACCTGTTGGGGTATATGTACCTAAACCCCCCAAAGGCAAGGTTTTCTCAAATATGAGAAGATCTGCTGGGGACTCTGAAGGAGTTGACACCCCATTGTTCTCTACAATGATGGTGGTGTCCCAAACCAATGAAGGTATGGTAGCAGGGTCAAGGCCCTCATTAGACCAACCCACTGCTAGCCAATCCCAACCTTCCATCTCTCAAATTTTCCCTCAGTCCTTTGCTGCTAAACCCACTCCCATAATATCCAAGACCTATGTCAAGAGAAAGGTACACAAGGCTCCTTCCCTTGTTGTACCTACTATTAACCAAGAGCCTCAAAGCCCTCTATTGGAGCATTCTCCAATAGAGAATATCCAAAGGGAAACCACAAGGGTGTCTCCCAACCCAAAAGAGGTGCTCTCTGAGGAGGAGGTAGAGCATATGGGTGATGAGGCTGCCACTACTCCTGCTAGCACAGAGGAGGAAAGTGGTAACATCAATAAGACCTCCCCCATGGCAACTTTGAATGAGCAATCATTTGAAGGACCCTGGTGCCAAGAAACCACAGGGGTGGATAGTGCTTCTGCTAGGCAGAAGACATCTACTAATAAAAGATCCAATGATCCTTCAATAGGGGGTAACACTCCTGGAGAAGGTGAGGACAGATATAACTATGATGAATTGATGGAGACCATGGGAAACATCAACCAGGATGTCATCAAGCAAGGAAAAGAAATAGAGGAGATGAAGCTGATTATTCTATCTCAACAAGTTCAGATCACCAAACTGAAGAAAATGGTGACAAGATTGTTACAGAAAAGGAGAAGGAAGCAGTTTGTGCTCAAGAGGAGGACAAGTGTTCAAGATGATTTCAACAAGGGGGAGAATTCAGAGGCTGAAGCAGAAAAAGAAAGTATTTCTGAGATGGGATTTGATGTTAAGGGGGAGAAAGCTGCAGAAACAGAAGCACAAGAAGTAGAAACAGATAATGTTCAAGCAGTAACAGGGCTATCTGTTGAAGAATTGGAAATAGCTGAAACCTTAGTAAAAGCAAAGAATGACACTCCTAAGGCTACTCAAAAGGCTAAGGGAGTGGTCATCAATGAAGGAGGCCTTGAAAAGAAGACACAAGAAAGAAGTGAGGCAGGGTTGAAGGATACAAAGGGTAAAGCTAAGATGATTGAACCTGAACAACCTGCAAAGAAGAAAATTCAGATAGAACTGGATGAAGAAGTGGCAAAGCAGCTTCAGGCAGAAATGGAAAGGGAGGAACAACTTCAATCTGAGAAGGATAGAGAGCTTGCACTGAATATGGCCAGAAAACTAAATGAAGAGTATCAGAAGAGCATGAAAACAGCAGCTCAGGCCAAGCAAGTACAAGTAAAAAGAATGCCATTCAAAAAGCAGAAAAGACAACCCTCCAAGACCTTTTTGGCCAATCAGGAAAGAAGAAAGATGATAAACTTCCTGAAAGGTGCAATTGGTGTTAAGGGGGAGATGTTTACTCATATGGCTTACTCTCAGGTTGAAGAGCTATACAGGAAGGAAATGACAAAGCTCCAAGGGGATTCCTCTCAAAGAGAAGAAGCAGAAAGAAGGATGAAAGAGAGACATGATCTCAACATCCAACAACCATTCCCTGAGAAAACCACACCTTCCAAAGAAGAAGCAGAAGAGAAGAAGGAAGAACCTGGAAATGTTGGTAGAGAAGCGAAGTCTGGAAAAAGAGTGAAAACAATTGCCCCAAAAAGGCAGTTGAAAAGGCCTAGGGTGGAAGAAACTGAAAAGGAAGCAGAACCTTCAGTCACATCCCCAACAGAACCAGTACAGAGTTCAGAGCAGGTCACTAAGCAAACTGATGAAAGTATGGATCCGTACATGACAATAGTGGAACCTTTGAAAGCTGTTCCAATCTCTATGCAAGCTCCAGAGATCATCTTCTGGGATATTCTGAGAGACAATTGAAAGAATTTCTTCAGAATCAAGAGAGCTGATGGTTCATTTGAAGCTTATTCAACATGGGGGAAAGTCATCAGAAGTTGTTCAAGAGCTGATATGGAAGAACTATATAAAGTTGGGATGAAACTTTATGAACCTGTGTTGAAAGGTACTGAAGAGAATCTTCTCAAAGTGACATTGGAATACTTGTGCATGATGTTTGAGCCTGCAAGAGTGCACCATAGGATTAAAGATCATATGCATGAGTTCATATTCAAGAAGATTGACAAATGGATACTGTTTGAAAACTGTGGAGTATACATGATTACTATTGACAATTGTTATCATGAATACTACCTGGTGGACAAAATATATGAGCATAGCAAGGAGAAGTTAGAAGGGATGCTTAAAGCTACACTGGTTTGTACAAAGGATTCAGAAATGGCCAAGATTGTGGTGAGAAGAACTGTAAATCAAAGCTTGGGCCTAGATCCAAATTTGGGAAATTGAATCAGAGGTGTTGAAAGCATCTTGAAGAAGATCTGAAGAACTTGACTTCTTTTCCTAAAAGTCAAGTTAGGGGGAGATTGTTGGGAACTGAAGAATTTATCAAGTATGGTTAATGCTGCTAGTTCAGAGTTAATACTGCTAGAAGACTTAAAGGTTAGTACTGCTGAGTGTTACTACTGCTAGTGGTTAATACTGCTGGTCAAAGTTAGTGCTGCTTGAACAAAGTTAGTACTGCTTAGCTAGTTAGTACTGCTAGTGGTTAGTACTGCTTAGTAGTTAATGCTGCTAGAAGGAAGTTAATGCTGCTGAAGATTAATACTGCTTATATGATGAAGATTCGTATGAAAGGATATACATGGAAGCTTAGAGATATACATAGAAGATATACTGAAGATATTTTATTAATTGTAATTATCTTTGTATTCAGTATATATATATTGTATTGTTTAGAATAGTGAGATAACGTTTGTTTTTCATTCTTTTAGAGAGAAAATCAACCTCAAGGCATAGATCCTAATTCTAGAGAAGTAGAATTCGTATTGGTGAGCCTGTTCATCAATATTGAGGTTGAGTGAGTAATCTTGTAACTTCAAAGCATTTAATAAAAGCTTACAGTTTGTTATTCATATTTTCTGTGTTGATTTACTGTTTCATTGAATATCAAAGTGTTATTCCGCAAACTTCTTTGATATTGTTTCTGAGAATTAATTCTTGTTGAGAATTCGATCCTGTCAAAAGTCAAAAGTCCGAAACTCAGACTATTACAAGAATAAAATGCTTCTAGCCAAGCAACAAGAGGCTGGAAAAGCATTAATGGCCGAGGATGAATACTGGCTCGACCACTCGGATGAAGAATCTGAAGAAGGAGAGAAGGATGAGACAGCACATCTGTGCTTGATGGGGAAGAACCAGTCAGAAGCTGAAGCTGATTCGGATGATGGAGATACTGATGAGGTATGTAACTTTACTGAATTTGATTTATTGAACCAAATGAATGCCATGATGTCTAAACTCCAAGAATTAGAGTCAAAACTGAAGCGTGAAAGAGGTGTCATAAATGAGAAAAATCAATCTATACATAAACTTAGTAATGATATTGCTGAGAAAAATGTATTAATTGAAACTTTGCACAAAAATATCGACACCAGCGCTAAAGAAAAGACTATAATTCATAAAGAGTTATCTGAAACTGATTCAAAGTTTAAAGAATGTGAGTTTAAATCTAGAGAGATTGCTAAAAGGTACTTTTCTACTTCAAAAGAGAATAAATCTTTAATAGAAAAGGTGAATGCTTTGGAAGAAAAATTACACTCTTTGGGTCAAACTGAACACACTATTCATTTGAACAAACCTAAAGAGAAATCTGATACTTGGGGACTTGGTTACAAGAACCCACATCATCTCAAAAAGGGTATATCTGAAGTGTCTGCACTTTATGACTTTGGGTTTATGTTGTTGGCTCCTCAACATCAAGAACTCAAACCCTTTTGGACTAGTCTGTCGGAAAAAAATAAAGCCAAGGAATATGATAAAAGAAAGAACACAACTAAAGTTCAACTTCCATTTCGCTATGAGAAGTTGAATAACAGTTATCGTTCTAATAAATCAAAATTTCTTTCAAATGATTATTTTGAAAGTTATTTTGTTAAAGAGTTGGAGGCTAAACCCATTGAAGGTAAGCTTTACGTCCCTCCCCTAGTTTTGGAAAGTAAAATTTCTGAACTTGAGAATACTCTTACAGATGAAAGAATTTTGATGGACTTAGAACAAACTATATTTTCAACAGTGTTCAAAAATTCTAATTTTCCTAAACTCTCCAAAGCTTTAAATTCGGATGACAGATCTGGTTCACTTGATAATGAGCTTAATTTCTTAAACTCTGAAGGTGTTTTAAATAAGTGTGTTTCTCAGTTTGATTTTTCTTCTAAACTTCCTGATCATTCATCTTGTGTTATTAATTCCTTTGGATTACCCAGTGTTTTTGACAAAGGTGAAACATCAACGAAAGTTGATAAATCAGTTTCTGTGAAATCAAAGAAAGCAAAAGGTAAGAAACAAATATCTCATCTTTCACAGAAACCGATCCCCACTGGTAAGACAAAGAAGAAGCATTCTCTTAATTCTCATCATTCTAACTCTAAAGTTTCACATGTTTCAGATTTGAGAAAGCAAAGAGTTGGAGTTAAGACTGCATGGATACCGAAACAGAAGATAGACGAGAAAGCTAAATCTAGTTCTAGTTTTATTTTGAATAAAAAGACTTCTAGTAAAGATGATTTGAGTGTGAATGTTGCTACTTTTAAAAATAATCTTGTTGATTCTCGCAAGAAATATTCTATAAAGCAATTGTTTCAGTTAGCTCCATCTAGTACTAAAAAGTTTTTAAATTATGGTGAATGTGATTATGCTTCTCGTAGATATTCTGATGTTTGGTATAGTTCATATAATGTTTCATCTTATCATTATCATACGTCTTATCATGCTTCTGGTTTTCAAAGAAAAAGCGGACCCAAATTTAAATGGGTGCCAAAATCAAGTACTAACAGTGGAGGTCCCATTTTTAAATGGGTTCCTAAACCTCTTCTTTCTTGATTTGTGTTGTGCAGACCCGTCATATGTGGTATTTGGATAGTGGGTGTTCCAAACATATGACCGGGAAGAAGAGTATGTTGTCTAATTATAAGGACAAATACTGTGGCACAGTTCGTTTTTGGAATGATCAGTTTTCACCTATTCTGGGATATGGTGATGTTGTACATGAAAATCTTACGATCAAGAAGGTGAGTTACGTTGAAGGCTTAGGGCATAACCTATTCAGCATTGGCCAGTTCTGCGACAAAGATTTAGAGGTTAATTTCAAGGCCAAGACATGTTCAGTTCGCACTGAAGAAGGAAAAGAACTCCTGGTCGGATCTCGCAAGTCAAACCTCTACACCATCAATTTGTCAAAGGTCCAGGCTGACAATCAGGTCTGCCTACTATCAAAGGCCTCGATGCAACAAAGCTGGTTATGGCATCGATGGCTTTCTCACCTCAACTTTCGGTACATCAACAAGCTGGTCAGTGGTAAGCTAGTGAAAGGTCTTCCAGAGCTGAAGTATGAGAAAGAACATCTATGTGCAGCGTGTGAAAAGGGAAAGATGAAGAGAACCCCACACAAACCAAAGCCTGAACCTAGTACCAACTCTCCATTAGAGTTGTTGCATATGGATCTATGCGGTCCTATGCGAACACAAAGCTTAGGAGGAAAGAAGTATGTGTTGGTTATCGTGGATGACTATACGCGATACACTTGGGTTAAGTTTCTACGGTCTAAAGATGAGACTCCCGATGTTCTCATTACGTTTCTGAAGACGACCCAAGTCAATCTGCAAAAACAAGTCAAGATTCTAAGGACTGACAACGGCACAGAGTTCAAGAACAAGATAGTTGAAGAATATCTCGAGTCGGTCGGGATATCACATCAATACTCTGCTGCTCGTACGCCTCAACAGAACGGAGTCGTCGAAAGGCGAAATCGTACACTTGTCGAGGCCGCTCGGACAATGCTCAGCCAATCTGACTTACCTTTATTTTTGTGGGCTGAAGCTGTATCGACTGCATGTCACACTCAGAATCGCTCCATGATACACCGCCGATTTCAGAAGATTCCGTATGCGTTGATCAACAACCGCACACCAACCATTAAATATTTTCATGTTTTTGGTTGTACGTGTTATGTTCTAAACGACCGAGAGAATCTGAACAAGTTCAGTGCTAAGGCGAATGAAGGCATCTTTGTTGGTTATTCATCTACATCGTCTGCATATCGTGTTTATTTGAAGAAGTTGAAGACTGTGATCGATAGAGTTAATGTTACATTCGATGAGGATATGGCTTCTGAGCACATCAGTTCAGAACCCGTCATTACCGGAGTATTAGCTTCTGGACCAACTAGTCCAGGACCTGCACCTCAAGAGAACAAATCAGATGGCGCTTCGTCGTCTAGTACTAATTTATCTGATTTGTATTTATTATTTGAACTGTTCTATGATGAATTTCTTGGCTCTAAATTGCCTAACTCTGTTGTGGTTGACAGGATAGAAGACTCGATGACTACTCATCCGACCACTTCCGATATCTCTACTGAATTTGGTTCCCCTATTCAGCAAGAAGTTCCAGTTCAAAAGCCTACTCCGACAGTTGAAGTTGTGACCAACAATGCCGAGACAGAAGTAGCTGACTCCGTAGGATGTACTGTAGGGACTGATCAACAGATTGACCAACCTGTACCTACTGCTACTTCTGCAACAACTACTTCAACTGAAGCCCCCGTTAATTCTAAACCATCTGAAGGAGATACCAGTGGATTCCTAGATGCGGACAATGATCAACATGCATCTAATGCACTCCCTCATGAACATAAGTGGACCAAAGAGCACCTGGTACATCAAATAATTGGAGATCCTTCTGCACCGGTGCAAACTAGGTCTGCAACATCAAATCTATGTATGTATGAATCCTTTCTGAGCAAGATCGAGCCTACACGCGTATTTGAGGCCCTTGCCAATTCAGATTGGGTAACTGCGATGCAAGATGAGCTGAATCAGTTTGAAGCACTGAAAGTCTGGAGACTCGTACCCAAACCGCAAGGTAAAACCATCATTGGTACGAAATGGGTGTTCAAAAACAAGAAAGATGAAGATGGCACCGTTATCCGAAACAAAGCACGACTTGTCGCCAAGGGATATAGGCAAGAGGAAGGGATAGACTACGATGAGACTTATGCTCCAGTGGCACGTATAGAGGCAATTCGGATGTTCTTAGCCTACGCAGCCCACAAGAACTTCACCGTCTATCAAATGGACGTGAAGACAGCTTTTCTGAATGGAGTACTCAAGGAAGAAGTCTACGTCTCACAGCCAGAAGGGTTTGTAAATCCAGATAAGCCGAACCACGTCTACATCTTGGATAAAGCTCTTTATGGACTGAAACAAGCTCCTCGCGCCTGGTATGATATTCTATCTCTTTTATGGGTTTGTAAATCCAGATAAGGTACGGTTGATACCACTCTTTTTATTAAAAAGGATAAAGGCGATATCATTCTAATTCAAATATATGTGGATGATATTATTTTTGGTTCTACAAATCCTAAGTACTGTAGGAACTTTGCAAATCTCATGGTGTCTCGTTTTCAAATGAGCATGATGGGAGAGATGAATTTTTTTCTCGGATTGCAAGTCAAACAATTTTCAACGGGGATCTTTATCAATCAATCTAAATACATTCTGGATATTCTTCGGAAGTTCAAAATGGAAGATTGTAAACCGATTGGTACCCCAATGGCACCAGGTACTAAGATTGGCACCGATCTTTCGGGAAAGGCTGTTGATGTTAGGACTTATAGAGGGATGATAGGTTCCTTAATGTATCTCACTTCAAGTAGGCCGGATATAATGTTTTCTACATGCTTATGTGCTAGATATCAGGCCAATCCTAAAGAATCCCATTTGTCTGCTGTAAAGCGGATTTTCAGATATCTGAAGGGGACTGCAGATCTTGATCTGTGGTATCCTAAGGATACAAGCTTTGAACTAACATCTTATTCAGACGCAGATCATGCTGGTTGCATGTTAGACAGGAAAAGCACCTCGGGTCATATACAATTCCTCGGAGATAAACTCGTCAGTTGGGCTTCGAAGAAGCCATTATGTGTCTCCACATCAACGGCCGAAGCGGAATATATAGCTGCTGCTAGCTGCTGTTCTCAGGTCTTGTGGATGAGAACATAACTGCGAGACTATGGATTTCATTTCAATAAAATCCCGATCTATTGTGATTCGAAGAGCGCTATTGCGATTACCGCTAACCCTGTTCAGCATACTAAGACCAAACACATAGATGTCCGGTATCATTTTATAAAAGATAATGTAGAAAAGGGGACAATTGAACTTTACTTTGTAAAAACCGATTATCAGCTTGCAGATTTGTTTACCAAACCTTTAGACGAAAAGAGATTTAATTTTCTTGTCTCAAGACTTGGTATGCTAAATCTTAAGACCTAATCGATGGTTACCTAATAAAGTTTCTTATTGTGTTTCTTTATCATTTCTTTATTATTATTTCCGCATGATATCTGTTCTTTTATAGTTTGTTCATGATCTCAGGGGTAGTGTGAAAAGTATTTTATAGATGATCAATGTTAGTTTGAGGGGGAGCAATTATGAATGCATTGTACTTTCTGATCAATATGTTAGTAGTGCATAATTTTAGGGGGAGCGATCAAGTCAAAGGAGTATGGCGATGAATTCTGATTATTTCTGATCAGAACTGTTGGGAACTGAGAAATAACTCAAGTCTTTAATTCTGCTAGTTCAGAATTACTACTGCTAGAAGACTCCAAAGTTAATACTGCTGAGTATTACTACTGCTAGTAGAATTAATACTGCTAGTCAAAGTTAGTGCTGCTTGAACAAAGTTAGTACTGCTTAGCTAGTTAGTACTGCTAGTAGTTAATACTGCTTAGTAGTTAATACTGCCAAAACTTAATGCTGCTTATAAGGTAATGTGAAGATAATGATGAAGAGATCGTGATAAACAAGGATATTCTGAAGATATTCATGGAAGATATACTGAAGATATTTTATTTATTTGTAATTATCTTTTTGTTCAGTATATGTATAGATTTGACAGAATTTTTTAGATAGTTTTTACAGATTTAATTCTAAAGTTTTTTTGTTTTAGAGAGAATCAACCTCAAGGCATAATTCCTAATTCTAGAGAAGTAGAATTCGTCTTGAAAGAGCTTGTTCTTCAAGATTGAGGTTGTGTGTGTAATCTTGTGATTTTAATACAAGTTTACAAATTGTTTATTATATACTGTTTATTTACTGTTCCATTGAATATCAAAGTGTTATTCCGCAACTTCTTTGATATTGTTTCAGAGAATTTATTCTTGTTAAGAATTTGATCCTGACAAGTGGTATCAGAGCCTGTTCTCTCAGAAACATCTATTCTTTCATCATGGAAAACTTTGCAGAATCAAACAGTACTCTGGTTTCAAAGGTACCAATGCTGAGACCCAATGAATTCGATATGTGGAAGATCAGAATCAAGCAGTACATACTCCTCACTGACTATTCTATGTGGGATATCATAGAGAATGGTCCTTCTGAAGCAGGTAAGATTGGTGCAGATGGAAAGAGAACTCCACCAAAAACTGATGCAGAAAGAAAGGCTAGACAGACAGAGATGAAAGCCTTGAGCACTTTGCTCTTGGCCATCCCCAATGAATATCAACATCAGTTCTTCAACTGCACTGATGCAGAGATGCTCTGGAATGCTCTAGAGAAGAGATTCTCAGGTACCAAAAGTACCAAGAGAAATCAGAAAGCCATTCTGAAGCAACAATATGAGAACTTTATGTCTACCGAGAATGAGTCCATGACTCAAACTTTTGACAGGTTCAACAAGCTTATTGGTGAACTTGCTACAGTGGGAGTACAAATTGATCAAGATGATCTGAACAGAAAGTTTCTAAGCTCCCTGAGTGATGAATGGACCATGTATATTGTGGCTTTCAGACAGAATGATCAACTGGAAGAAAAGGAACTTGATGATCTATATAATGATCTAAGAGTTTTTGAATCTGAGGTAGAGGCTAAGAAGAGGCCTTCTGGGTATGTTCACAATGCTGCACTCCTTTCAGCATCAACTGATTCTACTTCCAACTCTGAATCAGTTAGTGCTGCTAATGGAGCAAATCTAGAGAAAGGCAATGAAACTGTATTTGAAGCCTTTCTAGCAAGTCATGGAAACTCTTCTCTCATTAATGATGACTTGGAACAACTCCATCCATATGATCTTGAAGAGATGGACATTAAATGGCAGATGGCTATGCTCTCTATGAGAGTTAAGAAGTTCATCAAAAGAACTGGAAGGAACAACTTCTCACAAAAAAGAGAAGATGGAGCAGGTTTTGACAAGTCAAAGGTGGAATGCTACAAATGTCATCAGAAGGGACACTTTGCTAGAGAATGCAGAAGTGGAATGCCTCAAAACAATAACCACCCACAAGCTCAATCTGGAAGCTTCAATAGTAACAGAAACTCTGCTCAAGCCCTTGTCTCTCAACAAGGCATGAGGTTTGATTGGAGTGATCAAGCTGAAGAGGCCATCCAGAACCAAGCCCTAATGGCAGAGGTGTCTGATCTCCCAACAGAGGTAACTTCCAATCTTTGTTCTCAAAATTGCATTAACACTGTTAAGAGGTATAGGGATCACAATCAGAACATGAGTGATAACCTTAAGAGATTGGAAAAGGACATAAAAGATTATGTCAAGATAGTTGAGATATTTGAAGAGCAGATTAAGGGTTTTCAAGCCAATGAGCTTCAACACTCTTATGACACAAACTACTGGAAGTGGGTGAAGAATGACTTAGAACTTCAACTGACCAGATCCAAAGAAGAGAATGAGAAGATAAAGAGAGAGTTTGAAAAAGCCAAGCTGGATATTGAGAAATTTTCCAATGCTTCTAAAGCAATGGACTCTTTGCTCCATACTCAAATCCATGACAAACTTAGAAGAGGAATAGGGTACAATACCACACCACCACCCTATAACAACAACTACATCCCTCCTAGTTCAGATTTGTTAGAAACAAAGGATAGGAAGGACCTACCTAAGGGAGCCACTGAGATAGATCCCTTAGATGAAGTAGTTGTTAAGGATAAAACTGAGAAAGAAGGTGTCGAAGATAAAGACAACACTGTGAGTGGTGAGATTCCTATAGAAAATCACATAATCACAAATGAGGGATGTGGAAAGCAATGGATCAAGTCCAATGACATAGAGAAGACTGAGGGAAAGAATAAGAAGGTTTATTATAAGCAGACTACTGTTGTGAACCCTATCCCTTGCAAGCAGTGTGCATGTAATACTTCTAAGCCCCAAAAGCATGATAAACCAAGGGGAAATCAAAGAAACTGGAACAACCAATGGGCACAAAAACAAGGCATTGATCTAAGTAAAATCAATAGACCAAAGCCTTGTTTCATATGTGGAAAGTTAAACCATTTGGCTAAGTACTGTTACTTTAACCCTATTAACCAACAAATGAACTTTCAAAGATTTGTGCAAAAACCTGTTGGTTATAGGAAGGCTGGAAAGAAACATGTGGTGAAGAAACCTGTTGAAAACAAAGGCCCCATGAAGAAAAAAGTTTTGATTGAAAGTAATAAAATATGGGTGCCTAAAAGCACTAAAACTGTTAGTGCTGCTGACAGAGATAGTGCTGCTAGAAGCATTACTGCTGCTACCAGTGTTAGTACTGCTGAAAATTTTAATGCTGCTAATACTGTTAGTACTTTCTCAAAGATGAATACTGCTAACACAGTTACTGCTGCTAAAACAGTTACTACTTCTAATAAGGTTTGTACTGCTAAGCATGCAAGTGCTGCTAATGCAGTTAGTACTTCTAAAACCAGTACTACTTCTAGCAAATGTGTTTCCAAGCCTATCATTGTGACAAAGTACTCCAGAAGTGAGGAATCAAAGTTTAAAAATCTTGTCAAGAAAGAATGCAAATATTTTGATGAGAAAGGGGTACCCAAGACCACTTTGGCTTGGGTTCCTAATTCAAACTAACTGATTTATCTAATGTGCAGGGCAACCAACAGCTCAAGGGAAAGAGCATTTGGCATGTTGATAGTGGTTGCTCTAGGCACATGACAGGCAACATGTCATGCCTTCAGGATTTCAAGCATATAAATGGAGGACATGTTGCTTTTGGAAATGATCTTACTGGTGGTAAAATAAGTGGCAAAGGTAATGTCACAAAAGGTAAGATGACATTTGAGGATGTCTACTATGTTGATCAATTGAAGTACAACCTGTTAAGTGTATCACAGGTTTGTGACAAACAACATAGCATATTATTTACAAACACAGACTGTATGATCCTTGCTCCAGGGTTCAAAGTAGTTGATGAAAGCATGATACTACTTAGAACTCCAAGAAAGGACAATGTTTATTGTCTAGATATGGACAATGTTGATAGTGATTCATCCCTGAACTGTCTTGTTTCAAAAGCTTCTATGGATGAATCCTCTCTATGGCACAGAAGGATGTGTCACATGAATTTCAAGACTATGAACAAACTTGTTAAAAACAACCTTGTAAGAGGTTTACCTTCAAAAGTCTTTTCAAGTGATGATCATTGTGTTGCTTGTCTTAAAGGCAAACAGCACAAAACTTCCCATAAGACCAAAGAGTTAAATTCTATTTCTTCTTGTCTCCAATTACTGCATATGGATCTGTTTGGTCCTACAAATGTTATGAGTATAGGCAAGAAATCTTACTGCTTGGTTATTGTTGATGATTACTTCAGATTTACTTGGGTAAATTTTCTAAGGACTAAGGATGAGACAAGTGGACTGATCAAATCCTTTATCCTAAGAATTGAAAACCAAACTAATCAAAGAGTAAAAGTCATTAGATCAGATAATGGGACTGAATTTAAAAATCTTGATCAAAACACCTTTTGTGAAGAGAAAGGCATTGAGAGACAATATAGTGCCCCTAGGACTCCTCAACAGAATGGAGTTGCTGAGAGGAGAAATAGGACACTAATAGAGGCTGCTAGATCTCTGTTGGCTGATTCAAAATTGCTAATTACCTTCTGGGCTGAAGCAGTTAATACTGCTTGTTATGTCCAAAACAGAGTTCTAGTAGTCAAGCCAAAGAACAAGACTCCTTATGAGCTTTTAAATAAAAGAAAACCATTTATTGGATTTTTCAAACCTTTTGGGTGTCCTTGTACTATTCTCAATACCAAATCTCACTTAGGTAAGTTTGATAGCAAAGCAGATGATGGATTTCTTGTTGGTTACTCATCTCAGAGTAAGGCTTACAGAGTCTTTAACTCTTCTTCTAGAATAATTGAAGAAAGTGACAATGTCAAATGCAATGAGAACACACCAAATCCAATTGGGTCTGGTCCTCAGTGGCTATTTGACATTGATTCACTAACTAACTCTTTTGGTGTCAATAGTGATGATTATGCAGGTTCAGGAAGTGGAGGATCAGGAACTACACAAGTTCAAGACAGCTTATCTCAATCTGTGATCTTTCCTATACCCACAGTGGATCCTGTTGAAGACTGTGAAAAGGAACCATCTACTGAATCCAGTCAGAGTGAAGAAGAAAGTAGAGATGAGGAGATTCAAGTCAATAAGGAATCAGAAATAGCTGCTGAAAACACCTCAGTTGAATTGAATGACTCAAATCTAGAGGTGGTACTTAATGAAGAACCTAATCATCACACCAGAATTCAAAAGAATCATCCTCCACAACTGGTGATAGGAGATATATCCTCTCCTATGATGACTAGAAATCAAAGCAAGCTGCAAGAATTGCAAGATCTACAGCATACAGTGCTTTCTTGCTTTTTATCCCAGCTTGAGCCTAAGAAGGCACATGATGCTATGAAAGAATCCAGCTGGATAGAAGCAATGCAAGAAGAACTACTGCAATTCAAGCTGCAAGATGTTTGGGATCTGGTAGACCTTCCTAAAGGCCAAAGAGCAATAGGAACAAAATGGGTCTTCAGGAATAAGAGAGATGAAAGAGGAATTGTGATAAGGAATAAAGCAAGGCTGGTGGCTCAAGGGTTTACACAAGAAGAGGGAATAGACTATGATGAAGTATTTGCACCTGTGGCCAGGATACAAGTTTACAAATTGTTTATTATATATACTGTTTATTTACTGTTCCATTGAATATCAAAGTGTTATTCCGCAACTTCTTTGATATTGTTTCTGAGAATTTATTCTTGTTAAGAATTTGATCCTGACAAGAACTCGTACATCAATTGTTTTACTGCTTTATGTCATTTCAATTTCAGTGAATAAAGTTACTTTGACTAAACTTTTAGACTTTTGTAGGTTGAGAGATGCTTCAAAGATCATATCTATATGACTTTAAGCTTGACTTCGTGAGATGTAAGACTGTACTCAAAAGGTATAATTCTTAATCTTCATCTCCTCCATGGTTGAAAGAAGGACAACTTTCAATCAGAAGAAAACATGTTCTTAATTGTTCAAACCACTTCCCAATTCTCAAAAAGATTTCTTGATTTGGAAGTGTAATTTTAAATGTTTTCTGCTTCATCATTGAGCCTTAACTGATAAAGTTAAATCACCTGAGCATCTTATGCTTCATAGGAAAACATGGGATCAGTGTGCTAGGACTTAAGTGAACTTCTATGGATTCACGTTAACCAGTGTTTCCTACCCAAGAAGTTAATCCTGTAGTGAAATGTGAGGAGTCCAACAAGAAATGAGTGTGGGATGTGTGATGAGGGACAATATTAAAAGAGAGTTCGGTTAGCTGTGAGCTTAAAGATTAAAAGAAAGAGGGTGAGAGATCAGAGTAAAAGAATATCAAACTCTGCACCAACTACTTTCTGAGCCGGGCAGCCACATTTCTAATGCTTCACATTTCTTTGGTGAACATTATTGAAACAGGCAACTAGCCCATGCCAACTCTTGACATTACCCCACCAGCCACTCATTTTCTTCTCAACAAGAAAATGTTTCATTTTTCAAAGGGGACGCAGCACATATGCTATCTGATTTTCATTTGGAAAATCTGGATATTGAACAGAAGGAAGTCTGCCCCACCTTCACACTTCATTCATGCACATTGCGTCTGTGTTTAACTAACTCTTGTCTCAGTGGTTTACACTTTTTGAGCCTTATAAGCAAACATCATATGCTTTATTTTATTCTATCACTTGCACGAACACACAAATAATTTGTTTCTTTGTCATAACGTTCATAGAAATTGCCTTTGTGGTGTTTCGATGATTGAATGAAAGCCCTGGGGGAGTGAACATCATAAAAGCTCCTTTATATTGTGTACTCGTTACACACAGTGACTTTGTGTTACTGACAGGCAATTTTAACTGATTCATTTGTTGATTCAGGTGTTACACTTCATTTACTATATTGTCTAGATTTGCAAAGATCTGGATGAACATCTTAATGAATTGACGGATACTCAGTGGTTCTGTTTGCAAGATCAATGGTGGAAGAAATTTCTTGAAGACACGTTTTGATGAACT
The DNA here is from genome assembly GCA_954870635.1 of Arctium minus. Classification (NCBI taxonomy): domain Eukaryota; kingdom Viridiplantae; phylum Streptophyta; class Magnoliopsida; order Asterales; family Asteraceae; genus Arctium; species Arctium minus. Next base: position 34,660,208 of record OX941080.1, on the reverse strand, counting down.
CTTTGCTCTTTTCATCAAAAAGGGGAAGAATCGTCAATCAAGAAATGCGGAGATCAAAAGTTTTTGAAAGAATTTCTGAAGATATTATGAAGTTTTGCTGCTTTGAAGAAATTTGAAGATGATTTGCTGAAGTATTCCGAGCTGAAACTGGAGATAATTTCTTTCCAAAAGATAGTCTCATCGATTGGGGAGATTGCTACATTCTGAAGACAAAGAGGAAGATTACATTTTCTGAGCTTAAAGAATGATCTTGATCCAAAGGGGGAGATTGTTAATGCACATATTTATTGGATTCAAGATCATAATTATCTGAAGATGGAAATCTGAAGTTAAAGCTGATAAAGTCGTTTCAACAAATAGTCTAGGGTCCTTTTGTAATAATTAGTCAAAGTATGTTTCTGTAATTTAATTATTTGTCTTTTATTTTTAGTTATTAGTTTGTTTTTGTATGTTGGGCCAAGCCTTGCAAGCCAAGCCCAATAGGCTAATAAAGCCTAATTATAAATTAGTTTAGGTTAGTGGTAATTAGGGTTAAGGATTTTAATTGCCTAATTATTATTGAGAGTAAATTAGTGGTGGTGGTGTGAGGCGCCGTGAAGAACAAGAAGAGAGAAAAAGAGGATTTCGATTTCAACCTTGTAATCATTTGAATCCATTGAATATCAATATCAGGTTTGATTTATTATATTGTTTATGTGATTGCTTGATTGAATGATTGCGTATTGGGACACACATGTTACTCCCGTGCTAATAAGAGATTGTACTCCGATACTTAAATGAGGAGATCAACCTTCAAGGAGGAGTACATATTTTTTTTGGAAATATGCATTTGCAAGATATGATGATCTACACTTCAGGGGAAGTTAAAGATCTCTATCATGTTTTTCACTGACAAATTTTAGGATGCATAATTTCAGGGGGAGTATATGACTTCTGATTACATCTGATGAGAACTCGTACATTCAACGTTTTACTCCTTTATGTCATTTTACTTTTCAATAAATGTTGTGAATAAAGCTTTGCACTTTGACGACTTTGTGACTTTTTGCAGCATTGAGAGAGAGCTTACATGATCATATCAAATATGATTTTGAGTTGATTTGATGAGATTTAAGACTGAGCGAAAATGTTTATTTCTAATCTTAATCTCATACGTGTCTGAAAGAAGGACGACTTTCAGATATGAAAACATGTTCTTAAATGTTCAAACCACTTCTGATTCTTAAAAAGATTTCATGAATATAGAAGTGTGATTTTTAAATGTTTTCATAATTATATGAGTTACAATGTTAATAAACCGTGTCTTACCAAAGATAAATACTTGTGTTTTATCTTTTCCATATACTTTCAAGTATTCACACACACTGGTTTAATATTTAGTTGAAAATGTTTCTACCATGTCTCTAAATTGAAACCAATTTTCGATGGTAAGATACCCAGATTGAACTTCAAAGAATTTTTTAGCGTAATTTCTTTTCGAAACGTTCTTTCAAGATTGTTTATATCTTGTTTCGTATAGACAAAATCCAATTTTTGCTGATCTAAGCCTTAATCAATAAATCATTCAGATATTTTGATCTTTTTAATACAATGTCAGATTTTCATACAAGTTGTTTTTGTATTCATTTCATTCATTCAATTCTCTTGTTTGAAAAGTCTTCAATGTTTAAAATTCTCAAATCTTCACGATTATCTCATTGAGCATACTAATATCTGACTTGTATTTCATATTTTATGATTTAACTGTAAAGTTAAACCAGTTGAGCAATATGTTCTTATAGGACAATATGGGTTCATTGTGTGAGCTTAACTGAAACTTATATGGATTCACGTTAACTAGTGTTTCCTACCCAAGAAGTTAATCCTTGAGTGATCGAATGTGTGAGGAGTCAAATACTGAGTGTGGGTTGAGTGATAAGGTAAAATGAAAAAGAGAGTTTGGTTAGATATGAGCTTAATGATTAAAAAGAAACAGGGTGAGATATCAGAGTAAAAGAATATATCAAACTCTACACCAACTTTTTCTGAGTCAGACAACCACAATACTAGTGTTTCACAATTATTCATGAACATTATTGAAACAAACAACTAGCCCATGACAACTCTTGATAAAAAAAACCCACCAGCTACTCATTTTCTTCTCAACAAGAAAATGTTTCAATATTTCAAGGGGACGCAACACATAATCTATCTGATTTTCATTTGGAAAATCTGGATATTTAAAAAGAAGGAAGTCTGCCCCACCTTCGCACTTCGATCATGCACAATCGAGTCTGTGTTTAACTGTTGTTGTCTAAATGGTTTACACAATTTTGAGCCTATAAAAAGCAATCATATGTGCTTAATTCTTTCAAAACATAAGCACGTACACACAGGAAATTCGTTTTTCTGTCAAAACGTTCATAGAATAAACTTGTTATTCGATGATTGAATGGAAGACCTGGGGAGTGAACATCACAAAAGCTCCTTTCCAATGTGTATTCGTTACACACAGGGACTTCGTGTTACTGACATGCATCTTAACTGATTCATTTGTTGATTCAGGTGTTACATTCTAATTTGTCTGAATTTGCAAAGATTTAGATGAATATCTTTTTGGATTGATAGATGTTCAGAGGCTCAGTGGTAAGAATAGATCAAAGATATTTCTTGTTAAGTTTTGATGATCTCATGCTTCAATCATCAAAAAAGGAGAGACAGGATCAAGAAATGGTTAAAAAGTGATCAAGAATTGTCAGTTTGAAGAAAGATTGTTAAAGAATGTTCAGAGCTGAAACAGAAAGTTCAAAGATTTCAGATTATGAGCAGATTTTTACTGAAATTTTCTTTGAAGACATTTTGCTAAAGCAATCCGAGTTGAACCTGAAGATAATTTCTTTCCAATGTCTAAAAGAGGTTTTACAACCTTGGGGAGATTGTTACTATTATTGAAGATAGACTTTGGGGAGATTACAAAAGTTTTGAAGACAGTTTTATCAAAGAAAGGGAAGAATGTTTTGTGCATAAAGAGGAGATTGGGTTTCAATGTTTATTTTGCTAATGTTTGTATAGAAAGGGGGAGATTGTATAAGCTGAGTTTAAGGGGAAGAAAATTTGATAAAGTTCTTCAGCACAACAAAGGAGGAGATTTTAATTTTGTGCTTAAAAGGAAGATTGTATTGCAAAATCTTTTAGAGATGATCTTGATCCAAAGGGGGAGAATGTTAGTGCACATATTTGTTGGATACAAGATCATGAATACTGAAGCTGAAAGTCAAGCCAAGTCAAAGCTCAAAAAGTCAACTCTCAAGTGAAAGTCAAAGTCCCTTGTAAATAAGTCAAAGTCAAAGTCTTTGTAATGTTTTTGTTGTAAGCGTGTGTTTAGTTTCTTTTTAATAGATAATTAGCTAGTTGTTGTTTTTGTAAGAACATGTAACTAGATTGATTGTACGCAAACTGAATATTGTAGAGAGAAAGTTAGAGAGAGAAAGTAATCTGTTTGTATACGAATTGCTTTGTTGGAATTGAATAACAGGTTGAGTGATTAATTCTTATCATCTTGTTAATTGTGATTGTTTGTGAATAGAAATTGACAAACTGAGAATTAACACCAACGCATAGGTTCGATAGGATCTTGTTCACCAGAATAAATTAGGGGTTTACAATCAAACCTCTTTGTAACAGTAGTAGATGGTGTGTTTACCTCAGTTTCCTCATTAGGTTTAGGATTGTCTGTATTTTCAGTTTCGATAATATGTCCGTGTAACATACTTAGAATTTTGATCTTGACCCCGACCTTTGGCTCAACCTCTACCTCTCCCACTAGTTCAACTTTCCTAAATTGAAGCGTCATGTTCAACTTGCAATCCCTTATTGATATCTCTACCTCGCCCCCGACCTCTGCCCCGTCCCCGAGCCCTGACCGATGTAGTCTTAAGAACTATGTCAGGTTCTATGGTTACCCTTATGTGGCCTCTACCTCTTCCTTGGGTATTGTCCGCAACTTTATGCAACCTCGAATTGAGTGTGCAAATAGATATCAACGCAAGTATACATCTTGATCTACTGTCGTTTTGTCAAGAAGTAATAATTGTACAAAGTACCGAATATCGATCCACAGAGATGCATGTAAAAATTTCTCTTAAAGTCCAGTCCATAAAATCTAGTCTCAGATGGCGAAAATTGAAGAAAATCTTTTGGTTGGTTGGTTGATGATCACTAAACTAATTAATTAAAAAGAAGCAAAGGGTACAAAGATCCGTTAAGACAAAACAAATGATCAGGTAAAAAGATATTGCAGTATTCCTTTGTTATTTCAAGATCGATATTTTATGTTACTCAAAAAGTTTTCATATATGTAAAAAATTGTCAATTGTTTAAGTGTAATCTTCACATAAAATATAATATTGATTTAAATAACTTGGACAATCATGCTACATATGATACACCTTTTTGCCTTTTATAGGTCTTAATCGTAACTTCACTTTACACCATAAGCTAAGGTGACTAGCTTGACATAGCTTACAAAAATGTAAATACTTGAAATGTAAAGAGCAGGGCATAAAAATGCATGAAAAAAAGAGTGAGAGCTAGAATTTAAGAAAGGAAACTTGTTGTGCAAGCAACGATTTGAAGGAGAAATAAAAAACATGAATTATAAAGGACAATAAATAACGAAAATTAAGTGTGAGACAGTAAATTACAGAAAGTAAACGGTGATAAACTATAGTGCGGAATGTAAATTGCAAAAAAGTAAATTGAATAAATTAAGAGACTAGAATATAAATACGAGGGAGAAATGAGTAAAAACACAAGATTGTAGAAGATGGATTAAAAAAACTTGTGAACGAAAGGAAAATGCAACAAGTAGCGTGATGAATAGAAGAAACTTGAGATTTACTCCAACTTGAATTTAAATTGAGCAATAAAAACACACTTTCAATTGATTGCTAAACAACAGATCATGCAAAACTAAGATAATTTTTTCTACTTATCTTCACACCTATTTCTCCAAAAATTGAAGAAATAGAAGAGAAGAGATAGAGGTTGCTAACTAAGGGATTTCTCTTGGAAGATTTGCTAAAAACCTTAGCCTTACCTATCTATTTATATACAAAATGGATGGGCAAGATGACCAAAATACCCCTAAAGGGTTTAGCAAATTACAACTACCATTAAAACATATAATAAAGTGTTTTTAAAACCCATAATTCGATCCATGGCCTTAAGAAATCTCGGCCCATGGCCTAACCCGAAAATATCAAATACATGTCCATGTCCAAATAAAAGATGTTCGGCCCATACTCATCAACACATATTTTGGTCCAAGTCCATTCAAGAAAATCTTCAAACATCTTTATCAAAGTCCATCCATCTCTCCATAAATCTATATGAACACTTCTTCATCCACATCGTGTCGAGTTACCACTTCAATGATATACAACTTTGCTAACCTTTCCCACATATACGAGTATTTAATTGGTAAGTGTTTGTCCCACAATAATTGTTCTAATCAAGATTAACAACAACAAGTTCAACTCAAATCGTCATATGTCATTGATTTCAATTTCACAGTTTACAATTTGTATACATAATGCTCTCTCTCTCTCTCTACCTTCTCTCTCTAAGATTCTCTCAAAGTCATATATCTCTTAGAACCACACCAATCTGAGAAAAACAACATGCTTAACAAAAAGAACAAAACTATTTATACTACAAACATTTACAAAGACAAAACTAGAAAACACGATGACTTTGACTTGACTTATTACAAAGACTTTCACTTAAGCAATAAGAGGCTTTGACTTGAGCTTTGACTTTAATTACCATGATCTTGGATCCAAAATATTTGTGCACTAACAATCTCCCCCTTTGGATTCAAGATCATCTTCAAAAAGAATAAGCATTGAAGCTCCCCCTTTGGATTCAAATTAAACTTCAGGAATCACGAACAATCTTCTTCTTTGAATTTCTGACAAATAAATTTTCCTTCGAAAGTCAATCCCCCCCTTTGAATTAATCTGTTCAAAAACAATCTTTCCTTCCTTTGACAATCTGTAATCTCCTCCAAAGTCTGTGAATATTTTTTGCAAGAATCTTTAACAGTCTCCCCCAAGGTAATAAAACCTCTTTCAGACTTCAGAAAAGAAATTATCTTCAAATTTAGCTCACATTTCTTCAGCAATCAAACTTCAAAAAAAATTTCAGCAAATTTCAGCAAACTTTCCGAATCTTTGAAATTTCTCTTTCAAATCTTGTATAATCTCCCTATAACAAATACTAGCAGTTCTCCAAACCATATTTCTTGAAATAACTTCTCCATCATATTCTGAATTTGACCTTTGACAGAATTTTCATTCCTTGAAATTAGCTCTCCCATAGATCATTTCTTAACAATCTCTCCCATATTCCAAACATGTAACTTCCTCAAAATCAAACATTTCTTGATCATCTCCCCCTTTTTGATGATGTAGAGCATGGAATTCATCAAAACTTGTTCAAAAAATGTCATAATTTTTTGACCACTGATCTTTCAAAAATGAGCCATTGAACATCTGTCAATTCATAAAGTATTCATGTAAATCTTTTCAAATTCAGACAAATAAGAATGTAACCCTGAATCAACAAATGAATCAGTTAATATGCCTTTAAGCAACACAAAGTCACTTAGTACAACGAATGTACTGTACAAGGAGTTTTATTGATGTTCACTCCCCAGGTCTTCCATCCAATCATCGAATAACACAAGATTATTCAATGAACGTTCCGATAGAAAAACAAACTTTCTGTGTGCTCGTGCTTATGTATGAAAGACTTTAAACATGAATGTGTTATCAAAAGGCTCAAAATGTGTAAACCATTGATACAACAATAGTATTACACAGACTTAATTGTGCATGATCGAAGTGCGAAGGTGGGGCAAACTTCCTTCTATTTCAATATCCACATCTTCTTAATGAAGACGAGATAGATTATGTGTTGCGTCCCCAACAAAATGAAACATCTCTTTGTTAAGAAAGAAATGAGTAGCTGGTGGGGTTTAAAGCAAGAGTTGACATGTGCTAGTTGTCTGTTTCAATGAAGTTCACGAAAGAATTGTGAAATAACAGTAATGTGGCTGCCCGACTCAGAAAAAGTTGGTGCAGAGTTTGATATTCTTTTACTCTAATCTATCACCCTCTTTCTTTTTTAACATTGATCTCACGTCTAACCAAACTCTGTTTTCATTTTATCTCATCACACACCCACACTCAGATATTGACTCCTCGCCTTTTGATCACTCAAGAATAACTTTTTGGGAAGGAAACACTGGTTATCGTGAATCTATAGAAGTTCAATTAATTCCTCACACTTATCCAATGTATTTGTCCTATAAGTAAAATGTTGCTCAATTGGTTTAACTTTTTCAGTTAAATCACAATATGAAATACATGTCATATATATATATATATTTATATATATGCTCAGTAAGATAATCGAGAAGATTTGAGCATTTAAACCATTGAAGATTTTCTCAAAACAAGTATATTGAATGAATGAAATGAATATAACAGACTTGTTTGAGAATCTGACAATGTATGAAAAGATCAAATATGAATGATTTATCAATAAAAGTTTAGGTCATGAAAAATTGAATGTTGTCTATACGAATCAAATATAGACATTGTTGAAAGAAACGTTTGAATGAAATAATGCTCAACAAAGATTGAAAATACAAAAAGGAGTGTCATACCATCGAAAATTAGTTTCAATATGAGATGTTGGTCCCGGAGGTGCTTAACAAGTTTGTAGAAAGGGGGGGGGGGGTTGAATACAAACACAAAAATTTAAAGTTTAATAAATTGTTTATTGATAAATCAAACACAATTTACAAGTTTGTTGCGGAATAAGATTAAGACAGACTCAATCTAAACAAACTTAAGAAACACTAAGATGGTTGCACAAGAATTTCAGAGAATGGGGATTAAGGAATATAGAAAACAAAGGTTTCTATTTGGAGTTCAAGGATTGAGCACACCCTCAGATGGAGGGGTGAACTTCCTATTTATACCCTATACATTAAATGCATGGCAGGGCACTTTACACGTGGCATTCACTGATTGGCTTTGGAAGTCTGACTTTGGGAGACATGCTTTCGGCCGGATCATGAACAGTGTAGTTGACAGAGTTGTTGTACGAATTATGGCAGAGGCATGTCCGTTCTGACACATCGTACTGAGTTGTGCAAGGTAAAACAAAAGGAAACTTGAAGTATAAGCTTTGTGATCATTCGATCGCTGAATATCTCTTTCTTCAGAGACATCAAGAGTTCAGCGATCGCTGAAGCTTTCCTCATGTTCCTTCGCGTAAAAGTAGAGTTGTCTTTGCTTCACTGATATCTGCATCAGGTCACTAGTATACTTCTCTTTGTTCAGCAGCTTCGTCTTCGATTCAGCTATGAACATCAATTGACGCGAGACTTGTCTTAAGGGATTACGTTACTGTTTACATTAGAACTATCAGCAATAACTAAACAGACTCAGTTTGATCACTGATAGTGAAACACATACATATTAAATGTTTATAAGAAAGACTATCAACGATAACTGAATAGACTCAGTCTGATCGCTGATGGTGAAACACTAATACATATTAAACGTAATTTACACTAAGTACAGAAAAGGGTCGTTATCAAATCACTGAGAGAGTTTGGATCAACAATCTCCCCCTATTTGATAATGACAAAGTAACTTAAGAAAATTACTTTATAATTCAAAATGATGGAATAATCAGGACTCATAACATACATGTCCCAATTACTATTTTGAGGGATCTTTTACAGTACTGATAGAGAAGTACTTCATTGAAATTTTCATTAATCCAGGAAAAAAATTACAAGGTATGAAAATTACAAGTACAAGTGATGTACTAACTATTGTAAGTTTAAACTAATAGATTACAAGAAGAAAACTAATCTATCAGCTATCTAAAGAGGGTTTAGGAGGATTGATCAAATACTCAGGTATATCTTCTCCTTTTTGCTTTCGCTCTAAAGATTCTTTGCTAATTAACACTTTGATTTGCTCAGCAGCAGGAGAGAGATCACACCATAAGCACATGAGATCCTTGAGAAGGCCGAGGGGACAAATAGGGATTTCAGAGATTCTTTGAAATCTGAGCTGTTCCTCGTCATCTCTGAAGAAGATTCCACAAGGTTCTTCGAGTACTTGTCCCGCAACATATGGTCCACCAGGAGGCAGAGATAGATCCAGAACTGAAAGATCAGGAGGAGGACCGAACAGAGCTTCTCTTGAGAATTTGATGGAGGTTTCATTCCTGATCACTGCGACATTTTCAGAGGAGGAGGAGACAGGCTTTCTTCTGATCTGCTTTGGCTTATAAAGAAGAGCAGACGAAACCTTTAATATTGTGGCGACTCTGTTGATGAGAGCATCATTTATCCCTTCAACATAACCTCTGTAGATTGCCTTTGATTTCTTCAGTGGGTCTTTGAACTCAAGCCATTCCATATAGCCGAGGCTTTCCATATTTGAAACAAACATTGCTTTGCAGCTTCCATCCTCTCTGGTAATCTCCATGGTGACAAAAACTTTGTCCTTCTTCTTTCTTCCAGAGATAGCGACTGAAACAATCTTCATTGGGTCAGAGCGATAGTCGAGTTTATGTTTGCACCAGTCGACTGAACTATCGCTGACCACTAGAGCTTTTGAGCGTTCCTCTTCAATCTCTTTCAAAAGGGCAGCCTGGGCTTCAACTGGTTTCTTCTTCAGTTTCTTGTCTTTGACTTGAGAAGACTGAATTTTGAGAGCCAGAGTGGCATCTCTTTGATAGTCAACGATCAACTTCTCAGCCCTGACCGATTCTTCAATTTTAGCTTCAGTCAGGAACTCTAGATCTGTTGATTGAGAGGGGATCTTCAGCCGTTGTCTCTCCAGATGAGAGTTCATCTCTGTTCTTTTCTTCATCTCTTCCTCTGACCATTGAAATGGTCTAGAGGGCCTCCGTGGGTGTTGCAGGGACTCATCTTCTTCATCCTCTTCATCAATATCTCTTACAGAGATTGGGATTATCTGGTCATCAGCTGGGATTATTTGGAGCTCTTTACCCTTAAGCAGGGGAGAGAACTGTCTGGTCAGAAAATGAAAAAGGTTAGTTTATTTTTATGGAAGAAGAGAGATAAAGGCTAGAAAGAAACAGGGGTGGGATTTTTATAGAAGGATAAGGGAACGAGGGAAAGGCATACCTATAACACCCCGAATTTCCGTTATGTATTTTTGGTATTCTTGTGGTTAAGATTTTTTCGTTAGCACCGTGTTTGGTTTGAAGTTGAGTTGGATTTTGTGAATTTTGGGGACAAGCAGTGAACAACGCGAGTTGCACCGCGACTAGAGGTCGCGGTACAACCCGCGTAACCCTCTGTTTGATATGAGATTTTTGGAACTACGCGAGTTGCACCGCGACTTAAGGTCGTGACACAACCCGCGAAACCCACTGGCGAGTTATACCACGGGCGTAACCCGCGAAACCCACTCGCGTAACCCTCTGTTTGATATGGTTTTGGACACGGGCGAGTTATGCCGCGAGTTGAAGTCGCGGCATAACCCGCGTAGTTGCCTGGCCGACTTAAGGGTTTTAACCCAAAATATCTTCATTTTCTGAGAATCTCTCTCTCTCTCTCTTCAAATCTTTCTCTCTCTCTCTCTAAAGTTTATTTCGATCTTCAAGGGTTCGTTAATCGCTAGTATTAAGTGCATTGCTCGGGGTTTTGGTGTATAAAGCTTCACCTCTTCGTCGTAATCGATATCTGGTTTTCCGGGTTTTATCATAAAACCTACTGGTAAGTTCCTACTATCATTTTAAACTTTATACATATCAAAAGTTACCTTTTGGAACTCCTATATATCTCAAGGTGGTGCCACAAGTGTCGAACTAAACACTACGGTGACTGTAACACCATTTCTCAAACTTGTTATAAGTGTGGGAAGCCTGGTCAAACTTGTTAGTTGGGCATTGTTAAGTCCCATTCTTTTGATGAATTTTGGATTGTCAAACTGATGTAATCTAGATAGTTATATTTAGATTAGTCTGTTGATGAATTCTAAATCCGTACAGGTTTTTGTAAAGTCTTAAGGACTGATACACTTTTTGAGAAGTTTATAGCAATACAGATGTCATATTGCCTTATTTTTGAAGTTTAAATTTACTCTGAATTTTAGGATGTTACAATTCCTCAAAAGATTGATTTTTAGGTCCTATGGGTCCAAACTGTGGTTGAGTAGAGATAGATGGAGGGTTAGAGATCAAAGAAATAGAAGGACTAGAGATGGGGATAGAAGAAGTAGGGATAGGGGTAGTTACCTCAGTTTGTTATTGAACTGGGATCGTAGGTTGCGTCACTGTTGTTGTGACAGGGACCGAGATCGCTGTCACGGTTGAAGTGGGTATCGCTGAGGATGTGAAGGAGAGACCCACGAATGCATCCAAGGAAGTTTGTTGATAAACATCCTTAGGTATTGAGCTAGATGTAGCTTTCTCCTTGGTCACCTTGGCCTTCTTCGAAGGACCAAGGGAGCCAGTTGATGGTCGTTTGGAAGGGGTAGCGGTAGGGATAGCATAAGAAGGAACCTCCTGCATGGCCGCTAAAGACGAAGAAGTGAGGAGAGAGAGTCGGGTGCGAAGTTCAGAGATACTTACCTCGTTGGGAAGCGGATTGACCTCCAGGGAGCGCTGACCCACTTTGGGAAAAGATGCATCAGCATTCGTGGGGTAAGTAGTAGGGTAGAGGAACTTCAGGTACGTACAGATGAAGCGTACATAAGGAATCTTTGGATCCCTCTCGGTCTTCTCTATCTTTGACCTTAGATCGTCAAAGATAGCTGTTGCGTAGTCGAAATTTCTTCCGGCGATCACCGAGTAAGTCATCTGGACCTGAATCTTGCTGGCCTGGTCCAGTGACCCACTCTTCCCACTCATACACTGAATGAAGTGAGAGAAGATGTAGTTAAGCTGAGAAGGCATGAACGCCTTCTTCACCAGAGTCAGCTTCTTGTTTGGTATTGTCGTTCTTGGCCTGGGTTCCCAAGAGTATTCCATAGCATCTAGGAATTGGATGAGTTCAGCATCAGAGGGTAAGGCGTCGAATCCATTTCTGGGTTTGTCGGGAAATCGCAGAGCTTTCCTCAGCCCTAAGGCTATCATCATCCCTGTTCCAAGTTTAGTGCTGAAGGAGATAGCAGGAACTAGTTAACCCTTTTTGTTAGTGAGAGAGGTCTCTTCAGCGGTAAACCAGAATTGTTGGAGAAGAGCTTTGGAAGGTGTGGGATCCACAGTAATAGCATAGGCAATGCAGGATTGCTTCAGAAATTTTGCGGCTTCCACCAGATGTGGGTATTTGACACCATCAAAGTCAAGGCGAGCAAGATGATTGTTTTTGGGAAGGTCACAATCAGCGATGGCGCACTTGACGTTCTTAGAGGCGACAAGTGCAGATTGAGACATTCTGAATATGAACAGAGAGAAGAATAGAAGAAAAGTTTTAGTCTAAAAATAAAGAAGGTTTTCCCAGTTTCTATTTTAGGAAAGAAACATAGAAAAATAAACATATTTGAAGATTAAAAAGGTGTTCTTAATGTAAGATATAAGAACAAGAAGAAAAACCAAAGATTTTGAATGAAGATAATCAAAAATTTGGTTTTGAATGAATAAAATCAAAAGAAAGAGATTTTATTAAAAAGAATCTTATAAACCCATAATGGAAGTCCATAAATGGAGTATTATGTAAAAAGATTTAGAACAAGAATAAGAACAAGAACAAGAATAACCTGTTGATCTTGAAGGAAATGATGCAAATGCTTGAGAATGCTAGAATTCTTTTGAGAAAGTTTTCTTGCCTTGAAAGTATTTCCAGAAAGCCTAAAATGATAAGAATGGAAAAACATTCTTTTTATACGTGAGAGAGAAGGAGAGAGAGTGTGAGAGGTGGGAAAACAAATGTTCATCATGACATGGACACGTTCCACGAAGTTGATTGGATGGAAGGTCAACGGACGAACGTGTCAGAGAAAAGGCATGTCGTGGTGTAGGACCCTAGATCTGGACATTCAAGCTTTTGTAATTGATTAGGTAGGATGAGATAGGATTAGGATTTATTGAATATTTATTAGAAATGGAAAACTACACTAATGAGAGAGAGAATTCTTAAAAGGCTACATTTTGTAAATTGCAATTATCAAATGATTACAAGGCCTTAACCATCTATTTATATAGACACTAATCCTACCTACCACCTTTTCTACAACATGTAAGCACAAGCCCTTACACATTAAGCTATATTCAATTACAATTTATAATACATTTACTTTCCAAACTTTCAATGCACTAACATTCTCCCCCTAAAGTTTGTGAAAGTAAATCATCCTTCTTGAAGCTTTAAATTCTCTCCCCCTTGATTTACTTGACGAACTTTGGCGCAACTTTGACAATCAAAGGCTCGGCTCCCCCTTTGTTGTTGCTCTCACTCTTGCGGTTTCGATTTTAAAACCGAATTCGAGGTAGTCTATAAGCTCGACTAAGTGCACCAAGACAGCTTTGACTTTTGTAAACCCAACACATTCTTTAACGCCCACAAGAATGATATGCGTGGATTATGACATGACAACCGAGTGCAAAACTTAGTTTTTAACCACGAATTCGTCGTTAAAACGCGAATCGAATAGGAATTTCCGTTTGAGAGTCGTAAACTTGTCGCTCGAAGAGGGAACAAATGATCATGCACCATTCGGTAGGGATTGAGAAACAATTTTTGGCCAAAATAATGACTTTTGGACCAAAAATGTTATAAAAACTTAACTGGACTAACAGATGTCCGTTAAATCACTATTCATCATCTCTTCCAACAAAAAACCCACTTACTATTCATTTTTTTTTTCAACAACTCAAAAACTCTCAATCGCTTGCTGAAACCTTCGCCATTTGCTTGCAATATGATCAAAATAACGAATTAAACAGATCTGGATCGATTCTACAGAAAAAATCGGGCGAAACAGAAGGTTTTCCGGCGAGTTGCGTTTTTCCGGCGAGATTTTGTAATAAGCTCTATTCTTTCTCGATTTTGTTGTTCTATCTATATGAAACAACACATAATCGATATATAAACATTATAGAACAGATCTAGAGCGAGATTTGACAACATCACAGCGTGATATCGTTTTTCCGGTGATGAATAGTGCAGAATCCGGCGAACTCGTTTTTCCGGCGAGGTTTTCCGGCTACTCATCAAAACTTCGACTTTTCTTGCTCTAATTGCGAAAAAAAACTTTCCAAATGATAGATATTATCATATAGAACATATCTGCATTTTTTTGTAGTTTATTTCACGTTGTTGGGAACTGAAGATTCTACTAAGTGTAGTTACTACTGCTAGTACAAGTGTAGTTACTACTGCCAGAACAAGTTGAAGATTAATACTGCTAAGTGTTACTACTGCTAGTAGAATTACTACTGCTAGTTAAAGTTAGTACTGCTTGAACAAAGTTAGTACTGCTTAGCTAGTTAGTACTGCTAGTAGTTAATACTGCTAGTAGTTAATACTGCTAGTAGTTAATGCTGCTACTTGAAGTTAATGCTGCTGAGCATTATTAGTGCTGCTAAAGAGATACGAATACTACAGCTGGATATACTGAAGATATACTTAGAAGATATACATGGAAGATATACTGAAGATTTGTTTATTCTTTGTAATTATCTTTTTATTAGTATATGTATAGAATGTTTAGAATAGATAGGAAGAATTTTTTATTATTGTTTTTCAAGAGAGAAAAATCAACCTCAAGGCATAGATCCTAATTCTAGAGAAGTAGAATTCGTATTGGTGAGCCTGTTCATCAATATTGAGGTTGAGTGTGTAATCTTGTAACTTTAAGGATTCAATACAAGTTTACTGTTTGATCATTATATACTGTGTTTGATTACTGTTTTATTAAATATCAAAGTGTTTTTCCGCAACTTCTTTGATATTAGTTTCTGAGTATTAATTCTTGTTAAGAATTCGATCCTGACAAGTGGTATCAGAGCCAATTCTCTCAGAAACAATTATTCATCATGGAAAATCTTACAGAATCAAGCAGTACTTTGGTCTCAAAAGTTCCAATGCTCAGATCCAATGAATTTGACATGTGGAAAATCAGAATCAAGCAATATATTCTCCTCACAGATTACTCTATGTGGGACATCATTGAGAATGGCCCATCTGAAGGAGGAAAGATTGGTGAAGATGGCAAAAGAACTCCTCCAAAGACAGATACAGATAGGAAATCAAGACAGACAGAGATGAAAGCCTTGAGCACACTGCTCTTGGCCATTCCAAATGAGTATCAACACCAATTCTGCAATTGTACTGATGCACAGATGCTCTGGAATGCTCTAGAGAAGAGATTCTCAGGTACTAAAAGTACAAAGAGAAATCAAAAGGCAATCTTAAAACAACAGTATGAAAACTTCATCTCAACTAAGAATGAGTCCATGACTCAAACTTTTGACAGGTTTAATAAACTAATTGGTGAACTAGCTACTATGGGAGTACAGATTGATCAAGATGATGTGAACAGAAAGTTCTTAAGGTCCCTTGGAGATGAATGGACCATGTACACTGTGTCATTCAGACAGAATGATCAGTTGGAAGACAAAGAACTTGATGATCTGTACAATGATCTTAGAGTTTTTGAAGCTGAGGTGGAGGCAAAGAAGAAGCCTTCTGGATATGTTCATAATGCTGCACTCCTATCAGCATCAATTGATTCTACTGCTAACTCTGAATCAGTTAATGCTACTAATGGATCAAATCTAGATAAAGGCACTGATTATGCATTTGAAGCTCTTCTTTCTAATCATGGAAATTCTTCTTTGATCAATGATGACTTAGAACAACTTCATCCTGATGATCTGGAAGAGATGGATATTAAATGGCAAATGGCCATGCTCTCCATGAGGGTTAAGAAGTTTATAAAGAGGACTGGAAGAAACAACTTCTCACAAAGAAGAGAAGATGGAGCAGGGTTTGATAAATCAAAGGTAGAATGCTACAAATGTCATCTTAAAGGACATTTTGCTAGAGAGTGCAAAAGTGGAATGTCTCACAACAACAACCATCAACAAGCTCAATCTGGAAGCTTCAATAACAATAGAAACTCTGCTCAAGCCCTTGTTTCTCAACAAGGAATGGGGTTTGATTGGAGTGATCATGCAGAAGAAGCTATTCAGAATCAAGCTCTTATGGCTAAAGTATCTGATCTCCCATCTGAGGTAAGTTCTAATCTCTGCTCTAAAACTTGCATAGACACTGTTAAAAGGTACAGGGATCACAATCAGAAGATGAGTGATGACCTGAAGAGACTAGAAAAGGATATAAAAGACTATGTGAGGATAGTAGAGAGATTTGAAGATCAAATCAAAGGTTTTCAAGCCAATGAACTACAACACTCATATGACACTAATTACTGGCAGTGGGAGAAAAAGGATTTAGAACTTAAACTGACTAAATCTAAAGAGGAGAGTGAAAAACTGAAAGAGGAGTTAACCAAGGTTAAGCTTGATGTAGAAAAGTTTTCCAATGCTTCTAAAGCAATGGACTCCTTACTGCAAAATCAGATTCATGATAAATTAAGAAGAGGAATTGGGTATAATGCCACACCTCCACCATATAACAACAATTACATTCCTCCTACTTCAGACCTGTTAGACACCAAAGATAGGAAGAACTTGCCTGAGGGAGCCACTGAAATAGATCCCTTAGATGAGGTAATTGTTAAGGATAAGACTGAGAAAGAGGTTGGCAAGAGTAAGAAGAACAAGGTGAGTGGTGAGACTTCTATAGAAAACAACATTATCACCAATGAGGATTGTGGAAGGGCTTGGATCAAATTCAAGAACATAGAGAAGACAGAGGAAAAGTCTGGTAAGGTCCATTATAAACAGACCACAGTTGTGAATCCAGGTCCTTGCAAACAGTGTACTTGTAAGAAGAATAAACCCCAAAAACAGGACAAAAAGAAGGGAAATCAAAGAAATTGGAATAATCAATGGGCACATAAACAAGGGGTTGATCTGAGTAAAATCAATAGACCAAAACCTTGTTTTATCTGTGGCAAATTGAATCATCTTGCAAAATTCTGTTATTTCAATCCTATGAACCAAAGAATGAATTTCCAAAGATCCATGCAAAAACCCTTTGGTTATAAGAAAATTGAAAAGAATCATGTGGCTAAGAAAACTGTTAAAACTAAAAGCCACATGAAGAAAAAATATTCTGTTAAAGAAAATGTCAATATGTGGATTCCTAAAAGCAATAAAACTGTTAGTACTGCTATCACAAATAGTGCTGCTGACAATGATAGTGCTGCTAGAAGTAATACTACTGCTAACAATGTTAATGCTGCTAACAAGATTAGTACTGCTAAACCTGTTAGTACTGCTACACCTGTTAGTACTGCTAATTCTGTTAGTACTTCTAAAGTTAGTACTGCTTCTAGTGTTAATTCTGCTAAGCCAATCATATTGACAAAGTACTCTAATAAAGAGTGCTCTGAGTTTAAAAACCTCATTAAAAAGGAATGTAAATACTTTGATGAGAAAGGAAGACCCAAGATCACTTTGGCTTGGGTCCCTAATCATACTAATTGATTTATTTAATGTGCAGGGCAACCAACAGCTCAAGGGAAAGAGCATATGGCACGTTGATAGTGGTTGCTCTAGGCACATGACTGGCAACATGTCATGCCTTCAGGATTTCAAGCAAATTAATGGAGGACATGTTGCATTTGGAGACAATCTTACTGGTGGTAAGATAAGTGGAAAAGGTAATGTCACCAAAGGTAAGATGACATTTGAGGATGTCTACTATGTTGATCAATTAAAGTACAACCTGTTAAGTGTATCACAGGTTTGTGACAAACAACATAGTATATTATTTACTAACACTGAGTGTATGATCCTTGCTCCAGGGTTCAATGTAGTTGATGAAAACATGATACTACTCAGAACTCCTAGGAAGGACAATGTTTACTGTCTTGATTTGGACAATGTTGATAGTGATTCATCTTTAAATTGTCTTGTTTCAAAAGCTTCTATAGATGAATCCTCCCTTTGGCACAGAAGGATGTGTCACATGAATTTCAA
This sequence comes from Arctium minus, assembly GCA_954870635.1. Lineage (NCBI taxonomy): Eukaryota > Viridiplantae > Streptophyta > Magnoliopsida > Asterales > Asteraceae > Arctium > Arctium minus. The sequence goes on along the minus strand of OX941080.1, from coordinate 34,642,058 downwards.
GACTATGAATAATCTTGTTAAAAATAACCTTGTAAGAGGTTTACCTTCAAAAGTCTTTTCATGTGATGATCATTGTGTTGCTTGTCTTAAAGGCAAACAACACAAAACTTCTCATAAGACCAAAGAATTAAATTCTGTTTCTTCTTGTCTCCAGTTATTGCATATGGATCTGTTTGGTCCTACAAATGTTATGAGTATAGGAAAGAAATCTTACTGCTTGGTTATTGTTGATGATTACTCCCGATTTACTTGGGTATATTTTCTAAGGACTAAGGATGAAACAAGTGGTCTTATCAAATCCTTTATTCTAAGAATTGAAAACCAAACTAATCAAAGAGTAAAAGTCATTAGATCAGATAATGGAACTGAATTTAAAAATCATGATTTAAACACTTTTTGTGAAGAAAAAGGTATTGAGAGACAATATAGTGCTCCTAGGACTCCTCAACAGAATGGTGTTGCTGAAAGGAGAAATAGGACACTAATAGAGGCTGCTAGATCTCTGTTGGCTGATTCAAAATTGCCAATTACATTCTGGGCTGAAGCAGTTAATACTGCTTGTTATGTCCAAAACAGAGTTCTAGTGGTCAAGCAAAAGAACAAGACCCCATATGAGCTTTTAAATCAAAGAAAACCTTTTATTGGTTTCTTCAAACCTTTTGGGTGTCCTTGTACAATTCTAAATACCAAATCTCACTTAGGTAAGTTTGATAGCAAAGCAGATGATGGATTTCTTGTTGGATACTCATCTCAGAGTAAGGCCTACAGAGTTTTTAACTTTTCTTCTAGAATAATTGAAGAAAGTGACAATGTCAAATGCAATGAGAACACACCAAATCCTGTTGGGTCTGGACCTCAATGGCTATTTGACATTGATTCACTAACTAACTCTTTTGGTTTCAGTAATGAGTATACAGGAACAGATGGTGGAGAATCAGAGTTCACACAAGTTCAAGAAAGTATATCTAAATCTGTGATTTTTCCCATACCCACAGTAAATGAAGGCTGTGAAAAGGAATCATTTACTGAACCAAGTCAGAGTGAAGAAGACACTAGAGATGAGGAGACTCAAGAATCAGAAGTGACATCTGAAACCATTTCAGTTGAGTTGCATGACTCTAATCTAGAGGCTGGACTGAATGAAGAACCTAGTCATAACACCAGAGTTCAAAAGAATCATCCTCCACAGCTGGTAATAGGAGATATCTCTTCTCCCATGATGACTAGACATCAAAGCAGGCTTCAGGAAATGCAAGATCAACAGCATACAGTGCTCTCATGTTTTCTATCCCAGCTTGAGCCTAAAAAGGCACATGATGCTATGAAAGAATCTAGCTGGATAGAAGCAATGCAAGAAGAATTGTTACAGTTCAAGCTACAAGATGTGTGGGATCTAGTAGACCTTCCTAAAGGTCACAGAGCAATTGGCACAAAATGGATCTTCAGAAACAAGAGAGATGAAAGAGGTATTGTTATAAGGAACAAAGCAAGGCTGGTGGCTCAAGGCTATACTCAAGAAGAGGGTATAGATTATGAAGAAGTCTTTGCACCTGTAGCTAGGATAGAAGCAATCAGACTATTCCTAGCCTATGCTTCTTACATGAACTTCAAAGTCTACCAAATGGATGTAAAAAGTGCTTTTCTCTATGGATCAATTGAAGAAGAAGTATATGTCTGCCAACCACCAGGGTTTGAAAACCCAAGCTATCCAGACAGGGTATACAAACTAAAGAAAGCACTTTATGGACTACATCAAGCCCCAAGAGCATGGTATGACACTCTGTCATCCTATCTCTTGGAAAATGACTTTGAAAGAGGAGTCATTGATAAGACTCTATTTATCAAAAGAAAGAAGAAGGATATCTTGCTGGTCCTAATCTATGTTGATGACATTATCTTTGGATCTACAAGAAACAACATGTGCAAGGAATTTGAGGATTTAATGCATCAAAGGTTCAAAATGAGTTCCATGGGGGAACTTACTTTCTTCCTTGGACTCCAAGTTCAACAGAAGTCAGATGGGATTTTTATATGTCAATCCAAGTATGTGCAGGATATTCTAACCAAGTTTGGTTTCTCAGAATCAAAACCTGCAAGCACACCTATGGAAACACACAAGCAGATCACAGCAGATCTTGAGGGGGAGGATATGGATGTACATCTTTATAGATCCATGATTGGCTCTCTCATGTATCTCACAGCATCAAGGCCAGATATTATGTTTCCAGTCTGTGTATGTGCAAGATTTCAAGTTAGGCCAAAGCAATCTCACTTTCAAGCTGTTAAGAGGATATTCAGATATCTCAAAGGGCAACCCAGATTGGGACTTTGGTATCCGCATAACTCACCTTTTGACCTAATAGCATACTCAGACAGTGATCTAGGTGGAGCAAACTTGGACAGAAAATCTACTTCTGGAGGATGTCAGTTTTTGGGTGCTAGACTAGTCTCATGGCAGTGCAAGAAACAAACCACAGTATCCACATCTACAACAGAGGCAGAGTACATAGCAGCTGCAAGTTGCTGTTCTCAAGTCTTATGGATTCAGAATCAAATGCTGGATTATGGGGTAACCTTTCTACACACTCCAATCTTTATTGACAACAGCAGTGCTATTAGCATTGTAAATAATCCAGTCAAGCACTCAAAGACAAAGCACATTGAAATCAGGTATCACTTTATAAGAGATTGTAATGAAAAGAAACTTATTCAAGTTGTCAAAGTTCACACTGATAATCAGTTTGCTGATCTATTCACTAAAGCCTTTGATGTGGGTAGATTCACTTTCTTGGTAACAAGTGTGGGGATGATAAACTCTGAATAATCTTCTTCTCAAAAAGTGGTTTTATACCTGTATATTTTTATTCTTGGTGTTAATATTCTTCTTTTCAGGATATGCATAGCAGTACTCAGTATTTAGCAAGTTTAAAAGGAGTAAGTGTAGTTTATACTGCTAGTTCAGTTAATACTGCTAGTGGTTAATACTGCTTTCAGTTAATACTGCTCGTAGTTAATACTGCTTTCAGTTAATACTGCTAGTAGTTAATACTGCTAGTTCAGTTAATACTGCTAGTGGTTAATACTGCTTTCAGTTAATACTGCTCGTGGTTAATACTGCTCGCGGTTAATACTGCTAGTTAGTTAATACTGCTAGTAGTTAATACTGCTAGTTTAGTTACTACTGCTCGTGGTTAATACTGCTCGCGGTTAATACTGCTAGTTAGTTAATACTGCTCTAGGTTAATACTGCTTATATTCCGAATACTATAAATACTTTTTGCCCGCCTAAAAGTTCATAACGACTCTTTGCATACTATTCACCTGCGCTCTAAACCCTTTCTCTCTCAAAGTTCAAAGTTTTCAGGCAAGAAGCTTCAAGGTCTATGGCATCCATGGCGTTTATTGATGAGCACAATGAAATTGCGATGCTCCAAAAGCCAAAACAATCTGAAGGTTTTCATCAGATAGTCGACTTTCTGAAGTCGAGCCACATTGCCCATGCTCTCACTATGTCTCCAACTATCTACATTGAGCACCAAAGGCAATTCTGGGCACATGCCACCATTGTTACTGAGGATGGTGTGCGAATGATCAAGACGACAGTATGTGGCAATCCATTGACAGTTACTGAAGAGATAGTTCGCATCAGTCTACGTCTAGACGATGCCTCTGGTATAACGTCTATCCCTAATGATGAACTGTTTTCTACTCTGACAAGAATGGGGTATGGAGGCCCATTGGGTATTTTTAAGTTCTCAAAAGCTAAATTCTCACCTCAATGGCGTTTTCTTGTTCATACCTTGATGCACTGCATTTCTAAAAAGACTACTGGATGGAGTGAGTTCAGCAGTACCATTGCTTATGCTTTGGTCTGTTTGGCCACTACCAGAAGGTACAATTTTTCACAAATGATTTTCAATGATCTTGTCTCAAACATGGGAAACAAAAAGAGCTTTTATATGTATCCCAGGTTTGTTCAAGCAGTTATCAACCATGAATTGACGGATATACCTCAACCTGTTGGGGTATATGTACCTAAACCCCCCAAAGGCAAGGTTTTCTCAAATATGAGAAGATCTGCTGGGGACTCGGAAGGAGTTGACACCCCATTGTTCTCTACAATGATGGTGGTGTCCCAAACAACTGAAGGTATGGCAGCAGGGTCAAGGCCCTCATTAGACCATCCCACTGCTAGCCAAGCCCAACCTTCTCACTCAAAAACAATTCCCCAGTCCATTCTTACAAAACCAACCTCTCCAATTACCCAAACTTATCAAAGAAAACAGGTAAAGAAGGCTCCTTCCCTTCTTGTACCATCACCCACACAACCTTTAAGCCCTCTAAGGGAGAATTCTCCCCTAGAGAATATCCAAAGGGAAACCACAAGGGTGTCTCCCAACCCAAAGAAGGTGCTCTCTGAGGAGGAGGTAGAGCATATGGGAGATGAGGCTGCTACTACTCCTGCTAACACAGAGGAGGAAAGTGGTAACATCAATAAGACCTCCCCCATGGCAACTTTGAATGAGCAATCATTCGAAGGTCCCTGGTGCCAAGAAACCACAGGGGTGGATAGTGCTTCTGCTAGGCAGAAGACTTCCACTACTAAAAGATCCAATGATCCTTCAATAGGGGGTAACACTCCTGGAGAAGGTGAGGACAGATATAACTATGATGAATTGATGGAGACAATGGGCAACATCAACATGGATGTACTCCAACAGGGCAAAGACATAGAAGAGCTAAAACTCATAGTACTGTCACAACAAGAACAAATCATCAAGTTGAAGCAAATGGTAAGGAAGCTGATTTTGCAAAAGAAGAAGAAACAATTTGTGCTCAGAAGGAGGAAACCTGAGACTGATGCTCCCAAAAAGGGGGAGATCAACATGGAAGAAGCATCAAGGGAAGGGGAGATTGATAAAGAAAGAGTAGAAGTTGAGGGGGAGAAGGAAGCAGAAACTGTTAATGCTGCTGAAACCTCACAAGCAGCAGTAACAGAGTTAACACCAACAGAAATTGAAGTAGCTGAAGTGCTAATCAAAGCTAAGAATGACACTCCCAAAGCAAAGGGAGTGGTCATAAATGAAGGGAGAGACAAGAAATCAGAAAAGAAAGACATGGCTGCAGATATAAAAAGAAAAGGGAAAGAAAAGATGATAGAATCTGATCAACCATCTAAAAAGCAAAAGATGATTGAGTCAGATGAAGCATTAGCAAAGAAAGTGCAAGAAGAGTTAGATCTAGCAGAAAAGGAACAGGTTGAAAAAGACAGAGAAATGGCCAGAGCACTAGCAAATGAGTTGAATGAAGCATTCCAAAAAGGGTTGGAAACAGAGAAAGCCAAGCAAAGAGCAATAACCTTGAGAAAGGCTATGATGGCCAGATCAAGTGCAAAGAAGAGAAGACCTTCACAAACTTACCTTGCCACTCAGGAAAGAAACAAAATGATAACTTTCTTGAAAAGTGCAATTGGGGTAAAGAAAGAAATGTTTGTGAAGATGAATTTTGATCAAATCAAGGATCTATATGAGAAAGAAATGGAGAAGCTGAAGAGCAATGAGAAGGACAGAGTGGAGTTTGAAAAGAAGGCAAAGGAGAGACATGATATAGACATGAATCAACCATTCCCTGAAAGTGAAGAGGGAACTCCTATAAAAGAAATGGAAAGGGAAAAGGAAGAAAAGAAGAAGGAAGATACTTTAGTACAGGTTCAAAAGACTTTGAAAAGAACCAAGATGATGGCCAAAAGAAAGAAAGATAAGAAGCCCAGAATAGAAGAAGAACAAAATGTTGCTGAAGAAGAAGGGGCACCTGAGTCATCAAGTCAACAAGGGTCATCAATCAAAGATGATGTAAGCTTATATATGGTAGTGATGGACAAAGTGCCTGAACCAATTTCTGCAGAACCTGTTGGAGTTAAGCCACCAGAGATCATTCACTGGGATGTTCTGAAAATGGATGGAAAAGATTACATCAGACTAAAGAGGAAGGGTGATAAGTATGAAATATTCAATACTTGGATCAAAATTGTCAAAACATGCTCTAGATCTGATATAGAAGAGATGTTTGACATAGGAATTAAGCTGTATGCAGACCATCTGAATACTCCAGGAATTTCTCTTACAAAACTGGTGATGGAGTATCTATGCATGATGTTCAAACCTGAAGAAGTGAACCAGGTCATCAAGAGTGTGTTTAAAGAAGTTACAAGTTGGACTCTATATGAAACTAGTGGAGTATATGCAGTGACTTTGGATAGAAATCACACAGAATACTTCCTAGTGGATAGAGTATATAATCACACCAGACTAAAGGTCCATGCTATGTTAAAGAAGAAGTTGGGTTGTGCACAAAATTCAGAAATGGCCAAGTATCTCATTCAGAGGATAATCAATCAGAGTTTGGGACTGAATCCAGACTTAGCAGCGTGATCTTGGAAGTTTTGGGAGCATTAAAAAGAGCATCTGGAAGAATATCTGAAGAACTTGACTTCTCTTCTAAAAGTCAAGTTAGGGGGAGATTGTTGGGAACTGAAGATTCTACTAAGTGTAGTTACTACTGCTAGTACAAGTGTAGTTACTACTGCCAGAACAAGTTGAAGATTAATACTGCTAAGTGTTACTACTGCTAGTAGAATTACTACTGCTAGTTAAAGTTAGTACTGCTTGAACAAAGTTAGTACTGCTTAGCTAGTTAGTACTGCTAGTAGTTAATACTGCTAGTAGTTAATACTGCTAGTAGTTAATGCTGCTACTTGAAGTTAATGCTGCTGAGCATTATTAGTGCTGCTAAAGAGATACGAATACTACAGCTGGATATACTGAAGATATACTTAGAAGATATACATGGAAGATATACTGAAGATTTGTTTATTCTTTGTAATTATCTTTTTATTAGTATATGTATAGAATGTTTAGAATAGATAGGAAGAATTTTTTATTATTGTTTTTCAAGAGAGAAAAATCAACCTCAAGGCATAGATCCTAATTCTAGAGAAGTAGAATTCGTATTGGTGAGCCTGTTCATCAATATTGAGGTTGAGTGTGTAATCTTGTAACTTTAAGGATTCAATACAAGTTTACTGTTTGATCATTATATACTGTGTTTGATTACTGTTTTATTAAATATCAAAGTGTTTTTCCGCAACTTCTTTGATATTAGTTTCTGAGTATTAATTCTTGTTAAGAATTCGATCCTGACACACGTTTTTTCCGGCGTGAAAAGTGAAAATTCCGGCGAATTCGTTTTTCCGGCGAGGCTCGAATTTCCCATCAAAAAACTCGATTTTGTTGATAAAATTTGCATCAAACAATCGATATAAACATTTAGGACAGATCTGGAAGAGATGTGACAATATCAACGCACATACCTCGGTTTTCCGGTCGAATTCCGGCGAGATCTACTTTTTCTCCGGCGAAACGACATAAAATGTTCATATCTCTCTCATTTTTTGACAAATTTCAAATCCGAAACTTGTAGATCGCTCGAAATTCAATAAAGAATAGATCTTGATAATTCAAATCGATTCATGCAACGATTTTTCGGATCGTTAGATTTGACGCGAAAAACGATACCGAAAATATCGAAAAATCTCAAAAATTATCGAAATGCGATTCTACGAGTTGAGATAGATCTGGAATACGATTAAGAACAATACTTCAAGAGTATTTAGAATTTGGAGGCACTTACATGTAGATCGGGCTAAAGAACACATGAAATGTCGAGATTCGATCGTTACGAGAAAAATTTCTTCGTGAGGCTCTGATACCAATTGTAGGACCCTAGATCTGGACATTCAAGCTTTTGTAATTGATTAGGTAGGATGAGATAGGATTAGGATTTATTGAATATTTAATAGAAATGGAAAACTACACTAATGAGAGAGAGAATTCTTAAAAGGCTACATTTTGTAAATTGCGATTATCAAATGATTACAAGGCCTTAACCATCTATTTATAGAGACACTAATCCTACCAACCACCTTTTATACAACATGTAAGCACAAGCCCTTACACATTAATCTCTATTCAATTACAATTTATAATACATTTACTTTCCAAACTTTCAATGCACTAACACGTGGATTGTCGGTTCAAATGGCGTCATAGAAGAGAGAGAGACTGTTCATTTGTCCGTTTTGACATTATCACTGAAGAAAAGTCAGGGATAGATTTTTCTTTTTGAAAGTATCCCTGATGAGAAAGTTAGGGATGAGTTTTCTTTTTAAGAAGGATCACTGACTAGAAATATCAGTGATAAATTTATTTTTCAAAAAGCTTTTAATCATTTGAAGAAAGTTCAGTGATTAAAGTTTATATTTTGAAAAACATCTTAACTGAATGAAGATTCAGTTTTAGGGTTGGAGAGAACATACCTGAGAGTCAGAATGTTTATCAGAGTGATAAAAGGGGAACTTATGATTACTGACACAATGCATGAACGCTGAAGATTTACTCTTCAAGATTCAGCATTCCAAGCTCACTGATGAGAAAGTTGAACCTTGTCTCATCAAGAGGTTTGGTGAATAAATCAGCGAGCTGATAGTCAGTAGGTATGAAATGAAGTTCAATATCACCGTTCATCACATGATCTCTGATAAAATGATATCTGATCTCTATGTGTTTCGTCTTTGAATGTAGCACTGGATTATTTGCTATAGCGATAGCACTAGTGTTGTCGCAATAGATTGGAATCTTTGATAGCTGAAGGTCATAGTCTAATAGTTGATTTCTCATCAATAAGATCTGAGAACAACAGCTTCCAGCGGCTACGTATTCAGCTTCATCTGTGGAAGTGGACACTGAATTTTGCTTCTTGCTTGTCCAGCTTACCAACTTTCCTCCTAGGAGTTGACATCCACCAGTGGTACTCTTTCTGTCAAGTTTACAACGTGCAAAATCACTATCAGAATAACCAGTTAGATCGAACCCTGAGTCTTTGGGATACCAAAGACCGAGGTTAGGAGTTCCTTTTAGATATCTGAAAATTCGCTTGACAGCGATTAGATGGGATTCCTTGGGTTCAGATTGATAGCGTGCACATTAACAAGTAGAATACATGATGTCAGGTCGGCTCGCTGTAAGATACAGCAGGGAGCCTATCATTCCTCTATAGGCAGTGACATTAATAGGTTTTCCAGATGGATCTTTGTTAAGTGTCAGGGGAGGTGCCATAGGATTTTTCATCGCTGAAGTTTCTATAAGATCAAACTTCTTCAGCATATCTTTAACATACTTACCTTGGCTGATAAAAGTACCTTTGTCAGATTGTTTAATCTGAAGACCAAGAAAATATGTCAACTCACCCATCATACTCATTTTGTATTCTTTCTTCATTCTTTCAGCAAATGGAGTACACAGAGATGGGTTAGTATAACCAAATATGATGTCATCGACATATATTTGTACAAGAATAATATGACCTTTTATCTTTCTGAAAAACAATGTATTATCAATTTTCCCACGTTCAAAATTTTCAGAGATAAGAAAAGATGAGAGAGTGTCATACCAAGCACGAGGGGCTTGTTTTAGACCATAGAGAGCCTTATCCAATTTATAAACATAATTTGGATACTTAGGGTCATAGAACCCTGGAGGTTGTTCTACATAGACTTCTTCATTCAGCTTTCCATTTAGAAACGCTGATTTTACATCCATATGATAAAGGATGAAGTCTTTATAGACTGCATAAGCTAAGAATAGTCGAATTGCTTCGAGCCTAGCCACAGGGGCAAAGGTTTCATCATAGTCTATGCCTTCCTCTTGTCTGTATCCCTGAGCAACAAGTCGAGCCTTGTTGCGGGTTACAATTCCATGTTCATATAACTTGTTTCTAAACACCCATTTGGTGCCTATAACAATTTTATCAGATGGTCTAGGAATGAGATTCCAAACTTTGTTACGAGTAAACTCAGTCAGCTCTTCTTGCATAGCGCTGACCCAGTTTGGATCTCTGAGGGCATCATCAGTCTTCTTTGGTTCTATTAAAGAGAGAAAGTTAACAAAGAGACAGATATTACCTGAACTTCGTCGTGTCTAAATACCTGCATCAGGATCACCAAGAATTTGATCTATTGGGTGATCTCTGGTCCATCGCTGAGCAGGAGCATGATCGCTTAACTCAGATGTTGGATCAACAATTGGGATGTTTACTGATGAGGACGTTTGAGGTTCATCAGTAATTAACTGTTGAGTAGTGGACAGACTATTGTTATCAGAGAGGTTTTCAAAAGAAGGTAGATCTGATGGTAGCAGTGTGTTTAGAGGTTCAGCTGAAACCCATGAGTTGGATTCAGCGTTAGGATGTATGATGTTTGGATCATCATCAGCAGTAGGTGGATCTGTGTGCTGATGGTTTGAAAAGAAATGTTCTGTTTCTCTGTAATGAGAAAACATCCAAGCATTTAGCTCTTCATTGTCAGCGATTGGTTTAGAGTTCGTTGAGCGAGTTTCATCAAAGGTGACATGAATTGTTTCTTCCACAGATTGTCTTCGCTTGTTCAAAACTCTATAGGCTTTGGAGATGGAGGAATATCCTAGAAATATTCCATCATCAGCTTTTGGGTCGAACTTTCCAAGCTGATCTTTATTGTTTAAGATAAAGCACTGACAACCAAAGATATGAAGAAAGTTGATAGAGGGCTTTCTTCCATGAAAAAGTTCATAAGCTGTCTTTCCAAATCGCTTTACTATCAGCGATATGTTTTGAGTAAAACATGCAGTATTTACAGCTTCAGCCCAAAATTGTGTAAGGAGATGAGAATCGCTGAGCATTGATCTAGCAGCTTCAATGATTGTTCTGTTTCTTCTTTCATCGACTCCGTTTTGTTGAGGTGTTCTTACTGAAGAGAAATTATGAGAAATTCCTTTGTTCTAAAAGAAATTGTTCAGAGAACTGTTTTTAAATTCAGTTCCATGATCACTTCTTATTGAACGAACAATAAGATTATTCAGCACTTCCATCTTTTTAACAAAAGATATTAGTTCTTCTGGAGTATCACTCTTGCAGCGAAGAAAGATAACCCAAGTATAGAGAGAGAATTCATCTACAATGACAAGTGTATATTTCTTTCCAGCTATTGATTGGATATTGACAGGGCCAAACAGATCCATATGTAAGAGTTGAAGAGGACTTGTCACTGAGGAAACTTGTTTAGATTTGAAACTAGCTTTTGTTTGTTTTCCTTTTTCACATGCTGAGCAGAGAGATTCTTTAGCATATGAGTGCTGAGGAAGACCAGAAACCAGTTCCTTAGACGAGAGAGAATTCAGGGTTTTGAAGTTTAGATGAGAGAGTCTTTTGTGCCATAGCCAGTTGACATCAGAAGAGTCTTTAGAGAGAAAACGTAAGTTTTCAGTGGTAGTAGAGTCCATATCTATTTCATAGACATTTTCTCTGCGATAACCACTGAGAGCAAGTTTTCCTTTCTCATTCACCACTGAACATGCTTTCTTAGAAAAGCGAACTTCGTAGTCTTTTTCACATAGCTGACGGATGCTTAGAAGATTATGCTTCAGTCCATCTACATAAGCGACTCTTCGAAAGGTAGTTGTTCTATTGCTGAGAACACCAAACCCTCGGGTATATCCTTTTCCATTTCCACCAAAGGTCACAGAGGGACCTTTCTCTTCCTTGTATTCAGTGAGCAGGTCTTTTTATCCAGTCATATGACGAGAACATCCACTATCGAGATACCAGATGCCCTTTGATCCCTGCACACATAAGGAAGATTAAGCGTTGTTTGGTACCCACTTTTCAGTGGGTCCTTTTGGGTTAGTGGAGATGTAAGGTTCAGTAATCTTCACAGCAGATGAAGATTCAGCTTCAGTGGTAATCTTCACTTTGGTTAATTTCTTAACCTTAGTGGTATTCTTCACTTTGGTTAATTTCATAGTTTTAGTGACCTTTTCAGCCTTGGAGGCATTTATCTTCACTTTAGCTGATTTATCAGCTTTAGTGGCAGTTGGACATTTGCTTGCAATATGGTCAGTAAAACCCCAGTGATAGCATTTTCTATATTTGAAAATGGTTTTAGGACCAGAAGTAGAAGGTTTTGCAAGTTTAAGATGAGCAGTTCCAGCTCCAAGAATGCCTTCATCATGAGATCTGGGAGGAATTTTTATTTCTTCAGATCACGTGGGTTTAAGGTTAATCTTTAGCTTTGGAGGACAAAGATCGAAGATTTCTATCACAGAGCTAGAGGATTGATTCACTGAAGGTTTAGAAGGAACTTTCAGCTTTGCTTTCTTGGTAGCCTTCTGAGACGAAAAATGGATTTTCCTTTATCCGCAGACTTAGAGCCTTTGGATTTTTCCTCAGGGATAGAATTTGAAGAAGAAGGATAAAATTGATCATAAGAAGTGTCAGAGATAGGAGTGACAAACGTTCCAAACTTAAGCATGGAACTTTCTTCTTTAGGCTCATCCTGTGGTGTCCAAAAGCCAAGACCAATTTTATCACTTTCAGGAGTTTGAGCATTTATTATCTCAGAGATCTTTTTTGATGATTTGCACCATTTTTCAACATGAGCCTTTTCTGCTTTTAGAGCAGCGATGGCTTGTTCGCGTTCAATGCTGATGATTTCATTTATAATGACTTGATCTTTTAACTTCTCTTCTAAAAGAGTTACTTCTATGATCTTTTCATGACATTTCTCTAGCTCTATAGTTAAATGAACATTTTTGTTCTCAGATTGAGTTTTGTCATTTAAAGCATTATAAAGATCAATCGTCAGCACATCAACAGTGCGACTTCTCTCACCTTCAGGCAGAGAGGGATTAGTAGAGATAGATACCTGAGATGATATGTAGCTCATAGAAGGTTCAGATGGTTCTTCCGCTTCTTCTTTAGTCTCAGCCATGAGGCAGAGATTAGCGACTTCTTCTTCATCAGAACTTGATTCTTCTGATTCAGCCCAGTCATGTTCTTCAGCGATGAGACCTTTACCTTTTTGCTTGTAGCTTTTCAGCTTCTGATATTTGTTCTTCAGCTTTAGGTATTTGTCATCACTGGATCTTCTTGAGGTAGAAGGCTTGAAGACCTTTTTAGACTTGCACTCACTAGCAAAGTGTCCAATCTTTTCAAAGTTATAGCAAGTGGCAGTAGCCTTATCAATAGGAGTTGATTTTGGCTTTTCAGTGAGAGAGAGAGGCTTATTTCTTCGGAAATTGCTCTTTCTTGCAAATCTCTTAAAAGAGTTTGTCAAGAGTGCTAAGGACTCATCGAACTCTGAAAGATCAGGGTCTGATAGATCCTCAGATTCAGAATCTAACTCAGTGATGGTGAGAGTAGATCGCTGAGATGGAATTATCTCTGAAGAGACTAAAGCAACAGGAGTGCTTTTGGAGTCTTTAGAATATTTTACAAGATTCTTCTTTAAGAGATTCGATTGCTCATAGTTGAGCAATATTCCATATAGAGTGCTGAGAGAAAGAGAATTTAAGTCTTTTGCCAGCTTAAGACATATTGAATAACTGTCCCAGCTTTCAGGAAGACATTCTAAGAATTTTGTTAGGACCTCAGAATTAGAATAGGTCCTAACAACGGTTCTTAGATCAATGATTAAGCAGTTAAACCGCTGATGAACGTCAGAAAGAGATTCATTCTTACCAGCGATGAAACTTTCATACTGTCTTACCAAGTTAATCTTTCGAGTCTCTTGGATTTTAGTGGTGCCTTCGTATTGAACACAAATGGTTTCCCACATTTCTTTAGAAGTTTTAAGATGCATGATGGAATGGAAAACTTCATCAGGCAGAGCCATTGAGATAATGGTCTTTGCTTCTGCATCAATGCCTACCTTCTTTTTGTCTTCATCACTCCACTGTCTTATTTCCTTAACGACATGGCGTTCAGGGACAACTTCAGTGGTGGCAGTAGCGGGAACTACAGCTATAATTCTAAGAGATTCATAGGGTCCATTTTCTATATACTCAGGTATAGTAGGATCAGCACCTTCAAAAAATAGCATCATTCGATTTTTCCATAGAGAAAAGTTATCTCTGCTAAATCGAGGAGTTTTAGAGAGTGAACCATTATCATAATAGTTAGTGTTTGTGTTAAATGCCATTTAGAACAGCAAAGAGGAGAATAAAGCAAGATCTTGTTTATCAGATTAAACAGTCTGCTCTGATACCACTTGTTGGTCCCGGAGGTGCTTAACAAGTTTGTAGAAGGGGGGGGGGTTGAATACAAACACAAAAATTTAAAGTTTAATAAATTGTTTATTGATAAATCAAACACAATTTACAAGTTTGTTGCGGAATAAGATTAAGACAGACTCAATCTAAACAAACTTAAGAAACACTAAGATGGTTGCACAAGAATTTCAGAGAATGGGGATTAAGGAATATAGAAAACAAAGGTTTCTATTTGGAGTTCAAGGATTGAGCACACCCTCAGATGGAGGGGTGAACTTCCTATTTATACCCTATGCATTAAATGCATGGCAGGGCACTTTACACGTGACGTTCACTGATTGGCTTTGGAAGTCTGACTTTGGGAGACATGCTTTCGGCCGGATCATGAACAGTATAGTTGACAGAGTTGTTGTACGAATTATGGCAGAGGCATGTTCGTTCTGACACATTGTACTGAGTTGTGCAAGGTAAGACAAAAGGAAACTTGAAGTATAAGCTTTGTGATCATTCGATCGCTGAATATCTCTTTTTTCAGAGACATCAAGAGTTCAGCGATCGCTGAAGCTTTCCTCATGTTCCTTCGCGTATAAGTAGAGTTGTCTTTGCTTCACTGATATCTGCATCAGGTCACTAGTAGACTTCTCTTTGTTCAGCAGCTTCGTCTTCGATTCAGCTATGAACATCAGTTGACGCGAGACTTGTCTTCAGGGATTACGTTACTGTTTACATTAGAACTATCAGCAATAACTGAACAGACTCAGTTTGATCACTGATAGTGAAACACATACATATTAAATGTTTATAAGAAAGACTATCAGCGATAACTAAACAGACTCAGTCTGATCACTGATGGTGAAACACTAATACATATTAAACGTAATTTTCACTAAGTACAGAAAAGGGTCGTTATCAAATCACTGAGAGAGTTTGGATCAACATGAGACATGGTAAGAACATATGCAATAAAGTACTAAAGCGGTGTGTGTGAATACTTGACAGTATTTGGAAAAGATAATACACAAGTATATATCTTTGGAAACACGCGGTTTGTTAAACATTAAAGCTCATAAAATGAAAACATTTAAAATCATACTTCTGTATTCATGAAATCTTTTTAAGAATCAGGAAATGGTTTGAACGTTTAAGAAAAATATGTTTTCATGTCTAAAAGTTGTCCTTGTTTCAAACATATATGAGATTAAGGTTAGAATATGCCTTACGCTCATCTTAAATCTCATAAAGCCAGCTCCAAAGTCATGTTAGATTTGATCATGTAAGCTCCCCCTCAAATTCTGCTTGTAGTAAAAAAGTCGTCAAAGTACAAATTCTTATTCACAAACTTTATTGAAAAATAAAGACATGAAAGCAATAAAACTTTTAAGAACGAGTTCTGATCAGATGTAATCAGAAGTCATTTACTCCCACTGAAAATATGCATTCGCAATATTATCATTAGAGGTAATATGTATACTCCCCCTTGAAGGTTAATCATCTCTTTTGATGCATTGGAGTACACTTTCTTTTGATCGTTGAAATATGAGTACTAAACTGTTCTGTTTAGAAGTCAAACTTGATCTTTAAGGTACGAGTCCTAGACTACTTTGTCTAGAAGTCAAACTCTTTGATATTGAAGTACGAGTCCCGAGTTGATTTACTCAGAAGTCTAACTTCTTAACATTGAAGAACGGGTCTTGAACTGTGTTATCCAAGATCCATGGTTCCTTTACTCCCCCTAGACTTGAGGTGCCTGCAACACAGATGGATCTTTTGGCTTTGGTACCCACTGGTATTTGGGTCCATGTTTGTTAGTTGCAGTTCTATTAGGAGTATTTGGCATCCATTTGAATTTGGACCCTTTGAGCTTTTGAAAAACTTTTGAAACATTATTACTATAGACATGATATGATCCAAACCAATTATCAGAATATTGTCGAGACACAAAATCATTTCTACGATATGTGGAAGACTGAATAGTAGACGAAGATAATTGGAGCAATTGATTTATTGAGTAAGTCTTGTAAGAAGTTACAAGTTTTGTTTTATGAGAAGCAAAATTACCAATTACATCATAATCACTAACAGTAATCCTATTACACACAATATCAGAACATGATTTTGTAGTCTCATCAACTTTCTTTTTTGGTCTCCATTCAGATTTCACTTCAGGCTTTCTCTTTTTCAAATCTGAAACATAAGAATTTTGCAAGTTTGAACTATGAGATTTAAAAGATTGTCTTTTCCTAGATTTACCAGTGTTAATATGTTTCTGTGAATACCTATTCTTTCTCTTCTTACCTTTGGCATGATTGGTACTCACAAAAACTGATCTATCAACCTTAGTTGATGATTCACCCTTTTCAAATACACTTGGTAAATCTTTGGAATTCACAATAAATTGAGAATAATCTGGAAGTTTTGCATTAAAATCAAATTGATCAATCCATTTATCAAAACAACCATCAGAGTTTAGAAAATCAAACTCTTCATCAAACAGAACATTAACATCATTTGACTTAGAAACTTTGGAAGTATTAGAGAAATCAATGTTTACCAAAACAGTTGAAAATACCATTTGTTCTAATCCAATCAAAATTCTCTCTTCTACAATAGTGTTCTCAAGTTCAGAAATTTTACTTTCTAAAATGAGTGGAGGAACAGAAATTTTGCATTCAATCGATTTTGCCTCCATTTCCTATGCAGATTAGCTTTGAAAATAATCGTTATAAAGAAATTTTGACTGTTTAGAACTGTAACTAGAATTCAACTTTTCATAACGAAATGGTAATTGCATTTTAGTTTTATTTTTCCTTTTTCTCATCTTCCTTAGCTTCTTCCTCATCTGATGATTTTGTCTATTTGACTTTGAGTTCAGGATATTTAGGTGCCAATTTTAGAAAACCAAAATCATATAAAGCGGACACTTTGGAAATACCCTTTTTCAAATAATATGGGTTATCATAACCAATACCCCAACAATCACTACTCTATTTTGGTTTATTAAGATGAATGGTTTGATCAGTCTGACCTCTAGTATAATGTTTTTCTTCCAAACCACTCACTTTTTCAACCCAAGATTTGTTTTCTTTCTTTAAAGATATGGACTTTTTAGCAACCCTCTTTAACCTCAAGTTCACACAATTTGAATTTTGAAGATGTTTCAGATAATTGATTATGGATTACAGTCTTTTCTCTAGCACTGGTATCAATATTTTTATGTAAAGTCTCAATCAATACATTCTTCTCAGCAATATTATTTTTGAGTTTTAGTATTGCTTGGTTTTTCTTTTCAATGATACATTTTTCGCGTTTAAGTTTAGACTGCAGATCCTGAAGTTCAACCATCATGGATTACATTTGATTTATAAAATTAGATTCAGTCATATCACATACCTCTTCAGAATCCTCCTCATCTGAATCTTCTTCAGCTACTTTCTGTCCCATGAAGCACATATGGGCAGTCTCTTCCTTGTCACTCTCAGGCTCAGGGTGATCCAGCCAATAGTCATCTTCAGCCATTAAAGCTTTGCCATCTTCTTTCTGCTTGGCTAGAAGCATCTTTTTCTTGTAGCACTCAGAATTACGAACTTTAGGCTTCCGGTAGTCTTTGGAAAAATGGCATACTTTGCCACAGTTGTAGCACTTGATTGGTTCAGCCTCTTTCTTCTCCTCATACCTATTCACATACTTCTTTGATTCAGGCATCTTCTCCTCAAACCTTTTACCTTATACTCTTTCTTTGTGCTCAAGATTCTTTGATCCTGACGAATACCGGTGACTGTTTGACCCTGGCTTCTTGTAAAACTTCTTCTGGAAAGCCTTGGTCAATAAGAGCATTGCTTGCTCCAGATTTTCTCCATCATCAGAATCTGATCCATCACTTTCCTCTTCTTCCTCAGACTCAGAAACAATCACTTTCTTCTTCTTCTTCAGACTGACTGATCTTTTCTCTTTTCTCTTGCCAACCAAGGCAACTGGATTAGCTATAGGTTTCTCATCTTTCTTCTTTTCATCTCTTATCTCCTCTAACACTTCCTCATTCTAAAGCAGAGTCTCATAAACTCTATATAAAGGAATCTCATTGAGATCTTTCATTTGCTTCATTTGACGAGTAAATCTTTTCCATTCAGGATGTAAGATACTCAGAAACTTCACGTTCAGTTCAATCTGAGATTTCTTTACTCTGTTCTTGCTCAGCTCATTCAGAAGAGTAAGAAACCCGTCATAGGTTGATTCTAAGCTTTCACCTTCCTATGCTTTAAACTCTTCATAGTTGTTGAGACAATTTGAAACTTTCAGCTGATTGCCAATCTTTGATCCTAACATCATCTTCTCCAGTTGATCCCACAATTCTTTTCCTATTGCTTTGTAGTTGTCTATCTTCATATAGATCTCATTGGGAATACCTTGGAGTAAAAAAGATCTAGCTAGTCTGTCAGCTTTGAGTCTTTTTTTCTATTCATCAGAATATTATCTACTTCCATCGGATATTCTTTGTTCACTACCTCTTCTCCTTGAGCTTCTGTAGAATGAATCTTTGTTGGAAGTTTCATCAGCTCTTTTTTCAAGGAAAGTCTGATATAATCATCAAGTTCATTTCTATAAATGAAGTCCAGAAACCTGTCTTTCCACTGTTCGCATTCTCCTTTGAAAAGAACTGGTGGTTTGACATCGGTTCCAATTGCAAGAGCATCCCTAGAAGTCATCTTTTCGCATATAGTCTAATGTAAAATATGTCCTTAGAAAATATCTCCCACTTTGCTATGCGAATTCTGATCTTCTCGTATATAGGCTGATACGAATTCTGTACAATTCGTATATAAGCCTATACGAATTCTTCCCTTAACTTTTTCACAGAATCAGTTTTATACGAAATCCTCTGCAAACATAGTCATCATGCGAGTCCTTCCTGCCAAATCCATAGATCTTGCGAGTTCTTCAAGTTTTCGATGAAAAATCCTTCAATCGATCCAAAAACCCATTAAATCTTTGATTATGAGTCTGAAACTTCACAAGTTTATCCACGAATACTGCAGGAATCGACTACAAATATTGAATTACAATAAAATCGATCTAATTATACATTTTGACCAGTTTACAGTGCTTTTGACTCGTGTTTTTCAAAAATCACAAAAACTCAAAATTAAAGCAAAATTATAGTGCAATTATGACTCAAATTGATACAAATCTATTCCATTACATCAATCGAACACTATACTAGCAATTAGACTCACAATTACAATTCAAGATTCAAAATTCGATCAAGACTCAAGTAAACAGGGTGCGAAGACACATTCTTGAAAATTTTCAATCGAACTTCTGCTCTGATACCAATTGGTTGTATCACAATAATTGTTCTAATCAAGATTAACAACAACAAATTCAATTCAACTCGTCATATGTCATTGACTTCAATTTCACAGTTTACAATTTGTATACAGAATGCTCTCTCCCTACTTTCTCTCTCTAAGATTCTCTCAAAGTTATATATCTCTTAGAACCACACCACTCTTAGAAAAACAACACGCTTAACAAAAAGAACAAAACTATTTGTACTACAAACAATTACAAAGACAAAACTAGAAAACACAATGACTTTGACTTGACTTATTACAAAGACTTTGACTTAAGCAATAAGAGGCTTTGACTTGAGCTTTGACTTTAATTCCGATGATCTTGGATCCAACATATTTGTGCACTAACAGTAAGAAATGAGTAGACTTTCACAGTCGATCTACAATAACCCAGATAGCATCGAAACCTTTCGGCATTCTCGACAACTTTGTCACAAAATCCATCATAATGTGATCCCATTTCCAAACCATAATTTCTAAAGATTGTAACTTACCATAAAGTCATTGATGTTCCACTTTGACCTGTAAAAAAGTTAAACAATATTACACGAGTCATGCAATATCTTTCTTTAGGCCAGGCTACCAATAGAACTGATGAAGATCACAATACATTTTGCAAGTACTCAGATGAATAGAATAACGAGACTGGTGAGCTTCAGTCAAGATTCTTTCCCATATATCACCAAAATGAGGTTCCCAAATTCTTCCTTCAAAACACATTAATCTGTAATTGTCTTTCATCAAAACAAATGTCATACTCATGATACGTTCCTGCTTTAAATTTTTCTTATTTCAAAGCTTCAATATGATATTTCATTAACTCTTCAAAAATATCCAGTAACAACTCAGCTCGTAATGCAATATCTTTGATCATTTCACTTTTTTTCTTTACGGCTCAAAGTATAGGCAACCATATTCGCTTTCCCCAGGTGATACAATATTTCACAATCGTAATCATTAACCAAAACTAGCCATCGTCGTTGTCGCATATTCAATTCTCATTGATTGAACAAATGTTGAAAACTCTTGTGATTAGTGAAAATCTGACATTTAGTACCATACATATAGTGTCTCCAAATTTTCAAAGAAAATACAACGGCCGCTAATTCCATATCATGATTAGGGTATTGTTTCTCGTGATCTTTTAGATGACGAGAAGCATAAGGAATGACTTTCCTTCACTGCATCAAAACACAACCAGACCCAACTTTGAAGCATCACTATAAACCACAAAATCCTTTGAACCACCAGTCAGGGATAAAATTGGTTCACTACAAAGTCTTTCTTTCAATATTCGGAAGGCGTCGACTTGCGCGTCTTTCCAATCAAACTTCACATTCTTTTTTGTTAGCATTATTAAAGCCTTCTCTATACGAGAGAAATCCTGAATAAACTTTCGATAATAACCTTCTAAACCTATAAAACTTCTCACTTTGGTCGTTGTTCTCGTGGTTCCCACTTTTCAATTGGTTCAATCTTTACTAGATCTATTTTAATACCGTTTTCAGAAACAATATGCCCCAAAAACTGAACTTTTCATAACCAAAACTCGCATTTAGAAAGTGTGAGTCCAAGAATCTCTAAATTAGAGAGAGAAAGTAGAGAGAGAAAGTATGAAGCGCAAAGTAAACTGATTTATTGAAATGTAAGTGCCAAAGTTCTTACAAATCTGATCTACGTGCTTACAAGATTATCAAACACAAACCTATATATACTACCTATCTATTACAAAGCTTAACAACAAAGAAAACTAAACTAGCTTTGACTTAGACAATGTTGACTTTTACACATTGACTTTCCTAATTAAATCTTGGATACAATATTTGGACTTAACAATCTCCCCCTTTGTATTCAAGATTTAATAAAAAATTGATACAGATCTTCAGCCCTTGATTCTTCAGCTTTTGTCTCTTTGAAGCTTTCACAATCTTTAAACTTTCAGCTCTTGAAGAATCTTGGAAAGTCTTTTTCTCATTGAAACTTTGACAGCCAACAAGTCATGAACGTGCATTTTGAAACTTGAAACATCTTTGATATGTTGACGGTAAAGTAATCTTTGACAAACAAATATCTTCATCACTTTGATCTCTGAA
Source organism: Arctium minus (assembly GCA_954870635.1). Taxonomy (NCBI): domain Eukaryota; kingdom Viridiplantae; phylum Streptophyta; class Magnoliopsida; order Asterales; family Asteraceae; genus Arctium; species Arctium minus. Next base: position 34,620,476 of record OX941080.1, on the reverse strand, counting down.
CCATCTTTGGAAGAACAAACTTTCACGAATCATCTTGATTAATATTTGAACATTCTTCCTTCAGAATCTTTTGGCTTTGAATTTCTTTATCAGACTTGAACTTTAAATCAGCGGAAGCAATTCGAATTCCTGACTTGTCTTTGAAACAGCGAAAGCATTTTGAACTTTCAGAAATTCTTCATCAGACTTTGAAATTGATCTTTGTATAATTCTCCCCCTTTTTGATGATGTGAGCATCATAATCATCAAAACTTCATCAATTTCGACACAAACTTTGATTTCCCCCTTTGTGAACAATTAACAATCTCCCCTTTTACAGTTTCCGCACTTTGATCTGAAGAGCCGAATCATGAACTGTATATATCCGAATCTTTTCAAATTCAGACATAATGAACGTGTAACCCTGATTCAACAAATGAAACAGTTAGGAATGTCTGTCAGTAACATAGAGTCACTGTGTACAACAAATGTACAATATAAGGAGTTGGTTTGATGATGACTCCCCAGGTCTTCCATTCAATCATTGAAAAACACAAGGTTTATCTATGAATGTTCTGACAAAAAAACAGATTTTCTGTGTGCTCGTGCTTGTGTTTGAAAGAATTAGCACAATGATTGTGTTTCATAAAGCTCAAAGTATGTAAATCACTGAGACAACAATGATTGTACATGGACTCAATATGCATGAGAAAGGGTCGAAGGTGGGGCAACTTTCCTTCTTTTTCAATATCAGTATCTTCCAAAAGAAGATCCGATAGATTATGTGTTGCTTCCCTAGAAAATGTGAAACATTCATTTTTTAAGAAAAGAATGAGTAGCTGGTGGGGTTAATGCAAGAGATCGCATGGGCTATTTGCCTATTTCAATGATGGTCACGAAAGAAATGTGAAGCAATCAGTAATGTGGTTGCCCGACTCAGAAAGATGTTTGGTGTAGAGTTCTGATATTCTTTTAACTCTGATCTCACACCCTCTTTCTTTTAAACATATAAGCTCTCATCTAACCAATCTCTCATTTCCATTTTACCTCAAATCACTCCCACACTCAATTCTTTTAGACCCCTCTCCCCTCAATCACTCAAAGGATTTCTTCCGGGGTAGGAAACACTGGTTACGTGAATCCATGGAAGATCTATTAAGCACTCACACTGAATCCCATGTTCCTAAAAGTACATGCTGGTCAATGATTTTCTTGACATGTAAATCACATGAAATCATATGTCAGTGTATGTATGCTCATCAAAAATCAGAAATGAAATTTGAGCATTTGAACTTTGAAGATTTCTCAAAACAAGAATATTGAATGAATGAAATGAAGTCAAGAGAATTGTTTTGAGAATCTGACAATGAATCAAACAGATCAAATCAAATGGTTCGGGTATCAAAGAATTGGATATTTGTTTATATGAACAAATATAAACAATTTATCAATGAAAGCACAAATATGTAAAAAATGAATGATGCTCAACAACTTTGAATTTCAAACCGGGGTATTACCATCAAAATTTTTTTTGAATTTGAGACATGGTAATAACAATTTCAAATAAAATACTGAACCGGTGTGTATGAATACTTGACAGTATATGGACAAGATAATAGACAAGTATTAATCTTTGGAAACACACGGTCAGTTAAACATTAAGCTCAAAATTTGAAAAACATTTAAAATCACACTTCTAAATTCATAAAATCTTTTGAGAATAAGAAGTGGTTTAAACATTTAAGAAACTGTTTTTCATGTTCGAAAGTTGTTCTTCTTTCAAACAATTCGAGATCTAGGATCAGAAGATATTTACCTTTTCAGCTCCCCCTCAAATCATGATTAAATTATTTATATCTTTTAATCTCCCCCTGGATATTAGCACAATATCCGTCTTTGATCATTGATGAACGGGTCCTGATCTGTCATGTGATCAGAAGCCACCACCTTTACTCCCCCTTAAATTAAGCATCTGAAATATTACAAGTAAAACAGGATAGAGATCAAACACTCCCTTTTGAATTGTTAGACCATCAATATTAGAAAAATCTAGCAAAGAAAAAGTATAGGATAGAGATCAGATCAATTCTCTTGGGATGAAGACCATCAATATCCATCGGATGCAAGCATACAGGAGTAAGGTCTTTTTAATCGTTGAGGTCCGAGTCCTAAATTGTTGTGTTTAGAAGTCAAACTCCTTTGAAGTTCGGGTTCTAAGCTGATGTGCTTAGAAGCCATATTCTTGACATTGAGGTGCGGGTCTTGAACTGTGTTATTCAAGAGCCATAATCTTGACATTGAAGTCCGGGTTTTGAACTGTTGTGTTCAAAAGCCATAAACTTTCTTACTCCCCCTTGACGTGCGATGCCTGCAACAAAGAATCAAATTTTCTTCTTTGGTACCCACTGGTATTTGGGTCCAGAAATGTTAGTTGCAGTTCGTGTGGGGGTTATGGAGTAAGAACCATACCAGAAATGATCACTGGTCTTATGGATAAGATCATGTATACAGCAGTAAGAACAATAAAATTTATTACCTGAAAACCTGAGTAATTGATCTTTTGAGTATTTGAGATCAGGTTTACCTTTATGCTCTTTGTTCTTTTTGGCTTTATGAACATGTACACATGATGTGTGTCCTTTCAGCTCATTTGACATCTCATCTTTAACTGGTTTCGTTTGCCAGACCAGTTTCTCTTTCTTGTAACTTCTTCTTCTTGGAGATGTATCTGAACCATCTACATATTCATCAAAGAAAATGTTAGATCGACGAATATGATCAAAAGATTTCACTGACCTTTGTGAAGAGACAGATTTCTGATGTGATTTTGAGACAGACTTCTCAAGCTCTTTGATCTTTGAAGCATAGTTGTCTCTTTCTTTCACAAGTAGATCAATCTTTGTCTTGAATTCAGACTTCGTCGTCTGCTCTTTTAGCTCAGTAGCAGATAGTTCAGATAACTTTGAAGTTAGCTTTTTTATTTCAGATTCAAATATGTATCATTCTTCTTCAAATCCTTTCTCAGAACCGTTTCTCTGGCCAGATAGTTCTTTGAAGAATCCCACACTTTTCTGTTCTATGACCTACTTTTCCTTAGCAAACTTCTCTCTTTCCAATATAAGTACTTTCTCTAAATCCGAAATTTGTTGAGAAAGCTTTATGCATTTAAGATCCACTATCTTCTTTTCTTCAAAGACTTCCTTGAGAAATCTGAGAACTTCTTTGAAAAAACTTTCTTTTCAGAATCAAAATCAGCTTTATTTGTAACAAGCTGTTTTTCCAAATCAGATAAATTCTTTTTAAGCTCAACGTTCTCAGATTGCAACTCCTTTGTCTTCTCTTTGAAAGCCTTCAACTTGTTTTGAAGCTCAACTGATTCAGCTTGTGGCTCAGTTGATTTCTGTTCAGTTGTCTTCAGTTGGCTTTGAAGATTTATAATCTCTCTTTCTTTTTCTTTTATCTCTTTCTCCTTTTCATAAAGAATATCTGTAAAATTAGATCTAATTTTAGTACAATTTATACATTCAGGAGTTTTAACACAGTTGTACAATTTCAGTTCCAAATCCTGAATCCTTCTGAGATACTCTGAATTTTTAAATTCCAGAGTCCTTCGTTCAGCTTCTATTACAGATATATCAGGCTTGTACAGAATTGACATCTTAAAAAAAATCAGCTTGATGTGAATGACCGTTCCAAACTATATATCAGAAAATCAGAAATCAGATGAATTGAAAATTTTCAAAAAAAATATTAAAAATTGAAAATTTGAACAACACTAGATATGACAAAAGGTTTAAAAAAATATAGATGACACACAAAGTCAGGGAGACGCGCAAATTGAAGGTTTGCGTTTGAAGAGAGACCCGCACACTGAACTTTGCGTTTGCTTTGAGACACGCAAAATGAACTTTGCGTTTGCTTTGAGACACGCAAACTAAACTTTGCGTTTGCTTTGAGACACGCAAAATGAGCTTTGCGTTGCAAGAATGATACGCAAATTAAAACTTTGCGGGTTGAGACTTTGCGTTGCAAGAGAAGCAAAAACTTGATGCACGAAGACTTGAAGAGAGAAACGCAAACTGATAGTTTGCGTATTAAACTAGAGCCGAGAACTTTAAGCTTTGCGTTTCCAACGTGAATAGCAAACCTGAAAATTCACTAATACAAGAGTTAAATCACAAGATATATGAATGCATGAATGAGGCGCAAAGCATTATGAATATATGAATGAGGCGCAAGATTATATGAATCACACGCAAACATATATGAATGAAACGCAAACTTCTGAAAAACAAATAAAACGCGTAAGATCGAATCTAACAAAGAAATTTCAACAAGAAACTCACACAATGATGAACGAAAACAACTTTCTTACACAATTCAACTAACAATTTCGATTAAATCACACTGAAACTCAAAAACTTGAATGGAACAGTACGTGAACTCATAGTTTCCAGAAAATCACAAAAACACAAAATCAATGATCAAATCATGTTTTTTATGCAAAAATATATGAATCAAGAATGATGGATTACACAAAATGAATCTAAACAAATCAAATTCGCACAAAATTAACCAGAAAACTATCCAAATTTGATGAATCAAGCAAAAAACGAGATTTTCTTGAAAAATCAAGAAAATCAATCAAATTTTCTGCTTAATCTACAAATTCAGTAACTAAAAACGATTTCTCTCAATCCTCTCAAGATCTAGATCGCTCTGATACCAATTGTGAGTCCAAGAATCTCTAAATCTTTAGAGAGAGAAAGTATGAAGCGCAAAGTAAACTGATTTATTGAAATGTAAGTGCCAAAGTTCTTACAAATCTGATCTACGTGCTTACAAGATTATCAAACATAAACCTATATATACTACCTATCTATTACAAAGCTTAACAACAAAGGAAACTAAAACACCTTTGACTTAGACAATGTTGACTTTTACACATTGACTTTCCTAATTAAATCTTGGATACAATATTTGGACTTAACAGAAAGTTATGGCAAAAAGCTTTTCTCGTCTCAACAGTTCTAAGATCAAACAAAGATGATTAGTGTGCTCCTCTTCTGACCTGGAATAGATAAGAATATCATCGATAAAAACAATCACAAATTTATCAATATACTGATTACATACCCAGTTCATCATATCCCATAAAGGTTGTCGGTGCGTTAGTCAAACCAAACGACATTACTAAAAACTCATAATGCTTATACCTGGTATGGAATGCAATCTTTGATACATCTTGTTTTCGAACATTCAACAGATGATAACCTAATCATAAATCAATCTTCGAGAAATAACTAGTCCCAACAAACTGTTCAAATAGGTCATCAATTCTTGGAAGTGGATACTTTTTCTTTGTTGTTAGTTTGATAAGTTCCCGATAATTGATACACATTATTATTGACCCGTCTTGCTTCTTTACAAGTAAAACTAGTGCACCTCGCGGAGATGTACTAGGTCTGATAAAACATTTATCGAGTAATTCCTGTAATTGTGGCATCATTTCTTTCATCTCTGATCGAGCCAATCTTTATGGTGCATGAGCAACCGGTACAACACCTGTTATCAAATAAATTCTAAATTCACACGATTAGTCTAGTGGAAGACTAGTCCAATCATCTGGGTAGACTTCTGGGAATTCACTGACTACCGATATGCTTTCAACTTTAGACTTTTCTTTCTTTGTGTCAACCACATATGCTAAGAAGCTCTGACAACCTTTCTTTACACATTTACGCGTTTTTAACATATAAATCAAATTGGTCTGTCGGTGGCTACAATCACCGTAAATCACAACTGATCCTTTCCCAGGTAAATCAATATGAGTCATTTTCTTGTTACACACAATATTGGCCTGATTTTCCGCCAGCCATTCCATCCCCACTATAGCATCAAATTCTTTCAAAGACATAAGGAACAACTAAATTGGTACCACACACCTCTCCACATCTATACTACAGTCATCAAATACTTTACTATCCAAAACCTGTTATCATTATCAATCTATACTATTAAAGCATAATCTAAAGACTTATTTTTCACATGAAAACGATCAAAAAATGAGAGAGAAACAAATGAATGGTTGGCACCAGAATCAAATAGCACTTTAGCACTTACTGAGTTCACCAAAAACATACTTGTCACCATATCTGATGTCGCTTTGACTTCTCTTGTAGTCATTAGAAATTCATTCCCCTTTGCTTTCAACAGATCGGGGCTTTTTAGCGTCTCCCCGGTTACCTTGATTATCCCAGAATAGTTTATTCCCCGACCCCTCATTTGTCGACAATATGTTTGAAGATGATCTAGAGAGTTACAATAATAACAAGACCGCGTTATCCGAAAATCTCTCGCAATATGACCCGGTTTTCCACATTTATAACAATTCCTCTTATCAAGGTTAACTCACCCAGATGTACATGATGACATCTCGGACAAGGTATCTCAACAAATCTCTGATTCAATCGATTGCCAAATCAAACAAACTTTGGCTTTCATAATTCATTAGATGGCCCATCCCATTTTCTCTTTTCACTGCCTTTCTCTCCTAATTGACGGCTTTTCTCTTTTCAGTAGTTTCCACGACATCAATTGGGGATTGAAAAGTAATAGGATTCATAGATATAAGAAATTCTCGTATAGAATATTTCAAACCCCAAATATATCTCTACAAGCTTCAATAGATACATAACATTCAGCAAACTGGGACTTTTCTAAAAATCTCGCAATATATTCCTGGACTGTCATATTACCCTGTTCAAGTCTCAAAAATTCTTCCTCCAATTCTTTAACCGCTGCTTTTGGACAAAACCATTTTTTAAATTCTTCAGTAAAATCTTTCCATGACATGTTTTTTGGAATATCCGGACCTTTTGAAGACATTAAAACTTCCCACCAATATAAAGCTTCTGATTTCAATACAGTAATATCAAATATCACTTTGTCCTCATTCAAACATTCACTAGTATTAAAAATTGGTACCATTTCTTTTAACCAACGCAAAGGTTCGATAGAATCTTTTTCACCAGACTAAGTTAGGGGTTTACAAGCCAAAAATATTTTACAATCAAACCTCTTTGTAACAATAGTAGACAGTGTGTTTACCTCAGTTTCCTCATTAGGTTTGGGATTGTCTGTATCTTCAGTTTCTATAATATGTCCGTGTAACATACTCAGAATTTTGATCTCGACCCCGACCTTTGGCTCGACCTCTACCTCGCCCACTAGTTCAACTTTCCTAAATTGAAGCCTCATGTTCAACTTGCAATCCCTTATTGATATCTCTACCTCTCCCCCGACCTCTGCCCCGGCCCCGAGCCCTGACCGATGTAGTCTCAAGAACTATGTCAGGTTCTATGGTTACCCTTTTGTGGCCTCTACCTCTTCCTTGGGTATTGTCAGCAACTTTATGCAACCTCGAATTGAGTGTGCAAATAGATCTCAACGCAAGTATACATCTTGATCTACTGTCGTTTTCTTAACAATTAATAATTGTACAAAATACCAAATATCGATCCACAGAGATGCATGTAAAAATTTCTCTTAAAGTCCAGTCCATAAAAGCTAGTCTCAGATGGCGAAAATTGAAGAAAATCTTTTGGTTGGTTGGTTTATGATCACTAAAGTAATTAATTAAAAAGAAGCAAGGGGTACAAAGATCCATTAAGACAAAACAAATAATCAGGTAAAAAGATATTGCAGCATTCCTTTGTTATCTCAAGATCGATATTTTATGTTGCTCAAAAAGTTTTCATACATGTAAAAAATTGTCAATTGTTTAAGTGTAATATTCACATAAAATATAATCTTGATTTAAATAACTTGGACAATCATGCTACATATGATACACCTTTTTGCCTTTTTATAGGTCTTAATCGTAACTTTACTTTACACCACAAGCTAAGGCGACTAGCTTGACATAACTTACAAAAATGTAAATACTTGAAATGTACAAGCAACGATTTCAAGGAGAAATAAAAAACATGAATTATAAAGGACAATAAATAACAAAAATTAAGTGTGAGACAGTAAATTACAGAAAGTAAACGGCGATAAACTAAAGTGCGGAATGTAAATTGCATAAATTAAGAGACTATAATATAAATACGAGGGAGAAATGAGTAAAAACACAAGATTGTAGAAGATGGATTATAAAAACTTGTGAACGAAAGGAAAATGCAACAAGTAGCGAGATGAATAGAAGAAACTTGAGGTTTACTCCAACCTGAATTTAACTTGATCAATAAAAACACACTTTCAATTCATTGCTAAACAACCGATCATGCAAAACTAAGACACTTTCAATTCATTGAAGAAATAGAAGAGAAGAGATAGAGGTTGCTAACTAAGGGATTTCCCTTGGAGGACTTGCTAAAAACCTTAGCGTTACCCATCTATTTATATACAAAATGGATGGACAAGATGACCAAAATCCCCCTAAAGGGTTTAGCAAATTACAACTACCATTAAAACATATAATAAAGTGTTTTTAAAACCCATAATTCGGCCCATGGTCTTAAGAAATCTCGGCCCATGGCCTAACCCAAAAATATCAAATACATGTCCATGTCCACATCAAAGATGTTCGGCCCATATTCATCAACACATATTTCGGTCCATGTCCATTCAAGAAAATCTTCAAACATCTTTATCAAAGTCCATCCATCTCTCCACAAATCTATATAAACACTTCTTCATCTTCATCACCAAAAATACCCTATATGAACAAAATATAAATAAAAGAATCTTCACATTTATAAGCTTAAATTCACACTTTATTCACGTCATGTTAAAGTCCTAAAAACCTATATAAACTATAAAGAAATTAATAAAAGACTCAAGCTTTTTATAAATTTTGACACTAAAATATAACAAAAATGATGTAAATAAATTTACCTCATCAGTTATTCGGAGGTCTCTTAATTATATTATCAACCAGAGGATTTGTCTTTTCTGGAGTAACTGAAGCAATTCTTTCGGAATGACGAGGATTGTTTGCTATCTAGTAATTCAATAAATACATTTAATCACATACCCAAATATAATAAGGTATTCGAGTACAAACATATAAACCCAGGAATACATTAGCCATATGTAATTTTAATTTACCGTACATGCCGTTCTTTCCACCCCCATATATTTGCTCACCCAAGGGTTCTAAACATAACAATAACATCTTATTTTCATATAAAATCATACAACTTAAGTCTAGGTATAAATCTGAATACATAAATACCTTAAAGTTAGCCTCTGATACCAACTGTAACAACTCACTAATCCATATAGCATAAAATATGGAATTTATACAAAACGAACCGCATAAGGCTCCACATTGGGTCCCTCACATCAAATTCTATACAACTGATTAGTATTACTATCAACTTTTTGCTAAAATAACACAATACAAAAGATCAATTCAATAAAAGATCAAAAGCTACTTTCAAATAAACTTCAGTCGACTTCATGTATAACCATTCAAACAGATAATCACACACACACACACACACACACAAACACAAACACACACACACACACACACATATATATATATATATATATATATATGTGTGTCTATAGAGAGAGAGAGAGGTTCGAACGAGAACATTAACTATTTAAGAAAACAAGAAAATAGCAAATTATGTGCAAAATCATATATGATTTGGCATTAACTGTAAAAAAATGGATGCTGATAACTTTGCCCGCGACTTAAGTCGCAACAAAGTTGCGTGAATCATATATGATTTTGTATATAGTTGGTCGTTCTTTTGTTTTATTAAATAGCTATTGTTTTCTAATGAACTCGTCTCTCTCTCTCTATATATATATATATATATATCCAAAATAAATAAAATATGATATCATTTTATGATTTGTTTAAATTAAAAAGTTAATTATATTAAAGATGATTTATTATTTTAGTATTTTTGCTTCTTTGGGTATGAAAATTTAATATAATTAATTTTTTAATTTAAACAAATCATATCAAAAAACAATATTTTATTATATTTATTTCTATATCCTTATTGATATATATACATATATATATATAGAGAGAGAGAGAGAGACGGGTTCAAACGAGAATGATACTCATTTTAAAGAATAAGGGGCGTTTGGTTCGCAGAATGTTTTTGTATGGAATGGAATCTGTCAAAAGAATTTGACTTTGAAGGAATTGGAATGGAATGCTGTCAGGTTTGACCACCTGTTTGGTTGACAGAATTGGAATGAAATTTGTTAAATGAATTAGAATTTTTCTGTTTGGTTCACAGATTGTATCTTTAGAATTGGAATGAAATTTTGGTAAATGACCAAGACACCCTTTTTGTTTATTTTAATTTTTTTCAACAAAAATTACTTTAATGAAATAGTCATTAAATAGTTTAGTTTTTAACTAAAATTGCTTTGATTATTTTAGCACATGAATGATGATGAGAGAGAGAGAAGGAGAGAGAGAGAGAGATAGAGAGGAGAGAGAGATGAGAGGAGAGATAGAAGAGAGAGAGAGATGAGAGGAGAGGAGAGAGGGAGGGAGAGAGAGCGGAGAGGAGAGAGATGAGAGAGAGATAGAGAGGATAGATTAAGAGAGAAGGGGGAGAGAGAGGATAGATTGAGAGAGAGAGAGAGAGGGAAGTAGATAGGAGAGAGAGAGAGAGGAGAGAGAGGAAAGAGAGAGAGGAGAGAGAGGTGAGAGGAGAGAGAGGGAGAGAGAGTGAGAGAGAGAAGTGAGAGAGGAGAGGAAAGAGGAGAGAGAGAGGAGAGAGAGAAGAGAGAGGAGTGAGAGGATAGATTCAGAGAGAGAGTAGAGAGAGGAGAGAGAGGAGAGAGAGAGGAGAGAGAGGGAGAGAGATAGGGAGAGAGAGAGAGAGGAGAGAAAGGGAGAGAAGGAGAGAGAGAGAGTTGGTGTCTGCTAATAATGTTGAACGGTAGTGGTGGCCGGTGGTGGTGGTTGCCGGTGGCAGTGGTGGCTGGTGTTGGTAGCCGAAGGTGGTGGTGGCTGGTGGTGGTCGGTGGTGGTCAACGATGGCTGGAGGTGGTGGTGGTGGTGACCGGAGGTGGTCGTTGGTGGCCGGAGGTGGTGGTGCATATTAGGATGAGGGACAATTTTGTCCAAAAAAAATATGACATTTCATTCCAATGAAATACCACCTCCCCCAAGGAATGTTGAATTCCTTCATTTGTGGAATTCATTGGAATTCAACATTCCAATTACTTAAAAAGTATGAACCAAACGATGTAATGGAATTTGGTCAACGGAATTCAACATTCCAATTCCATCAGATTCCATCAGAATCTACGAAACCAAACGCCCCCAAAGAGAATAACTTTGGACCAATCATTTCATTAAATAATACCTTAATTAAAACTTTCTTAAAAATCACCCAAAAAGGCATATGTGTCATTTGTTGTATATACATTATATACATTTATTTCTATATAGATTATGTAATAAATTTAAGAGTAAATTACGGATTTGGTTCTTGTGGTTTGTTAAAATTTTGGATTGGGTCCCCTAAAGAATTAATTACATATGACATCATTGTGGTTTCAACTTTGTTTCGGATCAGGTCCCTCCATCTAGCTCTAGTTAACTTAGGTAGGTTAAACCCCTCACATGCCTCCCATGTGAGGGGCAAATCTGTCATTCTAAAAATACAATTTTTTTAATCTTCTTAAACACTTCTATTAAGCCTACTGCCTACTATCATTAGTCTAGAGACAAACAGAAATCCTTCCATTCTTCATTTGATAAGGTGAGAGATGGGATCATCACCGTCCATTTTAATGACGTACGACAATCGGCTGAAGCGCTTCAAGAGATTCAGGAACAACACATGCAACAACAGTGTCGTTTAAGGAAACACTTCGATTCACTCACGTTGTTGTCGCCGACGACGAACAATTCGGTTTCGCCGTATAATTATCATACAAATAGTTACAACTTGTCACCTCCACTTCCACCGGCGGCGGCGGCTGGACTTGTCGCCGGTCGCGCCGTTTGGGCGTAGTTCTCGTTTTCGGTCGCCGCCGGACTTCCCGACGGCTACAACCAAGGCACAATCGTTGTTTTTAACTTGGACTTGTCACCGTCAGAATCCTCAAAGAGATATTTGAAGCTTTTGGTAATTTAACTAATCAATAATGTATAAGTTATGGGATTTATGCATAATTAAATTTAATTTTGTGGGTCAAAATTATGTGGGAATATTGGTGTGATAAGTCGCTTTCTTGATTTCAATTTGAGATCAATATAATGATGTTGATATTTTTGTTTCTGTTTTTGGCATTTTCCTGTTCCTCCTTTGACTATTTTTTATTTAATTTTGATTCTTTCTTATTAATCAAAGTGTTATTTGACTGTTTTTGTGTTGGAATTGCAAGGTGCGTGAAGGAATTAAGAGGGACGCCATTGAAGAAAAACCAAAAGTTCGTACAGTTTTTCGACACACGAGATGCAGCGAAAGCTTTAATTAACATCAACGACAACGAAATTAATGGCAAGACGGTGGTTGTCGAGTTCAGCCGTCCCGGTGGTCATAAAAACAGTCCCAAACACAACAGAATCAACCCCATCGCCACAGTTCGTCCACCGTCGATCATCTTTCCACGTAAATTCCCGTCAGATTCATTTCCTTATCGTGACAGATTTGCCCCTCACATGGGAGGCATGTGAGGGGTTTAATGGACCTAAGTTAACTAGAGTTGGATGAAGGGACCTGATCTGAAACGAAGTTGAAATCACAGTGACGTCATCTGTAAATAATTCTTTAAGGGGACCCAATCCAAATTTTTAAAAAACCACAGGGACCAAATCCATAATTTACTCTAAATTTAATTAAGGTATTTATTCATGATTTTTTTTTTAATATATCTACTTATTATTTTTACAATATTAATATATGTCTGATTTAAATTTTCATTTTAAATATTTACCTATATTGAATTAATTTATTTAAGATTTTTTTACAATTTTCATCAAAAATCACATGTGATATCCACTATTAAAAAAACATTTTGAAAAAAAAGTTAATTCATTGTGAATCACATATGATTTTTTTTGAATAAAATATGAAATACGTTTTGAAATACATATGATCGTATACATTTTAAATGTGTTTTGCTAAAAATCACATATGATTTTGTTTCATTATTTTTCTTTTTTAATTTCAATTTGAATTATTATTTTCTTCAAATTTTAAATCACATATGATTAAACAAATATTTTGAAAAAAAAATTAATTCATTGTGAATCAAATGTGATTTTGATTAAAATTATGAATTACGTTTTGAAATACATATGATCTTATACATTTTAAATGTGTTTTGCTAAAAATCACATATGATTTTGTTTCATTATTTTTCTTTTTCAATTTCAATTTGAATTATTATTTTTCAAAATTTTAATCACATATGATTAGTAAAACATTTTAAAAAAAAACTAATTCATTGTAAATCACATGTGAATTTGATGAAAATTGTAATTTTTTTAAAATAATGCTTTAAATAAAAAAATGAATTCTTTTAATGAAAATTAAATACACTTATTTAAAATAATGTTTTAAATAAAAAAATGAATTCTCTCTCTATATATATGTGTGTGTATAAAAATATTGTTTTTGCTTTTTTTTAATAGGAAAAAGAGTAAAAAAGGCAAAAAGACTAAAATGACCCATGATTAAACTCAGTTAACTGATTTATTTTAACACTGTTAGTCAGAGGAACTATGGCCAAGAAAAATTGAATGCCATAGGAACCAAAACCATAATATACATATCATAGGCACCATAGTCGGAGAAAACATCAAAACAGAGGACAAAATCCATAATTCAATCATAAAACAATTTTGAAAATACAATGTTGTACTAAGAAATATCATGTCAGTAATATGGTACACGTGGACAACCTATGTGGTCAATGAGGTGATATGAAAAGATGGTATAATGGATAAGTTTAGATCAAAAGGTTACCTATTGCTATAGTAAGAAAAAAGCTATAAAAATACCCTGATAAAAAATAATTTAAAAACGTATTGTTGTGATAAGAAAAATTGAAAGTACAATGCTATAATAAAAAAATTTATGAAAGAATATAATATCCATGTTTTGTCTTTCTGTAAACAAACGGAAGAGTTAAAGGTTTTCAGTAACCTATATTACCCTTCCAAATGAACAAATTAAGTATCCATAAAATTATTTTATTTTTTTATTAAATCTGAATAATTTTAAATATAATTAAACTTTTAATTAAACACATGTTATAAAATAAATGAATTTTTCATTCTTTATAAATTGGTACCAGTATCAATAAATATATATATATATATATATATATATATTATTTTCCAATTTTGTTATCGTTTTTTTTTTCCATTTTGATCACGAATATATTCATTCATGAGGACATATTTTATTATACTATAAAACATTTAAATCATGTTAATAAAATCTTTTAAAATTCAAGTTTATGACATATGTACAACTTTTTAAAGCTCCACCTTTGGATTCGATAAAATTAATCGATAACTAACTGATAAATATATTAAAATACAAGTGTTGAGTCCTACTAATACACCATTGTGTTGTACAAAACTGATAACAATCTAAATACTCACACACTCTCTCTCTTAGAATCACACAATACCATAAATTAAAATTGAGAGGTATAGAGAATAACACAAAACATGAATCATAGCTAAAGGTTCGAGTTTTCAACTTCATAGTCGAAATGTATTGCACTGGTATATTTCTAGTACAAAATATATCTTACGATACTAACATTCCTTAAGATAATAATTCTTTTCATTTTTTATTTGTATTATTTGTTTTGATACTTAATTCAATAAAAATACTTGATAATTAATAAAATGGATGTAACGATATTTAACAAAAAAGACAAGATTGAGATCATGTTTGACAACCATAACCTAGTATATTTTTTGAAGTTATTGAAAAAAACATTTTTGGTTAGCCATAATCTAGTTTTTTGAAACATCTTGAAATAAAGTTTTTTTTTTGGTAACCATGGTTGTTGTAACATACCGAATTTTGGGTAAATATCTCACCTTATTTATATATTAACGCAAGTTATCTTTGCACCTTGGTGACCCCTATTTCAGTATAAGTATTATGGTTGTACGTTTGTCAATGTGAGGTTATGAGTTTTATCGTGAGTAAAAGCGTTTAGTGGCGAATCAGGTTGAGACTCAGATATTTGGGATTCTGGAGGTTTTGGACAAGAATACCCTTGGCATTCTCGTGCTGTCACTGTCACGGGGAATGACCCCCCTCTCGGTACACTTTCTGTAAGTATGTCCGATGAGAATTTTAAGGTCATACTCGCGAGTCCCAATCATTGCGGATGTGAAGGTTGCGGTATACCCGGGACGAGAATGCCGGTGTCACTCTCGCGTGGCACTAATTCCGCACACCCTTGGAGTTTTCCCAACTTAAGCCCGATTTTGAGAGAGTTTTGCATCATATTTCATTACTACTTCTCATGTCATTTTCTCTCAAAGCTTGGGGGTTATTTTCATCACTTTCTCCTCCTTCTCTCTTCATTGATTACATATTTGATATCCAAGACATTGAATGCTCCACTACTATTGACCCTACCACCTACTTGTGCAAGCTTATAGTTCTTGATGGGATTTCATGTGGTAATAATATGATATATTTGACCTACAAATTTCTAATGTTGAGTTATGGAGAGATTTTAACCTAAAAGAGAAATAATGGGTGTTGGAGAATAAGTGACCTATATAACATTTAAATATATGTAAGATGATTATATGACTTGGTTATACTTCAGTTTATGATGTCACTACCAGAAAAGTGAGCTTCAACAACGCACCTGTAGCAATGAAATGTTTCATCCATAACATATAGCGACAACATGTCGTCTCTATATACCATTTTTTTTACGTTAAATGGACTTTAAGCAACGACTTTTTGAAACCCTTGTTTCTTGTGGTGTGTAAATTGATGATCGGAGAAAATGAACGTATTGAGATATGATGTTAATTACTTGAGACTATGAGGTGATAATTATTGTATTATATCATATGAGATGTTGCTTAATTTTAATTATGCATATGATCATATATGAGAATTTTGTCTAAATCCTTATGCATGAGGATTTGGAAACAACTTGGGTTTTGGTATCGTGTAGGCCAAACTTTAGGCTTCTAGAAAATATACATTAAAGGATATCGATGTCCTTATGGTGGAACTCATCTATATTGGATAAACACTAAGGTTTAATAAACCCTTGAGGTGTAACTCGTTGGAGTAAGCACTAAAGGTATGCGAGGGTTTGAGGTGATGTTATAATGGTACGTGCACTAAAACCAAGAACATGAAGCGTACTCCCAATAACATCTTTAGGTGACTCCACTCACGTGTTCTCGTCACTTTGATGGAAACAGGTCTCCCCCGTAATTTCAAGAGTTGTCTTTCAGATATATGTCCAGGTGTGGAATGTGAAACTAGAATCTTGGTAATGTGTTACTAATGTGAATCGAGTAACATTTATATTAAACATGTTCATGTTTTACCGTGTATAAATGTTTTGTATGTGATCTCACTAGGCTTCTAGCCTAACACTTGTTGTGGTTTAAATGTTTTATAGGTCCCACTAGTGGCGGGACTGGAATGGGTTGACATGTCGACCTGTGCAACTAAGAGCACCTAAGGAGTCAGGCTTTTTGGGAACTTTTGTGAAGAGTGATATTTTTGGAAGACATAGTAACATCCATTTTAATCTAGTTATCAATAGTCTAGATTAAGTTGGTTGTCAATTTTATGTCTCGTCATATTTAATACTATTGTTTGTGAAAAATTCCCCATTATTGGGTTATAGTTGAGTTGGTAGTTCTAAGTTTTATGATTTTCGTTTTACGGAAATTACCTATTTTATTGTTTAAATTATAGGGTGTTACATGTTGGTATCAGGGCCCTAGTCTAAGTGAACTAGGTATGAATATGATATATCTAGACTAAAATTTAGACATTAAGCTATGAGTTGTGAGAACTGGGTAGGAACCTTAAGAAAAGGGAAAGTGTTGAGTCAACGGAAAATTCGTTAATTGAATGTTGTAATGTTGATAATGAGAATTCTTATGTATAATATGTTCATAATCTCACTTAGCTAGTGCTATTATGAATGTGTTGATATGTGAGCATGTTTGACTTTAGTGATATTGCAATGATTGATGAATGTAGTAGTACGTTAATAGCGTGTGTGTATATATGTATATATATATATGATCTCTCATCCTAATCCTCATGTATGACGGACTATTATGGTAAATATGCGAGGAAGATCCCGAACACGGGTGGATGGTCATGAGGCGACCGCATCCACGGCTGACCAAACGTAGAGAGTGAAGACAACCGTGGTTTCACTTATACCTAATCTGTTGGGTGGAGGGCTTGACACGTACCAAGGGTTAACTTGGCCACCACGACTCCAGGCATGCAAGAGGTTAATCCGTAAACTGGAATGTTAGCAGGTGTAATGCAAATGGTTGACGCTGCACTGGAGAAACAATAAGAGGTATTCATGAAAAATGCTAGAAGACAGGGACAATAGTCGCATGGGGCAGTAGTTGAGAACATTGTGGCGGTGTTGGATCAAATAATTGTATTCAAGATTAAAGGATTTAATTTGTATTTATTTGATAGTTAAAGTTCAGGGTTTAAGTTGTAATAAGTTAATAGTTTATTAGCTATTGGGCCCAAGCCCATTAGGCCTTAAAAGCCTAAGTATAAATAGTTTTGGTTAATTAGGTTTTAGAGGTGAACTCTCATTATTATTATTCATAAATATTGTTTAGAGAGAGAGGTAGCCGTAATTCTCTGTATTCAAGGGTATCAAGAACACACAAGGTTTAACTGTTTATTCAAGGGATTGGTATGTTATTCTGATCTTATATCTCTTGATCTTTATTGTGTTTTGTGATTGTTAATCAACTAGATTAAACTGGGATAACAAGTGGTATTAGAGCCAAAAGATTCAAATTTTTTTTTTGAAGTTACTATTCATCAAAAGTTATTGTTCATCGAAAGTTACTGTTCATTCGATTACTGTTCATCGAATTTTTTTTCTGTTCATCTGAGTTCATGAATTAATGTGTTTATTGGTTTAAAGTTGATCTGATTAGTTGAGGTTCATGCTTCTGAATGCTATCTGATTGATTAATTGCATTAAAAAGAATCAAGTTATTGAATTTATTGATTTTGTGTTTTCTGGGTTTGCATGAATATCGACACTGTGTTCTTTAAATTGAATGCATGAAAGTTGATTTTAATCTTTATTATTGATTGGGTTGTGTTCGATACATGTTTCTAAGTGCAATAGCCTGATTTTTTCATTTGATTTTGAGTTCGTGTTTGATTTCTGGGTTGATTTTCTGGGCTGCCTATCGACAATCTGGGTTGAATTAAGAACATATCGGTCGAACACTATACCGATCAAAGCACCATATAGGTCGAACTCGATACCGGTCATAGCACCTTATCGGTTGAACATAGATTATCGGTCCATATCATCTATCGGTCAAAGCCTATACCGGTTTATCACACTACCGGTTGAGTTCACCATATCGGTCTAATCCATTACCGGTCGAGACCTTTAAAAGTATACCGGTCGAATATAGTTTATCGGTCAAATAGAATACCGGTTGAATAGTTATATCAGTCCATACCTTTGTATCGGCCATTGTCAATATCGGTCAACTATATTCCCGGTCGAGCAAAGTACCGGTACAAGCAACTTACCGGTCGAACTCTATATACCGGTCTTAGTCGTTTACCGGTCGAGCATAATACCGGTTGTTACATCTTACCGGTCAAACAAGGTACCGGTCCAAGCAAGACCCCGGTCGACTCAATACCAGTCGAAGCACATACCCGGTCAGCATATCGGTCGATTTTTGCAAAATGTAATAGGGCATCTGAATGTCAAATTTTTTTCTCTAGGGACGCTGCCCCCATACCCCCGAAAGGGCGTTGCCCCTTGACCCCACCCGCTAAGTATGCGAAGGGGGACAAAAGTTTTGTGCTTAATCAAAATTTTCCTAATTTCACTCTTCAGTATTGTTTGTGCTTTATACTGATTGAAAGGACTGCATTTAATTATTTTTGGAAATTTATTTTTCTGAAAATTTTTTAGTGTGGTCTTTATTTTGATTCTAACGATCTCATCTAGTTGGCTGTCTTGTTACAGACAAGTTTAATTACTAACAAGTGGTACAACTAAGATGTCGAACCAACTTCTCTCGATGGGCTCTCAGTCCAAGCCTCCTGTCCTCATGGCTGATGAATATCAGCAATGGAAGAAGAGAATGATTCAGTTTCTGAATCACAAGAACAGAGCCTACATGGAATCCATCATCAATGGTCCAGTAAATCCAATGGTCAGAGTACAGGGTCAAGCAGAAACTGACACATCTCCAAAAATTCCTAATAGATATGTCCCTAAACCTTATCAGTACTTCTCTGAAAAGGAGAGAGATCAGTACAAGATAGATGAAGAAGCTCTCATTTATCTGACTATGGCAATTCCGAATGACATCTACAACCGTGTAGACAGTCGGAACTCTGCAAAAGAAGTCTGGGATGAACTATCAAGCCAGTTTGAAGGAAGTGAAGCCTCTATCGAAGCTAAGCAGAATCTGTGCATAAATGCATATGAGGGATTTCACGCAAAAGAAGGAGAAACACTGCTGGAGACCTACAACAGATATAATATTATTCTCAATGACTTGCGGAGGAATAACATCTCTAAGTCTGCTTCCCAGATAAATTATAAGTTCATCAAGAACTTAAATCCGGAATGGAAGAACTTTGCCATCAACCTTTACATGTCAAAGAACATGGCTCAGGAAAATGTCACTGATATCTTCTCTACTCTTTCTCAGCATGAGAATGAGGTGAGAACCATCAATCTTGAGTCCAATAAACTGAAGGATTTTGTGGCTCTCATAGCCGGCAAAGCTCATGTATCCTCTGCAAGGTCAAAGAGAAAGATGTCTAAAGCATTAGTTACCGAAGCTACCGACTCTGACTCTGTTTCAAGTGATGAAGAACTGGAGATTGATTCTGATCCAGATATTTAGAAATTCTCTGAGGACTTGGCTCTTATTACTCGAAGATTCAAGAAGACCTTTGGCAAGAAAAAGTTCTACTCAAAGACAAAGTATGAAGGGCACAAGAAAGAGAAGGCTGAACTGAGATACAAGCCAAGGCAAGGAAGGAGAGAGGAAAGACGAGAAGACAAGAAAGAAGACAGAGCTGATGAACCAGGAAGATGCTATAACTGTGGCAAATTTGGGCATTTCTCAAAAGACTGCAGATTCAAGAAGGTCAAGAATTCAGACTGTTATGCGCGTAAGTCACTTATTGCCAAAAAAGCTGAAGAAGGAAAGGTGCTTATGGCTGAAGAAGAAAACTGGCTGTTCCAAAGTTCTGATGACGAGGAGCAGGCACACTTCACCCAAGTTTCCTACATGGCAAAGCTGGACGGGGACGATGAAGATTCTGAAGCGTATTCTGAAGATGCAAACTCTGAGGTAAGTGATAATTCTGAACTGATTGAATCTCTTATGGCCCAAATACATAGCATGAAAAATGAATTTGCTTTATTGAAAGGCAAACTTAGCTCCACACAGCAATCAGTGTTGAGTTTTCGTGATGAAGACGCTTTGCTGAAAGTTGTTGTGGAAGAAAAAGAAAAAGAAAAAGACGGTTTAAAAGCTGAAAAGGATTCGTTGAAAAGCAAAATATCTGATTTAGAAAAGGATCTAGTGAATCTTAATGCTGAAAAAGGTGAGTTCAAAATAAAATTTGAAGTTTGTTATAAAGAAAGAAATGAAGTTTTCATCAAAATCAAGCAACTGGAGGATATTAATATGAAACGAGGTCAGGCTGAGCAAACATTAAATCTGTTGACCAATAAACTCCAAGACGAAAGGTTTTATAAACTTAAACCTGGTTTGGGTGTGCCAATTAATGATGTTTTGAAAAATGCACCGGAGCATTTATATAACTTTGACAAATTTGGCTCCGCAATCAGACCCATTCCAAACATTCATGCAACTTTTGTTGAAGCCAGTGCTTCTAAACCTTTTACTGAGACCAAAGGTCGAGAAGAAATGGGAGAAAACAAGTCTTGTCACACTGATTCTCAAAATGCTTTTAAATCAGTTGGTTTTAAATACAATGATTTGAACAAAAGCTATGCGACTCGAAAGATTGAATTTACCGAGTTTGAATTATTGTTTACCACTTCTACTAAAGAATCAGTCAGCAATGATACCGTTCCATCTGAGACTGAATGCAAAAACGATAAGTATGAATCGGATGTTGATCCATCTACTATACCATCAGTCTCAAATCCCATTACTCCTAAACCTTTACTTGTTGAAGAGGTTGAAGAAGAAACTGTAAACACGAATGGATCTTGTTTGAAAAATGATAAGACGGAGTTTATTGAGTCCATGACAGAAGAATTATTTTCTGAAATGATGAATGCTTCAGACTCTGATCCTGTTTCTATTTCAAAGGAGTCGAATTCTGTGAGTGATCATACATCTGAATTGATGAAGCAAATTGATCTGCTGCAACAATCTCTTGATGAGGTTGAAGATGAAAACTTTGATCTCAAGTTTAAACTTGAAAAATATTTGAAAGAAAATCAAGTGCTTTGCACAGAAATCAATGATTTGAAAATTACTCTGTTTAAAACTGCTTCAAATGATAAACAGATGTTCAATGATCCAAGCTGGAAGGTAAGAACAAATCCAGAATTTGATGCTCCTACAAAAGCTTCAGTTGTTTACTTTGATTGTCCTGAATATCTACCGAGTATTTTTGAAAAGGGCAAGACTTCAAATAGCACTAGAAAAGAACCACCTTCTAAGTTAGAGACTAACAAGGTTCCTATTTCTGTTTAAGATATAAAAGGAAATGGAGTTGGGAGAAGTAAGAAGAATAAAGATAGTAGTTTGAATAAGAATGATAGGTTATCTAGTGAAACTTTTGCTTTAAATAGTTGTACTACAGACAGTGTTATTTTGAAAAATAATTCTTTTGATAAACATGAATGTAAGGTTTGTTCCGATAAATCTAAGTTTATGAATTTTTGTCGAAAGAATCTATATTGCAAACACTGTTGGGATAACTCATTCAAATACTACTCCCGTCCAAAGTCCAAACAGGATAAAAGAAAATCTAAACTGAACCTTAAGTCCACTTCTAATTCTAATTCTTCCGCACAACCCAAAGTGTATCGAGCTAAGGTTGCCAATCCTAAGTCTAAAAAATTACTTTCAGGAATTAAATGTTAAAACAGTTTGGAAATGGGTTCCAAAACCCAGATATGAATGGAGAGTGAAAGTTAAACCTGCTGATATTCTTGAATTGCTTAAAGCTAACAGCGAAGGACCCATTATGATATGGGTACCTAAGCAAAACTAATTATTTTTGTGCAGGCCTGTCGACTGTGGGTGATAGATTCCGGATGTTCACGCCACATGACAGGATTCAAGCACCTCTTGCATAACTATGTAGAGGAGCCTGCCGGCGCAGTTCGTTTTTCAAACTCTGAAGTGGAAGGAAAGGTCAAAGGATATGGCATGCTTGACAATGGAGTTGTGAAAATTCAAAGAGTGCTATATGTAGAGGGACTTGATCATAACTTGTTCAGCACCAGTCACTTCTGTGACATGAAATATCAAGTCCGCTTCACAACAACTCATTGCTATCTAGAGGATCTAGATGGTTACGAAGTCTTCAAAGCTGAGCGCCATGGAAATCTATACTATGTAGATTTTCAAACACTGTCTGCCACACGTCCAGTATGCCTACTCGCTAAAGCTTCTAAAGCACAATCGTGGACGTGGCATCGTCGGTTGTCTCATCAGAATTTTCGATCCATAGCAAAGCTACAGAGACAAGGTCTGGTCAAAGGTCTACCAGAAATGAGGTTCGAAAAAGACTCACTATGTTCTGCATGTGAGTTGGGCGAAATGAAGCGTAGCTCATTCAAGTCCAAATCTGAATCATCGACCTCATCTGCACTGGAACTTCTTCATATAGACCTTTGTGGCTCAATGCGAACAGCGTCTATCAACGACATGAAGTATGTTTTAGTAATGATAGATGACTATTCAAGGTATACATGGCTCGAGTTTCTTCGAAACAAGTCCAATGCGCCAGAGTTGATTATTGCTTTTATCAAGCGCATTCAAGTTCGTCTTCAATTGCCAGTCATAACTATTCACAGCGATAACGGCACGGAGTTCAAGAATGCCACTTTACAGGGTTATCTTACGTCTGTAGGCATTTCACATAACTTTTTCGCAGCCTACACTCCGCAGCAAAACGACATTGTCGAACGGAAGAACCGCACACTTGTTGAAGATGCTCGTACTATGCTTGCATATTCCGATCTACCCATGTGCCTTTGGGCCGAGGCAATCGCGACAGCATGCTTTACACAGAATCGTACCATCGTGGTCAAGAGGTTTAACAGAACATCATATGAGTTGATCAACAGTCGTAAACCTAACATCAAATTCCTTCGTGTTTTTGGTTGCAGGTGTTACATTCTGCGAGAACGTCAAGGATTATCAAAGTTTGATAAGAAAGCGGATGAAGGATATCTCGTTGGATACTCTCTGACATCCAAAGCTTATCGAATTTACATTATTCGAACTAAGACGGTTGTTGAAAGCATGAATATCTCCTTTGATGAGAATTCTACAAGGACTTCTGGACACAACAGTTCAGAACTCGGTCTTAAGGACAAAGCTTCTATTCACTCCAGAATAGAACCAGCATCTAAAGGATCTACTTCTTCGAACTCTAACTCTACTTCATCTGAGTTAGATTTATTGTTTATTGATGCCTTCGATGACATTTGTGCAGATTTTGATAAAGGCATATCAACATCAATAACAAGCTCGGAGGTCCCCACCATTTCTGACGACATGTCTGGACCATCCGAAGATGTCACTGATACATCATCTCCATCAGGTACAACTAAACTGTTAGTTTCTGAATATGTTAATGCTGAATCTGTCTCTGCAGATAGTTCTTCTGGAAAAGAAGTCACGAGTACTTCAACCGCTAGTCCCGAAACCTCCGTGTCAGAAACTCCAGTACAAGATGTCCCGAGTACATCTATGGAGCTACCTGCTGTGGAAGATGAAAACAATGTGTCCAATACGCAATAAACAGTTGAATCCTTACCAAGCACACATCGTTGGACTAAGGATCATCCCCTGGACAACGTGATAGGTGACGTACAAACCGGTGTCACGACAAGATCTGCATCTGCCAACTTCTGCATGTTTTCAAGCTTCCTTAGTTTCTTAGAGCCATAGAAAGCGTCTGAATCTCTACGTGATACCTTCTGGATTTCTGCTATGCAAGACGAGCTTCTACAATTCGAAAGGAACAAGGTATGGCGCTTGATCCCACTACCTAAAGGAAAATCTGTTATAGAAACAAAGTGGGTTTTTAGAAACAAGAAAGACGAAGTCGGAGTAGTTGTGAGAAACAAAGCTCATTTGGTCGCCAAAGGGTATTGTCAACAAGAGGGCATTGACTATGACGAAACATTCGCCCCGGTTGCAAGGATCGAAGCCATCAGAATCTTCCTAGCCTATGCAGCGCAGAAAAACTTTACAGTCTATCAAATGGATGTAAAGTCAGCTTTCCTGAACGGAGTTCTGCATGAGGAGGTCTACGTGGCTCAACTTGAAGGTTTCGTTGATCCTCATCACCCTGATCATGTCTATGTTTTAGACAAAGCGCTTTATGGTCTTAAACAAGCACCGCGAGCCTGGTATGAAACTCTCACTAAATTTCTACTTGCTTCTGGTTTCAAGAAAGGTACAGTTGATACAACCTTATTTCTTAAAAGGCAAGGTGAGGACTTGATTCTCATTCAGATTTATGTTGACGACATAATATTTGGGTCGACAAATCAGAAATTTTGTAAGAACTTTTCAAAGATAATGGAAACAAAGTTTGAAATGTCGATGATGGGTGAATTGAATTTTTTTCTTGGTTTACAAGTAAAGCAATTACCTGACGACATATTTATAAATCGAGCTAAATACATAAAGGATATTTTGAAAAAGTTCAATATGTCAGATAGCTCAGTCATGAAAACACCAATGGCTACTGGTACACTCTTAGACGCAGATTCCTCCGGGAAACCTGTTGATCAAAAGGTATATCGTAGCATGATTGGTTCTTTACTTTATCTAACTGTAAGTCGCCCAAATATAATGTATGCCACATGTTTTTGTGCGAGATATCGGTCTAATCCTAAAGAGTCGCACTTAACTACTGTTAAGCGAATCCTTAGATATCTCAAAGGCTCTCCTAATCTAGGCCTTTGGTATCCAAAGGATTCCCGTTTTGATCTAACTTCCTTTACAGATGCTGATCATGCAGGATGTAAGCTAGACCGGAAAAGCACCTCTGGATCATGTCAATTTATAGGTGACAAACTTGTGAGTTGGACCTCAAAGAAACAAAACTGTGTTTCAACATCCACTGTCGAGGCTGAATATGTAGCTGCTGCTAGCTGCTGTTCTCAAGTCCTCTGGATGAAAACGTAGTTAAGGGACTTTGGATACAACTACAAGCGTGTTCCTATTTATTGTGATTCCAAGAGCGCAAATGCGATAACTACTAACCCGATACAACATTCGAAGACTAAGCATATCGATGCACGCTATCACTTCATCAAGGATCATGTAGAAAAAGGTGACATTGAAATGCACTTTGTTCAAACTGACTTCCAGTTAGCTGATCTTTTCACCAAGCCATTAGATGAAAAGCAATTCCATTTTCTAATCAGCAAACTTGGTATGTTGAACATGTCTTAGACCTTACTCATGATTCAAGGGGGAGTATTCTAAATCTTGATCTTGTTGCTAACAAGAGAGGAATCATTTTCACAAATGATTACCATTTTTCTTTTATTTATGCAGGTTTGTTCAAGTGACTATGGCTTCTAATCACATCGGATTAGAACTGTTGGTCCCGAAGGTGCTTAACAAGTTTGTAGAAGGGGGGGGGTTGAATACAAACACAGAAATTAAAGTTTAATAAATTGTTTATTGATAAATCAAAATACAATTTACAAGTTTGTTGCGGAATAAGATTAAGACAGACTCAATCTAAACAAACTTAAGAAACACTAAGATGGTTGCACAAGAAATTCAGAGAATGGGGGATTTTTAGAGAGATAGAAAACAAGGGTTTCTATTTTGGAGTTCAAAGGATTGAGCACTCCTTCAGATGAAGGAGTGAGCTTCCTATTTATACCCTATGCATTAAATGCATGGCAGGGTACTTTACACGTGGCATTCATAGATTGGCTTTGGTAGTCTCACTTTTGGAGACATGCTTTTGGCCACTTTATGAACAGTGTAGTTGACAGAGTTGGTGTACGATTTGTGGCAGGGACTTGTCCGTTCTGACACATCGTACTGGTTGTGCAAGGTAAGACAAAAGAAAACTTGAGGCATAAGCTTTGTGATCGTTGATCGCTGAGTATCTCTTCTTCCAGAGATAAAGTTCAGCTATCGCTGAAGCTTTTCCTCAGGCTTCTTCGCGTAAGTAGATTTGTCTGGTCTTCGCTGATATCCGCATCAGGTCACTAGTAGACTTATCTATTGTTCAGTGGCTTCGTCTTCGATTCAGCTATGAACTATGTTGACGCGAGACTTGTCTTCAGGGATTACGTTAACTGTGTTACATAGGAAACGATCAGTGATGACTGAACAGACTCAGTTTGATCGCTGAAAGTGAAACACTAATACATATTAAATGTTTACAGAAAGGTCATCAGCGATAACTGAACAGACTCAGTCTGATCGCTGATGATGAAACACTAATACATATAATAACGTAATTTTCACTAAGTATAAAAGAGGGTCGTTATCAAATCACTGAGAGAGTTTGGATCAACAATCTCCCCCTATTTGATAATGACAAAGTAACAAAAGAAAATTACTTTTTAATTCAAAATATAGGAATAAAAAGGACTCATAGAATGCATGTCCCAATTACTATTTTGAGGGATCTTTTACAGTACTGATAGGGTTAAGTACATCACTGCAATTTTCATTTAATTCAGGGATTGAATTACAAGATATGAAAATCATAAGTACAAGTGACTAACTAACTACTGTAAGTATAACTAACAGATTTCAGATAAGAAAACTAATCTATCAGCTATAAGAAGATTTGGGAGGATTGATCATATACTCAGGTATTTCTTCTCCTTTCTGTCTTCGTTCCAAAGATTCTTGACTGATAATTTCTTTAATTTTTTCAGCAGCAGGGAAGAAGTCACACCATAAGCATAAGAGATCCTTGAGATGATTCAGAGGACAGATAGGAATCTCAGAGATTCTTTGAAATCTGAGTTCCTCATCATCATCTCTGAAGAATATTCCATAAGGCTTGTCGATTACTTGACCAGCTTGGAAGGGACCACCAGGAGGCAGAGATAAGTCCAGAACTGAAAGATCAGGAGGAGGACCAAACAGTGCATCTCTTGAAAATTTGATAGAAGTTTCATTCCTGATGATGGCGACATCTTCAGAGGAGGAGGACCCAATTTTTCTCTTGAGTTTCAAAGATTTGGGAGGAAGAGGAGATGGCAGCTTTAGTACAGAAACGACTCTATTTATGAGGGCTTCAAGGAGTCCTTCAACGTAGCCTCTGTATGTAGATTTGGATTTCTTCAGCGCATCCCAGAACTCTAACCATTCCGTAAATCCGAAGCTTTCAAGTTTTGATACGTACATTGCTTTTTGGGTTCCATCCTCTCTGGTAATCTCCATGGTCACTGAGAGTTGATCTTTCTTCTTGCGACCAGAGATAGTCACGGCTGATATTGGAAGAAGATCAGAACGATAATCCATCTTTTGTTTGCACCATTCGATAGACTTATCGTTGATCTCTTGTTCTTTGAAGCGTTCCTCTTCAATTTCTTTCAGTAGTGCTGCTTGAACTTCCACAGGTTTGCTTTTCAGCTTTTTGTCCTTAACTTGAGAGGATTGAATCTTTAAAGCGAGTTGGGCATCTCGTTTGCATTCAGCGATCAGCTTCTCAGCTTTGGCAGATTCTTCTCTTTCAGCGTCAGTGAGGAAGTCGAGCTCTGTGGATATTTGAAGAGGGATTTTCAGCCGTTGACTTTCTAGTTGAGCGATCATTTCAACTCTTTTCTTCACCACTTCCTCTGACCAATGAGATGGTCGAGAGGGCCTTCCTGGATGGATCAGGGAATCTTCTTCTTCTTCTTCATCAATCTCAGCGATAGAGATTGGGATTATTTCTTCAGCGATAGTCGCTGGTATTATTTGTAGTTCAGAACCCTTAAGCAGGGGTGAGAACTGTCTGGTTAGAAAAAGAAGGAAAGAAGGGATAAGTGTATTTTTAGAACGAGAGAGATAAAGGCTAGAAAGACATAGGGGTTTGGAAAGAGTAGAAAAGTGGTACAATTGAAAGACATACCTGAGAAGGATGCTCCCCCTCAGATTGTGATCCAGTCCTCAAGCATTCTTCAGCGATTGGTTGCTTGTCTTTGCTTTGCGAAGGAACACTTGAAGATGTATCACCTCTCACCCCTGTTTTGACAACCTCTTGCGAAGTTGTCCCTGATACGACGTTCGGCTTAGAGAACCACATAGATTGGTCTTCATCGTCGTCGTCGTCATCGGAGGGCTGATCCTTTTCTTGATCATCAAGATCTAGATCATCTTCCTCTTCATCGTCTTCTTCCTCATCCTCTTCAAAGAGAATGGAGTGAATCGATGAGGATTCTTTTGCCTTCTCCCCCTCAGATTGAGAGGGAGGTTCCTTAGCTTCCCCAGCAGCAATAGAGGTTTCTACAGTTTTCTCCCCCACTTTGTCATTATCAGCGGTAGGGGATTGTTCAGCTGCTGGAGTAGCTGTTGAAGCTTTTAGCACTTGAACGTCAGCCTCCAGACGCTTAACTCGGTCTTCAACCGCAGGTATGTCGCATGTGGCATCATGAATGAATTCCACAGCGATGTTGAGGTTGGTACGATCATCTTCAGTGAAGGAGGGA
This sequence comes from Arctium minus, assembly GCA_954870635.1. NCBI lineage: Eukaryota > Viridiplantae > Streptophyta > Magnoliopsida > Asterales > Asteraceae > Arctium > Arctium minus. The sequence goes on along the minus strand of OX941080.1, from coordinate 34,591,373 downwards.
GGCAGCGCTGGAGCTGGTTCATTCACTTTCTGTAGAACTTGCTGAAGAAGGGACGTGCAGAGGTCAACCTTGGAAGAGAGACCCTGAACTTCAGCTGTAAGAGACTCAAATCGTCCTTGAAAGAGTCGAGAGGACTCTCTGAGTTGGACGACTTGTTCTTCAAGAGCTGAAAGTTGAGAGTTCTCAGCTTTAGATGAGCAAGTGGCGGTCAACTTCTTCAGCTCCTCACCAGCCTGATTGACGGCGTTGGTGGTTTCATTGATGGTGTTGGTGAGAGCATCCACCTTTTCTCCTAGACTGTTGACATGCGTGTCAACAGTCGCCAAGCTAGGACCTGAAAATAATGTTAGTTCAGATATGGGCTTATTTGGAGAGGGGGGGAGAGAAGTGTTTAGGAGTATAGGTGTACCTGACGTATCAAACATTTTGTAGAACTGCATAGATTCCTCAAAAGTTTGATGCTCAGGTCCTATAGGGAAAGAAGAGGTGGCAGGTTCAGAGACCAAATGAGGAGAGAAGGGAAGAGTTTTGGGGATAGAAGTAGGGATGGGGTTAATCTCAGGGAATGAGATAGTAGGTGGGGTTACTGATGATGTGACAGCGAGTGAGATCGCTGACACGGCAGTATGAGTGACTGCTGAAGTTGTGGAGGAAAGACCCACAAAAGCATCTAAGGTAGCTTGTTGAGAAGCTCCCTCAGGTATAGTACTAGAAGGTGTACTTTCCTTAGTCTTTTTGGCCTTTTTGGAAGGACCAATTGGACTAGCTGATGGTCTTTTAGAAGTAGTGGTAGCGACAGGGATAGCAGACGAAGGAACCGTCTGCGTGGTCGCTGAAGATGAAGAAGAATGGAGAGAGAGACGAGAGCGAAGGAGAGAGATACTTACCTCGTCGGCGAGTGGCTTGACCTCCAGTGATCGTTGACCAACCCTGGCAAAGGTGCCATCATCTTTGGTAGGATAGGTGTTGGGATAGAGGAACTTGATGTACGTACATATGAAACGTACGTACGAGATCTTGGGATCTCGTTCAGGCTTCTCTAATCTCGACCTCAGATCTTCAAAGATGGCTGTGGCGTAGTCAAAGTTTTGACCAGCGATAACGGAGTATGCCATCTGCAGTTGTGTTTTGCTGGCTTGATCCAGCGAACCACTCTTCCCACTCATGCACTGAATTATGTGCGAGAAGATAAAGTTCAGTTGTGATGGCATCTGAGCTTTAAGAATCTTGGTGAGCTTCTTGTTAGGAATAGACGATCTTGGTTTGTTTTCCCAACAATAGCCCATTGCGTCCAGGAAGAATATCAGCTCATCATCAGTGGGGAGTGCGTCGAATCCACTCTTTGGTTTGTCAGGGAATCTTAAAGATTTCCTGAGGCTAAGAGCGGTCATGCTCCCTGGCCCTAATTCCGTGCTGAACGAGATAGCAGGGACTCGTTCGCCTTTCCTGTTGGTAAGTTCAGTTGCATCAGCAGTGAACCAGAACTGCTGAAGTAGAGTCTTGGAGGGCTTAGGATCCACAGTGATCGCGTAAGCTATGCATGACTGCTTGAGGAAATTAGCAGCTTCCACCAGATGTGGGTATTTGTCAGCTTTGAAGTCGAGTCTGGCCAAATGATTACATTTAGTAATCTCAACTTCAGTGAGAGCGAATCGTACATGCTTGGAAGCAACGATTGAAGACTGTGTCATTTCTGTTATGGAAAGAGGCATAATAGAAGAAATGATTTAGATTAAAAATAATATGATTACCAGTTTCCATAGAAGAAGGGAAACTGGAAAATTATCAAGTTATTTTTAAGAGAAAAAAAATAGTGTTCTGGGTAGAAAGAATGAAGAACACTTTAAAACCAAAAGGTTTTTATTTAAAAACATAAAATCAGAAGGAATGATCTTTAGTTTTAAAAAAACGTTTTATAAAATCCATAGAAAGCGAGTAGGATTTTAAAAGAATAAAAAGCATATGAACAAAGCATATAAACATGAAATAAACCTGTGTATCTTGAAGAAAAAGAGTTGCAGATTCAATATTCTGGGTTTACTTGCTTGAGTGTTCTTGAGAGAATGTTTCTTGCTTTGAAAGTTTTGAAAGCGTAAACCGTATAAAGGAGAGAAGAATTCCTTTTATACGAAGAGAGAGAAGAGAGATAAGAGAGAGAATGAAGCGGGAAAAGAAATCATCATGACATTGACACGTTCCACGAAGTTGATTGGATAGGAGGGCAACGGACGAACGTGTCAGAAAAGGCATGTCGTGGATTGTCGGTTCAAATGACGTCATAGAGGAGAGAGACTGTTCATTTGTCCGTTCAAATGATCACTGAAGAAAAGTCAGTGATAGATTTTCCTTTTTAAAAGTATCCCTGATTGTAAAGATAGGGATTGATTTTCCTTTTAAAAGATCACTGATTGGAAATATCAGTGATTAATGTATTTTTCAAAAAAAAAGCTTTTAATCATTTGAAGAAAGTTCAGTGATTAAAGTTTATATTTTGAAGAAAAACATCTTTGAGAGAGAGAGAACATACCTGAGAGTCAGAATGTTTATCAGAGAGAATGATGAGGGGAACTTTTGATTACTGACACAATACATGAACGCTGAAGAATTATTCTTCGAGGTTCAGCATTCCAAGCTCACTGATGAGAAAGTTGAACCTTGTCTCATCAAGAGGTTTGGTGAAAATATCAGCAAGCTGAAAGTCAGTAGGGATAAAGTGAAGTTCAATATCACCATTCATCACATGATCTCTGATAAAATGATATCTGATCTCTATGTGTTTTGTCTTTGAATGTAGCACTGGATTATTTGCTATAGCGATAGCACTAGTGCTGTCGCAATAGATAGGAATCTTTGACAGCTGAAGGTCATAATCGAATAGTTGATTTCTCATCCATAGGATTTGTGAACAACAGCTTCCAGCGGCTACGTATTCAGCTTCAGCTGTGGAAGTGGACACAGAATTTTGCTTCTTGCTTGTCCAGCTTACTAGCTTTCCTCCCAAGAGTTGACATCCACCAGTGGTACTTTTTCTGTCAAGTTTACAGCCTGCAAAATCACTATCAGAATAACCAGTTAGATCGAACCCTGAGTCTTTGGGATACCAAAGACCGAGGTTAGGAGTTCCTTTCAGATATCTGAAAATTCGCTTTACAGCGATCAGATGGGATTCCTTGGGTTCAGATTGATAGCGTGCACATAAACAAGTAGAGTACATGATGTCAGGTCGGCTTGCTGTAAGATACAACAATGAGCCTATCATTCCTCTATAGGCAGTGACATTAACAGGTTTTCCAGATGGATCCTTGTTAAGTGTCAGTGGTGGTGCCATAGGAGTTTTCATCGCTGAAGTTTGTGTTAAATCAAACTTCTTCAGCATGTCTTTAACATACTTACCTTGGCAGATAAAAGTACCTTTGTCAGATTGTTTAATCTGAAGACCAAGAAAATATGTCAGCTCACCCATCATACTCATTTTATATTCTTTCTTCATTCTTTCAGCGAAGCGAGTACATAGAGATGGGTTAGTAGAACCAAATATTATGTCATCGACATATATTTGTACAAGAATTATATGACCTTTTATCTTCCTGAAAAATAACGTATTATCAATCTTGCCACGTTCAAAATTTTCAGAGATAAGAAAAGATGAGAGAGTGTCATACCAAGCACGAGGGGCTTGTTTTAAACCATAGAGAGCCTTATCCAATTTATAAACATAATTTGGATGCTTAGGGTCATAGAACCCTGGTGGTTGTTCTACATAAACTTCTTCATTCAGTTTTCCATTCAGAAAAGCTGATTTTACGTCCATTTGATAAACGATGAAGTCTTTATAGACTGCATAAGCTAAGAATAGTCGAATTGCTTCGAGCCTGGCCACAGGGGCAAAGGTTTCATCATAGTCTATGCCTTCCTCTTGTCTGTATCCCTGAGCAACAAGTCGAGCCTTGTTGCGGGTTACAGTTCCATGTTCATCTAACTTGTTTCTAAACACCCATTTGGTGCCTATTACAGTTTTATCAGATGGTCTAGGAACGAGATTCCAAACTTTGTTTCGAGAGAATTCAGTCAGCTCTTCTTGCATAGCGCTGACCCAGTTTGGATCTCTGAGGGCATCATCAGTCTTCTTTGGTTCAATTAAGGAGAGAAAGTTTACAAAGAGACAGATATTACCTGAGCTTCGTCGTGTCTGAATACCTGCATCTGGATTACCAAGAATTTGATCTATGGGGTGATCTCTGGTCCATCGCTGAGCAGGAGCAAGATTGCTTATTTCAGCGATAGGATCAACAATAGGAGCAGTCACTGATGAAGATGCTTGAGGTTCATCAGCTAGTAATTGTTGAACATTAGATACACCAATACTTTCAGAAGGGTTTTCAGACGTAGATGGATTTGATGGTAGAAGTGTGTTTAGAGGTTCAGCTGAAATCCATGAGTTGGATTCAGCGGTGGGAGGTATGATACTTGGTTCTTCATCAGCAGCTGGAGTTTCAGTGTGCTGTTGGTTTGAGAAGAAAGGTTCAGTTCCTTTATAGTGAGAGATCATCCAAGTATTCAGTTCTTCATTGTCAGCGATTGGTTTAGAGTTCGCTGAGCGCGTTTCATCAAACGTGACATGAATGGTTTCTTCTACGGTTTGTCTTCTTTTGTTGAAAACTCTGTAGGCTTTTGAGATGGAGGAATATCCTAAAAATATTCCATCATCGGCTTTTGGGTCGAACTTTCCAAGTTGATCTTTGTTGTTTAAGATAAAGCACTGACAACCAAAGATATGAAGAAAACTGATAGAAGGCTTCCTTCCAAGAAAGAGTTCATAAGCTGTCTTCCCAAATCGCTTTATTATCAGCGATCTGTTTTGAGTAAAACATGCAGTGTTTACAGCTTCTGCCCAAAATTGAGTAGGGAGGTGAGAATCGCTGAGCATTGATCTAGCAGCTTCTATGATCGTTCTGTTTCTTCTTTCAGCGACTCCATTTTGCTGAGGTGTTCTTACTGAAGAGAAGTTGTGAGAGATTCCCTTGTTCTCAAAGAAATTGTTCAGGGAACTATTTTTGAATTCAGTTCCATGATCACTCCTTATTGATCGAACAGTAAGATTATTCAGCACTTCCATCTTTTTGACAAAAGATATTAGTTCTTCTGGAGTATCATTCTTGCAGCGAAGAAAAATAACCCAGGTGTAGCGAGAATATTCATCTACAATGACAAGCGTATATTTCTTTCCAGCTATTGATTGGATATTGACAGGGCCAAATAGATCCATATGCAAGAGCTGAAGAGGACTTGTTACTGAGGAAACTTGTTTCGACTTGAAACTAGCTCTTGTTTGTTTTCCTTTTTCACATGCTGAGCAGAGAGATTCTTTAGCATATGAGTGCTGAGGAAGACCAGAAACCAGTTCCTTAGATGAGAGAGAATTCAGGGTTTTGAAGTTTAGATGAGAGAGCCTTTTATGCCATAGCCAGTTGACATCAGAAGAGGCCTTAGAGAGAAAACATAAGTTATCAGTGATAGTAGAGTCCATATCTATTACATAGACATTTTCTCTTCTATAACCACTGAGAGCAAGTTTTCCTTTTTCATCTACCACTGAACATGCTTTCTTAGAAAAGCGAACTTCGTAGTCTTTGTCACATAGCTGACTGATGCTTAGAAGATTGTGCTTCAGTCCATCTACATAAGCGACTCTTCGAAAGGTAGTTGTCCCATTGCTGAGGACACCAAACCCACGGGTAAATCCTTTTCCATTTCCACCAAAGGTCACAGAGGGACCTTTCTCTTCCTTGTATTCAGTGAGCAGGTCTCTTTGTCCTGTCATATGACGAGAACATCCGCTATCGAGATACCAGATGCCCTTTGATCCCTGCATACATAAGGAAGATTAAGCTTTGTTTGGTACCCACTTTTCAATGGGTCCTTCAGAGTTAGTGGATAAGGAAGATTCAGTTTCAGTGGTAATCTTCACTTTGGTTAATTTCTTAACCTTAGTGGTATTTTTCTTCACTTTGGCTGTTTTATCAGCTTCGGTGGTATTTGGACACTTGCTCGCAATATGGTCAGTGAATCCACAGTGATAACATTTTCTATATCTGATGGTGGATTTATAACCAAAAGGTTTTGAAAACTTAAGATGAGCAGGTCCAGCTCCAAGAATGCCTTTAGCACGAGATCTGGGAGGAATTTTTATTTCTTCAGATTTCACGGGCTTTAGATCAACCTTCAGCTTTGGAGGACAGATATCAAAGATTTCTGTCACTGAGCTAAAAGGTTTATCCACTGAAGGTTTGGAAGGAACTTTCAGTTTGGTTTTCTTGGAAGCCTTCTGAGGAGGGAGAATAGACTTTCCTTTATCTGCAGGCTTAGATCTTGCAGATATCTCCTCAGGGATGGAATTAGAAGAAGAACAGGGATAGAATTGATTATAAGAAGTGTCAAAGAAAGATGTGACAAAAGTTCCAAACTTAAGCGAGGAACTTTCTTCTTTAGGATCATCCTGTGGTGTCCAAAAACCAAGACCAGTTTTATCACTTTCAGGAGTTTGAGCATTTATTATCTCAGAGATCTTTGTTGATGATTTGCACCATTTTTCAACATGAGCCTTTTCTGCTTTTAGAGCAGCGATGGCTTGTTCGCGTTCAATGCTGATGATTTCATTTATAATGACTTGATCTTTTAGCTTTTCTTCTAAAAGATTTAGTTCACTGATCTTTTCATGACATTTCTCTAGCTCTTGTGTTAAATAAACATTTTTATTTTCAGCTTGAGTTTTGTCGTTTAGAGCATTATAAAGGTCAATCGTCAGCACATCAACAGCGCGACTTCTCTCAGATTCAGGCAGAGAGGGATTTGTAGAGATGGATACCTGAGATGATATGTAGCTCATAGAAGGTTCAGATGGTTCTTCTACTTCTTCTTTAATCTCAGCCATGAGGCAAAGATTAGCGACTTCTTCTTCATCAGAAGATGATTCTTCTGATTCAGCCCAGTCATGTTCTTCAGCGATGAGACCTTTACCTTTTTGCTGATAGCTTTTCAGCTTTTGATATTTGTTTTTCAGCTTATGGTATTTGTCATCACTGGATCTTCTTGAGGTAGAAGGTTTGAAGACCTTTTTAGACCTGCACTCACTAGCAAAATGTCCAATTTTTTCGCAGTTATAGCAAGTGGCTGTAGCCTTATCAACCGGAGTTGATTTTGGCTTTTCAGTAAGAGAGAGAGGTTTACTTCTTCGGAAGTTACTCTTTCTTGCAAATCTCTTAAAAGAGTTTGTCAAGAGTGCTAAGGACTCATTAAACTCTGAAAGATCAGGGTCTGATAAATCCTCAGATTCAGAATCTAACTCAGTGATGGTTAGAGTAGATCGCTGGGATGGAATTATCTCTGATGAGACTAAAGCAACAGCAGTGCTTTTGGAGTCTTTAGAATCTTTTACAAGATTCTTCTTCAGGAGATTAGATTGCTCATAGTTGAGCAATATTCCATACAGAGTGCTTAGAGAGAGAGTATGTAAGTCCTTTGTCAGCTTAAGACATATTGAATAACTATCCCAGCTTTCAGGAAGACTTTCCAAGAATTTTGTTAGGACCTCAGAATTAGAATAGGTCCTTCCAACAGTTCTTAGGTCAATGATCAGGCAGTTAAACCGCTGATGAATGTCAGAAAGAGATTCATTCTTACCAGCGATAAAACTTTCATACTGTCTTACCAAGTTAATCTTTCGGGTCTCTTGGATTTCAGTGGTGCCCTCATATTGAACACATATGGTTTCCCACATTTCTTTAGAAGTTTTTAGATGCATGATGGAATGGAAAACTTCATCAGGCAGAGCCATTGATATAATGGTCTTTGCTCTTGCATCTATGCCTACCTTCTTTTTATCTTCATCACTCCACTGTCTTATTTCCTTAACGACATATCGTTCAGGGACAGCTTCAGTGGTGGCAGTAGCAGGAACCGCAGCTATAATTCTAACAGGTTCATAGGGTCCGTTTTCTATATATTCAGGTATAGTAGGATCCGCACCTTCAAGAAATACCATCATTCGATTTTTCCATAGAGAAAAGTTATCTCTGCTAAATCGAGGAGGTTTAGAAAGTGAACCATTATCATAGTAGTTTGTGTTTGTGTTTAGTGCCATTTTAGAATAGCAAGGAAGAGTATACAGCAAGATCTTGTTTATTAGATTAAACAAACCGCTCTGATACCACTTGTTGGTCCCGAAGGTGCTTAACAAGTTTGTAGAAGGGGGGGGGTTGAATACAAACACAGAAATTAAAGTTTAATAAATTGTTTATTGATAAATCAAAATACAATTTACAAGTTTGTTGCGGAATAAGATTAAGACAGACTCAATCTAAACAAACTTAAGAAACACTAAGATGGTTGCACAAGAAATTCAGAGAATGGGGGATTTTTAGAGAGATAGAAAACAAGGGTTTCTATTTTGGAGTTCAAAGGATTGAGCACTCCTTCAGATGAAGGAGTGAGCTTCCTATTTATACCCTATGCATTAAATGCATGGCAGGGTACTTTACACGTGGCATTCATAGATTGGCTTTGGTAGTCTCACTTTTGGAGACATGCTTTTGGCCACTTTATGAACAGTGTAGTTGACAGAGTTGGTGTACGATTTGTGGCAGGGACTTGTCCGTTCTGACACATCGTACTGGTTGTGCAAGGTAAGACAAAAGAAAACTTGAGGCATAAGCTTTGTGATCGTTGATCGCTGAGTATCTCTTCTTCCAGAGATAAAGTTCAGCTATCGCTGAAGCTTTTCCTCAGGCTTCTTCGCGTAAGTAGATTTGTCTGGTCTTCGCTGATATCCGCATCAGGTCACTAGTAGACTTATCTATTGTTCAGTGGCTTCGTCTTCGATTCAGCTATGAACTATGTTGACGCGAGACTTGTCTTCAGGGATTACGTTAACTGTGTTACATAGGAAACGATCAGTGATGACTGAACAGACTCAGTTTGATCGCTGAAAGTGAAACACTAATACATATTAAATGTTTACAGAAAGGTCATCAGCGATAACTGAACAGACTCAGTCTGATCGCTGATGATGAAACACTAATACATATAATAACGTAATTTTCACTAAGTATAAAAGAGGGTCGTTATCAAATCACTGAGAGAGTTTGGATCAACAAGAACCCGCACTTCAGTGCTTTATTTTTTCTGCCAAAAAAATAAAATAAAATAAAATAAAAAAATTCAGTTAAGGGGGAGCTTAAATGTCTATAAGCTTAATTGAAAAACTCCTTAGAGCCTAATTTTCAAACACTTTTAGGTTGAGGGGGAGAATTGCATCGTCAAACATCTAATGTTTTGACTTCTCCAAATTTTTATTCTTCATGTAACTCTGTGCTTATTTGTGCTTACATGTACAATAGCCTGTTGAACAGCATGTTCTTTTAGGAAAATACATGGGATTCAGTGTGAGAACTTAACAGAACTTCCATGGATTCACGATAACCAGTGTTTCCTACCCATGAAGTATTCCCTGAGTAATTGAGGGGAGAGGGGTCAAAAGAATTGAGTGATGGTGTGTGAAGAGGTAAAATGGAAAAGAGAGATTGGTTAGAAGTAAGCGTTAAAAGAAAGAGGGTGAGTGATCAGAGTAAAAGAATATTAAACTCTGCACCAAACTTCTTTCTGAGCTGGGCAACCACATATTCTGTTGGTTTACATTCTTTGGTGACCATCATTGAAAAAGGCAACTAGCCCATGCCATCTCTTGCATACAACCCCACCAGCTACTCATTCTTTTCTCAAAAAGAGAATGTTTCACATTTTATGGGGACGCAACACATATGCTATTGGTTCTTCATTTGGAAGATACTAATATTGAAAAAGAAGGAAAGTTGCCCCACCTTCGAACCCTTTCTCATGCACATTGAGTCTTTGTATAATTTGTTGTTGTCTCAACAAGTTTACATACTTTGAGCCTATATTGAAAAGCAATCATCTATGCTTAATTTCTTTCATACACATGCACAAGCACATAGAAATTTGTTTTCTGTCAGAACGTTTATAGATAACCATGTGTTATTCGATGATTGAATGGAAGACCTGGGGAGCCAACATCAAAACCATCTCCTTATATAGTAACTTTGTGTTACTCAGTGACTTTGTGTCATTGACAGGCATTTTAACTGAGTCATTTGTTGATTCAGGGTTACATATATTAAACTGTTTGAATTTGAAAAGATTCGAAGAGTTACTATTTTCTATTTTAATCAGAAAAGATTGAAATAATCACTTTCTCCTTTTAGAGAGACTGCTCTTATTTCTTACAAGGCTCATTACATGAAGAAAGTGCTACATTGAAGTCTATAAAGACAAAGGGGGAGATTTTTCCATAAAGGGGGAGATTGTTTTGACAAGTTTTGATGATGATGATTCTCACCACTCATCAAAAAGGGGGAGAATATAATCTGAAGAGTGCTGAAGATTTTCAAAGTTTTTGAAAGATTTGAAGATTAAAGATTTATAGTTTTGAAGCTATCAACGTCATATCTGAAGAAAAGTGAAGACAAGTGAAGACCTGAAGATTATTGACAATTTTTTTTAATCTTTAATCCAAAGGGGGAGATTGTTGGATCAAATAATTGTATTCAAGATTAAAGGGTTTAATTTGTATTTATTTGATAGTTAAAGTTCAGGGTTTAAGTTGTAATAAGTTAATAGTTTATTAGCTATTGGGCCCAAGCCCATTAGGCCTTAAAAGCCTAAGTATAAATAGTTTTGGTTAATTAGGTTTTAGAGGTGAACTCTCATTATTATTATTCATAAATATTGTTTAGAGAGAGAGGTAGCTGTAATTCTCTGTATTCAAGGGTATCAAGAACACACAAGGTTTAACTGTTTATTCAAGGGATTGGTATGTTATTCTGATCTTATATCTCTTGATATTTATTGTGTTTTGTGATTGTTAATCAACTAGATTAAACTGGGATAATAGGCGGGTTCCTGATGAACGGGAAATGTCACAAGATTGGAAGATCAAGTCATCCCCGTTGTTGGAAGGAGCGAAATGACTCACACTAACAAGACTTTTTTGTGTAGCAAGCCACAAGAATCCTCTGGATCAGACAATCCGGTTGACTGCATAAACTGGATAAGGGAGACAGAACAGGCCTTTGGGTTAAGTGATTGTGGGGAAGAATCAAAAGTGAGGTTCTCCTCTCATATGTTAAGGGGGCACCACTCTTCAATAGTGGAACGCTACCAAAGCGAACCTAGAAGAATCTATGCTAGCCCATTTGTCTTGGGCTTCATTCAAGAAGAAGATTTTAGAAGAATACTGTAACGAACGAGAGATAGATCGTATTGAAGAGGATTTCCGGTCACTCAGAAAGAGGAACTCGTCGGTGAGGGAGTACATTTGGCGCTTTGTGGAGAAATTAAACTTGGTTGGGCACGTGGCCCTAACGGAGAAAAAAAAAGTGAAAGCATACCTCAAAGGCCTACCTACGAATATGATATCCATAATCCGTATGTCTAAGGCCTCTATGCTACGAGAGGCCATTGAAGAAGCCAAGGTAATATAGGATGTTTACGCTCGAGATAAGGTAGAGAGGTCCAAGGTGGGAGAGAAGAGAAAGTAGGAGAGCCCACAAATTGTTATTATGATCATTGATGATTGTAGTAGTACGTTGTAAACCGTTTGATTTTTAAAGAATTAACCGGCACGATCTTTATCATGTGTGACAAACCACAATGGTAAACATGAGAAGTCCGGTTGTGACTCCGGAAGAAGGAGTTGAAGCAAATGTGACCGCTCTAGAGGCGCCCAGGCAGACTGGACCGGTTAATAATCCCTCTGTTGGAGATATGCCCATTGACTCAAAATAATTAATTATTGGAATTATCATATTCGGTCGCATACAAAGTCCAAACTAAAATTGCAAGAATTATATGGTTAGAGGGGAAGTTTGTTAAACATCATAAGTGATGGTTTAACTAGAAACTAGAGGAAATTTTGAGGAACCAATGTTGTAAAATGGAGGTTGCTTGTTAGAAACAAAATCAACATGTCATTAATTATATTAATGACAATGCTCCATCCATTTACTCACCTTTTAAAATAAAGGGCCGATCCCTCCCCTCTCTCCCATCACCATTTTCGTCCAAAACACACACAAGTGTGTGTGTGTGTTAAATGCTAGAGAAAGTATTGCCTTTTATAAAAAAAAAACTATGGAGAGGATGGATAAAAATCTTGCAAAACTTGGAGCTTGGTGTGTGAACTTGATAGAGGAATTCTTCTTTGGATCATCCATTGTCTTCAAGGGTATGTTTGATCCTTTTATCCTTTTAGTTGCTATTTTCTTTGTACAATGAATCCTCTCTTAGAAGAAGAAGTTTGTTTTTCGTTTTTTTTTGTTATAAGCTTCTGTTGCATGATTATGTTTGCAAAACTTTTTCTCCCAACAGTGGTATCTGAGCCACTTGTATAAGGTGATAACACTTTTCTCATCTTTTTCTTGAAGAAATCGGTTTTGAATGTTTTTGTACACATTTTCGGGAATAGATGTGTAAAGAACATGCAAAAGGATTTCTAAGGTTTTTCATGTTTTAAGTTTTTTTCCCTCCCTTTTCGACCTTCGATTTTGACATGCATGTTTGAAAAACGATTTTTTTTATGTCATGGTCCAATATTTATAAAGATCAAAATTTCGGAATTTTTGTGATGGGTCCGTAAATACCAAGAGATTTTATTTTGTTTTGATATAAAATAAATGGAAGAGGGAAAAATTAATTAAAGTCTTGAAAACCTTGTTTTACAAAACTAGTATTTGTAAAAATAAAAGAAAAAGTTGTTTTTTCCATTAAGTATGGATTTTTTGGGTTTTGATTTCACAAAACATAAAAGTGTGCTTGTGTATTTATATTGTCAAAAAAATTTGATGGCGTAGAAACATGCAAACAAAGATTGATTTTTGTTTATGTTAAAGTATGGATTTTTTGAGTTCTGTTTTCACAAGACATAAAATTGTGTTTGTGTGTTTATATTGTCAAAAAAATTTGAGGGCATAGAAACATGCAAACAAAGATTGATTTTTGTTTATGTTAAAGTATTTTAGTTTAGATCATTTTGTGTAAAAGTTTGACTTTTTGTTTGTAAGCTTTATATGAGGTCAAGGCTTGTTTGACCCATATATATGCCCTTTTTACCTTGTTGTTTTTGTGAAGCTTCGTGATACTTGTGACACTAAGAGATATATGACAAAACCATTTTCTCTCTCTAGAAATTCTCTCAACATTCTTCTTAATCTTTTGAGCTTAATTGTTTGTTTGCTTGAAATCTTGGACTAACATTTGGTATCAGAGTAAACCATTGAATTCAGATCATGGATTAGAGTAATTTTTGGGTCAAATTCATTGGAATTCTTTCTAAATTTGAAAGAACTCGCAAAGTCTAAATGCATTGTTGAATTGTCGAAATTGGAGTGAAAGTTTGGTTGTAGTGTGTTCGCTGGATTGATTGGAACATTATTCATTTGATTTGCATAATCAAATTCGCATTAAATCCTTGTGAATTTTGATTTTTGAAGTTTTCTTGAAAATTTCCTAGTCGAACACTGTATCTGATTCAATCTGTAATTGTGTTGTTTGTTTGTACAATTCTTGTTAGAAAGATTGTTTTTGTGTATTTTTCGAACATCAATGTAAAGTTTCAGAGTGTAATTGCAGGAATTGAATCGAAAATGGCCAAAATTTCAAGTTCAGTCGAAGAACTCGCAAGATCCATAGTTGTCGCAAGCATCATATAGAACTCACAGGGGTGAAGAACTCGCAAGCCAAAAGGATTTTTGTGTTTTGTGATTTTGACTGTGTAGAACATGCAAGACATTATCTACGACAAGTCATAACTCGCAAGCCTTTGTCTACAACATCTAGGAATTCACAAGCCTTTATCTACAACAACCTTCTACGTCAAGTGTGTATTCTACGACAAGTTTTGTTGGACATTTTTGGCTAAGTATAGAACTCGTAAGTCTTTGCGACAAGTGACTCTGATTTCTTCAAGGACAGAACTCGTACGCAACTATCTGCGATTTCTCAAGAACTCGCAAGCTTCGATCTGTGACAAGTAGGAACTCGCTTACCACTATTTGCGACTTCTTGATTCTGCGACAAGTTCATTGTTTGCGACTTCCACACTTAGATTTTTTTTTTAAGTTTTTCAATTATTGACCAAGTGTTGACATTTTGAGTCAAGTTTATCTGAATTCTTTGGACGGTCACTTTCAAGCATTCTATCAGTTGTTTCTTTTCAAATATCAGAATGTCAGGAGATTTGCTCAGCATGGTTCAAAAGCTAAGCATCCGATTCTACAAGTTGATGAATATCCGCAATGGAAGAAACGGATGATTAATTTTCTGAACAACCAAGACAAGAAGTTGATGAACTCAATTCTGAATGGATCACACTTTCCACACGTAATAGTTGACAGAATTCCAGCTACCGATACAAATCCAGAAATACCTGAAAGGATTGTAGCCCGAGATCCCATACAGTATAGTGAAAGATATAAGGAGTTAATGAAATTGGATGCACAAGCTCTTACTCTTCCGATCATGGCAATCCCGACTCAGCAAAGGAGATATGGGATGAGCTTGAAAGACAATTTCAGGGATCAGAGAAATCAATGAAGACAAAGAGAAACCAAAGTATCAATGCTTTTGAAGGTTTCAAGGCTAAAGAAGGAGAGTCATTAAGGATGAATACAAACGCTACAACATAATACTGAATAATCTGTGGAGGAATGGTGTCAAGAAGACTGAGTCTAAGATAAATTTCAAGTTTAACAAGAAACTTCAACCAGAATGGGATACTTATACCATTCAGATGCAAATGAACAAAGATGTGGATGAAGAGAAATTGAATGACCTGTTATGTGTTCTTTATCAACATGAGGACAAAATCAAGGAACAAGCATCTTTGAACAAACAGCTGATAGAAATGAAGGAGAAACAGAAAAAGGTTGAAGACTCATTGGCATTACTAGCTCAAGGGAAGTTGGTCAAAGGCAGTTCTAGATCAGTCAAGTCTGGGAAACAGAAGGCTTTTGTTTCTGATATAGTAGAGTCATCGGAAAGCTCTGAGGAAGAAGATGAGGAATATGACAATGAGCTTACTGAATTTGCTGAAAAGTTGGCCCTTTTGATTATTCAGTTTCATAAGAAGTTTGGAAGGAAGAAGTTCTATCAGGAAAGTTTGAAAAGAAAGAAGAAAGAAAAGATGGAAAGAGAGATGATAGAAAAGAGGAGAAGAGAGATGAAAAAGAAAAGGAATAGAGTGACAAATGCTTCAACTGTGGAAAAATTGGACATTATGTCAAGGATTGCAAGAAGAAAAGGGTCAAGGACTATGAGTGCTACTCAAAGAAAGCTCGGTTAGTCAAGGTCATGGAGAAAGGAAAAGCATTAAAGGCTAAAGAGGAAATTTGGTTGGAATTTTCTTCTGATGATGAGGAGAAAGCAAATTTCACTCAAGTCCATTAAAACCTCATGGCAACATTGGATGATGACTCTGACTCTGAGGTAAATTCCATTTCTAATAAATCTGACAGTTTTTCTGAAAATGAAGAAGTCATGAACTTGATGTCCCAGATACAATTGATGAACTCCGAATTTCAAAAATTGAATGATAATTTTTTAAAACAAAAGAGTACTATTCAAGGACATCAAGATCAAGCTTTAATTTTCAAAACATTAGCAGCGGAAAGAGAAGAAGAGAAAAATATTCTCAAACTAGATAAGGTAACCCTTCAAGGTAAAATATCTGACTTACAAAAAGAATTAAGTTTATTGAAGGATAAAAAATTTGGATCTAACTTTGAAGTATGGCATTGTTTTGAAGGACAGAACTGAAGCATTCGCAAAGATTAAAAAATTTGAAGATCTCAATTTTAAAAGAGGTCAAACATAGCAGACTTTAAAGATTTTGACCAGTAACCCAAAAGATACTCGATTTCATAATCCAAAAATGGGTCTTGGTCTTCCGGATGCTGATATTTTAAAGAAAACACCCGAAAATCTTTATAATTTTAAAACATCGGGTGATGCTCCAATTATTTTAATACCTCACCTCCGTGAAACTTTTATAAAGTCTAAGAGTTCGACACCTGAGACTCCAAAGGTAAAAATAGAAGAACCAGTGAAGGTTAAATCAGAGATAAAAACTAATTCAGGTTCTCATGATTTTAAAAATGTTGGTTTCAAATACGACGACTTAAATTCATCTTATAAAAATAAGAAGAAAACTTTCATCGAATTTGAACATCTTTTTCCCAAATCAAATGAGACAACCGAATCTAGTTCTCAATCTGATGAAACTGTATCTGTAATTTCTTGTTTTATCAAAGAAGAAAGGGAAGAAAACTCTCATTCTGAAAGCGAGTCTGTTCCTTAAAAGACATCTATTTTTACTGAATATGATTATAAGACTGCTTTGAAAAATATGTCTGATTTAGAAAAACATATTTCAATTCTCGACAATATTGTTGATGAATTGGAAGATGTCCATGAAAATATTGGGATGGAATTAGATTCAAGTCTGATTCAAAATGAAATTTTACAAAAAGAAATCAGAAATTTAGAATCCCAAATTTTTAAACTTTCAAAAGGAAAAGCAGTTTGTTCTGATCAAAATTCTCAATCTTCTATTCCAGTCAATGCTGATGTTAAGTCTGACACTTCAACAGTTAATACTCAAACTCCTCAAATGAAAACATATTTGAAAATTTTATCATCTTCGGAAAAAGAGTAAAGTATATCTGAAAAAGGTGAATGTTCGGGAACTAATTTTGTTTTCCAAACATCTTCTAAATCGGAATCCTTCATTAATCCTCTTTTTGAACCTAAATCTGTTTGTTCTTTACATAAGCAAGTAAAGAAAGATGGTAAGAAGAAGAGATTGAAGGCAAAGGTGGAAGAGATTGAACTTAACTGAATCTGATCTTGATTTGTTATTCATTGATGCTGTTAAGGATATAATTGCAGATGACAACAAGCAAGACAATTTAAAGAGTACTAACACACCTACTACAAGTGCAGACTTCTTTGGCCCGTTTGAAGGAGTTGGTGATGCTTCTACAAGTCAAGATCAAATTATTTCTGGAAGTGAAACACCAGACAGTTCATTTGAACTGGTTTCACTAACAGTTAAACCAACATCTCAATCAGCTAAGTCTGGAGATTCACAACCAGAAGCACAAACTGAAAAAGCAGTTCCTTCACCAAGTGCTACATGTCTAGAAGCACATGAGATTGACTTGCCTGCGATACAAGATGAGTTTGATGAGACGAATAATCTGAATGCTAAAGTTACTACCAGATCTGCATCTACAAACTACTGCATCTTTGTAAATTTTCTAAGCAGCATGGAACCTAAAAAGCCATCTGAAGCACTGAAAGATCCGTATTGGATTAATGCCATGCAAGACGAGCTAAATGAATTCAAAAGAAATCAAGTATGGAGATTGGTACCGAGACCTAAGGACAAAACCATTGTTGGAACCAAATAGGCATTTCGAAACAAAAAGGATGAAGTCGGTATCGTCGTTAGAAACAAAGCAATAGTGGTTGCAAAGGGTTATAATCAACAAGAAGGTATTGACTACGATGAAACCTATGCACCAGCCGCTCGGATTGAGCCATAAGAATTTTCCTTGCATATGCCGCTCACAAGAACATCAAAGTATACCAGATGGACGTTAAATCGGAGTTTCTAAACGGTATCCTACATGAAGAGGTGTATGTAAGTCAACCTAAAGGTTTCACCGACCCAAAATATCTAGATCACGTGTACGTGCTTGATAAAGCACTTTACGGACTGAAGCAGGCACCTCGTGCGTGGTATGAAACTCTGACGATATATCTATCTAAATCAGGTTTCCGGAAAGGTACAATCGACACCACTTTCTTTTTTAAAAAAATGGTGAGGATTTGATTCTTCTACAAATCCTAAACTTTTTGATGAATTTCAAGACATTATGAAGAGTAGGTTTCAAATGTCAATGATGGGAGAGTTGAACTTTTTCTTGGGATTACAAGTTAAGCAAAATCCCGGAAGGGATTTTTATTAACCAGTCAAAATATATAAAAGATATGCTTAAGAAATTTAATATGACTGATTCAACTCCCATGAAGACTCCCATGCAATCTGGAAGTTTGTTGGATGCTGATATCTCCGGAAAATCAGTAGATCAACGGACATACACATGCATGACAGGATCTCTTCTTTATTTGACATCAAGTAGGTCTGACATTATGTTTTCTACATGCTTTTGTGTCGGATATCAAGCGAATCCGAAGGAATCCCATCTTGTTACGGTTAAAAGAATCTTACGGTACCTAAAAGGCACACCAAATATGGGTCTTTGGTATCCGAAAGATTCTAGTTTTGAACTAATAGCCTACACAGATGCAGAACATGCAGGTAACAAGTTTGACAGAAAAAGCACGTCAGGAGCCTGTCAGTTTTTGGGAGAAAAGCTAGTCAGTTGGTGTTCAAAGAAACAGAATTGTGTTTCAACATCTACGGCCGAAGCAGAAAATGTAGCGGCTGCCAGCTGTTGTTCACAAGTCTTGTGGATGAAGACTCAAATCAAAGACTATAGATACACTTTGAACAAAGTTCCCATCTACTGTGATTCTAAAAGTGCAATAGCAATGGCGGAAAATCCGGTGCAACATTAAAAAACATAGCATATTGATATCAGGTATCATTTTATAAAGGATCAGGTTGAGAAAGGTAATATTTAAATGCATTTTGTTTCTACTGATTTTGAGGTTTCTGGCCTATTTACAAAACCTCTTGATGAGAAGAGATTCAACTTTTTAGTCAGCAAACTTGGAATGTTAAATCTAAATGCATGACAATAGTTTCCTATCTTGACTTGAAGGGGAGCGTGTTCTTGTTTTGAATGTGAAAGTGTTTTGGTTGATTGATATTTTCTCTTAGTCTAATACATATAACCAAAGTAGACTCATGTTTAATGAGGACCAAGTTTCAAATTTGTTTTGTAGGTCTGACAGTTTCAGGATATACTGATATATCAAGAAATTGGACATTGACTTCTGATCAACTTAGATCAGGACTCATACTTTAGTATAATGAGCGAATGCCCAACTCTAGGGGGAGTACACATCTGTGCACACTTCAAGGGGAAGAACCAGATAAAAGTCTGTAAGTAGGGGTGACCAGAACCTGACCGACCCGAATTACCCGACCCGACCCGACCCGAACTTTGGCAAAAAAACCGAAATCCGCAATATCTGATATCTAAACTATCCACCCCGAATGATTTATCGGATAAAGTGGGATCGAGTTGGGTACCCAAAACCCAAACCCGACCCGCCCGAATATCCGAATAATTTATAATTTTTTAAAAAATCAGTTTTATAAAATATATATAACCTAGTTTTTATATTTTCATTCATTTCCTGAGTTCCATTCCCAAACCCAAACTCAAATACTCAATCGACTCATCTCCTCAACTCCTCAAGTCGAGTCTCGACCGCCACCGGCGACCGCCTACAACCTCCTGCCACCGTCTCCAGCCTCCTGCCACCGCCTCCAGCCACCGGTGGCCGCAAAAGTCGTCGTTTCTAGTTTGAATACTCGATCGAATCATCTTCACAACTCCTCTAGTCTAGCCTCCAGCCACCGGCGACCGCCTCCAGCCTCGTTTGTAAATTGCAATTGCAAGAGTCGTTTCTACTTTCTAGTTTGATTTATACACTCTCTACTCAGTCTTGTGTGTCTGTTTGGGTTTTGAGAGGGTTTTGAGAGAGTTTTGAGAGATGATGAGAGATCTGTTTGGGTTTTGAGAGAGTTTTGAGATGACGAGAGATTTGTTGGTGTTTTGTGTTGCAAACCCGAAATCCGACCCGATATCCCCGAAACCCGGTGGCCCGATATCCGAACAACCCGAACTTCATTCGGTCGGGTTTCGGGTCCTTTCCTCGTTACCCGATATCCGATCGGGTTTGGGATTTTGGGCCCCGACCCGACCTGACCGATGCTCACCCCTATCTGTAAATGTGTAAGTGTGTGTGTGTATTCAGAGTTTTGAAAATATGGAAAAAAAATCAAGTGAGAGATGTTGTTTTTGAGCTTTATAGAGAAAATTTTGCAAAGTTACTATATTTGAAAAGTCAAATGTCAAATGTCAAAGTTTCAATGTTTTTATTTTTGGAAAGTTTCCAAAAAAAATTCAGGATATACTAATGTGTTTGTTTTGATGATTACAGGTTAAAAGGTATTCCATTTAGGGTTTATGATTTGACTGTTCATCTTACTCTAAAACCCTTCGAAACTGAACTCTGATATGATTGGATCTTGGACTGATATTCGTTGGTTTAATCCTAAAATTAACTTGATATTATTATTGGGTTTCTTAAATCGATCACCTTGATAGTAATATTGAACTGAAAATCACATTCCTTGAATTTGGATTCGACTTTGGACTCTTGGACTGTTCGATTACTTGGAACACTGATTTAGACCTTAATCGATAATTCCAGTGACCTTTAATCGAAATTGAAGTACTAAATCATGATTAAAATGTGTAATCGAACTCTGTTAAACCAAAGTTAATGGATTTTTCAGTGATTAAAGTGGTTTCGATTTTTTAAAATTCGAGAATATGACAAGTTATGAACTCTGCGAGTTCTTGGTATGAACTTTGCGAGTTCTTGGGGTTGATCAATGGTTTTCACGACAAGTCCATGACTTAAGAGTTCCGCGAATTCTTTGTTGTGCCCAAAATCTTTCTAAGTATAATTGTCGTAAACTTGACCTGCGACAAGTGGTTATCATCATTGGTTTTGCGACAAGTACTTTCTTTCAGTACTTTGAGATATGTTTTCTAGTCTTTAGTCTGCGACTTTTGGACTTAGAAAATTTTCAAATGTTTTTCTGGAAAAAAATCATTTTTGGATTTCACTGACAATTTGGACATCTGTCTAATACTTTTCAACTTTTCAAGTAATATCATGGCCAGTGAAAACTCTGTTGATCAAACTGTTCAAATGGACGAGCATGATCCTCATGTTTCTAAGGATACACCTATGCCCTCATCCAGATCCCATTACCAATTTCAAGTTGGTGAAGACCCTGACCTGACACTCATTCATCCAACTGATTACTTGTTGTTGTACCCAAACAATCATCGTGTTGATTTCAACCATCTCAACATAGATCCACTGGTACTTGACATCTTCAGAGGCCATCCTCTCTACTATGCCTTGACTGCAACAACAACAGTACCACTCATCTACTTACAACAAGCTTGGAGATCTATTTCTTTTGTGAACACCAACAAATAGAGATACTTTCAAATTCAGATTAATCATTTCACATCAATCATGACCTATCAGAGGCTAAGACTGATATTAGACCTTCTTGAGAAAGATTCAAGAGAAGGTAGAGACAGTTTTGATGATTTCCTAATTGACACTGAAGTTTTTGAAGGCATCCGACCCTTGGGATATGTTGGTGAGCTAACAAAGATCAGTCAATTCAAGAAGAACAATATGCCACCATTTTGGTATGCTATGTTCTCCATTATCAACCGGTGCTTCACTGCTAAACATATCGGGATAGATAATACAAGCATGCACATGTTGAAACTCTTTCATGCCATTGTGTAAGATCTACACGTGGATTACTCTTTATCTTATGGACAGAACTTTATGAAAGAGTCATGGCAAAGAGGACAACAAAGAAGCCAATATTTGTTCCTTATCAGAGATTTCTACAACTTATTATCTGAAGCAAGCTGAGATCCAACCGAGACATTACTAAAAGAAATAAACATGAAGTTGGACCAGAATATGTGATGAGGTACTTGCAGAAACAGAAGAAGACTTCCAACTACTCAATGCCAGTACCAGTACCAGAAGCATTACTTGCTTACGCTGATCCGAACTCAGTGAGTTTAAGAGAGTATAGAGAGTATGACCATAATCGGTTGCCACTACCCCAGGCTCAAACCCTAGGCGAGCGAATCTGTGAGGGTACATTCTACCAGGGTGGTAATTGAACGGGGAGAGCAGAGAGAAAATGCTGAGAGGGGAACAGGAGTGGGTCTGTCTTCTAGACCTAAGGCTGTGGGATCCCAGGATGCTACTGCCACACATCAAGTGGGTTCCACATCACAACTTGGGCAAGCTATCATACATCAATTGGGCCCTCAGGAAGAGAACGTCGAGGAAGGTCAGAACTCTGAAACAGAGTCAGATCGAGCTGCAAGCAAAGATACTCACAGTATACCATCTGCAACTGCTGGTTCAGATGAAGATGATGATGATAACGATGACAACAATGATGACAACCTGGGTCATGAGTTTGCATTTTTGAATAATGATGCCATAGAAATTGATGTTGAAGCCACTATTCATGATGTTGTTAGAGACTTGAGGGAGACTCAGTTGAAATTATTGATACTGTGAGGTTGAGTGCAAGGGAAGAAAAAGAATATGTTGAGTGTGTGTGCAACCTAACCTACCAATCTAGAAGGTCAGCCACATCTACTATTTCGCCGCATGTGTTGCGTGTAAGTATTGAAGAAGACGTTAGTCGCCGACTAACGCATTTGCACACCCAAGCCAGCCATTCTGTCACCTCACAACAGATGATAGTCTCAGATATACACGAGGATGTAGCACAACTACTATATGGCTCTCACTCGGAGAGTTTAGATATTGAAATAGAGAACATCAAGCCCAATTCTCAATTCCTTTGTCTGCACAGTAATGTCTAGAGCCTATTGATACATCTTTTGTTATTCCTAGGACACAAACATATACTACTGCTACCATCGGTTGTATTAGTGACCCGATAGAAACATACAGGGTAGATCCAAAATCTGGACTACGAGGACCGAATCGAAGTCTTGTCATAGTCAACACCATGCCAGCTATGAACACAGGACATACGGTTCTTTCTTCAACTGTTATGACAACGGAAACCCTAAGTGGTTCCGGTGTTACTTTACCAGACTTCGTGTCGAAGGAATTTCTCAACGGTGCCTTCAAGGCTGTTGAAACTGGTCTGAAGGACCACATTTCTGAGGAGATAATTGGAGTAAAAAGGCTGATGAAAGGGAAGGATCCAATTATTGATGAACCAACTCAACCAACCTCACCTCCACAGTTGCTCAATCGGTTGATGAGCTTAAATCCCTACTTTTTGCCAAACTATTCTCACAAGCCCCGGCCAACCAAATTGATTCTGATCTATTCACCTTACTCAGATCACAACACCAACCAACACCACCATCATCTGTACCCCAAATCCCAACAAATGTGGTTAGAGCCTCAAAGTTCAATTCATTTAAAACAGATGTTCTAAAATCTATTCAGGCTACACAAGAAGCCTTTGTAGATCTTTCAAAAGTTGTTCAGACATCGTGCAATACCCAAGCCTCAGTTTCAAGAAAAAAGCATGATCATGATTCAGATCATGACCATGAGGGGGAGATGAATAAGAAACAGAGAGTTGATCTGAATGCTGGAAAAGTTGGTGGATATGATACAGGACATGGAGAAAGTCAAAAGCAGTTGGTTGTGAGATCTGATCATGGAGAAACAAGGGGGAAAGAGATTGTTTTATATGTGGATCTAGAAGTAGTGCCAAGGGTTGAAAAGCCTAAGGTAGTTACTACAATGGATATTTTCTTGCTCACATGAATTGATGATGTAGATGTGATTGAGATATCTTCAAATGATGATGAGGATGATCTAAATGAGAAGTATGAATTATTTTGGAAAGTCAAGGAGGAAGATAAAGAGAATATCATGGATTCTGTTGAATATGATGATATTGAAGTAGTTATACTTGATGTTGAATCTCCTATAGAAGTAATTCCATAAATGAAGCTAGTGTTCTGGATGGTTTGTTTGATGAAATAGATAATGATTTTCTAAAGGATATACTTGGAGCTAGCACACAGAAAGATATACATCTCAGTCCACTTCATTGTGAGATGCCAGAGCCAATACAGATAGAAGTACCTTTTGTCCCTGAGTTTAAAGAGTTTAACTTTCCTGATTCTTTTGATGTTCATATAGATCAAGCAGCTGATAGGAAGAGTTACCAAACCAACGTAAGCCTACAGTCTGCATAATCAACCTGAATTTCAACCTGAGTCTAAGCATGTTCCAGTGATGCCTAATGAAACAGGTCCTTCTGCTACTGCAAATGAAGCTGGTCCCTTTAATCCTCAAACTCAGTATGATGAATTTGAATTTGGTCTGACAAAAGAACAATTGAGAAAGATTTGTCATGCTCTCAGAGCTCCATTCTTGGAAGAAGAGAAGAAGTTGTTTGTTAGAAAATTCAAAATTCTCGATATAAATCAGATAATAGGTATTCAAGACAAATCACCTGACTTTCAGTATGAGTATGTTAGAATGATAAGCTTTCTGAAGAGAACTTCCAAAGATATAAAGAGCATATACGAATAGTAGTTGTCAAAGAAGTTCGTCTGAAAAAAGTTTGTGAAAATCTGGTATTCTGAGTTCACCGTTCAAAGAAAAGACATGAAGGAGTACATTTTCGCTGAAGCGGACTTTGTGAATCTTCATTTTGATGACTTGGAGTTTATGTACCATGAGTTCAAAGATATGACTATCAGATTTCCAAATGTCATCTTTGCCTTGGATACAATCAAGAGGTTTATCAGGAGGCACATATTCTTCACTTATTGCTACGACTTTCAGCTTGGTAAGGAGATAAATCAGAAGGGAGTCAATTTACTTGCACCTGATATGACTCATCAAAATCTTGAAGAGACTCCACTATATACTGTGTTGAGAGAACCAGAACTTGGAGTTGTGTATGAAAATGGGACGAAAGAAAAGCGTTTTATAAGAGCAGTTGAGGTAGCCAAGTATTCTGATGGCACTTTGAAAATGGTGTTACATAAGCTGAAGGAGATTTATGAAGAAAGTGAGAAGAAAATATTAGTTGAAGGAGATCATTTGCAAAGGATGGACATAATTTTTATCGAACATGTTATTTTAGCAATCCAATACAGAATTGATTTCAGAGGAGGCATCAGGAGATTTGAATCATACCTGGGAATTAGAAGGACAAGTTTAAGAATGTGGACTAGATGATGTTTGAAGATCCAGTACAAAATTGATCTAAAAGGGGGAGATTGTTAAAGCATTTTAGTTTAGATCATTTTGTGTAAAAGTTTGACTTTTTGTTTGTAAGCTTTATATGAGGTCAAGGCTTGTTTGACCCATATATAAGCCCCTTTTACCTTGTTGTTTTTGTGAAGCTTTGTGAGACTTGTGACACTAAGAGATATATGACAAAGCCATTTTTCTCTCTCTAGAAATTCTCTCTACATTTTTCTTAATCTTTTGAGCTTAATTGTTTGTTTTCTTGAAATCTTGGACTAACAATTTATGTGCCAAAAGTATATGTTTAAATCAATCTTTGTCAAAATATGGCTTGCAAGGATTTTGGCACTCCTTGTTTTGGTTCCTTTTTGTGTTTGTATGGATCCGGTAACAAGTGCCTCTCTTGACCCATGTGATTGTGATGTTTGGTTTGTATTTGATTAATTATTGGTTTGTAATAATTTGCACGACTTGCATGTCGTTTCATTCATGTTGTGTAAATGTATATGCGACCTTCGTGTCGTTTCAAATTTTATGTATTTGTAAAATAACATAGAATAGGGTAAGAAATTATTTTTCCAATAATTGTAAATCGAAGACGGTGCAACCAAAAGGAAGTTATGAAGAATGACGTTTTGAAGGCGATCCATCCGAGTATCAAATGGTGATGGCGAGTTTAGTGAGAGTCGTTCATATGTTTTAAATATGTCCCTAGGTTGACCATGTTTTTTCCTTGAGTTGGCTCACCGGAAAAACGCATAGGATTTGAGGCATTGTTACCGTTTTTGCTTGTTGTGGTTGTTTTATTAATTTTATTAATTTGTCTAGGCCTTGCATGCAAGAAAAATTTATTTTAAAATAATTAAAGAATCACAAAGTTTGGTTAATGCGTTAACAAACTAACAAGAAAATGAATTTTAGCAAAAATATAAAAGTTGTTTTAAAATGGTGTAAAACAAAATTTTACTAAAAGAAAGTTAAAAAGTTTTAACTAGAAAATAAAAACCCATTTTAAGTAAATCAAACGCTACCCATGAATAAAACACACATTTGAACTAATTGTTTTTCCGGCGTGGGAAGGGCTAAAAGCCAACACGACGGTTAGACATTAGGGATGATGATGTGAAATTCACGAAACCTGAGAGTCTTGGGTCGAATGTCACGTGTTTTATCATGGACGGTTTACAATCTAGACTTGTGATCTGCGGCATACCCGTCACGAGAAAGGATTAGTGTTGAAGAGATTAAACATGCCAAGTGACATGATGGATGTCAACAAATGCTGCAAGGATCTAAGAATTTCATAGAGAATAAAATTGATAAAATGGCTATCTACCTAAATAACTTCTAGTTGCGATCCGCGACATACCCGTCGTGGCTAGGAAGTGAAATATGGGTCTAAGACTTTTTAAGTATAGTTGTTTATTTAAATATTTGGGGAATTATTATAACAAGGATTATTCAATTCAGATCACTAAAAAAAATTCTACTTTGATAGATATCAAACAACAGCACGAATTCATTGATTTCAAGCTTTTCTCTGAAAGGGCTCCTCGAGAAGGACAATCTCACGGGCTTGAACTTCATGAACTGGCTTCGCAAACTCGGAATCGTACTCAGGATGGAAAAGAAGCAGAGAGCCATTGAGGAACCCCTCCTTGAGGCACCGCCAACCAGAGTATCTCGAGTGATTCGGGAAGAGTACAAAAACTTCTGACCGAATCAAACGAGGCCGTTTGCCTCTTGTTAGCGACCATGGCACCTGAACTCCAAAAGGGTATTGAGAGCCTTGGGGCATATGGCATGCTTAACCAACTGAGGGATATGTTCCAACAGCAGGCTAGGCAAGAGCTGTTTGACACAGTCAAATCTCTGGTGGGATTCAAAATGGCCCCGGGAAGTAGCATCAGTATGCACGTTCTTAAAATGAAGTCGTACATTAACCAACTGAAGCGTCTTGGTTTTCCCTTTACTCAGGAGCTTGCCACGGATTTCATCCTAAACTTGCTGACTAGTTCATATGAATCATTCATAATGAACTACAATATGAACAACGTGGAGAAAACCATCATGGAGCTCCATGGCATGTTGAAGACTGCCGAGTCAAACATGGCCAAAACTAAGTCTTCTGCTCCCATATTGGCCATCAGGGAAGGAGGAGTCAAAGGCAAAGGGAAGGGAAAAGTTGGCCAACCCAACTCCAACTCTAAGCCCAAAGGCAAGGGTAAAGCTAACTCTACAATTCCTCAATCGAAAACTCCTGAGGATGCAATATGTTTCCACTGCGGGGAGAAAGGACACTAGAGGCGTAGCTATCCGAAATACCTGAAGGAGCTAAAAGAGCTTAACGGAAAGGGTGTAGCCGAAGCTTTAGGTACGTATATAATTGAACTCCACAACACCTCTGCTTCTAATTCCTGGCTATTGGACACAGGATGTGGTACTCACATTTATACTGATGTGCAGGGACTAAAACGAAATAGGAAGCTAAGACGCGAAGAGCTCGACCTAATCATGGGGAACAAGCATGTTGATCAAGTTGATAGGATTGGTAATTATGAGATTACTTTTGAATCTGGTATGTCTGTGGTGTTATTGAATGTTTGCTACTCGGCCGAAATGGCCCGAAACATTATTTCTTTTAAAGCGATGTATGACAATGGTTTTAATTTTATATTTGATGAGAGATCAATACTTGTGTTTAAAAATGAGTTACTTTATTTTAAAGCTGGTCCTTGTAATGACATCTATGAAACCAACATCTTCCTCAGAAACAATAATAGTTCAATCCTTAATGTTGATTCGACTTCATCCAAAAATGGTTTGGATAAGTTGTATCTGTGGCACTGTCGTCTTGGCCACATTAACAAGAAACGCATCACCAAACTCTAAGCGGATGGGATTTTGGAATCATTTGATCACACATCTTATGATGAATGCGAATCTTGTTTACTAAGGAAGATGACTAAAGCACCATTCACAGGAAGCTGTGAACGGGCCAAAGATCTGTTGGACCTTGTACACACTGATGTGTGTGGACCATTCAGATCACCCACAAGACATGGCGAAAGATACTTCGTTATATTTACTGATGATTTCACTAGATACGGATATGTTTATTTGATTAGACATATATCTGATACCTTTGAGGTGTTCAAGACATTCTAGAATGAAGTGGAGAATCAACTAAATAAAAGGATTAAGATCCTCAGATCTGATAGTGGTCGTGAGTATCTTAGTTTAGAATTCAGCGATCATCTTAGAAATTGTGGGTTTGTCTCACAGTTAACTCCACCTGGGACACTACAACACAATTGTGTGCCCGAGAGGAGAAACCGAACATTGTTAGATATGGTTCGTTGCATGATGAGTCGCACTACGCTTTCGATCAGTTTATGGGGTTATGCACTAGAGACTGCAACAAAAATCCTTAACCTCATTCCAACGAAGAAGGTTTCCAAAACACCATCTGAAATATGGAGTGGTAGAGTTCCTTCACTAGCATATTTAAAAATCTGGGGTTGCGAGGCTTACGTTCGTCGTGAATCTCAAGACAAGTTAGAGCCCAGATCAGAGAAGTGTTATTTTGTTGGATATCCTACTGGATATTTTGGATATTTGTTTTACAAACCTTCTGAAAACAAAGTCTTCGATGCTAGAAGGGAAGTATTCCTAGAGAGGGAGCTGATATCCAAGGAGACCAGTGGGAGCCGAATTGATCTAGAAGAAGTTCAAGAATCAACCAACATGGAATCCGAAGTTGGCACTAGTTCCCATCAAGAGGTTGTACAACCTGATGTTAATGGAGAATCTGACATTCAGCCAACACCTGTTCGCAAGTCTGATAGGGTACATCATGCACCTGAAAGATATGGTTTAATTATTTCTGATGGTGATGAGTCACTAGTATATCTTGATGAACCTACCAACTATCAGGAAGCCATGGCAATCCCAGAGTCTGCTAAATGGAAGGAGGATATGGAGAGCTAGATGCAATCCATATATGATAATCAAGTCTGGGACTTGGTTGATCAAACACTTGGCCTTAAAAAAGTTGGGTGTAAATGGATGTTCTAGAAGAAGACTGATATGGATGGGAAAGTACACACATTCAAAGCCAGACTAGTGGAAAAAGGTTACACACAAACTCATGGTGTAGACTACGATGAAACATTTTCACCAGTGGCTATGTTAAAATCTATTAGGATACTGATTGCCATAGCATAGTTTCATGATTATGAGATATGGAAATGGACGTAAAAATCGCCTTCCTTAATGGAAAGCTTACTGAGGATGTGTTTATGACACAAACTGAGGGTTTTGTACATCCTAAGCATCCCAATAGAGTGTGTAAGCTTCAGAAGTCCATTTATGGACTCAAGCAAGCGTCTCGTAGCTGGAATCTTTATTTTGACGAGAAGATCAAGGAATTTGGTTTTGTCAGAAGTGAAGATGAGCCTTGTGTCTATTTCAGAACTAGTGGGAGAGTTGTAGTCTTTCTTGTATTGTATGTCGATGACATACTACTCATAGGAAACGATGTCCCAACACTGCGAAGTGTTAAAACTTGGCTAGGGAATTGTTTTTCCATGAAAGACATGGGAGATGCGACATACAGATTAGGCATCAAGATCTATTGAGATAGATCCAGGAGGCTCATTGGGTTAAGTCAGAGTACCTACATAGATAAAATCTTAAAGAAATTCAAGATGTAGGACACCAAGAAGGGGTTCTTACCTATGCAGCATGGCATGGCACTGAGCAAATCTCAGTGTCCTAGTTCCACTGAGGAATTAGATAGGATGAGTCGAGTTCCATACGCTTCAGCTGTGGGATCGATCATGTATGCCATGATTTGTACTAGGCCAGATGTATCATATGCCTTAAGCATGACAAGCAGATATTAGGCCAACCCTAGCGAAGCTCATTGGATAGTAGTTAAGAACATTCTCAAGTACCTGAGAAGAATAAAGGACATGTTCTTGATCTATGGTGGCCAGGAAGAGCTATGTGTGAAAGGCTACACAGATGTAAGCTTCCAAACTGATAGAGATGATTCATGTTCGCAATTAGGATTTGTGTTTTTGCTTAACGATGTAGCGGTCACTTGGAGAATTTCCAAGCAGAGGACTGTAGCAGATTCGACAATAGAGGCTGAGTATATTGTAGGATCCCAGATTTAATCTTACAATAATGATATAAACAAGAATAATAACAGCGGAAGCAATATATTTTAATATCAAAAGCAGATTCAAATATCACAGTTCATATATCACAGATCATAAATAAATATGTAGAAAGAACAAGATCTTCTTTGAAATATATTCAATTGATTCTTCAAATTCAATATATCAAAAATAATACTTTTATCAATGGAGTGATGGTCCTATTTATAGGACCATAAAGTGAACAGTGTACTATTCTGACAATAGAAGCATGCTTGAACAGTGTCTTAACTAAAAAGGTAAGCTCAAGACATGCTTGAACAGTGACCTACTCTAGAAAGCAAATCTTATCACTAAGTGACATGTCATCTGTTCTTCAGTTCAACACTTGTATAAATCGTCTTGATCTTCAGAGAGAACATCTTCAGAGCTCTGAATAAGAGCTCTGGTGAAGATATCTCTGATGTCTTCTCTTCTTAAGAGTCTGTCTCTGAACTGACTTTAGAGCCAGACTTGGCTTTCTTTGCTGATGTCTCTGAATATCTTCAGGGGAAGACTTGAGCTATTTTCAATACTTTTACAATTCAGAATTCGGACTAACAATCTCCCCCTAAGTATTGAAAATAAAAAATTGCAAGAATAACAGAAAAATGTTAATCTAGAAAGCGAAGAGCAGAAAGTCATCCTCTTTTAAAAATTACTTCTCAAAATATTTGGAATTACAAGAATAGAGAAAGTAACAATCAAACATAAGGATATAAACTAGCACCTATCACTAGAACAGATTCCATGAAACTTCATAATAAGCTCTCTGAAATTAATCATTAAGACAATCTCTAAGTCCAGTTTCGCCAAAAGATCTCGTGTCGTTCTTCCTTCACATGAATCATCTTCTGCACGCCTCTTAAGGTTTCATCAAAGTACTTCAATACTTCTGAAGCAAGAAAGATTTTCTTGATTTGATTCACCCTATAGACGAAACCTAGAGGCTCTGCAATGATGGATCCTGTCTTCTGCTTATCGAGATTCTCGATTGTCTCCACAGGTTCAGTCACTCCCAATTTTTCTTCGCCCAGATTCAGAGCAATCTGAAAGTCAAGTTTTGCTTTGAGATTGACATATGCTTCCATTGCTCGTCTAACTTCAAACATGCCCATTATGAATTCCCTTCCTTAATCGTATCTTGCAGAGCAGTAGGCATACAAATGAGGTAGATCATATGGATTTAGATTTACGAGATCATAATCATTGAACTCGTAAACCTTTTGATCATAGCGAATTACCTCATAGTGCCTGTAGATGATCTTGTTATAGGCAAACTTCCTTTGAGAGATTTTGTGGACTTTAATTATTGGATCATCAGAGAGGACCTTTGCTCTTGGAGTTGTTTTATCTCTGATGAATTATCGCTCATAGTCAGGCATGTTCTCTCTGATTCTTGGATTCAGTGGAATGACTAGAGTATCTTCCAGATCGAGCTCACATTAGATATATCGGAAGTGGTCTTCTATTGATGCTTCGGGCTTGGAGGCAAGAAATGTAGGAGGATGGGTGAAGACTTTGGCTGGTAAACCAATGCTTGCTTTCTGAACAAGATCCTCTTGAGGAGCCTGTTCATCAACAACCATGGTTATTTCTTCAGCTGACAATTGAGTTGTCTCTGGTTCCTTCGCCTGGGATTAAGGATTTTCTGGAGTAGGTTCAGAGATATAACCGTCAATCTCTGGTGATTCTCTTAATTGTGCTTCAGTTGAAGTATGATGTGGTTGGGCATTATTGAAACTATACTCTTCAACATCGATTATTTCAACATGTTCTTCTTCAGTCACTCCTTCTTCTTCTTCAGAATCAAATTTTTCTTCCTTTTCAGATTTTGATCCGAAGGCATCTCTCATCACAATATTTGGTCTTTCTGGTGATGAGAATGCATCATCGGATGTTGATAAGTCTATCAATTGATCATCTTCATCTTCCTCTAGAGCCCCAATCGTCTCCGGTTCAGCGTTCACAATAGGAACAATTGGAGCCCCTAAAGTTGATTGTGCTAGGAGTGTTACGGGTACAGAGGATGTTTGAATTGCTTGGTTGTCATCAACAAGGGCGGTGTTCCTCTCTGGTTCCTTCTCTTGAACTCCCCTGTTTGTTGATGTTGGTGGAGCAGAGCCTCTTGTTTTTGTAGGTTCAGAGGGAGACGCTTCAGAGGGTTGTGATGTTGCTTCTTTGATATCCCCCTTTTCAGATTCAGAGTCTCCATCCTCGTCAGAGTTCTCTGAATCATCAAACCGGAACTTTTTGGCCGCTTCACTGCAAGTCTCACCTCCGAACTTGCGTTTATATTTTGGAGACCCTGCAGTAGCTAATCCCTTTCCCTTGGGGTTGAGTGCAGCTTGCTGAATCGATGCTATTGCCTCTGAAGTTGCGCTAATGATTTCCACTACCTGGTCCTCTGTATTATATCTGTGAACCTCCAGAGTAGCTTTCACCTGCTTTTGGGCAACAACAGATATCTTTGAAGAACATGTCAACATTCTGCTCATGATTGCAGATTTGAATAAGGCCAAATCATTTTTGGTGATGAGGTCTTCTGTTGTGCGTACTGGTGGAATGGGGATCTCTGAAGGTGCGCTGGTTAATGGAAGAGAGGCTTGAATGGTTGACTTGATGAGGTCAGAGATAGAAGCTAATTTCTCTTATGAGAGTGAAAGTGATATGGTGGCCACTACCTCGTCCCTGATTTCCTTGAGCTCTCTCTGAACATCCGCAAATATGGAAGATTGAGTCTGAAGAATAGCAATTTAAGTTTTAAGAGTTGCAATCTCCAGAGATGAAACTGCTTTGTGCTGAAACAGTTCTTGTTCCAACCCCTGAATCCTGTTAGTGGAATCCAGAAGTTAAGTCTTCAGAGTAGAAACCTCTGCTCTGAGCTTGTTATTTTTAGAGCGTAGAGTAGAGGTCTCTGAACCGTCAATTCTTTGAAAGTTACGCTCATTCATGGAGCCTCTGAATTCCTCACATAATCTTTGGAACTTTGATTTTGTGAGAAGGTCAGAGATGGGTACATTGGTAACAACACATGTTACCAATTTGTCCTCGAGTCCAGAGGAGCCTTCTTTCAGAGATGATTGTATGTTGTCTCTAGAAGGACTTCCGCTCAGTCCTCGACGTTCTGGAGAAGCATCTCTGAGCGTTTTGTTCTCAACCAAGTCCTCCTCCTCAGATTCAGAGGACTTGAACTGAATGTGGGAGTTGAGCTTGCGATCCAGGCAAGTCAATCATTGTGCCTAAAGGTTAAGCCAATGTCCCTGAGTTAGACAACTCCTACGGGATAATCTAAAAGGTGAGAGATGAGCCACAGAGGCATCATCGTGTGTAGGAATTTCTGTCGTACTCTGAGGCAACTGAGTACTTATCACTGTGGCTAAGTCATGTTGAGAGGACTTATCCAGAAATTGAGCTTCCTCAGGTTTGTGAAGTTCAGAGATAGAAAAAGGCACCTCTGAAGTGGCTTGATGGGTTGTGTTGGGAACTGAAAGAATTGCTTAAGTGTGGTTAATCTTGCTAGCACAACTGGTTACTACTGCTAGTACAATATGATTACTACTGCTAGTAGTTAGTACTGCTGGAGATAGTACTGCTGGAGTTAGTACTGCCAGATCAAAGTTAATACTGCTGAATGATATTAATACTGCTCATGAAGTTAGTGTTGCTTATGAGATGAAGGCTTCGTATGGCAAGGATGACAGATGTATTGACTGAAGATAATCATGGAAAGTCTTGGAGATAACTATGGAAGATTATATTGAAGATCTTTTATTATTTTTTATTATTATCTTTTATCTTTAGTATATGTATAGAATAGTTTTGTAACATCAAGGATAACAACATTCTGAGTTTTTGCTTTCATAGAGAGAATCAACCTCAAGGTTTAGAACCCTAGTTCTAGAGAAGTAGAATTCGTATTGGTGAGCCTGTTCATCAATATTGAGGTTGTGTGTGAAATCTTGTAGCTTTAAATCATTCAATAAAGTTTACAATTTGTGATTTCTGATTGACAGTTTCATTGATCTTTGAATATTAAAGTGTTATTCCCCAAACTCCTTTAATATTGTTTCTGAGTGTTTATTCTTGTTAAGAATTCAGATCCTGACAAGTGGTATCAGAGCAAGTATTCTCAGAAACCTTCATTCATCATGGAAAACACAGTTGAATCAAACAGTACTCTTGTCTCAAAGGTTCCAATGCTCAGATCTAATGAGTTTGACATGTGGAAGATAAGGATCAAGCAATACATTCTCCTCACAGATTACTCTATGTGGGACATCATTGAGAATGGACCATCTGATGAAGGAAAAATTGGTGCAGATGGAAAAAGAACACCACCAAAGACAGATGCAGAAAAGAAGATAAGGCAGACATAGATGAAAGCCTTGAGCACACTGCTCTTGGCTATTCCCAATGAATATCAACACCAATTCTGCAATTGCACTGATGCACAGATGCTTTGGAATGCTCTAGAGAAAAGATTCTCTGGTACCAAAAGTACCAAGAGAAATCAGAAGGCAATACTGAAGCAATTGTATGAAAATTTTATGTCAACTAAGAATGAGTCCATGACTCAAACTTTTGACAGGTTTAACAAGCTGATTGGTGAACTAGCTACTATGGGAGTACAGATTTATCAAGATGATGTAAACAGAAAGTTCTTAAGGTCCCTTGGAGATGAATGGACCATGTATACTGTTTCATTCAGACAGAATGAACAACTAGAAGAAAAAGAACTTGATGATCTATACAATGACCTTAGAGTGTTTGAATTTGAGATGGAGGCAAAGAAGAAGCCTTCTGGATATGTTCAAAATGCTGCACTCCTATCAGCATCAATTGATTCTACTGCTAACCCTGAATCGGTTAATGCTGCTAATGGAGCAAATCAAGAAAAAGGCACTGAATCTGTTTTTGAAGCCTTTCTGTCCAGCCATGGAAACTCTTCTTTAATCAATTATGACTTGGAACAACTTCATCCCGATGATCTTGAAGAGATGGATATTAAATGGCAGATGGCCATGCTTTCCATGAGGGTAAAGAAGTTCATCAAGAGGACTAGGAGGAATAACTTCTCCCAAAGAAGAGAAGATGGAGCAGGTTTTGACAAGTCAAAGGTAGAATGCTATAAATGTCATATGAAGGGACACTTTGCCAGGGAATGCAGAAGTGGAGTGTCTCACAATAACCACCAACAAGCTCATACTGGTAGCTTCAACCAGAACAGAAACTCTGCTCAAGCCCTTGTTTCTCAACAAGGAATGGGGTTTGACTGGAGTGATCAAGCAGAAGAGGCTATTTAAAATCAAGCTCTCATGGCAGAGGTATCTGATCTCCCAACTGAGGTAAGTTCTAATCTCTGTTCTAAAACTTGCATAAACACTGTTAAAAGGTACAGGGATCACAACCAGAATATGAGTGATGACCTTAACAGGTTAGCAAAAGATATAAAAGACTATGTGAGAATTGTTGAGAGGTTTGAGGAACAAATTAAAGGTTTCCAACCCAATGAACTTCAACACTCATATGACACAAACTACTGGAAGTGGGAGAAAAAGGATCTAGAACTCCAACTGACAAAGTCTAAAGAGGAGAGTGAAAAGTTAAGAGGGGAGCTAGCCAAAGTTAAGCTAGATGTAGAAAAGTTTTTCAATGCTTCTAAAGCAATGGACTCTTTACTACAAACTCAGATTCATGACAAGCTGAGAAGAGGAATTGGGTACAATACCACACCACCACCATACAACAACAACTACATCCCTCCTACATCAGACTTGCTAGAAACCAAAGATAGGAAGGACTTGCCTGAGGGAGCCACTGAGATAGATCCCTTAGATGAAGTAGTTGTTGAGGACAAAACTGAGAAAGAAGCTGGTAAGGGTAAGAAGAACACTGTGAGTGATGAGATTTCTCTAGAGAATCACATTATTACCAATGAGGGTTATGGAAAGATTTGGGTAAAATATAAGGACATAGAGAAGACTGAGGGAAAGTCTAGTAAGGTCCATTACAAGCAGACCACAATTGTGAATCCTGTTCCTTGCAAACAGTGTGCTTGTACTAAATCTGAGCCCCTAAATCATGATAAAAGGAGGGGTAATCAAAGAAACTGGAATAATCAGTGGGCACAAAAACAAGGGATTGATCTGAGTAAAATCAATAGACCAAAACCTTGTTTTATTTGTGGAAAGCTCAATCATATTGCTAAATACTGTTATTTCAATCCTATGAACCAAAAGATGAATTTTCAAAGATCTGTGCAAAAACCCTTTGGTTATAGGAAGAATGAAAGGAACCATGTGGTAAGAAATCTGTTAAATCTAAAAGCCACATGAAGAAAAAGACTGTTGAGGAGAGTGTCAAGATGTGGATTCCTAAAAGCACTAAAACTGTTAGTACTGCTACCACAAATAGTACTGCTGACAATGATAGTGCTGCTAGAAGCAATACTACTGCTACCAATGTTAGTGCTGCTAAGAGTATTAGTACTGCTAAAACTAACATTGTTAGTACTTCTTCTAATGTTAATACTGCTAACTCTGTTAGTACTTCTAACAAGGTTAGTACTGCTAAACCTGTTAGTGCTGCTAACTCTGTTAGTACTTTAAGGTTAGTACTGCTTCTAATGTTTGTGCTGCTAAGCCAATCATCTTGACAAAGTACTCTAGTAAAGAGTGCTCTGAGTTTAAAAATCTCATCAAAAAGGAATGTAAATACTTTGATGAGAAAGGGAGACCCAAGACCACTTTGGCTTGGGTTCCCAATCAATACTAATTGTTTTTATCTTATGTGCAGGGCAACCAGCAGCTCAAGGGGAAGAGCATCTGGCATGTTGATAGTGGTTGCTCTAGGCACATGACAGGGAACATGTCTTGCCTCAAGTATTTCAAGAAAATTGATGATGGACATGTTGCCTTTGGAAATACTCCAGATGGAGGTAAGATCAGTGGTAAGGGTGATGTAACCAAAGGTAAACAGATGATACTACTAAAAACTCCCAGAAAGGATAATGTCTATTGCTTAGATATGGAAAATGTTTCAACTGATTCATCCCTAAACTGTCTTGTTTCAAAAGCATCTTTGGATGAATCATCACTTTGGCACAGAAAGATGTGTCACATGAACTTTAAAACTATGAATAAACTTGTTAAAAATAACCTTGTAAGAGGTTTACCTTCAAAAGTCTTTTCATGTGATGATCATTGTGTTGCCTGTCTCAAAGGCAAACAACACAAAACTTCTCATAAGTCCAAAGAGTTGAACACTATCTCTAATTCTCTTCAATTGTTGCATATGGATTTGTTTGGGCCTACAAATGTTATGAGTATAGGTAAGAAATCATACTGCTTAGTTATTGTTGATGATTACTCTAGATTTACCTGGGTATATTTTCTAAGGACTAAGGATGAGACAAGTGGACTGATCAAATCCTTTATTCTAAGAATTGAAAACCAAACAAATCAAAAAGTAAAAGTCATTAGGTCAGACAATGGTACTGAATTTAAAAATCATGACCTAAACACCTTTTGTGAGGAAAAAGGAATTGAGAGGCAATACAGTGCTCCTAGGACTCCACAACAAAATGGTGTTGCTGAGAGAAGGAATAGGACACTGATTGAGGCTACTAGATCTCTGTTAGTTGATTCAAAACTTGCAATTACTTTCTGGGCTAAAGCAGTTAATACTGCTTGTTATGTCCAGAACAGAGTTCTAGTAGTCAAACCTAAAAACAAGACACCATATGAGCTTTTAAATAAAAGAACACCATTTATTGGATTTTTCAAACCTTTTGGGTGTCCTTGTACCATTCTCAATACCAAAACTCACTTAGGAAAGTTTGATAGCAAGGCAGATGATGGTTTTCTTGTTGGTTACTCATCTCAGAGTAAGAATTACAGAGTATTTAATTCTTCTTCTAGAATAATTGAGGAAAGTGACAATGTCAAATGCAATGAGAACACACCAAATCCTATTGGTTCAGGTCCTCAGTGGTTGTTTGACATTGATTCACTAACTAACTCTTTGGGTGTCAGTAGTGATGATCATGCAGGTTCAGGAAGTGGAAGATCAGGGGATGAACAAGTACAAGACATTATTCCTCAGTCTGTGATCTTTCCCATACCTACAATGGAACCTGTTGATTTCTGTGAAAAAGCGACTATGAC
This sequence comes from Arctium minus, assembly GCA_954870635.1. Classification (NCBI taxonomy): domain Eukaryota; kingdom Viridiplantae; phylum Streptophyta; class Magnoliopsida; order Asterales; family Asteraceae; genus Arctium; species Arctium minus. Next base: position 34,552,846 of record OX941080.1, on the reverse strand, counting down.
TGAACCAATTCAGAGTGAAGAAGAAAGAAGAGATGAGGAGAATCAAGTGCATGAAGAGCCAGAAGCAGCTGATAAGATCACCTCAGCTGACTTAAATGAGTCCAATTTAGAAGTGGGAATCAATGAAGAACCTAGTCATCAGACTAGAACTCAAAAGAACCATCCTCCAGAGCTGGTTATAGGAGACATCTCTTCTCCTATGATAACAAGGAATCAAAACAGACTTCAAGAGCTGCAGGATCAGCAACACACAGTACTCTCTTGCTTTCTATCTCAGATTGAGCCTAAGAAGGTTTTTGATGCAATGAAAGATTCCAGTTGGATAGAAGCTATGCAAGAAGAGTTACTGCAGTTCAAATTGCAAGAAGTTTGGGACTTGGTAGACCTTCCAAAAGGTCATAGAGCTATTGGCACCAAATGGATTTTCAGGAATAAAAAGGATGACAGAGGAATTGTGATCAGGAACAAAGCAAGGCTTGTGGCACAAGGGTACACTCAGGAAGAAGGCATAGATTATGAAGAAGTGTTTGCCCCAGTTGCAAGGGTAGAGGCAATTAGGCTATTTCTAGCCTATGCCTCATACATGAAGTTCAAGGTATATCAAATGGATGTGAAGAGTGCCTTTCTATATGGTACAATTGATGAAGAAGTATATGTCTGTCAGCCCCCTGGATTTGAAAATCCATTATATCCTGACAGAGTATACAAACTGAAGAAAGCACTTTATGGTCTACATCAAGCCCCAAGAGCATGGTATGATACTCTGTCTACCTATCTCTTAGAAAATGGGATTGAAAGGGGAATAATTGACAAGACCCTCTTCATTAAAAGGAGTAAGAAGGACATCCTACTTTTTCAGATCTATGTGGATGACATCATCTTTGGATCCACACAAGATCAGATGTGTAGAGACTTTGAAAACTTGATGCACAAGAGCATTAAAATGAGTTCAATGGGTGAACTTACCTTCTTCCTTGGGCTTCAAGTGAAACAGCAGAAAGATGGGATCTTTATAAGTCAATCAAAGTATGTGAAAGACATCCTGATAAGTATGGTTTAACAGACTCAAAGCCAGCAAGCACACCTATGGAGACTCATAAACAGATCACTGCTGATCTTGAGGGGGAGGATATTGATGTCCATCTATATAGATCAATGATTGGATCTCTCATGTATCTCACAGCCTCAAGACCAGACATCATGTTTCCAGTGTGTCTGTGTGCCAGATTCTAAGTCAAGCCAAAGCAATCACATCTTCAAGTTGTTAAGAGGATTTTCAGATACTTAAGAGGGCAACCTAGATTAGGTCTTTGGTATCCTTATGAATCCAACTTTGACTTGATTGCATATTCAGACAATGACTTGGGTGGTGCTAATATGGATAGAAAGTCTACTTCAGGTGGATGTCAGCTTTTGGGTGCAAGACTAGTATCTTGGCAGTGTAAGAAGCAAACCACAGTGTCCTTATCTACAACAGAAGCTGAGTACATTGCTGCTGCAAGTTGCTGCTCTCAGGTTCTATGGATTCAGAATCAGATGCTGGACTATGGGATAACCTTTCTTCACACTCCAATCTTCATTGACAAGAGCAGTGCTATAAGCATTGTTAACAATCCAGTCAAGCACTCCAAAACAAAGCACATCGAGATCAGGTATCACTTTATTAGAGACTATAATGAAAAGAAGCTTATTCAAGTTGCTAAAGTTCATACTTACAACCAGTTTGCTGATCTATTCACTAAAGCTTTTGATGTGGGTAGATTCACTTTCTTGGTCACAAGTGTGGGCATGATCAACTCTGAATAAGCTCATGATTTAAAAAGTGTTTACAGACCTGTTATTTGTTATTCTTTGGTGTTACTAATCATCTTTCTCAGAAAGTTATTACCTTGCTCAGACTATCACAAGCTTCAACAGTGTAAGTGCAATTAATGCTGCCAGTGCAGTTTTAATACTGCCAGTGCAAAGTTAATACTGCTAGTAGTTAATACTGCTCTCAGTTAATACTGCTAGTTAGTTAATACTGCTAGTAGTTAATACTGCTCTCAGTTAATACTGCTAGTTAGTTAATACTGCTAGTGGTTAATACTGCTCTCAGGTAATACTACTAGTTAGTTAATACTGCTAGTGATTAATACTGCTCTAAGTTAATACTGCTTCTGTCCCGAATACTATAAATACCCTTTTTCCCGCCTAAAGCTCATAACGACTCTTTGAATCCTATTCATCTTCTCTCTAACCCTTTTTCTCTCAAGCACCTAGTAAGTTTCAGGCAAGAACACTCAAGCTCAATGGCATCCATGGCGTTCATTGATGAGCACAATGAAATTGCAATGCTTCAAAAGCCGAAGCAGGCTGATGGATTTCACCAGATAGTAGATTTTCTCAAGTCCAGCCATATCGCTTATGCTCTTACAGTGTCTCCAACAATCTACATAGAGCACCAGAGACAATTTTGGGCGAATGCCACTACTGTTACAGAAAATGGTGTGCAGTTAATCCAGACAAGGGTGTGTGACAAACCCTTGTCAGTTTCTGAAGAGGTGATTTGCATCTGTCTACGACTAGACGATGCTGCAGGTATTACCTCTATTCCTAATGAGGCCTTGTTCTCCAATCTTTCAAGAATGGGGTATGGAGGCCAATTGGGTGTTTTCGAATTCTCAAAAGCTAAATTTTATACCCAATGGCGTTTTCTTGTTCATACCCTTATGCATTGTATTTCCAAAAAGACTACTGGCTGGAGTGAGTTCAGTAGTACCATTGCTTATGCTTTGGTTTGCTTGGCCACTGCCAGAAAGTACAATTTTTCAAAAATGATTTTCAATGACCTTGTGTCAAACTTGGGAAATAAAAAGAGTTTCTATATGTACCCAAGATTTGTCCAGGCAATTATAACCAATGAATTGACGGATATGCCTCAATTTGATGAGATATATGTACCTAAAATCCCCAAAGGCAAGGTCTTTTCAAATATGAAGAGATCTCCATTGGACTCGGAAGAAGTTGACACCCCATTATTCTCTACAATGATGGTGGTGTCCCACAATCCAGAAGGTATGGCTTCAGGGTCAAGGCCCTCATTAGACCATCCCACTAAAAGCCAATCCCAACCTTCAATCACCATATCAATCCCACAGTCCCTTATTCAAAAACCAACTTCTCCAATCACCAATACCTACATCAGGAAAAAGGTAAATAAGGCTCCTTCCCTTCTTGTACCTTCACCTACAGAGCCTTTAAGCCCTCTAATGGAGAATTCTCCATTAGAGAATATCTATAGGGAAACAACAGGGGTGTCTCCCAACCCCAAGGAGGTGCTCACTGAGGAGATGAATGAGCATATGGGTGCAAAGGTTGCCACTACTCCTGCTAGCATAGAGGAGGGCAGTGGTAACATCAATAAGGCCTTCCCCATGGCAACTTTGGGTGAGCAATCATCCAAAGGTCCCAGATGCCAAGAAACCAAGGGGGTAGCAGGTGTTTCTGCTAGGCAGAAGACCTCTACTACAAAAAGATCCAATGATCCTCCAAAGGTGGTAAAAACACCCAAAGGAGGTGAGGACAGTTATGAATATAATGAATTGATGGAAACTATGGGCAACATCAATCTGGATGTAATCAAGCAAGGCAAAGACATAGAAGAGATGAAACTGGTAATTCTGTCTCAACAAGTACAGATTACCAAACTGAAGAAAATGGTGAAGAGATTGGTACAGAAAAAGAAAAGGAAACAGTTTGTGCTCAGGAGAAGGAAACCAGTGGATGATGCTCCCAAAAGGGGGAGTCAGAAGCTGATGTAAACATGGAAGATGCTAAAGATAAGGGGGAGAAATTTGATTTTGAGGGGGAGCAAGCAGTAGAAATAGAATCAGAATTTGTACAAGCAGCTGAAACAGAACAAGCAGCAGTAACAGTTAATGCTGCTGAAACAAGCAAAGCAACAGAAACTGTTAATACTGCTGAATTGAATGAAGCAGCAGAAATGGTTCAAGAGGTATTAACAGACCTTCTTAGCAGCAATGTGCAAGAACTTGAGACAGCTGAAGCATTAATCAAAGCTAAACATGATACTCCTAACGTCACTTCAAAGACCAAAGGAGTTGTCATCAAAGACAATGTTGAAGTTATCAAGAAAGTTAGTGTTGATAAAGTAAACAGCAAGGACAAAGGCAAAGCTAAGATGGTGGAATCTGATCAACCAATTAAAAAGCAAAAGTTGGTTGGGTCAGATGAAGCATTGGCCAAGAAGATTCAGGCTGAACTTGAGCAAAAAGAAAAGGTTCAAGTGGAAAAAGACAGGGAGATGGCAAAAGCTCTGGCTGCAGAACTTAATGAAGCTTATCAAAAGAGTCTTGCAACAGAAATAGCAAAGAAGAAAGCTACAACTCTAAAGAAGCATGGAATGATCAGAATGGGGGCAAAGAAGAGACAACCTTCACAGACCTTCCTTGGCACTCAAGAGAGAAAGAAGATGATTACTTTTCTCAAAGGTGTTGTGGGAGTTAAAAAGGAAATGTTCACAAAGATGTCTTTTGAACAAATCAAAGGTTTGTATGAAGTTGAGATGACCAAGTTACAAGGAAATGACAGAGCAAGAGTTGAAGCAGAAAAGAAGATGAAAGAAAGACATGATCTTCAAATTCAAAAACCTTTCCCTGATGAGCAAGAATCACCAAGGAAGGAAGCTACTCTAGGTGACAGTTTGAGGAAGTTGAAAAGAACTAAAATGATGGCAAGAAGAACACCAGCTAAGAAACCTAGAGTGGAAGAAGCTGAGAAAGAACAGAGGGGAGCTGAAGAAGAAGGGGCACCTAAGTCTGTTGAACAGGAAGAACCATCAAGTACTGCTGATGTGAATCTGTACATGGTAGTAATGGACAAAGTGCCTGAGCCTATATCAGCTGAACCTGTTGGTGTTAAGCCTCCAGAGATCATTCATTGGGATACACTGAAAGTTGATGGAACAGAGTATATCAGGCTCAAGAGGAAAGATGAGAAGTATGAAGTATATCAGACTTGGGCCAAGATTGTCAGAACATGTTCTAGATCTGATCTAGAGGAAATGTTTGAAGTAGGAATGAAATTGTATGCTGATCAACTAAAAGCTCCAGGAATACCAATCACAAAACTTGTGATGGAGTATCTATGTATGTTGTTCAAACCAGAAGAAGTGAAGGATATTATCAGAAATGTGTTTCAAAAAGTTAACAACTGGACTCTATATGAAACTAGTGGAGTATATGCACTGACTATGGATACAAATCACATAGAATACTTCCTAGTGGATAGAGTTTACAACCACAGCAGATTAAAGTTGCATGCTATGTTAAAGAAAAAGCTTGGTTGTGCACCAGATTCAGAGATGGCAAGGTATTTGATCCAAAGAACAATTAATCAAAGTTTGGGGTTGAATGCTGATACAGGGATATGAATAATGGAGTTTTAGGAGCATCTGAAGAACTTGACTTCTCTTCCTAAAATTCAAGTTAGGGGGAGATTGTTGGGAACTGAAAGAATTGCTTAAGTATGGTTAATGCTGCTAGCACAACTGGTTACTACTGTCAGTACAATATGATTACTACTGCTAGCAGTTAGTACTGCTGGAGTTAGTACTACTGGAGTTAGTACTGCCAGATCAAAGTTAATACTGCTGAATGATATTAATACTGCTCATGAAGTTAGTGCTGCTTATGAGATGAAGGCTTCGTATGGCAAGGATGACAGATGTATTGACTGAAGATAATCATGGAAAGTCTTGGAGATAACTATGGAAGATAATATTGAAGATCTTTTATTTTTTTTATTATTATCTTTTATCTTCAGTATATGTATAGAATAGTTTTGTAACATCAAGGTTAACAACATTCTGAGTTTTTGCTTTCATAGAGAGAATCAACCTCAAGGTTTAGAACCCTAGTTCTAGAGAAGTAGAATTCGTATTGGTGAGCAAGTTCATCAATATTGAGGTTGTGTGTGAAATCTTGTAGCTTTAAATCATTCAATAAAGTTTACAATTTGTGATTTCTGATTCACTGTTTCATTGATCTTTGAATATTAAAGTGTTATTCCGCAAACTCCTTTAATATTGTTTCTGAGTGTTTATTCTTGTTAAGAATTCAGATCCTGACAGGTTGGGTTCGAGGTGTGCACCTCTATTTCAATAACCATAGCTTCTGGATCAGTCTGGTTAGATTGTGTGGTTGCATTGGGATAAGGGGTATGAGTCCGAAAATAAATGTGCCTTTGGGCATCTTTTTGAGGGGAGGGGTGAGAATTCTCTGGTTTCTCTAAGTCCTTAGGGGACTCGCCCTTCTCACTCTGAGAATCTTCAGAGCTAGTCTCTGAAGATTCATCCTCACTTGCCTCAGAGCTAGTAGAGCTACTCTCTTCACCAGCATCTGAGGCATCTTCTCTTGCTCCCTCGTTGACAGCCCCTTCTGGTGCACTATCATCTCTCTGTACATCAGTCTCTCTAATAGGAGTACCCTCTGGTTCACTCCTCAGAGAACTCTGAACTTCAGGGTCCTCTGATCCCTCTGAAGTAGAGTTGCTCTGACTCTGTATTTAGGGCATAGGACCTAAGTGTGTTGGGGTTCCTAGGACTGGCTCTAGTCCTTAGGCAACACGAAGATAAGGGGCTAATGCTACAGATTGAGGATTTACTTAATCAAGCATTTGGTGAGGAATCCGTCGTGCTCCTGGATAGCCTTCTGATAGAATGGTCAGTTTGAAGTTGTTCATAATGTAGAAAGGAGTCTTGGGTTGATTAGAGTGGGTCAGAATGTGAAGTTTCTATTTGGCAGCATGGATGATCAAGGTAAGAAATCTCGGAAAAGTGATTGAAGGAACTCTGGAGGATGGGGTCGTTAGTTCAGGGTCCTTTGCCAAACATTTGTTCTTCTTTTCTATGGACGTCAGAAGGAGATCAACGAGTATTCCGGCCATATCAATGTTGCGATTAAAGAATAAGGCATACATGATGGACAGAATCTCGGGTGTGGCTTGGTCCATGCTTCCCAGTTTACAGGTTAGGGTGTGGTTCAGTATTGAGAACATAAAGTTCCATATTGGGGGTATATGTTGTCGTCTGAAATTGCTTAGCCTGGTGATCTCAGTATTGTAACCAAGCAGACGAATGAACTGGAGTAGGGTTTCAGAAGATGGGCGTTTTTCAAATCGAGGGATTTGAAGTTCTTAAGTGGTGAGAAGTGGAATAACTTCTTGTAGAACAGTAGGATTGATGAGCACCCTACATTTCACAGTTTGAGAGATGTCAAACTCTCCAATGATTCCATGGTGGTCATCGCTGTAGTGACTAGAGGAGTACCATTCATGAACAAAAGTGAGGGGGCAATCAGTGGTGGAGGCGATGAGGGCTTTAGTTAGTTCAAAGTTTGAGAAAAACTTGAAGATGATTCTATATTGTTCCTCAAACTTGGGAGAATCAAGCTGTATCATGTGATTGTTGTGTTTGATTGGAAAACGATCCACCCTTGAAGGTTCACCCGATTTGGGAAAAAGTTTTCACCATTCCATTGAAGACGCCATTTGAGAGTTGGAGCAAAGAAGATGAAGTTTAAGTTCTTAGTGAGAGAGAGAATGCTCGAGAGTAATTTTTTAAAAAATGGATATCCGGATTTAAAATTGTTTTTATATCCATATTTAGAAAAATTACACTCGAGTGCATAAGGTGAACCGATAGTGATTAGACCTTTTGGTTGAGGCCGTTTGACCTTTCACTCATTCCAGTGGTGACACGTGTTTCTAGGTAACTGTTGCACTTGATGTGTGTAGTTGCCAAGAAAATAGGAAGAGCTGCTAGTACGAATATGGAAATGGAATATTTATTGGTACTGACTAGACAAACCTTTCACCTTTTCGTCTGAAAATAATTTGATTGTGAAGTAATCTAAGATATCATAAGTGTGAAAAAGGATTCATAGAATCTAAATTTTCAATTTCAAATGATATTAAAGATTGCTGAACAGGTAAAAGGATTCAGAATTCTCCCCTTATTTCCTCTTGACTGAACTTTATCTACTCCCCTTTGAATGATGCATTGAATATTTGAGAAAACAATGGTAAATATCAGAAAAAAGTTCATAGATTCTGATATTAGTTATCAGAGAGAAGATCAGAGACTCTGATGCTTCCATATTTCTGAAGCCCCCTCTGATAGAATGAAAAGTATTTACTTTTGCTCCCCCTAAACCAAAGAATGTTTTCTTTTTATCTTCTCCCCCTCGATAGATGATTAGAGATACAAAAGAATGATTTTGACCACTTGTGAAAAATCCAGAGTCTCTGAAACCAATCTCAGAGGCTCGGGTATCAGACATGCTTCATTATGTCAGAGACTCTGATGTGTTTGATCAGAGACTCTGATAATCTTCTCTGTATTTAGAAAGATATGTTCAACATCCCCAACTTGCTAATTAAAAAATTGAACCTACGTTCATCTAAGTTTTTTGTGAAAATATCAGCAAGTTGTAGATCAGTTGGTACAAAATATATTTCTATTGTTCCCCTTTCAACATGATCTTTCAGAAAGTGATACCTCACATCAATGTGCTTTGTTTTTTAATGTTGTACTGGATTGGCAGAGATGGCTATGGCACTTTTGGAACACACAGAATTGGAATTCTGTCATAATGTAAGCCATAGTCTCTGAGCTGAGTTTCATCCAGATTACTTAAGAGCAACAACTAGCAGCAACAACATATTTTGCCTCTGCAGTAGAAGTTGAAACACAGTTCTGCTTCTTGGATGACCAACTGACCAGCTTGTTACCCAATAATTGACAGCATCCAGAGGTACTCTTTCTGTCTAGCTTTTACGCTGCATGATGTACATCAGTGTATGTTGTTAAATCAAAACTAGATAGTTTAGGATACCAGAGACCCAAAGAAGGTGTGCCTCTGAGGTATCGAAAAATTCTCTTTACTCCAGATAAATGAGATTCTTTTGGATTTGCTTGATATCTAGCACAGAGACATGTTGCAAACATTATATCAGGCCTACTGGCAGTTAAGTATAGAAGTGATCCTATCATGCCTCTGTAGGTCTTGACATCTACAGATTTTCCTGAAGGATCAGAGTCAAGTTTGACTCCTGTGGCAATAGGTGTTTTCATAGAAGTTGAATCATTAAGCTTATATTTTTTTCAAAATGTCAGAGACATACTTAGATTGACTTATAAAAGTACCCTCTTAAGTTTTCTTTACTTGTAAGCCCAGAAAGAATGTTAGTTCTCCCATGAGACTCATCTCAAATTCACTCTTCATCAACTCTAAAAACCTGTCACAATACTTTTGATTTGTAGAGCCAAATATAATGTCATCAACATATATCTGTACTAAAAGCATCTCATTTTTGTACCTTTTGATGAACAAATTTGTATCAATTGTACCTTTTTTCAAAACCAATATTAATCAGAAATGTGGACAGAGTAGCATACCAGGCTCTTGGAGCTTTTTAAGTCCGTACAGAGCTGTATCAAAATAATAAACATGGTTAGGAAACTCTGTACTTTCAAATCCAGGTGGTTCCTGGACATAATCTTCTTCATTTAATTTACCATTTAGAAAGGCAGATTTAACATCCATCTGATATACTTTGAACCCTTTGTGTGCAGCATAGACCAAGAAGATTCTAATTGCTTCTAGCCTAGCCACAGGTGCAAAGGTTTCATCATAATCAATACCCTTTTCTTGGCAATATCCCTTAGCAACCAACCTAGCTTTGTTTCTGATTATAATGCCATCCTCATGCTTTTTATTTCTGAAGACCCATTTAGTTTCAATTGCAAATTTTCTTTTAGGTAGGGGAACTAAGGTCCAGACTTTGTTTCTCTCAAACTCTTGAAGCTCATCCTGCATGGCAGATATCCAATGAGGATCTTCAAGAGCTTCATTTACCTTCTTTGGTTCAATGATGCTCAAAAAGTTTACAAAATAGCATTCATTGATTGTGGCAGATCTGGTTTTGACTCCATCTGAAGGTGTTCCAATGATCTGATCAAGGGGATGATCCTTTGTCCATCTAGTTATTGGAGCTTGAATTTGGGGTGGAGTTTGAGTGTTAGAGATGACAGTTGGTGACATCTCTGTTGTACTGTTCAGAAGCTCTAAAGTGAGTTCCAGAGACGGTGAAGCAGGCTCTGAAGTCTCTTCAAGAGATGTCTCTGTAAACTCTTCAGATGTCTCTTGTTCATCTTCTGCTTCTGAAGATAATTGTCCTTCAGTTTGTGTGGATTAATTTCTTGAACCTGTATTCAAAGAAGCAGAAGTTGTGACTTCAGAGGGACAAGAGAGAGTTGTACTTGTATTTTGAGGTTCCTCTGAAGTTGCTCTGTGAATATCTCTGAACATAAAATCTGAGTTTTCATCATCAAATAAGTCTTTAAATATTTTGTTTAGTTCGGATTCTCTTATATTTGACGATTCAGAGATATTTTTTGTAGTTGAATTGACATCATTGGTGGCAAGACTTCTGTCATCATCAAAAGACACATTGATACTCTCTTGGATTGTTCTTGTTCTCAGATTGAACACTCTGAAGGCTTTTGAGGCTAATGAATATCCAATGAATTTGCCTTCATCTGCTTTCCTGTCAAACTTTCCAAGAGACTCTCTATCGTTCAGAATATAACATCTGCATCCAAAAACATGGAAATATTTAACATTAGGTTTCCTATTGTTAATGAGTTCATATGACGTTTTCTTGAATCTTTTGACAATGGTAGCTCTGTTTTGAGTGAAACAGGTTGTAGTTATTGCCTCTGCCTAAAAGTTTGTTGGAAGATCAGATCCTGCAAGCATTGTTCTTGTAGCTTCAACAACACCATTTTGCTGAGGGGTTCTTGCCGTAGAGAAGTTGGGAGTTATGCCTTCTTCTGAAAGATATGAGTTGATTTTGGCATTTCTGAACTCTGTCCCATAATCAATTCTTAGCTTTTGAACTTTTTTGTTGAACAGAACCTGCAATCTTTTTAACAACCTTATCAAAATATCAGGTACATCAGACTTGGCTCTGATGATTTCTATCCAAGTATATCTAGAGTATTCATCAATCAAAACTAGAATATACTTTTTACCTGATAGACTCTGCACAGAAATAGGACCACAGAGGTCCACATGTAGCATGTGCAAAGGTCTTGGACAGTTATTATCACTTTTGGTCTTGTGAGAAGATCTTTTCATTTTTCCCATTTCACAAGCAGAACAAAGATGATCTTTGTTAAACTTCAGAGATGGTAATCCCTTAACCAGATTTAGCTTGACCAATTTATCAAGTGAAGAAAAGTAGAGATGAGAAAATTTTTTATGCCAGAGCCAGACATCTTCACTGTTCAGAGATACTAGACAAAGTTTCTCTTAGTTAGTTCTTATGTGTTTGGTAAAATTAATTCTATATAGATTACCCTTTCTGTCAGCTCTGAGCATTTCTTGACCTGTTTTTGAGTGAAGATGTGAACAATGTTTTTCTTGAAATTTCACATCAAAACCATGGTCACAAAGTTGACTTATGCTGATTAAGTTATGTTTTAATCCATCAACATAAGCAACCTTTGATACAGAAACATTACCTCTTGTTAGCTCACCATAACCCTTAATCTGCCCTTGCATATTGTCTCCAAAAGTTACTGCTCCTCCTGATTTTTCTTTGTAAGAGGATAGTAACTTCTTATCTCTAGTCATATGTCTTGAACAATCAGAATCTAAGTACCAGATTGGCATAGACTGTTTCTGCAAGACAGATTAGAGTTTCTTAGTTACCCATCTCATTATTGGTCCTATTTTGTTAGGTTTCTGATGATTTCTTTGAATACTTGCCTTCTCGTCTTTTGATGTTTTGGCAGAGTTGTCCTTTTTCTTTTGAGGCTTTGTCTCTGAATTTTTATTCAGAGACTGATTTAGAAAGCAATGAGAACCTCTGAAGTAATTTTTTAGTTTCATCAAGAGTTGGATGCAATTGCAATTTACAGAACAAGAAGAATTAGAAGCAAATTTTTTCATTTCATTGAATGTATTTGATACATTTTGATTCTTTTTCAAATTACTAATAGGAATATTACAAGTATTCCTAACTACTTCCTTTCTTCTAGCTTGAAAGACAACATTCTTTTCAAGTTGTCTTTTCTTGTTCAAAAACATCCTCTTCTCTTCGTTGCTCACTGCACAAGCAGGATCAAAATGGTTAATTTCTTGTCATTTTCCTTTTTGTTCAGGAGTAAACTTGATTGGTTTATAAGTGTAAAGTTGAGAAGTGATAGTTTTATTCTTTGCCTTTTCTTGTAATTCTTTTTCAAGGTCTAGAGAAGTTTTTGCTTGAAGACACATGTCTGCAAAATCAGGACATATTGGTATTCTGGATTTATTTTTCACAACAGAAATAGGAATGTTGAAAATTCCAGAACCAACAGTCTCTATCTTTTTATGAATTACTTCCTCTGGTTTATAGAAAATCTATTCATCTATCTTTGGATCAGAGTCAAGAAAGTCTCTTTTTGCCTTATTAGAGACAACTACCTCTGTAGGTTTCTCAATTTCCTTAGGTCTAGAGACTTTAATGATTCTTTTCATGCTTTCTCTCTTTTTCAAATCAGCTATGACATTTTCTTTATTTATTCTTTTGATGTCATCTTCAAATGTAGTTCTGATGCATTCATCTGAGATTGGTGAATACAGAGGAGCATTTGGATTAATTGAACTCTGAGGTTCATCTTCAGAAGTACTTGTTTCAGAGGTACTTGTTTCAGATGTCTCTGATTCATTTGTGATAAATGCATCAAACTTGAAAATTTCTCTAGGATCATTGCTCTGGTGTTTTGTGAAAAGTGACTCTGAAGTTTCTTTTTCTATCTTTAAGATAGGTTCTGGAAAGTTTTTTACTTCAGAGTATGCAACATTTTTAAAATTCAGAGCTCTTGCTTTTGATCCTTCTATGGTTTTTGTTCTCTTGAAATTGTTCAGAGATGGACAGTTACAGCTCTGGACCTTTCCCATATAGAAAGTGAAAGAAAGTGAAGTTTTCTTCAATCCAGTGAATGGATCAAATTCATTGAATCCCATCCCTTGAGTATCCATTTGAGAGTTTATCTTTATATGCACATCTTGAGCATCAAGATAGTTTTTGATTTGAAGTTCTTTCCTTTCCAGAGACTGATGTAGGATTTCTCTTTCTTTTTGAAAAAAGTTAGTTAAGGCAACAGAATTGAGCCTTTCATACTCAGATTTTTTTACTTCTTCTTCTTTAACTTTTAAAACTTTCTCAAGTTCTTTGAATTTTTCTGAAAAAGATTTTTCTTTTTGTTTTTGAGCTTTTTCAAGTTCAGATTTCTCAACAAAAATGTCTCTCTTTTCTGACTCAAGAAGATCTTTTTCTCTTTTGTAAAAACTAAGATCTTTTGTCATTTGCTATCTTTTTTCTTTTTCCTCAACAAGTTTTTGCTTTAAGTTCTGAAACTCAGCTGTTAGCTTAATAACATCCAATTCAAGTTCACTTTCAGAGGTGGAAGGAGAGTTTACCTTTTCAGAGTTGTCCTCTGATGATCCATCAGTCTGATCATCTGCAAAAGCCATACCACAGAGATTGGTAGGTTCTTCTTCTCCATCACTTGTAGAGTCTGACAACCAGTCTTCCATCTCAACAACAAGTACTCATTCTTTGACATTATACTTGTATTTGTTCTTGTAGTAGTCTTGATCTTTGATAATCCTGCCTCTGCAATTTGCAGAGAAATGGCCTGGCTTTCCACATCTAAAACATCTCCCATCATTTTGATTTGGTAGAAGAGCAGCAACTGATTCAGTCTTCTGAGATTGTGGTTGTGGCTGGAAGTACCTCTGAGATTGAGGATACCTTGGTTGAAATGGTTGTTGAGTTCTTGATTGTTGAGTAGTTTCATGATTGGTGAAATGAATGTCCTTTTGATCACTATGCAAAGTGGATCTGGGCTCTTGTTGATAATCAGCTTTCTGAAATCTTTTTTCTGGAGTTCCTCTTCTTTCTTCATAATCTCTTCTTCCTTCAAAAACTTTCTTGCCAAATTTCTTGTTAAATTCATGAGTGATTAAAGCAATAGATTTGGTAAAATCATTGATGTCATCATCTGAGTCTGAATCTGAGTGTTCAACTTCTTCAGTCATCAGAACCTTCTTGGATTTTCTTTTAGGTTCCTTTTTCAAACAGTTATTTGTTTCTTCATTTATGCCTTCTTGTGATACACCTTTTTGTTTTGAAATGAGTGCAAGTGGTCCACCTAAAGAGGTTTTTGATTTTTGTTTAACAAGTTCTTTTTCCTGTGCTACAAGAGTGCCATAAATGTCGGTCAATGACCATGATTCAAGATTTTGATTGGCCTGTATTGACATGGACAGTTGTGACCATTCTTCATTTAAGCTTTTGAGGAATAAAACATTGTTTTCTTCTTTTGTCCTTATAACTCCAAATTTTCTGCATTTATTGATGAGAATGTTGAAATTTGAGTATGTTTGGTGCAAGGTTTCTTCAGGTAATGCATGAAAATCATGATATTCATTTATGCAAAGATTTCTTCTGTTTTTCTGAGTTTGTAGGCCACCTTCAAGTTGATTTCACAACTGATCCCATATCTCTTTTGCAATTACACAAGAATCAAGTTCTTGGAAGATATCATTGGGAATGGCCATAATAAGTAATCTAACAGCTTTTGAGTCATTTTCCATCATGTTTGTTTCTTCATCAGTGAAGTTTGAAGTTTTCTTTTCATAATATGCAGGAATTTCAGCAGTATCTACTGTTGCTGGAACTCTTGGTACCAACACCATTGGTTGGTGAGGTCCATCGTTCACTGATCTTCAAAGATCCCTGTCCATACCTTCTAAGAAATTTACCATCCTAATCTTCCATTGAGGATATTCATCCCTTAGAAGTGTAGGAGGTTTGGTTAATGATCCAGCTGTATAAATGGCACTTATACTAGAGTTTGTCATTTTGTAAAGAAAATATGAAGATTTGAAGAACTGATGTTTTTCTATGAAGATCTTTTATCAAGAAATGAAACTGTGATTTACTTTCAAATCTGGAGCATATGAAGCTTTTTTAATAAACCAAGGTTTATATGAACATGCACAGATAAGGAAAGCTTGAATCAGTAAGATATAAATCTATCCGAGTATGCAAATATGATCTTTCTTTGTTTAGAAACAAAGGAGGCTCTCATACCAATTGTTGGATCCCAGATTTAATCTTACAATAATTATATAAACAAGAATAATAGCAGCAGAAACAATATAGTTTAATATCAAAAGCAGATTCAAATATCACGGTTCATATATCACAGATCATAAATAAATATGTAGAAAGAACAAGATCTTCTTTGAAATATATTCAATTGATTCTTCATATACAATATATCAAAAAGCATACTTTTGTCAATGGAGTGATGGTCCTATTTATAGGACCATAAAGTGAACAGTGTACTATCCTGACAATAGAAGCATGCTTGAACAGTGTCTTACCTAAAAAGGTAAGCTCAAGACATGCTTGAACAGTGATTTGGTTTGACTATATTTTAGTTGATCTGAGATGTTGGAACTTAAACATTTTGCATTTTCATATGACATGATGATTATTATGTTGAGATCATAGTATATGCTTGGAGCAATCATTTCAGTGGTGTATCACTCTGTTCTATTATGCATGTTTATAAACTTCCTTTGAATACTAGTTTATTCAAAAATCTCCACAGTCGTTTATTCTCCAAAGGAAGGGAGTAATAAATTAAGAGTGATATGAGGTGTAAGTTGATTATCCATAGAAATGGATATAGCTTGGATGCAACTACACTCATATAAACTTGATAGAGATCAAGTTTTGGAGCGACCAACACTTAGAGATTACTTCATGGTTTCTGTCACAAGTAATTCTAAGATGGTAATATCTTTTATCCTAGATTAGAGATGCATGAGACTCCTGACACAAATTTGGTTATGTTTTGACCATTCTCCAACGTTGTCCGTAACTAGCAGCTATAAAGGGACTGATCAAATATAACAAGATTAGTGGGGAGGTCTATGTAGTCAAAGCAATTTGTCCCTTTTGCCTCATGGTAAAAGTGATATCCATGGGCCCCTGAATGATTTGGTGCTGACACTTAAATGTATGGCCATACTAGGACTGAATTGATACTGGGTCAATTTTGCAGTCTATTTTAGGTCACCACAAATCTCCATTGAGAAATATAATAGTGAGTGATCTGAAGATTAACACTATACCATGTCTCGCGTTCATACGGATATCTGGAACAAAAGGATAATTGATCACTTACCTATATGACTGCTTCATACCTTCTGGTTTTTATTACATAAATAGTGTCTTGAATGACACAATAATGCCATTATATACTTATTGTGTCAAGTGCAAGTGGGAGTCTGTTGGAGATATGCCCGTTGACACAAAATAATTAATTATTGGCATTATCCTATTCGGTTGCACACAAAGTCCAAACTAAAATTGAAAGAATTATATGGTTAGAGAGAAAGTTTGTTAAACATCATAAGTAATGGTTTAACTATAAACTAGAGGAAATTTTGAGGGATCAATGTTATAAAATGGAGGTTGCTTGTTAGACACAAAAGAAACATGTCATTAATTATATTAATAACAACACTCCATCCATTTACTCACCTTTAAAAAAAAGGTCCGATCCCTCCCCTCTCTCCCCTCAACATTTTCAGCCAACACACACAAGTAAATGTGTGTGTGTGTGTGTGTGTTAAATGTAGAGAAAGTATTGCCTTTTATAAAATAAAAAAAAAACTTTGGAGAAGAAGGATAAAAATCTTGCAAAACTTGGAGCTTGGTGTGTGAACTTGATAGTGGGATTCTCCATTGGATCCTCCAGTGTCTTCAAGGGTATGTTTCATCTTTACCTTTCTTTTATCCTTTTAGTTGCTATTTTCTTTGTACAATGGATCCTCTCTTAGAAGAAGAAGTTTGTTTTTCGTTTTTTTGTTATAAGCTTCCATTGCATATTTATGTTTGCAAAACTTCTTCTCCCAACACCCCCAAATCCCCCAATTCCAACCATATTGAGGAATGTGGTGGACGTAGTTCCACGAGTGAATCTGGAGACCGAAAACCCAGTTATACAAGAAGTGGACCCTCAATCGGTCATGATAGATAGCATAATGCAGATGATGAACTTTGCAATAGACAAGCGAGATGAGACGTTCACGAATTTGTTAAAAGACCGGGATGCAAGAAACTGGAGGCCGAGAAGGTTGCCGAGAACACCGTGAACGGATCGGGGGGAGTGTTGAATGTTGTAGGAACTGAGGAGCAGGTAGTGGGAGGCGAAAGGAGAAGAGAAAGGGGTTGCTCACATAAGACCTTCTTATGCAACAAGCCTCCAGAATTTTCCGGAACAACAAATTCAGTCGTCTGCATCAACTGGATCAGAGATGTGGAAATGGCGTTCGAAGTGAGTGAGTGTGATGAATCCTAGAGGGGTAAAGTTTGCATCCCAACTATTCAGAGGGGAAGCATTAAGTTGGTGGAACCTAACCGGACGACTCTTACTCCGAGAGTGTTGGCCCAACTTTCATGGACGATCTTTATAAAGAAGGTGATGGATAAATATTGCAACAAAGGAGCTCTCGATCGAATAGAGGAGGAATTCCGAAACTTAAAAAAAGGAAACCTGATAATTGTAGAGTGCTCCAGACAATTTGTGAAGAAACTGAGCTTGGTGGAGCACTTGGCCACCGATGAGAGACTGAAGATCAAAGCTTATCATAGGGGTTTGTCGGCCGAAATGAAGAATGCGGTGAGAAATGCCAACGTCACCACTTTACAGAAATCCATCGAGGAGTCACAAATAGTTGAGGACGACATTGCTCAACGGAAAAAGAAAGAAGTCAAGTCGGCGAGAAAAGGAAATGGAAAGGGCCAACTTGGTCCACACAACATGTTAGACCCTTCTCCGAGGGAAAGAATATGGATCCCTAACGTGAGGCTAGGTGGAGCCACAAATGCAAGAGTAATCATTTCGGTCCTTGAAACCCGAGATCGTTCTCCAACCCATCCGAGTGCTTCAAGTGTGGGAAGAAAGACCACATAAGCAGAGATCGCCCCGTCCGGGGGCCAGTCTGTTTTGAATGCCCAGAATCGGGTACATCAAGAGAGAATGACCATGCTTGTGAAGGGGCACCATGGGGTTCTAAGTGGGAACACGTCAAAAAAGGATAACCCACCAAAGGCGCCAAGTCGGGCGTTTCAAATGACGGCGGAAGAGGCGAGGGAAACAATTGATGTAGTGTTGGGTATGTTTCTAGTAAACTCTCTACCTGCCTGTATTTTGGTTGATTCTATTGCAAATCGTTCATTCGTATCTACTACTTTTTGCAAGCAATTCGTTACTCCTATTAGTCAGTTGTTCGAGGCATTAGTAGTAGAGGTGGCCAACGGGGATCAGATGTTAGTTCAGGAATGTTATCATGATTACACCATAGAGATAGATGGGGAAACCTTTGTCGTGAGGTTGCTACCCATGGCTATAGGTGGGTTCAACGTAGTAGTAGGAATGGATTGATTATCCGAGAACGACACCGATATTCTTTTCTCAAAGAAGATGGTTAGAATACCTTTGGTGAAGGGAGGTGCAGTAATGGTCTATGGTGAGAAGAGTTAGAAAACCACCTCGATCACCTCCTTACTCAAAGCACACAAGTGTTTAGCCAAAGGGTGCCATTAGTACTTGGCTTACGTGATAGATGCAAAATTGGAGAAGAAGATGATAGAAGATGTGGATGTAGTACGGGACTACCCGGATGTCTTTCCAGAAGACCTACCTGGGTTACCACCGAAACGTCAAGTGGAGTTCCACATTGACCTCACCCCGAGAGCGACTCTGATTGCGCGTGTCCCTTATCGCCTAGCACTGACAGAGATGCAAGAGATTATGACACAACTCCAAGAGTTAATAGAGAAGGGGTTTATAAGTCCGAGTTCGTCACCGTGGGGAGCTTCGGTTTTATTCGTTAGGAAAAAGGATGGATCTTTGAGGATGTGCGTAGACTACCGAGAATTAAACAAGGTCACGGTGAAAAACAAGTACCCGTTTCCCCATATTGATGGCCTCTTAGAACAATTACAAGGGGGAGGGGTGCTTCTCCAAAATAAACTTGCAGTCTGGTTACCATCAAGTGAGGGTTAAGGAGGGCGACATTCCGAAGACGGCTTTCTAGACTAGATATGGCCACTATGAGTTTTTGGTGATTCCATTTGGATTGACAAACGCTTCGGCCGTGTTCATGGACTTGATGAACCTGGTGTGTCATCCTTTCTTGGACAAATCAATAATCGTCTTCATCGACGACATATTGGTTTACTCGAGGAATGAGGTCGAGCATGGTCGACACTTACGGGAAGTGCTAGAGGTTCTTCGGAGAGAGAAGTTGTTCGCAAAGATCTCAAAATGCGAATTCTGGTTTAGTTCTTGGGTCACGTGGTGTCCAAGGATGGGGTGAAGGTAGACCCGACGAAGATTGAAGAGATGATGAATTGGGAACCCCCAACGAGTCCGACAGAGATAAGAAGCTTCTTGGGCTTAGTCAAATACTACCGAAGATTCATTCAAGACTTTTCAAAGACCGCTTCCCCACTCACTTCATTGATAAGGAAGAATGTCAAATTCCTATGGACCGAGGCACAAGAGCAAGCTTTTAGAACTCTTCATAAGAAGCTATATGAGGCCTCGATTCTATCCCTACCCGAGTGGTCGGACGACTTCGTGGTCTATAGTGACGCATCCAAGTTAGGTCTTGGGTGTGTATTAATTCAAAGAGAAAAGGTGATAGCGTATGCATCACGACAGCTCAAGGATCATGAGAAAAACTATCCTATGCACGACTTGGAATTGGCGGTGGTGGTATTTGCATTAAAGTTGTTGCGACACTACCTCTACGGGATGAAGTGCACCCTCTTCATGGATTATAAAAGCTTGAAGTACATATTTGATCAGAAGGATCTCAACATGCATCAAAGAAGGTGGTTAGAACTATTGAAAGACTATGATTGTGAGTTGATTTACCACCCCGTTAAGGCCAACGTGGTGGCAGATGCGTTGAGTCGAAAGAGTTATGGAGATGGAGTCAAATTATCTCTTGCTAGAATCGATGTAATATCAAGCCTAGTAGGGAGCATCAAAGCATGTCAACTTGAGGCACTTCAAGAAGAAAACCTCAAAAACGAAATCATGATGAAGCAAAGAGAGCTACTAACAGAAGATGGTCATGGTCTCAAACTCTTTCAAGGAAGAATTTGGGTACTAAAAATTGGAGGAAACCGAGAGTTGCTCTTAGTAGAAGCTCACAAGTCCAAGTAATTCATACATCCCGGAAGCACCAAAATGTATAAAGATTTGAAGTTGAACTACTGGTGGGCGGTGATGAAGCTTAATGTGGCAAACTATGTGGAGAGGTGTGTCCCTTGCTTACAAGTGAAAGCGGAACACCAAAAACCATATGGAAGTTTGCAGTCTCTAACCATTGCGGAATGTAAGTGGGAACTCATCACAATGGACTTCGTGACGAAACTACCAAGAACCTTGTGGGGTCATGACATGATTTGGGTTGCAGTGGAATGACTAACTAAGAGCGCGTATTTTCTAGCCATGCGAGAGACGTTGCCAATGGAAAAGTTAGCCAAACTCTACATAGATGAAATAGTGTCAAGGCATGGGGTACCACTATCTATTATATCCGATAGAGACAGTCGGTTGACCTCGAGATTTTGGGATGGTCTATAAAAGGATTTAGGCACGAAAGTCAAGTTGAGCACGACTTACCATCACCAAACGGACGGCCAAAGCAAGAGGCCAATTCAAACCCTAGAAGATATGTTAAGATCGTGTGTCATTGATTTCGGAGGATGTTAGGACTCCTACTTGCCTTTAGTGGAGTTCACTTATAATAATAGTTACCATTCGAGCATTAGGATGGCACCGTTCGAAGCATTGTACAGTCGAAAATGTAGAACGTCGGTGTATTGGCTAGAAGCTGGAGAGAAGCAATTTGTCGGACCAGATATTGTACAAGAAACGACAGATAAGGTGAGAGAAATTCGAGGACGATTGAAGGCGACTCAGGACCGACAGAAAAGCTATGCAGAAAAGAAACGAAGATCGGTCGAATTTCATGTGGGTGATCGGGTTATGTTGAAAGTATCCCCGTGGAAAGGGATCATCCATTTCAGAAAGCGTGAGAAGCTTAGTCCCCATTTTCTTGGCCCCTTACAATATTGGATGGACAGGATACACCCTACCTTTCATCTATATTATCTTCGTAAGTGCCTAGCCGAGGAGAAAAACGTCATTCTATTGACGGAAATTCTAGTGGACAATGGAAATCGATGTGTGGAAGAGTCGAAGGCCATATTGGAGTTAAAGAATAAAAAGCGACGGCATAAAGAAGTGTCGATGGTCAAGGTCCAATGGAAGCATCATCGTGGTGCTAATGTGACTTGGGAAGCCGAAGAGGACATGAGGAGGCGATACCCAAACTTATTTGGGTAGAACGAGATTTCGGGGATGAAATATTCTTCAAGGTAGGGAGGATTGTAGCATCCGGATTTTTAAGGTAAACTGAAATCTATAATTATTATAGTTGGAATTCCATTTGGTTGAGGGAAAAGTTTCTATCGTCGTGAAAACTGGAATTGAGACTCGAGGGAGGCCATGCGAGAATGACAACGATAGTGCCATAGGGCACTATCGTAAGTCACAATCGCGAGGGAGGCATGGATTTCGGTACATCGCAGACGAAAATGCCTCGCGATATTGACAGGGGGCACTATCACCCGTCACTGTCGCCGAGCATGGGTTAGTCTCGGTATACAAGCTGCGACATTTCCCTGCGGGAGTACCAATGGCACAATCGTCAGTGATAGTCACCAGGGCGTGTGCAGAGGCATAAAAACCCAATAACTCGTTTTATTTATTTTATTTCTCACATTCAGTCTTGTGGGGTGCGATTTCCATACATGGTAGGTGATTTTTCTCCCTTAAATCTCTTCCCTATTTATTGCAACCTAGAATTCTTGGTGGGATCTTTTGGTAAGCATTTAAGACATCTTGTAGGTGCATTGAAGAGGCTTGCAAGCTAGGATCAAGCACTAACTTTCCCTCAAAGCAAATCTAGGGTTTGATAAGTTTCTTGGTTTTCTTACCAAAAACCTAAGAGTGAGTTTTCTAACCTTTGTAAAAAAAACTAGTTACACGTCTTGTTGTGCATTTCATCACCATTTTATACTTTACTTGCTCAAGTTCTCATATTGACTATGAAGCTTATATTTTCTTATGATGAAAAGTTGTGAAATTCTTGGTATAAAATACTTTGCTTGGCATATTGTTAACCATGGGTTGAACTTGGAAGTATAGTGGAAATATTATGAAATTACCATGTTGTTGGGCACTATATGTAGAAATTCGCATTTTAGGGTTTTTGACCTAACTTGAGGTTTTAACCTAATAAGAGACATTATGAGACAACAACACTCATTGATCATGATTTTATGCCCCTAAGGACCAAATGAATGATTTTATCACTTGGGAATATCTTGTGTGGAATTATGTACCTAATAGACCAACTTGAGGGTCTTGATTGTTATGGTTAATTCCTAACATGTTGAATATAGTGGTTGGACCACAAGTGTATACATGTTGATATTATGTACATCTTGCTTGGAGTAAATTTGTACGATCGAATATTGAAATTGGATGAACCACAAGTAGGCACTAGGAGGATATAATCTTGGGTGCCACCTTGGAGGTATGTGCCTAGACCTTCGCCATTTTGGGTAATGCCTTGGAGGTAGTCCTCAAATGTGTCGGACCTTTGGGGTGTTGCTTTTTAGAGTGAACATCAAGGTACATTGACTCTTGAAGTGAAACTTGTTTGGTGTTTTGGGTCTCCCCCATTGATTCACTTATGAGACCTTATGACTTCTAAATTTATCTAATCTATTATGTTATGCTTATGTTCAAACTCACTAGGATTTTTGGCCTAACACTTGTTTGATGTTGACGTGTATCTCAGGTTTTAGCGGAGCCGACTCTAAGAAGGCTTAGTCGGGTAGTGAGTGAGCTTGGGGAAAGGACTTTTGAGAAGCCATACTTGAGAAGATTGCATTCTTTTGGGAAGACTTGGATGACACCCGAACTTGTAATCTAATTCCTAAAAAATTAGATTAGTAGGTTGTCTATTCCAATGACTTTGAATTACAAAAGTGTAATTAAAAGGTGTTTATTATTCCCCTTTTTGAAGGGTACATTCTTTGGCATTCTATAAATACCACATTTTCGTTATATGAAATTTTTTGTTTATCCCAATTTTTGGGGTGTTACATATTTTATTGTGAAAATATAGGGTATTACAAATGTCATGACCAATTTATGTGTATATCGACTAGTTTTATGAAACCCCAAAAGACAACGTCTTCAATGGTACTAATTTATTAATGATTTTAGAAATTTTCATATTTGTTCCATGAGATACAATTTTTATAATTGATGGTTTTAGAAATTTTCATAATTGTGCCATGTGATAAATTTTCAGAAATTGATATTTAATTATGCTAATTGATGATTTTAGAAAGTTCATCACAAACCCAACATTTGTGCTATGCCATGTGAGAAATTCTTAATAATATTATAAAATATAGAGTAAATTAGGTTTTTCGTATCTATGGTTTGTTAAAAATTACAAATTTCGTCCCTGTGGTTTTGAAATTTCATTTTTCGTCTTTATAGTTTGTAATTCATTTCTATTTTCTTCCCTGAGCCCAAAATACCATTTTTAGGTATGAAGGACGAAAATAGAAATTAAATATAAACCATAGGGATGAAAAAAGCAAGAAAAATTAAATAATAAGGACGACAAAAGTAATGAATTCTAAGATATAGGATGAAAATCGTAATTTTAAAAACATAAGGACGAAAATATAATTTTTCAACAAACCACAGGGACTAAAAACATAACTTACTCTAAAATATAACATAAAATGCAAAGAATATCCGATAAACTTAAATAATTTAAAAATCTCTTATGTTAATTTGTTACTACTAGTTTTAATACAATTAAGAGTAAACTTACCTTTTGGTCCCTAATGTTTATCAATTTCGTAAGATATCGTCCCTAAACTTTGAAAACTTGGATTTGGTCCTTCATGTTTGTCATTTTACAATGAGAGAATTACACTTTTGGTCCTTAAGGTTTGGTGATTTCTTTGAAAGTGGGACATGTACTTTAATAAGTCAAGTTGCAGTCGATGAGGTTTTAATTTTGCTTTGAAAGTGGGACCTGACCACTAACTTCATTAAAAAACCCAGTTAGAGTCAGGGGCAAAATCGTCCAACAATATTTTCTTATCATTTTGCAATTTTTTTTCTTGCTTTTACAAAGAACATCAATCTTCAGGGACTGATATGTAATTAACTCTAATATATATGTATATATATATACACACACACACAACATAGAGACTATTAGTCTCTTCTCCAAGTCACTAAATCACAGACATGATTTCGTGTAGTTAACTCACAGGGACGAAGGTGGTGGTCATGATGGCAAATCACAGAGACGATGGTGGTGGTCACGATGGCAAATTACAGGGACGATGGTGGTGGTCACGATAGCAAATCACAGGGACGAAGGTGGTGGTCACGATGGCAAATCACTGGGACGATGGTGGTGGGTCACGATGGCAAATCACTGGGACGATGGTGATGGGTCACGATGGCAAATCACAGGGACGATGGTGGTGGGTCACGATGGCAAACCAAAGGAGATAGAGATTAAGGAAGGGGAGATGGCATTGGTTTGGGAGACGATGGTCCCTGTGTAAATATCGTCCCTGTAACAGATAAAAAGGAGGAAACGATAAGGAAACGACCTGTTTCCCGGCAACACCCTCCCCCTCCTATTTTTCCCGGCAACACCCTCGTTCCTGGTTGTTTTTCCCTGGTTGCAACAATGCCTTCAATAGTATTAACCAGATTTATGGCGGAATCCGATGTTACCAGAAACAGTTACGGTCGTGGAGGTTTTTGAAGGTAGCAACAGTAATTCTTTGACAAATAAAGATCATAAAATCGACGAGAAATTAGAGGCGGTTTTGGTGGAAGAAATTGAGGGAAAACCAATGTAGAAAATGGAGTTTGAAGATGGTGGAATGATCAAGAATTTCTCCGATAACGAATCCGATAGTCGTAATAACAACGAACAGATGATGATTACTTACAAATATAAAAACAACCCACGTTGTATTAATCCTATCAAGATCAATAAAAGGAAAAAGATGAAGCTGATGATGTAATTAGAACAGGGATTTTCGCCGGAGGTGGTTGGTGGTGGCGGAACAGACCTTTGAAGGCATTATTGCAACCAGGGAAGAACAACCCTTTGAAGTTCGGAGTTAGAATTGATGTCTTTGTGTTTTAATACACACACACACACACACACACACACACATATATATATATATATATATTATAGTTATTATGTAATAGGTCCCTAAATGCTTATGGTTTTTACAAAAATAAGAAATAAAACATAACATAGTTAGACGAAAATACCCTTGACTCTAACTGAGTTAGTAATTAGATCCCACTTTCAAAGCAAAATTCAAACCTTAGGGACTACAACTTGACTTATTGAAGTACAAGTCTCACTTTCAAAGAAATCAATTAAACCTCAGGGACCAAAAGTGTAATTCTCTCTTTTACAATGGTTTCGTCCCCCCTTCTAACGGCCGTTAAAATTTTCCGTTAAGTCTAATTACGGTGGTGATGGACTTAAAAAATGTTTGAAATAAGTAAAATACCCCTCATTTAATTGAATTTAACGGAAAAAGTTAACGGTCTTTAGGATGAGGGATCATAATCATTATGAAATGACAAACGTGAGTGACTAAATCCGAGTGTTCAAAGTTTAGGGACGATAACCTTCGAAATTGACAAACAATAGGGACCAAAAGTGAAGTTTACCCTATAATTAATGAAATGTATTGGTGACTTGTTTTTATAGTGTTAGAATTGCTTAATTTTTCAACATATTATTTTAGACAAGTTTTACATTTGTTATCTTGTTTATCAACTAGTTCTTTTATGAGATATAACAAGTTTATCAGTTACGTAACTTATCAGTTAGTTTATCAAACAAAATCTAAAAGATGTTGCACCAAAATGAAGGTTGCAACTAATATATAACTAATACCGACTAAAGAAGTGTATTTTCTTACTATAAAATTGGACATCATATACCAATAATTAGGAGCGTTCGCAGTCCGGTTTAGACGATTTAACCCCCAAACCACAACAGCGGTTAAGAAAATTTTCAAAATTGAGCGATTTGGCAGCAACTGACGAAACTGGTCTGACCGAACCACAAAAGGCGATCTGATCTAACAAGTTTAGGCGGTTTGGGCCTCTTATGGCCTTTAAACTAAAAAAAACATTACACCTATACCCAAAATAAATTTTTTACCAATATAACATTATTAAAAAAATAGTATACCGAATTATAAAATAAACGTCTATCTCTAAAATTAATAAAGCATTGAGTAAGTTGAAAAAACTTTAAACAAATTCATCAACAATAGTTGGAATTTTGGACAAACACTGTGCAAATTGGACGATTTGTAATTTTGGATTTGATTTTAAAATTTTGACAATTTAGAGAACGCGGTATAGAGAAATGAAAATTAAAAACTAAAAACGTAATGTCTTAGACAAACTTTTTTTAATTGGCTATAAAGTTGAGCCTACAACATGAAATGTAACAACCACGTAAAAATTTAATAAGAATTGGGTGTTTTGTGCCCAAAACTTCTTTTATCGAGGGGCTAGTTGTAAAAAGGGAAATTTAGGGTTATTTCCTTTTCACCCTAGACACCATTTGCCATTTTGGGGAGAATATCAAAGAAATCAGGAGAGTTTTATGTGTGTGTGTGTGTGTGTGTGTGTGTGTGTTCTTGGTGTGGAGAAGAGCTAGAGTGTTGGAAGAATTCTCTCATCATCATCGTCAAGGTATGTTTCTAGTATTTCTCTTAATGTTGTTTGCGTTAGTAGGATATTTGCTAGTTGATTCAAATTATTATTATTGAGAAATCCTTGAATCTCTATTTAGAAATGTTAAGTTTTGTGTTTTTTGTTGGTATCGGTTGATTTTGAGGAACCCTCATAACCTAGCTATTGGTTGAATAAATCAACCTAAGGGAGGAGGTGGACTAGAATTTAAATTGTTGTTATTGTTGGAATTTAATCCCCGTTCGACTTGGGTTTGATCGGTCTCGAGAATCACAGTCGGCCGAGGCTTCCTTAGCCTTCGACGCTGGACACTAGCAGACACCAGGGGGATCCCGGGATTGTTCCAGTCGGGCGACCCTGGGAAGGGAGGCATCGGGTGACCCCCGGAAGAGAGACCCCAGTCAAGGAGGCACCGGGTGACCCCAGGCAGTGGGAACCCCAACGATCCCGGTCGTGTGCGACTTGGGTGACCCCGGTCATAGGAGACCCAGGTATCTTTCATTCGGGTTTCAGGATCAAGGGTTAATCCGATCGATAATCTGACCTTTCTCCTAGTAGCGTAGGTTATGAGATTTCTTTCGCTTTGGGAATAATTGTGTGATTTACCGAACGACCCTATTTTGTGCCTTAGGAATCTGTGATCTGGGCAATTTCAAGTGTGGGGATTTTATCACAGGAAGACAGGTGAGTTTTTCTAACTAAAACTTTATTGTTAATAATTATACGAGAATCTTTACGTATGAGATCCTATTATATGTGAGTTATACTTTACCAATTAATGCGATACAAGCGATTTATCATTTTTATGAATGTGGACATGTATGCATACATTGTTGTGAGTTGTATGGCCAAAGTCAGGGGGTGTCCCTCCTGAGCTCATACCGGGGGGTGTGTCCCATATATTCCAATTAGGGGGGGTTGTCCCATCTAAGGCAGTATGAGCTAGACACGCTGTTACCATACCAGGGTGTGTGTCCCATATATTCCAATTGGTGACGGTAGTGTGTGCCGGAAGTGTGGTTGTAAATGCAGTGTCGATTTTTATAAATGAATTGGTTTATTTAATTATAAATCTTTTCCTTACTTTGTTGGTGGTAACTGTATTTAGAGGGGACTCACTAGACCTCCGGTCTAACCCTCGCTCTTTCAAAACTAATAACCTTTTCAGGTAGACGTGAAATAGGAGGATCCGGTAAAGGCAAAGAGAAGGTGTGAGCGGTACCCGATTCTAGAAGACTTCCTTATAGTTAGTTGTTTTTATTCTCAGTTGTGTAATAGGTTGCCTTCTACAAACCTTGAAATCTTATTGTAGACTTGGGGCCGTTTTGGCATGAATTCATATTAATCGCTATGTTAAATTTTTGGAAGTTTTGGGTTGTTACAATTGGTATCAGAGCCATAGTTTAATAGATTTAGGTGACCGGATGGGCCTATACTTAAACTGTATAGTGGGGGGACACAACTGAGAATATAGGAAGCCTTTAAGGAAGAACTTGATCCTCGAGAGTCATGACAACGATAGTGAGGACTCTTATGTAAGTTAAATTCAGAATTGCATCTAGCCAATGCCATTATGAATTTACAGGTGCATGAGTATACTCGATTGCTATTGTTGAGCTAATCGGCGGGTGTAGTTCTGGGTAGTGAGTTCTATTATTAAAATGATAGCGTTGGTCTGGCGCGTTGAGTGAGCTCGTTTATGGTTTTAAGGTTTTTACCGTTCGGGATGGGTATTGTGCGGGAGGTAGATAATCTTGTCTTGAGAAAGAACTTATTGGGTCCCAAAAAGGGAAGAATATTAGTTGGAGCTGAGCTCTTCGCTTCAAGGGAGTCTCCAGTTTTGGTAATTTGTTATGTCGACCAATGGGGATCAGGAGAGTTTCAACCCAAGAATCGAGTGGTAGAGATGAGCCTTTGGAATCTGTAGTTAAGTGAAGGGTGGCAAGCGTGGTTGAGAGACGACATCAGTGTTGACTGATAAAATGGAGTGAGGTCAGGATGGAGATGAGATAATGTGGTTGTTTTATTTGGGTCATCATGAGGACGCATGAATTGCGAATCAATAGTCGCGATGGTAGCTGGTAGTTAAGCATTCAAGGATGTGGGAAGCGTTGCTGCCGGAGGTTGTGGCAAATGTGAAGATCCTGACGGGTTGGTCGGAAGTAGGGAGTCTATGACAAATTGTGTTAAGTGTAAACAGTTTACCTTATTAGAGTGAATAGCCTTCAATGTAAAGTGAGTCTCATGCATTATGCTTTGAACAATTTGTGGTGTCTTTCATGTCAGATATTTTTAGCGTGTGTATATGCCTTCCGAGGCATTAGTTTTGAAAATGTGATGGCACGTGTAAACGTGTGTTGGGCAAGTTTATTGCGTGGTCTGTTAAATTTTAAACTAGATAATTTAAGGACTACTTCATTTATTTTATAAATGAGTTAACTTTTGTGGAAAACATAATATCATTTAACCGTGTGGTTTTATACGTGAGAACTGACTAACTCGGTTAGTGTATGTAATATTGTTCTAATCCTATAATCGTATGAGTAAATTCCTTGAAAGTATTTTTCATTTTGTCAACATCGATTTTGGTCGTACAAGGTTCATTATATCAGGAGGATTGAGTGCGAACAATCTTTGAAATCGTTGAGAATGGCTATTTAAATTTGACGGTGTGTGTGGCATGCGCTCAAGCTTGCATAGTACTGTTGTACTTACTAAATTTTCAAACATGTCAATAATTTTAAGGTTTTGGTGTTGTCATGCATGAAGACTATGAACTCTATTGGATGTGAGAAATGTTGCAACTAAGAATGAGATACGGTTTGGAGATTGTAAGCGTGTCGTTTGAGTCGTCGATGGTCAAATCTTGACCTTGATGTTTCCTTTGAGAAAGGACAGCGAATATTGTTAGTCCTGGCCTTTGTTGATAAGAACGTTCGTTCGGTGGTAGCCTACCCTATTGTTTGGTAGCTTTAGATGTGGTTGTCGACGGGTAGTTACGTCTGGGTGGAATTTAGAGTCGTCAAGATACTTCTCATATCCGTGTGTTGATAAGTAAGCGTTATGGTACTTCAATGAAAGGTTATCGGCGTCGAGCCAGATTTTCGAAGTGGTCTGGTAGATTGATTACATAGCATGTGAACCTTGTGCCTTCGGCTTGTGAAGGTGGAAGTGGACAAAATTAGTTGTGATGTGATGGAAGAAGTATGTTCCATTGGGGAACTCTTGTTGGTCGAAAGCAGTGTCAAAATATCACCAGGTTGACAGTTGGTGAGGGAGTCAGCAACCAACAAGTCATTGACAGAGCATTGAGAATTTAAGAGGTAACTATGGCTACATTGTTGAATCTTCGTGAGGAAGTAAGGAGTCGTTCGGAGAAAGGTGTGTATCGGGCGGGATGTTGAACCACTTTGCGTGGGCAATATGGTAAATGGAAGATCGTTAGTATGGAGAAGAAAAAACTAAAAGGTTTTGATAGTTTATTTATAGGAGTGAAGTTTTTAACTCAACTGTTGTGATGGTACTTAGTGCATTTTGGACTGCAAGGCGATACACTAAATCTTATAGATTGCTCGAGCTTGGTTCTGGCAGATTACGATGAGTCGCCAAGGATCGAGAACATGTTGAATAGATTCGATGATCATGACCTTATGGTCTATCTAGTTTCGAAAGAGACAAAGTCGTGAAAAGTCGTTCTTTCAATTATTGGAGTTATGGTTGGTTTAAAGAGGGCAGTATCTTGTACGTGTGTAAAGCGACAACGAAGATCTTATCTGTAGAGCGATGTTGTGGCAGGGTGTTGAAGGTGTGGATAAGTTGGTATCAATTCATGTCCAAGTAGACGTGTGAGTCATTGAGGTGGTAATGTTTTCTGTGAAGTTTAGTAGGGGGATGGTGTGGTTATATCAGTTGAGCGTAGGTGGAAATCCTTGTTCAGAAACTTCTGGTAAGCTATTCAAAGGTGGCAAGTATGTAGTTGAAGTTGTATGGGTGTTGATTGGTGTTTTAGTATTGCTAATTTGAGGATAAAATTATTAAGCAATAGTTGGTGGCTACCTAGAAGAAGAACCTTGTGTTATTGGGTTTAGAGGAATGATTGAGCGAGTTTATCTTATTCTGCTAAACTATTGAAGGGAATGTCGAATGTTTAAGTTCGCAATATTTTGTAGTTGATTTGAAGATCTGTGGGGGTTGTTGGAGTAGTCTTTAAGCGTGAAGGGATTCTAGCGGACAAGTCAACCCTGTTTGGAGAGGGAGAAATGTGCAATGCCTTTGAGCATTAGGTTTCGTTGGAAGGGCTTGGTTGAATGTATCGAATGAGAATTGTGGAAAATCGCTTAATTAAGCATAGTAATGCAAGTGTACTTTCGGCACGTTTGGGATTGTCGGAATAGTGAGTATCTGAGAGTAAGAAGTTGGCAAGCGACACCGAGATGTGGTGCTATGTTTTCAGATTGGCCGTTGGTGGGTAAATGAACCCCTAGTGAGGGTGTGAGAATGAGGAGGAGACTATAGTGTGTGTTAAGGCTCTTGTGTTGGGAAATCTAGATCGTGCGATTGGTCTAGAGCATGCACCTGTTGGTGAGCCAGATTTGGAAACATGTTTGTTGTTTTCGAGAAGCAAGTGGAAAGGGTGGTCGGATGTAATGCTCGGAGTGAAAGACTTGTGAGTCAGACTTGTTGCATGGAAAAGGTTTCAAGTGAGTCTGATTTCCGGTGTTAAGCTATTTGGAATAGTTTGGTGTGAGCCTGGTCACTCCGTGTTTAAATGGATGAAGCTTGGATTCATTGTAAATATGTTCGGACAAATGGTGGAAGTGACGAGGAGTTGAAGAATGTGTCATTATGATTCATTCAGTTGGAACGAGTGGACTGTGAAGTTGATGAATTGTGGGAGGTTTCTTTCTTTTTGTAGGAAAATGGTGTGATAGTGTCTGCGGCAATGTTTGAGTAATGCTTGTGAGTTGGGTGACACTGATGAGTTGTTATCGATGTGATCCAAGAAAGAAAGTATTATTTTCTTCTTTAGACGTAGGTCGCGTTTGGGGGAGTAGATTTATTTGCGTGTATCTGATGATGAATTTCATAGTAGTGAGCTTATGGTATTATCCAAAGTTAACCTTGTGTTAAGTTGTCGAATTGGGTGATCGTTATTTTATCAAGAGATTCATGTTGTTTGATGCTAACCTTGGTAAAATTCATTTTAAGGAAACGAAATTGCATGTGAGACCCAGAGTTAGACGCGTTTTAAAACCGTGAGTTCGGGTGTGTGGACAAAGTGGACAATATCTGATACGTTTGGTCTGGGATGTTACAGATTGTACGACTTAGATTTTGGTCAGAATGTTCTGGGCATCTGAGTGAAGTAAAGTTGTTATGATTGAAGGAACGCATGCCAAGTGAATCTCAAGTTGCGAAGGCACACCTTGATGCGGAAGTCGTCTCCATAGGATGAATGGGTGCGTTCAATAGAAAGCTAGTGACGGTCTAAGTTTTGGAATCTGTTGAAATTGTGGAAAGAGTAGGAGAGATAAGGGGCGTTTGGTTCGCAGATTCTGATGAAATCTGATGGAATTGGAATGTTGAATTCCGTTGACCAGATTCCATTACATCGTTTGGTTCATTCTTTTTAAGGAATTGGGATGTTGAATTCCAATGAATTCCACAAATGAAGGAATTCAACATTCCTTGGGGGGAGGTGGTATTTCATTAGAATGGAATGTCATATTTTTTTTGGACAAAATTGCCCCTCATCCTAATATGCACCACCACCTCCGGCCACCACCATCGACCACCACCTCCGGCCACCGCCACCGGCCACCATTGACCACCACCTCCGGCTACCAACATCGGCTACCACCTCCGACCACCATTGACCACCACCTCCGGCCACCATTGACCACCACCTCCGGCTACCAACATCGGCCACCACCTCCGGCCACCATCGACTACCTCCGGCCACCACCAACACCACCTCCGGCCACCATTGACCACCACCTCCGGCTACCAACACCGGCCACCAACACCACCTTCGAACACCGCCTTCGGCCACCGCCATCGGCCACCACCGCCACCGGCCACCACTACCGTTCAACATTATTAGCAGACACCAACTCTATCTCTCCTCTCTCTCTCTCTCCCTCTCTCTTCTCTCTCTCTACTCTCTCTCAATCTATCCTCTCTCTCCTCTCTCTCCTCTCTTCTCTCTCCTCTCTTTCCTCTTCTCTCTCTCCTCTCCTCTCTCTCTCTTCTCTCTCTCTCCTCTCTCTCTCGACTCTCTCTCAATATATCATCTCTTCCTCTCTCTCTCCTATCCTCTCTCTATCCTCTCTCTCTCCTCTATCTCTCCTCTCCTCTCTCTCTCTCTCTCTTCTATCTCTCCTCTCATCTCTCTCTCCTCGCATCTCTCTCCTCTCTCTCTTTCCTCTATCTCTCCTATCATCTCTCTCTCCTCTCTCTCTCATCATCATTCGTGTGCTAAAATAATCAAAGCAATTTTAGTTAAAAATTAAACTATTTAATTAAAGTAATTTTTGTTGAAAAAAATTAAAATAAGCAAAAAGGGTATTTTGGTCATTTACCAAAATTCCATTCCAATTCTAAAGCTACAATCTGTGAACCAAACTGAAAAATTCCAATTCATTTAACAGATTCTATTCCAATTCTGTCAACCAAACAGGTGGTCAAACCTAACAACATTCCATTCTAATTCCTTCAAAGTAAAATTCCTTTGACAGATTCCATTCCATCTAAAAACATTCTGCGAACCAAACGCCCTCATAGTGTATGATCTGGAAGTGTTCGATGGGAATTTTGAAATCTCGGATTATGTTACACGCCTCTCGATGAGAGAGCATTTGTTGGAAGTTGGGGCGACAATACCTTTGTAAAGTATGAAAGCAAATACGAAGTTACCATGATCAAGGGGACAAAGGAAGTCATAGATCGTAAGGTTAAGAAGTTAAGGATCAAAAGAGATCCTCCCTGGGAAAGTGCAACAATGAAATCTTAAAGGGCAGAAGCCAGCGTGAGAGGTGGAAGTTGAGATGAGGTCCCAATATCCCAATTTGTTCAGCAAAGGAATTCCGGGGACATAATTCTGTTGAGGAGGGGATATTGTAATAACCGTGTAAAATTTTAATAAGAGTTGGGTGTTTTGTGCCTAAACCTTCTTTTATGGAGGGGCTAGTTGTAAAAAGGGAAAGTTAGGGTTATTTCCTTTTCACCCTTGCCGCCATTTGCCATTTTGGGGAGAATATAAAACAAATCAGGAGAGTTTTGTGTGTGTGTATTCTTGGTGTGGAGAAGAGCTAGAGTGTTGGAAGAATTCTCTCATCATCATCGTCAAGGTATGTTTCTTGTATTTCTCTTAATGTTGTTTGGGTTAGTAGGATATTTGCTAGTTGATTAAGATAATTATTATTATTGAGAAATCCTTGAATCTCTATTTAGAAATGTTAAGTTTTGGGGTTTTTGTTGGTATCGGTTGATTTTGAGGAACCCTCATAACCTAGCTTTTGGTTGAATAAATCGACCTAAGGGAGGGGGTGGACTAGAATTTCTATTGTTGTTATTGTTGGGATTTAATCCCTATTCGACTTGGGTTTGAGCGGTCTCGAGAATTACATGTAACACTCGTAATTTCCTAAATAAACGATTAACGACCGATCAAGGAAAACGGTCAGTGGTCGGTCGAGAGAAACGGTCTGATCGATTTAAAACCCAAATTTTAGGGTTTTCTCTCATTAGCCTCCATCCCCATTTCTCTTCTTTCCATTGGTGCGATTTTTGAGAGCTCTTATCTCAGATTTAGAGCATACATGGTGGGTTTATCACAAAGAAGTATAAAGGTTCGGTATTTGGAAGTTTGGATTGAAGAGTTGGATGGGT
Organism: Arctium minus; assembly: GCA_954870635.1. NCBI lineage: Eukaryota > Viridiplantae > Streptophyta > Magnoliopsida > Asterales > Asteraceae > Arctium > Arctium minus. The sequence goes on along the minus strand of OX941080.1, from coordinate 34,517,883 downwards.
TCCTTGAATAGCTTTGGGTGGAAAGTCTCAATATCTAAAGTGGTAAGTTTCTTTGAATATTCCAAGCTTTAGTATAAGGATCTTCGTAGATCTAAAGGTTTTCTTTGTTAATGGTTTATTCTATACTTGAAGGTATGGGTTGTTTGGATACCCTAGCTTCTTGTTGGTGATGACTTGGAAATGGTGGAATCTACACTTTTGGAGGCAAATGCTTGAGTTTGGAACCTAGGTTTAACTTAACCTAGCAAGGTGAGTTCAAGTTGTTTTGTGAAAACTATGTACATGCCAAAATGAGTATTTTGAAGTAAAAATATGTTTTACTTGGTAATTGTCAAAGTGTTAAGTATTTTGATAAGTTTTCATATTTATTAAACTTGGGTTATTTGAATTTCATGAAAAACCATATTTGGGACTTGAATATTTGATAAGTAAATAGTATGACTTATGCATTTGGTAATTTTGCACAAATGAAGTATATTTTATGATTTATGCATTCTTGGTGACTTTGTACACATGAAGTCTAATCTATGATTTATGCATTTTTGGTGTATTTGATTTCATAAATCATTTGGAAAATGATTGTCTCCGTGTTATGAGACATTTTGGAAAACATAAGGGTATGAACCCATTTGGAAAATCATTTGTCCCAATCCGTATTGAGTTTTGGGTTAATCACATCTTTGAGGTATGTGTTTGCATAAACGTCGTTTAAATGCGTTTTTCGATTTGGGGACCGACATTTGTTGGTCAAATGGATTTTGAGCACTTGATCTCAGTATTGACTTAAAAGGAGTCTTGAGGACATTTGTCCAGTTTTAAATGGCTCAATGTAGAGCCCGAGTTATTATTTACATATTAATGCACATTGTTGCATATTAACGATAATTACATGCTCGAGTGCGTTGGTCATTCCTGTGTAGTCATGTAATGTTAGACTATGTTGCATTGGATCCATAGGCACGTAAGTCAGTCTTTATTTGAAGGTCAATTGTGTATTACGGGGTTGGACTCCGGGACCCATGTTTTATGACCTTAACCTTTCAAGTGTACACTAGGAGGGCTGAGTCCGGTTGAGTTATCATGAGCTAGAGGAGCGATTTTATATTTAGGGCCTCCGCCATGTCGGGGCAATGCCATGGTTGTAACCCCCGACTATGCCGAGCCTTTGGCGGTATTCATGGTAATATTCGCTAAGGTCAGTTGTCTCTTTGGGTGTAGCTTGAAGGGAGTCGTAGGGACACTTGGGCTTTCATGTCGTGAAGTGTCATACGATTAATGTTGTATGAGTGGCATACTTTTGTGTTCCTCCACTCTCAACGGATACGGGTCTCCCCCGTTGTCAGCCAGCAATATTTTGGATATTTAATTATCCATGTTTTAACATTGGGTTTCATCCCATTTTATGGTCGTGTGAGTATTGGATTTTAGTTCCATGTTTCCGATGGCATATTATATTTATATAGATTACTTTCCATGATTTACGAATTGAGTGTTGCGCCCCACCCGTGTTTTTTGGTGTTTCAGGATGCAAAGTTTTATCCGCGTTTTTATAATTGGGAGTCCGTTTTCTATTCACGTTTGGTTGAGTATTGGGCGACATCATTTTATAAAGAATATTTTGTATCGGGGGGTTTGCCCTTAAAAATACATGTTATTGGAAAACGAGTCGTTTTCATATTTGAGGTAATCATTTTGAAAGATTTTGATTTAAATTGCATTCTTTCCTTTTAACAAAACATTTATTCATGTTGAAAACTTTTGAACTCACTAGGCGTTAGCCTAACCTTTTTATTTGTCGGCATGTGCATCAGGTCCAGGTTGGGTGTAGTACTAGCGACACTGTGAATAGATGAGAAATAGATTATGTTCGAGGGCAAGTAGTTTGGTGAAGTCTTCCCCCGTTATCTTCGGTTATAACATTTTGTATTTGGGTTTAGTAACACCCGACCTTTGTTTAGTCTATGTGTAAGGCCTTATTTATATTTGTTGATGGTTAAATCTAGAACAATATTTAATGAATAGACTTGTTGTAAGATACTTTGTCTTTCTTTCTGAGGCATTTTTTGAAAATTTTAAATTAGCCACTCCTTTCTGATTTGAGGGTGTTACATCACAGCCGGTCGAGGCTTCCGTGGCCTTCGGCGCTGGACAGTAGCAGACACTGGGGGGATCCCGGGCTTGTTCCAGTCGGGCGACCCCGGGAAGGGAGGCACCGGGAGACCCCCGGAAGAGAGACCCCGGGCGACCCCGGGCAAGGAGGCACCAGGCGACCCCGGGCAAGGAGGCACCGGGCGACCCCGGGTAGTGGGAACCTGGGCGATCCTGGTCGTGTGCGACTGCAGTGACCCCGGTCATAGGAGACTCGGGTAGCTTTCATTCGGGTTTCAGGATCGAGGGTTAATCCGATTGATAATTCGATCTTTCTCCTAGTAGCGTAGGTTATGAGATTTCCGTCGTTTTGGGAATAATTGTGTGATTTACCGAACGACCCTATTTTGTGCCTTAGGAATCTGTGATCTGGGCAATTTCAAGTGTGGGGATTTTATCACAGGAAGACAGGTGAGTTTTTCTAACTAAAACTTTATTGTTAACAATTATACGAGAATCTTTACGTATGAGATCCTATTATATGCGAGTTATGCTTTACCACTTAATGCGATACAAGTGATTTATCATTTTTATGAATGTGGACATGTATGCATACATTGTTGTGAGTTGTATGGCCAAAGTCGGGGGTATGTCCCGTATATGCCAATTGGGGGGGGGGTGTCCCAGCTAAGGCAGTATGAGCCAGACACGCCTATGAATCCCAGATTGCTCAAATAACAATAAATAATTGAAAGATTAATTGTATTGAATGATTGAGAGAGTTACAAACATAGGATTGAAAAACAAACTCTCTCTAAACCTGATAAGCACACAATACAGTTTCTCTCAACTTCTAACCCTAAAGATTAGAAAACAAACATTAAATACTCAGACTAAAACCCTAAAGGCCTAAGGCCCAATAAGCAAAACAAAGCCCAATAATAAAATAAGGCTTTTACAACCCGATAAATAATTATCATATAAACGCTATAAATACTTTATATAACTTTCCACACACTAGGACTTTCAGTCCTAACAAACAATCTCCCCCTAAAGTTGTATAAAGGATTTATCTCTTTGAAATCTTCACTTCTTGATCTTCTTTCCCTCTTGAATCTCTGAAACACTTTGGTGTTGCTTGTCTTCATGTCATTCCAAGCTCCTCCTTGAATAAATCTCTTGGTCTTCATAATTTCAACTTTGTCACCAGATTCAATGAACAATAGCCTCGACTGAATGCACTATTGAGCAACTTTCAATTGTAGAAACTCAGCACATCAGATCAGCACACAAGAAAGATAATGTGCGAGTTACGTGACATTCCACAGTGCATCTTCAATTAAAAAGCAAAGAATTTGTCGTCGAATCGCGAGTTGAATTGACTTTCAGCTTAAGAACATGTAGAACCAATATGCTCGTGGGAGGAAGCAACTTGTAGCGAACACCACTTGATGAAGGATAGAAGAACCGATGCAATCTTGAAATCCATGGCTTTTCAACCTCAGATTTAAGAAAAATAGGCTATGTTGCTCCCCTTCCGCTTTTGCTCACTCCCCCTCAACATGAAAATCTGTCTTTGAAACTTGTGTCTTTGTTATTGCATTCTCCCCCTCATGATGATTAGGACAATCCTGAGCATCATGTATGTTCAAAGACTAAATGGATGAGTAGCAAAAGATAAGATAAAACATTTAGTAACCAAGATGGGTAATCAACTAACACAGAAACACATTAGTAATTGTTATCATAACAATTAAAATAATTGTGTGGCCTATTTTCAGAGTTGGCAAGGGGTATCTGTTGGGAATTTAAGATTTGTTCAAGTATGGTTAATGCTGCTAGTATATCATGATTACTACTGCTAGTAGATTTAATACTGCTTGAAAAGTTAGTGCTGCTACTTAAATAGTTAGTATTGCTTAGAGAGTTAGTACTGCTAGTAGTTAGTACTACTAAGGGATTACTACTGCCAATATGATTAATACTGCTGAGGAGTTTAATGCTGCTGAAAATGGTTAATACTTCTGAAGAAGGTTAGTGCTGCTTATGAGATGAAGACTCGGTATGGAATGAAGACAGCTGTATAGAAGTCTTGCTAAAGTAAAGGAGATAATTATGGAATGAAGATCAATTGTGTTTTGATAATTATCTTGTAATATGTCTTGTATAAATAGTATAGAAGTCTTTGATAGAATTAACTTTTGATTGATAAGTTTTTAGAGAGAGAATTAACCTCAAGGTTTATAATCCTAGTTCTAGAGAAGTAGAATTCGTCTTGGTGAGCCTGTTCATCAAGATTGAGGTTTTGTGTGAAAACTTGTAACTTTAATCATTCAATAAAGTTTACAAGTTGTGATTTCTGTTTTACTGTTCCATTGATAGTTGAATATTAAAGTGTTTTTCCGCAACTTCTTTAATATTGTTTCTGAGTGTTATTATTCTTGTTAAGAATTAGATCCTGACAAGTGGTATCAGAGCAAAGTATTCTCAGAAACCTTCATTCATCATGGACAACACAGGTGAATCAAACAGTACTTTTATCTCAAAGGTTCCCATGCTCAAACCTAATGAGTTTGACATGTGGAAAATTCAAATCAAGCAGTACATCCTCCTTACAGACTGTTCTATGTGGGACATTGTTGAGAATGGTCCCTCTGCTGAAGGTAAAATTGGACAAGATGGCAGAAGACCACCTCCAAAAACTGATGCTGAGAAGAAAGTCAGACAGTTGGAGATGAAAGCTTTAAGCACCCTCCTTTTGGCCATTCCTAATGAGTATCAACATCAGTTTCAACACTGCACAGATGCTCAGATTCTATGGAATGCTTTAGAGAAGAGATTTGCTGGCACCAAGAGCACTAAGAGGAATCAAAGAGATATTCTCAAGCAGCAATATGAAAATTTTACATCTTCAAAGAATGAGTCTATGACTCAAACTTTTGACAGATTCAATAAGTTGATTGGTGAGTTGGCCACAGTTGGAGTCCAGATGGAACAAGATGATGTCAACCGAAAGTTCCTCAGATCTCTTGGAGATGAATGGACCATGTACACTGTTTCATTCAGACAGAATGACTTATTAGAAGAAAAGGAATTGGATGATCTGTACAATGATTTAAGAGTGTTTGAATTTAAGGGTGATGTAACAAAAGGTAAGATGACCTTTGAGGATGTTTTCTATGTTGAGCAGTTAAGGTACAACCTGTTAAGTGTATCACAGGTTTGTGACAAAAAGCATAGTATATTATTCACTGATTCAGAATGCATTATCCTTGCTCCTGGATTCAAGGTAGTTGATGAAAAGATGATACTACTAAGAACTCCCAAAAAGGATAATGTCTATTGTTTGGATATGGAAAATGTTTCAACTGATTCATCCCTAAACTGTCTTGTTTCAAAAGCATCTTTGGATGAATCATCACTTTGGCACAGAAGGATGTGTCACATAAACTTTAAAACAATGAATAAACTTGTTAAAAAAACCTTGTAAGAGGTTTGCCTTCAAAAGTATTTTCATGTGATGATCATTGTGTTGCTTGTCTCAAAGGCAAACAACACAAAACTTCTCATAAGTCCAAAGAGTTGAACACAATTTCTTCTTCTCTTCAGTTGTTGCATATGGATCTGTTTGGTCCTACAAATGTTATGAGTATAGGTAAGAAATCATACTGCTTAGTGATAGTTGATGATTACTCTAGATTTACTTCGGTATATTTTCTAAGGACTAAGGATGAGACAAGTGGACTGATCAAATCCTTTATTCTAAGAATTGAAAACCAAACAAATCAAAAGGTAAAAGTCATTAGGTCAGACAATGGTACTGAATTTAAAAATCTTGACCTAAACACCTTTTGTGAGGAAAAAGGAATTGAGAGGCAATACATTGCTCCTAGGACTCCACAACAAAATGGTGTTGCTGAGAGAAGGAATAGGACACTGATTGAAGCTGCTAGATCTCTGTTAGCTGATTCAAAACTTCCAATTACTTTATGGGATGAAGCAGTTAATACTGCTTGTTATGTCCAAAACAGAGTTCTAGTAGTCAAGCCTAAAAACAATACACCATATGAGCTTTTAAATAAAAGAAAACCATTTATTGGATTTTTCAAACCTTTTGGGTGTCCTTGTACCATTCTCAATACCAAAACTCACTTAGGAAAGTTTGATAGCAAAGCAGATGATGGTTTTCTTGTTGGTTACTCATCTCAGAGTAAGGCCTACATAGTATATAATTCTTCTTCTAAAATAATTGAGGACAGTGACAATGTCAAATGCAATGAGAACACACCAAATCCTATTGGTTCAGGTCCTCAGTGGTTATTTGACATTGATTCACTAACTAACTCTTTGGGTGTCAGTAGTGATGATCATGCAGGATCAGGAAGTAGAGGATCAGGGGAAGAACAAGTACAACATGTTATTCCTCAGTCTGTGATCTTTCCATTACCTACAATGGACCCTGTTGACATCTGTGAAAAGGAGACTGTTGTTGAACCAATTCAGAGTGAAGAAGAAAGAAGAGATGAGGAGAATTCAGAGCATGAAGAGCCAGAAGCAGCTGATGTGATTCCCTCAGTTGACTTAAATGATTCCAATTTAGATGTGGGAATTAATGAAGAACCTAGTCTTCAGACAAGAACTCAGAAGAATCATCCTTCTGAGCTGGTAATAGAAGATATCTCCTCTCCTATGATGACTAGGAATCAAAGCAGACTTCAAGATTTGCAGGATCAGCAGTATACAGTACTCTCTTGCTTTCTATCCCAGATTGAGTCTAAGAAGGCTTATGAAGCAATTAAAGATTCAAGTTGGATAGAATCCATGCAAGAAGAGTTGCTACAGTTCAAATTGCAAGATGTTTAGGACTTGGTGGACCTTCCTAAAGGTCATAGAGCAATTGGCACCAAGTGGATTTTCAGAAATAAAAAGGATGAGAGAGGAATAGTAATCAGGAACAAAGCAAGGCTAGTGGAACAAGGGTACACTCAGGAAGAAGGCATAGACTATGAGGAAGTATTTGCTCCTGTTGCAAGGGTAGAGGCAATTAGGATGTTTTTAGCCTATGCTTCATACATGAAGTTCAAGGTATATCAGATGGATATGAAGAGAGCCTTTCTATATGGAACAATTGATGAAGAAGTATATGTCTATCAGCCCCCTGGATTTGAGAATCCATCATATCCTAACAGAGTATACAAACTGAAGAAAGCTCTCTATGGTCTACATCAAGCCCCAAGAGCATGGTATGATACTCTGTCTACCTATCTCTTGGAAAATGGGTTTGAAAGAGGAATAATTGACAAAACCCTTTTCATTAGAAGAAGTAAGAAGGACATCCTACTTATTCAGATCTATGTGGATGACATCATCTTTGGATCCACAAAAGATCAGATGTGTAGAGACTTTGAAGAGTTGATGCACAAGAGCTTCAAAATGAGTTCAATGGGTGAACTTACTTTCTTCCTTGGGCTTCAAGTGAAACAGCAGAAAGATGGAATTTTCATAAGCCAATCAAAGTATGTGAAAGACATCCTTGATAAGTATGGTTTATCAGACTCAAAGCCAACCAGCACACCTATGGAAACACACAAACAGATCACTGCTGATCTTGAGGGGGAGGATGTTGATGTCCATCTTTATAGATCAATGATTGGATCTCTCATGTATCTCACAGCCTCAAGACCAGATATCATGTTTCCAGTGTGTGTATGCCAGATTCCAAGTCAAGCCAAAGCAGTCACATCTTCAAGCTGTTAAGAGGATTTTCAGATACTTAAGAGGGCAACCTAGATTAGGTCTTTGGTATCCCTATGAATCTACTTTTGACTTGATTGCATATTCAGACAGTGACTTGGGTGGTGCTAATATGGATAGAAAGTCTACTTCAGGGGGATGTCAGCTTTTGGGTGCAAGACTAGTATCTTGGCAGTGTAAGAAGCAAACCACAGTGTCCTTATCCACAACAGAAGCTAAGTACATTGCTGCTGCAAGTTGCTGCTCTCAGGTTCTATGGATTCAAAATCAAATGTTGGACTATGGGGTAACCTTTCTTCACACTCCAATCTTCATTGACAATAGCAGTGCTATTAGCATTGTTAACAATCCAGTCAAACACTCCAAAACAAAGCCCATTGAAATCAGGTATCACTTTATTAGAGACTGCAATGAAAAGAAGCTTATTCAAGTTGCTAAAGTACATACTGATAACCAGTTTGCTGATCTATTCACTAAAGCTTTTGATGTGGGTAGATTCACTTTCTTGGTCTCAAGTGTGGGCATGATCAACTCTGAATGAGCTCATGTTTAAAAAGTGATTGTATACCTGTTATTTTTTATATTTGGGGCTACTAATCATCTTTCTCAGGAAGTGTATTGCCTTGCTCAGAATAACTCAAGCTTCAATAGTGTAAGTATAGTTAATGCTGTCAGTGCAAAGTTACTACTTCAGGTATCAGTTAATACTGCTAGTTCGTTAATACTGCTAGTGGTAAATACTGCTCTTAGTTAATACTGCTAGTTCGTTAATACTGCTAGTTAGTTAATACTGCTAGTGGTTAATACTACTCTCAGTTAATACTGCTAGTGGTTAATACTGCTCTCAGTTAATACTGCTAGTTAGTTAATACTGGTAGTTAGTTAATACTGCTAGATGGTTAATATTGCTTCTTTCCCGAATCATATAAATACCCTTTTTGCCTGCCTAAAAGCTCATAACGACTCTTTGAATATTGTTCATCTTTTCTCTAACCTTTTTCTCTCAAGCAACCAGTGTGTTTTAGTCAAGACTTCTCAAGCTCGATGGCATCAATGGCGTTTATTGATGAACACAACGAGATCGCAATGCTTCAAAAGCCTAAGCAGGCTGCTGGATTTCATCAAATAGTCAATTTTCTCAAGTCCAGCCATATGGCTCATGCTCTTACAGTGTCACCATCAATCTACATAGAGCACTAGAAGCAATTTTGGGCCAATGCCACCGCTTTTACTGAAAATGGTGTGCAGGTTATCAAGACAAGGGTGTGTGACAAACCCTTGACAGTTTTTGAAGAGGTCATTCGCATCAGTCTACAACTAGACGATGCCTCAGGTATTACATCTATCTCTAATGATGATCTGTTTTCCAATCTTACAAGAATGGGGTATGGAAGCCCATTGGGTGTTTTCAAGTTCTCCAAAGCCAAATTTTCTCCCCAATGGCGTTTTCTTGTTCATACCCTTATGCACTATATTTCTAGAAAAACTACTGGATGGAGTGAGTTCAGTAGTACCATTGCTTATGCTTTGGTCTTCTTGTCCACTGCCAGAAAGTATAATTTCTCGCAAACTATTTTCAAAGACCTTGTGTCAAACTTGGACAATAAAAAGAGTTTCTATATGTATCCAATATTTGTCCAGGCAGTTATCACCACTGAATTGACGGATATGCCTCAATTTGATGAGGTATATGTACCTAAAATCCCCAAGGGCAAGGTCTTTTCAAATATGAAGAGATCTGCCATGGACTCGGAAGGAGTTGACACCCCATTGTTCTCTACAATGATGGTGGTGTCCCACAATCAAGAAGGTATGGCATCAGGGTCAGGGCCCTCACTAGACCATCCCACTGAGAGCCAATCCGAACCTTCAATCACTATATCAATCCCTCAGTCCCTTCTTCAAAAACTAACTTCACCCATCACCCATACTTACATAAGGAAAAAGGTAAAGAAGACTCCTTCTCTTCTTGTACCTTCACCCACAAAGCCTTTAAGCCCTCTAATAGAGAATTCTCCATTAGAGAATATCTATAGGGAAACCACAGGGGTGTCTCCCAACCCCAAGGAGGTGCTCACTAAGGAGATGCATGAGCATATGGGTGAAAAGGCTGCCACTACTCCTGCTAGCACAGAGGAGGTCAGTGGTAACATCAATAAGACCTTCCCCATGGCAACTTTGAATGAACAATCATTCAAAGGTCCCAGGTGCCAAGAACCCAAGGGGGTAGCAGGTTCTTCTGTCAGGAAGAAGACCTCTACTACTAAAAGATCCAAGGATCCTTCTAGGGTGGTAAACACACCCAAAGGAGGTGAGGACAGATATAACTACCAAGAATTGATGGATACAATGGGAAACATTAATCTAGATGTCATCAAACAGGGAGCAGATATAGAGGAGATGAAATTGGTACTTCTGTCTCAACAAGTGCAGATTACCAAATTGAAAAAGCTGGTGATGAGGTTGGTACAGAAAAAGAAGAAAAAGCAGTTTATCTTGAAGAAGAGGAGAGATGCTTTCAAAAAGGGGGAGAAACAGGATGAAAAGGATAAGCTCAGTACTAGTGGTATGGAAGCTCAATTTGAGGGGGAGCAGAATAGGGAAACAGAAAACAAAGAAGCAGAAACTAGTAAAGAGGCAGAAACTGTTAAACAAGCAGCAGTAACTGAAAAAGCTCAAGCAACAGTAACAGGGCTATCTGTTGAAGAATTAGAGATTGCAGAAACATTGATAAAAGCTAAGAATGACACTCCCAAGGCTGCTCAAAAGGCCAAGGGAGTGGTCATTAAAGAAGGAGGTCTTAAGCAGAAAAGCAAAGAAATCAGTGAGGCAGAATTGAAGAAGAAAGAAAAGGCTAAGATAGTTGAACCTGAACAACCTTTAAAGCAGCAGAAACAGATAGAGCTAGATGAAGAAGTGGCAAAACAGCTTCAAGCAGAGATGGAAAAGGAGGAACAAATTCAATCAGAAAAGGACAGAGAGCTTGCACTGAATATGGCTAAAAAGCTCAATGAAGAATATCAAAAGAGTCTGAAAACTGCAGCTGAGGCCAAGAAAGTATAGTAAAAGCAACCAAGCACAGACTGCCTTCAAAGATTCAGAAAAGACAACCCTCTAAGACCTATCTGGCTAATCAAGAAAGGAGAAAGATGATAAACTTCCTGAAAGGAGCTCTTGGAGTTCCTAAAGGAATGTTTACCAACATGGCCTATGGTAGGATAGAGGAGTTGTATTCAAAGGAGATGGTTAAGCTTCAAGGGGATTCTACTCAAAGAGAAGAAGCTGAAAGAAGGATGAAAGAGAGGCATGATCTCAACATCCAACAACCCTTCCCTGAGGAAACCACTCCTTCAAAGGAAAAGGATGAAGAAAAGAAGGAAGAGTCTGTTGCTGTGGAAGTTAAATCTGCAAAGAGAGTGAAAACTCTAGCTTCCAAGAAACAGTCCAAAAAGCCAAGAATTGAAGAAGTAGAAAAGGAGGCAGAACCATATGTTGCAGATCATACAGAGCAAACCAGTCAAAGTGCACAACAACCAAATCAATTTGATGAGCATGTTGGTCTTTACATGACTTTAATAGAACCAGTACAGGCTGTTCCCATTTCTGTGAAGGCACCAGAAATCATCTTTTGGGATATTCTGAGGGATAACAGAAAGGATTACTTCAGACTAAAAAGAATTGGTGACTTGTTTGAAGTATATACAACTTGGGGCAAAGTGATCAGAAGTTGTTCCAGGGCTGACTTAGAAGAAATGCATAAGGTGGGAATAAAGCTATATGAAGATGTTATGAAAGGAACTGAAGAAAGTCTACTAAAAGTTGCTATGGAATACTTGTGTATGATGTTTGAACCAGAAAAAGTGGTGTACAGGATCAAGGATTTGCATCATGAGTATGGGTTCAAAAGGATTGATCAGTGGATGTTATTTGAAAATTGTGGTGTCTACATGATCACAATAGATAACTGCTATCATGAGTATTTTCTAGTGGACAAAGTGTATGATCATAGCAAGGAGAAGCTGAAAGGAATGATGAAAGCCAAGCTAGTGTGTGCAAAAGGATATGAAATGGCTAGAATTGTGATAAGAAGGACAATCAATCAAAGTCTGGGACTGAATCCAAATTTGGGCAACTAAGCTGAAGTTTTGAAAGCATCTTGAAGACCATATCTGAAGAACTTGACTTCTCTTCCTAAAAGTCAAGTTAGGGGGAGATTGTTGGGAATTTAAGATTTGTTCAAGTATGGTTAATGCTGCTAGTATATCATGATTACTACTGCTAGTAGATTTAATATTGCTTGAAAAGTTAGTGCTGCTACTTAAATAGTTAGTACTGCTTAGAGAGTTAGTACTGCTAGTAGTTAGTACTGCTAAGAGATTACTACTGCCAATATGATTAATACTGCTGAGGAGTTTAATGCTGCTGAAAATGGCTAATACTTCTGAAGAAGGTTAGTGCTGCTTATGAGATGAAGACTCGGTATGGAATGAAGACAGTTGTATAGAAGTCTTGCTAAAGTAAAGGAGATAATTATGGAATGAAGATCAATTGTGTTTTGATAATTATCTTGTAATATGTCTTGTATAAATAGTATAGAAGTCTTTGATAGAATTAACTTTTGATTGATAAGTTTTTAGAGAGAGAATTAACCTCAAGGTTTATAATCCTAGTTCTAGAGAAGTAGAATTCGTCTTGGTGAGCCTGTTCATCAAGATTGAGGTTTTGTGTGAAAACTTGTAACTTTAATCATTCAATAAAGTTTACAAGTTGTGATTTCTGTTTTACTGTTCCATTGATAGTTGAATATTAAAGTGTTTTTCCGCAACTTCTTTAATATTGTTTTTGAGTGTTATTATTCTTGTTAAGAATTAGATCCTGACAGTATCTCTGATAGGACTTCCAGTTATCACTGAAGTAAGATTTTAAGAATCTACTTCTCAAACTGTTCCGGCAATATCACAGAGATATGCTATTGGAATCACAAAGATTCGTTCGTGTGTGAAAGAAATATAAATATGTATCTGGTAGGCTCAAAGATTGATTCAACCTAGGACGCAGGTTCATAAATCAATAGACACAGTGAGATGAATATGAAGTTCGGAGACCGGAGCTGATGTCTTCCTTTTTCAATATCTAAGACCTCCGAGTGAGGAATAGATAGATTATGTGCTAATTCTCCGTGAATATATGAAATGAGTATCTTTTGTGAGATACTTGAGTGGCTGGGTGGGGTGACACGAGTTATCGACACTGGGTCCATGTCTATTTCAATATTCATCTCCAAAGAACGAGAATGAATAGATTATGTGGTAACCCGGATAACTGACTCGGTTTGGTAAGGACCAATAATTCTTTTAAGTCCTGTCACATCCGCACCATTTTTTTTATTTTTTTTTCACTCCGAACTCATCTATCAATCTAGACCCCTCACTGATATCTATGAATGGGATGTGTTTCTTGGGTAGGCCCTTCCGGTTTTGGATTGGCCATAGAAACTTTATGAGCCCTAACACTCCTTTAACTCACCAAGATAAAACATTGAAGTAAAATTTCTGATTAGAGATAATCAGAAGTTAAAAACATTTAAGAACGAGTCCTGAACTGAAATGTTCAGAAGTCGATATGTAAGTTTAAAGAAAAAACATGGTACTCCCCCTCAAAAGATGGCATAACCCTTGATTGTAGTCATGTGACATGAATTATCTGAACTAAATCCCACATGACATTCCTACAAAACAGATTAGACCGATTTTGGTTTTGGTATCCATGCTTTGATAGATCCTTGATGGTTAGATGCTCTAGCTTTGAAGCTATGAAAATGGGGGTTGGGGATACTATAAGTACCATACTAGTTATTGACATACCTGGAATCCACAAACTCACTATTTCCACAATAAGAGCAACATATATTTGATTGGTTTAGACTGATCAACTTAGTTGTGGAATAGACATGAGTCGGTGGCTTTGAATCAACTACAGGAGATTTGTATGACGTGTTTCCACCACTGTCTTCTATAGTTGATTTCTTTTTCCAAACCATTTTCACTTTTCGAAACACTTGATTATCTGTATTATCAACAAGAGAATTATAGAAAAGATTTGAAGGGCGAATACGATCATTTGAAAACTCATCTGATTTGACACAACTCTTTGAAGAAATAGTTGTAGAAGTTGAACTTGAAGAATAAGGAGACTGAACAACAATATCGGGACTGGCTTGTTCAGATAAATCGGCTTTGAAATTGAGTTCTGCAAGTTTCTTGACTTTTACGGATAAATCATTTCTTTCTTCGAGAATTGAATCAAATTGTTTTTGTAAATCGGATTTTACCTTCTGTTCTTTCAAGATCTCTGTCGTTAATTCAGACAATTTCTGTGAAAGCTTACAAATTTCTGTTTCGAAAAACTTCATCTCACTTTCAAAGTCTTTTTCAATACTGTTGCGTTTATCAGATATTTCTTTGAAAATCGCAACATTTTTCTTTTCAAGCACTTTCTTTGACGTTTCAAAACCTTTTCGCTCTTTTGCAAAATTATCTCTCTCAATTATCAAAACCTTTTCAAAATCAGAAATCTGTTTTGAAAGTTTTGCATTTTGAAGCTCAAAAACCTTTCTTTCATCGAAAACTTTCCTTGAAAACTCGAGAATCTTTCTCTCAAAAAATTTCTTTTCATTTGAAAAGTCTAATTTTTCTTGTTCAAAAATAGAAAGCCTATTCTTGAGATCAAGATTTTCACTCTCCACAGCTTTCAGTTTCTCTTCAAATTCCAGATTCTTCTCTTCTTGGGCTTCAAAATTCTCTAATTTTGTAAACTTTTTCGAGAGTTCTGAAAATTGCTTCTTCAAAACATCCTTTTCTTCAGCAAGTTTTTCTTTTTCTCTTTTTAAGCTTTGTGCCCAACTCAGATTATCAGCATTTTCACCATTAACTTGCACAAGCACATTGTAATTGTTTTCCAATCTGGCTTCAAGAACTACAATCTTGGATTTGAGATCAGAAATTTCTTGTTGATAAGCAGAATAAGACATTGTTACTTGAACAAAATGATCGTAAGACGATCGCAATTTGATTAAAAAAGGTGTAGAGGAATGAATAACAAAAGAGAAACTAAAAAACTTAACTAATAAATAAAAAAAATTAAAATTAAAAGTTAAACTACTGAGCAAGACTTGGAGCAGACAGGTTTCGAGTGAAGGAAGTTGGTGAGAAGGGGGTGTGGGTCTCGGGAGTGTAAGCGGGTTTAGGTTAAGCGGGTTTGGGTTTCAATAGAAGAGGGCTTCACGAGGAGAGGGCTTCGCGAGAGGAGAGGGATTCGCGAGAGGAGAGGTATTCGCGATTGGGAAGAGGGCTTCGGGTGGTAAGAGGGCTTGGGGAGGAGATGGATTGGGGAGGAGAGGGATTGGGGAGGAGATGGCTTGGGAGGAGAGGGCTTGGGGAGGAGATGGCTTGGGGAGGAGATGGCTTTGGGAGGAGAGGGCTTGGGAGGAGAGGGCTTGGGGAGGAGATGGCTTGGGAGGAGAAGGCTTGGGGAGGAGAGGGCTTGGGAGGAGATGGCTTGGGAGGAGAGGGGTTCGCGAGGAGAGGGGTTCGAGAGGAGAGGGGTTCGCTAGGACATGGCTTCGCTAGGACATGGCTTCGTAGGACATGGCTTCTCTAGGACATGGCTTCGCTAGGACATGGCTTGGGCTTAGGAGACAGGGGTTGGCGGCGCACAAATTCTGTCGACCCCAAACTCAAAATCAAACACTTTTAATCGAAAATCAATAAACTTTAGCAATGCTTATCAATTAAATCTAGAATTTTAACACACTTTTTCACTGATTTCAACCAAAAACAATGATTTTTTCAATAAAACTCAAGAACACAATCTAAAAATTTTAGATCTTTAAAATCCAAAATTCTACTTCAATCTTACGAATTGGAAGATGAAACTTTACCAAACCTTTAATCTAACACACCTAAGTAGATTGGGAACAACTAGACTCAACGATTTAGCAAAAATCAATAAACCCAAAAATCAATTTTAAAAGTCGATCGAACAGAGAAGAGAAAAGAAAAAAAAAACCTTTTTCGAATCAAATCTTCGTCTCTTTGCTCTGATACCAATTGTGAATCCCAGATTGCTCAAATAACAATAAATAATTGAAAGATTAATTGTATTGAAAGATTGAGAGAGTTACAAACATAGGATTGAAAAGCAAACTCTCTCTAAACCTGATAAGCACACAATACAGTTTCTCTCAACTTCTAACCCTAAAGATTAGAAAACAAACATTAAATACTCAGGCTAAAACCCTAAAGGCCTAAGGCCCAATAAGCAAAACAAAGCCCAATAATAAAATAAGGCTTTTACAACCCGATAAATAATTATCAATTAAACGCTATAAATACTTTATATAACTTTTCACACACTAGGACTTTCAGTCCTAACAACGCCGTTACCTTCGGGTGACGATAGTGTGTGCCGGAAGTATGGTTGTAAATGAGTGTCGATTTTTATAATTGAATTGGTTTATTTTATTATAAATCTTTTCCTTACTTTGTTGGTGGTAACTGTATTTAGAGGGGACTCACTAGAACTCTGGTCTAACTCTCGCTCTTTCAAAACTAAAACCCTTTTCAGGTAGACGCGAAATAGGAGGATCCGGTAAAGGCAAAGAGAAGGTGTGAGCGGTACCCGATTCTAGAAGACTTCCTTATAGTTAGTTGTTTTTATTCTCAGTTGTGTAATAGGCTGCCTTCTGCAAACCTTGAAATCTTATTATAGACTTGGGGTCGTTTTGGCATGAATTCATATTAATCGTTATGTTAAATTGTTGGAAGTTTTGGGTTGATACATGAAAACTAAATAAAATAATATATGTATATTTTTGGCAGTTGGTTCGGTCTAGACCGCTCAAAAAACATTCAAACCACAGAGCGAACTGAACCCAATGATTTGACCATTTTTCAAACCTAACCGGACCACCAGACCGCTCAAACCGCCAAAAACAATCCGTTTGACTTGGTTCGCCCGGTTTGAATGGTTCAACGATTTTTTTGAACATCCCTACCAATAATTTGCTATAGACCGGTTTGTCACTAATTTCCAACGGAATAGCGACGTATAGATGACAAAACTAATTTTGTTAATTTTTACTCACATTTTCTAAGATGCATCCATGATCTGTCGCTAATCCGTGGCAACATGTATATATTTGCTACGGATTAACGATAAACAAAAAAAAAACCCTTTATTTTTTAAATAAATAAAAAACTGAACTTAAAGATATGTCGTAAAGTCGATACTAGGAAGTGTTGCTTTATAATTTTTTCTCGCTTTTTAGAGCCCCGAGAGGTGTGACTAGTGAGCTAGAGAGGGTGAGATCGCAATTTTTTTGGGGTGGGGGAAAGGGTCCGAATTCAAACAAAGGGGTGGCTTGGGTTAAATGGGATCGGGTTGTGAGAAGTTTCAAGAGAGGAGGTCTAAATGTTGGAAGCTTACAAACGTCTAATTGGGGTCTTTTGGGAAAATGGTGGTGGAGGTTCAGAATGGAAGAGGCACTATGGGTAAAGGTAATAAAAAGTATTTATGGGAGGGAGGGGGGTTTGGTGAGAGAGGGGAGTAGTTTGGGGAAGGGGGGTCGGTCGGTATAGTGCAATATTATCAAAGTAGGTCAAGAATTAGAGAAAATTGGTTTAAATTTCTCATCGTCAAAGAAAATTGGTTTAAATTTCTCATCGTCGTTCGGTAAAGAAGTGGGGAGGGGGAATGAAACATATTTTTTGGGGGATAGGTGGATCGGGTCCGAGAAGTTGAGGGAGAGATTCAAGAGGCTATTCCTTCTTGAAACAAATAAGGGACAATAGCTGAGAAAGGGGAATGGGTAGGAGATAGATAGCATTGGAAGTGGAGTTGGAGGAGAGAACTGAGGGGTAGGGAGTTGGGTGAATTGGATGCCCTAAAGGAGGTCATTCAAGGAGGGAACCAAAGTTAGAAGTTCGGGATAAAGTAAAATGGGTAGAGGGAGGTGATGGGAATTTTACGGTTCAAGAATTGAAAGAGAAGATAGAGGAGAGAGTAGCAGTACTTGGAGAAAATCATGAAGAAACGAAGTGGTCAAACGGTGTTCCAAAAAAAGTTTGCATATTTCTTTGGAAAGGCAAACAAGGGAGATTACCGTGTTGATTGGTCAACGAAAAGTTGGGAGTGGATTTAGAATCAACGCTTTTTCCGAGATGCGGGATAGAACCGGAATCGGTAGATCACACAATGGTAAATTGTAAGGAGGTTAGACCGATTTGGCAAAAGATTTTTAGATGGTAGAAGCATAAGGAAGAAAATATCAACTCGTTACAAGATCTTTCTTTTGGCGATCAATTTTTCCATGACAGGTACGTTTTCACAACCAAGATTGTGGCAGGAAACAATTTGGTGTTTCCTTTATCTCATATGGTCTCACCGTAACCAAGCGGTGCATAAAATCGAGAAAAGTAAATTGGTGGATCGATTCTTTGAAATGCAAAGACGAAGCTTTGAATGGATCGTGAACAAGATAAAAGGACAGGAAATCAGTTGGACGGATGACCGATGCCGAGTCCACAAAATAATAATTCCAACTATCGACTAATTACAACCAAAATTGTAATAGCGGTAAGTCGGGTCGAATCCACAGAGACTCGATTTTAACTTATTATAACCCAAAAATTAAAGTACAAGAACGAATAATTAAAAATAAAAACGAGGGGGGGGGGGGGTTGGATTTGATTTACTAAACTAAATATGCAATTAAAAATTAATCAAATATGATAAAAATAAAATCCAACATTAGTTCGGTTTCGATTAAAATGTTTGCACCTATCACTGATTCAAAAAACGCAAACGTAGAAAGCGAACCCAAGTTGATTATAGTCGTTAACAAGCTCTAACGACCTATATTTTTCCTTAAATTCACACCGGTTAAAATAAGCTCTTTAACCGGATCATAATCACGAATAAGAAATAAATAAGCTCTCAAATTCTTAAATGTGATTTGCAAAAACATCAACTCAAAACAATAAACTCATAAGCTCGGCTTATTAAAGCTTTGAACGCGAGATTTCAAGTATTCGATTCTAAAACCTTATCGAAACCGAATGAAATCCATTGTTACTTCATCAAAATTCAAGCCTGAATTCAATATTCAAGTGGGCTCTTCCTCTTCGATTCTTTCCTTTAAAGGTAGCAAGTGATTGAAATGACAAGCTTGTAACTGATATGAAATCAAGACGATTAGTATCTCGAATTTGATTAACAATCTTCCATAAGAGATTCAACTAATTGATCAGACCAGTTAAAAACTCAAACGAAATTAACATTAAAAATAGAAATCAAGCAAATGGATTTTTCCCAAACAATTACAATGGAATCTCAAGGTTTAAAACCTCAAAATCTAACCCAACTAATGTTGGAATGAAAAGATTTAACGACACATAGCTAAACCTAAGTCACCAATTCGAAAATAGTTCAAGAAAAAAAAACCCTCCTGTTTGATGGATTGCGACTCAGGAGTTAACCCCCCCTTTTTGTTTTTTGGACTCTAACTTGGGCTGCACATGGGCTTTTGTGTATTTCTTTATTTTTCTTCTTTTGGTTGCTGCTGCACACGTACAAGTAACAAGGACCAAATTAATAATACACACTGGGACCAAAACATATATAATTAATTTTTTTTTTTGCTTATCTACAACACACACAACCAATTAACTATAAGTTATTTTATTTTTTTATTTTTCTTTTCATTTAATTAATAAAATAAGAAAATACAAATCAAAATTAATGGGGTAATATTTGCTCTAAAAATTCACAATTTAAAGCATTTATCAACGGAGTGGTTGATTAACCCAAGCGAGACGCTGTAAACAAAAAGGAAAGACGAACCAAGGTCTGCACGGGGACGAAAAAACGATCGTAGGTATGTGTTTTGAAGTGGTGTTTTGTCCGGACAATCGATTGTTCCCTTCTGGACAGTCGGCAACAAGCTTCCGGCCAAGTCCCAGGGGCTGTTCGTGTAGCCGCTCGGCACAACAGTGAGAATTCAGAGATAGGTTGCTTAGAGGAACTTGAAGATTAGAATAAGTCTTGATGTAAATTTGGTACCTGTTTTTTTTTATGTGTCTAGCTGGGTGTGTGGTTTGCCTCTAGCAAAATGATGTTTTGGATTCCCTGGTTGTGTTGTACACTGGTTGTTGGTATTAATAAATTGCTTTTCAAAAAAAAAAAAAAAAAAAAGATATGTCGTAAATCCATCGCTATAATTATAAAAACTACATTTGTCACGGTTTTGATACGTATCTAATTATATTTAACATTTAAAAAATCAAAACAAGTTTTGAGAAAATCCATTGCTAATCTGAGATAAATATATATAAATGTGTTATAGCTTTACTATAGAATTGATTATATTCTACATTTAAAAATTATAACAAATTTTAATAAAATGCGTTGTTAATCCGAAATAAATAAATAAATATATATATATATATATATATATATATATATATATATATATATATATTTCCTATGAATAAGCTACGGATATAATGGTATTCGACATTTAAAACAAATAAAAAGCCTTGTGGTATATATTTTTAAGATGGAAATATATAAGACGATGAATTAAAAATATCATTTTATATATTCTATATATTTTTTTTAAAGTCATTGGTGTGTTAAATAATCTATATAATGATATAATTAATTTAAACAAAAAGGAAAGATTAAATTTTTATTTATTTTAGGGTGTTGCTAAGGCTAGCCCTTATGTCATCTCCCTCTGTCATACCCCATACCCCCTACCTAATTTATGTCTCTCACATCTCTTTTTTTTATTTTTAATTAATAGTTACAATTTTGGTTCTTAAACTCTTTTGATTGATTTACTTTATACCTTTTACTTTTTTAATTTTCATTTTACATCATCATCATATTAACACATATAATCGTATATTAACTAAAATATATTTAAAAATATACTTTTAATTTTAACTAATTACACCATTATAATCGTCTCTTCGATACCTTCGAAATGAACCCAATATTGAATATTTTTTAATTTAATTATTTTATTATATATTAAAATATGTCAAAAAATACGTTTTGGTATGGAGTATATTGCAATTGCATTTTTCACTCGACATGGTTCAACGTTATTTGCATTGCAATTTCATTTTTCACTCGACAGGGTTCCAAGTCATTTTGCAAAACATGTGTTTGTTAGGGGTGTTCAAAAAAACCGGAAAATCGAGAAAACGAGCCGAACCGTTTAATCTGAAACCGAAAAATTCGATAACCAAAAAATCCGATAAAAAATCCGGTTCAGTTCGATGCGGTTCGGTTCAACCAGGGACGGACACAGGGACTTTTTCGACATGCCTTCATTTTTTTTACCAACATTCAATATCGTCCGATGTGTTATTAGCCTAATTCCGCCGTTTTGAAGGACTTTTAAAGTTTTTCGAGGGATTTTAAGTTTTTTTATTGATTTCGAGAGATTTTTTCGGTATTTTTAGTTGATTTCAAGAGACATTTTCGGGTTTTTTGGTTGATTTAAAAGTTTTTTTTTTGGTTTTTTGGTTGATTACGAGGTACGGTTGCACCTTCTAAAATAATACGGTTGCACTTTCTAAAACGATACGGTTGCACCTTTCACAAACCTTAATTTTTTACCTTGCGAGGGAGAAACAATACGGTGGCACGTGCCATTGTGGGCACCTCTAAAATAATACGGTTGCATCTTCTAAAATAATACAGTTGCATCTTCTAAAACGATACGATTGCACCTTTCACAAACCTTAATTTTTTACCTTGCGAGGGAGAAACAATACGGTGACACGTGCCATCGTGGGCACCCCTAAAATAATACGGTTGCACCTTCTAAAACGATACGGTTGCACCTTTCAGAAATCTTAATTTTTTTATCTTGCGAGGGAGAAACAATACGGTGGCACGTTTAACCATATTCATCATATATTATCTAAAATACGTTTAAAAAAGTACTCGTGACTATGTTGATTTAAATAATTTCAATATTGGGTTCATTTCGAAGGTATTGACGAAACGATTATAATGGTGTAACTTGTTAAAATTAAAAATTAATTTTTTAACGTATTTTAGTTAATATATGCTTATATGTGTTAATGTAATAAAAATGTAAAATGTAAAATATAAAATCAAAAGGTATAAAGTAAATCAATAAAAAGAGTTTAGGGACTAAAATTGTAACTATAAATTAAAAAAAAAAACAAACAAGTACGGTAGGGGAAAGGGGTATGGTTTCAGTTTTTTTTTTTTTTGGGGGGGGGGGGGGGGGTCGATTTAGAATTTCCCTTCTTTTATTAGGTGGTTGGTGGCGTGGGTGTTGTAGACTTGTAGGTTACTCATCACTATTTGTAGGTAACTCATCACCATTTCAAACCCTCACAACTTCTACATATAAAACCTTTCTACCGACGTCACAATGCTATCCCAACCACCTTTTTTTATTACTTTTATTAATGCAATAATCATAATGATAGCAAAAATCAAGTTGACAACGTCAATCACGTTCCAGATTCCTAGTTTGCTATTTATGGATAATTATATATAATTATTGTATTTTCCTCTTTGTAAATATTTTGTGTAACCTCTGTATCTATATATTGCTCAATAGAAATTCTCACCAGTACAAGGTGAATTCATAAGCCTTTTACATAATTTATTTATTTATAATGAAACGTCAACTACAATATACGGTTTGATCGAGTAATTATATTTCTCAAGTTGTTTAGATATATACTAACTTCCGTCTTTGAAAATTACACGGTAAATTATCAAGAATGTGTCGTTATGAACACAAGAATTGTTTTCTATCCCAACACTACTATCTCTGAGTCTTTTTTAAAAAAGTTAAATAAAATTATCTGAAAGTCAATTGTTATATCGGATTTTAGAAGATTTATTCCGATACTGAAAAGTTGAGGTGACAAAATGGGTTAGAGAGACGTGTTGAGTACGTCATGGACGGATCTAATGTATGGAATACGGTGGCACGTGCCACCGTATTCAGGGTAATTCCAAGCTTTTTGAAGGCCTCGTTACACTTGTATCAAAAATACGAGTTGATTGGAACACAAAACAAATAACAAATAAAAGTCAAGAGAAATGTGTGATTCTTTTATGACAAACTTATCAAGATATCCTTTTTGAGATTGAATTACCTCTTCAGATTTTTTTTTACGTTTTTGGCATCCAGAATCATATTTTCTAACCCTAGAAGACACATTGAAACTGAAATAAATAAATAAATAAGATAAGGAGCAAAACAACCTGAGTGAGGATGACAATACTATTGTTGCAAAAGATGGCTATTGTTGCTCGGTCCTCCCAAGTCCCAAAAGATTTTGTTTATATTGCAACTCTGCAAGAGATAACACATATACATATATTAAGAACTTTTACATTCTGATTTCTATAGTATAACTCAAATTCTTGGATGAAAATTGAAATAATAAAATAGATGTTCTTATGATCTTATCACAACTTGATTACTTTGTTATTTAAAATTAAAGCCACTAAGAAGTTGAGTTTTTGAAATTATAAAAGTAACGTTCTTCGATTCTTCATTCTTATAACAATTCCCAAATCACAAATTAAAACCAATCAAATATTCAAAGGTGCTATTGTTAGTACTTAGTGTTAGTGGTTTTAATATGTCTTCTATTACAATAAAGACCCACACCCACTGCTACTGTTAGTACTTAGTAAATTACTAAAACATTCATCCCAAGTCCAAAGTCCCAACATGAAAATTGGAAAAAATAAAAGAAAAAGAAACCTAAAGAAAAAAGAAGGATTTACCTTACCTACTACTGCTTTTCTTCCTCTTGTTGTCTTGCACAAAGATTGAAAATTGAAATCGTGGCTATTGGCTCTTGCTTTAGTTTATAACCAGTGATTCAGTGAACCACTATGAAATCGTGGCTCCTGCTTTACTTTCTTGCTACTTGCACAATGAAATCATGGCTCTTGCAGAATTGCACAATGGAATCGACAAATTGTGGATGTTATTGTTGAATACTTGAATTGTTGAATGTTGATGAAATTGATAAATGATAAACCAAGATCATTGAAGTTTAATAGCCTAAAATCGAACCGTTGCCGATGTCGTTGACATTGCCATTGAGTAGCCAAAACCAAATCATTAGGCATCTCTATATTTTGAGATCTTGGGGATTTCAATCGACAACCGATTGAATCGGGAACATATATGGGAAGAAGAAGATTAGAGGGAAGATTGGAAGAAAGCTTATTGATGTTATTCCGATTGATTTTGATTGGAAGAAGACGATTTCTAACCTATTTTAACTCAGGTCCAAACAAATGTGAATTTTGGGCCCCAAAGATTACATGCAAATTCATTCATCACATCCACTTGAATTGCTTCATTTTTCATACTACTGAAAAAATGAGTTCATCTATTGAAAGAGCTAGGCTCTATTTATGTTTCGATGATCAATGGGTGCAAAACAACAATGAGTGGGATTATATTGGCTACACAAAGCGTGGTGTATATATTCCAATAATGCTTTCATATAAGAGGATTATTGATTACGCCATGGGAAAGTGTGGAATCGAAGATTCTGCTGCTTGCAAGTTGGTGTTCAGACGTTAAGATGGCTCACTGAAGGAGCTAACCAACGATGATGAAATCCTTGGTTTTATGCAACTTGCAGCCGATTCAGAAAGACCTCTAGAACTTCTTGTGTTTGTCGCATCATTGATGTGCGATGACGAAGATGATGACGGAGGTGATGACGAAGATGATAACGGAGGTGATGACGAAGATGATGACGAAGGTGATAAGGAAGGTGATGACGAAATCCATGTCGATGGTAGTCAACTGAGCCTGATTCTCAATTTCAGGCATCCTACGGCACCACACTTTATTCTGATCATGCATATCGTCCTAACGATTCTTGTCCCGATGTTGTTCCGGAGACGCAACTAGAAGAAGAAGAAGAAGAAGAAGAAGAAGACCCAAAAAGACGGTTTGTTGGAGTTGCTGATGACGAAACCCATGTTTTCACAACTGGTGACAGATCAGATACCGATAATGATGAGGACGAAGAAGAAGAAACATATACCCTTAGCAATAAATCATTTGGTGAGTTAAACGATTATTTTGATATGCCCCCTTCCCTTCCTAACCCGGAGACCTATATACCAACCTACCAACCCACACCTTACAATCGCAGTACAAGTATACATGAAGGTCAACTATTTCATACGAAGGAGGAAATGACCATACAACTCGGAATTAAGTTCTTGCAAGAGGGTTTTGTGTTTAGAGCGAAGAAATCCGAAAAAACCAGATACGAGGATGTCTGTGACCAAAGAAATTATGAATGGCGTATGTCGGCGAAGTCTGTGGGCCCTAAAGGAGGGCTATTTGCTGTTAGAAAGCTAAACGACGTTCACACTTGTTCGAGGACGCAACTGAATGCCGGCCACCGACAGGCCAACAAAAGGACTTTGGGCTACATACTGAAATGCATGTTTCTTGACGCTAGTAGGGCATTTCGCCGAAGGACATCGTCAATGATATAAATCAGCAGTACGGGGTCAACATTGGTTACCACCAAGGATGGCGTGCGCGATGCAAGGCAATATTATTGGTGAGAGGCATTCCAAAGGAGTCGTACGAACGACTCCTTACGTATTTACATAAATTGGAGCTGAAGAATCCGGGTACACGCACCAGAATAAGGACAAATTCAAACGGATGTTTCGAGTTGTGTTTCGCTGCACTTGGAAGTGCGGTACGTATATTTGCACGTCGTATCTTTACATACTATAAATTATAACACTTACAAATAATAACCACAAACATTTTTTGCCGATCCGGACGTTTTTGACAAATCTGCGTCCTCTCCTCGTAATAGACGCTGTCCATATAAAGGGGCCTTACCTGTGTATGATGTTCTTGGCGGTTGCCATGGACGAAAATAACAACATTGTTTTTTTTTTGTACGACAACTTGGGCTACGCCCACACACGCACCCGCGGTATCCGGGCATCCAATTGGGCAGCACTGACTAATCCGCGGCAACCCGGCCCAACCTAAATGGACTGGACCCGCCCAGGTACGACTAAACCCGGTCAAGACCGAACCCGCATACCCATAGACTGGTATGCCCATAAACCTGGACCCGAAGGCCGACCCGAAGGCCGACCCAAGGTTTGGGTATCGCCGAAGTGCATCCCCCAGGATTCGAACCCTGGTAGATAGGCATACCATGCACTATCCCCCCAGGCCTTACCACTAGGCTAGCACCTCTTTAATGAAAATAACAACATTGTGCCCTTGGCTTTCGGAGTAGGCAAGTCCGAGACGAGGGAGGAGTGGGGTTGGTTTCTGAACATGATGAGAGAATGTATCGGAGCCCCGGAAGGGTTGGTATTTATGTCCGACAGGGCTCCTTCCATAAGTGCCACAATTTATTCCGTGTACCCGTCCACCCCTCATGCCCTATGTTGTCGACATTTGGAGATGAACGTGAAAAGCGTAGACAAACGTATTACAACAAACAAGACCACCTACTGGAAGGCATGCAAAGCATATACGATTAGGGAGTTTGAGATCTACATGAATGCACTACGATATGAAGTAGATCGTGGAGCACAAGTTATGGACGATGCTGGTAAGGAGAGGTGGTCAAGGGCCTATTTTCCTACACAACGGTATAACATAATGACCTCCAATAGTGTAGAGTCGGTGAATGCACTGTCCCGTTTTGCGTGCAGGTTACCGATTATCGGCCTTGTGGAGTACTTACGAGATTTTCAACAAGAGTGGTACCAACTTCGACGGCAAAAGGGAGGTTGATAAATTATGAAATCTTAAACTTATATGTTAGTTGTTTTTTTCGTGTTCTGTATAAATTGTAACACAATTAACACATATTTATAGATGAAATGCGTAATTATCTCACACCAATGACGGATGAGATAATTCGCAGAGGGTCGGGAAAGTCTACGACATGGACGGTAAGATAGATTAGACATGGTAAGTTCCACGTTCGGGATATCCATTATCACGTGACTATCGATATGGCCAACCGTGTTTGTGAATGTAATCAATGTCAATATTCTGTTTTACCGTACGGTCATGCCATCGCTGCTGCAAGGTATATGAATCGTAGAGATTGCAGCGATCTGGCTATATCTTACTACAAGTCCAATACTTACGGGTCAACATATCATGAGGTGATCTATCCTGTTGGACCCCCTCAATCATGGGTTTGCCCCACGTCCTCCTTCTGCCATGCTATCCACCGTTAATAACCAAGAGACATGCAGGGAGACCAAGAAAGAACGATTGGCATCCATCTCGTGGTGAGGATCTGATACAGAGAACGTGTACTAGGTGTGGAACAGTAGAACATACTCGTGGTGAATGTCCAACTCCTGCCCCTTCAACCGTGCCCAGGAGTAGAGCTTCAAGTAGCCAAAGATTTCGCTCTCAGGGGCGATCGAACCTAGAACCACATGGAACCCTAAGGCATGATAGCATTGACCTTAACATTGAATTCCCTTGATTGTAACGACCTCATCTTGTATGCTAAGTGAACTAGTTTTTATGTTTATTGTTTATTTTATCTACCTTATCGTTGTTGTGAAATTATATTCTGTGTAAAAACTAGTTAAACATTAAAGCATCGTTTTATTAAAATCAAAGAAAACGATAAGGTGCATCCATACAACATTAAAGCATCGATAAAGTAAACATTAATGCAGAAAAGAAAACACTAAATCATCATTATGGGTAGATTAACCACCCTTTGAGAAACCTACTACGGGTAGATTTCCCGGATCCTCCGGATCCAACCAGCCTTTTCCTTCATCTGCTCCTCCATGCCGGTGTAGTTGTCTTTGATTTCTATCACTTCATCTTCTAACTTTTTAATCTCTTTTTGCATCTCCCTAACATCGCGTTTCATCATCTCCAGGAACTCCTTCTGCTCCGCAATAATTGCCTCTTTCTCTTTCTGCAATTCCATGTTGTGTAGCCACTTCCTGCCTATATTTCTTATCTCCGCATTTGCCTCATCACATGATTCTTTCAACTTTGCAGTCAGTATTTGAGATATTGGTAGACTCAGTCCCTGGTTAGATTGATACCTAGGTGGGGATCCCCCCCCCATGAGCAGTTTAGTATGCCTCTCGTGCCACCGTAAAAAGCATCAATTGCCCCACTGAAGTCATTGTAGTCTCTCCCCCAACCTTTCCCTTGACCTTTGCCTTCACCCTTGCCTTGGTTTTTTTCGGAGGGACTGGTGTGGTCGAAGGTTGTTGGATATATGGGGAACAAAAGGTTGGCCCCGCATTAACGACCCGTCTTGTCCTCTCAAGTGCTACCCGCTCCGCCGTATTTATGGGAATGTCATCTTCCTCGAAGTGGTCTCCGATGATATCATCACCCATCAAAGTTCTCAGCCGCGCTTGGGTGGTGTCAACCCCCGACCCCAACCCCATCGAATACGGGATGGAAGTTCCCAAAAAATCTTCCACCAAACCGCTAACGACGGACGACCCCAGCTCCATCATTTGGTTTTGTAACAGTCCGCCTCCGGCATCTCAAACTCGTGACGTAGGTCTTTATAAGAATTTTCAAACGTAATAACAAAAATAGAACAATACTGAGCACTCGTCGTCAGTTACATTTTGCTGGGATGATGGGGTCGAAAAAGGGGCAAATCCTCCCGCTGCCACCTGCGTGTACCCAGGCGACGTGTAGGTGGGCGTCATACTTGTCATCCCAAACTGGTGACATAGATTATAATGAGCAATCTTAATAAGAATTTTCAAACGTAATAACGAAACTAGAACTACAATGAGCACTCGTCGTAACTTACACTTTGCTAGAATGATGAGGTCATAGAACTACATGTACCCATGCATGTGCCCAGGCGACGTGTAAGTGGGCGCCATGCTCGTCGACACCTAATACAAGTATGGAACGTGATATCAATACACAAACCAATATACAAGTATGGGACATAATATCCCCAAATTAATTTAAACAGTAACGTGAGTGTGGCAAAGGTGTGCGGTGAGGGCCTCGAGCTCTCTTATACGTCTGTCCATGTACTCCCACTTGTGTTGGTATGGGTCTAGACTAGGCACCCCATGATGGGAGGAGCTAGGGGGAGCCTGATATCTCGCGCCATCATCGTCATCATAGTCATCGTGATCAGGATCTCTACGTCAGGACCTCTTTGTCGGTCGCCTGCCCGCCAAACATTCAAAAAAGGCGACGCTCCGTTGAAACCAACTCGACTGCTGCTCATCACGAGTAGGCCTCAGTTCCGCGAGTGGCCCATGCCTAACCTAATAAAATTATAAGACATATAAATCACAATTATTTTTTTAATTACTACAATTAAAAATATAGTAAGAAGGTGTACGTTCAAAACTGAGTTGAAGATCCCAATGCATGCAGACTTATTCAGGACAACATCTCGGTCTCAACTGGTTCCTCTAATTAACCTGTCGGAGTGCTTGGTGAAATTTTGAAGGCAGACAAGAAACATCTCCAGGATCCATACCTAGAATTACACAACATAAACAAGTACGTTAAACCATAGCCAAAATAGAGATGAATCAACATTTATGTTATACTACTTATCTAACCTTTAGAGTGTGTGAAAACCCATTCAACGTCATCTTGTTGTTGTTCTGGTTCTTCTGATGGCGTCTGGCGATGGCACAGTGGAGTCCTTTGTATGAGTGTTTCCAGATGTAGCTACCCCATGGATAGCTGTTAAACCTCTCGAAGTCATCGATGGCGCTAAGGACAGTAGAGGAAACCACCAGCCTTAAATCATGACCCATGAACATCACATCCGCCATCACCACCAAGCAAACACGCACAACATCCTCATCGTATATCGCCTGCAGGCCATTTCTCATCGTTTGGACGACGGTTTTCAGCGTCAAAAGATCTAGTGCAAGGCTGGGCCAAACCCTACTGACGAAGGACTCATCTGTTAAGGTAGGAAGGGAGGGTGTTGGTCCGAAAAGGAGTCCTGTTACAATACAGAACTCAGGACGACCAAAGTGCATGAGATTCCCACACACGTTGAAATACATTTCCTCCGGCTCTGCACTCGCAACCTCGACCTCCAATTGTAGACTAGGATGGGGTCCTACCCAATATTGGTAAGTTCGAGCCATGGCCCGAAAGATGTGCGGCCAAAATTTTGGTGTAAATTTTGTGCCCGTTCAGGTGGACACACTGCAAAAGCATCTCTAATTTCCTTGACAAAGGCAAGGTGGCATTTGAACGACAGATCAGTGTAATCAAAATCATCCTACATAGTAATATAGAGATGTTGTCAACGCACCTAACTTATAACTAAGGAATAAAAGACAACGACTTATGGTTATATTTATTATTTGGGTTTTTTGGCAATGTTAAGGGTGTACATTTTGTTGATTTCATCTATTGCTTAATTTTAGAAAAAAGAAACCACTCAATCTATTAGACTTTCAGGAAGTAGGGGAATCATGTGGATTTCTTAAATCTCTACAAACCTTAGGGCTATTTACACCCGTTTGACAAAATCCAAATCGATATGTTGCGATTAAAAGACTTATGCTTATATTTATTATTTCGGGTTTTTTCAATGTTAAGGGTGTACATTTTGTAACTTGGTAAATTTAAAAGTCCTCATTTGTAGTTTAGCAAATTTAAGGGGTCTAAGTTGTAATTTAGCAAACTTAAGGGGCCTAAGTTGTGGTTTAGCAAAGTTAAGGGACCACATTGTATTCTCTAAAATTTAAGGGGACTAAAATAAATTAAAGCAATCTCAACAATTAACGCAATTTGCAAAATTAACGCAAACTCTACAATATTTTTCTAAAAAAAACACAACCTCTAAAATTAACGGAATCTCTAAAATCAACGCAATCTCTACAATATTTAAAAAAAAAACGCAATCTCTACAATATTTTCAAAAAAAAAAAACGCAATCTCTAACATGAACGCAATCTCTACAATATTTTTCTTAAAAAACACAATCTCTAAAATTAACGCAATCTCCAAAATCAACGCAATCTCTACAATATTTTTCAAAAAAAAAAACACAATATCTAAAATTAACGCAATCTGTAACATGAACGCCATCTCTACAATATTTTTCTAAAAAAATGCAATCTCTAAAATTAACGCAATCTCCAAAATCAACGCAATATCTATAATATTTTTCTAAATAAAACGCAATCTCTAAAATTAACGCAATCTCTACAATTTTTTCAAAAAAAAAAACACAATATCTAAAATTAACGCAATCTCTAACAAATTATCAACACTCTAAAATTAACACATAATCACTAAAATATAAAATTAAAATGCGGTTAAGGGAAACTTACCGAACAAAGTGACCGAGACATATCCGACTTCTAAAAAAGCTAACGAACCGAGTCGAGATCTGAGCTTGTGGAATACACGATATATTTGAGAGAGTGAAAGAGATATATTTGAAAGTGATGGTGGTGGGGTTTCAAAATGGGAGACCTCAATTTATAAGGGATGGAGACACATTTAACCTACTTCAAAACCCAATCTCACCGTTGATCTAAGAAAGGTCGAAAAAGGGTTATAAACGCGGCCCCCAACCCCGCGTTACACCTTTAAAACGTGGGGTAACCCCGTGTTTTTTCACCATACGCGGACCAAAATGCTTGTAAGTATAATATAACGTTTGCATGTTTGTATGTTTGTAAGTATATGTCACAATTAGTCACGGTTATAACAATTCATTGTGTGGCTAATATATAACTTATGGCCATGGTATATCTTTATTGTGTAATCAAAAGATAATTGATAGCCACGGTTTTCATTATATTGTATGACCAAAAGGTAATCAATAGGAACAATTGTAAAAATTAAGTATAAGCATATGTCATGAATTGGCCACATTTTTTTATTATTCAGTGTGACCAAAACGAAAGCGATAACCATAGTTTTAAATATTAAACGCAATTATATGTAACGAGTTGATCAAGATTAATATGAAATTTGTGTAGTTGTAAGTATAGCTAATGTCATGGTTTAACTAAATATGTATCGCTTTAGGGAACAGGGAAGTTAAAACAAATTAAAAAGTGTCGATACTTAATTTTAATTTAATATTATTAGATTTTTATTCAAGACAATAACATTTAAATATGAAATCTTTTATTTTAAATAACCAAATTTAATATTTAACTTTATTATACTTTAAGTTATATTTAAATTTAATTAAAAAAATATTTAAAAATATACGTGTATATAAGGAAGTTTGTATCTTATGTATCTATATATGCATGCGTATGTGTAATTGTGTATATATGTTATATACGGTGTATCTATACATCAAATATGTATGCATGTAATTAATATATAGCTATTTTATGCATATATGCATCAAATTTGTAGGTAGGGGTGTGTATCGGGCAGGTCGGGTGAGCAAACTAAAAACTTAATCGGATTTCGGACATGGAAATCAAGATGCGAAAATTAGGTTTTGAATTTCATATTGTTTTAGGTTTGGGTTGGTCGGATATCAGATTCATGTTGGTCAGGTTTTTGGTTTGCCCACCCGATGAGTGTATATATAAATTCAAAAAGTATGTATAAATTCAATCAGTTTTCTGGATGAATTCAATCGATCGAGAGATGGATGAAATCGATAATATGTTTAGAAATTAGAAAACATTTTGGCCGATTATAATTTAGGATTTTCAAAAGATAATTTGATAAATAAACATATTTATATAATATCTAAAATATATATGTATATTATTTCAGTTTTTCGGACGGGTATGGTTAATGGGTCCATATGAGTCATAATCGGATTATAGTAAGTCATTTTGAGTTATATTGGGCTATATGGGTCGTGTTGGTCATAATATGCTATGCTATGTCATATGAGCTACAATTGGTAATATTGGTTACAGTGGGGTCATGTCGTGTTGTATTAGGTCCTATTGGTATACATTTGAGCATTGTTTGTCAAAAATAAGTTCGTTTATTTTTTAGTATATGTTTATATGGACATAAGTAGCTTATTGATAAGCTATATGGAAGATTTTTGTGACTTTTTTCAATTATACTTTTATTATTACTTATTACTTATTAACTATTAATTATAAATAAATTTTAATTATTAAAAATTAATAATTACTAATATTGATTAACATATTATATTAATTAAAATTTGTTTTAACTATATTATAAAATATTGTAATTGATTATTTTTCAAAATGTTCTTTTTGGTAATTTTACATGTTTATCAGCTAGTGTTTTGTCAAACATAACTTATCCATCAGCTAGCAGCTAGTTTATCAGCTATAAGCTAACTTATCAGTTATCAATTAGCTTATCAACTAGTTTGTCAAACATAACTTAGATCATTTTGAATATAAATCATGCTATATTGCATTATGTTACAATAGGTAATCATAATAGATCATGTTTCGTTATATTTTAGTAACGTTAGGTTATAATAAGATATATTGGTTACATTGGAACATCTTAAGTTATTGGGTTAAAATGCACCATGCATGTTAAACTAAGAGATAGTTTTCTTATTTTATTTTTTAAATAACCAGGAGACGGGTTTTCAACTCATATTGTAAAAATAATGGTATGTATTCTTACATAATAAATTTATATGTATTCACCGGTCCAAGTGATAACGAGGAGAAGAAATATAAGATTTGATTGATCTTCATTATGTATATTATATATATATATATATATATATATATATACATATATATATATATATATTTAACCTAAAAGAAATTTATACATGAAGAAATTATATATAAAATTGTGTTTCCCTAAAGTTGAATATATATATGCAATGCTTTTGTAGTTTAAGAATCATTAATCAAAAACGTCATCCATTTAAATTGAATAAACTTTAATCATGACCGAATTATCGGATGTCCAAAGTAAAAACATAAATTTATTTTTAAAACCCATAGGTAATCCCTTGGTAATCACCTGAACCACCGTCGACCACTGTCGATCTGAACCACCGTCAACCACCATTGACCATCGCCGACCACCGACCACTGCCGTTCTGTATCATCGTCCGATCTGAACCACCATCGACCACTACCGCCCACCACTGACCACCACCGACCACAACCGTTTTGAACCACCGCCGACCACTGCCGATATAAACCACTACCGACCATCGCCGACCACTGACCGTCGCTGTTTAGAACTACCGCCGATATGAACCACTGCCGATCTGAACCACCGCCAACGACCGTCGTTTTGAACCATCGCCGACCACCGTCCACCCCCATTCTGAACCATCGCCGATATGAACCACCATTGACCACCGTCAATCTGAACTATCGTTGATCATCGACCGCCGCCGATCTGAACCACCCCATTCTGAATTTTAGCCGAGAATTTTACACTACCCTTTATTTACACATCTATCTAAAACCTAATTTTACAAATCATCGCCTCCATCTAACAAGTTCACGATCGCCTACAGTCGTCTCTACCAAAGTTCACGACCGCCTTCACAGGTTCGTCATCACTGTTCTTGATGATTTCTTTCATTATCTTTTCGAGTTCTATGGTTTTCGACTACATCATTATCCGAGTTCTATGAATTTCGTCTTCACTGTTGATGACTACTGTTTGAATCAATTTCTTTTGTTGGTGATTACCTTTTTTTTTAATCAATTTCTTTACAATTGATTTTGATTCACTGCTGTGGAAATCGATTTCTTTATGAACGGATCTCTTTGAATCGATTTTTTTATTCGATTTCTCTCTAGTGTTATATAGATTTCCACTGATTTTGATTCAAGTTGTTCTCAACATTGTTGATAAATTATTGGAAAGGAGCAACAAGCAGGAGGATTAGTGAGTTGGAAGAATATATAGTATAAATTTGCCAACACTTTTATATGTTGATATATTCAAGTTGGTTTTCTACTGCTACATTCTTTTGAAACGATTTGTTTAGATGAATTATTCAAGTTGCTACTGTTATCTACATTTTTTACTATTGCTTGTTAATTTGATTTGTATCATTATGATACTACAAGTGTACTCGCGCAATTCAGCTAGATACATCACGATTTTAATGTTTCATTTTATTTTCTGTTTTTTTGTCGATTTACATTACGATTTTGGATGGTTGTGAGAGAGTGATAATGATTTTTTTATATATAAATTTGTTTAATTTAGATTTAATAATATAATGTTTTTTATAAAAAATAAGTATTTTGTTAGAATTCAATTATTATGAGTTAGTTATTAATTCAAACATATAGCTTTAGAAATTTATACTCATGCATCATGACTTGTATTATTGAATTTTAGGTAATATGTATCAATAAACAGTACGCAATGCATAAAAATACAAAACGACGACCAAAAAATCAAATTGGTCATAAAAGTACAAAATGACGACCAAAAAATCAAATTGGTTCTAAAAATATAAAACCATAACTTATTACAATAAATTATAAATTTAAAAATACATCAATAATAATCGAATAAAGATATATAAGATAGTAAAACATAATAATTGAACCCAATTACAAACTTAGCTACAAAATATAATGTAATTTATTTTGGTTTAATATTATAATGGTTTTTTATAAAATATTCTGTTAGATTTTTTTTAATTATATTTTAGGTTTTTTATATTTAAAATTTGATTTTTATTCTATATTTAATTATGCTGAGAGTGATTTTAAGGGAGTTAAAGTGGAAATGATTTTAGGGGAGTTAAAATGGTTAGAGATAATGATTGAAAGTTAATAAATAACATTAAATGTAGTACATACAACTTTAATAATTGTTTTTAAGAGATTTTAAGTAATTAACATTAAATAACGGTACATTAAGCTTTAAGACTTGTTTTTAAGAGTTTTTTATATCTGCTTTATAATATAGTAATAAATATAGATTATGTTGAGAGTGATTTTAGGGGAGTTAAAGTGGAAATGATTTTAGGGGAGTTAAAATGGTTAGAGATAATGATTGAAATTTAATAAATAGCATTAAATGTAGTACATACAGCTTTAATAGTTGTTTTTAAGAGATTTTAAGTAATTAGCATTAAATAGCGGTATATTAAGCTTTAAGACTTGTTTTTAAGAGTATTTTATGTCTGCTTTATAATATAGTATAGATAACAGTTTTACCAATCACTCACATACCCCCTCCTACCTCACTCACATAACCCCTATAGGAGGGGGTATGGTTAGAATTCACCGATTTTAAATGCTTTAATGTTATAACATCTTTAGGAGGGGGACTACATGTTCTTAATGGTCAATATACTTTTACGCCCTTATGCAGGTCCATATTTTATGAAGTATTCATTGCAGCTAGCATAGCTAATGTCTGCATTGAGGTCAATATTTTAATCCGAAAAACACAAGTATGTCGAACGTTCATTTTGTTACTTCCTTCTCAAAACAACATACCTTTATCTCAAAATAGTAGGGTATATCAAATGAAAAGAAACATAGGAGAAGGAAAGAGGTTTAAGGCTTTGAAACCATGTCAAGGAACCATATTGAATTCATTGATACCGATATAGCTACATATATTGGTGGATCGATTCCTCACGCACCCCGAACCCCCTTTTTTCCTGGACATCGATTCGAATTTTGAATAAAAATTACATATATTGAGTATCATTGTGATCCGGTCTCTTGTTTACTGTTGATGGTGCAAAACTGATCAGATCCAATATTTTATGCACACCGACTTAGATTATGATTAAAAGCAAAGTCTTGATACACACACACATATAAATATGCTATCTTTATTAATTGGGCAATTGACTTGGATCAGATATCCAATATTAATTGGGTTGGATCAATTAGGAAAATCCAATATCCAATGATGGATCATTGGATAGGCTTGGGTTCCCTCATAAGTCACATCTAATAGAATAGAATCCATATAACAAATTTTAACACATTACATACATACCGAAATGACCTAGTACAACCCATTAGAGCTCATATGACCCATTTTAATACATTACAACCCAATATGACCCGTTGTAACCCTTATGATCCATTCTAACTCTTTAAAAATTCGCATGACCCATTATAACTCATTACACCTCATATGACATATTATAACACATTACATTCCATATGACTCGTTAAAATATAATAGTGGTTATTCTAACTCATTAGAAACTTTACTTTCTTTATGTTTTATTTTTTATTTTTCTTCAAATAATAAGGTGAAAATATTAAAGTATTTGGTGGTCTTTTGGCACAATTTTTGTTTCACTTGGGAAGAGGCCTCATAAGGTATGCACTATTTTATCTTAGATGCAACACCATTATATGTTAAAAGTCTTTTTGTATTGGTATAAATAATTGACAATTAGGATCTTGTTTCCTATGGTTCAGATCATTTTACAAATCATAAATTTAGTTATTTATATTGTTTGTCAATTCACGAAATAGTACTATATTGTTTAAGTTTTAACACCTTATGGTTTAAGTTGCAATCATCTTTGCTCTTTTACATGCATATTTTCAATAATACCTAAAACGCATGCACTATTTACAAAATGTTTCTTTCCACTTTATTTGTATTAGCTAGATATTTAGCTTGTTCAATGATGGTAACCTTCTGGTGATCTATTTTGTAGACAGAGATGGAACTGTGGAAGAAGATTGGTAAAGAAAAGCGAGCAAACAATTCGATGGTGACAAAGTTTTTGGCCAATTGAGGTAAGTAATCTCTTAGGTTATAGCAATTGAGGTAAACTAGTTATTGGAAATGAATGAACTCAAGATATGTGGTTTCATCCAAAACAAACCATAAATTATACATTCTAGTCTTTCAGATATACTACTCTACAACTATTGATTTTAACGCTATGTCTTTCAGATATACTACTCTACAATAATTGGAATAGTTAATTGTTGTTTATGGTTTAGTTCAAATATTGATTGTTTATGGATTTCTAGTTTAGTTATGTGGCTTATGTAAACTAATATATGGGTCATCAAATTACTCAATCCATTCAATCAAAGTGATAGAATTTCAGCTGATGTAAACATTTACACTCCAAAACTTTATGGAAACTGTTCATGCTTTAATTTGAATGCCAATGAAGCCCTTGTATAAGATCTTGAGTTTGGAAACATTAGCGAAAGGCAACTTCTAGCAATACTGGTTAATAATTATCTTATAATAGATATGTGATAAGAGTTCAATACCTTAATTTTGAACGTACCACCAACTAAGATGAAAAATATTTTTAGGATTAAGTATTTGCAATTTTCTTTATGCTTTAACAATCAAGTTTATTTCAATATTGGTAAATACCTTACTTTTGCTACTATTGCTTTTGTATGTTGTTCTCTCTGGTTGATCAGGTCAGGTCATGATTTTGATGTGGTAAGACTATCAATGTAGCTTATCAATTGTTATGCAATGGTTCACATTTTTCTTCCTTGTTTAGGATTTGGTTCACATATTTTCTAGGATAAATATCTAATGTGTCATGATATACGTAATAAGATTCACGACTTACCCGAGTTATATTATACTCTTTAATTAGGTAGCATAAAACGGCAGATGGGATGATATTTAGCCACTTGTATAATTGTATGCAATAACGGGACTAGAATGATTGAGACACTAATCACACTTTTTTTCTCTTTAAATACATGAACATACACACATCGGACCATGAATTATGTTCCTAACTTTTGGATGTTCGTATAAATGAAGTGAATTTGGAAGCTGGATTTGATGGAGATGATGTATCATGATATTTGGTGTTATTTATGGGTGTGCTCATATTTGGTTTATGCATATTAAATACTGCTATTTTGTTACAAGTATTGCAACCATACTACTTATCAACTAATTAATGATAAGGTAGCGAGAACATAAGAGAATGAAGAACTTACAACAATGAGATACTAAAGCCGAAGCATGAGGAGTAGCTTCAATAAGTAAAAGTATAATGTATTATACAATTAGTGGTGGTAGATTTATTATTGGTGTACTTATACATTGTTTATATGCTATCAATATCAGTTGAATGTTCTGATTTGATTATTATTTTTTAATTTTGTTTTATCATATTGCCACACGTGATAAAACCGTTGTTGAAGATTAGTTATTGCCATAGTTCTATTACGATGGCTATGAGTAGCTAAATTTAACCGGGCTCGTATAGAGTTTATAGTCACGGTTTTAGTTATTTCGCAAGATTAAAAGGTAATAACCACGTTTTAGTTAATTTGTGTGACCAAAAGGTAATCAATTACATATGGTTTAATATAAAATTTGCATGGCTATAAGTACTTTATGGTCACGATTGTAGTTATTTTGTGTGACCAAAAAAATCAATAGTCACGCTTCTAACAAATTTGTGTAACCAAATGTTATGAATTAGCCATATTAATATGAAATTTGTGTAGCTATAAGTAGCTTATGGCTACGGTCTTAGTTATTTAGTGTGACCAAAATATATTCAATAACCACAATTCTAGTAATTTAACGTAACCATATGTAATTTATTTGCTACAATTAATATGAAATTTGCATGGCTATAAGCTGTTTATAGCCACGATTCTTACAATTCAACGTAACATATGTTATGAATAGGTCACAACTTATATAAAATGTATGTGGTTATCAGTAGTGTATTGTCACAATTTTTAGTTATATCTTGTGACCAAAAGTTAGTTAATAACCACATTTCTAACAATTTAGCGTAACCAAATGTTATGATGACAACGGTTAGTATGAAATTTGCATGACAATAACTAGTTTATGACTATGGTTTTAGTTATTTCGTGTAACCAAAATACAATCAATAGCCACGATTCTAAAAATTCAGCGTAACCATATGCTATGAATTTGCCACGGTTAATATGAAATTTGCATGGCTATAAGTAGTTTATAGCCACGGTTGATACAAATATACGTGGTTATAAGGTAATCATTGGCCTCCTTAAAAACAAATTATGTGGCCATAAGTAGTTTATTGCCATGGTTTTATTTATTTTGTGTGACCAAAAGGTAGCTAATAGCCATGTTTATATAAATTCAAGCATATATATGTAATGAATTGGCCACGATTAATATAAATTCATGTGGCAAAAAGTAGTTTATGGCCACAGTTATAGGAAAAATGCTCCAATACCAAAGAAAATGGATTACCTTTATGGTCACGTTTTTTAGGCTATGGCTACGGTTTTTCATGTGATATGGTGACGCATTTTAAACGTGGCCATAAGGGTATCAAAAGTCACCACAGAATAGGCTATGGTTTGAATGAAGAAAAAAACTGTGGCTAAAGGCCTACGGCCACGGTTTTTAACCGTGGCCAATGTGACTTTTTGTACTAGTGTGGTTTGTCTCAACCAATGGTGAGTTTTGGGTTAATCATACTTTTCATCGTTGCCTTTGCATAACCGTTGGTTAAACGTGTTTATAGTTGACACTAACTTTTATTGTACGGTCTAGTAAATTGTTGAGCTGTTGGCTTGGTTTTGACTATAAGATGATTCTTGCATGTGGATATTTTTCCAGTTTTAATTAATAGCCCTATTGTGGAGTTTGAGTATGTTGTTGCGTTTAATACATATCATTTGAGAATTACTTGTTTTGAGTGCTTTGGTCATTCAAATGGAGTCATGTAATGTTATATAGTGTAATGCAATGGATCCATAGGCATAAGAGTCAGTCTTTATTATTTTAAATGGGACGGTTGTTTCTATGTTGGGACCAAGATTAGTCATAGAGTCATTGAGGGTCTTATGGTGCGGGCTCTTGGAGTCAAACATCTGCCATTGACCCTGTGATGTAATTTCTAAGTCAGTTTTTATGGGATAGTTATTTCCCATTTGTAACTAGTTGAGACATTGGGTCCTCGGAGGCAACTTGGTACGGTTATGTCGAGCCGAATACTATCCATGGATTGTAAACGTAATCCTAGTGATGAGTATGATTAGGATCCTCGAGTGCCCTCATCCACATATTAGTACGAGTCGGCGAGCTCGTGCCATGAGTCCTAGTGTGATGAGCTCTATAACATGGAAAATGGCCTACTTTTGTGTTCGGCCACTAACCATGGAATTCGGGTCTCCCCAGTCACTTAAAGGTGTTGTTTTGGGTATTTAGTTTTATCAATGTTTTTCGGTGACGTTTTGAGTATGAAGTGTTCTTCATAAGTTATAATTTTGGGGCTTGAGTCTTACTCATATTTTAGTAGTTTGGATAGTAGAGTTTTATCTGAATTTCAATAATTGAGCATTTATCATTAATCACGTTTTGTGTGAGTATTGGGTCTTAAATTCATATTTGAAAGAATGTTTTGTATTGGGGGTTTTCATCAAGAAAATATTGGGCTTTGGGAAAAATGTTACTTTCATATTTTTGTACATTCATTCTTAGAAACTGTGATTTAAAAAGCATCATTCAGTTTACCGTTTCATTTAAATGTTGAAAATCCTTGAACTCACTAGGCTTTAAGCCTAACCCTTTTTATTTGTCGGCATGTACATCAGATCATTGATGGAAGTGGTACTAGCGACACCCTGAAGAGTTGAGTGCTAGTTAGACGCACGAGAATGATATAGCTTATGGGTGTTGTCTTCCACACATTAACAATTGTTGATGGGTTAAGTAACACCCGACCTTTATTTATTCTTTATACAAGACTTGATTTATTATTTGTTGAGGTTAAATCTGGAATTTCCATTTGAGGTATTTCAAGTATTGATTTGTAGAAAGAGATTTTATTCTTCATTTGATGTATTATTGAAAATTTTACATTATTTGTTTTTTTCCAAATTTGAGGGTGTTACACGAGGGATCATTCTTGTAAATATGGTATTAATGAGGTGTTTTGGCTTGAGGTTTGTTCCCTCTTAAGGTTTTAAGATTCAGATGTTGGTTGTGAATGTATAGCTGTTACAACTCGGTGTGAAATATTTGGAATTAAAGTGAGTTTTCTTTTAACCATTTTCCAACTGAAATGCATTGTAACACCCCAGCCCCACATTGCCTGAGACGGGAGGTGTACAATCCGATACTCGGATCAAAATTCAAAACACCACAATCCAGAGTTGTAGTAAGATTCCCAATAATAAAAGTTAACTTATAACGAAACT
This sequence comes from Arctium minus, assembly GCA_954870635.1. Lineage (NCBI taxonomy): Eukaryota > Viridiplantae > Streptophyta > Magnoliopsida > Asterales > Asteraceae > Arctium > Arctium minus. The sequence goes on along the minus strand of OX941080.1, from coordinate 34,475,841 downwards.
TAAACATAATTACCAACCTAAAATGTTATCGTCTGAAATGATCCCAAAAGATTATACAAACCCGATATACAGAAGTTGATCTTAAGTTCTTTTTACTCCCAATGATATCTCGATCATTCAATCCGTCCCTAGAGTCAAACCTATCTTTGGTTTTTGAACTAGTTTGGCCGTTGTATGGTCATGCATATCAAAATTAAGTCCAAGGTACAAATTACTTTAACTATAAGGTACAAGACCTAAATGCATGGACTATCATAACGTTTAGAAAAAAAGGGAACATACATTCAGTTAGGACGAAATTCGGGGTATTATAATTCTCCCTCTTCAAAAAGATGTTTTCGTCCCCGAAACGGAACTAAGGTTAGAGGATGTACCTTCCATGAAGAATTTTAGTTATTCTTTATGCTTAGATTCCTCAGTTTCTTTTAGATCCCAGATTCTTGTCTTAACAATAATTTAACCGGTTCTATTCGGTAACCAGTTTAGTTCTGGTATTCGGCTCAATCCGGTAATCGTTTCTATCCGGTAATCAGACATTTTCTGGTATTCGGCTCTTGGATGCGTCATGCGTCCCCTATTTGGCTTGGCCTTAGCCTTTACGAGAACGCCATGGTCATTAATGGCCACCACAGAAGGCATTTCAACACCCATGGCCCAAGTGTTGAGTCTAAATTAAAATCAAGAAAACTTGTGTCGTTAAAAATCAATGTTTCAATATATCATAAAACCACATTTCATAATAATCTAAACAACCGGAAACAAAATCGTTCAATATATCCAAATCGACCGAAAACGGATCGTATCTTCAAAAATCAATTAACTATGAAATCAAGCAATTTTCGTAAAACATGAATAATCAAAAAGTAAAACTCTTTCAACAATATGTTCGAATTTGGAATCATATTCAAATGATTAACACAAACTCAACTTTGAAACAAAAGAAATGTTTCTTATGCAAGTACTCGAAACCATAAGGTTCAGAGCCACGTTTATCAAGATGGATGGAATTTCAGGAAAGTAATCGGTTACCCTCGGGTCAAGTAAATAGAATATCCGTACCTGAAAAGCATACGATGGAATACCATAAACGGATGCCCGTAGTGTTGATACAAGTCACACAAAGTCACCTTCACATAAAACAAGAAACAATTACTATTTCTACAGTAATCAATATATTTGTTTGAGTAAACAAGTATTAGACCCTTTTTTCTACTCATTATTGTCTCTAGAGTAGTTCTAGAAAGTTTTAAGGTTGATTAGTATAAGATTCATCATATGGTACAAGCCAGATGTGCACAAGGTACAAGCAACAACTTCAGTTCAAGTTCCTGCACAGACTAGACCAGCTTCTGTCTCTCTAATGTTTTGATGTTTTACACATAAATAGAGGACAAATGAAACTTTTACTTATAAATGAAAGTTGTAATACTATCTTATAGGAACCTAATAGCACAAGATTCATCTTATTTGGATCAATGACCAATTTTATATGAATTTTACAAAAACAATATGCAGTTCCCGAATTTCAGTTGACCAGTTATGGAAACTCGCGGTTTTGAGGCATTTAGGCTCACAATCTTCTTTTAGTTTAATCTACAAAGATGTAATATACTCTTCAAGGTTTCCAACGGTATATTACACATCTCATTTGGACCAACTAATGATTTTATACGAAGTTTTGAACACCTAACAACTTTCTGTCTCCCCCCCTGCACAACTCTAGTTTTTAACATATTCCGAATCAAACTTCAACCAAAATTACTTTGAACCATTTCTATGCATATTTTTTATATAGCAATAGCCTCAAATAACTACTGTAAGTCCAAAATAAAATATACGTCATCGCATTACTTAGTACTCATCAACAATCTACAAGAGTTACAACTTACATATGAATTTAATTACATGGTTTCATCCAATCTTAATTAACTCAATTGATGAAACATTCAAATAATAATCAACATACCTTGTGTAGTTAACTCTAATGCTTCAATTTCCACCTTCAATTCTTCATAAATCTCTCATGATCTAGGTTGCATGGTCTCAACAATGGAGTTTTAGGGTTTGGGGAAGGAGAGAAGATGGAGCTTAGATAGAGAAAGAAAACGAGAATTATGATGAATAAGTTAAAATAAAAAGGTTCATATATTTTCTTGAATTTTCGACTTTGATCTTTCATCTAAAGGTTAATTACATTTCATACCCTATATGTCAATTTTCCAACAATTTAAGTCAAACCTATCTTTGGTTTTTGAACTAGTTTGGCCGTTGTATGGTCATGCATATCAAAATTAAGTCCAAGGTACAAATTACTTTAACTATAAGGTACAAGACCTAAATGCATGGACTATCATAACGTTTATAAAAAAAGGGAACATACATTCAGTTAGGACGAAATTCGGGGTATTATAATTCTCCCTCTCTAAAAAGATGTTTTCGTCCCCGAAACCGAACTAAGGTTAGAGGATGTACCTTCCATGAAGAATTTTAGTTATTATTTATGCTTAGATTCCTCAGTTTCTTTTAGATCCCAGATTCTTGTCTTAACAATAATTTAAACAAATAAACATTTAACAATAATAGCGGAAGCAAATAATGTTTAAACCAAGTTTGATTCGTACTCACAGTAAAGAAGATATATCCAATAGAGTAATAATGAAAAACAAATATTCACTGGATAATGCAATGTAGATTATGAAGAACACCAAAAGGCGGATTAATCTTACAAGATATTCTTGTACAATTCTCAATACATAAAGAAATAATTCTTTTACAAGTAAGTAAAGGAAAAGCACACTTTGAGCAATGAGTTGCACGTCCTATTTATAGGACTCAAAGTTAAACAGTGTACTTTCCTGACACGCAAGACATGCTTGAGCAGTAACTTACCTACCAGGTACTAACAGGTAACCTTAAGGCATGCTTGACAACTTTTTTTTCTTAGGCAACAAGTGTGCCATAAATGTCTGTTAGTGACCATGATTCAAGATTTTGATTGGCTTGAAGTGACATGGATAGTTGAAACCATTCTTCATTTAATATTTTTAGAAAAAGAACATTATTCTCCTCTTTGGATCTTATGACCCCACACTTTCTGCATTTGTTTATCAAGACAATAAACCTGGAATATGCTTGTTGCAATGTTTCTTCAGGTAGTGCTTTAAAGTCAGGATATTCATTTATGCATTGTGTCCTTCTGTTTTTCTGAGTTTTAACACCACCTTCGAGTTGATTTTACATCTGGTCCCAAATCTCTTTTGCTGTCACACAAGAGTTAAGTTCTTGAAAGATATCATTAGGGATGGCCATGATTAACAGTCTAACAACTTTGGAATCATTTTCCATTTTAGTTAGTTCTTCATCAGTGAAGTTAGATGTCTGCTTTTCAAAGAATGCAGGTATTTCTGCACTTGTTGTTGTGGCAGGAACTCTAGGAACCAAAACCATTGGTTATTGAGGTCCATGAGTGACATATCTAAGGAAATCTTTGTCCATTCCTTCCAAAAAGTTTACCATCCTGATCTTCCATTGAGGATATTAATCTCTCAGAAGAGTAGGATGTATTGTCAAAGATCCAACAGTATATATGGCACTTATACTGGAGTTTGCCATTTTTGCAAAGAAGAAGATGAAGTTTTGAAAAGATGAAACTTTAGATTAGATCTTTCAACAAACTAAAGTACTGTGAGTAGTTTTCAAACCCGGAGCATATTATGTTCTTGAATAAACAAAAGTTTACATGAACATGCACATATATGAAAACTTAAATCAAAAAGACATGAATCAATCCATGTAAGTAGATTTGATCTTATTTGTTTTAAGAAAAACAAAGAAGCTTTGATACCAATTGTTAGATCCCAGATCTTTGTCTTAACAATAATTTAAACAAATAAACATTTAACAATAATAGCGGAAGCAAATAATGTTTAAACCAAGTTTGATTCGTACTCACAGTAAAGAAGATATGTCCAATAGAGTAAATAATGAAAAAGAAATATTCACTGGATAATGCAATGTAGATTATGAAGAACACTAAAAGGTGGATTAATCTTCCAAGATCTTCTTGTACAATTCTCAGTACATAAAGAAATAATTCTTTTACAAGTAAGTAAAGGAAAACACACTTTGAGCAATGGGTTGCACGTCATATTTATAGGACTCAAAGGTGAACAGTGTACTTTCCTGACACGCAAGACATGTTTGAACAGTAACTTACCTACCAGGTAAGCTTAAGGAATGCTTGAACAATAATCAACCTAAAAGGTAAATCTTATCACTAGGTGACGTGTATTCTGATCTTGTGTCAACACTTGTAGAAATCTTCAGCTCGATCTTCAGAGAGAATGTCTTCAGAGCTCTGATGTAGACCTCTGATGAAGCTATCTATGATATCTTCTTACTAAATACTCTATCTCTGGACTGTTCTTCAGAGATACATTTGCTCTCTGATGGCTATCTCTAGATGTCCTCTGAAGTAGGACTTAGAATATTTTCAATACTTTAACAAATCAGAGTTGGGTCTAACAATCTCCCCCTAAGTATTGAAAATAAAAATTTGTAAAATAGTAGAGATATTAACTAGAAAGCAAAGAGAAGAAAATTATCCTTTGTTAAATGTTACTTCTCACTAAACGCTTAAGTTACATAATAAGAAAAGATAACAAACAAAAATTACACAAAAGAAAATTACAACCTAACATCAGAACAGATCCTATGGAATTTCATGATCAACTATCTGAACTAAATCGCTGAGCTAATCTCTATGTTCAAGGATTCAAACAAGTCTGCTCGATGTCTTTCCTTCTTCACATTCAACATCCGCATCATCCCTTTTAGAGTCTCATCTGGGTATTTGGCCACTTCAGATGCAAGGAAGATCTTCTTCACATTTGATACTCTGAACACGAACCCCAGAGGCTCTGCTGTGATCGAACCAATCTTGAATTTCTCCAAGTCTTCAATCATTTCTATTGGAGCAGTGACCCCTAATCTGTCAACTCCAAGGTTCAAGGCAATTTGAATGTCCAGTCTGGCTTTGAGCTTGATGTGAGGTTCCATTTCTTTTTTCACTTCATATTCAGCCATTCTAAAAACTCTTCCCTGTTCTGATTTAGTAGAGCAAAAGGCATAGAGATGAGTCAAGTCATAAGGATTCAGATTTACCAAATCATTATCATTAGATTGGTATACTTTATGATCTGAACGAATGACTTCATAGTGTCTGTAGATGATTTTGTTGTAGCCATACTTCTTTTCAGAGATCTTGTTGATTTCAATGATGGGTAGTTCTGAGAGGACATATCTTATGCGGCTTGTTTAATCTTTGATAAATCCCTTCTCTATTTCATCCATGCCTTCTCTGATTCTTGGGTACAGGGAAAAAGAAATCCTTTCCTCTGTATTGAACTCACAGTATAAGTATCTGAAAGTGTCTTCTATCGATGCCTTATCTTCAGTGGTAAGGAACTCTGGGGCTTTGTGAATGCGGAGAATGCAGGAATTCCAATGCTTGATCTATGAACAGGTACCTCTGATGTTGATCTTTCAGCTTCATAAATGTGAGGTACTTGTTCATCATCAACCATTGGTGTGTCTTTAGGCTGTTGATGAGTTATCTCTTGTTCTGTTCTTTGGATTATTGGGGTTGTTGGTGGAGTTTCATTAATTGCAGAAGTAATCATCACATCCATCTGAAGTTGGTCTTCAGTCTGTTGCTCTGCCTCTAATGTATTTATTTGGTGAGGTTGAGCATTCAGACAAGCATACTCCACCTTTTTAGCATATTCTTCATCTTCAGAATCACTCCCAAACACATCTCTCATTATTATCGTTGGGCATTCTAGAGAGGAGAAAGTGTCGTCTGAAGGGGTGTTGGAGTAATCCACAAGTTTATCATCATCATCAAGAGCAACAATTGTCTCTGGGATAACATTTATCACAGGAACGAGTGGAGTCTCCGAGGTTAAAGGTGCTAACAGAATGACTGGTACTGGAGAGCTTAAAATAGTTGAGTGTTTGTCTTCAGCAGAGGTGGGATTCCTCTCTGGTTCATCCATGTATTGTGCTCCTCCAGTTTGTCTTGGTGCAGAAGAGGAAGGGGGAGCAGAGGCACTGGCTTCCTCTGCTCTGATGGTTCCTTGCTTCTCCCCCTTTTGATGATCTGATGACCCTTGTGACTTATCATTATCATTCTCATCATCAGAGTAATCAAATATTTCCTTCTTCTTAGCCTCCTCTGCGCAGGAAGTCTCTAGAACCTTCCTTTTCAGCTTGGAATCAGTCTCGGGAGAGAGAGCACCTTAAGCAAGTTCTGTACAAATTTCGTCTGTTGTCCTACTTTGGCAACAAACTTTTTTGATGCTGTGAGAATTTTGTTTGTCACCAGCTTTCAGAATTCCTGAAGATCGGCTTTGGTGACCAACTTTGTTGCATTTGTGGGTGTTTGGTCTGAAGGTTGAGCAGTAGCAGAGCTGGGTATTGCATCAAGGGCTTCAATGATTAACTTTAGCATATCAGTCGCTAAACTGGCTAGTAAGCCTCTCCACCTCGGCAAGGCGTCTCTCATGAGCCTCATGCTCTGAGCGATCAGATGTCCGATACTCGACAAGACGTCTCTCAAGAGTCTCATGCTATGTGCGATGAGATGTTCGATACTCATAGTAATCATCCTTAAACCTCGTAAACTCATCCCACCGATCAGCATAGGGGTCAACATGTGTACTATGCTGATGGTGGCCTGATGAACTATGCTCCCGGTGAAAGAGTGGACTATGCCCAACATGAAATGGTGGCTCCTTGTAAAAGGTGGCCTCACGTGCCCTGTTGACGCCTACGTGGGACCGGTGGCCCGTGTCATGATCAGGCTTGTCGTCTCCCTCTGACTCGGAACCTACGTCTATACAAACAATTAACAATATTATTATAAATATCAGATAATCTAGAACGACTTCTCTTTATAAAAAAATTATAAATATCAGATAACTTAGAATGACTTCTCACCCTCGTTAACAGCCTGCATAACTCTCGACCTCTTCGTCGGTCGACACCCCTCCGAACTACTAAACCAGCGATGGCTCTGGATATACCATTCCTGGCTCTCCTCAAACGGCGTAGGAATATGCTCTCACATGGGGCCCGCTTCTCTTAATATATTGAAAAATAATCATGTTATAAATCCACACGAGGGCCTCATCTATTACAATTTTTTTTGTTGTAGTCAATGTAACTTACTGTCGACACATCCAGGAGAGCATATGCATGCTGACTAACAATAATTGTCGAAGACCTATCCCAACGAACCGCACATGGCATCCTGGTAGTCAATATACAATACGTGCTGGCCATAGGAAAGGTCTCTAAAATCCATATCTGTGAATTAGAATACCAAAAGAGTAGTAAATATTTTGTAGAAATTGGGAATCCGTGTAGATTATGAAAATATTAATTTGATATCAACTTACTAACCTTGAATGCAAATAAAAAACCAGATAACGACATCCTCTGCCCATGGTCATCTCCGGATCGCTCCATTCATCTGCTTGTAGGTGTGCGCTCAGATATAGGATCCCCAGGGAAATCGATTAAACTCGCTCAAATCATCAATGGCCCGAAGTAGAGAGTCGGGAAGATGCTGGGACAACTGATGACCGAGGAATAACATCTCAACCATCATCATGAGACAAATACGGACGGTATAATCGTCATCGATATGGGTCCGCCCCTCGCCATTAGTGCTGATAAGATTGAATACATTATGGATGTTTCGCACCGTTAACTGGACTCGTGGGAACACCCGTCTAACAAAACTATCAGCCCTATTCTTATGCATCTTCGGGTCCGGTCTGAAACGAAGTGTTGTGATAAGACAGAACTCCTCACGGCCGAACCGAAGCGCGTGGCCACCAACCTGGTAAAACATCTCATCATCCCGTATATATTCCGGGAAGACCTGGGTCTGTAAGAATATATGGACCAAGATAGGGTCGACAGATGTATCGGTCAAATCCAACCAATGACCGAAACATGTCTCCCTGAATATACTAATCGCCTAGAGTTCAATTTTTGGTGAATCAACTCCACCATCATCATCTTACTCTTCAAATTCAACTTTGCAGCGTAGAAATTTCTTCCTTGCATAGTAATGATATAATACTTATGTAAAGGGTCCTAAAGTGTCAGTTTCTTAAGTTAAGGGACCTAAAGTGTAAATTTCTCAATTAATGGGACCTAAAGTGTCAATTTCTAAAGTTAAGGGACCTAAAGTGTTAGTTTCTAAAGTTAAGGGACCTAAAGTGTGAATTTCTCAATTTAAGGGACCTAAAGTGTTAGTTTATAAAGTTAAAGGACCTAAAGTGTTAATTTCTAAAGTTGAGGACCTAAAGTGTAAATTTCAAAAGGTAAAGGACCTAAAGTGTTAATTTCTAAAGTTAAGGGACCTAAAGTGTAAGTTCCTAAATTAAACTGACCTAAAGTGTCAGCTTCTAAAGTTAAGGGACCAAAAGTGTAAATTTCTCAATTTAAGGGACCTAAAGTGTAAATTTCTATAATTTAGGGACCTAAAGTGTCAGTTTCTAAAGTTAAGTGATCTAAAGTGTAAATTTCTCAATTTGAGGGACCTAAAGTGTTAGTTTCTAAAGTTAAGGGACCAAAAGTGTACATTTCTCAATTTAAGGGACCTAAAGTGTAAATTTCTAAAATTTAGGGACTTAAAGTGTCAGTTTCTAAAGTTAAGGGATCTAAAGTGTAAATTTCTCAATTTAAGGGACCTAAAGTGTAAATTTCTAAAATTTAGGGACCTAAAGTGTCAGTTTCTAAAGTTAAGGGACCTAAAGTGTAAATTTCTAAAATTTAGGGACCTAAAATGTTAGTTTCTAAAGTTAAGGGATCTAAAGTGTAAATTTCTCAATTTAAGGGACCTAAAATGTAAATTTCTAAAATTTAAGGACCTAAAGTGTCATTTTCTAAAGTTAAGAGACCTAAAGTATAAATTTCTCAATTTAAGGGACCTAAAGTGTAATTTTCTAGAGTAAAGGAATTTTGGGTATTTACAAGTTTTATAATGTGTATAAAAAAATTTGAAAACATTAAATTTAAAATTATGTTACAAGAACTCAAAAATAAGAGAGTGAATTACGTTGGTAGTCCATGTGGTTTGTTTAAATTTTGGATTTGGTTCTTAAAACAAACTATCTACACTGGTGGTCCCTAACTTTTCATTTTCATAACACCAATGGTCCTTCCACTTAACAAAATTAGTTAGCAACCATATCGATCTTTAAACAAACTATAGGGGCCAAAAGTGTAATATGCTCTTAAATTAATGTGATTCATGTTTTTTTTTAATTTCTTATAATTTTTTTTAAATATCCAATCACAAATCAAATTTATTAAAATAAAATACATATTAAATACAAAAATATATATTTATTTAAAATCTATTAAAATCAAAAAAAGTTAGCGTTAAAAAATCTCATTTTAAAAAAACAAATGAAATCAAGATAAATTCACATATATTTTAAGTTGAAAATTGAAATATGCGAGCAAAATATTAAAAATTAAGTTCGGTTAACGTGAAATTATTAATATATAATCAAACAACAAATAATTAAAATAACAACAAAATAAAAATTATAAATTAAGATAAAAAAACACTGATTATTCAAATGATTTGGAAAAATTATCACTACAACAAAATTCGGTTTATATGACACCGAAAAAATTAAGCACCTTAATAGACTACTTTATAAAACTTAATATAGACGACAAAAAAATAAAGTGTTTTATCTAAAGGCATTGCAATAAATTTATAAGACACTTTTGGACGTCCTAACAAGTTTTTAAGACATTTATAATACAAAACGTCGCATTATCAATTTTTTATGACACTACTTAAAAAAGTTTCTTATAAAAACAAACGTTCTATAAAAAGATCGGCGTTCCGTGTTTAGGACGTTTAATTTTTTTTGGTGTCATATAAACCTCATTTATTTGTAGTGATAGTTTTTCTTAATTGTTTTTATAATCAATGTTTTTCTAATGTTAATTTATAATTTTTATTTGATTGTTATTTTAATTATTTGTAATTTGACTATATGTTAATAACCCCACGTTAGCCGAACTTAATTTTCAATATTTTGCTTGCATATTTCAAGTCCTTAAAGAGATACGAATTTATCTTGATTTCATTTGTTTTTCTTAACTTGAGATTTTTTAACGCTAGTTTTTTTTGTAAATTTAATCGTCTTTAACTAAATATAAATTTTTTTATTTAATATATGCTCTTTATTTTAATAAATTAGATTTATGATTAAATATATAAAATACTTTTTAATAAGAAATTAAAAAAACGTGAATTGCATCAAAAAATTTAGCAGATTATACTTTTGGTCCCTATAGTTTGTTTAAAGATCAATTAGTCCTTCATAATGGTTGCTAACTAATTTTGTTAAGTAGAAGGACCATGGATGTTATGAAAATGAAAAGTTAGGGACCATCAGTGTAGATAGTTTGTTTTAGGGACCAAATCCAAAATTTAAACAAACCACGGGGACCACCAGTGTAATTCACTCAAAATAAAATATAGATCAATTTCAAACGATGGTTATTTTTAACAAATTTAATATAACATGATAACTACAACCATTTAATCTAATATTAATCTTATTGTGTTTTATTTTGTGTAATTTACAAAGACACTAAAATTATAACCCAAAATATAAAATGATAATATACAAAAATTTATAATCCAAAATATAAAACTATACAACATACATAACTACAAAATCGATCAACTAAACTGAAAAAGACATGAACGCAAATGACGTTCACCCCCTTTTGCGCACCGGTGGAACCCCCTTACGGTGGGCTCGCCGCTGCTCTGTGTTAAACGACCAAAATATCGAGGGGTGCGCAAAAGAGTAGAAGAGTTAGAGGGAAGTCATTAACCTCAGCCATTGTGGTCCCAAATCGATTAACAAATGGGGAAAGCTTGGTGTGGTGGGGTGCGAATTCGACAAAGCTTCGGCAGGTGGTCCTTCAACTTGCGTCGATCGAGTAATTAAAAAAGGTAGGTGGGGGCTCTGTTGCGTCGTTCGAGTATAAAAGAAGCCGGGTACGGAATGGCGTGGGGGGCGCAATTGCGCACCTACGCAATTGTGTCTAGGCGCAATTGCGCCCCCCTGCGCCATTGCGTACGTGGGCTCTATTGCGCAGGTTGGGCTATATTATTTAATCGAGGAGATGGATGGCTAAGAGGCCAATCGATCCCCGTGGTTTGGCCATTTGCGCCAAATTCCCTTTAGAAATAGTTGTATTTTTAATTGTATTCCCCTTCGCAAGGATTCTATAAAGGATCAAATCGTGGAGAAGTCTTTTAGTTGGGTCTTGGCTAGGTGTAAGGGGAGCGTCAAAGACCCATTGTTGTGGAGGTTTCTGCCTACAGATTGTTTCAGATCGTTGTAATGCTCTGTTTTTGCTAGTTGCTTGATAGCTTTTTTGGTATTGATTGTTGTTTCAAAAAAAAATCACATATGATTATATACCTAAGGGGACCTAGTGGTGTACCAACGACTTCGCCCGTGCCAAAGTTTGTATGCGTCTTATTTAGTATCACATGTGATGGACTATAATACTCTATCACGTGTGATTGACTATGGTAAAAGGGTGTTCTTGCGTTTCGTAAATTGAAGGTGTTCTCGTTTGTACTCTTCTCTATATAAGGGTCGGTTAAAATAAGAAGCTAGGCTAAATATTGCGAGAATTTAAGAAGCATAGGTTAAAGAAAAGTTCATATGTGAGTCATTGAAAAAAAAACTCAAAATTTCATTTGTATTTGAAGAATTTATTTTAGATAGCTATTTTGACGAACATTGCTAATAATGGTCGTTGTTTGGGTAATCTTATGCAAAAATCTTTCGCTTTCGGCTTCGGCTTCGGTGTACTTCATTTGGCAAGAAAGAAATAGACGGCTGTTTTCCATCCATATATAGGAGGACGGTGGCTCAGATTGTGAAAGAGATAAAAGATAGTGTGTTTTGCTCTGGGTGGCTTGGAAGTCTTCGTGGAAGGTGAATAATGTGTGCCATCTGTGCTTTAATGTTTATGGATAGGAATGTTGTTTCAGCCGATATGAAGTTTTGTGACGGTGAATCATCAATGTTCGTTACTCTTTCTTTGATTATGTTGGGCTAGGTGGTGCAATGGAGACATTATGTGGGAAAGGATTTGGAGCAAAGCTGTTCATAATGCTAAAAATATATTTACAAGCAATTTTCATATTCTTCTCCATCATCATCATATCTATTTTCTTTTCTTTTCTACTGAAACCATTCTCATTTGGAAAACATGTTGCAATTTCTCCATATCATTTATATCAAATTCCTCGTCCTTTAATATCTATTAGAATTATATCAAATTACATTTCTTTTAGAAAATTTTTAGTTTTTTTTTTAATCTACAAACAGCTTCATAAACTCAATGTATTCTTGAACCTTCACCTACCCCTTTCTCTCTCTATTTATATATATATATAGAGGGACAATCATTTGTAAACTTTTTAAACCATGCAAACTTAAAAACCCATCTAGATCATCCAAATTTTTAATCAACGGTTGAGAATTTTTAGGATTTAGATTTATTTAAAAAATAGAAAAAGGGCAGTTTGGGAATAATTTTAACAATTTTTAAATTTTTAATTTTTAATTAATTTAAATTAATCTAATTATGGTTATTATCTCCTTAATTTTCTCCATTTTTATCTAATCTCTCTCTCTCCTCTCAAAAATTCACCCGACGTCTCTTTCTTTCTCTCTCAAAATTCCGGTCGCCGTCTTTCTCTTTCTCTGTCAAAAATCCGGCCGCCATGATATGAACAAGAATCTGGCCACAATGATGAACAAGAAAGTGAACTCGTATCTCTCTCTCTCTGTCAAAAGTTTCGGCCACCATGATGAACAAAAAAGTGAAATCGAAGAGGATACCAAACTCCGGTGAATCCTTCTAAACTCCGGTGAATCCTTCTAAACTCCGGTGGGTTTTCTGCATTTTCATTAATGGGTTCATATGTTTTTTCTCATATGAAACGTGAAAATTTCGTAATAATCATATATTTTTATATAACTTCATATACTTTCATTAACGATTTCAAATTTTTTCATAAAATGGTTTCATATATTTTTCTCTCGTATAAATAATCGGATTTTTAAGTTTCATATATTTCTCCTATATGAATATTCATATTTTTTTCCGAAACAATCATATATTTTCGAAGTTTCATATGTTATTTCTCTTATGAATCGTGAAATTTTGGAAGTTTCTTTTATTCTTTCTCATATGAAACTCGTCAGAAATGGTGGAGGTCACCGGAGTGGGAGGAGGTCGCCACCAGTGGGAGGATGTCGCCGGAGCCCGGAAGTGGATGGTGACAGGGGATCGTGTGTGTGTGTGTGAGAGAGAGAGGGGGGGGGGGGTGATAATTAAGAAAGTTGATTATTTCCTAGAAATATGAAATTTGTAAATAGACAAAAATACCCTTAGGTTGCATAGTTTATACTAATAAAAAATATCTATTTGAAGGAGTCCCTCTCTCTCTCTCTCTCTCTCTATATATATATATATATATATTACACGTAGAGAGAGATAGAGGTGACTTCATTTACTATAATCTCACCATTTCTACAGACTATACAAGCCCATTCTAACAATATAAGTGTTTCATCCACAATTGATAATTGAGGAGGTCTATTTATGTTAATTAAATGGGATAATTACACGGATTTACAATTAATAACAACTATGTAGGGTAGAATAATAAAAAACAAAAATGGAAATTGGAAGATTCAAATTCTCCCGAAATACACTCGAAGTTGCCATACCCAAAATACGATTGAAAGTTAATTTTAAAGATTTGACGATCACACTCCAAAAATGGAGGATTTCAATTGAGGTATCCGATTATATGGTTTTATCTCTTGAAACTTCATTAGGGAATTCTCTAATTTTTTGTGATTGAAGTAGTGGTTCATAAGGGGAGCAGTGTAGTTGTTATCAAAGTTCCAGGTCGAAGTCTAACTCCAAACCCTCGAACTCTGACTCTGAACTCCAAGTCTACGTCTAAAGACAGGGAGGGGGGGGGGGGGGGGGGGTTCGCAAAACGTTTTTGGATTGAATGGAATATGTCAAAAAAAATTGACTTCAAAGAAATTAGAATGAAATGTTGATCAAGGTGTTTGGTTGACAAACATTGGAATGAAATCTGTTAAAAGAATTGAAATTTGTTTGTTTGGTTCACATTATGAAGCTTTTGAATTGGAATAAAATATTGGTAAATGACCAACCATTTTTTTAAAATTTGAAATAGAAATCCAACTATTGTGGCTTAGATCAGTTGTGGTCAGCGGTGGTTCAGATCGGTGGTGATGGACAGTAGGTGGTGGTCGGTGATTGGCGATATTTCATATTGATGGTGGTCGACGGTGGTTCAGATCGGTGGTGGTCGTTAGTGGTTTAGAACGGTAGTTCAGATCGACGGTGGTTCAGATAGGCGGTGGTTAGCGGCAGCGGTCTGGGTAAATCAAGCAGGCAAAATGGAGATATTTTTGTCTTTTTTGAGAAAATGAGATGGAATGGAATCTAATTTTCTTCTCATTTGTGATGGAATGACCAAATCCATGATTAAATTTACCATCAATTCTTAACATGGAAAATTGTATCGAAATGAAACTAACTTTCACCTCATTTCTATTTTGGAAAACCAACTTTTAAAATTATCATTTTGTAGTCTGAATCAAAATTTTGATTATTTAAGGATCTAGTTAATTTGTTTATTTAAGGGTCTGGTTAACTTGCTATATAGATGTCAGTCTACTTTTAAACTTTTAACAGAGCATGTAATATCATTTAATGTATGTCATAAAGGAAGAGGATTTAACTTATGAGAAGAAAATCATCTCCCCTTGCCTATGCTATGGAAAAATTGATTACATGGATAAATGTTGGGTTTCTGGATCAACATGGAAGCAATGCTGGATAAACCACAATAGAATTTTCCAATATTTTCTGTGGTTACCAGCCAATAGCATTTTCTTGAAGTGAATACCGAAGTAAAGGATAAACCACAACTTCTTGTCGTCCATGTATTCATAGATACTCGATTCCTCGAACCTGTTGTTTCACGGAAACACTATAGGTGTGTGGCACTATACGGGAACATCAGTTGGGTAGAATGATAAAGGTTTAATACCATTTTTTTCACAGAGGCATCTAAAATTCTTTGTCTACCATCACCATTAAGTTGGATTAAGGTTTGGACGATAGAGGTATAAATTTACCTAATGAAGATGAACGATACCGGAAGATTAACGGCACTGTAGCACGATAAGAACCAATTTTACATACATTTATGTTAAAAATTCCCTACAATTACTGTTGTTTAAACGCTTAAAATAACCCTAATTTTAGTATTTTGATTGTTTGTAATTAAATTGAATGGAAAAGAAAAAAAATCAAAATCAAAAACAAACTTTTATTTTATTATTGATTTAGTGTAAAAGAAAAAAATATATTATATAATTAATTTGTGGTTTGCTTTTTGGTGTTTCACGGTCCAGCTAAAAAAAAAGAGATGATCCAATCCATGAAGAAGCCTAGCAAAATGCAACCCACAATTAAAAAAGAAAAGAAAAGAAAGAAGCGTCTAGATCGAGCAACCATGGCGTCCAGAATCGAGCAGTCCAGATTGTTTCTCGTTCAATTCCAGGTCCTCAGGCGAGTTTTCGCACGGCCGATGCCGCACCCCAAGCCGTGCGGGGCACTATTGTCGACCTATACGAGACGCGGGCGCCCCAAGTCGCGACTTCCAGATCGTGGGTTCTATTTTTCTTTTGAGCGGTTTCTTCCAAGGTGAGATATAAATACATTTGAAATCGATCGATTGGAAAAAGGGGAGAACATCAGGGACGATTTTTAGAGAAACAAGAGGTCGATTTCCAGATTTTGAAGGTGTCGGTTTTTGAGTATTTTTTAGGATTCATCATCAATTTCTCCATTTCAATCATTTTGTAAGTGTTTATATATTTTAATTATGAGTAGTTAAGTTTCAATTTCTATCAAAGGGTAGCTAACTGAATATGAATGTGATTGAGTTGAGACTTTATTTGGTCATTTTATCATTTGATTTCATTTATGCAATCCTTATACTTCTTTGTTTTTATTTTCAATTCAAGTTTGGTTTTGCGAGTTGGATCCCTCGCTTAGTCTGATTTGAATTTGAATTGCTAGAGTGATTACCCGTAATTGTTCTTGAATTTCTCTTGGTAGCAAGCAATACGTGATTGACAAGTGTGTGTTAATTGTAGTATTGTAGGATTGCATAATCTAACTCAAATAATAGGCATCCGATTATCAGTTAGTCTCGGTATTTGTTTGGATCTAATGTGATTGATAATTGAAGTCCAAGTTCATGACTGGATTTAATTAGTTGATTAGAGGTTAGATGTTGGGGCGTCTCAAACTAACCACGTTTTTATAACAAATGGAACTTTGACGCGTGTTGAGGTTCAAGCAGATTCAATTCTTTTGAGAAAATGGTTTGATCGATTCCATGATACACAATTCACATGATTAGTCGATTTAAGCTCTTTGCAAGATTCTTTTACCCATCATCTAAAATCTTTGTTTAATTTGCATGTCTAGTTTAATTAACAATTTCCACCCCCCCCCCTTTTATATAATGTTTTTAATGAGTTTGCACGTAAATTCGTCTTGGATTTACGGTTAACACCGAGTTCCTGAGGAGACGACTCTACATACCATTGTCACAATTTGTTGTGGTTTAGCGGTAATAGGCTACATTTAAATTATTTATTATTTGTTGGACTCGACACCCGTCAAATTTTTGGTGCCGTTGTCGGGGATTCGGCAAGATTTAACTATTTATGCCAAGATATTTTCGTGCATGTACACCTCTACCTATAGATCTCGAGATCGAGAAAACCGCTAAGTAGTTAAGGAAGCAAGTTAAGCTTCGAAAGAAGCAAGGCGAGTCGACTTCTTCACTGGTGGTTAAAATTTAGAAAGATATTGAGTTGTCTAACGATTCAGAAAGCAATAAGGAGGAAGTGCATTTTGAAGAAGAAAAGTCCCATTTCGAGGAAGAGGAGCCGGTCACCGAGACCGAAGGAGAAGAAGAGGAGGAAATGGCGATTCCCTAGCGCACTTTGAGGGAATGGGCAGCACCCAATGTCGACGAGCAACCCCTCTGCATCACATATCCAGCCAAAGAGGTAAGTGCCGAACTCAAAACTGGTTTAATTCATTTACTACCTCGCTTCCATGGTTTAGCTAATGAAGATACGTACAAGCATATGACCGAGTTCCACATGGTATGCTTGGGGATGAAGCCACAAGGCACGACTGTTGAGAATCTAATGCTAAAGGCATTCTCGTTCTCCCTAGTTGACGCAGCTAGGGAGTGGCTTTTCTATCTACCGTCGGGTTCCATCACCACTTGGCCACAAATGACGAAAGCTTTCCTAGACAAGTTCTTTCCCGCATCTAAAGCCGTCGGGCTAAGGAGGGAGATATGTGTGATCAAGCAGAAGGACATGGAGTCACTCTACGAGTATTGGGAGCGCTTCAAGCGCCTTTGTGTAAGTTTCCCTCAACACGGTATCTCTGAACAATTACTAATTCAATATTTTTATGAAGGTTTTCTACCGATGGAGAGGAAGATAATGGATGTCGCGAGCGGTGGAGCGATAGTGAACAAGACGCCAACTCAAGCTAGGACTCTGATACATACCATGGCGGAAAACTCCAAGCAATTTGGAGCTTGGAGTGATGTTGGTCAAGGAGCTAGTGAGGTATGTGTGTCCCAGTTTATGTTTCACAAACAGATTATCAAGATGAACAACAATCAATCAAACAATTTACATTTCAATTGATTTCAATTCAATAGAATACAATATGCTCCCAATATTTCTCTCTCTACACCTAGACTCTCTTAGTCATATGAGTCTACGAACATAAACAAAACTATTTATACATACATACAAATACAAAGAAAAACTAAAACTAAACACTTAAACTAGTTGACTTTGTTTGACCTTGAGCTTTGACTTTGACCTTTGCATTTGAAGGCTTGACTTGACTTTCCACTTTAAGCACTTTCAACCTTTGATGATCTTGGATACAATATTTATGCACTAACAATCTTCCCCTTTGGATTCAATATCATCTTTAAAAAGATAGGCAATTGAACCCCCCCCTTTGGATTCAAATTAAAATTCCAGCAAAACAGAACAATATTCCTCTTTATGTTTCTGAGAAATAAATTTTCCTTTGAAAGTCAATCTCCCCCTTTGAGTAAATCTGTTCAAAATCAAATTTTCCTTTCTTTGAACTGTCTTCACACTCGTAGAATTCTCCCCAAAATCTGTGATTATCTTCTTCAAGAATCTTTAACAATCTCCACCAAGATAATAAACCTCTTTCAGACTTCAGAAAAAAAATTATCTTCAGATTTAGCTCACTTTACCTCAGCAAACAATCTTCAAAGAAAATTTCAGCAAATTTCAACTAGCTTTCTTGAAACCTTGAAATTTCTCCAAAACTATTACAAATTGTTCTTCAGACAACATTTCTTGAAATTAGTTTCTCCCATATTCCAAACATGTAACCTCCTCAAATTCAAAATTTCTTGATCATCTCCCCCTTTTTGATGATGTAGAGCATAGAAATCATCAAAACTGTCTCCAAGAAATGTCATAATTCTATTTCTGACCACTGATGTTTCAAAAATGAGCCACTGAACATCCGTCAATTCATAAAGTATTCATCTAAATATTTTCAAATTCAGACAAATAAGAATGTAACCCTGAATCAACAAATGAATCAGTTAAGACGCCTGTAAGCAACACGAGGCTACTTAGTACAACGAATGTACTGTACAAGGAGTATTATTGATGATCACTCCCCAGGTCTTCCATTCAATCATCGAATAATACAAGATTATTTTATGAACATTCCGACAGAAAAACAAATTTCTGTGTGTTCGTGCTTGTGTATGAAAGAATTTAAACATGAATGTGTTATAAAAGGCTCAAAATGTGTAAACCATTGAAACAACAATAGTATTACACAGACTCAATTGTGCATGATCGAAGTGCGAAGGTCGGGCAACTTTCCTTCTTTTAAATATCCACATCTTCCGAATGAAGACGAGATAGATTTTGTGTTGCGTCCCCAAGAAAACTTGAAACATCTCTTTGTTGAGAAAGAAATAAGTAGCTGGTGGGGTTTAAGCAAGAGTTGGCATGGGCTAGTTGCCTGTTTCAATGATGATCACGAAAGAATTATGAAACAACAGTAATGTGGCTGCCCGGTTCAGAAAAAGTTGGTGCAGAGTTTGATATTCTTTTACTTTGATCTCTCACCCTCTTTCTTTTGAACATTGAGCTCACTTCTAACCAATCGCTCTTTTCATTTTATCTCAGCACACACCCACACTCAGATATTGACCCCTCGTCTCTCGATCACTCAAGGATAACTTCTTGGGTAGGAAACACTGGTTATCGTGAATCCATAGAATTTCAATTAAGCTCACACAATTCCCATGTATATTGTCCTATAAGCAAAGTGTTGCTTAACTGGTTTAACTTCAACAGTTAAAGCACAATATACAATACATGTCAGTTATATGTATGCTTAGTAAGATATTCATGAAGATTTGAGCATTTTAAACGTGGAAGATTTTCTCAAAAACAAGTATATTGAAAGAATGAAATGAATACAAAAAGTTTGTTTTAGAATCGGATATTGTATGAAAAGATCAAATATGAATGATTTATCAATGAAAGCTTAGGTCATGAAAAATTGGATGTTGTCTATAAGAACACATATAGACATTCTTGAAATAAATGCTTTGAATAAATCAACGCTCAACAAACTTGGAATTTCAAACGGGGCGTCTTACAATCAAAAATTAGTTTCACTTTGAGACATGATAAGAACATGGTCAATAAAGTACTAAACCGGTGTGTATAAATACTTGACAGTATATGGAAAGTATAATACACAAGTATTTATCCTTGGAAACACACGGTTTGTTAAACATGAAAGCTCATAATAACGAAAACATTTAAAATCATACTTCTAAATTCATAAAATCTTATTTGAGAATAAGAAGTGGTTTGAACATTTAAGAAATATATTTTCATGTCTGAAAGTTGTCCTTCTTTCAAACACAATGAGATTAAGATTAGAACATGCCTTATACTCATCATTAATCTTATAAAGTCAGCTCTAAAGTTATGATTGATATGATCATTTAAGCTCCCTCTCAAAATCTGCATGTAGTCAAAAAGTCGTCAAAGCAACAAAGTCTTATTGAAATAAAAACATTTATTGAAAAATTAAAAAACATAAAAGCAGTAAAACATTTTAAGAACGAGTTCTGATCAAATATAATCAGTAGTCAATGTACTAGCTCCCCCTGAAATCATGAACAAACTTTAAGTGCATATACCATTCAAATTAATAATAAAGTAATGAAGAAAAACAACAAAAATAAACTATAATAGGTAACTACATATTATGTCTTGAGGTTTAACATGCCAAGTTTCGAAATGAGAAAATTAAATATCTTTTCGTCTAACGGCTTGGTAAAGAAATCAGCAAGTTGATAATATGTGTCTACAAAGTAAAGTTCAATTGTACCTTTTTCAACATTATCTTTGATAAAGTGATATCTCACGTCAATATGTTTGGTTTTTGTGTGTTGGACAAGGTTCACATATATAGCAATAGCGCTTTTGGAATCACAGTAAATCGGAATTTTGTTGTATTAGAAGCCATAATCTCGGAGTTGTGTTCGCATCAACAACACTTGAGAACAACAGCTAGTCGCAGTTACGTATTCTGCCTTGGCTGTTGAAGTAGATACGCATAGTTTTTTCTTCGAAGTCCAACTCACGAGCTTATCTCCCAAGAATTGTACATGTCACGAAGTACTCTTCATGTCTAACATACAACCTGCATGATACCACAAAACCTGGAATTGAACGAGAATATGATATCTAAATATCCGTTGTTAGCTCAAAACCTGTATCTTTAGGATACCACAAACCAACATCTACGGTTCTCATCTGATATCTAGATGTCCGATTTACAGTCGACATATGAGATTTGTTAGTGTATTTTATTGTATACAAGATTTAGTGTGAAAAGTCAAGTCAAGAAAAGTCAATAATGTCAAAGTTTAGTTAAGTCAATCTTAATGTTTGTAGGTTTAAGCATGTGGTTTAGTCCTTGGTATAAATACCATGTTTGTTTGTTAATCTTGTAACGAGAGGAACTCATTGTAATATCTTGTGAGACATATGACATAAGAACTTTCTCTCTCTACTCTCTCTCTAGAATCTTGATAATGTCAAACATATTTTGAGATTGAGATTGCTTGATATTGATCTGGGAATACAATTTCAATTGGTATCAGAGCGAGACCAAACAATTTCAGAGTGATTAGATTGAACAAATTGATCGATTTTCTGGAAAATTTGTCAAGAACAGTCGTATTTTCAGAAAGTCATTGTTTGATCGATTTTTCAGTGCTTTGTTGAAATTCATGTGTAATTTTGGTTTAGTTGTGATCGATTTGTATTAGAAATCAGTTTGTAATCACACACAAACACAAATTAATCAATTGATTGATGTAATTTCGATTTTCTTGAAGTTTTGTTTCAAGAATTGCACAGGGTTTGTATTTTTCATTGTATCGCACTGTAATTCAAGTTTTTAGACATTCTTGTTGCTTAAAAATGTGTTTAAAATTGTATTTCGAGTATATTGGTACAATTTGTAGAATCAATTTGCAGGTTTAGAGTAACTTGGATCGATTTCGTGAACGTAACTGTCAAAACGCGCAAGATTTACGAAACGCGCAAGTTCATCTGAAGAACACGCAAGATCTGTAGAACGCGCAAGGTTCAAGTGAAGAATACGCAAGGATCTTCTGCGAGTTTATCATCAAACGCGCACGTCAAAGGATTTGATTTTTGGCCTAAACACGCTAAGTGAGGCGTACGAGTTTGAGAAACGCGCAAGACAAGACTTGCGAGTTTTGTCAAGTAGTTCATGCAATCTGCGAGTTCTTTGACAAAACGCGCAAACGGTGATCTGCGAGTTTCAGAAACGCGCTAGAAGAGATTTGCGAGTTTAGCCTGCAAGTTCTCAAAACGCACACACAGTGGTCTGCGAGTTTTTCAAACGCGCTAACAACGTCATGCGAGTTTGAGCAAAACGCGCTACCAGTGTCCTGCGAGTTCTAGAAACGCGCACGTTACAATTAGCGTGTTTCTCAGTGAATAGTGCTTAGCGAGTTTAGTGACCTGCGAGTTTCAAGAGAGAGATTTTTTTTGAAATTAAATTTTTTTTGGTAATCCAAGTTTGACTTTTTAGTCAACATTTCTGTTTTGTTTGGGAACGATCATCTCATAATCAAGCTCATACATCTTTCAAGATGCCAAAAACAGATGAGAGAGGGAATACAGTATTGTCACCAAGAGACATGGCTGTATTGTACATGCCTGAGATACCGAAAATAGAAGCTGAACGAAATCAACTGAAAAATCAGAATTCAGTGTTTCTAAAGCAGATTCAGGAGTTGAAATTAAATTTATTAAACTCTGATAAAACTCCTGACTGTAAAAAGTGTGCTAATATGGATAAATCTTATTTTGCAGGTATCATCAGTGAGAAAGAGAAATAGATTAAAGATAGAGAGAAAATGATGGGAATAAAAGATAATATCATTCAGTCTCTTGAAGAAGTAATCAAGCTGAAGGAATCTTATGTTGAAAGTCTTCTGAGCCAATTGAAGAGAACTGAACAAAGATATTCAGAACTACAAGATGAATCAGTTAAGCTTCAACAAAAGTATATGGCCTCTGAAGAAAATGTATATACATTGAAAGTGAAAAATGCTGATTTGATGAAAAACATTAATGAAGATAAAGTTAAATTGAATCTTCAAAGCCAACTGAAGACGACTGAACAGAAATCATCTGAGCTGAAAGATGAGTCAGTTAAGCTTCAACAGAAGTTTAAAGCTTTTGAAGATCAGATATCTGTTCTGGAGAAGAAGAATGCTGAACTGAAAACAAGTCTCCAAGCAGAAAAAGAAAAATCAAATGTGAAGATATCTTCTACTCAACAGACATCTGAAATTTCCAAGAAAATTTTACAAGAGAAGAAGGATCTTGAGCTTAGATGCCTCAAACTTTTTAAGCAAGTGTCTGACTTTGAAAAGATAATAATCACTGAAAGAGACACATTTGCTAAGGAAAGACAAGTTCTTGAAGCAAAAATAACTGAACTTCCCACACAGATTTCTACTTTACAAGATTTGCTCGAAAAAGAAAGACAAATCTTCAAAGAAAACAAAAAGTCTTATGAGCTTGCAAAGAAAAATACTGAAAAGAGAAATTCTGGGATTTTCAAAGATATATCAGAAAAGAACAAGAACTTGGAAAAAGATTTTGAGCATGAGCGTTTACATTTTGAATCCGAAATATCTAAAATGAAAAGAAGGCCAGATCTGATTTGAAACAAAAGTTTGACACACTTTCAGATGAAAGAAACATTTTAACTAAAAAGATAAATGACTTAGAAGTTACAAACAATGAATTGTCTGATAAAGTAACAGCTGATGTGATTAGCCAATCACCTGTTGATAACTCAACAGAATCAGTCTGTTCTTTCAAAACAACTTCAAGTTCTATTCATGACACAAATGTTTTCAAAAAGAAAAGTGTCAAACCTAAAATTGTCAAATCAAGTCAGATTCGACCATCAAATCTATTTTATGATAAATCTGTTGATGGTTCAGCAAATTTTTATATAAAATCTCTTGGAAAGAATTCAAAGAAAAATCAGATGGTCAGGAGAGTGAAGAGTTCTTCAGATGAAGAGAAGAAGAAATACAAAGCATCTGTATACACATCCAAAGCTAAAAAGAACAGAACGCATAAAGGTAAATCTTTTGGTAATCCTGATATGTTTTACTCTACTAATCATTTGATCAGGATTGCTCAGAAGAAAATCTGCTGTTCTTACTGTGAAGCACATGACTTTGTAAGTAAGAACTTTGTTAATTACTGGTATGGTTCTTATTATGTATACCCCACAAGAGCTGCAACTAACACTTCAGGACCCAAATACCAGTGGGTACCAAAAGCTAAAACTGTGTTGCAGGCACCCAAAGTTTAAGGGGGAGCATGATGTTTGACTTCTAGACAAATCAGTCTAGGACTTGTTCTTCAAAGTTTAAAGAACATTGGCTTTTGAACAAAACAATTCAAAACCCGAATTTTAATGTAAAGATTGTGGCTTCTGATCACATGACAGATCAGGACTCGTTCTTTAATGTTTAAAGATATGGATATTTCGCAAATATCCAGGGGGAGCTTAAAAGAAAACAAATCATGATATACTGATTTGAGGGGGAGCTTAAAGGTAAATATCTTTTGATCTAGATCTCTGATTGTTTGAAAGAAGAACAACTTTCAAGCATGAAAAACGATTTCTAAAATGTTCAAACCACTTCTTGTTCTAAAAAATATTTCATGAATTTAGAAGTGTGACTTTAAATGTTTTTCATTTTTGAGCATTAATGTTTAACTGACCGTGTGTTTCCAAAGATCAATACTTGTGTATTATCTTATCTATATACTGTAAAGTATTCACACACATTGGTTCAGTACTTCATTTTAATCTGTTATTACCATGTTTCTAAACGAACATATTTTTCGATGGTAGTACCCCCGTTTGCTTTCAAATGTTGTTGAGCATCATTCATCATTTCAAATTTGTGCTTTCATTGCTACATTGTTTATATTTGTTCATATAAACAAATTATCCAATTCTTTGATACCCTATCCATTTCATTTGATCTGATTGATACATTGTCAGATTCTCAAAACAATTCTCTTGATTTCATTTCATTCATTCAATATCCTTGTTTTGAGAAATCTTCAAAGTTCAAATGCTCAAATCTCATGAGCATACATTTTGACAATGTCATCATACATTTTTGAGCTTAACTACTAAAGTTAAATTGTTGAGCAACTATTCTTTCTAGGACTTACATGGGATTCATGTGTGAGCTTAAACAGAACTTCCATGGATTCACGTTAACCAGTGTTTCCTACCCAGGAAGTTATCCTAGAGTGATTGAGGGGTGAGGGGTCATAAATCAAAGAGTGGGGGATATAACTCATCCGATTGAGTTTTTCTCATTGTGCTGAGCAGAAAAATGGAAAAGAGAGTTTAGTTAGAAGTGAGCTTTAATGTTAAAAAGAAAGAGGGTGTGAGAATAGAGTTAAAAGAATATCAAAACTCTGCACCAACCACTTTCTGAGCCGGGCAGCCACAAAATCTGATTGGTTCACATTTTTTGGTGACCATCATTGAAAAAGGCAGTGAGCCCATGCCAACTCTTGCATTAACCCCACCAACTACTCGTTTCTTTCTTAACAAAGAAATGTTTCATTTTCTTTGGGGAGGCAACATATATGCTATCTAATCTTCACTCGGAAGATTTAGATATTGAAAAAGAAGGAACGTTGCCCCACCTTCGCACCTCGTTCATGCACATTGAGTCCGTGTAATATCTGTTGCTGTCTCAACAGTTTACACAATTTGAGCCTTATGAAACACAATCATTGTGCTAAATTCTTTCATACACAAGCACGAGCACACAGAAAATTTGTTTTTCTGTCAGAACATTCATAGATAAACCTTGTGTTTTTCAATGATTGAATGGAAGTCCTGGGGAGTCATCATCAAACCAGCTCCTTAAATTGTACATTCGTTGTACACAGCAACTCTGTGTTACTGACAGGCACTTCTAACTGTTTCATTTGTTGAATCAGGGTTACCAAGTTCATTATATCGGGATTTTAAAAGATTCAGGTATATACAGTTCATGATTCAGTTATTCAGATCAAAGGGCGGAGAATGTCAAACTTATCATAAAAGGGGAGATTGTTAGTTTCTTACAAAGGGGAAGATCAAAGAAAGTGCTGAAATTGAGAAAGTTTTGATGATAATGATGTTCACAGTCATCAAAAAGGGGGAGAAATCTACAAAGGTCAATTTCAAATCAATTTCAAATCAATTTCAAAATCATGAAGAAAGTTCAAAGTGAAAAGACTTGTGGAGAAATCTACAAAGTTCAAGAAAGTTCAAGTCAGATGAAAAGAAATCATTCTGAGATCATTCAAAGTCAAATAAGATGATTTGATAAAGTTTGTTTTTCCGAAGACGGTCAAGAGATCAAAGAGATGAAGATAGAAAGTTCAAAGATTCCTCAAAGTTTCAAAAGTTTCTCGAAGTTCAAAAGTTTTTCAAAGTTTTCAAAGGTTTGTTCAAGACTTATTGACTCTTTAAAGATACAAAGTGTTAAAGACTTTTCAAGATTCTTCAACAACTTCAGAAAGAGCTTCAAAGTTCAAAGCCGTCAGAATTAAAGTTGAAGAATCAAGCGCTGAAGACTAGTGTCAAATTTTTTTTAAATCTTGAATACAAAGGGGGAGAATGTTAGTGTATTTTATTGTATCCAAGATTTAGTGTGAAAAGTCAAGTCAAGAAAAGTCAACAATGTCAAAGTTTAGTTAAGTCAATCTTAATGTTTGTAGGTTTAAGCATGTGGTTTAGTCCTTGGTATAAATACCATGTTTGTTTGTTAATCTTGTAACGAGAAGAACTCATTGTAATATCTTGTGAGACATATGACATAAGAACTTTCTCTCTCTACCCTCTCTCTAGAATCTTGATAATGTCAAACATATTTTGAGATTGAGATTGCTTGATATTTATCTGGGAATACAATTTCAAGATTCTTTAGGTGAAGCTTGATATCTAGCACATAAGCATGTAGAGAACATAATA
This sequence comes from Arctium minus, assembly GCA_954870635.1. NCBI lineage: Eukaryota > Viridiplantae > Streptophyta > Magnoliopsida > Asterales > Asteraceae > Arctium > Arctium minus. Next base: position 34,448,898 of record OX941080.1, on the reverse strand, counting down.
TTTTGTCTACTCGCCTTAAGTACATTAAGGAACCAATCATTCCTCTATAAGTCCTAAGATCAATAACTTTTCCAGAAAGATCCACTCCAATCTTAGTTCCTGGTGCCATCGGGGTTGAAATAGGAGTATAATTTGACATATTAAATTTCTTTAAAATGTCAGCAATATACTTCGATTGATTTATAAAAATCCCCGTGGAAAATTGTCTAACTTGTAATCCGAGAAAGGAGTTCATCTCTCCCATCATACTCATTTGAAAACATGACACCATGAGGTTTGAAAAGTTCTTACAGTACTTCGGATTAGTTGAACCAAATATTATATCGGCCACATATATTTGAATTAAAATGATATCATCTTTCTCCCTTTTTATGAATAAAGTGGTGTCGATTTTACCTTTTGAAAATCCATACTTGACTAGGAATTTGGATAACACGTCATACCAGGCTCGAGGGACTTGTTTGAGTACGTAAAGTGCTTTGTCTAGAATATAAACATGATATGGTTTGTCTGCACTTACGAATCCTTCAGGTTGAGAAAAATACACCTCTTCTTTTAACAATCAATTCAGAAAGGCTGTCTTGACATCCATCTGATAGACCGTAAAATTCTTATGTGCAGCGTAGGCTAGGAACATCTTAATTGCCTCAATACGTGCAACAGGTGCATACGTCTCATCATAATCAATGCCTTCCTCTTGTCTGTATCCCTTGGCTACAAGTCTTGCTTTTTTTCGAATAACAACACCGTCTTTATCCTTTTTATTCTTGAATACCCACTTGGTGCCAATGATTGTCTTTCCTTCAGGTCGGGGCACCAATCGCCAGACTTTAAGCGCTTCAAATTAGTTGAGCTCTTCTTGCATGGCTGTAACACAATCTGGATCACAAAGAGCTTCTGAAACTTTTGTCAGTTCTATTTTGCTTAGGAATAAATCAAACAAACATTCATTTGTTGTTGCAGATGTAGTTTGCACCGACTTTGACGGATCTCCACTAATTTGATGAATCGGGTACTCTTTGATCCACTTGTATACATGAGGGAGTGGATTAGATGTAGATTGATCATTTTGATCATCTAAGTATCCAATCTTTTCTTCATGTTGGGGTTCAGTTGAAGTAATCGGTGCAGAACTTTTAGTGGATTGGATATTTGATGTCTGTTGAGTAGGCATTAGCGTACATCCAACTGAATGTGTAACTTCTAGCTCTGCAGTTTCATATGCAACTTCAACTGAGTGAGTAGGTGTTGGAATTGGAGTTTCTTCTTGAACCCGGGAATTTGATTCAGTCGATACATCTGAAGTGATTGGATTATGATTGCTGGAATCTTCAGATCTATCAATCACAACAGGTTTAGTCACTTTAGAACCAAGAAACTTATCATAAAAATGTTCAAACAATAAATCTAATTCTGTTAAATGAGATGTAGACGTTGACGCTTTATCAGAATTAGAATCTTTAACCCAAGTTCTGGACTGATTTGTCCAGAAACTAATACTCCTGTTATCACGGGTTCTGAACTGATTTGATCAGAAGCCATTTCTTCAATAAATGTGACATTTACGCTCTCAACCACAATCTTTGATTTCTTCATGTAAACTCTATATGCAGCAGACGTTTGAGAATATCCAATAAAAATGCCTTCATCAGCCTTGGGACTGAACTTGTTCAAGTTCTCCCTGTCATTCAGCACAAAACACCTGCATCCAAAGATGTGAAAATGTTTAATGCTAGGTATTCTATTCTTTATCAAAGCATATGGTGTTTTACCAAACCGGCAATGAATGATTGAACGATTTTGCGTATAACATGCAGTTGAGACAGTTTCGACCCACAAAATAAAGGTAGATCGGATTGGCTCAGCATCGTTTGTGCAGCCTCAACAAGAGTCCGATTTCTTCGTTCAACTACCCCATTTTGTTCCGGAGTTCTGGCAGCAGAAAATTGATGTGTTATCCCGACTGTTTCAAGATAATCATCTACATTCTTGTTCTTAAATTCCGTGCCATTATCAGTTCTGAGTAGCTTAAGTGTCTTCTGCAAGTTCACTTGAATGGTCTTTAAGAATGAGATGATAACATCGGGAAACTTATCTTTCGAACTTAGAAATTTGACCCTAGTATATCTTGAATAATTGTCCACAATCACCAAGACGTATTTCTTTCCGTTTATGCTTTGCGTTCACATTGGACCACAGAGATCCATACGCAACAGTTCTAAAGGAGTAGTTGTGCTTGGTTCAGGCTTAGGCTTATGAGAATCACTTTTCATCTTACCTTTCTCACACGCATCACACAAATGTTCTTTGATGTATTTTAGCTCAGGTAAACCCTTGACCAAATTTCCAGTTACCAACTTGTTAATGTATCTGAAGTTGAGATGAGATAGCCTTCTATGCCATAACTAGCTTTGTTGCATAGAGGCCTTAGAAAGTTGACACACCGCATTATCAGTCTTGACATTTGACAGATTAATCGTGTAGAGGTTTGACTTCCGCATGCCGAGCAAGGGTTCTTTACCATCTTCAGTTCTAACACAACATCGCTTGGCCTTAAAATTAACCTCTAAATCCTTATCACAGAACTGACCAATACTGAACAGATTGTGTCCTAATCCTTCAACATAACTCACCTTCTTAATCGTTATGTTCTCTTGTACTACGTATCCATATCCCAAGATTGGCGAAAACTGGTCATTCCCAAATTTGACGTTGCTGTAGAATTTCTTTGTATAATTAGATAAAATATCTTTCTGCCCAGTCATATGCTTGGAGCAACCAGAATCCAAGTACCACATATGACGGGTCTGCACAAGAGAAAGCAGACAACAATCGGTTTAGGTACCCATATATAGATGGGTCCTTTCATGTTAGCACAAGATGTTGGCATCCATTTGAATTTGGGTCCTCTTTTCTTTTGAAAAACATTTGAAAAATAAACATGATAAGATCCAAACCAACAATCAGAACATTGTTGAGTAACAAAGTCATTTCGACCATGTGTAGAATACTGACTAGTAGAACGAGATAATTGGATCAACTACTTTATTGTATAAACCTTGTAAGAAGTTACAAGTTTTGTTTTATGAGAAGCACATTGATTAATTTCATCAGTAACACTAACAACAGTCCTATTACAATCCAAATCAGACAATGGTTTTGTCAACTCTTAAACATTCTTCTTAGGTCGCCATTCAAGCTTTGCCTCAGACCTTTTACTTTTCAAATCTAAAACAGAAGATTTAGTTTTGTAAGAACCATGAGATGTCAGAGTTTGTGCTTTCTTATGCTTACCAGTGTTAGTCTGTTTCTGTGAGAGCCTTTTCTTTTGTTTCTTACCTTTAGTATAATAGATACTCACAGGAACTGATTCATCAACCTTAGTTGATGACTCACCTTTCTCAAATACACTTGGTAAAGCATAAGTATTGATAACAAAATCAGAATGATCTGGAAGTTTAGCATTCAAATCAAACTTCTCAATATTTTCATCAAAACATCCATCAAAATTTAAAAAATCATTTTCATCCGCAAATAAGTCATCATCATCATCATCATCATCAAATAGTTGTGCCTTGGAAGAGTTTGAAAATTTGAAATCATTTGGCTTTGGAGAACACTTATGTTTGAAAGACATTTTAGCATTATCTGAAGTTTTCGAATTTGTAAAAACATTTCCTATGAAAACTTTACACGATGACACATCTGAATTAGTAGAATTGTTTACACAAACTCTCTATGATTCGGAGTTGTCATTTGTAGCTTCAGATTTAAAATCAGTGTTCTTCATAACAGTAGAAAACATAACTTTCTCAAGATCAACCAAAATTCTTTCATCAACTAAAATGTTTTCAAGCTCAGAAATTTTGCTTTCTAAAGCAAGTGGAGGAACATAAATCTTTGCCTTAACTAGTTTTGCCTCCATCTGCTCAGTAGAATAGCTCTGAAAATAATCATCTGATAGAAATTTTGGTTGCTCAGAAAGATAACTAGCATTCAGCTTTTTATAGCTGAATGGTAGTTGCATTTTGGTTGTGTTCTTCGTGTTCTCATCTTCCTTAGCTTCAACCTCATCAGATGATTTTGTAACAAATTTGGGTTTCAAATGAAGATTTTTGTCTGCCACTTGTAAGAAATTAAAATTATATATAGCAGGCTGCTTTCGAATAGCTTTCTTCAGATAATGTGGGTTATCGTAACCAAGTCCCCACTTATCTTTAAAATTTGCTTCTTCCTTTGGTGTGTTTAGAAAGATTGTTTGATCCGTTAGACCTCGAGTATAAAGCTTTACTTCCAAACCATTAATCTTTTTCTACAAATTCTTATTATCAATCTGCAATTTGTGAACTTTTAAAATAAACTCTTGTTTCTCACGATCAAATTTATTAAACTTCGAAACTATTTCAGAAATTTAAGTTTCAAAACAAGTTTTTTGTTTTTCAAAAACAGTAACAGATTTGTTCAAAGAGTCAATCAAGTTTGTTTTCCTAGCAAGTTCCTTGTTGAGATCAAAAATTGTTTGACGCTTTTTCGCAACTCTGTTTTTCTCCTTTTTGAGCTTATCTTGTAAGTCTTGAAGCTCGACCATCATGGTGTCCATTTGTTTCAAAAAATCAAATTCATAAAAATTTTGTACCTCTTCGGAAGTTTCTTCATCAGATTCATCGTATTTGACTTCCTTGCCCATTAAGCACATATGAGCAGTCTCTTCTTTATCCTCATCATCTGAATAGTCCAGCCAGTAATCATCTTATGCTATCAGTGCTTTACCAGCCTCTTTTTGCTTTGCTAGGAGCATCTTGTTCTTATAGTATTCAGAATTTCTCACTATTAGCTCCCGCTAGTCTTTCGGAAAATGGCATACCTTGTCACAGTTGTAGCACTTGACTGGCTGGTCAGCTTTCTTCTCTCCATACTCATTCACATATCTCTTTTCTGGTTGCCTCTCCACAAAACTCTTCTCTTCAGACCTTCTATCACCAAATCTTCTCCCTTCAATCCTTTTCTTATGATCATAATTCCTAGATCCTGATGAATATCTTTGAATGTTAGAACCCGACTTCTTATAAAATTTCTTCTGAAACGCTCGGGTAAGTAGTAGCATAGTTTGCTTCAGATTTTCACCATCATCAGAATTTGAATCAGCACTGTCAGTCTCATTAGAACTAGAAAAAACAATCTTCTTTTTCTTCTTTTTGTCCACAACTAAAGCAATAGGATCAGCTGCCGGCTTTTCACTCTTTTTCTTTTCTCCTCTTTTCTCTTCAACTTCCTCATTCTGACAGAGGGTTTCATAAACTTCATGTAACGGGATTTCACTGAGGTCTTTCAGCTGTTTCATCCTTCTGGTATGCTACTTCCATTCTGGCTGAAGAATGCTGAGAAATTTGAAGTTGTTCTTTATCTGCTTCTTTTTTACCTTATTCTTTGCCAGCCCATTCAGCAAAGACACAAACCTCTCATAAGTTTCTTCCAAGCTTTCTCCATCCTTAGCTTTGAATTCCTCATAACTCTTTATGCAGTTGGTCACTTTCATCTGGTTTCCAACTTTGGATCCCATCATCATCTTCTCTAGTTGATCCCACATATTTTTGGTCGTTGCCTTGTAGCTATCTATCTTAATGTAAATCTCATTTGGTATGCTTTGAAGGAGTAGAGATCTAGCCTTCTTGTCATCCTTGAATCTGTTTTTTTATTCATCAGAATACTGAGAAATATCCATACGAACCCTCTTTGTCCTCTGTTCTCTTGGTTGATTTCCATCTTCACTGTCAGATGATTCATCATCAGGAATTTCCATAGTGAGAAGAATCATTGGACCTTCCTCAATAGACATCTTGATGTTGTCACTATTTGCATGTCTGTCTATGAAGTCTAAAATTTTTTCTTTCCATTGTTCGTATTCACCCTTGAACAAAACGGTTGGTTTGACAGAAGTTCCGATAGAAAAAGCATCCTTGGAAGTCATCCTTAGAAAAATCATAAAATCTTAGAAAAAATTTCAGAAATAAATTTTCCAAAAATTTCCTAAGGCAGGAATCCTCACACCACTGACACTAGAATTCGCACAACTTTCATAGAATTCGCAGATCTTGAACAATTCGCACACCACTGAGAACAAAATTTGCACACCCTTAGAAATCCTCACATAATGAGATGCGAGTTCTAGAAATTCGTACGCAGTATGATGCGAAATCTTAGAAATCCGCACGCTGCTATATGCGAATCTTGAGAAATTCGCACACAACTATATGCGAATTCTTGACTTAGAGAATTCTTGATCACCAGCTTTTTGCACGCAGCTTTTTGCACAACAGGGAGATACGAATCCTATACTTAGAAAATGTTTCAACCTCAAACAATTCGTATCGATACGAATTGTATACATCGAAAAAAATTCATTTTTCTATGTGGAATGTACAAAATCCATATGTAGTTCTATGCGAAATCTGAGGAATTCGTATGAAGCATGATGTGAATTACGGGAATTCGTACGCAACGCGATGCAAAATCCTTACTTTTCGTATCCAACTATATGCAAAATTTATCCTTAGAATAAAATCCCCAACTTCTCGTACACTGAGCTATGCAAATTCTGAACAATTCGCACAAAGGCTTACGCGAATTCTTCCCTTAACTTTTTCAAATCCTGAGTTCTATGCGAATTCCATTGCAAACATGTTCATCATGCGAGTTTTTCGTGTGAAATGTTTGAATCTTGCGAGTTCTTGATATTTCTGTCCAAAATCAATTAAATCAATCCAAGAGCCCATTGATTCTTCGATTATGAGTCTGAAATTTTACAAATTCAATCACGAACAATACACAAACCTATTACAATCAATGAATTACAATGAAATTGACTCAAACATACATTCTGATTTTGATACAGTGCGTAAGAACTCGTGAACTCATAAATCACAAAAAAATCAAATCAAACCAAAATTACAGTGCAATTATGATTCAAATTGATACAAATATATTCCATGACGCTAATCGATCAATATACAACCAAAAATTCACACAATTACAGTACACAAATCGAAAATCAATCAAAACTTAGTGAAACAGGGTGCAAAGGACATTCTTGATGATTTCAATCGATTTCTGCTCTGATACCAATTGTGTCTCCTAGTTTATGTGCACAAACAGATTATCAAGATGAACAACAATCAATCAAACAAATTCCATTTCAATTGATTTCAATTCAACAGTATACAATATGCTCCCAATATTTCTCTCTATACACTTAGACTCTCTTAGTCATATGACTCTATGAACATAAACAAAACTATTTATACCTACATACAAATACAAAGAAAAACTAAAACTAAACACTTAAACTAGTTGACTTTGTTTTACCTTAAGATTTTTCTTTGACCTTTGCATTTGAAGGCTTGACTTGACTTTCCACTTTAAGCACTTTCAACCTTTGATGATCTTGGATACAATTTTTTATGCACTAACAAGGTACATGTTAAATCCCTAGAAACTAAGATAACTGATTTAACTAACCTTGTGAAACAGCTTGCTATGGGGAATGTGTCTCAAGTGAAGGCATGTGGATTTTGCTCATCAGTAGCACATCCAACTGATGCATGCCCGACTCTCCATGAAGAAGAAGAGCAAGTGAATGCCATAGGTGGTGGAAATTTCTAGCACTCACACAACCAGGCTCCTGGCCCATTCTCGAGAACATATAACCCCAGTTGGAGGAAACATCCTAATCTGAGTTATGCCCCAAGGCAAGGACAAAGTCAAGGTCAACAGTTTCATCAAAAAGCTTCATTTCAACAGCCCCAAAAATTCCAACGAGCTTAGCAGTTCCAAGCACCACCCGGTTTTCAGCCGTAACACCAACCAAATGAACCATTTTAACCGGGTGCCCTACAACAACATCAAGTGCCACCTCAAGCTCCTAGTAGCTCAGGTATGTCCTTAGAAGATGTTGTTAAGTCTATGGATGCTAACATGGCTAAACTTCAATAGTATCCATAGGCGAGTATTCAAGATCTTCAGGCCACCGTTGCCCAATTGGTGAACAAAGGAAAATTGCCTTCCCAAACGAAGACCAATCCGAAGGCCAACGTGAATGCCATCACTTTGAGGAGTGGAAAAGAGCTCCAAGATAGTGTCAACAAGAAGAAGAAAGACAAGATTCATGATGAAGAGGAGGAGTTAGAGGTCAACGCATCTAATTCGGGTGAAAAGGATGTCAAAGATGAAGAGACGAACAAAAAGGCACCCGAAGTGATAGTTCAAGCACCGCCATTCCCGGGCCGATTTGAGAAGACTAAGCGGGAGCACGAAGAGAAGGAGATACTTGACACATTCCGCAAGGTAAAAGTAAATATTCCTTTGTTAGATGTTATTAAGAAAGTTCCAAGATATGCTAAGTTTTTAAAAGAGCTTTGTACAAATAAAAGGAAGTTAAAAGGAAAGGAAAAGATAAGTATGAGTCAAAACGTATCCGCTGTTTTACAAAAGCGGTTACCACCAAAGTGTAACGACCTAGGAATGTTTACTATACCATGTAAGGTAGGCAATGTCTCGGTAAATCAATCCATATTGGACTTGGGGGCACCAATCAATGTTATTCCATATGCCATTTACTCATATTTGGATGTAGTCCCCCTAAAGCCAACCAATGTGGTAATCCAACTAGCGGATAGGTCCACCGTCTATCCAAAAGGGGTGTTAGAGGATGCACTTGTTCAAGTGAATGGGTTGGTATTTTCTACGGACTTTTACATTATAGATATGGAGGAGAATAATACCTCCAAGGCCGGTATGATTTTGCTAGGTAAACCATTCTTGAAAACCTCTAAGACCAAGATAGACGTCCATGATGGCAATTTGACTATGGAATTTGATGGCGAGATGAGTAAGTTCAATATATATGATGCCATGTGATATCCAAGTGATGTGTCCTCTCAATGCTTTGTTGATATTATAGAGTCTTTATCTGATACTATCTATGATCTATCTAATGATGATGTTTTAGAAGTAATCTTACACAAGGACTTATCCAACAGGAGCTTGAAAAAGCTTGCCCAAGAGTACAAGCTCGATGATGATTTTGCAGAATTGGTGTCTTGGATAGAAAGAGGAAGAGCACCAAAGCCAAGGTATGAGGTCTCTAAAATAGATTTACCTTTATCTCACACTAGACTTCTACCTTCTATTGAACATGCACCCGAGTTAGAGTTGAAGACGTTGCCGGATCATTTAAATTACACATATTTGGGAGCTAAGGAGACCATTCCCGTGATCATATCCTCTACCTTATCACCCAAGGAAGAAGGGGAGCTTGTTGGAGTTTTGAAAGAGCTTAAAAGGGCGATAGGGTTTAGGGTATAAGCCATTACAAGAGACGCAAGATTAAATGTTAGAAAGACTAGCAAGGTCTTAGCCCCTTACTATGCCAACATAAGATTTTACTTGAAGACGAGTACAAGCCATTACGGGAGACACAACGAAGGTTGAACCTACCTATGATGGAAGTGGTAAATAAGGAGATATTGAAGCTTTTAGATGCTGATATGATCTACCCAATCTGTGACAACAAGTGGGTGAACCCCATACAGGTAGTACCCAAGAAAACCGACATTACTGTGGTAAAGAATGCCGAAGATGAGTTGGTGCCCACCCGTGTTCAAAACGGGTGGAGGGTATGTATTGACTACGTAAGCTTAATGCATCAACTAGGAATGATCATTTCCCTTTACCCTTTATAGATCAAATGTTAGAAAAACTAGCAGGTCGTACTCACTATTGTTTTCTGGATGGTTATTCAGGTTTTCATCATATACCGGTGGCGAGGGAGGACCAAGAGAAGACCACGTTCACATGCCCCTTCGGTACCTTTGCATACCGTAGGATGCCTTTCGGTCTATGTAACGCATCGGCGACCTTCCAAAGATGTACGGTAAGCATTTTTTCTGATTATGTTGAGAACATCATCGAAGTCTTTATGGATGACTTCACAGTCTATGGTGATTCGTTTACCTCATGCCTAGATAACTTGACTAAGATTTTGAGAAGGTGCATTGAAACTAATTTGGTTTTAAATTATGAGAAATGTCACTTTATGGTAAATCAAGGCATTGTATTAGGTCATGTTATCACAGAACGGGGTATAGAGGTTAACATGGCAAAGGTTGATGTCATAAGATCCTTGCCACACCCTACGAGTATTAGAGAGGTAAGTTCATTTCTTGGTTACGCAGGTTTCTACCGGTATTTTATAAAGGACTTTTCGAAGATCGCTCGACCCCTATGTGAGTTTTTACAAAAAGAGGTAGACTTTGACTTTAATGAGGTATGTAAGAGTTCTTTTGGCTTATTAAAGGACATGCTTACTTCCGCCCCTATCATCCGACCTCCAAATTGGCAATTACCATTTGAGTTCATAAGCGATGCTAGCATTCACGCGGTTGGGGCGGAATTAGGATAGAAAGACGGTAAGAACTCTCATGTCATATATTATGCATCACTTTATTTGTTAGGAACTATAGTGATTGTGTTTTCTAACCATGCAGCTTTGAAATATTTGTTAAAGAAGAAAAATGCAAAGCCGCGATTGATAAGGTGGATTCTCTTACTCCAAGAACTCAACATGGAGATAAGGGACAAAAACGGAGTTGGGAATTTAGTAGAGGACCATCTTAGCCGACTTGCTTTGGATGGAGAACCGAGCCCATTCATTGATGAGTTTACTGATGATCATATTTTCTCCATCTCAGAAGAACACCCCTGGTATGCCGACATCATGAACTAGTTGGTCTCGAAGACCTTTCCAAGTGATTTCTAAATCCGAGAGAGAAAAAATAAAGAGAGAGGCTCGTCTCTATATTTTGGACGAGCCATATTTGTGGAAACATTGTCCGGACCATGTGATTAGGCGTTATGTGCCCCAAGATGAGTTTCAATCCATTTTTGTCACTCTCATGCATTTGGGGGCCACTTTGGCTACAAATTGACATACCGGAAGGTCCTAGAGTGTGATTTATTCTAGCCATCCCTTATGCATAATTGTTATTTGTTTGTAAAAGTTGTCAAAGATGTCAGATGACGGGAAATATTAGTTCCCGGAATCAAATTCCCCAAACCCCTATGCTTATTTGTGAGATTTTTGATGTTTGGGTCATGGATTTCATGGGACCCTTTCCCGCATCTTGTGGTAACCTTTATATCATTTTGGCCGTTGATTATGTCTTAAAATAGGTTGAGGCAAATGCCAACCAGACTAATGATTCTCATGTAGTTGTAGATTTTGTCAAATCTCACATATTTTCCAGGTTTTGGACACCGAAGGCCATCATCAGTGATCGAGGCACCCACTTTTGGAAAAAGGTCATTGGCGCTCTTTTCAAGAAGTACAGGGTTATCCACCGCATCTCTACAGTCAAATGGACAAGCAGAGGTGTCCAATAGAGAGATCAAATCAATTTTGGAGAAGACTGTGACTCCCAATTGGAAGGAATGGAGTTTAAGGATCAATGACGCCTTGTGGGCTTATCGTTCAGCTTACAAGACGCCGATAGGTATGTCGCCTTTCCGCTTGGTATACGGTAAGCCTTGCCACCTTCCGGTGTAGTTGGACCATAAGGCTTATTGGGCGGTGAAGACGTGTAACATGTACTTGGATGAAGCGGAATCACATAGAAAACTACAAATACAAGAGCTAGAGGAGATCTGGAACGACGCCTACGAGAACGCTCACATCTATAAAGCAAAGGCTAAGGCATTCCATGACTCGTGCATATCACGTTAGTCTTTCACTAAAGGTCAGAAAGTTCTCTTTTATCACTCTAGATTGAAATTATTTCCTGGTAAATTAAGGTCCAGATGGATAGGACCTTTTGTGGTTATTAATGTTTTTGAGCATGGTCCAGTCGAGATCCAAAGTCTATCTACAAGGCAGATTTTCAAAGTTAATGGCCATACGCTGAAGTCGTTCTATGAAGGCGTCGATGGAGGGGACTTAGAGAGGGTAGCCTTGGACATGCCAAGCTACACAGATTGAACCGAGTATGGTCTAGCCAAAGACCTAAAAGTAAGGTGATGCGTGGGAGGCAACTAACAGATTTCAATTTCTTACTTTTTGTTGCTTTATGTTAGTTTGTTTGTTTTCGTTAGAATCTGCAATTTCACTCCAAGTTTTACTTGTGTTCTCTTGTTCTCAAGTTCCACCCCGGCTATTGGCAGATCAAATGGACGTACCCATCTTCCAAATTCTTACATTGGGAGGCCACTCACCGAATTAGGGGAGTCTTTTGTTTCCCTTTTTTTTTATTGTTTAGAGTGTCCTCTATAAATTGAATACATTGATGGCAATATATGAATTAAGTGTGGGTCATTTGCATGATTTGGGACTATTTTGGGTATATATGCTTTTAGGGGTAATTTTTTTGCAAACTTTGTGCTTAAATGTGGATTGTTGTCCGTTCTGAAAATGTGTTAGGATGTTTTTTATGGATTTAATTGTTGATGATGATGAGCTTGGATGTATGTATAGCATGATTGAACCTGATTGATAGCACTTAGAGTAGATTAGTGGTAGTACATCGGTCGAAGTTAGACTATTGCTAATCTCTTGAACTAGCTTTAACACCATGAGACTTTTAGCATATTAGACTAAACACTTGATACTAGTCTCAAGTTCATTCCTTGTGTGATAACGTCGTACCTAGTCATGTGCCTCTAGAACTTGATTTGTCTCTCCTTAAGATTACATGATATTTATATGTTAATAAATATGATAAAGGTCATCGTTTTTCTCATTTTTATTTTAGCCAATTAGCCTTTAGCCTATCCTTATGTCATGATTATCCTTTTTGCACACCATTTTGAGCCTTAGCATGTTCTTTTGTCACCCACATTCTAAACCAATCCAAATACGACTCAGCCGACCAATCACCAATGGAGTATTCTCGGTATCCCCGTATGCTCAAAAGTGAAATTTATATGTTGGGAAAGAAAAAAAAGAGAAAAAAATTCAAAAAGAAAAAAATCTATGAAGAGAAAAAATATATGTCGTCAAGAAAAATAAAAAAATAAAGAGGACGACGGAAATGATGATAAAGTTTAATATATATGTGTTTCATCTCTACTTGTTATCGTCCAATGGGAATGTATTTAAAGAATATATATCGAGATCCCATGTGCTAAAAACATCAAGTTAGTTAACCGGTTTCTCCGTTGGCGTACTGTCTTTTAGTCATGTTTTCCCAAAATACATCATTACCATACCCAAAGCCTTATTTTACATTACACCCATAAAAGACCTTTTGATTTATATGCATGTATTTGATCCAAGTATTGGAGGGTGAGAGACATTTCAAGATTATGGTAGGTGTATGCTAGAGTAGTGACGGTTTGAGTGATATACCTTAGCCAAAAGAGTGAATTGAGTGTTATTTTAATTTTCCTATCCGTGAGAGTTCTCGTGTTAGCTTGGGTCTATTTGATTGCGTGTATGCCCACTTTTCAATACTTTGTTGCAATTCTCGAGTTCATGAAATGCTAACGTATTGACCTTCTCGTTTCATTTATTTATATCTCTACGTGCTAACTTAAATCATGGCTAGGACGGACAATGATCTAAGTGTGGGGGAATTTGATAAACACCAATTTTACATACTTTAATGTTAAAAATTCCCTACAATTAGTGTTGTTTAAGCGCTTAAAATATCCCTAATTTTAGTATTTTGATTGTTTGTAATTAAATTGAATTGAAGAGAAAAAAATAAAAAACAAAAACGAACTTTTATTTTATTATTGATTTAGTCTAAAAGAAAAAAAAATATAATATAACTAATTTGTGGTTTGCTTTTTGGTGTTTGACGGTCCAACTAAAAAAAAAGAGGTGATCCAATCCATGAAGAAGCCCAGCAAAATGAGCCCACAATTATGAATAGTTAAGTTTCAATTTCTAGCAAAGGGTAACTAATTGACTAGGAATGTGATTGAGTTGAGACTTTATTTGATCATTTTATCATTTCATTTCATTTATGCAATCCTTATACTTCTTTGTTTTTATTTTCAATTCAAGTTTGGTTTCGTGAGTTGGATCCCTCGCTTAGTCTGATTTGAATTTGAATTGCTAGAGTGATTTTTGAACCCATAATTGTTCTTGAATTTCTCTCGGTAGCAAGCAATACGTGATTGACAAGTGTGTGTTAATTGTAGTGTTGTAGGATGGCATAATCTAACTCAAATAATCGGCGTCCGATTATCGGTATTTGTTTGGACCTAATGCGATTGACAATTGAAGTCCAAGTTCGTGACTGGATTTAATTAGTTGATTAGAGGTTAGATGTTGGGGCGTCTCAAACTAACCACATTTTTATAACAAATAGAACTTTGACGCGTTTTGAGGTTCAAGCAAATTTGATTCTTTTGAGAAAATGGTTTGATCGAGTCCATGATACACAATTCACATGATTAGTCGATTTAAGCTATTTGCTAGATTCTTTTACCCATTATCTAAAATCTTTGTTAATTTGCATGTCTAGTTTAATTAACAATTTCCACCCCCTCCCTTTTTTTTACATAATGTTTTTAATGAGTTTGCACGTGAATTCGTCTTGGATTTACGGTTAACACCTAGTTCTTGAGGAGACGACCCTACTTACCATTGTCACAATTTGTTGTGGTTTATTGGTAATAGACTACATTTAAATTATTTATTATTTGCCGGACTCGACACCCGTCATAGCACTGCCATTAAACCACGATAGAGGCAGCGGCGGGTAAGGGCGGAGACTGGAGCGACCATGGAGGTAGGGAACAACACTAGGGCGGCAATAGAGGGAAGGATCGATCGAGATGGTAACGATGGGAGAATAGAGCGTGACCTTGGTGACGGTTGGGTTTCTTGATGAACATGGGCTTTAATTTAATATTTGAACTTTTTTAAATAATAATGATGATACGGCAATTTTTTTTTTTAATTTTGCCTTGCCGCGTCATATTTGATTACCGGTTACTTAGGCACTTAAATAAATAAAAAGAATAATTTTAAATTTTGATTCCCTAAAATAAGAATCAGATGAAAGTTAATTTAATCTTAATGCAATTTTCCCTTCTTAAAACTGATGCATAGGTTTTCATAGTGGTTTCTATTAACAAATGAAAATTGGTTTAAGCATTGCACAATAACAACGTTCTCTTATATATTTTTTAAGCATTTGAAAAATAAATATAAAAGTTAATAAATTAATCTAAAATGGAATGCTTTTATTTATTTATTATTTTTATGCATTATATATAGAAGGAGGTTTAAGGGAAAATCTAAGAAAAATGGAAAAATAAGGAACACTTATTTTTTTGGTAAAGGAGTATCCCAGACCACTTTGGGCCCGGACTAATCTCCTGGAAAGCAGGCCTATGGCCCGCGGGCATTCATTCTGTGGCCACAATGCTGCGAGTGGGGCTCGAACCCGTGCAACCGCTATGAAGTCACCAGGCTCTTACCACCACGCCACAACCTTGTGGTTAATAAGGAACACTTTGGCAGCCTTTATCTGAACGGTAAATGAAGTTATTTTTTTGGTTTTTATGCACATGTGCATGATGCACTTGTGCATATGCACGTGTGCATGTTACAAATGACTTGTATGCACAAGTGCATACCGTCCAAATTAAGGGCCACCGGGGTGTTCCTTAGTTTTCCGTTTTTTTCCAGTTTTCCCCTTAATCTTAAAATTACTTGTATGCACAAGTGCTTAATAAAACTGGTTTTTTACAGTGGTGGTAACCAAAATTGATTGATTACAACCGATCAACCACCATTGTCCCATCGACTCAAATTTTGAGATTTACAAAACTGGTGTGAGAGGAATGCGATGGAGTAGAGGTTGTGGAAGGGAAGAGCTTTAATGGTGGTTTTTCTTTTGTTCAGGGAGGATGGAGGCTGGAAAAGTGTATTAATGAGAAGAGCATGTATGTAAAAACATTTTGAGGTTGAACATCCTCTTTTGGTTGATCGAATAAGCCGTCAATTAAACCATTTGTATGGCTTACCAAATAAATTATACAACCTATTCAACCCATTCCTAACAAATCCTTGAGAATCCTTAGCATTACTTTATGAATCGAAAACCGATCAAGAACAAGTTCATACCGTAGTCCATATTAAAATGGCAAGAAACAATTGTAGTGACTAGTGAGACATTATTTTTAATGGGTTGATCCTTTTATATGGTTGGGCCTCAAAGAGATAGATTCGGTCACGGGGTTAGTTTATTAGTTTGACTTAATGTTACATGATTAGTTCGTTACTTCAATTACTATGGATTATTTATATATATAAATCTAATTAATTGTGTGAAATTTGAAGATTGTATTTTTTGACAGTTGGGTTTGTCCTCAGATGCGGGATAACCCTATCTCCCCACTTGGTCGTCTCGATCACCCGTTTCTCTCCCATAATATCCCGAATAAATTCCATTAGAGAAAACGGGATGACAACCTTACTCCTTTCTCGGTGCATGAAGTCTGGCTCAACATCTGTCCCAATGAGCCTGAGACTGATTGGCATCACATGGTCTGGTTCTCAAGAATATTCCCAGACATGCTTTCCTTATTTGGGTTGCGATGCAACATCCTCTCAAGACACATGATAAGCTTTCGTGTGGGTTCTGTCATAATGGGCCTGACTCCCATAATCATCTCTTTTTCGAGTGTTCTTTTCCCAAGCACGGTTGGCTTGGCCTCAACCAAAGATGAACCTCACTAATGTCCCAGACAACTGGGCGGACATTATCAATCTTCTCCAGCCGGCTACCAAAGGCAAGACTATTTGGTCTATTATTCGCAAATTAGTGTTGGATGGGACTGTCTACCACTTATGGAAAGAAAGGGATAATCGTATCTTCAAGAATAAGATAATATCGCATTATACAGTGGTGAAGACTGTCTCTGATGATGTTCGGTCTAGGATGCTTAGCTTGACTTTGAAGCCTTCTCCCAATGTTGCCTATGCTAGAAATGTATGGAACTTTCCCTAGTGGTTGGTTTTTCTTCCTTTCTGTAACACCCTAAAAATAGGGGTAAATTTAAACCTGAATAATGCAATAATTGGCACCTTAAATAGAAAAATAAATCACCCAAAAGGGGAAATTGTAATAACATTTACAACTACTATAATTGGACATATGAAGCTGACAACAAACTAATCTAAATTGATTACATCTATATTATATTGGTTGTCGACTCAATCTGCCAAAAGAATCTAATCCTTGTTTGTATGCCAAAATCCCAAAAGTTTATCTCCAAAAGTTGCCTCTATCGGCCATCACTCGACTCTCACTTCTTGTAAGCCCCATCGCTGAGGAACCTGTTATACATGTCATTTGAGAAAAGGCGTTAGGCTTAACGCCTAGTGAAAACAAACATTTTATGGAAATAACTTGGAAATAATAGAATCGTAAATAATTATCTTTACATTAATTTAAGAAAGGTGAAGTGTACCAAATAACCACATAAGGACCTTACGGTCCAAAAGCATCTTGCGATGATGGGGGATACCCGATTTCCATGTATCATGGTCGAACACAAAAGTAAGCCACTTTCCAAGTTGTGAGCTCAATATTAGAACCCATGGATACGAACAACGCCGGTTCATACATAAATGTGAGGGAGGGCACCCGAGGATCCCAATTATACGCATTCAATAGGACTACATTTACAGCCAATGGCTAGTAACCGGTTCTGCATAACCGTACCAAATTGCCTCCGAGGACCCAATGTCTCAACTAGTTACAAAGGGGAAAAGCATCCTAAAATAAGCCGACTCAATACCTATGGATCCAATGGTAATAGTCCAGACTCGTCACCATTACATTTGTTACCAAACTATAATTGCACGTATAGATTTCATAGTAGAATTTCCCATAACAATTCCACTTCATGCCTTTAACACCATAAAAGACCCATGAGTGGTCATTTCCATTTTCCATAAAAATATCACAAGGGAATGGTTTTCCCGTATTTGTAACATTTTTAGAACAATCTTGGTCTAACCACAATAACCCATTATTCACAAGAGTAACCTCCAAATTTCAAAGAAAACCCGAATGGAGTCAAAATGGGTTTCATCCTCACATTTGATCATGAATATGCAAGTAGGATGTATTTTACAACTTAAAACATGGTTCTCAACATCATTTCTCATAATAAGGTTAAAACCCTAAATCTCCAAATTCTCAAGTTAGGTAAAATTCCATGAAAACAAAATATGTAAGCAAGGAGATGGTTAGGAGTCCAAAATATGCAATTTTAACATGTATAAAGTTTTAAAGTTCAGAATGACTCACTAATTAGGTTTTAAATAAAAACTTAGAAATCTTAGAACTTCTTTGGAGAGGATGAGAGAGGAGGAATCCTTGACCCTAGCTTCTTGATCTTACTTGAAGAGGAAGAATCCCTTGATTTAACCAAAATTTGGTGTATTGAATGCACCAAAATTGTATTTAATGCCTAATGATCGGCTCTAGAGAGAAAGAGATGAGGTAGATGAGAATTAATGAGAAAAAGGGGTGAAAATAGGACATTTAAAGTCTCAGAGCCCGCTGTGATTGTGCCAAGCAAAAGTGACAGGGTCACAACCGCAAGGCACTTTCGCCTAGAATGTACCAAAAGTTCAGTTGCTTGTGCGATTGTGCCAAGCAAAAGTGACTCTTATCACAATCGCGAGGCACTCTCGTAGAAAATCGTACCAAGAGCCCTCGGCTTCCAGCGAGTGTGACTTCGACGATAGTGACTTGCTCACTATCGCAGGGCACTCTCTCCCTAGCCTTACCGCAACCCAAAATCCCATATTTCTCTACGTAACACCACAAGACTGGATCGAAGGTTAAAGGTATAAGGTTTCTAAGACAATTAGACGAGATGAATTAATTAAAAAGGACTAAAGCTTGACATTCTCACCAGAAAATCCGGGTGTTACAATCCTCCTCACCTTGGAATCGATTTCGTCCTCGAAATCAAAGCTACACGAAAAAATGAGGGTATCTCTGCTTCAAGTCCTCCTCGGCTTCCCACATCACGTTGGCCCCATTGCACTTTGACCATGGTGACTTCTTTGTGGAGAAGTTTCTTGGACTTCTTCTCTAGGATTGTGTCGGGTTCTTCCACACAACGGTTACCCTCATCCTCTCTTATCTCTGAGAGCAGAACAACGCTTTCCTCTTCCGCTAGACACTTAGGGAGGTAACAAATATGGAATTGTATTGTGGTTCTCCCTCATTTCCAGTGGGAGTTCCAATTGGTAGGATTAAAGTCCTACACGTTTGAGCACCGTGAAGGGTCCAAGGAAACAGGGAATCAACTTCCCGCGCTTTTCGAACCGGATTATCCCTTTCTACGGGGACACTTTAAGCATCACGTGATCTCGCACTTGGAACTCAATAGACTGACTCTTTTTGTCGGCATAACTATTTTGTCCGATCTTATGCCGCTTTCAACCGTTATCGAATGCTCTTCACTTTATCGGCCGTCTCTTGCACAATTTCGGGACCGGCGAATTGATTATCGCCTGCTACAAGCCAACATATGGGAGTTCTGCACTTCCGCCCATAAAAGACCTCAAACGGGGCCATCCCGATACTCGAATGGTAGCTATTATTGTACGCGATCTCCACCAAAGGTAGGTGAGAGTCCTAACTACCCCCGAAATAAATCACGCACGATCTCAGGATATCTGCTAACGTCTGAATTGTTCTCTCACTTTGGCCATCGTTTTGAGGATGGTAATCTATACTCAACTTCACTCTTGTACCAAGCTCTTTTTGCAGACCATCCCAAAAATTTGAAGTGAACCAACTATCACGATCTAATACGATAGACAAGGGCACTCCATGCTTTTAAACCGCCTCGTCGATGTAAAGCTTTGCCAACTTGTCCATCGGTAGGGTTTCGCGCATAGCCAAGAAGTGAGCGCTCATGGTCAACCGATCAACTATCACCCAAATAGTAACGTGACCTCTCAAGGTTTTCGGCAGTTTGGTCACGAAGTCCATGGTAATGTGTTCCCACTTCCATTCGGGGATCTCTAGGGATTGAAGACTTCCGTAAGATCGTTGGTGTTCAGCTTTCACTTGTAGTTAAGTCACGCATTGCTCCACATAGCATGCCACATCTAACTTCATCACAGGCCACCAATAATGTAGTTTCCAGTCCCAATACATTTTTTTGCTCCCCATATGGATGGAATGTTTGGACTAATGGCCGTCTTCAAGAAGGAGTTTCCGGTTGCCCCCAACTTTAGGCACTCAAACACGCCCATTGAACAATGTCACTACACGAGTATCCTCTGTCAAGAGCAAACGTTGTTTCTTAATCACTTCACCTTTTAGGTTCTTCTCCAACAAAGCCTCCGCTTGAGACGTTTTAATTTTCTCAATGAGGCACAACACCAACTTGATTCATAAAAGGGTGGCCCAAATTCTTCCATTATAGTCCTTCCAACTCAAAGCATCGGCTACTATGTTTGCCTTACCGGGGTGGTAACTCAACTCGCAAACATAGTTCTTGAGTAACTCGAGCCACCGTCTTTGCCTCATGTTCAACTTTTTTTTTTATCAAAAACGTATTTCAAACTTTTATGATCCGTGTATAGTGTACATTTCATGCAATAAAGATAATGTCGTCATAGCTTCAAGGCGAACACTACCGCCGCTAACTCCAGATCGTGGGTAGGGTAGTTATTCTCATGAACTTTGAGTTTCCTCGATGCATAGGCGATCACATTCCCCCTTTGCATCAACACGCAACCCAAACCCAACTTTGAAGTATCACTATAAACCATGAAGTCTTCCGATCCTTCGGGTAGAGATAGTATGGGAGCTTCACACAACTTCTTATGTAAGGTCCGAAACACCTTCTCTTGCGCCTCGGCCCAAACAAACTTCACGTTCTTCCAGGTTAAAGCGGTCAATGAAGAGGCAATCTTGGAGAAGTCTTGAATAAACCTCCGATAATATCCCGCCAAACCCAAGAAGCTTCGTATCTCGGATGGACGCTTGGGAGGTTTCCAATTCATCATTGCCTCAATTTTAGAGGGGTCCACTTTCACTCCGTCTCGAGTGACAATGTGGCCCAAGAATTGAACCTCCTGTAACCAAAAGTCGCACTTTGAGAACTTGGCATACAATCTATCCTTTTGTCAACACTTCTAGGACTTCCCAAAGATGTTGTTTGTGCTCCGAATTGCTCTTGAAACACCCGAATATGTCATTGATGAACATAATGACTGACTTGTCAAGGAATGGTCGGCACACTCTATTCATCAAGTCCATGAACACCGTTGGTGCGTTAGTTAGGCCAAATGGCATCACTAGAAACCCGTAATGACCGTAACGCGTCCTAAAAGCCGTCTTCCTTCACCCTCACTTGGTAATATCCCGAATGCAAATCGATCTTTGAGAAACAACCTGCTCCTTGAAGTTTGGTCAAATAAGTCATCGATTCTCGGAAGCGGATACTTGTTCTTCACCGTCGCCTTGTTCAACTCCCTATAGTCGATGTACATCCGCATCGTGCCATCCTTCTTTTTAACAAAAAAGACCCGAGTTCCTCAAGGAGACGAGCTCAACCTCACAAAACCCTTCTCAAGAAGATCTTGGAGTTGAGCCATCATCTTTTGCATCTCGGATGGAGCTAACCGGTAAGGGGCTCGAGCAATTGGAGCCACCCCCGGAACAATGTCAATCCAAAACTCTCGGTTGGGTGGTAAACCAGGCAAGTCGTCCGGAAAGACATTGGGAAACTCGCACACCACCTTCACATATTCAAGTTTCTTTTTCTCGAGCTTGGCATCTATCACGTACGCCAGAAAGGATGAACATCCCTTCACCAAGCATTTTCACGCCTTAACCATGGTGATGATCGCCACATCACCCTTTCTCCTCTCACCATGGATAATCAAAACATCACAACTAGGGTTGGGGAGTCAGATTAATTTCTTGGAACATATGATCTCGGCATGATTGTCTGCCAACCAGTCCATTCCAACTACCACATCGAACCCACCAATAACCATGGGCATCAAGTTTATTGGGAATTCTCTCCTCTCGATTCCAAGAGTGCATTTCCTCAAGATGTCACGAATCAGCACTTGACCCCCATTCGCTATTTCTACCATTAAAGCATCCTCTAGACTACTAGTGGGCACAGCAAGATTTTGGCGAAAAGACTCAGACACGAAAGAGAAAATGGCACCTGAATCAAATAACACACGACCAGGTACGGAGTTTAGGAGAAATGTACCTGATACCACATCCGTCGATGCCTTGGCCTCCTCGGTGGTCATTTGGAAAGCCTGCCCCAAAACTCTTGGAGGGTTCTCCCTCTTCTCCGGTGCACTACCCGCTTTGAGTTTCAGGTAATCTCTTCTCACGTGCCCCGGTGCCTTGCACTCGAAGCAGACAATTCCTCTCACTAGGCAGTCTCTTGTAGGATAGTTAGTCTATCCGCATTTGGAGCAAGGGATTGGATTCGAATTACAATTGCCATGGTACTTGCTCCAACACTTTTGGCACCATCTTGTTTCACGTCAGTTGTCAAAGCTTCGACTTCCAAAAAATGACCAAAAACTCTTGTGAGATCCCGAGTTGCCTTCTCATCTCCGCTTCCCTCCTAGATCTACTTTCTCTTCCTTACCTCTCGCATAAACGTCGTCCATGATCTGTGCCTCCTCGACGGTCTCTAGGAGGGTGATGGCTTTGTAGTTTCAGACCATCGCCATCATGTCCGCCTGCAGGCCCTTCAGATAGGACTTGACTTTCTCTTTTTCAGTCGGGGTCGTATGCCCCACCAATCCAAGTTTCTCCATGAATAGTCGGGTATACTCACTCACGGACATGCTTCCCCTTTTGAGAGCTCGTAACTCTTCTCCGATCTTGTCCATAGCCTTCTCATTACAATATCCCTTCATTACTTTCTTTTTAAACTCAGTCCAAGATAACCGAGTAAAGACGATAATGGAGAAGGTGGACTTAGTGACGTTCCACCATACGAGAGTTGGGCCCCTAAGAAACTTGGAGCCAAATCTCACCTTCTGATTCTTTTTGCACTCGCAAGCGTCGAAGGCTTGCTCGATATCCGGAATCCAGTTCATGCAGGCAACTGGATTGTTAGACGTAGTAAACTCCAAAGGTTTAGTGCATAGAAACGATTTATAGGAGCAAGCTTTCCTACCTTGTCTTCTTTCGTTCGTCATTGGCTCCTCGATCGAGATCACATTAACGGTGCCCCTGGAACCTCCAACAACTACATTCTTAGCAACCGTCTCATTCATATGGTTGCTCGCATCCCGATCTTTGATAACCTTCAAGAGGAATTCCTGTTGCTTGGCAATGGCTTCGTTCATCATCAACATCATATTGGCCATCATTTCGGATTGAGGGGTCACTTCACGAATGACCGGATTGGACGATGCAAGGTCTACCCTTGGTATAATCTCAGGCCCTCCGCCTAGCAATGGTAGAAAGGTGGGCGTACAGTGGCCTCAACCCTCTCCGGTTAATCAGCCATTGAAGCAATTGTCTCGACCCCATCCAAATGTGTACGCGGTCTACCTTCTATACTCACCATTCTTAATTTGTCACACATACAATAATGGAGGTAAGAAATAGATTATAAGAAATTAAACACGAAGAAAACGTACTAATACATTCATCAATTATCATAATAACAACAGGTGAAGTATGCTCACGTAACATTATACTCATAATAACATGATCTAGGTGAAATTATGAACATATTATACACAAGAATTATCGTTACCTTCATCATAATTCTCAATTAGTGCAATTTCGTCGATTCTAAGACCATCCTATCTTAGGAGTTCTACCCAATCTCGCAAATCATAACTTATTATCTCATCTTAAGTCTAGACATCTTACATTCATGTCTAGTTCACTTAAACTAGAGCTATGATACCAACTTGTAACACCCTAAAAATAAGGGTAAATTTAAACATTAATAATGCAATAATTGGCACCTTAAATAGGAAAATAAATCACCCAAAAGGGGAAACTGTAATAGCGTTTACAACTTCTATAATTGGACATATGAAGCTGACAACAAACTAATCTAAATTGATTACATCTAGATTATAATGGTTGTCGACTTAATCTCCCAAAAGAATCTAATCCTTGTTTGTATGCCAAAGTCCCAAAAGTTTATCTCCAAAAGTTGCCGTTATCGGCCATCACTTGACTCTCACTTCTTGTAAGCCCAATCGCTAACGGAACTTGTTATACATGTCATTTGAGAAAAAGCGTTAGGCTTTACGCCTAGTGAGAAAAACCTTTTATGGAAATAACTTGGAAATAATAGAATCGTAAATAATAATCTTTACATTAATTTTAGAAAGGTGAAGTGTACCAAATAACCACATAAGGACCTTACGGTCCAAAAGCATCTTGTGATGACGGGGGAGACCCGATTTCCAAGGATTGTGGCGAAACACAAAAGTAAGTCATTTTCCAAGTTGTAAGCT
The DNA here is from genome assembly GCA_954870635.1 of Arctium minus. Lineage (NCBI taxonomy): Eukaryota > Viridiplantae > Streptophyta > Magnoliopsida > Asterales > Asteraceae > Arctium > Arctium minus. The sequence goes on along the minus strand of OX941080.1, from coordinate 34,424,387 downwards.
CAATACTGGGACCTATGGCCACGAACAACAACGGTTCGTACATAGATGTGGAGGAGGGCACCCGAAGATCCCAATCATACTCATTCACTAGGATTACATTTACGGCCCATGGCCAGTACCCGGTCCCACATAACCGTACCAAATTGCCTCCGAGGACCCAATGTCTCAACTAGTTAAGTCGACTCAATACCTATGGATCCAATGGTAATAGTCTAGACTCGTCATCTTTACATTTGTGAGCAAACTATAATTGCACGTATAGATTTCATAGTAGAATTTCCCATAAAATATTTCCCATAAAATATTTCCCATAACAATTCCACTTCATGCCTTTAACACCATAAAATTCCCATGAGTGGTCATTTCCATTTTCCATAAAATAATCACCAGGGAATGGTTTTCCAGTATTTGTTACATTTTTAGAACAATCTTGGTCTAACCACAATAACCCATTATTCACAAGAGTAACCTCCAAATTTCAAAGAAATCCCTAATGGAGTCAAAATGGGTTTCATCCTTACATTTGATCATGAATATGCAAGTAAGATGTATTTTACAACTTAAAACATGGTTCTCAACATCATTTCTCATAATAAGGGTAAAACCCTAAATCTCCAAATTCTCAAGTTAGGTCAAATTCCATGAAAACAAGATATGTAAGCAAGGAGATGGTTAGGAGTCCAAAATATGCAATTTTAACATGTAGAAAGTTCTAAAGTTTAGAATGACTCACTAATTAGGTTTTAAATAAAAACTTAGAAATCTTAGAACTTCTTTGGAGAGGATGAGAGAGAAGGAATCCATTATCCTAGTTTCTTGATCCTACTTGAGGAGGAAGAATCCCTTGAAACCCACAAGATTTGGTGTATTTAATGCACCAAAATTGTATTTGTTAGTGCACAGATTTGTTGGATGCAAGATCATAAGTCTGAAGCTGAAAGTCAAAGCTCGAAAGTTAACTCTCAAGCAAAGGCAAAGACAAATGTAATATTCTCAAAGTCAATGTCTTGTTGTTTTGTTCTGTTTTTGTAAGCACGTGTATCTTGTTTTGTTTTAATAGATAGGTGGTTAGTAGGTGTGGTAAACACATGTAACTAGAGAGAGAGAAAGAGACTTGTAGAGAGAGAAAGTAATATGTGAATCATTTTGTAATCAAATCTTGTGGTTAATCAAAACAGGTAGATTGATAAATCTTGTTTCTGTGATTGATTTAGTAATGAGAACTTGATAAAAATCTGGGGTTAATAATTGGTATTAGAGCAGGTCCAGATCGAAATCAAGAAAATTTTGAGTTCGACACTGTTTCATCGAATTCAGATTCATTTTTGAGTTGGTGTTGGTAATTCGAGTTGTATTTGATTGTTTTGTGTTCGAATTGAGTATTTGATTGAGTTTGTATAGATTAATTTGAATTTTGCACTATAATTGAGATCAAATTTGGATTTTGTACGTGTTCGTATTCACGAATTTTATCGCACAGTAATTGGATCATCTTGTAATTTGGAATGATTTTCTTATAATCCAGTGTTAGGATTTGTTTCTAGTTGTGTTAGAGAACATTGTGTCAAAGTCTTAGATCGAAATTCGAGGTATAGATAGGTTTTTGAGGAATCCAGAGGTGTTTTTCTTTGAAGAGTTGAAGAAGTCGCAGATATTCCCAAGAACTCGCAAGTTTATATGTAGAACACGCAGAAATCTTGAAGAACTCACAGAAATATTGATGGATTTCGCAGATTTATATTAGTTTTCGCATATATTTGATTCTGAAAATTTTCAAAAGTGTAGAATTCTCAAGTGTGTCTCTTGCGAATCTCATAGAATTTGCATTTCAGTGTGTTAAGGATTCTCCAGAATTCACATTGGCTTATCTGCGAATTGTCAAGAATTCGCATAAGTCTTGTTTGAGAAAAGTTCTGAGAATTCGCATAAGCTTTGTTTACGAAAAGTGATTTTAGAAAACTTCAAGGAAAGAATTCGCATATCTTTGTCTTGCGAAAAGTTTTTGAGAAAACATATTTTTTAGAAAAGAATTCGCATAGCTTCTTATACGAATTCTTAGAATTCGCATAAGACTATTCTACGAATTCCTTGATTTTCGCAGAAGAGTGGTTTACGAATTCTTGTGGTTTTTACGAAAAATGTTCAAATTTTTCTAAGTGTTAGATTCGTAAGTTTCTATCTTGTGAATAATGATTTGATATTGCTTGCGAATTCTTGATTTCTCTCACTTATGAATTCTGAAGTTTGGTTTTATATGAATTCTGTGTGCGACAGTGTTTTGCGAATTCCTTGTACTTCTGTGCAACCTGTGAATTCTATACTTAGATAATTTTTGGAAATTTCATTTTTGATTTTTGTCTAAGTTTTTATGATTTACTTGATTTCTTTTGGACTAACGATCAGTTTGTCAAGTTCTTATTGTAATTTTTCAAACAGGATGTCATCAAGGGAAGCTCTCGCGATTGGAACCGATGTAAAGCCACCAGTACTCTTCAAGGGAGAGTACGAGCAATGGAAAGACCGGTTCATGGACTTCATAGAAAGACATGAGTTAGGAGAATATATCAAAACATCTTTGAAGGAAGGTGTCATGAAACTTCCATGAAAGACTCATACTGTAGGAGAACCTGGAGAACATGAAGAGAGAGAGTATCCATTACCACAAGATGAATACACTGAAGAGCAGAGAAATAGAAGAAAAGTTGATAGACTGGCGAAATCATTCATTCTTCAAGGCATACCGAATGAGATTTATGTAAAGATCGATAGCTACAACGCCACGGGCAAGCAAATGTGGGATCAGTTAGACAAGATGATGCTTGGGTCAAAAATAGGCAATCAACTCAAAATTTCTAACTGCGTCAACAACTATGAGGAGTTCAAAGCCAAAGAAGGAGAATCTCTCGAGGCGACATATGACAAATTTGTGACCTTGCTGAATGAGCTAAGCAAGAACAAGGTCAGCAAATCACAGATTGAACTGAATGTCAAGTTTCTTAGCATCGTCCATCCCGAGTGGAAAAGGTTCACGAGACAGATGAAGCAGATGAAAGATCTGAAAAAAATTCCACTTCATGAGGTCTACGAAACTCTCAGGCATAATGAGGAAGAGGTGGATGAAATCAAAGAAGAAAAGAAAAAAACTGAGAAGGTAGTTGTTGATACTATTGCCCTGGTGGTGAAGAAAAAGTCTGTGAGCTTGAAGAAAAAGAAGAAAGTCATAGTTTTTGAGTCCGAAGAAGCGGAGAGTGAAGATAATTCTGATTATGACGATTGTGAGAACTTAAAACAGGCTATGTTGATGCTGACGAAAGCATTTCAGAAAAAGTTCTACAAAAAGCCTAGTTCAAAAAGTCAGCGATATTCTTCTGGATCCATAAATTATGAACACAAGGAGAGGATCGAGGGAAAGAGAACAGAGGAAAAGAGGTCTGATGAGAAGCAGTACAGACCGGAAGAGAAGAAACAGCTAGAACCGACAAAATGCTACAACTGTTGTAAGCTCGGACATTATGCTAAGGACTGCCGAAAGCCTAAAGTCCGAAACTCCGAGTACTACAAGAACAAGATGCTCTTGGCCAAGCAACAAAAGGCTGGCAAGGAACTCAAGGCGGAGGATGAGTTCTGGCTTAATCATTCATACGAAGAAGAAGAGAAAGAAGAGAAATCCCAGTTGTGCTTCACGGGTAAGATAGAGGTGGAAGATGAAGCTGATTCAGAAGAAGAGGAGAATGAAGAGGTATGTGATATGTCTCAATCTGATTTTCTTAATGCTATGCAAGCTATGATGGTTGAACTCTAAGAAGTAAAGTCTAAACATGAACGTGACAAAGGTATCATGAAAGAACACAATCAATTAATATAGAAATTTAGCAAGGATCTTGCTGAGAAGAATGTATTAATTGAAGCTTTACATAAAAATATTGATACCAGCGCTAAAGAGAAGACTATAATTCACACTGAGTTAGCTGAAACTACTTCAAAATATAAACTGTGTCAGTTTGAAACAAAAGAGATTGCTAAAAAGTGTTCATCACTTTCAAAAGATAATAAATCTTTAACTGACAGGGTGAATGTTTTGCAGGAAAAGCTCTACAGCTTAGGTCAAACTGAACATGCTATTCATCTGAACAAACCTAAAGAGAGTAGTGAGTGTTGGGGACTTGGTTACGAGAACCCACACTACCTCAAAAAGGGTATTTCAAAAGTGTCTGCGCTTTATGACTTTGGATTTTTAAAACTGGCACCTCAATACCATGAACTCAAAGTTAAATGGACCAAATTGTCTGACGAGGATGAAGCAAAAGAAAAAGAAAAACGAAAGAACACAACTAAAATGCAACTTCCATCCCGTTATGAGAAATTGAATTATAGTTACATTTCTGATAAATCAAAATTTCTTTCTAATGACTATTTTGAGAGTTATTCTTCAAAAGAGTTGGATGCAAAACCCATTGAAGGTAAGCTTTACGTACCTCCTCTCGTGTTGGAAAGTAAAATTTCTGAACTCGAGAATACTCTAGTCGATGAGAGAATTTTGATGGATTTAGAACAAACTGTGTTCTTCACTGTGTTTAAAACTTTCTAAATCTGATAAAGCTTCAAAATCCGATGATATTTCTGATCTATTTGATGAAGAGTTTGATTTTTTAAATTCTGAAGGTGCGTTAGATGATTGTGTTGGTCAATTTGATTTTAATGCTAAACTTCCTGATCATTCACAATTTATTATAAATTCTTTTGGATTACCAAGTGTGTACGAGAAAGGTGAAACATCAACGAAAGTTGATGAATCAATTTCTATGAATTCCAAGAGGGCCAAAGGTAAGAAAAAGAAATCTAGGCATTCACAGAAACTGGGAACCACTGGTAAGCCAAACAAGAAGCAATCTTTTAAAACTCATAGTACTAATTCTAAAGTTTCAACTGTTTCAGATGTGAAAAAGAAAAAGACTGGAGTGAAATCAGCATGGCAACCGAAACAGAAGATTGACGAGAAAGCTAAATCATGTTCTGATTTGGATTGTAATAGTGAACCTACTAGTAAAACTGATGTAGTTGAGAAAGTTTCTTTTTCAAAACCAAAACTTGTATCTTCCTACAAGAAATATCCAATAAAGCAATTGTTCCAATTATCTCCGTCTGCTAGAAAGTCTTCTAATTTAAAAAAAATGATTTTGCTTCTCGTAAATATTCTGATGTTTGGTATGGTACGTATCATGTATATTCATATCATTCTGTTGCTTCAAATGTTTTTCAAAAGGTCAAAGGGTCCATATATAAATGGATGCCAAATTCTTGTGCTAACACAATAGGACTCAAATTTAAATGGGTACCTAAATCTATTGTTCCCTGATTTCTGATGTGTAGACCCGTCATATGTGGTACTTGGATTCTGGTTGCTCCAAGCATATGACTGGGCAGAAAGATATTTTATCTAATTATACAGAGAAATATTGTGGGACAGTTAGATTCGGCAACGACCAGTTCTCACCAATTCTAGGTTATGGTGATGTGATTCATGACAATGTGACGATTACGAAGGTGAGCTATGTTGAAGGATTAGGGCATAACCTGTTCAGCATTGGCCAGTTCTGTGACAAAGATCTAGAGGTAAATTTCAAGGCCAAGAGATGTTTTGTGTGTACTAAAGATGGTAAGGAACTCTTGGTCGGCACGAGAAAGTCCAATCTCTACACGATTAATATGTCAAAAGTCCAGACTGACAATGAGGTTTGTCTATTATCAAAAGCCTCGCTGCAACAAAACTGATTATGGCACCAAAGTCTTTCTCACCTGAATTTTCGTTACATCAACAAACTGGTAACGGGTAAATTGGTAAAAAGGACTTCCTGAGCTGAAATTTGTCAAAGAACATCTTTGTGCAGCGTGCGAGAAAGGTAAGATGATAAGAGCCGCTCACAAGCCAAAGCCTGAACCGAGTACAAGTTCCTCATTAGAGTTGTTGCATATGGATCTCTGTTGTCCTATGCGCACGCAGAGCATAAACGGTAAGAAATATGTTCTAGTTATTATGGACGATTATTCGCGATACACATGGGTTAAATTTCTGAGGACAAAAGATGAGACGCCCGAAGTCATCATCATTTTTCTAAAGACAGCCCAAGTGAATTTACAAAAGCAAGTCAAGCTTCTTAGAACGGACAACGGCACAAAGTTTAAGAATAAAACTGTGGAAGATTATCTCGAATCGGTCGGGATAATACATCAATTCTCTGCTACCAGAACGCCATAACAGAACGGAGTAGTAGAAAGACGTAACAGAACGCTAGTCGAGTCCGCTCGTACTATGCTAAGCCAATCCGATCTACCTCTGTTTCTTTGGGCCGAAGCTGTTTCGACTGCTTGCTACACGTAGAATCGCTCCATAATACATCGTCGGTTCGGTAAAACTCCATATGCTTTGATTAATAATCGTACACCTAGTATTGAACACTTCCATACTTTTGGATGCAGGTGTTTCATTTTAAATGACTTCGAGAGCTTGAACAAGTTCGGACCGAAGGCTGATGAAGGCATTTTCATTGGATATTCTCAAACGTCTGCAGCATACGGAGTGTATTTGAAGAAGTCAAAGACGGTGATTGAGAGAGTAAATGTAACATTTGACGAGGAAATGGCTTCTGAACAAAGCAGTTCAGAACCCATAATTACTGGAATTTTAGCTTCTAGGCATATTAGTGCAGAACCTATATCTACTGAGAAGAAATCAGATGAAGCATCATCATCAAATTCTCGTTTATCTGATTTAGATTTGTTATTTGAACTATTTTACGATGAATTTCTTGGATCTAAAGTGAATAAACCTGTTGTGGTTGACAGGATGGACGATTCAATGCATGATCATCCAACCATTTCAGAGTTATCTACTGAATCTAATTCCTCGGTTCAGCAAGAAATTCCAGTTCAAACACCTACTCCAACGGTTGAAGCTGTGAACGTTAACGAACAGACCGAAGTTACTGAATCAGTTGGTTGTACAATCACGACAAATCAACAGTTAGAAAATGTTGTTCCAACTAAAACTTCTGCACAAGAAACTTCAACTGTACCCCCATTAATTCCTGAGCAACATGGTGAAGCTGAAAGTGGATATCTAGATGATAATCATGATCAATCTACATCGAATCCACTCCCTCATGAACATCGATGGACCAAAGAGCACCCGATAAGCCAGATCATTGGAGATCCATCAAAGCCGGTGCAAACTAGGTCTGCTACATTAAACATGTGTATGCATGAATCATTTCTGAGCAAGATAGAGCCTACTCCAGTATCTGAAGCTCTAGCTGACTCGGATTGGGTAACTGATATGCAAGAGGAGCTGAACCAGTTCGAAGCTTTAAAGGTCTGGAGACTTGTGCCAAAACCGGAAGGAAAAACTATAATCGGCACAAAATGGGTATTCAAAAATAAAAAGGATGAAGATGGTATCGTAATCAGAAACAAAGCATGACTTGTCGCAAAAGGCTACTAGCAAGAGGAAGGAATCGATTATGACAAGATTTACGCTCCAGTGGCATGCATTGAAGCAATCAGAATGTTTCTTGCGTATGTTTCTCATACAAACTTCACTGTCTACCAGATGGACGTGAAGACTGCCTTTCTCAACGGCATTATTAAGGAGGAAGTCTACGTCTCACATCCTGAAGGCTTTGTCAATCAAAAGAAACCAAATCACATCTACATTCTCGACAAAGCACTTTACGGTCTGAAACAAGCACCTCGAGCCTGGTACGAAGTTTTGTCAAAGTTTTTAGTCAAGTCGGGCTTCACAAAAGATAAAATCGATACTAATTTGTTCATTAAAAAGGAAAAAGATGATATCATTCTAATCCAGATATATGTAAACGATATTATATTTGGCTCAACAAATCCCAAATATTGTAAGAACTTTTCTAACCTTATGGTGTCACGTTTTCAGATGAGTATGATGGGAGAGATGAATTTTTTTCTCGGATTACAAGTCAAGCAATTTTTAACGGGGATTTTCATAAATCAAGCTAAGTACATTTTTTATATTCTTCGAAAATTTAAAATGGAAAATTGTACAACAATTGGAACCCCGATGGCACGGGGAACTAAGATTGGCATGGATCCTTCGGGAAAACCTGTCGATGTTAGAACCTATCGAGGAATGATTGGTTCTTTGATGTATTTAACTTCAAGTAGCCTAGATATTATGTTCTTTACATGTTTATGTGCAAGATATCAGGCTAATCCAAAAGAATCCCATATGTCTGCAGTTAAGCGCATATTTAGATATCTGAAGGGGACTGCAGATCTTGGTCTGTGGTATCCTAAAGATACTTGTTTTGAACTGACAACCTACTCAAATGCAGATCATGCAGAATGTATGTTAGACAAGAAGAGTACATCGGTTCATATAAAGTTTATTGGAGATAAACTCGTCAGCTGGGCATCAAAGAAACAACTGTGTGTTTCCAAATCAACGACTGAGGCGGAGTATGTCGCTGCGACAAGTTGTTGTTCTCAGGTGTTGTGGATGAGAACACAACTACGAGATTATGGCTTCAAATTTGCCAAGATCCCGATATACTGTGACTCTAAGAGCGCCATTGCAATATCAGCAAATCCTGTACAGTATACAAAGACCAAACACATAGATGTTCGATATCACTTTATCAAAGATAATGTGGAAAAAGGTACAATAGAACTTTATATTCTGTAAACACTGATTATCAGCTTGCAGATTTGTTTACCAAGCCTCTCGATGAAAAGAGATTCAATTTTCTTGTCTCGAAACTTGGTATGCTAAATCTCAAGACATAATCTGTGATTAGCTAATAAAGTTTTCGTTATTGTTATTTTTCTTCATTTTTTTATTTTAATATGAAAGATATCTGCACTTTAAGGTATGTTCATGATTTCAGGGGGAGTGAGAGAAGATGAAAAAGATGATCTACATTCATTTGAGGGGGAGTTTCTAAATTCTACATATGCTTCTTACTGATAAATTTTCTGATGCATATCTGCAGGGGGAGTATAAGAGTAAAGGAGTATGGTATATGACTTCTGGTTACATTTGATCAGAACTTGTACATTCAATGTTTTACTGCTTTATGTCATTTTATTTTTTCAATAAAATTGTGAATAAAGCTTTGCAGTTTGACCACTTTTGATTTTTTTTGCAGAAATGAGAGGAAGCTTAAATGATCATATCTTTATGACTTAGAGCTGACTTACTGAGATTTAAGACTAAGCGAAAAGGTTTATTTCTAATCTTAATCTCATACGTATCTGAAAGTAGGACAACTTTCAGATATATGTTCTTAAATGTTCAAACCACTTCTGATTCTTAAACGATATCATGAATATAGAAGTGTGATTTTAAATGTTTTCATTGTTATTTGTGCTTAAATGTCAACAAACCGTGTGTTTTCCAAAGATAAATACTTGTGTATTATCTTTTCCATATACTGTCAAGTATTCACACACACCGGTTTGATATTTTGTTGAATATGTTCTTACCATGTCTTTAATTTGAAACAAATTTTCGATGGTAAGACACTCTGATTGAACTTCAAAGAATTTTGAGCGTTGATTTCATTTCGAAACGTTCTTTCAAGAATGTCTATATCTTGGTTCGTATAGGCAAAATTTTGGGTTTAATAGTATTTAATGCCTAAGGATCGGCTCTAGAGAGAAAGAGATGAGGTAGAAAAGAATTAATGAGGAGAAGGGCTGAAAATCAAGCATTTAATGTCTCAGAGTCCGCCAGCGATTGTGCCAAGCGAAAGTGATAGGGTCACAATCACAAGGCACTTTCGCCTGGAATGTACCGAGAGTTCGTTTTCTTGGGTGATTGTGCCAAGAAAAAGTGACTCCTGTCATAATCGCGAGGCATTCTCGCGGAAAAAGTACCGAGAGCCCCCGGCTTCCAGCGACTGTGATTTCGGCGATAATGACTTGGTCACTATCGTAGGGCACTCTCTCCCTAGTTGTACCACAACCCAAAATCCCATCTTTCACTACACAAAATCACACGACTCGATCAAAGATTAAAGGTGTAAGGTTTCTAAGACAATTAGACTAGATGAGTTAATTAAAAAGGACTAAAGCTTGTCATCTCACCAGAAAATCCGGGTGTTACACTTCCCCCCTCTTCTCTTTTTTTCCTCTCTCCTGTTGCTTTGAGCTTTGCTCTTTTCTGGTGGTTGCTTCGGTTTGGCTTCCACCCAAGTGCTCCATTGGTTTTATGTTTATGTCAAAGAAATTTAAAAAATCAAAAAAAATATATCTTGATCGGAGGGGTTGCCCCCCCCCCCCACCTCTGTATAAAAAAATGTGATTGACTTTTCAGGTGTGAACTCAAATTTCTCTCAGGCAAACGTCTCAATCCGACAATACTACTGCTCCGGTTGTTGTATCCCGGAAAACAGACACCACATGGTGAATCTGTTTTAAGGGCATTGTGTCAAACACATGCCTCAGCAACTCGTGTTCTCCTACTTACCTGTGCATTTTCATTTATTTTCTTAGTTTAGTTTTATAGGTGGCACTTAAGTTACTTCCTCGACTACATTTGGTGTATAATGACAAGATTTATTCTCTCCAAGATTCAACAATAACATTGGATTATAGGTTTAAAAGAAAAAAAAAATCCTTTGAACTTTTATCATGTCTCACAAACACACTTTTTAAAGCCTTTATTCTAATTTAGACATGTTAAGGGAACTTTATAGTAAATAAAACATCTCAGAACTCTAAAACATATAATATTAGGTTTTCTACCATTCCAAATTTCATAAAGAGATACTTTAAAAAATTTTGATACTACTGTTGAAAAACTTAAATCAGATACTTTTTTATTGTTGTTGTGCAATTCACCAAGCACAATGTACAAGTGCTTGATGCATGGAGGTGTGGATTCATTTGAGCCACACATTTTTGGAAGTCTTGGAATTTGTCTTATTAGAACACATTTTTTTGGGGGAGGCTTTGGGAAAATACATCATCAGTATTTTTCATCCTAGTCTAGATTTCTTTGCTTTTTAGAAGTCAACTTCCCCTTTTGTCCATACTTTAAATCTTTCCCTATATAAATGGATGCATGGTAGATGTAAAAGACATGCAAAAATAAGCATCTAGTCTTTCTTGGTTTGAGTTTTCCTTTTGTTCAACAATATATATATATATATATATAGGGGTGGTATCAATTGGAAACCAAATTTTATTGGAAACTTTGGAAACCAAATTTGAGTCATTGATCTTTATAATTAATGGTTAAGATTCATTTGAATTATATATGGTAGTAAATTAATTTATTTATTAATAATAAATAAAAATAATAGATGAAAAGGGTAAATATGTCTTTTGATTTTGTGTCTCAAATATGGCAAGAAAGATTTGTTTTATTTAGATTACTTGAAACCAAAATAAAATTTCCCACGCAATCTAAATTTTGTTATTTTTTTTTACTATGAAAACGTGGAGCATTTGTCTTTTCATCAAAAAAATTATTTTTCTTTTAAAATGTAAGAAAATATTTTTTTAATTTCATTTTATTATAAAATTTCCCACACAATCTAATATTGTGATGAAACAGAATGAATTTGTGGATTACAGATTTCATTGGATTACAGATTTCATCAGGTTCATCGTGTTAGCATTATTGTTTCATAATGAAACATGATGAATTTGTGCCATTTTTGTTAACTTCCCATTTTTGTTTCATTACCTGTTCAGTTGCATATCCGTATATGAAAATAGATTCATCAGGTTCATCGTGTTAGCATTATTGTTTCATAATGAAAATAGATTCATCAGGTTCATCGTATAAGCTAAATTAAAATTAAATAATTTACCTAAATTAAATATCTCATTTTTAAATTAATCAATGATTATTATTACCATATATAAGCTAAATTAAAATTAAATAATTATTAATATAATAATAATAATAGTTACCATATATATTATGAAATAATGTAAAAGATAAAAATAACCTTTTCAATTAAAAATAAAAATAAAAAAAGAAATTCACTGATTGGTTGATTTCGGTTTCCAAAGTTTCCAATGTAATACTGGTTTCCAATTGATCGCTCCCCTATATATATACATACATATATATATATATATATATATATATATATATATATATATATATATATATATATATTTGTTTTTGAGGAAACTTTGGGTAGCTAATTTATTGATCCAAGGATCTCGTAAACACATTGTAATTTCTCCCGGTTGGTAATATAAAGATCTCTCTCTCTCTCCCCCTGTAGATGTACACTATCACACTGATAGTGGAACCACGTTAAATCTTGTTGTCTCGATTTATATATTGCTTTGTCATATTTTATCGTATATTCGATAACTTCTATATTTACATTTGTGGATCGGTATGAATCATTAGACCAAAATATAGAATATTTAAATCTCGTTATTCCATATTTGTTGTATTGGGTAAGTTGCACGTGATTTATTGTTATCACTTTTGGGACCGTAAATCACTTGAAATACGATCTTGTAATTGCCACCGACCCTTACAATTGGTATCAGAGTTATTAGATCTAAATTTGACTTAGATTGTATATGGTTAGTTGCACGATAAGTGTTTGGTAAAAATGTTTGTTGATTCAGGAAATCCGTTCGCCGCTTCCGTTTCCAACCCGAACCCAAATGTTTATCAAAATTGTGCTTTTAAATTATCCGGGTCCGGGATTATAATAGAAATGTGGAACGGGGAGGGTGATTTTGGTAAATGGCAGTTTACTACAGCAGCAGTTTACCCCTGTATTCTTTGCTCCGGAAGAAAAAGATCCGGATATGTCCACTTTAGAAGCTAAGAAAATGGAGGCTTGGGCATTCACTACCTTACAGATGGCTATGGGTCCAAATGTTATTTCTGAATTCGATTCTGAAAAGACACCTGCAGGATTTGGAAAAGACTTGAGAATCTTTATCTCAAGAAGACTTTGACTAACCGACTGTTATTGATGAGGTCGTGCATGTTCTTCAAAATGAAGGAAAGCACTACCATTTAGGCCCATATGACTGAATTCGAAGACATCATCATGAAGTTGAAGGCAACAGATTCTATTTTTGCCACCGATAATGAGGCACTCGCTTTGATTCTATTGTATTCACTTCTCGAGAAATATTTCCTGTTCACTAACAATTTTATTTATGGAAGAGATTCCATTTGTCTGAAGTGAAAGCAGTGATAATCTGTGAAGAACAGAGAATTTAGATGAAAATTGGTAACAGTTCGTGGGAGAACAACCACAACAGTCGAGGTATATTTGCTGAAAGAAACCAAGACGATCAACTCAGGGGAAGAACTCGTGGTTGCTCCCAATCTTGAAAACCTAGTTATTGTGGGAAATCTAAGTAACGAGGCAATTTAAATTATTGTCACAAACCAGGTCATTGGGTCAAAGATTGTCCGAGTTTGAAAAAAGGACAAGTACAAAGCAGAAGCTTCAGCAGTTGCAACCGAAAGAGATACAGGATTCTCAGCAATGGTTACTACATCGCAAGGCGACAGGCGTTGGGTGTTGGATACCTGAGCTTTGTGCCATATGACACCATTTCGGGACTGTTTCATTACTTTTGAGGAGTTCGAAGGTAACCATATTTTTATGGGAAACAGTACATCGTGTATCACTTGGGGCATCGGTTCGGTCAGAATCAAAATGTTTGATGGTACTATTCGAACTTTATTAAATGTTAAATTTGTACCGTCTATGACTCGTTCTTTGATTTCTGGTGGTCCAAACTTGGCTGTAAGATTCGGATTTAGAATGGGAGTATGCGCATCTCCAGAGGGAACTTTATTTTGATGAAAGGGGAGCAGACAGAAAATAACCTTGTTCATCTGCTAGGCGAGACAGTCAGTTCTGATGCGTGTGTCACGGATAGTTCAAGAAACTTAGATGCTACCCGTTTGTGGCATCTTAGATTGGGGCACACTTCAGAGAAGAACTTGGATATTCTGCGGAAGCGGAAACTCATTGCAGTTGACATGCCTACAAGCCTGGATTTTTGTTCAAAATGTGTCTCTGGTAAACAGACGTGTGTTTCTTTTGGTGTTGGAAAAAAAACACCAAAGGGATCCTCGATTACGTTCATACAGAAGTCTAGGGACCATCTTCGACACAAGTCCCTCAGTGGAGGTAAGTACTATGTTACTTTTATTGATTATTTCTCGCACAAACTTTGGGTGTATGTGATTAAGTTAAAGTCAGATGTTTTTTAAATATTCAAAACTTGGTTAGCACTAGTCGAAGTCGAGACTAGAAGAAAATTAAAAGTGCTAAGATCTGACAATGGTGGTTAATATACTAGTTGTAACTTTAAAGACTTTTGTTAACGTAGAGGTATTCACCAGCACTACACCACACCCGGCGATCCGCAATCAAATAGAGTCGCCGAGTGGATGAATAGGACCTTGTTAGATAAATTATGATGTATGTTAGTTACATCTGTTTTGACTAAAATATTTTGTGCTGAAGCATTGGGGGAAAGATTCCGGAAGAAATATGGAGGCGTAAGAGTAACATCTGTTTGAAATACATATGTGTATTTAGTTATCCTGTGTATATTCATATGACAGATCAGGACAAGTTGGATCCCAGAGCCACCAAAGGATTCCTACTCGGCTATTCAGATGGAATCAAGGGTTATCTAATATGGAACCCGGTCAACTGAAAGGTGACTCATTCTCGACATGTGACCTTCGATGAGTCGATTATGTTCAAGTCTTATCATAATCGACAGCCCACTCCAGAACCGGAAATTATCTCTTCTGTTTCTCCAACAGCCGATGGAGATGAGATAATTGTCAGTCCTATTGTACCCAGCTCATCTGCTCGTGGTTTTACTTTGGGATCAGAATCTGAAGAAGATGTTAGTCCACCAGATACATCTACTTCTGATCCAGTTAGTTCAGTTCAGGAAGAAGTTCTGAATAATGGTGAAGGTCAAGGTGATATAATTCTAGTATCAGTACCTACGAGGCAAAGCCAAAGAACTATCCGTCCTCCTAATAGGTATGGTGATCGGGATTTTGCAAATATAAGTTTTACTGACCAACTTGAGTATGTTTTGCATGTTGTACAGGATGATCCGTTTGACTATTCAGAGGCCCTAGCTTCGAGCCAATGTCATAAGTGGTTAGGAGCTATGTATGAGGAAATGGAAGCTCTATCTAAAAATAACACTTGGGATCTTTGTCCATTATCAAAAGGAAATCATGCAATTGGATGCAAATGGGTCTATAAAGTCAAAGACGATAAGTGTTATAAAGCTCGTCTGGTTTGGAAAGGCTTTGCACAGCGGAAGGGTATCGAGTATGACGATATCTTCGCACCTGTTGTTCGACACATATCTATTCGGGTCCTTCTGGACCTTATGGCAATTCACGACCTGGAGCTCGAATAGTTAGATGTGACAATATCTTTTCTACACGGAGATCTTGAAGAAACCATTTATATGAAACAACCAGAAGGTTTCATCTCCGACAACAAACCTGATTGTGTCTGTAAATTGAAAAAAGTCCCTTTATGGACTTAAACAGTCGCCTCGACAGTTGTAACACCCTCAAATCTGGAAATAGCAACTAATTTAAAATTTTCTAAATACATCGATAATTGCTTCATCTACAATCACAATTTAAGATTTAACCTTGTTACACATATTCATTCTATACATACAGTCTACGATAAGGACGGGTGCTATTAAAACCCAATAACAGTTACTATCTCCAACCTGCGGAAGACTTCACCAACTACTTACTCTGGTGTAAAGCTAAAGCTCAACTCTTCATAAAGCTTCTAGAACCAAACCCCCATCTGGAACCTGATGCATATGCCGACAAATAAAAAGGTTAGGCTTAACGCCTAGTGAGCTCAAGAGTTTTCAACATATATAAATTAATCGTTTAAAAATGAAGAATATAACTGAAATCATAATCTTTCAAAATAATATGCTTCAAATGTGAAACGACTTGTTTTCCAATAATATGCATTTTAGACAAATGAGGCACCATAATAAACGTTTTCCAAACCAAACGGAGTTAAGAACTAAGACCCCAAAATAACACGTTCCTTCATAAATTAATTTCAACACATAACTCACTCAAAATGAGAAGAGAAAGCAGACTCCCAAAAACACGGGTGGGCATAATACTCAACTCATAACTCATGGAAAACAATCCATAAAATAAAAGATATACCATCGGAAACATGGGATTAAAATTCAATACTCACGCGACCATAAAATGGGATGAAACCCAATGTTAAAACATGGACAATTAAATATCCAAAATACAACGGGCCGACAGCGGGGGATACCTGCATCCGTTGAGAGTGGAGGAACACAAAAGTATGTCACTCATACAACGTTAATCGTATGACACTTCACGACCCGCAAGCCCAAGTGTCCCTACGACTCCCTTCAAGCTACACCAAAACAGACAGCTGACCTTAGCAAATATTACCAAGAATACCACCAAAGGCTCGACACAAGGGGGATACGACCATGGCATTGCCCCGACATGGCGGAGGCCCTAAACGTCCATCATGAACTACCCATCGTCACAATAGCACAACCAGACTCAGCCCTCCTAGTGTACACTTGAAAGGACAAGGTCATAAAACATGAGTCCCGGAGGCCAACCCCGTGCCACCCACTTGACCATCAAATAAGACTGACTTACGTGCCTATGGATCCAATGCAACACAGTCTAACATTACATGACTACACATGAATGACCAACGCACTCGAGCATATAATTATCATAAATATGCAATAAAATGCATTAGTATGTAAATCATAGATTAGGCTCTACATCGAGCCATTAAAACCGGATAGTTGTCCTCAAGACTCTTTTAAAGTCAACGCCGAGCTAAAATGCTGAAAATCCATTTGACCAATAAATAATGGACCCCAAATAATGAAGTGCCTTTAAACGATGTTTATGCAGACATATATCCCAAAGATGTGATTAACTCAAAACTCGTCACGTATGGAAACCAAGTATTTTCCCAAATGGTTTATGAACTCAAATACATCAAAATGCCGAACATCATGAATTAGACTTCATTTGTACAAAGATCACCGAGAATGCATAAATCATAAAATGAACTTTATTTGTACAAGATCACCAAGAATACATAAGTCATGCTATTTACTTGTTGAAATATTCAAAATCTGAATATGAGTATTTCATGAGATTAAAATAACCCAAGTTTATCAAATATGAAAACTTATCAAATTACTCACACTTTGACAAATACCAAGTAAAACATATTTTTACTTCAAAATACACATTTTGGCATGTACATAGTTTTCACAAAGTATCTTGAACTCACCTTGCTAGATTTAGGCTAAATCTAAATTTTACCCCAACTTGAGCTTCCTTGAAGAAATCCGAACCTTCAAGCCAAATCTTCCAAAAACTTAGATCCACAAGGGTCCAACCATAAATATCCATATTTAACCATTTAAAATCATTCCCCAAACATTTTACATGAAAATCCCCAACTTATGCCAAAACCCTAATTCCCATAAATGGAGAAAAGATGAGGTTACCTTAACCATAGCTCCAATCCACCAACCACCACACTTCTAGATCACCAAGATGAGCCATACACCTTCAAATCTTCAAAACGATAAAAGGTTGGGTGAAAATCCTAGAAATTGATGAGGATGCTGAAGAAGGAGAAGATACCCTAGTTCTAGCTTCCAACCATGCTAGATGATGGAGGAAACACTTGGTTTAGAAGGAAAACTCCAAAATATGATAGGGTTCATGAGAGGGTATGAGGAAATCGGTTTTGGGAGAGGAGGAGAAGGGTTTAGAAATGAGAAGTAAGGGAAATGGCTGAGAATCGCGACTTTTAAAAGACCTTGGGGCCGACTGCGATTGTGCCCGGCGATTGTGCCAGGGCACTATCGCCCAAAACGTACCGCGGGCACACCCTCGCTGGCGATTGTGCCCAGGGCACTATTGCCTAGAGTGTACCGAAGCTCAATTCTTCCTATTTTCCACCCGGACAACCCACAACGCGATAAGGCTTAATTGGTAAGATATAGGGGATGAAATTCTACTATAAGAAACAATAACTTCTCAAAGGGTTAACTTTCACAAGCAGAGATTTACGAGTGTTACAACAGTGGTACAAGAAGTTTGATTTATTTATGCTTTCGTTGGGTTTTGAGCGTAGTGAGAAAGACGTTTGTGTCTATCATAGATCAAGCGGTGGCATTCATATTTATCTAATTCCTTATGTTGATGACATGCTGATAGCTTGCAGGGATCGTTCTGAAATCAACCATTTGAATGATAGGTTGAAATCAGAACTTGAAATGAAGGATCTCGGTGAAGCTCGTGTTATTCTTGGCATGGAAATTGTTCGGGATAGAAAGTCCCGTACTCTCACTCTCAGGTTAACACAAAAGGGCTATATTCCTAAGATTCTGAATCGGTTTAATCTTGATGGAGCAAAGTCGGCGTCTACGCCACTTCCAAGACATATCAAGATTACAAAAAACGATTGTCCGGTAAAAAATATTGAAAAGGCTGAGATGGCAAAGATTTCGTATGCCAGTGCAGTCGGGAGTCTCATGTATGCTATGGTATGCACTAGTCCCGATCTTGCACATTCAGTTGGAGTGATTAGTCGGTTTCTATCAAAATCGGGTAAGTCACATTGGGCTGCAGTAAAAACTGTATTTCGTTACTTGAAAGGTACGGAAACTCATGGCCTCGTTTATGATATGCAAAACAACTGTGATATTCTTGTTACTGCGATTCAGATTACGTGGGCGATCGTGTCAGTTAGAAATCCATTTCTGGATACGTTTTTACATTAGGTGGAACAACTATCAGTTGGAGATCTCGATTACAATCTGTTGTTGCATTATCCACTACCGAAGTTGAACTTATTGCAGTGGTCGAGTCTGCTAAAGAAGCGGTTCATTTACAGGAACCCTTGATTGGTTTGGGCCTGAAGCAGACTACTGTCCGTATTAATTGTGATAGCAGAGTGCTATTCACTTAGCTATAAATTTGGCGTTCATCTCTCGAACGAAGCACATTAATGTGCGTGATGCATTTCTGGTAGCTTTGCACGACGCAAAGGTTGTGTACTTGAAGAAAATCTTTTCTAAAGATAATGTTGCCGATATGTTCACCAATTCGTTACCGCTAGCCGCATTCGAGCATTGCTCGAATTTGATCCAAGTCAGATTGTGTTATTGTCATTTGGCACCTTGTGGGAGAGATGAGAATATTGCTACAGATGACATAGCGACATCTTTGGGGAGTTATTACTTGGTACGTGTTTTTAGGTTGCTTGACTCGTTCGTTTAATGAGATTACTCACTTGAGGATTTTTGCTATTGATTTTGACGGGTTATGGCCGAGCCGAAACTTATCACAGTCAAAATGCATTTTGTTACCTCGTGTCAATCTCTACCAGCTATTTTTTCGTGTTCTGGGGATTGGTTTGTGCTTTGGTTTCGTTGGGTGATTTGCACATCATGATGGAGTGTTGAAAAATTATATCAGATAAGTTTTTATTGTTGTTGTGCAATTCACCAAACACAATGTATAAGTGCTTGATGCATGGAGGTGTGGATTAATTTGAGCCAGACATTTTTAGAAGTCTTAGAATTTGTCTTATTAGAACACATTTTTTTGGGGGGGGCAGGCTTCTGGAAAATACATCATCAATATTTTTAATCCTAGTCTAGATTCTTTTGCTTTTTAGAAGTCAACTTCCCCTTTTGTCCATACTTTAAATCTTTCCCTATATAAATGGATGCATGGTAGACATAAAAGACATGCAAAAATAAGCATCTAGTCTTCCTTGGTTTGAGTTTTCCTTTTGTTCAACAATATATATATATATATATATATATTTGTTTTTTAGGAAAGTTTAGGTAGCTGATTTGTTGATCCAAGGATCTCGTAAATACGTTGTAGTTTCTCCCGGTTGGTAATATAAAGACCTCTCTCTCTCTCCCCCTGTGGATGTACACTATCACACTGATAATGGAACCACGTTAAATTTTGTTGTCTCGATTTATATGTTGTTTTGTCATATTTTATCGTATATTCGATAACTGCTATATCTACAAGAACAAGTTTAGTTGGTGACCAAATTTTTAGTGACTACTTATATTTTGGTCACTAATTGTGATGTTAGTGACGATTGGAAAGGTCATCACTGATTTTTATTCACTAATATGAATTTTAGTGCCAAAAATTAAACTTGGTCACTAAATGGTTTCTAATTCCAAGGAATTTTATTTTATTACGACTTTGTGTTTCGTCACAAAAGTAGTAGTCATTACATTGAAATGATTAGTGACCAGAAAATGATGGTCACTAAGTGGTATTCATTTGTTGTAGAATTGTAGTGAGTTGGATGCGTTAGTAACCAAAGAATAAGGGTCACTAAATTGAAAGTGTTAATGACCAAGAAAAGGTAGTGATAAGTGATATTTATTAATCGTAGAGTTAGAAGCGTTAGTGACAAAAAAATGGTCACTAAAATTAATATGTTAGTGACCAAAAAATAGCGGTCACTAAGTAGATTTATTAGTTGTAGTGATTTTATTGAGTTGGATGTGTTAGTGACCAAAATCAGGTGGTCACTAAATTGAAAGGTTAGTGACAAAAAATAGATGGTCATTAAGTGATATTCATTATTCATAGAGTTAGAAGGGTTAATGACAAAAAAAATGGTGGTCACTAAATTTAATGTGTTAGTGACCAAAATATATGGTGGTCACAAAGTGGATTTTATTAGTTGTAGGATTGTATTGAGTTGGATGTATTAGTGACCAAAAAAGGTGGTCACTAAATTGAAAGTGTTAGTGACAAAAAATAGATAGTCACCAAGTGATATTCATTATTTATAGAGTTAGAAGTGTTAGTGACTAAGAAATGATGGTCACTAAATTTAATGTGTTAGTGACCAAAAATTAGTGGTCACTAAGTGGATTTATTAGTTAGATGTAAGGTGATCACTAAATTGAAAGTGTTAGTGACCAAGAAAAGGTAGTCACTAAATGATATTCATAAAGTTAGAATGGTTAGTGACTAAAAAATGGTGGTCACTAAATTTAATCACTACAAGAGAAAGGGGCTTTAGAAAAGTTTCTAAAAGTGTATCTGAAGATATGTTTTAGGGAAGGAATTGGATGACAAAAATATTAAGGGTAGCTAAAAGTAGGATGGGTTTTAGAGAAAGATTTCCATACATATTATACGGTATGGAAAACGTTTTAAAGTCTTTAGGGAAGCTTAAAAAAAGAAAACCTCTCTAAAAATAAGAATAAGATTCAGTAACGCTTTTAAGCGTCTCTAAAAAGTATTTTTTTTTTCATTTATTATATTTTTAATGTTGAATAAATATTACGCTTTCACAAACGTTTCTTAAATTTTTATTATTTTTTTAAAATAAAATCAAAATTAAAAAGCATACAAAAGTCTGAGCGCTAAGAATTTCTTCCCCGATTGTTCAAACACCCCTTCATCCTCACGTCGTCGCTTACCTCTCATCCTCAGGCCGTCTGCGAATCATCATACGTCGCTCACCATCCTCAGGCCGTCGTGTGAATGTCGTCGTGCAAATCATTGTTGTCGTGCAAATTAGTTGAGGAGACGAAGAAGAAAGAAAAGAAACCTAAGGTCACGATTGCGGAAGCGGTGACGAAGATCGATGTTGACGACTTGGCTAGTTTTCTGTTGGTTTACGGTGAATGAATTGCGTAAATGTATTTTCTACAATACAATATTCTGCTAAACATTCTTTCATTAGTAGTTAAAATTTGTTTAATTAATCTTTATAATTCATTTATATGTGTTTACAGACTTCGTTTGAGGCACAACAAGAGATACAGTTGCTAAGGTTTGCTTGCTGACTATTCCATTGATCATATAGAAGATGTATTGGTTATATGTTTTTCTATGATTCCACAGATCAAGGGGTTGAGCTAGAGAATGGCTCAAACTTCCCTTATTGCAATATTGTCACCCGTCAATTTGTTGAACTTGAATTATCAGTGAAATACATTATGTTTTAAATTGTTGATAGCAGCAAACTCAAAAATAGATAACGCAGGGTTCAAGCACTGGATTGACTAGTAACTATCCCAAGTCTAGACCACTCAAAGACTTTAGAACCCTTCAAACACATATGATGGGCAAAGGCAGAACACAATAACACAATAACACAAATCACATTCAGAAGAAGTCCCAATACCATTAGACGAAGAACTAGGCTCCATTTCAGAACTACCAGACTTGTAGACATTCATGAATCCTAAACAATGCCCGCCATCATTGCTACCGTTACCCCCATATCCAAGGTTCAAATCTACATCCATAGGAATATGATTAGAACTAGAACCCTGTATACTCATTTACCCATTGCTACCACCAAAACTATAACGCAGTTGGCCATTTGAAAAATCAATTTGTCATTCTTTAAATCTTGAATCATTGGTGCCAAATGTAGAGGACCAATTTTGTTCCAGTTTTAAACCATCATTAACTACTTTGTTTTGTTGATTGGGTCTAGAACTTGATTTGCCTACATCCCAACTACTAAAACATCCGGAAAGATCAGCACTTAATAACCGTCTTTCGGTGGGAGACAAACTGCTATTGCATTCATCAGACTCATCGAAACCTCTACTGTTGGAATTACACCCCTCGTTAAGATAAACGGTCTCAGGGAAGGTATCAAAGATACCTCTCCAACCTTGCATCTGGGACAACTTACAGTCACAGGGAAGGTATCAAACCCCTGGTTAATATTGTGTTTAGGTGCAATGTAACTGTTACTCGTGATAGTAGTTTCGGTTTAGTTGTTATTGTATTTTTCATAACAACCATCAGCCTATTAGAGATGATTAAGATAACTAAAACACAAATAGACATAACTTGTTATCATTATCTGAGTTCTTTTTTTTTGTTGTTGTTATTGAAATAGGTGTAAACATGTTCAACTGAAGCAAATTGGAGCAAACATAGCCAATCCAACTTCATCTTTTGAGCCTTCTGATCAATGAAGCAGTTAAGGGAGATATCGAGGGTCTCTACTTGGATAAGATCCTAGAAGCTAGGTGTTTTATATATCTGATTTTGAGCAAAGCTGGTTTATGGTTTTTTTACTATTTAAAGAATGAAGATCATTATGCTGACTTCTCATTTCTCAATCAAGCGCCACCAACATAAAAAAGCAGAAAAAGATGCAAGAGAAGCTTAATAATATGGTTTGTGGTTTTAGGGAACTGTGTGCTCCACCATAGCCTCAAATGCAAAGACTGAGAACTAGCTCTTTGACATAGTTGATTGAAGGTGATATAAACTTATCTAGTATGTTCTCTTTCTACCACCTACTTCACCTAGTCATCATGTAGATAGAGAATTCCCGTTATATCATATATTCATATGTATGCCTTCTACATACCTTTACTTTCTAATGGTACATGTAATCACTTGGAAAGTCTTTGTAATTCACTATCCACATTTCTCCGACATATTTTAGATGATTCCATGATTACAACTCTTGAAACATTATCCTATATTGAGTAATCATTTTTTTAATGAAGGGTGATGTTTATACCGATCATATTATAAATGGGAAGTTCATTATTGTGTGATTACAATTTACACAATATTATAGATAATTTTCCCCCAGCAGAGAAAAGGGTATAGAAATTGGTATATTTCAAGTTCAAATCTTGATCTTGTAAATTCATTTTTGTAGGTATTTGTTTCTGATGTGATACGAGTCGATCCGATGGTCAGTGGGTGCAACACTTAGGGGCTGCTTACTAACTGCTGACCGGACTGACTCGGTCAGTAGTCAGAGCGTTTACCAAATCTCGAATCTGACCGAGAAACTGACTGAGATATGACCGAGCCAAATCCAAAATGATGCTTACCCAGTCATTACCCCAGTCAGATTCACGATTCCAGACCTGCCCTTTCCAAAGTGCGATTAGGGTTTTTCCCCGCTTCTCGTCGCTCTTTTGTCGTTGCTCCTGCTCCGCCGCTCCTCCCTTCGCACCGCTGAAAATGGTTAAGATAAAATCAGTAATCGAAAGTCCGTGAGGTTGAAGTTGGCATCGCCGAAAGTGGAAGCATGGAGAAGTAATTTCCACCGGATCTGTCATCACCTACAGCGAAATCTTGATAAAGACGATGGTGTAATGGCGGTGGATCTGTCGTCAGGATCTTGTTACCGGCGGCGGCGCAGGCCGCAATGTCGTGATCTTTGTGGTTAATGTGTTGGTGGTGAGTGGTGGTAGTGGGAATGTGGGTGGTGGAGGGATGGCGGCGCAGTGGCGGAGGTCTTGACGGAGAAGGAGAGATGAGAAGGGAAGGTGCAGAGATCTTTGGAGGAGGTCTGGTGTTTAGCGATTGAACTTTTCCTTAGGCGGCGTTTGGTTCGCAGAATGTTTTTGGATGGAATGGAATCTGTCAAAGGAATTTGACTTTGAAGGAATTGGAATGGAATGTTGTCAGGTTTGACCACGTGTTTGGTTGACAGAATTGGAATGGAATCTGTTAAATGAATTGAAATTTTTCTGTTTGGTTCACAGATTGTAGCTTTAGAATTGGAATGGAATTTTGGTAAATGACCAAAATACCCTTTTTGTTTATTTTAATTTTTTTCAACAAAAAATACTTTAATGAAATAGTCATTAAATAGTTTAATTTTTAACTAAAATTGCTTTGATTATTTTAGCACACGAATGATGATGGGAGAGAGGAAGGGAGAGAGAGAGAGATAGAGAGGAGAGAGAGAGGAGAGAGAGAGGAGAGAGAGAGAGAGAGAGAGAGGGAGAGGGAGGGAGAGAGAGAGGAGTGAGAGAAGAGAGAGGAAAGAGAGAGAAAGGGAGAGAGAAAGAGCAGAGAGAGAGGAGAGGAGAGAGAGGGAAAAAGAGTGAGGAGAGATAGGGAGAGAGGAGAGAGAGAGGGAGAGAGAGATGAGAGAGAGGGAGAGAGAGAGAGTTGGTGTCTGCTAATAATTTTGAACGGTAGTGGTGGCCAGTGGTGGTGGTTGCCGGTGACGGTGGTGGTCGGAGGTGGTGGTGGTCGATGTCGGTGGCCGGAGGTGGTGGTGGTGGCCGGTGTTGGTAGTCGGAGGTGATGGTGGCTGGTGGTGGTCGGTGGTGGTCAATGGTGGCCGGAGGTGGTGGTGGCGGTGGCCGAAGGTGGTCGATGGTGGCCGGAGGTGGTGGCCGGTGTTGGTAGCCGGAGGTGGTGGCCGGAGGTGGTGGTGGTGGTCGGAGGTGGTGGTGGTGGCCGATGTTGGTAGTCGGAGGTGGTGGTGGCTGGTGGTGGTCGGTGGTGGTCAATGGTGGCCGGAGGTGGTGGTGGTGGCCAGAGGTGGTCGATGGTGGCCGGAGGTGGTGGCCGGTGTTGGTAGCCGGAGGTGGTGGTCAATGATGGCCGGTGGCGGTGGTCGGAGGTGGTGGTGCATATTAGGATGAGGGGCAATTTTGTCCAAAAAAAATATGACATTCCATTCCAATGAAATACCACCTCCCCCCCCCCCCCCCACCCCCAACGAATGTTGAATTCCTTCATTTGTGGAATTCATTGGAATTCAACATTCCAATTTCTTAAAAAGAATGAACCAAATGATGTAATGGAATTTGTTCAACGGAATTCAACATTCCAATTCCATTAGATTCCATCAGAATCTGCGAACCAAACGCCCCCTTAGGGTTTTCTATTTTATCTATGTTGAATTTGACCATTTTTTTAAGGATAATAGTCTTTTTTTTTGGTAGTTTTAAAATTAATTAATTATTTAAAAAGCATAAATCCATCCATTAAACAATGGATAATAGAAATGATTATATATTTATATCTAATTTTAACATCTAATTGTAAAACGGCTATAATGGTCATTTTTTATTGGTAAGCACTTGCTAGAACAACACTTAGTAAACATTTTTATCTGGACAACACTTACCCGAGACAGCACTTACTGGGGACAACACTCTTACCCAGACAA
This sequence comes from Arctium minus, assembly GCA_954870635.1. NCBI lineage: Eukaryota > Viridiplantae > Streptophyta > Magnoliopsida > Asterales > Asteraceae > Arctium > Arctium minus. The sequence goes on along the minus strand of OX941080.1, from coordinate 34,398,342 downwards.
CACTTACTCGGTAAGAGTTGGTAAACAACCCCTTAGATATGCATTGGCTGCACAACAAACGAGTAATTGATTACATGTTTCATAACTACATCTCAGGTAAAATCAAACACTAATACATGTCACTGCTGAAGATGTATATGTGTTACACAAGTTGTAGTGTGAGGAGAACACCGTCATCTTCGTCATAAACAACTGTGAAATAGAGAGCCATTAAATGCATTTAGAACAGGCTTAACTATTTTTTTTGAAAAGCAGACTTAACTATTTTGTTTTTGTTTTTTATCAAGGAATTTTATTTTGCGCCAATGAAATTAATATTTCAGATTTACATTGTTATAAATCAATAGGTTTTATTTTTAATGCAATAACAATTATAGTAGAAACTGGTGACTAATTTTTTTTCTTCACATTTTATAGTTAGTAACCACTTTTTTTGTCACTAACAACTATTAACGCTAGTGACCACATATTTGGTCACTAATGGATGCTAACGGACTTTAACAGAGTCATTATCTTGAACTCAATTAGTGACCTATTTTGTGGTGGTCACTAACTTGGTCACTAATTTAATCAAGTTAGTGATGACTTTCACCGTTTAGTGACGATATTCAATGACCAAATTAGTGACGGGCCTTTAGTGACGAAAAGTGATCACCCAAATTTTGGTCACTAAAATGCATCAGTGACCAATTTTATGTTGTTAGTGACCACTTTTTTTTCTTATAGTGTATATTTACGCTTGTGGATCGGTATGAATCATTAGACCAAAATATACAATATTTAGATCTCGTTATTCCGCATTGTTGTATTGGGTCAGTTGCACGTGATTTATTGTTATCACTTTTGGGACCGTAAATCACTTGAAATATGATCTTGTAGCTGCCACCGACCCTTACATCTATTACTAACATTATATGCGGTAACATGCAAAGTTTCACCCCACAAGTGTTTATGCAAGTTTCCATTGACCAACATTACATTAACCATATCTTGCAAAATTTCATTCTACCTTTCAGCAACACCATTTTGTTAAGGTGTATATGATGTTGTCCTTTGATGAAAAAAACATGTGATTCTCAAAAGAAAGAAAATTCCGTACGAAAAATACTCACCACCTCTATCGTTGATTAATATATTGATCTATTTATCCTTTTGATTTTCAACTTCGGCTTTATATATCTTGAATGATTCAAATGTCTGATCTTTAGATTTTTAATAAATAAGCATAAGATATTTTGAACAATTATCTGTGAATGTTTTGAAATATCTATTACGACATCTAGTCAAATGTCCATTCAGTTTACAAATATACGGATGAATAAAATCTAGCAACTCCATGTGCCTATCAACTCTATCAGTAATTTCCATTGCATGTCGGTAAGTGTCGTCGGTAAACCGTGGATGGGTTATCGAAATACTACGGATTTCAAATTAATTTAACAAGTATATGGAATTTAGTTAACGATGGTCTATTGACGGTTATATCCATTAATGAAGGTATAATATTCATTAATTGGAATTCAGAAATGCCGTCGTTTTCTTTTTCTTGCCAACCATTTTTTAACGACGGATTTTTTCCATCTAAAACTATCAGGTACAATCATAACAATAGTTGTGTCTGTCTCTCTCTATTGTTTTGTAGTGTGTGTTCTTTATTGCAGAACGATATTGAAAATGTCATGATCAGGATATTTGCATCTATTTTAAAGTTGCTTTCATTTGTTAGGTGATGTTTGATTTGTGAATTTTTTTTGAAAAAAAAAGTAATATTTGTTAAAATAATTCAAAATACGAGGAATTTGAAATGAATCTAATTCTGGTTTAACCAGGTAAAAGTTGATAAGAAATGAAATGAAATTTAATTCCATTTCTTTAAACTCTGCACTATTAGAATATGTAGGTAAAGGTTGTATTGGAAATCCATCGTTAAAAAGGTCCATCCATTGCAACTCTATTGAAACATGATGTTATTTACTATTTAGTACCATATTTTCAGATGGAAACTTTTTTGTTTTGTCACAGCGAGATAGGGGTTCAGTAAACACTCTCATCAGGAAATGGCACATCTAGAAAGACCATTCTCAGAGAGCGAAATCAAATTGGTTGTATAGAATTGTGGGAATCTTAAATCTCCTGAACTTCACTCTAGAATTCTTCAAGAAATCTGGAGAATAGTCGGCAACGATGTGGTTATGGTGGTTAAACATTTGAGATGTTTGATTATATTCCCTGTAATACCCCAAAGTGTTCAGACCCCCTCTCGATGAGTGAATTGAGACCTATCAGTATCATTAGCTCATTTTATAAAATCTTGTCAAAGGTGTTGGTGAATAGAATAAAAGAGTGTATTTGATCGATCATTAATAACACTCAATCAACATTTATTAAAGTGCGTCAAATCTTTGAAGGCCCTTTAATTATGAATGAAATAGTCAACTAGGGGAAAATGAAGAAAATGAAGCATATGTTCTTTAAAGTTGATATTGAGAAGGTGTATGTGTTGAAAAAATTAAATCAGATAAGCTTTATTGGTGTTGTGCAACTCACCAAGCACAATGTACAAGTGTTTAAAGCATAGATATGTGGATTAATATGAACCACATATTTTGGAAGACTTGAAAGGAGACTTGTATGCATGGGAAATGAAAGGAAGTACCATTGGAAATATGCATGGAAGAAACTACAAGCAACCTCTATTTATCACATGTCTTTCTCCATTGATCTATATATATTGATGCATGCATGCCATCAATAAACACCCCAAAAATCCATCACTAAGAAGAAGGCTTACTTCTCTTTATTCTTCCTTTTTCCCTTTGCCACACACACACACACACACACACACAGATATATATATATATATATATATATATATATATATATATATATATATATCGTTGATATATATATATATATAGACTTAAGTTCGCGTGAGAACAATCAGTTTCCGTGAGACCGGTGAGACCAAGCTTTAAAGTATGAAACTTCACACCAAAAAACTGTGAATGTAAAAAAAATCGAACTTTTCATAGGGAAAACACCATAAATGTTACGTTCACGGTGTTTTTCGCTGTGAATGTTCGTTTTTTTTTACCTTCACAGCGTCTTCACTGTGAAGGTTCGGATATACCTTCACAGTCTTTTATCTGTGAAGGTTTGATTTTTTTTAACTTGGTTTAGGTTTTTTTACCTTCATAATGTGATTACATTATGAAGGTTCGAATGTTTTTTACCTTCATAGTGTTTCTGTGTGAAGTTTCATGTTTTAAGGCTTGGTCTCACGCGGTCTCACGGAAACAACTTGGTCTCACGTGAACCTGAGCCTATATATATATATATATATATATATATATCTTGTTTAATTTGGAGGAACATTTGGGTAGATGATTTGTTGATCCAAGGATCTCGTAAACACGTTGTAATTTCTCCCGGTTGGTAATATAAAGATCTCTCTCTCCCTGTGGATGTACACTATCACACTGATAGTGGAACCACGTTAAATCTTGATGTCTCGTTTTATTTGTTGTTTCGTTATATTTTATCGTATATTCGATAACTGTTATATTTACGTTTGTGGATCGGTATGGATCAATAGACCAAAATATACAATATTTAGATCTCGTTATTCCGCATTTGTTGTAACGGGTCAGTTGCACGTGATTTATTGTTATCACTTTTTGGGACCGTAAATCACTTGAAATACGATTTTGTAACTGCCACCGCCCCTTACAATTGGTATCAGAGCATCTAGATCTAAATTTGACTTATATTGTATATTTTTAGTCGCACGATAAGTGCTCGTTAAAAATGTTTGTTGATTCAGGAAATCCAATCGCCGGTTTCGTTTCCAACTCGGACCCAAATGTTTATCAAAAAGTGCTTTTAAATTATCGGGGGCCGGGATTAAAATAGAAAAATGGAACGGGGAGGGTGATTTTGGTAAATGGCAGTTTACTACAGCAGCTAGAAACACTTAGGAAAAACGATGTTCACCCCGTAGTCTTTGCTCCGGAAGAAATAGATCCGGATATGTCCACCTTAGAAGCTAAGGAAATGGAGGCTTGGGCCTTCAATACCTTACAAATGTCTATGGGTCCAAATGTAATTTCTGAAATCGTTTCTGAAAAGACAGTCGCAGGGATTTGGAAAAGACTTTAGAATCTTTATCTCAAGAAAACTTTGACTAACCGACTGTTATTGATGAGGTCGTGTCTATTCTTCAAAATGAAGGAAGGCACTACCATTCAGGCCCACATGACTGAATTCGAAGACATCACAATGAAGTTGAAGGCAACAGATTCTATTCTTGCTACAGATAATGAGGCACTCGCTTTGATTCTGTTGTATTCACTTCCCGAAAAATATTCCTAGTTCACTAACAGTTTTATTTATGGAAAAGATTCCATATCTTTGTCTGACGTGAAAGGAAGGATGATCTATGAAGAACAGAGAATTCAGATGAAAATCGGTAACAGTTCGCGGGAGAATAACCACAACAGTCATGGTCTATTTGCCGAAAGAGACCAAGACGATCAACTCAGGGGAAGAACTTGTGGCCGCTCCCAATCTTGTAAACCTGGTCATCGCGGGAAATCTAAGAGACGTGGCAATTGTAATTATTGTCACAAACCAGGTCATTGGGTCAGAGATTTTCCAAATTTGAAAAACAAGGACAAGAACAAAGCAGAATCTTCAGCAGTTGCAACCGAACAAGATATAGGCTTCTCAGCAACGGTTACTGCACCGCAAGGCGACGGGCGTTAGGTGTTGGATACCGGAGCTTCGTGCCATATGACACCATTTCGGGTCTATTTCACTACTTTCGAGGAGTTCGAAGGTAACCATATTTATATGGGAAACAGTACATCGTGTGTCACTCGGGGCATCAGTTCGGTCAGAATCAAAATGTTTGACGGTACTATTCGAACTTTATCAAATGTTAAATTTGTATCGTCTATGACTCGTTCTTTGATTTCTGTTGGACAACTATCCAGAGGGAACTTTATTGTGATGAAGGGTGAGCAGGCAGAAAATAACCTGTTTCATCTGCTAGGCAAAACAGTCAGTTCTGATGCGTGTGTCGCAGATAGTTCGAGAAACTTAGATGCTACCCGTCTTTGGCATCTTAGATTGGGGCACACTTTAGAGAAGAATTTGGAGATTTTGTGCAAGCGGAAACTCATTGCAGTTGACACGCCTACGAGTCTGGACTTTTGTTCAGAATGTGTCTCGGGTAAACAGATGCGTGTTTCTTTTGGTGTTGGAAAATACAACACCAAAGGGATCCTCGATTACATTCATACAGACGTCTGGGGACCATCTTCAACACAATCTCTCAGTGGAGGTAAGTACTATATTACTTTTATTGATGATTTCTTGCACAAACTTTGGGTGTATGTGATTAAGTTAAAGTCAGATGTTTTTGAAATATTCAAAACTTGGTTGTTAGAGCATAAATATGTTGGATTCAAGATCATTAAGATTGAAGACAAAAGATCAAGAAGTCAAAGCTGGAAAGTCAACTTTCATCAAAGTCAAAGTCTTTTGTAATAAAAGTCAAAGTCAATGTAATTGTAATTTTGTTTCTTTGTAATTGTCAAGGGTATAAATACCTTTGTTGTTTTTGTAATCAGATGTACACAAATCAGAGAAGAGGAGATTAGAATATCATTCTAGTGAAAGAGTTTAGAGAGAGAAAGCATATGAGATTGTAAAATGTGAGATATATGATTGAAATCAATGAATGTGATTTAGATTCTCATCTTGATTGTGTTTGTGTAGCAATTAGAACTTGAAATTGGGATTAACAATTGGTATCAGAGCAGATCCAAATCGAAAAATCAAGAAAATACGAAAGTTCTTCTGTGTTCTTGAGAGAAAAATCAAATCTGAGTTTTAGTGCGTTTTTGGAGTTGTAATCGATTAGATTTTGTTCAGATAGCATAATCAATCGAGTCTGTATAGGTGATTTCAAGAAATGCACTGTATTTGATTGTTAATTTTGATTTTAGTTGAGTTTGAAGTTCACGAGTCCTGTGCACTGTAATTGAGTCGATTTATATATTTTTGTGTATTTGATCGAAATTAGTTGTTAAGTTTGTATTCTAGTTGTTTAGACGAGTGAATTGTCAAAGTTTAGTGTTGAAATTCTAGCTTTAAATGAGTTTTTGGTGTGATTTTGATCGATTTTAGAGGTTTGCGCGTGTTCATCAAGATTTGCGTTTCATTCATCGAGGTTTGCGTTTCATTCATCAAAGGTTTGCACGTGTTTGTCAAGGTTTGCGAAAGTTGAGTTTGCGTCTGTAACTACAATCGCGAAGTTGGGTTTGCGTCTGTAACTACAATCGCAAAGTCAAGGTTTGCGTTTGCCTCTTGAAACGCAAAGTCAAGGTTTGCGTTTGCCTCTTGAACCGCAAAGTCAAGGTTTGCGTTTGCCTCTTGAAACGCAAAGTCAAGGTTTGCGTTTGCCTCTTGAACCGCAAAGTCAAGGTTTGCGTTTCCCTCTTGAACCGCAAAGTAAGGGTTCGCGCTTCCCTCTTGAACCGCAAAGTAAGGGTTTGCGCTTCCCACTTGAAGCGCAAAGTGTGGAGGACTTAGACAAATTTATCAAAACTATAATATGTCTGTGCTAAGTCTGCGAAGGGGGACATATTTCTGATTGTGATCAAAATATCTGAATTTTTATTTCAAGTTTTTCTGTATTTCTTGAGATTTCATATTTTGGACTAACGATCATTTTTGTCAAGTTCTTTTTGTTAACAGATATTCAAGATGGGATATTTTTCTGATGATGATGAAAAGAAGATTGAAAAGCTCAAATTAGAGAACAAAAATCTTGCTTCCTCAGTTGACTACTACTCAAAGAGATACAATGATGAAAGGAAGATACTGAGAGAAGAAGTTAGTGCTTTAAAGACTATTAACGAAGATCTTCTGAAACAGACTTCTGGGCTGAATGATGAGAAAATACTGAGTCTGGAAACTGAGAATACTGAGCTGAAAAATAAAATCTTTGACTTGGAATATCAGATTATCCAAATCCAGCAGCAAGCATCTGTTGAAAGCTATGAGGAGACGATTGAGAGTCTGGAAGATGCTAATGTTGAACTTCGAAAGAAAATATCTGATTTGGAACAAAATATGGTCAAAGATAAAGATATTTTTGAGAGTGACAAGAAAGAATTTACAAATAAATTATCTGAGTTTTCCAGAAAATGTGCTGACGAGAAGAAGATAGTTGAGCTGAAATGTTTAAAGCTTTCTCAACAAGTTTCTGATTTTGAGAAAGTGATCATTATTGAAAGAGATAAGTTTGCAAAGGATAAAAAGGAGATTGAGCAAAAGAATGTTGGATTATTTAAGGAGATATCAGATGGAAGAAAGGATGTTGAGAAGGGTTTTGAAGATGAAAGAAGTATTTTTGAGGAAGAAATCAAGAAGCTTACTAAGAAGTTATCTGAACTGTCTGAGAGTGCACTGAAAGAGCAGATAACGAGGTCTGAATTCAAGAAGAAGATTGACCTACTCATTGAAGAAAGAGACAGTTTATCTTTAAAGATAAAAGATCTTGAAAAGATTGTTTCAAAGGTGGTGGTGACTGAGCATACGACTCCAAAGTCCAAAATCCACTCACCTAGAAATAGTTCAGTTGGTTCTTTCAAGACAGCTGCAAGCTCAAATCAGAAAACTGTTTCTTCAAAAAGGTTAGTTAATTCATTTGATCAGATTCGTACAACTAACATTTTCTATGATTGGAAAATAGATGGTTCAGGTACACATAGAAGGAGAAGAAAAAGATATGAAAAAGAGAAGCTGGTTTGGAAGATAAAACCAGTTGAAGATGAGAAGAATGATGAGAAGAAGGAAGAAAAGAAAGGAAAGAAGGAAGAGAAGAAAAGTTACAAATCATTTGTATCTGTCTCAAATGCAAAGAAGAACAAAGTGCTGAAAGGTAAACTTGATCTTGTTTACTCGAGAAATCAAATGATCAGGATATCTAAAAAGAGGTATTGTTCTTATTGTCATACATATGATTTTGTTCATAAAGCAAGTGATCATTACTAGTATGGTTCTTATTCAGTTACTCCCATTCGAACTGCAACTAACACACATGGACCCAAATACCAGTGGGTACCAAAGCCGAAAACTGATTCTATGTTGCAGGCACCACAAGTCAAGGGGGAGTAAAAGAACCAAGGCTTCTAAGTAAATCATCTTAGGACCCGTACTTAAAAGGATTATGACTTCTAAACACAACAGTTTAGAACTCGTACTTCAGTGATCAAAAGATGTGATACTCCCGGGCGGATATGAAGATGTACTCCGATACTCAAACGAGGATATCAATCTTCAAGGGGGAGTACATATTTTTCTGAAATTTTTGCATCCGATAGATATGACGAACTACATTCCAAAAGGAGTTGTAGATCTCTATCATGTGCTTTATAACTGACATAGTTTAGATGCATAATTTCAGGGGGAGTAAAAGGATTATGACTTCTGATTACTCAGATCAGAACTCGTACCATTAATCGTTTTACTGCTTTATGTCTTTTACATTTGAATAAATTTTGTGAATAAATTTGCTTTGACTAGACTTTGAGACTTATGCAGGATGAGAGAGGATGACACGATCATATCATTTTTGACTTCAGCTGACTTTATGAGTATTAAGATTGAGCGAAAAGGTAAATTTTTTATCTTAATCTCAAATGTATCTGAAAGAAGGACAACTTTCAGATATAGAAAACATGTTCGTAAATGTTCAAACCACTTCTCGAATTTTAAACAGATTTTATAATTTGGAAGTGTGTTTTTAAATGTTTTCATTTTATTTTTGTGCTTAATTGATAAATAAACCGTGTGTTTCCAAAGATAAATACTTGCGTATTATCTTTTCTACATACTTTCAAGTATTCACACACATCGGTTTAATTTTTGATCAAATTGTTCTTACCATGTCTCTAAATTGAAACAATTTTTTTTTTCGATGGTAAGACACCCCGCTTGTACTTCAAAGAATTTTGAGCGATATTTCATTTCGAAATGTCATTTCAAGAATGTCTATATTTTGTTTCGTATGGACAATATCCGTTATTCTTGACCATAAGCCTTGATTATTATATCATTCATTTCTGATCATTTTCATACAATGTCAGATTTTCAAACAAGTCTCTTGCATTCATGTTCATTCATTCAATTAACTTGTTTGAAATATCTTCAATGTTTTTAAATGCTCATACCTTCATGATTATATTTTATGAGCTTACATTCATCTGACATTTGTATTTGAGCTTTAACTGATAAAGCTAAATCATTTTGAGCAACATTATGCTTTCATAGGATTACATGGGTTCTTTGTGCTAGGACTTAAATGAACTTCTATGAAATCACGTTAACCAATGATTTCTACCCAATAAGTTAATCCATAGAGATTGAGTGTGAGGAGTCTAAAAGAAATGAGTGTGGGTGTGATGAGGTAAAATGGAAAAGAGAGTTTGGTTAGTAGTGAGCTTAATGATTAAAAGAAAGAGGGTGTGAGATCAGAGTAAAAGAATATCAAACTCTGCACTAACTACTTTCTGAGTCGGGCAGCCACATTACTAGCGTTTCACAACTCTTTGGTGAACGTTATTGAAACAGGCAAATAGCCCATGCCAACTCTTGTTAAAATCCCACCAACCACTCATTTTCTTCTCAAAAAGAAAATGTTTCATATTTTCTGGGGACGCAGCACATAATCTATTTGATTTTCATTTGGCAAATCTGGATATTGAAAAAGAAGGAAGTCTGACCCACCTTCGCACTTCAATCATGCACATTGAGTCTGTGTTTATCTACTGTTGTCTCAGTGGTTTACACAACTTTGAGCCTTACTTAAAAGCAATCATCAAGTGCTTAATTCTTTCTACACATGCACGAACACACAAGGAATTCGTTTCTTTGTCATAACATTCATAGAAATTGCCTTTGTGGTATTTCGATGATTGGATGGAAGCCCTGGGGGAGTGAACATCAAAAAGCTCCTTTATATTGTGTATTAGTTACACATAGTGACTTCGTGTTACTGACAGGCATTTTAACTAATTCATTTGTTGATTCAGGAGTTACATGTTCTTATTTTGTCTGGATTTGCAAAGATCTAGATGAATACTTGGTTATGGATCACAGAATCAGAGGCTCAGTTTGACAGATCAGAATGGTCAACGACATTTCTTGGGAGAAAAGTTTTGATGATATAGATGCTCAAATCATCAAAAAGGGGGAGATGATATCAAGAAATGTTAAAGTTTTAAAGTTTGGAAGAGATGATATCAAGAAGTGATAAAGTTTTGAGAGATGATTTTCAGAAATATCCAAGTCAGAAAAGTTCAAAGTTAAGATTTGAAGATTTGAAGAAATTTTATTTGAAGATTATTTGCTAAAGCAATTCGAGATGATTCTGAAGATAATTTCTTTCCAAAGTCTGAAAGTTTGTTGTGAAAGTTTTGGGGAGATTGTTCATTGTTTGAAGATATTTTTGGAAAGAATACAGTCAAAGAAAAAGAGAAGATTGTACTGACAGAGCTTAAAGTGAAGACTGAATTGCTAGATCTTTCAACAGTGATCTTGATCCAAAGGGGGAGATTGTTAGAGCATAAATATGTTGGATTCAAGATCATTAAGATTGAAGACAAAAGATCAAGAAGTCAAAGTTGGAAAGTCAACTTTCATCAAAGTCAAAGTCTTTTGTAATAAAAGTCAAAGTCAATGTAATTGTAATTTTGTTTCTTTGTAATTGTCAAGGGTATAAATACCTTTGTTGTTTTTGTAATCAGATGTACACAAATCAGAGAAGAGGAGATTAGAATATCATTCTAGTGAAAGAGTTTAGAGAGAGAAAGCATATGAGATTGTAAAATGTGAGATATATGATTGAAATCAATGAATGTGATTTAGATTCTCATCTTGATTGTGTTTGTGTAGCAATTAGAACTTGAAATTGGGATTAACATTGGTTAGCAGTAGTTGAAGTCGAGACTGGAAGAAAATTAAAGGTGCTTAGATCTGACAATGGTGGTGAATACACTAGTGGTAACTTTAAAGACTTTTGTTCACGTAGAGGTATCCACCGACACTACACCACACCTAGCGATCCGCAATCAAACGGAGTTGTTGAGCGGATGAATAGGACCTTGTTAGAAAAAGTCCGATGTATGTTAGTTACATCTGTTTTCCCTAAAATGTTTTGGGCTGAAGCACTTCACACTGTTGTACACATTGTGAATCGGTTACCGTGTTCATCCATTGGGGGGAAAATTCCGGAAGAAATTTGGAGGGTTAAGGGTTGTATCTGTTTGAAATACATATGTGTATTTGGATGTCCTATGTATATTCATGTGACAGGTCCGGACAAGTTGGATCCCAAAGCCACCAAGGGATTCCTACTCGGCTATACAGATGGAATCAAGGGTTACCGAATCTGGAACCCGGTCACCCAAAAGGTGATTCACTCTCGACATGTGACCTTCGATGAGTCGATTATGTTCAAGTCTAATCATAATCGACAGCCCGCTCCAGAACAGGAAATTATCTCTTATGTTTCTCCAACAGCCGATGGAGATAAGATAATTGTCAGTCCTATTGTACCCAGCTCATCTGCTCGTGGTTTTACTTTGGGATCAGAATCTGAAGAAGATGTTAGTCCACCAGATACATCTACTTCTGATCCAGTTAGTTCAGTTCAAAAAGATGTTCATAATGATGGTGGAGGTCAAGGCGATACAATTCCAGTATCGGTACCTGCGAGGCAGAGCCAGAGAACTATCCGTCCTCCTAATAGTTATGGTGATTGGGATTTTGCAAATATGAGTTTTACTGACCAGCTAGAGTATGCCTTGCATGTTGTACAGGATGAGTCGTTTGACTATTTAGAGGCTCTAGCTTCGAGCCACTGTGATAAGTGGTTAGGAGCTATACATGAGGAAATGGAAGCTCTATCTAAAAATAACACTTGGGAGCTTTGTCCATTACCGAAAGGAAATCGTGCAATTGGTTGCAAATGGGTCTATAAAGTTTAAGACGATAAGCATTATAAAGCTCGCCTGGTTGCAAAAGGCTTTGCACAGCGGAAGGGTATCAAGTATGACAATATCTTCGGACCTGTGGTTCGACACACATCTATTCGGGTCCTTCTGGCTCTTGTGGCAATTCTCGATCTGGCGCTCGAACAATTAGATGTGAAAACAGCTTTTCTACACGGAGATCTTGAAGAAACCATCTACATGAAGCAACCAGAAGGTTTCATCTCCGACAACAAACCTGATTGGGTCTGTAAATTGAAAAAGTCCCTGTATGGACTTAAACAGTCCCCTCGACAGTGGTACAAGAAGTTTGATTTATTTATGCTCTCGTTGGGTTTTGAGCGTAGTGAGAAAGACGTTTGTGTCTATCATAGATCAAGCGGTGGCATTTCTATTTATATGCTTCTTTATGTTGATGACATGATGATAGCTTGCAGGGATCGTTCTGAAATCAACCGTTTGAAAGATAGGTTGAAATCAGATTTTGAAATGAAAGATCTCTGTGAAGCTCGTGTTATTCTCGGCATGGAAATTGTTCGGGACAGAAAGTCGCGTACTCTCACGTTAACAAAGAAGGGATATATTCAGAAGATTCTGAAGCGGTTTAATCTTGATTGAGCAAAGTCGGTGTCTACGCCACTTCCAAGACACATCAAGATTACAAGAGACGATTGTCCGGTAGACGATATTGGAAAGGCTGAGATGGCAAAGATTCCGTATGCCAGTACAGTCGGGAGTCTCATGTATGTTTTGGTATGCACTCGTCCCGATCTTGCACATTCCGTTGGATTGATTAGTCGGTTTCTATAGAACCCGGGTAAGTCACATTGGAATGCAGTGAAAACTGTATTTCGTTACTTAAAAGGTACGGAAACTCACGACCTCATTTATGGTATGCAAAACAACTGTGATATTCTTGGTTACTGTGATTCAGATTACGTAGGTGATCATGTTAGTTGGAAATCCACCTCTGGTTATGTTTTAACATTAGATGGAACAATTGTCAGTTGGAGATCTCGATTACAGTCTGTTATTGCATTATCAACTACCGAAGTTGAACTTATTGCAGCGGTCGAGTCTGCTAAATAAGTAGTTCATTTACAGGAACTCTTAATTGGTTTGATCCTGAAACAGACTATTGTCCGTATTAATTGTGATAGCCAGAGTGTTATTCACTTGGCAACAAACTTAGCGTTCAGCTCTCGAATGAAGCACATTAATGTGCGTGATGCATTTCTGGTAGCTTTACACGACGCAAAGGTTGTGTACTTGAAGAAAATATTATCTGAAGATAATGTTGTCGATATGTTCACCAAGTCGTTACCGCCAGCCGCGTTCGAGCATTGCTCGAATTTGATCCAACTCATATTGTGTTAGTGTTGTTTGGCACCTTGTGGGAGAGATGAGAATATTGCTACAGATGACATAGCGACATCTTTGGGGAGTTATTACTTGGTACGTGTTTTTAGGTTGCTTAACTCGTTCGTTTATTGAGATTTCTCACTTGAGGATTTTTGCTTTTGTTTTTTATGGGTGATGGCCGAGTCGAAGCTCGTCATGATCAAAATGCATTCTGTTACCTCGTGTCAATCTCTATCAGCTATTTGTCCGTATTCGGGAGATTGGTTCATGCTTTGGTTTCGTCAGGTGATTTGCACATCATGGTGGAGTGTTTAAAAACTTAAATCAGATAAGTTTTATTGGTGTTGTGCAACTCACCGAGCACAATGTACAAGTGTTTAAAGCATAGATATGTGGATTAATATGAACCACATATTTTGGAAGACTTGAAAGGAGACTTGTATGCATGGGAAATGAAAGGAAGTACCATTGAAAATATGCATTGAAGAAACTACAAGCAACCTTTATTTATCACATGTCTTTCTCCATTGATCTATATATATTGATTCATGCATGCCATCAATAAACACCCCAAAAATTCATCAGTAAGAAGAAGAAGGTTTACTTCTCTTTATTCTTCCTTGTTCCCTTTGCCACACACACACACACACACACACACACACACATATATATATCGTTGATTTATATATATATATTTATTTATTTATATATCTTGTTTAATTTGGAGGAACATATGGGTAGCTGATTTGTTGATCTAAGGATCTCGTAAACACGTTGTAATTTCTCCCGGTTGGTAATATAAAGATCTCTCTCCCTGTGGATGTACACTATCACACTGATAGTGGAACCACGTTAAATCTTGTTGTCTCGTTTTATTTGTTGTTTCGTTATATTTTATCGTATATTCGATAACTGTTATATTTACGTTTGTGGATCAGTATGAATCAATAGGCCAAAATATACAATATTTAGATCTCGTGATTCCGCATTTTTTGTAACGGGACAATTGCACGTGATTTATTGTTATCACTTTTTGGGACCGTAAATCACTTGAAACACGATTTTGTAACTGCCACCAACCCTTACAGTATGACTCAGTCAAATGGAGCTATTTGGACAAAACTATGGAAAACGTGTGATTCGACTTTAAGTGGAGAAGATGGAATGGGGCTTGTCTGCATTCATCATCCATTTCTATTCTAGTCAACGGTTCTCCAACCTGGGAGTTCACTCCACAATGCGGCCTTAGACAAGGAGATCCCATCGCTCCTTTTCTGTTTACTCTCGCGATGGAAGGTCTTAACATGATGATGAAATTGGCGGTGGATAATGTGTTCTTCAAAGGTATTAAGGTTGGGGACTTGGGTACTCAAATATCCCATCCTTTTTATGTAGATGATACTATATTTATGGGGGTGTGGTTCTTAAATAATTGTCTTGCTATCTCGAGAATTATTCGGTGCTTCTCTCTTACTTCGGGTCTCCGGATGAACCATCTCAAAAGCTTTATTTATGGCATAAGGGTGGGACGTAAGGAGGTGGAGATGGCAGCTAAGTATGTGAACTGCAAAGCAGCCTTACTTGGGAATACCTATTGGAGAAAATATGGCTAAAACTAACAGCTGGCGAGTGATTGCTAAAAAATATTGAAAAAAAAATAAACGTCCTGGAATGCAAAGACTATTTCAAGAGGTGGGACACTCACACTTATCAAATCTGTGTTGGGAAGCCTCGGCCTTTATTTCTTTTCTTTATTTAAAGTCCCTAATAAAGGGTGTTGTAGATCTTAGAAAGTGCTCGTAGGATTTCTTTCGGGGAGGAGCCATCAAAGACAATCCCATTATGTGGATTAGATGGGATAAAGTGACGGCGGGCAAAAATAACGGGGGCCTTGGTGTTGGTAGTCTCTATGCCTCTAATCGGTCGCTTTTGGCGAAATGGATACGGAGATTTCATTTGGAATAGAACGCTTTGTGGCCTAAAGTGATTATGGACATTCATGGGAAAGAGGGGCTCCTAACGAATGATTCGTTTAAAATGACACATGCTTGTACTTTGGAAATCGATTATCACAACATCTAATGATTTAAAAAAAACTTAATATTGATATTTGTGCAGAATTACAAAAAAAGACAGTTTTTTTTGGCAGGACATATGGTGTGATGGTGTATAGTTCATTGTTAGATTCCCTAGATTATTTGCCATTAAAACCTACAAAGATAGATAAATTGGTGGCGGATGTGATCAAGCCTGGTGCGTGCTACTGAAACCGGCAAAGACGAATTTGGGATGACAGAGAGAGAACTTAACTGGAAATTCTTCTTGGAGTTGTTGAAAATGTGGTTCTTGCTGAAAAAGGCGACCGATAGGTGTGGAAGGACTCCACTTATGGCAAATTTCATACGATGTATATTAGAGTTTTAATTGATAATAAAACTCTTTATAATAACACAAACGAAATCTGATGGAGTACATAAATGGATCTCTACCAAGGTGAACGTTCTCTGTTGGAAAATAAGTTTAAGAAAAATTCTAACGCGCTCAAACCTCAATAACCTGGGGGTTGATATGGAACCGATTAATTGCCATGTTGTGATGAAGACATCGAGACTATGGATCATTTGTTTTTACAATGTGTGGCAGCTAAAGAGACTTGGTCAATAGTTGCAAGGTAGTGGAGTGTGTATACATCTGCGGCACTCTGGAAGACATTTTCAAGCTGGGTTGCTCGTATATAAAGGCAACTAAAACTGCAAAATTAGTGCTTGATTATTGTGTTGACAACTGAGTTTTTTTGGGTCCTACGGGGTTTCTGAAATAGATTGATGTTTGATGTAAATAAATCTCGCAAAGACTGTATTTTTTATTCGATAACTATTGTTCCAGATTCAAGTTCCAAATCATGATATCAAGATCAAGATTGAGAAATTCATGTCATATTATTGAATTGTAGAGAGAGAACTTTTACAATGAGTGAACACTTTTTACGCAAACATTGATCTCACAAGATTTCTAGATGCATTTTGAAATGAAACCAACTCAAGCTATTTATAACTAGGAAGTCAACACTTTGACTTCACAAGGCATTTACAAGATTTTACAAATTTAGTCCTAAACCTTGAATACAACTCATTTTGGTCCTAACAATAACCCTTAATTCCTTCAGTTGGTTATTGAACCAAATGGGGAAATGTAGCATTGATTGGGGAGATTGGCTTAAAAATCCTTTGAATGCCCTCCCTTAGGTGGTAGCTAGTATTGGTGTTCCTGGTTTGTTCTTTTGAATAACCCTTTAGAGCATTCACAATGTGCTCGTTGGGAGGTTGTTCGTGAGGTTTTTGGGAGGTTTTTCAAAAAGCAAAAACCTTCTTTTGAGGTTTTTCACATAGTGGAGAGGTTTTTCAATTGAGATTTTTCGTGAGGTTTTTCGTCATAGCTCGTAACTGCATGACCTGCTTTTTCGTATTTAATCAGTTTTAACTTTATAGATTTTTATAAAAGTTTCGTATTTAATCAGTTTTATTTATTAACCAGTTTTATTTATTAATATATTTAAAGTAATCTTATTTAAATATAATTATTAAATAAATAATATAAATAAATACATAATGAAAGTAATTATATTTTATATTTTTAAAATAATATCTCAAATTTGATATATTTATACAATTCTAACAGATTTCTTAATGACCCAATTTTTATTTTCGGTTATACATACTTTTAAATTTAAATAAATATGTATTTGTATTAATTTTAATGAATTTATTTTATAAATAAGAATAAAAATGATATAAAGTTAAAATAGTGGGACCTGAATAGTTTAAAAAAATAATGAAAAAGCTTGGGTGAGGTTTTTCACATGGTGGAGGTTTTTAAGTTGTTGATGTGTCAATAATTTGTAAGAAAAAAGCTATGAAAAAGTTCGATGAAAAACACGTACACTGTGGATGCTCTTAGGTTGTGTTGTACTTTCCGACTAGCTTTTTTTTCTAGGTTGCACTTTTTCTTATTTTTTATAATACCGGTCGTTCAATTTTTCCTTTTACTATTTAAAAGAATATATACAATTAAGAGTAAATTGCAAATTTAGTCCTTGTGGTTATATGAAAATTTGGCGTGTCCCTCAAACAAAATAATTACAAGCATGATCATTATGGTTTTAATTTTGTTTAGGTGTGTTAACTTAGCTATGTTAAGTCAAGGGTGTTTTTAGTCATTTTACATTTTCTTTAGAAAAATATATGATTATTATTCTGTATATATTATATGAATATACATACACACAGAGAGCCACAAATTTCCACGGTCTGCCCAAGAACTCCCCGATCTCCATTTCCGACGACGATAAACTCTTCCCCCTCATCCATCTCTGCTGGTACCCTATATATCTCGTTCACGGTTCTTCTTTCCCATCTTTGTGCATGCATTATATAAATGTATTATATATTTAAGATTTTATAATACATATAATTTTTTTAAAGAAAATGTAAAATGACAAAAAAAACCCTTGACATTAGACCTGACAAAAAACTGACACGACACGCTAACCCGACACGAACTCGACACAAAATAAACGAGTTTGGGTAATACATTTCAACCCATTTAAGTAAACGGGTTGACACGACACGACACGAAAATTAAACAGGTTAGGTCATGGTCAAAAATTTCAACTCGAAAATGACCCGAATAACCCGTTTATATATATATATATATATATATATGTATGTATGTATATATGGGTTGCTCAAAAACCCGATCAACCCAACCCAACCCAACGTGAAATAACTCAAACCGAAGCAACCCGATGTCTAATCGAGTTGTAAAATCTTCAAACCGTACGTATTGGGTTGATATCAGGTTACTTTTATTTGAACCCAACCCAACCCGATGAACCCGATCCTTTTATTTTGTGGATTTAATATGATTATTAAGTCTCTATTAATATGTAAATTAGACAATTACACTATTGCGTACCCCTCTTCATTTACATATATTTTCAATTTATTATTCATCTCTATATAACTATTTTGTATATATGTTTAATAAATGTAAACACACACATACACATACATACACACACACATATATATATATATATATATATATATGTGTGTGTGTGTGTGTGTGTGCAAACTAAAAAATTAACTAAATGTGATATATTTAAGATTTAAGAAGTATGGATAAGTTGTATCAAATGGTTGATAATGACACGACCAACCTCAAGGCCAAGAAAGCGAAAGCATCGGGGTTGGAGACGTCTAAAACGATTGTTGTTGATTGACATATTATCATTTGGTTTAGACATTTTTATATGTAATATTGTAATATTTTTGATGAACTTACATACTCTCCTGAATTATCGGTCATTCGGTTGTATTTTAAAGAAATGTTTCCTTTATGTTTATATTTCTAAATTTGATTTCATCTTGTTTAAACACAACCCGACCAACCCGAACGGTTTGGGTTGGGTTGGGTTGGGTTGGGTTGTACTTTTGATTGAGTTGGGTTGAGTTGTAAAATTTTCAAACCGCCTATATTGGGTTGAGTTGTTAAAAAACCTTCAACCCGATCAACCCAATCCGTGAGCACCCCTATATATATATATATATATATATATATATATATATATATATATATATATATATATATATATATATATATATATATATATATATATTATAAGTTTTCTTTTTAATGCTTTGGATTTTTAATGTTTTAGATTTAATTAAAACTATTAAATTTGGATTTCTAATGCTTTATTTGAATTTTGTATTTTATACTTTTTTGTGAGTCGTTTTTTAATTTTTAGTTTTATAAATGTTAAACGGGTTAGGCGGGTCGGGTTAGGGTTGGGATTTTTTGACCCGCTTATTAAACGGTTCTGGTTAGGGTTAGACAATCTCAATCCGTTTAGCTTTGAACCCGACCCAACACGACACGTTTGCCAGGTCTACTTGACATGATGGAATTATGTTAACAAAATTAGAAGTAAGGACCCAATCCACCACAAAACAAAAACCATAATGATAATACATGTAATTTTCATATAATGACAGGGATGAAATTCGTAATTTACTACTCTACAATTAATTACTTAGACCCAGACATTACCGACGGTTCTTTCCCTTGGTAATCTCCATGGGAAATATTTTTCACCAACAATGAATTTTCGATGGAATTTGCATTCAGCGAAGTCCAATCTTTTACAGGACTTTAGTTGGTTCTTAGAATGTTCCGTTATCATTGGAATATAAATAATAATAAATGACATATATAATTACCCTTAATTAATATTTTCACAATTTCTTGCTTGATTAATAGTAAATACGTAGTGGAAGATAAAATTATAAATACTTTCATAACTTCTTGCTTTATCATTTATTATTTATTATAATAATAATGACAGTATAACAAGAAAAAGGGGTCACAGTAGCGACATCAAAGCTGTGATCATTTCTCGCAAACAACCAACATGCCCCCTTCTTGGCTGAACCCGACTAACTTACAGTAGAATCAACATATATAATTCTACGTACTGGAATACGTAAAAATTACAGAATCTAGGCTTAATTACATGGTTCAACTTTCCAGTTAATTAAATTTGGAAAGGGTAGTAGCACAGGAGATTGCTGACCCAAAGAGACCCTTTCACACACTTGACGATTTTCATTGCAAAAAGAGTTGTTCTGAGGAATAAGCTTAGAATTACAACGATTATAACACACACATACATATGTAATGGTAGGAAGGTGGGAGAAAGAATTCAACAATATATATATGTGTTGCCAAATTACAGCTTGAGATTCAAGTCGAGTGTATTTGGATGAGCTGACTGCTGATCAGAAGCTGGTTGTGAATTGGCATAAGGCTGAACAGAAGTGACACTAGTTGTCTCTCCATCTCTTCCTCCTGGTGTCACAAGCAGCAAGTCCATTGATTGGTGGTGAACATGGAAGGCAGCTGGGTGTTTTCTAGCTGCTTCTCTCTCCCTTCTGTGGGCATTTTGATGACCACCTAATGCTTGTGAACTGTAGAACTTTCTCTTGCAAAAGCTGCATGTATATACCTTCGTAGTAGACGTGGTGGGTGCTGAGTGTGAACAAGAGCCTTCTAGGCCGTATGGTCCTAGCCTTAGATTCAGCCACCCTTTTTGATCAGCATCTGGGTTTTCTTCAACTCTAGCTTTTCTGGTATTCATCTGAGTGAAAGGAATTAAAGTTAATATATGAGAAAGAAACTTTATATATATTACAAAGAAGAGATCAATAGGAGATTAAGAGACCGTTTACCAAACGCTTACTCGGATAAGTATTTTAAATACTTATCCGAGTGAGCATGGGACCAGTACCGTACCGAAAATTCCCGATACCGAAAATGTGGAAAACTCGATACCGAATACCGTACCGATTAGATCGGTATGGTACCGGTTCGGTACTGGTACCGGTAATAATAACGATATTTCGGTACTAGTACCCCATCAGTACCGAACCGATTACCGATTATAGAAAAAACATGGAACCGATTACCATACCGAAATACATGGGACGGTCCGGGATCGGTACGGTACCGGTTCGGTATCGGGATTTGGGACTCCTTGCTCACCCCTAAGTATTTACCAACTTATATTACATTAACCGATGAATATGGTAATGACCAATAATCTTACTCAACTTATATTTACCAATTTATATTTGATTTATTACGGTACATTCATCTTTTTAGATAGTAATTTCTGGATTTATTGAGTTCTACGTTCGTAATTCTTGTTTATCAAAAAGGTTTAGGGGTTGTTTGGCAATTGTTGAATGGTTAATTAGTACAAAACGATTAAGTGGTTAGAGTGATTAAGAGACTCTTATAATATAGTGCAAAATGAAATATGATTGTTTGGTAATTGTTTAGAATGAAATCAGGGCGCTTAATGGTTAAGGGAGACCCAATGTACAAAACCATTAAGAGGGTTTTGGAACCATTAAGACAAAAAAAAATTTGTCAAACAAGATCCACCTCTTAACGATTCAGAGGTTGTCTCCTAATAGAACTATTAAGAGAAAAACAAACAACCCCTTAGATACTTATCGATCCTTCCGCACTTCCTATTGCGTCAGTCCGGATTTTTTTTTTTTTTTGCTAACAAAAACCGAACTTTGAAGCCTCACTTTATACATCTCTAGCTTGGGATTAGATTGGATTGATTAATTTGGGATTTGATCCATTCCCAACCCAACTATTTTGGACAGTAAGCTTTATATACCGATTGAGGTAAATTAAAGTTAGGTTATTGGATTCATTGTTTTAAAAGTTGAGTTAGATTGGATGGTCGACCCACCAAGTCTACCCTACACCATTTGCAAACAAAAATGGAATTCATAGTACTTTCTAATTATGGCGTGTGATTACTTAGCAATTTGCACCTCCTAGCCATTTCTTCTAGGTTTTTGCACATTTACATGTGACACGTGTACCATGGTTGCGTATTGCGGACCTGTCGCAATCCGTATTATTTTTGTCGGTTTGTGGTCGTATTGCGGACCTACAGATCCGTCATTGCGGATCTATAGCTAAAAATGCAAAATCCCGAGAAAAATAACTAGGAGGTGCAACGTTAGGGGTACTTAGGCTATTTCTGCCAATTTCCATGACAAAAATCTTTAAACTGATTTGGGTTGTCTGCAATTATTTGCTTTCTGATTCATGAAAATAATAATTCATTAGTTTCAGTTGATCTCTTCTAATTCTTTCCCGGTCGTCAATTAAATACTATATTAATTAAGTGATAATAGTAACTGATACTTTTCAACTTTATGTCTCTTATCATAATTATTTTCTTTCCAGCCTGGTTTTGTTGGTTAAAAATATCCTATTCCAAACTCCAAGGTCTCATTAATTCCTCTCTATCAATCAAATCAAAATGTGAACTTAATTAAATAAAAATAAAATATATAAAAATATGATGTATGTTAATTTTAATGTTAGGCTTTTTTGCCAAGGTTTTTCACAACTTTTTTTATTACTGGTTATTGTCAACTCAACAATTTGAAAACTTATACATACATCCATTATGTGAAAAATCTCACGCAATCTTTTTCAAAATTTTCAGGGTCCCACCATTTTAACTTTATATCATTTATATTCTTATTTATAAAAATAAATAAATTAAAAATTTTACAAATATAGATTTATTTATATCAATAAAATGTTATTAATTTAATTATCTATTTATTTAAAATAAGAAAAAAAGTTAGTTTAAAAGTATGCATACCAAAAAAAAATTAAAAAAAAATGGGCTATCAAGGAAATCTGTAAAACTGTATAAAAGTATGTGCAATAAATTTGAAAAAAAATTAAATTTGAAAATTAAAAAAAAATAATTTAAAAATTTGTAAGTTAAAAAGTAAAAAATTAGGCTATTAAAAAATCTGTAAAAATTATATAAAAATATGTCAAATTCGAGACGTTAATTTAAATATAAAAAATTACTTTAAATATGTATTTATATTAGGGAAATTAATTAAAGTAGCCATTTCGGAAAATACGTTTACCCTCCTAGCCATTCTCTCCCTTAATTTTGTGAAATAGCTTGTAGATTTGTGAAAATCGTTCGTATATACGAACTCCTCCCAAAAACTCAAAAAAGTTTCAGATTATGATATGTGTTCGTAATGTGTGTTCGTATATACGAACTTAGCTTAAAAATTCGTAAAAAAGCATCAGTTCGTAAAAGGCTTCGTAAAAAAATTTTAAAGAGATAAACAAATTTACGTTTTTGGTCCCTGTTGGTAAATATGGTTCGTATATACGAACCTAAAATTTACAAGAAATACCCCTCATCGTAAAAACACCTTTTCTAAAATAATTAATAAAGTTACAATTTTGGCCACTCTTCGTGGCATGTTCGTGATATAGGAACAAAAATAAATAACATGGGCCAAAAAGGTAAAATTGAGTTCGTATAAAAAATTTTAATTTGAGTTTGTGGCATCTACGTGGCATGTCGTAAATTTGAGTTAGCAAAAAAAAATTATTTTGGTTCGTACGAATTAGATCACGAACAGGGGCTAAATATGTAAATTTTTTAATATTTTCAAATTTTTCACAAACCCAATTTATGAACCTAAATTTTTTTGAATTTTTGAGTTATGTTCGTATATACGAAACCTTTTTATGAACCTATATGAAATTATGAATTTTTTTTGAGTTTTTGGGAGGAGTTCGTATATACGAACCTTTTTCACGAACCTACGGGTTATTTACATGGACGGATCTAATGAGTTAGATATGGTGGCACGTGCCACCATATGATTACTTCGATGAAGGGTAAAAAAATTTAGGTTCGTTAAAGGTGCAACCGTATCGTTTTGGAAGGTGCTACCGTATTATTTTGTAAGTTTCAAGAAAGTGCAACCGTACCTCGTAATCAATCAAAAAACTAAAAAGAACTCTTGAAATCAACCAAAAAACCGAAGAAAAGTCTTGAAATCAACCAAAAAACCGAAAAAAAAATCCCTCGAAATCTGTAAAAAAACTTAAAAGACCGTCGAAATCAAGCAAATCCCTTTAAAAATCCATCGAAATGGTGGAATTTGGCTAAAATACATCAAGCAATGTTGAACGTCAGTAAAAAGATGAAGACACGTCAATAAAAATCGTGCATTTAGTAATTATTTTTTGTTTATATTATACGGTGTCACCGTATGTGAAAATTTCTGGATCCGTCCCTGGTTATTTAATAAAATTAAGGGAGAGAATGACTAGAAAGGTAAGTGTATTTTCTAAAATACCTACTTTAATTAATTTCCCTTTATATTATATTATTTATTTACTAATTTTATTTGATGTGATTACTTTAAATATATTTAATAAATAAAGCTGATTAATAAATAAAACTGATTTAATATGAAACTTTTATAAAATACTATAAATTAAAAATGATTAAATATGAAAAACCTCTAAAAAAACAGGTCATACAGTTACAACCTATGATGAAAAACTCTCCACAAACCTCAAATAAAAAACTTCTCTAGGATGTGAAAACCTCAAAATAAGGTTCTTACTTTTTGGAGCATCCACATTTGTGCTTTTTAAGAGGTTTTTGGGAGGTTTTTCCAAAAAATAAAAACCTTATTTTTGAGTTTTTTCACATAGCAAAAACCTACTTTTTCAAATTTTCTCGTATTTAATCACATTTTAACTTTTTAGAAATCTATCAAAGTTTTATATTTAATCCGTTTTATTTATTAATAAAATTAAAGTAACCATAGGTTAATAAAGTTATTAAATAAATAATGTAAATTAAATATATAATAAAAGTAATTATATTTTTTATATATTTAAGTTAATATCTTAAATTTAACTTATTTTTATACAATTTTTTACATATTTCTCAATAACCCATATATACATACTTTTAAATTACATTTTTATTTAATTTTTTTTATTTACGTACTTTTATACCATTTTTATAGTTTTCTTAATAACCCAATTTTTATTTTTGATTGTAAATACTTTTAAATTTTAATCTTTTTTAATTATATTTATTTGTACAATTTTTACAGATTTATTGATAACCCAATTTTTGTAATTTTATTTTTTATTGTACATAATTTTAAATTAACCTTTATTATTATTATTATTATTATTATTTCAAGGTTGAATAGTTTGTTTCAAGTATTTTAATATAAAGTATTTTTTTAATATTTTCTCAATATAAATAATTATTTATTTGTATAAATTTTAATACGTATATTTATATAAATAAGAATATAAATGATATAAAGTTAAATTGGCGGGAATCTGAAAATTTTGAAAAAGTTATGAAAAAGAAAAAGTTTGGGTAAGGTTTTTCACGTGTCGATAATGTGCAAGGAAAAAGTTGTGAAAAACCTTAGTAAAAAACCTCAAAATTATAGATGCTCTAATATGTATATACCTTATTATTCGGTTATTAGCCTTGGTGAATTATATGAAACTTCTTTAACAACTTTTTAGAAGACTATTAGAAATGTAAAGAAAATGCATTCAAACGTTATTACTATGACGTCTCGAATTTACAATCGTTGGATTTAAAGACACAATCTATGTCAGAAATTTAAATATGTAATTCAAACAAGTTTGGCTCAATCTGTTACGGGAATCAGAAATTTAAGATGTTTCGAGTTATGGGGTAAGCTCATTTAATTAGTAACTTTAAATATTTTAAAAACCGTGAACCACCTATTTTGTGAGTATTCATGATGAATATCTATCACAACATTAATCATGAATATAATTTTGTCATATTATTGATTATGAGAATATTCACAAAAAAGTGGTTCCGGGTTCCTACAATAGTTAAAGATTGAGTATGGTTTTACATTTTATGTTGGTCATAACGAACCTTAATGGATCATATTGAGCATGGTTTTACATTTTATGTTGATAATTATAAAAGTACTTATGTGATAGACATCAAAGACATTTTTTGACGGTGGGTTCTTAAAATCCATTGTAAAGCCCATCAGAAAAGTTTACAGACCAAGCTAGTACCGACAAATTTTTTCAATCTAAAATTCGTCGATAATGGTATGCATCGATCACTACAAGAAAATTCTTGATTAGTGACAGAAAAAATTTGGTCACTAACAACAAAAAGTTGGTCAATGAACCTGTTTAGTAACCAAAATTTGGGTGCTCATTTTTTTTTCACTAAAGGTCCATCTAATTTGCATTAGTGACCAACGAAAATGGTGACTAATCAGTGACAAAACTAGAGTTATCACTGTGTTTGTGATGACTAATCTAGTCACTAATATAATCACTAAACCGTTAAAAATTGTTACTAACTTGATTAAACAAGTGATTAAAGTTAACGGCTCCATTAACTTCCATTAGTGACTAAAAAAGTGATCAGAAACTAAGAAATATGAAGAAAATAAACTGTCATTAATTTCTATTATAATTAATTGTTATTGCAATAAAATTAAAATTTGCTAATTTATAAAGACGAAAATCTAAAATATTAATTCCATTTACACAACACATATAATTCTTTGATTCAAACTAAAAACAAATTAAACATGCCATTATTATTTCAACTTATTATCACTAAACACACTTAACATAACGACTAAATGAAAACAAAAAATAACACTCTTAATTTTGAGATTGCAATGCAGGTAACTGTGACATGAAGTCCATCTTCCCTTTCATCTGGTTATGCTTCTCTTGAAGATTCATCTGCTCCTATTCAAAATTGGCTTGTTCTTCTTTAATCTTCCTAACTTCTTCCAGTAAAGTCTTTGATTTGTTCTTTTCCAATTCCAATTCCATTCGTAGTTCCTGTGGCTAAAATATGTTTCGCCGAATCGACACGTCACTTTACATATCCGGAAATACACTGTAGCTTTTTTTTATTACAAATTTCTCCTCGTGAACAAGATGAAACAACTTCCTCATTTAGTAATTCATTCTGGATAACTAATCAATTTATTAATGTAAAATATGCTAGCACAAACAGAAGCTTATCAGCTAAACAAAATACCATGTTCTCCTTCATTATTTTAGCAGTATAGACAATATCTATTCTAGCCCTTATGTGTGGAACTACTACAAAAATGGCTTTTTTACAAGCTCTTTTTTATACTGTTTAAAAAAACCCGTGTTTTGTAAAGACTTTTTTACACTTTTTTTTTGTAATAGAATGTGTAAACATGTTCGAATACCTTTTTACGCGGCTATTTCTAGAAACATGTAAAATGTGTAAGCATTTTACACCATTATTTGAGAAAAAAACCGTTTGAAAAGATCTTGAAATATTTTGACACATATTTTTAAAATAACCGTGTAAAAAGGCATTTTTGCACTGTTTTTGAATAGAAACCGTGTTAAAAGATCTCCCAACCTTTTTACACGGTTGCATCTTAAAAACAATGTAAAAAATATTTAAAAAACACGGCTATCTACATTTTTACATGGTTTTCGAAGAACAAACGTGTAAAAAGGTTTCCCAGCCTTTTTTTTACGGTTTCATTCCAAAATACCGTATATAAAAGTATTTAAAAACACTGGTATATATATTTTACATAGTTTTTAAAGAGAACATATGTAAAGAGGATATATATATATATAGTGGCGTTCAAATGCCACTCTCTCTCTATATATATAGGAAGGATCATGTGAGAAACTAGTTAATTTACAAAAACACGAGGATCAATAACCTACCACCTCATTCAATCAAGGGTTGGATTAAAACATGGAAATAATATATTTATAGAGAAATCAACCTTTTTTTATTAATAGGTTAAAGGCTATTTAAGGTAAAAATGAAATATGTAAATAAATTTCTTCAATTATATAACTACCTATGTGGCTATGGGGGAGGCGTATAATAGGAAGAAATAATGAAGTTTAAATGTATAACACCCCTAAAAACAAATATAGGAGTAATTTAAAGCATGGATTTAACCCAACATACCACTACAAAATATATAACATCATCCAAAAAGGGAAATTGTAAAAACGTTTACAAAACAAATATGAATGATAAACGACAACCTACTAATCTAAGTTAGATTAAGGACGGGTGTTGCTATCATCACCAATAGAGTATCAATCCCAAGTATCGCTTTCTAACAAAGCTATCAACCTAAAAAATGCCCAAGATGGCAAATGTACGCTCCCCTCAAGCCTTGGAAGCCCCATCGCTTAGGGTGCGTTTGGTACGCAGACAGAACAGAACAGGACAGAACGGAACAGAACAGGACAGTTGTCCAACGTTTGGCAAGACATGACAAAAATGGACAGAACAGGACTAGACCGGTTAAGTGATGAATTTACCCCTGATTAAAAATCATAGATTACATCACATAAAACTAATTTACGTCACTAATACATAGTGCAATGGATTATAAAAAACATAAAAATAATTTATCACGATTGGATTTTGGATATGGAAATCAAAACCCAAATTTTAAGTTTTGAATTTTAGGTTGTTTCGGGTTTGGGTTGGTCGGGTTTCGGATTGATGTCGGTCGAGTTCGGGTATTATATAATGCAAAACTTATATATAAATTCAATCGTTTTTTAGGATGAATACAATCGATTGAAAGATTGATGAAATCGATATAGCAAGTTTAAAATTTAGAAAATATTTCAACAGACTATAATTTACGATTTTAAAAAAATAATTAGATAAATAAATAAATATATATATATATATAGTATTTAAAATATAGATTTATGTTATTTCGGGTTTTCGGACGGGTTGGGTGGCCAACGATCAAACCCAATCCGAACCCGGATATCCTCCTAAATGTCGGGTGGTTTCGGATTATCGGATTTCAGGGTATTCTGGTTTTGCAAAAACACCTTATTTTCGGTTCGGATGCGGATTCGGATTTCGGACTATTCAGGTTTTGTACACCCCTAGCTTGGAGGCGTGGATGATGAGAATACATGTTTTATGTTTTTAACAAAGGGTATATTAGTCAAAATATTGCTGTTCTACTTAGTTCCAAGGGGTTGGAGTAGGACAAGTGTGTCCCATGCTTGTTCCACTTAGTTCTAACGTGTCCCACATATGGTCACGCCAAACATGGGACAAGTCTATTCTGTTCTGTTCTGTTCTGCATACCAAACGCACCCTTAAAGAACCTGAATATACATGTCATTTAAAGGGAGGTGTTAGGCTTTCACCTAGTGAGTTCAAAACAATTATAAAATAGCGTTAGAAAAATATTTAATACCAAAGTATGATATCAACAATCAAGCCTCATTTATCCTTGGGAAGAAATAAGGTTTCACAAAGAAACGGGGGAGATCCAGTTTACCATTGATAGTGACAGAAAGTAAAGGTAAGTCACATTAAAATGTTATAAAGCTTCTATTATTGCACCATTGATTATCAAGTTCAACCACCCACGGTCTTTAGTTCGAGTTCCCAATGATTTAAGAAAGGATCATCAACTTATAGAAGTCACGTATTATAGGTCACACGGTCATCGAGTTCAACCATCCACGGTATATAGTTCGAGTCCGCCGGTGATACAATCCTCTTGTCTAGCCGAAATTTGGGAATAATCATCCCATTCCATAAAAGGTGTCTAAGTGCCTATGGATCCA
Organism: Arctium minus; assembly: GCA_954870635.1. Taxonomy (NCBI): domain Eukaryota; kingdom Viridiplantae; phylum Streptophyta; class Magnoliopsida; order Asterales; family Asteraceae; genus Arctium; species Arctium minus. The sequence goes on along the minus strand of OX941080.1, from coordinate 34,368,820 downwards.
TTGCACTATAATCTCCTAGTTAACACTTCCAATAAACATACCAAAATGTGCTCAACATAACACGTATATTGGTACAAGTAAAACAATTAAGGAGTGAAATCAATTATTTATCATTTCAACGTAGAATCAATTATTATATATATATATATATATATATATATAAAACCAAGTCTCACCATCTAAATATCATTTTACTCAAAATCAACAAAACGCTAGTTTTGACCTAGTTTTTCAAAGTTCCCCAAATGAGGAAAATGTAGTAGAGATCTTAGAGAGACATAAAATAGCATTTAAAACATGTATATAAAGTGGAAGGGTTGTGAAATGAACTCACTTTACTAGGTTTATCAAAAACCTAGATGAATGGGATGAGATATTGAACTTGTGGTAACTTGAATATTCACACTTAACCCGCGCCCAAACCTCTCACGAGCAATCATTTGTTGGACTTCTTTGCTTAATGTCAATTTTACTTGAATGTTGGGTGATTTGGCCAATTTCTTAATGTTCATGTGAATGTATGTTAGTCAATTTTCTAAATACGTAGATTTTTAGAGATTTGGGTAAAGTGACAATTGAACCTACTTGATTTCAATAAAGTTTTCGAGATGGTTTCATGAAATATAGCAATCAAGGTAATTTTAAGCTGAGCTTGCGAACTTATAACCATAAATTGGTGTTTTTCTTAATCGGTAAAGCTAATTGCACCTAGGGGTTTAAGAACTTGTTTATGCTTCTATTTGCGATTAAGATTCGAATAAAGAGCTTATTATAATCGATGTTTCGTTAAGGAAAAACTTGGATTATCATAGCTTATTGACAATTTTTACCAATTTGAACTTGTCCGTTTCGTTACAAATCCGGGATCGATGATAGACATTTGTATCTATATAAAAGTTGGCTATTTTTGGACGCTTATTTTTTTGCATTTTTATAATTTCTTTGATTCGTATGTTAGTTTAAAATCAATCCAACCCCCCCCCCCCTTTTGCAATTTAATTTTTATAAACGTATTTGTGTGTGAATTATCCGATCGTAATAAGTTGAGCTAAGTCCCTGTGGATTCGACCCGACTTACCACTGTTGCAATTTTAATTGTTGACAAAGGCCCAGTTGGTTAATTACTATTTGGTGGACTCGGCATCCGTCATTAGTATAGCCCTAGAAGAATAATAAATGATCTTAGTGATCCATTTAATAGCAATGAATGAAGAGAGATGAAGAAACTCACCTACAACCCAAAGAAATCGCACCCTAGAGTTCTTGGTGTTGGAAAAATGGAACAAAAATCGGATTAGTGCAATTTATACCCAAATTGGCTGACGGCGACCTTGCCCGTCGAGAGTGAAATTTGTCACAATCACCAGCATAGTCGCTCGTGTTGGGTTGCATTCGATACATCTCTCTTGAGAGTGCCAGGCGAGAGTGACCTCTGTCACAATCGCCGGCACTACCGCCCCGTGTGTACCGAGGGACTTCACTTCCACGCGGTTGTGCCTGGTGATAGTGACATCCTGATACTAAATTCGGTATCAAGAAATTGCTTCACACTTTGTATTTTCATATTGTCATTTCCGGCTAAGATGACATCATCGATGTAAATTAGTACCGAAACAAGGGTTTGTCCACGTCGGAAGGTGAATAATGAATTATTAACTTTCGATTGCCGAAAACCAATTGTCAAGAGGGCATGAGTGAACTTATGGTACCAATTTCGTGATGCTTGACGCAATCCGTAGATTGATTTGCGCAGTTTACAAACGCGTGTATCACCCTTTTTAGTGAAGCCTTGAGGAACTTTCATATAAATATCCTCATTTAAGTCACCATGCAAGAAGGCATTGTTTACGTCCAGTTGGTGGATGGTCCAATTGTGTTTGGTAGCGATGGCTAATAACGTCCAGACCGTGACAAGTTTAGCAACTGGTGCAAACGTTTCATGGAAGTTGATGCCTTCAATTTGCGTAAATCCTTTTGCCACCAACCGAGCCTTAAAGCGTTCAATATCTCCATTGGGCCTATACTTTATCTTTTAGACCCATTTTGAATCGACGACTTTCTTTCCAGGTGGTAAATGTTCCAAAGTCCAAGTTTCATTAGATTCTAAGGCCTCAATCTCTTGTTTCATGGCTACTTGCCATCAAGGATCTTTAATAGCCTGAGAAAAATACTTTGGCTCATCATGGGAAGTGATGGCCACAAGATAAGCTTTATGATTAGCATAAAATTTATCATACGATACATAATATGCAAGAGGATATACCGTCGAGGTCCCTGATTCTGGAGTGGGTCGCGAATGGTCTAAAGAGTCTGGAAGGTCGACTTGATATTGTTCCAGGTTCTTAGGCTGATGTTTATTTCAGCTGTTATGTCGGGTGTTGGTTGAATCGGCTTCATTGTAACTCATTTCCTATTCATTAGGCTCAAACTCAAGACTGCTTAAAGAAGGCTCATGTTCATTGGTTTGATCTTGGTGATCAATAGCTTTTTGTTGTTCATTAGGTTCAAGATTGTGATCCAACTCTGTGGTATCGTTGACAGTTTGAGATGTTGAGCTAGTATATTCATCACAAAATTTCCATTCATGAGCTCGTTGTTTCTCATAGTTCTCGACCTCATGAGTGGTGGAAAAAGGGAAGATATTTTCAAAAAAAAAAATCACGTCACGAGATGTGTAGATTTTCTTCGATTTTAAATCATACACTCAATATCCCTTTTCACCGCATGGGTAACCTACAAAGATGCATGCTCTCCCGCGGTCACCAAATTTGTCTCCCCTTTTCTTTGTATCTCGGGCATAAACGAGACAACCGAAAACTCTTATATGGTCGTGATTGGGTACCTTTTGGGAACAAAATTTCAAATGGTGTGATTCCCTTTAAAATTTTGGATGGTAACCGACTTATGATATAGGTAGCGGTAAGAATGCATTCCCCCCAAAATTCTATTGGTAAATTTGCTTGTAAACGCAAGGCTATAGCAATCTCTAGCTAAGATGTGTTTGTGTTTTCTCTCGACTACCCCATTTTGTTGAGGTGTGTCAGTGCACGAAGTTTCAAGTATGATGCCGTTTTCATGATAAAAATATAACATTCAATGAGACTGAAATTCGACAGCATTATCCATTCTAATTCTTTTTACAAATTTTCCAAATTGAGTTTTAACCATGTTGCAAAAGGTAATGAGGAAATAGGCTAACTCAGATTTATGTTTCATAAGAAATACCCATACTCCTTTGCTGAAGTCATCAACAACGGTCAAAAAATAGTGTGCCCCCCTAAATGAAGTTGTTTTGTACCCACCCCAGATATCATAGTGAATTAATTCAAAGCAATCGACTATTTTTATTGAACTAGATGGAAATGGTAAACGAGTATGCTTGGCTCTCATACAAGAATCACAAAATTTATCAAAGTTCCAAATGTTATGGAGTTTAACCTTTGATGCATGTCCCAACTGTCTATGCCAAACTTACGGACTTGTCGAGGTTACCATAGCCATCTTCAAATTCTGCATCGGCTCTAGACAATATAGACCATCGCGTTCTCTACCCACTCCAATCAGTTTCCTCGAGCGTAAGTCCTACATGACATAAAAGTCCAGATAAAACGTGAGAACCAAATTCAGGTCCTTCGTAAGTCTGCTAACCGAAATCAAATTACACTTGAAGGCAATAATATTTAAAACATTATTAATTTGTAACCCATTTGCCAAGACTGCATTTCCAGTTCCTTCAACAGAAACACTTTGACCATTGGGTATGGTGACCGACGCGCCTCCTTTACAGCGTAATGAATTAAGTACCCCTTTCTCGCAAGTGATGTGGGAATAACTTACCTGCCATGTTCACTTTTGGAAGTTCCTCGTTATTCTATGCTTTTCCCTGTCCCTAGATGTATTGAGCCACCATTGCAAAGTCTTCATAAGATATTCCTTCAATTGGACTTGGGCCAGAATCGACATAGGCTGCCTTACTTGTTTTTCTCCAATTCTCCTGTCGTTCGGTACCATGTTTTTGTTCCCAATGTCCTCCTGTTTTCCGATCTCGATCTCCTCCTTCATTTCGGCGGTTCCTCTCCCAACTGTTATTTCCTTGTTCCCGATTCCAGTTGTCTTCTCTAGATTGGTGTTCTTCCCTTTTCTTTGGATATCAAATGAGTAGATAAAAATCCTCCAGTCCGTGATTGGTCCGACCACATCTCGCACATGGTGTCTTGTCCTTCTTTTCTCAGTTCTGGTTCCGGGTTTGGGTTTTAAAGGCAGTGGCTTCGATGGCATTTGGGCGTCTGGCAGGAATGATTTCACGTCGTTTCTCATATTCAGAGATGAGATGGTAAGCAACTTCAAGACTTGGTGTTGGTTTTGTGGTTACGATTTGTGTCTTCACGGTGTTGAAGACTTCATCTAGCCCCATGAGAAATTCATAAAGTTGTTCCTTTTCTCTATTTTCAATGAACTGTTTTGCGGCTGGACAAGTACATTTGGGTGTTGGGGAGACAGATTGAATCTCCTCCGAAATTCCTTTCAACTTTGTATAATATGCGGAAACAGTCATGTTATCTTGGCGAGTGTGTGCAAGATCTCGTCTTAACTCGTATGATCATGGCGCGTTCTCGGTGCCAAATCTCTCTGTTAAATACGACCAAATCTGCTTGGCTGTTTTGGCATACCATATGCTGTTTCAGATCTCCTTTTCCATAGCGGTGTTGAGCCATCCTCTAATCATCGCATTGCAGTGTTTTCAGGGCTCGTAATCATCTGTTCCTTCCTCTGGCGTAGGGATTGTGCCATCAACGATTCCCATCTTGTTTTTTGCTAGAAGAAAGTTGCTCATTTTGTCTGCCCAGTCGGCGTAATTTCCGTCCCGTAGAAGTTCGGTGACATGAAGTTGGCCCGGGTAGTCTGAGGGGTGTACGCAGAATGGGGATTTGGATTCGACGTTTTAAACGCCGCTTTGACCCACTTGTTTGTCATTAGAAGGCATGACGCAAGTTGTTTCTTTGACGAAGTTTTGAATAGGTTGGTTTAATTTTGGTGCGGAAGTTGGTTCAGCTCTGATACCATGAAGAAATCGACAAAGAAAGATGGAGAAGAGTTTTCTCTATGTATTGAAAAAAAGAATACAAAGATACAATATATATACACGAGATTCGTAAAACTTGGTCCCTACTCTAGCAACAAAAATGGAAAGAAAATAATTACAATAATGGAGGTAAATCAAAGAGATATCGGAAAATATTATGAAAAAAATATGAGATAATCTTTAGGGAGAGATCTAAGACCCCGATACGTTGAGTCTGGGAGTACCACCAACTTGAAACCCAATCAAATTAAACAAACATTAACACAAGTATATTCTTCATGATACGACCTCAATCAATCTTTATGCTCACAATAAAAAAAACGAAATTAGAGGAGTGGATGTTACTCAATGATTCAACTAAATCCATGTATCTCCATCGTATGAAACCTTTGTGCAGATCCTAATTTCCAACACTTGTGGGACTTGATCAAATTCAACTTGTTTTGACCAAAACAATTTTATTCTTTCCTGGGGTGAAACCCGGGAGATGGATGGTACCGGGAAAGGATGGAGCCGGATCCGGGAGATCAAGAATCTGGGTTTGGTGTTCTTCAAACAAATCGGCGATAAACTCAATAATTGACTAAGAACACCTTTTAAAACCAAAATTAAACACTGATTTTTCTTATCAATCACAACCCAGATTCAATTTAACAAAAAAAACCCAACTAAACTCAACAAAAACTTTGATTTTATGAACACAGTAAGCGGTCGATAAACTCAAAGTTTATAATAAGCAGAGATTTAGACAAACCATTTTGATCGTATCGAATTAAAATTAATTCGATCCCGCTCTGATACCAATTGTAGATCCCAGAAACAGTGCAATCACGATAATAATCAATAATAAACAAATATTTAATCACAACTGTTAATCATATGATTAGATTTATCGAACAAGGGTTTAAGGTTTACAGAGAGAATTTCTGATACGGCTATGTAAACCTTCTAATGACCATTCAACCTCACTCCTTATCTCAAAACAAATAAACTTTAAATACTTAGGGAACACTACCAACAAAGCCCAATTACAATAAAAGGCTTATACAACGCTTTTAAATAATAAAACAATTAAACTCTTTAAATGCGTTATACAACTTTCAACGCATTAGGACTTTTGGTCCTAACAACGCATATATATATATATATATATAGAGAGAGAGAGAGAGAGAGGTGGTTTCATTTGCAAACCACTCTTATGGTGCAAACTTTGCAACCCTTGTAAATGTCATTGATATCATCACTTAAGGGTTGAGATTCATTTGGGTTATTTATGTTAATAAATTAATTAATTTAATATAATAAATTAATAAAAATAGGACGGAAGGGCATAATGGTACATTCCAATATGGAAATCGGATGATCCCTTTTTTTATAAAAGGAAACCAAATTATTTTATTATAAATTCCTTTTTAATATATTATAAAATCATCAATATATTATTGAAAAAATGGTATAACATAATGAAACCTTAGTTCATCATTGATATAGTGAAATAGTAGGGAAGTCATAGTGTAACTTCATTGAAACCATTGTAAAACATAGTGAAACCTTATTAAAACCATATGGAGACATAATGAAACAGTTACATCTCCAAAGAAAGCTCTAAAACATATTTGATAATCTAGATGAAACCTTATTGCAACCATAGCGAATGATAATAAAACGGTATTGAAACCATGATAAAATATGATGAAACTTTATTAGGGTTTAGGGTTTATAATGAAACCATAATTAAAAGAAAATCAAAAACAATGAAATCGGTTTTTACTTTTGAAAAAAAAAACAAAACTTGATATTCCATAGCAAAAACGTCACAGTTTGATATATATCCAAAAATAATAAAAAAAAAACCATAATAAACAGTCTAATCGGCGTTTAATATAGGAAAGAAAATTATTCTTTAATGTATAAATGTTTATTATTTAGAATATATTTGAAAATTAAATAAAAACAAAAATACCATAAATAAAATCCTTCAAAACAAATTGACTATTAAGCCCTCTCAACTAAAAAATAAAACAAAATAATTGCTAAATTGTGATTGGTTGGTTTAGGTGTGCAAAATTTGCAATATAAGGATGGTTTGTAAAAGATCCATCCCCTACACATATACTTACACACACACACACACACACACACACACACACATATATATATATATATAGCATAAGTATAGTAGGGGCCTTTCATGGGAGACCCTAGTATTTTGTGGTAACCATGAGATCCAATCTCATCCATCCATTTAATTAATCAATGGTCTAAAATAACTAATATAAATAATAATTAAAAAACAGATTTAATGCAACTAAATTAGGAAAAAGGGGTAAAATTGTCAAAAAACATTATAATTAAGTGTGATCTAATTTAGGCGTGTTCCGATAATTTTGGGTGTGATCTAAGTTAGCGCTTACCGAATTTAATGCAACTAAATTAGGAGAAATGGGTGTGATACACTGTGATCATTTTGCAAAACCTTATATCCTTCATGATAGAATGATGGGATTATTGTTGCTAATTCCATAGGTGGTGATACACTGTGATCAGTGTCTCATGGTACATATGAGATTTAGATGTTAGATTATCAGATATATGCCAAATCACAATGTAACACATACATCACAATGTAACACATATATCAGATATATGCCAAATCACAATGTAACACATACATCATATATATGCCAAATCACGTGACACATAAGATTCAGATGATGTTATATTATCACAATGTAACATAATGTCACATGGTTCATATGGATATTATCCCAAAATCAATTTGTTGAGATAATAAACGAAACGTAATATTTGATTGATGAGATTTTGATTTTTTCAGTTACAAAAAAAAATGTTATATTAATTAATTTATCAAATAACTAATATATCCTCCCCTATTAATTAATTAAAAAATAAATAAATTAAAATGATTGGATGAGATTGGATCTCATAGTTACCACAATCTAATAGGGTCTCATTTGATTAGGCCCCAAGTATAGTATACACGTATATATATACATATATACATCATGATGCATACATGTACATGTATATTAATACACATATATGGGAGGAGCCATCTTGGAGCCAGAAGTGGCATTGGCTCCCCCTAAAAATTTCAAAAATTAAATTTAATATAGTCTCAAACCTCAGTTACCCACTTGAAACTTTATTTATTCGTATCAAATTCTTTTTTACCTTTATAAATGTCACACTTTCTTAAGATACTAACATAAATATGTTACTTTACTGAATACACTAACAATAAGATAAATTTCATGTATTTTCAAAGGGTTTTTCTTATTTATATGGTTACTTACACACATCTTGTATTTGTTTATATAAATATAGATATATTTATGATGTTAAGGTCACTCATGCTTTTAACTCTTTTTTACAACTATTTCTAGGACAAATATTTTTAATTAAAAAACATATATACTAAAAAGCGTTTTCTCATCCTTGAAATCGTGAATTTTCTTATGTTTTTTCTAGGCACCCCAAGATAAATTTTCTAGTTCTACCCCTATACACATACATACATATGTATACATATATACATACATATATAGACATATATACATACATATATAGACATATATACATACATATATAGACATATATACATACATATATAGACATATATACATACATATATATATATATATATATATATATAGGGTGTGTTTCTTTTGCAATCCAAGTAATTTGTACAAACTATGCAAACCACTATATTAGGAAACAATAGATATATTTATGGATAATGATTATGATTCATTAATAATGATTGTGATATATATGGAAAATGTTAAGTTTATTCATTATAATCATGATTTTAAATTAGGAAATGTTAAGTTTATTCATTATAATCATAATTTTAAATTAGGAAACATAATAAAATTATATATTTATTAGACTTGATGAACGACTAAAATTGGTTTACATAGTTTGTACAAATTGTTTGGGTTGCAAAAGAAACGCACCCTATATATAGAGTCCGTTTCATTTGAAAATCACACTTGTAATGCAAACTTTACAACCCACCTAATAACCATAGATTAGAATAATGAAAGGTCTAGATGAACTTGAACTATTTTTGTTAAGTAATAATTAGATTAAATTTATTATTTTAATTAAAATACCCTGGAAGCTCATAATGGTCTTTTCACCTTCAATTTCAAAAATATGAAACACGAATAAAGAAATGTCGGAGTCTCCTTTTTCCGGTAGAGATGAAATCCGATGAAAACGGAGATGAAACGGCGATTAACAGAGATGAAAACAAAGATGAGTGGATATGAACGGTGAAGAAAGGAGATGAAAACGAAGATGAACGGCTATGAAACGGAGATAAACTTAGATGAAACCGGAGATGAAACGGATATGAACCTGTTTGTTTAGATGTAAACGAAGATTAACGAAGATGAACCGGAGAAACAGTGTCATATCACTTGTCAGATTAAACGGTGACACCATCTCCAACAACTCTAAAATTGATAAGATTAACTTTGATAGGTCGGAGAGGAGGTAATAGACGAACGAGAAGAGGTCGCCGGAAAATCAATAACACATCTACGAAGTTGCGTTGCTAGATGAATAGCAATGTGAAAACCACGATCCAAAGGAATTCGAAGAGGTCTTGTAGGAAGAGAAGTTGACCCAAAATGTTTGGCGGTGGTTGAATCATGATGGAGGCGATGAAGTTAGGTCCACTAGTGTAGCTAAAATCCTTGTAACAAGGTAATTAAATTTGATTTTAATTATTTTCTAAATTTAAATCAAAAAATAATGGTAGATGATAAATACCATAAATAAATGAATAAAATAGGAAAAGACAACCTTGCCCTTATAATTAAAATTAATTAAAAAAAAGAAAGAAATTCATTGATTGCTTAGTTGCAAAGTTTGCAATATAACACTGGTTTTCAAAAGATTGCTCCCCTATATATATATATATATATATATATATATATAGAGAGAGAGAGAGAGAGAGAGAGAGAGAGGGGGAAGCGATCTTTTGAAAACCTATATATATATATGTATATATGTGTAGGGGTAGTTTGATGTGCAACCCATCCTAATTTTGCAAACTGTACAAACCGTCGATTTTATTGGTTAAGTTAATGAAATTGTTTTATGAAATTATTTAATTTGATGAAATTGTTTCATATAATTATTTTCTTGACGAAATTATTTCATATATTTGTGTTTTTATGTAAAAATGTAAAAGTTTCATCAGAATGAGAAAATACATGAAACAATTTCATTTTTACGTAAAAAAACAAAAATATATGAAACAATTTCATAAATGAAACAATTATATGAAACAATTTCATCAAATTAAACAATTTCATGGAACAATTTCATTAACTTAACCAACGAAATGGACGATTTGCATGTTTTACAAAATTAAGGTGGTTTGCATTTGATCTCTCCCATATATGTATATGTGTGTGTATATATATATATATATATATATATATATTTGTACCTGTATGAGTGTTCGTTGCTAACTGCAAATTATGGAACTGTATGTATGTGTATAAGATATCACATGGATATACATACATATATATATATATGAGGGGCCTAATCAAATGAGAACTAAGTAGTTTATGATAACTGTGAGATCCAATATAGACCACTCATTTAACTTTATTGATTTTATTTAATAATTAATATAAAAGATTATATTGGTAATTAAGAAATTACAACTCAATCCCTAAAATCATGGAGACAATTTCCCTCGTATTAAAGAATCTCAATGTTGGCAAAAACCTGCATATTTATCTTTTGGTGATGGAATAATGGTAGCCATGTCCACCTTCGTTCAAAAACGTGCGTATTCGTCTTCTGAGTTTCTGATTCCTACTTCAAGAATCAAATGGCTAAATACTCAAGAACAACCCACATATTTGCACCGGCCAGAGACAAGGGTTCCGACGAACTAGGGCAAATTCATCGATCGGTTCCCGGATGGACATCATCGACAAAGATAATATGAAAAGAGGACTCGAGAAATCCCTGAGAATTATGGTCGATGGACATCATCAACAAAGCACTAGAGGTCGATGCTTAAGGTGATTGTAGAGGACATCCTCGACAACCGGAGTCCTCAATCCACAACCGTCGCTAGATCTGACTTTTGATCATCCGATTACTTCAAGTTTTTTCACTAGCACCATTTTTATTTTGATTTTTGATCTCGTATTCTTCATTCTCACTTCGTCCGTCGTCTCTATTCATTCATGTTGTCAAGAAAAGCAAGCAACAAACTTCTCTCTCTCTCTCTCCTCTCTCTCACATTTGTTAGTGTTTGCACATCCAACAAAAAGACATTGATGTGAATTTGTTTCTCATCTCCACTCTATCTATCCATAACTCATTAATGTCTTTACAACCATCGTCATTCACCATTATACCACTACAAATTTGCATTTGTTTTTTTCTTTTGCAAAAGGTAACATGAAATCACTCATCATCTTCTTTGTCTTTTCATTGTTTCTCATAGTATGGATATAATTGCAAGTCGATGCTTCAAAACCCTCCATTCCCCATATCTGGGTTGCCAGTGTTGTCTTCTATGATGCTTGTTCCAACAACTATTTTTCTCACACTAGGGGTTCGGCACAAGTACGGAGAGGCATTAACTAGAGACGACGACAATATTTTGACGTCGGTATCACAGTGGGTATCATAGTGGTCTCTTCACCATCATCAATCTGTGAATCCAAACTTATCTCTTCACCATCATCAATCTGGCCTCATCCCACTCTTTTTCCTCTCTTGTTTAATCAAATCAACAATGACAATAAATTGATTAGAAATCGTCACTGTTTTGGTCACTTTATTTGACTTCATTAGGCCAAGGTGGATACAACCCATCATTATAGGGCATTCGAGATCTATCAATAGTTATCACTGCAGGTACAATGGGTATCAGTAGTTGGTACACAGTGATATCACATAGGGTATCACATTTGGTATCATAATAAAGTATCACATTTGGTATTACGATGTATTTTTGTTGTTTTATGAAATGTATCACAGAGTATCAGGCAGTGTGGTTTTACTAAGTGTATCACACTGTAACACCCGGACTTTTGGTAAGAGTCTCGACTTCTCCCTTAAATGTTCAAATCTGGATTTTTATAGCGTAGAAAAGTCTTAACTTGAACCCCTAGGCGAACTGGGTGCCTCTTGTGTGAAAAACGCCAAGTTTTGGGGCCCGTGTGGTGTTGGACGACTATGACGGGCGACTGTGACATGGTCAATATCGCCGTGTTACAATCGCACCAAACAAACAGAAGCTGGAGTGGCTGGTGCGACATTACCCGACAACTTTGACACTGTCATTGTCGTATGGGCATAGTCGCTGGTACCCAACGGGTATTTATTGCCCAGCTCCGATTTTTAGGTCATTTGGCATTTATTTTGGTTGGTTGGAGCTCGTTTTTCTCTGCAGTTTTTGAGTAAGAACCCTCATCCTTCATTTGTCTTCCTTAATTCCCCCAACAACCTCACTCATATGCTTTTATGATTGTTGATTAGGTGATTGTAAGCTTTCCTTGTGAAGATTTCTCATCCTCAAGTGCTAGTGTCATCCTCCCCGTTCTAGAGTTTTGCTAGGGTTTTGATAAAACCCATATTGTGAGTTCATCCTACTTTTAAAAACTTTATACATATCAAAACATCATTTTTGAACTCCTAATCATCTCCTTACTAATAATTTCTTGTTGGAGAGTTTTGACCTAAACTACGGTTTTGGAGATTTTTAGGGTTCTCATCATTTGCTACTAAGATAAAGGGATTTTACCATATGGGATGTAAAATGTGGTCTCATATGCAAATTTATGATGGGTTACTTGAAATAAATTATTTGCTATATTATTGAGTTCATATTATGGTGAAGTCACTTGATATAATGAATCTTTGTTAAGAAAGAAATATATCCTTGATGTTTGGGTCAATGACCGTCATAAAATGATATGATCTTTGAGAAAAGTATTTTGAAAAGAATCTATGTTAATGAATGGAAATGGTCATTATGTTACTCTTGTATAGTTTTGGTTTTACTTGGTGATTGTTTATACAAGGAAATGCATGTTGGGAAAATAATTGTTACTAAGAACTATAGGCTTGATTATAGTTGGTCACAAATGTAATTGTGACAAGTCTAGACTAATACTAATGGATCCATAGGTATAGAGTCGGCTTAGTTTTGGGTTGAACCCTATTTGTATCTAGTTGAGACATTGGGCCCTAGGGTGGCAACTTGGTACGGTTATGTGGTACCGGATACTAGACGTGGGTCGTAAATGTAAATCCTAGCGAATGAGCATGAATATGATCATTGGGTGCCCTCCCCCACATCTGAGTACGAGCCGGCGAATTCGTGACCTTGATCCTAGTATGGTGAGCTCAATAACTTGGAAAGTGGCTTACTTTTGTGTTCCGCCACAATCCTTGGAAAACCGGGTCTCCCTCGTCGTCGCAAGATGTATTTTGGACCGCAAGGTCACTATGTGGATGTCATTATTTAACTTAACCCATTGTCTTTGAAAAGTTATTTATTTGTTGACCTTTATTTATTTCCAAATCATTTATATAAATTGTATGTTCTCACTAGGCGTTAAGCCTAACACTTTTTCTCAAATGATGTGTATAACAGGTTCCCTTAGCGGTGGGTTGTCGAAGGTTTGAGTGACGAGCGTGGGCCTTTGAGGCATTTTTGGAATGATAGATGCTTGGAGTTTAGCGTAAAAACAATTACTTTATTTTGGAAATTTGGGTTGACATCCGATGTAATCTAGATAGAAGTTGTTTAGATTAGTTTGTTGTTGATTTCTTAATCGTTCATAAGTTTTGTAAACGCCTTCATACTTTTACCCATTTTGGGTGGTTTACTCCAAATATAAACGTCATATTGACAATTTTTCAATTTTTAAGTTTACTCTAATTTTTAGGGTGTTTCAAGTTGGTATCAGAGCTCTAGTTTAAGTGAACTAGGCATGAATGTAAGATGTCTATACTTAGACTGAGTATGTTAAGTGATGATTGGTGAGTTTGGGTTGAACTTCTAAGATGGGTTAGTCTTAGAGTCGATGGAAATTATGTTTATCGAGCGTTGTGGTGATGGTAATGAAAACCCTTATGTATTATATGTTCAAAATTTCACTTAGCTAATGTTATTATAAGGATGTTTTACGTGAGTGTGCTTGAAGTACTGTAGTTATGACAATTAGTAATGTAGTAGTATGTTTCCTTCGTGTTTAATTATATTTCTCTCTCTTACTCCTTTCTTTGCCGTACGTGGCAGATCAAGATGGTTAGTACGCGTGGTAGACCGCGTACACGAGTGGAGGGTGTTGAGGCGACCGCTTCAACGGCTGATCAACTGGAGAGGGTTGAGGCCATCGTACGCCCATTACCCCAACCATTGTTAGGCGGAGGGCCTGTGATCATTCCTCGGGTGGAGTTGGCTTCGTCCAACCCGATCGTACGCGAAGTGAATCCTCAAATAGAGATGATGGCCAATCTGATGCAATTAATGAACGAAGCAATGGCCAAGCAGCAAGAGTCACTTCTGAAAATGTTTGAGGACCGCAATGTGAGCAACCGTAGGAATGAAACAATTACAGAGAACATTGAGGTGATTGGGTCTGGTGGTACGGGACACGTGAACCGGACTAACGAGCCAATAATTACCGAAGTGAGGTAGGACAAGAGAGCTTGCACGTTTAAGTCCTTCCAAGGCTGCAGGACGCCGAAATTCTTCGGTTCTAAAGACCCGGTTGCTTGTATAAAGTGGATTCAAGGGATTGAGCAGGCCGTCAACTCATCTGAGTGCGGGTAAGATCAGAAGGTGAAGTTCGGTTCCCAAATGCTGTGGGACACGACACTCACATGGTGGAATGTCACCAAGTCCAACCTCTCCACTACTATTTTGGTCCAACTGACTTGGGCCGGATTCAAGAAGAAAATTCTGGAGGAGTACTGCAATGAGAGGGAAATGGACCGGATTATTTACGAGTTCCGAGCCCTCAAAAAGGGAAACCTGTCCGTGAGAGATTACTCGAGGAAGTTCGTAGAGAAACTGGATCTAGTGGGGCATGTGGCCCCGAATGAGAATGATAAAGTCAAAGCTTATCGGAAAGGGTTGTCGGCGGATATGATGTCCATGGTTTGCAACGCCAAGCCCTCTTCTCTTCGTGAGGCCATTGAAGAGGCCAAAATCATGGAAGATGTTTATGCTAGGGACAAAGTGGAGAAAGCCGTAGTGGTGGGAGACAAGAGGAAGTGAGAAAACAACCTCGGACCTCCCAAGAGGTCGAGACCTTTCCACGAGGGAAGGAACTTTGATAACCGCCAAGAGGCATGGTGGTGCCCTAGATGCCGAAGCAAACACCATGGAAACTGTAACTCCAACCCCACCTCTTGTGCCAAGTGTGGGAAGACAGATCATACTACTCGGGATTGCCCGATCAAGGGGGTGGTATGTTTCAAATGCAAGATATCGGCACATTTCCGAAAAGAGTGTCCGAAGTGGAAGACGGGGAGTGCCCTGGAGAAGAAAGAGAACCCTCCTAGACTTCCTGGCCGAGCTTTCTAGATGACGGTCGACGAGGCCACGACATCCAACGACGTGGTATCGGGTAGGTTTCTTCTAAACTCCGTACCTGCTGTGTGCTTTTTGATTCCGGCGCTAGTGTCTCTTTCGTGTTTGATTCTTTTTGCCAAAAGCTTTCCGTGCCCACTAGTAGCCTAGTCATTGCTTTAGTGGTAGAGATAGCAAATGGCAGTCAAGTAGTGATTCACGATGTTTTGAAGGATTGCTCCATCGACATCGATGGGAAGAAATTCTCAATCAATTTGATGCCTATGGTTATTGGCGGTTTCGACGTGGTGGTCAGTATGGATTGGCTGGCAGACAATCATGTCGAGATCCTGCATTCTAAGAAACTGATCCGACTCCCTATATCAGATGGTGAGATGGTGGTAGCGTATGGCGAAAGGAGGAAGGGCGATGTAGTGGTTATCACCATGGCTAAAGCGCGAAAATGCTTAGTGAAGGGATGTTCGTTTTTCCTAGCATACGTAATCGATGCCAAGCTCGAGAAGAAGATACTTGAAGATGTAAAGGTGGTGCGCGAGTTTCTCGACGTCTTTCTAGACGACTTTCCCGGTTTACCACCTGATCGTCAAGTAGAGTTTTGAATAGATCTTGTACCGGGAGCGGCTCCGATTGCTCGAGCCCCTTACCGATTGGGGTCATCGGAGATGCAAGAAATGATGGCTCAACTCCAAGAGCTCCTAGAGAAGTGGTTTATAAGACCAAGCTCGTCACCTTGGGGAGCACCGGTCTTGTTTGTCAAGAAGAAGGATGGCACAATGAGAATGTGTATCGATTACCGTGAACTAAACAAGGCAACGGTGAAGAACAAGTATCCGCTTCCGAGGATCGACGACTTGTTCGATCAACTCCAAGGAGGGAGTTGCTTCTCGAAAATTGAATTGCATTCGGGATACCATCAGGTGAAGGTGAGAGGTGAGGACATCCCGAAGACGGCCTTTAGAACGTGTTACGGCCATTACGAATTTCTTGTGATTTCGTTTGGTCTAACTAACGCGCCGACATTATTCATGGATTTGATGAATAGAGTGTGTTGACCATTCCTCTACAATTCGGTCATTGTATTCATTGATGACATACTCTTGTATTCCAAGGGCGAGTCAGAACACGAGCAACACCTTCGCGAAGTTCTAGAAGTGTTGAAAAAAGAGAGGTTGTATGCCAAATTTTCCAAATGCGATTTTTGGCTTGAAGAGGTTCAATTCATGGGTCACGTTGTCACTCTAGATGGAGTGAAGGTGGACCCCTCCAAAATTGAAGCCATGATGAATTGGGAGCCTCCCAAGAGTCCGTCCGAGATCCGAAGCTTCTTGGGTTTGGCGGGTTATTACTGAAGGTTTATTCAAGATTTCTCGAAAATCGCTTCTTCCTTGACGGCCTTGACTCGAAAGAATGTCAAGTTTGTTTGGACCGAAGCGCAAGAGAAGCCGTTTTGAACGTTACAATAGAAATTGTGTGAAACTCCAATTTTGTCGCTACCCGAAGGATCGGAGGACTTCGTGGTCTATAGCGATGCTTCAAAGATGGGCTTGGGTTGTGTGTTGATGCAAAGAGGCAAAGTGATCGCCTACGCCTCAAGACAACTCAAAAATCACGAGAAGAACTATCCTACCCATGATTTGGAGTTGGCGGCGGTGGTGTTCGCCTTGAAGCTATGGCGACACTACCTCTATGGCACGAAATGTACGCTCTACACGGATCATAAGAGTTTGAAATACGTCTTTAATCAAAAGGAATTGAACATGAAGCAAAGAAGGTGGCTTGAATTACTTAAAGATTATGATTGCAAATTGCTTTACCACCCCGGTAAGGCAAATGTGTGGCTGATGCGTTGAGTCGGAAGGACCATAACAGAAGTATTCGGGATACTCTTTCGAGGATCGAGCTAGGGTCGAGCCTTATTAAGAGAATCAAGGCATCTCAAGTAGAAGCCTTATTGGAGGAGAATCTCAAAGAAAAAGTTATGGCAAAGCAACATTTGTTCTTAACGGAAGATAGTCGTGGAGTGAAATTGTTCAACGGTCATGTATGGGTACCCAAGGTTGGAGGCAATCGAGAACTTCTTCTCGAAGATGCTCATAAGTCCAAATATTCCATTCATCCGGGGAGTACAAAGATGTACAGAGTCTTGAAGCTACATTATTGGTGGCCGGTAATGAAACTTGATGTGGCACATTACGTGGAGCGTTGTGTGACGTGCTTACAAGTGAAAACTGAGCACCAATGACCGCATGAGAGTCTTCAATCCTTAGAGATCCCCGAGTGGAAGTGGGAGCATATTACCATGGACTTTGTGACCAAGTTACCCAAAACTCTTCAAGGTTACGATACCATTTGGGTAATAGTTGATCGGTTGACTAAGAGCGCTCACTTCTTGGCCATGCACGAGACACTACCGATGGACAATTTGGCAAAGCTCTACTTCAATGAAGTGGTTTCAAGACATGGGGTGCCCTTGTCTATTGTGTCGGATCGAGATAGTTGGTTCACTTCGAACTTCTGGGATGGCTTGTAAAAAGAGCTTGGAACGCGAGTGAAGTTGAGTACGACTTACCATCCGCAAACCGACGGTCAAAGCGAAAGAACGATACAAACACTCGAAGACATGTTAAGATCTTGCGTTATCGACTTCGAGTGTAGTTGGGACTCTCGCCTACCGTTGGTGTTGTTCGCCAACAACTAGCTACCACTCGAGTATTGGGATGGCACCGTTTGAGGCCTTGTATGGGCGGAAGTGCAGAACCCCCGTGTGTTGGCTTGAAGCAGGGGAGAAGCAATTCGCCGGACCCGAAATTGTGCAAGAAACAGCAGATAAGGTTAAAGGCATTCGGGAAAGGTTGAAAGTGGCTCAAGATCGTCAAAAGAGCTATGCCGATAAGAAGAGGCAACCGATGGAGTTCCAAATGGGTGACCGTGTGATGTTAAAGGTGTCACCATGGAAGGAAATAATCTAGTTCAGAAAGCGCAGGAAGTGGAGTCCCTGTTTCCTTAGACCATTCACGGTGCTTAAGCATGTGGTCTTGCAAGCCTATCAGTTGGAACTTCCACTAGAGATGAAAGGGATCCACAACATGTTTCATATTTGTTACCTTCACAAGTGTTTAAAGGAAGAATAAAGTGTCATCCCTCTTTCCGAGATCAGAGTGGACGAGGGTAACCGATGTGTGGAGGAACCCAACGCTATCCTTGAAAGGAAATCCAAGAAATTGCGTCATAAAGAGGTCACGATGGTCAAAGTGTAATGGAAGCATCACCGAGGATCCAACCTGACATGGGAAGCTGAGGAGGACACGAAGCGGAGATATCCTCACTTGTTCGAATAACTCAGATTTCGAGGACGAAATCATTTCCAAGAAGGGGAGGATTGTAACACCTGGAATTTCGGTAAGAGTCTCGAATTCTCCCTTAAATGTTCAAATCTGGATTTTTATCGCATAGAAAAGTGTTAACTTGAACCCCTAGGCGAACCAGGTGCCTCTCGTGTGAAAAACGCCAAGTTTCGGGGCCCGTGTGGTGTTGGGCGACTATGACGGGCAACCGTGACACGATCACTGTTTCTGTGTCACAATCGCACCAAAAAAACAGAAGCTGGAGTGGCTAGTGCGATATTGGCCAGTGACTTTGACACTATCATTGTTGCATGGGCATAGTCGCTGGTACCCAACGGGTATTTATTGCCCAACTCCGATTTTTAGGTCATTTGGCATTTTTTTTGGTTGGTTGGAGCTCGTTTTTCTCTGCAATTTTTGAGTATGAACCCTCATCCTTCATCTCTCTTCCTTAATTCCCCCAACAACCTCACTCATATGCTTTTATGATTGTTGATTAGGTGATTGTAAGCTTTCCTTGTGAATATTTCTCATCCTCAAGTCCTAGTGTCATCCTCTCCATTCTAGAGTTTTGGTAGGGTTTTGATATAACCCATATTGTGAGTTCATCCTACTTTTAAAAACTTTATACATATCAAAACATCATTTTTGAACTCCTAATCATCTCCTTGCTAATATTTTCTTGTTGGAGAGTTTTGACCTAAACTAGGGTTTTGGAGATTTTTAGGGTTCTCATCATTTGCTACTAAGATAAAGGTATTTTACCATATGGGATGTAAAATGTGGTCTCACATGCATATTTATGACGGGTTACTTGAAATAAATTATTTGCTATATTATTGAGTTCATATTATGGTGAAGTCACTTGATAAAATGAATCTTTGTGACCGTCATAAAATGATATGATCTTTGACGAAAGTATTTTGAAAAGAATCTATGTCAATTAATGGAAATGGTCATTATGTTACTCTTGGATGGTTTTGGTTTTACTTGGTGATAGTTTATACAAGGAAATGCATTTTGGGAAAATAATTGTTACTAAGAACTATAGGCTTGATTAAAGTCGGTCACAAATGTAATTGTGACAAGTGTAGACTAATACTAGTGGATCCATAGGTATAGAGTCAGCTTATTTTTGGGTTGAACCCCATTTGTAGCTAGTTCAGACATTGGAACCTAGGGTTACAACTTGGTACGGTTATGTAGGACCGGATACTAGCCGTGGATCGTAAATGTAAATCCTAGTGAATGAGCATGATTAGGATCATTGGGTGCCCTCCCCCACATCTGAGTATGAGCCGACAAGCTCATGGCCTTGATCCTAGTAAGGTGAGCTCAATAACTGGGAAAGTGGCCTACTTTTGTGTTACGCCACAATATTTGGAAAATTGGGTCTCCCCCGTCATCGCAAGATGTATTTTGGACCACAAATTACTATGTGGATGTCATTATTTATCTTAACCCGTTGTCTTTGAAAAGTTACTTATTTGTTGACCTTTATTTATTTCCAAATCATTTATATAAATTGTATGTTCTCACTAGGCGTTAAGCCTAACACTTTTTCTCAAATGATGTGTATAACAGGTTCCCTTAGCGTTGGGATGTCGAAGGTTTGAGTGACGAGGGTGGGATTTGAGGCATTTTTGGAATGATAGATGCATGGAGTTTAGCGTAAAAACAATTGCTTTATTTTGGAAATTCGGGTTGACAATCGATGCAATCTAGATAAAAGTTATTTAGATTAGTTTGTTGTTGATTTCATAATCGTTCACAGGTTTGGTAAACTCTATCATACTTTTACCCATTTTGGGTGGTTTACTCCAAATATAAATGTCATATTGACAATTTTTCAATTTTTAAATTTACTCTAATTTTTAGGGTGTTTCACACACTATGTTTTTCCGTTGTTTTATTAAGGGTATCACAGTGTGCATCATGTGTTTTCCGAAATAAGGTTTGGCGGAAAGCGGAGAGAGGAGATTTTTAAAATACCTAGATTACCATTTAATTAAAAATTTAAGTTAAATTTACCAAAATTAATAATTTCCTAATTTATCATTTGATTTGTGGTTGAGATTGGATCTCACATTTATCACAAACAACCGAGTTCTCCCTTGATTGGCCCCTATATGAGAGTGTGTGTATATGTGTCTATATATATATATATATATGAATATGAATGTCCATATATCGTTACCAAAACTTGAAAACTCGTCTTTGGTTCTTAACGTTTGTCATTTCATAACGATTTTGGCCCCTCTTTTAACGACTGCTAACCTTTTCTGTTAAGTCCAGTTAAAGCAGGGGTATTTTAGTCATTTTAAATCTAGGTCCTATGACTGAAAAAACCCCATTAATCCAGGTGGTGGCATGATTTAGAAAGAAAAAAAAGTTTAAGATAACTAAAATACCCCTAACCTAACTAGACTTAATGGTTATCTTCATTATCAGGTCAATTAGTCGTCGTCATAAACATTGACTATATTTATCTCCCATGTGACAAGACGAACGGAATCGAGGTCATCATTTGATCCTGTGAACATTATATGTGTTACCTTTTCGTTGATTTGAATGAATTGTTCTCCATCCACATTATCATCATTCTCGACGTCGTTAACACTTTCTACTACTTCATATACACCACAAGGCTACGTCTTGACAACCGTGCACCAATCTTTCAAATCCTTTGTCATTGAAGGATATGAAGGATAATAGACTTGTTCTGCCTATGAAGCTAGGACGAACGGGTCGTTGGATCTTAGTCTGGACTTATATTTGATATCAATGAAACTATGTTTACGGTTAACTCTAACCCTCGACGGAGTATCAAACCCAGTGCATTTGAACAACACAACAACGCTCTTCAACATCATCCAACATTCCGTAACAGTCGGACTTAAACTCGTTGTAACAGGCCTCCATTACACATACACCACTATTATGTGTAACTCGACCAACATACCGTATGGAACTTGTATCAATTATGAAGTATCTTTGATGAGACCAAGAAAAACGATCTGGTCTGGGAGATACTGATTTCAATTGTTCACTTGAGTCAGGTGACCCGAGCACGTGATGCTCGAACCAGCCACTAAACATTTCTTGTTGCAGTTGTTCAAGTGTAACATCATCAATATTCAGTTCTATTTGTCAAATCCATTCATCAAAGGTCCATTGGAAAGGTTGAACTTCTACATAGTTGAACAAGATATATGTGTGGATCTTATGCATGTTATGATCAGTCAAGATGATCTGTTTCCCATCTTTCTCGAATAGTGGACAAGATGGAACCTTGAATATACTTAGTCGATCGTCGGTCCCTGGATAACTAGGAATATCTGGAGCAAAGTTCCTTGATTCACGATTATGTCTTGTTTCTATATGTGGATCAAAATAGTGGGATCAATAGGTATACAGTTCATTTACAAGGTACGACTCAATGATAGAGCCCTCAACCCTTACTTTGTTTCTAACTGTTCTCTTCAACGACCCACGCTTCCTAAATAAGCAATGAAATATATGTTATGGACATAAAGAGTGTTTTATATGAATATAGTGTACTAGCTTTTAATAAAATTAGAATTTACCTTTCATAGAGATACATCCACCTATATTAGACCATACCACAGTCTATAGCTTCCCATGTCAAATATATCACCAGGTTATCCATTGAATCAAAGAAGCCACGCGGAAAGACCTTTTCCAACATGAAAATTGTTTGAACAATTCATGTTTGCAATGGAATCAAGTCTTCATTGTGTAAGACCCATGAACATATTGCACGAAAGAATGCGCACAACTCCGTTAATGCATTCCATATTGGAGTTGGTATCATCCTTCGTAAGGAAATAAGGAGCAATCATTACATAAACACATGACTATCATGATTCTTGAAGCAATGAAAGATAGACTCTTCAAGGTTCACACACCCCTTTATGTTCGAACAATACCCGTCCGAAAACTTCAACTTTTCAACCATGAACACACTTGATCTACTTGTTTTCTCAAACTGTACAATGACTTAGGTTTTACTAATTTGTTGCTTAACGTGGCAATGTGCAAATTCTTTCGATTGCAATAAATCTCTACATCCCTCCTCGCCTTTATATTATCCTTTTTTATGCGTATCCATTTAAGTGTTACATAGGTTCTGAAAAACGTTTTTCTCAATGTGGATGACATCCAAGTTGTGCCGAATTAACTTCTTTCAATATGATAGATCCTAGAAGATGCTCTTTTTGCCCCCAATTATGAGTCGTTCTGAACCCGCTAATTTTTCTATTAGTTGATCGGAATGGGAAGTCCTCGTAAACAGTTAGAAGGTGATGGGCCTGCTCCCAGATCTTTTCACCAGTTAGGATGGCTAGTGGTCCAACCGACACCCTATTTCTAGCCCGAAATCCTTTTTGATCACGTCGGAAAGGGAGTGAGCTAGATAACCCTATCCGATGGCAGTCAAACCAACAAGATTTCCCTCCACTTTTTAACTGAAAGGAATCCACCATGCCCATCCAGTATAGTCAAGCTAACTTATCGTATGTGCTCCAAAACGACAACATTGCATAGGCAGGGAAGTCACTGATGGTCTATATATAGTAGTATTGCCCTCATCTCAAAATTATACTTACCATACGCATCATACGTAAGAACACCTTCCATTTACAACATCTTTAAATCATCTATTAGCTTCCTGAGAAACACATCTAAATTTTGACTAGGGCTTTTCTACCAAGACTGACCAATGCAAGTTTAACATACAAATCTTTCAAACTCATCCAAGGAGGTAATTTGTAGATAGTAAGAAAGACGGGCTATAGTAAATATGTATTCGAAGTTGAATTATTTGGGTTAAAACCATTGGTACATAACCCAAGACAAACATTATCGATCTTAGAAACAAAGGCATGATCCCTCGTCTTGAAATGCTTCGAAGCCACACCATCACTTGTATGTACCATCACACTTGGTTCCGTCCAATGATCGTAATACCAAGTCATCTCTTTCGTGGTAGTTTTTGACATATACAGTCTTTGGAGTCTAGGAACAATCAACAAGTACGTCAACACCAAATCAGGGACCTTACTACGTACACTTGTCTTGAAACGATATTCATTGCACACTCGACAATGGGTCAACTCAGAATCACCCTTATAAATTAACGTTCAATGTTTTTTGCGAGCATCGATCTTATGTATTGGTAGGCCAAGCTTTTTCAAACTCTTCTTCATCTCATAGAAGTTATCAGCTAGTTTATCACCCACAAGTACTGACTCTTTAAAGATAGGAACAACTTAATTATATGTCGTGTTAGGTACATTACATTCTGTCTTCCAATTCAACAATCTCGTCGCAACTCCTAATTTCGAGTAATTTGGACACTCACCCCATAAAGGCTCGTCAGCAGCTTGTAACATGTCATAAAATCCCTAGGAAGAAGGATTAGGGGTTTGTTCTTCCTATATCATGTCTTCGTGTACCATGTGACCGTTGACCATTTCGACATACCGTTTAATATGATCTACTATCGGAGTAGAAGATTGACCAACGTCTTGAGATTCATGGTAATAGGTTTCACCATGTGCCCACCAAATGGTATAATAAGACATGAAACCATATTTCATCAAGTGCAGTCTCACGTCATCGCTTTCTTTAGAGTGTTCATTTTGAAACTTGGAGCAAGGGCACCTGATACGATACACTATCCCACCACGCGTAGTTTTCTCTTGAACATAACCTTCATTGGCATAGGAAAAGTCTAAAAACCATCCACTAATCTGATATACTCCCTGCTAAGCTACCCCTCACTGTCATTCTTTCTATACATCCATCTTCTATCTGTAGAAATATTCAATAAATACAACAAGGAAAGAAGTAGTTAGTAGACATAATCAAGGTAAACGTGGTGTAGAGGAGTTTGAGACCTTACATAATTATTTGACTAGATGAAAGTTAAATCGTAGGTTTAGAGGCGCTTTGGATAACTATAAGACTCTAAGTGTAATGGTTTGACTATTTGAAAGTCAAACCATAGGTGTGAATGAAGTTAGAGGTGTTTCGAGTGACTTGAAAACACCGCGTATAATGGTTTGCTATTTGAAAATCAAACCGTAGGTTTAAAGGAGTTTTGGATTACTATAAAACCCTACGTGTAATGGCTTGACTATTTGAAAGTCAAACCGTATGTGTAAATGAAGTTAGACGACTTTTGAATGACTAGAAAACACTATGTGTAATGGTTTGGCTATTTGAAAGTCAAACGTAGGTTTAGAGGAGTGTTGGATGATTTTAAAACCCTACGTGTAATGGTTTGACTATTTGAAAGTCAAACCGTAGGTGTGAATGAAGTTAGAGGTCTTTTAAGTGACTTGAAAATACTACCTGTAATGGTTTGATTATTTGAAAGTCAAATCGTAAGTTTAAAAGAGTTTCAGATGATTTTAAAACCCTACATGTAATGATTTGACTATTTGAAAATCAAATCGTAGATGCGAATGAAGTTATAGGTCTTTTAAGTGACTTGAAAATACTACGTGTAATGTTTCGGCTATTTGAAAGTCAACCCGTAGGTTTAAAGGAGTTTTGGATGATTTTAAAACCCTACGTGTAATGGTTTGACTATTTGAAAGTCAAACCATAGGTGTGAATGAAGTTAGAGGTCTTTTGAATGACATGAAAGCACTACGTGTAATAGTTTGGCTATTTGAAAGTCAAGCCGTAGGTTTAGAGGAGGTTTAGCGACTTTAAAACTTTAAGTGTAATGGTTTGACTATTTGAAGTTCAAACCGTAGGTTTAAATAAAAGAGAGGTATTTTGAATGACTTTAAAACTCTAAGTATAATGTTTGACTATGTGAAAATGAAACCTTAGGTTTAGAGAAGTTTTTTAGATGAATTTAAAACCCTACATGTAGTGGTTTGACTATTTGAAATTCAAACCGTAGGGTTAAATCAAAGAGAAGTGTTTTTTGAATGAAAGAAATGAGTTTAAAACACAAACATATGTTTTTAAAAAAAATTGCGGCATAACGGCTATAAAATTAATATTTCCAAATACAGTCAAGCCTAATGTTTATCCAACAATTAACAACCCAATTACAAATAAATAAAATCAAACCTAATATTACCTAACAATTTACAACCCAACTAATTAATAAATAATAACACAAGTTTACAAGTGTTTACATGAACCACACTTGCACTCAATTCTGATAGAAAATAAGATATAGATAATTGAACATCATTCAAAGTATATATATCATATTACTATAACCACAAGTGCTTGAATAAAATGAACATGGTGTATCTATAATTAATAAATTAGCTAAACCAATAAAATGACTTTACAATTCATGTCTTACAAATATGTTCTCAATCTTTTATGCTTCTAATGGAAAAGGAGGTCAACAAATAATTTGGGTCAATAACGGTATGTTCTATTTCATATAGACACTATGAAATAAAAAAATGACTTCTATTTTATCAAATTAAAAAGAATTTAAATACCGAATGCACATTACAAGAAACATCAATTGACAATGACTTCTATTTTATCAAATTTACTACATAAGCTTTGACTTCATGCTTCAAAAGATGACATCTCATATGACTTTTGCGAACCAATGAGATTGTTTCCATGTCGTGTAATATTTGTTTATGAAACTAATAAAAGCTTACAATCATCCATGGCAATCAAGAATCTTGAAATGAAATGTTTGAATTTGTAAAAAAAATATTTCTTACAGTGGTGGTGCCTGTGGTGGTCGACAGGTGGCCGGAGTGGTTGACATAGAAGAACATAGTGGCCAGAGTGGTTGTGGTCGCCGGCGAATAGCATTGGTGGTGGGAGTGGTGGCTGTGTTATCGGAGTGATGGTTGTGCGGTGGGATCGCAAGAGAGAGAGAGAGAGAGAAGGAAAGAGAGAGAGTGTGGTGTTGGTGGTGACCGGTGGCAGTGGTAGCTGGAGTCTAGCTGATTGTTTGCTCGATCGTTCCCTCACTCTCCTTTCTGTTTTGGTCAGGTGCAGCGTAACAGATTAGGTCTCCTATATGGAGCCCGTTTTTTTTATAAAAATATTTTGATGATTTGGGACATATTTTTGGTTTCCTAGATGATGTCTCCTTACATCATGAGGACATGGAAATAGACACAGTTGGAACCAACATACAGAATGTTCTGGGAGATATAAGGAGAAATGAGGGAGTTGAAGTTGAAAATCCAGAAAATGTGAGACAGAGAGAAATTGTAGAAAAAGAATATGGTCAGAGAGTGTGTAACCTAACTTACAAATCCAAACGGGCAACCACATCTAGTACTCCGTTGCATGTGTTGCGTTCGAATGTACAAGCCATAAGTAGCCCACTTATGCACTTGCACACCTCAGCCACCCATTCTATTGCCTCTCAACAGGCTTTAGTCTCATCTTCGCACCAGGATATAGCACATACTCTACCCATATTTCACTCGGAAAGTATGGGTATTGAAAATAGAGCTCAGCTGCCCCAGAGCTCAATGCCATTCAGTGCACAATCGAGTCCAGTGCCACTTGCTTTACCAACATCAATTTCTAGGACACTCATACACTCTGCTACCATTGGGCGTCTAAGTGACCCGATTGGAACACTTGTAGTAGCTCCACAATCCGGACTACGAGGATCAAGTGGAAGTCCTGTCATTGCTACCACGATGCCATCTTTGAACACAGGCCACATAGTTGAATCTTCAACTGTTGTGAGAACGGGAAGTCTAAGTGACCCCGGTCTTACTTTCCCAGACTTCGTGTCGAAAGAGTTTCTCAACGGTGCCTTAAAGGCTGTTGAAGACCGTATGTCCGCTAGATTTGAGGAGGAGTTGGGGAAAGTGAAGAGCTTACTGAAAGGAAAAGGACCAGCTGTCGAGATACCTGTTCAGCCACCTCCACCACCACCAGTACAGCCTGTTGATCTATCTATGGAAGAGATGAAATCTTTATTGTACGCAAAGTTGTTATCCCAGGCTTCAACTGATGATACGGATGCTGATTTGGTTGGGTTGCTCAGATATCAACATGCTCATGTACCTTCAGACATAGTTTCAGTCTCAGAATTTCAAGCTTT
Organism: Arctium minus; assembly: GCA_954870635.1. Classification (NCBI taxonomy): domain Eukaryota; kingdom Viridiplantae; phylum Streptophyta; class Magnoliopsida; order Asterales; family Asteraceae; genus Arctium; species Arctium minus. The sequence goes on along the minus strand of OX941080.1, from coordinate 34,340,687 downwards.
CAAGTCTGAAGTGGTACAACATATTCAAGATCTTACTAGAGCAATTCATGAATCTTGCAAAGTTCAGGCAGTTACTAGAAGAAGACATGATCGTGATTCTGATCAAGATCTTGAGGGGGAGATAAGTAAGAGACAAAGAACTGCCACTCTCACTGAAGCTGCTCAGGTTGAGACTCAAGAAGGTAATGATGTGGTAATGACAGATGTGAGAACTGATGAGCAAGTTGATGAAGGAGAAATGAATGAGATAGTATTGTATGTGAATGAGGAGGTAGAACCGAGGGTTGCAAAGCCTAAGGTTGCTATAAGGGATGAGATTCTTATTCTTACTGGGATACTGGATATTGATATAATTGATCTTTCTTCTGATGACGAAGATACGGCAAATGAGAAATATGATAACTTTTGGAGGTTAAAGGAGGAAGAAAGAGAAAGTTTGATGGATTCAGATGAAGAGGGTAATGAGAACATCCTTGATATCTTGACGGGCACACCAGATGACATACAACTGAGTCTTGTGCACTATGAAATTCCAGAAACCACCAGAACCCCACCAGAAATACCTTCCTTCAAAGAAATTAACCTAGTTGAACCTACTGAACAACTAGAAAACATTCCTAGACCAATTAACCATCCTATTCCTAGCCTAGAAAATATCCCTAGCCCAAACAGAATCCCAAGCCCAATTCCTGATAACCAACCTGAAACCAATCTTGATAATCAACCTGAAACTAATCCTGAAGCCGAACTTGAAGTATATTTTCCTTCTAACCCAATTGATGCCCAAGCTGGCCCATCAGACATTCCTGAAGCATCTCTTATACCTACTGATGCTGAAATTAAACATATGAGGAATGCTCTGAGAGTACCTTTTCTGGAAAAGGATAAGAAGAAAATATTTGTGCACAAGGTCAGGGAGTTAGACATTCACAAAGTTTTGGGTGTTTCTCATTTACCATGGGATGTACAGGAGGAATATTTAAGATTGATCACTTGGGAAAGAAAGGCAGAAAAGTATGTAAAGAACAAATTTGGGATTGTCACAGTCAAACAAGTCAGAATGCGGAAGTTTCATAGGAAGATCTGGTACCTAGTGTTCTATGTTCAAAGAAGGGATCTTTCTCACTGTGAATTTTCTGAAGCTGATTTTTCTATTCTGAATGTGGACGATTTTGAATACCTTTACCATCTGTTCAGAAACATGACAGTACGTCCGGAGAATATTGTTTTTGCCTTGGAAGCCGTCAAGAGATTAATGAGAAGGCATGTCAATTACACATACTGTTATGATTTCCAGCTTTCCATAGAAACTAATCAGAAGAGGGTGAACATGACAAAGCCTAATTTGGATATGGAAGACTTGGAGAATTATGATCTATTCACAGTCATTGATCATCCTGAGCTTGGAGTTGTATACAAGAATGGTGAGAACAAGAAAAGGTTCATGAGGATATCAGAGTTATCTAAATTTTCAGATGGAACAATTAAAGTTGTCAGACTCCAGCTTAACCGAAAGTTTAAAGAGAATGAAGAGAAAGTCAATAAAGGAGATAAAGGTCTTGGTAAATTTGTTAGACTTGCTTTGATCCGAGTGTTGGATGTTTTAGACGATAAACTTCATTTCAGACGGGGTATAAGGATTTTTGAATCATTGCTCGGGATCAGACAAGGAAGATTTTCTCGTTGGGGCAGGCCTATCATAAATGCTTGATCTAAAAGGGGGAGATTGTTGATGTAATAGTTTAGATCAATCATTTGACTTTTGTACTGTTTGACCTTGACTTTGCTATGTCTTTGAGAGTTTTAGTTTCTTGAGAGTTTAAGCATGTGAGTGTTTCTAGTTTCATATAAAGAGTCTTGTGTCTTGAGAGAACCTTGTAACTGAGTATTGTACGCACATCTTGTACTGAATGACATATGACTGTTTCTCTCTCCAATTTCTCTCTCTATACTGATTGATCTTATTTGTGTTGTTTTGATTGATCATGGCTTGAACTTGGACTTACAATCTTCTTTCAAGTAATAAAACGGTAAAGTACTGGATATCGTCCCACAAAGATTGGAGTAAAAGTTTAATAAAAAATAGAAGAAAGAAATGATTTCAGATGACGAATTTGAACACTTTGATTTGTTTGAGTTATCACTTTGATTGCGTTAACAGAGAATAAATCAAGCACGGGTGTAAAACTTCCAGGTGGGATTTAAACACAAATTCCAGTGGGCCATGCTGTAGGAATGCTGCAGCATGCAGTTCTGCCACAACTAGATCCACCATCTATTTTGAGGGTATTCCTCTCGGACTTCAATATTAACACTACTGTTTAGATTCAACTAAACACATCTCTTTGTAGTCTCCAACTATTTATAGTGTAGAATAGAGTTCTCAAAATATATGGATGTACAAATCTCTTTGCATAAAAACCGCTCTCTCGAGTTGATTCCCATATCATTCAAGTTGACGTGTTTGAAGGGGCTTATCTCTAAGTCCTCTACACTTTAACACTGTTGATTAGTGATCAACTTGTCGAGAATAAATCAGTTTAGAAGAATATAAATGATAATTGTCCTTATCAGTAACTCTCTCAAGTCTACTTCTTATATCATTCAAACTGACGTGTTTTACACGACTTATCTCTAAGTCCACGACACTTTAACACTTTAGCAAGTGATCGGTTCGTCAAGAAGTGTCATTGATATTTATAAAACTTGAATGAAATGGTGGAACATTGTTATTGTGAAACAATGTCCACCTTTCTTTGGTTTAAAAATCACACCTTTCCGTCTCACACCCGAACTAAAAAAATTAGTTACTCATACGGAAAATAAATGCGTAAAGTAGATGACATAGATTAAAAGACATAAATTAAATGCGAGAATGTAAATGACATAAAGGTAAATGACAATAAAGTAAAGTACGGTAAAAGTAAATTACGGAAAGGTAAAATTGCAAGAATAAATAAACTTAATAATATTTTGATTTCTTCACTTCAATAATCAAACCAAGAGATTGTCAAATCTCTAAAATCTGATTTTTAAAGTTTCATAAAGTGATATCATAAACCATCCCAAGCTCCCTTTATATACTAGGAGGGAGAGTGGCAAAAAAGTCTTTTCACTACAATATAAAAATAATAGTACCAAAATATGACATAAAGAACAATGTTCTTGGTCAAAAAGGTAAAAAGGAGAAATAATATAAATATTCATCCATGAAATCAGATCTAGAAGGTTCCATGTCTATCCAAAAGATCACCCATTGACTGTCCAAAATAAGCTCCTTTTTTTCTTCATGGATTATGTTGTTCCTTGACTGTTTCTACAGGAATGCTGCAACATATGTCTGTACTATTAAATCTGCCCAAAATAGATATAAGTTAGCTATTCTAAGTCATAAAACAAGGCATTCAATACAAACAAGAAAATGGAAAATAAGTGAATAAAATGACTCAAATTTTGGGATATAGGAGATAAAAAGATCTAAACTAATAACAAAAGGACTTGATATGCATTAAATAATTAACGCATACGCTAGCATGCCAAAACATCATTTCAAATATTCTTCATGCATAAAAACATTTATGTAGGATATGAGTATCCCATTAATCTCAAAACGTACTCACCTTGATTGTTTAACCATAATGCTTGATGTACCACCCTAAAGTGGATGTAACTCTCTGATATTATTGGTATTTTTGAATGTGTATTATGAAATGAAATATATATATATATATATATATGTATTTATAGTAAACTGAAATGATATGAAATGATTTTGAATGAGGCGGCCCCTGAAGATGAAGACACCGGATATGAATTCAAATTTCTCAAAACTTCATTTTTTTTCTTTATCCCTACGTTTCCTTAGCATACACACACGCACACACATACATATATAGAGGCTCATTCATTTGTTAACCATGACATTGGTATTAACCGTATTAACCAATCTCAACCGTAGATTGCTGAGATCGACAGTTCACAATTAATTGATTTTTCATTTAAATAAAAAAAAATTCCCAAACAGTTGATAATAAACATTGCATATATGCACAAGGGTATTTTAGTAAAATTACCATCCCATTTATTTAAGGGAACACGCGCTTACCAAAACAAAACCCATTTAATTAGGGATTTCTTCCCCCAAGATAGATTTAGCCACACCATATTCATGAAATCGCAACCAAGATTATTTCCCCCCACGTCGAATCAGGAGTAAACCAAGGAAAATCCTTGCAATATTCACGTTCATCGTTAAAGTCGGAATCAATATCTCAATCATCGGTGAAAGGCGCGAAAAGGAATGGGTTTGATGGCGGGAATCGATTAAGAAGAGGTAAAAAGTTGAAAATCTAGGGTTTATAAAAGGGGATAAGCACATTAACTTTTTTGTAACCGTTGTTGCAGTTCGCAAACCTAGTGAATATATATTCAAGAAGTGTGGATTATCGAAGTTCAAGAACACTATGGATATTGCGGTCGATGTTGATCAGGAGGATAACCCTAAAATGAGCGATTTGGTGCACAAAATCGCAAAGGGCGCATGAATTCTTGTCATTAATATGCAATGAACTAATGATCACTTTGATAGTTCATATGTGCACACATGCATACTGTGCATATATGCATATGTGTCGGTCTACAATAATATCAAGTTTTAACGACAATAACACATAAACGATTAACCAACCTGTTTGATTAATAACAAACGATTACAGGATTGATGTTCGGTTTGAGCTCTAGATGTTTTCTCTCTTTTTCATCGTTACTGTGTGTATTTGTGTGTGTTCTATATGATCTGATCTCTTGAGAGCTGATCTTAGCTTGTCTAACACACTAACACAACCACTTGCAACATAAACAAATATCTAACTAATTAAACTAATATAATAACTAACTTAATATCTAGATATTTAGGAACTAATAATAAAATACTAAAAACAACTTTGACAATTATTACAAACTAACATTAGACTTATATCGAGAGCGACTTTTCAGCATTAGCTTCAGATTGCGATCTTCCGTTTGGATGATCTTGAATCCAATAGATCTGTGTGCTAACAATCTCCCCCTTTGGATCAAGATCATTCTAAAAAGATTTATCCAATAGATCTGTTTATTTCAATCTTCTCTTACAGCTCAGAAGATGCAATCTCCTTCTTTAGTCTTTAGAATGTAACAATCTTCCCCTTTGATGTAGATAAACTCTCTTTTAGATTTTAGGAAGAAATTATCTCTAGTTGTAGCTCAAATTGTTGTAGCAAAGTATCTTCAAAGAAAATTTATTGCAATTCAGCATGTCTTCAGAATACTTTGATCTCTCGCATTTCTTGGTTTTCTTTTCTCTTCTTTAATCTTGTAAATGAATGGACATTTCTTCAAGCTTTAGGTTCTCCCCCTTTTTGATGAATAGAGAATCGATTTCATCAAAACTCTATGTAAGAAATGTCTTTCGTTTGGAGCCTCTGATCCGTCAATTCAAAAATATATTCATCCAGATCTTTGCAAATCCAGACAAAATAATCGTGTAACACCTGAATCAACAAATGAATCAGTTAATATGCCTGTCAGTAACACTAAGTCACTGTGTGTAACAAATACACATTGGAAAGGAGCTTTGTGATGTTCACTCCTCTAGGGCTTCCATTCAATCATCGAAAAACCACAAAGACAATTTCTATGAACGTTATGACAAAGAAACAAATTTCTTGTGTGTTCGTGCTTGTGATAGAAAGAATTAAGCACGGATGATTGCTTATTAGGCTCAAAATTGTGTAAACCACTGAGACAACAGTAAGTTAAACACAGAGTCAATGTGCATGAGTGAAGTGCGAACGTGGGGCAGACTTCCTTCTTTTCAATATCCAGATTTTCCAACTGAAAATCAGATAGCAAATGTGCTGCTTCCCCTTTGAGAATGTGAAACACTTTCTTGTTAAGAAGAAAATGAGTAGTTGGTGAGGTTTGATCAAGAGTTGGCTTGGGCTAGTTGCCTTTTTCAATAATGTTCACCAAAGAAATGTGAAACACTAGAAATGTGGCTGCCCGACTCAGAAAAAGTTGGTGCAGAGTTCTGATATTCTTTTAACTATGTTCTCACACCCTCTTTCTTTTAAACATTAAGCTTACTCTAACCACACTCATTTCTTTTCATTTCTCACACTTAATTACTAAGGATTAACTTCGTGGGTAGAAATCACTAGTTAAGGTGATTCCGTAGAAGTTGTGTTAAGTCCTAGCACAATGAAATCATGTTTTCCTATGATGCATATGATGTTCAATTTGGTTTAACTATTTCAGTTAAAGCACAATGTAGATCTTGAAAACATTTAACGCACACTTCCAATTCATGAAATCGATTTGAGATTCAGGAAGTGGTTTGAACTTTTAAGAACAATGTTTTCTATGATTGAAAGTTGTCCTTCTTTCAACCATATATGAGATTAAGATAAATGATTATACCTTTACGTGCGATCTTACATCTCATGAAGCTAAGCTTAAAGTCATAAAGATATGATCTTGTAAGCATCTCTCAAAAACTGCAAAAGTCTTATGTCATAGTCAAAGCAAATTTATTCACTTAAATTAAAATGACAAAAAGCAGAAAAACAATGAAAGTACGAGTTCTGATCAGAAATAATCAGAAGTCATAGTCCTTTACTCCCCCTGAAATTATGCATTTGAAAATTATCATTCCTAAAGATATGCATTTAAAATTTCAGACAAATATGTACTCCCCCTTTATGGTTGATTTCCTCATTCGAGTATTGGAGTACAATCTCTTATCAGCTCAGGAGTAAGGTATTTCGATCATTGAAGTGCGGGTCTTGAACTGGTGTATTCAAGAGCCATTGTTGACATTGATGTTCGGGTCTTGAGCTGATTACTCAAGAACCATTATTCTTCTACTCCCCCTTGACAGTAGGTGTCTGCAACAGAGAATCATCCCTTTTCTTTGGTACCCACTGGTATTTGGGTCCATGAGTGTTAAAACTTGATATTATTGTGGACCGACAATTGGTATCAGAGCCTGAAAATAGATTCAAATCAAGTTTTTTATAAACTCGACTCTGTGTTCTTCATTTCAAAATCATTTTCGAGTTTTAGTGTGTTTTTGGGGTTGAAATCGATTAGGTTGTGATCGTATAGGGTGCTAGATCGAGTTGGTGTTGTTTGATTTCAGCATTAGCTTCAAGATCATCCAATCTGAAGTTTGGAATCTAAAGCTAATGCTGAAATCAAACAACACCAACTCGATCTAGCACCCTATACGATCACAACTTGATCGATTTCAACCCCAAAAACACACTAAAACTCGAAAATGATTTTGAAATGAAGAACACAGAGTCGGGTTTATAAAAACTTGATTTGAATCTATTTTCAGGCTCTGATACCAATTGTCGGTCCACAATAATATCAAGTTTTAACGACAATAACACATAAACGATTAACCAACATGTTTGATTAATAACAAACGATTACAGGATTGATGTTCGGTTTGAGCTCTAGATGTTTTCTCTCTTTTTCACCGTTACTGTGTGTATCTGTGTGTGTTATATATGATCTGATCTCTTGAGAGCTGATCTTAGCTTGTCTAACACACTAACACAACCACTTGCAACATAAACAAATATCTAACTAATTAAACTAATATAATAACTAACTTAATATCTAGATATTTAGGAACTAATAATAAAATACTAAAAACAACTTTGACAATTATTACAAACTAACATTAGACTTATATCGAGAGCGACTTTTCAGCATTAGCTTCAGATTGCGATCTTCAGTTTGGATGATCTTGAATCCAATAGATCTGTGTGCTAACAATATGTTTGCTGAAATATTATATGCATATGTGCACACTGGTATCTAATATGCATATGTGTACATTGAGTATATGCATATGTGAACACTTTTGAACTTGTACATTCTAAGCAACAAAATGTTTCCTGTATCTTCACACTTTCAGACATTGATAAAAACCCAACTTGTATAATTGTTACATTAATTATGCAATTAATTAAACTTCAACTACAGTTGTATATGCATATGTGCACATTGAGTCATTACAAATTATGTTTGTGTTATTAAGTCTGTGGTATATGTAGAATGGGTATATTTGGACTTTTTGAAAATGTGGGATGTGGATAATGCATGTACACACTTTCTACTGTGCACCTTTTCATATGACAGTGTGTACATGGTTGCTTATGTGGAATGTACATATGGAATTTGCATATACACATTGATTGTGCATATTTGCATTGTGAATATGTACATGTTGTATATGTGCATATGTATAATGTCAATTAAGTAATGTGCAATGAACTAATGATCACTTTGATAGTGCATATATACATTGTCTTATTGAAATCTGCTGAAAATATGGAAAAAGATAACGGCCAAATTATAGATAAGTTACAATTTCAATTTTTAAATTATTCAATTAAATAAATAAAGATATCAATAGCAAGTTAGAGACTTTCTTAAAATAAAGAAAGATAGTTATTAGGCGTGAAAAAGGAGAATTCCATTATTACCCCTTCCTTTTTGATTAGGCGTATACACTAACATGCAATTTCTAATGAATCTGATTGGTTGAAAATCGGTTAACACGGTTAATACTAATGTCATGGTTAACAAAAGAAGGGGACCTTATATATATATATATATATATATATATATATATATATATATATATATATATATATATTTATATATATATATATTAAAAATATTTGTTTTTATACTATTATCTTTATTTAGTATAACTTTACGTACATAACCCCAAACCTCAATATAAACATATATTTAACACCTATGCGATAGTACCTACCCATAGGCATGCTATTGCTATATTTTTTTTCTGAGTTGTACAAATTTTCGTAATCATATTTTGATCTTTTTGACATTTACGGTATCTAGATTTTCAATGTATTTAAATATAAAATTTGGTATTAATCTGATATTTCTATAATCCATAAATGACACATTTTTAATATCGTCCTGTTTAAATGGCCCTAAAATAAAAATGTTATTCTTTTTCAAATCTGAAAGCGTCGTTATTATCTACGTAAATCACCGAGTCCAAAAGTATATGCATTATAAAACTTATGAATTCTTTTAGGCTTCAAAATTAATAAAAAAACGATATTTAATATTGCATCAGTCCTATAAATAAAACATTGCCGGTTTTCAAATCTAAAAATTTCATTATGATCGTCATAAATCGTTGGTCACAAAAACATATTAGTCGCATTATATAAAAATTCATACGACTAGCTAATTTGAGTAAAACGATAAAACGTTTTAAATAGAAATAATATTAAAATATTAATAATATATATGTATATATATACACGATTAAGATATCGTGTATGTTAAATTAATTAGTAATAAATTTTATATATTTTAAATTATAAATTTTATATACGTTAAATTATATTATTATTTGTACTCGGCATAATCACAAGCTCCTAAACTTCTTGTATATAAGATAGCTAACTCGGATCTCTAGGCATATTTACCTTACATGGTTTAATCAATATATTTTCCACGTATAACATCCTTGGTTACAACCTCAAACTCTTGTCCTTAACACAAGCCTTTATCACATTCTCTGGTAGTTTACAAAGTTTTCATGAACTAACAGAACAATTTTCTTATTTTTTACTACTCCAATAGCTCATCCTTTACCTCAACCTTTAGCATAACTTTGACATAGCAAAACACTTAGTAGTATGTTTAATTCATGACACCCTTACTTCCATACATTGTTCTATCATTTCTTTCTAGACATTCTTGTTAATAAAATGACAACATATAGGTGTTCCATAATCCTCTTTTTGAGTCATACTTGTGTATGCAAGATGTAGTGATACATAATACCTTCAATAATAATTTTGGACTCAGTAATATTGACTCCTAACACAGTCTGTTATTTTGAAACACGTCCGCATTGATCTAAACATATACTAAGTACATTTGAGAATAATCCTTTGATTAAACTTGCTCAACATGGTTATTAATTGTCATCTCACATATTACTTGAGTATATGATATTTGATCATTGCTCTCCAACATAGTAAAGGAACTCTTACTAAAGTATTTTATCAGAGCATAAAATCCCAAATCTTAAGGTTTTAATCATGCACGAGCTAATAATCTATTTCTCTTATACCATGGATCTTTGTAATTTTATTCAAATTACCACTTCTTACTAATCCATCTGACTACCAATATGAAATAGCCAGGCCGGTATCACGGGGAGCCAGGATCCGTTCGGTGCAAATATAATATGTGACCTTTTGGAAGTCCACAACTCAGTCGTTTCAACCTTTCTAGACACCATCTCATATGGTTATATCGGCCAGGATAAACAATTAGCGGAATAATCTGATTGAGTTTATAAATAAGTTTATTAGTTTAAGGCAATGTAGTATTCTAAAACTCAATATCATCCTCAAAGTTTAAGTCTATGTATCAAATCTAAGGCAACCCTAGTCAACTTAAACTAATACTCTGATACCAACTTGCGACGCCCGTTTTTCATAGCTTCATAACCTTTACATTTGTGGAAGCATTCTAACAACAGTTTAGTAGTCTAACACATATAACGACTATTTTACGAACTATAACTCTTCATCTCGGTTCCTTCACGTGTTATTGTTAGAGCATAAATATGTTGGATACAAGATCATGAAATATGAAGATCAAAGTCAAGCCAAGTCAAAGCTCAAAGTCAACTATCAAAGCAAAGTCAAAGTCAAGTTTAATAAAGTCAAAAGTCAAAGCCTTGTATTTTATTTTGTTTTTGTTTTATGCGCGTGTTTTTGTTTAATAGACATGTGACTAGTAGTTGTAACAAGTCAGAGTAAAATAGTTGCATGTTGGAAATTGATTGTACGCTGAGTATCTTGTAGAGAGAGAAAGAGAACAGAGCATTGTATACGAATTCAGTAATTAAAATCAAATAACAGGTTGGGTAATCAAACTGTAATAATCTTGTTTGTATTTGAATTATCATTTAGAACTTGATAATTGGGAATTAACAATTGTTATCAGAGCAAATCGAAGTTGAAATCAATTGAGTAAAATGGTTTTCGCACTGTTCATCGAGTCTTGATCGAGTTTGGATTTTTTGTGTGTAATTCGAGTTGTAATTGAGATCATTGAGTTCATATTATGTTTAGATCAATCTTGTAATGGCTTGTGATAGAATTGCACTGTAATTCTCATGAATTTTGAATTTTCGTTCATCTAAAATACACGAGTATGTACGCACTGTATTGGATCGAGTTGTACTTTTGAGTGATTCTTGTTGAAATTCAGTGATTGTAAGTGTTTCTAGCCACTCTATAAATTCAAAACACTCACACTACATGTAAGTTGACTTTATAACATTTGACTAGACTTTGACTTTATAATACCTTGACTTTTCTACTTAAATCTTGGATACAATTATACACTAACAATCTCCCCCTTTGTATTCAAGATTTAAAAAAAAATTGACAATAATATTCAACTCTTGATTCTTCAAATTTTAACTCTGACGACTTTAAACTTTGAAGCTCTGACAGTCTTTAATCTCTGAAGCTTTGATTTGAAGAATATTCAAAAGTCTTTCACAATGTCTTTGAACAATCATCAAGTCTTGAACATACCATTTGAAATCTTGAAACTTCTTTGAACTTTGAAACTACAGAAATCTTAGAACTTTACATCTTTGAACTATTGACTAAGGAATCTTTGATCTTGTAACTTCATATCTCTGATCTCTGGATCGTCTTCAGAAAATAAACTCTCTTGAATTATCTTTGAAACATAATCTTCAGAATCTATTGACTTTCATCTGTCTTGAATTTGAAATTCCAGAAAGTATCTCTCCTTTTTCTTCAGAAAATCTCTTCCTTTTATGCTTTGAAATTGAAATCTTTAAAATATCTCCCTCTTTTTGATGATTGTGAGCATCATGATCATCAAAACTTTTTCAATTTCATCACTTTCTCTGAATATGAATTTCCCCCTTTGTGAAAAACTAAAAATCTCCCCCCTTAATAGTAATTTGACAATCTCCGCTCTTTGATCTGAGTATCCGTCAATTCATGAGTGTATACCCGAATATTTTCAAATTCATATATAATAAACGTTGTAATCCTGAATCAAGAAATGAAACAGTTAAAATTTCCTGTAAGTAGCACGGAGCTACTTTGTACAACGAATGTACATTGGAAAGGAGATTTTATGATGTTCACTCCCCCAGGGCTTCCATTCAATCATTGAAAAAACACAAAGGAATTTTCTATGAATGTTATGACAAGAAAACATATTCCTTGTGTACACGTGAAAGTGTAGAATGATTGAAGCTACTTAAGCTTTTTCAGGCTCAAAATGTGTAAATTTTTGAAACAACAACAAGTTTTACACGGACTCAATGTGCATGAAAGAGGTGTGAAGGTGGGGCAACTTTCCTTCTTTTTCAATATCTAAATCTTCCGAGTGAAGACCAGATAGCAGATATACAGCATCCCCAAAGAAAATGAAACATTTCTTTGTTAAGAAAGAAAAGAGTGGTTGGTGGGGTAATTGCAAGAGTTGGCATGGGCTCACTGCCTTTTTCAATGATGGTTACCAAAGAATGTGAACCAACAGATTATGTGGTTGCCCGACTCAGAAAGTAGTTGGTGCATAGTTTTGATATTCTTTTTACTCTGTTCTCACACCCTCTTTCTTTTTAACATTTAAGCTCACTTCTAACCAAACTCTCATTTACATTTTTCCGCTCCACACACTGAGAAAAACTCAATCGGATGAGTTATCTCCCCCACTCTTTGATTTGAAACCCCTCACCCCTCAATCACTCTAGGATTACTTCCTGGGTAGGAAACACTAGTTAACGTGAATCCATGGAAGTTATGTTTAAGCTCTCACACTAATCCCATGTAATTCCAAAAAAGAATGATTGCTCAACAATTTAACTTGAACAGTTAAGCACAAAAATGATAACATTGTCAAAATGTATGCTCATTAAAAATAAGAATGAAATTTTAGAATTTGAACAATGAAGATCTCTCAAAACAAGAAAGTTGAATGAATGTAATGAAATCAAAAGAATTGTTTTGAGAATCTGACAATGTATCAATTAGATCAAATATCATAAGAAATGAACGTGAAATGGTTGGGGTATCAAAGAACTTGATATTTTGTTTATATGTGTTAAACCCAAAATCTATCTAAATCATAGAGAGAGAATGTAGAGAGAGAAAGTTTAGACATGAAAGCTCCATTTCATATATTTCACAAAACTGATTTTACAATACGTGCTTACAAAAATTAACAAAGACAAAACCTATTTATACTACCAAACTATTACAAAGACTTAACCACTAAGTAAAACTAAACACAACTTTAACTTTGACTTCTAATGACTTTGACAATGACATTGTTGACTTACACCTTTGACTTTCTAATTAAATCTTGGATACAATATTAAGACTTAACAATATGAACGAATATAAACAATTTAGAAATGAACGCTCAAAGATTGAAATGATGATTTATGCTCAACAACATTGAATTACAAACGAGGGTATTACCATCGAAAAATTGTTTCTGTATGAGACATGGTAATAACAATTTCAAATGAAGTATTGAACCGGTGTGTATGAATACTTGACAATATATAGACAAGATAATACACAAGTATTGATCTTTGGAAACACACGGTTAGTTAAACATTAAAGCTCCATAATGAAAAACATTTAAAGTCACACTTTCAAATTCATGAAATCTTTTGAGAATAGAGAAGTGGTTTGAACATTTAAGAAAGCGTTTTTCATGCTTGAAAGTTGTTCTTCTTTCAAAAAATCAGAGATTAAGATCAGAAGATACTTACCATTAAGCTCCCCTCAAATCATGATAAAATGATTTATATTCTGATAAGATCCCCTTGGATATTTGCATAATATCCTTGTCCTTAAACATTAAAGAACGAGTCCTAAGTTGTTTTACTTGGAAGTCATAGTTCTTTAACATTGAAGTGCGGGTCTTGAACTGAATTATTCAAGAGCCACAATTCTTTGAGGTACGAGTCCTAGACTGTTTTGTCTATAAGTCAAACATCTTGCTCCCCCTACACCTGTGGTACCTGAAAAACAAATTTGACGGGTTTTGGTACCCACTGGTATTTGGGTCCTAGTAAGTTATATTTAGGAATCCACTTCTCAATAGATTTAAATCTTTTGAAATTACTTTTCTGAGAAGTTATTCTGTAAGATCCGTACCAGTTATGAGCAGATTCTTTTTGAACAAAATCATTTTTTCCACAGTAAGAACAACAGATTTTCTTCTGAGCAATCCTGATCAAATGATTAGTAGAATAAAACATATCATAATTGCCAAAAGATTTACCTTTATGAGCACTGTTCTTCTTGGCATTTGATATGGATTTGAATGATCTGTCATTCTTCTTCTCATCATCAGGAGAACTCTTCACTCTCCAGACCATCTATCATTTCTTTGAATGATTTCCAAGAGATTTGACATAGAAGCTCGCTGGACTATCAACAGACTTGTCATAAAATAGATTAGATGGACGAATCTGATTTGACTTGACAATGTTTGGTTTCACAAAGTTCTTTTTGAAAACATTTACATGAATGGAACTTGAAGTTGTTTTAAAAGACCAAACTGATTTAGATGAATTGTCATAAGGTGATTGACTAATCACATCAGCTGAAATCTTCTCTGACAATTCAACATTTATAGCTTCCAAGTCCTTTATCGTTTTAGATAAAATGTTTCTTTCATCAGAAAGTGTGTCAAACTTCTTTTTCAAATCAGTTCTAGCCATCTGTTCTTTCTGAATGTCTGAGGATTGAACAAATATCTTGGATGTGAGCTTAGATATTTTAGAATCAAAGTTTAAACGTTCTTACTCAAAATATTTTTCTAAGTTCTTGTTTTGTTCAGAAATATCTTTGAAAATCCCAACATTTCTCTTTTCAGCATTTTTCTTTTCAGTTTCAAAAGACTTTTTCTTTTCTTGAAAAGTTTTTCTTTCTTTACAAGTAAGTCTTGCAAAATTGAGTTTTGTTTGGGAAGTTCAATCGTTTTGTCTTCAAGAACTTTTCTCTCTTTAGCATACGTGTCTCTTTCTGTAATTAAGATCTTTTCAAAATCTGACACTTCCTTCGAGAGTTTAATGCATCTTAGCTCAAGATCCTTTTTCTCTTGGATAGCTTTCTTTGAAAATTCAAACAACTTTTGAGTAGAATCTTTCTTCAGATTTGCTTTTTTCTTATCTGCTTGGAGACTTTTTATCAGATCAGCATTCTTTGTCTCCAAAGCAGATATCTTTTCTTTAAAAGCCTTAAACTTGATGTATAGATCAACTGATTCAGCTTGTAGTTCCGATGATTTTTGTTCAGTTGTCTTCAGTTGGCTTTAAAGATTCATTATCTTTCTCCCTTTCAGCTTTATTTCTTTCTCACATGTTTCAATAATATTCTCTTTTATTGCAATGTTTTTCTCCTTCTCTTTAATTTCTTTCTCTCTTGCCTTGATGATACCTGCAAAATCAGATTTAGAATGATTAGTACATTTTACACAAGCAGGAGTTTTATCAGAATTTGACAATTTAGATTTAAACTCCTGAATCTGATTTAAAAGATCTGAATTCTGAATCTTCAGTTTATCTCGTTCAGCATCAATTGTCTGTATCTCAGGCATGTACATGATAGCAACATCTCTCCCTGCTAAAACAATAGACATCTTGAACTGATTGTTAGCTTGAAATAAAATGATCGTTCCCAAACAATTCAGAAAAGTTGACTGAAAGTCAAACTCAGATCACCACTTGAAATTGATAAAAAAAATCTAACTTCAGAATTTGCAAACCACAAGAACTCGCAGACCAATTGAATTCGCAAACCACTATTCACACCACTTCTCGCTAACAGTTATGTGCGTGTTTGTAGAACTCGCACGCTATTACTTGCACGTTTTGAAGAACTCGCAGCTAGTGTCGTGCGCGAAGTAACTTCTCGCAGAAAGCTTCGTGCGCGTTTCAGACTTAGAAAATAAAGATCAAGTACACTTCTCGCAGATGAATGCAAACTTGCACATTAGGTAGAACTCGCACTACCCTTAGCGCGTTCCATACTTAGAAAACTTCGAGAAAACTGGAACTCGCTAAATGCAAACTCGTATGATCAGAAACTCTCAAAAGCTTTTAGCGTGAACCACACTTCTCGCAAACAAGGCTATGCGCGAATTTAACTCAAACTTGCAGAAATCACACAAATCATCATCATGCGTGTTCTTCCTTAGCGCGTTCTTCAGATCTTGCGTGTTTTGTACTTTGTGACACAAATTCCATCAAAACTTCGAATAACCTGCAAATTGCTTTACAACTTGATCCAAAGTGATCGAAATGTGAAATCAAACACTTTCTTAACACACAAGAATGATCAAAAACAAGAAATTACAGTGTGATTCCTCTAATACAGTGTTTGTGACATTTTTGAAAAATATTTCAAGAAAAATCAAAATTCAGTTCGAAATCGTGATTAATTCGTGAAATTTTGTGAATACAAAGTGATCACTATTGATAATCGAACACCACTAAGCCATTACTATAATCAAATCACAACAAATCAATGCGAATTTGATCAAAATATGAAAATCCAGAAAACTCGCCTGCACGAACTGAGAAATCACGAAATTGATCCAAGATGGTAATCCAATCAATCTAAATTCGTAAGGGTAGGCTCTGATACCAATTGTAAAGTCCAAATCAATCCATTTCTAATCAAATCAATGCAATCAAATACAAAATCTAGAGAGAGATTATAGAGAGAGAAATAGTCATATGTATTGATGAAATCACAAGATTACAAGAAATGTGCACACTCTCGTTACAAAAAGAACTGTGTCAAACTTCTTCTTCAAATTAGTTCTAGCCATCTGTTCTTTCTGAATGTCTGAGGATAGAACAAATATCTTGGATGTGAGCTTAGATATTTCAGATTCACGGTTTAAACATTCTTGCTCAAAATCTTTTTCTAAGTTCTTGTTTTGTTCAGAAATATCTTTGAAAATCCCAACATTTCTCTTTTCAGCATTTTCTTTTCAGTTTCAAAAGACCTTTTCTTTTCTTGAAAAGTTTTTCTTTCTTTATCAAGTAAGTCTTGCAGAATTGAGATTTGTTTGGGAAGTTCAATCGTTTTGTCTTCAAGAACTTTTCTCTCTTTAGCAAATGTGTCTCTTTCTGTAATTAAGATCTTTTCAAAATCTGACACTTGCTTCGAGAGTTTAATGCATCTTAGCTCAAGATCCTTTTTCTCTTGGATAAATTTCTTTGAAAAGTCAGACAACTTTTGAGTAGAATCTATCTTTAGATTTGCTTTTTCATTATCTGCTTGGAGACTTTTTATCAGATCAGCATTCTTTGTCTCCAAAGCAGATATCTTTTCTTCAAAAGCCTTAAACTTGATGTGTAGATCAACTGATTCAACTTGTAGTTCCGATGATTTTTGTTCAGTTGTCTTGAGTTGGCTTTCAAGATTCATTATCTTTCTCTCTTTCAGCTTTATTTCTTTCTCACATGTTTCAATAATATTCTCTTTTATTGCAATGTTTTTCTCCCTCTCTTTAATTTCTTTCTCTCTTGCCTTGATGATACCTGCAAAATCAGATTTAGAATGATTAGTACATTTTACACAAGCAGGAGTTTTATCAGAATTTGACAATTTAGATTTAAGCTCCTGAATCTGATTTAAAAGATCTGAATTCTGAATCTTCAGTTTATCTCGTTCAGCTTCAATTGCCGGTATCTCAGGCATGTACATGATAGCAACATCTCTCCCTGCTAAAACAGTAGACATCTTGAATTGATTGTTAGCTTGAAATAAAATGATCGTTCCCAAACAATTCAGAAAAGTCGACTGAAAGTCAAACTCAGATCACCACTTGAAATTGATAAAAAAAAAATCTAACTCCAGAATTTGCAAACCACAAGAACTCGCATACCAATAGAATTCACAAAGCAATGTTCACACCACTTCTCGCTAACAGTTATGTGCGTGTTTGTAGAACTCGCACGCTATTACTTGCGCGTTTTGAAGAACTCGCAGATAGTGTCGTGCACGAAGTAACTTCTCGCAGAAAGCTTCGTGCACATTTTAGACTTAGAAAATAAATATCAAGTACACTTCTAGCAGATGAATGCAAACTCGCACATCAGGTACAACTCGCACGACCCTTAGCGCGTTCCATACATAGAAAATTTCGAGAAAACTGGAACTCGCTAAATGCAAACTCGCACGATCAGAAACTCTCAGAAACTTTTAGCGTGAACCACACTTCTCGCAAAAAAGGCTATACGCGAATTTAACTCAAACTCGCAGAAATCACACAAATCATCATCTTGCGCGTTCTTCGATTCTAGCGTTTTCTTCCTTACCGCATTCTTCAGATCTTGCGCGTTTTGTACTTTGTGACACAAATTCGATCAAAACTTCGAATAACCTGCAAATTTCTTTACAACTTGATCCAAAATGATCGAAATGTGAAATCAAACACTTTCTTAACACACAAGAATGATCAAAAACAAGAAATTACAGTGCAATTCCTCTAATACAGTGTTTGTGACATTTTTGAAAAATATTTGAAGAAAAATCAAAATTCAGTTCAAAATCGTGATTAATTCGTGACATTTTGTGAATACAAAGTTATCACTATCGATAATCGAAAACCACTAAGCCATTACTATAATCAAATTACAACAAATCAATGCGAATTTGATCAAAATATGAAAATCCAGAAAACTCGTCTGTGCGAACTGAGAAATCACGAAATTGATCCAAGATGGTAATCCAATCAATCTGAATTCGTAAGGGTAGGCTCTGATACCAATTGAAAATGTATAATCCCAGATTAAAGCACAAACATTCAAGATTTGACAATTAAGAATGAAGTCTAGAGAGAGAGTAGAGAGAGTAGAGAGAGAAAGATCATGTCATTGATATAACAAAGCTTCCACATATGATGTTTCTACTTACAACACTCAAGACACAAGAACTATTTATATGAACTACAAACACTTACAAGTCTATTATACTACAAGCTCTCACACAAAAGAAACTCTTATGACACTAAACACTCATATATATATCATACCACTCTACAAATTCAAAACACTCACACTACATGTAAGTTGAATTTACAACATTTGACTAGACTATGACTTTATAAGACCTTGACTTTTGTACTTAAATCTTGGATACAATTATACACTAATCTATTTTATGACAAGTCTGTTGATAGTCCAACGAGCTTTTATGTCAAATCTCTTGGAAATCATTCAAAGAAAGGATAGATGGTCTGGAGAGTGAAGAGTTCTCCTAATGATGAGAAGAAGAATGACAGATCATTCAAATCCACATCAAATGCCAAGAAGAACAATGTTCATAAAGGTAAATCTTTTGGTAATTCTGATATGTTTTATTCTACTAATCATTTGATCAGGATTGCTTAGAAGAAAATCAGTTGTTCTTACTGTGGAAAGAATGATTTTGTTCAAAAAGAATCTTCTCATAACTGGTACGGGTCTTACAAAATAACTTCTCAGAAAAGTAATTTTAAAAGATTTAAATCTATTGAGAAGTGGATTCCTAAATCTAACTTACCAGGACCCAAATACCAGTGTGTACCAAAACCTGTCAAATTTGTTTTGCAAGTACCACAGGTATAGGGGGAGCAAGATGTTTGACTTCTAGACAAAACAGTCTAGAACTCGTACCTCAAATAATTGTGGCCCTTGAATAATTCAGTTCAAGAACCGCACTTTAGTGTTAAAGGACTATGACTTCTAAGTAAAACAGCTTAAGACTCGTTCCTTAATGTTTAAGGACAAGGATATTATGCAAATATCCAGGGGGAGCTTATCAGAATATAAATCATTTTATCATGATTTGAGGGGGTGCTTAATGGTAAGTATCTTCTGATCTTAATCTCTGATTGTTTGAAAGAAGAACAACTTTCAAGCATGAAAAACGCTTTCTTAAATGTTCAAACCACTTCTCTATTCTCAAAATATTTCATGAATTTGAAAGTGTGACTTTAAATATTTTTGATTATGGAGCTTTAATGTTTAACTAACCGTGTGTTTCCAAAGATCAATACTTGTGTATTATCTTGTCTATATATTGTCAAGTATTCACACACACCGGTTCAGTACTTCATTTGAATTTGTTATTACCATGTCTCTAAACGAACCGATTTTTCGATGGTAATACTCCTGTTTGCTTTCAATGTTGTTGAGCAAAAATCATAATTTCAATCTTTGAGCATTCATTGCTAAATTGTTTATATTCGTTCATATAAACAAATGGTCAAGTTCTTTGATACCCCAACCATTTCACGTTCATATCTTATGATATTTGATCTGATTGATATATTGTCAGATTCTCAAAACAATTCTCTTGATTTCATTTCATTCATTCAATATCCTTGTTTTGAGAAATCTTCAAAGTTCAAATGCTCACATGTCAAGATCGAAATTCAAAACAAGAATTTAACTAAACACTCAGAAACTTTGTTAAAGAAGTTACGGAATAACACTTTAATAATAATCAATGAAACAGTGTATGAACTCAAATCACAAGTTATATTGAATTAACTTAATGATTACAACCAAAGCCTCAATCTGTTGAACAGACTCAACAGACGTTCAATACTTCTCTAATGAAAGGATTTACTAATAATCTTCAGGCTAATTCTCTCTTAGAAAACAAAGATATCTCTTCTATAATCTAATACATCTAGACTATATATACAAAACAGATTATAAGATAATTATAAAAGAAACGTTGATCTTCAGTATTCATTCCATAATTATCTTCATCTCCTTGTCTTTCGCACAAATCATCCTTATCAACATTATCAGCATTAATCTTTCAGCAGTATCTTTATCTTCAGCAGTACTAACATACTAGCAGTAGTTTCCATCTTGCAGTACTAACTCTTCAAGCAGTACTAACTATTCTTATAGCAGTACTAACCTTTCAAGCAGTATTAATACTACTAGCAGTAGTAATTTCTTCAAGTAGCAGTACTAATGTCTTCAGTAGTAGTAATCTTCAATACTTAGCAGCACTATCCAGACTTAGCATATTTCAGACCCAACAATCTCCCCCTAACTTAACTTTTCAAATCAAGAAGTTAAGTTCTTCATAATACAATCTTCATGATGCTTCCAAAATTTTTGCTCAGATTCCTAGATCAGGATTCAATCCCATACTTTGATTGATGATTCTTTTAATCACAAATCTGGCCATTTCTGAACCTGTAGGGCAGACCAACTTAGCTTTCAGCATCCTCTGCAACTTTACTTTGTTGTGGCCATATACCTTATCAACCAAGTAATACTCATGAAAGCTTTTGTCAATGGTTAGGACATATACTCCAGATCTTTCAATAAGCATCCATTGATCAATGCTTTTAAAACCTTCTCTGTACACGTCTTTGATAAGATATTCAACTTTGGCAGGATCAAACATCATGCACAGATATTCCAAAGCCATCTTGGTTATACTCATCCCTGCACCTTTTAACAAGTCTCCATACAAATTCACTCCAACCTTGTACATTTCTTCCAAATCTGATCTGGTACAACTTCTGATTATCTTTCCCCAGGTTGAATAAACCTCAAACTTGTAACCCAATCTTTTAATTCTGAAGTATTCTTTGCCTTTATCCATCAAAGTATCCCAATGAATAATCTCTAGAGCTTTCACTGAGATAGGATCTGCTTTCACTGGTTCTTCATCTGTCACAGTCATATATAAGTCAAACTGCTTACCAGATTGTCTTGACTGTTCTGAAGGTTGTTGACTTGATTGCTCTTGACTCTGTTCTTGAGTTTGAGCATGCTCTGCTTGTTTCTGATCTGTCTCATCGTCCTCAGTTCTAGGCCTTTTTGCCTTTTTATTTGGAGCAATTGACTTCATTCTTTTAATAGCTCCAATTTTTTGAGCTAAAGTCTCTTTCTTCTTGACTTCTATCTTTTCTTTTGTAGGAGTGCCTTCTTCACTGTCAGGGAAAGGCTGTTGAATGTTCAGATAATGTCTTTCTTTCATCTTCCTTTCAAATTCAACCCTCTGACTGAAGTCTCCTTGAAGCTTGGCCATCTCCTTCTTGTATAAGTCTTCTATTCTGCCAAAAGACATTTTGGTAAACATCCCTTCATGCACTCCAACAGATCCTTTCAAGAAGTTTGTCATTTTTCTTCTTTCTTGTGTAGCTAGAAAGGTCTTTGAAGGTTGTCTTTTCTTTGAAGCTTTCATAGCCACCCTCTTTGCAGCAGTTTTCAAGCTCTTCTGGTATTCTTCATTGAGCCTTTTTGCCAGATCTAAGGCAACCTCTCTGTCTTTAGCTATTTGAATTTCATTCTCCTTTTCAAGTTCCTTCTCAAACTGTACATTTAACTCCTTTGACAATTTTTCATCAAAATCTATTTGTTTCTGCTTCTTTACAGGTTTCACAAGCTCAACCATCTTCTCTTTCCCTTTCTTCTCCTTGGCCTCTGACATACTAACCTCTTTCTTTTTCTTCTCTAAGACTCCTTCTTTGATCGCCACTCCCTTAGCCTTTTGAGTGGCCTTAGGAGTGTCATGCTTTGCCTTCATCAGAGTCTCTGCAATCTCTATTTCTTCTCTATACATTCCAGTTTCTGCTGCTGCTATCTCTGATTCTACTGCTTTGGCAGTTTCTACTTCTGGTTCAGTAGTTACTGCTGCTTCTACATTTTCTGCTTCTTTCTCTGTTGTTTCTGCTGCTTTTTTTGTTTCTGCTTCAACCTTCTTTTCAGCTTTACCACTAATCTCCCCCTCAAACTGAAATTCCATGCCAACTGAGCTTTCCTTCTTACATTCAGCTTCTTGATTCTCCCCCTTTTTGGAAGCATCATGAGGACTTTCCCTTTTCTTCAAGACATATTGCTTTCTCTTCTTTTTGTGGATCAAACTGAGTACCATCTTCTTGAGTTTGGTTATCTGCACTTGTTGAGAAGTGATAACCTTTTTCAGCTCCTTTATCTCCAAGCCCTGATTGATTACATCCAAGTTCACATTTCCAATGGTTTCCATCAATTCATCATAGTTATATCTGTCCTCACCTCCTTTAGGTGTGTTGAGCACCCTTGAAGGATCCTTGGATCTTTTAGTAGAGGCCTTCTGCCTAGCAAAAGCACCTACTACCCCCTTGGTTTCTTGGCACCTGGGACCCTTAGATGATTTCTCATCCAAAGTTACCGTGGGGAAGGTCTTAGTTATGTTCACACTGTCCTGATCCACACCTTGTGCAGAATCAGGAGTGTGAGCCTTGCTGCCCACATGCTCATCCTTCTCCTTAGAGAGCACCTTCTTGGGGTTGGGAGACACCCCTGTGGATTCCCTTTGGATATTCTCTGATGGAGAATGTTCCATCAGAGGGCTTGTAGGCTTTTGGGGTGTAGGTACATGAAGGGAAGGAACCTTCTATACCTTTTTCCTGGCATATGTTTGAGTGATTGGGGGATTTGGCTTATCAACTGTGGTCTGAGGAATATTTGAAGTGAATGGTGTGGGTAGGTCATCAGTGGGTTGGTCAGATATGGGTTGTGACCCTGATGCCTCACCATGGGAATGGGACACAACCATCATTGTAGAGAACAATGGTGTGTCTGTTCCAGAGAAGTCCTTACTAGGCCTTTTCATGTTGGAAAATACCTTCCCTTTGGGAGGTTTAGGTACATACACCTCTTTAAAAGAGGGTAAATCCGTCAATTCCTTGTTCAGTACTTCTTGTACAAACCTTGGATACATATAGAATCTTTTGGTTTTGGTATCCAGGTTTGACAGCATATCATTTAAGATCATTTGAGAAAAATTGAACTTTCTGGAGGTAGCTAAGCAGACAAGAGCATAAGCTATTGTACTGCTAAACTCACTCCATCCAGTTGTTTTGCGAGATAAGCAATGTTGAAGAGTATGAACAAAGAATCTCCACTGAGGTGAAAATTTGCTTTTGAAAAACTTGTAAACCTCAGTAGGACCTTCATACCCCATTCGGCCAATTTCTTGGAAGAGATCGTCCTTTGAAAGAGTAGTAATACCTGAGGCATCATCTAGACGTAGATGAGTGCGAATGCAGGCTTCTGTGATTGTGATAGGTTTATCACAGACCCTGGAGTGAATGACCTGATTGCCATCAACATTCTGAATGGAAGCATTGGCCCAGAATTGGGTCATATGATTCACATAAATGATGGGATTCACCGTTAGCGCATAGGCAATATATTATTGTGAAAAGAAATCCACAATTTCATGAAAACCCTCAGCTTGTTTGGGTTTTTGTAACATTGCAAGCTCATTGTGGTCATCAAAAAAATCAAGTGCGGCCATTGTTCTGATCGATTCTAGGGTTCGAAACACAACAAGGGTTTACTCACTGGTAATCAAGAATTCTAGAGAGAAAGAGAATGAAAACTCGCTGGAAATTCAAAGAGCCATTTGGGTTTTGGCGGTCAGAGAGGGTATTTATAGGGTAAGGGATTCAGTTAAAAGCAGTACTAAGTACCCTAGCAGCATTAACACAAACCCGCAGTATTAACCCATATCAGCAGTAGTAACACATACCAGCAGTATTAACACAGACTAGCAGTATTAACACTGTTTGGCAGTAGAAAGAAGACAAGCAGTAGTAATTTTGCACTGGCAGTATAAACCACCTAGCAGTAGTAACCATACTTAACCATATTTGAACTGTCATCATGAGTAATATAGAGAGCAGTATTAACCAGAAGTACCAAGTATCTAATCAGCAAAGCTATCTGAAACACTTAAACATAAATGGTTAGCAGCACCATGCACAATGAAATATGAGAAAGTAAGTATTAAAGAATCTATACAGAAATGGTACATAAAGACAATCAAAAGAGGCTTATTCAGTGTTTATCATGCCTACACTTGTGACCAAGAATGTGAATCTACCCACATCAAAAGCCTTGGTGAATAGATCAGCAAATTGGTTACTAGTGTGTACCTTCAAAACCTGAATTAACTTCTTTTCATTG
Source organism: Arctium minus (assembly GCA_954870635.1). NCBI lineage: Eukaryota > Viridiplantae > Streptophyta > Magnoliopsida > Asterales > Asteraceae > Arctium > Arctium minus. The sequence continues at coordinate 34,315,573 of OX941080.1, read as the reverse complement.
CAATCTATAATAAAATGGTACCTGATTTCTATATGTTTGGTTTTCGAGTGTTTCACTGGATTATTAACAATGATTATAGCACTGTTGTTATCAATGAAGATGGGAGTGTGAAGAAAAGTAATACCATAGTCCAACATTTGATTCTGAATCCATAGCACTTGAGAGCAACAGCTTGCAGCAGCTATATACTCTGCTTCTGTTGTAGATGTGGACACTGTGGTTTGCTTTTTACACTGCCATGAAACTAGTCTTGCACCCAAAAACTGACATCCTCCTGATGTAGACTTTCTATCCAAGTTTGCACCACCCAAATCACTATCAGAATATGCAAGTAGATCAAATGGTGAGTCATGAGGATACCAAAGGCCCAACCTAGGTTGTCCTTTGAGATATCTGAAGATCCTTTTGACTTCTTGAAAGTGGGATTGCTTAGGCCTCACTTGAAATCTGGCACACACACAGACAGCAAACATAATGTCTAGTCTTGAAGCTATTACATACATGAGGGAGCCTATCATAGATCTATAATGATGAACATCCACATCCTCACCCTCAAGATCTGCAGTAATCTGTTTGTGTGTTTCCATAGGTGTGCTTGCAGGCTTTGCTTCTGAAAATCCAAACTTTGTAAGTATATCCAACACATACTTGGATTGACTTATGAAAATTCCATCTTCCTTCTGTTTAACCTGTAGCCCAAGGAAGAATGTGAGTTCACCCATAGAGCTCATCTTGAATCTTTTGTGCATCAATTCCTCAAACTCCTTGCACATATAGGCTTTTGTGGATATAAAGATGATATCATCCACATAGATTTGAACAAGCAGGATGTCCTTCTTCTTCCTTTTAATGAACAGGGTCTTGTCAATGATTCCCCTTTCAAAACCATTTTTCAAGAGATAAGTAGACAGAGTGTCATACCATGCTCTTGGTGCTTGATGTAGTCCATAGAGTGCCTTCTTTAGTTTGTATACTTTGTCAGGAAAGATATTATTCTCAAACCCTGGAGGCTGACAAACATAAACTTCTTCCTCAATTTTTCCATATAGAAATACACTCTTAACATCCATCTGAAATACTCTGAACTTCATGAAAGAAGCATAGGCTAGAAACAGCCTAATTGCCTCAATTCTGGCTACTGGTGCAAACAGTTCTTCATAATCTATCCCTTCTTCTTGTGTGTATCCTTGTGCCATAAGTCTGGCCTTATTCTTTATCACTATCCCTCTCTCATCTTTCTTATTCCTGAAAACCCATTTAGTTCCAATTTCTCTTTGTCCTTGTGGAAGGTCAACAAGATCCCACACATTTTGCAGCTCAAACTGCAGTAGTTCCTCTTGCCTTGCTTCTATCTAGCTTGGGTCTTTCATTGCATCATAGGCCTTCTTGGGTTCAATCTGAGATAGAAAACAAGATAATAATCCTGACTGCAAGTCTTTCAATCCTCCTAACTTACTTTGATGCCTTGTGATCCTGGGAGAATTGATATCACCAATCACCAACAGAGGAGGATGATTCTTCTAAGTTCTTGTTTGATGGGTAGCCTCCTCATTAATATTTGCATCCAGATTAGAGGCATTCTTTTCAGGAGTGTTTCCACCAAATACTGAAGAATTTTCTGCATCAGTATCATCTTCTGACAATGTGGGCATTTCAGGACCTGTGTTTCCTGAACCTGAAGGATGAGCATCCTCTTTTTCACCTTTATCCTCTTCATCACCTTGATTATCTTCATCTTGTTCTGGTTCAGAATCATCTGTTTCTGAATCATCCTTCTTTTCTTGTTGACAAAATTCAATAGGGTCCACTGTAGGTGTAGGAAACAGCACAAACTCTGGTTTCTGTGCTTGTATCATTTCTGAAGTTGTTCTTGCAATTTGCACATTACTAAAACCCAAAGAGTTAGTTAGTTAGTTAATCAATGTCAAACAGCCAATCAGGACCTGTACCAATCAGATTTGGTGTGTTCTCATTGCATTTGACATTGTCACTTTCCTCTATAATCCTAGAAGAACTGTTGAATACTCTGTATGCCTTGCTCTGAGAGGAGTATCCAACAAGAAATCCATCCTCAGCTTTGCTTTCAAACTTGCCTAAATGAGATTTGGTGTTGAGTAATGTGCAAGGACACCCAAAAGGTTTGAAAAATCCAATAAAAGGTTTCTTCTTTTTGAAAAGTTCATAAGGTGTCTTTCCTTGGGATTTGACTACTAGAACTCTGTTTTGGACATAACAAGCAGTATTAACTGCTTCTGCCGAAAAAGTAATGGGTAATTTTGAATCTACCAACAGATCTAGCAGCCTCAATCAATGTCCTATTTCTCCTCTCAGCAACACCATTCTGTTGAGGAGTCCTAGGAGCACTGAATTGTCTCTCAATACCTTTAGTCTCACAAAAGTTGTTTAAGTCACTGTTTTTAAATTCAGTTCCATTATCAGATCTGATGACTTTAATTCTTAGATTTGTTTGGTTTTCAATCCTAAGGACAAAGGATTTGATCAGTCCGCTTGTCTCATCCTTAGTCCTCAGAAAATATACCCAAGTAAATCTAGAGAAATCATCAACAATGACCAAGCAAGAGGATTTCTTACCAATACTCATCACATTTGTAGGACCAAAAAGATCCATATGCTATAACTGAAGGGGTGAAGAGATTGTGTTTATTTCTTTGGACTTATGAGAAGTTTTGTGTTGCTTGCCTTTAAGACATGCAACAAAATGATCATCACATGAAAACACTTTTTGAGGCAAACCTCTCACAAGGTTGTTTTTCACAAGTTTGTTCATAGTTTTAAAATTCATGTGACACATCCTTCTGTGCCAAAGAGATGATTCATCTAAAGAAGCTTTTGAAAACAGACAATTAAGTGATGAATCAGATGAAACACTCTCTAAGTCCAAACAATAAACATTATCCTTTCTAGGGGTTCTAAGTAGTATCATATTTTCATCAACTACCTTGAATCCTGGAGCTAGGATAATACATTCAGTATCACTAAATAATATACTATGTTTCTTGTCACAGACGTGTGATACACTTAACAAGTTGTATCTTAATTGCTCAAAATAGTAAACATCTTCAAAAGTCATCTTACCTTTTGAAACCATACCTTTACCACTTATCTTACCTCCTTCTGGATTGTCACCAAAAAGCAACACGTCCTCCATCAAACCTTTTGAAATTTTGAAGGCAGGACATGTTACCTGTCATGTGCCTAGAGCAACCACTATCTACATTCCAAATGCTCCTCCCCTTGAGTTGTTGGTTACCCTGCACATAAGATAAAACAGTTAGTTTCTTGAGAGAACACAAGCCAAAGTGGTCTTGGGTTGCCCTTTTTCATCAACATACTCATATTCATTAAGCTTAGTCTTGATAAGATGATCAGAGTCAGGAATCTCATGGATGGAATACTTTTTCTTAATTATAGGCTTGTCAGTATTAACACTGATAGCAGTACTATCCTTGTTAGCAGTATTAACTTGGTCCGCAGTACTAACCTCATTAGCAGTACTAACTTGGTCAGTAGTAATAACTCTGGTAGCAGTACTAACTTTATTAACAATACTAACTTGGTCAGCAGTAGTATTGCTATTCGCAGTACTATTTCTGTTAGCAGTACTATTTGAGGTAGCAGTACTAACAGGTTTAGTTTCTTTTGGAACCGAAATTAAGACAGAGTTGTTTGCTTTCCTATTCTTTGAGTTACTTCTTGATTTGCTTGGATTATTTTCTTTTGCTTTAACAAACTTATTCTGAATATGAGATTTTGCAGAACCAGTTTTCATTGGTGCTGTTCTCACATTCTCAGCCATGTGGTTCCTTGATTTTCTTGATTGCTTCCTATAACCAACAGAATTTTGTATTTTTCTTTGAAAAGTAATTATTTGGTTAACAGGATTGAAATAACAGTGTTTAGCTAAATGATTCAACTTGCCACAAATAAAACAAGGCGTTGGTCTATTAATTTTGCTTTAGATCAATTCCTTGTTTTTGAGTCCACTGGTTATTTCTGTTTCTCTGATTTCCCCTTATTTTATAATGTTGATGGGGCTTGATCTGTTGACAGGTACAGGGATTTACAACAGTGGTTTGCATATAGTGATCTCCTTGTACCTTTTCCTTCCCTTTCCTGGAGGTCTCAACTTTCTCACTCTTAACAGTCTCTTCCCCAATCTTAGACTTCTCCACTTTCTCACTCTTGACAAATGGTTTACCCCTCTTTTCATTTGTAAGAATATGGTTTTCTAAGGGAATTTATTTCTGGTCTTCCTTATTCTTATCCTCAATGTTCTCTTCTTCAGATTCTGCCTCTACCACTACAGTGTCTAGTGGATCTACCTCTGTGGCTCCTGCAGGTAAGTCATTCTTATCTTGCCTTTCTAAGAGGTCTGAGGTGGGTGGAATGTAGTTGTTGTTGTAAGGTGTAGGGGTGTTATTGTATCCTATACCTCTCTTCAGTTTGTCATGAACTTGAGATTTGAGTGAAGTGTCCATTGCTTTAGAGGCATTGGAAAATTTCTCAATGTCTAATTTGGCCTTCTCAAATTCACTCCTAATTTTCTCACATTCCTCTCTAGCCTTCTCTAGCTTAATCTCTAACTCCTTTTTCTCCCACTTCCAATAGCTGTGATCATATGAATGTTGAAGTTCATTGGTCTGATATGCCTTAATTTGTTCTTCAAAATTCACAATAATCAAGTTAGACTCTCTCCTATGTTTCTCCAACCTTTTAAGATCATCACACATGCTCTGATTGTGATCCATGTACTTTCTGATAGTTTCAAGACATGCTTTAGAGCAAAGTTTAGATTTTACCTCTGTGGGGATTGCTGTGCTTGAAGACTCTGCAACCTCAGCCATCAATGCTTGATTCTGGATTGCCTCATCAGCTTGATCACTCCAATCAAATCCCATTCCATCTTGTGAGACAAGTGCTTGAGATGAGTTGTAGTTTGTGGACTTTGATTGTTGATTGCTGCTACCATGCTGTTGAGAGGTTCCTCCTCTGCATTCTCTTCCAAAGTGCCCCAGTTTATGACACTTGTAGCATTCCACCTTAGATTTGTCAAATCCAACACCATCTTCTCTTCTCATGGCAAAGTTGTTTCACTCCTAATGGCTCTGATACCACTTGTCAAGATCAAAATTCAAAACAAGAATTTAACTAAACACACAGAAACTTTGTTAAAGAAGTTGCGGAATAACACTTTAACAATAATCAATGAAATAGTGTATGAACTCAAATCACAAGTTATATTGAATTAACTTAATGATTACAACCAAAGCCTCAATCTGTTGAACAGCCTCAACAGACGTTCAATACTTCTCTAATGAAAGGATTTACTAATAATCTTGAGGCTAATTCTCTCTTAGAAAACAAAGATATCTCATTGTGAGCATTGCCATTTGCCATTTGATGTCCATCTCTTCAAGATCATCAACATTAATCTGCTCCAGATCATCATTGATAAGAGAAGATTTAGCATGACTAGCAAGAAAGGCTTCCAAAACAGAATCATTGGGTCCATCCTGTTTTGAACCATAAGCAACAACACTAACTGATTCTGTATTAGCAGAAGAATCAGTAGTAGATGATAGGAGAGCAGCATTGTGAGAATATCCAGATGGCTTCTTCTTTGATTCAACCTCTGCTTCAAACACCCTGAGATCATTGTAGAGGTCATCAAGTTCCTTATCCTCCAGATTATCATTCTGCCTGAAGGATACTGTATACATTATCCATTCTTCACCAAGAGATCTTAGAAATTTTCTGTTGACATCGTCCTGGTCCATCTTGACACCAACAATGGCCAATTCTCCAATCAACTTGTTGAATCTATCAAAGGTTTGAGTCATAGACTCATTCTTTGTAGACATAAAATTTTCATATTGTTGCTTGAGAATTGCTTTATGATTTCTCTTAGTGCTTTTGGTACATGAAAATCTCTTTTCCAAAGCATTCCACAAGATTTTGGCATCAGCACAGTTGCAAAACTGATGTTGATATTCATTAGGAATTGCCAAGAGCAGAGTACTCAAGGCTTTCATCTCAATCTGCCTCATCTTTCTTTCTCCATCAGTCTTTGGTGGAGGTCTCTTGCCATCTGCTCTAATCTCTCCAACATTGGAAGGACCATTCTCAATGATGTCCCACATTGAGTAGTCTGTAAGAAGAATGTACTGCCTGATCCTGATTTTCCACATGCCAAACTCATTAGGTTTGAGCATGGGAATCTTTGAAACAAGAACACTATCGTGTGATCCGTCCATGATGATTATTGATTTCTGAGTTCCTTGGCTCTCATACCACTTGTCAAGATCGAAATTCAAAACAAGAATTTAACTAAACACTCAGAAACTTTGTTAAAGAAGTTGCGGAATAACACTTTAACAATAATCAATGAAACAGTGTATGAACTCAAATCACAAGTTATATTGAATTAACTTAATGATTACAACCAAAGCCTCAATCTATTGAACAGACTCAACAGACGTTCAATACTTCTCTAATGAAAGGATTTACTAATAATCTTCAGGCTAATTCTCTCTTAGAAAACAAAGATATCTCATCTATAATCTAATACATCTAGACTATATATACAAAACAGATTATAAGATAATTATCAAAGAAACGTTGATCTTCAGTATTCATTCCATAATTATCTTCATCTCCTTGTCTTTCGCACAAATCATCCTTATCAACATTATCAGCATTAATCTTTCAGCAATATCTTTATCTTCAGCAGTACTAACATAGTAGAAGTAGTTTCCATCTTGCAGTACTAACTCTTCAAGTAGTACTAACTATTCTTCTAGCAGTACTAACCTTTCAAGCAGTATTAATACTACTAGCAGTAGTAATTTCTTCAAGTAGCAGTACTAATGTCTTCAGTAGTAGTAATCTTCAATACTTAGCCGCACTATCCAGACTTAGCATATTTCAGACCCAACATCACATTCCATTCACATTCTTGACGAGCATACATTTATATGACAATGATATCATGTGCTTAACTGTTCAAGTTAAATTGTTGAGCAACCATTCTTTATAGGAAAAATTACATGGGATCAGTGTGAGAGCTTAAACAGAACTTCCATGGATTCATGTTAGCTAGTGTTTCCTACCCCGGAACTAAACCTAGAGTGATTGAGGGGTGCGGGGTTTTTAAATCAAATAGTGGGGGAGATAACTCATCCGGTTGAGTTTTTCTCAGTATGTGAAGCGGTAAAATATAAAAGAGAGTTTGGTTAGAAGTGAGCTTAAATGTTAAAAGGAAAAAGGGTGTGAGAACAGAGTTAAAAGAATATAAGAACTCTGCACCAACCACTTTCTGAGTCGGGCAACCACATAATCTGTTGGTTCACATTCTTTCGTGACCATCATTGAAAAATGCAGTGAGCCCATGCCAACTCTTGCATTAACTCCACCAACCACTCGTTTCTTCCTCGAAAAAGAAATGTTTCATTTTCTTTGGGGACGCATCACATCTGTTATCTGGTCTTCACTCGGAAGATTTAGATATTGAAATAGAAGAAAAGTTGCCCCACCTTCGCACCTCTTTCATGCACATTGAGTCCGTGTAAAACTTGTTGATGTCTCAACAGTTTACACAATTTAAGCCTGTTCAAGCTTGAGTAGCTTCAATCATTCTACACTTTCACGTACACAGAAGGAATATTTTTCTTGTCATAACATTCATAGAAAATTCTTTTGTGGTTTTTCGATGATTGAATGGAAGCCCTAGGGAAGTGAACATCTCAAAAACTCCTTTCTAATGTACATTCGTTGTACAAAGTGGCTCCGTGCTACTTACAGGAAATTCTAACCGTATCATTTGTTGATTCAGGGTTACAACATTTATTATATCTGAATCCGAAAAGATTCAGGTATATACATTTTATGAATTGACGGATATTCAGATACAAAGGGCAGAAGATGTTGTTTTCATATAAAGGGGGAGATTTAAAGAAACTGATGAAATTGAAAAAGTTTTGATGATTTTGATGCTCACAATCATCAAAAAGGGGGATAAATTCTAAAAGTTCAATTTCAAATTCATAATTTTAAAGCCATAAAGAGATATCAAAGTAGAAAAGACTTGTGGAAAAATTTTGAAAGTTCGATTCAATCAAGTCTGATGAAAATAAATTATTCAAAGATGATTCAAAGACAAACCAAGATGATTCAAGAAAGTTTGTTTTTCCAAAGATAGTACAAAGATTACAGAGATGAAGATACAGGTTTTGAAAGATTCCTCAAAGTTCAAAGATTCATGTACTTTCAAAGTTTAAAGAAGTTTCAAAAGTTTCAAATTTGTTGATCAAGACTTGATGACTGTTCAAAGACATTGTGAAAGAATTTTCAAGATTCTTCAAAGCATCAATGTTTAAAGATTGATAGAGCTTAAGACCTTCAGAGATAAAGATTTGAATAATCAAGAGCTAAAGATTATTGTCAAATTTTTTTAAATCTTGAATACAAAGGGGGAGAATGTTAGTGTATAAATTGTATCAAAGATTTAATGTGAAAAGTCTAAGTCTGTAAAGTCAAAGTCTTGTGATAGTTAATGATTGTTTACTTTGTGTGAATATGGTCTTTGACCATATATATATAGCTTGTTAGTGTTTGTTGTAAGTAGTGGTCAAGCTTGTAATATTCATTGTGAAATAACACGACTTGTGACTTTTTCTCTCTACTCTCTCTTTAGAAATTATTCTTGAATTGTCAAATCTTGATTTGCTTGAATCTGGTATTTTACATTTTCAGATCCTTACTATTTCCCATTTCAATGGTGGATCAGGTCGAACATTTATGGCTTCACGAACTGGAGTTTCTGACGTTTGTAGATCGGGGAGATATTCACCCGGGAACAGCAACAAGAATAGAGACCTCTCAGACAAATATTCACCCGAGAACTGCACAAAAAGACAATCAGAAAGTGCCCAGGTCGATGATGCATAGACAGAGCTTATTTCACAGTCGAGTAACCATCAAGTAGAATGCTCAGTCACAGAATTAATCGATTGTGAAGCAGGTACAGACTCACCCGATGAGGTCGGAAACTATGCTATAACCGATCAATTTGCAGATATTGATGAGTCAGTTGAACCTGTATCCGAAAGACCTTTAGTCGTGTTCTAAGAAGGAGTCAATGAATTGTCCACATTCGGTGATGAAGAATGTATGCTACAAGGAGACTATGATTGCTTATTTGAGCAGATGCGACTAGATTTTCAGTCTACTGAGGCACTTTCCGGCGTCATCCCTCTACGATCAATTCCTTCAGTACCACCAGATCTCCCCGATCAACATACGTCAGAAACTCTAGTTCATGAAGCCGTAAATGTTCGACCTGATCCACCACTGAAATGGGAAAGAGTAAGGATCATTGTTCCATTTCTTGAAGAGCCTCAAAAAAGGATCTTTGCTCATTGGATTCGAACATATGATAAGGCGTTCATCTATGATATTGGGTCATACAACAAACGGAAACAATACGCATATTGCTCTCTAAGAGAGAACCATAATAGATCAAGCAAAAGAATCAGAACAAAGCTCATAATCAAATTTGTTGATGAGATTGGCACTGAATGTTCTGAAAAATTATGGTATCCAACCTTCGTTGTCACTAGAACTGATGGTAAGCAATGGAAATTCTCAGAATTTGACTTTGAGAATCTAAAGCTACCAGATCTTCTGTGTTTACTACGTGACATGAAGACAAGAACCATACATCCTAGAGAAGTTCAAGATGCTCTGAAAGCCGTAAAGTGTTTCATGATGACCACAATGAAGTTAGCGTGTTTTGAAGACTTGCAGATTGGTATTGAAAGCCATCAAGCCAAGATCAATCTGTTCAAACCTGATCTGAGACTACCAATAAACAATAAGGACGCTCCAGCCTACACAGTGATGGAAATTTCGTAACTTGGCATGATATATCTAAATAGTGAAGGTAAAATGCGGTTCATCAGATTCAGCCAGATTGTCAGAATCTGTGATGGTACTCTGTACATTCTTAGAGACAAATTTCATGCAATGATTTCTTGAGATGACAAAGATCGGAATCCGTTGGACCCAGATTACAGACAACTCGTGTCTAAATCCTTGTAGCTAATTCTTGAAAGGTTAGAGTTCAAAAATATGATCAGAATTTTTGAGATGCACTTTGGGCTTCGGATGGCACATATTCCGAACTAGAGAGACTACGAACTTCAATTCAAAGGGGAGATTGTTAGGGTGTATTTTTTATGTTGAATTGAAGTTGAGGGGTGCAATTTGTAATGTTTTAATTCTTTTGTTTTGTTAATGGGCTTTTCTTGGTAAATGGGCTTTGGGCCTGTTTGCTCTAAGCCCTAGGTATAAAATGTTTTGTTTAACCTAATTTCTAGGTTAATGGTCATTTTAGAAGTTTATGTGTATCAGTTAAAATTCTATCTGTAAACCTTTGAGCTTTATCAGTTAATCAATACATATGACCATAACTTGTGATTCATATTGATTGTTCCTCATTGCTATATTCAATACACTTGCAATCTGGGATTCACAGATGGTCTAGACCATTTGTCATTCATCATGTTTACCCTTATGGAGCCATTGATTTGATTAATCAAGAAGACAACACTGTGTTCAAAGTTAATGGACAGAGATTCAAAGCCTACCATGATCCTGCAAATATCCTAGAACCCAGTTATGTGGATTTGATCAACTTGTGCTAAAAAGCTTCAAAGATTGTTTATAAATATGTTTTATTTCTTTTAAATTCTTTCTAGACTAAGTTAGGTTTAATGGTTTGTTTAAATATGCAGCCTGGATCAAAGAAGAAAGTACAACAGCCCATGCTACAACATTCTTGCAGCATGAAACCCTAGCCTGAACAAAATTTAGCAATTAATTGGGTGGGGAACAATTAAAGATAAGATTAAATTTTCTTTTTAAAAATGGTATATATGACTTCTTGAACAGTTTTCTAAAAAAGTAGTTGTCTTTTCAGCTATTCCTAAAACAACCCCTTTTGTACCTTTTTTCAAAAAAAAAAATTGATTTTATCTTTGGTACGTGTACTTATTTTTCCCAAAAATCTTTTTGTTGTACAAATCAAAGATTTTTCTTTGTACTAATATCTGATTCAAAGAGAGCCTTCGGTTTTCTTCAAATCCAAACCCGTACTTCTTTCTCCCCTCTGCAAGAAACCGCCATAACCAACTCCTACTCTCCATTTCTCCGATCAAACTCCGGTGAAACCATGGCAAGGATGAAGAGGTCGTTCGTGAGAGACCCTGCTAATTTCCCCCTTTCATTTCGACGAAGCCGTCGGTAGCAAGCTTTAAATGCACCACCACCACCATCGAACCCATCTCCACCGAACTTACCACCACCGCAATCTCTACCGAATTCACCATCACCGCAAAACCTACCATCACCACCACCGCAAAACCCACCATCACCACCACCGTAAAACCCACCATCTCCACCGAAATCACCCCTATCGCAGAAGCCACGAGACTTCGAGGCTGTCGAAATCACCATCACTACCACACCATCAGCAACCGAAGCATCGATTGAAGCCATTCCAGACCGCATGGTGTCAACAAGCATTCCTGAAGAACAACAAAAAGAGGACCCAATCGACACGGTTGCTGCCATGGAAGTAGACCCACAACCTCCTATCGAAGAAAATGCCAAACCTACTGAGGTACACTCTAAACCAACTTTAATGGAATGTGAAGGACATCAAACCTCATTCTCTAATGAGGATGAGGGGGTTGATAGAACTAGAGGAGAACTACCCATTGTTCTGAGCCCTGAATGGGCCATGGATTGGGCTATTGTGCCCTACTCCCCAAAAGTGCAAATTGATTTTGGGGATCGATGTTAGTGTTGACATGAACATGGGCAATGAGGAAGAAAGAACTCATGAGCCAAGCCCTACAAATGACATTCCAAACTTGAATGTGTCATTTGTTATACCCATGAGTGACCACCCCTCTGTGGAAACACGTATTGAGGACTCACCCACAGTTGGTGAGTCCTCCACCTCAAAGAAGAGGGGGACTGATATGTTGGACAGGGGTCGTGAGAAGAAGCAGAAAAAGAGTAGGAAGGGAAAGGCTAAAAGAAAGAAGAGAGTGACAAGAGGCATGAAGGGCCTTCCTGCAACATTGGTAGAAAAGTAAGAAACCAGAGGAAGCCTAGGCAAGAATCCCCTGTCAATACTGAATCCATTCCCACACCTGATTTAGAAAATGGGGGAATCGATAGTGAGGAAGCCTCTAGGATGTTTCAAAAGATAAAAAACAAGATTGGGTTAGTTGATAAAGGTTTTCGTCCTCAGAGCATTAATGAATATAGGTTCATCAAGACTGTGGTGGTGAACCAAGGTTTAGAAAAGATGTGTGAGGTCCTTTTGTCTTACAATCTGATGAGGGAATTTCATGTTGAGGCTGTTGTGACCAAATCCCCTAGATTTAGGATTAGGGGTATGGAATTTATACTCTCTGACAAGAAAATCAACAGATTTTTTGGCCTCACACCACCAAAGTAGACACATTATCAATGGATGTTGAGCACAACTATGAGCAACTTCTTGAGGAGGTATCTGTTGTTTTAGGTGTTCTAAGAGCCCAATGGAAGCCTCACAACAATTATAGATTGAGGCATTTCAAGGCCTGTGAGCTTAAGCCAGATTGCAATGTCTGGGTTAATTTCCTAAGTCATTTCATATACCCTACAACTCATGACATATCTATCTCTGTGGATATAATGTTTCTTTTGTACTATCTTATGTAGGGTCATTCATTAAACTTTGCAAGGTGATACTTAGGAGTTTGAGGGCCAATTATGGGAAAGGTAGGGGAAAGATCTATTTCCCTAACATGATTGCAAGGATGCTGGTGGCAGGTGGAATTCCCCAATACACAGACGATGTAATTGTGAAAGAGACTGGAGGAAGATGGCAGATAGACCTCAAGGCAGTGTCAAGGCTGAGAGAAAGGAAAGACAAGGCTACTCAAAATGAAGTCCCAGGGATGTTGCGGGATCTGCTATCTCAAAACAGCTCCCTGATGGATAGTCTGTTGCAACAAAGAACTGAACTATTGGAGAGAATTGATTCTCTCAAGACTGAGGTTGCATCCAAGGTACTAGAGGAGGGGGAGAAAGCATAGAAAAGAATGGAAGAAAGAGAAGGCTGGACTCATCAAGAAACAAAACAAGAAGATCCAGCAACTGAAGGAAGAGAAGACATCCCTAGAGGAGGAGGTTCTAGCTTTGAAGAACCAACTGAAGACTCTTGCACCTGTTGTTGCAGCAAGCCCACAACAAGATCAGCAGCCTACTCTTGAGGAGTAAGATAGGTTCATTCATCTTCCTTTAGCTCCAATTTTTATTTATTGAATATGGGATTGTGTTTTATATTTTTAGATTTAGTTTTGATTGTATCATGACCATATGTGTTAGGTTTAGGGTTGCATACATAGCCTAAACAATTTCTAAAGTCATGATCCCACATCTAATGATGTAGTTCTTGCTAGAACTAGCATTATTTTTCTTGGGAACATATTTCGATCCACATTTCACACTATCTAGGAAGTGATCAAGGCCATCATTTGTTACTCTACAAAAGCCATTTGCACCTACCAATGCATATTCATACTCTATAACAATGAGTAAATTGTTGAATTTTAGTTTGAGGGTGGGAAGTCCATCATGGCTAAAACACAGCCATGTGTGTATTTAAAAGCACAGAAAAGTTCCATAGGAGCAAAGTGCATAGCCTACAACACACAAAAAGAAGCACAAAAGTGCCAAAAAAAATTGTTGAAGCAAAGAAAGGAAAAAAGACAAGTGAGAAAACAATATGCCAAATGAGTGAGCCTGTTACATTAATGTCCTTTTGATCTTAGATGTGAGATGTGTTGAGCATAACAAAGAGAAAATGATGCTAGCTTATGGTTCACACTCATGGTTAGGCAAATATTGTGTTACTTGGGATTTATGAATAGTTATGTGTTGTATCATTGCATCTATCATGATTATGTATGTACTTATTGCTTTCATGATGCATTTTAACCATATTGAGTCATTTCTTTTGTGTCATAGTTGCTTGGGGACAAGCAACAGTTCTAGTTTGAGGGTGTGATATGTGTTAATTATTTAATCCATATCAAGTCCTTTTCTTATTACTTTAGATCTTTTTATCTCCTATATCCCACAATTTGAGTCATTTTATTCACTTATTTCCATTTTCTTGTTTGTTGGAGCTTAGAATGACTTGTTTTATGACTTAGAATGGCTAACTTATATCTATTTTGGGCAGATTTAATAGTACAGACATATGCTGCAGTTTTCCTGTAGCAACAGGCATGGAATAACTTAATCCATGAAAAAAGGAGCTTATTTTGGACAGACAATGGGTGATCTTTTGGATAGACATGGAACCTTCTAGATCTGATTTCATGGATGAATATTTATATTATTTCTCCTTTTTACCTTTTTGACCATGAACATTATTCCTTATGTCATATTTTGGTAGTATTATTATTATATTGTAGTGAAAATACTTTTTTCCACCTCTCCCTCCTAGTATATAAAGGGAGCTTGGGATGGTTTATGATCTCACTTTTCGAAACCTTAAAAATCAGATTTTAGAGATTTGACAATCTCTTGGTTTAATTATTGAAGTGAATAAATCAAAATATTATTAAGTTTATTTATTCTTGCAATTTTACCTTTCTGTAATTTACTTTTACTGTACTTTACTTTATTGTCATTTACCTTTACGTCATTTACATTCTCGCATTTAATTTATGTCATCTACTTTACGCATTTATTTTCCGTATGAGTAGCTAATTTTATTAGTTCGGGTGTGAGACGGAAAGGTGGGATTTTTAAACCAAAGAAAGGTGGACATTGTTTCACAATAACAATGTTCCACCATTTCATTCAAGTTTTATAAATATCAATGACACTTATTGACGAACTGATAACTTGCTAAAATGTTAAAGTGTCGTGGACTTAGAGATAAGCCGCAAAAAGCACGTCAGTTTGAATGATATAAGAAGTAGAGTTGAGAGAGTTACTGATAAGGACAATTATCATTTATATTCTTCTAAACTGATATATTCTCGACAAGTTGATCACTAATCAATAGTGTTAAAGTGTAGAGGACTTAGAGATAAGCCCCTTCGAACATGTCAACTTGAATTATATGGGAATCGGCTCGAGAGTGCGGTTTTTATGTAAAGAAATTTGTACATCCATATATTTTGAGGAATCTATTCTACACTATAAATAGTTGGAGACTACACAGATATGTGTTTAGTTGAATCTAAACAGTAGTGTTAATATTGAAGTCCGAGAGGAATACCCTCAAAATAGATGGTGGATCTAATTGTGGCAGAACTGCATGCTGCAGCATTCCTGCAGCATGGCCCACTGGAATTTGTGTCTAAATCTCACCTGGAAGTTTTACACCCGTGCTTGCTTTATTCTCTATTAACGTAATCAAAGTGATAACTCAAACAAATCAAAGTCTTCAAATTCGTCATTTGAAATCATTTCTTTCGTCATTTTAGGGTTTTGGCCTAAAATCTAGGTTTTCATCTGTTATGGTTGTATAAGTATTTTAGTCATTTATTGTTGCATATAATAGTCATAAGGTAAAATCATTACTTATGATATATGTTTGGGTTTGTTATCATCATGGAATGAACAACATTAAAAGTGGGAAATTTTATATGAAAAATATCATGCTCTTGGGTTTGAAAGTGAAATATGCAAGGGTGTGGATGTTTAAACACATTTATGAGCATATGTTGATATATTGATTCCTATTTCCTTGTGCACGAGGATTTAGATTTGTATGAATTATGTGTTCATGATTTGTTGGACACTTTGGGTCACTAGCGAGTAGGCAATGGGGGACATAAATGTCCTTGAGGTGTAACTCATCTAGATTGGATAGGCAATAATGTCCCGTAAGTCCTTGAGGTGTAACTCGACGGAGTAGGCATTAAAGGCAAATAACGGTTTGAGGTTGTGATGTCTCTATGGCATGGTAACTAGAAGCGGGACATGAGGTGTAATGCAACAACATTATGGGTGACTCCACCCACGTGTACTCGTCACCCCGATGGAAATGGGTCTCCCCCGTAGTTCAAGAGGTATCTCTTGCGTGTTTCATGTTCATGTTTTGGAACATCGTTGCAAAGTTGGGCAGTTGGAGTTTATAGCACCATAGGGATCCAGTAACATTAATTTTTATAATATGATTATCATACATTTGAACTGTTTAATTTATGAAATCTCACTAGGCTTTGTCCTAACACTTGTCGTGGTGCTTTGTTGGTTCACAGATCCCACTAGCGATGGAATCTCGGATGCCACGACTTGTCGACCATGCACATAGGAGTTCTTGAAGTACCAAACTTTTGAGGCACTTTTGTGAAGAGTGAATTTTTTGAGATAAAGCAACACCCAATGTTAATCTAGTTAAAATTGTTTCTAGATTAAGTAGGTTGTTGTAGTTCTTATCCTATCTTTACCCCCTTTTTAATTTGTGCAAACTACCCCATGTTTTGTGGGTTTTAGTTTGCATATTTTGGGAAATTTTATTTTGCCTATTTCCGGAATTTACCCATTCTCTTATGCCAAATTTTAGGGTGTTACATGGTGGTATCAGAGCTCTAGTTTAAGTGAACTAGGTATGCAGATTCGATACCTAGACTTAAGCTGAGGCTATTAAGTATGAAATGTGAGAATTGAGTAGAACTTTTATGATGGGACAGTCTTAGAGTCGACGGAACTACACCGTTGAGAATTATAAAAGTGGTAGCGAGAATTCTTATGTATTATTACGGGACGTTATTGCCTATCCAATGTTCATAATTTCAATTAGCTACTGTTATTAAGAATGTATTATTACGTAGGCATGCTTGAATTACTATGATTATGATGATCGATGAATTGTATTAGTACGTTTCCTTGTGTATAGTCTCGTATAACCGATCTCTTACTCTTTCTCGGTTATATGAAAAACTGAGATGGACATGATGGGAGCCATGAACGAAAACATGGCAAAGCAACAGGAATTGTTTATGAAGTTATTGGAAGACAGAGATGGTAATCACCGCCGACACGAGACAATAGAGGAAAATGTGGTTGTAACGGGGTCTGGGGGTACCAAGGATGAGAACAACATAGATGGGTTAGTAACCTTGGAGACGAGACAACCGGGGAGATCTTGTTTGTATAAGAAATTCCTTTGTTGCAAACCATCGGAGTTTTCCGGATCCGATGACCCCATGGCGTGCATGAACTGGCTCAGGGAGATCAAGCAAGCTTTCAGAGCTTACGACTGCGAAGAGAGCCAGAAGGTAAAATTATGTTCTCAAATGCTCAAAGTCTCGGCTTTCACATGGTGGAACGTTTTCACCTCAACCCTAGATGCTTCGGTAGTGGTCAAGATGTCTTGGGCCGAGTTTAAGAAAAAGATTCTGGAAGAATACTGTAATGGGCTAGAGATGGATTTGATAGAAGAGGAGTTTCGATCGATAAAGAAAGGGAACTTATCAGTGAGGGAATACACCCAACTTTTTATGGAAAAGATTAACCTAGTGGGGCATGTGGCCCTAACTAAGAAGGAAAAAGTCAAGGTGTATTTTAAAGGTTTGCCCGTGGATATGGTGTCGATGGTCCGCAACTCCAAAGCTTCTAACCTTTGGGAAACAATAGAAGAGGCCAAAGTCATGGAGAGACTATATATGAGAGACAAGGAAAAGAAAACTAAAGTCGTAGAGAAGAGAAAGTGGGAGAGCCCGCCAAGTATGTTCAAGAAGCCGAGGTTCCAACCGGAAGGTAAGGGTTTTGACAACCGCCATGAGGCGAAGTGGTGTCCCAAGTGCAAGAGCAAGCACTTTGGATTTTGAAACCCCAACCCCATCCCAATTTCACGTTTCAAATGCGGCAAAGCGGGTCACACTAGTCCAGATTGTCCTATTAGAAGGACGATTTGTTACGAGTGTAAGGAAATGAACATGTGAAGAGGGAGTGTCCCAAGATCAAGGGTGGTGCAAGAGGGGTCGGCTCGGGAAATCAACCAAGGAAGGAGGTCATCCCTAGGTCTCAAGGGAGGGCCTTTCAAATGACGAGGGAAGAAGTGAAGGAAACCATCGACGTGGTGTCAGGTATATTCTTACTCAACTCATATCCGCTAGAGTATTGTTTGTTTTTGGTGCAAATTTCTCCTTTGTGTCGACTGTATTTGCATGTCTTTGAACGTGTCTTCTAGTACCCTTCGTGATGTGACGAAACTACCAAAGACGTTAAAGGGCCACGACACCATTCGGGTGATAGTGGATAGGTTGACCAAAGGCGCGTACTTCTTGGCCATGAAGGAAACTTTACCATTGGACAAGCTAGGAAGATTATACATTAACGAGGTGGTCTCGAGGCACGGAGTACCATTATCCATCATTTCCGATCGTGATAGCCGTTTCACTTCTCATTTTTGGAATGCCTTTCAAAGGAAATTGTGAACATGGGTAAAGTTGAGTATGATGTATCACCTGCAAATGGATGGGCAAAGTGAGCGGACTATTCAAACACTTGAAGATATGTTGAGATCGTGTGTCATCGATGTCGGGGGAAATTGGGACTCACACCTTCCATTGGTAGAGTTCGCTTACAACAATAGTTATCACTCAATTTTAGGCATGGCGCCGTTTGAGGCCTTGTATGGTTGGAAATGTAGGATGCCGACTTGTTGGCTCGAAGCGGGTGAGAAGAAATTCGTCGGACCAAAAGTTGTTCAAGAAATAGCAGACAAGGTAAAGGACATCCGGGAACGTTTGAAGGCAGCCCAAGATCGCCAAAAGAGCTACGCGGACAAGAAAATAAGACCAGTGGAATTTCAAGTAGGTGTCGAGTAATGTTGAAAGTGTTGCCATGGAATGGGATCATTAGGTTTGGAAAGCGGGGGAAGCTTAGCCCTCGTTTTCTCGGGACTTTCCCTAATATTGAACGCGTGGGACTTCAAGCCTACAAGCTAGAGATACCACCCGAGATGAGTGGTATTCACCCAATGTTCCGCGTGTGTTACCTACGGAAGTGCATGGCAGAGGAAGAAAGCGTCACTCCACTATCCGAAATTTGAGTGGACAATGACCGATATGTGGAAGAACGGGAAACCATCTTGGAAAGGGAGACGAAGAAATTTCGCCATAAAGACGTGGTTATGGTTAAAGTTCAATGGAAGTATCACCGAGGGGAAAACGTGACGTGGGAAGCGGAGGAAGACATGAAGAGGCGGTATCCTCACCTTTTTACATGATTCAAGATTTCGAGGACGAAATCTATTTTAAGGAGGGGAAGATTGTAATGCCCCGAATTTTGGTTAATTTCATATTCTTATAACTAGGGACTACTTTGATATTTTCACCTCTAATCTTAGTCGTGTATAGAAAATCGGACCACCAAGTTTCGGAGGGGGGAAGGCACTAGACGACAGTGCCTGGAGACAGTGCCCTTGGGCATTATCGCGTGTCACAATCGCCCCCAACACCCCCACTCTCGGTACATTTCGGGCGAGAATGCCAATGGCACTCTCGCGTGTCATAGTCGCGGGCCAGGCTGGGACTCTTGGTATGTTTGGTACGAGAGTGCCCGGCGAGAATGCCAATGGCACTCTCGCATGGCAAGGTCGCCGGCAGGCCAGCAAGCTTTAATAATAAAATCCGACTTTTTGAGCTTTATTTGGTGATTTTGGGATTTTTGAAAGTCACGATTTCCTCTCAACTTCAAGGTAAGATTCAACCCATTCTTCCTCTCTTCCCTCATTTAATGAGACTCCAACCACACCCTTGTAACATTTATGATCATTAAAGGGATCTTAGGGTTCAAGGGAAGTATTCATAATTTTTGGAAACTTCAGGCCATCATCTCCATCTTTAGGGTTTTGTCAAAAACTAGGGTTTCTCCATACAAACCTTAAATGTGAGTTCCTTAACCTATAAACCTTCTTTACAATACTTGTATGCTAAAACATATACATACATTGTCATTTATCGGTTTTGACCTAAAATATAGGGTTTCATGAGTTATGGTTGTATAAGAATTTTAGTCATTTATTGTTGCATATAATAGTTATAAGGTAAACTCATTACTTGTGATATATGTTTGGGTTTGTTATCATAATGGAATGAAGAACATTAAAGTGGGAAATTTTATATGAAAATATCATGCTCTTGGGTTTGAAAATGAAATATGCATGGGTGTGGATGTTTAAATTCATTTATGATCATATGTTGATATATTGATTTCTATTTCTTATGCACGAGGATTTAGATTTATATAAATTATGTGTTCATGATTTGTTGGCCACTTTGGGTCACTAGCGAGTAGGCAATGGGGGACATAAATGTCCTTGAGGTGTAACTCATCTAGAATGGATAGGGAATAATGTCCCATATGTCCTTGAGGTGTAACTCGACGGAGTAGGCAATAAAGGCAAATAACGGTTTGAGGTTGTGATGTCTCGATGGCATAGGAACTAGAACCGGTACATGAGGTGTAATCCAATAACATCATGGGTGACTCCACTCACGTGTACTCGTCACCCTGATGGAAACGGGTCTCCCCCGTAATTCAAGAGGTATTTCTTGTGTGTTCATGTTCAGGTTTTGGAACATCGTTGCAAAGTTGGGCAATTTGTGTTTATAGAACCAAAGGGATCCGGTAACATTAATTTTTATAATATGATTATCTTACATATGAACTGTTAAATTTATGAAATCTCACTAGGCTTTGGCCTAATACTTGTCGTGGTGCTTTGTTGGTTCACAGGTTCCACTAGCGGTAGAATCTAGGATGCCACGACTTGCCAACCGTGAACATAGGAGTTCTTGAAGTGCCGGACTTTTGGGGTACTTTTGTGAAGAGTGAATTTTTGGAGATAAAGCAACACCCAATGTTAATCTAGTTAAAATTGTTTCTAGATTAAGTAGGTTGTTGTAGTTCTTATCCTATCTTTACCCCTTTTTAACTTCTGCAAACTACGCCATGTTTTGTGGGTTTTAGTTGGCATATTTTGGAATTTTTTTTTTGCCTATTTCCGGAATTTACCCATTGCGTAGGTTGTTGTGGGTTTTGTAGGTTCTAGATTAAGTAGGTTGTTGTAGTTTTTATTTTGCCTATTGCGTTTTTTTATTTCTTGTACCGTTCTTAATTTATTTTACTGCCTTCTTAGGTTAAAAACAATTTTTGGAGAGTGACTCTTTGGATCGATCATTACTGCTTTCTTAGATTAAGTTTACTATTTTCATTAGTTATATGTTTTGTTCCGTGATGTAGCTCTCGTTTGATTGGGTTGTGTGGCTCAGATAAAATGTTGGGATTAACCAATTGATTTTAAAACGAATTAGATTTTAATTGATTGATTTTTAATCAACGAAAGTTGTTATGTGGTTAATATGTTTTAATCAAGTGTTTGTTAATTTGTTTAGTCGGAATATGGATGAAAGTTTGATTCTCGACTTAGAACGAATTGGTTGATGACTACGACTCTAACATGCAAATAGTTAGGGACGTAGGATGAGAAAATATTTGATTTATTTAAATGCTTATTTTTCAATATTTGTATCATACGAAAGTAGGTGCGAATATCATTTTAGAAAGACTTTTCCACCTCGATAGAGGGTTAAATTATTTATACACAACAAATACTCACCATCAATTAAATCTGAGACTAACATTGCCTCATCTTCATTAGCGTTTGTTTTTTTGTCTCGTCATTCTTTTTAGTTTATTTTATTCAAAAATCAAAATATTGATGATTTCCTATAGCTAGGCCATAGTCTTGAATCAGTCCGTGTTTAGTCCATCACCTCCCTGTGATAGACCCGTATGGTACACCTCCCGTACGTTTGCGATATAAATATTAAAACACACCAATTAGCTTAACAATGGAAACGATGTAGTAAGTGAATTAAACAGTTTTAAGTCTGGCACTTAACTCTTGTTGGGAACTGAAAGAATTGCTTAAGTACAGGTAATACTGCTAGCACAACATAGTTACTACTTCTGAAGTTAATACTGCTGAGAAATATTAATGCTGCTAACCAAGATTAATACTGCTTGATGAAGTTACTACTGCTAAGCAATTTTAGTACTGCTGGTAGTTAGTACTGCTGAGCTTAATACTGCTCAAAGTATTAATGCTGCTGAAAACTTAATACTGCTTATGAGATGAAGACTTCATATGGCAAGGATGACAGCTGTATTGATTGAAGATCATGGAAGGCTTGGAGATAAATATGGAAGATTATACTGAAGATCTTTTATTATTTGTAGTTATCTTTTATCTTTAGTATATGTATAGAATAGTTTGTAACTTTAAAAAAAATATATATATATATATATAATTCTGAGTTTTTGTTTTTAGAGAGAATTAACCTCAAGGTTTAGAACCCTGGTTCTAGAGAAGTAGAATTCGTATTGGTGAGCCTGTTCATCAATATTGAGGTTGTGTGTGAAACCTTGTAGCTTTATAACCATTCAATAAAGTTTACAAGTTGTTATTCTGATTCACTGTTTCATTGATCTTTGAATATTAAAGTGTTATTCCGCAAACTCCTTTAATATTGTTTCTGAGTGTTTATTTTTGTTAAGAATTTAGATCCTGACAAGTGGTATCAGAGCTAGTATTCTCAGAAATCTTATTCATCATGGAAAACACAGTTGAATCAAACAGTACTCTTGTCTCAAAGGTTCCAATGCTCAGATCCAATGAATTTGACATGTGGAAGATTAGAATCAAGCAATACATTCTCCTCACAGATTACTCCATGTGGGACATCATTGAGAATGGCCCATCTGATGCAGGAAAGATTGGTGCAGATGGAAAAAGGACCCCACCAAAGAGAGATGCAGAAAGGAAGACAAGACAGACAGAGATGAAAGCCTTGAGTACACTGCTCTTGGCTATTCCCAATGAATATCAACACCAATTCAGCAATTGCATTGATGCACAGATGCTCTGGAATGAGAACACACCAAATCCTATTGGGTCTGGTCCTCAGTGGTTATTTGACATTGATTCACTAACTAACTCTTTGGGTTTCAGTAGTGATTATCATGCAGGTTCAGAAAGTGGAGGATCAGGGGATGAACAAGTACAAGTACAAGACATTATTCCTCAGTCTGTGATCTTTCCCATACCTACAATAGAGCCTGTTGAGTTCTGTGAAAAGGAAACTATGACTGAACCAATTCAAAGTGAAGAAGAAGGCAGAGATGAGGAGAATCAAGTGCATGAAGAGCCAGAAGCAACTGATGAGATCCCCTCAGCTGACTTAAATGATTCCAATCTAGATGTGGGAATCAATGAAGAACCTAATCATCAGACTAGAACTCAAAAGAACCATCCTCCAGAGCTGGTCATAGGAGACATCTCTTCTCCTATGATAACAAGGAATCAAAGCAGACTTCAAGAGCTGCAGGATCAACAACACATAGTACTCTCTTGCTTTCTATCTCAGACTGAGCCTAAGAAGGTTTATGATGCAATGAAAGATTCCAGTTGGATAGAAGCTATGCAAGAAGAGTTACTGCAGTTCAAATTGCAAGAAGTTTGGGACTTGGTGGACCTTCCAAAAGGTCATAGAGCTATTGGCACCAAGTGGATTTTCAGGAATAAAAAGGATGAGAGAGGAATTGTGATCAGGAACAAAGCAAGGCTTGTGGCATAAGGGTACACTCAAGAAGAAGTTATAGACTATGAAGAAGTGTTTGCTCCAGTGGCAAGGGTAGAGGCAATTAGGCTATTTCTAGCCTATGCCTCATACATGAAGTTCAAGGTATACCAAATGGATGTGAAGAGTGCATTTCTTTATGGTACAATTGATGAAGAAGTATATGTCTGTCAGCCCCCTGGATTTGAAAATCCATCATATCCAGACAGAGTATACAAACTGAAGAAAGCACTTTATGGTCTTCATCAAGCCCCAAGAGCATGGTATGATACACTGTCTACCTATCTCTTGGAGAATGGGTTTGAAAGAGGAATAATTGACAAGACCCTCTTCATTAAATGAAGTAAGAAGGACATCCTACTTGTTCAGATCTATGTGGATGATATCATCTTTGGATCCACAAAAGATCAGATGTGTAGAGACTTTGAAAAGTTGATGAACAAGAGCTTTAAAATGAGTTCAATGGGTGAACTTACCTTCTTCCTTGGGCTTCAAGTGAAACAGAAAAAAGATGGGATCTTCATAAGTCAATCAAAATATGTGAAAGACATCCTGGATAAGTATGGTTTAACAGACTCAAAGCCAGCAAGCACACCTATGGAGACTCATAAACAGATCACTGCTGATCTTGAGGGGGAGGATGTTGATGTCCATCTATATAGATCAATGATTTGATCTCTCATGTATCTCACAACCTCAAGACCAGACATCATGTTTCCAGTGTGTTTGTGTGCCAGATTCCAAGTCAAGCCAAAGCAATCACATCTTCAAGCTGTTAAGAGGATTTTCAGATACTTAAGAGGGCAACCTAGATTAGGTCTTTGGTATCCTTATGAATCCAACTTTGACTTGATTGCATATTCAGACAGTGACTTGGGTGGTGCTAACATGGACAGAAAGTCTACTTCAGGTGGATGTCAACTTTTGGGTGCAAGACTAGTATCTTGGCAGTGTAAGAAACAAACCACAGTGTCCTTATCAACAACAGAAGTTGAGTATATTGTTGCTGCAAGTTGCTGCTCTCAGGTTCTATGAATTCAGAATCAAATACTGGACTATGGGGTAACCTTTCTTCACACTCCAATCTTCATTGACAATAGCAGTGCTATAAGCATTGTTAACAATCCAGTCAAGCACTCCAAAACAAAGCACATTGAGATCAGGTATCACTTTATTAGAGATTGTAATGAAAAGAAGCTAATTCAAGTTGCTAAAGTTCATACTGACAACCAGTTTGCTGATCTATTCACTAAAGCTTTTGATGTGGGTAGATTCACTTTCTTGGTCACAAGTGTGGGCATGATCAATTCTTAATGAGCTCAAGTTTAAAAAGTGATTGTATACCTGTTCTTTGGTTGTTTTTGGTTGTTACTAATCATCTTTCTCAGGAAGTATGTTGCCTTGTTCAGACCTTCACAAGCTTCAAAAAGTGTAAGTGTAGTTAATACTGCTAGTTAGTTAATACTGCTAGTGGTTAATACTGCTCTCAGTTAATACTGCTAGTTCGTTAATACTGCTAGTAGTTAATACTGCTCTCAGTTAATACTGCTAGTTCGTTAATACTGCTAGTGGTTAATACTGCTCTCAGTTAGTACTGCTAGTTAGTTAATACTGCTAGTAGTTAATACTGCTTATGTCCCGAATCGTATAAATACACTCTTTGCCCGCCCAAAAGCTCATAACGACTCTTTGATTACTATTCATCTGCTCTCTAACCCCTTTTCTCTCAAGCTCATAGTAAGTTTCAGGCAAGAACTCTGAAAGCTCAATGGCATCCATGGCATTCATTGATGAGCACAACGAAATCGCGATGCTACAAAAGCCAAAGCAGGCTGATGGATTTCACCAGATTGTGGATTTTCTCAAGTCCAGCCACATTGCCCATGCTCTTACAGTGTCGCCAACAATATACATAGAGCATCAAAGACAATTTTGGGCGAATGCCTCTGCAGTTACAGAAAATGGTGTGCAGTTAATCAAGACAAGGGTGTGTGACAAACCCTTGTCAGTTTCTGAAGAGATGATTCGCATCTATCTACGTCTAGACGATGCTGCAGGTATTACCTTTATTCCTAATGAGGACTTGTTCTCCAATCTTTCAAGAATGGGGTATGGAGGACAATTGGGTGGTTTCAAATTCTCAAAAGCAAAATTTTATACCCAGTGGTGTTTTCTGGTTCATACCCTTATGCATTGTATTTCCAAAAAGACTACTGGATGGAGTGAGTTCAGTAGCACCATTGCTTATGCTTTGGTCTGCTTGGCCACTGCCAGAAAGTAGAATTTTTCTAAAATGATTTTCAATGACCTTGTGTCAAACTTGGGAAACAAAAAGAGTTTTTATATGTACCCAAGATTTGTACAGGTAGTTATAACCAATGAATTGACGAATATGCCTCACTTTGTTGAGGTATATGTACCCAAAATCCCCAAAGGTAAGGTCTTTTCAAATATGAAGAGATCTCCATTGGACTCGGAAGGAGTTGACACCCCATTGTTCTCTACAATGATGGTGGTGTCCCACAATCCAGAAGGTATGGCTTCAGGGTCAAGGCCCTCATTAGACCATCCCACTGAAAGCCAATCCCAACCTTCAATCACCATATCAATCCCTCAGTCCCTTGTTCAAAAACCAACTTCACCAATCACCAATACATACATCAGGAAAAAGGTAAAGAAGGCTCCTTCCCTTCTTGTACCTTCACCCTCAAAGCCTTTAAGCCCTCTAATGGAGAATTTTCCATTAGAGAATATCTATAGGGAAACCAAAGGGGTGTCACCCAACCCCAAGGAGGTGCTCAATGAGGTGATGTATGAGCATATGGGTGAGCAGGTTGCCACTACTCCTGCTAGCACAGAGGAGGACAGTGGTAACATAAATAAGACATCCCCCATGGAAACTTTGAATGAGCAATCATTCAAAGGTCCCAGGTGCCAAGAAACCAAGGGGGTGGAGGGTGATTCTGCTAGGCAGAAGACTTCCACTACTAAAAGATCCCATGATCCTTCAAAAGGGGGTAACACTCCTAGAGAAGGTGAGGACAGATATGACTATAATGAATTGATGGAAACAATGGGCAACATCAATATGGATGTAATCAAGCAGGGAAAAGACATAGAAGAGCTGAAATTGATAATTCTGTCTCAACAAGTACAGATTACCAACCTGAAGAAAGTGGTGAAGAGATTGGTCCTGAAAAAGAAAAAGAAACAATTTGTGCTTAGAAGAAGGAAACCAGTGACTGATGCTCCCAAAAAGGGGGAGTCAGAAGCTGATGCCAACATGGAAGATGCCAAAGTTGAGGGGGAGTTTGATGAGGTTAGTGGAGATAAAGTTCAAGCAGTGGAAACTGAAACAGAGTTTGTACAAGCAGCAGAAACATCAAGCATAGCAGTAGTAAAAGAGAAAGTAGTAGAAACAGAAAGTGTGTTTGAACAAGCAGCAGAAACTGTTAATACTGCTGAATTGAATGAAGCAGCAGAAATGGTGCAAGAAGTATTAACAGACCTTCGTAGCAGCAATATGGAAGAACTTGAGATAGCAGAAACTGTGATCAAGGCTAAGCATGATACTCCCAAGATCACTTCAAAGACCAAAGGAGTTATCATCAAAGAAAAAGGTGAAGTGATCAAGAAAGCAAGTATTGAGAAGGTGGTAAGCAAAGACAAAGGCAAAGCAAAGTTAGTGGAATCTGATCAACCAATTAAAAAGCAAAAGTTGGTTGAGTCAGATGAAGCATTGGCCAGGAAGATTCAAGCTGAACTTAACCAAGCAGAATTAGCTCAAGTGGACAAAGATAGAGAGATGGCTAAGGCTCTAGCTGCAGAATTAAATGAAGCTTATCAACAAAGTTTGGCAACTGAGATAGCACAGAAGAAAGCTGCAACCCTAAAGAAGTCTGTGTTGGTCAAAATGGCTGCAAAGAAGAGACAACCTTCAAAGACTTACCTTGGTACTCAAGAGAGAAAGAAGATGATTACTTTTCTCAAAGGTGTTGTGGGCGTCAGAAAGGAGATGTTCTCAAAGATGTCATTTGAACAGATGAAAGGGTTGTATGACTCAGAGATGATTAAGCTTCAAGGGAATGAAAAAGCCAGAGTTGAAATGGAAAAGAGGATGAAAGAAAGTAATGATTTTCTGATAGAAAAACCTTTCCCTGATGAGCAAGAAACACCAAAGAAGGAAGCCACTCTAGGTGAAAGTCTGAGGACTTTAAAAAGAACTAAAATGATGGCAAGAAGAAAATTAGCCAAGAAGCCTAGAGTGGATAAAGAAGAAAGTTAGAAGGTTGCTGAAGAAGAAGGGGCACCTAAGTCAGTTGAACAGGAAGAACCATCAAGTACTGATGATGTGAATCTGTACATGGTAATGATGGACAAAGTGCCTGAACGTATTACAGCTGAACCTGTTGGTGTTAAGCCTCCAGAGATCATTCACTGGGATATACTGGAAGTTGATGGAAAAGAATATATCAGGCTCAAGAGGAAAGATGAGAAGTATGAAGTATATCATACTTGGGCCAAGATTGTCAGAACATGTTCCAGATCTGATCTAGAGGAGATGTTTGAAGTAGGAATGAAGTTGTATGCTGATCAACTGAAAGCTCCGGGGATACCAATCACAAAACTTGTGATGGAGTATCTTTGTATGTTGTTCAAGCCTGAAGAAGTGAAGGACATTATCAGAAATGTGTTTCAAACAGTTAACAACTGGACTCTATATGAAACTAGTGGAGTATATGCTTTAACTATGGATTCAAATCACATAGAATACTTTCTAGTGGATAGAGTATACAACCATAGTAGATTGAAGCTGCATGCAATGTTGAAAAAGAAGCTTAGATGCGTTCCAAATTCAGAAATGGCAAAGTATTTGATCCAAAGGACAATTAATCAAAGTTTGGGGTTGGATTCTAATACCGGGCTATGAATAATGATGTTTTGGGAGCATCTGAAGAACTTGACTTCTCTTCCTAAAAGTCAAGTTCGGGGGAGATTGTTGGGAACTGAAAGAATTTCTCAAGTACAGTTAATACTGCTAGCACAACATAGTTACTACTTCTGAAGTTAATACTGCTGAGAAAGATTAATGCTGCTAACCAAAATTAATACTGCTTGATGAAGTTACTACTGCTAAGCAATTTTAGTACTGCTAGTAGTTAGTACTGCTGAGCTTAATACTGCTCAAAGTATTAATGCTGCTGAAAACTTAATACTGCTCATGAGATGAAGACTTCATATGGCAAGGATGACAGCTGTATTGATTGAAGATCATGGAAGTCTTGGAGATAAATATGGAAGATTATACTGAAGTTCTTTTATTATTTGTAGTTATCTTTTATCTTTAGTATATGTATAAAATAGTTTGTAACTTTAAAAATATATATATATATATATATATATATATAATTCTGAGTTTTTGTTTTTAGAGAGAATTAACCTCAAGGTTTAGAACCCTAGTTCTAGAGAAGTAGAATTCGTATTGGTGAGCCTGTTCATCAATATTGAGGTTGTGTGTGAAACCTTGTAGCTTTATAACCATTCAATAAAGTTTACAAGTTGTTATTCTGATTCACTGTTTCATTGATCTTTGAATATTAAAGTGTTATTCCGCAAACTCCTTTAATATTGTTTCTGAGTGTTTATTCTTGTTAAGAATTTAGATCCTGACAACTCTTATGTCGGATATATGATGCAAAGCGGTTGCTCGTCGACGTTGGGTGCTACCCATTCCCACAAAGTGCATTCGGGATTTGCCATATCCTTTTCTTCCTCTTCTTTTGCCTCAGTGACCGATTCTTCTTTTTCAGAACGAGGTTTTTCTTCTTCTTTTTCGGAATGGAAATCCTCCGTACTACTCTCTAAATCAGTAGACAACTCAATATCTTTTCCAAATATTGAGCACCGGTGAAGAAGTCGACTCGCCTTGCCTCTTTTGAAGCTTGGCTTGCTTCGTTAGCTTCCTAGCTGTTTTCTCAATCTCTAAATCTATAGGCACGGGTGAACCTGCACGAAACAATCTTGGCATAATTGGTTAAATCTTGGCGAGTCCCTGACAACGACGCCAAAAATTTGATGGGTGTCGAGTCTGATAAATAATAAATAATTAAAATGTAACCAATTACCTCTAAAACACAACAACTTGTGATGGTGATAAATAGGGCCGTCTCCTCAGGAACTCAGTGTTAACCGTAAGTCCAAGACGAATTCACGTGCAAGAGTATTGAAAGCATTAAATAAAAGGGGGGTGGATGATCAGTAATAATTAAGCTAAGCATAAAAAAATAATTTAAGTAATTTAAACAATAATAAGAAGAGTTATAGTAGTAAGCAAACACACTTTTCATTGGACGTTATATCAATGACTTATATATAAAATGTATATTCATGCCACATCAAAATGGCTCAAACATTGACACGCATCAATGTTCCGCTTGCTACAAAGAATCAACTAGTCTGAGTATCTTGAAAACTATTCCCTATCTAACTTGTCGAAACCAGTCATATAACTTGGCAACAACTCATAAATACATTAAGATATAGCAAACACCATTCCTAGCTAATATTTAGACGCCAAATACTAAAACTAGAATATGCAAACTTGTAATGTTAAACAATAAACCAAACATGTTAATCGGAACATTACTCGCTACAATAACGAAACGAGTACACACTCGGGTCCTCACCCAAAGCTTCTATCGATGTTACATTGGCTTCCCACGAGTAGCTTATTCTCGACCTCAAAACCATGCTCAATCGTAGTACCCGTCAATGGATGGCCGACCATGCGATCAAACAACGGTCAAGAAAAGAAGTTCCAAATCGGTGATTTCGTGTTCATTCGCCTTCAGATATACCGACAATATTCTATCCAAACCCGTGAATCGGCCAAACTCGCGAGACGTTTTTTTGGGCCTTATAAGATTATTGACCGCATTGGTTCAGTTGCTTTTTGACTCGAACTTCCGCTAGGCAGCGGTATTCACCCGGTCTTTCACATCTCGCTCCTCATGTTGTGTCTTGGAGATCCAACCACGCACCATGCTCCGATTCATCAAGTTTAAATTCATTGGTATTCATGTGACATCTCAGAAGCCAGCTGGGAAGATGAATACAAGTTCACGGCTGCACTTCCAGCTTTTTTCGCCATAGATGTGTTCATCAACTCTTGGCCTTGCGGACAAGGCCATTGTTACAGGGGAGGCATTGATGCATTAGTACTGACTATGATCTGGCCCGGACGTCCAAGGGTACGGTCTGCCCGATACCGGGACTAGATCCGGTCGTCAAATGTAATCCAGACGTAACATCCTCCCACAAAACCAAATTTCCACAATTCATGCAAGACTATTTCCCCTTCTAGCCAATGCAAAGTCTAGATTATTTTTCTTTATTTTGCACCCAGTAGGAGTTTTGCTTCTTTTCAGTTTATTTCCCTTACAAGTATTGTAATGCTTTTTTGGTTAAAGAATCATCATTAAATTGTCCCAAACACATAGTGTTTGTGTGATGAGACTTGTCATCTCGAATCTACATTTATCAACATGCATGGTATCCGTGCAACATAGATCAATCTCCAACGTTGTGTTCTCGAAACTCTTTTTACGAAGGAAAGGAAAGGAAAGGGAGGGAAAGAGGAGGAAAGTAAAAAAAACTCGTATTCTCCAAACTTTTTTAGGAGAAAAAGGAAAGGAAACAGAAGGAAAATAATAATAAGTTTCCTCCCAAAACTTTTCTCCCAAAAATTTCCTCCCAAATGTGGGAGGAAAGGGAAGGAAAGGAAAGTAAGGAAATTAAAACCATTTAAAAAATTACTGAAATTATTAAAATTACAAAACTACCAAATCTTTAATTATAAAGAATATATTTTTATAAGGATATCATTTGTAAAAATGTTATATTTCCTTCATTTTCTCTCCTGTTCAAGAACATGATAAAACTATTTTCTTTCCTTTCCTTCCACTACATCAAATGTCACTTAGACAACAAATGAAAAATATTGCCTAAGAGGGGTTTATGTGTTGCCTAAGGCTTAGGCAACATGCCTATGTTCCCTAAGCAATGTTGTCTTCTCAATGTTGCATAAGAACTTAGGCAACATAGGCAAACATCGTATGTTGCCTAAGTAGATTCCTTAAACAACATACAACATGTTATGTTGCCTATGAAAAAAACATATGTTGCACCAACCAAACACTAAGACAACATTAGATTTATACATGTGTTGCCTAAGATATCAGTTTAAACAATATACTCTATTTGCATATGTTGTCTTACACACACTTAAGACAACTTAATCTATTTAGATATGTTGCCTTTGGACTGTAATTAAAATAGTATAATATTTCTCTTAGTCAACACTTATTATATTGTTTATAAGTTGTCTAAGGGGGTGTTTGGGATTGCTTATTTGAAGGACTTTTCAGCTTATTGCGATTTGGCATCACAGATAAGCTATTTTGAGTGTTTGGATGGAAGAAAAAGAAAACAGCTTATAGCGGTGCCAAACCGCTGAAAAGCCATTTTTGATAAGTCATTTTGTTGTAACTTATGACTTATTTCAAAAGTGCTTATGACTTTTTTGGTTCTTTTATATGTATAAGCAATCCCAAACACCTTTAAATAACAACTTATTAGCTTATTACGTTTTGGTACCACAATAAACTAATCCAAACATTTTTTAAAAAACTCCGATTTGGCACCACATAAGCTGATAAGCACTTTTCCAAATAAGCATTTTTCCAAATAAATAAGCAATCCCAAACACCCCCTAAGAAGTTTTATCATTTCACTACTAGATAAACTGCCTTGTCCGATGGCGTTGGAAATCCACCACCTTGTTTTGAATCTGGTCCGTTTGGTTTCCATTCTTTTGGGTATGGTCCATTTTGTTAACGTTAAAAATACTCGGTTATACTTGGGATATTTTAGCTTTTTTATTATTTTTTATCTTCTCTTTTTTATTAATCTGTTTTTTTTTCTTACTTTATTTAAATGCATCTTAATTTCTTTTGAAGTAATCACCTCGAATTTAAATGCATCTTAATTTTTTACTATTTAATTGCATCTTAAAACCACCTACAAATCCATCACCATCCACCTGCCATCGCCTTCCTCCATAATCATCACCTACAAAATCACAACCTTCATAATCACTTTTCACCACCATAAAACTAAACAAAACATAAATGAAACTCTAAATCAAATCAAGATCTAAAAGTCATAACCCAAATCAAAATCAAAATACTCAATCAAACCTAACTAAACAAAAAAAACAAATCAAACCTTAAACAAAAAAAAAAAACCGTGATAAAAAATATAACCAAAACCCAAATGACAAAATCGAAACCAAAATTTTTAAACTAACTCAAACCTTATCTATATCTTCAAAACCAGATTTGGGTTCTTCAACCAGATCTTTGAAAGTAACATGAAAATGGAGATGTTCGGACAAACCAAATTTGAGTTCTTCAAACCATGATGTAGTTCTTCAAATCCGAGACGAAACCAATGGGACGAGAAATCTGGAGATGAAACCCATACGAGAGAACGATGGAGATTATCGTCTGAGTATGGTTGGAGTGTGGTCAGAGAGTAGTGATGGCAGGGGATGACGGGAGTAGCCAATGAATTCGCCGGAGGGATGAGAGTAGCAGATGAATTCGTCGGAGGAAGAGAGTAGCCGACGAGATTATTTTGTGTTCTAGTTTGGCTTGTTGGGTTTCAAAAAGGATTTTGGGGTGGGATGAGTGAATAAGAACAAGGAGGAGGAGGTCCTATATATTTGGGAGCTAAATAAAATATTTAGGGTTTAATCTAACGAGGGGTGAATTTTTGTTCCATACATGTTTTAGGTTCTATATATTTTTTGGGAGGGAAACATTGAGATGGAGATTTTTGGGGGGAAATCAAAATTTTATGGGAAAATGAGAGAGTGAAATGTTTTTATATATTTATTGATATAAATGTTATAATATAAATAATAAATATATTCTTTAAATAATAAACATTATATATTATATATTATGTTAGATTTTCTTAATTATATTTTAGATTTTATATATTTAAAATTTGATTTTTATCATGTATTAATTATGCAGGGGAGTGATTTTAGGGGATTGAAACGAGAAATGATTTTAGGGGAGTTAAATTCGTTAGAGATATGGATTAAAAGTTAATAAATAGTATTATGTCAATTGTTAATAAAAAAAATTAATATTTAATTTATAAAAAAATCCGCTTTGCTCTATTTATCATATTTATTTTAAAACTATTTTTCAAAAAATATATATGTATATATGTCAATTGTTTGAAAAACGTATATTACTATAATTCATATCACATATATTAATATATTAAAGTTGGGATATTATCTTTTTATGGCATAAAATTGGTACCATGTATATCAATATATTTACTTTTTAATCATATTTTAAATAATCATATATATTCAAAAAGATAATTATATATATTATTTTTAAAAATATATGCCTACCTATTATCTAATTTATAGAAATAATTATTAAACATTTTTACCCCAATAAATTAACATACCATATATAAATAAATAAAAACTATATGTTTTTTGCACAGTTTTCAAAGGGCAGTCGTATAAATAGATTTAAAACCGTGTTAAAAAGTTTAAAACTGTGTAAAAAAATAACCGTTAATATAGTCATTTTTACACGGTTTTTAAAAATATAACTGTGTAAAAGGACTTTTGGTCTTTTTACACGGACCCTTTTCCAAAACCGTGTAATAATTTATATATTTTTACACGGTTATTTTTAAAAAACGTGTAAAAAAGTTTCGAGACCTTTTTAAACGGTTTTTCTCAAATAACCGTGTAAAAATGATTACACATTTTTACACGGTTATTTTAAAAAATTGTGTAAAAATGTTTAATTCGAGACTTTCTTAAACGTTTTTTTTTTCTCAAATAACCATGTAAGAGGATTACACGTAAAAGTTTTTACATGGTTATCAAAGCAACTAAATATCAAAGCAACTAAAGATTACGAATTTTTTCTTAACATAATTAATCCATTGCATCACACATACCAATATTTAATCAATAATCCGGGTCATGGAGATATACATCGTTAGTATTATGAAACTCATAAACATCATTATCTGAATCTGTGCCATCGTTGATTCCATGCAAGTGTACTCGCCTTGTATGTACCTCTATGAAACATGTGATGAACAACTTTCCAACCATTACCAAACATTGGATCATCAACGTAGAATACTTGTTTTGCATGTAAGGCGAGACAAAACTGACTATCTTTGTAACAATCAGTCTTTGTATCAATCGAAATCAGACAACGGTCTGACTTTGTATTTTCTTCGTCGTACCACCTACACTTAAACAACACGACCGACATTGCTTCGGGATACTTTAGCTCTACAACTTGTAGTAGAACCCCATAGTACGACACACCGTTTGCCACCATCATCACCCCGCTATTTTGTGTCTTACAACTCTTATCTCATTGTTCACATATGATTGTGAAGAAAGATAGAGGGAATATGGCCTCTAAGGCCCACTATATCCTACTAAGAAACATTAAAGTCTAGTAAGAACCAATACAGACCAACAAAACCTTTCATGACTTATTAAGGCCCAATAACACCAATAGTGACTTAATATGTGTTTGTATGCAGATATGTACTACATATATGCATGTGATGTGTGTTGGGATCAATAAGGCCACTAAGGTTCACTATAGCCTACTAAGAACCATTAAAGCCTAGTAAGAACCAATACAGATCAACAAAAACCTTTAATGACTTATTAAGGCCCAATAACACCAATGGTGACTTAATATGTGTTTGTATGCAGATATGTACTACATATATGCATGTGATGTGTACTGGGATCAATAAGGCCACTAAGGCCCACTATAGCCTACTAAGAACCATTAAAGCCTAGTAAGAACCAATATAGACCAACAAAACCTTTAATGACTTATTAAGGCCCAATAACACCAATGGTGACTTAATATGTGTTTGTATGCAGATATGTACTGCATATATGCATGTGATGTGTACTGGGATCAATAAGGCCACTAAGGCCCACTATAGCCTACTAAGAACCATTAAAGCTTAGTAAGAACCAATATATACCAACAAAACCTTTCATGACTTATTGAGGCCCAATAACACTAATGGTGACTTAATACGTGTTTGTCTGCAAATATGTACTACATATATGCATGTGATGTGTATTGGGATCAAATGGATCCTTTAAAGCCTAATTGATCCATGTGGATCCGTTAAAAGCCCAACCGATCCGTTAAAGTTCAAATGAATCCAGTAAAACTGAAATGGAACCATTAAAGCCCAAGTGGATCCATTAAAGTATAAATGGATCCATTAACGCCCAACCGATACATTAAAGCCCAATCGATCCGTTAAAGCCCAAGTGGATGCATTGAAATCCAACCAATCCATTAAAGTCCAATTGGATCAATTAAATCCTAATTGGGTCCATTAAAGTCCAAGTGGATCCATTAAAGCCTAAATGGATCCATTAAATCCCAACTGATACATTAAAGCCCAAGTTGATGTTGAATATTTTTGAAGACTGGAAGATTAGATTTGTATGATTTTATTCGGCGTGGTCTCGTAGATAGATCTGAACTATGACTAAGATAGAAGGACTTGAGAATTGATAGAAAAGACGAGCCGCTAAAAGTTTAAAATCATAAAAAAAAGTAAAAACGTACAAGTTTTAGTCAGGTTGACGGGTTGGTTGGGTTACTTTGGGTCCAACTCGTTTCCAACCTAATATATGCGGTTTGATTTAAAAAAACATTATATAAGTTATTACATTTTCAACTACCTATATTTATTTATATTTTTGATCTTAGGCAATATAGAAACAAAAAAATATGTTGTCTAAGATAACTTTCATTAATTTAAAAAAAAACATTATACAAGTTATTAAATTTTCGACTACTTATATTTAGTTATATTTTTTACCTTAGGCAACATAGAAACAAGAAAATATGTAGCATAAGATAACTTTCATTGATTTTAAAAAAACATTATACAAGTTATTACATTTTCAACTACCTATATTGATTTATATTTTTGACCTTAGGCAACATAGAAACAAGAAAATATGTTGCCTAAGATAACTTTCATTGATTTAGAAAAAAACATTATACAAGTTTTTACATTTTCAACTACCTATATTTATTTATATTTTTGACCTTAGACAACATATAAACAAGACAATATGTTGCCTAAGATAACTTTCATTTATTAAAAAACAATTATAAAACTAAGGCAACATAAGGAAAAATGTTGTTTAAAATAGTTGACGCAACATATAATTATTCATATGTTGCATAAGGTCTGACTTAGGCAACATAAAACTACATGTTGCCTAAGAGGAAACTTAGGCAACATATATTAACCTTTGTTGTCTAAGCTTATCTTAAGCAACATAGACAATTAGTATATGTTGTCTAAGACAACATTTGGTGTAGTGTTCCTTCCTTCCTTCTCCTTTCATTTCGAGAACATAAATGAAAAAATTATTTTCCTTTACATTCTTTTCCGTCCTTTCCTTTTCCATCCATTTCTTTACATTTCTCTGCAGCGCAGTTAGAGAACAGCGTAACCCCAGTGGGAGAAAAGTAAACTAGATGAGATATTCCAAAACATGCAACCTAATAAAAATTAAGTTACACTAGTTTTGCTAGTTGTCCATGAAAAACATATGGATTATTTATTTGCATTTTCTTAACATTTTTATCTTTCTCATTTGTATATATCTTTGTGTGGGTGGGTGAGAGAGAGAGAGATTGGTATAAAGAACGAAATAAAAAACATATAACAATTGAAGTTGATAAACTTGGTGTATTATGAACTTGGATTAATAATTAGTTGTTGAATCACCAAGCCAGATTAATATATATACACAACAAAAGATGTTTGAGGATTAAACCATAGTAGGGAAACTAATAGATGGTATAGTAAGCAAGAATGTAAAAGTTAGATTCAGTATTTTTTTTCTTTTATTGGATTAAGGTTATACTAAACATAGGTAGATTCTTAGGTTGGGATGATTGAATTAGCTCCCTTTTGAAATTCTGTAAACAATCTGTGCATATCTAGCTTCTTGTTAGTTTTTGGTTTTTCTAATAAAGGGGTCTTTTTGCTGTAAAAAAAAGAAAGAATGTACAAGTATAGAACGAGTAGAAGAAGACAAATTTAAACGATTCTAATATATTATATGCATCTCATAATTATGAGTAAGTTACGTTTCTAGTCCCCATATG
Source organism: Arctium minus (assembly GCA_954870635.1). Lineage (NCBI taxonomy): Eukaryota > Viridiplantae > Streptophyta > Magnoliopsida > Asterales > Asteraceae > Arctium > Arctium minus. Next base: position 34,277,526 of record OX941080.1, on the reverse strand, counting down.
GTTTATTGAAAATTTCTTTTTTCATTCTCGTGGTTTTAAAATTACGATTTTCATCCCTATGGTTTATAATCCATAAACTTTTTTGTTCCTATGATTTAAATTATAATGTTTTTTTTCAACCCTATGGTTTACAATTCATTTTTATTGTAGTTCTTCATACTTAAAAGTAGTGTTTTGGCCTCAAGGACGAAAATATAAATGAATTACAAACCATAGGTACCGAAAATAAAATTTCAAAACCACATAAACGAATTCCATAATTTTTAACAAACCACAGGGACTAAAAACGTAATTTACTCCATAGTTATTAACCGAGATCATAACGCTAATCCGAGCAAGGCTCATAAGTTGGGATATTTTAGGAGTCGATAAGTTGAGTCGGGAATTGAAACTATTATATATTGGTGATCTGGAATGAAAAGAGATAAGTTGCCAATTCAAGGAATGATTTTGGAAATGCAAAAGAGTGGCTAAACTTGAAACTAAACGCCAATGAGGCGAAACAGATGCACAAGGGCTAAGAGCATCTCCAATCGACACCTAATTTTGAGATTTTGCCGGAGGAGGAGGTCCAACCGGCCGCTATTTTAATTTTTTTTTGCCGGCCTCAAAAACCAACCGGCATATATGCCGGCCATTCTATTGACCGTCAAATTTTTTTGGGCCAACAACTTCACTTTGTTTTTTTTTTCAATTATTTTAATGTAATTCCTGTTTTTATAACATATATTTAATTAGAATTATTAAAAATAAATTATAATACTAATAAAATATGTTATTTTAATGTGGGGTCCACAAATTTGGTGTTTTTTTTAGAGTATGGTTGGAGTTGAGTTTTTTTTTTGTGTTGATGGACCCACCATATTTGGTGTTTTTGGTGTTTTTTTTTGTGCTAAAGGTTGGAGATGCTCTAAAGGCTTCTAATATAATCATAAAAGTTATGCAGGCATAAGTAGACTGAATTCCAAGTGATCAGTAACATGACACTATGAAACTGTTATGTATACTTGGAAGGCAAGGTAAGTTGATCCTGCAAGATATTGGACCGGTTGAAATACCATACAAAATCGCAGAAGAAGCTTACCGATTAGCCTAACCCACCCCTACCCCTCTCATAAACTTCAAAACCTACGCTATCTTATTTAGCAACCGGGTAAGATTAGTTGACTCGGATGCGCGATTTTTATAATAAAAGTTAACCTCGTTTTCGGATATAATTTGACTGCAAAGGTCATTATACATGAAATAAACCTACTATTTGCATAACCTGGATTTGAATATATAGCACGTTGTTTAAATGTAGAACATGCTATTTACAGAAATATCAATCTTCTTCATGAGTAACCATAACAGTACAAATATTGGAGAATTGAACTATATGTTGTGCCAGATTACAGTTTGAGATTCAAGTCGAGCGTATTTGGGTCAAACTGATCAGAAGATGGTTCTGGGTTCGAACGGAAACGTCCAGACCACTTCAAGTCCGCCACTTTGTGCGCAGCATAAATTTGTGCACAAGCGACTTCATATCCTGCTCCATTGTCAGCAAGCCTTGCGACAGTTGTTTCTTCATCTCTTCCTGGTGCGCCAACAAGCGAGTGGGAATGCACGTCCATCGATTGCCTATCTTGGAATGCACGGTATCTTCTATCCGAATCTCTCTCCCTTCTGTGGGCATTTTGATGACCTCCTAATGCTTGTGGACTGTGGAGCTTTCTCCCACAAAAGCTGCACGTATACACCTTCATGGAGGTGGTGGATCTTGAACGTGCACACACTACAAGAAAAATCCTTATTAGTGACAAAAAAAAGTGGTCACTAACAACCTAAAATTGGTCCCTAATGAAACAACAGATATAAAACCAGCTTCGATTTCATCTTGAAGCAACTTGTAACTTGGTGTATTAGGTTAAGATGATGAGGGTGAATCCATGTCTTTGGCAACTGCTGTTGCTGCCGCCTCTTGGTCAAGCTTTTTCTTCCGGTACTCGTACACCGGAAGTCCAAAATACGGCTTTTCCAGAGACGATGCCAGTGCTAAAACAAAACAGATGATCCAAATTGTTAGACGAAGATGGTTCATCGACAGAAATTACATGTTGAATAACAATCCTTATGCTTCTTTAACAACTTATTTGTTCATTGCATAATCCATCAGGAAGAAATTTAAACAAATTTAAAAGTCAAATGCAATTCAAGGACTATTGCGCTACCCGGTTAAGGGCGATTCAGGACTCCCCATAAACATAACCAAAGGCAGAGTTTTACCTTGAGAAAATGTACCATCAAGATATGAGACAAAAAATCATATCGTTAATTCGCACGTTATACACAATTTTTGCTGCCCTTTCAAGATGTTCCCTGCCACTGTCAAGAAGGAACAATAAGCAAATATGACATTCGGCCATGATAAAAGTAGAGTCTTTCTTCTCAATTAACATTTATACTCAAGGAGGAATAGACACCCAAAACCAGAAGCTCTGTACCTTCCTTCAGAATCGTTGAATTGCAGCTTCTCTTCACACTTAATCTCAGGATCTCGATAAGTGTCCATAGACTTCTATTGTAAAACAGAAGATAGAAACAATAAAAATATGAAAGCACATAAGTGAAAGCCCATAGCTGCTACAGTCAGTGAGGTAACTAGCCTAATATACAAACAAATAGTTCCTTACTTGTTTATGCTCTTGTATCTATTTGGCTCTTGATAAAAAAAAAACTATTAGAAAACTCATTTTTGCTTGCAAAATGGTACAAATTTCTCAATCAACAATCAGTCCAAGATTGAATACAAGTATGAGAATATATGTTCACTTACAATCTCCAAACATGCAAATAAAAAGGTCATCTCCAAACAATCAGTCCAAGATTGAAGATAAATTGTGCAAATAAATACGATTAACTTACATATACACAGGCAAAGATTCCGAATAAAGCCCATCCTTTAGTAGATTTTCGTGCTTCATTTTGCTTAGATTCTGCAATTTTTTAGAAAAAAAAAATCATACATCAGATCAATTGATTTAGCCCTCACTTAAAGTTTCAAATCAAGATAACCTGTTTCCCATCATTAATCATTACAAAATTATTGATAACATTAATTAAGTTGAAACAATTCAACTTATTTTTCATACTAGGAAGTATTTAAGATATTTGATTAACAGTCAAAACACATCCTTTAAACCATTAAGCAATACATCTAAACAAGTTTCAACAACTAAAGCATGTCAAAAGTAGATTTTGTATCTCAAACAGGAGAAAGCTAAGAAACCGAGTATTATCACACATTTTTTTGTAAGAGTAAACCAGATGGAATCATAGCCCTCCACTAGGATTGTTAGTTGAACCTCATACGGGCTCCCACGTGCTATTTCAGAGAATCGAGTTGTGGATGATATAAAGATAGTGAAATGTAAGTATATAACAATAGAAGAGTTGTACATCTCCAATCAATTTTCAACAATGTTGGAGACAAAGTTGTCAGCCGACTCCCACTTGTAAAAGAAACATCGAAACCATCCTTGGGAGAAACCTTGTAAAAGTATAGAAAAAAAAACATAATGTTAAATAGAATCCAACCAATGGAAAACAAAAGAAAGAAAGAGATATGAATATACCGTAATCAATGATTTTTGTACTAAATGGGAAAGGGAAGCCATTGCTGTCATATAGAGTGATACAGTTAACTCGTCAATCAACTTTCCACAACAATAAGAAATACAAGGATACATAATTCATTCGACTTCAGACAATCTAATCGCTTTAGATATGTGTTGATTATTACTCCTTCCTTTCATCTACAATTTGAATTAAGTAATTGTTCTTGTGATGCCCAATTCCAGAGCACTGAAATCATACTTGCAGGCAGGTTGCTATTAGTTCATAGAATCACAATTCATATGATAACATATTAAATTCCAATCATAAATGGTCTTTTATAATTGATTTGCTCAAAGTTTTCTATTAACAAAGAAACACATATATGATATTTTGCTCAAAACCAATTTTACATGAGACTCTTGAGTAATGCATATAAAAAATGGAACAAACATTCGATTGAAATAGAGAAAACAGGGGAACTTCGAAAAGATAAAACATACTTGTTCATTGTAGTAGAGCAGAAAACCAGACTTTACCGGTAACAATGGATAGAGAAGTTGAAGATGCAAAGGTATTGCACACGGAAATTAATTGCAAGTAGGATTGAAGCCCTAATTACTAATGTTCCAACTGTTATGTTTTCTCTATTTTTTGGTTACTATAAATATTTACAAACTAAAAATGTTACAACTGCTATACATATTAAAACATTGAAATCATAGCAGAAGTCTCCGACAACAATGTTCAAGCAAGAAACCTCAGCCATAATCAATTTTAGAACCACAATCGATTTTCAAAACCAAAACAAAATCGAATTAATAAGCAAACAAAAAACTCGAACTCGTTCATCAAAAGCAAAACCGATTGTAAAACCGAACAGAAAATTAATTTTCTAATTGAAAATCAGTTTCGAAGCTGGTAAGAGTGAATTATACCAGCTTGATTGAGCCAAATCGATCGATATCAAATAATTTGTGTATTCCAAACCTAGAGCCCTGTTTACTACTTCCTCGATTCAAAATTATATGAAGACTACCTCCGTATTTGTATGAGTATCACAAATACTATATAAGTGAGTATCACACATACTATATAAATCGAGAAATTTTAAAGTATGAATCACGAATTTAAATTTGATTAAAAAAAAACATCAACAGAGGAAGTTGAGATTGAGATAAGTTCAATTCGATGAGCAATTCAACAGATACCTTAATCGATCAACAGAGGAGAATTCGACGAGCATTACTTGATTATAGCTAACGGTGGAGAATCGAGAAGGATAGGAGAATGGTGAGAGGCTGACGGTGAAGAGAGGGATGTGGTAAAAAACTAGGGTTTTTACAATTTTTTACATTCCCAAAATAAAGAACACTATTTTAAAAACAATTTCGAAATAAAGGAAAACGAAAACATAAATAAAAATTAATTTAATTTATTTAATAAATAGTATTTTTTTTCTCTACAGCGACAACTAAGTCGTAGTGTTGACTTGCCGAGTTTTAAGAAAACACATAATCATGAATTTTATTTAAATAATTTAAATAAATTATATTATTTTTTGATATATAGCTTATAATTAATAAACACCATTTAGTGACTACTTTTTGTTGGTCATTACCACCTTCAATTTAGTGACCACATTTTTTTGTCACTAACCCATCCAACTCAATTGCAACTAAAAGATCTCATTTAGTAGCCCTTATTTTTTGGTTACTGACACATTTAATTTAGCGACCACCATTTTTTGGTCACTAACCCTTCCAAGTCTATGATTAATGGACACCATTTAGTGACTAAATTTTGTTGGTCATTAACACTTTCAATTTAGTGACATCTATTTTTTAGTCACTAACACTTTCAATTTAGTGACCACTTTTTTTTTGTCACTAACCCATCCAACTCAATATAATCTTCAACTAATGAATCTCATTTAGTGACCACTATTTTTTTGTCACAAACATATTCAATTTAGTGACCACCATTTTTGGCCACTAGTCCTTTTAATGTAATGACCACTACTTTTTTGAGATGAAACACAATATCGTAAAAGAAATTTCAAGAGAATTAGTGACCACTTAGTGACCAAAATTATTTTTTGTCACTAATATTCATATTAGTAACCAAAAATGAATGACGACCTTTGTCGTCGTCACTAATGTCTTTGTTAGTAACCAAAATATAAGTAGTCACTAAAATTTTGGTCACTAACTAAGTTTTTTCTTGTAGTGACAAGAGCTTCCTAGATCTTGTCCTAGGCTTAGATTCAACCACCCTTCTTGATGAGTATGGTTTTCTCCACCTCCATCTTTTCTGGTAGTCATTGAAAATGTTGAACACCACTACTGATTGAGAGCAAGTGAATGCATGAGAAAGAGGTACTATAAACAAGAACCTGAGAAAAAGATGTTAAATGCTCAATCACTCACTCTCACTCTCTCTCTCTCACACACACACTCTCACTCACACACACTTTCTCTCTCATACACACAAATATTACTCCTCCCTCTTTCTTTATCTTGTATTGTCATGAGAATTATCTTTGGATCGATAAGATTTTAATTCAAATTTACTTATTCACATGTTAATAACAATAGAAATTTTAAGATATTGCTAACATTTATTTTTATTTCCAAATTATATTGATTTTATCTTAGTATTATATATTTTAGATATTCAATTATTATTTTTTTTGAACGACAAGTTAACGTACACACACGTTACAGCGGTATCGGGCCTCCATTACGGACAATCCCACTAATCCGCTGCGACCCGGCCAAGCTTTTGGCTGAACCCGACAGACAGGGTAGAGGATCCCATAGGTGAAATCAAACTTTATTTTATTAAGGGAGGGAAATAATATCTCTCACATGTCCCCATCATTTGATGATGATTGTTCTTAAGGGGCGATGTGATGTCGCTCTATCCAAGCCCTTTCTATTCCCCCACTTTAATTTGTTATTGCATTTTATTAGTTTTTGAGTCAATACTGATGCTTTATTACATAACTTTACTATTCTTTAAAACATTTTGTCAAACTAGCAAACAGGATTGTATAAAAGATTTTTCAAATGAATCATACAAGTTTTAAATTGATTGACTAGCAAATGTCGCTTTGCAAAATACTGATAACATCATATGCAAATACTATATAAGAACTACTAGTCCATTCCTTTAGGTTGATCAGGCACCATGCATTTGCACGTATCTGCTTAAAAAGTCCAAAAATGAATTCCAGTTTACGGTCATAACAAAAAGCTTCAAATTTATTTAGAGTGTCTATGATTGTTTTTCCTCCGGATTCAAGAAAAGTAGAAATTAAACAATAACTTGTTACTTTCATTTTAATGAAAAGTAGAATATAGTAATAATAGTAACATGCATGATTTTCAAAATTGTTAATATTACTTTTCGAGCACAAATGAACATGGTTTTGTTTTGGTGTAATATATATATATATATATATATATAGGGGCCTAATCAAATGAGAACCCAGTGTGAGATCCAATGTCAACCAATCATTTAAGATAATGATATTTATTTTCTAAATAATCATAAAGGGTAAATTAGTAAAAAAAAATTGACAAGTCGTCAAATAGTTGATATACCCACCTTTTTCTCACTTTCTCTGCTACGCCTCACCCTAATCTCTCTTACCCTCAACCTATCCGTAGTTTTAGATCTGCAAGTTGACAACATTCATGAGGTCGAAGAAAACGATTATCCTAACAAATTGATTGGAGTTGAAGACGTGGACCGGCAAGAAGAAAACGATGCCATCTACACAGATCTGGTTTCGGTACGACGGGGAAGTCGATGACTATTGGTTTTTGTTTGTTTCCAAACCACCTCGATTCTCTCTTAGGTTTCAGATCTTTAAGACGGCGACAACGATATAGATTTGATTTTCAAACCCTCCCCCCCCTCTCTGGTTCCAAAACGTAGTCGTAACCCATATCTTTGTCGGGGATGTAACCCAATCGTCGGATATGTAACCCAAATCTGTTGGAGATGTAACACCGAAAATGTAACTCATATCTCACCGGATATATAACGACGAAGATGTAACCCAAATATTGTCGGTGCACCAGAACCCGTATCTCGAAGAAACCCGAACTGCAACTCTGATGAAGTGTATCACAACCTGATTTTCAGGTAGCGTTGTTTCATAAAGTGTATCACAGCGGGTTTTTGTTGTTTTACGAAGTGTATCAGTGTGTTTTCGTTGTTTTATGAAGTGTATCACAATGTGTTTTCTCTGTTCTACGAAGTGTATCACAAGTGTTTTCGTTGCTTTATGAAATGTTTCACAATGTATTTCATTGTTTTACGAAGTGCATCACATTTGTTAGAGTTGGTTTATTAAGTGTATCACACTATCTTTCTTCGTTATTTTATGAAGGGTATCACAGTGTGCATCATGTGTTTGCCGGAATAAAGTTCACCCGGATAAAGTTCGTCGGAAAGAGGAGATAGGAGATTTCTTAAATACCTAATTTGCCCTTAGATTAAAATTTTAGTCAAAATTACCAAAATTATTAATTTCCATGTTTATCCTTTGATTTGTGGTTGAGATTGGATATCACGGTTTTCACAAACAATCGAGTTCTCCCTTGAATGGCCCCCTATATATATGTATATATATATATGACATGTTAGTCTGATTTGTTATTTAATTAAAAGCCAACTTATAATATCATGAAACTTCTTTATGTAGCCATTTCGATTTGGTTCATTTAGCTTTATATATCAAAAGGTGAAGGTAAGTTAAAGGATCTATGTCCTAGACTTTTTGCTCTCGATAATGTTAAGCAAGCGTTGGTGGCTGATAGATTGTGAGAAGGAGGGTAAAATTGGGACTAGCGTAGAGAAATCAGAAGCGGTAGAGAGGCTCATGACTTACTGCAATTATCTAGTAGTAATCTGGAAGCTTCTACTTAAACTCCATAAGAGATAAATGGAAATAGAGAATTTTCGGTGATGGCGCTTTTTCAATCAAGACCACGAGAGAAAAAATTGAGTCTTGGATGATTGAGAATAGCGACTTCTCAACTCGATGGAACAATTTAGTCCCGTCCCAATTCAACATCTTTTGTTGGAGGGCTTTACAAGGTAAAATTCCTATTAAAGCTAAATTGGCAGACATGGGTATGGACCTCGACAATACTATTTGTCCGTTATGTAAGCAGGTTGTGGAGACAGTAGAGCACACCCTTTTCCTGTGTAATGTTTCTGCTGTGATTTGGCAATGACCGGAAGGTTGGTGGCAGTTCCTTTTCTCTTCTTTTAGGTCCTTGGGAGTGGCGTTGGAAGGAATAAAGATGGCTCACATATCTTCGTTGCACCGTAAATGTTTGGAGGCTATTATGTTCATTACTTGTTACACTATCTGGAGCTTCCAAAACAGAGCTGCTTTTGATAAAACAGAGCCAAAGATAGATGTTACTTTTGATTTGGTTATCGAAAACTCTTTTAGGTGGGTGTTATTTAGGCCTAGAGTGAGTTTGAAATGATGTGTTTGTTTGGAGATCAAGCTCTCATCTTCGTTGTTTCGTTCTTATGTAATTCCTACCGCTAGCTTCTGCCTAGCTTTTTAATGAATTGTTGTTTCCAAAAAAAATAATAATAAAACAACTTTCCCGGTCCTTGTTGCGGGCCACAATCTTGCAAAGCTCAACCGTGAGAATTTTTTACAATTGCTACCTCTTGAAGATACTTCTTTGGTTAAAATTGTAACACCCAGAATTTTGGTTAAGAATAATTCTAGATTTATCATTCTCATTAATGCTTGTAAATTTTAGCCTAGTTTTAAAGTTTGGTCTATTATAGAATGTTTTTGGAGGCACGAAAACCATAAATTATGAACGTGAAATTTTGGCCATGGTACGCTTGCCACGACAGTGCCCGCGACAGTATCATCTGGCACTATAGCACGTCAAAATCGCAGCAAAGACAGAGGCCACGTACATTTGGTGCAATAGTGCTCACGAAAGTGACATCTGACACTTTAGCATGTTACAATCGTACCAAAGAGTGAGGTCACGGTACAGTTGGCACGACAGTGACCGTAATATAGACATCTGGGACTGTAGCATGTCCCTGTCACGATTGGGGTCCAGACTTGCATAAAACCTGATTTCCAGTCTTTCTTTCAATTATTCCTCATCTACTTCCTCCTATATTCTCTCATCTCGAACTCTCTTCATTAAATACGAACCCTAGTGAAATCAATACACTTTTTCTTGGATTCTAAAGTGAATCATCTTCATCAAAGTTAAAGATTCAACCTAGAGTGCAACATCAAAGAAGATTCATCTCCATTTCTGTGATTCCTTAGTTTTTAGGTTTTTATCCAAAACCAAGCAATGTGAGTTCATCCAACATATTTTCCAAACTATATACATGTTAAAATGTTACATTTATGTTTCTCATAAGCTTTTATATCATTTACTTCTCATTTATGTCCAAATGTGTGATACCATATTTATGGTTTTATTGATAAAATATGGATTTAATCACTTGATGGCTTCTTGAACACAAATGTTTATGTATTGTGTATTGGTATGGTATATATCTTGAAAACATGAACATGTTAGACTATAATGTAACGGATTCATTGGCATATAACATGGTTATTGTGGAATTGGTTATGGGATAATAATTCCCTATTGTAACTTGAAATAGACATTGGGTCTTTATTGGCAATAAGATGTGGGCTCTAGAGTCGGACATCGATCATAGAGCAATAAAATGTAATTTCATAGTGAACAAGTCTAAACTCGAATTTTGGACAACCCAAGGTACAAACCTAGTGTGGTAGAATTTGGGACTCCACAAGCAACAGACTTTGAATAGTTGAGCTTGATAAATAGTAATGATTGTAATCCATGAGTGTGGTTTATAACAAGAATTATGGCTTAATTTTGTGTTACGTCACAATCCGTGGAACTCGAGTCTCCCTCGTCATCATAAAATGTGTTGGGCCCTTCCAAGGGCAGAAATGGTTTAAATGGTATAGTCGTTAGATTAAAGATATGTTTTCCGCTTTAAATGTTTTTTAGTTTTACTCTATAACTGCTTGAACTCACTAGGCTTTAGCCTAACACTTTTTCTTATAATGACATGTATATCAGGTTCTCTTAGGAGTGGGGCTTCGAAGGCATGAGCGGGGTGTTGGTTGTCGTTAGAGACATATTTTGGGATTATGGAGTTTTGAACATATTGGCGTATACTCATTTGACAGAATTCTTTTAGAAGATGATAATGACACCCGTTCTTAATCTAAGCTTTGTATAGTATATATTGGTAGGTTCTTAATTATCATTTTCATTAATTGAGTTGTTAACGTTTTACAATTTCTCCGTTTTGGGTGGTGTTATTTATGTAGATAATATTTCCACGACAATATGCAGGTTTTAATTCATTCCAATGTAGATAATATTTCCACGTCAATATTCAGGTTTAAATTCATTCCAATCTTTGGGATGTTACAAAAATCCAAATTATAATATACTTTTCTAGTTACTAGAAGTCTTTCGGGCAATATCTAAGTTTTGTGAAGCTCCTGTTGCAATATTTTCTAGAGCTTCAATTCATCTAGATCCGATTCTTTATGATGGCGGTGAGAGCAAATTGCAAATCTCATTATTGAAACAAAGATTACATAATATAATATTTATATTGTAACACCCCAAAAATAGGGGTAACAAAAATTCCGGAAAAACGGACATGTGGTATTTAAAATTTGCCAAAGCAATGAGCCTCCCAAAAGGGGAAAAGTAAATGGATGTTTAATCACAATTTGTAATTTAACGGTAATAAACAACAACCATCTAATCTAATTTCTACAATAGGAAGAAGATTACAAAAAGGGTGTCGCCTATAGTCCCAATAAAATCTTCACAAAAAGTGAGCCCATATGCACTTCCCCAAAGCTCTCACCAAAGTCCGTCTAGAACTTCTTAGGTACGGCGCCACTAGAACCTGAGATACACATCGACACCAAACAAGTGTTAGGCCAAAGAGCCTAGTAAGTTTGTACAAGCAATATTAGTTCCACAATTGAGTTATATAATTAACATTTATAAATAAGTTTTTCACATGTGGAGTCAATGGGGGAGACCCTTAGCACCAATCAAGTTCCACCCAAAGAGACGATACACCTTGATGTTAACTATCATGAGTGACATCCAAAAGGGCCGACACACTCGAGGACTACAACCATGGCATTACCTCGAATGGTGGAGGTCTAGGTACATACCATCACGGTGGCACCCAAGACTATATCCTCCTAGTATCTACCGACTTCGTTCATCCAACAATATCATAAATGGGCTACAAAGCCCTTTAGTTCCACGACCAATTTATACAATCCCAAACGTGGGTGACCAACATGGTCTAGTGCTTCATATAACATACAAGGTTCATTTTGCGACTCCCAAGTATTCCAAGTCCATAATATTCAATTTCCACATAAGATATATTCCAATCTTGGTTTCATAATTTATAAGTATATCCATTCCATATAATGTCAAGACAACATCTAAGTACTTACATATCTCATATAAGATAGCCTTATCCACATGCAGATCATTTCTTCAACACAAGCATGATAATCCTTCCATTAAGACCACATTTTCATAGCATAACACATATTGGGAATTCAAGGCATATATGTAGTAGCTAATCCAAGGGGAAGCAACAAATAACTATAAATAAACATGTATGATATGTATGTTAGTGTTAACAAAGAGTTTTAGAACTCACCTTCTAGGATTTGGTCAAAAACCTAGAAAACCTTAGTAAACCCTAAATGTAGTTGGGAGTGAAGACTTAGAGACTTGGTAGCTTGAGATTCTTGGTTGCAACTTGCAATAAATGCCCTAGATAGTGTCCAATAAATGTCTTCAATCAAGGGTTAGGTTTGCAATAAAGAGGGGAGAGGTTTGGAGAAGAAAAAGTTGCCCTTGATAGCTCCCAAAACGCTGGAATAAAGTTGAAAAATGAGAGACCCTAGCTGAAAAATCGTCTGGCTCAATTTTATACACATAGAGGCATGGTGCAACAATGCCAGGCGACTTTGCCCGGGGCATTGTCGTTGGCTATCCCCAGCATTCGGTACACCTCTAGCGAGTATGCCCGTCGACTTTGCCCAAGGGCATTGTTGTTGGGGCAATGTCGCTCCTCAAACCCCCCATTCGGTACATCCCTGGCCACTTTGCCAGGCGACTTTGCCCCGTGGCATTGTCGCTGGAAAGGTTGCCCCATGCCTGTTGGAACTTGATTTCCATCTTGATTCACGCTCGATTTTACGATGATCGGTATTATGTCTCAAGGTTCCACCAAAAGACCATTAAGGGTAATGAAGGTTTAGCGAGGGAATAAGAGATGGTAGGATAGCTTACCTTAAACGGTTAACGGTTTTTCGGGTGTTACAATCCTCCCCACCATAGTTTGGATTTCGTCTCTGAAATCCCATTATAAGGAAACAAGTGACGATAATGCTTTCTCGTGTCTTCTTCCGATTCCCTTGTGATGTTGGCACCATGATGGTGCTTCCATTGGACTTTAACCATGATCACGTCTTTATGTCGTAACTTCTTCACCTTTGATTCCAGTATTGCCTTCGGTTCTTCCACACAAAGATTCCCGTTGTCCACCCAGATTTTCGTTAAGGGAATTACACTCTCCTCTTCGGCTAAGCATTTACGGAGGTAACACACGTAGAAGGTGGGATGGATTCCATCCATCTTCGGCGGTAGATCCAACCAATAAGCTTGAAGTCCAATCTTCTCCAAAATAACGAAAGGCCAAGTGAAACGGGGACTAAGCTTTCTCTGTTTCCTAAATCGGATAATCCCCTTCCATGGAGATACTTTCAACATAACGAGATCTCCCATTTGAAACTCGACCGGTCTTCTATTCTTGTCCGCGTAACTCTTCTGTCGGTCTTGAGTAACGTTCAATCTTTCCCGGATTTCCTACACTTTGTCCGCCATCTCTTGAACGATTTATGATCCGACGAATTGTTTCTCGCCCGTTTCAAGCCAACAAAATGGGGTTCTGCACTTCCGGCCATACAAGGCCACGAATGGTGCCATTCCGATACTAGAATGGTAACTGTTATTGTAAGAGAATTCTACCAAGGGTAGATGGTAAGTCGTGCTTAGATTGACTCTCGTGCCCAATTCTTTCTGAAAGCTAGTCCAAAAATTGGATGTGAACCGACTGTCCCTATCGAACACAATTGATTGCGACACCCCATGTCTCGACACCACCTCATCAATATACAACTTAGCCAATTTCTCCATTAGCAAAGTCTCCCGCATTGCATGGAAGTGCACGCTCTTGGTCAGGAGATCTATGATCACCCAAATAGTATCATGGCCTCGCAAGGTTTTCAGTAGCTTTATTACGAAATCCATGGTGACATTGTCCCACTTCCACTCGGGAATGGACAATGATTGCAAACTCCCGTACGACCTTTGATGTTCCGCCTTGACTTGAAGACACGTGACACACCTTTCCACGTAGTTGGCCAGGTCAAGTTTCACCACCGGCCACCAATAATTCAATTTTAAATCCCTATACATCTTGGTGCTACTGGGGCGTATAGAATATTTCGATTTATGTGCTTCCTCTAGGAGTAGTTCACGATTCCTACCTAGTTTTGGCACCCAGATTCGGCCTTGAAATAGTTTGAGTCCAAGACCATCTTCCGAAAATAGTCCACATTGCTTCACCATGACTTCGGACTTGAGGTTTTATTCTCTAAGCGCTTTCGCTTTGACACGCCTTGATGTTCTCCAATAAGCTTGTCACCATATCAATCTTAGTGAGGGATAACATGACACCGCCTTCATGGCTTCTCCGGCTCAAGGCATCCGCCACCACATTGGCCTTACCGGGATGATAGAGCAACTCACAGTCATAGTACTTCAACAGCTCGAGCCATCTTCTTTGCCGCATGTTGAGTTCTTTCTGGTAAAAAATGTACTTTAGGCTTTTGTGATCGGTAAATAGAGTACACTTCGTCCGTACAAATAATGTTGCCACAACTTCAAAGCAAAGACCATCGCCGCCAATTCTAAATCATGATTCGGGTAGTTCTTCTCATGGTCTTTTAGTTGTCGTGACGCATAGGCTATCATTTTCCCCGCTGCATTAGCACACCCGAGACCCATCTTGGAAGCGTCGTTATACACCATGAAGTCGTCCAGTCCCTCGGGTAGAGATAGGATTGGAGCTTCACACAATTTCTTCTTAAGGGTTTGAAAGGCTTGATCTTGCGTCTCGTTCCAAAGGAATTTGACATTATTCCTTGTTAGAGAGGCGAGTAGCGAAGCGATTTTGGAGAAATCTTGTATGAATCGTCTGTAGTAGCCTGCCAATTCCAAGAAACTTCGAATTTCCATCGGACTCGTGGGCGGTTCCCAACTCATCATTGCCTCAACCTTCGTCGGATCCACCTTCACTCCGTCTTTAGACACCATATGGACCATGAATTGGACCTCTTGTAGCCAGAACTCGCATTTCAAGAACTTCGCAAACAACTTCTCTCTTAGGAGAACCTCTAACACTTCCTGCATGTGTTTCCCATGGTCGGTCTTGTCTTTTGAGTAGATCAAGTTGTCGTTAATGAAAACGATCACGGATTTGTCCAAGAAAGGACGACACACGCGATTAATCAAATCCATGAATACGGCTGGAGCGTTGGTCAAACCAAAGGGCATCGCCAAAAACTCGTAGTGACCGTATCTCGTTCGGAAAGTCGTCTTCGAAATGTCCTCCTTCTTCACTCTCACTTGATGGTATCCGGACCGAAGGTCGATCTTCGAAAAACATCCCACACCTTAGAGTTGATCAAAAAGATCATCGATTCAAGGTAATGGATACTTGTTCTTCACAGTTTCTTTGTTCAACTCCCGATAGTCTATGCACATACGCATAGATCCGACTTTCTTCGTTACGAACAAAACTGGGGCTCCCCAAGGAGACGAGCTCGATCAGATGAATCCCTTATCTAGGAGCTCTTGAAGTTGCATCATCATCATCTCTTGTATTTCCGTCGGAGCCAAACGGTAGGGAGCATGGGCTATCGGGGCCGCTCCTGGAGTTAGGTCGATTTGAAACTCCACTTGGCATTCCGACGGTAGTCCGGGTAGATCTCCGGAAAGACATTCGGGTAGTCTTGCACGATCTTCACGTCTTCTATGGATTTCTTCTCCTTCTTTGCGTCCACCACATAAGCTAGAAACGAGGGATAACCCTTCGCTAGGAATTTGCGGGCCTTAAGAGAGGAGATGATACGATTATATCTCTTCCCCTTGGATCATCTTTTTAGCACAGAGGATGTCGGCCTTATGCCTAAACAACCAATCCATACCTATGACTATATTGAACCCACCTATAGCCATATGTAACAAATATACTCCAATGGAATTCATGTCGATCTCTAGGCTACAGTCAACAAAACGCTCACGAATAATCAGTAGGTACCCATTAGCCACTTCTACAACCAAAGCATCGGGAAGAACACTATTAGGAGTGACGAACCTGTTACAGAAAATATTCGATACTAATGAGCACGTTACGCCCAAATCAAACAACACACAAGGGGCAAAGAGTTTACTAGGAACGTACCTGAAACGACATCGGCGGTCTCCTTCGCCTCTTCGGTGGTCATCCGGAATGCTCGACTCGGTGCCCTTGGAGGTTGCTCGATTCTTGTTGTCGACCTAAAAGAATTTCCACGGACGCTCCTTACTAGCTTCGGGCAATCTTTCTTCATGTGACCCTGTTTCCGACATTCGAAACATAACGGCCCCCGGATAGGGCAATCTCGGATGACGTTCCCTTTCTTCCCGCATTTAGCACACTCGACGTGACCCGAGTGAGGTCTTGGATGGCATGGGCCAAAATGCTTGGCCTTGCATTTATGGCACCACCTTGACTCTCGACGGTTGTCCCCAAATCTTCCACCAATAAACGGTTTAGATTGACGAACGGGCCCAGATGGCCCTTCCCACTTCCGCTTCTCAACAACTTGCCCCCTCTCTTCCCTTCCTTACACAATGTCATCCTCCACAAGGAATGACTCTTTAATCGCCTCCTCTATCGTCGACACCATGACATTCCTCACCGTCGTCTTCATCTCATACGGCAATCCCAACAGAAATTGCTTCGAGTAGTCGGAAATAGACATTCTACCCTTCTTCAGATTGCGGAACTCAAGCTCAATCTTGTCCAAGGCCCTCTCGCTACAATACTTGCCTAGGATTTTTTTCCTAAATGTTGTCCATGAGAGTTTGGCCAACACTTCGGGAGTAAGGGATGACCGGGTGAGATTCCACCAAGTCAGGGCCTCGCCCTTAAGTAGATGAGAAGAAAACTTTACTCTTTGAGACTCATCACATTCACTAGCCTCAAACGCCATTTCCATTTCCCGGATCCAATGTATGCACCCGACGGGGTCGGTAGTTCCTGTAAACTCGGGTGGTCTGCACCCTAGAAAAGCCTTATAGGTGCATCCTGATTCTTTTCGCTTTTCACGAACAATAATATGCTCTTCCGTGCCCAAGACGTTTGGTCCACCACTCGACCCAACCACGACATTCTCCGCCACTGTTTCGGGCCGTCGGTGACTAGCGTCGCGATTTTCCAAAAGCTTCATAAAGAATTCTTGTTGTTGTGCCATGGACGAATTCATGGCTTGCATTATACTGTCTCGGATTCGAATCTCGAGGGTCACCTCCACGATGATCGGGTTGTTAGTGGCAATATTCACCTGCGGAATGAGTTCAGGCCCTCCGCCAAAGACAGTGGGTATGGGAGGCCCCATAGAGGTCACGACCATGGGAGGTTGGTCGGTGGTAGATTCATCTTCCACGTGACCCTCTATTGGGTTTGGTAATCTGCTCCGAGTGTTTACCATGGTTATCTGCCACACACACACGAGGAAGAGGTTGAGAAAAGACTAAGCGAGTTGAACTTAAGGTACGTACTAATACATTTGTCAACTATCATAATAATATCAATTCAAGTGTGCTTACGTAAGAGTGCATTCATAATAGCATTATCTACATGATATTATGATTGCGTTATACACTAGGATCCGTCGTTACCGTCATCACAATTCTCAATCAATGTAATTCCACAGGTCCTAACGCTCTCGCCACCTATGACTTTTACCCCAAGCTGGACAACCTATTATTAACGCTTAAAGCATAAGTCTAGATACGTTAAGGTCAATACCTAGTTCACTTAAACTAAAGCTCTGATACCAACTTGTAACACCCCAAAAATAGGGGTAACAAAAATTCCAGAAAAACGAACATGTGGTATTTAAAATTTGCCAAAGCAATGAGCCTCCCAAAAGGGGAAAAGTAAATGTTTGTTTAATTACAGTTTGTAATTTAACGGTAATAAACAACAACCATTTAATCTAATTTCTACAATAGAAAGAAGATTACAAAAAGGGTGTCGCCTATAGTCCCAATAAAATCTTCACAAAAGTGCGCCTATATGCACTTTCCCCAAGCTCTCACCAAAGTCCGCCTAAAACTTCTTAGGTGTGGCGCCACTAGAACCTGAGATACACATCGACACCAAACAAGTGTTAGTCCAAAGAGCCTAGTGAGTTTGTACAAGCAATATTAGTTCCATAATTGAGTTATATAATAAACATTTATAACTAAGTTTTCACACGTGGAGTCAATGGGGGAGACCCCTCGAACCAATAAAGTTCCACCCAAAGAGATGATACACCTTGATGTCAACTATCATGAGCGACATCCAAAAGGCCCTGCACACCCGAGGATTACAACCATGGGATTACCTCGAATGGCGGAGGTCTAGGTACATACCATCACGGTGGCACCCAAGACTATATCCTCCTCGTGTCTACCGACTTGGTTCATCCAACAATACTATAAATGGGTTACAAAGCCCTTTAGTTCGACGACCAATGTATACAATCCCAAACGTGGGTGACCAACATGGTCTAGTGCTTCATATAACATACAAGATTCATTTTGCGACTCCCAAGTATTCCAAGCCCATAATATTCAATTTCCACATACGATATATTCCAATCTCGGTTTCATAATTTATAAGTATATCCATTCCATATAATGTCAAGACAACATCGAAGTACTTACATATCTCATATAAGATAGCCTTATCCACATGTAGATAATTTCTTCAACACAAGCATGATAATCCTTCCATTAATACCACATTTTCATAGCATAACACATATTGGGACTATAGGCGACACCCTTTTTGTAATATTCTTTCTATTGTAGAAATTAGATTAGAGGGTTGTTGTTTATTACCGTTAAATTACAAACTGTAATTAAACAGACATTTACTTTTCCCCTTTTAGGAGGCTCATTGTTTTGGCAGATTTTAAATACCACATGTCCGTTTTTTCGGTATTTTTGTTACCCCTATTTTTTGGGTGTTACATATACCCAAAATACAATTAAATTACAAAGTAACAACACCAACCTACCATGTCTCCTTCCTGACAACAAAGAAAGTACTACTACTAAACTGCCTTCCAACTTTTAACTGTAGTACTCCTCCTCAAGATGAACAGTGGAAATAAAGATTTCGTAAGTTCATCTTGGAAATTAGAAAGAAGAACTGAGGCTTTGTCATGGCTTGGTAAAAACATCTGCAAATTGATATGCATATTGAACAGGCATAAAACGTAAACATCTGCAAGTTGATATGCAGATTCAACAGGCATCAAACATATCAATTTATCCACTACTTACCTCCCAAAATGAAATAACATTAAATGTAGATATGTTTAGTTTGTTCGTGGAAATTAGATTATATGTTATTTTCATAGCCAACTTATCATCACAAAACAACAAAATAGATTGAGGATATGATGAGAGATACCTAAATCTTTAAGCAACTATTTAATCCATACTAGTTCACAGGTAGCAACAACCATTTCCCAATACTCAGGCTTGGTGGATGATGGAGATATAATCAATTGCTTCTTTGACTTCCATGAAATTATGGAATCTAGAATTCATACAGTTTCCCCAATCAGAGTCATAATATGCATGTAACTAAAACGTTGAATGTACCAAAAAGAACACACCTTTACCAATCAATTTGAGATATCTCAATAAATGTCGAGTGACTTGCATACGAGAAAAACGAGGTTGTACTTGGTACTGTGACAACTTTTGAATTGCAAGAGATATATTAGGTCTAGTTACTGTCAAATAAAGCAATCTTTTGACCAACCTTTGATAATGAGATGCATCTGCAACTAGGTTTTCTTTACTTTCAGTCAAGGTAACTCATGGATCTAGAGGAACTTTTACTAGTTTAGCTTCCAACAAATCAATATCCTCAAGTAATTGTAGGTCATATCAACAATGAGATAATGAAATTACATCAACAGATCGAGCACTCTCCAAACCCAAAAAGTAATTCATATCTCCAAGATCCTTAAGTTTAAATGCACTACTCAATTGATTTTTAGATGATTAATAGCACTAGAAAATATTGAGCGTGCCCTTTATGAAATAAAGAATAACCCGCCTTTGATTGGGTGAACCGGATAAAGATTCATGAATTGAGCAAAATTTGTATTCCATTGTTGTGATGCTTGTTTGAGACAATAAATAGACTATGTAGTTTACAAACTACCCTCACTCTAGTTGGAAACTCCTCCCTAAAGTTCATAACCTTGTGGAACATCCATGTACACCATCTCATCGAGGTCTCGGTTAAGGAATGCGCTATTGACATCCAACTGAACAAGATCCCATGAATTAATAGTGATGTTTACAAGGACTTGTTAACTTTGACCATTTTGGCAGCCGTAGGAAACATACCGACTACATCGATCCCTTCTTGTTGATGAAAACCCTTCACGATAATACATGGTTTATGTTATCCATAAAATGTTTCCCTTTTGGTAAAGTCACTACTGACCAAGTACTATTGACTTCCATGGCATTTGGTTCATGATGCATGACCTGAAGCCATTCTTTGCTTTGAGCAACCTATTTGTAAGACTTTGGTTAGAAATTCGTTGTTATAGCCATAACAAACGCTTTTTACTCAGTAGTCAATGAATCATAAATCAAAAAATTGGATAAAGGATATGCTACATTACATTCATTTTGTACCATATTGCAATGGAATTCTTTGAGATATGAAGGAGTCTTACGTATTCGTGAGGATCTTCGATTACCACATATATTGTCTGGAATTATGGTATCATCAGGAGATTCAAGAGGCTCTCCACAAGTACTATTCAAATTGTAATCAAGAAACTCATTGTTACCACCATACGTAGCTCTAGTAGGTGGATATGATTGTTTTGATAAAAACAAGTAATGGATATGTTCAAATTACAGTCGTAATGCTGCCGAATTTTCTAAATGTTAGCTAACACATTGTTTTGGTAAATTGTAGGATACGTATTTGCATCTTAGGGAGGAGACATATGTCAGCTCAGATCCTAGCACTATTCCTCCCGATGACATAGAGTTGTGGGAGCGTAGTGTCGGAGGATGGTGCAAGGGCCACCTGTTTGGATTCAGGACTAGTTAGGATCCCTGATATGCTATGACCAATGATCCAGGTGCCAGTACCAGCAGTGGGAGCTCGTGTGGTAATCTCGATGAGGAGGTATGTTTGTCAAATATAGAATACTTGTTATATCTTTAAGAAAAAAAAGGGTTGTCAATGTGCCACACAAGATCTCTGGTGAATAATTCCCTTGTTAAGAAAAAAATCTACAAGGTTAAACTCTATACCGTT
This sequence comes from Arctium minus, assembly GCA_954870635.1. Taxonomy (NCBI): domain Eukaryota; kingdom Viridiplantae; phylum Streptophyta; class Magnoliopsida; order Asterales; family Asteraceae; genus Arctium; species Arctium minus. Next base: position 34,256,130 of record OX941080.1, on the reverse strand, counting down.
ATCATAAAGTACACTATTAATTTATGACCAAACTGAGTCAAAATTAAGTTGTAAATTTTGGGATTATATGCTCAGCTTCTGACTTGTTCTTAATCAGGTAAACCTATGTAAATCGACTTAAGTCATCGACTAAAGTGGTCAAATACATGTACCCATGTCAGGATCGAAATTCAAACAAGAATTTAAATAACACACTCAGAAACTTATGTTAAAGAAGTTGCGGAAAAACACTTTAACGGAAAATCAATGGAACAGTATATAAAAACTCAAATCATAAGTTTATATTGCATAAAACTTAATGATTACACACAAAACCTCAATCTGTTGAACAGTATCAACAGACGTTCTATACTTCTCTATAGAAAGGATCTAAACTATTCTTGAGGTTAATTCTCTCTAAACAAAACGTATGAATAATTGTTAATTCTAACAAAGACTTCTATACTATATATACAGAGTTGATTACAAGATAATTATCAAAATAAAATTGATCTTCAGTACCAATACCATAATTATCTTCAACCTTATCTCCAGCTCATCTTTATCTTCAAGTCTTCTTTATCATTAGAAGCAGCACTAACCTTCTTTTAGCAGTATTAATCATCTTGCAGCATTAACATCCTCAGCAGTATTAATCCTTGAGCAGTACTAGCCATGCTTGCAGTAGTAATCTTCAACAGTACTAACTACTAGCAGTACTAGCTCTCCATGCAGTACTAACTATTCAAGTAGCAACACTAACTTTTCAAGCAATATTAATTCTACTAGCAGTATTAAAATTACAAGCAGTAGTAATACCTTTCAACTAGTAGTAGTATCCATCCTTAGCATATTCAGACCCAACAATAACACACTCAGAAACTTATGTTAAAGAAGTTGCGGAAAAACACTTTAACATAAAATCAATGGAACAGTATATAAAAACTCAAATCATAAGTTTATATTGCATAAAACTTAATGATTACACACAAAACCTCAATCTGTTGAACATGATCAACAGACGTTCTATTCTTCTCTATAGAAAGGATCTAAACTATTCTTGAGGTTAATTCTCTCTAAACAAAACGTATGAATAATTATTAATTCTAACAAAGACTTCTATACTATATATATACAAAGTTGATTACAAGATAATTATCAAAATAAAATTGATCTTCAGTATCAATACCATAATTATCTTCAACCTTATCTCCAACTCATCTTTATCTTCAAGTCTTGTTTATCATTAGAAGCAGCACTAACCTTCTTTTAGCAGTATTAATCATCTTGCAGCATTAACATCCTCAGCAGTATTAATCCTTGAGCAGTACTAACCATGCTTGCAGTAGTAATCTTCAACAGTACTAACTACTAGCAGTACTAACTCTCCAAGCAGTACTAACTATTCAAGTAGCAGCACTAACTTTTCAAGCAGTATTAATTCTACTAGCAATATTAAAATTACAAGCAGTAGTAATACCTTTCAACTAGCAGTAGTATCCATCCTTAGCATATTCAGACCCAACAATCTCCCCCTAACTTAACTTTTCAGAATGAGATGTTAAGTTCTTTAGCATAGAGTCTTCATGATGCTTTCAACACTTCAGCTATATTCCCAAATCAGGATTCAGACCTAGACTTTGATTGATAGTTCTCTTTACTACTATCTTTGCCATTTCTGAATTCTTTGGACACACTAACTTTGATTTCAACATTGCTTGCAGTTTAGCCTTGTTGTGATCATACACCTTGTCCACTAGATAGTATTCATGATAACTCTTGTCAATTGTTATCATATAGACACCACAGTTTTTAAATAACATCCAATGATCAACCCTTTTAAAACCATACTCATGATGTAGATCTTTGATCCTATTCTTTACTCTTTCTGGCTCAAACATCATACACAAATATTCTATGGCTATCTTGGTTAGACTAATCCCAACTTCTTCTAACACATTACCATATGATCTCATCCCAACTGTATGCATTTCTTCCAAATCAGACCTGGAGCAACTTCTGATAATTTTAACCCATGTAGCATACACTTCATAGTGATATCCCAATCTCTTAATCCTGAAGTATTCTTTGCCTTGATCTCTCAGAATATCCCAAAAGATAATTTCCGGTGCTTTCATAGAAATAGGATCGACTTGTACTGGGTCTTCATCTGTCACTGTCATGTACAAGTCAAACTGCTCATTTGATTGTTGATTTGACTGCTCTGGATTCTGCTCTGGCTCTGCTAAAGGTGCAACAGTTGCTTCTGCTTCTGTTCTTTCTTCTTCAATTCTTGCCCTTTTTGCCTTTGGCTTGGTGGCAATTGTTTTCTTTCTTTTGATTACTCCAATTTGATGAGCCAATGTCTCTTCTTTCTTTTCTTCTTTCTTTTCCTTGATAGGAGTTCCTTCTTCACTTTCAGGGAAGGGTTGTTGTATGTTGAGATCATGCCTCCCTTTCATCTTTCTTTCAGCTTCTTCCCTTTGAGTGAAGTCCCCTTTCAGTTTGGCCATCTCCTTTTGGTAAAGTTCTTCAAGCTTTCCAAAAGACATACTTGTAAACATTCCTTCAGGAACTCCAATAGCTCTTTTTAGGAAGTTTATCATCTTCCTTCTTTCTTGATTTGCTAAGTATGTCTTGGAAGGTTGTCTTTGTCTAGTCTTCAGTGGTAGCCTTTGCCTTGAAGCCTTCTTTGTGACTTTCTTAGCATCAGCTGCAGACTTCAGACTCTTTTGATATTCTTCATTAAGTTTAGCAGCCATCTTCAAAGCAATCTCTCTGTCTTTGGCAGATTGAATTTCTTCCTCCTTTTCCATCTCTTCTTGAAACTTTTTGGCCACTTCTTCATCCAACTCAATCTGTTTCTGTTTCTTCAATGGTTGCTCAGATTCAACCATCTTCTCCTTTCCCTTCTTCTTTGCATCCTCCACACTAATCTTTTTCTTTCTCTGATATGCTCCTCCTTCTTTAATGACCACTCCCTTAGCCTTTTGAGTGGCCTTGAGAGTGTCAGTCTTTGCCTTTAATAAAGTCTCTGCAATTGCTATTTCTTCTATAGTCAGCCCTGTTTCTGCTGCAGCTTTTTCTGTTTCTACTTCTGTTGTTACTACTTCTGGTGTAGTAGTTACTGCTGCTGGTGTGGTTTCTACTTCTTTTGCTTTTTCTGCTGCTAGTTTAACTGTTTCTGCTGCTTTGTTACTTTCTGCTTCAGCTTTAGTCTCCCCCTTTTTGAAAGCATCTTTTACATCTCCCCTTTTCTTCAAGACAAACTGTGTTCTTTTCTTTTTCTGGACCAACTTCTGAACCATCTTCTTTAATTTGGTGATTTGCACTTATTGTGACAGAATTACCAGTTTCATCTCCTCTATTTCTGCACCTTGTTTGAGTACATCCATATTGACATTAGCAATAGTTTCCATCAATTCGTCATAGTTATATATATCCTCACCTTCTTTAGGTGTGTTGACCACCCTGGAAGGATCCTTGGAAGTTTTAGTAGGAGTCTTCTGCCTAGTAGAAGCACCCTCTACCCCCTTGGTTTCTTGGCACATGGGACCTTTGGATGATTGCTCACCCAAAGTTGCCGTGGGGAAGGTCTTAGGGATGTTCACACTGTCCTGCCCTGCACTTTGTGCAAAGTCAGTAGTGTGAGCCTCACTGCCCACATGCTCAACCTGCTCCTTAGTGAGCACCTTCTTGGGGTTGGGAGACACCCCTGTGGTTTCCCTATCGATATTCTCTAATGGAGAATGCTCCATTAGAGGGCTTGAAGGCTGTGGGGGTGAAGGTACAAGAATCGAATGAACCTTTTATACCTTTTTCCTTATATAAATTTTGGTGATGGGGGATGTGGGCTTTTCAATAGGAATCTGAGGAGGATTACTAGAATGGAATGGTGTGGGTAGGTCATCAGTTGGGTGGTCAGATGTGCGATGTGACCCTGATGCCTCACAATGGGAAGGAGACATAACCATCATTGTAGAGAACAATGGTGTCTCTTGTCCAGAAAACTCCTTGCTAGGCCTTTTCATGTTTGAGAATACCTTCCCTTTGGGAGGTTTTGGTACATACACCTCTTGAAAAGAGGGTAGATCCGTCAATTCCTTTAGTATAATCTCTTGTACAAACCTAGGATACATATAAAAGCTTTTGGATTTGGTATCCAGGTTTGACATAAAATCATTGAAAATCATTTGTGAGAAATTAAACTTTCTAGAGGTGGCTAAGCAGACCAAAGCATAAGCTAAGGTACTGCTAAACTCACTCCATCCAGTTGTTTTTCGTGAAATGCAATGTTGTAGGGTATGAACAAAGAATCGCCACTGAGGTGAAAATCTATTCTTGTAAAACTTATATACATCAATGGGACCTTCATACCCCATTCTACTAAGAACTTGGAAGAGATCTTCCTTGGACAGGGAGGTAATACCTGAGGCATCATCTAGTCGTAGATGAGTGCGAATGCATCTCTCTGTGATGGTGATGGGTTTATCACAAACCCTTGAGTGAATGACCTGATTGCCTTGATCATTCTGCATGGTCGTATTTGCCCAGAACTGTCACAGATGTTCCACATAGATTGTGGGATTGACAGTTAATGCGTAGGCGATGTGTGAGGATTTTAGGTAATCCACAATCTGATGAAAACCCTCTGCTTGCTTGGGTTTCTGTAGCATTGCCAATTCATTGTGATCATCAACGAACATCAGTCCTGCCATCTTCTTGATCGATTAGTTGAAGCTAGGGTTACGCACTGATAAGTAAGAAAGAGAGAGAAAGAGAGAGAAAGAACACTCGTAGGAAATTCAAAGAGCCGTTTGGATTTTGGCGGTCAAAGAGGGTATTTATAGGTGGAGGGTTTCAGTTAGAAGCAGTACTAAGTACCCTAGCAGTATTAACTAACTCGCAGTATTAACTCATATTTAGCAGTAGTAACACATACTGGCAGTACTAACACGGACTAGCAGTATTAACACATACCAGAAGTAGTAACACTGATTAGTAGTATAAATAAGGTAAGCAGTAGTAACTTTGCACTGGCAGTATAAACCACCTAGCAGTAGTAACCATACTTAACCATATTTGAACTGTCAACATGAGTAATATAGAGAGCAGTATTAACTTAACCAAGAGTACCAAGTATCCAATCAAAACAATCTGAAACACTTAAACACACAGTTAGCAGCATCATGCACTATGAAATTTTCAAAAGTCAACTTACCTTTTAAAACCATACCTTTGTCACTTATCTTACCTCTTGCTGTATCAACAGCAACATGTCCTCCATCAAATCTTTTGAAGTATTGAAGGCAGTCCATGTTACCTGTCATGTGCCTAGAGCAACCACTATCTACATGCCAAATACTCTTCCTCTTGAGCTATTGGTTGCCTTGCACACTAGATAAAATAGTTAGTTTCTAGAGGGAACCCAAGCCAAAGTGGTCTTGGGTTGCCCTTTCTCATCAACATATTCATAATCGGTAAGATTGATCTTGATGAGATTATCAGAATTTGGAATCTCATGGCTAGAATACTTTGTCAAAATTATAGGCTTGGCAGCATTAATACTGGTAGCAGCACTATCCTTGTTAGCAGTATTAACTTGGTTAGCAGTACTAATTTGGTTAGAAGTACTAACTTGGTCAGCAGTACTAATTTGGTTAGCAGTACTAACTTGGTCAGCAGTAGTATTGCTATCAACAACACTATTTCTGTTAGCTGTACTATTTGAGGTAGCAGTACTAACAGGTTTCTTGACTTTTGGAACCCAAATCTTGACAAAGTTTTTTGCTTTCTTGTTCTGTGAGTTACTCCTTGACTTGCTTGGAGTATTTTCTTTTGATTTAGCAAACTTATTCTGAATATGAGATTTTGCAGTCCCAGTTTTCATTGGTACTGTTCTCATATTGGCAGCCATGTGATTTCTTGATTGTTTCCTATAACCAAAAGAATTTTGTGTTTGTCTTTGAAAAGTAACTCTTTGGTTAATAGGATTGAAATAACAGTATTTGGCAAGATGATTCAATTTGCCACAAATAAAACAGGGCTTTGGTCTATTGATTTTTCTTAGATCAATTCCCTGTTTTTGAGCCCACTGATTATTTCTGTTTCTTTGATTTCCCCTTATTTTATCATGTTTATGGGGCTTGTTCTGTTGACAAGTACAGGGATTTATAACAGAGGTTTGCATGTAGTGAATTCCCTGTAGCTTTTCCTTTCCTTTTCCTGGAGGTCTCAGCTTTCTCACTCTTAACAGTCTCTTTCTCTGTCTTGGTCATCTCCACTTTATCACTTTTGATAAATAGTTTACCTCCCTTCTCATTTGTCAGAATGTGATTTTCTAAGGGAATATCTTTATGGTCTTCCTCATTCTTACTCTCAGAGTCTGCTTCTTCAGAGTCTGCCTCAACCACTACTTTGTCTAAAGGATCTACTTCTGTGGCTCCTTCTTGTCTTGTCTTTCTAAGAGGTCTGAGGTGGGAGGAATGTAGTTATTGTTGTATGGTGGAGGGGTGGTGTTTTAGCCTATTCCTCTTCTCAGTTTGTCATGAACTTGAGTTTTGAGTAAAGAGTCCATTGCTTTAGAAGCATTGGAATATTTCTCAATATCTAATTTAGCCTTCTCAAATTCACTCCTTATTTTCTCACATTCCTTTTTGGCCTTCTCTAATTGAATCTCTAACTGATTCTTCTCCCACTTCCAGTAGTTGGTATCATATGAATGTTGAAGTTCATTGGCCTGGTATGCCTTAATTTGTTCTTCAAAATTCTCGACCATCAATGCTTGATTCTGAATTTTGTTTATGATGATTATTGGTTTCTGAGTTCCTTATGCTCTGATACCACTTGTTAGGATCGAAATTCAAACAAGAATTTAAATAACACACTCAGAAACTTATGTTAAAGAAGTTGCGGAAAAACACTTTAACAGAAAATCAATGGAACAGTATATAAAAACTCAAATCATAAGTTTATATTGCATAAAACTTAATGATTACACACAAAACCTCAATCTGTTGAACAAGATCAACAGACGTTCTATACATCTCTATAGAAAGGATCTAAACTATTCTTGAGGTTAATTCTCTCTAAACAAAACGTATGAATAATTGTTAATTCTAACAAAGACTTCTATACTATATATACAGAGTTGATTACAAGATAATTATCAAAATAAAATTGATCTTCAATATCAATACCATAATTATCTTCAACCTTATCTCCAGCTCATCTTTATCTTCAAGTCTTCTTTATCATTAGAAGCAGCACTAACCTTCTTTTAGCAGTATTAATCATCTTGCAGCATTAACATCCTCAGTAGTATTAATCCTTGAGCAGTACTAACCATGCTTGCAGTAGTAATCTTCAACAGTACTAACTACTAGCAGTACTAACTCTCCAAGCAGTACTAACTATTCAAGTAGCATAACTAACTTTACAAGTAGTATTAATTCTACTAGCAGTATTAAAATTACAAGCAATAGTAATACCTTTCAACTAGCAGTAGTATCCATCCTTAGCATATTCAGACCCAACAACCCATGATTAACTTGTACATGGAAGGGACCCCAATTATCATAATGGATAAGGTCAAAAGGTTTGTCAAATATATGATGTAGAAAAACAAAAGTAAGTTTCTTTTGTTTAGCTAATGGGAAAACACAACATATACTTTCATTAATTGAATTCTTTACATTCAAAGAGGATTTTATTGTAAGTAACCTTTTATTTGATGGATGGCCAAAGCATTTATGCCAAACTACTAAAGAAATAGATGAAACTTTATTAACATATACATTCAGATGCTCATTCATCACGTACATGTTTTGATGTCGCTCAACTATGCCAATTAGCTTGTTGCTCCTCAACTCCTAATATAATCGATCCATATCCATGATAGATTTTACCATCATATCTTAATTGGAAGTTAGTGCACTCATAGACATTAAATTGAGTCAGAAATTAGGCACAAACATAACATCATATAACCTCAGGCCATTGTGAATAACCACATATCCAACAAAATTAAATGGTACAGTTTAATTGTTAGGCAAAGTGATAGTAAACCCCTTAACCCGCCATGTATTAACAAACTTATCAAAGTTATTGCATATGTGTCGAGACACATCGGAATCAAGTATCTTAGCGTTTGAAGAGATATTTTTCATGTATGATGATAACGAATAATTGTACCTGACGCATCTTTGGATGTTTGCTCATTTTCTTCAATCGGATTTGTTGACGTTTTAACAACACGGTTTCATAGAGCAAGCATGATTTGTTGACATTAAGCAAAAAAAAGACCCTTATCGCATGATTCAGATCTTCATTATGTACTGGATTGACTTCTTCACATAACACATTATTTTCTTGTTGCTTCGGTTTGTATCCAATAGGTTTCCCGTGCAATTTGAAACATATGTCCTCTGTGTCCCTACATTTGTCAATAAGAGCAAAAAGGATGTTTTCTAGAAAGAAATTTGTTAGTATGATTAGAAATAGAACTTCACTTAAAACCAGGCCTAATATCAATCTTAACATCGAACGTCATAATCTGATAACCACTGCCTTTAGGTTTTGAATAGTTTTGACTGATGCTCCGCTACCTTTCCTCTTGTATAACAAAAGAGAAGACATGATTGACTTGTGGAAATGGATCCATCATTAATCTGTGTGAAAGAATAGTTCAGTCCCATGAGAAAACTCATTACATGCCCTGCCAAAAAAATATTGCTCAATTTTTTTGACACTACTGCATTCACTTTATCGCACGAACAATGGGAACACAAGTGAGACAATTCCTCCCACAGTGACTTTAGTTTAGTAAAATATACACCAATTGCATTTTGATGATTTCCCGTTGCACTTTAAAAATGCGAGGATCGTTGAATTGTTGAAACCGACTTTCAAATGGATCCAAATATAAATAAAAAAGTGTTTGGAAACATAATGCTAGTAGCGATTTCCTTCAATACATAGTTCAAAATCCATGAAATAACAATGTTATTACTTTGAAGCCAAGCATTTATCATTACAGAAAAGGTTTAGTCAAAGAATCGACAATGAATCCAACTTTGTACTTGACCATAAACATTATACGCATAGCCCTACTCCACGAGGAGTAATTATCTTGTAGCACCCTAAAATTTTAAACAACAAAAATAGGGCAATACTAACGTAAACGACATAAAACTTTCAATGGTATAGACAACTTAAACCTAAGATGGGGATGTTTGTACATCAATTACTATCAATACAAATGAGGCATATAAATAACAACCTAATTAATCTAGTTGCTAGATGTCTAGATTATTATGGGTGTCACTATGTCTCCAAAAGAATCTTTCTCTCAACAGCTTCCCAAAATCCCACGCCTTATATGCTCTTAATGGCTCCAATCAACATCTCAAACAATCCTAGATCCACCACTAGTGGGACCTATAGACCATGCACACAGAGAAAAAATGTTAGGTTAGAAGCCTAGTGAGATCATACATAAGTATATAATTCTGCAAGGTAGCACATTATCATGAATCACAGTATTACATGATGTTAATCCCTTATTCAAATCAAGCTATTCAATCTCAAACAAGATATAACAGTATCAAGAACTAGAGAGAGAGAGAGTAGAGAGAGAAAGTAAATCTGTCATATATCTCACTAAACAGAATATTACAATAACGTGCTTCTTACTTACTTACAAACAAGGCACTAAACCTATTTATACCACCACTAAACACAAAGACTAAACATTACATATAACTTATACAGACTTTGACTTAGACAATGTTGACTTTACACCTTTAACTAAACACATTAAATCTTGGATACAATATAATGTCCTAACACATGATGTTCTACACCTGAACATATACACAAGTTGCATCCTTCGATGATGGGGGAGACATGTTTCCATCAAGGTGATGAGAACACCTGAGTATCGTCACCTAGTGATGTTATTGGGACTACACGTCAAGTTCTTGGTATTAGTGCACATATCTCATTGGCGTCACCTCAAACCCTTATATACCTTTAGTGCCTACTCTAAAGAGTTACACCTCAAGCACTATTGAACTTTAGTGACTACCCATTTCTAAACGAGTTCCACCTCAAGAACCACTACGACCCTTTAGTGTCTAATCTATAGTAGTCCACATGATTGACATACTCAATATCAATACAGAAACTCTCTGAATCCTCGTACATAAGGATTGGACAAAATGTACATTTTTTCACGTATTCTAATAGTTAGAACATACTAAAACACCAAACACATAGGTCCTCCACATTCCTCATGATTTCTATTTGTTTATCATACAACTCAAGCTTTCATATTAAACCCAAATAGCATATTTAACATCTACACAAAAATGAAGTTCTCGTATGTATTAAAACACAAGGATATGACATCCATTTTCATATTTAGGATCTAGAACTCATTTTTAGACTCAAATAGCATTTATTCGTAAAAACCCATATTTAGGTCAAAACAAAGTAGCAAGCGTAATACATACCAAACCATAAAAAATGAAAATCTACATAAAGAAGGCTTATTAAGTGGTAGTGGACTCAGGTATTAGGTTTGTAAAGTGAAAACTTAGAAGTGATGAAAACCCTAGAAATGTAGATGATAACTTGGGGCCTTGAACAATCTTCTAAGTCTTCACTAGCAAGGAAAGGAGGTAGTTGAGGATGACAAATAAATGACATTGTTGGCCTTTGATATTGCAATAAATGATGGGGTATAAAGAAAATATGAAAATCGTCCTTTAGGAGAGAAAAACAAGTCTAACCATTGCTTTAACAAATGAGCTCCCCCTTCCTATAAAACTGAAATGGGGTTTAAAATCCGTATGGGCTGTAGGAGACTATGACCCACTAGAGTGACCACGACACTATCGACGAGAACTCTTGCCATCTTTGTACCATGACCTCCCCCTTTCCCGCGAGGTGACATGCGAGAGTGACCACAACACAGGGCACTCTGGCCCAAATTATACCATGACCATCAATCCCGCTGAGGTTGTGACAGTATGAGAGTGACCATGGCATTCTCGTTGGACACTCTTGCCGAAGGGATTCAGGTTTCTGTTTGGTCAGATTTCAGAATAGGTACACGAATCCACAACTATCCACGCGCGGTCCAAAAGATTAGTTCACTTACACAACTTCTCGAAATAGAATAAACTAAAAACACGAGTCTACTTCTTTTACCAAAATTCAAGGTGTTACAATCCTCCCCTCCTTAGAAAACATTTCGCTCTCAAAATCTCCCACTGTTTGAAGAGGTGGGCATACTGTCTCTTCATGTCCCCTTCAGCTTCGCACGTCACATTCGCGTCTCGATGGTGCTTCCATTGGACTTTAACCATGACCAATTTTTTGTCATGAAGTCTATTCGACTTTTTTTCTAATATGGCATCGGGTTCCTCCACACAATGATTGTTATTGTCTACTCGGATTTCTGGTAACAGAATGACACTTTCCTCCTCTGCCAGACACTTACGTAAGTAGCATACGTGAAAGGCTGTGTGAATCCCTGCTATCCCTGGTGGTAATTCCAATTTGTATGCTTTAAGCCTTACACGACTAATGATGGTAAAGGGTCCAAGAAATCACGGACTAAGCTTCCCACGTTTCCCGAACCTTATGATGCCTTTCCAAGGTGATACTTTCAACATCACCCAATCACCTTCTTGGAATTCTATTGGTCTTCTCTTTTTATCTTCACAACTCTTTTGGTGGTCCTGAGCCGCTTTCAAATGCTCCCGAATGCACTTCACTTTGTTGGTCGTCTGTTGCATGTTTTTCGGGTTGGCAAATTGCTTCTCTCCTGCTTCCAACCAACACAAGGGAGTCCTATATTTTCGCCCATTCAATACTTCGAAAGGTCCCATGCTGATGCTCGAATGATAACTGTTGTTTAGGAAAACCCCACTAGTGGAAGGTGGGAATCCCAGTTACCTCCAAAATCGATGACACACGACCTCAACATATCCTCCAAAGTCTGGATGGTCCTCTCACTTTGACTGTCCATCTGAGGGTGATAAGTTGTACTCAACTTTAATCTTGTACCCAACTCCTTTTGTAATCCATCCTAAAAGATGAAAGTAAAATTTTTATCATGGTCGGACACAATGGACAATGGCACCCCGTGTCTCGAAACTATTTCATCAATATACAATTTATCCAACTTATCCATTGGTAATGTTTCCCGTATCGCAAGGAAATGGGCACTTTTGGTCAATCGATCCACCACTACCCATATGGTGTCGTGACCACACAACTCTTTGGTAGCTTGGTCACAAAGTCCATAGTGATATGTTCCTACTTCCATTCTAAAAATGCAAGAGGCTTAAGGCTTCCGTAAGGTCGTTGATGCCCGACGTTCACTTGCAAGCAAATATTACATTTCTCCACATAACCGACTACATCAAGATTAATTACCGGCCACCAACAGTTCAACCTCAAATCCTGGTACATATTCATACTCTCGGAATGAATAGAATACTTCGATTTATGAGCATTTTCCGGTAACAATTCCCGACACCCTCCAATTTTGGGCACCTAGATTCGTCCCCGAAATAGCTTCAAGCCTCTACCGTCTTTCGTCAGTTGAAGATGTTTATTTGAGATGACTTCATCTTTGATATTTTCTTCCAACAATACCTCGACTTGTGATGTCTTGATTTTCTCGAGTAGGCTCGAGACCACTTCAATCCGCATGATTGATGATCGAAAGCTCCCACTATACTCCTTCCGGCTAAAAGCGTCTGCCACAACGCTAGCTTTGTCGGGATGATAGAGTAATTCACAATTGCACTCTTCAAGAAATTCTAGCCATCTCCGTTGACGCATATTTAGCTCCTGATAAAAAAACGTACTTCAGACTTTTATGGTCGTTGTAGAGCGTACACTTCGTGTCGTACAAGTAGTGTCGCCACAACTTCACTGCTAATACTACCACCGCCAATTCGAGTTCATGACTTGGGTATTTCTTTTCATTGTCCTTAAGTTGTCTGAATACATAAGAGATTACCTTGCCTTGTTGAATCAAGAACAACCCAACTCTAGCTTTGACACGTCGCTATAGACTACAAATTCATTCGTTCCCTCCAGTAGGGATAGAACTGGCGCCTCAAACAACTTCTTTTGTAGAATCTTGAAGGCTTGATCTTGGGCATCAATCCATAGAAATTTTACATTCTTCATTGTCAACGAAGTCAATGGAGAGGCGATCTTGGAAAAATCTTGGATGAACCTTCGGTAATTACCGGTAAAACCCAAGAAACTTTGAATCTCTGTTGGACTTTTAGACAGTTCCCAATTCATCATCGCCTGCATTTTCGATGGATCCATCTTCACTCCCTCTTGAGTCACCCAGGTGACCTAAGAATTGAACTTCACATAACCAAAATTCACACTTAAAGAATTTGGCATATCGGTTCTCTTTTCTTTTTACCTTCAACACTTCCTGTAGGTGTTGTTCATGCTCTTTTGTTCTTGGAATAGAAAATAATATCGTCAATAAATACTATAACGGACCTGTCCAAGAAAGGTCAGAAAACCTTGTTCATCAAGTCCATGACTACTGCTAGCGTGTTGATTAAACCAAACGGTATAACTAGAAACTCGTAATGCCCACACCGAGTTTTAAACACGGTTTTCGAGACATCCTCTTTGTCGGTCCCTTTATCTTTGATCAAGTTGTTATCAAACAAACATAATCACAAATATATGATAAACCAACCTGTTAGATTACAAACCACGGATTACAGATTTGATGTTTGCGTTTTTCTCTTTGAAGCTCTCTCTATTTTTCTCTCTGGATGAACAGTTTTCTTGATAATTAGATTATGAGATAATATCTCATTTCTACCTATCAACTAACATAATATCTAAAATATCTTAAAATAAAATATCCTAAATATCTATTTATTAGATGTTTTAGGAATAATATAAAATACTAAATACAAACTTTGACATTTTATTACAAACGAACATTAGACCAATATTGAGAGTGACTTTTCAGCTTTAGCTTCAGATTGGATGATCTTGAATCCAATAAATCTGTGATCTAACAATCTCCCCCTTTGGATCAAGATCATTACTTAAAGGATTTAGCAATTCAGTGTTCTCTTTCAGCTCAGAAGTTGCAATCTCTTTCTTTGTCTTCAATATATAATAATCTCCAGATTTAGCTCAGAATGATTTAGCAATGTATCTTCAAAGAAAATTTCTCTCAAACCAGCATGTCTTCAGAGTACTTTGTCTTTGAAGAATTCGATCTTGGACATTTCTCTAAACTTTTGTTCTCTCCCATTTCTTCTCCTATTTCTTGATTAGCTTTTCTCCCCCTTTTTGATGAATAGAGCAACGATTTCATCAAAATCTTTTAGCACGAAATGTCTTTAATAAGGAGCATTTGATTCGTCAATCCAAAAGATATTCATCCAGATCTTTGCAAATCCAGACAAAATAATCGTGTAACACCTGAATCAACAAATGTATCAGTTAAAATGTCTGTCAGTAACACTAAGTCACCGTGTGTAACGAGTACACAATGGAAAGGAGATTTTTAATGTTCACTCCCCCAGGGCATCCATTCAATCATCGAAACACCACAAAGGTAAATTCTATGAACGTTATGACAAAGAAACAAATTCCTTGTGTGTTCGTGCATGTGATAGGAAGAATATAAGCACTGATGATTGCTTATAGGCTCAAAATTGTGTAAACCACTGAGACAACAGTAAGTACAAACACAGACTCAATGTGCATGATTGAAGTGTGAAGGTGGGGCAGATTTCCTTCTTTTCAATATCCAGATTTTCCAAATGAAAATCAGATAGCAAATATGTTGCTTCCCCTTTGAAATATGAAACACTTTCTTTTTGAGAAGAAAATGAGTGGATGGTGAGGTTTGATCAAGAGTTGGTATGGGCTAGTTGCTTGTTTCAATAATGTTCACCAAAGAGTTGTGAAACATTAGAATTGTGGCTGCCCGAGTCAGAAAAAGTTGGTGCATAGTTCTGATATTCTTTTAACTCTGTTCTCACACCCTGTTTCTTTTAAACATTCAGCTCACTTCTAACCAAACTCTCTTTTTCTGTATACCTCATCACACAACCCACACTCATTTCTTTTCGACTCCTCACACTTAATCACTATGGATTAACCTCTTGGGTAGGAAACACTGGTTAACGTGTATCCGTAGAAGTTGTGTTAAGTCCTAGCACAATGAAATCCCATGTTTTCCTATGAAGCATATGATGCTCAAAATGGTTTAAGTATATCAGTTAAAGCTCAAAAATGAATTAAGAAAACATTGAAAATTACACATCCAAATTATAAAATCTGATGAAGAATCGGGAAATGATTTGAACTTTTGAGAACATGATTTCAATGATTGAAAGTTGTCCTTCTTTCAACCATATATGAGATTAAGATAAAGAATTATACCTTTACGAGCAATCTTACATCTCATGAAGTCAAGCATAAAGTCATAAAGATATGATCTTGTAAGCATCTCTCAAACTGCAAAGGTCTAAAATCGTAGTCAAAGCAACTTTATTCACTGAAATTAAAAAGACAAAAAGCAGTAAAACAATGAAAGTACGAGATCTGATCAGAAATAATCAGAAGTCATAATGCTTTTACTCCCCCTGAAATTATGCATCTGAAATATGTTAGTGAAAAAACAAGATAGAGGTCAGATACAACTCAATTTTGAATTGTAGATCGTCACATCTATTGGATGCTAAGTATTTCAGACAAGAATGTACTCCCCCTTGATGGTTGATTTCCTCGTTCAAGTATTTGAGTACAATCTCTTATCAACACAGGAGTAAGGTCTTTTGATCACTGAAGTATAAGTCCTAAACTGTTGTGTTTAGAAGTCAAGCTTTCTTTCACTCAATCTTGATTTGACCTTCCTGTAACATAGATTCATCCTTTATCTTTGGTATCCATTTCCATTTGGATCCAATTGTGTTAGTACTTGATTTTGGCACCCATTTAAACTTGGGTCCGCTTTTTCTTTGAAAACCATATGAAGAGTTAGAACGATGAGAATATACAAAATATGTGCCAAAACAATCATCAGAATGTTTATGAGAATTATAATCATTTCTATCATAATTGGAACACTTTCTAGTAGACAAAGATAACTGTAATAATTGATGTCTTGAATATTTCTTACGAGAATCAACAAGTTTTGGTTTAGAAAAAGCAACATCCACAATTATATCATCTTTACTAGTAGTAATCTTATTACAATCAGCACTAGAACATGATTTATCCTTCTCATCTATCTTCTGTTTTGGTTTCCACTTAGATTTAACTCCAAGCTTTTTCTTGCTCATATTTGAAACATTTGAAACTTTTGAGTTAGAATTGTGAGAATCAAATGAATGCTTCTTCGTTGGCTTACCAGTAGTGATCGGTTTCTGTGAATGCTGAAATTTCTTCTTCTTACCTTTTGCATTCTTATTTTTCACAGAAACTGTTTCATCAACTTTCGTTGATGATTTACCTTTCTCAAACATACTGGATAATCCAAAGGAATTCACAACAAAAGATGAATGATTAGGAAGTTTGGCACTAAAATCAAATTGATCAATACAATCATCTAAAACACCATCAGAGTTTAGAAAATCAAACCCTCCATCAGTTAAACCAAACATATCATTAGATTTTGAAGCCTTAGATAATTTAGAAAGAACAGTATTCTTAAGCACAGTTGAAAACACTGTTTGTTCAACATCAATCAAAAGTCTTTGATCTGCTAAAGATTTCTCAAGTTCATAAATTTTACTTTCCAAAATGAGAGGAGGGACGTAAAGTTTACCTTCAACAGGCTTAGCCTCCATTTCTTTTACAGATTAACTCTCAAAAAAATCATTTGAAAGAGATTTTGATTGAAAAGAACTATAACTATGATTCAACTTCCCATAACGAAATGGAAGTCGAAATTTGGATGTGTTCTTTCGTTTTTCTGTTTCCTTGGCTTCATCCTCTTTAGACAGTCCAGTCCAGAAAACTTTAAGGTCAGGGTATCGTTGAGAAAGTCTTAAGAATGTAAAATCATAAAGTGCTGGCAGTTCAGATATACCCTTTTTAAGGTAGTGAGGATTCTCATAACCAAGTCCCCAACTCTATTTATTCTCTTTAGGTTTGTTTAGATGAATGGTTTGTTTAGTTTGACCCAATGAGTATAACTTCCCTTCCAAAGCATTTAATTTTGCAAGTAAAGATTTGTTTTCTTCGGAACATGAAGAATACATTCTCGTAAGCTCTTTGAAACCAAACTCACTCATTCTCAATTTAGAATTTGTTTCAGCAATCTCTTTAAGAATTATGGTCTTTTCTTTTGCGCTGGTGTCAATGTTTTTATGTAAATTCTAAATCAATACTTTCTTCTCAGCAATATCCTCACTAAGTTTCTGTATTGATTGGTTTTTGTCTTTAATAACACCCTTTTCACGTTTAAGTTTAGACTATAATTCTTGGAGGTTTGTCATCATGGCATGCATTTGATTTAAGAAATTTGATTTAGTTAAATCACATACCTCTTCGTTGTCCTCTTCATCGGAATCAGCTTCAGCTTCTATTTCCAGCTTGCCCATAAAGCATAGGTGTGTTGTCTCGTCCTTCTCTTCATTTTCATCTTCTTGGTCTGAATGATCTAGCCAGAACTCATCTTCTGCCATCAATGCCTTTCCAGCCTCCTGTTGCTTGGCTAGAAGCATTTTGTTTTTGTAGTAGTCGGAGTTCCGGACTTTGGGTCTTCGGCAGTCTTTGGCAAAGTGTCCAAGTCTGCCACAGTTGTAGCATTTTGGAGGTTCTTGCTGATTGGTCTTTTGAACTTTATACCTTTTCTCTTCTGGCTTCCTTTCCTCTAACCTCTTTCCTTCAAATCTCTCCTTGTGAACATAGTTACTAGGACCAGATGAATACCTCCGACTGTTCGAGCTAGGCTTTTTGTAGAACTTCTTTTGAAAAGCCTTGGTGAACATAAGCATAGCCTGCTTTAGTTTTTCACAGTCGTCAGAGTCAGAGTTCGCTTCACTTTCAACCTCTTCTGATTCAGACACAATCATCTTCTTCTTCCTCTTCTTCTTCTTCTTCTTCTTCTTCTTCACAACAACAAGAGCAATTGAATCAGCAACTGTCTTCTCAGATTGTCTCTTTTCATCCATGATCTCATCCACCTCTTCCTCATTCTGCTTGAGGGTTTCATATACCTCGTGAAGTGGAATATCGTTCAGATCTTTTATTTGCTTCATCTGCCTTGTAAACCTTTTCCATTCAGGCTGAAGGATGCTGAGGAATTTGACATTCAGTTCTATTTGTGATTTATTGACCTTGTTCTTGCTTAACTCATTCAGCAAGGTCACAAATATGTCATATGTTTCTGCTAGAGATTCTCCAACTCTGCCTTTGAACTCTTCATAGTTGTTAAAGCAGTTGGATATCTTGAGCTGGTTCCCAACTTTTGAACCAAGCATCATTTTCTCCAGTTGATCCCACATCTGTTTGCCTTTAGCTTTGTAGTTGTCAATCTTCACATATAT
The DNA here is from genome assembly GCA_954870635.1 of Arctium minus. NCBI lineage: Eukaryota > Viridiplantae > Streptophyta > Magnoliopsida > Asterales > Asteraceae > Arctium > Arctium minus. Next base: position 34,237,576 of record OX941080.1, on the reverse strand, counting down.
TTCATTAGTAATGCCTTGAAGAATGAAAGACTTTGCTAATCTATCAGCTCTTGCTCTCTTTAGGTCTTGTCAGGATCTAATTCTCAACAAGAATAAAGTCTCAGAAACAATATCAAAGAAGTTGCGGAAAAACACTTTGATATTCAATGTAACAGTAAACAAACAGTATATGATTAACAACTTGTAAACTTGTATTAAAATCACAAGATTACACACACAACCTCAATCTTGAAGAACAAGCTCTTTCAAGACGAATTCTACTTCTCTAGTATTAGGAACTATGCCTTGAGGTTTTTTTTCTCTCTAGAACTAAAACATAGAATGAATAATTATATCAAAAAGTTATCTCACTATTCTAAACAATACAATATATATACTGAAGATAAAAGATAATTACAATTTATACAATATCTCCAGAATATCTTCCATCATTATCTCTAAGCTTCCATGAATATCTTCAGTTTATCCAGCTGTCATCCTTTCCATACAGATCTCCATCTTATAAGCAGTATTAATCATAAGCAGCATTAATACTCTGAGCAGTATTAATCTCTTAGCAGTAGTAACTCCAGCAGTACTAACCATGAAGAGCAGCACTAACTTTGTTCCAGCAACATTAACTTCAACTGGCAGCATTAACCTCAGAAGTATTAACTTCAGAAGTATTAACTTCAGAAGTATTAACTAAGTTCTTCTAGCAGCATTAACCTCAGAAGTATTAACTAAGTTCTTCTAGCAGCATTAACTTCAGAAGTATTAACTAAGTTGAACTAGCAATATTAACACATTCAACAGTAGTATCCATCCTTGACATCTTTCAGACCCAACAATCTCCCCCTAACTTAACTTTTCAAAACTGAGAAGTTAAGTTCTTCAGCATAAGGTCTTTATGATAATTTCAAAACTTTCTGTAATTTCTAGTTCTTCTTGATTCAGTTTCTGCTGTTATCTTCTTTTCTGTTTCTACTGTTATCTTCTTTTCTGTTTCTGATGTAGTTACTGCTTTGTTTCAGCTTCTTCACTTATCTCCCCCTCAAAATAAGATTTCATACAAACTTTAATTTTCTTCTTTTTCAGTACCAGCTTCTTGAAATGATCTATCTGCTAGTGATAAGAAGTGATCACCTTTTCATCTCTTTTATCTCCATAATTTGATTATGAACTTTCAGACTAATTGTACCAAGTGTATCCATCAATTCTTTGTAGTTAAACTGTCCTCACCTCCTTTAGGTGTGTTTACCACCTTTGAAGGATCCTTGGATCTTTTAGTAGAGATCTTCTGCCTAGCAGAAGCACCTTCTACTCCCTTGGTTTCTTGGCACCTGGGACCTTTAGATAATTACTCATCTAAAGTTGCCATGGGGAAGGTCTTAGATATGTTCACACTGTTCTGTCCTGCACTTTGTGCAAAGTCAGTAGTGTGAGCCTTACAACCCATATGCTCTTGCATCTCCTTATTGAGCACCTTCTTGAGGTTGGGAGACACCTCTATGGTTTCCCTTTGGATATTCTCTGATGAAAAATGCTCCATCAGAGGGCTTGTAGGTTTTGAGATTGAAGATACAAGAAGGGAAGGAACCTTCTGTATCTTTTCCTTATATAGTATGGTAATGGGGAATGTTGGTTTGACAAAAGGAATATGAAGATTTATGCTTTGTAGTGGAAGGTGTGGATAGGTCATCAGTGGGTTGGTCTAATGAGGGCTTTGACCCTGATGCCTTACCTTCTTGATTGTGGGACATCACCATCATTGTAGAGAACAATGGTGTGTCAACTCCTTCCGAGTCCCTAGCAGATCTTCTCATGTTTGAGAAAACCTTGCCTTTAGGGGGTTTAGGTACATATACCTCATCAAAGTGAGGTATGTCCGTCAATTCATCATTAAGTACTTCTTGTACAAACCTTGGATACAGATAAAAGCTTTTTGATTGATATCCAGGCTTGACATTAAATTATTGAAGATCATTTTAGGTACAGAAAACTTACATTAGCAGTAGTAACACTTATCAGCAGCATTAACATAGACTGACAGTAGTAACACATACCAGCAGCATTAACACAGTCTGACAGTATTCACTGAACTAGAAGTACTAACTACCTTTCAGTATTAGCAACCTTTTTCACTTTTCTTACCTTCTGCTGGATCAGAAGTAACATGTCCTCCATCAAATCTTTTAAAGAATTTGAAGGGAGTCCATGTTCCTTGTTATGTGCCAAGAGCAACCATTATCTTCATTCCAAATGCTCTTCCTCTTGAGCTTTTGATTGCCCTGCACACTTGATAAATCAGTTAGTCTTTGATGGGACCCAAGCCAAAGTGGTCTTGGGTTGTTCTTTCTCATTTATATAATCTGTCAGTTTGGTCTGAATGAGTTGTTTAGGAATCTCATGACTGGAGTACTTTGTCAAGATTATAGGCTTGGCTGCATTACTACTAGAAGCAACACTAGCCTTGTTAGCAGTACTAACTTGGTTAGCAGTACTAATCAAGTTAGCAGCACTATTCTTGTTAGCAGTACTATCTGGGATATCAGTACTAACAGGTTTCTTTGCAATTGGAACCCAAACTTGAACAAAGTTGTTTGCTTTCTTTGTCTTTAAATTACTCCTTGGCTTATTTGGAGTATTTTTCTTTGTATTAGCAAACTTGTTCTGAGCATGAGACTTTAAAGGTGCTCTTTTCTCAGCCAATTGATTATTTCTTTTATTCCTATAACCAAAAGAGTTTTGTGGTTTTCTTTGAAAAGTGACTCTTTGGTTTATAGGGTTGAAATAACAGTGTTTGGCAAGATGATTCAATTTGCCACAGATAAAACAAGGTTTTGGTCTATTGATTTTACTCAAATCAACTCCTTGTTTTTGTGCCCACTTGTTGATCCAAACTCTCTCAGTGATTTGATAACGACCCTCTTTTATACTTAGTGAAAATTACGTTATTATATGTATTAGTGTTTCATCATCAGCGATCAGACTGAGTCTGTTCAGTTATCGCTGATGACCTTTCTGTAAACATTTAATATGTATTAGTGTTTCACTTTCAGCGATCAAACTGAGTCTGTTCAGTTATCACTGATAGTTTCCTATGTAACACAGTTAACGTAATCCCTGAAGACAAGTCTCGCGTCAACATAGTTCATAGCTGAATCGAAGACGAAGCCACTGAACAATAGATAAGTCTACTAGTGACCTGATGCGGATATCAGCGAAGACCAGACAAATCTACTTACGCGAAGAAGCCTGAGGAAAAGCTTCAGCGATAGCTGAACTTTATCTCTGGAAGAAGAGATACTCAGCGATCAACGATCACAAAGCTTATGCCTCAAGTTTTCTTTTGTCTTACCTTGCACAACCAGTACGATGTGTCAGAACGGACAAGTCCCTGCCACAAATCGTACACCAACTCTGTCAACTACACTGTTCATAAAGTGGCCAAAAGCATGTCTCCAAAAGTGAGACTACCAAAGCCAATCTATGAATGCCACGTGTAAAGTACCCTGCCATGCATTTAATGCATAGGGTATAAATAGGAAGCTCACTCCTTCATCTGAAGGTGTGCTCAATCCTTTGAACTCCAAAATAGAAACCCTTGTTTTCTATCTCTCTAAAAATCCCCCATTCTCTGAATTTCTTGTGCAACCATCTTAGTGTTTCTTAAGTTTGTTTAGATTGAGTCTGTCTTAATCTTATTCCGCAACAAACTTGTAAATTGTATTTTGATTTATCAATAAACAATTTATTAAACTTTAATTTCTGTGTTTGTATTCAACCCCCCCCCTTCTACAAACTTGTTAAGCACCTTCGGGACCAACAAGTGGTATCAGAGCGGTTTGTTTAATCTAATAAACAAGATCTTGCTGTATACTCTTCCTTGCTATTCTAAAATGGCACTAAACACAAACACAAACTACTATGATAATGGTTCACTTTCTAAACCTCCTCGATTTAGCAGAGATAACTTTTCTCTATGGAAAAATCGAATGATGCTATTTCTTGAAGGTGCGGATCCTACTATACCTGAATATATAGAAAACGGACCCTATGAACCTGTTAGAATTATAGCTGCGGTTCCTGCTACTGCCACCACTGAAGCTGTCCCTGAACGATATGTCGTTAAGGAAATAAGACAGTGGAGTGATGAAGATAAAAAGAAGGTAGGCATAGATGCAAGAGCAAAGACCATTATATCAATGGCTCTGCCTGATGAAGTTTTCCATTCCATCATGCATCTAAAAACTTCTAAAGAAATGTGGGAAACCATATGTGTTCAATATGAGGGCACCACTGAAATCCAAGAGACCCGAAAGATTAACTTGGTAAGACAGTATGAAAGTTTTATCGCTGGTAAGAATGAATCTCTTTCTGACATTCATCAGCGGTTTAACTGCCTGATCATTGACCTAAGAACTGTTGGAAGGACCTATTCTAATTCTGAGGTCCTAACAAAATTCTTGGAAAGTCTTCCTGAAAGCTGGGATAGTTATTCAATATGTCTTAAGCTGACAAAGGACTTACATACTCTCTCTCTAAGCACTCTGTATGGAATATTGCTCAACTATGAGCAATCTAATCTCCTGAAGAAGAATCTTGTAAAAGATTCTAAAGACTCCAAAAGCACTGCTGTTGCTTTAGTCTCATCAGAGATAATTCCATCCCAGCGATCTACTCTCACCATCACTGAGTTAGATTCTGAATCTGAGGATTTATCAGACCCTGATCTTTCAGAGTTTAATGAGTCCTTAGCACTCTTGACAAACTCTTTTAAGAGATTTGCAAGAAAGAGTAACTTCCGAAGAAGTAAACCTCTCTCTCTTACTGAAAAGCCAAAATCAACTCCGGTTGATAAGGCTACAGCCACTTGCTATAACTGCGAAAAAATTGGACATTTTGCTAGTGAGTGCAGGTCTAAAAAGGTCTTCAAACCTTCTACCTCAAGAAGATCCAGTGATGACAAATACCATAAGCTGAAAAACAAATATCAAAAGCTGAAAAGCTTTCAGCAAAAAGGTAAAGGTCTCATCGCTGAAGAACATGACTGGGCTGAATCAGAAGAATCATCTTCTGATGAAGAAGAAGTCGCTAATCTTTGCCTCATGGCTGAGATTAAAGAAGAAGTAGAAGAACCATCTGAACCTTCTATGAGCTACATATCATCTCAGGTATCCATCTCTACAAATCCCTCTCTACCTGAAGCTGAGAGAAGTCGCGCTGTTGATGTGCTGACGATTGACCTTTATAATGCTCTAAACGACAAAACTCAAGCTGAAAATAAAAATGTTTATTTAACACAAGAGCTAGAGAAATGTCATGAAAAGATCAGTGAACTAAATCTTTTAGAAGAAAAGCTAAAAGATCAAGTCATTATAAATGAAATCATCAGCATTGAACGCGAACAAGCCATCGCTGCTCTAAAAGCAGAAAAGGCTCATGTTGAAAAATGGTGCAAATCATCAACAAAGATCTCTGAGATAATAAATGCTCAAACTCCTGAAAGTGATAAAACTGGTCTTGGTTTTTGGACACCACAGGATGATCCTAAAGAAGAAAGTTCCTCGCTTAAGTTTGGAACTTTTGTCACATCTTTCTTTGACACTTCTTATAATCAATTCTATCCCTGTTCTTCTTCTAATCCCATCCCTGAGGATATATCTGCAAAATCTAAGCCTGCAGATAAAGGAAAGTCTATTCTCTCTCAGAAGGCTTCCAAGAAAACCAAACTGAAAGTTCCCTCCAAACCTTCAGTGGATAAACCTTTTAGCTCAGTGACAGAAATCTTTGATATCTGTCCTCCAAAGCTGAAGGTTGATCTAAAGCCCGTGAAATCTGAAGAAATAAAAATTCCTCCCAGATCTCGTGCTAAAGGTATTCTTGGAGCTGGACCTGCTCATCTTAAGTTTTCAAAACCTTTTGGTTATAAATCCACCATCAGATATAGAAAATGTTATCACTGTGGATTCACTGACCATATTGCGAGCAAGTGTCCAAATACCACCGAAGCTGATAAAACAGCCAAAGTGAAGAAAAATACCACTAAGGTTAAGAAATTAACCAAAGTGAAGATTACCACTGAAACTGAATCTTCCTTGTCCACTAACTCTGAAGGACCCATTGAAAAGTGGGTACCAAACAAAGCTTAATCTTCCTTATGTATGCAGGGATCAAAGGGCATCTGGTATCTCGATAGCGGATGTTCTCGTCATATGACTGGACAAAGAGACCTGCTCACTGAATACAAGGAAGAGAAAGGTCCCTCTGTGACCTTTGGTGGAAATGGAAAAGGATTTACCCGTGGGTTTGGTGTCCTCAGCAATGGGACAACTACCTTTCGAAGAGTCGCTTATGTAGATGGACTGAAGCACAATCTTCTAAGCATCAGTCAGCTATGTGACAAAGACTACGAAGTTCGCTTTTCTAAGAAAGCATGTTCAGTGGTAGATGAAAAAGGAAAACTTGCTCTCAGTGGTTATAGAAGAGAAAATGTCTATGTAATAGATATGGACTCTACTATCACTGATAACCTATGTTTTCTCTCTAAGGCCTCTTCTGATGTCAACTGGCTATGGCATAAAAGGCTCTCTCATCTAAACTTCAAAACCCTGAATTCTCTCTCATCTAAGGAACTGGTTTCTGGTCTTCCTCAGCACTCATATGCTAAAGAATCTCTCTGCTCAGCATGTGAAAAAGGAAAACAAACAAGAGCTAGTTTCAAGTCGAAACAAGTTTCCTCAGTAACAAGTCCTCTTCAGCTCTTGCATATGGATCTATTTGGCCCTGTCAATATCCAATCAATAGCTGGAAAGAAATATACGCTTGTCATTGTAGATGAATATTCTCGCTACACCTGGGTTATTTTTCTTCGCTGCAAGAATGATACTCCAGAAGAACTAATATCTTTTGTCAAAAAGATGGAAGTGCTGAATAATCTTACTGTTCGATCAATAAGGAGTGATCATGGAACTGAATTCAAAAATAGTTCCCTGAACAATTTCTTTGAGAACAAGGGAATCTCTCACAACTTCTCTTCAGTAAGAACACCTCAGCAAAATGGAGTCGCTGAAAGAAGAAACAGAACGATCATAGAAGCTGCTAGATCAATGCTCAGCGATTCTCACCTCCCTACTCAATTTTGGGCAGAAGCTGTAAACACTGCATGTTTTACTCAAAACAGATCGCTGATAATAAAGCGATTTGGGAAGACAGCTTATGAACTCTTTCTTGGAAGGAAGCCTTCTATCAGCTTTCTTCATATCTTTGGTTGTCAGTGCTTTATCTTAAACAACAAAGATCAACTTGGAAAGTTTGACCCAAAAGCCGATGATGGAATATTTTTAGGATATTCCTCCATCTCAAAAGCCTACAGAGTTTTCAACAAAAGAAGACAAACCGTAGAAGAAACCATTCATGTCACGTTTGATGAAACGCGCTCAGCGAACTCTAAACCAATCGCTGACAATGAAGAACTGAATACTTGGATGATCTCTCACTATAAAGGAACTGAACCTTTCTTCTCAAACCAACAGCACACTGAAACTCCAGCTGCTGATGAAGAACCAAGTATCATACCTCCCACCGCTGAATCCAACTCATGGATTTCAGCTGAACCTCTAAACACACTTCTACCATCAAATCCATCTACGTCTGAAAACCCTTCTGAAAGTATTGGTGTATCTAATGTTCAACAATTACTAGCTGATGAACCTCAAGCATCTTCATCAGGGACTGCTCCTATTGTTGATCCTATCGCTGAAATAAGCAATCTTGCTCCTGCTCAGCGATGGACCAGAGATCACCCCATAGATCAAATTCTTGGTAATCCAGATGCAGGTATTCAGACACGACGAAGCTCAGGTAATATCTGTCTCTTTGTAAACTTTCTCTCCTTAATTGAACCAAAGAAGACTGATGATGCCCTCAGAGATCCAAACTGGGTCAGCGCTATGCAAGAAGAGCTGACTGAATTCTCTCGAAACAAAGTTTGGAATCTCGTTCCTAGACCATCTGATAAAACTGTAATAGGCACCAAATGGGTGTTTAGAAACAAGTTAGATGAACATGGAACTGTAACCCGCAACAAGGCTCGACTTGTTGCTCAGGGATACAGACAAGAGGAAGGCATAGACTATGATGAAACCTTTGCCCCTGTGGCCAGGCTCGAAGCAATTCGACTATTCTTAGCTTATGCAGTCTATAAAGACTTCATCGTTTATCAAATGGACGTAAAATCAGCTTTTCTGAATGGAAAACTGAATGAAGAAGTTTATGTAGAACAACCACCAGGGTTCTATGACCCTAAGCATCCAAATTATGTTTATAAATTGGATAAGGCTCTCTATGGTTTAAAACAAGCCCCTCGTGCTTGGTATGACACTCTCTCATCTTTTCTTATCTCTGAAAATTTTGAACGTGGCAAGATTGATAATACGTTATTTTTCAGGAAGATAAAAGGTCATATTATTCTTGTACAAATATATGTCGATGACATCATATTTGGTTCTACTAACCCATCTCTATGTACTCGCTTCGCTGAAAGAATGAAGAAAGAATATAAAATGAGTATGATGGGTGAGCTGACATATTTTCTTGGTCTTCAGATTAAACAATCTGACAAAGGTACTTTTATCTGCCAAGGTAAGTATGTTAAAGACATGCTGAAGAAGTTTGATTTAACACAAACTTCAGCGATGAAAACTCCTATGGCACCACCACTGACACTTAACAAGGATCCATCTGGAAAACCTGTTAATGTCACTGCCTATAGAGGAATGATAGGCTCATTGTTGTATCTTACAGCAAGCCGACCTGACATCATGTACTCTACTTGTTTATGTGCACGCTATCAATCTGAACCCAAGGAATCCCATCTGATCGCTGTAAAGCGAATTTTCAGATATCTGAAAGGAACTCCTAACCTCGGTCTTTGGTATCCCAAAGACTCAGGGTTCGATCTAACTGGTTATTCTGATAGTGATTTTGCAGGCTGTAAACTTGACAGAAAAAGTACCACTGGTGGATGTCAACTCTTGGGAGGAAAGCTAGTAAGCTGGACAAGCAAGAAGCAAAATTCTGTGTCCACTTCCACAGCTGAAGCTGAATACGTAGCCGCTGGAAGCTGTTGTTCACAAATCCTATGGATGAGAAATCAACTATTAGATTATGACCTTCAGCTGTCAAAGATTCCTATCTATTGCGACAACACTAGTGCTATCGCTATAGCAAATAATCCAGTGCTACATTCAAAGACAAAACACATAGAGATCAGATATCATTTTATCAGAGATCATGTGATGAATGGTGATATTGAACTTCACTTTATCCCTACTGACTTTCAGCTTGCTGATATTTTCACCAAACCTCTTGATGAGACAAGGTTCAACTTTCTCATCAGTGAGCTTGGAATGCTGAACCTCGAAGAATAATTCTTCAGCGTTCATGTATTGTGTCAGTAATCAAAAGTTCCCCTCATCATTCTCTCTGATAAACATTCTGACTCTCAGGTATGTTCTCTCTCCCTCAAAGATGTTTTTCTTCAAAATATAAACTTTAATCACTGAACTTTCTTCAAATGATTAAAAGCTTTTTTTTGAAAAATACATTAATCACTGATATTTCCAATCAGTGATCTTTTAAAAGGAAAATCAATCCCTATCTTTACAATCAGGGATACTTTTAAAAAGGAAAATCTATCACTGACTTTTCTTCAGTGATCATTTGAACGGACAAATGAACAGTCTCTCTCCTCTATGACGTCATTTGAACCGACAATCCACGACATGCCTTTTCTGACACGTTCGTCCGTTGCCCTCCTATCCAATCAACTTCGTGGAACGTGTCAATGTCATGATGATTTCTTTTCCCGCTTCATTCTCTCTCTTATCTCTCTTCTCTCTCTTCGTATAAAAGGAATTCTTCTCTCCTTTATACGGTTTACGCTTTCAAAACTTTCAAAGCAAGAAACATTCTCTCAAGAACACTCAAGCAAGTAAACCCAGAATATTGAATCTGCAACTCTTTTTCTTCAAGATACACAGGTTTATTTCATGTTTATATGCTTTGTTCATATGCTTTTTATTCTTTTAAAATCCTACTCGCTTTCTATGGATTTTATAAAACGTTTTTTTAAAACTAAAGATCATTCCTTCTGATTTTATGTTTTTAAATAAAAACCTTTTGGTTTTAAAGTGTTCTTCATTCTTTCTACCCAGAACACTATTTTTTTTCTCTTAAAAATAACTTGATAATTTTCCAGTTTCCCTTCTTCTATGGAAACTGGTAATCATATTATTTTTAATCTAAATCATTTCTTCTATTATGCCTCTTTCCATAACAGAAATGACACAGTCTTCAATCGTTGCTTCCAAGCATGTACGATTCGCTCTCACTGAAGTTGAGATTACTAAATGTAATCATTTGGCCAGACTCGACTTCAAAGCTGACAAATACCCACATCTGGTGGAAGCTGCTAATTTCCTCAAGCAGTCATGCATAGCTTACGCGATCACTGTGGATCCTAAGCCCTCCAAGACTCTACTTCAGCAGTTCTGGTTCACTGCTGATGCAACTGAACTTACCAACAGGAAAGGCGAACGAGTCCCTGCTATCTCGTTCAGCACGGAATTAGGGCCAGGGAGCATGACCGCTCTTAGCCTCAGGAAATCTTTAAGATTCCCTGACAAACCAAAGAGTGGATTCGACGCACTCCCCACTGATGATGAGCTGATATTCTTCCTGGACGCAATGGGCTATTGTTGGGAAAACAAACCAAGATCGTCTATTCCTAACAAGAAGCTCACCAAGATTCTTAAAGCTCAGATGCCATCACAACTGAACTTTATCTTCTCGCACATAATTCAGTGCATGAGTGGGAAGAGTGGTTCGCTGGATCAAGCCAGCAAAACACAACTGCAGATGGCATACTCCGTTATCGCTGGTCAAAACTTTGACTACGCCACAGCCATCTTTGAAGATCTGAGGTCGAGATTAGAGAAGCCTGAACGAGATCCCAAGATCTCGTACGTACGTTTCATATGTACGTACATCAAGTTCCTCTATCCCAACACCTATCCCACCAAAGATGATGGCACCTTTGCCAGGGTTGGTCAACGATCACTGGAGGTCAAGCCACTCGCCGACGAGGTAAGTATCTCTCTCCTTCGCTCTCGTCTCTCTCTCCATTCTTCTTCACATTCAGCGACCACGCAGACGGTTCCTTCGTCTGCTATCCCTGTCGCTACCACTACTTCTAAAAGACCATCAGCTAGTCCAATTGGTCCTTCCAAAAAGGCCAAAAAGACTAAGGAAAGTACACCTTCTAGTACTATACCTGAGGGAGCTTCTCAACAAGCTACCTTAGATGCTTTTGTGGGTCTTTCCTCCACAACTTCAGCAGTCACTCATACTGCCGTGTCAGCGATCTCACTCGCTGTCACATCATCAGTAACCCCACCTACTATCTCATTCCCTGAGATTAACCCCATCCCTACTTCTATCCCCAAAACTCTTCCCTTCTCTCCTCATTTGGTCTCTGAACCTGCCACCTCTTCTTTCCCTATAGGACCTGAGCATCAAACTTTTGAGGAATCTATGCAGTTCTACAAAATGTTTGATACGTCAGGTACACCTATACTCCTAAACACTTCTCTCCCCCCCTCTCCAAATAAGCCCATATCTGAACTAACATTATTTTCAGGTCCTAGCTTGGCGACTGTTGACACGCATGTCAACAGTCTAGGAGAAAAGGTGGATGCTCTCACCAACACCATCAATGAAACCACCAACGCCGTCAATCAGGCTGGTGAGGAGCTGAAGAAGTTGACCGCCACTTGCTCATCTAAAGCTGAGAACTCTCAACTTTCAGCTCTTGAAGAACAAGTCGTCCAACTCAGAGAGTCCTCTCGACTCTTTCAAGGACGATTTGAGTCTCTTACAGCTGAAGTTCAGGGTCTCTCTTCCAAGGTTGACCTCTGCACGTCCCTTCTTCAGCAAGTTCTACAGAAAGTGAATGAACCAGCTCCAGCGCTGCCTCCCTCCTTCACTGAAGATGATCGTACCAACCTCAACATCGCTGTGGAATTCATTCATGATGCCACATGCGACATACCTGCGGTTGAAGACCGATTTAAGCGTCTGGAGGCTGACGTTCAAGTGCTAAAAGCTTCAACAGCTACTCCAGCAGCTGAACAATCCCCTACCGCTGATAATGACAAAGTGGGGGAGAAAACTGAAGAAACCTCTATTGCTGCTGGGGAAGCTAAGGAACCTCCCTCTCAATCTGAGGGGGAGAAGGCAAAAGAATCCTCATCGATTCACTCCATTCTCTTTGAAGAGGATGAGGAAGAAGACGATGAAGAGGAAGATGATCTAGATCTTGATGATCAAGAAAAGGATCAGCCCTCCGATGACGACGACGACGATGAAGACCAATCTATGTGGTTCTCTAAGCCGAACGTCGTATCAGGGACAACTTCGCAAGAGGTTGTCAAAACAGGGGTGAGAGGTGATACATCTTCAAGTGTTCCTTCGCAAAGCAAAGACAAGCAACCAATCGCTGAAGAATGCTTGAGGACTGGATCACAATCTGAGGGGGAGCATCCTTCTCAGGTATGTCTTTCAATTGTACCACTTTTCTACTCTTTCCAAACCCCTATGTCTTTCTAGCCTTTATCTCTCTCGTTCTAAAAATACACTTATCCCTTCTTTCCTTCTTTTTCTAACCAGACAGTTCTCACCCCTGCTTAAGGGTTCTGAACTACAAATAATACCAGCGACTATCGCTGAAGAAATAATTCCAATCTCTATCACTGAGATTGATGAAGAAGAAGAAGATTCCCTGGTCCATCCAGGAAGGCCCTCTCGACCATCTCATTGGTCAGAGGAAGTGGTGAAGAAAAGAGTTGAAATGATCGCTCAACTAGAAAGTCAACGGCTGAAAATCCCTCTTCAAATATCCACAGAGCTCGACTTCCTCACTGACGCTGAAAGAGAAGAATCTGCCAAAGCTGAGAAGCTGATCGCTGAATGCAAACGAGATGCCCAACTCGCTTTAAAGATTCAATCCTCTCAAGTTAAGGACAAAAAGCTGAAAAGCAAACCTGTGGAAGTTCAAGCAGCACTACTGAAAGAAATTGAAGAGGAACGCTTCAAAGAACAAGAGATCAACGATAAGTCTATCGAATGGTGCAAACAAAAGATGGATTATCGTTCTGATCTTCTTCCAATATCAGCCGTGACTATCTCTGGTCGCAAGAAGAAAGATCAACTCTCAGTGACCATGGAGATTACCAGAGAGGATGGAACCCAAAAAGCAATGTACGTATCAAAACTTGAAAGCTTCGGATTTACGGAATGGTTAGAGTTCTGGGATGCGCTGAAGAAATCCAAATCTACATACAGAGGCTACGTTGAAGGACTCCTTGAAGCCCTCATAAATAGAGTCGTTTCTGTACTAAAGCTGCCATCTCCTCTTCCTCCCAAATCTTTGAAACTCAAGAGAAAAATTGGGTCCTCCTCCTCTGAAGATGTCGCCATCATCAGGAATGAAACTTCTATCAAATTTTCAAGAGATGCACTGTTTGGTCCTCCTCCTGATCTTTCAGTTCTGGACTTATCTCTGCCTCCTGGTGGTCCCTTCCAAGCTGGTCAAGTAATCGACAAGCCTTATGGAATATTCTTCAGAGATGATGATGAGGAACTCAGATTTCAAAGAATCTCTGAGATTCCTATCTGTCCTCTGAATCATCTCAAGGATCTCTTATGCTTATGGTGTGACTTCTTCCCTGCTGCTGAAAAAATTAAAGAAATTATCAGTCAAGAATCTTTGGAACGAAGACAGAAAGGAGAAGAAATACCTGAGTATATGATCAATCCTCCCAAATCTTCTTATAGCTGATAGATTAGTTTTCTTATCTGAAATCTGTTAGTTATACTTACAGTAGTTAGTTAGTCACTTGTACTTATGATTTTCATATCTTGTAATTCAATCCCTGAATTAAATGAAAATTGCAGTGATGTACTTAACCCTATCAGTACTGTAAAAGATCCCTCAAAATAGTAATTGGGACATGCATTCTATGAGTCCTTTTTATTCCTATATTTTGAATTAAAAAGTAATTTTCTTTTGTTACTTTGTCATTATCAAATAGGGGGAGATTGTTGATCCAAACTCTCTCAGTGATTTGATAACGACCCTCTTTTATACTTAGTGAAAATTACGTTATTATATGTATTAGTGTTTCATCATCAGCGATCAGACTGAGTCTGTTCAGTTATCGCTGATGACCTTTCTGTAAACATTTAATATGTATTAGTGTTTCACTTTCAGCGATCAAACTGAGTCTGTTCAGTTATCACTGATAGTTTCCTATGTAACACAGTTAACGTAATCCCTGAAGACAAGTCTCGCGTCAACATAGTTCATAGCTGAATCGAAGACGAAGCCACTGAACAATAGATAAGTCTACTAGTGACCTGATGCGGATATCAGCGAAGACCAGACAAATCTACTTACGCGAAGAAGCCTGAGGAAAAGCTTCAGCGATAGCTGAACTTTATCTCTGGAAGAAGAGATACTCAGCGATCAACGATCACAAAGCTTATGCCTCAAGTTTTCTTTTGTCTTACCTTGCACAACCAGTACGATGTGTCAGAACGGACAAGTCCCTGCCACAAATCGTACACCAACTCTGTCAACTACACTGTTCATAAAGTGGCCAAAAGCATGTCTCCAAAAGTGAGACTACCAAAGCCAATCTATGAATGCCACGTGTAAAGTACCCTGCCATGCATTTAATGCATAGGGTATAAATAGGAAGCTCACTCCTTCATCTGAAGGTGTGCTCAATCCTTTGAACTCCAAAATAGAAACCCTTGTTTTCTATCTCTCTAAAAATCCCCCATTCTCTGAATTTCTTGTGCAACCATCTTAGTGTTTCTTAAGTTTGTTTAGATTGAGTCTGTCTTAATCTTATTCCGCAACAAACTTGTAAATTGTATTTTGATTTATCAATAAACAATTTATTAAACTTTAATTTCTGTGTTTGTATTCAACCCCCCCCCTTCTACAAACTTGTTAAGCACCTTCGGGACCAACACCACTGATTATTCCAGTTTCTCTGATTTCCCCTTGGTTTATCATGTTTTTGGGGCTCAGATTTATTGCATGCACACTGCTTGCAAGGGATAGGTTTCACAACAGTGGTCTGCTTATAATGAACCTTCTTGTTCTTTCCCTCAGTCTTCTCTATCTCATTGGACTTGATCGAATGCTTTCCACATCCCTCATTGGTGATTATGTGGTTTTTTATAGGAATCTCACCACTCACAGTGTTGTCTTTATCCTTGACAACTTCTTTCTCAGTTTTATCCTTAACAACTACTTCATCTAAGGGATCTATCTCAGTGGCTCCCTTAGGTAGGTCCTTCCTATCCTTTATTTCTAACAAATCTGAACTAGGAGGGATGTAGTTGTTGTTATAGGGTGGTGGTGTGGTATTGTACCCTATTCCTCTTCTCAGTTTATCATGAATCTGAGATTGTAGTAAAGAATCCATAGCTTTAGAGGCATTGGAAAACTTTTCTACATCTAGCTTGACTTTAGCTAGTTCAACTCTTAGCTTTTCACTCTCTTCTTTGGATCTGGTCAGTTGAAGTTCTAAGTCATTCTTCTCCCACTTCCAGTAGTTTGTGTCATAAGAGTGTTGAAGCTCATTGGCTTGAAAACCCTTAATCTGCTCTTCAAATCTCTCAACTATCCTCACATAATCTTTTATGTCCTTTTCTAATCTCTTAAGGTCATCACTCATGTTCTGATTGTGATCCCTATACCTTTTAACAGTGTTAATGCAATTTTGAGAACAAAGATTGGAAGTTACCTCTGTTGGGAGATCAGACACCTCTGCCATTAGAGCTTGGTTCTGGATGGCCTCTTCAGCTTGATCACTCCAATCAAACCCCATGCCTTGTTGAGAGACAAGGGCTTGTGCAGAGTTTCTGTTATTATTGAAGCTTCCAGATTGAGCTTGTTGGTGGTTATTGTTTTGAGGCATTCCACTTCTGCATTCTCTAGCAAAGTGTCCCTTCTGATGGCATTTATAGCATTCCACCTTTGACTTGTCAAAACCTGCTCCATCTTCTCTTCTTTGTGAGAAGTTGTTCCTTCCAGTTCTTTTGATGAACTTCTTAACTCTCATAGAGAGCATGGCCATCTGCCATTTAATGTCCATCTCTTCAAGATCATCTGGATGGAGTTGTTCCAAGTCATCATTAATGAGAGAAGAGTTTCCATGACTTGCTAGAAAGGCTTCAAATACAGTTTCAGTGCCTTTCTCTTGAGTTGCTCCATTGGCAGCACTAACTGATTCAGAGTTGGAAGTAGAATCAGTTGATGCTGAAAGGAGTGCAGCATTGTGAACATATCCAGAAGGCCTCTTCTTAGCCTCTACCTCAGATTCAAAAACTCTTAGATCATTATATAGATCATCAAGTTCCTTTTCTTTCAGTTGATCATTCTGTCTGAAAGCCACAGTATACATGGTCCATTCATCACTCAGGGACCTTAGAAACTTTCTGTTCAGATCATCTTGATCAATTTGTACTCCCACTGTAGCAAGTTCACCAATAAGCTTGTTGAACCTGTCAAAAGTTTGAGTCATGGACTCATTCTTGGTTGACATAAAGTTCTCATATTGTTGCTTCAGAATGGCTTTCTGATTTCTCTTGGTAGTTTTGGTACCTGAGAATCTCTTCTCTAGAGCATTCCAGAGCATCTCTGCATCAGTGCAGTTGCAGAACTGATGTTGATATTCATTGGGGATAGCCAAGAGCAAAGTGCTCAAGGCTTTCATCTCTGTCTGTCTAGCCTTTCTTTCTGCATCAGTTTTTGGTGGAGTTCTCTTTCCATCTGCACCAATCTTTCCTGCTTCAGAAGGACCATTCTCTATGATATCCCACATAGAATAGTCAGTGAGGAGTATGTACTGCTTGATTCTGATCTTCCACATATCGAATTCATTGGGTCTAAGCATTGGAACCTTTGAGACTAGAGTACTGTTTGATTCAGCAAAGTTTTCCATGATGAATGAATAGATGTTTCTAAGAGAACAGGCTCTGATACCACTTGTCAGGATCTAATTCTCAACAAGAATAAAGTCTCAGAAACAATATCAAAGAAGTTGCGGAAAAACACTTTGATATTTAATGTAACAGTAAACAAACAGTATATGATTAACAACTTGTAAACTTGTATTAAAATCACAAGATTACACACACAACCTCAATCTTGAAGAACAAGCTCTTTCAAGACGAATTCTACTTCTCTAGTATTAGGAACTATGCCTTGAGGTTTTTTTTTTCTCTCTAGAACTAAAACATAGAATGAATAATTATATCAAAAAGTTATCTCACTATTCTAAACAATACAATATATATACTGAAGATAAAAGATAATTACAATTTATACAATATCTCCAGAATATCTTCCATCATTATCTCTAAGCTTCCATGAATATCTTAAGTTTATCCAGCTGTCATCCTTTCCATACAGATCTCCATCTTATAAGCAGTATTAAACATAAGCAGCATTAATACTCTGAGCAGTATTAATCTCTTAGCAGTAGTAACTCCAGCAGTACTAACCATGAAGAGCAGCACTAACTTTGTTCCAGCAGCATTAACTTCAACTGGCAGCATTAACCTCAGAAGTATTAACTTCAGAAGTATTAACTAAGTTCTTCTAGCAGCATTAACCTCAGAAGTATTAACTAAGTTCTTCTAGCAGCATTAACTTCAGAAGTATTAACTAAGTTGAACTAGCAATATTAACACATTCAACAGTAGTATCCATCCTTGACATCTTTCAGACCCAACAGGTCTTCACCATTGAGTTCATCAAACTTAAGTTGATATGGTATCTCCTCAGTCCCAACCGTATGAGTCTTCATAACAGGTGGCATAAATCCTTCTTCTAAAGATTTCCTAATAAATTCACCCAAATCATGTCTTTCTATGAAGTCCATGAACCGATCTTTCCACTGCTCATACTCTCCCCTGAAGAGTACTGGTGGCTTTGTGTCAGTTCCAATAGCTAAAGCTTTTCTTGATGTCATCGATTCAGAAAGACTAAGTCAGGAACTGGCGCAAAAAGCACAGTTTGCGCTAAGCAAGGCTGGCGCAAAAGAGACTTTGCGTTACAAGGAGTTGGAGCAAAAACAAGTTTGCGTGAAGTACTTTGACACCCTTGAGGAGTTTTGCGCGAGAAGAGGGTCGCGCGAAGAAGAACTTTGGGCGAGAAGTGGGTGGCACAAACCAGAGACTTGCGCGAGAAGAAGGTCGCGCGAAATGAAGGTTTGCGCGAAGAGTTGATGGCGCGAAATGAAGGTTTGCTCGATAAGTGGGTCGCACGAATTGGAGATTTGCGCGAGTAGTTGGTCGCGCGAAATGGAGGTTTGCGCTAAGCACTGAGTCGCTTATGAACTGGCGCAAAACTTCAATCTCGCGAGTTCATCCCTGTAGCTTCGAAAAATGATTGATTCACAAATAAACCTATCTAGACTTTGATTAGCAGTCCCAAATTTTGACAAATTGACCACTAACACTTCTAGAACAGATTACAAGCTTTTGATCTAAAAAACAAACACTTTTTGAAGATTTGATCGTTGGAAAAGTGAGTTTGAACTCGTGAATTGATAGACACCAAAATCACAAAATTGGAATCGATTAAAGTGCTATACTGAAATGAAACTATACCAACTCGATCTAAAACACTTTTCGAATACATCCTGATCGATTTCAACAACAATAACACTCTAACACTCAAAAATGATTTTTATTTTGAAGAACACAGTGTCGAGTTCTAGTTTTATTATTTTAATCTGGTTTTAAGCTCTGATACCAATTGTCGGTCCCTTATCTTTGATCAAGTTGTTATCAAACAAACACAATCACAAATATATGATAAACCAACCTGTTCGATTACAAACCACGGATTACAAATTTGATGTTTACGTTTTTCTTTTTGAAGCTCTCTCTATTTTTCTTGATAATTAGATTATGAGATAATGTCTCATTTCTACCTATCAACTAACATAATATCTAAAATATCTTAAAATAAAATATCCTAAATATCTATTTATTAGATATTTTAGGAATAATATAAAATACTATATACAAACTTTGACATTTTATTACAAACGAACATTAGACTAATATTGAGAATGACTTTTCAGCTTTAGCTTCAGATTGGATGATCTTGAATCCAATAAATTTGTGATCTAACACTCTTCCCTTACCTTCACTTGGTGATACCTCAAGTCAAGATCGATCTTCGAGAAGGATCCGGATCCTTACTACTGGTCAAAAAGATCGTCAATTCGGCGAAGTGGGTATTTGTTCTTCACGGTAACCTTATTCAGTTCCCGGTAGTCGATGCACATTCACATCATGCCATCTTTCTTCTTGATGAAAAGTACTGGGGATCCCCAAGGTGAACAACTCGGTCTCACAAAACCTATCTCTAATAACTCTTCTAACTGCTTCATCATCTCTTACGTTTATGTCGGCACAAGATGTTATGGTGCACGAGGTGCCGCTCCCGGAACTAAGTTGATATGAAACTCCACTTTTTGGTCAGGCGGTAAGCTAGAAAAGTCATCGGGAAAGATGTCTATAAATTCGTTAACAATCTTCACATCCCTTACTTTCTTCTTTTATGCCTTGGCGTCTACCACATAAGCTAGAAATGAAGAGTACTTCTTCGATAAGTATTTCCGTGCCTTAAGAGAGAAAATGATCGCCCCTTCACCTTTTTGATTTTCCCCGTAGTCAAGGACAAAGACCCCCATTTACTAAGGGTATTATAGTGAGTTTTTTTTAGCATATGATCTTGGCTTAATTTTTTACCAACCAATCCATTCTTATCATGATATCAAATCCTCTGATAGTCATTGGAAGTAAATCCACTAGAAAATACTCATCTCTAATCTCTAATTACTATTTATCTAGAATTTCACGTAAAACTACTTGCTCTCCATTCGCTACTTCTATCACTAAGGGATCTAGAAGGCACATTCAACAATTTGCAAAAGGCAGTCGCCACAAAAGAGCAATTTGCACTGGAATCAAAAAGTGCTCAAGTGGGCTTGCAGTTGAGTAAGAACGTACCCGACACCACATTGGCGATCTTTTTCGCTTCCTCAGTCGTCATTTGAAAGGCCCTGCTTTGCACTTTCAGAGTGGCCTTCTTCCTTGCTTAGTTTCCTGTAATTGATCCCCTCGAGTTGTCCCTCAATTTGGGACAATCGATTCTCATATGACCCATCTCTTTGCATTCATAACAAACCATTCCCTTGAAGGAGAAAACACGACTAATATGTCTATCCTTCCCACACTTGAAGCATACAATCAGATTGGGATTGCAAGGCCCCAAATGCTTGCTCTTGCATTTGGGGTACCCTGTTACTTCTCTACGCGTATCTGTCCCCTTTCCTCTACGAATCATCTTTGGCCTTTTGACGAACCTTATGGGCTCTCCCATATTCTCTTCTTTCCAAAATCCTCTCTCTCTCTTCTTTGTCTCGAGAATAGACGTCCTCTATTAGATCCAATAGTCATTCATAGAAGTATTGAAAAATAGGCTAACTATAAGAACCACAGAAGACATCTGCAGCATACATCAAGTCTCAACAGAAGCACAAGATCAGAGCCTCTGTCGACTACCTTCCGAGATGAACTTAACCTGCAGATCATCATCAGACCATAGAACCTTTGGAGGTATAAGACTTATGAAATTATTAAGGATTAAAGATCATGTGCCTCTTACGAGCCCCTGCTGTATGAAGATCCTCAAGATCAAATAGTACACCATGATGAATTACTTTCCAGGTGTCATTCCTTTTATTGTTGGCACCACCACACACCACCACTATCGAGCACACAATTTGTATACACGCTTAGAGAGAGAATATGTTGAGAGCTTTCACACAGCAGTGTGTGTTCTTGGTGTATTTGCAAGTTAATGAAGATAATCTTTGAGTAAATCATTCTTATTATTTGCTATTATCTTTATTACTTGTTTGTGTGCTTGTCTACCAAATATCTCAAACCTTATATGCATTAAAACGCTTCAGCACCGTATAATATGTTTTGTATATTTTGGTTTCATCATTGTTAAAGTAAACTAGAATCCAACAATTGGTATCACAGCGAACTTTGATGTTCAATATCAAAATCATACTCTGCAATGATTTCAAGTTGTTTGGAAGTTTTCTTGAACTCATTTCAGTATTGTTCATCATTCCCTGTTTTTGGGTTATTATCAACCGGTTTGATTTTGACATAATTAAAGGACTGTTTCTTATCTGAAATCGTTTAAGCGTGTGCTGCATGATCTACAAGACCTCTTTTCTTCCAACTTTTATCCTACTTTCATCCTTTATCTTGCTCGCATCATTTGTTTTCTTGTTCACTATTCGTACTACGTTTTTCCTCGAAAAAGACCTCATTTTTTTAATTTGCAAACACAAACTTCTTTACTACGGGTTCTCAAACCAAACCTCCAACCCTATTGAGGGACGAGTATCCTCAATGGAATATTAGTATGATAAACTTTATGGAGGGAGTAGACAAAGAACTAGTGTCTCATGTTTGAAATCCACCTCACGTACCCATGATGACTGTTCCATGGGTACCTGCCACAGAAACCACTCCAGAGATCCCTGAATACCAAAAACCCAAGCCTATTATTGAATGGGGACCTGAAGAATGGGAAATTTACGAAATGGAAAAGAAAGCTAAACGTTTACTGATTATGGCTATCCCAATTGATCTTTTTCAGTCCCTTGTTGCTTGTGAGTCTGCACATGATCATTAGGTGGAGTTAAAAAAGTAGTTAGAGGGTGGAGCTAAGACATAGAAGAATAGAAGAGACCATTGCATTAATGAGTATTATGCTTTCAAAGCTCTGCCGAAGTTCGGAATTCACATAACTTATGAGGAGAATAATGTCATCTTTCTCAAAAGTCTTAATGATGAGTGGTTACAGTTATCCATGTCCTTACAAACCAATCAATATTTAGATACATGGACCTTAACTTACCTCTTTGGCACTCTGGTTGCCCAAGAACACTACATTGTGAAAGCCAAAACCCACATGGATGGGACTCTGGAACTTGTGGAGAAAGCCACAGAGGGTCAGCAGAAGCCTCAGAAGGAGAAGGATCTGGAGGAAAGCTCGAAGAAGAAAAAGATGAAGAAGGTACTGGTTGAGGATATTGAAGAAGAAAAAGCATCTAATGAAGAGGAAGTGAGCATGGCTTTTATGGCCAAATCTTTGGCACTAATTAGAAAAGAGTTCAATCATGGACTCAAGAAGAAGCCAACTTTTCACAAAGGAACAGAAGAGCACGAAGGAAGAAGTAGTGAATTCCATGGTTATGGGCCACAGAGGGACAGGGCCTATCATGACTAAAGACAATATAGACCACCACAGGGGTATGAGCAAAGAAACCCTGGAAGAGAGGAGTACTTCAATAACCATAGAGTGTTTAACTAGAGAATGATGAGAAAAGGATGGTGGATTACCAGCAGAGAGCGGTCGAATACCTACAGAGGGGTACACAAAAGGATGATCTAAGAGGAGGTGAGAAAGCAATGGCCACCGCTCCACATAACAATAGATGTTTCAAGTGCGGCAAACCAGGACACTATGCTGCAGAGTGCTAAAGCCAACTCCACAGAGTCCAGCCTATCTGAGACTCTGCTTTTTACAAAAAGAAGGCAAAGTACTATGCCAAAAATATCTTTGATAGCAGAACAAGGCAATTGGATCTCTGACGAATCATCCGATGAAGGGGGATAGAAATTCACTGTTCTGTGGAATGGCAGAGCTCAACACCTCAGAAGCTGACAGTGAGGTATCCACTTCTGACTCTTACTCACATGACACTGAAGTCAGATTGCTTAAGCTAACTGAAGAATTCCATTCTTTTGAAAAGACGTGAAGATTTGAAAAAGAAACTTGCCTTTTATGAGAGAGAAGCCAGACTTCTCACTCAAGAAAAGGATAAATTATTCCTTGAAAAGAAAAGTCTTGAAATTAAATGTTTTACTGAAATGAAGTCCCTCAAAGAAATGACTGTTTGTCTTGAGTTAGCCTTAAAAACTAAGATCAAAGAGCTTAATGATAAAGAGAGCGACAATGTAAGTCCAATCCAAGCTCTAACAATCATACACTGATTAAGTAGAAATCATCTTGTATTAATAGAACAACAATTACAATGATTTCTTAGTGTCAAATATCTCATAGATTCATATACCTATTTCACAGTTCGTATACTTGTGTTCTCTCTTGATTCTCTCATGTACGTATTCTAACAAAATATAAAGACAACACCCTTTTATACTTGGTCAACATGACCTTACAATCTAACTAAAGTCAAAGTCAAACACTTTGACTCTCAACACTATTACAACAAAACTACTTATACATTTACCACTTTACATTTTTGACCCCTCATTTAATCTTGAATACAATTTTGACTTAACAATCTCCCCTTTGGATTCAAGATTAAAAAAAATTGACGATAATCTTCAGTTCATCTTCTAGTTGCAAAATCTTCAAAATAGAATCTTTAACAGCTTTGAATCTTGAATAATCTTTCTCTTTGAAACTTCTTTCAACACAAATTTGAAATCTTCAGAACTTTGATGATCTCTTCAATCTCTCCTTTATCTCTTCAATCTCACCTTTTGATCACATTCAAGTAACAATCTTTCAAAATAATCTCTTTAGCTTGACAATTATCAGACTTTTCTTTGACTTGAAATACAAGTTTTTTCCGCTTTACAACTTTCTCTTGACTTTGCTTCCTTCAAAAATTTAACTTTGAATCACGTCTTTAAATTTCTCCCCCTTTTTGATAAACATTAATTTGACTTTGAAATCTTGAAATATCTCCCCCTTTTTGATGAATTATGAGAAATCAGAATCATGAAAACATTTCAACATCAGCTCTGACTTTGATTATATCTCCCCTTTTTATCAAAATAAACACAATCTTCTTGAGTATAAAAAATATTCTCCCCCAATCAATAAAATAAACAATCTCCGCCAAAGAGAAAATGATCTCCATCTGATCTGATATGTACATTCTGCCGTCAATTCATAGAATGTATTCATTCGAATCTTTTCAAATTCAGACAAATTAGGATTGGTAACCCTTAATCAACATATGAATCAGTTATCATACCTGTCAGTAGCATAGAGCCACAATGTACAACAAATGTACATTGGAAAGGAGCTTTTTGATGTTCACTCCCCCAGGACTTCCATTCAATCATTGAAAAACCACAAAATTATTTTCTATGAATTTTATGACAAGAAAACTTATTCCTTGTGTGCTCGTGCCAGTGTAGCAATGATTGAAGCATTTAAAGCTTAAACAGGCTCAAAGTATGTAAACAATTGAGATAACAATAGAATTACATAGACTCAATGTGCATGAATGAGGTTCGAAGGTGGGGCAACTTTCCTTCTTTTTTAATATCAACACCTTCCAAACGAAGATTTGATAGATTATGTGTTGCTTCCCCTTTAAAATTTGAAACATCCTTTTGTTGAGAAAAGAATGAGTAGCTGGTGGGGTTTTATGCAAGAGTTGGCATGGGCTAGTTGCCTGTTTCAATGAAGTTCACGAAAGAATTGTGAAACAAGAGTAATGTGGCTGCCCATCTCAGAAAAAGTTTGGTGCAGAGTTTGATATTCTTTTACTCTGATCTCTCACCATCCTTTTCTTGATCATTTGAGCTCGCTTCTAACCAACCTCTCTTTTCCATTTTACCTCAGCACACACCCACTCTCTATTCTTTTGACCCCTCTCCCCTCAATCACTCAGGATAACTTTTGGGTTAGGAAACACTGGTTAACGTGAATCCATATAAGTCTTTTAAGCACACACACTGATTCCCATGTATTGTATCCTAAAAGTGATATGTTGCTCGACAGTTTATCTTGACAGATAAGTACAAGATATAATTATTAGAAAATGTATGCTTATTAAAAATAAGAATGAAATTTGAGCATGTTGAACACGTAAGATCTCTCAAAACAATGAAAGTAAATGAATGAAACGAATTCAAGTGAAGTGTTTTCAGAATATGACAATGATGCGATCAGATCAAATATCATGAAGAAAAATATTGGGATATCAAAGAACAAATATTTGTTTATATGAACAAGTTATAAACAATTTGACAATGAAAGCACAATTATTAAGAAATGACGTATGATTTCAAACAATTTAGAATACAAACGGGAGTATTACCATCGAAAGATTTATCTTTTGAGACATGGTAATAACAAAGTCAAATAAAAGTACTGAACCGATGTGTGTAAGAATACTTAACAGTATGAAGACAAGACAATACACAAGTATTAGTCTTTAAAAACACACGGCCAAATAAACATGAAAGCACTGATATGAAAAACATTTAAAATAACACTTCGAAATTCATAAAACGTTTGAGAACACGAAGTGGTTTGAACGTTTTGAGAACACGAAATGGTTTGAACGTTTAAGAAAACATTTTTTACATTCGAAAGTCATTCTTCTTTAAAAAATGTGGTAGAGATTAAGATTCAGAATGATATACCTTCAGTGTAGAAACCTTAACTCCCCCTAAAATGAATATTTATCTTTTAAGCTCCTTTTGACAAAAACATCATATACTCCCACTCTGTATCTATAAAAAGTCAATGATTAGACAAAAACAATATGAATATGACAGTGAAATATATTTGTCTTTTCTCTTCTCCCTCTTAAAAATAAGACAGTGAAAGTTTTACTAACTCCCCCTCAAAACAAATAATAAAACTTCCTGAAAAAGATGTATCTTTTCAGCATCCTTAAGAATGAAAACTTACGGGTTCTAAACAGAAATATCCAGAAGCCATCATCACAATCTTATAACCTTCAAAACAAGAAAGATTTTGGTAATAGAAAATGATTATGCCTTCGTCAGTAAAGAAGAATATAAGCAGATGTTCTAACTCCCCCTTGACATATATAAACATTAAGATCTACTCCCCTAAAATCATGCAAGAGATATTAACAGACTTTAAGAAGACATATTTAGCATACCTAGTTTGCTGATAAGAAACTTAAAGCGTTTTTCATCTAAAGGCTTAGTAAACAAATCAGCTAAATGGTAATCCGTCTTTACAAAATGCATTTCGATATCACCTTTCTCTACATGATCCTTTATGAAGTGGTAACGCATATTTATATGTTTCGTCTTGGAGTGCTAAACCAAATTAGCAGTTATAGTTATGGCGCTCTTGGAATCACAATAGATAGGGACTCTTTTGTACGTGTACCCAAAGTCTTTTAATTGTGTCTGCATCCACAAGACTTGAGAATAGCAGCTCGTGGAAGCAACATACTCAGCCTCAGCAATGGATGTGGACACACAATTTTGCTTCTTTGAGGTCCAACTAACAAGTTTATCACCTAAAAATTGACATGATCCAGATGTGCTCTTTCGATCTAGCATACAACCTGCGTGGTCAGCATCTGTAAAAGTAGTTAAATCAAATCCAAAATCCTTTGGATACCAAAGACCTAATTCATGCATGCCTTTCAAATATCGAAGGATCCGTTTTACGGCCACAAGATGAGATTCCTTCGAATTTGCTTGATATCTCGCACAGAAACAAGTAGCAAACATAATATCAGGTCTACTTGCCGTAAGATACAATAATGATTGATCAACAGATTTACCGGTTAAATCTGCATCCAGTAGCGTGCCAGTAGCCATGCGTGTTTTCATTACTGCACTATCGGTCATGTTAAACTTTTTCGAAATATCTCGAATGTATTTGGACTGGTTTATGAAAATACCATCTGGGGACTGTTTCACTTGAAGACCAAGGAAAAATGTCAGTTCACCCATGATACTCATCTTAAACCTAGTCTCCATAATCATTGAAAAGCTTTTACAAAATTTAGGATTTGTAGACCCAAATATTATGTCATCTACATATATTTGTATTAAGATCAAGTCCTCACCTTGTTTCTTTGGGAATAAGGTAGTATCAATCATACCTTTCTTGAAACATGAGGCAAGTAGGAATTGCGTTAAAGTTTCGTACCATGCTCTTGGGGCTTGTTTGAGACCGTGTAACGCCTTATCAAGAACATAGACGTGGTCAGGGTGATGTGGATCTACGAAGCCTTTGTGTTGTGCAGCATAAACTTCTTCATGCAGTACACCATTCAAGAATGCGGATTTCACGTCCATTTGGTAGAAAGTGAAATTCTTAGGAGATGCATATGAAAGAAATATCCGAATTGCCTCGATCCTTGCAACATGGGCGAAAGTTTCATCGTAATCGATGCCTTCCTGCTGACAATAACAGTTAGCGACCAATCTAGCTTCGTTTTGCACGACAATCCCAACCTCATCCTTTTTATTCCTAAAGACCCGCTTAGTGCCAATCACTGATTTATTCTTAGGTCGTGGGATTAGCCGCCAGACCTTGTTCCATTCAAATTGGAGTAGCTTGTCTTGCATAGCAAGTATCCAATCATGATCTTGAAGCGCCTCCGAAACCTTTTTAGGCTCTAGGGAACTTAGGAAACTTGAGTATAAGCATAAATTAGCATACGTTGCACGGGTTTTAACTCCATTGTTGACGTTACCGATTATGTTATGAAGGGAGTGATCTCTAGTCCATCTAGTGGTACTAGGCAGGGGTTGAACAGATTCCCTATTGTTTAGCTCTTTATATTCATAAACAGTTGCAGGAACAACTTCAGATGTTGTTGGAACTTCATTCACATGTGATTCTGACTGTTGTATTTCTGATGCAACGGAAGAAGTACATGGGAATTCTTGACCAGAATTGGAATCTGCAGAAACAGAACCATGATTAGTGTGATTAGAATCATTAGGCGTTCTTGTACCTGATGAAGTTGTTTTGACTTGTTCAGATGGTCCAGAAATATCTTCAATTGATGTAGGGACCTCTGATGTTGATGCGGACGCACTAGATTTATCAAAATCTGCACAAACATCCATGAATACATCAAAAAATAATAGATCTAACTCAGATGTAGACATTTGAGAGTTAGAAACAGAAAACTTATTCTCTTTTGACACGAGTTCTATTCCGTCTTGAATAAAAGCCTTTCCTTTCAACTGGAGTCATGAAATGTGTTGTTCATAAGTCAAAGTTGAATTCTTATCAAATGATACATGAATACTTTCCATAACAGTCTTAGTACGACGGTTGTAGATACGATAGGCCTTTGAAGTCAAGGAAAATCCAAGAAAGTAACCTTCATTTTCCTTCTTATCAAAGTTTCCAAGATTGTCACGATCATTCAAAATGAAGCACCTGCAACCAAAGACACGAAGGAATTTAACATTAGGTTTTCTCTTATTTATAATCTCATACGCTATCTTATTCAAACACTTATTAATTATCGTTCGATTTTGAGTAAAGCATGCGGTGACAACAACCTCAACCCATAAATACAATGGTAATCCAGAGTAACCCAACATAATCCTAGCAGCTTCGACCAAAGTACGGTTCTTGCGCTCGATAACTCCATTCTGTTGCGGCGTACGAGTGGCAGAAAAGTTGTGAGAAATCCCTATAGTTTGTAAAAATCCTTATAGACTCTCATTCTTGAATTCAGTGTCGTTGTCGCTTCGTAGTATCTTGATTGGAAGTTGTAACATAATTTGGACTTTCTTGATGAAGGTAATAATCAACTCTGGTGCGTCAGATTTTGCTCTCAAAAACTCTAACCATGTGTATCTGGAGTATTCATCAATCATGACTAAGATGTACTTTTTGCCACTGATTGATTGAATTCTCATGGGGCCACAAAGATCCATGTGTACCATTTTGAGCGGCGATTTACAAGAAGAATCTATCTTATCCTAATGAGAACTTCGTTTCAACTTTCACATTTCACATGCAGAACATAAAGAATCCTTCTCGAATCGCAATTCTGGAAGACCTTTTACCATGCCTTTACTCGCCAACGTGTTTATACCTTAAAAGCTTTGGTGAGAAAGACGACGATGCTAAATCGAATTTTCTTCTTTTGAATCTTTAGCAATTAAACAAACTGATCGAGTTGCTGAAAGAGTTAGAAAGTTGACTGCATATAAATTGCCATATCTTTTTTGCTTTAAATATCTCAGAACCGTCGGGATATTCTATATGACAGTGTGTTATAGTAAACTTGACTTGGTAAAGGCTGTCACAAAAGTAACTCGTACTGAAAAGGTTGTGATCAAGCCCTTCCACATAAAGAAACTTTTGAATGGTCATGGTACTGTTTTTAAGCATTTTGTATCTTCTGAAGTATCCTTTTAGCTCAGAATTTGCAAATCCAACTGTACCAGAAGGTTGTTCAACATAATCATGCATTAAGTTCTTGAACCCCGTCATGTGCCTTGAGCATCCATAATCTATAAACCATTGATGATCGACGGGCCTACAAAAGAAACAGACTTACTTTGCTTTAGGTACTCATATCCAGATGGGTCCTTTCTTTTTAGCATCTTTCAACTTTTGAAAATCGTCAACCTTGCCTTTAATTCTCCATTCAAATCTAGGCTTAGGTAACCATTTCCAAACCATATTTACATTCAAATCATGAAAATCTTTCTTCTTTGAGAATTTTTTTGACTTAGCCTTGAATATATGAATTTGTTGTGTCAAGGCTTTAGAAAAAGATTTAGCTTTGGAAAAGCTTTTGACATTCTTTGGCTTAGGAGCGATGGAGTGAAACGAGAAAGAATTGCTACCGCAGTGATTGCAAATAAAGTTCTTTCGATCAAATGTCATGACTTTCGATTTATCAAAAGTTTTATAATTATTGGAACAAAATTGACATTTATTGTTCGCAGAACTATTACATGACAAGCTATCATCACTAGCAAGTAAACTACAATCCTTTCTACAACTTTCAGAAACTTTTTCACAAACTTTCTTTTCACAAACTTTTCTCCTCCATTCTCCTTTCACCTTTCCATTAAGATCTAAAAATCCAAAAGAAACTTTGTTAGTTGATTTCTTAGAGAGTGAATTTCTTTTCTTGACTCCAGAAATTTCACCCTTCTCGAACATACTGCGCAACTTTTCAAAACAAGATGAATAAACAACTGTAGGTTTTGCAAGTGTCATGAACTCCGGATTTGATCTTGCATTCCACTTTTTATCATCAATCTCTTTTTGTTCAGATAAATTCTTTTTGAACAAATCATTTTTCAATTCATTAATCTGTTTACAAAGCTCTTTGTTTTCTTCCAAAGATTTATCAAGTTTGAAACGAAGATCACAATTTTCGTCTTCAACTTCTGCAAGAGTCTTTTGTAAATCAGATATTTCATTTTCAAAATTGGATTTTTGATGAACCACGGAGTCAAACTCTAACTTGTTCAAAATAGGGACAGGATCTGAAGAATTCATCATTTCTTCAAAAATTTCTTCAAACATATTCTCAACAAACTCAGATTTATCATCAAAATTCCTGACATGTGGAGACTCTTCTACCTTTACTCTATTTGGAGATTCAGAAGCAATAGATTCAGAAATAACAATCTAATCACAAACATCAGTATCAGATTCATATTCATAATACTGACATTCGGTCTCAGGTAATATCTTATCTTCGTTTACTGATTCAGTATTTGTAGAAGATGTGGAAAATAATGATTCGAATTCTACAAATTCAAACTTTCTAGTTTTGTAGCTTGAGTTCAAATCAATAAATTTAAATCCCACCAATTTAAAACTGGATTGTGAATCAGTACAACTCGATTGATCATCATATATTAATTCCTTACCTTTTCGTGAAGTGTCCGATACAATAGTCTCAGCTTTTACGAACGTGTCACGAATATCTGGAATCTTCTTAATAGTTGAACCCAATTTATCAAAATTATATAAACTTTCAGGGGCTCTTTTTAAAACATCATTTTCAGACAAACCTAACCCCATTTTTGGATTTTAAAAATGAACATCTTGGAGTTTGTTTGTGAGAAGATTCAGAGTTTGTTCAATATGTCCTCTTTTTAAGTTTCAATCCTCCAGTTGATTAATCTTATAATACGCCTCTTTCCGTTCTTGAAAGCAAACTTCAAACCAAGTCCTTTTCAAGCTCGGTGATTTTAGATGTCAATTCATCTTTTTCTTTTTTCAAATTATATTTTTCTTTTTATTTGTCCTCGATTACAACTTTCTTCAATGAATTTTCATCACGAAAATTCATCATTGACTGTCGTTCAAGGCTAAGTTTACTTTTAAGCTCATTAAATTCAGATTCCATACTTTCAATTTGAGCAAGTAAAGAATGAACTATATCAGAATTATCAGATTGTTCACTTACCTCAGAGTCACGGTCAGAATTTTCAGAAGCAGGTTGTTCACAATCTTCAACCTTCGCCATCATGTAAACTTGAGTAAAATGAGCCTCTTCATCATCAGAAGTCTGACACAAACAGTTTTCTTCTTCGGCCATAAGAACTTTTTATTCTTCTTGCTTCTTGACAAAAAGAGACTTTTTGGCATAATACTTTGAGTTCTTAGTCCTCTTGAACTTGCAATATTTAGAAAAATGACCAAACTTTCCACAATTAAAACATCTTCCGCTTTGCTGATTAATCTTGTCAGCCTTCTTCTCTTCCTTCTTATCTTCTTTCTTTCCATATCCTTTATCATATCGGGGCTTAAACTTCTTAGACTTATTTTTCTTGTGACCGTCATACTTTGACTTTGAAAAGTATTTCTTCTTACAAAATCTTTTGTTTAAATGTTTAGTTATGAAGGCCAGATTCTCCGCAAACCTTTGAACATCATCATCAGAATGCACCTCTACTTCTTCCACCGACGACTCAGTACTAGAATTTTGTAGCTCAGACAAATAAGCTTTAGGCATCTTTGACTTTGACTTTGATCCGGAACCAGAACCAGAACTTGACTTACCCACTTTCTTCTCAGCTAGTAGAGCTAAGGACTCTTTCTCTATTTTCTTCTCTTCACATAGCATATTTACTTCATCTTCTTGTTGAGACAAAGTGGTAAATATATCATTTACATCCTCTATGTCCATGTCCTTTGACATCTGAAGATTAATGGCATAGCTCTTCCATTCCGGGTTGAGATTCTTTATGAACTTGTAGTTAATCTCAGACACGGACTTGTTCATGTTGTTCCGTCTCAAATCGTTCAAAATCACTTTGAATCTGTTGTAGGTATCTACCAATGCTTCACCCTCCTTTGCTCGGAACCCTTCATAAGCATTGCTACTCTGATTCATCTTAGCTTTGATGGATCGGTCAATGCCTTGGAATTTTCTCTCTAGCTCATCCCACATAGCCTTTGCTGAGTCACGACTGTCTACACGGTTGTAGATGTCGCTGGGGATAGCCATAGTCAATTAAATGAGAGCTTCTTCATCGATCTTTGCTTGTGCCTTCTCCCGTTCACTATAATACTGGTAAGGCTTTGGCACATATTTGACCAATATCTCAGGAGAAGTTTCCGTAGATGGCTGGCCAGGGACCGTAACAATAGGGCAAACTGGGCCTTCAATGATTGACTTCATATAATCCCTATTCTTATGGTTAAGGAACTGAGTCATCCGACGTTTCCATTGAGGGTATTCTCCAATTGATAGAACTGGCAGTTTGGAGTGAGACCCCATAGAAAGAAAATCTTTAGACATCTTGGAATATGAAAAATAAGAACTTGGAATGATCGTTAGTTCGAAAAATCAACAATGAACAACTCAGAAAAATTTCCAGAAAAAAATTTTCCAAAAATTTTCTAAGGCAAAAATCCTCACACCACTGAGAACCTTAAACAATTCGCACACCAACATAATTCGCATAAGGACGAAATCCGCACGCCAAGTGATTTGAAATTCGCACAAGGAAACAAAATTTGCACGCCTTTATATGCGAGAAGTCACTTTTTGCACGCAACTGTATGCGAGTTCTCACTATTCGCACGCTTCGAGATGCGAACTCTTGACTTCAAACTTTTCGCACACTTCTTCTGCGGATTCTATACTTAGCCAAATTTTCGATCTCAAACTTTTCGTATCGATACGGATTCCACACTTAGAAAAATTTTGAATTTTCTATGCGAAAACATAAGAATCCGTATGAAACATGATGCGAATTCCAGAAATCCATATGATGAATGATGCAAGTTCCTCACTTCTTGTATCCTTTGAGATGGGGATTGTTTACTTAGAAAATCAAAACCCAACTTTTCGTATGGTGCTTGATGTGAATTCCACCTTTTCGCACATAGGCCGATGCGAAATTTCAACTTCTCGTACACAACATAATGTGAATTTCGTACTTAGCTTTTTCAGAATTTCAACACCATGCGAATTCTTGACATCTTTATGCGAAAAATATAGATCTTGCGAGTTCTTCACAATTCGGCTAAAAACACTCAATTGTTTCCGGTTGTCGATTGTTGGCGTCTCGATCCTCAAGGAGTTTCATGAAAAACTCTTGCTCTTGAGCCATGGCCGAATTCATGGCCAACATCATGCTATCCCGAATCCGGGTCTCCATGGTAACTTCTTCCATGATGCCATTATCCGCATTGAGGTTCCGGCGCGGAATATGCTCAGGTCCTCCTCCCAAAAGATGGAGCCCGGTAGGTCCCTCGGTGGTTACGCCCAAAGGAGGTCGGTCTACGGCTGATTCCACCTCCACGTGGCCCTCGGGCGTACCCGACATCCTACTCCGAGTGTTTACCATTTCAATCTGCCATACACGTGCGAGAAATAGATTGAGAAAAGACTAAACGAGTTGAACTCATTGTATGTACTAATTGTAACACCCTAAAAATAGGGATAACAAAAACTTTCCATAACTGGAGAAGTGGTATAAAGTTTGCCATAGCAAGAGCCTCCCAAAAAGGGGAAATATACAAACAACCTGTTTAATCACAAATCTGTAATTTAACGGATAAATAAACAACAACCAACTAATCTAATTTCTACATCTAGAAAAGAGATTACAAAAGGGGTGTCATCTATAAACCCAATTTTTTCCAAGAATAGTTCGAGTGCCAAAATCCCCAAGCTCTTGCCCAAAGCATCTAAACTTGCCTACGAGTCGCGCCGCTAACACCTGAGATACACATCGATACCAAACAAGTGTTAGGCCAAAAAGCCTAGTGAGTTGGACAATAACAAGCATGCATGAACAGTCACAATTTCTTATCAACAGTTAACCAGTGTCCAAATATATGTGGAGTCATTAGGGGAGACCCAAAGCACCAATCAATTCCACTCCAAAGAGTCAATGCACCTTGATGCCCTTAACAAGGAACACCCCAAAGGCCCGACACACCCGGAGATCAGACCGTAAAGGAAACTTTCCGAGTGGCGGAGGTCTAGGCACATACCATTCTGGTGGTGCCCCAAGACTACATCCTCCTAATGAACTTGCCTTGATTCGTCCAACATAATGCATATAGGAGGTCTTTAGGTATATTTCAACCCAACATATTTCCATACCGACAATGGGTACAATGTTACCATCCTATCCTCATGAAGTCAAACAAAAGTCCCAAATGGACAATTATATTCATCATGCATATAACTATGTCACCAAAGTGATATTCCAACTAAAATCATCATAACACACATATAGGCATACATTTAACATATCGAGGTACCCATTTTATATATCCATGGGAAAAGCCCCCAAATAATGGTACCCATAACATAAAACATAGCATAACACCTATATCCATATTTCTAACCATTTTCATCAAGAAGTCCCAAATACTTGAACACATAGAGAATGAAATAACAAATAGAAGATTATGATGTGTATCTAGTTTTAACAAAGGTTTAGTAAACTCACAATCTATACCAAAACCTAGAAAAGATGAAAACCCTAGATGAAGAAGATGAGACTTGAAGAAGATGAAGATCTTAAAGAACACCTTGAAGAACTACTTGGATGGACCTTAAATGAAGATTTAATGCTTTCACCAACCCATACCATAGAAAATATGGGGTAGGAGATGAAGACCCAAAATCTAACCTGAACACTTTGAAGGAGATGAAGATGGTGGTGAAACTTTCAAACCGAAACCTTGGATGAAAATCTTGACTCTAATAATCAGTGGTGTTAGTTAGGTGGTTGAAGAAACCCTAGGTGAAGTAAATGAAGATGGAGGGTTTGGGAGAGAAATTTTGAAAGATAGAGAATGAAAAATATTTGAGATTTAGGGGAAAATTCATTTAACCCCGTACCTCGACCTTCTGTCCATTCGCACGGGTCGTGCGTGATTTCTGAAGGGAGGGCGCACGGGTCGTGCGCACTGTCCAGTGACCTTTCTTGCTCCCTTTTTTCATAATTTCAGCTTCTTACTCCAATACTCCCAAAAACCTTAAGTTCCACAAGAAAACCAAAAATTACATAATGAAATTCGGGGTGTTACACTAATACCTTCATCAATTATCACAATAATAGTAAACCAAGCATGCTCACGTAACAATGCATTCATAATAGCAGTAGCTAAGTGGAATTATGAACGAACCATACATAAGAATTCTTGTCACGTTCATCACAACTTTCAATTAAAGTAATTCCGTAATCCTAACGCTCTCCCCACCTAAGATTCCTACCCCAAGTGGACAGTGAATCTATAAAGTCTAAAGCTTAAGTCTAGATATGCTAAAACAATACCTAGTTCACTTAAACTAAAGCTCTGATACCAACTTGTAACACCCTAAACTAGGGATAACAAAAATTCGAAAACAGACATGAGATATACAAAATTGCCACAGCAAGAGCCTCCCAAAAATGGGGAATATATAACTAATCTGTTTAATTACAGTTGTAATTTAACGGACAATAAATAACAACCAACTAATCTAATTTCTACAACTAGGAAAGAGATTACAAAAGGGTTGTCATCTATAAACCCAACGGTTCATTCCAAAGTATAAAAATGTCCATGTGCAAAATCCCCAAGCTCTCACCCCAAAGCAACTAAGCCTGCTTAGGACCGGCACCGCCAGAACCTGAGATACACATCGACACCAACAAGTGTTAGGCCAAAAAGCCTAGTAAGTTGAACAATAATATACATACATGAGCAGTCACAATTCTTATCAGCAGTTAACCGAAGTTCAACAATATGTGGAGTCAATAGGGGATACCCGTAGCACCAATCAGTTCCACCCAAGAGACAATGTACCTTAGTGCCACTACCAGGAGTGACACCCAAAGGCCCGGCCCATCCGACAACTACAACCATGGCAATACCCCGGATGGCGGAGGTCTAGGCACATACCCACACGGTGGCGCCCAAGACTACATCCTCCTAGTGCCTATTGACTTGGTTCGTCGAACATAATACATATAGGAGGTCTTGAGGTATATATCTACCAATGAATTTCGATACCAACCATGGGTACTATGCTACCATCTTATCACATAAGTCTATCATGAGACCCAAATACCAACATAATCAATGTTAGATATTAAATTGTCAAAAGGCATTCCACGTAGAATTTATCATCTACTAAACCACATATAATCCATATCATGCCAAAATGCTTTTAATGTACATTCATGGAGCAAATCCCCAAATATTCAACCAATAGAGTAAAGCATGGAAAATACTCACAGAAGATAATCCAACATATTGTACATAATGCTATCATCAAGTATTTGAACACATAAAGGTAACCAACATGAGAAATGTTACAATAATACCAATAGAAGATTATGATGTGTATCTAGTTTTAATAAAAGGTTTAGTAAACTCACAATATAGGTTTTGATCCCAAAACCTAGAAAAGATGAAACCCTAGACGAAGATGAGACTTGAAGGAGGTGAAGCTTGAAGACTTGAGAAGAGTTAATGCAAGATTTCAATGATCCAACCACCCAAAAGATTTTGTATTTAATGAGGTTAGGGTTTGGTGAGGGAAAGACTGATTTCTTGAGAGAGAAATCGCCAAGAGAGAGAGATTTATGAAAATAAGAGAGAAAAATCGGAGAAAAGGGGGTATTTGGGGACTGCAGGTCGATCGCGACTTGTGCCTCGACTTGCACCCACGACATAAGTCGCCCGTGTGCTCAACTCCAGTGGATTACGCGGCATAAGTCACGAGGTTCCTCAAACACGCACACTCCAGTGGACTACGCGGCTTGTGTCGCGACTTCCACCCGCGACTAAGTCGTGCAACTCACTGCCCAAAAAATGCTAGTCTAAAACTTCCAATCCGACACCAAGCAACTAACATAGACAGAAATGGCAATTAAGCATATAATTTCTACTTTGATAAACACATAAACATAAGATTAACAAGGCCTCATACTTACGTGAAATTCCGGATGTTACATCTGCAGTTCGAGACCAACCAAAGATTCCACTTATTGACAATCAAGTGCAAGACCTTGAATCTTCAATTAATAAAGCCAATGACAGAACTTCTGTAGATGACTCTTCCTATGAAGAGCATCGAGGATCAGAAGAAAATCATAAGGAGACCATCACCAAAACAAGCTCCCTAGGTGCCAATGGTGATTTGGCTCAATATGGACCATGTGTTGGTCCAGAGGATGATCCCTCTGCACCCGTCACAAGGGCTGAATTCAAGGCCTTTGCTGATGTGGTGTACACAAACTTAGGCCAGTTGAAAGCTTGGTCCCAACTGACACACTCCATGTCATGATGAAGAAGACTGACAAAGTCTCAAAGGAAGTGAATTCCATAAAAGCTTCATTTGAAACCAATTCCAAGGAAATCCAGAAGCTAATCGATGACACTGCCAATGTCGTCACCAGAGAAGATTTCAACAAATTGACAGAGGTAGTCCAGGCCAACACTGTGGCTTTAAAGTGTCTGGCAGACATAGTGACTCAGAAAAATCAAACTCAAGCAGCCCCTGCCAGCACATCAACCTTTGCAAAGATATTCTCCAAGATCTGCACAACGAGATAAGGGACATGGTTCACAGTACGATGGTCCCTGCAGCTACCTCTAACCAACCTCAAACAGAAATGGGTTTCCCTTCACATTTAGCAACTATGGCACAACTTCATCAGATGGGAGAGACTCAGAGTCTGTGAAAAAGAACATAGCCCTAATGAAATTCATCACGGACTATGAGGTAAACAAACAAGCAATGCCGACAGAGGATATAGTGTCCATGATCGAGAAATCTGTAAGAACCAATTTGAAGCCTGTCGGCCAGAAAAAGAAGAGAAAGGAACCATATTCCTGCTAGATAGAGGCAGATGCTAAGAAGAGGAAGCATGATGACCAGGGCCAGATGGTTCTGGTCCCTCTGCTCATCATGAGGGGGAGGCTCTGTCAGCGCCTGCTGCAAATCTAATCACAGCACCTCCCCTGAATTTTGTACCCATGAGCTCAGAGGACACATCACAGAAGAACAAATCATGCACCTCTGCAGGTCAGAACTCAACGAGGTTCCCTGCCATCACTCCATCAATGCCCCTGACAAAGCCCAAGGTTAATGTGCGATCAGAGTTCATCTCAGAAGACTTAGCAAAGTTTGTAAGGGCAACAAGTCTAGAGATAATCCTAGAGGCCTCTACTCCCATCTTTCAGTACACAACACTTGAACCAATCAACATTGATGAAGACAATGAGAATTCAATGCCCACAGAGAGATCATCGCCGAAGACCAAGGCCTTCACCTCTGAACCCAAGAAGAAGAAACCCTCTGCTGCTGATACAACTGATCCAAAGAAGCCAAAAGATGATCAAGAGCAGAAGATTGTTCAGTCTATCGATGTTTTGCGGATCCCAATTTCCAGGCCACCATCGAACGAACCAACTTTTCACGAGAACATCTACAACTACCTATACAACGTAGAAGACGAAAGGGTTTTCGTAGAGCCAAATATTCACCCTTTGATGAAAGAGGAAGTCAGAAGGAGATTCTAGAGATATGCACAAGAAAAAGCGAAGGTCTTCTCAACCTCTGACATAAAAACAGTTATGGGTATAACTTTACACTCTTTCGCAAACAAGGCCATCATGTATGCAATGTACCACGTAGAAAGGAAAGATGGGCAAAAACATATCTTCTCTAACGCAGACCTGATCAATCTATGTCCCTATGATCTGCCACAATTACATGCCCTCACATAGTAGAGGCTTGGGCAAAGAAAAGAGTTCACCAATTGCAAATGGGTGTATAAAAAAGGTCATGCGCTAGCACATCAAGTACTTCAGCAGAATGGACTTCGAGATAGCTCTGCGACTTAGAGTCGATGAATTTGCCGTGACGGTGCAAGATGACCTCATTCCTAGCATTAAATAAATTCAAAGAAATTCACTGGTCGTGGAGCCCGAAAATGGGATTGTTTACAAGGACGATGGCCGAAAGAAGATCTTTAAACCATGCCAGAGTAACAAATATTCCAATGACACTCTCATCAAGATAAAGGCCACGATCATCAAAAAGAATGGGACCTGAAAGAGTGCAGAAGGGCCTGTAGAGAAGATGATAAGGGACATCAATGCTCAGTTGAAGTTCAGGGATATCATCTTAACCATGAACAAAACTTTAGCTGATAGCTTCACCAATCCAATAGATAATTTCCCTCAATAGTTTTCTTTGTAATTCAGTACTTGTATTTTTTTCTTTTTTTTCTTCTGTAAATGATTTATGGCATCAAACTCAATTAAATGAATTTTGTCTTCAGATGATGAGTTCCTTTCACCTCTTGTTCTTACTTAGCCTAAAGCTCACACTTCCAAAATTTTATTTTTCATTACTTAGGGGGAGATTGTTAGCTCCAATAGTCATTCATAGAAGTATTGAAAAATAGGCTAAGTATAAGAACCACAAAAGACATATGCAACATACATCAAGTCTCAACAGAAGAACAAAATCAGAGCCTTTGTCGGCTACCTTCCGAGAAGAACTTAACCTGAAGATCATCATCAGACCATATAGCCTATGTGATCCTTCACAGAGCCTCTGTCCTGGCAACTTCTGGAGGTAGAAGACTTATGCAATTATTGAGGATTAAAGATCATGTGCCTCTCACGAGCCCCTACTGTACGAAGATCCTCAAGATCAAATAGTACACCACGACGAATTACTTTCCAGGTGTCATTCCTTTTATGGTAATGGCAACCTTGTTTTGTACTATTTGCGTGCTCTTTGTTTTGTATAAGTAGGGAGCATATCCTGCCATTGTTGGCACCACCACACACCACCACTATCGAGCACACAATTTGTATACACGCTTAGAGAGAGAATCTGTTGAGAGCTTTCACACATCAGTGTGTGTTCTTGGTGTATTTTCAAGTTAATGAAGATAATCTTTGAGTAAATCTCAAACCTTATATGCATTTGCACCGTATAATCATTTTTTCATATTTTGATTTCATCATTGTTAAAGAAAACTGGGATCCAACATCCTCCATGATTTAGGCCTCTTCAATTGCCTCTCGAGATGTAGAGGCCTTAGCATTATAACCATCACCATCATATCAGCAGGTAGGCCCTTGAGGTACGCCTTTACCTTCTCTTTCTCAGTTAGGACCAAGTACCCCACCAAATTCAATTTCTCTATGAATTGTTGGGTGTAATCCCTCACTGACATATTCCCTTTCATGAGAGCTCGAAACTTATCTTCGATACAGTCAACCGCTCGTTCATTACAATACTCTTCCGTAATCTTCTTTTTGAACGAGACCCAAGTCTGTCGTATTAGTACAGTGTACTCAACATTGGACTTGGTGACATTCCACCATTGAAGGGCTAGGACCCTTAACATCTAAGAGGCGAACCCCACATTTAGGTCTTCTCCACACTCACTTGACCCAAAACCATGTTCCATCTCCTGGATCCAGTTCATGCAGTCTACTGGGTTATCTGAACCTGAGCATTCTGGTGACTTGTTGCACATAAATTTTTTATAGGAGTAGGTTCTTTCACCCTCCTAACCTCGTTGTTGACTTAATTATCCAACCTGGTGACATTTCCAGTTCCCCCAAAACCTGCCACAATGTCTCGGCCAATGTCTCATTCCTTCGATGACTTTTGTCCCTATCCTCTAACATTTTCACGAACACCTCTTGTTTTTCTCCAATGCCACGTTCACCACTTGCATTATGTCGGCTAACATTTCGGTTTGCTGATTTACCACTTCCATAACCGAATTTGAAGAGGCCAAATTAACCCTTGGTACGTGCTCGGGTCCTCCTCCCAAGTAGGTTCAGTTAAGGTGGAATCACAGTTGCTTTAACCCTGACTGTAGTTATAGATATAGTTGCCTCATGACCATCTACCTGTTCTTAGTCTGCCACATACGAGAATGAGGATGAGAGATTATGTCGTTGCAAAATACAAAAATAAATGTACTACCACATTCATCAATTATTGCAATAATATTGAATTCAAGTATGCTCACGTATTGACATATTCATATTAGCAGTAGCTAAGTGACAATATGAACATATTATACATAAGAATTCTCGATATCATCATCACAACTTTCAATTAGTGTATTTTCCGTCGACTCAATATTCTCCTTTTCTTAGAGTTTCTACCAAATTCTCACAAATCATAACTTAACGTCTCATCTTAAGTCTAGATTATTACCTTCATACCTAGTTCATTTAAACTAGTGTTATGATACCAATTTGTAACATCCTAAAATTTTAAACAACAAAAATAGGGCAATACTAACGTAAACAACATAAAACTTTCAATGTTATAGACAACTTAAACATAAGATGGGGAAGTTTATACATCAATTACCATCAATACAGAGGAGACATATAAATAACAACCTAATTAATATAGTTTCAAGATGACTAGATTATTATGGGTATCAACTATGTCTCTAAAAGAATCCTTCTCTCAGAAGCTTCCCAAAAGCCAACACCTTAGATGCTCCTAACGGCACTAGTGGCATCTCAAACAATCCTAGATCCGCTACTAGTGGGACTTGTAGACCATGTATACAGAGAACAAGTGTTAGGCTAGAATCCTAGTGAGATCATACACAAGTATATAATTGTGAAGACAACAATATATAAATTAATGTTACCCGTTATGCAATGGTAGCATATTACCATGAATCACAGTATTACATGATGTTCCACACCTAAACATATACACAACCTTCATCCTCCGATGATGGAGGAGACCCGTTCCCATCAAGGTGACGGGAATATGTGACTATTGTCACCTAGTGATTTATTGGGACTACACATTAAGTTCTTGGTTTTAGTGCACATACCTTATTGGCATCAT
This sequence comes from Arctium minus, assembly GCA_954870635.1. NCBI lineage: Eukaryota > Viridiplantae > Streptophyta > Magnoliopsida > Asterales > Asteraceae > Arctium > Arctium minus. Next base: position 34,195,277 of record OX941080.1, on the reverse strand, counting down.
CTCAAACCCTCATACACCTTTAGTGCCTACTCCAAAGAGTTACACCTCAAGGACTATTGAACTTTAGTGCCTACCCATTCCTATATGCGAATTCCACCTCAAGAACCACTATGGCTCTTTAATGTCTATGTAACACCCGGAAAATTCATATTAAATAATTGGAAATTATAAGGTCTTTTATTTTAGACTTTGATAGTTTGGTTAGACGTGTAATGCATTATCTCGTTTTACCATTGCTTGAATTTGGGAATGTTTGGTTGAAAAATCGAGGGCCGGTAGACAGCCAGCGACTGTGCCAGCGACAGTGATACTAAGTCACAATCGTTTGGCACTATCGTACGGTATGTACCGTGAGGGGGTAGTCAGCGATGACTGTGCCCGCGATTGTGACACTATGTCACTATCGCAACGCACTGTCGTAAGATGTGTACCGAGAGAGGGTGTTCTTGGGTGATTGTTTTGCATGGCACTCTCGTGGTTGGGCTCAGGGGTTTTAAATGAAGTTGATCGATCTCATTTTGGCATAAGTATGATTTTAGAGCATTGTGGTCTGATTTTCCCTCTCAAGAAAGCTTCGAAAGTCTCATTTCCCCAACTTCCCTTAATCATTAATGTTTTCCACCTATAATCCCTTGACCATTTATGATGTATTAGGGTTCTTGAGCATTTATTGATCATGTCTAAACCTACTCAAGGTTCCATCTCATCTTCTCTAAGTTCATGGATATTAGGGTTTTAAGCTACAACCCTACAAAGTGAGTTCATTCTCTTTTTATAAACTTTATACATGTTAAAATATGGATTTTCACTTTTTAAACATCTCGATTTTGATTTACTTGATTTGGGTGAGTTTTCACTAAAACATAACATTGGAGATTTTAGGGTTTATGTGGATGAGTATGATTTTAAGGTTAAGAAAATTATATCTTAAACTACTTGGGGACTTGAATATGAGACACATGTTTTCCTCTAATTTCATGTTTAAATGTTTGAAATCAAAATTAGGGTTTTGAGATATTGATGTGTATTTATTGAATGAGGATTTAGGTAATTGGTTTTAAGGTATGGAAATACTATTCAAAATATTATTTTGGAACCTCTTGGAAATTAAGTGAATAATCATTTGGATCCTTGATTTTAGCACAATTGTTGGCATTTTAACTGTTGGGTATCGGTTGGCCTTTATTGGCATTGGTTTGGCATATTTGGTTGCATTTGGGCGTCATGACCCCATAACTGTTTGAATCATTATGTTCGATGTCGAAACACTAGTTTTCCACATTGAGGTACAATTAGGCATCGGATGTGGTATAAGTCTTACGTGGTAGTATACGATATTAGATGAGGATCTCAACGTAAGGACCCTATGTGGTTGAAGTTGACTTTCCGTGGGTGTACGTTTAAAGCTACCAAGTCTAACATCCCTTGTTTGTATTTTATTATGTTTTTGGTTTTACTAACATGTCAAGTGGCTTACTTTTGTGTTCCTTCACTTATGTTAGTAAGCGGGTATCCACCGTTAACCTAAGAGGAAATTGTATTCGTGTAAGGAGCTATTTAAAATTGTTTTACCGGTTTTTCCTCAATTATCTCGCATAGAGCTTTCTTATTTCTTAACACGTATGTTTGACCTCACTAGGCTTTAGCCTAACACTTTTGAAATTGTAATTCCCAGATTCAATCAAGCTATTCAAACACTCTCAATCAAGATCATGATATAACAGTGTATATATTCTAGAGATAGTAGAGAGAGAAAGTAAATCTGAAATTATGAATTAAGCTCTTACAAAATTACAAGAATTAAACCTATTTATATGAACTAAGAAACACTCAAGTAGTCCAACTAAACTCTCAAGTAACTTGAATAAGATCCACTCAAACTCTCAAGTACTTGAACAAACTCTCAAGTACTTCAACACCTCTAATACTTATGTTGACTTTCACACTATTTGACATTCAAAGACTTCCTTTGACTATTCTATTACAACGGCTTTTTACAAGACTTTTATCATTAAATCTTGGATACAATTTAATGCACTAACATTCTCCCCCATTGTATTCAAGATTTAAAAAAAATTTGACATTTGTCTTCAGCGCTTGATTCTTTAACTTTTATCTCTGACATCTTTAAAACTTTGAAGCTTTTAACAATCTTCAGTCTTTGAAGAATCTTTGAAAAGTCTTTAATACTTTGTATCTTTGGAAAGTCAACAAGTCTTCAACACGAATCTGAATTCTTGAAAGTTTGAAACTCTTTGAAAACTTCATCTTTAAGCTTTGAGGAATCTCTGATCTTGTATCTTCATCTCTTATGATCTCTGGACCGTCTTTGGAAAAACAAACTTTCACGAATCTTCTTCGGAATCTTTTTCAGATCATCTTTATTCAGAATTTGAATCATCTTTGAATAAGTTTGAACTTTCTGAATTTCTCCACAAGTCTTTGTTTGAAATTGATCTTTGTAGACTTCTCCCCCTTTTTGATGATTGTGAGCTTCATGATCATCAAAACTTTCTCAATTTCAGCACTTTCTTTGAATCTCCCCCTTTTACAAATATTCTTCAGCTCTGATACCAATTGAAATTGTAATTCCCAGATTCAATCAAGCTATTCAAAAACTCTCAATCAAGATCATGATATAACAGTGTATATATTCTAGAGAGAGAGTAGAGAGAGAAAGTAAATCTGAAATTATGAATTAAGCTCTTACAAAATTACAAGAATTAAACCTATTTATATGAACTAAGAAACACTCAAGTAGTCCAACTAAACTCTCAAGTAACTTGAATAAGATCCACTCAAACTCTCAAGTACTTGAACAAACTCTCAAGTACTTGAACAAACTCTCAAGTACTTCAACACCTCTAATACTTATGTTGACTTTCACACTATTTGACTTTCAAAGACTTCCTTTGACTATTCTATTACAAAGGCTTTTTACAAGACTTTTCTCATTAAATCTTGGATACAATTTAATGCACTAACAACTTTTTCTTCAAATGACATGTATAACAGGTCATTCCACCGGTGGGACTCCCCGGGCTTGAGTGGAGAGTTGTTGGAGGATAGTAGCATTTTTGGTGATTGTTGAGGCGTACACTTGACATAGTTGTGGTATACTTTTGGAAGTAAAATACCAACACCCATTTATAATCTAGATTTAGTGGGTCTAGATTAGTAGGTTGTTGAGTTTTATTTTACTTGAATTCTTTGTAATGTAAGAGCCATACAAATAATGTCCCTTTTTGGGTGATTATTTTATCTTAGTCTTGTTTATTCTGCATTTAAGACAAGTTTAAATTAACCCCCATTTTTAGGGTGTTACAGTCTAGTATCTAGTAGTCCACATGATTGACATACTCAATAATATACAAACTCTCTAAATCCTCGTGCATAAGGATTGGACAAAATGTACATTTAGACACGTATTCAAATAGTTAGAACATACAAAAGCTCCAAACACATAGGTACTCTACATTCCTCATCATTTCTATTTGTTTCTCATACAACTCAAGTTCTCATATTAAACCCTAATAGCATATTTAATCATCTTCAAAAAAAGGAAGTTCTCTTATATATTAAAACATAAGAATATGCCATCCATTTTCATATTTAGGATCTATAAGTCATTTTTAGGTATAAATAGAATTTATGGGTAAAAACCCATATTTAGGTCAAAACAAAATAGCAAGCATAATCCATACCATAAAAGATGAAAATCTACATAAATAAGGCTTATTAAATGGTAGTGGACTCACCTGTTAGGTTTGTAAAGTGAAAACCTATAAGTGATAAAACCCTAGAAATGTAGATGATAACTTGGAGCCTTGAACAATCTTTGAAGTCTTTACCAACTGTAGCATTTTGTTCAATGGTGAATATGCATTGAACAATCACTTCAAACTGAACATAGGTGAACATGAACATGGGTGACTACCATTATTTTTAAGTGTTTGTTCAGTACACATTCACCATTGTTCATGAACATGGGTGACTAATATATCAAAATAAATGTTCACCCGTGTTTTGAAGTGTTTGTTCAATGCACATTCACCATTGTTCATTAACAAACACTTCAAACTGTACAAAAGTGAATAAATAGTGAACAAATCCGAGTAAGTGACCATGTATCTAAACATGGGTGAATGTGTAGCGAACAATCTTAGGAATATGACACATGAATGATCAAGGACTTTAGTCAAATCCATTTTGTGTCATATGTCATCATGTATCTAAACAGGGATCTATGAACAATGTAAATAAAGTCAATAATTATGAACCGGAATAAATTTTCTAAGTATCAAATAAAAAAATGATCAAAATGTGAAATCCTTTTATGTTGTTAATTCCCAAAATTTGATGTTGAAATGTGAAAATGTGTCAAAAAATATGAGTTAAAATAACAACAAAGACCCTCTGGTGTAAGTGAACATGTTTATGAGTTAGGGATGAAAATATTGTATGTGAAGTATATGAACATGGGTGAACATTTATATATATATATATATAGGGTGTGGTTTAAATGCAACCAATTTACATGGTGCAACCCCATGCAACCTTTCTATCCACCACATATTTTATGTAATTAAAAAAAAGGTAAAAGTAAAATGTGTGGTGGATAAAGGGGTTGCAACATGCAAAAGGTTGCATAATAACCCACCCCTATAAAGTGATTTTCTCCTCACATACATCAACATCAAAACCTATTTTTGCATTCTCAATGCATGAATTAAACTAATTATGACATTAAAGGGGGTGCAACTAGCATTGCTCATATATTATATATATATGTATGTATATGTATATGTGTATATATATATGTATGTATATATATATATATATGTATACACCAGTTATTTATGTATGTATATGTATACACTAGTTATTTACCTATATATGTATACTCCAGTTATTTACCTATGTGATACATCGAGTTACAAGATTATTTTTATGACATTCAACTAATTAGGTTTAAATTTTCATTTACAATAATAACTTTTAAATAATAAATATTTTACGTTAAATGGATATCATAATTTTTTTGAATATATATATGTGTGTGTGTGTGTGTGGTAGATATATGTAAGTAAATATGTAGATATATGTATGTAGAGGGAGGATCAAACAAGAACGGTAGCTATTTAAAAAACACGAGAACGGCAAATCACATTCAAAATCTCATGTGATTCCCATGAATTCCCCACAACCTGAAGTAGCGGCAAAAATCGGCCATGTGCCGAGATTTTGCAGGACTTTCCCGCTAATGTAAAATCACATATGATTTTGCACGTGAGTTGCCGTTCTCACGTTGTTTTAAATAGGTATCGTTCATGTTTGAACCCGACTCTATATATGTAAGTATCTATATGAAAGTTTGTGATGGATATATGTATGTATGTGGATATATGTATGTAGTATGAATATATTATGTATATAGTGGATGTATATGGTCAGGAGTGGCATGGTGGTGGAGTGTGGATACGTCTTCCTATAACAGCGCTCTTGAAGACATATTCAAGTTGGTGAATGGTATAAAGACGACTAAAACTATAAAATTGGCGCTCGATTGCACTGTCAACTACGTTTTTTGTAGGGGTGTTCACGGGTTGGGTTGATCGGATTAAAGGCATTTCAACAACCCAACCCAATGTTAGTGGTTTGATAATTTTCAACCCAATCCAACCCAACCCGTTCGAGTTGGTCGGTTTGTGTTTAAACAAAGTACAAAACAATATTGAAAACTTAAAAGTAAGAAAAACTTTCTTTGAAATACGATCCATCATTCAAAAGAATATACAAGTTCATCAAATATTTAGGTATTACATAAAATTTCCAATAATGTCCTCTTATGAGTTCCATTGCTCGTTATTGTTGAATTGTTTTTAGTAACTTATGCATATTAAAGAGAAATATAAATAATTTTAGAGAAGTCGCTAAAACATTTATCGAGTTATCGAGTTGGTCGGGTTACTTTGAGCCTAACCCAATATCAACCTAATAGATTCGAGTTGTCCTAATTTTGTATCGTTTATATGTCGGGTTAGGTCGGGTTGATTGTTTTTCGGCTTTTTTGGGTTGGGTTGATCAGGTTGGTCGGTTTTTTGAGCACCCCTAGCTTTTTAGGTTCTATATATGGGATTAGATTAGTATTTGATGTAAATAAACCTGCAAAGACTATATATTTGATTCGATAACCTTAATATCTTCAGTTTGGTTATCGAACCTGATGGGGAAAGGTGGGATTGATTGGGGAGATTGGCTTAAAAATTCTTTGAATGCCCTCCCTTAGGTGGTAGCGGGTGTTAGTGTTCCTGTTTTGTTTTTTTCCTTTCTTCTTTCGGGTTGTGTTATACTATCCGACTAACTTCTTGCTACTCTGTACTTTTTCTTGTTTAATATAACTAGTTGAGTACCCACGCAATGCGGCGGAATGTTAAAGTTCTATCAATGATATACAAAAAAGAATGTCATAAAGTTTCAAAGGGAATAAGGGATACCAAGATTCTTAAATGCACCATGAGTAGAATTTGCATCAACGCTCTCAAATGCAATATGCTTCGTACCAGAAAACTAACATTTCCAAAAGCAATTGTCTTTACATAAGGTGAAATAAAAAAACAACTCAAATGACAAGCTTCAATGTGAAACTTGAAACTTCCAAAGTCACCAGCCTATTGCAATTGAACTCCTTTGTTCCGTTTCTGAACCAACGTTAACTTAAGAGGTCTTTCTCTTCTAGCAGGCTATCTGGTTCTTCTTGCAAACTATCTCGTTGTGTACCCGTACAATGCAGCGGGATGTAAAATTTGCTAAAGTGCAAGAAAAGTTGCATGGTATTTCTTAAGGCAACGTCATTGAAAGTTGGCAATGGGATTTGGTAGTTAAAAAACCTACAATCAACATTTTACATCCCTGACGTTGGATAGATATTGAGTGTTGATGGGAATGTTTAGACGGAGAATAGAGTTTTACCTACCATTGATGTTTTACCTTCCATTAAGGTTGCAAGAATTATGTTGGTGATGAAAAACTAATTGAAGTTAGATAATCAATCTAGGAATTAGTTATCATTTCTTCTTCAAATAATCTATTTGAAGGTAATCAAATCGCTTGCGTAGAAGTAGGTAATGTTAGATCATAGATTTATTGGATTCAAGATCATCCAATCTGAAGTTTACAATTTGAAGCTAACGTTGAAAAGTTGCTCTCCATATAAGTCTAATGTCGTTTGTAATAAAAGTCAAAGTATTGTTTTTAGTATTTTATTATTAAATAGATATTTAGATATTTGTTAGATATTAGTTTAAGTTATTTTATTAGTTAGATATTTAGTTTAAGTTTTAGATATTATGTTTGAGATATATAACATTTTCACGAACACCTCTTGTTTTTCTCCAATGCCACGTTCACCACTTGCATTATGTCGGCTAACATTTCGGTTTGCTGATTTACCACTTCCATAACCGAATTTGAAGAGGCCAAATTAACCCTTGGTACGTGCTCGGGTCCTCCTCCCAAGTAGGTTCAGTTAAGGTGGAATCACAGTTTCTTTAACCTTGACTGTAGTTATAGATATAGTTGCCTCATGACCATCTACCTGTTCTTAGTCTTCCACATACGAGAATGAGGATGAGAGATTATGTCGTTGCAAAATACAAAAATAAATGTACTACCACATTCATCAATTATTGCAATAATATTGAATTCAAGTATGCTCACGTATTGACATATTCATATTAGCAGTAGCTAAGTGACAATATGAACATATTATACATAAGAATTCTCGATATCATCATCACAACTTTCAATTAGTGTATTTTCCGTCGACTCAATATTCTCCTTTTCTTAGAGTTTCTACCAAATTCTCACAAATCATAACTTAACGTCTCATCTTAAGTCTAGATGTATTACCTTCATACCTAGTTCATTTAAACTAGTGTTATGATACCAATTTGTAACATCCTAAAATTTTAAACAACAAAAATAGGGCAATACTAACGTAAACAACATAAAACTTTCAATGTTATAGACAACTTAAACATAAGATGGGGAAGTTTATACATCAATTACCATCAATACAGAGGAGACATATAAATAACAACCTAATTAATATAGTTTCAAGATGACTAGATTATTATGGGTATCAACTATGTCTCTAAAAGAATCCTTCTCTCAGAAGCTTCCCAAAAGCCAACACCTTAGATGCTCCTAACGGCACTAGTGGCATCTGAAACAATCCTAGATCCGCTACTAGTGGGACTTGTAGACCATGTATACAGAGAACAAGTGTTAGGCTAGAATCCTAGTGAGATCATACACAAGTATATAATTGTGAAGACAACAATATATAAATTAATGTTACCCGTTATGCAATGGTAGCACATTACCATGAATCACAGTATTACATGATGTTCCACACCTAAACATATACACAACCTTCATCCTCCGATGATGGAGGAGACCCGTTCCCATCAAGGTGACGGGAATATGTGACTATTGTCACCTAGTGATTTATTGGGACTACACATTAAGTTCTTGGTTTTAGTGCACATACCTTATTGGCATCATCTCAAACCCTCATACACCTTTAGTGCCTACTCCAAAGAGTTACACCTCAAGGACTATTGAACTTTAGTGCCTACCCATTCCTATATGCGAATTCCACCTCAAGAACCACTATGGCTCTTTAATGTCTATGTAACACCCGGAAAATTCATATTAAATAATTGGAAATTATAAGGTCTTTTATTTTAGACTTTGATAGTTTGGTTAGACGTGTAATGCATTATCTCGTTTTACCATTGCTTGAATTTGGGAATGTTTGGTTGAAAAATCGAGGGCCGGTAGACAGCCAACGACTGTGCCAGCGACAGTGATACTAAGTCACAATCGTTTGGCACTATCGTACGGTATGTACCGTGAGGGGGTAGTCAGCGATGACTGTGCCCGCGATTGTGACACTATGTCACTATCGCAACGCACTGTCGTAAGATGTGTACCGAGAGAGGGTGTTCTTGGGTGATTGTTTTGCATGGCACTCTCGTGGTTGGGCTCAGGGGTTTTAAATGAAGTTGATCGATCTCATTTTGGCATAAGTATGATTTTAGAGCATTGTGGTCTGATTTTCCCTCTCAAGAAAGCTTCGAAAGTCTCATTTCCCCAACTTCCCTTAATCATTAATGTTTTCCACCTATAATCCCTTGACCATTTATGATGTATTAGGGTTCTTGAGCATTTATTGATCATGTCTAAACCTACTCAAGGTTCCATCTCATCTTCTCTAAGTTCATGGATATTAGGGTTTTAAGCTACAACCCTACAAAGTGAGTTCATTCTCTTTTTATAAACTTTATACATGTTAAAATATGGATTTTCACTTTTTAAACATCTCGATTTTGATTTACTTGATTTGGGTGAGTTTTCACTAAAACATAACATTGGAGATTTTAGGGTTTATGTGGATGAGTATGATTTTAAGGTTAAGAAAATTATATCTTAAACTACTTGGGGACTTGAATATGAGACACATGTTTTCCTCTAATTTCATGTTTAAATGTTTGAAATCAAAATTAGGGTTTTGAGATATTGATGTGTATTTATTGAATGAGGATTTAGGTAATTGGTTTTAAGGTATGGAAATACTATTCAAAATATTATTTTGGAACCTCTTGGAAATTAAGTGAATAATCATTTGGATCCTTGATTTTAGCACAATTGTTGGCATTTTAACTGTTGGGTATCGGTTGGCCTTTATTGGCATTGGTTTGGCATATTTGGTTGCATTTGGGCGTCATGACCCCATAACTGTTTGAATCATTATGTTCGATGTCGAAACACTAGTTTTCCACATTGAGGTACAATTAGGCATCGGATGTGGTATAAGTCTTACGTGGTAGTATACGATATTAGATGAGGATCTCAACGTAAGGACCCTATGTGGTTGAAGTTGACTTTCCGTGGGTGTACGTTTAAAGCTACCAAGTCTAACATCCCTTGTTTGTATTTTATTATGTTTTTGGTTTTACTAACATGTCAAGTGGCTTACTTTTGTGTTCCTTCACTTATGTTAGTAAGCGGGTATCCACCGTTAACCTAAGAGGAAATTGTATTCGTGTAAGGAGCTATTTAAAATTGTTTTACCGGTTTTTCCTCAATTATCTCGCATAGAGCTTTCTTATTTCTTAACACGTATGTTTGACCTCACTAGGCTTTAGCCTAACACTTTTGAAATTGTAATTCCCAGATTCAATCAAGCTATTCAAACACTCTCAATCAAGATCATGATATAACAGTGTATATATTCTAGAGAGAGTAGAGAGAGAAAGTAAATCTGAAATTATGAATTAAGCTCTTACAAAATTACAAGAATTAAACCTATTTATATGAACTAAGAAACACTCAAGTAGTCCAACTAAACTCTCAAGTAACTTGAATAAGATCCACTCAAACTCTCAAGTACTTGAACAAACTCTCAAGTACTTCAACACCTCTAATACTTATGTTGACTTTCACACTATTTGACATTCAAAGACTTCCTTTGACTATTCTATTACAACGGCTTTTTACAAGACTTTTATCATTAAATCTTGGATACAATTTAATGCACTAACATTCTCCCCCATTGTATTCAAGATTTAAAAAAAATTTGACATTTGTCTTCAGCGCTTGATTCTTTAACTTTTATCTCTGACATCTTTAAAACTTTGAAGCTTTTAACAATCTTCAGTCTTTGAAGAATCTTTGAAAAGTCTTTAATACTTTGTATCTTTGGAAAGTCAACAAGTCTTCAACACGAATCTGAATTCTTGAAAGTTTGAAACTCTTTGAAAACTTCATCTTTAAGCTTTGAGGAATCTCTGATCTTGTATCTTCATCTCTTATGATCTCTGGACCGTCTTTGGAAAAACAAACTTTCACGAATCTTCTTCGGAATCTTTTTCAGATCATCTTTATTCAGAATTTGAATCATCTTTGAATAAGTTTGAACTTTCTGAATTTCTCCACAAGTCTTTGTTTGAAATTGATCTTTGTAGACTTCTCCCCCTTTTTGATGATTGTGAGCTTCATGATCATCAAAACTTTCTCAATTTCAGCACTTTCTTTGAATCTCCCCCTTTTACAAATATTCTTCAGCTCTGATACCAATTGAAATTGTAATTCCCAGATTCAATCAAGCTATTCAAAAACTCTCAATCAAGATCATGATATAACAGTGTATATATTCTAGAGAGAGAGTAGAGAGAGAAAGTAAATCTGAAATTATGAATTAAGCTCTTACAAAATTACAAGAATTAAACCTATTTATATGAACTAAGAAACACTCAAGTAGTCCAACTAAACTCTCAAGTAACTTGAATAAGATCCACTCAAACTCTCAAGTACTTGAACAAACTCTCAAGTACTTCAACACCTCTAATACTTATGTTGACTTTCACACTATTTGACTTTCAAAGACTTCCTTTGACTATTCTATTACAAAGGCTTTTTACAAGACTTTTCTCATTAAATCTTGGATACAATTTAATGCACTAACAACTTTTTCTTCAAATGACATGTATAACAGGTCATTCCACCGGTGGGACTCCCCGGGCTTGAGTGGAGAGTTGTTGGAGGATAGTAGCATTTTTGGTGATTGTTGAGGCGTACACTTGACATAGTTGTGGTATACTTTTGGAAGTAAAATACCAACACCCATTTATAATCTAGATTTAGTGGGTCTAGATTAGTAGGTTGTTGAGTTTTATTTTACTTGAATTCTTTGTAATGTAAGAGCCATACAAATAATGTCCCTTTTTGGGTGATTATTTTATCTTAGTCTTGTTTATTCTGCATTTAAGACAAGTTTAAATTAACCCCCATTTTTAGGGTGTTACAGTCTAGTATCTAGTAGTCCACATGATTGACATACTCAATAATATACAAACTCTCTAAATCCTCGTGCATAAGGATTGGACAAAATGTACATTTAGACACGTATTCAAATAGTTAGAACATACAAAAGCTCCAAACACATAGGTACTCTACATTCCTCATCATTTCTATTTGTTTCTCATACAACTCAAGTTCTCATATTAAACCCTAATAGCATATTTAATCATCTTCAAAAAAAGGAAGTTCTCTTATATATTAAAACATAAGAATATGCCATCCATTTTCATATTTAGGATCTATAAGTCATTTTTAGGTATAAATAGAATTTATGGGTAAAAACCCATATTTAGGTCAAAACAAAATAGCAAGCATAATCCATACCATAAAAGATGAAAATCTACATAAATAAGGCTTATTAAATGGTAGTGGACTCACCTATTAGGTTTGTAAAGTGAAAACCTATAAGTGATAAAACCCTAGAAATGTAGATGATAACTTGGAGCCTTGAACAATCTTTGAAGTCTTTACCAACTGTAGCATTTTGTTCAATGGTGAATATGCATTGAACAATCACTTCAAACTGAACATAGGTGAACATGAACATGGGTGACTACCATTATTTTTAAGTGTTTGTTCAGTACACATTCACCATTGTTCATGAACATGGGTGACTAATATATCAAAATAAATGTTCACCCGTGTTTTGAAGTGTTTGTTCAATGCACATTCACCATTGTTCATTAACAAACACTTCAAACTGTACAAAAGTGAATAAATAGTGAACAAATCCGAGTAAGTGACCATGTATCTAAACATGGGTGAATGTGTAGCGAACAATCTTAGGAATATGACACATGAATGATCAAGGACTTTAGTCAAATCCATTTTGTGTCATATGTCATCATGTATCTAAACAGGGATCTATGAACAATGTAAATAAAGTCAATAATTATGAACCGGAATAAATTTTCTAAGTATCAAATAAAAAAATGATCAAAATGTGAAATCCTTTTATGTTGTTAATTCCCAAAATTTGATGTTGAAATGTGAAAATGTGTCAAAAAATATGAGTTAAAATAACAACAAAGACCCTCTGGTGTAAGTGAACATGTTTATGAGTTAGGGATGAAAATATTGTATGTGAAGTATATGAACATGGGTGAACATTTATATATATATATATATAGGGTGTGGTTTAAATGCAACCAATTTACATGGTGCAACCCCATGCAACCTTTCTATCCACCACATATTTTATGTAATTAAAAAAAAGGTAAAAGTAAAATGTGTGGTGGATAAAGGGGTTGCAACATGCAAAAGGTTGCATAATAACCCACCCCTATATATATATATATATATATATATATATATATATATATATATATATATGGGAAGACTAATTGCACCCCTATAAAGTGATTTTCTCCTCACATACATCAACATCAAAACCTATTTTTGCATTCTCAATGCATGAATTAAACTAATTATGACATTAAAGGGGGTGCAACTAGCATTGCTCATATATTATATATATATGTATGTATATGTATATGTGTATATATATATGTATGTATATATATATATATATATGTATACACCAGTTATTTATGTATGTATATGTATACACTAGTTATTTACCTATATATGTATACTCCAGTTATTTACCTATGTGATACATCGAGTTACAAGATTATTTTTATGACATTCAACTAATTAGGTTTAAATTTTCATTTACAATAATAACTTTTAAATAATAAATATTTTACGTTAAATGGATATCATAATTTTTTTGAATATATATATGTGTGTGTGTGTGTGTGGTAGATATATGTAAGTAAATATGTAGATATATGTATGTAGAGGGAGGATCAAACAAGAACGGTAGCTATTTAAAAAACACGAGAACGGCAAATCACATTCAAAATCTCATGTGATTCCCATGAATTCCCCACAACCTGAAGTAGCGGCAAAAATCGGCCATGTGCCGAGATTTTGCAGGACTTTCCCGCTAATGTAAAATCACATATGATTTTGCACGTGAGTTGCCGTTCTCACGTTGTTTTAAATAGGTATCGTTCATGTTTGAACCCGACTCTATATATGTAAGTATCTATATGAAAGTTTGTGATGGATATATGTATGTATGTGGATATATGTATGTAGTATGAATATATTATGTATATAGTGGATGTATATGGTCAGGAGTGGCATGGTGGTGGAGTGTGGATACATCTTCCTATAACAGCGCTCTTGAAGACATATTCAAGTTGGTGAATGGTATAAAGACGACTAAAACTATAAAATTGGCGCTCGATTGCACTGTCAACTACGTTTTTTGTAGGGGTGTTCACGGGTTGGGTTGATCGGATTAAAGGCATTTCAACAACCCAACCCAATGTTAGTGGTTTGATAATTTTCAACCCAATCCAACCCAACCCGTTCGAGTTGGTCGGTTTGTGTTTAAACAAAGTACAAAACAATATTGAAAACTTAAAAGTAAGAAAAACTTTCTTTGAAATACGATCCATCATTCAAAAGAATATACATGTTCATCAAATATTTAGGTATTACATAAAATTCCAATAATGTCCTCTTATGAGTTCCATTGCTCGTTATTGTTGAATTGTTTTTAGTAACTTATGCATATTAAAGAGAAATATAAATAATTTTAGAGAAGTCGCTAAAACATTTATCGAGTTATCGGGTTGGTCGGGTTACTTTGAGCCTAACCCAATATCAACCTAATAGATTCGGGTTGTCCTAATTTTGTATCGTTTATATGTTGGGTTAGGTCGGGTTGATTGTTTTTCGGCTTTTTTGGGTTGGGTTGATCAGGTTGGTCGGTTTTTTGAGCACCCCTAGCTTTTTGGGTTCTATATATGGGATTAGATTAGTATTTGATGTAAATAAACCTGCAAAGACTATATATTTGATTCGATAACCTTAATATCCTCAGTTTGGTTATCGAACCTGATGGGGAAAGGTGGGATTGATTGGGGAGATTGGCTTAAAAATTCTTTGAATGCCCTCCCTTAGGTGGTAGCGGGTGTTAGTGTTCCTGTTTTGTTTTTTTCCTTTCTTCTTTCGGGTTGTGTTATACTATCCGACTAACTTCTTGCTACTCTGTACTTTTTCTTGTTTAATATAACTAGTTGAGTACCCACGCAATGCGGCGGAATGTTAAAGTTCTATCAATGATATACAAAAAAGAATGTCATAAAGTTTCAAAGGGAATAAGGGATACCAAGATTCTTAAATGCACCATGAGTAGAATTTGCATCAACGCTCTCAAATGCAATATGCTTCGTACCAGAAAACTAACATTTCCAAAAGCAATTGTCTTTACATAAGGTGAAATAAAAAAACAACTCAAATGACAAGCTTCAATGTGAAACTTGAAACTTCCAAAGTCACCAGCCTATTGCAATTGAACTCCTTTGTTCCGTTTCTGAACCAACGTTAACTTAAGAGGTCTTTCTCTTCTAGCAGGCTATCTCGTTCTTCTTGCAAACTATCTCGTTGTGTACCCGTACAATGCAGCGGGATATAAAATTTGCTAAAGTGCAAGAAAAGTTGCATGGTATTTCTTAAGGCAACGTCATTGAAAGTTGGCAATGGGATTTGGTAGTTAAAAAACCTACAATCAACATTTTACATCCCTGACGTTGGATAGATATTGAGTGTTGATGGGAATGTTTAGACGGAGAATAGAGTTTTACCTACCATTGATGTTTTACCTTCCATTAAGGTTGCAAGAATTATGTTGGTGATGAAAAACTAATTGAAGCTAGATAATCAATCTAGGAATTAGTTATCATTTCTTCTTCAAATAATCTATTTGAAGGTAATCAAATCGCTTGCGTAGAAGTAGGTAATGTTAGATCACAGATTTATTGGATTCAAGATCATCCAATCTGAAGTTTACAATTTGAAGCTAACGTTGAAAAGTTGCTCTCCATATAAGTCTAATGTCGTTTGTAATAAAAGTCAAAGTATTGTTTTTAGTATTTTATTATTAAATAGATATTTAGATATTTGTTAGATATTAGTTTAAGTTGTTTTATTAGTTAGATATTTAGTTTAAGTTTTAGATATTATGTTTGAGATATATAAGGTTATGAGATATCGATCACCAAGAACACACAAAGAGAAAGTGAGCTTCAAATACAAAGAATCAACCTTGTAATCATCGTTTGTTATTGAATCAGGTTGGTTTATCTTCTATATGTTTGTTGTTTGATTATCTGGTAACAATCACGGACTCTCAATTGGTATCAAAGCCCATACCAGATCAAAATCAAAATCTTCAATTTGTGGTTGTTTTCGAAATCAAAGTGTTGTAAGTTGTTGTAGTTGGTAAGTTGATCAAAGTGTCAAAATTTGATGCCTTAATTCGACCTCTAGGCAGTTCAATTTGGGAGTTGCAGGGCCGTAAATCGGAGAAGAAACGATACCGGTAGAAGGTTCCATACCGGTTGACCGATATCAATACTTAGTACCGGGCAAAGTTTTATACCGGTCCATACAACAAGGATCCGGTCAATCACCTGAAGAAAAAGCAAAGTACTAGTCGACCCACTCTCAAGACATCTTACCGGTCCTTAAATATTTCCGGTCGACCCACCTCCATTTTATCGGTCCACAGTTTGGTGCTGTAATTCATTCCCGATCGAAGGTTTCAACACCAGTCGACCTACATTCTACCGGTCAAGCAACATTTTCGGTCGAAGAAAAATAACAATCTACCGGTCCAGAGTATTACCGGTCCTAGAGCCTTACCGTTCGGTCCAACAAATTTACTACATACCGGTCCATAACTTGGATACCGGTCGATCTCACCATCTTAATACCGATCCAAATTATTGTACCGGTCGAAAAGTGTTATCCCGGTCCCGGTCAAAGCACTCTCCCGGTCGAAATCTTACCGGTCCATAAACTTTGTACCGGTCGGGATCTATTCAAATAACCAGTCCAACAATTCCAGTTTACATTATACCGGTCGTCCAAAGCTATTTATTTGCTATATCGGTCGATATCTGGTTTCAAGCATTTTCCTGGTCGAACATCTCTCCGGACCTTACATCTTACCGATCAACTCTTATTTCGCGCGACTAAGTTCTCGCGCAAACCTCAACTCTGCGCGACCAACAGCTCACGCAAACCTCTTCCTCGCGTAAATCTCAGTTCGCGCCACGCAAGTCTCGCGCAAACCTCCAGTTCGCGCGACCCGCTTCTCACGCAAAACTGCAATTTTGCGCCAGTACCTGACTGTCATTTCTGAATTATCTTAATCTGTATTCATTTTATCTGTTCTAACAATTTGAATCAGGTTTTTATTTCACATTATCGAATCAGAATGTGTGTATCCCTGATTGAACAAGGATCTTTACTAGATAAATCAAATAAACGATTACCAACCTATTTGATTGATAAAACAACGATTACAAGGATGATCTTTGATCTTTGAAGCTCTCTGTGTTTTACACATTTTGTGTGTCTGTGTTGTGTGTGATCTAAAAACTGATCTGATCTTAGCTTCTCTTACACTCTAAACAACCAACTTACAAACACAACTTGCAAGAAATACAATATTAAACTAAACTAAACTAATAATATCTAGATAGTTAGATAATATATAACTAACTAAACTAAATACTTAGAAACATTAAAATACAATAAAACAAACTTTGACATTTTATTACAAACGACATTAGACTTATATTAAAAGTCGACTTTCAGGCTTTAGCCTCATATTGGATCTTCAGATTGGATGATCTTGAATCCAATAGATATGTGATCTAACAATCTCCCCCTTTGGATCAAGATCATTATTTAAAAAGATTTATCCAATAGATCTGTTTAATTCAATCTTCTTCTTTTTCAGCTCAGAAGATGCAATCTCCTTCTTAGTCTTCAGAATGTAAAAATCTTCCCCTTTTGATGTAGATAAACTCTCTTTCAGATGTTGGGAAGAAATTATCTTTAGTTGTAGCTCAAATTGTTGTAGCAAAATATCTTTAAAGAAAATTTCTTACAATTCAGCATGTCTTCAGAATACTTGCTCTAATCTTGTGTCGTTCCATATTTCTTGGTTCGGCCCTTCTCCCCCTTTTTGATGAAAAGAGTAAAAAGTTCATCAAAACTTTATGTCAAGAAATGTCTATCTTTCGGAGCCTCTGATTCGTCAATTCATAAGATATTCATCTAGATCTTGGCATATCCAGACAAATTAGTCGTGTAACACCTGTATCAACAAATGAATCAGTTAAAAATGCCTGTCAGTAACACTAAGTCCCTGTGTGTAACGAATACACATTGGAAAGGAGCTTTTTGATGTTTACTCCCCCAAGGCTTCCATTCAATCATCGAAACACCACAAAGGTAATATCTATGAACGTTATGACAAAGAAACAAATTCCTTGTGTGTTCGTGCATGTGATAGAAAGAATTAAGCACGGATGATTGCTTATAAGGCTCAATATTGTGTAAACCACTAAGACAACAGTAAGTTAAACACAGACACAATGTGCATGAGTGAAGTGTGAAGGTGGGGCAAACTTCCTTCTTTTCAATATCCAGATTTTCCAAATGAAAATCAGATAGCAAATGTGTTGGTTCCCCTTAGAAAATGTGAAACACTTTCTATTTGAGTAGAAAAATGAGTAGATAGTGAGGTTTGATCAAGAGTTGGCATGGGCTAGTTGCCTGTTTCAATAATGTTTACCAAAGAGTTGTGAAACACTAGTAATGTGGCTGCCTGACTCAGAAAAAGTTGGTGCAGAGTTGTGATATTCTTTTAACTCTGTTCTCACACGCTCTTTTTTTAAACATTTAGCTCACTCTAACCAAACTTTCTTTCTTTGTTTAACACACTCATTTCTTTTGAATTTTCACACTCAATCACTATGGATTAACTTCTTGGGTAGAAATCACGGTTAAGGTGATTCCATAGAAGTTGTGTTAATTCCTAGCACAAAGAAATCCTGTTTTTCTATGATGCATATGATGCTCAGATTGGTTTAACTATTTCAGTTAAAGCACAATGTTGATCTTGAAAACATTTAAAGTCACACTTACAATTCATTTAGTAACAATGTTTTCAAATGATTGAAAGTTATCCTTCTTTCAACCATTTATGAGATTAAGATAAAGGATTGTACCTTTATGTGCGATCTTATATCTCATGAAGATAAGCTTAAAGGTCATAAAGATATGATCTTGTAAGCATCTCTCAAAAATTCTGCAAAAGTCTTATGTCTATGTCAAAGCAAAATTTATTCACTTATATTCAAAAGACAAAAAGCAGTAAAACTATTTGTTGGGTCATCTGAAGATTTGAAGATGACCTCCTGATCTTTCATCTTATATCATCCTACTTAGAATATGTTTAAGGTTCTTTTAGCAGCTTGGTTTCTATACAAATGTTCGGTGAAGTCTAAGATCAGCCGAAGAAGACAAAGAAGGAGTACATCTCTCAAAGCGGATTGAAGATAGTCTCCTCAGCCTAAAGCCAAGCATGCCCAAGTGATCAACACCATCAGCCAGGATGGTTTCAATCACATGTCTCTCAGGAGTATGAAGGTGTCCTCACATCTTCAGGAGTCAAAGACCTCTCAGGTCTTCGGCAGCCGATGATCTCATCTCTCCTTAGAGTATGAAGGTGTTCTCACATCTTCAAGGAACAGCCGAAGATTTCTCAAGTCTTCGGTAGCCAATGATCTCTCCTTAAGACATGAAGGTGTTCTCACATCTTCAGGAGCCGAAGATCTTTCAAGTCTTCGGCAGTCTATGCTTAAGGATTTCTTTCAAACACATTGTACTTTTCTGACAAAGTATATTGTGATATCTTGCATTGACGTGGACCTCATCTTGAGATCAGATCAAGTAAGTCTTGTCTACTACACCATTTTAAGGAAAGGTCTCTACCATCCTTCTGCAGGTCAACACTTCAAGCCAAAACACCTCAAGACAAAAGGTACACCTTGTACCTTGCTGAAGACCTGTGTCCATCCTTTGCTCAACAGGTGTCCCATGCATTTAATGCATGAGACACTATAAATATGGAGGATGGTTCAACATGCAAGATCACCAGCTCTCAAGCATTCAAGCTCTCTAAGTGCACTGGCATTCTCTCTCTAAGAAGTTCTTATTGTTTTCTATGTGTTTTACAATTGTTCTTCATTTCTCTTAGTGTAAGATTGTTTGAATAGATTTCATCTATTCTCTTTCGCAACAATCAAAAGTTTTCTATGTGTAATTCTTGATTTCAAATCAATAAGAATTAAAGTAAGTGAAAAACTGTGTGTATTGTATTCAACCCCCCTTCTACAATACTTTTCTTCTTTACTATCTGCTATTTGGGACCAACACTATTAAAGTACGAGTTCTGATCAGGAATAATCAGAAGTCATATCCAAACTCCTTTGACTTGAAGAGCTCCCCCTAAAAATAATATTGACCACCTGTTAATTTCTTCACATACTCCCCCTTTGATCATGAACAGAATATTGAAGTGCAAATATCTTGCGGAAATGAAGAAATGAAGAAAAATTTACAATAAGAAACTTTAATAGGTAACTACCGATTAGGTCTTAAGATTTAGCACACCAAGATTAGAGACAAGAAAATTGAATCTATTTTCATCAAAGGGTTTGGTAAACAAATCTGCAAGCTGATAATCAGTTTTTACAAAGTAAAGTTCAATTGTTTCTTTTTCAACATGATCTTTTATGAAATGATACCTGACATCGATGTGTTTGGTCTTTGTATGCTGAACAGAATTAGCTGTTATCGCGATTGCGCTCTGTCAGGATCGAAATTCAAACAAGAATTTAATTCACACACACTTAGAAACAATGCTAAAGAAGTTGCGGAAAAACACTTTAACACTAACAATCAATGAAACAGTATATCAAACTCAAATCACAAGTTTATATTGATTCAACTTGATGATTACACACAAAACCTCAATCTGTTGAACATGCTCAACAGACGTTCTATACTTCTCTATAGAAAGGATCTAAACTAGTGTTGAGGTTAATTCTCTCTAAAACAAAAACTTATGAATTAATTAATTTTTATTATCAAATACTTCTATACTATATATACAAAACTGAATACACGATAATTATCAAAATACAATTGATCTTCAGCATCAAAACCATAATTATCTTCACTCTTATCTCCAGCTTGTCTTTATCTCCAAATCATCTTTATCTTTAGAAGCAACACTAATTATCTTCAGAAGTATTAACCATCTTCAGCAGTATTAATCTTCAGCAGTACTAACTAATAGCAGTACTAACTCTCCAAGCAGTACTAACTATTCAAGTAGCAGCACTAACTCTTCAAGCAGTATTAATTCTACTAGCAGTAGTAATCTTGATAGTCTGGCAGTAGTAATTACTTAGCAACATTAATCAACAGTATAAACCATACTTAGCATATTCAGACCCAACAATATCCCCCTAACTTAACTTTTCAGAAAGAGAAGTTAAGTTCTTCATGATATGGTCTTCATGATGCTTTCAACACTTCAGTTCAGTTTCCCAAATTTGGATCCAGTCCCAGACTTTGATTAATGATTCTTCTGACTACTATTCTAGCTATTTCCGAATCCTTTGAACATATCAACTTAGCATTCAACATTGCTTGAATTTTAGCCTTGCTGTGATCATAGATCTTATCCACCAGGTAGTACTCATGATAGGCTCTGTCTACAGTGATGACATAGACTCCACATCTTTCAAATAACATCCAATTTTCTATTCTTTGGAATTTATTCTTCAGATGCAAATCTCTGATCACATGTTGAACTTTGTTGGGATCAAACATCATGCATAAGTACTCCAAGGCTAATCTGATTAAGCTCCTTTCTTCTCCTGTCAAAACCATTTCATACAGGCTCATTCCAACTTTGAACATTTCTTCTAAATCAGATCTGGAACAACTTCTGATGATTTTTCCCCAAGTAGAGTAAACCTCATACTGATCTCCCATCCTTTTAATCCTGAAATATTTCTTCCTTTGATCTTCCAGGATGTCCCAAAAGATAATCTCAGGGGCTTGGATAGAAATTGGATCAGCTTGTACAAGATCTTTATCTGTCACAGTCATATACAAGTCAAACTGCTCATTTGATTGCTGATTGGACTGCTCTGGTTCTGCTGAAGGTGTAACATTATGTTCTTCTTCTGTATCTGCTCTTTCTTCTTCAATTCTTGTCCGTTTTGCCTTTGGCTTGGTGGCAATGGATTTCTTTATTTTGACGACTCCAATTTGCTGAGCCAAAGTCTCTTCTTTCTTTTCTTCTTTCTTTTCCTTGATAAGAGTGCCTTCTTCACTTTCAGGGAAGGGTTGTTGTATGTTGAGATCAAGCCTCTCTTTTATCCTCCTTTCAGCTTCTTCCCTTTGAGTGGAGTCCCCTTTCAGATTTGACATCTCCTTTGTATACAACTCCTCTATCCTACCATAGGCCATGTTAGTAAACATTCCTTCAGGAACTCCAAGAGCTCCTTTCAGAAAGTTTATCATTTTCCTCCTTTCTTGATTAGCCAGGAAGGTCTTTGAGGGTTGTATTTGTCTTTGCTTTAATGCCAGCATTTGCCTTGAAGCCTTCTTTGTAACTATCTTGGCAGCAGCTGCATCCTTCAAACTCTTTTGATATTCTTCATTGAGCTTTTTAGCCATATCCAGTGCATGCTCTCTGTCTTTGGCAGAGTGTATTTCTTCTTCCTTTGCCAACTCTGCTTGAAGTTGTTTGGCCACTTCTTCATCTAAGTCTATCTGATTCTTTTTCTTTAAAGGTTGATCAGATTCAACCATCTTCTCCTTTCCCTTCCTCTTTGCATCCTCCATACTGACCTTTTTTTCTTTCTTTTCTAAACCTCCTTCTTTGATTATTACTCCCTTAGCCTTTTGAGTGGCTTTGGGAGTGTCATTCTTAGCTTTGACCAAGGTTTCTGCAATCTCCATTTCCTCTCTGGACAATGATGTTTCTGCTGCTGGTTCTGTTTCTACTTCTTTCTCAGTTACTGCTGCTGATTCAGTTTCTGCTTCTTTGCTATTTTCTGTTTCCTTATTCAGCTCCCCCTCAAACTGATCTTCAATACCAGTAGGACTGAGGTTCTCCCTTTCATCTTGTTTCTCCCCCTTGTTGAAAGCATCTCCCCTCTTCTTCAAGACATAATGCTTTCTTTTCTTTTTCTGTACCAACTTCATCACCATCTTCTTCAATTTGGTAATCTGCACTTGTTGTGACAGAATTACCAATTTCATCTCCCCTATATCTGAGCCTTCTTTGATGACATCCAGATTAATGTTTCTCATAGTATCAATCAATTCCTGGTAGTTATATCTGTCCTCACCTCCTTTGGGTGTGTTTACCACCCATGAAGGATCCTTGGATCTTTTAGTAGTAGAGGTCTTCTGCCTAGCAGAAGCACCATCTACCCCCTTGGTTTCTTGGCACCTGGGACCTTTGGATGATTTCTCACCCAAAGTTGCCATGGGGAAGGTCTTAGATATGTTCACATTGTACTACCCTGCACTTTGTGCAAAGTCAGTAGTGTGAGCCTTACAGCCCATATGCTCTTCCTTCTCCTTATTGAGCACCTTCTTGGGGTTGGGAGACACCTCTGTGGTTTCCCTTTGGATATTCTCTAATGGAGAATTCTCCATTAGAGGGCTTGAAGGCTGTGGGGGTGAAGGTACAAGAAGGGAAGGAACCTTCTTAACCTTTTTCCTTATATAAGTGTGAGTGATGGGTGACGTTGGCTTTTGAAGAAGGGACTGAGGGATGTTAATAGAAATGAGTGGTGTGGGTAGGTCATCAGTTTGGTTGTCATAGGAGGGCTTTGACACTGATGCCTCACCATGGGAAGAAGACACGCCCATCATTGTAGAGAACAAAGGTATGTCAATACCTGAGAAGTCCTTACTAGGCCTATTCATATTAGAAAACACCTTCCCTTTCGGGACCTTTGGTACATATACCTCATTAAAATGAGGTAAATCCGTCAATTCTTTATTCAGTAAAGCTTGCACAAACCTGGGATACATATAAAAAGATTTTGTTTTGGTATCCAGATTTGACAGTAAGTCATTTAAAATCATTTGTGAAAAATTGAACTTCCTAGAGGTTGCTACGCAGACCATAACATAAGCAATGGTACTGCTGAACTCACTCCAGCCAGTTATTTTCCTTGAAATACAGTGCTGAAGGGTATGAACAAAGAATCTCCACTGTGGTGAGAATCTGTTCTTGAAAAATTTGAAGACATCAGTGGGACCTTCATACCCCATATTACTAAGAGCTTGGAAGAGATCTTCCTTGGGTAAAGATGTTATACCGGAGGCATCATCTAGTTATAGATGAATGCGAATACCCCCTTCTGTGATTGTTAGGGGTTTATCACACACCCTTGTTTGGATGACCTGATTGCCATCTTCAGTATGAATAACATCATTGGCCCAAAACTGCTTTTGGTGTTCCACACAGATTGTGGGATTGACAGTTAATGCGTGGGCTATGTGTGAGGATCTTAGGAAATCCACAATCTGATGAAATCCCTCTGCTTGCTGTGGTTTGAGTAGCATTGCCAATTCATTGTGTTCATCGACAAACATCAATTCAACCATCTTCTTGAGCGATTGGTCGAAGCTAGGGTTATGCACTGGTAAGAGAGAATTCAAGAGAACAAGAGAGAGAGAGTATACTAGTAGGAAATGCAATGAGACGTTTGTAATTTTGGCGGTCACACGGGGTATTTATAGGTGAAGGGAGTACGTTAGAAGCAGTACTAATTACCTTAGAAGTATTAACGAACTTGCAGTATTAACTCATAACAGCAGTAGTAACACATACTGGCAGTACTAACACAGACTAGCAGTACTAACACAGACTAGCAGTATTAACACATACTAGCAGTATTAACATGTACCAGCAGTAGTAACAATGATTAGCAGTATAAATAAGGCAAGCAGTAGTAACTTTGCACTGGCAGTATAAACCACCTAGCAGTAGTAACCATACTTAACCATTTTTGAACTATTATTATGAGTAATACAGTGAGTCGTATTAACTGAACGAGAAGTACCAAGTATCCAATCCAAACAATCTGAAACACTTAAACACACAGGGTTAATAGCACCAATTTAATGAAAGTAACTAAGGAGGAATCTATATAGGTACATAAAGAGAATGAGAATATACTTATTCATTGTTCATCATGCACACACTTGTGACCAAGAATGTGAATCTACCCACATCAAAAGCTTTTGTGAATAGATCAGCAAACTGGTTACTTGTGTGTACTTTCTGAACCTGAATTAGCTTCTTCTCATTACAATCTCTGATAAAATGTTACCTTATTTCTATATGCTTTGTTTTTGAATGCTTGACAGGATTATTAACAATGCTAATAGCACTGCTGTTGTCTATGAAAATAGGAGTGTGAAGAAAAGTCATACCATAGTCCATCATTTGATTCTGAATCGATAGCACTTGCTTGCAGCAGTTATGTATTATGCTTCTGTTGTTGAAGTGGACACTGTGGTTTGCTTCTTACACTGCCATGATACTAGTCTTGCACCCAAAAACTGACATCCTCCAGTTGTAGAATTTCTATCCAAGTTAGCTCCACCCAAATCACTATCTGAATATGCAAGTAGGTCAAATGGTGAGTCATGAGGATACCAAAGTCCTAATCTGGGTTGACCTTTGAGATATCTGAATATCCTCTTGACTGCTTGAAAATGTGATTGCTTTGGCCTAACTTGAAATCTTGCACATACACAAACAGGGAACATGATATCTGGTCTAGAAGATGTGAGATACATGAGAGAGCCAATCATGGATCTGTAATAATGAACATCCACATCCTCCCCCTCAAGATCTGCAGTAATCTGTTTGTGTGTCTCCATGGGTGTGCTTGCAGGCTTGGAATCTGAGAACCCAAACTTGGTTAAAATGTCCTGCATATACTTGGTTTGGCTTATGAAGATTCCATCTTGTTTCTGCTTAACCTGTAGCCCAAGGAATAAAGTAAGTTCACCCATAGAACTCATCTTGCATCTCTTATGCATTAACTCTTCAAAATCTCTGCACAATTGATCTTTTGTGGATCCAAAGATGATGTCATCCACATAGATTTGCACTAACAGGATGTCCTTCTTCTTCCTTTGAATGAACAAAGTCTTGTCAATGATTCCTCTCTCAAAACCATTTTCCAAGAGATAGGTAGACAAAGTGTCATACCAAGCTCTTGGTGCTTGATGTAGTCTATACAGTGCTTTCTTCAATTTGTATACTCTGTCAGGGTACTTGGAATTTTCAAACCCTGGGGGCTGACAGACATATACTTCTTCTTCAATTTTGCCATATAGAAAAGCACTTTTCACATCCATTTGGTAGACTTTGAACTTCATGAAAGAAGCATAGGCTAAAAATAGCCTAATTGCCTCAATCCTAGCCACTGGTGCAAAAAACCTCTTCATAATCAATTCCTTCTTCTTGAGTGTACCCCTGTGCCACCAATATAGCCTTGTTCTTGATCACTATCCCTCTCTCATCCTTCTTGTTTCTGAAAATCCATTTTGTCCCTATAGCTCTGTGTCCTTTAGGCAGTTCTACCAAATCCCATACATTTTGCAGTACAAACTGCAACAACTCCTCTTGCATTGCTTCTATCCAGCTTGGATCTTTCATTGCATCATGTGCCTTTTTGGGCTCAACCTGAGATAGAAAGCAAGATAGTAAGCCTGATTGTATGTCTTTTAATCCTCCCAACTTACTTTGATTCCTTGTGATGATTGGAGAATTGATGTCACCAATCACCAACTGAGGAGGATGATCTTTATGCACTTTTGTTTAATGAAAAGCCTCTTCATTAATGTTTGCATCCAGATTATAGTCATTCTTTTCAGGAGAGCTGCCACCGAACACTGAGGAGTTCTCATCATCACTGTCATCTTCTGCCAATGCAAGCATCTCAGGTTCTAGCTGTTCTGAAGTCAAAAGTTGATCCTCCTTTTCACCTCTCTGCTCTTCATTCTGAGCAGTTTCAGTATCCTTTGAATCTGAAGCATCTTTCTTCTCTTGAACACAGAGTTCAGTAGAATCTGCTGTAGGAATTGGGAATAGCACAAACTCTTGTCTTTTGACTTGTACTGATTTTGTCCCTGTTCCTTCATTATTCTCATAACTGAAACCCAAAGAATTAGTTAGTGAATCAATGTCAAAAAGCCAATCAGGGCATGTACGAAGTTTATTTGGTGTGCTCTCATTGCATTTGACATTGTCACTTTCCTCAATTATTCTAGAAGAGGTATTAAATACTCTGTAAGCCTTACTATCGGATGAGTAACCAACCAGAAATCCATCATCTGCTTTGCTATCAAACTTGCCTAAGTGAGTTTTGGTATTAAGAATTGTACAAGGACACCCAAATGGTTTGAAAAATCCAATAAAAGGTTTCTTCTTGTTAAAAAGTTCATATGGTGTCTTGCCATGAGATTTAACTATTAGAACCCTATTTTGAACATAACAAGCAGTATTAACTGCTTCTGCCCAAAATGTAACTACCAGTTTTGAATCTGCCAACAGGGATCTTGCAGCTTCAATCAGTGTCCTATTTTTCCTCTCAACAACTCCATTCTGTTGAGGGGTCCTAGGAGCACTGTATTGTCTCTCAATACCTTTTTCCTCACATAAGCTGTTTAGATCATGGTTTTTAAATTCAGTTCCATTATCAGATCTGATGATTTTAACTCTTTGATTTGTTTGGTTTTCAACTCTGAGAATAAAGGATTTGATCAGTCCATTTGTCTCATCCTTTGTCCTCAGAAAATAGACCCAAGTGAATCTAGAGAAATCATCAACAATAACTAAGCAGTAAGATTTCTTTCCAATACTCATCACATTTGTAGGGCCAAACAGATCAATATGCAGTAAGATAAGAGGTGAAGAGATTGTATTTATCTATTTGGGCTTATGAGAAGTTTTGTGCTGTTTGCCTTTAAGACATGCAACACAATGATCATCACATGAAAATACTTTTTGTGGTAAACCTCTTACAAGGTTGTTTTTCACAAGATTATTCATTATTTTAAAGTTCATGTGACACATCCTTCTGTGCCATAAAGATGATTCATTAACAGAAGCTTTTGAAAATAGACAATTAAATGGTGAATCATTAGATACATTCTCTAAATCCAAGCAATAAACATTGTCCTTTCTTGGTGTTCTCAGTAGTATCATACTTTCATCAACTACCTTGAACCCTTTAGCAAGGATAATACATTCAGTATCAGTAAACAATATACTATGTTTCTTGTCACAAACCTGTGATACACTTAACAGGTTGTATCTCAATTGCTCAACATAGTAGACATCCTCAAAGGTCATCTTACCCTTTGACACATTACCTTTTCCACTAATCTTTCCTCCAGATGGATTATCACCAAATTCAACATGTCCTCCATCAATTCTTCTGAAGTTTTGTAGGCAGGACTTGTTGCCTGTCATGTGCCTAGAGCAACCATTATCAATATGCCAAATGCTCTTCCCTTTTTGCTGTTGGTTGCCCTGCACATAAAGTGGAACAATTAGTTTTTAGTAGGAACCCAAGCGAAAGTGGTCTTGGGTTTCCCATTCTCATCAACATATTCACAATCAGTTTTGATGAGCTTTTCAGACTAGGGAATCTTATGGCTTGAATACTTTGTCACAATAATGGGTTTGTTACTGGAAGCAGTACTAAATTGATTGGTAGTACTAACTTTGTTAGCAGTACTAACATCATTAGTAGTAGTAATTGGATTAGCAGTACTAACATTGTTAGCAGCAGTATTGCTTGCAGCAGCATTATTTCTGTCAGCGGTACTATTTGAAGTAGCAGTACTAACAGATTTCCTTACTATTGGAACCCAAACCTGAACAAAATTGTTTGCTTTATTTTTCTTTAAGTTACTCCTTGACTTATTTGGAGTATTTTTCTTTGATTTTGCAAACTTGTTTTGAGCATGAGCTTTTAAAGATGCTCTTTTTACATTTTCAGCCATATGATTTCTTCTTTGATTCCTATAACCAATAGGATTTTGTATATGTCTTTGAAAGTTTATCCTTTGGTTCATAGGATTGAAATAAAAGCATTTGGCAATATAGTTAAGCTTTCGAAAAATAAAACAAGGTTTTGGTCTATTGATTTTACTCAGATCAACCCCTTGTTTTTGTGCCCACTGATTATTCCAGTTTCTTTGATTACCCCTTGTTTTATCATGTTTTTGGGGCTGATGCTGTTTACATGTACAGGGATTCACAACTGTGGTCTGCATATAGTGGACTCCCTGTACCTTTCCCTTTTCTCTCTTTGAGCTTTCCACCTTTTCACTCTTTGAGCTATCCACCTTTTCACTCTTGATGAATGGTTTACCTCCCCCTTCATTGGTAAGAATATGATTTTCTACAGGAATCTCTTCTGCATTCTTATTCTCAGAATTCTCTTTCTCATTCTCTTCTTCAACCACCAAACTATCTATACGATCTACTTTTGTTGCTCCTATAGGTAAGTCCTTCTTATTTTGCTTTTCTAAGAGATCTGAAGAGGGAGGGATATAATTATTGTTATAAGGTAGAGGTGTTGCATTGTAACCTATACCACTCTTAATCTTATCATGAACTTGAGCTTTAAGCAAAGAGTCCATTGCTTTGGAAGCATAAGAACACTTCTCAATGTCAAGCTTAGCTTTCTCATACTCACTCTAATTGATCTTTCTCCCACTTCCAATAATTTATGTCATAGTAATGCTAAAGTTCATTGGCCTTGTAAGCCTTGATTTGATCTTCAAACTTCTCCACAATCACTTTATACTCTCTTATATCTCTCTCTAACCTTTTAAGGTCATCACACATGCTTTGGTTATGATCCCTATACTTTTGAACAGTTTGAAGACACTCTTTAGTGCACAGTTTAGTTTTTACCTCTGTTAGAATATCTGTGCTTCAAGATTCTGAGACTTCTGCCATCAGGGCTTGATTCTGAACAGCTTCTTCTGCTTGATCACTCCAATCAAATCTCATTCCGTCTTGAGAAACAAGAGCTTGAGTGGAGTTTCTGTTGTTTTGGAAGCTTGAGGAATGTGCTTGCTGGTGGTTGCTGCCATATTGTTGAGGAGTTCCTCCTCTGCATTCTTTTGCAAAGTGTCCCATCTTGGGACACTTGTAGCACTCCACCTTTGACTTGTCAAACCCAACACCATCTTCTCTCCACTGAGAAAAGTTGTTCCTTCCAGTCCTTTGTATGAATCTCTTTACTCTCATAGTTAGCATGGCCATCTGCCACTTTATATCCATCTCCTCAAGGTCATCTGTATTAATTTGTTCAAGATCATCATTAATTAAACCAGAATTAGCATGACTAGCAAGAAAAGCTTCTAATACGTAGTCATTAGATACATCCTGCTTAGATACATAAGCAGTACTAACTGATTCTGTATTAGCAGCAGAAACAGTAGAAGAAGAAGATGATAAAAGGGCAACATTATGAGTGTATCCAAATGGTCTTTTCTTGGCTTCAACTACAGCCTCAAACACCGTTAAGTCATTATAAAGATCGTCTAGTTCTTTGTCCTCCAGCTTGTCATCCTGTCTGAAGGAGACAGTATACATGGTCCATTCATCTCCAAGGGACCTTAAGAACTTTCTGTTTACATCATCTTGATCAATCTGCACTCCAACAGTAGCTAGTTCACCAATCAGCTTGTTAAACCTGTCAAAAGTTTGAGTCATGGACTCATTCTTAGTTGACATGAAGTTTTCATATTGTTGATTCAGTATTGCCTTCTGATTTCTCTTGGTATTTTTGGTACCAGAGAATCTCTTCTCTAGAGCATTCCAAAGCATCTGTGCATCAGTGCAGTTGCAGAATTAGTGTGGATACTCATTAGGAATAGCCAAGAGCAGTGTGCTCTAGGCTTTCATCTCTGTCTGCCTTATCTTCCTCTCTCCATCTGTCTTTTGTGGGATTCTTTTTCCATCTGCTCCAATCTTTCCTTCATTAGATGGGCCATTCTCAATGATGTCCTACATAGAGTAATATGTGAGAATGATGTATTGCCTGATCCTAATCTTCCACATGTCAAACTCATTAGATCTGAGCATTGGAACCTTTGAGACCAAAACACTATCACTTGTACTGTCCATGATGATTGTTGTTTTTCTGAGTTTAACAATGCTCTGATACCACTTGTCAGGATCGAAATTCAAACAAGAATTTAATTCACACACACTCAGAAACAATGCTAAAAAAGTTGCGGAAAAACACTTTAACACTAACAATCAATGAAACAGTATATCAAACTCAAATCACAAGTTTATATTGATTCAACTTGATGATTACACACAAAACCTCAATCTGTTGAACAGGCTCAACAGACGTTCTATACTTCTCTATAGAAAGGATCTAAACTAGTCTTGAGGTTAATTCTCTCTAAAACAAAAACTTATGAATTAATTAATTTTTATTATCAAATACTTCTATACTATATATACAAAACTGAATACACGATAATTATCAAAATACAATTGATCTTCAGCATCAATACCATAATTATCTTCAGTCTTATCTCCAGCTTGTCTTTATCTCCAAATCATCTTTATCTTTAGAAGCAGCACTAATTATCTTCAGAAGTATTAACCATCTTCAGCAGTATTAATCTTCAGCAGTACTAACTACTAGCAGTACTAACTCTCCAAGCAGTACTAACTATTCAAGTAGCAGCACTAACTCTTCAAGCAATATTAATTCTACTAGCAGTAGTAATCTTGATAGTCTGGCA
Organism: Arctium minus; assembly: GCA_954870635.1. Lineage (NCBI taxonomy): Eukaryota > Viridiplantae > Streptophyta > Magnoliopsida > Asterales > Asteraceae > Arctium > Arctium minus. The sequence continues at coordinate 34,163,570 of OX941080.1, read as the reverse complement.
GTAGTAATTACTTAGCAACATTAATCAGCAGTATAAACCATACTTAGCATATTCAGACCCAACACGCTCTTGGGATTTTGTTGAAGTGGAAAACGTAGTCGCGCAATTGTGTTCTCATCCATAAGACCTGAGAACAGCAGCTAGCAGCAGCTACATATTCTGCTTCGGCCGTTGAAGTGGAAACACAAAGTTGCTTCTTCGATGCCCAACTTACGAGTTTATCACCGAGGAACTGTACATGTCCGGACGTGCTCTTCCTGTCTAACATACAACCAGCATGATCTGCATCTGTATATGTTGTTAGTTCAAAGCTAGTATCTTTTGGATACCACAGACCAAGATCTGCAGTCCCCTTCGGATACCTAAATATGCGCTTAACTGCAGACATATGGATTTCTTTTGGATTAGCCTGATATCTTGCACATAAGAATGTAGAGAACATTATATCTGGCCTACTTGAAGTAAGATACATTAAATAACCTATCATCCCTCTGTAAGTCCTAACATCAACAGCCTTTCCAGAAGAATCGGTGCCAATCTTAGTACCTGGTGCCATTGGGGTACCAATCGGTTTTGAATTTTTCATTTTGAACTTCCGAAGAATTTCAAGAATGTATTTTGATTGATTGATAAAAATACCCGATGAAAATTGTTTGGCTTGTAATCCGAGAAAGAAATTCATCTCTCCCATCATATTCATCTGAAATCTTGACACCATAAGGTTTGAAAAATTCTTACAGTACTTAGGATTTGTAGAGCCAAAAATAATATCATCCACATAGATTTGAATTAAAATGATATCGACTTTTTCCTTTTTGATAAATAAAGTGGTATCTAATGTACCTTATGTAAAACCAGACTTGACTAGAAATTGTGATAGGACATCATATCAGGCGCGAGGAGCTTGTTTCAGTCCGTAGAGTGCTTTGTCGAGAATGTAGACATGATTCGGTTTCTCTTGATTGACAAAACCTTCTGGCTGAGAGACATAGACTTCTTCCTTTAGAATTCCATTCAGAAAGTTCTTGTGGGCTGCGTAGTTCTTGTGAAGTTCTTGTGGGCTGCGTAGGCTAGAAACATTCGAATTGCCTCTAAACGAGCCACAGGAGCATAAGTTTCGTCGTAGTCTATTCCTTCCTCTTGTCTGTATCCTTTGGCTACAAGTCTTGCCTTGTTTCTAATAACGGTACCATCTTCGTCTTTCTTGATCTTGAAAACCCATTTCGTACCTATAATGGTTTTACCTTGAGGTTTTGGTACGAGTCTCCAGACTTGAAGTGCGACAAACTGATTCAGCTCTTATTGCATTTAAATCACCCATTCTAGATCAGCAAGTGCCTCTGATACGCGAAGTGGCTTGAACTTGCTCAGAAAGGAGTCATGCATGCACATATTCATTGACGCTGACCTAGTTTGCACCGGTTTTGTTGGATCACCAATGACCTGGCTTATCGGGTGCTATTTGGTCCATTTATGTTTATGAGGCAGTGGATTATATAAATATATATCAATATTATCATCTATAAATCCGCTTGTACCTTCTTCAGTTTGTTCTGGAGGAATTATGATTGCAGTTGAAGTAATAGGTGCAGAAGGCTCAGCAGGTACATCTTGGTCCGGCTGTAGATTAGTCTGTACAGAACATCCTACTGTTTCAGCTACTTCTGTCTCTTCATCATTTGTCACAGATTCAACTGTTGGATTCGGCATTTGAACTTGAATTTCATGCTGAATTGGGGCATTGGATTCAGTAGAGATATCTGAACTGGTTGGATGAGTAATCGTGAGTCTTTCATCCTGTCAACCACAACATATTTCTTTACATTAGATCCAAGAAATTCATCATAAAAAAATTCAAATAATAAATCTAAATCAGATATATGATTAGTTGACGTTGATGCTTCATCTGATTTGTTCTGTTGAGACGCAGGTTCTGGACTGATTTGCCCAGAAGCTAGTACTCCGGTTATCACGGATTCTGAACTGTGTTGTTCGGAAGCCATCTCTTCATCAAACGTAACGTTGACGCTTTCGATAACCGTCTTTGACTTCTTTAGATATACACGGTATGCAGTTGATGTAGAGGAATAACCAATGAAGATGCCTTCGTATGCCTTGGCACTGAACTTGTTCAGACTCTCTCTATCGTGTAGAACAAAACACTTACACCCAAATATATGGAAATATTTGATTGTCGGTGTTTGGTTGTTGATTAACGCATAAGGAGTCTTCTTGAATCTGCGGTGTATCATGGATCGATTCTGAGTGTAGCACGCAGTCGATACAGCTTCAGCCCATAGAAATAGAGGTAAGTCAGATTGACTTAGCATAGTACGAGCAACCTCGACTAGCGTACGATTTCTTCTTTCAACCACTCCATTCTATTGAGGCGTACGAGCAACAGAGTATTGATGTGAAATCCCGACAGATTTGAGATATTCTTCAACCTTCTTGTTCTTGAACTCTGTGCCGTTGTCTGTTCTTAGAAGCTTAACCGGTTTCTGCAGATTCACTTGGGTCGTCTTAAGGAATGTGATGAGAAAATCTGGTGTCTCATCTTTTGAACGTAGAAACTTGACCCAAGTGTATCGCGAGTAATCGTCCACGATAACTAGTATGTACTTCTTTCCGCCTAGACTTTGCGTTCGCATCGGACCACAGAGATCCATATGCAACAATTCTAACGGATCGTTAGTACTCGGTTCAGGATTTGGTTTATGTGGAGCCCTCTTCATCTTTCCCTTTTCACACGCTGCACAAAGATGTTCTTTTTCATACTTCCCACTGACCAGTTTGTTAATGTACCGAAAGTTGAGGTCAGAGAGTCGTCGATGCCATAACCAGCTTTGTTGCATCAAGGCTTTCATCAGTAGACAAACCTGCTTGTCATTCTGGACGTTTGACAAATTAATTGTGTAGAGGTCTGACTTTCTCGTGCCGACCAAGAGTTCTTCGCCTTCTTTAGTGCGAACTGAACACCTCTTGGCTTTGAAATTGACCTCTAAGCCTTTGTCACAAAACTGGCCGATACTGAATAAGTTGTGTCCTAAGCCTTCAACATAGCTCACCTTCTTGATCGTGACTTTATCATGTACCATATCACCATAACCTAGTATTGGTGAAAACTGATTGTTGCCGAATCTAAATGTTCTGCAATACTTCTCTGTAAAGTTGGACAACATCTCTTTTTGTCCAGTCATATGCTTGGAACATCCGCTATCCAAGTACCACATATGACGGATCTGCATAAGAGAAATAACGAAACAAGATATTTAGATATTCATTAAACAATAATTGAAGTAAAGACTTTTGAGCATTGAAGTGTGGGTCTTGAACTGTTGTATTCAAGAGACATTGTTCTTTGAGGTACGAGTCCTGGACTGTTTTGTCTAGAAATCATTTACATAAGCTCCCTCTTAAACTTTGGGTTCCTGCAACACAGATTTAGCTTTTGGTACCCATTGAAATTTGGGTCCAACTGTGTAAGCCCAAGATTTTGGTACCCATTTGAAATTGGGTCCACTTTTCATTTGAATGTCAGTTGAAGCATTAGAATGATATGAGTGCACATGATAATTTCCAAACCAAACATTAGAATCTTGACAAGAAGCATAAACATGTTTATCATAATATGAAGACTTTCTAGCAGATAAAGATAACTGGAATAATTGTTTCATAGAGTATTTCTTGCGATAAACGACAAGTTTTGGTTTCAAAATAGCAACATCAGCAATTAAAACATCTTTACGAAGCGAAGTCTTATTACAATCAACAGTACAAAATGATTTAACAGTCTTGTCAGTCTCTTGTTTTGGTTTCCATTGAGATTTAACTCTTGGCCTTTTCTTGCTCAGATCTGAAACAGTTGAAACTTGTGAGTTAGACTTGTGAGCAACAACTGAATGCTTCTTCTCTGGGTTACCAGTAGTGATCGGTTTCTGTGAATGCCGAGATTTAATCTTACCTTTAGCATTCTTAGCTTTCACAGAGACTGATTTATCAACTTTCGTTGATTTTGCACTTTTTACAGTTGTACTGGTTCTTCCCAATGATTTCACAATAAAAGATGAATGGTTAGGAAGTTTCGCATTAAAATCAAATTGATCAAAACAACCATCCAAACCACCGTCAGAGTTTAGAAAATCAAACCCTCCGTTAGTTAGACTAAAACTATCATTAGATTTTGAAGGCTTAGAAAGAACAATATTTTTAAACCCAGTTGAAAAAACATTTTCTTCAATGTTAATCAAAAGTCTTTCATCTGTTAAAGAATTCTCAAGTTCAGAAATTTTACTTTCCAAAACGAGAGGAGGGACGTAAATTTTACCTTTAATAGGCTTCGCCTCCATTTCTTTGACAGAATAACTCTGAAAAAAGTCATTTGAAAGAGTTTTCTTTTGATATATAGGATTATCATTATAACTATTATTCAACTTTGCATAACGAAATGGAAGTTGAACTTTAGTCGTGTTCTTCCGTTTTTCCGTTTCCTTGGCTTCATCCTCTTTTGACAATCTAGTCCAGAAAACTTTAAGCTCAGGGATTCTTCGAGCTAGTTTCAAAAATGTTAAATCATAAAGTGCAGGCACTTCAGATTTACCCTTTTTAACGTAGTGAGGATTCTCATACCCGAGTCCCCATTTCTCTATTTCCTCCTTGGGTTTGTTCAGATGAACAGTGTTAATCAATAAAATCCCAATCTATCAAGCAATTACTCAATAATATGACAATTAAGGAACAAGAACTAGAGAGAGAATCTAGATAGAGAAAGTAGATCTTGATTAGCCACACGTCTCACTAATCTGGTTCTGCGTTATTACAAGCTTTAGAAAGCAAACACCTATTTATACTACCAACATCTAAACAAGACTTAATCACTAAGTAAATGCATAACATACTTTGACAATCCTAATACAATGACAATGTTGACTTTTACATCTTTGACTTTCCACATTAAATCTTGGATACAATATTTTAGACTTAACAATCTCCCCCTTTGTATTCAAGATTTAATAAAAATCTGATATTGAACTTCAGCTCTTGATTCTTCAGCTTTTGTCTCTTTAGCTTTGAACTTTGAAGCTTTCACATTCTTCAGTCTTTCAGTCTTTGAAGAATCTTGGGAAGTCTTTTTCTCTTTGAAACTGTGGAAAGTCAACATGCCTTGAACATGAAACTGAATTCTTTAAACTTTTGAAACTTGAAACTTCATCTTTGAAACATCTTTGAAATCTTTGAAACAAACTTTGATACTTCTGAAAATTGTATCTTCATCACTTTGATCTCTTGACAGTCTTCAGAAAAACATCTTTAACAGATCATCTTGATTTAACTTTTTGACAACCTTTCATCAGAATCTTTATAAAATTATCCCCCTTTTTGATGAATGAGAGCATCAAAATCATCAAAATTTCTTCAATTTCAGCACAGACTTTGATCACCCCTTTGAATTCAAAACAATCTCCCCTTTGACAGTTGGCGCGATTTGATCTGAGAGTCGTCAATTCATGAAATGGATATATCCGAATCTTTTCAAATTCAGGCATAATGAACGTGGTAACCCTGAATCAACACATGAAACAGTTAGGAATGCCTGTTAGTAACACGGAGTCACTGTGTACAACAAATGTACAATATAAGGAGTTGGTTTGATGATGACTCCCCAGGACTTCCATTCAATCATTGAAAAACACAAGGTAATTCTATGAATGTTCTGACAGAAAAACAAATTCTCTGTGTGCTCGTGCTTGTGTTTGAAAGAATTAGCACAATGATTGTGTTTCATAAGGCTCGAAGTATGTAAATCACTGAGACAACAATGATTGTACATGGACTCAATGTGCATGAGAAAGGGTCGAAGGTGGGGCAACTTTCCTTCTTTTTCAATATCAGTATCTTCCAAGAGAAGAACCAATAGATTATGTGTTGCTTCCCCAGAAAATGTGAAACATTCTCTTTTTAAGAAAGAATGAGTAGTTGGTGGGGTTGTATGAAAGAGATGGCATGGGCTATTTGCCTATTTCAATGATGGTCACCAAAGAAATGTGAACCAATCAGTAATATGGCTGCCCGACTCAGAAAGATGTTCGGTGCAGAGTTCTGATATTCTTTTAACTCTGATCTCACACCCTCTTTCTTTTAAACATATAAGCTCACATCTAACCCATCTCTCATTTCCATTTTACCTCATCTCACTCCCACACTCAATTCTTTTAGACCCCTCTCCCCTCAATCACTCAAAGGATTTCTTCCGGGGTAGGAAACACTGGTTATCGTGAATCCATGGAAGATCTATTAAGCACTCACACTGAATCCCATGTTCCTAAAAGTACATGTTGGTCAATGATTTTCTTGATATGTAAAGCATAAGAAATCATATGTCAGTGTATGTATGCTCATCAAAAATCAGAAATGAAATTTGAGCAGTTTTAAACATTTAAGATTTCTCAAAACTTTATATGAATGAATAATCAAGAAAGAATAAAAATGTTTTGAGAATCTGACAATGATTAAGATCAGATCAAATGAAATGGCTAGGGTATCAAAGAACTGGATATTTTGTTTATATGAACTAATATAAACAATTTATCAATGAAAGCACAAATATAAAAAAGATGAATGATGCTCAACACCTTTGAAAGCAAACGGGGGAATTACCATCGAAAAAATTGGTTCGAATTTGAGACATGGTAATAACAATTTCAAATAAAATACTGAACCGGTGTGTGTGAATACTTGACAGTATATGGACAAGATAATACACAAGTATTGATATTTGGAAACACACGGTCAGTTAAACAATAAAGTTCAAAAATGAAAAACATTTAAAATCACACTTCTTAATTCATGAAATCTTTTAAGAATCAGAAGTGGTTTGAACATTTAAGAAACTGTTTTTCATGCTTGAAAGTTGTTCTTCTTTCAAACAATCAGAGATCTAGGACAGAAGATATTTACCTTTCCAGCTCCCCCTCAAATCATGATAGAATAATTTAGATCTTTTAAGCTCCCCCAGGATATTAGCATAATGTCCTTCTTTGATCATTGAAAAACGGGTCCTGATCTGTTATTTGATCAGAAGCCACCACCTTTACTCCTCCTATAAATTAAACATCTGAAATTTGTCAGTTAAAACAGGATAGAGATCAGACACTCCCTTTTGAATTATAGACCATCATATCAGAAAAATCTATCAGTGAAAAAGAATAGGATAGAGATCAAATCAATTCTCTTGGGATGTAGACCATCATATCCATCGGATGCAAAAACCGGAGTAAGGTCTTTTGATCGCTGAGGTCCGAGTCCTAAACTGTTGTGTTTAGAAGTCAAACTCCATTGAAGACCGGGTCCTAAGCTGTGTACTTAGAAGCCATAATCTTGACATTTAGGTGCGGGTCTTGAATTATGTTATTCAAGAGCCATAATTTTGACATTGAAGCCCGGGTTTTGAACTGTTATGTTCAAAAGCCATAGTCTTTCTTACTCCCCCTTGACGTGTGGTGCCTGCAACACAAAATCAATTTTCTTCTTTGGTACCCACTGGTATTTGGGTTCAGAAATGTTAGTTGGAGTTCGTGTGGGGGTTATGGAATAAGAACCATACCAGAAATGATCACTGGTCTTGTGGATATGATCATGTGTACAACAGTAAGAACAATAAAATTTATTACCTGAAAACCTGAGTAATTGGTCTTTTGAGTATTTAAGGTCAGATTTACCTTTATCCTCTTTGTTCTTCTTTGCTTTGTGTACATGTACACATGATGTCTTCCCTTTCAGCTCATCTGACTTGTCATCTTTGACTGATTTCTTCAACCAGACCAGTTTCTCTTTCTTGAAGATTTTTCCTCTTGAATATGTACCTAAACCATCTAAATATCCATCATAGAAGATGTTAGTTTGACGAATCTGATCAAAAGATTTAGCTGACCTTTGTGAAGAGACAGATTTCTGAGTTGATCTTGAGACAAACTTCTCAAGCTCTTTGATCTTTGAAGCAAAATTGTCTCTTTCTTTCACAAGCTGGTCAATCTTCTTCGAGAACTCAGACTTCGTTTTCTGCTCTTTCAGCGCATTAGCAGATAGTTCAGATAACTTTGAAGTCAACTTTTTGATTTCAGACTCAAATATGCACCTTTCTTCTTCAAAACCTTTCTCTGAATCATTTCTTTGGCCAGATAGTTCTTTGAAGAATCCCACACTCTTCTGTTCTATGGTCTTCTTTTCCTTAGCAAACTTCTCTCTTTCCAAAATAAGTATTTTCTCAAAATCGGAAATTTGTTGAGAAAATTTTATGCATTTAAGCTCAACAGACTTTTTCTCTTCAAAACATTTCTTTGAGAAATTTGAGAACTTCTTTAAAAAAAAATTCTTTTCAGCATCAAAATCAACTTTATTTTCAGCAAGTTGTTTTTCAAAATCAGATAAATTATTTCTAAGCTCAGCATTCTCAGATTCCAATTTCTTAACTTTCTGCTCATTGCTCTCAACAGAGACTGTCTGCTGAATTTTAGCTTCCAACTCATAAATCTTTCCTTTTAGATCAGACACAACCGTTGCCCTAACATCGTCCATTCAAGATAGTTCCATATCTCCTTTCCTGTTGACTTGTATAAATCTTTTCCTGTCAACTGATATGTATTTATGTGACCCTTAATCTCATGAGGAATACTATTCAACAGAAAAGTTCGAGCCATATTATCAGCACTCTTTCTTTTCTCCCGATCCTCAGTACAATCTTCTGTTGGAGTACGAGATTTCATCTCTCCTTCAGTCAATGACAATCTGATATAGCAACTCAGCTCATGTGTATCTATAAATTTGAAAAAATCAGTTTTCCACTGCTCGTATCTTCCTCTGAGCAAAATTGGAGAACTCATCCTGTTTCAAACAAATTTTAAAAAAAATGATTGTCAGTTGAAATGAATTCAAAAACAAAATTCAGACAGTCTAAACTTTTCTCTCTCAGAAAACTTTGAATGAGAAACAGCTTGATAAAACAAATGATCGTTCCCAAACAATTCAGAAGTTTTGACTGAAAGTCAAAATCATATCAGCACAAAAAACAAAATCTGAAATTCTCAAAACACTTGAATTATCTATCTCTGGAATTCTCAGACAGAGACTTGAAACTTGCAGATCAAATATATTCAAAACCTGCAAAACAAAAAAAAAATTGAAAATCAGATCAATTGAAATATTGCACAGAAAGAACTTTTGTCCCCTTCTGCAGACTTAGCACGGGGGTCCCTTGCAGGGTCTGGGGGCAGCACCCCGAGAGAAAAAAATTTCACATTTAAAATACATATTACAGTTTTGAAAATTTTGACTAAGTATGGAAATGACAATGTTTGCGCAAGATTGAGTTTTGCGTAAGTAATGAGTTGCGCAAACCAAGCTTTTCGGAATCAACGTGATGCGCAAAGACAGGTTCTCTTAAGCAGAGAGTTGCGCAAAGTAAGTTTGCGTAGGAGCCTTGATGCACAAAGTGAACTTTGCGTGTTAGACTTGATGCGCAAAATGAGCTTTGCGTACGCCGAAGGATGCGCAAATGTGACTTTGCGTATTTGCCTTGAAACGCAAAGTAGCTTTTCGTGAAGAGTACAAGACACAAAGTGCAATTCTCTTGATCAATGTATTGCGCAAAGTACACTTTTCGGAACCCGTGGAATACGCAAACTGGACTTTTCGTAATAACGTAGATGGCACTCGATGATTCTTGAGCAAACCAGATGAACTTGCGCAAACCAAATATGAACTTGCGCAAATCAAGTTCTTGACTGATTCTTTCTCAAATCGATTCAAACCTGCAAATTTGAACTCAAAAACTTATAAGTAACAACGATAAACAGTACTAAACACACGAATACAATCAATTTTCGATTAAAACAACAATTCACATGAATTCGAACAAGAACAGAGTTTGAAGTCGTTATTTCAAGAAAATTCAAAAATTGAAAATTGACATTGAAAATGAACGAATTACGATATGAAACCAAAACAAGAATCAATCACCAACATAAATCGAAATCAATGACTCGATTTTCTTGCACTAAAAACGATTTTTCCACCAAAATACGAATGAAACAGTGAAGAACACGAGTTCTTGAAAATTTTCAGAAAATCTCAAATTTCAATCTATAAACTCCAGATTTCAATTCAAATCTTTAATCAAATCATTTCCGAAAAGTTTGGTTCATCTTTGATACCAATTGTTAATCAATAAAATCCCAATCTATCAAGCAATTACTCAATAATATGACAATTAAGGAACAAGAACTAGAGAGAGAATCTAGAGAGAGAAAGTAGATCTTGATTAGACACACGTCTCACTAATCTGGTTCTTCGTCATTACAAGCTTTAGAAAGCAAACACCTATTCATACTACCAGCATCTAAACAAGACTTAATCACTAAGTAAATGTAAAACATACTTTGACAATCCTAATACAATGACAATGTTGACTTTTACATCTTTGACTTTCCACATTAAATCTTCGATACAATATTTTAGACTTAACAAATAGTTTGTTCACTTTGACCCATTTTGTATAACTTCTCTTTCAAACTTTTTAATTTAGCAAGTAAAGAAACGTTTTCTTTGGAAGTTGAAGAATGCAATTTAGTAAGCTCGAAGAAATCAAACTCACTTTTTCTCAATTTAGTCTTAGTTTCAGTAACTTCTTGAAGAATTATGGTCTGTTCTTTGGCGCTGGTGTCAATGTTTTTGTGTAAGGTCTCAACCAATACTTTCTTCTCAGCAACAACATTGCTAAGTTTCTGTATCGATTAGTTTTGTTCAAGAATGACACCCTTTTCTCGCTTAAGCTTCGACTCTAATTCTTGGAGTTTTATATTCATGGCACGCATTTGATTTAAGAAATCGGAATAAGATAAATCACATACCTCAATTTCCTCATCCTCTAAGTCAGCTTCAGCTTCTGATTCCTGCTTTCCCATCAAGCACATGTTGGCTTTCTCATTCTTCTCTTCATCTTCTTCTTCCTGGTCTGAGTGATCTAGCTAGTACTCATCTTCAGCCATCAATGCCTTACCCGCCTCCTGTTGCTTTGCAAGAAGCATTTTGTTCTTGTAGTAGTCGGAGTTTCTGACTTTGGGTCTTCGGCAGTCTTTTGCAAAGTGACCTATTTTGCCACAGTTGTAGCACGTTGGTGATTCTGAATAACTGGATCCTTTAGCTTTAAACTTTCTTTCTCCAGGCTTCCTCTCCTCTATTCTCTTCCCTTCAACCCTTTCCTTGTGAACATAGTTGTTAGGACCAGAAGAATACCTCTAACTGTTTGAGCTTGGCTTTTTGTAGAATTTCTTCTGAAAAGCCTTAGTCAACATGAGCATTGTCTGCTTTAGTTGTTCACAGTCGTCCGAGTCAGAGTTCGCTTCAGCTTCAACCTCTTCTGGTTCAGACACAATCATCTTCTTTTTCTTCTTTTGAACAACAAGAGCAACAGTATCATCAATTGTCTTCCCAGTCTGCCTCTTTTCATCGAGTATTTCATCCACCTCTTCTTCATTCTGTTTGAGGGTTTCATAAACCTCATGAAGTGGAATCTCGTTTAAATCTTTGATTTGCTTCATCTGCCTGGCAAATCTCTTCCATTCAGGCTGGAGGATGCTCAGAAATTTGACATTCAACTCTATTTGCGATTTGTTGACCTTGTTCTTGCTTAGTTCATTCAGCAAGGTCACAAACCTGTCGTATGTTTCTGCTAGTGACTCTCCAACTCTGCCTTTGAATTCTTCATAATTGTTTAGGCAGTTGGATATCTTCAGCTGATTCCCAACCTTTGAGCCTAGCATCATCTTTTCTAGCTGATCCCATATCTATTTGCCTGAGGCCATATAGCTGTCTATCTTCACATAAATTTCGTTTGTTATGCCTTGAAGAATATAATACTTTCCTAATCTATCACCTTTAGCTCTTCTGAGATTATCACCTTCTAGTTCATGAAACTTATGTTCAAACTCTGTTTCCACAGTTCCTTCCATGAAGTTTCATAAACTGGTTTCATAACCCCTTCTTCTATCGATTTCCTGATGAATTCACCCAACTCATGTCTTTCAATAAAGTCCATGAACCGATCCTTCCACTGTTCATACTCTCCCCTGAAGAGTACTGGTGGTTTTGAGTCAGTTCTGATTGCTAGGGCTTCTCTTGAAGTCATCTTGTTTGATTTAGAAAACTTGAATATGATCGTTAACCCAGATAAAATTTGATCACACAAGAAAAAATTTTTGACATGTAGAGGCCATATTACAGTTTGCAAAAATTTGACTAAGTGTGAAATTGGCGCAAAATTCAGGTTTGCGCGAACTGAGGGTGGCGCAAAAGGAAACTTGCGCGAACAGAAGTTGGCGCAAAAGGAGGTTTGCGCGAGCAGTGACTGGCGCAAATTACAACTTCGCGCGAGATGAGTGGCGCAAAGTAGAACTTTGCGTGATAAGACACTTGCACAAAAGTACTTGCTTGAGCTTGAGCTTTGCGTGAACTGAGGTTTGCGTGAGTAGGTGCTGGCGCAAGACTTGAGATTCAAGATTTTCGCTAAGTGTTGGTGGCGCAAAGTGTGGTTTGCGTGAAGTGAGGGTCGCGCGAATTGAGATTTGCGCGAGACGTGTATAGCGCAAAGGTAGGTTTGCGCGAGATGCTTGTGGCGCAAAGCTTATGTTCTTGCGATAAGTCGCTGGCGCAAAACTCGAATTCTCGCGACTTGAGGTTGGCGCAAGATTCTGGTTTGCGTGAGTTCATCCCTGTGTTCGAAAAATCGATCTGATTTCAATATATCGACTTGTTTTTCCACGATTAGCAGTCCCAATAAGTAATAAAATGACCACTAACACTTCTAGAACAGGTTATAACCCTCTGATCTCGAAAACAAACACTTTTAGAAAAATAAATCGATGGAACAGTGCTCTTTTTGACGTGAACAAATGGACACAAAAATCACAAATTGGAACTCGATTTAAGTGTAATAATGAAACTAAACACTAACAACTCGATCTAGCACCCTATTCGATCACAACCTGGTCGATTTCAATCCCAAAAACACACTAAAACTCGAAAATGATTTTGAAAGTGAAGAACACAGTGTCGAGTTTGAAAATTTGATTTTGATCTGGTTAAGCTCTGATACCAATTGTGTGTCCCTGATTGAACAAGGATCTTTACCAGATAAATCAAATCAACGATTACCAACCTGTTTCATTGATAAAACAACGATTACAAGGTTGATCTTTGATCTTTGAAGCTCTCTGTGTTTTACACCTTTTGTGTGTGTTATGTGTGATCTAAAAACTGATATGATCTTAGCTTCTCTTACACTCTAAACAACCAACTTGCAAACACAACTTGCAAGAAATACAATATTAAACTAAACTAAACTAATAATATCTAGATAGTTAGATAATATATAACTAACTAAACTAAATACTTAGAAACATTAAAATACAATAAAACAAACTTTGACATTTTATTACAAACGACATTAGACTTATATTTAAGAGTCGAATTTCCGGATTTAGCTTCAGATTGGATCTTCATATTGGATGATCTTGAATCCAATAGATATGTGATCTAATAGAATGACTTCCAGAGAAGCACTCGCTATCGGAACCGACTAAAAACCACCTGTACTCTTCAGGGGAGAGTATGAACAATGGAAGGATCGGTTTATGGATTTCATTTAAAGACACGATATGGGAGTATACATCAGGAAATCAATAGAAGAGGGAGTAATGGCACCAGTTTATGAGACTCGTACGGAGGGAACTGTTGTGACAGAGATTGAACTTAAATATGAAGAGCTTGGAGGTGATAACCTAAAAAGAGTGAAAGGCGATAGATTAGCAAAGTCTTATATTCTTCAGGGCATTCCAAACGAAATTTATGTGAAGATAGACAGCTATAAAGCCTCTGGCAAACAGATGTGGGATCAACTAGAGAAGATGATGCTAGGTTCAAAGGTTGGGAACCAGCTGAAAATCTCCAACTGCTTAAACAATGATGAAGAATTTAGAGGCAGAGTTGGAGAATCTCTAGAAGAAACCTATGACAGGTTTGTGAATTTGCTGAACGAACTAAGCAAGAACAAGGTCACCAAATCGCAAATAGAGCTGAAGGTCAAATTTCTCAGCATCCTCCAGCCTGGATGGAAGAGATTTGCCAGATAGATGAAGCAGATCAAAGATTTAAACGAAATTCGACTTCATGAGGTGTATGAAACCCTCAGACAGAATGAAGAAGAGGTGGATGAAATCCTCTATGAAAAGAAGCAGACTGAGAAGACAAGTGTTGACTCAATTGCTCTTGTTGTGAAGCAGAAGAAGAAGAAGATGACAATGACTGAATCAGATGATGTTGAAGCAAACTCTGACTCGGACGATTGTGAACAACTAAAGCAGGCAATGCTTATGTTGACAAAGGCTTTTCAGAAGAAATTCTACACAAAGCCGAGCTCAAACAGTCAGAGATATACATCTGGTCCGAGTAATTATATTCACAAGGAGAGGGTTGAAGGAAATAGATTTGAAGGGAAGAGAATAAAGGAGAGGAAACCAGAAGAGATAAGGTATAAGGCAGAAGAGATGAAGCATTCAGAACCTCCAACGTGTTACAACTGTGGTAGACCTAGACATTTTGCAAAGGATTGTCAAAGACCGAAAGTCAGGAACTCAGACTACTACAAAAATAAAATGCTTCTAGCCAAGCAACAAGAGGCTGGAAAGGCATTAATGGCTGAAGATGAGTATTCGCTTGATCACTCTGACGAAGAAGAAGAGGATGAAGAGAAGGATGCTGAAGCACATCTATGCTTCATGGGCAAGATGGAAACAGATGCTGAAGCTGATTCAGATGATGATACGGAAAATGAGGTATGTGATTTAACTCATTCAGATTTCCTAAATCAAATGCATGCCATATTGACTAAACTCGAAGAGTTAGAGTCAAAGCTTAAGCGAGAAAAAGGTGTCATTAATGAACAAAACCAATCAATACAGAAACTTAGCAATGCTATTGCTGAAAAGAAAGTATTGGTTGAGACCTTACATAAAAACATTGACACCAGCGCCAAAGAACACACTATAATTCTTCAAGAAGTTACTGAAACTAAGACTAAATTGAGAAAAAGCGAGTTTGATTTCTTCGAGCTTACTAAATTGCATTCTTCAACTTCCAAAGAAAACGTTTCTTTACTTGCTAAATTAAAAAGTTTGGAAGAGAAGTTATACAAAATGGGTCAAAGTGAACAAACTATTCATCTGAACAAACCCAAAGAGGAAATAGAGAAATGGAGACTCGGGTATGAGAATCCTCACTACCTTAAAAAGGGTATATCTGAAGTGCCAGCACTTTATGATCTTACTTTTTTAAAACTAGCTCGAAGAATCCCTGATCTTAATGTTTTATGGACTGGATTGTCAAAAGAGGATGAAGCCAAGGAAACGGAAAAACGAAAGAACACAACTAAAGTTCAACTTCTATTTCGTTATGCGAAGTTGAATAATAGTTATAATGATGATCCAATATATCAAAAGAAAACTCTTTCAAATGACTTCTTTCGGAGTTATTCTGTCAAAGAAATGGAGGCGAAGCCTATTAAAGGTAAACTATATGTCCCTCCCCTCGTTTTGGAAAGTAAAATTTCTGAACTTGAGAATTCTTTAACAGATGAAAGACTTTTGATGAATATTGAACAAAAAGTTTTTTCAACTCTGTTCAAAAATACTGTTCTTACTAAGGCTTCAAAATCTAACGATAGTTTTGGTCTAACAAATGGAGGGTTTGATTTCCTAAACTCTGACGGTGGTTTGGATGATTGTTTGGATCAATTTGACTTTAATGCAAAACTTCCTAACCATTCATCTTTTATTGTGAAATCATTGGGAAAACCCGATCACTGTTGGTATCCCGAAGAAGATGCATTCAGTTGTTTCTCGGAGATCTAACTCACAAGTTACAAATGTTTCAGATCTGAGCAAGCAAAAGCCAGAAGTTAAATCTCAATGGCAACCAAAACGGAAGAATGACAAGACCGATAAATCTTTTTGTACTGTTAATTGTAATAAGACTTCGCCTAGTAAAGATGTTTTAATTGATGATGTTGGTATTTGGAAACCAAAACTAGTTGTTTCTCGCAAACAATATTCTATGAAGCAATTATTTCAGTTATCTTTATCTGTTAGAAAGTCTTCTTTTTATGATAAACATGTGTCTACTTCTTGTCAAGATTCTGAGGTTTGGTTTGGAAATTATCATGTTGTCAGGATCTTAATTCTAAACAAGAATAAACTCTCAGAAAAAAATATCAAAGAAGTTTGCGGAATAACACTTTGATATTCAATAAAACAGTAAATCTGATGAACAACTTGCAAACTTTATTTAATGATTGAAAGTCACAAGCTTTTACACACAACCTCAATATTGATGAACATACTCACCAATACGAATTCTACTTCTCTAGAATTAGGGATCTAACCTTGAGGTTGATTCTCTCTATCAAAACTAAAAACTCAGAATGAATGTTACTTCCAAAGAAAAACAAACTATTCTATACATATACTGAAGATAAAGATAATTACAAAATAATAAAAGATCTTCAGCATAATCTTCCATCATTATCTCTAAGCTTCCATGAATATATTCAATCCAACTGTCATCCTTGCCATACTGATCTTCATCATATAAGCAGCATTAATACTCTGAGCAGTACTAACCATGCTCAACAGTAGTAACTTTGTTCTAGCAGTACTAACTCCAGCAGTACTAACTACTAGCAGTAGTAAAATCTACTAGCAGTAGTAATCATGATGTACTGGCAGTAGTAATTCTTGATGAACAACATTAAGTTGTATCAGCAGCATTAACTTCAACTGGCAGTAGTAATTATGTTGAAGCAGCATTAACCATACTTGAGCATTTCTGAATTTCCCAACAATATCCCCCTAACTTGACTTTTAGGAAGAGAAGTCAAGTTCTTCAGAAGGTCTTCAAGATGCTTTCAACACTTCAGTTCACACCCCTAGATTAGGATCCAATCCCAAGCTTTGATTAATGATTCTGCTAACCACAATCTTTGCCATTTCTGAATCTTTTGAACATGTAAGCTTGGCATTCAACATTGCTTGTAATTTAGCCTTGCTGTGATCATAGATTTTATCAACCAAGTAGTACTCATGATAAGCTCTGTCTACAGTGATGACATAAACTCCACACCTTTCAAATATCATCCAGTTTTCTATTATTTGTAATTTATTCTGTAGATGCAAGTCTTTGATCACATGTTGAACTTTGCTAGGATCAAACATCATGCATAAGTACTCCATGGCTAATCTGATTAAGCTTATTCCTTCTCCTTTCAACTCCTTTTCATATAAATCCAATCCAACTTTAAACATCTCTTCTAAATCTTATCTTGAACAGCTTCTGATGAGTCTACCCCAAGTAGAGTACACTTCATATACATCTCCTACTCTCTTAAGCCTGAAGTATTTCTTTCTTTGATCTTCCAGAATATCCCAAAAGATGACTTCTGGTGCTTTCATAGAAATGGGATCAGCTTGAACTAGTTCATCATTTGTTGTGATCATATAAAGCTCAAGATGCACATGAGATTGCTTATTGGACTGTTCAGGATTCTGCACAGATTCAGCTGAAGGAGTAACTGAAGGTTCTGCTGCAGTTTCTGCTCTTTCTTCAACTCTTGGCCTTTTGCTTTGCTTCTTGGAGGCTATAGTCTTCACCCTCTTTGCAGATTTAACCTCTATACTAACATTCTCTGAGTCTTCCTTATGTTCTTTTGTAGGTGTGACTTCCTCAGGGAATGGTTGCATTATGTTGAGATCATAACTCTCTTTCATTCTCCTTTCAGCTTAGCCATCTCTTTCTTATACAGCTCCTCCACTTGACTGTATGCCATATTATTAAACATTTCCCCTTTGACACCAATTGAACCTTTCAGGAAATTTATCATTTTTCTTCTTTCCTGATTGGCCAAAAAGGTCTTGGAGGGTTGTCTCTTCTGCTTTTTGAGTGGCATTCTTTTGACTGGAAGTTTCTTGGCCTCAGCTGCTGCTGTTAAGCTCTTTTGATATTCTGCATTGAGTTTTCTGGCCATTATCCTTGCAAGCTCTCTGTCTGTTTCAGTTTGGATTTGTTCCTCCTTTTCCATCTGTTCTTGAAGCTGCTTTGCTAACTCTTCATCTAGCTCAATCTGACTTTTCTTCTTTAATGGTTGTTGTTCAGGTTCAACCATCTTTCCTTTTCCCTTAGCATCCTTCAGACTTGCCTTACCTGTTTCTTTTCTTTTCTTTGAGAGACCTCCTTCATTGATGACCACTCCTTTGGCCTTTTTACTAGCCTCAGGAGTGTCATTCTTGGCTTTTACCAAGGTCTCTGCAATCTCCATTTCTTCAACAGACAACCCTGTTACTGCTGCTTCTTTTACCCCAACAGCATTAACAGTTTCTGCTGCTTGAGCAAATTCTGTTTCCTTTTCTGCTGCTATTGATTCTATTACTTTCTCTATTTCTTCCTCTTGCTCCCCCTCCACCTCAAATGCCCTCTCAGATGTACTTTCTTTCTCTGTTTCAGCCTCTTTCTCACCCTTGTTGGAAGCATCTTTATCATTTGATCTCTTCTTCAATACAAACTGCTATCTTCTCTTCTTTTGCACCAACCTGGTCACCATTTTCTTCAACTTTGCAATCTGTAGTTGTTGTGACAGAATCACCATTTTCATCTCATCTATCTTTTTGCCCTGTTTGATCACATCCATGTTGATGTTTCCCATAGTTTCCATCAATTCTTGATAGTTATATCTGTCCTCACCTTCTCCAGGAGTGTTACCCCCTTTTGAAGGATCATTGGATCTTTTAGTAGTGGAAGTCTTCTGCCTAGCAGAAGCACTATCCACCCCCTTGGTTTCTTGGCACCTGGGACCTTTGAATGATTGCTCATTCAAAGTTTCCATGGGGGAGGTCTTATTTATGTTACCACTGTCCTCCTCTGTGTTAGCAGGAGTAGTGGCAGCCTGATCACCCATATGCTCAACCATCTCCTCAGTAAGCACCTCCTTGGGGTTGGGAGACACCCCTATGGTGTCCCTGTAGATATTCTCTAAAGGAGAATTCTTCCTTAGAGGGCTTAAAGGCTCAGTGGGTGATGGTACAAGAAGAGAAGGAGCCTTCTTTACCTTTTTCCTGATATAAGTTTGGGTGATAGGAGAAGTTGGCTTATGAATTAGGGACTGGGGGATTGATATAGAATGGGAAGGTTGGGATTGGCTAGCAGTGGGATGGTCTAATGAGGGCCTTGACCCTGCTGCCATACCTTCTTCAGTGTGGGACACCACCATCATTGTAGAGAACAATGGGGTGTCAACTCCTTCCGAGTCCAAAGGGGATCTCTTCATGTTTGAAAAGACCTTACCTTTGGGAACTTTTGGTACATATACCTCATCAAAGTGAGGCATATCCGTTAATTCGTGTGTTATAACTTCTTGTACAAACCTAGGGTACATATAAAAGCTCCTTTTGCTTCCCAGGTTTGATACAAGGTCACTGAAAATCATTTTAGAGAAATTGTACTTTCTGGCAGTGGCCAAGCAGACCAAAGCATAGGCAATGGTACTGCTGAACTCACTCCATCCAGTAGTCTTTTTGGAAATGCAGTGCATAAGAGTATGGATAAAGAAACGCCATTGGGGTGAAAATTTAGCCTTTGAGAACTTAAAGACACCTAATGGGCCTCCATACCCCATTCTTGGAAGATTTGAGAACAAGTCCTGATTAGGAATAGAGGTTATACCTGCAGCATCGTCTAGACGTACACAGATGTGTATCACCTCCTCAGTTACTGACAAGGGTTTGTCACACACCCTTGTTTTCAGAATCTACACACCATTCTCTGTAAATATGGTGGCATTTGCCCAGAATTGCCTTTGATGCTCTACGTATATTGTTGGCGACACAGTTAGAGCATGGGCAATGTGGCTAGACTTCAGAAAATCCACAATCTGATGAAATCCTGCAGCTTGCTTTGGCTTTTGTAGCATCGCGATTTCATTATGCTCGTCGATGAATGCCATGGATGCCATTGATCTTGAATGTTCTTGCCTGAAAGACTTGGTACTTGAGAGAAAGAGTGTTAGAGAGAAAGTGAACAGTATGGAAAGAGTCGTTATGAACTTTTAGGCGGGCAAAGGGTATTTATAGTGTATGGGACATAAGCAGTATTAACCTAGAGCAGTATTAACTAATAGCAGCATTAACTGAGAGCAGTATTAACTGAGAGCAATATTAACCAACTAGCAGTATTAACTAAGAGCAGTATTAACCACTAGCAGTATTAACTAACTAGCAGTATTAACTGAGAGCAGTATTAACCACTAGCAGTATTAACTAACTAGCAGTATTAACCACTAGCAGTATTAACTAACTAGCAGTATTAACCACTAGCAGTATTAACTGAGCACTGGCAGTTTTAAACTGCACTGGCAGTATTAACTGTACTTACTCTTTTTAAAGCTTATGAAGGTCTGATCAAAGCAATGACTTCCTGTGAAAGATGATTAGCAGCACACAAATAACCCAAATAGCAGGTATAGGAACACTTTTAAAGACATGAGCTCATTCAGAGTTGATCATGCCCACACTTGAGACCAAGAAAGTGAATCTACCCACATCAAAAGCTTTAGTGAATAGATCTGCAAACTGGTTGTCATTATGAACTTTGGCAACTTGAATGAGTTTCTTTTCATTGCAATCTCTGATAAAGTGATACCTGATCTCAATGTGCTTTGTTTTGGAGTGCTTGACTGGATTGTTAACAATGCTTATAGCACTGCTATTGTCAACAAAGATTGGAGTGTGAAGAAATGTTACCCCATAGTCCAGCATCTGATTTTGAATCCATAGAACCTGAGAGCAGCAACTTGCAGCAACAATATACTCAACTTCTGTTGTTGATAAGGACATTGTGGTTTGTTTCTTACTCTACCAGGATACTAGTCTTGCACCCAAAAGTTGACATCCCCCTGAAGTAGACTTTCTGTCCATGTTGGCGCCACCCAAGTCACTATCTGAATAAGCAATCAAGTCAAATGAAGATTCATATGGATACCAAAGACCTAATCTAGGTTGCCCTCTTAAGTATCTGAAAATCCTCTTCACAGCTTGAAGATGTGATTGTTTAGGCTTGACTTGGAATCTGGCACATACACATACTGGAAACATGATGTCTGGTCTTGAGGCTGTGAGATACATGAGAGATCCAATCATTGATCTGTATAGATGGACATCAACATCCTCCCCCTCAAGATCAGCAGTGATTTGTTTGTGAGTTTCCATTGGTGTGCTTGCTGGCTTTGAGTCTTTTAAACCATATTTCTCCAGGATGTCTTACACATACTTTGATTGACTGATAAATATCCCATCTGACTGCTGTTTCACCTGAAGCCCAAGGAAGAAGGTAAGTTCACCCATTGAACTCATTTTAAAGCTCTTGTGCATCAACTCTTCAAAGTCTCTACACATCTGATCTTTTGTGGATCCAAAGATGATATCATCCACATAGATCTGAACTAATAGGATGTCCTTCTTACTTCTTTTAATGAAAAGGGTCTTGTCAATGATGCCCCTTTCAAACCCATTCTCCAAGAGATAGGTAGACAGAGTGTCATACCATGCTCTTGGGGCTTGATGTAGACCATAGAGTGCTTTCTTTAGTTTGTATACTCTGTCAGGAT
Source organism: Arctium minus (assembly GCA_954870635.1). Classification (NCBI taxonomy): domain Eukaryota; kingdom Viridiplantae; phylum Streptophyta; class Magnoliopsida; order Asterales; family Asteraceae; genus Arctium; species Arctium minus. Next base: position 34,141,813 of record OX941080.1, on the reverse strand, counting down.
ATGAAGGATTTTCAAAACCAGGTGGCTGACAGACATATACTTCTTCATCAATTGTACCATATAGAAAGTCTTTACATCCATTTGATAGACCTTGAACTTCATGTATGAGGCATAGGCTAAGAACAGCCTAATTGCCTCTACCGTTGCCACCGGAGCAAACACTTCATCATAATCTATGCCCTCTTCTTGAGTGTACCCTTGTGCCACAAGCCTTGCTTTGTTCCTGATCACAATACCTCTCTCATCCTTTTTGTTCCTGAAAATCCACTTGGTTCCTATAGCTCTTTGACCTTTTGGAAGGTCCACCAAGTCCCAAACATCCTGTAGCTTGAATTGCAGTAACTCTTCTTGCATGGCTTCTATCCAACTTGAATCCTTCATTGCATCATAGGCCTTCTTAGGCTCAATCTGGGATAGAAAGCAGGAGAGTACTGTGTGTTGTTGATCCTGCAGCTCTTGAAGTCTGCTTTGATTCCTTGTAATCATAGGAGAAGATATGTCTCCTATTACTAGCTCTGGAGGATGATTCTTTTGTGTTCTAGTCTGAAAACTAGGTTCTTCATGGATTCCCTCCTCTAGATTGGAATCATTTAAGTCAGCTGAGGGGATCACCTCAGCTACCTCTAGCTCTTTATGCACTGAAGATTCCTCTTCTCTTCTTTCTTCTTCACTCTGTATTGGCTCAGTTATAGTCTCCTTTTTACAGAATTCAACAGGTTCTTTTATAGGCATAGGAAAGATCACAGATTGAGGTATACTATTTTGAACTTGTGTAGCCCCTGATCCTCCACTTCCTGAACCTGCATAATCATCACTACTGAAACCAAAAGAGTTAGTTAGTGAATCAATGTCAAACAGCCACTGAGGACCAGACCCAATAGGATTTGGTGTGTTCTCATTGCATTTGACATTGTCACTTTCCTCAATTATTCTAGAAGAAGTATTAAAAACTCTGTAGGCCTTACATTGAGATGAGTAACCAACAAGAAAACCATCATCAACCTTGCTATCAAACTTTCCCAAGTGGGATTTAGTATTGAGAATAGTACAAGGACACCCAAAAGGTTTGAAAAATCCAATGAAGGGTTTTCTTTTATTAAAAAGCTCATAAGGTGTCTTGTTCTTAGGCTTGACTACTAGTACTCTGTTTTGGACATAGCAAGCAGTATTAACGGCTTCTGCCCAGAAATTTATTGGAAGTTTAGAGTCAGCTAACAGAGATCTAGCAGCCTCAATCAGTGTCTTATTCCTTCTCTCAGCAACACCATTTTGTTGTGGAGTCCTAGGAGCACTGTATTGTCTCTCAATTCCTTTTTCCTCACAAAAGATGTTTAGGTCATGATTTTTAAATTCAGTACCATTGTCTGACCTAATGATTTTTACTTTTTGATTTGTTTGGTTTTCAATTCTTAGAACAAAGGATTTGATCAGTCCACTTGTCTCATCCTTAGTCCTTAGAAAATATACCCAAGTAAATCTAGAGTAATCATCAACAATAACTAGGCAGTATGACTTCTTACCAATACTCATAACATTTGTAGAGCCAAACAGATCCATATGCTATAAATGAAGAGAATTAGAGATTGTGTTCACCTCTTTGGACTTATGAGAAGTTTTGTGTTGTTTGCCTTTAAGACAAGCAACACAATGATCATCACATGAATAAACTTTAGAAGGTAAACCTCTTACAAGGTTGTTTTTAACCAGCTTATTTATTGTTTTGAAGTTCATGTGACACATCCTTCTGTGCCAAAGTGATGATTCATCCAGAGAAGCTTTTGAAACAAGACAATTTAGGGATGAATTAGATGGAACACTTTCCATATCTAAACAATATACATTGTCCTTTCTGGGGGTTCTTAGTAGTATCATTTTTTCATCAACTACCTTGAATCCAGGAGCAAGGATAATACATTCAGAATCTGTAAACAGTATACTATGTTGTTTGTCACAAACCTGTGATACACTTAACAGGTTGTACCTTAACTGTTCAACATAGAAAACATCTTCAAAGGTCATTTTACCTTTGGTCACATCACCTTTACCACTGATTTTACCTCCATCTGGAGTATTCCCAAAAGCAACATGCCCACCATCAATCTTCTTGAAGTTCTTGAGGCAAGACATGTTCCCTGTCATGTGCCTAGAGCAACCACTATCAACATGCCAGATGCTCTTCCCTTTGAGCTGTTGGTTGCCCTGCACATAAGATTAGACAATTAGTATTGATTGGGAACCCAAGCCAAAGTGGTCTTGGGTCTCCCTTTCTCATCAAAATACTTACATTCCTTTTTGATGAGGTTTTTAAAATCAGAACACTTATTATTTGAGTACTTTGTCAAGATTATTGGTCTAGAAGCAACACTATCTTTAGAAGTACTAACAAGGTTAGCAGTACTAACAGGTTTGGCAGTATTAACCTTGTTGGCAGTACTAACAGAGTTAGCAGTATTAACCTTGGTAGCAGTATTATTGCTTCTAGAAGCACTATCACTATCAGCAGCACTATTTGTGGTAGCAGTACTAACAGCTTTAGTGCTTTTAGGTATCCAGATCTTGACACTGTCTTCCACATTCTTTTTCTTCATGTGGCTTTTTGATTTAGCAACTTTCTTAGCCACATGGTTCTTTTCTTTCTTCCTATAACCAAAGGGTTTTTGAGTAGGTCTCTGAAAATTCACCCTTTGGTTCATAGGATTGAAATAGCAGTATTTGGCAATGTGGTTTAGCTTTCCACAAATAAAACAGGGTTTTGGTCTATTGATTTTACTCAGATCAATCCCTTGTTTTTGTGCCCACATATTATTCCAGTTTCTCTGATTACCCCTCTTTTTATCATGTTGTTGGGGCTCAGATTTATTGCATGAACACTTGTTGCAAGGGACAGGGTTAACAATAGTGGTCTGCTTATAATGAACCTTCTTATTCTTTCCCTCAGTCTTCTCTATCTCCTTGGACTTGACCTAATTCTTTCCACATCCCTCATTGGTAACTATGTGATTTTCTATAGGAATCTCACCACTCATAGTGTTGTCCTTATTCTTGACAGTTTCTTTCTCAGTTTTATCCTTAACAACTACTTCATCTAAGGGATCTATCTCAGTGGCTCCCTCAGGCAGGTCCTTCCTATCCTTTGTCTCTAACAAATCTGAACTAGGAGGGATGTAGTTGTTGTTGTAGGGTGATGGTGTGGTATTATACCCTATTCCTCTTCTCAGTCTATCATGAATCTGAGTTTGTAGTAAAGAGTCCATTGCTTTAGAAGTATTGGAAAACTTTTCTACATCTAGCTTGACTTTAGCTAACTCTCCTCTTAACTTATCATTCTCCTCTTTAGATTTGGTCAGTTGGAGTTCTAGGTCATTCTTCTCCCACTTCCAGCAGTTTGTGTCATATGAGTGTTGAAGCTCATTAGCTTGAAAACTCTTAATCTGATCTTCAAACCTCTCAACAATCCTCACATAATCTTTTATGTCCTTTTCTAATCTTTTAAGGTCATCACTCATGTTCTGATTGTGATCCCTGTACCTTTTAACACTGTTAATGCAATTTTGAGAACAAAGATTATAAGTTACCTCTGTTGGGAGATCAGACACCTCTGCCATTAGAGCTTGGTTTTGGATAGCCTCTTCAGCTTGATCACTCCAATCAAACCCCATACCTTGTTGAGAGACTAGAGCTTGTGCAGAGTTTCTGTTATTATTGAAGCTTCCAGACTACGCTTGTTGGTGGTTGTTGTTGTGAGACACTCCACTTCTGCATTCCCTAGCAAAGTGTCCCTTCTGGTGACATTTATAGCATTCCACCTTTGACTTGTCAAAACCTGCTCCATCTTCTCTTCTTTGGGAGAAGTTGTTCCTCCCAGTTCTCTTGATGAACTTCTTAACTCTCATAGACAGCATGGCCATCTGCCATTTAATGTCCATCTCTTCAAGGTCATCTGGATGGAGTTGTTCCAAGTCATCATTAATTAGAGAAGAGTTTCCATGACTGGACAGAAAGGCTTCAAACACAGATTCAGTGCTTTTCTCTTGATTTGTTCCATTAGCAGCACTAACTGATTCAAGGTTGGAAGTAGAATCAATTGATGCTGATAGAAGTGCAACATTGTGAACATACCCAGAAGGCTTCTTCTTGGCCTCTACCTCAGATTCAAAGACTCTTAGATCATTATATAGATCATCAAGTTCCTTTTCTTCCAGTTGATCATTCTGTCTGAAAGAGACAGTATACATGGTCCATTCATCACCCAGGGACCTTAAGAACTTTCTGTTTAGATCATCTTGATCAATTTGTACTCCAACTGTAGCTAGTTCACCAATTAGCTTGTTGAACCTGTCAAAAGTTTGAGTCATGGACTCATTCTTGGTTGACATAAAGTTCTCATACTGTTGCTTCAGTATGGCCTTCTGATATCTCTTGGTACTTTTGGTACCAGAGAATCTCTTCTCTAGAGCATTCCAGAGCATCTGCGCATCAGTGCAATTGCAGAATTGGTGTTGATATTCATTGGGAATAGCCAAGAGCAAAGTGCTCAAGGCTTTCATCTCTGTCTGTCTAGACTTTCTTTCTGCATCAGTTTTTGGAGGTGTCCTCTTTCCATCAGCACCAATCTTTCCTGCTTTAGATGGGCCATTCTCAATGATGTCCCACATAGAATAATCAGTGAGGAGTATGTATTGCTTGATTCTGATCTTCTACATGTTGAATTCATTGGGTCTGAGCATTGGAACCTTTGAGACCAAGGTACTGTTTGATTCAACTGCGTTTTCCATGATGAATAAGATTTCTGAGAATACAGGCTCTGATACCACTTGTCAGGATCTTAATTCTAAACAAGAATAAACTCTCAGAAAACAATATCAAAGAAGTTTGCGGAATAACACTTTGATATTCAATAAAACAGTAAACAAAACAGTAAATCTGATGAACAACTTGCAAACTTTATTTAATGATTGAAAGTCACAAGCTTTTACACACAACCTCAATATTGATGAACAGACTCACCAATACGAATTCTACTTCTCTAGAATTAGGGATCTAACCTTGAGGTTGATTCTCTCTATCAAAACTAAAAACTCAGAATGAATGTTACTTCCAAAGAAAAACAAACTATTCTATACATATACTGAAGATAAAGATAATTACAAAATAATAAAAGATCTTCAGTATAATCTTCCATCATTATCTCTAAGCTTCCATGAATATCTTCAATCCAGCTGTCATCCTTGCCATACTGATCTTCATCATATAAGCAGCATTAATACTCTGAGCAGTACTAACCATGCTCAGCAGTAGTAACTTTGTTCTAGTTGTACTAACTCCAGCAGTACTAACTACTAGCAGTAGTAAAATCTACTAGCAGTAGTAATCATGATGTACTGGCAGTAGTAATTCTTGATGAACAACATTAAGTTGTATCAGCAGCATTAACTTCAACTGGCAGTAGTAATTATGTTGAAGCAGCATTAACCATACTTGAGCATTTCTGAATTTCCCAACACATGTGCACTCATATTGTTAAGTCTGATTTTATAGTAATCATTGTATTTATAGGGCTTGGTCAAATACTGTGTCTAATGTCTAATACTGTGTTGTTTTGACCAAGGGTATTTAAGTCCCTCTGGTCTTTGCCTTTGTAAGAACTTCACGCCTACTTTCAATATTCAACTACTTTGCGCATATTGCTCTCTCTCTACTTTCTCTCTCTACGGATTCATTGATCTTGGATTCACAATTGGTATCAGAGCAGATATGAATCTTGAGAGGATTGAGAGATTGTTTTTTCGATACTATTTTTGTGAATTTTAATCGAAAATTTTGATTGAAAAGTGTTTAAAAGTTTTTTTTGAACGTGTTGTTATAAGAAATATTCGTTAAAATCTGTATTGAAATCGAGTTTTTGGAGTTTTTCTTGATTTTGTGAACTTTGTGGAAGACCTAAAGTTTGCGCAAGATTCATATTGCTTTGCGCAAGTTCATAGTTGGATTTGCGTGTTCTACTAATTTTGTTCCTTTGTTTCAGGTTTTCGCATTGGGTTTATCACGCAAAGCTTAAACTTTGCGTATCATTCCATTCACGAAAAGTTAACTTTGCATATCCAGTGCATTCCAAAAAGTTCATTTTGCGCAATCAAAATAACACGCAAAGTCTAGTTTGCGTTACAAGCTACTCACTCAAAGATACTTTGCGTTTCCTTCTACTAACCCAAAATCCAGTTTGCGTTTCCTCCGTGTTTCGCAAAGCTCAGTTCTCGTATACTGCTACTCACGCAAAGTTGGTTTGCGTATCTGTCTGCTCACACATAGTCTAGTTTGCGCAATCGCCTTCTTACGCAATGCTCAAGTTTGCGTTTCATTATGCTATCGAGAAATTCTAGTTTGCGTCTTCTGCCTCTAACGCAAAGCTCAACTTTGCGCAAGTCTCATACTTAGAATTTTTCTAGATTATCTGAAACATGGATTCTGACAAGTTTGCTTATCAAGCTCAGTTTTACAAAAGTGATCTGATGATGTCTTTGGGTACAGAAAATCGTCCACCAGTGCTTATTGATGAAAATGAATTTACACAGTGGCAAGATCGGTTCCTGAACTTCATTGAACGACAAAAGAATGGAAATGACATGATGATCATTTTATTTGAAGGACCGTTTGAAAAAACCAAATTGGCTTATGGATTATATAAGCCTACTAAAGAGTATTATCATGATGAGTTGTCTGCATATCAAGCTGATCGAGATATTAAATCAAATCTGATGTTAGCCTTGCCAAACTCTGTATATAACAGGATTAATTGTTTCAAAACTCATCCTAATATGATGTGGCAACAACTTGAGAAGATTATGCTTAGTTCTTCGGTCGCAACTCAACTCAGGCATACGAGATACATGAATAATTTTGAGGAATTCAAAGCCAAGGACGGGGAGCCACTAAAGACTGTGTATGATCATTTCTGTGCCGTGATCAATGATCTTAGGAAGATTAAGGTTGAAAAGACTGTGCTTGAATTAAATCTGAAATTCCTCAATGCACTTCAATCAGAGTGGAATAAAGCTTGCCACAGACTGAGGAATGATGTCAGAATATCCACTATGCAAATCCAAGAACTTTATGAAATTCTGATGACTGATGAGTGCATTGTGATAGAAAAGAAGGCCAAACTAGTGAAAAAGAAGAAGTCAGTAGACCCGGTTGCACTCCTCACGAGCCAACTGGCTGAACAAGCGTTGTCTGATAACGCTTACAACGGGTCAACTGATGATGATGGAGAGGCACTGCAGAAAGCTATGATCCATCTTTCTCAGCATTACCAGAAAAATTTCCAACCAAGGTCGGGTTCCAACACTTCTCGCTTCACTTATGTTCCTAAAGTCAAAATTCCCGAGCCAAAGATTGCTGCTTGTTACAACTGCGGAATGTCGGGTCACATGTCAAAGGAGTGTAGAGCAAAGGTGGTTAAGGATCCGACATACAACAGAAAGAAAATGCAACTAGCTGAAAAGAGAGAGAACGAACTGCTTTACTGGTCGAAGAAGAATTCTGGTTAGATCACTCTGATGATGAAGCAACAAACATAGAGATCGCTTAGATGTGCTTGCTTGGAGATGATCAGTCAGATGATTCTAATTCTGATGAAGATGAGGTATATACTGATTTTGATTATAAATTTATTACCTCTCAGATGAATATTATAATTACTGCTTTGTCTGATTTGCGTTCTAAGTTAATATCTGAAAAGAATTTAAATTCTGAAAGTCATATTTCATTGCCAAACTGAAAATTTCTTTGAAAGATGAAAAATCTATTTTAGAAAATAGTAAAGACATCTTTCAAAAGAAATTGGATGATTTGGAAAATTCAAATAAGACTTGTCTTGAATCTTTGACAGCTATGACTAATTTAAAAGATGAATTTTCAGATAAAATAAATAAATTAGAAGAAAAACTTTATCGAAGGAATCAATCTGAACAAACAATTTTTATGAACAAACCGAGGAGTGAAGAAGCTTTAAAACAAAGGTGGGAACTTGGTTTTGACAATCCTCATTGTTTAAACAAAGTGATAAACGAAGTTCCTACTTTATATAAATACGATTATCTAACTCTTGCACACTATGCTCCTCAGTTTAAATTTCATTGGACTAGTGAAAATCAAGTGTTAGATCTTGAAAATGAGAAAAGGACAAATAATAAAAAAATCGAAATTCCTTTTGTTTATACAAGCGAAAATGCAAAATATTTTCCTGAAAAATCAAGAAGAGGAAAAAGAATTTTAAATGATATATCTCCTGTCAAATCTTCAGTATCTGATGATTTTGTTTCTTCTTATGCCCCTGATTCTGATAAGGAAAATATTTCTCCAATTATTTATGATTCGAAGAAATATACTCCTCCGTTAGTATTAGAAGGCAAAATCATCGATCTTGAAGATAAGATAGAAGATCAAAATATTTTGAAGAAAATTGAATCTGATATTATTCTTTCTTTCATGACATCTAGTCTTGAAGAAAAATTATTTTCTCAAAAATCAAATTCTATTTCTAGCCTCTCTTCTAATTCTAAGAAAAATAAAAAGGAAGTTTCAAATTTTAAAATCTTTTCTCAAAATTCTTCAGACTCCGAGGCAAATTCAGATTTATTAGTTGATCAAGTTGGTTTCTTGGATAAAATTATTCCTTCTGATTTAAATATTAAGTCTAAAATTCTTGATGATTCCTTTACGATAAATTATCAATATTATAAACCTAAGTGTAAAAGAACACGGTCAAAGAAGTCGAAGAAACAGGATATAGTTATTTCTGACTGTTCTAATTTTTCAGATAGGACTTTGAGCGCTAGATCAAAGCAGATCTGGAAAGCGAAGCGGACATCTGATGAACATACTTTTGATGGGGATAAATGTGTAGACAAATTCTATAAAAGCGATTCATTTGTTTCTTGTAATAAAATTTCAAAGTACTCTATAAAACAAATGATTCGAATTTCAAAACATGTCTCATGTTCTTCCTCAGATTCTAGTTCTGATGATTATGCTTTCTCTTCTGATGATTGTACCTATCTTTATGATCATCTTTCTCATGCTTCTCGTATCATATATTATAAATATTTCCCCATACGAACTGCAACTAACTTTCACGGGCCTAAATACAAATGGGTACCCAAGTCTAAATCTGATTCTAAGTTGCAGGCATCTCATGTTAAGGGGGAGTAAGAGAAAGTATGGCTTTTGAACATTGCAGTTCAAAACCCGGTCTTAAATGTCAAGATTTTTGCTTCTGAGTAATTCAGCTCAGAACCCGTACTTCAACGACTATGACTTCTAGACATGTCACTCTAGGACTCGCTCTTCATAGCATTAAGTTTCTGACTAATGAGAAACTGTGAGTACATCTACTTTTATTTCCGCTGCACTTATATCTGATAATGATGTTGTTCCAGTTTTCTCAACTTGTTTTAAAAAGAATCTGAGCATTTCATTTCAACTCCTGAATTTGTTCAACCCAATTTTTACAAATGAGACACAAGTTTTCATTTTTTACATTGTGTGAATGATAATATTATTGAATTGTATTTTGTTTCAACTGAATATAAACTTGCCGATCAAATATTTCTAATTTTTAAAAAATTTCGGCATGTTGTTTTAAAAGTTTAAACCTTTACAAATTTTATTCTATAAAGTAAAAGTTTTACAATTTTTTTTCTTCGGAATAAAATGTGTGTCTAGGATAAATTTTCAAGTTGCTTTGTTTATATTAAAGTTCATATATGTTCAAATTTCAGTTCTAACAAAAGTCGAAAAGTCAGCAACATATTTGTAACTTTTGTTTTTGCTTTAAAGTTTTGTGATTCGGAATATTTATAGTTTACAATGCTTAGAAAACCTAAAAAGTCGGAATTTTGGATTGTAATGAAAATATGGGCTAAACACTTAGACGTAAAACCTTGTGTTTGAGATGACTATAAAATTCTTATAAATCAGAAATCTCTAAGTTTAAAAGTTTGTACCTGTGACCTTTCTGGTTTAGGAAAGTAAGTTCTGTGGGATGCTTGTCATTTGGTCCCCTAAGGTCATTTGATCTGGGAGTGATCGAATCCAAATCCTTCTATAGAATCAGATCAAAAGTCATGTTCTACTGGTATGAATGGGTTTAGGATGTGTCGATGTAGCCTTTCTGATCTGGGAAAGTAAGTTCCAAGTAGTCCCCTAAGGCCAACTGGTCTAGGAGTGGCTGACCCAAATCCTGCAATAGGGTCAGATAGAAAGTAACATTTATGGCATGTTCTTTACTTAATAAACTTTTTGATTAAAAAGATTCCAAATGTGCACAAGCTTAAAAGATGCCAATGAGCACACATCTCATAATACTTGGTTATAAATTTCTGAGTTGCAATAAACCTGTAAATTTGTGAAAGTCTGAATTTTTGATGGATTAGTGTGATTATTTGCAAAGTTCTCTATTATATTTTTATAATTGCATTTTGTTGAAGCTAATCGAAGTTCACAAGCGAGCACACTGAATAGATTGATGAAAGTTTTTGAAACTGAACATGTCTTAACTTGATATGCAATAAAACTTGTTTTTGTATCCAAATACATACATTTGATTTCATCTGATGGATTTTATTGTGATATTTTACTAAGTAGAATCTTATTTGTTTCTGTTTAAATTTTTTATATATTTAGTCGTTTCAAAATACATATTCAGTATATTTTTCTTTCTACATTGATGTTTACATTCATTGTGTTCTCATATCCTTTTAAATGGGTTTGAGCATTATTCAAGGGGGAGTGAAAAAGGAGAATTTTTCTTAAAAGATCATATCTGTTTTTGAGGGGGAGTATCTGATTCTCTATATTAATGCTAACTTGAATTGTCATATCTAGTGCATTTGTGTAGGGGGAGTCAAAGAGCTTCAAAAGGTAAAAATTTTTCTAAGGCAGATTTGCACAATCAGTTGGTCGCGCAAACCTTACTTTGCGCAACCTGCGTGTCACGCAAACCTTGCTTTGTGCAACCTGCGTGTTACGCAAACCTCACTTTGTGCAACCAATGGTTAGTGCAAACCTCTCCTGTTTTCTCCGTTTCTTTGATTTTGCAGATCTTAAGTTGTCTCGTCTCCAACATTTGCATGACCAAGTTGATCAAGATCATCAAGGTCATGAGGGGGAGAAATCAGAGAAGTCAAGGAGATTTTAAAGATACAAAGAGCTCAAAAGTTTATCTGCTAATCAAGATTCGCTCAAAGATTCTACTCTCTCAGCCATTTTTATTCTTTTGTTGTTCCTGCTCCGACCACCACAGTTCATTCAAGGTCTTTCAAAAGAGGTGTGTCGTCTAGAGCACAAGCTGATGAACCGATTGTTCTTTCAAAAGTATCACAAACAGGTTCAGACTTGTCAAAGGAAGCAAAGACAAATCAAACTGAAAGTTGCTGAGAAGAGATTTTTCTTTAAAAGTCAGATTGCTTCATAAAGTCGCTTTAATGGTCCGTGCTGATTTAGAAGATGAATTTTGAAGACCAAAGCGCCAGTGGTTACTAAGGGGGAGATTGTTAAGTCTGATTTTATAGTAATCATTGTATTTATAGGGCTTGGTCAAATACTGTGTCTAATGTCTAATACTGTGTTGTATTGACCAAGGGTATTTAAGTCCCTTTGGTCTTTGTCTTTGTAAGAACTTCACGCCTACTTTCAATATTCAACTACTTTGCGCATATTGCTCTCTCTCTCTACTTTCTCTCTCTACGGATTCATTGATCTTGGATTCACACATATCATTCTAATGTTTCAAATGAATTTCAAATGAAAAGCGGACCCAAATTTAAATGGGTACCAAAATCTTGTGCTAACACAGTTGGACCCAAATACCAGTGGGTACCAAAAGCTAAATATGTGTTGCAGGCGTAAAACCTTTAAGAGGGAGCATAGAAATTAGGCTTTTGAACAAATCAGTTCAAGACCCACGCTTCAATGTTCAAAAGTGTTTATTCCAATTTTTGTTTTATGGCTATCTAAATCTTGTGTTTCATTATTTCTCTTATGCAGGAACGTCATATGTGGTACTTGGATAGCGGGTGTTCCAAGCATATGACATGGCAGAAAGAGATGTTGTCCAATTATACAGATAAATATTGCGAGACAGTCAGATTTGGGAACGACCAGTTTTCACCAATACTGGGTTATGGTGATATGGTACACGGCAAGGTCACGATCAAGAAGGTGAGCTATGTTGAAGGCTTAAGACACAATTTGTTCAGTATCGGCCAGTTCTGTGACAAAGGCTTAGAGGTCAATTTCAAAGCCAATAGGTGTTCTGTTCGCACTGAAGAAGGCGATGAACTCTTGGTCGGCACTCGAAAGACCGACCTCTACACAATCAATTTATCAAGCGTTCAGACTGACAAGGAAGTGTGTCTACTATCTAAAGCATCGATGCAACAAAGCTGGTTATGGCATCGACGACTCTCTCACCTCAACTTTTGGTACATTAACAAACTGGTCAGTGGGAAGTTGGTAAAAGGACTTTCAGAGCTCAAGTACGAAAAAGAACACTTATGTGCAGCGTGTGAAAAAGGAAAGATGAAGAGAGCTCCACATAAACCAAAGCCTGAACTGAGTACAAGCTATCCGTTAGAGTTATTGCATATGGATCTCTATGGTCCGATGCGAACGCAAAGTCTAGGCGGAAAGAAGTACATTCTAGTTATCATGGATGACTATTCACGATACACTTGGGTCACGTTTCTACGTTCAAAAGATGAGACAACAGATGTTCTCATCACATTCCTGAGGACGACCCAGGTGAATCTGCAAAAACCGGTCAAGCTTCTTAGAACAGACAACGACACAGAGTTCAAGAACAAAATAGTTCAAGAATATCTCGAATCTGTCGGGATTTCACATCAATACTCTGCTGCTCGTACGCCTCACCAAAATGGAGTGGTCGAAAGAAGAAATCGTACGCTAGTCGAGGCTGCTCGTACTATGCTAAGTCAATCAGACTTAACTCTATTTTTGTGGGCTGAAGCTATATCGACTGCGTGTTACACATAGAATCGATCCATGATACACCGCAGATTCAAGAAGACTCCTTATGCGTTAATCAACAACCGAACACTGACAATCAAATATTTCCATATATTTGGGTGTAAGTGTTTTGTTCTAAACGATAGAGAGAGTCTGAACAAGTTCAGTTCCAAGGCAGACGAAGGCATCTTCATTGGTTATTCCTCTACATCAACTGCATACCGTGTATATTCAAAGAAGTCAAAGACAGTTGTCGAAAGCGTCAACGTCACATTTGATGAAGAGATAGCTTCTGAGAACATTCGTTCAGAACCTGTGATAACCGGCGTACTAGCTTCTGGGCAACACAGTCCAGAACCTGCGTCTCAAAAGAATAAATCAGATGAAGCATCAACGTCTTCTAACCATTTATCTGATTTAGATTTATTATTTGAATTGTTCTATGATGAATTTCTTGGATCTAATGTAAAGAAATCTGTTGTGGTTGACAGGATGGAAGACTCAATGACTACTCATCCAACCATTTCAGATATTGCTAATGAATCCGTCTCAACGATTCAACAAGAAATTCAAGTTCAAATGCCAACTCCGACAGTTGAAGCTGTGATAAATAACGAAGCTACAAAAGTTGCTGAATCAGTAGGTTGTTCTATACGGACTGATCTACAACCTCTCCAAGTTGTACCTACTGAGACTTCTGTACCATCTACTTCAACTGAACCCCCCATTCCTTTTTATATTGATCTATCTACATATAATACACTCCCTCACGAACAAAAATGGACTAAAGAGCACCCGAGAAGCCAAGTCATTGGTGATCCATCAAAACCGGTGCAAACTAGGTCAGCTTCCATGAATATGTGTATGCATGAATCCTTTCTGAGCAAGATCGAGCCATCTTGTGTATCCGAGGCTCTAGCCGATTCAGACTGGGTGACTGCAATGCAAGAAGAGCTGAATCAGTTCGAAGCACTTCAAGTATGGAGACTCGTACCCAAACCTCAAGGTAAAACCATCATTGGTACGAAATGGGTTTTCAAGATCAAGAAAGATGAAGATGGTACTGTTATCAGAAATAAAGCACGACTTGTTGCCAAGGGATACAGGCAAGAGGAAGGAATCGACTACGACGAGACATATGCTCCTGTGGCGGGATTAGAGGCAATTCGAATATTTTTAGCATACGCAGCTCACAAGAACTTCATGGTCTTTCAAATGGACGTGAAGACAACATTTCTGTATGGCGTTCTCAAAGAAGAAGTCTACGTCTCGCAGCCAGAAGGTTTTGTCAACCAAGAGAAACCAAATCATGTGTACATTCTCGACAAAGTTCTTTATGGACTAAAACAAGCTCCTCGCGCCTGGTATGAGGTATTATCTAAATTCTTGGTTAAGTCAGGTTTTACAAAAGGTACAGTCGATACCACTTTATTCCTGAAAAAGGACAAAGCCGATATCATTCTAATTCAAATATATGTAGATGATATTATTTTTGGCTCTACTAATCCTAAATACTGTAAGAATTTTTCAAACCTTATGGTGTCAAGATTTCAGATGAATATGATGGGAGAGATGAATTTTTTCTCGGATTACAAGTCAAACAATTTTCAACTGGGATTTTTTATCAATCAATTAAAATACATTATGGATATTCTTCGGAAGTTCAAAATGTAAAATTCAAAACCGATTGGTACCCCAATGGCACCAGGTACTAAAATTAGCATCGATCCTTCGGGAAAGGCTGTTGATGTTAGGACTTATAGAGGGATGATAGGTTCTTTAATGTATCTCACTTCAAGTAGGCTAGATATAATGTTTTCAACATGTCTATGTGCAAGATATCAGGCTAATTCTAAAGAATCCCATGTGTCTGCCGTTAAGCGCATTTTTAGGTATCTGAAGGGGACTGCAGATCTTGGTTTGTGGTATCCTAAAGATACTAGTTTTGAACTAACAACATATACAGATGCAGATCATGTTGGTTGTATGTTAGACAGGAAGAGCACGTCAGGTCATGTACAGTTCATCCGATATAAACTCGTCAGTTGGTCATCGAAGAAACAATTATGTGTCTCAACTTCAACGGCCGAAGCAGAATATGTAGCTGCTGCTAGCTGCTGTTCTCAGGTCTTGTGGATGAGAACTCAACTGCGAGACTATGGTTTTCACTTCAACCATATCCCGATATATTGTGACTCGAAGAGTGCCATCGCGATAACTGCTAATCCTGTTCAGCATACTAAGACCAAACACATCGATGTCAGGTATCATTTTATAAAAGATCATGTAGAAAAAGGAACAATTGAACTTTACTTTGTAAAAACTGACTATCATCTTGCAGATTTGTTTACCAAACCCTTAGACTAAAAGATATTCAATTTTCTTGTCTCTAAGCTTGTTATGCTAAATCTTAAGACCTAATCGGTGATTACCTATTAAAGTGTCTTATTGTAAATTTTTCATCATTTTCTTCATTTTCCGCACGATATCTGCACATTAACAATTTGTTCATGATCAAAGGGGGAGTATGAGAAGAGATTGACAAATGGTCAATATTATTTTGAGAGGGAGCTCATAAATTCTGCATTTACCTTTTATGTCAAATTTTTTTAATCCATGATTTTAGGGGGAGCTCGTCAAGTCAAAGGAGTATGGATATGACTTCTAATTATTTCTGATCAGAACTCGTACTTTCATAGTTTTACTGCTTTTTGTCTTTTCAATTTAGGTGAATAAATTTTGCTTTGACTAAGACATAAGACTTTTGCAGTTTTTGAGAGATGTTTACAAGATCATATCTTTATGACTTTAAGCTTGGCTTCATGAGATGTAAGATCGCACGTTAAGGTATAATCCTTTATCTTAATCTCATATATGGTTGATAAGTGGACAACTTTCAATCATAGAAAACATTGTTCTAAATGTTCAAACCACTTCCCGATTCTCAAACCGATTTCATGAATTGGAAGTGTGACTTTAAATATTTTCAAGATCAACATTGTGCTTTAACTGAAATAGTTAAACCAATTTGAGCATCATATGCATCATAGGAAAACATGATTTCTTTGTGCTAGGACTTAACACAACTTCTATGGAATCACCATAACCAGTGATTTCTACCCACGAAGTTAATCCATAGTGATTGAGTGTGAGAAGTCAAAAGAAATGAGTGTGTCAAACAGAGAAAGAAAGTTTGGTTAGAGTGAGCTAAATGTTTAAAAGAAAGAGGGTGTGAGAACAGAGTTAAAAGAATATCAGAACTCTGCACCAACATTTTCTGAGTCGGGCAGCCACATTACTAGTGTTTCAAAATTTTTCGTGAACATTATTGAAACATGCAACTAGCTCATGCCAACTCTTGATCAAACCTCACCAACTACTCATTTTCTACTCAAATAGAAAGTGTTTCACATTTTCAAAGGAGAATCAACACATTTGCTATCTTATTTTTATTTGGAAAATCTGGATATTGAAAAGAAGGAAGTCTGCCCCACCTTCGCACTTCAATCATGCAGAATTGAGTCTGTGTTTCACTTACTGTTGTCTCAGTGGTTTACACAATTTTGAGCCTATAAGCAATCATCCGTGCTTAATTCTTTCAATCACAAGCACGAACACACAAGGAATTTGTTTCTTTTTCATAACGTTTATAGAAATTACCTTTATGGTGTTTCGATGATTGAATGGAAGCCCTGGGGGAGTGAACATCAAAAAGATCCTTTCCAATGTTTATTCGTTACACACAGTGACTTAGTGTTACTGACAGGCATGTTAACTGATTCATTAGTTGATTCAGGTGTTACACGATTATTTTGTCTGGATTTGCAAAGATATGGATAAATGTCTTTTGAATTGACCGATCAGAGGCTCCAGATGAAATACATTTCTTGATATATGTTTTGATGAAGTCGTTGCACTTTTCATCAAAAAGGGGGAGAAGAGCCTACCAAGAAATGTGAAAGATCAAAGGTTTAGAGAAGTCTTCCAACTATTCTGAAGATAGAGAAAAGAAGAGCTAACCAAGAAAAGATTCTTCAAAGTATTCTAAAGACATGCTGATTTGAGGGAATTTTTCTTTGAAGATAATTTGCTAAAGCATTATGAGCTAAACCTGGAGACTATTACATTCTGAAGAGAAAGAAAGAGATTGCATCTTCTGAGCTGAAAGAGAAGAAGACCAAATTGCTAAATCATTTTAGTAATGATCTTGATCCAAAGGGGGAGATTGTTAGATCACAAATTTATTGGATTCAAGATCATCCAATCTGAAGTTTGCAATCTGAAGCTAACGTTGAAAAGTTGCTCTCGATATAAGTCTAATGTCGTTTGTAATAAAAGTCAAAGTATTGTTTTTAGTATTTTATTATTAAATAGATATTTAGATATTTGTTAGATATTAGTTTAAGTTATTATATTAGTTAGATATTTAGTTTAAGTTTTAGATATTATGTTTGAGATATATAAGGTTATGAGATATTTATTATCTCACAACTTCTAATATCTCAAAACATCAGATATCGATCACCAAGAACACACAGAGAGAAAGTGAGCTTCAAATACAAAGAATCAACCTTGTAATCATCGATTGTTATTGAAGCAGGTTGGTTTATCTTTTATATGTTTGTTGTTTGATTATCTGGTAACGATCACGGACTCTCAGGTAATGATAGGTTTTTATCATAAAAAGAAGTAGGTAATGATAGGTTTTTTTTCATAAGAACATTGAATGTTGATAAAGAATGAATTTTGGCAAAAAAGTTTGGGAAATAATATTGTTAGAACTAAGAACTCTTAGATTGTCAAACTTTTTATGTTTCAATAAATAAAATCTAGAACATAGAAAGCTGTTATCCCACTTTAATCAAGTTGGTAAATAATAAATCAAGTAATCAAGCAACACAATAATAATCAAGAGATATATAAATCAGAGTAACATACCAAACCCTTGAATAAACAATGAAACCCTTGAGTGTTCTTGATACCCTTTGAATACAGAGAATAATATATTTGCAGATTGGAATAATTATCAAAGGTTAACCTAAACCTAAACTAAACATAACTTTAAATACCTAAGCCATATGGGCTTATGGGCTTGATAGATTTAAGGCCCATTTACAAATAACTATTGAATAAATACTAATTAGACCCTCTAACTTTAACTATCAAACAAATACGGTTTAGACCCTCTAATTTAACTTTAATCTTGAATACAATTATTTGATCCAACAATCTCCCCCTTTGGATTCAAGATTAAAAAAAATTTGACAATGATCTTCAGGTCTTCACTTTTCTTCTCTTTTCTTGAAAAACTTTAGATATGACGTTGATAGCTTCAAAACTTCAAAACTTTAAATAATCTTCAAATCTTTGAAATCTTTGAAAATCTTCAGCAGTCTTCAGATTATATTCTCCCTTTTTGTATCTTCTCCCCCTTTTTGACGAGTGGTGAAAATCATCATCATCAAAACGTAACAAAACAATCTCCCCCTTTTCAAGACAATCTCCCCCATTGTGTATGATCATGTAAGCACAATCTTCATGTAACGAGCCCTGTATGGAAATAAGAGCAGTCTTCCCAGATGGAAAGAGTGATTATTTCAATCTTTTCAGATAAAAATAGTCAATTGTAACCGTTTAAATCTTTGCAAATTCAAACAGTTTAAGAGTTGTAACCCTGAATCAACAAATGACTCAGTTAGAATGTCTGTCAGTAACACAAAGTTACTGAGTAACACAAAGTTACTATATAAGGAGCTGGTTTTGGTGTTAGCTCCCCAGGTCTTCCATTCAATCATCGAATAACACATGGTTATCTATGAACGTTCTGACAGAAAACAAATTTTTGTGTGCTCGTGCATGTGTATGAAAAAATTTAAGCATAGATGATTGCTTTTCATTTTAGGCTCAAAGTATGTAAACTTGTTGAGACAACAACAAATTATACAAAGACTCAATGTGCATGAGAAAGGGTTCAAAGGTGGGGCAACTTTCCTTCTTTTTCAATATTAGTACCTTCCAAATGAAGAACCAATAGCGTTTGTGTTGCGTCCCCAGAAAATGTGAAACATTCTCTTTTTTAGAAAAGAATGAGTAGCTGGTGGGTTTGTATGCAAGAGATGGCATGGTCTATTTGCCTTTTTCAATGATAGTCACCAAAGAATGTGAACCAATCAGTAGATGTGGCTGCCCGACTTAGAAAGAAGTTTGGAGCAGAGTCTAATATTCTTTTACTCTGGTCTCTCCCCCTCTTTCTTTTAATGCTCACTTCTAACCAATCTCTCTTTTTCATTTTACCTTTCACACACCATCACTCAATTCTTTTGACCCCTCTCCCCTCAATCACTCAGGGAATACTTCCTAGGTAGGAAACACTGGTTATCGTGAATCCATGGAAGTTCTGTTAAGTTCTCCCACTGAATCCCATGTATTTTCCTAATAGAACATGTTGTTCAACAGTCTTTTGTACATGTAAGCACAAAAATCACTTGTTACATGAAAAATAAGACTTTCGGAGATGTCAAAACAGTTATGTTTGACGATGCAATTC
The DNA here is from genome assembly GCA_954870635.1 of Arctium minus. NCBI lineage: Eukaryota > Viridiplantae > Streptophyta > Magnoliopsida > Asterales > Asteraceae > Arctium > Arctium minus. Next base: position 34,122,240 of record OX941080.1, on the reverse strand, counting down.
TCCCCCTCAACCTAAAAGTGGTTGGCAAGAAGCTCATATTAATTTGTCATGAAGAATAATATGCTGGAGAATCAAAAACGAATGTTGTTTATATGAACAATATATAAACATATTTTCAATGAAAGCACATGAAATGACGTGTGATTCACTCAACAGTGAATACAAAGAACGTGAGTATTACCATAGAAAGATTTTACTTTTGATACATGGTAATAACAAAGTAAAATAGAATGTGCTGAACCGTTATGTGTATGAATACTTGACAAAGTATATTGACAAGATAAAACGCAAGTATTTATGTTTAAGAACACACGGTCAGATAAGCATTTAAGTATCCAAAAATCTGTTAATATCACAGATATTCTCCCCCTTAACTGATAATTTTTCTTTTCTTAAAATGATAAGGCAGAAAAAATAAATAAAACACTGAAGTGCGGGTTCTAATCTGATGTGATTAGAAGCCATAGTCACTTGAACAAACCTTCATAAATGAAAGAAATAATGGTAATCATTTGTGAAAATGATTCCTCTTTCGTTAGCAACAGTTGAAGAATAAAAATGAACACAAAATCAAGACTAAGAATACTTCCCCTTGAATGATGAGTAAGGTTTAAGACATGTTCAACATACCAAGTTTGCTGATTAGAAAATGGAATCACTTTTCATCCAATGGCTTGGTGAAAAGATCAGCTAACTAGAAGTCAGTTTGAACAAAGTGCATTTCAATATTACCTTTTTCTACATGATCCTTGATGAAATGATAGCGTACATCGATATGCTTGGTCTTCGAATGCTGTACCGGGTTAGCAGTTATAGATATGGCACTCTTGGAATCACAATAAATAGGAACACGCTTGTAGTTGTATCCAAAGTCCCTTAACTGTGTCGTCATCCAGAGAACTTGAGAATAGCAGCTAGCAGCAGCTACATACTCAGCCTTGGCAGTGGATGTTGAAACACAGTTTTGTTTCTTTGAAGTCCAACTCACAAGTTTGTCACCTATAAATTGACATGATCTAGAGGTGCTCTTCCGGTCTAGCTTACATCCTGCATTATCAACATCTGTAAAGGCAGTTAGTTCAAAACGAGAATCCTTTGGATACCAAAGGCCTAAATCAGGAGAGCCTTTGAGATATCTAAGGATTAGCTTAACAACAGTTAAGTGCGACTCTTTAGGATTAGACTGATATCTCGCACAAAAGCATGTGACAAACATTATATCTGGGCGACTTGCAGTCAGATAAAGTAAAGATCCAATCATGCTACGATACACCTTTTGATCAACAGGTTTCCCGGAGGGATCTGCGTCTAAGAGTGTACCAGTAGCCATTGGTGTTTTCATGACTGAACTATCTGACATATTGAACTTTTTCAAAATATCTTTTATATATTTAGCTTGATTAATAAATATGTCGTCGGGTAATTGCTTTACTTGTAGACCAAGAAAGAAATTCAATTCACCCATCATCGACATCTCAAACTTTGTTTCCATTATTTTTGAAAACTTCTTACAAAATTTCTGATTTGTCGACCCAAAAATTATGTCGTCAACATAAATCTGAATGAGAATCAAGTCCTCACCTTGCCATTTGAGAAATAAGGTAGTATCTACTATACCTTTCTTGAAACCAGAAGCAAGTAGAAATTTAGTGAGAGTTTCATACCAGGCTCGCGGTGCTTGTTTAAGACCATACATCGCTTTGTCTAGGACGTAGACATGATCAGGGTGATGAGGATCAACGAAACCTTCAGGTTAAGCCACGTAAACCTCCTCATGCAAAACGCCGTTCAGAAAAGCCGACTTTACGTCTATTTGATAGACAGTAAAGTTTTTGTGCGCTTCATATGCTAGAAAGATTCTGATGGCTTCGATCCTTGCAACCGGGGCGAATGTTTCGTCATAGTCAATGCCCTCTTGTTGACAGTACCCTTTTGCGACCAAACGAGATTTGTTTCTCACTACTACTCCAACTTCGTCTTTCTTATTTCTGAAAACCCACTTTGTTCCTATAACAGATATACCTTTAGGTAGTGGGATCAAGCGCCATACCTTGTTCCTTTCGAATTGTAGAAGCTCATCTTGCATAGCAGAAATCCAGAATGGATCACGTAGAGCTTCAACCGCTTTCTTTGGCTCTAAGGAACTAAGGAAGCTTGAAAACATGCAGAAGTTAGTTGTTGCTGACCGTGTTGTGACACCAGATTGTACGTCACCTATCACGTTTTCCAGGGGATGATCCTTAGTCCAACGATGTGTGCTTGGTAAGGCTTCAACTGTTTGTTGCGTATTTGACGCATCGTTGTCATCATGCACTGCAGGTTGCTCCATAGATGTACTCGGGACATCTTGTACTGGTGCTTCTGATAATGAAGCTTATGGACTAGCAGTTGAAGTAGTCGTGACTTCCGTTCCAGAAGAGCTATCTGTAGAGACAGATTAAGCATTAGTAGAGTCAGAAACTAATGGTTGAGTTGTACCTGATGGAGATGAAGTTTCAGTGACTTCTTCTTCGGACGGTCCAGATATGTCTACAGATATAGTAGGGACCTCCGAGCCTGTACCACTTGTTATCGATGTTGATATGCCTTTTTCAAAATCTGCACATATATCATCAAAGGCATCAATAAACAATAAATCTAACTCAGATGAAGTACAGTTAGAGTTAGAAGAAGTAGATCCTTTAGTAGCTGGTTCTATTCTGGATTGAATAGAAGCTTTGTCCTTACGACCGAGTTCTGAACTGTTGTGTCCAGAAGTCCTTGTGGAACTCTCATCAAAAGAGACATTCATGCTCTCAACAACCTTCTTGGTACGAATAATGTAAATTCGATAAGCTATGGATGTCAGAGAATATCCAACGAGATAGCCTTCATCCGCCTTCTTATCAAACTTTGATAGTCCTTGACATTCTCGCAGAATGTAACACCTGCAACCAAAAACACGAAGGAACTTGATGTTAGGTGTACGATTGTTGATTAACTCATATGCTGTCTTATTAAAGAGCTTGACCACAATGGTACGATTCTGAGTAAAACATGTTGTTGCGACTGCCTCGGCCCAAAGGTACATAGCTAGATCTGAATAAGCAAGCATAGTACGAGCTGCTTCAACAAGAGTGCGGTTCTTCCGTTCGACAATGTCGTTTTGCTGCGGAGTGTAGGCTGCAGAAAAGTTATGTGAAATGCCTATAGACGTAAGATAACCATGTAAAGTGGGATTCTTGAACTCCGTGTCGTTGTCGCTGTGAATAGTTCGAACTGGCAATTGAAGACGTACTTGGATGCGCTTGATAAAAGCAATGATCAATTCTGGCGCATCTGACTTGTTGCGAATAAACTCGAGACATGTATACCTTGAGTAGTCATTACCAACACGTATTTCTTTCCGTTGATAGATGCGGTTCGCATTGGGCCACAATGGTCCATATGAAGAAGTTCCAGTGCCAATGAGGTCGATGATTCAGATTTGGACTTGAATGAGCTACGCTTCATTTTGCCCAACTCACATGTAGAACAGAGTGAGTCTTTTTCGAACCTCATTTCCGGTAGACCTTTGACCAGACCTTGTCTTTGTAGCTTCGCTATAGATCGGAAATTCTGATGAGACAAGCGTCGATGCCACGTCCATGATTGTGCTTTAGAAGCTTTGGCTAGTAGACATACTAGACGTGTGGCAGACAGTGTAGGAAAATCTACATAGTATAGATTTCCATGGCGCTCAGCTTTGAAGACTTCGTAACCATCGGGATCCTCTAGATAGCAATGAGTGGTTATGAAGCGTACTTGATATTTCATGTCACAGAAGTGACTGGTGCTGAATAAGTTATGATCAAGTCCTTCTACATATAACACTTTCTGAATCGTCACAACTCCATTATCTAGCATGCCATATCCTTTGACTTTTCCTTCTGCTTCAGAATTTGCAAAACGAACTGCTCCGGCAGGCTCCTCCACATAGTTATGTAGGAGGTGCTTGAATCCTGTCATGTGGCGTGAACATCCGGAATCTATCACCCACAGTCGACAGGCCTGCACAAAAACAATTAATTTTGCTTAGGTACCCATATCAGAATGGGTCCTTCGTTGTTAGCTTTAAGCAATTCAGGAATATCAGCAGGTTTAACTTTAACTCGCCATTCATATCTGGGTTTTGGAACCCATTTCCAAACTGTTTTGACATTTAATTCCTGAAAGTGCTTTTTAGATGAAGGATTGGCAACCTTAGCTCGATACACTTTGGGTTGTGTAGAAGAATTAGAATTAGAATTAGACTTAGGGTTCAGTTTAGCTTTTCTTTTGCTCTTTTTGGACTTTGGAGGGGAGTAGTATTTGAAAGAATTATCCCAGAAGTGTTTACAATATAGATTCTTTCGAGCAAAATTCATAAACTTAGATTTATCGGAACAAATCGTACATTTATGTCCATCAAAAGAATTACTTTTCAAAATAAAACTGTTTGTAGTACAACTGCTAGAATTCAAGCTATTATTTTAATTCGGACTAAGATCTTTATTCTTCTTACTTCTCCCAACTCCAATTCCTTTTATATCTGAAACAGAAACAGGAACCTCGTTAGTCTCATGCTTGGAAGGTGAATCTTTTCTTGAATTACTTGAAGTTTCACCCTTCTCAAAGATGCTAGGTGGATATTCAGGACAATCAGAGTAAACAACTGAAGGTTTTGTAGGAGCATCAAATTCTGGATTTGTTCTTACCTTCCAGCTTGGATCATTGAACATCTGTTTATCATTTGAAGCATTTTTAAACAAAGTAATTTTCAAATCATTGATTTCTGTGCAAAGCTCTTGATTTTCTTTCAAAGATTTTTCCAGTTGAAACTTGAGAACAAAGTTTTCATCTTCAATCTCATCAAGAGACTGTTGCAACAGATCAATTTGCTTCATCAATTCAGATGTATGATCATTCACAGAATTTGACTCCTTTTGAATAGAAACAGGGTCACAGTCTGAAGCATTCATCATTTCGGAAAATAATTCTTCAGTCATGGACTCAATAAACTCCGTTTTATCATTTTTCAAACAAGATTCATTCGTGTTTATAGTGTCTTCTTCAACCTCTTCAACAAGCAAAGGTTTAGGAGTAATGGGATTTGAGACTGAGAGAATAGTAGATGGATCAACATCCGATTCATACTCATCGTATTTTCATTCAGTCTCAGATGGAACAGTGTCAATGTTGACTGATTCTTTAGAAGAAGTGGTAAACAATGATTCAAACTCAGTGAATTCAAACTTTCGAGTTGCATAGCTTTTGTTCAAATCATTTTATTTAAAACCAACTGATTTAAAAACATTTTGAGAATCAGTGTCACAAGACTTGTTTTCTCCCATTTCTTCTTGACCTTTGGTCTCAGTAAAAGGTTTAGAAGCACTAGCTTCAACAAAAGTAGCACGAATGTTTGGAATGGGTCTGATTGCGGAGCCAAATTTATCAAAGTTATATAAATGCTCCGGTGCCTTTTTGAAAACATCATTAGTTGGCACACCCAAACCTGGTTTCAGTTTATAAAACCTTTCATCCTAGAGTTTATTGTTCAACAGATTTAGCGTCTTCTCAGTCTGACCTCGTTTCATGTTAATATCCTCCAATTGCTTAATATTTGTATAAGCTTCATTTCTTTCTTGAAAACAAACTTCAAATTTAATTTTGAACTCACCTTTTTCAGCATTGAGATTCACTAGATCCTTTTCTAAAATAGATATTTTACTTTTCAAAGTTTCCTTTTCAGCTTTTAAATCATCTTTTTCTTTTTCTTTTTCTTCCACAACAATTTTCAGCAAAGCGTTTTCATCACGAAAACTCAATACTGATTGATGTGCGGAGCTAAGCTTGCCTTTCAATAAAGCAAATTCATCTTTCATGCTATGTATTTGGGCCATAAGAGATTCAATAAGCTTAGAATTATCACTTACCTTAGAGTTTGCATCTTCCGAATGTGCCTCAGAATCTTCATCGTCACCATCCAGCTTGGCCATGTAGGAAACTTGGGTGAAGTGTGCCTGCTCCTCGTCATCAGAACTTTGGAACAACCAATTTTCTTCTTCAGCTATAAGCACCATTCCTTCTTCGACTTTCTTGGCGATTAGTGACTTTCGTGCATAGTAGTCTGAGTTCTTGACCTTCTTGAATCTGCAATCTCTGGAGAAGTTCCCAAATTTGCCGCAATTGTAGCATCTTCCTGGTTCATCCGCTCTGTCTTCTTTTTTTCCCTCTCTCTTATCTTCTCTTCTTTCTTCCTTCCTGTCTTCTCGTCTTCCCTCTCTCCTTCCATGCCTTGGCTGGTACCTCATCTCAGACTTCTCTTTCTTGTGCCCTTCGTACTTTGGCTTTGAGTAGAACTTTTTCTTGCCAAAGGTCTTCTTGAATCTTCTAGTAATAAGAGCCAAGTCCTCGGAGAACTTCTGAATATCTGGATCAGAATCAATCTCCAGTTCTTCATCACTTGAAGCAGAGTCAGAATCAGTAACTTTGGTAACTAGAGCTTTAGACACCTTTTTCTTTGACCTTGTAGAGGATACAGAACCTTTGCCGGCTATGAGAGCCACAGAATCCTTCAGTTTATTTGACTCATTATTGATGGTTCTCACTTCGTCCTCGTGCTGAGAAAGAGTAGAGAAGATATTAGTGACGTTCTCTTGAACCATGTTCTTTGACATCTGAATGTTGATGGCAAAGTTCTTCCATTCAGGATTTTAGTTCTTGATGAACTTATAATTTATCTCCGAAGCAGACTTAGAGATGTTGTTCCTCCGCAAGTCATTGAGAATGATGTTATATCTGTTGTAGGTCTCTAACAGCGTCTCTCCTTCTTTTGCGTGAAATCCCTCGTATGCATTTATGCATAGATTCTGCTTAGCTTGGATGGAGGCTTCACTTCCTTCAAACTGTCTTGACAGTTCATCCCAAATTTCTTTTGCTGAGTTCCGACTGTCTACACGGTTGTAGATGTCATTTGGGATTGCCATGGTCAGATAGATAAGAGCCTCTTCATCGGTCTTGTACTGTTCTTTCTGCTTTTCAGTAAAGAACTGATAAGGTTTAGGAACATATATGTCCGGGATTTCTGGTGAGGTCTCTGTTTCAGCTTGACCAGGTACTCTGACCATTGGATTTACCGAACCATTAATAATTGACTCCATATAGTCTATGTTCTTGTGATTTAGAAACTGGACCATTCTCTTCTTCCATTGCTGATATTCATCAGCCATAAGAACAGGCGGTTTGGACTGAGAGCCCATCGAGAGAAGCTGGTTCGACATCTTAGCTGTACGGTTAGTAATTAAACTTATTTGTATCAAGACAACCAACTAGATGAGATCGTTAGAATCAAGTATAGGATAATAACTACACTCAAAAATTTTCAGAAAAATGAATTCCCAAAAATAATTAAATGTAGTACTCGCCCAGTAAAATTCACAAAGATTTTGATCACGAACAAAACTTTGTCCCCCTTCGCAGACTTAGCACGGGGGTCCCGCTAAATTTGTCTAAGTCTGGAAAATGTGTTCGACCGATAATGTGCTTCGACCGGGATATTGTTTGACCAGTAACACGTTCGACCGGTATGCTGCAAGACCGAGAGACTTCTTTGATCGGTATTGGACTAGACTGATATGGTGCTTTGACCGATACAAAGGTATCGACCGATAAACTATGTTCGACCGATATAATGCTATGACCGGTAAAGCTAAGGACCGATAGTGATATTTGATCGATAAAGGATAAAGACCGATGCTATGTGTTCGACCGGTAGGATACTAAGACCGGTAAGCCTCTCGACCGGACTGGTCTAATGACCGGTGTCTTGTCGACCGGTATTGATTGTGAGTATGTCGGTCGACCGGTATTGAGTTTGACCGCAACAAACTTCAACCGGTGTTGAGAGGTCGACCGGTATAATGAGAAAGACCGGTATATTGCAACTGGACCGATAAAATGTTGTCAACCGGGAAAGTGTAAGGACCGATATGTTCTTATGGTCTCTATCGGTATGCTGTTGTTCGACCCAGAACGATGATGAACAGTCCAGATTAGCAACTCAGAAACACTTAAAACCTCAAATTGAATGCAATAAATCAATTAAAGATCACACAGCAGTCAAGATTAGAGATTAATTTCAACCTTTTTCCAATCAGTTTGACAAACACAGTGTTCGACCTATATGAAGTTGTCGAATCCAGAAAACCAGAAATTTAATAAATCCAATTACTTGATGAATTATAGTGCAATCAAACTATCAGATTACGTTCAGTGGCATAAAACATATCCAATCATATCGATTTTGAGCATAATAGCATGTTAGTTCAGAAATCGATTTTCACATATATATGCATGTCGAAGAACAGTCTATGAACACAGTAATCGATAATTAATTCAAAATCCAAAAAAAAAACTTGATTCTTCTAGCTCTGATACCACTTGTTATCCCACTTTAATCTAGTTGGTAAATAATCAATCAAGTAATCAAGCAACACAATAATAATCAAGAGATATATAAATCAGAGTAACATACCAATCCCTTGAATAAACAATGAAACCCTTGAGTGTTCTTGATACCCTTTGAATACAGAGAATAATAGATTTGCAGATTGGAATAATTATCAAAGGTTAACCTAAACCTAAACTAAACATAACTTTAAATACCTAAGTCATATGCGCTTATGGGTTTGATAGATTTAAGGCCCATTTACAAATAACTATTGAATAAATACTAATTAGACCCTCTAACTTTAACTATCAAACAAATACGGTTTAGACCCTCTAATTTAACTTTAATCTTGAATGCAATTATTTGATCCAACAAAAGCGATCCAACAAAAGCAAAACACATTGCAAAATTGAAAAAAAAAATTACATTACACAACAAAATATTATATATTACTAATGGCATCACCAACACTTTAAGCAACATAAAACCAACTTAAAACATTTTTAACTACGTTTGTTTAGTTCAAGATTTCCCAAATATATACACTTTGTATGAACTGGGATTTCTTCTCAATACAACTCTCCCCTGTTTAAACACAACAGTTGCATTCTATTTTGGTGAACAACTGAACATGCCAACAATGCTGCTGCTTAAATGTTGTAACTTTTGACTCTGCTGCTGCTACTGACAAATATATTGTTATTATTTGTTGCATCATCATAAATTAAGCATAATCCAAAAAAAATCATAAGAATAACCATATTAAGAAACGAAAGTGTATTAAAGAAACAATATTCCAGTAACACAATAATTTACAGGAATTTACATGTTACATAACAAATATTAATTGATGGTAAGGTGGGGTGAAAAGCTACACACAGAAAGTCGTATAAAGCATGTCCATGCCTCCACATTATTGATGCGGCATAATGGGTTAACAACTTCATTTTCTCAATTAAGCAAAAAATAACAAATATAAAGGATCAAGAATCTTACTCGGTACGAGCTAAGGCAAAGACCTAGAGTCTTAACTGGTAAGTGACGGCAAAGACTCTTACCACAGTTAATGCTTACCAAAAAAATTGTTGCATACAATACCGTTTGGTGGACTAAAATCTTACCTGGCAAGTAAGGAATAGTGTTAAATTTCATTGGTAACCGTTTACCCAGTTATGCATTTGGTAACGCCCCCTAAATGTGTGGTTCAAATGACGTCAAGAGCTTCTGCAGTAACTCTCACAAAAACGCTTGTTCCGGGATTCTCTTCCTATGTATCGAAGTCAAATATAATATACTATAAATTGTTGGTACAAGAACATTGCTAAAAATTTACTTGTCTTATTATCAACAAAACAAAATGTGAAGATGGAGAACAAAATCCATATAAAAGTATTGAAATAAAAGTTTGAAAGATTAAATTAATAGACCTGAAGGTATTTTGAGTTTCATGCTTCCATAAACTAATCCAACAGAGGAGGCAGACACACGAGTCACCTACAATTAAAAGATTTAAGACCCATAACAACCTCTTAGCATAAAATAAAATCCTCAAACTATAAGCGACTTGTACATAATAACAAAACAACTATATTGAAGAAAATAGAATATCTCCCAATGTGCTAACTATTGTACTTTGCTATTCGTTTATAAAGAACCAACATGCTTGCAAAAATACAAGACGGGAAAATTATTTTATCAGAAAGTTGTGAAAAGAATACTCGGGTGGCTAGATGGCTAACCAAATTGTCTGTATTTTTGGAAAAAATGGTGTACTCTTTTAGTTACATTCCAGCAATTACACCCCAAGTTATTAGCCATTGCCAGTCAAACTTTCTTACCTACTTATTCAAGAAAACAATTGGATAAAAGAACTACTACAATGAGTTCACAAAACTTGAAATTATAAGTTCAAAAATCCAATTGGGACCTGGAAGCAATTGCATTACAAACCCATGCATCATCATAGACCCATACTCTTCCACTCTGTACAAAAGCTACATAGTTTCAACTTGTATAAATAATTACTAAACTGGTTTCTAGAATTTCATTGGCCTAGTGATAATAAAGAAACACAAAAGTAAGCAACGATTGATTATAGTACACAGGCAATAATAAAAAAACACCAATGATTTGATAAAAGAGAAACAACAATACCTTTATATTTGCCAATGACATTGAGCACTTCTGATGTGGGAATCCGCACAAGTTACCATTACTTTGCTTGAATCTTGGGGGCATAACTACCGATAAGATAATGAAAGTGAAGCTACATCGAAATATATGCATCCTAACTATTAAACAATTAGCATATGCATCCTAGATACATGTGACTTTTTCCAATACGCCATGTTCAAGTGTGTGGAAGAAGAAAAGGCAAAAAGACCAAAAATTTTTCAAAATAGAAAGACTAATTAATAAAAAATTCAGGCATCATATGTAAATTGATAAGCAAGAATGGGTAGATTCGAATGAAATCAAAATTGAGCAAATAAATATAACTTATGGTATTGGTGACTGAATTGAAGCATAGAGATGCAATTAAAAGATGAACAATAATAGAAACCGGAAAAGGTTGCAATCTTTTTTCCTTTAGCAAGTTGGAGTACCTGGACCATAGACAAATATCTTCAACAAATACCTCACAATATATAAAGAAAAATAACCCAAAATCGAGATGAAGAAAACATAAGAAGGGATTAGAGAATACAAAAGGAATAACCTCAAATTAGAGACGATTGAAGCTTCCATTAACTAAGAACAACTTCTGAAATTTCGATGAATCGGTTTAATTTGTGGTTATTACTCTGTAACATCACAACTTTTGAAATTTCTAATTAGACAACTCTAAGATGAGAACCATAGACAACCATGATTAGCCGTAAATAGGAGTAGATGTAAGATGGTAAGAAACAAGTTTATTTAGAATCTAGGGTTCGTTTGTTACCTGCATTTGATGCCAAGAAAAATAGAAGATAAATGAGAGATTAGAGTTCTTATCACATGTTTGATTGTAGAAGACGAACGGGGAGCAATTGCGATAAACAATTCTGTGAGAGGAGTAGGAAGAAGATTTCGTTTGTTACCTGCGTTTGAAAAAGTCTTGTTGGAGTTGAGGGAATTGGGAAGAGAGAAATAGAGAGACGGTGGGAGCTTGAATCATTTCTTGGGGGAGGGAATAGTCACCTTGGGAAGGGAAGTATTAGAGGTCGCCGAATGCAGTATATAGATGAAAAGGCTTTAATGAGTTGTACATAATGCATAAAAAATAGTAATTAAGAGATTTTAAGAGATTATGTATTAAAAAGTTGTACATTGTGCAACAAAAGTTGTTTTTAAGAGATTTTGAAAACTCCTTTATAAGATAGTATAGATATAGATATGTGCCATTCAAAAGAAAAATAGAAAAGAAAGAAACACACGATAAGCGCTAACTAGCTATATATAAGTTTTCTTCCTCATTTACTCAGCAAAATTCTCGATCCTTGTTATATCTCTTACCATGTAGGCTTCTCGATTTTTATCATACTTATCCCATAAAACAAATGACAACGGTAAATACTTAGCCGCTATGTATTTGGTACCAAAAGTTTTCTCTACAAGAACCAGACTATATATCAGCTACGCGTATCACGATGTTTGCTTTTTCCATATTTTCCTCTACAAGAACCAGCCATCTAAATGTGGTGTCATGTAATATTTCAAAATTTTACTTACAGCCAATTATTTGCTACCCCATCTACTTTATCCTTTCATCTCCACTACTGCTGCTACCCCCGAAATTGTCACTCATTGTTTGGCAAAAATAAGCTAGCTTATAAGCTAGTGTACATGTTTGGATGACCATAAGCTAGCTTATTGAAACTCTACTCAAAGTAGCGTTTTGAAAAGCTAGCTTATCAGCTACAAGCTAGCTTATAAGCTACAAGCTAGCTTATAAGCTACAAGCTAGCTTAGCTTTTTTTTTGCCTAACATAGCCTAAAATCCTTCAATTTTCCAAATTGTTTGAAAATATATTCAAGATTTATGTATTCTCATTTAATTCTTCTATATATTTAAAAGGTTAGTATTTCTTATAAATATATCATATCGATCATCATGATTAGATAAGATTCTTGTTCTTTAAAAATTGTGTATATATGGTATGTTTTATGTTGTGTTTTTGTAGTTTGTATTTGATTTTAGAGAATTTATTTAACATTTTGAGATATTAACTTCACTTTAAAGTGTGATGTCTTTATCCATGTTAGATATAATCTTAGATCTAAACAGTATATAATTATAAGTGTAATGTTGCTTTTTAGATGTCAAATTTTTTATCTCTGAATTATTTCTTGCTAGATCTGCACGAATTATATATATATATATATATATATATATATATATAAATAAATAGAGAAATTATATTCTATAAAATGATATACAAATAAAACAAAATCACAAATTTATGTATATATAATAGGGTCAAAATCACAAATTTATGTATATATATATAGGGTCAGGGTCAGGGTCAGGGTCAGGGTCAGGGTCAGGGTCAGGGTCAGAGGAAAATCTTAAAAAGTGGAAAACTAAGAAACACTTTGACAACCATTCATCTGGAAGATATGCACTTGTACATACAAGTAATTTGTAACATGGACACGTGCATATATACAAGTGCATAATGCACATGTGCATACCGTCCAAATCAAGGGCTATCAAGGTGTTCCTTAGTTTTCCTTTTTTTGAGGTTTTCCGTTGAACCTCCCCCCCCCCCCCTTCTCTGTCTCTCTCTCTCTCTCTCTATATATATATATATATATATATATGGTCATCATCTTTTGTTAACCAATGTTGGGTCAGAAATATGCCAAGTATGGTTAATGCTGCTACTTACAATTTAGTACTGCTAGTTGAAGATTACTACTGCTAGTAGAATTACTACTGCTTAAAGAGTTAGTACTGCTAGAAGAATAGTTAGTACTGCTTGGAGAGTTAGTACTGCTAGTAGTTAGTACTGCTTAAAGATTACTACTGCAAGAGAAGAATTACTACTGCTAGCATGATTAATACTGCAAGCATAGTTAGTACTGCTAAGGATGTTAATACTGTTGAAGATTAATGTTGCTGGATAAGGATGAAGTTAATACTGCTTATGAAGATAAGGATGCTTAAAGAGAAAGAATAGGAGCTGAAGATAGAGATGGAGATAATTATGGAATGAAGATCAATTTTGTTTTGATAATTATCTTGTAATTAATTTTGTATATATATAGTCTAGAAGTCTTTGATAGAGAATGATTATTGATAGAGTTTTTGATATACGTTTGTTTTAGAGAGAATTAACCTCAAGGTTCTTAGAAGTCCTTTCAATAGAGAAGTATTGAACGTTTGTTGAGTCTGTTCAACAGATTGAGGTTTTGTTTGTAATCATTAAGTTAATCAATATAACTTGTGATTTATATTCTGATATTGTTCCATTGATTTATTGTTAAAGTGTTTTTCCGCGACTTCTTTAACATAGTTTCTGAGTGTGTGTTAAATTCTTGTTTGAATTTCGATCCTGACAAGTGGTATCAGAGCCTTCAACTCAAAATCAAAAATCATCATGGACGGATCTCATGAAAGTGTTCTTGTTTCAAAAGTCCCCATGCTCAAACCTAATGAGTTTGACATGTGGAAAATCAGAATCAGGCAGTACATTCTTCTTACAGACTACTCAATATGGGATATCATTGAGAATGGTCCCTCTGATGGAGGAAAGATGGACGCAGATGGCAAGAGACCTCCACCAAAGACTGATGGAGAAATAAAGATGAGGCAGATAGAGATGAAAGCCTTGAGCACTCTGCTCTTGGAAATCCCTAATGAGTATCAACATCAATTCTGCAACTGTTCTGATGCTCAAATTCGTTGGAATGCATTGGAGAAGAGATTTTCAGGTACTAAAAGCACTAAGAGGAATCAGAAGGCAATTCTCAAACAACAATATGAGAATTTTATGTCTACAAAGAATGAGTCCATGACTCAAACCTTTGATAGATTAAGCAAGTTGATTGGAGAGTTGGCCACTGTTGGTGTCAAGATGGACCAGGATGATGTAAACAGAAAATTTCTAAGATCTCTTGGTGAAGAATGGGTGATGTACACTGTATCCTTCAGACAGAATGATAATCTGGAGGATAAGGAGCTTGATGATCTCTACAATGATATAAGAGTATTTGAAGCAGAAGTTGAATCTAAGAAAAGGCCATCTGGTTACTCTCATAATGCTGCCCTTCTATCATCTACTACTGATTCTACTGCTAATACAAAATCAGTTAGTGTTGCTTATGGATCAAAACAGGATGGGTCCAATGATTCTGTTTTGGAGGCATTCCTTGCTAGTCATGCTAAATCTGCTCTTATCAATGATGATCTGGAGCAGATCAATGCTAATGATCTTGAAGAGATGGATATCAAATGGCAGATGGAAATGCTCACCATGAGAGTCAAAAGATTCATCAAAAGAACAGGCAGAAACAATTTTGCCATGAAAAAAGAAGATGGTGTTGGATTTGATAAATCCAAGGTGGAATGCTACAAATGCCATAATCTGGGACACTTTGCCAGAGAGTGCAGAGGAGGAACTGCCCAACAGAATGGAAGCAATAATCATCAACCAAAGTCTACTAACTATAGCAGGAATTCATCTCAAGCTCTTGTCTCACAAGAAGGAATGGGCTTTGATTGGAGTGATCAAGCTGAGGAGGCCATTCAGAACCAAGCATTGATGGCAGAAGTTTCAGAGTCATCAAGCACTGCACTTCCCACAGAGGTAAAATCTAACCTTTGCTCTAAAACCTGTATTGAAACTGTTAAAAAGTATAGGGATCATAATCAGAGCATGTGTGATGACCTTAAAAGGTTAGAAAAAGATAGAAAAGAGTATGTTTTGATTATGGAGAAGTTTGAAGAATAGATTAAGGCATATCAAGCCAATGATCTTCAACATTCATATGATCTCAACTACTGGAAGTGGGAGAAGAATCAGTTAGAGATTGAACTAGAGAAGGCCAAAGAGGAGTGTGAGAAAGTTAAGAGTGAATTTGAGAAGGCCAAACTAGATATTGAGAAATATTCAAATGCTTCTAAAGCAATGGACTCTTTACTTAAATCTCAAATCCATGACAAACTAAAGAGAGTTATAGGTTACAACAACACCCCTCCACCTTACAATAATAAGTATATCCCTCCCACCTCAGACCTCTTAGAAAGACAGGACAAGAAGGAATTACCTGTAGGAGTCACAGAAGTAGATCCTTTAGATAAAGTAGTGGTTGAGGCAGATTCTGAAGATGAGAACTCTGAGGGTAAGAATGAGGAAGACCATCATGATACTCCCTTAGAAAACCACATTCTGACAAATGAGAAGGGAGGTAAACCATTTATCAAAAGTGATAAAGTGGATATGACCAAGACAGTGAAAGAGACTGTTAAGAGTGAGAAAGCTGAGACCTCCAGGAAAGGAAAAGAAAAGGTACAGGGAATTCACTACATGCAAACCTCTGTTATAAATCCCTGTACTTGTCAACAGAACAAGCCCCATAAACATGATAAAATAAGGGGAAATCAAAGAAATAGAAATAATCAGTGGGCTCAAAAACAGGGAATTGATCTAAGCAAAATCAATAGACCAAAGCCCTGTTTTATCTGTGGCAAATTGAATCATCTTGCCAAATACTGTTATTTCAATCCTATTAACCAAAGAGTTACTCTTCAAAGACAAACACAAAATTCTTTTGGTTATAGGAAGCAATCAAGAAATCACATGGCTGCTAATAGGAGAACAGTACCATTGAAAACTAGGACTGCAAAATCTCATATTAGGAATAAGTTTGCTAAATCAAAAGAAAATACTCCAAGCAAGTCAAGGAGTAACTCACAGAACAAGAAAGCAAACAACTTTGTCAAGGTTTGGGTTCCAAAAGTCAAGAAACCTGTTAGTACTGCTACCTCACATAGTACTGCTAACAGAAATAATGTTGCTGATAGCAATACTACTGCTAACCAAGTTAGTATTGCTAACAAGGATAGTACTACTACCAGTATTAATGCTGCCAAGCCTATAATTCTGACAAAGTATTCCAGCCATGCGATTCCTAACTCTGATCATCTCATCCAGACTAAAATTACTGATTATAAATATGTTGATGAGAAAGGCCAACCCAAGACCACTTTGGCTTGGGTTCCCTCCAGAAACTAACTGTTTTATCATATGTGCAGGGCAACCAACATCTCAAGAAGAAGAGCATCTGGCATGTAGATAGTGGTTTCTCTAGGCACATGACAGGTAACATGGCCTGCCTTCAAAACTTCAAAAAGTTTGATGGAGGACATGTTGCTTTTGGTGACAATCCAGCAGGTGGTAAATCAGTGGAAAAGGTATGGTATCAAAAGGTAAGATGTCCTTTGAAGATGTGTACTATGTTGAGCAATTGAGATACAACCTGTTAAGTGTATCACAAGTCTGTGATAAGAAACATAGTATATTATTTACATAGACTGATTGTATTATCCTTGCTCCAGGATTCAAGGTAGTTGATGAAAATAAGATACTACTTAGAACTCCTAGGAAGGATAATGTTTATTGTTTGGACTTAGAGAATGTTTCATGTGACTCATCATTAAACTATCTATTTTCAAAAGCTTCTTTAGATGAATCATCTCTTTGGCACAGAAGGATGTGTCACATGAATTTTTAAAATAATGAACATTCTTGTGAAAAACAACCTTGTAAGAGGTTTACCTCAAAAAGTGTTTTCATGTGATGATCATTGTGTTGCTTGTCTTAAAGGCAAGCAACACAAAACTTCTCATAAGTCCAAAGAAATAAATACTATCTCTTCACCTCTTCAATTATTGCATATGGATCTCTTTGGTCCTACAAATGTGATGAGTATTCCTATTGCTTAGTCATTGTAGATGATTTCTCTAGATTTACTGGGGTATATTTTCTGAGGACTAAGGATGAGACAAGTGGACTGATCAAATCCTTTGTTCTTAGGATTGAAAACCAAACTAATCAAAGAGTTAAAGTCGTCAGATCTGATAATGGAACTGAATTTAAAAACAATGACTTAAACAACTTTTGTGAGGCTAAACGTATTGAGAAACAATATAGTGCTCCTAGAACTCCTCAACAAAATGGTGTTGCTGAGAGGAGAAATAGGACACTAATTGAGGCTGCTAGATCTCTGTTGGCAGATTCAAAGTTACCAATTACTTTCTGGGCAGAAGCAGTTAATATTGCCTGTTATTTCCAAAACAGGGTTCTAGTAGTCAAATCTCAAGGCAAGACACCTTATAAACTTTTTAACAAGAAGAAACCTTTTATTGGCTTTTTCAAACCTTTTGGGTGTCCTTGCACAATTCTCAACACCGAATCTCACTTAGGTAAGTTTGAAAGCAAAGCTGAAGATGGATTTCTTGTTGGATACTCCTCTCAGAGTAAGGCATATAGAGTATTTAATAGTTCTTGACGTATTATAGAGGAAAGTGACAATGTCAAATGCAATGAGAACACACCAAATCAAATTGGTACAGGTCCTGATTGGTTGTTTGACATTGATTCACTAACTAATGCTATGGGTTTTAGTAATGTGCAAACTGCAGGAACAAATTCAGAACAGATACAAGCACAGAAACAAGAGTTTGTGTTGTTCCCCTTACCTACTGTTGATCCTGCTGAATTTTGCCAGCTAGAAAAGAAAGATGATTCAGAATCAGAAGATTCTGATCCAGACCAGGATGAAGATGCTAAAGCAGATGAAGAGGACAAAGGTGATGAAGAGAATAAGAGTGATAAAGAGGATGATCATAATCCAGGAAACACAGGACCAGAGATGCCCATACTGTCAGAAGATGACACTGATGAGGACAATTCTTCAGTGTATGGTGGAAGCACTCCAGAGAAGAATGACTCCAATCTCGAAGCAAATCTTAATGAGGAGGCTGTCAATCATACAAGAACACAGAAGAATCATCCTCCTCAATTGGTGATTGGTGACATAAATTCCCCAATGATCACAAGGCAACAAAGCAAGTTAGGGGGATTGAAAGACATACAGACAGGCTTGTTATCTTGCTTTCTATCCCAGATTGAACCCAAGAAGGCCTATGATGCAATGAAAGACCCAAGTTGGATAGAAGCAATGCAAGAGGAGCTACTGCAGTTTGTGCTGCAAGTTGTATGGGATCTGATTGATCTTCCAAAAGGACACAGAGCAATTGGCACAAGATGGGTCTTCAGGAATAAAAAAGATAAGAGAGGAATAGTAATAAAGAACAAGGCCAGACTTGTGGCACAAGGGTACACACAAGAAGAGGGAATAGACTATGAAAAAGTATTTGCTCCAGTAGCCAGAATTGAGGCAATTACGCTGTGTCTAGCCTATGCTTCTTTCATGAAGTTCAGAGTTTATCAGATGGATGTCAATAGTGCATTCCTTTATGGGACAATTGATGAAGAAGTATATGTTTGTCAGCCTCCAGGGTTTGAAAATCCTAACTTTCCTGACAGAGTATACAAATTAAAGAAAGCACTCTATGGGCTACATCAAGCACCAAGAGCATGGTATGACACTCTGTCTACCTATCTCTTGAAAAATGGTTTTGAAAGGGGAATAATAGACAAGACTCTGTTCATCAAAAGAAAGAAGAAGGACATCCTACTTGTGCAGATCTATGTGGATGACATCATCTTTGGATCCACAAAAGATTATATGTGCAGGGAGTTTGAGGATCTAATGCACAAAAGATTCAAGATGAGCTCTATGGGTAAGCTTACATTCTTCCTTGGGCTACAGGTTAAACAGAAGAAAGATGGTATCTTTATTAGCCAATCCAAGTATGTGCAGGATATTCTTACCAAATTTGAATTTTTAGATTCAAAGCCTGCAAGCACACCCATGGAAACACACAAACAGATCACTGCAGATATTGAGGGGGAGGATGTAGATGTTCATCACTATAGATCTATGATTGGATCCCTCATGTATCTAACAGCTTCAAGGCCAGATATTATGTTTGTTGTCTATGTGTGTGCCAGATTTCAAGTAAGACCTAAGCAATCACACTTTCAAGCAGTCAAGAGGATCTTCAGATATCTCAAAGGACAACCTAGGTTGGGTCTTTGGTATCTTCATGACTCACCATTTGGTTTACTTGCTTATTCTGATAGTGATTTGGGTGGTGCAAACTTGGATAGAAAGTCTACATCAGGAGGATGTCAGTTTTTGGGTGCAAGACTAGTGTCATGGCAGTGTAAAAAGCAAACCACAGTGTCCACCTCTACAACTGAAGCAAAGTACATAGCTGTTGCTCACAAGTTCTATGGATTCAAAATCAGATGTTGGACTATGGTGTTACCTTTATGCACACTCCAATATTCATTGACAACAACAGTGCCATAAGCATTGTTAATAATCTAGTGAAGCACTAAAAAACCAAGCATATAGAAATAAGAAGATGGCAGGATTGGTGTTTGTTGATGATCACAATGAGTTGGAAATGCTACAGAAACCCAAGCAAGCAGAAGGTTTTCATCAGATAGTGGATTTCCTCAAATCGTCGCACATTGCCTACGCACTCACAGTCAATCCCACAATCTATGTGGAACACTTGCGACAGTTCTGGGCAAATGCCTCAATTCAGACTGTGGAAGCAAAACAGGTTATTCACTCAAGGGTTTGTGACAAACCCATCACCATCACAGAGGATTGTATTCGCATTCATCTACGACTATATGATGCCTCAGGTATTACCTCTCTGTCCAAGGAAGATCTCTTCCAGTCTATTAATCGTATGGGGTATGAAGGTCCCACTGAGGTTTACAAGTTCTTCAAGAGCAAATTTTCACCTCAGTGGAGATTCTTTGTTCATACCCTTCAACATTGTATTTCTAGAAAAACAATTGGATGGAGTGAGTTCAGCAGTACCTTAGCTTATGCTCTAGTCTGCTTAGCTACCTCTAGAAAGTTTAACTTTTCTCAAATGATCTTAAATGATTTAATGTCAAACCTGGATACCAAAACCAAAAGCTTTTATATGTATCCAAGGTTTGTGCAAGAAGTACTAAATAATGAATTGACGGATCTACCCTCTTTTCAAGAGGTGTATGTACCAAAACCTCCCAAAGGGAAGGTATTCTCAAACATGAAAAGACCAAGTAAGGACTTTTCTGGACAAGAGACACCATTATTCTCTACAATGATGGCTCTGTCTCATTCCCATGGCGAGGCATCAGTGTTAAAGCCCACATCTAACCACCCAACTGATGACCTACCCACACCATTCAGTTCACTTGATACTCCTCAGATCCCTTTTGTCAAGCCACATTCCCCCATCACCAAAACATATCAAAGGAAAAAGGTACAGAAGGTTCCTTCCCTTCTTGTATCTTCACCCCCAAAGCCTACAAGCCCTCTGATGGAGCATTATCCATTAGAGAATATCCAAAGGGAAACTACAGGGGTGTCTCCCAACCCCAAGAAGGTGCTCTCTAAGGAGAAGGATGAGCATGTGGGCAGTAAGGCTCACACTACTGTTTCTGCACAAGGTGTAGGACAGGACAGTGTTAACATATCTAAGACCTTCCCCATGGAAACTTTAGATGAGCAATCATCTACATGTCCCAGGTGCCAAGAAACCACGGGGGTATCAGGTGCTTCTGCTAGGAAGAAAGCCTCTACTAAAAGATCCAAGGATCCTTCAAGGGTGGTAAAAACACCTAAAGGAGGTGAGGACAGATATACATATGATGAATTGATGGATACTCTTGGTACAATAAGTCTGGAAGTTCATAATCAAAATTTTGAGATAAATGAGATGAAAAAGGTGATCACTTCTCAACATGTGCAGATTACCAAACTCAAAAAGATGGTTCTAAGGCTGGTGCACAAAAAGAAGAAAACCAAGTTTATTTTGAAGAAGAGGAGCAGTGATCATGATGCTTCCAAAAAGGGGGAGACTCAAGCATCTAAAGAGAAGGAGGAGAAGCCAGTTGGAATGGAATTTTTGTTTGAGGGGGAGATGAATACTGAAGCAAAAAAGAAGGAAGAAGCAGTAACTGAAAAAGCAGCAGAAACTGAAACAGCAGTAGAAACAGATAAAGTTGCAGCTGAAACAGGTATGTCTGCAGAGGAAATAGAAATAGCATAGACTTTAGTGAAGGCAAAGACTGACACTCCCAAGGATACTCAAAAGGCCAAGGGAGTAGTAATCAAAGAAGTTGAAACAGAGAAGAAAAGAAAAGAGTTCAGTGTAGTTGAGGCCAAAAAGAAAGGAAAGGAGAAGATGATTGAGTCTGAAAAGCCATCAAAGAAGCAGACTCAAATAAAAATTGATGAAGAAATGGCCAAAAAGTTGCAAGAAGAGTTGGAAAAGGAGGAAGAGATTCAATCTGCAAAAGACAGAGAGATTGCTTTAGATTTGTCTACTAAGCTTAATGAAGAATATCAAAGGAGGTTGAAGACTGCTGCTGCTGCTAAGAAAGTGACATTGAGAGAAACTAAACAAAGCCAAAGAAAGCCTTCAAAAACCTTGTTGGAACCCAGATTTAATATTATAACAATAATGATATAAACAACAAGAGTATAAACAGCGGAAGCAATATAGTTTAATATCAAAAGCATATTCAAATATCACAGTTCATATATAAAGCAAGTAGAAAGAACAAGATCTTCGTAAGATATATTCAATTGATTCTTCTTGTACAAGATATCAACACTAGTACAAAAATTCACATTTGCCACGGTTATAAACCGTGGCCATAGGCCTTTGGCCACAGTTTTTTTTTTCAATCAAACCGTAGCCTATTCTTGCGTGACCATTGATAGCTTTTCGCCATGTTATCCCAGATTTAATCTAGTTGGTAAACAATCAATCAAGTAATCAAGCAACACAATAATAATCAAGAGATATAAAGATTAATAATAACGTACCAATCCCTTGAATAAACAATGAAACCCTTGAGTGTTCTTGATACCCTTTGAATACAGAGAAAACTTACAGCGACTATTTAGAAAATTATCAGAGTTCTTTCAAGGTTTTTTTAAAACTAAACTAATCAAAACTTTAAATACCCAGGCCATATGGGCTTTAACCTTAATGGGATTTCTAATGGGCTTGGGCCCAATAGCTAATAAACTATTGACTTATTACACTTTGAACCCTTTAACTATAACTATCAAACAATTACAGTTTAAACCCTTTAATCTTGAATACAATTATTTGATCCAACAATCTCCCCCTTTGGATTCAAGATTAAAAAAAATTTGCAATTGTCTTCGGGTCTTCTCTTTTCTTCTGAGAATCTTCAGATATGACGTAACTTCAAAACTTGATATCTTTAAACAATCTTCAAATCTTTAAAATCTTTGAAAATTTGAATATCTTCAGATCTTCAGATTGTATTCTCCCTTTTTGTATCTTCTCCCCCTTTTTATATCTTCTCCCCCTTTTTGATGAGTGGTGAGAATCAACATCATCAAAACTTGGCAAAACAATCTCCCCCTTTTCAAGACAATCTCCCCCTTTGTATATGATCACTTAAGCACAGTCTTCATCATATAACGAGTCCTGTATGAAATAAGAGCAGTCTCTCCAAATGGAAAGAGTGATTATCTCAATCTTTTCAGATTCAAATAAAAAGTAGTAACCATTCGAATCTTTTCAAATTCAAACAGTTAATAAGTGTAACCCTGAATCAACAAATGACTCAGTTAGAATGCCTGTCAATGACACAAAGTCACTGAGTAACACAAAGTTACTATATAAGGAGCTGGTTTGATGTAGACTCCCCAGGTCTTCCATTCAATCATCGAATAACACATGGTTATCTATGAACGTTCTGACAGAAAACAAATTTCTGTGTGCTCGTGCATGTGTATGAAAGAATTAAGCATAGATAATTGCTTTTCAATATAGGCTCAAAGTATGTAAACTTGTTGAGACAGCAACAAATTGTACAAAGACTCAATGTGCATGAGAAAGGGTGCGAAGGTGGGGCAATTTTCCTTCTTTTTCAATATTAGTATCTTCCAAATGAAGAACCAATAGCGTATGTGCTGCTTCCCCAGAAAATGTGAAACATTCTCTTTTTGAGAAAAGAATGAGTAGCTGGTGAGGTTGTATGCAAGAGATGGCATGGGCTAGGTGCCTATTTCAATGATGGTCACCAAAGAATGTGAACCAATCAGATTATGTGGCTGCCCGGCTCAGAAAGAAGTTTGGTGCAGAGTTTAATATTCTTTTACTCTGTTCTCTCACCCTCTTTCTTTTAATGCTCACGTCTAACCAATCTCTCTTTTTCATTTTACCTCTTCACACACCATCACTCAATTCTTTTGACCCTTCTCCCCTCAATCACTCAGGGAATACTTCCTGGGTAGGAAACACTGGTTATCGTGAATCCATGGAAGTTCTGTTAAGCTCACACACTGAATCCCATGTATTATCCTAAAAATACATGTTGTTCAACAGGAGTTTTGTACATGTAAGCACAAATACCACTTGTTACATGAAGAATAAAATATTCAGAGATGTCAAAACAGAAGATGTTTGACGATGCAATTCTCCCCCTCAAACTAAAAGAGTTTGACAATTAAGCTCATAGGAGTTTTGTCATGAAGAACAATATGTTGGAGAATCAAAAACGAATGTTGTTTATATGAACAATATATAAACATATTTTCAATGAAAGCACATGAAATGACGTTTGATTCAATCAACAGTGAATACAAAGAACGTGAGTATTACCATAGAAAGATTTAACTTTTGATACATGGTAATAACAAAGTCAAAATAGAATGTTCTGAACCGTTATGTGTATGAATACTTGACAAAGTATATTGACAAGATAAAACACAAGTATTTATCTTCAAGAACACACGGTCAGATAAGCATTTAAGTATCCAAAAATCTGTTAATATCACAGATATTCTCCCCCTTCAATCACTATAGGTTTTTTTTTTTTTTTTTTTTTTTTTTTATAAATTAATAAGGAAATAAAGCATATAAAAAAAATAGATAGAGCCATGAAGTGCGGGTTCTAATCCGATGTTATTAGAAGCCATAGTCACTTGAACCAACCTGCATAAGTGAACGAAACAATGGTAATCATTTATGAAAATGATTCCTTTCTTGTTAACAACAGTTGGAAAATAACACACTATCAAGATTTGGAATACTCCCCCTTGAATCATGAGTAAGGTTTAAGACATGTTCAACATACCAAGTTTGCTGATTAGAAATTGAAATCGCTTTTCATCCAATGGCTTGGTGAAAAGATCAGCTAACTGGAAGTCAGTTTGAACAAAGTGCATTTCAATATTACCTTTTTCTACATGATCCTTGATGAAATGATAGCGTACATCTATATGTTTGGTCTTCGAGTGCTGTACCGGATTAGCAGTTATAGATATTGCACTCTTGGAATCACAATAAATCGGAACGCGCTTGTAGTTGTATCCAAAGTCCCTTAACTGTGTCGTCATCCAGAGGACTTGAGAACAGCAGCTAGCAGCAGCTACATACTCAGCCTCGGCAGTGGATGTTGAAACACAGTTTTGTTTCTTTGAAGTCCAGCTCACAAGTTTGTCACCTATGAATTGACATGATCCAGAGGTGCTTTTCCGGTCTAGCTTACAACCTGCATGATCAGCATCTGTAAAGGCAGTTAGTTCAAAACGAGAATCCTTTGGATACCAAAGGCCTAGATTGGAAGAACCTTTGAGATATCTAAGGATTCGCTTAACAGCAGTTAAGTGCGACTCTTTAGGATTAGACTGATATCTCGCACAAAAACATGTGGCAAACATTATATCCGGGCGACTGGCAGTCAGATAAAGTAAAGATCCAATCATGCTACGATACACCTTTTGATCAACAGGCTTCCCGGAGGGATCCGCGTCTAAGAGTGTACCAGTAGCCATTGGTGTTTTCATGACTGAACCATCTGACATATTGAACTTTTTCAAAATATCTTTTATATATTTAGCTTGATTAATAAATATGCCTTCGGGTAATTGCTTTACTTGTAGACCAAGAAAGAAATTTAATTCACCCATCATCGACATCTCAAACTTTGTTTCCATTATCTTTGAAAAGTTCTTACAAAATTTTGGATTTGTCGACCCAAATATTATGTCGTCAACATAAATCTGAATAAGAATCAAGTCATCACCTTGCCTTTTAAGAAATAAGGTTGTATCTACTGTACCTTTCTTGAAACCAGAAGCAAGTAGAAATTTAGTGAGAGTTTCATACCAGGCTCGCGGTGCTTGTTTAAGACCATAAAGCGCTTTGTCTAAAACATAGACATGATCAGGGTGATGAGAATCAACGAAACCTTCAGGTTGAGCCACATAGACCTCCTCATGCAGAACGCCGTTCAGGAAAGCCGACTTTACATCCATCTGATAGACTGTAAAGTTTTTGTGCGCTGCATAGGCTAGAAAGATTCTGATGGCTTCGATCCTTGCAACCGGGGCGAATGTTTCATCATAGTCAATGCCCTCTTGTTGACAATACCCTTTGGCGACCAATCGAGCTTTGTTTCTCACGACTACTCCAGCTTCGTCTTTCTTATTTCTGAACACCCACTTTGTTCCAATAACGGATTTACCTTTAGGTAGTGGGATCAAGCGCCATACCTTGTTCCTTTCGAATTGTAGAAGCTCGTCTTGCATAGCAGAAATCCAGAAAGGATCACGTAGAGCTTCAGCCGCTTTCTTTGGCTCTAAGGAACTGAGGAAGCTTGAAAACATGCAGAAGTTAGCTGCTGCAGATCTTGTTGTGACACCAGATTGTACGTCACCTATCACGTTTTCCAGGGGATGATCCTTAGTCCAACGATGTGTGCTTGGTAGTGCATCAACTGCTTGTTGCGTATTTGATGCATCGTTGTCATCTTGTACGGCAGGTTGCTCCACAGATGTACTCGGGACATCTTGTACTGGTGTTTCTGACACTGAAGCTTCTGGACTAGCGGTTGAAGTGCTCGGGACTTCGTTTCCAGAGACAGATTCAGTATTAGTAGAGTCAGAAACTAATGGTGTAGTTGTACCTGATGGAGTTGAAGTGTCAGTGACTTCGTCGGAAGGTCCAGGCATGTCTTCAGATATAGTAGGGACCTCCGAGTTTGTTCCACTTGTTATTGATGTTGATATGCCTTTTTCAAAATCTGCACATATATCATCAAAGGCATCAATAAACAATAAATCTAACTCAGATGAAGTAGAGTTAGAGTTTGAAGTAGATGATCCTGTTATAGCTGGTTCTATTCTTGCTTGAATAGAAGCTTTGTCGTTAAGACCGAGTTCTGAACTGTTGTGTCCAGAAGTCCTTGTTGAATTCTCATCAAAGGGGACATTCATGCTCTCAACAACCGTCTTTGTTCGAATAATGTAAATTCGATAAGCTTTGGATGTCAGAGAGTATCCAACGAGATATCCTTCATCTGCTTTCTTATCAAACTTTGATAATCCTTGACGCTCTTTTAGAATGTAACACCTGCAACCAAAAACACGAAGGAACTTGATGTTAGGTGTACGATTGTTGATTAACTCATATGCTGTCTTATTAAAGCGCTTGACCACAATGGTACGGTTCTGTGTAAAACATGTTGTAGCGACTGCCTCGGCCCAAAGGTACATGGGTAAATCTGAGTAAGCAAGCATAGTACGAGTTGCTTCAACCAGAGTGCGATTCTTCCGTTCAACAATGCCGTTTTGCTGTGGAGTGTAGGCTGCGGAGAAGTTGTGTGAAATACCCACGGAAGTAAGATAACTCTTCAGGGTGTCATTCTTGAACTCCGTGCCATTATCACTGTGAATGGTTCTTACTGGCAGTTGAAGACGTACTTGAATACGCTTGATGAAAGCGATAATCAACTCTGGCGCATCTGACTTGTTGCGAAGAAACTCGAGCCATGTATACCTTGAGTAGTCATCTATCATTACCAACACATACTTCTTTCCGTTGATAGATGTTGTGCGCATTGGGCCACAAAGGTCCATATGAAGAAGTTCCAGTGCTGATGAGGTCGATGATTCAGCTTTGGACTTGAAGGAGCTACGCTTCATTTTGCCCAACTCACATGCGGAACAGAGTGAGTCTTTTTCGAACCTCATTTCTGGTAGACCTTTGACCAGACCTTGTCTTTGTAGCTTCGCTATAGATCGGAAATTTTGATGAGACAAGCGTCGATGCCACGTCCATGATTGTGCTTTAGAAGCTTTGGCTAGTAGACATACTGGACGTGTGGCAGACAGTGTAGGGAAATCTACATAGTATAGATTTCCATGGCGCTCAGCTTTGAAGACTTCGTAACCATCGTGATCTTCTAGATAGCAATGAGTGGTTGTGAAGCGGACTTGATATTGCATGTCACAGAAGTGACTGGTACTGAACAAATTGTGATCAAGTCCTTCAACATATAGCACTTTTTGAATCTTCACAACACCGTTATCGAGCATTCCATATCCTCTGACGTGGCCTTCGGCTTCAGAATTGGCAAATCTAACTGCTCCGGCAGGCTCCTCCACATAGTTATGCAAGAGGTGCTTGAATCCTGTCATGTGGCGTGAACATCCGGAATCTATTACCCACAATCGACAGGCCTGCAAAAGAGACAATTAGTTTTGCTTAGGCACCCATATCAGGATGGGTCCTTCGCGGTTAGCATCAAGCAACTCAGGAATATCATCTGGTTTGACTTTCACTCTCCATTCATAACGCGGTTTTGGAACCCATTTCCAAACCATCTTAACATTCAATTCCTGAAAGTGCTTTGTAGAAGTAGGATTGGCAACCTTAGCACGATACACTTTTTGTTGTGTAGAAGAATCAGAATTAGAATTAGACTTAGAGTTCAGCTTAGCTTTGCTTTTATTCTTTTTGGACTTAGGAGGGGAGTAGTATTTGAATGAATTATCCCAACAGTGTTTGCAATAAAGATTCTTTCGAGCAAAATTCATAAACTTAGATTTATCGGAACAAATCTTACATTCATGTTTATCAAAAGAAGTTCTATTCAAAATAACACTGTCTGTAGAACAACTACTAGAATTCAAACTATTCTTTTTATTCAAACTAAGATCTTTATTCTTCTTACTCTTCCCAACTCCATTTCCTCTTATATCTGAAACAGAAACAGGAACCTTGTTAGTCTCTAACTTAGAAGGTGGTTCTTTTCTAGTGCTCTTTGAAGTCTCACCCTTTTCAAAAATACTTGGAGGATATTCAGGACAATCAGAGTAAGCAACTGTAGGTTTTGCAGGAGCATCAAATTCTGGATTGGTTCTTACCTTCCAGCTTGGATCATTTAACATCTGTTTTTCATTTGAAGCATTTTTAAACAAAGTAATTTTCAAATCATTGATCTCAGTGCAAAGCTCTTGATTTATTTTTAAAGACTTTTCAAGTTTATGTTTGAGATCAAAGTTTTCATCTTCAACCTCATCAAGAGATTGTTGCAACATATCAATTTGCTTCATCAATTCAGATGTATTACCATCCACAGAATTTGATCCTTTTAAATCAGAAACAGGATCAGAGTCTGATGCATTCATCATATCAGAGAATATCTCTTCAGTCATGGACTCAATAA
This sequence comes from Arctium minus, assembly GCA_954870635.1. Lineage (NCBI taxonomy): Eukaryota > Viridiplantae > Streptophyta > Magnoliopsida > Asterales > Asteraceae > Arctium > Arctium minus. Next base: position 34,093,164 of record OX941080.1, on the reverse strand, counting down.
ACTCCGTTTTATCATTTTTATCTTTTTGTGCACAAGATTCATCCGCGGTAGCAGCAACTTCTTCAATCTCTTCAGGAAGTAAAGGTTTAGAAGCAATGGGAGTTGAGACTGATGGTATAGTAGATGGATCAACATCCGATTCATACTCATCAATTTTGCATGCAGTCTCAGGTAGAACGGTGTTGGTGCTCACTGATTCTTTAGAAGGTGTGGTAAATAGTGATTCAAACTCAGTAAATTCGATCTTTCGAGTTGCATAACTTTCGTTCAAATCACCATATGTAAAACCAACAGATTTAAAAAGATTTTGAGAATCAGTGTCACCAGACTTGTTCTTTCTTATTTCTTCTTGACCTTTGGTCTCTTCAGAAGGTTTAGGAGAACTTGCTTCAACAAAAGTAGCGCGAATGTCAGGAATGAGTTTTATTGCGGAGCCAAATTTATCAAAATTATATAGGTGCTCCGGTGCCTTTTTCAAAATTTCATTAATTGGCACACCCAAACCTGGTTTAAGTTTGTAAAACCTTTCGTCTTGGAGTTTATTGGTCAACAGATTTAATGTTTGTTCAGTCTGACCTCGTTTCATGTTAATGTCCTCCAGTTGCTTTATTTTGGTGTAAGCTTCATTTCTTTCTTTATAACAAACTTCAAATTTGATTTGAAACTCACCCTTTTCAGCATTAAGATTCACAAGATCTGTTTCTAAACCAGATATTTTTTCTTTTAAAGACTCTTTTTCAGCTTTTAAATCATCTTTTTCCTTTTCCTTTTCTTCCACAACAACTTTTAAAATAGCATTTTCATCACGAAAGCTTAAAACAGATTGATGTGCAGAGCTAAGTTTGCCTTTCAGTAAAGCAAATTCATCTTTCATGCCATGTATTTGGGCCATTAAAGATTCAATAAGTTCAGAATTTTCACTTACCTCAGAGTTTGCTTCTTCGGATTGTGTCTCAGAGTCTTCATCGTCACCTTCCAGCTTTGCCATGTAAGAAACTTGGGTGAAATGTGCTTGCTCCTCGTCATCAGAACTTTGGAACAGCCAGTTCTCTTCTTCAGCCATTAGTACTTTTCCTTCTTCAGCTTTCTTGGCAATTAGTGACTTTCTTGAGTAGTACTCTGAGTTCTTCACTTTCTTGAATTTGCAGTCCCTTGAGAAGTGCCCAAATTTGCCACAGTTGTAGCATCTTCCTGGTTCCTCCTTTCGCTCTTCTCGCTTCTCCTCTATCTTTCCTTCTCTTCTATCTTCCTTCCGATCTTCTCGTCCTTCCTCTCTCTTTCCATGCCTCGGCTTGTATCGCATCTCAGACTTCTCTTTTTTGTATCCATCATACTTTGGCTTTGAGTAAAATCTTTTCTTGCCAAAGCTCTTCTTGAATCGTCGCGTAATGAGAGCCAAGTCTTCAGAGAACTTTTGAATATCAGGATCTGAATCAACTTCCATTTCTTCATCACTTGAATCAGAGTCAGAGTCAGTAACTTCGGTAACTAGAGCTTTAGATGCCTTTTTCTTCGACCTTGCAGAGGATACAGAACCTTTGCCGGCTATGAGAGCCACAGAATCCTTCAGATGATTAGACTCATTATTCATAGATCTCACCTCATCCTCATGTTGAGCAAGAGTAGAGAAGATATCGGTGACATTTTCTCGAGCCATATTCTTCGACATCTGGAGGTTGATAGCAAAGTTCTTCCATTCTGGATTCAGATTCTTGATGAACTTGTAGTTTATCTCAGAAGCAGATTTGGCGATTTTGTTCCTCCGCAAGTCATTGAGAATAATGTTGTACCTATTATAGGTATCTAAAAGCAGCTCTCCTTCTTTGGCATGAAATCCCTCGTAAGCATTTATGCACAGATTCTGCTTAGCTTGAATAGAAGCTTCACTTCCTTCAAACTGCCTTGCTAGTTCATCCCAGATTCCTTTAGCAGTACTCTGACTTTCGACACGATTGTAGATGTCGTTTGGAATTGCCATCGTCAGATAGATTAGAGCCTCTTCTTCTAGCTTGAGTTGGTCTTTCTGCTTTTCAGTGAAGAACTGAACAGGTTTAGGAATCTCTCTGTCAGGGATTTCAGGAGAGGAATCTGTAGCAGGTTGACCCTTTACTGTGATCATTGGAGGTTTAGGACCTTCAATGATTATTTTCATGAATTCTTTGTTTTTGTGATTCAGGAACTGAATCATTCTGGTCTTCCATTGCCGATACTCATTTGCCACGAGGACAGGAGGTTTGATTTGAGAACCCATCGAGAGAAGCTGATTCGACATCTTAGCTGTACGGTTAGTAAATAGACTTTTCTGTACCAAGACAACCAACTAGATGAGATCGTTAGAATCAAAAGTAAAGACTACACTCAAAAATTTTCAGAGAAAATAAATTTCCAAAAATAATCAAATGCAGTCCTCGCACACAGTATAAAGCACTAATATCTATGAAAAAAAAATACTGAAAAATTAAGAAGATTTTGATCAAGCACAAAACTTTTGTCCCCCTTCGCAGACTTAGCACGGGGGTCCCGCTAAGTTAGGCTTAGACAAAAAAAAAATTAGGCTTTTAGAGGCCCTGTTGCAGCTTGCAAAAATTTGTCTAGGACTGGAAAATGTGCTTCGAAGAATGAACTGTACCGGTCGAAGGAAAGACCGGAGTATGCAAGTACCCGGTCGAATGGTAAGACCGGAGTAACAAGTATCCGGTCGAATGGCAAGACCGGGAATACGAGTATCCGGTCGAATGGCAAGACCGGAGTAACGGGTATCCGGTCGAATGGTAAGACCGGGGTCGGCTAGTATCGGTCGAATGCCAAGACCGAAATAACAGGTATCCGGTCGAAGGGAAGACCGGAGAATACTAAGGTCCGGTCGAAGGAAAGACCGGAGGTCACAACTATTCGGTCGAAGGGAATGACCGGAGATACAACTATCCGGTCGAAGGCTCAGGTCGAATAGGTATCGGTCAAACAATAATATCGATGAACACGATGAATGGCCGAAGAACACGAAGAATATCTGGGGTTCGACCGAAACCAAACCCAGAAAATTAATTCGACCGATACACAATTAAACCAACAAATAAACAATTCTTCGATCGAAAGAAACACAAACACAAATACTAATCGACCGGATGCAATAACAGATTCATGAAATAGGATGAACAGTACTTCGCATGAATAGTAATTCGATGAACAGTATTTTTCGATGAACAGTAATTCGCATGAATAGTAACTCGATGAACAGTATTATCACAAAAAAAAATTGATTCTTTAGGCTCTGATACCAATTGTTATCCCAGATTTAATCTAGTTGGTAAACAATCAATCAAGTAATCAAGCAACACAATAATAATCAAGAGATATAAAGATTAATAATAACGTACCAATCCCTTGAATAAACAATGAAACCCTTGAGTGTTCTTGATACCCTTTGAATACAGAGAAAACTTACAGCGACTATTTAGAAAATTATCAGAGTTCTTTCAAGGTTTTTTTAAAACTAAACTAATCAAAACTTTAAATACCCAGGCCATATGGGCTTTAACCTTAATGGGCTTTCTAATGGGCTTGGGCCCAATAGCTAATAAACTATTGACTTATTACACTTTAAACCCTTTAACTATAACTATCAAACAATTACAGTTTAAACCCTTTAATCTTGAATACAATTATTTGATCCAACACGCCACATTTAAAATGTATCACCATATCAAATAAAAAACCATAGCCACAGCCTAAAAACCGTGGCTATAAACGTATCTTTTATTTAAGGTACTTGAACATTTTTACTATAACCGTGGCAATAAACTATTTATCGCCACACAAACTCACATTAAACGTGGTCATTAGTTACCTTTTGGTTACACAAAATAAAGAAAACCATGGCAATAAACTATTTATGGCCACACAATTTGTTTTTAAGGTGGGCAATGATTACCCTATAATCACGTATATTTGTCTTAACGTGGCCATAAACTACTTATTGTCACACAAATTTTATATTAATCGTGACCAATTTATGACATATGATTACCATAAAGGTTAGAACCATGGCTATTGGTTATCTTCTGGTCATACAAAATTACTCAAAATGTGGCCATAAACAACTTATAGCCATGCAGTTCATGACATATGGTTACACTTAAACTTTTGAAGTGTGACCATTAGTTACCTTTTGGTCACATGAACCAACTAAAACCATAGCGATAAATCAGTTTTTGCCACACAAGTTGTACATTAACCATTGCAATTGATAACATTTGGTTATACTAAATTGTTAGTAATGTGACTATTGATTAACTTTTGGTCACATGAGTTAATTAAAACCGTGACCGTAAACTACTTATAGCCATGCAAATTTTACATTAATCGTGGCCATTTCATGACATATGGTTACGCTGAATTATTAAAAACCGTGGCTATTGGTAGCCTTTTCGTTACACGAAATAGCTAATATCGTGATCATATATTATTTATTGTCACACAAATTTTATATTAACCGTAGTCATTTCATGACATATGGTTACGCTGAATTGTTAAAACCGTGGCTATTGGTAGCCTTTTGGTTGCACGAAATAGCTAAAATCGTGATCATATACTATTTATAGCCACACAATTTTATATTAACCGTTACTCTTTAATGACATGGTGACGCTTAATTGTTAAGACCGTGACTAATGATTACCTTTTAGTTACATGAAATAATTAAAACCATGACCATAAACTACTTATAACCACGAAAATTTCATATCAACCGTGGCTACATCGTGACATATGGTTACACTAATTGTTAAAACCGTGGCCGTTGGTCACCTTTTTGTCACATGAAATAATCAAAATCATAACGATAAACTAGTTATAGTCACAAATTTTATAGTAAACGTGACCGTATCATGATGTACGGTTATGTTGAATTTTAATTACCGTGGCTATTTGTTTCCTTTTGGTCACACAATATAACTTAATAATGTGTGACAATAGCTAAACTATGGCCGTAAACTATTTATAGTAACAGTTTAAATTGAATATGATATGATCATTATAGAAATTGACCACGACAATGATAATATTTGGCAACGATTTTAATAATGCGTGGCAAAATAATAAATAACTCTTTATAAAAAGTTTAATATAATAATTATTTGAAAAACATCAAACAAGCGTATTAAATGGTCATATGAATCAAGTATAAAAACACCAGTCACAAACTTATCTCAACTAGTTCTCTAATATAGTAGATTTTTGCTTCTTAAAGCTACTCCTCGTATGCTTCGACTTTTGTAACTCGCTGACACTGATATAGGTTTTCTTTCTCTTCTTAGGATTTTGTTTCTCATCATGTTGATTAGAAGTTGGCTCAGGTACCTGTGGCAAGAATAAAATTGCATTTATTATACTTGTAGCTTGAAATAAAGATCCATATATACCAATAAAGTACAAAAATAAAAAGAATGTAGCCTATATAAACTATATAAATAGTTAAACATAATTGTTGATGTTGAAACTATATATGGTCCCATAGTCAAAGATCGCTAATGCTAAACCATGTCAAATTTAGAACTTAAATAATAAAACCCAATAAAAAGAGTTGCTTTTCTGGGTCGAAAAACAACAACAAAAGGGTTGTTTTTATGGTTTATAATAGGTAGATCGCATATGAGATGAAAAGTTAATGACTAAAGAAAAGTAGATAAGCAACTAACCTTTGAGTTTGAGTCTAGTATGACAAGGCTTTTTGGCCAAGCCACGAAACTCTCAAATGCATCCCCTACGGTTTTGTGCTCACCAGCTTGTATTGGTAAAAAAGCAGCCGGCTTTACGAGTTCATCGATTGAGACTCTATAGCAATCATCATCAAGATCAACTCCATGTATTTTCTGCTTCTCTGATGAAAAATAAATTTTAACGCATGCAACAACATTTCTCAGATCTGGATGCGCCAGTTTGCATTCTACCGTCTGCAAAATTATGAGGCATATATACAACATAAGGCTCAACTCTACGATAAAATAAATCTAGATAGGAAAAGAACATACTGTTGGGCCTTTATCTAGAACATCTTGAGATGCCATATTCTCAGATTCTTGCATGTTAATATGAGAAGGCGAGATATCATTAGAAGGTTTCTGCTTAGATCCAGAAGAATGTTGGCCACCCTTACAAGTTAGTTGAGTAGATTTTCGGGGTGGAACAGGAAGTGAAGATGGCAAACCACCTTCCAAAGATTCCTGAAAAGTGTCGTTAAACAATTTATGTAATATGCAATGATTTACTGAAGTAGTCTCTTAAACATACTTTCAGAAAAAAAGAGCAAATCAATACCTGTCTTTCAAACTTTTTATTTGTAGTATGAAATTGTGGTAATGTCATTCCCTGAGAAGCAAGGAAAGAAGCTATTGCTTGCAGTTGAAGACCTTGTTCTTGTACCGTTGCAAACAAATGTTTAGATTCTTCATCCTTCGATTGCATTTTCACAGACAAATGCTTAAAATCCTCGTCCTTCAATTCACGCAGTTTCCTCTCAGCATCTAGTTGTTTCTCAAGTTCAGCAATGCGTTCATTTGAGGAGCCTTTGCGTCGAGGAATGTTCCAATATTTGGTTGGAGTGACTCCCCTTCCGACCCCTCTTACACATCCGTTATGATCTTTGCCAAACACCAAAGTGAGGGCATCAGTGCCTTGGTCAGGCTTTACGGATCCTTCTGCAAGTTCCTTTTCATGGAAAACTTGTACATAGAATTGGGTAAAAAATGAGGTAAGTAGGATTTAAAATTCACACACTAGTTTTAGTAAAAATCAGGTTACTAGGAAGTTTCACGCTTCTTACAATTTCATTTGCCACATTCCTAACATCATTGTCTTTGTATTCTCCATCTTTCATTTCACGTGCCTTCCTCCACATGAAAGACCGGACAGGAATTTCATCTTCATCTTCAACAAGTTCTTTATTCTTGACCTAGTATTTAATCAAATACACGTTACTTAAAGACATAATAGGAAGTCTGCAAACACGGAAAGAGGACTTAAACCCAAAATCATTATGTTCAACAACCATGGGCAGAATTACCCCATGACCAACAGAGACAAAGGATTTTAATAGAATACAAAATAGAAATCTCATCCTTATGTCTACCCCAAAAATAAACAGTTAACTTTTAATGAAAACCTTGGGTCTTAAAAGAAAGTGGTCAAGTTTAATATGCATGGGTGCCTAATCATCGAGTCTAGGGTAATGATGCAGTTAAGGTGGATAAAAGGGAAACTAGTGTTATAACTCGAATAGGAATCACATACAATAAGACAATGGACTTACTAGTTTTTCTCTTAGTCCAGAGTATCCCAAACGTCCCAACCGATGTGGGTACTTGGCCTTAGCACGCGCTTGTTTTGCTGCATTAGACACATCCTAGCAACGTAGATAAAAATTTATATAAATAATTAGATTAAAAAATAATGATAAAACAACGATAATTATAGCAATTTGTACAAATATGACCTTGAACTCAGGTGAAAGTCTCCATTCCACAAACTTCTTCCAATCTTCTTCTTCCATGAACCCATCGTACTGTTTAGGAACGACTTTGAGTTTCCTGGGTTTACCTATATTTGGTTGAATATGCTTTACATATAACTTCCTTCTAAAATCACGGAGATGTTCAGCAAGATGACACATCATTTGTTTCCTCCTTGAGTCATCAATTTCATAATATAGCTATCAAAATATTCAATAGAATGTTAGTCACATGTACTTAATGGAAATAACAATATATAGAATATTAACCTTAAATATAAAAATAGCAGATACATACCTTTATTGAATCCCATAGCTTGTCTTTCAGCTCTTTCGTCACTTTTTTCCATTTTAAGAAGCGAAGTCCGACATCCTGTCTAACCAAGTCCCCTAAAAAACTAGAGAATTCTGCTCTATATTTCCCAACCAGTCTGCCCCATTTATCAAACTCTACTACATGTTTCTTTCCTTTAGTAACTCTAAAATCATCATGCATTTTTACTAACCTTGTTAAACCCCTAACCTTTTTCTTTGAGGATGTGGTTGCATTCCCAATTTCTTCTTCTTGATCCGCTCTATCTTCTTCTTGATCCCCTCTATCTTCTTCTTGATTCCCTCTATCGTGATCTAAATAGGAAAATAGCCAACAAGTTATCCAAAAGCAATTACAGGGAAAAAGAGGGATAATAGTGGTTAACAGCAGCAGCAAAAAGCTGTTGTTGTCTTCTCACAACAACAACCATCGATGGAAAGGACGAGAAACCGGGACGTTGGGGAGAAACAACGATGAAGTCATGGGTCTGGAGAATCGATGGGGAGAAATAGGGTTGTGTTTAAATAATATTTAGCAACAGCAGATTCGAGATGTTGCAACAATGTGTTTAGCAGCAACGATAGTTGTTATCGTTGCTGTTGTTGTTCTAAGCCAAAACAAAAACAGGTAGCTACTATATTCAAATTTCAGATAGGTGCAAAACAATATAGCAGCAGCAGATTTGAAGCTTAAAGAAACATGTAGCTACTATAATTTAAGGACCTACATCATACAAGTGAGGATAAATGAACAACAAAACTTGAATTCAAACAAAAGAACACACCAAGAACAACAAAACTTTCAATAGTTTATGGTGATGCAAATTTATGCTCATGGTATTTGAGAGTTATATCTAAAGTTGTATAGAGTTGTGGGTATGTTTAATCATAATTCTGATTTTAGCCTTCATGAATTCTGAGCTCAGCCCTGTGTAATTGTTAGCTCAGTCCTGTGTAATTCTGAGTTTCCAGATTTCAAGCCATGTGTAATGTAAAACATAGTGTATGCATATCATTGGACTGTCCCATGTAAAAAAAACACATTTGGACAGTCTCATGCCATATGATAGAAGTTTGGATACTATAATTTAAGGACCTACATCATAAAGTGAGGATAAATGAACACCAAAAATCGAATTCAAACAAAAAAACACACCAAGAACAACAAAACATTCAATAGTTTATGGTGATGCAAATTTATGCTCATGGTTTTTCAGAGTTATATCTAAAGTTGTCTAGAGTTGTGGGTATGTTTAATCAGAATTCTGATTTTAGCCTTCAAAGTCATGTTAGTTCAGTTATCTAAGTTATATTCATGAATTCTGAGCTCAGTCCTGTGTAATTGTTAGCTCAGTCCTGTGTAATTCTTAATCGACCAAAACTCAATTAAAAAAAAATCAAGTACAAGAATTGATTTAGCCAAACATCGAATTAGTCAAACATAAAAACACACCAAGAATAATAGAAGTAAACTTGAATTAAGGATGGAGATGTAATTCATATTAAAACAACCCATAAGTCATAACAGGGAAAAAGAGGGACAATAATGGTTAACAGTAGCAGCAGCAAAAAGCTGTTGTTGTCTTCTCATAGCAACAACCATCGATGGAAAGGACGAAAAATAGGGACGATGGGGAGAAACAACGATGAAGTCATGGGTCTGGAGAATAGATGGGGAGAGACAGGGCCGTGTTTAAATAATATTTAGCAGCAGCAGATTCGATATGTTGCAACAATATGTTTAGTAGCAACGATAGTTGTTGTTGTTGTTGTAAGCCAAAACAGAAACAGGTAGCTACTATATTCAAATTTCAGATATATGCAAAACAATATAGCAGCAGCAGATTCGAATCTTAAAGAAATAGGTAGCTACTATAATTTAAGGACCTACATCATACAAGTGAGGATAAATGAATAACAAAACTTGAATTCAAACAAAAAAACACACCAAGAACAACAAAACTTTCAAATTGGCTCTCATTGCAGAGCGCCGACAAGAGGTTCGGTCAGTTATATTTGAAACCTGTGTTCAATCATCTATTAAGTCATATTGGTGGATTTCAGTTGACTGGCTACGTGAATGGGCAGACACCATCACTCCTACCATAATCGACAACACTCCAATTCAATATTTGCATTTTACAGGCTATGAAAGTTTGTTGCTGTGTTCAATCAAAGTTATATGACTACAGCAGATAATAGGACATAACTTTTTTAAGTGATTGTTTAATCAAAGTTATATGACTACAATCAGAGTTCATGAAAAGTTTTTCTAGATTTAAGAGAATGTGACCAGAATTATGACAGCAGGTTTGAACATTCATTGACAGCATTTTGGAGATGTATGTTGCTATCAAATTGATCTTGAAAGAGGTTTCAAGATGAATATGTGCACCCATATTTCAATTTTAGCATTTTCAGAGTCATGTTACAGTGCAATCAGAGTTTGGGATCTGCATTTTCAAAGAAATTAAACAAAAAATCTGATGCTCTTCAAGTGGTCTGTGATTTTTTATTTTTGGAGCTAATCAAGTTCAACCTCTACAGAATTCATAAGTTGTCCGATTTATGCAAAGTTTAAATGTTTTTAGATGTTGAGAGACTGTCTAAAAAGATTTACAGCCCTCTGGGATCATGGTTACTGTTAAAAGATTAGTCAAACATATAAACACACCAAGAATAATAGAAGTAAACTTAAAACAAACCATAAGTCATAACATGTATTACCACTAATTTCTTCATCAGAACTGTTACCAGATTGATGTTCTCCCTCAGAATCCACATTGCTATCTTCATCATCGTACTCTGAATCTTCCCCACCTGAATAATATGTTTCGTCCATAGAGTACACACTAGGAGAATAGAGGAACAGATAATCAAGGTTAAAGAAAGATTAGAAACAAAAATATTGAAGGTTCTACACAATTTTGTATTCCCCGCCCCAAATATGTAGAAGGATACTTAAATTAGGGTTCAATAGAATTAGCTTTCCCGCCACAAAATATGTAGATACATACCAAGTTTTAAGTCCGAAAATATATGAAGATATCCCATAATTCTTGTGCAAATCTTGTATCAAGTTGGAGATGGAGTTATAGGGAAGGAGAAGAAGACGGGAAGGAGAAGAAGACGGGCAGGAGTTGTGTGCGTGTATAAGATGCATATAAAATCAAACTCTATATTATTAAGTTGTTAATTTGAAAAGTTTTATTTTTTTAGAATTAAGTGAATAATTAAAATATTATGTATTAATCAATACTGTATTTATATATTGTTTTTTACAATATTTCTATTTTTCCTCTTATATAAATAATGAGACTAGAAACTTGAAAAGGGTTTAGAAACCCTATTTTTACCTTCTCATAACATATCAAGTTTTGGAAATCCATAATTTTAGTCTTAGATTAAAAAAATCTACACTATATTTGATTAAAATTAATTACTTTAAATAAACAAATTATATCAAACACATGGGTTAGTTAATTGTTTGTGTAAAAGGACAAAAAGGAGATGGTTGCTAATTGTATGAATACATTTTTAGTCAATATAACAAAGAAAACATTTTCATGTTTTAAATTTATTCTTAAATAAATTTATTTTTAGGCATAATATACAACATATTTTAATTTATTACACATTTTGAAATACATAACCTGTTAAGTGTGCAATGACAGTTTGATGAGGTAGTGTGGTTTGTATATATATTGTGACAAGTTTAAATATGGTTAGGGATCTTAGGGGGTGTTTGGGATTGCTTATTTGAGGGGCTTTTTTAGCTTATTGCGATTTGGCACCGGAGATAAGTCATTTTGAGTGTTTGGATAGAAAAAAAAAAAGAAAAGAGCTTATAGCGGTGCCAAACCGCTGAAAAGCCATTTTTGATAAGTCATTTTGTTCTAACTTATCAACTTATTTCAAAAGTGCTTATGACTTTTTTGGTTCTTTTATATGTATAAGCAATCCCAAACACTTTTAAATAACAACTTATTAGCTTATTATGTTTTGGTACCACAATAAGTTAATCCAAACGCTTTTTAGAAAACTCCGGTTTGACACCACATAAGTTGATAAGCACTTTTCAAAATAAGAAGAAGTTGTTTTAAATAAGCAATCCCAAACACCCCCTTATATGTCTTAAACTTAAATGTGGTTAATCTCAATAGAGCGCTTGAAATGAACGGTGTGTTGTGGGTATAGTCAAAATAGTAAACCAAACCACGTATGCAGTTTTGTGATTTTTCCAAACCCCGTATGACACAAACCTCAATTGGGTGATTGCACGAGCTAGCTAGTCCTTTTATTGTTTCCATCCACCTATTACTATTAGGTTAGTTGGGCCGACCTTAGGTGTGACAGCTTGAAGCTTTGTAATATAGCATCAACGAAGTATTTAAGTAGCCTCTTGGCTGATTACAACGACACGCTTACTGACAAAGTAAACAGGGATCGCAAGATCGTAACCATGTTAACATTTAAATAGTCGGTCTGGTGATCGACAATATCTTCAATGACTACGGAAGATGGTTCTTATGTGACTGGTCTCAACACACCCATTTTCTTGAAGCGATCAAATACTTCTTGGGCAACTTATAAGTATACGGTGTAACCGTAGGTTCACCTTATTTGGTTGATTCTTAAAACTAATCACCTTAAATGTTTAAATCTGAGATTGTTTCTTAAAACTAACCATCAGTTCTTTCTTCTTGTTCTGTATGATTTGATACCAAAAAAATTTATGTTCTGAAATACTAAATATGTAGTATGATTAATTATTTGTCGAAACGATAAATGAAACCACATATGTAGTATGAGGTTCTTTCGAAACCACATATGCAACAAACTATAAAGGAATTTGATGTTGGTTTGATGAGCTTAATTATGGCCAAGCATATGGCTTACGAGCTAGCCGATGGTGCTTTTACCCGTTGCCCTATGTTTGTTATTGGTTGTGGCTAGGGGTGTTCACTGTTCCCAAACACTGATGCGGTGTGATTTATAGTCATAATGAAAAACCGAACCATATATGCAATTTCAAATTCTTATCAAACTGCATATGCCACAAGCTATAAATGGTCTTAGATGTTAGATTGATGAGCAGTGGCCAGAGTTATGGCTTAATGAGGTAAAGCAAACCCTATATTTTTGGTTCCAATGTAAAAGCAGAATCAAATCAATCTCTATGTACTCCACTTGGTACTCATCAGGATGAATTTGTTAGGTTGGTAATCAACTTGGGAAAATAAAACTGAAGGATGATAATCGTTTTCGAAATTCCATGAGTAATTCACATGTGAATGAAGTTATATTCATAATAATTTCTTTACTATAGTATAAATCATTAACCGACTCATTTTCGTCGATTTCCAAAAATTCATGTTTAAAACTTAAACCGTATATATACACCTTTTTATAGTTGCACGTTTAAATAATATAAAATATGAACTGACAACTAATTGATGAACATAGTCTATATAAGATAAGTGTTGATCCTTATTAATACGTCATAGTACTCTATATAATTGATGTTGAACCGAAGAGTTTAAAAATCACACAAAAACACTGTAAAACAAAATTGAGAGAGTAGAAAATAGAACTAAACATTAATTTAGGATCGAAGGTTCAAGTTATCAACTTCAGAATCAAGAGGTATCATGTTAAATTCCACAATTATATTTATTTTTATGTGCTCCATGCATAAACCAACTTTAATTATCTAATAAAATGATTGTTTTATATAATAAAATAATATGTTTTACATTTATAATAAAAAAATATTGCATTAAAATTTATTTACTTAAATTAGGTGTTTCTCCTTGAACAAGATTTACAAAAGTACCAAAATTATATATAATTCTTTACCAAATTATTAATTAAATCATTTTTACAGCCAAAATATTAAAACATAATACTTGAAAATACTAAGCCTATCTCAATCACGAGTTCCAGATTGGTATCCCCTTCCCCCCTTGTTGTTCGATCGTGTTCCAGATTGGTACCCCCTCCCCCTGTTGTTCGACCTCATCCTCCCTTATAGACTTTCTCGGTATCTTGTATTCCTCCTCTACCACTTGGGCGCTTCCAGAGGTAAAATGGGATGATTTCTATTTCAAGTTTCTTCCCCTTTTTCTAGAATAGTTCAACTCATTATACAGTAGAAGCTAGAATAATCTTACATTGTTTTCTATTGGCTTTTTTTTTGGGTTTGTGAATTAGATTTTCTTAATGAGTTTGAAGAGATGTCAAAAGTATTACAAACCTTGTATATATAGAAATTGCATAGAAGGTGTTTGATTAAATGCCTAAAAGAAATATAGTCTTTAGAATTTTATAATTGATGTGTTCTATAGATTGTTGAAGTTTTTTGTGAAATTATTGTTACTCATTTACATTCGTCAATGTGGAAACATGAGGAGTAAAGGAAAAACAATTGACACCAAAAGAGCCAATTGTAAAAAAGGTTGGGGGGGAGGGGTCTATATATGTACTAATCCAGTTAGAATGATCCTCATTTAGCAACACTTGCATTTTATATTTTACGTTACAAGAAAGTTAGAATGATCCTCATTTAGCAACACTTGCATTTTATATTTTACGTTACAAGAAATAAATAAGCACATAACAAGGTAATTTTAGTTTGGTTTACCTGTGAACTTTTTCTCATTGGTTTAGTTTGTGTTTCATAGGTAAGTTTAGTTTTAGTCATGTATTAATCTTCAATCATACTTCTAAGTTACATTTCTTTTATAACATAATCTTTTAATCTACAGATAGAACAAGATGGATAAGTCTTGGATGCATACAAATAGAATGAAAAAGCCGTATATAGATGGAGTTGCTACATTTCTCAAGTATGTTGTCCACCGGTTGAAGATTTTGAGGAACATGGATCCAGTAAACACAACCGAGAAAATTAAGATTCCATGTCCATGTGTCTTTTGCTTAAACCATTACTCTCTTGATGTTGACGAGGTAGATCATCACCTATTCAGCAAGGGAATCGATCCAAACTATACTAATTGGACTAAGCATGGGGAAAAGGACGAGCCATCAAGATGTACGCCTGTTAATTTTGACGATGATCTACACATAGAAGACTTTACTGATTCTACAATGGGAATTCCAGCAGATGCTCCAGAAACTATTGAAATGGTTCAAGCTACCGAAGAAAATTTCATAGAGAACCATGAGAAGTTTCAAGAGCTACTTGAAGATGCTGAAAAACCCTTATACAAAGGGTGTCCCAACTTTACAAAGTTGTCTGCAATGGTTCAGTTGTTCAACTTGAAGAGTAAGTACGGAGCATCAGACAAGTTTTTTACTGAACTACTAGTTTTGTTAAAAAAGATGCTCCCTGAAGGTAATGAGATGATGAATAGTACATATGAGGCAAAAAAAACAATGAAAGCAATGGGTTGCATTCTTTACAGGAACGAGTACAAGGATTTAAAAGTGTGTCCAACTTGTGGTAAATCAAGATGGAAAGTGGACGACAAGACAGGAAAAAAGTATGAGAATATTCCGGCAAAAGTGTTGTGGTACTTTCCCATTATCCCAAGGCTTAAACGATTGTATCAATAAAAGATCATAGCCAAAGATTTAATATGGCACGAGACGACTAGAAAAAAAGATGGTGTTTTACGTCATCCTGCAGACTCGGAAGCATGGAGAACGATAGATCACAGATTTCCTGAAATTGCAAATGAACCAAGAAATATTCGACTTGGCATTTCGGCTGATGGGGTTGATGTAAACAGAGGAAACAAACATCACAGTGTATGGCCAGTTTTAACTGTGATTTACAACCTTCCACCGTGGTTGTGTATGAAAAGAAAGTTCATCATGTTGTCATTACTAATATCAGGTACCCTTTCTAACGACATCGATGTCTTTTTAGAGCCTTTGGTTGATGATCTTCAACTATTATTCGAGGTGGGAGTCGAAACATATGATGCATATACACAAGAGAAATTCACTTTACGTGCAGTTGTTTTATGGACAATAAATGATTACCCTGCTCTTGGTACATTGTGTGGGTGCCCCTACAGTGGTTATAAAGGTTGTGTAGTATGTCGGAGAAAAACTCAGTGTCTAAGACTTCCTTACTCAGGCAAACAGAGTTATGTTGGTCATAGAAGATACCTACCATATGATCATCCATTTATAAGGCAAAAAAAGGCATTCAATGGAAAACAAGAAATGGATAATGCTCCGGTGCCTATGAGTGGGGAAGAAATATATGAGGAGGTAAAATCTATAGATAATTCATGGGGAAAGGGAGCGAAGGATGTTGAAGTGGAATTCTTGCAGACTTCGACAGGACGTGGTGGAAAGATGAAGAGAAACAAGAAAACACCGAAGGAAGTAGGCAAGTCAAACGGGGAAAACAAGGAAACCATGTATTGGAAGAAATGCAACATATGGCAACGACGTCTAAGATATTGGCGGTATAATTATGTCCAACATTGTTTAGACTTCATGCACATTGAAAAGAATGTGGGTGAGAGTCTTGTCGGAACATTGCTACACATGAATGGGAAGACGAAGGATGGATTAGCTTCTCGAATGGATTTGGTGCATTTTGGGTTGAGACCAGAGTTGGAACCTTAGACACATGGGAAGAAAACAATACTTCCAGCAGCATGTTATACGTTAACCAAGGATGAAAAAGACATGTTTTGTGAAACATTATATGATTTAAGGGTTCCACAAGGGTACTGTTCCAATTTTGCCAGCCTCGTCAGTCGAAAAGATCGTAAGTTGATCGGACTTAAATCGCATGATTATCACATGTTAATGCAACAATTTTTGCCCATTGCGATACGATCAATTATGCCAAAGCCGACGAGATATGCTATTATCAGGTTCTGTTTCTTTTTCAGATCAATATCTAGGAAAGAAATAAAGGTGGAAGAGCTAGACAAACTACAACAAGAGCTTTGTGTGACATTATGCTTGCTTGAGAAATACTTTCCTCCATCTTTTTTTGATATAATGATTCATTTAACTGTGCATCTTACTAGGGAAGTGAAATTATGTGGTCCAGTATGCTTTCGATGGATGTATCCATTTGAAAGGTGTATGAAGGTTATCAAAGGACATGTGAGAAACAAAAATAAACCAGAAGGATGCATCGCAGAAGAGAATGTTGCAGAAGAGACAATTGAGTTTTTCAGTGATTACCAAAGAAGCATGAAGACGGTAGGTCTTCCCTCTGAAAAGCATAACGCATATGACAATGGTGAAGATTCTCAATATATTAATGAGGGAAGACCGGTGTCGGCCGGTAAATAGATGAAAGTTTGTCCCAAAATGTTGTCCAAAGCGCATTTCTATGTATTGCAAAATACACTTGAAGTTGAGCCTT
Organism: Arctium minus; assembly: GCA_954870635.1. Classification (NCBI taxonomy): domain Eukaryota; kingdom Viridiplantae; phylum Streptophyta; class Magnoliopsida; order Asterales; family Asteraceae; genus Arctium; species Arctium minus. Next base: position 34,075,984 of record OX941080.1, on the reverse strand, counting down.
ATATCGAGTAAGTATTCGATATTTATTTATTTTTTGATTGTACGACTTTTACAAATATGTATGAAATTGATCATATTGTATTTTCCAGTCGACACATGGACTATTTGAAAAACCAACATCCTGCACAACGACAAGCATGGCTGGAAAAAGAGCATAGTAAAAGGTTTGGCCAATGGATACGAGATGAGGTAAAAGTTATTTTTTATATGTAATTTCCTCTTAATGTGAATGCTCATACTTATGTTTATTTTTAGGTTGAAAGAGAGTTGGCAGTCTCGTTTGAAAGTATTGGAGAGAACTTAAGGTGGATATCTCATGGCCCACGCCTCGAGGTAATGAACTACGCTGCATATCACATAAATGGATACATGTTTCGCACAAAATCTCGTGAAGGTAGAATCTACCAAAATAGTGGGGTTGGTGTAGAGGCAACTGACATGCATATTTCAAGTGATGGTGTAACATATGATCAGGCGTTTTATTACGGTGTTTTACAAGAGATATGGGTGCTAGACTATCATACAAGAAAAGTTCCTCTTTTCAAGTGTGACTGGGTTGACAATAAACATGGAGTCAAAAGAGATAGTCTTGGCTACAACTTGGTTGATCTTAATAGGTTAGGACATAAGGATGATCCATTCATTTTAGCATCACAAGCTAAACAGGTTTTCTATGTGAAAGACCAACTTGATAAGAAGAAGTCTATCGTCTTTAGTACAGAGATGCCTATGATGGCATCATGCCACGTGTAGATCCGCTTGATTTGGGTAAGGAATCCCGAGATGATTACTTTCGGACAGACTGTCGGGGTATAATTGTACACAAAGCAACTTGACATGCTCCAAATAGCTTAATTTTCTCGTGATGCTGTGAATGGTAGGGATATAAATAATTTATAGTTGACATTGTTATATAAAACTTTTTTTGTTATAAATAATTGGATCATATCAGTTCTAAATTAGTTTTGGTCAATGTACTCTAATGTCTCACTATTTTGGTTTCCTGCTACAATGGCCATAGGCCATATTGGCTTTTTGTTATCTCATTCTGGTTCTTTTTAAGTTTTTGTGCATATATATATATATATATATATATATATATATATATATACAATCTATGTTTTAGTTGCAAATTGAATCAGAATGGGGCCTGTGTTGGTTTTGCGTGTTAACTATTCTTGGTTGATACTCCTAGTCATGTTAATCTGCAATGGATGGTGGCTTACTATTAATTTGACCTACTTCAATCAAACGGAGTTCAATTGTGGTCTCAAATTGATTTCAAAAGATTCTATATTGGTGGATTTCAAAACCGATTAAATGAAGAACTAATTCATTTAGGTCTTGGAAAATGTTATAACAGATTTTCAAGAGCATTATGAAGCTGTTGTATTTCCAGATTATGAACATGCAGGTCTGCAATAGGTTATGTAATGTTGAATCGAAACATTTGCAGTAGTTTCTATCGTTTATGGTGGTGAAAAATTAGCTATGTGCAGCAGAATACTCGACTGTCGAAATCATCAAAGTGCAGCAGAAAGTTGCTGCTAATTTGTTCCAAAACAGAAAGGTCGAACAGTCAACTGTTACTAGACTTGAGGGTCTTGTAAGTTTTTAATTAATGGTTGATTAGTCTTTGAATTAGACATTAGCTAGTGTAGTTGGTTAATTAATAGATTGTTTTTGGTTTTTGAGAACAAGAAACTATACAAATAAAAAAGAAATATGACGAAAAAATTACTAATTAACCAAATTCACTAACTAACGTTAATGTAATCTACCTAAACTAAGGGAGATTTTGGTTTATGAGATTTTGGATCTGTTTTGGGATTGGGCAATGCTTAAATCATCCATCATTTGTTATTCAATATGGTCTCAATTTGTGTTTCTCAAAGCCAAAATTGAAATGAAATTGTGATCGATATATTTTCTGGAAAGAAATTTGAATAGGACTATGCAATGGGTTCTTTCATTAAGTTTACATCGTGATTGTGATTTTCTTGAATTAAGGACAATAGTATATATGGTGATTCAAAAGATTTGTGTGCCAACATGAATTCTGTCCAGATTATGATTCAAAAGACTTGTATGCCAACATGAATTCTGTCCAGATTATGATGTATTCATTTTCAAGATTTTTTTCTGGATAAACTTCTTGACAAACTACACAAGGACAGTGAAAACCAAATGGCAAAGAGTTGATTGTTGTTGTCAGCTTATGTGTAATCAGAATTCGATGTCAACAGCATGTATAACAGATTTATAAATCTGTTCATCCAGATTCTGATACATGTAGCTGTGGTGTTCGAATAATGTAAACTGTGAAAAAGTGACAGATTATGGGCAGTAATCTGATTTGTCCAGCTCAAACCTTCGACAATTACATATTGAAACAACAGGGACATTATTTTGATGTCAATAATGTTGCAAATTCACTTGGTTCACAACTCTTGGCTACAAGTGATGATGATAATAAAATCAAGAACTCATTCAGCTTCTTACTCCAGATGATGATCAAATCTATCTAAGTTTCAGAGTTCAAGCTGACTTTTGGCAGATTACAATCTGTGTTCATACAGATTTGGAATGTAAATTTGTTGTTTAAAAATGTGCAGCAGGTAGAAAGTTATGTGCAAACATCCTTGGGCGACTGAGGTAATGGACGGATGGATCAACAGGTTATTCCTTTAACTCAGACTCAACTTGATGAGGATATGTAGCCTGCACGGTTCAGTACAACACATGTAACATCTATTAGTTATCATAGCACCTTGGTTCGTGAACCCATTCTGCCATCGTCGTTAATTTTGACCAAGGGAAATCAATTTCATCCTTCTCTAGCCCAATCAACTCTCCGCTTGCTGGTTGAAAAAAATTCCAGTTTGGTGCAGTTACCTCACCAAAAGTACTCTGTCAGGATCGAATTCTTAACAAGAATTAATACTCAGAAACTAATATCAAAGAAGTTGCGGAAAAACACTTTGATATTTAATAAAACAGTAATCAAACACAGTGTATAATGATCAAACAGTAAACTTGTATTGAATGCTTAAAGTTACAAGATTACACACTCAACCTCAATATTGATGAACAGGCTCACCAATACGAATTCTACTTCTCTAGAATTAGGATCTATGCCTTGAGGTTGATTTCTCTCTTGAAAAACAATTATCAAAAGTTCTTTCTATCTATTCTAAACATTCTATACATATACTAATAAAAAGATAATTACAAAGAATAAACAAATCTTCAGTATATCTTCCATGTATATCTTCTAAGTATATCTTCAGTATATCCAGCTGTAGTATTCGTATCTCTTTAGCAGCACTAATAATGCTCAGCAGCATTAACTTCAAGTAGCAGCATTAACTACTAGCAGTATTAACTACTAGCAGTACTAACTAGCTAAGCAGTACTAACTTTGTTCAAGCAGTACTAACTTTAACTAGCAGTAGTAATTCTACTGATGAAAATCTTCAACTTGTTCTGGCAGTAGTAACTACACTTGTGCTAGCAGTAGTAACTACACTTAGTAGAATCTTCAGTTCCCAACAATCTCCCCCTAACTTGACTTTTAGAAGAGAAGTCAAGTTCTTCAGATATTCTTCCAGATGCTCTTTTTAATGCTCCCAAAACTTCTAAGATCACGCTGCTAAGTCTGGATTCAGTCCCAAACTCTGATTGATTATCCTCTGAATGAGATACTTGGCCATTTCTGAATTTGGTGCACAACCCAACTTCTTCTTTAGCATAGCATGGGCCTTTAGTCTGGTGTGATTATATACTCTATCCACTAGGAAGTATTCTGTGTGATTTCTATCCAAAGTCACTGCATATACTCCACTAGTTTCATATAGAGTCCAACTTGTAACTTCTTTAAACACACTCTTGATGACCTGGTTCACTTCTTCAGGTTTGAACATCATGCATAGATACTCCATCACCAGTTTTGTAAGAGAAATTCCTGGAGTATTCAGATGGTCTGCATACAGCTTAATTCCTATGTCAAACATCTCTTCTATATCAGATCTAGAGCATGTTTTGACAATTTTGATCCAAGTATTGAATATTTCATACTTATCACCCTTCCTCTTTAGTCTGATGTAATCTTTTCCATCCATTTTCAAAACATCCCAGTGAATGATCTCTGGTGGCTTAACTCCAACAGGTTCTGCAGAAATTGGTTCAGGCACTTTGTCCATCACTACCATATATAAGCTTACATCATCTTTGATTGATGACCCTTGTTGACTTGATGACTCAGGTGCCCCTTCTTCTTCAGCAACATTTTGTTCTTCTTCTATTCTGGGCTTCTTATCTTTCTTTCTTTTGGCCATCATCTTGGTTCTTTTCAAAGTCTTTTGAACCTGTACTAGAGTAGCTTCCTTCTTCTTTTCTTCCTTTTCCCTTGCCATTTCTTTGATAGGAGTTCCCTCTTCACTTTCAGGGAATGGTTGATTCATGTCTATATCATGTCTCTCCTTTGCCTTCTTTTCAAATTCCACTCTATCCTTTTCATTGCTCTTCAGCTTCTCCATTTCTTTCTCATATAGATCCTTGATTTGATCAAAATTCATCTTCACAAACATTTCTTTCTTTACCCCAATTGCACTTTTCAAGAAAGTTATCATTTTGTTTCTTTCCTGAGTGGCAAGGTAAGTTTGTGAAGGTCTTCTCTTCTTTGCACTTGATCTGGCCATCATAGCCTTTCTCAAGGTTATTGCTCTTTGCTTGGCTTTCTCTGTTTCCAACCCTTTCTGGAATGCTTCATTTAACTCATTTGCTAGTGCTCTGGCCATTTCTCTGTCTTTTTCAACCTGTTCCTTTTCTGCTAGATCTAACTCTTCTTGCACTTTCTTTGCTAATGCTTCATCTGACTCAATCATCTTTTGCTTTTTAGATGGTTGATCAGATTCTATCATCTTTTCTTTCCCTTTTCTTTTTATATCTGCAGCCATGTCTTTCTTTTCTGATTTCTTGTCTCTCCCTTCATTTATGACCACTCCCTTTGGTTTGGGAGTGTCATTCTTAGCTTTGATTAGCACTTCAGCTACTTCAATTTCTGTTGGTGTTAACTCTGTTACTGCTGCTTGTGAGGTTTCAGCAGCATTAACAGTTTCTGCTTCCTTCTCCCCCTCAACTTCTACTCTTTCTTTATCAATCTCCCCTTCCCTTGATGCTTCTACCATGTTGATCTCCCCCTTTTTGGGAGCATCAGTCTCTGGTTTCCTCCTTCTGAGCACAAATTGTTTCTTCTTCTTTTGCAAAATCAGCTTCCTTACCATTTGCTTCAACTTGATGATTTGTTCTTGTTGTGACAGTACTATGAGTTTTAGCTCTTCTATGTCTTTGCCCTGTTTGAGTACATCCATGTTGATGTTGCCCATTGTCTCCATCAATTCATCATAGTTATATCTGTCCTCACCTTCTCCAGGAGTGTTACCCCCTATTGAAGGATCATTGGATCTTTTAATAGTGGAAGTCTTCTGCCTAGCAGAAGCACTATCCACCCCTGTGGTTTCTTGGCACCAGGGACCTTCAAATGATTGCTCATTCAAAGTTGCCATGGGGGAGGTCTTATTGATGTTACCACTTTCCTCCTCTGTGTTAGCAGGAGTAGTGGCAGCCTCATCTCCCATATGCTCTACCTCCTCCTCAGAGAGCACCTCCTTTGGGTTGGGAGACACCCTTGTGGTTTCCCTTTGGATATTCTCTAGGGGAGAATTCTCCCTTAGAGGGCTTAAAGGTTGTGTGGGTGATGGTACAAGAAGGGAAGGAGCCTTCTTTACCTGTTTTCTTTGATAAGTTTGGGTAATTGGAGAGGTTGGTTTTGTAAGAATGGACTGGGGAATTGTTTTTGAGTGAGAAGGTTGGGCTTGGCTAGCAGTGGGATGGTCTAATGAGGGCCTTGACCCTGCTGCCATACCTTCAGTGGTTTGGGACACCACCATCATTGTAGAGAACAATGGGGTGTCAACTCCTTCCGAGTCCCCAGCAGATCTTCTCATATTTGAGAAAACCTTGCCTTTGGGGGGTTTAGGTACATATACCCCAACAGGTTGAGGTATATCCGTCAATTCATGGTTGATAACTGCTTGAACAAACCTGGGATACATATAAAAGCTCTTTTTGTTTCCCATGTTTGAGACAAGATCATTGAAAATCATTTGTGAAAAATTGTACCTTCTGGTAGTGGCCAAACAGACCAAAGCATAAGCAATGGGACTGCTGAACTCACTCCATCCAGTGGTCTTTTTAGAAATGCAGTGCATCAAGGTATGAACAAGAAAACGCCATTGAGGTGAGAATTTAGCTTTTGAGAACTTAAAAACACCCAATGGGCCTCCATACCCCATTTTTGTCAGAGAAGAAAACAGTTCATCATTAGGGATAGATGTTATACCAGAGGCATCGTCTAGATGTAGACTGATGCGAACTATCTCTTCAGTAACTGTCAATGGATTGCCACATACTGTCGTCTTGATCATTCGCACACCATCCTCAGTAACAACGGTGGCATGTGCCCAGAATTGCCTTTGGTGCTCAATGTAGATAGTTGGAGACATAGTGAGAGCATGAGCAATGTGGCTAGACTTCAGAAAGTCGACTATCTGATGAAAACCTTCAGCTTGTTTTGGCTTTTGGAGCATCGCGATTTCATTGTGCTCGTCAATGAACGCCATTGATGCCATTGACCTTGAAGATTCTTGCCTGAAAACTTTGAACTTTGAGAGAGAAAGGGTTTAGAGCGCAAGTGAACAGTATGCAAAGAGTCGTTATGAACTTTTAGGCGGGCAAAGAGTATTTATAGTATTCGGAATATAAGCAGTATTAACCTAGAGCAGTATTAACCATGAGCAGTATTAACTGAACTAGCAGTATTAACCGCGAGCAGTATTAACTAACTAGCAGTATTAACCGCGAGCAGTATTAACCACGAGCAGTATTAACTGAACTAGCAGTATTAACCTAGAGCAGTATTAACTAACTAGCAGTATTAACCGCGAGCAGTATTAACCACGAGCAGTATTAACTGAACTAGCAGTATTAACTACTAGCAGTATTAACCGCGAGCAGTATTAACCACGAGCAGTATTAACTGAAAGCAGTATTAACCACTAGCAGTATTAACTATACTTACTCCTTTTAAACTTGCTAAATACTGAGTACTGCATATCCTGAAAAGAAGATTAGTAACACCAAAAAATAACAATATACAGGTATAAACTCACTTTTTGAGAAGAAGATTATTCAAAGTTTATCATTCCCACACTTGTTACCAAGAAAGTGAATCTACCCACATCAAAAGCTTTAGTGAATAGATCAGCAAACTGATTATCAGTGTGAACTTTGACAACTTGAATAAGTTTCTTTTCATTACAATCTCTTATAAAGTGATACCTGATTTCAATGTGCTTTGTCTTTGAGTGCTTGATTGGATTATTTACAATGCTAATAGCACTGCTGTTGTCAATAAAGATTGGAGTGTGTAGAAAGGTTACCCCATAATCCAGCATTTGATTCTGAATCCATAAGACTTGAGAACAGCAACTTGCAGCTGCTATGTACTCTGCCTCTGTTGTAGATGTGGATACTGTGGTTTGTTTCTTGCACTGCCATGAGACTAGTCTAGCACCCAAAAACTGACATCCTCCAGAAGTAGATTTTCTGTCCAAGTTTGCCCCACCTAGATCACTGTCTGAGTATGCTATTAGGTCAAAAGGTGAGTTATGAGGATACCAAAGTCCCAATCTGGGTTGCCCTTTGAGATATCTGAATATCCTCTTAACAGCTTGAAAGTGAGAATGCTTTGGCCTAACTTGAAATCTTGCACATACACAGACTGGAAACATAATATCTGGCCTTGATGCTGTGAGATACATGAGAGAGCCAATCATGGATCTATAAAGATGCACATCAATGTCCTCCCCCTCAAGATCTGCTGTGATCTGCTTGTGTGTTTCCATAGGTGTGCTGGCAGGTTTTGATTCTGAGAAACCAAACTTGGTTAGAATATCCTGCACATACTTGGATTGACATATGAAAATGCCATCTGACTTCTGTTGAACTTGGAGTCCAAGGAAGAAAGTAAGTTCCCCCATGGAACTCATTTTGAACCTTTGATGCATTAAATCCTCAAATTCCTTGCACATGTTGTTTCTTGTAGATCCAAAGATAATGTCATCAACATAGATTTGGACCAGCAAGATATCCTTCTTCTTTCTTTTGATAAAAAGAGTCTTATCTATGACTCCTCTTTCAAAGTCATTTTCCAAGAGATAGGATGACAGAGTGTCATACCATGCTCTTGGGGCTTGATGTAGTCCATAAAGTGCTTTCTTTAGTTTGTATACCCTGTCTGGATAGCTTGGGTTTTCAAACCCTGGTGGTTGGCAGACATATACTTCTTCTTCAATTGATCCATAGAGAAAAGCACTTTTTACATCCATTTGATAGACTTTGAAGTTCATGTAAGAAGCATAGGCTAGGAATAGTCTGATTGCTTCTATCCTAGCCATAGGTGCAAAAACTTCTTCATAATCTATACCCTCTTCTTGAGTATAGCCTTGAGCCACCAGCCTTGCTTTGTTCCTTATAACAATACCTCTTTCATCTCTCTTGTTTCTGAAGATCCATTTTGTGCCAATTGCTCTGTGACCTTTAGGAAGGTCTACTAGATCCCACACATCTTGTAGCTTGAACTGTAACAATTCTTCTTGCATTGCTTCTATCCAGCTAGATTCTTTCATAGCATCATGTGCCTTTTTAGGCTCAAGCTGGGATAGAAAACATGAGAGCACTGTATGCTGTTGATCTTGCATTTCCTGAAGCCTGCTTTGATGTCTAGTCATCATGGGAGAAGAGATATCTCCTATTACCAGCTGTGGAGGATGATTCTTTTGAACTCTGGTGTTATGACTAGGTTCTTCATTCAGTCCAACCTCTAGATTAGAGTCATGCAACTCAACTGAAGTGGTTTCAGATGTCACTTCTGATTCTTGAGTCTCCTCATCCCTAGTGTCTTCTTCACTCTGACTTGGTTCAGTACATGATTCCTTTTCACAGTCTTCATTTACTGTGGGTATGGGAAAAATCACAGATTTAGATATACTTTCCTGAACTTGTGTGATCTCTGATTCTCCACCATCTGTTCCTGTATACTCATTACTGAAACCAAAAGAGTTAGTTAGTGAATCAATGTCAAATAGCCATTGAGGTCCAGACCCAACAGGATTTGGTGTGTTCTCATTGCATTTGACATTGTCACTTTCTTCAATTATTCTAGAAGAAGAGTTAAAAACTCTGTAGGCCCTACTCTGAGATGAATATCCAACAAGAAATCCATCATCTGCTTTGCTATCAAACTTACCTAAGTGAGATTTGGTATTTAGAATTGTACAAGGACACCCAAAAGGTTTGAAGAAACCAATAAAAGGTTTTCTTTGATTTAAAAGCTCATATGGGGTCTTGTTCTTTTGCTTGACCACTAGAACTCTGTTTTGGACATAACAAGCAGTATTAACTGCTTCAGCCCAGAATGTAATTGGCAATTTTGAATCAGCCAACAGAGATCTAGCAGCCTCTATTAGTGTCCTATTTCTCCTTTCAGCAACACCATTCTGTTGAGGAGTCCTAGGAGCACTATATTGTCTCTCAATACCTTTTTCTTCACAAAAAGTGTTTAAATCATGATTTTTAAATTCAGTTCCATTATCTGATCTAATGACTTTTACTCTTTGATTAGTTTGGTTTTCAGTTCTTAGAATAAAGGATTTGATAAGACCACTTGTTTCATCCTTAGTCCTTAGAAAATATACCCAAGTAAATCTGGAGTAATCATCAACAATAACCAAGCAGTAAGATTTCTTTCCTATACTCATAACATTTGTAGGACCAAACAGATCCATATGCAATAACTGGAGACAAAAAGAAACAGAATTTAACTCTTTGGTCTTATGAGAAGTTTTGTGTTGTTTGCCTTTAAGACAAGCAACACAATGATCATCACATGAAAAGACTTTTGAAGGTAAACCTCTTACAAGGTTATTTTTAACAAGATTGTTCATAGTCTTGAAATTCATGTGACACATCCTTCTGTGCCAAAGGGAGGATTCATCTATAGAAGCTTTTGAAACAAGACAATTTAAAGATGAATCACTATCAACATTGTCCAAATCAAGACAGTAAACATTGTCCTTCCTAGGAGTTCTGAGTAGTATCATGTTTTCATCAACTACCTTGAACCCTGGAGCAAGGATCATACACTCAGTATTAGTAAATAATATACTATGTTGTTTGTCACAAACCTGTGATACACTTAACAGGTTGTACTTTAATTGATCAACATAGTAGACATCCTCAAATGTCATCTTACCTTTGGTGACATTACCTTTTCCACTTATCTTACCACCAGTAAGATTGTCTCCAAATGCAACATGTCCTCCATTAATTTGCTTGAAATCCTGAAGGCATGACATGTTGCCAGTCATGTGCCTAGAGCGACCACTATCAACATGCCATATGCTCTTTCCCTTGAGCTGTTGGTTGCCCTGCACATTAAATAAATCAATTAGTATGATTAGGGACCCAAGCCAAAGTGATCTTGGGTCTTCCTTTCTCATCAAAGTATTTACATTCCTTTTTAATGAGGTTTTTAAACTCAGAGCACTCTTTATTAGAGTACTTTGTCAATATGATTGGCTTAGCAGAATTAACACTAGAAGCAGTACTAACCTTAGAAGTACTAACAGAGTTAGCAGTACTAACAGGTGTAGCAGTACTAACAGGTTTAGCAGTACTAACCTTGTTAGCAGCATTAACATTGTTAGCAGTAGTATTACTTCTAGCAGCACTATCATTGTCAGCAGCACTATTTGTGGTAGCAGTACTAACAGTTTTAGTGCTTTTAGGAATCCACATATTGACACTTTCTTTAACAGAATACTTTTTCTTCATGTGGCTTTTAGTTTTAACATTTTTCTTAGCCATATGGTTCTTTTCAATTTTCTTATAACCAAAGGGTTTTTGCATGGATCTTTGGAAATTCATCCTTTGTTTCATAGGATTGAAATAACAGAATTTTGCAAGATGATTCAATTTGCCACAGATAAAACAAGGTTTTGGTCTATTGATTTTACTCAGATCAACCCCTTGTTTTTGTGCCCACTGATTATTCCAGTTTCTTTGATTTCCCCTCTTTTTGTCCTGTTTTTGGGGCTCATTCTTCTTACATGCACACTGGTTGCAAGGACCTGGATTCACAACTGTGGTCTGTTTGTAATGGACCTTACCAGACTTTCCTTCTGTCTTCTCTATGTCCTTGGATTTGGTCCAAGCCCTTCCACAATCATCATTGGTGATAATGTTATTCTCTAGAGGAATCTCACCACTCACCTTGTTCTCCTTACTCTTGCTAACCTCTTTCTCAGTCTTATCTTCAACAACTACCTCATCTAAGGGATCTATTTCAGTGGCTCCCTCATGCAAGTCCTTCCTATCTTTGGTGTCTAACAGGTCTGAAGTAGGAGGAATGTAATTGTTGTTATATGGTGGAGGTGTTGCATTGTATCCAATTCCTCTTCTTAATTTATCATGAATCTGATTTTGCAGTAAGGAGTCCATTGCTTTAGAAGCATTGGAAAACTTTTCTATATCAAGCTTAACATTGGTTAACTCCTCTTTCAGTTTTTCACTCTCCTCTTTAGATTTAGTCAGTTTAAGTTCTAACTCCTTTTTCTCCCACTTCCAGTAATTAGTGTCATATGAGTGTTGTAATTCATTGGCTTGAAAACCTTTGATTTGATCTTCAAATCTCTCTACTATCCTCACATAGTCTTTTATATCCTTTTCTAGTCTCTTCAGGTCATCACTCATCTTCTGATTGTGATCCCTGTACCTTTTAACAGTGTCTATGCAAGTTTTAGAGCAGAGATTAGAACTTACCTCAGATGGGAGATCAGATACTTTAGCCATAAGAGCTTGATTCTGAATAGCTTCTTCTGCTTGATCACTCCAATCAAACCCCATTCCTTGTTGAGAAACAAGGGCTTGAGCAGAGTTTCTATTATTATTGAAACTTCCAGATTGAGCTTGTTGATGGTTGTTGTTGTGAGATATTCCACTTCTGCATTCTCTAGCAAAATGTCCCTTAAGATGACATTTGTAGCATTCTACCTTTGATTTATCAAACCCTGCTCCATCTTCTCTTCTTTGTGAGAAGTTGTTTCTTCCAGTCCTCTTTATAAACTTCTTAACCCTCATGGAGAGCATGGCCATCTGCCATTTAATATCCATCTCTTCCAGATCATCAGGATGAAGTTGTTCTAAGTCATCATTGATCAAAGAAGAATTTCCATGATTAGAAAGAAGAGCTTCAAATGCATAATCAGTGCCTTTATCTAGATTTGATCCATTAGTAGCATTAACTGATTCAGAGTTAGCAGTAGAATCAATTGATGCTGATAGGAGTGCAGCATTATGAACATATCCAGAAGGCTTCTTCTTTGCCTCCACCTCAGCTTCAAAAACTCTAAGATCATTGTACAGATCATCAAGTTCTTTGTCTTCCAACTGATCATTCTGTCTGAATGACACAGTGTACATGGTCCATTCATCTCCAAGGGACCTTAAGAACTTTCTGTTCACATCATCTTGATCAATCTGTACTCCCATAGTAGCTAGTTCACCAATTAGTTTATTAAACCTGTCAAAAGTTTGAGTCATGGACTCATTCTTAGTTGAGATGAAGTTTTCATACTGTTGTTTTAAGATTGCCTTTTGATTTCTCTTGGTACTTTTGGTACCTGAGAATCTCTTCTCTAGAGCATTCCAGAGCATCTGTGCATCAGTGCAATTGCAGAATTGGTGTTGATACTCATTTGGAATGGCCAAGAGCAGTGTGCTCAAGGCTTTCATCTCTGTTTGTCTTGATTTCCTGTCTGCATCTGTCTTTGGAGGAGTTCTTTTGCCATCTTCACCAATTTTTCCTCCATCAGATGGGCCATTCTCAATGATGTCCCACATAGAGTAATCTGTGAGGAGAATATATTGCTTGATTCTGATTTTCCACATGTCAAATTCATTGGATCTGAGCATTGGAACTTTTGAGACCAAAGTACTGCTTGATTCTGTAAGATTTTCCATGATGAATAACTGTTTCTGAGAGAATTTGGCTCTGATACCACTTGTCAGGATCGAATTCTTAACAAGAATTAATACTCAGAAACTAATATCAAAGAAGTTGCGGAAAAACACTTTGATATTTAATAAAACAGTAATCAAACACAGTGTATAATGATCAAACAGTAAACTTGTATTGAATGCTTAAAGTTACAAGATTACACACTCAACCTCAATATTGATGAACAGGCTCACCAATACGAATTCTACTTCTCTAGAATTAGGATCTATGCCTTGAGGTTGATTTCTCTCTTGAAAAACAATTATCAAAAGTTCTTTCTATCTATTCTAAACATTCTATACATATACTAATAAAAAGATAATTACAAAGAATAAACAAATCTTCAGTATATCTTCCATGTATATCTTCTAAGTATATCTTCAGTATATCCAGCTGTAGTATTCGTATCTCTTTAGCAGCACTAATAATGCTCAGCAGCATTAACTTCAAGTAGCAGCATTAACTACTAGCAGTATTAACTACTAGCAGTACTAACTAGCTAAGCAGTACTAACTTTGTTCAAGCAGTACTAACTTTAACTAGCAGTAGTAATTCTACTGATGAAAATCTTCAACTTGTTCTGGCAGTAGTAACTACACTTGTGCTAGCAGTAGTAACTACACTTAGTAGAATCTTCAGTTCCCAACATACTCCCTCTGAGTAGCTGTGTTGTTTCACATAGGATTGGGGCTCCCCAGTCTTTCCGTTCTGACATGACCCAAAGTATTTCGAAAGTGGAAAGTAATATGTTCATCAAAAAGGATGAGCACGCCTGTTAATCTTGTGGTCTGACAGAAGATTGTGAGGCTGAAGTTGAACCAGTTACTTCAGCCGTTGTTGTTGCTGCCTCTGCAACCTCTTCTCATTCATCACTACTGTCTTCTACTGCTGTCACTCCCATGGCCCATCCCATGTTATAATCAGCAATAATGCATACCCTCATAATCTGTATCAGGTTACGAGTTTGACCTTGCTGCTGTCCAGAGATGCATACAGATCGAAGGCAGGTGAATCCAGAGTTTTAGAGTTTGTAATTGCAGAATTTAAAAAGTGCAACACTAGCACGATCCAGCGACAAAATATAGTTCGAACAACTTTCAAAAGTAGTAGAAAATTAGTAGAGGTCGTTGTTCTTGCAATTTATGCTATTCAAAATCCAATCGTATAGATGATGTGGTCAGAATGTTAGACAGGATAATGAAGCTTGATGTAACTCCAAACGAGTAATCTTACATCTGCCTTCAAAAGCCGGAGAAATAAAGGAAATGAGCTGAATGAGACTGATATATTGAGGACTGCTCAGTCTTGCATCAGTGCTTAGTCTTGCTAATCGGTCCAACAACATCAAATGGAAATGTCGGTCAAGGCTTTCACAAAACGGAAGGATTTGATCAGTCGTTGGCTTTCCTTCTCATCAAGCATCGATCACAACTCTACGAGTTTTGTTTCTGTCAAAAATTGGAATATGGATAGATTAGCTTATGGACTTCCTATTTCAGTCTTACATGGGCACACGGGGATCAGTTCAACAGAGTTTCCAACTGCATGTTCAAAAATCAATATGGACAGAACTTGGTGTTCCATGGAAGCTATACAGAGGCAAATTTCAGAGGCTGCCAGAGCCTCTGTGTGTGATCAGCTGTTGTCAAAGTCAGAGATGCATGCATAGAGCCTCTGTGCACATACAGAAAATATCCAAATTTCGATTCAAGGTTGTTCCATAAATCAATCTAAGACTGTAGAGGATGGTGTGCAAGCAGAAGTTGCTGTCCAGAGATGTTTATGCAATCGTAGAGACTGTTTCTACAGAAGACCTCTATGCACGTGATTAGAAGCTGTCCATTCGAAGTGAAGGCATAAGGATGATGTGCAGAGCCTCTGGAAGGTCAGCCTAGAAGCCACCTCTACCTAAATTAAAAATTATTTCACTCTCATGAATTTTTAACTTTAAATAGTTGCATTTATAAAGGCACCTACTTTAGAAGCACAAAACTATTACACAACTATAAAATGCAAAAAAGTTTAAACCAATCATTTAGATCAAATTTGTTTTTGATTTTTCAGTGACCTGGACAAAAAGACCAACACTTTGTTTCATTATTAATGAATTTTTTAATGGTCTTTCTATGTTTATTTTGCTAAAAGTGTTTTGTGGTATTTGATGCAGAGCTTGATGTACCAACTTCCTTTTTTTTTTTGGGGGGGGGGGGTGGTCTGTTACATTGTTTGTCTTCATGCCCTTCAAGCATGTGTTGTGGCCTTGAGTTCCAGGTAAGAGTTGGATCATTCATTTCGGTGGTCCTCAATTTGGCTTTTGTTCTTGCAATTTTTGGTCCTTAGTCAAAATGTTGGCGATTGTTTGGTTAGTGGTTTCAACCTTGAAATTGTTATTTACTACAAAATAGAAATTTCTGACTTGGCATACAACATCAACCATTCTGTTTTGATAGTCTTTGGTCGATTATACTAATTGGTTTTCCTTTTAAATGATTTTCTTAATTGGCATTTCTAACATTGCGAGTGTTAGTTTTTGTTTACCATTGTTATTACTTGATCCTTTTTTGTGGACGTGTGAGAATTTGGAGATGTTGAGCTTATGGATCTTTAATTTCAAATTCTTTAAACTTTACCACCTTAAACTACTATTTCTTGCCTGGAAGGACAGATTTGGTGTTATTCTGACAACTTATTACGATGATGACAGTTCAAATAAAGTGTTGCGTAATTTGCCCAAAAGCATATCGCACCTCATGCATCCAGGTTACAAGTGTTATGACATATTTTCAACAGCATTATGAAGCTGTTGTATTTCCAGATTATGAATGTGCCGGTCTGCAACAGGTTATGTTATGCAGAATTGAAACAGTTGCTATTCGATATTAAAACAGAAAAGTTTGAACAGACAAACTGAAATAGATATGGTCGTTGATTATCATGAGATGCAAAATCTGTTTTTCAAAGGTGCTGTCCAGATTGGTTGTTGCAATAGGTTGATAGTGTAAATCTGTGACAGGAGATTTATGTTCATGAGAGTTCAGATTTTTCCAGCTAACTCGATTGACAGCAGGCTCGATATACTTTATATGGACAGAATTTGGTGTTTAACAGAGTTGTGTGCAAACCATCTTCCTGTTGTCCAGAAAGTTGTTGCTCGAAGACAACAGATTACCGAGTTATAAAGCTGCAGTCGAGAATTAAAATAAGTGCAGATCAAAACTCAACAACTCTAGATTTCAGTCGCTTGATCGTGATAAAGATTCTTGATCATCTCGTTCCAAAATTCATGTGACAGCAAGTTACAGATTATTAACGACAACCATTGAACAACATTCGAATTGCTGCAGAATTAAGAAACAACTTTCGAAAAATGCATTTCTTGTTCATATTAATCAGTATCACAAATCTGTTGGTAAGTATGTCCTTCAAGTGAATTCATATTCATATAGATCATTTTTGTGTTATAGTTCCTTTTAGTTGTTTTGGTTACCTCACTTGGCCAATATAAGTTCTGTCAGTGAATCGATTACCTACCAATAATTTGATTATCATGGCTTGATTAGGATGTCTCTGTTTTGCAGTATTATATTCTTGGTTTTCTTATACTTTTTCAGTTTTTGTACCAGCACTTCTTCTTTGGAATAGAAGTTGTTCACTAGGCTGCACCTTGGTCATCTAGCGCTTGAATGGATCTACATCTCAGGTACCGTTCCTTACCTGTATGAAGTTTGCAAATGTTTATGATTGCTCAAATTCAACTTTCTGAACTGATTAATCAGAAACTTGATTTTATGTAATCTTTGTTCTAAAAATATTATGCAGATCGTCTAGTTCTTTAAGTCCCTGTAGAATTTACTGTAGAAACTTGCTAAAGCAGCAGATCAAAACAAAAGTGCAGATCAGATACAGGCTGTCAATTTGATTTTCTGATAGCAAGTTCTTTAATTGGTTCATGTGCAAAACTCAAAATCTGCAACAAAAGGTTTGCTGTTTTGAAAGGTTGTTTAATCAGAATGTGCAGATTTGTGATCATAGATGTCTAGAGATGTTTCTATGATGTCCATGATTAGCAAACTGTTAATCTAAAATTTTGATAGAGTTCGAGAATTTTGTTCTTATGTGTGTAGACTTTAAACAATCCAGTGATCATGTAACTGTGTTATGAAAAAAAATCGAAGTGCATCAGTCCTGATTTGTGAAGCTCAAACAAATGATAACTTATGCAAAGTTCGTTTAAGGCTGTCTAGATTTACAGTCGTGAGTTTTCAGTGATTTGAAATGATGTTGCTCTTCGATTCCAGAGATCAAGACAGCAACTGGACTATTCTTTAGAAGTGGGAGTAAAACTTCTGTAATGTTGCAAGGTAATTAGTCCCCATCATCTGGCGAGGCAATTGATGGACCTGATGGTACACCTCACAATCAGAGTTTATACTGACCCATCTGCCTCTTCTTAGAAATAGAGATCCTCAACATCTGCATTTGGTCAACACTTGTATACATGCTCTAGAAGCATTTATGGATATAGCAATCCAACTGCTACTTTATTCCGTGACCTGGGAGGATTAGATGATACAACTTTTTGACAAGAAGGATTTGGAAGAGGCAGCGAAAGCATAATTTTCCTGTGATTACAGTGACCATCTTGCTCTTATCAGGGCATATGAGAGGTGGAAAGTAGCTGAACATGGTCTTACTGGATACGAATATTGCTGAAAAAATTTCTATCTGCACAGTCAATGAAATCTATTGATTCTCTCGATAGAGAACTTCAATCGTTGCTCAAGTATACTGGTCTTATTGACAGCATTAAACCCATTTATAACACTTGGAGCTATGATGAGAATCTCCTTCCTGTAGTTATCTGCTATGGATTGTATCCAGGAATTTGCTCTGTCGTGCATAACAAAATGTCATTCTCACTGAAAACAATGAAGGACGGTCAGGTGCTGCTACACTCTAACTCGGTCAATGCACGTGATTCCAAAATTCCATACCTATGGTTGGTCTTAAATGAAAAGATCAAAGTGAACTCCATTTTTTTTCGAGATTCATTAGTTGTGACTGTCCATGCTACAAATAACTATTTTGTAACAGCTTCTCTCGACAATTCATGGTGCTTCTATGATCTATCGTTTGGCTTATGCCTTGCACAGGTTGAAGATTCATCTGCATGTGAAGGCTATACATCTGCAGCTTTTCATCCTGATGGTCTCATTCTTGGAACAGGCACCTCTGGCGCTATTGTTAAGATCTAGGATGTGAAGAGTCAGGCAAATGTTGCAAGGTTGAAGTTGCTGCTGTTTATGTTAATTTGTGCACGAAAAATACAGCAGCAGATACCATTCAATTTGTGCAGCAGATTCGTAATACAGAGACTACCCAAAACATGATCAAAGTGTGCATAGGTTGCTGCTATACAGAGGCAGATCGCAAATCCTTTATACCTTGTCCAGAACCTCTGCAGAAGCTGCCCAGAGATGCTTATGCACACGCAGAGGCTATTTGTGTAGAAGGCCTCTATGCACGTGATCAGAAGCTATCTAAACACGTGCAGATGGTCAAGTGTGTAGAAAGTTCACATCAAAGGCAGTTCACATAACCTTTGTGGCTATCCAGATCAAGCTCTTGATAATTGCAGCAACAAAGTGAAGGATGTTACCTGTGATGGGCAAGTTTCAATGAACAACAACATTCCTCAAAATGCATATATGATGCAGTTTGATGGAGTATAAAGAGAATTGACCGAGACAGCTCACAAAGCTTATTGGAAAGCTAAGAGGATGGAGTTCCTTTCTCATCTGTAATTTTGGAGAGACTACACAATTTACACACACAGACTAGGTGAGCCTTATGAAATTGAACTAAATGTTTAGTGTGGTGTTCTTCTAATTTCCCTCCATTGTTATTCAATCAAAGCATATGAGATGAGTTCTTTATAATTATGTTCTTAATTTTCATCTTATCTCTACTTTTCTATGGTGTTCTTCTTTTGTTGCTTGAAATGGGATCTAACACACTCAAATATAGTATAAACGGTGGTCATAAACTACTGATGGCCACTAAAATTTTTCTTTGACATGACCATTGATTATCCTTACGCCATTTGAACTTATTTTAACTATGACCTTAACTCTACTTGTTGCCACACAAATTTGATATTTACCGTGCCAAATCATAAAATATAGTTATGCTTAATTTTTGTAACTGTGACAAATGTTTACTTTTTTGCCACACAAAATGATAAAAGAAAAACATGGTCAATTCATGGTGTATGGTTAACCGTGGAAATTGGTTAAATTTTTATCACCCATATTAATAACAATAATTTTGGTCATAAACAACTTATTAGCCACACGAATTAAATTGTTAGAAGAGTGAATACAAGTTACATTTTAGTCATGTACGTTTATTTTAAACGTGATCTTAGCTGTGTTTTAGCCACACAAATTTCATATTATCCGTGATCAAATCATAACATATAGTTACACTTAAATTTTAGAACTGTAGCTAATAGTTACCTTTTGGCCACAAAAACTAATAAAACTGTGACCCAACATATAGTTACGCTTAACTTTTAGAATCGTGGCTATTGGTTAACTTTCGGTCACACACAGTAATAAAAACCGTGGCCACAAGTTACTTATTAGTCACATGAACTAAATTTTTAGAAAGTAGGCTATTGGTTTCCTTTTAGCCACCGACTAATTTTAAACGTGGTCTTAACTATACTTTTAGCTTACACAAACTATATACTAATCCTTGGCAATTCATGACCTATTGTTATGCTTAATTTGTAAAACCGTGACTATTGGTCTCCTTTTGGTGATAGAGGATAATTAAAACCGTGGCCATAAACACCTTGACTTTTGGCAACGTTTAACAAGTTTTTGTGGTTGTATGTAGTTTGGTTTTAGCCACAGAGAATTGGCTTCATGTGGCCATATGTCTATCTATGGCCACGGAAAATAACCGTCACAACATAAAGTCATGGTATAGACAAAAAGTGTGACTATAAGTCAATATATGGCCACGGTTTTTAGTGGTTACTTGCCACAGGAAAAAAATTGTGACCATAAAGAACCATTTAGTCACGTTTTTGTCTAAAGCATGGCATTATGTTTAAACATGATTTGTAATGGTCACATTTATTGAGTCAAATCGTGGCTAACCTAATACTCAAATTTTATTTATGACTTTCAGCCACGGTTTTAAACCCAACCGTGACTAACTTGAATTTTCAAAACCGTGGCAAAAAGGCATTTTTGTACTAGTGCAAAAAGCACACTTTTGTCAAAGGATTGATAGTCCTATTTATAGGACCATAAAGTAAACAGTGTACTATTCTGACAAATAGAAGCATGCTTGAACAGTGTCTTACCTAATAGGTAAGCTCAAGACATGCTTGAACAGTAACCTACTCTATAAAGTAAATCTTATCACTAAGTGATTGGTTATCTGTTCTGATACTTCAGGAAAGTCTTCAGCGCCATCTTCAGAGAGAATGTCTTCAGAGCTCTGACGTTGTCTTTCAGAGCCTCTGATGAAGCCATCTCTGATGTCTTCTGCTGAAAGTTGCAATCTCTGATAAGTACTTCAGAGGTAGGTTTGTCCTCTGATGTCTTCGTCCTCTAAAGTTTATGCCCTCTGAGGTCTATCTTTGGAATTCCTCTGAAGATTTGGGGCTAACAATCTCCCCTTAAGTGTTGAAAATAAAAGATACAATAATAGCAGAGAATAGAAGATTTAAACTAGAAAGCGTAGAGGAGAAAATCATCCTCTTAAATATTACTTCTTAAACATTTTGAAATTTAATACAGAGAAAGTAATATTCAAAAATAAAGAAACAAACTAAAATTTGTCACGTGAACAGATTCCATGGAACTTCATGATCAGAGCTCTGAAGTTGATCATCGAGTCAATCTCTAAGTCAAGCTTTGCAAGTAAATCTGCTCTGTGCCTTTCTTCCTTCACATGGATCATTTTCTTTATACCTCTCAAGGTTTCATGAGAGTACTTCGAAACTTCCGAAGCGAGAAAGATCTTCTTTACTTGGTTTACTCTGTAGACGAAACCTAGAGGTTCTGCAATGATTGATCCAGTCTTCTTTGCCTCAAGATTAACGATCGACTCCACAGGTTCAGTTACCTCCAGCTTTTCTTCCCCCAGGTTCAGAGCAATTTGGAAGTCACGTTTTGCTCTGTGTTTGACATAGGCCTCCATTGCCCGTCTGACTTCAACCATGCCCATCCTTATTTTTCTTCTTCCCTGATCATATCTGGCAGAGCAATAGGCATACAAATGAGGTAAATCATATGGATTTAGATTTACGAGATCATTATCATTGAACTCTTAAATCTTCTTATCAGATCGAGTTTCCACATAATGCCTATAGATGATCTTGTTGTAAGCAAAGGTCTTCTCTGAGATTTTATTGATTTTGATGATTGGATCGTCAAAGAGGACTTGTACTCTGGGTGAGGTTTTATCTCTGACAAATCTTCGCTCATAGTCCGGCATGTTCTCTTTGATCCTTGGATTCAGAGGAATGACTAGAGTGTCTGCCATATTGAACTCACGGTAGATGTATCTGAAGTGGTCTTCTATGGAAGCTTCGGGATTGGATGCAAGGAATGTAGGCGGTTGAGTAAACACGTTTGCTGGTAAACCAATGCTTGCCTTCTAAACAAGATTCTCTGAAGGAGCCTGTTCATCAGCAACCATGGTCTCTGGTTCCTTTGTCTGTGGAGGATCTTCTGTTGTTGGTTCAGAGATGTAGCCATCTATCTTTGGTGAACCCCTCAGCTCTGTTGTTGTTGAAGTATGATGTGGTTGAGCATTCTTGAATACATATTCTTCAACATCAATTACTTCAATCTGTTTTTCAGCAGCTTCTTTTTCAGAATCTGATTTTTCTTCTTTTTCAGATTCTGGTTCTGCTCTTTTAGCCTCTTATTCGTAATCATCTCTCATCACATAAGTTGGTCTTTCTGGTGATGAGAATGCATCTTCTGATGTAGAGAAGTCTACTAGTTGTTCGTCTTCATCTTCTTCCAGAGCTCCAATAGTTTATGGAGTTGCAGCTATTATTGGAACTATTGGAGCACTCGAAGTAGATGGTGCTAGAAAGATAACAGGTACTGGCGACTTTAGAGTGGCCTGATTATCTTCAGCAGAGGTTGAGGTTGAACGTCTCTCTATTCCTTTTTCTTTGATTTGGTTTGATTCAGAGGGAGTGGACTCCTTTTGTGTTTCAACAGTTTTTGGTATAGGAGTCGTCTCCCCCTTATGAAGATCGGATGACCACTGAGGTTGGTCATCATGGTCATCAGAGTCTTCATACCTGGCCTTCTTTCGGGCTTCCTTAGAGCATGCGACCTCTGGTTCCTTCCGCTTCAATGATCCCTCTAAAGATTTGACATTCTGTAGATGGTCTTCAATCTTTTTGTTCTACTGAGTGGTCTTGGAGACGAACTTGCTGGAGATATTCATTACATTGCTGGTGATCTTCTTGGAGAAGTTAGTGAGGTCAGCCTTTGTAAAAAATCCGGATGTAGCAGGAGCAGCAGCAGAGGAGGTAGGGATCTTTGCAATCACCACTGCCAAAGAACGCAAGACTTCCTCTTTGAATTGAGAAAAGTCTTCATGTGTTGGAGTGAGGGCAGAGGGAGTTGGAATCGCCTTGAGGAGATCTGTGGTGGAGTTCTGAATTTCTATGGATAGAACAGAGTCATTTTTTATGACCAGGCTTTCCAGAACATCCAGTTTGTCATTCTGAGAGATAATGGTCGTGCCAGCTCAGAGACCTCTGAAGTGAGCTTTGCAACTTCAGAGTGAGAGGCAGAGGCCTCTGAGGTCTTCTCTATTTGAAGTTTAATCTCCTTCAGATATTCTCTGATTTCATCACAAAAGATTCTGAACTCCTCTTTGGTAACGTAATCAGAGGGGGTGACCTTAGGATCAACAAATGATTCTAAGTTTCCCTCGAGTTCAGAGAGGCCTTCTTTCGGAGTTAGCTTGATATTGACTCCGTAAGGACTTCCCATTTATCCTTGGGGACCCTTTTTCAAGGATTTCCCTATAATGGTTCCGATTGGTCTCTGATCATCAGAGTCAGAATCTGATGATGAGAAACGAATGTGGGTGGAAACCTTGCTGTCCAGGCTAAGGAGTCCATGTGCAAGAAGGTCATGCCATTCTTTTTCTAACAGGCAATCCTTACGAGAGATCTTAGGTCTCTCCTGATCTAAGGGACGGTCCATCTTTTTATGATCCACAAAGGCATCATGTGTGTGAGGAGGTGACATACTCTGGGGTGAATGAGTATTTTTATCTTGGTCTAAGTCCTGTTGGGAGGACTTAGCCATATCAGAGGTTTCCCCTTTGGTGCGTGCTTCAGAGACAGAAGTAGATGCCTCTGAGCGGCTAGGATGGGAAGGGTTCGAGGTGTGCACCTTTGTTTCAATGTCCACTGATGCTGGACCACCTTGGACAGTAGATGTGTTTGCACATGGATTTGGGCTTTGGAATCGCTCATGTGTGCCAACAAGGACATCTTTTTCTACCTCGCCGCCCTCGGATTCTAAGTTTAGAAACTCACCCTCTGGAATTCTCTCTTCCTCACCTTCCTCTGCTCTGACAGAGTTATTCTCTTCGTCAGAGGGAGGGTTCTCTTGTTTTCTCTTCCTTACTCTCTCAGAGCCACCCTCTGGTTGCGCTCTGCTAACGTTTTGAGCAGTATCAGAGATATCACTCTCTAATTCAGGCTCAGGCTCAGAACCTAAGTGTGTTGGGGATCCCATCATCGGTTCTGATGATTGGGCAACACGACTAAGTAGGAGGTGGGTAGTAGAGTCAGTAGGAATTACCTCAATCATGGTGTGTGGGAAACGTCGGTCATTTGGATAAGGAGGAACCTCTGTAGCTTTGAACGAGTTCATCATAAACAGAGGTGTCCTTGGGCCCTCCTCAGTGATGGAGAATTTCTCCATTGCTCGTTTAATGACCACAGAGATGAATCTGGGAAACAGTACCGAAATTGGTTGTTTTCCTTTGGCCAAGTCTTTGTTCTTCTTGTCCACCGCCATCAGCATTTCACAGAAGAGAATGTGAGCCATATTTATGCTTCTGTTGATGAAGAGAGCATACATTATGTCTAGAATCGCTGGATGGGTCTGATCCTGGCTTCCAATCTTGCAGGTAATTGTTCGGTTGAGAACACTAAACATAAAGTTCCACTTGGGAGGCAGGTACTGACGTCTGAATTGACTTAGGCGTGTGATATCCCTGTTGTAGCCTAAGTGGTGGAGGAACTGAAGAAGGACTTCTTGAGTTGGTAGTTTCTCAAAGGTTTCTATTTGAAGATCAGTTTTTGTGAGCAGGTTGAATCGGCGAGTTAGGGTTTGTGGGGTGATTCTTATGTTCATGCTTTGTTCACCTAGGTCAATGTACCCAACCAGTCCTTCCTTTTCATCATCGTATTCACTTGAATACCACCATTGTTGGACAAAGCGTAGAGGAATATCTGAAGCATGTTTAGTGAGGACATCGTTGAGTTCGCAGTTGGTCAAAAAATCTAGTATTGGGCGAAACTGCTCATCGTATTTGGTAGGGGTGACGTCCAGAAAGTAGTTGTTACCTTTTACTGGAACATCAAACTGTGCCATATTCAAGCTTGGAACAAGTTTGCTGGAGTTATCTGAGGTTTGGGAATGAGCCGCCATTGTTGCAGGTTTTTGAGAAAGATGAGAGCTTAGAAAGAGAGATTTGGGATATTGGATTCTGAGAGCGTAAAGAATAATGAGAAGAGAAAAAGGGGTTTTATGGACAGAAAAAAAAGGTAGAGGGAGAGGTTATGGAAACGGCGATTGAGAGTTCCAATGTCAGAAAGGACGTTCCATCATCCCCTAATTAATAGGTGACACGTTGAGGTGTGTAGGGGAGAGTCGCTTGGTGTCAGAAAATTGCCAGTTGGGTTTTTGAAAAGAAACGAATGGTTATCCAAAAGATTTATTATTAAAAGAATTTCCTGGAATATTCGTTTAATGAGAAAAGATCAGGGGCTTTGATATAAATATCGAAGACAAGATCAGAGGCTCTGATATAAATTTCAGAGACAAGATCAGAGGCTCTGATATGAGTATCAGAGAAGCTCACTTTCTCCCCTTTGAAAGATGAAAGGTTCTTTGTCTCCCCCTTGACCAAAGAATAATGTCTTTATCTTCTTCCCCTTGACACATGCTTGGAGATACAAAAGAATGATTTTTACCATTTGTGAAAAAGTCCAGAGGCTCTGAAATTAGTTTCAAAATTTCTGGTTGAACATGCTACGCATGTCAGAGGCTCTGATGAATGGATCAGGGACTCTGATGTTTTCCTGTGTTAGGCAGACATGTTCAACATACCCAACTTTCTAATTAAGAAATTGAACCTTCGTTCATCTAAAGCTTTTGTGAAAATATCAGCAAGTTGAAGTTCAGTTGGTACAAAATACATCTCTATTGTTCCCTTTTCAACATGATCTTTCAGAAAGTGGTACCTTACATCAATGTGCTTTGTTTTGGAGTGTTGTACTGGATTGGCAGAGATGGCTATGGCACTTTTTGAATCACACAGAATTGGAATTCTGTCATATTGTAAGCCATAGTCTCGGAGCTGAGTTTGCATCCATATGACTTGAGAGCAACAACTAGCAGCAGCAACATATTCTGCCTCTGCTGTGGAAGTTGAAACACAGTTTTGCTTCTTGGATGTCCAACTTACCAGCTTATTGCCCAATAACTGACAACACCCAGAGGTACTTTTTCTGTCAAGCTTGCATCCTGCATGATCTGCATCAGTGTAAGCTGTTAAATCAAAACTAGAAAGTTTTGGATACCAGAGGCCTAATGAGGGTGACCCTCTCAGGTATCTGAAAATTCTTTTGACAGCAGATAAATGAGATTCTTTTGGATTTGCTTGATATCTAGCACAAAGACATGTTGCAAACATTATTTCAGGCCTACTTACAGTTAAGTATAATAGTGAACCTATCATTCCTCTGTAGGTTTTGACATCTACAGATTTTCCCGAAAGATCAGAGTCAAGCTTGACTCCTGTGGCAATAGGGGTTTTCATAGAGGTTGAATCATTGAGTCTGTATTTTTTTAAAATGTCAGAGACATACTTAGATTGAGTTATAAAAGTACCCTCTGATGTTTGTTTTACTTGTAAGCCTAGAAAGAATCTTAATTCTCCCATAAGACTCATCTCAAATTTACTCTTCATCAACTCTGAAAACTTATCACAATACTTTTGATTTGTAGAGCCAAATATAATGTCATCAACATATATCTGTACTAAAAGCATCTCATTTTTGTACCTTTTTATGAACAAGGTTGTATCTATTGTACCTTTTCAAAACCATTACTTATCAAAAATGTGGACAGAGTAGCATACCATGCTCTTGGAGCTTGTTTAAGTCCGTATAGAGCTTTATCAAGATAATAAAAATGGTTTGGAAACTCTGTATTCTCAAAACCAGGTGGTTGCTGGACATACACCTCTTCATTTAATTTACCATTTAGAAAGGCATATTTAACATCCATCTGATATACTTTGAACCCTTTGTGTGCAGCATAGGCTAAGAAGATTCTAATTGCTTCTAGCCGAGCCACAGGTGCTAAGGTTTCATCATAATCAATGCCCTCTTCTTGGCAATATCCCTTAGCAACCTACCTATTTTTGTTTCTGATTATAATGCCATCCTCATCCTTTTTATTTCTGAAGACCCATTTAGTTCCAATTGCAAATTTTCCTTTAGGAAGGGGAACTAAGGTCCAGACTTTGTTTCTTTCAAACTCTTGAAGCTCATTCTGCATTGCAGAGATCCAATGAGGATCTTCAAGAGCTTCATTTACCTTCTTTGGTTCAATAATGCTTAAAAAATTTACAAAAAAGCATTCATTGATTGTGGTTGATCTGGTTTTGACACCCTCTGAAGGTGAACCAATGATCTGATCATGGGGATGATCCTTTGTCCATCTTGTGAGTGGAGCATAAACATGAGGTGGAGTTTGAGCTTCAGACATGATAGTTGGAGACATCTCTGTTGTTGATTCCAGAGGCTCTGACGTTGATTCTAGAGGCTCTGAAGTTGATTCATTTATTGGACCTGCATTCAAGGAAACAGAAGTTGTAACTTCAGAGGGACCAGAGAGATTTGTACCTAACGTTTGTGGTTCCTCTGAAGTTGCTCTATGAATATCTCTGAAAAGAAACTATGAGTTTTCATCATCAAAGAAATCTTCGAATATTTTGTTGAGTTCAGATTCTCTTATCTTTGATGATTCAGAGATATTTTTGGCAATTTGATTGATATCTTTGTTGGCCAGACTTTTGTCATCATCAAAAGACACATTGATACTCTCTTGGATTGTTCTAGTTCTTTGATTGAACACTCTGAAAGTTTTTGAGGCTAATGAATAGCCAATGAATTTTCCTTCATCTACTTTCTTGTCAAACTTTCCAAGAGACTCTCTATCATTTAGAATAAAACATCTGCATCCAAAAACATGGAAATATTTAACATTAGGTTTCCTATTGTTAATGAGTTCATAAGATGTTTTCTTGAATCTTTTGACAATTGTAGCTCTGTTTTGCGTGAAACAGGCTGTTGCTACTGCCTCTGCCCAAAAGTTTGTGGGAAGATCTGATCCTGCAAGCATAGTTCTTGCAGATTCAACTAGTGTTCTGTTTTTCCTTTCAACAACACCATTTTGTTGAGGGGTTCTAGCTGTAGAGAAGTTCGGAGTTATGCCTTCCTCTAAAAGATATGAGTTGATTTTTGCATTTCTGAACTCTGTTCCATTATCACTTCTCAGCTTCTGAACTTTGATATCAAACAGAACCTGCAATCTTTTTAACAATCTTATTAAAATATCAGGGACATCAGACTTGGCTCTGATGAATTCTATCCAAGTATATCTAGAGTATTCATCAATCAAAACGAGGATATACTTTTTACCTGACAAGATCTATACAGAGATAGGACCACAAAGGTCCACATGAAGCATATGCAGAGGTTTTGGACAATTATTATCACTTTTGGTCTTGTGGGAAGATCTTTTTATTTTTCCCATTTCACAAGCAGAACAAATATGATCTTTGTTAAACTTCAGAGATGGTAATCCCTTAACCAGATTTAGTTTGACCAACTTATCAAGTGAAGAAAAGTTCAGATGTGAGAACTTTTTATGCCAGAGCCAAATATCTTCACTGTTCAAAGATACTAGACAGAGTTTCTCTGAGTCAGTTTTTATGTGTTTGGAAAAATTCATTCTGTATAAATTTCCCTTTCTGTCAGCTCTGAGCATTTCTTGACCTGTTTTTGACTGAAGTAGTGAACAATGTATTTCTTGAAATTTCACATCAAAACCATGGTCACAAAGTTGACTTATGCTGATCAAGTTATGCTTTAACCCATCAACATAAGCAACCTTTGATACTGAAACATTACCTCTTGTAAGCTCACCATAACCCTTAATTTGTCCTTGCATATTGTCTCCAAAAGTTACTGCTCCCCCAGATTTAACTTTGAAAGAGGATAGTAACATTTTATCTCCAGTCATATGCCTTGAACATCCAGAATCTAAGTACCAGATCGGCATAGACTGTTTCTGCAAGACAGATTAGATTTTCTTAGGTACCCATCTCATTATGGGTCCTATTTTGTTAGACTATTGATTATCTCTTTGAAATTTTGCCTTCTTATCTTTTGATGTTTTGGCAGAATTGTCCTTTTTCTTTTGAGGCTTTGTCTCTGAATTTTTATTCAGAGATTGATTAAGAAAACAGTGAGAACCTTTGAAGTGATTTTTTAGTTTCATCAAGAGTTGGATGCAATTGCACTTTACAAAACAAGAAGAAGTAGAAGCAAAGGATTTCATTTCATTAAATGCATTCGATACATTATGATTCCTTTTTAAATTAGTACTAGGAATATTACAAGTATTCCTAACTACTTCTTTTCTTTTAGCTTGAGAGACAACCTTCTTTTCAAGTTGCCTTCTCTTGTTCAGAAACATCATCTTCTCTTTGTTGCTCACTGCACAAACAGGATCAGAATGGTTAATTTCTTGCCATTTTCCTTTTTGTCCAGGAGTAAACTTCATTGGTTTATAAGTGTAGAGTTGAGAAGTGATAGTTTTATTCTTTGCCTTTTCTTGTAATTCTTTTTCAAGTTCCAGAGAGGTTTTTGCTTGAAGACACATTTTGGGTTTATTTTTTAAAACAGAAATAGGAATGTTCAAAATTCCATAACCAACGGTATCTATCTTTTTATGAATTACTTTCTCTGGTTTGTAGAAAATCTGTTCATCTACCTCTGGATCAGATTCAGAATCAGAGTCAAGAAAGTCTCGTTCAGTCTTACCAGAGATAACTCTACCTCTGATGGTTTCTCAATTTTCTTAGGTCTTGAGACTTTGATGATTCTTTCCATGCTTTCTTTCTTCTCTAAATCAACTATGATATTTTCTTGATTTATTCTCTTGATGTCATCCGCAAATGTAGTTCTGATGCATTCATCAGAGATTGGTGAATACAGAGGGGCATCTGGATTAAGTGAACTCTGAGGTTCATCTTCAGAAGTACTTGCTTCAGAGGTACTTTGTTCAGAGGTCTCTGATTCATCTTTGATTAATTCATTAAACTTAAAAATCTCTTTAGGATCATTGCTCTGAGGTTTTGTGAAAAATACCTCTGAAGTTTCCTTTTCTATTTTTAAGATGGAATTTGGAAAGCTTTGTACTTCAGAGTATGCTACATTTTTAAAGTTCAGAGCCCTTATTTTTTATCTCTCTGAGGTTTTTATTCTCTTGAAATTGTTCAGTGATGGACAGTCAGAGCTCTGGACCTTTCCTTTACAGAAAGTGGAAGAAAGTGAAGTTTTCTTCAATCCAGTGAAGGGATCCAATTCATTGAATCCAAGCCCTTGAGTATCCATTTGAGATTTTATCTTTATATGAACATACTGAGCATCAAGATAACTTTTGATTTGAAGTTCTTTCCTTTCCAGAGATTGATGTAGGATTTCTCTTTATTTTTGGAAAAAATTGGTTAAGGCAACAGAATTGAGTCTTTCATACTCAGATTTTTTTACTTCTTTTTCTTTAACTTTTAAAACTTTCTCAAGTTCTTTGAATTTTTCTGAAAATGATTTTTCCTTTTGTTTCTGAGCTTTTTCAAGATCAGATTTTTCAACAAAAATATCTCTCTTTTCTGATTCAAGAAGATCTTTTTCCCTTTTGTAAAAATTAAGATCTTTTGTCATTTGTTTTGCTTTTTCTTTTTCCTCAACAAGTTTTTGCTTTAGGATTTGAAATTCATCTGTTAGTTTAATAACATCCAATTCAAGATCACTTTCAGAGGTGGAAGGAGAGTTTACCTTTTCAGAGTAGTCCTCTGATGATCCGTCACTTTGATCATCTGTGAACGCCATAACACAGAGATTGGTGGGTTCTTCCTCTCCATCGCTTGTTGAGTCTGACAACCAGTCTTCCATCTCTGCTACAAGTACTCTTTCTTTGACATTATACTTGTACTTGTTTTTGTAGTAGTCTTCATCCTTGATGAGTCTACCTCTGCAGTTGGCGGAGTAATGGCCTGGCTTTCCACATCTAAAACATCTTCCATCGTTTTGGTTTGATGGAAGAGCAATGTCTGATTCTGTCTTCTGTGCTTGTACTTGTGGTTGTGGCTTGAAGTACCTCTGAGTTTGAGGATACCTTGGCTGAAATGATTGTTGAGTAGAATCATGATTGGTGAAATGAACGCCCTTTTGATCACTATGCAGAGTAGATCTGGGCTCTTGTTGATATTCAGTTTTCTGAAATCTTCTTTCTGGATTTCCTCTTCTTTCTTCATTATCTCTTCTTCCTTCACAGACTTTTTTGCCAAATTTCTTGTTAAATTTATGGGTGATTAATGCAAGAGATTTGGCAAAGGCATTGATGTCATCATCTGAGTCAGAATCTGAGTGTTCAACTTCTTCAGACATCAG
This sequence comes from Arctium minus, assembly GCA_954870635.1. Lineage (NCBI taxonomy): Eukaryota > Viridiplantae > Streptophyta > Magnoliopsida > Asterales > Asteraceae > Arctium > Arctium minus. The sequence continues at coordinate 34,044,768 of OX941080.1, read as the reverse complement.
AACCTTCTTGGATTTTCTTTTAGATTCCCTTTTTGAACAATTGTCTTTTTTTGCATTTCGACATTCTTGTGATTCACCCTTCTGTTTTGACAAGAGTGCAAGTGGACCACCTAAAGAGGTTTTTGATTTTTGTTTAACAACTTCTTTTTCCTGTGCTACCAAGGTACCATAAATGTCAGTCAATGACCATGATTCAAGATTTTGATTGGCTTGTATCGACATTGACAGTTGTGACCATTCTTCATTTAGACTTTTAAGGAAGAGAACATTGTTTTCTTCTTTTGTTCTCATGACCCCAAATTTTCTGCATTTGTTGATGAGGATGTTAAACCTTGAGTATGTTTGATGTAAGGTTTCTTCGGGTAATGCATGAAAATAATGATATTCATTGATACAAAGATTTCTCCTGTTCTTTTGAGTTTGTAGGCCTCCTTCAAGTTGATTTAACAACTGATCCCATATCTCTTTTGCAGTTACACAAGAATCAAGTTCTTGGAAGATATCATTGGGAATGGCCATTATAAGTAATCTAACAACTTTTGAATCATTATCCATCTTGTTAGTTTCTTCATCCGTAAAGTTTGAAGTTTTCTTTTCATAGTAAGCAGGGATTTCAGTAGTATCTGCTGTTGCTGGAACTCTTGGTACCAACACCATTGGTTGGTGAGGTCCATCGTTCACTGATCTTAACAGATCCCTGTCCATGCCTTCTAAGAAATTTACCATCCTTATCTTCCATTGAGGATATTCATCCCTTAGAAGAGTAGGAGGTTTGGTTAATGATCCGGCTGTATAAATGGCACTTATGCTTGAGTTTGCCATTTTTGTGAAGAAAAGATGAAGATTTGAAGAACTGATGCTTTTCTATGAAGATCTTTCTATTAAATGATGTAACTGTGATTTACTTTTAAATCTGGAGCATATCAAGTTTAATAAACCAGGGTTTACATAAACATGCACAAATAATAAAAGCTTGAATCAGTAAGAATTAAATCTATCCGAGTATTCAGATATGATCTCTCTTTGTTTTAGAAAACAAAGGAAGCTCTGATACCAATTGTTGGATCCCAGATTTAATCTTATAACAAAAATGATATAAACAACAAGAGTATAAACAGCGGAAGCAATATAGTTTAATATCAAAAGCAGATTCAAATATCACAGTTCATATATAAAGCAAGTAGAAAGAACAAGATATTCGTGAGATATATTCAATTGATTCTTCTTGTACAAGATATCAAAAGGCACACTTTTGTCAAAGGAGTGATGGTCCTATTTATAGGACCATAAAGTAAACAGTGTACTATTATGACAAATAGAAGCATGCTTGAACAGTGTCTTACCTAATAGGTAAGCTTAAGACATGCTTGAACAGTAACCTACTCTATAAAGTAAATCTTATCACTAAGTGATTGGTTATCTGTTCTGATACTTCAGGAAAGTCTTCAGCAACATCTTCAGAGAGAATGTCTTCAGAGCTCTGACGTTGTCTTCAGAGCCTCTGATGAAGCCATCTCTGATGCTTTCTGCTGAAATTTGCAATCTCTGATAAGTACTTCAGAGGCAGGTTTTTCCTCTGAAGTCTTCGTCCTCTGAAGTCTATGCCCTCTGAGGTCTATCTTTGGAAGTCCTCTGAAATAGGAATTGGGTATTTTCAACACTTTAACAAACAGAAGATTTGGGGCTAACAAACCTTCCTGGCCAATCAAGAAAGAAGGAAAATAATAAACTTTCTAAAAGGAGCTATTGGAGTTCCTGAAGGAATGTTTACCAGCATGGAATTTGAAAGGATAGAAGAGCTATACAAGAAGGAGATGGCCAAGCTGAAAGGGGATTTCACTCAAAGGGTAGAGGTTGAAAGAAGGAGGAAAGAAAGGCATGACCTCAACATACAACAACCCTTCCCTGACAGTGAAGAAGGCACTCCTATCAAAGAAAAGGGAAAAGTGAAGGAAGAAGAGACCTTAGCTCAGAAAATTGGAGCTATAAAAAGAAAGAAATCCATTGCTACAAAGAAACAGGCAAAGAGGCCAAGAATTGAAGAAAAAGAAAAGGAGAATGAAAGTGAGAGAGCAGAAGCAGAATCAGCAGAACATGTGCTAAAGCAAAATCAAGATCCTACACGTCAACCAAGACAATCTGATGTGCAATTTGATTTGTACATGACAGTATCTGATAAAGAACCTCTGAAGGTTGATCCTATTTCAGTGAATGCTCCTGAAATCATTCATTGGGATATTTTGAAAGACCAAGGCAAAGAATACTTCAGGATCAAGAGATTGGGAGATCACTATGAAGTGTATGACATGGGGTAAAATTATCATAAGCTGCTCCAGGTCTGATTTGGAAGAAATGCACAAAGTTGGGACGAGCTTATATGGTAAAGTGTTGGAAGAAGCTGGAATGAGTCTAATCAAGATAGCCATGGAGTATCTATGCATGATGTTTGACCCTGACAGGGTTAAGCATATTATCAGATATATGAATCATGAAAAGGTTTTCAGAAGCATTGACCACTGGATACTCATTGAAAGATGTAGAGTATATGTCCTAACCATAGATAAAAGCTACCATGAGTACTTCTTGGTGGACAAGGTGTATGATCACAGCAAGACTAAACTGCAAGGGATGTTGAATGCCAAGTTGGTCTGTCCTACCGGTTCTGAAATGGCAAAGATTGTAATCAGAAGAACCATTAATCAAAGTCTGGGACTTGATCCTAATCTGGGGAACTGAGCAGAAGTTTTATAAGCATCATGAAGACTACAATTTTCTTGAAGAACATAACTTCTCAATTTGAAAAGTTAAGTTAGGGGGAGATTGTTGGGTCAGAAATATGCCAAGTATGGTTAATGCTGCTACTTACAATTTAGTACTGCTAGTTGAAGATTACTACTGCTAGTAGAATTACTACTGCTTAAAGAGTTTAGTACTGCTAGTTGAAGATTACTACTGCAAGAGAAGAATTACTACTGCTAGCATGATTAATACTGCATGCATAGTTAGTACTGCTGAGGATGTTAATACTGTTGAAGATTAATGTTGCTGGATAAGGATGAAGTTAATACTGCTTATGAAGATAAGGATGCTTAAATAGAAAGAATAGGAGCTGAAGATAGAGATGAAGATAATTATGGAATGAAGATCAATTTTGTTTTGATAATTATCTTGTAATTAATTTTGTATATATATAGTCTAGAAGTCTTTGATAGAGAATGATTATTGATAAGAGTTTTTGATATACATTTGGTTTAGAGAGAATTAACCTCAAGGTTCTTAGAAGTCCTTTCAATAGAGAAGTATTGAACGTCTGTTGAGTCTGTTCAACAGATTGAGGTTTTGTTTGTAATCATTAAGTTAATCAATATAACTTGTGATTTATATTCTGATACTGTTCCATTGATTTATTGTTAAAGTGTTTTTCCGCGACTTCTTTAACATAGTTTCTGAGTGTGTGTTAAATTCTTGTTTGAATTTCGATCCTGACAACCAACAAAATAGTATTAACTATATGAACCAATATCAACCGTTCATCGATTTAATCTATGGTTGTTAATTAAACACATTTATTTATTGTTTTTAAATTTAAAATCACGGGATTACATAGGTTTCGCTTATGAACAAGGGTATTGTTAAAGCACATATTTATTAGATTCAAGATCATAATTATCTGAAGATGGAAATCTGAAGTCAAAGCTGATAAAGTCGTCTCAACAAATAGTCTAGGGTCCTTTTGTAATAAATAGTCAAAAGTGTGTTTTTCGTATTTTATTTATTTGGTTTATTATTAAGTTAATAGGTTGTTTTAGTTGTTGGGCCCAAGCAAGCCAAGCCCATTAGGCTTATGGCCTAAGTATAAATATGATTAGGTTAGTTGTAATTAGGGTTAAGGATCTTAATTAGAGAGAATTAATTATTGAGAGAGGCTAGCTGGTATGCGCCGTGAACAAGAGAGAAGCAGAGAGAAAGAGATCGATTTCATCAAGAACAATTGTAATCTTTTGATTAATCAATATCAGGTTTGCATTATTGTGTTAATTATTTGTTTACTTGATTGAATGATTGCGTATTGGGACACACAATTGGTATCAGAGCACGTTACAGATTGAATTGAATGAGTTTTGTTCGGTTCTGTTTTCTGTCAAAGATTCATAATTTTTATTGTGATTGTTCATTCAAGTTATTACTGATTGGATTGTGTTTGTTTTATCTATTATAGTGATTGGGTATTGTTTGATTTGATTATTGCATCGATTTTGGTTGTCAATTTGTTGAATTTGTTGTTCTTGGTTTGTTCACGAAGTCAACACTGTGTCTTCAATCGATTTATTCTTAAAGTGGTTTTTATTGAAATTAATTTATTGGAATCTATTCTAGATGGTAATTTGATCGTAGCGGTAAAGTTTGGTACTTTAATTCGTGATATTGTGTGTTTTCTGGGCTGAATTTTGGTTTCTGGGTCGAAGGACTTAAAGAACATATCGGTCTTTCACTTCCGGTCGAATACCTCTTTATCGGTCTATAGCATTCGACTGGTACACTCACAGGTTACCCCGGTCTAAGCACATTATCGGTCAAACTATATCGGGCCTTACACTTCTGGTCGAATACCTTTTATCGGTCTATAGCATTAGACCGGTACACACACAATCCCGGTCATATCCTATTCCGGTCTAAGACCGTGTTCCGGTCAAAGACAATACCGGTCGAAGCTTTTGCATTCTATCGGTCTTATCCCTTTCCGGTCGAAGGATATCGGTCGAACATATCGATCTTTGATTAGTATCGGTCGAACAACCATCCGTCTTGCACATTATCGGTCTTCTCTCTACCGGTCTTTACAAGGTCCCGGTCGAAATCTCTACCAGTCGAATCATATCCCCGGTCAGTATATCGGTCGATTTTTGCAAACTGTAATAGGGCTTCTAAATGTCAAAAAAAATTTCTCTAGGGACCCCCGTGCTAAGTCTGCGAAGGGGGACAAAGTTCTGTTCGTGATCATATTTTTCTGAATTTCATTCTAAGATTTTTAGTATTGTGTGATTTTATCTTGATTTCTAACGATCTCATCCAGTTGATTGTCTCAATATCAGATAAGTTTGATACTAATCGTATAAGTAAAGATGTCTCGGGAAGCTCTTGCTATTGGAACAGATGTTAAGCCACCAGTACTCTTCAAGGGGGAGTACGAGCAATGGAAGGATAGATTTTTGGACTTCATTGATCGACATGATTTGGGAGATGAAATCAGAAAATCTCTGAAAGACGGGATCATGACACCTCCGACCAAGGTTCTCACTGTAGCTGGAGAAAATGGTCAAGAAGAAGAGACAGTGTATAAATTACCGATTGGTGAATATTCGGAAGATCAGTTGAACAGACACAAGGGTGACAAGCTGGCAAGATCATTTATTCTCCAAGGCATACCGAATGAAATATATGTCAAGATTGACAGCTACAACGCTACCGGTAAGCAAATGTGGGATCAATTGGAGAAGATGATGATCGGATCTAAAGTCGGCAACCAGCTCAAAGTATCCACCTGCTTTAATAATTATGAAGAGTTCAAAGCCAAAGCTGGAGAGTCACTCGAAGCCACTTATGACAGATTTGTCACATTGCTGAACGAGCTCAGCAAGAACAAGATCAGCAAATCTCACGTGGAGTTGAATGTGAAATTTCTCAGCAATCTTCAGCCTGAGTGGAAGAGGTTCACCCGACAGAGGAGGTAGTTGAAGGATCTGCATGACATTCCTCTTCATGAAGTTTATGAAATCCTCAGACAAAATGAGGAAGAAGTAGAAGAGATCAAGGCTGAGATGAAAAAGGCTGACAAAGCAGTTACTGATCTAGTTGCTCTTGTGGTTAAGAAGTCTAAGAAGAAGAAGGTGATAGAATCTGAATCGGAAGAAGCTGATTGCGAGGCAAAGTCTGACTCTGACGATTGTAATGAACTGAAGGAATCCATGTTGTTGATAACCAAGGCTCTACAAAAGAAGTTCTATAAAAAGCCAAACTCCAATAGTCAGAGATACTCGTCTGGTCCTAATAACTACAAGCATAAGGAGAAAGTTGAAGAAAGGAGACCAGAAAACAAGAAGAAGGATGAAGCTGAAGAGACCAAGAAGGAAGAACCGATTAAGTGCTACAATTGTGGGAGACTCGGTCATTTTGCCAAGGACTGTCGCAAATCAAAAGTCCGAAACTCCGGCTATTACAAGAATAAGTTGCTTCTAGCCAAGCAATAAGAGGCTGGAAAAGCATTAATGGTCGATGATGAATACTGGCTCGACCATTCGGACGACGAATCTGAAGAAGGAGAGAAGGACGAGACAGCACATTTGTGCTTGATGGGAAAGAACCAGTCAGAAGCTGAAGCTGATTCTGATGATGGAGATAATGATGAGGTATGTAACTTAACTGAATTTGATTTACTGAACCAAATGAATGCCATGATGTCTAAACTCCAAGAGTTAGAGTCGAAACTGAAGCGTGAGAAAGGTGTCATAAATGAGAAAAATCAATCTATACATAAACTTAGTAATGATATTGCTGAGAAAAATGTATTAATTGAAACTTTGCACAAAAATATAGACATCAGCGCTAAAGAAAAGACTATAATTCATAAAGAGTTATCTGAAACTGATTCAAAGTTTAAAGAATGTGAGTTTAAATCTAGAGAGATTGCTAAAAGGTACTTTTCTACTTCAAAAAAGAATAAATCTTTAATAGAAAAGGTGAATGCTTTGGAAGAGAAATTACATTCTTTAGGTCAAACTGAACACACTATTCATTTGAACAAACCTAGAGAGAAACCTGATACTTGGGGACTTGGTTACAAGAACCCACATCATCTCAAAAAGGGTATATTTGAAGTGCCTGCACTTTATGACTTTGGGTTTATGTTGTTCGCTCCTCAACATCAGGAACTCAAACCCTTTTGGACTAGTCTGTCTGAAAAAGATAAAGCCAAGGAATATGATAAAAGAAAGAACACAACTAAAGTTCAACTTCCATTTCGCTATGAGAAGTTGAATAACAGTTATAGTTCTAATAAATCAAAATTTCTTTCAAATGATTATTTTGAGAGTTATTCTGTAAAAGAGTTGGAGGCTAAACCCATCGAAGTTAAGCTTTACGTACCTCCTCTAATTTTGGAAAGTAAAATTTCCGAACTCGAGAATACTCTTACAGAAGAAAGACTTTTGATGGACTTAGAACAAACTGTATTTTCAACAATGTTCAAAGATACTGATTTTTCTAAATTCTCTAAGGCTTTAAATTCTAATGACAGATCTAGTTCACTTGAGAATGATCTTAATTTCTTAAACTTTGATGGTATTTTGAATGATTGTGTTGCTCAATTTGATTTTACCTCTAAACTTCCTGATCATTCATCTTGTCTTGTTAATTCTTTTGGATTACCCAGTGTGATTGAAAAAGGTGAAACATCAACGAAAGTTGATATATCAGTTTCTGTGAAATCAAAGAAAGCAAAAGGTAAGAAACAAAAATCTCAGCTTTCACAGAAACCGATCCCCACTGGTAAGCCAAAGAAGAAGCATTCTCTTAATTCTCATCATTCTAACTCTAAAGTTTCACATGTTTCAGATTTGAGAAAGCAAAGGGTTGGAGTTAAGACTGCATGGATACCGAAACAGAAGATAGACGAGAAAGCTAAATCTAGTTCTAGTTTTGTTTTGAATAAAAAGACTTCTAGTAAGGATGATGTGATTGTGAATGTTGCTACTTTTAAACCTAATCTTGTTGATTCTCGCAATAAATACTCTATAAAGCAATTATTCCAGTTAGCTCCATCTAAGAATAAAAAGTTTTTAAATTATGGTGAATGTGATTATGCTTCTCGTAAATTTTCTGATGTTTGGTATGGTTCATATAATGTTTCATCTTATCGTTATCATTCATCTTATCATGATTATGGTTTTCAAAGAATAAGCGGGCCTAATTTTAAATGGGTGCCAAAATCAAGTACTAACAGTGGAGGTCCCATTTTTAAATGGGTGCCTAAACCTCTTCTTTCCTGATTTGTTTTGTGCAGACCCGTCATATGTTGTATTTGGATAGCGGGTGTTCCAAACATATGACCGGGCAGAAGAGTATGTTGTCTAATTATACGGACATATACTGCGGCACAGTTCGTTTTGGGAGTGATCAGTTTTCACCTATTCTGGGATATGGTGATGTTGTACATGAAAATCTTACGATCAAGAAGGTGAGTTACGTTGAAGGCTTAGGGCACAACCTGTTCAACATTGGCCAGTTCTGTGACAAAGATTTAGAGGTTAATTTCAAGGCCAAGACATGTTCAGTACGCACTGAAGAAGGAAAAGAACTCTTGGTCGGCACTCGCAAGTCAAACCTCTACACCATCAACTTGTCAAAGGTCCAGGCTGACAATCAGGATAGAAGACTCGATGACTACTCATCCGACCACTTCCGATATCTCTACTGAATTTGGTTCCCCTATTCAGCAAGAAGTTCCAATTCAAAAGCCTACTCCGACAGTTGAAGTTGTGACCAACAATGCCGAGACAGAAGTAGCTGACTCCGTAGGATGTACTGTAAGGACTGATCAACAGATTGATCAAGTTGTACCTACTGCTACTTCTGCAACGACTACTTCAACTGAAGCCCCCGTTAATTCTGAACCATCTGAAGGAGATACCAGTGGATTCCTAGATGCAGACAATGATCAATCTACATCTAATCCACTCCCTCATGAACATAAGTGGACCAAAGAGCACCCGATACATCAAATTATTGGAGATCCTTCTGAACCGGTGCAAACTAGGTCTGCAACATCAAATCTATGTATGTATGAATCCTTTCTGAGCAAGATCGAGCCTACACGCGTATCTGAGGCCCTTGCCGATTCAGATTGGGTAACTGCGATGCAAGATAAGCTGAATCAGTTTGAAGCACTGAAAGTCTGGAGACTCGTACCCAAACCGCAAGGTAAAACCATCATTGGTATGAAATGGGTGTTCAAAAACAAGAAAGATGAAGATGGCACCGTTATCCGAAACAAAGCACGACTTGTCGCCAAGGGATATAGGCAAGAGGAAGGGATAGACTACGATGAGACTTATGCTCCAGTGGCACGTATAGAGGCAATTCGGATGTTCTTAGCCTACGCAGCCATAAGAACTTCACCGTCTATCAAATGGACGTGAAGACAGCTTTTCTGAATGGAGTACTCAAGGAAGAAGTCTACGTCTCACAGCCAGAAGGGTTTGTAAATCCAGATAAGCCGAACCACGTCTACATCTTGGATAAAGCTCTTTATGGACTGAAACAAGCTCCTCGCGCCTGGTATGATATTCTATCTCAAATCTTGGTTAAGTCAGGTTTTACAAAAGGTACGGTTGATACCACTCTTTTCCTTAAAAAGGATAAAGGCGATATCATTCTTATTCAAATATATGTGGATGATATTATTTTTGGTTCTACAAATCCTAAGTACTGTAAGAACTTTGCAAACCTCATGGTGTCTCATTTTCAAATGAGCATGATGGGAGAGATGAATTTCTTTCTCAGATTTCAAGTCAAACAATTTTCAACGGGGATTTTTATCAATCAATCTAAATACATTCTGGATATTCTTCGGATATTCAAAATGGAAAATTGTAAACCGATTGGTACCCCAATGGAACCTGGTACTAAGATTGGCACCGATCTTTCGGGAAAGGCTGTTGATGTTAGGACTTATAGAGGGATGATTGGTTCTTTAATGTATCTTACTTCTAGTAGGCCGGATATAATGTTTTCTACATGCTTATGTGCTAGATATCAGGCCAATCCTAAAGAATCCCATTTGTCTGCTGTTAAGCGGATCTTCAGGTATCTGAAGGGGACTGCAGATCTTGGTTTGTGGTATCCTAAGGATACAAGCTTTGAACTAACATCTTATTCAGACGCAGATCATGCTGGTTGCATGTTAGACAGGAAGAGCACCTCGGGTCATATACAATTCCTCGGAGATAAACTCGTCAGTTGGGCTTCGAAGAAGCAATTATGTGTCTCCACATCAACGGCCGAAGCGGAATATGTAGTTGCTGCTAGCTGCTGTTCTCAGGTCCTGTGGATGAGAACAGAACTGCGAGACTATGGATTTCATTTCAATAGAATCCCGATCTATTGTGATTCGAAGAGCGCTATTGCGATTACCGCTAACCCTGTTCAGCATACTAAGACCAAACATATAGATGTCCGGTATCATTTTATAAAAGATAATGTAGAAAATGGGACAATTGAACTTTACTTTGTAAAACCGATTATCAGCTTGCAGATTTGTTTACCAAACCTTTAGACGAAAAGAGATTTAATTTTCTTGTCTCAAGACTTGGTATGCTAAATCTTAAGACCTAATCGGTAGTTACCTATTAAAGTTTCTTATTGTATCTCTTTATCATTTCTTTATTATTATTTCCGCATGATACCTGCTCTTTAACAGTTTGTTCATGATCTCAGGGGGAGTGTGAGAAGTATTTTATTGTTGGTCAATGTTAGTTTGAGGGGGAGCATATTTCAATGCATTGTGCTTACTGATAATTGTTAGTGATGCATGATTCTAGGGGGAGCATACAAGTAAAGAGTATGGCTATGACTTCTGATTATTTCTGATTAGAACTCGTACATTAAGTGTTTTACTGCTTTATGTCATTTCAATTTCAGTGAATAAAGTTACTTTGACTAGACTTTTAGACTTTTGTAGGTTGAGAGATTCTTCAAAGATCATATCTTTATGACTTTAAGCTTGACTTCGTGGGATGTAAGACTGCACTCAAAAGGTATAATTCCTTATCTTCATCTCATTTATGGTTGAAAGAAGTACAACTTTCAATCATAAGAAAACATGTTCTTAAATGTTCAAACCACTTCCCGATTCTCAAACAGATTTCTTGAATTGGAAGTGTGATTTTAAATGTTTTCTGATTCATCTTTGAGCTGTAACTGATTAAGTTAAACTACCTGAGCATCATATGCTTCATAGGAAAACATGGGATCAGTGTGCTAGGACTTCATTGAACTTCTATGGATTCATGTTAACCAGTGTTTCCTACCCAAGAAGTTAATCCTTTAGTGATTGAATGTGAGGAGTCAAAAGAAATGAGTGTGAGATGTGTGATGAGAGAAATGTTAAAAGAGAGTTTCGGTTAGCTGTGAGCTTAAAGATTAAAAGAAAGAGGGTGAGAGATCAGAGTAAAAGAATATCAAACTCTGCACCAACTACTTTCTGAGTCGGGCAGCCACATTTCTAATGCTTCACATTTCTTTGGTGAACATTATTGAAACAGACAACTAGCCCATGCCAACTCTTGACTTTACCCCACCAGCCACTCATTTTCTTCTCAACAAGAAAATGTTTCATTTTCAAAGGGGACGCTGCACATATGCTATCTGATTTTCATTTGAAAAATCTGGATATTGAAAAGAAGGAAGTCTGCCCCACCTTCACACTTCGTTTATGCACATTGAGTCTGTGTTTCACTACTTCTCTTAGTGGTTTACACTTTTTGAGCCTTATAAGCAAACATCATATGCTTTATTTCTTTCTATCACTTGCACGAACACACAAAGAATTTGTTTCTTTGTCATAACGTTCATAGAAATTGCCTTTGTGGTGTTTCGATGATTGAATGGAAGCCCTGGGGGAGTGAACATCATAAAAGCTCCTTTATATTGTGTATTCGTTACACACAGTGACTTTGTGTTACTGACAGGCAATTTTAACTGATTCATTTGTTGATTCAGGTGTTACGCTTCATTTTCTAAATTGTCTAGATTTGCAAAGATCTGGATGAACATCTTAATGAATTGACGGATAATCAGTGGTTCTGTTTGCAAGATCAATGGTGGAAGATATTTCTTGAAGACACGTTTTGATGAACTCTTTGCTCTTTTCATCAAAAAGGGGGAGAAGCGTCAATCAAGAAATGAAATATATTCTGAAGATATGCTGATATGAAGAAATTTTCTTTGAAGATGCTTTACTGGAGATAATTTCTTTCCAAGAGATATTCTCATCGATTGGAGAGATTGCTATATTATGAAGACAAAGAGGAAGATTACATTTTCTGAGCTTAAAGAATGATCTTGATCCAAAGGGGGAGATTGTTAAAGCACATATTTATTGGATTCAAGATCATAATTATCTGAAGATGGAAATCTGAAGTCAAAGCTGATAAAGTCGTCTCAACAAATAGTCTAGGGTCATTTTGTAATAAATAGTCAAAAGTGTGTTTTTCGTATTTTATTTATTTGGTTTATTATTAAGTTAATAGGTTGTTTTAGTTGTTGGGCCCAAGCAAGCCATGCCCATTAGGCTTATGGCCTAAGTATAAATATGATTAGGTTAGTTGTAATTAGGGTTAAGGATCTTAATTAGAGAGAATTAATTATTGAGAGAGGCTAGCTGGTGTGGGCCGTGAACAAGAGAGAAGCAGAGAGAAAGAGATCGATTTCATCAAGAACAATTGTAATCTTTTGATTAATCAATATCAGGTTTGCATTATTGTGTTAATTATTTGTTTAGTTGATTGAATGATTGCGTATTGGGACACACAGGTATAAATGTCAATCAATTCCTAAAATATAATTAGGAAAGAATCAAAAAATCCACCTTTCACGGTGACACCCAATGGAAATTAGTTCCAATTTTCATGCAATCCATGTATTTTCCTAATTAAATGTGGAAAATTAATGTCATGTATGAACACCAAACCAAATTCATATATCCACAACAATTTTCATATATGAACCCCTATGTTCATATATGAACACCAAAACCAACTTCATATATGAACCCCTATTTTCATATATGATCACAAAACCACTTTCCTATATGACTCATTATTTTCATATATGAACATAAAAGCAATTTCATATACGCACAACATTTTTCATACATGAGCATAAAACCAACTTCATATGTGAACCCTATTTTCATATATTAACACAATCACTTTCCTATGTGAGTCACTATTTTCATATGTGAACATAAAACAATTTTCATATAAGAAGAAACAACATGGTCGCTTACATAACAAAATATTAAGAAATATTATAAATTTCAATTTAACACTAATTCCAAAGGGATTAACTCTCCGTATTTAAAAAAAGTTTACCTTTATACCCTTGAATTAAAAACTAGGCATGTGATTAAACCAAGTAAAAAAAGTAAATTTGATTGGTCAATTATGGTTAACATAGTTAACACTATTTTGTTGGTTAACAAAAGAAGGACCCTCTTTCTCTTTCTCTTTCTCTCTCTCTCTCTCTCTCTCTCTCTCTCTCTCTCTCTCTCTCTCTCTCTATATATATATATATATATATATATATATATATATATATATATATAATATAAAAATAGGCCAAAGATAATTTACATCCTATGTAAATCTTACAATCCATGCAACCCACATCTTAACTGTTTGATTTATGATAAACGGTTATTTTGTTTTTATTTTTTTGATTTTTTTAATTGAAAATATTGGACCCACATGTATTGTAATCGTCGATCATTAATCCAACGGTTAAAAAGTGGGTTACATGGGTTATAAGATTTTCATGTGTTGCAAATTAAACTACCCCTATAAATATATATATATATATATATATATATATATATATATATGATCAGGTTCAGGGGAAAACTTAAAAAAAATGAAAAATTGAATAACACCCTGTAACTGTTTATGTAAATGTGCATGTTACAAATTATTTGTATGCATATGAACATCCAGTCTAAATGAAGACTACCAGAGTGTTATTCAATTTTTCAATTTTTCAATTTTTTACGGTTTTTCTCTGAACTTGGCCCTATACATATATAGAGGGAGGTTCAAGGGAAAACTTCAAAAAAAACGGAAAACTGAGGAACACCCTGGTAGCCTTTAATCTGGATGGTATGTACTTGTGCATACAAGTAATTTAGAACATGCACACGTGCATATGCACAAGTGCATAATATGCACTTGTGCATAAAAACCAAAAAACAAATTAATTACTTGTATGCATAAGTGCATACCGTCCAAATTAAAGGCTATCAGGGTGTTACTCAGTTTTCCGTTTTTTTTAGGTTTTCCCCTGACCCTATATATATATATAGTGGAAGGATATTTTGCAACCCTGAAAAATGTTGCAACCCTTGCAACCCACATTTTAACCGTTGGATTCATGATCGACGGTTATTTTATTTTTATTTTTCTGTTTTTTTAATTAAAAATATTGAGCCCCATATTTATTGTAACCGCCGATCATGAATCCGACGGTTAAGATGTGGGTTGCAAGGTTTGCAACCTTTTTAAGGGTTGCAAATGAAACAACCCCTATATATATATATAATTTTATATAAATTTGTGATTTTGTTTTATATATATATGTATGTATTTTACTTATTTAATTAATGGATATGTTTATGTTTCTTGTTGAGTTAAATTATTTATATTTATCTATGAATAATTGTTTTGCATTAAACTTTTTTTTATATATTTAAGTATGTAACTGAAAAACTATATAAAAATATAATGACCACTTATTTTGTCCGCTCTAGAGCTTGTCTTTTATATGTGAAGATATTACACAATCGTCAAGTATCTGTATGCTTTCATGGGGATAAACTAAAATTTGTCAAGTATCTACGCGCATAAACTTAACGTGCTGTTAATTTTGAGAACTTATATTTAAAAGCATGAAACTTGATGTATAAACATGTACGAAGTGGGAGCTGACTAAAAGTGTGCATGGGTTTAAGACCAACATATTCTAATTAACCATTAGAAGTTTAAATGAACAAAAGTAATTAAGAGTGCATCACGACAATTTTTTGTGACATAAATATTTGACCTTTTTGCAAATGTTTACGTTCTACAAATAGTTAATTATTTAATAAAGGTATAATAAATTTACAGACAGAAATATGGTATTAGTGACATCAATTCATTTTTGTTGATTTTTCTGAACTTGATTTGTCAAGTACTTAATTATAAACCCTAGTATAACATGATTTTTGGTTTATCAGCCCGCTTTCTTAAGGGTTGTTTGTTTTTTTAAAAAACCTCTTAATGGCTCTTAAGTCTGAATCGTTCAAACATTTTTACACATTACCTCTTATTAATTATAACTAAAATAAGAATTCAGACTTTAAACCGCTTAAAAAACAAACGACAACTTAGTGTTTCTTGTGTCTTTATTAGCCAAATAAAAAGATATTTTCAAGCTGAAGCTAGACTCAAATTTAATTAAAGCGACACTAACAAGACCCTAGTCAGAAATAGGGAGACTCAAGTCATTATATTATATATATATATATATATATATATATATATATATCAAAAGCTTAGATATATAATTTGGCTCGAATCTAGTTGTCCCCTACAGAGAATAGTGATGTTTGTGTTGTCTGTATTCGTCGGCAAGATTATTTTACTAATATTTATGACACTACTTTTTGCCCATTAGCTAGAGAACAAATTAAATGAAACCCACCACTATTGGTTTGATGTGTTTTCAATTGTGAATTAATCAGCCAAGATCTGCCTGTAGCTCTAGATCTTCTGCATCATTCCATGGAATCGAGTTAAGTAGCTTTAACCTGCTTTAAAGATTTGTTGCCGTCTATTTCGGGAGGTCTGGTGGGTTCAAGTGTTGGTAAAAAACGACAAATAGAAGACCATAACGAAAAAAGATTATAATAATTAAACATATATGATTGTGTGTATCCAGTAGGAATCCATAAAAGGCCAAACTAACCCTACACGTTGTCACTTTCTAAAATTTGTTTCTCATATTAAAAGTTTTTTTTTTTATTTCTTCAATTGGCAAAGTAGACCTTTATGTAAACTTGAGCTGATATGCTTTGTGTATAACAACCGTCACCTGGTGACATCAAATCACTATTATCAAATTATTAAGGTGGGTCTTAATGATAACATCTCATCAAACATGCTGTTCATTTAAAGTGGTTAGCAGTCTGCTTTGACGTTTTAGGGTTTATATATTATGAAGGGAAAGGGTCTGTTGATAAAGAGAATCTTGATCCCTAAAACTGAAACTGTTGGCTGCTTCTTATTTGGATTCTAATTAATAGGGACCATCCATGTGTTATGGCGTGGTGGGTGATTAGTTGGACAAGTCGATATGAGGGACGGACCTGCCTTGATGGCTTATAGTGGCACGTGCCACCATATAATTTCTTCGACGAAGGGTAAAAAATTTAGGTTCATGAAATGTGCTACCGTATTATTTTGGAAACTTAAAAAAGGTGCAACCGTACCTCGTAATTCAACCAAAATACCAAAAAAAAAACTCTTGAAATCAACCAAAAACCGAAAAAAAATCTTGAAATCAACCAAAAAACGGAAAAAATCTCTCGAAATCGGTTAAAAAGAAAACTTAAAAATACCTCGAAATCAAGCAAAAAAAACTTTAAAAATCCTTCAAAATGGTGGAATTGGACTAAAAACACATCAGACATACAATATTGAACGTCGTTGGTAAAAAGACGAAGAAACGTTGATTAAAACCGTGCTTTTTGTAAAAAAAAATTTACATTATATATATGGTGCCACCGCATGAAAAAAATTATGGTTCGGTCCCAAATCGATGCACATGATTAATCAATTCTTTTCTTATTCATAGCTACCGTATCATGAATATTGAAGCTTTCTAGCCTCATCTCATCTCCCACCAAGGGACACTTTGACCATAGATCAGGTGCTGCAACTGTTGCTCTTTTGGCATCCATTGGACCGTTAGGTCCACCTTTCATGTGTGGTTAATTTTGGTGTGAAGATGGAGATGAGTGTCCATCAAAGAGTCAAACAATCCAATTAGATTGATCTCGTCTTAATCATATATATCATTTAATAGTGTGCTTATATATAGTTCTTAGAATCTACCGTCACATATGTTTAAAAGAAATAAAGCTCTTTTTATTGAGTGACATGCATGCATGCATGGCTCGAGGTGATGAAAGTATTTAAATCGTTTTGTTGATTTGACCATTGAAAAATCAACAAGTCATTAACAATTTCTGTTACATGCGATAACGAATATCATAATTGTTATATCAGTCTATAACCATTATCATCAATATTTGATAATACATATTTGTAATAATACATTTGATCCTATGATCCGTTTTAACATATGCTCTCGAAATATTATATATATCCTATGTATATATATATATTATATTAGATTTTCATTTATTTATTATCAGTGTTTAATCAAATAATATTTTTAACCACTTCAAATTTAGTTGATATTGAATGTCTTTCCAAATTTGAAGAAAGATTCGTTTGTTTTTATTTGTTTTTTGTAACGAAGCTCTTGTATTTTATCTATTAAAGTGGCTAATTTAACTTTTTCAAAGTTTGTTTTTAGTACAATTTGGTTCTTAATAAAATATTTGGTTTGTTGATCTAATTTTAATCTTTTTCAATTAATTTTTCTATTTTTAATTATTGATGTGAGAATCATGTTTTTAAAAATAATGACAATAAATACGAAAATATCTAAATTTGTTCATCCGAAATGGAAATGGAGATAAAATGATATATTTAAGAGTGAATAACAACGCTTGGTGCTTTTGTAACACCCGAAAATTTATAAGGTAAGTAATCGTTTCTCTTATTGTTAATTTCGTAAATTGCTAACGTGGAACCTTAATTTGAGCACATGTTCACTCTTAAGATGCCTTAATGTTATATGAACTGTGTATTAATATTTCTCGGTTGAACCTCGCGCTCGTAATTGAAATTGGTTGAATTTTCGGGGCTTCTGGGAGTCGGCGCGACTATGACACGCAATTGTGACATGTCACTATCACGATGTCAGAGTCGCTGAATGTGTACCGCAGGTGGGTTAGAGCTCGCGACTATGACACGCGATTGTGACATGGTCACTATCGCGGTGTCAATGTCGCCGAGGATGTACCGTAGCTCAGGGGGAGACCGCGACTGTGACACGCGACAATGCCCATGGCATTGTCGCCGGTCAAGTTCGCGAGCGGGATGAATTCCTTAAATGAGTTCCAGCCGATTTTCTTTCATTTCAAACACATTCTACTCCTTTCTTTGGCGATTTTCTCTCCCAAAATACTGATTCCTCTCCTCACCAAACCCTAACCTCATTTATTGCAAAGTAGTTGGGTGGTTGGATCTTTGGCTAGCATTAAATCATCAAGGAGGATTTTCTAGGGTTCTCCAAGTTGACCTCTTCTTCTCCAAGTCTCACCGGCAAATCTAGGGTTTCATACTTTTCTAGGTTTTGGTCAAAAACCTATATTGTGAGTTTACTAATCTTTGTTAAAACTAGATACACATCATTATCTTGTACTTATTGATATTAATGCATCTCTCAAATGTTCATATTTAATGTTTCAAGTATTTGGGGGTTTTTACCCATGGATTTATGTATATGAAAGTTACCATGTTTTATATGTATAAATCTTGGTATGTTGATGATTCCTTCTTGGAATGCCTTTTTGGTGACCTTATATTCTCATGAAGCATTTGGATGGATATTATGTCATATGTTGGATCTACGTGATTAGGATGGTAATGGTGTGTTCTTGGTTGATAATTGACGTATTGAAACACATCTTGCGACCTCCTAAATGCATTATGTGGACGAACCAAGTCTGTGATTCACTATAGGAATGTAGATGGGTGACAGTTGGAGAATTTCCTAAGCGGTAGTCTCCTATGTACCTAGACCTCCGCCGTCGGGGAATTTCCTAAGAGGTAGTCCCCGGTGCGTGTCGGGCCTTTGGGTTGCCAGAAAAAGTGGCTTCAAGGTGCATTGCCTCTTTGGGTGAACTGGATTGGAGATATGGGTCGCTCCCGTTGACTCCACATTTACGTGATTAACTGTTTACTGCTGATAAGAACTGTAAATGTTTCTGGCATGTTTTTACTTGTTCAACTCACTAGGATTTTTGGCCTAACATTTGTTTGGTGTCGATGTGTATCTCAGGTGTTAGCGGTGCTGCTCCTAGGCAAGTTTAGATGCTTTGGGTGAGAGCTTGGGGATACGGCACTTGGATGATTTTGAGATGCCTTGGGTTTATAGATGACACCCTTTTTGTAATCTCTTTTCTAAATGTAGAAATTAGATTAGTTGGTTGTTGTTTATTTATCCGTTAAATTACAATTGTGATTAAACATGTTTATTCGTATTATTCCCCGTTTTGGGAGGCTCTTGCTATGGCAATCTATATACCATTTCTCCTCTTTTGGAAAGTTTTGTTATCCCTATTTTTAGGGTGTTACACCTTTGGGTTTACCGCATTTAACATTTTTATTATGTCCCAAGATTATCAAGTTCTAAACAATTATGATCACAAAGACAAGAATTAGAATTAGAATTATCAATTAACCTGTTTTAATTCAACTAACAGATCCGTATACAAAATGTCTCTGTGATACTTTCTCTCTCTAGAAAACCAATGTCAGCGTACAATGTCCAACTTCCAACTTCTTACAACAACTTACAACTACTAACCACACGCATCTAACTAGTCATATATCTAACAAAAACACACGCTTACAAAACACAATTAAAAACAAATACAATTGACTTTGACTTTATTACAAATAGACTTTGACTTTGCTTTGAGAGTTGACTTGATCTTTGACTTGGATTCACTTTCAGTCTTCAGACTTCATGATCTTGTATCCAACAAATATATGCACTAACAATCTCCCATTTGAATTCAAGATTATCTATAAAAAAGATTTTGCAATTCAATCTCCCTCTCTGAATGAACTTTAACAACATTATCTCCCCCTTTGTGGACTTCTTGTCAACTCAAATCATCTTCAAAAAAGATAAGCATTGAAGTACAATCTCCCCATATATTCAAAAACAATTATGTATTTTTCCCAAAATCTGTCTTCAAGAATAGTAACAATCTCCCCCAAGGTTGTAAAAACATCTTTCAGACATTGGAAATAAATTATCTTCAGGTTTATCTCGGTTTAATTCAGCAAATTGTCTTCAAAGAAAATTTCAGTAAAATCTGCTCGCATTCTGAAATCTTTGAATTTGCTCTTTCAGTCTTCAACAAACTTTCTTCAAATTAACTGTCTTGACATAATTTTCTTCTTTAAGTTCCAAGTTTCCTTTATCAAATCACAACTATTTCAAAAATCTTCTTCAGTCAACATTTCTTGCCAATTAACTTATCCCATATTCATTTTTGACTCAAATATTTCTTGATCACTTCTCCCCCTTTTTGATGATAAAGTACTGAAATCATCAAAACTTTTCACAAGAAATGTCCTTAACGATCTGATCTGACCACTGATCTTTCACAAGAGCCTCAGATTATTCATCGATCCAAAAGATATTTATCCGAATTTTTGCAAATTCAGACAAATTATGAGTGTAACACCTGAATCAACAAATGAATCAGTTAATAATGCCTGTAAGCAACACGAAGTCACTGTGTGTAACGAATACACATTGGAAAGGAGTTTTTTGATGTTCACTCCCCCATGTCTTCCATTCAATCATCGAATAACACAAGTTTATTCTATGAACGTTTTGATAGAAAAAACGAATTTCCTGTGTATACGTGCTTGTGTTTGAAAGAATTAAGCATATGATGATTGCTTTTCATAGGCTCAAAATTGTGTAAACCATTGAGACAACAACATTTAAACACAAACTCAATTGTGCATGATCGAAGTGCGAAGGTAGGGTAGACTTCCTTCTTCTTCTTCAATATCCAGATTTTCCAAATGAAAACCAGATAGATTATATGTTGCATCCCCAAGAAAAATTAAAACAACTTCTTGTTGATAAGAAGATGAGTAGATGGCGGGGTTTTAAATCAAGAGTTAGCATGGGCTAGTTGCCTGTTTCAATGATGTTCACGATGAATTGTGAAACACTAGCAATGTGGCTGCCCGACTCAGAAAAAATTGGTGCAAAGTTTGATATTCTTTTACTTTGATCTCACACCCTCTTTCTTTTAATCATTGAGCTCGCTTCTAACCAAACTCTCTTTTTCATTTTACCTCATCACGCATACCCATACTCAGTTCTTTTTGACTCCTCACTCTTCGACCACTAAGGATTAACTTCTTGGGTAGGAAACACTGGTTATCGTGAATCCATAGAAGTTCTGTTAAGCTCACACAATGAACCCATGTTGTTTTCCTAAAAGAACATGTTGCTCAAATTGGTTTAACTTTGCAGTTAAAGCATATTGTGAAATACAAGTCAGATGTTTGTATGCTCATAGATGTAATCATGTAGATTTGAGCATTTTTAAACATTGAAGATATGTCAAACAAGTATATTGAACGAAAGAAATGAATACAAGAAACATGTTTGAAAATTTGACATTGTATGATAAAGATCAAAATCTGAATGATTTATCAATTAAGGCTTAGGTCAGTAAAAATTGGATATTGTCTATATGAATCAAAATATAGACACTCTTGAATGAAATGTCTCGAAATGAAATCAACACTCAAAAATTTGAATATCAAGCGGGGTGTATCACCATCGAAAAATTTGTTCAATTTGAGACATGGTGATAACATATTCAACAAAAATTTAAACCGATGTGTGTGAATACTTGAAAGTATATGGAAAAGAAAATACACAAGTATTTATCTTTAGAAACACACGGTTTGTTAAATATTGAAGCACATTAAAAATAAAAACATTTAAAATCACACTTCTAAATTCATTAAATCGTTTTGAGAATAAGAAGTGGTTTGAACATTTAAGAACATGTTTTCATATCTGAAAGTTGTCCGTCTTTCAGACACGTAGGAGATTAAGATTAGAAATAAACCTTTTGCACAATCTTAAATCTCAGCAAGTCAGCTTAAAGTCATAATGATATGATCATGTAAGCTCTATCTCAATTCTGCAAAAATCACAAGTCTGTCAAAGTACAAAGCTTTATTCACAAAATTTATTGAAAAGTAAAATGACATAAAACAATAAACTTTGAAAGTACGAGTTCTGATCAGATGTAATCAGAAATCATATTCCATACTCCTTTATCAGAAATTTATCAGTTATAGAGTATATGCAAAAATGTGATAAACTCCCCCTCAAATGTAAGTAGATCATTTTATCATCATCTCTCACTCCCCCTGAAATCATGAAAACCTTTCAGTGTAGATATCTTTGAGAATAAAAATAAAGGAATGAAGAAAAATAACAAAAACAAAACTTTATGAGGTAATCACAGATCAAGTCTTGAGATTTAACATATACCAAGTTTTGAAACGAGAAAATTAAATCTCTTTTCGTCGAGAGGCTTGGTAAATAAATCAGCAAGTTGATAATCTGTGTTTACAAAATAAAGTTCGATTGTACCTTTTTCTACATTATCTTTGATAAAGTGATATCTCACGTCAATGTGTTTGGTCTTGGTATGTTGAACAGGATTTGTAGATATTGCAATTGTGCTCTTCGAATCACAGTAGATCGGGATCTTGTTGAATTTAAAACCATAATCTCGGAGTTGTGTTCTCATCCACAGCACTTGAGAACAGCAGCTCGCCGCAGCGACGTACTCTGCCTCAACTGTTGATGTAGATACACAGAGTTGTTTCTTTAAAGCCCAATTCACGAGTTTATCGCCCAGAAATTGTATGTGTCCCGACGTACTTTTCCTGTCAAGCATACAACCTGCATGATCTGCATCTGAATATGCTGTCAGTTCAAAACCTGTATCCTTAGGATACCACAGACCAAGATCTGAAGTGCCCTTCAGATATCTAAAAATACGTTTAACTGCATACAAATGGGATTCTTTTGGAGAAGCCTGATATCGAGCACATAGACATGTAGAGAACATAATATTTGATGCCAATCTTACATCGACAGCTTTACCCGAAAGATCAGTGCCAATCTTAGTTTCAGGTGTCATCGGGTTCCTATAGGAGTACAATTTTCCATTTTGAATTTTCTAAGAATATCAAAAATGTACTTAGCTTGATTAATAAAGATCCCTGTGGAAAACTGTTTGACTTGTAATCCGAGAAAGAAATTCATCTCTCCTATCATACTCATCTGAAATCTGGACACCATGAGGTTAGAAAAATTCTTACAGTATTTTGCATTAGTTGAGCCAAATATGATGTCATCCACATAAATCTGAATTAAAATGATATCGGCTTTTTCCTTTTTTATAAAAAGAGTACTATCGATCTTACCTTTCGAGAAGCCAGACTTGACTAAAAATTTTGATAACATTTCATACCAGGCTCGAGAGGCTTGCTTCAGACCGTAAAGAGGTTTGTCAAGAATGTAAACATGATTCGACTTTCCTGGATTGACAACGCCTTCAGGCTGAGATACGTAGACTTCCTCCTTTAAGATGCCATTGAGAAAGGCAGTCTTCACGTCCATTTGGTAGACGGTGAAGTTCTTGTGAGCAACATATGCAAGAAACATCTGTATAGCCTCGATGCGCGCCACCGGAGCATAAGTCTCGTCATAGTCAATACCTTCCTCTTGCCTATACCCTTTAGCCACTAGTCTTGCTTTGTTTCTTATCACGATACCATCTTCGTCTTTCTTGTGTTTGAAAACCCATTTTATGCCAGTAATAGTTTTACCTTCAGGCTTAGGCACAAGTCTCTAGACTTTGACTCCTTCGAACTGATTCAGCTCTTCTTGCATTGCAGTTACCCAGTCTGAGTCGGCTAGAGCTTCAGATACGTGTGTTGGCTCTACCTTGCTCAGAAATGAGTCAAGCATACACATGTTTAATGTAGCAGACCTAGTTTGCACCGGTTTAGATGGATCTCCTATGATCTGATGTATCGGTTCCTCTTTGGTCCACCTATGTTCATGAGGGAGTGGATTTGATGTAGATTGATCATGATTTTCATCTAAGAATCCACTTTCATTTCATCATTTTGTTTAGTATTTGGTAGGGGTGCAGTTGAAGTGTTCTGTGCAGAAGCTTCAGTTGGTTGGACATTTGCTGTCTGTTGAGTAGGTGTTACACTGCATCCAACTGACTCAACAACTTCTGGCTCTTCATGAATGTTCACAACTTCAACTGTTGGAGTAGGCATTTGAATTGGAATCTCTTGCTGAACCGGGGAATTGGATTGAGTAGATATCTCTGAAGTGGTTGGATGATTTCTTCTTGAATCGTTCGATCTATCAACCACAACAGGTTTAGTCAGTCTAGTACCAAGAAATTCATCATAAAACAATTCAAACAATAAATCTAAATCAGATAAATGAGTATTAGACGATGATGCTTCATCTGATTTCTTATCAGTAGGCACAGGTTCTGGACTAATCTGCCCAGAAGCTAGTACACCAGTAATAACGGGTTCTAAACTGTCTTGAACAGAAGCCATTTCCTCATCAAATGTAACGTTGACGCTCTCAACTACGATCTTCGACTTCTTCAAATACACTCTGTATGCTGCAGACGTTTGAGAGTAGCCGATAAAGATGCCTTCGTCTGCCTTCAGACTGAACTTGTTTAAGTTCTCCTTGTCATTCAGTACAAAGCACATGCATCAAAAAATATGGAAATGTTTAATTCTAGGTGTACGATTATTATTTATTAAAGCATATGGCATTTTATCAAATCGGCGGTGGACTATAGATCGATTCTGCGTGTAGCAAGTAGTCGATACAGCATCAGCCCAATAGAAATAGAGATAGATCCGATGGACTCAACATAGTACGAGCGACCTCGACTAGCGTTCTATTCTGTCTCTCTACAACTCGATTCTGTTCAGGCGTTCTGGAAGCAGAAAATTGATGTGTTATCCCGACCGATTCAAGATAATCTAATACAATTATGTTCTCAAAGTCTGTGCCATTGTTTGTTCTAAGAAGCTTGACTGTCTTTTGCAGATTCACTTGAGTAGTCTTCAAAAGTGTGATGATGACTTCGGGTATTTCATCTTTTGTTCTAAGAAATTTTACCCAAGTGTACCGCGAGTAATCGTCAACAATTACTAGAACGTATTTCTTGTCGTTTATGCTTTGTGTACGCATAGGACCGCAGAGATCCATATACAGAAGTTCCAAGGATGAACTTGTACTCAGCTTAGGCTTTGGCTTATGAGTGGCTCTCTTCATCTTGCCCTTCTCGCACGTTGCGCACATGTGTTCTTTAACATACTTGAGCTCTATAAGTCCTTTCACATGATTTCCCGTGACCAGTTTGTTGATGTAACGAAAATTTAGGTGAGAAACCCTTCGATGCCATAACCAACTTTGTTGCAGCGAGGCTTTTGACAGTAGCATACCTCATTGTCAGTCTTGACTTTTGACAGATTAATCGTGTAAAGGTTTGACTTTCTAGTGCCGATCAAGAGTTCTTTACCGTCTTCAGTACACACAGAACACCTCTTGGCCTTGAAATTAACTTCTAAGTCTTTGTCACAGAACTGTTCAATGCTAAAGAGGTTATGTCCTAAACCTTCAACGTAGCTCACCTTCGTCATCGTTACGTTCTCTTGAATCACATCACCATAGCCTAAAATTGGTGAAAACTGATCATTTCTGTAACACCTGTAATTTTCTTTGGTCAGTAAAAGTGGCTCGGGGCCAACGTAGAACCCTATGAGGACAAACCTTGCGTACGGGAGGATTTGCCTTAGACCTCTAAAAGAGTCGGAAACGTTTCGGGAGAGGAAAACGAATTTTTGGGCTTCGTTTCGGGTTGGGAGATAGTGCCATGCGATAGTGACGTCACTATCGCCGTGCCATCATTGCCGAGGGCCAAAGCCTCTCGGTACATCCTTGGCGAGAGTGCCTCGTGATGGTGACATGGTCCCTTTCGCTTGGCACAATCGCGGAGAGCTGGGAGCTCTCGGTACATTGTCAGCGAGAGTGCCTCGCGATAGTGACCATGTCACTTTCGCTTGGCACAATCGCATTCGGGGTCTAGCATGTTAAAAACATGATTTTCAGCCTCTTTCCATTATCCACTTCAACCATACCTTCTCCTCTTCTTTCTAAACCGAACCCTTTAACCCCATTGTTGATTTTGAGCATTTGAAATGCCAAACCTAAAGTGTTCCAAACGATTCTCCCTCATCTAGAAAAATGTGGAAGCTTAAGCTATGATATCTTCACCCTCTCCACCCTCTCCACCTTCTTCATTATCTTTATCTAATTTGTAGGGTTTCCACCTAGCCTTTTTCATCATTTGGAAGTTAGGGAGTGTATGGCTCGTGTTGGTAACCTAGAAACATTTTGGGTGGTGGATTGAAGCTATGGATAAGGTAATCTCCCCTTTTCTTCACTCTTGGAAATTATGGTTTTGTCATAAATTAGGATCTTTATGTAAAATTTTTGGGGATCGATTCTAGATGGTTGAATATGGTTGTTTACGGTTGAAAATTTGTGGATCTAGGTTTTTGGAAGAACTTTGCTCATGGATTCAGATTTTTCAAGAAAGCTCAAGTTGGGGTAAAATCTAGATTTAGCCTAAATCTAGCAAGGTGAGTTGAAGTTGATTTGTGAAAACGTTGTACATGCCAAAATGTCCATTTTAAAGTATTTATATGTTTTACATGAAATTGTCAACTGTTTAGTTATTTGGTAACTTTTGATTATTTGAAGTGTTTAGCTTATTAAACTTTGTAAAACACCCACTTTGGGATTTTTGGGTATTTTGATAAATGTGTCATAAACGAATGTATTTTGATGGTTTATTGCATAAATGGATATTCGGTCAAAAATGCACTTTTAGTGTTTGTCGGGCTTTATGCATCATTCACGTAACGAGACGTTTTGAAATTACGAAGGTGTGAGTCCTTTAACTTTGGTCATTCCCGACCTTGGGAACATTTTGGGATTGGTAAACCTTTTAGTTTTAGGCCGAAGGCCAATTGTGATTTGAGAGAAAGATGTTGGGAAAAGACGTATTTTGATTTTGTAACCCTATTGGCTCGCGTATTTTAGTCAATCGTTCTTTATGCCTTTTGGTATTGGTTTACACTCAGATGGGTCTTTGGAACACTTGTTCCGTTTTGGTAGCTTGTTAAGGAGCCTTGGACGTATGGTGTACTTAGTTGCATCTTATTCGAGAGTTACATGTTTTGAATGCGTTAGTTCATTCGTTTGAGTCATGTAACGTTTTAGACTGTAATGCATTAGATCCATAGTCATAAGAGTCAGTTTGAGTAGGATAAATATCCCCGTATTGTAACTTGAAATAGGCATGGGGTCTTCTGACCAATAATTGCAATTTTCTAGTGAACGAGCTTAACTGGGATGTTTTGGGATTCCAAGTTATAGACCCGGAGGGGTTGAACTTGAGGAGTGCACGGAGATTTGCAAGGTACAGACCAAGAGGGGTTGAACTTGATGATTATCCAAGCAATAGACATGGAGTTGTTGAGCTTGTTGGTTTGTTAGCTATAGACCCAGAAAACTTGATGTTAATGATTGTTTTATCCCTAAGTGACGCTCACATAACATTGATAAGTGGCTGTTAAAGCACATATTTTTTGGATTCAAGATCATAATTATCTGAACATAGAAGACTGAAGTTAAAGCTGATAAAGTCGTCTCAATAAATAGTCTAGGGTTCTTTTTGTAATAATAGTCAAAGTTTAATTTCCGTATTTTATTATTAAATAAGTTTACTTTTAGTTGTTGGACCTAAACCTTGTCAAGCCCATTAGGCTTAATTAGCCTAAGTATAAATAAGTTTAAGTTTGTGTTAATTAGGTGAGTTGGCATTATTATTATTGGTGTAGCCTTACGTGAGATAGAGAGAGAGAAAGAGAAATGGCCCTGAATAGAAAGAAAACAGAGAGATCGATTCAAGCTTGTAATCCTTTGATTCTTTGGTATAATCGTATCAGGTTTGCATAATCGTTTCTGTTTATTCGTATTACTTGATTGAATCATTTGTTATTGGGACACACAATTGGTATCAGAGCACAGTACAAATTGAATTGAATTTTTTGTTTTTTTTGTTCTGTTATCTGTCAAAGATTCAATTTTTTTTGCATTGTGTGATTGTTAATCGAGTATTTTTTATTGCTTAGTGATCGGTTTGCCTATTATCTCATTTGGGTAATGTTTGATTTGAGTATTGAATTGAATCTGATTGCTTATTTGGTGAATTTGGATCTGTTTGGTCGTCATGAGCACAACACTGTCTAATTCTTTGAGTTTTCATAGAGTGTTTATTAGTGAAATTAATTGGTAGCAATCAGTTCTAATCGTTTAATCGATCGTTTTTGCAAAGTTTGGTTGTTCAATTTTGAGTATTGATTAGTTTCTGGGTTGATTTCTGTGTTTCTGGGTCGATAAGTTTCAAGAACATATCGGTGTAAGCCTATATTGGTCGAACAATATCGATCGAACTTTATCGGTCTTTCACTATCGGTCGACCACACCTTATCGGTCGACCGGTACACACACAGTCCACCCCGGTCTAAGAGCATATCGGTCTTTGTGTTTTATCGGTCGACCGCATTCTATCGGTCTTTCTTACCGATCGAAGACCAAGTCCGGTCGAAGACCATTACCGGTCAAAGACCTCTGTCGGTCTAAGTGTATATCGGTCTATTTGAATACCGGTCTAAGGAAGTTTACCGGTCGAAGACCTCTATCAGTCTAAGCTAATACCGGTTCATACAATTTATCGGTCGAATATCTCTTATATCGGTCGAGCAAAGTACCGGTCTTTTCATCTTACCGGTCGTTGCAATTCCCCGGTCGAACAAGTATACCGGTCGAGCACTCCACTGTTTGCGCCAATCACTGTTCCTATCTTAGAATTTTTTTCTGGGAATTTTTCAAAACTGTAATATGGCTTTTAATAGCGGGACCCCCGTGCTAAGTCTGCCTAGGGGGACAAAATTTCTTGTGTGATCAAATTTTATTTGGACTAACGATCAGTTCAAGTTTCTTATCAGTTTTGTGAAATCGTATCAGTAAGAATGTCATCTCGGGAAGCTCTTGCTATTGGAACCGATGTTAAGCCGCCAGTACTCTTCAAGGGGGAGTACGAGCAGTGGAAGGACAGATGGACTTCATCGATCGACATGATGTGAGAGATTATATCAGAAAATCTCTGAAAGAAGGAATCATGACACCTTCGACCAAGGTTCTCACTTTAGCTGGAGAAAATGGTGAAGAAGAAGAGACAGAGTATAAATTACCGATTGGTGAATATTCTGAAGATCAGCTGAAGAGACACAAGGGTGACAAGCTGGCAAGATCATTTATTCTCCAAGGCATACCAAATGAAATATACATCAAGATTGATAGCTACAATGCTACCGACAAGCAAATGTGGGATCAATTGGAGAAGATGATGATTGGATCAAAAGTCGGCAACCAGCTTAAAGTTTCCAACTGCTTGAATAATTATGAAGAATTCAAAGCCAAAGCTGGAGAATCACTCGAAGCCACGTATGACAGATTTGTCACATTGCTGAATGAGCTCAGCAAGAACCAGATCAACAAATCTCAAGTTGAGCTGAATGTGAAATTTCTCAGCAACCTTCAGCCAGAGTGGAAGAGATTCACCAGACAGATGAGGCAGTTGAAAGATCTGAACGACATTCCACTTCATGAAGTTTATGAAATCCTCAAACAAAATGAGGAAGAGGTGGATGAAATCAAGGCTGAGATGAAGAAGGCTGACAAAGAAGTTGTTGATCCAGTTGCTCTTGTGGTCAAGAAAAAGTCCAAGAAGAAGAAGGTGATAGAATCTGAATCTGAAGAAGCTGATAGTGAGGCAAAGTCTGACTCTGACGATTGTGAACAACTGAAGGAAGCCATGCTAATGTTAACCAAGGCTTTCCAAAAGAAGTTCTATAAAAAGCCAAACTCCAACAGTCAGAGGTACTCGTCTGGTCCGAATAACTACAAGCATAAGGAGAAAGTTGAAGAAAAGAGACCAGAAGACAAGATGAAGGAGGGAGCCGAAGGGTTCAAGAAGGAAGAACCGATGAAGTGTTACAACTGTGGCAGAATCGGTCATTTTGCCAAGGATTGCCGAAAACCTAAAGTCCGCAACTCCGAATATTACAAGAATAAGATGCTTCTAGCCAAGCAACAAGAGGCTGGAAAAACATTAATGGCGGAGGATGAATACTGGCTCGACCATTCGGATCAAGAGTCTGAAGAAGGAGAGAAGGATGAGACAGCACATCTGTGCTTAATGGGGAAGAACCACTCAGAAGCTGAAGCAGATTCTGATGATAGAGACAATGATGAGGTATGTAACTTGACTAAATCTAATTTTCTGAACCAAATGCATGCCATGATGTATAAACTCCAAGAATTAGAGTCTAAACGGAAGCGTGAGAAAGGTTTCATCAATGAGAAAAACCAATCTATACATACACTTCGTAATGATATTGCTGAGAAAAATGTATTAATTGAAACTTTGCACAAAAATATAGACACCTGCGCTAAAGAAAAGACTATAATTCATAAAGAGTTATCTAAAACTTTTTCTAAATATAAAGAATGTGAGTTTAAGTCTATAGAGATTTCTAAAAGGTATTTTTCTACTTCAAAAGAAAAGAATTCTTTAATAGACAAGGTGAATGCTTTGGAAGAGAAATTACATTCTTTAGGTCAAACTGAACACACTATTCATTTGAACAAACCTAAAGAGAAACCTGATACTTGGGGACTTGGTTACAAGAACCCACATCATCTCAAAAAGGGTATATCTGAAGTGCCTGCACTTTATGACTTAGGGTTTATGTTATTGGCTCCTCAACATCAAGAACTCAAACCCTTTTGGACTAGTCTGTCGGAAAAAGATAAAGTTAAGGAATATGATAAAAGAAAGAACACAGCTAAAGTTCAACTTCCATTTCGCTATGAGAAGTTGAATAACAGTTATAGTTCTAATAAATCAATATTTCTTTCAAATGATTATTTTGAGAGTTATTCTGTAAAAGAGTTGGAGGCTAAACCCATCGAAGGTAAGCTTTACGTACCTCCTCTAGTTTTGGAAAGTAAAATTTCTGAACTCGAGAATACTCTTACAGAAGAAAGACTTTTGATGGACTTAGAAGAAACTGTATTTTCAACAGTGTTCAAAACTTCTAATTTTTCTAAAAACTCCAAGGCTTTAAATTCTGATGACAGGTCTAGTTCACTTGAGAATGATCTTAATTTCTTAAACTCTGATGGTATTTTGAATGATTATGTTGCTCAATTTGATTTTACTTCTAAACTTCCTGATCATTCATCTTGTGTTGTTAATTCTTTTGGATTACCCATTGTGTTTGAAAAAGGTGAAACATCAACGAAAGTTGATAAATCAGTTTCTGTGAAATCAAAGAAAGCGAAAAGTAAGAAAAGAAAATCTCAGCATTCACAGAAACCGATCCCCACTGGTAAGCCAAAGAAGAAGCATTCTCTTAATTCTCATCATTCTAACTATAAAGTTTCAAATGTTTCAGATTTGAGAAAGCAAAGGGTTGGAGTTAAGACTGCATGGATACCGAAAAAGAAGATAGACGAGAAAGCTAAATCTAGTTCTAGTTTTATTTTGAATAAAAAGACTTCTAGTAAAGATGATGTGATTGTGAATGTTGCTACTTTTAAATCTAATCTTGTTGATTCTCGCAAGAAATACTCTATAAAGCAATTATTCCAGTTAGCACCATCTAATAAAAAGTTTTTAAATTATGGTGAATGTGATTATGCTTCTCATAAATATTCTGATGTTTGGTATGGTTCATATAATATTTCATCTTGTCATTATCATTCGTCTTATTATGCTTCTGGTTTTCAAAGAAAAAGCGGACCCAAACTTAAATGGGTTCCAAAATCAAGTACTAACAGTGGATGTCCCATTTTTAAATGGGTTCCTAAACCTCTTCTTTCTTGATTTGTGTTGTGCAAACCCGTCATATATGGTACTTGGATAGAGGGTATTCCAAGCATATGACCGAGCAGAAGAGTATGTTGTCTAATTTTACGGACAAATATTGCGGCACAGTTCGTTTTGGGAATGATCAGTTTTCACCTATTCTGGGATATGGTGATGTTGTACATGAAAATCTTACGATCAAGAAGGTGAGCTACATTGAAGGCTTAGGACACAACCTATTCAGCATTGGCCAATTCTGCGACAAAGACTTAGAGGTTAATTTCAAGGCCAAGACATGTTCAGTACGCACTGAAGAAGGGAAAGAACTCTTGGTCGGTACTCGCAAGTCAAACCTCTATACCATCAACTTATCAAAGGTCCAGGATGACAATCAGGTCTGTCTAATATCAAAGGCCTCGATGCAACAAAGATGGTTATGGCATCGACGACTTTCTCACCTCAACTTTCGGTACATCAACAAGCTGGTCAGTGGAAAGCTAGTGAAAGGACTTCCAGAGCTGAAGTATGAAAAGGAACATCTGTGTGCAGCGTGTAAAAAGGGAAAGATGAAGAGAGCTCCACACACACTAAAGCCTGAACCAAGTACCAGTTCTCCACTAGAGTTGTTGCATATGGATTTATGTAGTCCTATGCGAACGCAAAGTTTAGGAGGAAAGAAGTATGTGCTAGTTATTGTGGATGACTATATGCGATACACTTGGGTCAAGTTTCTACGTTCTAAAGATGAGACACCCGAAGTTCTCGTTACATTTCTGAAGACGACCCAAGTCAATCTGCAGAAACAAGTCAAGATTCTGAGAACGAACAACGGCACAGAGTTCAAGAAGAAAGTAGTTGAAGAATATCTCGAATCGTTTGGGATATCACATCAATACTCTGCTGTACGCACGCCTCAACAGAATGGAGTCGTCGAAAGGAGAAATCGTACACTTGTAGAGGCCGCTCAAACTATGCTCAGCCAATCTGAATTACCTTTATTTTTGTGGGCTGAAGCTGTTTCGACTGCATGTCACACTCAGAATCGCTCTATGATACATCGTCAATTCTAGAAGACTCTGTATGCGTTGATCAATAACCGAACACCAACCATTAAATATTTTCATGTTTTTGGTTGTAAGTGTTACGTTCTAAACGACAGAGAGAATCTGAACAAGTTCAGTGCTAAGGCGGACGAAGGCATCTTTGTTGGTTATTCCTCTACATCCACTGCATACCGTGTTTACCTGAAGAAGTCGAAGATTGTGATCGAGAGCGTTAATGTTAAATTCGATGAGGAAATGGCTTCTGAGCACGTCAATTCAGAACCCGTATTTACCGGCGTATTAGATTCTGGACCAACCAGTCCAGGACCTGCACCTCAAGAGAACAAATCAGATGGCGCTTTATCGTCTACATCCAAATTATTTGATTTGGATTTATTATTTGAACTGTTTTATGATGAATTTCTTGGATCTCGTTTGCCTAAATCTGTTGTGGTTGACAGGATGGAAGACTCGTTGACTACTCATCTAACCACTTCCGATATCTCTACTGAATCCCATTCCCCGATTCAGCAAGAAGTTCCAGTTCTAAAGCCTAATCCGACAGTTGAAGTTGTGACCAACACTGATGAGACAGAAGTAGCTGACTCTGTAGGATGTACTGTAAGGTCTGATCATCAGACTGCCCAAGCTGTACCTACTGCCACTTCTGCAACAACTACATCAACTGAAACCCCCGTTAATTTTGAACCATCTGAAGGCATTAACATTGGATTCCTAGATGCTGACAATGATCAACAGGCATCTAATCCACTCCCTCATGAACATAAGTGGACCAAAGAGCACCCGGTACATCAAATTATTGGAGATCCTTCTACACCGGTGCAAACTAGGTCTGCCACATCAAATCTATGTATGTATGAATCCTTTCTGAGCAAGATCGAGCCTACTCGCGTATCTGGGGCCCTTGCCGATTCAGATTAGGTAACTGCGATGCAAGATGAGCTGAATCAGTTTGAATGACTGAAAGTCTGGAGACTCGTACCCAAACCGCAAGGTAAAACCATCATTGGTATGAAATGGGTGTTCAAAAACAAGAAAGATGAAGATGACACCGTTATCCGAAATAAAGCACGACTTGTCGCCAAGGGATATAGGCAAGAGGAAGGGATAGACTACGATGAGACTTATGCTCCAGTGGAACGTATAGAGGCGATCCAGATGTTCTTAGCTTGCGCAACCCACAAGAACTTCACCGTCTATCAAATGGATGTGAAGACAACTTTTCTGAATGAAGTACTCAAGGAAGAAGTCTACGTCTCACAGCCAGAAGGGTTTGTAAATCCAGATAAGCCGAACCACGTCTACATCTTGGATAAAGCTCTTTATGGACTGAAACAAGCTCCTCGCGCCTGGTATGATATTCTATCTCAATTCTTGGTCAAGTCAGGTTTTACAAAAGGTACGGTTGATACCACTCTTTTCATTAAAAAGGATAAAGGCGATATCATTCTTATTCAAATATATGTGGATGATATTATTTTTGGTTCTACAAATCCTAAGTACTGTAAGATCGTTGCAAACCTCATGGTGTCACGTTTTCAGATGAGCATGATGGGAGAAATGAACTTCTTTCTCGGATTGCAAGTCAAACAATTTTCAACGGGGATTTTTATCAATCAATCTAAATACATTCTGGATATTCTTCGGAAGTTCAAAATGGAAAATTGTAAACCGATTGGTACCCCAATGGCACCTGGTACTAAGATTGGCACCGATCTTTCGGGAAAGACTGTTGATGTTAGGACTTATAGAGGGATGATA
Organism: Arctium minus; assembly: GCA_954870635.1. Lineage (NCBI taxonomy): Eukaryota > Viridiplantae > Streptophyta > Magnoliopsida > Asterales > Asteraceae > Arctium > Arctium minus. The sequence continues at coordinate 34,010,100 of OX941080.1, read as the reverse complement.
GCTTCCTTAATGTATCTTACTTCTAGTAGGTCGGATATAATATTTTCTACATGCTTATGTGCTAGATATCAGGCCAATCCTAAAGAATCCCATTTGTCTGCTGTTAAGTGGATCTTTAGGTATCTGAAGGGGACTGCAAATCTTGGTCTGTGGTATCCTAAGGATACAAGCTTTGAACTAACATCTTATTCAGACGCAGATCATGCTGGTTGCATGTTAGACAGAAAGAGCACCTAGGGTCATATCCAATTTCTCGGAGATAAACTCGTCAGTTGGGCTTCGAAGAAGCAATTATGTGTCTCCACATCAACGGCCGAAGCGGAATATGTAGCTGCTGCTAGCTGCTGTTCTCAGGTCTTGTGGATGAGAACACAACTGCGAGACTATGGATTTCATTTCAATAGACTAAGGATAAATGTTTTCTGCTTCATCTATGTACTTTAACTGATCAAGTTAAATCACCTGAGCATCATATGCTTCATAGGAAAACATGGGATCAGTGTGCTAGGACTTATCTGAACTTCTATGGATACACGTTAACAAGTGTTTCCTACCCAAGAAGTTAATCCTTTTGTGATTAAATGTGAGGAATTCAAAAAGAAATGAGTGTGGGATGTGTGATGAGAGATATTGTAAAAGAGAGTTCGGTTAGCTGTGAGCTTAAAGATTAAAAGAAAGAGGGTGAGAGATCAGAGTAAAAGAATTTTTAAACTCTACACCAACTACTTTCTGAGCCGAGCAGCCACATTTCTAATGCTTCACAATTCTTGGTGAACATTATTGAAACAGGCAACTAGCCCATGCCAACTCTTGACATTGCCGCACCAGCTACTCATTTTCTTCTCAACAAGAAAATGTTTCATTTTCAAAAGGGGACGCAACACATATGCTATCTGATTTTCATTTGGAAAATCTGGATATTGAAAAGAAGGAAGTCTTCCCCACCTTCACACTTCACTAATGCACATTGAGTCTGTGTTTAACTAACTGTTGTCTTAGTGGTTTACACATTTTGAGCCTTATAAGCAAACATCATATGCTTTATTTATTCTATCACTTGCACGAACACACAAAGAATTTGTTTCTTTGTCATAACGTTCATAAAAATTACCTTTGTGGTTTTTCGATGATTGAATGGAAGCCCTGGGGGAGTGAAAATCATAAAAGCTCCTTTACATTGTGTATTCGTTACACAAAGTGACTTTGTGTTACTGACAGGAAATTTTAACTGATTCATTTGTTGATTCAGGTGTTACACTTCATTTACTATATTGTCTAGATTTGCAAAGATCTGGATGAACATCTTAATTAATTAACGGATACTCAGTGGTTCTGTTTGCAAGATCAATGGTGGAAGAAATTTCTTGAAGAAAAGTTTTGATGAACTCTTTGCTCTTTTCATCAAAAAGGGGGAGAAGCGTTAATCAAGAAATTGAAGATATTCTGAAGATATGCTGAAATGAAGAAATTTTCTTTGAAGATGATTTGCTAAAGCATTCCGAGCTGAAACTGGAGATAATTTCTTTCCAAGAGATTTATTCTCATCTATTAGGGAGATTGTTACATTCTGAAGACAAAGAGGAAGATTACATTTTTCTGAGCTTAAAGAATGATCTTGATCCAAAGGGGGAGATTGTTAAAGCACATATTTATTGGATTCAAGATCATAATTATCTGAAGATAGAAGACTGAAGTTAAAGCTGATAAAATCGTCTCAACAAATAGTCTAGGGTTCTTTTTGTAATAATAGTCAAAGTTTATTTTCCGTATTTTATTATTAAATAAGTTTAGTTTTAGTTGTTGGGCCTAAACCTTGTCAAGCCCATTAGGCTTAATTAGCCTAAGTATAAATAAGTTTAAGTTTGTGTTAATTAGGCGAGTTGGCATTATTATTATTGGTGTAGCCATACGTGAGATAGAGAGAGAGAAAGAGAAAGGGCGTTGAATAGAAAGAAAACAGAGAGATCGATTCAAGCTTGTAATCCTTTGATTCTTTCGTATAATCGTATCAGGTTTGCATAATCGTTTCTGTTTATTCGTATTACTTGATTGAATCATTTGTTATTGGGACACACAGTGGCCTAACTTTGTGTGTCCGCCACATTCGATGGAATTTGGGTCTCCCCCGTCACCGAAAGGTGTTGTTTTGGGTATTGAATTTTAGTATTCAAGTTTTCGGTGACGTTTTGTACATATGGATCTTATCCATGATTTCTGGGTTGAGTATTATGCTACACCCGTGTTTTTGGGTGTTTTGGGATATGAAGTGTTATTCAAATTATCATACATTAGGAGTCGTTTTATATTCACGTTTTGAGTGAGATTTGGGTTGCATCGGTTTATAAAGAATGTTGTATTGGAGCGTTGTCCTTAAAGAGGTATATTATGGGGAAAACGAGTCATTTCCATTTCTAAAGAAAATCATTTTGAAAGATCTTGTTTTGAACTGATTTCTTTTCCTTTAAAGATATATTTATATATGATGAAAACTCTTGAGCTCACTAGGAGTTAAACCTAATCTTTTTATTTGTCGGCATGTGCATCAGGTTCCAGATGGGGGTTTGGTTCTAGCAGTACTATGAAGAGATGTGCTTAGTTTTTCACAAGTGTAAGTATTTGGTGATGTCTTCCGCAGTTTGGAGATAGTGACTATTATTGGGTTTTAGTACCACCCATCCTTGTTATAGACTATATGAGGAGAATAAATGGTGTGTGATGAGGTTAAACCTTAAATTATGATTATGTATGAATCATTTATTGGTGTATTTAGAAAATTTTAAATTAGTTGCTATTTTCGGATTTGAGGTTGTTACAAGTTGGTATTAGAGCCTAAGTTTGAGAGATTTAGGTGTTGATTTCGGATACCTAGACTCAAACTAGTGTTCTTCTAAGTATGAGAAAGTGAGATTGCACTACTAGACACTCTAAGATAAGATATTTTGAAGTCGATAGAGTCACAAGAATCGGGAATCATGACGAGGGTAGCAAGGATAATCGTGTATGGTACGTTCATAATTACACCTGGCCAGTGTCGTGGTGAGCTTACATGTTACATGTGTGTGCTTGAACCACCCTTATGTGAGAACCGATGGGGGTAGTGGATTAGTTCCGAGGAGTAATGGCTTTAAGAGGTTAATGTTTATAGCATTGTCACTTGTAGTGACAATTAAGAATAGTGATTGCATTAAGTGAACCCTTTCGGGTCGGAATGATTGGTTGAATTAGAACCATAGACTTATTGAATCTGCCTTGCTTCAAGAAGAAATTGTAAGGTGAACGTATGAAACAATTGATTATTGTCTTAAAATGTTTAAGCATCTGGACGACAATAGTATGACGGAAAATTGAGAAGCGTGGTCCTAGGATGTTGAGTGCTGACGAAATATATTCATGAAATTTATTTCTAAAATGAGTTTGCATCAATTGTTTTTCATGTTTTCAAAGCATAAAGTGAGTTATGTCATGAAGTCTTGGTAAAGCATTTAGTACGCATCGAATTTTAAACCGTGAGTTTAAACATGCATGAAATTGTTTTGTAGCACGTGGTCGCAAACATTTTATCGAAAATCTCTTCATCTCCGTTTCGTGTCTAATACTATTTTCGGATATTGTAATATTCGTGTTTTAATGTTATTTGGGGCATTGGGCAAGTAGCTATGAGATTGTAACCTTGACATTGGATCTCCTCCACGTATGTTAAGGTTTTAAAGGAAAAGTTATTCCCATGTTCTTGAGTCGGAGTTTCCTTGGGAATTTTAGGCTGTTCGAGTTGTGTCGAATTTTATGGAGTATTGTTCTGCGACGTTTTCTCGGCGCGTAAGTAAACCTAGAAATGCGTATGTTTTAATTTTGCTTTGTGTAAATCTTCGAGTTATTTGGCGTCGTGTCCCCTACAAGTCTTGTTGGAAAGTGTCAATTTATCTTACGTTGTGGTCTTATAATTCTAACATTTTTAGACATATTGTCGTCTTATGCTTTTATGTCGGGAGATGAAAATCTTGGCATCGCTTGATTTTAGCGTTGATGAGTTTTATGTGAATTTTGAGTTGGGTTTTATGGCGTTTTATTTTACGACATTTTGAGTCGCGGAGATAAAATTTTGGAACGCGTATATTTGCTTTATTGTGTGCGTTAACTTATAAATTTTCGCTTAATATTTTGTCCCATGCGAGTTTTGCATCAGTATTTTCGCAACCGTAAGAGACGTTTTGAGAGTTTGATAATAAATGTTATCCCATATGTTATTTTGGGAAGTTTCAATATTAGGTGATTTCTCTTTTGAGTTTTATACGAGCATATTTCCCTGCACACTACTTAGTACTACAAAGGATTTATGCTTTTGGTGGGAGTAAACATATGGATGATTTATAATGGTTTGTGTTAAACTTTTGCTTTTAACATCCTTGGGTTATTGATTTTAATGTTGTAGTCTCACGCAATGCATTATATTTATTTACTCGTATGCATGGCATTATAGCCACCATTTTGGGTCAAAGAACGTTTTATCCGTACGACTAAAAGTTTGAAGTCGATTTAAATTATTTCATGTTTGATCAAATCGCAAAATCCCATTGTTCTACTAAGTCATGGAAACTAAACTGAGGTATATGTGCCTTGTTGGAAAATTTTATTCCACGACGTATGCGGTTTAAAGGAAGGAACTTTGAAGTAAAATTTAGTAGGTCCCTTTTGATTTTGAACAAACATTTGTTGCATATGTTTTAGTATAGAAAGTTACTTTTCACGTACATACTATAAATTGATGCATGCTAGGACCAGGGTAGTCCACTTGAAAATTTTGTTGCGCATCTTTTGTTATTTTATTATTAACGTGAGTATCGATCAAATAAATTTTGAAATGGCTTTATATGTGTGGCATTGATGATCACTTTGTAGACCTACCAAGTAAACGGTAATAGATTTTTACACGTACGATTAATTGTTGTAAAGCTGTTGCATTTGAGAATTTTATAAAATTTCAAATTGGCATACTAGTTGAAAATCCTTGAACTCATTAGGGCTATAGATTTAAAACCCTACCTTGAAAAGAGTTGTAACTAGGGACTAGAGGAGTCCTTTGGAAGTAAAGCGTCGAATGATCCGACTTGTGGTCAGTCTTGAATTTTGGGCTTCAGTTTTTGGATCTGTGCACGCAGGGATAATAGAGGTATTAGATTTATGCCTTCCCAGTAAATTAAGGGGCGATCTATCTACTTCGGTAAATCTGCGAGATAAGGTCTCGTGTGATTATTTGCGCCTGGTTGGGTTCGTTTGGATGGTTTGCTTGTTCGTTTGACGTCATGTTATATATTGGCGGTGTGTTGTCTTAATGGGTTTCGTGAACGAAGGATTTTTGTGGTCCGTTTGTTAGGGATGTAAGATTGGGAATATTATTCCTCTGCTAGGTGTCAACCTTAATGCGTCAATACTTCCGGAATGAAATATTGGGCGGGATGTCCACGTTCTCGTTATCACCCTTTTGGTTTAGGGGAAGACTCGTTTCCTTGAAGCCAATGAATCTTGGAATGATTGGAAGTATCCCTGTTAGATCATGAGAAATGTTGACCTCTCGGTGGTGGAATTTAAAGAAAGGTTAGATGTTGGTAATTAAGTATCGATGTGTATAAGTTTTCCCAATGTGGTAAAGATCTTATTGATGGAATGTTTTGTGGTTTGAGAGTAGATAGGAGTCGGGTGATAGCCGGATCTGCATTAACTAGCTAACCGGAGAGTATATTGGTACACCCTCTAAAGGAGGACCTTATCAATATCAAGATCGGATCGATAAGAACTTTAAGAAATCTCTGAGGTTTGATGTCGGTCGTCGGTTTTCGGTTTCAGAATCGGGTTGAATTGAAACGATCTAGTCAATAGAAAGTTGGGGGTCACAAGATACCCTTGAGGTAGTACGTGTCGCCTAAGGTTGGGAGACGACCGAGATCGTATGGTTGGAAATAGTAAGGTTCGATGTTCACTTTAGTATGAGTGTGTCGTGTCAAAGTGGATATGTGGTGTGAATGTCTTCCCATAACTCAGTGTGAAAGTTTTGTCAGGTAGTAGCGGTTCCACCTTAAGGATGAATTCGATTAGAGACAACCCCTCGGGTTGGGAGACGATCGTCTTGGGATGATGTCCGCATTGAGGTCGGTGATATGACATTACCGTTGGGGATGGAGGAAACCAGTAAGTGTTGAGGGTGGAAAAGCAATACCTTGTGTGAGAATATGATTTCGAGGACGAAATCATTTTAAGGGTGGGAGGATTGTAACACCCATAATTTTCTTTGGTTAGTAAAAGTGACCCGGGGCCAACGTAGAACCCTATGAGGACAAACCTTGCGTACGATTGGATTTTCCTTGGCCCTCTAAAAGCGTCGGAAACGTTTCGGGCGAGGAAAATGAATTTTTAGGCTTCGTTTCGGGTTGGGTGTTAGTGCCCCGCGATAGTGACAAGGTCACTATCGCCGTGCCATAATCGCCGAGGGCCAAAGCCTCTCGGTACATCCTTGGCGAGAGTGCCTCGCGATTGTGACATGGTCACTTTCGCTTGGCACAATCGTGGAGAGCTGGGAGCTCTCGGTACATTGTCGGCGAGAGTGCCTCGCGATAGTGACCATGTCACTTTCGCTTGGCACAATCGCATTCGGGGTCCAACAGGTTAAAAACGTGATTTTCAGCCTCTTGTCATTATCCACTTCAACCATACCCTCTCCTGTTCTCTCTAATTCCGAACCCTTTACCCCCATTGTTTATTTTGAGCATTTGAAACACTAAACCTAGAGTGTTCCAAGCGATTCTCCCTCATCTAGCAAAATATGGAAGCTTGAGCTATGATATCTTCACCCTCTCCACCATCTTCATCATCTTTATCTAATTTCTAGGGTATTCACCTAACCTTTTTCATCATTTGGAAGTTTGGGAGTTTATGGTTCGTGTTGGTAACCTAGAAGCATTTTGGGTGGTGGATTGAAGCTATGGATAAGGTAATCTCCCCTTTTTTTACTTTTGGAAATTAGGTTTTTGTCATAAGTTGAGATCTTTATGTAAAATGTTTGGGGATCGATTCTAGATGATTGAATATGGTTGTTTACGGTTGAAAATTTGTCAGGATCGAATTCTCAACAAGAATAAAGTCTCAGAAACAATATCAAAGAAGTTGCGGAATAACACTTTGATATTCAATGTAACAGTAAACAAACAGTATATGATTAACAACTTGTAAACTTGTATTCAATGATCAAATCACAAGATTACACACTCAACCTCAATCTTGAAGAACAAGCTCTTTCAAGACGAATTCTACTTCTCTAGAATTAGGAACTATGCCTTGAGGTTAATTCTCTCTAGAACTAAAAACTTTTTAATTAAATCTGTAAAACTATATCTAAACAATTCTGTCAAATCTATACATATACTGAACAAAAAGATAATTACAAATAAATAAAATATCTTCAGTATATCTTCCATGAATATCTTCAGAATATCCTTGTTTATCACGATCTCTTCATCATTATCTTCATATTACCTTATAAGCAGCATTAAATCTTGGCAGCATTAACTACTAAGCAGCACTAACCACTAGCAGTACTAACTAGCTAAGCAGTACTAACTTTGTTCAAGCAGCACTAACTTTGACTAGCAGTATTAATTCTACTAGCAGTAGTAATACTCAGCAGTATTAACTTTGGAGTCTTCTAGCAGTAGTAATTCTGAACTAGCAGCATTAAAGACTTGAGTTATTTCTCAGTTCCCAACAATCTCCCCCTAACTTGACTTTTAGGAAGAGAAGTCAAGTTCTTCAGATTTTCTTCAAGATGCTCCCAAAACTCTATCATGGCCTAAATTCCAGTGTTTGCATCCAACCCCAAACTCTGATTAATTGTTCTTTGGATCAAATATTTAGCCATTTCTGAATCTGGAACACATCCTAGCTTCTTCTTCAGCATGGCATGAAGCTTTAATCTGCTATGGTTATATACTCTATCCACTAGAAAGTATTCAATGTGATTTAAATCCAAAGTCACTGCATATACTCCACTAGTTTCATATAGAGTCCACTTGTTGACTGATTTGAACACGTTCTTGATCACATGCTTTACTTCATCAGGCTTGAACATCATATACAGATACTCCATCACCAGTTTTGTAATTGAAGTCCCTGAAGCCTTCAGTATATTTGCATACAACTTCATTCCTATCTCAAACATTTCTTCAAGATCTGACCTAGAGCATGTTCTGACAATCTTGACCCAAGTGTTAAATACCTCATACTTATCATCCTTTCTCTTGAGTCTAATGTACTCCGTTCCATCCAATGTCAATGTATCCCAGTGAATAACTTCAGGAGGCTTTATACCAACAGGTTCTGCTGAAATTGGTTCAGGAACTTTGTCCATCACTACCATGTACATCTTTAAACCATCAGTACTTGAAGATTCTTTCTTTTCAGATGACTCAGGCACCCCTTCTTCTTCAGCAACCTTATCAGCCTCTCCTTCAGCTATTCTAGGCTTCTTGATTGACTTTCTCCTTGCCATCATCTTGGTTCTCTTTAAAGTCCTTAGACTTTCTCCCAGAGTGGCTTCTTTCTTTGATGGTGTTTCCTGCTCATCTGGAAAGGGCTTTTGTATCAGAAAGTCATTGCTTTCTTTCATCCTCTTCTCCATCTCCACCCTTGCAGTTTCATTCCCCTGAAGCTTTAACATTTCTGAATCATACAACTCTTTAATCTTCTCAAAAGACATCTTGGAGAACATCTCCTTTCTAACTCCTACAGCACCTTTGAGAAATATAATCATCTTGTTTCTCTCTTGGGTACCTAGGAATGTCTTTGAGGGTTTTCTCTTCTTTGCAGCTGTTTTTACTACCACTGATTTCTTCAGAATTTCAGCTTTCTTCTGTGCAATTTCAGTTGCCAGGCTTTGTTGATAGGCTTCATTTAGTTCAGCAGCTAGAGCCTTTGCCATCTCCCTGTCCTTTTCAACCTGAACTCTTTCTTCCTTTTCAATGTCATCCTGCATCTTCCTGGCTAAGGCTTCATCTGATTCAACCAACCTTTGCTTTTTGACTGGTTGATCAGATTCCACCATCTTTGCTTTTCCTTTGTCTTTGTTCATTGTCTTCTTACTGTTATCTTTCTTGATCACTTCACCTTGTTCTTTGATGATTACTCCTTTGGTCTTTGAAGTGACCTTGGGAGTATCATTCTTGGCTTTAAGTAAGGTTTCTGCAATCTCAAGATCTGTTAAAACTTCTTTCACAGTTTCTGCTGCTTTGCTTATTTCAGCAGTACTAACCATTTCTGCTGCTTTAAAAGAACTAGCAGCATTAATGGTTTCTGTTACTTGTTCTTTTATCTCTGCTTGCACTGATTCTCTTTCTGTTTATGCTGCTTGCTCCCCCTAAACATCAAATCTCTCGCCCTCACCATCATATTTCATCCCATCAAGCTCCCCCTTTTCTGTAGCTTCTTCCATGTTGATCTCCCCCTTTTTGGGAGCATCATTCCCAGATTTCCTTCTCCTTAGCACAAATTGTCTCTTCTTCTTTTTCTGTACAAGCTTCATCACCAATTTCTTGAGTTTGGTAATCTGCACTTGTTGGGACAAGATTACCAATTTCATTTCCTCTATCTCTTTGCCTTGTTTGAGAACATCTTGGTTGATGTTGCCCATTGTTTCCATCAATTCATAGTAAGTATATCTGTCCTCACCCTCTCCAGAAGTGTTACCCTCTTTTGAAGGATCATTGGATCTTTTTGTAGTGGAAGTCTTCTGCCTAGCAGAAGCACTATCCACCCCCTTGGTTTCTTGGCACCGGGGACCTTTGAATGATTGCTCATTCAAAGTTGCCATGGGGAAGGTCTTATGTATGTTACCACTGACCTCCTCTGAGCTAGCAGGAGTAGTGGCAGCCTTCTCTCCCATATTCTCTTCCTCCTCCTCAGAGAGCACCTCCTTTGGGTTGGGAGACACCCTTGTGGGTTCCCTGTAGATATTCTCTAAGGGAGAATCCTCCCTTAGAGGGCTTAAAGGCTTAGGGGTCAATGGTACAAGAAGGGAATGAGCCTTCTTTACCTGTTTCCTTTTGTAAGTATGGGTTATTGGTGAAGTTGGTTTATCAAGAAGAGACTGGGGAAGTGATGTAGAGTGGGAAGGTTGGGATTGGCTAGCAGTGGGTTGGTCTAATGGGGGCCTTGACCCTGCTGCCATACCTTCATCAGTTTGGGACACCACCATCATTGTAGAGAACAATGGGGTGTCAACTCCTTCCGAGTCCAGAGGGGATCTTTTCATGTTTGAAAAGACCTTACCTTTGGAAATTTTGGGTACATATACCCCATCAAAATGAGGTATATCCGTCAATTCATGGTTAATAACTTCTTGGACAAACCTAGGGTACATATAAAAGCTCTTTTTGCTTCCCAGGTTTGAGACAAGATCAGTAAAAATCATTTGTGAAAAATTATACTTTCTGGCAATGGCTAAGCATACCAAAGCATAAGCAATGGTGCTACTGAACTCACTCCATCCAGTAGTCTTTTTGGATATACAGTGCATGAGAATATGGACAAAGAAACGCCATTGGGGTGAAAATTTGGCTTTGAGAACTTGAACACCCCCAATGGGCCTCCATACCCCATTCTTGTAAGAGTAGAAAACAGTTCATCATTAGAGATAGAAGTTATACCGGAGGCATCGTCTAGACGTAGACTAATGCGAAGTACCTCTTCAGTAACTGTCAAGGGTTTGTCACACACCCTTGTTTTGATCATTTGTGCATCATTCTCAGTAACAATGGTGGCATTTCCCAGAATTGCCTCTGATGCTCTATGAAGATGGTAGGAGATAGAGTGAGAGCATGGGCAATATAGCTTGACTTCAGAAAGTCGACTATCTGGTGAAAACCTTCAGCTTGTTTTGGCTTTTGGAGCATCGCTATTTCATTGTGTTCGTCTATGAACGCCATGGATGCCATTGACCTTGAAGATTCTTGCCTGAAAACTTTGAACTTGAGAGAGAAAGGGTTTAGAGCGCAAGTGAACAGTATGCAAAGAGTCGTTATGAGCTTTTAGGCGGGCAAAGAGTATTTATAGTATTCGGGACATAAGCAGTATTAACGACAAGCAGTATTAACTACTAGCAGTATTAACTGATAGCAGTATTAACTGATAGCAGTATTAACTGATAGCAGTATTAACTGATAGCAGTATTAACTGATAGCAGTATTAACTACTAGCAGTATTAACTGATAGCAGTATTAACTGAAAGCAGTATTAACTACTAGCAGTATTAACTGAAAGCAGTATTAACTACTAGCAGTATTAGCTGAAAGCAGTATTAACTACTAGCAGTATTAACTTAAAGCAGTATTAACTACTAGCAGTATTAACTGAAAGAAGTATTAAAAATGCACTGGCAGTATTAATAATGCACTGGAAGTATTAAAAATGCACTGGCAGCATTAACAATGCACTGGCAGTATTAACAATGCACTGGCAGCATTAACAATGCACTGGCAGTATTAACAATGCACTGGCAGCATGAACAATGCACTGGCAGCATGAACAATGCACTGGCAGTATTAAAAATGCACTGGCAGCATTAACAATGCTTACACTTTTAAACTTTGTGAAGGACTGAGTACTGCTCTACTTTTCCTGAAAAAGAAGATTAGGACCACCAAGAATAAACAATATACAGGAATTGAATCACTTTTTAAGTAGGAGCTTATTCAGAGTTGATCATTCCCACACTTGTTACCAAGAAAGTGAATCTACCCACATCAAATGCTTTGGTGAATAGATCAGCAAACTGGTTGTCAGTATGAACCTTTACAACTTGAATAAGTTTCTTTTCATTACAGTCTCTTATGAAGTGATACCTGATTTCAATGTGCTTTGTCTTTGAGTGCTTGACAGGATTATTCACAATGCTAATAGCACTGCTGTTATCAATAAAAATTGGAGTGTGTAGAAAGGTTACCCCATAGTCCAGCATTTGATTTTGAATCCATAAGACTTGAGAACAGCAACTTGCAGCTGCTATGTACTCTGCCTCTGTTGTAGATGTGGACACTGTGGTTTGTTTCTTGCACTGCCAAGACACTAGTCTTGCACCCAAGAACTGACATCCTCCAGAAGTAGATTTTCTGTCCAAGTTTGCTCCACCTAAATCACTATCTGAGTATGCAAGTAGGTCAAAGGATGAGTCATGAGGATACCAAAGTCCCAATCTGGGTTGCCCTTTGAGATATCTGAATATCCTCTTTACAGCTTGATAGTGAGATTGCTTTGGCCTAACTTGGAATCTTGCACATACACAGACTGGAAACATTATATCTGGCCTAGAGGCTGTAAGATACATGAGAGAGCCAATCATGGATCTATAATGATGAACATCCATATCCTCCCCCTCAAGATCTGCTGTTATTTGCTTGTGTGTCTCCATAGGTGTGCTAGCAGGTTTTGAATCTGAGAAACCAAACTTGGTTAGAATGTCCTGCACATACTTGGACTGACAGATAAAGATTCCATCTGACTTCTGTTGAACTTGGAGTCCAAGGAAAAAGGTAAGTTCCCCCATGGAACTCATTTTGAACCTTTGATGCATTAGTTCCTCAAACTCCTTGCACATGTTGTCTCTTGTGGATCCAAAAATGATATCATCAACATAGATTTGGACCAGCAAAATATCCTTCTTCTTTCTTTTGATAAATAGAGTCTTATCAATGACTCCTCTTTCAAAACCATTTTCCAAGAGATAGGATGACAGAGTGTCATACCATGCTCTTGGAGCTTGATGCAATCCATAAAGTTCTTTCTTCAATTTGTATACCCTGTCTGGATAGCTTGGGTTTTCAAACCCTGGTGGTTGACAACATATACTTTTTCTTCAATTGAGCCATAAAGAAATGCACTTTTCACATCCATTTGATAGACTTTGAATTTCATATAAGAAGCATAAGCCAGGAATAATCTAATTGTTTCTATCCTGGCCACAGGTGCAAATACTTCATCATAGTCTATTCCCTCTTCTTGTGTATACCCTTGAGCCACCAACCTTGCTTTATTCCTTATCACAATACCTCTTTCATCTCTCTTATTCCTGAAGACCCATTTTGTTCCTATTGCTCTTTGGCCTTTAGGAAGGTCTACCAGATCCCAAACATCTTGCAGCTTGAATTGCAGTAGCTCTTCTTGCATTGCTTCTATCCAACTGGATTCTTTCATAGCATCATGTGCCTTCTTAGGCTCAAGCTGGGATAAAAAGCAAGAAAGCACTGTATGCTGTTGATCTTGCAATTCTTGTAGCCTGATTTGATTTCTAGTCATCATAGGAGAGGATATATCTCCTATTACCAGTTGTGGAGGATGATTCTTTTGAATTCTGGTGTGATGATTAGGTTCTTCATTAAGTCCCACCTCTAGATTTGAGTCATTCAACTCAACTGAGGTATTTTCAGCAGTTACTTCTGATTCTTTATTGACTTGAGTCTCCTCTTCTCTACGTTCTTCTTCACTCTGACTGGATTCAGTGGATGGTTCCTTTTCACAGTCTTCAACAGGATCCACTGTGGATATGGGAAAGATCACAGATTGAGATAAGCTGTCTTGAACTTGTGTAGTTCCTGATCCTCCACTCCCTGAACCTGCATAATCATCACTAATGACACCAAAAGAGTTAGTTAGTGAATCAATGTCAAATAGCCACTGAGGACCAGACCCAATTGTATTTGGTATGTTCTCATTGCATTTGACATTGTCACTTTCTTCAATTATTCTAGAAGAAGAGTTAAAGATTCTGTAAGCCTTACTCTGAGATGAGTAACCAACAAGAAATCCATCATCTGCTTTGCTATCAAACTTACCTAAGTGTGATTTGGTATTGAGAATAGTACAAGGACACCCAAAAGGTTTGAAAAATCCAATAAATGGTTTTCTTTTATTTAAAAGCTCATATGGAGTCTTGTTCTTTGGCTTGACTACTAGAACTCTGTTTTGGATATAACAAGCAGTATTAACTGCTTCAGCCCAGAAGGTAATTGGCAATTTTGAATCAGCCAACAGAGATCTAGCAACCTCTATTAGTGTCCTATTTTTCCTCTCAGCAACTCCATTCTGTTCAGGAGTCCTAGGGGCACTATATTGTCTCTCAATGCCTTTCTCTTCACAAAAGGTGTTTAGATCAAGATTTTTAAATTCAGTCCCATTATCTGATCTAATGACTTTTACTTTTTGATTAGTTTGGTTTTCAATTCTTAGGATAGAGGATTTGATCAGTCCACTTGTCTCATCCTTAGTCCTTAGAAAATATACCCAAGTAAATCTGGAGTAATCATCAACAATAACCAAGCAGTAAGATTTCTTGCCTATACTCATAACATTTGTAGGACCAAACAGATCCATATGCAGTAATTGGAGACAAGAAGAAATAGAATTTAACTCTTTGGTCTTATGAGAAGTTTTGTGCTGTTTGCCTTTAAGACAAGCAACACAATGATCATCACATGAAAAGACTTTTGAAGGTAAACCTCTTACAAGGTTGTTTTTAACAAGTTTGTTCATAGTCTTGAAATTCATGTGACACATCCTTCTGTGCCATAAAGAGGATTCATCCACAGAAGCTTTTGAAACAAGACAGTTCAGGGATGAATCACTATCAACATTGTCCATATCTAGACAATAAACATTGTCCTTTCTTGGAGTTCTAAGTAGTATCATGCTTTCATCAACTACTTTGAACCTTGGAGCAAGGATCATACACTCTGTGTTTGTAAATAATATGCTATGTTGTTTGTCACAAACCTGTGATACACTTAACAGGTTGTACTTCAATTGATCAACATAGTAAACATCCTCAAATGTCATCTTACCTTTTGTGACATTACCTTTGCCACTTATTTTACCACCAGTAAGATCATTTCCAAAAGCAACATGTCCTCCGTTGATATGCTTGAAATCCTGAAGGCATGACATGTTACCTGTCATGTGCCTAGAGCAACCACTATCAACATGCCAAATACTCTTTCCCTTGAGCTGTTGGTTGCCCTGCGCATTAGATAAATCAGTTAGTTTGAATTAGGAACCCAAGCCAAAGTGGTCTTGGGTACCCCTTTCTCATCAAAATATTTGCATTCTTTCTTGACAAGATTTTTAAACTTTGATTCCTCATTTCTGGAGTACTTTGTCACAATGATAGGCTTGGAAACACATTTGCTAGAAGTAGTACTGGTTTTAGAAGTACTAACTGCATTAGCAGCACTTGCATGCTTAGCAGTACTAACCTTATTAGAAGTAGTAACTGTTTTAGCAGCAGTAACTGTGTTAGCAGTATTCATCTTTGAGAAAGTACTAACAGTATTAGCAGCATTAAAATTTTCAGCAGTACTAACACTGATAGCAGCAGTAATGCTTCTAGCAGCACTATCTCTGTCAGCAGCACTAACAGTTTTAGTGCTTTTAGGCACCCACATTTTAATGCTTTCAATCAAAGCCTTTTTGTTCATGGGGCCTTTGTTTTCAACAGGTTTCTTCACCACATGTTTCTTTCCAGCCTTCCTATAACCATCAGGTTTTTGCACAAATCTTTGAAAGTTCATCTGTTGGTTAATAGGGTTAAAGTAACAGTACTTAGCCAAATGGTTTAACTTTCCACATATGAAACAAGGCTTTGGTCTATTGATTTTACTTAGATCAATGCCTTGTTTTTGTGCCCATTGGTTGTTCCAGTTTCTTTGATTTCCCCTTGGTTTATCATGCTTTTGGGGCTTAGAAGTATTGCATGCACACTGCTTGCAAGGGATAGGGTTCACAACAGTGGTCTGCTTATAATAAACCTTCTTATTCTTTCCCTCAGTCTTCTCTATTTCATTGGACTTGATCAATTTCTTTCCACATCCCTCATTTGTGATTATGTGATTTTCTATAGGAATCTCACCACTCACAGTGTTGTCTTTATCCTTGACACCTTCTTTCTCAGTTTTATCTTTAACAACTACTTCATCTAAGGGATCTATCTCAGTGGCTCCCTTAGGTAGGTCCTTCCTATCCTTTGTTTCTAACAAATCTGAACTAGGAGGGATGTAGTTGTTGTTATAGGGTGGTGGTGTGGTATTGTACCCTATTCCTCTTCTAAGTTTGTCATGGATTTGAGTTTGGAGCAAAGAGTCCATTGCTTTAGAAGCATTGGAAAATTTCTCAATATCCAGCTTGGCTTTCTCAAACTCTCTCTTTATCTTCTCATTCTCTTCTTTGGATCTGGTCAATTGAAGTTCTAAGTCATTCTTCTCCCATTTCCAGTAGTTTGTGTCATAAGAGTGTTGAAGCTCATTAGCTTGAAAACCCTTAATCTGCTCTTCAAATCTCTCAACTATCCTGACATAATCTTTTATGTCCTTTTCCAATCTCTTAAGATTATCACTCATGTTCTGATTGTGATCCCTATACCTCTTAACAGTGTTAATGCAATTTTGAGAACAAAGATTTGAAGTTACCTCTGTTGAGAGATCAGACACCTCTTCCATTAGGGCTTGGTTCTGGATGGCCTCTTCAGCTTGATCACTCCAATCAAACCCCATGCCTTGTTGAGAGACAAGGGCTTGAGCAGAGTTTCTGTTACTATTGAAGCTTCCAGATTGAGCTTGTTGGTGGTTATTGTTTTGAGGCATTCCACTTCTGCATTCTCTAGCAAAGTGTCCCTTCTGATGACATTTATAGCATTCTACCTTTGACTTGTCAAAACCTGCTTCATCTTCTCTTCTTTGTGAGAAGTTGTTCCTTCCAGTTCTTTTGATGAACTTCTTAACTCTCATAGAGAGCATGGCCATCTGCCATTTAATGTCCATCTCTTCAAGATCATCTGGATGGAGTTGTTCCAAGTCATCATTAATGAGAGAAGAGTTTCCATGACTTGCTAGAAAGGCTTCAAATACAGTTTCATTGCCTTTCTCTAGATTTGCTCCATTAGCAGCACTAACTGATTCAAAGTTGGAAGTAGAATCAGTTGATGCTGAAAGGAGTGCAGTATTGTGAACATACCCAGAAGGCCTCTTCTTAGCCTCTACCTCGGATTCAAAAACTCTTAGATCATTATATAGATCATCAAGTTCCTTTTCTTCCAGTTGATCATTCTGTCTGAAAGCCACAGTATACATGGTCCATTCATCACTCAGGGACCTTAGAAACTTTCTGTTCAGATCATCTTGATCAATTTGTACTCCCACTGTAGCAAGTTCACCAATAAGCTTGTTGAACCTGTCAAAAGTTTGAGTCATGGACTCATTCTTGGTTGACATAAAGTTCTCATATTGTTGCTTCAGAATGGCTTTCTGATTTCTCTTGGTACTTTTGGTACCTGAGAATCTCTTCTCTAGAACATTCCAGAGCATCTCTGCATCAGTGCAGTTGCAGAACTGATGTTGATATTCATTGGGAATGGCCAAGAGCAAAGTGCTCAAGGCTTTCATCTCTGTCTGTCTAGCCTTTCTTTCTGCATCAGTTTTTGGTGGAGTTCTCTTTCCATCTGCACCAATCTTACCTGCTTCAGAAGGACCATTCTCTATGATATCCCACATAGAATAGTCAGTGAGGAGTATGTACTGCTTGATTCTGATCTTCCACATATCGAATTCATTGGGTCTGAGCATTGGTACCTTTGAAACCAGAGTACTGTTTGATTCTGCAAAGTTTTCCATGATGAAAGAATAGATGTTTCTGAGAGAACAGGCTCTGATACCACTTGTCAGGATCGAATTCTCAACAAGAATAAAGTCTCAGAAACAATATCAAAGAAGTTGCGGAATAACACTTTGATATTCAATGTAACAGTAAACAAACAGTATATGATTAACAACTTGTAAACTTGTATTCAATGATCAAATCACAAGATTACACACTCAACCTCAATCTTGAAGAACAAGCTCTTTCAAGACGAATTCTACTTCTCTAGAATTAGGAACTATGCCTTGAGGTTAATTCTCTCTAGAACTAAAAACTTTTTAATTAAATCTGTAAAACTATATCTAAACAATTCTGTCAAATCTATACATATACTGAACAAAAAGATAATTACAAATAAATAAAATATCTTCAGTATATCTTCCATGAATATCTTCAGAATATCCTTGTTTATCACGATCTATTCATCATTATCTTCACATTACCTTATAAGAAACATTAAATCTTGGCAGCATTAACTACTAAGCAGCACTAACCACTAGCAGTACTAACTAGCTAAGCAGTACTAACTTTGTTCAAGCAGCACTAACTTTGACTAGCAGTATTAATTCTACTAGCAGTAGTAATACTCAGCAGTATTAACTTTGGAGTCTTCTAGCAGTAGTAATTCTGAACTAGCAGCATTAAAGACTTGAGTTATTTCTCAGTTCCCAACAAAATTTGTGGATCTAGGTTTTTGGAAGAATTTTGCTCATGGATTTCTTCAACAAAGCTCAAGTTTGGGTAAAATCTAGATTTAGCCTAAATCTAGCAAGGTGAGTTCAAGTTGATTTGTGAAAACGTTGTACATGCCAAAATGTCCATTTTAAAGTATTTATGTGTTTTACATGAAATTGTCAACTGTTGAGTTATTTGGTAACTTTTGATTATTTGAAGTGTTTAGCTTATTAAACTTTGTAAAACACCCATTTTGGGATTTTTGCGTATTTTGATAAATGTGTCATAAACAAATGTGTTTTGATGGTTTATTGCATAAATGGGTATTCGGTCAAAAATGCACTTTTAGTGTTTGTCGGGTTTTATTCATCATTCACGTAACGAGACGTTTTGAAATTACGAAGGTGTGAGTCCTTTAGCTTTGGTCATTCCCAACCTTGGGAACATTTTTTGGGCTGAAGGCCAATTGTGATTTGAGAGAAAGATGTTGGGAAAAGACATATTTTGATTTTGTAACCCTATTGGCTCGCGTATTTTAGTCAATCGTTCTTTATGCCTTTTGGGATTGGTTTACACTCAGATGGGTCTTTGGAATTTTTTTTCCGTTTTGGTAGCTCATTATGGAGCCTTGGACGTATGGTGTACTTAGTTGCATCTTACTCAAGAGTTACATGTTTTGAATGCGTTAGTTCATTCGTTTGAGTCATGTAACGTTTTAGACAGTAATGCATTAGATCCATAGGCATAACAGTCAGTTTGAGTGGGATAAATATCCCAGTATTGTAACTCGAAATAGGCATGGGGTCTTCTGACCAATAATTGCAATTTTCTAATGAACGAGCTTAACTGGGATGTTTTGGGATTCCAAGGTATAGACCCGGAGGGGTTGAACTTGAGGACTGCACGGATATTTCCAAGGTACAGACCTAGAGGGGTTGAACTTGATGATTATCCAAGCAATTGATATGGAGTTGTTGAGCTTGTTGGTTTGTTAGCTATAGACTCGGAAAGGTTGATGTGAATGATTGTTTAATCCCTAAGTGACGCTCATATAACATTGATAAGTGGCCTAACTTTGTGTGCTCGCCACATTCGATGGAATTTGGGTCTCTCCCCGTCACCGAAAGGTGTTGTTTTGGGTATTGAATTTTAGTATTCAAGTTTTCGGTGACGTTTTGTACATATGGACCTTATCCATGATTTCTGGATTGAGTATTATGCTACACCCGTGTTTTTGGGTGTTTTGGGATTTGAAGTGTTATTCAAATTATCATACATTGGGAGTGGTTTTATATTCACGTTTTGAGTGAGATTTGGGTTGCTTCGATTTATAAAGAATGTTGTATTGGAGCGTTGTCCTTAAAGAGGTATATTATGGGGAAAACGAGTCGTTTCCATTTATAAAGAAAATCATTTTGGAAGATCTTGTTTTGAACTGATTTCTTTTCCTTTAAAGATATATTTATATATGATGAAAACTCTTGAGCTCACTAGGCGCTAAGCCTAACATTTTTATTTGTCGGCATGTGCATCAGGTTCAGATGGGGGTTTGGTTCTAGCAGTACTATGAAGAGATGTGCATAGTTTTTCACAAGTGTAAGTATTTGGTGATGTCTTCCGCAGTTTGGAGATAGTGACTATTATTGGGTTTTAGTACCACCCATCCTTGTTATAGACTATATGAGCAGAATAAATGGTGTGTGATGAGGTTAAACCTTAAATTATGATTGTGTATGAATCATTTATTGGTGTATTTAGAAAATTTTAAATTTGTTGCTATTTCCAGATTTGAGGGTGTTATAATTTCCGAAGCGCACTGTTCCGCAATATTTCTCTGTATAATTAGATAATAAATCTTTCTGCCCGGTCATATGTTTGGAGCAACCAGAATACAAGTACCACATATGACGGGTCTGCACAGGAGAAATCACGAAACAATTGGTTTAGGTACCCATTTATTGATGGGTCCTACAGTGTTAGCACAAGATTTTGGCACCCATTTAAATTTGGGTCCTCTTTTCTTTTGAAAACCATTTGAAGCATATGAATGATAAGAATAGACATGATATGTTCCAAAACAAACATCAGAATATTGCCAAGATGCAAAATCATTTCGATGAGAAGTAGAAAACTTTCTAGTAGACGGAGATAATTGGAATAATTGCTTTATTGAATAACGCTTGTAAGAAGTTACAAGTTTTGGTTTTTTAAAAGCAACATTGCCAGTTACATCAGTTGTACTATCAGTATTTCTATTACAATCACAATCAGATAATGATATAGCAGTCTCGTCAATCTTCTTCTTTGGTAGCCATTCTGATCTAACTCCAGACTTTCTCTTACTCACATCTGAAACATTTGAAACTTTAAAGTTAGAACGGTGAGATTTGAAACATTGCTTTTTCTTTGGCTTACTAGTGGTTGTCTGTTTCTGTGAATGCCTAGATTTCTTCTTCTTACCTTTAGCATTCTTGGTATTAACAGAAACTGGTTCATCAACTCTCGTTGATGTTTCACCTTTCTCGAACACACTGGGTAATCCAAAAGAGTTTATTATAAATTGTGAATGATCAGGAAGTTTTTGCATTAAAATCAAATTGACCAACACAATCATCTAAATCAACTTCAGAGTTAAGAAAATCAAACTCTTCATCAAGTAGACCACTTAAATCATTAGATTTTGAAGCTTTGGATGTTTTAGAAAAATCAGAATTTAGAAGTACAGTAGAAAACACAGTTTGTTCTAGATTGATCAAAATCCTTTCTTCTATCAGAGCGTTCTCGAGTTCAGAAATTTTACTTTCTAACACGAGAGGAGGTACATAAATTTTACCTTCAATAGGCTTAGCCTCCAACTCCTTTGAAGAATAGCTTTCAAAATAGTCATTAGAAAGAAATTTTGATTTATCAGAACTATAACTAGAATTCAACTTCTCATATCGAAATGGAAGTAGCATTTTAGTTTTGTTCTTTCTTTTTTCTTTTTCCTTAGTTTCATCCTCTTCAGAAAGTTTAGTCCACTTAACTTTAAGTTCGGGATATTGTGGTGCCAGTTTTAAAAATCCAAAATCATATAGCTCAGGCACTTTAGAAATACCCTTTTTGAGAAAGTCTGGGTTCTCATAACCAAGACCCCAACACTCACTACTCTTTTTGGGTTTGTTTAGGTGAATGGTTTGTTCAGTTTGACCCAAAGTATAAAGTTTTTCTTCCAAAACATTCACCTTATCAGATAAATATTTGTTTTCTTTCTTTAGAGAAGAACACTTTTTAGCAACCTCTTTTACTTTAAACTTTCACATTCTGTATTTGGAAGTAGTTTCAGATAGTTCACTGTGAATTATAGTCTTCTCTTTCGCGCTGGTATCAATGTTTTTATGTAAAGCCTCAATCAATACATTCTTCTCAGCAATATCATTGCTAAGTTTCAGTATTGACTGGTTTTTCTCTTTATTGATACCTTTCTCACATTTAAGCTTAAACTCTAATTATTGGAGTTTAACCTTCATAGCTTGCATTTCAGTAAAAAAGTCTGATTCATACATATCACATACCTCTTCAGTGTCTTCACGGTCTGAATCTGCTTCTGTTTCAGTCTCTTCTTTACCCATGAAGCACAAGTGGGCTTTTTCCTCTTTCTCTTATTCTTCATCAGAATGGTCGAGCTAGTACTCGTCTTCAGCCATAAGAGTCTTTCCAGCCTCCTGATGCTTGGCTAATAGCATCTTATTCTTGTAGTATTCGGAGTTTCAGACCTTAGGCTTTCGACAGTCCTTAGCAAAGTGTCCGATCTTTCCGCAGTTTTAGCACTTAGTTGGCTCTGGCTCTTTCTTCTCTTCGGATCTATATCTCTTCTCTTCAGGCCTTTTCTCTTCCATTCTCTTTCCTTCAATTCTCTCCTTATGCTTATAGTTTCTCGAACCTGAGGAATATCTCTGACTGTTCGAACCAGGCTTGTAGAATTTCTTCTGAAAGGCTTTTGTCAACATCAGCATAGCCTGTTTAAGATTCTCACAGTCATCTGAATCAGAATTTTCTTCACTGTCTACTTCCTCAGACTCAGAAACTATAACTTTCTTCTTCTTTTTCTTTAAACTCACTGATTTCTTCTTCACTACCAGGGCAACTGGATCAACAACCACTTTCTCAGCCTTCTTCTTTTCATCTTTGATCTCCTTCACCACTTCTTCGTTTTGTCTAAGAGTCTCATACACCTCGTGAAGTGAAATCTCATTCAGATCATTCATCTGCTTCATCTTCCTAGTGAACCTCTTCCACTCAGGCTGCAGAATGCTGAGGAATTTGACATTGAGTTCAATCTGTGACTTTCTGACTTTATTCTTGCTAAGCTTGTTTAACAGAGTCACAAATCTATCGTATATAGCCTCCAGAGATTCACCCTCCTTGGCCTTGAACTCTTCGTAGTTGTTGAGGCAGTTGGAGACTTTGAGCTGGTTGCCAATCTTGGATCCTAGTATCATCTTTTCTAGTTGATCCCACATCTCTTTTCCCGTGGCATTGTAACTGTCATTTTTGATATAGATCTCGTTTGGAATCCCTTGTAGAATAAATGATCTAGCCATTCTGTCTGCTTTTGCCCTTTTCCTTTGCTCATCAGTATACTCATCCAATGGCAGTGGCTATTCCTTGTTGACAATCTCCTCACCATTCTCTCTTTCAGTAGATAGAATTTTGGTAGGAGTTTTCATAACACCTTCCTTCAGAGATAGCCTGCTGTAGTCTCCCAAGTCATTGCAATCGATAAAATCTAGGAAGCGGTCCTTCCACTGTTCGTACTCTCCTTTGAATAGTACTGGAGGCTCTACATCTGTTCCGATAGCTAGTGTTTCTCTTGAAGTCATCCTGTTTCAAAAATATACAATAAGAACTTGAAAATGATCGTTAATCCAAGTGAAATCACAAAATACAGAAAAACTTAGAAAGAATTTTCAGAAAAAAATTCCAAAAAATTCCTAAGTATGGAATTCGCACACTACAGTGAGACACAAGCAATTCACACACAATAAAAAATAGCCAAGAATTTGCACACTACACACACTATCTTCAGAATTCACACACAAGCACAATTTCAGAATTCGCATGCAACAGAATTCGCATGAAGTTATATGCGAGTTCTTAGAATTCGCACACAACACTTACACGAATTCTAGACATGGAAAAATATTAGAAAAATAAATTTTCGCATGAACTATTCTCATACACAATTCACACAACAGAATGATACGAATTCTGTACTTGAAACTTTTAAAACCTTTTCATGCGAATTCTGAGGAATTCTTATAGCTCTCTGATGCGAATTCTAAGAATTCGTATAACCCTATATGCGAGTTCTTAACTTCTCGCACACTGGAATATGCGAATACTGAACTTAGAAAAAAATTTCACTGAACTTTTCGTATAAAAGGCTTATGCGAATTCGGACTTTTCGCATATAACCTTGTACGAATTCTGTGGTTTTCGCACTACACACATATGCGAATTCTCCTCATTTCGCATAACACACATGTGCGAATTCTACACTTACGAAATTTTCAAAAAAAAACACAATATGCGAAAACTAAAGATCTGCAAATTGTAGATGCGAATTCTTGAGATTCTATGCAAGTTCTTCAGGATATGCGAGTTCTTCATGAACTTATGCGAGTACTTGAGATCTCGTCGAAAATTCACTCTAATTGGCTCAAAAATCCATCAATTCTTCGATTTTCGATCTGAAACTTCGACAATTTGATCACCAACACTTCTAGAATCGATTACAATCACTGAATTTCAACAAGATTCACTCAAATGAGCAAATTAAATTAAACACAGTGCATACAAATTAAATCTAACTAGTCATATATCTAACAAAAACACACGCTTACGAAACAAAATTAAAAACAAATACAATTGACTTTGACTTTATTACAAATAAATTTCGACTTTGCTTTGAGAGTTGACTTGAGCTTTGATTTGGCTTCACTTTCAGTCTCCAGACTTCATGATCTTGTATCCAACAAATATATTCACTACCAATTTTGTATCTGTATTATGAAAAAAATTATAAAAAAAGGGCCATACGATTTTCATTTTTTAATACTCCAGGTCCCTCCTAATTCCGTTAAGTTAACTTAAAAATATTTGTCTTTTGAGAATACTTTTATATGTGTGTGTGTGTGTGTGTGTATGGTTGGGTACCGTTGAGAATAAGAATTATAGTGAGAATACTTATAAACCGTTAAATAAGTGGATTTTTTTTGGATAACTGCTAAAAAATCGTGAACCTTCAATTACTTTTATTTGATTTCTGACCAAAAATATGAACTTTCAACTATCTTCATCAACCTTAATCTTCACTTTCATTCACGTTCACAAACCTTTTATACATTGTATCATATGCATTTACATGTATGAATTTGCTAAAGTTTCAGTCATGGTGATGAAAATGGATCAATGAAGGTAGATGGAGCTTTTGTTTTCAGATTCTCACTATAACTCTTATATATATATATATATATATATAGTCAAGAAGTTTCCTATCGGTGACCCTCACTTCGGCCTCCAACTCCAACGACCTCTACTTCCACTGAATTCCAATTCCTGTGAACTCCAACCACTAGTCCACCACTTTGATTGCCCCTCTCCTTCGTCTCATTTTTTCTCTTTTCTCCTTCCTTACTGTTCTAACACCCTTGCTATTGTTCAGAAAAAACCCTGTTAAAGCATGTTGGAAGTCAAGGTCAACCATTCAAGTCAAAGCTTTTGAATTATTCTTTAATCATTCATTGTAAAGTCAAAGGGAGTGTCCTTTGACTTAGTATAAATAGCTTTTAGTTCATTTGTTTCCTTATCACTTGTAATTGTTTCCTTATCACTTGTAATTGTGAGAGATTTTGTACCCCTTGTGAGACTTGTGACTACAAGTAAGATCTATGACACAAACACTTTCTCTCTAGAATCTTTGTGTGATCTTAATTGTTTGAGCTTGATTATGTGACTATCAATTGATATCAGAGCTAAATCAAAAGATTCAGAGGTGGTTTGATTGAAGATTGATCAAATTTGGCAAGATTTGGAAAATTCTTGAAGTTGTCGCAAACATTTTTGGAAAGTTTATAGTTGAATTCAATTTTTGGTGATTTTATGTGTTTTTTAATCTGAAATCGATTGGGTTGTATTTGTAAAATGATTTAGAACATTTCTTGTATTGATTACATTAGCTAACTCACAAATATTTGTGTGAATTTTGTGTAATTTTGGTCGAAAGTATTTCAAGACTGTGTTCTAATCGAATCTTGTGATCAAGAGATTTTTATTTCAAATCATCAACTACAAATCTGTTCAAAATTACATCGTGAGAATCCCTACAAATTTTCAGAGCAAGATTCAAAGTATTGAATGAGATATGGTCGAATTTGAGTTTTGAGATCAACTAGACGCAAGATCTATATTTGTCGCAAGTTCATATTCTTTGAACTTGTTAAGTCCAGTTATCGCAAGCCTCAACCTACGATAAGCAAGGTTCTCGGGTGAAGTTACTTACGACAAGTGAAGTTGTCGGGTGAAATTAGTTGCGACAAGTAGACTTCTCGGGTGAAGTTACTTGCTATAAGTCAGTTTCTCGGGTCCTGCTATTTGCGACAAGTATAGTTGTTGTAATCCTTTACTTGCGACAAGCTACTGTTCCTTTTCAGTGGGTTGCAACAAGTAAAGCTTAGATGGTTATTTGGTCTGCGATAAGTTATTTGCGACAAGTGGTGTTTATTTGGTCTGCGACAAGTTTGATTTTCTTCAGCCTGCGACAAGTACTTTTCTGCCAAGTTTGAGTTTTACTCAGTCAAATTTTCTGATTTTTCGAAATGACCATTTCAAGCTCAGTTCATACTTTTAGTAAAGATGTCTAGAGACTTACTCAGTATGGGATCAAAGTCAAAGCCGCCAGTGCTTCAAGTGGATGAATATCCTCAATGGAGGAAGATGATTATACAATTTTTGAAAAACTAGAACAAAGAATTGATGAAATCTATCATCAATGGTCCAAAAATTCCTCACATTATTATTCAAGCTACTCCAGCTACAGCTACAACCCTTGAGATTCCTGATAGAAGAGTGAATAAGGAACCAACTCAGTTCAATGATCAAGACAAGGAAGTTATTGCCTTGGATGAACAGGCATTGACCTACCTAACAATGGCCATTCCTAATGACATATACAATAGGGTTGATAGCCGGGATTCAGCAAAGGAAATATGGGATGAGTTGGAAAGTCAACTGCAAGGTTTTGAGAAATCCATGAAGACTAAAAGGAATCAAAACATAAATGCTTATGAGGAATTTAAAGCCAAGGAAGGTGAAACTCTATAAGATTCCTACAACAAGTTCACCATTATCCAAAATGAATTGAGGAGGACTAGGGTAAAGAAGACAGAGTCATAGATTAACTTTATGTTTGTCAAGAAATTGTTGGCAGAGTGGGATGTATATTCAATTCAACTACAGATGATTAAGGATATGGATGAGGATAAATTGAATGATTTGTTTTGTGTTCTTAACCAACATGAAGACAAAGTGAAAAAGCTGAAAGATAAGGAAAAGAAAGTTGAAGAATTCATGGCATTGATTGCTTCACAGAAGAAAGGTGTGAAGGCTGGGTCAAGCAAGATTGCAAAAGCTTTGATCACTAAAACCCAAGAGACTACTCGGAGTTCTGACAGTGAAGGTAAGGATTCTGATGATGAATTAATTGAGTTTGTTAAAAAGTTAGCTTTGCTGACTAAAGGTTCAATAGAAAATTTGGGAAGAAAAAGTTCTATCCGAAGCCTAAATCCGACTATCACAAAACTGACAAATATAAAGGAAAGTATGAGAAAAGAGAGGAGAAGAAAGAAGATAAGAAGGAAGATAAAGACAAAAAAAAGAAAGATAACAAGGGTTTCAATTTTCAACTGTGAACACAAGAAAGGTGTGAAGGTTGGGTCAAGCAAGATTGTAAAAGCTTTGATCACAAAAACCCAAGAGACTACTCGGAGTTCTGACAGTGAAGGTAAGGATTCTGATGATGAATTAACTGAGTTTGTTAAAAAGTTAGCTTTGCTGACTAAAAGGTTCAATAAAAAATTTGGGAAGAAAAAGTTCTATCCGAAGCCTAAATCCGACTATCACAAAGCTGACAAATATAAAGAAAAGTATGAGAAAAGAGAGGAGAAGAAAGAAGATAAGAAGGAAGATAAAGATAAAGAAAAGGAAGATAACAAGTGTTTCAATTTTCAACTGTGGCAAGACAGGCCACTATGCTAGAGATTGTAGAGCGAAAAAGGTGAAAGATTATGAGTATTATATAAAGAAAGCTCAACTAGTAAAAGCCAAGGAGATGGGTAAGGCCTTGAGAGCTGAAGAACAAATATGGCTTGAATCATCATCTAATGAAGAAGAGGCACATTTTCTACAGCTTAATGGCTACAGTTGATGAAGCTGACTCAGAATCTAAAAGTAAATTCAATATATGACATTGATAATTCAGATAATTATTCTGAAAATGAAGAAAAAACTTAACGTGATATCTCAACTCAATTTCATGAAAGATTAATTTGAAAAGCTGAAAATGAATTTTGGAGTTGTGAAGAGTTCATTATTGAGATATCAAGATGAAGCACTTTTGTACAAATGTTTAGCTGAAGACAGAGAGAAAGAAAAAGGTTTAATCCGATCTGAGAAAGCTAAGCTTGAAACCAGAATTTCTGATCTACAAAAAGAATTACGACGTGTGAAAGATGAAGACATTGATCTTAATTTGAAATGTGAAATTGTTCTTCAGGAAAGAGCTGAAGCTTATACAAAAATCAAGCAATAAGAAGATTTAAATTTCAAAAGAGGACAGATTGAGCAGACTCTTAAATTGTTAACCCGCAACCCAAAAGATACTCGTTTTTACAATCCTAAAATGGGTCTTGGTCTACCAGAAATTGAGGTCTTAAAGAAAGCACCCGAAAACCTTTACAATTTTGATAAAATGGTTTAATGTTCAAAGTTTATACCTTCAATTTCTGAAATTTTTGTAAAATCAGAAAAGTCCTATATCTGATGTTCCAAAGGAAGAGAAGGAGGACATAGAGATAGATTCATCAAAGGTTTGTTCTGATTCTGAATCTCATAGTTTAAAATATGTTGAGTTCAAGTACGATGAATTGAATTCTAGTTATAAAAATAACAAGAAGGAATTCATCAGGTTTGATGTCTTATTTCCAAAAACATGTGAGGTATAAGAATTTGAAACTAAAGTTGAGAAATCTAAATATGTTGATCCCAATCTTCTAAAGGAATGTTACACAAAAGACACATATTTTAAACCTCAGTCTAATTCAGTTGATGTTCCTATTTCTGAAAAATCTAATCTCAACTCTGCTACCGAAAAGATTTCTGAATTGGAAAAATATGTTTCTGGTATGAAATGTATAATTGAGGATTTGGAAACTGCTCAAGAGAATCTTGGGATAGATCTTGAAATAAGTCTGAAAAAAATGTTGATTTACAAAAAGAAATCAGATTATTGGAAACCCAAGTATTCAAATTGTCAAATTCCAATTTTTCAGATTCTAAAAAGAAATCAGATTTTGTAGATCATGATAAATCTTTTGTTTTGATTAATGATGTGGCTAAAGAGCTTTCTGAAAACACAGATTTTCTTACTATGACAAAACCATAATTTGTTTCATTTGAATTTTCTTTACCAAATCTGGATTGTCTTAATCAGATGAAATCTTCAATTAAAATTTCAAAATCATCTAAAATGGAGTACAATACTTTTGAGATAGGAGAGGCCTTAGGAACTAAATCTGATTCAGTTCCTAAGAAATCTTCTTACTCAAAATCATCCTCTAACTCTAATTCTCTTTGTTCTTCAGAAGAGAATGGTGGAAGGCAAGGTGAATTGAAGAAAGCGATTAAGTTTGTAAAAGCTAGAACTGTCTCTGATGAGCAATGTATGGTTTCAATGAAAAATAATTGTAAACCTGATGGTTGTTGTCAACAATGTTTCAATAAAAGCAATAATCTTTCTCGTTCATATTTGTTGACACAAGCACATAACAAGTTGCATTGCACTCATTGTGGAGATAATTCATTCTCTTTCCAATCCTAATTTTCAAGGAAAAGAAAATCTCAATACTTGGTTTGGAAGAAATTTGTTTCTAAGTCTTCAACTGAACATCATGCTAAAGTTTTCAGTTTTGAAAAGAAAACAATTCAAGTAAGAAAGTTGTTAAGACATTTGATGTAAATTTTGTGTGGAAATGGGTGCCGAAAGACAAACATAAGCTACAAAATTTACTGAAACAACCTAAATTTGAATGGTGAATTAAAGGCTCATCAACTGCTGTTAAAGATTTAATTGATACTAATAAAAAGGGACCCATATTCGTATGGGTATCTAAGTTGAAGTGACTGATCTTTTCAAGACTGTCATGTGTGGATAAAAGACTCTGGAGCATCAAGACCCATGACAGGTTACAAGCACTTATTGCATGATTATGTTGAAAATCCTAGAGGATCATTCGGTTTTAGAAACAAAAGTAAAGGGTATGTCCGAGGATAAAGTGTTCTTACCAACGGTACAATAACTATTTCGAGAGTTCTATATGTGGATGGGATAGGTGATAATCTGTTCTCCATTAATCAGTTAAGTGAAAAGAAATGTAAAGTAAGGCGTGATGAAGATTTCTGCTGCATTGACGATCAAAATGGAGTTGAACTTTTTAGAGCGGGAAGATTGAATGATCTTTATGCAGTCAATTTCCCAACTTTACTGACATCTAAACTAGTTTGTTTAGTGTCTAAAGCTTCAACAGATGAAAGTTGGCTCTGGCATAGAAGGCTATCACACCAAAATTTCTGTGACATTAACAAACTAAGGAACAAAGATCTTGTCATTGGTCTTTCAGATTTAAATATTGGAAAAGAGTCTTTATGTCCAGCTTGTGAAATGGGTAAAATGAAAAGTAGTGCACAAAAGTCAAAGACTTTATCAAACTACAAAACTCCTCTTGAACTTATTCACATGGACCTTTGTAGACCAATGAGAACACAGTCTATGAGCGGAGAGAAATATATTCTGATCATGATTAATGAATTTTCAAGATATACTTGACTAGCATTTCTGAGACTCAAGTCTGATGCCCCAGAACTGATAATAAAGTTCATCAAGCACATTCAAGTTCTTATGCAAACTCAAGTGCAAAAGCTAAGAAATGGCAATAGAATAGAATTCAAGAATGAAACCCTACAAACTTTTCTTCAATATGTTGGCATTTCTCACAACTTTTCTACAACAATGACTCCTCAGCAAAATGGGGTTGTTGAGAGAAAGAACAGACCTTTAGTAGATGATGCTCGGACTACGCTTGCCCATTCAAATCTACCTACATATATGTGGG
This sequence comes from Arctium minus, assembly GCA_954870635.1. Lineage (NCBI taxonomy): Eukaryota > Viridiplantae > Streptophyta > Magnoliopsida > Asterales > Asteraceae > Arctium > Arctium minus. The sequence goes on along the minus strand of OX941080.1, from coordinate 33,979,279 downwards.
CAGAAGTAGTTGCCACGACTTGCTTCACTCAAAACATGACTATTATTAATAAGTGCCTTCATAAGACTCCTTATGAAATTATCAATAATAGAAAGTCGAATACTAAATTATTTCATGTTTTTGGTTGCATGTGCTTTGTCCTGAACGATCGTAAGCATCTTCATTAGATACTTACTGACATCTAAAGCTTATAGAATCTATAACAAAAGAACAAAAGCCGTTGTGGAAAGTATCAACATAACATTTGATGAAAACTCTATTCGGACTTCTGAACAAGTCAGTTCAGAACTCGGACAAAAAGGACAAGCTTCTACTCATAACAGAGTGGAACCTGAAATAAACCAGACTAAGATTTCTGACCCTAAATCTTCTACTGATTCAGATCTTGATTTGCTTTTTATGGATGCTTTCATGGACATATGTGCAGATTTTGAGAATCAAGATAATTCAAGAAACTTGGACACACCTACAACAAGTGCTGAAATATCTGGTCCCTCGAAAGAAGTTGGTGCTACTTCAGCAAGCGTGAATGGAACAAATTCTGAAAGCTCAAATCCAGAGAACATTTATGAGTCGATCACTCCCAATATAGAACCAGTTACAGAATATGTTGTGTCTGGAGATATAACACCTAAAGTTGAGCAACCAACAACTGCAGAAGAAACTCAAGAGACATAAGTCATGGATTTACCTACAATTATCGATAAGTATGATGAGTCAAATACTCAGACGAATATTCAACTACTCCCGTGCACACATAGATGGACGAAGATACACCTTCTAGAAAACATGTCCTTGCTTTCGGGCACTCGCTTCTAATTTGTCCTTTGATTGGACAATCACGAAAATTGTGGCCGGCCTTGCCACATTTAAAACAGGGTTCGGATCCCGTGTTACAAGGACTGAGATGTTTGCTTCGACACTTAGAACACCAAGGAACGTCTCGTCTCGGACCAACTCCTCGTTGAATGTTGTTGTTGAATGGCTTTGATCTTTTGGAGTGCATCGAACTCCCTTCCCACCTTATCTTCTCAACCACCCCGCTTCTCTCCACCTTGCTCGAGCCATAAGAGTCTTCTACAAGTTATTCTTCTTCGATTGCCTCTCTAAGAGTAGCAGCCTTTGATACTCGAACCATGTTCATCATCTCTGTAGGTAAACCCTTGATATAAGCTTTGATCTTCTATCTTTCGGTGGGGACCAGATGTCCCACCAAACCCAGTTTATCCATAAATAGCTTGTTGTAATCTTTGACTGACAAATTCCCTTTCTTCAATCCCCAGAATTTGTCGATGATTCGATCCATAGCTCGTTCGTTACAAAACTCTTGCATAACCTTTTTCTTGAAAGTTTCCCAGCTCAGCTTGGCCAACAACGCGGCTTCGACAGAAATGGAATACACGTTCCACCATGTTAGGGCAACCCCTCTTAGCATTAGAGACCCGAATACAGCTATCTGACTTTACCCACACTCGCTCGATCAGAAAGTCTGTTCCATCTCTCGGATCCAGTTCATGCATGCCACCGGGTCATCTGATCCCTTGAACTTCGGTGGTCGGCATCCGAGGAATGCCTTAAAGGTACAAGTCTTAGACGCTTGCCTCACTTCCGGGGTTGGGGTTTCATTAGAACAGATTACAGGTCCGGTAACCCCGGATCCCGCCACCACGATATTCTCCGTGACTGGTTCGTGCCTACGGTTGCTAGCATCTCGGTCTTCCAGTAGCGTTAGAAACATTTCTTGTTGTTGGGTCATCGCCGTATTCATGGCTTGCATCATCCGATCCATCATCCTTGATTCCGAGGTCACTTCTTCCATTAAGGGATCGGATGAGGCTATGTTGCGACGAGGCACATGCTCGGGCCCTCCGCCCAACACATTTTTGCGGTCGAGTTGGCAATTCCGCTGTTGTAACTCTCGGGTGCTCGGCCGTAGATGCCGACGCCTCTTGGCCCTCCGGCCGATTCCGATTGTTTACCATTGACTGCCACACATGCGAGAATATAGGTGAGATAAAGATTATAAGAATTATAAACAAGGAAACGTACTACCACATTCATTAATCATCATAACAATGGAAAACAAGCATAATCACGTAAAACATCCTCATAATAATGTTAGCTAAGCGAAATTATGAACATGCGATACATAAAAATTTTCATCACCATTACCATAACTCTCAACTTATGTAGTTTCCATCGACTCTAAGACCATCCCATCTTAGGACCTTTACCCAATCTCCCTCAATCATAACATAGATTCACAGCTTAAGTCTAGGCATTCTACAACCATACCTAATTCACTTAAACTAATGCTCTGATACCAACTTGTAACACCCTAAAATTTAACGAAATAAAAATACGAAAATTTCACAACATGACAACTATAAACTGGGTAAACCTGGGTATTCAAAACCTGTCATAACAATCCCAAATTAACATCCCGAGAACGGGGAATAAAGTTGTAGCCTTTATTACTTAACAACCTAATAATCTAACTTAGACAAGAAAGATTAATATCGGGTGTTACTATTCTTCCAAAAATGTGTATCCACTATCGCTATCGAATTGGTCAATATATCATCCAAAAATACCGCTCACGACCTCTAGGCCGACCGCTCATTCCCGACGAATCCCACCGCTAGGTTGACCTGCTATACATGTTAGTTTTAAGAAAAAGTGTTACGCTAAAGCCTAGTGAGATCAAATAGTTGCATTAAAATATTTAACGATAGACGTAAATAAAGAAATTTAAGTTATGATAGGAGTAATGATGCTTTTACCATAAAAATTACCTCTTGGTTTAACGGGGGAGAACCACTTACTAACATAAGTGACGGAACACAAAAGTAAGCCACTAGACAGTCAATAAAGCCAAACACATAAAAGTACACGCAAGGGATGTCAGACTCAGTGGCTTTAAACTTACACCCACGGAAAGTAAACTTCAACCCAAAAGGGCCCTTACGTTGAGATCCTCATCCAATATCGTAATACTTAGCACATAAGACTTATAACCCAATTCGATGACTAGACGTGTGTCGACGAGAGGAACTAATGTCCCTACGTCGGACTAAATGCAACAAAAAATATGGGGTCATGACTCCCAAGTGAAACCAAATATGCCACATAGAGTAAATCGACTAACCGATAAATCAATTTTGCGATACAATATTCAAGATGTTGACAAATGAAGGTTTCGCCCAATAATGCATAATTTTACCAAGAGGTTCAATTTTACATAAGAATCACATACATGTATTCTACCCCTTTGGGTCACTTAAATATTTTAAATCCTTGATTGAGTCCCTACATACCTAATCCCATGTTATGACAAAACAAGATTCCAATTATACAAACTTATCAGCAGTTCAACATAAAACTTCCTCAACCCATTATTTATAAACTTGGAGACTAGAGAATGAAAAGCATAATATCAAGTCTCATACACACACATAAATCCATAATATCATTTTCTTTTCTTGAAATCCCATCCAAACACATAAACCATAGAATCTCCAAAATTAGGATTTTAGGTGATAATATACCTCAAGTTGTATAAATGTAAACGGAGATGTTTAGTAGGTTAAAAGCTTGATTTTAACATGTATAGAGTTTATGAAAAAGGATGAAGTCACCTTGTAGGGTTGTATTTCGAAACCCTAAAATACCAAGAACTAGAGATGATGAGTTGAGACTAGAACTATGAGGAGATTTGAATATTCAACAAAGAGTGCTTTAACAAAACCTAGATTATCATTAATGGTCAAGAATTTGGTTGTTGGAAACCATTAATGACAAAGGAAAAAGAGTTGGGGTTGAACTTACCAAATTCTAGAGAGAAAATCGTGACCCAAGATCTCAACCAAAATCAGATAAATGACCCTCAAGCTGCTGAACCCGCTTTAAGAGTCCAAGCCCGTCCGCGACTATGACACGACGACTATGCCAATGGCATAGTCGTAGGGCAATGTCGCCCGCGTCTGACCCTTCGCGGTACACCTCCCGTGATTATGATCATGCGACAGTGACCCGGACAATGTCCCCGGGTACTGTCGCCCCAGACGTACCGAGGATCCTCTCCTCCCCGCGACCTTGCCCCACGCGACATTGAAAGGTGTCACAGTCGCCGGGCAATGTCGCCTGGGGTGTGACGTGCTCTGAAAATTTCCTTTTTCGCTCCGAACTGATCCGTTACCAATGCAAGTAGGTTGTCCACAACGTAAACTCAAAATGAACAATGAGCATTAATCGAACCAATAATCAAATACCATAACGACACACAAAAAGATAAATGGAATATCCACCCGAGAATACGGGTGTTACACATCAACCTTTGTTTGTTGTTGTTATTCAAAGTCTTGTTAAATGTGAGGTATAATTTCAAAACACCCGATTTATTCGGGTTACGGTTTTATTTTTCTCTATTCTTGAGATCCCGTAACTCAACAGTGGTATCAGAGCTACTTACGAACCTCTAGATCGGTTTTTTGTGACATGCATGCATCTTAAAAACTGTTTTGCTGCTGTATGTTTTTGTTTCATAAATGTTTTGGTTTTTTTGTCCTAGAAAGATTCTGAATCTTAAAAAACTTAAAACATGAAAAACGTGGATCTTTCTGTTAGTTTTCCACAGGCTTTTAAATTGCATTATTTCAACTTCATATGAGTTTTTTATGAATTGTTTACGACAGTGTCGCAATGCTGTTCGAAAATCAAACCGACTACGGGTTTGACTTGAATTTCGACCCATAAGGGTTCTAGATCTTTGAAATCCAAAAACATAAAAGATGTGTATCTTTTTGTCAGTTTTCCAAATAACTTTGAATCACCTTTTTTCGATATCGTATGAATTTTGTATTATTTTTATACGGCGGTGTTGCAAATCGATTTTATGTTTTAATGTGATTGAATATATATAATGTGATTTGTTTGGTGAATGTTTATAGCTCTTAGTCATGCATGTATTATATTTGATAAATACGACTTGCATGTATTACCTTTTTTTAGATAGCCTCTTTGTACGTTCTCCTCTCATCCAATCCCCTCGAATGTAACTCGAGGTTTCTTTGTTTGAAATGTAAAATATTTTTGTATAAAAGAAAGCAAGAGATTGAGGCGTTATGAAGTGATGAAGATGAGAAGACTTAGAACCATAGGAGTTTATTTTATGTAATAATATTCATACTAGGCTCTATGAATATCTCATAGGGGGGCTATAACCATCTCACATTTATTTTTACGCTTTATATATATATATATATATATTGTGATATATTATGCGTGGTTGTATGCATGTGATATTTGTTACAACATTTTAAAACAAAATATGATTTTAAAATATATAAGTATAAGGAGTTTTACAAATCAAAATGAGTTTTGATATAATAAAAATTGGTATTTATATAAGATATAAAATGGACCGTCGATCTTGAGTGATAAGGTCTTAGTACATCATAGTAAGATTTCAACCGGTTTTATGACAAAGGCCTAAACTTCCAAAGAAAGGAAGGTATTCAAGTGATCGTCGTGATCCTCCTCCAATCTGGATTTCGGTTAAATCAAACTATGAGGAAACGATCTATTACAAAAGAAAGAATGGTAAAATCAAACTAACTAAAATCCCTCACCAAAATATTTAGTTTAAGATGCCTTCCAAACATGGCACTTGTCAAGACTTTGTTCATCGAGGGTGGGTCATGCTAATGTTGGGTACTCTCTTTAATCTTAGTAATATAAGGTAAGCATAGGATTCCTACAAGTCATTTTGGGTTGGACTTAACAAAATTAAGCCTATTAGGGTTATGGATTTGGAGGCATGTGTTGGGAACATTCATATGATGAATTTTTAAATAAAAGTTATTTGCCTAACTATCCAAGAGTTACATAGAGATGTAATTAGCAATATTGTTTCTTACCTAAAACATTATTGGTTGACCGGTTAGCTAAAGTTAAATTGATCGAAAATGAGAATATGGATCTTGGCCCACTAGAAAGCCTATGACGTTTTCCGAAACAATAAAAGAGGGTTGTTGTTTTAATTAAAATAGTGGGAGCTTGTTTGATGAAAGTCCTTATTAAACAATAAAATTTCATAACACTAAGAACTCTGTTTTTCTATTGTAGATTACCAATGGCACAAACCAATAATGGAAACAAAAACACTTTGCGATCGATTATCGAGAAAGAAAAACTAATGGAACAAATTTCATCAATTGGTATCGTAATTTGAGAATTGTCCTCAAAACTGTATGTCTTGGAGCAACAAATCATTGAAGAGCTTAATTCCAGTGCTCCTAGAACTGAAACAGACACTTTTAAAAAACATGATGAGGATGCTTTGGACGTCTCATGTCTAATTGTAACAACCTGAACTCGCAGAAAATAACATATAGGTGTCTCTTGTATAAAACAATGCCAAACGACCCCAAAACAAGAATTCCATCAAGGTTTGCGGAAACAACCTATTACACAATTGAGATTTAATACATAAATTAACTAATCTGAGGTCTTGCAGCAATCTTCCCCTATGCCACTCTTCTCACCTATCACTCCTCTTGCCCTTGCTAGAACTCTCTGTTGTGCACTTTCCTGAAAAGGTTTTTAGTTTTGAAAAGTGCGAGGATTAGACCAACAGTCGAGTGAGTCCCCTCAACAGAAAACAGTTTTATCTCAAGAGACATTCAAAAGATTTATCAATAAATAAACCATTTTCAGATTTAAAGAAACAATTACACTTTCAATAAACTTCTCAGCTCACACTACCGTCACCCTAAGGTGACAGCGTGTCTGTAACTCACACTGCCTTATTGGGACACACCCCCAATGACATAAACGGAACACACCCTCCGGTAAGAGCATAGGCGGGCCACACCCCATGACTTTGAGCATAACACATTTTTTACTATGTATGCATACATATCCACTTAAACAACTGTAACAGAAGCATCTTAAATATTTAAATAAATGTCGCATGAAATTAATCATCAACATCATTTCAAAACTTGCAGATAACATTATAAACATAACTTCTTCATCATGAAAGACTTTAATTCCGAAAACTCAGCTTTGGTCGTTGCTTAAATCCGCGCTAACGATCTCACGACCTACGATAACATTGATATACTGGTAAGACACCCCACATGTAAAACAACTAACGAAGGCTATCTCATTCACACTCTCTCTTGATCTTAAAGAACGACCTTCTACAAAGAATCCACCAAAACCCACACTGGCAGTAAGCCTCACCAGACCCCTCGCCTTCCGGTTGCCCAGGTTCACACCCCCGGGCCCCCGCCTCCCAGTCGCCGGGGTTCACAACCCCCGGGCTCTCCGCCCGGTATCACCATCTCCCCCCGGGCCCCCACGTCTCCCGGGGTCACAGCCCGGGTCGCTCCCACCCCCGGTCCATCCCGACTCCCGGGACCTCGACTACACACTGGGCGCTCTACTCCCGGCCCGGTCGAAAATACACCTAGAGGCGATTAGGGTTTTAACGAATCCCAGACTTCGAACCACAAACCCAAGTTCTATAATCCCATGGTTAACGTACCAAACTATATAGGATTCGGACTCCCCACAACAATAATCAACCCATTAACATAAACAATCTTTAGGATTGATTTTAAGGAGCAAAAGAGGGTTTTTCAATCATTTCACCCAACCCTACAATCCAAACATCAGACTCCAATCTTTTGAGAAGAGTCTTACTCATTCTACTACTTCAAACAGATAAAACGAGGTCTTAGAAACCTTACCTTGAAGAAGTTGAATATCAATCCCTTTCAATCACGTTCTCTCCTTCAATATCCCAAAGAAATGTTCCCTGCTCCTTTTCTCTAATCTGATTGCAGCCGCCAAAGAAAATGGGGAAGATCCCTAGATTAAACCCTTTTATTCAAAACTTACACTTAGCCCCTTGCATTTTGGGTCTTGAACAACTTTTCACCCAACTTTAAAATTATCAAATCGAACCCGGATATTACAATATTCCCCCTTAAAAAGAATTCCGTCCTCGAAATTCCATCGTTGAACAAACTAGGATACTAGGACCTCATGTCTGCCTCCATTTACCATGTCCCCTCTTGCCCGTTTTATCTTACCGCCATTTCACTTTCGCCCGAAGATTCGCTTTTTATCCTTACTTCTTATTTGCTTGCATACCTTTAGAAGGCATAGACGTTACGCCCGAAATGGATTTTCATCGAACACTTCCAAATTACTCACTATCTCTCCAACTCTTTTCATAAACTCTACATATTCCAAAAACTCGGTCCCACATGACCTCCCCCTCAAATACGCCATTTCAATCTATGGGGACGACTTCCGCAACAAGTTATGCCTTCTCAACTTTAGATTTGCAAATCTCGCGTTCTTTTAATCATATAAACTTAACTTCACTCTGATGTCCGAGATATTCTGCCAGAACCAAAGCCATACCATTCAACAGGATGATCATACCAGATATTGTCGCTTTGTTCGTACACCCGGACTTATGATTTTAAAACGCGTCTCTTTAAGGTTTCACATACCACTTTACTCATTTTCACTAACGAACTTCACCGGAGTTAGCATCTCAAAGTCGTGCATCCCAGACTAAGATAATAACCTCTCAAATTGTTAACTTAGCACAAAGTCAGCCTTAGACGTCACCATGAACCCACCGTTGTAATTTTCTTCATCCAGTATCCCATCATAGCAAAACAACTTCTCTCAACACTACATATGCCTAGTGCTAAAGGTACCTTCTTTCCCTAACCATAAAGGTCACAACTCACCGATGTTGCACAACTCATACATATTAAACGTACGTTGCGCCAAACGCCATCACTCCGACCTTTATTTCGAAAAAAAAAACAGAAAACATCTACCACTCTCATAGTCCATTAGTTCCAATTGACCGATTTAATATGATGCATACTTCAATTTCTCATCTCATCCACAATCGTCCAACCATATGTACAATAAAACCCAAACCTCACCTGCTCAAAACGGAGTGACCATGCTCACACAAACTATTCCAAGTAGTTTAACATCGGATGGTTGACTCACTTGGAATCCTTTCCACACAATACCAAGCTTGACACTATGGTCCTTTGCTCTAAGCACTAAAACCAACCCCTTCTTCCCTTCCTTCTCGAAGACTTCAAACCCACTTCTCCACACCGGCTCACCGACTTGCAGTGCAAGCTTTAGGCCAACCGCACGATTTATATTACTCAACACCCAAACTGCAACGTACGCCATAATCTCTTTCTCACACCCATGCTAGGGGTTCATAAACTCACCAACGGCAAAAATCTGGAAACACCATTCTACATTTCGAATCACTTAACAAACTTTTTTCTTTCAGATTACCCGCCTTCCTGACACAATATCTTCAATCGTTTCTCGATGCGGAAAACACTACTCACCCACCATTGCCTTCTCCAATCATGATTCTTAGTGTATCGAAAACACATTTACATTACTCTACTTAGTCAACCGGTTACTCGCCATTCTTACGCGAGGTAATCAACCGAGCTCCTCCAAAACATTACTCCTACTTGAAAGCACAATTCTCAATCCCCTAAACAGGATTGCTTTATCTGCTAAAGTTCCTTTACAATCAAGGAATGCTTCGACATTCTCACGAATTTTCCTGTCCCCTACATAACATCATAAACTAAACGATTCGACATTTCCAACAATATTTTACCGGGTTAAGATGAACTCCCTCATCGACCCTTCGCAAGCCAGAAACCTAAGGTTCCTCTATGAAGCTGCCACCATCAAATACTCGAACCCATTAATCTCAAGTTAACAATGTCACTATACCAACCAACACTCAAACACCACCATAATTAATAGGAAACTTTTGAGAGTTCATCAGAAATCTCTGAACGAGTATTCCCTAATGCTCTGTACACAAACAGGCACATATCTCTTTGTGTTGCTCGTGACACCACTAACTGAAATAAGGTCATTTCACGACTTTGCCTCTATAAATCTTGATAGCCACCAAAATCATGATCATCTAAATCACTCGGCCTGACCTCATTCCTTGCCAGCTCGTCGCGATCTACTAGAACAAATTCGAGTAGTCGGTAAGATTAAGCGTACTATCTCACCGGTCAACTCGCTCAAAGTTCAACCACCCTGTTAGCTCCGTATACCTTATTCCCACACAAGCCATCAGAACCTCAGGGGAATTTTTACCTGACCCACTAACGGTCTTCCAATTTCGCAAAGCCCACTCGAGGTGGTCCTATACTATGCCAAATACACATCACACTCGTACAACCCCTTGCTTCCTTTTGGAAACTCAAAAGATGCAACAGTCACCACTTCCTCATTTCTAATGATTCAACAATGGCCTTAACCATTGACCTTTGACTTCACTAACGTTTCCGACCAACAAGGATTCTCAAAAGAACTCACTTCTTCCAACACATCATAACCACCTCGATGCCCCACCGACTTCGCATGTTGAAGGCACAAGACTTACTTAATATAATCTGATCACTAAACCACCTTAAACTGCGGCTCGACGTCGATGACTTTTCTTCCAAAAATTCCAACGTTGCATATCAACATGCTGCTAAAAGAGGTATCTTAACGGCTTCGGATTTCACTCCGATAACACCACCCGTCGACTACCATATCACCAGATACCGACAGATGCACATGCTACCACAAAACGAAACATTCTTAACTTCAAAGGCTAAGGCTCCCGATAACCCCTGTCTTTCCCTAGTGGGAATGCCAATGTCATGAATGAACCAACAACGACTCGAACTCCACCCTTCACTCTCCACACCTTCCCTTCTCCTTAACCGCAACACTTCTTTACGACCTAGAGAGTTCATAGCCTTCACACATCACAATATACTAGTTGAAAACATTTGACATGTTTGAAAACCGACAAGTATTCCAAAACAATACAATCTCGAGTATACACAACACTACTCCGGCATAACTGAATAGCCATGTGAGACGATTTCATAGATCGTTCTCACTCGAATCCACGAAGAAATGGACCTCATCCGACCAAAATCGATGTTGGCGCCTTTAAAAATATATATTTTCAATAAAACTTTACTCAAGCAATTCATGACATTATAACAAAATTACTTATACCGAGTTCAAAATTTTGCACACCCTGCAATAAACTTACCCTTTTCCAAAACCAACACAAGTTTATACACGCTATCTCATTTTCAAAACAAATGTCTCATAAGGTGCACACACACCAAATATACATGGCATGAAAGACTCAAGCATCTTATTCGAAACCCCATGCATGATACTCCTTTTTCATTGAAGGCTATTCACTCTCATAAGGTCATCCGCTTACACTCACACCAATTTGTCACCGACCCTTACTTTCGTCCAACCAGTCAGATCCCTTGCAATTGCAACCACCTTCAGCACCAATATTTCCCAACATGCTTGCATGTCTAACTACTCTTTTACCATGGCGACTAAAGATTTGCAAATCAAACGTCTTCACCTTGACCAAAAAAAAAAATCTCACCAGCAATAGCTCGTCTCCATCCTATCCTTACTCCATAATATCAAACAATCCACCTATTAATCCTCACATTTGCCACAACCCTCTGCTCCAACGTTTCCCAACATCCTGGTATATCCAATTACCAATAACCACCGCAACTATTGATTCACAATTCCTGTGTCCGCACATTGGTCCAAATAAACGTACCAACAATAGCTCATTTCCATTCTGTCTTCATTCCATTTTATTAGTCAACACGAATATCGTCTCTCAGCCACCCTCGCCACCTTTCAACTTACTACAGATTCAAAAGACTCAATTCTGTTATTCGATTCTTGGGGTGAACTCTCCTGATTCCCATTAATCGACACAACAAACTACCAAACCGGCGGCTCCCTTGGAGTGAATAGCTCACCCCCAATCGTCATTCTTCCCTTTTTGGACCCAAGAAGTTCTTCCACAAGACGAAATTTCTACATCCCATATAATACTCATCCCAAATGGTATTATCCTTAAAACCATAAATGTGTTCACACAGCGCGCCAGACCAACGCTATCTTTTCAATGATAAAACTCGCGACCCAAAACTACACCCATCGATCATCCCCACAATAGTACTTGAGTATACCCATGAACCAGTAAATTCATAATGGCATTGGCCAGATGCAATTCTGAATTTACCTTACATGAGAGTCCTCACTATTGTGGTCCTGATTCTCGATAACCAAGGCCTCTCTTAAAGGCTTTCTAAATTCTCAGTTGTTTCCTCCTACTCCACAGTTTAATTTTAGGCCCATCCGGTTTCCTAAATCCCTTAAACTATGGCTCTGATACCAATTGTAACAACCCGAACAACCTGAAAATAACGTATAAGTGTCTCTTGTATAAAACAATGCCAAACGACCCTAAAACAAGAATTCCATCAAGGTTTGCGGAAACAACCTATTACACAACTGAGATTTAATACATAAATTAACTAATCTGACGTCTTGCAGCAATCTTCCCCTATGCCACTCTTCTCGCCTATCACTCCTCTTGCCCTTGCTAGAACTCTATGTTCTGCACTTTCCTAAAAAGGTTTTTAGTTTTGAAAAGAGCGAGGGTTAGACCAACGGTCTAGTGAGTCCCCTCTACAGAAAACAGTTTTATCTCAACAGACATTCAAAAGATTTATCAATAAATAAACCATTTTCATATTTAAAGAAACAGTTACACTTTCAATAAACTTCTCAGCTCACACTACCGTCACCCTAAGGGGACAACGTGTCTGTGACTCACACTGCCTTATTGGGACACACCCCTAATGACATAAACGGAACACACCCTCCGGTATGAGCACAGGCGGGCCACACCCCCCGATTGAGCATAAGACATTTATTACTATGTATGCATACATATCCACTTAAACAACAGTAACAAAAGCATCTTAAATATTTAAATAAATGTCGCATGAAATTAATCATCAACATCATTTCAAAACTTGCAGATAACGTTATAAACATAACTTCTTCATCATGAAAGACTTTAATTTAGAAAACTCACCTTTGGTCCTTGCTTAAATCCGCGCTAACGATCTCACGACCTACGATAACATTGATATACTGGTAAGACACCCCACGGGTAAAACAACAAACGAAGGATATCTCCTTCTCACTCTCTCTTGATCTTAAAGAGAGACCTTCTACAACCCGGGTTGCTCCCACCCCCGGTCCATCCCTACTCCTGGGACCTCGACTACACACCGGGCGCTCTACTCCCGGCCCGGTCGAAAATACACCTAGAGGCGATTAGGGTTCTAAACGAATCCCAGACTTCGAACCACAAACCCAAGTTCTATAAACCCATGGTTAACCTAACAAACTATACAGGATTTGGACTCCCCACAACAATAATCAACCCATTAACATAAACAATCTTCGGGATTGATTTTAAGGAGCAAAAGAGGGTTTTTCAATCATTTCACCCAACCCTACAATCCAAACATCAGACTCCACTCTTTTGAGAAGAGTCTTACTCATTCTACTACTTCAAACAGATAAAACGAGGTCTTAGAAACCTTACCTTGAAGAAGTTGAATATCAATCTCTTCCGATCACGTTCTCTCCTTCAATCTCCCAAAGAAATGTTCCCTACTCCTTTTCTCTAATCTGATTGCAGCCGCCAAAGAAAATGGGGAAGATCCCTAGAGTAAACCCTTTTATTCAAAACATACACTTAGCGCCTTGCATTTTGAGTCTTGAACAACTTTTCACCCAACTTTAAAATTATCAAATCGAACCCGGATTTTACACTAATGCTAATAACCATGGAACCTGATCTTCAGAAGCAACATGAAAACATGGGGGCGTTCGATATGATCGAACACCTAATATTGCTATGCCAAGAGCAAGCTAGACATGAGAGGTATGAAACATCGATCCAAGGAACTATTCCGTTGTAGGATGTCTGAAGGTAGTCCTGTTGGCACTCATATGCTTACAATGGTTGGGAATATTGAGCGTCTTGAAAGACTAGGTTTTTCTTTACGAAAGGTGTTGGCCATTGATATAATATTCCAATCGTTGCCAAATAGCTACAGTCAACTCGTGATGAACTACAACATGCATGACTTTGACAATTCCCTTCCATAATTGATCAATATGTAACGAACAACCGAGCAAGAGCTTGGCAGCATGCAAAGAACAAGTCCACCATTTTGATGGTTCGTAAGGACAAGAAAGAGAAAGGCAAAGGAAAGTCCATTGACAAACCCACTTCTAAATCTTTGAAGCCAAAATGAGGCATTAAGAAACCCAAAGTAACTGTACCTGAGGAGAGTGAGTGCTTTCATTCCAACAAACCTGGGCATTGGAAGAGGAACTGTCCTCTCTACCTTCAGGAAAAGAAGAAAGGAAGTGTAACTTCCACTTCGGGTATCTATATAATAGAAGCTAATCTTTCTACTTTTTATACATCATGGGTATTAGATACTGGATGTGGTTCTCATATTTCTAGAAACGTGCAGGAACTAAGAAGGACTAGAAGGTTGAGCAAAGGTGAAGTTGATCTGCGTGTTGGAAATGGGGCAAAGGTTGTTGCTATAGCTGTAGGATCTATTTTGTTAACTTTACCGACCGGATTAGTATTAGAACTTGTTGACTATTATTGCGTACCATCTATTTCTAGAAACTTGATTTCTGTATCTTGTTTGGACAGGAAAGGTTTTACCTTTAATATTAGGAACAAATGATGTTCATTCTCTTTTGGTAATATATATTATGGTGACGCAAGTTTGATTAATGGCCTTTATGTTCTTAATATGGATAATCTGATTTATAACATTGATAAAAGGGAGGTCAGCTCGAATAGTTCGAATTTAACCTATCTCTGGCATTGTCGTCTTGGCCATATAAACGAAACTCGCATTTCCAAACTCCATAAAGATGGATTATTGAACAAATTAGATTTTGAATCATATGGGACGTGTGAAGCTTGTTTAATTGGAAAGATGACAAAGGCTCCTTTTGTTGGACAAAGTGAGAGAGCAAGTGATGTATTGGGAATCATATATAGTGATGTATGTGGTCCGATGAACATACATGTTAGAAGTGGTTATAGATACTTCAATACATTTACTGACGATCTCAATAGGTTCGACTATGTATATTTAATGCAACATAAGTCCGAGTCCTTTCAAATGTTCAAAGAATTTTAAAATGAAGTACAAAACCAACTTAGAAAGAGTATTAAGATTCTTCTATCTGATCGAGGTGGTGAATACTTAGACCATGCTTTTCTTGATCATCTTATAAATTGTGGTATTGAATCACAACTCACTCCACTTGGAACACCACAATGGAATGGTGTCTCTGAAAGGAGGAATTGTACACTGTTGGACATGGTACGATCAATGATGACTCAAGCTAACCTTCGGACATCCTTTTGGGGATATGCTCTAGAGACAACGGCTTTCACACTAAACCGAGTTCCATCAAAATCTGTTGAAAAGACACCATATAAGATATGAACTGGGAAGAGTCCTAAATTATCTTTTATGAAGATTTGGGGTTGTGAGGTTTACGTATGTCGTCTAATAATAACTAAATTAGAACCAAAATCTGATAAATGCATAATTGTAGGATATCCCAAAGAAACTATGGGATACTACTTCTATCATCCTCACGACAATAAAGTGATTGGTGGGCGTACTAGTGTCTTCATGGAAAAGGAATTTATTTCCAAAGGTATCAGTGAGAAGAATGTAGAACTTGAAGTTGTTCAAGGTCAAAATATGTCAACACAGATGGAACCAACACAGACACCACAATTAATTATGGATCCACAAAGTGATGTGGAAAAGTAGTATATGATGTTATAACACAAAGTTCTCGTAGATCTAGTAGAAAATGGAATGAGCCTGAGAGATATGGAATTCTCGTCACTCATACCGGGGATGTGATGGTCATGGATGATGAGTCCACTAGTTACCAAGATGCTATGGCAAGAACTGACTTCGAGAAATGGCTAGATGCTATGAGAATAGAAATGGACTCCATGTATGAAAACCAAGTTTGGAACTTAATTGACCCACCCAACGAGGTACGACCTATAGGGTGCAAATGGGTTTTCAAGAACAAGACCAACATGGATGGTAATGTGATTACCTATAAAGCACGATTGGTTGCAAAAGGTTTCAAACAAATTCAAGGTGTTGATTATGATGAAGTTGCCTATGTGTTAGGCATTCAGATCTATAGAGATAGATCGCGGAAATTACTTGGCTTAAGTCAGAGTACATATATAGACAAAGTGTTGAAATGGTTCAACATGTCTGATAGAAAGAAAGGGTTCTTACCTATGTCTTATTGCATATCACTTTCTAAGACGTAGTGACCTACTACATCTCAAGAGAGTGAACGAATGAGTAAGATTCCATATGCTTGGGCAATTGGATTTATCATGTATGCCATGATATGTACTCGACCTGATGTATCGTATGCTTTAAGCATGACGAGTAGATACCAATCCAATCCAATCCACGTGATGGTCACTAGATTGCCGTCAAGAAAATCCTAAAATACTTAAGAAGAACAAAGGATTCATTCTTGGTATATGGCGGTGAAGAAAATTTAAGTGTAAAGGGTTACACTGATGCAAGTTTCCAAATGGATAAAGATGATTTTCGATCGTAGTTGGGTTTTGTGTTTTGCCTTAATGGTGGTGCTGTGAGCTGGAATAGTTCAAAACAAGCAACAATAGCTGATTCTACAACGGAAGCTAAGTACATCGCAGCATCAGATGCAACCAAGGAAGTCGTTTGGATCAAGAAATTTATTTCTCAACTTGGAGTAGTTCCTAGTAGTGATTGTCCTATAGAGTTGTTATGCGACAACAATGGATCTATAGCACAGGCCAAGGAACCTAGATCTCACCAAAGATCCAAACATATTCTAAGAAGATATCATCCCATTAGAGAGATTATTGAAAGAGGCGATGTTAGTATAAGCAGAGTCTCAACTGACAGCAATGTTGCTGATCCACTAACCAAGTCGTTAACACAGCAAAATCATGATGGCCACTATAGATCCATTAGTATACGATGCATGGATGATTGACTTTAGTGAAAGTGGGAGATTGTTAGTGAATTCCAAAAAAATAATCATACGATGATTGTAATTTTGAGTTTTGTTTCATGAAATAAAAAAATAAATAAAAGGCATTGCCCATTTTATTATGTCTATGTTATATTCTGTGTTTTAATTATTCATAATAAATAACCTTAGAATAATGTATTCTAAATGTCCATAGTTAAATATTATTTTGGCTTTTAAGGTTCAAGTAATGTGATAATGACTAGCATATATAGGGATTGATATAGAGATATTGAATCTACATATGGGTACAAAATGGAGATTTTGTGCATCGGACGTGACTCGCTATGAGAACACTTCATTGGATATCATGTGAGTGTCATAAGTGTTTCTCATGTGGTCAATGTACATGTAATTCTTTGACTTGAGAAATATGGAGTTTGTTAAGTGGGAGTAATATATTTTGACATTTGTTCTAATCATTCCATAACTGGGTGACAGAATAACTGTTGGGTATGTTATAAATCATATGGTAGAACTAGCATGTATCGAGATAGGATTTTTCCCTCCTTTATGACGGGAGTGATGTCTCTAGGACCCTTGATAAATATATACTAAGGAAATAAATGCATGCTCGGATAATTGATATGAGATATCATGACCTGTTTTATTAGTATATTAGGGAATCAAGAAACTTGAGATTGGACATAACGAGAATGACACATTCAATGTCTCGTGTTCAATCTGCACATCCAGGACAGAAGAATTAAATATGTAAATTAAAATTGACTACAAATCGATAATTTGTTGTATCACCAATTCTCGTCATTTGGGTGACGATGATGTATTGATAGATACCGATCATCGTTTATAACTATAAATATGATATTTATATTTATTACCAACATGTCAAGAGTCACATGCATTGAACATATTCGAATAAGGAGTTAGTTTTAATAATTAAAACGTTTAATTATTATATCTGATTTGTATTGATTTAATCATATTAAATAAAATCAGATATTAGTTATGTTAGACATAAATAAAGATAACTAGGTATGATCTTAAAAGATGAGTGATGGTGCATGGATACTACTACACTCAAGTAAGGTGTAGGGATGGTGGTGCTTTCATGCCATGCCTCTCATGTCCATATAAAATGTATGACCTTTTATGCAAGATTGTGTCTTGCAGTTCTCTCTCAAAATCACCTACAACCATTGCTCCTGTTTTCTTTCTAAGTTTTGAAACCGTGTGGATACCGTGGAGGCATCAACCTTCGTTTGTTGTTGTGATTCAAAGTCTCGTTAACTGTGAGGTATAATTTTGAAACACCCAATTTATTCGGGTTGGTATGGGTCCTTGGAGGGTTACGGTTTTATTTTCCACTGTGCTTGAGATACCGTAACCCAACAGTCTCCATATGCCGCATGAAAAAAATCCTATAATCTGTGAGAATAGATTTTGTGTGCCATTTCATCTTCAACCGATTTGGTTCACAACTACTTAAACTGTTATATTTGGAATGACCAGCAGGTTGCAGCAGGTTGCAGCAGGTTGCAGCAGGTTGCAGCAGGTTGCAGGTATTTCTGAAGTAATACATATTGCAACAAACAAACAACTACCAATTAGTTAATTTATTAAAGGGAAATTAAATCAGAACCAAATTGTATAATAAACGAATAACACATTATATGACTAACCAGAGCATTTGGAGAATACCCATATTTGTCTTGAAGGTTGTCAATAATAACAAAGGCTTCCTTTTTCAAGTTGAAACACAAGGTAATAGTGTGCATCAGCAATGATTGGGAAGAAAACCTGATGCAGTTGAAACAATTGTTATTCAACACCACAAGTCATCACACCTAAGACTGATATATATATATATATATCAACAACTACAACTCACAATGTCAATTGTTTTCATATGAATGGCCTCTGTGTTATTTTTCATGGCATGCTTCACGTTTCTTTCGAAATCGGTGAATCTATCCGTAAAGTTTCTACTTTCGTCAACCATTCTTGGTATCTAAAAATAACCAATATAAAAATTTAATATCAACTTTAATAAAAAGGTAGATGATTAAAAATATACAACTAACCATAATCACATAATTAAAAAACAGTCATGAAGGAGACTCAGATGCCCTGTAACATTCGTCATGATTTAACAATGTTGCCCAAGTATCTATGACATTTGAAATAGCACACGCACCAGGAACCAAGCTCTCCATATATGTCCGAAGTGTCATTTCTTCATTGGCAGTTTCAAATATCGGTTGACTATAAAACAGATACCGGAAACATTAAAACTACAAATTAGTAAACAACATTAAATGAATTTGTTTACTATAACACCAAACAATTCCAGCATAATGGCCCAAAAAAGTCATATCATATGTGGAATGTATTTATACATTAATGAAATACAGGGCTGTAATTATTCATAAATGAATGACAATAATTAATGAGGCTTCACATGTGATTATTGACATAATGGATTGAGTATTGAGTATATAACAATTTCAATTGTAGATCCCAGTATAGTGCAATCACAAACAATAATATCAATGAAGAACAATGAATATGCCACAACCTCTAGTCATATGATTAATATTCAATAAAGGTTTAGGTTTACAGATAGAATATCTGATAAGTAAAGTAAACCTATTGACTAGAGAATTATGAATGAGATCTTAAACTTCTAAACTGAATAAAGAAACTAGAAAAGCCTTTATATATTAGGCGTACAAAGCTAATGGGCCTAAAGGGCTTTGGGCCCAACTAACAAATAAACTATCAATTAAATACAAATCAACCCCTTATAAATGCTTTATACAACTTTCAACACACAGGACTTTCAGTCCTAACAATCTCCCCCTAATGTTGAATAAGGCATTTATCTTCTTAAAAACTTTAGGCCTTGATCTTCTTTCCCTCTTGAATCTTTGAAGAACTTTGGTGTTGCTTGTCTTCATGTCTTTCCACGCTCCCCCTTAAATAAAGCTCTTGTCTTCATAAATAAAGCTCGATTGAATACACTATCAAGCAACTTTCAACTGTAGAAACTCAACACATCATATTAGCATACAAGAAAGATAATGTGCGAGTTACGTGACATTCCACAGTGCAACTTCAGTTTAAAACAAAGAATCTATCTTTGAACCACGAGTTGAATAAACTTTCAGCTTAAGAACTTGTTTCAATCAGCGCGTAGGAGGGACAAACTTGTAGCAGACACCACATGATACGGGATAGAAGAACCAATAAATTCTTTTCTGCTTAGCTGCAATCTTTTAATCTAAAGGCTTTTTAACCTCAGAATTAAAACTTGACTTTGAAATTGAACTTTGTAAATCACTGCCCCTTTTTTATGATTGTGAACATCATGATCATCAAAACTCTTCAATTTCAACACATTCTTTGAACTCCTCCTTTGTGATAATTTGACATTCTCTGCCCTTTGATATGAGTATCCGTCATTTCATGAAATGTATATATCCGAATCTTTTCAAATTCAGATATAATAGGAATTGTAAACCTGAATCAACAAATGATACAATTAGTATGCCTGTTAGTAGCACGGAGCCACTTTGTACAACGGATGTACTTTGGAAAGGAGCTTTTGTGATATTCACTGCCCAGGGCTTCCATTCAATCATCGAAAAACCACAAAGGAATTTTCTATGAATGTTATGACAAGAAAACTCATTCCTTGTGTGTACGTGCAAGTGTAGAATGATTGAAGCTACTTAGCTTTCTCAGGCTCAAAAATGTGTAAACTGTTGAGACAGCAACATATATTACACGGACTCAATGTGCATGAAAGAGGTGCGAAGGTGGGGCAACTTTCTTTCTTTTTCAATATCTAAATCTTCCGAGTGAAGACTAGATAGCAGATATGCTGCGTCCCCAAAGAAAATGAAACATTTATTTGTTAAGAAAGAAACGAGTGGTTGGTGGGGTAAACACAAGACTTGGCATGGGCTCACTGCTTGTTTCAATGATGGTCACCAAAGAATGTGAACCAATCAGTAGATGTGGTTGCCCGGCTCAGGAAGTTTTTGGTGCAGAGTTTTCATATTCTTTTAACTCTGTTCTCACACCCTCTTTCTTTTTTGTCATTAAAGCTCACTTCTAACCAAACTCTCATTTACATTTTACCGCTCAGCACAATGAGAAAAACTCAACCGGATGAGTTATCTCCCCCACTCTTTGATTTAAAACCCCTCACCCCTCAATCACTCAAGGATAACTTCCGGGGTAGGAAACACTAGTTAACGTGAATCCATGGAAGTTCTGTTTAAGTTCTCACACAAATCCCATGTAAGTCCTAAAAAGAATAGTTGCTCAACAGTTTAACTTGTACAATTAAGCAAAAAATGTATGATAACATTGTCAAAATGTATGCTCATGAGATTTGAGCAATTGAACTTTGAAGATTTCTCAAAACAAAGATATTGAATGAATGAAATGAAATCAAGAGAATTGTTTTGAGAATCTGACAATGTATCAATCAGATCAAATAAAATGGTTAGGGTATCAAAGAACTGGATATTTTGTTTATATGAACAAATATAAACAATTTAGCAATGAAAGCACAAATTTGGAAATGATGATTGATGTTCAAAAATATTTGAAAGCAAACGGGAGTATTACCATCGAAAAATTGATTCATTATGAGACATGGTAATAACAATTTCAAATGAAGTACTGAACCGGTGTGTATGAATACTTGACAGTATATTGAAAAGATAATACACAAGTATTTATCTTTGGAAACACATGGTCAGTTAAACATTAGTCCTCAAAAATTGAAAAACATATAAAGTCACACTTCTAAATTCATAAAATCTTTTGAGAACCAGAAGTGGTTTGAACATTTCAGAAAACGTTTTTCATGTTCGAAAGTTGTTCTTCTTTCAAACAATCAGAGATCTAGATCAGAAGATATTTACCTTTAAGCTCCCCCTCAAATCATGATAAAATGATTTAGGTCAGATAAGCATTTAAGAACGAGTCCTGAACTGAAGTGTTCAGAAGTCAAACTCCGTTGAAGTACGAGTTCTAAGCTGATTTACTTAGAAGCCTTAGTTCTTCTACTCCCCCTTGACAGTAGGTGCCTGCAACACATAATCAATTTTAGGCTTTGGTACCCACTGGTATTTGGGTCCATGAATGTTAGTTGAAGTTCGAATAGGAGTAACGGAATAAGAACCATACCAGAAATGATCACTGGATTTGTGAATGTTTATAGTAATCATTGTATTTATAGGTATTGGTCTTATACAGTGTTTAGAATGCTTATCAGTGTTGTATTTGACCAAGGGTATTTAAGTCCCTTTGGTCTTTGTCTTTGTAAGAATCACACACATATTAATCTGATATTCTGTTTTGTGCTCCATTGTTTTCTCTCTCTACTTTCTCTCTCTAAAGAATCAGTGATCTTGGACTCTCAATTGGTATCAGAGCATACTGAATCTTGAGAGGATTGAGAGATTAGTGATTTAGTTTCTGGATTTGTGAATTGAAGTAGAAAACTCGATCAATTTTCTTGATTTTTCAAGAAAATCTCGTTTTTTGCTTCTTCATCAAATTTGGACAGGTTTTTGAACATTTTGTGTTGAAATTGGACTTAATTGATTCGTTTTTGCTAATCGATCATTGTTGCTTCTTGTATTTTTGCATAAAAATCTTGTTTAGAATGTTAATTTGGAGTCTTAGTGATTTTCTGGAAAAACGTCGTTCTCGTTCTGTTCTTTGTCGAATTTTTAGATTTTGTTGATTTTAATCGAAATTGTTTGATAAAATTTGTTAGAAAGAAGTTTTCGAAGTTCAGTGTATGCTTTTCTTGGTTAATTTTCAAAGTTGTAGTTGATCTTGCATGAATTGGTTGAGTTTATGAAGTTTGCGCTTCATTCATGTTAGTTTGCGTTTCATTCATATGAGTTTGCGTGTGATTCATATGCTTTGCGTGTCTAACACGTGTTTTAGTGAATTTTTTAGGTTTGCGGTTCACATTGGAAACGCAAAGTTTCAAGTTTCAAGTTTGCGTTTCACTCTGTAAACGCAAAGAGATTTTGCGTTTCTCTCTTCAAGCGAAAAGTCTTAGTGCATCACCCGCAAAGTCTCAACCCGAATCCATCTATAACAGAATCGATTGCTTCAAACATAACCCAATGATGATGTGGACACAACTTGAGAAGATTATGCTTGGTACTGCTATGTCTACTCAATTACGACAGACCAGGTACATGAACAACTTTGAAAAGTTCAAGGCCAAGGATGGGGAAAGTTTGAAAAATGTTTTTGATCGATTCTGGGCTGTTATCAATGATCTCTACAAGATTAAAGTTAAAAAGACTGAATTGGAGGATAATTTGAAGTTTCTAAACGCTTTACAACCTGAGTGGAACAAGTCATGCCACAGAATGAGAAACGATGTCAGAATCTCAACCATGCCAATTCAGGAGTTATACGAAATCTTGATGACAGATGAATCTATGGTTATGGAGAAGAAGGCAAAAATGGATAAGAAGAACAAGCCTCTGTCAGTAGATCCCATTGCTCTTATAGCTAGCCAACTGGCTGAGCAAGCTTTGACTGAATCAACTTATGAAGGATCAACGGATGATGATGGCGAAGCTCTTGAAAAGGCCATGATACTTTTGACTCAGCACTATCAGAAGAGATTCAAGCACAGAACTAGTTCAAACAACTTACGGTTTACTTCTGGTTCTAAAAAGATAGAACCTGGTGCTTCTTCAAAGACATACACTCCAAAGTATGAACCAGCTAAGGTGGTTGAACAGAAGAAGGATGAGAAAAAGGTGGTTAACTGTTTTAACTGTGGGAAGCCTGGACATATGGTTAAGGACTGTAGAGTCAAAGTGGTAAAGGATGCTGATTTTTACCGAAAGAAGTTGGCTCTTGCTGAAAAGAAGGAAAGTGGAACCATCCTGTTGGCCGAAGAAGAATACTGGTTGGATCATTCAGACAACGAGGATGAAAATGAGGAAACTGCGGCTATGTGCTTTATAGGTGATGACAAATCTGATGATGAGGAAGAGGATACCTCATCTGATGGTTCTGAGGTAATATCTGAGTATTACTATAATTTCTTCTTATCTCAAATGAATGTTTTTATCACTGCTTTGCATGATTTGCGCTCAAAGTTTGTTTCTGAAAAGTTTAAAAATCAAGAAAAGTCTGATTTAATCGAAAAACTGCAAATTTCTTTAAATGATGAAAAGTCAATTTTAATTAACACAAAAGAGAAATTTAATAAGCAGTTGGTCGAGTTAGAAAATTCAAATCAGACTTATCATTATTCTCTGAATGAACTGACTTCTTCAAATAAAATTCTTTCTGACAAGATAATTGTTTTAGAAAGGAAATTGTATAAAAGAGAACAGTCTGAGCAAACCATTTACATGAATAAACCAAGGAGTGAAGAAGCTATAAAAGAAAAGTGGGGACTTGGTTTTGAAAACCCGCATTTTTTAAATCATGCTAAAAATGAAGTTCCTACTTTATATGAATATGATTACTTTACTCTTGCAAGATATGCTCCTCAGTTTAAATTCTTTTGGACAACTGAGAAACAAATTTTGGAAGAAGAAAATGTGAAAAGAATGAAAAACAAGAGGATGGAAATGCCATTTGTTTATACATCTAAAAATGCAAAATATTTTCCTGATCAATCTAAGAAATCCAGAAAATTTAAAAATCTTTTAAATATCAAATCTTCCAATAAATCTTCATTATCAACAGATTTTGTGGATATTTTTGCTAAAACTGATAAGGAAAATGTATCTCCGGTATCTTATGATACTAAGAAATACATTCCCCCATTAGTGTTAGAAGGTAAGATTGTTGATCTTGAAGATAGATTGGAAGAACAAAATCTTCAAACTTGTTTAGAAAACGATTTATTTCTTTTTATAATGAAAACAAGTTTTGAAGATAAAATTTCTTCTGGATTGTCAAAAGATTCTAAGGAAAATTCTAAAGTTTTGAAAAACAATGGTCATTTGCGTTCCACATTGGAAACGCAAACTGAAAGTTTGCGCATGCAGTTGGACGCGCAAAGCTCAGTTTGCGCCTCCAATGGGAAGCGCAAACCTCCTCCAGACTTGTGCAATTTTGAAAATCTTCACTCCGAGGATAGTTCTTCAATGTCAAATGCTAAGACTGATTTCTTTGATAAAGTTTCTTCTTCTGATTCAATTAATGATAATTCTTTACTGCTAAATGCTCAATTTTATAAAAAGAAGCGTAAAAGAAGAAGATCAAAGAAGTCAAAGAAACATGATACTGTCTTATCTGAAAATTCTAATATTTCTAATTTTTCTTCTTCAGATCGGACTGTGAGGAAGTCATCAAGGCAGATTTGGAGGATGAAATAGCCAATTTTAGAATCTGAACTGTTAGGAGTTAACTGTGTAGACAATCTTTGTGATTCGGATACATTTGCTACATGTAATAAAAACCCAAAATATTCTTTTCAGCAAATGTTTGATATATCAAAGAATATCTCATATGCTTCTTCTAGTTCTGATTCTGACAATTGTGTTTTATCTTCTATTGATAATTGCTTTCATTCTTGCATAAAAAATAAATCTATGAAAAATAAAAAGCATAAATCTAACAAGGGACCCATAAGCATATGGGTACCTAAAAAGGTGTAGTTTCTATGTGTGCATCTTAGTCAATTATGGTATCTGGACTCGGGATGATCAAAACATATGGCTGGCAACAAATCACTTCTGTCTAATTTTAAAGATAAATGTTGCGGTCGTGTGAAATTTGGCAACTGTGAGACAGCTCCGATTCTTGGTTATGGTGATCTAATTCAGGGTAACATAACTGTAAAAAGAGTAAGCTACGTCGAGGGTCTAAGTCACAACCTTTTTAGCATAGGACAGTTCTGCGATAAGGACCTTGAAGTCAGCTTCAAATCCAAAAGAGTTGCAGTGAAGAATGATAATGGCAAGGATCTTCTGGTAGGAAAAAGGGCAATCACTTTCAATACATCAGTTTAAACTTTGCGCTTCATACTTTCTCTCTCTAAAGAATCAGTAATCTTGGACTCTCAATTGGTATCAGAGCCAACCGAATCTTGAGAAGATTGAGAGATTGTTTTTCTATATCTGAATTTGTGATTGAAATCGAAAATTTGATCGATTTTCTTGAACTTTTCAAGAAAATCTCGTTTTCTTGATTTCTCATCAAATTTGGAAGTGTTTCTGGTCGAATTGTATTGATTTTGGTTTCATTAGATGCGTTTTTGATAATCGATCATTCTTGTTTCATATATTTTTACATAAAAAACATGATTTGATCATTGATTTTGTGTTTTTTGTGATTTTCTGGAAACTAGGAGTTCACGTACTGTTCCATTCAAGTTTTTGAGTTTCAGTGTGATTTAATCGAAATTGTTAGTTGAATTGTGTAAGAAAGTTGTTTTCATTCATCATTGTGTGTATTTCTTGTTGAAATTTCTTTGTTAGATTCGATCTTACGCATTTTATTTGTTTTTCTGAAGTTTGCGTTTCATTCATATATGTTTGCGTGTGATTCATATAATCTTGCGCCTCATTCATATATTCATAATGCTTTGCGCCTCATTCATGCATTCATATATCTTGTGGTCTAACTCTTGTATTAGTGAATTTTCAGGTTTGCGATTCACGTTGGAAACGCAAAGCTTAAAGTTCTCGGCTCTAGTTTAACACGCAAAGTCACAGTTTGCGTTTCTCAAAGCAAACGCAAAGTTCACTTTGCGTTTCTCTCTTCAAGTCCTCGTGCATCAAGTTTTCGCTTCTCTTGCAACGCAAAGTCTCAACACGCAAAGTTCACTTTGCGTTTCTCAAAGCAAACGCAAAGTTCACTTTGCGTCTCTCTAAGCAAACGCAAACCTATAGTTTGTGGTTCAGTTCAATTCGCGGTTCAGTTCAGTTTGCGGTTCTCTCTTCAAACGCAAACCTTCAATTTGCGCGTCTCCCAGACTTAGTTAAAAAAATAAAAAATAAAAAAAAAGAGTATGGGAAAAAAAAAAATTGTTACCTATGGATTCTTCAAAGTTTGCTTTTCAAGCTAAGTTCTACACGAGTGACCTCATGATGTCACTGGGCACAGAAACTCGTCCTCCGATCCTAGTTGACGAAAACGAATTTACTCAATGGCAAGATAGGTTCCTGAACTTCATCGAGCATCAAGCCAATGGAGAAAACATGATGAAGTCTTTATCTGAAGGACCTTTCATAAAGCCTAATAAAGAAACTCCTCCAACACCTGAAGAGGCTTCTCGAATGAAAGTTGATCGAGAGCTGAAAGCTAATCTGCTGCTTGCTTTACCAAACTCTGTCTACAACCGGGTTGATCATTGCAAGGATTATCCAAATCTATTGTGGGCACAATTGGAAAAGATCATGCTTGGATCTTCTGTCGCAACTCAGCTCCGACATACTCGGTTCATGAACAACTTTGAGGAGTTTAAAGCCAAAGACAGTGAGTCTATAAAGAGTGTTTTCGACAGATTCTGTGCAGTGCTGAATGATCTACGAAAGATAAATGTGGTCAAAACATAGCTTGAGACGAATCTGAAATTCCTTAATTCTCTTCAGCCTGAATGGAACAAAACCTGTCATAGACCGAGGAACGATGTTCGAATTTCCACAATGCAGATCCAGGAATTATATGAGATTCTAATGACTGATGAGAACTTTGTACTTGAGAAAAAGGCCAAACTGGATGAGAAAAATAAGAAGTCAGTAGACCCGGTTGCACTAATCACAAAGCAATTGTCTCAACAAGCGTTGTCTGATAACGCTTACAACGGGTCAACTGATGAGGATGGTGAGGCACTGCATATAGCTATGATCCTTATCTCTCAGCATTACCAGAAAAAGTTCCAGCCTCATTCGAGCTCCAACACTTCTCGCTTCACTTCAGGTTCTAAAGTCAAAGTGCCCGAGCCAAAGACTACAACCTGTTACAACTGTGGAAAGCATGGGCACATTTCAAAGGAGTGTCGAGCAAAGAAGGTTAAGGACTCAGCTTACTACAGAAAGAAACTGGAACTGACTGAAAAGAGAGAGAACGGAGCTGCTTTGCTGGCAGAAGAAGAGTTCTGGCTGGATCACTCTGACGACGAAGCTGCAAACGTCGAGATCGCTCAGATGTGCTTGATCGGAGATGATCAGTCAGATGATTCTGATACTGATGCTGATGAGGTATACTCTGAATTTGATTTTAATTTCATTTCTTCTCAGATGAATATTATAATTACTGCTTTATCTGATCTACGTTCAAAACTCTTATCTGAAAAGAATTTAAATTCCGAAAAGTCAGATTTGATTGACAAATTGAAAATTTCTTTGAAAGATGAAAAATCTATTTTAGAAAATACTAAAGACATCTTTCAAAAGAAATTGGATGATTTGGAAAATTCAAATAAGACTTATCTTGAATCTTTGACGGCTATGACTGATTTAAAAGATGAATTTTCAGATAAAATAAATAAGTTAGAAGAAAAACTTTATCGAAGAGACCAATCTGAACAAACAATTTATATGAACAAACCAAGGAGTGAAGAAGCTTTAAAACAAAGGTGGAGACTTGGTTTTGACAATCCACATTGTTTAAACAAAGTGATAAACGAAGTTCCTACTTTATATAAATACGATTATCTGACACTTGCTCATTATGCTCCTCAGTTCAAATTTCATTGGACTAGTGAAAAGGAAGTGTTAGATCTTGAAAATGAGAAAAGGATAAATAACAATAAAAATGAAATTCCTTTTGTTTATACAAGTGAAAATGCAAAATATTTTCCTGAAAAATCAAGAAGAGGAAGAAGAGTTTTAAATGATATATCTCCTATCAAATATTCAGTGTCTGATGATTTTGTTCCTTCTTATGCTCCTGATTCTGATAAGGAAAATATTTCTCCAATCATTTATGATTCAAAGAAATATACTCCTCCGTTAGTTTTAGAAGGCAAAATCATCGATCTTGAAGATCAGATAGAAGATCAAAGTATTTTGAAGAAAATTGAATATGATATTATTCTTTCTTTCATGACTACTAGTTTTGAAGAAAATTTATTTTCTCAAAAATCAGATTCTATTTCTAGCATATCTTCTGATTCTAAGGAAAATAAAAAGAAAGTTTCAAATTTTAAAATCATTACTCAAAATTATTCAGACTCTGAGGCAAATTCAGATTTATTAGTTGATCACATTGGTTGCTTGGATAAATTTATTTCTTCTGATTTAAATATTAAGTCTAAAATTCTTGATAATTCTTTTACGCTCAATGATCAATATTATAAACCTAATCGTAAAAGAAGACGGTCAAAGAAGTCAAAGAAACGAGATACAGTTCTTACTGACAGTTCTAATTCTTCCGATTCAATTCTTACAGATAGGGCTTTGAGCGCTCGATCAAAGAAGCAGATCTGGAGAGCGAGGCGGACATCTGATGAACATATTGTTGATGGGGATAAATGTGTAGACAAACTTTATAACGGTGATTCATTTGCTAAATGTAATAAAATTTCAAAATACTCTATAAAGCAAATGATTCGAATTTCAAAACATGTCTCATGTTCTTCCTCAGATTCTAGTTCAGATGATTATGCTTTCTCTTCTGATAATTGTGCTTATTATTCTGATGATATTTCTCATGCTTCTCGTTTCAAATCTGCTCATTATTTCCCCATACGAACTGCAACTAACTTTCACGGGCCCAAATACAAATGGGTACCCAAATCTTTATCTGATTCTAAGTTGCAGGCATCTCATGTTAAGGGGGAGTAAGAGAAAGTATGCTTTTTGAACACAGCAGTTCAAAACCCGGACTTCAATGTGAAGACTTTGGCTTCTGAGTAATTCAGCTCAGGACCCGTACTTCATAGACTACGACTTCTAAACAAATCAGTTTAGAACTCGTTCTTCAAAGCTTTTAAGCTTCTGACTATATGAGATACTGTGAGTACATCAATTTTAATTCTGCTGCATTTTATCTCTGATTATGATGTGTTCCAGTTTTTCTCATTTTTTTTCAAGAATCTGAGCTTGTTCAACTTTTTCTTAATTTTGTATAACCCAATTTTTTTTTAATTTGAGACACAAATTTTTTTTTAATGTGAAAGATGAAATAACTGAATTTCATTTTGTTCCAACTAAATATCAATTTGCCGAATTCTTTACATTTTCTCTTTAAGGAAAATTTTTAACATCGACATATTGAGTTTAAAAGTTTAAATCTTTACAAATTTTATTCTATAAAGTAAAGTTTTACATTTTTTCTTTCTTTTGAATAAAATATGTGTGTCTAGGATAAATATTTCAAGTTCTTTTGTTTATATTAAAGTTTTTATATGATCAAATTTCAAGTCTTATAAAAGTCGAAAAGTCAACAACATGTTTGAAACTTTTATTACTGCTTTAAAGTTGTGTGATTCGGAATATTTATAGTTTACAATGCTTAGAAAACCTAAAAAGTCGGAATTTTGGATTGTAATGAAAATATGGGCTAAGCACTTAGACGTAAAACCTTGTGTTTGAGATGATTATTAAATTTTTATAAATCAGAAATCTCTAAGTTTAAAAGTTTGTACCTGTGACCTTTCTGGTTTGGGAAAGTAAGTTATGTGGGATGCTTGCCATCTGGTCCCCTAAGGTCAATTGATCTGGGAGTGATCGCACCCAAATCCTTCAATAGAACCAGATCGAAAGTCATGTTTTACTTGTATGAATGGGTTTAGTAGATGTCGATGTAGCCTTTCTGATCTGGGAAAGTAAGTTCCAAGGGGTGCTTGACACCTAGTCCCCTAAGGCCAACTGGTCTAGGAGCGGCTGACCCAAATCCTGCAATAGGGTCAGATAGAAAGTTACGTTTACGGCATGTTCTTTACTTAATAAACTTTTTGATCAAAAGATGCCAAAGTGCACGCGCTTAAAAGATGTCAAAGAGCACACTCATGTCAAGATGCCAATGTGCACAATGCTAAAAGATGCCAATGAACACACATCTCATGATACTTGGTGATATGTTTGAGTTGCGATAAATCTGTAAATTTATGAATATCTTAATTCTTGATGACTTAGTGTGAGTACATGCAAAGTTCTCTATAATAATTTTAGAATTGCATTTTCTTGAAGATAATCGAAGATTCGCATGTGAGCACACTGAATAGATTGATGGAAGTTTTTGAAACTGAACATGTTTTAACTTGATATGCAATGAAACTTGTTCTTGTATCCAACAACATATGTTTGATTTCAAATGATTGATAAATCTGTGATATTTTACTAAGTAGAATTTTATTTGTTTAGTGTTTAAAATTTTATATGTTTAGTTGTTTCAAAATTTACATTCAGTATATTTTTCTTTCTACATTAATATTTGATCATTGTGTTCTCATAAATATATTTTAATGGGTTTATGCATTATTCAAGGGGGAGTGAACAAAGAGAATATTTTTCAAAGATTATATCTGTTTTTGAGGGGGAGTATCTGATTTTCCTTTATGAATGCTAACTCGAATTGTCATATCCAGTGCATTTGTGTATGGGGAGTCAAAGGGTTTCAAAAGATAAACTTTGTCTAAGTTAGTTTTGCGCTTCCAACATGACACGCAAACTTTGCTTTGCGTACCCTTCATGAAACGCAAACCTTGGTTTGCGCATCCTTCATGAAACACAAACTTTGGTTTGCGCATCCAACATGAAGCGCAAACCTTCCTGTTTTCTCTGTTTCTTTGTTTTTGCAGATCTTACGTTGTCTCGTCTCCAACATTTGCATGACCAAGTTGATCAAGATCATCATGGTCATGAGGGGGAGAAGTCAAGGAGAAGTTAAAGAGACAAAGAGCTCAAAAGTTTATCTGCTGATCAAGATTCGCTCAAAGATTCTATTCTCTCAGCTATATCAATTCTTTTGCTGTTTATGCTCCGAACATCACAGATCATTCAAGATCATTCAAAAGAGGTGTATCGTATAGAGCTCAAGCAGCAAAAAAAAATTTATTCTGAAAGATGCTGAGAAGAATTTTTTCCTTTAAAAGTCAGAAAGCTTCTCGAAGTCGCTTTGTTGGTCCATACTGTTATAGAAGATAATTTTTGAAGACCAAAGCGCCAATGATTACTAAGGGGGAGATTGTTAGGTCTGATTTTATAGTAATCATTGTATTTATAGGTATTGGTCTTATACAGTGTTTAGAATGCTTATCAGTGTTGTATTTGACCAAGGGTATTTAAGTCCCTTTGGTCTTTGTCTTTGTAAGAATCACACACACATTAATCTGATATTCTGTTTTGCGCTCCATTGTTTTCTCTGTCTACTTTCTCTCTCTAAAGAATCAGTGATCTTGGACTCTCAGTGAATATGATCATGTGTGCGACAATAAGAACAATAATTTTTCTTACCTGATAACCTGATTAATTGATCTCTCGTATAGATATGATCAGGTTTACCTTTACGCGTATTGTTCTTTTTGGCATTAAACGCATGTACACATGACTTTTTACCTTTCAGTTCAGTTTTTCTTCTCATCTTTCTTTTCATCATCAAACGATTTCACTTTCTAAACCAGTTCTTCTTCCTTGTATTTCCTTCTTCTTTGATGTGTACCTGAACCATCTATATTTATATCATAGAAAAGGTTAGTACTACGAATCTGATTAAATGATTTAACTGACCTTTTTGAAGAAACAGTTTTCTGATTTGAACTTGATGCTGTCTTTTCAAGCTCTTTAATCTTTGAAGCAAATATGTCTCTCTTTTTGACAAGAAGGTCAATCTTCGTCTCGCATTCAGACTTCATTTTCTTCTCTTTCAGCACACTTTCTGATAATTCAGATAGCTTTTCAGTAAGCTTTTTGATCTCGGCCTCAAACATGCTTCTTTCTTCTTCAAATCCCTTCTCAGCATCCTTTCTTTGGTCGTATATTTCCTTGAAGAATCCAATGTTCTTCTTTTCAATTTCCTTCTTCTCCTTGACAATCTTTTCTCTTTCCAAGATTATTACTTTCTCAAAATCAGAAACTTTCTGAGAAAGCTTGATACATTTTAGCTCAACTGCTTTCTTTTATTCACAACTATTTCTGGAAAAATCTGAGAACTTCCTTGCAAATGATTTCTCTTTAGTCTCAAAATCGGATTTGTCTTTTGCAATCTTTTGCTCCAAATCAGAGATCTTTCTTTTCAGCTCAGAGTTCTCAGATTCCAATTCTCTTTCTTTTAAAATCACATTTGGCCCTAACATCAACCATTCAGTACAATCCCACAACTATTTTCCTGTCATTTTTTTAGTATTTATTTGACCAGAAATTTCACTAAAAGTGTCATGAAAAAGGTCACAAAAAATACTCTTAGTCATAAAATATCGAGCTATATTATTTGCCCTCTGTCTTTTCTCCTGTTTCTCAGAAGAAGCTTCTGTTGGAATTTGGGATTGCATCTCTCCTTCAGTCAATGATAATCTGATATAATAACCAACCTCATGTTCATCCACAAAATTCAAAAAATTAACTTTCCACTCTTCATATTTTCCTTTGAACAGCAGCCTTGGTGGGTTCATCCTTTTTGATCGTATCGAATATAATTAATTCGATCCGGCTTTGAAAAGCTTGATATCCAGGGACTGAACTTGACAAGAGATGAAACTTGAACGGGTTTAAACTTTAATCTTAACTGCACTGTAGCGATCGTGAGACAAACAAGATGATCCAAAAACAATAAATAAACAGGACATGACAAAGACGGGTCGAGCAAAGACCCGGTCGAGCAAGGATCTGGTCGAACAAGGACCCGGTCGAACCCGGTCGAACAAGGATCCGGTCGAACAAGGACCCGGTCGGTCCCGGTCGAAACAAGGACCCGGTCGAATAAGGACCCGGTCAAACCCGGTCGAAGCAAGGACCCGGTCGAAGTAAGGGTTTGGTCGAGAGACAGTTCCGGTCGACAAGGCACCGGGCGCAAAGCACCGGTCAACTAGGTACCGGTCGCTGAGTACCGGTCGAGTCACAAAGCACCGGTCAACAAGTACCGGTCGCTGAGTACCGGTCGACAAGGATCTGTCATAAACACCGGTCGCCAAAGCGATCCGGTCAAGTCAAGGTACTGGTCCACGAGGTCCGGTCGCAAAAGAGTCCGGTCAAGGCACCGGTCAAGAGAGTTTGGTCGATAGGATTCGGTCGATATCAATAACAGATAAACACAAACAGATAGTTTGATTAAAGATCAAATTGATTATAGATAATCACCGAAAAAATCGATCAACCTCAAACTTTGAACCCAGAAATCGGCAACTTAAAGTAATCGATATCCAGAAGCTTGATTTTCAGAAAAAATTTCAAAGATTGATTTTGCAGATATGGCATAAACCCAGAAACTCAAACCAATTAATCGACTGAACTTATGTAGATGCGAACTCAGAACAGAAGCGATCGATCGATCTTACAAAAAATTGATTTTGAAAATCGATAGAAACCAATTTAACTCATAAAATCAATTTTCTAAAAAACCAAATAATCAACTCCAACTTAACCCTGAAAGCAAGATTTTAATCGACCAACCCAGATATATGCAGAATATCACTAATCCAGGAACCGACCAAAAATTTGATATGCAGACTTATCTCCAGGAAAAAAAATCGATGATTAAATCTTAAGCAGTTTTATAACACAGATAAGAATAATCTTAACCCAGAATCAATGTACCGAACTCAAGGTTTTTTGAACCCAGAAAAATCGATTTTCAGAATAAATACAATTAAAACAAATAATCGATTAAAGGGTTTTAGACAAACCTTTTTGGATCAAAACTTCAGTCTCTTTGCTCTGATACCAATTGTAGATCCCAGTACAGTGCAATCACAAACAATAATATCAATGAAGAACAATGAATACGCCACAACCTCTAGTCATATGATTAATATTCAATAAAGGTTTAGGTTTACAGAGAGAATATCTGATAAGCAAAGTAAACCTATTGACTAGAGAATTATGAATGAGATCTTAAACTTCTAAACTGAATCAAGAAACTAGAAAAGCCTTTATATATTAGGCGTACAAAGATAATGGGCCTAAAGGGCTTTGGGCCCAACTAACAAATAAACTATCAATTAAATACAAATCAACCCCTTATAAATGCTTTATACAACTTTCAACACACAGGACTTTCAGTCCTAACAATATTCATATGTGAGACACGGATAACATGTCTGTACTGGAAATAAATAGTTAATAATTACTTCAATACTCAGGTCGGATATGATTGTACCAAGCATAATTATACAAAAATGCACAAGTGAATCAAAGGGTTTAATAATTACTTCAATACTCGGATCTGGTATGATTGTATCAAGCGTAATTATATAACAATGCACAAGTAAATCAAAGGGGAGACGAAAATTTTATTGGCATTAATAAATATAATATGTATATATGGTGCATTTCATGTCGGTGGGGGTAGGGGTCTATTATGTGTGAAAAAAGTTTTTAACTAAGTTCTACTTACACAGGATCTCCAATCATTGCAAAAAGAGCAGTTGAAACTTTTTCCTCTTCTCTTGTAATGTCAGAGTTAACACACAACTGCATACACAGGAATGGTGAAAATAATACTGGGGAAACCTTCACAGCACGCTTACTCCCCTTCACAAACTTATCTGCTGCAGCCGGTATAAGGCCTTCATCTATGCCTCCGTCATTGGCTCCAAATTCACATTCACTGAAATTTAATGATTCTTTCTCACTATACAGGGCAAGTAGACCAGGGTCTGAGTCTTCAAATTCTTGTATCAGACCAAGAGAAAACGAGGGTATATCATCAATTTCCATCTTACGACTATGTATCGCATTTTCCACGGACCTGTCAAGGGCCTGCTAAATGTATGGGTCTAACCACCATTGTGGTGGCGTTTCTATAACATTATTGATACCTTCAGTTTCTTGCAGCTCTACATCAGTGAAAGAATTGGGGGTCTCAACCATGTTTTCATGATTAATCGCATTTTCATGATCAACCGCATTTTCGTGACCTGTTTCTAATTCAACATCCGTTATCATGGGCGGAGGACTTGTTTCGGTTAGATCAACAATTTGTTGTAACATCCTGATTTTTATCCCAATTGAAGAAGAAAAAAATGTTGAACTGGGTGAATCGGTAAAGGAAGAACCACAAATGGAGTATGGCTATAGTGCTTTATAGTTGTGACACTTGACACAATAGCACAAATTGTAATAAGAGTATGGTCGACTCGGCTATAGTGACATGTGGTTGTGACATCTGTCACAATAGCACCAATGGTACTTAAAGTGTGGTAGTCCCTACTATAGTGCCATGCAGTTGTGACATATGTCACAATAGCACAGGCGTTACCGAGTGTTCGGTCGTCCCAACGACTGTGCCATGAAATTATGGCATTGGCACGATAACTGCATAATAGCATCAAATATTTCGAGAGAACGGTCGAGGAATGGCCGGGAAAAAGGTCGAGGAATGTCCGGGAGAACGGTCGGGAAAGCCGTCGAAAAACAGTGCCCGGCGACAATGCCATAGGGCACTGTAGCATGGCAGAGTCGCAAGAGGCAAGGGGGGCTCGGTACTGTTAGGTCCTTGATCTGATCATTTCATGTTTGTAACTAAGGTTAGGATAGTAGAAGGACTTTATTTTCTAGAGAGAGAAATTAAACTAATCTAGAGAGAGAGAATTGTTTAATGGCTACATCTTTGATTATGAAAATAATAATATGATTTATTACAACTCAAGACACTTATTTATAGTCCATATCTACACTCCCTTGTTACAACATTAAGCCCAAGCCCATCTACAACAAAGCCCAATAGGCCCAAGGCCTTTTTACAAATACAAATCAAATACAATTAAATGTTATTTACTTTCCAACATTTTTATACACTAACATTCTCCCCCTAAAGTTTTGGAAAGTAAATCATCTTCAAACTCTAATCTTCTCTCCCCCTTGATTTGATTTGTAAAACTTTAGCACAAGTTGACAATGATTGGCTCGGCTCCCCCTTTAATGTTGCTCTCACTCTTGAATTTTCGATTTTAAAACCGGATCCGAAGTACTCCATAAGCTCGACTAAGTGCACTTCGAAGCATCTTAAAATGTTGAAATCCAACTTGTTACGTTAAGCCCACAAGAATGACAACAAGAGGATTTTACGTGACGAACCGGTGCATACTTAGTGTTTAACAACGAATCCGTCGTTAACCGCGAATCGAATAAGAATTCCGCTTGAGAGTCGTAAACTTGTTGCTTGAAGAGGGAACAAATAATCATGCATCACTCGGTAGGGGTTGAGAAACAATTTTTGGTCAAATTTAACTAACTTTTGGACCAAAAATGTTAAAAAATTAACTGGACTAACGGAAGCCCGTTAATTCTACTATTCATCATCTCTTCCAACAAAAAAACCCACTTACTATTCATTTCTTTTTTTTTCATAAATTCATGATCAATCAAGCTTCTTGTTGCATCTATTGACCTCATTAAGCATCAACTAAACAATTTCAGCAACATGCATCGTGAAAAGCATGACAACCGGCGATGTAACAATTTTTTTTCCGGCAATGTAATCAAATTTTCCGACGAGCTTTCAAACACCAAAACAGTTCATATTCTCGATTATAAGCTGGAAATCTTTGATATTTACTTGCAAAATGATCATCGTGAACAATAAACCAGATCTGGATCGAAGATGCATAAGAATTCCGGCGAAACAGTAAATTTTCCGGCCATTTGCGTTTTTCCGGTGAGGATGAATTTCACAGATCATAGATCTCGAGTTTGATGCTCTAAATCGATCCAAAAACTTATATAAACGTTGTAGAACATATCTGGACGAATATTTTGACAATATCACAGCTTGAATCCCGTTTTTCCGGCGAGTGAATAGTGATTTTCCGGCGAACTCTCTTTCGAAACTCATAACTCACTCATTTTTCGACTAAATTCAGATCTAAAAGATGTAGGATGCTCGATTTTCAACAATGAACAAATCTATGCTCATTAGATCGACTCATGCAAGAAAAATTCGGATCGAAAAATTTGACGCGAAGAATACCGAAAATTTCAAACGAAAAATTCGAAAAACCTCAAAACTCCATGAAATTCGAATCCAAAAATTGTAGTAGATCTGTAATCTCATCAAGAACAAATATTCAAGAGGAATTGAGATATGAAGGCAGTTACATGTAGATCGGGCTAAAAAACACATGCAATGTCGAGATCCGATAATCGTTTCGATAAAAATGTTATCGTTTGGCTCTGATACCACTTTTTAGGTCCTTGATCTGATCATTTCATGCTTGTTACTAAGGCTAGAATAGTAGAAGGACTTTATTTTCTAGAGAGAGAAATTAAACTAATCTAGAGAGAGAGAATTGTTTAATGGCTATATCTTTGATTATGAAAATAATAATATGATTTATTACAACTCAAGACACTTATTTATAGTCCATATCTACACTCCCTTATTACAACATTAAGCCCAAGCCCATCTACAACAAAGCCCAATAGGCCCAAGGCCTTTTTACAAATACAAATCAAATACAATTAAATGTTATTTACTTTCCAACACTTTTATACACTAACAGGTACATCCTGTACGATAGTGCCCGCTACAGTGACAGATGGCACTGTCGCATGGCAGGGTCGCGCCAGACCATCAGTACATAAAATCGGGATTTCTTCATTTGGTCATATCTTGCTCATTTCTACTCCGTTTTAGGCGATTCAAAATGCTATGGTTCGTATTTGAGAGCTTTTCAAGGTTAGATTGTTATTTTTGGAAGGATTGAAGAGTATTTGGTTGTGGATTGGAAGCAAAGGTCAAGAGCTCATCATCATCACCTCCATCTTCAAGGAATTTGGGGTTTTCTAGGTTTTCACCAAAACCTAAGTGGTGAGTTCATCCTTCTAGTTTCTAAACTTTTCTATAAGTTATAAATTCTCCATTGATGATTTCCTAGTGTTCTTGTTTCTCAAATTTCGGATGTGATAATTTTGGAGAATTTAGGTCAAAATTAGGGTTTTTGCCTAAATGAGGGTTTTGATATAAAATGTTTGGGGAACGATTCTAAATGGTTGAATATGAATATTTATGGTTGGAAACTTGTGGATATAGGTTTTTGGAAGTTTTGGCTTGAGGATTCAGATTTTTCAAGGAAGTTCAAGTTGGGGTAAAAATCTAGATTTAACATAAATCTAGCAAGGTGAGTTCAAGTTGATTTGTAAAAACAGTGTACATGCCAAAATGTCCATTTTTAAATGTTTATATGTTTCACGTGAAATTATCAACTCTTGGGTTATTTGGTGAGCTTTGATTATTTGATGTGTTTAACTCTATAAACTTTGTAAAACACCCACATTTGGGATTTTGGGCATTTTAATAAATAAATCTTGAGTATTGATATTTTAATGGTTTATTTTATGGAATGAGATCCTTTGAGTATAAATGCACTTTTAGTGTGTGTTTTGGGGAAATGCTTGATTTTGTGTTATGAGACGTTTTTAAAGGATAATTGGTATAAACTTATTTGGAAAATGTCTTGTCTCGGTCAAAATTCGTTGATGGAGTTTATTCAAGTATTTTGGAGTATGTGTTTGCATAAACGTGGGACAATTGTGTTTATTTTATTTTATGACTTTTGACCAATGGTCAATTAATTTGTGGAGCTTTGGTTTTACGATGCATATTAATTGGGTTTTGGTGGAAATTACATGTTTGAGTGTGTTAGTCATTCATTTGAGTCATGTAATGTTTTAGACTGTAGTGCATTGGATCTATAGGCATATGAGTCGGTCGGTTGTTTTAAATTGGGATCTTTATCCCTGTTTTGAGACTGGAAATATTTATGGTTAGCGGGAACTCGAGGTATAGATTGTGGGTGGTTGAACTCGATAATAGTGTAGCCTTTAGCTAAGGGGTCGAGGTATAGATCGTGGATGGTTGAACACAATGTCGTGTAATCAATTTGTTTATTCATAATGGAGCTTTGATGTCCATGTTTGAAGTCTAGTGAGTGGTCCCCAAGTCATGTTTTTATGTAAGCTTGCGGTGGTGCTCTGCAGAGCCGTATACGGATCTAAGTCTTGTGATGGTGCCCATGGTGAGCCGGATATGGGGACTTGTGGCTTTTGTGGTGACACTCATCTAGAGGTCGAGTAGACACTAGAGTCATTTGGGTATCTTGCGGTGGTAGCTCGGTAGGGAGCCGTATACGGGGATCCATGACTCTATGTGAATTCGGGTCTCCCCCGTCACCGAAAGGTGTTGTTTTGGGTATTGAGTTTTAGTATCCATGTTTTCGGTGACATTTTGTGTATATGAGTTTTAGTATCCACGTTTTTATAAGTTGGGGGTTCGATTTCTATTCAAGTTTTGAGTGAGTTTTAGGTTGCATCACCTTTGAAGAATGTTTTGTATTAGGCGTTCATCTTTAAAAATGTGTGCTATTGGAAAACGAGTCGTGTCCATATTTAAAGTAAATCATTTTGAAAGATTACAATTTAAATTGCATCATTTCCTTTTAGCGACCTATTTATTCATGGTGAAAACTCTTAAACTCACTAGGCATATGCCTAACCTTTTTATTTGTCGGCATGTGCATCAGTTCCAGTTGGGGAATGGTTCTAGCGATACTGTGAAGAGACGAATATTAGTTATATGTACGAGGGTGAGTAGCTTGGTGAAGTCTTCTGCATTTTGGAGATAGTGTCTGTTATTGGATTTTTAGTAACACATGTCCCTATTATAGACCTTGTATAAGGTTTGAATGGTATCTGTAGAAGTTAAACCTTAAATTGATATTGTAAGTGAATCAGTTATCGATGTATTTAGAAAATTTTAAATTAGTTGTTATTTCCATATTTGAGGGTGTTAGATTTGTACACCTTAACACTCAGGTATTGGTTGACCGTAATCGTGACAGCTTAAAAAATCACTCATTCCAAATACATCAATATAATCAAACTTCAGGTTTCTTAAATCCTCATTCCATTCAATATTCCTTCTCTTAATTCGAGCTTCACATTAACCTTTTGATCCATTATCATCTTCAATGTTCTTGTAATCGTCGAAATATATCCCTGCAATTTAACTTGAGTTGGTATATAAAGAAAGAGAAAACATTACAATTTGAATACCATCAACTTCTAGCTATATCAGTTCAGACCTTGATGTCATTCAGTGAAGACCTCAGAGAGTCGGGAGTATCACTCACACTACTACCATCTACGTTGATCACTCCATTCATTGTTGGATTTATGCCACCCTTGCCAAAACCACCATCTTCAATCTCGGCCAACTCCGTTCTCGTCATTAGCTCCATTGTCCAAGCTTTATAGCAGACCATTGTCGTAAAACATGAACCTTGTCATAGTTCATAACATCGAGGTACAAAAGCTTGATCAAACATACATAAAAGATATCAGGTAATGAAGACAAGATCCATCATGGATCACATGTGGCAAACATTATATCCGGGCGACTTGCAGTCAGATAAAGTAAAGAACCAATCATGCTACGATACACCTTTTGATCAACAGTCTTCCCGGAGGGATCCGCGTCTAAGAGTGTACCAGTAGCCATTGGTGTTTTCATGACTGAACTATCTGACATATTGAACTTTTTCAAAATATCGTTTATATATTTAGTTTGATTAATAAATATGCCTTCGGGTAATTGCTTTACTTGTAGACCAAGAAAGAAATTTAATTCACCCATCATCGACATCTCAAACTTTGTTTCCATTATCTTTGAAAAGTTCTTACAAAATTTTGGATTTGTCGACCCAAATATTATGTCGTCAACATAAATCTGAATAAGAATCAAGTCATCACCTTGCCTTTTAAGAAATAAGGTTGTATCTACTGTACCTTTCTTGAAACCAGAAGCAAGTAGAAATTTAGTGAGAGTTTCATACCAGGCTCGCGGTGCTTGTTTAAGACCATAAAGCGCTTTGTCTAAAACATAGACATGATCAGGGTGATGAGAATCAACGAAACCTTCAGGTTGAGCCACATAGACCTCCTCATGCAGAACGCCGTTCAGGAAAGCCGACTTTACATCCATCTGATAGACTGTAAAGTTTTTGTGCGCTGCATAGGCTAGAAAGATTCTGATGGCTTCGATCCTTGCAACCGGGGCGAATGTTTCATCATAGTCAATGCCCTCTTGTTGACAATACCCTTTGGCGACCAATCGAGCTTTGTTTCTCACGACTACTCCAGCTTCGTCTTTCTTATTTCTGAACACCCACTTTGTTCCAATAACGGATTTACCTTTAGGTAGTGGGATCAAGCGCCATACCTTGTTCCTTTCGAATTGTAGAAGCTCGTCTTGCATAGCAGAAATCCAGAAAGGATCACGTAGAGCTTCAGCCGCTTTCTTTGGCTCTAAGGAACTGAGGAAGCTTGAAAACATGCAGAAGTTAGCTGTTGCAGATCTTGTTGTGACACCAGATTGTACGTCACCTATCACGTTTTCCAGGGGATGATCCTTAGTCCAACGATGTGTGCTTGGTAGTGCATCAACTGCTTGTTGCGTATTTGATGCATCGTTGTCATCTTGTACGGCAGGTTGCTCCACAGATGTACTCGGGACATCTTGTACTGGTGTTTCTGACACTGAAGCTTCTGGACTAGCGGTTGAAGTGCTCGGGACTTCGTTTCCAGAGACAGATTCAGTATTAGTAGAGTCAGAAACTAATGGTGTAGTTGTACCTGATGGAGTTGAAGTGTCAGTGACTTCGTCGGAAGGTCCAGGCATGTCTTCAGATATAGTAGGGACCTCCGAGTTTGTTCCACTTGTTATTGATGTTGATATGCCTTTTTCAAAATCTGCACATATATCATCAAAGGCATCAATAAACAATAAATCTAACTCAGATGAAGTAGAGTTAGAGTTTGAAGAAGATGATCCTGTTATAGCTGGTTCTATTCTTGCTTGAATAGAAGCTTTGTCGTTAAGTCCGAGTTCTGAACTGTTGTGTCCAGAAGTCCTTGTAGAATTCTCATCAAAGGAGACATTCATGCTCTCAACAACCGTCTTAGTTCGGATAATGTAAATTCGATAAGCTTTGGATGTCAGAGAGTATCCAACGAGATATCCTTCATCCGCTTTCTTATTAAATTTTGATAATCCTTGACGCTCTTTAAGAATATAGCACCTGCAACCAAAAACACGAAGGAACTTGATGTTAGGTGTACGATTGTTGATTAACTCATATGCTGTCTTATTAAAGCGCTTGACCACAATGGTACGGTTCTGTGTAAAACATGCTGTAGCGACTGCCTCGGCCCAAAGGTACATGGGTAGATCTGAGTAAGCAAGCATAGTACGAGTTGCTTCAACCAGAGTGCGATTCTTCCGTTCAACAATGTCGTTTTGCTGTGGAGTGTAGGCTGCGGAGAAGTTGTGTGAAATACCCACGGAAGTAAGATAACTCTTCAGGGTGTCATTCTTGAACTCCGTGCCATTATCACTGTGAATGGTTCTTACTGGCAGTTGAAGACGTACTTGAATACGCTTGATGAAAGCGATAATCAACTCTGGCGCATCTGACTTGTTGCGAAGAAACTCGAGCCATGTATACCTTGAGTAGTCATCTATCATTACCAACACATACTTCTTTCCGTTGATAGATGCTGTGCGCATTGGGCCACAAAGGTCCATATGAAGAAGTTCCAGTGCTGATGAGGTCGATGATTCAGCTTTGGACTTGAAGGAGCTACGCTTCATTTTGCCCAACTCACATGCGGAACAGAGTGAGTCTTTTTCGAACCTCATTTCTGGTAGACCTTTGACCAGACCTTGTCTTTGTAGCTTCGCTATAGATCGGAAATTTTGATGAGACAAGCGTCGATGCCACGTCCATGATTGTGCTTTAGAAGCTTTGGCTAGTAGACATACTGGACGTGTGGCAGACAGTGTAGGGAAATCTACATAGTATAGATTTCCATGGCGCTCAGCTTTGAAGACTTCGTAACCATCGTGATCTTCTAGATAGCAATGAGTGGTTGTGAAGCGGACTTGATATTGCATGTCACAGAAGTGACTGGTACTGAACAGA
Organism: Arctium minus; assembly: GCA_954870635.1. Classification (NCBI taxonomy): domain Eukaryota; kingdom Viridiplantae; phylum Streptophyta; class Magnoliopsida; order Asterales; family Asteraceae; genus Arctium; species Arctium minus. Next base: position 33,935,097 of record OX941080.1, on the reverse strand, counting down.
TTGTGATCAAGTCCTTCAACATATAGCACTTTTTGAATCTTCACAACACCGTTATCGAGCATTCCATATCCTCTGACGTGGCCTTCGGCTTCAGAATTGGCAAATCTAACTGCTCCGGCAGGCTCCTCCACATAGTTATGCAAGAGGTGCTTGAATCCTGTCATGTGGCGTGAACATCCGGAATCTATTACCCACAATCGACAGGCGTGCAAAAGAGACAATTAGTTTTGCTTAGGCACCCATATCAGGATGGGTCCTTCGCGGTTAGCATCAAGCAACTCAGGAATATCATCTGGTTTGACTTTCACTCTCCATTCATAACGCGGTTTTGGAACCCATTTCCAAACCATCTTAACATTCAATTCCTGAAAGTGCTTTTTAGAAGTAGGATTGGCAACCTTAGCACGATACACTTTTGGTTGTGTAGAAGAATCAGAATTAGAATTAGACTTAGAGTTCAGCTTAGCTTTGCTTTTATTCTTTTTGGACTTAGGAGGGGAGTAGTATTTGAATGAATTATCCCAACAGTGTTTGCAATAAAGATTCTTTCGAGCAAAATTCATAAACTTAGATTTATCGGAACAAATCTTACATTCATGTTTATCAAAAGAAGTACTATTCAAAATAACACTGTCTGTAGAGCAACTACTAGAATTCAAACTATTCTTTTTATTCAAACTAAGATCTTTATTCTTCTTACTCTTCCCAACTCCATTTCCTCTTATATCTGAAACAGAAACAGGAACCTTGTTAGTCTCTAACTTAGAAGGTGGTTCTTTTCTAGTGCTCTTTGAAGTCTCACCCTTTTCAAAAATACTTGGAGGATATTCAGGACAATCAGAGTAAGCAACTGTAGGTTTTGCAGGAGCATCAAATTCTGGATTGGTTCTTACCTTCCAGCTTGGATCATTTAACATCTGTTTTTCATTTGAAGCATTTTTAAACAAAGTAATTTTCAAATCATTGATCTCAGTGCAAAGCTCTTGATTTATTTTTAAAGACTTTTCAAGTTTATGTTTGAGATCAAAGTTTTCATCTTCAACCTCATCAAGAGATTGTTGCAACATATCAATTTGCTTCATCAATTCAGATGTATTACCATCCACAGAATTTGATCCCTTTAAATCAGAAACAGGATCAGAGTCTGATGCATTCATCATATCAGAGAATATCTCTTCAGTCATGGACTCAATAAACTCCGTTTTATCATTTTGAACACAAGATTCATCCGCGGTAGCAGCAACTTCTTCAACCTCTTCAGGAAGTAAAGGTTTAGAAGCAATGGGAGTTGAGACTGATGGTATAGTAGATGGATCAACATCCGATTCATACTCATCAATTTTGCATGCAGTCTCAGGTAGAACTGTGTTGGTGCTCACTGATTCTTTAGAAGGTGTGGTAAATAGTGATTCAAACTCAGTAAATTCGATCTTTCGAGTTGCATAGCTTTCGTTCAAATCACCATATGTAAAACCAACAGATTTAAAAAGATTTTGAGAATCAGTGTCACCAGACTTGTTCTTTCTTATTTCTTCTTGACCTTTGGTCTCTTCAGAAGGTTTAGGAGAACTTGCTTCAACAAAAGTAGCGCGAATGTCAGGAATGGGTTTTATTGCGGAGCCAAATTTATCAAAATTATATAGGTGCTCCGGTGCCTTTTTCAAAATTTCATTAATTGGCACACCCAAACCTGGTTTAAGTTTGTAAAACCTTTCGTCTTGGAGTTTATTGGTCAACAGATTTAATGTTTGTTCAGTCTGACCTCGTTTCATGTTAATGTCCTCCAGTTGCTTTATTTTGGTGTAAGCTTCATTTCTTTCTTTATAACAAACTTCAAATTTGATTTGAAACTCACCCTTTTCAGCATTAAGATTCACAAGATCTGTTTCTAAACCAGATATTTTTTCTTTTAAAGACTCTTTTTCAGCTTTTAAATCATCTTTTTCCTTTTCCTTTTCTTCCACAACAACTTTTAAAATAGCATTTTCATCACGAAAGCTTAAAACAGATTGATGTGCAGAGCTAAGTTTGCCTTTTAGTAAAGCAAATTCATCTTTCATGCCATGTATTTGGGCCATTAAAGATTCAATAAGTTCAGAATTTTCACTTACCTCAGAGTTTGCTTCTTCGGATTGTGTCTCAGAGTCTTCATCGTCACCTTCCAGCTTTGCCATGTAAGAAACTTGGGTGAAATGTGCTTGCTCCTCGTCATCAGAACTTTGGAACAGCCAGTTCTCTTCTTCAGCCATTAGTACTTTTCCTTCTTCAGCTTTCTTGGCAATTAGTGACTTTCTTGAGTAGTACTCTGAGTTCTTCACTTTCTTGAATTTGCAGTCCCTTGAGAAGTGCCCAAATTTGCCACAGTTGTAGCATCTTCCTGGTTCATCCTTTCGCTCTTCTCGCTTCTCCTCTCTCTTTCCTTCTCTTCTATCTTCCTTCCGATCTTCTCGTCCTTCCTCTCTCTTTCCATGCCTCGGCTTGTATCGCATCTCAGACTTCTCTTTCTTGTATCCATCATACTCTGGCTTTGAGTAAAATCTTTTCTTGCCAAAGCTCTTCTTGAATCGTCGTGTAATGAGAGCCAAGTCTTCAGAGAACTTTTGAATATCAGGATCTGAATCAACTTCCAGTTCTTCATCACTTGAATCAGAGTTAGAGTCAGTAACTTCGGTAACTAGAGCTTTAGATGCCTTTTTCTTCGACCTTGCAGAGGATACAGAACCTTTGCCGGCTATTAGAGCCACATAATCCTTCAGATGATTCGACTCATTGTTAATGGATCTCACCTCATCCTCATGTTGAGCAAGAGTAGAGAAGATATCGGTGACATTTTCTTGAGCCATATTCTTCGACATCTGGAGGTTGATAGCAAAGTTCTTCCATTCTGGATTCAGATTCTTGATGAACTTGTAGTTTATCTCAGAAGCAGATTTGGCGATGTTGTTCCTCCGCAAGTCATTGAGGATAATGTTGTACCTATTGTAGGTATCTAAAAGCAGCTCTCCTTCTTTTGCATGAAATCCCTCGTAAGCATTTATGCACAGATTCTGCTTAGCTTGAATAGAGGCTTCACTTCCTTCAAACTGCCTTGCTAGTTCATCCCAGATTCCTTTTGCAGTGCTCTGACTGTCGACACGATTGTAGATGTCGTTTGGAATTGCCATCGTCAGATAGATTAGAGCCTCTTCTTCTAGCTTGAGTTGGTCTTTCTGCTTTTCAGTGAAGAACTGAACAGGTTTAGGAATCTCTCTGTCAGGGATTTCAGGAGAGGAATCTGTAGCAGGTTGACCCTTTACTGTGATCATTGGAGGTTTAGGACCTTCAATGATTATTTTCATGAATTCTTTGTTTTTGTGATTCAGGAACTGAATCATTCTGGTCTTCCATTGCCGATACTCATTAGCCACGAGGACAGGAGGTTTGACTTGAGAGCCCATCGAGAGAAGCTGATTCGACATCTTAGCTGTACTGTTAGTAAATAGTCTTTTCTTTATCAAGACAACCAACTAGATGAGATCGTTAGAATCAAAATAACAACCACACTCAAAAATTTTCAGAAAAATAAATTTCCAAAAATAATTAAGTGCAGAATTTGAGCAGTATAACACACAAAGAAATAATACTTAAATTAGGAAAATTTTGATCAAGCACAAAACTTTTGTCCCCCTTCGCAGACTTAGCACGGGGATCCCGCTAATGAATGGCAAGACCGGAGTAACAAGTATCCGGTCGAATGGGAAGACCGGAGAAATAATTATCCGGTCGAATGGGAAGACCGGAGAAACAGTTATCCGGTCGAAGGTGCAAGACCGGATTAACAAGTATCCGGTCGAAGGACGAAGACCGAAGTAACAAAGTATCGGTCGAATACTAGACCGGAAACCACTAAGGTCCGGTCGATACTCTTATCCGGTCGAAGGAAAGACCGGGGAATACTAAGGTCCGGTCGAAGGAATGACCGGAGATCACAACTATTCGGTCGAAGTAAGGACCGATGTTTACAACTACCCGGTCGAAGGCTCAGGTCGAATAGGTATCGGTCAAACAACAATATCGATAAACACGATGAATGACCGAAGAACACGATGAGTTTCTGGGATTCGACCGAAACCAAACCCATAAACTTTAATCGACCGAAAACACAATTAAACCAAAAACTAAGCAATCCTTCGATCGAATGAAGCACAAAAACACAAATAATCAATTACTAATCGACCGGATGCGATAACAGATTCATAAAATCGGATGAACAGTATTTTTTCGATGAACAGTATTTTATTTTCGAAAAAAATAGATTTGTGAATAGTAATCGATGAACAGTGAAATCGCAAAACACAGATTTAATCCTAAAAACTTGATTCTTTAGGCTCTGATACCAATTGTTATCCCAGATTTAATCTAGTTGGTAAACAATCAATCAAGTAATCAAGCAACACAATAATAATCAAGAGATATAAAGATTAATAATAACGTACCAATCCCTTGAATAAACAATGAAACCCTTGAGTGTTCTTGATACCCTTTGAATACAGAGAAAACTTACAGTGACTATTTAGAAAATTATCAGAGTTCTAACCTAAAACTAAACTAATCAAAACTTTAAATACCCAGGCCATATGGGCTTTAACCTTAATGGGCTTTCTAATAGGCTTGGGCCCAATAGCTTAATAACTATTAACTTATTACATAATAAACCCTCTAATTAACTTTAGCACAATTGCAGTTTAAACCCTTAACATTAACTTTAATCTTGAATACAATTATTTGATCCAACACAACTCACTACACCATCAAGGAGGCTATGTACACAGAGAAATTATACCAAAAACTACAATAAAACTTGTCTTTGAATCAACAATAGGAGATATGGTTGCAACCTTAAGGAAAGAAGCAAATCTATCGACATAGAAACCACTGCCTTCAACAAAAAATCCATTAACAAAAGAATATAATAAAAAATAATGTCAATATAAAAAAAAAGATTTAGTGGGAATCAATGTAGCAAATAAATAATCTCAATCAATGAATCATTGACAATAAAAGATCAAGTTTAAGAACAAAAAAAACCCTCCAAAGAAAACAAACCATCCTTTGAAGTGAAGCTTCGTACCTAAGGAAAATAAACCCATATCAGAAACTATAAAGAGATGAAGTACATGAGAAAAATAAATCCTAACAAAAACTATCCGGTGAATAAGTGGTTCAAAGAGAGGCAGGATAGCAATCAAAATTAATACCAAAAACAAATTTGGGCCATTCAACATACATACCATCCATGGAGAGTTTCTGATTAAACATATATACCAAATTAAGAAATGTAAGCTCTTCTACACATATCCCTAGCTCCCTCGCTTGTTGGCAGTTTCACTACTACACATAATCTCAAAATTGAAGCTTCTCTTTCTTTGGAGAGTTAATTCAGGATATACCTTTTCGGAGTCTAGCCATGATCAAAAAGCAAAGTCAAAAACCAAATGTCCAAATCAAAACAAAACCCAGAAATATGTGTACACTAACAATTTTCAAGATCATTATGCTCATAATGAATTTTATAAATAGTGCAAAAACTAAAAATAACACATGGAAGGAAGAATAAACATCTTCAATGACAAAATCTTAACGAAGTTGAACAAAAAAGAAACTATGATGTCTTGAGACTCAACAAATTGGTTTTCATGAGAACCATGGTCAGAACAAAAGAATCATTGATGACAAATAAGGCACGATTCTTTAATAACTACTAATTTCAATGTACATCAACATACAATTACATTGGTAATGCATACTATTATACATTGTCATGAATTTCAGTAGTATATTCATCAAATAAATGCCAAGAATATAGAACAAAAAGATCTTACGGTGGATAAAGTATTTGACTTCTTGAAGCATTCACAACAGATTTATATTAAGATTCAAAGAAAAGATGAAAATGATGAAAAAAAACAGGTGTGACAATTTTCTCAAATGGGTAATTTAGGTTTCTTCTTTAAAATAATATTGACAAGAAAAAGGTTGATACCCGGCGAAATCAATGAAATCCTGAGTAGAACAACCAAAGAGAACCCTGGCTGCCCGGTTAAACAGCACCACCTCAAACACCTTCGTCTCCGTCGCTATCAACACGAGGAAACGAACAGAAGTTTAGAAGCAAAGTCAGAGTGAAGAACACACTGTGTAATATAAGGAAGTGTGATCGATGGAAACAACTGTGCAAATTTTCGTGGTCGATTTTTCAGCTTCCATGGCAGTTGTCGATGGTCGGGGAAGAAAAGAACTCTAATCCAAACGGTTCTACAAAGGGAAATTTCAAATCAGTAAGTGAAACCCTTTATTCTCTATTTCATATTTCGAATTTCGAATTTGAAATTTGAAATAAAAAAAGTAGTAGCTGGTGTTTGGCGAGGAAAAAGGAATAGGAAAAGTCTGGCAGAAGAAAGTGATGTTTGAACCTCTTAAATTTGGTGCAGGTGATGTGTAGAAAAGTTCACTCTTAAAAAGACTTGTACATTGTGCATTCTAGATTGCAATTCATAGTTTTTCAAGTTTTGTGCATAAAAATGTAGTACCTTATGTTTTAGGAGTTTCCTTTAAGAGTATTGATGTAAATGCTTTATAAGATAGTATAGATATATAGATTATTAATTGAACAAAAAAACTGACCGTTAACACAGAAAGTGGATCGGTGTAATAGCATCCAGGGTCATTCATCGACCATCCTACCTTGCTGGATTTCAAATTGTCAAATATCAACCCACACCAATCCATGGAAGCAAAATCACCTACCTGAATGGTTTTTAGAAGGATTCTAGCATTGCAAGTTCCCATCTTCATGGTGCTTGACATCTAAAACACCCTCAAATCTGGAAATATCAACTAATTTAAAATTTTCTAAATACATCAATAAATGATTCATATACAATCACAATTTAAGGTTTAACCTCAACACACACATATTTTTTCTCTACACACAGTCTATAACAAGGACGGGTGCTACTAAAACCCAATAATAGTCACTATCTCCAAACTGCGGAAAACTTCACCAAATACTTAAACTTGTGAAAAACTAAAGCACATCTCTTCATAGTACTGCTAGAACCAAACCCCCAACTGGAACCTAATGCACATGCCGACAAATAAAAAGGTTAGGATTAACGCCTAGTGAGCTCAAGAGTTTTCAACATATATAAATTAATCGTTTAAAAAAGGACGAATGCAAATAAAATCGTAATATTTCAAAATGATATGTTTCGCTTATGAAAACGACTCGTTTGCCAATAATTATGCATTTTAAACGAAAGAGACACCGAGTTAATCGTTAACCCAACCAAACTGTTTTAAAGGCAAAGATCCCAATATAAAACGTTCTTTCGCCCAAAACTTGCTCAAAAGGAAAATTGAGAGAGGACAACCAATTTTATAAAACACGGCTAACATTTTATATTTCGGAACACCCAAGACACGGGTGGGACATGACACACACAAATGTTTATCCATTGATGAAAACCCATATAAACAAATATCACCGTAAACACGGACATTAGACCTAATACTCACACAACCATAAAACGGAAGGAACCAAATACCGAAACGTAGAAATGACGCATTCCATTCAAACCTTAATATACGCGGGGGAAACACAATATTAAGGCCATCATTTACCGTCGACCACACAAAAACCAAAGTTAGTAATATACTACATTAACATTTAAAATACTACTGATCGACGACGGGGGAGACCCGTATACGTTGAGAGTAGAGAAACACACGAGTAGGCCCCCCATACAACGTACTCGCATGTCATCTCAACGTTTCCATCTTGGGTGGCGAGAACACGTGAATGGGGCCACCCGTGATGTTATTGGATTTCACCACATATCCTGGACCTAGTTCCCAAGCCACCAACGACATCACAATCCTCGGACCGTTTATTCCTCTGGCCATACTCCGTCGAGTTCCACCTCAAGGACTTACAGACATGGGTGCCTATCCAATCTAGACGAGTTTCAACTCTGAAGCATTGCGCCACCTATTGCCTACTCGCTAGTGAAACCAAGTGGTCTACGATTATAACTAACCTTACCCACTTTCCCAAGACAGACAGACTTACGTGCCTATGGATCCAATACAACACTGTCTAACGTTACATGACTCCAGTTGACTGACCAAAACACCCAAAACATGTAACTCTCAATTGACACGAAATAAACGCCATCATACTCAAAACTTCACAACGGTTATTAATTCGGAAAAATGTCCTCAAGACTCAAAATTAGTCAAAACCGAGCCAAAGGCCCAACAATTTACGTAAATCTCCAATGAAAGCCAGTATAGACATCGAAACATGTTTGACCAACAATTATGCAAACACCACAACCAAAAAGGGTAATTAACCCAAAACTTCTCATTGGTTGAAACAAAACGTTTTCCAAATGAACGCGTTCTCTTCATGTTGCCAAAATGACTCATAGTACAATGATATGCATTTTCCAACGGTTTATAAAATCGTATGCACCAAATCGAAAATTATATAAAATGACCTCCATTTATATATTACATCATCAAAGAAACATATCAAAATGATTTATTTATCAAAATGCCCAAAAATCACAAAGATGTGTGTTACATAAATTTATAAAGTTAAATATATCCAAATAACCAAAACTTGTCAGCAGTTAACAGTTTAATGTAAAACACAAACACTTTAAAATAAACATTTTGGCATGTACACCATTTTCACAAGTCAACTTGAACTCACCTTGTTAGATTTAGGGTAAATCTAGATTTTACCCCACTTCGAGCTTATTTGAAGAAACTTGAATCTTCTTTTAGACTCCAGAAAATGATTGAAGTCCCCCAATGAGGTGAAAGCGAGGCCCCATGCATCTAGATCTGAACGCCGAAAATGGTTCTATTCTTTTACTTGTCCTTTTTACTCACAAGACAAATTAAAACCACAATCATTATGATTTGTTAATTATAGATCTTTCAGGTCTAGCCATAAATATATCCGCTTGACTTATTTAATTGTACCATGGCATAGTTATACAGATATTTTTTAATTTTTATATTCGATTTGACTTACATGGATATATCCACAAAAAGGGAAGATATTTTTTTTTATAATTAAATATTTAAAAGAAAGTTGTCGGTTTATTTCATATATTCATGTAAAAAGATAATAACAACAAACAAGCCATGATGTAGCACAAACATTAGATTTTGAAATAAAAAAAAATACTTCAATATTTAAAATAAAGTTCAAAAATGGAAATCATTTTGTATTGAAAATTAAGATTCAAAAGAACGGTTACATACTAATATTGAGTCCCTAAATCAAATCTCATCAATATATTTAGGCTTGTGTATAAGAACATACTCAAAACTATACATGTAATTTTGTTTAAATATTACTAAAATACTACCATTTGTGAGACCGTGCTTAGGCACAACAACTCATAAGCATTGTTCATGATGGAAGGGGACAAGGATTAGTTGTTGACTCGTACAGTTACTGTTGTTATTGTAAGAAGAATTGTCTCTCGTTATTGAAAAATCAAGAATCGAGGGTTCATCCTTATTATCTACGATGATGATCCATATGCTAATTCTCCATCACATGGTGCCCAAAATTAATTAATCTTGGTTGTTTTTTTTTCTAACATTTGTTTAATAGTTGAAATTGTTGGGGAATTGGCCTCAGCGTTTCTCAACAACCCCAGTAATAAACAATTATATAGAAAAGAAGAAGACAAGTTATGTGGAAACTCCAATACCGAAGAAAAACCACGGGTCTCCAGAGAGAAAATCCACTATGTGAAAAATTGTTACAATTACACAACTCTAATCTCTCAAGCCTCACCCAATAATACCACTCTCTCATAGATTTAACTCACATCTTTCTACTCTCTAAAACAAGAGAATAAGAAAGAAATAATAAAATACTTAAAGTGTATTTTATTGGGACGACAAATGAAACCTAAGCCTTAGACCCATTTTTATAGGCTTGGAATCCCTTTCACCTTTCATGCTCCACCGATGTAGGACAACCTTTTTAAACATATCTTTTGTTTTATTTTAGCCAAAAAATTCTCAACAAACTCCATCTTGGCTAAATAAAACAAAATATTCGCCACAACAATGACAACCATTATCTAAACCAACAATCATAATTCTCAAATCAGAGAATTATCATAATCCATGATAAAATAGTATCACCACTTAAAACAATCCATTCTAAAAAATTTACCTCGGCGTATGTTGGAAAACTTGCTGAAAATTTTATGGTGCAACTTCCTCGTTTGGTTTACCCGGAAGCTCATCAGCCATCAACATAATCTGCACCACACACCTTGCTTCCATACCAAACTAATGCATATGCGTAAATACGTGGAATCGCTAACCTAAACACATCCATTTTCCATGGTAAAGCGGACATAGCATGAGGATATATTCTCCCATATCTCAACAAAATTATCGTCTCCCATGAGAATGGAGACATCGTTAGCATCTGAATTGGAATATTTCGCCGAACCCACTCCACCTGGACAGTTGATTTTGACATGCCCAAACTGTCCAATTAGATTCTTCCCGTAGTTCTTCTTCTTCCATTGCCTAGTCACCAAAAGTGATATTGTCCACTCAAATCACACAAACAAATCAATCAAAAAACAATGAGAATCATGGGGAAATCACATGTATATTGATGTCACAAGTGAAAGGGTTACAAGGTTTCTCTCTCAAGGATTCTCTCAGATTACAATTTGGCTAGTTACTTCTAATGAAAGACAAGGAAGACCTATTTATAGGTCAAACAAAGAACAAAGGTAAACTAACAAAAGTCAACATAAAATGATCTAAACTAAAATACAATAATAATCTCCCCCTTTTAGATCATTTTACAATTTTGCTTTGGTCCCATCTTCTAAAACAGATTCTTCTGATCCCAAAGTATGCTTCAAACCTTCTGATGTGCTCTCTGAAATCAATCTTCTTGTTGATCTCTTCTAGCATAGCTTCCATGTTAAGAGACTCAACTGTTCTTACAGCTTCATTCTTTCTTAATATTTCCTGCTCTGACAGAAACAATTTATCTTCAAGCACTTTCCGCACATACTTCAAAGTACCATCTGAATACTTAGCCAATTCTGATGCTCTCATGAACTGCTTCTTATGAGACTTGGTGTTTACATACATCACACCCAACTCTGGATATCTGGAGATCTGAAAAGGCTCTAGAACTTTGATCTTAGGATGGTTGAAGTTTGGTACTAGCAGGTTTACTCTATTTTGATTGGTTTCAATGCCAAGCTGAAAGTCAAATGAATAAGCATTGTAGACACTCCTTGTCATGAATCTTTTAATAGCATCCAAAGCATAAGCAACAGCTTGTGACCTCCTTCTATTTCTCCTGTCTCTGAACTCATTCACAATGAACATAATGTCTAAGAAGTTCAAGTTATCAAAATCAGCTTCTGTAAAAGTACTGATCTGCATATCTTTTCTTTGAACTGTGAACTTTGGATAGTGGACATTAAGAATCTTGCAAATATGAACATTTTGGACCTGCAGAATCTCTTTTCTTTTGGCATAAGGGGAAAGACTACACATTGTCTTCATGAATCTGATGTAATTGGCTTGATAAACTTTATCTCTATCTCCAACACCATAAAAGCAAGCTTCATCAATTGGCTGCAGAGAAGAAACAAAGATTTTGGTTGACTCTTCCAGGAATGGTACTTTGAGAGACTTTCTGATGATCTCAATGAACTTCAAAGAATCTCCCTCAACATCATATCATGTACACTAGTACAAAAATTACTTTTTGTGACGGTTTTGAAAAACCAGGTTTGTAACGGTTTAGGAAAAATCTGTTACAAAAAGTAACAAAAAAGTTCAAGAATTGTTTTAGTAACAGTTTTTATAAAGAAACGTTACTATCACAAAAAAGGGTATAAACATAAAGCAACATTTTAGATAAAAGCGTTACTAAAAGATTCCCTAAGGTAACGGTTTAGGGTGGTTTTGAAAAAAGCGTTGCTTTATGTTGTGATGGTTTTTAGAAACCGTTGCCATATGAGAACTTTCAGTAACAGTTTTTGTCTAAACCGTTGCTTTATGTTGTAACGGTTTTAAAACACCGTTACCGAAAACTAAAATATGTATAACAACACTTATTTGAAAACCGTTTCCAAAAGTCACCAAGTTCTATGGTAACGCTTTTGAAAATTTGTGTCACCAAAAGTTAGGGTATGGCAAGGGTTTTTGAAAAATTTACGTCACCATATGTCATGTTTCGGTGACGGTATTAAAACATTTACATCACAATATCTCAAGCTACATTGACGGTTTTGAATAATTTATGACTCCATATGTCATGTTATGGTGACGGTTTTAAGTACGTTACTATATGTCATTCTACGGTAACGCTTTTCAAAAATAAATGTTATCATATGTTATATTATGGTGACGGACGATTTTGTATAATAAATGTCATTATATGTCTTGCTATGGTGACGGTTAGAATAATAAACGTCCACGTAAGTCATGCTACGATGACGATTTTGTATAATAAACATGACCGTATGTAATGTTATGGTGATAATTTTAAATAATAATCGTCAGAGTATGTCATCTTACAGTGACGATTTTGAACAATAGACGTTATCGTACGTCATGTTACGATGACGATTACGAAAGATAAATGTCAAGGTACCTCATGCTATGGTGACGGTTTTGAAAAATAAACATAATTGCATGTCATGCTATAGTGACAGTTTCGAAAAATTTACGTCACCTTATGTCATTCTATGGTGACGATTTAGAGAAATAAATGTCACTGTACGTCATGCTATGGTGATGATTTTTAAACATAAATGTTATTGTACGTTATGCTACGGTGACGTATTTGAAAACAAATAAGTCACCCTATGTCATGTTATTGTGACGTTTCAAATAATAAACGTCGATATATGTGGATGATTTTAAATAATGAACGTCGATTTATGTCATGCTATGGTGATGGTTTTGAGAAACAATTGTCACTCTATATCATGCTACAATAACATTTGTGAAATCTAAATGTTATCGTATGTCATGTTACGGTAACGATATTGAATGACAAAACGTCACAATATGTAATGTTACGGTGACAGTTTTGAGTGATGAACGCCACTGTATGTCTTTTTACAATAACAATTTTGATAAAGTTATATCACCGTATATCATAATGCAGTGACGATTTTGATAAATTTATGTCACATTATGCAATGTTACAGTGACAGTTTTGAATGAAAATGTCACCGTATATCATGTTATGGTGACTGTTTTGCTATATTTACGTCACCTTATGTCATGAAGTGGTGATGATTTTGAGAAATTTACTCACGGTCTTTAATGTTACGATGACCGTTTTGAACGATTAATGTCACTGTATGTCATATATAGGAATAGTGGGCACAAATTTGTCCAAAAAAAACCCGGTCTGTCCAAGCATCGGGTTGACATGTTATTTTGGATAAAATGTTTTTTCTAAAGAAACCAATATTTTATTTTGTTTTGTTTTTGGTACATAATTGTAATTTTTATAACATATTTTTGGTCGACAAACAAATGAAAAGAAAAAGAACTCAAACTAAACCCCTTTTGGTCTGCCCGGTTCTTTAAAAAGCCCAATCTGGTTTCCACCCCGTCCGGATAATCTAACCCGCAGACTGGTCCGACTCAAATATTCTGATGTAAATATGGAAAAAATGGTATTTACCCGGTTATGATTGAATCAAAAAATCTCGATCCACGATTGTTTTGGGTCAATCTACATATTTGTCCTGTTCTTTTTGTCCGGCTTTGATAAAATTATAGTATTTACTTTATGTAAATGAAGAAAAAAAAAATTAGTCCACGAAAGATACAATTATAAAGTTACCATTTTAAATTTATGTTTTTAGTTACCTAATTTATTTCAACAATCCAAATTTACATGGAAGAAAAATAATAAGTTCTGTATGTTTATGACAAATCATAAAGACATGTATACTATAAGAATATGAAAAGTACGGTGTTCAAATTTATGGAATGCAAGAGTAATAATATATTTATGTACTATTGGTTTCTACGATTTATCTGTTTGTGAACAAGCAACACGTTCAAATTGAACTTTACATAAAAGAAATGTGGTATATATAACATATTTAGAACATGACAATGGTATTTAACTATTAAAAAAATGGCAAAGATTTTTAACATATTGTAAAAGAAACAATGCATGACAAATAAAGTACCAAGTAATATTTGAAAATTTCGGCAGCATAACTGCTATAACTATATATTTCCAAAACCTGTATATTGGCACAAAACAATAACCAACGAACCAAAAAAGGAGACAACTATGCACAAAACAAAAACAAATGAAAATAAATACATAAATATAACAAACATGCTACATAACGTTATTTTCCAAAAAGTTATTCAAATATTTACATCTTCCCAACAGTGAACATTGATGACGATGTCGTATTTTGTAGGATGGTCTTCATTGCATAAATATCTGATTATTTCAACTCCTGCTCAAAAATTGGAAGGAAAATAATGTAAAATTTAGTGCAAACATAGTATGCTCATATATAACTTTTAAAACAAAATAAATTGAACTGAATAAAGCAATATGATTACAACAATGATGATACACACGTACATGTGTATATATATTTATTAGGCATATACCCGTGCACGATGCGGAGCGGAAAATCGTGCAATCGAAGGAACAATTGACAAAGGTATGCATCCGCTCAAGAAAAAATCTCGAATTCAAAATGACAACCACGTTTCATTTTAAGTTTGTATTTCTTCGTCCTTATCGATACTTTAGTCTATGATTCACATATAAGTGTACCAAACGACTCAAGCACCGTGTTTTCATTGACTAAAGTATCGATAAGAACGAAGGATACAAACTTAAAATGAAAACGTTGTTGTCATTTTGATTTCGAGATGTTTCGCGAGCGGATACATATCTTTGTCAATTGTTCCTTCAATTGCACGATTTTCCGTGCTGCATCGTGCGCGGGTATATGCCTATTAAATTTGTAAAAAACTAATAAGTTCAAAAGATTTTTCCCAACTACCCCTAGTAATCACTTCCATAAATCTTGTTTCTTGTTAGTTGGTAGTCTAGCATCTGCTGGTCAGAGAGTATTGATGCTCATGTTGTTTACCGTTTTTTTCTTATATGTTAGTACTTATGACTTATATAATTGATGTCTATTCATTTTTTTCCTCAATGGGTGTGGTTTTAGATCACTTTATGTCAGGATCGAATTCTCAACAAGAATTATGAATACTCAGAAACAATATCAAAGAAGTTGCGGAAAAACACTTTGATATTCAATGTAACAGTAAACAAACAGTATATGATCAACAACTTGTAAACTTGTATTGAATGATTAAAATCACAAGATTACACACTCAACCTCAATCTTGAAGAACAGACTCTTTCAAGACGAATTCTACTTCTCTATAATTAGGAACTATGCCTTGAGGTTGATTTTCTCTCTAGAATTAAAACTTAGAATGAATTCAATTAAAAGTTATATCACTATTCTAAACTATACAATATATATACTGAAAATAAAAGATAATTACAGTTTATACAATATCTCCAGAATATCTTCTATCATTATCTCTAAGCTTCCATGAATATCTTCAGCTTTCCATGTTTATCTTTAACCACGATCTCTTCATCATTATCTTCACTTTATCTTAGAAGCAGCATTAACTGAGTCTTGGCAGTAATAACTACTATGGCAGTATTAACTACTAAGCAGCACTAACTTCTAGCAGTACTAACTAGCTAAGCAGTACTAACTTTATTCAAGCAGCACTAACTTTGACTAGCAGTATTAATTCTACTAGCAGTAGTAATTCTCAGCAGTATTAACTTTGAAGTCCTCTGGCAGTAGTAATTCTGAACTAGCAGCATTAAAGACTTGTTCACATCTTCAGTTCCCAACAATCTCCCCCTAACTTGACTTTTAGAAAGAGAAGTCAAGTTCTTCAAATGCTTCCAAAATCTTCATTGATCTACTCCAATGCTAGGATCCAATCCCATACTCTGATTTATAGTTCTCTGAATTAAGTACTTTGCCATTTCTGAATTTGGTGCACAACCCAACTTCTTATTTAACATGGCATGAAGCTTTAAATTTGTATGGTTGTATACCCTATCTACCAAGTAATACTCCATGTGAAAAGTATCCAATGCCAGTTCGTAGACTCCACTCCTCTCATATAGAGTCCATCCTCTAACAGCTTCAAATACATCTCTTATCAAATGCTTTACTGCTTCTGGTTTGAACAACATGCACAAATATTCCATAACTAACTTCACAATTGGTAACCCTGGAGCTGTCAACTGATCTGCATGAACTTTCATCCCCACTTCAAACATTTCTTCCAAATCAGATCTTGAACACTCTCTGACAATTTTGTTCCAAGTGCTGTAGACTTCATACTTCTCATCCTTTCTTTTCAATCTAATGTACTCTTTGCCATCCACCTCCATAGTATCCCAGTGGATAACTTCAGGAGGTTTGAATCCAACAGGTTCAGCTGAAATAGGCTTTGGAATTTTATCCATTACCACCATGTACATGTTTACATCTGAACTCTGTGGTACTTTCTGAGTTTCAGCCTCATTCTTAGGTGCCTCTTCTTCTTCAGCAACCTTTTGCTCTTCTTCTACTCTAGGCTTCTTTGCAATCTTCTTTCTTTTAGCCATCATTTTAGTTCTCTTCAGAGTCTTTTGAACTTTCCCTAAAGTAGCTTCCTTCTTCTTTTCTTCCTTTTTCTCTGCCTTTTCTTTGATAGGAGTTCCCTCTTCACTTTCAGGGAATGGTTGATTAATATTCACATCATGTCTCTCCTTGGCCTTCTTTTCAAACTCCACTCTATCCTTTTCATTACTCTTCAGCTTCCCCATTTCTTTCTCATAGAGATCCTTGATTTGATCAAAAGTCATCTTCACAAACATTTCTTTCTTTACACCAATTGCACTCCTCAAGAAAGTTATCATTTTGTTTCTTTCCTGAGTGGCAAGGTAAGTTTGTGAAGGTCTTCTCTTCTTAGCACTTGTTCTGGCCATCATAGCCTTTCTCAAGCTCATTGCTCTTTGCTTTTCCTTCTCTGTTTCCAGCCCTTTCTAGAATGCTTCATTTAACTCATTTGCAAGTGCTCTGGCCATTTCTCTGTCTTTTTCAACCTGCTCCTTTTCTGCTTGATCTAACTCTTCTTGTACTTTCTTTGCTAATGCTTCATCTGACTCAATCATCTTTTGCTTTTTAGATGGTTGATCAGATTCTATCATCTTTGCTTTTCCCTTTTTCCTTGCATCTGCAGCCATTTCTTTCTTCTCTATTTTCTTTGCTCCCACTTCATTTATGACCACTCCCTTTGCTTTGGGAGTGTCATTCTTTGCTTTGATGAGCATTTCAGCTACTTCAATCTCTGTTGGTGTTAACTCTGTTACTGCTGCTTGTGAAGTTTCAGCAGCACTAACTGTTTCTGCTGCTTGTTTTGGCTCAACAGTAGTAACCATTTCTGCTTTCCCACCATTTGTTTGAGTTTGGAAATCTGCTGTTGTTGGGAGAGAACCACTTGCTGCAATTCTTTGAAATCCTTTCCTTGATTAACCACATCAACATTAATGTTGGCTAATGCTTCAATCAATTCCCAGTAAGTATATATATCCTCACCTTCTTTAGGTGTTTTACCCACCCTTGAAGGATCCTTGGAAAGTTTTGCCATCAATTCATCAGTGTCAGTTCTGTCCTCACCCTTTTTGTATGTTTTGCCCATCCTTGAGGGATCCTTGGATCTTTTGATAGTGGAAGTCTTCTGCCTAGCAGAAGCACTATCCACCCCCTTGGTTTCTTGGCACCTGGGACCTTTGGATGATTGCTCACCCAAAGTTGCCATGGGGAAGGTCTTATGTATGTTACCACTGACCTCCTCTGAGCTAGCAGGAGTAGTGGCAACCTTCTCACCCATATGCTCTTCCTCCTCCTCAGAGAGCACCTCCTTGGGGTTGGGAGACACCCTTGTGGTTTCCCTGTAGATATTCTCTAAGGGAGAATCCTCCCTTAGAGGGCTTAAAGGCTTAGGGGTTGATGGTACAAGAAGGGAAGGAGCCTTCTTTACCTGTTTCCTTTTGTATGTTTGGGTGATTGGTGATGTTGGTTTATCAAGGAGAGACTGGAGAATTGATTTAGGGTGGGAAGGTTGGGATTGGCTAGCAGTGGGTTGGTCTAATGGGGGCCTTGACCCTGCTGCCATACCTTCTTCAGTGTGGGACACCACCATCATTGTAGAGAACAATGGGGTGTCAACTCCTTCCGAGTCCAGAGGGGATCTTTTCATGTTTGAAAATACCTTACCTTTGGGAATTTTTGGTACATATACCCCATCAAAATGAGGTATATCCGTCAATTCATGGGTTATTACTTCTTGTACAAATCTGGGGTACATATAAAAACTCTTTTTACTTCCCAGGTTTGAGACAAGATCATTAAAAAGCATTTGGGAAAAATTATACTTTTTGGCAGTGGCTAAGCATACCAAAGCATAAGCAATGGTGCTACTGACTCACTCCAGCCAGTAGTCTTTTTAGTGATACAGTGCATAAGGGTATGGACAAAGAAACGCCATTGAGATGAAAATTTTGCTTTTGAGAACTTGAACACACCCAATGGGCCTCCATACCCCATTCTTGTAAGAGTAGAAAACAGTTCATCATTAGAGATAGAAGTTATACTAGAGGCATCGTCTAGACGTAGACTGATGCGAATTACCTCTTCAGTAACTGTCAAGGGTTTGTCACACACCCTTGTCTTGATCATTTGCACACCATTCTCAGTAACAATGGTGGCATTTGCCCAGAATTGCCTTTGATGCTCGATATAGATGGATGGCGACACAGTGAGAGCATGGGCAATATGGCTTGTCTTGAGGAAATCCACAATCTGGTGGAAACCAGCGGCCTGTTTGGGCTTCTGTAGCATCGCGATTTCATTGTGCTCGTCTATGAATGCCATTGATGCCATTGATCTTGAAGTTTCTTGCCTGAAAACTTTGAACTTGAGAGAGAAAGGGTTTAGAGCGCAAGTGAACAGTATGCAGAGAGTCGTTATGAACTTTTAGGCGGAGAAAGGGTATTTATAGTATTCGGGACATAAGCAGTATTAACCTAGAGCAGTATTAACGGACAAGCAGTATTAACTGTGAGCAGTATTAACTGTGAGCAGTATTAACTGTGAGCAGTATTAACTGAAAGCAGTATTAACTAACTAGCAGTATTAATCACTGGCAGTATTAACTAACTAGCAGTATTAACCACTAGCAGTATTAACTAACTAGCAGTATTAACTGAAAGCAGTATTAACCACTAGCAGTATTAACTAACTAGCAGTATTAACTGAAAGCAGTATTAACCACTAGCAGTATTAACTAACTAGCAATATTAACTGAAAGCAGTATTAACTAACTAGCAGTATTAACTAGCAGTATTAACTACTTAGCAGTATTAACTACTTAGCAGTATTAACTGTGCACTGGCAGTATTAACAATGCACTGGCAGTATTAACAATGCACTGGAAGTATTAACAATGCACTGGCAGTATTAAAACTGCACTGGCAACATTAATCATACTTACACTTTTAAGCTTTGTGAAGAACTGAGTACTGCTATACTTTTCCTGAAAAAGAAGATTAGAACCACCAAGAAGAAACAATATACAGGTATTGAACCACTTTTTAAGTAGGAGCTTATTCAGAGTTGATCATTCCCACACTTGTTACCAAGAAAGTGAATCTACCCACATCAAATGCTTTGGTGAATAGATCAGCAAACTGGTTAGCAGTATGAACTTTTACAACTTGAATAAGTTTCTTTTCATTGCAGTCTCTTATAAAGTGGTACCTGATTTCAATGTGCTTTGTCTTTGAGTGCTTGACAGGATTATTAACAATGCTAATAGCACTGCTATTATCAATAAAAATTGGAGTGTGTAGAAAGGTTACCCCATAGTCCAGCATTTGATTCTGAATCCATAAGACTTGAGAACAGCAACTTGCAGCTGCTATATACTCTGCCTCTGTTGTAGATGTGGACACTGTGGTTTGTTTCTTGCACTGCCATGACACTAGTCTTGCACCCAAAAACTGACATCCTCCAGAAGTAGATTTTCTGTCCAAGTTTGCTCCACCTAGATCACTGTCTGAGTATGCAAGTAAGTCAAAAGATGAGTCATGAGGATACCAAATCCCCAATTTGGGTTGCCCTTTGAGATATCTGAATATCCTCTTAACAGCTTGATAGTGAGATTGCTTTGTCCTAACTTGGAATCTTGCACATACACAGACTGGAAACATTATATCTGGCCTAGATGCTGTAAGATACATGAGAGAGCCAATCATGGATCTATAGTGATGAACATCCATATCCTCCCCCTCAAGATCTGCTGTTATTTGCTTGTGTGTCTCCATAGGTGTGCTGGCAGGTTTGGAATCTGAGAAACCAAACTTGGTTAGAATATCCTGCACATACTTGGACTGACAGATAAAGATTCCATCTGACTTCTGTTGAACTTGGAGTCCAAGGAAGAAAGTAAGTTCCCCCATGGAACTCATTTTGAACCTTTGATGCATTAGTTCCTCAAACTCCTTGCACATGTTGTCTCTTGTAGATCCAAACATGATATCGTCAACATAGATTTGGACCAGCAAGGTATCCTTCTTCTTTCTCTTGATAAATAGAGTCTTATCAATGACTCCTCTTTCAAAGCCATTTTCCAAGAGATAGGATGACAGAGTGTCATACCATGCTCTTGGAGCTTGATGCAGTCCATAAAGTGCTTTCTTCAATTTGTATACCCTGTCTGGATAGCTTGGGTTTTCAAACCCTGGTGGTTGACAGACATATACCTCTTCTTCAATTGAGCCATAGAGAAATGCACTTTTTACATCCATTTGATAGACTTTGAATTTCATATAAGAAGCATAAGCCAGGAATAATCTAATTGCTTCTATCCTGGCTACAGGTGCAAATACTTCTTCATAATCTATTCCCTCTTCTTGTGTATACCCTTGAGCCACCAGCCTTGCTTTATTCCTTATCACTATGCCTCTTTCATCTCTCTTATTCCTGAAGACCCATTTTGTTCCTATTGCTCTTTGGCCTTTAGGAAGGTCTACCAGATCCCAAACATCTTGCAGCTTGAATTGCAGTAGCTCTTCTTGCATTGCTTCTATCCAACTGGACTCTTTCATAGCATCATGTGCCTTCTTAGGCTCAAGCTGGGATAAAAAGCAAGAAAGCACTGTGTGCTGTTGGTCTTGAATTTCTTGCAGCCTGCTTTGATTTCTAGTCATCATAGGAGAGGATATATCTCCTATTACCAGCTGTGGAGGATGATTCTTTTGAATTCTGGTGTGATGATTAGGTTCTTCATTAAGTCCCACCTCTAGATTGGAGTCATTCAACTCAACTGAGGTGTTTTCAGCAGCTACTTCTGATTCTTTATTGTTTTGAGTCTCCTCATCTCTACTTTCTTCTTCACTCTGACTTGGTCCAGTAGGTGGTTCCTTTTCACAGTCTTCAACAGGATCCACTGTGGGTATGGGAAAGATCACATATTTAGATATACTGTCTTGGACTTGGGTAGTTCCTGATCCTCCACTCCCTGAACCTGCATAATCATCACTACTAAAACCAAAGGAGTTAGTTAGTGAATCAATGTCAAATAGCCACTGAGGACCAGACCCAATAGGATTTGGTGTGTTCTCATTGCATTTGACATTGTCACTTTCTTCAATTATTTTAGAAGAAGAGTTAAAAACTCTGTAAGCCTTACTCTGAGATGAGTAACCAACAAGAAATCCATCATTTACTTTGCTATCAAACTTACCTAAGTGAGATTTAGTATTGAGAATTGTACAAGGACACCCAAAAGGTTTGAAAAATCCAATAAAGGGTTTTCTTTTATTTAAAAGCTCGTATGGGGTCTTGTTCTTTGGCTTGACCACTAGAACTCTGTTTTGGACATAACAGGCAGTATTAACTGCTTCAGCCCAGAAGGTAATTGGCAGTTTTGAATCAGCCAACAGAGATCTAGCAGCCTCTATTAGTGTCCTATTTCTCCTCTCAGCAACTCCATTCTGTTGAGGAGTCCTAGGGGCACTATATTGTCTCTCAATTCCTTTTTCTTCACAAAAGGTGTTTAGATCAAAGTTTTTAAATTCAGTTCCATTGTCTGATCTAATGATTTTTACTTTTTGATTATTTTGGTTTTCAATTCTTAGGATAAAGAATTTGATCAGTCCACTTGTCTCATCCTTAGTCCTTAGAAAATATACCCAAGTAAATCTGGAGTAATCATCAACAATAACCAAGCAGTAAGATTTCTTGCCTATACTCATAACATTTGTAGGACCAAACAGATCCATATGCAATAACTGGAGACCAGAAGAAATTGTATTTATCTCTTTGATCTTATGAGAAGTTTTGTGCTGTTTGCCTTTAAGACAAGCAACACAATGATCATCACATGAGAAGACTTTTGATGGTAAACCTCTTACAAGGTTGTTTTTAACAAGTTTGTTCATAGTCTTGAAATTCATGTGACACATCCTTCTATGCCAAAGAGAGGATTCATCCACAGAAGCTTTTGAAACAAGACAGTTCAGGGATGAATCACTATCAACATTGTCCATATCTAGACAATAAACATTTTCCTTTCTTGGAGTTCTAAGTAGTATCATGCTTTCATCAACTACCTTGAACCCTGGAGCAAGGATCATACACTCTGTATTAGTAAATAATATGCTATGTTGTTTGTAACAAACCTGTGATACACTTAACAGGTTGTACTTCAATTGATCAACATAGTAGACATCCTCAAATGTCATCTTACCTTTTGTAACATTACCTTTGCCACTTATTTTACCACCAATAAGATTATCTCCAAAAGCAACATGTCCTCCATTGATATGCTTGAAATCCTGAAGGCATGACATGTTGCCTGTCATGTGCCTAGAGCAACCACTATCAACATGCCATATGATCTTCCCCTTAAGATGTTGGTTGCCCTGCACCTCTGTTGGGAGATCAGACACCTCTGCCATTAGAGCTTGGTTTTGAATGGCCTCTTCAGCTTGATCACTCCAATCAAACCCCATACCTTGTTGAGAGACAAGGGCTTGTGCAGAGTTTCTGTTATTGTTGAAGCTTCCAGATTGTGTCTGCTGATGGTTGTTGTTGTGAGACACTCCACTTCTGTATTCCCTAGCAAAGTGTCCCTTTTGATGGCATTTATAGCATTCCACCTTAGACTTGTCAAAACCTGCTCCATCTTCTCTTCTTTGGGAGAAGTTGTTCCTCCCAGTTCTTTTGATGAACTTCTTAACTCTCATAGAGAGCATGGCCATCTGCCATTTAATGTCCATCTCTTCAAGATCATCTGGATGGAGTTGATCCAAGTCATCATTAATAAGAGAAGAGTTTCCATGACTGGCCAGAAAGGCTTCAAATACAGTTTCAGTGCCTTTCTCTTGATTTACTCCATTGGCAGCATTAACTGATTCGGGATTGGAAGTAGAATCAATTGATGCTGAAAAGAGTGCAGCATTGTGAACATACCCAGAAGGCCTCTTCTTAGCCTCTACCTCAGATTCAAAAACTCTTAGATCATTATATAGATCATCAAGTTCCTTTTCTTCGAGTTGATCATTCTTTCTGAACGACACAGTATACATGGTCCATTCATCACTCAGGGACCATAGGAATTTCCTGTTTATATCATCTTGATCAATTTGTACTCCCACTGTAGCTAGTTCACCAAGAAGCTTGTTGAACCTGTCAAAAATTTGAGTCATGGACTCATTCTTGGTTGACATAAAGTTCTCATATTGTTGCTTCAGAATGGCTTTCTGATTTCTCTTGGTACTTTTGGTACCTGAGAATCTCTTCTCTAGAGCATTCCAGAGCATCTCTACATCAGTGCAGTTGCAAAACTGATGTTGATATTCATTGGGAATAGCCAAGAGCAAAGTGCTCAAGGCTTTCATCTCTGTCTGTCTAGTCTTTCTTTCAGCATCAGTTTTTGGTGGAGTTCTCTTTCCATCTGCACCAATCTTTCCTGCTTCAGAAGGGCCATTCTCAATGATGTCCCACATAGAATAGTCAGTGAGGAGTGTGTACTGCTTGATTCTGATCTTCCACATATCGAATTCATTGGGTCTGAGCATTGGAACCTTTGAGACCAGAGTACTGTTTGATTCTGCAAAGTTTTCCATGATGAATGAATAGATATTTCTGAGAGAACTCGCTCTGATACCACTTGTCAGGATCGAATTCTCAACAAGAATTATGAATACTCAGAAACAATATCAAAGAAGTTGCGGAAAAACACTTTGATATTCAATGTAACAGTAAACAAACAGTATATGATCAACAACTTGTAAACTTGTATTGAATGATTAAAATCACAAGATTACACACTTAACCTCAATCTTGAAGAACAAACTCTTTCAAGACGAATTCTACTTCTCTAGAATTAGGAACTATGCCTTGAGGTTGATTTTCTCTCTAGAATTAAAACTTAGAATGAATTCAATTAAAAGTTATATCACTATTCTAAACTATACAATATATATACTGAAAATAAAAGATAATTACAGTTTATACAATATCTCCAGAATATCTTCTATCATTATCTCTAAGCTTCCATGAATATCTTCAGCTTTCCATGTTTATCTTTAACCACGAAAGATACAATTATAAAGTTACCATTTTAAATTTATGTTTTTAGTTACCTAATTTATTTCAACAATCCAAATTTACATGGAAGAAAAATAATAAGTTCTGCATGTTTATGACAAATCATAAAGACATGTATACTATAAGAATATGAAAAGTACGGTGTTCAAATTTATGGAATGCAAGAGTAATAATATATTTATGTACTATTGGTTTCTACGATTTTTCTGTTTGTGAACAAGCAACACGTTCAAATTGAACTTTACATAAAAGAAATGTGGTATATATAACATATTTAGAACATGACAATGGTATTTAACTATTAAAAAAATGGCAAAGATTTTTAACATATTGTAAAAGAAACAATGCATGACAAATAAAGTACCAAGTAATATTTGAAAATTTCGGCAGCAAAACTGCTATAACTATATATTTCCAAAACCTGTATATTGGCACAAAACAATAACCAACGAACCAAAAAAGGAGACAACTATGCACAAAACAAAAACAAATGAAAATAAATACATAAATATAACAAACATGCTACATAACGTTATTTTCCAAAAAGTTATTCAAATATTTACATCTTCCCAACAGTGAACATTGATGACGATGTCGTATTTTGTAGGATGGTCTTCATTGCATAAATATCTGATTATTTCAACTCCTGCTCAAAAATTGGAAGGAAAATAATGTAAAAATTAGTGCAAACATAGTATGCTCATATATAACTTTTAAAACAAAATAAATTGAACTGAATAAAGCAATATGATTACAACAATGATGATACACACGTACATGTGTATATATATTTATTAGGCATATACCCGTGCACGATGCGGAGCGGAAAATCGTGCAATCGAAGGAACAATTGACAAAGGTATGCATCCGCTCAGGAAACATCTCGAATTCAAAATGACAACCACGTTTCATTTTAAGTTTGTATTTCTTCGTCCTTATCGATACTTTAGTCTATGATTCACATATAAGTGTACCAAACGACTCAAGCACCGTGTTTTCATTGACTAAAGTATCGATAAGAACGAAGGATACAAACTTAAAATGAAAACGTTGTTGTCATTTTGATTTCGAGATGTTTCGCGAGCGGATACATATCTTTGTCAATTGTTCCTTCAATTGCACGATTTTCCGTGCTGCATCGTGCGCGGGTATATGCCTATTAAATTTGTAAAAAACTAATAAGTTCAAAAGATTTTTCCCAACTACCCCTAGTAATCACTTCCATAAATCTTATTTCTTGTTGGTTGGTAGTCTAGCATCTGCTGGTCAGAGAGTATTGATGCTCATGTTGTTTACCGTTTTTTTCTTATATGTTAGTACTTATGACTTATATAATTGATGTCTATTCATTTTTTTCCTCAATGGGTGTGGTTTTAGATCACTTTATGTCAGGATCGAATTCTCAACAAGAATTATGAATACTCAGAAACAATATCAAAGAAGTTGCGGAAAAACACTTTGATATTCAATGTAACAGTAAACAAACAGTATATGATCAACAACTTGTAAACTTGTATTGAATGATTAAAATCACAAGATTACACACTCAACCTCAATCTTGAAGAACAGACTCTTTCAAGACAAATTCTACTTCTCTAGAATTAGGAACTATGCCTTGAGGTTGATTTTCTCTCTAGAATTAAAACTTAGAATGAATTCAATTAAAAGTTATATCACTATTCTAAACTATACAATATATATACTGAAAATAAAAGATAATTACAGTTTATACAATATCTCCAGAATATCTTCTATCATTATCTCTAAGCTTCCATGAATATCTTCAGCTTTCCATGTTTATCTTTAACCACGATCTCTTCATCATTATCTTCACTTTATCTTAGAAGCAGCATTAACTGAGTCTTGGCAGTATTAACTACTAAGCAGCACTAACTTCTAGCAGTACTAATTAGCTAAGCAGTACTAACTTTATTCAAGCAGCACTAACTTTGACTAGCAGTATTAATTCTACTAGCAGTAGTAATACTCAGCAGTATTAACTTTGAAGTCCTCTGGCAGTAGTAATTCTGAACTAGCAGCATTAAAGACTTGTTCACATCTTCAGTTCCCAACACTTTAGTTATAGATTTCCGTCCCTGTTTGCATTATAAAGTGAACTTTTTTAATGTTATTAGATTTTCGAAATCTGAATGCATTAGTCGCAAATCTGTGTTGGACGAATCATAAGTCATATTGAATCACTTGTTGTCACAATACTCGGATCCATAAAAACTATAATTTTCAGAATTCTATTTTTCAAATCTAAAATTTGCCTTTGATAGAACATGAACAAAATTCTGAGACCTGTTATTTCTTGATCATAATCCAAAACACATTGAAATATGTCAATTAGCTACTATTGTTGGACTTTAATTCTCAATAAATGATCAACTAGAAGTCTATGATGCATTGTTCATAACTTTGTGCACAAATGTGAATAATCATGAGAAAATCCAATCCGAGATTTCATCTTTATTCTTTACTATCTTGATGTTTCAATTCAACATAACTTCAAATCAGATTGCAGATTCTGAATCTATTCCTATCTCCTTGATGTTTCAATTGATTTGGTCAGGAATCATTTCCAAATCATTTCTGATATGCACCCTTTTTGAAATCTTTCAAGATCAAATTGATAGACTGCACAAATCTAAAACTCCAACAACTATAATCTTCGAACAACAAGTTGTTAGCTTGAATTTAACCACAAACATCAAGAACATGGCAGTTGCTCTTTTTGAAATCTTGACTAACAGATTTACAAAGTTCCGAATACAGCAGGTTCGAACACATTTTCTTTTTGAAAACTGTAATCTGATCTTTTTGATTTATGAGTAAAAGCACACATTCTAAACTTCCTCTGGCCGCTGCAAGATTCAAAACTGTGGGTCCAGCACTGTCCATCTCATTAGAGCAACTGAGCAATTCATGTAGCAACACATCATCACCTTTTGTCTCTTGATACTGCAAAAACATAAACTCAGATTTCAAAAACATCTCTTCGAGAAAACTATGCACAAAGACAGCTGCAATAAATCTGGCAGATTGTTCGAATTTAGGATCTGCAGATCTGAGTTGATAAAATCAATAATCCTTCTGATTGAATATGACAACAATTAGCTTCATTCTTTTACAGAACCTGTTCACTATCAACTTCACCGTTACATGATCACAGGACTGTTGACACTTGCATAAGTTGTTGCACAACATCTGGAACAACAGGACTGTTGCACTTTTGGAAAACTCTCCATAAATTCGAATTGACAGCAATATCACTTAACAAACACTGGACACACTTCGTATACAACAACCAAGGTTTTAAAGAACGAAAACGAGCCTCGAGACTACCACTAACACATAATACATAATTGGGTTTGTGAGAATTAGCCAGCTGGTCTGACACTGCCACTAACATACTTGCACATTATATAAAAAAAAACTTCAACTCTTCTATAAGCAGGTGTACGCCTCTCACAAATTACCGTCTCACAGCCCAAACCCACCCATAGTTGTGAAAAGCGCGCCTGAGGTGCAATACGGGCTTAGGCGCGCCTTATAAAACTCTACCCTAATTTCAAATATTTTTCTTGTCTCTTAGACTTCTACAAAACAGAGTGATTAAATATGTCAAAACCTAATATTAATTGTGCCTTTTAACCTCCTAAACTTCTACAAAACATAGTTACTAGATAAGTCTATTAATTCTCTATTCAGTTCTCTTTTCAAAATTAATCAGTCATCTCCTATAAATACATCCCATACAAGTATATATATATATATTTTGTATTCTACTTTTGTTATTTATCACATAATCACATTGGCTTATTTGTCACATTTAGTCTACTTCTGGTTGCTACCTGTTGCAACATACTTTTGTATACGCACATATTACTGTGATTAGGCAAAGGCTGTGAATCACAGAATCACAGGCTGTGATTTGGCTGCCATATTTTTGTCTTGTAAGTCGACACACACACACACACACACATATGGCTGTGATTAGGCAAGGCTGTGAATCACTTCTTATATAATGGCATTTGAGTTGTGTATTACTTATAGTTTTTATGTATGTATGTGTGTATATATATACATATATATATATATTACTTTTTTTATACGATGCGCCTCACATTTGTGAGGCCCGCGCCTTGCGTCTGCGCCTCGCGCCTAGGCCCCATGACCCCTTTGCGCCTAAGTGCGCCTTGCGCCTTTAACAACTTCACCGTCTCTATCCTGCAGAGCGTACGTCCCAAACAAGAGTTGAGAGGCGGCACCTCAGGATGCACAAGTCGATCGTTTTTTTAAAACACTGACAACAACAATATTTTCAAATCTGTATGCACTTTTTGAACGCAGCACCATGGAACATTCATTGAAGTTAAGTTTCTCAAAATTTGCACAAATTGTAATTTGGACAGTCTATGATCAAACTCTGCGCATAAATGGTCAAGCTCTGAAAATGCTATCCAATAACTCTGGACAGGCTTAGAACAAATCTTGACAGCACAAAATTGAACTTTGTTGCACTTAACAAATACATGATTCACGTGGACAGATACATGATTCACATGGACAAATACATGATTCACTTAACAAATACATGATTCACATGGTTCACATGGACAGATTTTTCAAAGCACACGACTGTGTATATATACATTATTTTTTTCTCTATTATGCTGTCACATGTGTAACTGTGTATATATATATATATATATATATATATATGTGTGTGTGTATACATATGTATATATATATTGTTTTTGGTGTATTTTGCTACCATATACTAACTTCATTTATGGAATTATGTTTTTTTGTTAAGTGTTATGTATTTATGCATTTTGTTGTTTTACTTTTTGGGGCTTACGCCTCGACCGCTTAGAGGCTTACGCCTTACGTACCTAATGGGAAAACGCCTCGAGGCTCGTTTCTGTTCTTTAAAACCTTGCTTGAAATCAATCTACACATATCGAAGATGTGCCAAACATTACTGTTTTAATATCTGGACCATCATTTCCTGTTATAGACGCATACACATAATCATGTGTTGTTTATCCACTTCATAGGGTCTTTTGATCTCTGAAATATTCAACAAAAATTCAACACGATCAAACATGAACACGATTATGAATCTACCGGTTAAGTAGAACAATCACAGCAGCTGTCACCAATATCTGATCTCTATATTAGAGTTTGACCAGCCTATTGCCCACTTCAGAATTTGCACCCTATTGCCTTTTATATAAGACAAATGTTGAAAATCCATTAAATATCCCAACTTAAAACATATATAAGGGGTACATCAGACCAATAAAAGAGATAGGGATCAAAAGTTTGATGAGCAATATGATCATCAAGGCTAGAAATATATGCAGAATCCAATGAAAGCCAATATGGCCATATGCCACTGGCATAAAGCAATCAGCCTTATTCCAATCCATCTGATACCACATATCCCAAACCACAACCTTTTTTCTTCCATTCCCAAGAAAAAAGATCAATCCATGGGATAAGCCAAAAAGTTGCTCATATCCATGATTGATGAAAACAAGAGACCAAAAACACCCACCCCTTCCAATATTACCTAAGACTAATAATGATCATTCAAAGCTTGACCTCACAACCCCAACTTAACTTGGACTCAAAGATACAAAAAGGAGGAAAAAAAATACTCATTTTAGACCAGATATAGTGATTCTAGACCCTCTCTTTATTGTTTTACTTTATTACTTATTTGTTGTTTCTAAGTATATTAGTGCATGTCCTCCCTCTCACCCACCAATTATTTTCTATTTGCTTTATGGTCTACATAACTTTTTTTAAAAGTATAATATTTTCCACTTTGTTTATGGTATTGTGTTGAAGACACTGACGTCATCGGGAATGAACAAGAACAAACAATGGAAATTCCACAAGATGACAGGTCAGGAGAGATATCGAGTAAAAGTAAATGGGTTAGAGGTAAGACACGGTGTGTCAAACTATATAAAGATTTTGCAGAACCTGAATGGGTGAAACACGTTATAGAATTTGATGACATGGGGAACTTTAAGGGGAAGTATAGATCAGAAATCTCTAGCTTTTTAGGTAACTTGGTTCGGAAAGAGGTTGGGCTTACAAAATTGCGATGGAAGAAAGTGTCCAAAGAAGTGAAAGATATGATGTGGGAGGAAGTAACGGTATGTTCTACTTGTTTATTTATTCAATGTAAATATTATATTTTGTGTTTATTTGTCTATCAGTTATTTGTAACTAGTATAATGGTTTGATATTATGGTAGCAATTTTATGTAATCGACGCGAGGATGAAAGAACGAATGATGCACCATCTTGCTGATGCCTTGCACAATTTTCGATCAAAACTATACAAACGTTTTATACTGCCGAACATCGGTAAACCTTCAAAATTGAAAGTTGTCCCAAAACAATATGGGAACGTGGAGCAAGCTGATTGGGACAAATTTGTTGAACACACACTTTCAGATCAATTCAAGGTTATACAATGCTCAAATAATGTTATATTTATTGTCATCTCTATTTATTTCTTACTGTAATATTTATTTCTTTTTTTTCTCGTATAAGGCTGTATCCGAGCCGGCAAAAATATCACGTGCAAAGCACAAGTACCCACATCTGTTGGGACGATCGGGATATGTGGGACATAGAGAAAAAATGGTATTCATAATTTTAAATTGTTGAATTCATTACCTTTTCGCTTTTGCTTATAAGCGAAGTTCCAAGACTGAAGTTTTAACATCAATATGTGTATTTGATAATTACTAGATATAAAATAAAGAAATTCCTGAGGATGAAGTTCCAGTGAGGTCTTTGATGTGGTGCAAGGCACGTTAATCCAAGGACGGACGTTATGAAAATGACGAGCTCAAAGACAAGGCAAATGAAATTGTAAGAATCCATACTTTATTGTAATGCATTCCTCTTTCTACCAACGTATCACTGATATATGTTATGGACAGGTGAACCATGAGAAGGAGATTCAGGATGGATCCCTATCGCTTGAACATGGCACAGATGCTCTTACGCTTGTGTTTGGCAAAGAGCATTATGGGCGTGTAAGAGGGGTCGGGAAGGGAGTGACTCCAACACGCTACTGGAACATTCCCAGACGCAAAGGATCGTCCAGAAACTGCACTATACAAAGACAGTTGGACGATGAAAAACGAGAGAATGCTGAAAAAGTTGGGGGTTTGAAGAAACAGCTGCAAGACCAAGATCACGTAATTAAAGAACAAGGTCAGAATATCGAAGACCAAAATCATGTAATTAAAGAACAAGGTGAGGTAATGAAAGATATATTAGCTCACCTGTCCACTAAAGGAATTGGATTAACATATCTGAAAACTCCATTAAACATGAGTTTCGATGGACAAGTAAGTAAATTGGTTAGAAAGTATGTTCGATAGACTTAATTTAATTTTTTAAAATAAACTATTATGTAATATGTAATATTTGTATAAACACTTTCCAGAAATCTTTGACAAGTAGTCTCCAATCTTCACATGAAACTCCTGCAACAAACAACCACTCTAACAGATCTACTCAGGACGACACTGTTGCTAAATCATCAAAGAGACCTCGACAATCTTTAGAGGTAGATCATATACCGGTATCTGGGAAGGATGCTCCTGTTGCTATAAATTCACAACAATCAAAGACTACACCATCTCAAGTGTTGACAAATGAAGTCCAAATGGTGTGTTCTTTATATGTATTATAAATATTTTTAACGTTGATCTTTACGATGTTCTCACGGAATATATTTTCGCAGGATATAAAATGTAAATTGGCAAATCTAGATCGAAGAAACGTTGTTGCAGAGGGGACTATATTATACTCATCTTCAGAACAGATCATTCATGGAGTTCCACTTCCGGCTGATTGCTACAAAGTCTCGATTGACAAAATAAAAAAACCAGCTGCATTTTTACCTATCCAATCGGGTGAGCACAAGACTGTAGGAGAAGCTTATGAAAGTTTTGTCGCTTGGCCAAAAAGCCTTGTGATCCCGGACTCAAAGGTCAGTTGCTTATCTAATTTAGCTTTTCCTTTGTTTTAATGGACAATCTTGCATGTCTAAATGTATACAACAATGGGTATGAAGATATTAAATATTTGATTACCATTATATATTATACAACTTATATGTTGGAAAGCCGTTGCAAAGATTTGAGCCTTTAGAATGACCACTATCCACAAAGACCCCATTACCATTATATCTTATACAACTTATATGTTGGTTAAACTTGTATTCTTTTACAGGTACCGCAAACAACTTCTAATGAGCATAAAGGGAAGCAAAATAAGAAGCAAAATAAGATCTTCACAACTGTTACTCAGCTAAAGACGACAAAGCATACAAGGAGTACATTTAATAAGAAAAACATTGATTTAGATGATGCATGAGATTAATATAGGTGTTTAAACTTTTTTGACACAATGAATTTGCTATTATTTGTCTTTGGAAACATTATTCATATAATTATCAGTACTAGTTTAATAGTTTCTTATATATTGATAATTATTTTCAATTTCTTTTAGTTTTTTTGTCAGATATTATTAAAACCTTTCGTAATAAGTAGTCTATGACAACAGGTTTTAAAAATAGACATAACCGTACATCATATTGCGGTGATGCTTGAATAAACGACACTGTGCGTCAAGTTACAGTAACGTTTTTTTTTAAAATATACGTCATCTTTTGTTATGTTACAGTGATGGTTTTTTAATAAGAAACATTACCGTATGTTATATTACGGTCACGGTTTTGACAAATGCATGTTAACGTATGTCATAATACGGTGACAGTTTAAAAAAATAAATGTCACTATATTTCATGCTTCAATGACGATTTTAAAAAAATAAACGTCAATGTACGTCATGCTATGGTGACGTTTTTGAATAGTAAAGGGCATTATATGTCATGCTACACTAACGATTTTGGCAAATAAACGTAGTCATACGTCACTTTACATTGACGGTTTTGACAAATATACATCACCATACTTGATAAACAAACGTCACTATATGTCAACTATAATGACGGTTTTGAAAAATAAAATGTCACTTTACGTCACTCTACAGTGACGGATTTGAAAAATAATCTCACTATATGTTGTGCAATGATAACGATTTTGAAAAAAAAACATCACCTTACGTCCAACTACCGTGACGATTTTAAATAATAGATGTCATTGTATGTCACTCTAAGATGACGGTTTTAAAAATAAACGTCACAATATGACTTGGTATGGTGATACTTTTGAACGATAAATGTCACAGTATGTCATGGTACACTGATGGTTTAGTTTTCAAAACTGTCACCGTAAATATGACTATGGTGACATTTTTGAAAAATAAACGTCACTATACATCCTACTACGTTAACGGATTTGAAAAACAAATGTCACCGTATGTCGTACTACAATGACGGGTCTGAAAAATAAGCGTCATTGTATGTCATGCAACGGTAACGGTTCGAATAAATAAATGTCACCATATGTCTATTACTGCGACGATTTTAAATAATAAACGTCACAATATCTCGTGTTACATTGACTATTTTGAAAAATAAATGTCACCTTATGTCATCCTATAGTCATGTTTCTTAAATGTAAATGTCAACGTAGGTCATGCTATGGTGACTATTTTAAAAAGTAAACGTCGCTGTATGTCATGTTAGAATTACGGTTTTCAAATAGAAACCTCAGCGTATGTCATATTACGGTGACTATTTCGAGAATTTAACGTCACCGTATGTTATGTTATCTTGACGATTTCGAATAATGAAGGTCATTATATGTCATGCTATGGTAATGTTCATGACAAATAACTGTCACTGTATGTCATGCTACGGTCAAGATTTTGAAAAAATAAACGTCACCATATGTAATGCTACGATGACGGTTTTTAATATAAACGTCAAAGCATGTCATGCTACGATGACAATTTTAGTAAAATAGTGTCACCGTATGTTATACTATGGTGACAGTTTTTAAAAATTAATGTCATTGTATGTTATGCTATTGTAACGGTTTTAGAAAAAAAAACAACTTTTTTTGTATATTTAAGATGACGGTTTTAGCGTATGGTAACGACTTTTTATATGATTTGGTAACATTTTTTAAACGTAACCAAAAGTGTACCAAAAGTGACGGCAGATAAAGTGACGATTTTTATGTTCATGAAAACCATTACCAAATACCTACGGTAACGGTTTTTAACCGTCACTAAAGACCTTTTTTGTACTAGTGGTATAAGGAATAGCACCAACTCTAACATCTCCTTTGAAAGTAACTTTCCCTATATCACTGATTTCATAAGAGATGAGCTCTTCTGCTTGCATTGATTCAAGTTCTAGACCATGAGCTTTTAAGAATTCTTCCACTTCGATAGGAGTAACAAAAACAGGATTTGGCTTTAACTGTATAGTGGTTTCAGCTGCACTTAATATCTTTGGACTATCTGGGTTTCGAATGTAAGGAAGTGCACTAGCTTTTGCTCTGGCTGCTTGTTCTTCTTCTTTTCTTAATTCAGCTTTAGCTTCTCGGAATATCTGTCTTTCCTCCTTTTCTCTTTGCTTTCTTTCTTTGTATAGCTTATTACTGAAATCTTGAATATCAATAATGATTGGCCATTCTTCTTCTAGGTCTTTTGGTTTGGGCTTTGGGGTAGGAATTCTTGATCTTTTTGACTTTCTTGGCTTATCAGCTTTTGGTTTCTGCTTGGGTTGAACAGCTGGTTGTTCAGAATCAAAATCTTTAGGCAAAGGAAGAACAACTCTTGGTTCAGAAGCATCAAGGTTTTTAGGGACAGAGAAGTTTCTTGTGGGTGAGACTATCGGAATAGCAGTCAAGATTTCATCTTCATCAAACAATCTGTAGGTTGGTGGAGCATAATCAACTGTACTCGCAATCTGTGCAACCTCCACAACTTCAGCTTGTTGAACTGGAAAAGTTTGATCAAGATCTGCAATCTCTTCATCTTGACTGTCAAGATCATCAAAATTCTCATCTAAAGTTTCTCCAAACAAATCATCCAGAACATTTTCACTCTGACTCAGATTTCCTTGAGAAATAGCATTCTGTACAAACTCTTCAACTGTAACTGTATTCTCAGGATCTGGTCCATCACTTTGAATATTGTGCTCAATAATGTCCATTCCTTCCTGCTTTACTCTCCAATAACTGTCATACCTAGCAGCAGCTTGTTCATCATCATCACTTTCATAATCATCTAGGTTGACAAAGTTTTCAGCAGTAACTCCCAACATCTCCATTACTTCCTCAACAGTGGCAATCGCAGGCTTTTCAACCCTTGATTATGTATTGTCATAGATCATCAACTCTACTTCAGCCTCTGGAACATTCTCTTCCAACTGTTCCTTTTCTGATTGTTCTCCATGTGTAGTTTCGGTTACTTCAGTCCCCTGCTCCTCAACAGTAACAATAACAGTATCTTCTGCAGTTTTCTGTCACTTATTCATCTCCCCCTCATGATCTTGATCAGAATCACGATCATGCCTTTTCTTTAAAACTGCATCAGATTGAGCCTTGCAAGAAAGTTGAACTGCTGTGGTTAGGTCCTGTAAGTGCTTCTCCACTGAATCTTTGAACTGGTTGAATTGAGATTGTGTGACATAATCTACTGGAACCTGAGGAACAATTGGTTGGGATTGTTGCCTGAGTAAACCAATAAGATCTGCTTCGTTTTGATCTGCTGGAGCTTCGGATAACAGCTGGGCTAGAAGTAAAGATTTCTGCTCAGAAACTGATTGAACTGGTGGTGGTTGTGGAACTAATGGTGGTGGAACTGTTTGCTCAGTCTCCTCAACAACTGGATTTTTCCCTTTTAACATTCTCATCACCTTTCCAATCTCCTCCTCAAACTTTTCAGTTGCCTTACTCATCTCTGACTGAAATTTCTGCGATAAAGAGTTTTCAACGACCTTTAGGGCGTCATTGAGAAATTCCCTTGAAACGAATTCAGGTAAACTAACACCGGGGATACTCAAGCTTCCCGTTAACACAACTGTTGAAGATACAACAGTGTGGCCTGTGCTCAAATCTAGCATAGTGTTAGCAATGACAGGACTTCCACCTGATCTTTGTAGTCCGGAATGCGGAGCTACTACAGATGTTCCGATCGGGGCACTAAGACTCCCGATGGTAGCAGATATGGTTGGTTGTGTCCTAGGAATGAAAATAGATGTAACAATTGGTTCTAGACTCAATGGTGCATTGAAAGAAGTCGAGCTCGGGGGCAGCTGAGCTCTTGTTTCAATACCTGCCATTTTCGAGTGAAAGACAGATAGAGTATGTGCTAAATCCCCGTGTAAAGATGAGACTATAGCCTGTTGAGAGGCAATAGACTGGCTGGCTGAGGTGTGCATATGCATTAGTGGGCGACTAATGTCTGTTTCAATACCTCCTGCTCGCAACACATGCGGCGAGGTAGTAGATGTGGCTACCCTTCTAGAATGGTAGGTTTGGATACACTCACGCTCACCATGTTCTTTTTCTTCATTCACTCTAATACTCATATTTTCTGGGTTTTCAACTAATACTCCCTCTTCCTGCCTTATAATTTCAGAGTCAGAAATAATATTTTTGATTGTGGAATCAACACCTTCCAAGTCAAGATCTCTTGCAGTAGAACCAAGACTTTGGTGTAAAGAAACATTTTCCAAAAATCCGAAACTATGACCCATGTTATCATCAGTATTATCATTCTGATCATTTCCTTGATTTGCTGCATCTTGTTCTGATGTTGCTGAAGGTACCGAAGTACTAGAAGAGCTTGCTTGTCCAACCGATATAGTTCTCTCAGAGTTCTGACTTTCATTGGGATTCTCTTCCTGAGTGCCCAATTGAGGAATGATAGCAATCTCAGGTTGAGATGTAGGAATCACTAAATGCGTGGAAAATTGTGCCTGTGTTCCCACACTCTCCAGTACAGAAGGCTGACCCACTCCTGAACCCCTCTCTATATTTTCTCTCTTCTCACTTTCCCGTTCAACTACTCCCGTAGTATGTTGAACCCTTACTGACTTCGCTCGACTAACTGGTTCTGAGTCCTGGGTAGGGATCTCTGGCTCTGGAAATCCCATGGACTCCCTATATTTCCTAACACTTGGAGCATTCGGATCGGCATAAGCAAGTAGTGCAGCAGGAACTGCCATCTCAAAAGCGAAGGATTGCTTCTACTTTTGAAGATGTGTCATTTCATTTTCTGGGGCACTTTCATGATGTAATCTTTTTGGAACATCTCGGTTGGATCTCAGAATACCTCGGACAATAAGTTATAAAAATCTCTGATAAGGCACATATTTTGCCTTCTTTGAATGTCTCTTGCTCAGAACTTTCTCATACAGCTCAGTCCAGATGGCCACAGCATAATCAACATGCAAATCATAGATGATAGCATGGAACAGTCTTAGAGTATGAATATTAGTATTGTCGTGCCCAGAGTGTCGTGAAGTCAAGCACTTGTTGATTACTGAGAAAAACTGATACTAGAATGGTGGCAAATTTGACTTCCGAAAGTCACTCATCTTTGAAAGACTTCCAACATATCCTAGAGCACGAATACCAGCAAACATTTCGAGATCTGTAGGATAAGGATCAAAAGTAATGGATGTGACGCAATCTCAACCTTTGAAAGGTCAAAATGGATCAAAAGTAAAGGATCAAAAGGTAGATCAAGAAGCAATCTCAGCCTCTGAAAGGTCAGAATGGATGTGAAGTTGTCGATGCGAATGGTGAAATACTTTCTGTTGCCTTGCACTACATGCTCAATAGTTCTCCATGCCTGTTGTAAATAGATCATTGGCATAGTAGCAGTTGCAGTTAAGGCAGTACAGATTGGATGGTTTTTCAGTATCTCCTTTATCAATGGCTTGACCATGAGATTGTCAAATATCACATGATGATTATTTGGCGACAAAGAGAGATAATCTTGAGGATTGATCAATTGATGATCTGGATCAGCATCAACTTCAGAAAAATGGGATCGGGAAGAAGGCATGGGCATCTCCCATGAAACATTGGATCATGTTCATCCATCTGAACACTTTGGTCATGAATATTTTCCTCCGCCATTGATTTCCTGAAAAATCATAAAATGTATTGGATAAAATCCAATATGTCAGTATAAATCCAAAAACTTGTTTTTCAGAAAAACCAATTTTGAAGTACAGAACAATACACTTTAAGATCTTGCAATGAAAGCACAGTAAGTTGCAGAAAACAAGTTGCAACTTCGAATGAACAAAATTGCACAACAACACACAAAACATAAAATTGACAACAACACTTCACATTTCGAATTTATTCTGTCAAATTAATGTTGTATTTAAAAATAATGCCTCAAAACAAATCATACTGATTTTGCAAAGGTAACCAAAACTTTTGACTCTTTAAACTTGATTTTTTTTTAAATGAACTCTAATGAACAAACTTTACAAATTACCCTTTTATTTGAAAATTTTGAAATTCAAATTTGACTTTAAAAAAAAATTCAAACTTTTCACTTTATTTCAAAAATTATGACTTTTAATCTTCTTTTAATCTTGAACAAGATGATTAAAGATTATGAATTCATTCATCCATCCATTAAGTCCAGATTACTTTAGTTCAGAATATTAGTTCGAGTCCAGAACATGAGTCGAGTTCAGTTCAGAGTAACCAAAGGTCAGTTCAAGAATCCAAGAGTTATGGTAACCTGCAAAAATCAGTCTTATCGATCAAAACCCAGATTATTTCAAATGTGATTTTCAATACTACCATTAGTTTGAAAGAACAACCCCAAAATGTTTATTGTCCTGTCAAATTTTAGAACACATCGAACCAAGAATATGAACAGTCAAGAACTTGAATCGACAAACTGAAGAATGAAACCCTAGAATCGATAAAAAGTAAGAACAAACAATCAAACAAATGTAAAACAACAACCTACACTTATAACTTCGAGAGAAATGATCTGAGAAGATTAAAGTCGCAAGAAAGTTCAGAGAAAAGTCGCTAAGTGTTGAAATCCGCAGAATGATAATGAGAGAGAAAGAGATGGAACATATATATACTCGACAAAACTTGTCAGGATCGAATTCTCAACAAGAATTAATTCTCAGAAACAATATCAAAGAAGTTTGCGGAATAACACTTTGATATTCAATCAAACAGTAAATCAAAACAGAATATGATCAACAAACTGTAAACTTGTATTGAATGCTTTGAAGTTACAAGATTACACACTCAACCTCAATATTGATGAACAGGCTCACCAATACGAATTCTACTTCTCTAGAATTAGGATCTATGCTTTGAGGTTGATTTTCTCTCTAATAGAATGAAAACAAAAGTTAACTCACTATTCTAAACTATACAATATATATACTGAATACAAAGATAATTACAATAAATAAAATATCTTCAGTATATCTTCCATGTATATCTCTAAGCTTCCATGTATATCCTTTCATACGAATCTTCATCATATAAGCAGTATTAATCTTCAGCAACATTAAATTCCTTCTAACAGCATTAACTACTAAGCAGCACTAACTACTAGCAGTACTAACTAGCTAAGCAGTACTAACTTTGTTCAAGCAGCACTAACTCTGACTAGCAGTAGTAACACTCAGCAGTATTAACCTTTAAGTCTTCTAGCAGTAGTAACTTTGAACCAGCAGCATTAACCATACTTGATGAATTCTTCAGTTCCCAACAAAACTCGCAAGTCAAAGAACTCGCTAGCCACTGTTCATTCATAGAAATCGCAAGTCAAAGAACTCGCTAGCCACTATTCATTCATAGAACTCGCAAGATATTGTTCATTGAACAAAACTCGCACACAACGCACGATTTGAGTTTTTCTTCTCTCATATCAAGAAAACAAGGTATTCGTCAAAAATCGACAAATAGGTGTGTGATTTTCACTTAAGAAACAATTTAAGTGAAAAATTAGTGAAACTCGCATGCCTAAGGAATAAGAATGATGAAACTCGCAGGCTGAAAGATGATTCTCGACCAAACTTGCACGAAACGCCTTACGCGTTTTCGAAACTCGCATGCTTCTATAAGCGCGTTTTACTCAAACTCGCTAGCTTCATCTTGCGCATTTTCCAAACTCGCTAGCTTCAGCTTGCGCGTTTTCCAAACTCGCAGATGCTTACTCGCACGTTTTATCAAACTCGCAAGCAAACTCGCAGATGGAACTCGCTGACTTCGACTTGCGCGTACTATTGAACTCGCTAGCAACGAATTGCGCGTTTGAGACAACCTTCTTCAACTTGCGCGTTTCAATATCTTGCGCGTTCTTGCGAAGAACTTGCGCGTTTTACAGATCTAGCACGTTCTTGGGTTTTCCTTGCGAGTTCTTCACCTGTTCGATCAAAAATCAAGTAAAACTTGATTTCTGATTCTGCAAGTCACACAATTAGTCCACGATAACAAACTAATCAAGATTACAACACTGAATTTGCAAAAGAAACTGAAAATTACAGTGCTCAGATCGATTTACAGTGAACGATTTGGCTATGTGATTAGAATTGATCAATCTAGAGTCGAAATTTGGCTATGTGATCAGAACGAAAGTTCATCCTTATGATAAAACGTTCACAATCAAATCAATTTCTTGATTTAATTGTGCAAAAATAAGAAAAACTAAAGATCAAACAGTGAAAAAACAACAGTCCGCCCAAAAATTTTAAAAACAAATCAAATCTGATCGAATCTGCTTCTTCTTGTTTGCTTTGATACCAAATGATATTGTCCACTCAAATCACACAAACAAATCAATCAAAGAACAATGAGAATCATGGGGAAATCACATGTATATTCATGTCACAAGTGAAAGGGTTACAAGGTTTCTCTCTCAAGGATTCTCTCAGATTACAATTTGGCTAGTTACTTCTAATGAAAGACAAGGAAGACCTATTTATAGGTCAAACAAAGAACAAAGGTAAACTAACAAAAGTCAACATAAAATGATCTAAACTAAAATACAATAACAAAAAGCATACCTTCTAATGAGTCATATTTCCATTTTCCAATCTTTTCTCCTAGGATAGGAGTTTGCTAGTAACATCCACAAACTTCAGGGTCTCTTTCCCATACATCATATAGGTTTCATGTGCTCATAGGAAGATGACAAAGATAATATGAGCCTCAATGCTTTATCTTCATCTTCTACCTCAAGTCTGATAGCCTCCAGTTCTGAAACGACATTGTTAAGACCACTAAGATGATATGAAATTTTTGTACCTCCATCCATGCGTAGAGTATAAATTTGTTCCTTAAGATACAATCGACTTGAGATGACTTTGCCTTCATACAACTGCTCAAGCATCTCCCAAAAGCTCCTTGGCCGTTGATATCCCATGCACGTTTGCAAGAACATTCTTTGCTAGACACAGATGAATAGTACTTGCCGCTCTCAATTGAAAATGATCCCAATCCTCCTTGATTTTACTCGTACCAGTTGATTCACCTTTATAAACTAGTTTTCAATGCCTTATGCAACCCGAATTGTATCAACACATCCTTGACTTGAACTTTCCATAAGCCAAAGTTGATACTTCCATCAAATTATTGTTATTATAGATTGGAAAA
This sequence comes from Arctium minus, assembly GCA_954870635.1. Taxonomy (NCBI): domain Eukaryota; kingdom Viridiplantae; phylum Streptophyta; class Magnoliopsida; order Asterales; family Asteraceae; genus Arctium; species Arctium minus. The sequence continues at coordinate 33,892,644 of OX941080.1, read as the reverse complement.
ATCTCATACTCGTGTTCTCGTGTGTGTGACAGTCTGGGATGGTTAACACTCGGAGTAGAGCGACAAACTAAGATGGAATTCATGAAGCCACTGTAACAGCTCCTGGCTAATTAAGACAAGAAGCGATTCACGTACCCCCAATTCCTCAAATGTTGGTAGGAAGGGTTGAAATAGTGCCTAGGGTGAGCTTGGTTACTGATGACCCTGTTATCCAGGAAGTGGAGCCCTAATACATGATAATGGATAATTTCCTTCAAATGATGAACTCAACCATGCATGGAAAAGAGAGACGAGAGACTGGTGAAGATACTTCAAGACAAAGATGTTAAACCAAAGGTACGAGATGGTAGCGGAGAATGCAGTGGATGGTTCCGAGGGTACTAAAAATGTTATTAGTACTGAAGAGCATGAAAACGTGGGAGTGAGACGAGGAAAAAAGAATTTCTCCTTCAAAACTTTCTTATGCAGCAAGCCACCCGAGTTCTCGGGAACTACAAACCCGGTCACTTGTATAAATTGGCTTCGAGAAGTGGATCTATCTTTCGAGTCTAGCGAATGTGGTGAATCCCAAAAGGTCAAAATTGTTTCTAAGATGTTGAGGTCGAGGCCCTTATATGGTGGAATCTCACTTGGGAAGCTCTTGAGCCAACGGTTCTGGCTCAGCTCACTTGGAGAACCTACAAGAAGAAGGTAACGGACAAGTATTGCAATGAGAGGGCTCTAGACCAAATTGAATATGAGTTTCGGAGTCTGAAGAAAAAATATTGGTCCATTACTGAATATTCCAAATTGTTCCTGGAAAATTGAGTTTCATGGGGCATCTAGACTTTGACGAGAAATCCCATATAAAGGCCTATCGTAAGGGGTTGCCGTCGGAAATGAAGACTGTTGTAAGGAACGCTAAGGTGACCACACATCAGAAGGTGATAGAAAAGTCTCAATTGGTGGATGATGACCCCACCCAAAGCAAAGAAGTGCAAGCTCAAGTAGGAGACAAGAGGAAATGGGAAGGGAAAATGGAACCCTTCAAGAATCTGAAACCATTCAACAATTATCGTGGAGCCAACCGCACGTGAGAGGCCGGTTGGTTTTCCATGTGCCAAAGCAAATATGTTAGCCCATGAAACTTTGCCCCTGGAAGCTGTTACAATTGCGGAAATCCTGGCCATGCCATCCGAGATTACCCAATCAAAGGGCCCATGTGTTTTGAGTATAGGGAACTGGGCCACTTTCGAAATGAATACCCGAAGCTAAAGTCAGGAGGGAGCACGAGAAAGAAAGGAAGCTCTCCAAGAGTATTAGGGAGAGCATTACAAAAGAAGGATAAGGTGGTGAAGGTATCGGAGGACGTTGTGTCGGGTTCATTCTTTGTTAACTCCGTATCTATGCATGTTCTTTTCGATTCTAGTGCAAGTTGCTCTTTTGTCTCGATTCCTTTTTTCCAAAGATTATTTGTGCCCGTTAGCACTCTAGAGGACGCCTTGGTAATAGAGATAACTAACGGTAGTTGAACCCATGTTAGCGAGATTTATAAGAATTGTGTTTTGGAAATCGAAGAGAGAAAGATCCATGTGGATCTTTTACCGATGACTATCGGTGGATTTGATATTGTGGTTAGAATGGACTGGTTGGTATAAAACCAAGCAGAAATTCTATGCTCCAAGAAGTTGATCTGAATTGCATTGTTGGGCGGTGAGGCAGTGCTTGTCTTCGGGGAGAGAAGAAAAGGAGAAATTGTAGTTATCTCGATGGTGAAGGCACGCAAGTGCTTAGTGAAAGGGTGAACGTCCTACTTAACATACATGTTGGATGCCAAGTCAGAAAAGAAGAAAATCGAAGTTGACAAAGTTGTTTGTGACTTTCCTGACATATTTCCCAATGACTTGCCTGTTTTGCCATATGATCGACAAGTGGACTTCCGAATCGATCTACTTCCGGGAGCCGCTCCAATTGCTAGGGCATATTACAGGCTGGCAACATCTCAAATGAAAAAGATGATGTCACAACTATAGGATCTTTTGGAAAAGGGTTTCATGAGACCGAGTTCATCATTTGAGGAGCTTAGGTCTTGTTTGTGAAGAAGAAGGATTGCATAATGAGGATGTGTATTGATTATCGTGAGCAAAACAAGGTAACGATGAAGAAAAAATACCCGCTCCCAAGAATCGATGATTTGTTTGATCAACTTCTAGGGGCAGGATGTTTCTCGAAAATCGACCTTCAATAATGGTATCATCAAGTGAAAGTGAGAGATGATGATGTGGTAAAGACAACCTTTAGGACATGATATGGTCATTACGATTTCTTAGTCAGTCCATTCGGTTTAATGAACACACTGGCGGTGTTCATGGATTTGATAAACCGGTTGTGCCAATCTTTCCTTAACAAGTTGATAATTGTGTTCATTGACGATATACTCGTTTACTCCAAGAACGAGCCCGATCATGAGCGATACCTCCGGGAAGTCCTAGAAGTGTTGAGAAGGGAGAAGTTGTATGCAAAAGTTTCCAAGTGTGACTTTTGGTTGGAAGAAGTCTAATTCTTGTGTCACATAGTCAACAACGATTGATTAAATGTAGATCCATCTAAGATTGAAACGATAATGAATTGGGAGCCACCCAATAGTCCGACCAAGATTCGAAGTTTCTTGAGTTTGGCAGGCTACTATACGAGATTTATTCAAGATTTTTCCAAGGTCTCTTCTTCTTTGACATATTTGACTTGAAAGAATGTGAAATTCGTTTGGACTGAGACTCAAGAAAAAGCCTTTTGGACTCTCCAAAAGAAATTTTGTAATGCTCCAATTCTATCGTTTCTAGAAAGGTTTGAAGACTTCGTGGTATATAGTGATGCGTCCAAAATTAGTTTAGGTTGTGTATTGATGCAATGAGGCAAAGTAATTGTCTATCCATCAAGGCAACTCAAAGAGCACGAGAAGAATTATCATACCCACAACTTGGAGTTAGTAGAGGTGGTGTTCGCTTTAAAACCATGGCGACACTACATTTGTTAGGACTGAAAGTCCTAGTGCGGTGAAAGTTGTATAACAAATTTATAGGGGTCGAATTATAATTATTTAATAGTTGTTTTGTAATTGGGCCTCAAGCCCATTAGGCCTATACGTCCATATATAATGTGTTATTATTGAAAATTAGGTTTAGACGTCATTATTCTAGTCGTAAGGTTTACATTTGCTTATCAGAAAATTCTCTCTGTAAACCTAAACCTTTATTGAGTATTAATCATATGACTAGAAGTTGTGACTCAATCATTATTGTTCTTCATTGATTATTATCTGTTGATTGCACTGTATCTGGGATCTATAATTGGTATCAGAGCGAGATCGAATTATTTTTCATTCGATACGATCAAAAGGTTTGTCTAAAATGCCTTTATGTTTATTGATTTTTTGCTAACGACCGTTTTTCTGTGTTCATCGAAATCAAAGGTTTGAGTTTGTGTTTTTAGTTGTTATTTTGGCTAATTACAGTTGGGTTTATGGTTTTTAAGCCAAAGAATCTATAAATTTTCTTACCAATCTCTTGATTAAAAAAAAACTTATTTGGATTCTGGAATACAGCAGCTACCTGTTTTAAATTCTTGTGATAGCGGTTGTGGTCCTAGAAATTAAAACCGGCGGCGCTGTTGATTGTTAATTGGTCGGCGGTTATTATTTAATCTTTATCGCTTAGTTTGATTCGGTTTTTTGTTTCAAGATATTGACACCGGTCACCGGATTGGTTTTAAAACCCCGGTCACCGGCTTGGGTTAACACCGGTCGAGGTGACACCGGTCCCCGGATTAGTGTTGACACCATCACTTGTTCACACCGGTCTCCTCTCCGCCCGGTCCCTTGTCCCGGCCTCTCCCTAGTATCTCCCGGTCTCCCGGTCTCACCTTGCTTGGCTTCCAGTTTCCAGCAGCCCCAACCCAACAAGTTTCGAGTCTTTTCGAAGGTTACAACGAGTTTTTGAGACTTTCGATCGGTTTTTCGAAAATATTTCAAAAAGCTAGAGTTGAAAGACTGCTTGACAAATATGATAATCAACGCATAGAAATTGCTGGCAACTTGTGCATAATTTCAAATCTATAGGAAAAGTGTGAGAGTTTTTCAAAAGAGTCTGAAGAGTTAAAGACCAAAGTAGATTATCTTTCTTACAAGCTTCGTATGTCAGAAAATGAGAAAATTGATATTGTGACTAAAAGCGTGGCTTATAAAAATGAAAATCAAAGGTTATCCACCCAGTTAAATGATCTTGAACTAAAATTTTACAAAATTGGTCAATCTAAACAAACGATGCATCTGAATGCACCCAAAGAATTCAAATACTCATAGACGGGTCTCGGTTACGATAACCCAAATTATCTTAAAAAGGCTTTGACCAAAGTTCCCACGTTATATGCGTTCGAATTTTTTGGAATAGACAAAACCTACCCAGAGTACAAAATCAATTGGACCAAACCACTTGTTGATGAGGATCCGGAACAAGAAACTTTGAGAAGGAAAAACACTACCACGATGCAACTTCCTTTTGTTTATGACTCATTAAATGCATCATACAACACCGAAAAACCTTGTTTTCTGTCAAATGACTATTTTCGAAGTTATTCTCAAGCTGAACTTGATTCAAAAACCGTTGAAACTGAGGAGGAACCAATGGACCACAAAATCTATGTTCCACCTCCGATTTTAGCAAAGAAAATTGTTCAGCTAGAAGAGTCATTTGCACAGGATAGGATCATTTTTCAAAAGGAAAAACAAGAGTTATTATCCAAACTTGAGTGTCTCAATTCCGATAAAAAGGAAACTTGGTCGAGGGAGGAAAAGGAATATCTTCAGACAGAGATAAATAAGCTTAATTCACAACTATCTACCTTGGCAGCAGATCTGATGAAAGAGCAACTTCACAAAGCTGAGCTTCAAGCTAAGCTTGACTCACTCCAAATTGAGAAAATTAATCTGTCAGAACATTCTTCTCCACCCTCAGATACCTCTTCCTGTAAAGCTTTTCTGGGTGATGTTTCACTAAATTCTTCTAACAAAGGAAAAGAGCCTCAAATTTTTGACAAGGATCATCATTCTGTTTTTCAAAATGCTTCCGCTAATGATCCGCTTCAAGGCACAAATCCTTCCAATTTCCTAAATACTTCAAGTGATAAGGTTCCTTCTGATGAGGAAATGGAATTCTCAGCCTTTCTGAATTCTGAGGTGTGTCCAGACAGTCAGCTAGACCAATTTGATTTCGATCCTAAACTTCCAAGTCATGTTGATTTTTTGGATTCAACAGGTGAGCCACCGGTCAAATTTTATAAAGGTGAATGTTCAACATCTGCCTCTCAAAAGGTTTCTATGAACAAATCTTCAAAGCAAAAATCTAAAAGACGTTCACAGAAACAAAGAAATACCGGCACCTCTAACAAAAGACATACTTACTACTCCAGTTCTTCTGATTGTGGGCTGAATGATTCTTCAGATAATCATTTTTTTAGAAAAGTAAAGATGGTTTGGAGAAAGAAACCAACTACAGAAGACGGTGAAGGAAACAAGTCTCATGATTCTCCTGTAGTTGATACAAAGTCATCTATTTTCAAGACTGATTCACCTACTTATGTTTATTCTACAGGAAGACTAATCAGTCTAAACCGAGCAAAGATCTGTTGCACTCACTGTGGAAATAGTGACTTTGTGGATTCAAGGTATCTTAATAATTGGTATGGTACTTATAGCATCCCCAATCCTCAGTTTAATAGCTTAAAAGCTAAGGTAACTAACCAACAAGGATCCATCACAACATGGATACCAAAACCAAAATCTTCCTAATCTGTTTTGCAGGAATGTCATGTGTGATTTAATTCAGATTATTCATGTCAGATGACTACAATCAAGGTTTATGCCACTTTTGAAGGGGAGTACCATGTTTTTTTGTTTAAATTTTCATATCGACTTCTGAACAGTTCAGTTCAGGACTCGTTCTTAAATGTTTTTGAATTCTGATTCTCTCAAATCAGAAATTTTACTTCAATGTTCTATCTTGCTGAGTTAAAGGAGTGTTAGGGCTCATAAAGTTTTTATGGTCAATCCAGAACCAGAAGAACCTACCCAAGAAACACATATTATTCATAGATATCAGTGAGGGGTCTAGATTGATAGATGAGTTCGGAGTGTTTAAAAAAAAGGGTGAGTATGTGACATGACTTAAAAGAATTATTGGTCCTTACCAAACCAAGTCAGTTATCCGGGTTACCACATAATCTATTCATTCTCGTTCTTTGGAGATGGATATTGAAACAGACATGGACCCAATGTCGATAACTCGTGTCACCCCACCCAGCCACTCAAGTATCTCTCAATAGATAATTGTTTCATATAAGCATGGAGATTTAGCACATAATCTATATATTCCTCACTCGTAGGTCTTAGATATTGAAAAAGGAAGACATCAGCTCCGGTCTCCGAACTTCATATTCATCTCACTGAGTCTATTGATTTCTAACCTGCGTCCCAGGTTGAATCAATCTTTGAGCCTAATCAATATGAGTTATACTTCTTTCACACACGCACGAATCTTTGTGATTCCCCTTGCATATCTTTGTGATATTGCCAGAACAGTTTAAGAAGTAATTTTTAATATTTTACTTCGGTGATAACTGGAAGTCCTATCAGAGATACATCGATGCCAACTCTGAAAATAGGCCACACAATTATCTAAATTGTTGTGATAATAATTACTATTGTGTTTCTGTGTTAGCTGTTACCCTTGGTTACTGGATCGTTTTATCTGGGATTTTGCTACTCATACATTTAGTCTTTGAAGTTACATGATGCTCAGGATTGTCCTAATCACCATGAGGGGGAGAACGACATACAATTCAAAGACACAGATTATCGTGTTGAGGGGGAGTTAGCAAAATTTGAGGGGGAGTAACAAAATTTCTTAAATATGAGGTTGAAAAGCCTTTGGATTCAAAGATTGCAGCTGAGCAGAAAAGATTTTATTGGTTCTTCTATCCCGTATCATGTGGTGTTTGCAACAAGTTGATTCCTCCTTCGAGCATTTTGGTTCTACAAGTTCTTAAGCTGAAAGTCTATTCAACTCGCAGTTCAAAGACAGATTCTTTGTTTTAAACTAAAGATGCACCGTGGAATGTCACGTAACTCGCACATTATCTTTCTTGTGTGCTGATCCGATGTGTTGAGTTTCTACAGTTGAAAGTTGCTCAATAGTGCATTCAGTCGAGGCCGTTGTACATTGAATCTGGTTACAAAGTTGAAACTATGAAGATCAAGAGCTTTATTCAAGGGGGAGTTTGGAAAGACATGCAACACCAAAGTTCTTCAAAGATTCAAGAGGGAAAGAAGATCAAGCCTGAAGATTTCAAGATGATAAATGCCTTATTCAACTTTAGGGGGAGACTGTTAGGACTGAAAGTCCTAGTGCGTTGAAAGTTGTATAACGCATTTATAGGGGTCGAATTGTAATTATTTAATAGTTGTTTTGTAATTGGGCCTCAAGCCCATTAGGCCTATACGTCCATATATAATGTGTTATTATTGAAAATTACGTTTAGACATCATTATTCTAGTCGTAAGGTTTACATTTGCTTATCAGAAAATTCTCTCTATAAACCTAAACCTTTATTGAGTATTAATCATATGACTAGAAGTTGTGACTCAATCATTATTGTTCTTCATTGATTATTATCTGTTGATTGCACTGTATCTGGGATCTACAACCTTTATGGTACTAAGTGCACAATGTTTAACGATCACAAAAGCTTGAAGTATGTGTTTGACCAGAAAGAGCTGAATATGAGGCAACAACATTGGTTAGAACTGCTAAAAGACTATGACTACGAATTACTCTACCACCCGGGTAAAGCGAATGTAGTTGCGGGTGTACAAAGTCGGAAGGAGTACGATAGCGGTATTTAAGCTATGCTTATGAGAATTGACTTGGTGTCTAGTCTAATCGAATAGATAAAAGCGTCCCAGAGGGAAGCTCAACTTGAAGAAAATCTCAAGAGTAAAGTGATGGTGAAGCAACAATGACTTTTAACCGAAGACATTCGTGGCTTGAAGCTATACCAATGTTGTATTTGGATGCCCAAGATCAGAGGCAACCGAGAATTGTTGCTAGAACACGCGTACAAGTCCAAATATTTTATTCATTCAGGTAGCACCAAGATGTATAGAGGTTTGAAATTGACGTATTGGTGGTCCATCATGATGTTAGATGTGGCAAACTACGTGGAAAGGTGTGTGACTTTTTAGCAAGTAAAAGCAGAACACCTTTGACCATACTGGAGCCTTCAACTTTGGAGATCCCGAAATGGAAGTGGGAACACGTTACTATGGACTTTATGACCTACTTGTCGAAGACTTTGAAGGGTCACGATAAAATTTGGGTGGTGGTGGACCATTTGACGAAGAGTTCTCACTTCTTGGCAATGCGAGAAACCTTGTCGATGGATAAGCTCCTAAGTTGTATATTGACGAAGTTTTCTCGAGACACGGGGTGCCATTGTCGATTGTGTCCAATTGAGACAGTCGTTTCACCTCCAACTTTTAGGATGACTTACTAAAAGAGTTGGGTACGAGGGTGAAGTTGAGTACAACTTACCACCCTCAAATCGATGGCCAAAGCGAAGGAACCATTCAAGCCCTCAATGATATGCTCAGATCTTGCGTCATCGATTTTGGCAGGAGTTGGGACTCTCACCTACCACTTATTGAATTTGGCTACAATTACAGTTATCATTCCAATATTAGGATGGCACCGTTTGAAGCGCTATATGGACGAAAATGTAGGACTCCCGTGTGTTGGCTCGAAGCGAGTGATAAAGAGTTCATCGGACCAGAAATTGTTCAAGAAACGGCCGACAAAGTGAAGGGAATACACGAGCGTTTAAAGGCGGCTCAAGATCGGCAAAAGAGCTATGCCAACAAGAAAATAAAACCGATAAAGTTCCATGTGGGCGAATGATAATGTTGAAGGTATCTCCTTTGAAAGGTATAATACAGTTTGGGAAGCGTGGGAATCTCAGTCCCCGTTTCCTTGGACCATTTAATATCTTGAGTACAGTGGGGCTTCGAGCTTACAAATTGGAGCTTCCGCTCGAGATGACTGGAATTCACAACATATTAAATGTGTGTTACCTACGTAAGTGTTTGGCGAAAAAAGAAAGTGTGATTTCTCTCTCGAAAATGCGAGTAGATGACCATAATCGTTGTGTTGAAGAACCAAAAGCAATTATGGAGAAAAATTCCAAAAGGTTGTGCCATAAGGAGATGATTATGGTCAAGGTTCAGTGGAAGCATTACCGAGGCTCTAACATGACGTAGGAAGCCAAAGAAGACATGAATAAGTGTTATCCTCATTTGTTTGTGTAAGGTAAGATTTCGAGGATGAAATTAAATTAAAGTGTGGGAGGATTGTAACACCCTCGAATTTGAAACCTTTATATTTCGAACTTAATCGTGGAAATATCTTATAAGTCAGTTTTAAGGTAACCTTGGGTTGTATATGTGTTAACTAAATGAAGAAGCAAGGAAAAATGAAGTTTTAGGAAAGGTGGACAGTGGCTAAAGCGGGTTCCATGCATGTGTGGTCTCACCAAACTCGCTTTAGACACTGTCAGCCTCAAAGCCTCAAAACTCTCTTAACAATAATGATTATTTCCTCTTTTTTTATCCTAAAAGATTTAGCATTATTTTCTTTGAACAATGTTAAAATATCAACGTTGTTATTCAGCAGCTTTGTTCCATTTCTTGGATAATATTGTATGTATTCAATCCTGATTTTTGGGTCAACCTGGAATAATGCTTGTCTTCAAACACATTAATTTTAAAGAAAAGAAGAAATCTATTTGCGATAATTGGATTTCCATATCATTAAACTTGATCAAATTTTGGTTATTTATATACAACTATGAATATAATGATGTATTAACATGTTATCTTGCAGATGGGACTTCTATTTCCAAAGGGGTGGTGTGATTGAAAACATAGATGGACACACTGATATTATTCACAAGCAATTAGATGGTGATTGGGTTGCCTCGATATGAATCTCTTAGAGTTTTCTAATTGATGTTTAGCATTAGTTAATTTATTATTTGAACAACCGACAATTTAGCATTTCAACAAAATATTTTGGACTTTTGCTAGTTAAGATTGTTTTGTTTTTTGCAACATATCATGCAATTTGTTTTTCTTTTTATTTGCTGAAATTTAGGTAATTTCTTGCAGGTACCTCAAACAATTTCTGATCAATGTGACGGGAAGCAAACCATAAATTAAAGAGTTTCACGTGATAATAACTCTTTTAGTTCTATTACTAGAGTGATGAAGCTTGCATTATTTTTCTCTGTTTCTAATGAGAAGCAAGTGTGCATAATAGATGGCTTTGGAGTTGTGTCGATAAAAAGCATGCTTACGCTCAAGCACAAATTTATAATTTTTGTTGGTAAATGTGTACATTTTGGCTGAACCATAAGCATGAATATTGAGAGCCAAAAGTGACTACGGTTTTATTATCATAGAAAAGCATGATTACAAAAGAAGAGAAGAGGGAATATTTATAACTAGACAAGGGGGAAAACCTAATTAGGAAAAGTTTTAGACATAATTCTAGGCTAAAAATAAGCTAACAAAAATATGGTAAATATACGCAATATACGCTAATATCCCCCCTCAAACTCACGATTAGACAGCAATAAGCATTGAGAGTTTGTCAGACAAGAAGCGAAAACGTTCAACCGAGTGAGCCTTTGTGAAGATATCAACAATCTGCAAGGCAGAAGAAACAAAAGGCAACGAAATGGTCCCAAGTTGAAGATGACGGCGAGTGAAATGACAATCAGTCTCAATGTGCTTTCTCCGCTCGTGAAAAACAGAATTATGAGTAATTTGCATCTCAGTTTTGTTGTCACAATGTAAGGGAATGGGCTGACAAACATCAACACCCATATAGGCTACTAACCAACGTAACTAAATAATCTCACAAGTAGTCACATCCATAACACGATACTCGGCCTCTAAAGAGAAAAGTGAAACAACCTCCTATTTCTTACTCTTCCATGAGATGAGAAAGTCGCAAAGAAAAATACGGAAACCAGTAGTAGACTAGCGATCATTAGGATCGCCATCCCAGTCAGCATCACTGTAAGCACGTAACTCTAGAGAAGACGTGGAGGGAGACAGGAGACTCTGAAACTGACAATGAAGGATTGCAACATGTAATCCTTCAAAATCATATCGTAAAGCCATTAAGAATTTCAGCAAACATTGTTCTTCCCTCCTAACAATATAAGGTTTGAAAGACTTCAATTCTACAGATTCAGTAAGTGTCCCCATAGGTCAAACATAGCAAAATAAAAGTCTTGAACAATCATATCGTTCTGTTGGAGGGATCAGATGTCTGTTTCCAATTGGTATTGTTTTGTAAAATTCGATGGGTTGTAAAGTCTATCCAAATGATCCTAGACTTCTTTTGTCGTATCATTTTTTGCAAGTTAAGTACCAATGGATTGCACAACATAGTTTTTAATACAAGTAATGATCTTAGAGTTATCAATCTCCCATATATCAATGGACAATGCAAAATTTGCAGCATTTGTATCAGTAGGCTTAACTTTGGTACCAGTCACATAACCCTATATAGATTTCCCACGCAGGAAATTTTTCATAACACAACTCTAATAAACATAATTTTTACTATCTCGTAGAGTACTAATTGATTGAAGCGAGTCATCTAGAGCAACCATTGCGATAGATATGAAAAGAACGCGCACGAAACCCCAAATCATAGCAGATTACCAGAACAAGACAGATGGTAAATACAGTTAACAATCAAAATTGAAAATGGATGCCAACTACGCCAAGAACACTACAATATGTCTAACATCAAAAGAATGACTCTCGGACTTCAAAAACTAATCTTCGCCGTTCATAATTTAGATAAAGAAGTCGTGAAGCTACAGTCCAAAAATCATGACGATCCGACATTTAAACTCCGAGAATAGAAAAAACAGTCGGTTGCGCTCGTTCGAAAAGTACAGTCGAACTTTTCTCTCTCTTTTCTCTCACGAAAAGATCATCAATCAACACAACAACCATGAATCAACCGCGCTCTGATACCATGAAGATTGAGAGCGAAAAGTGGCTAGGGTTTTATTATCATAGAAAAACATGATTACAAAAGAAGAGAAGATGAAATATTTATAGCTAGACAAGAGGAAAAACTTAATCAGGAAAAGGTCTAAAAATAAATATAGCTAAAAATAAGCTAATAGAACTATGGTAAATATATGCAATATACGCTAATAAAGCAGAGGATAAATCTTGGTTATCTATTTCTTTATTGCTTTGGACCAATAAAGGGGATGTCGTTCACGATATTTTTAGCATACATGCTTTTACCTTAAAGCAATAAAATTTTCTGATTAACTTTGAATGAAGTGCTTAACTTTATATCAATTATAGTAAAAATTAATGACATTTTTTTCTTCATATTTTTTTAATTAGTGACCATTTTTTTGTCACAAATGGAAGTTAACGGACATTAATGGAGTTGTTATCTTGAACCAATTAGTGATGATATTTAGTGACGAAATTAGTCGTTACAAACACATTGACCACTTTAATTTGTCACTAATTAGTGACCATTTTTGTATTTGGTCACTATCGTAAATTAGTGACAGGTCTTTAGTGATGATAAGTAACCACCAAATTTTTGGTCACTAAATGACCGTAGTGACCAATTTTAGGTTTTTAGTGACCAAAATTTTTTTGTCAGTGATTAGGATTTTTGTTGTAGATATTGAGACAACAACTTTGGTATGACGGTCGTTCTAATGAGGAGAAATAGGATACACACAATTGCATTTCACTTAAAGAACATCGAGCCTAATATTTATATGAATGAATTAGAAGAGATGGAGGAATTAGCTCTCATCACTTTGCAACTTGTAGTGGGTGAAAATGTGATCTCGAAAATCATCACAAAAACCACTACGAGGGGTATTTGTACAAACTTTTGTTTTGGAAGGGTGTCCTAGGCTATACCTAGACTGATCCCTTGACAAATTATGACTGTAAGACATCAGTCCTGATTAAACCTCAATGGCCACAATTGTTGTGTACGTCTAGATTCGAACCCTGGGCAGATGAGATATTACACCACATCCGCAGGTCCTTAACCGGTACTCCACAACCCTTGTGGTTATATTTGGACAAACTTACAATTACTATACTTGACGGAGTCCCTTACAAATTGTAGACGTAAGTTCTTTACTTATAAAATTAAGGATGGATCATCACACTACACCAAATATCACTTAGGCAATAAATGAAAAATGTTGCTTAAGAGGGGTTTATATGTTGCCTAAGGCTTAGGCAACATGCCTATGTTGCCTAAGCAATGTTGCCTACTCAATGTTGCATAAGAACTTAGGCAAACATCGTATGTTACCTAAGCGGACTCCTTAAGCAACACACAACAGGTTATGTTGCCTATGATAAAAACATATGTTGCACCCACCAAACACTAAGGCAACATTAGATTTATGCATATGTTGCCTAAGATATCAACTTAGACAACATACTCTATTTACGTATGTTGCCTTTGAACTGTAATTAAAAATTTAAAATAACATAATATTTTCACTTAGGCAACATTTATAGATAAGTTGCCTAGGATGTTTTATATATAAAAAAAATATTACAGTTCATTTTGTGCACCACTCGTAAACAAACAAACTCGTGTGAATCGGCAAACAACTCCAATTATCAAACAAAACTAATAAATTCAATAATTGAAATATAGCGTTTTTCCTAAATACGTACAAAAAATAAGCAACAAGTTCAAAAACATTAAATAAAACTCAACCTAAAGCATTGTTCGTCGGGGTTATTGTGTTGGAGTTTGCATCACTAGCACCACCGCACATACGCATCAAAGATTCTATCATTTTTCTTTGTACGGCGGCTTCCTTTTTTTGTTCGGCGGCTTCCTTTTTTGCCTCCTCTTGTGCCTCTTTTAGTAAGCGAATCTCCTCATCGCGTTCGGCAAGTTGTCGCCGCAAATCATCCTCGTTAACCGTACACACTGACATAGAGGTTCCCTTCGCCGGACCTCTCATCCTCGTTAACCGTACACACCAATAGATCCATTAAGGTAATGAAACCTTTTCTTCTTGTCTAGTTTTGAAAACGACCGAATCAGTTATCTCGATAATTTGATCCAATATATCCGTCTTCTTAAAATCAGGAAGACTCAGACCCTTACTGAACATCTCGTCAGTAGGACGAATGCCCGTAAACAACTCCAGTATGAGGATGCCGAAGTTGTAGACGTCGCCATATGTTGACACCTTACTTCCCATTCTGTATTCTGCATAGTTTACACACGAAGAAATCAAACATGAATAGTGTCTATGTACTTCATTGATTATATGAATCAAGAAGATAGAATAATTACCAGGAGCCGCATATCCGATTGTTCCTTTTACTCCAAGAGAACTGAACTGGTGTGGCTTGTAGAAAAATCATCAAAAAATCTTGCCAACCCGAAATCACTAAGATGACAACAAAATGTGCGTCCAGTAAAACATTACTAGGCTTGATATCACAATGAATCATTAGCGATCCACACTGGTGATGAATATAATCGAGGGCGCCAGCCAGATCTATCACGATGTTCAACCGCTGTAAAAAGCTTAGACCAACGACCGGATTCTGACTGATGCAATCAGTCTTCCAAACTACCGTTAACCATATAAGAATACACAATAGCCTTGAAATCGTTTCCTTGAACACTATGAACTGCGAGTTTTAGTACCTTCACAACTACAACTTGTGGTTCGATTTTCGTATGCAGAATCACTTTATACACGATTTTCGTATGCGATTTTTGCTAAAAGTTTAAAATCATAAAAAAAAAGTAAAAACGTACAAGTTTTAGTCGGGTTGACGGGTTGGTCAGGTTACTTTGGGCCCAACTCGTTTCCAACCCAATATATGCGGTTTGATTTAAAAAAAAACATACAATTTATTACATTTTCAACTACCTATATTTATTTTTATTTTTGACCTTAGGCAACATTGAAACAAGAAAATATGTTGCCTAAGATAACTTTCATAGATTAAAAAAAAACATTATACAAGTTATTAAATTTTCAACTACCTATATTTATTTATATTTTTGACCTTAGGCAACATAGAAAAAAGAAAATATGTTGCCTAAGATAACTTTTATTGATTTAAAAAAAAAACATTATACAAGTTTTTACAATTTCAACTACCTATATTTATTTATATTTTTGATCTTAGACAACATATAAACAAGACAATATGTTGCTTAAGATAACTTTCATTGATTTAAAAAAAAACATTATAAAACTAAGGCAACATAAGGGAAAATGTTGGTTAAGATAGTTGAGGCAACATATAATTATTCATATGTTGCATAAGGTCTGTCTTAAGCAACATTGCAGCTTCAGAATCAAATATCATATGCTGCCCAATTATTCATACTTTGTAAACCAATATCATATGCTGCCCAATTATAACTTCAGATTCAAATCAAGCGTATGTGGATCAGACACCATAGAACCTGGTTGCGAATTCATATAAAAACCTCCAGGCCACTTCAAATCCACTACTGCTTCCTCCCCCCAAGAGACTACTTCATTGTCGGTAAACATTGCAACAGTTGTTTCTCCATCTTTTCCTGGTGAGCGAATAAGGGAATGCACGTGGAGTAATTGGTTGACTGAGAAATTCATCGTCTTCGGCAAATTATATCTTCTAGCTGCATCTCTCTCCCTTCTGTGGGCATTTTGATGACCTCCTAATGCTTGTGAACTGTAGAACTTTCTCTTGCAAAAACTGCATGTATATACCTTCGTCGAGGCAGTGGATCTCGAGTTCGAACGAGAGTATCCTAGATATGGTCCTAGGCTAAGATTCAGCCACCCTTTTTGAACAACATCTGAGGTTTCTCCACCTGCATTCTTTCTGGTAGGCATTGGAAAAGTTGAATACCAGTAGTACAAGAGGTTGACAGGAATTAAAAAGAAGCTATATAAACAAGAGCATGAGAAGAAGACGTTAAAATATTCCCTCATTCTCGGTCTTAATATAGAAAGTTGTTGATAACTAATGTCGGTTTTCATCCACAAGTTCTTTAATTATATATACTGTATTCTATTAAATAATATTTTAATTTTGAAGTCCTATTTAATTAAGTCCCATCCAAAACCTAAAAATGCCAAATGAAACCAGTTGGGTTGTATAATCTATTATCATGAATGTCCCTGTTACGTGATGCTTGGTGTTTTGAAGGGCCAACGAACTGTTACTCTCCTTGCAATGTCCACGATTTTCCCCTTTTTTTCTTGTTGTCTAGTGTATGTTCTCCATCCTGTTTGGAGCCAATGTGTGGTAGCCGATCCGATCGACATTTTTTGTCAATTTAGTCTAGGGATTTATATATGTAAAGGTTAACAAATTTTAAGCCTTCCCAACAATAAATGTGACCCTTAAAAGAATTAACAACATTTTGTTTAGTATTGGATCCGAAAACATGATGTCATATTGAATTAAAGGTCCCAAAAAATATAGAATTGACAACCAAAGAACAACGTTAAGTTTGAAATAAAGCTCGATGACAAATTTTGCTTTCAGATGCAAGAAAACAATAATTCATTAATTTCATGTTATTTTTAATTCTTTACATGTCCTTAACTTCTTGAAAAGTAGAATAATAATAATAATAATAATAACATGCATGATTTACAATAATGTTGGGAGTTTTTTTCGATCAAGAATTGAACTTGATTTCATTGCTTGCATTTGCCATAATAAACTATATATGACTTGTTCTTTGGTTATCAGCAGGCTAGCTTATAGTACCATGATACAACACCTTTTGAGAAAGCCAAGTAGAAATATAAGAAAATAAATATATCAACATGTTTATTAATTAAAAAAAATATATTTTAGAAGATCATAGAATGAACATGTATAAAAGGCTTAAAAAAATTATGAAGATTTTAATGGCTATATTACGTAATTTACATGATAAAACAATTTATTAAACAATAAAAAAATTTAATCATCTAAAACATTCACTAGCATCATTGATATATTTATATGAAAAATGTTAGAATTTAATATTGACATTACATTATGAGAATTTAGGATTTAGGCTAGAATTAACTGTTTTAAACTCGGAACAGGTGAACAACATTTATAGATCCAACCCTTGGGGCCGGGGAAACGTTATAGATGTTGTCCACTCTTTAAGAAAATGGAATATAAATTTTGATGAGTTGTGCGTTAAACAGATTGGGAACGGGTTAAAGACGGCTTTCTGGACTGATCGATGGAAGGGTTCCTCTTCCTTTGCAACCCAATTCCCAAGACTATTTGCTCTAGAGAACGAGAAACAGGTGACTGTAGCAGACAAGTTCAAGACTGGATACACTTGGGATTGGCGCAGACCTACCGTGATGGCAACGAAGCTGTAGAGTTCGATCAAGACACCTGGAGTTGAACTTTAGTCCCTAACGGTTCTTTCTCCATTGGATCGTTGAGACGCTCTATTGAGAAGCAACTTGGGAATGGGAGATTAGGAAACGCCTTGGAATCACCTGATCCATCCGAAAGTCAAGATTTTTATGTGGAGAGTAATGCTTGATAGAATCCCGACTCGAGACAACCTTGTCAAGATGAAGATAGACCTCGATTCTACTTTATGTCCAGTTTGCGGCGATGGAACTAAATCTTCGAGTCACTTTTTGTTTGAGTGCAATGTAGCGTTGGGGGTATGGAGATTTATTGAGCGTTGGTGGTCAGTTTCCTTCTCCAAAAACAGGTCGATGACCTCGATGATCAACGACGTCAATTTAGTCTGTGATGACATCCGGGTCAAGAGAGTTTTAGAAGGGGTTTTTTCATTAGGTGCTACATTCTGTGGTGTTTTCGAAACATACATATTTTTGATAATCCCCCTCCCCGTAAAGATTCTCTCCTCGATCTGATCATGGAGAAATCTTACCTTTGGATTTTGAGTAGGTGTAAAGGGAGCGTTAAAAACCCAATCACCTGGAGATTTCATCCTTTCCATTGTATCAAGATCCTGCAATGTTTTTGCTTCTCTTGCGCTAGTTTCTTGCTAGCCTTTAATAAATTCCCGTTTGTTGTTTCAAAACAAAAACTGTTTTATACATATTTTCTTATTTCTAATTTGTTGTTTGCATCACACATCGAATAAGATAATAAAATAGGCAAGAGGGAGATGGGTACTATAACGACTGCAAATCCAAAATCTCCATAACAAAACAATTGCCGAAATCGGCAAGTACAAGTGTTGAATAAAGGTCTACAACCCAAATCTAGCTCAAAGTTGCAGCGGAAAGAATAAGTACTTCTGCTAAGATTTAATACTAGAAATAAAATCAAGACTAAGGCGACTATCTAACTAGAAGATAACGTCCACGCTTCCCGCCTCAAAGCTCACACTTTCCCTTGCCCTTGTTAGGGCCCTCAACATAATACTTCTCTAAAATTGTTTCAGGTTTATAAAAGCAAAGGTTAGACCAAAGGTCTAGAGAATTCCCTCTAAGAACAACAGTTCAACATTTAAAATCAACATGGCCAAATCACATTTGATAATAATCTTAACATCATTTAATAAAACAACGCACACTTGAATCACACTTGAATAGTGAAACATACCAACACATGTTGCAACATTGTACACACTTAAGGTCACACACACTTATGACCATCCATCGGGCTATACCCTTGCCATTATCAATGAGCTACATAAAACGAACTCATGTGCTCTATGCGGGTACACATTTCGTGTTGATCAAACCATCCACACACACCAAAACATAACGACATCTTTATTTAAAAAATATCAATTCTTGAATATAAATATCATAACATGAATTCAATTATTAAACATTTTCCACATGAAAAACAAGTCATCATTAACCAAAAAAAAGTAAGAGGAAACTCACCTGAGGTCCGAGCCTATTACACACTCTTTAGGATAGGATTTCACCAACCAAACATTTGGATTGGGGTTTCCAAAAGACAAATTAATACCTCAATTTAATCTACAAATGAACCACTAATAAACCCCTTAGGTAATGGTCCAAAACATAGCCCGAATCTATCCTTCACACAAAAGTAAAGAGTGGTGAAATTGTCGCTCACGTGACTTCGTGTGCGGCCAAAGTCGTGGCGCAATTCGTGGCCCCCACTGTTTCACCTGCCTACCTGGATACCCAAACTCAATCTAGCCAATAATCATGACTTCTACTAATCAAAACTCACACTAAATTTGATATAACAACAATCCTCATTTCTAATTACAATCTAACCCAACAATTGATCCATCCATCATTAGAGATAAACAAACCATATAACTCTTGATTAAATCTAACCACTCTACCATAAGAATTTGATAAAATGCCACAATCAAGGATGGAATCCACCCATACACAGAGTTTTCACCCAAAAATCATTTTCCCCAATCAAAATCATTCTAAAACTTGAAGAACCCTAAACCCCAAATGAAAACTTCAACAATGGGTAAAAGGTACGTAGCATAAAAGAATGAGATTCTTACCATAAAAGGAGATCAAAATTAAGCTTTTATATTCTTCATTCTTCAAGGGATTTCTTCTCCACATCACTTCTCCTTCTCAAAAAGAAGAACACACATACACCTTCAGCCCCCACGTTTGGAATGAGAGAAAGAGTAAAGACCCTTCCTTTTTTTATCCTGAAATTACATAATCAGTCCATGCAGATGAGACTCCTCTCCGGCTCCACCCTCTAGTTTCATTTAATCACCTAAAATTAGGAATTGGGTTATTAGAGGTACAAAACAAAGGGTTAACTTTTTTCTCATTTATAGTTGACATCCTACATTGGATGATGAAATAAAGAGGCAAAAGGGTCGTAAATACAAAAAAAAAAAAAGGTCGATAATGAAACATGCATACATTATCGGTCTTTTGGCTAAAAACATGTAGTATATGTTGTCATTAGTTTAATATCAAATGGACGATAAGGCACTTGATACTATATTATCTTTTACAGGCAAGACCTACTTATAACTTATTGTTGGTGTTTTTAATGTTATCTAGCTTGCATATTTAAATATTTTTCAATAATAATGATGAGATTGTTAGATATGTCATTTGAATTATAAATAACATAAAAACAAAAAATATTAACAGGGGCATCCCAAACTCTTCTTAACAACTAACTATTATCAATATATGCATACATACATATATATATATATATATATATATATATATATATATTTGTGTGTACAAATTAATCACTTATAGAAATACATTCATTACTTTATATAGCATTTTAATACATGTCAACTAAAAATCTACGTTTCATCTTAACTTTCTTTTAGAGCAAAAAACAGGCACCTTTATTAGAAACTCGAATCTAGCGAGAAGTGTTGTTCCAGATTCAAGCACACACACAAATATAATCAGAGTATTAACAAATATGAATCAAAGGAAAGAAAATATATTGATTGGGAAATATTGATGTCATAAATCTCACAAGACAGGTTGCTTTAATGATTGAATAGGATGATAAAGAAAGCTACTACAAGGTTAACCTAAAAAGGAAAAACAAGGGACTATATATAGGGTCAAATAACTTGACACCCACACAAGTCAAACTTAACACAAAACATAACAAAAGATAACTAGGGACTAAATATTACAACTTGATTAAACTATGATCTAACAATCTCCCCCTTTTAATCAATGTTGTAATCATCAATGGTTCCATCGGTTGAAACTGGTTTAGATGGAACAACTGCTTGAGTCTGGCAAGAGAACCAAAAAGCTTGATTGTGCAGATTATAAGCCTTCAGTACATCTGCCTCTGATGGTTGTTGTTGTTGTTGATGGTGAGAATGCAGAAGAGTGAAGAGATCTGCATCCTGCTGGTTGTTAGGAGCTTGTGACAGAAGTTTGGCTAGAAGCAATGATTTGAGCTCGTCTATGGACAAATGAGAAGGATTAGGAGTGATCGGTGGTGGAGTTGGTAGTATTGGTTCTCTCTGTTCCGGCTCAGGTTCAACAACTTGCTTCCCCTTTAATAATCTCTTGATGTCTCCCAGTTCTTTCTCAATTCGATCAAACTTCTCCGACCACCTGTTGCCTAAGATAACTTTTATTGATTTATAAAAAAAACATTATACAAGTTTTTACATTTTCAACTACCTATATTTATTTATATTTTTGACCTTAGACAACATATAAACAAGACAATATGTTGCTTAAGATAACTTTCATTTATTTAAAAAAAAACATTATAAAACTAAGGCAACATAAGGGAAAATGTTGCTTAAGATAGTTGAGGCAACATATAATTATTCATATGTTGCATAAGGTCTGTCTTAAACAACATAGAAATGCATGTTGCCTAAGAGGAAACTTAGGCAACATATATTAGCCTTTGTTGCCTAAGTTTATCTTAAGCAACATAGACAATTAGCATATGTTGTCTAAGACAACATTTGGTGTAGTGTCAAGAAACCCCTACCTGAATATATTTAACAACTTAATTGATTATAAAGACGAAATTCGTCGATATGAATATGGATGAGAAGAACAAAATGCTACCATCATGGACAAAATTACAAGAACTATACATCGCCAACGAAGTCCTTTATGAATCATCTTATCCTTCGTATGGCATTCTTTACTTATAAGATTAAGTATAAAGCATCAATCAATTCCTACCTGAAAATATTTGACCACTACAATTTGATGAAATTCATTGATTATGAATATGAACGAGGAACAGAAGGCTATCATCCTTACTAGTTCACTTCCTGAAAGGTATAGTCTATATATGTTGTTGCTCAAACTGTTACTGCTGCTGTGTTGGTGCCAAATTTAACTTCAGATATGGAGCCTTGAATGTCACTTGTGATGTCAAACGAAGCCTCTCACTTGTAATGATTATGAATAGATGAAGCAAAAGCATGGTCACTTATATAACTTTTCTTTTTCCTGTTTGCTGCTGCAAGTTTTGAAGAAGGGGATGCTAATTAACGAATCTACAATGGTGCAGGAGAAACTATATCCATCTCTATGAATATGGAGTAAAAGGTAAATACCTCCGGCTGTACATGTAGATCCGGGTAGATCAAAAACACCATGATTGAAACCATAACTTCTCAACCCATCACTACTGCAAATAATTAAGAAACCTAAACTAACTTATGGAGAGATACAAACAATAAGTAGTAGCATTAGATGAAGGGACACTACCACCTCGATCCTTAACTGGGAAGCTTTTCTACCTGATGCCCCATGATTGCAAAGATATATATCTTTTTTACTTAATGAAATTGTCTACACAGGTATACGAAGTCTCTATCCACAAGATCCATATTTCTTTACAACATTTTTAACTTTTCATCCCGTATGTTCTTTGAGCTTTTCTATATTAATGTGAAGAAATTGTCTTTATGTTTTTTGAATCATCATGCATGTTCTAATTAAATGCTAGCGTTTCAAATTTAAATTTTTACAATTTAAGAATCTGTAATGTAATGTATGGTGATATCTCTGTTGTCATCTCTTACTTTGCAACACATTGTATTATATAGAAATAGTTTCATTATATAATATTGCATTTGTTATTGTCTACGATATGTAAATAGATATTGATGTTAATTAACCCTCGATGTTCAATGTATAGGTTGAATTTTGATTAGGGTTTATTGCATATAAATATAACATATTTTCTTAAATTTCTGTGTTGGTACTTTGAAACCAAACAAATATGATATTGCAGTGTAAATTTGAAATTGTTTTAGACAATTTTTCAAATTAAACAGTAAACCGGTAATTAGAAAAGGGAGTTAAGATGTACTACAATTTTTTTTAAACAAAAAATTGATACGTATGAAATAAAATCCATCATCTCTCTTTTTTCTTCTTCATCATTTCATCATATTCATTCCTCCAACAAAGCATGGATGCAATTACTTCAATCTCAACTTTAAAGCCAGGAGACTTGCAAGTTAATTAATAAAAAGGAAATAATGATATATAGACCTTGAGGTCCTGTTTTTAGCACTTCTGTTCGAGTCTGAAAAGTAGGAATAGTATGCTTTGGTTTCATTTCTGTATCTATGTGTTTTACTTGTATGCATTGTAATACCTTTTTAGCAATAGAATTTATATTAAAAAACACAATTGCCACCACACTAATATGCCTTTTTAGCAAAGAACCTTGGTTGTATTACCAAACTACCAACATACCATATTATTAATAAAATACCAATTAACTCATAGTTGTACCTATCTATAGAAGACATTGGTGAACCAAAGACCCTTTTACACACTTAATTATTCTCATTGCAAAGAGCGTTATTCTAAGAATGCTAGGAACTAAAATGATTGATACATACATATATACATGCTTACATACATATATATACATAGACAGAGACAGAGAGAATGAGAGAGAGAGAGAGAGAGAGAACCCTAGGTTTTCAAGGAATCAGGGAATTAGATAGAAAGCGTTGTTGAGCTTAATTCGTGGCCATCTTATTATAAGTTGATCATGGTGTCTTGGTTTATTGAAAAACCAATCTTCTTCATGACTCTCGTGAGTTTAATTTCTGACGATGTTTTAACACGTACTACCAAGGTGGATATGAAGTTTACTTTGTAAACCAATATCATATGCTGCCCAATTACAGCTTCAGATTCAAATCAAGCGTATGTGGATCAGACACCATAGAACCTGGTTGCGAATTCATATAAAAACCTCCAGGCCACTTCAAATCCACTACTGCTTCCTCCCCCCAAGAGACTACTTCATTGTCGGTAAACATTGCAACAGTTGTTTCTCCATCTTTTCCTGGTGAGCGAATAAGGGAATGCACGTGGAGTAATTGGTTGACTGAGAAATTCATCGTCTTCGGCAAATTATATCTTCTAGCTGCATCTCTCTCCCTTCTGTGGGCATTTTGATGACCTCCTAATGCTTGTGAACTGTAGAACTTTCTCTTGCAAAAACTGCATGTATATACCTTCGTCGAGGCAGTGGATCTCGAGTTCGAACGAGAGTATCCTAGATATGGTCCTAGGCTAAGATTCAGCCACCCTTTTTGAACAACATCTGAGGTTTCTCCACCTGCATTCTTTCTGGTAGGCATTGGAAAAGTTGAATACCAGTAGTACAAGAGGTTGACAGGAATTAAAAAGAAGCTATATAAACAAGAGCATGAGAAGAAGACGTTAAAATATTCCCTCATTCTCGGTCTTAATATAGAAAGTTGTTGATAACTAATGTCGGTTTTCATCCACAAGTTCTTTAATTATATAAACTGTATTCTATTAAATAATATTTTAATTTTGAAGTCCTATTTAATTAAGTCCCATCCAAAACCTAAAAATGCCAAATGAAACCAGTTGGGTTGTATAATCTATTATCATGAATGTCCCTGTTACGTGATGCTTGGTGTTTTGAAGGGCCAACGAACTGTTACTCTCCTTGCAATGTCCACGATTTTCCCCTTTTTTTCTTGTTGTCTAGTGTATGTTCTCCATCCTGTTTGGAGCCAATGTGTGGTAGCCGATCCGATCGACATTTTTTGTCAATTTAGTCTAGGGATTTATATATGTAAAGGTTAACAAATTTTAAGCCTTCCCAACAATAAATGTGACCCTTAAAAGAATTAACAACATTTTGTTTAGTATTGGATCCGAAAACATGATGTCATATTGAATTAAAGGTCCCAAAAAATATAGAATTGACAACCAAAGAACAACGTTAAGTTTGAAATAAAGCTCGATGACAAATTTTGCTTTCAGATGCAAGAAAACAATAATTCATTAATTTCATGTTATTTTTAATTCTTTACATGTCCTTAACTTCTTGAAAAGTAGAATAATAATAATAATAATAATAACATGCATGATTTACAATAATGTTGGGAGTTTTTTTCGATCAAGAATTGAACTTGATTTCATTGCTTGCATTTGCCATAATAAACTATATATGACTTGTTCTTTGGTTATCAGCAGGCTAGCTTATAGTACCATGATACAACACCTTTTGAGAAAGCCAAGTAGAAATATAAGAAAATAAATATATCAACATGTTTATTAATTAAAAAAAATATATTTTAGAAGATCATAGAATGAACATGTATAAAAGGCTTAAAAAAATTATGAAGATTTTAATGGCTATATTACGTAATTTACATGATAAAACAATTTATTAAACAATAAAAAAATTTAATCATCTAAAACATTCACTAGCATCATTGATATATTTATATGAAAAATGTTAGAATTTAATATTGACATTACATTATGAGAATTTAGGATTTAGGCTAGAATTAACTGTTTTAAACTCGGAACAGGTGAACAACATTTATAGATCCAACCCTTGGGGCCGGGGAAACGTTATAGATGTTGTCCACTCTTTAAGAAAATGGAATATAAATTTTGATGAGTTGTGCGTTAAACAGATTGGGAACGGGTTAAAGACGGCTTTCTGGACTGATCGATGGAAGGGTTCCTCTTCCTTTGCAACCCAATTCCCAAGACTATTTGCTCTAGAGAACGAGAAACAGGTGACTGTAGCAGACAAGTTCAAGACTGGATACACTTGGGATTGGCGCAGACCTACCGTGATGGCAACGAAGCTGTAGAGTTCGATCAAGACACCTGGAGTTGAACTTTAGTCCCTAACGGTTCTTTCTCCATTGGATCGTTGAGACGCTCTATTGAGAAGCAACTTGGGAATGGGAGATTAGGAAACGCCTTGGAATCACCTGATCCATCCGAAAGTCAAGATTTTTATGTGGAGAGTAATGCTTGATAGAATCCCGACTCGAGACAACCTTGTCAAGATGAAGATAGACCTCGATTCTACTCTATGTCCAGTTTGCGGCGATGGAACTAAATCTTCGAGTCACTTTTTGTTTGAGTGCAATGTAGCGTTGGGGGTATGGAGATTTATTGAGCGTTGGTGGTCAGTTTCCTTCTCCAAAAACAGGTCGATAACCTCGATGATCAACGACGTCAATTTAGTCTGTGATGACATCCGGGTCAAGAGAGTTTTAGAAGGTTTTTTCATTAGGTGCTACATTCTGTGGTGTTTTCGAAACATACATATTTTTGATAATCCCCCTCCCCGTAAAGATTCTCTCCTCGATCTGATCATGGAGAAATCTTACCTTTGGATTTTGAGTAGGTGTAAAGGGAGCGTTAAAAACCCAATCACCTGGAGATTTCATCCTTTCCATTGTATCAAGATCCTGCAATGTTTTTGCTTCTCTTGCGCTAGTTTCTTGCTAGCCTTTAATAAATTCCCGTTTGTTGTTTCAAAACAAAAACTGTTTTATACATATTTTCTTATTTCTAATTTGTTGTTTGCATCACACATCGAATAAGATAATAAAATAGGCAAGAGGGAGATGGGTACTATAACGACTGCAAATCCAAAATCTCCGTAACAAAACAATTGCCGAAATCGGCAAGTACAAGCGTTGAATAAAGGTCTACAACCCAAATCTAGCTCAAAGTTGCAGCGGAAAGAATAAGTACTTCTGCTAAGATTTAATACTAGAAATAAAATCAAGACTAAGGCGACTATCTAACTAGAAGATAACGTCCACGCTTCCCGCCTCAAAGCTCACACTTTCCCTTGCCCTTGTTAGGGCCCTCAACATAATACTTCTCTAAAATTGTTTCAGGTTTATAAAAGCAAAGGTTAGACCAAAGGTCTAGAGAATTCCCTCTAAGAACAACAGTTCAACATTTAAAATCAACATGGCCAAAATCACATTTGATAATAATCTTAACATCATTTAATAAAACAACGCACACTTGAATCACACTTGAATAGTGAAACATACCAACACATGTTGCAACATTGTACACACTTAAGGTCACACACACTTATGACCATCCATCGGGCTATACCCTTGCCATTATCAATGAGCTACATAAAACGAACTCATGTGCTCTATGCGGGTACACATTTCGTGTTGATCAAACCATCCACACACACCAAAACATAACGACATCTTTATTTAAAAAATATCAATTCTTGAATATAAATATCATAACATGAATTCAATTATTAAACATTTTCCACATGAAAAACAAGTCATCATTAACCAAAAAAAAGTAAGAGGAAACTCACCTGAGGTCCGAGCCTATTACACACTCTTTAGGATAGGATTTCACCAACCAAACATTTGGATTGGGGTTTCCAAAAGACAAATTAATACCTCAATTTAATCTACAAATGAACCACTAATAAACCCCTTAGGTAATGGTCCAAAACATAGCCCGAATCTATCCTTCACACAAAAGTAAAGAGTGGTGAAATTGTCGCTCACGTGACTTCGTGTGCGGCCAAAGTCGTGGCGCAATTCGTGGCCCCCACTGTTTCACCTGCCTACCTGGATACCCAAACTCAATCTAGCCAATAATCATGACTTCTACTAATCAAAACTCACACTAAATTTGATATAACAACAATCCTCATTTCTAATTACAATCTAACCCAACAATTGATCCATCCATCATTAGAGATAAACAAACCATATAACTCTTGATTAAATCTAACCACTCTACCATAAGAATTTGATAAAATGCCACAATCAAGGATGGAATCCACCCATACACAGAGTTTTCACCCAAAAATCATTTTCCCCAATCAAAATCATTCTAAAACTTGAAGAACCCTAAACCCCAAATGAAAACTTCAACAATGGGTAAAAGGTACGTAGCATAAAAGAATGAGATTCTTACCATAAAAGGAGATCAAAATTAAGCTTTTATATTCTTCATTCTTCATTCTTCAAGGGATTTCTTCTCCACATCACTTCTCCTTCTCAAAAAAAAGAACGCACATACACCTTCATCCCCCACGTTTGGAATGAGAGAAAGAGTAAAGACCCTTCCCTTTTTTATCCTGAAATTACATAATCAGTCCATGCATATGAGACTCCTCTCCGGCTCCACCCTCTAGTTTCATTTAATCACCTAAAATTAGGAATTGGGTTATTAGAGGTACAAAACAAAGGGTTAACTTTTTTCTCATTTATAGTTGACATCCTACATTGGATGATGAAATAAAGAGGCAAAAGGGTCGTAAATACAAAAAGAAAAGGTCGATAATGAATCATGCATACATTATCGGTCTTTTGGCTAAAAACATGTAGTATATGTTGTCATTAGTTTAATATCAAATGGACGATAAGGCACTTGATACTATATTATCTTTTACGGGCAAGACCTACTTATAACTTATTGTTGGTGTTTTTAATGTTATCCAGATTGCATATTTAAATATTTTTCAATAATAATGATGAGATTGTTAGATATGTCATTTGAATTATAAATAACATAAAAACAAAAAATATTAACAGGGCATCCCAAACTCTTCTTAACAACTAACTATTATCAATATATGCATACATATACATATATATATATATATATATATATATATATATATATATTTGTGTGTGCAAATTAATCACTTATAGAAATACATTCATTACTTTATATAGCATTTTAATACATGTCAACTGAAAATCTACGTTTCATCTTAACTTTCTTTTAGAGCAAAAAACAGGCACCATTATTAGAAACTCGAATCTAGCGAGAAGTGTTGTTCCAGATTTAAGCACACACACAAATATCAAGCACACACACAAATATAATCAGAGTATTAACAAATATGAATCAAAGGAAAGAAAATATATTGATTGGGAAATATTGATGTCATAAATCTCACAAGACAGGTTGCTTTAATGATTGAATAGGATGATAAAGAAAGCTACTACAAGGTTAACCTAAAAAGGAAAAACAAGGGACTATATATAGGGTCAAATAACTTGACACCCACACAAGTCAAACTTAACACAAAACATAACAAAAGATAACTAGGGACTAAATATTACAACTTGATTAAACTATGATCTAACAATCTCCCCCTTTTAATCAATGTTGTAATCATTTATGGTTCCATCGGCTGAAACTGGTTTAGATGGAACAGCTGCTTGAGTCTGGCAAGACAACTAAAAAGCTTGATTGTGCAGATTATAAGCCTTCAGTACATCTACCTCTGATGGTTGTTGTTGATGGTGAGAATGCAGAAGAGTGAAGAGATCTGCATGCTGCTAGTTGTTAGGAGCTTGTGACAGAAGTTTGGCTAGAAGCAATGATTTGAGCTCGTCTATGGACAAATGAGAAGGATTAGGAGTGATCGGTGGTGGAGTTGGTAGTATTGGTTCTCTCTGTTCCGGCTCAGGTTCAGCAACTTGCTTCCCCTTTAATAATCTCTTGATGTCTCCCAGTTCTTTCTCAATTCGATCAAACTTCTCCGACCACATGTTTTCAACAGCCTTTAGGGCGCCGTTGAGGTATTCCCGTGACACAAAGTCAGGTGAACTAACACCGGGATCACGTAGATTACCCGTTTGTACCACAGCAGATGAATCTACCGTGTGACCTGTGCTCATAGCTGGCATGGTGGTAGCTATGATAGGATTTCCATCCGGTCCTCGTAGTCCGGATTGCGGATCTACTCTGGATGTTCCGCTCAGGTCACGAAGACGACTGAGATCTAGACCTACAAAAAGTGTCCTATCAACAAATATTTGTTGACTAACAATAGGCTCTAGGACTTGTGCACTAAAGGGAATTGAGATCTGAGGCAACTGATCTCTAGTTTCAATATCAGATGTCTCCGAGTGAGACATTGATAGATTGTGTGCTTGATCCCCGTGTGAAAATGAAACTAATTCCTGTTGAGAGGAATCAGAGTGGGTGGCTAGGGTGTGCACATGCATGAGTGATCTGCTCATGTCTACATGTTCAAGCAACACATCCACTGAAGTGTGAGATTTGGTTGATCTTCTGGTGTAGTGGGTTGGTGTTGTCTCTCTCTCTCTTCTTGTTCTTTTCTTCCTTGTTCTCTCATAACCTTACTGACATTTTCAACTAAATCTCCCTCTAATCCCTTTATTTCTCCACTAGCACTAACAGTAATTGCAGCCATAGTTGTAGCAGTAAGCTCTGGAGCACTGATATCCATATCCATACCAAAGAAATCATCATCATCAGCACCATCATCTCCATCATTTCCACCATCTTCTTCTCTGCTCGCAGTGTTTGTCTTTTTAGAGTCTAAACTATCACTGCCCAAATCTACATTTTCAGTTACTCTGTCAGGTGTACTTTCAACAGAATATACTTCTTCAGCAGTTTATTCTTCTTACTCTTGCTTCTCTACAGTATGTTGTTCTAGTTGATCCGAGGCATTTTCAGAGCCTAGACCTTCACTGACCGCAGGTGTCACGCGAGGTGCGGTAAGAACCCGTGACCCTGAAGTCTCCAGTAGTAGTCTCCGACCCCCACCGGTTCCTCTCTCTGGATTTTTCCTCTTCACTCCCCGTACCCAAACTCCCCGAGTCACAAGCACCCTCACAGACACCTCTCTCCTAGGGGATAAACCTTGGGTAGGTACAGTCGGTTCTGGCTGTGCTATAGATTCTCTATAATCTACAAGACACTCGGCCTCTGGATCAACATAACTAAGTAGAGCTTCGGGGATTGGCATGGAATAGGAAAACTGTTTCTTCTGTCTTACTAAGAACTTCATCTCATTCACTTCAGCCACATCATGAGAGTTTCGTCTTGGAATCTGTCTGTTCCCCCTTAAGACACTTCTGACTAAGAGTATCATGAACCTCTAATAGGGTAGGTAGTTGAGGACTTTGACAGTATTCTTCTTAGCAGAGATCTTCTCGAGAAGTTCAATCCAGAAGACTGTTGCATAATCTATGTGTAGATCATGCACAACATAATAGAATAGCTTCAGAATGTTGTTGCTTGGATTGTCAGTCCCATATGTTTTAGCTGTTAGGCATCTATTGATGACTGAGAACAATGCGTAGTAAAAAGGAGGCGAGTTATTCTTTTTGAACTGGCTGACTTTGGTGAGATTACCAACATATACCATATCTCTTATTCCGGCAAGAGTTGTTTACTCTGTGGGTAGATCCTCAAATCTAGTCATGCCTTCCTTGGAGTTAGCTTCAGGCAGTTGGAGAGATCTTCTGAATAGTTCAAGATCTATGTTAGCGGAGAAGAAGTCAACTTTGACTTTGAGGATTGGACATTTGATTTGTCCAATAGTGATGTGCGATAGATGCATTGTCTTCCAGGCTTGTTGGATATAGATTTATGGCACATCAACACTTTCAGACAGTGCTTTGCTGAGAGGGTGATTCTAAAGAATTAGGTTCACCAAGGGATCAATGTTTAGCTTAAACTAAAATTTATGGTTGTTTGGAGTCTGAGGCATATATTCTGATGGCAGTATGAGCAACATGTCAGTGTTGACATTTGGAGGTGGAAGTTCAGTTGTTCTTTGAGATGGAATTGAGTGCTCCTGTTCAGCCTCTTGTATAGAGTTTTCATCCATCTAAACATTCGGTGTGTTGCTTGATGCCATTAGACCTGAAGTATAAGACAGAGAGGTTTGGACAAGGTCCAAGAAGTTAGAAACACAAGTTGAAAAATTTGACAGAGAAAAACAACTTTTTGAAAAGCACCAAGTATAGGATTCGCAGGATAGAGGGTTGCGAAATCCTAGACTTAGTGTTCAGGATTCGCAAGAAAGCTTTCTGCTAATCCCTCACTTGGACAACTTGAGACATTTTTCGGAATTCGCACATAGAAGAACTTGACACATTGAGAACATTCCGGATTCGTAGAAATGGGGCTAGCAAATCCTGGACTTAGGGTTTTCTAAGAAGAATTCCAAACAACGATTCGTGGACAACAAGATTCGTAAATCAATGAAAATTTCAAAACCTTAAGAAACTTATCAAATTACTTGAGTTTTTCAAAGTTTTCTCAAGAACACCAAGAACACTGTTCCATACCCAGATTTCAAAAATTATCAAAATCGATGTTTAGGTCAGAAAACATACATCAAAGGGATCGATTTTGTGTTGTGAACATGATTTTGACCTTTAATTTTGTTTTTAAACTCAGATTGAACACCCATGACCAAGAACAGTTCGATGGGTTTTAGAAGGATACCAATCGACAAAATCGATTTTTGAGACCAAAAGTCAGATTTTAGGTTTATTAAATCATTAAATCGACTTGAGAACAGTGTTCGAGGGTCTTGATATCACATTAACATCAAGTTATACACATTTTTCCAAGATTTTGAAGAAATCTTCATGAGTCGTTCGAAGTCCACGAGTCCAAAATAGTTCAAATCTGACCCTAAATCTATTCCAAGTCGAGGAAACCTGCATTAAACACTCACAGTAGTAGAAACAATAGCAAAGATAAACAAGATTTTAAATAACAAACAACCTTTGATGAGAGAAAATGAAATCAGAGGGTTTAGAATGAGAGAACTCATGAACAGAGGGTTTTTGAGAGGTTTAAGACTTTGGCGAAGTGTACTGAGAAATGATAATGAGAAAAACACTAAGTGTCGTATATATAGTCAAAGATGACTTAGACACGTGTCAAAAATGGATAGGTTCCCAACTTTCGCAAAAGGAACTAAAGATGGTGTTGCTTGGAGAAGGATTCGCAAGCTATGTGTGTGGGGATTCGCAAATACTAGGTCACGAATCCTGTGCTAGAAGGATAGAATTCGCAAGCAAGCTATCTGCGAGTTATAAAGCTTTCGCAAGCAATAAGGATGCAAATTGTCAGGATCGAATTCTCAACAAGAATTAATTCTCAGAAACAATATCAAAGAAGTTTGCGGAATAACACTTTGATATTTAATCAAACAGAAAATCAAAACAGAATATAATCAACAAACTGTAAACTTGTATTGAATGCTTTGAAGTTACAAGATTACACACTCAACCTCAATATTGATGAACAGGCTCACCAATACGAATTCTACTTCTCTAGAATTAGGATCTATGTCTTGAGGTTGATTTTCTCTCTAAAAGAATGAATAAAACAAAGGTTCTCTCATCATTCTAAACTATACAATATATATACTGAATACAAAGATAATTACAATAAATAAAATATCTTCAGTATATCTTCCATGTATATATCTAAGCTTCCATAATCTTCAGATTATCCAGCTGTCATTCTTTCCATTCAAATCTCTTAAGCAGCACTAACCATGATCAGCAGCATTAACTTCTTCTAGCAGCATTAACTACTAAGCAGCACTAACCACTAGCAGTAGTAACACTCAGCAGTATTAACTTTTAAGTCTTCTAGCAGTAGTAACTTTGAACCAACAGCATTAACCATACTTGATAAATTCTTCAGTTCCCAACAATCTCCCCCTAACTTGACTTTTAGGAAAAGAAGTCAAGTTCTTCAGAATTAATCTTCAAGATGCTTTCAACACCTCTGATTCAATTTCCCAAATTTGGATCTAGGCCCAAACTTTGATTTACAGTTCTTCTCACCACAATCTTGGCCATCTCTGAATCCTTTGTACAAACCAGTGTAGCTTTAAGCATCCCTTCTAACTTCTCCTTGCTATGCTCATAGATTTTGTCCACCAAGTAGTATTCATGATAACAATTGTCAATAGTAATCATGTATACTCCACAGTTTTCAAACAGTATCCATTTGTCAATCTTCTTGAATATGAACTCATGCATATGATCTTTAATCCTATGGTGCACTTTTTCAGGCTCAAACATCATGCACAAGTATTCCAATGTCACTTTGAGAAGATTCTCTTCAGTACCTTTCAACACAGGTTCATAAAGTTTCATCCCAACTTTATATAGTTCTTCCATATCAGCTCTTGAACAACTTCTGATGACTTTTCCCCATGTTGAATAAGCTTCAAATGAACCATCAGCTCTCTTGATTCTGAAGAAATTCTTTCCATTGTCTCTCAAAATATCCCAGAAGATGATCTCTGGAGCTTGCATAGAGATTGGAACAGCTTTCAAAGGTTCCACTATTGTCATGTACGGATCCATACTTTCATCAGTTTGCTTAGTGACCTGCTCTGGACTCTGTACTGGCTCTGTTGGGGATGTGACTGAAGGTTCTGCTTCCTTTTCAGTTTCTTCCACTCTAGGCCTTTTCAACTGCCTTTTTGGAGCAATTGATTTCACTCTTTTTCCAGACTTTCCATGTTCTTCCTTCTTCTCTTCTGCTTCTTCTTTGGAAGGTGTGGTTTCCTCAGGGAATGGTTGTTGGATGTTGAGATCATGTCTCTCTTTCATCCTTCTCTCAGCCTCCTCCCTTTGTGCTGAATCCCCTTGAAGCTTGGCCATTTCCTTGTTATACAACTCTTCAATCTGAGAGAATGCCATGTGGGTAAACATCTCCCCCTTAACACCAATTGCACCTTTCAGGAAGTTTATCATTTTTCTTCTTTCCTGATTGGCCAAAAATGTCTTGGAGGGTTGTCTTTTCTGCTTTTGTTTCTGAATTGGCATCTTCTTAACTTGGAGTTTCTTGGCCTGAGTTGCTGTCTGAGCTGCTTCTTTCAAACTCTTTTGGTATTCTGCATTTAACTTCTTGGCCATTATCCTTGCAAGCTCTCTATCAGTTTCTGTTTGAAATTGCTCCTCTTTTTCCATTTGCTCTTGAAGCTGCTTTGCCATCTCCTCATCCATTTCAATCTGACTCCTCTTCTTTGAAGGTTGTTCAGGTTCAATCATCTTTCCTTTTCCTTTTATATCCTCCTTCATTTTCTTCTTTTGAGGTTCTTCTTCATTGATGACCACTCCTTTGGCCTTTTGAGTAGCCTTAGGAGTGTCATTCTTTGCTTTTACTAAAGTCTCTGCTATCTTCATTTCTTCCACAGAGAGCCCTATTTCTGCTGCTACTTTTACTTCAGCAGCAGTAACTGTTTCTGTTTCCATCTCTTCCTCTGTCTCCCCCTCAACTTCAGCTTTCTTTTCAACAGTTTCCCCTTCATGCTTCTCCCCCTTGTTGAAAGAATCTTGAACTTTGTCCCTCTTTTTGAGTACAAACTGTTTCCTTC
This sequence comes from Arctium minus, assembly GCA_954870635.1. Lineage (NCBI taxonomy): Eukaryota > Viridiplantae > Streptophyta > Magnoliopsida > Asterales > Asteraceae > Arctium > Arctium minus. The sequence goes on along the minus strand of OX941080.1, from coordinate 33,857,576 downwards.
TTTTCTTTTGAACTAGCCTGGTCACCATCTTCTTCAATTTTTCAATCTGGACTTGTTGTGACAGGATCACCAGCTTCATCTCCTCTATTTCTTTTCCTTGTTTCAGAACATCTAGGTTGATGTTACCCATTGCCTCCATCAATTCATCATAGTTATATCTGTCCTCACCTTCTCCAGGAGTGTTACCCCCTATTGAAGGATCATGGGATCTTTTATTAGTGGAAGTCTTCTGCCTAGCAGAAGCCCTGTCCACCCCTGTGGTTTCTTGGCACCAGGGACCTTCAAATGATTGCTCATTCAAAGTTGCCATGGGGGAGGTCTTATTGATGTTACCACTTTCCTCCTCTGTGCTAGCAGGAGTAGTGGCAGCCTCATCACCCATATGCTCTACCTCCTCCTCAGAGAGCACCTCCTTTGGGTTGGGAGACACCCTTGTGGTTTCCCTTTGAATATTCTCTAGGGGAGAATTCTCCTTAGAGGGCTTAAAGGCTGAGAGGGTAATGGTACAAGAAGGGAATGAGCCTTCTTTACCTGTTTTCTCTTGTAAGTTTGGGTGATAGGAGAGGTTGGTTTTTCAAGAAGGGACTGGGGAATTGATTTTGAGAGGGAAGGTTGGGCTTGGCTAGCAGTGGGTTGGTCTAATGGGGGCCTTGACCCTGCTGCCATACCTTCATTGGTTTGGGACACCACCATCATTGTAGAGAAAAATGGGGTGTCAACTCCTTCAGAGTCCCCAGCAGATCTTCTCATATTTGAGAAAACCTTGCCTTTGGGGGGTTTAGGTACATATACCCCAACAGGTTGAGGTATATCCGTTAATTCATGAGTAATGACTTCTTGAACAAACCTGGGATACATAAAGAAGCTCTTTTTGTTTCCCATGTTTGAGACAAGATCACTGAAAATCATTTTAGAAAAATTATACTTTCTGGCAGTGGCCAAGCACACCAAAGCATAAGCAATAGTGCTGCTGAACTCACTCCATCCAGTAGTCTTTTTGGAGATACAATGCATAAGAGTATGGACAAAGAAACGCCATTGGGGTGAAAATTTTGCTTTAGAGAATTTGAAAACTCCCAATGGGCCTCCATACCCCATTCTTGTAAGATTTGAAAACAGTTCATCATTTGGGATAGAGGTTATACCAGAGGCATCGTCTAGACGTAGACAGATGCGAATAACCTCTTCAGTAACCGTTAGTGATTGATCACAGATTCTTGTCTTGATCATCTGCACACCATTCTCAACAACAATGGTTGCATTAGCCCAGAACTGCCTTTGATGCTCAATATAGATTGTAGGGGATACAATAAGAGCATGAGCAATGTGGCTTGACTTGAGGAAATCCACAATCTGATGAAATCCTGCAGCTTGCTTTGGCTTTTGTAGCATCGCAATCTCGTTGTGCTCGTCGATGAAAGTCATGGATGCCATTGATCTTAGTGAAAAGCTTGCCTGAAAACTTCGAACTTGAGAGAGAAAAGGTTTTGAGCGCAAGAGAACAGTATGCAAAGAGTCGTTATGAACTTTTAGGCGGGCAAAGAGTATTTATAGTATTCGGAACATAAGCAGTATTAACCTAGAGCAGTATTAACTACTAGCAGTATTAACTGAAAGCAGTATTAACTACTAGCAGTATTAACTGAAAGCAGTATTAACTGAAAGCAGTATTAACTACTAGCAGTATTAACTAACTAGCAGTAATAACCTAGAGCAGTATTAACTACTAGCAGTATTAACTAACTAGCAGTATTAACTACGAGCAGTATTAACTAACTAGCAGTATTAACTGAAAGCAGTATTAACTACTAGCAGTATTAACTACTAGCAGTATTAACTAACTAGCAGTATTAACTGTAAGCAGTATTAACTACTAGCAGTATTAACTAACTAGCAGTATTAACTACGAGCAGTATTAACTAACTTACTCCTTTTAAACTTGCTAAACACTGAGTACTGCTATGCATATCCTGAAACAGAAGATTAGTAACTCCAAGAATAATATACAGATATAAAACCACTTTTTGAGAAGGGGATTATTCAGAGTTGATCATTCCCATACTTGTTACCAAGAAAGTGAATCTACCCACATCAAAAGCTTTAGTGAATAGATCAGCAAACTGATTATCAGTGTGAACTTTGACAACTTGAATAAGTTTCTTTTCATTACAATCTCTTATAAAGTGATACCTGATCTCAATGTGCTTTGTTTTTGAGTGCTTGACAGGATTATTCACAATGCTAATAGCACTGCTGTTGTCAATAAAGATTGGAGTGTGTAGAAAGGTTACCCCATAATCCAACATTTGATTCTGAATCCATAAGACTTGAGAACAGCAACTTGCAGCTGCTATGTACTCTGCCTCTGTTGTAGATGTGGATACTGTGGTTTGTTTCTTGCACTGCCATGAGACTAGTCTAGCACCCAAAAACTGACATCCTCCAGAAGTAGACTTTCTGTCCAAGTTTGCCCCACCTAGATCACTGTCTGAGTATGCTAGTAGGTCAAAAGGTGAGTTATGAGGATACCAAAGTCCCAATCTGGGTTGCCCTTTGAGATATCTGAATATCCTCTTAACAGCTTGAAAGTGAGATTGCTTTGGCCTAACTTGGAATCTAGCACATACACAGACTGGAAACATTATATCTGGCCTTGATGCTGTGAGATACATGAGAGAGCCAATCATGGATCTATAATGATGCACATCCATATCCTCCCCCTCAAGATCTGCTGTGATCTGCTTGTGTGTTTCCATAGGTGTGCTGGCAGGTTTTGATTCTGAGAAACCAAACTTGGTTAGAATATCCTGCACATACTTGGATTGGCATATGAAAATGCCATCTGACTTCTGTTGAACTTGGAGTCCAAGGAAGAAAGTAAGTTCCCCCATGGAACTCATTTTGAACCTTTGATGCATTAAATCCTCAAACTCCTTGCACATGTTGTTTCTTGTAGATCCAAAGATAATGTCATCAACATAGATTTGGACCAGCAAGATATCCTTCTTCTTTCTTTTGATAAATAGAGTCTTATCAATGATTCCTCTTTCAAAGTCATTTTCCAAGAGATAGGATGACAGAGTGTCATACCATGCTCTTGGGGCTTGATGTAGTCCATAAAGTGCTTTCTTTAATTTGTATACCCTGTCTGGATAGCTTGGGTTTTCAAACCCTGGTGGTTGACAGACATATACTTCTTCTTCAATTGACCCATAGAGAAAAGCACTTTTTACATCCATTTGATAGACTTTGAAGTTCATGTAAGAAGCATAGGCTAGGAATAGTCTGATTGCTTCTATTCTAGCCACAGGTGCAAACACTTCTTCATAATCTATACCCTCTTCTTGAGTATATCCCTGAGCCACCAGCCTTGCTTTGTTCCTTATGACAATACCTCTTTCATCTCTCTTGTTTCTGAAAATCCACTTTGTGCCAATTGCTCTGTGACCTTTAGGAAGGTCTACTAGATCCCATACATCTTGTAGCTTGAACTGTAACAGTTCCTCTTGCATTGCTTCTATCCAGCTAGATTCTTTCATAGCATCATGTGCCTTTTTAGGCTCAAGCTGTGATAGAAAACAAGAAAGCACTGTATGCTGTTGATCTTGCATTTCCTGAAGCCTGCTTTGATGTCTAGTCATCATAGGAGAAGAGATATCTCCTATTACCAGCTGTGGAGGATGATTCTTTTGAACTCTGGTGTTATGACTAGGTTCTTCATTCAGTCCAGCCTCAAGATTAGATTCATACAACTCAACTGAAGTGTTTTCAGATGCCACTTCATTATTTTCTTGAGTCTCCTCATCTCTAGTTTCTTCTTCACTCTGACTTGGTCCAGAAAATGATTCCTTTTCACAGTCTTCAACAGAATTTACTGTGGGTATGGGAAAAATCACAGATTTAGATATACTTTCTTGAACTTGTGTGATCCCTGATCCTCCACTTCCTGTTCCTGTATACTCATTACTGAAACCAAAAGAGTTAGTTAGTGAATCAATGTCAAATAGCCACTGAGGTCCAGACCCAACAGGATTTGGTGTGTTCTCATTGCATTTGACATTGTCACTTTCTTCAATTATTTTAGAAGAAGAGTTAAAAACTCTGTAAGCCTTACTCTGAGATGAATATCCAACAAGAAATCCATCATCTGCTTTGCTATCAAACTTTCCTAAGTGAGATTTGGTATTGAGAATTGTACAAGGACACCCAAAAGGTTTGAAGAAACCAATGAAGGGTTTTCTTTGATTTAAAAGCTCATATGGGGTCTTGTTCTTTTGCTTAACCACTAGAACTCTGTTTTGGACATAACAAGCAGTATTAACTGCTTCAGCCCAGAAGGTAATTGGCAATTTTGAATCAGCCAACAGAGATCTAGCAGCCTCTATTAGTGTTCTATTTCTCCTTTCAGCAACACCATTCTGTTGAGGAGTCCTAGGAGCACTATATTGCTTCTCAATACCTTTTTCTTCACAAAAGGTGTTTAGATCATGATTTTTAAACTCAGTTCCATTATCTGATCTAATGACTTTTACTCTTTGATTAGTTTGGTTTTCAATTCTTAGAATAAAGGATTTGATAAGACCACTTGTTTCATCCTTAGTCCTTAGAAAATATACCCAAGTAAATCTGGAGTAATCATCAACAATAACCAAGCAGTAAGATTTCTTGCCTATACTCATAACATTTGTAGGACCAAACAGATCCATATGCAGTAACTGGAGACAAGAAGAAACAGAATTTAACTCTTTGGTCTTATGAGAAGTTTTGTGTTGTTTGCCTTTAAGACAAGCAACACAATGATCATCACATGAAAAGACTTTTGAAGGTAAACTTTTTACAAGGTTATTTTTAACAAGATTGTTCATAGTCTTGAAATTCATGTGACACATCCTTCTGTGCCATAGAGAGGATTCATCTACAGAAGCTTTTGAAACAAGACAATTTAGAGATGAATCACTATCAACATTGTCCATATCAAGACAGTAAACATTGTCCTTTCTTGGAGTTCTAAGTAGTATCATGCTTTCATCAACTACCTTGAACCCTGGAGCAAGGATCATACACTCATTATTAGTAAATAATATACTATGTTGTTTGTCACAAACCTGTGATACACTTAACAGGTTGTACTTTAATTGATCAACATAGTAGACATCCTCAAATGTCATCTTACCTTTGGTGACATTACCTTTTCCACTTATCTTACCACAGTAAGATTATCTCCAAATGCAACATGTCCTCCATTGATATGCTTGAAATCCTGAAGGCATGACATGTTGCCTGTCATGTGCCTAGAGCAACCACTATCAACATGCCAAATGCTCTTTCTCTTGAGCTGTTGGTTGCCCTGCACATTAAATAAATCAATTAGTATGAATTAGGAACCCAAGCCAGAGTGGTCTTGGGTACCCCTTTCTCATCAAAATACTTGCATTCTTTCTTGACAAGATTTTTGAACTTTAACTCCTCATTCTTGGAGTACTTTGTTACAATAATAGGCTTGGAAATATGTTTGCTAAAATCAGTGCTAGTTTTAGAATTACTAACTGCCTTGGCAGCACTTGCATGCTTAGCAGTACTAACCTTGTTAGCAGTAGTAACTGTGTTAGCAGCAGTAACTGTGTTGGCAGTATTAACCTTTGAAGAGGTATTAACAGTATTAGCAGCATTAATATTTTCAGCAGTACTACCACTGTTAGCAGTAGTAACTGTGTTAGCAGTACTAATATTGTTAGCAGTACTAACACTGTTAGTACTTCTAGGTACCCACATTTTGACACTTTCTTTTAAAATCTTTTTCTTTAAAGTGCCTTTACTTTCAATAGATTTCTTTATCACATGTTTCTTTCCAGCCTTCCTATAACCAACAGATTTTTGCACAAATCTTTGAAAGTTCATTTGTTGGTTAATAGGGTTAAAGTAACAATACTTAGCCAAATGATTCAACTTGCCACATATAAAACAAGGTTTTGGTCTATTGATTTTATTCAGATCAACTCCTTGTTTCTGAGCCCATTGATTATTCCAGTTTCTTTGATTTCCTCTTTTTAAACCAGAATTTAGGCTCTTGGCTTTATTGCAAACACACTGTTTACAAGATCCAGGATTCACAACTGTGGTTTGTTTGTAATGGACCTTGTTATCATTTCCTTTAGTCTTCTCTATCTCCTTGGACTTGACCCAGATTTTTCCACATCCCTCATTGGTGATAATATTGTTTTCTAATGGTATCTTTTTACTTACATTATTATCCCTGTTCTCACTGGCTCCTTTCTCAGTCAAATCCTTAACTACTACCTCATCCAAAGGATCTATCTTAAAAGCTTCTTCAAACAAGTCCTTTTTCTCCCTAGTTTCTAACAAGTCTGATGTAGGAGAAATATAGTTGTTATTGTAAGGAGGGGGTGTATTGTTGTATCCAATACCAGGCTTCATTTTATCATGTATCTGAGCCTTTAGAAGAGAGTCCATTGCTTTTGAAGCATAAGAAAACTTGTCTATGTCAAGCTTAACTTTTGACAGTTCCTCTTTCAGTCTATCATTCTCTTCTAAGGACTTAGACAGTTTGGTTTCTAACTCATTCTTTTCCCACTTCCAATAGTTTGTGTCATAAGAGTGTTGAAGTTCATTAGCTTGAAAGCCTTTGATTTGCTCTTCAAATCTCTCTACTATCAACACATAATCTCTTCTGTCCTTTTCTAATCTTTTGAGGTCATCACACATACTTTGATTGTGATCCCTGTATCTTGTAACAGTGTCAATGCAAGATTTAGTGCAAAGATTAGAACTTACCTCAGTGGGGAGATCAGACACTTCTGCCATAAGGGCTTGGTTCTGAATGGCTTCCTCAGCTTGATCACTCCAGTCAAATCCCATTCCTTGTTGAGAAACAAGGGCTTGAGCAGGATTCTTGTTCAGATTGTATCCTCCATTCTGAGCTTGTTGATGGTTGTTGTTTGGAACAGCACTCCTGCATTCTCTAGCAAAGTGTCCTTTCTTGTGACACTTATAACATTCCACCTTGGTTTTGTCAAAACCAGCTCCATCTTCTCTTCTTTGAGAGAAGTTATTTCTTCCAGTTCTTTTAATGAACTTTTTCACCCTCATGGATAACATGGCCATCTGCCATTTAATATCCATCTCCTCCAGATCATCAGGGTGAATTTGATCAAGATCATCATTAATCAGAGAATTGCTGCTATGACTGGACAAAAAGGCTTCAAAGATAGTTTCAGTGCCTTTTTCTAAACTTACTCCACTGGCAGTACTAACTGCTTCAGGGTTGGGAGTAGTATCAGTGGATGCTGAAAGAAGAGCAGCATTGTGAATATAACCAGAGGGCTTCTTCTTGGTTTCTACCTCAGTTTCAAAAACTCTTAGATCATTGTATAAATCATCAAGTTCTTTCTCTCCAAGATTGTCACTCTGTCTATATGAGACAGTGTACATAGTCCATTCATCCCCAAGAGATCTGAGGAACTTTCTGTTGATATCATCTTGTTCCATCTTCACCCCTACAGTAGCCAGTTCACCAATGAGTTTATTGAACCTATCAAAAGTTTGAGTCATAGACTCATTCTTTGTGGAAGTGAAGTTCTCATACTGCTGCTTTAGAACATCTCTTTGATTTCTTTTGATGCTCTTAGTTCCAGCAAATCTTTTCTCTAGAGCATTCCAGAGAATCTGAGCATCAGTGCAGTTGCAAAATTGATGCTGATATTCATTGGGAATGGCCAAGAGCAGAGTGCTCAAGGCCTTCATCTCTGTTTGTCTGATCTTCCTCTCACCATCTGTCTTTGGTGGAGGTCTTTTCCCATCTGGTCCTATCCTTCCAGCTTCAGAAGGACCATTCTCAATGATATCCCACATTGAGTAGTCAGTGAGAAGAATATATTGTCTGATTCTGATCTTCCACATGTCAAACTCACTTGGTTTGAGCATTGGAACCTTAGAAACCAAAGTACTGCTTGATTCTGTAAGATTTTCCATGATGAATAACTGTTTCTGAGAGAGTTAGGCTCTGATACCACTTGTCAGGATCGAATTCTCAACAAGAATTAATTCTCAGAAACAATATCAAAGAAGTTTGCGGAATAACACTTTGATATTTAATCAAACAGAAAATCAAAACAGAATATAATCAACAAACTGTAAACTTGTATTGAATGCTTTGAAGTTACAAGATTACACACTCAACCTCAATATTGATGAACAGGCTCACCAATACGAATTCTACTTCTCTAGAATTAGGATCTATGTCTTGAGGTTGATTTTCTCTCTAAAAGAATGAATAAAACAAAGGTTCTCTCATCATTCTAAACTATACAATATATATACTGAATACAAAGATAATTACAATAAATAAAATATCTTCAGTATATCTTCCATGTATATCTCTAAGCTTCCATAATCTTCAGATTATCCAGCTGTCATTCTTTCCATTCAAATCTCTTAAGCAACACTAACCATGATCAGCAGCATTAACTTCTTCTAGCAGCATTAACTACTAAGCAGCACTAACCACTAGCAGTAGTAACACTCAGCAGTATTAACTTTTAAGTCTTCTAGCAGTAGTAACTTTGAACCAGCAGCATTAACCATACTTGATAAATTCTTCAGTTCCCAACACAAATCCTATAGAATTCGTAGATAATTCATCTGCGAAAGTTCAACATTCGTATCCCTTTAGTCTGCGAATTCTACAAGTATCGTAAGTGCTTACTTAGCGAAACCCGAAGCTTTCAAAAACATTTCAAAATGGGAAATTTTCTATTTTTGGGAAACCTTTCAAAAACATGCCAAAAATAGAAACTTTCTACTTAAAGAAACTTTCCAAAAATGGCATTTTTACCAATTTTAATTTCAAAAAGGTTTTACACACACACACCACTTACAACACATCCTTACTCCCCCTTGATGTAGTAGTGTAGTACTCCCTTTAGTTCATCAGATACTCCCCCTTGATCTGATATCTGGTTGATCTTGCTTATCTTCAGAGTTGTTTGTGATTGCTTCTTGTAGCTCCCCCTTGACATATTGTGGATCTTTGTCAAGTTTCTGCAGTCATGCTCCCTTCATATCAAACGATGTGAGATAGAGATTGAGAGTAAGAGAAACTCCCTGTTTTCAAGATGATCACCAACTTTTGACATTTATGTATGAGTTCTAAGTTGTTGTACTTAGAAGTCATTGTTTTGACATTGAGGAAAGAGTCATGATCTGTAGTAATCAGAAGTCATTGTTCCTTCAGTCTTTCTTGACTGGGACATCTTCTATCTTCTCTTTTCCTTTTTTCTACCTGCATCACAGGTTTAGGTTTTGGTACCCAAATGAACTTGGGTCCAGTTTGGTCAGTTTTTGAGAATCTCTTTGGATGATTCTCATACTTGTGATGAGAACTGTAATGATGAGATCTGTAATAAGCTTGTACTTTGTGAGTGAACTCATCAGAGTAACAATAAGAGCAACATAGTTTTCTCTTTGCCATCCTGATCAAATGATTTGTTGATTTGATAAAGTCAGGTGCAAAAGATTTACTTCTTGAAGCTCTTTTCTTCTTCTTGTTGGCTCTGTGAAGCCTTGCTGCTTCTGGAGAACCCTTAACAACCCAGACCATTTGATCTTTCCTTGGAGACTGAGTTGGAGATTTTTGAAAATGATTAACACTCTTATCAACTGATTTCACATAAAAGGTCTTAGGAGTTTTAATCTGCTCTGGTTCAGAAACTTTAGATTTCACAGCTTGTTTCCTAAAAACCATTTTCTGAAAAATGCTTGATACTGACTGAAAAGAGCACACTGATTCAGCAGAATCATCATCATAAGAAGATGAAGTAGATGCATCAGTGGTTATCTTGTTAGACAAATTAGTATTATCAATCTCAAGTTGTTGAATTTTATCACACAACTTGGATTTCTCATTGCAAAGTTTATCAAACTTGCTCTGAATCCCAGATTTACTCCTTTTCTCCTTCATGATCTTAGTAGATAAGCTTGCCAATTTACTTGTTAGCTTAGAGATTTCTTTCTCAAAAATCTTTCTCTCATCTTCAAAATCCTTTTCTAAAGTCTGGTTTTTATCTGAAATTTCTTTGAACAGACCAATATTTTTGCTTTTAAAATCTTTTATCTCATCATCAAAGGACTTCCTTTCAGATATGATGAGATGTTCAAAGTCAAAAACTTGTTTTAAAAGATTGGAGACTTTAATCTCTAGTTGTTTCTTTTCAGACTCAGACTTCTTGGAAATTTCAGACAGTCTTTGGTTGAAAGTCTTTTCCAGTTCAACTATTTCCTTGTTCTTTCTTTCATCCACTCTCTTGAGCCAGTCATGACCTTTGTCTTGATATAGCTTGACTTGAACTTCAGCTTTTGTCAATTTGACATTTAAAGCATCCATGTCATCTTTCAATTTCTTGTTTTGACATCTGAGAGTCTCAAGTTCAGCTTCTATTTTGGGTATCTCTGGCATGTAGGATAGTGCACAGTCTCTTGGAGTGAGTACAATATTTCCCATATCATCTGTGTAAGGCATCTTTCCTGTGTGTCTGAAATATGTGCTTGAAGTGATCTTTGGTCAGAAAATCAGGTATTTAAGTACAGAAAGTCAATAAGTATGCAAGAATGTGAAAAATAAGGTAAGAATTCGCAAGCAATAAGCAAGGATACTTAAAAGGATATAACTTTCGTAGATTAAGGAATTTGGACCAAAATTCGCAAGTGCTTGAGTTGATAAAGTTGATAGATTCGCAAGTCTGTTGTCTGCGAATCCTGAGACTTTTGTAGACTGTACTATGCGAATTCTTGAGAATTCGTAAGTAAGTAGTATGTGAATCCTATACTTGGATTATTTTCACCTTTAAACTTGATAATCCTCAATCCTGTGAGTTCTAGAATCTTGCGAGTTTTGTACTAAATCTTGCGAGTTCTTCACTCTATTCTGCGAAACCTTTGTACTTCGAGCCTTTTCTTCAGTTTTTCACCAAATCCATAGCAAAGCTTGTTCAATCAATACCAAAATTTGACAATATGCTCAAATATTGAGCGAGAATAAACCCTAATCACTTAAATTTCAAAAACTTCAACAAATCTGATTTTGTGATTCACGACAGGTCGCATATTAGTATTTAAAAAAAATCAAAGATTGATCAAATAGGCTAATCAAACTTGGTTAAATCTGTTTTGAATCAACATGAAACATGTTCATAATCATCATACGCATCTAATGAGTCTAAAAGCACATCAAAATGACCATTAAATCAAAAAATCACCAATGGAGCAGTGAAGTTTCCGAAAATGGAAAAATAGATCTGATTTCTGCACAACTCGATTGAATCCGAGTTTCTGAGGTAGCTCTGATACCAATTGTTGTTCCAGATTCTAGCACACACACAAATATAATCATAGTATTAACAAATATGAATCAAAGGAAAGAAAAATATTGATTGGGAAATATTGATGTCATAGATCTCACAAGAGAGGCTGCTTTAATGATTGAATAGGATGATAAAGAAAGCTACTACAATGTTAACCTAAAAAGGAAAAAGAAGGGACTATAGATAGGGTCAAATAACTTGACACCCACACAAGTCAAACTTAACACAAAACATAACAAAAGATAACTAGGGACTAAATATTACAACTTGATTAAACTATGATCTAACAAGAAGCTAGCGATCCACAGAGTGATTACAGAAATTCAAGGAAGAGCTTAACCAATCCTCCCAACAGAAGGATCTACCTATATTAGATCTTACCTTAATCCAATAAAAAGCAAAGTACATAATTAATTAAATCGGTGATCTCTCTACTATTCCTCATCTTGCCTTTTGTGTAGCTTTTTGTTCCTTTGATTCCACAAAACCCAAAAGTAAGTCATACAAACCACTTTTGCAATCTCCTTACTTCACCTCAGAGGACCCGTTTGTTGAACGATCGTCCACATATAAATCAACGAATCGCCGCCGTCAGGCAAATTTTCCACCATTGATGAAGACGAGCTCCCACCTCCAACGTTGTAGAGCACTACACAAATAAATTATTAGAATTCTCCGAATGCGACATAAAACACGGAAAAACATCAAAATCTATGTGAATGCCCCTTTTTAACATATTATCTTTGGTAGCCAACCTCTCCTGCAGTACCCTCCACAGATGCACATTGACTTTGATAGGACCCTAGTATTCCAACAGGTTTCTCGATTATTGACCGGAAGGATCATATAGTCCACCATCATCCGAAGGGAGGCGACCGAGAAGCACGTACCCGTCCTTTTCCTTAACCCACTTCCAACTTGTATTGCTCGAATCCTATTGGAACAAGTTTTCCAGGTTAATTCCCCGCTCCTCTAAATCTTTGTGCAACCCAACGATTGATCCCCAAATACCCCTTTTAGCTCTAATTCTATTCCTGTCCGAAAGCCCACCCGAACTACGATAGAAATAAGTCACAATCCCTCTCCATATTGCTTCTGTAACCGTTTGGTAATGCCACCACCACTTTCCCCACCATCGCAAGATTCAAGGATTTTAAGTTGCCAGAGACACCCTTTTTCCTTTCTATTTAAGAATTTCTCCCACGCAACCCAACAAATTTTTATTTTTTCCTCACTACCTCCCCAGACGAAACAACACTGAATGCTCTCCAGAATGCTGATAACTTTACAAGAGGCCTTAAATAATGAGAACCCCAAACTTCCCAACACCAACTTATAAAGGCAAAGTCTACCCCCAAGACAAGTTTCTTGCTTTCCAGTCCGTCAGCCTGACTTTAAATTTCTCATTAATTGGCTTCCAACTAGACAGTCTAGCCATCTTTCTCCCATCAGCATACCCAGGTATGTGAACAGAATCGAGCCCTCCTTATAGTGTAACAATCTGGCCATCCTTTTGACCTCTTCATTATTTACCATTACTCCCATAACTTTTCTTTTCTTCATATTGACTTTAAGTCCTGAAAAAATCTAGAAACACTTAAGAATCCGGACTAAATTAGCAGCATTACTTCATGATCAATTCCCCAGAAAAACGGTGTCATCCGCGTACAGAAGGATGAAGACCTCCTCTCCCATGTTATCAAAGTGAACACCTTTAAACAACCATTTAGTTTGTGTTTCTTTCGTAGCCACATTCATCCCTTCTGCAACAAGAATGAAAAGAAAAGGAGCTATAGGGTCCCCTTTCCTCGCCCCTTTCTCCATGTGGAATTCTTTCGACGGAGATCCATTGACTAGAACCAGACTCTAACCGTTGAGATACACCCCCTAACCCAAGCTCTCCATTTTTCTCCGAATCTCATTTCATCAAGGATATCATCCACGTATCCCAGTTAACTTAGTCTAATATGATATTGATATATATATATATTATCGTAATTAAAAATTATTGTCAATAAATATGTGTAGATCAACCACATATAGAATATTCACTTCTTTATTACATTTCATTACATGTCAATTGAGAAATTATGCTTCATCATAACTTAATTATAAAAATAAAAAAAATATCGTCACCATACAATATATGCTAGTTCATACTATGTTTTAAACCTATAATAACTAGAATAAGAGACCATGAAAACGCAATTTGCATTTTAATGCTCTACATCGATTTATGTAATTATTTTTTACATTCTATGTAACACCCGGATTTTTGATAAGTAGTATTTCTCTCATCTCCCTTCCAATTTCTCTAAAGTGGGGTCTAAAATATAAGAATGTTACCCTTTGGACAAGGCGAGTTGAGTCGAGAGTGTCGCAAACTCAAAAGATCGAAATTCAGAAGGCTGGGGGAGTTGGGCGATTGTGCCATGCGGCAGTAACTTGGTCACAATCGCCATGCCATAGTCGCGGGGAGCCCATGGCTCGTCGTACATTGTGGGCGAGAGTTCCGTTGACGAAAATGACACTCATCACAATTGTCGGGCATTATCGCGGAGAGCCCGTGGCCTTTGGTACACATTGCGCGAGAGTGCTCGCGAGAGTACTAGAGGGCACATCGCGGGGAACAATCGTTATCGGGCCCTAGTGCCATAAATGTTCATTTAATTCAAACTTTCTCATTTAACACTTATACCCACCTTTCTCTTCCTTCTCCTACACGATTTTCTCTCATAAAGTTGCAAACTCTAGGTCTCCTCTATGTATTTACTACTTAGGTTTCAAGAGTTCTTCCACCACCTACATCAAAGATTTTAGACCTAACATTCAAGATCAAAAGCTACTTCCTTTTAGAAGGTTTCTTGGTTTCTAGGGTTTCTCCTAAACTTTATACATGTCAAAACCTTGTTATTTTAACTACTTGACTTCCCTAGCCTTATTCTTGAGTTTGGTGGATTTTGACCTAACTTGAACAATTTTGGGAAGTTCTAGGGTTTTATCATATTTATATGAATTGGAAAGAGTTCTATGGTATGTGTTATAAAAGATGATTTTATATGCATATTTGTATTTGGGAACTTGGCTTATTATTTGGGTATATTTCATAATATTGGTCCCATTGGAGAACTTAATTATTAAATATGGTTTTTGGGAAAGTTAAGCATTTGAATGAATGGTTATCAAGAGCTAAGGCTAGTCTAAGTTGACAAACTCTCGATAACCCATTTGCTTGTAAAAGATTGTACATTGGTTTGGGAATGTTTACTTTTGGGTCATCGATATGGAAATAATAATTCTGAAGTGTTTTTAATGCAAGAAACATATTTCGTGGACATGTTGGTATTAAAGCTATATGTTTGATTATAGTTGGTCACTATGTGAATGTGACGAGCCCTCGACTATTAGAAATGGATCCATAGGTACTAGGGTCGGCTTCTTTGGTGGGACGATTCCCGTTGTAACTAGTTGATGCATTGGATCATTGAGGGTAACTTGGTACGGTTATGTGGAGCCGGTTACTAGCCATTGGCCGTGTATGCACTTCTAGTGAATGAATATGATTAGGATCATCGGGGGCCCATATCCACATCTATAGTGCGAGTCGTAGAGATCGTGGCCACTTATCCTAGTATGAGCTCATTAACTTGAACGGTAGCCTACTTTCGTGTTCCACTACCTTTCTTGGAAATCGGGTCTCTCCCGTCATCGCAAGATATTTTCTTCAAACTTATGTTCCCCATATTATTGGAAAGATGAATCTTCTACCTTGTTTTATGAAAAATGTTTATGCTACTTTATAATGGTTTATTTTTAAAATGTTTGACCTCACTAGACGTAAAGTCGAACACTTGTTTTCTTATATGACATGTATAACATGTTCTGTTGCTGGCGGGTCTCAGTTGGTTTGAGGTATGAGAATTTGGGCGGATAGTGGCAATTTTTGAAAATAGACTTTTGGAATTTGGCATACAGATTGAATAGACACCTTTTGAGAAATGTTGGCGACAGTTGTTTTAATCTAGATGGTAGTAGTCTAGATTAGTGAATTGTCATTAGTAATTTCCATTCATAGAATTTGTATACGCTCTAACTATTTCCCCATTTTGGGTGATTCCATTTTATAGTAGTCTTTTATTCAATATTTCCAGGTTTAATTTTACACCTATTTTTAGGGGTGTTACAAATTGGTATCAGATCCCTAGTTTAAGTGAACTTAGTATGAATGTAAGATGCCTATACTTAAGCTGAGATGTTAAGTTATGATCTGTGAGATTTGGGTAGAATTTCTAAGATAGGACAACCTCAGAGTCGACGGAATTACACTTATTCAGAATTTTGATGATGGCAACGAGAACTCTTGTGTATAGTACGTTCATAATATCACTTAGCTAATGTTATTATGAATATATTGTTATGTGAGCGTGCTTGATGTACTATTGTTATAATGATTGATGAATGTAATAGTACGTTTCTTCGTGTCTAGATTTGTATAATATGTTCTTACCTCCATTCTCGTATGTGTGTGGCAGATTGAGGATGGTAAGTACACATGGTAGACAGCGTACACAGGTGGATGAAGGAGAGGCAACCGTTTCAACAACTAATAAACTAGAGGGGGTTGAGGTCACTGTACGCCCAACCATACCGCCATTGTTGGGCGGAGGGCCCGAGGTTATACCAAGGGTTGAACTTGCTTCGTCCAACCCGATCATTCGCGAAATGACCCCTCAATCTGAGATGATGGCCAATTTAATGCTGGTGATGAATGAAGTTATGGCCAAACAACAAGAATTTCTTTTGAACTTAATTGAGGACATGTGAGCAACCGTAGGAATGAAATGGTTGCGGAGAATGTAGTGGTGGTTGGATCCGGGGATAACAGAAATGTGACTCCCACCGAAGAGCCTGCATCAGTGGATGTCGGGCAAGGTAGGAGAGCTTGCTCCTACAAATCCTTCTTGAGTAGCAGCCACACGAGTTTGTCGGATCAGAGGACCCAGTCGCTTGCATGGACTGGCTCCGTGAAATAGTACAACTCGTCGACGACAGCGAGTGTGAAAAAGGCCAGAAGGTTCGTTTTGCTTCCTAGATGCTTCGAGGGCCTGCTCTTATTTGGTGGAATGTCACTAAGTCCACCCTATCGGCCACTGTTTTGGCTTAGTTGACTTGGGCCTCTTTCAAGGAAAAAGTTATGGAAGATTATTGCCACGAGCAAGCCATGGATCGTATTGAAGAAAAGTTCTCGGATCTTAAGAAGGGTAACATGTCGGTGAGAGACTATACCCGCCGTTTCATGGAGAAGCTAGGCTTGGTGGGGCATGTGGCCCCAACAGAAAAAGAAAAGGTCAACGCCAATCTCAAAGGTCTTCGGGCCGACATAGTGGCAATGGTGAGAAACTCTAGAGCCACTACCCTTCACAAAACCATCGAAGAAGCGCAAATCATGAAAGAGGTTTATGTGCGGGGTAAGGAAGAAAGGGTTGTAGTGGGGGAAAAGAGGAAGTAGGAGAGCCATCTGGGCCCTCTCAAAAGATCACGATTGTTTACTCCGAGGAGAAACTTCGATAATCGTTAAGAGGCGAGGTGGTGTCCTCAGTGTAGAAGCAAACACAACGGAATCAATCAACTCAATTGCTTCAAGTGTCGGAAGTCGGACCACCCAACCAAAGATTTCCCGGTAAGGGGGCTTGTACGCTTCGAGTGCAAGGCACAGGGGCATTTCAGAAAGGATTTCCTGAAGTTGATGTCGGGTGGTGGTCAGGACAAGAGGGAGAACCCTCCCAAGATTCCCAGTCGAGCCTTTCAAATGACTACCGAGGAGGCTAAAGCGTCAACTGATGTGGTTTCGGGTACGTTTCTCCTAAACTTCGTACCTTCTCGTGAGTTATTCAATTCGTGTGCAAGTTTCTTTTTTGCATCTGATTCCTTTAGTAACAAGCTTTATGTGCCCACTAGTAGGTTAGAGGATGCCTTAGTGGTAGAGATAGTTGATGGTGGTCAAGTAGTGGTCTGTGATACTCTGAAAGATTGCACCATAGTGATCGAGGGAAAAGAATTTTTGGTGAATTTGTTGCCAATGCAAATTGGTGTGTTCGATATCGTGATTGGGATGGATTGGTTGGCAGAAAACCAAGCCGAAATCTTGTGCTCGAAGAAGATGATTCAAACCCCAATATTGGAAGGGGATTTTGTCTTTATTTATGGGGAGAAGAGGAGAGGAGTCGTCGCAATCATCACCATGGCCAGGGCACGCAAGTGCATGGTAAAAGAATGCACATCCCTTTTGGTGTATGTAATAGACGCCAAGCTTGATAAGAAGAAGCTAGAAGACATGAAGGAAGTTTGTGAGTTTCCTAATGTTTTTCCGGATGACTTGCCTGGTCTACTGCCTGACTGGCAAGTGGAATTTCAGATTGACCTAGTCCAGGAAGCAGTACCTAGAGCTAGGGCTCCTTACCGATTAGCTCCATCCGAAAAGAAGGAAATGATGGTACAATTGCAAGATCTTCTCAAGAAAGGATTTGTGAGGCCGAGGTCGTCACCTTGGGAAGCCCCGGTCTTATTCGTTAATTAAAATGATGGCACGGTGAGAATGTGCATCGATTACCGAGAATTGAATAAGGCAACCGTGAAGAACAAGTATCCACTTCCGAGGATCGATGACTTGTTCGACCAACTTTAAGGTGCGGGATGCTTTTCGAAGATAGATCTCTGCTTGGGATATCATCAACTGAGGGTGAAGAAGGATGATATCCCCAAAACAACTTTTAGGATGCGTTATGGTCATTACGAGTTTCTAGTAATGCCGTTTGGCTTGACCAACGCACCGACGATGTTTATGGACTTGATGAACCGGATGTTCCGACCGTTTCTTGATAACTCAGTAATCGTGTTCATTGAAGACATACTCGTTTACTCTAAGAGCGAGTCAGATCACGAGCAACATCTACGGGAAGTCCTAGAAGTGCTAAGGAAGGAGAAGTTGTATGCAAAGTTCTCTAAATGTGACTTTTGGTTGGAAAAGATCCAGTTTGTAGGTCATGTGATGACTCGAGACGGGGTGAAGGTGGAACCCTCCAAAATCGAAGCCATGATGAACTGGGAACCTCCCAAGAGCCCATCAGAAATTCAAAGTTTTTTGGGCATGGCGGGCTATTACCTGAGGTTCATACAAGACTTCTCCAAGATCGCCTCCTCCTTGACGGCCTTGACAAGGAAGAATGTGAAATTTGTATGAACGGAGATGCAAGAGAAAGCGTTCCGGTCACGCACCTTTCCATATACCTCGCCACGTCCAGCTTCATGACGGGCCACCAATAGTTTAACTTTTAAATGTTTGTACATCTTTGTACTCCTAGGGTGTATAGAGTATTTGGACTTGTAGGAATCTTCCAAGAGTAATTCATGATTTCCTCCAATCTTAGGCACCCACACACGACCCTTGAATAATTTCACCCCATGGCCATATTCGGTTAAGAGTAGGTGTTGTTTCGCCATTACCTCACTCTTAAGGTTTTCATCCAGAAGCGCCTTGTATTAAGACACCTTGACCTTCTCGATTAAATTTGACACTTTGTTAATTCAGGAAAGAGTGGCTTGAAGGCTACCATTGTACTCTTTTCGGCTCAAAGCATTGGCCACCACGTTTGCCTTGCCTGGGTGGTAGAGCAGCTCACAGTCGTAATCCTTGATTAGTTCCAGCCATTTTCTCTGCCTCATGTTCATTTGTTTCTGATCGAAGTCGTATTTCAAACTTTATTGGTCGGTGTAAAGAGCACATTTAGTGTGATATAGATAGTGTCGCCATAGCTTCAAGGCGAATACTACCACCGCCACTCTAGATCATGGGTAGGGTAGTTCTTCTCATGAACTTTGAGTTGTCTTGATGCATAGGCTATCACCTTGCCTTGTTGCATCAAAACACAACCCAAACCCATCCTTGAGGCATCGCTAAAGACCACGAAATCTTCGGTCCCCTCGGGTAAGGAGAGAATGGGCGCTTCACACAATTTCTTCTGAAGGGTCCGGAAGGATCTCTCATGGGTGTCGCTCCACACGAACTTCACGTTTTTTCGAGTTAGGGTCGTTAAGAAAGAAGCTATTTTGGAGAAGTCTTGGATGAACCTCCAATAGTAGCCAGCTAATCCTAAGAAGCTTCAGACTTCGGAAGGACTCTTTGGTGGTTCCCAATTCATTATAGCTTCAATTTTTGAGGGATCGACTTTCACCCCATCTCGGATGACCACATGATCCAAGAACTGCACCTCCCATAGCCAGAATTCACACTTGGAAAACTTTGCATACAATCTTTTCTTCCTTAGCACTTCTAAAACTTCTTGCAGGTGTTGTTCGCTACCTGACTCGTTCTTGGAGTAGACGAGTATGTCATCAATGAACACAATCACCGACTTGTCACGGAAGGGTCGACATACTCAGTTCATCAAATCCATAAATACTGCAGAAGCGTTTTTCAAACCATACGTCATGACTAAGAACTCGTAATGGCCATAACGCATCCTGAATGTCGTTTCCAGGATGTCGTCCTTCCTCACCCTCACTTGGTGGTATCCCGATCTCAAGTAGATCTTTGAGAAGTAACCCGTTCCTTGGAGTTGATCGAACAAGTCACTTATCCTTGGAAGAGGATACTTGTTCTTCATGGTTGCCTTGTTTAATTCTCTATAGTCAATACATATCAGCATCATACCATCTTTCTTTTTGACGAACAAGACCGAAGCTCCCCAAGGTGACAAGCTTGGTCTAATGAAGGCCTTCTCAAGAAGGTCTTGTAGTTGTGCATCATTTCTTGCATTTTTGATCGAGACAACCTATACGGGGCCCTAGCAATTGTGGCATCTCCTGGTATAAGTTCGATCCGGAACTCCACCTGTCGGTCAGGTGGCAAACCCGGTAAGTCCTCCTGATGTACATCGGGAAACTCGCTTGCCACTCTCACGTCGTCGAGCTTCTTCTTCTCGAGTTTGGCGTCTACCACGTATGCCAATAAGGATGAGCATCCCTTGACCATGCACTTACGTGCTTCAGCCATGGTTATGGTTGCGATGTCTCCCTTCCTCCTTCCTCCATAGATGATGACGTCTCCATTGTCCACCATAGAGATTCCGATTAATTTCTTTGCACATAAAATCTTGGCTTGGTTTTCTGCCAACCAATCCATCCTAGTTACTACATCAAACCCGCCAATTAGCATAGGCAGAAGGCTAATTGGGAAATCTTTCCCTGCGATCACGAGGACACAACTCTTCATTACCTCACGAACCATAATTTGACTACCGTTGGCTATCTCTACGACTATGGTCTCTTCTAGAACACTAGAAGACATAACAAGTCTTTGACAGAATGAATCTGACACGAAAGAGAAACTCGCGCCCGAATCAAATAAAACATATGCAGGCACGAAGTTAACGAGAACTGTACTCGACATGACATCTATCGATGCCTTCACCTCCTCCACGGCCATTTGGAATGCTCTCCCAGGCACCCTTGTAGAGCTTTACTTCCTCCCTTAAACACTTCATGTCTTTAGTTTCGGGCACTCGCTTTGGATGTGGCCAGGTTCTTTGCATTCGAAAAAAGTGACTCCCTTGACCGGGAAATCGCTACGAACATGCCCTGTCTTTCCCCACTTAAAAAAATTTGTCCCACTAGTAACGCATGGGCCGAGATGCTTGCTTCGGCATTTGGGGCACCACCTAACCTCACGCCTAGGATCGACCCCACGGTTGTTAGGTATTGCATTTTCCTCTTACCTCCTCTTCTCACCCGCATGATGTTGCTCCTCTTTGCTTTGAACAAGGTCGTCCTTGACCAACTGTGACTCTTCTATAGCCTCTTGCAATGTGGCTACCTTAGCATTCCTGACTGTCATTCTCATTTCTGCCAGCAATCCCTTTTTGTAGGCTTTTATCTTGGCCTTTTCGTCTGGGGGCAAATATTCCACGAAACTATGTTTTTCCATAAAGGATTTAGAATATTCTTCGATCGTTCGATATCCCTTATTCAAACACCGGAATTCGTCTTCGATCTGGTCTAAGGCCCTCTCATTACAATATTTTCCATGACCTTCTTCTTGAAGGTTCCCCACGAGAGTTGATCTAACATTTTCGGCTCGAGAGTCGCCCACACTACGTTCCACCATTCGAGGGCTTCCCCTCTAAACATCTGAGATGCAAACCGAACCCTTTGAGTTTCCCTACACTCGCTTCATTCAAAGGCTAGCTCTACCTCTCGGAGCCAGTTCATGCAAGTACGGATTTGTAGTCCCCGAAAATTCAGACGGTTTAAAACATAAGAATGTCTTAAAGGAGCATCCCCTCTCTCCCCGCCTTGCTCCCACAACAACGTGTTCCTTCATGCTAATGACGTTTATGGTATCCCTGGAACCCACCACCGCATTTTCCGCAGCTGCCTCCGGCCTCCGGTTACTAGTGTCGGTCCACAATACTATCAAGTTCTTTTCAAAAACAACACAATATGATTAACCAACCTGTTTGGATTAATAACAAAGATTACAGGATTGATCGATTGAAGCTTTCTGTGTTTTCTTTCTAGATTACACCGTGAGTGTGTGTGTTTGTATGTGATCTGATTTCTTCGAGTGTTTTCTTCTCAAACACACTTCCTCTATAATATCTAACAACTTAGATATTAATCTAAACTAATATCTAGATATTTAACTTTAATATCTAGAACTAATATCTAATACTTAGATATTAAAACTAATTAAACTAAAATACTAAATTACAATAAACAATAATTAACTTCGACATTTATTACAAAGTAACATTAGACTTAATATCGAGAGTCGACTTTCCGGCTTTAGCTTCAGATTGGATCTTCAGATTGGATGATCTTGAATCCAATAGATATGTGATCTAACAATCTCCCCCTTTGGATCAAGATCATTACTAAAAAAATTTTAGCAATTCAGTCTTCTTTTTCAGCTCAGAAGATGCAATCTCTTTCTCTAGCTCAGAATGCTTTAGCAAAGTATCTTCAAAGAAAATTTATCTGAAATCAGCATGTCTTTAGAATACTTTGATCTTGCATTTCTTGGTTAGCTCTTCTCTCTTCCAATGTCATGTAATGTAATGGAATGAACATTTCTTCAATGTCTTCAGAATACTTTGATCTTGCATTTCTTGGTTAGCTCTTCTCTCTTCCAATGTCATGTAATGTAATGGAATGAACATTTCTTCAAGCTTTAGGTTCTCCCCCTTTTTGATGAACAGAGCAACGCTTTCATCAAAACTTGTAGGAAGAAATGTTTGTCAGTTGGAGCCTCTGATCCGTCAATTCAAAAGATATTTATCCAGATCTTTGCAAATCCAGACAAAATAATCATGTAACACCTGAATCAACTAATGAATCAGTTAACATGCCTGTCAGTAACACTAAGTCACTGTGTGTAACAAATACACACTAGAAAGGAGCTGTTTGATGTTGACTCCCCCAGGGCTTCCATTTAATCATAGAAACACCACAAAGGTAATTTCTATAAACGTTATGACAAAGAAACAAATTCCTTGTGTGTTCGTGCTTGTGATATAAAGAATTAAGCACATGATGATTGCTTATAGGCTCAAAATTGTGTAAACCACTGAGACAACAGTAAGTTAAACACAGACTCAATGTGCATTAGTGAAGTGCGAAGGTGGGGCAGACTTCCTTCTTTTCAATATCCAGATTTTCCAAATGAAAATCAGATAGCAAATGTGTTGCTTCCCCTTTGAAAATGTGAAACACTTTCTTGTTAAGAAGAAAATGAGTATATGGTGAGGTTTGATCAAGAGTTGGCATGGGCTAGTTGCCTGTTTCAATAATGATCACCAAAGAATTGTGAAACATTATAAATGTGGTTTCCCGACTCATAAAAAGTTGGTGCAGAGTTGTGATATTCTTTTAACTATGTCTCTCACGCTCTTTCTTTTTAACATTTAGCTCACTCTAACCAAACTTTCTTTCTCTGTTTAACATACTCATTTCTTTTGACTTCTCACACTCAATCACTATGGATTAACTTCGTGGGTAGAAATCACTGGTTAACGTGATTCCATTGAAGTTCAAGTAAATCCTAGCACAAAGAAATCATGTTTTCCTATGATGCATATGATGCTCAAAGTGGTTTAACTATTTCAGTTAAAGCACAAATTAGATCTTGAAAACATTTAAAGTCATACTTCCAATTCATGAATTCGTGTTGAGAATCGGGAAGTGGTTTGAACATTTAATAACAATGTTTTCAAATGATTGAAAGTTATCCTTCTTTCAACCATTTATGAGATTAAGATAAAGGATTGTACCTTTACGTGCGATCTTACATCTCATGAAGCTAAGCTTAAAGTCATAAACATATGAACTTGTAAGCTTCTCTCAAAAATTCTGCAAAAGTCTTATGTTAAGTCAAAGCAAATTTATTCACTTAAATTGAAAAAACAAAAAGCAGTAAAACTATGAAAGTACGAGTTCTGATCAGAAATAATCAGAAGTCATCGCCTTTTTAATTTACTCCCCCTGAAATTATGCATTAGAAAAATTATCAGTGTAAAAAATATGCATAAAATTTCAGAAAAGTATGTACTCCCCCTTGATGGTTGATTTCCTCATTGGAGTATCGGAGTACAATTTCTCATATCAGCTCGGAAGTAAGGTCTTTTGATCATTGAAGTACGAGTCCTAAACTGTTGTGTTTAGAAGTCATTCTTCGTTGAAGAGCGGGTTCTGAACTGAAGTATTCAAAAGCCTATTTTGTCCTACTCCACCTTGACAGTAGGTGCCTGCAACACAGATTCATCCTTTTTCTTTGGTACCCACTGGTATTTGGGTCCATGAGTGTTAGTTGCAGTTCTTGTGGGGGTAACTGAGTAAGAACCACACCAATAATGGTCACTCGTTTTATGAACAGGATCATGTGTACGACAAAAAGAACAATAGAGTTTCTTACCTGACAAACTGATTAATTGATCTCTCGTGTAGTCAAAATCAGGTTTACCTTTACGCGCATTGTTCTTCTTGGCATTTTGCGTATGTACACATGAGTTTTTACATTTCAGCTCATCTTTCTTCTTTGCTTCAACTGGTTTCCTGTTCCAGACCAGTTCAACTTCTTTGTAGCTTCTTATCCTTCTTTGATGTGTACCTGAACCATCTATATTTCTATCAAAGAAAATGTTAGAATTACGAATTTGATTAGAAGATTTAACTGACCTTTTAGAAGAAACAGGTTTGAATGTTGAACTTGCAGCTGACATGAATGAGCATTCTGAATTAGCTGAATCATCTCTAGGTGAGTGGATAATTGACCCTGGAGTCTTGTGCTCACTCACCACCACCATTGAAATAATCTTTTCAAGCTCGTTAACCTTTGAAGAATAAACGTTTCTTTCTTTAACAAGAAGGTCAATCTTCATCTTAAGCTCTAACTTGTTTTTATTCTCTTTCTGTGCATATTTAGAAAGTTCAGATAGCTTTGCATTAAGCTTTCTAATTGCAGCTTCAAAGGTGCTTCTCTCTTCTTCAAATCCCTTCTTAGCACCCTTTCTTCCATCTAATATCTCTTTTAAGTATCCAACATTCTTCTGATCAAATGCCTTCTTCTCTTTGGCAAACTGATCTCTTTCTAAAATTATTACTTTCTCAAAATTAGAAACTTGTTGAGAAAGCTTTAAACATTTAAGCTCTATCACCTTCTTCTCTTCAATACCCTTCTTGGAAAGATCTGTGAACTTCTTTTCAAACTCTGATATTTTCTTTTGAAGATTAGCATTTGTACTCTCCAAGTCCTTTAATTTCTTCTCATTCATCTCAACAGACTCTTGCTTCTGTATTTGAGCTTCCAAATCAGAAATCATTCTTTTTAGTGCAGAGTTCTCAGCTGCCCAATTCTTAGCTCTTGATTTATTTTCATGTTGATCCCACAACAGTTTTGCTGTAGCCTCTTTGATATTTATTTGAATAGAAATTTCTTCTGAAATTCGTTCCAATAGGAAAGATCGAGCTAACCCGTCAGCATCATATCTCTTTCTTTGCTCGTCTGAGTACATATCAAGAGGTACTGGAAGCTCTTTATCTACTATTACTCCATCCAATTGTATTGTACACACTTTCCTTGTGGATGTCATATTCCCTTGGTACAGAGATTTTCTAATAAAATCCCTTAATTTTTGTCTATCTATGAAGACCATGAACCGATCTTTCCACTGCACATAATCTCCCCTGAAGAGTACTGGTGGCTTTGTTTTAGTTCCGATAGCTAGAGCTTCTCTTGATGTCATCCTGATTGATTAAGATGTGCAATAAGAACTTGGATTTGATTGTTAGTCCAGATAAAATCACAAAGATACAGAATCTTTGAATAGAAATTTTGATCACAATCAGAACTATGTCTCCCTTCGCAGACTTAGCACGGGGGCCCGCTAATTGTCTAAGTATGAAAAAGTGTGAAATTGGAGTTTGCGCTAGATGTGGTTGGCGCAAAACAGGGATTTGCGTGAGATGAAGGTCGCGCGCTTTGAGTTTTGCGCGAGCAGTTGTTGGCGTGAATTGAGGTTTGCGCGAGACGTTGGTAGCGCGAAGTGATCTTTGCGCGAGTAATTGATCGCGTCAAACAGAAATTTGCGCGAGTCGTTGATGGCGCAAAAGTCAAGTTTGCGCTAGATGTTGATGGCGCAAATCTGACTATGAACTGGCACAAATGAGACTTTGCGTGAGTTCGTCCCTGTACTTCGATAAATCGACCGTTTTGCTCAAAGTAACCTGTTTTTCCACGATTAGCAGCCCCAAATTGTAATAAAATGACCACTAACCTATCTAGAACATATTGTAATGCTTTGATTTCACAAACAAGCCCTTTTTGAAATTTAGATCGATGGAACAGTAAGTTTTTCAAGTCGAACTCAGACAACAAAAATCACAAATTTTGAAATCGATTTAAGCTCTATACTGAAATCAAACTATAACAACTCGATCTCGCACATATATCGATCACAACCTGATCGATTTCCACACCTAAAACACACTAATACTCGAAAATGATTTTGCATATGAAGAACACAGAGTCGATGTTCTAAAACTTGATTTGAATCTATTATCAGGCTCTGATACCAATTGTCGGTCCACAATACTATCAAGTTCTTTTCAAAAACAACACAATATGATTAACCAACCTGTTTGGATTAATAACAAAGATTACAGGATTGATCGATTGATCGATTGAAGCTTTCTATGTTTTCTCTCTAGATTACACCGTGAGTGTGTGTGTTTGTATGTGATCTGATTTCTTCGAGTGTTTTCTTCTCAAACACACTTCCTCTATAATATCTAACAACTTAGATATTAATCTAAACTAATATCTAGATATTTAACTTTAATATCTAGAACTAATATCTAATACTTAGATATTAAAACTAATTAAACTAAAATACTAAATTACAATAAACAATAATTAACTTCGACATTTATTACAAAGTAACATTAGACTTAATATCGAGAGTCGACTTTCCGACTTTAGCTTCAAATTGGATCTTCAGATTGGATGATCTTGAATCCAATAGATATGTGATCTAACAACTAGCATCCCTATCTTTTAACATCTTTATCAATCTTTCGTCCCTCCTATCCATGGTCGTATTCATCATCTAAAGAAAATTGGCCATCATCGCTGACTGAAGGCCCACTTCTTGAATGACAGGGTCGTCAGTGGCCAAACTCACTCTGGGTATCGTCTCCACTCTCCCCACTAGCATTTGGGGAATTAGGAGCACGGGAACAGTATCTTGTCTTTGTCGACCAGGAGCCGTCACACTATCTTCGGGGATCTCACCTCGATTAGGTGTTCTACTCCAAGTGCTAACCATTTAAACTGTTAACCACATGAGAACGGAGGTAAGAAATAGGCTACATAAAATAATCACAAAACACGTACTACTACATTCATCAATCATCACAACAAATGGTAAAAGCAAGCACGCCCACATAGCAACATATTCATAATTACAGTATCTAGGTGAAATTATCAACATATCATACATACTGTCAGGATCGAATTCTCAACAAGAATTAATTCTCAGAAACAATATCAAAGAAGTTTGCGGAATAACACTTTGATATTCAATGAAACAGTAAATCAACACAGAAAATATGAAGAACAAATTGTAAACTTGTATTCAATGCTTTGAGGTTACAAGATTACTCACTCAACCTCAATATTGATGAACAGGCTCACCAATACGAATTCTACTTCTCTAGAATTAGGATCTATGCCTTGAGGTTGTTTTTCTCTAAAAGAATGAAAACTAAAGTTATCTAACTATTCTAAACAATACACTATATATACTGAATACAAAGATAATTACAATAAATAAAATATCTTCAGTATATCTTCTATGTATATCTCTAAGCTTCCATGTTTATCCTTTCATACGAATCTTCTTTATATAAGCAGTATTAATCTTCAGCAGCATTAACTTCCTTCTAGCAGCATTAACTACTAAGCAGTACTAACCACTAGCAGTACTAACTAGCTAAGCAGTACTAACTTTGTTCAAGCAGCACTAACTTTGACTAGCAGTATTAATAGTACTAGTAGTAGTAACACTCAGCAGTACTAACCTTTAAGTCTTCTAGCAGTACTAACTCTTAACCAGCAGCATTAATCATACTTAATGAATTCTTCAGTTCCCAACAATCTCCCCCTAACTTGGCTTTTAGGAAAAGAAGTCAAGTTCTTCAGATCTTTTTCAAGATGCTCCCAAAACTCCATCATGACCTAAATTCCAGTATTTGCATCCAATCCCAAACTTTGATTTATTGTTCTTTGGATCAAATATTTAGCCATTTCTGAATTTTTACCACATCCAAGCTTCTTCTTCAACATTAAATGAAGTTTCATTCTGCTATGGTTGTATACTTTGTCCACTAGGAAGTATTCAATGTGATTTCTATCCAAAGTCACAAAATATACTCCACTAGTTTCATACAACGTCCAATTGGTAACTGCTTGAAAAACACTCCTTATGATCTCCTTCACTTCATCAGGTTTGAACATCATACACAGATACTCCATCATCAGTTTTGTAATTGAAATTCCTGGAGCTTTCAACTGATCTGCATACAACTTCATCCCTATATCAAACATTTCTTCAATATCAGACCTTGAGCATGTTCTGACAATTTTAGCCCAAGTACTGTAGACTTCAAACTTTTCATCTTTTCTCTTCAGTCTGATATACTTCTTGCCATCTACTTCCAAAACATCCCAGTGAATAACTTCTGGAGGTTTAACCCCTAAAGGTTCTGCTGCAACTGGTTCAGGTACTTTGTCCATCACAACCATGTACATCTTGACATCCTCAGTACTTGCAGGTTCTTTCATTGTAGATGACTCAGGTGCCTCTTCTTCTTCAGCAACCTTTTCAGCCTCTTCTTCCACTAATCTAGGCTTCTTTGTAGGCTTTCTCCTGGCAATCATCTTTGTTCTTTTTAAAGTCCTTATACTTTCACCAATTGTTGTTTCCTTCTCTGGAGTTTCTTGCTCATCAGGGAATGGTTTTTGTAAGAAATCATTGCTTTCTTTCATTCTTTTCTCCATTTCAACCCTTGCAAGATCATCCCCTTGAAGCTTTATCATCTCAGCATCATACATCTTCTTGAGCTTCTCAAAAGACATCTTTGAAAACATCTCTACCTTGACACCTACTGCACCCTTGAGGAAAGTAATCATTTTCTTTCTCTCTTGAGCACCCAGGTATGTCTTTGAAGGTTGTCTTTTTCTTGCAGCCATTTTGATCTTTGCAGACTTCCTCAAAGATGTGGCTTTCTGCTTGGCTTGTTCTGTTGCTAAGCTTTGTTGATAGGCTTTGTTTAACTCTACAGCCATTGCTTTAGCTATCTCTCTATCCTTTTGCACTTGCAAGGTTTCTGCTTCTTCAAATTCAGCCTGTATCTTCCTAGCTAGAGCTTCATCTGATTCAATCAGCTTCTGCTTTTTCATTGGTTTATCAAATTCAACTAGCTTTGCCTTACCTTTATCTTTACCCATCACCTTCTCAATGCTAGAGTTCTTTGCTGCATCACCTCTTTCTTTTATGACAACTCCTTTGGCCTTTGAGGTGACCTTGGGAGTATCATGTTTGGCTTTGATGAGTGTTTCTGCAACCTCAAGCTCTGTAAGGACCTCTTTTACTGTTTCTGCTGCTTCTTTCAGTTCAGCAGTATTAACCATTTCTGCTGCTTTACTTGAACTGGCAGTATTAATGGTTTCTGCTGCTGGCTCTGTTTCTGCAGCTTGCTCATTCTCCCCCTCAACATCATGTTTTTCCACTTGCTCCCCCTTAGCTTTGGCATCAGCTTCTGACTCCCCCTTTTTGGGAGCATCAGTCACTGGTTTCCTCCTTCTTAGCACAAATTGTTTCTTCTTCCTTTGCAGAGTCAGTTTCCTTACCATTTGCTTCAACTTGATGATTTGTTCTTGTTGTGACAGAACTATGAGTTTAAGCTCTTCTATATCTTTGCCCTGTTTGAGTACATCCATGTTGATGTTGCCCATTGCCTCCATCAATTCATCATAGTTATATTTGTCCTCACCTTCTCCAGGAGTGTTACCCCCTATTGAAGGATCATTGGATCTTTTAGTAGTGGAAGTCTTCTGCCTAGCAGAAGCACTATCCACCCCTGTGGTTTCTTGGCACCAGGGACCTTCAAATGATTGCTCATTCAAAGTTGCCATGGGGGAGGTCTTATTGATGTTACCACTTTCCTCCTCTGTGCTAGCAGGAGTAGTGGTAGCCTCATCACCCATATGCTCTACCTCGTCCTCAGAGAGCACCTCCTTTGGGTTGGGAGACACCCTTGTGGTTTCCCTTTGGATATTCTCTAGGGGAGAATTCTCCCTTAGAGGGCTTATAGGCTTAGTGGGTAATGGTACAAGAAGGGAAGGAGCCTTCTTTACCTGTTTTCTCTTGTAGGTTTGGGTGATGGGAGAGGTTGGTTTTTCAAGAAGGGACTGGGGAATTGATTTTGAGAGGGAAGGTTGGGCTTGGCTAGCAGTGGGTTGGTCTAATGGGGGCCTTGACCCTGCTGCCATACCTTCATTGGTTTGGGACACCACCATCATTGTAGAGAACAATGAGGTGTCAACTCCTTCAGAGTCCCCAGCAGATCTTCTCATATTTGAGAAAACCTTGCCTTTGGGGGGTTTAGGTACATATACCCCAACAGGTTGAGGTATATCCGTCAATTGATTAGTAATAACTTCTTGAACAAACCTGGGATACATAAAGAAGCTCTTTTTGTTTCCCATGTTTGAGACAAGATCATTGAAAATCATTTTAGAAAAATTGTACTTTCTGGCAGTGGCCAAGCACACCAAAGCATAAGCAATAGTGCTGCTGAACTCACTCCATCCAGTAGTCTTTTTGGATATACAATGCATAAGAGTATGGACAAAGAAACGCCATTGGGGTGAGAATTTTGCTTTAGAAAATTTGAAAACACCCAATGGGCCTCCATACCCCATTCTTGTAAGATTTGAAAACAGTTCATCATTTGGGATAGAAGTTATACCAGAGGCATCGTCTAGACGTAGACTGATACGAATAACCTCTTCAGTAACTGTAAGTGATTGATCACAGATTCTTGTCTTGATCATTTGCACACCATTTTCCACAACAATGGTTGCATTAGCCCAGAACTGCCTTTGATGCTCAATGTAGATTGTAGGTGATACAGTAAGAGCATGAGCAATGTGGCTTGACTTGAGGAAATCCACAATCTGATGAAATCCTGAAGCTTGCTTTGGCTTTTGTAGCATCGCAATCTCGTTGTGCTCGTCGATGAACGTCATGGATGCCATTGATCTTAGTGAACACTTGCCTGAAAACTTCGAACTTGAGAGAGAAAAGGTTTTGAGCGCAAGAGAACAGTATGCAAAGAGTCGTTATGAACTTTTAGGCGGGCAAAGAGTATTTATAGTATTCGGAATATAAGCAGTATTAACCTAGAGCAGTATTAACTACTAGCAGTAGTAACGGCTAGCAGTATTAACAACCTAGCAGTATTAACTGAAAGCAGTATTAACCACTAGCAGTATTAACTGAAAGCAGTATTAACCACTAGCAGTATTAACTGAAAGCAGTATTAACCACTAGCAGTATTAACTGAAAGCAGTATTAACCACTAGCAGTATTAACTGAAAGCATTATTAACCACTAGCAGTATTAACTGAAAGCAGTATTAATCACTAGCAGTATTAACTGAAAACAGTATTAACCACTAGCAGTATTAACTGAAAGCAGTATTAACTACTAGCAGTATTAACTATACTTACTCCTTTTAAACTTGCTAAACACTGAGTACTGCTATGCATATCCTGAAAAAGAAGATTAGTAACACCAAGAATAAAAATATACAGGTATAAAACTCCTTTTTGAGAAGAAGATTATGCAGAGTTTATCATTCCCACACTTGTTACCAAGAAAGTGAATCTACCCACATCAAAAGCTTTAGTGAATAGATCAGCAAACTGATTATCAGTGTGAACTTTGACAACTTGAATAAGTTTCTTTTCATTACAATCTCTTATAAAGTGATACCTGATTTCAATGTGCTTTGTCTTTGAGTGCTTGACTGGATTATTTACAATGCTAATAGCACTGCTGTTGTCAATAAAGATTGGAGTGTGTAGAAAGGTTACCCCATAATCCAACATTTGATTCTGAATCCATAAGACTTGAGAACAGCAACTTGCAGCTGCTATGTACTCTGCCTCTGTTGTAGATGTGGATACTGTGGTTTGTTTCTTGCACTGCCATGAGACTAGTCTAGCACCCAAAAACTGACATCCTCCAGAAGTAGATTTTCTGTCCAAGTTTGCCCCACCTAGATCACTGTCTGAGTATGCTATTAGGTCAAAAGGTGAGTTATGAGGATACCAAAGTCCCAATCTGGGTTGCCCTTTGAGATATCTGAATATCCTCTTAACAGCTTGAAAGTGAGATTGCTTTGGCCTAACTTGGAATCTAGCACATACACAGACTGGAAACATTATATCTGGCCTTGATGCTGTGAGATACATGAGAGAGCCAATCATGGATCTATAATGATGCACATCCATATCCTCCCCCTCAAGATCTGCTGTGATCTGCTTGTGTGTTTCCATAGGTGTGCTGGCAGGTTTTGATTCTGAGAAACCAAACTTGGTTAGAATATCCTGCACATACTTGGATTGACATATGAAAATGCCATCTGACTTCTGTTGAACTTGGAGTCCAAGGAAGAAAGTAAGTTCCCCCATGGAACTCATTTTGAACCTTTGATGCATTAAATCCTCAAATTCCTTGCACATGTTGTTTCTTGTAGAACCAAAAATAATGTCATCAACATATATTTGGACCAGCAAGATATCCTTCTTCTTTCTTTTGATAAATAGAGTCTTATCAATGACTCCTCTTTCAAAGTCATTTTCCAAGAGATAGGATGACAGAGTGTCATACCATGCTCTTGGGGCTTGATGTAGTCCATAAAGTGCTTTCTTTAATTTGTATACTCTGTCTGGATAGCTTGGGTTTTCAAACCCTGGTGGTTGACAGACATATACTTCTTCTTCAATTGATCCATAGAGAAAAGCACTTTTTACATCCATTTGATAGACTTTGAAGTTCATGTAAGAAGCATAGGCTAGGAATAGTCTGATTGCTTCTATCCTAGCCACAGGTGCAAAAACTTCTTCATAATCTATACCCTCTTCTTGAGTATAGCCTTGAGCCACCAGCCGTGCTTTGTTCCTTATGACAATACCTCTTTCATCTCTCTTGTTTCTGAAAATCCACTTTGTGCCAATTGCTCTGTGACCTTTAGGAAGGTCTACTAGATCCCATACATCTTGTAGCTTGAACTGTAACAGTTCTTCTTGCATTGCTTCTATCCAGCTAGATTCTTTCATAGCATCATGTGCCTTCTTAGGCTCAAGCTGGGATAAAAAGCAAGAAAGGACTGTATGCTGTTGATCTTGCATTTCTTGAAGCCTGCTTTGTTGTCTAGTCATCATAGGAGAAGAGATATCTCCTATTACCAGCTGTGGAGGATGATTCTTTTGAACTCTTGTGTTATGACTAGGTTCTTCATTCAGTCCAGCCTCTAGATTAGAGTCATGCAACTCAACTTAAGTGTTTTCAGATGCCACTTCTGATTCTTGAGTCTCCTCATCTCTAGTGTCTTCTTCACTCTGACTTGGTTCAGTAAATGATTCCTTTTCACAGTCTTCATTTACTGTGGGTATGGGAAAAATCACAGATTTAGATATACTTTCTTGAACTTGTGTGATCTCTGATTCTCCACTACCTGTTCCTGTAAACTCATTACTGAAACCAAAAGAGTTAGTTAGTGAGTCAATGTCAAATAGCCACTGAGGTCCAGACCCAACAGGATTTGGTGTGTTCTCATTGCATTTGACATTGTCACTTTCTTCAATTATTCTAGAAGAAGAGTTAAATACTCTGTAGGCCTTACTCTGAGATGAATATCCCACAAGAAATCCATCATCTGCTTTGCTATCAAATTTACCTAAGTGATATTTGGTATTTAGAATTGTACAAGGACACCCAAAAGGTTTGAAGAAACCAATAAAAGGTTTTCTTTTATTTAAAAGCTCATAAGGGGTCTTGTTCTTTTGCTTGACCACTAGAACTCTGTTTTGGACATAACAAGCAGTATTAACTGCTTCAGCCCAGAAGGTAATTGGCAATTTTGAATCAGCCAACAGAGATCTAGCAGCCTCTATTAGTGTCCTATTTCTCCTTTCAGCAACACCATTCTGTTGAGGAGTTCTAGGAGCACTATATTGTCTCTCAATGCCTTTTTCTTTACAAAAGGTGTTTAGATCATGATTTTTAAACTCAGTTCCATTATCTGATCTAATGACTTTTACTCTTTGATTAGTTTGGTTTTCAATTCTTAGAATAAAGGATTTGATAAGATCACTTGTTTCATCCTTAGTCCTTAGAAAATATACCCAAGTAAATCTGGAGTAATCATCAACAATAACTAAGCAGTAAGATTTCTTGCCTATACTCATAACATTTGTAGGACCAAACAGATCCATATGCAATAACTGGAGACAAGTAGAAACAGAATTTAACTCTTTGGTCTTATGAGAAGTTTTGTGTTGTTTGCCTTTAAGACAAGCAACACAATGATCATCACATGAAAAGACTTTTGAGGGTAAACCTCTTACAAGGTTATTTTTAACAAGATTGTTCATAGTCTTGAAATTCATGTGACACATCCTTCTGTGCCAAAGGGAGGATTCATCTATAGAAGCTTTTGAAACAAGACAATTTAAAGATGAATCACTATCAACATTGTCCAAATCAAGACAGTAAACATTGTCCTTTCTTGGAGTTCTAAGTAGTATCATGCTTTCATCAACTACCTTGAACCCTGGAGCAAGGATCATACACTCAGTCTTAGTAAATAATATACTATGTTGTTTGTCACAAACCTGTGATACACTTAACAGGTTGTACTTTAATTGATCAACATAGTAGACATCCTCAAATGTCATCTTACCTTTGGTGACATTACCTTTTCCACTTATCTTACCACCAGTAAGATTGTCTCCAAATGCAACATGTCCTCCATTGATATGTTTGAAATCCTGAAGGCATGACATGTTGCCTGTCATGTGCCTAGAGCAACCACTATCAACATGCCAAATGCTCTTTCCCTTGAGCTGTTGGTTGCCCTGCACATTAGATAAATCAATTAGTATGATTGGGGACCCAAGCAACAGTTGTCTTGGGTCTCCCTTTCTCATCAAAGTATTTACATTCCTTTTTAATGAGGTTTTTAAACTCAGAGCACTCTTTATTAGAGTACTTTGTCAATGTTATTGGCTTAGCAGAACCAACACTAGAAGCAGTACTAACCTTAGAAGTACTAACAGAGTTAGCAGTACTAACAGGTTTAGCAGTACTAACCTTGTTAGCAGCATTAACATTGTTAGCAGTAGTATTGCTTCTAGCAGCACTATCATTGTCAGCAACACTATTTGTGGTAGCAGTACTAACAGTTTTAGTGCTTTTAGGAATCCACATATTGACACTTTCTTTAACAGACTTTTTCTTCATGTGGCTTTTAGTTTTAACAGTTTTCTTAGCCACATAGTTCTTTTCAATTTTCTTTTAACCAAAGGGTTTTTGCATGGATCTTTGGAAATTCATCCTTTGTTTCATAGGATTGAAATAACAGAATTTTGCAAGATGATTCAATTTGCCACAGATAAAACAAGGTTTTGGTCTATTGATTTTACTCAGATCAACCCCTTGTTTCTGAGCCCATTGATTATTCCAGTTTCTTTGATTTCCTCTTTTTAAACCAGAATTTAGGCTCTTGGCTTTATTACAATCACACTGTTTGCAAGGACCTGGATTCACAACTGTGGTCTGTTTGTAATGGACCTTACCAGACTTTCCCTCTGTCTTCTCTATGTCCTTGGATTTGATCCATGCCCTTCCACAATCATCATTGGTGATAATGTTATTCTCTAGAGGAATCTCACCACTTACCTTGTTCTCCTTACTCTTGCCAATCTCTTTCTCAGTCTTATCCTTAACAACTACCTTATCTAAGGGATCTATTTCAGTGGCTCCTTCAGGTAAGTCCTTCCTATCTTTGGTGTCTAACAGGTCTGAAGTAGGAGGAATGTAATTGTTGTTATATGGTGGAGGTGTTGCATTGTACCCAATTCCTCTTCTCAGCTTATCATGAATCTGATTTTGTAGTAAAGAGTCCATTGCTTTAGAAGCATTGGAAAACTTTTCTACATCAAGCTTAACCTTGGTTAGCTCCTCTTTCAGTTTTTCACTCTCCTCTTTAGATTTGGTCAGTTTAAGTTCTAAATCCTTTTTCTCCCACTGCCAGTAATTGGTGTCATATGAGTGTTGTAGTTCATTGGCTTGAAAACCTTTGATCTGATCTTCAAATCTCTCTACAATCCTTACATAGTCTTTTATATCTTTTTCTAATCTCTTAAGGTCATCACTCATCTTCTGATTGTGATCCCTGTACCTTTTAACAGTGTCTATGCAAGTTTTAGAACAGAGATTAGAACTTACCTCAGATGGGAGATCAGATACTTTAGCCATAAGAGCTTGATTCTGAATAGTTTCTTCCGCTTGATCACTCCAATCAAACCCCATTCCTTGTTGAGAAACAAGGGCTTGAGCAGAGTTTCTGTTGTTATTGAAACTTCCAGATTGAGCTTGTTGATGGTTGTTGTTGTGAGACATTCCACTTCTGCATTCTCTAGCAAAATGTCCCTTTTTATGGCATTTGTAACATTCCACCTTGGACTTGTCAAATCCTGCTCCATCTTCTCTTCTTTGAGAGAAGTTGTTCCTCCCAGTTCTTTTGATGAACTTTTTAACTCTCATGGAGAGCATGGCCATCTGCCATTTAATATCCATCTCTTCCAGATCATCGGGATGGAGTTGTTCTAAGTCATCATTAATCAAAGAGGAATTTCCATGATTAGAAAGAAAAGCTTCAAACACAGAATCAGTGCCTTTATCTTGATTTGTTCCATTAGCAGCATTAACTGATTCAGGGTTGGCAGTAGAATCAATTGATGCTGATAGGAGTGCAGCATTATGAATATATCCAGAAGGCTACTTCTTTGCCTCCACCTCAGCTTCAAATACTCTAAGATCATTGTACAGATCATCAAGTTCTTTTTCTTCCAACTGATCATTCTGTCTGAATGACACAGTGTACATGGTCCATTCATCTCCAAGGGACCTTAAGAACTTTCTGTTCACATCATCTTGATCAATCTGTACTCCCATAGTAGCTAGTTCACCAATTAGTTTATTAAACCTGTCAAAAGTTTGAGTCATGGACTCATTCTTAGTTGAGATGAAGTTTTCATACTGTTGCTTTAAGATTGCCTTTTGATTTCTCTTGGTACTTTTGGTACCTGAGAATCTCTTCTCCAGAGCATTCCAGAGCATCTGTGCATCAGTGCAATTGCAGAATTGATGTTGATACTCATTTGGAATGGCCAAGAGCAGTGTACTCAAGGCTTTCATCTCTGTCTGCCTTGTCTTCCTGTCTGCATCTGTCTTTGGAGGGGTTCTTTTGCCATCTTCACCAATCTTTCCTTCATCAGATGGGCCATTCTCAATGATGTCCCACATAGAGTAATCAGTGAGGAGAATATATTGCTTGATTCTGATCTTCCACATGTCAAATTCATTGGATCTAAGCATTGGAACTTTTGAGACCAAAGTACTGCTTGATTCTGTAAGATTTTCCATGATGAATAACTGTTTCTGAGAGAGTTTTGGCTCTGATACCACTTGTCAGGATCGAATTCTCAACAAGAATTAATTCTCAGAAACAATATCAAAGAAGTTTGCGGAATAACACTTTGATATTCAATGAAACAGTAAATCAACACAGAAAATATGAAGAACAAATTGTAAACTTGTATTCAATGCTTTGAGGTTACAAGATTACTCACTCAACCTCAATATTGATGAACAGGCTCACCAATACGAATTCTACTTCTCTAGAATTAGGATCTATGCCTTGAGGTTGTTTTTCTCTAAAAGAATGAAAACTAAAGTTATCTAACTATTCTAAACAATACACTATATATACTGAATACAAAGATAATTACAATAAATAAAATATCTTCAGTATATCTTCTATGTATATCTCTAAGCTTCCATGTTTATCCTTTCATACGAATCTTCTTTATATAAGCAGTATTAATCTTTAGCAGCATTAACTTCCTTCTAGCAGCATTAACTACTAAGCAGTACTAACCACTAGCAGTACTAACTAGCTAAGCAGTACTAACTTTGTTCAAGCAGCACTAACTTTGACTAGCAGTATTAATAGTACTAGCAGTAGTAACACTCAGCAGTACTAACCTTTAAGTCTTCTAGCAGTACTAACTCTTAACCAGCAGCATTAATCATACTTAATGAATTCTTCAGTTCCCAACACATACGAATTCTTGTTACCATCGTCACGGCTTTCAATTAGCGTAATTTCGTCGACTTTAGAACTATCCCATACTAATGTCCTACCCAAAACTAACAAATTATGTTTTACTGATCAACAGCTTAAGTCTATGCATTTTGCATTCATACCTAGTTTACTTAAGCTAGAGCTCTGATACCAACTTGTAACACCCATAAAAGTAGAGGTAAATTTATACCCGGAAATAACGAATGAAGGACAACTATATAAATAGAATCACCCGAAGATGGGAAGTAATAAGAGCGTTTACATTTCTAATAATGAAAATGATAAATAACAACCTACTAATCTAAATTATGCTAAACTTAGATTACAGACGGGTGTTACTATCATCTCCCAAATATCTATCAAAAGTTATGCACACGGTTCCAACCAAAAGATGTCTACACCAAAAGAGCCTCTAACGGCATCCATTCCTCCGCTCAAGACTTTGTAGCCATGCCGTTAAAAGAAGCTACAAAATATGACATTTAACAAACAAGTGTTAGGGTTACGCCTAGTGAGAAAATTCAAACAATAACATGACTATAAACAGTTGAAGTAATATATAGTCTTTACATCCTTTCAAATGGGTCATACAAGCAAATGTTCACTAGCGGTAACACCATTACTTTGGAATGACGGGGGAGACCCGGTTTACCATAGTCATGACGGAACACAAAAGTAAGCCACTGACATAGGCATTAATGTAAGTAAAAAATAGTATTATTTTGGCATCAACCTTACCTGGGTCTTTAGCCGTATTGGACATCAACTCTATCCAAGTTTTTGGTCAATACAAATTGAGTTCAACTATATCCAAGTCTTTTACTCAAAGGGTTACCAAGTTCAACCCTATCAAGATCTTTACCTTGGGTCCTCACCATCTATGACAACATAATCATTTCAAGACCTCATTATAAGTTAACACACATACTCGATTTACATCATGAGTCTTACAAGTCTTTTGTATATGGAAGTGGATCCTCAATTTACTAATCCACATACAAGGCTTCTCACCCATTATAACCATCATATAACATGTACACAAATACCATCATCAATTCCATATATACATACTTCTCAAAAGTAGGGGGTAGTTCTATTCAAATAATACTCCAAGTTGACAAATTGGACATTTAGCCCAAAGAAATATTCCCATACGAAAGAGATCATTATATTGACCAAACCATTTCACCATACTTCTTCACCAACATACTCAAATATAGCCAAAACCCTAATTTTGACCAAACCTTTTCCAAGTTACCATCAAAGGGGTATAATAGGGTAAAAACCTTAGGAAAACATGGAAGAATGCTTATATAGGTTTTAAATGTATAAATATGCACAAAAATGAACTCATAATACTAGGTTTTGATAAAAATACAAACCCTAGAAGTTTCTTTGGAGAGGTGAAGGTGATGATGAACTCTATGATCCTAGCTTCAAGAATCTAGCTGTGGTAGTCCCAAACTTGATGGAAGGTGGATGAGAATGACTTAAATGCTTCAAGATCCGTAATAAATGAGAAGGATTCAGATTGAGAGCATTTAGGGTGAGGTAGAGGAGATAATGAATGAAAATGGTAGAAAATCGGGCTTTTAATGTCTCAGACCCCGTGTGCGACTGTGCCAAGTGATAGTGACATTGTCACAATCGCGAGGCACTATCGCTGAGGATGTAACGTGAGTACCACTCCTCGGGCGACTATGCTAAGCAATTGTGACTATGTCACAGTCGCGAGGCACTATCGCGGGGTATGTATCGCGATCCCTTGTCCCACAGCGACCTTGACTTCGGTGATAGTGACTCTGTCACTATCGCAGGGCACTATCGCCCCACCTGTACCGAGCTCTAATCTGAGCGAATTTCACACCCGAACTCTCTCTCGATTCGATAGAAAGTTAAGGTAGCATGTCTAAAATAGAAAGACCACAACTAAACCATAAACTCCCAATAATTTAGATTAATTTAGCTTACCTAACAATCCCGAGTGTTACACCCCAAACGTCAAAAAGTTCAACTTTCAAAATGTTATTTAGAGGCATTTCATTACGTTGGGATAAATTTTCCGTCTTTTGGCATTGATATCAACCTTTGACAAATTCAAACGCATCTTTAAATAATGTGCGTCAAAAGAAACAACTTTGCAAGAATTTTGCGGCTATACGTTGACCACCAAAATGGCCACCGTAAGGTGAAGCATGGTAATCTCTCGAAAGACTCTTCATTTAAAATTTGGGACACATTTCCTCAAAGTTTGATCCGAACCCATTTTATACAAAAAAGGGTTGTCCCAAAAATATTGTTTGCAATTATGAAGAAAGCTTTTTGAATTGTTGTCCTTTGAGATGGTATGATTTGATCCCACTAGCATGATAATTAGCAATATATGCATAAGACGGAAGGGTTTCAACAAAATGATGTTGAATTGCTAAAATATGCTCATCCGGAAAATTTTCTTTAGTCTCATGACTTCCACCACTTGACATAATTCTTTCAATCCTAGAAAGATGATCGACAACTTGATTATTAACTCATTTTCTATCAACTATCTCTAGGACAAATTCTTGTAAAAGAAAAACCCACCGAATAAGTCGTGGATTTGAATTGGTTTTATTCAAGAGATATTAATAGAGGAGTGATCTGTGTAAATTATGACTTTTGTGCCAATCAAATAGGATCAAAAATGGTCAAAATCAAATACTACTGCAAGTAACGTCTTCTCGATTGTGGTTTAATTAATTTGATCCTGGATAAGAGTTTTACTTGCGTAGTAAAAGGGATGAAAAAATTTGTTTCGTCTTTGTCCCAAAACCTAACCCAATCACTAGCATCACACATTACCTCAAAAGGTATGATCCAATTCGGGGCTATCACAATAGGTGTAGAGACAAAAGCAGCGTTGATTGTTTCAAGAGATTTTTTTACAAACAGAAGTAAACTCAAAAGTTTGATCGACATGCAATTTTTGAAAAATCTTATATGAAATGCCTATAAAAACCTGCATGTCCCAAAAAAACCTCTGATGCCTTTGACCAAAGTTGGTTTGGGCAATTGCATTATTACTTCAAGTTTTGCTTTAACCACTTCTAAACCCTTTTTAGAAACCATGTGACCCAAAACGATTCCATCTTGTACCATAAAATGGCAGTTTTTCCAATTTAAGATTAAATCATGTGTCTCACATATCTCCAAACTCTTTTCCAAATTTTCAAAGAAATTATCAAATGAAGTGTCAATGACCAAAAAATCGTCCATAAAAACTTCCATGGTGTCTTCAGTCATATCTGAAAAGATAGACATCATTCATCTTTGGAAGGTTATGGGAGTATTACACAAACCAAATGGTATACTCCAAAAAGCAAAAGTTCCAAATGGACAAGTGAAAGTGGTTTTCTCTTGATCTTCAGGTGCAATGTGAATTTGGTTGTATCTCGAATATCCGTCCAAAAACCAATAAAATTCCTTTCTGGCCAATCTATACATTTCAATGAAGGGCAAGGGGAAAGTTCCTTCTTTGTAGTTAGATTTAATTGTCTACAGTCCATGAAAATTATCCATCAGGTGACGGTCCTTATAAGGATAAGTTCATTTTTCTCATTGGTGATTACCATGGTACCACCTTTCTTTGGTATACATTGTATCAGGCTTACTCAACCACTAATAGAAATGGGATATATAGTACTCACCTCTAGCCATTTCAAAATTTCTTTTTAACAACCTCTTTCATGATAGGATTGAGTCCCCTTTGTGGTTGCACTTTACCAACACTATCATGTTCCAAAATTATGTTATGTTGGCAAAGAGATGGACTTATTCCTTTAATGTCGACTATGATCCAACCTATTGCTATCTTCTGATTTTTCAACAATTCTATCAACTTAACTTCTTATTCACAACTTAAATTAGAAAAGCTAATTATGGTAAATTTTTCTTCTTCCATAAGATATGCATACTTAAGGTGTTTGGGAAGTGGCGTTAAGCATAAATCGGGTGCTTTTACTATGGATAGGATCTGGGCTACTCTATCTTTGAAATCCAATTGTTCAAATCCATCTATAATAGCGATCAAGTCATCTTCCAACATGTCATTTTATGTGCCTACAGTGTCTCTACTGTGGGGACAGTTTATCAAACTTAAATCAAAATCATCACCTAATGCACAGATAGAAGAACATTTATTTATTTCTCCATTATACTTAAGGGATTTGAACATAATGAAAGTTATTTGTTGATCATTCACTTTCATAGTTAGTTTGCCTTTTTGAACATCAATCAAGGTTCTACCCGTTGCAAGGAAAGGTCCTCCTAAAATTATAGGAACATTCCTATCATCTTCATAGTCTAAAACTACAAAATCAGTCGGAAAGTATCAACTTGGACCAAAATGTCTTATATTTCTCCTTTTGGATAGGCATCTATCTGCTAATTGCAAAGTGATGGAAACTAACAAAGGCATGAGGTTTATACTTGCTCCCACGTCATATAGGGCATGAGCTACTTCATTTCTTCCTATAGAGCATAGGATGGTAAAACTTCCCG
Organism: Arctium minus; assembly: GCA_954870635.1. NCBI lineage: Eukaryota > Viridiplantae > Streptophyta > Magnoliopsida > Asterales > Asteraceae > Arctium > Arctium minus. Next base: position 33,814,611 of record OX941080.1, on the reverse strand, counting down.
TGTCGTTTAATTAAGGAGGAATTTGGCAAGTAAGGCACTACATTCTTTGATCAAAGCGATGGTTTCAAACTCACTCAACCTTGTTTTTTCATTGAGGATGTCTTTTAAAAACTTAATATAACTTGGCATTTGCTCGAGAGATTTTTCCAAGGGTATGTTAATGTGGAGTTGCTTAAAAATGTCCAAAAACTTCTTAAATTGCACATTCACATTTTTAGCTTTTATTCTTTCTGGAAAAGGTAATTGTCTCAAGTTTGGACCTGACTTTTTCTTTTCAGGAATGGGCACAGTCTGCCTACTGTGGGCAGTATGTGCTAGAATTTGGATTGTGCTAGGAGTAGGTTGAACTACTGTTTTAGAACCAGAATTTGGACTCATTATTTCCACAGTGGAAGGAAACAGAGTTGGGAAATTTCCGTTATCAAAAAGATGTGAGGTATCTTTTTGACAAGGTGGTACGGGAGATAATTCCTTGGGTTGACTAGATTCTTCTAGGTTCTCATCGTTTCTTAAAGTATCAGCTTTGACATGTTCCTTGTAAATACCCTTAGGGGTCTTGGTATCAGTAGGCAAAGTCTCTTGTGGTCTATTCTTAATATTGGCGGCAAATTGACCGACTTGGGTTTCAAAACTCCTCAATGTTGCATTGGTTTGGTTTATAAAGCCTTTAAGTAAAGATTCGATTGAACCATTACCTTTTGATGCATTTTTTGTCTAGGTGAGTGTGATTGTAAGGATTACCCACTTTAGTAAATGTGAGGAGCACCTTGATGAAATCCCGAGGGATTTGGTGGTCGGTTTTGGACTTGACTTTCCCCAGGGGGTTGAAGTCCTTGGTTTCCCAACCAAGAGAAATTTGGATGATTTTGCCAATTCGGATTATATGTTTGGGAAAATGGCCTATTTTTTACTAGAATGGTTTCCAACATAGTTTTACCGAGGTGGGGTTATCGGAACAACTTTCAAAAGCATGATTTTCACCAAAAAAACACACAAGATCCGTTTAAGAAATGATTAGACATTATAGCTTACACTTGGTTCTTTTCTCCATTTAGGTTCAAATTATTTTTAACCAAGTTAGTTATAGCTACAATTTGTGCATTTAAAGCGGTGATGGCATCAATCTCATGAACTCCTTATGCGTTTTTGGGAATAATGGCACGAGGACTTTGACTATTCAATATTATTATTAGCAACTTTTTCCAAAATGTCATATCCATCATTATAGGTTTTAGCAGTGAAAGCGCCACTAGCTGTAGCATCGAGAATGACTTCAGTAGTATTAGAAAGACCATTATAAAATGTCTCTAATTGGATGCAATGGGAATTCTGTGATGAGGACATTTCCGAAGAATTTCCTTAAATCTCTCCCTTGCATCCGATATTGTGTCATCATCCCCTTGTTGAAACAGCAAAATCTCATTTCTAAATTTTATGTTCCTAGTTGGAGGAAATTATTTTCTCGAGAACTTTTCAGCCAAACTCGTCCAAAAGTTAATTGAATGGGGTGGTTGAGAATTTAGCCAGGTTTTTGCTCTATCTCTCAATGTATAAGAGAAGAGTGTCAACCATAAGGCTTTTATAGTAACTCATACGAAAATGATCCGTCATTTCTAAATATGATTTTAAATGAGAGTGCGGATCTTCGAAGGTAATCCTCCAAATTGACTCGTTTCTTGGATCATTTGAAACATTACCGATTTCGGTTCAAATTGTTGTGTCGTAATGTTAGGTCTAAGAATCCCTAAATTTAATTTGATCAAATTCGAGTATTGCATAGTCTTGTATTCCCCATTTTTTGTCATCGGCAAATTTAACTATAGTTTCGATAATGGGAGGCGGTGGTGGTGGTGAGCTTTTGGGATTTACACCATCATCAGCCATGGTTTGAATTAAAACGGTGTTTTACCGATTTCCTCTACCTCATCTACGTCTTTTTACAGTTCTTCCAATCTTGGGGTGAAGAGGTAAAAGTTCACCGTGTTGTAGTTGTGTCATACAACACATAAAATCCTTAGAAAATGAAACAATCGACACATGCTTGAAAGAAAGTCAATATCTTAGGATATAAAATCACGCAAGTCCCTGGCAACGGTGCCAAAAACTTAGTGGCGGAAAATCGTATAGCCCACAGAGTGGCCACAGTGTTCCTACAGTGGGGGTGTAAGTATACATTGTTACTAGATCGCTACTAGTAATAAAATGATAATATTGCTTGTTAATTCCCAAAATTCAAGTTCTAATTATAAAAACAAAAATATATTCATGAATCGTAGTCACATGTCATTGATTTAATCATCAAAGATTACAATCTCACTTTCTCTGTAGATCCTAGTACAGTGCAATCAGCAACAAGTTATATCAAAGATGAACAGAATATGAGTCACAGAAACTAGTCATATGATTGATATTGAATCAAAGGGTTACAGGTTTACAGAAAGAATTTCTGATCAGAGAGAGTAAACCTATAGACTAGTTGTTTGTAAAATAATGAGACTTAACTATAAATGAAAGTAAAACAGCCTTTATATATCCAGGCTTTACACAGATGGGCTTATGGGATTTTAGGCCCAACAAGCTATTAGACTTTCAAACAATTACAAATTACACCCTGAACTTCTATTTAACATATAAGTTGCCCTAACAATCTCCCCCTTTAAATAGAAGTTGATAGTCGCGCCAGTTAGGAACAAAAATCTTTCGGAAACCAAAGCTGATCTCGAAATATCTCATTTGAGTCCTGTACTCTAGTCGCTCTTCAATTTCACCCAGTGCTTCAAGAACAAGTGACTTGTATTTAGGATCCAAAAGCTGAACCCCTTTTTCATCTTTATCAAGTGCACGCTTCAACTTGTCTTTCAGCAACATTAACGTACCGTCACAGAATCTGGCAATCTGATTAAGACGAATGAACCGCATAATACCTTTGTTGTTCAAGTAGGTCATGCCGAATTCTGGAATCTTTATCACAGTGAATTCAGGTCTACTTTGGGCATCAGACGGAATCTTCAAATCAGGCTTCAGCAGATTAATCTTTGGTTGGTCGCTTTCTAACCCAATCTGAAAGTCTTCCACCGAGGCAAGCTTCATTGCACACTTCATATATCTCTTTACTGTCTCGAGTGCATCAATGACTTCCCCGGGTCTGTTGGATCTGGTCTTTAAATCTCGAAGAATGAACAGCAGATCTTGTGGTTCAAGACATGGAAAGTCAGCTTCAGAAAAACAATACTTCTGACCATCTTCTCTCGTTACCATGAAGTCTGAATACTTTACTTTCATGAAGAAGTCAGATTGAATCCGGTCAACTGATGTAATCCTGAGCTTTGTCTTGGAGTGCTTTCCTTGAAACTTCTTATATACGAATACAAGCTCACGCTGTTTTTCCTTGTTTTTCACAGACTGTAGACCATGAAGTACAACTTCATCATACTTCCGAATCCAGTGGGCAATGATCTTCTTTTGGCTTTCTTCAAGGAAAGGGACTTTGATTCTGACTCTTTCCCACTTGGATGGACGAACTAGTGGAGTACTTTCTGTTCCCATAACTGGTGACGCTGGAGGAGATCTGACGGGAATATCTGTACCAGGAAGATCAGGGTTAACAACAGAATAAGTCAAAAGTGGAACCGCAACAGAAGTCTGATCATCTGGATGATAGTCCGGATGAAGAATCTCATCTATTTCGGCTTGCATGACTACCAGCGCTCGTTCAGTATTGGCACATTCTTCTGTCAGTTCAGAAACTTCATACGGGTCAAGAATTAACTCCCAGTCTTCAGGGACAATCGGAGAACCTTCATCAAATTCCTCAGGCTTTTCAACCCTTGGAATGTCATACAGCACCAAATCCATACACTGTTCCCGTGCCTGTCCCTGCCCTTCTGATCGAGTACCAGAACCCGAACCCTGTTCCGTTCCCACTTGAGCTGTTTCCACAATCTGTATCTCCGGCTCTGTTAGGCGTTGGCGCTTCTCCCCCTCATGGTGATCAGGATCATCCTGATCATCATGCCGGCGCTTGAGTCTGTCTGCCTGGCTTCGGCAGGTATCCTCCATGGCTGATAGGCGTTTAGTCAGTACAGCTACGGTTTGCTGTAAAGACTGAAGCATGGCTTGCTGTAGCTGGAAGGCTTCGGGAGATATAATGGGTTGGGGGGGTGGTGGGGTAGGAGTGTATGCGTGAGTACGAAGTAGCAATAGGAGATCGGCATCTCGGGAGGGTTCTGTTGGAGATTGGGCAAGAAGTTTGGCTAGGAGTATGGATTTGAGGTCCTCGATTGACATTTCGGTAGCAGGAATGAAAGGTGGTGGTGTAGGAGGTAGGGGTTCAGGCTCAGTCGCAGGACCTTTGCCTTTGATCATGCGTTTCAGTGAATCTACCTCCTCTCTCATCATGGTTTGGACAGCCTTTAGGGCGTCGTCCATATATTCCCTTGAGACGAGCTCAGTTGGGGTAACTCCGGGGTCACTTAGACTTCCCGTTGTAGCTACGACTGTAGAAGTCGAGCCGCCTACGTTCACAGCTGGCGTGATGATAGTTGTGGTAGGACTTCCACCCAATCCTCGTAAGCCAACCGAAGTTGGAATTACTATGGATGTTCCGGCCGGGCCACTAAGGCGACCGGCAGTAGCCGAAAAAGGTAATTGTGTCCTAGGAATGGGAGATATTACATCAAATGGCTCTAGAGACTGTGCACCGAAAGAAGTCGAGAACGGGGGCGGCTGTTCTCTTGTTTCAATACCCGGTCTCTCCAAGTGAGAGACGGGTAGTTTATGTGCTATGTCCCCGTGTGAACTTGAAACCACCATCTGTTGAGAGATGGCGGAGTGGCTGAGTGGGGTGTGCAATTGCGTCGCTAGGTCCACGACATCTTCTTCAATTCCCTGTCTCAACACATGAGACTGGGTAGCAGATGTGGCTACCTGGGTGGATATGGCTAGGGGGGGCACAACCGTTGATGGTTTCCCCGTCACTCGTGAACGCTTATGATGCATCTTTGTTTTCCTTTCCTTCTCTCTACTCACCTCTAAATTTTCAACTGAAACTCCTTCCGCTCTCCTTGTCTCTCCAGGTGAGGGCTGATTATCGTCACCATCGGAGTCAGAAGACTCTTCATTTGATTTCGATACGTTGGTGGCTGGGTCCGACTCACTGTCGCTTCTCCCTCCTTAGAGTCGGTGGCAGCTTCCAACTGAGAGTCGGATGAACCTGATTCCGCCGCAGACTCGGATGCGGTTTCAGCGGTTGTTTCCTCTTCCGATGCATTGGCAGAGGAGGACTGAACATTGACAGATTCAGTAGTTGTTTCCTCTTCTACCACCGGAGATGTCGCCCGTGGTGGAGTAGGTGATCGTCGTGAAGTACTGGCTTGTCTCGATCCAACGGCACTGCCCTCTCCAGTTCCCATCACAACGATTTCTCTCGACACACCCGGTCCGGAAGCCCCAGCTATCCGGACGCTTCCGCCTCTCGTGTGGGGACGCGGACCCTCACGCCTCTCAGGTCGTGCTCCCGGGGTAGGTCCTACCGGTTCTGGTTGGACCATAGGAGCTGGAAGATTGTGGGTGTGCCTATAAGCTATAACACTCAGTGCCGAAGGACGAGCATAGGCCAGCAACCCGATGGGGATTTGTCGGGCGACGATACCTTCGGGATCCGTACGGGCTGGAATTTTGCGGGTCGGATGATGCGGACAAGTAGGGTGCATGGACCGGCGAGGTATCTCGGGATACAGATCCATGTAGCTTCGAATGATGAGCTGGAGAAACCTCATATAAGGAATGAAGGTCTGTCTTTTAGTCGCGTTCGATCGGACCTTCTGAACAAGGTCGTACCATAGGAAGTCGGCGAAATCCGCGTGGAGATGGAGCGCCACCGAGTGGAATAGAAGGAGAATATTAATACTCGACTGGTCGATGCCTTTCGTGATAGCCGAAAGACATCGATTGAGGTACGTGAACATGGTGTACCAGATAGTAGAGAGGTACTTGCGGTTGAAAGCGGATGGAAGTCGTAGATCGGCGCCGTATCCGAGGGACACGATGTCAGCGCAAAAAGTAGCGTCTGATACGAGTGGGTCGAAGCTATTTCGCCCCTGGACTGAACCGGCGGTCGGCAGATTAAGAAATTGTCGGAAAAGATCACAAGTGAGGAGTACTGGTGTGTGATCAATCCGACCTTCCAGTTGGAATCCACCGTCGGCATCCAAGGCACGTAGAGATTTCCAGAATTGATGTAAGTATAATAGCGGCACTTCCGCTGTCTCCGATAGAGCATATGATAGAGGATGCCCACCGAGGATCTCGATGATGACCTGATATTGAATGGCAGGTTGGGTTACATCGAGATGATAATTGTTGGCTGTAAGCTGAATGAACTGATCCTTGGGAATCAGTTCGGCATCGGCGATTGGATCAATCGCTGGAGGTGGATTTTGCGCCATAGTAGCTGTTAAGAGGTAATCGGTGAGAACGGAGGTACATTGAAAACAAGAAAGCCGGTGGAGTTACATGGCCATGGTGTCAACCACAACCTGTACTAACTCCAGTTTATTGGAAAAACAAACCCAATTCGTGAAATAGGGTCTAACCAATTCGCGCACCACCACTTAAAATTGAAAACACCACAAGGTGCCGAAACTCGAACTCGCACAAACACCACATGCACAAACATGTATATGAATAGATATAAGCAATTAGGACACAAACCCCTTAAACCAAGATTACAGAGGGAGTACCAAAGGACCGGGATAGGGACAAGACCGGTACTGACTTCGACCGATATAAAACATTCGACCGGTAGGTCATTAGACCGATATTGGGGAAGACCGGTAAACATTCAACCGGTAGAACATTCGACCGGTAAAATCTAGGTCGAATAAACGACCGGGGAAATCGAATCGACATTACCAAAGTTAAAAACAGACCCCAAAGTCGAAATCTAAGATCTATGGATCGACCGAAAGCATGAAACCATATAGATACAGGTATAGGAGGGTCGAACCTGTGACCGAATGACGATAGCGAGAGAGAGAGCGACGAGATCGAGAAGCCACAGCAGAGTCCGGTCGACAGATTAGAGTGAGATGAGAGAAACGATCGATAGAGAGAAGATTGTTGGAGAAGAAAGGAGAAGACCGGGGTTTTAAGTACCCCGGTCGAAGGAATTGGATCGCTTGGGCCGGGCCGAGGAAGAAATAAGAAAGAAAAAATGGACCGATTCCTGATATGGGCCGGTCCAACCAAAACTTTTTAGAAAAAAAACTGTAAACACTCCAAAAATATTTTTGGATTTTTCATAAAGATAAATACATAAATGAAAATATTTTTGTATTTTTCTGATTAAAAAAAATAATTAACCTAAAAAAAACTCCTAAGGAAAAACAATAAAACCTAAGGAAAAAGAAAAAAAAATTCGAACATTGAATGGTTTACGAGAAACTGCTCCCCCTCGACGAGATACACGAGAAACTTACCTGCTCCCCCTGGAACGGAGGAGTAAACATCGTACGGTCGTGCTCCCCCTGAACACATGAACATCTTCTAACGACCACCACAAACGACTTACGCTTTCAGATATCAACCGGAGAAGCTGCAAAAATAAATACGAAAGCACCACGAGAAAAAACAGAAACAAACGAAATCTACTTTATTGATACAGAAGTTTGAAAATGACACAGAACTTAGCGAGTAAAATGCAATAACCAAGGAGTGTGGATCGGAGGAACCAGAGACAATTCACTGGGGCATTAGACACAGTCATTTGTTATTGAATGAAACTCGTTGAGGGCTGTGAGAGGATCAAACTTTCAGATTTAGCATACCTAGCTTAGACACAAGATAATTAAAGCGTTTTTCGTCCAAGGCTTTGGTGAACAGGTCTGCTAACTGATGCTCTGTATTAACAAAATAGAGTTCAATGGTACCTCTTTCCACGTGGTCTTTTATGAAGTGATATCGCACATCGATGTGTTTCGTCTTCGTGTGTTGTATTGGATTGCTGGAAATTGCAATGGCACTCTTGGAGTCACAGTAGATGGGGATCCGCGAGTAGTTGAAACCATAGTCTTTCAGGTGGGTGCGCATCCAGATTACTTGCGAGCAGCAACTGGCGGCTGCTACATACTCCGCCTCGGCGGTGGAGGTGGACACGCAATTTTGCTTCTTCGAAGCCCAGCTGACGAGACGATCTCCCAGGAACTGGAAATGCCGGATGTGCTTTTCCGGTCCAGCATGTTTCCAGCATGGTCAGCGTCGGAGTAGGCTGTCATTTCAAAACCTATCTCTTTTGGGTACCACAAACCAAGATCAGCAGTACCTTTTAAATATCGGATTATACGCTTAACCGCAGCTAAGTGAGACTCTTTAGGTTTCGACTGAAATCTTGCACATAAAAATGTCGAGAACATAATATCAGGTCGGCTAGCCGTCAAATACATCAGAGAGCCTATCATACCTCTATAAGTTGTAGCATTCACATCCTTTCCATCAGGATCGGAGTGGAGCTTTAAGCTAGTAGACATGGGGGTTTTTATAGGTGAAGAGTTTTCCATCTGGTATTTCCGAAGAATATCCGAGATGTACTTAGATTGATTAATGAAAATTCCTGTTGCTAATTGTTTTACTTGAAGACCCAGGAAAAATTTCATTTGCCCCATCATGCTCATTTGAAAATGTTTACTCATTAAGGCTGAAAAGTTCTGACAGTACTTGGGGTTTGTGGAGCCAAAGATTATGTCATCAACATAAATCTGTACAAGAATGATATCTTTCTTTTCTCTTTTAATAAACAAAGTAGTGTCAATTTTACCTTTAGAGAAACCCGATTTAATCAAGAAGGATGAGAGAGCGTCATACCATGCTCGTGGCGCTTGCTTAAGACCGTATAAGGCCTTCTCAAGAAAATAAACGTGATTCGGAGATTCAAAACTCACGAAGCCTTCGGGTTGCGAGACATACACTTCCTCTTTGAGAACGCCGTTCAAGAAAGCAGATTTCACATCCATTTGAATAACGAAGAAATTCTTGTGGGCGGCGTAGGCGAGGAACATGCGAATTGCTTCAATGCGGGCAACCGGTGCAAACGTCTCCTCATAATCTATTCCTTCTTGCTGGCGATATCCTTTAGCCACTAGACGCGCTTTGTTCCGGACAATTATTCCATTTTCGTCCTTGTTCTTAAAAATCCATTTCGTCCCAATCATCGTCTTGTTCTTTGGCTGGGGAACTAGGCGCCACACTTTGAGGCTCTCAAATTGGTTGAGTTCCTCTTGCATAGCGATGACCCAGTCTGGATCGTTCAACGCTTCGGGGATGGTGGAAGGTTCGATACGGCTGAGGAACGAAGAAAATAAACAGTCGTTCGCAGTAGTAGATCGAGTTTGAACAGGCGTCTTGGGATCACCAATGATCTGATGTAGGGGGTGAGCTCGAGTCCACTTGGTGGTGTGTGGAAGAGGTTGATATGTCTGTTGAGAAGTATCGGGGTCCACATAACCACCGGGGGGTAAATCCTGAACTGCTTCGAGTAAGGACGGCCTATGCGGTGGAAGTTCCTTAGTTGGAGTCGAGAATTCAGCAGAGGATGACTCAGCAGGAGATGCATTTAGAGCAGGATCCAGGAATGCCGGAATGGGAACTTCAGGAGGGCCGGCCACAGGTGTCGGTTCTTGGATAGGAGGAGGATCACTTGAGTTTGGGGATGCAGAATCATTGTCAGTAGAAGAAGGAGCACCAGGCGAGGATGGGCCACCGGAGTCAGTTGGACCAGTGACTTGTGTCACTTCTGGTGCTTGAGCAGCATTCCTGTTACAAGACATAGAATTAGACTTAATATTAAAAAAATCATCATAAAAATACTCAAAAAGTAAATCCAAATCAGAAAGATGGGCTCTTGACGTAGACGCATGATTTGGATCTACTGGAGATTGTGTAGCTTCTGAACGAACTTGTCCAGAAGCTAACACACCAGTTAATGCGGGTTCTGAACTGAGGTGTTCAGAAGCCATATTAGCGGCCTCGTCGAAAGTCACGTTCACACTCTCAACGACGGTCTTCGTTCGTTTGATGTAGACACGATAAGCTTTGGCTTGCTGGGAATATCCAATGAACACTCCTTCGTCCGCTTTGGGGCTGAATTTGCCGAGATCATCCCTGTCATTCAACACGAAGCATGTGCACCCGAATGCATGAAAATAGTTGATATTGGGGATGCGCTTCTTGATGATCTCGTACGGTGTCTTGTTGAACCGCTTGTTGATGATAGTGCGGTTTTGAGTGTAGCAAGCGGTAGCAACTGCTTCGGCCCATAAAAATAGCGGTAGCTTGGGCTGAGATAACATCGTGCGAGCTGCTTCGACAAGAGTTCGGTTCCGGTGCTCTACTACCCCGTTTTTCTGAGGGGTGCGAGCAGCAGAGAAGGTATGCGTTATGCCCATTGAAGTCAAGTAACCGGAGAGCACTTGATTCTTGAACTCTGTGTCGTTATCCGTCCTTAGGGTCTAGACTAACAGGTTGAGACTGACTTGAATACTCTTTAGGAGAGAAATGATCAATTCGGGAGTTTCATCCTTTGAACGGAGGAATCTAACCCACGTGTAGCGAGAAAAGTCGTCAACCATCACCAGGACATACTTCTTGTGATTAATGCTTTGAATGCGGATCGGTCCACATAAATCCATGTGAATGAGTTCAAGGGACCGTGAAGTACTAGGAGTGACTTTAGGCTTGTGAGACGCCTTTTTCATCTTGCCCATTTCGCAGGCAACACATAAGTGATCTTTTTCGAACTTAAGATCAGGCATGACCTTGACGTGTCCACCGAGCACCAACTTGTTGATAGTCTTGAAGTTCAGGTGTGAGAGTCGACGATGCCATAACCAGCTTTGTTCGGCCGAAGCTTTAGACATCAAACAAACTTCCTTGTCTGCTTTCAGGGACGAAAGGTCAATCGTATAAAGGTTTGTACGACGCGTTCCAGCTAATATTTCTTTACCGTCTTCAGTCCGAACGCTGCACCTGTTTGCTTTGAAGGTGACCTCTAGATCCTTGTCGCAGAATTGACCGATGTTGAAGAGATTATGACCAAGTCCTTCGACGTAGGACACTTTCTTAATCGTGATATTATCCTTGACGATATCTCCGTAACCCCTGATGGGAGAGTAGTGATCGTTCCCAAACCTTACATTACCACAAAACTTCTCGGTGAAGTTTGTGAGTAGCTCCTTTCTTCCGGTCATGTGCTTGGAGCAGCCTGAATCTAGATACCACACATGACCTTCCTGCAAAACAAGTTATTTCTTTTTAGGGACCCATTCGTAAATGGGTCCTTTGGGGTTAGAGATAACACCCGTGTTGGATGCCCGTTTAGACTTGGGTCTTTTTCTATGACGGGTAATATCAAACGAAGACTGATAATGAGCAACATGATACGAGCCAAACCAATCAGATGCATAACGACGATCAACAAAATCATTTGATCCACAATAAGAGCAACAAATACAATCATGAGACAGTTAGAGTAAATATGAAATAGAATAAAATTTTAAAGGTAAAGTTCCATTACATTCAACTAAACGTTTAGAATTAAAAACACCATGATTGTTATTGTTTTTCCTAGACTTTAAAATTGGATCAACTAATTTTGGTGTCGCCGAGCTTTCCTTTGACTTCTTAGCTACCCAAGCATATTTAACTTCTTTGCGCCGACCAAAAATATCTGAAAGACCGTTAAACTGAAAGTCAGAAGATGTGAAACTTGAAGATTGTTGTCTTTTGGAGCGACCGGTCTTTTTCTTCTTTTGTGAACGCTTTTTAGATTTAGATTTTGAAGAGTTGTTCACAGAAGGTTTTTGAGGGGCGGATGTGGAACATTCACCCTTATGAAATTGTACCGGAGGCTCACAAGAAGAGTTTAGAAAATCAACATGACTTGGTAGAGACGGATTAAAATCAAATTGGTTCAAATCACTATCTAGACACACCTCAGAATTCAAGAATGTAGAAAATTCCATTTCCTCATCAGAAGGGACCTTATCGCTTGAGGAATTCAGGACATCGGAAGAATTAGTTTGAAGCGGATCATAGGCGGAAGCATTTTGAAAATCAGAACACTGATCCGTTTCGAAAAGTTGAGGCTCTTTTCCTTTATTTGAAGGAGTTGGTGACGAGTTACCTAAAAATGCTTTACAGGAAGATGTGTCGGAGGAAGGATAAGAATTTTCAGACATATGAGATATCTCTCTTTGGAGAATTGAAGGCTTAGTTTGAGGCTCAGCCTTGTGAAGTTGCTCTTTCAGGCGATCTGCTGCCAAAGCAGCCAGTTGTGAATTTAACTTCTTTATTTCTGTCTGAAAGTATTCTTTCTCCTTGTCGGACACATATTCCTATTTATTGGAATGGAGGCACTCAATTTGGGATAAAAGTTCTTGTTTTTCCTTTTGAAATATGTCCCTTTCTTGTTCAAACGACTCTTCTAGCTGAACAATTTTCTTTTCTAAAATCAGAGGTGGAACATAAACTTTATGGTCTAGTTGTTCCTCCTCAGTTTTAACGGTTTTAGCTTGAAGTTCAGCTTGAGTATAACTTCTAAAATAGTCATTTGATAAGAAACAAGGTTTTTCTTCATTGTAAGAGGCATTTAAAGAATCATAAACAAAAGGAAGTTTCATTTTAGTAGAGGTCTCCCTTCTCAACTTATCCTCTTCCCAGTCCTCATCCTCAATTGGTTTGGTCCAATTGATTTTGTATTCTGGATAGGTCTTGTCTAATCCAAGAAATTCGGACGCATACATCGTAGGAACTTTGGATAGGGCCTTTTTCAGATAATATGGGTTATCGTAACCGATTCCAGTATTCGCATACTTGGGTTCTTTTGGTACAATTAGATTTAACGTTTGTTGTGATTGCCCAAGTCTATAAAGCTTCTTTTCCATCTCCTTTAACTGATTAGATAATCTTTGTTTTTCATTTTTATAAGCCACGTTTTGAGACACAATATCGATTTTCTCATTCTCGGACATGCGTAGCTCATTGGTCAGATCATCTACTTTGGTCTTTAGCTCTCTTGAATCTTTTGAACAACTCTCACACTCTTCTTGTAAATTAGAAATTGTGCACAAGTTTCTTGAGATTTCTAAACTTTGATTTTCAATACATTCAGACTGTGTAGCAACTCGTTTTTCTAGAGATGAGATGAGTTGTTCTTTTTCTTTTATGAGTAGCTTGAAGGAGTCTAGTTTATTCATAGCAAGTTGCATCTGATCAATTAAAGCTTCTTGGTAAGGAGCACATACTTGAAGGAGTCTAGTTTACGATCTTCATCATCACTGTCAGACGATGATGAATGCTTCCCCATGAAACACAAGTGTGCTTCGGCATCTTCAGGTTCTTCATCAGATACTTGTAGCCAGTAGTCATCTTCAGCCATGAGAGCCTTACCAGCTTCCTTTTCTTTGGCCAGTAGCAGCTTGGCTCTATAATAATCAGCGTTGCGCACAACAGGCTTGTGACAATCCTTGGCAAAATGACCCAACCGACCACAGTTGTAGCATTTGATCAGATCCTCTTTTGGCTTTTCTTCATGTCGCTTGTCAGACTTCTTCCCATCTTCTACACGTTTCTTACCTTCAAACTTCTCTTGATGATCACGGCGAGTGGAGAATCTTTGCTTGTTTGACGATTTCTTAAAAGACTTTCTCTTCTGGAAAGCTTGAGTTAGGTACACCATAGCTTCTTTCATCTTAGTGTATTCTGGATCTGAATCACTGTCAGGATCTTCAGGTTCAGATTCACTTTGCACTAGTCGTTTTTCAGACGAACGGCTGACCGACTTACCTCTTTTCTCAGACACGAGTGCTAACGGATCAACTACCGGCTTTTCTTCAGCTGTCTGATTCCCCATTAGTTCCATAACTTCTTCTTCATCCTGGAGCAGCATTTCATAAAGTTCATGCAGATAAAGCTTTTCCAGGGTTTGAGTATGACGAATATGAGAGACGAACAACTTTCATTCAGGTTGGAGGTTGTTCATGAACTTGATGTTGTTCTCGGTATTCGTCTTTGTGATCTTATTCTTCTGGAGATCATTCAGAAGCAAGTTGAACCTTTCATAGGTTTCTGTCAGTGTCTCGCCTTTTCTTGCTTTGAAGCCATCATATCTGGTGATGTAGTTTGTCACCTTCAGCTGATTGTTGATGTGACTCCCCATCATCATTTTCTCAATCTGGTCCCACATTTTCTTTGCAGACTCTTTATAACTGTCGATGCAGGCATAGATGTCATTTGGTAAACTTTGGAGAAGATATGACTTTGCTTGCTTCTCAGCCTCATACATAGCCTTTTCAGGATTTGTAAGGTCACCGATATTTTTCGGAACTGTACGCTCCGGTCGACCTTCGGCTAGGTCTCCAGGTATGACCTTCGTTGGCCATTCTTGTGGCCCCTCTGTCAGACACTTGTATATTGCTTCATAGTTTGATTTTGCTTCAATGAAGTTCATGAAGCGATCGTGCCACTGAGGATATTCTCCCCGGTAGAGCACCGGGAGCTTCTGATCAGACCCAATAGCTAAAGCATCTCTTGAATTCATCTTAAATCTCTTAACTTAAAAACACTGTAACGATCGTGAGACAAGCAGGATGATCCAAACACAATAATAAACAAAAAAATAAATAAGTAGAATAGGATAAGGCCCTGGTCGAAACAAGGTCCGGTCGAGCTGAGTATCGGTCAAGCAAAAGACCGATATAGACAACGTACCGGTCGAGCAAAGGACCGGTATTCACAACGTACCGGTCGAGCAAAGGACCGGTATTAACAACGTACCGGTCGAGCAAAGGACCGGTATTGACAACGTACCGGTCGAACCAAAGGACCGGAAAAGACACAATATCGGTCAAAGGACAAAGACCGGTAAACAGGGTACCGATCGAATCAGTGAGTCGGTCGAACAAAGGACCGATACCAACAATACACCGGTCAAATGAAAGACCGATAATGTTAAAGCACCGGTCGAGTACTATCGGTCGAATACAGAAACTTAACAAACAGCAGATAAACACAAAAAAATAATAGATAAGACCGATAGAATCGAAGAACACACCGAAGAACTTGATGATTTCTGGAACTCGATCGAGATCAAACCCAGAAATTTAAACCGATTAACCAACAAATAAGCAGGTCTAATAGGCAGTAAACAGAACCGATAAGCAGATTTCAACATAAACCAATCGACCGATAATCAGATATGCAATAAACAAAAGACTGGATCTGAGTTGCAAACAAAATTCGATTGAAAAACTTTTTCCACAATAATCTTAAACCTAGACCAATAAATCTTAAAAAAATACACAACCCAGATCTGATTAACACTTTTCCAGAAAACAATAGATCGACCACATACTCAATTAATGCAGATAAAAGCGATAAAAACAAATAATTGATTATAGGATTTTAGACAAACCTTTTTCTGGATCAAACCTTTAGTCTCTTCGCTCTGATACCAATTGAAGATCCCAGTACAGTGCAATCAGCAGCAAGTTATATCAAATATGAACAGAATATGAGTCACAACAACTAGTCATATGATTGATATTGAATCAAAGGGTTACAGGTTTACAAAAAGAATTTCTGATCAGAGAGAGTAAACCTATAGACTAGTTGTTTGTAAAATAATGAGACTTAACTATAAATGAAAGTAAAACAGCCTTTATATATCCAGGCTTTACACAGATGGGCTTATGGGCTTTTAGGCCCAACAAGCTATTAGACTTTCAAACAATTACAAATTACACCCTGAACTTCTATTTAACATATAAGTTGCCCTAACATTCTCTCACTACATTCATTCTCTCTCTCTCTATCTTTCTTGTTACCAACTTAATACAAAAACAAGGACACAAGGTATTTATACCTTCACACAATTACAAGGAAAACAAAATTCAAAACATTGACTTTGACTTTTATTACAAAATGACTTTAACTTTTACTGAAAGTTGACTTTCCAGCATTTGACTTCTTGAACTTTGACCTTCTCTCTTCATGGTCTTGTATCCAACATAATTCTGCTCTAACAATCTCCCCCTTTGGATTCAAGATCATCTTTGAAAGATTTAGAAGTTCAATCTTCTCTTTAAGCTCATATTATAATCTCCTCCTTTGTGTGTTCGTGCAAGTGTAGAAAGAATTAAGCACTTGATGATTGCTTTTTATAAAATGCTCAAAATTGTGTAAACCGCTGAGACAACAGTAGATAAACACAGACTCAATGTGCATGATTGAAGTGCGAAAGTGTGGCAGACTTCCTTCTGTTTCAATATCCAAATTTTCCAAATGAAAATCAGATAGATAATGTGTTGCGTCCCCAGAAAAATATGAACCATTTTCTTTTTAAGAAGAAAATGAGTGGCTGGTGGGGTTTTTATCAAGAGTTGGCATGGGTTAGTTGTCTATTTCAATAATGTTCACCAAAGAATTGTGAAACATTAGTAATGTGGCTGCCCGGCTAAGAAAGTAGTTGGTGCGGAGTTTTATATTCTTTTACTCTGATCTCTCACCCTCTTTCTTTTTAATCATTTGAGCTCACAGCTAACCAAACTCTCTTTTCCATTTTACCTCGTCACACAACCCACACTCATTTCTTTTTGACTCCTCACACTCAATCACTATGGAGTAACTTCTTGGGTAGGAAACACTGGTAATCGTGAATCCATAGAAGTATTTCAATTAATTCCTAGCACAAAGAAACCCGTATTATCCTATGAAAGCATAATGTTGCTCAATATGGTTTAACTTTATCAGTTAAAGCTCAAATACAAGTCAGATATATGTATGCTCCAAATATAATCATGAAGATATGAGCATTTTAAACATTTAAGATATTTTCAAACAAGTAAATTGAATGAATAGATATGAATGCAAGAGACTTGTTTGAAAAATCTGACATTGTATGAAAATGATCAGAATCAAATGATATAGCAATCAAAGCTTACGGTAAAAAATAATGGATATTGTCTATATGAAACAAAATATAGACATTCTTGAAAGACGTTTCGAAATGAATTAACGCTCAATATTCGTTGAAGTACAAGTGGGGTGTCTTACCATCGAAAAAATATGTTTCAAATTTGAGACATGGTAAGAACATTTTCAACAAAAAGTCAAACCGGTGTGTGTGAATACTTGAAAGTATATAGAAAAGACAATACACAAGTATTTATCTTTGGAAACACACGGTTTATAAAACATTTCAAGCTCAAATAAAATGAAAACATCTAAAAGCACACTTCCAATTCATGAAATATGTTTAAGAATCGGGAAGTGGTTTGAACATTTAAGAACATGTTTTATATGATTGAAAGTTGTCCTTCTTTCAACCATATATGATATTAAGATAAGAAATTAACCTTTTCGTTCAGTCTTAAATCTCATGAAGTCAGCTGAAGTCATAAAGATATGATCTTGATAGCTTCTCTCATTCTGCACAAGTCTCAAAGTCATGTCAAAGCAACTTTATTCACAAATTTATTTAAAAAATAAAATGACATAAAGCAGTAAAACATTGAATGTACGAGTACTGATCAGAAGTAATCAGAAGTCATAATTCATACCCCCCTGAAAATATGCATATGTAATTTGTCAGTGAAAAAGCACATGATAGAGATCTACAACTCCTCCTGAAGTGTAGTTCGTCATATCTTCCGAATACATATTTCTAGAAACATATGTACTCCCCCTTGAAAGTTGATGTCCTCATCTGAGTATCGGAGTACAATTTCTTATCAGCCCGGGTGTAGCATCTTTTTTCTCATCTTTGAAGTACGAGTCCTAAACTGTTGTGTTTAGAAGTCACACTCCGTTGAAGTATGAGTTCTAAGCTGATTTACTTAGAAGCCTTGGTTCTCTTACTCTCCCTTGATAGTAGGTGCCTGCAACACAGAATCAGTCTTTGGCTTTGGTACCCACTGGTATTTGGGTCCATGAATGTTAGTTGCAGTTCTTATGGCAGTAACGGAATAAGAACCATACCAGAAATGATCACTTGTTTTATGAACATGATCATGTGTACGACAATAAGAACAATAGTATTTCTTACCTGACAACCTGATTAAATGATCTCTCGTGTAGATATGATCAGGTTTGCCTTTACGAGCATTGTTCTTCTTGGCTTTATGTGTATGTACACATGACTTCTTTCCTTTCAGCTCATCTTTCTTCTCATCTTCAACTGGTTTCTTCTTCCAGACCAATTCTTCTTCTTTGTATCTCCTTCTTCTTCGATGTATACCTGAACCATCTATATTTCTATCAAAGAAAATGTTAGTAGTACGAATATGATCAAATGAATTGACTAACCCTCTTGAAAAACAGGTTTCAAATGTGAGCTTGAGGCTGTCTTTTTGAAGTCAGCTGAATTATTTCTAGGTGTGTGGATTTATGACTCTGGAGTCGTGTGCTCACTCACCACCACCTTTGAAACAATCTTTTCAAACTCTTTAATCTTTGAAGCAAAGTTGTCTCTTTCTTTGATGAGAAGGTCAATCTTCGTCTCGAATTCAGATTTCGTTTTCTTCTCTTTCAAAACACTCTCAGATAGCTCAGATAACTTTTCAGTCAGCTTTTTAATCTCAGCCTCAAAAATATTCCTTTCTTCCTCAAAACCATTTTCAGCATTCTTTCTCTGACCGGATATTTCTTTAAAGATCCCAACATTCTTCTGTTCAATTTCCTTTTTCTCCTTGACAAACTTTTCCCTTTCCAAAATGATTACTTTCTCAAAGTCAGACACTTGTTGAGAAAGCTTAATGCATTTAAGCTCAATTGTCTTCTTCTCTTCACAACTCTTCTTGGAAAGTTCTGAGAATTTCTGTGCAAACTTTGATCTTTCTTTTTCAGAATCATATTTGTCTTTGGCAAGCTTTTGCTCTAAATCAGATATATTCTTCTGAACCTTAGCATTAGCATCTTCCAAACTGTTAATCTTCTCCTCATACCTTTCAATAGATGCTACTTGTTGGAATTGCCCAATCTAATTTTCAAATTCAGAGATCTTTCTTTTCAATTCAGAATTCTCAGATTCCAAAATCTTTACCTTTTCTCTTGAAGTCAACTTTGATTTATTTTCAAGTTGATCCCACAACTGTTTTGCTGAAGCCTTTTTGATATCTAAATTGATACAAATTTCATCTGAAATTCCTTTCAAAATAAACACTTTGGCCAATTTATCAGCTTCAAATCTCTTTCTTTGCTTATCTGAGTATTCCTCAAGTGGTAATACACACTCTCCTTTTTCTTTTAATCCATATGCTCCCGGATAATAATAAAACTTTGTTGGAGTTTTCATCCTTCCTTCTTGCAAAGATAGTCTGATATATTTTCTCGACTCATGTTTATCTATGAAATCTAGAAAACTAATCTTCCATGACTCAAACTCTCCTTTGACTAACACAGGAGGTTTCACATCTTCTTCAATTATAAAAGCTTCTTTGGAAGTAGAAATCTGGTCTATATTATGTTGTTCTTGAAATTCTAAGATTTTCTGTTTCAGAATTTTCTCTTTACGCATTCTAGAATTACCTTCCTCAAAATAATCATCATCCATGATTCCTGTAACAAAAAAAACTTGAAATGATCGTTAGAAATTCAGAAATAAACTGGATCTACAAAAATCAAACTTTGGTCAAATATTGAAAAATTCTAAGCATGGAACTCTCAAACCAAATAAAATGAATTTCGCGCAGACACGGTATCTTGCGAGTTTTATGCTTCGCGCAGACCAAAGGATACAGAACCACACTTCGCGCAAATAGAGACATGCGAGTTTTAGGTTCGTGCACACTGAATGTTGCGAGTTCTAAGGTTCGCGCAAGCAGGCTCGTGCGAGTTTCTGGTTCGAGCACACCAAGGCTTGCGAGTTCTTGACTTCGCGCTAGAATCGTCATGCGAGTTCTTAACACTTCGCGCACACACTTCTCGCTATGTGTTTGCGCGTTCGAGACTTAGAAAAATTTCACACTTTTTACTTCGCGCTAAATGCAAACGCGCACAATGAGCACTTCTCGCAGATCATTGTTCGTGCACAACAAGGTGAATGAACAGTACAAACGCGCACAAAGAGGTTTGCGCGTTCTTACTTCTCGTAGACCAAAGCTTGCGAGTTCTTCATGATCAACAGTAATTTGCGAGTTTTTCACCTTGCGAATTCTTCCTTCTGCGAGTTCTTCACTTAGCGTGTTCTTGCTCTGCGTGTTTTTCAGATCTTGCGAGTTCTTCAGTCTATCAAACAAAAACTTGATTTTTCCATTGAATTCGACTCAAACCTTTATCAGTTGATGTGAAACTCTGCAGATCTCATCTATATCATATCTCGAACACGTTACAAAAGATTGATTTCAGATTGAAACACCAAAAATTACAATTTTGATCTCTAACAGTACGTTCCATACTTTTGAACAAAAAAAAAATGATAAAATCCAAAATTCACACGATTCTCATGTAAATTGGACAAAACTACTCAAATCGAATCTATTCTAGACATAAAATCGATTACAACAACACCAAATTTAAAGCAAAAACATCATTGTAGCTCAAAAATTCGAAATTGAAACAGTGATTAGCGAGTTCTTCCAAAAATTCGACCAAATCTTCAAAATCAATCCATTTTTCTGAATTTCTCTGCTCTGATGCCAATTGTTAATTCCCAAAATTCAAGTTCTAATTATAAAAATAGAAATATATTCATGAATTGTAGTCACATGTCATTGATTTAATCATCAAAGATTACAATCTCACTTTCTATCACTACATTCATTCTCTCTCTCTCTATCTTTCTTGTTACCAACTTAATACAAAAACAAGGACACAACTTAATACAAAAACAAGGACACAAGGTATTTATACCTTTACACAATTACAAGGAAAACAAAATACAAAACATTGACTTTGACTTTTATAACAAAATGACTTTGACTTTCACTGAAAGTTGACTTTTCAGCATTTGACTTCTTGAACTTTGACCTTCTCTCTTCATGGTCTTGTATCCAACATATTTCTGCTCTAACATTACCGAATATCGTTTCCACAAGGACTGAACTCACTGAAAATATGAGGATTTCATGAACTTCTTGCACGAGTTTCAGTTGTGATAAGAATTATCGTTTTTGTTGGTGAAGTTAATTTTAAACATGAAATGGAACTTTTAATTAAAAAATGAGTATGGGTGTAAGTTTTCTTTAAGATATACGTAGTAATAAAATGGTCAGATTCTTTGTGTCACAAAAAATGTCTATAAAAATCTCGATCTATCGAAAATGATTCTTTATAGATTGTGCCCACAAAGTGCCCATTGTTGCAGATTCTTAATCTTGTCGATTTAGCTAAGTTGACACAAATATCAAGTTCTATTAGTACGAAGATTTGTACCTAAATATCTTTGTGATATAAATCTCCACCAATGTTTGAACCTTAGTAAATCATATAAAACTCGTATCTCTACGTAATTATCAAAGACTTTCTCAAATTTGTGTGCAAAACTTAAGCTGTATTTCGAATCCGCCCATCTCTTGATCAAGGATCTAATATTAACACTTAAAAGTGATTGGGTTATTCTCATTGAGTTTAAGTCCCGACTCACGTGAACAAGCTTAAGAATTAGCAATAATGGTCACACCCAACTGTTGCCTACTAGTCTTAAGTTCGACTCACAACCACACCCAATGAGGTGTTTAGCTCATTATGAAAATGAAGAACATAGTAGAAGTAGAAAAATACTTGATAAATACTTGCATTGAAATAAAACTAAAAATTATTGCTACAGTAGGCAGACAATTGACAGAAATTAAATACTTGAAATTAAATACAAGACAAGAAATAAATGGTAGAAATTAAATTCTACACTAATACTTCAGACCTTCAAGCTTGAGAGTAAATGCTTGAAGATGAAATTCAGATTGTTAATGGTATGCTTTTAATGCTTCCTCCATATCTTATTTTATAGGTGAAAATGATGAACAATAACCCATGGGTAAAAGCTTCTTTGATCTTTTGGAAAAAAATATGGCACTATTCAACAAATCAAAATGAGATTTCCAAATCTTGCAAAATCTTCAAAATACTGCCCCAAATGACAAGATAATAGAAACACTTGTTATTATCCAAGTAGTACGAACTGTATGGCTTGTGTTAAACAACTAGTGTGGGTTTAGTGTTCCGTGCTAAGTAGCTTGACAGTGCCCACAGTAGGCAAATTGTACCCATGCCCAACAGTGACGTTTTTAGACAAAAATAAACCTTTGGTATTTCATCACCTCTTAAAAACATTATAGATAAAATGGAGGGGATAGAGAAAAATTGGGTAAACAAAACGAGATAAAATGCTAAAAAGAGTAATAAATAACACTAAAAATGAGAGTTATCAAGTAGCTTAATGGAAAAATCGACGTTTGTTTTTTAGTGTGGCAGACTAATGGTAGTAAATTTTACAGTGGAGATTGTTATATTGTCTTTTACACCTACCATTCTAGTGAAAAGAAAGAAGATTACTACATATGTTGTTTGATTGGCAAAGATAGCATCTAGGTATATAGAAACAAAGTTTCTTATATCTTTTCCCCTTATTCGCCTTATTACAACGCTTCTATTAGATATGCCAGCTTTGCTTGTTTAATTTGGTATTGAGCACTTATCTATAATTTGATGACTTTGTATGTTGTTTGGTATTTTCCTACCTTTTTAACTCTGTATAAATGATGTTTGATCTACTCACGGCTGGATAATTAAAAAGGACTTTGTCTAGGTGGTAAACCCTCTATTAATTACAAATGTTGGAGCAGGATCACACCTGTTAGCTTTTCCCTGGCTCTATTACTACTTTAAAAAGACGAGTATGTATCATTTATCGGTGTTTGTATGCAGCATATTCTTGCGGCCTAGGTTGTTTAAATCTCCTTTCTATATGTACTGCACAGGTTTGATCGTGACCGGAAGAAAATCGAGGACTTTTTTGGTCCCATGACAGTAATTCAGGTGCATATTATATGGCCCGGTTATCCCTTTTTTGTACTTATACAAAACATCATTGAAGATTTACACAAGTATTATAAATATTTGTTATCTTTTCCATGTATTTCGTAATGTCCTTTGATAGTCAACTCTTAAGAGTCTTTTAATGACAAATGTTTTGAAGTTGCTTAATTAATCAATATATTTATTCATGATTATGCATGTACTGATGTACATATGTCATTTGTGTATGCTTGCGGTTCGTCTATTCACACCAATAATTATTGTTTTCTGACCATCAATAATTATTTAAGAGGAAAGTAAGTGAATTTAATTATTTTTTTTTTAAAATCAAATTTTATCCCTCGGTAATTTAAAGAAGTTTATTTTTTTGGTCGTTGGTAATTCGTCGCTGATTTGTCGTTGAAGTAGTCCGTCATTGGTTTGTCACTAAATCCGTTCGTCGTTGTCCGCTGCTGATAGCATCCCCCACGACCCCTTGGCTCACGGACTGTAAGTGATGGATTAGAGCATTAGCGACGGGTTTATCCGTCGCTATTGGCCCTAGTTTTGTAGTGTCTTTTGTCTTCTATTCGGAGAATCTTACTCCCGCCAAACTTATTACGAGGTACACTACTGTGATACCCAAGAACTTCTGATAGTAAGACACAAACTGATTATGATACACACTGTGATACCTAAGAACTTCTAAAGAGTAAGACACAAATCTATTATGATATCACTATGATATTGTTCTGAATATGGCTTGAGACTAGTTCTGATATGATTTTAGTAAGATGATGGGTTGATACCATTGTGATAGCCTTTGTGATTAGGAAATGTAATCTTTAATAGATAAGGAAACATATATAACGACCCGGTTTCCAAATTTAACCACAATAACATGAAACCATCCAAAATGATTCAAAAAGAGTCGACTAAAAATAATATTCCCAGAATCACCTCAAATACAAAGACGGAAAGAATGTTTCTAACTACACTAATAAATTATGACTGTAGTTTTAGATCCTTACCAATATATGATCACCCAAACTGATAATAAAATATAAACAACCTAATCAATACTAGTGAACTGGTAATTGAATTCACTAAGAATTATCTTCTTCCCAAGCTAGCAATCCATTTATCTCCACCACAAACTTGCCCTGGAATACATAGTTTGAAAACAAATGAGGGTTAGACCAATTGGTCTAGTAAGATAATCCATGTCTGTTTCAACATAATATCATAAAAATCATTCATATAAAACATTTATCAATACATCTTTATTTCACTTCGTGCCTTTAAGCACTATATATATCACTTTGTGCCTTTTTTAGCACAATTTATCTCTTTGTGCCTCTTTCAGCATAATATATCTCTCTGTGCCTTTTCAGCACCATATATCTCTTTGTGCCTCTTTCAGAACAATATACATGTTTGTGCCTCTTTTAGCACAATATACCTCCTTGTGCCTCTTTCAGCACAATATATATATATATCATAAACCATTTCACAAAATTGTACTTATTTTTACCCATAAACATAAACTTCAGCATTCGAAAACATATGTATTCCGGTTCAAAAATGGTTAAAAGAAAACTCACCTTGAACGATGATATACTCTGCTTTCACACACACAGTCTCCACAAGTACAAGACTTCACAACCGAACAACAAGATCTTGAAAAATGATCAAAATTGATCAAAATTTTCTAAACCGTAGCTTGTTTCTTTCTCTTGGAGCTTTTCTCTACAAGCACACATACTCACTTGTCCATGAAACCGCCTTTGGAAAATAAGGCTATGGATGAGAATAAGCCATCTATTTATATGAATCCAATATTGCAATTTAAATATTCATCTTACCTCTAATAACCACTTAGACCCTAAACTTAAATAACAATAATAAAACTCACCCCAAAACTTATAAAATATATTTATAAAACTCCCCTTAAACTTATAACACGAGTTTGACACCTCCTACTTAGAATAAGAGAATCTTGACCCCTGTTATTCCCAGATATTCAAGTTCTAATTACACACAAACAATCAAGATGAGAATTAGTAAATCATATGTCATTGATGAATCAAAATGTTACAAATCTCAACTTTCTCACTCTACATGCTTTCTCACTAGAATAATGTTCTAATTTGCTCTTCTCTAATCTGCTCACTTCACTCAATGACTTACAAACTGATTACAAAGACCTCAAGGTATTTATACCCTCTACCAATTACAAAGAAACAAAAACACAACAACATAAACTTTGACTTTTATTACAAATTGACTTTGACTTTCACTTAGAGTTGAATTTCAGCTTTTCACCTTCTTGATCTTTGACCTTCTGTCTTCATGATCTTGTATCCAATATATTTCTACTCTAACAACCCCTAGTGCTTCTAACTTGCCTTACCGTGCTTCTAGTCTTGAATTGCCATGTCATGCTTCTAGCTTTGGTTTGTCGTGATTCTAGGTTTGCTTTGTCGTGCTTCTAGTTTTGCTTTGTCGTGCTTCCTCTTATACCTCCCTCCATTTACAACTTTGGCCCCTAAAATAGTTATCACTTATAAAACAACCCTTGAATTTACTATTGACAAAACTGGGTTATTAAAACTCTCCCCTTAACAGAATTATGTCCCAGAATTTGTTCAGACAACAGCGAGGGTAACTAATTACCAAAATTGATTTCAAACTCTTACAACACATCATTGCCTTTAGGGAACCCCAAAGGACCTTTACATAACCAACCTCACATATTGAATCATCTTTCAAACTATAACACGAATACCACCAAAATACCACGCTTTCGTTGTGAAACTCTGATTAAACTCATGGAACACGTGTTATTCTAAAAGATCACACCTCAATTAATAGCCGAAAAATAAAATTACCCTATTTTCCATCTTCAAATTTTATCTTCCTCAACACCTCTAGATTTAAAATGTGTAACAAACATTACCCGCTTTGATCATATCAAAACTTATGATTTAAAATGCGTCTAACATAAAACACTCCATAAAGGAAGATCATCAATATCGGTCTCAGTTCATGTGACTGATAAAATTTCCATCTAATCACATTATCAATAATATAAAGCCATTCCACGACTTGAAATCTCAAATTCAGGAAAGTACTAGGTAAACACCCAACTCCTTTAAACCACTTGAACAAGTTTGTTGAGAAAATAAGGAAACGTAATCTTTAATTAGTAACTATCAAAACAAAAAAATTAATATTTAAATACGACCGCTTATCTTTTATTCCAATTGTTCGCTAATTCCATCTTTTCTTTAGCGGGAAAATCTATTATCTTCGTTTGACACAAAGAGAATAAGTGTTTCTATTGGACCTGGAGTTGGTCAAGGTAATTGAACTATCAGAGGTGTCCTCTAATCACTACGAAGAGCTCCCTCCTACTTTGATCAATGGGATTAGTCAGCTTTATAATTAGTCAAATTACTAATATAACCTTACTTATTAATTAAATTAATATAATAAAATGATTGGCTCACATTGGATCTCACGGTTACCACAAACTACCGAATTCTCCTTTGATTAGGTCCCTATGTATTGATTGATTGATTGATATTGATTTCTAAACAAAAAAATTTGGAAAATTTGTGACTAAAAGTAATAATTAACCAACCCAAAATTTTCAAATTTCAATTCATCATCTTCTGCTTGATATATACTTAGGGGTTGTTCGGCTGGTTTTCCATTAAGACGTGTATAGATAAAGTTGTCTGTAAAATATAACATAAATTATTGTTCGGTTGTTGTTAATGCCAAAAATTACTCAATTAATAACTTAAGGTCGACGTGGAGCTTTATCCAACTAAAGAAAGTAACTGATAGACAATTATGCGCGATAAACAATAAAATAAAGAGACAAGGGATTTGGTGGCGCGGAAAAACCTCAACGAGGAAAAAACCACGGACGACAGGTAATGGTCGTCGTGCACTATGATCACCAAACAGGGGTATATCCTCTGATGTTTACAATGTATTACACGATCTATACAGAAAATAGGTGTACGGTTGTAAAATAAGTGTGCGTCGTGTGTGAAAACACTATAGTCGTGTATAATTTGATATTGTCGCGTGAATGAAAGATTGTAGATATTCTTCGGAGAGCTTGTAACCGTATACTTGGTGTATTCTACCTCTGTCCTCCAAATGAAGTGTTGATATTGGGTTTTTATAGCCTTGATTCTTCATAAATTTGTCTTTCGTAACAGTCGCGCTTCATAAATGTTCTTGATGGTGTTGAGCCGTAATGACCGTTGATATTTATGGGCATTGAACCTGCATTAAATGACCAAGAAAAAAACTTTGAGTCATACATTAGTACGGTCGAGGTCGGGTATTAGTCTCAACGACTGTTGTGCGTCGCTCGACCGACATTCGAATTAGTCTCGACGGAAGTCAGGGTTCTGCTCGGTCGATAGGACCTTATCTTAATCCAAGACTAGTCGTGTGAAATATGCATTAAATGTTACTTCGTCGAGATCGTGTACTTTTTACACAAACAGTTTGCCCCCAAAATTTAAAATTTTTCTTGGCAGGAATTTTAAATTTTTGTCGAGTGCCACGTGTCACTTGGGGAGAGGTCTTCGTCGCTTCAGAACCGAAATGGTTCGTTTCTAACTAGATTCCCTGACACACGTGACGTCATGATGGCCTGGGGAACACGCATGACAGCTAAGGGTGACAGATGTCGATCATCCAGGCGTGCTCCTGAAGAGTCGATCGACACGTGTCGACCATCGAGCAAACTTACTCGATTCGACCCTTACGTATAAATAGAAGACATTTGGGGATAGTTTCCTTTTACGTCTTCAGGTTATTTTTAGAGAGATATTTCGTTGAGCTTTTCGTGCGATCCCTTCCTTATTTCAGACGATCTTCACCTAATTTAGGTTTCCTTCGAGGTTTTTAGCTTTCATTTAAGGTACGACCTCTCTTCTCTAGTCCATGCATTTTAAGACTCAAGCTCGAAAGCCTAAGAAGGGTTAGGACGCTTTTGGTTTTTATGTAGCAACTGTCCAAGACCCTGATTTTGTTATGTCGTTGGATCCTATTAGCGTTATCTGCGAGGAGGAAGACATTGAGTCCTTTAGACGATTGGCTAGGATTTCAGAGGATGTAACCTTGAGTCCACCGGTGTTGCTCCGTCCAGAGCAGTGTCCCGAGGGATATTTCGTGATGTACGAATATCCCTTTGAGATAGGTTTTTCATGGCCCTATTCTCCTCTGTCGAAATCGTTTCTTTCGATTTTCAATTTATCTCTGGGGCAGATGATGCCCCAGTTTTGGAGAGTCGTTCAAGTGATTGAACGAGTGACGAGTAAATGGGAATCGTCTTTTACTGTCTCGGACATTCAGTGGCTTTCTACGTGGTGGAACATTGATGGAAAGATTGTAGGTTTTTATTCCGTATTTCATGCCTAGTCGTTTGATTCTGACCATGTATTTTTATTTATTAGTAATCGATTTTTCCGCTGTCGATCCTTCTGCTGACTCTGACGCAAAGGTCGAACACTTTCTTGAGTATAGTGTCGAGGAGGGTTCATTTTATACTGTCGACTGGGACTTGAACGTCGACGATTTGCAGTTCGTCGGATCGTCCGTTGCGTCTTCCGTAAAGGAGAGGGAAGAAAGAGAAAAAGAAAAAGAAAAAGGAGATGTCAGGTACTGTATTCAAATTTCTTTGTGTTTTTCTCCCTTACTTGTTATATCATTGTTTTGAATTCCTTTTTCAGGTGTTTCTCCTTCGAAGTCCTCCAACGTGGCCAACCAAAATAAGGCGTTCTTGGAGTTAGCCCGGAAGGGTAAGGAGAAAAGGAAGGCATTCAAGGCTATAGGGCCAGACCTTCCGAAACGTACGCGGTCGTCGGTCCCGAAGGAACCGTTATCAACAGATGGTGGTGCATCAAGCGTTGCCACTCCCCGGGTAATAAAGACGGATGTTGTCGTACAGGCGACCCGTAATAAGCCTCCAGTGGTGGAGGTCCCTGAGGATCCCCAGGTCGGTTATCTTAATCAGGCGCCAGAGGCCTTTGGTCCTCCTCCCCCGTCTGGCGACAAAGGGAAGAGTCCTGCGGAGGTCCAGACGATTAACTTTATGTTTCCGTCGGACTTCATAAGGTATGGCTCGTTCGACCGGGCAAAGCTATTCCCTCATATAGAGAAATATTTGCTCCAGTCTTTCAGGGAGAAGTTAGGGTAGATGGCCGTCGAGGACGTGGTGTCGCACGTCGTGGGCCTGTCTTTCCTGGTAAGGATCAATTTTTTTCAATTTGTCCTATTTTAGATTTGTTGTTTCTCTGATCGTCGTGTGTTTTGCAGGCTTTTCAGTCCTCTCTCGGTCTTTATAATGAAATGGAAAAAATTCGGCGTTTTATGCCGAAGGTCCTGGAGCAGGAGAAGGCTGAACTAGAGAGGGAGAAGGCGGCTCTGGCCAGAGAAAGGGTGACCAAGGCCGACGTGGAGTCCCTGAATGGTCGCTTGGAAGAGACCCAGAAGATTCTGGACATTGTCCAGACACAAAGGTCCGATCTGCAGATCCGCTTGGCCATGTCATGTGACATGCTAAAGGGGACGCAGGTCAAGCTGGATCAAG
Organism: Arctium minus; assembly: GCA_954870635.1. Classification (NCBI taxonomy): domain Eukaryota; kingdom Viridiplantae; phylum Streptophyta; class Magnoliopsida; order Asterales; family Asteraceae; genus Arctium; species Arctium minus. The sequence continues at coordinate 33,784,988 of OX941080.1, read as the reverse complement.
CCTTGGCGTCCTTGGCCGAGAGTAAGAAAGAGACCGAGGATCTTAAGGCAAAGATGGTCGCTTAGGAGCGCAGGATCGGGGGTTTGGAGGAGGAGTTGAAGGGCGTCGAGGTTTTCACTCGGTGGACCACCAAGGCGGCATTCATGAGACGCCATTTGAATGGAAAAAATCATTTGGCCAACACTACCGAAGACCTCAAGTTCTACCTTGCGTACGTTGGGACCGAACAGGACCTGGACTCTGAGGATGAGAAGGAAGTCTAGGCGGTCGAGGAAGTTAAGGTGGATGAAGACCAGACTAACGACGCCTCCTCGTCACAGCCAGCAGGGGATGCCCCCCCCCCACCCCCTTTTTGAGCTCCTTTTTTTATAGTTTTTAATAGGTCACCCGTTGGTGGTCGAATCTTTCCCTTGTAACCATTGAATTTTAAATATAAATGATCTTTTTGCTACATCGTCAAGTACTTTAAATTGCAATAGCAATTTATGTCATTGAACTTGCGACTAGGGCTATTCAGGCAACTTAAGGCCTCTTTTGGACTTAAAGATCGTACGACCAAGTAAATAGTTCGTAAGACAACCATCCTTGCAAATAAGTTTAAGGATTCTTGCGACCAAGGCACGTCACCATAATTCAACCAAAGATACTTGCGACTAAGGCATTTCCTTCACAATAAAAATATTTCTAAGTTAAGAACATAGATTTACACACCCTTTGGTGTTTTGTAAGATTAAGTCGTACGAAAGACTTGTAACCTCGTGTCATGCGAAAAACTTGAAGCCTTATGTCGTGCGATCCGGCGAGGAAAACAACGTCAGAGGTAGGTCGTTGGCTAACCAACGACCCTCCAATGCTTAAGTTAGTACTTTGTTCGAGATGAATAATCGTATTAAAATAGTTCAAGGTTTTAGAGGAAATGCCTCTTTAGATGTGTTGCGTTCCAACTACGTGGGATCTCTTGGTCGTCGAGAGTTTGGATCCTATAGGCACCTTTTCCCACGACCTGCGATATACGATAAGGACCTTCCCATTTTATGGAAAGTTTACCTGCATTTGGTTCCTGAGTGTTCTGGAACACTCGTCGCAAGACGTGATCGCCCACTTGGAAGACCTTAATCTTTACGTTTTTGTTGAAGTGTCGTTCGACCGTTTGTTTTTGGGATGCCATTCGAATCAGTGTTGATTCTCTAAGTTCTTCAAGAGCGTCAAGGTCATAGCTCATATCGACCATGTAATGGTCGACCGATGTATGCCTCGACACAAGGAGTTGTACCTCGATGGGTAAAACTGCTTCACAACCATAAACTAAGGAAAAGGGGATTTGTCTAGTGGATGTTCGTAGAGTTGTACGATTTTCCCACAAGACCGAAGGGAGTTCTTCAACCCATCTTCCTTTTGCTGCTTTCAAAGGTTTCTTGATTAAATTAACAATCGTTTTATTACTCGACTCAGCAAGTCCATTCTACTGAGGGTATCGTAGTGTCGATGTCGTGAGCTTTATATTGTAGTCCTCACAGAACTGTTGAGTTCTCTCACTTATAAATTGAGACCCATTGTCATAGATATATGTATGCTCCAAATATAATCATGAAGATATGAGCATTTTAAACATTTAAGATATTTTCAAACAAGTAAATTGAATGAATAGATATGAATGCAAGAGACTTGTTTGAAAAATCTGACATTGTATGAAAATGATCAGAATCAAATGATTTAGCAATCAAAGCTTATGGTAAAAAATAATGGATATTTTCTATATGAAACAAAATATAGACATTCTTGAAAGACGTTTCGAAATGAATTAACGCTCAATATTCGTTGAAGTACAAGCGGGGTGTCTTACCATCGAAAAAATATGTTTCAAATTTGAGACATGGTAAGAACATTTTCAACAAAAAGTCAAACCGGTGTGTGTGAATACTTGAAAGTATATAGAAAAGACAATACACAAGTATTTATCTTTGGAAACACATGGTTTATAAAACATTTCAAGCTCAAATAAAATGAAAACATTTAAAAGCACACTTCCAATTCATGAAATATGTTTAAGAATCGGGAAGTGGTTTGAACATTTAAGAACATGTTTTATATGATTGAAAGTTGTCCTTCTTTCAACCATATATGAGATTAAGATAAGAAATTAACCTTTTCGTTCAGTCTTAAATCTCATGAAGTCAGCTAAAGTCATAAAGATATGATCTTGATAGCTTCTCTCATTCTGCACAAGTCTCAAAGTCATGTCAAAGCAACTTTATTCACAAATTTATTTAAAAAATAAAATGACATAAAGCAGTAAAACATTGAATGTACGACATAGTCAGATGTACCATAGGAATCACATCGAACAGTGGTGTGCTTAGTGTCGATCCAAGATGGGATAAAGTATCTGCTTGAGTATTCATATCTCTTGGGATTTGTTTGATCGAAAAAGGCTCGAATTTTGCAGATTTTGCCTTTGCTACTTTGAGATATGTTTTCATCTTTGAGTCTTTAGCCGCAAATTCACCATTCATCTGATTAACGACGAGGAGGGAGTTACTTTTGACGTGCAACCCTTTTGCCCCCAAGTCTTGTGCCATGTTCATCTCGACGATAAAGGCTTCATACTCTGCTTCATTGTTGGTTGCTTTAAAACCTCATCGTATGGAGTACACCATCTTGCCCCCTATGGCGACTCTAAGACGACGCCCAGTCCTGTGCCCCTAGCATTGGATGATACGTCAACATGTAGAGTCCAGGGTTTGTCGTCGTTAGTCGCCACAGAACAAACTTCGCCTTGTGCTTCTTTCTCTTGTTCAGGACTAAAGTCGGCGACGAATTCTGCGAGGACTTGCGATTTGATTGCGGTCCTGAGTTTGAAGTCGATGTCGTAGCTGCTGAGGTAGATGCTCCATTTCAACAGGCGACCTGTCAACTCATGCTTTCTCAAGACAGACTTGAGTGGAAAGTTAGTAATGACAGTTATAGGATGTGCTTCAAAATAATGTTGTAACCTTTTTGCGGCAGTACCTAGCGACAGTAATAATTTTTCCATAGAGGAATACCTGGTTTCGGCGTCAAGTAAAGATTTACTTACATAGTATATAAGTAACTGTTGCTTGTCATCTTCTCTTACCAGGACTGCACTTACCGCATGAGAACTGACGGCTAAGTATAATTGCAACATCTCGTTTTTCTTGTGGTTTTGATAACAGCAGAGGCGACGCCATATATTCTTTTAACTTTTGCAATGCTTACTCATGGTCGTCCGTCCAATGGAAACCTTTGTTCTTTCGCAAGACGTTGTAAAATAAGTGACACTTGTCCGGCGATCGAGAGATGAACCTGTTTAGGGCTGCTACTCGACTTGTCAAATGTTGCACTTCTTTAAAATTTATTGGTGATTTAATCTCGACGATTGCTTTAATCTGGTCGGGATTATCTTCGATGCCTCGTCGAGTCACCATGTATCCCAGGAATTTCCCGGCACTGACTACGAAGGAACATTTTGTAGGATTGAGCTTCATATGGTATTGTTGGAGGATGTCGAAAGACTGTCGTAGGTGTCCGATATGATCGATAGCTTGTCGAGACTTAACAAGCATGTCGTCGATATATACTTCCATAGTATCCCCCAGTTGATCCTTGAACATTTTGTTAACCAGTCGCTGATATGTGGAACCTGCATTTTTCAAACCAAAAGGCATAACCTTGTAGCAATAGATACCTCAATCCTTCATGAAGGTTGTTTTTTCTTGATCGTCAACATGCATAAATATTTGATTGTAGCCTGAATAGGCGTCCATGAACGTCAAGAGTTCATGTCCAGTAGTTGTGTCGACCAATTAGTCAATGTGTGGCAAAGGAAATGAGTCCTTTGGACATGCCTTGTTTAGATCTGTGAAGTCTATGCAAATTCTCCATTTGCCATTTTTCTTTTGTACGACCACGACATTGGCTAACCAGTCGGGGTACTTCACTTCTCGTATCTTCCCAGTTTTGAGGAGGTTGTCGACTTCGTCGTTGATCACCTTGTTTCGCTCTGGAGCGAATTTTCGTCGCTTTTGTTTTATTGGTTTGAACGATGGATCCACGTTTAGTTTATGCGAAATAACGATAGGATATATGTCGACCATGCCTTCGTGCATCCACGCGAAACAGTCATCATGTTCCTGCAAAAAAGATATTAGTTCTTTTTTAATGGAAGGATCGAGCGTAGACCCTATGAAGACGACTTGCTCCGGCTTGTCTTGGTCCAGGATAACTTCCTCCAATCGATAGTCGTCGTCAGTATCAGGATTATCCTATTTCTGTAATTGCTAGATGGATTGCTTTCTGGGTTGCATCGTTATCATGTAGCAGTACCGAGCGACTTTCGGTTCACTTTTGATCTTCTGGATTCCCCATGGAGTTGGGAACTTCATCGTCTGATGGTAGGTCGAGGGTACTGCCCTCATGTCATGGATCCAGGGTCGACCAAGAATGACATTGTATGCTGAGGAACAGTCTATAACATTGAATTTTGTCTGCTAGTTGATTCCCTTGGCATAGACTGGTAAGACGATCTCCTCGTAGGTGCTCGTCGCGTCTCCATTGAAGCCGACCAACGTTGTCGAACGTCGGACGATTTTTGACTTTTTGAGACCCATTGCTTTAATGGTGTCGAGAAAGATGTTGTTCGCTGAGCTTCCTCCGTCAACCAACACCCTTCGGGTCAGACAATTGCCGATCTTGAGCTGGACGATCAACCCATCGTGATGTTTCTGATGTAGGTCGCCCAAGTCATCTTGATCAAATGTTATTTTCATGGACTCGAGCTCTTGTTCTTCTTTCGATCGTGAGTATCGAAGGATCGGTAGATTGCTTGCCCCCCCCCCCCGAGACGCATGCGTTTTCGCTGCTGAATAGGTTAGACCACACACATCTGATCCACCAGTCACGCAGTTTACGACTTTCTCATGATTGGGGGACGGTGGTCGAGTATTTATGTCAGATGTCGCTTGTCCGTCGACGATACCTTTGAGGTTTCCTTTTGGAGTATGTTAGGCAAGTTCCTTTTTAAGTGCTATGCAATCGTCGGTCGTGTGACCATAGTCGTCGTGAAAATCGCACCACTTGGTCTTGTCTTTCTTATCGTCGGTTTTGTCAGTTTTCTTCGGCCAACGAACAGTTGCTTATTTGGTCTTCAGTGCGTCGACCAAATCTTTGTACCCTTAAATATATACGAGGAGATTTCAGGATATTGAGGGAACTTGGCCGAGGTCGAGACCTTTTTCTTGCCCAACTGGACGTTTGAGATTTGTCTCGACAGCTCAATTTTTGTTGTCGATCTGCTCTTGAACTTTGGTTTCTTTACGTTTATTGGCTTCTTGTCGTTGGAATGCTTTCGACGAAAATTCGCGTCGTCCTTGACTCTCATGTAATCCAAGGTCCTTGCTCGCACATCTTCGAAGTTCTCCAGAGGGTACTTTGTCAGATCAGTGTAAATACCTGAACTTTCGTCTAATCCACGCTTGTAAACTTTGATTGCAGTCTTGATGTCGCATTTGCAGACGCTGATCATTTCTGCATTAAATCTGTTGAAGTAATTGCGGATGGATTCTCCTGCCTGTTGCACGACATAATACAGGTCGCTAGTTTGTTTCTCCATCTTGCAACTACTAGCGAACTGTTGGGAGAATTGGTTCACCAACTCGGCAAATGATCTATTGACTGTGGCTTGAGACCGATCAACCACTGCAAAGTTGCACCTGTAAGGGTTGCTCCAAAACTTTTGCACATGCACACCTCTTGGTGCTGGTGAGGGATCGAGATTGTCCACATTAATTGCTTATACTGAGCGACGTGTTCAGTTGGATCCGTGACACAAGAGTATTTCGGTGTGAACGTGGGGATATTGTACTTCTTTGGGACGTCGACCATCACGATCTCATCGACAAAAGGCGACACCTGAAACCCTGTACGAGGTTCGACGTCGACTGGTACCGCTGCTTCTGGAAGCTTGGCAAGTAGTGACATATCACGCTCGTTTTGCTCTTCCAACATCTTTAGCTTTTGGGCGACAGGATCATCCGGAATGCTTCCTTGAACACCTGACAGAACATGTCTTGAATTCTGGAATATATTCTGCTGCGACGAGTCAGAACCGTACTCATTGAACTGGAAAGATGGTATCGATATCGATGAGACCGATACTGGTGGAGGCATTGTAGGGATTGATATCATCGAATGAAAGAAAGGTGGCGGTGGAGGTGGCAACGTCGGCATCGGCTGTCTGGTAAAACCAGAGAAAAGTAGCCTTGGATAGTTGGGAAGAGGTGGTCCTGTCCAGGGCGCACTGAAACCACTTTGTTCTTGCGAAGGCCCCGCTGCGTTGTTGACATTACGGTTTCTCAAGGATTCATTCTCCTCCATGGCTTACCTGTGCTAGTTTGTCAATGTCTCAATCCAAGCACGAGTTGTGAAAAAGTAAGATCCAGATCAAATCAAGCACAATCTCAAACAAGATTCAAGACATAAAAATTTAGATCTAGAGAGAGAAAGTAGAGAGAGAAAGCAATCACATGTCTATTGATATTACAATATGAAGCTGCCTCAAAACAAACAAGTCACTAAACCTATTTATATGTCAAGCTTTACTCATACACTTATTTGATAAGGAACTAATACAAACTTAATCAACATTGACTAATCTTGTTTTAGACTTAGTTGACTTTACAAACAATGACTTTTCCCATTAAATCTTGGATACAATATAATACACTAACAATCTCCCCCTTTGTATTCAAGATTAAATAAAAATTTGACAATCGTCTTCAACTCTAGATTCTTCAACTTCTATCTCTGACAATCTTTGACTTTGAGATTTTAACAATCTTCAGTCTTTCAGTCTTTAAAGAATCTTGAAAAGTCTTTTGCACTTTGCATCTTTGAAAGTCAACATGTCTTGAACAAATCTTTGAAATCTTTAAAAACTCCGAGGAATCTTTGAAAAACTTGTATCTTCATCTCTTGTGATCTCTGGACCGTCTTCAGAAAAAAACAAACTTTCTCGAATCATCTTAATTTGTCTTTGAATCATCTTTCTTCTTCAGTATCCTTTGAAACTTCTTGATCCAAACAAACTTTCATCTGTCTTGAACTTATCCATCTGACTTGAAAATTCTGTATTGTCTTTTCTTTTTCTCAAAACTTTTCCACTTTGTCATCTCTTTAGCTCTGAAACTATGACATTGAAATTGAACTTTGTAATTTTCTCCCCCTTTTTGATGATTGTGAGCATCATGATCATCAAAATTCTTCAATTTCATCACTGTCTTTGATTCTCCCCCTTTATGAAAAACTAACATTCTCCCCTTTATGGTAGGTTTGACATTCTCCGCCCTTTGATCTGAGTATCCGTCAATTCATCAGAAATGTATATACCCGAATCTTTTCAAATTCAGATATATTAAACGTTGTAACCCTGAATCAACAAATGATACAGTTAGTATGCCTGGAAGTAGCACGGAGCCACTTTGTACAACGGATGTACATCGGAAAGGAGTTTTTGTAATGTTCACTCCCCCAGGGCTTCCATTCAATCATCGAAAAACCACAAAGGAATTTTCTATGAATGTTATGACAAGAAAATTTATTCCTTGTGTGTACGTGAAAGTGTAGACATGATTGAAGTTACTCAAGCTTTTTCAGGCTCATATTGTGTAAATTGTTGAGACAGCAACAAGTATTACACGGACTCAATGTGCATGAAAGAGGTGCGAAGGTGAGGCAACTTTCCTTCTATTTCAATATCTAAATCTTTCGAGTGAAGACCAGATAGCATATGTGCTGCGTCCCCAATGAAAATCAAACGTTTCTTTTTCAGGAAAGAAATGAGTGGCTGGTGAGGTAATTACAAGAGTTGGCATAGGCTCACTGCCTGTTTCAATGATGGTCATCAAAGAATGTGAACCAATCAGTAGATGTGGTTGCCCGGCTCAGAAAGTGGTCGGTGCAGAGTTTTGATATTCTTTTAACTCTGATCTCATGCGCTCTTTCTTTTTAACATTTAGCTCACTTCTAACCAAACTCTCATTTACATTTTTCCGCTCAGCACAATGAGAAAAACTCAATCGGATGAGTTATCTCCCCCACTCTTTGATTTATGACCCCTCACCCCTCAATCACTCTAGGATAACTTTTTTTTGGAAAGGGTATCCTGGGCCTTTGGCCCAGACTAATCCCTGGAAATTAGGGCCTTTGGCCCAACTGCTAAAGCGTGCAGCCCTGAGTTTATCCTCAGTGGCCACAAGTGCTGCGAGTGGGGCTCGAACCCGGGTTGAGCGCTAGGATAACTTCCTGGGTAGGAAACACTGGTTAACGTGAATCCATGGAAGTTATGTTTAAGCTCTTACAAGAATCCCATGTAAGTCCTAAAAGAATAGTTGCTCAACAATTTAACTTGAACAGTTAAGCTCAAAATATGATAACATTGTCAAAATGTTTGCTCATCGAGGATATGATTGAAATTTGAGCATTTGAACAATGAAGATCTCTCAAAACAAGGTTATTGAATGAATGAAATAAAATCAAGAAAATTGTTTTGAGAATTTGACAATGTATCAATCAGATCAAATAAAATGGTTAGGGTATCAAAGAACTTGATATTTTGTTTATATGAACGAATATAAACAATTTAGCAATAAACGCACAAAGATTGAAATGATGATTGTTGCTCAACAACAGTGAATTACAAACGGGAGTATTACCATCGAAAAATTGTTTCGTTATGAGACATGGTAATAACAAAATCAAATGAAGTACTGAACCGGTGTGTATGAATACTTGACTAATATATAGACAAGTTAATACGCAAGTATTGATCTTTAGAAACACACGGTCAGTTAAACATTAATGCTCAATAATTGAAAATTATTTAAAATCACACTTCTAAATTCATGAAACCTTTTAAGAATAAGAAGTGGTTTGAACATTTAAGAAAGTGTTTTTCATGCTTGAAATTTGTTCTTCTTTCAAACAATCAGAGATCTAGATTAGAAGATATTTACCTTTAAGCTCCCCCTCAAATCATGATATAATGATTTAGATCAGATAAGCTCCCCCTGGATATTTTCAAAATATCCTCATTTTAAACATTTAAAAACGAGTCCTAAGTTGTGTTACTTTGAAGTCATAGTCCTTTAAAATTGAAGTGCGGGTCTTGAACTAAATTATTCAAGAGCCATAGTTCTTTGAGGTACGAGTCCTAGACTGATTTGTCTAGAAGTCAATTTTCTTGCTCCCCCTAAACCTGTGGTACCTGCGAAACAGATTTAACAGGTTTTGGTACCCACTGGTATTTGGGTCCTGGTATGTTAGATTTAGGAATCCAATTCTCATTAGACTTATATCTTTTAAATCCAAAATTCTGAGAAGTAATTCTGTAAGAACCGTACCAGTTATGAGCAGTTTCTCTCTGAACAAAGTCATTCTCTCCACAGTAAGAACAGCAGATTTTCTTTTGAGCAATCCTGATCAAATGATTAGTCGAGTAATATATATCAGAATTACCAAAAGATTTACCTTTATATGCACTGTTCTTTTTGGCATTTGTTGTGGATTTTAATGAACTTGCATTCATCTTCTCATCATCTGAAGAACTCTTCACTCTCCAGACCATCTGATTTTTCTTAGAATTCTTTCCAAGAGTTTTAACATAGAAGCTCGCTGGACCATCAACAGATTTGTCATAGAATAGATTAGATGGTCGAATCTGATTTGAGTTGACAATTTTAGATTGGACACGATTCTTTTTGAAAACATTTTCATGTATAGAACTTGAAACTGTTTTGAAAGAACAGACTGATTCTGTTGAATTATCAACAGATGATTGATCAATCACATCAGCTGTAATATTTTCTGACAAACCAACGTTTGCAGCTTCTAAGTCTTTTATCTTTTCGGATAAAATGTTTCTTTCAGAAGTCAATGTGTCAAAATTTATTTTCAAATCAGATTTGGCCTTCTTTTCTTTTTGGACATCTGATGATAGAGCAGTTATTTTGGATGTGAGCTTAGATATCTCAGATTCAAAATGTAAACGTTCTTGCTCAAAATCTTTTTCCAAGTTCTTGGTTTTCTCAGAAATATCTTTGAAAATCACAGTATTTCTCTTTTCGGCATTTTTCTTTTCAAGTTCAAAACACTTTTTCTTTTCTTTGAAAATTTGTCTTTCTTTTTCGAGCAAGTCTTGTAAAGTAGAAATCTGTTTGGGAAGTTCAGTAATTTTATCTTCAAGAACTTGTCTTTCTTTCGCAAAAGTGTCTCTTTCAATAATTAGAATCTTTTCAAAATCAAACACTTACTTTGAAAGTTTTATGCATCTATGCTCAAGATCTTTTTTCTCTTGGAGAGTTTTCTTGGAAAGTTCAGACAGCTTTTGAGTAGAAGATGTCTCAAGATTTGATTTAACTTTATCTGCTTGGAGGCTTTTCTTCAGTTCAGCATTCTGTATCTCCAATGCAGATATCTTGTCTTCAAAAGCCTTAAACTTATGTTGAAGCTTAATTGATTCATCTTGATGTTATGATGATTTCTGTTCAGTTTTCTTCAGTTGGCTTTGAAGATTTGCAATCTTTTTCTCTTTGAGTTTTAACTCTTTCTCACATGTTAGAATAGTATTCTCTTTTAAAAGCAACAATTTTCTCTTTCTCTTTTTCACTGATGATACCTGCAACAGATTTAGGATAATCAGTACATTTTGCACAAACAGGAGTTTTATCAGAATTTGACAATTTTGACTTCAACTCCTGAATCTGTTTAAGTAGAGCTAAATTCTGATTCTTCAGTTTGTCTCTTTCAGCTTCTATTTTCGGTATCTCAGGCATGTACAAAACATCCATGTCTCTAGCTGACAGTAAAACATTTCCTTTCTCATCTGTAATTGTCATCTTGAATGAGAAATCAGCTTGATAAGAATGATCGTTCCCAAACAATTCAGAAAAAATTTGACTGAAAGTCAAAATCAAATCACCACTTGAAAAAATCTCAGAAAAAAAAAATTTAACTCTAAAACTCGCAAAGCACTGGAAACTCGCAGACCAAGTGAACTCGCAGATCACTAGACTTGCAGACACTTGAAACTCGCAGACTAAATGAACTAGAACTCGCAGATCAAATGTACTGAAACTCGCAGATCTCTTGACATGAAACTCGCAGACTGAAGAAAATACTCAACCAAACTCGCAAGCCTTGATTTGCGCGTTTATGAACCTCGCAGATGCTTGTTTGCGTGTTTCTCAGAAACTCGCAGACTGAATAATCATGAAACTCGCAGATCACTTGAAAATGAATTCGCAGGTGCTTGAACTGAAACTCGCAGATTGCTTCAATTGGAACTCGTTGTTTGCGTGTTTCTCATGAATTCAGTGTGTTCTTGTGTGTCCCTGAATCTAGTTTCTATATGCAATTAATCAAACAAAACAAGATTTCAAACAAATTACCTGTTTGATTTCAATCCAATTCAACAATTACAAGATTCTCTCTCTAGAACTCTCTCTCTCTCTCTACAGATCTCTCTCTAATGAATTCTCTCTCTCTCAGATTCTCAATCAGACAACTTGTTACTACAACTAAAAACTGAAATACAAGGTATTTATACCTACAACTAAAATACAAAGAAACTAAAATACAAATACAAAATACAAAGACATTTTGACTTTTATAACAAGAGACTTTGACTTTAATGAGATTTGACTTTCTCAGCTTTAACTTTCTTGACCTTGACCTTCAGTCTTCTTGATCTTGTATCCAACAGATTTATGCTCTAACAATCTCCCCATTTGGATTCAAGATCACTGTTGAAAGATCTAGCAAATCAGTCTTCACTTTTTAAGCTCTGTCAGTACAATCTCCTCTTTTCTTTGACGGTATTCTTTCCAAAACTGTCTTCAAACGATTAACAATCTCCCCAAAACTTTCATAAAATACTTTCAGACTTGGAAAGAAATTATCTTCAGAATCAGCTCGGATTGCTTTAGCAAATAATCTTCAAATAAAATTTCCTCAAATCTTCAGAAATTCTTTGATCTTCTTCAAATCTTTACTTTGAACTTTTCTGACTTGGACATTTCTGAAAATCATCTCTCAAAACCTTATCATTTCTTGATACCATCTCCCCCCAAACTTCAAAACTTTAACATTTCTTGATATCATCTCCCCCTTTTTGATGATTTGATCATCTATATCATCAAAACTTTTCTTCCAAGAAATGTCTTTGACCATTCTGATCTTCGATAATGAGCCTCTGATTTATTGCCAATTCGAACAAAGTATTCATCCAGATCTTTTCAAATCTAGACAAAAATAGGAATGTGTAACACCTGAATCAACAAATGAATCAGTTAGAATGTCTGTCAGTAACACTAAGTCACTGTGTAACGAATACACAATATAAAGGAGCTTTTTGATGTTCACTCCGCCAGGGCTTCCATCCAATCATCGAAACACCACAAAGGCAATTTCTATGAATGTTAAAACAAAGAAACAAATTCTTTGTGTGTTCGTGCATGTGTAGAAATAATTAAGCACGAATGATTGCTTTTATAAAGGCTCAACATAGTGTAAACCACTGAGATAACAGTAGATAAACACAGACTCAATGTGCATGATTGAAGTGCGAAGGTGGGGCAGACTTCCTTCTTTTTCAATATTCAGATTTTCCAAATGAAAACCAGATAGATTATATGTTGCGTCCCCTTGAAAATATAAAACATTTTCTTGTTAAGAAGAAAATGAGTGGCTGGTGGGGTGAAAGTCAAGAGTTGGCATGGGCTAGTTGCCTATTTCAATAACGTTCACCAAAGAGTTGTGAAACGCTAGTAATGTGGCTGCCCGGCTCAGAAAGTAGTTGGTGCAGAGTTTGATATTCTTTTACTCTGATCGCACACCCTCTTTCTTTTAATCATTAAGCTCACATCTAACTAAACTCTCTTTTCCATTTTACCTCATCACACCCACACTCATTTCTTTTAGACTCCTCACACTCAATCACTATAGATTAACTTCTTGGATAGAAATCACTGGTTAACGTGATTTCATAGAAGTTCATGTAAGTCCTAGCACAAAGAACCCATATAATCCTAATAAGCATGTGTTTCTCAAGATGGTTTAACTTTATCAGTTAAAGCTCATATACAAATATCAGATGTATGCTCATAAAATATAATCATGAAGATTTGAGCATTTGAAACATTGAAGTATTTTCAAACAATTATATTGAATGAATGAATATGAATGCAAGAAACTTGTTTGAAAATCTGACATTGTATGAAAATGATCAGAAATGAATGATAAATCAATTAAGGCTTATGGTTAAAAACAACGAATATTGTCCATATGAAACAAAATATAGACATTCTTGAAATGACGTTTCGAAATGAAATATCGCTCAAAATTCTTTGAAGTACAAGCGAGGTGTCTTACCATCGAAAATATGTTTCAATACGAGACATGGTAAGAACAATTTGATCAAAAATTAAACCGATGTGTGTGAATACTTAAAAGTATAAAGAAAAGACAATACACAAGTAATTATCTTTGGAAACACACGGTTTGTTTATCAATTAAGCACAAAAATAAAATGAAAACATTTAAAATCACACTTCCAAATTATAAAATCTGTTTAAGAATCGGGAAGTGGTTTGAACATTTCATAACATGTTTTTCTATATCTGAAAGTTGTCCTTCTTTCAGATATATTTGATATTAAGATAAGAAATTTACCTTTTCGCGCAATCTTAATTCTCATGAAGCCAAGCTGAAGTCATTAAGATATGATCTTGTCAGCTTCTCTCATCCTGCAAAAATCTCAAAGTCTAGTCAAAACAACTTTATTCACAAAATTATTCGAATGTAAAAGACATAAAGCAGTAAAACGATTAAATTACTAGTTCTGATATGAAATAATCAGAAATCATAGTTCTTTACTCCTTTTGGTATGACATATAAGTTCCCCCTAAAATCATGCATTACAAAATTTGTCAATTAAGAAAAATGCAGAAATTAGATATGCTCCCCCTCAAAAGAATAATGAATCATCTTTAATCTTCTCTTACTCCCCCTAAAAACATGAGAAAACAATTAAAGTGCAGATATCGTTCAGACAATAAAGCTTTCTCTGTATAATTAAATCGAACATTGTCGCTGAATTTCTCTGTATAATTAGATAATAAAGCTTTCTGCCCAGTCATATGCTTGGAACATCCACTGTCCAAGTACCACATATGCCGGGTCTGCAAGAGAAATCAGGAAACAATAGATTTAGGTACCCATTTAAAAACGGGTCCTAACATATTAGCACAAGATTTTGGTATCCATTTGAAAATGGATCCTCTTTTTCTTTGAAAACTTTTAAAAACATTTGATCTTGAATAATAAACATGATAAGATCCAAACCAATCAGAAGAATTATGAGAATTAGCAAAATCATTTTTCCGATAATGATAAGATTTAGTAGTAATAGGAGATAATTGAATCAATTGCTTTATTGAATAACGCTTGTAAGAAGTTACAAGGTTTTGTTTATGAGAAGCATATTGACCAACTACATCAGAATCACTACTATCAGATCTAGTACAAGAATTATCAGAAACTGATTCAGTTATCTCATCATCCTTCCTTTTTGGTCGCCATTCGGTTCGAGCTTTCGACCTTTTCTTTCTTATATCTGAAACAAAAGATTTAGATTTATTAGGAAAGTCAGATTTCTGAGATTGATTTTTCTTGCGTTTACCAGTGTTATTCTTGTTCTGTGAATGTTGTTTCTTATGTTTCTTACCATTAGCATAGTAATCATCATTCCCAGAAACTGATTCACCAACCTTAGTTGATGATTCACCTTTCTCATGTACACTTGGTAAAACTTTTCCATTTATGATAAAAGTAGAATGATTTGGAAGTTGAGCAGTAAAGTCAAGCATATCAATTTCCTCGATACACCCTTCATCAGAATTTAGAAAATCATTTGCAGACTCAAATAGATCATCAAAATCAATCTTAGAAGTTTGAGGTACTTTTGAAGATGTAGAACACACTTTAGATTTGCAAATAAAATCTGTGTTCTTTAATACTGTAGAAAATACATTTTGTGTTAGATCACTCAAAATTCTTTCATCAGATAAAATATTTTCTAACTCAATTATTTTGCTCTCTAAGACAAGTGGAGGTACATAAATTTTGGCTTGAACAGGTTTTGCCTCCATCTCAGTCGAAGAATAACTAGCAAAATAATCAGTTGAAAGAAATTTTGGTGTTTTAGAAAGATAACTATCATTCAGTCTTTCATAACAGAATGGTAGTTGCATTTTCTTCAAATTCATTCTTTTCTCATCTTCTTTTTCCTCAACTTCTTTTGATGCTTTGGTGATAAATTTGGGTTTCAAATGAGGATATTCATCAGCCGCATACATATAATTTGCATTATATAGACCTGGCTGTTTTCTGATAGCTTTTTCTAAATAATGAGGATTATCAAACCCTAATCCCCATTTTTCTTTAAAATCAGCATCTTCATCAGGTGTATTCAAAAAAATAGTTTGATTTGTTTGGCCTCTAAGATACAATTTTGCTTCCAAACCATTTACCTTTTTCTCTAGAGTTTTGTTCTCAACCTGCAGTTTAAACGATTTTAGAACACATTCTTGTTTTTCAGAATCAGATTTAAACAATTGTTTTTGCAATTCAGAAATCTTACTTTCAAAACAATCTTTTTCATTTTGAAAAACAGAAGCAGATTTGCGTAGAGAATCAATTAAATCTTTGTTCTCAATAACTGACGTGTTGAGCTCAAAGACCTTTTCATTTCTCCTAGCAAATCTGTCTTTTTCCTTTTTCAATTTATTTTGAAGATCTTGAAGTTCGACCCTCATGGCTTCCATTTTGGTCATGAAATCATTTTCAGTTAAGTTCATTACCTCATCAGCAGTCTCATCATCTGAATCATCATCTTTCACTTCTTTTCCCATCAAGCATAGATGAACAGTCTCTTCTTGTTCTTCCTCATCAGAATGATCCAACCAGTATTCATCTTCAACCATTAATGCCTTGCCAGCTTCTTGTTGTTTGGCCAAGAGCAATTTGTTTTGATAATATTTTGAGTTGCGAACCTTTGGCTTCCGACATTCTTTTGCATAATGTCCGAACTTGCCACAGTTGTAGCATTTGATCAGATCATTAAACGTCTTCTTTTCAGTACTTGTGTAATCATTTACATACTTCTTCTTTTCTTCTGGCTTTTTCTCAATCATTCTATTTCCTTCCACTCTTTCTCTATGCTTGTGGTTCTTTGAGCTTGATGAAGAATATCTCTAAGAATTGGATCCCGACTTCTTGTAGAACTTCTTTTGGAAAGCACGGGTTAACAGTACAATAGTCTGCTTGAGACTTTCTCCATCATCTCCATCAGATTCAGACTCTGATTCAGAACTAAATACCACTGTCTTCTTCTTATTCTTCTTCTCTTTCTTTTCTTGCTCTTTCTCTCCAGCCACTAATGTTATAGGATCAATAGCTTTCTCAACTTTCTTTTTCTCAGCTCTTTTCTCTTCTACCTCTTCTTCATTCTGTCGCAGAGTCTCGTAGACTTCATGTAGAGGTATTTCGCTCAAATCCTTCATTTGTTTCATCCTTCGCGTGTGCTCTTTCCATTCAGGTTGCGATATGCTGAGAAACTTTACATTGTTCTCAATCTGTTGCTTGTTGACCTTGTTCTTGGAAAGCTCATTCAGAAGCAGCACAAACCTATCATAGGTTTCCTCCAAGCTTTCATTTTCTTTTGCTCTAAATTCTTCGTAGCTGTTTATGCAGTTAGCTACCTTCATTTGGTTTCCAACTCTAGAACCCAACATCATTTTTCTTAATTGATCCCACATTGATTTGGCAGTTTCATTGTAGCTATCCATTTTCACATATATCTCATTTGTCATGCTTTGTAAAATCAAAGATCTGGCTTGTTTATCAGCATCAAACCTTTTCTTCTGTTCATCAGAAAAACTAGCATACTTTTTATCCACTCTCCTTGTTCTCGGAGCTCCATCTGAATCATTACCACCAGCAGGAATCTCCTCAGTAGGGTTCTTCATTGGACCTTCTGTGATAGATTTCAGAATGTTCTCTCCATTTGATTGTCTATCAACAAAGTCCAAAAATCTATCTCTCTATTGTTCATATTCTCCTTTGAACAGCACCGGAGGCTTGACATCAGTTCCAATTGAGAGAGCGTCTCTGGAAGTCATCCTGTATGTACCTGTTTGTGAAAAATATGCAATAAGAAACTAGAACTGATCGTTAGTCCAAAATATGAAATCACAAAAATACAAGAAATCTTGAAATAGAAATTCAGGAATTTTGATCACAATCAGAATTATGTCCCCCTCCGCAGACTTAGCACGGGGGTCCCATGCTAAGCCATATTACTGTTTTGAAAATTTCTCAGAAAATATTCTAAGTATAGAAACTCGCAAGTCACTATTAAAATATGAAACTCGTAGACGCTGAAACTCGCAAACAATTGTTTACTGAGAAACTCGCAGGCTTAAGCTTGCGCGTTTGTGAAACTCGCACGCAAAGACTTGCGTGTTCTGAGAAACTCGCTAATCGAAGAAACTCTCTAGAGACTATTCACTGGTGAACTCGCAGATAAAGGCGTACGTGTTTGAAAAACTCGCTAGTCGGTACTAGCGCGTTTTGACCGAACTCGCAGATCAACCAAACTCGCAGATCGACCAAACTCGCATATCGAACAAACTCGCAGATCACTATTCCGGCTCAAACTCGCACCCTTCGATTTGCGCGTTTGTAGAACTCGCAAGTGTCTACTTGCGCGTTTCAACACTTAGAAACTTTTTCCCAAATTTCAAACTCGCAGACTTAGATCAGCGCGTTTCTAGAACTCGCTAATCATTACTTGCGCGTTTGAGACCAAAAATCTTCCCTTCAGCTTGAGCGTTCTTCAGATCTAGCGCGTTCTTCAGAATATCGACCCATAAATTGATTTTTCCATCTGTTTTGCAATCAAACCTTTGTGAATTGGTCTGAAACTTTGAATGGATGCTCGATTACAATACTAGAACATATTACAATGCAAGAATTTCGATCTAAAACTCAAAAATTACAAATTTGATTTGAATACAGTGTCAAGAACTCGTGAACATAAAAACCACAAGAATTCGAAAAATTCGATTTGATTACAGTGCAATTCACAAATCTTTCTATACAAACTCAATCTGTTACACTTTTCTAACAAATCCTAATCAAATACAACTCCAAAATCGCACAAAAACTCAAAATCAGTTCTGGACACCGAAGAACACAATGACGAATACTTTCTTGATCTGATTTCACTTTTTGGATCTGCTCTGATACCAATTGTGTGTCCCTGAATCTAGATTCTATATGCAATTAATCAAACAAAACAAGATTTCAAACAAATTGCCTGTTTGATTTCAATCCAATTCAACAATTACAAGATTCTCTCTCTAGAACTCTCTCTCTCTCTCTCTCTCTACAGATCTCTCTCTAACGAATTCTCTCTCTCTCAGATTCTCAATCAGACAACTTGTTACTACAACTAAAAACTGAAATACAAGGTATTTATACCTACAACTAAAATACAAAGAAACTAAAATACAAATACAAAATACAAATACAAAATACAAAGACACTTTGACTTTTATAACAAGAGACTTTGACTTTAATAAGATTTGACTTTCTCAGCTTTGACTTTCTTGACCTTGACCTTCAGTCTTCTTGATCTTGTATCCAACAGATTTATGCTCTAATAGTTCTTCATAAAACTCGCAGGCTGCATAAACTCATGAACTGGAACTCGCAAATGCTTGTTTGCGTATTCTTCAACTTTTTAGCGTGTTCTTCCAAGAATTCACAGATTTGATTAAAATCAATTCAAACCTGCAAATTGATTCTCAAAATCGTACCAATACAATCGAAAACCAATACTAAACACATTTCTAAGTAACAAATCTATTTAAAAATGCAAAACTACAGTACGATCTACAATTACAGTGATCGACATTTTTTGTCAACAAAATCCAAGAATTCGAAAATTGAATCTGATCTTGTGATTAATCTGTGAAATTGTGTGAATACAATGTGTTTCCAGACTAAAATCGATCACACTTTGATCATTTATACACTCAACCAACGATTATCAATCACGAATTTGATTCAATCAGTGAACAACCAAAAAATCGACTGCATTCTTGAAAATTTCCAGAATTTGATCCAATCAAGTTCAATTCAACCTGCAATATTGATTAATCTGTGAATTCATGTGAACTAGAATGAATCTATGATATAAAACAACCCACATTTAATCATTTTTTTCAATCAAATATCGTTCAACAGTGATGAATCTATGAGTTCTTGAGGATTTCCAGAAAATCAATCCTTTTTCGATGTGATAATCTTTTTGAAAATGTTTGGTATAGCTCTGATACCAATTGAAAAAGTAAGATCCAGATCAAACAATGACTTTTCCCATTAAATCTTGGATACAATATAATACACTAACAAGTTGCATTCAACTCCACGCTCATTTGAGCCATGATGTGTTCCTGGGTTCCTTGAGCTACCATTATCCTGTGAAACGCAAAAAACACTCGAGGAAATTGTTAGCACGGCGCACTATTGTCTAGGATTTTCCTTAGATGGGGCCCACGGTGGACGCCAAACTGTTAATGCCAAAAATTACTCAATGAATAACTTAAGGTCGACGTGGAGCTTCATCCAACTAAAGAAAGTAATCGATAGACAACTATGCGCGATAAACAATAAAATAAGGAGACAAGGGATTTGGTGACACGGAAAAACCTCAACGAGGAAAAAACCGCGGACGACAGGTAAGGGTCGTCGTGCACTATGATCACCAAACAGGGGTGATATCCTCTGATGTTTACAATGTATTACACGATCTATACAGGAAATAGGTGTACGATTGTAAAATAAGTATGCGTCGTGTGTGAAAACACTATAGTCGTGTGTAATTTGATACTGTCGCGTGAATGAAAGATTGTAGATATTCTTCGGAGAGCTTGTAAACGTATACTTGGTGTATTCTGCCTCTGTCCTCCAAATGAAGTGTTGATCTTGGGTTTTTATAGCCTTGATTCTTCATAAATGTGTCTTTCATAATAATCGCGCTTCATAAATGTTCTTGATGGTGTTGAGTCGTTATGAACGTTGGTATTTATGGGCATTGAACCTGCATTAAATGACCAAGAAAGAAACATTGAGTCATACGTTAGTACGGTCGATATCGGGTATTAGTCTCTACGATTGTCGTGCGTCGCACGGCCAACATTCGAATTAGTCTCGATGGAAGTCAGGGTTCTGATCGGTCGATAGGACCTTATCTTAATCCAAGACTAGTCGTGTGAAATATGCATTAAATGTTACTTCGTCGAGATCCTGTACTTTTTACCCAAACAATTGTTGTGCTGAATAAATAGTCTAAATGTCATAATTGTCTATTTTACCCCTAAGTCTATTTTTTTAAACACAATTCTAAGCTACTTCATCTCTAAACATATATCAAACCTAAATTAGAACAAATTCATCCTCAAAAATATCAAGCCTTAATAAGTTTTTTCAAACCTAAAATCTTTAAATTAAAAGTCAAAATGATCAAATCTTTAATTGTTGGTGGGATTTTAGGTGTTATTTACCAAATCCTTCCAGAATAATATTTAATTGGTGTGGTTCTGTACATGTAAACATGGAAGAAGCAGCAGAGAGGATGAACAAATGAACAACAAGAGAGATGGAGATCGATAAAGCCATAAACAAGAAACCTAGAAATTTAAGCCATAAACAAGAAACCCTTAAATTTAAGTCTGGAAGTTTGATCAAAACCCAGAAATTTCACATAAAACATGATGGCAAAAATGCACACGTGTAAAATGTGGCACAATAATGGCGCAAGTATACACCACGTATTGTGTTCGCTTCTCAAGTAATATAATGATAAGGACCAAATATCGTATCCACAAGGATTGGACTTAACTAAGAATCAGTGATTTTCACGAGCTCCTGGTGCAAAGTTAAAGATTTATAAAATTTGGATTGGTTGGTTTATAGCGACGTATTAAATATTAAATTTAACAAATGATAAAAAGCGGGTACGGGTATAAGTTTTCCCCGGGAGTATTTTTATAACTTAAATGGTTAACAAGACCGGTCACAATGAAGTCCCATACGATTTCCTCCTCTCGAAGCTACGTCGTATAGGTTGCGATAGCGGTATTATTATAAAATTACCACCCTAGCTAACTTTCGGTTTACTAATCTTACCAAGTAGATCTCGAATATCTTAGCCCCGTTAGTATGGAGAGATGCGCATATCTCTATGACACACCAACTCGACCAACATTTTGGACCTTAGTTTGATTATGCAAAAATCCATATCTCTATGTGATTATTAAAGATTTTCTCAAATCTTCTTGCATCATACAAGCCGTATTCGGATTCAACCCTCTCGAGGTCTAAGATCTAATATTAACACACATAAGTGATCGGCTTGTCCGCGTTGAGATGAAGCTTCAACTTGGATGACCAAACCTAGAAGTTATCCAAATGCGGTAACACCCAAGTGTTACATTTTAACCTCTCAGGTTTGGCTTACACCTACACCCAAAGGGGGTTTAACTACTGGACATAATTAAAGACATAACAAAAGAAAAGGAGTTCTGGAAATTAAACTGCATTAATCTGAAAAATTGTTACTGTGGCACAGACTTACCACAGAGGTGACGAAATTTAAAGTGTAGAATTTAAAACTAAGAAAATACAAGAACAGCTAGTTAAGAACTTGAAATTAAAATGCTTGAAGATTCTCTGGAAGCTCCAAGGGTTTTCATGGATTAATTGATGCCTTTCAAATGCCAACCCTAAGTCCCTTTATATAGTGGAAAAGGTGAAAGTGACTTTACAAGGTTTGTCTTCTTTTTAGGATTGTCTTTATCCCCTTGTTTTCATCCTTCTCTTTTTTCATGAAAGAACTCAGCTTTGACCCAGCCCAAACCTGCAAGTATTCTTCCTAAATTAGGAAATAAAATCCCTAAGAAGATTTCCAGCCGTTATGTACCACAGTGGTGACTTGCCACACTGGTTCCCAACGTCCAAACCCTGATTTTTAAGTTATTTTATGACTTTCTCGATACGTTGGACCAAAGAAAGGGAAAAATCTCAAATGGGTCTTGGAATGACTAAAAGGGGTGAAAAAGGGTATAAAAAGAGAGGAAAATAACCCTAAGAAATGAGGGTTATCAAAACTAATTAACAAAATCAAAACCCAGAAATTTCACATAAAACAATTAACAAAATCAAAACCCAGAAATTTCACATAGAACACTTAACAAAATCAAAACCCATAAATTTCACATAGAAGACTTAACAAAATCAAAACCCATAAATTTAAGAAAACGTCGAAGGAGACGCCGAAAGCCACCAAAACCCATCATCTTCACCTTCACCTGCCATGGAATCCAACTCCTTCAGGCCTTCACCTTCACCTGCCATGGAAGCACCAAAACAAGAAACAAAACCCAACGTAATGGAGATCTCATGAGAAAGATGGGGAAAAGAAGAGGGGGCAGAGGATGAAGATGACGGTGGTGAACTGGCGACGGCAAGAGATGGAGGCGATGGGTAGAGCTTCAAGAGATGGAGTCGGTGGGAGCTTCAAGGGATGGAGGCGGTGTTTTCTTGTTGTTATTGTGGATTACATTGTGTTTTTAAAATAAGGGTATTTAGGTAAAAATTTGGGTTGAATGTAAACAAGTGCATTTCTCAAGCTGTCTGGATAAGTTCATAAATTTCAGATAAGTTCATAAATTTCAGATTAAGCCATAACCGAATAACCATTTATGGCTGAGCAAATAAGTTATATGGGTTATACAGCCCATTAAGCCACAACCGTACAACCCCTTACTAAAATTTGTCAAACTTTCTTCTCTCTATCAATATTGGATGATCAATTTAACCCCGCAATCCATGATTTGAGAATTTCTCAAATGAGTTTTTTTCTTTTTTTTGTAAAAAAGGGTTTGAGTAATATGAGCCAACAACATGGCTTGGTACAAAAGAATGACCTCATTTCATATACACGTCCTTCTTTCAATTTTCCTTCTCTTCAACAAAGTGGGATAACCAAAACACACCATATTTCAAGATTTGGTGAATACTCAAATCTCATTAAGCCACGTCATCATCTCTTGGCTGTTCTTTTAATGTATATATTGATTGATTGATGTTTGATTGATTTTTGCTAAAAATAATAGATTAATTACCCTGAAAATGCATTCTTTTACGGGTTTTTTTTCGTTTTTTTCTTTTCTTTTCTTTTCTTTTCTTTTCTTTTCCAAAAAGGGGATTGACTTGGTATAAAAGAATGATCTCATTTTATATACACACTTCATTCTTTTAATTTCCTTCTTCTCGTCAATATGGGATAACCAAGACAACCACATTTCAAGATTTGGTGTATACTCATATCTTATTAAGCCACGACATCATCCTTTGGTTGTTACTTTAATATACGTGTGTGTGTATATGTATATATATATATAGAGAGAGAGAGAGAAGGGAGGATCAAACGAGAACATTACATATTTAAAAAACATGAGGACCAACATAATCATATATGATTTTACATTAACACACAAAAAAGTCACTCGGACCTGAAGTCGTGGCAAAAGTCGCCAGTGTGGCTTTATTCGCACGTAAATGTAAAATCATATGTGAATTTGT
The DNA here is from genome assembly GCA_954870635.1 of Arctium minus. Taxonomy (NCBI): domain Eukaryota; kingdom Viridiplantae; phylum Streptophyta; class Magnoliopsida; order Asterales; family Asteraceae; genus Arctium; species Arctium minus. The sequence continues at coordinate 33,761,204 of OX941080.1, read as the reverse complement.
TGGTTCTCGTGTTCTTTTAAATAGGTAATGTCTTGTTTGTACCCGACTATATATATATATATATATATATATATATATATATATATATAGGTGGAGATTCAAACGAGAAGACCCATTTTTACGAAAATGCGAGAACATTTATGGTCCTCCAAATTATTTAACTCATAATTAAAATTAAAAGAAAATAAAGTAGTTAATTAAGGATAACGATGTGATTTTGTATTTATATGTAATCTTGGTGACTCTTTATCCCTAAAATCATGTACATATAACATACTCAACAATATCAAATCATTATCACATTCTTATCGTAGCAAAATAATATAATGAACAAACAGAGCAATGATTGTAAACCTGATTATCACAGCATTATCACATCGTTATCACAACAAAATTACATAATTATCAGATGATTATCACAGCAAAATTATAACATAAAAAGGCTTCAATTTATCAAAACAATATCACATTATTATCACGGCAAAATCATATTATTATCACAGCAAAATCATATCATTATCACATCATCATCGACAACGAAGGCATTGACAACATTTATGGGATAAGGACATATCCAAGATAACAGAAAATTGTGGATAAATACTAATTTATTTTCATTTATTTTAGTTTGTACTATTTGTTAATTAATTTGGAGGCCCAGAAGTGTTCTCGTATTTTCATAAAATAGGGGTGTTCTCGTTTGAACCCTTCCCTTTATATATATATATATATATATATATATATATATATATATATATATATATATATATATATATATATATATATATATATACACACGGGGAGGTTCAAACGAGAATCTAAACATTTTGCGAGAAGACGAGAAATGTGATATCATATATGATACACAAGCTTAATTATATATGATTAAACACACCCACAGAAAATTTAATCATATATGCTATCACACTTCTCGTCCTCTCGCAAAATATTTAACTTCTCACATGATCCTTCATATATATATATATATATAATTGTTTAATTTTTTTTGCAAAAAATTATACTTTAGTACCCTAAAAGGCATTCTTTGAAGATTTATATGGCAAATACAGGATTGACTCACGTGAACCAACAACATGACTTGATATATACTCACTAAAATTTATCAAAAATGATCAGTAATTTAACATCAAAATCCAAGATCGGAGAAATTCTCAAATCTCATTAATTAAGTTTTTCTTTGCAAAAAAAAGGATTGACTCATATATATGAGCCAACAACATATGACTTTGTACAAAAGAATGACTTCCTCAATTCATATATACACATTTCTTTCAATTTTCCTTCACACCAATGTGAGATAATCAAAATACACCACATTTCAAGATTTGGTAAATACTCAAATCTCATTATGTTATCTTATTATCCTTGTTTTTTAAATGTATAGTTAAAAGGCATTCTCTTAAGATTTTATTTTTTTTTTTTTTTTTTTTTTTTTTTTGCAAAACAAAGATTGAGTCATATGAGCCAACATTATGACTTGGTACAAAACATTGACCTCCTCCTTTCATATACACAAATTCTTCTTTCAATTTTCTTTCTCCTCACCAATATAGATAACCAAAACACACCACATTTCAAGATTTGACGAATACTTAAATCTCATTATACCACCTAATTATCCCTTGGTTGTTCCACCAACCATATGGTATGTACATGCATCCATGGGAAGAAAAAGAAAAGAACTTTTATCGATGCACGAATAACACTTGAACAACGAAAAGTATTACAAATCGAAATTCTAAATATTGTTTAATCTCTCAATCTTTTCTCTACCTCCAACTAGGGTTTCTAGCCTCTAAATTTTGTAATTCACAATGGGAAACCAATGATGTATTTATCTTAAGTGATAAAAGGAATATTAACTCGGTCCGGATACTAAAAGATTAGAATTTTGACTTTATCTTCCTTTATGGACGTAAAAAGTACTCATAAGGTTTTCCTTTATTATTATCCATACTTCACGGGAGTGAAGAAGTCCTTCAATTCATAGTTATGAAGCAAGCTTCACCATATTTGTTTCGTATCACTATCGATCTTCAACAATTATGATAATCAATAGATTATATAGAAGTGAAATAAAAACCAATCAAATATATATATCTGGAGGTCAATTATTCAAAGCTAAATGTATTATCATAGGATCCTTAACAATTCACGGTTTAAATTAAATTTAAATGAATAGTATTGTGACTAAGTGACCAATCAAACTTCAATTCTCAACTTTGATTAAAATTCAGAATTCCCATCATACAACAGAATTACTTGATCCCTTCGCTGGCATGCAAGAACTTGCCATGTCAATGTATGCAATCATATCATCATTTAATTATTTGGATAGGGTTTCATAGTAGGGTTCATGCTATTACTTCTTTCTGTAGCCAAATTAGTTTGGTTAAAAAAAATTATTCAATAACCAGCAATATATATATATAGGGTATAGGGTCAGTTTCGGGGAAAACCTCAAAAAAACCGGAAAACTGAAGAACACCCTGATAGCCCTTCATCTAGACGGTATGCATTTGTGCATATAAGTAATTTTTCTTTCTTTTTCTTTCTTTTTCTTTATCGGATTATCGATTGATCTCGGTGAGTTCCCGATTTGTCTCGATCCATCTCGATAAAAGTTAAAAGCGGTAGGTTATGGTTTTACACAAACAAACACACAGTAAAATAATCAATAGATTCTCAATTGCTCTCGATGAAAAATAAAGGTGTTAGTTCATGATTTTAACACCCAACCACACACCAAATCAATGGATGGGTTCTTGATTAGTCTTGATTGGTCTCGATGGGTTATCGATTAGTCTCGATTGGTGTCAATTGGTTCCGATGGGTTCTCAATCGATCTTGATGTGTTCTTGATTGGTCTCGATGGTTCCCGATCTGTCTCAATAAAAGCTGAAAGTGATAGACTATGGTTTTACACACACACAAACAAATAATAAATCAATCGTTAGGTTCTCGATGGAAAATGAATGTGGCAGGTTATTGTTTAACACACATAAACACACATCAAGTCAATGAATGGATTCTCGACCATTCTCGATAGGTTCTCGCTTGGTCTCGATAGGTTCTAATCGGTCTCGATAGGTGTTGGGTTACGGTGATGAAGAACGTGGTGCCTTACTATGTTGAAGAAAATGATGTCGAGTTACGTACTTACGGTATCGAGCTGTTTGAACACCTTGAACTTACATAAATATTCATAATGAATATAACACATACATAGCATTTCACATAATAAGACGGTTAGAACGAAAAAAACATATCAAGATGGATATCATATCGAAGAAAATGAAATTCTCATTTTTTGATGTAATTTGTTTGATTAACATATTAGTAATTTTTAAGATAATTTAGTTTATAAATTAAAAAGGTAAAAGTTTTTAATTCGAAAGGAAAATAAAAAATCAAATAAGATGGGCATTATTGAAATGGACTTCCTTTTTTTACCCCTAACCACCTTAATTAATAATTTTCATTAAAAATATATTTAATGAGGGTTGTTGGATCAAATAGAGATGGAAGGCCAAGATTTGTCCCTTGATTTACAATGGAAATTTGGTTTTTGTTTGAACTTTCTTCTCTCTCTCTAGAGAGAGAGAGAGTCGGGTTCAAACGAGAGCGATACATATTTAAAGAATACAAAAACAGCCAAAACATATAAGATTTTTACACTAACATCACATATAAAATCACATGTGATTCATGCGACTTTGTCCCGCGACCTGAAGACGTGCCAACTCACCCGCACGCTTTTTTTTGTCTGTTAATGTAAAATCACACACATAATTTGACCGTTTTCACATTCTTTTAAATAGTTAGTATTCTCGTTTATATAAAGAGGACAAGAAAGACTCGGATTTTAAGGATGAAATTATAATTTGAGTCGATGATAGTAATTGTCTTGATCAACAGAAATTAACAATCGTGTGCTTCATGGAACGTATTCGATCGTCGGCAGGCAAGGTTATCTTGCTAATTAATTAATTTCTGTAACTCCAAGTTTTGTCCATTAGCTACTGAACAAGTAACATGGAACCCGCCACTTGCTAATTTTTAATGTGTTTTCAATTGTGTGTCACTCATGAGCAAACATCTTCATCATTTCATGGAATCGAGGTATGCTTACCTTTAACCATAAAAGATCTCTACCCGTCTATTCATGGGTTAGGCAAAAGTTTACATTTTAATCTTTTTGTAAACCCTATTGCATCGTAAGCTTTTGATTATACTTTAAAATGAGATAACAGATTTAAAGGATCAAACTTAAACAATTAATAGTATGAACCTAATAAACAAGTAACAATAAGAACCTAATTTACATAATAAAAAATAATAAAACGACAATTAACCAAAGAAATTTGAAGAGAGAGTAATTAACATAATCAAAGAAATCGAATTTATACAATTAATTGCTCTACTTGTGGAGCTCAAACATGATGTACAAGAGAATAGACAAAGAATTATTCGAATGAAAATATGAAATTGTTGAGTATGCAATTTTGTTTTTTGAGCCTTTGGAGAGGTCAATCGCCGAATTAGGAAACAAAGACGATTGAAGAGGGAAACGACAAATTAGAGAGATGGTGATGAACGTGATATTTTTGATTCTCGAAGAAAGAGGTTTATTTAAAAATAGGGGCATATTACTTTCATCTTTTTACAAAAATTATTGAGGCGTTTAGATGTGCTATAAACAAGGCTTTACACATGTTGATGTAAGGTCCTAAACATATATGTAAAATTCGTCTCCCAAAGTTTAGAGGATTTGTTTAAAATCTCAAATTTAACATGTTAAAGAACTACCGTCTATATAAAAGGAAATAAGGAAGAAGTAGGGAATACTCCATATGGTAAGATTTTATATATCTATAGATTCTCTTTAAAATCTTAGGGGGTGTTTACTTTTGACTTAATGTGCTTAATGGCTCAATGGGCTTATTCGCACAGACGTTTTTTAGTGTTTACTTAGGGCTTAATAAAAAAAACTTGGCTTTTTCGCACAGCCCAAAATACACACTTGTCCAGATTAAGCCAACAAAATTACTCCTCCTACCCTTGGATTAGAAAACACGCTCAGCCCTAGCCGCTCCATGCCTCCATCTTCAACCTCTATGAGCAACGATCTTCAAAGTATCCGCTCCATCTTCAACCTCTATCAGCAGCCATCTTCAACCTCTATCAACTCCATCTTCAACCTCTCGGAGCAACCATCTTCAACCAATAGTCGCTCCATCTTCAACCTATCAGCAACCATCTTCAACCTTGTTTCTGCAAGATTTCTCGAAAACCGAAGGATTTCCCTTGACAACGATCTCTACACTTTCGATTTCTCCAAAAGGTAAAGTTTCCTTAATCCCACTGTCGATATCTCTATTTCCTTTCCCAGGTTTGGTTCGACCTCCTTTCCGGTGACGATTTCTTGGTCATCACCGTTGTACACTCCTTTCCCGTATTTCAAGTTTGAACTTTGAAGCATGCAAATACCAATCGAGGTTCAGTGTTTCTTCGTCTCCAAGGTTGAAGCTTGCAGATTTTGTTGTCTCCAATCAAGGGTTAAGAATTCAATTTATCCAAGTTTGATGTTTACTTATTTATTCTCTGTTTGTTGAGGATATACCTGCCATGGATACATTTGATTTTTTATTAGAGCATCTACTGATCTACTGTAATATGTTTTGATTTCTTTTCTCTACTTTTCGATTTCTCTTCCATTGAGGCATCTATTTAATATGTTTGGATCTGGTGTTGAAATTTATTTTTTTGGATGATGATAGATGCATCTGTGTATTTGATAATTGATGTTATATGTAAAGTTCAACTAAACAAGCTATAGTTCATACGAAAGGTAAAACGGTCATTTTTATCATTCAGATCGTTGATTCAGGAAGAAAAGTAAACAACAACATATTTTTATCCGGACAGACAAATTTATCCATACAGGTCTTAATAGAAAATTTGGTAAACATCCCCTTAATCTTTTATTGGTAAAGTATATAGACCTGGGTCAAGGGAGATCTGGAATCGATAACGATTTGTGTACAACAAACAACTTTCGCCTGAGTGAGATCAAATCAAACATTATTAAATTAAAGGTGGGTCTTGATTGTAACATCTCACCAAAAATGGTGCTCATTAAAGCGGTTAGTAATTAATCCCATTAGAAGAAAGTGGCTTTTTTACCATATAGGGAAAAAGGGTATTGTTGATATATAAAGACAGACAATCTTGATCCAAGTGAAATTGTTGTCTGCTAGCTTCTTATTAGGGTACTGTAGCTTCTCCTCAAATTCAAATATAATCATTGTCAGGTTTCAATATAGAATGGATTGGTTAATTGTTTGTTGTCCTCTCAAAATAGAGATGGTACTGGAGATTTTTTCTAGAGTAAACTACAATTTTGGTCCTTGTGATTTACAAGAATCTTTAAAAGTGATCCCTAGACTTCAATAACTACATTTATTGTCCCTATTATTTACATTTTTCTTTAAAAATCGTCCATCGACTTAACTCTGTTAATTTTTTTTTCCGTTAAGTTAGAGGGTATTTTCGTCTTTTTACCTTTATATGGATAAGTTATACAGTTTTGTTTAAACTTCAGGGACCAAATACCAATTTAAACCAATCCCACCCCCAATCCATTGAATATACCGACGACCCCCCAATCCATTGATTTAACCGGCGACCACCACCACCTCCATCATCCCTCCTCCGGCGACATAACCTCACCCCCTCCCTTTACTTTCCCACTAAGCACCGTTGCACCTCCACAGAACCACCACCACCTCCATCGTCCCTCCCCGACCCCCTGAACCACATCCACCGAACCACCACCACCACCTGCATCATTGGCGCACCACCACCACCTGATTTCTGGGTTTGAAGCCATTAAACCACCACCACCTGCTTTTTTGGGTTTAAACTATATGGACCATCATCGGCGAATCACCACCACCTAGGTTTGAAGCCATCGAACCACCACCACCACCACTTGATTTTCTGGGTTTATTTATGGATTTGAATCTATCGAACCACCACCAGATTTTCTAGGTTTACTTTTGGGTTTGAAGCCATCGAACCACCACCACTTGATATTCTGGGTTTAAACTACAGGGGCCATCATCGACAACTGGTTTTCTGGGTTTGAAGCAATCGAACCACCACCACCTGCATCATCTCTCTTCCTCTCCATTTCTGATTTTTATTGTGTTTTTATCTTTAATTTTGGTTGGGTTTTGATTGATTTCAGATTTAGGTTTGAGGTGTGATTTAGGTTAGATTTTGATTTGGTTTTTGATTTAGGTCGGACAAGGTAACCAAATGGCACAGTCGTCGTTACTGTCGCTTGGGGGTGCCAGATGGTCTTTTTCCGGGCGTTTTCCTCTGATGCTCGCAAGACCCAACATGTAAATGAGAAAGCAATTAATTTGTATGAAAACGAGATTTAAACCACATAAAATTATATCTATTATGAGTTATAAGCTTACTAACGAAATGTGGGTGTTACAATAATTGTAGTTACTGAACTCTAGGAACCTTTTTCGGAGATTCATGTAAACCACAAGGACCAAAATTGTAGTTTACTCTTTTTTTCTAAGTGATGGAATCATTTAATTATAAGAAATGAATACAGGGATAATTTGTATTCATCTATTGGTTAGTTCATTGTTTTTCATATATGAGGTATTGTGCTCAAGTCTTTTATTGCCAAAAAAAATCAGAAACATAATAAATCTGAAATTAAAATATAAAAACTAAGAAAACGACACTAACGAAATTCGAACTCGGGTCTAGAGTGGAAGAAAAGACTTGGAAACCAACTCTGCCAAAGAAAACTTGTGTCATCATTGTAGTTTTAAAATGTATATGGTGGCATATAACAAATTGATACAATGACCCACAACAAATTTACACTATGTTGGAAAAAAAACAGTAACACATGCCACCACTGGCACCACCTGGACCCGTCCTTGCTCTCAAGACTTTCTTTTTAAATATACAATTATATTTAGTTTTTATACGACAAATAACTTTAGGGCATTTGATGGGAGTTGAACCCTTAACTTCTTAAAAGAGTAAGTTTTATCGATAATTTGAATACTGATAGACCAAAGGCTTTTTCATACCATGTCAATCTTTAGGCTATGTTTAACAAACTAGTTGATAAGATAGTTAATGGCTGATAAGCTAGCTAATGAACAAATCACGTTTGATAAAAAATAGTTGATAAGCTAAATGAAAAACGTAAAATGACCAAAAATGACGTCTCGAAAAAAATCCCTTAATCACAATATTTTATAATATAATTAAAACTAATCCTTAATAATATAATATGTTAATTAATACAAACAAGATAGTAAAGATAAATTAAATAACATAATATGTTGATTAAAAGAATTTCAAATTGATTATTATTATATTTATATATATTATAAATTTGTGGATTTGTTAAATAAATTTTAGAAAAAATCTATATTAATTTATGATTTTAAATAACCATTACATATAATAGAAAGGAAAAAAAATTTGTCAACTCAAATATCCTACTTAACTAATAATTTCTCAAAAAATATAATTAATAGTTATATCAATTTTTTTTATTAAAATCATTTAGCACAATTTTATAATCTATAAAACAAAACAAATATAACTTTAACTTTTATGTAACGGGTGTTGTTATTTCTACCCCCTCCTCACTCACATACTTCTCATATCTCACTCACATACCCCTCCTACCTTATTCACATACCCGCTATAGGAGAGGGTATGGATATAAATTATAATTCACCTATGTAACTTACATATGCATTTTTAGAATTGTTATATTTACTTTTTTATAACTAAATATATTTCATAATAATAAATAATTAATATTAATTTATAGTGTATAATTAAAATTAACTAATAAATACTCATTACTTTTCATTAATATTTATTGATATTAGTAATGGTTAATATTTATTAGTAATTAATTTGTATTAATATTTATTTTTAATTCATAATAATAATAGCAATTAGTATTAATTAGGGTTATAAGTGAAAAAATGTCAAAAAACTTCTAAAACATTAATCCAATTGACATTTCAATAACCTAACTTATGTCCATCCAAATATATACCAAAAAAATAAGCTATCTTATATTTGTCAGAAAATACATTATTGACGATTTGAATTGATATCTATAAGAAATAATCATAAAAGTTGTTAAAGTCTCTAATGGGATCGTTAAGGCCTTAAGGGGGAGGCTAATTGCACCAAGATTTTTGCTATTTGCACCTTCATGATTGTTATTATGATGGTGTTTTTTTTTTTGTCTTTTTGTTGTCTTTTCTTTTTTTATTTTGTTTATTTTTATTGTATATTTTTATTTATTTGTATTATATAGTTTTAAAAGGTTTTTTTTTTACTTTTTGGTTTGATTTAAAAAAAATAAATATTTATAAATATAAATATTACTAATTTTTTTATAATTATATAATTATATAAATAAAACATAAATATCGCGATTGGACATATAAATAGAACATAAAATAATCTATATTACATTCGATTATTATAAAATAACATTATCCGTAGTACAATTAACACGTAAAAGCTGCATGTAATTATGTATTCGCTCTAAATACGGGGTAGCCCATCCAGCAGCACACAAATCACTGTAATGGAAAAAATATCCTACAATTTGCGAAAACGGGTATCCTTCTGCCATATCTAATTTCACATAATGGTTATCATTAACGGTTACCATTACGTCCCACTACCGGTTATACTTATAACATGTAATATCACATTATATTTTGAAGCAATCAAGACACCTATTTCAGGCATTGCCATCTAGTGTTCAAATGGTGCACCTTGATCTGATCGAAAGAAGTTTAAAGTGTTGTAAGTAATATCTCAATGTTCACCTCCAAAAGCGTTGATGTACTATGTCTTGTATGTATCTAACTCTTCCATCAAGTTATACCGAATTATGGGTCATGCATCTTCATGAAGACCTAGAGAGACAATTATTGCTTATAATCCGCAATTTTCATCACCTATCACATCATGTACCTGCTTGATGTAAGGGTGAAACAATGTTGAATATTGATTGATGTATGGATGTGCATTATAATTTTTGAACATGAAAGAACTGTGTCTCGCTGGTTCTTGGTAGCTCATTTTTTCCATGTCAACAAATCTAGACGCGTTCGAACTACTACGTCTAAGGGGTTTTTCACTTGTAAAAGACGGATCAACATGAGTTGCAACAGACGGATCAACATGAGTTGCAAATGAGAGATCAACATGAGTTTTTCTAAAAAGCTTATCCTTCAACGAGGGTCGTCCACGAGTAGTCTTATTAACAACAGGTTCACGAACCCATGTTTTTGATGCACTGACTATCTCTTTTATCTTCCTCAGAAAACTGAACTTACCAGATCTCGATTGCTTGTTAAATTCCTCAGTAAACATTTGGACTTCAGCTTCACAACCTACGTCATCATCTTGTAAAGATTTGCAAGGTGATAAATCAAGCGTCGTCCAAAATACATCAACTGAATCAATTGGGATAAGATGACCTTTGTTCAAGTATTGCATTTGTTCGTGCGCACATGGTAACCATAACTTGTACGTAGTAGAGGTTTTGTTACTCCTATGCGTACCACCACAATTACATTGAAATTCTACTTTATAATTGCCCCTACTTGCATCACTATTGCTTCTTTTAATAACAATAACGAAACCAAGTGAATATCCCATATTGCGTACCCAATCAATTAGATCTTTACGAGAATTAAACACCTGAAATTGACTTTTTTTTTGTTACAAACTACTAACTTTACCAGATAATTTAACAAGATAAAATGAAACATAAAGATACCATATCAGTAGAAAATGCGGATGGTTGAGGGATTTCACAAGCTTCAGTTGATTTGTTTGAATTAACATTATCATCCTACACAAACACATAAAAATATGAAACGGGATAACATAATATATATATATATATATATATATATATAAAGTAGTGGATGAAATACCTCATTATTAGAATTATGATACTATTGAAAATCTTCACCCTAATTCGCCATTTTTAAACCGATAAATTGAAAAAATCACGACCTGCATAATGACAAGAATAGTGGCGTGCATAGTGACATGAATAGTGAAGGATTTGAAGTTTATACCACCCGGTTTAACTACACTAACTTACCAACTTAAATAACTTAAGAAGAAGTTTATACCTCTAAGAAGGATTCGAAGCGTAGATTCCGAATATGTAATTGATTCGTCCATTACTTCAATGGATTGAGAGCAAATCTAGAGAGAAGTTTGAGAGATTTTTAGAGAGAGAGAGAGAGAGAGATGAAAAAAAGAAGAAGAAGGCGTGAACGATATGTAGTAATTTACTCTAATCATACATATATATATATATATATATATATATATATATATAGGGGTGGTATCAATTGGAAACCAAGTTTCATTGGAAACTTTGGAAACCAAATTTCAGCCATTGATCTTTATAATCAATGGTTAAGATTCATTTGAATTATATATGGTAGTAAATTAATTAATTTATTAATAATAAATAAAAATAATAGATGAAAAGGGTAAATATGTCTTTTGATTTTGTGTCTCAAATATGGCAAGAAAAGTTTATTTTATTTAGATTACTTGAAACCAAAATAAAATTTCCCACGCAAAATAAAAAAATATAAAATTAGATTATATTTTGGTTTCATGTAACAATTTTTTTACCACGCAAAACAAAAATAAAATTTCCCACGCCCATGAATTTCCACATCGATAAGAAAATTTTTATTTTTCTTTTAAAATGTAAGAAAATATTTTTTTTAATTTCATTTTATTATAAAATTTCTCACGCAATCTAATATTGTGATGAAACAGAATGAATTTGTGAATTACAGATTTCATTGAATTACAGATTTCATTAGATTACATTTTTGTGATGAAACAGAATGAATTTGTGCCATTTTTGTTAACTTCCCATTTTTGTTTCATTACCTGTTTAGTTGCATATCCGTATATGAAAATAGATTCATCAGATTCATCGTGTTAGCATTATTGTTTCATAATGAAAACATGATGAATTTGTGTCATTTTTGTTAATTTCTCATTTTTGTTTCATTACCTGTTAGCATTATTGTTTCATCGTGTTAACATTATTGTTTCATAATGAAAATAGATTCATCAGGTTTATCGTGTTAGCATTATTGTTTCATTATTACCATATATAAGCTAAATTAAAATTAAATAATTTACCTAAATTAAATATCTCATTTTTAAATTAATCAATGATCATTATTACCATATATAAGCTAAATTAAAATTAAATAATTATTAATATAATAATAATAACAGTTACCATATATATTATGAAATAATGTAAAAGACAAAAATAACCTTTTCAATTAATAATAAAAAAAAAAAATTCACTGATTGGTTGATTTCGGTTTCCAAAGTTTCTAATGTAATACTGGTTTCCAATTGATCGCTCCCCTATATATATATATATTTACTTTACTTTTTTTTATATTTATAACGAGTTTACTTAATTGGCGGGTTTAACCCCCCAACTATCTTTGGTTGCTATTTTTTAATTATGGTTCAATTCAGGTAAGAAATAATTACACGCTTTTAAAACCGAGTCTTACAAGAGAATATTGGAATGTGACTAACATAAAAAAAAAATACATTTTACAAAGTTATAATAAAATCAAAAGTTATAAATTTATAAAATAAAATCAAAAGTTATAAATTTATAAAATAAAATCAAAAGTGTAAACTTTATAAATTTATAAACAAATTTAATAAATTTATAAAATCAAAACACACACACACACACATATATATATCATATATATATATATAAAGATAATGTGTATATATAATATATATATATATATATGTCAAGTAAAATGACATATGTTTCATTAAAAATAATTGGGACGAAAAACAAAGCATTCACACCCATTCAAAGCATTCCCCGATTGTTAATTATAATCCTATTCTTTTCCCTGAAACAAATATAGAAGAGTCATATCATCATTTTTTTTATGGTTTCATATAAAAATATGAAAATAATTTATTAAACTACAATTTTGGTCCATCTCGTTTACACGAATCTCCGAAAGTGGTTTCTAGACTTTAATATATATAGTTATTGTTCCTATTGTTTACATTTTATTTTGAAGATCGTCCTTGGTCGCTAACTTAAAAAAAATTAAAAAAAATCAATTAAGTGAGCGCTACTTTCGTCTTTTTACACCAACCATGAACCAACCCACCCCCTGGCGTCATAAATCACCTATTAATTAACATCTCCAATTAACCTCGGGCCACCACCTTCAACCACCATCCTCTCTGTGACCGACCCCCGTGTACATTTGTCTCCACCTCTCCCACAGCCTCTTTGAACCATAGCCATGATCTGCAAGCCAAAACATTAAAAAGTAGAGTTTTAGTACAACCTAAGAATCTCTTACCCAAGTAAAATGTTGAATGACATTAATTACAATTTCTTTTATTTTGATGTTGTGAAGATTGTATTGAAAGGAAAGAAGAGAATGATGTGTGCAATGTGTGTATGCATGTATGTAGTATGTGCAGTAGTTTGTGTATGCATGTATTTGTAGTGTGTGTACGTATGTGTATGTATTTATGTTGCAGGTCTAGAGAAGACCACGGGAGTGGAGGAAAGTTGAAGAAGAAAAAAGAAAAGTTGGGTCGGAGAAGACCACCGGAGTGGAGGGTGCTGCCGGAGATGACCACAGTGGTTCATGACGCTCACAGTAGGTGGGTTGCGGTGGTGATGCGAATGAAACTTAAAGAGAAAGAGCGGTGGTTCACGACGCTCACAAGGTGGTGTAGTGGTCGAGGTCGCCGGCAATGGGTGGTGCAGTGGTCTTGGTCGTCGGAGATGGTGTCTTGATCGTTGGATGTATATATATATATATATATATATATATGTATTAATATAGTATCAATATAAATTAGAGTAAATATTACAATTTGGTTCCTATGGTATAAGCAAATATACATGTAAAAAAAGGACAAAAATACCCTTAACTTAAACAAAAAAAATTAACATAATTAAGTTCAGTAATGATTTTCAAAGCAAAATGTAAATAATAGGTACGATAAATATAGTTATTGAAGTCTAGAAACCATTTTAAGAGATTCTTATAACAACACGGACCAAAATTGTAGTTTACACTTTATTAAATTGATGTTGGGTTTTGCTCGCAAAGGAATATCAGTTATACTATTAAGAGTAAATAACATATTTGGTCCCTTACGTTTGTCGTTTGTTACGGAATTGGTCCCTAAACTTCAAAAATGGCAAATAAACCCTCCACGTATGCATTTTGTTACGGATTTGGTCCCTCGAGCTAACGACCGTCTATTTCCTGCCGTTAACGCCCCCCACGTGAGATGCACACGAGGGTAAATTTGTCTTTTTAACATTTTTATTTATTTTACCATTTTTTTTAAAGACCAAGGACCAAAATTGTAACCTTAAACTTATGAGCCTTTAACCTTAAACCCAGGCTCCGGTGAAACCCGTCTCCGGCGAGATCTGAGATATATATATATATATATATATATATATATGAGAGAGAGAGAGAGAGATTGAGAGAAGAGAAGGGATAGAGATCTTAGAGAGAGAGAGATATATAAGAGAGAGAAAGAGATCGAGACTTCATTTTCCGGTCGGCCACTTCGTCTTCTCCGGCCGGCCACTTCATCTTCTCACTATGGTCTGCGCCTCTACGACTTCTCTCTTTCTCTCTCTCTCTGATCTGGCTCGTATGACTGCAAAGGTAAGTTCTTCGTAATTTATCTGGGTTTTCGATACGCTCGTATGGCGATTGGCCGAAGCAACTCGTCGGCGATACGCTTCTGGCGACTTCGTGGGTGTCTTTTTTGGTGTATTCTTGGAAAGAGAAGTACGATTAAGAATTGTTTGATTTAATTTGTATTGATGACAAAATTTGTGTTCTAAAGATGAATCCATATTTTTGGTTCAAGATTCTTTTAATACATAGGGGTTCAATGTAATCGATTCGTTTATTGGATATGGGTTTGATTTAAGCTTCATGTTCTAGGTTCATGTTCTTGGTGTTCATCATGTAGAAGATGAACATTCAACAAAAATAATTAGAGTAAACATGGGTTTGATTTAGGATTTTGGTGTTTGAATATGGGTTTGATTTAGGATTTTGCATTATTAACATGAGTTTGATTTGACTTTTTTGAATCTTGATGATGTTGGTGTTCTTGAGGTAGGGGATGAATATTTAAGTAAACTAATTAAAAAATGGAAAATAAATAAAATAGGTAAAATGACCATAATACCCTCGTGTTTAACAGAGAAATAGACGGCCGTTAGCTCGAGGGACCAAATCCATAACAAAATGCATACGTGGAGGGTTTATTTGCCATTTTTGAAGTTTAGGGACCAATTCCGTAACAAACGACAAACGTAAGGGACCAGATATGTAATTTACTCTATTATTAATTAAATTATTGTCATGTTTTTGTTTTATCCCTAAACAAATAGACCATTTGTTGTTAATTAGAGCATCTCTAATGGATTCTCTAAAAATAATTAAAATAGAGAATCAAAGTTTAAAATGTCTAAAAAAAACTACATTCAATTTCAACATATTCTTTATTTTAGAGATGACATTATTAATTATATTATTAAAATATTCCATATATTTAATAAAGTGTTATTTATGTCTTCTAAACATTTCATTTCAAGGTTTATTATTGGTGAAATATAATAAAAATTCATTTATCTATCAAGGTAATAATTTTTGGAGAGTCTCCAAATTTGGAGGAATTTACACTCTCTCTCATACTTTCTCCATTTTGAAGAATTTGTTGAAGTAAAAATTTGCCTAAAATCCAATATTTTTCTCTATTTTCCTGTTTTGGGTAACGTACTTTTAAAACATCCGTTTTGGTACCTGTGATGTAAAGTTTCAAACATTTAAGTACCTGAGTATAACCGGTTTAAGCATACCATGTTGATGTGGTGAGTGTTGTGGCATCCAACTCAATATTATTTGCTTACATGGTTACTGACATGGATTTTTAATCTAAAATTAGTTTTAAATTTATTAATTTTATAAATGTATATATTATAATTATTTGTAAATTACATATTTATAAAATTGAAATGTCAAGATTAAGGATAAATTTAAAACTAATATTAGATTAAAATTTCATGTCGCTATCCACGTCAGCAAATAATATTGAGTTAGAGTTCACATCACTCGCCACATCAGTATGGTAACTGGTTAATGCTTAAATCAATTACTCAGGTACTTAAATGTTTGAAAGTTCACATCATAGGTACCAAAACGGATGTTTTGAAAGTATGTTACCTAAAACAGGAATTAAGGCAAAGTACATTACCTTTTCATGTAATTTGCCCTTGAATAAATGAGCGGGTTTGGACTGATTTGTTAAAATTAATGGACGGACATGGTGATGCAGAAAAAATTGAGTAGGCCCGCCCGACCCTTTAATAATTTTTTAATTAATTAACTTTTATCACTAAAATTTACAAATAAAATTGACCATTGTTGAAACATACCAATTCCCACTTAATTATGGCTCATGATAATAACATTATTTGAAAAGTAAAAACGTAATTACTTTAATTGATCAATTTATTATTATCTTGTTTGGTCATTTCCTTCATCAGTACTCCATATTTTGCGAAATAATTTTTATGAAGTATATACATTGTTATATATTTACGTCTAATTTTAAGTTGGAAATTTTGTTATGTATTTTAAATTATTTTACATAATTTGTGATTTTTTGTAAAAAAAAATTCATAAAAATGTAAAAAAAAAGGTCGTTAGCCCATGCGAAAGCCCGACCCGTTTATATGGCGGGTAAGGACAAATTTTCAAACCCGTAAAAAAGGGTTTGGGTTTGCTATATTAAGCTCGTTGGACAAAAAAACAGGTTAGGCCTAGCCCGCTCCAAACCCACAAATGATCAGCTTTAACATGACTATTTGGTAATGACTTAATGATATATAAAGTGACTTATTTAGTAAGCTTCTAAGGAGGGTTTTATGCAGAAAGTCAAGTTTCTTTCAAACCTGCCCCTTCCAATTAAAAAACACGTTCCTTCTACGAAAAAACCTGTCCAAACAAAAACCCTCTCAATTTGTACAAACAGATTAATCCATACAATCAATTTTATCCATACATAACTTAATGGAGAACCAACCAAACATCCCTAAGTCATTATAACAAATTTGTCTTATAGAACAATCAAATGTTCTTGAACATTCTAATAAAATAGTTAATGGGACTTTAAATTTATAGGACCAAGAATTGTGTACAATTTTGAAACATCAACAAAGTTAGCCGATCTAACAAGTTTTATCAACGAAGTTAGATAACTTAATAGAACAAGTAAAGACGTCTCAGCAAAGTGGCAACGAAGTAACATGAGTTGCAGTCCACACATAACATGTGATTGGTCCATCTAGTGAAACCACTCCGGTATATCTAGCTCAGGAGCAGGGTTTAAGGGGTGGTTGTTAGATCTGTTTTTACAGTAATCATTGTAATTATTTTCTAGCCAATACTGTTCTTAATGTTCTTTTCTGTATTGTAAAGGCTAGGGTATTTAAGTCCCCTTAGAGCCTTTGTTTTGTAACCTTGGCACTCACATTTTAATACATCAGTTTAGACTTTGCGCTTCTCTACTCTCTCTCTCTCTCTCTCTCTCTCTCTACTTTCTCTCTCTAAAGAATCAGTGATCTTGGACTCTCAATTGGTATCAGAGCATACTGAATCTTGAAAGGATTGAGAGATTAGTGATTTAGTTTTTGAATTTGTGAATTGAAGCAGAAAACTCGATCGATTTTCTTGATTTTTCAAGAAAATCTCGTTTTTTTGCTTCTTCATCAAATTTGGACAGGTTTTTGAACAATTTGTGTTGAAATTGGACTTAATTGATTCGTTTTTACTAATCGATCATAATTGCTTCTTTGTGTTTCACATAAAAATCTTGTTTAGACTGTTAATTTGGAGTCTTAGTGATTTTCTGAAAAAACGCCGTTCTCGTTCTGTTCTTTGTCGAATTTTTAGATTTTGTTGATTTTAATCGAAATTGTTTGATAAAATTTGTTAGAAAGAAGTTTTCGAAGTTCAGTGTATGCTTTTCTTGGTTAATTTTCAAGGTTGTAGTTGATCTTGCATGAATTGGTTGAGTTTATGAAGTTTGCGCTTCATTCATGTTAGTTAGCGTTTCATTCATATGAGTTTGCGTGTGATTCATATGCTTTGCGCCTCATTCTTTCATATATTTTGCGTGTCTAACACGTGTTTTAGTGAATTTTTTCAGGTTTGCGGTTCTTATTGGAAACGCAAAGTTTTAAGTGTCAAGTTTGCGTTTCACTCTGTAAACGCAAAGAGATTTCGCGTTTATCTCTTCAAGCGAAAAGTCTTAGTGCATCACCCGAAAAGTCTCAACCCGCAAAGTAACACCTTGCGTTTCACGAAGCAAACGCAAAGCTCAGTTTGCGTTCCCCTCAGCAAACGCAAAGCTCAGTTTGCGTTCCCCTCTGCAAACGCAAGACCTTCTTTGCGCTCCTTATTACAAACGCAAACCTCTAGTTTGCGGGTCTCTCATACTTAGAAAATTTTCTAAATTTTCTGATTTTTCTCAAGATGTCTTTGCAAGCACAAATCTACAAGAATGACCTCATGATGTCTTTGGGGTCTGATACTCGTCCACCAGTTCTCATCAATGAGAATGAATTCGAACAGTGGCAGGATCGGTTCATCAACTTTATTGAAAGGCAACCGAATGGGGAGAACATGATGAAATCACTGACTCAGGGTCCTATGGAAATACCAAGGAAAGTTGTTCCAGCTACAACAACTTATGTTGCTACCTCTGTTGAGAAAACTTTAAGGGAATATGATGCTGATGAGATGTTACGACATCAAGCTGATAGCCAGGCCAAATCAAATATGATCCCTGCTCTTCCCAACTCCATCTATAACAGAATCGATTGCTTCAAACATAACCCAATGATGATGTGGACACAACTTGAGAAGATTATGCTTGGTACTGCAATGTCTACTCAGTTACGACAGACCAGGTACATGAACAACTTTGAAAAGTTCAAGGCCAAGGATGGGGAAAGTTTGAAAAATGTTTTTGATCGATTCTGGGCTGTTATCAATGATCTCTACAAGATTAAAGTTACCAAGACTGAGTTGGAGGCTAATTTGAAGTTTCTGAACGCTTTACAACCTGAGTGGAACAAGTCATGCCACAGAATGAGAAACGATGTCAGAATCTCAACCATGCCAATTCAGGAGTTATACGAAATCTTGATGACAGATGAATCTATGGTAATGGAGAAGAAGGCAAAACTGGATAAGAAGAACAAGCCTCTGTCAGTAGATCTTATTGCTGTTTTAGCTAGCCAACAGGCTGAGCAAGCTTTGACTGAAACAGCTTATGATGGATCAACGAATGATGATGGCGAAGCTCTAGAGAAGGCCATGATACTTTTGACTCAGCACTATCAGAAGAGATTCAAGCACAAATCTGGTTCAAACAACTTGCGGTTTACTTCTGGTTCTAAAAAGATAGAACCTGGTGCTCCTTCAAAGACATACACTCCAAAGTATGAACCAGCTAAGGTGGTTGAACAGAAGAAGGATGAGAAAAAGGTGGTTAACTGTTTTAACTGTGGGAAGCCTGGACATATGGTTAAGGACTGCAGAGTCAAAGTGGTAAAGGATGTTGCTTTTTACCGAAAGAAGTTGGCTCTTGCTGAAAAGAAAGAAAGTGGAACCATCCTGTTGGCCGAAGAAGAATACTGGTTGGATCATTCGGACAACGAGGCTGAAAATGAGGAAACTGCGGCTATGTGCTTTATAAGTGATGACAAATCTGATGGTGAGGAAGAGGATACATCATCTGATGGTTCTGAGGTAATATATGAGTTTAACTATAATTTCTTTTTATCTCAAATGAATGCTTTTATCACTGCTTTGCATGAATTGCGCTCAAAGTTAGTTTCTGAAAAGTTTAAAAGTCAAGAAAAGTCTGATTTAATCGAAAAACTGCAAATTTCTTTAAAAGATGAAAAGTCAATTTTAATTGACACAAAAGAGAAATTTAATAAGCAGTTGGTCGAGTTAGAAAATTCAAATCAGACTTATCGTGATTCGTTGACTGAACTGACTTCTTCAAATAAAATTCTTTCTGAAAAGATAATTGTTTTAGAAAGGAAATTGTATAAAAGAGAACAGTCTGAGCAAACCATTTACATGAATAAACCAAGGAGTGAAGAAGCCATAAAAGAAAAGTGGGGACTTGGTTTTAAAAACCCGCATTTTTTAAATCATGCTAAAAATGAAGTTCCTACTTTATATGAATATGATTACTTTACTCTTGCAAGATATGCTCCTCAGTTTAAATTCTTTTGGACAACTGAGAAACAAATTTTGGAAGAAGAAAATGTGAAAAGAATGAAAAACAAGAGGATGGAAATGCCATTTGTTTACACTTCTGAAAATGCAAAGTATTTTCCTGATCAATCTAAGAAATCCAGAAAATTTCAAAATCTTTTAAATAACAAATCTTCCAATAAATCTTCATTATCAACAGATTTTGTGGATATTTTTGCTAACACTGATAAGGAAAATGTATCTCCGGTATCTTATGATACTAAGAAATACATTCCCCCATTAATGTTAGAAGGTAAGATTGTTGATCTTGAAGATAGATTGGAAGAACAAAATCTTCAAACTTGTTTAGAAAACGATTTATTTCTTTTTATAATGAAAACAAGTTTTGAAGATAAAATTTCTTCTGGATTGTCAAAAGATTCTAAGGAAAATTCTAAAGTTTTGAAAAACAATGGCCATTTGCGTTCCACGTTGGAAACGCAAACTGAAAGTTTTGCGCGTGCAGTTGGACGTGCAAAGCTCAGTTTGCGCCTCCAATGGGAAGTGCAAACCTCCTCCAGACTTGTGCAATTTTGAAAATTTTCACTCCAAGGCCAATTCTTCAATGTCAAATGCTAAGATTGATTTCTTTGATAAAGTTTCTTCTTCTGATTCAATTATTGATAATTCTTTACTGCTAAATGCTCAATTTTATAAAAAGAAGCGTAAAAGAAGAAGATCAAAGAAGTCAAAGAAACATGATACTGTCTTATATGAAAATTCTAATGTTTCTGATTTTTCTTCTTCAGATCGGACTGTGAGGAAGTCATCAAGGCAGATTTGGAGGATGAAACAACCAATTTTAGAATCTGAACTATTAGGAGTTAACTGTGTAGACAATCTTTGTGATTCTGATACATTTGCTACATGTAATAAAAACCCAAAATATTCTTTTCAGCAAATGATTGATATATCAAAGAATATCTCATATGCTTCTTCTAGTTCTGATTATGATAATTGTGTTTTATCTTCTATTGATAATTGCTTTCATGTGTGCATGAAAAATAAATCTATGAAAAATAAAAAGCATAAATCTAACAAGGGACCCATAAGCATATGGGTACCTAAAAAGGTGTAGTTTCTGTGTGTGCAGCTTAGTCAATTATGGTATCTGGACTCGGGATGTTCAAAACATATGACTGACAACAAATCACTTCTGTCTAATTTTAAAGATAAATGTTGCAGTCGTGTGAAATTTGGTAACTGAATTCAAAAACAATACTCTTCAGGCATTCTATGAATCTCAAGGAACACAACAACAATTTTCTGCTGCACGTACTCCGCAATAGAACGGTGTTGTTGAAAGAAGAAACAGAACGCTTGTTGAGTCCGCCAGATCAATGCTTGCTTATTCAGGTCTACCTTTGTCTTACTGGGCTGAAGCAGTTTCAACTGCCTGTCATACACAGAACAGATCAATTCTGCATCGTCGTTTCAACAAAACACCGTATGAACTTATGAACGGGATCAAACCGAACATCAAGTATTTCAAGTCATTCGGGTGTAAATGCTACGTTCTGAATGACATGGAGAATCTCAACAAGTTTAGTCCAAAGGCAGATGAGGGTGTATTCATGGGTTATTCTTCAAACTCTGCTGCTTATAGAGTTTTTCTGATCTCTGCAAGAAAGGTCATAGAGAGTGTCAATGTAAAATTTGACGAAGCTGCTGATTTGGTTTCTAGTCACTCAGGCTCAGAACCCGCTTTTACTGGCAATTCAGTTTCTGAACAAATCAGTTCTGAACCTGCTCTTTCACCGGATAACCAGGATTCTTCTACTCCCTCTCCTAATCTTTCTGATCTTGATTTTCTGTTTGAAAATTTTTATGATGATGTGCCTAGATCTAACTCTGAAAATTTTTCTAATGTTTTGAATCAGGAAACTGAGAGCTCATCTATTCCAAATTCCGCTGCATCTATCTCTGACAATGATGTTGCTCCAGTCTCTCCTGTTCAACAAGAACCGGCACAGCAAGTTTTTGTTCAATCAGACAATGTTCGATCAGAAACTGAGCCTATTAATGAAGAACATACTCAAGAAGAGTCTATTCAAGATCAACCTGTTCAAGAGGAATCAATTCAGGAAGAAGTACAGAATGATGTTATTCAACAAACTGTTCCCGAATCTGATTCAGATATTGTTGAGATACCTCCTCCTCAAATGGAAACTATTTCTATCTATTCATCTGATGTAGAAGTTTCTGAACCTCCCTCTCTTCATTTAGAAGTGGTTCAAGATGTAATTGATCCTCTCCCTCATACAACAAAATGGACAAGATCTCATCCAATTCATCAAATTATTGGAGATCCTCAAGCCAGTGTTTCTACACGCTCCAAGTCGGCTACTTCCAATGAATGTCTCTTCACTTGCTTCCTAAGCAAGATTGAACCTACAAAAGTTTCTGAAGCTTTGGAAGACCCGGATTGGATTATTGCTATGCAAGAGGAGATCAATCAATTTGATGCGCTCAAAGTGTGGAGACTTGTACCAAAACCGAAAGGAAAAAGCATAATTGGTACAAAGTGGATATTCAAGAACAAAAAGGATAAAGATGGTATCGTTGTGCGTAATAAAGCAAGGTTGGTAGCCAAAGGATATCGACAAGAAGAAGGTATTGACTACGATGAAATGTTTGGACCCGTTGCCAGATTGGAAGCTATCCGAATGTTTCTTGCCTTCGCTGCTTATCGCAACTTCACAGTATATCAAATGGACGTCAAGACGGCATTTCTCAATGGCAAGCTGAAAGAAGAAGTATATGTATCTCAGCCAGAGGGATTTGTTGACAAAGATCGGCCAGATTATGTATATTTTCTCGATAAAGCATTGTATGGTTTGAAGCAAGCTCCACGGGCGTGGTATGACGAGTTGTCAGTTTTCTTGGTCAAATCCGGCTTCACCAAAGGGTCTACCGATACTACTCTTTTCATTTATAGAACTAATCTTGATATCTTCTTAGTACAAATATACGTAGATGATATTATTTTCGGTGCAACTAACAACTCTTTGTGTACATGGTTTTCTGATCTTATGACCTCTAGATTTCAGATGAGCATGATGGGAGAAATCAATTTCTTCCTCGGCTTACAAGTGAAACAGCTTCCTGATGGTATCTTCATCAACCAGTCAAAGTATATATTTGACATCTTGAAGAAATTCAAGATGGACAAATCTACTTCAATCGGAACACCGATGGCTCACGGTGCCAAACTTGGACTCGATCCAGATGGAAAAGCTGTGGATCAAAAGACATACAGAGGGATGATCGGATCACTGATGTATCTAACTGCCAGTCTCCCGGACATAATGTTCTCCACGTGCTTGTGTGCCCGATTCCAAGCTAAACCAAAAGAATCTCATCTTTTAGCAGTCAAACGCATTTTTAGATATATTAAAGGAACTCCTTATTTAGGATTATGGTATCCTAAAAGTTCTGACTATAATTTGATTGCTTATTCAGATGCAGATTTTGGTGGTAATCAATTGGACAGGAAGAGTACTTCTGGTCATCTTCAGTTTTTAGGTGACAGACTGATAAGCTGGGCGTCGAAAAAGCAAAACTGCGTTTCAATATCAACAGCCGAAGCTGAATACGTCGCTGCAACTAGTTGCTGTGCTCAAGTACTCTGGATGAAAACGCAACTTCGTGATTACGGGATGTTGTACAAGACAGTGCCAATTTATTGTGACAGCAAGTCTGCAATTGCGATATCGGTCAATCCTGTCTAGCACACCAAGACCAAGCACATAGACATGCGGTACCATTTTATAAAGCATCACGTGGAAGAAGGTACAATTGAATTATATTTTGTACCAACTGAATATCAACTTGCTGATATTTTTACAAAAGCCTTAGATGAAAAACGTTTCAATTTTTTGCTTTCAAAATTAGGCATGTTGAATTTAAAAGTTTAAATCTTTAAAATTTTATTCTATAAAATAAAATTTTACAGATTTTCTGTCTTTTGAATAAAACGTATGTCTAGGATCTTTTACAAGCTATTTGTTTATATTAAAGTTTTATATGTTCAACTTTCAAATCTTACAAAAGTCGAAAAGTCAGCAACATGTTTGTAGCTTTTAATACTGCTTTAAAGATATGTGAGTCTGAATTTTTATAGTTTACTTTGCTTAGACTACCTAAATGATCAGAATTATAGATCGGAATGAAAATATGGGCTAAGCATTTAGATGTTGATCTGAGTAATTGAGATGAATAATAAATTCTTAAAATACATAAATCTCTGGGTTTAAAAGTTTGTACCTGTGACCTTTCTGGTTTGGGAAAGTAAGTTCCTCGGGATGCTTGTCATCTGTTCCCCTAATGTCATTTGGTCTGGGAGTGATCGAACAGAAATCCTTCTATAGAATCAGATTGAAAGTCATGTTTTACTGGTATGAATGGGTTTAGAATATGTCGATGTAGCCTTTCTGATCCGGGAAAGTAAGTTCCAAGGGGTGCTTGACACCTAGCCCCCTAAGGCCAGCTGGTCTGGGAGTGGCTGACCCAAATCCTGCAATAGGGTCAGATAGAAAGTTACGTATACTACATGTTCTTTACTTAATGAACTCTCTGATTAAAAGATGCCAAAGTGCACGCGCTTAAAAGATGCCAAAGAGCACACTCATGTTAAGATGCCTATGTGCACACTGCTAAAAAGATGCCAATGAGCACACATCTCAAGATACTTGGTGATATGTTTGAGTTGTGATAAACCTGTAAATTTGTGAAAGTCTTAATTTTTGATAACTTAGTGTCAGTTCATGCAAAGTTTTCTATATTAATTTTAGAACTGCATTTTTCTTGAAGCTAATTGAAGTTCACATGCGAGCACACTGAATAGATAAATGGAAGTTTTTGAAACTGAACATATCTTAACTTGATATGCAATTATACTTGTTCTTACATCCAACAACATATTCTTGATTTCAACTGATTGATAAATCTGTGAAATTTTACTGAATAGAATTTAATTTGTTTAGTATTTAAAAGTTTATATATTCAGTTGTAATAAAATTTATATTCAATATGATCATCTTTCATACTGATGTCTTTATGTTTGAGTATCTGTATTTTTTGTATATGGTCTGTGCAATTTTCAAGGGGGAGAGCTTATCTGAAAAAGTTATATGAATTTTTTTGTGGTTGAGGGGGAGTAAGGAAGAAACTTATCTGTGCTGATCAGAAGTTAAACATGTATGATTCTCAGATTTTTCTACACATTTGCTATATTAACAGTTAAATTTTTGTGCATTTGTGTAGGGGGAGCAAAAGAATTTCAGGTATATTTTTACATTTTTTTTATTTTTTATTTTTTTATTTTTATGTTATTTTTTTATTTTTAGATTTAGTTTTGTTTTAGTTTTCTAGGTTTAAATAGTGTTTTTCTTTTCATTTTTCTCTTTCCCGCCTACCTGTTCTTAGTCTTTTGTCTTTTCGGCTCCATTTCTCTCTGTCGCTCTCTGTGTTCACGGTTCTAATCAGTTTACTTTCAGATTTTGATTCGAGAAATCAAGGTATGTTTTGATTCTATTCCCTTCGTTTATTGATGTTCAGTTACACTTGTTTATCGATTAGAGTTTTCCAAAATCTGATGTTCGTATTTCTCGTTCCATTCAAAATACTCAGATTGTGATTTCGTGCATTTTTTCTTAAATCAAGTATTGGGTTTTGCTTAGAACTGCTAAACGATTTTCAGGTATGTTTCCTTTTACTTTAATTTCTTGTTTTCTAGCTTTAATTTTAGTTTTTGTGGTTTTCGGGTTTTGGCTCGCGAAAACTAGGTTTGAAGATTCAAGTTTGATAGACCCGCAAAGTCTACTTTGCGTGTCTAGTTAGAAACGCAAAGTGAACTTTGCGCGTCTAACTAGAAACGCAAAGTGAACTTTGCGCGTCTAATTATAAACGCAAAGTATACTTTGCGCTTCTAATTTGTTAAACAAACCTATTGTTCTTTCAAGTTGTAGTTTACGTATCAACTAGGACACGCAAAGTGTACTTTGCGTTTCCTCTTTGACACGCAAACTCTCTTTTTGTGCATGTGTTTCTTGTTTTTTTGGGTTTTTAATATCAAGTATGATAGACCCGCAAAGTCTACTTTGCGCGTCTAACTAGAATCGCAAAGTGAACTTTGCGTGTCTAACTAGAAACGCAAAGTGAACTTTGCGCGTCTAGTTAGAAACGCAAAGTGTACTTTGCGCCTCTAACTAGAAACGCAAAGTCTACTTTGTGCTTCTAACTTGATACGCAAACCTTCCTTTGTGTTTTTGTGTGTTTTGCTTTGTTTTTCTAAGTATAGTTTTTGGATCATGTTAGACACGCAAACTTACCTTTGCGTCTCATGTCTGAAACGCAAACCTTGGTTTACGCTTCTAACTTGGCACGCAAACCATACTTAGAATATTTTTTTTATTTTGTCTAATTTTTTTTTCGTTTTTTTGTTTTTCAGGTCTATTATGTCTTCTAAAACCAATACTGATCCAATGATTCAAGACGAGAATGCCATTCTCGATGACCCGTCTGATCGAGCTTCTCATGATACTCCCATGCCGTCACATCCTTCTGTTGGAGCCAATCTTTCTGCTTCTCGACGTACACCAAATGATGTGTTCCCAACCATCATGTATATGCCATACAAGCCGAACAACTATCACATGGATTTTGACCGAATCAAGATACATCCAGTGATACGAGCAATTCTCAAAGGTCATCCACTTGCCCCTGCTCTTTCTTACTGCGCAAATGTTTCTGAAGTATATCTACAGCAGGCTTGGCATACAATAACAAAGAATGAAATGGCTCGTCCGCATCACTTTGATCTTCAAATCGATCAATTTGAATCATTCCTCTCATACAAGCGACTGAGATTGATACTGGAGCTTCCTGAGCCGAACTCCAGACCAGGCCGAACTACATATGACAGCTTTCCATCAGAAGAGGAAGTATATGAAGGAATACGGAATCTTGGATATGTTGGTACTTTGAACAAACCTACAGACTTTGACAAGTCTAATCTACCTCCAGTATGGTATGCACTGTTCTCAGTTCTCATCAGGTGCCTGACATCGAAGCATTCTGGCACAGACAGTGCAAGTTTACTGTATCTCCGATTGTTCCATGCAGTCGTCTATGACTTGCATGTCGACTACACGTTTATTTTTTGGACCGAACTCTCAGAGGTGGTACATGACAAGTTCACCAACAAGAAACGGAAGTTCATTCCGTTTGTCAGATTTCTGAAGCTTATTGTTCGAAACATGCTCCGTAGCAATCCAGCTATTCCTCGCAGGTTATCTTGGCCTCAGGTTCCAGACTCGGAAATGACTTATATTCAGAAGCAGAAGAAGTCTTTCAACTATTCTATGACTATTCCATATGCTCTTATTGCCAACTATGCTGATGTTACAAATGAGGATGTCATAGAATATTGTATGGAGAATGAGTTTGTGGAAGCTGTACAAGATGAGCCTTCTCATAACATTCAAGATGTTGCTGAACATGAAGTTGAAGTTGAAGCAGCTGCTGATCAAGAAATTGAAATAATTGCTGAAACTGAAGTTAATATAGCTATTAATCAGGAGGTTGAAGTATCTGCCGCACAAGAAGTTGAGGAAACTGTTGCATCTCAACAAATTGGATTTGTTATTGCTGATATTGGTACTGAAGCTACTGCTTTTGATGTTGAAGATGAAGATGATTCTGCTGCTGATACTGATCTTTCTGATGATGATGATGAAGATTCTGATCATGATGATGATGATGATAGTGATAAACCAAGTCTCAAGGTTTATGAAAGAAAGGTTAGGACACCGGAAGTGGTTGTCTCAACAGAAGTTCTCTCTGAAGATGAATCTGTTCCTGTTAATCCTTCAGTTGCACATCTTTAAGTAGATGAATTGGATACAACTTTTGATCAAGCTACAACTCCGGTACAAAGCCAAGCTCCAGCAACTTCGCTTGCGGCTATTCAAGATCCAGCTGTAGAGTTTACTTCTGATCAAGCTCGGGTTTCTACTGACAAATTCTCTACGTTGAATGATGTTATTCGTCAGTTATCTGAGAAAATGGATGCAGAAAAGGAAGCTCAAATTCTGAAGTTGAAGACTTTCTTCAAAGGAAAGATGCCTGAGATTGATACTTCAGTGATTCCTCCAGAGATTCCATTCAGACGACCAACTGGAGTAGTTCTTCGTGAACCTTCTTCTGCTGTGCCTACATCTACTTCTCCGGTTGTTTCTCTTCCGTTTCCTTCGATGGTTTCTTTATCTGCGGGAATTTCTACATCTGCTCCTTCAAGGTCTTCTCTTCATGATCTTCCAATTTCAGAGTTGATAGATTTTCTCTATGCTCGACTTCTCTCTATGTCGCCGCCTGAACATCAAGATCAAGATCTTCTTTCTTTGCTTCGGAACTTCCAACCTACGCCGCCTCCAGATTCTTCTTCTGACTCTGACCGGATTACTGTCTTATCTGATGAGTTTCATACATTCAGATCAGAAGTTCGATCAAGTTTTGCTGATCTCAAATCCTTTATGTCTCAAGATTTTTCTGATTTATCTTCAAGGCTTGATTCTCATGAACAAAGCTGCAGAACTGAGGCTGGCCCGTCTCTTAAGCGCCGACATGACCAAGATGATCCTGATCATCAAGGCCATGAGGGGGAGATGGCAAAGAGACCAAGAGTTGAAGGATCTTCTGAAGCTAGAGAAGATATTCAAGAAGAAGCGGCTGGTGATAGAGGAAAGAGTGGTGAATCTGTTGAAGACTACAACATTCAAAATTTAGTGAATGTGATGATTGAGAATGTTGATCTGTCTTCTTTGCATAATGAACTGAACATTTCTGAGAGTAATATTAATAATAATATGCAAATTGTTGTTTACATGGATCCAGATGTTTCTGCAAGTATTCATGAAGTTGAAGAATCTGAAGCTGCAAATGACATGAGGTCATTCTTTGCTAACTTCATCGAGATTAATTCTGATGATGATGAAGATGTCAGGTTTGAAAAGATTTGTCAAGTCAATGAAGAAGACTGTGATGACATCATTATCATATCAGATACAGAAAATGACTCAGTGTTCATGGATGCTAAAGATGAAGAAGAAGCAGATTTGTTATACAGTGATCTTCCTGCTCACGATGAGATTCCTGAATCAGCTAATGTCACATCTACTCCTGTTGCTAGTTCAGCTCCGACTACCACTATTCCTTCAAGATCATTTGAAGTTGGTCAGTCGTCAAGAGCAGAAGCTGATGTTCCATCTTCTGATCCTGTAATTCCACCATCCATTCTAAAAGAAGGACCAGCTTTATCTAGACGTCAAAGGCAAAGGAATTTGCATCGTAGATATTTGGCATCAAGGCAAAGATCAGCCTTTCTAGAAGACACTCAGAGAAACATCTTTGTCTCTAGAAGAAGGGCGATTAACATCTATGCAATCCTTGGAGTAAAGAAAGAGCCAGATGCCTATGAATATGAGTACTTGATGTTTATCAAGTGTCAGCGCAAAAGGAATAATACCGTTTCTTCTCAACACTTGATTGTTAGAGTCATCAGTGTCACAATCAACAAGTTTGTGAATATCTGGTATCCCGATTTTGAAGTTGAAAGAAGAGACTGCAAGTGGTATAAATTTTCAGAGGCAGACTTCGCTGATCTTTCAATAGATGATGTTGAATTCTTATATGATCACTTCAGGAATCTGTATCATAGATCTCAGGATATTTCACAAGCTTTGTTCGTCATTAAAAGATTCATACGACGTCAAATCAGATTCTTCCGGGTTTTTGATTTCCAGATGGCTGTTGAAAGCTTCCATCCAGTTGTTAATCTTCTCAGGCCTAACCGAAGCTTACCGAACTTAGTGTCTTATCCTTTTCTCTATATTGTTGAAGATCCATATGGAGTGGTGTACAAGAATGGCTCTAATGAAAAATGCTTTCTAAGGATTGAAGAAATTGCTCACTACTCCGATGGAACCTTAAAAGTGATCAAGCTACAGTTAGAACAACATCTGAAGGAAGCCAAAAGAAGATTTTTAGAAACAAGAGAAAATGCTTTCTTGGTTGATAATGATGAAATCCGTCTTATCCAGAAGACTTTAGATTCAATTCAAGAAAGATTGAATCTCCGCTCAACTTTAAGACGACTGGAAGTTTTAGTTGGTTTGAATAGACTTCGTCAACGAGAAGAGCGTCAGTAATTCTTCAAAGTCGCCTGGTTGGTCTATGCTGTTTTTGAAGATTGTTTTTGAAGACCACGGCGCCAATGATTACTAAGGGGAAGATTGTTAGATCTGTTTTTATAATAATCATTGTAATTATTTTCTAGCCAATACTGTTCTTAATGTTCTTTTTTGTATTGTAAAGGCTAGGGGTATTTAAGTCCCCTTAGAGCCTTTGTTTTGTAACCTTGGCACTCACATTTTAATACATCAGTTTAGACTTTGCGCTTCTCTACTCTCTCTCTCTCTACTTTCTCTCTCTAAAGAATCAGTGATCTTGGACTCTCAGTGGTATGTATGCAACCTTGTCTCTAACCCAAAGGCAAGGCGGAGCCAAGATTTCGAATTAGGGAAGCATCGCACATGTATAAATGAAAAAATAAATATAAATGTTCTTAAAATAACAAATTAAGGTGACCTAACTAAAATGCTAGTATCCACATCTCTCTATCACAAGCTTATTTGGTAATGTGGTAATTAACTTGTAATGTTTGGTCCTAAGATATGGTATATGCTCATTATATTAGTGTAGAAAGAATGTAATGCCAAATAGATTACCATATATATATATATATATATATATATATATATATATATATATATATATATATATATATATATATATCGTTATGTGCATCACAGACTAAGCCATAGAGATTAGTCAAAATGCATGGGTAAAATAAATTGGGTATGCATCAATTCTTTTTTTAATATTTAAGGGGGACTCTTGGGGCCGTTTACCCAATTACTTACCCGGTAAGCGCTTATCGATAAATTCGACACTATCACTTACCTTACCCGTTAAGATTTTAGTCCATGAAAAACGACATCGTACGCAATAAATCATCCGGTAAGCACTAACCGGGTAAGATTCGTAACCATCACTTACAGGGTAAGACTCTTGGACCTTGCCATAGTTCTTACCGGGTAAGATTCATGGTTCTTGTCATGTCCATCGATAAGGTAACGTGACTTGGTAAGCACTTACCGGATAAGCATTAGGTAAACGGCCCCTTAGTTACTCGTGGCTCTGCCACTGCCCAAAGGATAGAGTCTTTGTTTTCGTCAAACTCTAGATTGTACAATAGTGTGAGCAAAACAAAAGGGAGGAAAGAACTCCAATCATACTCTCGGAAGTGTCTAGGAATAATGTCATGTCCATCTTCAACTACTTATCTCACGTCCTCATCAACCTACCCTTCCTCCTCTCCCCCTCAGCTATTTATGACACTCTTTATTCTCGTCTCATAGGAACGTAAATCATTGTCAGGCCCGACCCTGGCCATGTGCAGCTCGTGCGACCGCACAGGACATCAAAGCCCAAAGGGGCATCAAGTCTTCTTTTATTACTAGCTGATTTAGTAATTTGGGAATTAGGCAACTGGGCTTTAACAATAAACAACACGCCTTGTAACTGAGTTTAGATTTAGACTTTAGTCTTTAGACCTTGTAACTTCATGAGTTTTGCTTTTATCTTACTATGACACTAATTTTGATATAATTTACTATTTTAGTTAAAACTAATTATAGTTTTCCTTGTCTTTTAATTAAAACTAATTATAGTTTTCCTTGTCTTTTAATTAAAACTAATTACTATTTTAGTTAAAACTAATTTCAATTTGGAAAAGAGAAAATCGGAAAAGAAGGAAGCATGATCATAATCTAAGTTTTATGCTTCTATGCTTGGCTAGTATTGTTTGGATATTTTTTGGTTGATTTTCGTAATACATTAAACATGTTTCCTATATCACAACCATTAGGTGCTCAAAATAGAAAAAGAAAGAAAAGACAACAAGAAATTGTTCAATCTTTACAGGATCATTAAATAGATATTTTGTTAAGCATGAAATGTATCTGAAAATCCCATTGAAAATTGTATGTTTTGTCGTTTCATTTGCTTAAAAAATAGGCATAGGGGCATATTTTAGCATTTTCGCACAGGACATCCAAAACCCTAGGACCGGCCCTGATCATTGTAGTCTTCCCTCTCTCAATTTATCTAGCACTACAATCCATCCCAATTCATAAATTAGGACTAAAAAAATATTAAAACGAACGTGAAGGAGGGTGTAAAAAGATCATTGAATTTTTTGGATTTTCTTCAATAGTCTCTAATGTTTTTGCAATATAATTCATGGAAATGATGATTGGGATTCAAGTTTGTTGATTTTGTCCAAGATGTAAGGCTAAATTCTTTGAGATCATCCTGAAAACACTACTACAAAATAGTTAATGGTACCCGGTTGCTAAACTTAATGGTACCCGGTTACACAACCGGGTACTATCTAAGGGGGTACGATTATGGCATGTAATGCTACCCGGTTGTAATAACCGGGTACAATATGTTTAATGCTACCCGGTTCCTCCAAACAAACGGGTACTATTACTGTATAGAGAGAGCGGGAAGGGACATCAAATGGAACCCGGTTCTGTTTAATAAACCGGGTAGGATTTGTATTTTTTTTAATTTAGCATATATTGATATGCTACCTAAAACCTATTAAAAGACTAAACACAAATAAAAATGGATGCAATATCAACACAATGTTGGAAATCAACAGATCTAGTATTCTAAGTCATTTAAAGTATTTACATGAAATGTATATAAAATGGCAACACAATCAATAGATTACTCATATAAGTCAAGAGTAGGTTAATGACAACCAAAACAAGCACAAAAGTTCAAATCTTGTATGAGAATAAAAAGTGCAACTTACAAAAATGACCTCACAAAAACTTGTTTATCAACAATAATATGTTTCCGTTATTGCAACTTCAAGTGGTGCCAAAAATGGTCAAACGATAAGCCAGTATCCACATCAACTGTTTGAACCAAGCGAGCTTTCATACCAATGCCATATGAACGCCAAAATGCCTATAAATGTAATTATTTCACACAGTTAGTAAACCGGGATCAATTAGTAACAATGACAAACTAGACTATTGCAACAAAAAACCAAAATCCAGTCCAAATATTAAAAGTAATTGCAACATGGAAAGCTAGGCAGCATAAACCTTGCAAAAAACTACATGTCGAGTCAAAGGATGTATTTCACGTGTTAATAAGATTTGTAGTCTATCCCCATTTGTCCATAAGTTGTATTTAATAACTGAAGACAAATTGACAAATTAACTGGTAGCATGTTTTGTAGAAGACAACTTGGATGGTCACAAACAAAAACTAATAAATGTTTGGATAGTGTTGGTACGTTTACCTTAATAGTTAATGAATCTAGAAATAAAGTATGTAAAAAAACTAAGCAAAAGAAGTGGGTGGCTAATGCCCAAGAAACTAACCGATATCAATTCTTCAGATGTTTTAGATAAGTGCTAGAAAAGTGTTTAGCCCATGTCACAGCCATAATGTCCGTCATTCTTTCTGTCAGGGGAGTCATGTCGTACCATGGTACCTACATGCAAATGAAAACCAAAATTGTTATTTGAAGACAATGTTAAATGCAATAGACACAATAAAAAAATGTTTAACAAATATGTACCTTCTTTAGAAACTGTGATTGATGATACATCACAAAATTTAACATAAAATGCATGATATAGTAGCCACACTCCCAACCGGATGTTTGTTGATTGCACTAAATTGACAAAAAAATGTATGAATTAGATTAAACCAACTATGAAATAAGTTGTGTAGATGTATGGAGAGATGAATTACCTTTGAGAACTCCCATCTAAATGGCATGGATTTATCGGTATCACACGGCCCTCCTTCATCAAGATACCTTGTAACAGCGCTACAAAAAACATTAACAATAATAGTGTTAGAAATTATAGAAAGACAAATCAATTCTATACAAATTTAAGAATTACTTACGCTTCCACGTGCTCTTTGACAATGTAGAAGTCCGCGGTCTTTTCTTTAGACATTAACGAATCCAATATATACGCAGTGCGACGACGAGGAATGATCAGAAGGAGGATCCAGTGGTGGCTGGTAATGTTCAAAACCATTAGTATAAATAAGAAATGGATAAACCGCAAGCACTATAACAATAAATATGTTAGCATATGGTACCTCTGTAGGTATGGTGCGAGAAAAAACCACAATTCTCTATTGTGAGACATCACACTAGCCATTTTACTTATAACACCATCCTTGTTTGATATGCATTCATCGACATGAATCCAAGAGGGACATATAAAACCACATCGGTTCTTCTCATTGTTTTTCATAACCCCATGTAAAAACCTAAAAAACGACAATATAATAAAGTAAAATATTGTGATCATATGAATGAATATGTACTAATCATTGACTTACATCTGGAACCATGCAATAATGGTATGATCGAGCCAAGCATTCTTAACTAAAGAATGTATGTCCTCACGGAATATCATAAACTCAAATGATTGAGCCCCAAATAAACCGGGCTCGGCCCGAATAAGTATTCCTTCATTCGGATTAGGGAGGGACTCCCAACGCCGATATAGCGACTGTAATTCTTTTGGCCTCTTCATCAAGGTTTCTGTCGGGATCACACTCTTAGATGGAACTGTTTTCTTTTTAGGAGTTGTCTTTTTTCTCCCTCCCTGCAATGGTTGTGAACTCTTGGGCACACTTTTTGCCAACACAGGTGGTTGTGTGGAATTTCCTTCATCATGTACCATATGTTGACTTTTGGAGGCCTATTAACAAGTTGGTTAAAAAACATATAAATAACTAAATCTTAGTGCAATACTAGAGAAAGAGAACTAATGCATATATACCTGAGTGAGAACAATAGCGTCACGCCGCCATTGGATAAAAGAGTTTCGTGCTTGACCTAGTTCCTTCATTTCTTCATTCGGCACAGGAAGAGGATACTTTGCAAAATAACTTTTCACTTGGTCAACATGTACCTTCACGTAATTCTCCGTGACAGGGACTGAATGACATAATCCATTCCCTATAGAATGGACCATCCCTTTTGCACACGGGAACTTGTAGTTACCTTCTATCGCCAACAGTTCACAATGAGCGGGTAACTAAAATAATTATATGTGTAAGTATGTATATATCTATGCAGGTAAGTAAGTATGTAAGCATATATGTATGTATGTGTGAGCTCAATTACCTCTACACCATCAAAGTCGTCGAGACAAGGCACCGAGCCACAACTACTCTTTCTCATCCCTAGGCTTGGGCTTCCATTTTGTTGCATGATCTTTTCAAGTGTAGCATCGAGCAACCTTTGATTCTCCTCCATCTCGGCACGATAGATCCTTCGATTCTCCTCAAACTCATCATTCATTAACTTTTTTTTTCTTCACACTCGGCAAGAAAGTTCTTTCTCTTCTCCTCACACTCGGCCTCAAAGTTCATCCTCTTCTCCTCCCAATCGATATCCATACAGGTTTGACTTTTTCTCTTTTTTCTGAAATCCTCGGAATGGTCTTCTTCAAGCCTACTGTGTGGCTAACTCCTCTGGTGCGACCTGGGTGCTCAGGTCCTAGCACTGCTATAAGAACATCCTCTCCAGGCTCAGGAATCCAAAGTCCTTCTGAAAGCTGTTTATCTTTCTCAATCTGTTAATACAAATAATACGTATGTAATGATAATTATTAATAAACAATTTACAATGAAGCATAAAAATAAACTAAAATATGGAACTCTCTCTTACAATCTTATCTACTAACTCCTGAAGATATGTGGGAATCCTTAATGTCCCATCCGCTGCTTTGACTCTCCTTGCCAACAAAAAGTTCCTTGCTCGCTCGTCTTGAATCTGAAATAGTTCTGACGAGTATCCAAACTCCATCATCTCTTTGCTCCAATTATCATAGTTTGAACGAAACCCACGTGCACCTAACCGGGCCGGATTTGTGTTTAGAGCCGCATTCTTCCTCCCTTCTTCACTTTTCGCCTTCACATAAGAATAACTAATGCAATTAAAACATGACCAAAAAAAATGAAAAAACTGTAAGTTTGTAAGTTGCAACAAACCAGAAATTCGTTAGTTGATTTCATGACACAAAATTCTTCCCATGTTTGTTGATCGAGATACGGGTAATCAGGACAAGGATTGCGACCTTCTATACAATATTTTCTATTAAGGCTCTTCTTGAAGTTTTTCCATGATGTACTGGCTATTTTAAGCACTGGAATTTTATACTTGTCATCCTCTATATTCCAATGATCCTATTTTATTTTTCAAAATAAGCATGTTAGTTGTCATTAGCATAAATAAATAAAACCATGAGTACATGTAAAAACATCTTGGAAATCATACCTTGATAGCCAACCACAATAAATCCGTTACTTTTTTATCCACTTTGTCCCAAGATGGTTCAGTAATAGAAACCATTGATCTTGTGGTGACCCCTACCCAATTACTGAATCTACGTTCATATTTACCAATAACCTCCCCATGTTTATTGAACTCGACATGCAGATTTGCGTTCTTTTTATGTTT
The DNA here is from genome assembly GCA_954870635.1 of Arctium minus. Taxonomy (NCBI): domain Eukaryota; kingdom Viridiplantae; phylum Streptophyta; class Magnoliopsida; order Asterales; family Asteraceae; genus Arctium; species Arctium minus. The sequence continues at coordinate 33,724,022 of OX941080.1, read as the reverse complement.
TTTCAACAACGTAACACTTCTCTTACGTCGTTGTTGTGTCGGTTGTGCCGGCTGAGAACCATGGCTCCCGTCTATGTTGCTTGGTAGAGAACCATGGCTCCCGTTTGTGATGCTTGGCTGAGAATCAAGAGATTCCCCAGATATCGATGGCCCAGTGTCATTCGACATATCTGCAAATCAATACTTCGTTGAATTAAAGTGGCATGCAAATTATTAACATATTTGGTAATACTAACAGTTGAGCAAATTATCCCATAAATACAATTATATAAGGTTTTTCTATTTATAAATACAATTATATAAGGCTTCTCAAATTATAAATACAATTATATAAGGCTTCTGAAATCTCAAATATTGTATCAACAGTTGAACAATCACATTAATCCTTTAGAAGAAGATGAGTTCAAGTTTAACTGTTGTTATTTAGCTTTAATCTTTTTACAGAATTTTAGATGTTTTTACTCTGTTTCATCTTTTCAATCGTTTACTTATTAGGAGAATATGAGCTATGAACACCACCTACTCCATATCCTCAAATTTCTTGATTAAAAAAAGAAAAAAAAAGACAATGATTCCCTTTTTAATCAAAAAGGGAAGGTACAAAAAGATGCAAATTTCATGAGAAGAATTGTATTTAAAACTTGGCAAAACATAAGAATGTTTTGTGGCCCCTACCCATGAAGAATAGGAATGTTGTCAGATTATACGTATAGTTTATAGTGGTTTTTATGTACATAGTCTATATACGTTTCAAGGTTTCCAAGCTACTGTAATTACAAGTAGTAGATTTCCAAGACTTGGATGCAGGTCTTAATCAATTTGTAATAATTATTTCCATGGTACTAATTAATAACTGGACCCATATAAGTGAATTTGTAATTATTATTTGGGTTATATGCTTAATATATAGTCCATATATGGAAGGAAGCAGAGTGAATGGATCAGTTGGCAAGTTGGTTCATCAACAATTCAATTTACAGTGAGAATGTTGTTTGGCTTATTTTCCTAGGTAGGAATGATCCATATAACAAGCAGTATATTTTAATTGTGCCCATAACACTAACTTTTACCAGCAAATGAAGCCCAAAACACATCTTATCTCTTTTAAATTTCCCTAAACATTAAGAAATTCAAATAATTAGTAACAAGATTTAAAAAAGTTACCAGATGAAGATGGAACGATGTAGGCGTGGAGGAGATTGGGGATAGCAACCTGAAATCGGGGCTCTAAAGAGGCGTCAATTCGTTCACGATGATGCTTCGATGAAAAATGGTTGGCAACTGAGATTGGGGATAACAACCTGGAACGACGTTGATAATGATGCTTCGATTCGTTCACGGAGGCTAGACAGATTTCGAGAATCACTATATAAGTTCCTAATCTGCAGAAATTTTACAAAACCATAATCAAACCCATAAAATACCCGATTGAAACTGCTATAAAATGATAGAAAGTCTGGCTAGGTTAAAAGAAGAAATAAATTGTATTAAGAAACTATTTGCAAGGTTTTGTCATGATCTGCCTTTATCACATGGCAGCTATGAAGCAGGTGCAGATACCATCCACAATTACACAACACAACACAGACTCTTAGGCTCTTAGGGTGCTGAACTTCTTTCATCATGAACCATTTAATTAACTTAATAGCATGATTAAGTCAAATGCTAGTTGTAAACCTAATCTCATAGTGACAGTTTGCAGATAAAGGTTCGAGTGTCTAGACTTTGCTATGGTTTTGTGACAATCATTGAATCAGTTCATCAATCAAAGCTACACATTCAAGATTCACACATAAACACAGAACATAGTCAGAAATAGAAGCAAATTTAGGAACAATCAAAATACCCTAGTTACAAAACTAAAACAATCAAAACACACATTCTCACCAAAACCCACCAAAATCAAATCATCAGTTGTCAAAATTTTGTAAAATAAACATCACAAAATTCACAATCATACACACATATAGCAAGCATCAAGGGATAATAATAACTATTGCAACAACAAAACTAAATGAAACCAAAATTGAAAACGCTCCAAATTCCCTTGTAGAAATTTTCAAAAAATCAATCAACAACCCAATACATTCCACCAAAACCAACCACAATAATTACATGAAAATAGTCAAAATAAACGAAAGCAACTCACACATTCACACTTTTGACACAAAATAAAACAGAGACAAACTTGCGAGATCGTGATAGGAAGTAAGCGATTTGTGCAAATCAACAAGTCGTTCACGGAGGCTATACAGATTTCGAGAATCACTATAGTTCCTAATCTGCAGAAATGAAATTTGGGGGAGGGATTTTGGCGCTATTCGTCGATTTTCAGAGAGATAGAGAGAGAGAGAGAGAGAGAGAGAGAGGAGATGAAATTTGGGGGGAGGGATTTTGGTGCCGATGGTTTTAAGGATTTTAGCGGGTTGGGCCAAAATTGATACAGTTATCATTAATTAATTAAATTTATAAAATACAGTAAAATCTAAATATCATTTAAATTTAAATTTTCTTTCCAAAAAAAAAGGAAATATGTTTGGATTTGAACAATGTTTTAAAAACCGGTTTTTTGACTGATCCGATGTGGTGATCGGGTCATGGTTGAGCTGGTTCAACAGGTTCAATCATCGGGTCAACCCGCTTCGTTATGATTGGTTCAACCAAATTTTTAATAGAACCGACCGGTTCAATCTGGGTCATAAAATGGCAACCCGGTCTCTTCGCCGGTTCCGGTTCGACCGGTCGGGTCGACCAGATTTTTAAAACATTGATTTGAACAACCTGTTTTAGGCCCAAATCATTAAAAATATTATTAATTAATTAGATTTGTAAAATAAAAATCTAAATATCATTTTTTTTAATTTTTTTTACAAAAAATATAAATCTATTTGGATTTGAACAACGAAACTAGAAGAAGATACTATATTTAAAGAATATAGTTATTAAAAAAATACACTGACATAATATAGAGAATAACGAAGTATAATCAATTTTTTTTCCTTGTCTTCGTATCTTGTCATAATCATCTTGCATCTTCCTATTGTTTGTTACTGCAAAAAAAAACGTGTAAATATGTTGATTTTTATAAACTAATCACATATACAAACAAAAAAAAACCTTTCTTGGTATGATCGATTACCTTTACGCATTGCGGTTTTCATCAACCCAAAATCCTTCATTGTGGTCAGATCTCAAGTAAGTAGTATCACTAATATCAACATTTGAAGACGGAATACCGACCGAAAATGGAGGTAGCTCGTCAAATTGATCATATTCTTCCTTGTCCACAACATTTTCAACACCAACTATGTGTCTTTTACCATGCAAGACGATATGCCATTTGGAATCTTTCGGGTCCTCAACAAAGAATACCTGGGAAGCTTGTTTGGCTAGAATGAATGGTTCAGATGCATAGCCATCTCTAGAAAGGTCAACAATTGTGAAGCCATCTTTGTCAACTTTAACACCTCGTCGGTTTTCAATCCATTTACACTTGAATAGAGGAATACTAAAGAAATTATATTTAAGTTCCCAAATCTCTTGAATGACACCATAATACGATTTCTTGGCGATCCTCGACCTACCATCAGTATTCGACCTATCGTATTATGTCGTTGTGGCTATTAGTGTCACTCCGCTATTCTGTACCATACTTTTTTCATCTTTCCGTTTGGTGTAAAACGTATATCCGTTAATGTCATATCCTTGGTATGAGGACACAACATATCGAGGACCAAATCCCAACCGTTCCACTACCTGATCAACGTCTTCTCCCCGAGAACTTGTTTTCACTCGGTCTTTCAACCATTGTGCAAATGTTCTGTTATGCTCATTTGCCAACCATTTTTCGCTCCTCGATCCATTCATCTCCCGTAACATTGTCATGTGCTCATGTATGTAGGGAGCAACAACTGTCATGTTTTGTAGGACGAAAAAATGTGCCTGCTGTAGTTCATCCCGATTTGGAACTATCCTTTTAAATCCAATTGTTCCAACCCCTCCAAGTCTACCCTCATGGCGAGATTGCGGAATTCCAACATTTCTTACACCAGCCAGATAATCTGTACAAAAATCAATCACCTCCTCAGAAGCATAACCTTCAACGATACTGCCTTCTGGTCGACTTCGATTCCATACATACCCTTTTAAGAAACCCATATATCTCTCAAATGGATACATGTAACGTAGAAAAACAGGACCAACCGCCTTTATTTCTACAACAATATGAGATATCAGGTGAACCATGATATCGAAAAAAGAAGGCGGAAAATACATCTCAAGTTGGCAGAGAGTGAGGATTATATCCTTCTGCCATGAATCCAACTCCTCGGGATCAATTACTTTAGAATGAATCGAGTTAAAAAACAAACAAAGCTTTGTGATTGTGTGTCGGATGTGTTCCGGCAAAATCCCACGAATTGCAATAGGAATCATGTGTGTCATTAGAACATGACAATCATGTGACTTCATACCAATCAATTTCAAGTCCTTCATCGACACTAACTTTTTAATATTAGCCGAGTATCCAGATGGAACCTTAATACCATGCAAGCATCAACAAAATATAGTTTTCTCGACTCTCGATAAGGTATAGCAAGCTGGTGGTAGATACGTGCGCCTTCCGGTCTCAACATGAGCAAGTTGTGGTCGAATTCCAATTTCAACCATGTCTCTTCGAACTTTGACCCCATCTTTTGTCTTCCCTGGAATGTTCAACAACAACCCAATCAAGCTGTCACATACATTTTTCTCAATATGCATAACATCAAGACAATGTCGTACTTGTAAGTGCTCCCAATAAGGTAAATCCCAGAAGATAGACCTTTTTTTCCATATATTCTTAGGATGAGGTGTACCACCTTTTCCAAGAACAATGTTTAGATCTTCAACTCGAGAATATATAGTTGGTCCATCCAATGGTGGCCTTAATACTCCAAGCTCAACTTTTCCGTCAAATGGTTCCTTCAATTTGCGGTATGTGTGACCCCTTGGTAGAGATCTTCGATGCCCCATGAACACGTTTTTCTTACAATTTCTCAACCTCAACGAATGTGTGTCATCTTCACATACAGGACACGCTTTCGCTCCTTTTGTACTGTATCCTGACAAATTGCCGTATGCTGGAAAATCATTTATGGTGCAAAATATCATGGCCCGTAATCGAAAATCCTCTTTACCGTACGCGTCATATACTTGAACGCCTGAACTCCATAATTCTTTTAAGTCATCAATTAACGGAGCCAAATAAACATCAATGTCGTTCCCGGGTTGTTTGGGACCTTGAATTAACAATGACATCATGATATATTTCCGTTTCATGCAGAGCTAAGGCGGAAGATTGTAGATGCATAACAGAACAGTCCAGGTGCTATGACGACTGCTCATGTTTCCAAATGGATTAATCCCATCTGAACTAAGACCAAACCGAACATTTCTAATTTCGTCGCCAAATTCTTCAAAATCAGAATCGATATTTCTCCATTGAGGAGAATCAGCCGCATGTCTTATTTTTCCGTCTCTTTTACGTTCTTCGGCGTGCCAACGCAACAATTTTGCATCTTTGGGGTTTGCGAATAATCGTTTCATCCTTGGCACAATGGGTAAATACCATAATAATTTAGCAGGGGGGGCATTCTTCATCTCATCACTGTTTTCTTCCGCATGTTTTTTCCGCTTATACCGTGATGTACCACATCTAATACATTCATGTAGGTTTGCATACTCGTTTCGGTACAACATACAATCATTTGGACATGCGTGTATCCTTTCAATTTCCAACCCCATTGGACACATTAATTTTTTTGCTTGGTATAAAGAAACAGGCAACTCATTATCTTCGGGAAGCATTTCATGCAAAATCTCCAATAGACTAGTGAAACTTTTGTCACTCCAACCATTGCTTGCTTTTAGGTTAAATAATTTCAAAATTGCTGAAAGCTTGGTAAAATTTGTACAACCGACATACAACGGTTTTTCAGAATCAACAAACAATTGTTGAAAATCTTCATAATGCTTATTAGCAACATTATGTTCAACATCATGTAACATATCGTATATATTATCACTACTGCTATTGTTTAAATCATCGTTATCATTGATATTACAATCACGACTCGTGTTACGATCATCAAACACCTCACCATGTCGTGACCAAATCGTATAACCTTCCATAAACCCACGACATATCAGATGTCCTTGAATTACATGATAATCAGTAAACTTTTGCAAATTATGACAATCTTTACAAGGACACCAAATGTAATGTTCCCCATTGTTCACCCGATTATCTTCAGCAGCTTTAATAAACTCATCCAAATTGGTCAAATATTCAGTGGTAGCACGTGGTATTTTGTACATCCAGGTATCACGATCCATCTGTAATGTAGAAAACAAACTATTAATGAAATGCATGCAATGCATGAATAGAACAAATTGCAGGTGGTCAATCCTAACCCACTTTTTGAATAATTTGTCTCATATGTGAATACATATTAGCGGATTAAGTATTTAAAAAAAATTCGACAGCATTTCCCATTGGCTCCCCAAATATGCGTCTGAAACACATACTCGTAGGAGCAATGGGAAATATCTACCGAATTTCTCTTAAATACTTAATCGACTAATCCGTATTCACATCCTAAATGAGACAAATTATTCAAAAAGCAGTCCCAAAACGGGGACTATCTGAAAGTAATCTCTATTAGATTATTTCAGACGGGTATAAAATCTAAAGCATATGCAATGTTGTTACTAAAATATAAAAAAACTATGTATGTTCATGCAATACTGAAAAACTAAAATTTAAGATGACAAATATTTACCTTTTTCCACCGATTTCTAATTACTCTAACGAGTAAATGAATTCTTGTAATTCGATTGCACAAACGGTCCTACAAAATATAAAAACCAACATCGTTACTTATTTATTATATCACACTTACATTCATGAAATATATATATATATATATATATATATATATATATATATAAATATACGTGTGTGTATATATATGTGAGGAGAAAAATAAAGAATTAACAATTTTACCTTATAAGATCTTCATATTCATTAATGGGATATGGAAAAAAGAAAAGAAAAAGGAGTATGAATGTAGCCGTACAAAGTGTAGCCGTAAAAAGTGATTGGAAGGAGAAAATAAATAGGGTAGGGAGGCGTATAACCTAGAGAAATACGGGGTAAATAGTACCCGGGTAGGATTTAAAGAAAAAACGCAGGGGTTAATGGTACCCGGTTTCCTCAAATCAACCGGGTAGGATTTCTAAAACTGGGGGTAAATAGTACCCGGTTTCCTCAAATCAACCGGGTAGGATTTCTAAAAAACGCGGGGGTTAATGGTACCCGGTTTCCTCAAAGCAACCGAGTAGGATCTCTATAAAAAACGCGTGTTTTAACTCAATGGAACCCGGTTTCTTCTATGGAACCGGGTACTATTATTATGCCTATATTTCGCAACCAAAACAACCCGGTTTATTACAACTGAATGGGTGCGAAACTTATGTGGGGCAAATAGCACCCGGTTTTTTGGTTAACCGGGTTATATTTGGGGGGTTGTATCAGATATTCTGTAGTAGTGAAAAGAAACCCCATGTGCAATTCGATTATATTCGGGTTTTATTGTTTTATTTTGGTTTTGCATTATAAAAGTTTGGAGTTTTTGTAGGAACAATGTGTTACAAATATTATTGGTGTTTATAAACATTTAATCTTTAAAATATTCACATGTGTTTGAATGTTTATTTGCATGAACTGATTGACAAACAAAGATAGTTCATTGGTATCCCCTATCGCATCAACATAGTATTAGTTTAAATGTATGTTTAGGTGTGAGGATGTTGGTTAGATAAGCATCAATTATGCCAAGTGTTGCAACAATTTCATATTTGTAATTGTTTAAACAATGTATATATGTTGAATCTACTTTAGTAATGATACTTAGAAAAGAAAAAAGAAAAAAGAAAAAAAGTTTTTTCTTTTTTAAGTTTGAAGAGTCCCAAATTTAATTTGGTTTCCATTGTTGTTTGAATAATAGCAATTTCCACTGTTTTCAAGAAAAAAGAAATTCATAGGTTGAAAAATAGTATCAATTGTAACAACTAGATTTCGGTTTTGGTTAATATCATTTGAGCTTAATTGTGAATTACATCGTTGGTGTCGATGTCTTCTTGACTGTTTTTTGGTTTTGTTCCCTAATCTTTATTTCGTGTTCCAAAAAGTCCCTTCCTTAAGTTCAGGACCATCCCTGTGGGAGAACAGGTTGGGTGTACGCCAAAGACCCAGAAGAAATAGGGGCCCAATTTTTTTAGTATATAGTAGAAATTAAAAAAATTAGTAAATAAAAGAGACATAATTTTTTTAGTATATAGTAGGAATTAAAAAAATTAGTAATGAATTTAGCAATATATGAGGGGTCCATACCATGTATTAATTAATTAAATTGAAGAAGAAAATATGTAAAAAGTTAATTGATTGTTTATTTTATAATGTTGTTTATTGTTTCTATAAGTTTTTTTTTATCTAGTATCAAAATCTAAAACTATTTGTCTAGAAAACCTTGATATATTCTCTATCAATCATCTCCCGGTGACTCTTTAGATTATTTCATATAAATAAATTATTTTTTGCTATTAAAATATATTAGTTTTCTTGTTATAATTAAGAAAACTCCTAACTTTTAAAAAAAATTATCGACTATATCAGTTCAACTTATATCTATATTTGAAATTTAAAACTACCCTTGGTTTTTCATTCATTATTGACTCTTTATTTCTTAACATTGAATGCATAAGCTTAAGTACCATCCTATATGTAAAAAAAACAAGAATAAGATCTCAAGGTATAACTAACATGGGCTTTTGATTCGAAGATGATGGTTTCGAAAAAGTCTGTTTTAACTCTAAAAGTTTAAAACAGTGATGAAAAACGTTCACACGAGGTGTGATGGAAACTCAACTGATTTATATTTATTTACATAGAGTGTTACTACGAATGATCAAGATTTTTGACGGTGTAACGGATTGACAATGATAAGTAAAAATGAAATGATAAAAAATATTAATTTAGAACTAATTAGTTATTGATTTTGCTTCTAAAAATACTTCGAAAAACGAACTTATATTAGTATTTTTTGAAATCAATGTTATTTTTCATGATAAAAACAATATATTAAAGATATTTCGTACATATTGAGGGCCCATTTTTACGTCTCGCCCAGGACTCATAAAATGTTAGGAACGTACCCCTGTTAAGTCAGTCACATGCCCTTACCCCTCAAGAAAATTCCTCATTTACCTCTTTTTTTCGTATTTCCTTTAAAAAAAGTAACTATAAATGTGTAACAACCCAACCACAAGTACTAGTCCTTGGACTGTTTCTTCATCTTTCACAAAAGGAATCCCATCCGGCAACTCCAATTTTTCATATTTCAAAGCCCAAACCCCCTCCCGCAAGGTCGTGATCATAGTTCTAAATAACTCGTTATGGCCTCTTTAAAACATGGTATGGCATCGAGGCTAAGTTTTGTCGCCACATTAAGCCCTATGATTCCATTCGTTGTAACACATTACACCGCATTACAAAGCGTTATCTTGTAAGGTGTTTCTTTTTCTTTTGTGCGGGAATAAAGACTTTAATAAGAAAGTCTTTACTCACATTCCTGTACACAAGAACACAAATTCCTTAGAGATTGAAGAAAGTAGTGAGTAGAGACTCAAGAGATTTAATCTTGATTATGAACTCTTGCTATTAATTTATTATAAGCACTATATATTTGATGTCAATAGTTCTTCCATCTGTTTTAGCTTTTTCCACTTCATATAAATTTACATATATTTTACAATATTATTCAACACACCAACACACACAAATGTTTGTGTGTGTATATATATACATATATATGCTAGCTACCTTAGGACACTCAGTCGAAAAACATTGTGGCCTTGCCACAACTCATAAGGCTTGAGGCTTAACTTTGCCATCACGTCACGCCACACCTCATGTCGTTTACAGCCTTGCCCATGACTGATGAAACCCAAATGTTGAATTTGACAAAACTGTCGGTTAATCTCACTTGTGGTGGTGCATTCGACGAAAGAGATTTTAAAACACAACCAATCAACATGAACAATATTACCTCAACTTCAGATACCATGTTAGATTCAATACGTAGTTGAATATAACATCAACATTGGAGAAGAACGTATCGTGACCCGCTTCATTAACACAAAAAAAAGGGAAAACAGAAAACTAAATATGTATATACCTTTGGCATAATAGATAGCTAGTCCATCCATATACCATAGACTAATGACAAACCTACAATTCCTCCTTGTGAACCACCATGCTCACTTTAACTATCAACCAAGATTATATTGGTCAAGAATCACAACTCATTAGTGACCACGCCCACGATGACTTGGCCCTGAGTAAAGTTGCGACAAGTTCGAGACCAGTTCCAAAGGAGGGTGGTGTTCTTTAATAGATCTAACACCCTCTGCCTGTTTACAACTGGAGAGTAATATTATGAAGAAGATGGTGAAAACCACATTGGAAACAAATGCAAAATAACGGGTTTTCATCGTAGAGTCGAGTCTTGATGAGTGAAAGAGAAGGAAGATATCCACGACTACATGTGCCGTTACTAAAGTATATATATATATATACAAGTAGAGTTTTGATGGAAGGTAGATGATAGGTTTGACTTTTGTCACAAGGAAGGAGGTATGAAAACTGTTCAAGCTCTGAAATTATGAACCAAAACTTTGAAATCAATGTCAAACAAACAACAGTTTGGTGGGCAAGTTTTTTATCAAACAATTCCATGTGATGGCGCAATCCCAGGTCTTTAGATTACTATATATATACACACCTTTGACTTCAATTGCAACCTACCAACAAATAGCAAGACTTGTACCATTCTTGAACAACATATGATACCTCTTTGTGGGTGACCCAATGCTTGAAGTCTACAGGAAGACCAAACTCTATGAATCCAAGTCCTAGAAAATCAATAAGTGCCAACCTTCTATATAACAAAAGGTTTTCCAAACAGGGATTTGTGATAAGAACATGTTTAGAGGATAAAAGTCTAGATAATTTATATCAAATATGGGTCACTTTTTATATACACTATTGAGTATTAAAAAGGTAAAAGGAGAGAGGAAAAAAAAACATATACGAGGAAGAAAAGAATAATCACCATGTTCTAGTAGCATAGAATGATTGTTCACTGTTGTCCAAAGTTGAATCATGTTATGCGTCATTGATCCGAGATCGTTTCAACATTATATTTACGAGCTTAGATTTGGAGACTTCCACCATAATTTTCGCTGACAGACCTCTACAAATCCATTTAGGAAAATAATTACTTATAAGAACAAAGAAAAAAGCTTTCAGCTACAAATTCATCTTTGCTATCACAATATTCGCTGCAAAAAAGATTTGCATTTTCCTCAGAAACACATTACCTGAAGGTGTGGAAGGGTTGCGTTGAACACTTGTAAGAGAAGTTCCGACTTCCCACTCAACCTGATGCCAAAACCAATGAGGAGATGCAGCAATCAAATAAAAAAAGGTATGCAACTGTATGGTTCAGAAGTGTACCTTCTCAAAAGACGAAAACATGTGTGTATCTCCTCAAGGTCTGATTCCACTTTCAGATCTATGTATTGTTTCAGAAACTCACATAAACAACTAACGTCATCATCGCATTCACCGCTACTTCCACCAATAAATACCTCAGTTGCAGAAACACTTCTTAGTAATACTGAAGATAAATTGCACGTTGACCCTAATCCACTATATGTCTCTGAAAAAAATCTCAATATCTGACCATCACTGGATTTGAATTTCTCAACCCACTGTGGTGGGTCTCCAACCCAAAGCTGATTGCTTGAACTATGATCCCTTGGTTCGGCCTCATTATTTGAAACAGTTTCCAGGTTCCTGTGTGCAGGAAGAAGCTCAAGTATGTCATCTCTTATTTCTTCGGGGAGCTGTTGCAACACTGACGCATCTATTTGACTCAAAGATGATGGCATCACACCAACATTTTGTGAAGTTGAAGCAACAGCAGCAACATTATCCACTAATTCTGCTCGAAAATGTTCTCTAACCCCTTAAAAAGCCCACATGTATGTTAGAAACTTAAATAATGTACAGTCTGAAATAGTAATGTGGGTTCACAATTTACCTTCAACGTTTCCAGGCAAAATGGATGAAGTGCCAACACCAACATCTTCAGACTTACGTCTTAACATGAAGCCCTTCAACTTTCCACCATACAAGTCATTCATTTCAGAAAGAATTTCAGGAGGAAGACTCTCAAGAACATCTAAATCAAGTTCACCCAACGGGGGGACACCTGAACTGCGGTTGGCTTCCCGATTGGACAAATTAGCACCGACCCATGAATTACTTCTTGATGGATGAAGGTGATCGTCAATCTGCTCCTTTATATCTATAATATATACACCGTTAGCAAGCTTACGTTCTAAGAGGTTAAAAGTAGTCATCTGTGGACTATGAAACTAATTGAGATAAGATATCTCAAGAGATCCTAAATGTAGGTGACTGTAGATGCAAAAAGTCAAGACTACATGAACAAAATCTTTGATCATGACAAAGTACGATGAAATCTTAGGTAATCAAGTTTTGATGCTCTCTAACGCATTCACAAGCAAAAAAAAAACAGTACCTTGATTTCCCATCTCTCTGGATGAACTACTGGCTTCACGTCCTTCTCTAGCAGATGCAAGCCAAGAGCGAATAGAGCTCCTCTCATTCCCTTCACAATCACATGATAAGAAAACACTGTTGAGGATAAACTGAGAGATAGAAACATATAGAGGTATTATATAGATACTGGAGCAAATAAAATTAAGTTTCACCCATCAGTCAAGTCTAAAATGTTGGTTGTGCTTAAGAAGGATAATGACTCCACCAAAAAGTAAATCCTCAGTCACAAATAAGGTAAAATAATGTATGCTGCCAACGGCTAGAGGCTACTGAATGAATACCTTGCTTAAAATTGGCTGCACTTTCAAGTTTTGTAACCTGCAGGCCAATTCCCCGTATGTCTTTGACATCTGCACAAGAATGATCAGAAGAGTTGATACCTATCATAGTTTTCCACAAATATACCTAAGATTACACATCACCAAACACCAATTATCGGGTGATTTGGATGGAACTTAAGAAGCTAACTTCAGAAAAAGGTTTGATGAAGAAATGCACCAAATATAAAGATGTGTTAACCTAGTTTTTACTACCAAATTAGTTCATTGCTCAACCTAGTTTTCATAAAAGTTATTTCCTTATAAGTGGCGAACATTGTTGTTTCAGTACTTTTATAAGCCTTGCAACTCTACTGAATAATACCCCAGTTGCAGCATCCAGTTCTGCAAGTAATTTGACTTCTCAACGACAACTAGGAGATCTAAGTTCAAGCTTTCAGCTATTAACTCCTATGTCGCAGGTGCATAGAGTAATAGAAGCAATCCGAAGAAAATGCAACAGAAAGTTGAAGCTATACAAATACACCAATCAATTCTATAGAGTAACACACGTTTACATCACTCTAGCGCCATGATCATTAAAATAAAAAAAGTTTGCCAAATTGTTTTACCAATATGAAAATCACTGAATAGCTGTTTAGTTATCCTCTGAAGAACGTCCACATCATCAGTAGCCATGGGAACCTGATGAAACACCATTTACACGAATCAGAACATCAAGGTCAAATATGCAAAAGATGGGATCAATCAGTAGCTACCGTCAACGAATGACTGAGGTTGTCACAGTCCCCACAGCCCATATACTTTATTGGCTCTTCATCAATCTTTCTCTTCTTAACCTACAGTGTCATGTTCACAAGTGTCATTGTTCTCAAATAAGTGAAAGATAGAAGAATCATTTCTTGTCCCCATTTTTTGGTTTTTTGACGGTTTCATATGTAATATATATATGGGGAAAAGATCATGAGAGAATCTTGAAAAAAAAAAAGAATCAGAGAACTACGAAAAAACGGATGAAAAAATATATCAAAATGGATGTCAAATTAAAGATAATAAAGTGAACGTTTTTTTGATGTAATTTGTTTTGCTCCAAATTTTTTTTGTATTTCCCTGATTTTCGATTTAAAAACTAAGGGGAAGTATTTGTATTTTATGAAAAATATGGTTATAACCACCTTTTTCATCACATCCGTTGGATCATCTCAATCCAACGGTTATAACCACCTTTTTCATCACATCCGTTGGATCATCTCAATCCTACGGTTTGGATGGGTTATTCGGTTCTTTCTTTTTTCATAATTCTCTCTCGATCTCATATATATATATATATATATATATATATATATATAACTTCATACTAGCATCAAGTTTGATATAATTATGAGAAACCAAAGAGAAATGATCTATACATTTTTATGGCCATTATGCAACAAGAATGTTAAGGGAACAAACCTTGAGAGTAAAAGTCCGTCCTACTACTCCACATCCATGTAGACGCAAAGAGACCTCCTTGCAAAGGCTCAGAAGAAAATGTTGGCACTGAAATCAGAAAATGCTAATATTCAAAACCATTTGTTTTTATATCAATCCCCCATCAAAAATTATACAAGCCAATTGATTTTTAGTTATCTGACAAACTAAATGACCCTTTCGGTTTTCTCAACCTTTTTAAGCAATATGTGCATCCTTCTGTTGGCATTTATTCAAAACGACTAATAGAAAATCAACTTCTTACTATTTATTCTTCTCGTAAATCAACTTTTTCGGATATTCAAATGAGTTTTAAGCAAAGCATATTTACAGACGAATCTGAAATCCCACACATAAGTACTCCATCTCATCATAATTCTATTAACATGTAGACTGTAAAGAATTTTGGTGACAAATATGAATTTCAGAACAAAGGGAGTCTGAACTTTCAGGAAGGAGGAAATTGGCAGAGTTGATCTACTAACATCTTTCATGTTGTTGAACCTTACACCCCAATTGACTTCAGCACCTACAGACTTGCTCTCCTGCAAAAATAAATGACTCAGAAATCAAGGAATATGCAGATCAAGGTGCAGAAGAAAGTTATAATTGCAAACGGCAAGAAGAGCCAGCTTAAGTGGAAGAATCAAACTGCTAAAATATCCATGCCATTATCAACTTGCTCTACATGATTTGTTCTTGTTGCATTATTTACAATCGAAGTCCAAGAATACTCCATCTGCTCCATAACAAGTGTAACATCTCCATTTTGAGATGACACACATTGAAAGCCAAACTACCAGACTTGGCAAGTTTTTCAAGAAAAAGAACTATTTGCCCACGTTTCTATATCATTAAAAACATGTTCAACCGATCTGGCATACAAGTAGATCCTTCATCCCCCTCCAAAAAGAAGAGAGAAAATATCCGATGAATGATGTTAGTTAAAAGCCAGGACACTGTAGGAGACTAGCTGGTGAAAAAAAATTAGTGGTCATGGAAGTCAGATATTGCAATTTTAACTTTTAACGGGAGTAATACAGTAAAGTTGGTAATACAGATGTAAGAGACTTCATCCATATATCATGGTTAAGCATCATAGGGTTTTTTGCAAATTTTTACAGCAACGGTTGGTAAGAGGTGAGCTTACGACTTTTAAGTCACTCCAAAGCCCAACATAGATGCACAACATTCTAAATGCCAGCCGAGCTGCCTAGGATGATGAGTAGTTAGCTTGTCTGACAATGGGGATAAGACAGATGAGCAATATACCTCGTAATATTACAAGTCAAGATACTATATTTCAGTTGACCAACCAGTCTCATATACGAGTAACCCCATTTATGTGTTCATTATTAACTAACCAAGCATACATTGAACAAGTTCATGGAATCCTCTTAACCAAATGAGACCACTTTCAATTGCTCCAGACTCCAGTTGTCACAGTGGCATTCACATAGATCCACGTTTTCATCCCCATGGTATCATGGTGATGCAATGTAAATCAGCATAAAGAATCCCAAAAGATGAACGATATATCTGTCGCTAGCCTCAGTGTTACAGGTCCAATGTATCAAGCACCACTTAATTTACTAAGTGCATGGCTTCGTAATATAACCAATAGCAGTTACATTGCTTCAGATATGTTCATATTGTCCTAATAACGAAGTAACCTTCATTTCTACTGTATTGTAAATGATATCTTGAATCAAGAGAAAAAAGAATCATGAAGTACGCGTTTAACCAAAAGATTTTCACAAGAATGATTTCATAGTGTACATTTGTAAATTATAAATAGATCAATTTTGCTAACCTTGTTCATAGCTATATCAAACAGGTCCTTTAAATACTTTTCAGGCTAATGGCACACTCAAGGTCTAAGGGTTTAACAAGAAGAAAATTTTCAACAATTGCAGAATCCACGGAAACACTAACACCATGGACGCAAATGAAAATGTTTTGAGATTTAACATGAAAAAGAAGTAGACAGTTTTTGTCTGAAGGATGTGAGATATGCATCAAAACCACAAGGTCTTAGCTCGGTGGCAATCCCCTGGGTCAATAAGAAGGGTAGTTCCTCTTACTCCCAGGTTCAATTCCCATTGGGTGCAAAAACCATTGTGGCCATGCCAACCTCCCATAGGGAGAGCTTTGAACTGTGTGGCGGTGGCCTAGACCACATGGATTAGTGGCGCCTTCAGGTTCCCAATACCACTTCCAACAACACGTCACTTTTGATAACCACTATGCATTTTAAATCTTTTAAAGTTGATAAATTAACCAAAAAAAAAGAATATTACTTGTAATACCTGAATCATGCCAACATGCCTATTATCCACCCCCCTACAGTAATTCCATAACATGTCACCAGTTTTCTGTCCAAAATCCTTTTGAAGAGATTCCTGAAAAGAGCCAGAAAAGGCAAAAAAGTAAACCACCCAAATTACATAGAAGCTACAACTTGTCTATAGAATAAGAGATATAAATGTACATAATTCTAGGCATTTTTCACATCAAAGAAGTAACTGAAAGGACATAGAAACCTTGGATATCATCCGTAACTCTCCACAAGTTTTAACGTGCCTCCCTTTCAATTTCTCCTCTAAAGCACGACCAATACCTGGAAGCGCCTTAATCGGAAGATCCTTTAAAAAATCATTCACCTGAAATAACCAGATTAATGGTAGCCCATAATTCATGTTAGTGTTACACTATAGGCATATGGTCACTGAATCAAATGAATTGTGCATTTTAAAAGAACAACCAAGGCATATAAATTCTTCTTTAAAAACAGAAACCAAACATTATCAATCAACTAGTTTTTTACCCATGTTATTATTGATTATGATCAAGTATTATCGAACATCAGGTATCTATAATATATTTATATGTTGGTAGAAAACACCAACTATGCAACATTACTAATAAATAAAAAATGTAGCTTAGAGATTTACGAATAATTGACTGATTTTACAGTTAGAATCTCATAGTAGTGATTAAATGGTGAGATGTCAAAACAGCTTACCTCGACATGATGTTACACACCGATGATCAATTGCTTAAACCTTCTATTAAAATGGAATGAATACAAAGGGTTTCTCAGTTTCCGAGAGACTGAGATCTCTCCCAAGACTGTTGCCAATCTCAATTTCACACAAAACTCATCGATACCTCCTCTAAACCCCAACCCAATTATTTATACCTGATATCCTGCATTAACAACTTGTACTACTGCAGTATCTACTTGTACCTTCCTGTTAATATTGATTCTGCCTACCACTACTGACTATTTGACCCAGGGTGTAACACGTGACTAATCCACAGGAGTTCACGTGGATTTAGGAAAAAATAATCATATAGAAGAAAGGCCTCCCTCCCATCTGAGCATATACGTATACACTTTAGCGCCTGTGTGCAAATATACGTACACATATACATATAACATATATAACATCGACTCCAAAGGCATCATCCAGAAGTCCCAGAAAGTACAATTGACTCGCACAATCTTTACACAGATACTTCAAGATCAGAAAGGTGAATAACATGGTATTGCAACTTCATTGCTAGATAATTGTAACTATTGTGTGACATGTATGTCGTGTACTACATACATGTCATATTGAAATCCCAGACTCTAGAGCTAAACTTTTTATAATAGAAGTGCTGATTTTGGTATGACAAAAAGAGTGGTTCAGCAAATCCATCCCCAAGCTCGGTTGAGCAGAAACTGACTCATGCAAGCCAAAAGAACGTATGCAATCATTAAGCAGTTATGGGAGCTCATTCCCATCACCAAGTAACATGACTCCTCATGAAAGCTTGTATTGGTATTTGATAAGTGGCTCCTTGTCATGGAGTGAAGGATATTGACATCATCCTTGACATGTAAGTCATACAACATAGGTTTTCCCTCTAGATTATATGACATGTTTCAATCATATTAAGAAGATATACAAAGAAGAAAGCAACAAACCATGAGAGCACTATGATGCAGGAAAGAAGCTAAACATGAGCGAGTAGATGTAAAAGGAAATTAAAAAATTGCAGAAGGGGAATGAAAAAAGAAAACGGTGGACAGAAACAGGGTCGGAAATAAGAACTGCGCTCAATTGATAAGAAGAAAGATATATGCTGGCAACACAACTTGGAGACTCCCGAACAAATGGTACACCAGCAACATGGCTGAATTAATTAAAAAAAAATGTTCAAAGAACCAAATCTATCAATAACCAAAGCAATCAATTAAATTGTAAATTCAGTGACTTGCCACAATGTCAAAAACAATGACATCCAAAGATGATGAAGATCAGACACACCTTCTCAGGAGGAAGGTAGCATTGACCATCTGGCTTGGCACTTCTCGTAGCTAGTCGGGCCATAAGCATATTGCCAGATATTCCAGCACTTGCAGTGCATCCTGTGGTAGCAGATATCTCCTTTCGTAACAATGAAGCTAAGAGCTGAGGATCATCCACCTCCATTTCGGATATATCTAAAATTGCTTCGTCACAACTCATGGCCTGCATCCAGCAACAATGGTAAGCTCGATACCTATAAGACCAAAATATAAAACAATCTCAATATCAGGTTCTAGAGGTATACCTGCACTTTGTTACAGTGCTTATGCAATATGCTATAGAACTGATCAGCCACCTGAAATGTATTCAAGATAGGGTAATAAAAACACACCAACCCATTCTATCCATATATTACTAGTAAGGGACACTGGAAAAGACACCTCCTCGTAAGCTTCAAAGTCATAAGGAACAATAACAAGATGAGGACAAAGTGCTTTGGCATCTCTAACAAAGATCCCAGCCCTTACTCCTACAAACATACAAGGTACCACTTAGTCCTCATAAGAGATGGCAGATTACAAGACTAACCAAACAACAATATCAGATCAAGTCTAACCATGAGCTCGAGCAGGGTAGTTGGCTGATGAAATTTCAGAAGTACCACGAGGATTATCAGAATGGCAAACGGCAACTGGCTTATCCCACAGTTCAGGGCGATTCCTGATTACAACTGACACAAAAAAGCAATCCTGGAAAGTACATTGTCAACGTTACATATTTAAAATTCACAAGTGCAAAACAATGTTCACCTATTCTTTATAGCATGATAGTTACTTATATTGCTATGTAGTTAATATATTAATTGACGCATGTGAAACTAACACATATATATGACAAGAAAATGCTCACAGTTTATTCCTGGAGAATGTGAATCAGAGAACATATAGAGAAGGTTGGCATTACCATGTCGACATGAATAACTGTATTCTGACATGCAGATGAAGCACTAATGGAGCTTGAAGTTCTAAACCCATCAGATGACCTGGGAAAGCGCTTGCGGTACCGATTTCTCCAAGTACCTATGAAGTGCAGTCTAGAATTCTGTGACACCAAATGCGCAATAAGAATAGCATTATATGTCAAGAATTCAACAACAGACTAAAGCTTCGAAAAACAAATCTATAATGTATAGTCATGCACTTCATTTCTTCTTTTGTTCCTTCTATTTCCTTTTTTTCTTTTTTTGCTCAGCAAAACATGGTTATTATGTCTCTTCTGAGGCTTGGACCCCTCACCTCAAGATTCCTTCGATTTTTTCAGTACCAGTAGACCAAAGGCCACTGAGTACGGTTGTGCAAGAAGTACGTCCTAACATATCTCCAAATACTCAATATTTAATATTTCTGTACTGGATAACTCAACCTAATTTGTTTCACTGCTTAAAAATTGCAAATGTTTTCCAAATATGACCGACTATATTCTGCACTTCCTATGTTAATCTAACCAGTTTGACAACCTACCTCTTAGCAAGTGCAGGAAAACAAATTTTATCCTAAAGCTATTATAAAAGGAATCATAAAAAGCAAAAAATCTGCCAAGAATGAAGAAAAGAACATGGAGTTAAGAAGCCTAGAAGAGATCCAGAATAACTAGAATATCGAAAAGTGACATAATGATTGGCAATAGGACAAAAGCATAGAAAAAATCAGGAAGTAATCAATACCAAGAATCTGCCTAAAACTTCTACATGTTTTCTTGTTAATATTTTGACAAGGGAACATGGAAAGCGTCATTCACTTCCCAATCCAGCACTGTTAAGATCCCTGTCATAGAGCTAGAAGTTGTGGCACAGAAACCGATGAGTGTACTCTCATTAGTCATACTAACATTGTCTGATATGATAAACATCATAAACTTTGCTTAGAGCTAAACAAAGAATGTGCTTAATGAATAGAAAATCACATAAGAAAGTAATTAACAAATAGAAGATACTAATTTTTCAAGTGAATTGGTTAATAAATATATCACCCTCCTCAGTCCTCACCTTGAAGTAAGTCTCTACAAAATTTGGGTCTACAGTAGTTAAATGGCCCTTGTTAGAAGTTCCCAAAAGCAGTGATGATGATTTTGTAATATTTTGAATATCTGAACATCGGCTGCTTTCAGATTCAGAAGGCTGACAGGGACTAGACTTGAATTCCATTTCTGCAAGGGGCATACCAATTACGACCTCATTTGTTTCAGCAACTTCCGTTTGATAATCATTACTACAGATTGGCTCCTCAACTTTTGCTTCATCGTAGCTGTTATGCACATGAGAATCAGATTCCTGATTAGGTAGCTTTACATCTTCTGCAGAATCACTTACTTCAGAAATATTAATATCTGAGGTCATGGGGCCATTTGTAGGATCAACTGGAACCAGGTTGCTTCTCAAAGCTAGGAATGCTGACAGCTTCGGTTGGTTATTAGTTTCACTAGCTAGCTGGTCAAGTTGGTAAGGAGTCCCTACACACACAAAAGAAGATAATGTTACTTAAAACACTTTATTTTCATCCTTCCAAAAGCTCGGAAGCTGAATTCTACTCAATAAACTAATTTTAGATGGAAAAATTATATATGTAATAAAGCATAATCTAGAAATACATTAATCACTGAATGAGCACCAGTTTTGTCAAATATCTTTTTTCAAAGGTTAAACAGCTCAACACAAGAAAGACTTTCAAGATAGCATAATTAATTGACGCAGCGGAAAAGTGCGGAAGCGTCGATAACCATCTAAACCCTTAAAGGATAGCGAGTCTACCAGCGTAGAACCCGGAAAATAAGGGATAACTCTTATAAATAGAGATAAAACTCTAAAGATAATTTTACTGATTAATGATAATAATAAACTGAATATTAATGAAAACAATAAACCCTATTTATCGTCTAAGCCAACTACAATATAACTATGAAACTTAAATTCAAAACTAAACCTAATCCTAAACCAACTATAAAAGTAATTAAATAATAAATAAAAGTAAACTAATAATAATCCTAATCTAATTATAAAGTTGATAAATGATAACCAAAACTAAATAAATATCCTAAACTAATTAAGAAACAAAATAACCAAATAAACAAATAAATGCAATATGTTCGGGACTAGTCAGGGTGCACGCGCGACTTGGCACCAACCCAAGTCGCGGGATAAGTCGCATAGGAAACTGTTTTCCAGTTTTTGATGCCAAATTCCGGGATTCTTTCGAGCTCGTTTTTTCCTTTTCCAAATATCAGCGTAAGACCCGGTTAACTCTCTGATCCTCTCTGTATCATTAATAACTCAGACCTCATTACTCAGTTTCTTACTTCGACGAATGACGTAAGCTTAAATCAGCTCTAACACAAACAACACCCACAAGAAGATTATCATTGTGAAATTCAAAAGTCATATGCCCTTGTCCAAATCTTTTTAGTAGCAATTATGCATAGAAAACTTGTCAACGATATTCGTTCACATACCAGAGCATTTACAGTCTGTCCAAAAAAATGGAAAGTTCAACGAAACAGATTCTTACATAAAATGTCCTAAGCATTTGCTTTCAACATTGTAAGTAAATTTAAAAAGTTAAAATAACTATTAGAACTTACAGCTTAACAACTTATCAGCAGCAACAGAATCCAACACCCATGTAGGTTTCACTACTGGGAGCCCATGACTGAAGGACCTATTACATTTATTACCAATAGTAACCACCATTTGTTTCCAAATACTGAAAAGCTAGAGAATAAGCTTAAAGGAGAAGGTGTGGACCTCAAATTCTTAAGTTTGCTGCTGGGAAGGTTGCTGCAGATTATATGAGTAACATGCTGCCTTGAAAAGTAATTTTCAAACCGACCTCCATGCTTTAACATGTAACCACGCAGCTCCTGAAAGTGTTTCACTGTAATCATACTCAACAATCACCATAGAATTGGCACATACGTACGACGATAGTGTTCACATTTCCACATATGGTACAATGGAAATTAATAATGAAAGTACCAAAATATATGCAAACCTGACTAGATGGGACAGTGTATCCATCAACAAAAATAGAAACCCCATCAAATACAGGTTTCTTGGAACCAGAACCACCATGAGACGAGCTTGAAGCTTCGGCATTAAATTGTTCATGTAGTTTCTTGTTCTTCACTGCCATATAACTAAAAACCAAATAAACCTTAACATACTGGATAAACAAATATGAAAAAGAAAATGAGCCAATTATTAGAGATAAGCATCAACAATGTTTATGATACTCTATAAATAAACATACCAAATCAAAAAATGGACAACACTTTAAAATTTAAACCTAATTGTATCATATGAAACGCCAGAAAGGTAAAATTTCCATAAATTTTTTTTTTGAACGGCGGAAGTAAAATTTCCATAAATAAGTCAAATCTTGGGTCATTTTAATCTTCAAAATCCCTCCCATCAAGGCAAGAACCTATATACATTCCAAGATTCTAATTTTCCAAAGACAAGAACTTACAACAAGAAAAATAATCCATAAACCAATAAACAATATAAAGAGAATCACTTGCAATTAGTTTTGTGTGTAAGAGGAGGGTAAAAAAAGGACCTGCCAAAATCAGTGAAGGGTGAACTACGAAAAGAAGATCGAGAATTAGAACCCCAAGCCATGCCTAGGGTTTTTAGTCCACTGCCCCCCTCTTTCTTCTTCTTCTTGTTCTTGTTGTTATAATTGTTACCGCCAGTGTTGTTACTGTTTGTTGAATTGAAGCTTCTCTTCGAATTGGAACCTGATTTGGCAGAATCCAAACTCATCTTTTTGGCGCGAAAGACTTGCAGCAGACCACCGTTTGTCTGATGATCAAAATCAGACTCCTCTCTCCCTTTTTCAATTTCAGTTGAGTCGGTGTAAAAATCAACCTATAAAATCGAAAGTTACAAAAATGGTCCCTCAACTATCGTGGTTATAGCCCAATCAACCCGCATTATCCTCCTACTTGTCTTTCTAATAATACTAGGATGATTTGAAATTTTTTTCACATCATGTGCTATTTCATATGAAGTTTTCCATCTAAAACTATCATTTAAAATATTGGTTGTATTTGGTTCACATGCATTTGTTTCATAACGTGAATCTTTTTAGTTTGTTTGTGAAACAAAAGTTACACGTAAAAAATATTCAAATTATGAACCGAATACATATAAAATGAATATATTATAAAACATATATATGTTCATCAATACATTAAATGCTAACAAATTTTAGAGTTCTTAAATGATTAAGTCTCGTATGATAATAACATTGAACAATTGATAAACAAATCCAAAATAGGTTGAAATCAGTCTTGGAAAACATGCCAATAATTGGAATTATATATAAAATATTTAAACAAGCTTAACAACAACAATTATTTAAGCATTTAATTTTTTGAAGTCTATAGAGTAAGGTGAGGTGATCAATATTATTTTTTGAGAATTGGAAACTTAAAAATCGGGATTTTATGTTCAAAAAGTAAAAATCAAATCTCAAATTTAAGAAAAGTCAAATAAATGTTTTTGTTAGTGTTTCGCAAACGTATGTGATGCAACATCATATAAACTTGGGCAATGCTTAAAAGGCACTTGACTTTTTAACGGTCAAGAAACTAAGGGGGCGTTTGGTTCACAGAATGGAATTTGATGGAATTGGAATCCATCGAAGGAATTTGATGGAATTGGAACGTTTGGTCAAATTCCATTCCAATTCCTTCACTTAAGCCAAGGAATGATGAATTCCTTAAATCGTGGAATTTAATGGAATTTGAAGGATTTCATCGCTTTCATTCTGCGAACCAAACGTAAGCATGAAATTTCGTCAATGTAATTGGCCATTCCAATTCCTTCCAATTCTATGAACCAAACAACCCATAAATATTATTAGCTACTTATCCATATTTTGATATATACATAGGACATGATGGAATAGGATTGGATAAAACATATGTATATAATTAGATTCAAAAAAAAAATCAATCTTTATACCATTGATGCAGAGAAGGCCTGAGATGACAAGAAATGAAGCAAGTTTAGCAATAAACGAGAGAGACATATCCTAGCTTTTGAGTCATTTGAAATGGAACCTGAGAGAGGAAGGAGCGTTAAACAAGAGTATACAATCAAACATTTGTGAGTTAAATGGATGGTTAAGATTTAAATTCCACAATTGTGGAACAACCTATTAAATCTAATCAAAACAATCACTATCACGGAAAATAAAGACATCATTAGCCTCTCCCCTATGTTTGATGAAAGATATATTAAATATCATATTGATTGATGTAGAGAAAATGTCTACATATATCTCACATTTTTCAAACCCTCCTCATAGTTGCTTAGAAAAAATCTACACAAATTGTCTTCCTCAAACCCTTTTTTGTGAGAGATTTATTAGAGCATCTCCAACCGCTTCTCCAAAATAGAGAAATGAAGATTTTGAGCAACTTTTTGCTCCAACAGCTTCTCCAAAACTTTCCCCAAAATGGAGAAAATAAGAGAGAGAGAGTGTAGTTTTCTCCAAATTTGGAGATATCCCAAAAAATGATTACCAAGAGAAAGAAATGACTTTTTGTTATATCTCACCAATGAGAAACTTTGAAATAAAATGTTTAGATGAGAGAAATAATATTTTATTAAATATCTAGAGTATTTTAATAATATAATTAATGATATATCTCCAAAATGGAGAATCTGTTGGAGATGAATGTAATTTTTTTTTTGGAGGTTTTGACTTTTGGTTCTCCATTTTGAAGAAGTTGTTGAGGATTCTCTTAGATTCCTTGGGTTGTTGCTTCTCTTAAATATCATCTTTAAGTATTTAATTTCATTAATCAAAAATTTATTAAACTATATGTTAGATTTATTCATGGACAAACAACCTACTAAGCAGAACAACCCACTAGGCCCGACTCATCTAGCCTGTTAAAAAAGATGTGTTTGGACAATCATTTTCGATAGGATTAGGGGGTTGGAACTAGCCCGTTAAATTTAGCAAACGGACATTAAACAAAGGGGGAGGCTAATTGCACCTTTAACTTTGTTAAATGCACCCATATGATTAATTTTCTCCACACACATCAACATCAAAATCTGATTTTTACATTTTCAATGCATGAATTACATTCCCAATGCACGAATTGACCTGATTTTGAAATAATTAAGGGTGCCATTAGCACTCCCCTAAACAAATGGACATGCTGGTTGGCCCCTTTATATCTTTTATGATTAATTAAACTGTATAATTATAAAACTTTGGACAAATCTCAAAATTTTCGTCCTCTACCTAGTTATGCTATTTTAAAAGATAAAAATTTATGCTCCATATTTTAAGAAAATATTTTTTTATTTAACTTGGAGAACATTCTTATATTTAAAATTTAAATTATTTTACATGGTTCATGTTGGTTTTTTAAAGATAACTTTTTTAATTTTATGCTGTTAATATCACAAATAACTATAAGGACAAGTTTTTCATATCCGCACAAAAAAAAAATCTATTAAGCCATTTTGCAAAATAATCACTTTTGTTGTAGATCAAATCGAAAGGGTCAGAGATACCAAAATGTGTTGGAGAGAAATTAGTGCAAATCTAATGGTTGACTATCAAATCTTTGACTTATACATCCGAGACTTCACAAAAAAAAGACCATGGTCAAACCCACCATATTTCCAAAAAGAAAAGATTTGCAAAAAAAAAAGAAAAAAAAAAAAAGAAATCTACAGTCATAGTGTCTGATTTTGTTCAGGCAGGCAGGCTAGGCATTGTTGTAGTATTTGAAAAGGTGGTTGAGTTTTATTGAGCAAGGTGCAGTGGTAGTGGTGGGCGATTGACCATAGCTGGGGACCAAAGATCAGCACCATTGCTTTCTGCCACATGAACGGTGCACTCCACTGGGACCAGACATAAACCCCTGCTTCCAAGATCCTTCTTCCCTTCCTCATCTCCATCTTCCTCTTCCTGTTTCTGTACATATATATATATATATATATCCACATTTAGTCAACTTCCATTGTATATATTCATGCAATGTGGAAAGAAATTACCTGAAATGGGCCCCACTAATGGATGCCAAGATTTACTTTCCAAAAGATCCTTTCGGAGACAAAGGATATATATATATATATATATATATATATATATATATATATATATATATATATATATATATATATATATATATATATATATAGGGTTGTTTAATTTGCAACCCTTAAAAAGTTGCAAACCTTGCAACCCACATCTTAACCGTCGGATCCATGATCGGCGGTTACAATAGATATGGGGCCCAATATTTTTAATTAAAAAAATAGAAAAATAAAAATAAAATAACCGTCGATCATGAATCCGACGGTTAAGATGTGGGTTGCAAGGGTTGCAACCTTTTTAAGGGTTGCAAAATAAACAACCCCTATATATATAGATAGATATATATATATGATAAAATAGTTTAAGTCTAACTGATGTGGGACCCTAAACATAAATTACAAGTGGTGGCGACTTACGATGTGTGCAGACGGGGGACGCTGCAAATATGGAGAGCACAAGACCTGCACCTGTTCTTGAAGGAATTTGATGTATCCCAACGCTTCATGTAGTACCGATGCGGTGTCCGTCTGTAATTATTGCATTAAGTACACAATACCGATAAACATACATGGCTAAATATAAAATTACGAATTTATATTCGTGTAGTTGTGTAATATTATTCTTAGGGCGCGTTTGGTTTGCGGGAATGAATTGGATTTCAAGTAAGGATTTGAATTTGGAGGGATTTGAAATACTGGCTCATTGCAAAGGATTTTCTAATCCATTAGGTTAAGGATTTTAAAGAGGTCAAAGGATTTCAAATCCGGTCAACAAATTCCATTCCTGCAAACCAAACACAGGATTGGAATGGATTTGAAATCCAAATCCCTCCAAATCCATTCCAATCCAGCTAACCAAACGGACCCTTAAGGCGCGTTTGGTTTGCGGAAATGGATTGGATTTCAAGTAAGGATTTGGATTTGGGGGATTTGAAATTCCGGCACATTGTAAAGGAATTCCAAATCCATCAAGTTAAGGATTTTAAAAGGGTCAAAGGATTTCAAATCCGGGCAACAAATTCCATTCCTGCAAACTAAACACAAGATTGGAATGGATTTGAAATCCAAATTCCTCCAAATCCATTCCAATCCCACAAACCAAACGCACCCTTAGTTATATCAATCCTTGGAATGTTACTTTCTTTGAGAAATACAATTTCTTTACGTCTCTTGTTAGCTTGTTACTACAGGTGTTTGCGATGCAGTGTTGTGCGGTTTTCAAATCAAGCAAATGTAGTGTGGTGGGTGCGGTTTGGATTGAAAAATGAACCGGGGTTTTGTATTAAAAATCGTAAACCAGAGTGCATAGTGCGGTTTTAAAAAAAATACAAACCATAAACCGTATCACGGGAGTTCAAATCCACACAGTTTGGTGTGGTGTGCAAGCTTTGTGCAGTTTGATAAACACCCTTACTCGGATCAAACTAATTATGATGATGTATCTATTGGTTTTTGAAACGTTGTACAAGCCTAAGTGTAATTGGGCTTACTTGAATCAAACTCTAATGTCTTGGCTCCTACCGTCGCTATCACTACATCAAAATCGGGTTATATCGAACATAAAAAATGACTAGGTATCCTAATAGAGTGCTTTATAGAATTTAAATTTATAAAACCAAACAATAAAATATCATATTTAAAAGTCTTACAGTAAGTTAATAAAAAGTCTTTTGGATGCTTTAAATACATTACTAAAATATAAAGTAATTTAGAAATTAAATATTTTAGTAATGTATTACTTTACAAATTAAGCATTTATTGTACATAATTTGTTTTTCGATAAGATAATGTAAACAAGCATGTTGCTTAAGAAATAAACTATTGTAAATATTATGGTTGCAAAAATATTTTCATTAGATAAAAATTAAACAAAACCGATAAAATGAACATAATTAGTTAATTAACTATTTAGCAAAGAAAAGTAACATTTGTGATTAAAACAATAAATAAGTAGACATTTTTTTAGATATTATCGTAATTTTTGAATTTATTTTCCAATTCTAGTTCTTAAAATAACATTTACAAATATATATAATACAAAAAGTAGATGAGTTAATTATAAAAATCATCGCCTCTAGCATGTAGCACAATTGGTAAAAATGTGAAACGACTTTGTCTAATTACAAGACATTATTGTTCGATCCCGTGTCCACGCTAGCCTCACCACAATTGGTGTCCTTGAAGGTAGATTCCGTGTGAGACAAGTTAGGGTATCAGTAATTACTCTTTGCCCAGATTTTAAAATCACTAATTTTTTGAAGACATTGTAACGACTATTTTATGAGAATATTCAAACAACTATGTTTTACATATATAACAACCGTAATTAAAACATAATAATGAGGAAGAAAATTATAAACAAATTCACAAAATTAGAAAAAATACATATATAATAATGTTTAATGTTAAATTAAACATTATTTATATATTTTTTTTTCCAGAAAGGACCCAATCTAAAAATCACAGTATGGAAATGAAATGTTTATATCATGTCATCATGAAAACACTTGTCTACTATAGTTGATTTAAAAGAATATCAAGACTTCCAAATAATTCTAACATTATTTAAGTAATATAAAGTTACATCTAATGATATTATTTAAATATTTTTTTAATATATTTTTATTTACATTCAACAAACTTTCATACATATTTTTTTATAATTTAATGTCCACTCTCCACAAAAAATAAATAAATAATAATTAATGTACCGTCTCTCTCATCCAAAATTTAATTTGGAGAATTTTTTTTTTCTATCCTTCAAATGTGAATATTTTTCAAGGTCTTGAAAAATCTTTTGCTAATTTTTTTTTGAATTAAAGAAAAAAAAAACTATAAAATCTCTATTTTTAATATTTTGTTGGGGATGATTTTATACACATATGAAACTAATATTTAAGAAAAATAAATTAACAACAAATTAATAATTTTGTTAATTGTAACGGAAAAAATATATTAGGCGTTGTTTTTAGTTGATATTAATCAAGTCTGTTACCTTAATGGTTTGTAGCTAACAAAAATGTTTCAAAAACAAATTATTAGTTGATGAAGTTTAATATTCTCTCTTTTCCAATATAATTGTTCATAATAAAAAATATACATAGTTTAATACACACAGTTTTAGAAATATATAATTATTACATTTTTTAATTGAATAGAAAACTAATTTTATTCTTAATTAGAGAGAGAGAGAAAATTTCTCTATAACACAATTAAAGGTATAATAAAAAAAGTAGATATTACTTTTGAAACAAACATTTAGCTTGGACAAACTAAAATAAAAATGTAAGGGCTGTGTGTTTACCTTTTAATGGTTCCATTAAGAGACAACCTCTGAATCGTTAAGAGGTAAATCTTGTTTGGCAAAAAAAATGGATGCCTCTTAATGGTTCTAAAATCCTCTTAATGATTTTGTATCTTGACCCTCCCTTAACCATTAAGAGCCCTGATTTCATTATAAACAATTAGCAAACAACCATATTTCATTTTACACTATATTATAAAAACATCTTAATCATTCAGACTACTTAATCATTTTGCACTAAATCATTCGGCAATACCCAAGGAAATACTTTTTATTAATCTAAGAGATGTTTGACTTTTGGTCAAACCAAAAAAAATGTTTTCCAAACGAGAAATTAACTTGATAAAATATTTGACTTCTGGTCAAAGTAGACATTTGACGATTTTACCGAAGTCACTCAAACATCCATACTGTGGGGTCTGAACTTATCCCAAACCCCAATTACACACACATTCTCATGACAGTAATATAATTAATTAAAACTTATTAATTAATTAAACCTACTTTCATTTATCGAAATTAAATATTTATAACTAAATAAACTTTTAATTAATTTACCTTCCCATATGGTGACACCATCTGTTGCAGTGCTGCAATTCTTTCTCCAAGCTTCTCCTTCTTCACCTGTAATTTCCCAAACCACCAAATTTAAAAAATAAACATTAATTAAACCCAAAAAAAAATGTTTAATAAAAAATAAAGCTTTTTTTTTAATCCGAAACCATAATCCATGGGTCAAATTTTTATTTTTAGCCATTGATGCAACCATGGTGATTCACATGTGAATTGATGTTGAAAGATCAGACCTTTGCATGGCTGGTCGGAGGTGTGTTTTCAGCCCTCGATTTTTTATAGTTGCGGCGGCTGGTGGTCACCGGAGCGATGGTGGTGGTGCCGCCGGTGGTGGTCAAACTACCTGGAAGTACAACTGGCTGAAAATAATCACACCTCATATTTCTTTTCATCTGTAATAAAAAGGACAAAAAAAAGTGAGAAAAAAAAATACAAACAAACGAATCAGCTACTACAAACCCTTAATTTGTCCTATTATAAATAAAAATAAAGATTTTACGTTACAAGACAAGAATCAAAAGGTTATGAAGACTGACATTGGAATTAGATGATAAAGAGGTGGTGGTGCTGTTGGTGGTTGACGACGGCGATGGTGAGTTATTGTTGTCGTCGACGGTGGTTGTGGCGGAATTCTGAGGAGTTATTGAAACTGGAGAGATGTCATTGATGTTGGTATTATAATCTCCACCGAAGCACAGCATTTTGGGTGGCTTTTGATCGGTAGAAAAGGTGAAGCGACGAGTGGCACCGACACCGGTGGTGTTATTGGGGTGGTGGCGATGATCAAGAGGAACGGCGGTAATGGCGTCTTCGACTTCGACGTCGGAAAACAGGAGCCGGGAAAAGGTTCCTCCGGCGAGTGGGTCAATGGCCGTAGCCTCGTTTTGCGGCATTTTTTAGACGACACCACCGACTGATAGGTTCGAGAGATGGAGAGGTTAAAAATAAAGACAAGTGAAACAAGGGTCTTTTTATATGCTAAAAGGTAGTGTAAAAGAAATAAATTCAATAACAATATTTATTAAAATTAAAATAATCGGTTGATAAGTTAGGTGGTAGCTGATGCAATGTAAAATGTTTGACAAAAACTAGTTGATAAAAATGTAAAATGACTAAAAATGACATCTTGAAAAAATAATTAATTACAATATTTCATAATATAACTAAAACAAATTTATAGTAATATAATATATTGATTAATACAAATAAGATAGTGAAGAAAAAAAATAATATAATATAATATGTTAATTAAAAAAAATTAATATTTCTTATTATATATCATAAATTTTGAATTTGTTAAAACATATTTTTTTAAAAAGAACCTACATTAACTTATGATTTTAAATAACAATTATATACTAGAAGCATACTCGTGCAATACAGCGAGATACATCACAATTTTAATGTTTCATTTTGTTTTTTTTGTTTTTTATCGATTTACAATACGATTTTAGATGGTTTTTTTTATAAATTTGTTTAATTTAGACTAAATAATATGATGTTTTTTAAAAAAAATTAAATATTTTGTTAGAATTAAATAATTATTTTATATATTTTAAATTTTGTATATTTAAATTGAGATGTTTATTCTGTTTTGATTATGTTTATCAATTAGTTATGAATTCAAACATATAACTTTAGAAATTTTTATTCATACATCATGACTTGTAATTTTGAATTTTAAGTAATGAGTATCAATAAACAGTACTTAATGCATAAAATAAACATTTATTTTAGGTTTAATAATATAATTTTTTTTATAAAATAGTCTAATAATAATACAATTTATTTTAGGTTTAATAATATAATTTTTTTATAAAATAAACATTAAATATTTTGTTAGAATTTTTTAATTATATTTTATATTTTTTATATTTAAAATTTGATTTTTATCATGTATTTAATTATACGGGGAGTGATTTTAGTGAGTTGGAGTGGAGAGTGATTTTAGGGGAGTTAAAGTGGTTAGAGATAAGGATTTAAAGTTAATAAATAAGATTTTTAAGAGATTTTAAATAATTAACATTAAATAACGGTACATTAAGCTTTAACAATTGTTTTTTAAGAGTTTTTTTATAAATGTTTTATAATATAATATAGATAGTATGAGTAAAAATAAATAATTAAATAATAAATTAAAAAATAATAGTAATTAATAATTAAAATATATTGATTATTTTAAAAAATTAATAATATAAAAATAATTAAAATGATTAACAATAATTCTAAATAATTAAATATTGATATTAATATATAATTAAATATTAATTAATATTTTTTAATTAATATTTATTAATATTAGTAATAATTAATTTTAATAAATAATATTTATTTATAATTAATATCTAATAAGTTATACTTAATATTAATTAGGGTATAATTGGAAAAAAAATTATAAAAAAAACTCCCTATAAGTTACTCCAAATAGTTTATCAATAAGTTAATTTATGTCCATCCAATCATGTACTTAAAAAGATAAGTTAGCTTATAAGTCAACTTATTTTTGTCAAACGATGCCTAATCTTAAACATAAACTAATTGATAAGAGCATCTCCAACAGCTATGCTATACTTTTGTATCAGAAGCCAAAATTTTTAAAAAGAAGCACTTCCAACTCCAACAGCTATTCTATTTTAGAGATTGTTACATTGATTATATTATTAAAATAATCAATACATTAATAAAATATTATTTATCTCTCCTAAACATTTTACTCCAATGTCTCTTATTGGTGGAAAAATTAGAATATTATTTTCTCTTTCTTTAAAAGTTAGTTTTATAGATTTTTCCAAATTTGAAGATTTTTAGTTTTCTCTCATCTTTTCTCTATTTTAACATACAAGATAGCATAACTGTTAGAACAAAAAATTGCTAAAATTTCTTTTGTTTTCTATTTAGCATAACTATTGGAGATGCTCTAAGTTAGTGATACATTAGTTAGCTCTTAAAGGTTTATTTTCTTGGTTTTCCTTGTATTGGATTGTTGGATATATTGTCCTAGTTTGGATAGGTGGATTAAACCATTTTTTTGGTTTTTTCCCAAACATATTTTGAGCTATTAATTGTACATCTTGGCATATACCCCTCGTAAATTGTAATTTTTCTTTTTTGTCAATAAAATTTTTCCGGGGGTTTCGTTCCCCTTTTCCCAAAAAAAATAAATAATAGATGAACTATTTACTTTTGACAAAAACTAGTTGATATTTCGAAAGGGCATGAGTTTGACTTATTGTGTGAGTTTGCATTTATTGAGAAATTTTATAATACTTTATTGAGAATTTCTATACGGTTTTATCATTTGAGATGAGAAATTGAGCATCATTCGATCGTATAGATATCTCTTGAGTTTATTGGATTTTATCTTATGTCGTTTTGTGGCTCACGGGTGAAACTTTGGAATGCATATGCTTGCTTTATTGCGTGTGCTTGTTTATAGGGTTTTTGAGAATTTTATCCCATGCGAGTTTGTTGATTTGATGTGATGATTTTAATTATGTTCAGTTGTATGGTTTTCCTTGAGTTTTGTGCAAACAATTTGGTTGCATATAATTTGCATACATATTCTATTTGGAGGTTTCTTCATGATATTTTAGCCAATATTCTAAAACGATGAAAACATATTGTTATTTGGCTTCGAACTTGAAAACCGTCATAAATTATTTCATGTCTTAACCAAATTGCATTACACAAATCATTTAATCAGTTTTGTTAAATAAAAGGACGCATGTGAATTTTGTTGGGGAATTCTATCCCATGTCGATTTGTGGCCAAAAGAGAAAATTATGGAAGCTTGTTATCATTTAATTTCTCTTTTGAGTTTTGTGCTAACATATTTCGTTGCACACTATTTAGTGCGCAAATCGATTTATTCTAATGGCGTGAATACTTGAATGATGGGACTAAGATGGTCCATGTTAATGTTTTATTTGGTACATCATTGTTTGTTGTCGTCATTATTATTGGTCAACAAAAATGTGTTATATTAATTTGGTTTTATGCGTATGGCAATTGTGGCCACTTTACACGATTACCTAGTTGTGGTAAAGATTTTATGTTTGACAAATCTTTCAAAATTTATAAATTGGCATATTTGTTGATTCTTATGCTTGAAAAACCTCGAACTCGTAAGGCCCATAGATCAAACCCTCTTTTGAAAGCTATGGTACTTGAGGACTAGAGGAGTCCTTGAGAGTTGGGATTGTGGAATGACCGACTTGCAGTTGGTTTTGTATTTCGAGATTTTATTGTGAAAGTTCGGTACACATTTGAACCTTGAGGTGTAACACCCCCAAATTCCTAGTAAATCCCCTCCCCATTTCTTTTTCTCCTAAAGTAAATTTGTATGTCGTGACCTCATCTTTTTAATTATGATGGAATTATCGTCATCCATGCGAACATGAATATCTTTTTATGTGTGAACGTATATGTGTGTGTATATATATATATATATGTATATAAACTTATGTTAGGAGTCTAATGTGACTTAAGCTTGTATGCATGTGTGAACAAAATCTGGTTGTGGAAGTAAACCCTTCGTATTTGGGAATGTCGTGTCAAAAAATCAAATTTTGGAGGGTTGAGGGGTGTTTGGCGACTATGCCCGACGACCTTTCCCGTGGCATAGTCACAGGGGTCAATGTCGCTGCTGGTCTGTGTTAGAAGTCGATTGAACAGAAGGTGGGGAGGTAGGAGCGACTATGTCCGTCGACATTGCCAGGGCATAGTCGCCTGGTTATTGTCGCCCGCGTAAGGGGCTGTTCTGCTAATTTTATCGACCAAACCCCCAAATCTGATCCATGTTCTCCTTTAATCGATTTTCAGACTTGCTCTCTCTAGGTAAGGCGATTTCTTCCGCTTTTTCCTCTCTTCTCTCATCATTAAATGCTTTAGATGAAACACTAACATTTATTGTTACTCTGGTGACCATTGGATTCAAGTGTTGGAAGCCCTAGTAAGATTTGAAAGCTCTAGAGGACCTAGCCTTCTTCAAGTTCATCATTTTAGGGTTTTCTCTTACAAACCCTAAAAGTGAGTTTATTCTAATGAACTCCTACATATCCACTTGTATACTTATTTATTACTTGAAAATTCTTATTACATACTTGAATGCTTATTATTACATATAGATATACATACGTAACGTTATTTGTGAGTTCTTAACCTTTAGATGCTCATGTACATACGTTATGCTTACTATAAACACATACACATGTAAATATACTTATCCTTGGGATTTGACCTAAATCCTAGGGTTTCATAAGTTGATTGTAAGGTTCATCTTGATCATTTAATAACATGCTTTATAACTTGATAGAGAATATTAACTTGATGAATATGACTTGGATGAGTACAAGAATCTGATGGGTATTATTTTCAAATGAAAATTTCATATGATGAATATGGGGTCTATGTGTTGAAATGTGAATATACGTAATTATGAATATTTAACCAGCATGTGATCACCTGATCACCTGATAAGATTATGGGTTCCTACTTCCTTGTGCACGAGGATGTAGTTGTGTGTTATATGGACCTATTATTGTTGGTCGTTATGAATTACTAGCTAGTAGACAATGGGGGACGTGAGCCCTTGAGGTGTAACTCGTCTAGATTTAGATAGACAATAATGTCCCGTAAGACCTTGAGGTGTAACTCGACGGAGTAAGCAATAAAGGCAATGTTATGGTTGAGGTTGTGATGTCTTGATGTCATGGGAACTAGGACCGGGACATGAGGTGTAATCCAATAACATCATGGGTGAATCCACTCCCGTGTACATGTCACCCTGATGGAAACGGGTCTCCCTCGTATTACGAGGGTTATCTCTCGTGTGTTTTATATTCAGGTTTTGAGAACATCGTTGCAAGTGGGACTATTTTGTGTCACAAAGAGATTCGGTTACACAAGTCTTGCTTTATGTTATTTCTTTTATGAACATGTTAATTCATGAAATCTCACTAGGCGTTGTCCTAATACTTGTTTGGTATCTTGTGGCTCACAGGTCCTACTAGCGGTGGAATCTAGGATACCGGGTTGTCAACCGCGCACGTAGGAGATTTTGAAGTGCCGGTATTTTGGGGATTTTTGTGAAGAGATATTCTAGTGGAATATCAACACCCATTTTAATCTAGATTAAATTAATTCTAGATTAAGTAGGTTGTTGTAAACTTTATGTCCCATTTTTTAAAATATTTTTGGTGCAAACTATCCCAACTTCTTTTGGGGTTTAGTTGTCTTGAACTTGGAGAAGTGCTCTTCTTTAATCATTCTAATTACAGGGTATATTGTACCTCCGTATTTTAGACGTTATGATGTCAAAATTTCGAATTTTAATTTGACCCAATTTTTAGGGTGTTACATGAGGTATTAGATTTACATGATTTTTTGGTCATTAAAGTAGCAGTCTTTATCACCTCAATACGTACGGTTGAAGCCTTATGTGGTTGGTTGTATATGGTTGGGTTTAAATTGGTGAGTTATTTCGATGGTATCATGTTGAGTGTTAGTGGTGCACCATTTTGATGGGTCTTCATGAATGAAGAAGGTTTGTTAGTACAGTCATTTTGCGACCTTAGGAGTTGACTTTTGATTTTGAGGTCAAGAACCATTGGGGTACTTGGGATACATCAATTAAATTCGAGGAAGTGTTCGCAAGTCATATGTGGTGATTAGGAGGATATTATATTTTTAGTAATTAGTGATTAATGATTGTGAGCAATTGAGTTGTTAAGGAATTTTTAGAATCCTTTGGGGTGGTGTGTCTTGTTATAGTTGAAATATAGATTCAGAGTGTGTTTGAATAGAACCAAGCTAGCGGTTAAAGAATTTCGTCAAGGAAAGGAAAGGACGACAAACGTTTTATTGTAATGATTCAGAGGAGTTTGGTGTGAATGTTTGAGGTAAACTTTAAGTGAGAACCGTTTCATGGAGGAGACTTTGAGTATTCAAGGTTAAAACATCGGCAAAGCGGTGGCGATGGGAGAACTATTCAAGACCGCTTGTGTGGATTCCTTTACCACCCGAGTAAAGTCAACTTATGATAATAAGTGATTTGAATTAGAAGGAGTATAGAGGTTTACGGCCGGATCGGTTTTGCAAGGATCATCATAGTGTGAAGGCAAATATAGAGTAACACAATTCGATAGAGATTAGTTAGAAGCATTAAGAGTGAATTTATTTTGGGCAACAGTGGTGGAGTTGTGTAATTGAAATCGTAAGCTGCTCTTGAGATAGTATGGATCGCCTAACATTGGGAGGCAACTGAGGTCGTATGGTTA
The DNA here is from genome assembly GCA_954870635.1 of Arctium minus. NCBI lineage: Eukaryota > Viridiplantae > Streptophyta > Magnoliopsida > Asterales > Asteraceae > Arctium > Arctium minus. The sequence goes on along the minus strand of OX941080.1, from coordinate 33,685,946 downwards.
GAAATTGATCCAACGAGATTTGATGTTCACTCTGGTGTGGGTGTAACATATCGAGGTGAATATTGGATGTGAGGGTCAACATGAAAATCGACATGGCAGTTTTGACAAGAAGTTATTGAGTTTTAGTTTGAGGTTGAACTAGGATAGAGAAACTTCCTTGGAAAAGGAGACCGTTGTTTTGTGAAAATGACGTTATTTGAGGTCTACATCATTGGATTGCTACCTTCTTTGAGATGGGTGGATGGAAAGCCACCTATCGGACTTGTATTCTGGGTTGTGTGACATTTTGAATCGTTCAATGAGTCTCTTATGGTACAAGAGTGTTGTGAGATTATGAAAGTATGATTTCGATGACGGACGGGCCCTCGAGTTGTTGTTTGTTTGGTTCAGAGAAGGATCAAACCATTGAGAATCAATCCCTTTGTGGGTTGTGGCATTCGAGTTTTGATCGACACTAGATTTCGACGATAAAATCTATTTTAAGGTCGGGAGGATTGTAACACCCTGATTTTTATCCCAATTGAGGAAAAATGTTGAACTGGGTGAATCGGTAAAGGAAGAACCAAATATAGAGTATGGCTATAGTGTCATGTGGTTGTAACACTTGTCACAATAGCACCAATAGTACTAAGAATATGGTCGTCTCGGCTATAGTGCCATGTGGTTGTGACATATGTCACAATGGCACCAATGGTACTGAAAGTGTGGTAGTCCCGGCTATAGTGTCGTGCAGTTGTGACATATGTCACAGTTGCATTAGCGTTATTGAGTGTGTCGTTCCAACGAATGTGTCATGAAATTATGACAATGGCACGATATTTAGCATAACAACATCAAATGTACCAGGAAAACGTCGAGGAACGGCTGGGAAAATGGTCGAGGAACGGTTGGGAAAACGGTCAAGGAATGGCCGAGAAAACGGTCGATGAACGGTAAAAAAACTCTTGGTACGAGTCTGGCTACAGTGCCCGATGACAGTTCCATAGAGCACTGTAACATGGAAGGGTCGCAAGAGAGAATGGGGCCTCGGTACATCCCGGGCGACAGTGCCCAACAACAGTGAGAAAGGGCACTGTCGCATGTCAGGGTTGCGCCATACCTGTTGTGCTTACAATTGAGATTTTCTTCATTTGGTCATATGTTGCTCATTTCTCATCCGTTTTGAGTGATTTTTGTTGCTATGGATACATATTTCAAAGCTTTTCAAGATGGAAAAAAATAGGATTGAAGTTTTCTCGAAGAGTTGGGGTTCCTATAAGTTGAAAGATAAGTCTATATCCAACCATTGTTTAACCTAGGGCTTGGTCCTTTCTACCTCAACCCTAATTTCTCCTCATGGATTGTTTATGTATGTTTTGGGGAGTAAAAGAAGTGTTCTTGAGAAGCTATACATCATAGATCTAGAAGATTTGCTTGTGGATCTAAAGTCTCCACCACTTCGGAAGTAGAGTTAGATTTGGAACCTAAGTTTAACTTAACCTAGCAAGGTGAGTTCAAATTGTTTTGTGAAAACTATGTACATGCCAAAATGTGTATTTTGAATTAATATTGTGTCGTACTTGATATATAATAAAATGTATTGAGTATTTGACGAGGGTTTCGTATTCGGTAAATTTGGGTTGATAAATCTTGTAAAATGCCTATCTTTGGGTTTTAGAATGTTTTGATGAGTAAACCTCAACAATGTGTTCTTTTGGTGTTTTGTTGCACAAATGGAGTTTGTTTGATGATTAATACATTTTTGCTGTATTTGGTTTTATAAACAGTTTGGAAAATGCACATTATTGTGTTATGAGACATTTTGGAAATATAAGAGTAAGATTTCATTTGGAAAATGATTTGTCCAATCCAATGATAGGTTTTTGAGTTAATCATATTTTTAGAGCGTGTGTTTTGTATGAACGTTGGTTAAATACGTTTTTATCGCTTATGATGAATTTTATTGAATAGTCACTTGAATCGTTGAGCTTTTGGTTTGGTTTTGACTCAGATGGGTCTTGACATTTTTCCGGTGTTATTAGCTCAATGTGGAGCTTTGGACGTATGATGCATTTAAAGTGCACCTTTTGTTGGATATTACATGTTTTGAGTGCGTTAGTCATTCAATTGGAGTCATGTAATGTTTTTAGACTGTAATCCATTGGATCCATATGCATAGGAGTCTGTCTTGTTGATAAGCGTGGATTTTTGATGTCCACACTTAAGTCTAGTGAGGGGTCCCCAATTCATGGATAGTGAGCTTGCGGTGGTAACTTGTTTTTTTTGGAGAGGGTATCCCAGACCACATTGGGCCCAGACTAATCCCTGGCAATATGGGCCGAAGCCCGACTGCTAAAGCATGCAGCCCGGGGTCGAAGCCCCCGTACCTCCAGGATGCGTCCCCCAGGGTTCGAACATGAGACCGCTACTAGCTAGTCCACATGCCTTACCACTAGGCTAACACCCTTTTGGTGGTGGTACCCTGTTGGGTTGTATACAGAGCTATTAATCTAGGGTGCTACTCGATTGAGTAGTATACGGGACTAGGTCTTGCGGTGGTGCTCATTGGAGCCTGATACGGAGATCGGTGCCTTTATGGTGAGACTCATCTAGAGGTCGAGTAGACATTAGGATCATTTTGGGAATCTTGCGGTGGTGCTCAATGGATCCGTATACGGAGATCTATGGCCCGAGGTGAAACTCGAGAACATTGATAAATGGCTTAACTTTGTGTTTCGCTACATTCGATAGAGTCGGGTCTCCCCTGTAACGCCCTAAAAATAGGGATAACAAAAATTTCCGGAAAATGGAAATATGGTATATAAAATTTTCCAAAGCAATCGAGCCTCCCAAAAATTGGGGTAAGAATAAACACCTGTTAAGTATAAGTTACAAATCTAAAAATGGGAAAAAAATAACAACCTAATAATCTAATTTCATTCGAGATCAGATTACAATTCGGGTGTCATCCGGATTTTCCCAAAAGATGACTTCTATAAAGAAACGGTGTCCCAAAAGTCTTCCCCAAGTTCACTCTAGTCCGGCTAAGCCTTCTTATCGCCGACACCACTAGAACCTGAGATACACATCAACACCAAACAAGTGTTAGGCCAAATATCCTAGTGAGTTTGTACAAGTAATAACCTCCCAATCAAATGCACAATTCTTATCAGCAGTTAACAATAAGTTCATTAAATGTGGAGTTAATGGGGGATACCCATAGCACCAATCAAGTTCCACCCAAAGAGTCGATACACCGTGATGCCAACTACCATGAGTGACACCCAAAAGGCCTGACACATCCGAGGACTACAACCATGTCATTACCCCGAATGGCGGAGGTCTAGGTACATACCATTACGGTGGCACCCAAGACTATATCCTCCTAGTGTCTACCGACTTGGTTCGTCCAACATTATTATTAGTAGGTCTCAAGGCACATAATGCACATGAATAATCACAATACCAACCATGGGTACAATATTAGACAATACCATCCATAAATCACACATAGTACATATCAAGGCTAGTATAGAATTATTGTTAACAATGTAATTATAACTCCACCTCATGGTGATTCAAGTCATAGGTCATCTCAATACCATGTTATGTACTTCATCAAAATTTAACAAGTCATGTATTATCATGTAATCATTTAACAATCCAACTTCTCAAAATTAGGTCAAACCCCCTATATAGACCATTATCTAAAATTAACTCATACAAGCATATTTCCCATTTATCTAAGGTCAAGGAGTCCCAATACGATGTTAGGGAAGGTCACTAATTAAGATAATGGGGTCATAGACTTACACACAAGGAGACCCACAAGAAATCAAGTTTAATGTATGAATAGTTCAAATAAAGATGAATGACAATAACATGTAATAAAGGATGATGTGTATCTAGTTTTAACAAAGTTTAGGAACTCACCAAGTAGGTTTATAAAGAAAACCTAGAAAGTAGAAACCCTAGATGTAGATGGAATGGAGACTTGAAGTCTTGAGATTCTTGGTAGGAACTTTGAATTAAATGATCTTGATCAACCCCTAAAACTCAATAAATATCCTAGATGAAGGATGAGGCTTGCATTAATGAGGGGAGGGGTTATAGGGTAGAAAATCGCCTTAGGTCAGCTCCTAAATCGCCAGAGAAGAAGTAGAAATGAAAACCCTAGCTAAAATCCCGTTCAAATAGATTTTTATACTTAAAGGGCTTTGTGCGACAATGCCAGGCGACTTTGACCTGCTCATTGTCGCTTGGGGCAATGTCGCAGAAGGACAACAGTCCACTGGAATGTTCCAGCGACTATGCCCAACGACTTTGCCCTTGGGCATTGTCGCTGAGGCAATGTCGTCCTACACCTGCAGGTTCTGTTTTTCGAACGAAACTTGACCAATTCACGCGTGACCACTAGCTACTTTTCGGGAAGGGTTCAAGAGGGTCACACAAGGGTAATATACAGACAATTAACTACCAAGGTGAGATAAATTACCTTATTTAGATGAGATTTTTTCGGGTGTTACAATCCTCCCCAACTTATTTGGATTTTGTCCCCGAAATCCCAATCTAGGGAAATAATCGAGGATATCGCTTCTTCATATCTTTTTCGGACTCCCAAGTGATGTTAGCATCCCGATGGTGATTCCATTGAACTTTGACTATGACCACATCCTTATGTCACAACTTCTTCACCTTTGAATCCATAATTGCCTCCGGTTCTTCCACGCAACGATTCCCGTTAACCACTCGGAATTCCTTCAAGGGAATCACACTCTCTTATTCGGCTAGACACTTTCGAAGGTAACATAGATGGAAAGTTGGGTGTATCCCATCCATTTCGGGTGGTAGATCCAACCGGTAAGCTTGTAAACCAATCTTGTCTAAAATGACGAAGGGTCCGAGGAAACGGGGGCTAAGCTTCCCACACTTTCCAAACCGGATAATCCCTTTCCATGGGGAGACTTTCAACATGACGCGGTTGCCCACTTGAAACTCGACCGATCTTCTCTTCTTGTCCGCGTAACTCTTCTGTCGGTCTTGAGCCGCCTTCAATCTTTCTCGAATTTCTTTCACTTTGTCCGCCGTCTCTTGAACTATTTCTGGTCCGATGAATTGCTTCTCGCCCGCTTCAAGCCAACAATCCGGAGTTCTGCACTTCCGCCCATACAGCGCCTCAAACGGTGCCATTCCAATACTAGAATGGTAACTGTTATTATAAGCAAACTCCACCAAAGGTAGGTGTGAGTCCCAACTTCCTCCGAAATCTATAACACATGACCTCAACATGTCCTCGAGCGTCTGAATCATTCTCTCGCTTTGACCATCCATTTGAGGATGGTATGCCGTGCTAAGATTTAATCTTGTGCCCAAATCTTTCTGTAAACTAGCCTAAAAATTCAATGTGAACTGACTATCCCTATCCGACATAATGGATTTCAAAAATCCATGTCTCGACACCACCTCATCAATATATAGTTTGGCCAATTTCTCCATTGGCGAGGTCTCCCACATAACAAGTAAGTGCGCGCTCTCGGTTAGACGGTCAACAATCACCCAAATGGTGTCATGGCCTCGTAAGGTCTTCGGTAGCTTTGTCACGAAGTCCGTGGTGATGTTGTTCCACTTCCACTCGGGGATGGACAATGGTTGCAAACTCCCGTACGGTCTTTGATGCTCCGCTTTGAGTTGAAGGCACGTGACACATCTTTCCACGTAAATGGCCACGTCAAGTTTCATCACCGGCCACCAATAGTTTAACTTCAAATCTCTTTACATCTTGGTGCTACCGGGATGTATAGAATATTTTGATTTATCCGCTTCTTAAAGAAGTAGACCCCGATTTCCACCAAACTTTGGCACCCATATTCGTCCCTGAAAGAGTTCAAGCCCACGGCTATCTTCCGTAAGTAATCCGCTTTGGTTTACCATGATCTTGGATTTGAGATTTTCTTCCTTTAGTGCTTCCGCTTGACACGTCTTGATGATTTCCAACAAACTCGATACCACGTCGATCCTAGTGAGGGATAACTTAACACCGCCATCATAGCTCCTCTGACTCAACGCATCCGCCACCACGTTGGCCTTACCGGGATGATAGAGTAAGTCGCAATCGTAGTCCTTTAGTAGCTCAAGCCACATTCTTTGCCGCATGTTGAGCTCTTTTTGATCGAAAATGTATTTAAGGCTCTTGTGATCGGTAGATAGAGTGCACTTCGTCCCGCACAAATAATGTCGCCACAATTTCAATGCGAAGACCACCGCCGCCAATTCTAAGTCGTGAGTTGGGTAGTTCTTCTCATGGTCCTTTAGTTGTCGTGACGCATAAGCTATCCCCTTTCCCCGTTGCATTAGCACACACCTGAGGCCCATCTTGGAAGCATCACTATACACCACGAAGTCATCCGATCCCTCGAGTAGGGATAGAATAGGATATTAACACAATTTCTTCTTGAGAGTTTGAAATGCTTGATCTTGCACGTCAGTCCAAAGGAATTTGACATTCTTCCTCGTGAGGGAGGTGAGTGGCGAAGCTATTTTGGAGAAATCTTGAATGAATCTTATGTAGTAACCTGCCAATCCCAATAAACTTTGGATCTCCGTCGGACTCATCGGCGATTCCCAACTCATCATCGCCTCTATCTTTGCTGGGTCTACCTTCACCCCGTCTTTAGACACCACGTGGCCCAAGAATTGCACTTCTTGGAGCCAAAACTCACACTTTGAGAACTTTGCATACAACTTCTCTTTTCGGAGAACTTCTAGCACCTCCCGAAAGTGCTTCTCATGCTCCGCCTCGTCCTTTGAGTAGATCAAGATGTCGTTGATGAAAACTATCACGGATTTGTCCAAGAAAGGGTGACACACACGGTTCATCAAATCCATGAATACGGCCGGAGCGTTGGTTAAACCAAAAGGCATCACCAAAAACTCGTAGTGATCGTATCTCGCTCGAAAAGCCGTCTTTGGGATGTCCTCCTTCTTTACTCTCACCTGATGGTATCCATACCGAAGGTCAATCTTTGAAAAGCATCCCGCGCCTTGGAGTTGATCAAAGAGTTCGTCGATGCGAGGTAAAGGATACTTGTTCTTTACCGTGACTTTATTCAATTCTCGGTAGTCTATGCACATCCGCATCGACCCATCTTTCTTCTTCACGAACAAAACTGGGGCTCCCCAAGGTGATGAGCTCGGTCGAATGAATCCTTTCTCTAATAACTCTTGAAGTTGCGTCATCATCTCTTGCATTTCGGTTGGAGCCAAACGGTAGGGAGCACGGGCTATCGGAGCCGCTCCCGGAGTAAGGTTGATTTGAAACTCCACTTGACGTTCCGGTGGTAGCCTGGGTAAGTCCTTCGGGAAGACATCCGGGTAGTCTTGTACAATCTTCACGTCCTCCACAAATCTCTTCTCTTTCTTTGCGTTCACCACATAAGCCAAATACGAAGGGTAACCCTTCGCTAGAAACTTGCGGGATTTGAAAGAGGAGATGATAGGATTGCACCTCTTCCCTTTCTCCCCATAGATGGTGACTACACCATTTCCCGCCAAAGGTACTTGAATCATCTTTTTGGAACAAAAGATGTCGACTTTATGCCTCAACAACCAATCCATGTCTATGACTACATCAAACCCACCTATAGCCATAGGTAACAGATCTACCCCAAAGGAATTTCCATCGATTTCTATAGTGCAATCATTGAAACACTCACGAATGATCGCTTGGTCTCCATTAGCCACCTCTACTACTAAAGCATCGGGAAGGATGATTCTAGGAGTGACGAATTGCTTATAGAAAATATCCGACACGAAGGAGCAAGTAGCACCCGAATCAAACAACACACGAGCAGGCAAGGAGTTTACTAGGAACGTACCCGAAACGACATCGGTGGTCTCCCTCGCCTCTTCAGTGGTCATCCGGAATGCTCGTCTCGGCGCCCTCAAAGGTTATTCGACTCTTGCCGTCAATCCGAAAGAATTCCCATGGTTGCTTCCCATTAGCTTCGGACAATCTTTCTTCATATGTCCCGGTTCCCGACATTAGAAACATACCGGCCCCCGGATGGGGCAATCTCGAATAGCATGCCCTTTCTTCCCGCACTTGGCACACTCAACTGGACCTGAGTGCGACCTTGGGTTGCATGGGCCAAAGTGCTTGGCCTTACACTCGTGACACCATCTTGCGTCTCTACGGTTGACCCTAAATCTTCCTCCCACAAACAGTTTATTCTGACGAACGGGCCCCGACGGCCCTTCCCACTTCCTCTTCTCACCGACTTGATACCTTTCTTCCCTTCCTTGAGCAATGTCATCCTCTACAAGGAATGACTCTTCAATGACCTCTTCTATCGTCGCCACTTTGGCATTCCTCACTTTCGTCTTCATCTCTACCGGTAACCCCAATAAGTAAGCCTTGATCTTTGTCTTCTCATCGGGAGCCAGATGCTCCACCAAACTCAACTTTTCCAGAAACTGTTTCGAGTAGTCGGAAATCGACATACTACCCTTCTTGTGGTTGCGGAATTCTTGCTCGATTTTGTCCAATGCCCTTTCGCTGCAATATTTGTTCAGGATTTTCTTTTTAAACGTTGGCCACAAGAGTTTGGCCAACACTTCGGGAGTGAGAGATGACGGGTGAGATTCCACCAAGTGAAAGCCTCACCCTTGAGTAGATGGGAGGCAAACTTGACCCTTTGAGAGTCGTCGCATTCACTTGCTTCGAATGCCATCTCTATTTCTCGGATCCAATATATGCAACTAATAGGATCCGTAGTACCTGCAAATTCAGGCGACCTACACCCCAGAAAAGCTTTATAGGTGCATCCCCTCCCCTTTTGCTTCTCCCGAACGATATCATGTTCTTCTGTACCCACGACGACCGGTCCATCACTCGACCCCATTACGACATTTTCCGCCACCGTCTCGTTCCGTCGGTGACTGGCATTGCGGTCTTCCAAAAGCTTCATGAAGAATTCTTGTTGTTGCGCCATGACAAAATTCATGGCTAACAACATGCTGTCTCGGATTCTTGTTTCCATAGTCACTTCCTCCATGACCGGATTAGTGGAGACAAAATTGGTCCGCGGTATATGCTCGGGACCCCCGCCCAAGACATTGGTTGCAGGTGGCCCCTCAGTAGCCCCTACCAAAGGTGGTTGGTCAGTGGTCGATTCGTCTTCAATTTGACCCTCCCGCGGGTTTTGCAATCTGTTCCGTATGTTTACCATGGTTATCTGCCACACACGCACGAGAAAGAGGTTGAGAAAAGACTAAGTGAGTTGAACTCATGGTACGTACTAATACATTTATCAATCATTGTAATAATAGCAATTCGAGCATGCTCACGTAAAACACATTCATAATAGCATTAGCTACATGATACTATGATTGCGTTATACACAAGGATCCATCGTTACTTTCATCACAACTCTCAATCAATGTAATTCCGTAGATCCTAACTCTCTCCCCACCTATGACTTTTACCCCAAGGTGGACAACTTAGTGATACGCTTAAAGCTTAAGTGTAGATATGCTAAGGTCAATACCTAGTTCACTTAAACTAAAGCTCAGATACCAACTTGTAACGCCCTAAAAATAGGGATAACAAAAATTTCCGGAAAATGGAAATATGGTATATAAAATTTGCCAAAGAAATCGAGCCACCCAAAAATTGGGGTAAGAATAAACACCCGTTAAGTATAAGTTACAAATCTAAAAATGGGAAAAAAATAACAATCTAATAATCTAATTTCAATCGAGATCAGATTACAATTCGTGTGTCATCCGTATTTCCCCAAAAAATGACTTCTATAAAGAAATGGTGTCCCAAAAGTCTTCCCCAAACTCACTCTAGTCCGGCTAAGCCTTCTTATCGCCGGCACCACTAGAACCTGAGATACACATCGACACCAAACAAGTGTTAGGCCAAAAAGCCTAGTGAGTTTGTACAAGTAATAACCTCCCAATCAAATGCACAATTCTTATCAGCAGTTAACAATAAGTTCATTAAATGTGGAGTCAATAGGGGAGACCCATAACACCAATCAAGTTCCACCCAAATAGTCAATACACCTTGATGCCAACTACCATGAGTGACACCCAAAAGGCCCGACACATCCGAGGACTACAACCATGTCATTACCCCGAATGGTGGAGGTCTAGGTACATACCATTACGATGGCACCCAATACTATATCCTCCTAGTGTCTACCGACTTGGTTCGTCCAACATTATTATTAGTAGGTCTCAAGGCACATAATGCACATGAGTAATCACAATACCAACCATGGGTACAATATTAGACCATACCATCCATAAATGACACATAGTCCATATCAAGGCTAGTACATAATTATTGTTAACAATGTAGTTATAACTCCACCTCATGGTGATTCAAGTCATAGGTCATCTTAATACAATGTTATGTACTTCATCAAACTTTAACAAGTCATGTATTATCATGTAATCATTTAATAATCCAACTTCTCAAAATTAGGTCAAACCCCCTATATAGACCATTATCCAAAATTAACTCATACAAGCATATTTCCCATTTATCTAAGGTCAAGGAGTCCCAATACGATGTTAGGGAAGGTCACTAATTAAGATAATGGGGTCATAGACTTACACACAAGGAGACCCACAAGAAATCAAGTTTAATGTATGAATAGTTCAAATAAAGATGAATAACAATACATGTAATAGAGGATGATGTGTATCTAGTTTTAACAAAGTTTAGGAACTCACCAAGTAGGTTTATAAAGAAAACCTAGAAAGTAGAAACCCTAGATGTAGATGGAATGGAGACTTGAAGTCTTGATATTCTTGGTAGGAACTGTGAATTAAATGATCTTGATTAACCCCTTTAACTCAATAAATATCCTAGATGAAGGATGAGGCTTACATTAATGAGAGGAGGGGTTATAGGGTAGAAAATCGCCTTAGGTCAGCTCCTAAATCGCCAGAGAAGAAGTAGAAATGAAAATCCTAGCTAAAATCCCGTTCAAATCGATTTTTATACTGAGAGGGGCTTTGTGCGACAATGTCAGGCGACTTTGCCCTGGTCATTGTCGCTTGGGGCAATGTCGCAGAAGGACAACAATCCACTGTAATGTTCCAGCGACTATGCCCAACGACTTTGCCCTTGGGCATTGTCGCTGAGGCAATGTCGTCCCACACCTGCAGGTTCTGTTTTCCGAACGAAACTTGACCAATTTACGCGTGACCACTAGCTACGTTTCGAGAAGGGTTCAAGAGGGTCACACAAGGGTACGTAATATACACACAATTAACTACCAAGGTGTGATAAATTACCTTATTTAGATGAGAGTTTTCCGGGTGTTACATCCCCCGTCACCGAAATGTGTTGTTTTGGGTATTGAGTATTATCCATGTTTTCGGTGACGTTTTGAGTATGAATTTCTACCCATGATTTTTGGGTTTTAAGTATTAAACACTATCCATGTTTCCAATATTTAAGTTAGCCTTTATTCACGTTTTAAGTGCGTACTGAGTTTTGAATTCATTTTTGAAAGAATGTTTTGTATCGAGGTTTCCATCACGAAAAATGTGGGTTTTGGGAAAGATGTCTCTTTCATATTTAATACATTTAATTTTGGAATTCATGATTTAAATAACATTCTTTCAGTTTACCGTTTTATTTAACTGATGAAAACTGTTGAACTCATTAGGCGTTATGCCTAATCTTTTTCATTTGTCGGCATGTGCATCAAATCCTTGTTGGGAAATGATTCTAGCGACACCGTGAAGAGTTGAGTGCTAATTAGACGCACAAGAAGGATATAGGTAATGGGTGATGTCTTTCGCACATTTGGAGATCGCAATGGTTGATGGGTTTAGTAATGCCCGACCTTTATTTAGTCTTATATAAGACTTGATTTATTATTTGTTGAGGTTAACTCTAGAATTCCATTTGAAGTATTGCAAGTATTGATTTGTAGAAAGAGATTTTATCCTTTATTTGATGTATTATTGAAAATTTTAAATTAGTTGCTCTTTCCAAATTTGAGGGTGTTACATGATGATTAATTTGGGTTTCTTCGATTGATTTGGTTTATGTGTCGTTTTTGCTTACGACCCTTTTTTTTGTTTCTTCAGTTTTTATTTTTGTTTCTCCGATTGATTTGGGTTTCTGTAAATAGTTTGTGTTAATAGTGATGATTGATTTGGGTTTCTTCGATTGATTTGGTTTATGTGTTAGTGCTACATAAGTAAGGGTTTCTTCGATTGATTTGGGTTAGTGCTACATACTATGGAAAAGAAAACATAAGTAAGGGGAACAAATGATCTTTTATGTTAAAGTTGTATGCAAGATAAGGTCCTATAATGTGCAATATGTTTCCCCTTACTTATGTTTTTTTTTCCATAGTATGTAGTACTAACCCACTGTGTTGTCTGGAGCTACCTATGCTTTTAATCAATTGATTGCGATGTGTGATAAACATGGTTAAAAACATTGAAAATAAACATGGTGGAAAGCATTAGAAAGCACTGTAAGTAGATTATTTTCTAATGGCCATATATGCAATGATGCACCTGTTCTATCCGGGTCCTGCCCATCCCATAATGTTCACATAGATCAATATTGGAATAACCATCATGTTAAAGCTACAATATTTGAGAATACATGAGATGGTTGCATAAAAATAACTGTAGCATACCATTAACATCTTGTTTTGACGTTGTAGCTCCCTACACAATGACTCAAGTTGATGATTAAGATAATTGATTGATAATTAGTCATCGCATATTATATCTGTGTTCAAATTCTGTTTCATCAGTTTGTAAGACCTTACTGATAGGATTTGGTTTTCTCACCTTTGATTGATTTTGTTTTTGTAATTAGAAGATGAATCTTTCAAAGCTTGGGCAGGGTGACAAGGTATAATGCTTGTCTTTTGAGTTGGTGTTTTTGATTTTTTAATCAAGTAGGACAAAAAAAGGAGTATGATTTGTTATGTTGTTATGCTGATTGTTATGTTACATCAGCAGAAAAGTAGTGTGATTTGGTTTTGGTTTTATCACCTTTGATTGATTTTGTTTTTTGTAATTAGGAGATGTACCGTTCAAAGCTAGGACAGGGTGACGAGGTATAATGCTTGTCCTTTGAGTTGGCGTTTTTGCTGTTTTAATCAAGTAGGGCAGAAAACCTTAATCCTTGATTCATCAACGCAGCTACTTGCACTATATAGCCAATCTTTGAATACTAATATTGAATTGATATGCTTGTTCTGCATAGTTTCTCACTTCATCCCCCTTTTCTTTGAATTGAGTGCTTTTTCTCACTTCATCCCCCTTTTCTTGATATGCTTGACATGTCCTTATTTTTTAGCACTTTAATTCACTTATATATGTGATCCTTGGTTTTTCTTTGTTTTTTTGTTTATTCTTTATTCTCTTTCAGCACTTTAAGTCACTTACATCTGTGATCCTTAGTGTTGATCACTATTGGTGACGTTTGTGGTTATGTTGTTATGTGGGCAACATAAAAACAGAATTGAAATTTTCGTTTATGTGGTTATTTGGGCAACATAAAAACATAAAAAAATGGTTGTTAAGCTTACAATTTATAAAATTTTGTACCACTTTAAAATAACTCGACACAACTATATAGATTTAAAGAAAACGTTTGAAAAAGAAATTGTTCTTTTTGTTTAAAGAAATTATTTTTTTTTATTTAATATATAAGGTATGTTTATATAGAAAATGGACTGCCATTGAACCGTTGAAGATTTTGCACCACTCAATCAACATTATATGTGGTGGAACATAACTATTGTTTGGATAGACTATATTTGGAATGATATGAAAGAAAAGAGGTTGCTTTTAATATTACTCGATAAAATGTAAGTTGCAAATTCTTAATCTTGAACTAAATTTTATAAATTACTATATTCGTATGTTATTTAATTAAATTTGTAATCATATAATAGAGATAGAAAATGGTAGAAACCATCTCCCACCGCTTATTAGCGTCATACAGATATTACATTTTGGTGGGTGATGTGTTCTCGTTGCATCATTTCCAAGTTGAATAGTTGTACGACGACCCCCGACTTATCAGCAATATGTTTTTGCCCAAGATTGGGTGATTTACATCAAACATAATACAAGGCTTACTCCGTTGCCGAGTGATGGTGCAAATGGATTTGTATTCTATTCATTGGTCCCATCACTTAAAACAGTTGTGGAAGATAAACGACTCAGAAAATACTGATTGGTAAATTTAAACAGTCTATTACAATTACACTTATATTTTGATTTTTAAGCATAATTTTATTTAATATCTAAAAATTAAATTTTTAATGATGAAATAATTTTATAGATGTTGTTGGCAAAATCATTGCTGGAGGACGGGTAGCTTATCTACATTCTAAACATGTGTATCAATTTGGTTCATGTGAAATTTTTCTATAAGATGCGACGTAAGTGCATATATTAAAATTATCTATAGCTAACGATTTGGAAACTTTAAAAATGTTAAATTATGAACAAGGGGCATGTAATCAAGATGAAGTTGATTGACACTCCGTGTACACGTCCTATAATGATCGCCCGTGCAATCAAAGAAAAATCTATAATATATGCATCTCGACTTAAACTTATCCACTTGGAATCAAGTACGTAATAAGTTAATTTCATATAATCTTTTTCTATACCATGATTTCTCAAATATATTACTTTAATATTTATAAAATTTCCAGTGAATATTTTATATTCTACACAGGATCGAGGTTGAACCAAGGATGCTGAAAGCATATAGCATTAGAGTTAAACTTAGAAAAAGTCGGGGTTAATTAAGATAGTTGTCATGTTTTATTTCTATATGTTATGATAACATTTGACGATAATCTTTTTGCGTGAAGACATGTTATTAATTTTCGGTACGACTACATTTGTCGATGATATTTGGTATTTGTTCTATTTAGATATATTTGTGTTTATTCATTTCGTAATGATATTTGACATTTGTTGTCTTTGGACATATTTGATGTGATTGTATTTTTTGGTATAATATCTATTTGTTGTTTTTATAAATATTTGATGTCGTTAGATTTGGTGATGATATTTGGTGCAATTATCAAAATAATTTGCACCAAATAATAATTTTTAACATACCAATAACTCTAATGATATTTAAGTATAATTAGCATGAAATTGTTAAATTATATATTATTTTTTATGTAAATTTACAGTGTCAAATGCGGATTGTAAACGAGGAAGGTGACAATGATGTTGTTACACAAGTTCATATAGATACGAATAAAGGTATATGTACAAGATAAAAATGCATCATCTATGCTTATATATTACTAAAAACCTAAAGAAATGTTCGTTTCTTCATTTTCTTCTTTTCTATTATTTTCTTCAATAATCAATTTCTATGGTTTCTTCAATTTTGCATGAAATTGATGGCTAACCAAAAGTAACATGATTTTCCCACAATTATGATTTGCAATTGGTTGATTTACGATATAGTATAGATTATGCATTTTTCATAAGAATATTGTTGCAGAAAAACGAAGAAATTACAATAGAGAATATTATGCACAACAAAAACTGAGAAGACATGCAAATAGTGAAGTCTCCCAAGTTGTTGTAGATATACAAAAAGGTATGTTTAGTCTATGGAGATGATAACATAATATTTATGTCTATGCATTTCATTAAAATTCATTTTGTTACAAAAAAAAAACGAAAATAATACAATTGACAATACTATGCACGATGAAAGGAGATTAACAAAAGGAGACAACTAGCTAATGGTGAAGGAAGTAGTCAATCTACAACACGTGTCACCAATTTCACCACAACATATGTCACTCAAATTTGAATTCCCTTCCTTCTGTTGCATGAGTGGGAAGACAAAGTTAGCATACTCTCCCATTCTCGAAGAATTATACAATCTCTTCACATCACAATGTCGATTGGTCGAAATGTTCAGGCACAACATACGTGTATACAACACGAACTTTTCTTTCACATCGATGGGTGTAACTTTGGATGAGACAATGAATAATATGACATCCGGGGTATATACTTTTCGTGCACATGGAGAAATATATCATAATATTGACCAGTTAGTTCTAGGTATGTACAACCTAGGTATTTACATCTATATTTTTATGATGTTAAGTCTGAGTTTGAACATAGACTCCATTGGCCCAATCTTGATAGAAGTATCATTGAAATTTTGATGCGTGTTCTTGATTTCTTGCTATGAATCCATACGTGAGAACATTTTGAAGCCTTGCAGAACTAGGATCGCTTGACAATTATAGAGTCACTTTGAATGCATCGGTGGAACTTGATCAGAGGGTATACAATCGACCGACTACATATGAGGTTTGAATACAAATTTTTGTTTTTATCTTATGTGCTTTTACCTTGCTTTTATACACTATATTCTATTATGTCATTCTGTAGGTTGCTGGAATTTGAGTTGAAGGCAATGACAACATCACTGCATATAGGAGAAGTATTATTATGTAATGGAGGTCTAACTATAGCCAAGAAATTCAAGCCCACCTCTATTTTTTTCATCGTCTTATCCTTTGATCTTTCCCAACAGTGAGTCTAGGTGGCATTCTAAAATTCCAAGATATGGAGTGTCCATAAATGAAGTTGTTAATGACAACGAAATCATAGATGAAGAATCAGAAGGTACGAATTTCATAGCAATTTTTATTATTTATGAAGAAAATAAATAATTTTGGAAATATAGATATCATCTATTTAAATGTTTCAAAACATTACACAGAGACTAATGCAAGATGGGATAGGAATATTGTAGCAATGGGGGAATACTATTGTTATAAGTAACATATCCGTGAAAATGCTAATGTGATTCTATTGGGGGAAGATTACTACTACAATTTGTGGTAGATACCTACATCAAGATCGAGACTCACATTTATGTTTTTGTGAACTTAATCAAACCAAAATAAGAGCGGATTTATACCAAGGCATTGTGGATTGCGTTAATGTCAGTGAGGTTCAACCAAGTAGAGTTGGACAACGAGTTGTGTTGCCTGCAAGTTTCATAAGAGTCGTGCGTGACATGCGGAGACGAGTTTTGGATGCCATGGCTTTAGTTCAAGATGACGGGAAACCTGATATATTCCTAACAATAACGTGCAATCCAAAATGGCCTGAAATCCTTAAAGAGCTATTACCTGATCAGACTGCACTAGATCGACCAGAACTTGCTGCAAGAATTTTTCATGCCAAATTAGAGGATCTCAAGGACCGACTCTTCCAAAAGAACATCCTTGGCACTGTTAGGACATATGTTTATGTCATTGAGTTTCAGAAGCGTGGTTTGCCACATGCAAATTTCCTCCTTATAATGAGTCCTGAAGACAAGATGACCAATACAGATCATTACAACAAGATTGTATATGCTGAAATTCCAGACCCAACAAAGTATCCTCAAATGCACCAGTTGGTTGTCCAACACATGATGCACGGTCCTTGTGGTCATTTACGACCATCCAGCCCTTACATGCATGGTGAGCCAAAAAAAATTTGTTTCAGATACCCTAAGAAATTCAATGATAAGACAAGACATACTGAGAACTCATATTCTTTGTATCAGAGGAAAAATCTTGGAAGGGATGTGAATGTATGGGGCAATACACTGGACAATAGATAGGTCGTCCCGTATAACCCAAAGTTGTTAATTATGTTTAACTATCATATTAATGTTGAGGCTTTCTCGAGTATTACATCTATGAAATATCTATTCAAATATATTTACAAAGGTCGTGATAAACAAGTTATGCATATAGATCCAGACGAAGGACAAGGTGTTATTAATGAGATTCAAAGGTTTCAAGATGCGCGCTATGTCTCACCTCCAGAGGCAATGTGGTGGATTTTTAGCTTTGCACTTTCTCAAATTCATCCTTCTGTGATGGCTTTGCAACTCCATTTCCCTAATAAGCAGATGCTTAGGTTCAGAGTTGATGATATAATGACAGATATTGTTGCTAAATAGAGAGAGGGGTAAACGAACAATGTTGACTGCATTTTTCGACAGAAACAATGAGGACGAGAGTGCGAGATAATATTTGTACAAAGACTTCCATAAACACTACACATGGAATGCGAGCCCACGTCGTTGGAATCCAAGAAAACAAAGATCAATGATAGGGCGCTTGGTTTATGCTAATCCTACTGAAAGAGAACGATAGTACCTACACCTACTTTTATCTCATATTAGTGGGCTACATATTTTGAGGATCTATACATGGTCAATGGCATATTACACCCCACTTTTCGAAAAGCATCACTTGAGAGAGGCTTTATAGATACAGATGATAACTTATCACAATGCTTGCGGAGGCTTTCTTGTTTCAGTTTCCCAATGCTCTTAGGAGGCTATTTGCTACAATACTAACTTATTGTGAGCCAGGAGATGTTCGCAAGTTGTGGGATGACCATTATGATTAACTTTCAGAAGATTATAGATGACGATGCGAAAGTGTTTACCGAGTTCGGAATATGGTCTTAACTGACATCACAACCTTTTATAATCGATGGGTAAAAATCTTGATGATTTCGATCTCCTAACGATAAATGCAGATGCCAACTTAAAATTTGGAAGTTTTCATGAGGTACAAGAGGAATACTCCGTAGTTGTGGAAGACGAACACTTACGTGCCTGAGACTCCCTTAATTTCGACCAAAGACACACCTACGATGAGAACATGAAGCACGTAGACAATGTTTGTTCGGGCCTATTCTTCATAGATGGTCCGGGGGAACTGGAAAAACATTTTTGTACAAAACATTGCTAGCCTACATTCGTTCTCATGGTCTCATTGCACTCGCCACCGCTACTTCAGGTGTTGCAGCTAATAATATGCCTGGGGGGAGAATAACTCACTCCTAATTTAAGATTTCTCTCAATCTTGATAACAACTCAATGGGCAACATAAAAAAACAAAGTAAGACTGCTCAATTGCTATGGGATGAAAAATAATAATTTGGGATGAAGCGTCGATGGTTAAGAGGCAGACAGTAGAGGCGCTTGATCCAAAAATGCAAAATATCACAGTGGTGAAACTTCCATTCGGTAGACAAATAATGGTTATGGATGGTGATTTTAGACAGGTCTTACCAATTGTGAGGAACCCGAGCACAGATTGTATATTCAAGCCTACGAATGTCACAACTTTGGTCTTCAAAGAAAAAGATCCAGTTAACTCTTAATATGAGAGCACGAACTGATCCATGGTTTTCAGATTTTCTATTACGAGTAGGTGATGGAGATGAGGAAGCAATAGAAGAAAGCTTTATACGCATACCAGATGACATGGCCATTCCCTATACTGATAAAGCTAAATCGAAGAATGATTTGATTGACGCAATATTTCCATCTCTGCAAATCAATGGAGCCGATTCATATTATATCATTTCGAGGGTGATATTATCAACAAAAAATGAGAATGTCGATGATATTAATGATCAGTTCATTGATAGGTTCTGCAGAGATGAACAGGTTTACTACAATTTTGATGAGGCAAAAGATGACAGGAATAACTTTTATACAACATAGTTCTTAAACTCGCTAACTGTTAGAGGTTTGCCCCCTCATTACCTTCAACTCAAAATTGGATGCCCCATAATACTATTTTGAGAAATATTGATCCTTTTAATGGCTTATGTAACAGCACCAGGGTTTCAACAGAATATAATTGACACGGAAATATCTGTTGGTCAACATATTGGAAAGAGGGTATTTTTGCCGAGAATTCCTCTATGTACATCAGAAGATAACATGTTCCCTTTCAAATTGAAGAGAAAACAATTCCTAGTTTAATGGCTTTTCTATGACAATCAATAAAGCTCAAGGACAGACCATTCCAATCATAGGTGTATATCTACCAGAATCAATATTCTCTCACGGCCAACTTATGTGGCGTTGTCAAGAGGGACATTATGCGAAAATACAAAGGTATTAGTAAAGCCTGCCAAAAAAATTCAATTGTGTCAGAGTCAACACATCAAACGTGGTGTATCAAGAAGTCTTACGTGATTAACAAAGTACAAACCACTACTTATTATTTACACAATTTTTACAACTACGTGTGTTGTGTATCTATTATAATCATAAGACTTTTCTTATATGGCATGTCTACATATGGATGCTTCAAGTGTTACCTTATCGTATTATGTTGGTATTGATTTATATTATTAAAGACGATTATATTTCTATTTTGTTTAAACATGAATTTTGGGTTTTTTGGTTGATTATGAGTTGCAAAAAGTGAAACCATTATTAAATAATCTAAGAACAACAAAAATTTTCCAACTCTTTGCTCAATCAACCATTATCAAATTTAAAGTTTATATTGATTATAAACTTCATACTCTCGATTTACAAAAAAGTTTGGCATCCCGCCGCATTGCGCGGGTAGCCAACTAGTATATATATTATATATGGGGTCAGGTTATGAGGAAAACGCTAAATAAATGAAAAATCAGAAAATCATGAAAAAATGGATGAAAAAAATATCAATATGGATGTCAAATTGACGAGAAAAATATGATCGTTTTTTTTTGTGTAATTCATTTCGTTCTATTTTTTTTTTGCCTTTTTTCGAATAAAAAATGGCGGGGGATGAGATTTTTCAATTTAAAAAATAATGTTATAACCGTCCAATTAATCACATTCAGTCGATCATCTAATCTAACTATTGATAAGTTATTTTTTAGTTTTTCATTTATTTGAGGTTTCTCCTGAACCTCACTCTATATAAGTATATAAATGTATATACACACTAGTCGTATCTTAATGCGATAAAATAGAATGTAAAACTTCATTGTAAAACGTGAATTGAAAATTAAATTCAAAATTTTTATTCGAATAAATTAGAAATTAGAAGTGCTTAAATATTTCTTGCTAATTTAAATATCTAGTAAAAAAAACTTGAAAATATATCGATACGAGTGTCTAAATGAAACTTAATTTTTTTCATTTTCGGTATAATTTGTTGAATTAAAAATTTTATCTATACTACCTTATAAAGCAAATTTCATAAAAGTCTTAAAAACAACCTTTGAAAGCATAGAGTACAACACTTTCAAGCATTAAAGACTTAAAAGTCTTAAACACAACTTAGACAGCACATTGTACAACCTTTGAAAGCATAAAGTCTTAAAATGTCTTAATTACAACTAAAACAACACTATGTACAACTTATTAATGCAAAGTCTTGTAACCTTCACCTACACCACACTTTCCCTGGACCCAATGTGTCCTTCCATGCTCCCAAAGCGCCTTTTCAAATTTCAAATATCACCACCTCAAATTTCAAACATCATCACCGCTCAAAAACACACCCCCCCCCCCAAAAAAATGTCCATTTACACTAATCCATCTTCAATTATTTCTTCAAAGATTTCGCTTTCTTTTTTATTAACAGGTACGATTTGAGTTTCTTTGCTTAGGTAAGATTTGAGTATTAGTTGTTTTCTTCTCGATTTGCTGCTATCATCGATTCCTTTTTGCTACTGTTGTCTTTCTTCTCAATTTGTTGTTATTGTCGATTTTTTGTTACTGATTTGCTACTGTTGGAATTTGATTGTCAGAGGGTTTATTGTGAGGGATCTTATAGATGCAAACACAGGGAACAACGGAAAAAACAAGGGGTTATTAGGAGTTTTTAACATGATCGATCAAGTGGTTGCTGGAGTTTCTTACGGCTGGAAAACAAAGGATGAAAATTTCTTCTTTGATTTGGGTTATATTGATTTTGGTTCGATTTATCTCCCTTTAGCTTTGTATTCTAAATCGGACTGATTTGGTTTTTGTTTGATTTGGGTTCGATTTTGCTATGTAAGGAATCTTACAGTTAAAGTGATTTAACAAGTGATTTTGGGTTCTTCGATTTATTTTGCATTCTAAATCAAACTTATTTGTTTTGGGTTCGATTTTGCTTGGTTTAGTTAGATAATCAGTGGTTTATCTAGATACTCAATGTTATATCAAAGTTTAATCAAGTTGTAATATCTAGTCCCTTGTTATCTTTTATTATGTATTTTGTTATGTTTGACTTGTGTAGGTGTCAAGTTATTTGACCCTATATATAGTCCCTTGTTTTTTCTTTTTAGGTTAACCTTGTAGAAGCTTTTTCCTTGTCATTAGAATTCAATCATTGTAGCCGTCAGCCTTCTTGTGAGATATATGACATCAGTATTTTCCCAATCAATATATTTCTTTCCTTTGATTCATATTTGATATTACTCTGATTATTAGTGTGTGTGTGTGTGTGTGTGTGTGCTTGAATCCGAAACAACAATTGGTATCAGAGCCACCTCAGAAACTCATATTTAATCATTTTGTGCAGAAATCAGATTTGTTTCTCCATTTTCGGAAACTTCACTGTTTCATTGGTGATTTTGTGATTTAGTGGTCATTTTGATATGTTTATAGATTCATTAGATGCGTTTGATGAATATGAACATGTTTCATATTGATTAGAAACAGATTTAATCAAGTTTGATTAGTCTATTTGATCAATCTTTGAGTTTTTGGAAATACTCATCTGCGACCTGTCGTGAATCACAGAGTCATATCTGTTGAAGTTTTTGGAAATCAAGTGATTAGGGTTTGCTCACGATCAATATTTGAGCATATTGTCAAATTTTGGTATTGATTGAACAAGTTTTGTCATGAATCTGATAAAAAAGAAACTGAAGAATAGGCTTGAAGTGTAAAAGTTTCGCAAGTTGTAGTGAAGAACTCGCAAGACTCTTAGAACTCGCAGGATCAAGGATTCTCAAAGTTGAAGTTGAAAATATCCTAAGTACAGGATTCGCAGAAGTGTTCCCTGCGAAAGTTGAAGGACTCGCAGACTGCTTGCTAACGAATTCTCAAGAATTCGCAGAGTATAGCTTACGAAAGTTACAGGATTCGCAGACCTTTACCATGCGAATTTCACAATTTTCTCAAACTTCTTGCTTGCAAATTTTGGT
The DNA here is from genome assembly GCA_954870635.1 of Arctium minus. Taxonomy (NCBI): domain Eukaryota; kingdom Viridiplantae; phylum Streptophyta; class Magnoliopsida; order Asterales; family Asteraceae; genus Arctium; species Arctium minus. The sequence goes on along the minus strand of OX941080.1, from coordinate 33,662,963 downwards.
TCAAATCCTGTGATCTGCGAAAGTTATATCCTTTTAAGTATCCTTTGCTCATTGCTTGCGAATTCTTGCCTTATTATTCATATTTTTGCATACTTGTTGATCTTCTGTACTTAAATATCTGATTTTCTGACCAAAGATCACTTCAAGCACATATTTCAGACACACAGGAAAAATGCCTTACACAGATGACATGGGAATTATTGTGCTCACTCCGAGAGACTGTGCAATATCCTACATGCCAGAGATACCCAAAATAGAAGTTGAACTTGAAACTCTCAGATGTCAAAACAAGAAATTGAGAGATGACATGGATGCTTTAAATGTCAAATTGACAAAAGCTGAAGTTCAAGTGAAGCTATATCAAGACAAAGGTCATGACTGGCTCAAGAGAGTGGATGAAAGAAAGAACAAGGAAATAGCTGAACTGGAAAAGACTTTTAACCAAAGACTGTGTAATATTTCCAATAAGTCTGAGTCTGAGAAAAAACAACTAGAAATTAAAGTCTCAAATCATTTAAAATAAGTTTCTGACTTTGAACAACTCATCATATCTGAAAGGAAGTCCTTTGATGATAAGAGAAAAGGTTTTAAAAGCAAAAATGTAAATTTGTTCAAAGAAATTTCAGACAAAAATCAGACTTTAGAAAAATATTTTGAGGAAGAGAGAAAGATTTTTGAAAAAGAAATTTCTAAGCTAACAAGTAAATTGGCAAACTTATCTACTGAGATCATGAAAGAGAAAAGGAGTAAATTTGGAATTCAAAGCAAGTTTGATAAACTTTGCAATGAGAAATCCAAGTTGTGTGATAAACTTCAACAACTTGAGATTGATAATACTGACTTGTCTAACAAGTTAACCACTGATGCATCTATTTCATCTTCATATGATGATGATTCTGCTGAGTCAGTGTGTTCTTTTCAGTCAGTATCAGGCATGTTCCAGAAAATGGTCTTTAGAAAACAAGTTGTGAAATCTAAAGTTTCTGAACAAGAGCTGATTAAATCTCCAAAGTCCTTTTATGTGAAATCAGTTGATAAGAGTGCTAATCATTTTCAAAAATCTCCAACTCAGTCTCCAAGGAAAGATCAAATGGTCTGGGTTGTAAAGGGTTCTCCAGAAGCAACAAAGCTTCACAAAGCTAACAAGAAGAAGAACAGAGCTACTAGAGGTAAATCTTTTGCACCTGACTTTATCAAATCAGCAAATCATTTGATCAGGATGGCAAAAAGAAAATTATGTTGTTCTTACTGTTACTCTAATAAATTCACTCACAAAGCACAAGCTTATCATAGATCTTATCATCATAGTGGTTATCATAGGTATGAGAATCACTCAAAGGAATTCTCAAAAAGTGACCAAACTGGACCCAAGTTCATCTGGGTACCAAAACCTAAACCTGTGTTGCAGGCAGAAAAAAGAAAAGAGAAGATAGATGATGTCCCAGTCAAGAAAGACTGAAGGGACAATGACTTCTGATTACTACAAATCAGGACTCTTGCCTCAATGTCAAAACAATGACTTCTAAGTACAACAACTTAGAACTCATACACAACTGTCAAAAGTTGGTGATCATCTAGAAACAGGGAGTTTCTCTTACTCTCAATCTCTATCTCACATTGTTTGATATGAAGGCAGCATGACTATAGAAGCTTGACAAAGATCCACATTAAGTTAAGGGGGAGCTGCAAGAAGTAATCACAAACAACTATGAATATAAGCAAGATCAACCAGATATCAGATCAAGGGGGAGTATTTGATGAACTCAAGGGAGTACTACACTGCTACATATAGGGGGAGTAAAGATGTGTTGTAAGTGGTGTGTGTGTGTAAAACATTTTTCAAAATTAAAATTGGCAAAAAATATCATTTGTTGAAAGTTTCTTTAATTAGAAAGTTTCTATTTTTGGCATGTTTTTGAAAGGTTTCCCAAAATAGTAAACTTCCCAATTTGGAATGTTTTTGAAAGTATGGAAATTGTGCTAAGTCCAGAATTCGCAACCTACTAGTCTAAGGAAGCTTAAGGTTTCACAAAGTAAACACTTGCGAAACTTGTAGAATTCGTAGACTGAAGGTTTACGAATGTTGGATATTCGCAGATGTCTTATCTACGAATCCTCAAGGATTCGCAACCTTCTTGCTTACGAAAGCTTGAGAATTCGCAGATAACTAACTTACGAAAGTTTTCTTTGTAGCACAAGATTCGTGAATTTGTTCCTTGCGAATCCTCACACACATGCTTACGAATCCTTTAGCATGCTACACCATTCCTCTTCATCCTGCGAAAGTTGAGGATCAATCCTCATTTGCCACGTGTCCAAAGTCTTTCTGAGTATAAATATAACACTTAGTGTTTTTCATACTCATTTCTCAGTTTGCACTCTGTGAAAGGCTTAAATCCCAAAACCCTTGTTCACAAGTTCTCATATTCAAACCCTCTGATTTCATCTCTTTTTCTCGAAAGGTTGATTACTTGTTAAAATCATCTTGTTTTATGTTGTTATTGTGTTTATTGATTGCAGGGTACCCCGACTTGGATTAGTTTTAGGATATGATTTGAACTTATTTTGTTTTTGGATTCTTGGACTTTCGAACGAACTCATGAAGATTTCTTGAAATCTTAGAACTAAATGCTTAAAACTTGATGTTAATGTGGTATCAAGACCCTCGTAATACTGTTCTTAAACCCATTTAATGACTTAATCAACCTAAAATTTAACTTTTGATCTCAAGAAGTTGTTTTTGTCGATTGATATCCTTCAAAACCTATCGACTGTTCTTGGTCATTTTTCAAAAATGGGCGTTCAATCTGAGATTAAAAACCAAATTAAAGGTTATAATCACGTTCAAAACACTAAATCGATTCCTTTTATACAAATTTATTGGCCTAAACATCGATTTTGGTGATTTTTTGAAATCTGGGTATATAACAGTGTTCTTGGTGTTCTTGAGAATATTAAAAAAAAACTCAAGTAAAGTGTTAGGTTTCTTAAACTTTTGAATAATTTATGTGTTCTACGAATCCTAGAGTTATCTTGTTGTTCACGGATCCTTCGTTTTCATCTTAGAAAAACCCGAAGGACAGGATTCGCTAGCCTCAGTTCTGCGAATCCTGAATGTTCTCAAAATGTCATATTCTTCTAAGTGAAGAATTCGCAGATTAATATCCTGCGAATTCTGAGTCATGTCTCAATTCTCTCAAGTGTGGGATTCGCATAATAGTTTCTTGCGAATCCTGAACACTTTCTTTTCATTCTCTCATTGCTAAGTCTAGGGATTCGCAACCTAGTGTCCTGTGAATCCTATACTTGGTGTTTTTCTGAAAAATGCTTTTCACTGTCAAAGTTTTCAAGAATTATTTCTGACATCTTGGACCTTGTCCAAACCTCTCTGTCTTATCTTTCAGGTCTAATGGCATCAAGCAACTCACCAAATGTTCAGATGAATGAAAACTCTATCCAAGAGGCTGAGTAGGAGCACTCAATTCCTTCAATCAGAACAGCTGATCTTCCACCTCCAAATGTCAACTCTGACATGTTTCTCATACTGCCATCTGAAATGATGCCTCAGACTCCCAACAACCACAAGTTTTAGTTTAAAATGAACATTGATCCTTTGGTGAACCTCATTCTCCAGAATCACCCACTCAGCAAAGCACTGTCTGATAGTGCTGATGTGCCTGAGATTTATGTCCAACAAGTCTGGAAGACAATGCATCTATCTCACATCAATGTTGGGCAAATCAAATGTCCAATTCTCAAAGTCAAAGCTGACTTCTTCTCAGCTAACATAGATCTTGAACTGTTCAGAAGATCACTCTAACTGCCTAAAGCTGACTTAAGGGAAGGCAGAACTAGATTTGATGATCTACCCACCGAAGAAACTACTCTTCCTAGAATCAAAGACATGGGATATGTTGGTGATCTCACCAAAGTTAGCCAGTTCAAGAAGAACAACCTGCCACCTTTTTACTATGCATTATTTTCAGTCATCAACAGATGCTTAACAGCTAAAACTTATGGAACTGACAATGCAAGCAGCAACATCCTGAAGCTATTCTACTCTGTTGTGCATAACCTGCATATAGATTATGTAATAGTCTTCTGGACTGAGCTGCTCGAAAAGATATCTGCTAAGAGAAATATTATCAAATTCCTCAACTACCTACCCTATCAGAGGTTCATGACACTCTTAGTCAGAAGTGTATTAAGGGGGAACAGGAAAATCCCAAGACGAAGTTCTCATGACGTGGCTGTAGTGAATGAGATGAAGTTCCTAGTCAGACAGAAGAAACAGTTTGACTATTCCATGCCTATCCCAGAAGCTCTACTCAATTATGTTGATCTAGAGGCTGAGTGTCTTGTAGAATATAGAGAATCTATGGCTAGCCAGAACCGACTGTACCTACCCAAGGTCCATCCCCTAGGAGAGAGGAGTCTGTAAGGGTGCCTGTGACTCAGGGAGTCCGTGTACGGGGAGTGAAGAGGAAAAATTCTGAGAGGGGAACCGGTGGGGGTCGGAGACTACGACTGGAGACTTCAGGGTCACGGGTTCTTACTCCACCTCATGTGACTCCTATGGTCAGTGAAGGTCTAGGCTCTAAAGATGCCTTGGATCAACTAGAACAACACTCTATAGAGGAGCAAGAGAGAGAAGAACAAACTGCTGAAGAAGTGCATTCTATTGCAAGTTCGCCTGACAGAATCACATAAAACATTGATCTAGGAAGTGATAGCTCAGATTCTGAAAAGACAAACACTGAGAGCATAGAAGACGATGATGGAAATGATGCAGATGATGATAATGATGATGACTTCTATGGTATGGATTTGGATACCAGTGATCCAGAACTTACTGCTGCAACTATTGTTGCAGTTACTGATAGTGCCAATAGAGAAATAAGGAGATTAGAGGGAGAATTGGTTGAAGATGTCAGTGAGGTTGTGAGAGAAAGGGAAAGAAAAGAACAAGAAGAGAGAGAGAGAGAGAGAGAGCGACCTACAACTCACTATGCCAGACGATCAACCAAATCTTACACTTCAGTGCATTTGTTGCCTGACAATGTAGACATGAGCCAATCACTCATGCAGGTGTACACCCAAGCCACCCACTCTGATTCCTCTCAACAGGAATTAGTTTTATTTTTACACGGGGATTCAGTACAAAATCTATCAATGTCTCATTCGGAGACATCTAATATTGAAACTAAAGATCAGTTGCCCCAGGTCTCAATTCCTTTCAGTGCACAAGTCCTAGAGCCTATTGTTAGTCAACCCATTTTTGTTGATAGGACACTTTTTGCAGGTCTTGATCTCAGTCGTCTTCGTGACCTGAGCGAAACAACCAAAGTAGATCCGCAATCCGGACTACGAGGACCGGATGGAAGTCCTGTCACTGCTAACACTATGCCAGCTCTGAGCACAGGCCACACGGTTGAATCTTCGACTGTTGTGCGAACGAAAAGTCTAAGTGACCCCGGAGTTAGTTCACCCGACTTTGTGTCACGGGAATATCTCGACGGCGCCCTAAAGGCTGTTGAAAATAGGTGGTCGGAAAAATATGATCGTATTGAAAAAGAACTGGGAGATATCAAAAGAATGTTAAAGGGGAAGAAAGTTGTTGAACCTGAGCCTGAAAGGAGAGCCCAGTACCACCAACTCCACCACCAATCACTCCAACTCATACTGATATGTCCATATACGACCTCAAATCATTACTTCTAGCAAAGCTTCTATCTCAAGCTCCTGACAACCAACAGGATGTAGATCTCTTCACTCTTCTGCATTCTCATCACCACCAACAACAACAACAACCATCAGAGGTAGATGTACTGAAGGCTTATAATATGCTAAATCAAGCTTTCTAGTTGTCTTGCCAGACTCAAGCAGCTGCTCCATTCACAAGGCATGACCATGATCCTGATCATGAGGGGGAGACGAGGGAAGAACAGTCTGCTGCTGGAAGAGAGCTAGTTGTGGTTGAAAGTGTTGTACCAATAAGTATTGTACCTGGAAGACAAAGTTCTAGCAATTAAGGTACAAGTACTAGTCAAGAACAAGGAGAATCACGAAGCTTAATTGTCTTTACAGCTGATGATGAGTCAAGGGTTGAAAAGCCTAAGACTGCTACTTGTGAAGAGGTTATGAAAGCAATGGGAATCTCAGCTTACAATATTATTGATGTTGATGAACTTGACACTAACGAACAAGATGAAGCCAAATATGAGATGTTTTAGAGGATGAAAGAGGAAGGAGAAAGAGAAATGGATTTTGGTCTTCAAAGTCCAGCACAACCAGAGAATTCTGTAAATGTTGAAGATTTTGTCAAACATGCATCAGAAGCAGAAGTTCCCGGTAGTGTTCTGAATGAAAGTATATTTGAAGATATTTTTGGGGATGACTTTGGAAGAGACGATCAGGAAGAGGATATAGATGATGAACCAGTACAGGTTGCTGAACAAGTACAGGTGAATGTAGTAGCTCAAGAAGATGAGCCTTACATTCCGACTGTTATTCCAATAGTTTCACCAGATAGAAACTGTGTTTTTCCATCTGCCAGTGAAGCATCAATACCTTCTGCTCAAAACATTGCTTTTCCCTTACACAATTCTATAGAAAAAGTTTTAAGGACAAATGTCTCAGATCTTACTGCTCCGATTGTGATTGATATGGAAAAATTAAGAAAATCTCTACGCAAAGAAAGGAGAATGATGGATAAAGAAGAAGAAAAAGGGAAGCTAAAGAAAAAGAAGAGAAGGAGAAAGTTGAAAGAGAAAGAACTGAAGTTGAAGCCCTACCCTACATCAGAAACCCAGATAGTCCAAGAATTCTGAGCGGAGCTGAACGACCCAAGCCTGTATTTGTTACTCCCATGGAAGCAGAATCTCTTGCGAAGAAACAATAGGATACAGAAGAAGGCCCCTCTACTCCAGTCAGAGTTGGATCTACTCCTTTCATAGGGTATGACGAACAGGGCATATCTCTCGAGCTTATCCGACTAATTCGAAAGTCTCTCAGGGTTCCATTTCTTGAGGAATCCATCAGATTTTTTTGTGAAAGAACAGGTAGTGATTGACCCTTGCAAGTTAAATGGCATAATTGACCGACCTCTTGACTATCAGAGAAACTATCTGAAGTTTGTCGAGAACTTTTCAAGAACAAAGGGTTATGCTAACAGACCTGGAATCCTTCAGATCAAAGAAGTTAGAATGAACAACTACTTTGCTATCTGGTATCCAGAGTTTGACGTTCAAAGAAGAGATCTTAATGAATCAACCTTTAGCGAAGCTGATTTTGAAAATTTGAACATAGCTAACCTGGAGTTCATCTATCACGAATTCAGAAGTAGAGAAGTAAGACCCAGAGTTGTGGTCTTTGCGCTTAAAGTTGTAAAAGGTTTATGAGGTTTCAGGTCAACAATGCCTACATTCTTGATTTCCAGTTGGGAGCGGAGACGAATCAAAACAACATAAACCTGACTGCCCCCAACTTTAGTCACTATCCGATGAGAGACTTGGACTTCTTCAAACCCGTTGTAAGTCCAGAGCTCGGAGTTATATATGTTAATATTGAAACTCACAAGAAGCAATTCATGCGAGCAAGTGAAGTTTCCAAGTTCTCTGATGGAACCTTGAAGATGGTACTGAAAGAGCTTGAAGATCGGCACAAACATTCTGAGATGAAAGACTTGAAATGGGTGATCACATGCCTAAATCTGATAGAATTGCAATGGAGAAGATGATTCAAGCTATCAAAGAAAGGATTGAGTTCAGAGAATGCATCTGAAGGTTTGAAAGCTTCTTAGCGATGAGAAAAACCAATTTCAGCAGGTGGAACCGTTGATGATTACAACGTTGATTAAAAGGGGGAGATTGTTAGATCAAAGTTTAATCAAGTTGTAATATCTAGTCCCTTGTTATCTTTTATTATGTATTTTGTTATGTTTGACTTGTGTAGGTGTCAAGTTATTTGACCCTATATATAGTCCCTTGTTTTTCCTTTTTAGGTTAACCTTGTAGAAGCTTTTTCCTTGTCATTAGAATTCAATCATTGTAGCCGTCGGCCTTCTTGTGAGATATATGACATCAGTATTTTCCCAATCAATATCTTTCTTTCCTTTGATTCATATTTGATATTACTCTGATTATTAGTGTGTGTGTACTTGAATCTGGAACAACACTCAAACTGCACACTTAGATAATCAATGGTTTATAAAGTTAATTAAACTTCAAGTGGTTTATCTAGAAATCTATAGATAATGCTAATTATAATTTTGTTAAACCCAATTTTTGTGTTGGTGTTTGTCCTTTATTTCTGCACAACAGGTAAAGTTTATAGAAACTTAATCATAGACATCCATATTGGTTGTGCTACTGCCACATAGGGATGGTAATGGGGCGGGTTTCACAATCCCCCACCCCGACCTCGGTTTATGGTAAAAGGCCCCGGCCCCGGTCCCTGTCCCTGGCTGGTACGGGGATCCCAATCCCGTCCCCGGTCTATAATACGGTCATTCCCTGGTCAAACCTGGTCAATCCCCGGTCCTCTCCCCGTCCCCCGTCCCTGGTATAGACTCTCCCCTGACCCGGTAAAAAATTATTAAATAAACAATCAAGCAATAAAATATAACAACATATAAGCTCAACCAATAAAAATTAAATTGACATGGTTCTACAAAGAAATTAGAAATCATCATATGCATATATATAAATAAACTATTAAATTAATATTAGTATATAAATAACTATATGCAATTATATAAATAAACTATTTGGAAAAAATTAAATAACTATACACATGTATATAAATAATTTGTTGAATTAGTATTAATATATAAATAATTATATGCAAAAATTAGAAATCATCATATATATATGTAAATAAATCATGTGGGAAAAACTTAAATAATATATAAATAAATTATTTTAATTAATATTAATATATATCGGGTACGGGGCGGGGCGGGGCGGGGCGGGGCGGGGCAGGGCAGGGGTTGTGTTACCCGGCCCCGGCCCCGGTTTTTGTCATGCGGGGATCCCCGGCCCCGGTACCCGGTTTAGCGGGGAATCCCCGGCCCCGGTCGGGTGAACTGGGTTTCCCACCGGGTCAGGGTAAATTACCATCCCTACTGCCACATGCTTTACCTGTGTAAGGCACATCCATAGAAGTGGAACTTTCAAATATCAATTTGTGGAACTTTCAAATATTCACTACATTCTGTTTCTAAATGTGAACAACTAACTGTCATTGGCAAATATCAATCTGTAGATGAGTTGGTTACTTGATTTTATTCTTGGTACCGTATGTTTTATCTTAATACTGTATGTTTTATTTTATGTATTATGTTAGAATAGTTTGTCTTTTAGAATTGTCAATGGCAAATATCAGACTGATTTAGTTCTAGAAGAAAGGAGGCATCATCACCATGGATAGGACCTGGAACTCTAGAAGTTTGAAAAGCTTTCGTAAGTATACCAGTCTCTTCATCCAGACATTTAATTATCTTTATCTACACATTTAATTATCTTCAAAGACACTTGTGAGACTTAGGGGCCGTTTACTAAACGCTTACCCAGGTAAGCACATTACCAAGTCACATTACCTTATCGAGTTGCCAGATGAATATTGAGTTGCCAGATTACTTTATTTTGGTTTGATTTGTTATGTATTTGAATTACTTGTTTTTTGAATTTGGAGAAACGTGTTGAATAATGTTTTATTATAACCCTTTTTATGAACCACGTGTGATGTCCCTCGTAAAAGATCCCCTCAATCATGTATCTTTATATTTTTGATGAACTAAATGATATTCTGTTTTATCTTCACTATTTCTTGCCCTTCTAGACATAAAGTACAACAAAGAGGAAGCATGTATTGGACTACAAAATGTTGGTAATAGAACCCCTGTTTCTCAATTCTATTATTGTTTTGTATTACCATATTTACTTTTATTTTGAATTCTCTTGTCATCAGGTAAAGAGTTTCTAACTAGAACCGGTTTGAATGTATTCAACGAGCTTCAACTTTGATTGGTTCTACCAAAGAAGGGAAAAAGGGAAGAGTCCGTTATAATGGATGATGCAACTCCTCGAAAGTTCAAAGAGGGGAGTCAAAGGGACTGCTCACATGAAAGTTGATTGATACTCATATGCCGATTTTGGCTCCCAAGGTACTGCCCACATTCTGCCATGTATATCTTTGGGTTCCATCTCTCGCTTTTATCTTTAGATAGGAGGTTAGAACAATTTTCTAAGCATCATCGCTGATTTGCTTAATCATTATTACAACCTGCAAGTTTCTTTGCTTGATTTTCAAAAAATACAAAATTTTGAATCTTTATTATCAAATTTTCCAGACACATAGATGATATTCAACACAATGCTTTTTTAATATTTTATTTCTAATTTTGTTTTTTTGGTAGATGCAAACTCTGTACATCTTGACTTGAGACCCAAAAAACGAAAATGTTGAATAACCAAAAGAATAAGCCTCTTTAATTTCTTTGTTTAGTTTACTGCTTTGAGTTTTCATTTGCTTAAAAGAATTCAAGATTATCAGCTTTATGATGTATAAAACGCAATCTACTTTCCCATTTCCGAGTTTGTTTTTACATGCTATCGGTGTATGATCGAAAAGGTTCAATCTGCTTCATGGTCACTTTTGTTCTTAAATAATATATCATAAAAAATATAAATACGTTCATGTGAGCTTGGACTTTTTTACTGTATGAATGGTTGGATAAAGACACAAAAGCAGAACTTTGAATATTGTGTTGTGTCTATCGATATAGATATAGATACATACCTTTTTTTACTCATGTTGATTACTGATGAATCTTTAGGGGTATCGAATGTTTAAAGATGATGATCCAAGCTATCTTCAAGGATCTGTTGGGAAAAAAGGACAAGATTTTTTTTTGCAAAGTTTCGATTTTAAACGCCCAATTGTAATTTTGAGAAAACTTAAAGATGTAGCAAGTTGCATTCCCAATTCCACGACTTCGAGGGTTTTTTTAAGTCTTTTAGTTGATTTCAATAGACTTTTTTTGGTTTGTTGGTTGATTTTGAGGGACATTTTCAGTTTCTTGGTTGATGTCTTTTGTATTTTTTTCACTCAACGAGACAACGTATTAACTTAATTATGCAGGTTCTGGTAATTGAGAATTTATAGGCTTGGAGGTTGCTTGTGCTATCCTTTATGTGTTTTTTGTAATGATAATACTTGTAAAACTTGTGATGTTTTATAATGTAATATATTGATTTGTACCTAAACATGATGATTCCAATGATGTTTCTACTTCCTATTACGGAGGTATAAGGAACAATCTAGCCGAACTTGGCGGTACTCTCTGTTGTCATCCAATAAGGCGGTGTGGATTATCGATTGTATTGTTGATAATTTCCCCCTGAATTTTGGGTTCAATCATCATAGGTTTGGGTTTTCAACTCTTTCTCAATTTTCTCCTTATTTGATTGTTATGCTCTTCTTATATTCCGTTTGTTGCCCAAATTGTTACCGATTTGGAAGGTCACATTACTTCTTCCTCTACAACTTTCTCCATCTATGGCTTTAGCTTTCAGGTAAGACAGACTATTTAACTTCTGATTTTTGTTGTTGTTTTTTTTGTGGTTAAGGGTTGCAAGGATTCAACGGAGGTATTTCTGGTTTGATAATTCTTTGAAACCAAGATTTTCTGGTTTTGGCCACAGTTGCTGATTAAAATGAAATCAAAAGCCCATCTTATTTTGCTTTCAGGTTGTAACTCTGTTTCAAGTGCATATTTAAAAAATCAAAGTTTGCAGCTCAAAGGTTTCATTTTTTTTATACAAAAAAATCATTTTTGTTTATACCAGTGATCCTTAGTTGATATATTAAAAATTATAGTCATTTTTACTCTTTGGTACATATGCGGAATCAATACTTTGATATAAACATGCTATAACTGATAAACATGATTAGCAACTTTCCATTTGACTTTGTGGAGGATGAGAACGTGTCTTTGTACATTTTGGTTCATTAATGTTGGAAACTAACTTACACTTTTTCCCCACAACTTTGGTATAAAAAGAGAATCAAGATGAAATCAATAGAATCACTGCGAGGTCACAACTTTAGACGGTATTTTTTTATGTCTGGTCGTGATTAATGTTGATTTCTCTTTTCTGCAACTTCTATATTTATGATGTTCAAAGGCATAGAGAACTCTCAGCCTTATCATTAACTTGCACATTTGGTTTATGAACTTCCCCTTCCCCCTGCCTAGGTGGTCTTGCTAAAGCAAACATGGTTTTATTTTCATCTGGTTTTATGGATAACAGTTCTAAATTGATGCTACAACACAGGTTACGAGTATAGGGAAGAACTTCATGTAACTTTGTTGATGGAAGCCAAGAATTGGAAGGGTGTTTCAGTCTACCCAGTGAGGTTTGTCTCATGCTATGTAGCATGTGGTAAATGAGTAGGTACACAATTTAGATGAAGGTTCTAGGACTTGTTAAAGACCTTGGAGGGTAAGTTGTGTGGATAGACTTTAATGCTTTTATTTTTCCAGGTATAGTCTTAATGTATTGGAATTAACCTTTGTAGAGACATTTTTTCATCTTTGTTTTTGCTAATATTTATTTGGATTTTACATTAGTAATTGTATTATATTTGGTTTAAATATATTGGATTTTAAACAGTAATACATTTTTTTGATTATGTATCTAAGATGTATTAAAATGTAAAGGTTAATGGGTTGTTTATCCAAATGGTTGGCAGTAAGTCAACATTCTAACTTACTTTATCGGGTAAGATTGTTATCCCTCGAAACGATACCTTGTACAACAATCTACCTGATATGCATTTATGGGTATGAGTCGTCACCTAACTTACCATGTAAGACTCTAACCTTATCATTGTTCTTACTTGGTAAGATTAACGACCCTTGCCAAGTTCATCTGGTATAGTTAATGAATCCAGCAGGAATTTAGTAACGATTCGTAAGCATAAGTCATATCATCGTTAAAATCTTCTCTAACAAAACCACGAAAGATTCAAAATCGTTTACATTTATGGATCCCGCCGCATTGCGCGGCTAAACTACTAGTCATAATATAAAGAGTAAATTAAATTTTTGGTCATGTGGTTACTACTCACTATCATGTTTGATCCATAGTTTTTTTTTAAAGGCAAGATCTTTTATTACCAAAACAAAAACCAACCGAAACAATGTAACCATCAAGATCTGAACCGAATAAGAAAACACTAAACAAGGATCAAACCAAACAACAACACACCCCAAAACTAAGTAAAAAACAATAAAAAACACAACAGCCTCTATGACAGTTCGCATGAGGCGAACCAAACATCGAGCTGACGAAAACTTGACCTCCCTGCATACTCGAATCTATAGGTGACACGCCGCACCGACGCACCGGTAGGCTAGAACTCACTGAAATGCATCACCTCACCAATGTCGGGTCCGATAGCCAACTTCGTTTATCAACTTTCCTCCCTTTTCTTCGAAATGAAATCCACTCGAAACACTTACATTGAAATTCGAAAAATAGGTCATCCATCTTTCTTTTATCTCCTTTGTACACGATTTGGTTCCGATTTGCCCAAATAAGGTAGCCGAAACTCCCCACCATCTCCATTCATAGCAAAGGCCGAGAAGAATTATCTGTCGTATGAGAAGATAAATCCAAAAGATCCTTAAGCGAATTAAAATTATCTTTTCTGATTTTCCACCACCGAAGCACCGACCGCCACAAACTGTAAACTTCTTGACATTTTACCAAAGCATGATCAACGGTTTCCACTTCCAAATTACATCTTGGACAAAGAACCGACTCTACATCCAACCCCATGTTATCTAAAACCACTCTACACGGGAGTCTACCCATGTTAGCCTTCCGAAAAAAAATATAAATCTTCTTCGGGATCTCCCATGACCAAATAGTTTCTTCATATCGATCCCCTCCCTCCTCCACCCTCCTATCAATCAAAAACATTAATTCCTGCACCAAAAAGGACCCATCCTCACTCACCAACCACTTCACCTTATCATCTACCTCTCTTTTTGGACTCCATCCTTGAAGCACCTCTCTAAGAGAAACTAACTCCCCTACTTCCCTACCTCCTCCAACTCCATTTCCACTCCCAATTATCCCTAGACCACTCCCCCTTATCGGTTATCGTCCCATCTTTCTTTGAATCTAGATGGTAGAGCCTCTTGAATCTATCCTCTAACCTTTCACCCCCGACCCACATATCCGACCAAAATCTCGTCTCACTACCCCTCCCCAAAGCAATCCTAAAAGAGGCTTCAAAGTTAATACCCATCTCTCCCAACTATTTTCCCACTTTAATTATGTTGCACCAAACCGAACTACCCATCCTCCACCCCTACTACCATTTTTGGCCAAACCCCCCTCCCTCCCATAGATGCTTTTAATGATATTAACCCATAAAGCGTCCTTCTCCGATTTGAACCTCCACCACCATTTACCCAAAAGACCCCAATTAGAGGTTTGGAGATTTCCCACGTTAAGACCCCCTCCCATAAAACCTCTCAAAAGAAATGATTTCTCACATTTTCTAACTCACGCAATCACACCTCTCGGGGCACGAAAGAGCGAGAAGAAGTACAAGGGAAGGATACCTAGAATCGACTTGACCAAATTAAGTCTACCACCAATCGAGATCAATTTTGTTTTCCACGAACCAAGCATGTTTTTTACCTTTGCAATTACTTCTTTCCAACTATCAATCTTGCTCATAGATCTTCCCACTGGTAGCCCAAGATATGTGAAGGGCACCTTACTACAACCGCATCCCAAACCCCTTGCCCATAGTTGCACCTCCTCTAACTCCACGCCCAATCCTTAAAGTTTACTCTTAGCTATGTTGATTTTTAGCCCCGACGCCACTTCGAAACACTTAAGAATTTTCATGAGATTTTTTAAATTTGAGATGCTCCATTTACCAAAAAATATTGCATCATCGGCATATTGAAGATGTGTTAATGATATATTTTCTTTACCAGTCTTTATGCCTTCAAAGATCCCTTTTTGTTTTGCTTCCGCCATTAGAACTTTCAAGCCTTCCGCCACCACTAGGAAGAGAAAAGGTACCAACGGATCTCCTTGTCTAAGACCTTTCTCCATAACAAATTCCTTAGTAGGTGACCCATTAACCAATACTGAGACCGACGATGATTCCAAACACGTTTTGACCCACTTACACCACTTGCTCCCAAAAGCCATTTCACTCAATAACTTTAACAAGAAGTGCCATTCAACACTATCATAGGCCTTTTCAAAGTCCACTTTGAACACTATCCCTTTTCTTTTCGTTTTTCGAATATAGTTCACCGCTTCATTCGCAATAAGTACTCCATCCAAGATTAATCTTCCTTTTATGAAAGCCACTTGAGTTTCCCATATCACTTTTTCCATCACATTCTTTATTCTTTCCGCTAACACTTTGGATAGGATTTTGTAGAAAACTCCAATTAGGCTTATAGGCCTATACTCGTTAAGACTCATCGGATTTGCATTTTTTGGATTTGATCCATAGTGTAAACTATTAAAAGTTTTTTTTTATTGTGGTTGTCATTTTGTTTCACTTTTGATATCTCTGGGTAACTCCAATTAAAAAAGATAATTAATTTAAGGGTATTTTGTTCTTTTTTACGCTTTTTTGTCTTTTGTCTTTTGTCTTTTGTCTTTTATTAGATTATATAATAGTATATATTAGATTATAGAGTGAATTACATTTTTCGCCCATGTGGTTTACCAAAAATATGGTTCTTGTTCCTCGATTTTACTAATTACATCCTAGCCGCTATGGTTTGCATTGTATCTTGGTTTGGGTCCCTAAAACTAACAGTCGTTAAAAGGGACCGTTAAGGCGCTAAGTAGGGTCATATGCCCCTCACACCTAAGAGTGTACAAGTAAAAGTACAATTCCTTTAAACACATTTATGTTATCTCTTTAAAAGGTATCAACTCTAACAAAAAGATATGCTTTTGGAAATAAATACAAAGTAGTTTGATTTAATACATATATATATATATGTACTTTTACAATTATTTTAACTTTATGTGCAACCTTTTGAACATGGTCGTTCCTTAGCATGTTAAATGTGTGATTATGAACAGGGCCTCCAAAAATTTGAGGCCTAATTTTACGTTGTTTAGTGTCTTTAATCAACGAATGTAAAACTATAGCGTATCTTAGTGCATCCCTAATTTCAATCAGAAGACAAAAATAATAAACCGCATCATCGCCTCTATAATTTGTATATATGTATCTCTGTTATCTCATCTTGTATTGTAATCAAAAGTTTTAGGTGTAACAGGGTCTCCAAAAAGATTCGAATTTCCCTGCTTTTGAAAATAAAAAAAATATGGATTTGTTAAAGGGAAAACCAAATGGAACAACAATATAATAGAAAGAGGGAATCTGTAATTCTTATTAATCAAAAGCCCTTTAAATAGGGATGAGTTACAAGTAGATAGTTATGAGATATTTCAGTTATAATCTAAATCTGATATACTTATCTATATCTCTATCTTTATCTCTATCGTCATATCCTTTAAACGATGGCACACTTATCCTACAACGCTCCCCCTTGTGCCGAGTCAAAGAAGTGATGGTGCACAATTGTTTTCTCGTTAAAACCTTACGTCAAAATAAAAACCCAGTGGGATAAAAAATAGGACGAAGGAAAGAGTACAACATACCAGTTTCTTTGCAATATATAGACTTTTCCTTCAGTCTAGTTTTCTCTTAGATTCATACATTAATTATGAGAGTTAGGAAAGCAAGATGGTATATAAAAAGTTGCCTCACTAAAATCTTACACCAAGGAACAAAACCTAATGGGATAAATAAAACCTTTGTTGAAAGAAAGAGCACAACATACCAATATCACATATATAGTAGACTCCCCCTTTTGTCTACTACTCCCCCTGATTCATGCATTAATCAAGGGAGTTTGGAAAACATTTGTATTTTAATCTTTCTACTTGTTTCCAAAATATGGTTTTAGGTAATAATTTGTTAAAATATGTCACATTCTTTTGACACCTTACTTGATTCACTTGAGTCTAAAGAAGAGTTTTTTATTGTTGATTGTATAGAAACTTAAGCAGAATATGCTTTGTGTTATCACCTTTGATGTATCTTTCTTTCATTTCTTCGATACATGATGCATTATTTCCATATATGCAATTAGGATACTGGTTGAACCCAAAATTATTAGCTCCTCTAATATATGTAATGATAGTCCTTAATCATATACATTATTTAATTATCATATGAAAAGTAATATTCTTGGATTAGTTCAAGGAGGTAGTTACAAAGGATTTCTTAGCTTCTTTCAAGCAATCGGCGTGTTCCTTGTAGTAGTTCTTTATCTAGTTTAGGAACAACCTTTGTATGGATCTGACAAATACCTTATATCAGCAAAGACATACCAAGACATTATTTGGTGTTTTTCTATAAGAGCTAGTACTTTTGCTGCTTACATTCTAAGTAAGTATTGAAATTCCATTATCAATCTCATTTTTCTTTCTATAGGGAAAGTAAAAGCCCATATCAATGGTTCCAAAATATTAACTTGATTTCATTCCGATGACGTTGCGTTGGCTCTGAGCTAAATCTAGCTAACAAGTTCACTGAGAAATACAATATACGGTCAAATATATTGTGCTAAGTACGATAATGAGCATATTGTACTTAGATAGGGAATTCTAGCTCCCCAATACTTTTTCGTCGCCATCCTTTAGACGAAATGGATCTTTTCTTATATCCAACACTTTGACCGATCATGGGAGTGCTAACCGAATACGCTTTGTCCATATTAAATTGCCTGATTATTTTCTAGACATATGCGATCGGTGAATTAATATTTCACAAACTCGGTGTCCTAGCTCAAATAGCTAGACAAAACCAAGTTTTCCCAATATTTTCCATCTCAAATTTAGATTTCAAGTAGCTTGTGGTTTCTCTTGTTTCATCAAGAGTACCTATTATGTTCATAACATCGACATATAAAGCTGCTTTGAAAATCTGGAACTTGTTTTCTTGTAATAAATACGCAAGGGCTCAATTCATCGTTCTTATATATCATTTCCCAGTCAAGTATTCACTTAGGCGGGTATACCACATCCAGATAAATTGCTTTAATCTATAAATTGAGTGTTTCAATTTTATTGCAAACGCATTTCGTGGTTTAGAGTTGATTTTGGTAATGTAATATCATCAAGCACTTTTATATATCTCTGAATCTAGATCCCCGTAGAGATATATGGTAACCACATTCATGAGTTGTACTTCCAGTCCTTCGGAAACTACTAGGCTAACAAATTATTTGGATTGTCATAACATCCATCATGAGAGAGTAAGTCTCCTCGTGGTCAATCCAGGGCGTTGTGAGAAACCTTGCGCCAAAGGAGAGCCTTACATATTAGGACTTCATTATTCTCGTTACGCTTTTTGACAAAGGCTCAGTTATGTCCTACGGGCTTTCCACTTGGTAGGTTAGAACTACGAACCAAACACCCGATTCTTTGTCAAAGAATATAATTCTTTCTGGATTGTTTCTTTACATTTAGGCCAATATGCTCTTTGTTGATATTATTCAACTGAGCCTGGTTCGATGTCGTTGTGCTCGATCATCTTATGAGCCATCGTATATGCGAATAAATCATCAATGATTATATATGATCTGTCCATCGACTCATATGTACTCTCATAGTTCATTTGAGATTAATATTCATCTCTAGAATCAATATTAACTTCGGAGCGTCCTCCAGTAATGATTCATGGACATAATTATAATTAGAGACAATCTCATGAAAGTTTGTGTATTGATGATAGATGGATGTGCCTCACTATTCTCTTCCTTTAGAATAGTATTTATCGAACCAAGTAGCTTCCACCACTTCCATTTGGTAACTACGACCTCAACCACACCTCCACTATGTGTGATTGCAACGCACTTTCCAATGGTGTTGTGCCCCTGTTGGGGACTTTTTAACCTTGGGAGTATATTTTCCGCTCAAATATGTGATTTTGTCACTTTTGGAATAACATTAAACATATCAGGTATCGAGTCTGATTCGTTTGACTTTAACATTATGTTGTGAAGTTTTTGGGGATCAAAATGAGACAGAGTGGGAATATTCAATGACACTTCCTGTCGTTCCCATGGAAAATCCTTTTTTCCTATCTCCCCCTAACGACGGGAAGACTGTCTCATGAAAGTGACAACCTACAAATCTAGCGGTAAATGGATCACTAGTCAAATATTCTAATTAGCGGCTAATTGTTGGGGATTCATATCTAACATATACCAAATCGTCTTTAAGGACCCATTTCGATGTGCTGTGGGGGCGCAATTGGCACATATACTACACAACCAAACATGCGTAAATGTAAAATATCAGACTTATATCCGGTTACAAACTGGTACACATGAGGCTGATTAGCTAGTAGTGGGTCTAAAAACGAAAAAAAATTGCATATAATAATTGCATAACCCCAGGTAGATGTGGGTAAATTGGTGTACATTACCAATACCCTAGATATCATCATATTCTTTTTATAACAACTTCTATTAGACCATTTTATATATACACGCGGTATAGGAAACTCTACATTGATCCCAATACATATGCAATAAGCATCAATCCTTATGATGTAAATTCTCCAGCATTCTAAGTCATGTAGACTTGATGAGATAATCAGGGTGGTGAGCCCTTTAACGTATAACTAGTGCTAGGAGTGCAACATTTCATGTGGACAATAATGTGACATGCGTTCATCGTGTCAAAACCAGAACCATAAAGTACTTTAATGGCCCGCATTATGGATGTTTATGTCCATAAATATCACCTTGTATTTGTTGTAACAATGGAATATTTTTGTATTATGTCCTTAGCTTTAGGATGGTCTCATTCTTGTCTTGGCTAAGGATCAGAGTATACAAAACTTTTAGGTATTCGAGAGGGCATATTATGAGGGTGTGTTGCTTCTTATGCTGTAGAAGCCAAAAATTGCAATTTGCCTCATTTTGCCTTTCACTCGAAAGAGAATGTGTCTATGTGTATTTTGAAATACATGGATCACTATATCATTACCATGGTGTCCCACATGGTCATGTCTAAACATATATGTGTCATTAACCTAAAGTTCTTTATTAGTGACAAAAAAAATGTTTCGATGACCCAATAATCTACTAGTTTGATACATTAGTTTCCATGATATATGTTTACTTTCATATTCATTAGAACTTATGTATATATGCTCATTTCCATTATAATTTCTATTTGATACGAATATCTTTACAAGGTTCCTATTAATCTTGTATCAACAAGAAAATAACAGTCTATTGTCTAAGTATTTTGGTTGCATAAATTATAAAATAAGTATTAGTCTATCTTTTATAGATTGTGTGAGAGGTCAAAAAAATCAATTCTCCTTGATACATTCCTACACGGAACGGAGAATATTGAAATTTTTGTATTTGTTATGATGTATTTCTTTACATATATAATAGTTACATCTTTGATTTTACTTGAGCAAAAAATTAATTTTGATACTTAAAATTAATTTCAAAGAAACATATTCTTAATCAATATTAAATATTAAATTAATATGTTATAGTTCATTTTCAACTTGTTCCCTTTTTGATAGAAACACTTTTTAGTGCATTTCTTATTTAATTGTCCATTATTACCTGAAGTAGTAGTTGTATCTCCACTCCAGATATTGAAAAATCATTCCTGATTCTTACAATGACCCTGACCCTTTCTAGGGTCTCGTCCACATGGTGCATAAATGTCACCTGTGTGAAATTGTTTTTAACTTCACAATCCTTTGGAGTTGTTTTCACTTCTAACATTTTCATTATTGATCTTGGGAATTTTCTTTGTCCCGACATATATGGTATTGTTATTCGAAAGAACCTTCTTATGTCTCTCAACCACTTGCAGTAGGTTGATGAGTTTTTCGAAAGGTTACATTCCAACTTATATTGGTTCATTAATATTTAGTGATGTATGAAAAGTGGAAATAATGGTATGGATCATGTCATCTTCTATGAGTTCCTTGCCACAAAGATTGAGACGCATTTTCGGATACATCATTTCTTTGTTGAAATCAGTTACCTTTTTGTAATCGAGTAAGCGTGGTTCATTACGCTGTACGATTAGTTCGGGAAGTACATGTTCATGAATACTCCTGATTCTCCCTTTCAGGGCATCCCACTGTCCTTTGGGGTTTTTAGTAAAGGAATTCTTATGAAAGTTAGGATTTATTTATCGTCTCAAAACATGATGATATTTGGTTGTACCTTTTCAAGAGGTTGTTTTAGGGTTAATAGGGAGTTAAAGGACTTTAGGTATATTTTTGTACCTTTTCGACAAAAGTAGTTTTTACATTGGATATTCATATTTATACTCAAGTTCTTTTGAGTTTACGATGTTGATTTCGGGATAAGTTGATTCAACCATTTACGTGTATAAGGGATAATATATGATTTTCTGTTTGATAAGAAAATATATTATTATTATTTTATGTATAAAATTTCATTATCATAACAATATTGGATTTTTGTATGCTTATATATTGTTGATAATACTTTATAAATATTGTAACATACACCCTCCTAAATATGTTTAACTAGTGATTCTAAATATGTATTATACGTTAAAACATGCTTTATGTGTTAATTATTTAAAAAGAGAATTTGCTAAAATGCAAAGTGTACTAATGAGTTATAAGTAGAAACCATAGTTGGATTGAGATGTAGGAGGTAAGATTGGTGCTAACACCTCACAAATAACATAATTAGATGATGTGAGGGTTCAAAATACAAAGTGCATTGCTTAAATGGAAATCGGGTAGGTCACTAGAGTGCCTAAATGGGAAAAATCTACCCAAAACTTGAACGGACGATCCAAATTGAGTGAAACACATTGGAACACCCTAGATCAATATATTAAGAAGTATTATAAGTGACGGAACTTAAAGAAAGTCAACCGTTTGGGAGTTATAGAAGTACGATGTTATAAGTGAAAAATATCAAAGTAAGATTGGAAAATAGACTTCTGGCTCGAATTAGAGGCTGAAATTTTATACTTAAGCTTCTTATAGATTATTTAAGGGATCTGTAAAGTTTCGTACGAAACGGAGTTGAAACGACCAAGATACGCATGAGGGACTAAATCTGCCAACAGTGGAAAAGTAGGTTGACTTGTTGACCAAAATAGTTCAAAAACGGGATTTTCACTTTGATAATTTTCACCTTCAGAACATTCACACACACTCAAGGTGAAATTCTCACATAGTATACTCATTCAAGCTCAAAATCAAGGAGATTCAACAAGATTTTGTGTGGAGTATGGTGAAATTGACTCGAGGAGATTGAACAAGATTCAACAAGATTCAATTATAAGTGATGGAACTTGAAATTGAGTCCACGACGGGAGGACGCATGTTATTCGTGTGGATTATTGGGGCACAAACAGAGAAATTGCCCTCGAGTCAAATGAGAAGAAAGTAAAACATCAGTTCAACGACCGACGACAATTGGGCCTTCCGTTCAAAAAGGAGGAGGTACCCAAAGCCCATGCTCGTGCCTTCCATATCACCGCAGAGGAAGCTCGTAATGAACAGGACGTTGTTATTGGTATTTTTCTTGTGAATTCCCTACCTACCCGTATTTTATTTGATTCTGGAGCAACTAACTCCTTCGTATCGCATTATTATACTCGATTTCTGGATTTTGTGCCTTATATGCTTGATAAACCATTCATTGTCGATACAGCTAACGGGGGTGTTCTAGTTGCCGATAAAGTATATCGAGATTGTGTGTTAATTCTTGACGACTATGAGTTCTCAATAGATCTGATCCCTATGGATATTCATGGCTTTGATATCGTTATTGGGATGGATTGGTTAGCCAGAAATCACGTTGACATCATATGCTCTTACCGAATGATTCGAATACCGAAGGACGACAGAGATTACCTATATATATATATATATGGTGAACAATGTGTAGGAGATGTAAAGGTAATCTCTATGCTCAAGGCCCGATGATATCTAACGAAAGGATATTCCTCTTTTCTGGCCTATGTTTTCGATTCATCCAAAGAGGCGAAGAAGACGGTGAAGGATGTTCCAATCGTATGTGAGTATCCGGATGTATTTCCCGATGACTTGCCAAGGTTGCCACCAGACAGGCAAGTAGAGTTTTGAATCGATTTAGTACCAGGTGTCGCTCCTATCTCTAAGGCCCCCTTGTCGTCTCGCACCAGCGGAAATGAAAGAAATGATGAGCCAGTTACAAGAGTTGTTGGACAAGGGATTCATTCGACCGAGCACTTCACCCTGGGGTGCTCCGGTATTGTTCGTAAAGAAGAAAGATGGTTCTTTCCGAATGTGTATAGATTACCGGGAACTGAATAAGGTAACCATCAAGAATAAATACCCTCTTCCACGAATTGATGATCTATTTGATCAACTACATGGTGCAAGTTATTTTTCCAAGATCGATTTGAGATCAGGATATCATCAGCTTAAGGTACGTGAAAAGGATGTGCCTAAGACAGCTTTCCGCATACGGTATGGACATTATGAATTCCTTGTCATGCCGTTTGGACTTACGAATACACCTGCAACATTCATGGATTTATTGAATCGAGTGTGTCGCCCGATGCTCGATAAGTCTGTTATTGTTTTTATTGATGATATCTTGGTATATTCTAAGACCGAGGTCGATCATGCCGTGCACCTTAGAGAAATGTTGGAGTTTCTGAGAAAGGAACGATTATATGCCAAGTTCTTGAAATGTGAATTCTGGCTCCGTCAAGTACATTTATTGGGGCATACGATATCTTGTGATGGTGTTTCCATGGATCCATCCAAGATTGAGGCAATACAAAAATGGGAACAACCTAAGAATGCCTCTGAAGTACGTAGTTTTCTCGGCTTGGCGGGTTACTATCGACGATTCATACGGGATTTCTTGAAAATCGTCGTACCCCTCACTTCTCTCACCCGCAAGGATGTGAAATTTTTTTGGACCGAGGCCCAGGAAAACGCATTCCAGACTTTGAAGGACTGTTTGACGCACACACCGGTACCTTCCTTACCTGAAGGTAGTGATGATTTCATAGTATACAGTGACGCGTCAAAGCTAGGATTGGGTTGTGTATTGATGCAACGGGGCAAGGTAATCGCATATGCCTCGCGACAGCTAAAAGAATATGAGAAAAATTATCCAACCCATGATCTTGAGCTAGCAGCGGATGTATTTGCTTTGAAACTCTGGCGTCATTATCTATATGGCACGAAATGCCAATTGTATACTGATCACAAGAGTTTGAAATATCTTTTTGACCAGCAAACTTTGAATATGCGTCAGCAACGGGCCATATAATTGATTAAAGATTACGACTGTGAGATACTCTACCATCCGGGTAAAGCCAACGTAGTGGCGGATGCGTTAAGTAGGAAGGCGTATATCGGATCTATGTGTTACGCTATCACTCATACGTCGGTGGAGTCTACCCTTATCAATGACTGACAGAGATGGCAGACTGAGGCTTTGAAGTCGAAACATGTCAAGTCTGAACACATGGTGGGTTATTTAGATTCTATAACTGACGATAACCGCGGACTTAAAGTCTTCAAGACCCGAATCTGGGTACCGAGACTCGGAGGCTTACGAGATATTATCTTGGCGGAGGCGCATAAGTTGAGATTATCCGTTCATCCGGGAAGTACGAAGATGTACCACGACTTACGTATCGATTATTGGTGGCCGGGAATGAAAGTTGATATATGTCGTTACGTTGAAAAGTGTGTCACATGTTTGCAAGTAAAGGTCGAAAAGCCATACGGAAGTTTACAACCACTCGATATACTTGTATAGAAATGGGAATAATTGACTATGGATTTGGTAATAAAACTACCAAAAACCCCTCGACAACACGATAGTATTTGGGTTATTGTGGACCGACTGACAAATAGCGCATATTTCCTTCCTGTTCGGGAATCATATACAATGGATCGATGGGCACAACTTTATATTAACGAGATTATTGCTCGACATGGCGTACCATTAAAGGTAATCTCAGATCGTGATTCACGTTTCACCTCTAAATTTTTATCCGGTCTACAGAGTGAATTGGGAACGCGAGATGCATTCAGTACCACGTATCATCCACAGACCGACGGACAATCAAAGTGTACGATCCAAACACTCGAAGATATGTTACGAGCTTGCGTACTTGAGTTTGGTGGAAGTTGGGATACTCACTTGCCCTTGGTTGAATTCTCATACAATAACAGCTATCACTCGACGATGGGAATGGCTCCTTTCGAGGCTTTGTACGGACGTAAGTGTCGTACGCCTCTTTGTTGGCGGGAAACAGGAAAGAAGACTCTAGTTGGTCCAAAATTAGTACAGATCACCCATGACAAGATTCAAGATATACGGGAAAGAATGAAAGCTGCTCAGGATCGACAGAAATCTTATCCAGATTGTCGTTGAAGACCGATCGAGTTCTCAGTCGGAGACCTCGTTATGCTAAAAGTCTCCCCATGGAAAGGTGTTTTACGATTTAGAAAACACGGTAAACTCAGTCCTCGTTTCATCGAACCGTTCAAGATATTCGAGAGTGTTGGAAAGCAAGCGTATCGGCTTGAGCTGCCAGAAGAACTCACAGGTATCCATGATGTTTTTCATGTTGGTTATCTAAGGAAATGTCTCGGTAAACACGAGGAGGTGGTGCCATTAACGAAAGTCAAAGTAGACGAGAAACTGAGATATGTTGAAGAACCCGAGGCTAAATTAAATGAACGAACGGTGAATCTGCGCAACAAGGTTGTGGAACTGGTGTTGGTTAAGTGGAAGCATCACCATGGGCAAAATTGGACTTGGGATAATAAAGCAGAAATGATGGCAAAGTACCCGACCCTGTTCGAGCAATGATGATTCTGAGGACGGAATCTTCAAAAGGAGGAGGTATTTGTAACATCCACCCTCCTAAATATGATTAACTAGTGATTCTAAATATGTATTATACGTTAAAACATGCTTTATGTGTTAATTATGTAAAAAGAGAATTTGCTAAAATGCTAAGTGTACTAGTGAGCTATAAGTAGAGAACATAGTTGGATTGAGATGTAGAAGGTAATATTGGTGCTAACACCTCACAAATAACATAATTGGATGATGTGAGAGTTCAAAATACAAAGTGCATTGCTTAAATGGAAATCGGGTAGGTCACTAGAGTGCCTAAATGGGAAAAATCTACCCAAAACTTGAACGGATGATCCAAATTGAGTGAAACAAGTTAGAACACCCTAGATCAATATATTAAGAAGTATTATATGTAACACCTTAGGCATATCCCATATCGGCCGTGGACAGGAGTGATGTTGGGTGTTATAAGTAATATCTTGGCCTTCCTAATAACAACGCGTTTTGGGGCCACAAGCACGTCAGGTTCTGGGAACTCTGAGGTTAAGCGTGCTTGGGTGGGAGTAGTCCCAGGATGGGTGACCCCCTGGGAAGTTTCTCACCAGGTCGCCAGAAACAAATCCGTGCGCTACACGTTGGTTAAATCCAGGGGCAAAGCGGACAATATTGTTGTCGAGGCAGGCGGGATGTTACAGATGGTATCAGAGCCACTCCTGTGTCGTTCGGGATATGGGGCATACCTCATCGAGGACGATGAGTCCCAAGGGGGGTGTTTGTAACACCTTAGGCATATCCCATATCAGCCGTGGACAGGAGTGATGCTGGGTGTTATAAGTAATATCTTGGCCTTCCTAATAACAACGCGTTTTGGGGCCACAAGCACGTCAGGTTCTGGGAACTCTGAGGTTAAGCATGCTTGGGTGGGAGTAGTCCCAGGATGGGTGACCCCCTGGGAAGTTTCTCACCAGGTCGCCAGAAACAAATCCGTGCGCTACACGTTGGTTAAATCCAGGGGCAAAGCGGACAATATTGTTGTCGAGGCAGGCGGGATGTTACATTATACGTGACGGAACTTAAAGAAAGTCAACCGTTTGGGAGTTATAGAAGTACGATGTTATAAGTGAAAAAAAATCAAAGTAAGATTGGAAAATAGACTTATGGGTCGAATTAGAGGCTGAAATTTTATACTTTAGCTTCTTATAGATTAATTAAGGGATCTGTAAAGTTTCGTGCAAAACGGAGTTGAAACGACCAAGATACGCATGAGGGACTAAATCTGCCAACAGTGGAAAAGTAGGTTGACTTGTTGACCAAAATAGTTCAAAAACGGGATTTTCACTTCTATTTGATAATTTTCACCTCTAGAACATTCACACACACTCAAGGTGCGATTCTCACATAGTATACTCATTCAAGCTCAAAATCAAGGAGATTCAACAAGATTTTGGTGAAATTGAAAGATTAAACAAAGGTATAAACACTATCTTGAACCCATTTCATGATTTTTGGTGTTTTGATGATGATTTGATGAATCTAGGGTTTCATGTGGTTAGGATTTTTGGTATCTTCATGTTAAAAAAATGGTTGTATAACATGATATTGATGCGAGATGATGATTAGTTTATGTTTTTCGCTATTATTATGAAATCGGGGTTTATGATGGGTATGAATTTTAGTGATTAAGTGTATTTCTTGTTAGAATATGGTAGTGTATCATGATTATGATGTTAATGATGAATACATTCAAGTAATTTTGCAAGTTTATGAACAAAATGTACAAGTCTTAAAGCATATGGTACAACTCATGGGTATAGGTTATGGAATGAGAAATTATGCAAGATTTCATGAAGTTTTGCTAGAAATAGTTAAATATGATATTTTACGATGAAAATATGAAATTAGGGGCATTTGGAGTTGAATTGGCTTTTGGAACATGTAAAAATGAAGATTTTCGAGTGGAATGACAATGTAAATACGCAGACTTTAAAAAATTGTATAAAATCATAGAAAAATCGTTTAAGGGTGATTCCAGTGACATTAGAAAGGTATAAATATCTAGTTTATTTTATACTAGTGTTGGGCTCGTGCATTGCACGGGAGGATAAATTTTTTGTTGGAATATTGAACCGAGTTAAAATGAAACGTAATTTCTCTGTTAACAGTTAATGAAATACAATGTGAAAGACGAATGTATTTTCATAAGTGGTTAACTTGCATATATTCTTAATCGTTTGTTGTTATGAGTTTGTGCAATAATATTGGTAATAGTTTTGTATTATATTATTTAAAACTCAAACGACATGTCTCACAACATATCACTATTATTGAAATAATTATAAATATGAACATACGTTTTTACAGATTTTGCAATTTTTCTGAAACCTCCTCGACAATACTTGACAATCACTTTGAATGTATAAATTTGTAGATTAATTAACAACATTCAACCCACATCAAATATGACAAAGAAAATAAATGATTTCTATCTTTTGTAACCGGCAACTCAACTGGTATAGTTCAAATTCACTCAGTACCACTTGAAAATTTATCTGACTATTGACTTCAAGACCTCATAGTATTAGTCGATAAAAATAAAGATATGTATATATATCTTATTCCCCTACTTCGAAAAATATGATTGTGGGTTTTGAAAAATATAAACAAATCCTCAGTAAATAAAATAAAATATAAAAAAGTAGTTTTTCAAAGAAACAAAAATATAGTGGAATACCTTTTGTTCAGTTGCAGGTTCCGCCATTGACATCCGACCGTTCGTCTTCTTCTTGTACTCGGATGATACATAGAAACGCTATATATATTTATAGTGAATGTAGAGAATATTTTAAAATCTTTTATTTTCATTTTCGATTTTACATTTAAATGTAAATATATTAAAAATATGGGAGAGTATTTTTATATCTACATTGTTTCTATTTTATTTTCTTTACACTTGGTTAATTTGGAAAGTATTGCGGAATATTTTTATTTTAAAGAATACGATAATTTATTAGTGTATCTCGTTATTTTTTATTTTTAATTCATATCAACCTTCTTTTTTCTTCTTTTAATGCTCATGAAAAAAAAAATACGTGTAGATTTTATATTAGCAAAAAAAATACGTGTAGATTTTATATTATGCTAATATAAAATACGTGTAGATTTTATAAAATAAAATAGATTTTATATTAGCAAAAAAATACGGAAGAAAAAAGAGTTTATATTACATCTCATTATGTAAAAAAATTTTATAAAATAAAATATGGAAAAAGATTTTATAAAATAAAATATGGAAAAATCATTATGAGATGTAACATAAAAAATACGGAAGAAAAAAGATTTTATATTACATCTCATTAATATAGATTTAAATGTAAAATCTACATTTAAAATAGATTATGCTAATATAAAATCTATTTTATAAAATCCTCCACCAAAAAAACAAATATTTATATTAATAAATGAGTATCCATTCCACAAATAGATGATTATGTGAGATATTGTGCTTGGAAAGGTTGTACCAAAGCATTAAAAAATTGTAAATTAAGTAATTGGCTTTAATTAGTTGTACCTTGTGCTTAAAATGTTGTAATTAAGAGTTTTTTATGTCGTTTTTATAATATAGTATAGATGAAGACATTATAACCTAATTACAGCTTTAAGATGTGCTAAAAGTGCACTTAGTACAGGGCTGTCAAGCTGAATTTTGACAGCTAGTAGCTGCTGTGTTGTAAATTGTGTATAAAATAAAAGAAAAATCCTATGGATATGAGGTCAGTTCCATCAGAACCATATGAGAGTCTAAATTATTTCATCTTTATAAGTGATTAAGTGATTTTGAGTCTAAGTGGGGTAAAACAGGGGAGAAACAGAGAGATGTAATGGAAAATTCAAGAAAGAAAGTTAACTAGTTAAGGTACTATCTTGAGTATTTGTTGCTCAAAGCTCATGATACTTGTTGAACTCACTCCAGGGATCATTTGAAACATGTTGGATGTATGTGGAGGATACCTCAACGTGGGATAACAAAGTTGGGACATAGCTTCCGAATTGACTTCCGGTTGTCTACCGGTAGCACTGTGAGTTAAATGACTAATTGATATATATTGTATTTATAATTATATATGCATTTCCTTCATGTGTATTTGTTCATGTGTTTTCTTATCTCGATGGATGGTCTTTGATTCCGGTTTAGTCATTTCCTTTACGTGATTCTTTCTACGATGACGGTCGGTTTTGGATCCGGATTCCGTTGGTTTTATTTCTTCGGTTTCTTTGTTATGCCAGGAGTACAGGTACTAATTTGTGTAGTATGTCCGAAGCAACGGTGGATGTCAAAAGCCCTAATGAAGGGGGAGGCCGGTGAGACATTCGGTTAGCCGTACTCATTGCCCAATGGTTAGGAGGGGCATGAGTATAGGACTTTGGCACACCCGGAAGGGGAAGGGCGGGTTGGTGCAAAGTCTAATAATTCCTGATAGTTATGTCGTATGGTTATATGTGATAAATTGTGATATGTCTTGTTTAATTTAGTTCACTACAAGGAAAATGAGTTTTAGAGAAGGAAGTTTTAGAGAAGCTTTTGAAAATGTATCTAAATATTACCTTTAGAGAAGGAATTACATGACAAAAGTGAAAAGTGTAACAAAAGATATGATGATTTTTAGAGAAGGATCTTAAACTAAATAATACACTATAGAAATCGTTCCTAAAGGTTTTAGATACACTTTTTATGTAAAATGTCTCTAAAAATCGAATGTCAAAGTTTTAGCGACACTTTCTAAAGCGTCTCTAAAGGATAAGTATTTTTATTTTCATTTTTTAATTTAAATAAAAGGTTTTAGAGAAGTTTTTATAATTTTGAAAAGCATATGTAAAGGATTTTTTCCCCAGTTGCAAAATTAATGGTATAAGTACTGTTAGAAATCAACGAGAGTTTAATAACAATCGGATTCGTGATCTTAGCGACTTAGCCCTAGAGTTTAAAAGAGGCGACAGGCTTTCGTCCATGTAGAACGATTTGTGGCTTAATACTTGCAAGATTTTACGATTTACATATGATTTAAGTGATTATTTGGCGTGACTTTGTCCCACAATGGAGTCTGGTACGACTGTGTTGGTGGCTTGGTGCCTGCGGACAAGGCGGTGATGGATTTGATGATGGATGTAATGTCACAATGTGCCGCTTTCATGAATGAGAGAAGCAATGAGGCAAACGATTTCAATCTATTTTGGCGATGAATCTCGACACAAACTTTGGTTCTCGTAAGCTCAGATCCATTAATTATTTCTTCTGTTCTTTCTATTTTGTTTAGTAAATTGTCGATTTATTTGGTATTGTGGTGCGAGATCAGCCTTGATTTTATTGACGGAGTTCTGTGAGCAGGAAGTGATGGCCATGTACAACGTGAAGACGGATATTGATGTTCTTGACATGCTTGATACAGGGGATAGACAAAAAGAGGTTTTCATTTTGCTTCTTGTTAGATCGTGACATATTTGAAATTCACTTATTTCATTTTCAAGATTCAAACTTCTGATCCATATTTTTATATAGGTTTGTAGCTCAAATATGCACATTTTTATGTGAAATTTCTTTTGATCGGATCCAGATTGAATGCCAAATCTAATGAGTTGAACTGATATCATTGTTTTTTGGTTACAAATTCAATTCATTTATGTGTTGAGTTATTAGTGATTAATTTGTTTGATTAGATTCAAGTTGTGACCAAATTGTATTGGGGAGATGCAAGGGAGAAGTTGATTGAAGGGATTAAAGATCTAAAGTTGGATACATTAGTCATGGATAGCAAAGGATTGAGTATCTCCAGAGGTATCTACCCTAATTTTCCTTTTCTTTTAAGTAATGACATGATGTTACTAATAGAAGGTAATACGCTACAATAAATGACCAACGGCCATAATTTGCACAAGGACAAGATGTGTACAACATAAATGTGAAATATGAGGTGGTAGCATCATCACACAACCACCTGTATCCAATTTAGACCTTTTAGTGCACATGTTAGAAGTGGGGGATCAAAAGAGGAAATTAGGCAGAGATCAGTCAAGATTTGGAGGGGGTTTATGATATTCTAGATTAATGATTCATTTAGAATATTGAAAAACTAGTTATTTATGCTTAGTCATCTCCTGATTTTAATATTTATCATACTTCTTTTCTGGAAGTGAAGAGATTTGTCTTATTATTATAGTTCTAAAAATCTCTTTGTGATTTCCTATTTCTCATAACTTAGAACGTATATTCAGGCTACTCTCTCTCCCCTCCAAGAGTTATGGAACCTTTCTCATCAACTCCGTTACATCCAACAACATAGCATTATTCAATTTAATCTCCTATAGGTAGCAATAAAACATCATAATACTATGTTGTTATTACTTGTAGGAATGATGTTGCAAAAACATAAAATTGAGATAGTGGGCCATTGCGAGTATTACATCTTTATCACTTTTTTTTCTTTTGCATCTCGAGTATAGGTCTCTCTTGCTTCAGAGGACTGTAAGAGGAGATGTTGATAGGCTGGTGCTTTGGAACCGAAGCAGGTGCATCTTATATGATTTATTAAGCATATTTTTGCTTAATCTAGTTTGGTTCTCGTGTATTTTCTTTCTGGTACAACAGTGTACAGAGTTGATTTAGTTAATCTAGTTTGGTTAACATATGCATTCATTAATCATATACATTAATCATATACATTAATTAACCATATACATTCATCAACCATATGATAGTTTTTCGAAATAAGATGTTTGAATCCTAGTTTTCTTTGGTTAATATCTTATTCATTAACCTGAAAATAAGATGTTTGAATCCTAGTTTTCCAAAATAAAGATGTTGATTCATAATTTATCAAAATAATAGGATAATTTTCATTTTGCAAATAATGGAGAACTTACAGAGTTAAGTGAAAACCAGTGGATTTTGAAGCATGAGATGTTATGGTGCTTCCTCTTTGAGCATTAATGGGACTGTAATTGAATTTGGGTTCGGGAAAAAACCAAATCACTCTCCAAAAGTGGAAAACCATCTTGATAAACCATCATTCACCATATACATTCATTAATCTAGATTATGATGCTTTACGAAGTCAACTCTGTACACTGCTGTTTTTAACCATATACATTCATTAACCATCTTGATAAACTATCTTAAGTCTTGGTTCTCGTATGTAGTGAGAACTGGTTTTCTTTCATTTATACTCGTGATTCATGTAGAAGTACAGGTTCTGTCCTAACACTGTACTTATGACCGGGAATAATCAATCTCTTGGAGAGAGTATGTTAACTCTATCTCTTGTATACCCTGATTAATGTCGGCTAATATTCAGTTTTCACATTTTGGTCAACGTAATTTTGTACTGTATTTGACATGTTTGGGTAGAAATATGTTCCCAAGTTCATCCAATTTCAATTCATCCAATCGCCTGGCTGGCAGTGCTATATTGGTTAGTTATTTACATCTTGCAAGTGTGGTTATTAAGATTAATATAACAATAACTAGATCAATTTTTTTCTGACATGATTATTTGAAACATATCAGGGTTCTGCTTCAAAGACTGATGTAATCAACTATCTTGAGCCGACATTCTTCTCAAATCGTTCGTTAGCTCTACTATGTTCAATATTTTTGTAGAGCCAACTCCACATTTTCTATTTCAGTTCCATTAGCATTCTTGGAGGTAGAGAAAGGTATGAATTATTTATAGATGATTTTTGCTTCCAACACGTGCATTTCTAGTAGCTTAGATATTAGCAAGAGTTAAAAATGATTTGTTGTTGATGGTATGATGCAAATGGTTAAGACAAAGTACTGGTAGCAACGTATCTAACAAGACAAATGAATTACAGTGTCTCATATGTTGGATGCACTCTCCAAAGTTTGAATTCAAGAACCATGGTAAGTGGGTGAAGAGGATGAAACTTGACTTGGGTGTACTCTCCAAAGTTTTCTCAACAGGTCTATTTCTTATTACAATCTTGTGATTTCTCTGCATCTAAAGTTGTTGCATCTAAAGTTGTTGCTAAAATTCAGTTGCATCCGAGTCCTTTCTGTTGGACTTAATTCAGATAGGATTTATATTTGTATTTTAAGTGGTTCTTTTATGGTTTCTAAAATTAATTACAAATTCAAATAGTTAGAATGATCATTAAATCTGACCACCGGTTGTTCTAAATAGGGCTTATACATTTTTTTTTCTGTACTTCTAAATAGGGATTAAAAAGTTGCTCATCACATTCGGTGCTTCTTTTATTTGGCTCGTCTACTTTGATTTACATTACCCAAGTACTTTTTCATTTCAATTTCATCCCTTTCTTCATCCATATTTCTAATTTTTCCTATTTTAATTGCCAGTGATGATTGATTCAAGGGTTTTTCCCTATATGAATTCATTTGGGTGCTGGGTATTTTCAAGATCCCTTCAAAAAATCTGGATGGTTTGTAATGAAGTCTGGGTGGTCTTTACTTCCACGTCTGGATTGGTTTTCTAGGATTTGTACTTTGTACCTTTCTTATTTTATAGATGAACACTTACTCCCTAATATCTTCCCACAGTCTTATTCATGAGATAGAGAGCAGATGAGATACAGACAAAATATAACATCACAGGCCGGCCCATATGTAGTTAATATTTTTATCATGCTTTTACATCTTCAAGACTACTCTTAGTTTGGATAGATTTGGAGCGGTAGTATACTTCCAGTTGAGTTTGGCTTGTCGGAAAGAAGAATGAAAATGAAGTTTAAAAAAAGACAAACTAAAACCTCTATCTGCCAAGTTTGCTTCATACTCTTATGGGTTTTCCTCTCAATCTGGGTTAGATTTAAAGAGATAGGGTTTTGGGAGCTTTTTGTTTTAAATCTCATGATGGTTACAAAGGGAAGGGGGACTGTCATTTCTGGATAGATAAAAAGGGAGAAATAAGGTAGATAATATAGTGGGTATTGTTTTTGGAAATGGGAAAAGAGTATGGATTTTGGAGGTGTCTAACCGTTGCTTCCTTTTTATTGCTAATGGATGTGTCAACTTGTGTTATTGGCTTTGTAGCATGTAGATTTCTTAAATTTGGTGTTAAAAGATATTATTTTTCTCAACTTTAATAAAAATTTTGGTTCCATTAAGCTTAAAACATTCTTTTTTGATTTATCAGGTCCCCATATGCATGTGTTTGATGATCAGTTAAAGAAAAGAAATGATACTGCTTTGATGTCCTATTTACTTGTTGTAGATAAAAGAAGAGAATTGACATATTGAAGATCTTGGTTTGTTGTAATATGATTTTAGATGTTTTTTTATAAATTTGTACAGATGTGAGGATTTGGTGAAACATTATGGTTTGTTTGAAAAATTGTTGTCTTTTATGACAAATATATAGAAGTATATCGTTTTAGTATTTTGATGTTATTCTTGATTGATATTGTTATTTATTTTATTGTAATATATATATATATAGTTGAAATACGGATGCTATATATATATATTATACCCTTTAGAGAAGGAATTATTTTTTCCTAAGTGTAACTAAAAAATGCCCTTTAGAGAAGCTTTACAAGAAAGTGTAACTAAAATATGACAATTAGAGAAGGTTTTGATTAAGTGTATCTAAAGATAACCATTAGAGAAGGTTCAATAATGCGTAACAAAAGAATACCTTTAGAGAAGCTTTACAAAAAGCGTCACTAAAGCATATACCTTTAGAGAAGCTTTTCCAAAAACCTTCTCTGAAAGTACCTTTTAGTGACGCTTAAAAACCGTCATTGATGCTCAAAAAATGTCACTAAAAACATACTTTTAGAGAAACATTTTAATAAAAATAGGCCAACCTTTAGATAAGCTTTGAAAGCGTATCTAAAGCCCAAAAAAGTTTCTCTAAAGGCCAACATAAATGTACCCTCCCAAAACCTTCCCTAAAACCTTTACCTACCGTTATATAGGGAAGGTTATTGACGAAAGTGAAAAGCTTCTCTAAAACCTTTAGAGAAGTTTTTCAAACTTTTAAATACAAAAGAAAACCTTCTCTGAAGGTCATTTTTCTTGTAGTGGTTGGCATGACTTCTTGAATAACTCGTATGATGGATTTGTTGTTGCCGAAAATGGTCGATTCACAAAATTTGGCCTCTTGAGTATAGTAATCGTATACTCCATCCGATATGAGTTGGTATAATGTTCTGGTCAGTTTGTTCCGTGTGTTGTGTAACGTCTTGGTTATATTTCCGTACCATATACATATATTTATAATGCCTATATATATTGATTAGTTCATTTATCTCACTAAGCTTTAGTGCTTAACCCGAATTATTTAACATTTTTCAGGCAAAGCAGTATTAGATAAGAGCATGTCCGTAGAAAAGTATATAGATCGTGAAGTTGATTAGAAATGGCAACTCGATCTTTTGGTATATATGTCATAATGTTCTTTTGGTAGTTATGTATATAGTCCTATCGGGTAGAAGTGTTCCCGAAGTATTGTAAATATGTCTTTTCTTTTTTTTGGGTTGTAAGCTGTTAACTCAAGATCTAAAGATTCTAGAGAGAGAAAACTAGAGAGAGAGAGTTAATCTTGAAAGCTCTTGTCATATATCTCACTTATCTGATTTACAATTTAGTTCCTTACCTAAAGAAAACAAAGCAAACTCTTTTTATACCAAAAGCTTAAACTAAAGCTTAACTACAAAGGAAACAAAACTAGCTTTGACTTTTACAAGACTTTGACATTGTTGACTTCCAACTTTGACTTCCTAATTAAATCTTGGATACAATATTTGGACTTAACAATCTCCCCCTTTGTATTCAAGATTTAATAAAAATTTGATGCAGAACTTCAACTCTTGATTCTTCATCTTTTGTCTCTTGAAGCTTTCAAAAACTTTGCTCTTTTGCAGCTTTTGAAGAAACTTGGAAAGTCTTTTTAAACTTTGAAGCTTTGGAAAGTCAACATGCCTTGAACATGAAACATTGAAAACTTAAAACATCTTTGAAACATGAATCTTCATTTCTGAAAAATCTTTCGTCTTCAATCAAAATTGTATCTTCATCACTTTGATCACTGAATCGACTTCGGAAGAAACAAACTTTCACGAATCATCTTGATTTGACTTTGAACATTCTTTATCAGACTTGAACTTTGAAAACAACAGCGGAAGCAAATTGAAATTCTGACATGAACTTTGAACTTGAACTTTTGAAATTGATCTTTGAATAATTCTCCCCCTTTTTGATGATGTGAGCATCAATATCATCAAAATTACATCAATTTCGGCATAAGCTTTGATTTCCCCCTTTGTGATCAACAAACAATCTCCCTTTTGATAATTGGCGAACTTTGATCTGAAGAGCCGAATCATGAATAGTATATATCCGAATCTTTGCAAATTCAGACATAATGAGCGTGTAACCCTGATTCAACAAATGAAACAGTTAGAAGTGCCTGTCAGTAACACAAGGTTACTGTGTACAACGAATGTACAATTTAAGGAGTTGGTTTGAAGTTGACTCCCCAGGACTTCCATTCAATCATCGAAAAACACAAGGTTTATCTATGAATGTTCTGACAGAAAAACAGATTTTCTGTGTGCTCGTGCTTGTGTATGAAAGAATTTAGCACAATGATTGTGTTTCATAAAGGCTCAAAGTATGTAAATCACTGAGACAGCAATGATTGTACATGGACTTAATGTGCATGAGAAAGGGTCGAAGGTAGGGCAACTTTCCTTCTTTTTCAATATCAGTATTCTTCCAAGAGA
This sequence comes from Arctium minus, assembly GCA_954870635.1. Classification (NCBI taxonomy): domain Eukaryota; kingdom Viridiplantae; phylum Streptophyta; class Magnoliopsida; order Asterales; family Asteraceae; genus Arctium; species Arctium minus. The sequence continues at coordinate 33,625,219 of OX941080.1, read as the reverse complement.
AGATCCGATAGATTATGTGCTGCTTCCCCAGAAAATGTGAAACATTCTCTTTTTAAGAAAAGAATGAGTAGCTGATGGGGTTGTATACAAGAGATGGCATGGGCTATTTGCCTATTTCAATGATGGTCACCAAAGAAATGTGAACCAATCAGTAATGTGGCTACCCGACTCAGAAAGATGTTTGGTGCAGAGTTCTGATATTCTTTTAACTCTGTTCTCACACCCTCTTTCTTTTAAACATATAAGCTCACATCTAACCAGTCTCTCATTTCCATTTTACCTCTGCTCATTCCCACACTCAATTTTTTTTAGACCCCTCTCCCCTCAATCACTCAAAGGATTTCTTCCGGGGTAGGAAACACTGGTTATCGTGAATCCATGGAAGATCTATTAAGCACTCACACTGAATCCCATGTTCCTAAAAGTACATGCTGGTCAATGATTTTCTTGACATGTAAAGCACAAGAAATCATATGTCAGAGTATGTATGCTCATTGAAAAATATGAATGAAATTTGAGCATTTGTTCTTTGAAGATTTCTCAAAACAAGGATATTGAATGAATGAATATGAAGTCAAGAGAATTGTTTTGAGAATCTGACAATGAATCAATCAGATCAAATCAAATGGTTAGGGTATCAAAGAATTGGATATTTTGTTTATATGAACAAATATAAACAATTTATCAATGAAAGCACAAATATAAAAAAAATGAATGATGCTCATCAACTTTGAATTTCAAACATCGAAAAATATGAAAAAATATAAACAGGGGTATTACCATCGAAAAATTGTTTGAATTTGAGACATGGTAATAACAATTTCAAATAAAATACTGAACCGTTGTGTGTGAATACTTGACAGTATATGGACAAGATAATACACAAGTATTGATCTTTGGAAACACACGGTCAGTTAAACAATAAAGCGCAAAAATTGAAAAACATTTAAAAATCACACTTCTAAATTCATGAAATCGTTTTGAGAATAAGAAGTGGTTTGAACATTTCAGAAATTGTTTTTCATGTTTGAAAGTTGTCCTTCTTTCAAACAATCAGAGATCTAGGATCAGAAGATTTTTACCTTTTCGGTTCCCCCTCAAATCATGATAATATGATTTATGTCTTTTTTTTTATTTTTTATTTTTTTATTTTTTATTTTTTATTTTTTTATTTTTTTTTTTTTGGCTCCCCCTGGATATTAGCATAATATCCTTCTTTGATCATTGATGAACGGGTCCTAATCTGTCATGTGATCAGAAGCCACATTATTCATATTATTTATTCAAAAATAAAAGGACAAAAAGCAGTAAAACGATTATAGAATGAGTTCTGATCTGAAGTAATCAGAAGTCATCACCTTTACTCCCCCTTAAATTAAGCATCTGAAATATGTCAGTTAACACAGGATAGAGATCAAACACTCCCTTAGAATTGTTAGACCATCAATATCAGAAAAATTTAGCAAAGAAAAAAATTTAGGATAGAGATCAGATCAATTCACTTGGGACGGAGACCATCAATATCCATCGGATGCAAGCATACAGGAGTAAGGTCTTTTTGATCGTTGAAATACGGGTCCTAAGCTGTTGTGCTTAGAAGCCATTATGAAATTGAAGTCCGGGTCTTGAGCTGATTTACTCAAGAACCATTTTATTTCTTACTTCCCCCTTGGATTGAGGTGCCTGCAACACAGATTCAAGTTTCGGTTTTGGTACCCACTGATATTTGGGTCCAGAAATGTTAGTTGCAGTGCGTGTGGGGGACACAGAGTAAGAACCATACCAGAAATGGTCATTTGTTTTATGAAAATGATCATGTGTACAACAAATAGAACAATAATATTTCTTACCATTGGGTGTTTTGTTCTTCTTTGCTTTGTGTACATGTACACATGAATTCTTCTCTTTCAGCTCATCAGTCTTGTCATCTTTGACTGATTTCTTCATCCAGACCAGTTTCTCGTTCTTAAAACTTTTTCTCCTTGGATAATAATCTGAACCATCTAAATATTCATCAAAGAACAAGTTAGTGCGACGAATCTGATTGAATGAATTGATTGACCTTTTTGAAGAGACATATTTATGATTTGAACTTGAAACAGATTTTTCAAGCTCTTTGATCTTTGACGCAAAGATGTCTCTTTCTTTCTCAAGCAGATCAATCTTTGTCTTGAATTCAGACTTCGTCTTTTGCTCTTTCAGCCCTGTAGCAGACAGTTCAGACAATTTTGAAGTCAGTTTCTTAATTTCATTCTCAAAGATTAAACGTTCTTCTTCAAACTCTTTTTCTGAATCTGTTCTCTGGCCAGATAATTCTTTAAAAAATCCTACATTCTTTTGTTCTATGGCCTTTTTCTCTTTCTCAAACTTCTCTCTTTCTAAAATCAGTACTTTCTCAAAATCAGAGATTTGTTGAGAAAGTTTTATGCATTTAAGTTCAAACGACTTCTTCTCTTCATAGCATTTCTTGGCAAAATCTGAGAACTTTTTGGAAAATATTTTCTTTTCACTTTCAAACTCAGCTTTGTTTGCAACAAGCTGTTTTTCCAAATCAGATAAATTCCTTTTAAGCTCAAAGTTCTCAGATTCCAATTTCTTAACTTTCTGCTCATTGCTCTCAACAGAGACTGTCTGCTGAATTATAGTTTTCTTAACCACTGAGCCAAGCATGATTTTCTCCAAATGAGTCCACATGAGCATTAGATTGTTCTTGTAACAATCTACACGATTGTATATGTGATTTGGCAATGCAAGAATGAGATTAGACTTAGCAATTCTTTCTCCGTTGTACTTTAAAGATTCTTCTTCATTGTACTCATCAACTGGCTTTAGTATTGTGGATTGTTCAGTATTAGAAGTGGCTGGAATGATCTTGACAGGTCTCTCAAAAGGAGGGTTGGTTAAAGCTCGAACCATGTAATCCCCATTTTGTTTTCTCTCAAGAAAATTAATAAATCGATCTCTCCATTGAGAATACTCATTCTCATTGATAAGCACAGGGAGACGTGTATCTGTCCCGAGAGACATCATCAACTCATTCTTATAGACTTGAGATTGAAGAGACATGCTGAATAGTAGCAGAGAGCTTTTCGGCTGAAGAAAATAAGAACCGAATTGAAATATTATCAGAAAATCTAAAATCAGATCAAATTGAAATATTAAAAAAAAATATTTCGTGAAAATTGAAATTTGAACAATACTTGTTATTTCGCAGAGAAGAAAAAAATATTTCCAAAGATGACCAAAAAAAAATTTCCAGACTTTTTTTTTTTTTTTTTTTTTTTTTTTAAGAGAAAGAGGTTTGCGTGTGATGCCTGGAACGCAAAGCTATAAAGGACCGAAAACCTAGCTTCTCGGTTATTGAAGAAACCGAATACCAAACCTTTCGGTTATAGAGGGGACCGAAAACCTAGCTTCTCGGTTGATGAGGAAACCGAAAACCAAACTTTTCGGTTATATAAGAGACCGAAAACTTAGCTTCTCGGTTGAAGAAGAAACCGAAAACTAAATGTGATTCTGATAAGATCGAAAACCCTTAGCCGAAAACCTTAGCCGAAAGAACAAAATCCAGATGAATGAACCGAAAAACTTGAAGAATGAACCGAAAACTCTTATGAATGAACCGAAAACTCTTATGAATGAACCGAAAATCGATTTTGTCCAGTTTACGAACGAAGAAAATCACATAAGACCAAAATTCCTCAAAACACTCTCACGGAATTCACTTAGAAACAGGTTCAAAAACCAAAACTAATCCAAATATAGATCAAACATCCAAATTTAGCAAGAATTCGCGAAGAACAGAAAAACTCGAGAACTTTTCTGGAATATTCAAAATTGACAAATTCGATTACAAATTGATCAAATCTTTGCACGAATCAAGAACAAAACTTGTTCTAAACTGTATTCCTGAGCAATTGAATCCAAATTCACTGAAAAACGTTCAGAAAATCAACATAGATCTAGAGAAATGACCAGAAAACCAATTTTCAAAAAAAAATTCTAACGAATTTGAAATTCGATTGATCTGATAACACGAAATTAGAACTCTACTCTCAAATCTCTCAAAATCTAACCTGCTCTGATACCAATTGTTAACTCAAGATCTAAAGATTCTAGAGAGAGAAAACTAGAGAGAGAGAGTTAATCTTGAAAGCTCTTGTCATATATCTCACTTATCTGATTTACAATTTAGTTCCTTACCTAAAGAAAACAAAGCAAACTCTTTTTATACCAAAAGCTTAAACTAAAGCTTAACTACAAAGGAAACAAAACTAGCTTTGACTTTTACAAGACTTTGACATTGTTGACTTCCAACTTTGACTTCCTAATTAAATCTTGGATACAATATTTGGACTTAACATAAGCCTTAAACCTGTGGTTGCTTGTACATTTTACCGATACGGTTAGTAGTGGTTATAAAACGATATTTTAAAGCGTACATTTCGAATTTTCGATTAAAATTAATATCCCGTATTTTGGTGGTTTTAAAATGATCAATTTTGGAGATTAAAATAGAGATTTGAAAGTTTTGAAAACCGTGATGTTACAGTATTTCAATTTGCGAAAAAAATCATTCAATCTATTGGATTTCCAGGTAGTAGAGGAATTACATGGATTTCTTAAATCACTATAAACTTTAAGGCTATTTACACCCGTTTGACAAAATCCTTTCGATATCTTGTGATTTCTTTAATTGGTAGATTTTGTCATGAGGTCAAAAAATGAAATCAAATTCAAAATTATTATCATATTGGTATTATGGGAGCTTTTGGCACAATGCTAAAAAAATATAGGGTTGAAAGTGTAACTTTCAAATATGAATTATGATTAAAAATAATGAGTAGGAACCCATAATCAAGATAAATATTTGAATAATATTTGAATACTTTAATGTTCTTTTTAAAGCTTTTAGGAAAACACCAAAAGCTATGAACGTTGAAAATGTAACTTCCAAAAATTATTTATAAGATTATGAATTATAATGAAGATAAACATTTAAATATTAACATAAACAAATAATAAATAAATAAATAAGTTATATTGTAAACTAATTGGATAACTATCTAAACATATCAATATTAAGATGAACATTTAAATTAACCATCTAAATATATGAATATTGTAATCTAATTTGATAAACATTAATAAATAATAATAATAGTTCAAAACATAGATATTATCAAATCCATAATTAAACGGTAATTTATATAAATAAAATAATATTAACGTAATTAAATTAACCAACTAAACATGTCAAAATTGTAACTAACACTACTAGAAAATTGTGAAATACCAACGGCAAAAAACAGTCGGTATTTACCAACGGCCCACCAACGGTATCTTTTTAATTTTTTTTTTTATTTATTTTTAATAAGTCGTCGGAAAACCGTCGAAAAATTGGTGATATACCGACGGCTTACCGACGGTTGTTTTTTTCATTTCATTTTATATTTATTTTTAATAGGTAAATACCATCGGAAAACCGTCGGTAATTGGAACCGTTGGTAAGTTGTCGGTAGTTGTCGTCGGAAAACCGTCGCTAAATATTACCGACCAACTTTTTACCAACGGTCATTCCCGTCGAAAAACCGTCGCTAAAGCCTTTTTCCGACGGTTTACAGACTGTTTCTGTCGTCGGTAATACGATTAATTTTAGTAGTGTAATTGATGATGCATAGATAAACAATGATATGTTAAAAATTATAAAAGTTATATTAGCCCAATTTAATATACAATATAAATAACAATATGCTAAATAAACTCATGTAAAATAAACCGTTTTAATCATTTAAACCAATAATGGTTTAATAGATAAATATAAGCTTTTAATCAATTATATTATGTTTAAATTGAAAAATAAATTAATGACAAAATAATTGTTGATAACTCCAAGTTTAAAATGAATAATATTAATAAACCGAATAATCATTAAAAAATTCTTAATTTAATCTATATCTATATCTATACTATATTATAAAGCAGACATAAAAAACTCTTAAATACAACTTATTAGGCACAAGGTACCATCATCTCTTAATTTACAAGTATCAAAATACAAAATACATATTACTACTGCAGGCTTCTAACACCCACCAATTTGGTATGTGCAAGACCTTTCTTTTATGCAGACATTTTCATGTATCACTATTAATCAATATATTATATTACTATAAATTTGTTTTAATTATATTATTAAATATGTAATTGGTTATTTTTTCTAGATGTCATTAAAATATATAAGATAATCATTGAATTATAATAAAATACTTAATTTTTTATATAAAAAACATTATATTATTAAGCCTAAATTAAACAAATTTATAAAAAAAACATTATCACTTTCTCAAAACCATCCAAAATCGACAAAAAAATAAAATGAAACATTAAAATCGTGATGTATCTCGCTGCATTGCGCGAGTACAATTCTAGTTATATTATAAAGCACGGATAAAAAACTCTTGAAAACAATTTCTAAAGCATAATGTAGCGTTATTTAATGTTAATTACTTAAAATATCTTAAAAACAATCATTAAAGTTTCATATACTACATTTAATGTTATTTATTAATTTTCAATCGTTATCTCTAACCCTTTACTTTAACTCCCCTAAAATCACTCTACATATTAATCCCCTAAAATCACTCCCCTCAAACATTGAAGTTTAGCTTGATTTCACGATCACTTCGTTCTAGGGAGCGTACGTGTTGATAACGTGTTAAAGGAAAAAACCAAATGGAACAACAATATAATAGAAAGAGGGAATCTGTAATTCTTATTAATCAAAAGCCCTTTAAATATGGATGAGTTACAAGTATATAACTATGAGATATTTCAGTTATAATCTAACTCTAATATACTTATCTATATCTATATCTTTATCTCTATCGTCATATCCTTTAGACGATGACACACTTATCCTACAACATGATTAAGTTATTGTAAAATTCATTTTAATAAAAATACATCCTTTTCCAAAATAGATTTTAAAGACTTCTGTGGATTGTTTTCTCATTTTGGCAAGTACCGAAAAAACACAAATAAAAAATAAATATCTTTATCAATTTTGAACTCACACACGTTAATATTAAAAGTAGAGTGAATTGTGGATCTGGTCCTGTGGTTTAGTGATTTCTTTGATCATGATCCTCATTCTATGTTTATTGTGGATTTGATCCTTGTGGTATTCAATTTATTTTGGTCATGGTCCTTCTGACTAACACTTCCATTAACTTTGTTAAATCAAAGACCATTTTAGCCATTTTGCCTATTTTTTGTCTTTTTTTGATAAGAAAAATATAAACAATATTTTTATACACACATGCACACACATGTGTGTGTATATATATATATATAACGATATTAAAATAAATAAAATAAGATATTATTGTATGATTTAATTGTTTAATTTTTTTTAAATTAATTATATTAAATAAGATTTAATTTTATTATTTTATTGTAATTGTGGAAAAATATATATAATTTTATTGTTTTAATGTAATTAAAATTTCAATTTAAACAAATCAAATCATAAAACTATATCTTATTTTATTTTGAGCGAATAAAATAAAATATGATTTTATGATTTGATTTATTGAATTAAAATTTTAATTAAGTTAAAGACGATTTAATTATATTGTTCTTTTATTATCATTGCAACAAACAAGCTTATTGTTGATATTTTAACACAAAAAAAATCATTAAAACCCGTTGAGAAATGAACTTTAATTTTATCATACTAAAAACAATATGAAAATTGATTTTAAGTTTTTGACTGAAAAACAATATGAAAATTGGAGCTTCTAATTTTAAGATGATAAAATTATAGTTCATTTTTCAACGGTTTTCAATGATTTTTAGTGTTAAAATATCAACAATAAGTTTGTTTGTTGCAATGATAGTAAAAGAACAATATAATTAAATCGTCTCTAACTTAATTAAAATTTTAATTCAATAAATTAAATCATAAAACCATATTTTATTTTATTCGATCTAAATAAATAAGATATAGTTTTATGATCTGATTTGTTTAAATTGAAATTTTAATTACATTAAAACAATAAAACTATATCTTTTTTCACAATATTGTTTGTGTGTATAAAAATATTGTTTATATTTTTCTTATCAAAAAAGGATAAAAAATAGGCAAAGTGACTAAAATGGTCCTTGATTTAACAAAGTTAATGGAAGTGTTAGTCAGAAGGACCATGACCAAAATAAATTGAATACCACAAGGACCAAATCCACAATAAACATAGAATGAGAACCATGATCAAAGAAATCACTAAACCACATGAATCAAATCCACAATTCCCTCTTAAAAGTATTAAAACTTTCTTTTAAGATTTTGATGGCCAATGCTTTGACAAAACTCAAAATTTAAATGCTTTATTTATTTATTATCTCATTTTTCTTTAAATAAAAAATCATTTACAATATTTAATTTAAAAGGCAGGGGAAAGAAGAAGGCCACGTGTGGGAAATCTTTGGGGAATAGCGTAAAGACTGACACCGCAGTCCTTGTCTTCGTATTAAAATACAAAAATTATCGGATTCCCACATTTACATTTCATATAAAAATATTTTTTCCTTATAAAAATACTAATAACTATATAAAAATACATGAGGCTTCCTTTTCGCCTTCAAATTTCTTCTTTTACGTACTTAGAGCATCTCCAACAGCATTGCTAAATTTTTTATAAAATAGAGAATGTAAAGTCAAAATCTCTAAAAACAATTTCTTCTAACTCCAACAGCTTTTCTATTTTAAAGAATCAATCATTATTTATATTATTATAATATTCCATAATTTATCATCCCAATACACTTTTAAAAAAATCTTAAAATAAAATGTTAAATATTGAATCTTATTGGTTGGATTGAATAAAATAATACTTTCTCTCTCCAATTTAGAGATTATAGAGAATTTTCTATATTTAGAGATTTTTTGAGTTTTCTCTATTTTAGCAAACCATATAGCAAAGTTGTTGGAGAGAAATAGCAAAGAAAAAGCCAATTTTTTATATTTTAGCAATGTTGTTGGAGATGCTCTTATTTTTTCCCGAGTTCGAATTTAATAAAGGAAAAGAAAAAAGAGGGGGTGGAAAATAAGGGAAAAGAAAATAGAAGAATGAAAAAAAATAGGAAATATTTCTTTTATTTGTAAAAAAAAAATATGAAACAAAAAAGAAATATTTTTCATGCATTTTGGCAGAAGAGAAATGAAAATCGAAGATGTTTTCACAAATATATCTTTACTTATTTTCTAGCAAGTTGTAACTCATTAGTGGATGTTTAATTTTATAAATATTATTATTTTTTTCCATTCATTTTCTTCTCACATTTATGAGGAAAGTTTTAATAGGAAAATAAATATTACTTTTTCTCTTTTAAAAAAAACTCGGAAACACAACATTTTTTTCTTTTCCTCTAATTTCCTTATTTTGTCTTCGTAAGAAAAGACTGGAGAACACAACATTAAGGTCTGAACAACCAAAATGGCTTAAAGCATGTGAGAACCAAAAAAATGTTGAGAACCGTCAGAACTGATTTAAGTCTTAATTTGGTTTTGATCATATGATTTTAATTAAAAGTTGTTTTTAAATAGAAAAATGACATGATCGTCTTTTTGGTAACAAAGATTCACCAAATGAAACACATATTCATCGCACTATTTCACCTCATGAAATAAAACACGATTTCATTTATATCCTATTTCACCTCATGCAATCCAACATAATTTTCACACACACACACACATAAATATATATATATATATATATATATATATATATATGTTATTTCACCACATGAAATGAAACACAACTTTCATCTATAATATATTTCAGCTCATGAAATCAAACACAATTCTCATCTATAAGTTATTTCACCTCATGAAATCAAACCAAGAAAAAAAACGAGATTCAAAGAATGAAAGGAACGCTAAATCGAATCCAAACACTAAACCAAAATCAAGTTTACCTTACGAAACGAACCAAAGAAAGCTTGCATCTCTATCATCCTTTTTCTCATTATTGATTTCTCTCTGATCTTGTCTTCAGATGCCATAGGAGCTGAATTTAGAGAAAGGAAATTGATCGAACAAGTTCGAATTTCAGAAGGAAAAAATGCAACGAGATGATTCATCACGTATTATGCAACGATGGATATGAGCTCTAAATTCCCTAATGAGTAAGAGCATCTGAAATGTCGAATATGCGATTCGAGCAACACGAAGTTTTGTTACTACAATAACTACAATCTCTCATAGCCTCGTCATTTCTGTAAGAATTACCGGCGAAATTAGACCAAAGGATGTACACTTCTTAACATCCCGATCTGCGGTGGCATACGGAAGAACACCAAATGCTCTTTGAACTCAAAACAAACGTGACGGTGCTCATTCTTCTTCTTCCTCCTCCTCCAATTCGCCAGTGATGGCTCCACCAATAGTCCGACAGAAACCGGAAGCTTCAGGGATTTACGGCCGACATGGTGATGATCAGATGGAAGGTGGCAATGGATGTTTCAGCTCGATGTTGGGATCGACCCCTAGAGGTGAATGGCAGGGCTTGTAGATGGACTCCACCGATGATCAGAAAATTATATCACAGGTTCGATGCTCGTTCAGAACCAAATCTCGATCTATGAACTTCAAATCACTAGAGACGGATAGGTGCTAGGAGAAAGGGGGTGGACCGATGAAGCTGTAACACCCGTATTTTCGGTAAGTAAAGGTCGCTCGAACGTTTTTATAACTTGTAAATGGTGGGATTTATGTTGGAAAAACATTACTTTGAGATCCTTAGAGTATCGGGAGTGTTGGCGTTGAGAAAAGTCGAGTTTTGGGGCCCGATACATGTCAGACGACTATGCCAAGCGACTATCACTACTAGAAAGGGGTATCAGTGACGGAAATTTCCGTCACGGATTAGTGACGGATTAGCGACGAAAACAGTTCCGTCGCTAATTAGTGACGGATTAGCGACGGAATTTTTAAATTTTCTTTTTTTCTCATGATTGTGTTATATATATGCATGTGTATGTGTTATATATATATATATATATATATATATATATATATATCCACGGGTCTGTGTTATATGTGTGTGTGTGTGTATATATATATATGTGTGTGTGTGTGTGTGTTATATCCACGAGTCTGTGTTATATGTGTGTGTGTTATATATATCCACGGGTCTGTGTTATATGTGTGTGTATATATATGTATACATGTGTTGTTTGCTAACCCGCGATGGATCTATGTATATTGTTGTATATGTGTGTGTATATATATGTATACATGTGTTGTTTGCTAACCCGCGATGGATCTATGTATATTGTTGTATATGTGTGTGTATATATATATATGTTGATATGAATTTATAGATAATGTGTGTGTGTACGTTGTTTGGTAATCGCATATGATGTATATATGTGTTGTATGCATGTGTACATGTTAATGTATCGATAGTATGTGTGTGTGTTGTTATTGTACCTTAATAAGTCATAAAGTGTTCTATTGTGCTTTAAATGGTTCTATCGGGCCGGCTTTAAAGGGTTCAATCGGGATTTAAATGGTTTCATTAGGTCTTAATAGATCTATTGGGCTTTAAAGGGTTTTATTGGGTCTTAATGGATCTATCGGGGTTTAAAGGGTTATATTGGGCTTTAAAAGGTTTCGTTGGGTCTTAATTGATACATTGGGCTTTAAAGGGTTCAATCAGGCTTTAAAGGGTTTCATTGGGCCTTAATGAATCTATCAGGCTTTAAAGGGTTCTACTGGGCTTTAAAGGGTTTCATTGAGTCTTAATTGATCTATCGGGGTTTAAAGGGTTATATTGGGCTCTAAAAGGTTTCATTGGGTGTTAATGGATATATTGGGCTTTAATTAATTATATTGGACTTTAATCGGTTCTATTGGGCTTTAAAGGTTTTCATTAAGCCTTAACCGATCTATAGGGCTTTAAAGGGTTATATTGTGCTTTAAATGGTTTCATTGGGCCTTAATGGATCTATCGGGCTTTAAAGGGTTTTATCGGGCTTTAACGGGTTTAATTGGGCCTTAATGGAACTATCGGGCTTTAAATGGTTCAATCAGGATTAAAGGGTTTCATTGGAGCTATCGGGCTTTAAAGGGTTCAATCAGGCTTTAAAGGGTTTCATTGGGCCCTAATGGACCTATAGGGCTTTAAAGGATTTCATCGGTTCTATTGGCCTTTAATGAGTTTCATTGGGCCTTAATGGATATACCAGACTTAAAAAGGTTCTATTGGAAGCATATAGGAAATTAAACCCAGCCACAAACCCCATCCCTCGCTTTATAAGGAAATTGATCTAGTGTATCTTATTAGTGTTGATCTAGTGGTTCTCTTCAATTAGACAGCTCGATTCGATACATGCATACAAAATTACGGAATGATTTAATAAATAAAAATATTTATTATATAATTTTTAATAATTAGATAACTTAATTAATAATAAATAAGAAATAATTTAATAAATAAATATAATTATTTAAATATTTAATAATTAGTGAATCTAATTTTTAGTAATTTTGAAAATATTTTTATAAATAAAAATACGAATTATTTAATTTTAATTAATGATATTAATAAGAAACATATATATAATTAATTTAAAAACGGATTCCGTCGGAAATCCGTCGCAAATTAGCGACGGAAATTTCGGTCGGTAATTTGCGACGGAATTTCCGTCGGAAATCCGTCGCTAAGGTTCTAATATGAAATAAAAACGGGTTAGGGTTTAAATGCGCCCATCGTCTCCATACCAGTTCCTCTCTCTGTTAGTCGAACGCAACGTCTACACGGCCGAAAATCGTCTCCATCGCCGAACCCATCGTCTCCCTCGTCGAACCTAGTCTCTCTATTCGTCGAACACCACCTTGTCCACCACCGTCGCTGTACTTCAGCTCCTCAAAGAACCCGTAGGTGTAGTCTCAGTCTGCGGTCGCGCTCGTCAGGGCAAGAGTTTTATATTGAATCAGGTACCTTTTGTTTAATGGTTGTTCATCATTCTTATCCTTCCTGCTTTGGTTTACATTGACAAGAAAGGCGATTGGTTTTTAATTTACCTAAATGGAATTATAGTGAGACGAAGTTGTGTGAGAGATATGAGAAGTACCCAAACTACAGGGATTCCTTGATTACATATGGCACAAATTATAATCTGTCTCCTAACAAACAGGCTCTCAAGATAACACTAACATTCCTTGATATTTGGATATAAGGCTTTACACAATAAGAAATATTCAACTAAGGACTTCAGGCTCACATATCTTATTTATAGGGGAGGGGTTTTACCATATTCCATTCCCTTTACCGATAAAGGTCTAAATTCAAGTTCAACAAGTTGCTTTCATCCCTTAGTAACATGATATTGTTGTGGGTTGGAGGTAAGGAAAGACAACAAGCAAATCTTGGAGATGTCATACGTTCACGTTAGTAATAGTCTTAGTGTTCAAGAAATTTGTTCAAAGTTGTCTATGGAAATCATTCTTGAGTTACAAAAGCACCTATGCAGTAAGAATTAGACGACCAACAACATTCAATTATTAGTCAGTCGGTAAATTAAGTTCAAATATCTGGAATTGTATAAATTTTATAGAATCTTGTATTGGGCATGCACTGTTATCACCGGAACTTTGAACACAATATACTAGAGATGAAACATCTACATGTTCAAAAAAGAAAAAGAAGAAACATGTAACATAAAAGATTCTGTAGGTTGCTTTTTACAGCTTCCATTCTACCATCAAATAGAAGAAAAGGTTAGCGGCTTAAGAGTTGTGGATGATGGACCATAAATAGGTATTCTGTTAAAAAGTTTTTGTAGCAAGGCAGATAAGATACCATTCTGATATATGATGCACAGAGGGTAAATTAGGTAGTTCCCGAGGAAATGAATTATGGATGTTAACATTACCTATAATGAAAAGCATAAATAGCAGGAGAACACTTGATATGCACTTGTGCATAAAAACCAAAAAAAATCAACATAATTTCTTATATGCACAAGTGCATACAGTCTACTTCAAATATGGGTTGTTCGATTTTAATGTCTTGTTCGATTTCAATGTCTTGTTTCAGACTTGTTTTAGACTTGTTTGATTTCAATGTCTTGTTTTAAACTGTGCATTCTTTATAGATACTTGAAAATTAAACCTATACAAAAAATGTTTTTAAACTTCATTGAAGATATCACCAGCCAACTTCATCACCGAAACAACAGAAGCAAAAAGGCCAGCCAACAATTATATGTATGCAAAAGCAGCCACTCCACCAAAGAAATCAAAACTGGAGTTACGCCCTTCTTGCCCACCATTGAAGGTAATTTTTATACGAGCTTTCTACAATTTGCAATCCCAATATCATGTCTTTTTTACTATACATTAATTATTAATTAACTTGTAGTATCGTTCATGGTTTTGTGTGTGTGCTTTCTGAATCAGGTTAGAAAAGAGAAATTAGGAGATAGAATTTCTGCTCTTCAGCAGATGGTGGCACCTTTTGGCAAGGTATAGTGTTATATTTCCTTCTATGATAAAGTTTCTGGCTTTCTCTTGTAGCAATTAATTAAACAACTTTTTCCCTTCAATTATTTTTGTGTTGGTATTGAAATTTTATGCTTTTGCCTTCTTATCATCCAAAAATTCCCATTCTGGCAGCTAGTAATTGCCATCATTGAGGGTTATTGGTTAATTATTTAACAATTATATATATAACTTTATTAGATTTCATGTCCTATCTTTATTAGAATTTAAAGATGGGGAAATTATATATATATAGGTAGAGTTGATCACTTTTAATTAAATGCACTTCCATTAATTGTGCGGTTTAGAAGGGAATTAAATGCAAATCCATCAATGTCTTGTTTTAGACTCGATTTTTGTCCCATTTCTGGACTTGGGGTAACTGTGCTTTTGATTTGACCTACTTCGATTATGTGATGTTGGTTTGTCCTAATTTTTGTTTGGATGAATGTAAAAGATCGAAGATTAATTTCTCATTGGTTTTTTAAAGTTGTTGGGATGACACCATTAAGGGTGGTTCTAACCAATTTTGAAGTAATCAAATGATTGTGTTTTGCTAATTCCAAGATAGGTTCGTTCATCACTTGGGTAGCCTAAATTCCTTTCTCAGTTAATAATTGGATCTTTTCATGGTTTAAACTCTTTATGATGAAGTATCTTGTGTCACTTGATTTACTTCTTTTATTTGCATTTGAGGTTCCCACCTGTTCACAAGAATTGGCTTTATCTTCTGCCCCAGAAACACTGGCATCCTTGTCTACTTTTTCATTTGGGCTCTCTATAAGAACATTCTAGCTCATTCACTTTAACTACTAATCGAAGGATTCAACAATTGATCAAACTTTATTGTACGTAGTAAGTGAGAATGAAATAAATGATACTTGTTACTCAAAGATAATACACTATGTATGGAAAAATCTCACATTTCCTGTCTTTTTCTTACATAGGTATTACGAGAAGAAGAATCTGCCCCTGTAAATGCGGATGGTTCCAACTTTGACACTCCAGACAGTGCTGGACTTCTGGTGTTGCGTCTGCATACACGCGTGCTGGTTGCAACCGGCAAATTCTTAACACATTTGGTGCCTTTATATTCCTTGTTTAGATGGATTTCACTTGTTCCGTTGAATACATCTAGACGAATTTGCGTCCCTCTGCATTGCGCAGACACCCAACTAGTATATATATATATATATATATATATATAATATGCTTTGGAAGAAACTTGTACAGTTTGGGAAGAGGTTATTTGTATAAAATACAGGAAATGCCGATTTTTCAATTTTTTTTTTTAATTTTTTTTAAAATTAGCGACGGAATTAGTGACGGAAATCCGTAGCTAAAAGTGGTCGTCGCTAAATCCGTCGCTAACAATTTCCGTCGCTAAATCCGTCGCTAATAAATTCCGTCGCTAATATAATCCGTCGCTAATCCGTCGCTAAATTACGGTCGTCGCTAAATCCATCGCTAATAATTCCGTCGCTAATATCCGTCGCTAATCCGTCGCTGATAAGCATTAGCTACCACGTATTTAGCGATAGACTTTCAGCGACGGATTAGCGACGGAATTGACTTTTAGCGACGGAATTTTTCGTCGCTGATAGGCCTCTTTTTTGTAGTGTATGAGAGTGTCACTGTCGCCTGACAAAGTCGTAGGATGGGGGACACCCTCAGTACACTTCATGCGACTATGTCCATCAACTTTGACATTGTCATTGTCGTATGGCAATGTCGCCTACGGGTTGCAGGGCCTTAAATGTGCGATTTTTCAGCATTTCCTCTCATTCCTCACATCTCCTACTTCACCCTTTCTCTCCCAAGTTGTTTCCCCATCTTCTATGATGAACCCGAACTCATTTTGGGACCATTTCCTTCGGTTTTAAAGTGCTCATTCATCATCAAAACTTGTGATTACAACCTCATGTGCTAGATTCAAGAGTTCATCCCCATTTCTTGAGATTTCTAGGTTTTGGAGATTTTGCTCAAAACCTAAGTGGTAAGTTCATCCTCTTCTTTTCTAAATCTTCATACAAGTTATAAATGCTCCATTGATGACTTCCTAGTGTTTATATTTCTCAAATTTCGGTTTTGATGATTTTGGAGGATTTAGGTTAAAATTAAGGTTTAGGTCAAATGGAGATTTTGACATAACATAACGTGTTTGGGGGGAGAGATTCTAAATGGTTGAATGTGAATATTTATGGTTGGAAATTTGTGGATCTAGGTTTTGGATGGATTTTCTTGTGGATTCAAGTTTCTTCAAGGAAGCTCAAGTTGGAAAAAAATCTAGATTTAGCCTAAATTT
The DNA here is from genome assembly GCA_954870635.1 of Arctium minus. NCBI lineage: Eukaryota > Viridiplantae > Streptophyta > Magnoliopsida > Asterales > Asteraceae > Arctium > Arctium minus. The sequence continues at coordinate 33,608,363 of OX941080.1, read as the reverse complement.
AGCAAAGTGAGTTCAAGTTGATTTGTGAAAACGTTGTACATGCCAAAAATGTCCATTTTGAAGTATTAAAAGGTTTTACTTGGTGTTATCAGATGTTTTGTTTGTTTGATGAAATTTACATTTTGGATACATTAGATTTTATAAATATTATAAAATGTCATATTTGGGTTTTTGGGACATTTTGATAAGGAAATCATATTTATATGTTCTTTTGATGATTTATTTTATAAATGGAGGTCATATGATGTAAATGTATTTTAGTGTATTTAGTTTATAAACCGTGCGAAAAATGTATATTATTAAGTTATGAAACATTTTGGAATTATAAATTGTATAGTTTCATTTGGAAAGCGATTCATCCCAACTCATGATGTTTTGTTTAAGTTATCCATGCTTGTGGAGCATGTGTTTTGCATAAACGTGGATTGTTTACATTTTATTGTATCTTATGACTTCTACAAATGGTCAATTAATTGGTTGAGCTTATGGCTTGGTTTTTGACTCTGTTGGGTCTTGGGGACATTTGTCCGATTTTGATAGCTCACTGTAGAGCTTTGGTTATGATTTGCATTTATTGCATCTTATTTGAGAATTACATGTTTTGGATGCGCTAGTTCATTCATTTGGAGTCATGTAAAGTTTTAGACTATAATGCAATGGATCCATAGACATAAGAGTCGGTTTGAGTGGGATAAATATCCCCGTATTGTAACTTAAAATAGGTATAGGGTCTTATGGGAGTAAGATGTGGGCTCCTTGAGTCAGGCATCGTTCATTGACCAATAATTGCAATTTCTTGTGAACGAGTTTAACTGGGATGTTTTGGAAATTCCAAGGTATAGACCTAGAGGGGTTGAACTTGATGAGTGCACGAAAATTCCAAGGTGCATACCTAGAGGGATTGAACTTGATGATTATTCAAGCAATAGACAAAGATGTGTTGAGCTTGTTGATTCGTTAGCTATAGACCCGGAAAGGTTGATGTTAACGAGTGCTTTATCTTTAAGTGACACTCATATAACATAAATATGTGACCTGCTTTTGTGTTCCGTCACATTCAATGGAATCGGGTCTCCCTCGTCACCAAATGGTGGATTTTAGATATATTCTTTGGAAACAAAGATTATCTACGATTTGACGCTTTCGATGTTGTTATTATGTACATTGGTTATTTTGGGATGTTGCAAATTATACATGATTTTGGTGACGTTTTATATATGAATTATTACCCATGACTTGTGGTTTAAGTATCATATCTTATTCGTGTTTTCAGATGTTTTGGATAATAAATTCTTAATCCATGCTTTCATTATTTGGGTATTTAATCATTATTCACGTTTTGGACGAGTTTGGGGTTTGAGTTTATATTTTGAAGGAATATTTCATATTGGAGTTTTCATCACAAAACTTGTGGGTTTTGGGAGGCGGGTGGCTTTCATAATTAATGTATGAGATTTTAAAAATCGTGATTTAAATTACATTCTTTCAGTTTAACGATTTATATATATTTATGATGAAAACTCTTAAACTCACTAGGCGTTAGCCTAACCTTTTTATTTGTCGGCATGTGCATCGGTTGGGAATAGTTCTAGTGACACTGTGATGAGAGGAGTGCTAGTCATATGCTCAAGAAGTGAATAGCGTGGTGAAGTCTCCCACATTTATTTTGGGAATAACAACTTTTATTTGGGTTAAATAACACCCGACTTTATTTAGTCTTAGTATGTGACTTAAGTTATTGAATAGTGGTGTTAATTGTATGTTTTAAAGTTGAGGTATTTTTCAAGGATGGATTGTAGAAAGGATTTTTATCCTTTATTTGGTTATTTTATCGAAGTTTTGTTTAGTTGTTTTTCCAAAATTGAGGGTGTTACAGAAGTCCAGTTTAATCATTGATTGGATTACAAAACCCAATATGCCCTTCTTGTTTCAATTTTAATACATAATAAATCATAAAGTTCTAAATTATTTCAAAATTTGCATTGTCTTTAATATCCATAGATTAAAAGCAATAAATGGATTAAATCGATTTTCACGGTTCACAACCTATTTTTGGTTCTCATTCAATTATATATATATATATATATATTTGGTTCTCATTCAATTATATATATATATATAGAGAGAGAGAGAGAGACTTGAGATCATGTGAGACCAGACTATTTCCGTGAGACCCATGAGACCATAAAAATAACACTAAACCTTCACAGTAAAAGACTGTGAAGGTATTGTAAAGGTAAACATTCACAGTGTTTTTGTTGTGAATGTTTGCTGTTTTTGGTTCTTTCACAATGAATCACTGTGAAGTTTTAGTGTTATTTTCTGGTCTCATCGGTCTCACGAAAACAGGTTGGTCTCACGTGAACCCAACCCTATATATATATATATATATATATATATATATATATATAAACTGTTTGGACCACTAGGCGTAAGCCTAAAATGATGACATGTATATCAGGATATCTAGGTGACGGGACCACTAATGCTTGAGTGGAGCGGTGATTGCCTATAGAGGCATTTTTGGAGATAACACTTTTGGAGTTATTTGGCATTATACTTAGATAGAATTCTTTTGGCGATCATAGTAAGAGCATCTCCAACAACTTTGCTTAAATAGAAAAAATTGGGTTTTTGTTCTCTAAACCTCTCCAATAGCTTTGCTATCTTGTTTGTTAAAATAGAGAAAACTTGAAATTTTTCTAAGTTTAGAGAAATTCTCTAAAACTTGATGGTTGGAAAGAGAAATGATTATTTTATTCAATCCCACCAATAAGATTCAATTTTTATCATTTTATATTAAGTTTTTTTTTTTAAAAAGTGTATTGGGATGATAAATTAGAGAATTTTATAATAATATAAGTTGTTTTAAAATTTCTAAAATAGCAAATCTGTTGGAGTTGAATGTAATACTTTTTAGAGATTTTCACTTTTGATTCTCTATTATAGCAAACAAGATAGCAATGCTGTTGGAGATGCTCTAACACCTATGTTAATCTTCACCTAGTTTTGGTTTAGATTAGTAGGTTGTTATCTATCATCCATCATTGTTGATGTAAACGCTTTACAATTTCCACTTTTAAGTGATTTTTAATATTCAAGTATTTATTTCCGTATACGTTTTCGGTTTAAATTTATTCCTTTTTTAGGGGTGTTACATTAACATTGATGTGTTGTAAATCGTTAAAATGATGCCCCTGATGTGAAACAATATAGTGGTGCTTCCGATTGTGAAACCATACACAAGTTAAATCATTTGTAATATTTCATATGAAAATCGTAACAGTTAAAAAGATCTCAAAATATATAATAATGTTGATGTCAGATTAAAAAGAATAAAATGATCATTTTTAGATATAATTTTATAATAAAATTTTCTTGTAGTTAAAATAATTTAGATTTAAAAAAATAGTGTTTTATTTTAGATTTAACAAATATAATGTTTTATTTTAGTTTAAGAATTATAAAAAATTATATTTCAATAATCCAATTTGGTTAGAATTTGTTATATATTACAAAAATGTTACCTTGTTTCATAGCCTTTGTTCAAAATCGATGAATGCACTACAACAAAATTGGGTTGATAAGAAACTTAAACCGTTTTAAGTGTCTTAATAGCATATCACCATATGCTTTATTAAGTTTATAGGAGCAAACAAAAAAATGTCATATCTTAAAGTGTTACAACATGTTTATAGGATGTTTTTAATCGTTTTAACAAGTTCTTTTAGAACGGTTTTAAAAGAAAGTGTTGTATTAACTATTTTATATGACACATTTGAAAAGTGTAAATAAACTCATCTTTTTATAAGACATTTATGTTTACAGAACTTTTTTTTTCAAATAATGTCATATAAAATAACTAATATGACATTTTATTTTAAAAACATCCCAAAAAACTTGTTAAAATGCTCAAAATCATCATATAAACCTATTGTAACACTTTTAGATAAGACGTTTTTTATTTGGTCTTATAAACTTAAGTCCTATAAAGTATTATATTAGGACGCTTAAACATTTTAGGTGTCCTATAAACCAAATGTTGTTGTAGTGATGGTTGAGATTAGGGGTGTAAGCGAGTTAGGTTGGGCGGTTTGGGACATTTTTACAACCCAATCTGAAACACCCTCAAATTTGATAAGAGCAACTAATTTAAAATTTCGATATGACATCAAGTAAAGGATAAAACATATTCCTACAAATCAAAACTTGATGTACCTCCAATTAAAATTCTATAATTAACTTCAACATTTATCAACTCCAATATTATACAGAGACTAAACCGAAGTCGGGTGCTACTTAACCCTAATACAAGTTGCTCTTCACAAAACCAATGCGGAAGACTTCACCAAGTCACTCACTTCTCGAGCACACAACTAGCACTTCTCTTTTCACAGTGTCACTAGAACTATTCTCAAACGAAGTATGTTGCACATGCCGACAAATAAAAAAGGGTTAGGCTAACACCTAGTGAGTTCAAGAGTTTTACATGAATAAATATATCTTTAAAAAGAATAAACTCCACTTAAAATCATAATCTTTCCAATGATTTACTTTAAACTTGGAGACGACTCTTTTCCAATATCGTGCATTTTCAAAGATGAACACTTCATTACAAAGCATTCTTTATAAAATGATGCAACCCAACACTGACGCACAACGAGAATGGGAATTGACTCCCAATTTAAGAAACGTGGATAAAACGTTGTATCCCAAAACACCCAAGCATGGGTGGGGTAAAATGCTCAACCCATAAATCATGGTTAATAACCCACATATACAATACGTCACCGAAAACACAGACACTAGGCCCAATACTCACCCGACCATAAAATGGAAGGTATCCAAATATCAAAACGTGGGAATGACATATTTCATTCAAACCTTAATATACGTGGAGGGAATCCAATATTAAGGCCATCATTTACAGTCAACCACACAAGCCAAACGATAATAAAGTAAGGCGTTAATAATTACAATGTTATTGGACGACGACAGAGGAGACCCGTATCCGTTGAGAGTGGAGGAACACAAAAGTATGCCACTCTTGCAACGTTAATCGCATGACACCTCACGACATAAAAGCCCAAGTGTCCCTACAACTTCTTAACAAGTTTCACCTCAAAAGTCGGTTGACCTTGGTGAACATTACAATGAATTCCACCCCGAAGGCCCGACACATTTAAAGACTACCTCCAAGGCATTACTTCAAGCGGCGGAGGTCCTAGTGCCTACCTCCCCGGTAGCACTTCCAGACTCAACCCTCCTAGTGCCTACTTTCCGGTCGTAAAACATGGGTCTTGGACCTGGCAAAAATTGACACGACACACTAACCCGACACGAATTCGACACAAAATAAATGGGTTTGGGTAATACATTTCAACCCGTTTAAGTAAACGGGTTGACACGACACGACACAAAAATTAAACGGGTAAGGGCAGGGTCAAAAATTTCAACTCGAAAATGACCTGAATAACCCGTTTATATATATATATATATATATATATATATATATATATATATATATATATTATAAGTTTTCTTTTTAATGATTTGGATTTTTAATGTTTTAGATTTGGTTATAATTTATAAGTTGAATTATAAAATTTGGATTTCTAATGCTTTCATTTGAATTTTGTATTTGTATTTTTTTTGTGAATTTTCGATTTTTAAATTTTAGTTTTATAAAAGTTAAACGGGTTAGGCGGGTCGTGTCGGGTTAGGGTTGGGATTTTCTGATCCGTTTATTAAACGGGTCGGGTTAGGGTTAGACATCTTCAACCCGTTTAACTTTGAGCCCGACACGACACGACACGTTTGCCAAGTCTAATGGGCCCCGGAGTCCAACCCCGCAATACCCAATTGACTACCAAAACAGACTGAGTTACGTGCCTATGGATCCAATGCAACACAGTCTAACATTACATGACTACACATGAATGACCAACGCACTCGAGCATGTAATTAACATCAATATGCAACAAGGTGCATTAGTATGTAAATCATAACTGGCTCTACATCGAGCCATTAAAACCGGACAATTGTCCCCAAGACTCTTTTAAGTCAACACCGAGCTAGAGTGCTCAAAACCCTTATTGACCAACAAATAACGGTCCCCAAATAATAAAACGTAATTGACTCGTGTCATGCAAACACACGCTCCAAAACGCATGAATAAACTCTAACCCAGTTTAGATTGGGACAGATTACTTTCCAAATGAATTTATACCATTTATTCCTTCAAAAACGTCCCATAACCTAAAATTAAGCATTTCTCCAATTCAAATGCTAAAAGCGCCTTTTAACCAAATAATCTTCATTTATGCAATAAATCATCAAAACCCTTTCATTTATGACTTATTTATCAAAATGCCTAAAAATCCCAAATATGGTGTTTCACAAGATTTATAAAATCTTATTTGTTCAAATAGCAAAACTCATCAAAGATTTCAACATTATATAATAATCAGGTAAAACACATAAATACTCTAAAATAGACATTTTTGGCATGTACAATGTTTTCACAAATCAACTTGAACTCGCCTTGCTAGATTTAGACTAAACCTAGATTTCCCCCCAACTTGAGCTTCTTTGAAGAAATTTGGATCCTCAAGCCAAAAACTTCCAAAAACCTAGATCCATAAATTTCAACCATAAATATTTATATTCAACCATTTAGAATCATTCCCAAAAAATTAACATGAAGATCTCAACTTATACCAAAACCCTAACTTCCATAGTTGCAGAAAATAGAGGATTACCTTAACCATAACTTGAATCCACCCACCAAAGTACCTCTAGGTCACCAAAATGAGCCCCAAGCTTCCAATCTTCAAAATGGAGAAAAATGTTGGATTAAACCCTAGAAAATTTGTTGAAGAAGATGAAGATAAAAGGATTATGGTTCTAGCTTTCCAAAACTTGCTAGATGAAGAAAAAACACTTAGCTTTAGGTGGACCCCCCCCCCCCCCCCAAATATGAGCTAGGGTTCGTATTAGAGGTTGGGGGTCGGTTTGGGAGATAAAATGGGAAGACATTTGAGGTTTAGGTTAAAAATGGGGTTGAAGGCCAAATTTCCCTTTTTTATCAACGCACAGTGGTCGCGCACGGGCGCTGGCGCGGAGGGTCGCGTGGACCTCTGGAGTCCAGATCCTCATGCGGATCATGGCACGGTTCGATCCACGCGAGGAGTCACGCGGAACACTGTTGGCGTTTATGTCTTCCCTTTGGCCACAGATTTCGGGGTGTTACACAACCCAATTATGGTGGTTTGGAAAAATCCCAACCCAACCCAACTCATTCAAAAGTATAACCCAACCCAACCCTTGCTGATTATGGCGGGTTGGGTGGTTTAGTAGTTTACATAAAATTGTAGAATGAAATATGATAAATATTACTAAAAATATACAAACGTTTAGCGAACCAAGAGGTTAATTGGTTAGCACTTAGCAGTGCTAGGGCTGTAAATGAACCAAACGTTTAGCGAATCGTTCAGTGAGAATTTCGTTTATATTCGTTTATTTAGAATTGATCGAACATGAACACATTTTTTTTGTTCGTTTAGTTAAATGAACGAACATGAACAATGAGTTTGTTTGTTCATTTACGTTCATCAACATTCGTTCATTTATGTTCGTTAATGTCTGTTTATTTACGTTTGTTTATATATATATATATATATTATGATAATAATATGTAAAATCATTAATTATATTAAAATTTTAGAATTCCTTTTTTATCATTCCTAAATATACCCGGTTTTTCATTTTGTTATGTTATTTCGGAACGAAATGACGATTAATGATGGTTGTTTTGGTTCATTTGTGTTCGTTCATTTATGTTCGTTCATTTATGTTCGCTTGTTTACGTTCATTTAGCATCTTAACGAACAAACCTAAATGAACACGAACAAACACATTTTTTAACGAACGAACATGAACACAAAAAATTCCGTTCTTTACCATTCGTGTTCATTCATTTGTTTGGTTAAGTTTAATGAACGAACACGAATAAGTCTCCATTCGTTTGTTCGGTTAAGCAAAATATTATATATATATATATATATATATAATATAAGAGGGAACTTCTTTTGTAAACCCGTTTAATGTTGTGAACTATGTAAACCAATCTAGGTCATCCATTATTTTGATCAACGGTTGAGAAATTTCTGGATTTAAATTTATTAAAAAAAATAGAGAAAGGGAGGGAAAGGGTAGTTTGGGAATAGGTTTTAAATAATTTAAATAATTTAAATTTTGAATTAATAACTAATTTGAATTTGTCTAATTTTGGTTATATCATTTCCTTAATTTTCTCAATTATCTTCATATCTCCTTCCTTTTCTCTCCCTCTCTCATAAAATTCCGGCGATCTCCTACCCTCGAATTCCGACGACCTCCTACCCTCGAATTCCGACGATTTCCTCTTATGATCTATCCTCTCCATCCAATTCCGGCGTCCTCCTCCCACTCCGGCTACCATCTCCCACTGGCGGTGACCTCCTCCCACTCCGGCGACCTCCCCCAATTTCGGCGAGTTTTATAAACCGTTTTTTCGAAATTTTCAAATTTCGTAAACGGTTTCATAATATGTTTGTTGGATTTTGAAGTTTCATATATTTTCTCTCATATGAATAATCAGAAAATTTTGAAATAATCATGTATTTTCGAAATTTCATTTATTTTATACCATATGAATAATGGGTTTTTTAAGTTTCATATATTTTTTCATATGAATAATCAGATTATGAAAATTTCGAAAAAACAGTTTATGAAAGTTAAAAAACTTAAAAATTTCGAAAAAAGAACTTATGAAAAAACAGTATATGAAACTCGAACAGTTTATGAAATTCGCCAGAATTGGAGGGAGGTTACGGGAGTCGGAGGACGTCGCCGGGAACTGGATGGTGATGGTGGATCATGAGAGAGAGAGATGGAGATAAGTGACATAAACTTTATTTACCTATTTTTATTATCATGACATAAACTTTAACAAATTCATGCATGTAAAAGTGATTAAATGTAAGTAAAAAGTTCGTGAAAGTGACTTAAAAGTGAAGATTAAATTTAAAAATAAAAGCAGATGAATGTAGTTAAAGGTATTGAAAGTAGTTGAAAAAAAGTAAGTACGATTAAAAAGTCGACTCATCCAAAAACTCAAAAGGTAGATGAATATAGTCGAAGGTACTGAATGTAGTTGAATGATTGGGGTTCGGTAAGAACTTGTAATTTCATGGAAACTATAGAACCCCACATGCAACCGTCACTCATTTTTTTATCCTAGGGTGATGGTAGCACGTGTTTTTGTGAAGGAGAAGGACTTCGGCCTTATGGTTTTCCACGTTTAGGCATGTCAGAGTCGATTTTATAAATGTATGTTAACATTTCCATGGTAATGTATGTTAACAATTTCATATTGAGATATGTTAATGTATAAAGTAAATTACACTGTCCCTGTGGTTTGCTTAAAATATGGATATGGTCCTTATTTTGAAATAAGTACACCAGGGGTCCCTGTGGTTTGCATTTCGCTGCACTTTGGGTCCTTACCGCTAATGTTGTTAAAAACCATCAGTTAGTTAAAGGGCAATATAGTCTTTTAACCTATTTTGACCATTTTTCTCTTTCTCTGACACACAACCCTTTCCTTAACTCAATCCCACCTGCAACTTATATATATATATATGTATATACCTTACACAAACTTCCATATACCTACAACTTATATAACTATATATATATATATATATATATATCGATTCCATGGATACTTCTTCATCCTCAATTGTGGGGATCGGAGGTCATGCATGCAGACTCAAAGAAGCAACAACTCCAAAATCGTTGTAAACGTTGCCACGATATATATTTGCATGGTGATGTCTGGAATTCATAGATAAAACGTATTGCAACAGTTGCTTCAAATCCTTAGCCTCCACCATTTCTTTCTCCAAAATCATCTCCAACATCGATTTCTTGAAATCCTCGTACGACTTCTCCGACCACTTCACCGCCGTTAGGCTCTTCGTCATCAACCCCCCCTCTTCCCTCCATATATCTTCTTACTCCCCCCCCCCATATATATATATATATATATATATTCAAACATGATGCCCACGGTACACCTATGGAGTGTTGAAAACAAAGAGAAAAGTAAAGAGTTTACTGGATGCTAACTTGGAGAGTTGATTTTATTGAGAGACTACAGTGACTATAAATAGCATTACAAAGCAACAAAATCAAAAACAAAATCACTACTTTACTGGTCCTATAAAACAGGAGAAAGACTAGCTAAGCAAATTGAAAAAATCAAACTTGTTCCTTAAGGAGGAATTATTCAGCATCACATGACCTAAAAAACAGGGAATTACTTCAGCAACTTCAACATCCTCCCTTAAACTGAATGATGTTAGCATTTAGTTTAAACTTGGACACGCACATACACCCATTAAGCTCCTCATATTCAAGAATGTATCAGACTTCAACGGTTTGGTTAGAATATCAGCAACCTGCTCTCGAGTTCAACATTGAATAATCTCCACTAATCCATCTTTCACGAGATCTCGAAGAAATGAAATCGCACATCTATGTGCTTGCTACGACCATGCATTACCGGGTTTTTTGAGAGTTTGATTGCTGAGATATTGTCACAATACACCTCTGTTGGAAGGTTTTGCACTTGATTTAGTTTCTCCAATATTCTTCTTAACCACACAGCTTGGCATGCTCTGGATGCAGCTGCTATAAACTCGGCTTCGGTGGTAGATAGAGTGACTACCGGCTGCTTTGTACAGGACCAAGAAACAGCTCTTGAGCTCATCAGAAATACATACCCGGATGTGATTTTTCTGTCATCCAGATCACCGGCATAATCGCTATCCATATACCCAATGAGCTCTTCATTTCCTCCCTTCTTGTAGAACATCCATAGCTGATTGTCCCCTTCACACACCTTAGTACCCTCTTTACTGCTTACTAGTGCGACTCTGTAGGGCGCTTCATGTACCTACTGATCAGGCTAACAATAAACATCAGATCAGGATGTGTGGTAGTTAAGCACATGAGACTTGCCACCATCTTCCTGTAAACAGTGCCATCAGCTTCAGCTCCCTCTTCATCCCTTGTGAGTTTCAGACTAGGAAACACCGGATTATGTACCGGATTGTGTACCGGATTGCATTCATTCATATTAAACCTCTTCAACATCTCTTGGGCATACTTCTGTTGGCCGATAAAAATACCATCAGTTCTCTGCAGTACTTCAATGCCAAGAAAGTACCTTATTCTTCCAAGATCGGTCATTTCGAATTCGGTCATCATAGACTTCTTAAAATTTTCAAACATCCCCTCATCATTACCTGTATAAATGAGGTCATCAACATAGAGACACACAATTAGAATATTACCTCCATTTGCATACTTGATGAACAAAGTGTGCTCATAGGGACATTTGTTAAAGCCTTCCTTAATAAAATACGCCTCAATACGACCTTACCAGGCTCCGGGAGCCTGTTTTAGTCCATACAAGGCCTTTTTGAGGCGGTAAACCTTAGTTTCTTGCCCTTTCTGCTCATATCCAGGAGGTTGATCAACAAAAACTTCTTCCCTTATTTCTCCATGTAGAAAAGCGGACTTCACGTCCAACTGAAAGATCCTCCAGGCTTTCTGGGCAGCAAGTGCAATGATCATTCGAATCGTTTCAAAGCGAGCTAATGGTGCGAATACTTTAGCATAATCAACTTCGTATCGCTGACAATACCCTTTTGCGACTAGTCTCGCTTTGTATTTGTCTACCTCCCCATTTTCATTGAGCTTCGTCTTAAAGACCCACTTCACGCCTACGCTTTTTCCTCCCGATGGCAGTGTCGTTAGTTCCCAAGTATCGTTTTTCTCGATCACTTGCATTTCTTGATCCATAGCTTGCCTCCATTTTTCTGATTTCATAGCTTCTTCATACGTTGTGGGGTCTTGATCAGCAAATAAGGCAAAAAATGACAAGTCAGGGTCTTGATCGGTGAACAAGGCCAAGTGTGTCATCTTTGCACTTTCTTCATCGGAGAGACCGTCACCCGTCTCGTAGTCTGTCATCCAAATTGGTTTCTTCCGTGTGCGTCCTTCCCGTTGTGAGATTTCAACATCTGGAGTGCTACTTTGAGCGGGCGAGTCTCCGACATGTTGAGTGTCTTCTTTACTTTGAGTAAGTTCTGGTTCAGCCTCTGCAGACACTTTTTCATTTCCTTCAATTTCTGCCCCTGAATCTTCGTCACTTTCCCACTCAAGATCATCTAAAATAGATTGTTGGTGACTATTATCCCAACTCCATTCTTGATCTTCTTCTAATACCACATCCCTGCTAACAATTATTTTATTTGAAACAGGATCAAATAACCTATACGCTTTGGATTCATCACTTACCCCCAAAAAATACACATTTGAGGCTCCTGACATCAAGCTTTACCCTCTTCTCGTTGGGTACATGTACGTGACCGATGCATCCAAACACTCGAAAGTGATCAACAGATGGTTTGATCCCACTCCACGCCTCTTCAGGAGTCTTGTTTGTGATTACGAGGGTTGGACATCGGTTCAACACATGCACGGTCCAATTCACAGCTTCAGGCCAGAAGGTTTTCGGGATTTTCTTTGCGGACATCATACTTCGCACCATGTTCAAAATAGTGCGGTTCTTTCTCTCTGCAACTCTGTTTTGTTGGGGGTATACACAACAATCAGCTGTCTCTGAATTCCATTTCCTTCACAGAAGTGTTTGAACTCTAGTGATGTGAACTCTCCCCCGCGATCTGTTCTCAAAATTTTTATAGATGGACCAACTTCTTTTTCAACTCGTTCTTTGTAAATCTTGAATGTTGGAAATGCTTCTGACCTCTCAGCTAAGAAGTAACTCCATGTTTTCCTGCTAAAATCATCGATCAAGGTCATAACGTACCTTTTTTTTACTGTTCGACAGTGGAGAGATCGGTCCGCATAGATCCGTATGCATTAGCTCAAGAATGTTGGAGGCCCTCCATGTGGTTTTGTTGGGAAATGGGGCACGATGTTGTCTACCTACCAAGCAATCTTCACACACCCTTCGAGAAATTGCAAGTCTCGGTAGTCCCTTCACCATGTTCTTTCGTTGGAGTACTTTGAGGCTATTCCAACTGAGATGTCCATATCGACAATGCCACAAACTTGTTTGATCTGCAATGAGTGAGGAACATTGTTGAGGAACATTGTTGTTCCTCTGATGCGCGACGGACAATCAACAGAAACATTATGTTGTTCATCATCTTCGTGAGTGAGGAACATTGTTAAGCCTTTCTGTGGATGAAAGACTTTACAGATCCCATCGTGAATAGATACTCCAACTCCCTTCTCCTGCAACTGATTGATACTCACAAGATTGTTTGTTAAATCTGGTGCAAAAAAACCCCTGTGATTACTAACACAACACCATTTACCTCCATTCGAACCTTGCCTTTGCCTTGTACCATGAGACTTGAGTTATTTCCGAGCTTCACAGATTCCTTAAAGCTGTCGTCAAGCTCACAAAACATGTTTTTTGTGCCACACATGTGGTTACTACAACCGGAATCAAGAAACCATATCTTCTCTGATCTAGTTTGCTTGTTATCCACAAGAACCATCAATAACATCTCTTCTTTCACTTATGTATAATGAGTTGTTTGATTCTCCTCCTTAGGAAATTCCCATTGAAAATGTCCTAACTCATGGCAATTGTAGCATTCTATGGTAGATCGGTCATATGCAAGCCTACCGCCTCGCCCCCTTCCTCTTCCTCGTCCTGTACCGCGTTCCTCTTGTTGGGTTCCATACGTGACTTGAAGAGCCTGTTCATCTTCCACCTGTCTGCTCATCCTCTGTTCATGCACCAGAATACTGCTCTGGAGCTCATCCATAGATATGAGATCTAGATCTTTCGACTCTTCAATGGAACATACAACATAGTCATATTTTGATGTCATGGACCTCAATTTTTTTCGATGATATGGACATCGTCCATTGTCTCCCCTGCCATTCTCGACTTGTTTGCTATAGTGAGAGTTCTCCCAAAATAGTCATTAACATATTCCCCAGCTTTCATGTGCAAAACTTCAAACTCTTTGCGAAGAGCTTGCCGTTGAGCGCATTTTACACGTTTTGTCCCTTGATACTTTTGCTTCAAAGAATCCCAAATATCCTTTGCAGTATCCTTCTTCAAGATTATCTCCTGTATCGATCGATCAATGGCTTGGAACAGATAGTTCTTAGCCTTTAGATCTTTCAACTTCTGATCATCAAGGGCCTTCTTCTCTACATCACTAGGATCTTTCCCTTTTGTTGCTACACTGATTCTGGTCTCCATCAGGCACCAATATTCTTTGGAATGCAAAAAATTATCCATTAGCATGCTCCAATGGTCATAATGACCGTCAAACTTTGGAATGGCTGGTTGCACAAATTCCTTGTCATACGCCATATCACCTTTGCTTCACCCTTGAGCTCTCTGATACCAAATGTTGAAAACAAAGAGAGAAGTAAAGAGTTTACTGGACGCTAACTTGGAGAGTTGATTTTATTGAGAGACTACGGTGGCTATAAATAGCATTACAAAGCAACAGAATCAAAAACATAATCACTACTTTACTGGTCCTATAAAACAGGAGAAAGAATAGCTAAGCAAATTGAAAAAATCAAACTTGTTCCTCAAGGAGGAATTATTCAGCATCACGTGACCTAAAAAACAAGGAATTACTTCAGCAACTTCAACATGGAGGAGCGATGAATGGGTCCAAAATGGTGAATCCCGACCACCCCCATTTCGGTTACTTGACGATCATCTCTATCTGTAACACCCCTGTAATAACCCGCAAATTTTTTTTAGAAAATATATTCAAATAAATATATTAATTTGAGTTTGGAAACTTTAGAAAACTAGAGGGGCTAATTACGTCTTAAAGTAAAACTTTGAAATAATTTTGGATGACTACGTGAATGGCGTTTTTTTCAACCAAATTAGGATTCTATATATTTATATATATATATATATATATATATATATATATATTATATTGTGCTAAAAAAAATGATATTTGATATTCTTTTAGGGTTTGGGGAATTGGCGGCATAGGTATATAGATGAATTAGGATTGAAATTTTATTATCCTATTCATGTTCCTTGGTTAAAGAAATCAGGAGATCGAGATGTAGGTTGAATATTTCTGGAGTTCCAAACAATAATTTTTAGGTTTTTAGTTGGATTCGTGTTAAAAGTTTTGATCACGAATTTAAAGGACTTTGCATTCGTTGAAGGCACATAAGAGATATAGTTGATTAAGGTACGAATTCCTTATTCTTCCCTCATTAATTTGTGTTTATTTGAGTCGTTATATATATGTGTACGGATTCTTTATGTTCTCCTCGTTTGTGTTTATTTGATCCTTTGATATGTGTACGAAGTCCTTTCGAATTGTGTTTGTTCGATTCGTTGAATACGTGTATGGTTTCTTTGTTTTCTTTCGAGTCGTTCCGTTCGATTTGGTGATCAATAACGTGTTCTTACTTCCATCAAGGTTATTTTTCGTTTCCACTCATTTAGTTGATCGTTTATTCGTGTGTATTGTCGGGTGTATTTTCTTTCGGTTTTACATATAAGAAATCGAGATCCGGATATTTTTGAAACATCGAACTCTCTTTATGATTTGCTGATTTTTATTCTGAAAAATTCGTGTTATTTGTAAAAATCATAAAAAAACCGCTCGTTTATCGGATTAAGGCACACGATATGTTTTTGAAAATCTGAAGATGTCGTCTACGAATTACTGTCACACGAGCAAACTGTAATTTTTATGCTAAGGTGTCTAAAATCTGGGTTTTCCAAAACTGATCTCGTTTTAGACCAAAACAGCGCAATGTTTTTCGAAAATTCGTATAAAATCTATTTTAAAACCGATTCAGTCCATTTTTGATCCTTTGGAATCCTAAGATGTTTATTCAAAACTCCTGTTTAGATATAGTTTTCTAAAACCTCTTTGAAGTACGAGGAAATATTGGATTTATAAACGTGTAAAGTTCTGAAAATAGTATGACTCGATTTCAAAAGGTTGTAGGTGTGAAATTCCTAATATGCGTTTGGATTTGCTTCGCCATACGTTTTTGTTTTTAAATCTTTTGTGATAGGTCGTACATAAATTTATGTTAACGGGTTACGACACTCGTATCAATTAAACTCTTTTTCGATTCTAAGTCGTTCTAAAATGTGTGTTCGAAATTATAAAGCGTTCAAGGGGAGCAATCAATATTTTTATATAGTCAAATACCTTTTTGATCTGTTTTGTAATTAGTATGATTTGTTATTCATTTATTATGATCACATGTGTTGTGACATACTTTTGAAGTTTATACGTTAAGGTATACCGAGCAACTAACCACCTATGGGGGTACCATAGGCACGTCATTGTGGCACCGATGGCGTGACACCACCTGTGGCGGTGTGATCAGTCCACGTCGTCTCTTTTTGATTTTGTGTGCTCTGATGAGAGCTGGCGTGGTGTGATGGGAGGCGTATGGGTCGGCCCTAGTTTGTAGGGTGGATGACGGTGTAGTGCCCAACACCGCATCTCACATTATTTAGTACAGTTGGATGAGAATGTCCAACGTACGTGCCTATGTGGCTTATGTCTGACACTTGTTGTATCTGTTTATGTGTGACATGAAACTCAAGTGTATGCGATTATTTGTTCGAGCTCGTTATGCAATCTTATGATATGGTTTTGATTTAAGCTTCCTAGATTCGTTTTGATATTTAGTTGGCAATATTTGTTTTGATTTGATAGTCCCGAACTTTGACAAAATTACTGTCTCGATATAATGAACTTGGATTTATTTCTTTTGTTATGACTTTTGATTATGCAATTAGATTTGAGTCGTTTGGTCTAACTTCTTTTGGTTTGTTTTATTTGTTTTGGGGTATTTTGGTTTGTAGTTGAAGTTAGAGTGGAATGATTATACTCAATTTAGCTTTCATGAACACTCAAAAATAAAAATTCGAGTCTCGTGTCCAAAATTCAGATTTTCGTTATATTCGGTATTGGGTTCGATTATTCGTTTGTTATCCATTGTATCTGTACACTGAGCGTTTGGCTCAGCCGCATTTCTTTCTTCACGGCAGGTATTCGAAGGGAATCTAAAGAGTTTAAGGGATTCAGAGCTTCATCCTAAATAATAGGTTTGTCGATAAGAATATGTAGATTTTTTTTGTAATACATGTATTGGAAGAAGAAAAAAAATTTATCGTTTGAGATAATTGTATTTTTGATGGTGTTTATTATAAATCAGGTGTGATAGTGCTCTGTATGCTTTTATTTGGTGGTTTGTTTTAGGTTCGGATGTAACATTCTTTTCCATCTCGGCAAGGGGGTGTTACAACCCCGATTTTCGAAATGTATCATTCCAAGTTAATACAGAAACCGATATATTAGGGAAAAATAAGATAAATGATTTTTGACTTGAATCCTAGATTTTATAGTCTTGGTAGATGAAGGATCAATTACGAGTCCAACGGTTCATTCCGGAGCTAAATCGGAGCTAAAACGAAGAAGTTATGACCAAAAAGTGTTCAGGTAAGGAGTTCGGGCTGCAGTGCTCCGCACGGATGGACCCGCGCGGCCACCCGCGCGTGTGCACAAAAACGGGAAAAATCGGCCCCAAACCCCATTTTTCACCCCAACCCCAAATCCTTCCCCCATTTCTCTCCCAAACCGACCCCCAAACCCCAAAATCAAACCCTAACTCATTTTGGGGTGTCTTTCTCCTAAAATCAAGTGATCATTCTTCATCTAGCAAGCTTGGAGGTTAGAACCATAATCTCTCATCTTCATCTTCTTCATCAAGATCTCTAGGGTTTCATCCGCCCTTGTTCTCCCTTATGTAGATTTGGAATTGGTAGTGTATTTTGGTAACCTAGAAGAGTATTGTTGATGGGTTCAAGCTTTGGTAAAGGTAATCTTATCTTCTCTTCAACTATGGAAATTAGGGTTTTGGTATAAATTGAGATCTTCAAGTATAATGTTTAGAGAATGACCTTTTATGGTTGAATATAGGTATTTATGGTTGGAAATGTATGGATCTAGGTTTCAGAAGTTTCTTGCTTGAGGATCCAAATGTTCTTCAAAGGAGCTCAAGTTGGGGTAATCCAGATTTAGCCTAAATCTAGCAAGGTGAGTTCAAGTTGATTTGTGAAAACGTTGTACATGCCAAAATGTCTGTATTAAAGCATTTATCTGTTTTACATGAAATTATCAACTGTTGAGTTATTGGGTAACTTTTGATTATTTGAAGTGCTTAGCTTATTAAACTTTGTAAAACACCACATTTGGGATTTTTAGGCATTTCGATAAATGTGTCATAAATGAATGGGTTTTGAAGATTTATTGCATAAATAGATATTTGGTCGAAAACGCACTTTTAAGCGTTTGCCGGGTTTTATGCATCATTCATGAAAATGGATGTTTTGAAAAGTACGAATGTGTGAGTCCTTTGGTTTTGGGTCGATCCCGACTTTGGGAACACTTT
The DNA here is from genome assembly GCA_954870635.1 of Arctium minus. Classification (NCBI taxonomy): domain Eukaryota; kingdom Viridiplantae; phylum Streptophyta; class Magnoliopsida; order Asterales; family Asteraceae; genus Arctium; species Arctium minus. The sequence continues at coordinate 33,589,793 of OX941080.1, read as the reverse complement.
AGAAAATGATAATCCTTTTTGGGTTTTGGGCTGAAGGCCAATTACGATTTGAGAAACAAAGTTTTGGGAAAGATGTATTTTGGTTTATGTAGCCCTATTGGCCCACGTATTTTAGCCAAACGTTCATTATGCCTTTTGGGGCTTGGTTTACACTCAAATGAGTCTTTGGAACATTTGTTCAGTTTTGGTAGCTCGTTAAGGAGCCTTGGACGTATGGTGTACTCAGTTGCATCTTATTTGAGAGTTACATGTTTTGAATGCGTTAGTTCATTCTTTTGAGTGATGTAACTTTTTAGACTGTAATGCATTGGATCCATAGGCATATGAGTCAGTCAGTTGGTTTAATGGGAACTTTATCCCCGTTTTGGGACTGGATATTGTTTATGGCTAGCGGGAGCTCGGGGTATAGATCGTGGGTGGTTGAACTTGATAACCGCGTAACCTTTATTGAAAAGGCTCGGGGTATATATCGTGGGTGGTTGAACTCGATGCCCGTTTGTAATCCAGTCTGGTTACTCATCGTGGAATTTAGTGTCCGCGTTTGAAGTCTAGTGAGTGGTCCCCAAGTCATGTTTTTATGTAAGCTTGTGGTGGTAGCTCGGTTTGGGAGCCGTATATGGAGTTAAGTCTTGCGGTGGTGCTCTTGGAGAGCCGGATACGGGGACTTGTGACTTTATGGTGAGACTCATTTAGAGGTCGAGTAGACACTAGGGTCATTTGGGTATCTTGCGGTGGTAGGTCGGTTGGGAGCCGTATACGGGGATCCATGGCTCTATGTGAAGCTCGAGAACATTGATAAGTGGCTTAACTTTGTGTGCCCGCCACTTTCGATGGAATTCGGGTATCCCCCGTCACCGAAAGGTGTTGTTTTTGGGTATTGAGTTTTATTATCCAAGTTTCGGTGACGTTTTGTATAAATGGATCTTATCCATGATTTACGGGTTGAGTATTATGCCCCACCAGCTTTTGGGTGTTTCGAAATATAAAGTTTTAACCGCATTTTTATAAATGTAGAGTTCGATTTCTATTCGCGTTTTGAGTTAGTTTTGGGTTGGAGTTTATTTACGAAAGAATGTTTTATATTGGGACCTTGTCCCCGAAGTAGTTTGGATTTGAAAACGTTTATATTGGTATTTTGCCCAAAATGCATATTATTGGAAAACGAGTCGTTTTCATATTAAAAGCATATCTTTTGAAAGATTATGATTTAAACTGCATTACCTCTTTTCAAATATATCTTTATTCATGTGGAAAACTCTTGAACTCACTAGGCGTTAACCTAACCTTTTTATTTGTCGTCATGTGCAACAGGTTTCGGTTGGGAATAGCTCTAGTGACATTGTGCAGAGAGGAGTGCTAGTACTGTGCTCGGGAAGTGGTTACCTTAGTAAAGTCTTCCACTTTTGTTTCGGGAAGAGCAACTTGTAGTTGGGATTAAGTAACACCCGACTTGGTCTGGTCCTTGTATAAGACTGGAGTTTATATTTGTTGAGGTCAAATAGAGAATTTTATTTTGAAGATTTATCTTTTACTTTATGTAATATCGAATTATTAATTAGTTGCTCTTACCAAATTTGAGGGTGTTACACTATTAAAACAAACACACATACACGCACATAGGTGACCCATCGATCATCATCAAAACAACACACACATACCCTTCTAATTAATTTCCCTCCGTTTTCCTTCACCTACCACCACCGTGACCTCCGAACTGGGACCACAAAGTAACCACCATCGTGACCTCCGATACTGGCACCACTGCTGCTAGCAACCATCACCCAAGTTTTTTCACTTCTATGTCACCGTGAACACCATCTATGTCCAACCATCGTATCGTTTTCCCTTCGTTTCTCTAGTCACCACTTCGTTTTCCCTCCATTTTTCTCATTCCACCATTTCATCCCCCCCCCCCTATTTGATGTACACCCACCTCTCCATTTTATTCTTCCCCACAGGTCAAAGGTCCATCATTTTCAATGAGAGGAATGGTGGATCTGGTCCAAAATGGTGGCTGTATCAAGTGGGTTTCTATGAGTTGGTCACTTTTCCACTATTTTCCAACCTTTTGAAGACTGTATTTGATTTTCGAAGGAAAAAAAGAGGATGTAATTGGGTTATTTCTTGAATAGCTAACTTTCATTCCTTGAGTTTTTTCCTCAATAAAGTAGTTGCAGCGATGATATAGATTGAATGGGTGGGGGAGGAGATGAAAGAGGGGGAGGGATGGAGACGGTGGGTGTGGGGGAGAGTCAAAGGTCAAATGGTGGGGAGGGTCAAAAGTTAGATAAGGTGGACATTTGTCAATATCTAAATGGGGTTTTAGAGAAACATTTTAAATTAATATATAAATTGACAAAAATGTCCATGAGTTAATAGATTAAATTTAACGGTGTTAGTGACAAGGACCTAAAGTGCAAGGAAATGCAAACCACAGAGACCGCTGGTGTACTTATTTCAAAATAGAGATCATATCCAGATTCTGAGCAAGCCACAGGACCAACAGTGTAATTTACTCTAATGTATATTTGGTGTATGAGATTTGTTAAAATGTGTTAAGTTATGTTCAGTGCATGAGATATCAGATATGTTAACATTTTCCATGTTAACATATGTGGAGATCTTAACTTATATAAATCTCTAGCTTCCTTTACAGTCATGCCACTAAAGTTCTATCTTATTAAAAAATACCATTTCGCCTTTGACAACCTTTTGATAGAAAAAAAAATCTAAGGGTTATCACGGTTTCTAGGGCGAAAAATTCTTTAAAAAGTTGAAAACTGTGAGAACCAGTTTTCATGTTTTATTTTTAGTGTGTACTTTTAGTATTTTTTTAGTTTCACATTGTAAAACAATACTTTATATTCATATTCATTGTTTCATGATATTAAATAACACATGATCAATACTTCTCACAATTCTCAACTTTTTAAGGTTCTCAATTAATTATACCTCTATATAAAATATGTTTTTGGCTCAATTAGACACTTACATAATTATATATCTATTTGGTATAGAAAGAAAAAAAACAATTTTTTTTTTGAGTTTCTATGCTTAACGTATCTTTATATATAAAAGTTATACTCCAATGCTTATTATTGAAAAAAGTAGGTTTAATTTTATTTCCCTTCAATATCATTCCAACATACCCTTCCATATAACTCAAAGTCTTTCTCTCCCTCTTTATATGTTTCTCACTCGAATCAATACTAAAATTTAAATAATTTGAGCGACTTAGTTGACTAATTTAAACACAGTACATTCTAGTATGAATACACCATGAGCAGGATTAGAATGTTTAGATGGAGAGAATGCAAAAAAATTGATGTTCACTTCAACTTTGGCATCGTCATCAAATTGGTATTAAACTTATCGTCAAGATCCACACTCTTAGATGGCCCAAACGTCGAATTGAGATTCCTTGGGTTTGTTAGGACATGGATGTTCCAGAGGAGTTGGGTTGTCATACAGGACCGAAGAACGATTTTATTGTCAGCACAATGAAATCGGAGATGATGACACTCCCATCGAGCAAACCAACCTAACAATTTGCTTTGCTTTTGTTCCTCAACCTAACAATCCCATGTGACTTTTCCTAGTTTTAGAATCGCATACCAAAATTAATGAAAATTGGTAATCCAACTTTTTTGCATCAAATGACTTTGTTTTTCTAAAGCTGATAAATAAATAGTTTATATTAAAAAATGCTATGAATATTCCGAAAGAGGTATACAAACATAGATCAATCAAATCAATTTATATGATGCAATTCAACCCAATCAATTTATCCATTTATTATCCATTTTGGTTTTCACTATGAAATTTGCATTTTTCTTTGCTTGTCACATAAAAATAGAGTAAATTATTGTTTTGGTCCTATCCATTCTCTTGAATTAAGTTATTACAATTTTTTTTTGAATACTTATCCATGTGGTGTGCATTTTTGTTTGATTTTTATCATTCACAGTACAATTGTTGGCTTTTAGCCGTTAAGTTCTTTCCATAAGGTCAATATGGTAATTTATTCGGTTATGTTATTTTTATATTTTTAAAAGAAAATGAAGAAATACGAAAAAAAATGCCAGAATGTCCCTAATTTTATATATATATTTTTTAACAATTTTAGAGTTAGGAATATGATTTATAACAAAAATGAAACCACAAATACGGTAGTCATAACTTTATGAGTTACCACCTTATAAAGTATAGGGTCCTAACTGTAATTTTTAAAAGGGTCAAATAATTGAATTTATGTCTTAAAATCGTAATCCCAAAACTTAATGGACTTTTTGTTAATTTCTGAATAATCATCAATTATTTTGTTTATTAAATTATTACATTAAATTCAAAAAAATCAAATATTTATTTATTTATTATTACATTAATTAATCACGAAGCATGCAAAAAGTAAAAAGGGATCCGAGTCTTGGCCCAACTCGCCACAGTCCAGGTCCAGGTCCATGGACCTACTTCTGTAAGAACCTGCAACCGGTCCCGGATGTGATCATGGGTTGGACCCAACTCTGAACAAAAAAGCAATGCTAAATTGACTCATTTTTAGGCCACTTTGGTCCCTTTTTTTTCTTTTCAAAATCACACTTGCGATTACTTAAACGACATCTTGGCATATAATACATCAACTAGAAGCGTATTCGCGCAATGCAGCGAGATTAAGATACATCACGATTTTAATGTTTCATTTTATTTTTATTTTTTTGTCGATTTACGGTACGATTTTGGATGGTTTTGAGAAAGTGATAATGTTTTTTTTTATAAATTTGTTTAATTTAGGCTTAATAATATAATGCTTTTTATATAAAAGAATTAAGTATTTTGTTAGAATTCAATGATTATTTTATATATTTTAATGACATCTATAAAAAATAATCAATTACATATTTAATAATATAATTAAAACAAATTTATAGTAATATAATATATTAATTAATAGTGATACATGGAAAGGTCTGCATAAAAGGAAGACCCTGCACATACCAAATTGGTGGGTGTTAGAAGTCTGCAGTAGTAATATGTATCTTGTGCTTTGATACTTGTAAATTAAGAGATTTTTAAAATCTTGCATAAAATGATGGTACCTTGTGCCTAATAATTTGTATTTAAGAGTTTTTTTATCCGTGTTTTATAATATAGTATAGATTAACTCTAAATGCATTTTCAATTTCGAGTTTTATCAACTTGTTGTCGTCCCACTTTGTATGCACCGGTTGTTCCGGATAGCTGTTGACAGTGGTGGACCTACTTAGGAGCATAAGTGGCATGTATTACCGCTTAATGACTCTGTCGTAATGGAAAAAAAATTACGTTCCTAAAGGTGCTACCGTATTATATCGTTGAGTCCCCTTATATTTCTTGAAACTACATAACACAAGTTAATCTTGGTTAAGTTGTTTTATGTGGTCTTTCCCATCCTTCTAGACACGGGTTTGAATCCTGTGTGTACCAAAATCCCGGTTTTTAGTTTTAATTCTAGTTTATTGTAATTTTGAAAAGAATTAAGATATAAAGCTATAAGAAGGCGACTTCACATACAAAAGACAAGAAACCAACCAACAAACCAATAATAATTTCTTGAAAAACAACCATAGTTTTGTTCTTTATAATAAAACAGTGCCATCATTTAGAAAAAAAAATTCTAGGTCTGCTCATAAATTGAAAATAACATGTCCAACAAATTAAAAACAATGAATTCATACAATTTAAAATACCAAATTCATAAAATTCAAAACAATGTTTGAAAGTTAGCTAACAATCTAACTACCAGAAGGGTCGGGAGGGCTGGGAGGGGGGAAAGTTTATCCTTGTTGTCGCATGAAAGCAACAAAATGCGTCAATACTTGCTCGACTAACAAGGTAGCTTGACTAGCTTGTTCGACCTTCAGATCTTCCCTTCTCTTTCGTTCGACCTTCAGCTCGGCTTGAGGGCGTCCTCCATTTCATTCATCTCCGCTCTCAACAACTACCTGTAAATATTCAATATTTGACAAAAATCAGTAATTTGTTGGCAATGAAAAATAATAACATGATACATAAAATATAACCAACATACCTCTACTGGCGATCCAGTAACGGATGATCTCGCTGCTACTGCTACATTTACTGGTCATAACATAATAGGTATCCTGGGAGGTCCCGAAACCAAAAAGACGACCCTTCTTCCGTCCTCCGATACTCTGCTCCCAAATAGATGCATCATCGAGGGAGGGGTGTCGGGCTCTATAGTAGACTGAGTCGCATCCCGTTATTATAGTTTACCAAAACAAAAATAGGTGAGCTTATTTATATTTGTAGACATTTCAGCAGCATAACGACTGTAAATCAAACATATCCAATTAATGTCTGCTTTTAACAATTATAACATTCTACCAATGGTAGTCACATTACCAACCAACATACCTACTTAGCCTGACATCTGCCCAATAGTTGCAGCCCAAACTAATAGCATCACTATGTTTCTTAAAATATATTACTTCAAATATACCAAATGGTTCTATAAAATGAACTAATGGTTTTAGAAAACATACCACCACTCTAGTCGCTTTGGGTTAAACGTAGTGAGGAGGATAAACAGGCGGACGGGAAGAACCCGAAACGACCTTCCGACTCGAGCAGTGGATCCACATACACCTCAGAACTAGTAGGATCACGACCCAATATATGTGCCTACAATAGACAATTAGTTAAGTTAGTAAACATACAATCTAATTACATATTCAAAAAAATTGTATACTTACCATCTGGTGGCGATGTTGTGCAACACTCATCGATCCCCTGGTGTGCCTGGATGACACCCCTTCAAACTCGGTCCTCCGATTGGCCTTAGAGAGGGATTGACCACATACCCAATCCTTAGCTAATTAGCGACGGATTCTGGCCGTCGCTAATACTTAGTTTTCTAATAGTGTGTGTGTGTGTACACACCTATTTGCATACAAATATAAGCGATGAATCCACTTTAGAGAACAACACCTCCTTATATTCTTGGTGAATTAGTGAAATTATCGGTTCTTTTTATTTGGATTCACAAGATAGTACAAGAGCATATCCAACAGCTATAATTTTTTTAAAATAGATCATAAAAAGTTAAAATCTCTAAAATAGTTTATATCCAACTATAACAGCTACTCTAGTTTAGCAATTATATCATCAATTATATTATTAAAATATTCATTACATTTAATAAAATATTATTTCTCTCTCATAAACATACAACTTCAATATCTCCAATTAGTTAAAAAGAATTTAATATTATTTTTCTCTCTCTTAAATATGGAGTTTTACCTACTCTCCTTTTCATTTACCTTCTCTCTCTTCTTTTCTCTATTTTAGCATATGGTATAACATAGCCGTTGAAGCAAAAAAATTGCTAAAAACTCACTTTTTTCTATTTTAGCAAAGCTGTTGGAGAAGCTCTGAGGTTGATAGTTAAGGTATATCACTGACTAGGAGGATGCACACTCATGTAAGCTAACTAAAACCCGGATGACACCATATGGCGGGGTCAAGGAGGTCGCGGCCCCTACCAGGGTCCTAGGGGCACAAATACGTTTAGGAGAGCAACACTAAGGTTTTTAGTGTCAAATGGTTGACAGTCAGTATTTACCGGTGTTTGCAAACATTGATGAATGTTACATCAGAGGTGTAGTAGCTGATGAAACTACCCACTGATGTACTATCAGCTAATAGTCATCAACCGATTGGTTACCCTCTAATGGGTTATTAGCTGATCGATGGTTACCTGTTGATGGGTTATCAGTTCATGGCTAGCTACCCATTGACGGGTTATCAAAAGATGACTATCCACTACTAAGTTACCATGATAAGTTTTGTAACAACTGTTCTTTTCATAACGCCCATTACTTACCATCAATTATTTTCATTTATTGGGGGAAATATTCTCGATATTAATACATAATCGGTTACGATTCTTAAGATGTAAAAAAAATGTTTTCTTTCAAAACTATGACACAAATTTAAGATTATATTCAAGTTAATTCGTTATACCCTAGCATAATTGGGTTGATATATAAACATATAACTTAAAGAAAGCGAACTCTCACGCAATCTCAAGTTTTATGATTCCCACAACACTTGTCCAAAAGATGCATCTAGCCTTCAACTAACCATTCAATTACGAAACTGACCAAGGGTCAACATCATTAATTATTCTTCGTCATATTCAGAGTTACTTTACTTCTAGCATTTCGTCGCACTTTGACTTTGGTCATATGTCTCTTATGTAGAAATCCGATTCTCTTTGAAAAGTAGAATTGTAAGTTCAATCTGGTTTTGAGAACCGAACCATACCGAAAGTGCAAGCAATTTAATTTGACATCTTTTTAGGGTTTGGGTTTTGGACCAATACACATGTTGACCAACTCCACAAACCAAAAGTGGTCCAGTTAAGTTGGTCCCTTATGTGAAAAGGGGGAATAGTTGCAGCACCACCTCACCTGGACCATGATCAAACTCAAAGGGTCCCTTGGATGCTTATCTTTGAAGATGATCAAGGAAACACTTGTGGGAACTCAACTTAAAACTCACTTGTATATATATACTTCTCTCCGGCCAATCACCTAAAAACACATATAGATGGTCTTTATCAATTTGACCCCATATGAATGAAAAGCAACTAAGCAACAGTTAAAGATTCTCTTTATATTTATAGCCAGTAAATAATATCCTTTTGTTTATGAATAAAAACCCCTAAAAATGGCACTTTCTTCAAAGTGGATTGCTTACTTGAAACAACACCATGCATGTTTGGTGGCATATTGCAATCAACACCCACTGATTTGATGTCACCCAGGTGAAAGTTTACAAAGCATTATGGCATATCTAAGTCGACTCATATAATATGCATCACCATTCACTAGCTATCATAAAGGAAAACAAAAAATAGTATTTTCATATATTGTTGCTTTGTTGTCGTAGAATATAGTTTTTGCTCCCTTTTGATCAAGTTGAAGTTCGGATAACATATATTCTTCTTGGACAAATATATAGCTTGACACGTTGCAACATATATATTCGGCTTCTGAAGATGACAATATGATGTAAACGCATTTGTTGAGATGTTCTCCGTGAACCCACCACATGGCGCATGGCTTGCAACAATATTTGCATGCGTCCAAACACAATAATTGTTTAGAGGTAAAGCGCTCTTTTGGTGCGATTTATGAGATCAATACTAAATCATGACAAACTTTGAATATTAGATTTGTGAGAATATTGACATCTCAGTTTTATTCAAAAAGATGAAATGACAAGAGTCAATATGTGATTAGCGAACACATAATTTTACTAACAATTGTATCATAGTTCTTAACAAGATATATTAGGTATATCCGGTTGCAAAAAAGATGAATTGTATGATTATTTTCTTGAATCTTAAACCAAAATAATGGAAGATGCTCAATAAGTTTTATGACCACTCACATGATCATGATCATAATTGGAAATGTCTTTTGCTTGTCAATTCTGTACATTTTAAGAAACTTTTTAGATTAATATATAATGGTTGTTTAATTTCATACATTTTGTTAAGAGTAAATTACATTTTTGGTCTTTATGGTTGTCACTCACTATCAACTTTAGTCACTCTTTTAAACTAATTACAATTTTAGTTACTGTGGTTGTCATTTTATTTCACTTTTGGTCTCTCTAACTAACTCAAGTTAATATTTTTAATCAATTTAATATTTTTGATAAATCTTCAAGTTAATATTTTTAATCAATTTGCAATAGTAAGTATTTTGAGTTCAACTGTTTAGTTATTATTTTAAAATAACATTTTAAATATCAGATCAATATGTGCCAATTATTTAAAAACCTGGCAGGTTTACTAAAAATAAACAAACTAATATATTTTACTTTACAAATGACAAATTTAAAATATTAAATTAATAAACATACCCAAAATTGTTGAAGGATTATGTGTCATCATTAAAAGGAAGTGATTGACAGAATATTTTCTTATTATTAGATTACCATAATGAATGTTTGATTTTCTTTGTAAACTCCTCCCTATTTAAAGGGGCTATGATTAATGAGAAATATAGATTTCTTCTCTCTGTCTTATTGTTATTCTCTCCATATAGTTGTTCTATTTGTTTTTCCCTTTAACACGTTATCAGCACGTAGCTCGTTTGCGCTATCGCTCCCTCAAATCGTTTCCGCCGCTATTAAATGGTTGTTCTATTCGCAATCTACCACCATTAGAAGGTCTGTTTTTTCCAATATTGCAATTCAAGTAAGTATCTCTACAAAAACTTACAATTTTTTTGTCTATGAATTATGATTAATTATGATTAACTCTTTTAGCCATGATCATGCTTATATGCTTCAGTTTTTTTTTTTTTCTTATTCTTATTAGTTTGTGGTCTCAATCAATTTTAATAAACATAAAAATGGTTCTGGCAATTTGAAAGGTTGTAACCAATTACTTTCAAAATCCTTCTATTTTTTTAATGGTGATATGGTTTTTTTTTATAATAGTAATTGATAGTTATTTAATTTGATTTGAAATCAATAATTTTTTTTGGGGACTATGCAACTTTAGAATTGTTGTTAAAAAAAAGCAATTAGTAAAAACAAAAATCGTATTCTTCAATTAATTTTCACGGATGTAGCTCACCGTATGTACTTGAAATATGGTTTGTATTTACCTCCTATTAAATTGGTTTTATTTATTAAATATTTATTATATTAACTTATCGTGTTTTAATGCGGAATGATAGCTTTTATGTATATGATAGATTTATAATTTTGAATTTATTTTTATTTTTATTTATTTATGATTATTCAATTAGTTTAAACATGTTTAGATGGTCAATTTCATCATATAATGTTATGTATTTATTTATGTCTACAATTTGATGGTATTTTTTAAATTAGACTAATATATTATTGTGAGATATGCTAATTAATTATTATTTGAATATGATATTTAATTAATTTAACTTGACTTGCCATTTTTAATTTAATTATATGGGGCAATAAATATTTATAAACTTGATTAAGGATTTCTAATACCATTATTATCTTTTTTGAAATCTTCTATATGTATGTCAATTTATAAATTCATTATTATTTTATTTTAGTTAATAAAAAAAATTATATATTTGTTTAAATATTCCTAAAATATACATTTTTATCATATATGTTTGTTTTATAACAAGCTAATTTAAGATATGATAATTTATTTAATTCAATGATATGGGTTATTTAATATTCTAGTTGCTATTTTAAACCAACTATATATGGATATGTAAATATGTTCCTATTATTTACATTGTAATATTCAAATATTATATTAGTATTTAAGTATATTTAAAATCTCTTGAATTCTTAGTAGTCATATTTGTGATTGAGGATCATATAATTGTTAAAATGTTTTGTAGTTTATTTATTTTGACATTGAATGCTTTATAAAATTTAATATATAAATTTAAATGTTTATCTTGAGTTTCTACTCATAATTCTTAATTCTGTAATTAAATTTTAGAAGTTACACTTCCAACCCCCATATTTTGGTATCTTAACAAAAGCTCCAAAAATACTATTAAGGTATTAAAATTGGTTTTATATGTCAAACTCATAGTCATTTTGGCCTCATGCCAAATGTTCTATAATTAATAATTTTATGTTTAAATTAAATAAATCTTAAAATATCGATTGGATTTTGTCAAACGGGTGTAAATAACCCTAAGGTTTGTAGGAACTTAAGAAATCCATGTGATTCCTCTACTACCTGGAAATCCAATAGATTGAGTGATTTGTTTTTGCAAATTGAAATATTGATAAAGTATTATCAATAAAATTAAAGCATACAAAAATCCAATATGGTTATGATAATGAAATTTCATACATAAAATAATAATTATAACCACAATGCACTGTCTTATCAAAAAGAAAATCATATATTATCCCTTATATACGTAAATGGTTGAATCAACTTATCCCAAAATCAACGTCGTAAACTCAAAATAATCTGAGTATCATAAATGAGTATATAAACCTCTTTTTGAAAAGGTACAAGAAAATACCTAAAGTCCATTAACTTCCTATTGACCCTAAAACCACCTCTTGAAAAAGTACAAGCAAATACCATCATGTTTTGAGACGATAAATAAATCATAACCTTCATAAGAATACCTTCACTAAAAACCCCAAAGAACAGTGGGATGCCCCGAAAGAGATAATCGAGAGTATTCATGAACATGTACTTCTCGAACTAATCGTACAGCGAAATGAAACCCGCTTATACGATTACAAAAAGGTAACTGATTTCAACAAAGAAATGATGTATCCCAAAATGCGTCTCAATCTCTATGACAAGGAGCTCATAGAAGATGACATGATTCATAACATTATTTTCACTTTTTCATACATCGGTAAATATTATTAAACCAATATAAGTTGGAATGTAACCTTTAGACAAACTCATCAACCAACTGCAAGTGGTTGAGAGACATAACAAAGTTCTTTCAAATAACAACGCCACATATGTCGGGACAAAGAAAATTCTCGATATCAATAATGAAAGCGTTAGAGGTGGAAACAACTCCAAATGATTGTGAGTTAAAAACAGTTTGACATATTTATGCACCATGTGGACGAGACCCTAGAAAGGGTTAGGGTATTGGTAAGAGTCAGGAAGGATTTTTCAACACCTGGAGTAGGGATACAACTATTATCCCAGGTGATAATGGATAATCAAATAAAAAATGCACTAAAAAGTGCTTCTATCAAAAAGGGAACAAGTTGAAAATGAACTATAACATATTAATTTAATATTTAATATTGATTAATCATATGTTTCTTTGAAAATTAATTTTAAGTATTAAAATTAATTTCTCTGCTAAGTAATCGAATATGTAACCATTATAGATGTAAAGAAATACATCATAACAAATGCAAAAATTTCAATATTCTCCGTTCCGTGTAGGAATGTATCGAGGAGAATTGATTTTTTTTACCTCTCACACAATCTAAAATGATAGACAAATACTTATTTTATAATTCATTCAACCGAAATACTTAGACGATGAACTGTCATTTTCTTGTTGGTACAAGATCAATAGGAACCTTGTAAAGATATTTGTATCAAATGGAAATTATAATGAGCATATATACATAAGTTTTAATGAATTTGAAAGTAAACATATATATGTGTCAAACTAGCTAGTAGATTATTGAGCCATCGAAACATTTTTGTCACCAATAAAGAACTTTAGGGAAATGACACATATATGTTTCGACATGACCATGTGGGACACCATGGTTATGACATAGTGATCCGTGTATTGCAAAATACACATAGACACATTCTCTTTCGAGTGATAGGCAAAACGAGGCAAATTGCAACTGTTGACTTCTGCAACATAAGAAACAACATTGTCATCATAATATGCCCTCTCGAATACCTAGAACTTTTGTATATACCCTAATCCTTAGCCAAGACAGGAATGAGATCATCCTAAAGCTAAGGACATAATACAAAAATATTCCATTGTTACAACGAATACAAGGTGATATTTATGGACATAAACATCCAGAATGCGGGCCATTAAAACTTTATGGTTCTGGTTTCGACACGATGAACGCATGTCGTATTATTGTCCACATGAAATACTACACTCCTAGCACTAGCTATACGTTTAAGGGCTCACCACCCTGATTAATTCATCAAGTCTACATGACTTGGAATGCTGGAGAATTTACATCATAAGGATTTGATGATTATTGCATTTGTATTGGGATCAATATAGAGTTTCCTATACCCCATATGTATATCTAAAATGGTCTCGTAGATGTTGTCATCAAAAGAATATAGATGGTAGCCAAGACATTAGTTATGCGCACTGATTTACTTACATGTGTTTAGGGTTATGCAATACTATATGCAACTTTACTTCTTCATTTTGAGACCTATTACTAGCTAACCAGTCTCATGTGTACCAGTTGGTAACTGGATATCAGCCTCATATTTTACATTTACGCATGTTTGGTTGTGCAATATATGTGCCAATTGCGCCCCCATAGCGCACCAAAATGGGTCTTTAAAATGATTAAGTATATTTGTTGGATATGAATATCCAAATATTATCCGCTAATTAGAATCCTTGACGGATGATTTTTTTACCGTTAGATTTGCAGATTGTCACTTTGATGAGACAGTCTTCCCGTCGTTAGGGGGAGATAGAAAAAAGGATTTTCCGTAGGAACGACAGGAAGTGTCATTGAATATTCCCACTCTGTCTCATTTTGATCCCGAAACTTCATAATGTAAAGTTGAAGTCAAACGAATCAGACTCGATACCTGATACGTTTAATGTTATTCCATAAGTGACAAGATCACATATACGAGCTGCAAATATACCCGTAAGGTTAAAGTCCCCAAACAAGGGAACAACGTTGCTGGAAAGTACGTTGCAATCACACATAGTGGAGGTGTGGTTGAGGTCGTAGCTCCCAAACGGAAATGGGGGAAGCTACTTGGTTCGATAGATACTCATCTAAAGGAAGAGAAGAGTAAGGCACAACTATTTGTCATCAATACATAAACCTCTCATGAGATTGTCTCTGATTAAACTATGTATATGAATCATTACTGGAGGACGCTCCGAAGTTAATATTGATTCCAAAGATCAAAGAAATCTCAAATGAATTATGAGAGTGCATATGAGTCGATGGACAGATCATACATACTCATTGATGATATATTTCACATATATTGTTGTTTATGAGGTGATAGAGCACATTGACATCGAACCGTGCTCAGTTGAAAAATATCAACAAAGAACAAATTGGCCTAAATAAGCAATCCAGGAGAATCATATTATTTGACAAATGAACAGGTATTTGGTTTGGTAGTGCTAACCTGCCAAGTGTAAAGTGTTGGATATAAGGAATTGTGGTTAATACATATCTCTACGGGGATCTAGATTCAGAGATATAAAAGTGTTTGATGGCATTACATTACCAAAATCAAGTAACTCTAAACCACGAAGTGCGTTTGCAATAAAATTGAAACACTCGCTTTATAGATTAAAACAATCTATGCAGATGTGGTATAACCCCCTAAGTGAACACTTGATTGGGAAAGGATATATAAGAACTATGAACTGTGCCCTTGCGTATTTATGTAGAAAAACAAGTTCTAGATTTTCAAAGTAGCTTTATATGTCGATGTTATGAACATAATAAGCACTCTTGATGAAATAAGAGAAACCACAAGCAACTTGAAATCTAAATTTGAGATAAAAATCTTGGGAAAACTTGGGTTTGTCTAGCTATTTGAGCCAGGACACCGAGTTTGTGAAATATTAATTCACCGATCGCATATGTCTAGAAAATAATCAGGCAATTTAATATGGACAAAGCGCATTCGGTTAGCACTCCCATGATTGGTCAAAGTGTTGGATATAAGGAATTGTCCATTTCGTCTAAAGGATGGTGACGAAAAAGTGTTAGGAGCTGGAATTCCCTATATAAGTACAATATGCGCATTATCGTACTTAACACAATACACTTGACCGTATATTGTATTTCTCAGTGAACTTATTAGCTAGATTTAGCTCAGCGCCAACGCAATGTCATTTGGAATGATATCAAGTAAATCTTTTAGAACTGTTAACATGGGCTTATACTTTCCCTGTATAAATAAAAATGAGATTGATAATGAAAATGAAAATTCAATACCTACTTAGAATATAATCAGCAAAAGTACTAGCTCTTATAAAAAAACACCAAACAACCTCTTGGTATGTCTTTGCTGATATTAGGTATCTGTCTGACTCATACAAAGGTTGTTCTCAAATTGGATAAGGAATTACCACTGGGAATACGCCGATTGCTTGGAAGTAAGCTAAGCAAACCCTTGTAACTACCTCCTTGAACTGATCCAATAAAATTACTCTCCATGAGATAATGTATATGATTAAGGACTATCATACATATATTAGAGGAGTTAGTAATTTTAGGTTCAACCAGTATCCTATTTGCATATATGAAAATAATGCATCATGTATCGAAGAAATGAACAAAATATACATCAAGGGTGATAACACAAAGCATATTCTGCTTAAGTCTTATACAGTCAGCAATAAGAAAACTCTCCTCGAGATTCAATTGAATCAAGTAAGATGCCAGGAGAACATGACATATTTTACCAAATCATTACCTAAATCCATATATTGGGAAACATGTAGAAAGTAAACGTAAATGTTTTCCAAACTCCCTGGATTAATGCACAAATCAGGGGGAGTAGTAGACAAAAGGGGGAGTCTACCATATTTGTGATATTGGTATGTTGTGCTCTTTCCTTAACCAAGGTTTTATTTTTCCCATTGGGTTTTGTTCCTTGGTGTAAGGTTTTAGTGAGGCGACTGTTTATATATCATCATGTTTTCCTAACTCTCTCGATTAATGTACGAATCTAAGAGAAAACTAGACTGAAGGAAAAGTCTATGTATTACAAAGAAGCTGGTGCGTTGTACTCTTTCCTTCGTCAGACTTTTATTTTTTTCTCACTGGGTTTTTATTTTGGCGTAAGGTTTTAACGAGGCAACAATTGTGCACCATCACTCATTTGACTCGGCACAAGGGGGAGTGTTGAAGGATTATGTGCCATCATCAAAAGGAAGTGATTGACAGAATATTTTCTTATTATTAGATTACCATAATGAATGTTTCCTTTTCTTTGTAAACTCCTCCCTATTTAAAGGGGTTATGATTAATGAGAAATATAGATTTCTTCTCTCTGTCTTATTGTTATTTTCTCCATATTGTTGTTCTATTTGTTTTTCCCTTTAACAAAAATGAAATATGCGTTATAATTTTATTTAAAAATTTACGGTTTGACCAACTGACTTTTTGAGTGCTCTACGGTAATCAAGTGAGCGGGTGCACGAGACCTCACTCGGTCCTTAGTAGGTCCACCCCTGCTCATGAGTAATTATTTTTCTTATTATTTTTGTTATACATAAATGATTTAAGATTAAGCCATCATTTTATTCAGTATTTTAATAAGAAATTAATGGCTATATATTCTTTTTAATTTTATCATACAACATCATCTTATTAGTAAAAAAAAATAATTTGATTAAAATAAATCCAATTCAAATGTCATCGTTCATTTCATTCTATTAATTTTATATTTTAATTTATTATTCATAAAATGAAGTATATCAATTTATCTATTTTTTAACATGTCAATTTTTAAATGGTTGACACAAATGATCATATATTTAAAAAGTTTTTTTTCTAAATGAAAATAATAATAACTAAACTCATTAATTAGACTTAAAATGGGGAAGGCTATTTGCACTTTATTTTTTGCTATGTGTACTAAAAATGATTGCTTAATCATTGTGTTTTTTTTGTTTTTTTGTCTTTTTATTGTCTTTTCTTTTTTTATTTTTTATTTTATTTATTATTTATTTGTATTATATAGTTTAAAAGTTTTTTTTTTACTTTTTGTTTTGTTTTGAAAAGAAATAAATATTTATAAATATAAATATTACTAATTTTTTATAATTATATAATTATAAAAATAAAACATAAATATTATGATTTAATATATAAATAGAACATAAACTAATCTATATTATATTTGATTATTCTAAAATAACATTATCTGTAGTACAATTAACACGTAAAAACTGCATGTAATTCTTTATTCACTCTGAATACGGAGTAGCTCATCCAGCAGCACACGGATAACTGTAATGGAAAAAAATGTCTTACAATTTACGGAAACGGGTATCCTTTTGCCATATCTAATTTCACATAATGGTTACCATTAACGTACCAAATTATAAAAACAACATGTTCATACCACACTGGCGGAGTGGACCTAAGCGGCAAGTGCGTCCCACTGCTGGTCATACTTATAACATGTAATATCACATTATATTTTGGTCCCTAAACTTCAAAAATGGCAAATAAACCCTCTACGTATATATTTTTGTGTTGGATTTACAAAGTTATTATAAAATCAAAGTTATATATTTATAAAATAAAATAAAATCAAAAGTTACAAATTCTATAAATTTATAAACAAATTTAATAAATTTATAAAATCAAAACACACACACATATACATATATATATATATACATACATATATAGGGGCTTAATCAAATGAGAACTAAGTAGTTTGTGGTAACTGTGAGATCCAATATGAGCCACACATTTAGAATAATTAAAATTAATTTTAAATAAATAGAAAATTATATTTTAGTGAATTTGTTTAATTCCTAAAATATAATCTAATTCCTAAATTTTATTATTTCCTTTTACAAAAGGGTATCATGGTGTGCTATCATGTATTTTTGATGTTTACAAAAGGGTATCATAGTGTACTATCATGTATTTTCGATATTTAGAAAGTGTATCACAGTGTGCATCACTTATTTTCGATATGTTTTCGATCTTTACAAAGTGTATCATGGTACGCTATCACGTATTTTCGATGTTTACAAAAGGGTATCATAGTGTGCTATCATGTATTTTCGATCGTTACAAAGTGTATCACAGTGTGCATCACGTATTTCCGATATTTATAAAGTGTATCACAGTGGGCATCATGTATTCATCGGAATAATAATTTTAGGGGTGTTCAAAAAAACCGTTGGACCGCTCAAACCGGTCGAACCAAGTGAAACCGGACCATTTTTGGCAGTTTGAGCGTTCTGGCGGTCTGGTCTGGTCTGAAAAATTGTCAAACCAGGCGGTCCGGTCCGGTCTGCGATCTGGAGTTTTTTTTGGGCGGTTTGGACCAAACCGACCGCCAAATTCATATATATTTTATTTTTTATATACGCCTTTATATCCATTATCTAGCTCAATGTTATCTTAAATATATTTGGTTAGGCCCAATGTTATCTTAAATCCAACCCAAACATAAATTCTATTTTAATTTTTAAAATATGAAACTTGAAAGCCCTAAACGACTACTATTCACTAACATCGACGGATTCAATGTGTTCACCTTTTTTGTGGACTTTGTTAACTTTTTTTGTGGACTTTGATTTTTAGTGTTTTGTTGGGATATTTTGTTTACTTCTTTTGTGGACTTTGTTAATTTTTTTGTGGAGTAAGTTTACTTTTTTGTGGACTTTGTTTATTTCAAAAGGACTCAAGCCAATGAAGCTTTAAAATTAGATATTATATAAACTTTAAAGCCCATAGAAAGCCCAAATCGCCTAAACCGGTCGGACCAAACCGCCTAAACCGCGGTCCGGTTTGACCGGTCTAGGCACTTGATGTCAAACCGCTCGGTTTGAAAATTTAATAAACCGCCACTTACGGTTTGGTTTGTGGTCTGAGGGGTTAAACCGCCCAAACCGGACCGCGAACATCCCTAAATAATTTTAGATCGTTTAGAATTATTATATGATATAGGGGTAATTTGGTCATTTTAACGGTTTTGTCCAGTCTTGTTCTAGTCGTACCAAACGTGGAACAGACAATTAGTCATGTCCAGTTCAGTCCCGTCCTGTCCTGTTTTGTACTGTCCAGTCCCATCTAGTCTGCATACCAAACCCCTACCTAAGGGACGATTCGGGTAAGAAATAATTAAACTTTTACAAAGTTATAATAAAATGTAATTGTTACAAAAAGAAAAAATACATTTACAAAGTTATAATAAAATTAAAAGTTATAAATTTATAAAATAAAATAAAATCAAAAATTACAAAATTACAAAATTTATAAATAAACTTATAAAATTTATAAAATCAAAACAAATACATATATCTATACTACCTTAATATGCATTTAAGCAAAAGTCTTAAATACAACTCACAATGCACAAGGTATTGCTATTTAATGCATAAAATCCAAAAACTCTTAAAAAACAACTTGATATGCATGATGTACAAGTGAAAAACCCTTTATTTTGCACTGCCACAAAGGACCGGCCCATACCTATTACCTAGAGTACGCAACATGCTTTCTGACCTCTCCCTTCTACCCTTCACGCTTCATACCATACCTTCCTTCTGAAATGGAATATTTCATACGCTTCCTTCTCTATAGCTTCTCTAATCTTTCTTTCCTTCACCTTTCTCCGACCTCCGATCTTTCTTCCTTCTCACTCACCGCCATCGATGGCCGTAACTACTTTACAAGTTCACATATCACATCTGCCACTTTCTTACCCTTAAAATAATCGTCAAATTTTGTTTCTGTAACAGAGATCGAAGGTCCTGAAGGTCCTGATTATGAAAAAGGGGTTTTCAAGATAAAGATTCAGATACCCGAAAGGTAATGATTTGATAATTGAATGTTTTTTTTGTTATGCAGACCAAGTGTTTGCTGTTTTGTCTGTGTGAAAGATGTAGATGGATTTGGGTGTTTTTTTTAGGTACCCGTTTCAGCCACTGATTGTAACGTTTAGCACTCCTATATACCATCCAAATATTGATACAGAAGGTCGAATCTGTCTCGATATTCTTAACCTCCCTCCGAAGGTGAGTTCTTACTTCTTCGGCTAAGCAAAGTAATGGTTTTTTTTTACTTCAAGAAAGATGTTAATTGATATGTGGAAAACTGGAATTAAAGATGTAGTTGTTTTGCTGTGATTGATTAGAACTGTATCAAAGTAGGTAAACATTTAGGGAAAATTGATTAGAACCCGGGAACATGCTCATAGCACGCCTGTTCATGATGGATATTTATCATGATTCACACGTTAATTATGAATAACATGTCCATATTCCTTGTGAATATGTCACGTGTGGTGATGTGAGCGGTTTCCAGGTTCCTTACAAGAACAAGGGATAATTAGTGGTTTTGTGTAACAAATGACTCAATCAAATGCTTTTTGCTTTGAGTGTTCTTAAGATCTGGCTCATAATTAAGATCGTTATGTGAATTAGTTTGTTGTAGTAACAAATAAATAGTTGATTATCTTAAACTTTTCTCCATTATGCAGATTTGCAATATGGTTTAAATGTTAATCTTGAATTTCCTGAGATGGATAAGACTTCTGTCCGATCCAAGTTGTGTTGAATTTGTAGGTCATTGCTCATTTTTGGGGTTTACATCACTGATTGTTCTATTTTTTTTGAATGGTAGTGAGTTTGAGAACATTTTTTTTTTATCTTTATCAGTTCATTACATCCTTAAAAAATGATGCCCTGGTGCTTACATCCTTTGGAAGAGAAACGGTTTGGATTGCTGGTTCAAACAAATCAAATGGATGTATTTAAGCAAATCACGGTTTGGATTGCTGGTTCAAACTTCAAATCTAACATCTATTCATAGAAAAATGAATACAGTGTATTTGGACTTACTGGTGAGTTTGTTGCTTAAGGAAACAATGCAGGTTATCGTGCCCCTGAGGCTGCACCAAAGGACACACAGCCTGTTGCTATCTAGCCTATTGTTGTCCCTGCTCTTCAATTGGACGAGTTGGAGGAAATTACGGATAACTTTTGTACAAAGACATTAATTGTTGTGGGATCATATGCAATAGTGTACCATGGTGTCTTAAGAAGCAGGTGGGATGCAGCTATAAAAGAGTTAGCAGGCAACCATAAAAAGAATTTTTAGCTCAGGTTGGAGTTATAGTTGCTAAGATCTTTATTTAATGAAGTTGGTATTACATCAATATTCTGATTTGAGTTTGCTATTGTTTGAGTTTATCATGGCAAGTTTCTATCGTATCACGACTTAAACATGATAATGTCTATGGGTGTAAACGAGACGAGACGAGCCGAGTCGAGTAGTAGGTTAATCGAGTCGGGCTCAAAAAATTAATACTGTGCTCGAGCTCGATTAACTTTTCAATGTAAGACTTGAGCTCGAATATTTTTTGAATTATCGAGCTCAAGCTCGATGCTCGTTTATGGGACCGTTTTTATGCTATCTAAAGGGTTGTAGGACTGAGTCAGGGCTGGATATTGTTCAGCCGTAAAACCAGTTCCAACAGCATAAACTTTAAGCTGTTGTTGAGCCATTTAGTGGCTGTTTTTAGAGCTTCCCTCCCATTCATGCTAAAAATTAACTCACCCATAAAATACTAAAAATTCTCCCCTAACATACAAAAGAGATGATAGCATGGAGGTTGATTTTCCTCTATGTGAACTTCGCATAACCATGTCTAATTGTG
This sequence comes from Arctium minus, assembly GCA_954870635.1. NCBI lineage: Eukaryota > Viridiplantae > Streptophyta > Magnoliopsida > Asterales > Asteraceae > Arctium > Arctium minus. The sequence continues at coordinate 33,567,652 of OX941080.1, read as the reverse complement.
CAAGTTTGTTTCTTGGAACTTAAGATGGTACTTAATATTTCTTTATTTATTTTCTTCTCAACTTTTTTAAATATATATACATGTTGTCTTATATTTTTAATATAAGTATATATTTATATATTTCAAACAGATTTTGATTAGTGTAACAAACTTGTAGAACTGAACAATCCATATAATATTGATGAGTTTTCATCACTAAACGGGGTACATGCACAATGGAGCTTGACAAGGGTTCGCGTGGACTTCGTCTAACGCCGTCTATCAAGAAGTTTTACGTGATGAATAAGGTATAATCAACAATTATATTATTAAACATTTGGTACCATATGTTTCTATTAAAATCATTGCGCCGTTTTTTGCAGGAAATATTTACGGATGAGTGCATCACGAAAACTAAACAACATTTTGGATATACAGATTAACATTATTTACAAATAATTGTATTTTTTTGTTCAGTCAATAATTTCAAGTTTTGTAATGAGTTCCAAGTACATGGGTTTAGAAACCCAATACGTGTGCAATTATTTTTCCATCCGATCCTGCTAATAGACCATATTAACCTTCAACTTTATATATTAGTTGACTTGCAAAATAACCATGCAAACTCATGAAATAAAATCGAAAGTGTTAAAGAAACATGATTCAGGCCTAAACTAATGTTTCGGAATTGTGATTCACCCGTGCTGCATCGCGCGGGTACACTACTAGTATATATATATATATATATATATATATATAAAGATAATGTGGTTATATATAATAATAATAATAATAATAATATATTTTAATTGACATGACATTATTAAAAATAATTGGGTAGGAAAACATGGCATTCACTATCACCCCCCTTAAAATACCAACTATTGCAAATTGATTAAAAATATTAACTTGAAAAACTATAAAAAAAATATCACATTTTTAAGGTAAACTAAAAAACAATATTTTATTTTTTAATGATTACATAAATTAACTATTAAATATAATCTAATATATATAGTATTATTAAATTCTAATAAAACAAAAAGGAAAAGACAAAAGAAAGTAGAATGACCAAAGTATCCTTAATTTAACTTACTTTTTTAACTTGAGTTAGGGGTTGTTCGGTTCATTTTCTGTTAAGACCTGTATGGATATAGCTGTCTGAGTGGATATGGTTGTCTGGATGTTAACAGATAAGTTGGTGTTCGGTTGTTGTGCTGAATAAACGGTCTGAATGTCATAAATTACCATTTTACCCTCAATATTTATTTTTGTCTGAAAAAAATTCTGAATGAATATTATAAAATTAAACCTTGAATTTAGATAATATCATAAAATTAAACCTTGAATACATAAATATATTATCTATTTACAACATCTATTTTTTATTTTTATTTCTTTTTGTTCTTGAACTTCCAAAGTTCCAATCACCTCACATGTAAAGAAACACATTATCCTCTTCCACTTGCCAAAAGAAACCCTAAAAATCCCATCCCCATCTTCAAAAAGAAGCCATCGTAACCAAAATTAAAAAAGAAAAAAAACCCTTACATTTGACCTTCCCCTTTCTTCTTCTTCAACCCTTTCTTCTTCTTCAACCTCTTCCAGGTCACAAGAGAAAAACAACAGCAACCCAAAAAAAAAAAACGATTGATGCATACCAGTTCGATGCAACCTTCAATGGAGGAAAGAAACTCTAATTTTTGTTATGTTCATGGAAGAAAACTATTGAAATAAAAGGGGAGGTCGCATGGGAAGAAGCAGGTTATTGAATGTGAGTAGTTGTGGGAATTTGTTTTTATTTTTTTTAATGCCGGTAGGTGGGACTTTGAGGGTAGTTAAGGAAAATTAATAGCTGAATGTAAAGGACATGGTTTTCTCAGCTTAGTGAATCAGCCATGGGCTGACCGATTCAGCCACTACCGAACACCCGGATATGGCTGAGCGAATCAGCCATATCCATCTTACAGCTCATTAAGCCACAAACGAACAGCCCCTTTAGTCAGAGAGACCAAAAGTTAAACAAAATGACTAAAATTGTAATTAGTTTAAAAGAGGGACCAGAGTTAATAATGAGTGACAACCACATGGACCAAAAATGTAATTTACTCTTTTGTTAACGCTTATAATTCTATATGGTGCAACGTTTTGATTTGGATTTGTTTGAGCGTTGAATTCTTCTTGACATGTTTTCCAACAAATTACTTTTTCTAGTTCTAACGTTTTATATTTTGGCTTTATAAACTTAAATCCTATAAGCATTCTATTAAAACACTTGAAAACTTTATGGGTCATATAAACTCACCACCCTCTCTATTTTATTACTTGCTTATTATTGTGATTGAATTTAGGCCATGCTTGGCAAATATAAACTAGCTTATCTTTTGAGCTTTTTACAAAAAACCCGTTTGGATGGATAAAAACCAACTTATAAGTTAGCTTATTGATACGTCACTTTAAGTATTTCTGTCAGTAGTGTTTCAATAAGTTCCAATAGTTTTTTGTCACTTTCTTCCAATTATACCACTGATTAATACTAATTATTATTTAATATTTTTTTATTAATTAATAACAATTATAAATTATTAAATAATATTAATTTTAAAATTGTTAATTGATTATACTTGATTTCGAGAGATTTTTAAGTTTTTTTTTTATCGATTTCGAGGGACTTTTTTCGGTTTTTTGGGTTGATTTCAAGTTTTTTTTGGGGGGTTTTGGTTGACTACAAGGTACGGTTGCACCTTCTTGAATTTTTGGATATCATATGGCAACACCTTTTAAAACGATACGGTTGCACCTTTCATAAACGTAAAAATTTTAACCTTTCAACGAAGAAATAATACGATCGCACGTGCCATCGTATACCCTCTTGTAGGTCGATCCGTCCTTGCTTTAGTGACACAGATTCCAATATATGATTTAGATAGACATTTTGGTTCATGAACGAGATCACAACAATATTTTCATGCAAAAATCAATAGAAATGTTAGTTACAGTTAATTTGACAACAATTGTATCATAGTTTTAACAAGAAGATTAACCATAGTTGCAGAAATGGAAATACATATGATTGCATTCTTGAATCTTAAAAGCAAAATAAAAATAATGGCATAATTTAATGATCATATTTGAAAAGCTCTTTTGGTTGTCAATTCTACACATTCTATACAAAACGCACTACAAGATATATAAAAAAAAAGTGTGGAATACAAGCATCACTATTGTCACCAGGTGTGTGTGAGAGAGAAATCGTTCAGTATAGGAAGGAATTTAGAATAAATTTTGGGAATGGACCAAAAGCAAAATGTGTATTTTTACAAAATCATTAATAGGACACTATATTTTCTTATAATTGGGTTGGTTGATTCACGAATGAATGTACTCCCTCTGTCCTAAAATAAGTGTCCACATTTCTATTTATGTTTGTCCCAAAATAAGTGTCTACTTTTAAAAGTGGAAACCTAAATTCTCAAATTTACCCTTAATTAATGCACAAATATTTAATAGTTGTGAAAAGAAAGACATTAAATAAGGGTAAAGATGTCTTTTGGTTAATAAAAAGGTGTAATAATTATGCATGTCTAAAACTGTGTGTCATTTCAATTGTAGACACTTATTTTGGGACGGAGGGAGTAACTTAAAAAGGTTGCATCACACTTGAACTACCTTAACCATGAGAAATCAAGAAGGTTTTTGTATATTGATTCACACGAAACTAAATACAATGGGTCTCTATATATAGAGATACTAATTACATAGGAGTGCTTTCTACATTATACTAATTACACTTAAGTCCATTTAGTCTAATACGCCCCCACAAGCTAAGGGCGGGTAACGACCTGCAACTTGGATCGTAAAAATAGAAATCTAGGAGTCCGCAACGGCTTCGTGAAAATATCAACAATCTGGTCTTTTGTGGAAATGAATTGTACACGAAGACCTCCTTGAGCAACATTTTCTCTGACAAAATGAAAATCAACTTCCATGTGCTTTGTTCGTGCATGAAAGACCGGATTGGCTGAAAGATATGTGGCACCTAGATTGTCACACCATAGGATAGGAGCTGTTGGTGCACGAATGCCAAGTTCTCGAAGGAGAGCTTGAAGTCAGGTTAGTTCGGCAACTGTCGGTATCAGCCAGAGCTTTGTACTCGGATTCGGTAGAAGATCGAGAAACTGTGCGTTGTTTGCGAGAGGTCCAAGATATAAGGTTGGAACCCAAATAGATGGCAAATCCCCCCGTGGACCGACGATCATCTGGACACCCGACCCGATCAACATCAGAGAAGGCTTCGAGAGATGAAGTAACATCAAAGAAGGCTTGCAGAGATAAAGTAGATGCTTGACGAATGAGTAAGCCATAGTCGACCATCCCCCGAAGATAGCGTAGAATCCGTTTGACTGCAGCCCGGTGGAATTGAGTAGGAGCATGCATGAACTGACATACCTTATTAACCGCAAAAGCGATATCTGGTTGAGAAAGAGTAACGTATTGAATAGCTCCAACGACCTGTGTCTATATTTAACTGGTTCAGAGAAGGCAGGACTGTCGGCTAAAGATAGCGAACTGGATGAGGACATCGGGGAAGGCATGGGCTTAGCGTTTGAGAGGCCTGCTCGTTGTAAGAGCTCCAAAACGTACCGTTTTTGAGAAAGGATGACGTTTGATCCTTGAGGGTGCGTTTGGTACGCAGACATGACAGGACAAGATGGAACAGGACATGACAGAACATAACAGGACATCTGTCCAGCGTTTGGCAAGACATGACAGAACTGGACAGAACAGAACTAGACCGGTTAAATGACGAATTTACCCCAGATGAAAAATCATAGATTACATCACATAAAACTAATTGACATCACTAATACATAGTGCAATGGATTATCAAAAACATAAAACTAATTTATCACGATTGGATTTTTGATATGGAAATCAAAACCCAAATTTTAAGTTTCGGATTTTAGGTTGTTTCGGGTTTGGGTTGGTCGGGTTTCGGATTGATGCCGGTCGGGTTTGGATATTATATAATGCAAAAGTTATATATAAATTCAATCGTTTTTTAGGATGAATACAATCGATTGAAAGATTGATGAAATCGATAGCAAGTTTAAACTTTAGAAAATATTTCAACATACTATAATTTACGATTTTCAAAAAATAATTAGATAAATATATATATATATATATATATATATATATATATAATTTAAAATATAGATTTATGTTATTTCGGGTTTTCTAACGGGTTGGGTGGCCAACGATAAAACCCAATCCGAACCCGGATATCCTCCCAAATGTCGGGTTTCGGATTATCGGATTTCGGGGTATTCGGGTTTTGCAAAAACACCTTATCTTCGGTTCGGATTCGAATTTCGGAATATTCGAGTTTTGCACACCCCTAGCTTGGAGGCGTGGATGATGAGAAGACATGTTTTATGTTTTTAACAAAGGGTATATTAGTCAAAGTATTGTTGTTCTACTTAGTTCCAGGGGTTGGAGTGGGACAAGTGTGTCCCATGCTTGTTCCACTTAGTTCTAGCGTGTCCCACATATGGTCACGCCAAACATGGGACAAGCCTGTTCTGTTCTGTCCTGTTCCACTCTGTTCTGCATACCAAACGCACCTTGAAGGACGACTTCAATACCCAAGAAGTAGTTGAGAGGGCCGAGATCCTTTATCGTAAAAGTTGAGCCGAGTTTGCGAACGATGGCGTCTATGGCAACAGGATTTCCCGTGACTATGATGTCGTCAACATACACCAAGATGTATAAAGGAGTGCCAGCATGACGGAAAATAAACAATGAAGGATCCGTCTTGGAGCCTACGAAGCCGGGTGTAAAGAGCATTGGAAAGGCGGTGAAACCAAGCTCGTGGGGCCTGTTTGAGGCCGTAAATTGACTTGTGGAGTAGGCAAACATGATCTGATCTTTGCGGCTCAGTGAAGCCGAGAGGCTACTTCATATAGACTGTTTCAGTTAACTGACCATGAAGAAAGGCATTCTGAACATCAAGTTGTCTGAGCGACCATTTCTGAGAAACCGCAAGCGACAAAACAACCCCGATGGTAGTTGTCTTGATAACAAGGCTGAAGGTCTCGTGAAAATCAATACCATGTTGTTGCCGAAAACCTTTTGCGACGAGTCTCGCTTTGTAACGAGCAATAGCACATGTCTTGTCTCGTTTTATCCTGTAAACCCACTTACACTCAACAACATTAGTATCAGGAACACGAGGAACTAGAGACCATGTAGCGTTTTTAACAAGAGCGGAGTACTCTTCGGACATAGCTTGACATAACTCGAGAGATTTGTTTGCAATGGTAAAGGAGAGTGGTTCAGTAGGTGGAATGGAAACGGTGGCATGATTAACCGATGGACTAAAGGGAAACCGTTGTTTAGGGTTGGGCCGGAGATTAGAAGGACGTTGTCGCGAAGGCGGAGGTGGAAGCGGAGGTGGTGACGGTTGTGGTGGTGAGGTTGACGGGGTGAATGGTGATGGAGATGATCCACTTGTATCTGAATCGGTCTGTGAGGAGGAAGTGGGTGTAGGAGAGAAACTAGAGGTAGGGAAGACACTAGGTGGTGAACTAGGTTGATCAGGTATGATAGGAGATGGAGCGACAGGTGGATTTTTGTCGGATACCACGTTAGGTGATATCGAGGAGGTATAGGGACAAGATGATGTTGATGAGGAAGGAGGGTCCGAAGGAGAGGTAAAGGGGAAGTGGTCTACATTGAAGCGAACATGACGAGCAATGTATAAGAGCTCGGTAGATAGGTCAAGGCAACGATAGCCATGATGAGAAGAGCTATAGCCTAGAAAGATGCAAGGAGCCGACTGAAAATCCATTTTGTGATGGTTGTACGGTCGAAGGTGAGGAAAACATTGATAACCAAAGACCCGAATAAAGGAGTACTCAGGAGATTTGTTGAAAAGATGTTCGAACGGTGATTTGTTTGTGGAAATTCGTGAAGGCATGCGATTGATTAGGTATACAGCAGTATCGAAAACGTAATGCCAGAAACATCGAGGGACATTACATTGAGCAAGCAAAGTGAGACCAGTTTCGACGACATGTCGATTGCGGCAATCTACAAAACCATTTTGCTCACTGGTGTGAGGGAAAGAACGACGATGAACAATCCCGAGAGATGAGAAGAAGGATGATAGATTTTGGAATTCACCACCCCAGTCAGTTTGAACATTTTTGACATTTTTAGTGAATTTTCTTTCAACCATGGTAAGAAAACCTTTGAAGGTGTTATAGACATGTGATTTTTGAGCCAAAGGGTAGATCCACATATAACGAGAATGATGATCAACACATAACATAAAGTAACGATGACCTTCAAAAGATAGAACAAGTGCAGGGCCCCAAACATATACAATAAATCAAATCTAAAATTTTATTGCTTCGAAAGGAAGAAACAAGTAATGATTGTTTTGATGATTTGCCCATTTGGCAAGACGTACAAAAAGGTAATGACTTATTCGTAACAGGAATAGAAAATCTAGAAAGCATAAATTGAAAGAGAGACTGATGTAGATGACCAAGTCGCCTATGCCAAATGGTAGAGGATGCACGATCAACACCAAAAGAGATTTTAGGGATAGACTTGAATTTTGGTAGACGAACATAATATAAACCATTCTCACTGGGCCCGTGAGCAGGGTATTCCATGTAGACTTGTCCTTCACAGCAAAAAAAGGTGGAGTGAAATTCAAAGAAAACATTGTTATCTGAACAAAATTTCTGAACAGAGAGAAGAATTTTGGTGATTTATGGGACGTGAAGAATATTAGACAGACAAAAAGTTTTATGTGGTGAGTAGATAGTTGATGAGCCAATATGAAGTATAAGAAGTTCCTTACCATTACCAACATGGAGAACGTCATTACCGTAGTACGTGTCAGAGTTATCCATGCTTGCTAAATCCGGCGTAACATGACTGTTTGCTCCTGTGTTAGGAAACCATGAAGTTGATGCAGCAGATGAGGAGGCACGACTGTTGGCAAAGTTACCTATCTGCCAAGGACGAATGGTAGATGGGTCACCATTAATACATTGTGACGGAAGGTGCCTAATACCACAGCGGTTACAAGTTCCATATACTGTGTTTTGATTGGATGCCCAATTAAATTGACGACCATCGCCACGTCCTCGATTGTTGCCACGAGAACCTCCACGACGACAATTACCATGGTTGTAGGTGTTGGACTATTGAGAGCCATAGAAAGCTTGAGGGTCTGAAGTTGTAGCAGGCAACAATTGATAGCCAATGGTAGATGCAATGAAACTGATCTGTTCTGCAAGTTGTTGATGAGGCAGAAGGCTGTAACAAGCCAATTGGTGCTGATGGTGAGGGGCCGATAAAGTCACCAAAGTTACCGGTTGTTGCTGTAAAAACCTGAGAGACAGATTGACCAGAGACACGAGTTTTTCCAAACATGTAGTCATGGTCACTAAGAAGGGCATGAAGTTCAGTGAAAGTCGTCGTAAATTGTCGTGCAGTGATGGTGGATTTAAGACCATTGTATTATTCACGAAGACCAAAAACGATAAGCATAACAAGATCTTTGTCTTTGACTGGTTCGCCAATGGCTATTAGAGCATCGACATACTCCTGTGCACGATTGAGATAGGCCTCTGTAGTTTAGCATCACCTTTCATCTGAATCTTGAGAAGTTGTGTTTTTAGAGTGTATTCCCTGGAGGTTGTGTGAGGGGCATAGGCTCGTTCTAGGGCAAGCCATAGATCACGAGAGGTTTCACCCTGTACATATCGAAAAGAGGCTCAGAGATGGTGGAGATGATTAACATGCGAACGTGAGCCTCATTAGAAATCCATATTGGATAATTAGGGTTGGCTGTTGGATTAATGGTGGTCTTTGGATCGGTGGAGGTTGTGGTAGATGTAGGGGATGTTTGGATGGACAGGGTTTTGTTCCATCGATGTATCCGAATAGGTTGTTTATGACAAGAAAAGGTTGAATCATTGTTTTCTAATAACCATGGTTTGTAGGGGTTAGGGTAAAAACAAACTTATATGAGTTGTGAGATTGTTTCTCTACCGTTTTGAAAGAGGCGATGAGAGCCATGATGTAAAAAGAGAGGGCACGCTGGCCGGTGTTCAGATTGCGTGTGAGAAGAATAGAAAAATAGGGTTCCGACGGCGACGACCGTTAGGGTTCTGATGGCGGCGGCGTTAGGGTTTTGACGGGGCAACAACCAAACCTCCAACCAGAGATGATTATGATATTGAAGTCCTGGAGAAAAAGAAAGGGTGGTGGAGGCCGGAAAGTGACGGCCGTTAGGGTTTTGACGGCAACGACTCTGATACCATGAGAAACCAAAAATGGTTTTGTATATTGATTCACACAAAACTAAATATAATGGGTCTCTATATATAGAGATACTAATTACATAGGAGTGCCTTCTACATTATACTAATTACACTTAAGTCCATATAGTCTAATAAAACGAACGAATGTATCACCTTCATTTTTGTTTCTTGAAATACCTTTTTCAGCAAATTTTGAAATTACAACATATGTAAAAACTATAGAAGGGTCAAATTTTAGAGGCCAAAGTCCTCACTACTAGGCCCTTATTGCTATTGAAGTAGTATTTGTCTCATATTGTCAAGATTGGTGTATGTATATATATGTGGTTTCGAGGCCCTCCTCCTATGAGTGAGTTCTACACCAAACTCATTTATCATAGTATCATAGCAGGTTTTTGTAGATGATATGAGAATTGCATTTCTTTGTTCGTTTAGACCCTAACTTGCATGTTACGGATGAGGAAGGGTATTGAAATAGTATTTGTCCTACTTCGTCAAGATTGATATATGTGGTTTGTGGACTATGAAGGCATATGCATGGAACTTATGCAAGAGGAAGTTCTATAGTTCACGAACATTAGCTGGCCATCAAAATGCCCATAAGAGGGAAAGAGAAAGAGATACAACCAGAAGATATCAAGCACCAAATACGATGAACTTAACCCAACGAATTTCACAGTGAACCGATCATTTTGGATGATACTCTTTCCTAAGTGACACTACAACAAAATCGGCTTTATAAAACGTTAAATATGTCTAAAGGTCATTATAGACTGTTTTATAGGACCAAATTTTTTTGCTTCCTATGTAAAAGTGCTACGATAAGTTGGTAGAACGCTTTTGGACGTCCTGATAAGTTTTAGGACACTTCTGAAATAAAATCTCCTATTAGCTTTTTTTTTTATAAGACACTCATTTTTATATAACATTTTTTTAAATAATGTCATATAAAAAGACTAATAGGACTTATTTCAAAAATGTCGTAAAAAGCTTGTAATGACGCCCAAAAGTGTCATATCAACTTATTATAGCACTTTTACATAGGACTCATAATTGTTTGGTCATATAAACATAAGTCTTATCAAGCAGTTTACTAACACATTTAGACATATTTGACGTCATATAAATCCGATTTTGTCGTAGTGTGAATAGGAAAGATGAACCATTTCTCCTACTATTATTCTACTTGTGACAACATCAATGTTGAAGGAACCTAAATTATATAACATACTTGTATGAAAATGCAGCAACTATGTTGATATGCCCAACTTTTGTAAGGCAAGCAATACTTCAAATAACTACTATTAAGTTAATCATAAAACAAACAATAGAGACAATTCTACAAACTTCAAGTTCTTACCTTTTATAGTGGTTAAAACCTACCTTCAGTTTTAGTTGCTTTCCAGTTTAAGTATGTATCAATATTTTAAAACTAAGTTTCAGGTGTTCCATTATGGTGTTTCAAAGTGGTGCCTAACTTTCATCCCTAAAACAAAGCTTCCACCAGTTGTTAGAGACAAATTCTACAAACTTCAAATGTCATTTTTAGAATACAGAATGTGGGTGCTTAATATCTCTTGTAATAGCTTTGTTGTCAAGCTTTAGTTCACAGATGTGAAAGGGGGAATAGTTGTAGGAGCGCTGGTCCTCGATTGAGTGTCCTTTGAAGGGAGGTGAGGCTAAAAACTTCATGATACTTATCTTGGAAGATGAAGAGAATCTGCAACACTTACGGAAACTCAATCTACTTCTACTTGTCCAGCCAATCATCCAAAATCATACACAAAACTCACAGATGGTCCTAATCAATGGGAGAGCAAAGGAAAAGCAGCCAACTGTTTCACTTGGGAAGATTCTCTTTATCTACACTAGTCTCTGCTTTATGATATAGAAAACCTAAAATAATAGTTTATTCAAAGTGGATTGCTAACTTTAACACCATGTTGGGTGAGAGGTCACAATCAAAAGGTGAATCAACACCCACCTTTAATCTTTTGATTTGATCTTGCCCAGGTGAAAGCTTGTAGTACAAACTCATCCAGTTAATTTCCTATTATAATGTATGTTCCCAAGTATTTGTGTGAGCCCAGACCAACCTGATGTGTATACTAGAAAGGAAGAAAAAAAAATTAAAAGATCGGTCACTATCTCAAGTTATCCTCTAAATAATGACCATTCACCATGAAGAAAGAATAAACAGATTTCAGATGGAGGTCCATTCTAGAAAGATACATCAGGTCCAACAAATAGATGGAGCAGTATAGAACAAATGGGAAAGGGTGCTACTATTGTCATTTACTTGGTTTAAATTTGCTAAGAAAAAGATAAGATATAAGTGGCTTTCAATGGACTCCTACTGTATGCACACAGTATCCACTTGCCAATATTTTATCCTGGTTTCTAAACAAAAGCACTAGATCAGCTTGCTACTTTTTTAGTATACAAAATTTTATTTCCTCCTTTTTATTAGCATTTTTAGCAACCCTGACCCCATCCACCCTCCAGAAATGGACAACTATAAATCTCTTGCACAGTTTTCGACTTCCATCTAACATCTATATATGGAGGGGCTTCCTATGTATATGAAGTCTCATAAAAATATAATTGCAATTGGGGGGGGGGGGGGGGGGGGGGTCATAAAGCATACCTGCAAAACATGCTTTAAGTACACACTCGTAATACAAATGTTATTTTCTTTATTAAAAAATTTGTATGATTTTGTTGATCATTTCAGGAAAAATGAACACAAAAATGAACAGTTACCGGAACTCCGTGTGTCCTCTAGGAATTCTTCAAAGATCATTGGTACAAAGTCTCCTTCCCTTTGTTGAGTCAATAAAAACTAGCACAACTGCACCATGGTACATGGAATGATACTCGAGATCTGGAACTGCAACAGGTGTCTGCTCACTACCACACAATTGAGAACACATCATATTTAATAATGGCGGGTTCCATGTTTATTTTGTTGAGTACCTAATTGACAAGAATGGAGTTTTAATTATTAAAAAGGTAACCTACCGACGAATACAGACAGAAAACACATCACTGTTTACTGTTAAGCCAACTAGACTCAACTCAACTTATGCAAGCTTTTCATCTAAATCAACTTGAGTTAAGCTTCTGTTTCAAGAACGATAAAAATATCCAGCTGATTAACAAACCAAACTGACTTGGCTATAGAAAGAAGCTTCAAGGTATTTTTAATGAAGCTGTCTGATGAACAAAGAACAAGATACTATACAGCAAGTAACAAGGCCAAGTTGATGCATGAAAAGAAAAAAATCAAGAAAAATGGAAATCATGTACTATTATTGTATTATGCTTTTCAAAAAGATAACAATAGTTACCCAATTGCAAAAGGATGACACAAACACAAGTGACTGTTTTTCTTTTTAATATGAAAGTAAAATAATGGCAGACACTGGAAATAAATGTCAAGATTTTTGACAGGACCACAATTGGAAAGATCTGTTTATTGTCAATTCTAAACAATTTTAGTTACTCTTAAAGAGAACCATGTAAAGTTGGTGTGTTAAAGCAGGATGGAGAAAATGCACTAGCCAATAAAAAAGTGGGGGAATACAAAGACTTGAAAGGAGCAACAGCAGTGTCCCCTCAAGAACATCAAGCATCACTTGGTGGGGACATTTAGGAGAGATGGCATTTGTAGTTTGTGTGTGTGTGTGTGGGTGTGTGAGAGAGAGGAGAATTTAACGTCTTCTTCTCATGCTCTTGGTTATATAGCGTCTTTCTCGTATACTGAGTTCCTCTCTGATCCAAGGCCAAGCCTCATAAGAAATATCTCAGGGAAAACATATAATAGTCGATCTTCATTATCGTATTCTCAATCTTTGTTGGTGATTGATATTCGATGAATACCAGGGAAGATGGAAGTCAAGAAAACCCAGGTCCTCAAAAAGGGTGGCTGAATCTTAGCCTAGGACAAAATCTAGGTGACAATTCACAATCAAGACCCATGAAGGTATATACATGCAACTTCTGCAAGAGGAAGTTCTACAGTTCACAAGCATTAGGTGGTCATCAAAATGCCCACAAGAGGGAGAGGGATGCAGCTAGAAGATATCAATCACCAAAGTTCACGGTTAACCGATCACTCAGCGTTCATGCCCACTCACTTGTTCACACACCAAGCAGAGATGGAGAAAGAACTATAGCAAGGTTTACTGAGGATGGTGCCAGGTACGGAGTCACTTGGTTGAAGCCCTATGATGAGGAGGAGGCAGCAGAATTGAAATGGCCTGGAGGTTTTTATTTGGAAGCGCAACCAACTTCTCAGCCGTCAGATCAGCATATGCTTGACTTGAATCTGAAGCTGTAATTTGGTAGCCTTTACATGCTCCTAAATGTTGAATTCTCGCATCTTGCTACTGTTACAGCATCTAATGAGAAAGATCAATTTCTGAATAGACTTCGATTTCATCAACTTCAAGAGGTAGCCAAAAATCTTAAGAGACCTTTCTATGCAATTCAATAATGCCTCCAGTCTCTCTCCCTCCCTCTCTCTCTCTCTCTCTCTCTCTCTCTCTCACTCTAGTTCCTCCTTGAAATAACACTCTTAGCAACGGAAATGCCAAGTCTCTAAAGGGTTTCTAGTTCATCAATGTCTTCTTAGCTACAACTACTTCAGTTTCCAAATTGAAGGTGACCAATGGACCATGTCACCTGCTAGTCTACTTGTGAGAATATTGATGTTGAAGGAGCCTAGATTTTGTAACTTATATGCAGCAGCTATGTTGATAAGCCCATCTCTTGTAAAGATAAGTACTACTTCAAGAACTATTGTAATTTAATTGAACACAAGAGTATAGTATAGAAGCAATCCTGGTAAAAGCATCATGCTTGGCAAACACTTTGTTTGTCATACAAGATCAAAGACATTACACGCACCCCGGCACAGGGATTCTTATCAGATTTAGACCATGAACTTCGTAGTTCCCTAAACGAAGCGTATTGCTCTTTAACATTATTGCTTATAGGCAAGAATCATATGCATCTAGAAAAACCATAATATGCTATCCCCGGAAATAATAACGGACAGATGCATTAAAAATAAGAAGGTTTATGGCATTACAAATGTCATTCAGAAGTTCCTTTTGACAGAAGATTTTGCCAGGTTCGTGTCATGGACTTCCTTTTTACGGAAGGGAATCATGTTTTCTGCCAGTGTGATTGACGATACGAGTCTAGTTCACAAACCATAAATATGGCTATTGCCAGCTTCCAAAGAACATAGTGTTTCTTTTACTTGCAGAGATACACTCCACTTTGTGAGGTGGTGTTTGACTTGTGTGTGTTCCAACTTTTGAATTTCAAAACCATAATTGGTTAAAGCAAAAAGACACAGCATCTCCTCAATAAAAATAAGGTCACCTTTGTGATTTATTCCTTACGATGTTATGTACATAGATAAATCACATTACATACTTTGTATATACATATTTTTGATCTTCAGTTTCTAACACGTAGACACTTCTTATGTACCATCTTCATTACAACACATCAGTTCTGTTCTTACTTTCGGTTAATAGCCATCTGTTTCTGGTGGTTCCTCAAATCTGAAGGTTCACATGTCTCAGTTATGCTGCTAATTATATTAGACTTAATGAAAGAACATGAACTCAGATACATATGGAACTGTATGTGATACCAAATGTATCTCCTTTTACTCTATTGAGTTCAAATAGACAATTCCTATATTAGAGGTAAAAAGTAACAGAGATATATTCTTAGATATTGCTCAAATGAATATCAGATAGATATAAAAAATTCTTTGGAGAAGCAGCTATAAAAACACGACTCTTTTACTTGTCCAGAAATGATATTTCATTACATGCCTCTTTGGAGAAGCAGCTAGATACAGATTTCCTCCATAAGTTGATAGAATCGAAAATAAGGTAAACTTTGCACCACACAGGAGTACAGGACATGATGAACTTTGAGCTTTTAAATCTTCTGCAAGTTAATAGGGAGCCTTTGGATGATTATTTTTGAATCATTATATGTGGCAGCTGCATAGAGAAAAACCAAGCAGCAGAGATACTTGAGATGGCCTTCAAACTAACCAAGAGAAAAAGCTATTAGACAGGAGGGCTATTCGGTAAAAAGCTAACACTTACATTTTGATTTTCAGACAGAGTTTTGAGTTCTATTTGACAATAAAATAGAAATTGTGTGGCAAGATTGTTTTAGTTTCCTTTAAAAAATTAAGATGAAAATTTTAAAATAAAGAATAAAAGTTGTATTTTACTGCTTGTAAAAGTTCAACCTTTTTAAAGTCGAATAGCCAATTCGTGTTTCCTGTAAACAGTTAAAACATGAAAATCAAGGTTACGATATACAAGTGCCATTTACAAAATTACAAAATTTTGTTTATCTGAAAATGTAAATGTTTTCCAATTACCTTTTTTAATCCGGTTTCCATTCTTTTTAACATGTAAACGCAAAAAGCATAAGATCAAACCATTGCCACGCTTGGGACTAAAAATATCTGAATGACAGTCTGAAACTTGTATTCTAGTGGAGAGTAAGATTATGATTGTTGGAATTTACTCTATCAACTGAAAATTCCCTGAAGGTACAGGACTGTGCAACGAGGACTAACAAGTAACAAGTAGGATAGGCTATTTTAAGAGAAGTGGAAAATATCACTTCACACAAAGTGAAAATAAAAGGCTTTTTTTCCTTCAAAATTGTTACGAGTTATAAAAAGTATTTCAATAAAAAAAAAAAAGAGCTATTGAATGTTAAATTTAAGCGAACACCTTACTAGATAACAAGGTAAACCAGGAAAAGACAAATTTTCATTTGTGAGCATGAAGAAAGTAATAGGCAAGTCCCTTTTATTAATTGCCTCTAGAAGATATCTTCTTTTGGTTTGTTTGTTTTATCTTCGTTGGTTACCGGAGATGGAACTGTAAATATTTCAATGAGAGAGACATATCTGCCCTCCCCAAACCCAAAAAAGTCAACATGGCTTGTTTACTCGTGGTCTAAAGACAATAATATGCAGCAACAGAAACAAAAACCGAGAGAGGAAAGACTTACAGAAGATAATGGCTTGAATGCAGTCTCTATCCACAGATGACTCTACACATGCTAAGCATACTTATATCACTCAATCTCATTAGAAGACTACCAACTCTAAGCTGTATAGCAAAAAACCAGATAATTGGTCAATATAAGGTTCATTATGCACATATTGAAATTTCTTAGCCATTGCATGCATTACTCAAAAAGAACTGACCCAGGAAACATAGAAAAAAACAAAAACCAGGCATCACTCTTGGCAAAACCATAAGAAAAATCTGCTTCAATAGTCAAAATACTCTAAAGGAAGCTTAACTAGATACGGTAGGAACCTGTAAGAGTTTAAGGTTTCACCACTTTCACAGTCAAAAGCAACACTACATAACCACTACATTATTAGCTAACTCATCTTCATACAGATCACCTGTTAATATGAGGTCAAGGTTGATTGTAGCAAGGAGATATATGCCAGAGGATGTTCAAACATATCTGTTAGCATTCTTTATCATTCACTACAACAACAATGTTCCAGAGTGGAATAGGCTCTTACGATTCGCTGCAATCCAATCTATCTGCCCCTCACTTCCCTTAAAGATTACTGATGTTTTCCTTAAATTCAGCTCCTCAGCCGTTCTGAACAGCAAAATGACAGCACAAATATACTCATTATTTATTTAAAAACACAATTGGAACTGTAATCCTTTACAAACACAACTGTACTTCATTAGAAAGAATAATTTAGCAATACCATGTAACCTGGTAATGCCATCCTCCAATTCACCTTGAAGTTCATGTTGATTAACAAACAAGAATACAGAGTCACAGAACATTTGAATTCCACCAGCATAAGAAAACAAATAAAGATGGAGAAATGCAACCTAAGTCACCTCCACAGTTTCACTTCCAGAAATCGGTCTGGTGAAAGTTAATCATGGTCTATAGTCACCTGTTGAGCAGTGTTGCTGCAATTTGCAGAACAGATCCAACCGAGACAGGATGGCACACTGCAGCTTAACCTACGGCTACATCTTCGATAAAATTGTTATAAGTGTGAAAATGACAACACTTCTTTCATTTGGTAAACAGAAACAATTAATTAATCAAGAGGGAAAAAATTCATGTGCAGTGCCTAAAGCATGATAATCAGATAATCGTCAAAATAAATATGTAAACTCACATCAAAACATGCTAAGACTAAAGAAGGTGAATCCAAGCAAGAACCACACACATATGGAAGGAAAAACACATTAATTAGGGAAGTAAAAAACTATCACTTGCAGAAGGGGGACCTTGTATTGCCACACATGAAAATATGGGAAGTAAATAATAACACAATATGTTGATAGTTTGGTAATGGTAATAGAGTGCCTTGAATCTCTAGTTTATGAGAAATTACATCTTGGAGGACACTATCTGTAACCCTATACAGACAGTCACATACATACATGTATATGCAAACTTATTACCCCAATATATTGAATGGACATTTTCTTCCAAAACTAAAAAATTAACATCGTATTAGAGCTCTACTATTTTAGGAAGGGGTATCAGGGATCTATTATCTTAATGAGCATCTGCTTCAGCTTTTAGCATATGGAGACAACAATACCATAAAGGTAGTTGGCAGTTTTAAGGTTTTTAATAAAGATATTTTGGTATTTTTCTATTTTATAAGGTATGAGCTTACATCCAGACAATTCTATATATATATTTTTTTAATATTCAATGAAACATACAACAGTCTTGTATTTTTTTCAAATTTTAACGAAAATATATATAGCCTATCCTACATCTCAAACTTCACAGTAAACATGGTGGTTATTTTCTTAAATATTGTAGTAAAATCAGCATGTGGTACTTTTCTATTGCTTTTAAAATGTAATTGTCAAGTGTTCTAAAAGAAAACACAAGATACAGTGTTCTCATCAACTAAACTTTAGCATCATTAACAGTGGTAAGCATTAGTGTTGTGCTTGGATTAAGATAGGCAAACAGTCAATTTAATGCTTTTATCCACTCCACTCTTGGTGGAGCTGCCTAAGAGGTTGGCTGAAATTTACATTCAATAGTACACCAGAAAACCTGATCCTACATAATAAAGATTACCTGACCGTACACATCAAAATTATTGTGAGTTAGGAGGTGTTTGGATGTGCCTTTTGAAAGTGATTATGTGATTGTTGCAATTTTAAGTTGCAATAATGAGGTTCTAGCTTTTGAGTAACCTGCTTCCACTTATCTGATATTCTGATTATTTAGGGTTCAAATAATCAATTTGATACTAGCTGCAACAAAACTGATTATCAACGGATATAAAAATTACTTGTATACCTTTATTTTATCTATTGATTATAAGGAATCAAATTTCGTCAAATACTCACACTATAAATAATGATTACTACAACTTCAAACAGCAAAAACATCCAAATAGTATCTCCTACACCATGTTTTATAACAACTGATTGTCTGATTCTGATCACAGATCTAAACACCTCCTTAAACAGTAAGATATATGTCCTACCACTTGTACTTGTAGTACTTTAAACTGATGATAAACGAAAGGACATCTCATGTCTATTTATGTGATTATTTTTATTATTGTTGGGAACTGAAGAAAAACTCAAGTATGGTTAATGCTGCTAGTTCAGAATTACTACTGCTAGAGGACTTTCATGTTCAAAGTTAGTGCTGCTTGAACAAAGTTAGTACTGCTTAGCTAGTTAGTACTGCTAGAGGTTAGTACTGCTTAGTAGTTAATGCTGCTTATGATTAGTGCTGCTTATGAATTGGAGATCCGGATGGAGAGGATGACAACTGTAAAGAATAAAGATATTCATGGAAGGATTGAAGATAACTATGCAAGATATACTGAAGATATTCTATTTTTTGTAATTATCTTTTTGTTCAGTATTTGTATAGATTTGACATAATAGTTTAGATACAGTTTTTTTTTTTAAGTTTTTGTTTTAGAGAGAATCAACCTCAAGGCATAGTTCCTAATTCTAGAGAAGTAGAATTCGTCTTGAAAGAGCTTGTTCTTCAAGATTGAGGTTGTGTGTGTAATCTTGTGATTTTAATACAAGTTTACAAGTTGTTAATCATATACTGTTTGTTTACTGTTACATTGAATATCAAATTGTTTTTCCGCAACTTCTTTGATATTGTTTCTGAGACTTTATTCTTGTTGAGAATTGGATCCTGACAAGTGGTATCAGAGTCTGTTCTCTCAGAAACATCTATTCATTCATCATGGAAAACTTTGCAGAATCAAACAGTACTCTAGTCTCAAAGGTTCCAATGCTTAGACCCAATGAATTCGATATGTGGAAGATCAGAATCAAGCAGTACATTCTCCTCACTGACTATTCTATGTGGGATATCATAGAGAATGGTCCTTCTGAAGCAGGAAAGATTGGTGCAGATGGAAAGAGAACTCCACCAAAAACTGATGCAGAAAGAAAGGCTAGACAGACAGAGATGAAAGCCTTGAGCACTTTGCTCTTGGCTATCCCCAATGAATATCAACATCAGTTCTGCAACTGCACTGATGCAGAGATGCTCTGGAATGCTCTAGAGAAGAGATTCTCAGGTACCAAAAGTACCAAGAGAAATCAGAAAGCCATTCTGAAGCAACAATATGAGAACTTTATGTCAACCAAGAATGAGTCCATGACTCAAACTTTTGACAGGTTCAACAAGCTTATTGGTGAACTTGCTACAGTGGGAGTACAAATTGATCAAGATGATCTGAACAGAAAGTTTCTAAGGTCCCTGAGTGATGAATGGACCATGTATACTGTGGCTTTCAGACAGAATGATCAACTGGAAGAAAAGGAACTTGATGATCTATATAATGATCTAAGAGTTTTTGAATCTGAGGTAGAGGCTAAGAAGAGGCCTTCTGGATATGTTCACAATGCTGCACTCCTTTCAGCATCAACTGATTCTACTTCCAACTCTGAATCAGTTAGTGCTGCCAATGGAGCAACTCAAGAAAAAGGCACTGAAACTGTATTTGAAGCCTTTCTAGCAAGTCATGGAAACTCTTCTCTCATTAATGATGACTTGGAACAACTCCATCCAGATGATCTTGAAGAGATGGACATTAAATGGCAGATGGCCATGCTCTCTATGAGAGTTAAGAAGTTCATCAAAAGAACTGGATTGAACAACTTCTCACAAAGAAGAGAAGATGGAGCAGGTTTTGACAAGTCAAAGGTGGAATGCTATAAATGCCATCAGAAGGGACACTTTGCTAGAGAATGCAGAAGTGGAATGCCTCAAAACAATAACCACCAACAAGCTCAATCTGGAAGCTTCAATAATAACAGAAACTCTGCACAAGTCCTTGTATCTCAACAAGGCATGGGGTTTGATTGGAGTGATCAAGCTGAAGAGGCCATCCAGAACCAAGCTCTAATGGCAGAGGTGTCTGATCTCCCAACAGAGGTAACTTCCAATCTTTGTTCTCAAAATTGCATTAACACTGTTAAAAGGTATAGGGATCACAATCAGAACATGAGTGATGACCTTAAGAGATTGGAAAAGGACATAAAAGATTATGTGAGGATAGTTGAGAGATTTGAAGAGCAGATTAAGGGTTTTCAAGCCAATGAGCTTCAACACTCTTATGACACAAACTACTGGAAGTGGGAGAAGAATGACTTAGAACTTCAACTGACCAGATCCAAAGAAGAGAGTGAAAAGCTAAGAGTTGAACTAGCTAAAGTCAAGCTAGATGTAGAAAAGTTTTCCAATGCCTCTAAAGCTATGGATTCTTTACTACAATCTCAGATTCATGATAAACTGAGAAGAGGAATAGGGTACAATACCACACCACCACCCTATAACAACAACTACATCCCTCCTAGTTCAGATTTGTTAGAAACAAAGGATAGGAAGGACCTACCTAAGGGAGCCACTGAGATAGATCCCTTAGATGAAGTAGTTGTTAAGGATAAAACTGAGAAAGAAGTTATCAAGGATAAAGACAACACTGTGAGTGGTGAGATTCCTATAGAAAACCACATAATCACCAATGAGGGATGTGGAAAGCATTGGATCAAGTCCAATGAGATAGAGAAGACTGAGGGAAAGAACAAGAAGGTTCATTATAAGCAGACCACTGTTGTGAACCCTATCCCTTGCAAGCAGTGTGCATGCAATAAATCTTAGCCCCAAAAACATGATAAACCAAGGGGAAATCAGAGAAACTGGAATAACCAATGGGCACAAAAACAAGGCATTGATCTAAGTAAAATCAATAGACCAAAACCTTGTTTCATATGTGGAAAATTAAACCATTTGGCTAAGCATTGTTTCTTTAACCCTATTAACCAACAGATGAACTTTCAAAGATTTGTGCAAAAACCTGTTGGTTATAGGAAGGCTGGAAAGAAACATGTGGTGAAGAAATTTGTTGAAAACAAAGGCCCCATGAAGAAAAAGGTTTTGAAGGAAAGTATTAAAATGTGGGTGCCTAGAAGTACTAAAACTGTTAGTACTGCTGACAGGGATAGTGCTGCTGGAAGCATTACTGCTGCTACCAGTGTTAGTACTGCTGAAAATATTAATGCTGCTAATACTGTTAGTACCTCTTCAAAGGTTAATACTGCCAACACAGTTACTGCTGCTAACACAGTTACTACTTCTAACAAGGTTAGTACTGCTAAGCATGCAAGTGCTGCTAAGGCAGTTAGTACTTCTAAAACCAGTACTGCTTCTAGCAAAAGTGTTTCCAAGCCTATCATTGTGACAAAGTACTCCAGAAATGAGGAGTCAAAGTTTAAAAATCTTGTCAAGAAAGAATGCAAGTATTTTGATGAGAAAGGGGTACCCAAGACCACTTTGGCTTGGGTTCCCAATTCATACTAACTGATTTATCTTATGTGCAGGGCAACCAACAACTCAAGGGGAAGAGCATATGGCATGTTGATAGTGGTTGCTCTAGGCACATGACAGGCAACATGTCATGTCTTCAGGATTTCAAGCATATCAATGGAGGACATGTTGCTTTTGGAGATAATCTTACTGGTGGTAAAATAAGTGGAAAAGGTAATGTTACAAAAGGTAAGATGACATTTGAGGATGTCTACTATGTTGATCAGTTAAAGTACAACCTGTTAAGTGTATCACAGGTTTGTGACAAACAACATAGCATATTATTTACAAATACAGAGTGTATGATCCTTGCTCCAGGGTTCAAAGTAGTTGATGAAAGCATGATACTACTTAGAACTCCAAGAAAGGACAATGTTTATTGTCTAGATATGGACAATGTTGATAGTGATTCATCCCTGAACTGTCTTGTTTCAAAAGCTTCTGTGGATGAATCCTCTCTTTGGCACAGAAGGATGTGTCACATGAACTTCAAAACTATGAACAAACTTGTGAAAAACAACCTTGTAAGAGGTTTACCATCAAAAGTCTTTTCATGTGATGATCATTGTGTTGCTTGTCTTAAAGGCAAACAACACAAAACTTCTCATAAGACCAAAGAGTTAAACACTATTTCTTCTTGTCTCCAATTACTACATATGGATCTGTTTGGTCCTACAAATGTTATGAGTATAGGCAAGAAATCTTACTGCTTGGTTATTGTTGATGATTACTCCAGATTTACTTGGGTATATTTTCTAAGGACTAAGGATGAGACAAGCGGACTGATCAAATCCTTTATCCTAAGAATTGAAAACCAAACTAATCAAAAAGTAAAAGTCATTAGATCAGATAATGGGACTGAATTTAAAAATCTTGATCTAAACACCTTTTGTGAAGAGAAAGGCATTGAGAGACAATATAATGCCCCTAGGACTCCTCAACAGAATGGAGTTGCTGAGAGGAGAAATAGGACACTAATAGAGGCTGCTAGATCTCTGTTGGCTGATTCAAAACTGCCAATTACCTTCTGGGCTGAAGCAGTCAATACTGCCTGTTATGTCCAAAACAGAGTTCTAGTGGTCAAGCCAAAGAACAAGACCCCATATGAGCTTTTAAATAAAAGAAAACCCTTTATTGGATTTTTCAAACCTTTTGGGTGTCCTTGTACAATTCTCAATACTAAATCTCACTTAGGTAAGTTTGATAGCAAAGCAGATGATGGATTTCTTGTTGGTTACTCATCTCAGAGTAAGGCTTACAGAGTTTTTAACTCTTCTTCTAGAATAATTGAAGAAAGTGACAATGTCAAATGCAATGAGAACACACCAAATCCAATTGGGTCTGGTCCTCAGTGGCTATTTGACATTGATTCACTAACTAACTCTTTTGGTTTCAGTAGTGATGATTATGCAGGTTCAGGGAGTGGAGAATCAAGAACTACCCAAGTCCAAGACAGTATGTCTAAATTTGTGATCTTTCCCATACCCACAGTGGATCCTGTTGAAGACTGTGAAAAGGAACCATCTACTGGACCAAGTCAGAGTGAAGAAGAAAGTAGAGATGAGGAGACTCAAGACATTAAAGAATCAGAAGTAGCTGCTCAAAACACCTCAGTTGAGTTGAATGACTCCAATCTAGAGGTGGGACTTAATGAAGAACCTAATCATCACACCAGAATTCAAAAGAATCATCCTCCACAACTGGTAATAGGAGACATATCCTCTCATATGATGACTAGAAATCAAAGCAGACTGCAAGAAATGCAAGATCAACAACATACAGTGCTTTCTTGCTTTCTATCCCAGCTTGAGCCTAAGAAGGCACATGATGCTATGAAAGAGTCCAGTTGGATAGAAGCAATGCAAGAAGAGCTACTGCAATTCAAGCTGCAAGATGTTTGGGATCTGGTAGACCTTCCTAAAGGCCAAAGAGCAATAGGAACAAAATGGGTCTTCAGGAATAAGAGAGATGAAAGAGGTATAGTGATAAGGAACAAAGCAAGGTTGGTGGCTCAAGGGTATACACAAGAAGAGGGAATAGACTATGATGAAGTGTTTGCACCTGTGGCCATGATAGAAGCAATTAGATTATTCCTGGCTTATGCTTCTTATATGAAATTCAAAGTCTATCAAATGGATGTGAAAAGTGCATTTCTTTATGGCTCAATTGAAGAAGAAGTATATGTCTGTCAACCACCAGGGTTTGAAAACCCAAGCTATCCAGACAGGGTATACAAATTGAAGAAAGCACTTTATGAACTGCATCAAGCTCCAAGAGCATGGTATGACACTCTGTCATCCTATCTCTTGGAAAATGGCTTTGAAAGAGGAGTCATTGATAAGACTTTATTCATCAAGATAAAGAAGAAGGATATCTTGCTGGTCCAAATCTATGTTGATGATATCATCTTTGGATCTACAAGAGACAACATGTGCAAGGAGTTTGAGGAACTAATGCATCAAAGGTTCAAAATGAGTTCCATGGGGGAACTTACTTTTTTCCTTGGACTCCAAGTTCAACAGAAGTCAGATGGAATCTTTATCTGTCAGTCCAAGTATGTGCAGGACATTCTAACCAAGTTTGGTTTCTCAGATTCAAAACCTGCCAGAACACCTATGGAGACACACAAGCAGATAACAGCAGATCTTGAGGGGGAGGATATGGATGTTCATCATTATAGATCCATGATTGGCTCTCTCATGTATCTTACAGCCTATAGGCCAGATATAATGTTTCCAGTCTGTGTATGTGCAAGATTCCAAGTTAGGCCAAAGCAATCTCACTATCAAGCTGTTAAGAGGATATTCAGATATCTCAAAGGGCAACCCAGATTGGGACTTTGGTATCCTCATGACTCATCCTTTGACCTACTTGCATACTCAGATAGTGATCTAAGTGGAGCAAACTTGGACAGAAAATCTACTTCTGGAGGATGTCAGTTCTTAGGTGCAAGACTAGTTTCATGGCAGTGCAAGAAACAAACCACAGTGTCCACATCTACAACAGAGGCAGAGTACATAGCAGCTGCAAGTTGCTGTTCTCAAGTCTTATGGATTCAGAATCAAATGCTGGACTATGGGGTAACCTTTCTACACACTCCAATTTTTATTGATAATAGCAGTGCTATTAACATTGTGAATAATCCTGTCAAGCACTCAAAGACAAAGCACATTGAGATCAGGTATCACTTCATAAGAGACTATAATGAAAAGAAACTTATTCAAGTTGTAAAGGTTCATACTGACAACCAGTTTGCTGATCTATTCACCAAAGCATTTGATGTGGGTAGATTCACTTTCTTGGTAACAAGTGTGGGAATGATCAACTCTGAATAAGCTCCTACTTAAAAAGTGGTTCAATACCTGTATATTGTTTATTCTTGGTGGCCCTAATCTTCTTTTTCAGGAAAAGTAGAGCAGTACTCAGTCCTTCACAAAGCTTAAAAGTGTAAGTATTTTTAATACTGCCAGTGCATTGTTAATACTGCTTTCAGTTAATACTGCTATCAGTTAATACTGCTTGTCGTTAATACTGCTAGTGGTTAATACTGCTATCAGTTAATACTGCTAGTGGTTAATACTGCTAGTAGTTAATACTGCTTTCAGTTAATACTGCTAGTGGTTAATACTGCTTTCAGTTAATACTGCTAGTAGTTAATACTGCTATCAGTTAATACTGCTAGTGGTTAATACTGCTAGTAGTTAATACTGCTTTCAGTTAATACTGCTAGTGGTTAATACTGCTTTCAGTTAATACTGCTAGTAGTTAATACTGCTATCAGTTAATACTGCTAGTGGTTAATACTGCTAGTAGTTAATACTGCTTTCAGTTAATACTGCTAGTGGTTAATACTGCTTTCAGTTAATACTGCTAGTGGTTAATACTGCTTTCAGTTAATACTGCTAGTGGTTAATACTGCTATCAGTTAATACTGCTAGTGGTTAATACTGCTAGTAGTTAATACTGCTTTCAGTTAATACTGCTAGTGGTTAATACTGCTTGTCGTTAATACTGCTCTTGGTTACTACTGCTTATGTCCCGAATACTATAAATACCCTTTGCCCGCCTAAAAGTTCATAACAACTCTTTGCATACTGTTCACTTGCGCTCTAAACCCTGTCTCTTTCGAGTTCCAAGTTTTCAGGCAAGAACCTTCAAGGTCAATGGCATCCATGGCGTTCATTGACGAGCACAATGAAATCGCGATGCTCCAAAAGCCAAAAGAAGCTGAAGGTTTTCACCAGATAGTCGACTTTCTGAAGTCCAGCCACATTGCCCATGCTCTCACTATATCTCCTACCATCTTCATAGAGCATCAGAGGCAATTCTGGGCAAATGCCACCATTGTTACTGAGAATGGTGTGCAAATGATCAAAACAAGGGTGTGTGACAAACCCTTGACAGTTACTGAAGAGGTAATTCGCATCAGTCTACGTCTAGACGATGCCTCTGGTATAACTTCTATCTCTAATGATGAACTGTTTGCTACTCTTACAAGAATGGGGTATGGAGGCCCATTGGGTGTGTTCAAGTTCTCAAAAGCCAAATTTTCACCCCAATGGCGTTTCTTTGTCCATACCCTTATGCATTGTATCTCTAAAAAGACTACTGGATGGAGTGAGTTCAGTAGCACCATTGCTTATGCTTTGGTATGCTTAGCCACTACCAGAAAGTATAATTTTTCCCAAATGATTTTTAATGATCTTGTCTTAAACCTGGGAAATAAAAAGAGTTTTTATATGTACCCCAGGTTTGTCCAAGAAGTTATTACCCATAAATTGACGGATATACCTCATTTTGATGGGGTATATGTACTAAAAATTCCCAAAGGTAAGGTCTTTTCAAACATGAAAAGATCCCCTCTGGACTCGGAAGGAGTTGACACCCCATTGTTCTCTACAATGATGGTGGTGTCCCACACTGATGAAGGTATGGCAGCAGGGTCAAGGCTCCCATTAGACCAACCCACTGCTAGCCAATCCCAACCTTCCCACTCTAAATCAATTCCCCAATCTCTTCTTGATAAACCAACTTCACCCATCACCCAAACATACAAAAGGAAACAGGTAAAGAAGGCTCCTTCCCTTCTTGTACCATCAACCCCTAAGCCTTTAAGCCCTCTAAGGGAGGATTCTCCCTTAGAGAATATCTACAGGGAAACCACAAGGGTGTCTCCCAACCCAAAGGAAGTGCTCTCTGAGGAGGAGGAGGAGCATATGGGTGAGCAGGCTGCCACTACTCCTGCTAACACAGAGGAGGACAGTGGTAACATAACTAAGACCTCCCCCATGGCAACTTTGAATGAGCAATCATTCAAAGGTCCCCGGTGCCAAGAAACCAAGGGGGTGGATAGTGCTTCTGCCAGGCAGAAGACTTCCACTACAAAAAGATCCTATGATCCTTCAAAAGAGGGTAACACTTCTGGAGAAGGTGAGGACAGATATGACTATGATGAATTGATGGAAACAATGGGTAACATCAACCTGGATGTTATTAAACAAGGCAAAGAGATAAAGGAAATGAAACTGGTAATCTTGTCCCAACAAGTACATATTGCCAAATTAAAGAAAATGGTGACAAGGTTGGTGCACAAGCAGAGGAGAAAGCAGTTTGTGTTGAAGAAGAGGTCAAATAATAAAGATGCTTCCAACAAGGGGGAGAAAGAGGCTGAAACAGAGAAAGAAAATACAGTTGAGAGGGCATTTGAGGTTGAAGGGGAGGAAGAGGCAGAAAAAGAAACAGAATTTGCTGAAGCAATAGAAACTGTTAATGCTGCTGAAGCAACAGAAACTGTTAATACTGCTGAAGCAGCAGTAACAGGGCTTTCTGTTGAAGAAATGGAAATTGCTGAAACATTGGTCAAAGCAAAGAATGACACTCCTAAGGCTAGTCAAAAGGCCAAGGGAGTGGTCATAAATGAAGGAGAAATTCAACAGAAGGAAACAGAAAAGGCAAAGGAGTCAAAAGGAAAAGGAAAGGAGAAGATGATTGAAGCTGAACTGCCTGCCAAGAAAAAGAGTCAGATTGAGTTGGATGAAGAAATGGAAAAGCTACTTCAGGCTGAATTGGAAAAGGAAGAACAACTTCAATCAGAGAAGGATAGAGAGCTTGCACAGATAATGGCAAGAAAACTCAATGCTGAGTATCAAGAGAGTTTAAAAGATGCAGCAGAAGCCAAGAAAAGCTCTGTGAAAGTTTCTAAGCAAAGAATGCCATTCAAAAAGCAAAAGAGACAACCTTCCAAAACATTTTTGGCCAATCAGGAAAGAAGAAAGATGATAAATTTCCTGAAAGGTGCAATTGGTGTCAAGGAGGAGATGTTCTCTAACATGGCATACACTCAGGTTGAGGAGTTGTATCAGAAAGAGATGCTCAAGCTTCAAGGGGATTCAGTCCAAAGGGAAGAGGCTGAGAGAAGAATGAAGGAAAGGCATGACCTTAATATTCAAAAGCCATTCCCTGAGGAGACCACACCCTCAAAAGACAAAGCTGAGGAGATGAAGGAAGAATCTGAGAGTGTTGGTGTAGAAGCCAAATCTGGGAAGAGGATGAAGACTATAGCCTCCAAGAAGCAGAACAAAAGGCCAAGAGTTGAAGAAATAGCAGAAACAACAGAACCTTCAGTTACTTCTACAACTGAATCTGTAAAGAACCCAGAACAATCCACTAAGCAATATAATCTTGATCTATATATAACTACAACAGCTGATGAACCAGTTTCAGCTGATCCCATTTCTATGAAAGCGCCAGAAGTCATCTTTTGGGATATTTTGGAAGATCAAAGGAAGAAATACTTCAGGCTTAAGAGAGTGGGAGATATATATGAAGTGTACTCTACTTGGGGTAGATTAATAAGAAGCTGTTCAAGATCAGATTTAGAAGAGATGTTTAAAGTTGGGATGGAGATGTATGAAAAAGAGCTGAAAGGAGAAGGAATGAGCTTAATCAGATTAGCCATGGAGTATTTATGCCTGATGTTTGATCCTAGCAAAGTTCAACATGTGATCAGAGATCTGCATCTACAGAATAAATTCCAAAGAATAGAAAACTGGATGATATTTGAAAGGTGTAGAGTCTATGTTATCACTGTGGACAGAGCTTATCATGAGTACTACTTAGTTGATAAAATCTATGATCACAGCAAGGCCAAATTACAAGCAATGTTAAATGCAAAGCTTACATGTTCAAAAGATTCAGAAATGGCAAAGATTGTGGTTAGCAGAATCATTAATCAAAGTTTGGGTTTGGATCCTAATCTAGGAGTGTGAACTGAAGTGTTGAAAGAATCTTGAAGAAGATCTGAAGAACTTGACTTCTTTTCCTAAAAGTCAAGTTAGGGGGAGATTGTTGGGAACTGAAGAAAAGCTCAAGTATGGTTAATGCTGCTAGTTCAGAATTACTACTGCTAGAGCACTTTAATGTTCAAAGTTAGTGCTGCTTGAACAAAGTTAGTACTGCTTAGCTAGTTAGTACTGCTAGAGGTTAGTACTGCTTAGTAGTTAATGCTGCTTATGATTAGTGCTGCTTATGAATTGGAGATCCGGATGGAGAGGATGACAGCTGTAAAGAATAAATATATTCATGGAAGGATTGAAGATAACTATGCAAGATATACTGAAGATATTCTATTTTTTGTAATTCTATTTTTGTTTAGTATTTGTATAGATTTGACAGAATAGTTTAGATACAGTTTTTTTTAAGTTTTTGTTTTAGAGAGAATCAACCTCAAGGCATAGTTCCTAATTCTAGAGAAGTAGAATTCGTCTTGAAAGAGCTTGTTCTTCAAGTTTGAGGTTGTGTGTGTAATCTTGTGATTTTAATACAAGTTTACAAGTTGTTAATCATATACTGTTTGTTTACTGTTACATTGAATATCAAAGTGTTTTTCCGTAACTTCTTTGATATTGTTTCTGAGACTTTATTCTTGTTGAGAATTAGATCCTGACAATTATACATGCAAAGTTTAAGGACTATATCTTCATTGCCATATTGAGAGATAAACCTCAAATACATGCCATACAAGCATGTGGGCCTTGACAAATAAAATAGTAGATATAAGAAGTTGATCTAACATTTCTCCTGAAGTTAGAGCATAGATATTAGTCAAGCACAACTTTGTAGATACAAATCAATGATGAGCCTTTCTTAGAAACAGCTCAACCCATGTTTGATGATATCTAGCACTGAATAACCTCCACAAAACATGATGTGACCCCTCCTCCCCAACACACACACACACACACACACACACACACACACCCTATATACCAAATCCGTATATTCAACCTTTTCTTTGGGGGAGAAGATCAACTGATCAAGCAACGTTCAAACTTTGGGTGTGCTACAGTTATCATATTAATGTGTGACTAAAGGCTAAAAATCAAAATGTATAAGGAAGTTTCCAGAGTTTAAATTCACTATTACATATATTCTCTATTCCTCCCCATACATCTGTCTTTCTAATTAGTTACCGCATATCCCAACAAGTAAAGACCAATTATAAGTCAGGCAATCATGCTAATCCCAAATATTGAATAAGTAGTCCTCCTATTATATAGCAACTGATCACCAACTTCATGCTGCAAATATGCCATCTCGTTGTCCAATCGCCAACAAATTGATAGTGATCCCCAGTTCATACAATTCCAATTATCCAAAATATGATGAAAACAAAATCGAATAATTTCACAACGCGACAGAGGTATTGCTAGCTTGATTGCGAAAGCATTAAAAACCCGTGCTTGTAAATGCCAGCACTAAATTCGTTTAATATATCATATGTCAACTAAATAGAAGTTAAATCGCATTTGTTTTCTAAATACAAACCCTAATTGATCTGCTTTGGACGATAAACTGAACAGTCAAGACACATCTTTCACAACTTCAATGCCGATTTTATGATGAAACAAAACTTCAAGTCATGAATGCAATCAAAAGGAAAGTGGAAGATTACGATTGCTCCATGAATGCAGAGTCCATGCCGTCAGCTCCGGCGGCTTTGGTCCGATCACGACTCCAACTGTTTGTGCGTCGTGATAACCGTCTTGGAACCTTTGTTTCACAATGCGATTGGTCCGATCATGACTCCATGTTTGTGCTCCATTGAACCTTTTTAGCCCGTTTGAAACAAAAGTTACACCTAACATACCTATCAACCAAAGCCATTACGAAACAAATACATGTAATCAATACATTAATACATTATAGTATTATACAAGGGCACCAAGGCTTAGATGAGAGACAATTACTTAAGTTACTAGTTCCAACCTCCAACGGATGTCACAAAATTTAGATTGTTCTATATATATATATAGGATATATATATATATATAGGATATATATATATATATATATATATATAGATAGATAGAGAGAGAGGGCCTTCTTTTGTTAACCCAAAATTTAGTGTTAACCTTGTTAACTAATCTGGACCTTAATCTTGAAAATTAATGGTTGTGATTAAAACAGTTTTTTAAATTAAAAAAAAGGGAAAAAAATTGGTTCAAATTTGATGTTCCTATATGAACAAGGGTAAAAAGGTAAAATTGTATTTGTTGATAATCAAGGAAAGGTATCAAATCCCAAAATTATCGGGATCACGTCTTCTTCCTCAATACTCCAACTCGATCAAGAAATCCCAACTCGATCAAGAAATCTGACAGTGAATCACCCTTAACTCTCTTCTTCTCTTAACAGTGAAACACCCTTAACTCTCTTCTTCTTCCTCAAGATATCAGTTGAGGATTTGCCAACAACGATTGAGATTGCTATCGGGTTGTTTTTGGGCGGCAGCAGCGGCGGCGACGTAGGCGATAATGGCGATGATGTTGCTGTCGGGTTGTTTCTTCTCTTAACAGTGAATCACACAGGGTTTCATATGGAACAATCAACAGATCATCGGCGGGTTTCTCTGTGGTTTGTTGTTTTTTCCACTTGGTTTCTCTGTGGTTTGTTGTTTTTTGTCACTTCACAGATCACCGGTGGGTTCGTCGAAGGCGATGATGGCGATATCTATGAACATCGAGGAGTAGTTGAACACCGATGGTGAGATCTATGAACACCGAGGTGAGATCTATGGACACCGACGATGGCGAGATCTATATTACGGTGACGGTTCTGGTGTGCATATATGAACACTTAAGAGTTTGGGTTTTAGTGTGCATATATGATCTTTATGATGTGCATATATGAAAATGAATTTTTGTTATGCATATATGTTCTTTACTTTACGGTTCATATATGAACACTTAATACATTGGTTGTGTAGTGCATATATGAAATATATGAAGTTGAATTGATACAATTACATCTTGGTGTTCATATGTGAAAATTGGATGTCCATTATGTGCATATATGCACTTTTTATTACGTGCATATATGCAATCTGGGGTTGACGTCCATGATCTATTAACAATCCCATAAAATATCAATCCTATATGTCTTAAAAATTTAAAATTCCATAAATATCAATCCCATATGTAATTTAAAATTCAAAATTTTCTAATCAATCCCATAAATATCTCAACTTCCATATATATATATATATATATATATATATATATATCAATATAATATAATATTAGAAAAAAATAAAATTCAAAATTCCTAATTTACCCTTACTAAAAAACGGTTACAAATATTAAACCAAAAAAATTCTTGCAATCCTATTGGTCTAAAATGGTTAATAAAGTTAACACTAAATGTTGGGTTAACAAAAGAAGGGGACCCTATATATATATATGGGTGGTTTAATATACAACCCCAAAAAAACTTGCAACCCTTGCAACCTGCTTAACTACCGTAGATCTATAAATGAATGGCTATGATTAAAGCTCTGCTTCCTTAACTAACAAATTATTATTTCTTTTTTTTTAATTAAAAAAAAACACCCGCTGAAGGGTAAAATAGGAACAACACTGAATTTCAAATGTTTCCCTAAACATGGAAACGTGTCTCGCATCAATCTAATCCCGAAAAACGTAGCTTCTGGGGGATTCAGTTGCCGATTAACTTCTTCTCAGTTTCTAATCTAATTTCTGCAAGCAAATCGACATCAATGGAAGACGGTTTTAGAGGTATGAATGTACTAGTTATAAACCCTAAGTTCCTGTTCGATGAATACTTGATAATTAGGGTTTTAGTTTTCGTGATTCAGTTCGGAAAAGAAGCCAACGAATCATGTTGAAGTATTCATTCTTATGTTTCAAGAACACTGTATCAACGCCAATTCTGATAGATGTCGACCCTGATGAAGGAAATCAAACTCAGACGAATAACATTGATAACCCAGAAGAGGAATCGAAGACGGAATTGGTGGATATGGTCGTTGATCATCTCAAAATCGACGAAGGCAACAACAACAATCGAAGTAGTTTCAAAAAAGAGTTTTGTTGCTTCCATGAACTCATATGAGTATTAACGTTGAAAACAATGCCGATTTATAATACATGAAGAAAATTTCATAAACAAAAAATTATAACATATTTGACAGTATAATTGCTTGTATCAAACGATATATATAACCCCCCTAAAAATTTGATGAATTTAAGATTTGGAAGACAGATTAGATGAAAAATATTGCGATCACTAAGAAATATATGAGAACTTGAACAAGTTGGAAAACATTCTGATTATTGCATTGCTCAACCTCAAAATGTTTCATTTAGATTAAGGTAGACATTATATTATGTAAGGGATTTGGTAGATGTCGAGGAGCACTTGAGCAATAACACAAAAGGGTCAAAGAGATGGAAAGCAACTGTTCGGAGTCTATTATATTTCGTATGGGAAAATCGGAATAAAATGGTTTTCAAAAACAGTTCGGAAAAGCTACTGGATCATTTCTACGATTTCCAAATCAAAACATTAGAATGGATTAATAGAAGAGATCGGGAGCTGGCCATTGATTGGAAAAGTTGGTTGACGAGCCCAGGTACAACCTAAAAAGGGAGTTGTTCTGCGTAGAGGGTCGAGAGCTATCTGTTGTGTTTCGACAACTGAGTGATCGCGGGGAGGGACTACAGCGGAGGCCTGCTTATGCCCTGCTACGACTGTTTCCAACAGAGACAGAGGGGGTTTTGTTTGCTGTGAATTCAGCGCGATAGGGAGTCTGAACAAAACGCCTTCCAACTGTGGTGGAGGTTTGCGTCTTGCAAACCCGACTGCTACTGTTTGTTTATATCTTGTTCGATTTTTTCTTTCGTTTTCGTTTCCAAACTTTGGTGTCTTTGGTTGTTTGATGGGTCGGTGTAATGTTTTGTATCTCTCTTTTTGTTGGTATCAATAAATGTCTGTTGCCTTTCAAAAAAATATTTTTAATACAAAATACAATAAAAAACAAAAAAGACATGAATTAACAGTGTGATATAGCATTATTGTATCTGGATTCATGATTCCGTTGAACCCAAAATCATGCATTGTTGGTTGTTCAATGGCAATGACATTAATACAAGATAACATCATGAACCCACATTCATGCCATGCAATTTGTACATATCAATTGAATTAGATCTTGCCAACGCAGGAGTGGAGACACTACAATGGACGAAAAGCAGCCCAAACAAAAATGCAATAACACATACATAACAGGCCAAGGATGGAGCTACATTGATGAAATACTATTCATCGTTCGACAGTGTCAAACATGAAACACAATACATGAAAAGTAATACATGATTCTTTTTTCATCATCCAAACAAAACGGGATCACTCTTCAGTCAAATGACATGATTTATAATACATGAAAACAAATTCATTAACATTCATACAACCTTGTACTAGCATGCTATATGGGTATATCCAGATTGCATAAAAATTTCTGCATTCATGAACAACAATTCTCCAAAGAAAAAACAAACTGATGGAGCATGAAATAAAATTCATGAAAACTATTACATGATTCGTGGTACATAACAAAAAACAAAAAAAAACCCCATAAGCCGAATACATAATACATGGTTTTGACAATACACATGAAAAAATAACAAACCTATGCCAATATCATCATACAGAACATAAAACGAACAAATAAAAAAACAGAAAAAGGCCACCTTCATCAACAACTTCATCGGGTACAAAACACCCTTCTACTCGGAAAACTTCAACCGGCTTCGTGACGCCATCGACCACTTCGAAAGTGTTACATTGAAGCGAATCAAAAGCCAATACAACCTCTTCACTTTTTGATCCGAACTTGGACAACGATCGACCATCATCATCGACTGCATAATCGTCTTTGTCATCCTCATTACCCGTAACAACCGACGTGCAAACATTTATATCATTAACCTCGCCGCCTCCGATACAATATCTGGCGAACTCATGACGACTATCCATTGGAAAATCAAAACCGAATCAACAATCCTTCTCCAAACGTAAAAGTTAATTCAAAATCAAACACAATTTTGACGAAAATCAACGAAACCATTCAAACCGGTAAACGTATAAACACCATCTCCTATCAAACCGGGAACTGATTATGGAAAATATTATTAAAAAATAAAAAAAAACAATCTTCACCAAAATGGTTACATGCAACATACCTTTAATATCCGCTAGAATTATGGAAACGTGAATCACAAATAAGATTTAAAAAAAATACCGAAAAATATAAAAGACTAATATGCCCCTATGAATTTATATTTAATAATAGATAAAATAAAATCAATCTTGATGAAACGGACGGTTGAATTCTAGGTTGCAAGGGTTGCAACCTTTTTGAGGGGTGCAAAATATCCTCCCTTTCTTTCTTTCTCTCTCTCTCTCTCTCTCTATATATATATATATATATATAGGGTTGGGTTCCAATTAGAAGTTGAGGTTGAGAAGCATGAGAAGTGGTTGTCAACCGTTGTATTGAGAAATGGACGCACATTTGGATGAAATGCACCAAGATGCACCGGATAAATTCCCTTCTAAGGCGTAATTCATAGGAGGACATGAGATTAAAAGTAAACAATGGTGTTGGTGATTTTAGTGAAATCATCGGTTCATTTTAGGTAATTGGATTCACAAGATAATATTGTGGTTGATAGCTAAGATATAACACGAGCTAGGAGGTGTGGAGTGCACACTCGTGTAAGCTAACTAGGACCCATGATCGTTGGATGGTCATGTTTGGCGGGTTACTAAGTGGAAAATGGATGTGTACGATTATGATCTCATGTTTGGTGGTTTTATCAGTTTTGTAACTGATATCTTTTTGTAACCGCCACTATTTATGATATCATTTTTGTAATCGCCTATTTATGAAATCATTTTGTAACCGCCACCATTTATGTCCAACAATCAATACCATTCAATGGGGTATTATTATCAATATTAATATGGGGTCGGTTACGATTCTCAAGGTGTATAAATAGGATCGATTTCTGCTTAAATCGATAATGAGAATTGAGATTATCCTCGGGCAGAATGGGATCGAAATATCACTTAAGGAAAGCGAGCTCTCATACGATCTCACATTCTTTATCCGAGTTCTAGTCACTCCTTGTCTCCCTCAATTTTTGCACCCTCCCCAACAATCTTAAGTGATATTCGTTCCTCGTGAGAGAGGTGGCGAGTGATCAATCCGTGAGTGAGAGATATGACAACCAAGTTCACCAAACTTGAGAAGTTCGAAGGAGTTGATTTTCGAAGATGTCAGAAGAAGATGCATTTCTTGTTGACCACGTTAAAGGTCGTGTATGTGATGAGCACTCCGATGCCTAAGGTGATAGAAGACGAGACGTTGGAGATGATACGACTTCACGGTAAATGGGAGAACGAAGACTACATCTGTTCTGGCCACATCTTAAACGGTATGTGTGACTCCCTCTTTTACATTTATCAAAATGTCGAGTCTGCCAAAGAGCTATGGGATTCTCTTGAGTCCAAATACATGGCCGATGATGCTTCTAGTAAGAAGTTCCTCGTTAGTAATTTTAATAATTACAAAATGGTGGACTCGAGGCCTGTGATGGAGTAATACAATGAGCTCTTACGCATTCTAGAACAATATGCTCAACATAATATGAAGATGGACGAATCCATCTCTATATCGAGCATAATCGATAAATTGCCCCCCTCTTGGAAAGATTTCAAGCACATGTTGAAACACAAGAAGGAAGAGTTGTCCCTTGTACAACTCGGTAGTCACTTGCGCATAGAGGAATCTCTTCGGGCGCAAGAGGCTGAGAAAACTAAGGCGAAAGAGGTTTCTGCCCCTTCTGTGAACATGGTGGAAGAGGGAAAATCTAACAATTTTAAGGGAAAACGCAAGTTCAATGAAGCCAAGAAAGGGACCAACAAAAAGGGGTATGACCAACCATCTCAAGCGTGATTGTAGGGTTGTCAAGAACAAGAGTGGACCAAGCACAAGTGGTGGTGGGCACGGATCCAAGGATCAAAACCTACGACAAGGTCAGAATCTTGACTTTGGTTTTAATTCGAATTTGAATTATGCACCACTAATATCCGAATCATTTTATGTGTAGGATAATGATGTTGCTTGGTGGATCGACTCAGGTGCCACGAGTCATGTGTGCAAGGATTGACATTGGTTCACTTTTTTGGAACCGATTGAAGACGGATCCATGTTACACATGGGGAACGAGTCGAGTGCTCCCATTCTTAGACACAACTTAGTTAGGCTAGACTTTAGTTCTAGCAAAATAATTGAACTTTTAGACGTTTTGTTTGTACCACAAATTCGAAAGAATTTGGTTTCCGATAGTGTCTTGAATAAGTTAGGATATAGGCAAGTATTTGAGTCCGACAAGTTTGTCTTGTCAAAAGGTGGATTTTTTGTAGGATTCGTCTATTTGATGAATGGAATGTTTATGTTGAGTTTAAATAAAAAGAGTTTTGTTTCAAATTTTGTTTATGTTGCAAATGAAAATTTTGTTGATTATAGTTTGTAGCATGCAAGGCTTGGTCATGTGTTTTTTAAAAGAATGGTTGAAATGTCAAAAGACGGTCTTATTCCGACATTTGACATTAAAACCGAAAAATGTAAACTTACATGTTAACAAAGATCACTAGGCAACCTTTTCCTAACGTGAAAAGGAACTCGTTGGTTATTGAGTTAATTCATAGCGATCTTTGTGATTTGCATTCAACTCCGTCTTTGGGTAATAAAAAGTATGTTGTTACATTTATTGACGATGCTTCACAGTTTTGCTATGTATTTTTGTTACACTCAAAAGATGAAGTGTTGGACAAATTTATAAATTTTATAAAACGAAGGTTGAAATGCAAATGAATTGTTTTATAAAATGTTTACGCACTGATTGAGGTGGGGAGTATTGCGACCCCATGTTTTCCAATCCATAAGAATCATTCATGAGACTACGACGCCTTATACACCACAACAAAATGGTGTGGCGGAACGAAAAATTAGAATTCTCAAAGAAATGGTGAACTCTATGTTATCCTACTCGGGTTTGAGTGATGGATTTTGGGGTGAAGCCATGTTAACGGCTTGTTACTTATTGAATCGAGTTCCCAATAAAAGGAACAAGATTACCCCATATGAACTTTGGTTCAAGAAAAGGTCTAACTTGAGCTATATTCGAGTTTGGGGTTGTCGGGCGGTTGTTCGACTACCCGAACCCAAAAAGAAATCCTTAGGTGAGAAAGGTATTGATTGCATCTTTGTTGGATATGCTGAGCATTCCAAAGCCTATGGTTTCTATGTTATTGAACCTAATGATTCTATAGCAATTCACACCGTTATTGAATCGAGAGATGCTTTATTTGATGAGACTAGATTCTCTTCAATACCTAGACCGAAAGACATAGTTCCAAGTACTAGTGGAACTAGTGAGGTTGAAGAACAAGCAATTGTTCCAACCGAATCTCCGATGCTTCAAATGAGCAAAAGAGGAAGGATTGAAAAATCATTTGGTCCCGATTTCCAATTATACTTGGTAGAATGATCAAGAGATGAGATTGGGTCACAATTCTCTTACTGTTATAGTATAAAGGAGGATCCAAAATCGTTTGATGAGGCTATGAAGTCTCAAGATGTTGCTTTCTGGAAAGAAGCAATAAATGATGAGATGGACTCCATCGTGGGGAATAATACTTGGGTATTATTGGACTTGCCACCGGGTTGTAAACCTTTGGGATGTAAGTGGATCTTCAAAAGGAAGATGAAAGATGATGGATCAATCGACAAGTTCAAAGCTCGATTAGGCAACAGGAAGGCATCGATTATTTTGATACATATGCCCCGGTTGCAAGGATCTCTAATATTAGATTGTTGATAGCCTTGGGAGATATTCACAATTTAGTGATTCACCAAATGGACGTCAAAACAACATTCTTAAATGGTGACTTAGAGGAGGAAGTTTACATGAAACAACCAGAAGGTTTTGTTAAGCCCAGGATGGAGCATAAAGTGTGTAAACTTGTAAAATCATTGTATGGGCTGAAACAAACACCCAAACAATGGCATCAAAAATTTGATGAGGTTGTCTTGTCCAACGGTTTTATGTTAAACCAAGTGGACAAGATATTAGAGGGATATTCGGATGCAAGTTGGATTACCAACTTAGAAGATCACTCTTCTACGAGTGGTTGGGTGTACTTGCTTGGAGGAGGTGCCATCTAATGGGCTTCCAAGAAGCAAACTTGCATCACGAGTTCAAATATGGAGTCGGAATTTGTGGCATTAGCCACTGCCGGTAAAGAGCCGAAGTGGCTAAGGAATTTAGTCCATGAAATTCCGTTATAGCCGAAACCAATATCACCCACTTCTATCTGTTGTGATAGTGCGGCTACTTTGTCTAAAGCCTATAGTCAATTATATAATGGCAATTCTAGACATTTAGGTGTGAGACATAGCATGATTCGTGATCTAATCACGAATGGGGTGATTTCATTTGAATTTATTTGGTCACAACAAAATATAGCAGACCACTTGACGAATAGGTTATCTAGGGCCTTGGTTCATAAGTCGGTGATAGGGATGGGATTAAAGTCCATCTAAAATCTAACGGTGAGATGCCCAATTTCCTTCTAATACAACGTTAGAAGTTGAATTCAATGGGAAATCTCACTCTAAGGGATTGGAGCACAAGATAATCATCCCAAGGTATGTGCTTGGTACTCAAGTGAAGGAGGTAATAGTTCTTTTGTAAAAGTGCATGTGCAGGTGCATGATGAAAGGAACTACCTATATGAGTGTGAAGTGTGGCCACTTCAAGAATCTTGGACTTGGATTTGTATACACTCACGAATGCATAAGGACACATGGCCTGTTATAGTGTCAAGTTTAAACTTTAGAGAATTATTTAAATTCATGTGTATGTTATCTTTTGGAGGGTTCAATCCATAGGACACCCGGATTCTTGAGTATTTGAAATGTGTAATGTACTAAGATGAAAATTCAATCTTCTATTTTCATTTATGCATGAGTTTGTTTTCCTTTCTTAACTTTTGTTTGTGAATTAAGGATTGCACTAAAATCGGGGAGGAATGTTGGTGATTTTAGTAAAATCATCAGTTCATTTTAGGTAATTGGATTCACAAGATAATAATGGGGTTAATAGCTAAGCTATAACACGAGCTAGGAGGTGTGGAGTGCACACTCGTGTAAGCTAACTAGGACCCAGGATCGTTGGATGGTCATGTTTGGCGGGTTACTAAGTGGAAAATGGATGTGTACGATTATGATCTCATGTTTGGCGGTTTTATCAGTTTTGTAACTGATATCTTTTTGTAACCGTCACTATTTATGATATCATTTTTGTAATCGCCTATTTATGAAATCATTTTGTAACCGCCACCATTTATGTCCAACAATCAATACTATTCAATGGGGTTATTATTATCAATATTAATATGGGGTCTGTTACGATTCTCAAAGTGTATAAATAGGATCGATTTC
The DNA here is from genome assembly GCA_954870635.1 of Arctium minus. Taxonomy (NCBI): domain Eukaryota; kingdom Viridiplantae; phylum Streptophyta; class Magnoliopsida; order Asterales; family Asteraceae; genus Arctium; species Arctium minus. The sequence goes on along the minus strand of OX941080.1, from coordinate 33,526,525 downwards.
TGCTTAAATCGATACTGAGAATTGAGATTATCCTCGAGTGAACTTCGTGATACCCGGGTAGAATAGGGTCAAAATATCACTTAAGAAGTTAGCTCTCACGCGATCTCACATTCTTTATCCGAGTTCTAGTCACTCCTTGTCTCCCTCAATTTTCTGCACCCTCCCCAACAAATGGTTCAGATCCACTTCTCACGCCTCTCATGTTAACCTCAACTTCTGCGAAGGATTGAGAAGTTGAGGTTAATGTGAGAAGCGTGAGAATTGCATATGAACTGTTGATCACTTTTAATCAAATGTCCTCCCATGAATTGCGGCTTAGAATAGAATTGATCTGGTGCATCTCGGTGCATCTCATCCTATGTGCATCCATTTCTAATCCAACGGTTGCTAACCACTTTTCACGTTTCTTACGTTAATCTCAACTTCTCACCAGAACCCAACCATATATATATATACCCGACCCTATATATAGGGGCAAGTTCAAACGAGAAGCTAAACATTTTACAAGAACGCGATAAGTGTGATATCATATATGATATACAAACTTAATCATATATTATTAAACATATTTTACATTGACAACATATAGGCACTTAATCATATATGATTAAACACACCCAAGGGACGTGTAATTATATATGATATTAAGACTTCTCGCATTCTCCTAAAATGTTTAACTTCTCGTTAGGGGTGTACAAAAAACTTCAACCCGCAAAACTCGCCCAACCCAACCCGCTAACAACCCCATTAAACGCAACCCGCCAAATTGCTAATTAGGAAGGTTGAAATCGGGTTAGCATAACTCAACCCAACCCAAACCGTTAACCTACCGCTAATATATATTATTTTGAAATAATATATATATATATATATATATGTGTGTGTGTGTGTGTGTTATATTTACAACATTAAAATTTAGAGCCCAAAAATATGTATATTTTTAGTTTAATTTACAGTCCAGAAATTAGATACATATATCATTAGTCCAAGTCCCAAAGCTCAAATCCCAAACATATAGGTCAAGTCCACTTCGATTATGTATGATTGTCTGTATACGACTATACATCCCCAATTCGGTTACATGATTGTTGCTGCTCGTTCTTCCAACTAGCTTACTAGTCACGACTTATGGTTGGCTACACGAGGATACTTCTTGTCTTCCAGAATCGTTTTCTGCTTGCTAGTTGCTACAGGACACGGTCGGCTCCTCATTGTTCCTTCTGTCGACATGTATAGCTTCTGTAGATAGATTGCATAAGATATTCTACTCGTTTTCTGGTTGTTGCTTGTTAACTTGATTTTTTGTTTTCTAGTTGTTGCTTAAGAAGTTTAACTTATTTTTATAGATAACTACTTGTTAAATCTTGTATGTGTGTTTAATTAAGATTTGTGCTTGTTAGGGTTGTGTTTGAGCTCATCTTTGTATTTAATTTAACTATAGGCAAATGTTATTTAATTAGTAGGATATATGTTTAAATTCTTTTTGCTTTCCAGTTTTGTTTCTACTCGTAATTATTACTTGTTTTTTTCCATCTTTTGTGCTTATGTATACGAAAAAGGTTGTAACTTTGTATTTTTTTTATCCTATTTCCTGTGTATAGGAGCAATGGAAAATACTCCTAAATCTCCAAAAATCGAAGACAATGATGAACCAAATATGTCTAAGAAAAAGGATGGTAGAACTTCAAACGCTTGGGATCACTTTTCAAAAAAGGACTCTAGATGTGTTTGTAATTATTGTGGAAAAGATTATGCTTATCATAGTAAGAAAATTGGTACAAGTTATTTATGGAATCACTTTAGGAACAAATGTAAGAAGTATTTGGATAGGGTGTCCGATAAAAAACAAAAATTGCTTAGCTTTCCTACTATCAATGGTAATGAGGTGTCATTTAATAAAGAGAAATGTCGAAAAGTCGTGGCTAGGTTTGTGCTTAGGGATGAACAACCCTTTAGTTTTGTAGAGGAAGAAGGATTTAGAGAACTTGTTAAAGAATTTCAACCTAAATTTGGTGTCCCTAGTAGAGTGACTGTTGCTAGAGATGTTTGTCAGTTGTTTTGCGATGAGAGGATTAAATTGAAGAAAGAGTTAACAAAGGTCGGGCAAGGAATATGCTTAACAACTGATTGTTGGACATCTTCCACACAAATGGTTTATATGTGTCTTGTCGGTCCACAATATTATGATCAAGTTCTTATAAAAACATCAACATATATGATTACCAACCTGTTTCTATTAATAATCAATGGATTACAAGGTTGATGATTTCGGTTTAAAACTCTCAAATGTTCTCTCTGAATTTTCACCTTTTGTGTGTGTGTTGTGTGTGATCTGATTGTTGTCTAACTTGTCTAACACACTAACACACCACTTGCAACCTTAATAATATTAAACTAATAATAATATCTAAATAATTAAACTAATATCCTAATATCTATTAATTAGATATTTAGGACAAACAACAAACACAATAAACAATACTTTGACATTTATTACAAACTGACTTTTAGACTAATATTAAGAGTCGACTTTTTTGCTTTAGCTTCAGATTGCGATCTTCAGATTGGATGATCTTGAATACAATATATTTGTGCGCTAACAATCTCCCCCTTTGGATCAAGATCATTCTAAAAAGATTTATCCAATAGATCTGTTTAATTCAATTTTCTCTTACAACTCAGAAGATGCAATCTCCTTCTTTAGTCTTCAGAATGTAACAATCTTCCCCTTTGATGTAGATAAACTCTCTTTCAGATTTTGGGAAGAAATTATCTCTAGTTGTAGCTCAGATTGTTGTAGAAAAGTATCTTCAAAGAAAATTTCTTGCAATTCAGCATGTCTTCAGAATACTTGCTCTAATCTTGTGTTGTTCCACATTTCTTGTGTTGGCTCTTTAGCATTTCTCCCCCTTTTTGATGAAAAGAGGAACGAGTTCATCAAAACTTTATGTCAAGAAATGTCTTCCATACGGAGTCTCTGATCCGTCAATTCATAAGATATTCATCCAGATCTTTTCAAATCCAGACAAAATAGTCATGTAAAACCTGAATCAACAAATGAATCAGTTAAAAATGTCTGTCAGTAATACTAAGTCACTGTGTGTAACAAATACACATTGGAAAGGAGCTTTGTGATGTTCACTCCTCCAGGGCTTCCATTCAATCATCGAAACACCACAAAGGTAATTTATATAAACGTTATGACAAAGAAACAAATTCCTTGTGTGTTCGTGCTTGTGATAGAAAGAATTAAGCACGGGTGATTGCTTATAGGGCTCAATATTGTGTAAACCACTGAGACAACAGTAAGTTAAACACAAACTCAATGTGGATGATTGAAGTGCGAAGGTGGGGCAGACTTCCTTCTTTTCAATATCCAGATTTTCAAAATGAAAATCAGATAGTAAATGTGTTGCTTCCCATTTTTGAAAATGAAACATTTTCTATTTGAGTAGAAAATGAGTTGTTGGTGAGGTTTGATCAAGAGTTGGCATGGGCTAGTTGCCTGTTTCAATAATGATCACCAAAGAATTGTGAAACATTAGAATTGTGGCTTCCCGGCTCAGAAAAAGTTGATACAGAGTTCTGATATTCTTTTAACTCTGTTCTCACACCCTCTTTCTTTTAAACATTAAGGTCACTCTAACCAAACTCATTTCTTTTCGACTTCTCACACTCAATCACTATGGATTAACTTCGTGGGTAGAAATCACTGGTTAAGGTGATTCCATAGAAGTTGTGTTAAGTCCTAGCACAATGAAATCATGTTTTTCCTATAAAATATGTGATGCTCAGAATGGTTTAACTATATCACTTAAAGCACAATGTAGATCTTGAAAACATTTAAAGTCACACTTCCAAATCATGAAATCAGAATAAGACTCGGGAAGTGGTTTGAACATTTAAGAACAATGTTTTCTATGATTGAAAGTTGTCCACTTTTAAACCATATTTGAGATAAAGATAAAGGATTATACCTTTACGTGTGATTTTACATCTCATGAAGCTAAGCTTAAAGTCATAAAAATATGATCTTGTAAGCATCTCTCAAAAACTGCAAAAGTCTTAAAATCAAGTCAAAGTAACTTTATTCACTGAAATTAAAAAGACAAAAAGCAGTAAAACAAGGAAAGTACGAGTTCTGATCTGAAATAATCAGAAGTCATAGTTTCTTTACTCCCCCTGAAATTATGCATCTAAAATATGTCAGTGAAAAAGTACATGATAGAGATCTACAACTTCCTTTTTGAAGTGGAGATCGTCATATCTATCCAATGCATAAATTTCAGAAAAGTATGTACTCCCCCTTGAAGGTTGATTTCCTCATTTGAGTATCTGAGTACAATTTCTCATATCAACACAGGAGTAAGGTCTTTTGATCATTGAAGTGCGAGTCCTAAACTGTTGTGTTTAGAAGTCAAACATCGTTGAAGTACGGGTCCTAAGCTGATTTACTTAGAAGCCATTTTTTTGACATTGATGTCCGGGTCTTCAGCTGATTTACTCAAGAACCATTATTCTCCTACTCCCTCTTGACAGTAGGTACCTGCAACACATAATCATCCTTTTTCTTTGGTATCCATTTCCATTTGGATCCAACTGTGTTAGCTGCAGTTCTTATGGGGGTAACTGAGTAAGAACCATACCAGTAATGGTCACTCGTTTTATGAACAGGATCATGTGTACGACAATAAGAACAATAGAATTTCTTACCTGACAAACTGATTAATTTATCTCTCGTGTAGACAAAATCAGGTTTACCTTTATGCGCATTGTTCTTCTTGGCATTAGGCGTATGTACACATGAGTTTTTACATTTCAGCTCATATTTCTTCTTTGCTTCAACTGGTTTCCTGTTCCAGACCAGTTCAGCTTTTTTGTAGCTGCATACCTTCTTTGATGTATATCTGAACCATCTGTATTTCTATCATAGAAAAGGTTAGAACTACGAATCTGATTAGAAGATTTAACTGACCTTTTTGAAGAAAAAGGTTTGAATGTTGAACTTGCAGCTGACTTGAATGAGCATTCTGAATCAGCTGAATCATCTCTAGGTGAGTGGACAATTGACTCTGGAGTCTTGTGCTCAGTCACCACCACCATTGAAATAATCTTTTCAAGCTCGTTAATCTTTGAAGAATAACTGTTTCTTTCTTTGATAAGAAAGTCAAACTTCGTCTCAAGCTCACACTTCTTCTCTTTCTGTGCACACTTAGAAAGTTCAGATAGCTTTGCATTAAGCTCTCTAATTGCAGCTTCAAAGGTGCTTCTCTCTTCTTCAAATCCCTTCTTTGCACCTTTTCTTCCATCTGATATCTCTTTTAAGAATCCTACATTCTTTTGATCAAATGCCTTCTTCTCTTTGGCAAACTGATCTCTTTCCAAAATGATTACTTTCTCAAAGTTACTAACTTGTTGAGAAAGCTTTATACTTTTAAGCTCAATCACCTTCTTCTCATCAACACTCTTCTTTGAATGATCTGAGAACTTCTTCTCAAACTCAGATATTTTCTTTTGTAGCTCAGTGTTTGTATCCTCCAAATCCTTAGATTTCTTCTCATTGCTCTCAACAAGATCTTGCTTCTGCTTTTTAGCATCAAGACCAGAAATCTTTCTTTTTAGCTCAGAGTTCTTAGCTACCAAATCTTTTGCTTTTAAGAAAACCTTTCGGTCTGAGATAATCCATTCAAAGTATAATGCAAGATAGTCCCATATCTCTTTCCCTGAAGCTTCGAGAATCTCCATTAAATCATATATTTCTTTGCACCTGTGCTCCTTCAGATAAACTCTAGCTCTATTATCAGCTCTCTCTCTTTGCACCTGTGCTCCTTCAGACAATGATAATCTCATGTACTGACCCAGATCATCATTATCTACAAAGCTGAAAAAAATTCTTTTTCCACTTTTCGTATTCTCCTTTATTCAACATTGGAAAATAGGAAGTCATTATGTTTGAAAAAGACTTAAGTTTAGTACAAGAGTAAAAGGCAAACTTTGCGCTTTGAGAAGGTGGCGCAAAAATCAAGTTTGCGCGATGAGAGGCTGGCGTAAAAGGAGTTTTGCGCGAGATGTCTGTGGCACGAAGTAACACTTTGCGCGAAGTGAAGGTAGTGCAAACTTTAGATAGTCTGGTAGATGGAGTTTTACGCTAGACGATAGTGGCCCAAATTTGAACTTTGCGCAATAAGCTGATGGCGCAAACTTTTGATGATAGAGATTTGCGCGAGATATTGATGGCGCAAACTTAGTTTTGCGTGAGTCAAAGGTTGCGCGAAATAACTTTTGTGCGAGATATTGATGGCGCAAAAGTGAACCTTGCTCGTTTGGTGTGTGAATGGCGTAATGAAGGTTTGCGCGAGTCGTGGGTGGCGCAAACAGGGGTTTGCGCGAGTCGTTGGTAGCGCGAAGGGAATTTCGCGCGAACAGTTGATCGCGCGAACAGTTGATCGCGCGAACAGTTGATCGCGCGAACAGTTGATCGCGCGAACAGTTGATCGCGCGAACAGTTGATCGCGCGAACTGTTGATCGCGCGAACAGTTGATCGCGCGAAAGAACGTTTTGCGCGACGTGTTGATGGCGCAAAAATTGACTATGAACTGGCGCAAATGTGAACTTTGCGCGAGTTCGTCCCTGCAACTGAGAAACTCGACAGAAATTCACAATAAACCTGTTTCGACTTCTATTAGCTATACCAAACTCTAACAAATTGACCACTAACAGGTTGAGAATAGATTACAACCCTTTGATCTCAATAAAAATCACTTTTCAAAGATTTGATCTATGGAACAGTGACGTGAGGTCGAATACTGTTTTGACACTAAAATCACAAAATGGAATTCAATTGATGTGTTATACTGAAATTAAACAACACCAAATCGATCTAGCACCCTAATCGATCACAACCTGATCGATTTCAAACCCAAAAACACCTTAAATCACGAAAAAGATTTTGAAATTAAGAACAGAGAATCGATGGTTTTAATCTTGATTTTGATCTGTTTTTCAGGCTCTGATACCAATTGTTGGTCCACAATATTATGATCAAGTTCTTATAAAAACAACAACAGATACGATTACCGACCTGTTTCTATTAATAATCAATGGATTACAAGGTTGATGATTTCGGTTTAAAGCTCTCAAATGTTCTCTCTGATGTTGGCGATGATAGGATTTGAGATGTGTTGAGATTGTGTGAGATTTGATCTGAGATCTGATCTTATCTCACCTAACATCTAATCTAACATAATATAATATCTAAACTAATAATATCCTAAAATATCTTAACAAATAGATATTTAGGAATATTATAATAATATAAAATACAATAATTAACTTTGACATTTATTACAAACTGACTTTTAAACTAATATTAAGAGTCGACTTTTCTGCTTTAGCTTCAGATTGCGATCATTAGATTGGATGATCTTGAATACAATAGATTTGTGCGCTAACATGTCTCACTACACATTACATTGATAGTGATTGGCGTTTAAATTAAAGAATTATAATTTTTTGCTAGATTGCAAATCATAAAGGTGAGACGGTTGGTAAGGTTATTGAAGCTTGTTTGCTTGGGTGGGGTTTCACTATTATTGTTGATAATGCGTATGCAAATGATATAGTTGTTACTTTTCTTAAAAGAAGGGTTAACGCATGAAGTGGATCTACTCTTGATGGCGAGTACATGCATTTAAGGTGTGGTGCTCACATAGTGAACCTAATTGTGAATGAGGGGTTGAAAGAGATGCATAATTCAATTACTGCAATTCGTAATTGTGTTAGATATATCGTTCGTCTCCTTCAAGATTGCAAAATGATGGGTTGAAAAAGTTTGATTTGAGTCCTTATATGATACTTAAAATTGTTGCTAAGCTTGTTGTCAAGGTGGAACAAATCCTTCGTCGATTGTACAATCATTAAGATGGTGATGAGGTTAGTTACTTATTTTTATGCTTGATTGTCTTTTTAAAATCTTATTATGCATGTTAATATGTTATCGTTTATTGAGATTATGTTCGTATTTCTTTTTGGCTATATTTATAGGTTACCAAACATGATTCACCACCAAAGGATGATTGTAAAGAATCTTATAGGAGAAAGTTATTGGACTCGTTTTGCAACAACAACAAATGGACGTGCCCGGAAATATGAATGACGTTGATAGGTATTTGATTGATGAATCTATCAATCCAAAGACCTCCTCATTTGATATAATACTTTGGCAGAAAGATAATGCTAATAGGTATAGCATTTTGTCTATGATAGCTAAAGATGTTCTTGCTATACCTATATCTATCGTAGTATTTGAATCCACCTTTAGTATGAGCAGTCATATTTTAGACTCATTTAGAAGCTCTTTTGAGTCCAAAGATAGTGGAGGACCTTATATGCACACAAAATTGGTTGAAAGGGAATAATGAGGGAATTCAAATAAGTGAATATTTGGATGAAATTACATCTTATGACTTTCTTGAAGAAGGTAAATTTAACAATGTTCTTTTTTCATGCTTATATATTTTAATAAATTGTTTAACTTTTCTTTTTGAAATGTAGACAAACTCAAGGAGAATGCAACATTGGAGTCGTAGAGGTCCAAAACGACCGTACTTGATTGATATTTGATGATTTGAATTAGATGCTATGATTCAAGCTTTTTAAGTTTAATTTTAAGACTTAAATATTTTAATATATATTAGGATGATGGTAATAACTAATAACTTTGTTGGATATGTTTTTAGTATTATTTATCATATTTAATGCGTTTACTTTATGTATTTACTAACCCGCCAACCCAACCCAACCCGCCCTAACCCGTAAGGGTTGGGTTATACTTTTGAATGAGTTGGGTTGAGATTTTCTAAACCGATATAATTGGGTTGGGTGTAAATGTCAAAAACCGTCCAACCTAACCCGCATACACCCTTACTTCTCGCATGATCCTTCATATATATATATATATATATGTATGTATATATAGGGGCTAAATGATGTGAGAACCAAAAAAAGATTGAGAACCGTGAGAACCGATCTAAGCTGTAATTTGGTTTTGATCCTATGGTTATAATTAAAAAAGTTGTTTCACCACATAAAAAAGGGCATACTCGTCATTTTCGTAGCAAGATTCACCAGATGAAACATATAGATTTATTCATCAGCTGAAACACAAAGATTCATCATATGAAACACACAAATTCACCATATGAAACACATATATTCACAAGATGAACACATGCTAACCTTATTTCACCACATGAAATCAAACACAAATTTCATCTATAATCTATTTTCACCTAATGAAATCAAATACAATTTATGTCTATAACCACCAATTCATATTAAATATCATAATCATCGGTGGACAGGGACTCCATTTTCTCCGGACCATCTTCTCCGCTCGTCAATTGTTGATTTCCACCGCTCCATTTCTTCCAGTTTTGTTATTTGTTCATCGTCTTCGGTTATCAGTCCGTTGATTGCTTTCACTATCTGCAATTAATAATAAAAACTCATCAGATTGAAGAATTTGATCATCGAATTTTATGAATAAATTTACGAAATTATACGAGTCAATCACTGATTAATTCAACGAACTTGTTTAGGTTTAAGGAAAAAGATTTTCCCCAAAACGATGATGGAACCAGAATTATCGAGAGCTTTTGCGATATCTACACCTTGATCTTTGTTAGAACACCACCAATGCACATCTGAATGAATTCATCATATGAAACATGATTTTCCAACTACTTTCCAACTTCGATTTATCCATCGCAATTTGCGACGCCCTAAGGATCTTCTTAGCGTCGCCACTGTCAATTAGCCATCCTCCGTCTTCAACGTAGTCCGAGGACCGATAAGTTCGTTAAGTCGCACTCGACTTCTGGCAATGTCCATCTCCCTGAGAGTCTCGAACAACTTCTCACCGCCAGGACGAAAGATCTCCGACAAAATAACTGAAGCAGAGAGGTACAACGTCTGCTGCTGTAGAAACCATCAAAAAATGGAGTCGTCTCGTGGATCAGGCATTACTCTGTCAAGGGTGGTGGAGGGAGAAGGGCAACAGTTCGTGGAGAAATTAGATTTGATTACCAAGCAATGGAATTGGAATTGAGTTTCTAGTCGTGGTCTTCTTATTTCAAAAACTCAAATTACAAATTGCCCTGAAAATTCCAGATTAGACATGAGATTATATACCACTTTCACATATATTACAAAAATGCCACATTTTCTAATTGCCTTTGATTAAAACCTTTGGATGGTTGAGATTGATCCTCATGGTACTTAATCTTTTTTTCAGTTTTCATTTGATTACCATCTTATATATATATATATATATATATATATATATATTTATATATATATATATATGTTACGGTTATTTTACAACCCAGTAAAAGGTTACAACCCGTGCGACCTTCATCTAAACCATACAAACTCATCCTAGCTACTAATTGAATTGATCAACAATTCAAATGAAAATGGTAGTGTGATTTTAAATACTATGAAAATAAAGCTTTTTTTTTTGGATGAAATCCTAAGATATGGAAGGGTAAATCAATCAAGTGAATTATTAAAAAGATCACCTTAATCATGGTAATTAAGATTCATGAACATCAAATCCCGAAAATTGCACCCACTATCCCAAAAAAAAATTAGGAGATATGGTTTTTGATTCCAATGATAATATTTTTAAAATTTTTGAGATGATTTCAGCATATTCCAGGTCGAAGGATGTAATGGGATGTGATGCTAGTGGGCGTGGAAATCGCACAACGAAATCTAACAAAGGTGATAGAATTTCAATTGCATTCCATGAACTTGAATTCAGTTACTGAAAACAACCATACATGAAATCTTGTCTGGTCCATGAATCCGCTGTGTTCTTCATATTCATTGTCTAAAACCATTGCTGAATCATATTCCAATTCTTAAACCACAACCATACACGAAATCTAGTTCAGTCCATGAATCTGCTAAATCCGCTATGTTCTTCATCTTCATCATCTAAAACCATTGCTGAATCATATTCCAATTCTGGAACCACAACCATACATGAAATCTAGTTCGATCCATGAATCCACTAAATCCGTGGTGTTCTTTATCTTATCGTCTAAAACCATCGCCGATTCTGAAACACCCCAAAATTCGGAAAAGAGTAACTAACTTAAAAAATTTATAATACATCAAATAAGGATTAAATTCATTTCTAATGATCAACACTCATTTACTTAAAATAGCAAAACAAGGTTTAACATCAATAAAGTACAACCCAAAACATTCTCAAAGTCTAAGTTAGGGTCGAGTGTTACTAAAACCCAACAATAGTCGTTGTCTCCAACATACCAAAAACATCCATAAATGACTAAGTCCTTCTCGTGCCTCTAACTTGCACTCATCTCATCAAAGTGTCGCTAGTACCATTCCCCAACAAGGAACTCGTGCACATGCCGACAAATAAAAATGGTTAGGCTTAACGCCTAGTGAGTTCAAGCAATTTTCATCGTAATAATAAAATGGTAAAACTGAAATATTGCTTATTTAAATAATAATTTCTTAAATGAAATGTCTATAACATAAAAACAATATCTTTCCAAAAACCATCCTTTTCATGATGAGAACCCTATATCAAAACACTCATTTAAATATGAATTCAACACCAATACTCACTCAAAACGTGAATAAAGCTCAATATTAAAATACTGAAACTTGGATAAGACTCTATTATCCAAAATATCAAAATATGGGGAAGGCTCAATACCCAAAATTACAATTAATGAATAATACCAAGTACTCAAAATGTCATCGGAAACATGGATAAAACTTAATACCTAAAATAACACCTTTCGATGATGGGGAATACTCGCTTCCATCGACTATCAAAGTAAACCATGATTCAACATTATCGAGTAGTGCCTTAAAAACATGGTCCCAGTGTCTAACTCCTTTCAAGTTTCCACCGCAATACCTAAGGTCCTGGAGCCCGAACCATACGAGTTCATCTCCGTAATACCCCGACCTTAACGCCTACTTACACACCATAGAAATACATCTACAAGCCAACGGTCCTGGGGTCCGACTCCGCATAAGTTCATCCCCAAAATACCCACGATGAAAGTCATCATAAACAATAAAACGCATTTAACCAACGGTTATGCAAATACATGCTCCAAAAGTATGATTAACTCCAAAAAAACTCATCATTTCATCTTCCAAGTGAAATCATACTATTTATATCTCTAAAATACTTTATAAATCAATAATGTGTATTTTCCAAATGGTTTATGAAACTGAATACACTAAAAGTGTCTTATTTATTCTTGGTCATAAAAGGAACACGCTACTCATCTTAGATTGATATTAGAACTTTTAAAACGAGAAAAAACTTTTTACGAAACTATCCAAGTGTGAATTCTGGTTGCGAGAAGTTCAATTTTTGGGGCATATTGTTTCAGAAAGTGGTATCAAAGTGAATCTAATTAAAACTGAAGCGATTAAAAATGGGAACCACCGAGAACACCGACTAAAGTTAGAAGTTTTCTAGATTTGGCAGGTTACTATCGTAAGTTTATATACGATTTCTCTCGTATGGCGAGGCCTCTAACAATATTGACGAAAAAGACTTGATGTTTGAATGGAAAACATATGCCAAAGATTTTCCATCGATGATCAAAGCATATGGATCGAAAGATGAAGCATCAAGCTGATCCTTCCCTGCTAAGATATGCTCCTTGATACTATCTTTCGAAACCTGCAAAGGAAAAATTGTCATTTCCAGTAAAAACTCATACATGAAATAACAATAGAAACAAAACAAACCAACGCATGGTCACCTTCGCAATTGCATTTTTCTCCCCAAATTTTTCTGCTGCTACGATTTCTGGTGACTCTAAGGTAACTATGATATGTTTCATTCCTTGTCTAAGCAAACTACACCCGAAGCTCTAAAACCTTTGATTTTTGAACGTTAGATACAACAAGATACATACGTATGACTCGACTCAAGAAAAGAACGAATGAGACTAGTTAAACAACAAATAAAAAAACAAATCCTATGTTTTGCGAACTAAGTGATAAGCTAGCTGTTAGCTCATAAACTAGTCTGTTCGGTGAAAACCAACTGATAAGTTGGATGACAATGTAAAGTGGGAAAAAACCCTTGGGGTTTATTGAAATACTACTTGAAGTAGTTTTTCAAAAAAAAAACTAGCTTAACCGAACGGGGCATTTTCAATATGCAAAAAAGTAAGTTAGCTTATGATCGTCAAACATGGCCAAAACTTACCCAACATTGATTGCGGTTTCCATCTTATCACCAATGAGAACCCATATCTTTATTCCTACTTGAGCAAGTTTGTATATGCATTTTGGTACCTGCAAAAATGAAAAGAATACAAAATCGTGTTAAAGACCACTCGAGAATCCAAAAATGATGCAACATCAAAACCCGAATATGAAGTTCTTGGATTTAGAAAAAAAACTCACCCCTTTTTGGAGTTTGTCCTCAACAGCACTGGCACCAAGTAGTAACAAATCTTTTTCGATATCTTCAATTGTTTCATCAATCAAATTATCTCGGTCTGCACTTAATGAGTTCTCGGCTTCTATGAATTTTTCGTTGAACTATTTGTATTCATCCTCAGCAAGTTCACGATACCCAAGTATTAAGGTTCGTAAACCTGCATCAGCATAATCATGCACGTGTTCTTTCGTAGCCTCTTCAAACTGCCTTCCATTTTTGGCGTATCGATCGAACATAACACTGAACAAAACCCAAAAGAGAACGTTGGAATGAACAACGATGACTATTAATAAAAATAAAGATTGATTTATCACGTATTTTTCTAACCTATTGGCCCCTTTACAGAGTAAAAGTAGCTTGCCATCCTCGTCCCTGACGATAACAAACATTCACTTTCGATCACTGTTAAATTCTAAAACATTCATAAGTTCAAATGTTCTGCAAGCGAACAATAAAATGGTTATTTAACCAAAACCCAATTCATATTTGCTACTAAAAGTTACCTGAAACAAGAAAAAGGCAAAAACATTTATACTAGGGGTGCTCAAAAAACCGACCAACCCGATCAACCCAACCCAAAAAACCTGGGAAAAAATCAAGCCGAGGTAACCCGACATATAATTGATACAAAACTAGGACAACCCGAATCTATTAGGTTAATATTAGGTTAGGCTCAAAGTAACCCGACCAACTCGATAACCCGATAAACGTTTTAGCAACTTCTCTAAAATTATTTGTATTTCTCTTTAATATGTATAATTACCAAAAACAACTCGGCAATAACGAGCAATAGAACTCATAAGAGGACATTATTGGAAAGTTATATGTAATACTTAAATATTTGATAAAATCGTATATTCTTTTGAATGATGGATCGTATTTCAAATGAAAATGTCCTCATTTTTATGTTTTCAATATGGTTTTTACTTTGTTTAAACACAACTCGACCAACCCGAACGGGTTGGGTTGGGTTACACTTTTGTTTGGGTTGAAAATTTTCAAACCGCTAACATTAGGTTAGGTTGTTGAAATACCTTTAACCTGATCAACCCAACCCGTGAGCACCCCTAGTTTGTACCTTTGACTTTTCTTTTGAAAATGGGATCTAGCTCCATAAAGAGACGGTTGTTTGTGTTCTTATGTAGAATTTGAAACCAAGTTCTCTTGTTGCTATCATGAAAGCAACCTCATCTGGCGATTCAACTTCATATTTAACATTTCGTGTATCTTCATCTACATTGGATATGGCCGTATTACAGATTGCTAATAAACGGAAAAACCCTTGAATAACAATTAGATGTGGTTCGTGAATCCAGTAGCCATTTGTGATTCTTTCATCTTCAAAATTGTAGCCTTTGACAGCTATGGTGGAATCACCATCGTTGGCGCCATCAAGAAGTTGATCTCTACCATTCACGATCAATGGGGATCATATGCGCAAGCCAAGGCTTTTTGAATGTTAAGAGAAAGATTGTATAAGGTCCCAATCCTATCGTTACCTGATGGTTCTAAGGATTTTGTGGTTTATAGTGATACATCCAAATTAGTTCTGGGTTATGTATTAATGCAATAAGGGAAAGACATTGCTTATGCTTCTCATCAACTAAAAGATCACGAGAGACAATACCCCATTCCTCATATGGAACTAGCGACCGTTGTATTTGTATAACACCCTACTTTCTGGAAATAGCAACCGATTTAAAATTTTCTAAATACATCGATAAATGATACATCTCCAATCACAATTTATTAATTAACCTCAATACACATATTTCATTCTATACATACAGTCTATAATAAGAACGGGTGCTACTAAAACCCAATAATAGTCACTATCTCCAAACTGCGGAAGACTTCACCAACTACTTACACTTGCACAAAGCTAAGGCTCAACTCTTTATAGCTGCTAGAACCAAACCCCAACTTGAACCTGATGCACATGCCGACAAATAAAAAGGTTAGGCTTAACACCTAGTGAGTTCAAGAGTTTTCAACATGAATAAGATATCTTTGAAAAGAGGTAATGCAGTTTAAATCATAAGCTTTCAAGATGATATGTTTGAACATGAAAACGAATCTTTTCAATAATATGCATTTTGGGCAAGAAGACACCGATATAAACGTTTTCAAATCCAAACTACTTCGGGGATAAGATTCCAACATATAACGTTCTTTTGTAAATTAAATTAAACCCAAAACTCACTCTAAATGAGAATAGAAATCAAACTGCCAACTGGAGAAAAGCGGATAAAACTTTATATCCCAAAACACCCAAAACACGGGTGGGGCGTAATATTCAACCCATAAATCATGGATAAAAATCCATTTATACAAAACGTCATTGAAAACTAGGATAATAAAACTCAATACCCAAGGTAACACTTTTCAGTGACGGGG
This sequence comes from Arctium minus, assembly GCA_954870635.1. Lineage (NCBI taxonomy): Eukaryota > Viridiplantae > Streptophyta > Magnoliopsida > Asterales > Asteraceae > Arctium > Arctium minus. The sequence goes on along the minus strand of OX941080.1, from coordinate 33,510,611 downwards.
GAGACCCGATTCAATAAAATGTGACGGTACACAAAGTAAGCCCATTTTATGTTGTTAAGACTAGTCACATAAACAGAAGTACATGCAAGGGATGTCAGGCTCAGTATCTTTAAACGTACACCCACGGGATATCAACTTCAGCCGCGAAAGGTCCTTACGTTGAGTCCCTCATCAAATATCATAATACTTAGCACGTAGGACTTATAGCCCAATCTGATACCTAAACGTGCCTCAATGTGGAAAACTATCGTTCCATCATTGGACGTAATGATTCCAAGCGCAAGGGATGTTAGGCTCAGTGGCTTTAAACTTACACCCACGAGAAATAAACTTCAACCGCGAAAGGTCCTTACATTGAGTCCCTCATCCAATATCGCAACCAAAGATCGAAGTCGAGTTATCAAAACTGGATAATTGTCTTAAAACCCAATCATAATAAAATACCGAGCCACAGGCTCAAAAAACCAAATGACTCATTGCCAAAAGCAGTACAATGCGATAAAACGCACACGACCAAACTCCAACACCACTTAAGTTGAAACGGATCATTTTCCCACAAATAAGTTGTACCATTAACCCTTTTCAAAATGTCACATAATCACAAGGTTAAACATTTCTCCCAAAACACACTAAAAGAGCATTTACATCAAATGGCTTATACCCGTAAAATAGCTCGTTAAAATTGTCGGTGCTTAAGATTTGCCCATCAAAATCCTTGGAATGCGTCTTTTCCCCAAAACCAAAAGAAATAGAACGTCCGAAATATTCATGAGGCTGGGAATGGCCAAAACACAGTAACTCACGCGTTGATACTTTCAAAACATTTCATGACGCGAACTATGCATATTTCCAACAACACAAAAGTGCATTTTTACCAAATAATCCTCATTTATGCAATGCATTATTAAAACATTTTCCTTAATGGCTTATTTATCATAATGCCTCAAAAGTCCCAAAATGTGATGTTTTACAAGTTTAATAAGCTAAACACTTCGAATAATCAAAAGTTACCAAATAACTCAACAGTTGATAATTTCATGTAAAACACATAAATGTTTTAAAATAGACATTTTGGTATGTACAACGTTTTCACAAATCAACTTGAACTCATCTTGATAGATTTAGGCTAAATCTAGATTTTTCCACAACTTGAGCTCCTTTGAAGAACACTTGAATCCTCAAGCCAAAAACTTCTGAAAACTTAGATCCATACATTTTCAACCATAAATAACCATATTCAACCATATAAGGTCATTATCTAAACATTATACTTGCAGGTCTCAATTTATACCAAATCCCTAATTTCCATAGTTGAAGAAAAGAAAAGATTACCTTTACCAAAGCTTGAACCCATCATCAATACTCTTCTAGATCTCCAAAATAAACCTCAAACTTCTAATCTTCAAGATGGTGAAAAGAGTTGGATGAAACCCTAGAAACAATGGTTGAGAAGATGAAGATGAAAGTGTTGGTCCCGGAGGTGTTTAACAAGTTTGTAGAAGGGGGGGGGGGTTGAATACAAACACATAAATTAAAGTTTAATAAATTGTTTATTGATAAATCAAACACAATTTACAAGTTTGTTGCGGAATAAGATTAAGACAGACTCAATCTAAACAAACTTAAGAAACACTAAGATGGTTGCACAAGAATATAGAGAAAGGGGGTTTTAGAAGTATAGAAAACAAAAGTTTGTATATTGGTTCAAGAATAGAGCACACCCTCAGAAGGAGAGGTGATCTTTCTATTTATACCCTATGCATTAAATGCATGGCAGGGTACTTTACACGTGTCATTCAGTGATTGGCTTTGATAGTCTGACTTTTGGGAGACATGCTTTCGGCCGTATCATGAACAGTGTAGTTGACAGAGTTGTTGTACGATTTGTGGCAGAGATATGTCCGTTCTGACACATCGTACTGGTTGTGCAAGGTAAGACGAAAGGAAACTTGAGGCATAAGCTTTGTGATCGATTGATCGCTGAATATCTCTTTCTTCAGAGATATATAGATATTCTGCTATCGCTGAAGCTTTTCCTCATGTTCCTTCGCGTATAAGTAGAGTTGTCTTTGCTTCACTGATATCCGCATCAGGTCACTAGTAGACTTCTCTTTGTTCAGTGGCTTCGTCTTCGATTCAGCTATGAACATATGTTGACGCGAAACTTGTCTTCAGGGATTACGTTACTATTTACATCAGAACTATCAGCGATAACTGAACAGACTCAGTCTGATCACTGATAGTGAAACACTAATACATATGAATGTTTGTAAGAAAGACTATCAGCGATAACTGAACAGACTCAGTCTGATCGCTGATGGTGAAACACTAATACATATTAAACGTAATTTTCACTACGTATAAAAGAGGGTCGTTATCAAATCACTGAGAGAGTTTGGATCAAAAGAAAGGTTTATAGCTCTAGCTTCCAAAACTTTCTAGGTGAAGAAGGATCATTGGTTTTTGGAGAAAGACACCCCAAAATGAGTTAGGGTTTGATTTTGGGGTTTGGGAGTCGGTTTGGGAGAGAAATGGGGGAAGGATATGGGGTTGAGGTGAAAAATGGGATTTGGGGCCGATTTTCCCCGTTTTGGTGCACACAGCCGCTCCGCGCGGCTAGTGGTGCAGGTCCACCCGCGCGGAGACCTGCGCGGAGCATTGCCACCCGAATTCTTGTCCGAACACTGATTTGGTCATAACTTCTTCGTTTTAGCTCCGATTTAGCTCCGGAAAGAACCGTTGGACTCGTAATTGAATCCTTCATCTATCAAGACTATAAAATCTAGGATTAAAGTATAAAATCCTTTATCTTATTTTTCCCTAAAATACCGATTCCTGTATTAACTTGAAATGATACCCTTCGAAAATCGGGGTGTTACAATCCTCCCAACCTTAAAAGAGATTTTGTCCTCGAAATCTGGCACCGATCAAACACCCAATGTCGCCTTCCACAAGATCAATTGGTTCTCTACCCAAAAGGAAAAGCCTCCATGATACCTTGCCCCATGTACGAAACCGATTACATCCCATTTAAGGTTGTCACTGAAATTCTCATAACGTACCGTCATAACTTGTTTTTAAATTCCGATATATCTTACCGATGATGGGATGAACATCGATTCCTTATCAACCTCTTTCCTATCCTTAAGATCTCAGGTGTCTCCCAACCTTAGGTTGCGTATAACATTTCAGGAATAGTTCTACCAAGGATAGTCCAAAGCGAACTTTTTCCCTTGGACACTTCTAATCATCCCTTGTGGAGTGACGTTATATAATTTCATTGCCTCCAAACACAACCTTCTTGCAGAAGGAATCAAACCATCGCTTGCCCATACTCCTTTCAGTTCTGAGTACTTGTAACCACGCCGACCTTACTCGGGTGGTGCAGGAATCCTCATAAAACCGTTGAGCTGACCATCAATTGTCGTCATAGAATTGCTACTTCCAATTCTGACACATCAAGGTCTCCTCCATGATCGATTTGTACTTAAAGTCTACCTCGGAATACTCACCAAACTTCTCCAATAATCATCACCACCGAAAATCTATCATTTTTTACCCGATGAAAATTACTAACACCAGTCCAGTCTGGTCCAATGCATAAAAATCTGTCTCCCCAAACTGAGACAAGTATAATAAATGAAAATAGTGGTTCGCTTCAAATCCCTGGGTTACACAGTTCCCATAATGCATTCAAGCACCGATTGACAGGTTGGCAAAACCTCGTTGATTACAGGATTACCACTGATCGATCCCTAAGTATCGGTACTTACTTCCCTTAATGTTACCACTTAACTTGCAAACACTCCAGATTCAACGAACGTGCACGGAAGTACACTAACGGTTATTGTCCTCAAAATCGAGCGTTGACACCTATCCTTAAAACAATCTATGTTGCAAATGTGGTATACCACCACATACTTCATTCCAGACTTGCACCGAAGAGTAAATGTTGACACCTATCATGGTACTAAAACTCAAACAAACGAATCACCCTATTTTCCTTGTACCTGAAAACCCTTCCGGATGACACACATCCGACCTATACCTGAAATCGAAAGTCAACCTATCAATTCATAACCGACCATAGGCAAGCAACCACCAAAGTTTTAACCCGTGGTTTTGCCAAGGCAGAAGGATAACCAATTGGATACCCGAAAGAATGCATAAATCTAATATCCCAGTTATCCGTGCGTGAACCAGATCACAAAGTTGGGATTCAAAGTTCAAAACCAACCATAAGTCAGGTTCTCCGACACTTCAAACTCCGAAGACTCCTTCAGTCCTTAATCACGACCTCTATTAAGGGGCTTACATCCATAGCTCTAATGAGTTCAAGGTTTTCAAATTACTATGCCAATTTAACTTTTATAAAACCTCTAAATGTAAAAACTTTATAACGATTAGTCATGCGAATAAAAATCTACTACCTTTTACTCGGTAGGTGCACAAAGTGGTCACAACCACCACACATATAAAACCATTTCAGAAAATATTTGATTAAAAATCAAGCTAGTGCTGACACCAACGAAAGGTATTTCAACAACCCTTTTCAAAGGAACCGCTATGTTTCCAACATGTATAATTTTGTGTCACTAATGAGGAATAGTTTTACGTACTAAAACAGTGTATAACAAAGCGTTTGTACAAAACTACGGTAGGGGATATTCCCGAAATCCAATCTCAAAATTTCGCATTTAACCATAAAATGTCATGAAATAAAATTTCCCAACGTGACTCGCATACATCGGTTTATTCCCCAAAATTTAGTAAAGACATATGCATGCGATTTGAGCAAACGTAAGAGTAATTTAGTTTGATTCCAAATTGCAGGCTGTACAAATAAAATGCTTGCAAACCCGAAACAACGTTTTCATGATATCGAACTCTCAAAGTTTTCTCTCTTTTAGCCACAACGCGGCACGGAAAAAGATCGCATAACAAAACTTGCATGAAGCAGTTTATTTCACAAAACTAGTAAGGTGATATGTTCATGCACTTTGTTACAAAAAACATAAAATAATTTATGTCGGTTTTAAGTTCAAAGTCAAATAATAATATGCTCTCATCGTTCTAAAATGTTAGTTAAAACCCTATGACGGACTTTCCAAATAGACATGTATGCATACTATATCCAACTCACACAAAGCTCAAGGAAAACGATACCACTTGACGCCATTAAAATCACTCCATTAAATTCACAAATCTGCAAGAATTAAAATCCGCAATAAAACTCGAACACCAAGATAATGGGAGATAACTTTCCGTTCAAAACCTTAACATACGTGGAGGAGATCCAATGTTAACGTCGTAAACCGCAATTACTTATCCAAGTCCCTAAACAACATCAAAATACGCACACCGCAAAATCCGAAATAACGTTAGGACAACAATGTAAATTGAGAAAATCTTCAACAAAGCCGACAATCTGTCAGGATCGAAATTCTCAACAAGAATTAATTCTCAGAAACAATATCAAAGAAGTTTGCGGAATAACACTTTGATATTCAATGAAACAGTAAATCAACACAGTAAATATGAATAACAAACTGTAAGCTTTTATTTGATGCTTTGAAGTTACAAGATTACTCACTCAACCTCAATATTGATGAACAGGCTCACCAATACGAATTCTACTTCTCTAGAATTAGGATCTATGCCTTGAGGTTGTTTTTCTCTAAAAGAAAGAAAACTGAAAGTTAAAAGTTATCATCCTATTCTAAACAATACTATATATATATACTGAATACAAAGATAATTACAATGAATAAAATATCTTCAGTATATCTTCTATGTATATCTCTAAGCTTCCATGTATATCCTTTCATACGAATCTTCATCATATAAGCAGTATTAATCTTCAGCAGCATTAACTTCCTTCTAGCAGCATTAACTACTAAGCAGTACTAACCACTAGCAGTACTAACTAGCTAAGCAGTACTAACTTTGTTCAAGCAGTACTAACTTTGACTAGCAGTATTAATTAACACTAGCAGTAGTAACACTCAGCAGTACTAACCTTTATGTCTTCTAGCAGCATTAATATTGAACCAGCAGCATTAACCACACTTGATGAATTCTTCAGTTCCCAACAATCTCCCCCTAACTTGACTTTTAGGAAAAGAAGTCAAGTTCTTCAGATCTCTTTCAAGATGATTTCAACACCTCTGATTCAATTTCCCAAATTTGGATCTAGGCCCAAACTTTGATTTACAGTTCTTCTCACCACAATCTTGGCCATTTCTGAATCCTTTGTACAAACCAGTGTAGCTTTAAGCATCCCTTCTAACTTCTCCTTGCTATGCTCATATATTTTGTCCACTAAGTAGTATTCATGATAACAATTGTCAATAGTAATCATGTATACTCCACAGTTTTCAAACAGTATCCATTTGTCAATCTTCTTGAATATGAACTCATGCATATGATCTTTAATCCTATGGTGCACTCTTGCAGGATCAAACATCATGCACAAGTATTCCAATGTCACTTTGAGAAGATTCTCTTCAGTACCTTTCAACACAGGTTCATAAAGTTTCATCCCAACTTTATATAGTTCTTCCATATCAGCTCTTGAGCAACTTCTGATGACTTTCCCCCATGTTGAATAAGCTTCAAATGAACCATCAGCTCTCTTGATTCTGAAGAAATTCTTTCCATTGTCTCTCAGAATATCCCAGAAGATGATCTCTGGAGCTTGCATAGAGATTGGAACAGCTTTCAAAGGTTCCACTATTGTCATGTACGGATCCATACTTTCATCAGTTTGCTTAGTGACCTGCTCTGGACTCTGTACTGGCTCTGTTGGGGATGTGACTGAAGGTTCTGCTTCCTTTTCAGGTTCTTCCACCCTAGGCCTTTTCAACTGCCTTTTTGGAGCAATTGTTTTTACTCTTTTTCCAGACTTGGCTTCTCTACCAACATTTCCAGGTTCTTCCTTCTTCTCTTCTGCTTCTTCTTTGGAAGGTGTGGTTTTCTCAGGGAATGGTTGTTGGATGTTGAGATCATGTCTCTCTTTCATCCTTCTTTCTGCTTCTTCCCTTTGAGAGGAATCCCCTTGGAGCTTTGTCATTTCCTTCCTGTATAGCTCTTCAACCTGAGAGTATGCCATATGAGTAAACATCTCCCCCTTAACACCAATTGCACCTTTCAGGAAGTTTATCATCTTTCTTCTTTCCTGATTGGCCAAAAAGGTCTTGGAGGGTTGTCTTTTCTGCTTTTTGAATGGCATTCTTTTTACTTGTACTTGCTTGGCCTGAGCTGCTGTTTTCATGCCCTTCTGATACTCTTCATTTAGTTTTCTGGCCATATTCAGTGCAAGCTCTCTATCCTTCTCAGATTGAAGTTGTTCCTCCCTTTCCATTTCTGCCTGAAGCTGCTTTGCCACTTCTTCATCCAGTTCTATCTGAATTTTCTTCTTTGCAGGTTGTTCAGGTTCAATCATCTTAGCCTTACCCTTTGTATCCTTCAACCCTGCCTCACTTCTTTCTTGTGTCTTCTTTTCAAGGTCTCCTTCATTGATGACCACTCCCTTAGCCTTTTGAGTAGCCTTAGGAGTGTCATTCTTTGCTTTTACTAAGGTTTCAGCTATTTCCAATTCTTCAACAGATAGCCCTGTTGCTGCTTGAACATTATCTGTTTCTACTTCTTGTGCTTCTGTTTCTGCAGCTTTCTCCCCCTTAACATCAAATCCCATCTCAGAAATACTTTCTTTTTCTGCTTCAGCCTCTGAATTCTCCCCCTTGTTGAAATCATCTTCAACACTTGTCCTCCTCTTTAGCACAAACTGCTTCCTTCTCCTTTTCTGTAACAATCTTGTCACCATTTTCTTCAGTTTGGTGATCTGAACTTGTTGAGATAGAATAATCAGCTTCATCTCCTCTATTTCTTTTCCTTGCTTGATGACATCCTGGTTGATGTTTCCCATGGTCTCCATCAATTCATCATAGTTATATCTGTCCTCACCTTCTCCAGGAGTGTTACCCCCTATTGAAGGATCATTGGATCTTTTATTAGTAGATGTCTTCTGCCTAGCAGAAACACTATCCACCCCTGTGGTTTCTTGGCACCAGGGTCCTTCAAATGATTGCTCATTCAAAGTTGCCATGGGGGAGGTCTTATTGATGTTACCACTTTCCTCCTCTGTGCTAGCAGGAGTAGTGGCAGCCTCATCACCCATATGCTCTACCTCCTCCTCAGAGAGCACCTCCTTTGGGTTGGGAGACACCCTTGTGGTTTCCCTTTGGATATTCTCTAAGGGAGAATTCTCCCTTAGAGGGCTTAAAGGCTGAGTGGGTGATGGTACAAGAAGGGAAGGAGCCTTCTTTACCTGTTTTCTTTGATAAGTTTGGGTAATTGGAGAAGTGGGCTTATTTAGTAGGGACTGTGGGATAGATATAGAGTGGGAAGGTTGGGCTTGGCTCGCAGTGGATTGATCTAATGGGGGCCTTGACCCTGCTGCCATACCTTCATTGGGTTGGGACACCACCATCATTGTAGAGAACAATGGGGTGTCAACTCCTTCAGAGTCCCCAGCAGATCTTCTCATATTTGAGAAAACCTTGCCTTTGGGGGGTTTTGGTACATAAATTCCATCAGAATGAGGAATATCCGTCAATTCATGGTTGATAACTGCTTGAACAAACCTGGGATACATATAAAAGCTCTTTTTGTTTCCCATGTTTGAGACAAGATCATTGAAAATCATTTGGGAAAAATTGTACCTTCTGGAAGCGGCCAAACAGACCAAAGCATAAGCAATGGGACTGCTGAACTCACTCCATCCAGTAGTCATTTTAGAAATGCAGTGCATCAAGGTATGAACAAGAAAACGCCATTGGGGTGAAAATTTAGCTTTTGAGAACTTAAAAATACCCAGTGGGCCTCCATACCCCATTCTTGTCAGAGTAGAAAACAGTTCATCATTAGGGATAGAAGTTATACCAGAGGCATCGTCTAGACGTAGACTGATGCGAACTATCTCTTCAGTAACTGTCAATGGATTGCCACATACTGTCGTCTTGATCATTCGCACACCATCCTCATTAACAATGGTGGCATGTGCCCAGAATTGCCTCTGATGCTCTATAAAGATAGTTGGAGACATAGTGAGAGCATGGGCAATGTGACTAGTCTTCAGAAAGTCGACTATCTGATGAAAGCCATCTGCTTGTTTTGGCTTTTGGAGCATTGCGATTTCATTGTGCTCGTCAATAAACGCCATTGATGCCATTTATCTTAGTGAAAACTTGCCTGAAAACTTCGAACTTGAGAGAGAAAGGGTTTAGAGCGCAAGTGAATAGTATGCAAAGAGTCGTTATAAGCTTTTAGGCGGGCAAAGAGTATTTATAGTATTCGGAATAGAAGCAGTATTAACCTATAGCAGTATTAACTACTAGCAGTATTAACTGCGAGCAGTAGTAACTAACTAGCAGTATTAACTACTAGCAATATTAACTGAAAGCAGTATTAACTAACTAGCAGTATTAACTACTAGCAGTATTAACTGCGAGCAGTAGTAACTAACTAGCAGTATTAACTACTAGCAGTATTAACTGCGAGCAGTATTAACTAACTAGCAGTATTAATTCTCAACAAGAATTAATTCTCAGAAACAATATCAAAGAAGTTTGCGGAATAACACTTTGATATTCAATGAAACAGTAAATCAACACAGTAAATATGAATAACAAACTGTAAGCTTTTATTTGATGCTTTGAAGTTACAAGATTACTCACTCAACCTCAATATTGATGAACAGGCTCACCAATACGAATTCTACTTCTCTAGAATTAGGATCTATGCCTTGAGGTTGTTTTTCTCTAAAAGAAAGAAAACTGAAAGTTAAAAGTTATCATCCTATTCTAAACATTACTATATATATATACTGAATACAAAGATAATTACAATGAATAAAATATCTTCAGTATATCTTCTATGTATATCTCTAAGCTTCCATGTATATCCTTTCATACGAATCTTCATCATATAAGCAGTATTAATCTTCAGCAGCATTAACTTCCTTCTAGCAGCATTAACTACTAAGCAGTACTAACCACTAGCAGTACTAACTAGCTAAGCAGTACTAACTTTGTTCAAGCAGTACTAACTTTGACTAGCAGTATTAATTAACACTAGCAGTAGTAACACTCAGCAGTACTAACCTTTATGTCTTCTAGCAGCATTAATATTGAACCAGCAGCATTAACCACACTTGATGAATTCTTCAGTTCCCAACACAATCTCATGACATAAAACAATTTTGTGTATGCTCGAAATCATGGTTTAAACCTTGTATGCGCCAAAACATTGTTCCGAGATCTGCAATTTAATGCACTTGACGATTTGGAAATATGAGAAATAATTGATGCAAATTATTTTAGAAATATGCTATGTGCGGGCAATTGATCGACATTCAACATCTCGAAACCACGCTCCTTAGTTTCTTAGTCACACTATTGTCATCCGTATGCATCAAACATATAAAACTCATAATCACATAATTCAGATTAATTTACAATCTCTTCTTGAAATAGAGTCCTTTTACCACGCTTATGGTTTTAATTTCGACCAATAACTCCAACACCAGAATGATCAACTTAATGCATTCATCGCGCTTAACTATCTTTCCAAAGTGACATTACTATACACATCGACTCTTCCTTCGACTACTCGCTTAGAAACTTCTTTACTACCCCAACGGTCAGTCCACCAAGGTAGTACAAGTATACATATGTAGCATGTAGATTCACCATGACACTGGCCAGGTGCCATTATGAACGTACCGTACATGACCATCCTTGCTATCCTTGACAAGTTTCCCGTTTCTAGCGACCGAATCAATTCCCAAATATCCTATCTTAAGGTACCAAATGGTGCAATTCTCTCTCTCTCAATCACTTAAACAACGCTAGGTTGAGTCTAGGTATCCAAAATCAACACCTAATTCTCTCAAACTTATGCTCTGATACCAACTTATAACACCCTACTTTCTGGAAATAGCAACCGATTTAAAATTTTCTAAATATATCGATAAATGATACATATCCAATCACAATTTATTAATTAACCTCAATACACACATTTCATTCTATACATACAGTCTACAATAAGAACGGGTGGTACTAAAACCCAATAATAGTCATTATCTCCAAACTGCGGAAGACTTCACCAACTACTTACACTTGCACAAAGCTAAGGCTCAAATCTTCATATCTGCTAGAACCAAACCCCAATTGGAACCTGATGCACATGCCGACAAATAAAAAGGTTAGGCTTAACGCCTAGTCAGTTCAAGAGTTTTCAACATGAATAAGATATCTTTGAAAAGAGGTAATGCGGTTTAAATCATAAGCTTTCAAGATGATATGTTTGAACATGAAAACGACTCTTTTCAATAATATGCATTTTGGGCAAGGAGACACCGATATAAAAGTTTTCAAATTCAAACTACTTCGGGGACAAGATTCCAACATATAACGTTTTTTCGTAAATTAAATTAAATCCAAAACTCACTCTAAATGAGAATAGAAATCAAACTCCCAACTAGAGAAAAGCGGATAAAACTTTATATCCCAAAACACCCAAAACACGGGTGGGGCGTAATATTCAACCCATAAATCATGGATAAAAATCCATTTATACAAAACGTCACTGAAAACTAGGATAATAAAACTCAATACCCAAGGTAACACTTTTCAGTGACGGGGGAGACCCGATTCCACAAAATGTGACATTACACAAAGTAAGACCATTTTATGTTGTTAAGACTAGTCATATAAACAGAAGTACACGCAAGGGATGTCAGGCTCAGTGGCTTTAAACGTACACCCACGGGATATCAACTTCAACCGCAAAAGGTCCTTACGTTGAGTCCCTCATCAAATATCGTAATACTTAACACGTAGGACTTATAGCCCAATCTGATGCCTAAACGTGCCTCAATGTGGAAAACTATCGTTCCATCATTTGACGTAATGATTCCAAGCGCAAGGGATGTCAGGCTCAGTGGCTTTAAACTTACACCCACGGAATATTAACTTCAATCGCGAAAGGTCCTTACGATGAGTCCCTCATCCAATATCGCAACCACAACTCGAAGTCGAGTTATGAAAACTGGATAAATGTCCTAAAACCCAATCATAATAAAATACCGAGCCACAGGCTCAAACAACCAAATGACTCATTGCCAAAAGCAGTACAATGCGATAAAACGCACACGACCAAACTCCAACACCACTTAAGTTGAAACAGATCATTTTCCCACAAACAAGTTGTACCATTAACCCTTTTAAAAACGTCACATAATCACAAGGTTATACATTTCTCCCAAAACACACTAAAAGAGCATTTACACCAAATGGCTTATACCCGTAAAATAGCTCGTTAAAATTGTCGGTGCTTAAGATTTGCCCATCAAAATCCTTGGAATGCATCTTTTCCCCAAAACCAAAACAAGTAGAACTTCCGAAATATTCACGAGGTCGGGAATGGCCAAAACCCAGTAACTCACGCGTTGATACTTTCAAAACATCTCATGACGCGAACTATGCATATTTCCAACAACACAAAAGTGCATTTTTACCAAATAATCCTCATTTATGCAATGCATTATTAAAACATTTTTCTTAATGGCTTATTTATCAAAATGCCTTAAAAGTCCCAAAATGTGATGTTTTACAAGTTTAATAAGCTAAATGTCAGGATCGAATTCTCAACAAGAATTAATTCTCAAAAACAATATCAAAGAAGTTTGCGGAATAACACTTTAATATTTAATCAAACAGAAAATCAAAACAGAATATAATCAACAAACTGTAAACTTGTATTGAATGCTTTGAAGTTACAAGATTACTCACTCAACCTCAATATTGATGAACAGACTCACCAATACGAATTCTACTTCTCTAGAATTAGGATCTATGCCTTGAGGTTGATTTTCTCTCTAAAAGAATGAAAAACAAAAGTTAATTCATTATTCTAAGCTATACAGTATATATACTGAATACAAAGATAATTACAATAAATAAAATATCTTCAGTATATCTTCCATGTATATCTCTAAGCTTCCATGTATATCCTTTCATGCGAATCTTCATCATATAAGCAGTATTAATCTTCAGCAGCATTAAATTTCTTCTAGCAGCATTAATTACTAAGCAGTACTAACTACTAGCAGTACTAACTAGCTAAGCAGTACTAACTTTGTTTAAGCAGCACTAACTTTAACTAGCAGTATTAATAGTACTAGCAGTAGTAACACTCAGCAGTATTAACATTTAAGTCTTCTAGCAGTAGTAACTTTGAACCAACAGCATTAACCATACTTGATGAATTCTTCAGTTCCCAACAATCTCCCCCTAACTTGACTTTTAAGAAGAGAAGTCAAGTTCTTCAGAATTAATCTTCAAGATGCTCCCAAAACTCTATCATGGCCTAAATTCCAGTGTTTGCATCCAATCCCAAACTCTGATTGATGGTTCTTTGAATCAAGTATTTAGCCATTTCTGAATCTGGAACACACCTTAACTTTTTCTTCAGCATGGCATGTAGCTTCAATCTGCTATGATTATACACTCTATCCACTAGGAAGTATTCAGTGTGATTTAAATCCAAAGTCACTGTATATACTCCACTAATTTCATATAGAGTCCAACTGTTTACTGATTTGAAGACATCCTTGATCAAGTGCTCTACTTCTTCAGGTTTGAACATCATACACAGATACTCCATTACCAGTTTTTTAATTGAAATTCCTGGAGCCTTTAGAATATCTGCATACAACTTCATTCCTATCTCAAACATCTCTTCAAGATCTGATCTAGAGCATGTTCTGACAATTTTTGCCCATGTGTTGAACACTTCATATTTTTCATCCTTTTTTTTCAGCCTTATGTATTCCTTTCCATCCACTGTCAATGTATCCCAGAGAATGACCTCAGGAGGCTTAACTCCTACAGGTTCTGCTGAAATTGGTTCAGGTACTTTGTTCATCACTACCATATACAAATTTACATCACCAGTGTTAGATAGCTCTGTCTGTTTAGATGACTCAGGTGCCCCTTCTTCTTCAGCAACTTTATCAGTCTCTTCTTCAGATACTCTAGGCTTTTTGATTGACTTTCTCCTTGCCATCATTTTTGTTCTCTTTAAAGTCCTTAGACTTTCTCCCAGAGTGGTCTCTTTCTTAGGGGGTGTTTCTTGCTCATCTGGAAATGGCTTTTGACAATCAAAGTCATTACTTTCTTTCATCCTCTTCTCCATCTCCACCCTAGCAGTTTCATTTCCCTGAAGCTTTAACATCTCTGACTCATACAGCTCTTTGATCTTCTCAAAAGACATTTTGGAGAACATCTCCTTTTTGACTCCTACAGCACCTTTGAGAAATATAATCATCTTGTTTCTCTCTTGGGTACCTAGGAATGTCCTTGAGGGTTTTCTCTTCTTTGTAGCTGCTTTTACTACCACTGCTTTCTTCATAGCTGCAGCTTTCTTCTGTGCAATTTCAGTTGCCAGACTCAGTTGATAAGCTTCATTCAGTTCAGTAGCTAGAGCTTTTGCTATCTCCCTGTCCTTTTCCATCTGAACTCTTTCTTCCTCCTCAATGTCATCTTGCATTTTTCTAGCTAGAGCTTCATCTGATTCAACCAACCTTTGCTTTTTGATTGGTTGATCAGATTCCACCATCTTTGCTTTTCCTTTGTCTTTGCTCATTGCCTTCTTACTGTTATCTTTCTTGATCACTTCACCTTGTTCTTTGATGATTACTCCTTTGGTCTTTGAAGTGACCTTGGGAGTATCATTCTTGGCTTTTAGTAAGGTTTCTGCAATCTCAAGATCTGTTAACACTTCTTTCACAGTTTCTGCTGCTTTATTAATGTCAGCAGTGGTAACTGTTTCTTCTTGCTGCTCCCCCTGAACATCAACTTTCTCTCCATCAAGCTCCCCCTTTCTTGTGGCTTCTTCCATGTTGATCTCCCCCTTTTTGGGAGCATCATCCTCAGTTGGCCTTCTCCTTAATTGGAATTGCTTTCTCTTCTTCCTTTGTACCAGACTAACCACCATCCTCTTCAGCTTAGCAATCTGTTCTTGTTGTGACAGAATTACTAGCTTCATTTCTTCAATTTCTTTGCCTTGTTTGAGAACATCTTGATTGATGTTCCCCATTGTTTCCATCAATTCATCGTACGTATATCTGTCCTCACCCTCTCCAGAAGTGTTACCCTCCTTTGAAGGATCATTGGATCTTTTATTTGTGGAAGTCTTCTGCCTTGCAGAAGCACTATCCACCCCTGTGGTTTCTTGGCACCAGGGACCTTCAAATGATTGCTCATTCAAAGTTGCCATGGGGGAGGTCTTATTAATGTTGCCACTTTCCTCCTCTGTACTAGCAGGAGTAGTGGCAGCCTCATCACCCATATGCTCTACCTCCTCCTCAGAGAGCACCTCCTTTGGGTTGGGAGACACCCTTGTGTTGTCCCTTTGGATATTCTCTAGGGGAGAATTCTCCCTTAGAGGGCTTATAGGCTTAGTGGGTAATGGTACAAGAAGGGAAGGAGCCTTCTTTACCTGTTTTCTCTTGTAAGTGTGTGTGATTGGAGAGGTTGGTTTTTCAAGAAGGGACTGGGGAATTGATTTTGAGAGTGAAGGTTGGGCTTGGCTAGCAGTGGGTTGGTCTAATGGGGGCCTTGACCCTGCTGCCATACCTTCATTGGTTTGGGACACTACCATCATTGTAGAGAATAATGGGGTGTCAACTCCTTCAGAGTCCCCAGCAGATCTTCTCATATTTGAGAAAACCTTGCCTTTGGGGGGTTTAGGTACATATACCCCAACAGGTTGAGGTATATCCGTCAATTCATGAGTAATGACTTCTTGAACAAACCTGGGATACATAAAGAAGCTCTTTTTGTTTCCCATGTTTGAGACAAGATCACTGAAAATCATTTTAGAAAAATTATACTTTCTGGCAGTGGCCAAGCACACCAAAGCATAAGCAATAGTGCTGCTGAACTCACTCCATCCAGTAGTCTTTTTGGATATACAATGCATAAGAGTATGGACTAAGAAACTCCATTGGGGTGAAAATTTTGCTTTAGAGAATTTGAAAACTCCCAATGGGCCTCCATACCCCATTCTTGTAAGATTTGAAAACAGTTCATCATTTGGGATAGAGGTTATACCAGAGGCATCGTCTAGATGTAGACTGATGCGAATAACCTCTTCAGTAACCGTTAGTGATTGATCACAGATTCTTGTCTTGATCATCTGCACACCATTCTCAACAACAATGGTTGCATTAGCCCAGAACTGCCTTTGATGCTCTATATAGATTGTAGGGGATACAATAAGAGCATGAGCAATGTGGCTTGTCTTGAGGAAATCCACAATCTGATGAAATCCTGAAGCTTTCTTTGGCTTTTGTAGCATCGCAATCTCGTTGTGCTCGTCGATGAAAGTCATGGATGCCATTGATCTTAGTGAAAAGCTTGCCTGAAAACTTCGAACTTGAGAGAGAAAAGGTTTTGAGCGCAAGAGAACAGTATGCAAAGAGTCGTTATGAACTTTTAGGCGGGCAAAAAGTATTTATAGTATTCGGAATATAAGCAGTATTAACCTAGAGCAATATTAACTACTAGCAGTATTAACTGAAAGCAGTATTAACTAACTAGCAGTATTAACTGAAAGCAGTATTAACTACCTAGCAGTATTAACTGAAAGCAGTATTAACTACCTAGCAGTATTAACTGAAAGCAGTATTAACTACCTAGCAGTATTAACTGAAAGCAGTATTAACTACTAGCAGTATTAATCACTAGCAGTATTAACTACTAGCAGTATTAACTGAAAGCAGTATTAACTAACTAGCAGTATTAACTACTAACTAGCAGTATTAACTACTAACTTACTCCTTTAAGCTTGTGAAACACTGAGTACTGCTATGCATATCCTGGAAAAGAAGATTAGTAACACCAAGAATAAAAATATACAGGTATAAAACCACTTTTTGAGAAAGGGGCTTATTCAGAGTTGATCATTCCCACACTAGTTACCAAGAAAGTGAATCTACCCACATCAAAGGCTTTAGTGAATAGATCAGCAAACTGATTATCAGTGTGGACTTTTACAACTTGAATAAGTTTCTTGTCATTACAGTCTCTTATAAAGTGATACCTGATCTCAATGTGCTTTGTTTTTGAGTGCTTGACTGGATTATTCACAATGCTAATAGCACTGCTGTTGTCAATAAAGATTGGAGTGTGTAGAAAGGTTACCCCATAATCCAACATTTGATTCTGAATCCATAAAACTTGAGAACAGCAACTTGCAGCTGCTATGTACTCTGCCTCTGTTGTAGATGTGGATACTGTGGTTTGTTTCTTGCACTGCCATGAGACTAGTCTATCACCCAAAAACTGACATCCTCCAGAAGTAGATTTTCTGTCCAAGTTTGCCCCACCTAGATCACTGTCTGAGTATGCTATTAGGTCAAAAGGTGAGTTATGAGGATACCAAAGTCCCAATCTGGGTTGCCCTTTGAGATATCTGAATATCCTCTTAACAGCTTGAAAGTGAGATTGCTTTGGCCTAACTTGAAATCTTGCACATACACAGACTGGAAACATTATATCTGGCCTTGATGCTGTGAGATACATGAGAGAGCCAATCATGGATCTATAATGATGCACATCCATATCCTCCCCCTCAAGATCTGCTGTGATCTGCTTGTGTGTTTCCATAGGTGTGCTGGCAGGTTTTGATTCTGAGAAACCAAACTTGGTTAGAATATCCTGCACATACTTGGATTGACAGATGAAAATGCCATCTGACTTCTGTTGAACTTGGAGTCCAAGGAAGAAAGTAAGTTCCCCCATGGAACTCATTTTGAACCTTTGATGCATTAAATCCTCAAACTCCTTGCACATGTTGTTTCTTGTAGATCCAAAGATAATGTCATCAACATAGATTTGGACCAACAAAATATCCTTCTTCTTTCTTTTGATAAATAGAGTCTTATCAATGACTCCTCTTTCAAAGTCATTTTCCAAGAGATAGGATGACAGTGTGTCATACCATGCTCTTGGGGCTTGATGTAGTCTATAAAGTGCTTTCTTTAATTTGTATACCCTGTCTGGATAGTTTGGGTTTTCAAACCCTGGTGGTTGACAGACATATACCTCTTCTTCAATTGATCCATAGAGAAAAGCACTTTTTACATCCATTTGATAGACTTTGAAGTTCATGTAAGAAGCATAGGCTAGGAATAATCTGATTGCTTCTATCCTAGCCACAGGTGCAAAAACTTCTTCATAATCTATACCCTCTTCTTGAGTATATCCTTGAGCCACTAGCCTTGCTTTGTTCCTTATGACAATACCTCTTTCATCTCTCTTGTTTCTGAAAATCCACTTTGTGCCAATTGCTCTGTGACCTTTAGGAAGGTCTACTAAATCCCATACATCTTGTAGCTTGAACTGTAACAGTTCTTCTTGCATTGCTTCTATCCAGCTAGATTCTTTCATAGCATCATGTGCCTTTTTAGGCTCAAGCTGGGATAGAAAACAAGAAAGGACTGTATGCTGTTGATCTTGCATTTCTTGAAGCCTGCTTTGATGTCTAGTCATCATAGGAGAAGAGATATCTCCTATTACCAGCTGTGGAGGATGATTCTTTTGAACTCTGGTGTTATGACTAGGTTCTTCATTCAGTCCAGCCTCTAGATTAGAGTCATGCAACTCAACTGAAGTGTTTTCAGATGCCACTTCTGATTCTTTATTTTCTTGAGTCTCCTCATCTCTAGTTTCTTCTTCACTCTGATTTGGTCCAGTAAATGATTCCTTTTCACAGTCTTCAACAGAATTCACTGTGGGTATGGGAAATATCACAGATTTAGATATACTTTCTGAGACTTGTGTGATCCCTGATCCTCCACATCCTGTTCCTGTAGAATCATCACTACTGAAACCAAAAGAATTAGTTAGTGAATCAATGTCAAATAGCCACTGAGGTCCAGACCCAACAGGATTTGGTGTGTTCTCATTGCATTTGACATTGTCACTTTCTTCAATTATTCTAGAAGATGAGTTAAAAACTCTGTAGGCCTTACTCTGAGATGAATATCCAACAAGAAATCCATCATCTGCTTTGCTATCAAACTTACCTAAGTGAGATTTGGTATTGAGAATTGTACAAGGACACCCAAAAGGTTTTAAGAAACCAATGAAAGGTTTTCTTTTATTTAAAAGCTCATATGGGGTCTTGTTCTTTTGCTTGACCACTAGAACTCTATTTTGGACATAACAAGCAGTATTAACTGCTTCAGCCCAGAAGGTAATTGGCAATTTTGAATCAGCCAACAGAGATCTAGCAGCCTTTATTAGTGTCCTATTTCTCCTTTCAGCAATACCATTTTGTTGAGGAGTCCTAGGAGCACTATATTGCCTCTCAATACCTTTCTCTTCACAAAAGGTGTTTAGATCATGATTTTTAAACTCAGTTCCATTGTCTGATCTAATGACTTTTACTCTTTGATTAGTTTGGTTTTCAATTCTTAAAATAAAGGATTTGATAAGTCCACTTGTCTCATCCTTAGTCCTTAGAAAATATACCCAAGTAAATCTGGAGTAATCATCAACAATAACCAAGCAGTAAGATTTCTTGCCTATACTCATAACATTTGTAGGACCAAACAGATCCATATGCAGTAACTGGAGACAAGAAGAAACAGAATTTAACTCTTTGGTCTTATGAGAAGTTTTGTGTTGTTTGCCTTTAAGACAAGCAACACAATGATCATCACATGAAAAGACTTTTGAAGGTAACCCTCTTACAAGGTTATTTTTAACAAGATTGTTCATAGTCTTGAAATTCATGTGACACATCCTTCTGTGCCATAGAGAGGATTCATCTACAGAAGCTTTTGAAACAAGACAATTTAGAGATGAATCACTATCAACATTGTCCATATCAAGACAGTAAACATTGTCCTTTCTTGGAGTTCTGAGTAGTATCATGCTTTCATCTACTACCTTGAACCCCAGAGCAAGAATCATACACTCAGTATTTGTAAATAATATACTATGTTGTTTGTCACAAACCTGTGATACACTTAACAGGTTGTACTTTAATTGATCAACATAGTAGACATCCTCAAATGTTATCTTACCTTTGGTGACATTACCTTTTCCACTTATCTTACCACCAGTAAGATTGTCTCCAAATGCAACATGTCCTCCATTGATATGCTTGAAATCCTGAAGGCATGACATGTTGCCTGTCATGTGCCTAGAGCAACCACTATCAACATGCCAAATGCTCTTTCCCTTGAGCTGTTGGTTGCCCTGCACATTAGATAAATCAATTAGTATGAATTAGGAACCCAAGCCAAAGTGGTCTTGGGTATCCCTTTCTCATCAAAATACTTGCATTCTTTCTTGACAAGATTTTTAAACTTTAATTCCTCATTCTTTGAGTACTTTGTTACAATAATAGGCTTGGAAATGTTTTTGCTAGATTCAGTACTTGTTTTAGAAGTACTAACTGCCTTGGCAGCACTTGCATGCTTAGCAGTACTAACCTTTGAAGAGGTATTAACAATATTAGCAGCATTAATATTGTTAGCAGTACTAACACTGTTAGCAGTAGTAACTGTGTTAGCAGTACTAATATTGTTAGCAGTACTAACACTGTTAGTACTTCTAGGCACCCACATTTTGACACTTTCTTTTAAAATCTTTTTCTTTAAAGTGCCTTTACTTTCAACATATTTCTTTATCACATGTTTCTTTCCAGCCTTCCTATAACCCACAGATTTTTGCACAAATCTTTGAAAGTTCATCTGTTGGTTAATAGGGTTGAAGTAACAATACTTAGCCAAATGATTCAACTTGCCACATATAAAACAAGGTTTTGGTCTATTGATTTTATTCAGATCAACTCCTTGTTTCTGAGCCCATTGATTATTCCAGTTTCTTTGATTTCCTCTTTTTAAACCAGAATTTAGGCTCTTGGCTTTATTGCAATCACACTGTTTACAAGATCCAGGATTCACAACTGTGGTTTGTTTGTAATGGACCTTGTTATCATTTCCTTTAGTCTTCTCTATCTCCTTGGACTTGACCCAGATTTTCCCACATCCCTCATTTGTGATAATATTGTTTTCTAATGGTATCTTTTTACTCACATTATTATCCCTGTTCTCACTGGCTCTTTTCTCAGTCAAATCCTTAACTACTACCTCATCCAAAGGATCTATCTTAAAAGCTTCTTCAGATAAGTCCTTTTTCTCTTTAGTTTCTAACAAGTCTGATGAAGGAGAAATATAGTTGTTATTGTAAGGAGGGGGTGTATTGTTGTATCCAATACCAGGCTTCATCTTATCATGTATCTGAGCCTTTAGAAGAGAGTCCATTGCTTTTGAAGCATAAGAAAACTTGTCTATGTCAAGCTTAACTTTTGACAGTTCCTCTTTCAGTCTATCATTCTCTTCTAAGGACTTAGACAGTTTGGTTTCTAACTCATTCTTTTCCCACTTCCAATAGTTTGTGTCATAAGAGTGTTGAAGTTCATTAGCTTGAAAGCCTTTGATTTGCTCTTCAAATCTCTCTACTATCAACACATAATCTCTTCTGTCCTTTTCTAATCTTTTGAGGTCATCACACATACTTTGATTGTGATCCCTGTATCTTGTAACAGTGTCAATGCAAGATTTAGTGCAAAGATTGGAACTTACCTCAGTGGGGATATCAGACACTTCTGCCATAAGAGCTTGGTTCTGAATGGCTTCTTCAGCTTGATCACTCCAGTCAAATCCCATTCCTTGTTGAGAAACAAGGGCTTGAGCAGGATTCTTGTTCAGATTGTATCCTCCATTCTGAGCTTGTTGATGGTTGTTGTTGTTTGGAACAGTACTCCTGCATTCTCTAGCAAAGTGTCCTTTCTTGTGACACTTATAACATTCCACCTTGGTTTTGTCAAAACCAGCTCCATCTTCTCTTCTTTGAGAGAAGTTATTTCTTCCAGTTCTTTTAATGAACTTCTTCACCCTCATGGATAACATGGCCATCTGCCATTTAATATCCATCTCCTCCAGATCATCAGGGTGAATTTGATCCAGATCATCATTAATCAAAGAATTGCTGCTATGACTGGACAAAAAGGCTTCAAAGATAGTTTCAGTGCCTTTTTCTGAACTTACTCCACTGGCAGTACTAACTGCTTCAGGGTTGGCAGTAGTATCAGTGGATGCTGAAAGAAGAGCAGCATTGTGAATATAACCAGAGGGCTTCTTCTTGGTTTCTACCTCAGTTTCAAAAACTCTTAGATCATTGTATAGATCATCAAGTTCTTTCTCTTCCAGATTGTCACTTTGTCTATATGAGACAGTGTACATAGTCCATTCATCCCCAAGAGATCTGAGAAACTTTCTGTTGATATCATCTTGTTCCATCTTCACCCCTACAGTAGCCAGTTCACCTATGAGTTTATTGAACCTATCAAAAGTTTGAGTCATATACTCATTCTTTGTGGAAGTGAAGTTCTCATACTGCTGCTTTAGAACATCTCTTTGATTTCTTTTGATGCTCTTAGTTCCAGCAAATCTTTTCTCTAGAGCATTCCAGAGAATCTGAGCATCAGTGCAGTTGCAAAATTGATGCTGATATTCATTGGGAATGGCCAAGAGCAGAGTGCTCAAGGCCTTCATCTCTGTCTGTCTGATCTTCCTCTCACCATCTGTCTTTGGTGGAGGTCTTTTCCCATCTGGTCCTATCCTTCCAGCTTCAGAAGGACCATTCTCAATGATATCCCACATTGAGTAGTCAGTGAGAAGAATATATTGTCTGATTCTGATCTTCCACATGTCAAACTCACTTGGTTTGAGCATTGGAACCTTGGAAACCAAAGTACTGCTTGATTCTGTAAGATTTTCCATGATGAATAACTGTTTCTGAGAGAGTTTTGCTCTGATACCACTTGTCAGGATCGAATTCTCAACAAGAATTAATTCTCAAAAACAATATCAAAGAAGTTTGCGGAATAACACTTTAATATTTAATCAAACAGAAAATCAAAACAGAATATAATCAACAAACTGTAAACTTGTATTGAATGCTTTGAAGTTACAAGATTACTCACTCAACCTCAATATTGATGAACAGGCTCACCAATACGAATTCTACTTCTCTAGAATTAGGATCTATGCCTTGAGGTTGATTTTCTCTCTAAAAGAATGAAAAACAAAAGTTAATTCATTATTCTAAGCTATACAGTATATATACTGAATACAAAGATAATTACAATAAATAAAATATCTTCAGTATATCTTCCATGTATATCTCTAAGCTTCCATGTATATCCTTTCATGCGAATCTTCATCATATAAGCAGTATTAATCTTCAGCAGCATTAAATTTCTTCTAGCAGCATTAATTACTAAGCAGTACTAACTACTAGCAGTACTAACTAGCTAAGCAGTACTAACTTTGTTTAAGCAACACTAACTTTAACTAGCAGTATTAATAGTACTAGCAGTAGTAACACTCAGCAGTATTAACATTTAAGTCTTCTAGAATTCTTCAGTTCCCAACACTAAACACTTCAAATAATCAAAAGTTACCAAATAACTCAACAGTTGATAATTTAATGTAAAACACATAAATGTTTTAAAATAGACATTTTGGCATGTACAACGTTTTCACAAATCAACTTGAACTCACCTTGATAGATTTAGGCTACATCTAGATTTTACCCCAACTTGAGCTCCTTGAAGAACACTTGAATCCTCAAGCCAAAAACTTCTGAAAACCTAGATTCATACATTTCCAACCACAAATACCCATATTCAACCATATACGGTCATTATCTAAACATTATACTTGAAGGTCTCAATTTATACCAAATCCCTAATTTCCATAGTTGAAGAGAAGAAAAGATTACCTTTACCAAAGCTTGAACCCATCAACAATACTCTTCTAGATCTCCAAAATAAACCTCAAACTTCTAATCTTCAAGATGGTGAAAAGAGTTGGATGAAACCCTAGAAACAATGGTGGAGAAGATGAAGATGAAAGGTTTATAGCTCTAGCTTCCAAAACTTGCTAGGTGAAGAAGGATAATTGGTTTTAGGAGAAAGACACCCCAAAATGAGTTAGGGTTTGATTTTGGGGTTTGGGAGTCGGTTTGGGAGAGAAATGGGCGAAGGATTTGGGGTTGAGGTGAAAAATGGGGTTTGGGGCCGATTTTCCCCGTTTTTGTGCACACAACGGCTCCGCGCGTCTGGTGGCGCGAATCCACCCGCGCGGAGCACTGCCGCCCGAATTCTTGTCCGAACACTGATTTGGTCATAACTTCTTCGTTTTAGCTCCGATTTAGCTCTGAAAAGAACCATTGGACTCGTAATTGAATCCTTCATCTATCAAGACTATAAAATCTAGGATTAAAGTATAAAATCCTTTATATTATTTTTCCCTAAAATACTGATTCCTGTATTAACTTGAAATGACACCCTTCGAAAATCGGGGTGTTACAATTTGCTTTGAAGATTTTGAGACATTATTTGTACAAATTGCCAGATTTTCACTGATCATAAGAGTCTTCAACATTTGTTTAATCAATGAGAACTAAATATGCGACAAAGACGGTGATTAGAATTGATGAACGATTATGATTGTGAGATCATGTATCACCCAAGGAAAGAAAAGTGGATGATGCTTTGAGGCTTGAGCCGTAAAGAAAAGAGTGGAACGATCGAAGCGATTGCATTACAAGCCGAGTTGTTACCAAATATTTTCGAAGCGTTAAAGAAATGCCAGATCGAAGCTCTAAAAGAGAAAAACTTAAAAAAAGAATGACTCGTTGGAATGATATCTATTTTGGTGAAAGATAGTCGACGGATTATGTGTTTTGATAGCAGAGTTTAGGTACCTCGTCTTGGTGATATTCCTGGGAAAAAGGTTATGAATGAAGCTCACAAGTCTCGTTATTTTATTCATTCGGGAAAAGACAAGATGTATCGAGATTTGACCTTTTGTAAATTTCGTGGAAATGGATAGTTCGTTTCGATAAAAGAGAAAATTTGAGTCTGTGGTATATTGACCTTTTGTAATCAATGTTCCAATTGGTGAGGTAGCTTATCGATTAGAACTTCCTGAGAAATTGAGTGGTATTGATAACACCTTCCATGTTTCTAATTTGATAAAGTGTTTAATTGATCCTGAAAAAGCGATATTGTTACCAGAAGTGCAAGTAGATGAGAAACAAAATTTTGTTGAGGAGCCAAAAGCTATTATCGATTTCAAAATTATAGAGTTGAGGAACAAATATATCAGATAAGTAATGAAGTGGCAATATCACAAGGGTCAAGAGATAATCTGGGAACCAGAATCAGAAATGAGATATAAGTACCCTAGTTTGTTTGAGTGATTGAGTTTTGGCACAAAATTCCTTTAAATGAGAGATGTTGTAATAACCGATGTTTTATTTTAAAGAAATTTGAGGGGCTAATTATGTTAAGTTTTCTATAGTTGAGGGTTTGGTTGAAAAATGGTGAGTATAAAACTGTGATTCTTTCCAGAGTTTAATCTTAATTTTTTTGGGTTATTTGTGTGTATTTTTCCTTACCTGGTGGGTGCAATTCAAGGAGAAGAAGAAAAGAAAAGTGAAACCTTGAAATTCATAGTTGGAAATCTTCTTTTCTTAAGTTCAAGGTATGAAATCTTTCTCTTTATGTTTTCTAATAAATGGTTTATATTAGATTTTGGTTATATAATTGAGGTTATACATAGGTTTAGTGAAAGACTATCCTATGGTTAGTATGATTTCGGAAATCCTTTCTATTTGTGTTTAATTCTGTAAATTTTCTTAGTGATAGTTCTTGGTCTGGATGGAATTTTATCTATGGTTTTGGTATAAAAAATAAAGAGGATTGCGGATGGTAAAACTTTGTGGATTATAGTTTGATGATATTATGGTTGGAAAGTTTGTTTTATGTGTTTAAAATATGAATTTCCTTTATATGGTTTTGGTTAGGTTTCGAAAACCCGGAGGTGTGCAGGTTGTAGTATGTCGAATCAAGGGAGAAGGGAATAAACAGTAGGCCATGCGACCTAGCCCACGACCTAAGATGAGCGGCTAGTTGTGCAAGCCACTGTTTTGCATTTTTCGATTTTTTCGCTTCAAGTCGTTTTGTAATATCCCAAAAACTTAAATTTAGCAATTTAATAGTAGTGTAGGAATGACATGGTTATGTAATGTTTCTTGGAGAACCAAAGAGGTAAATTGGTACCAAAAAGGTAAAAAGAAAAGATGAATCTTTTTCTCTTTTGCTTCATTTTCTACCAAATCGCGAGTTTAAGTGTGCGCGTGTGTGTGTATGAGAGAGAGAGAGAGAGAGAGAGAGAGAGCTTTTCTTGGAGAAGAATGCTCTCAAATGGGAGGAAATTGATGGAAGAGTTGAAGAAGAAAATTAGATGGTTAATTCTCCAACTTGAGGTATATGATTATTCTATTCTTGTACCTCTAATTTCTCCATTTTTAAGGGTTCATTATCTTTCTTTTAGGGTTTTTATTTTTTGGGAATTTTTTTATGTGAAAGGTTCATGGTTGAAAAAATGATGAGTTTTATGGTGAAAATTCATTTTTAGGTTTGAATCTAGTTATCTCTTGTGGAATAAATCGTTTTATCTTGTTGATTAACAGAAGTTTTGTTCAATATTCATGAACTTGAGGATTTTCATGTGTGAAGGTTTGATTTTGAGTTTTGGATTGAGGATATTGGAAAATGGTTATGATTAGGTGTTTATTGCGTTTTAGAACATTTGGGAAGGTTCAAATAAGTTGGTTTTATATTGGAACCAGTAGGTTTTGTTGTATGTATTTTGATGAGATTTAAGTTTAAAGAACACATTTTCTCCTTTGAAAAGAAATATCCACGTTTTTAGGGATTTTGTGGTATTTTTGGTTGCTATCTGGATCTTGTAAAAATCATAATAAATCACTAGTACGTCGGTTTGGGGTGTGTAATATGTCTCTGGAACCGTTGAGATGTCCTTTACAATCTATATGTTTTGTGCAAGAGCTGATTCAGAATGTAAATAGGTCAAAAAATTGGGTTTAATAAAACAGTTCAGTTTTATGACGGGATTGAATAACAATTTTCTAATATTCGTATAAAATTGGTTTTAAATCCGTTAGGGGTGATTCTTGATGTGTTTGAAAGGTTAAAGGGTTGTTTAAATATTTGGTTTAGAGATTTTTCTTTGATTTGGTTATTACACATGATTTATCTAAGTAGCAAGAAAATTGCGCAAGTTGGATCAAAACTAGGTTTAACATAACCTAGCAAGATGAGTTCAAGTTGATTTGTGAAAACTTTGTACATGCCAAAAATGTCTATTTTGTTGTAATTAATGGTTTTACTTGATGTTTATAAAATATTGGAATATCCGATAAGTTTTGCATATTGGTGCATTAGATTTCTAAAATTTGTGAAATAACCATATTTAGGTTTTTGGACACTTTGATAAATAAACTTTGAAAATACATTATTTGATGATTTATTTCATATGACTATGCCATCTTAGTGTCATAGATTTTATAAATCATTTCGAAAATACACGTTATTGGATTATAAAGAATTTTGGAGATAAATAGTTTGATTTTGTTTGGAAAATGCGAATGATGGGTTTTGAGTTAATCATATTTGGAGCATGAATTTGCATAAATGTTGGTTAAATCCATTTTAGTACTTATGATGACTTTTAATAAATAGTCATTTGAGTTTTCGAGCTTTTGGCTCGGTTTTGACATTTGAGTCTTGAGAACATTACTCCGATTTATTTTGCCTTATGATGGGATTTTGGGATTATATGCATTTGAGGCATATTTATTTGTTAAGTACATGTTTTGAAAATGTTGGACATTCCTGTGTAGTCAAGTAACTTTAGACCGTGTTGCATTGGATCCATAGGCACGTAAGTAGGCACTAGCAGGGTTGAGTCTGGAAGTGCTACTTGGGAGGTACGCACTAGGACCTCCGCCGCTTTAGGTAATGCCTTGGAGGTAGTCCTTAAGTGTGTTGGGCCTTCAGGGTGGAATTCATGGTAATGTTCACCAAGGTCAACCGACTATTGAGGTGAAACTTGTTAAGAAGTCATAGGGACACTTGGGCTTTTATGTCGTGAAGTGTCATACGATTAACGTTGCAAGAGTGACATACTTTTGTGTTCCTCCACTCTCAACGGATACGAGTGTCCCCCGTCATCGGCCAACAATATTTTAAATATTAACCTATTACTTCATTATCGTTGGTCTTGTGTGGTTGACTGTAAATGATGACTTTAATATTGGATTTCCCTCCCCGTATATTAAGGTTTGAATAAAATATGTCATTTCCATGTTTTGTTATTTGGATTCCTTCCATTTTATGGTCGCGTGAGTAATGATGTTTAGTTCCATGTGTTCGGTGGCATATTATATTTATATGAATTGTTTTTCATGATTTATGAGTTAAGTATTATGCCCCACCCGTGTTTTGGGTGTTTCGGGATATAAAGTATTATCCGCGTTTTTTTTATAAATTGGGAGTCCGATTTCTATTCACGTTTTGAGTGAGTTTTGGGTTGCATCGCTTTATAAAGAATGTTTTGCATTGGAGCGTTCATCCTTAAAAATGCATGTTGATGGAAGACGATTCATTTTCATATATAAAGTAAATCGTGTTGAAAGATTATGATTTAAGTTGCATTTTTCATTTTAAAGATATATTTATTCATGTTCAAAACTCTTGAACTCACTAGGCGTTAGCCTAACCTTTTTATTTGTCAGCATGTGCATCAGGTTCCGGTTGGGTATGGCACTAACGACACTATGAAGAGATGAGTAATAGATTTATGCTCGATGGTGAGTAGTTAGTGAAGCCTTCCGCAGTTATCTTGGGAATATCAACTTGTATTTGGGTTTAGTAACACCCGATCTTTAATTAGTCCCTATGTAAGACTCAATTTATTTCATTGACGGTTAAATCTTGAATTGAATTTCAAGTATGGACTTGCCGTAAGAGATTTTATCCATATTTGAGGTATTATTGAAAATTTAAATTAGTTGCTTTTACAAATTTGAGGGTGTTACACGTTTTGGGATCTTTTGGGGTATAATTTAAAGCCTAATAGGTTTATTAAAGTTAAGGTTTGGGTTTATATGTTTATTTGTGATCCATGCTACTTTTATTCAGATTCGCATTCAATTTCAGTAATTCGTATCAGTTAAAGTTTATATCTCCGTTTATAGTGATCGAGGTGAGTTTTCTTTTAACCTTTTTCAAACTGAAATGCATATATTATCAAATGGTTATTACTTTGATATTATACCTTATTGGTATGTTCAGATTATTACAGTTAATTGTGATATATATATATATATATATATATATATATATATATATATATTTTAAATACAAGTTGTTAGAAATTGTCACATATGGTGATGATTGATTCTGGGGATATAGGGACTTACACAACAAAAGCCCGTTTGCGTTGTGATTTTGATGGTCTGTGCAAGGGGGATATGTATGTGTGTGTGTGTGTATATAATATTTCCCACGAATGTGTTTCGTGTGGTGGGTTACTGCTGATATTGATTGTGATCTTATCGGGTATGCGTTATTTTTGAATGTCGATTGTTGTGATTAGTTATCTGGGAGGTATGTAGAGCTTAAGGGCCTACTTTATGATTAAATGATTTACGAATTTACATTGAATGATTCTACTGGATTGTTTCATTGACAGGGATTTTCTTACCATAACCTTCATTTTATTTTAAAAAATATGCATTTCAGGAAAACATCAGTTGGCAGATAAAGGAAAGGGAAAAGTTTGATATCGTCTTATTTGAACTATTATGTTTGAAGCCTGTCAAGATGTATTATGAAGTCGCCTTTGATATTTTTGCTATTTGGATCTTTTGTACAAGAATTTTATTAACAATAAAAGTTGGTACTAGTTTTAATGTATTGGTTCAGTTTTGTATAAGAGACATAATATGTATCCCCAAGTTGGTTTGTTATGTAAATGCATGTGTTATGTGTTATTTGAAAATGCAGGGTGTTACAATATGATGAGTTGGTAACTCGGTAATCCTTATCTTAAAAGGTTTCATGTGATCTCAAGGTGTCAAACGTTTCTATTTAAATCGTGGTACATGTTTTATTACATTATGTTTAAACTTGGTGTTGCATGCTCATTATGGAATGTGTATTTATATGCATATAAACCATGAACTTATTGAACTTTTTAGCTAACTATTAATATTCATTTTAGGAGCAAGATTGTTGGCACTAAATTAGGATAAAGTAAAGTCTAGACTATTAGCCTTATTATATATTTGTGATGTAATGGAGAAGGGAGGGAACCCGGACACCTTGGCCTCGAAAACCAAAAGTTGATATTATAAAAATATGGGAATCCAAAAATATTAATTAAAATCATTAGTTTTGATGTTATTGCACTATAATCTATTACTCTCTTTGTCTCCAAATAAATGTTCATGATAAAAAAAGGCATACGGTTTTAGACGTTTGTAATTACTACACTTTTTACTCAATGAAATAACAATATTACTAATTGGAAAAAGTGACAAAAAAGCTCCTAAAACCCTACTCCAACTAGCGTTTCCATAAACTAGTTTATGTTCATCTAACTCAGAAAATAAGTTAGCTTATACTGCCAAACAATACTAATTGAAAATTAACAATATAAAAGTATTGGTTTATGTTTTTGGACCACCATCTATTACTAAAGTATATAAAAAATTTGGAAAACAATGATTGACTAATATAATACTTGTTGGGTCATCTGAAGATTTGAAGATGACCTCCCGATCTTCCATTTTATATCATCATACTTAGAATATTTTGAGGTTCTTTTAGCAGCTTGGTTTCTATACAAATGTTCGGTGAAGTCGAAGATCAGCCGAAGAAGACAAAGAAGGAGAATATCTCTCAAAGCAGATTGAAGATAGACTCCTCAGCCTAAAGTCAAGTATGCCTACTTGATCAACACCATTGGCCAGGATGGTGCCGATCTCAATCTTCAGGAGCCGAAGACCTCTTCGACCGAAGACCTCTTTGGAAGCCGAAGATTTCTCAATCTTCGAAAGTCGAAGACCTCTCAGTCTTCAGGAACCGAAGACCTCTCAGTCTTTAGGAGCCGAAGACCTCTTCGGAAGCCGAAGATTTCTCAATCTTCGGAAGCCGAAGACTTCTCAATCTTCAGGAGCCGAAGACTTCTTAATCTTCAATGCCTGAAGATTTCTCTCTTCACATTGTACTTTTCTGACAAAGTATATTTGTGATATCTTGCATTGACGTGAACCTCATATGAAGATCAGATAAAGTAAGCTTTGTCTCCTACACCATTTTAAGGAAAGGTCTACACCATCCTACAGGTCAACACTTCAAGCCAAAACACCTCAAGACAAAAGGTACATCATGTACCTTGCTGAAGACCTGTGTCCATCCTTTGCTCAACAGGTGTCCCATGCATTTAATGCATGAGGCACTATATATATGGAGGATGCTTCAACATGCTAGATACCCAGCAGAACCAACTCTACAACCTTCAAGTTCTCTAAATGCCTGGCAACTTTCTCTCTACAAAGTTCAATTGTTTTCTAAGTGTTTTACAATTGTTATTCATTCTCTTTGTGTAAGATTGTTTGAATAGATTTCATCTATTCTCTTCCGCAACAATCAAAATTTTTCTATGTGTAATTCTTGATTTCAAATCAATAAGAATTAAATTAAGTGAAAAACTGTGTGTATTGTATTCAACCCCCCTTCTACAATACTTCTCTTATTTACTAACTGCTATTTGGGAGTAACAACTAGAACTTATAACATTCACCCTATTAAAAAAATTGGAGGACAAAACTTACTCCTACAAATCAAAACTCAACACCCTCAAATATAACATTTTACAATTAATCTCAGAAATTATGAACTTCAACATTAAACAAGGTCTAAACCGAAAGCGGGTGCTACTTAACCCCAATACAAGCTGCTCTTCACAATACTTAACCCCATGGAGACTCAAATTCAACCCCTCAAGGTCTATACTTTGAGGTAACCAAATCCATACCAAACATACAAGCACATTTGGATTACACCTTACTGCTCATGGGACAATGCCCGACCCCACGGGTCCACATCTTACTTACCATGAATCCCGATGCCTATCCGTGCTACAATGAGGGAAACTAATCGTCCCAACATTGATCGTAACGACTCAAGTGCCTATGGATCCATTGCATTATAGTCTAAAACATTACATGACTCCAAACGAATGAACTAATGCATTCAAAACATATAATTCTCAAATAAAATGCAGTAACGACAAATCATAACCAAATGCTCTACAATGAGCTATCAAAATCGGACAATTGTCCCCAAGACCCAATAAGGTTCAAACCGGGCCATAGACTCAACTAAAAAGACCAATTGTTAAAAATCATAAAATGAAATCAAACGTAAACAACCCGCATTTATGACCCATGCTCCAAAAATATATAAATAACTCCAACATAGATTAGATTGGGACAAAACATTTTCCAAATTGAGTTTATACCATTTATTCTTTCAAAAACGTCCCATAACACAAAATCAAGCATTTCCCCAAAACACACAATAAAATACCTTGATACTAAAAAATTCTACTTTCATAAAACAGATCATTAAAATACCAATATTTATGATTTATTTCTCAAAATGCCCAAAACCCCAAATGTGGGTATTTTACAAGTTTATAAAGTTAGACACTTCGAATAATATAAACTCATCAAATAATTCAACAGTTAATAATTTCATGTAAAATATATAAACATTTAAAGATTGACATTTTGGCATGTACACCGTTTTCACAAATCAACTTGAACTCACCTTGCTAGATTTAGGCTAAATCTAGATTTTCCCCCAACTTGAGCTCCTTTGAAGGAACTTGAATCTTCAAATCAAAAACTTCCAAAAACCTAGATCCACAAGTTTCCACCCATAAGTATTTATGTTCAACCATTTAAAACCGTTCCCTAAACATTTTACATAAAGATCTCAGCTTATATCAAACCCTAATTTCCATAAATGAAGAAAAGAGGGGATTATCTTAACCATAACTTCAATCCACCAACCAAATATACTTCTAGGTCACCAAGATGAGCCCTACACTCCCAATCTTCAAGATGATGAAAAGGGTTGGGTGAAAACCCTAGAAAGTTGATGAAGATGATGAAGAAGATGAAGATGAGATAAAGATCCCTTAGCTCCTAGCTTCCAACTCTAGGAGATGAAACCCATATCTTGAAATAAGTAAGGAAAGAATGCATTGGATGCTCTATGGACCGAATTAGATGAGGGGTTTAGGTTGCGAGAGTTTTAGGAGAAAGTGGGTGAAAGAATGAATGAGAAAAATCCCAAAAAAATCAGATTTATTGAAGCCTGCACTCCGTCGACGACTGTGCCATGCGATAGTGACCATGGCACTCTCGCGGGTCACTATCGCGGCACATGTACCACGACCAATCCCCTTTCCGCGATTGTGCCATGGCGAGAGTGACAATGTCACAATCACCGGGCACTCTCGCCCTGGGTGTACCGAAGGCCCTCTAGACGCCCACGACATTTCCCTTGGCGATAGTGACTCTGTCACAGTCGTCGGGCATAGTCGCACCACCCCTGCCGAAGTCTAAAAAATCTCATTTTTCATGCACGAGCGACATTTTAAGATAAGAGGGGTCTAAAAGCTTACTTGAAATTGCGGGTGTTACAGAGTATTATGCCCCACCCGTGTTTTGAGTATTTCGGGATATAAAGTTTTATCCGTGTTTTTTTTATAAATTGCGAGTCCGATTTCTATTCATGTTTTGAGTGAGTTTTGGGTTGCATCGCTTTATAAAGAATGTTTTGCATTGGGGGCGTTCGTCCTTAAAAATGCATGTTGATGGAAAATGATTCGTTTTCTTATATAAAGTAAATCGTGTTAAAAGATTATGATTTAAGTTGCATTCTTTCCTTTTAAAGATATATTTATTCACGTTGAAAACTCTTGAACCCACTAGGCGTTAGCCTAACCTTTTTATTTGTCGGCATGTGCATCATGTTCCATTTGGGTACGATACTAGCGACACTGTGAAGAGATGAGTAATAGATTTATGCTCGAGGGTGAGTAGTTGGTGAAGCCTTCCGCAGTTATCTTGGGAATAGCAACTCGTATTTGGGTTTAGTAACACCCGACCTTTAATTAGTCCTTATGTAAGACTTTATTTATTTTGTTGACGGTTAAATCTAGAATTGAATTTCAAGTATGGACTTTCCGTAAGAGATTTTATCCATATTTGAGGTATTATTGAAAAATTTAACTTAGTCGTTTTTTTCCAAATTTGAGGGTGTTACAAGTTGGTATCAGAGCATAAGTTTGAGAGATTTAGGTGTTTATTTAGAATGCATAGACTCAAACTAACGTTTTTCTAAGTGAATAAAAGTGAGAATGTGTGATTAGACACTTTAAGATAGAATATATTGAGGTCAATAAAAACCATAGGATCAGGAATCATGACTATGGTAGCAAGGATCCTCATGTATGGAACGTTCGTAGTTGCACCTGGCCAGTGTATTTATGAATTTACAATTAAATGTGTATGCTTGAATCGCCTTGATGTGATGATCGATGGGAGTAGTGAGTGCTTTCTTCGGTATAGAACATTAACGCGTTGACGGTTAGTAGTGTTGTCACTTGTGTGACCGTTAAGTATGGAGATCATGTTAAGCTGACCATCATGGGTCATGGAGATTAATTAAATTCGAGACTTAGACTTGTGGAATCACGGATGATTTAGGGAAATTGTAAATCTAAATGATTGGATTATGGATTATCGCTTTAAGATATATAATAATTCCGATGACGGGTGTGGCTAGTAGACTATACGAGTGTGGTTCTAACTTTGGGTCTCGGCCAAGTTCCTATACGATATTCATTTCTAAAATAAATTGCATAAATTATTTCATGTTTTGTCAAATCTTTCGTACCTGTCACTTTACGGATTTTGGAAATGTTTTGGCACACACGAGAGTGTAACTCATGTTTTAAAATTCAAGGTTCATTTTATTACATATGATTTGCATATAAATTGTGTTGGAAGTTTTCTTCATGATTGCTTTTTCTAATGCGGTGAATTATTGAAAGCACACTGGTAGATAATTTTAAATCTGAAAGTGACAGAAATTGTTTCGTTTCTTACCCAAAATGCATGAACTTATTTTATTACCAGTTTTGAATTGCAAACTGATGCATATGGGAGTTGAGTCGAGTAATGCATGAAGCTACTTTATTGCATACATTTGTATGCGAGTTTTGTTGAAATTGTATTTCATGTTGTCTTATGGCTCGAGGGTGTAGTTTTGAAATGCATAGGATTGTTTTATTGCATGTGTTTGCATATGGGATTTTAATAAGAATTTTATCCTATGCAGTTTTTTATATGAAGATTTTGACGGCGTTAAGCGGCGTAGTTTTCGTAGAGTTTTGGAAAGAATGTGTTTTATTACAGACTGTTTTCGTGCACGAGTTGAGTTACATATATGGCATGAGTGATTGTCTAATTTGACTATTAAGTTCCCTTTGAAATATTTCGTTGGTTTTTGTCTTTATTTTGGCCAACGAAATTACATTTTACTACACCATTTTATATGTGTGGTATTTGTTACCACTTCGCATGATTATCTAATAAGTGATAGTAATTTTTATGCATACGTAAGAATCATTATAAAGATTTTATGTTCATTAAATATTTTGAAATTGCAAATTAACATAATTGTTGAGTATTATACTTACAATTTAAAAAAAATGGAAAATAAGGTGATTTGTTGCGAAATATCCGGAAAAGGAGATCCATATTTACGGATGTGTGATGATGAGGGATACCTTGTGTTTTGGAAATTTTGTTAGAGTAGCATAGCAAAAGTGTAGTGGTCTATTGGAAGCCTCCTAAAATTAAGAGGTGATGTGGAAGTTTGGGCTTGGTTTGATGGTTGGTTACTCTAGTCGTTTATTTGAATGAATTATGGGACTAAATTCTTTTAAGGAGGAGTGGTTGTAATATCCCAAAAACTTAAATTTAGCAATTTAATAGTAGTGTAGGGATGACATGGTTTTGTATGTTTCTTGGAGGACCAAAGAGGTAAATTGGTACCAAAAAGGAAAAAAGAAAAGATGAATCTTTTTCTCTTTTGCTTCATTTTCTACCAAATCGTAAGTTTAAGTGTGTGTGAGTGAGTGAGTGGGAGAGAGAGAGAGAGAGGGAGAGAAAGAGAGAAAAAAAGTTTTTCTTGGAGAAAAAAGGCTCTCAAATGGGAGGAAATTGATGGAAGAGTTGAAGAAGAAAATTAGATGGTTAATTCTCTAACTTGAGGTATATGATTCTTCTATTCTTGTACCTCTAATTTCTCCATTTTTAAGAGTTTATTCTCTTTCTTTTAGGTTTTTTATGTTGTTCCAGTTTCTAGCTAATACTCGATACACATATTACCAAGAACACTTTTTATTAATGAGCACAACACCTAAATCTATCCATATCCCTATTTGTTGCTTGTTACAATAAGCTCTGTGTGTGTGTGTTCTTACGATGTAAGCTCTCTTCTCAAATGCGTGTGTGTTCGTATGACAAACTACACTATGACCTGCTATTTATATGGTCAACATGACCTAAGCTTTTTGGTCAATACTTAACATCAATTACAATATGAACCCACACACTTTATACACTTTACATTTCAGACCCTCCTTTTAATCTTGAATAGAATTTAACTCTAACAATCTCCCCTTTGGATTCAAGATTAAAAAAAATTGACACTCATCTTCAGGTCTTCTTTCTTCAGAAAAATCTTCAATAAAGAATCTTTCACAACTTTGAAGTCTTTAAAAATTTGTCACTTTGCTTGATCTTTGATAGCGCTTTAAGTAAATCTCCCCCGTTGAATATCATCTTAACAACTTTAGCACTTTCTTCAGACTCCCCCTTTGATTACAAAATGCAATAAGCTCTCCAGAAACATCATCAACTTTTCAACTTTCTTTAATCATTGCTTTGACAAACTTCTCTTCCTTTATCACTTCTTGTTTGACTTTGCTTTCTTATTCTTGTATTCTCCCCCTTTGTAACAATTTGCTTGACTTTCGCATTAAAATGGATCTGACATTGAAATCTTAAACTCTCTGCCCCTTTTTGATGAATTTTGAGAATCAGAATCATCAAAACATTTCAAGGTTAGTTTTATCTTTGAAATCATCTCCCCCAAATAGCAAATAAGCACAGTCTTCATGAACAATTTCCCCATGTAGGAAAATAGTCAATCTCCCCCAATCTGATCTGATAATATGAGTCTGCCGTCAATTCATAAATGTATTTATCCGAATCTTTTCAACTTCAGACAAATTATGATTGGTAACCCTGAATCAACATATGAAACAGTTATAATGTCTGCCAGTAACACAAAGTTACTAAGTACAACGAATGTACTATATAAGGAGCTTGAGTGATGTTCACTCCCCAGGACTTCCATTCAATCATCGAAAAACACAAGGTTAATCTATGAATGTTCTGACAGACAAACAAATTTTCTGTGTGTACGTGCTAGTGTATGAAAGAATTTAGCACAATAATTACTTTTAATAAGGCTCAAACTTATGTAAACCATTGAGACAACAATAGTTATACATAGACTCAATGTGCATGAGAAAGGGTCGAAGGTGGGGCAACTTTCCTTCTTTTTCAATATTAGCATCTTCCAAATGAAGATCCAATAGACGATGTGCTGCTTCCCCAGAAAATATGAAACATTCTGTTGTTGAGAAAAGAATGAGTAGCAGGTGGGGTTATATGAAAGAGTTAGCATGGGCTAGTTGCCTTTTTCAATGAAGGTCACCAAAGAATGTGAACCAACAGATTATGCGGCTGCCCGACTCAGAAAAAGTTTGGTGCAGAGTTTGATATTATTTTACTCTGATCTCTTACCCTCTTTCTTTTAAACATTTGAGCTCACATCTAAACCAATCTCTCATTTACATTTTACCTCAACATACTCCCACACTCAATCTTTTGACCCCTCTCCTCTCAATCACTCAAGGTTTACTTCCGGAGTAGGAAACACAGGTTAACGTGAATCCATGGAAGTCTTTTAAGCACTCACACTGAATCCCATGTAATTTGTCCTAAAAAGAATATGTTGCTCAACAATTTATGTTGACAGTTAAGCACAAGAAATCATTATCAGAAATGTATGCTCATGAATAATATGAATGAAATTTGAGCAATATGAACATTTAAGATCACTCAAAACTTTGAACATTTAAGATAATTCAATTTCATGGTTTTGAGAATCTGACAATGATTTAATTAGATCAAATATCATGGAGAAAAATGTAATGGGGTATCAAAGAATGAACATTTGTTTATATGAACAAGATATAAACATATTATCAAAGAAAGCACATTCATAGTAGAAATGACGTCTGATCTCAAACAACATTGAATAGCAAACGGGAGTATTACCATCGAAAGATTTATCTTTTTGAGACATGGTAATAACAAAGTCAATAATAACGTACTGAAACGATGTGTGTAAGAATACTTGATAATATATAGACAAGATAATACACAAGTATTAATCTTTGAGAAATACACGGTCTGATAAGCATTAAAGTATCCAAAAACATTTAAAAGCACACTTCTCAATTCATGAAAACAGTTTAAGAATAAGAAGTGGTTTGAACATTTAAGAAATCATTTTTCACACTTGAAAGTTGTTCATCTTTCAAAGCATGTTAGAGTTTAAGAATTTAGAAATATTTACCTTTAGCGTATAAATTTTCAACTCCCCCTAAAATGAATATTATATTTTCAGCATCCTTGGCAAAACATCAGATACTCCCCCTACGTATCTGTAAAAAGTCAATTCATCAGAAAAATATGACAATTAAAACTTTAATGAACTTTTCTCTACTCCCTCTTAAAGATATAACAGTTAAAATTTTATTGAAAGATGTTATCTAATCACCATCCTTTAGTAGAAAAACTTTTGAGAACGAGTTCTGAACTGAGTTATCCAAAAGCCATCTCTCACGAATTCTCCGTTGAGAATAGTAATTCCCCCTGAAAATTTGCATTTACGAATTTATCAGAAGTAATATTAAGTACTCCCCCTTGAAGATTGATCATCTTTTATGTGTCGGAGTACAGTCATTTGACATTGAAGTCTGAGTCCTGAGTTGCTTTACTCAGAAGTCATCTTTCTTTGACATTGAAGATTAAGTCCAGATCTGTACATAATCAGAAGTCATTGTTCTTTCTCCCCTTAGTCTTTAGGTGCCTGCAACATATATTTAGCTTTTGGTACCCACTGGTATTTGGGTCCTAGTTTGTTAGTTGGAGTTCTATTAGGAGAGATGTAGTAAGAACCATACCGGTTATCCACATAATTTTTACAAACAAAATCATTTGTACCACAGTAAGAACAATTAATTTTCTTTTGTGCTAACCTGATCAATTGATTACCAGTATAAACAAGATCAAGTTTGCCAAAAATTTTACCTTTAGGAGCATTGTTCTTCTTTGCAATCGGTGTATACACAAATGATTTTTGTTCCTTCTTCTCATCTGTATATCCTTTTACTCTCCAGCTCCACTTTTCTTTTTCTTTTTCATCTTTCATTCTCCAAAATATTTTCTGCTGAGACTTGTTCATTTTGATATTACCTGAACCATCAATAGATTTGTCATAGAAAAGGTTAGAAGGACGAATATGTTCTTTATGTTTAGAAGTATGAGTATCATTTGCATCAAACAAAGGATTATTAGAAACATTTGTAAAAATTGAACTTGCAGTTGATTTAAATGAACATTCTGATGCAACTAGATTATCTCTCGGTGATTGAATAATTGATTCTGGCGTCTTTTGCCCAGTCAATTTCACCTTGAACATAATCTCTTCAAGTTCTTTGATTTTGATTGACAAACTGTTTCTTTCCTTTGAAAGTAGATCAAAATCTTGTGCAATTTAGACTTCGTTTTCTTCTCCTTCAGAATAGTTGATGATAGCTGTTAGGACTGAAAGTCCTATGTGTTGAAAGTGGAATAAAGTATTTATAAGGGTTTGTTTTGTAATTAATTGATAGTTGTTTTATTAAGATGGGCCCAAGCCCATAAAGCCCAATTGCTTGTAAAGCCTAAGTATATAAAGGCTTAGTTATTTCATAATTAGATGGAACAGTTGAATAGGTTGAGAGAAATTCATTTTATTCAGTTTACTAGTCGTTAGGTTTACATAACCTTATCAGAAATTCTCTCTGTAAACCTTAACCCTTTGAAGTTATATCAATCATATGACTAGTTGCTGTGGCCTATAATCTGTTCATCATTGTTAATATTACTTGTGATTGCACTGCACTGGGATCTACAATTGGTATATTTGCTTTAATTGATTATTAGTGTTTATTTTCTGTGTTTATATTATCTGCAAATTTTTTTTTTGTATCTGTGTTTCGATCAAAAGTTATCTTCTGGAATTTTTTCTTATCGATCGAATCTGAGTTTATGTGCAAATCTTCGGTCTAATCTGAGTTCGAGGTGTTTTCATCCGGTCGATTTTTTTTGATTGGTTTACTGTGTGTTTCATTCGATCGAAGGATCGAAGTCTCTGTTGGTTTAATCGATCGTTTAAAGTTTCTGGGTTTGGTTTCGGTCGAATCCCAGAAACTCATCGTGTTCTTCGGTCGATTCATCGTGTTTATCGGTTTATTTTGTTAATTGTGTTTATCGCTTTCATAGTCATTCGACCTGAGCATTCGACCGGATACTTGTTTTCCCGGTCTTACTCATTTGACCGGACTCTTGTGCTCCGGTCTTGCCCCTTCGACCTGATAAGAGTTTTCCCCGGAATTACCCATTTGACCGGACACTTGTGCTCTGGTCTTGCCCCTTCGACCGAATAAGAGCTTTCCCGGTCTTACCCATTTGACCGGACATTTGTACTTCGGTCTTGCTCTTTAGACCGGATACTTGTTTACTCCGGTCTTACCTTCGACCGGGTAGTTGTAATCTCCGGTCAAACCCTTCGACCGGACCTTATCTTTCCCGGTCTTTCCTTCGACCGGACCTTAGCATATCCGGTCTTACCCTTCGACCGGGTTCTTGCTACTACGGTCTTACCTTCGACCGGATAAGTGTATCCCCGGTCATATCATTCGACCGGATACCTGCTTCCTCCGGGCATACCTTCGACCGATATCTTGCATACTCCGGTCTTTGCTTAGACCGGTGTTCTAAAAAAAAAAAAAAAAAAATGGTGAACCCACCAATGGGACCTTTTTGCAGTGCATTTATTTTAGCCCCCGTACTTCAAGGATTCAGCGTGTCATTTGTGACCCTAAACTTTCAAGTTTCACATTTTGTCACTTTTGGTCCCTGCACTTTCAAGTTTCATCTTTCTTCTAAGCCGGATCGAATACAGTCTAGTCAATTCGTACAAAATGGTGAACCCACCAATGCTGCGGTCCAAAGGAGAATATGAAATGTGGAAAACTGATTTTCTGGATTTTGTTGACGAACATGAGGTTGGTCCTTACATCAGATTATCTTTGACTGAAGGAGAAAAGCAATCCCAAATTCTGGCAGAAGCTTCTCCTGTGGAAAAGGAACAAAGAGAGAGGGCCAATAATAATGCTCGAAATTATATGAAAAGTAGTATCTGTAATGAATTTATTAGTGACATTTTTAGTGAAATTATTGGTCAAATAAATACTAACAACATGACAGGAAAAGAGCTGTGGGATTGTGCTGAATGGTTGGTGTTAGGGACAAAGGGTTTATTAACAGGAAGAGAATTGGAAGCTGAGAACTCTGAGCTAAAAGAAAATATCTCTATTTTGGAAGCTAAAACTCAGCAAATAGTCTCTGTTGAAAATTCTGAGGAAAAGATTTCTGAACTGAAAGATGCAAATGCAGATCTTCAAAAGCGTTTATCGGATTTGGAGCAACTGCTTGCTAAACACAAATCTGATTTTGAGACTAAAGAGAAATCTTTCGCAAAGAATTTCTCAGAATTCTCGAGAAAATGTGCTGATGAGAAGAAAGAAATTGAGCTGAAATGTATAAAACTTTCTCATCAAGTTTCTGATTTTCAGAAAGTAATCATTCTAGAAAGAGAGAAGTTTGCCAAAGAGAAGAAGGCCATTGAACAAAAGAATGTTGGTGTCTTCAAAGAAATATCTGACCAAAGAAATGATGCTGAGTAGGGATTTGAAGAAGAACGAAGAATCTTTGAGAATGAGATTAAAAGGCTGACTGCCAAGCTATCTGAACTATCTGAGAAGGCACTACAAGAGCAGAGAACGAAGTCTGAATTCACAAAGAAGATTGACCTGCTTGTTAAAGAAAGAGACAACTTTGCCTCAACGATTAAAGTGCTTGAAAAGAATGTATCAAGCTCAAATCAGAAATATGTCTCTTCACACAGGTCAGTTAAATCTTTTGATCGAATTCGTAAAACTAACCTTTTCTATGATAGCAATATAGATGGTTCAGGTACACGCTCTAGAAGAAGAAGATACAAAGATGAGGAACTGGTCTGGAAGAAGAAACCAGTTGAAGATGAGCAAAAAGAAAAAGAATCATGTGTACATGCGGTCAATGCCAAGAACAACAAAGCGAGTAAAAGTAAACCTGATCATATCTACTCAAGAGATCAATTACTCAGGTTGTCAGGTAAGAAATACCATTGTTCTTATTGTCATACACATGATCACATTCACAAATCCAGGGATCATTTCTGGTATGGTTCTTATTCTATATCCCCCACAAGAACTGCAACTAACATTCGAGGACCCAAATACCAGTGGGTACCAAAACCGAAAACTGATTCTGTGTTGCAGGCACCTACTGTCAAGGGGGAGTAGAAGAACAATGGCTTCTAAGTAAATCAGCTTAGAACCCGGACATCAACGAAGTTTGGCTTCTGATCACATGACAGATCAGGACCCGTTCTTCAACGTTCAGACTTGGATTTTATTGCAAATATCCAGGGTGAGCTTAATAGATCTATATCATTATATCATGATTTGAGGGGGAGCTTAAAAGGTAAATATCTTCTAATCCTAGATCTCTAATTGTTTGAAAGAAGAACAACTTTCAAGCATGAAAAACGGTTTCTGAAATGTTTAAACCACTTCTGATTCTCAAAAGATTTTATGAATTTAGAAGTGTGATTTTAAATGTTTTTCATTTTTGAGATATAATGTTTAACTGACTGTGTGTTTCTAAAGATCAATACTTGCGTATTATCTTGTCTTTATACCGTCACGTATTCACACACACAGGTTCAGTACTTCATTTGTATTTGTTATTACCATGTCTCATAACGAAACAATATTTCGATGGTAATACCCCCGTTTGATATTCAATATCGTTGAGCATAAATCATTATTTTTAATATTGTGCTTTCATTGCTAAATTGTTTATATTTGTTCATATAAACAAAATATCCAATTCTTTGATACCCTAACCAGTTTAGTTGATCTGATTGATACATTGTCGTTTTTCAAAGTTCAATTGCTCAAATCTCCTGAGCATATTTTTTTTGACAATGCTATCATACATTTTTTGCTTAAATGTTCAAGTTAAACTGTTGAGCAATCGTTTTTTTAGGAATTACATGGGAATCGTGTGAGAGCTTAAACAGAAATTCCATGGATTCACGTAAACCAGTGTTTCCTACCCCGGAAGTTATCCTAGAGTGATTTGAGGGGTGAGGGGTCATAAATCAAAGAGTGGGGGAGATAACTCATCGGGTTGAGTTTTTCTCATTGTGTGGAGTGGAAAAATTGAAAAGAGAGTTTGGTTAGAAGTGAGCTTTAATGACAAAAAGAAAGAGGGTGTGAGAACAGAGTTAAAAGAATATCAGAACTCTGTACCAACCACTTCTGAGCCGGGCAACCACATATTCTGATTGGTTCACATTCTTTGGTGACCATCATTGAAAAAGGCACCTAGCCCATGCCAACTCTTGCAATATCCCCACCAACCACTCGTTTCTTTCTTAACAAAGAAATGTTTCATTTTCTTTGGGGACGCAGCATATCTGCTATCTAGTCTTCATTTGGAAGATTTAGATATTGAAAAAGAAGGAAAGTTGCCCCACCTTCGCACCTCTTTCATACACATTGAGTCCGTGTAATATCTGTTGCTGTCTCAACAGTTTACACAATTTGAGCCTGATCAAGCTAAGTAGCTTCAATCATTTCTACACTTTCACGAGCACACAAGGAATGAGTTTTCTTGTCATAACATTCATAGAAAATTCCTTTGTGGTTTTTCGATGATTGAATGGAAGCCCTGGGGGAGTGAACATCACAAAAACTCCTTTCCAATGTACATTC
The DNA here is from genome assembly GCA_954870635.1 of Arctium minus. Taxonomy (NCBI): domain Eukaryota; kingdom Viridiplantae; phylum Streptophyta; class Magnoliopsida; order Asterales; family Asteraceae; genus Arctium; species Arctium minus. Next base: position 33,466,147 of record OX941080.1, on the reverse strand, counting down.
GTTGTACAAAGTGGCTCTGTGCTACTTACAGGCATACTACCTGTTTCATCTGTTGAATCAGGGTTACATTGTCCATTATGTCTGAATTTGAAAAGATTCGGATATATACATTTCATGAATTGACGGATACTCAGATCAAAGGACGAAGAATATCATATTATCATAAAGGGGAGATCAAAGAATGCGTTGAAATTGAAGAAGTTTTGATGATCATGATGCTCGCAATCATCAAAAACGGGGAGAATTTTTCAAAGTTCAATTTCAAAGTTTTGAAGAAAGAAAGTTTGTTTGTCTGAAGACGGTCTAAAGATCAAAGAGATGAAGATATGAGTTTAATGCTATGCTAAATTTGTTTGTCTGAAGACAGTGAAGTTTTCAAAGTTTGTATTGATTCTTTCCCGTATCATGTGGTGTCTGCTACAAGTTTCTTCATTATTCCTCCTACGAGCTGATTGAAACAAGTTCTTAAGCTGAAATTCTATTCAACTCGCGGTTCAAAGACAGATTTTTTGTTTTAAACTGAAGATGCACCATGGAATGTCAAGTAACTCTCACATTATCTTTCTTGTGTGCTGATCCGATGTGATTGAGTTTCTACAGTTAAAAGCTGCTTGATAGTGCGTTCAGTCGAGGCTATTGTACATTGAATCTGGTTACAAAGTTGATACTATGAAGACCAAGAGCTTTATTCAAGGGGGAGCGTGGAAAGACATGAAGTCAAGCAACATCAAAGTTCTTCAAAGATTCAAGAGGGAAAGAAGATCAATGTCTGAAGTTTTTCAAGAAGATAAATGCTTTATTCAACTTTAGGGGGAGATTGTTAGGACTGAAAGTCCTATGTGTTGAAAGTGGAATAAAGTATTTATAAGGGTTTGTTTTGTAATTAATTGATAGTTGTTTTATTAAGATGGGCCCAAGCCCATAAAGCCCAATTGCTTGTAAAGCCTAAGTATATAAAGGCTTAGTTATTTCATAATTAGATGGAACAGTTGAATAGGTTGAGAGAAATTCATTTTATTCAGTTTACTAGTCGTTAGGTTTACATAACCTTATCAGAAATTCTCTCTGTAAACCTTAACCCTTTGAAGTTATATCAATCATATGACTAGTTGCTGTGGCCTATAATCTGTTCATCATTGTTAATATTACTTGTGATTGCACTGCACTGGGATCTACAATAGCTCAGATAATTTTCCTGTCAGCTTCTTTATCTCATCTTCAAACACTCTTCTTTCTTCCTCAAAGTCTTTCTCTACAAACTTTCTCTGTTCACATATTTCTTTGAACACACCAACATTTTTCTTTTCAGCATTCTTCTTTTCCTTTTCAAACTTGTCTCTCTCCATGATGATAACTTTCTCAAAGTCTGACACTTGTTGAGAAAGTTTTGTACATTTGAGTTCAATGAATTTCTTTTCTTCAAATGACTTTCTTGAAAAGTTAGAAAACTTTTGAGCATATGCTTTTCTTTCTCTTTCAAACTCTTCTATATCTTTCTTTGACTTCTTTTTATCTTAAGATATCTGTTCTTTCAGATCATTAATTTTCTTCTGAAGCTCAACATTATCTCTTTCCAAATCTTTTCTCTTCTTTTCAATCTTCTTTATCTCATCTTGAGCTCTTGAGTTGTTCATCTCTTTTATGGCTTTTTCTTTATGCATGTTTATTTCAACTTCAAGACTGAACACTCTGTATCTTAACTTGTCTCTTTCAGAAAAGATTTGTGAATTTATCTTTTTCAGCCCATCACACGTTTCTCCAGCAATGTTTGCTCTTCTTCTGAGATCATCAAGCTCTTTTTGCATCAACTCCTTCTTTGACCATGTAGAATTTCCATTACTTGCTTTCAAAAATTTGGATTCCTCTTCAGATTTCTTCAGCTTTGCTTGAAGATTAGAAATCTCTTTTTCTTTTGTTAGATCCCATTTTAGACAAACAATTGAAGATACTCCATAGAAATGTAGAGATAAGATGAAAATTAAGAACATAATTATCAAGAACTCATCTCATATGCTTTGATTAATAATATGGAGGGGAAATTGGAAGATACATCACACTAGGAATTTTTAGTCGACTCTCATGTGCACCTAGTCTGTGTGATTGTAAATTCTTCTCCAAAAACCTAACAACTAGAAAACTGAATAATGAATCTCTCTTTTCTAAACTGTTCTTCTTCAATAATGAACTAGAAATGCCTTTATATACTTAGGCTTACAGGCCTAATGGGCTAATGGGCTTCGGCCCGTCTAATTAAAACAACTATTAAGTAATTACAATATGCACCCTTATAAATACTTTATTCCACTTTCAACGCACAGGACTTTTAGTCCTAACAATCTCCCCCTAAAGTTGAATAAAGCATTTATCTTCTTGAAAAACCTCAGGCCTTGATCTTCTTTCCCTCTTGAATCTTTGAAGAACTTTGGTGTTGCATGTCTTCATGTCTTTCCACGCTCCCCCTTGAATAAAGCTCTTGGTCTTCATAGAATCAACTTTGTAACCAGATTCAATGTACAGTAGCCTCGACTGAATGCACTATCACGCAGCTTTTAACTGTAGAAACTCAATCTCATCGGATCAGCACACAAGTAAGATAATGTGAGAGTTACGTGATATTCCACGGTGCTTCTTCAGTTTAAAACAAAGAATATGTCTTTAAACCGCGAGTTGAATAGACTTTCAGCTTAAGAACTTGTTTCAACCAGCTCGTAGGAGGAATGATAAACAAACTTGTAGCAGACACCACATGATATGGGATAGAAGAAATAAAATCTTTGAAATCTTCATCTTTGAAAATTGAAACAACATCTTCATCTCTTTGATCTCTAGACTATCTTCAGAAATAACTTTCTTTCTTTAAAACTTTTACTCCCCCTTTTTGATGATTGTGAGCATCAAGATCATCAAAACTTTTTCAATTTCAGCACTTTCTTTGATCTACCCTTTATGATAATTTAGCATTCTCCCACCTGTGATCTGAGTATCCGTCAATTCATGAAATGTATATATCCGAATCTTTTCAAATTCAGACATAATGGACAATGTAACCCTGATTCAACAGATGAAACAGTTAGTATGCCTGTAAGTAGCACAGAGCCACTTTGTACAACTGATGTACATTGGAAAGGAGTTTTTGTGATGTTCACTCCCCCAGGGCTTCCATTCAATCATCGAAAAACCACCAAGGAATTTTCTATGAATGTTATGACAAGAAAACTTATTCCTTGTGTGCTCGTGCAAGTGTAGAAATGATTGAAGCTACTTAGCTATATCAGGCTCAAATTGTGTAAACTGTTGAGACAGCAACAGATATTACACGGACTCAATGTGCATGAAAAAGGTGCGAAGGTGGGGCAATTTTCCTTCTTTTTCAATATCTAAATCTTCCGAGTGAAGACTAGATAGCAGATATGCTTCTTTTTCAATATCTAAATTTTTTATGTCTAAGAAAGAAACGAGTGGTTGGTGGGGTAATAGCAAGAGTTGGCATGGGCTAGGTGCCTTTTTCAATGATGGTCACCAAAGAATGTAAACCAATCAGAATATGTGGCTGCCCGACTCAGAAAGTGTTTGGTGCAGAGTTTTGATATTCTTTTTAACTCTGTTCTCACACCCTCTTTCTTTTTGTCATTAAAGCTCACATCTAACCAAACTCTCTTTTCAATTTTTCCGCTCCACACAATGAGAAAAACTCAACCCGATGAGTTATCTCCCCCACTCTTTGATTTATGGCCCCTCACCCCTCAAATCACTCTAGGATAACTTCCGGGGTAGGAAACACTGGTTACCGTGAATCCATGGAAGTACTGTTTAAGTTCTCACACAAATCCCATGTAAGTCCTAAAAAAATAGTTACTCAACAGTTTAACTTGAACATTTAAGCACAGAATGTATGATAACACTGTCAAAGTGTATGCTCATAAGATTTGAGCAATTGAAATTTGAAGATTTCTCAAAACAGATATATTGAATGAATGAAATGAAATCAAGAGCATTGTTTTGAGAATCTGACAGTGTATCAATCAGATCACATAAAATGGATAGGGTATCAAATAATTGGATATTTTGTTTATATGAACAAATATAAACAATTTAGCAATGAAAGCACAAATTTAGAAATAATGATAGATGCTCAACAACATTGAATTTCAAGCGGGGGTATTACCATCGAAAAAAATTGTTTCGCTATGAGACATGGTAATAACAAATTCAAACGAAGTACTGAACCTGTGTGTGTGAATACGTTACAGTATAAAGACAAGATAATACGCAAGTATTGATCTTTAGAAACACACAGTCAGTTAAACATTAAAGCTCAAAACTGAAAAACATTTAAAATCACACTTCTATATTCATAAAATCTTTTGAGAACCAGAAGTGGTTTGAACATTTCAGAAACTGTTTTTCATGCTTGAAAGTTGTTCTTCTTTCAAACAATCAGAGATTTAGAGTTAGAAGATACTTACTTTTAAGCTCCCCCTCAAATCATGATATAATGATTTAGGTCTTTTAAGCTCCCCCTGGATAGTTGCAAAATATCCAGGTCTGAACGTTGAAGAACGGGTCCTGATCTGTCATGTAATCAGAAGCCAAATTTCGTTGAAGTCCGGGTTCTAAGCTAATTTACTTAGAAGCCATACTTCTTCTACTCCCCCTTGATAGTAGGTGCCTGCAACAGAGAATCAGTTTTCGGTTTTGGTACCCACTGGTATTTGGGTCCTCGAATGTTAGTTGCAGTTCTTGTGGGGGATATAGAATAAGAACCATACCAGAAATGATCACTGGTTTTGTGAATGTGATCATGTGTATTACAATAAGAACAGTGGTATTTCTTACCTGATAACCTGAGTAATTGATCTCTCGAGTAGATATGATCAGGTTTACTTTTACTCGCTTTGTTCTTCTTTGCATTGACCGCATGTACACATGATTCTTTTTCTTTCAGCTCATCTTCAACTGGTTTCTTCTTCCAGACCAGTTCCTCATCTTTGTATCTCCTTCTTCTAAAGCGTGTACCTGAACCATCTATATTGCTATCATAGAAAAGGTTAGTTTTACGAATTCGATCAAAAGATTTAACTGACCTGTGTGAAGAGACATATTTCTGATTTGAGCTTGATACATTCTTTTCAAGCACTTTAATCGTTGAGGCAAAGTTGTCTCTTTCTTTAACAAGCAGGTCAATCTTCTTCGTGAATGCAGACTTCGTTCTCTGCTCTTGTAGTGCCTTCTCAGATAGTTCAGATAATTTGGCAGTTAGCTTTTTTATCTCAGTCTCAAAGATGCTTCTCTCTTTTTCAAATCCCTTCTCAGCATCATTTCTTTGGCCTGATATTTCCTTGAAGAATCCGACATTCTTCTGTTCAATGGCCTTCTTCTCTTTGGCAAACTTCTCTCTTTCTAGAATGATTACTTTCTGAAAATCAGAAACTTGCTGAGAAAGTTTTATGCATTTCAGCTCAACTTCTTTCTTCTCCTCAGCACATTTTCTCGAGAATTCTGAGAACTTCTTTGCGAAAGATTTCTCTTTAGTCTCAAAATCAGATTTGTGTTTAGCAAGCAGTTGCTCCAAATCAGATAAACGCTTTTGAAGATCTTTTAGCTCAGAGTTCTCAGCTTCCAATTCTCTTCCTGTTAATAAACCCTTTGTCCCTAACACCAACCATTCAGCACAATCCCACAGCTCTTTTCCTGTCATGTTGTTAGTATTTATTTGACCAATAATTTCACTAAAAATGTCACTAATAAATTCATTACAGATACTACGTTTCATATAATTTCGAGCATTATTATTGTCCCTCTCTCTTTGTTCCTTTTCCACAGGAGAAGCTTCTGCCGAAATTTGGGATTGCTTTTCTCCTTCAGTCAAAGATAATCTGATGTAGGGACCAACCTCATGTTCGTCAACAAAATCCAGAAAACCAGTTTTCCACATTTCATATTCTCCTTTGGACCGCAGCATTGGTGGGTTCACCATTTTGTACGAATTGACTAGACTGTATTCGATCCGGCTTAGAAGAAAGATGAAACTTGAAAGTGCAGGGACCAAAAGTGACAAAATGTGAAACTTGAAAGTTTAGGGTCACAAATGACACGCTGAATCCTTGAAGTACGGGGGCTAAAATAAATGCACTGCAAAAAGATCGTGAGACAAAAAATTTGACCTTTTATACTCTTTTTTTTTTTTTTTTTTTAGAACGCCGGTCTAAGCAAAGACCGGAGTAAGCAAAGATATCGGTCGAAGGTATGCCCGGAGGAAGCAGGTATCCGGTCGAAGGACACGTCCGGGGATACACTTATCCGGTCGAATGATACGACCGGAGGAACTCTAATTCGGTCGAAGGGACAAGACCGGAGCACTCCTATTCGGTCGAAGGGACAAGACCGGAGCACTCCTATTCGGTCGAAGGGACAAGACCGGAGCACTCCTATTCGGTCGAATACTCAGGTCGAAAGCCTAAAAACAGATAACCACAAAACAAACGATAAGGTCGATTAACACCTAAGAACACGATGAATTCGACCGAAGAACTCGAAGAGTTTCTGGGATTCGATCGAACCCAAACTCAGATCCTTCGATCCTTTGATCGAAGGAATTAAAACAAATCAAGCAAAAACCAATTTCTCTAAGACCGAATACTAAGAACCCAGAATCACTAAGATCGAAGGAAACAATGATCGGATATGAAGAACCCAGAACCACTAAGACCGAATACTTACTTTCCAGAAAAATACCAAATTCGATCGAAACCAAAAAATCCAGAAAATAAACTTCGATCGATAAAACACACAACAAGATAATCAAATAAGGCACATATAAGCAATTAACACATAAAAAATTAATTATAGGGTTTTAGACAAACCTTTTTCTGGATCAAACCTTTTGCCTATCTGCTCTGATACCAATTGTAGATCCCATTTTAGACAAACAATTGAAGATTAATTGTAGATTAATTTTCTTCTGAAGCTCAACATTATCTCTTTCCAAATCTTTTCTCTTCTTTTCAATCTTCTTTATCTCATCTTGAGCTCTTGAGTTGTTCATCTCTTTTGTGGCTTTTTCTTTAAGCATGTTTATTTCAACTTCAAGACTGAACACTCTGTATCTTAACTTGTCTCTTTCAGAAAAGATTTGTGAATTTATCTTTTTCAGCCCATCACACGTTTCTCCAGCAATGTTTGCTCTTCTTCTGAGATCATCAAGCTCTTTTTGCATCAACTCCTTCTTTGACCATGTAGAATTTCCATTACTTGCTTTCAAAAATTTGGATTCCTCTTCAGATTTCTTCAGCTTTGCTTGAAGATTAGAAATCTCTTTTTCTTTTGTTAGATCCCATTTTAGACAAACAATTGAAGATACTCCATAGAAATGTAGAGATAAGATGAAAATTAAGAACATAATTATCAAGAACTCATCTCATATGCTTTGATTAATAATATGGAGGGGAAATTGGAAGATACATCACACTAGGAATTTTTAGTCGACTCTCATGTGCACCTAGTCTGTGTGATTGTAAATTCTTCTCCAAAAACCTAACAACTAGAAAACTGAATAATGAATCTCTCTTTTCTAAACTGTTCTTCTTCAATAATGAACTAGAAATGCCTTTATATACTTAGGCTTACATGCCTAATGGGCTAATGGGCTTCGGCCCGTCTAATTAAAACAACTATTAAGTAATTACAATATGCACCCTTATAAATACTTTATTCCACTTTCAACGCACAGGACTTTTAGTCCTAACATCTTTAGATTCAATGATCCCTGCAAAATTGATTTTGGAGCTAGCAACACAGTCTGAGCAAATAAAATCTTTCTTTAAAATTTTAGAATTTTCTTTCAATTTGTTAATCTGATCAAGAAGAGATGAATTCTGAATTTTCAGATTCTTATTTTCTGCTTCAAGTGCAAGAATCTCTAGCATATAAGCGATAACACAGTCTCTCTTGGTCAAAACAGTATGTCCTTTTTCATCAGTATATGGCATCTTGATATCTAAAAAAATTAGCTAGAAATGATCGTTAGTCAGAAAATTAGAAAAATCACTCAAAAATAAAACTAAGTGTAGAATTCGTATGGCACTCACAAACCACAATTCGCATGCAACAATTCGTATGAACAGTCAATTCACATAGACACACAATTCGCATAAGACAAGATAAGAAATCTTCACTTTTCGCATGTGCTTATATGCGAGTTCTGAGCTTTTCGCATAATACTATGTGCGAATTCAGCACATTTCGCAAAAACAAGGGTACGAATTCTGAGCTTTTCGCATGAATGGCTAACACTGAGATGCGAATTCCTCCTTTAGAAATTTTTACAGCTTGAACAATTCGTATCAATACAAATTCCTTATTTAGAAAATTTCTCAGACTCAGATGCGAATTCCAAGCTTTTCATATGGCACTGTGATGCAAAATATGGACTTTTCGTATATAGCTTTGTGCGAAATCTTCACTTTTCGTTCAACACAGTTATGTGAATTATGTCCTTGGAGCATTTAATCATTGAATCATGTGAATTCTTCAACGTGCGAGTTTATAGTGCGAGTTCTTCATGACTTCTGCGAATTCTTTGGATCTTGAGCACTTTTTCGAAAATTTCAACTTAAATCCAATCAAAACTTGCAATTAGACTCTGAAACTTGGTAGAATTGATCACTATATCATCGAGAACAACCCTTTGGCATGAATTTCATCAAAAACAACCATGATTGAAAGAATCGAATATTTAACAGTCCGAAAATAAAAAGTTTCCAGAAATGACAATTTCAATCCAATTCATCCATAATTGTTGATCAATTGTGTTATCTATCCAAATGAAGAATGTTCAGTACCAATGAGAGATCACAGTGTGATGGAATTCACAAACAAATCATCATTCTTTCACAACTTTGATCAATGTAACATTATACGATGAACAGTGGTCTTTCCAAACTTTAAAATCGATTTTTCTGCTAAAATCTTGTGTTGTTGATTTTCCCAATTGAATCTGATATGCTCTGATACCAATTGTTGTTCCAATTTCTAGCTAATAATCGATACACATATTATCAAGAACACTTTTTATTAATGATCACAACACCTAAATCTATCCATATCCCTATTTGTTGCTTGTTACAATCAGCTCTGTGTCTGTGTGTGTTCTTACGGTGTAAGCTCTCTTCTCAAATCCACGTGTGTTCTTATGACAAACTACATTATGACTTGCTATTTATATGGTCAACATGACCTTAGCATTTTAGTCAACACTTAACATCAATTACAATATGAACCCACACACTTTACACACTTTACATTTTAGACCCTCCTTTTAATCTTGAATACAATTTAGCTCTAACATTTTATGTTTTGGGAAATTTTTTTATGTGAAAGGTTCATGGTTGATAAAATGATGAGTTTTATGGTGAAAATTCATTTTTGGGTTTGATTATAGTTATCTCTTGTGGAATAAATCGTTTTACCTTGTTGATTAATGGAAGTTTTGTTCAATATTCATGAACTTGAGGATTTTCATGTGTGAAGGTTTGATTTTGAGTTTTGGATTGAGGATATTGGAAAATGATTATGATTTGGTGTTTATTGCGTTTTAGAACATTTGGGAAGGTTCAAATAATTTGGTTTTATGTTGGAACTATGTAGGTTTTGTTATATGTATTTTGATGAGATTTAAGTTTAAAGAACACATTTTCTCCTTTGAAAAGAAATATCCATGTTTTTGGGGATTTTGTGGTATTTTTGGTTGCTCTGAGGATCTTGTAAAAATCATAATAGATCACTCGCAGGTCGGTTTGAGCTGTGTAATATGTCCCTGGAACCATTGAGATGTCCTTTACAATCTGTATGTTTTGTGCAAGAGCTAATTCAGAATGTAAATAGGTCAAAAAATTGGGTTTAATAGAACAACTCAGTTTTATGACGAGATTGAGTAAACAATCTTCAAATATATGTATAAAATTGGTTTAAATCCGTTAGGCGTGATTCTTGATGTGTTGGAAAGGTCAAAGGGTTGTTTAAATATTAGGTTTAGAGATTTTTCTTTGATTTGGTGATTACACATGATTTATCTAGGTAGCAAGAAGATTGCGCAAGTTGGATGAAAACTAGGTTTAACATAACCTAGCAAGATTAGTTCAAGTTGATTTGTGAAAACTTTGTACATGCCAAAAATGTCTATTTTGTTGTAATTAATGGTTTTACTTGATGTTTATAAAATGTTGCATTATCTGATAAGTTTTGCATATTGGTGCATTAGATTTATAAATTTTGTGAAATAACCATATTTGGGTTTTTGGACACTTTGATAAATAAACTTTGAAAAGACATCATTTGATGATTTATTTCATAGGTGGAGATTATTAAATGATTATGCAATCTTAGTGCCATTGATTTTATAAATCATTTGGAAAATACACATTATTGGATTATAAAGCGTTTTGGAGATAAATAGTTTGATTTTGTTTGGAAAATGCGAATGATGGATTTTGAGTTAATCATATTTAGAGCATTAATTTGCATAAATGTTGGTTAAATCCATTTTAGTACTTATGATGACTTTTAATAAATAGTCAATTGAGTTTTCGAGCTTTTGGCTCGGTTTTGACTTAAAAGAGTCTTGAGAACATTACCCTGATTTATTTTGCCCTATGATGGGATTTTGGGATTATATACATTTGAGGCATATTTATTTGTTAAGTACATGTTTTGAGGATGTTGGACATTCCTGTGTAGTCATGTAATTTTAGACCGTGTTGCATTGGATCCATAGGCACGTAAGTCAGTCTGTATTTGATGGTCAATTCGGTATTGCGGGGTTGGACTCCGGGACCCATGTCTTATGACCTTAAACATTTCAAGTAGGCACTAGTAGGGTTGAGTCTGGAAGTGCTACCTAGGAGGTAGGCACTAGGACCTCCGCCACTTTAGGTAATGTTTTGGAGGTAGTCTTTAAGTGTGTCGGGCCTTCGGGATGGAATTCATGGTAATGTTCACCAAGGTCAACCGACTCTTGAGGTGAAACTTGTTAAGAAGTCGTAGGGACACATGGGATTTTATGTCGTGAAGTGTCATACGATTAACGTTGCAAGAGTGGCATAATTTTGTGTTCCTCCACTCTCAACGGATACGGGTCTCCCCCGTCGTCGTCCATCAATATTTTAAATATTAACGTCTTACTTTATTATCGTTGGGCTTGTGTGGTTGACTGTAAATGATGACTTTAGTACTGGATTTCCCTCCGCGTATATTATGGTTTGAATAGAATATGTCATTTTCATGTTTTGTTATTTGGATTCCTTCCATTTTATGGTCGCGTGAGTAATAATTTTTTGTTCCATGTGTTCGGTGGCATATTATATTTATATGAATTGTTTTTCATGATTTATGTGTTGAGTATTATGCCCCACCCGTGTTTTGGGTGTTTCGGGATATAAAGTTTATCCGCGTTTTTTTTTATAAATTAGGAGTCCGATTTCTATTCTCGTTTTGAGTGAGTTTTGTGTTGCATCGCTTTATAAAGAATGTTTTGCATTGGGGCATTCGTCCTTAAAAATGCATGTTGACGGAAAACGATTCTTTTTCATATATAAAGTAAATCGTGTTGAAAGATTATGATTTAAGTTGCATTTTTTTCTTTTAAAGATATATTTATTCACGTTGAAAACTCTTGAACTCACTAGGCGTTAGCCTAACCTTTTTATTTGTCGGCATGTGCATCAGGTTCCGGTTGGGTATGGTACTAGCGACGCTGTGAAGAGATGAGTAATAGATTTATGCTCGAGGGTGAGTAGTTGGTGAAGTCTTCCGTAGTTATCTTGGGAATAGCAACTTTTATTTGGGTTTACCCGACCTTTAATTAGTCCTTATGTAAGACTTTATTTATTTTGTTGACGGTTAAATATAGAATTGAATTTCAAGTATGGATTTGCCGTAAGAGATTTTATCCATATTTGAGGTATTCTTGAAATATTTAAATTAGTTGCTCTTTCCAAATTTGAGGGTGTTACACATTTTGGGATATTTTGGAGTATCATTTAAAGCTTAATAGGTTTATTAAAGTTATGGTTTGGTTTTATATGTTTATTTGTGATCCGAGCTACTTTTATTCAGATTCGCATTCAATTTCAATAATTCGTATCAGTTAAAGTTTATATCTCCGTTTATAGTGATCGAGGTGAGTTTTCTTTTAACCTTTTTCAAACTGAAATGCATATATTATCAAATGGTTATTACTTTGATATTATAACTTATTGGTATGTTTGGATTATTACAGTTAATTGTGATATATATATATATATATATATATATATATATATATATTTTATAAATACAAGTTGTTGGAAATTGACACATATGGTGATGATTGATTATGGGGATATAGGAACTTACACAACAAAAGCACGTGTGCATTGTGACTGTGATGGTATGTACAAGGGGGATATGTTTGTGTGTGTGTGTGTATATATATATATATATATATACCACGAATGTGTTTCGTGTGGTGGGTTACTGCTGATATTGATTGTGATCTTATCGGTTATGCGTTATTTTTGAATGACGATTGTTGTGATTAGTTATCTGGGAGGTATGTAGAACTTGTGGGCCTATATTATGATTAACTGATTTATGGATTTACATTAAATGACTCTACTGGATTGTTTCATTGACAGGGATTTTCTTACTATAACCCTCATTTTATTGTAAAAAATATGCATTTCAGGAAAACATTAGTTAGGGGATAAAGGAATGGGAAAAGTTTGATATCGTCTTATCTGAACTGTTTTGTTTGAAGCCTGTCGAGATGTATTATGAAGTTGCCTTTGATCTTTTTGTATTTGTATCTTTTGTACAAGAATTTTATTAACAATAAAAGTTGGTACTAGTTTTGATGTATTGGTTCAGTTTTGTATAAGAGACCTAATATGTATCCCCAAATTGGCTTGTTATGTAAATACATTTGTTATGTGTTATTTGAAAATGCAGGGTGTTACAATATGATGAGTTGGTAACTCGGTAATCTGTATCTTAAAAGGTTTCATGTGATCTCAAGGTGTCAAACGTTTCTATTTAAATCGTGGTACATGTTTTATTACATTATGTTTAAACTTGGTGTTGCATGCTCATTATGGAATGTGTATTTATATGCATATAAACCATGAACTTATTGAACTTTTTAGCTAACTATTAATATTCATTTCAGGTGCAAGATTGTTGGCACTAAATTAGGATAAAGTAAAGTCTAGACTATTAGCCTTATTATATATTTGTGATGTAATGGAGAAGGGAGGGAACACGGACACCTTGGCCTCGGAAACTGAAAGATGATATTATAAAAATATGGGAATCCAAAAATATTAATTAAAATCATTAGTTTTGATGTTATTGCACTATAATCTATTACTCTCTTTGTCTCCAAATAAATGTTCATGATAAAAAAAGGCATACGGTTTTAGAAGTTTGTAATTACTACACCTTTTACTCAATGAAATAACAATATTACTAATTGGAAAAAGTGACAAAAAAGCTCTTAAAACTCTACTCCAACTAGCGTTTCCATAAGCTAGTTTATGTTCATCTAACTCAGAAAATAAGTTAGCTTATACTGCCAAACAATACTAATTGAAAATTAACAATATAAAAGTATTGGTTTATGTTTTTGGACCACCATATATTACTAAAGTATATAAAAAATTAGGAAAAGAAATTAATGGGTTGTATAAGCTATATAGCTTATTCGGTCAGCTATACCGACCTCTTCATAAATGGCTTAATCGGTCAACCAATGGCTTATTCGATCAGCCAGAAAAGGTATGTTGTTTAGACTCAACCCAAATTTTTACCCATATGCCCTTCTCTAAAAACATGCTTTTGGCTCGCGTCCTTCCTCCTCCCTCCTCTTTACCGCCTCTCCTCTTATGCTTCTTCTCGCCTCCTTAATCTTCAGGCTCTCGTCCTTCCTCCTCCTGTAAGTCTTCTTGGTCTCTCCTTTCGTCCTCTTTACCGCCTCTCCTCTGATGGCACAATCTGGATGGCTGTCGCGGTTCAACTCTGGTGGTAGGTTTTCGAATCCCCCTCCACCTCTGTTCTGTAGCATCTAGTTCTGGTGGGTCATTGGTTCAAGTATTTCAATCTGGGTCTCTATCAACACTCTCAAAATCTTAGGTCAAAGACTTTCAATTTGGGTCAACATCAGCACTTGGAAAACTTAGGTCATTGGTTTCAAGACTTTGGATTTGGGTGTTCATCAACTCTTTCAACACAACAGAAGAGGAGATCGAGAGAGCAACAATTGTCAATTGGAGGTGAGAGTACATAACAAAGAGTGAGGTTGTTGTCTCGATTTATGAGAGTTTGAATTGGAAGGAGCCGACATACACATTTGGTGGTTCAACTTATGAATTATAATTTCTACTTTGTTATAAATTAATCTAGGTCAGGGTTAAAATAGTCATTTTTATCATTTTGACTGTTTATTCAGCACAACAACCGAACAACAATTTATCTTATATCATTCAGACAACTATATGAATACAGACAACTATATCCATACAGGACTTAATGGAAAATGAACCGAACAAGACCTAACTTTTGTTAAAAAAGTCTATTAGTTTTGGGACCTTTTTGTCTTTTTTAAATAACTATTTTGATTTACATGTAAGAAATTAAATAATTATTATATTATATTATAATATATTCGTATTATTACACTATATATTATTATTTATATACATAACCTTATATATCATATATACTAAAATTTAAAATTGTGAACCTTACCATCATCGAGAAAACAAAAAAACGATTGCCTTTTTACTTTCTCTAGGTGGATGTTATCATATTGTTTGAATCAAATTGAGTATTTTATTTATCAAGATCTGTAAAATGAAATGTCACTTATCATCAACTTTAATCCCTATATTGAACTAATTATAGTTTTGGTCATTTAGAGATAAGCTGCACTTGTTTGTGATTTCTCATTAGAAAGATCGGTGGGTATGGTCGTTGGATAGATTAGGTTCTTTTACCGTTGCCTCTGCTAGGATTTACATTGATTCCAGACTGTTGGTTGTGGACTCGATTGATACTAGATGGAACCGGTTATTTCCTATTTAGGTTAATGCTTTTGGTTGGCGTTTGGGTTTGAACAGGATAACAAATCAGGATAGTTTGGATAGGAGAGGGATTGATGTTGGTTCATTGTTTTGTCTGCTATGTGAAGTGGGTTTGAAGTCATGTGATCATTTGTTTTTTTTGTGCTCTTTGGTGACGGAGATTTGGAAACAAATTGGTAGATGCTGGCTTTTGGATATCCTGGCGTTTAATTCCTATGCGACTTGGATTACATGGTTTTTTAATTTAAGATTGAAGAGTGGGGAAAATATGTGCTTTGAGGCTTTTATTCTCACTATGCTTTGCTACATATGATCGTTTCGGAATGTGACCATTTTTTGTGAGACCAAGCTGAAGAAGACGGATATCTTTGACAGGATTGTGACTCAAACTTAATTTTGGGTTTCTAATAGGAGTAACAAGCTTAAAATTAATTGGGTGGGTTGGCTTCATAACTCTCTCGTGTCTATTTCCTGTATGTAATTGTTTACTCTAGCATCTTTCTGGTTTTTAATAAAATTTCGCTGTTGTTCAAAAAAAAGTTTTGAGTGACAACCACATGGACCAAAAATGTGATTTATTCAATATAAAATTATTGGCTTTATGTTTTGACCTATAATCTGCTAATAACTTTTATAAATAAACAAAGATTGATTATGTAAAACTAGAACCTAAAATGTTAACATTATTAAGATCACTCTAACATATCTAGAAACAAGTTTTTATACTACTTTACATAAATTATGATAATTATATCATTTTTAAGTGTTTTTAAATAATCAATATATTAATTTTGTAAAACAAAAACTTAATATGTTGAGGTATTGTTTTTAAATAATCAATATATTAATTTTGTTTTTAAATAATCAATATCATTTTTTAAGTGTTTTTAAACTTAATACAGATGGTGGGAAAAAATATTGGTGAATAAGATTTATCTAAAAAAACACCACACCCCCCCTTAATATGTTGAGGGCTTGAGGGCTCCAACCCTTGACTTCATAGAGCCAAATAATTACTTACTATTTGAGATGTGGGTCATATTATATTTGGCTCTTAAGGGGGAGGGGTGGCCATGGCCCCCTCTGACCCTCATCGTGTTCTGCCATTATAATAAACTATGCCTTGTGGTTGTATTTTAGTTTAGTTCGTTATGGGACACATTAACGTTTAGAATACTTTATTTAGGTATTGTTGCATCAAGAGTTCCGTTGTAGGAGTTATATTTTGGTTTGCCTTGTGATTTATAATTGAGATTATATACTTGAATGTAATTGTGTGGAGAGTATGGAGATTAAGTACGTGAATGACACTTTCAAAATAGAAATGAGGGTGTTATAATAATTTAAAAGGAAAATGATATCAGTTTCAAGATTATTATACTTTAGAAGTTTTATGACAATTTGAGTTGTAAATTTATTTTATAACATGATATTTTTTAATCATAAGTATCAAAATCACTTAGGGTGCATTTAGTATCCAAACAGGACAAAACTTGACAGGACATGACAGGACAGAATAAAACTTAACAAGATAGAACATTGTTTTGGTAAATATCTCGTAATAGCAACCAACGTAGATAATACATGCGGCCAAGATATCTGGAACTTTGATGTCTGCGACCTATGGTCGTGGTTATCGACGACACACTGAACTTACAAAACTCGTTACTCTATACTAACGACGATATCTGTTACATTTTCTCTTTATTGCGGGATTAAAAACTAGATCAGACCATTTATAATAGATGACCTAATCGAAGACCAATATTCGAGACATACGACCGTTTTCACCATTAAAAGCCATTATTACTACCATTACAAGGAACACCTATATAAAGACTTCAATATATTCGCAAAAGGACACATTGGAATACAACCAGGAATTCTCTCAAAAATATGCATTGAAGCAATCTCAACAATTCTCACTATAGTCGCTCATGATTATCTGCGACGCATCTGTTTATTTACGTTTATTTTACACTTTCCACATCTTGTAATAGCTACTTTTATTATTAAGATCGATGTCCCTGATTGACGTCCATAGTGAATCGACAAAAGAATGCGATAACACTCAACAGTTATCACTTTCAAACCATGGACGACAATAAAATCTCAAGCTCTAGATAATTTTTAACCACTTTCAGTCCAGATCTAGAAAAAGAAGTTCACGACAATGTATTCCTACTGACGAAAAACGACACTAGCAACTGGACGCTATATGTCAACGGTTGATCCAATTTCAGGAGGTAGGACTTGTTGTTTTAAAGTTGCCCAGGGGGCATGATGATATACTCAATATGTTGCGACTTTCAAGCTACCAACAATGAGGCTGAATATGAAGCCCTGGTTGCGGGAATGAATGTAACTAAAGACCTCAAAGCGATACGAGTACAACTCAAAAACGATTCCCTTTTGGTGGTCAACCAAATGAATGTAGAATTCACGACAAAAGAATCCAAGATGACGACCTACCTTAGGGTAGCCAAAGAAAAAGCAAAAGATTTAAATCCATTTTCCATCTAATTTGGTCGATCTAAGTTACGATCTTGATTCACTTGAGGAACGAAGGGAATATGCGCTTACCATAATGGCCTCTCAACAACAGTTTGTCGCACGACATTTTAACAAAAAATGTCAAGGTTAAAGTTTTTAGGAAAGGAGACTATGTCTTACGACGAGTCTTCCCTAACACTAAAGAACTGAACTCTTGTAAGCTAGCTACGAATTAGGAAGGACCATATCATATATCAAGTCGTGGGAAAAGGAGCCTATCAATAACGAACCATGGACAACCACGACATCCCATGTAGCTGGAATACGGTACACCTGAAAAAAAATACTTTTTATAAGTCATATTTCTTTACGAACTATTTCTCGTGAAGAACATTACTAACTTAAGCATCACAGGTCATTGGTCCAACCAATGACCACTATAACTGATTTTTCCTTGTAGATTCGCACGATGCCAGACAGGACATACAATCAAAATAAACAAAGGCCTTGTTGCCTGAAACATACGCCTTGTCGCATAAACATCCCAGACGAAAGTCTCATCTCCTGAACCATATGCCTTGTTGCATAAACGTCCTTGGTGAAGTTATCGTCGCTTGAACCTTATGCCTTGTTGCATAAACGTCCTAAACGAAGGTCTCGTCACCTGAACCACATTCCTTACGCATAAAATGTCCTAAACGAAAAAAAATACTCAAGTCGACAAGTGTGTAACGTCCTAGCCGGCGGACACACGATGCCTAAATCAGCTACAATGAGTCAAATATATCATCGATCCACTTTTCATCATACGATCATCAATAAAATATCAAAACGTACGACCACATAAAAATCTCAAATTGGTCAGTCTAGAAATTCTTTTTCGACTTCAAAGTCATTTGTCGCAAGGATTATATACAAAATATTATCAAATGTAGCTCACACGCACGACAACGAGAAGTTATAAATACGATATAACTACAAAAGTTTATAAATACAACATATTATAAACACACCAACTTACTTGAGCAGAAAATATCACTTGTATTAATATTCAAAAGGTTACAAGTGATAGGCACGACCACCAATGGTCGGCCAAGAAATAAATAAAAAAAAAATACAAAAAGCTAAGACTAAGGAGTAGGAAGAGCTTCCTTGACCACGTGCTCTGCAACCCCACCCTCGGTCAGGATGGCCCCATCGCCAGTAGAGAGGTCTTGAACCTCTTCCTCATTATCAGACTTCAAATCGTCTTTGATCCTGATGTTTCTTAAGAAGAATCTACATTCTTCCTCTACGCCCTTCAGGGGATCATTCCTTGCCAAGTGATGTTACATGATAGAGGCCCTTGACTTGAGACGCGAAAACTCCTCAAGGGCCTCCAACTAGTCCTTCACCTCTGGAGATCCGCTCTGTGGACTCCTCTAAGGTCGGCTTAAACTCCTCGGTCTCTTTTTCATTCAAGACCAAGGATGACTTAGTCGCCTAAACCTCCACCTTAGACGTGGACGCCTTGTTGAGGGCCTCCTTCAGACGGCCCCTCAATTACTCTCTCGCTCGACCCTCCTCCTCCAGACGAGACAGGGCGTCGCCTAGCTTGACCTCGACCCCTTGTTTGGTCGTCTCCGCATTATTCGCCCTCTTCAGGGCACTAGGCACCAAGGTCAAGGTCTTGCCCAACTTGGTGTGTAGAGCCAAGGAAATCTAGAAAGCCTGCATTGGTAACCATAACTAACAGTTAGAATAAGAAAGATATAAAATCTCAAGAGACAAACAAAACAAAAATGTCTAACCATGAAACAGATACTACATCATGGGTATCCACGTCATCGAGAGGGGTGTTCTAGAACCACTCCTTATTGTGAGGGAGAAGGAAGTTTTTCATCATAGGGAACACCCCCTCCTTCTCCAGGGCATCTGACTTCATGATGTCGATCGGAAGTATGATGTTTAAAGTTATCGAGGGCGGCTCCTAGTCCACCTCAACTGACTTCCCCTAATCTTGTGACTTACCCTAATCTTTTGACGACGGGGTCCTAGTCTTTGACAAACCACCTATCTCGGTTTGGGGCATCGATCCAGTTGGCTCTTTTGTCTTCTCCACGACGACGACCAACGGTTGGTCGCCGACAATAGAAGTCGGTACCCTCGGTAGGTCCACCGTTGTCTTCTTTATCCCCGACCTAGAGGTCGGTGTATCACCCTTAAAATATGAGACAATTTAAACCATAAAAAGTAAAAAGAATTGAAAACTAAATTAAATATGATCACCCAATAAAAGAGGTAATAGTTAAAGAGTTTACAATAAAAGAGTGGATGGTAGCTAAGAACCAACTAATCTAAAAACCAATACAGGGTCACATTACAATGGGTGTCACTAGAATCCCATAAGAATAATATTCAAAGTAACTCCATTAGTTTCCTCCAAAAGATGGTAACCAAAAAATGCCTCTACCGGCAAGATCGTTCCACTCAAACTTGAGTGGCCCCACTGCTAAAGATCCTGATATACATGACATTTGAGAAAAAGTGTTAGGCTTAACGCCTAGTAAGTTCAAGCCGTTAGAGTAAAGCTATAAAACATTAAAACTAAAAGCATAGCTTTAATCAAGATATTTCATGTATTTAAAACCACATTTACCCTTAGAGGGGCATATAACATCATAAGATGATGGGGGAGACCCGATTTATCATCGACAGTGACGGGACATAAAGTAAGTCACGTTACAATGTTTATAGAGCTTCTATTATGGTAACATTAGTCATCGATTTCAACCACCCTTAGTCTGTAGTTTGAGTCCCCAATGTACTAAGAATGCTCTCTCGCTAAAAATAGATTGTTATGGGTCAAACGGTCATCGAATTTAACCACCCACGATCTGTAGTTTGAGTTCCCCGATGATATAATTCTCGTATCTAGCCAAGGTGTGGGAATAATTAACCCTTTTATCAACAAATTCGAATCTTATCCCTATGAATCCATTGCATCTAGTCTAAGGTCTTTAAGCCATTAAAACTATCCAACCATAATTGACATATGGACAATTGTATGTAAATAATCATCAAGGGGTAAAATCCCCTTTTCTTTGTGCCAACAAACCAAATTAATGTTCAGCTATATATTGGGTTCCAATGTTCATTCAAAATAGGAAACAAACACTTTCCATGAAAGTAAACACCACCCATTGCATTTGTATAATCAAAACCATGAAGTACCAAAAATATCCATTTTTGACCTAGTTGGTCCAAACTCGATAAAATGTTCAATACATGATACAAAAGCTTGGGGAAACAAAAATATAGCATTTTGACATGTATATAGTTTAGAAAAAGGTAGGATGAACTCACAAATGCTAGGTTTTGGGTAAAAACCTAGAAACTTAGAAATATTTGATGATGGAGATGGATGGCTTGAATCTTTGACCTTAGCTTTAAATCTCTAGTTTGATGATGTTAATCCCTTAGGAAAGGTTGGAGGTGAGTCTTAAATGCTCCCTAATTCGTATTGAATGAAGAGAAATGAGAGGGAGGAGAAGTAGTGAAATGAGAATGAGGAAAAACCCTCATTTTTCGGCCCTAAGTCGTGTAGACTGCCTCACGCAATTTTCGTGCGACATAGCTTGCGGGAAAGTCACCCGCGTCCATCAGTTCGAGCACACACGATGCTAAAGAGACTTCTGTGAGGCTTTGCCTGCATCAAAGTCGCCCGAATGGTTTTGGGTTGAGCACACAGTGTCTAAAGCGAGTCTGGTGCGACCAAACCCGCCGGGACCCCACTTTAACCACTCCCTACTCCTTCTACAAACTTCATTTTCTTGCTTCCTTACTTAGACTACACAAATATAACACAAGGTTACCTTAAAACTGATTTATTAGGTATTTCCACGATTATGGTCCAAAATATGAAGGCTCCAAATTCGATGGTGTTACAATCCTCCCACCATTGAATTGGATTTCATCCTCGAAATATTACATTACACGAACAAGTGAGGATAATGTTTCTTCATGTTCTATTTGGCTTTCCACGTCATGTTAGAGCCTCGGGGATTCTTCCTCTGAATCTTGACCATTTTGATCTCTTTATGACACAACCATTTGGACTTTTTCTCCAGAACTGCTTTCGGCTCCTCTACGCAACGATTTTGCATATCCACTTGAATTTTCTAGAGAGGAATCACACTTTATTCATCCGCCAAACACTTACGTAGATAGCTCACATGGAAAGTATTATGAATTCTAGTCATCTCGGGTGCCATCTCCAATTTGTAGGCTTAGAGCCCTACTCTACTCAATATCTTAAATGGCCCAAGGAAACGAGGACTAAGTTTTCCATGCTTACTAAACCGTATTATACTTTTCCAATGAGATACCTTCAACATTACATGGTCTCCCACTTAGAACTCTGTTGGTCTTCTTTTCTTGTCAGCATAGCTTTTTGTCGGTCTTGAGCCACCTTTAAATGCTCGCGTATTCTCTTCACTTTATCGGTCGTTTCATGAACAATTTCTGGACTGACAAATTGTTTCTCACCCGCTTCAATCTAACACATGGGAGTCCTACATTTCTTCCCATACAACGTGTAACACCCTTGAAATTGGAAAGAACAACTAATTTAAAATTTTCAATAATGCCTCAAAGAAAGATAAAATCTCTTACAACAAGTCCTTTCTTGAAATACTATTCTAGATTTAACCATCAAGAAAATAGATAGAATCTTACATAAAGACTAATTAGAAGGTCGTGCGCTACTAAACCCAAATACATGTTGCTATTCCCAAGATACTTGGGAATACTTCACCAAACTACTCACCCTTGTTAGTGTACTATATTAAGAAAGTTTTGTAAAGTAATCCTTAGTGCAATAGGCCTTGTCATTAGCATATGGGTTGTGCTTATTATGTGTAACATAGGTGATTGGGGTATAAATAGGAGATTGTTTGTAGTTTGTATAAAACTTTCAATATACAATGTAGCCATTCAGTTTGTAAGTGTTTCTAAAGAGAGAAACTATTTCTCTCTCTAGGTTGTGAATAATACAACATTTCCAACCCAATCTACCTCTTGTTCAATCTTTTATACATTGATTAATTGTGAATTCAGGACCTTACATGTGGTATCAGAGCCTAATCGAAGAAATCATTCATCGAAACGATCGAATTCACAATTTTTCAATGAAACAGTGATCTGGTCGCATGAACAGTATCCGTGAATTTCAAATTCTTCATTGTGGAGCTTAATTGATCGAGATTTGATGCTAGATTGATTATATGCTTAGAGTCGAATTAGTTGTAATCAATCACATTGATTAATTTCTCTAGATTTAGAAGAATTAGTCGATTTTGAGATTTTTTTGGTTCGAAATATATTTTTCACTGTGTTGTGATCGAATTCTGGTATTGAGATGTTTTTAGACAAGATCATCAACTACAAAGTTGTTCAGAAGTGATTTTCGAACATGCTCATAAAGTTTCATCTCAAAATTCCAAGATATGTGAAAGATTTGGTGATTTTAAGCTTTCAGACTTGTTTTCTCGCAAGATCTCACAAACGCGCAAGATTCATATGAAGAACGCGCAAGATTCATCTGAAGAACACGCAAGATGAAGAACACACAAGGAAAGGAAGAACGCGCAAGATGAAGATGTTCAATGTTCTGCGAGTTTTAATTTCGCGCATGTAGCCTTTTGCGAGAAAGTGAATGAACAGTGACTTACGAGTTTCAATCTTAGCGAGTTTTGATATTTTCAAATAATTCTAAGTCCTAAACGTGCAAGTCAAGTTAGCGAGAAGTTCAAAAACGTGCACGAAGAGGCTTGCGAGTTTCAAAAACGCGCACGTAGAGGCTTGCGAGTTTTCAGAAACGCGCATATTTAGCGCGAAGTAACATGAACAGTTATTTGCGAGTTTTTTTGTTCTACGAGTTCTGAGCTTTTGCGACAAGTTACTGTTCACACCCATTTTTTTGCGACAAGTTGCCTTATGAGTTATCTTCTACCCTACCTAGTAGTGTTTGCTACAAGTTGCATCCTCCGACAAGCGTACCCGATTAAGTTCTTAAGCTGAATTCCTATTCAACTCGCGGTCAAAGACATATTTGATGTTATAAACTGAAGATGCACTTTGGGTGTCACGTCAAAATTCACACATTTTTTTCTTGTGGGCATAATGAATGTATTGAATTTTCTAGAGATAAAAGTTGTCTTTTGTGCACTCAGTCGCGGTTATTGTCTACATCAAATTTGGTATTAAAGTTGAAACTTCAAAGGATAATAGCTACTTTCAAGGGGGAGCCGGAGTTGTTTTGATGTTTAAGCAACGCTAAAGTTTTTCTAAGAAATCAAGGAGGAGAAGAGCTGAAGCTGATAAGGGATGATTCCTTTACAAAACTTTAGGGAGAGAATGTTAGTGTACAGTATTAAGAAAGTTTTGTAAAGTAATCCTTAGTGCAATATGCCTTGTCATTAGCATATGGGTTGGGCTTATTATGTGTAACATAGGTGATTGGGGTATAAATAGGAGATTGCTTGTAGTTTGTTTAAAACTTTCAATATACAATGTAGCCATTCAGTTTGTAAGTGTCTCTAGAGAGAGAAACTCTTTCTCTCTCTAGGTTGTGAATAATACAACATTTCCAACCCAATCTACCTCTTGTTCAATCTTTTATACATTGATTAATTGTGAATTCATGACCTTACATGTGCTCATAAGAGCTGAAGCTGATAAGGGATGATTCCTTTACAAAACTTTAGGGGGAGAATGTTAGTGTACTGTATTAAGAAAGTTTTGTAATGTAATCCTTAATGCAATAGGCCTTGTCATTAGCATATGGGTTGGGCTTATTATGTGTAACATAGGTGATTGGGGTATAAATAGGAGATTGTTTGTAGTTTGTTTAAAACTTTCAATATACAATGTAGCCATTCAGTTTGTAAGTGTTTCTAGAGAGAGAAACTCTTTCTCTCTCTAGGTTGTGAATAATACAACATTTCCAACCCAATCTACCTCTTGTTCAATCTTTTATACATTGATTAATTGTGAATTCATGACCTTACAACCCTCATGCATATAACTAGTACTCATCTCTTCATAGGGTCGCTAGTACCCTTCTCCAACCGAGACCTGATGTACATGCCGACAAATAAAAAGGTTAGGCTAACGCCTAGTGATTTCAAGAGTTTTCAACATGATTAAATATATTGTAAAATAGAAAGAATGCAATTTAAATCATAAGATTCCAAAATAATCTACTTTGATATGAAAACGACCCATTTTCCAATAATATGAATTTTAGGCGAAAGAAATACCAATATAAACGTTTTCCAATCCACACAATTTTAAACACGAAGATCCCAATATAAAACATTCGTTCGTAAAGTAAATCAAACCCAAAACTCACTCAAAACGAGAATAGAAATAAAACTCCCAATTTATAAAAACGCGGATAAAATCTTTGTATCCCGAAACACCCAAAACTTGGGTAGGGTATAATTACTCAACCCATAAGTCATGGACAATAATACATATATGTAAAACGTCACCGAAAACATGGATAATAAAATCAAATACCCAAAAAACACCTTTAGGTGACGGGGGTAACCCGATTCCATTGTACGTGGCGGAACACAAAGTTAAGCCACAGAACTATGTTGTCGAACTACACCTCAGATCGTGACTTTTTTGCCTGCTTTAAAAAGCTACACCTCAAGACTCCTCACTATTAAATATGACGGACTTACATGCCTATTGATCCAATGCATTACAATCTAAAATACGTGATTCCAAATGAATGACACACGCACTCAAAACATATATTCTCCAAATAAAGTGAGATAAATGAAACTCACGCCCAAAGCTTCACATTAAGCTATTAAAACCAGACAAATGTTCCCAAGACTCGATAAAGATAATAACCGAGCCTTAAGCTCAACCAATCAAATGACAATTTTCTATAAATCCATAAAATGCAATCGACCAACGTTTATGCAAACACATGCTCCAAAATACATGAATAAACCCCAACACAATTTAGATTGAGACATATCATTTCCCACACTGGTTTATACCATTGATTCTTTCAAAACGTCTTATAACCCAAGGACAAGTATTTCTCCAAAACACACGTTAAAAATTCATTTATACTCAAAAAATCCCATTCCATAACATAAATCATTAAAATACCATTACTTATGATTTATTCATCAAAATGCCTAAAATCCCAAATGTGGGTGTTTTACAAAGTTTATAAAGTTAAACACTTCAAATAATCAAAACTCACCAAATACCCCAACCGTTGATAATTTCATGTAAAACATATAAACATTAAAAAAATGGACATTTTGGCATGTACACCGTTTTCACAAATCAACTTGAACTCACCTTGCTAGATTTAGGCTAAATCTAGATTTTTCCTCAACTTGAGCTCATTTGAAGAAACTTGGATCCTCAAGCCAAAACTTCCAAAAACCTAGATCCACAAGTTTCCAACCATAATTACACATATCCAAGTGTTTAGAATCATTCCTCAAACATCTTATATCAAAATCTCCATTTTGGCCAAAAACCCTAATTTGACCTAATTTCCCCAAAATCATCCAAACTGAAATATGAGAAACATAAACACTAGGAAGTCATTAATAGAGCATTTATAACTCATAAGGACGTTTGTAAATTGAGAGGATGAACTTACCACTTAGGTTTTGGTGAAAACCTAGAAAACCCTAGCCAAAGTCTTGAAGAAGTGGATGGAGATGAGAAGCTTTTGATTCCTAGCTTCCACACCTTGGTTTGATGATGATTACCCTCTTAAATGCTCAAGGATTTGATCTTTTAATGATCTAAACTTGTAATAAATGAATTACGGATGTATTGGGAGGTTTTTGAGAGAATAAGAAGCTGATGGGAGGAAGTGAAAATGAGCCAAACACCAAAATTCGCGACTTTAACAGGTCTGGTACACCTAGCTACATTGTCAGGCGACAATGACATGTTATTGTCACATGGCATAATCGCTCAGGGTGTACCATGAGATGACTCTTGTTTGCGACTATGCCAGGTGCGACTATGACATTGTCATAGGGCATTGTAGTCGGGCTCATACCAAGCCCCAAAACCCGACTTTCCCAGCGCCAACACTCCCGATACTCTTAGGGACTTTAAGTAATGTTTTCCCAACATAAATCCCACCATTTACAAATTGTAAAAACGTCCAGGTGACCTTTACTTACCAAAAACTACGGGTGTTACAATCCTCCCAACCTTAGAATGATTTCGTCCTCGAAATCTATTTCTCACACAAGGCATTTCATTACCACTCTCAAGACTTATTGGGTTTCCTCGGTCCCCTAAAGGTAACAAGTTAATCGTAGGCCTCAAAAGTGTCATCCTCATAAAATAACCGTCTCCCTTCCCAAGGGATTGTCTCTAATCCATATCATCCTTGAGCTAAAACTCGATGACCTCCTGACGTAATTGCCATACTGATTTATGTAAAGACTCTCAGTTCCAATATCCACCTCAAAGCGTTTCACTCATACTAGAGTGAACATCAACCTTACCGGAGCAATTTCTAACCATACAATCTCGATTGCCTCCCAACCTTAGGTGACACGTACTACCTCAAGGGTAGCTTGCGACCTCAACTCCTCACTGACTAATTCTTCCCAGCTCAACAAGACTCTGTATTCGTAATTCAATGGTCGACACCAAACCCGAAGAATTCCCAAAATTTCTTAATAATTCACCCTTGATATTGGTAAAGCATTCCTTTCAAGAATGTACTATAATGCTTTCCAGGTTGTAGGTTTATTCCAAATCAGGGTTGCACAACCCCGAGCTATACTCAACCATCAAACATTCAGTCGATAAAATCCTTACTATGTCCAGAAACCTTACTCAACAATACTTAATTACCAATGTCTAATCGTCTTTAAGTTCTACCACCATGAGGCTAACATATCCTATGGTCTAACGGGGATACTTCCAAACAGTCCAAAGATCATTGACCTCAAAAGAACAAGTCGACGCCTAAAATCAAAATGACTATAACAAAATCATGGGTATGTCAATACTTACTTCATTTCGGGTCGAGTCCCAAATATGGGCTTAAAGTTGACACTTAATATGGAGATAAGGACCCCAAATCCTACATCTTTAACGAACAACCCATAACATCCTCTTTATCCACGGAGACTCATTAATATGGTACACCACCAACACATAACACATCGTCGAACAAACAATCCATCAACTCAAATTCAAACACACGCAAGCAACAACACAATGCTTTACCTGGAAGACTTACCAAACATAAGTTCACCACCTTGAATAACTGGGAGAATGCATAAACCTAATACTTTAACTATTCACACGTAAACCGACTCATAAGGCTGAAATCTAATTTCAAAATTAACCATAAGTCTGATTATCTGATGCTCCAATTCCCAGGGACTCTTCCAGTCCCTAACCACAATTCCTTTAACAAGAGGGTTTAAATCTATAGCTCTAATGAGTTCAAGGTTTTTCAACTATAGGACTCAACAAATATGCCACTTGAAAATTTCAGAAGATTTTTTTTTCAAGCGCAAAGTCTTTATAACAATTAACCGTACATGTAAAATCTGCTACCGCTTACTCGGTAGTGGTGCAAAGCGGGAACCAATGCCACACATATAAAACCATTTCGAAAACCATTTGATCATTACTCACACTAATAATGACAATGACAAAAGATGTGCAACAAACTTTTCAAATGGACCACTATGGTCCTAACATGCATCAATTTATGCCATGTACGTAAAATAATTTTCTATACTAAAACAATGTGTAACAAATATTTGTACAAACTTCAAAACAGGAACTTCACAAGTTCAAGCTCCAAAATTCTTTTTTAACCATAAAATGACATGGGATAAAATTTCCCAACAAGACCCGCATATATCAGTTTATTTCCCAAACTTAGTAAAGCGATAGATGCATGCACTTTTATCAACGTAAAAAATTTAGATCGATTTCAAACTTTAGGCCGCACGAATAAAATGCTCTTTGTTCCAAAAATAGTGGCTACAACACAATGCATACCAATAAATCAAAACAATGCATTGTGTGAAACAATAACAATAAAATCAACAACCAAAGAAGGTACAAAGCAAAAGTTCAGCACGATCCATCAGAGGTCCTTTATATGTTTACTCATACCAAAAGTATAAATCAATTCAAATACTAAATAGCAGACAACGAAATACACATGTATAAAACTAAAAAAAATGCTATCATGCGATATCAAGAATCTTAAGACGTCTCGTACGGTTGCGAAATGACATATGCAAAAGTCGCACAAGACAAAAATGTTAAAGAAAAACTCATAAGTTAACTCACACAACAATTCAAGTACACGAGTTTCAAAGTTCATTTACACGATGCAAAATGTCGTTAAATGGAACTCCATCAGACCCAACAAAATCTCCATAAAACTCAATGAAACTCAAAGACACCCAAAAATCAAATGGTGCCAAAATTTTCGTTCCTAATATTCAAATAGCAAAAGACAAAGTTATGACTAAAATGTTATAATTCCAAAAATTTCATTTTCATCACAATGTGATATAAGTGACACTTTTCAACAAAACTCACATGGAATAAAAAAAATCCCAACAAAAGTGGGAATAACTTTTTTCTTTAAAACCTTAACATATGTGGAGGAGGTCCAATGTCAAGGTCATAAATATCAGTTACTTGCCCGAGACTGTACAAGGTTAAATCGTAAATACTTACAATATCCGAAAAATAGCGTTCGACAAAATAGAGATAAAGAAAATCTCAACAAAGTTTGCAACCATGCACCATAAAACAATTTTATGCATGTTCAAACTCATGGTTTAAAATATCGTGCATGTTAAACGTCTTTTCACGGATCCAAAATACGACCCACATGATAATTTGGGAAAGTATGTAATACTTTATGCAAATTATTTTAAAAACATGTTTCGTGCATGAATTTTGGTCGAAACTTAAAACTTAGGACCGAGCTCACCAAGTCCAACAATCTCCCTACCAACATCCGGGTGCTCAACATCTTAAGATAACGATAGGCAACTAAATCGGTTAACCCTACAACTTCTTCTTGAGATAAAGTCGATTCAATAGGCCTATGGTTCTAATTCAACCATTAACCCCGACCCAAAATGGTCAACTTAATTTATTCAACATTCTTAACCGTCACTCCAAATGACAATGCTATAAACATCAACTTCTTCTAGCTACTATTCCTCAGAAACTCGTCCACAACCCCCATCGGTCGTCACATAAAGGCGATTCAAGCACGCACATGTGACTTGTAAGTTCACCATAACACTAGCCAGGTGCAATTATGAACGTACCGTACATGATTATCCTTGATACCCTCGTCATGATTCCCGATTTTAGCGTCTCTATCAACCCTAAAATATCCTATCTAAAATTCCTAATTGTAAAATCTCACTTTCCTTTGCTTAGTAACATCCTAGTTTGAGTCTAGGCATCCAAATTTAATACCTAAATCTCTCAAACTTATGCTCTGATACCAACTTGTAACACCCTCGAAATTGGAAAGAGCAACTCAGTTAAAATTTTCAATAATGCCTCAAAGAAAGATAAAATCTCTTACAAAAAGTCTTTTCTTGAAATAATATTCTAGATTTAACCATCAACAAAATGGATAGAGTCTTACATAAAGACTAATAAGAAGGTCGGATGCTACTAAACCTAAATACATGTTGCTATTCCCAAGATACTTGTGGAAGACTTCACCAAGATACTCACCCTCATGTATATAAATAGTACTCATCTCTTCACAGGGTCGCTAGTACCCTTCCCCAACGGGGACCTGATGCACATGCCGACAAATTGAAAGTTTAGGCTAACGCCTAGTGAGTTCAAGAGTTTTCAACATTGTTGGGTTTTAAATAAATTTGTAACCGATAACGCAACAGAAATTAAAATAATTTTGGTTACAACGAAAGAAAATTTTCTAAACAATTAAAACCCAATCGAATCCAATGATGCATTTAATCAAAAACTCAAAACCACACCATAGGGTGTTTGGAGATGTACCTTTCAGATTCGTTGTGGTTAAACTAGCTGAGCACTTAGAAACCAATCGAGGTTTCCTCTAGCGGTATCCACACACGAACACGCGAAATTCCACCGGGTGCTAACCCAATAACCCTGTATCTATATGTGTTTTTACAGATAAGAAAAAGGGTTTCTTTTCTGTATTTTTCTGAAAGACTATTCTAATTCGATTGTGTATCAAATGATTTAGCATAACCCCTTATTTATACTAGAAGAATTATAGTTAGACTATAATTCAATTAGGGATTAAATAAGGTTTAGTAATTATCTGTAATATTCAAATTCAAATACATATATATATATATATATATAATTATCTTTTAAACTTTAAATATAATTATATATATATATATATATATATAATTACAGATAATTCCCCGTAATTAACATAATTACATTTTCACCCTGTAATTATCATAATTACAGTTTAACACATATTTTCATAATTATCTTTTTAAGAATAATTATTTTCTTAATCAACTTGATTTAATCCGGGTTTCTTTTGATGGAAATAATGTTAGAACATAATTTATGTTCTTATTAGAAGTTTAGTAAAGTAATCAACCTTAGTGTGTATTGGGCCTTGTAATGGGTTTGGGCTTAAATGTGTAACAAGGGATATGGGGTATAAATAGAGTCTGTATTGTGTTTAGTTGTGTAAGTTTCATTTTCAGAAATGTAGACATACGACTTGTAAACGCTCTATGTAGTTTAGATTGTGTTTGTGAATAAAACTACAGATTTTGTTCCCTAATCTCTTGTCAATTCTTAATTGTCCAATCAATATGATCTCAGGGACTGACAAACAAACGCATTCTTTGAAGATTTGGAAATGTGCTATAGAGTCAGATTTGGACGATGTGATCAACTACGAATGTGCTCCATAGTTGTTTTCGAACCTGCTCTCAAAAGATTAGCTCAGAATTCGAAGTACAGAAGGCTAATTTGAAGATTTTTGTGAAAAAACGTTCGAGATCCATAGAATTCTCAAGATTCAAATGAAGAACTCGCAGAATATGAAGAACTCGCAGATAGAATTCGCAAGTGTTGAAGAATTCGTATCTCAAGAATTCGCAGGATTCCTTGAAGATGATATTTTTGTTAAGTACAGAATTCGCAGAAGACAGATGTGCGAAATGTACATAATTCGCATGAGCTTTGAAGATGAAATTTTCTAAGTAAGGAATTCGCAGTTGTGAGTATTGAGAAAAGTAAAGAATTTGCAGCTGTGAGTGTAGCGAATTGTAAGAATTCGTTGAAGATTGATTTGCGAAATGCGAGGAATTCGCTAATAAGAGGTTTGCGAAAAGTTGAGAATTCGCAGAATGAGCTTTTGCGAATTGTGGAGTTTCAGCTTAGTCTATCTTGCGAATTGTGCTTAATTGCTATAGTGATCTGCGAATTGTGAGTTCTTTGCGAAAAGTTTGATGATTTTTGAGAATTTTGACTGTTCTGAACCCTATTTCATACAAGTTTGCCCTGTTCCTGAGCTTTATACGCGGAATGCATATGTGACAGCTGGTTGGTAACATATCCTTAGCAACTGATCTATA
The DNA here is from genome assembly GCA_954870635.1 of Arctium minus. Classification (NCBI taxonomy): domain Eukaryota; kingdom Viridiplantae; phylum Streptophyta; class Magnoliopsida; order Asterales; family Asteraceae; genus Arctium; species Arctium minus. The sequence goes on along the minus strand of OX941080.1, from coordinate 33,433,884 downwards.
TGTCACGAGTGCTCATGATCTGCAAAGTTTTTCAGATTCTGGATTTGATGATTTGGTCTCTGCTTGGATTGAGTTAGCTGTCTGAGTATCTGCAATCATCAATATGAAGAGCTTCTTGAGTTGTTAAACCGTTGAGAGCACTTTATCATTCTTCTGACCTGATCACTCAGTAGTGTGAGTAACTGCAATCATTATTCTGATGCTTGAGTTGTGATTCAGAATCCTGAGTGCTTATAATCATTCAGCTGATTCGTGAAGAAAGGAGTTCTGAGTTTGATAGTTCAGTATTCTAGAAAGCAGTCAGAAAATGAGTACATTTAATCAGTTGTTGAACATTGCTTGCCTTCTATCCTTGCAATTGCAGTGTTGCTATCAGATGCTACCACCCGTAAGCTTATCAGATGAAGTTCTTAAGCTGAATTCTTATTTCAACTCATGGTTCAAAGACAGATAAGATGTTATACATTGAAGATGCACTTGGGTGTCACTCCATAATCCACACATATCATTCTTGTGGGCGTTAAGGAATGTGTTGGATTTACTAAAGTCAAAAGTTGTCTTTATGTACACTCAGTCGAGGTTATGGTCTACATCAGATATGATATTTCAGTTGATACTCCAAGGAAAAATCTACTTTCTAGGGGGAGCAAGAGAAGCTTTGAAGTCTATGCAATGCTAAGTTTTATAGAGAAATCAAAAGGGAGAAGAGCTGAAGTTGGAGCTTAAAAGATTATGATTACTTTACAAAACTTAGGGGGAGAATGTTAGAACATAATTTATGTTCTTATTAGAAGTTTAGTAAAGTAATCAACCTTAGTGTGTATTGGGCCTTGTAATGGGTTTGGGCTTAAATGTGTAACAAGGGATATGGGGTATAAATAGAGTCTGTATTGTGTTTAGTTGTGTAAGTTTCATTTTCAGAAATGTAGACATACGACTTGTAAACGCTCTATGTAGTTTAGATTGTGTTTGTGAATAAAACTACAGATTGTGTTCCCTAATCTCTTGTCAATTCTTAATTGTCCAATCAATATGATCTGAGGGACTGACAAACAAACGCATTCCTTGTGTGCGACCCTATAGGTTTACATACTCCTCAACAGTATATCTGTGTGACACGTGTTGTGGGCATATAATAACTTACATTCTCCCACTTGCACACGATACACAGTAATACAGACGATGGTAAGCATCTAGCAACACGTCACCGCCCCCAAGGCTATGTAAATGTGCTTTTACCTTCGAGCAATTTAATTGATCCAATCAATCATATAGTAGAATCAATCATTATCCTTTTGTTTCACGATATTTTGTTTTTTTTTAACTTAAGGCATAGATCTATCTCATCCTTTATAGTTCAAGAATATGTTTCTCGATCCCAACATATTTGATCATACAAGTGTCATTAGTCCAACTAATCCACTTGTTCATGCATGTAAATCAAACTATGTAATCGAGGGGCCCATAAATATCTCTCTCATCTTGAGAGGAGCAAATCTCGCATTGCATGTACACGACTAACTACATAATTCATGTTATTCCTAACATAACCCTTATGATTACCCGATCAAGGGTAACGTTGGACTATATCAAAGTATAACACTCCTTGTGCATTAGATCCCAATGCACATATTAGGTCTAAGGATAAATAGTGTTGTACTATTTCAAGACTCACCTTATGACGCCGATCTATGAAGTGATCTTGCCCGTGGGTCTTGTACAACGCCTTGTGCTCCGACAAGCGCATGTGACTCTGGTTGCACTAGTGCACTTCCAACTTGGACTATGACCAGACTTCACAATGATCTTGATTTATTAATAGTCCCCTAGTAATAAGTGATCAAGGACAGTTCTAAATAGTATGATCATCATATTTATTTAAGAATATTTAAACATGCAAAAAAAAAACGAACACAGAGATGTTTAATTAAATACTCATATCTAATATGCCATAAACTTTAAAACATAACTGTTTTAATGTTCACAAAGTAAAAGATTACTAAAACTTTACAAATCAGACTAAATTATTACAAAACCTCAAGCCTATTGAGCTAATGTGAGCATCATGCTTGCTTTGACTCAAAGGCTTGGCAATAGGATCTGCTTGGAGCGCTGATGTGACTTTGGTTACTTTGCCTGAGCAATGGAACCCTCATTGTAGCAATAGATCTCGACAGGGTCACATATGCTAGGGACTACTCCCAGATCTGTGATGAATTTCTTCATGCAAACAGCTTCCTTTGCGGCGTTCTACGCTGCAATGTACTCCGATTCTGTAGTTGAATTCGCTATTGTGCTTTGTTTGTAGCTCTTCCAACTCACAGCACCCCCGTTTAACACAAACACGTATCCCGACTGTGATTTATAGTCATCTCGGTCAGTTTGGAAACTAGCATCTATGTATCCTTGAATACACAGATCTCTCTCTTGACCGCCGTACAGTAAGAACATTTCTTTAGTTCTTCTCAGATACTTTAGAATGTTCTTTACTGCTACCCAGTGAGCATCACCTGGGTTTGACTGATACCTGCTCGTCATGCTTAGGGCATATGAGACATCTGGTCTAGTACATAACATGGCATACATAATTGAACCGATGGCCGAAGCATAGGGAACACCCTTTATGCGGTTCATGTCCTCTTTAGATATAGGACTCTGAGTTTTGCTCAGATGTACACCATGTACCATTGGCAAGTTTTCTCTCTTAGAACCCTCCATATTGAAGCGTCTTAAGATCTTGTCAATATATGTACTTTGGCTTTATCCAATTAAGCGTTTCGATCTATCATGATAGATCTTAATACCAAGGATGTAAGTTGCTTCTCCTAGATCCTTCATTGCGAAACACTTGCCTAACCAAGCTTTTACACTTTTAAGGGTAGGGATGTCATTTCCGATGATCAATATATCACGAAAAATTGGATGTTTAAAACCTTCTGGTTGTACCATGTACACGTCCTCGCTTAAAGTTCCGTTAAGAAACGCGGTTTTAACATCCATTTGCCATATTTCATAGCCATGAAATGCAGCTATGGCAAGAAGTATCCTGATGGATTTAATCATGGCTACTGGAGAAAAACTTTCATCATAATCTACTCCATGAGTCTAAGTGAAACCTTTAGCTACCAACCTAGCCTTATAGGTATGCACAATCCCATCCATGTCAGTTTTCTTTTTGAATACCCACTTGCACCCTACGACTTTGCAGCCGGTAGGTGCATCTACCAAGTTCCAAACTTGGTTATCTGACATGGATTGTATTTCAGCCTTCATGGCATCTTGCCATTTATCAGATTCTAAACCTGATATGGCTTCCTGGTAGGTCACGGGTTCTTGATGAACCGTATCGTCATTGCCAATGAGATAATCATATCTTTTAGGCTCTTGACGACTCCTACTCGATCTTCATATTGTTTGTATCTCGTCATTACCTTCAACAACTTGTTGAGGCTCAACATCATGTTGATTGTCAGTATCAACCATTATTTCATCTTGTGCTTCTTGAATTTCTTCAAGATCTATTGTATCCCCCGTTGTGGTTCTCGATAGAAAATCATTTTCTAAGAACTCACCGCGGCGAGCAACAAAACCTTTGTTCTCGCTGAGTTTGTAGAAGTAATATCCAACTGTCTCTTTTGGATATCCTACAAAGATGCATTTTTTAGACCTTGAAACAAGCTTCCCAGAAGCTTCTCGCTTAACATAAGCTTCACAGCCCCATATTCTCATATATGACAGTTTTGGGATCTTCCCAACCCATAGTTCAAAAGGGGTTTTATCGGTCTTTTTGGTTGGCGCACTATTTAGTATTCGGGCAGCTGTTTCTAGGGCATAACCCCAGAAACTTTTAGGCAGATTGGTACGACTCATCATAGAGCGAACCATGTCCAACAAGGTCCTATTCCTTCTTTCGGACACACCGTTATGTTGTGGTGTTCTGAGAGGAGTTAATTGGGATACTATCCCGTTATCTCTTAGATGGTCAATAAACTCTTGGCTTAGATATTCCCGACCCCGGTCCGATCGAAGTGTCTTTAACTTTTTTCCAAGTTGATTCTCTACTTCATTTTAAAACTCTTTAAAAAACTCAAAGCTTTCAGATTTGTTTTTCATTAGGTAAACATACCCGTATCTCCTGAAGTCATCAGTAAAGGTAATGAAGTAGCGATGTTTCTTGTGGTTGAACTAAAGGGCCCACACACATCAGTATGTATAATCCCTAATAGTTCTGTTGCCCTTTCGGGTTTGCCTTTAAAAGGCGCCTTTGTCATCTTGCCCATTAAGCAAGATTCACATACATCATATGAATCATCACACGATTCCAACACTCCGTCCGCCTGGAGTTTGGCTATGCATTTCTTGTTTATGTGTCCAAGACGACAATGCCACAAATAGGTCTGGTTTAAGCCTCACTTAATTCGTTTGTTGTTTATATTATACATTGATTCATAATTACAACTATTTTGCATATCAATTTCATAAATACCATTGTGTGGTTTGGCCACAAAATACAAAACATTGTTAAGATAAGCTGAAATTGAATTATTACTGAAAGTAAACATAAATCCAGTTTGTTGTAACCGAGAAAAAGAAACGATATTCCTAGTAATGCTAGGTACATATAAACACTTGCTAAGTGCTAAAATAAGACCATTTGGCAACTTCATGTCATAAGTCCCCTGAGCAATAGCAACTACCTTAGCTCCATTCCCTATTCGAAGCTCCATCTTGCCTGGTTTCATTTTCTCTTCACTTCTTAGTCCCTGAAAAGTAGTACAAATGTGAGTACCACACCCAGTATCCAATACCAAGGAATCAGAGTCAGAAGTGAATAAATCAATGGTAAACATACCTGAAGGTTCGGCTCCATTAGCCTTCTGCTTCTTCATTTCTGCCAATAGGGCAGGGCGGTTTCTCTTCCAGTGTCCCTTCTGGTTGCAGTTGAAGCAAACTGCTTCCTCAGGAATTTTTCCCTTGCCCTTTTCCTTGTTGGAGCTTCCCACTTTTCTTTTACCCTTGGTAACCACCATTTTCTTCTTGTTTATCCGACCTTTAGGTTTGATCATCAACACCTGTTTTGGTTTGGATAAATCCAACTTAGATTTCATATTTCTCTCAGCAGCTTTAAGCATGTTGTGAAGCTCCGTAAGAGTTTTCTCCAAACCATTCATATTGTAGTTCAGATCGAACTGGTCATATGACTTGGATAAAGAATTGAGAACCATGTCGGTTGCCAATTCTTGACCCAGTGGGTAGCCAAGACGGGTTAATCGGTCAATATACCCTTTCATTCTTAAAACGTGGGTACTGACTGATGAACCCTCAGTCATCATACAGGCATACCATGCCCTGACTGTATCAAACCTCTCTTGCCTTGCTTGTAACTGAAACGTGGATTTCATAGAGGATATCATATCCCAAGCATTCATGTCTTCATGTTCCCTCAGTAGCTCGGGAGTCATGGATGCTAGCATTAGACAACTAACATCTAGTGAGTCATTGAGATGCTTATCATAAGCAGCCCTGACCTCAGCTGAAGCATTTCTAGCAGGAGGGTTTGGAGGGGGGTTTTCAAGAACGTATAACTTCTTTTCGTGCTTAAGGACAACCCTCAAGAAACGAAACAAGTCAACGAAGTTCGTACCGTTTAGTTTATCCTTGTCAAGGATTGATCGTAATGTAAATTGGGATAAGCCATTTGTGCATACAGTTTGGTTGGAGGCGTTAGCGGCCATCTACAAAATAAGTTCAATTTTAGTAATTCTTTTAAAATCTCAAATTAATTAATTTAACCTTTCAAAAATTTAATTTGAGTTAAGATCCATATATCACCTATTTCCATAAATTGCCAAGCAACTGTTTATGGAACTAGGTTATTTAGGTAGGCATCATCCAATTATGTTCAACATAACTCTTAGATATCGTGAGATTTCTATATCATATGTTAAAAATCATGTTTGATCCCACTACAACGCCTTGAAAATATTCATAGATGGCTAAGCACTGTCTATGATATTTTCAAGTAAACTAACCATACTAAGATATCATGATCCCACCTAAAGTCTTAACTTAGGGTTTATTGGGATTAGTCTTCCAAAATACGGCTATTAAAGTGAATGGCCAAACAACTGTCCACTTAAATCTCGTTATCCTGGCGCCTTGTCTTACACTACAATCATCTGATATGATTGGCTAAGCACTGACCATACTGGACTCTTGTAAGTTCAACAAGTATCTTAAATGGATGGTGTATAGTTTACATTTGTGAAAGGTTTAAATTTTAGATAACTCTTTTAAAACGTTTGAAAAAAAACTTGTTTTAAAAGTTTATTTTATTAAATCGGTTTGAGTTTGATAAATATATCAATTTTAAAATATCATATTTTATTTACCGATTTAAAATTGTTTTGCGTTTCATTTTATTTTAAGCATTTGCAATTATCAAAACAATAATAAAGCAATAAATAAAACCAAACACAAAATAAACAACCAAGATAATATATGGATTTGCCCCTAATGTGGTGTTGTAAGCCAACATAACAACCACGGTCAATACTAAGGACATCTTCAATCTCCCACTGGCCTCGCCATCTTGGTGAACTCCAGGGTCTCCGTCTTGATTTCTTGAAACTCCGTCTTCGTGTAAAATAAAAAAATACAACAAATTCTATCTATTTACATTTATCCCTATCTAGAATATTAAATTAAAAATTACATCCCATGCAATTAATACATTTTAATTTTCCAAAATAAAATAAATCAACCACGGGTCTTTTCGGGGCAATCCATATATTATGCAATTATTATTTTAAACATAAAATAAAACATTCGGGCGAAATAACTAACATAATTATAAGGTCGGTTGATGGAACAAATTTTCATATGGCAAGATTAAAATTATTGACCTAATTTAGTTGTAGGTTAACAAACCATGACCAAAACTTTTGGACCTAAGCCTAACACAAAAGGCTAGGGCAACAACCCAAAGACAGACTGTTTAAATGAAACATCCCAAAGTAATCGGTCCAAACTGGTTCAAGACCCAAAACAAAACAGAATAGGATCGAAAATCATCTCTTTTAGCCTAATTATTCCATTTAAAACGGGTCACCTGTTATTGTTAAAGTAGAACCTAAGCCGAAACAATTTAGCAGCAATCAATGGCCGGAACAAAAATTGAGAAAACACATTCGACAACAGCCGACACTTAGCAATTTCACCAATGATACCCACATAAATAAAAACACGGGCCACTTTAGCACAAGGCTACTGACGACAACCAATCTAGATTTAGAACCAATCACTTAGCTTGGTGGCCAGTGGCGGCGACCAACAAACCCACCACCAAGCTGCTCGGTACCAGATGCGCAAGGTACCGGCATCACCGCCATACTGATCGGGAAAAAAAAACTTGTGACAGCAGTCAGTGGCTGCCATCGGTGGTGGCAAGATAAACGACAACAGCCCTATGGCTTCGGCCAAGGGTGGGGCCGTGGACCACCAGAGATCGAAAACAATCCACACATATTGGTGGTCAGCGACGAGAATAACAATAGCCAATCCCTGCCGTGACAGAAAAATGTTGACGATAAAGACAGAACCGCCGCTCAGCTCAAAAGCCAGCGGCGGTGGCCACACAGCAGCGACAAGGCCAATCGTTTTACCAGAATACCGGCAACTAGCATTGACAAACACCACCGACTGCAGGGAGCGGTGGTGGGAGGAGTGGAGGATGGCGACAGCCATCGACTTACCCGGTGTCGTGCAACAAAGGCGTCAACAGGACCACATCGTCGTCCAATCGAGACTATATCGCCGATGATGACCGACGGCGGCTGGTGGAGGGCGGCGACCGGCGGTGTGGTTGGAAAAAAAAGCCTCTTATTCTTTTGAAAAAGAAACGATGACTTTAATTTGAGAAAGAAAATGAGATGGATTAGGGTTTAAAACCCATCTTGGGCTTTAAGATTGGGTTATCAATTAATAGGAAGGGTCCATTAAAATAGGGTTCAATTAGATTAAAAATTTCCATATAAAAATTATAACTTCTCTTTTAATTAAATGACATCAAAGTGGCTCTGATACCACTATTTGGTTTTAAATAAATTTGTAACCGATAACGCAGCGGAAATTAAAATAATTTTGGTTACAACGAAAGAAAATTTTCTAAACAATTAAAACCCAATCAGATCCAATGATGTATTTAATCAAAAACTCAAAACCACACCATACGGTGTTTAGAGATGTACCTTTCAGATTCGTTGTGGTTGAACTAGCTGAGCACTTAGAAACCAATTGAGGTTTCCTCTAGCGGTATCCACACACGAACACGCGAAATTTCACCGGGTTCTAGCCCAATAACCCTAGATCTATATGTGTTTTTACAGAAAAGAAAAAGGGTTTCTTTTCTGTATTTTTCTGAAAGGCTAATCTAATTCAATTGTGTATCAAATGATTTAGTCTAACCCCTTATTTATACCAGAGGAGTTATAGTTAGACTATAATTCAATTAAGGATTAAATAAGGTTTAGTAATTATCTGTAATATTCAAATTCAAATTCAAGTTCAAATATATATATATATATATATATAATCATCTTTTAAACTTTAAATATAATTATATATATATATAATTACAGATAATTCCCCGTAATTAACATAATTACGTTTTCACCCTGTAATTATCATAATTACGATTTAACACATATTTTCATAATTATCCTTCTAAGAATAATTATTTTCTTAATCAACTTGATTTAATTCGGGTTTCTTTTGATGGAAACAAACGCATTCTTTGTGCACGACCCTATAGGTTTACATACTCCTCAGCAATATATATGTGTGACACGTGTCGTAGGCATATAATAACTTACAAACATGATTTAATATATTGTAAAAAGGCAAGAATGCAATTTAAATCATAAGCTTCCAAAATGATCTACTTTGATATGAAAACGACCCATTTTCCAATAATATGAATTTTAGGCGAAGGAAACACCAATATAAACGTTTTCCAATCCACACAATTTTAAAGACGAAGATCCCAATATAAAACATTCGTTCGTAAAGTAAATCCAACCCAAAACTCACTCAAAACGAGAATAGAAATAAAACTCCCAATTTATAAAAACGTGGATAAAAACATTATATCCCGAAACACCCAAAACTCAACTGGGGTATAATCATTCAACCCATAAGTCATGGACAATAATTCATATATGTAAAACGTCACCGAAAACACGGATAATAAAATCAAATACCCAAACAACTTTCAGTGATGGGGGAGACCCGATTCCATTGTACGTGGCAGAAGACAAAGTTAAGCCACATAACTATGTTGTCGAACTACACCTCAGATCGTGACTTTTTTGCCTGCTTTAAAAAGCTACACCTCAAGCCGGACTTTATTTCCTGCTTTAATAAGATACACCTCAAGTCTCCAATTTAATGTATCCTTTATTACCTGCTTTGCCAAGCTACACCTCAAGGATACACGATCTTATTGCCTGTTCATTTTCTAGTAAGTTACAACCTCAAGGTTCCCAAGATATACTTTAGTGCATACTTACTAGCATTCAAGATAAGGGTTTCAAACCCCTTACTTGATTACCCCAAGATGTTTAAACCTCGTGCACAAGAGTTAGAGTATCTAAGCCATAAAACTCATGGTGTTGGAGTACAACCCATAAAGGTTCATCTCCAGAAAGAAAAAAAAAAGCGGGACAACAACAATGCCAACACGACATATTTCCCAAAGTTAGGATATCAAGACCCCTCACTATTAAATATGACGGACTAACATGTCTATGGATCCAATGCATTACAATCTATAATACGTGATTCCAAATGAATGACACACGCACTCAAAACATATATTCTCCAAATAAAGTGAGATAAATGCAACTCACACCTAAAGCTTCATATTAAGCTATTAAAATCGGACATATGTTCCCAAGACTCGATAAAGATAATAACCGAGCCTTAAGCTCAACCAATCAAATGACCATTTGATAAAAATCCATAAAATGCACTAAAACGCAATTGACCAATGTTTATGCAAACACATGCTTCAAAATACATGAATAAATTCCAACACAATTTAGATTGAGACAGATCATTTTCCACACAAGTTTATACCATTGATTCTTCCAAAACGTCTTAAAACGTCTTGAAGAAGTGGATGGAGATGAGAAACTTTTGATTCCTAGCTTCAACACCTTGGTTTGATGATGATTACCCTCTTAAATGATCAAGGATTTGATCTTTTAATGATCCAAACTTGTAATAAATGAAGTATGGATGTATTGGGAGGTTTTTGAGGGAATAAGAAGCTGATGGGAAGAAGTGAGAATGAGCCAAACACCAAAATTCGCGACTTTAACAGGTCTGGAACACCTGGCTACATTGCCAGGCGACAATGACATGTCATTGTCGCATGGTATAGTCACTCAGGATGTATCGTGGAGCTGACGCTTGTCTGCGACTATGCCAGATGCAACTATGACATTGTTATAGTCGTCGGATATTGTAGTCGGGCTCGTACCAAGCCTTGAAACCAGACTTTTTAAACGCTAACACAGCGGATACTCTTAGAGACTTTAAGTAATGCTTTTCCAACATAAATCCCACCATTTACATGTTGCAAAGACGTCTGGGTGACCTTTACTTACCGAAAATTACGGGTGTTACACAACGCTCATTCCGATACTAGAATGGTGATTGTTATTGTAGGCAAACTCCACAATTGGTAGATGAGAGTCCCAACTTACTGCACAATAGATGACGTAACATCTGAGCATATATTCGAGGGCTTGAATGGTCCTTTCGCTTTGGTCATCGATTTGAGGGTGGTAATTCGTGCTCAACTTTACCATCGTACCCAACTCTTTCTGCAAGCCGCTGCAAAAATGGGAGGTGAAACGACTGTATCGATCGGACAAAATCGACAAAGGCACTCCATGTCTCGAGACGTCTTTGTCAATATAAAATTTAGCGAGTTTATCCATCGACAAGGTTTCTCGCATTGCCAAGAAGTGAGCACTTTTCATCAAACAGTCCACCATTACCCTATTCATATCATGACCCGTCAAAGTCTTTGACAACTTGGTCATGAAATCTACAGTGATGTGATCCCATTTCCACTCCAGGATCTCCAAGGATTGGAGGTTTCTGTATGGTCGTTGGTGTTTCAATTTTACTTGTAAATACGTAACACACCTCTCTATGTAGTTCTCCACATCTAACTTCATGAAGTGCCACCAATACGTCAATTTCAAATCTCTATACATCTTGGTGATACCCGGATGGATAGAATATTTGAACTTGTGTGCATCTTCTAGCAACAATTCCCAGTTTCCCCCGATCTTGGGCACTCAAATACATCCCCAATACAATTTCAAACAACGACCATCTTCGGTTAAGAGTAATTGTTGCTTCACTATTACTTATCTCTTGAGGTGTTCTTCAAGGAGTGCTTCTTTTTGAGACACTTTTATCTGCTCGATTAGACTAGACACCAAGTCAATTCTCATAAGTTTCACTCAAATACCGCTACTATACTCGTTCGGCTTAACGCATCCACCACCATATTCACCTTACCCAGGTGGTAGAGCAATTCGGAGTCATAATCTTTAAGAAATTCCAACCATCGACACTACCTCATGTTCAGCTCTTTCTGATCGAACATATACTTCAAGCTTTTGTGATCAGTAAAAAAGGTGCACTTAGTACCGTAAATGTAGTATCACCATTATTTTAAATCGAACACCACCGCCGCCAACTCCAAGTCATGGGTAGGATAATTCTTTTCGTGCTCCTTGAGTTGACTTGATGCATAGGAGATCATTTTGCCTCGTTGCATTAAAATGAAACCCTAACCCATCTTGGATGCATCACTATACAACACAAAGTCTTTGGACCCTTCTGGCAAAGACAGAATCGGAGCTTCACAAAATTTCCTTTGGAATGTCTAAAAGACCTTCTCTTGAGTCTTAGTACAAACGAACTTTACATTCTTCCGAGTCAAAGTCGTCAAAGAAAAAGCGATCTTGGAGAAATCTTGAATAAATCTACTATAGTAGCCTGCCAAACCGAAGAAAATTTGGATTTCAGACGAACTATTGGGTGGCTCCCAATTCATCATCGCTTCAATCTTAGACAGATCCACCTTCATCCTATCACGGTTGACTACGTGACCCAAGGATTGGACTTCTTTTAACCAAAAGTCACATATGGAGAATTTTGCGTACAACTTCTCCCTTCTCAATAATTCTAGGTCGGCATACCCGGTTCATCAAATCCATGAACACTGTCGGCACGTTCGTCAAACCAAATGGTGCACATCACTAAGAACTTGTAATGACCGTGTCGTGTCCTAAGGTTGTTTTCACCATATCATCATCTTTCACCTTCACTTGATGATACCCCGATCGAAGGGCTATTTTTGAGAAACAAGCCGCTCCTTGGAGTTGATCAAACAAGTGGTCGATTCTCAGGAGTGGGTATTTGTTCTTCACGGTTACCTTCTTTACTTCTCGATAGTCGATGCACATCCTCATAATGCCATTCCTAATTTTTTATGAATAAGACCGGAGCTCCCCATGGCAACGAACTCGATCTTATAAAAGACTTCATTAAAAGATCTTCTAGTTGTGACATAATCTCTACCATTTCAGATGGTGCCAATCGGTAAGGCGCTCTAGCATCGGAGTGGCCCCCGGAACTAGATCAATTCGGAACTCCACTTGTCGATCGTGTGAGTATCCTGGCAATTCGTCGGGAAATACGTCAGGAAAGTCACAACGACTTTGACATCTTCTAGTTCTTCTTTTCTAACTTTATATCCAACATGTATGCTAAATAGGAAGAACATCCCTTTACCAAGCACTTGTGTGCTTTTGCCATCGAGATAACTACGACGTCTCCTTTTCTTGTCTCCGTAGACAAGCGCCGTATCACCGCCCTACAACAGGATTTAGATCAACTTCTTGGAGAATATAATTTCATCTTGGTTTTCTGCCAACCAGTCCATTCCGATCACAATATCAACACCGATAGACATCGATAAAATATTTACTGGGAACTTCCTTCCTTCGATCTAGAAAACATAACTCTTATAAACCTTACTAATAAGGACTCAACTACCGTTAGCTATCTCTAATACCAAGGAATTCTCTAAAGCACTAACAGGCAAAAATAGTCTTTGACAAAAAGGAATCGATACGAAAGAACAACTTGCACCGGAATCAAAAAATAACATCCGCAGATCGGAGTTAACAAGAAACCTACCCGACACTATGTCTACCGATGCCTTTGCCTCCTCGGCTGTCATCTGGAATCCTCTCCTTGGAACTCTCCGAGAGCTCTCCTTCTTTCCCAAATTTCCTCCCGTCTTTAGCTTCGGACAATCATCACGAAAAATGGCCCGACTCCTTACATTGGAAACAAACTAGCCCTTTCATCAGGAAATCCCTTAAGTAGTGATCGGACTTCCCATATTTGTAGCTAGGCTTGGGCCTTGACTGACAAGGACCAAAATGCTTACTCTTGCATTTGGGAAACCACCTAGACTCACGCTTAGAGTCATTCCCACAGTTGTTGTTGAATGGTCTCAGTCACCTAAAGGACCCAAAATTTCTTTCCCATATTTTCCTCTCTATGACCACGATTTCTTCCTCCTTCATTTGAGCATACACATCCTCTATACGTTTTGCCTCCTTAATAGCTTTTAAGAGGGTGGAGGATTTGGGAGTTTCGTACCATGGCCATCATATCAGCAGACAAACCTTTGAGATAAGTCTTAATCTTCTTCTTTTCAATTGGGGTCACTGCCCCACTAGGTCAACCTTCTCCATAAAGAGACTGGAGTATTCTTTCACAGTCTTGTTCCTTTTCTTGAGAGCCCGAATCTCCCCCTCAATAAGGTTGATTGCTCGTGCACTACATTATTCATCCGTTACTTTCTTATTAAACGTAATCCATGCTAGTTGTCGAATAATGGCAGCTCCAAGGGTGGATTTGGTGACATGCCACCATCGGAGGGCTGAACTCGTAGCATATAAGAGGCGAATTTCAGACTCTCCTTGCATTCGCTAGAATCGAACGCTTGCTCAATCTCTTGGATCCTGTTCATACAAGCAACCGGATTATCAAACCCCGAAAACTCAGGTGGCTTGTGGTACACCCTCAAATTTGGAAAAAACAACTAATTTAAAATTTTCAATAATACATCAAATGAAGGATAAAATCTCTTTCTACAAATCAATACTTGAAATACCTCAAATGGATTTCTAGATTTAACCTCAACAAATAATAAATCAAGTCTTATATAAAGACTAAATAAAGGTCGGGTGTTACTAAACCTATCAACAATTGTTATCTCCAAATGTGCGGAAGACATCACCCATTAGCTATATCATTCTAGTGCGTCTAACTAGAACTCAACTCTTCACGGTGTCGCTAGTACTATTCCCAACAATGAACTTATATACATGCCGACAAATAAAAAGGGTTTGGCTTAATGCCTTATGAGTTCAAAAGTTTTCAACATTTATATGAAACGGTAAAGTGAAGAATGCTTTTTAAATCATGGTTTTAAAAAAGAAAGTACAAAAATATAAAAGTAACACCTTTCCCAAAACCCACTATTTTCATGATGAAAACCCCAATACAAAACATTCTTTCAAATATGAATTCAAAATCCAACACTCACACAAAATGTGAATAATGATAAATGCTCAAATATTAAATATCGAATAAAACTTTATTGTCCAAACTACCGAAATATGAGTAAGACTCAAACCCCAAAATTATAATTTATGCAGAACACCTCATACTCAAAACGTCACCGAAAAACATGGATAAAACTAAATACCTAAAACAACACCTTTCGGTGATGGGGGAGACCCGATTTCCATGGTTAGTGGCAGAACACAAAAGTGGGCCACATTCCAAGTTATTGAACTCATCATACTAGGACCCATGGCCACGAGCTCGTCGACTCGTACTAAGATGTAGATGAGGGCAACCAAGGATCCTAATCATACTCATTTACTAGGATTACATTTAGGTCCCATGGCTAGTATCTGGCTCCACATAACCGTACCAAGTTGCCTCCGAGAACCCAATGTCTTAGCTAGTTATAAATGAGAAATAACTATCCCATAAAAACTGATTCATAAATTACATCACATGGTTAATGGTAGATGTTTGACTCCAAGAGCTCGCACTATAAGGCCCTTGACGACCCCATGACTAATCCTGGTCCCAACATGGAAACAACCGTCCCATTAAAATAATAAAGACCGACCCCTATGCCTATGGATCCATTGCATTACAGTCTACGACATTACATGACTCCAAATGAATGACCAAAGCACTCAAAAATGTAATTTCCAAATGATATGTATTAAACTCAACAAAATACTCAAACTCCACAATCGGGCTATTAAGACTAGACAAATGTCCCAAAGAGTCATCTTAGTCAAAACCAAGCCAAAAGCTCAACAATTTACTAAATTGTACAATAAAATTCAGTGTCAATAATAAACACGTTTAACCAATGGTTATGCAAACACAACGACCAAAAGTATGATTAATCCAAAACTCATCATTGGTTGAGACAAACCATTTTCCATATGAATTTAACCCTTATATTTTCGAAAAATGACTCATAACCCAATATTATGCATTTTCCAACGGTTAATAAGATCAAATACACTAAAAGGACATTTATGACAAATGACTTCCATTTATACATTAATTCATCAGAAGAACATATTGAGATGATTTCCTTATTAAAATGTGCCAAAAACCCAAAAATCAAATGTATCCAAAATGTAAATTTCATTAAACAAACAAAACATTTGATAAACATCAAGTAGAACAAATACTTCAAAATGGACACTTTTGGCATGTACAAAGTTTTCACAAATCAACTTGAACTCACCTTGCTAGATTTAGGCTAAATCTAGGTTTTACCCCCAAAACTTGAATCTCCTTTGAAGAAGACTTGAAATCTCCAAAGAATCTCCCTAAATCTTAGATCCAACACATACACAAGGTTTCCTTCACCATACAGGTCATCAAACTCACACCAAAGTTGAAGGATGAATGGGAAAAGGATGAAAACGTCAAACCCTAGTTTAAAATAAGAGAGATGAGGAGCTTACTACCACAAAATATTCTTGGATATTCCAATAGACTTCCATTATCTTGTTATAATCTTGAAGAGCTCTTAAAAACGAGATCATAGCAAAAAGAATCACCCAAATCGGAGTTGAGATGAATAAGTTATGAGGAAATGAAGAGAACCCAAGAAAATCGCGTATTTGTAGTTCCAGCCGTACACACTAGTTCCACGTTAGTTCAACTAGCATGAAAATCACCCGAGAGACTTTTGGGTTTGCATCAAGGAAGCCCCTAACGTGAGTTTGATGCTAGTTTAGGGCTAAGAAACTCACCTGAAAGTCGTCTGGTCACTGTTTTGGCCATAACTTTTTCGTTTTAGCTCCGATTTTGGTCCAGAAAAAACCATTGGACTCGTTTTTGAATTCTTTATCCAACAATACCATAAAATCTAGACTTTAAGCCTAAAATCCGATTTATTCTATTTCTCTTGAAAGATCGATTTATGTATTAACTTGAAAATATACTTACCCAATAATTCGAGTGTTACAATCTGTAGATCCCAGTACAGTGCAATCACGAACAATAATATCAATGAAGAACAGTTAATGAATCACAACCTCTAGTCATATGATTAATATTCAAGAAATGATTAGGTTTACAGAGAGAATATCTGATAAGCAAAGTAAACCTATTGACTAGAGAATTATGAATGAGATCTAAACTTCTAAACTAATCTCTAAACTGAATAAAGAAAACTAAACAAGCCTTTATATATGAGGCGTACAATCATAATGGGCCTAAAGGCTTTGGGCCCAACTATCAAATAAACTTTCAACTAATTACAATTTAAACCTTTATAAATGCTTTATACCACTTTCAACACACAGGACTTTCAGTCCTAACAATCTCCCCCTAAAGTTGAATAAAGCAATTATCTTCTTGAAAACTTCAGGTATTGATCTTCTTTCCCTCTTAAATCTTTGAAAAATTTTGGTGTTGCATGTCTTCATCTCTTTCCAAGCTCCCCCTTGAATAAAGCTCTTGGTCTTCATAATTTCAACTTTGTAATTAGATTCAATGTACAGTAGCCTCGATTGAACGCACTATCAAGCAGCTTTCAACTGTAGAAACTCAACACATCGGATCAGCACACAAGAAAGATAATGTGCGAGTTACGTGACATTCCACAGTGCATCTTCAGTTTAAAACAAAGAATCTGTCTCTGAACCACGAGTTGAATTGAATTTCATCTTAAGAACTTGTTTCAATCAGCTCGTAGAAGGAACAAACTTGTAGCAGACAGCAAACACCACATGATACGGGATAGAAGAAATGCAATAAAACCTTTTCTGCTTAGCTGCAATCTTTTAATCCAAAGGCTTTTCTCCCTCAGATTTAAGATTTGACTTTGAAATTTGAACTTTGTAAATCTCTCCCCCTTTTTGATGATTGTGAACATCATGATCATCAAAACTCTTCAATTTCAACACATTCTTTGATCTCCTCCTTTTCTCCCCTTTAGGATAATATGACATTCTCCGCCCTTTGATCTAAGTATCCGTCAATTCATGAAATGTATATATCCGAATCTTTTCAAATTCAGATATAATAGGAATTATAAACCTGAATCAACAAATGATACAGTTAGTATGCTTGTAAGTAGCACGGAGCCACTTTGTACAACGAATGTACTTTGGAAAGGAGCTTTTGTGAAATTCACTCCCCCAGGGCTTCCATTCAATCATCGAAAAACCACAAAGGAATTTTCTATGAATGTTATGACAAAAAAAACTTATTCCTTGTGTGATCGTGCAAGTGTAGAATGATTGAAGCTACTTAGCTTTCTCAGGCTAAAAAATTGTGTAAACTATTGAGACAGCAACAGATATTACACGGACTCAATGTGCATGAAAAAGGTGCGGGCAACTTTCCTTCTTTTTCAATATCTAAATCTTCCGAATGAAGACTAGATAGCATATGTGTTGCATCCCCAATGAAAATGAAACATTTCTTTTTCGGGAAAGAAATGAGTGGCTGGTGGGGTTATAGCAAGAGTTGGCATGGGCTCACTGCCTGTTTCAATGATGGTCACCAAAGAATGTGAACCAATCAGTAGATGTGGCTGCCCAGCTCAGAAAGTGTTTGGTTCAGAGTTTTCATATTCTTTTAACTCTGTTCTCACACCCTCTTTCCTTTTGTCATTAAAGCTCACTTCTAACCAAACCCTCATTTACATTTTACCGCTTAGCACAATGAGAAAAACTCAACCGGATGATTTATCTCCCCCACTCTTTGATTTAAGACCCCTCACCCCTTCCAGGGTAGGAAACACTAGTTGTTGATCCAAACTCTCTCAGTGATTTGATAACGATCCTTTTCTATACTAACCTCCAATCTCCTTAAAGTTACCACTCATATTACAAAAACTTCTTATGATTCAATCAGAAGTGTCTCAAGCACTCCAATGGTTGTTGACCTTAAAAGAAAAGTCGACACCTAATGTCATAAAATGACCGCACCCCAACTGTACGCCAACAAATATTTTATTCCTAGTTTGCATTGTTGAAATTCAATATCGAAATAAAGTTGACACCTGATATGGGCACCAAAACCCCAAATCTTACATCTCTAACGAACGAACCACCATATCTCCTTTATTCATGAAGACTCACCAAGATGGCACACCACTAACACATACATGATGTCAAACAGACAACCCATCGATTCAAATCCAACCATATGCAAGAAACAACACAATGCTTTAACCCGAAGGTTTACCGAAACAAAAAGATCACCACTTAAATAACTGGGAGAATACATAAATCTAATACCTCAATCATTCATATGCGAACCGACTCATAAGGCTGAAATCCAAAATTCAAAACTGACACAGGCCGGATCATCCGACACTTCAATTCCCAAGGACTCCTCTAGTCCTTAATTACAACTATTTTCACAAAATGGTTTAAATCTATATCGATAATGAGTTCAGGGTTTTTCAAATATAAGACTCGACTAATATGCCAATTTGCAAATTTCAAAACATTTTGCGACCTTAAGACTTTATAAGAATTCTTACGCACGCATAAAATTATCATACCACTAGGTAATCGCGTGAAGTAGCCACAAATGCCATACACATAAAACCAACTTGATGGTTGCATAGTTGTTATTCAAAGTAATTACGTCAACAACGAAAATATGCTCAACAAAACTCTTCACATGGACCGATATTGTCCGAACATACACTTACAGAGGCCATCTATGTAAAATAAATTCATGCACTAAAATAGTGTGCAACATAATATGTTTGTACCAAACTCAAAAGAGAATTTACACACCATCAAACATCCAAAATTATCTCTTTTATCCACAAAATGACATGGAGTAAAAATCACCAACAAAACTCGTATGCATCAGCTTATGCCACAAAACTAGTAAAACGATATGTGCATGCGCTTTGATTAAAACATAAAACATTCATATCGGTCTCAAATTTAAATCCAAATAGAAATATGATTTTATCATTCTAAAACATTGGCTAAAATATCATGAAGAAGCTCCAAATAAACATATGTATGCAATTTATATGCAACGAAGAGATCATACAAAGCTCAAGGGAAAACAATACAACTGAACACCATTAAAACTTTCACATCTCACAAAAAATTTGCATGATGTGAAATTCTAAATAGAACTTTGTGTACAAACACACGCAACAGAGCATCTCATGCATTACAAAGATCCACCCTTGAGCTACAGAACAACAAGAAATAAATTACCAACAAAACTCAAATGCAAACGTGTGCATTAAGGTAACTTCGTGCATTTCAAAATTCGACTTAAATCTCTTATATGCACAAACTTATAAATCAAAATGTGCAACATATCAAGCGCGTGTGTTTTGAGTAGAACATGAAATAACTCATATATGCTTTTGAACTTAAAGTTACCCAAAAGAAATATGTTTTCAACAGTTTGCAATACTGTCGAAACAACATGGAGAAACTTTCATATAAAACGGTCATATGCAACTATATACAACAAAACAATTTGTGTATTCAAAACATGGGCTACATTCTTGCGTGTATTAAAACGTTCTTCAAAATTGGTAACCGGTGCAAAAGTTTTGACAAACATTAAATAGTTCATGCAATTTATTTCAAAAATAAATAGCGTGCATGCATTTGGTCGAGACCCGAAGTCTTAGAACTAGGCTCACCATGTTACTAGTCACACTATCAACATCAGTATACTTGATTATCTTAAGGCGATAGTCCACAAATCTATCAATCAGCTTTACAATTACTCTAAATTAATGATGATTCAACAAGTCAATGATTCACAATTTACCAATATCTCTGACCTTCAATGCTCGACTTAGTGAAATCACCATACTTAACTGTCACCCAAGGTGACAAGGCTACGAACATCAATTCTTCTTACGACTATTCACTGAGAATTTACTCCCTACCCCATCGACCATCATAGAGAAGACAATCCAAACGCACCCATGTAACTGTAAATTCATGATAACATTGGCCAGGTACCATACATGAGATTTCTTGCTACCATCATCCTGATTCTCGATTCCAGTGTCTCTATCAACCTCAAAATATCCTATCTTAAAGTGCTTAATCGTACATTCTCACTTTCATTTACATAGAAAATGCGAGTTTGAGTCTAGGCATCTTAAATCAACACCTAAATCTCTCAAACATATGCTATTATACCAACTTGTAACACCCTCAAATTTGGAAAGAGAAAATCTCTTTCTACAAATCAATACTTGAAATACCTCAAATGGAATTCTACATTTAACCTCAACAAATAATTAATCAATTCTTATATAAAGACTAAATAAAGTTCGAGTGTTACTAAACCCATCAACAATTGCTATCTCCAAATGTGCAGAAGACATCACACATTAGCTATATCCTTCTCGTGTGTCTAACTAGCACTCAACTCTTCACGGTGTTACTAGTATCATTCCCAACAATGACCTGATGTACATGCCGACAAATTAAAAGGGTTAGGCTTAACGCCTAGTGAGTTCAAGAGTTTTCAACATTTATATGAAACGGTAAACTGAAGAATGCTTTTTAAATCATGGTTTCTAAAAAGGAATGTACAAAAATATAAAAGTAACACCTTTCCCAAAACCCACTATTTTCATGATGAATTCAAAACCCAACACTCACACAAAGCATGAATAATGATAAATGCTCAAATATTGAAATTCGGAAAAAACTTTATTGTCCAAACTACCGAAATATGAGTAAAATTCAAGCTCCAAAATTATAACTTATGGAGAACACCTCATACTCAAAACGTCACCGAAAAACATGGAAAAAACTGAATACCAAAAACAATACCTTTCGGTGATGGGGGAGACCCGATTTCCATGGTTCGTGGTGGAACACAAAAGTATGTCACTTTCCAAGTTATTGAGCTCATCGTACCAGGATCCATGGCCATGAGCTCACTGACTCATACTAAGATGTCGATGAGGGCACCCGATGATCCTAATCATACTCATTCAGTAGGATTACATTTACGGCCTATGGCTAGTATCCGGCTCCACATCACCATTCCAAGTTGCCTCCAATGACCCAATGTCTCAACTAGTTACAAATGGGAAATAACGATGTCATAAAAACTGACTCAGAAAATACATCATAGGGTCAATGGTAGATGTTTGACTCCAAGAGCCCGCACCATAAGGCCCTTGACAACCCCATGACTAATCATGCTCCCAACATGGAAACAACTGTCCCATTAAAATAATAAAGACCGACTCATATGCCTATGGATCAATTGCATTAAAATCTATAACATTACATAACTCCATATGAATCACCAAAGCACTCAAAACATTGAATTTCCAAATGATATGTAGTAAATGCAAAAAAAATACTCAAACTCCACAATCGGGTTATTAAAACTAGAC
Source organism: Arctium minus (assembly GCA_954870635.1). Lineage (NCBI taxonomy): Eukaryota > Viridiplantae > Streptophyta > Magnoliopsida > Asterales > Asteraceae > Arctium > Arctium minus. The sequence goes on along the minus strand of OX941080.1, from coordinate 33,411,806 downwards.
AAATGTCCCCAAGACTCATTGACGCAGCGGGGAAAGTGCGGAACGGGTCGAAAAACGTCTAGATCCAAGGATAGCGAGCTTTACAACGAAACGCTCGATAAAACTAAGAGAAAACTCTTAAACTAGAGATGAAACTCTAAAGATAACTTTATTAATCAATAATAAACTCTCTGATTAACAAAGAAGACAATAAACCCTATTTATAGCTGACAACACCGATTTTTGGTGTTATTATGATACCATAATTTGAGTAATTTTAGCTTGTTTTTGAGCAAATCAGCGTAATCTTATGCAATTGTCGAGAATTGTTACAGCATTATGAGAAGAGGACCTTAGTCGTGAAGAAGTGACATTCATGGGTGAATTCTGGGAGTTAATGGTTCCTTAGATCTCTCAAGGAGGACCAAACAGCGAGATGGGCGACTTACCCCGCGGCTTCCAACCCGCGGCCATTTTTTGACATGCGCGACCTATCCCGTGGCTTACAAGCCGCGGGGTAAACCGCGAGACTCGCTGATTCGAATTCTGTAGCTCTTATTCGAATTTTCAGTTAGGGTTAAGGGTTACACTATTTTCTAACCGACGATGGCTGCAGAGAGACGAACTTGGAGAGGAAGAAAGGCGATTTTCGACCCAAAAAGGTGGGGAGATTTTGGTGGAAACGGATATTGAAGCGATTTACAATACTTGTGATTGGAGAGTTGAGATCTCAGGGAGTTTTTGTACTTTTGGGCATTTTTCCTTCTTTAGAACGATGTTTGGAATTGCAATCATTTCTTTGTGTGTTTTGATCTTCAATACCCCCAGCATGAACTATTTCCTTCATGTTGGGGGTAGGGTGAATTTTGGGCGTAATTCTGTTTAAACATGTGATGAGGTTTTGTATTTGTGTTTGATTAATTCAATGAAGCATATGACACAGTTTTAATTGAGTCTGTTAGCCTGATCATCTAATGGATTGTTTCTTGGCCTTTCTAAATCTTTGAGAAAAGTTTGCTAAGGTTAGGTGTAATTGTTATATGCCTATGGATTGAATTAGATAGAAATATACCAATTCAACCATAGATTTTGTTTAATCCTGTTCTGATAACTCAGTTGCTTTGATTGTTGAGATCGAGAGATAAAACATCATTTTTCCAACTGTTAAGGTTGTTATAGCTTGAGAAAGTGTAGTAACTGTTTTTGTGATTAATTTCATTGAACAATTGAGAAAAATATTTAACCCCTCCATTGTTTGAATGAAATGAACCCAAAAGGATTCCAATCCCCAACCGCTTTCCCTAATCTGAATTTGTTCTTTGAATCGTCTCGGTTGCAATTTTAATGTGCTTTTCTAAATCTCTTTGATTATTTAAACTCAAGTCAATTTCCGTTAGTCTAGTTAATAATTAGTATAGTAATTGTGGTAATCAATACCAAGTTCTTTTGGTTCGATACTCATACTTAGTACTATTACTTGATTTCGACCCGTACACTTGCGGTCAGATTAAAGGGGGGTTAAAACCTGCCCATCAATAGCTAAACTAATTCAAAGATAAATATGGAAATAAATCTATCCTAATTCTAAACCAACTATAAAAGTAATTAAATAATTAATAAAAAGGAAACCAAATGATAATCCTAATAATAATTAAAACTAACAATAACTATCCTAAGTTAAAATAATTAAAATAAGGAAGGAAATCAATCGACTCAAAATAATTCAGTGTGCAACGAGACTTGTACCGAGACATAACTCTCGATGAAACTCTCGGTAGGCATTGGATGGACAACGAGACTTATCCCGAGACTTAAGTCTCGGTGAAACTCTCGGTAGTTTCTGTTTGCCTCTTTTTCGATTCCAGTTTCCCAACCTCTTTCGAGCTCGTTTTCTTTTTCTCAAAAGATAGAAGAAACAACTTGATAGCTCTTGAATTCTCCCTGTATCAGTCACCCTCACTTGGAAAGAACTCGCCCTCGAATTCACTTGAAAACCAACTTCATTTGACTCGTAGAACATCTGTATCTTCACAACGCTTGGATTCACAACTTGGTATTCGAAATTCAAAAAAGTTGACCAATCTTCAAATCCCAACGGAGGTTTTCGTGATCGTCTCCATACGAGGGACATTTTATCAAACTCGAAAGGGTAAGAGATTAAAGTAACTTTACCGACAATTGTTTCGGTTTGAATCGGAGCCTCGGGTGGCGGAACAACAGAAACAAAATCTTCTGATTAATCTTCTTGACTTCTTGCAACAAAGATTTTGTTGGATCGGAAATGTTCTTAGTCAATTCATTTTCGATTTCTTCGGTGGCTAGTTCGAGATCTGGTTTGGACACTTTCGTCTTGGTCTAGATTTCTTGTTGTGGCTAAGTCACGAAGGGGATGACTTTCTCTTCTAATTTGTCCGACAATACTTCATCTTTTTCAGATGGATTTTTCGGAATAGGTAGTTGTTTGACCAGGGAAGAAATTGATTGTATAATACGGTTATAGTTGTGGCTTTTCTTGTCGATACTTTCCTCGAAGTTGTTAGTCGGGGTCATGAAGATCTTTCGGTCGCCTCACTAGAATAGTACGATGTTGTCTCGACCCTTTTAAGTGGGATTATTATCAAATTTCCACGGTCGACCCAATAGAATGTGGCAAGCATCCATATCAAGAACATCACATAGTACCTCTTCTCGATATTGTTTGCCTATTGTAATAGGTATGCACCAAGTTTGTGTGACTCTAACTTGAAAACCATTCTTGACCCACCCAAGAGAATAAGGAACTTCACGAGGTTGAGTGGGTATATTAAAGTAATCGACCAATTTCCGGGACACGAGGTTCTCACAACTTCTGTTATCGATAACTAGGTTACATACCTTTTTATGCACCAAACAATGTGATCGAAAAAGATTTTCGTGTTGGATTTCTTCCTTTGATGAAAGGAGTATTCGTTGGAGTACGATATTGATCTTTTCTTGGCGGTCTTCTTCCTCCTCCTCTTCGGATTCGGAACTCGGGAGATCGACCCGGTTACGGTTGCCATTGCATGGCGCCATAACTTGTCCTTCAAACCTGTCTCTTCTCGATGTTGGTTTAAAGTTTGTTGACAGCCCCTGTTAGATTAGCGAGTGTTGTGGATAAGGCCACATTCATCTCCACTAAACCCGCTTTGGTAGTCGGCTGTCGATCTGCAATTGTTAGTGAAAAGACATGTGAATCGTGCTCTGATACCAACTGATGCATCAGGGAAAGTGCGGAACGGATCGACAAACGTCTGGATCCAAGCATAACGAGCTTTACAATGAAACGCTCGAGAAAATTAAGAGAAATTTCTTAAACTAAAGATGAAACTCTAAAGATAACTTTATTGATCAATAATAAACTCTCTGATTAACAAAGAAGACAATACACGATATTTATAGCTAAACTAATTCAAAGATAACTATGGAAATAAATCTATCCTAATTCTAAACCAACTATAATAGTAATTAAATAATTAATAAAAAGGAAACCAAATAATAATCCTAATAATAATTAAAACTAACAATAATTATCCTAAGTTGAAATAATTAAAATAAGGAAGGAAATCAATCGACTCAAAATAATTCAGTGTGCAACGAGACTTGTACCGAGACTTAACTCTAGGTGAAACTCTCGGTAGGCAGTGGATGGGTAGCGAGACTTATCCTGAGACTTAAGTCTCGGTGAAACTCTCAGTAGCTTTTGTTTTCCTCTTTTCCGATTCCAATTTCCGAGCCTCTTTTGAGCTCATTTTTTTTTTCTCAGAGATAGAAGAAACACCTTGATAGCTCTTGAATTCTCCCTGTATCACTCATCTTAGTCAAAACCAAGCCAAAAGCTCAACAATTACTAGACCATACAATAAAGGTCAGTGTCAATAATAAACACGTTTAACCAACGGTTATGCAAACACAACGACCAAAAATTTGATTAACCCAAAACTCATCATTGGTTAAGACAAACCATTTTCCAAATGAATTTAACCCTTATATTTTCCAAAATGACTCATAACACAATACTACGCATTTTTCAACGGTTTATAAGATCAAATACACTAAAAGGACATTTACGACAAATGACTTCCATTTATACATTAATTCATCAGAAGAGCCTATTAAAATGATTTCCTTATTAAAATGTCCCAAAAACCCAAATGTGACATTTTACATTATTTATAAAATCAAATGTATCCAAAATGTAAATTTCATCAAATAAACAAAACATTTGATAATCACCAAGTAAAACACTTGTTAGAGAACATATTTGTTGGATGCAAGATCATTAATACTAAAGGTCAAAGTTCAAGGAAGTAAATGTTCAAAGTCAACTCTCAAGCATCAAAGTCAAAGTCTTTGTGTAATAAGTCAAAGTCAAAGTGTAATTATTTTAGTTTCCTTGTAATTGTGTGTAGATATAAATAGCCTTGTCTTTGTATGTGTAGTAACAATTGAGATCGTAGAAGTAAGCTGATTAGAGAAGAAGTCAATGTTCATATTATTCTAGAGAGAGAGTGAATGTAGTGAAAGAAAGTTGTGAGATTGTAATCTATGTTGAATCAATGACATATGATTTGATTAATTGTTCATCTTGATTGTTTGTTACATTTGGAACTTGAATTTAGGACTATCAATTGGTATCAGAGCAGAAGATTTTCAGAAAATGGATTAAATTTCAAGATTTAATCGATTTTTCAAGAACTCGCACAAGAACACTGTTCAGTGTTGAATTTGTTGCTACAGTGATGTTTTTTATATATGTTTGGTATCATTGTAGTCTATTTCATGTATAGAACAAGTCTTATGTGTATTAATTAGCATAATTCACATCAGATTCGTGTGAATTTTTGGATTTTTGTGAATTTAGTTTGAGTTTTTGAAGTTTACTGTATCAAGATCGAATCTGAACTTTCGATGTTTTAGATTGAAATTAATTTCTTGTAATTGATTCGAATTATGATTTAGAAGATTCGTGTACAATCTCATATCAATTGAAGATGGTTTAATCGAAATCTCTACAAATTTCAAGTTTTTGGAACTGTGTATCTGAAGAACTTGCTAGATCTAAGGAACTCGCTAGTGAAGAACTCGCAAGATAAATAACTCGCAAAGGCCTTCAAAGTTGAAGAACTCGCACGTCAAAAGATTAAGCAAAGAAATGAAGAACTCGCAAGTTGTGTCATGCGCGAAGTAGAAACGCGCAAAGCATTGTATGCGTGTTTCTACTGTTCATTTTCTTTGATGACCGTGAACAGTGACATGCGAGAAGTATTGTTGTGCGCGAAGTGGATTTTGAGAGAAGTGATCATTGTGCGCGTTTACATTTAGCGCGAAGTATCAAGAACTCGCACGTAGTTACCTACGCGAACCAGAACCTCGTACGAGCCTGCTTGCGCGAACCTCAGAACTCGCAATATTCAGTGTGCGCGAATCTAGAACTCGCACGTCTCTATTTGCGCAAAGTGTGGTTCTGTATCCTTTGGTCTGCGCAAAGCATAAAACTCGCAAGTTACTGTTTTTGCGTGAAGTTCAATTTTTCTTTGTTCTGCGAGTTTTGTACTTAGAATATTTTTTTTTTTTAAATTTTTTTCAAAGTTGTAATATGGCCTTTAAATGTGAAATTTTTTTCTGATTGTGATCTATTTTTTCTGAATTTCTAACGATCAAATTCAAGTTCTTTTTGTAATAGAATGACTTCAAGTGAAGCTCCTGCAATCAGTAAGGATGAGAAGCCACCAGTACTTTTCAGAGGAGAGTATAAAAAATGGAAAAACTAGTTTATGGGTTTCATTGATAGACATGACTTAGGGGATTTTATCAGATTATCTCTGAGAGAAGGAAAAATGAAAACTCCAACAGGGATTGGATTTTTTCTAGTAGGAAATGGTTCATTAATAGAAAGAGAGGGTCCATTACATCCTGATAAGTACACAGATGAGCAGAAAAAGAGATATAAAGCTGACACATTAGCCAAAACTTTCATATTACAAGGAATTTCAGATGAGATTTCAAAAGAGATTTCTATCAAATTAGAAAGTAAAAAGGATACAGGAAAACAGCAGTGGGAACACATTGAGAAGATGATGGTAGGACCAAAGATGTCATCAAGAGTTAAGTTTTTGGAAGCTGAGAACTCTGAGCTAAAAGAATAGATCTCCAACATGGAAACTCAAATTGTCAAATTTCAGCAGACAGAATTTTCAGTAAGAATGAAGAGACAGCAAAGAGATTAGAAACTGCTAATACTGAGCTTCGAAAGAAAATATCTGATTTGGAACAAAAGATGGTTAAAGAAAAGGATGATTTTGAGATTGAAAAGAAAGAGTGTGCTAAAAAGTTCTCAGATTTTTCACAAAAATGTGCTGACGAGAAGAAGACAGTTGAGTTAAAATGTATAAAGCTTTCTCAACAGATTTCAGACTTTGAGAAAGTAATCATTTTGGAAAGAGAAAAGTTTGTAAAGGAAAGAAAGACCATAGAACAGAAGAATGTTGGAATCTTCAAAGAGATATCTGATCAGAGAACAAATGCTGAAAAGGGCTTTGAGGAAGAAAGAAGCTTGTTTGAAGCAGATATCCAGAAGCTTACTGCAAAGCTATCTGAACTATCTGAAAGTGCACTGAAAGAGCGAAAAGAGAAGTCTGAATTCAAGAAAGAGATTGACCTGCTTGTCCGAGAAAGAGACAGTTATTCTTCAAAGATAAAGGAGTTTGAAGACATTATTTCAAAGGTGGTGGTGACTGAGCAAACGACTCCAGAGTCACAAATCCACACACCTCGAGATGATTCAGTTGATTTTGAATGTTCGTTCAAGACAGCTGCAAGCTCACATAAGAAAATTGTTTCTACAAAAAGATTAGTCAATTCATTTGATCAGATTCGTACAACTAACATTTTCTATGATTGGAAAATAGATGGTTCAGGTACACAAAGAAGGAGAAGAAGGAGATATAGTGAAGAGAAACTTGTTTGGCAAGTGAAACCAGTAGATCAAGAAAAGAATGATGAGAAGAAGGAAGAAAAGAAAGGATAGAAGAAAAGTAACAAATCATGTGTACATGCATCAACATCCAAGAAGAACAAAGTGCTAAAAGGTAAATCTGATCTTGCTTACTCGAGAGATCAATTGATCAGATTGTCTAAAAAGAGGTATTGTTCTTATTGTCATACATATGATTATGTTCATAAGTCTAGTGATCATTTTTGGTATGGTTCTTACTCTGTTACTCCCATCCGAACTGCAACTAACAAGTATAGACCCAAATACCAGTGGGTACCAAAACCGAAAAATGAATCTGTGTTGCAGGCACCTACAGTCAAGGGGGAGTAAGAGAACCAAGGCTTCTGAATACTACAGTTCAGGACTCGTACCTCAATGATAAGGAGTTTGAATTCTAAACACAACAGTTTAGGACACGCTCTTCAATGAATAAAAGAGATGATAATCCCGAGCTGATATGAGGATGTACTCTGATACTCAGATGAGGACATCAACCTTCAAGGGGGAGTACATATGTTTCTGGAAATATGTATTCGGAAGATATAACGAACTACACTTCAGGAGGACTTGTAGATCTCTATCATGTGCTTTTTCACTGACAAATTACATATGCATATTTTCAAGGGAAGTATGAATTATGACTTCTGATTACTTCTGATCAGAACTCGTACATTCAATGTTTTACTTCTTTATGTCATTTTATTTTTCAATAAATTTTGTGAATAAAATTGCTTTGACATGACTTTGAGACTTTTGCAGATTGAGAGGATGCTTACAAGATCATATCATTATGACTTTAAGCTTGACTTGATGAGATTTAAGACTGAACGGAAAGGTTTATTTTTTTTCTTAATCTCATATATGGTTGAAAGAAGGACAACTTTTAATCATAGAAAACATATTTTTAAATGTTTCCAAACCACTTCCCGATTTTTAAACAGATTTCATGAATTGGAAGTGTGATTTTAAATGTTTTCATTTTATTTGAGTTTGAATGTTTTACAAACCGTGTGTTTCCAAAGATAAATACTTGTGTATTGTCTTTTCTATATACTTTCAAGTATTCACACATACCGGTTTGACTTCTTGTTTAAAATGTTCTTACCATGTCTCAAATTTGAAACATATTTTTCGATGGTAAGACACCCCGCTTGCACTTCAATGAATTTTGAGCGTTAATTCATTTCGAAACGTTCTTTCAAGAATATCTACATTTTGTTTCATATAGACAATATCCATTATTTTTTACCATAAGCCTTAATTGCTATATCATTTGTTTCTGATTATTTTCATACAATTTCAGATTTTTCAAACAAGTCTCTTGCATTCATGACTATTCATTCAATTTACTTGTTTGAAAATTTCTTCAATGTTTAAAATGCTCATATATTCATGATTATATTCTGAGCATATACAAACATCTGACTTGTATTTGAGCTTTAACTGTTCAAGATAAACCATTTTTGAGCAACATATATTTCATAGGAAAATATGGGTTCTTTGTGCTAGGACTTAAATGAAAACTTCTATGGATTCACGATTACCAGTGTCTCCTACCCAAGAAGTTAATCTATAGTGATTGAGTGTGAGGAGTCAAAAAGAAATGAGTGTGGGTTGTATGACGAGGTAAAATGGAAAAGAGAGTTTGGTTAGATGTGAGCTTAATGTTTAAAAGAAAGAGGTGTGAGAACAGAGTAAAAGAATATCAGACGCTGCACCAACTACTTTTGGAGTTGGGCAGCCACATTACTAATGTTTCACAATTCTTCGTGAACATTATTGAAACAGGCATCTAGCCCATGCCAACTCTTGATAATACCCCACCAGCCACTCATTTTCTTCTTAAAAAGAAAATGTTTCATATTTTTCTAGGGACGTAGCACATAATCTATCTAATTTTCATTTGGAAAATCTGGATATTGAAAAAGAAGGAAGTCTGCCCCACCTTCGCACTTCAATCATGCACATTGAGTCTGTGTTTATCTACTGTTGTCTCAGTGGTTTACACAATGTTGAGCCTTTTATAAAAGCAATCATCATATGCTTAATTCTTTCTACACTTGCACGAACACACAAGTAATTTGTTTTCTTGTCATAACATTCATAGAAATTTCCTTTGTGGTGTTTCGATGATTGGATGGAAGCCCTGGGGAGTGAACATAACAAAAACTCCTTTCCAATGTGTATCCGTTACACACAGTAACTTTGTGTTACTGACAGGCATATTAACTGATTCCTTTGTGTGATTCAGGTGTTACACGTTAGTTTGTCTGGATTTGAAAAGATCTAGATGAATATATTTATGGATTGACGATGAATCAGAGGCTCTTGAGTTCAAAATATCAGTGGTCAGAATTGATAATGACATTTATTGTTGAAAGTTTTGATGATCTCAATGCCGCAATCATCAAAAAGAGGGATAAAAGGTCAAGAAATGGTTTGGTTGTGAAAGAAAGTTTGTTGAAAGATTATTCAAAGCATTTAAAGAAAAGTTCAAAGATTGACTGTGAGAGAAGATCAAGAAATATTAAAGATTGTTGAAAGCTCAAGAGTTCAAAGTTTTCAGAATTGTTGAAGTTAAATTTGCTAAAGTAAATTGAGATGAATTCTGAAGATAATTTCTTTCTAAGAGTCTGAAAGAGGTTTATGCCGACCTTGAGAGAGAATGTTGATATTCTTGAAGAACAGCTTTTTGGAAGATTGATGAAAGTTTGAAGATAGAGTTTATCAAAGAAAGGGGAGAATGTCAATTATTCATATGAATAGGGGGAGAATGTTGATTGCTTGAGAATATCTTGTTTACATCAAAGGGAGAAGATTCAAATTGAGGTTAAAAGAGAAGATTGAATTGCAATATCATTTTAGAGATGATCTTGATCCAAAGGGGGAGAATGTTAGAGCACATATTTGTTGGATGCAACATCATTAATACTGAAGGTCAAAGTTCAAGGAAGTAAATGTTCAAAGTCAACTATCAAGCATCAAAGTCAAAGTCTTTGTGTAATAAGTCAAAGTCAAAGTGTAATTGTGTGTAGATATAAATAGCCTTGTCTTTGTATGTGTAGTAACAATTGAGATCGTAGAAGTGAGCTGATTAGAGAAGAAGTCAATGTTCATATTATTCTAGAGAGAGAGTGAATGTAGAGAGAGAAAGTTGTGAGATTGTAATGTGTGTTGAATCAATGACATATGATTTGATTAATTGTTCATCTTGATTGTTTGTTACATTTGAAACTTGAATTTAGGACTATCAACACTTTAATACTTCAAAATGGACACTTTTGACATATACCAAGTTTTCGATTTAGGCTAAATCTAGGTTTTACCCCCAAAACTTGAATCTCCTTTGAAGAAGACTGAGATCCAACATATACACAAGGTTTCCTTCACCATACAAGTCATCAAAAGCACACCAAAGTTGAAGGATGAATGGGAAAATGATGAAAACATCAAACCCTAGCTTAACAATAAGAGAGATGAGAAGCTTACCACCACAAAATATTCTTGGATATTACAATGGACATCCATTCTCTTGTTCTAATCTTGAAGAGCTCTTAAAAACGAGATCATAGCAAAAAGAATCACCCAAATCGGAGTTGAGATGAAGAAGTTATGAGGAAATGAAGAGAACCCAACAAAATCGTGTATTTGTAGTTCCAGTCGTACACGCTAGTTCCACGTTAGTTCAACTAGCGTGAAACTAGCCCAGGAGACTTTTGGGTTGATAGGTCGGGTTTACACCCTTCCCAACAACCGCAAGTGTACGGTGTCGTATCAAGTAATAAGTACGGAAGTACGAGTATCGAACCAAAGGAACTTGGTATTGAGTACCACGAGACTATATTGACTATTAACTAGACTGTTAGGTTTGATTTTATAGTAATCATTGTATTTATAGGGCTTGGTCAAATACTGTGTTTAGTGTCCTATTTTGTGTTGTATTGACCAAGGGTATTTAAGTCCCTTTGGTCTTGGTTTGTTGTAAGGATTCACACGCTCATATCAATACACTCTTACTTTGCGCACCAAGTCTCTCTCTCTCTACTTTCTCTCTCTAAAGATTCATTGATCTTGGACTATCAATTGGTATCAGAGCCATCTGAATCTTGAGAGGATTGAGAGTTTGTATGTTTGTTATCTGAATTTGTGTTTGAAATCGAAAAATTTGATCGATTTTCTTGAAATTTTTCAAGAAAATCTCGTTTTCTTGATTTCTCATAAAATTTGGATGTGTCTGTGATCAAATTGTGTTGATTTTGGATTCATTAGTTTCGTTTTTGATAATCGATCACATTTGTTTCAGTTTGTTTTGCAAGAAAAACTAGTTTTGATTGTCGATTTTGAGTTTTAAAAAATTTCTGGAAAACTCGAGTTCGGTACTGTTTCATACTCGAATTTGAGTTTTTGTTGTTTTTAATCGAAATTGTTAGTTGAATTGTGTAAGAAAGTTGTTTTCGGTATTCAGAGTGTGAATTTCTTACCTTAATTTCAATGTTTTAATCAATCTTGCGCATTATATTTTGATTTTCTGCGGTTTACGCATGTTCTTATAGGTTTGCGCATCATTCATATTAGTTTGTGCAAGTTCATTGTTCTTCTAATCTTTGTATTAGTGTATTTCAGGTTTTGCGTATCAAGTGGCTTCCGAAAAGTTCACTTCTCTTCAGTTTGCGCATACTTTGTGGTCCGAAAAACTTCAGTTTGCGCACCTCTCTGCATACGCAAAGTACACTTTGCGGTTCTCTCTGCATACGCAAAGTACACTTTGCGGATCCTACTGCATACGCAAACCTTCTCTTTGCACAAGTTCCAGACTTGGTTTTTGTATCAAGTGCCATCCGAGATTCAAAGTTTGCGTATCAGGCTACATACGCAAGACTCTACTTTGCGCATCTCTCTTCATACGCAAAGCTTATTTGCGCATCCCATAGCATACGCAAAGCTCAACTTTGCGTATTCTTCTGCTTCCGAAAAGCTCTTCTTTACGCAAGCCTTACACTTAGAAATTTTTATGAATTTTTTTTTGTTATCCATGGATTCTGCAAAATTTGCTTTTCAAGCTAAGTTCTACACGAGTGACCTCATGATGTCATTGGGCACAGAAACTCGTCCTCCGGTCCTAGTTGACAAAAACGAATTCACTCAATGGCAAGATAGGTTTCTGAACTTCATTGAGCGTCAAGCTAATGGAGATAACATGATGAAGTCTCTAACTGAAGGACCTTTCGTAAAGCCTAATAAAGAGACTCCTCCAACATCTGAAGAGACTTCACGAATGAAAGCTGATCGAGAGCTGAAAGCTAATCTGATGCTTGCCTTACCTAACTCTGTCTATAACCGAGTTGATCATTGAAAAGATTATCCAAATCTGTTATGGGCACAATTGGAAAAGATCATGCTTGGTTCATCTGTTGCAACTCAACTCAGACATACTCGGTTTATGAACAACTTTGAGGAGTTCAAGGCCAAAGACAGTGAATCTATAAAGAGTGTTTTTGACAGATTCTGTGCAGTGCTGAATGATCTGCGAAAGATAAATGTGATCAAGACAGAGCTTGAGACGAATCTGAAATTCCTTAATGCTCTTCAGCCTGAATGGAACAAAACTTGTCATAGACTGAGGAACGATGTTCGGATCTCCACTATGCAAATACAAGAATTATATGAGATTCTTATGACTGATGAGTGCTTGGTGCTAGAGAAAAAGGCCAAACTGGATAAGAAGAATAAGAAGTCAGTGGACCCGGTTGCTCTTCTCACGAGCCAACTAGCTGAACAAGCGTTGTCTGATAACGCTTACAACGGGTCAACTGAGGATGATGGTGAGGCACTGCAGAAAGTAATGATCCTTCTCTCTCAGCATTACCAGAAAAAGTTTCAACCTCGATCGGGTTCCAACACTTCTCGCTTCACTTCTTGTTCAACAGTCAAAGTGCCCGAGCCAAAGTCTACTGCCTGTTATAACTGTGGAAAGTCGGGCCACTATTCAAAGGAGTGTCGAGCAAAGAAAGTTAGGGACTCAGCTTACTACCGGAAGAAAATGGAATTGGCTGAAAAGAGAGAGAAGGGAACTGCTTTGCTGGTGGAAGAAGAATTCTGGATGGATCATTCTGACGACGAAGCTTCCAATGTAGAGATCGCTCAGATGTGCTTGGTTGGAGATGACCAGTCTGACGATTCTGAAACAGATGAAGATGAGGTATATTCTGAATTTGATTATAATTTCATTACCTCTCAGATGAATATCATAATTAATGCTTTGTCTGATTTACGTTCTAAGTTTTTATCTGAAAAGAATCTAAATTCTGAAAAGTCAGATTTGATTGACAAACTGAAAATTTCTTTGAAAGATGAAAAATCTATTTTAGAAAATACTAAAGACATCTTTCAAAAGAAATTGGATGATTTGGAAAATTCAAATAAAACTTATCTTGAATCTTTGACGTCTATGACTAATTTAAAAGATGAATTTTCAGATAAAATAAATAAGTTAGAAGAAAAACTTTATCGAAGAAACCAATCTGAACAAACAATTTTTATGAACAAACCGAGGAGTGAAGAATCTTTAAAACAAAGGTGGGGACTTGGTTTTGACAATCCTAATTGTTTAAACAAAGTGATAAACGAAGTGCCTACTTTATATAAATACGACTATCTAACTCTTGCACACTATGCTCCTCAGTTCAAATTTCATTGGACTAGTGAAAAACAAGTGTTAGATCTCGAAAATGAGAAAAGGACAAATAATAAGAAAATAGAAATTCCTTTTGTTTACACAAGCGAGAATGCAAAATATTTTCCTGAAAAATCAAGGAAAGGTAGAAAAGGTTTAATTGATATATCTTCTGTCAAATCTTCAGTTTCTGATGATTTTGTTCCTTCTTATGCCCCTGATTCTGATAAGGAAAATATTTCTCCAATCATTTATGATTCAAAGAAATATACTCCTCCGTTATTTTTAGAGGGCAAAATCATCGATCTTGAAGATAAGATAGAAGATCAAAATATTTTGAAGGAAATTGAATCTGATATTATTATTTCTTTCATGACTTCTAGTCTAGAAGAAAATTTATTTTCTCAAAAATCAGATTCTATTTCTAACCTTTCTTGTGATTATAAGGAAAACAAAAAGGAAGTTTCCAATTTTAAATATTTTTCTCAAAATTATTCAGACTCCGAGGCAAATTCAGATTTATTAGTTGATCAGATTGGTTGCTTAGATAAATTTATTTCTTCTGATTTAAATATTAAGTCTAAAATTCTTGATGATTCTTTTACGCTCAATGATCAATATTATAAACCTAAGCGTAAAAGAAGACGGTCAAAGAAGTCAAAGAAACGAGATACATTCTTTCTGACAGTTCTAATTCTTCTGATTCAATTCTTACAGATAGGACTTTGAGCGATCAGTCAAAGAAGCAAATATGGAGAGCGAAGCGGACATCTGATGAACATATTTTTGATGGGGATAAATGTGTAGACAAACTTTACAACAGTGATTCATTTGCTATATGTAATAAAATTTCAAAATACTCTATAAAGCAAATGATTCGACTTTCAAAACATGTCTCATGTTCTTCCTCAGATTCTAGTTCTGATGATTATGCTTTATCTTCTGATGGTTGTGCTTATTATTCTGATGATATTTCTCCTGGTTCTCGTCTCAAATCTGCTTATAATTTCCCCATAAGAACTGCAACTAACAAACATGGGCCCAAATTTAAGTGGGTACCCAAATCTTTATCTGATTTAAAGTTGCAGGCATCACATGTTAAGGGGGAGTAAGGGAAATTGGCTTCTAAGTACTTCAACTCAGGACCCATACTTCATAGACTATGACTTCTAAACAAATCAGTTTAGAACTCGTTCTTCAATGATTTAAGCTTCTGACTAAATGAGATACTGTGAGTACATCAATTTTATTTCCGCTGCATTTTATCTCTGATTATGATGTGTTCTAGTTTTTCTTATTATTTTTCAAGAATCTGAGTTTGTTCAACTATTTCTTAATTTTGTATAACCCAATTTGTTAATTTGAGACACAAATTATTTTTATAATGTGAAAGATGAAACAACTGAATTTT
The DNA here is from genome assembly GCA_954870635.1 of Arctium minus. Taxonomy (NCBI): domain Eukaryota; kingdom Viridiplantae; phylum Streptophyta; class Magnoliopsida; order Asterales; family Asteraceae; genus Arctium; species Arctium minus. The sequence continues at coordinate 33,396,728 of OX941080.1, read as the reverse complement.
ATTTTGTTCCAACTAAATATCAATTTGCCGAATTCTTTACATTTTGTCTTTAATGAAAAATTTTTAACATCGGCATATTGAGTTTTAAAAATTTAAATCTTTACAAATTTTATTCTATAAAGTAAAGTTTTACATTTTTTCTTTCTTTTGAATAAAATATGTGTATAGGATAAATTTTCAAGTTCTTGTGTTTATATTAAAGTTTTTATATGATCAAATTTCAAGTCTTACAAAAGTCGAAAAGTCAGCAACATGTTTGAAACTTTTATTACTGCTTTAAAGTTGTGTGATTCGAAATATTTATAGTTTACAATGCTTGGAAAATTCTAAAAAGTCAAAATTTTGATTGTAATGAAAATATGGGCTAAGTACTTTTATGTAAAACTGAGTGATTGAGATGAATATTAAATTCTTAAAATTCAGAAATCTCTGAGTTTAAAAGTTTGTACCTGTGACCTTTCTGGTTTGGGAAAGTAAGTTCTTCAGGATGCTTGTCATCTGGTCCCCTAAGGTCAATTGATTTGGGAGTGATCGAACCCAAATCCTTCAATAGAATCAGATTGAAAGTCATGTTCTACTGGTATGAATGGGTTTACGATATGTCGATGTAGCCTTTCTGATCTGGGAGAGTAAGTTCCAAGGGGTGCTTGATACCTAGTCCCCTAAGGCCAACTGGTCTGGGAGCGGCTGACCCAAATCCTGCAATAGGGTCAGATAGAAAGTTACGTTTACGACATGTTCTTTACTTAATAAACTTTTTGATTAAAAGATGCCAAAGTGCACAAGCTTAAAAGATGCCAAAGAGCACACTCATGTTAAGATGCCAATGTGCACACTGCTAAAAAGATGTCAATGAGCACACATCTCATGATACTTGGTGATATGTTTGAGTTGCGATAAACCTATAAATTTGTGAAAATCTTAATTTTTGATGGATTAGTGTGAGTACATGCAAAGTTCTCTATTATATTTTTAGAATTGCATTTTCTTGAAGCTAATCGAAGATTTGCATGTGAGCACACTGAATAGATTGCTGGAAGTTTTTGAAACTGAACATGTTTTAACTTGATATGCAATAAAACTTGTTCTTGTATCCAACAACACATGCTTGATTTCAACTGATTGATAAATCTGTGATATTTTACTGAATAGACTTCAATTTGTTTAGTGTTTAAAGTTTTATATGTTTAGTTGTTTTAAAATGTATATTCAGTATATTTTTCTTTCTACATTAATATTTGATCATTGTGTTCTCATAAATATATTTTAATGGGTTTATGCATTATTCAAGGGGGAGTGAACAAAGAGAATATTTTTCAAAGATTATATCTGGTTTTGAGGGGGAGTATCTGTTTTTCCCTTATGAATGCTAACTTGAATTGTCATATCTAGTGCATTTGTGTAGGGGGAGTCAAAGAACTTCAAAAGGTAAATTTTTTCTGAGTTTAAATCTTGCTTTGCGCATCAAGCATGTCACGCAAACCTTGTTTTGCACATCAAGCATGACACGCAAACCTTGTTTTGCGCATCCAACTTGACACGCAAACCTTGCTTTGTGCATCCTGTGTGGTACGCAAACCCCAGTTTGCGCATCCTTCGTGACGCGCAAACCTTCCTTGTTTTCTCTGTTTCTTTGATTTTGCAGATCTTAAGTCGTCTCGTCTCCAACATTTGCATGACCAAGTTGATCAAGATCATCAAGGTCATGAGGGGAGAAGTCAAGAAGAAGTTAACGAGACAAACAACTTAAATGTTTATCTGCTGATCAAGATTCGCTCAAAGATTCTATTCTCTCAGCTACAAATGATTCTTTTGTTGTTCTTGCTCCGAACACCACAGTTCATTCAAGGTCATTTAAAAGAGGTGTATCGTCTAGAGCTCAAGCAGCAAAGACAACTTAATCTGAAAGATGCTGAGAAGATTTTTTTTAAAAGTCATAATGCTTCTCAAAGTCGCTTTGTTGGTCCTTGCTGATTTAGAAGATGAATTTTTGAAGACCAAAGCGCCAATGATTACTAAGGGGGAGATTGTTAGGTCTGATTTTATAGTAATCATTGTACTTATAGGGCTTGGTCAAATACTGTGTTTAGTGTCCTATTCTGTGTTGTATTGACCAAGGGTATTTAAGTCCCTTTGGTCTTGGTTTGTTGTAAGGATTCACACGCTCATATCAATACACTCTTACTTTGTGCACCAAGTCTCTCTCTCTCTACTTTCTCTCTCTAAAGATTCATTGATCTTGGACTATCGTAGACGAAATGAGAATTGGATTGTTTTGAAGATTTGCAAAAGGATTAAACTGGAACGACTAAAAGGAAGCTTTTAGGAACAAAGACAGTCAACTGCTGATAAGAAAGTAGGGGGCTGGATTCATATAAGGATCGTTGGTTAAAACAAGTGATGGTTTGAATTAGATGATTACAGATTCAATGATTAATTTTAAAATGATTGCTATACTTTCTCAAGCTATAACAATACTAGCATTTAACAAAGAAATCTCTTCTTCCGAACTCAACTTCAAGTTAAAATACTCAGGAAATTGAAATCAATAGATCTATGGTGAAATCGGTATATCTCTATCCAATTTATACCATAGGCACATGACAAACACATCTAATCATCCTACACTTCTCTCGAAGAGTAGGATAACCAAGAAAAATTCAAATAGCTGATCAGATTAAAATGAATTACATTTAAAAATTCATCATGTGCTTCATTGAGCCACAAGTAGTCAAAAACTACAAACCAAATCACAAGTTTCAAGCAACATCACCAAATAATCATCCAATCCCCAACATGAGAAGTTTAGCTCATGTTGGGGTTAACAAAAATGAAAACTAGAAGTGAAAGCAAAATAGATCTAAACATCGTTCGGAAATGAAATGTTTTGACAAAATGAACACTCCCTGAAATCCTTGAATCTCGAAGTAAAAGTTTGTAACAAGATCGAGAATTCGTTCCCCCAAGTCTCTCCCACCTTTTTGTCTCTTTATCGTCTTGAATCTGCTCCCAAAAATCGCCTCTAGCCGCCGCCGTCTCTCCTCTAATTGCCAGATACCTAGATCTGACTGAAACAGTCGACTAAGGCACCCACAGTGCGTGGCGTGACTTTTGGCGCGGGTTAGGTTACGCCACAAGTCGCCCGAACTTTAAAACTCGAACGGCCCACTAACTCGCGACCCAAACCGCCCCGCGTGCTGTTTTCTTCAAAATTTGAACCTTGCTAAGCACCATTCAACTTCACAATGAGATTTTCTTCCCAAACAACCATTTCTAGCAACTTCTTCTTAAAATCCAAGCTCTCTCTTTAATTCATGTTGTCCTGTACCTTTCTCTCAAAACTCATTAGAATTACCATTATTTTATCTGGAATCAAACAATTTCTGCTCAGTTCAGTGCTTCAATAATGTCAAAATTTGACATTATCAACAACCCCAAACCGAGCGTTGCTTGTCCCCAAGCAAAATAGCGGTATATTACAACCAAACACAAAAGGGAATTTGCATAACAGACATGTCGGTGATGAAATTGATGAAGCTTAACATATCCTCAGACTGGACTGGGCACAAAGAAAGACCTTGAGTTGTATGATTAAAGTGCTATTATTCATTGAGGACTAAACTGCAGACGACTACACCACCTGGATTTCAACCTAAGTTCAACAAGCTTAGGAAGGATTTCGCCTCGAACCTACCTCAGTAGATGCTCTCGGAACATACGAACCTAGGCTTTCACACAGTTGTTCATGCTGAATGAGTTTATGTGAAAGAAATTATCGAACAAAGCTTGAACACATCATGAAAAACGCCAAAGTGTAAGCAAGGTGATCTCTAAGAAACTCAACCAACAAGACTAGGAATTACTGGGTGTTCTGCTTTCCTCCTCTACTCCTTCCAAGAGTCTTATACCTTTAATTGTTGCCCAAGCCGCATTGGTTTAGAGCCATATCTTGATTCTTCCCATTTCAGATTAGATCCATAGCCTCTCTCTCTTTTTTTTTTTTTTAAGAGTAAGCTTAGCGGCAAAAGGAATTAGGGCCTTTGAGAAGTTTACCTAAAAGCTGTCTTTGTTGGCCGAGGCAATGTTATAGCGGGATCACACTACAACTTATGAAAAGGAATCGAAAGAGTGTATAGAAGTTGCTTATTAATCCTCACACAAGCGACGTGCAAAAAGGCTCAAAAATCACTATTGGGTTGGTCTCCACTAATGTCCCTAATTCAAGTAGTCCCCTAGGTTGTCCTCTTGGCTATATTATCCTCGGCTAGTTCATGCCTCAATAAATGAGGTTACACTTTCACATACAACAAATTTTCTACACTTGTGTTCCACTCACACTGGCATATTAAGCATCATCAAGTAAATCACCGACACCAACCCCAAACCAGCCCTCACATTGTCCCCAATGTGATGAAGGAATAAATAGATAAGAATAAAGCCAAACATCCACCAACCAAGTTATGCAAATTACTTAAAGTCATCCAACATTTAAAGAAGTTCATTAAAATAAAATTGTCTTAGAAATGCCAAAAATTACCCCATATGGTTCCTCACGGTGCTTGCCTCCTATTACGCCCGCGCACATTGCGAGCGAGCGGACGGGTAGAGGATCTGGCGTCATCAGTTGGGGCTTGCTCTTCCATCATCCTTCTTATCACTTGGAGCTCGTTGGTTATCGCTTGAAACCCGTATTGGATATTTTCGTTCATCTGAAATGCCCAGTCCGGAGCATGAGACGGAAGTGCAAAATTCTCTGGGTCGTAATCGATGTCATCCGCATCCTGATCGTCCGTGGTGGGTGGCACATTCACCTGTTCTGTTGTGCGTGTGTGCTCTCGCTGCAGGTTTCTTTGAGCGGTCAACTGATATCGGTAAGTGCGCTTATCAATTGGTGTTGGCGCTGCAATTGTCTCCCCAACTGGTACACCTGCATCATGACATAATTTAGTTATCAGGCATGGGAATGGAAGGACTCCATTGCAACACGTTTCCCCCGCATCTGTCATTTCCAGCTGTACAATGTGTCCCACATCCAACGGTAGATTGTGTTGGATGCAATATAAAACACGGCCGACTAGCGGATCAACGTAAGTGTTGTGGGTTGATGGAAACAGATTGGTTTTCACAAAAAGCATCCACAGGGCCAAAGCGGGAGATAGTTCACTTTTTTATATCTCATTGGTTTTTTCTGCCAGAACCCGTCACCAGACACCCGTAGAGATGAAGCAATCAAACTGGGCCTTTCTTCATCGTTAGAAATGCCTGGAATAGGGGAAACCCCATAATAAAGGCCCAGGTTGCCCAGTCTGTCGATGCCAAAACGTTCACAGATATCCTCCATTGAGAGGCGGACTGTGACTCCTCTCACCACCACCGTGTAAAATTCATTGAACACGGGTGGGTTCATCGAAGCATAAAATTCGACAACCAACGCTGGGTCATAAGGTCCTGGATGTCTCGCATAAGGAACCCATCCTCTCTGGTGCGCAATGGCAATGACCTGTGGATCAGGGAGGTCAGGGAAATTGATTTCGCGCTCAGGCCAGACTTTTCGCTTCCGATCCTTAATTTCAAACATTCTTTGACCGTAGTCTGGGTTTCGCCTCAAACTGAGGCTCTGGCGTTGATTCCGTGATAATTGGAAGTATTTGCCCCATCTACAAGACTATTCGGGATCGGTCCTCATCCTGTAGCTGAAAAATGCAAAAGTGAGTATCTAAATATTCGTGCCACCCCAAACAGATTCGAAAGACTCGGTTGTAAGTAAAGTGGGGTGAGTGAATCCAGATTGTCGATTGAACCCCAAACTTATGGTTCGGTGATCTCTCAACTTGTAAGTAAGGATTACTACTATTAAACTCCATCAAACTACAAGAGGGTTCTATGAAAATTGCCCACAATTCTAATCAGCAACTAAACCAAAGAGGGTTCTTATCAGCAGTTAAGCACATAGACAAACCACAATCAGAGGGGATGATTACAAAAACAAAGAATACACCAAAAAGCCCCTACAATCCCTTCAATAAATCATTAAACATCCACATAAACACAATCACTCACTCCTTTTTTTAAAAAAGAGAAAACTCAAGGAAAAAATTACAATCATCATGCCAATACATGTATAATCACAATATGTTTCTCTTTAAGTCACAATCCACATGAAGAACATAATAATCTCAGATCTTGTCTTGCATGGGTTGAAAACCCCAACTTGAAGAACACAAAAGTGAGGTGGAGAAATATGTTACCTTTGAAGCTTTTAAGGGTTCCAAGAACACACTTGAGTGAAAATAGGATGAATTAACCCTTGGATTGTGGGAATCGCCGGAAAAAGTGTATGGACAGTGGTGGAGATCGGAGAAGTAGATGGGGAGAATCGATAACCTTGGAGAGAAAATTAGGAATAAGGAAGATACCTGTCAACTGCGGCTGAAATAAGACCTAGAAAGTTCGGGCGGGTTTTGGCGCGGGTAGACCCGCGCTGTAACTCGCGCCATGTTCTGTTGATTTTCACTTCGACAGTGCACCGGGCGGTTTGTGGTGCGTCTTAGCCCGCCCGGTGACTCGCGCCATGCACTGATATTTTTCCATTCGACAGTACACCAGGCGGCTTGTGGCGCGGGTTAGCCCGCCCGATGACTCGCGTCGTACAAGAATTCCACACCCCACAGAGTCTGGGGCGGTTTGTACCGCGGGTTAACCCGCTTGGTAACCCGCCCCAAGCCATTTTTTGCTAAATCTCTCACTCTTTTTCCCCCCCAACCTTGGTACCACTTCTCAGGGAATTCAAACGAAAAAGACACACAATAAAAAGCAAAACTAACAAGAACAAAAAAACAAACTTAACTGAAAACACAAAACAAACAAACCTCTGGTGGGTTGCCTCCCACCCAACGCCTTATTTAGTGTCATGGCTCGACCTCTTTCTCCGTTTACTCCCTTGGTGTGTCAAGGTATACGCTCAATGGTTCCATCGATTCACCCGCTGCATATGGTTTCACCTATTGCCCGTTCACCTTAAAAGTAGATCCATCTTTTCCTTGTAGTTCTATTACTCCGTACGGAAACACTTCCTTGATAGTGAAGGGGCCCGACCACCTAGACTTCAGTTTACCTGGGAACAAGCGCAATCGTGAATTAAACAATAAAACGTTCATACCCGGTGTGAGAACCTTTTCGCGAATGCGTTGGTCATGAAATCATTTGGTCCTTTCCTTGTAGATGATAGCATTCTCATAAGCATCTTGCCTGATTTCATCCAATTCATTAAGTTAAAGGAATCGGCGCTTTCCGACGGCTTGAAGGTCCATATTTAACTGTTTGATTGCCCAAAAGGCTTTGTGCTCAAGCTCGACCGGTAAGTGGCATGACTTACCAAACACCAAACGATAAGGAGTAGTGCCAAGTGGAGTCTTGAATGTTGTCCGGTAGGCCCATAACGCATCGTCTAGCTTAGACGACCAATCCTTTCGTGAAGTACCGACAGTCTTTTCATGGATTTGTTTAATCTCACGATTTGACACTTCAGCTTGTCCATTGTCCTGCGGATGATACGGAGTGGTAACCCGATGTTTGACAGAATATTTCTTGAGTACAACATCCAAATAGCGGTTACAGAAGTGGCTTCCTCCATCACTGATTAACGGACGTGGTACCCCAAATCTGGAGAAAATATGTCGTCGAAGAAAGTTTATTACCACTTTAGAATCATTTGTGGGGGTTGTTATTGCTTCTACCTACTTCGACACATAGTCCACCGCGACTAGAATGTATTCGTTTCTTAGCGATTGTGGGAAGGGACCCATAAAATCCATGCCCTAAACATCGATCAACTCCACTTCCATGAATATGTTTATGGGTATTTCATCCCTCTTCGTTATATTACCAACTCGCTGACATCTGTCACAATGGAGAATGAAATCTCTGGCATCTTTAAACATAGAGGACCAAAAGAAACCCGCTTGTACCACCTTTGCTACTGTCCTGTCAGTACTAAAATGACCACCACATTCTAACGTATGACAGTGTGTTAGAATGTTGATCTTTTCATCATCGGGCACACATCTCCTTATCACGCCATCTGCACACATCTTGTATAAACATGGCTCATCCCACTAATATTGTTTTGCGTCAAATAGGAATTTCTTCCTTTGATGCGAGTTCAGCTTGTACGGTATAACGGAACTCACCAAATAATTCACAATGTCTGCGTACCATGGTTCAGAATGGCTTAACTTGAACAATTGCTCATCAGGAAACGAATCATCAATGATAGATTCGTCTTTCGCCCCATTATGTTCAAGTCTAGAGATGTGATCGGCTACTGTGTTCTCTGAGCCTTTTTTATCCAAAATTTCCAAGTCAAACTCTTGGAGTAGTAACACCCAACGGATGAGCCTTGGCTTCGCATCTTTCTTCGCCATAAGATATTTCAAAGTTGAGTGATCCGTATAGACTATCACCTTGGCTCCCACCAGATATGACCGGAATTGACAATCATAGACAATCGCAAGTAATTCCTTCTCGGTTGTAGCGTAATTGACTTGAGCCTCATCAAGTGTCTTGCTAGCATAATAGATGACGTGCATCTTCTTATCTTTCTTTTGTCCTAAGACCACTCCTACCGCAATATCACTTGCATCACACGTGAGAATGAATGGAAGACTCCAATCAGGTGCGGTCAGGATTGGCGCTGAGGTTAGCTCCGTCCACAACCTTTCAAAAGCATGTATGCATTCATTAGTAAAATCAAACTTCGCATCTTTAAGAAGTAATGAACACAAGGGTTTATAGATTTTAGAAAAATCCTTTATAAACCGCCGGTAGAATCCAGCGTGACCCAAAAAACTTCTGACTCCCTTCACCGAATTTGGATACGGTAAATTCTCGATCACCGCCACCTTTGCCTTATCAACTTCGATCCCGGCCTTCGATACCTTATGGCCAAGTACAATGCCTTCAGTAACCATGAAATGGCACTTCTCTCAATTCAACACAACACTCGTCTCCTTACACCTTTGTAGAACCGCTTCCAGATTAGCCAAGAAAGTGTCAAAAGATGGTCCAAACACGGAGAAATCGTCCATGAAGATCTCTATAGTTCTTTCAACCATATCTGAAAAGATTGCTATCAGGCATCGTTGGAAAGTAGCTGGAGCGTTACACAACCCAAATGGCATCCTACGGTAAGAAAACGTGCCAAACGGACATGTAAATGTCGTTTTGTCTTGATCTTCGGATGCGATGGGTATCTGATTGTACCCGGAATATCCATCTAGGAAACAATAATATTCGTGTCTCGCTAATCGCTCCAACATCTGATCAATAAATGGAAGAGGAAAATGATCTTTCTTTGTAGCATCATTTAGCTTCCGGTAATCGATACAGACTCTCCATCCAGTGACTGTCCGTGAGGGGATAAGTTCATTGTTATTGTTCCGGACTACTGTAATTCCTCCTTTCTTTGGCACAACCTGAACCGGACTAACCCATGGACTATCCGGGACCGGATAGATGATTCCAGCATCAAGAAGTTTAAGAATTTCCTTCCGCACTACCTCCTTCATATTCGGATTCAACCTTCTTTGGGGTTGAACCACCGATCGGTGTCCCTCTTCTAAGTTGATGCGGTGAGTGCAAAAAGTCGGACTCAAGCCTTTAAGGTCGGCTATCGTCCACCCGATAGCTGTCTGATGCTCTCGAAGGACTCGAAGTAACTTGTCCTTGTTTTCTGCTGTCAACTGGGCTGAAATGATTACCGGTAGTGTCTCCTTATCACCCAAGTATGCATACTCCAAATGTGAAGGTAACTGATTTAGTTCCAGCTGAGGAGGAACTTTTGAGGATGGTTGAGACTTTGGGAGCGGTGTTCCCAAATCCTCAACTGTTTGTTTGTGATGCCCTTTGAAGTTCAGTAATGCGTTCAACTGCATTACACTTTCACTTTCTTCATTTGAATCAGCACCGGTAAGAGCATTTTGCAGTATGTCTTCAGAAACCACCACATGACCTTCTTCTCGGATTATAGCTTCCATGACATCTACTCGATAGCATTCGTTTGATGTCGACTTGTGTTTGGTTGTCCGAAATACATTGAACACAACTTCTTCTTCCCCAACCCGAAGTGTCAGTTTGCCACCTTTCACGTCTATCAAAGCTCCTCCCGTGGCTAAAAATGATCTCCCAAGGATTAGTGGTATCTCCTTGTCTTCATCCATGTCGAGGACCACGAAATCTACTGGAAAGTAGAATTTGTCTACTTTGATGAGCACATCCTCAATCACGCCTACGGGAATTTAATAGATCGATCGGCAAGTTGTAGCGTGATATTCGTTGGTTGCACTTCTCCATGCCCCAGTTTCCTGAAAATTGACAAAGGCATCAAATTAATACTTGCACCAAGATCACATAAAGCTTTACTAAATTCAGAATTTCCAATATGAACAGGGATAGTAAAACTCCCTGGATCCTTGAGCGTTGGGGGAAGCTTGTGCTGTATAATAGCACTGCACTCTTCAGTAAGTGCGATTGTGGCTTGTTCCTCTAATTTCCTCTTGTTCGAGAGGATATCCTTCAAAAACTTCACATAAGATGGCATTTGTGCCAATGCATCTGTAAAAGGAATATTAATATGCAATTTTTTAAACACTTCTAAAAATTTAGCAAAATTTAAATCATCCCTGTGAGCTTTCAAACGGTTAGGATATGGCACTCTTGGTGCTACGGATTTGACTGGTCCTGATCTTTTTCTTGCTCCGGCTCCTTCTTCTCTTCCTTTTTCTCCGGCTTATCCATTTCTATACTTTCATCTACTCTCTCTTCATATTCCTCCTCTTCTACCACCACGTTCGGTTCCTTACTTTTCTCTACTATCGGCTCTCTACTCGAATTAGTTTCCAACTCCTTGTCGCTTCTTAATTTGATTGCGTTACAATTCTCTCTTGGATGCTTCTCTGTTTGACTAGGAAGATGGCCTTTATTTCGAGATTGCAATGCCTCCGTGATTTGCCCCACTTGCCTCTCTAAAATCTGAATCGAAGCAGTATTCTGGTCAATTGTTGCTTTAACCGTACTCACTGTGGATGTGATTCCTTCAACCGTTGAATCCATCTTTGTCATGAATTTCATCATCATTTCTTCTAGCCCTGTCTTCTTCTCCGAGGTTTGTCCCTCGTCTTGTCTCCTTTGGTTGTGCCCTGGATGACGATACACATTATTAGTATTAGATGAAGAAGGAAAATTAGAGCCATTACCATAACCTTGTTGATTTCCCGTATTCTCTTTCGAGCCGTATGATGGTTGGCTCCAGGAGAAATTGGGGTGCTTCCTCCAACCCTCATTGTAAGTGTTGGAGAAAGGATCATTTCTAGGACGGTTACGGTTTTGCAAGAAATTCACTTGCTCGGATGATTTAAACGGTGCAAACTGATCCATCATTCCCTCATGTGATGATTGGCTCGAAAGAGACGTGCCCTTTAATTGGTTGGTGATCGCAACCATTTGAGCCTTAAGTTGCCAAATGTCATCGTTCTCCTGGACTTGGGCTAATCTTTGCACATCAGCCCTTGGCGTAGCATAGCTATGCTCAGCAAGATTCTCTATTAACTCCCATGTTGGGAACTGAAGATGTGAACAAGTCTTTAATGCTTCTAGTTCTAAATTAATACTGCTAGAAGACTTCAAAGTTAATACTGTTGAGTATTACTACTGCTAGTAGAATTAATACTGCTAGTCAAAGTTAGTGCTGCTTGAACAAAGTTAGTACTGCTTAGCTAGTTAGTACTGCTAGTGGTTAGTGCTGCTTAGTAGTTAATGCTGTCAAGACTTAATGCTGCTTATATGGTAATGTGAAGATAATGATGAAGAGATCGTGAGTAAAGATAAACAAGGATATTCTGAAGATATTTTATTTATTTGTAATTATCTTTTTGTTCAGTATATGTATAGATTTGATAGAATAGTTTGAAGATAGAGATTAGATTCTAAGTTTTTGTTTTAGAGAAAATTAACCTCAAGGCATAGTTCCTAATTCTAGAGAAGTAGAATTTGTCTTGAAAGAGCTTGTTCTTCAAGATTGAGGTTGAGTGTGTAATCTTGTGATTTTAATACAAGTTTGCAAAGTGTTTATCATATACTATTTGTTTACTGTTTCATTGAATATCAAAGTGTTATTCCGCAACTTCTTTGATATTGTTTCTGAGATTTTATTCTTGTTGAGAATTCGATCCTGACAAGTGGTATCAGAGCAAGTGTAACTCAGAAATAAAAATCATCATGGCTAAAGGTTCAGAGTCTTCTAGCACAGAGGTTCCCACAGAGGTAATATCAAATCTCTACTCTAAATCCTGTATTGAAACTGTTAAAAGGTACAGGGATCACAATCAGAAAATGAGTGATGACCTTAAAAGATTAGAGAGAGAACTACTAGAAGTGATTTAGAGTTTCCAAGCCAATGAGCTTCAACACTCTTATGACACAAACTACTGGAAGTGGGAGAAAGACCAGTATGAATTTAAGCTTAAACAGAAAGAAGAGGAGAATGAGAAGATAAAGAGGGAGTTTGAGAAAGCCAAGCTGGATATTGAGAAATTTTCCAATGCTTCTAAAGCAATGGACTCTTTGCTCCAAACTCAAATCCATGACAAACTCAGAAGAGGAATAGGCTATAACACCACACCACCACCATACAACAACAATTACATCCCTCCTATATCAGACTTGCTAGAGACCAAGAATAGGAAGGAATTGTCTGATGAAGCCACTAAGGTAGATCCATTAGACAAAGTGGTGGTTGAAACAGACTCTGAAGAAGAGAACTCTAATAATAAGAGTAAGGAGAACACTGTAGGTGGTGAGATTCCCCTAGAAAATCACATTATCACCAATGAGGGATGTGGAAAGACTTGGGTCAAATCTAAGGACATAGAAAAGACAGAGGGAAAGTCTGGTAAGGTCCACTACAAACAGACAACAGTTGTGAATCCTGTCCCTTGCAAACAGTGTACATGCAATAAATCTGAGCCCCAAAAACATGAGAAAAGGAGGGGAAATCAAAGAAACTAGAATAATCAGTGGGCACAAAAACAAGGGGTTGATCTGAGTAAAATCAATAGACCAAAACCTTGTTTTATCTGTGGAAAGCTTAATCATGTTGCCAAATACTATTATTTCAATCCTATCAACCAAAGAGTTAATTTTCAAAGACAAACTCAAAACTCCTTTGGTTATAGGAAGCAAGGAAGGAATCAAATGGCTGAGAACAGAGCACCTAAAAAGTCTCATGTTCAAAACAAGTTTGCTAAAACTAAGAAAAATACTTCAAATAAACAAAGGAGTAACTTAAAGACAAAGAAAGCAAACAACTTTGCTCAAGTTTGGGTTCCAATTACAAAGAAACCTGTTAGTACTGCTATCCCAGATAGTACTGCTAACAAGAATAGTGCTGCTAACTTGATTAGTACTGCTAACCAAGTTAGTACTGCTAACAAGGCTAGTGTTGCTTCTAGTAGTAATGCAGCCAAACCTATAATCTTGACAAAGTATTCCAGCCATGAGATTCCTAAACAACTCATCCAGACTAAACTTACAGATTATATTGATGAGAAAGGACAACCCAAGACCACTTTGGCTTGGGTTCCCTCAAAGACTAACTGATTTATCAAGTGTGCAGGGCAACCAAAAGCTCAAGAGGAAGAGCATTTGGAATGAAGATAGTGGTTGCTCTTGGCACACAACAGGTAACATGGACTGCCTTCAAATTCTTCAAAAGATTTGATGGAGGAGATGTTGCATTTGATTCAGAGGGAAGTAATAATAAATGCTCAGGGCATGAGTTAAAAGATAAGTTGCCTTTGGAAGATTTCATTGAGTATGATACTACTAACCTGTGTGTTTAAGTGTTTCAAGTTGAAGTTAGTAATACTTCAGAGGGAGTAATGATCATGATGGATCAAGAAGAAAAGGAACAGGGGATGAACAAAGTAGTAAAAAGTATGAGTAAAAGGATGGTGTCAAAAAGTGTAAGTGTATTGTTAATACTGCCAGTGCATTGTTAATACTGCCAGTGCATTGTTAATACTGCCAGTGCATTGTTAATACTGCCAGTGCATTGTTAATACTGCCAGTGCATTGTTAATACTGCCAGTGCATTGTTAATACTGCCAGTGTATTGTTATTACTGCCAGTGCATTGTTAATACTGCCAGTGTATTGTTAATACTGCCAGTGTATTGTTAATATTGCCAGTACATTGTTAATACTGCCAGTGTATTGTTAATACTGCCAATGCATTGTTAATACTGCCAGTGTATTGTTAATACTGCCAGTGCATTGTTAATACCGCTAGTGCATTGTTAATACTGCTAAGTAGTTAATACTGCTTTCAGTTAATACTGCTTTCAGATTAATACTGCTAGTAGTTAATACTGCTTTCAGTTAATACTTCTAGTAGTTAATACTGCTTGTCTTTAATACTGCTAGTGGTTAATACTGCTCTCAGTTAATACTGCTAGTGGTTAATACTGCTTTCAGTTAATACTGCTAGTAGTTAATACTGCTTGTCGTTAATACTGCTAGTGGTTAATACTGCTCTCAGTTAATACTGCTAGTGGTTAATACTGCTTTCAGTTAATACTGCTAGTAGTTAATACTGCTTGTCGTTAATACTGCTAGTGGTTAATACTGCTCTCAGTTAATATTGCTCTATGTTAATACTGCTTATGTCCCGAATACTATAAATACCCTTTGCCCGCCTAAATCTTCATAACGACTCTTTGCATACTATTCACTTGCGCTCAAAACCCTTTCTCTCTCAAAGTTTTCAAGCAAGAACCTTCAAGCTCAATGGCATCCATGGCGTTCATAGACGAGCACAATGAAATCGCGATGCTCCAAAAGCCAAAACAAGCTGAAGGTTTTCACCAGATAGTCGACTTTCTGAAGTCAAGCCATATTGCCCATGCTCTCACTCTATCTCCTACCATCTTCATAGAGCATCAGAGGCAATTCTGGGCAAATGCCACCATTGTTACTGAGAATGGTGTGCAAATGATCAAAACAAGGGTGTGTGACAAACCCTTGACAGTTACTGAAGAGGTACTTCGCATCAGTCTACGTCTAGACGATGCCTCTGGTATAACTTCTATCTCTAATGATGAACTGTTTTCTACTCTTACAAGAATGGGGTATGGAGGCCCAATGGGTGTGTTCAAATTCTCAAAAGCCAAATTTTCACCCCAATGGCGTTTCTTTGTCCATATCCTTATGCACTGTATACCCAAAAAGACTACTGGATGGAGTGAGTTCAGTAGCACCATTGCTTATGCTTTGGTATGCTTAGCCACTGCCAGAAAGTATAATTTTTCACAAACGATTTTTAATGATCTTGTCTCAAACCTGGGAAGTAAAAAGAGCTTTTATATGTACCACAGGTTTGTCCAAGAAGTTATTAACCATGAATTGACGGATATACCTCATTTTGATGGGGTATATGTACCCAAAATTCCCAAAGGTAAGGTCTTTTCAAACATGAAAAGATCCCCTCTGGACTCGGAAGGAGTTGACACCCCATTGTTCTCTACAATGATGGTGGTGTCCCAAACTGATGAAGGTATGGCAGCAGGGTCAAGGCCCCCCTTAGACCATCCCACTGCTAGCCAATCCCAACCTTCCCTCTCTCAAATTTTCCCTCAGTCCTTTGCTGCTAAACCCACTCCCATAATATCCAAGTCTTATGTCAAGAGAAAGGTACACAAGGCTCCTTCCCTTGGTGTACCTACTATTAACCAAGAGCCTCAAAGCCCTCTATTGGAGCATTCTCCAGTAGAGAATATCCAAAGGGAATCCACTAGGGTGTCTCCCAACCCCAAGGAGGTGCTCTCTGAGGAGGAGGAAGAGCATATGGGTGAGAAGGCTGCCACTACTTCTGCTAACACAGAGAAGGTCAGTGGTAACATCTCTAAGACCTTCCCCATGGCAACTTTGGGTGAGAAATCAACCAAAGGACCCCGGTGCCAAGAAACCAAGAGGGTAGTTGGTGCTTCTGCTAGGCAGAAGGCCACTACTAAAAGATCCAAGGATCCCTCAAGGATGGGCAACATATCCAAAAAGGGTGAGGACAGAGCTGAAACTGATGAATTGATGGCAAAACATTCCAAGGATCCTTCAAGGGTAGGTAAAACACCTAAAGAAGGTGAGGATAGATATACTTACTGGGAATTGATTGAAGCATTAGCCAACATCAATGTTGATGTGGTTAATCAAGGAAAGGAAATTAAAGAATTGCAGCAAGTGGTCATCTCCCAACAAGAGCAGATTTCCAAACTCAAACAATTGGTAGGAAAACTCATTGCCAAAAAAAGGAGAAAGCAGTTTGTTCTAAGAAGGAGAAATGGGGCAAACAAAAAGAAGGAGGAAAATGCTTCCAAAAAGGGGGAGAATTCAAGCTCAGAACAGATAGATCAACAGATTGAGGGGGAGTTTGTTGAAGAAAGGGCTGAGTTTGTTGAAGAAAGGGCTGAATTTGTTAAAGAAAAGGCAGCAGCAGAAACAACACCAGCAGCAGTAACAACACCAGCAGCAGAAACTGTTACTACTGCTAAGCCAAAACAAGCAGCAGAAACTGTTAGTGCTGCTGAAACTACACAAGCAGCAGTAACAGGATTAACATCTGAAGAGGTTGAAGTAGCAGAGATGCTGGTAAAAGCAAAGAATGACACTCCCAAAGCAAAGGGAGTGGGCATAAATGAAGGGGGAGCAAAGAAATCAGAAAAGAAAGACATGGCTGCAGATGTAAAAAGAAAAGGGAAAGAAAAGATGATAGAAACTGATCAACCAACTAAAAAGCAAAAGATGATTGAATCAGATGAAGCATTAGCCAAGAAACTGCAAGAAGAGTTAGATCAAGCAGAGAAAGAGCAGGTTGAGAAAGACAGAGAGATAGCCAGAGCACTAGCCAATGAACTAAATGAAGCATTTCAGAAAGGGTTGGAAACAGAGAAAGCTAAGCAAAGAGCAATAAGCTTGAGAAAGGCTATGATGGCCAGATCAAGTGCAAAGAAGAGAAGACCTTCACGAACTTACCTTGCAACTCAGGAAAGGAACAAGATGATAACTTTCTTGAGGAGTGCAATTGGTGTGAAGAAAGAAATGTTCATAAAGATGACTTTTGATCAAGTCAAGGGACTATATGAGAAAGAAATGGGAAAGCTGAAGAATAATGAAAAGGACAGAGTGGAGTTTGAAAAGAAAGCTAAGGAGAGGCATGATGTTAATATCAATAAACCCTTCCCTGAAAGTGAAGAGGGAACTCCAACAAAGGAAAAGGCAGAGATTAAGGAAGAAGAGACTCTAGCTCAGAAGATCAAGAAGATAAAAAGAGTTAAGTCTATTGCTTCTAAAGGTCCTAGATCAGAAGAAAGAAAAAAGGAAGAAAAGAAGAAGGAAGCTACTATAGGGCAAGGGCAAAGGATACTGAAGAGAACCAAGATGATGGCCAACAGAAAGAAAGTTGACAAGAAGCCTAGAGTAGAAGAAGAAAAGAAAGTTGAATCTCAGGAAGAAGTACCACAGAGTTCAGATGTAAATATGTACATGGTAGTAATGAATAAAATTCCTGAACCAATTTCAGCAGAACCTGTTGGATTCAAACCTCCTAAAGTTATCCACTGGGACACTATGGATGTAGATGGCAAAGAGTACATTAGATTGAAAAGAAAGGATGAGAAGTATGAAGTCTACAGCACTTGGAACAAAATTGTCAGAGAATGTTCAAGATCTGATTTGGAAGAAATGTTTGAAGTTGGTATGAAAGTACATGCAGATCAGTTGAAAGCTTCAGGGTTACCAATTGTGAAGTTAGTTATGGAATATTTGTGCATGTTGTTCAAACCAGAAGCAGTAAAGCATTTGATAAGAGATGTATTTAAAGCTGTTAGAGGATGGATTCTATATGAAAGGAGTGGAGTCTACGAACTGGCATTGGATACTTTTCACATGGAGTATTACTTGGTGAATAGGGTATACAACCATACAAATCTAAAGCTTCATGCCATGTTAAATAAGAAGTTGGGTTGTGCACCAAATTCAGAAATGGTAAAGTACTTAATTCAGAGAACTATAAATCAGAGTATGGGACTGGATCCTAACATTGGAGTAGATCAATGAAGGTTTTGGAAGCATTTGAAGAACTTGACTTCTCTTTCTAAAAGTCAAGTTAGGGGGAGATTGTTGGGAACTGAAGATGTGAACAAGTCTTTAATGCTTCTAGTTCTAAATTAATACTGCTAGAAGACTTCAAAGTTAATACTGCTGAGTATTACTACTGCTAGTAGAATTAATACTGCTAGTCAAAGTTAGTGCTGCTTGAACAAAGTTAGTACTGCTTAGCTAGTTAGTACTGCTAGTGGTTAGTGCTGCTTAGTAGTTAATGCTGCCAAGACTTAATGCTGCTTATATGGTAATGTGAAGATAATGATGAAGAGATCGTGAGTAAAGATAAACAAGGATATTCTGAAGATATTCATGGAAGATATACTGAAGATATTTTATTTATTTGTAATTATCTTTTTGTTCAGTATATGTATAGATTTGATAGAATAGTTTGAAGATAGAGATTAGATTCTAAGTTTTTGTTTTAGAGAAAATTAGCCTCAAGGCATAGTTCCTAATTCTAGAGAAGTAGAATTCGTCTTGAAAGAGCTTGTTCTTCAAGATTGAGGTTAAGTGTGTAATCTTGTGATTTTAATACAAGTTTGCAAAGTGTTTATCATATACTATTTGTTTACTGTTTCATTGAATATCAAAGTGTTATTCCGCAACTTCTTTGATATTGTTTCTGAGATTTTATTCTTGCTGAGAATTCGATCCTGACATCCCATGCTTCTTCATAAGTTTTATTCATAAGAGCGCCCCCAGCAGCAGTAGCGTTGTCGTTTTTAAACTGGGGGTGTAATCCTCCAAAGAAAGTTTGGATGACTACCCAACCGTGTAAACTATGGTATGGACATCTCTTCAACATGCCTTTGTATCGCTCCCAAGCCTCATATAGGGATTCTTGATCCCATATTGCAAAATGAGTGATCTCAGCTAATAACTGAACGGTACGGCCGGGAGGGAAAAACTTATTCAAGAATGCAGTGACCTTTTCCGCCCACGTATTGATCGAATTTGGTGGCAAGTACTCTTGCCACATAACCGCTCTATCACGGAGAGAGAATGGAAAATATCTCAGCTTAATGGCGTCTTCAGAAACCCCGTTCCATTTGAAAGTATTGCAGATTTTTTCAAAGGAACGGAGATGACCGTGAGGGTCTTCGGTTGGCCCTCCTCCGAATTGGTGAGCTTGGACGAGCTGGATAGTTCCATGCTTGATTTCAAAAGAGTTAGCGGCAACCGCTGGTGCTTGTACTCCTCGTTGACCCACTACTACCGTTGGTGTAGCATAATTCCTCATGGGAATTCGATTCGGTGGTGGTGGTGGTGGTGGTGGGTTGTTATTGTTGTTGTTGATCGGAACCTCGCCATTCTTGTTATTATTGTCCATATTTCTACGATTCCGGTCTCTGGCTTCTCGACGCAGTTGTCGTGCGGTTCTTTCAATTTCAGGATCTAACGGCTCAAGATCTCTGAAGAGTATTCTTCTTGGTATAAACCAAAAAGAATCCTGCAATCAAAACACAAGTCGTAAGTACCTCAAAATTGAATTGACAAAATAGTACTGAAAAATAAAAATGTCTAATCTAATACTCTCTATAGACTATAGTGATATCAACACAAAACAAGTTCCCCGGCAACGGCGCCAAAAACTTGATAGGTCGGGTTTACACCCTTCCCAACAACCGCAAGTGTACAGTGTCGTATCAAGTAATAAGTACGGAAGTACGAGTATCGAACCAAAGGAACTTGGTATTGAGTACCACGAGACTATATTGACTATTAACTAGACGAAATGAGAATTGGATTGTTTTGAAGATTTGCAAAAGGATTAAGCTGGAACGACTAAAAGGAAGCTTTTAGGAACAAAGACAGTCAACTGCTGATAAGAAAGTAGGGGGCTGGATTCATATAAGGATCGTTGGTTAAAACAAGTGATGGTTTGAATTAGATGATTACAGATTCAATGATTAATTTTAAAATGATTGCTATACTTTCTCAAGCTATAACAATACTAGCATTTAACAAAGAAATCTCTTCTTCCGAACTCAACTTCAAGTTAAAATACTCAGGAAATTGAAATCAATAGATCTATGGTGAAATCGGTATATCTCTATCC
Source organism: Arctium minus (assembly GCA_954870635.1). Classification (NCBI taxonomy): domain Eukaryota; kingdom Viridiplantae; phylum Streptophyta; class Magnoliopsida; order Asterales; family Asteraceae; genus Arctium; species Arctium minus. The sequence continues at coordinate 33,376,460 of OX941080.1, read as the reverse complement.
AATTTATACCATAGGCACATGACAAACACATCTAATCATCCTACACTTCTCTCGAAGAGTAGGATAACCAAGAAAAATTCAAATAGCTGATCAGATTAAAATGAATTACATTTAAAAATTCATCATGTGCTTCATTGAGCCACAAGTATTCAAAAACTACAAACCAAATCACAAGTTTCAAGCAACATCACCAAATAATCATCCAATCCCCAACATGAGAAGTTTAGTTCATGTTGGGGTTAACAAAAATGAAAACTGGAAGTGAAAGCAAAATAGATCTAAACATCGTTCGGAAATGAAATGTTTTGACAAAATGAACACTCCTTGAAATCCTTGAATCTTGAAGTAAAAGTTTGTAACAAGATCGAGGATCCGTTCCACCAAGTGTCTCCCACCTTTTTGTCTCTTTATCGTCTTGAATCTGCTCCCAAAAATCGCCTCTAGCCGCCGCCGTCTCTCCTCTAATTGCCAGATACCTAGATCTGACTGAAACAGTCGACTAAGGCACCCACAGTGCGTGGCGCGACTTTTGGCGCGGGTTAGGTTGCGCCACAAGTCGCTCAAACTTTAAAACTCGCACGGCCCACTAACTCGCGACCCAAACCGCCCCGCGTGCTGTTTTCTTCAAAATTTGAACCTTGCTAAGCACCATTCAACTCCACAATGAGATTTTCTTCCCAAACAACCATTTCTAGCAACTTCTTCTTAAAATCCAAGCTCTCTCTTTAATTCATGTTGTCCTATACCTTTCTCTCAAAACTCATTAGAATTACCATTATTTTAACTGGAATCAAACAATTTCTGCTCAGTTCAGTGCTTCAATAATGTCAAAATTTGACATTATCATGGGTTTGCATCAAGGCAGCCCCCAACGCGAGTTTGATGCTAGTTTGGGGCTAAGAAACTCACGTGAAAGTCGCCTAATAACTGTTTTGGCCATAACTTTTTCGTTTTAGCTCCGATTTTGCTCTGGATAGAACCGTTGGACTCGTTTTTGAATTTTTTATCCAACAAGACTATAAAATATAGAATTTAAGCCCAACATCCAATTTCTTCTATTTCTCTTGAAAGATCGATTTCTGTATTAACTTGAAATTATACTTACCCAAAAATCCGAGTGTTACCGCTTGCTACATAGAAAAGTCTTGTTGGAGCAAGTTTTATTGCCTCGTTTGGCGTAGTCAATAGCATGCTTTTCTGTTCTGAACACATTCTCGATACCCTCAGAACCCAGCACGACATTCTCAGTAACAGCCTCATGCCTCCAGTTATTGGCATCTCTATCTTCCAACATTTTCAGGAACGCCTCATGTTGCTTTTCTATGACCGAGTTTACCATTTGCATAACACTGGCCAACATCTCCGTTTGAGGGTTCACCTCTTGAATTATTGGGTTGGAGGATGCCAGTGTGACCCTCAGCACATGCTCTACTCTTCCGCCAACAATGGCGATAGAGGTGGGGGTTTGCATTAACAGCCCTCTCAACTTGATTTGGATTCGACACGCTCGCCTCTTTCCCGTGTCTTTAAGTCGGCGGTCTACTCCGCGTTTTAACCATCTTAGACTATCACACACGAGAATGAGAATGAGATTTTACCAAAACTATTGAAACATACTATTACATTTATCAATCATTGCAATAATAGTAGGGTTAAACATGCTCACGTAATAATATATTCATAATAATATTAGTTAAATGAAATTATGAACACATTATACATAAGAATTCTCGTTACCATCATTACAATTCTCAATTAGTGTATTTCCGTTGACCCTATAATCCTCCTTTCTTAAGAGTTCTACCCACATCTCACAAATTGTAACTTAAAGTTTCAGCTTAAGTCTAGGAAATCTTAAATTTATACCTGGTTCGCTTCAACTGATACCAACTTGTAACACCCCTAAAATAGAAGATAATTTAAAATATAAAAATAAAGATAATTGAAAACTAAATTAAATATGATCACCCAATAAAAGGGGAAATAGTTAAAGAGTTTACAATAAGAAAGTGGATGGTAGCTAATAACCTCCTAATCTAAAAACCAAGACTAAGTCCAGATTACAATGGGTGTTGCTACAATCCCAAAAGAATACTATTTAAAGTAACTCCATGAGTTTCCTCCAAAAGATGTATAGCAAAAATTCCTCTACCGGCAAGATCACACTACTCAAACCCTTGGGAGCCCCACAACTAAGTGATCCTGATATACATGTTATTTGAGAAAAAGTGTTAGGTTTAACGCCTAATGAGTTCAAACAGTTATAGAGTAAAGCTATAAAACATTAAACTGAAAGCTTTGCTTTAATCAAGATATTTCACGTATTTAAAACCACATTTACCCTTAGAAAGGCATAGAACATTATAAGATGATGGGGGAGACCCGATTTACTATCGATGGTGATAGAACACAAAGTAAGTCATGTTACAATGTTATAAAGCTTATATTATGGTAATATTAGTCATCGAGTTCAATCACTCACAGTCTGTTGTTTGAGTCCCCCAATGTACTAAGAATTCTCTCTCGCTAGAAATAGATTGTTACGGGTCACACGGTCATCGAGTTCATCCACCCACGGTCTGTAGTTCGAGTCCCTCGGTGATATAAATACCATATCTAGCCAAGGTGTGGAACAATTGCCCATTTTATCACCAAACTTTGAATCTTATGCCTATGGATCAATTGCATCCAGTTTAAGGTCATTAAGCCTTTAAAAGTGTCTAACCTTAACTGACATATAGACGATTGTATGTAGGTAAAATCCCATTTTCTTTGTGCCAACAAACCATATTAAATGTTCATCTATATATTGGCTTCCAATGTTCATTCAAAATAGGAAACAATCAATTTCCATGAAGTACCAAAAATCTCCATTATTAACCTAGTTGGTCCAAAATCAATAAAATGTTCAATACATGAAATATAAGCTTGGAGAAACTAAAATATAACATTTTGACATGTATATAGTTTAGAAAAAGGTAGGATGCACTTGATGATGCAAAACCCTTAGGAGAGGTTGGAGGTGAGTCTTAAATGTTCCCTAAATCGTATTGAATGAAAAGAGAGGAGAGAAAACTAGAGGGAGGAGAAGTGGTGAAATGTGAATGATGAAAAACCCTAATTTTTCGGCCCAAAGTCATGCAAACCTCACGTGACTTACGCCCGACATAACTCGCAGGAAATTCGCCCGCGTCCATCAGGCCAATCACACACAGTGCCTAAAGCAACTTCCAGATGTGGTTTTGCCCGCATCAAAGTCGCCCGAATGGTTTTGGGTTGAGCATACAGTGTTTAAAGCGAATTTGGTGCAACCAAACCCATCGACAACCTGTTTTAACCACTGCTTAATCTTTCTAAAAACTTCATTTTCTTGCTTCATCACTGAGATTACACAAATACAACACAAGGTTACCTTAAAACTGATTTATAAGGTGTATCCGCGATTATGGTTCGAAATATAAAGGTTCCAAATTCGAGGGTGTTACAGTCGGGGCCTTCCTCTTCAAATCCTTGCTCGTAAATTCCTCTCCTTCTTGGAGAGAGGAGCTCTTCCAACGGTCTCTCCTGAAACAAACATACAAAATCGTCAGTAAAACTCACGGCGACTAAGTTATCTATGATGAATCCACAATAAACATATCAACGACATAAAAAGTAAAGTCTTACCTGTCATCTCTTCATCCTCTTTTCTCTCCTTTTCCACTCTTTCCTCAACCTCTGCACAAGAATAGCCTAGGAAAGTCACGTCGTCCTCCTGTTCCTCGATTGACCGACTCCTAGATGGTTGGACAAAGCTCTAATCCGAAATCTGGAGAAACCTCTTAATTTTCTCCTGGGTATCCGACAGATGTGAAGTCGATCGATGCAAAAAAGATAGCAGGAATGTTAATAAAACATCTAGCGACAAAATTCACACTCGGCATAAAAGGGCACATATACTTACACTAGATGTTCCATCCAGAGATAAGCCACGCGTCTTCGTGTAACAACCTCAAATTTGGAAAGAGCGACTAATTTAAAATTTTCATTGATACACCAAATAAAGGATAAATCCCTTTCTACAAATCAATACTTGAATTATCTCAAACAAAAACTCTATATTTAACGTCAACAATTAATAATCCAAACCTTACACAATAGTCTAGATTAGGGACGTGTGTTACTAAAATCCAACAATTGTCGATATCTCCAAATGTGGAAGACATCTCGAATAACTAGATCCTTCATGTGCGTCTAATTAGCACTCAACTCTTCACACTGTCACTAGTACCTTCCCCTAACAAGGACCTAATGCACATGCCAACAGGTAAAAAGGTTAGGCTTAACGTCTAGTGAGTTCAAGAGTTTTCATCGTAAACATATAAAGCAATAAAATGTAAGAATGTTATTTAAATCGTGATTTCAAAAAAGAAATGCGTTAAATATAAACGCACCATCTTTCCCAAAATCCACCATTTTTCGTGATGAATACCCCGATATAAAATATTCTTTTCAAATATGAATTCAAAAATCAATACTCACTCAAAACATGAATAATGATAAATTATCGATTACTGAAACTCGGATAAAGTTATATTATCCAAAATGCCCAAAATATGAGTAAAGCTCAATACCCAAAAATCGTAAATTATGGAGAACACTCCACACTCGAAGCATCACCGAAAAACATGGATAAAACTCAGTACCCAAAACAACACCTTTTGGTGACGGGGGAGATCCGCTTCCGTCGACTATGGCAGAACACAAAGAAGTCACGATTCAACTTTATCAAGCAGCACCCTAAGATCACGGTTCTGGTAAATCCTCTTAAGTTTCCACCGCAATACCTAAGGTCTTGGAGTGCGACCCATATGAGTTCATTTCTGCAATACCCCGACCCTAGTGCCCACTTACACAAGAGATACACCTACAATCCAATGGTCCTTGGGCCCGACTTCACACGAGTTCATCCCCAAACTAACCCCGATGACTTGGTGTTAACTTTATTTGGCCCAAAGCCGCAAAACAAGGGTCACGGAGTTCGTAATACCCACGGTCTTAGATCCCGACTCATAAGAGTTCGTCTCCAAAATACTGACCACGTTCCTAGAGTCCAACCAACAAGGTTCCTCTCCGCAATACCGGCTACAATATCGGACCAACCCACATGGATTCCTCTCCACAATACTGACACAATCAACCTCAACCACTCTAGGTCTATCGCTCCTATAGGTGCCAAGCCCAACCACTATAGGTCTATTGCTTGTATGAATGCCAAGATATAAAACAGGGATAATGATCCCATTTTCAATCCAACAAACTAATGTTTGTGCTTATGGATCCATTGCATTACAGTCTAAATTGCATGACACCAAATTAAATGACCAATGCACTCAAAACATGTAAGTTCCAAATAAATGTGCAATAAATGCAACTCACGTCAAAAGCTCAATATTGAGTAAATTTAAACCAGACAAATGTCCCCAAGACTCATTTGAGCCAAAACTGAGCCAAAAGCTTACCAAATCAATTGACCCTTCAATAATAGTCAACTTAAACAATAAAAATGTATTTAACTGACGGTTATGCGAACACATGCTCCAAATGCATGATTAACTTAAAAACACAACTTTAGTTTAGGACAAATCATTTTTAAATGGAATCGTACCATTTATATTTTTAAAACGTCTCATAACACAAGAATATGCATTTTTCCAAACCACACGCACTAAAAGTGCATTTTCACCAAATGGTCTCCATTTATAAGATAAATCATTAAAGCACTTACACTTATGATTTATTTATCAAAATGCCCAAAAATCCCAAATGTGGGTGTTTCACAAGATTTATAAAATCAAATACACCAAATAGTCAAAGATCATCAAATAATCCAACATTTGATAATTATCAAGTAAAACACATAAATACTTCAACTGGACATTTTTGGCTTGTACATAGTTTTCACAACTCAACTTGAACTCGTCTTGCTAGATTTAGGCTAAATCTAGGTTTTACTCCCAAAACTTGAGTCTTCTTGGATGAAGACTTGAAACCTTCTAATGAGCTCTCTATATATTAGTTCCAAGCTTTCTACAAAGTTTCCTTTACCACAAATATCCCCAAAGTTACACCAAACTCTAAGAAGATAGAGGAAATGAAGAACAATGAAATCCTAACTTAAAATTGATAGAGATGAGAAGCTTACCATTACAAAATACTCTTGAAACCTCGTATATACTTCGAATCCCTTTATATAATCTTAGAAATATCTCAAAATCAAGAATATAGCAAAAAGAACCGTCTTAATCAGAGAAGAGATGAATAAGATATGAAGAAATGAAGAAAACCCAACAAAATCATGTATTTGCCATTCCAGCAGCCCATGCTAGTTTCATGTTAGTTAACCGGCGTGGAACTCACCTTAGAGGCTTTTGGGCTTGAATCAAGCATCCCCAAACCCAGGTTTGATGGTAGTTTGGGGCCAAGAAACTCACGTGAAAGTCGCTCGATCACTGTTTAGCCATAACTTATTCGTTTTAGCTCTGATTTTGCTCCGAAAAGAACCGTTGGACTCGTTTTTGAATTCCTTATCCAACAAGCCTAACAAATCTAGAACTTAGGCCCAAAATCCAGTTTCTTCTTTTTTTTTTTGAAAAATCGATTTCTGTACTAACTTGAAATTATACTTACCCAAAAATCTGGGTGCTACACTTCGTTTCCCAACGACAACAGCTTCCCCAGGACATACCTGATCCACTTCCTGTCGTTGAAAGCACTGTTCTGGACCAGGAGTTTATTGTCTCTACCCCTGGTTAAAGGATCTACCAATTGTTCACCTCCGACTTTATGGAGTATGCCGTCAGAAGCTCGTGAATGGTGAACGGTGACTCCTAGTTCTATGGCAAACGATCAATCACGCTGATGATCCTCTAGACTTCGGGCATCATCTGCCCTAGCGCAAGGTCGAAAATGTTCAAGAACGCCCTCGACATAGGACCAAGTAAACCCTATTTTAAATAGGGTTTCGTATAAAACAAAATACCCTGGAGGACATTCCTCCCGTCTAAGGGGGCCAGTAACATACAACTTGATGTTCTCCGACAAACCTGCTAACAGCCTAAAGGCCTCCAAGTCACCTTCCTCCTCTATCACAATATATGGGTCTAACATCTCCTTAATCTCTGGAAACCCCGAACAAAGCCTCTATCAAACTATAAACCTCCCAATGCTTCCTAGGTTTCTTAGCCTGATTTTTTTGACACATATGCAGAGGGTCGGGAACCTTATATATAAACTCCAAATCCTCCAAAAATAGGTAAAGATTTTCATATTTTTGAAACACGATCTCTCTGGAATGTTTTAAACGTAAAAAAGAAGAAACAAATCGCTATTTATACAGCCTCCAATATGAGATCGCCCTGTCAGATAGGTGACACCTGTCCACGACCCTTTATGTCGGTCCATCAAATGAAGGATGTGTGGCCACAAATAACTGTAATCACACGTGTTACATACCCATGATGCCATAAATCTTTGGCGATTCGGTTTCTTGAGCCCGGACACGTGTCAAAAATCCCTCGGCCGACCAACTTTTTTTTTTTGGAGTGATATTTGAAAAGTTAAAGTAAATATTTTTAATTCCAAATCTCGGGGGCAAACTCTTTAGGCAAAAATCTTGTAACAGTGACCAACGTAGATAATATTTGCGACCAGGATATTTCCGACTTTGATGTTTGCGACCTATGGTCGTGGTTATCCACGACACCCGTTACTCTATACTGATGACGAAATGTGTTACATTTGCTCTTTATTGCAGGATTAAAGACTAGATCAGACCATTTATAACATATGACATAACCGAAGACCAATATTCGAGACATATTAATGAGTTGACGGTTATCACCATTAAACCATTATTAATTACTATTGTTACAAGGAACACCTATATAAAGACTTCAATATATTCGCAAAAGGGCACATCGGAATACATCCATGAATCTCTCTCAAATACGCCCTGAAGCAATCTCAATAACTCTCCACGACAGCTGCTCACGATTATCTTCGACGGCTGTTTGTTTACATTCATTTTATACTTTCCACGACTTGTAATAGTTATTGTTATTACTAAGGCCAACGTACCTGATTGACATCCATAGTGCATGGACGATATTTATCGTTCGTGGTTTTTACCCTCAACAAAGGTTTTCCGCATCACCAATTCTCTTGTCTTCTTCATTTACTTAGTTTGTCGTGTTTATTTCGAAGAAACTGATATTTAATTGTAAAAGTTCCACAAATCAACCTTAAATTATCTTTAGTGTAATTTTGGTATAAACAAACAGTTGTTCAGTGTTTGGTAAGACATGACAGGACATGACAGGACAGAACATATAAAATGATCAATTTACCCGTAATGAGTTATTTATATCTTTTAAATATTTTGATTAATTTTTGTAATTTATTAAATTATAATAAAATAAATATTTTTTATAACAAAATATTTTCGTCAAGACGAGTTAAATGACATCAAAATAAAATGTTTATATAATTTCCATGTTTCATTTTACACCGTTTCTATATATTATTTTTTATCATTAATATTTAATAAGTTATACAAATTAATCGAAATATAGAAACCGTATAAAATAATATTTTGAGAACAGTAAATTGAAAATTTAAAGAGCATACAATACAATAAATAAAATTTTAATAATTAATAAAATGTAAAGAGGAAAGCATAATTGATGTTTATAAGATAATTAAGTTTATTTTTAGGTTATATTGGTAAAGGGGAGGGCTAAATGCACATTTTTTTTTTGCTCAATACACCAAAATGATTGCAAAAATGATTATGTTTTTTTTGTTTTTTCGTCTTTTTGTTGTCTTTTTTTTATTATATATTTTTGTTTATATATTTTTATTATATATTTTTGTTTTGATTTAAAAATAAATAAATATTTATAAATATAAATATTACTAATTTTTTTTAATTATATAATTATAAAAATAAAACATAAATATTGCGATTTAACATATAAATAGAACATAAAATAATCTATATTATATTCGATTATTCTAAAATAACATTATTCGTAGTACAATTAACACGTAAAAGCTTCATGTAGTTCTTTATTCACTCTGAATACGGGGTAGCCAATCCAGCAGCATACCGATAACTGTGATGGAAAAAAAGTGATACAATTTGCGAAAACGGATATCCTTCTGTCATATCTAATTTCACATAATCGTTACCATTAACGTACCTGATTGTAAAAACAACATGTTCATACCACATTGGAGGAGTGGACCTAAGCGGCAAGTACGTCCCACTGTCGGTCATACTTATAACATGTAATATCACATTATATTTCGAAGCAATCAAGACACCTATTTCAGGCATTGTCATCCAGTGTTCAAATGGTGCACCTTGATCTGATCGAAAGAAGTTTAAAGTGTTGTAAGTAATATTCCAATGTTCACCTCCAAAAGCGTTGATGTACTCTGTCTTGTAAGTATCTAACCCTTCCATCAAGTAAAAAAGTGCTAACACGATGGTATAATGAAACAATAATGCTAACACGATGAACCTGATGAATCTATTTTCATATACGGATATGCAACTGAACAGGTAATAAAACAAAAATGGGAAGTTAACAAAAATGGCACAAATTCATCATGTTTCATTATGAAACAATAATGCTAACACGATGAACCAGATGAATCTATTTTCATTATGAAACAATAATGCTAACACAATGAACCTGATGAAATCTGTAATCCAATGAAATATGTAATCCACAAATTCATTCTGTTTCATCACAATATTAGATTGCGTGAGAAATTTTATAATAAAATGAAATTAAAAAAATATTTTCTTACATTTTAAAAGAAAATTAATTTTTTTGATGAAAAGACAAATGCTCCTCGTTTTCATAGTAAAAAAAATAACAAAATTTAGATTGCGTGGGAAATTTTATTTTGGTTTCAAGTAATCTAAATAAAATAAACCTTTCTTGTCATATTTGAGACACAAAATCAAAAGACATATATACCCTTTTCATCTATTATTTTTATTTATTATTAATAAATTAATTAATTTACTACCATATATAACTCAAATGAATCTTAACCATTGATTATAAAGATCAATGGCTGAAATTTGGTTTTCAAAGTTTCCAATGAAACTTGGTTTCCAATTGATACCACTCCTATATATATATGTATGTATGTATGTATAAAGAGTTTAGGTTAATGACAGTTTTAACCATAAACTATCTTTAGTTGTCATTTTTATTTACGTTTCAATTCGGGTAAAAATAATTATATGTTTTTTAAAAAAAAAACTTGAGTCTTACAGAGTAAATTACAGATTTTGTCCCTAAAGTTTGGCGTTTGTTACGGAATTGGTTCCTAAAAGAAAATTACATTTTACAAAGTTATGATAAAATGTAATTGTTACAAAAAGAAAAATACATTTTACAAATTAATAAAATCAAAAGTTACAAATTTATAGAATAAAATAAAATCAAAAGTTACAAATTTATAGAATAAAATAAAATCAAAAGTTACAAATTTTATAAATTTATAAAATCAAAACACACACACACACACACATATATATATATATATAAAGATAAAGATAAAGATAATAATAATAATAATAATAATAATAATAATAATAATTTGATTATTTGTACCTTAAATGATTGGTTCGGAAAACAAGAAGTCACTATTTGCACCTTTTTGGTGCAAATAGCACCCCTTGGTAAAATAGAGGGAGGTTCAAGAGAAAACCTCAAAAAAAAAAATTTGAGGAACACCTTGGTAGCCTTTAATCTAGACGTATGCACTTGTACATACAAGTAATTTAGAACATGCACACGTGCATATGCACAAGTGCATAAAAACCAAAAAACAAATTAATTACTTGTATGCACAAGTGCATACCATCCAGATTAAAGGCTACCAGGGTGTTCCTCAGTTTTTCGTTTTTTTAGGTTTTCCCCTGACCCTGACCCTGACCCTGACCCTGGTAAAATATAAGTCTGTCCATCTTGTTTCATGGGGTGAGGATGGAACAAGTTTGTTCAACTTTGTTTCACTTTGTTCCTGTTTGTTACACATAAGTCCGGCCAAACGTACAACAATAATCCTTATTATGTCTATCCCGTGTATCAAACACACTCTAAATTACATTTTTATTTATACGGTTGTCACTCACTATCAACTATAATCTCTATTTTGAACTAATTTCATTTTTTATCACTGTGATTTCCATTTTAGTTCACTTTTAGTTTGCAGACTAATTTTTGTTTATTAGTTTAGGGACCTTTTAGTGGTTTTATCATTTTTTTTAATTTTAATTTTCAATTAAAACCATCTAAATGACTCCCGAGACACCATTTTCATTGACCATCTTTTGTGACAATTTCACCTCTCCCCTTTTTTTCTTCCCCTCCATTTTACTAATCTTGACAAATACATGAGTTAATTCAAACTACATGACAATATTCACTTGGAATAGTCTCGATGAAGGTGAGGTTCATTTTTAAATATAACTATATATATATTATAATACAATAATATATTTATTTAATTTTTTAATTGAAAATTAAAAGTTAAATGATATGACCAATCACTTGGATACACAATATATCATAATGGCTTGATTAATTGTTGTTAATTCAGAAAAAAAAATGATTCAAAGATACGTACAATGAATAAAATGATACATTAATATTTGGTTAAAAACCGATTTAATTGATTTAGATTTCTCTATATTTGCATGTTAACGAATTTGATTTTTAATAAATCGGTTAATGACAAGATTTGATTTTAATCCAATTAAATAGAGCGTGATGATTTAATACAAAATATAGTAAAGAGATCTTGATGTTCACGTATATAAACATACCTATGTATATAATAATAAAAATATTCAAATAAATAAATTGGTTCAAATTCATAACTCTTTATAAATATATGTTTTAAAATGACATATATACCCTTATAAACTATTATTTTATTTCTTTAATTAGGTTTCTTACGATTCAATGTATGTTCCAAATAGGTTTAATCAACCCAAAGTTTGGGTTGGTCATGTGTCAAGCAACATTATATTTTCGGGATAATTTGTTGAAATTGATTCTAACTTTTTATCAAAAAACGTAACGAAGAAGGTAATTCAAATATCCCTAATCACTATTTGACCAATACATGATACAAGATTCGACAATAGAAGAAACCTTAAGTCAACACGCACGATTGGGTTTGACAATCAGAGCAGAGAAACCGATATATATTTTGGTGCCTTTTAACACAAATTTGTGCAACCGATATTGTTGGCAAGTCAACCTTATTTTTTGATTGACAAAATTATAGATGTGTATTTGGAATGGGCCTAACGGACCAGAACACCCTAGATAAAGATCGGCCAATCTAGGTTGGACCCTTTTTTTAAACCAGTTTTTTTTAAAGTTGAAACGGATAAATACTGTTTTTTTGGGACTAGATAAACCCCTGGCCGGCCTAAGTAAATATCAATCCAAGTTTTTACTTTTGTTTCTTTTTTTTTGAACGGCAAGTTAACACACGCACACGTTCCCGGGGTATCCGGGCTTCCACTTAAGGGTGTCACCCGACTAATCCCCGTCGACCACGACCCAACCCAATTAAGGGTACCACTATGTGGCAGACCCATGATCATGGATGTCACAGGATGCTCACTACGGGGTTCGAACCTGGGTAGTCAGGGATACCATCCACTGACCCCCCAGGATGTTACCTTACCACTGGGCTACAACTTGAAGGACTTTTGGCAAAAAATATCAAAGTTACACACTACACCAAATGTCACTTAGGCAACAAATGAAAATTGTTGCCTAAGAGGGGTTTATATGTTGCCTAAGGCTTAGGCAACATGCCTATGTTGCCTAAGCAATGTTGCCTTATCAATGTTGCATAAGAACTTAGGCAACATAGGCAAACATCATATGTTGCCTAAGCAGACTCCTTAAGCAACACACAACAGGTTATGTTGCCTATGAAAAAAACATATGTTGCACCAAACAAACACTAAGACAACATTAGATTTATGAATGTGTTGCCTAAGGTATCAACTTAGACAACATACTATATTTGCATATGTTGCCTTACACATTTTTTTTTTAAAAAAAATCAAATTTTCTTATTAATTAGAATTTTATCAAATAACAAATAATATTACAAATTACATACGTTCAAAAAAAACTAATATACTACTTCAAATGACCAAATACAAGCTCTTCAAATGTCATCCCATCATAACAAGCTCGTTGGTTTGAATCACAAAAACGACCAAGTACTGGATGCAGTAGGTACTTGTTCAGCCTTGGGCGACTTGCAATCTTTCGCTTGCTTCTTTTGAAGGTGCTCCTTTGTTTCAGCCATTGATTCAATAACAGAGAACTTTTCCCTCCACTCATGTGCATATACACGATGCTTCTCTTTTTGTGCTCAAAATGTTCTGGAGATTTTTCTATGGGTTTTCATCGATCACAGCATACGGTTAATCGAGTTCCTAAACATATAAACAGATTAATAAACATCGTTTTTACCATCTAATATTTCCTACAGAAAATACCCAAAATTAAACTTGCGATTCCTTTAGCTCGTGAACACTTGAATGAAGATGAAGATGAAGCCATGGGAAAATGTGTGGCTGGAGCAATTAAAAACTACACAACACAGTTGCTAGGCCACGTTCCAATACCGTCTGAGCAATTAAAAACTACCACGTTCCAGCAACATTCAATCCCATCATATGCAAACTTAACTCACAGATAGAATACTGAAAACAGTTAAGCTAGCAAAGATCTCATCATATGACAAATTTCAATGAATTTAGACAAGTGGAACTCCTGCAATGATCTCTTCAAAATCCCATCTGACATGTTTACCATCACAAAATACCAAATGAAATAAAATCAAAATCCCATCTGATAACCAAAGGATGTGATGTAAATAGACAAAAAAATATTCAAATGTTGTCAACAAGTATAATTGGAAGTCCAGTTCAAGAAAAAGAAAAAAAAACCCAAATTTTGGTTATTTTCTCCAAATTATACATCAGCACAGATCAATGATCACATGTAATCCAAAACTTATTAATCTGCCATAATGGAAAACCAAAGAAATAAGCAGATGAAAGTGAACAATATATAGAATATACCATAAATGACTTGGTTCTCCTAATGGAAACAGAAACTGATGAAGGACAAAACCTTTGACAAGAGATACCCTCTAATTGTATGATTGGGAAGAACTTTTGCCTTTCATTCGGTTGCAAATGCAATTCGGTTGCTAAACTGCATAATACACAGTGAGTTCAAACTAATTCATAGAAGCAGTAAACAAAGGAAAAGCATAGCAGGGGCAGGGGAAAAGCATAATACACAGTGAGTTCAAACTAGCAGAAACCAAATCGAAACCTTGGTTTGTAACTAGCAGAAACCAAATCGAATGCTAGTTGGCTGGTTGTGGCTCTCGAACCTGTTCTTCAAAGAGGTTCGAACAGAACTCAACCAAATCGAACCTGCAAAACAACAGTTGTTCGAGTATATAAGATACTCAACCAAATCGAACCAAACAGATTGAACCAACCAAATTGAACCAAACAGATTGAACCAACCAAATTGAACATAACTCAACCAAATCGAACCAAACAATCAGAACTAAGATACCTAATTGGAGCTAAATCGATACCTGAGATTGTTGGTAGTCGGCTGGTGGTGGCGACATGGTGGCGATGTCGACCGGTGTTGTGGTTGGGTGGCGATTTCGACCGGTCTTTAACCTAATTTTTAGGGGTGGGGGGAAAGATGTGAAATAGAAAAAAGAGGGGGAAGGAAGGGCGGGACATTTATTTTTGTTTGAGTTTTGTTAAAAGTTTTCTTTAACCTAATTTAAAATAAATAACTTTTAAGATAATAAATATTATTATGTTAAAAAAAAGATTTTAAATGTTTATATTCAATATATACATATACATATATATATAGGGAGGATCAAACGAGAACAATAATTATTTAAAAGAACACGATAACTAACAAAATCATCGGTGATTTTACATTAACGTGCAAAAAAGCCACGTGGACCTGAAGTCGCAGCCAAAGCCCGATAGATCCATTAAGGCCCAATGAAACCTTTAAAACACAATAGAACCCTTTAAAGTCCGATAGATCCATTAAGACCCAATGAAACCTTTAAAGCACAATAGAACCTTTTAAAGCCCGATAGATCCACTAAGGCCCAATGAAACCCTTTAAAACCTAGTAGAACCCTTTAAAGTCTGATAGATCCATTAAGGCCCAATGAAACCCTTTAAAGTCTGATAGATCCGTTAAGGCTCAATCAAACCCTTTAAAATCCAATAGAACCATTAAAGTCCGATAGATCCATTAAAGCCCAATGAAACTCTTTAAAGTCCGATATATCCGTTAAGACCCAATGAAACCCTTTAAATTCCGACAGATCCACTAAGGCCCAATGAAACCCAATAAAACCATTTAAAGTCCGATTGATTCGTTAAAGTCCAATGAAACCCTTTAAATCCCGATATATCCATTAAGACCCAATGAAACCTTTAAAACACAATAGAACTAATACAGACCAACAAAACCTTTCACGAATGATTAAGGCCCAATAACACCAATAGTGACTTAATATGTGTTTGTATGAAGATATGTACTATATATATGCATGTGATGTGTGTTTGGATCAATAAGGCCACTAAGGCTCACTATAGCCTACTAAGAACCATTAAAGCCTAGTAAGAACTAATACAAACCAACAAAACCTTTAATGACTTATTAAGGCCCAATAACACCAATGGTGACTTAATATGTGTTTGTATACAGATATGTACTGCATATATGCATGTGATGTGTACTGGGATCAATAAGGCCACTAAGGCCCACTATAGCCTACTAAGAACCATGCAGATATGTACTACATATATGCATGACATGTGTATTGGGATCAAATGGATCCTTTAAAGCCCAATCGATCCATGTGGATCCGTTAAAAGCCCAACCGATCTGTTAAAGCCAAAATGAATCCAGTAAAACCGAAATGGAACCATTAAAGCCCAAGTGAATCCATTAAAAGCCTAAATTGATCCATTAAAGCTCAATCGATCCGTTAAAGCCCAAGTGGATGCATTAAAATCTAACCGATCCATTAAAGTCCAACTGAATCTATTAAATCCTAATTGGGCTCATTAAAGCCCAAGTGGATCCATTAAAGCCTAAATGGATCCATTAAATCCCAACTGATACATTAAAGCCCAAGTTGATGTTGAATATTTTTGAAGACTTGAAGGTTAGATTTGTACGATTTTATTCGGCGTGGTCTCGTAGACAGATCTGAACTATGATTAAGATAGAAGGACTTGAGAATTGATAGAACAGACGAGCCGCTAAAAGTTTAAAATCATAAAAAAAAGTAAAAACGTACAAGTTTTAGTCGGGTTGACGGGTTGGTCGGGTTACTTTAGGCAACATAGAAACAAGAAAATATGTTGCCTAAGATAACTTTCATTGATTTAAAAAAACATTATACAAGTTTTTACATTTTCAACTACCTATATTTATTTATATTTTTGATCTTAGCCAACATAGAAACAAGAAAATATGTTGCCTAAGATAACTTTCATTGATTTAAAAAAAACATTATACATGTTTTTACATTTTCAACTACCTATATTTATTTATATTTTTGACCTTAGGCAACATATAAACAAGAAAATATGTTGCCTAAGATAACTTTCATTGATTTAAAAAAAACATTATACAAGTTTTTACATTTTCAACTACCTATATTTATTTATATTTTTGACCTTAGGCAACATAGAAACAAGAAAATATGTTGCCTAAGATAACTTTCATTGATTTAAAAAAAACATTATACATGTTTTTACATTTTCAACTACCTATATTTATTTATATTTTTGACCTTAGGCAACATAGAAACAAGAAAATATGTTGCCTAAGATAACTTTCATTGATTTAAAAAAAACATTATACACGTTTTTACATTTTCAACTACCTATATTTATTTATATTTTTAACCTTAGGCAACATAGAAACAAGAAAATATGTTGCCTAAGATAACTTTCATTGATTAAAAAAAACTTTATACAAGTTATTAAATTTTCGATTACCTATATTTAGTTATATTTATGACCTTAGACAACATATAAACAAGACAATATGTTGCCTAAGATAACTTTCATTTATTAAAAAAAAACATTATAAAACTAACGCAACATAAGGGAAAATGTTGCTTAAGATAGTTGAGGCAACATATAATTATTCATATGTTGCATAAGGTTTGACTTAG
Source organism: Arctium minus (assembly GCA_954870635.1). NCBI lineage: Eukaryota > Viridiplantae > Streptophyta > Magnoliopsida > Asterales > Asteraceae > Arctium > Arctium minus. Next base: position 33,359,102 of record OX941080.1, on the reverse strand, counting down.
GCAACATAGAACTACATGTTGCCTAAGAGGAAACTTAGGCAACATATATTAGCCTTTGTTGCCTAAGCTTATCTTAAGCAACATAGCCAATTAGCATATGTTGTCTAAGACAACATTTGGTGTAGTGACAACCGACGCAAGATTCATGCGACCAAATATATCTTTAGACTATATCTTAACGACCAAAGACCATAAGACCAACGACCGTCACTTCTGACCTTAGTCGCAAGTTACTCATGACACTTAACTAACGACTAAAAACATTCAAGCAATTGAGCTCATTAAAAGGTAACCATCGTAAGTTTCTGCACAACATTTATTTACTAACGTTCGACAAGTCGTTTCTTTTGTAATAATTAAATACAGGTCTTCTCTCATCAACGTTTAACGGACATAAATGAAGCTAGAACACAATCAAAGAAGCAATAAAGATGAAGACCGTTATCAATAAATGACGGTAAAAGGCATATTTATGATGAATAAACTTATATAAACAAGGTACGTTCCAAGACATTCGAAGGACACAAGTTAATACAAAAGCAACGAGCTATACTCTCTCGAAGATTCTCTCATATTATCTCGACAGCAACAGTGTTACTCACGATTTCATTACTTTTTATTCATATTGTAATCAAGTGTACTTTTGACCCTTGATACTAAAGGGCAACGTACCTGCTTGACGTCACTAGTGCACTGATGACCTTCGTTGTTGTCCACAGTTTTTACCCTCGACAGAGGTTTTCCGCGTCACCAAATTCTTGTGTCCCTTTTATTATTTACGTATGTTATGTGTTTCTCGAAAAAAAAAAACAGTATTTAGTTATTAACGCTCCACACCAACCTTAAATTATTCTTAAGAATAATTTTTGGCATTAATAGTTTCTTTTTTAAGTTTGTTAATTTGTCCCCCACCTCTAAATGGACAAGACCAAATTTTTTTTGAACCGAACCAGACAAAACTGGACCTTTTTTTGGACTAATTCGCAACAATCCTAAGGCTAACCAAACTGCTAGTTTTGTTGCAGTCTTCATCTTATCATATTAGGACAGATCCAAGCTCTTTCAAACTACATTGATTAGATTAAGTTTTTTCGAATGCTCCATGTGCAACTCTAGACAAAATTGATAGCAAGGGGTTGTTTGTTTTTTTAAAAAAATCTCTTAATGGCTCTTAAGTCTGAATCGTTTAGACCTTTTTACACACAACCTCTTATTAATCATAACTAAAGTAAGACTTCAGACTTTAGACCTCTTAAAAAACAAACGGCACCTAAGACATCTACAATCTTTAAACGAAGTAAAATTAATTACTCCCATTTAACTTTTTACTAAATCTTTTAAATATATCTATTTAGTTACAAGATTGTAAAGGAGATGACTGTTTTTCCTGAAATTATGGTTCCGAAAACTATATCAACCGATGTCTTTTTTTTTTCTTATCATTAATGTGTGTAAGGGGCCGTTTAAGTACCCAATTACTTACCCGGTTATAAGCGCTTACCGGTAAATTCGACACTATCACTTACCTTACCCGTTAAGATTTTAGTCAATGAAAAACGACATCGTACGCAATAAATCATCCGGTAAGCGCTAACCGGGTAAGAGTCATAACCATCACTTACCGGGTAAGACTCTTGGACCTTGCCATAGTTCTTACCGGGTAAGATTCATGGTCCTTGCCATGTCCATCAATAAGGTAATGTGACTTGATAAGCACTTATTGGGTAAGCATTAGTTAAACGGCACTAAGTATCACTAACCGAAAAACTAAATTGATTTATATTGTCTCAAAATTCTCGCCAATTATGTTTTGCCACATTGTTAATCTGTCTATTTTTAAAAGTGATTTAAATGATATATTATTTATTAATGCTTATAAAAAAACAAAGCAATATTTTTACACTTCCTTTAACAAATTTTCAGACAACGATGTTTCCTTAATAATTTAGTTTTTAATTGGGCTATGTTTGGCAAAAAAAAGCTATAAGCTAGCTTTTCAAAACGCTACTTTGAGTAGCGTTTCAATAAGCTAGCTTATAGTCATCCACTAGCTGATAAGCTAGCTTATTTTTGCCAAACATAGCCTTAGTGTATGAACTAATGTTTAAAATATTCTTTTTCCAGCATTGAAATTGGTAAATACTCTCAAGTTCTGTTTGATTTGGAGAATTGTATCGAATTTGGAGAGATTTGGAATTGAATTTTATACAATCTCATGTTTGGTTTGAAAGATTTTTTGGATTTAAAATCCCTACAAGCATAGGATCAGAGTTGGTTGGTATCTAGTGAGATTTCATAAGATTTATTTATAATAATGTTTTAATATATGTTAAAAACACTTACTTTGTAATAATCAACCAATAAAAAAATAATTTAATTATTTTCATAATTTTCTATAATTTGTTTTTATATATTATTTATAACTAATGAAATTCAATTTCATTCCAAACACACTAAATATTTCAAATCCCTCAAATTCTAAATCTTTCAATAAAATTCAAATATATCAAAACCATTTTATCAAATCAAACACCCCCTTAGAATTATATTTATGGGACTAATATTTCATATTTTATTTCAATTCTATAAATTCAAACTAAATATAATAACATATCATTATTATTTTTATTTAACCCATAACATTATATTCATAATAAAGACCTTACGATAACAAGTTGACCGATAACAATGTGAGGTTGGAGCTCTGTAACATAGGTAAATCACTGTCCATCAAGATATACGGCTATTCTGAATCACCGTCCATTATATACGGCTATTCTGAACCACCGTCCATCTCTAAATATACGGCTATTCTAAACCACCGTCCATTCACAAGACTATTTTGATTTTTAGACCATTTCCAACAAATTTTTCTAGTTTTATTTCATATGGAGAATTAAAATTTTAAATTTTAAAAAACAATTACATTTAACTCTAACAATATTTTCATTTTAAAAATTACAATATTAATTATATTATTAAATATTTAATATTGTTAATAAAAAATTATTTATTTTTAAACATTTAATTTAGAAACTCTTATGGTTGAAAATAATAAAAAAATATTTTTTTTAAATAATTATTTCTAAGGATTTCTTTAAATTTAGAGAATTTTATTATTATTATTTTTATTTTTATTTTAACTATTTATTAAAATAAAAGATTAACTTAAAATCTCTCTATCTTCTTTATTTTAACCTGCCACGTTTGCACAGGAGGAGACGGCAAATTCGCCGGCCAGCCGTCGTCACCACCGGCATTAGTGGGCGGGCGTGAGCTAATCCCACCTCCCCTCCAAACGATTCTACTTTGACCATGGTCCACCCGTGACATGTCACGTGACCCATCATCACACGCCCATCCTATATAAACCTCCCCCATCCATCCATTTTTCTTCAGTTCAAAACCCTAAACACAAAACGTGAAATCAAAATGGCCATTGATGCTCGGAGATCTCCCGTGGCTTCGCCGGAGTTCGAGAAGGATTCGAAGGCACTTAAGTTCATCGAGAAGATAACGAGCAGTGCCGACGCCGTTCAGGCGAAGGTTTTGACGGAGATACTCCGCCGGAACGCTAAAACCGAGTATCTCAAACTCTACAATCTCGACGGAGCCACCGATCGTGAAACTTTTAAGTCGAAGATTCCAATGGTCACTTACGAGGATCTTCAACCTCTTATTCAACGCATCGCCAATGGTGATCGTTCTCCCATTCTATCAGCACATCCGATTTCTGAATTTCTCACTAGGTTATTTAATTACTCATCACATCACAAGTTTTAATTTCTTCATCATTTTTTATTGAATTTAACGTACGTTTATGATGATGATAAATTAAGATCTGCGTTGTTCGAACAGTTCCGGTACTTCTGCCGGTGAACGGAAGCTCATGCCGACGATTCGCGAAGATATGGATCGACGTCAACTGCTTTACAGTCTTTTGATGCCTGTAATGAACTTGTAAGTATTCTTTCAAAATAAAATAAAAATAAAAATAAAAATAAAAGTCCTTCTTGCTTTACAGTTTGTACTTTAGGCAATTACAGTTGTACTGAATGAAGGCATACCTAAAATTACGTTGAAACTTACAGGTACATGCCAGGTTTGGACAAGGGAAAAGGGTTATATTTTCTGTTCGTGAAGTCCGAAACGCAGACTCCTGGTGGGCTACTGGCCCGACCCGTTCTCACAAGCTACTACAAAAGTGACCACTTCAAGGCCCGACCCTATGACCCGTATAATGTCTACACCAGCCCGATCGAAGCTATTCTCTGCCCAGACTCCTTTCAGAGCATGTATTCTCAGATGCTTTGCGGTCTCTATGACCGCAAAGTAGTACTCCGTATCGGAGCCATTTTTGCATCAGGTCTCCTCCGAGCCATTCGGTTCCTTCAACTTAATTGGAAGGAACTCTGTCATGATATCCGGACCGGAATTTTTAGTCATAAGATTTTCGATCCGGATATTCGAAACTGCATGACCCGGATACTCAGACCTGACCTGGATCTTGCGAAGATAATTGAATCAGAATGTTCGAAAGAAAATTGGGAAAGAATTATAACCCGAATTTGGCCTAATGTCAAGTATCTAGAAGTGATTGTGACTGGTGCAATGGCTCAATACATTCCGACACTCGATTATTACAGTGGCGGTCTACCAAAGGTGTGCACCATGTACGCTTCTTCCGAATGTTATTTCGGCCTCAACCTCAACCCGTTGTCCGAACCGTCGGAAGTCTCCTACACCATCATGCCAAACATGGCCTACTTCGAGTTCCTTCCCCATGACCCACATTCGGAGTCGACCAGCTATTCCCTGGTCGACCTGGTGAATGTGGAGATCGGGAAGGAATACGAGCTCGTGATCACCACCTACGCGGGTCTCTACAGATACCGCGTGGGTGACATCCTCCATGTCGCCGGGTTCCACAACTCTGCCCCACGGTTCCATTTCGTGAGACGAAAAGACGTCCTGCTGAGCATCGATTCCGACAAAACCAACGAATCAGAACTCCAAACCGCCATCGAAAAAGCATCGAGATTGTTGAGCGAGTTCGACACGAGCGTGGCGGAGTACACGAGCTATGCGGATACCCGAACCATCCGGGGTCATTACGTGATTTATTGGGAGTTGTTGGTGAAGGATTTAAGGAATTATCCAAATGACGAGGTGCTGGAGAAGTGTTGCTTGGCAATGGAGGAGGCCCTGAATTCGGTTTACAACAGGGTCGGGTCGAGTGTAATTCGATCGGGGCGTTGGAGCTCCGAGTGGTGAAAAATGGTACGTTTGAAGAGGTGATGGATTATGCAGTATCAAGAGGGGTGTCGATCAACTAGTATAAAGTGCCAAGGTGCGTAAGCTTCACACCCATCATGGAGTTGCTGGACTCCAGGGTGGTGGCGTCGTATTTCAGTCGTGGTTTGCCGCACTGGACACCGGAACGCCGCCGGTGAGGTGGTGGTTTGACCATCAAAGTCAAATGGAAGAATGAAAGATGTGATTAAGTAATATCTGACTAGGGTGAAGTTTGTGTATAAATAAGCACGTCCATGCTATATATAATTAAAAATGTATAGTTTTAATTATCAATGCCTTGTAATTTTAATTATAAACTACGTCCCGAGTGACAAGAAAAATAAAAAAATTCTATCATACTAAACAACCGTGCGTTGCGCGGTAGCATGAATAACTTGGGTAGTAATATGAAAATTGTCCATATAATATATGTTAATTGTTAAATATGATAATCAACAAACAGGATATAAATTATTTGTAGAAATCATTAGAATTTAATTAGTGAAATTTTAATTTATATATATATATGCATTGTAGAAATAATCGATCATCCTAATTTATGCATTATTTGTATGATTGATGATGACATTGTGTGTTTTTTTTCTTTTTGGAGTTGAAAGAGAATGGTACATCTATTATTAAAAATGTGAGGTAATGATATTTGATTAATAGAAAAATGTAAGTAATAGTTGTTAGATGTAAAAAAAATAAAGAAATGATAAAGTTATAAAATGTGAGAGACTAATATTTGATTAGTAAAAAAATGTAAGTAATAGTTGTTAAAGGTAAAAAGGAAAAAATTGATAATTTTATTAGCTGATATAAAAAATGTGGGATTCATTTAACAAAAGTTTTGATTTATAATAATTGTTAAATTACTACTAATTTTTTGATTGTGTAAAAGATATGGAAAAAATTCAATAAAAATATATGTTGGATAATAATAAAAAAATTAAATATAAATAAAAGTTATAATTTTATTTAATTGTTATTGTTATTTAAATTGTGAGGTAATAATATCTGATTAATAGAAAAATGTAAGTAATAATTGTTAGATGTAAAAAAATGATAAAGAAATAGAAAAGTTGCACATTTAATAAGTCATTATAATTAAAAAATAAATCAAAATTCTTAGAAAAAAGATAAAGGTCATTGATGGCTTCTCATTGATCTGAAGTTTTAGCTTTGCATAAATATGTAACAAAGTTAAGATGAAAAGTAATTCGTTAATTGAGAATTAATAAAACGCAATTGTAACAACCAAGTCTTTTATTTATAATAAGGTAAGTTAGAGGGGGGGGGGGATTCGTTATATTATAAAGAAGAGGGACCAAGATGTAATTATGGGATTAAGGGTTTTAGTGTGGTTGCCCTAACTCTTGGACATTCTTGTGTGTGGCGGCTTAGAACATACTTGAGGCAATTTTGGGGAGAGTTTGGAACCAGAAGCAAATTGGTGGAGTTTGAAGGGATTTCTGCATCGTCTTCTCTAAGGTAAGTTAGCAAACCCTCTTCTCATGTTCTTTAATAATCTAGATGAGTTGTGGAAATAGATGGAGTGTATTCTTAAGAGTATTAGAGAAATCTAAATTTCTTAGTGGTGAGTCTCTGCTCATCTTCGACTTGGGCAGAATGGGGTTTAAAACCCAAGAAAAAAATCCTCGATTAATTGATATTTGGGTGATGGAAGTTTGGGGGGTTTTGGTTTTGGAGTCTTTGGGATTATCGGCTCCGTCCTTAAGCTTTATCACCGGTCGGAATAGCCTTCGGGGATCATGATACTGGTTGTAGCGTTAATGGTGGTCGATAGTGCCGTGGCACCAATCGAAGACTTCACACCGGGCGACCCCGGTCTCCTTTAAGTCGGGCAACCCCGGGATATTCCATACCGGGCGACCCCGGATACTTCACACCGAGCGACCCCGGGTTGCTTCACCCCGGGCGACCCCGGACCTCACATGTTGGGCGACCGGGTTATAGAAACCCTCGGTTATCGCTTCAAGGAAGTTAGAGTGTCTCGTAAAGAAAATGTTTGTTATGATTTAGAGGGTAATGAGAGGCTACCGGTCTACCTTACTCTATGTATAGGATTTGTTCCCGGCCAAAGCAGTAAACGTGAGAACCTTAGCAGGACGTCAGGTGAGTTTTTCTAACTAAATCTCATTGCGAGCAATTATGCGAGAATCTTTACATGCGAGATCCTATTTATGCGAGTTATGTTTCTACCTTCTAATGCAAGTCAAGTGCTTTATCTTTTATTTAAACATGGAAATGTCTGCATGCATTGATGTGAGTTTTATGGCCAAAGACGGGGGGTGTGGCCCGCCTGAACTCATACCGGGGGTGTGTCCCAGTTAAGGCAGTATGAGTTAGACACACCGTTATCTTCGGGTGACGGTAGTGTGTGCCAGAAGTGTGGTTGTAATTGCGGTACCGTTTCTTTATAACTGAATGGGTTTATTTACATGAAGTATATATTTTCTATATCTTGTTGGTGATAATTGTATTTTGAGGAAACTCACTAGACCTCCGGTCTAACCCTCGTTTTTTTTAAAAACTAAAACCCTTTTTAGGTAGACGTGAAGTAGGTGGATCTGCTAAAGGAAAAGAGAAGGTGTGAGCGGCATCCGATTCTAGAAGACTCCCTTATAGTTGTGTCTTTTATTCTCAATTATGTAATAGGTTGCCTTATAGCAAACCTTGATATTTTTACTGTTGACTTGGGGTCGTTTGGCATGGTTTTTTTATATGAATTGGTTATTTTAAATGTTTGGAAGTTTTGGGTTGTTATAGCAATCTCCTCTAACTCGGTGTGGTTCAAACAACTAACATTCTCTCATAAAATTGATACACACCTAGCCATTGTGCTATTTCAATTCCTTACCTCGATAAGAAATCTACTTTTGAATACAAATTATTTTCATAGTTATAATTTAATTCTATATTGCTTTAATTAACAAAGAGACTTGCGTATCCTTTTTTATATTTTTTTGTTACAATAATAATGTTATGATGTTGAAACTAATTTACAAAAATGGTTAGTAATATTAAACATTATGCTGAGTGTATGCAAAATTTATCTTTCTATAGCTTATAAATTTATTTTGCAATGTAATTTATTAACATAATAGGCCCAATTAAATGGATGTCAAATATATGTTTCATATTTACATGATTTTTTATGAATTAATGACCACTTTCAATCAAGGTGTAACATTTATGTTGCTTACAAATATATAAATATAAGAGTGAATTACACTGGTGGTCTTTATGGTTTGTCCAAATTTTGGATTTGGTCCCTAAAGTAAGTTATCTACGTTGGTGATCCCTAACTTTATAACTTACTTTCACTCCTAGTCCCTTTTACTTAGCACCGCTGGTTTCATCCATCACTTTGGGTTAAATGAAGGGACAAATCATTCTTTTAATAAATAAAAGAGTAAAAAAATTTCCCTATTTTATCTAAATCAAACGTGGGTTGAACATGTCTGCACTTTCACCCCCTACTCGTTTCTAGTTTCTATACAGATTGGTATCAGAACACCCACGTTATCTTCAATGGCTGCCTCAGATCCATGGAATGGAATATCAAGATTCACGTGTTCCAATTTTACCCTTTTTGGGGTTCTTTAGTTAGCTTTTAAGGTCTCATGAATCCCCTTTTCCCTTTACTCCTTAGATAGTTGGATTAGGGTGGTTGTTGTTTTTGTTGTTGTTCGTGATGTTTAATGGTAAAAAAAGGGTTTGATTTCTTTTCAATGATTCAAGAATCTTGAAATTATGTATGCATAGTTTACATTGCAATGTGGGTTATCACTGGATCCAGTTTTTGACTCCATTTTAGATCTCCTAGAATCATGTTTAAATGCAAGTTTATTAGGGTTTAGGGTATCAATCAAGATTTCAAGATTCATGATGGTTGTTGATTGTGTGAAATTTGGGAGGATATTGAAGTCATTAGAGATCTAGAAATCAAGATTTCCATGGAAGAAATGTCTCGTTATGCTTCGATTACGTTCCGTTTAACGAATCCCGTCTCCGAAACCTCTGTGAATCATGGCGATTTTGCTCGAATCAAGTTGCTTACAGAAACTGCAAGCTTGCTATCCAATCCTGCACGATGGGAACCTTTAACGATGATGTTATGAATCAAGAAAATGAATCGGATGAGATAATGTCGTCTGGGGATGATCGTATTGATGCGATTTCTGTAAGTATTCCGACTGGTGTTGCGATCAAGGGGGTGGAGAACGAGCGATTGGTTGCTAAGGTGATTAGTTTAGGGAAAGAAGCGATAGAAATTGGTGATGAGCGTGCTTTGAGTTCATCGATAATGGCGATCGCTGAAAAAAGTAATTGCAAAGGGATAAAGAGTGTGTTTGAATTGGAATACATTCCTCTTTGGGTATTTAAGTTGGTTTGTGATCCTCGGGAGACGACACTCCTTGAGGTCGCCGGAGCAATTGGGCATCCGATGTCGTTGGCGGAATCTTGGCAAGGTAACGATGCTTGCCAAGGATGGACCTTTGTTAGTTGTGATTCTTCTGGGAAGAAGGTGACCACCATGAATTTTGCTAAGCATGAAATTTTCCGGCGCCATTTCGCCGGCGTTTGCAAATTTGTCTTCTTTAAGGAGTTTATCGTTGAATGAAAACAATCTTGTGGGTTTTATTCCTACAATCTTGACATCTCTGCCCAATCTTCAACTATTTGATGTGTCCAATAATAATCTCTCTGGTCCAATACCAGATTTCAAAAACGTGAAGTTTTCACATGATGTGGTAATCCGTTATTAGGTCAAAACACATTCCTACCGGATCCAACGGTCCACCTGGGTCTGGACCCAATTCCAATATTCCCGGTGGAAACCCACCTGGGAAGTCAAAAGGGTCGCCGGTGTCTGCTGGTATGATTGCCGGAATTATTCTTGGTGTTCTTGTTTTTTTTGTGGGAATAGCCTTGTTTGTGTTTTACAAGTGTTATGCGAAGAAGCGACACCAGAAGAACCTAATGAACCCTAATTAGATTATTCACAATTCTCACGGTAACAAAAGATTATTAATGTAATTAGGGTTCATTAGGTTAAGGAAGATGGAGGTGGGAGGAAGAAAGGTAAAAGGACATTTTTGTCCTCATGTGCAATGCACATGATGTTACTTAATGGTGGCTAAACTAACGTTGTTAAGTGGAGGGACCATGAGTGTTATGAAAATGAAAAGTTAGGGACCTCTGGTGTAGATAGTTTGTTTAAGGAACCATATCCAAATTTAGAGCAAACCACAGGGACCATCAGTGTAATTCACTCTAAATATAATCATTGAACAAAACAAAACATTTCGCTATGAGGAAAAATAAAATAACAAAGTCTTGAAATTGCCAACCGCTTCAAATAAAAATAAAATAAAAACCAAGTATTAAGAAACAAAAAATGATATAAAATATAACAAAACTCATTATTCAAAGTTCAATTCAAACTACATCAATACAACTCAAATGGTAGAATTTCGAAAAATCCCAACATAAGTAAAAAAGTCCTTAAGGAAAATGTTGATGAAGAACTTTATGTATACTTTGATGAAAAAGATAGAGGTAATGAAATATACCCAAACTTTATAACAATTGAGTTTAACCTGGAAAAGAAGCAACATAAAATAATTATGATATATGGTTGTTTTAAATGAAATTCATGAGATTCACAACAATACTAAAAAATGTTGCCTATTAATTGTAGATTAACCCTATATGTGACAATGGTCCTTATAACCACATTTGCAAGGTTTCATATGTTAAATCTGTTTATTTTAAATAAAGTGGGCAGTTATTTTTTTCTCCGTCACTCGTGATTTTCTTGCTAGGAAAAGAACAAAAATTTTAGCATAATACACGTTTACATATTACACTTCCAATCAAATATATATAAACGATAAAGCAATAAAAAATTAGTAATTAAAAACGATAATAAAAAAAAACTTCAATTTATGGATAAGTAAAGATGAATATAGTTGGATAGTTGGATGTTGAACATAGTTTTGCAAATAACATTACAAAGAGAACAACCAAATTATAATGAAACATACATTTTTCATAAAAGAGAAAATTGTGTATTAAATATTTTTTTAAAGAAATGAAAAGGTATACCTCAAAATTGTTTTGAAGTAATTAAAATAGGCGTATTTGACCACCGTATTACCCAAATACCCCAAATCTCGTTGAATTTGCCTAAATGCCCATTATGTACGGGATAAGTGGCCGGGAATCCCGGGTTTGGACGTGTTCGGCCGAAATGTGACTCGATCCCGGGGTTATGGCCGGGATTCCCGGGGTTGTTTTAGGGTTTGAGAAAATTAGGGTTGTTTTAGGGTTGTTTTAGGCCACACAACCCAACCCGGGATTCCCGACCACTATTCCCGGACAAAAGGGGTATTTCGGAGATTTGAACGAGATTTGGGGCATTTGGGTAATACGGATTTGAAATACGCCCATTTTAATTAATTTCCCCAAAAAAAAACTCATGTACTAAACAATCATAAAATGACAACACAATTCTTATGACCTATATATATTGATTGATAAATTATCGTATTTAATATTCATTTATATATATTAATGATTCGAAATTGGAAAAGATGAAACATTTTTTAAATTTTAATTCTTGAAAATAATCAATATATAATATACATTTCATTAACTAATATTTCTTAAAAAAAAAATAAAAAAATTTATTCTAATTTTATTTCATTTATGTATATAGTTTGATTTTAATTTAAATTAAAAAATGAAATGATCTTTATATATATTAATAATCATAGTAACCTTTTCATTTAATTTATATAATGTACATTCCATAAACTAATATTTCGTAAAAAAATAATAGAATTGATTCCAATTTTATTCATTTATAAACATTTGTTAACTTATTAATAAATTAAAAGTTAAATAAATAAAACAATAGACTCATTTAATAAAAGTTTTGATTTATAAGCATTGTTATCTTACCAAGCAAAAAAATAGACTCATTTAATAAAAAATTATTTATAATCATTGTTAGCTTACTAAAAAAATTAAAAAAATAAATAAGTACATAAATTCATTATAAAATTATTTATTGTAATATATATATATATATATATATATATTCTTAAAAAATAAGAGAATTGATTATAATTTTATTTATTTATAAACATTTGTTAACTTATCAAAAAAATAAGAAATTAAATAAATAGACGCATTTAACTTACTACTCATTTAATAAAAGTTTTAATTTGTAAGCATTGTTATCTTACAAAGAAAGAAAATAGACCCATTTAATAAAAAAAATATTTATTATCATTGTTAGCTTACTAAATAAATAAATAAATTCATAATAAAATTAGTTATTGTGATATATATATATATATATATATTGATGTAATATATACAAAATATTGGTTTTTATATTTCATGAAAATTTTAAAGTTCAATACATATATTAATTTTTAAAAATTTTAAAGTGAAAGTTAAATAAATATAACGTTTTTTAATGATTTTTATATATCTTAAAATGAAAAATGAAAATTTTTAATAATCAATGATAGGCATTTAATGTATGACTATTATTTAAAAATAAATTAAAACTTCTCATGGTGTCACCTCATCACTTTTGGGTTTTCCTTTTATATGTATAATAAAGATTGTTATCTTACTAAGCAAAAAAATAGACTCATTTAATAAAAAAAAAATATTTATAATCATTGTTGGCTTACTAAAAAAATTAAAAAAATAAATAAATAAAAAGTTATTTATTGAAATATATATATATATATATATATATATAGGAAAGTTCAAATAAAAACTCATTTTTCATTGTGCACGTGAGAACAAATCTCAGTCACTCGATCTCTTTTGATCCAACAACTCATATAAATAGAGTTTTTAATTTTAAAATGTTTAGAGGTAAAAATGGAATAAAATTTAAAGAGACGCCTACCATATTTGACTTTTTATTTTATTTTTTAATTAAATTTTTTTTACCCAATTAAAGTTTAAAATAAATTATCTTAAAAATTACTAATATTTTAATCAAACAAATTACATCAAAAAAACAAGAATTTCGTGCTCTTCGATATGACATCCATCTCGATATAGTTTTTTTTGTCGTTTTAACCGTTTTTTATGTGAAATATTATATATGTGTTATATTCATTATAAATATTTATGTACGTTCAAGTTTGTACAACACCTCGACACCGTAAGTATGTAACTCGACATCACCTTCTTCAACACTTTCTTCAACGCCGTAAGACATCACGTTTCTTCAGCACCGTAACCCAACACCCATCAAGACGAATCGAGAACTTATCGAGTAATTCTGTTGTGAATCGGGGAACAAAAGAGAGTGCGTCACGTCTCCACATCTCCACAGGTCATTCATGTGTTATTCATCATGAATAATGTATCATTCAGGATGAATAATACAACATTCAGGGTGAATAATTCACAATTCATGAATTCGTGTATTATTCGTCATGAATGTTGTGTAATTCATCCTGAATACTATATTATTCATCATGAATAATGAATGAACGTTCACATTTGTTATTCATACTGAATGTGGGATATCCGGGGATCCGTATACATATTCATAATGAATTAAACCAAATTTCGGTTGTGAATTGAAAAACAAAACAGAGTGCACCATGTGTCTACACCTTCACGAGTCATTCATATATTATTCATCATCAATAATTTATCATTCAATTTGAATAATACGACATTCAGGGTGAATAATAAACGATTCATGATAAATAATACATAAATCATGGATTCCTGTATTATTCATCCTGAATACTGTATTATTCATTCTGAATATTGTATCCTGAATTGTGAATGAACGTTCACTTTTGTTATTCATACTGAATACGGACACCCGAGGACGTGCATGCATATTCATAATGAATATAACACATATATAGAATTTCACGTAAAAAACGGTTAAAACGAAAAAATCCTGAATATTGTATTATTCATCATGCATACTGTATTATTCATCATGAATAGTGAATGAACGTTCACCTTTGTTATTCATACTGAATGTGGACACCCGAAGACGTGCATGCATATTCATAATGAATATAACATGTATATAAAACTTCACGTAAAAAACGGTTAAAACGAAAAAAAACTATATCGAGATGGATGTCATATCGAAGAGAACGAAATTCTCGTTTTTTTGATGTAATTTGTTTAAGTAAAATATTAGTAATTTTTAAGATAAATTATTTTAAAGTTTATGGGGGTAAATTTTTTTTAATTAAAAATAAAAATAAAAAGTCAAAGAAGGTAGGCGTAGATTCAAAATTACAATTTTGTTCTTAATCACTTCCCAATTAACCTTACTATGTATTAACCATTGATTAGTTTTTTTTGTTTTGATCAATGATTAAGATTTGTCTTCATGTGCATAATGAAAGATGAGTTTTCATTTGAACCCCCCCACATATATATATATATATATATATATTCTTAAAAAAAATAATAGAATTGATTCTAATTTTATTCATTTATAAACATTTGTTAACTTATCAAGAAATAAGAAATTAAATAAATAGACTCATTTAACTTACTACTCAAATAATAAAAGTTTTGATTTGTAAGTATTGTTATCTTACTAAGAAAGAAAATATACTCATTTAATAAAAAAAAACTATTTATTATCATTGTTAGTTTACTAAAAAAATAAAAATAAATATATTCATTATAAAATTATTTATTGTAATATATACAGAATATTGGTTTTTATATTTCATGAAAATTTTAAAGCTCAACGCATATATTAATTGGCTTTAAAATTTTAAAAGTGAAAGTTAAATAAAAATAAAGTTTTTTAATAATTTTTATATATCTTAAAATGAAAAATGAAAAGGTTCCATAAACTAATATTTCGTAAAAAAAATAATAGAATTGATTCCAATTTTATTCATTTACAAACATTTGTTAACTTATTAATAAATTAAAAGTTAAATAAATAAAAAAATAGACTCATTTAATAAAAGTTTTGATTTATAAACATTGTTATCTTACTAAGCAAAAAAATAGACTCATTTAATAAAAAATTATTTATAATCATTGTTAGCTTACTAAAAATATTAAAAAAATAAATAAGTAAATAAATTCATTATAAAATTATTTATTGTAATATATATATATATATATATATATATATTCTTAAAAAAATAAGAGAATTGATTATAATTTTATTTATTTATAAACATTTGTTAACTAATCAAAAAAATAAGAAATTAAATAAATAGACACATTTAACTTACTACTCATTTAATAAAAGTTTTAATTTGTAAGCATTGTTATCTTACTAAGAAAGAAAATAGACTCATTTAATAAAAAAATGATTTATTATCATTGTTAGCTTACTAAATTCATAATAAAATTATTTATTGTGATATATATATATATATATATATATATATATATATATATATTGATGTAATATATACAAAATATTGGTTTTTATATTTCATGAAAATTTTAAAGTTCAATACATATATTAATTGGCTTTAAAAATTTAAAAGTGAAAGTTAAATAAAAATAACGTTTTTAATGATTTTTATATATCTTAAAATGAAAAATGAAAATTTTTAATAATCAATGATAGACATTTAATGTATGACTATTATTTAAAAATAAATTAAAATTTTAGAAAATTAGATAAATACCAAGGAAGGCTTCTCATGGTGCCACCTCATCACTCTTGGGTTTTCCTTTTATATGTATAATAAATATTGTTATCTTACTAAGCAAAAAAATAGATTAATTTAATAAAAAATTATTTATAATCATTGTTGGCTTACTAAAAAAATAAATAAGTAAAAAATTATTTATTGTAATATATATATATATATATATATATATATATATATTGTAGATCCCAGAACAATACGATTTATCAACAATAATAATCAATGATGAACAATGAATAAACCACAACTGCTAGTCATATGATTAGATTCAACAATGAAGGGTTTAGGTTTACAGAGAGAATTTCTGATCAGAGAATGTAAACCTTATGACTAACAATTCTAACAATAATCTGTTCTTACCTAAAACTAGGTTAAGAGAACATATATATATGAAACGTGTAAGGCCTAATGGGCTTGAGGCCCAATAATAAAGCAACTATTAAACAATTACAATTCGACCCCTGAACTTCTATTTAACTAACAAATTGCCCTAACAATCTCCCCCTTTAAAGTGAAGTTCATAGTCACGCCAGTTAGGAACATGAGTCTTTCGAAATCCGAAACTGATCTCGAAATGTCGCATTGAAATTCTATACTCTAGCCGTTCTTTGATCAGGCCCAGTGCTTTGAGAACAAGACATTTGTATTTCGGATCCAAGAGCTGAATCCCTTTGACATCTTGATCAATGAAGCGCTTTAGATTGTCTTTATGCAACAATAGTGTACCATCACAGAATCGTGCAATCTGACTGAATCTGATGAAATGCATGTCGCCTTTACCATTCTCATAAGTCATGCCGAGTTTGGAAATTTTACCACAGTGAAAGCAAGTACATTCTGGGCGTCTGATGGAAGACTCAAATCAGGTTTAAGCAGATTTATCTTTGCTTGATTGCTTTCCAACCCAATCTGAAAATCTTCAATTGAGGCAAGTTTCATCGCACATTTCATATATCTTTTGACTGTTTCTAGTGCGTCTGTAACTTCCCTAGGTCGAATGGTTCTAGTCTTCAGGTCTCGGAGCAGGAAAAGAAGATCTTGTAACTCGAGGCTTGCAAAGTTAGCTTCAGAAAAATACCACTGTCTACCATCTTCTCTTGTCACCACAAAGAAATAATACTTTATGCTCATGAAGTTGCAAGAGTAAATCTGATGAACAGATCTGATTCTGAGTTTTGTCTTGTTGAAGCCTTTTCTGAGATTTTTATGCATGAACATAAGCTCGCACTGCTTCTTCCTGTATGTCATTGACTGAAGACCATATACTACGACCTCATCATACCGGCGGATCCAATGAGCAAAGAGTTGTTTCTGACTTTCTTCGAGAAATGGAACATTTATTCTAACTCTTTCCCATTTTAGTGGATGAACTGGCTGAGTACTATTTGTTCCTGAAACTGGTGATGCTGGAGGAGATCGTCTGGGAAGATCTGTCTCGGGATGAACTGAAATGTAAGTCAAAAGAGGCACCGCGACAGAAGATTATTCTGATGGATGGTGATCTTGAGCCACAATTTCAGAATTCAATAGCTCATCTATCTCAACTTGGAAGATTACCAACGCTCTTTCTATATTAATTGGTTCTTCTGTCGGATCTATGTCAGAATATGGATCAACAATTATAGCCCAATTATCAGGATTGAGCGATGAACCTCCATCATGTTCCTCGGGCTTTAAAACCGTTGGAATAACGTCATATAGCACTAAATCCATGACTTGTTCCTGTGCCTGTCCCTGCCCTTCAGTTTGAGTACCAGAACCCATCTCAGTCTGTTCCTGTACCATACCCATCTCTGTCTGTTCCTGCGTTGATTCTGTCTCGGATGTGCGTTGGCGCTTCTCCCCCTCATGGTGATCAGGATCATCCTGGTCATCATGCTTGCGCTTGAGCCCTTCTGCCTAGCTTCGGCAAGTTTCTTCCAAGGATGATAGTTGTTCAGTCAATGCATATATAGTTTTCTGCATAGACTGAATAAGAGCAGACTAGTGCTGGAAGGCTTCAGGAGAGATAGTGGGTGGTGGTGGTGGTGTAGGAGTAGATGCTTGGGATCGTAGGAGTGGCAGTAGGTCAGCATCTTTAGATGGTTCGATTTGGGATTGGGCTAGGAGTTTGGCTAGAAGCATGGATTTGAGGTTATCGATGGATAGATCAGTAGGTGTATGAGAGGGTGGTGGTGTGGGAGGTAGTGGTTCAGGCTCAGGCATTGGAGCTTTGACTTTGATCATTCTCTTTGGGGCGTCTACCTCCTCCCTCATTTCGGAGCGCATAATGGAATGGACAGCCTTTAGGGCGCCGTCCAGAAATTCCCATGAGATGAACTCAGGGTGACTAACACCTGGGTCACTCAAACTTCCAGTGGTAGTGACGACTGTAGAAGTCACACCGCCTACGGTCACAACTGGTATGATGATGGTTGTGGTAGGACTTCCACCCAATCCTCGTAATCCAACAGAAGTTGGAATTACTATGGGTGTTCCGGTTGGGCCACTAAGGCCTCCAGTAGTAGCCGAAGAAATGACCCGTGTCATAGTCAAAGAAATGATATCATAGATTGGATCTAGACGAGGTGCACTGAAGGAAAGCGAGGACGGGGGCAGTTGTCCTCTAGCTTCAATACCAGTACTCTCTAAGTGAAAGACTGGTAGCGTATGAGCTGAATCCCCGTGAGAAAGTGAAACCAACATCTGTTGAGAGATGTCGGAGTGGCTAGGTGGGGTGTGCAACTGCGTCGCTAGGTCCATGACGTCTTCTTCAATATCCTATCTCAACACATGAGACTGGGTAGCAGATGTGGCTACCTGGATGGATTTAGGTAGGGGGAGTTCAACCGGAGTTGGTTGCCTCATCACTCGTGTACGCTCGAAATTATGTTTACTTTTCCTTTCCTTCTCTCTCCTCACTTCTTCATTTTCTACTTGAACTCCCTCCGCTCTCCTTATCTCTTCGGGTGATGGCTGATCATCGTCGCCATCAGATCCAGATGACTCATCACTTGATTCCGATGACACTGTTGCATATTTAGATTGGGTGGCCGTTTGGTCGGTGGCAACTTCAGATTTGGTGTAGGAAGAGGACTGAATCTGTTTAGTTTATGTCTCAGTGTCCTCTTCCGAAGTTTGAGTGGCTGTTTGCGATGGGGTAGGTGATCTGCGAGAAGTATTGGCCTCGCTGCGTCTAACAGCACTGCCCGCTTCAGAACCCCTTACAATTTGTTCTCTCATTACACCCTGTCCGGGAGCCTTAGCTCTCCGGACTCTGCCACCTCTCGTGCACGGACCCTCATGCCTCTCAGGTCGTGCTCCCTGGGGAGGTCCTTCCGGTTCTGGATGGACCATGGGAGTAGGTATGCCGTGTGATTGCCTATATTCTATCACACTCAGTGTTTTTGGACTAGCATAGGCCAGTAACCCATCCGGGATACGTCTAGCGACTAGGTTTGGAAGTTCAGTGCGAGTCGGAAGACGATGAGTGGGATGATGAGGACAGACCGGATGCGATGATTGGCGAGCTATGGTTGGGTAGAGTTCCATGTAGTTCCAGATTAAGATCTGAAGAAAACGCATGTACGGGATGAAGTTCCGTCGTTTGTTTGCGTTGTCTCGGACCTTTAGGTCTAGCTCGTACCATAAGATATCAGCATAATCTGCATGTCTGTGGAAGGCAACTGCATGGAAGAGTCTGAGAAGGTTGGCACTCGTCTGGTCTATGCCCTTAGTGATGGTAGATAAGCAACGGTTGAGGTACGTGAACAGAGTGTACCAGATGGTAGTCAAGTTCCTGCGGTTGAAGGCAGATGGGTACGAGAGAGGCACTCTGTAACCCAGTGAATGAATGTCGGCACACAGTATGGAGTCGGAGACGATAGGATCGAAGTTGTCTCGGCTTGGAAAGGAGTTGGCGTTCGGTAGGCGGAGAAACTGTCGAAATAGTTCTCGAGTAAGTAGGACTGATGTAGTGTCAATCCTGGCCTCCATATGGAAACCATCTTCTTCTTCAACGTGGGTGAGGGATTGCCAGAATTGCTGCAGATATAATTGAGGGACATCTGCAGTCTCCATGAGAGCGAATGATAGAGGGTGTCCTTGGAGAATCTCGATCATCACTTGGTATAGGCATTGAGGCTGAAATAAGTCCAAGTGGAAGTTGTTTAGAGTGAGGGGAAGGTACTGATTTGAATGAATCAGGGCAACATCGGCGATTGGATCGATTTCCGGATTCTGTGCCATTGTACCTGTGAAAGATAAACCATGTTAGTATTTTGGTACAAATTGAGAGAAAGAAATTCCATTATAGCCCGTCGATTTTCGTGTTGAAATCATATCTAATCAACACTTCAAACCCAAGACGAGAATCTAGCCCTTAAGATAAAACTTAATGAGAAAATGGCATCATAAGATTTGAACACATGAGCTCACCTGATAACCACGAATAAATCCATCTAAGTATTAAGCATATGAATATGAATGGTCCGGGAGTTAAAGGCACATGGTCCAGGAGTACACACTAGGGATCGGGTTATACCGGGCGCAGCGTGGGAACCCGGGGACCGGGGTGTACCGGGCGCATCGCAAGAGCCCGGGGACCGATAGATGTTACACCCCGGGCCACGTCCCGGTGACCGGCAGATGCAAAACCACCCGGGGGTCGGAGTAAACATTCCCCGGGGATCGTATGAACATAACCCGGGGACCAAGGATCATGAGTTAATTCGACAGACCCCGGGGACCGGTGTCACCCCAACCCGGGGATCGGGGCCGAGATAAAAATGGATCGATGAAGATGGTCACCCCGGGGACCAGTATATAGACATACCCCGGGGACCGGATGACACAAACCCCGGGAATCCATGTGCGATTACAAACACATTAAAAAACAGTCGAGTAAACCATCAATGTCAACATATTGATTAAAACAAGTATTCTACAAAAATATTGCCTTTAACCGAATGAAGAGATGAACAATATGCAAACCCATTCCATGATAAACGTGACCAATACCCAACTGATAAACCCAGATTTAACTCACAATCAACGATTAAAATCGAAATCCAACTAGAACCACACTCATCGATTTTAAACCACCTAAATGAACACTGAATCAATAATCGAAGATGACACAAATCCAAAATTATAACTAAACTGATCAAACCACAGTTCATAGGCCCCGTAATCGACATTGAGTCGAACTGAACCGAACCGATCTGTCGATATCGAGACGACATCGGTGGTACAGCAGTCGCCGGTGGCGGTGACGGGTCAAAACCCAAGTCGACCGAAGTCGAAGGCCACGACGGGGTTGGCGTCGGTCGACGAGGAGTCGACAATGGTGGTAACCTTAACGACTTTGTAGGCGGCGACGATGGATTGGGAAAAGAGTCGACCGAGGTTGTCGCCTGCCATAATGGTGGCGGTGATCTTGGGGAAAACAGGGTTCCATCGAACGGGGGTCGATTAACCATGAGATTAGAGAGAGAGAAACATACCTGTTAACGACGAACGATGGAGAGGGAGTTCGTACGAGACTCGAGAGCAGGAGATAGAGAGATAGACACCGGGAGATAGAGAGAGGAAGCGATAGAGAGAAATATCGGGGCGAGAGAGAGATAGATAGATCTATAGAGAAAAAGAGAAGAGCCCGGGGTGTTTTTATCCCCCGGGTTGCGTTTTAGGTCGGCCCCGGGTTGGGCCGGGGTCCAGGTGGGGTCGGGTTCTTGGGTCCCTCATTAAAAAACAAAAGGATTTTTTTTAATAAATAAAAGGAAACTAAGAATTAAAAAGGAAAAAGCTAAGAATTTAAAAAAATGAAGAACTAAAAAAATAAGAGTTGAAAAATAATTCGGCTCCTCCTCAAATGAGGAACCAATTACGCTAAAAAATCTTTTCTCCCCCTTGACGTTTGCGAAGCAGAAACGAAACAGAAAAAAAACTTACCTGCTCCCCCTCGAACGGAGAACGATAAAAGGAACTTACAGGACTTCCTGCGGTAGGGCTTTCCCTTAACACATGAACAACTCGAAAATTTCACCACGAACGACATACCCTTATATCAACTGAACTAATGAACTGAAAAAGAAAAAGAAACACCACGAAGAACAAGGAAACACACGAGAAATAGAAAAGAACGAAATCTAATTTATTAATACAGAGGTTTGAAACTAGCACAAAACTTAACGAGTAAAATGCAACAACCAATGAGTGTTGACGTTTGCATCTAGAGACAGATCCCTGGAGCATTACGCCACAGTCATTCGTTATTGAATGAGACTCGTATAGGTCTGTTGGACACTAGATATTGAAAACGTTTTTCGTCCAAGGCTTTCATAAACAGGTCTGCTATCTGATGCTCTGTATTAACAAAGTAGAGTTCGGTCGTACCTCTTTCCACATGATCTTTTATGAAATGATAGCGCACGTCTATGTGTTTCGTCTTCGTGTGTTGGACGGTATTGCTAGATATAGCAATGACGCTCTTCGACTCGCAGTAAATGGGGATTATGGAGTAGTGGAATTCATAGTCTTTCAGCTGAGTTCTCATCCAAATTACCTGCGAGCAGCAACTGGCGGCTGCTACATACTTTGCCTCAGCGGTAGAGGTTGAAACGCAGTTTTGTTTCTTCGATGCCCAGCTGACAAGTCGATCACCCAAGAACTGGACATGTCCCATCGTGCTTTTCCGATCCAGGATATTTCCGGCATGGTCAGCATCTGAATAAGCTGTAGCTCAAAACCTGTCTCTTTCGGGTACAATAAGCCAAGATCAGCAATATCTTTTAAGTAACGAAATATACGCTTAACTGCAACTAAATGAGACTCTTTTGGTTTAGACTGAAATCTTGCACACAAGAATGTCGAAAACATAATGTCTGGCCTGCTAGCCATCAAGTACATTAGAGAACCAATCATGCCTCTATAGGTCTTAGCATCCACATCCTTTCCGTCAGGATCGGAGTGTAGCTTTATACTTGTAGACATGGGCGTCTTCATGGGTGAAGAATTTTCCATCTGGTATTTCCGAAGAATATCCGAGATGTACTTAGATTGATTAATGAAAATTCTTGTGGCTAATTGTTTAACTTGAAGACCCAGAAAAAAATTCATTTGACCCATCATACCCATTTGAAAATGTCTGCTCATGAGGGCTGAGAAGTTATGACAGTACTTGGGGTTTGTTGAGCCAAGGATTATGTCATCAACATAGATCTGTATAAGAATGATATCATGCTTTTCTTTCTTAATAAACAAGGTGGTATCGATCTTACCCTTGGAAAATCCAACTTTAACTAAAAATGAAGAGAGTGCATCATACCAGGATCGTGGTGCTTGCTTGAGACCATAAAAGGCCTTCTCAAGAATGTAGACGTGATGTCGTTTGTCAGAACTCATGAAGCCTTCGGGTTTCGATACATAAACTTCTTCCTTGAGAATGCCATTTAGAAACCTTGTCTTCATATCCATTTGAAATACAATGAAGTTCTTGTGAGCGGCGTAGGCAAGGAACATTCGAATTGCTTCAATTCGAGCAACCGGTGCGAACGTGTCATCATAATCGATTCCTTCCTGCTGGCGATATCCTTTGGCTACCAGACGCGCTTTGTTCCGGACTACGATCCATCTTCGTCCTTCTTGTTCTTGAATATCCATTTCGTTCCAATCATCGTCTTGTTCTTTGGCTTGGGGACAAGTCGCCATACCTTGAGGCTCTCAAATTGATTGAGCTCCTACTGCATAGCTATCACCCAGTCTGGATCATTTAATGCTTCGGAGACGGTTGAGGGTTCGATACGGCTAAGGAACGAAGAGAAGAGGTAGTCATTTGCGATAACAGATCGAGTCTGAACAGGTGCGTTGGGGTCGCCTCTGATCTGATGTAGGGGATGAGCTCGTGTCCACTTGGTGGTATATGGGAGACGTTGATATGTTTGTTGGGAGGTATCGGTATCCACATAACCACCTGGGGGTAAATCCTGAACTGCTTCGAGTGACGACGACCTGTGAAGTGGAAGCTCCTGAGCTGGAGTCGTACGAGTAGCGGAGGACAACTCAGCAGGTGATGTATCTATAACGGTTTCCGAGATTGCCGGAGATGGAGCGTCTTGAACACTTTCAGCAGGGGCCGGTTCAGGAGCTGCTAATGTTGCCGGTGCTTCAGTAGTAGCTTGAGAGGTTGGAGGGGGATCACACGAGCTTCGTGATTTTGATTCAGTGGCAGGAGAATGGGTAGAATCAGTCGAGGCTGACTCACTTGATTCGGATGGACCAGCGACCGGTGTCACTTCCTGTTCTTGAGTTTCATTCCTGTTACACGGTATAACATTAGACTTAGGATTAAAATAGTCATCATAAAAATGCTCAAAAAGTAAATCCGAATCTAAAATATGGGCTTCTGACGTAGACGCTTGATCTGGATTTACTGGAGATTGTGTCGATCCTGGACTTATTTGTCCAGAAGCTAACACACCAATTAAAGCGGGTTCTGAACTGAGGTGTTCAGAAGCCATATTAGCGGTCTCGTCAAAAGTCACATTCACACTCTCAACGACGGTCTTCGTTCATTTGTTGTAAACTCTGTAAGCTTGGGTTTGGGATGAGTAGACAATGAACACTTCTTCGTCCGCCTTGGGGCTGAACTTGCCGAGATCGTCCTTGTCGTTCAATACAAAGCACGTGTACCCGAATGCATGGAAATACTTGATGTTCGGGATGCGATTATTGATGACCTCGTATGGCGTCTTGTTGAACCGCTTATTGATGATAGAACGGTTTTGAGTGTAGCATGCAGTTGCAACTGCCTCTGCCCATAAGAAAAGCGGGAGCTTGGACTGTGATAGCAGCGTATGAGCGGCTTCTACGAGAGTTCGATTTTGGCGCTCTACTACCCCGTTTTGCTGAGGAGTACGAGCAACTGAGAAGTTGTGGGTGATGCCCACGGAAGTTAGGTAACCATCGAGTACATGATTCTTGAACTCTGTGCCGTTATCCGTCCTGATGGTCTGAACAGATTGATTGATATAGACTTGAACGCTCTTCATATGAGAGATGATCAGTTCAGGAGTTTCATCCTTCAAACGAAGGAATTTAACCCACGTGTAGCGAGAAAACATCGACCATTACTAGGACATACTTCTTGTGATTGATACTCTGAACGCGCATCGGTCCGCACAAATCCATGTGGATGAGTTCAAGGGACCGTGAAGTACTTTAGCGGCTTTAGGCTTGTGAGAAGACTTCTTCATCTTACCTATTTCGCACGCGGCACACAGGTGATCCTTTTCGAACTTGAGATCTGGCATACCTTTCACGTGTCCGCCGAGCACCAACTTGTTGATGTTCTTGAAGTTTAGGTGCGAAAGTCTCCGATGCTATAACCAATTTTGTTCGGTTGAAGCTTTGGACATCAAACAAACTTCCTTTTCTGCTGTCAGAGATGAGAGGTCAATCGTGTAGAGGTTGGTGTGACGCGTTCTGGCTAGAAATTCTTTCCCATCTTCAGTCCGGACGCTGCACCGTTTTGCTTTGAAGTTGACCTCTAGATTCTTGTCGCAGAATTGACCGATGCTGAACAAGTTGTGACCAATACCTTCGACGTAGGACACTTTCTTGATGGGAAAGTGATTTCGAGTTTTAAAGTGTTTTAGGTGTTAAAATTGATCAGGTTGTGATCGATTAGCATGCTAGATCGAGTTGTTGTTGTTTGATTTCACTTTTAAGCTTTAATCAAGTTCCATTTTGTGATTTAAGTGAGAAAACAGTCGAGTGGAAAAAGGTACTGTACGATCAAATTTTTCTTCAAAAAGTGTGTTTTATTGAGATCGAGTGCTCACATACAGTTCTAGAAGTGTTTTTAGACATAAGGGTAGAGTTTGGTATTGCTAATCGTTGCAGGAACAAGTTTTTAGACAATTTTCGAAGTACAGGACGAACTTGCGCAAACTAGAAGACGAACAAACGCAAAGTCCAACTTTGCGCGTCCAACCTGAAACGCAAAGTCCAACTTTGCGCGTCCAACCTGATACGCAAAGTCCAACTTTGCGCGTCCAACATCATACGCAAAGGTCACTTTGCGCTCCCCAAGTGAAACGCAAAGCTCAACTTTGCGCATCTCAAGCCATACGCAAAGCATACTTCTCGGATCCAAGAGCATACGCAAACCTCGACCTCACTTGTCGCAACAAGTAAGAAACGCAAACCTCAGTTCACGTGTTCACTCTCTTCTCGAAAAGATCAAGTAATGTTTGCGCAACCCTCTCGAAACGCAAACTCAACTTTGAGCTTCCCATGTGAAACGCAAAACTTTGCGCTTCCCACGTGAAACGCAAACCTTACTTTGCGCATCCCTCTTGAAATGCAAACCTTACTTTGCGCATCCCTCTCGAAACGCAAACCTTACTTTGCGCATCCCACGTGAAACGCAAACCTCACTTTGCGCACTGTGCTTGACACGCAAACCTTGAAACGCAAACCTCTTTGCTCCAATCCAGACTTAGATTTTTTTTTTCTTCAAAATGACATCCAGAGAAGCCCTTGCAATAGGAACTGACACCAAACCACCAGTTCTCTTTAAAGGAGAATACGAACAGTGGAAAGATAGGTTTCTGAACTTTATTGACAGACATGAGCTGGGTGAATTCATCAGGAAATCTATAGAAGAAGGGGTTATGAAACCAGTCACGACGACTCGCTTGGTTGGAAATGTGCCAACTGAAGTTGAACTTAAGTTTCATGAGCTAGGAGATGATAACCTCAGAAGAGCTAAAGGCGACAGATTAGCTAAGTCATACATTTTACAAGGAATTCCAAATGAAATCTATGTAAAGATTGACAGCTACAAAGCCTCCGGCAAAGAAATGTGGGATCAGCTTGAGAAGATGATGTTGGGTTCGAAGGTTGGAAATCAGCTGAAAATCTCCAACTGCCTAAATAATTATGAAGAATTTAGAGGCAGGGTGGGAGAAACAATAGAAGAAACCTATGACAGGTTTGTGACTTTGCTGAACGAACTTAGCAAGAACAAAGTCCACAAATCTCAAATTGAGCTGAACGTCAAATTCCTGAGTATTCTTCAACCGGAATGGAAAAGATTTGCTAGGCAGATGAAGCAGATCAAAGATCTGAATGAGATTCCACTTCATGAGGTGTATGAAACCCTCAGACAAAATGAAGAAGAGGTGGATGAAATTCTAGAAGAAAAGAGACAGAAAGGAAAAACAGTTGACGACACAGTTGCTCTTGTAGTCAGGAAGAAGAAAAACAAGACAATTGTGTATGAATCAGAAGAAGATGAAGGTTATGCAAACTCTGACATGGAGGAAAACAACTGAAGCAAGCAATGATTCTGCTGTCAAATGCTTTTCAGAAAAAGTTCTACACGAAGCCAAGTTCAAACAGTCAGAGATATTCTTCTGGTCCGAACAACTACATCCACAAGGAAAGGGTTGAAGGAAGTAGGTATGAAGGAAATAGATTTGAAGGGAAAAGGATAGAAGAAAGGAAACCTGAGGAGAGAAGATATCAGTCTGAAGGAAAGATATTAGAGGAGAGGAAACCAGAAGAGAAAAAGTTCAAAGCTGAAGGATCCAGTCAGACAGAACCACCAACGTGCTACAACTGTGACAAAACAGGTTACTATGCCAGAGACTGCCGAAGGCCAAAAGTCAGAAACTCCGATTATTACAAGAACAAGATGCTTCTTGCAAAGCAAAAGGAGGCTGGTAAGGCACTGATGGCTGAAGATGAATACTGGCTTGATCATTCAGATGATGAAGAAGAGGATGAAGAGAAAGATGAAGCCGTCAACATGTGTTTGATGGGACAGATAGAATCAGATGCTGAAGCTGATTCAGATAATGAAGACGAGGAGGTATTTAATTTATCAGATTCAGATTTCATGAATAAAATGCATGCCATGAGTTTAAAACAAAAAGAGTTAGAATCTAATCTTAAGCAAGAAAATGGTGTCATAACTGACAAAAACCAATTGATACAGAAACTTAGCAATGAAATTGCTGAGAAGAAAGTATTGGTTGAGGTTTTACATAAAGATAATGACACCAACGCTAAGGAAAAGACAATAATTCTAAAAGAGAATTCTGAACTCAAGTCTCAACTGCTAAAAAGTGGGATTGATTTATATGAGCTTAAAGAATTGCATTCTTCATGTATCAAAGAAAACTTTTCTTTACTTGGAAAATTAAAAAGTTTGGAAGAGAAGTTATATAAAATGGGTCAAACTGAACAGACTATTCATCTGAACAAACCCGAAGATGAAATAGAGAGATGGGGAATCGGTTATAAAAATCCTCACTGTCTACAAAAAGGGATGTCTGAAGTGCCAGGACTTTATGATCATCTTTCTATGCAATTAGCTCGCAGAATCCCTGAGTTTAAAACTTTCTGGACTAAACTATCTGAAAAGGATGAAGCCAACGAAACTGAAAAATGTTTGAAATCATCTAAAGTTCATCTTCCATTTTATTATGCGAAATTGAATAATAGTTATGATGAAAATCCAATATATCAAAAGAAGAAAACTCTTTCAAGTGATTTCTTTCAAAGTTATACTGAAAAGGAAATGGAGGCGAAGCCTATCCTAGGTAAACTATATGTCCCTCCTCTCGTTTTAGAAAGTAAAATTTCTGAACTCGAGAATTCTTTATCAGATGAAAGACTTTTGATGAATATTGAGCAAAAAGTTTTTTCAACTGTGTTTTCAAATTCTGTTATTTCTAAGGCTTCAAACTCTGAGGACATGTCTGGTCTAGCTAATAAAGAGCTTGATTTTCTGAACTCTAACGGTGGTTTAGATGATTGTTCTGAACAATTTGATTTTAATGCAAAACTTCCTAACCATTCATCGTTTGTTAAGAAATCTTTGAACAAAACCAGTATGCCTGTTAATAGTGCAAAATCAACGAAAGTTGGTAACTCAGTCTCTGTGAAAGCTAAACATGCTAAAGGTAAGAAAATATCTCAGCATTACCGAACACTACTGTTAATCCGAAGAAGAAGCAATCGCTTGTTGCTCAAAGGTCTAACTCACCAGTTTCACATGTTTCAGATCTGAGCAAGCAAAGGCCAGAAGTAAATTCTCAATGGCAACCCAAACGGAAGCTTGATAAGACCGTTTTATCGTTTATTAGTGTTAATTGTAATAAGACTTCGCTTAGTAAAGATGTCCTAATTGCTGATATTGCTGTTTTGAACTCAAAACTTGCTGTTTCTCGTAAACAATATACAATGAAGCAATTATTTCAGTTATCTTTATCTGCTAGAAAGTCTTCTATATGTTTCAATCTCTTGTCAAGATTCTGAAGATTGGTTTGGAAATTACCATGTGCATTCATCTCATACTAATTCTTCACATACATTTCAAAAGAAAAGAGGACCCAATTTGAAATGGGTACCAAAATCTTGTGCTAACACAGCAGGACCCAAATTCCAGTGGGTACCTAAGGCTAAATCTGTGTTGCAGGCACACAAAGCTTGAAGAGAATTCGACTTCTGATTATGTACATATCAGGACTCGTTATTCAATGTCAAAATAGGTTTTTGGATAATTCAGTTCAAACCCCGAACATCAAAGTCAAAATAGGCTTTTGAACAAATCAGTTCAAGACCCGCACTTCGATAATCAAAGTGAATATTACAATGTTGTCGTATGAAGATCTAAATTTGTAATTTCTCTTATGCAGACTAGTCATACATGGTTCTTGGACAGCGGATGTTCCAAGCACATGACAGGGCAAAAAGAGATACTGTCCAATTTTAAAGACAAATATTGCGGAACAGTCAGATTCGGCAACGACCAGTTTTCTCCAATCATGGGATACGGTGATGTACAACATGACAATGTCACGATCAAGAAGGTGAGCTATGTAGAAGGCTTACGACACAACTTGTTCAATATAGGCCAGTTCTGTGACAAAGACTTAGAGGTCAACTTCAAAGCCAAGAGATGTTCAGTTCGCAATGAAGAAGGCGAAGAACTCTTGGTCGGTACTCGAGAATCAGACCTCTACACTATCAATTTATCAAATGTACAGACTGACAAGCAAGTTTGTCTACTAACGAAAGCCTCGATGCAACAAAGTTGGTTATGGCATCGAAGGCTCTCTCACCTCAACTTCAGGTACATCAACAATCTGGTCAGTGGAAAGCTCGTCAAAGGACTTCCAGAGCTCAAATATGAAAGAGAACATCTTTGTGCAGCTTGTGAAAAGGGCAAGATGAAGAGGGCACCTCATAAACCAAAGCCTGAACCAAGTACAAGCGCTCCGTTAGAGTTATTGCATATGAACTTATGCGGTCCGATGCGAACTCAGAGTCTAGGCGGAAAGAAGTACATACTCGTTATTGTGGATGATTACTCGCGATACACATGGGTCAAGTTTCTACGTTCAAAGGATGAGACACCAGATGTTCTCATCACATTCCTAAAGACGACCCAGGTGAATCTGCAGAAACCGGTCAAGTTTCTACGAACAGACAACGGCATAGAGTTCAAGAACAATAAAGTTGAAGAATATCTCTAATCTGTCGGGATTTCACATCAATACTCTGCTGCTCGTACGCCTCAACAAAATGGAGTGGTCGAAAGAAGAAATCGTACGCTAGTCGAGACTGCTCGTACTATGCTAAGTCAATCAGACTTACCTCTATTTTTGTGGGTTGAAGCTGTATCGACCGCGTGTTATACACTGAATCGCTCCATGATACATCGCAGATTCAAGAAGACTCCTTATGCTTTAATCAACAACCGAACACCGACAATCAAATATTTCCATATATTTGGATGTAAGTGTTTCGTTCTAAACGATAGGGAGAGTCTAAATAAGTTCAGTGCTAAGGCGGACGAAGGAATCTTCATTGGTTATTCCTCGACATTAACTGCATTCCGTGTTTATCTAAAGAAGTCAAAAACGGTGATTGAAAGCATCAACGTCTCGTTTGATGAAGAAATGGCTTCCGAACAACAACGTTCAGAACCCGTTATAACCGGAGTACTAGCTTCTGGGCAACTCAGTCCAGAACCTGCGTCTCAACAGAATAAATCAGATGAAGCATCAACTTCTACTAACCATTTATCTGATTTAGATTTATTATTTGAATTGTTTTATGATGAATTTCTTGGATCTAATGTAAAGAAATCTGTTGTGGTTGACAGGATGGAAGACTTAACGACTACTCATCCAACCAGTTCAGATATTCCTATTGAATCCAACGCCCCGATTCAACAAGAGATTCCAATTCAAATGCCGACTCCAACAGTTGAAGAAGTGACAAATGATAAAGAGACAGAAGTAGCTGAAACAGTAGGAGATACTATACAGATCAATCTACATCCAGATCAAGTTGTACCTGCTGAGCCTTCTGAACCTGCCCCTTCAACTGAAATCATAATTCCTCCTGAACAAACATAAGAAGGTACAAGCGAATTTGTGGATGATACAACCGACATATAATCATCTAATCCACTGCCTCATGAAAATAAATGGACCAAAGAGCACCCGCTAAGCTAGATTATTGGCGATCCATCAAAACCGGTGCAAACTAGGTCAACATCAATGAATATGTGCATGCATGACTCCTTTCTAAGCAAGTTCGAGCCAACACGTGTATCAGAGGCACTTGCTGATCCAGAATGGGTGATCTCAATGCAAGAAGAGCTGAATCAGTTCGATGCACTTCAAGTCTGGAGACTCGTACCAAAGCCTAAAGGTAAAACAATTATAGGTACGAAGTGGGTTTTCAAGATAAAGAAAGACGAATATGGCACCGTTATCCGAAACAAGGCAAGACTAGTAGCCAAAGGATACAGACAAGAGGAAGGAATCGACTATGATGAGACATATGCTCCTGTGGCGCGATTAGAGGCAATCAGAATGTTTCTAGCCTACGCAGCCCACAAGAACTTCACGGTCTTTCAAATGGACGTGAAGACAACATTCCTGAATGGAATTCTGAAGGAGGAAGTCTACGTCTCTCAGCCAGAGGGTTTTGTCAATCAAGAGAAGCCGAATCACGTTTACATTCTCGACAAAGCACTATACGGTCTGAAACAAGCACCTCGAGCCTGGTATGATGTCCTTTCCACTTTTCTAGTCAAGTCTGGTTTTCAAGAGGAACGGTGGATACCACTTTGTTTATCAAAAAGGAAAAAGGCGATATCATTTTAATTCAAATCTATGTAGACGATATTATCTTTGGCTCTACAAATACTAAGTACTGTAAGAATTTTGCAAACCTTATGGTGTCTAGATTTCAGATGAATTTGATGGGAGAGATGAATTTCTTTCTCGGTTTACAAGTAAAACAATTTTCATCGGGTATTTTTATCAATCAATCAAAATACATTATGGATATTCTTCGGAAGTTCCAAATGGAAAATTCAAAACCGATTGGTACCCCAATGGCACCAGGTACTAAGATTGGCACCGATCCTTCGGGAAAGGCTGTTGATGTTAGGACTTATCGAGGGATGATAGGTTCTTTAATGTATCTTACTTCCAGTAGGCCAGAGATAATGTTCTCAACATGCTTATGTGCAAGATATCAGGCCAATCCTAAAGAAATCCATATGTCTGCTGTGAAGCGCATATTTAGGTATCTAAAGGGCACTGCAGATCTTGGTCTGTGGTATCATAAAGATACTAGTTTTGAACTAACAGCCTACACAGATGCAGATCATGCAGGTTGTATGTTAGACAGGAAGAGCACGTCAGGACACGTACAATTCCTCGGTGACAAACTAGTAAGTTGGGCATCGAAGAAGCAACTTTGTGTTTCAACCTCCACGGCCGAAGAAGAATATGTAGCTGCTGCTAGCTGCTGTTCTCAGGTCTTATGGAAGAGAACTCAATTGCGCGACTACGGTTTCCACTTCAACAAGATCCCGATATACTGTGACTCCAAGAGCGCCATCGCAATATCAGCGAATCCTGTTCAACACACCAAGACCAAGCACATAGATGTCATGTATCATTTTATTAAAGATCATGTTGAAAAAGGAACAATTGAACTTTTCTTTGTAAAAACTGATTATCAACTTGCCGATTTGTTCACCAAACCCTTAGACGAAAAGAGGTTCAACTTTCTTGTCTCTAAGCTTGGTATGCTAAATCTTAAAATCTAATCAGTAGTTACCTATAAAAGTTTTCTAATTGTATACTTTTTCATCATTTCTTCATTTCCGCAAGATATCTGCACTTCTATATACTGTTCATGATCCAAGGGAGAGTATGAGAAGAAATTGACATGTGGTCAATCGTATTTTAAGGGGGAGCTCATAAGATTTATGTATTTACCTTTTATGTCAAATTTTTGTAATGCAAGATTTTAGGGGGAGCTCTTCAAGTCAAAGGAGTTTGGATATGACTTCTGATTATTTCTGATCAGAACTCGTACTTTAAAAAGTTTTACTGCTTTTTGTCTTTTCAATTTAAGTGAATAAATTTTACTTTGACTTTGACTTAAGACTTTTGCAGAATTTTTGAGAGATGCTTACAAGTTCATATGTTTATGACTTTAAGCTTAGCTTCATGAGATGTAAGATCGCACGTAAAGGTACAATCCTTTATCTTAATCTCATATATGGTTGAAAAAAAGGACAACTTTCAATCATCGGAAAACATCGTTCTTAAATGTTCAAACCACTTCCCGATTTTTTCAACAAATTTTATATT
This sequence comes from Arctium minus, assembly GCA_954870635.1. Taxonomy (NCBI): domain Eukaryota; kingdom Viridiplantae; phylum Streptophyta; class Magnoliopsida; order Asterales; family Asteraceae; genus Arctium; species Arctium minus. The sequence goes on along the minus strand of OX941080.1, from coordinate 33,325,396 downwards.
TTGGGAGTGGAATTTAAATGTTTTCAATAATCTAAATTGTGCTTTAACTAAAATAGTTAAACTAATCTGAGCATCACATGCATCATAGGAAAACAAGGAATCATTGTGCTAGGAATTAACACAACTTCTATGGAATCACCTTAACCAGTGATCTCTACCCAAGAAGTTAATCCTTAGTGATTGAGTGTGAGAAGTCGAAAAGAAATGAGTGTGATTAGAGAAAGCAAAATGTTTAAAAGAAAGAGCGTGTGAGAACAGAGTTAAAAGAATATCACAACTCTGCACCAACTTTTTCTGAGTCGGGTAGCCACAATTCTAGTGATTCACAATTCTTTGGTGATCATTATTGAAACAGGCAACTAACCCATGCCAACTCTTGATCAAACCTCACTATCTACTCATTTTCTTCTCAAAAAGAAAGTGTTTCACATTTTCTAAAGGGGATGCAGCACATATGCTATCTGATTTTCATTTGGAAAATCTGGATATTGAAAAGAAGGAAGTATGCCCCACCTTCGCACTTCAATCATGCACATTGAGTCTGTTTTTAACTTACTGTTGTCTCAGTGGTTTACACAATTTTGAGCCAAATAAGCAATCATCAAGTGCTTAATTCTTTCTATCACAAGCACGAACACACAAGGAATTTGTTTCTTTGTCATAACGTTTATAGAAATAACCTTTGTGGTATTTCGATGATTAAATGGAAGCCCTGGGGGAGTCAACATCAAACAGCTCCTTTCCAATGTGTATTTTTTACACACAGTGACTTAGTGTTACTGACAGGAATGTTAACTGATTCATTAGTTGATTTAGGTGTTACACGACTATTTTGTCTGGATTTGAAAAGATCTGGATGAATATCTTTTGAATTGATGGATCAGGGGCTTTAACCGCAAGATAGACATTTCTTACAAATAATTTTGATGAAGTCGTTGCACTTAACATCAAAAAGGGGGAGAATGACTACACAAGAAATGGAAAAGATCACATGTTTCAAGAATCACGTCAAAGATTGAAATCTTCAAAAGCAACTATTCTGAAGACATGCTGATTTAAGAGCTAGAGAAAGAGATTGCATCTTCTGAGCTGAACAAGAAGACTGAATTGCTAAAATCATTTTCGTAATGATCTTGATCCAAAGGGGGAGATTGTTAAGACACAGTCTCATTGGATTCAAGATCATCCAAACTGAAGATCGCAATCTGAAGCTAAAACCAAAACGTCGACTCTCGATATTAAAGTCTATGTCGTTTGTAATAAATGTCAATATAATTGTTTGTTATTGTAATAGTTAAGTTAATATCTAACTTAGTTAGTTAGTTAGTTAATAGTTAGATATTAGTTTAGTTTTAGATATTAGTTTTATTGTTTAATATTGCAACTTGTTGTTGCAAGTTGTTTAGGTAGTTTGTTAGACACACTTGAGATAATATCTCTGATATCTCTTAATCTCTCTATAAGATATTATTAAAAGAACACATACAAACACACACAAAAAGGTGTATTAGAGAGAAAAACTCAGAGAACACAATCAAAGCTTTAATCGATCAACCTTGTAACCATTTGTTATAATCAATACAGGTTGGTAATCTTATTGTGTTGTTAATCTAAGAACTTGATATAGTATTGTGGACCCACACTTCTGGTCATGTGTTTAGAGCATCCTGAATCTAAATACCACACATGACCGTTCTGCAAAACAGATTAAATCGTTTTAGGTACCCATTCGTAAATGGGTCCTTTGGGATTAGGGTTTACACCCGTCTTGAATACCTGTTTGGACTTGGGTTTATTTCTGTGACGGGGTGCATCAGACTTTGAACGATAATTAAATACATGATAAGAACCAAACCAATCAGATGCAAATCTACGATCAACGAAATCATTCAATCGACAGTTGGAACAACAATCACAATCATGAGACAGTTGAAGTAATTGCTGAATGGGATAAACTTTTAAAGGAAACAATCCATTACGTTCAACCAAAGGTTTAAAATTAAAAACATCATGACTGTTATTGTTTTTCCTAGAATTCAAAACTGGATTAACTGATTCCGTCTTCGCTGTGCTCTCCTTAGACTTCTTAGCTACCCACTCGTATTTGAATTCTTTTCTTCGACCAAAATTATCTGAAATACCGTTAAACTCATAGTCATAAGATTTGAATTTTGATGATTGTCTCTTGTTAGAGCGACCGGTCTTTTTCTTCTTCTGTGAATATCTTTTGGATTTAGAATTAGAAGAATTGTTCACAGAAGTGTTTTGTGGGGCAGATGTTGAAAATTCACCCTTGTAAAATTGTACCGGAGGCTCACAAGTTGAATTTAGAAAATCAACATGACTTGGAAGTTTTGATTGAAATCAAACTGGTCTATCTGACTGTCTAAACACACCTCAGAATTCAGAAAGGCTGAAAATTCCATTTCCTCATCAGAAAAAGCCTTTATCACTTGAATGATTTAGGAGACTGGAAGGATTTGTGCCTTGAAGCGGATCATTAGCGGAAGAATTTTGAAAATCAGAATGATGATCCATTTCGAAAAATTGAGGCTCTTTTCCTTTGTTTAAAGAAATTGGTGACGAGCCACCCAGAAAGGCTTTACAGGAAGAGGTGTCTGAGGGTGGATAGGAATTTTCTGACAGATTGATTTTCTGAACTTGGAGAATTTCAGGCTTAGCTTGGAGATCAGCTTTTTGAAGTTGCTCTTTCAGCAGAGCTGCTGCCAAGGCAGACAGTTGTGAATTAAGCTTATTTATCTCTGTCTGAAGATATTCCTTTTCCTCCCTCGATCCAGTTTCCCTTTGATCGGAATTAAGGCACTCAATTTTGGATAATAACTCTTGTTTTTCCTTTTGAAAAATGAGTCTTTCCTGTGCAAATGACTCTTCTAGCTGAACAATTTTCTTTTCTAAAATCAGACGTGGAACATAGATTTTGTGGTCCATTGGTTCCTCCTCAGTTTCAAAGGTTTTAGAATCAAGTTCAGCCTGAGAATAGCTTCAAAAATAGTCATTTGACAGAAAACAGGGTTTTTCGGTGTTGTATGACACATTCAATGAGTCATAAACAAAAGGAAGTTGCATTGTGGTAGTGTTTTTCCTTCTCAAGGTTTCCAGTTTCGGATCCTCATCAACAAGTGGTTTGGTCCATCTAATTTTGTACTCTGGGTAGGTCTTGTCCACTCCCAAAAATTCAAAAGCATATAACGTGGGAACTTTGGTCAAAGCCTTTTTCAGATAATGAGGGTTATCGTAACCGAGACCCGTCTCTGAATATTTGAATTCTTTAGGTGCAATTAGATGCATCGTTTGATTAGATTGACCGATTTTGTAAAGTTTTTGTTCAAGATCCTTTAACTGTTCAGTTAACCTTTGAATTTCATTTTTATAACACACACTTTTAGTCACAATATCAAATTTCTCATTTTCTGACATACGAAGCTTGTAAGTAAGATCATCTACGTTGGTCTTTAACTCTTTTGATTCTTTTTCAAGACTTGCACACTCTTCCTTTAGATTAGAAATTTGGCACAGGTTGCCAGCAATTTCTATGCTTTGTTTTTCAAGTCTGTCAGACTGTGATGACACACGATTTTCCAGAGAGGAGATGAGTTGCTCATTTTCTCTCATGGTTTGCTTGTAGGAGTCTAATTTGTGCACAATGATTTGCAACTGATCAAATAAGGCTTTCTGGAAAGGAGCACATACCTGACATGGGGAATCACATTCATCGTCGTCAGTATCGGACTGTGTTGAGTGCTTGCCCATGAAACACATGTGTGCTTCTGCATCATCTTCTTCTTCATCAGATAGATTAAGCCAGTGGTCATCTTCTGCCATGAGAGCCTTACATGCTTCCTTTTCTTTAGCCAACAACATCTTGGCCTTATAGTATTCTGAGTTGTGCACGACAGGCTTTCGACATTCTTTGGCAAAGTGACCCAAGCGACCACAGTTATAATCTTTGATCGGCTCGTCTTTGGCTTTCTCATCATGCTTTTTCTCAGTCTTCTTTCCTTCATCAAAGCGTCTCTTCTCTTCATACTTCTCCTTATGAGCATGTCGTTTGAGAGGAGTACTGAAGTATCTTTGATTATTTGATGATGACTTTTTGAAGAACTTCTTTTTCTGGAATGCTTGAGTTAAGAACATCACGGATTCTTTAATCTGAGTGTATTCTGGATCCGAATCACTGTCAGGGTCTTCGAGTTCAGAATCACTTTTCACATGTTCCTTTTCAGGGGTGCGACTGACAGATCGACCTCTTTTATCTGAGACGAGTGCTAATGGATCAACCAACGACTTTTCGTCTGCTTTTTGATTTCCCATCAACTCAAGAACTTCCTCTTCGTCCTGTAGAAGCATTTCATATAGTTCAGGCAGAGAAATTTTCTCCAGGCTTTGAGTATGGTGGATATGAGAGACAAACGTCCTCCATTCCGGCTGAAGGTTGTTCATGAACCTGATGTTGTTCTCGGTGTTGGTCTTCATGATGTGGCTTTTATGCAGATCGTTCAGAAGTTGGTTGAACCGTTCATATGTTTCCATGAGCGTCTCACCCTTTCTTGCTTTGAAGCTGTCATATCTGGAAATGCAGCTGGTGATCTTCAGTTGAGAGCTTATTCGGCTACCCATCATCATCTTCTCAATCTGGTCCCACATTCCTTTCGCAGTGGCCTTGTAGTTATCGATGCAGGCATATATGTCGTTAGGCAGGCTTTGTAGAATGTAGGTCTTCTCATGCTTTTCCGCATCATGCCGACTCTTTTCTTGAGGGGTAAACTCACTGAGTGATTTTGCGAGTTAGCGTTCTTGTCGACCTTGGTTTTGGTCTCCAGACAGGACTTTCATCGGCCAGGCTTGTGGCCTCTCTTTCAGACATAACATTATCTCATCATAGTCAGGTTTCGCTTCGATAAAATTCATGAATCGATCATGCCATTGTGGATATTCTCCCCGATAGAGCACCGGAGGTTTTTGACCAGAACCAATGGCTAGAGCGTCCCTTGAATTCATCTTTAATGCACTGTAGTGATCGTGAGACAAACTATTTGATCCAAAGAGAGATTAGATAACTTTAAGACGGAGATAAGGACCCGAGCAACAAGGACCCGGTCGAACAAAGACCTGGTCGAACAAGGATCCGGTCGAAGGCAAGGACCCGGTCGAACAAGGACCCGACAAGGACCCGGTGAGGATCCGGGACAACACCACGATCGAAAGGACAACCCGGGCGATAGGATCCGGGAGACAACACCCCGGTCAAAAGGACAACCCGGGCGACTTCAACCTGGGGGCAAGGTAAGTCCGGGCGATTAACCTAGATCTTTTGTTCTTCGACAAAAGCGGCGATCGAACCAGATAAACTGATAACTTTCAAACAAATTAATCAACCCCAATCGATTCCTAAATCTCACTTTAATTTCAGAACATAGATTTCAGAAAATCGATATGCAGAAAGTCAATTAGCAGAACTCAGCTTTGCAGATAAGAAACCTATACTCGACCGAACTCAACAACTCAACCCAGAAAATCGACCGAACTAAATAAACTTAACCCAAAAAATCAATATGAACCTAGAAAAATCGAATATAGCAGATATAACTCAGAAAATCGATTATGCAGATATAAACCCAGAATATCGATATTTCAAAAACTAAATCAGACAGAATAAGAACCCAGATCTATGAAAATCGAATAATCTACTTCAAAGAACTCAAATCAATACACAATCACAGTATACATACGAACATGTATTGATTTAGTCAAAACAAGCGATTAAAGGGTTTTAGACAAACCTTTTTGGATCAAAATTCTTGTCTCTTAGCTCTGATACCAATTGTAAATCCCAGAACAGTGCGATTTATCAATAATAATAATCAATGATGAACAATGAATAAACCACAACTGCTAGTCATATGATTAGATTCAAGAATGAAAGGTTTAGGTTTACATAGATAATTTTTGATCAGAGAATGTAAACATTATGACTAACAATTCTAACAATAATCTCTTCTTACCTAAAACTAGGTTAAGAGAACGTATATTTATAAAACGTGTAAGGCCTAATGGGCTTGAGGCCCAATAACAAAGCAACTATCAAACAATTACAATTCGACCCCTGAACTTCTACTTAACTAACAAATTGCCCTAACATATATATATATATATATTCTTAAAAAAATAATAGAATTGATTTTAATTTTATTCATTTATAAACATTTGTTAACTTATCAAGAAATAAGAAATTAAATAAATAGACTCATTTAACTTACTACTCAAATAATAAAAGTTTTGATTTATAAGCATTTTTATCTTACTAAGAAAGAAAATAGACTCATTTAATAAAAAAAAACTATTTATTATCATTGTTAGTTTACTAAAAAAATAAAAATAAATAAATAAATTCATTATAAAATTAGTTATTGTAATATATACAGAATATTGGTTTTTCGATTTCATGAAAATTTTAAAGTTCAATGCATATATTAATTGGCTTTAAAATTTTAAAAGTGATAGTTAAATAAAAATAAAGTTTTTTTTAATGATTTTTATATATCTTAAAATGAAAAATGAAAAGGTTTAATAATTAATGATAGTCATTTAATATATAACTATTATTTAAAAATAAATCAAAATTTTAGAAAATTCGATAAATACCAAGGAAGTTCTCATGGTGCCTCCTCATCACTCTTGGGTTTTGCTTTTATATCTATTAAAGTTCAATACATATATTAATTGGCTTTAAAATTTTAAAAGTGAAAGTTAAATAAAAATAATGTTTTTTTAATGATTTTTATATATCTTAAAATGAAAAATGAAAAGGTTTAATAATTAATGATAGTCATTTAATGTATAATTAACTATTATTTAAAAATAAATCAAAATTTTAGAAAATTAGATAAATACCAAAGAACACTTCTCATGGTGCCACCTCATCACTCTTGGGTTTTGTTTTTATATGTACAAAAATTAAATCAATACCATAAAACCCTAAACCTAAATTGATCCCAAATCAAAACCCTAAACACTAAACAAAAACTAAATCAAATGAAAATGGAGATGGAGATAGAGATAAAGATGAAAATGAGATGTATACAAACCATATAACATAAATTAAACCATAAGATCATAACCTAAATAATAAACCTTAAAATCAAAAATCTAGTTTGACACAGATCTGGGTTCAAGCTATTCATGAATGTGATTACATCACATATCTGGTTCATTCACGTCAGAGATAAGGGAAAGAGATCGAGGTTGAAGGGGGAGTCAGAGACCGATGTGTGGCAACACCACAAATCCAAGGCGGAGGTACTGAAAAAATTAGTAGCGATGGTAGGAGTCTGATTGTAGATCTGGTGGTGGTGCCTCGTGATAGAGTAGGAGTTCGATGCAAATCCGATGGTGGTGTTATGTCGTGGTGGGATGCAGATTTGCTCACTTGTTCAACGGAAAAAGTTAACAGTCGTTAGTGGGAGGGACCAAAATCAATGGGAAATGACAAACGTGAGGGACCAAATCCGAGTTTCGATAGTTTATGGATTTTAAAAATGAAAGTTAAATAAAAACAAAGTTTTTTTTAATGATTTTTATGTCTTAAAATGAAAAATGAAAAGTTTTAATAATTAATGATAGACATTTAATGTATAACTATTATTTAAAAATAAATCAAAATTCTAGAAAATTAGATAAATACCAAGGAAGGTTTCTCATGGTGCCACCTCATCACTCTTGGGTTTTCCTTTTATATGTATAAAGATTTTAATATTTCCAAATTGGTATTTCAACTAATTAATGATATAGAGTTTTAGGGGTCGGTTATCAAAAGTTAATCCGATAAGCATTTATCGAATCACTTATTATGAATCCAACTTAAAATAATGGTGAAAGTTATTTGTAGCTCACTACTTTTAGCTTATAAAGAACTTATAAATCTACTTTTCTATCCATGTGGGTTAGCTCACTACTTTTAGCTTATAAAGAACTTATAAATCTACTTTTCTATCCATGTGGGTCAGGTTGTTATAAACTCCCTCGCTTAGGTGGCGTTTGATTCGTAGATTCTGAAGTAATCTGATGAAATTGGAATGTTGAATTCCATTGACCAAATTCCATTCATTTGTTTGATTCGTTTTTTTTTTCATGAAAGGAATCTCTGAATTTCATCAAATTTCACAAACGAGATAATTTAGTATTCCTTAGCAACTACAAAGGTATTTTGATGGAATGGAATTCTTTTTTTTTTTTTTGCATAATATCACATATGCCCTTAATCCAATATAACCTAATCACATAAAACCTATTTGATTTAACCACGCCTCCGTCGGTTCCTTCTCCAAATCTCCACCGACCACCGTCGATTTGAACCACCGCCGACACCACCGATCTGAACCGCCACTGATCTAAACCACCGTCGACCACCGTCAATCTGAACTGCCACTGACCTGAACCACCGTCGACCACCGCCGATGTGAACCGCCGCTAACCTGAACCACCGTCGACCATCGCCGATCTGAACCACCGCTGACCTAAACTATCGGCGACCACCGCCGACCTGAACCACCGCTGACCACCACCGATCTGAACCACCATCGTCCACCGTTGACCACCGCCGATATAAACCACCGATGACCACCTTCGACAACTGTCGATCTTAATCACCGCCGATCTGAACTGTCGCCGACCTGAACCACCGCCGATCTGAACCGTCGCCGACCACCGCCTATCTGAACCGCCGCCGACCTGAACCATCGTCGACCACCGTTGATCTGAACCACCGCCAATCTGAACCACAACTGACCACCGCCGATCTGAACCACGACCACCACCGCCGATTACATCGATCTGAACCACCGCTGACCACATCTGATCTGAACTACCGTTCTGAACCACCACCGACCACCTCCAATCTGAACCACCTTTACAAATAAAGTATTTTAATGACTATTTTATTAAAGCATTTTTTGTTTAAAAATTTTTTAGTTATCTAAAAGGGTATTTTGGTCATTTATCAATATTTCATTCGAATTCCAAAGCTACATTTTCTAAACCAAACAGACATATTCCAATTCCTTTAAAAGATTCCTTTCCAATCCTGTCAACCAAACAGGTGGTCAAATCTGACAACATTTCCATTCCAATTCCTTCAAAGTCAAATTCCTTTGACAGATTCCATTCCATCCAAAAAGATTTTGTGAATGAAATGCCACCTTAAACTCCTGATACCATTTGTAACATGTCAAGCCCAAAGCAACAATTGGCCTAACAACTTCAACTCCAACTTAAAACCATGGTAAAAGTTGTTGGTAGCCCAAAACTTTAAACTCGTATGGAGCTCATAAATCTACTTTTCTAGCCACGTGAGATGGATTGTTATAGTGAACATAATAATGATTGAGAATCTTAGGGGGCGTTTGGTTTGATGGAATGGTCTTGAGGGATGTGGATTTCGTGGAAGGATTTGGAAGGATTTAAGAATTAGGATCTTTGGTGTGTTTGGTTTGTAGGATTTGAAATGGAATTGAACTCAATTATTTATTAAAAAAATTATACAAATAATTAATTTAACTTTTTGTTAATTGATTATTAGAAAACAAATGTTTTTAACATGTCTTTAAACATTATTATATACAAATCCTACGAAATCTCGTGAAATCTCAGCCACCCCCATGACAATTCAAAATTCTATGTTTGAAGGATTTCAAAGAAATCTTACAATTTCAAATCCGGACAATTCTACAAACCAAACACGAGATTGGAATGGATTTGAAATCCAAATCCCTCCAAATCTATTCCATCCCTGCAAACCAAACGAACCAAACGGGCCCTTAAATCCAAGGCAATAATAACAAAATGGAAAACGCGAAGGTAAAAGAAACAAAAAGCTACTAATTCTACAAAAAACAGAAAACAAACCAACACTCGGCAACAAAATAGCTAAACCAAAAAAAAAAAAAATCCTAAACACAACTAAAGCGAGACAACAAAAACAAAACATAGTCAAACGAACAACAACGAAATCAACCAAATCTAATGACCAGCTTGACCAAAAATTGTTTGAATCAAAATCACTTTTATAAGACAACTAGTGTCGGAACCGTGCGTTGCGCGGTAGCATGAATAACTCTCATAGTAATATGTAGGTTGTCCATATGATACATGTTAATTGTTAACTATGATAATCAACAAATTGTATACAAATTATTTGTAGAAATCATTATAATTTAATTAGTGGAATTTTAATATATATATATATATACACATTTACATGATAGGTTTTTCTCAATTTATGTTAGAAATGATCTAAACTGAACGGTTTGCCTGATTTATGAAATTGTTTATATAATTGATGACATTATATGAAGTTTTTTTCTTTTCGAAATTAAAAGATGAAGGTACATCTGCCAATTTAATTATATTTATTATAACATCACAAATAATTATAGTATTTATAATTTTTTTTTGAATGACAGAAATAATTCAGAATGTGTTTTATTATATAAATATATATATATATATAGTTTTATGTATTTGTGGATTCTAATTTCATTTATAAGAAAACTAAAATAAAATTGAAAATATGAGAAAATAAAAGGTTTATTAATTACAGTGTTGATTTAAAAAACAAAAAAAAAAAGAAGAAAAAAGATAAATGTGCCTGAAAACTTCTTGTTCAACCATTTATAAGAAAACTAACATGAAATTGAAAATGCAAGAAAATAAATGGTTTAGTAGTTATTGTGTTGATTTTAAAAATAAATCAAAATAAGAAAAAAAGAGATAAATGTTTTTGAAAACTTCTCATTAAACTATTGTCTAGTTCTTACTATAATATACAATATAGATATTGCATGTATAAATTTTACCATTTGGTTGACTTTGATTAATTTCAACCATGGTTTCATAGTTGGAACTCTTAAGTTGTATGAAGCAAAATGTAAATTCATATATGATAATTAGTATATTTTTAAACATGATCAATTATTGAAGGTCAAGAAAACAAACTTTGGATAATATTGGTGGATTTACGATCTCATAAAACTTCAACTTCTCAAGTGTGACACTAAAAATATCTGTAAGTATATATATAAAACAATAAGTGAATATAAAAATGTAGATTTACGACCCTTGAGAGTAACAATGTAATACTTGAATAAATATTACACAAATATTCTTTTAGCGTTGGGGGTTATGCTCCTGAGAAAAAAAATATATAGAAATAAAAATTAAGTTAATAATACATCATGCAATTATAAAATGGACAAATAAAGAATAGATTAAAACCGAATGAGTAGTTGAATAAAAGACTTACATGTAGTAATATATATGTGTAGTGTGGTGATGAAACTTTGATGTTCTTTTGCATATTTGATGATCTTTAGATCTTGCTTATGTTTGTGTCATTTACTACAAAAATACAACATAAAGATCGTACGAAGTCAATACAATGACAAAAAAAACTTGACTATAAACAAAAGTTCATACCCAAAATCAATATTTTGGTGAGAGAAAATATGTTAGAAGGAAAGAATGAGAGGTAGGTTTGTTGTATGACAAAGAAGTGAAAAAACTCAATAACATATCCAACAAAGACAAAAAAACCACTTGTGCTTAAATAAGAGAAAATGGTGATTAATTAAAATATATGAATTTAATAACATAAACTGTAATAAAACAAATAGTTAATTCTCTTTATGTTTATTCTTTTATATATAAATATATATACTTAAAGTAAAATGGTTTAAGTTATAGGAAGTTGGATGGTTTAGGTATTGAAAGTTAATTAAAGGTGTGTCAAAATGACCAAAGTAGCCTCCTTTCAATAAAAAATACATTTTCATGGAGGGGCATTAAAGTCTTTAATATATTTAATATTTAAAAAAATAAAAAAAAAACACAAAATATCTAGCTAACAATTCTACTCTAAGAGAGTGCCACATCACTACTTCTTGGTTTTCCTTTAATATATAAATAGATGGTTTATAATTTCCAATTTTTAGAAATTAACGGGTAATATACTAATATTTGTGAGTTCCAAAACTCTATAACAAAATATAGCTTTATTTTATTTATTTTTTCGATTTAATCATATCACATGTAAGTTCATCGTCATGCATTTAAACAAGCATAAATGAATTCCCTAGCAAAGATTTACTACATTTATTTAAAATGCATTTAATTATTTTGATTTTGGGTATACCCAATTACCCTTGATGTCAAATCATCATGCCAAAGTCGAGAAAGAAATAACCCATATCATACACTAAGGTCCCAGTCCCCTTTGACTCTCTATCGAGATTCCGGTCCGTGGCCACAAATAGTTCCTATTTTTACCTTCCACTCATCTTTGGCTTTGAGTTCAGACTTCCTTCTTTCTATGACCAGATCAGGAGCTGCATGATCCGATGAGCTATCAGAGAATCGAGATTGAGTTGGTGTTAAGTGTTGATTCCTCTCAATGAAATTTTCCATGTTGCACTAAGTTACTTACGTTGGCTTCAAAGACGAAGGTCCTATGGTATGTAACAACAGGTACAAGCAACTTGATATGAGGGACTGTTAAGTTATATCTAAGATATTCTTTAACATAAGAAAATGAAGATTTGAAAGACTTTAGGCAAGATTCTTACTCAAAAATCTTTAATGCCAAAATAGAGAAAGTAGAATAGATAGTGATATTCTTCAAATATGGAAAACTCCCCAAAATAATTTACATAAGAGAGAGATATTTTTCAGTAAATTATGGATTGGTTCTTGAGGTTTGTTATTTTTTAATGAAAATTGTTATTTATTTTCATTTAATACAAAAGAACCCTACATCTATGCGATTTGTCCTGGATTGGTCCCTCCCTCTAACGTCCGTCCATTAATTTCGTTAAGTACAAGAACAAAATGGCCAATTTACCATTTCTCTTTAATTAATTACTTTTCGATTATAAAAAACAAACCCTAAGAATAAATGAAATAATATTTCTCCCCTCACTCCCTCGTTATATATCACCTCACAAACCAAAACTCTCGTCCCAACTCTGGCATCCCCACTATCGATGTCACTCTCTGCACCAACGTCAACCCCCAACCACTGTTGCCTAACTCCGATATCCCCACCATTGCCCTGTCAACCTATTGTCGTCCCAACCAACTCCGTCATCCCTACAGTTGTCTTCAACCCCCAGACACCGTGGCTTTCACCCCTGTAACTCCATCGATCTCCACATGCACCTGGATCCGGATCTGATTTCACCTTCTCCCTCTCTCAATACCACACCAATGTTTCAGGAACCATGATGATTTACGTTTTTGGAGTAGCTTGGATCTAGATCAATACCACAACAATAACCCACATTAATGTTTTTGTGTTTGAATAACACCGATCTAGATCTAGTCGGATCTGAATATTTGAATATAAGATTGTTTCGGAACCATTTCAAACAAAGATGAATTACATTTTTTATTTAAGGTTTGAATTAGATTGTAGAGTTTAGAGTTTGATTTAGGTTTTGATTAAACGGTTTGATTCATAGTTTAAGGTTTTGATTTAGATTTTAGGGTTTACATTACAAATTTTTTTAATGATTAAATATAAAATTGTTGATTATGTTCAAGATTTGTGATTATATGTTTATTGCCGATTTAAGGTATTGTGTTAAAAGTGATTGGTGGTGTATTCTGGTGGATGAGGAATCAATGGTTGGTGGGATAGGGTTTAAATGAAGAAGATTAAATGACGGAGATGAAGAAGTAAACATGTTTTGATTGTTCATATTAAATGAAGAAGATGAAGATTCATAGAAAGTGAAAGAAAACTAAGTAGAAAAGGTTTAAATAGAGAAAAATGGTAAAAGGACCAAAATACCCTTGAGTTTAACGGAATTATTAGACGAACCTTAGAGGGAGGGACCAAGTCCAAGACAAATTGCATAGGTGGATGGTTCTTTTATAATAAATGAATATTAAGGACCAGTTCCATAAAAAATGACAAACCTCAAGGACCAAATCCATAAGTTACTCTATATTTTTTATTATATCTATACTACCTTATAAAGCAGATTTGGAAAAGTCTTGAATATAATCAATAAAGCATATGGTACTGTTAATTTATGCATAATCTCTTAAATATGCTAATTACAGCTTTAACAGCCTAAGCTACAACTCCACTAATGCATAAAGTCTTCCCAAATCACAACCACATTGGCGCACAATTCAGATTGGCAGCTCCAAGACAAATTGGTAGAAATTTCTTTTTCCAAGACAACGATTCAGACGCCATCTAAGACGACGATTCATGCTCTATCAAGACAGATATTATTCACCTAAGTTTGATTTTGTTTATTAGACAATATAGAGGTTGTTTATTTGGTTTTGTTTCAAATAGTCAGTTATTACTGGATCGGTGAAAAATGTTATACTTTCTCGAACATCTTTTTTGTTCATACTCGGTTCCAAGTCATTCATCTATAAGACTATTCATCTATATTTTCAGTCACTGTTAACGATTTTTGTTTCAAAAATCGTTATGCGGGCTTTTTACTTATCTGTTATCGGATACCTTCTCAAGTAGACCATCGATTTCTGGTCATCGCATCTCAAATCAGGTAGACCACGATATCATTTTTTTCACTTTCAAGTTTTATCTTTCCATTCATAGACCACCAATTTTTGTTTACACTTGGTTTTGTTCATCTATATGTTCTTAATAACTTTTTAACTACTTTTTGTTTCAAATCTTGAGTGGTTCATTCATCTGTATGCTATTTTCCACTTTCCAGTTTAATCTTTCCACTTCATTAATATGCCTTCACTGAAGGTTTCTATGTTTGATTTTTTTTTACCTAAGAGAGATATGATTCACCTAAGTTTCAAAAATCTATATGTATCTCTTACTATTAGGCTCCCAAGGCACCTTTTCAGTTATCCATCGTTAATACTTTATCTTTTGCTCTCACTTCGATATGTCTTTTGATTTCCCAAAGTCTCCTATTCCAATCTCTATATAAACTCTCTCATATTTCAATATCTGTATATTTGGCAGAAAGACAATGAAATCAACGGTCAGTCTCCATTTTGTATGGTTTTTGTTCTTATTATTGCTTTTTACATTTACTTATTGAAATGACTGTGTTAGTTTAGGTTGCTACTTACTCTTGCTTATCTAAGTTATCGCTGATCGTGTTCGTATTCTGGTATTTTAGGTTTGGTTTTAGCTCTTCGTTTTCTCGATAATTACTGTTTGTTTACTTTGGTTTTAGATACCGTGCTCTGTCCCCGGTGACAGCCACCGTTCAAAACCCTAAGAATCACATTTCTAAGTGTACTCATTTCTTCAATCTGATCACTTTGCTTTTGTTTTTATGTTAGGTAGTTTGTTATTTATCGCTTTATTTATTGCTTCTTGTAGATAGGGGTTCTATTGTTGGATCTGTAAGTTTGAATATAAACTTCATGGTCAATGAAAAGAGCAAATCCAAGGTTTTTTTTTTCTTTCTTCTCCTTTTTCCTTGTTGTAGTTACTGTAAGTCTCCAAATGATCTTAGCTACGAAGATGTCATTCACAAATCCTTTGAACATTGTAACACCCTTAAATTTGGAAAAAGCGAATAATTTAAAATTTTCAACAATAGCTCAAAGTAGAATAAAATCTCTCACAACAACTCCATACTTGAAATACAATTCTAGGTTGAACCATCAACAAAATAAATAAAGTCTTACATAAAGACTAATTAAAGTCGGGTGTTACTAAAAACCCAATAACATTCGCTTTATCCAAAGTGCGGAAGACTTCACCAAACTACTCACCCTCATGCATATAACTAGTACCCATCTCTTCACAGGGTCGCTAGTACCCTTCCCCAACCAGGACATGATGCACATGTTTACAAATAAACAGGTTAGGCTAACGCCTAGTAAGTTCAAGAGTTTTCAACATGATTAAATACATTGTTAAAAGAAAAGAATACAATTTAAATCATAATCTTTCAAAATAATTTACTTTAAATATGGAAACGACTCGTTTTCCAATAACATGCATTTTCAAAGATGAACACCTCAATACAAAATATTTTTTTATAAAATGATGCATCCCAAAACTCACTCAGAACGAGAATAGAAACCGACTCCTAATTTATGAAACGCAGATAAAACTTTATATCCCGAAACACCCATAACACGGGTGGGGCATAATACTCAACTCATAAATCATGGATAAAATTCATATATATAAAACGTCACCGAAAACATGGATATTAAAACTCAATACCCAAAACAACACCTTTCGGTGACGGGGGAGACCTGATTCAATTGCATGTGGCGAGAACACAAAAGTATGCCACATATCTATGTTATAAGCATGTTTTCAAGGATGGACAACCATTGACATCAACACTATCCAGGTCTTTAGTCATGGTAGGCATCAACCCTATCGAGGTCTTTAGCCGTTTGAACATCAACTCTATCCAAGTCTTTAGTTCGGTACAAATGTGGGTTCAAATCTATCCAAGTCTTTAGCTCAAAGAATCACCAAGTTCAACCTTATCCAGGTCTTTACCTTGGGATCTCACCATCTTTGACATGCTTGTTCATTTAGAAATTGCATTGTATCACCAATGCCTATTTCCAAATCACAACTCGGGGATCTTATCCCACAGTTACACGATAAAGTCGACTTCTATGCCTATGGATCAAATGCATTACAGTCTAAAACATTACATAACTCAAATGAATGACAACACACTCAAAACACGTAATTTCCATCACAACGCAATTAAATGTGTTGGTCCCTAAGGTGCTTAACAAGTTGAAGAAGGGGGGGGGGGGGATGAATACAAACACATAATTTAAGGTTTAATAAATTGTTTATTGATAAATCAAATACAATTTACAAGTCTGTTGCGGAATAAGATTAAGTAGAACTCAATCTAAACAAACTTAAGAAAACACTAAGATGGTTGCACAAGAATATAGAGAATGAGAGATTTTAGAAGTATAGAAAACAAGGGTTTCTATATTTTAGAAAGATGAAGGCTTCTAGAGTATCTCCAGATGGAGAGGTGATCTTTTTATTTATACCCTATGCATTAAATGCATGGCAGAGCACTTTACACGTGTCCTTCATTGATTGGCAATGAGGGTCTGACTTTGGGAGACATGCTTTCGGCCGTATCATGAACAGTGTAGTTGACAGAGTTGTTGTACGATTTGTGGCAGAGGTATGTCCGTTCTGACACATGGTACTGGGTGTGCAAGGGAGAGACAAAAGAGACTTGAGGCATAAGCTAAGTGATCATCAATCGCTGAATATCTCTTCCTTCAGAGATACAAAGGAGTTCAGCTATCGCTGAAGCTTTTCCTCAGGTTTCTTCGTGTGTGTAGATTTATCTTGCTTCACTAATATCCGCATCAGGTCACTAGTAGACTTGTCTTTGTTTAGCAACTTCGTCTTCGATTCAGCAATGAACATCTGTTGATGCGAAACTTGTCTTCAGGGATTACATATAACTGTTTACATCAGAAAACATCAGCGATACTGAACATACTCAGTATTGAATAGTGAAACACTAATACATATGAATGTTTACAAGAAAGATCATCAGTGATAACTGAACAGACTCAGTCTGATCGCTGATGATGAAACACTAATACATATTATTTAAACGTAATTTTCACTAAGTATAGAAGAGAGTCTTTATCAAATCACTGAGAGAGTTTGGATCAACAATCTCCCCCTATTTGATAATGACAAAGTAACTGAAGAAAATTACTTTTTAATTCAAAATGAGGAATAATCAGGACTCATAACATACATGTCCGAATTACTATTTTGAGGGATCTTTTACAGTACTGATAGGGTTAAGTACTTCACTGAAATTTTCATTAATTCAAGGAAAGAATTACAAGATGTGAAAATATATAGTAAAAGTGAAGAACTAACTACTGTAAGTCTAACTAACAGATTACAAGAATTAAGAGACTAATCTATAAGCTATCTAGATGAGATTTTAGAACCTTTATCATATAGTCAGGTACTACTTCTCCTCTTTGCCTTCGATCTATTGATTCTTGACGAATGACTGTCTTGATCAGTTCAGCTGATGTAGAGAAGTCGCACCATAGACATAAAAGATCTTTAAGATGACTCAGGGGGCAGATGGGAATCTCAGAGACTCTTTGAAATCTAAGCACCCCTTCATCATCTCTGAAGAAGATTCCATGAGGATTGTTGAGTACTTGCCCGAGAATATATGGTCCACCAGGAGGCAGAGATAGGTCTAGAACTGAGAGATCAGGAGGAGGACCAAATAATGCTTCCTTTGAGAATTTGATGGAGGTGTCGTTTCTGATGGCAGCGACGTTTTCAGAGGAGGAGGAGGAGGCAGGCTTTCTTTTGATTTGCCTTGGGTTAGAAGGAAGAGTAGATGGCACTTTTAATACAGCAGCGACTCTGTAGATGAGAGCATCATTGATCCCTTCAACATAACCTCTGTAAGTTGACTTTGATTTCTTCAGTGCATCCTAAAATTCTAACCATTCCATGTAGCCGAAGCTTTCAAGTCTTGAGATGAACATTGCCTTTGAGCTTCCATCTTCTCTGGTTATCTCCATTGTTACAGAAGTTCGGTCCTTCTTCTTTCTTCCAGAGATGACAACGGCTATGATCTTCATCGGGTCAAAGCGATAGTAGATTTTTTGTTTACACCATTCAAGTGCTTTATCGCTGACCTCTTTTTCTCTTGAGCGCTCCTTTTCAATTTCTTTGAGTAGAGCAACCTGAACTTCTACTGGATTTTTGTTTAGCTTTTTATATTTGACTTGAGAAGACTGAACCTTGAGATCTAGAGAAGCGTCTTGTTGACATTCAGCGATCAGTTTCTCAGCTCTGACAAATTCTTCAATTTAAGCTTCAGTCAGGAAGTCAAGCTCTGTAGATGGAGTTTGAAGAGGGATCTTTAGCCGTCGACTCTCCAGATGAGAGATCATCTCTGTTCTTCTGTTCAGTTCTTCCTCAGACCATTGAGTTGTTCTTGAGGGCCTTCCTGGATGGTGCAGGGCATGTTCTTCTTCTTCTTCTTATTCATCAACCTCATTTAATGAGGTTGGGATTATTTGTTCTTCAGCTGTAGAAGCTAGGATTATTTGTAGTTCAGTTCCCTTAAGCAGAGGAGAGAAATGTTTGGACAAGAAGTGAAAAGGAGTTCATGTATATTTTGGAAAGAGAAAGAGAAAGGCTTAGAAAGAGACAGGGGTGTGGTAGGTATAGAAAGATATGGGTACGATAGAAAGACATACCTGAGAAGGATTATCCACCTCAGATTGTGAGACTATGTTCAGGTTTCCCTCGACAGCTATACCCTTCTGCTTGCCTTGGGAAGGAGTACCTGAAAAAGTTTCACTTCTCCCCCCTGATGTGACAACTCCTTTCGAAGTTGTCGCTGAAGAGACGTTCGCCGTTGAGAACCAAAGAGATTGGTCCTCCTCATCGTCGTCGTCGTCATCAGCTGGTTGCTATTTCTCTTGATCTTGAAGATCAAGATCTTCATTATCTTCATCGTCCTCCTCTTCTTCTTCTTCTTCTTTTTCTTCTTCTTCTTCTTCTTCTTCTTCTTCTTCTAGGACTTGGGGAAGTACAAAAGATGGAGGGGTTTTGTCAGCAACCTTCTCCCCCTCAACATGAGAGGTAGGTTCTTCCGTCTGGACTTCGGCAGCAGCTTCCTCAATATTTTCGTCAGCAAGCTCTTTCTCCCCCTCTTTGTCATTATTAGCATGGGGGATTTCAGTGGTTGAAGGTGTAGCTTTTGCTGTTGCCAGAGATCAGACTTCAACCTCCAAACGCTCGAGACGACCCTCGATGACAGGAATGTCTGAAGTAGCCTGATGAATATATTCAACAGCTATGTTCAGAGATGTACGATCATTCTCTGTAAAGGAGGGCGTGGGCGTTGGAGCTGTTTCAGTCATCTTGAGGAGCACTTACTGAAGCATGGATGTACAGGAGTCAACTTTAAGAGAAAGGTCCCTTAAGTCATCTTTAAGGGTGTTCTGAAATCCCTGAATAAGAGAGACATGTTGCTGAGTTCCGACAAGGTCTTCCTTGATCTTGACGATGTCCTCCTGAACTGTTGAGAGCTGAGAAGAGTCAGCTTTGGAGGATGAGGCATCAATCAACTTCTTTAGCTCTTCACCAGCGAGATTGACAGCATCAGTGGATTCGTTGACAGAGGTGGTGAGAGACTCCACCTTTTCAGCAAGTGTGTTGACGTGAGCGTCAACAGTATCCAAAGTAGGACCTGCAAGTAAAGTTAGCGGATGAGCACAACGATGCTCAGGATTATATGGTGAGATGGGAGTGGTGTTTAGGGTTATAGGAGTACCTGAGTTTTCAAACATGTTGTAAAAGTGCATAGATTCTTTAAACGTTTGATTGTCAGGTCCTATTGGTGCAAACTGAGGTTGATGTGAAAGAGATGGAGGATTAGATACCAAAGAAATATAAGGATGAGTAATGGGGATAGAAGAAATTTGGATAGTGGAAGTTACCTTAGGAGGTTGTTGAAGAACTGAGCTGATGGGTGACGTCACTGTTGTTGTGGCAGCGATTGTCATCGCTGGCACGAATGATGTGGTGGCTGCTGAAGTTGTGGAGGAGATACCCACAAAAGCATCCAGAGTAGTTTTTTGAGAAACTACTTCAGGTATTGAACCAGTAGTGGCGGTCTCCTTAGTCTTTTTGGCCTTCTTAGAAGGACCATGAAGACTAGCTGATGGTCGTTTGTGAGAGGTGGTAGCGGCAGGGATAGCAGGAGAAGGACCCCCTACATGGCCACTGAAAGCGAAGAGTAGAGAGAGAGACGAGTGCGTAGAGTTGAGAGAGTTACCTCATTGTCGACCGGCTTGACCTCCAGCGAGCGCTGACCAACCTTTGAAAAAGTACCATCTTGAGAAGTTGGGTACTTGTCAGCGTATAGAAACCATAGGTATGCACAAATAAAGCGTACGTATGGGATCTTGGGATCCCTCTCCGTCTTCTCTATCTTCGACTTAAGGTCATCAAAGATAGTGCCAGCGTAGTCGAAATGTTTACCAGTGATGACTGAATAGCCCATCTGGAGCTGAACTTTGCTCGCCTGATCTAGGGAGCCAATCTTCCCACTCATGCTTTGAATAATGTGTGAGAAGATGTAGTTCAGTTGAGAAGGCATGTTTGCCTTATGGATCTTTGTCAGACGCTTGTTGGGGATGGTGGAGCAAGGCTTGTTGTCCCAACAGTACTCCATGTCATTCAAGAAATGGATGAGTTCAGCGTCGGTAGGGAGGGCATCGAAACCAGCTTTTGTCTTCTTAGGGAGTCGTAGTGCCTTCGTGAGACCATAGGCAGTGAGCATCCCTGATCCTAGTTTAGTAGTGAATGAGATAGCGGGAACCACTTCACCCTTCTTGTTGGTGATGGTGGCTTCATCAGCTATGAACCAAAACTGTTGCAGGAGAGTTTTGGAAGGTTTGGGGTCCACATTGAGAGCGTAGGCCAAGCAAGACTGCTTTAGAAATGCAGCAGCTTCCACCAAGTGTGGGTATTTGTTAGCTTCAAAGTCCAACCTTGAGATGGTTGTTCTTTGGGACCTCGGATTCAGAGATGTTGAACTTGACGTTCTTTGAAGCAATAAGCGAAGCTTGGGCCATTTCTGAATATAGAAAGAAAACTAGAATAAATGGAAAGGTTTAGAGTCCAAAAATAAATAAAATTTTTACCAGTTTCTGTATTTAGAAAGAAACATAGAAAAAAACAAGTTATTTTCAGAGAAAAACAGTGTTCTTTGTGAAGAAGAAAGAACATGTAGAAAACCAAAAGTTTTTAAACAAGATAAAATCAAAAGAAATGATTTTAATGTTGAAAAAACTTGTAAAATCCATGATAAAGAAATATGCAGGATTTTAAGAAGTTAAGAATATGAGAAACAAAAACCTATTGATCTTGAAGAAGATGAAGATTCAAAGACTGGAATGGTGTTTGTTTTCTTGAATGCCTTGAGAGAGTTTTTCTTGCTTGAGAAGTTTTTAGAAAGCGTAAAAAGATAAGAATGGAAAGGCATTCTTTTTATATGAGGAGAGATAGAGAGAGAATGAAAGAGAATGAGAGAGGCGGTAAAACAAATGCTCATCATGACATGGACATGTTTTACGAAGTTGATTGGATAGAAGGGCAACGGATGAACGTGTCATAGAAAAAGGCACGTCGTGGATTGTCGGTTAAAATGACGTCATAGGAGAAAAAAACGTTTCATTTGTCCTTTTTGAAATTATCTCTGAAGAAAAGTCAGAGATAGGTTTTCTTTTTGAAAGAACCTCTGATAAAAGTCATTGATTGATTTTCTTTTCAAAAGGATCACTGATGAGAAATGTCAGTGATAGATTTTGTTTATCAAAAAGCTTTTAATCATTTGAAGAAAAATCAGTGATTAAAGTTTTGATTTCGAAAAACGTCTTACTGAATGAACATTCAGTGTTTGAGAGTGAGAGAACATACCTGAGAGTTAGATATTTGTTCAGAGATTAAGTGATAAAGGGGAACTTAGAATCACTGACATAATGTGTGAAAGATGAAGAATTACTCTTCAAGATTCAACATTCCATGCTCACTGATGAGAAAGTTGAACCTTGTCTCATCAAGAGGTTTGGTGAATAAATCAAGTAGCTGATAGTCATTGGGGATAAAGTGAAGTTCAATATCACCATTCATCACATGATCTCTGATAAAATGATATCTGATCTCTATATGTTTGTCTTTGAATGTAGCACAGGATTATTTGCTATAGTGATAGCACTAGTGCTGTCACAATAGATTGGAATTTTTGATAGCTGAAGGTCGTAGTATAATAGTTGATTTCTTATCCATAAGACTTGAGCACAACAGCTTCCAGCGGCTACGTATTCAGCTTCATCTGTGGAAGTGGACACTGAATTTTGCTTTTTGCTTGTCCAACTTACCAGCTTTCCTCTAAAAAGTTGACATCCACCAGTGGTGCTCTTTCTATCGAGTTTACAACCTGCAAAATCACCATTTGAATATCCAATTAGATCGAACCCTAAGTCTTTGGGATACCAAAGACCGAGGTTAGGAGTTCCTTTCAGATATCTGAAAATTCGCTTGACAACGATCAGATGAGATTCCTTGGGTTCAGATTGATAGCATGCACATAAACAGGTAAAGTACATGATGTCAGGTCGGCTCGCTGTAAGATACAACAGGGAGCCTATCATTCCTCTATAGGCAGTGACATTTACAGGTTTTCCAGATGGATCCTTGTTTAATGTCAGAGGAGGTGCCACAGGAGTTTTCATCGCTGAAGTTTTAGTTAAATCAAACTTCTTCAACACATCTTTAACATACTTACCTTGGTTGATAAAAGTACCTTTTTCAGATTGTTTAATCTAAAGACCAAGAAAGTACGTTAGTTCGCCCATCATACTCATCTTGTATTCTTTCTTCATTCTTTCAGCGAAACGAGTACATAGAGATGAGTTAGTAGAACCAAATATTATGTCATCGACATATATTTGTACAAGGGGCAAAGGTTTCATCATAGTCTATGCCTTCCTCTTGCCTGTATCCCTGAGCAACAACTCTAGACTTGTTACGGGTTACCGTTCCATGTTCATCTAATTTGTTTCTGAACACCCATTTGGTGCCTATAATAGTTTTATCAGATGGTCTAGGAACCATATTCCAAACTTTGTTTCGAGTAAACTCAGTCAGCTCTTCTTGCATAACGCTGACCCAGTTTGGATCTCTAAGGGCATCATCAGATTTCTATGGCTCTATTAAAGAAATAAAGTTCACAAAGAGGCAGATATTACCTGAACTTCGACGAGTCTGAATACCTGCATCGAGATCACCAAGAATTTGATATATGGGGTGATCTCTGGTCCATCGCTGAGCAGGAGCATGATCGATTATTTTAGGAGTTGGATCAACAATATGAATGTTCACTGATGAAGAAGCCTGAGGTTCATCAACTATTAATTGTTGAGTGTCAGACATACCATTGTTTTCAGAGAGGTTTTCAGATGATGGAAGATCTGATGGAGAGAGTGTGTTTAAAGGCTCAGCTGAAATCCATGAGGTGGATTCAACGTTGGGAGGTATGATGTTTGGATCATCATCAGCAACTTGAGGATCTGTGTGCTGATGGTTTGAGAAGAAGGGTTCTGTTTCTCTGTAATGAGAAAACATCCAAGCATTTACCTCTTCATTGTCAGCGATTGGTTTAGAATTCGCTGAGTGAGTTTCATCAAAGGTGACATGAATTGTTTCTTCCACAGTTTGTCTTCTCTTGTTGAAGACTCTGTAGGCTTTGGAGATAGAGGAATATCTAAGGAATATTCCGTCATCAACTTTTGGATCGAA
The DNA here is from genome assembly GCA_954870635.1 of Arctium minus. NCBI lineage: Eukaryota > Viridiplantae > Streptophyta > Magnoliopsida > Asterales > Asteraceae > Arctium > Arctium minus. The sequence goes on along the minus strand of OX941080.1, from coordinate 33,300,996 downwards.
CTTTCCAAGTAGATCTTTGTTGTTTAGAATGAAGCATTGACAACCAAAGATATGAAGAAAACTGATAGCGGGTTTTCTTCCATGAAATAGTTCATAAGTTGTCTTTCCAAATCGCTTTACTATCAGCGATCTATTTTCAGTAAAACATGCAGTATTCAAAACTTTAACCCAAAATTGAGTAGGAAGGTGAGAATCGCTGAGCATTGATCTAGCAGCTTCAATGATCATTCTGTTTCTTCTTTTAGCGACTCCGTTTTGCTGAGGCGTTCTTACTGAAGAAAAATTGTGAGAAATTCCCTTGTTCTCAAAGAAATTGTTCAGAGAACTGTTTTTGAATTCAGTTCCATGATCACTTCTTATTGAACGAACAGTAAGATTATTCAACACTTCCATCTTTTTAACAAAAGATATTAGTTCTTATGGAGTATCACTCTTGCAGTGAAGAAAGATAACCCAGGTGTAGCGAGAGTATTCATATACAATGACAAGTGTATATTTCTTTCCAGCTATTGATTGAATGTTGACAGATCCAAATAAATCCATATGCAAGAGTTGAAGAGGACTTTTCACTGAGGAAACTTGTTTAGATTTGAAACTAGTTTTTGTCTATTTTCCTTTTTCACATGCTGAACATAGAGATTCCTTAGCATATGAGTGCTGAGGAAGACCATAAACCAGTTCCTTAGATGAGAGAGAATTCAGGGTTTTGAAGTTTAGATGAGAGAGACTTTTGTGCCATAGCCAGTTGACATCAGAAGAGGCTTTAGAAAGAAAACATATGTTTTCAGTGGTAGTAGAGTCCATATCTATTACATAGACATTTTCCTTACGATAACCACTGAGAGCAAGTTTTCCTTTCTCATTGACCACTGAACATGCTTTCTTGGTAAAGCGAACTTTATAGTCTTTGTCACATAGCTGACTGATGCTCAGAAGATTGTGCTTCAGTCCATCTACGTAAGCGACCCTTCTGAAGGTAGTTGTCCCATTGTTGAGGACACCAAATCCTCGGGTATATCCTTTTCCATTTCCACCAAAGGTCACTGAGGGACCTTTCTCTTCCTTGTATTCAGTGAGCAGGTCTTTTTGTCCTATCATATATCGAGAGCATCCACTATCAAGATACCAGATGCCCTTTTAACCTGCAAACATAAGGAAGATTAAGCTTTGTTTGGTACCCACTTTTCAATGGGTCCTTTAGGGTTAGTGGAGATGGAAGGTTCAGCAATCTTCACAGCAGATGCAGATTCAACTTCATTGGTAACCTTCACTTTGGTTAATTTCTTAACCTTAGTGGTATTCTTCACCTTGGTCGATTTCTCAGCTTTGGTGACCTTCTCAGCCTTGGAGGCATTCATCTTCACTTTAGCTGTTTTATCAGCTTTAGTGACAGTTGGACATTTGCTAGCAATATGGTCTGTAAATACACAGTGATAGCATTTTCTATATTTGAAGGTGGTTTTAGGACAATGAGTAGCAGGTTTTGAGAATTTTAGATGAATTTAGCATGGGATCTGGGAGGAATTTTCATTTCTTCAGATCTCTTAGGCTTAAGATCAATCTTCAGCTTTGGGGGACAGAGATCAAAGATTTCTATCACAGAGCTAGATGATTGATTTACTGAAGGTTTAGAAGGAACTTTCAGCTTTGATTTCTTGGTGGCCTTCTGAGGATGAAAAATGGATTTTCCTTTATCTGCAGGCTTAGAGCCTTTAGGTATTTCCTCAGGGATGGGATTAGAAGAAGATGAAGAAGAGCACTGAGCATAAGAAGTGTCAGGGATAGAAGAGACGAACATTCCAAACTTAAGCATGTAATTGTCTTCTTTAGGTTCATCCTGTGGTTTCCAAAAACCAAGACCAGTTCTATCACTGGAAGGGATCTGAGCATTTATAATCTCAATGCTCTTTGTTGAGGATTTGCACCATCCTTCTACAGTAGCCTTCTCTGCTTTTAGAGCAGCGATGGCTTGTTCGCGTTTTATGCTGATGATTTCATTAACAATGACTTGATCTTTCAAACTTTCCTCTAAAAGAGTTAGTTCTCTGATCTTTTCATGGCATTTTTCTAGATGTTCAGTTAAATCAATGTTTTTTATTTCAGCTAGAGATTTTCCGTTTAGAGCATTGTATAGATCAATTGTCAGCACATCAACAACACGACTTCTCTCTGCTTCAGATAGAGAGGGATTAGTAGAGATAGATACCCGAGATGATATATAGCTCATGGAAGTTTCTGATGATTCTTCCACTTCTTCTTTAATCTCGGCCATGAGACAGAGATTAGCGACTTCTTCTTCATCAGAACTTGATTCTTCTGATTCAACCCAGTCATGTTCTTCAGCGATGAGACCTTTACCTTTTCGCTTATAGTTTTTCAACTTTTGATATTTTTCTTTGAGCTTCAGGTATTTGCTATTGCTGGTTCTTTTGGAGGTAGAAGGTTTGAAGACTTTCTTTGACCTACATTCACTTGCAAAGTGTCCAATCTTTTCGCAGTTAAAACAGGTAGCAGTAGCCTTATCAACAGGGGTTGATTTTGGCTTGTCAGTGAGAGAAAGAGGCTTATTTCTTCGGAAATTGCTCTTTCTTGCAAATCTCTTAAAATAGTTTGTCAAGAGTGCTAAGGACTCAACAAACTCTGAAAGATCAGTGTTTGATAGTTCCTCAGATTCAGAATCTAACTCAGTGATAGTGAGATGGAATTATCTCTGAAGAGACTAAAGCAACAAGAGTGCTTTTGGAGTCTTTAGAATCTTTTACAAGATTCTTCTTTAGGAGATTTGATTGCTCATAGTTGAGCAATATTCCATACAATGTGCTAAGAGAAAGAGAATTTAAGTCTTTTGTCAGCTTGAGACATATTGAATAACTGTCCCAGCATTCAGGAAGACATTCTAAGAATTTAGTTAAGACCTCAGAATTAGAATAGGTCCTACCAACGGTTCTTAGATCAATGATTAAGCAGTTAAACCTTTGGTGAACGTCAGAAAGAGATTCGTTCTTACCAGCGATAAAACTTTCATACTGTCTTACCAAGTTAATCTTTTGAGTTTCTTGGATTTCAGTGGTGCCTTCATATTGAACACAGATTGTTTCCCACATTTCTTTAGACGTTTTAAGATGCATGATGGAATGAAAAGCTTCATCAGGCAGAGCCATAGAGATAATGGTTTTTGCCTTTGCATCTAGATCGACTTTCTTTTTGTCTTCATCACTCCACTGTCTTATCTCCTTAAGAGCATAGCGCTCAGGGACAACAGGTGTGGTGGAAGTAGCGAGAACGACACCTATGATAGAGAAAGGTTCATAGGGTCCATTTGCTACGTAATCAGGTATAGTAGGGTCTACAACTTCTAGAAATAGCATCATTCGATTTTTCCAGAGAGCAAAGTTATCTCTGCTAAACCAAGGAGGTTTAGAGAGTGAACCATTATCATAGTAGTTTGTGTTTGTGTTAAGTGCCATTTAGAATAGCAAGGAAGAGAATAAAGCAAGATCTTGTCTATTAGATTAAACAGTCTGCTCTGATACCACTTGTTGGTCCCTAAGGTGCTTAACAAGTTTGTAGAAGGGGGGGGGGATGAATACAAACATAGAATTTAAGGTTTAATAAATTGTTTATTGATAAATCAAATACAATTTACAAGTTTGTTGCGGAATAAGATTAAGTAGAACACAATCTAAACAAACTTAAGAAAACACTAAGATGGTTGCACAAGAATATAGAGAATGGGAGATTTTAGAAGTATAGAAAACAAGGGTTTCTATATTTTAGAAAGATAAAGGCTTCCAGAGTATCTCCAGATGGAGAGGTGATCTTTCAATTTATACCCTATGCATTAAATGCATAGCAGGGCACTTTACACGTTTCCTTCATTGATTGGCAGAGAGGTTCTGACTTTGGGTAGTGAATTATGGATTTGGTCCCTGTGGTTTTGTGATTTCTTTGACCATGGTCCTCATTCTATGTTTATTGTGGATATGGTCCCTGTGGTATGTAATATATTGTGGCTAGGGTCCCTAAACACTAACATAATTAACTTTGAAGGGTTAAAGGCATCATGTGCCTTGCATACTATGGGTATAATAGTCATTTTATTTTTCACTTTCAATTTATTCTATACACATTTAAAACAAACAATACTAAATTGTGGATTTGGTCCCTATGCATCATTCATCATTTTTAAAACACATTTATCATCTCTCTTAATTTTTTTCATCCAATCTTCATTGTCAAAGTACAAGAAAAACTAGTTTGTTAAAGTGCAAAAAAAAATTACTTGCATTTAAAAATAACAATTGTTTGAACCCAACACTACATCCTAAAAAAGACAACCTATCAAAATAACAATTGTTTGAAACCAATATTACATCCCCAAAAAGACAACTCATCAAAATGACAATTGTTTTATATCAACATTTATGTAGTAGTTGTTAGCAACGGTTTTATTTATTTTCTTGATGACGTCTAAGTGACTTGAGTATGAAGTACATTAATTCTTCTCATAAAATACATAGACCATTTGGAAATGTGATATAATCATCTTCATTTTGGAGATCCAAACTTCATTATATAGTGCATTAGATATTAAAATGCTAATTGAAAGAGTATGGATCCCCAGCAAGTGTCAAGTGACTTGGTGTGTAATTCAAGTATGACTATTTAGAGCATCTCAAACCACAACATCAAATTTAACACAAAAATACCAAATTTGGTGGGTCCATCAACAAAAAAAAAAAAACCCCAACTCCAATCACACTCTAAAAAAACATCAAATATATATTAAATGTATATATAATTTACTTAATATAAATATGTTAATTTTAAAAACAAATTATTAATGTTAAAATGTTAATTTTGGTATAAATAAATTTTGTAGGCGATTTAACGGCCGGTTGGAGATGCTCTTATGACACTATTGTCTTCCCTTCAACCTCCTATGTCATAATATATTTGTGTTTACAGATGTCAACTGACATGCATATAAGCCTTTTCCCACATCATGGTTTCCAAATGGTCTATGCATTTTATGAAAAGGATTAATGTACTTCCTACTCAAGTCACTTAGATGTCGTCAGGAAAATAAACAAAATCGTTGCCAACAATTACTACATAAATGTTGATATAAACAATTGTCATTTTGATGAGTTGTCTTTTTGGGGATGTAATATTGGTTTCAAACAATTGTTATTTTGATAGGTTGTCTTTTTTAGGATGTAGTGTTGGGTTCAAACAATTGTTATTTTTAAAGGCAAGTAATTTTTTTTTTGCACTTTAACAAGTTAGTTTTTCTTGTACTTTGACAATGAATATTGGATAAAAAAAAATTTAAGAGAGATGATTGTATTTTTTTAAGAGAGATGATAAATGTGTTTTAAAGATGATTGTTGATGCATAGGGACCAAATCCACAATTTAGTATTGTTTGTTTTAAAGGTGTATAAAATAAATTGAAAGGGAAAAGTAAAATGACTATTATACCCATAGTGTGCAAGATACATGATGCCTTTAACCCTTTAAAGTTAATGATGTTAGTGTTTAGGGACCCTAGCCACAATATATTGCATACCATAGGGACTATATCCACAATAAACATAGAATGAGGACCATGGTCAAAGAAATCATAAAACCACAGGGACCAAATCCACAATTCACTCTAGAATTTAAGGTTTAATAAATTGTTTATTGATAAATCAAATACAATTTACAAGTCTGTTGCGGAATAAGATTAAGTAGAACTCAATCTAAACAAACTTAAGAAAACACTAAGATGGTTGCACAAGAATATAGAGAATGAGAGATTTTAGAAGTATAGAAAACAAGGGTTTCTATATTTTAGAAAGATGAAGGCTTCTAGAGTATCTCCAGATGGAGAGGTGATCTTTCTATTTATATCCTATGCATTAAATGCATGGCAGGGCACTTTACACGTGTCCTTCATTGATTGGCAGTGAGGGTCTGACTTTGGGAGACATGCTTTCGGCCGTATCATGAACAGTGTAGTTGACAGAGTTGTTGTACGATTTGTGGCAGAGGTAGGTCCGTTCTGACACATCGTACTGGGTGTGCAAGGGACAAACAAAAGAGACTTGAGGCATAAGCTAAGTGATCATCGATCGCTGAATATCTCTTCCTTTAGAGATACAAAGGAGTTCAGCTATCGCTGAAGCTTTTCCTCAGGTTTCTTCGCGTGTGTAAATTTGTCTTGCTTCACTGATATCCGCATCAGGTCACTAGTAGACTTGTCTTTGTTCAGCAGCTTCGTCTTCGATTCAGCAATGAACATCTGTTGATGCGAAACATGTCTTCAGGGATTACGTATAACTGTTTACATCAGAAAACATCATCGATACTGAACATACTCAGTATTGAATCGCTGATAGTGAAACACTACTACATATGAATGTTTACAAGAAAGATCATTAGTGATAACTGAACAGACTCAGTCTGATCGCTGATGATGAAACACTAATACATATTATTTAAACGTAATTTTCACTAAGTATAGAAGAGGGTCTTTATCAAATCTAGGGGTGTTCAAAAAAACCGTTGGACCGCTCAAACCGGTCGAACCAAGTTAAACCGGACCGTTTTTGGCGGTTTGAGCGGTCTGGCGGTCCGGTCTGGTCTGGAAAATTGCCAAACCGGGCGGTCCGGTCCGGTCTGCGATCTGGAGGTTTTTTTGGGCGGTTTGGACCAAACTGACCACCAAATATGTAAATATATATTTTTTATTTTTTATATATATATATACCTTTATTATAAAGAATAGATTATATAAAGCCCAAATGTCCAAGTATATACAAAAAGGCCGAAGGTATTTTAAAAGATTGAAATCTTTATGGATTGTGGAATACAATGAACGGAAAAATGAAGTGAAGCCGTTGATTTTATTTGCACTTTGCATATTACCTTTTTTTTTAGTTTTTTGTCTTCGGATATTTAGTTAACTTTTGTGGACTTTGTTCTTTATTTCAAATGGACTTAAACCAAGGAATCTTTAAAATTCAAATTTTATATGTTTTTATGTTTAAACTTAAAATTCCACTAAAAGGCCCAAACCGCCTAAACCAGTCGACCAAACCGCTTAAACCGCGGTCCGACTTGACCGGTCTGGGCACTTGATGTCAAACCGCTCAGTTTGAAAAATCAATAAACCGCCACTTGCGGTTTGGTTTGTGGTCTGAGGGGTTAAACCGCCCAAACCGGATCGCGAACACCCCTAATCAAATCACTGAGAGAGTCTGGATCAACAAAATGCATCGTAAAACCAAAGCTCCTCATCAAGCCAATAAAACTGGGCAAATGCCCCCAAGACTCCTTTGAGTCACAACCGAGCCAAAGCTCTACAAATCCATCTGGCCATTAGTTAAAAATTGCAATAAACACAAGTGACCCATGTTTATGCAAACACATACTCCAAAATGCACGAATAAACTCTCTAACACAAATTTAGATTTAAATAAATCATTTTCCAAATAAGTTTATACCAATTATCCTTTCAAAACATCCTATAACACAAAATCAAACATTTCCCCAAAACACATACTAAAAGTGCATTTATACTCAAAAGATCTCATTCCATAAAATGAACAATTAAAATACCAAAACTCAAGATTTATTTATCAAAATGCCCAAAATCCCAAATGCGAGTGTTTTACAAAGTTTATAAAGTTAAACACTTCAAATAATCAAAACTCATCGAATAACTCAACAGTTGATAATTTCATGTAAAACATATAAACATTTAAAAATTGACATTTTGGCATGTACACCGTTTTCACAAATCAACTTGAACCCACCTTGCTAGATTTAAGTTAAATCTAGATTTTCCCCAACTTGAGCTCCTTTGAATAAATTTGAATCCTCAAGCCTAAATTTCCAAAAACCTAGATCCACAAGTTTCCAAACATAAATACACATATTCAAGACCAAAATTTGAGAAAATACATCCACTACGAAGTCATCAATGGAGAATTTATAATTCATAGTAAAGTTTAGAAACTAGGAGGATGAATTCACCACTTAGGTTTTGGTAAAAACCTAGAAAACCCTAAAATTCTTGAAGATGGAGGTGATGATGATGAGCTCTTGATCTTTGCTTCCAATTCACCACCAAATACTCTTATACATTCCCAAAACTAACAATATAACCTTTAAAATATCTCAAAAACAAAACCATAGCATTTTGAATCGCCCAAAACAAAGTAGAAATGAGCAAGATATGAAGAAATGAAGAATGGGGCTAAAAGTCGCGACTTTATGCACACTGGTACTTCCATGCGATTGTGTCATGCTATAGTGACAATGTAAAAATCATGGGAACAATCGCTCATATTGTACCGAGAGTTTTTGTCCTTCAGCGATTGTGACATTCTATAGTGACATTGTCACAATCGCTAGCGCTATAGCCGAGCATGTACCGAACACTGTTTTGGCCATAACTTCTTCGTTTTAGATCTGATTTTGCTCTGGAAAGAACTGTTGGACTCGTATTTGAATTCCTCATCTACCAAGACTATAAAATCTAGTATTTAAGCCCAAAATCCTATTTTCTCCATTTCTCTTAAAAGATCGATTTCTACATTAACTTGAAATAATACCTACCCAAAAATTACAGGTGTTACATCATTGTCATAATTACATGACACATTCGTTGGGATGACCATTTGGAAGTAGGTAGACATTCATTTGGATGGCCATAGTGTTCATAGACTTTTTATTTGAAGTGATTTTTATTGATAAATAGACATATATCTTCAAACACGATATGGAAGTAGGTAGACATTCATTTGGATGGATTTAGTAATATAGAGAACAGATGGTAAAAATTTTGATATTTAAAAATTGAATGTTTTTTGATAGAATCTTTGTATCCCGTTGCATTGTGCGAATACACAACTAGTTCTCAGTAATAAGAAACCTTGAAGTTAAATGATTGGGAGAGAGAAATATTATTTTATTATATTTATGAAATATTTTAATAATATATAATGTTGTAATCTTCAAAATTGAGAAACTGTTTGAGTTGATTAATATATATATATATATATAATTATATATTATAGATTTTGAATTTTGATTTTTCATTTTGGAGGATCTGTCGGTGATGCTCTAGAAACCATGAATATTAGAGCATTTTAAATGTATAGTTGTATACTCTATAATTCTTATTAAAATAAAGTGTTAAAACTTAAAATCTCTACAGAAAATTACTTCTAACTACAACATCTATTTATGCTAGAGATTTCTAACATTTATTATATGGATAGGTTTAGCCATTCTCGACTATTACCAGAGGTGAATAAACCAATTAACCTACGATCCTTTGATTATTTATTACCGATATTGATTGTAGGTCTAGATTAAGTAATTGACCCACCCATAACTCGTCATGATCTTAACTCGTCTCCTAAACAAAAATTCAACAAAAATTCTTAACTCATTTGTAACCTGTTTAATCAGTTCTTACAGACCGTTTCCTTTAACCGATTCACTTTTAAAAAATATTATTAGTTTATTTTAATTAAGTTTTAATTAGTATATCAATATATACTACTATATAAAAATTCTAAAATGGTTATTGTAAAAACTTTTATACAATAACATTTATCACCCTTATAATTACTTATTTAATTTACTTTATATCCTTTACTTTTTCATTTTTTATTTTACACCATTATCATATTAACACAAATAATCGTATGTGAATAAAAATGCAATGAAAAATACGCTTATTTTTCTACAAATTATACCATTATAATCGTTTTGTCAATACCTTCAAAACGAGTCTAATATTAAATATTTTTTAATTTAATCGTACTATTAAATATCATGAATATCTATGAATTAAATTGTTTTATATCAATACGTTTTATTTTTTTCACCATTAGCACATTAAAAATACATAATCGTAAAATATATTAAAAATACGTTTCATTCTTATTATAAATTACATCACTATAATCTCTACTATATCTATCTATACTACTATATAAAAATTCTAAAACGGTTATTGTACAAACATTTGTACAATAACATTTATCACTCTTACAATGTTATATTTATCACCCTTACAATTATTTATTTAATTTACTTTATATCCCTTACTTTTTCATTTTTTATTTTACCCAATTATCATATTAAAACAAATAATCGTATATGAATAAAAATGCAATGAAAAAATACGTTTTTTTTCTTAACCACAAGGCTTGTGGTGTAGCAGTAATCACCTGGGGAGTCCATAGCTCTCAACCCGGGTTCGATTCCCTGCATTCGCAACTTTGTGGCCACTGGGTTTAACCTCTGGGTTGCATGCTTTAGCAGTCGATTTCATTGCCAAGGGATTAGTCTGGGCCAAAGGACCAGGAAACTCTTTCCAAAAAAAATATGTTTCTTTTTCTACAAATTATACCATTATAATCGTCTCGTCAATACCTTCAAAACGAGCCCAATATTGAATATTTTTTAATTTAATCGTACTATTAAATATCATGAATATCTACGAATTAAATTGTTTTATATCCATACGTTTTATTTTTTTCACCGTTAGCACATTAAAAATACATAATCTTAAAATATATTAAAAATACGTTTGATTCTTATTATAAATTATATCACTATAATCACTACTATATTATAAAAATTCTAATACAGTTTTTTGTAAACATTTGAAAGCCAAAATTTTCTCCCCCATGTTCCATTTCCTAATTCAATTAAATGTCACGTTTATCACCCTTACAATTAGTTATTTAATTTATTTTATATCCTTTGTTTTCTTATTTTCCATTTTATACCCTTATCATGTTAACATAAATAATCGTATACGAACAAGAATACAATAAAAAATACGTTTCTTCTTTTTACAAATTATATCATTATAATCGTCTCGTCAATACCTTCAAAACGAGCCCAATATTAAATATTTTTTATTTAACCGTACTATTAAATATCATGAATATCTATACTACTATATTAAGGTTCTTAAACGGTTCTTGAAAAGTTGGTTTTTGGAAAAAGTTGTTTTTGGAAAGCCACCCCACGATCCTTGATTTATCTCCTTCTCCACGTTTCCTAATTTCTCTCCTTCCCCATCTCCACGATCCCTGATTTCTCTCCATCTTCTCTTCTTCGCTCCACATCTCCTCCCAACGTTTGCAATCACTCCCGTATATTAATCGATGAGTAGAATCGGTTGCAACGAATCCAGGAGGGCGGTGCCGGAGATCTGAAGTTCTAGAAGGTCGTGGAAGCGGAGACACATGTGGTTTCGGGAATCAAGTACTACTTGAAAATCGAAGCGGTATCGAAATAAGGGGTTTCGAAGGTTTTCAATGCAGAGGTGGTGGTTAAACCGTGGAGGAATTCCAAGCAGTTGCTGAATTTTAAGCCTTCACCGGCGAGGAAACGAGGTATGTCGAAATTTGTGGTGTTTTGTTCATAATCTTCGAGATCTGTTGAGTGATTGTTCTTGTTGTGGCTCAGTTTTATGAATAAATTTATTGGATTTATGTAATTGTTCAAGTATTCACGTTGAATATGGAGATTAGGGTTTGAATCGTCGATCTGAAGGCGCCCACCGGCACTGGTGTCCACCATGGCATCGGTTTCAATGGTTGACGGGATGTTTTTTTTTCCTTTTTTTTGTGTGTGCTATGTTATTGTATGTTGTTCAGAGTTAATTATTAGTGCTTAATGTTTGAATAAACACATCTTCGAGGATATGTTTATGCATCTTGCATTTGCATATGATACTCTATTGAAACTTTAAAATAACATATTAAACCTTAACTATATGTTTTTGCCACCATTCTTTTGTGCATATATGCTTTTAGATGTCATCCAAAGGCAAAGGAGAAAAGGCATGAGCTTGCAGTTGTGAACAATATTGTTTTTAGTCGATCGTAAGTCTTTCTTTGACTAGGCATCAACCAATGACTGTTCATCGAGGCTTACTTTGATAATCTTTTTGTGATTAGGATTTATGGCGCATTTGTCACCGGGTGATAATGATGGTTTTGTTACCATAGGGAATGCTCAAAGTAAAAAGAGAGTACTTGAGGTATTTTACATAATCCAATGATGATATCTTCCTATGAAATAAAGATAAAGTTTAGCGGTATTTTGCTTGTACTGAAGTAGCTTTAAATAGGTAGCTTTAACAAGAAAACTTTTCTCAAAAGTGAAGTGTTACAACTTTTATGGGACAAAGGGAACATTCAGTTGTCTGAACTGCTCTTTGTGTTCCATGTATCCTTGTTTGTTTAATCTATTTCCCTTACATACGCCCATGATGCATTTTCTGTTTGCTCGTTTGTTTTTATTATTTATCTGTTTCGCAAGCTGGGGGTATTCACTGGATCAACCTCTCTACCCCTTGGGATAGAGTTAAGATCTGTGTACATCTTAATTACTCTCAGATCCAACCTTTGCATGATATTTTTTTGAAATATATATCTACTACTATATTAAAATTCTATTACCGTTAATTGGTTTTTTGGAAAGCTGATTGGTTGTTTTGAAAGCCATCATTTCCGCCTCCACACTTCCTCCTCATGTCTCCTCCCCACGTCTCCTTCCTGCAACGATGAGAAACAAAGTGTAGAGGAAATGTCAAATGAGAGGTTATACTCTCAAAGTTGAAGCCCTAAATGATAACCTTTCTTTCTTGAGCAATTACGAAGATGCGGATGATGAAGCCTTTGATCTCCTCCTCGATGAGCTCCAACACCAATTATGTATTCTCTCTTTCATACTTCTTCACTATGTCTTCCTACGTTTTTAGTAAGATTTAGGGTTTTTGTGGTTTATGAGATTCTTTGTCGACTCAAAGAGACTAACAACGAAGAAGCTAACGAACCTGGATTTGACGATGAAATATTGGCTCACTTCAATCGTCTACCTACCAGGTATATATAAACCTTTACTCTTGTTATATACAATTAGACCGTATAGTACAAATCAGATACTTAGATGCGTTATTGTGTGTAACTCAGACATACAAAAGTAGGTTTGTTGTTTTTCAATATGTGATTGGTTGAGTTAACTTTGAGATTTCATCATTTTTCATTGGAACAGCTACGCATTACCTCCTTTGTTTTGCTTAGCCTTCTGAAATATTCGTTTTGGCGAAAACAACGGCTTCACATCTACATTGATTTACTCCTTCCCCAACATAATTACTTATTGACCTTTTTTTTGTCTTTACGTGTTTCTTTTTCTCTTGTTAAAATCGATCTTTTTGCTTGAAGAATAACTGAAAACCAATAAAATATAGGAAAAAGGTTGGAGCTGCAACAGTAAAATATGTGGGCCAAATTTGAGTTTGAAATTTATTGGCTTGAATTATTATCTAAGGTGGACGATGGGGAAAGTATCTTTGCGTCGCATCTGTCTTTTCTTTGTTTTTGTACAAATCAACCGATCATCAACAGTTATTATTATTATTATTATTATTATTATTATTATTATTATTATTATTATTATTATTATTATTATTATTATTATTATTATTTTGTTTTTGTATTTCTTTTTGGTTAGGATTATGTTTGATGAAGGTAGAATTTGCCTTTTGATAATCTTAGCAACTAAATTCAAATGTTAATGGTTGTGGCATCCTCTCTCCTTCCTCAGGCAATACGATGGTTGAATAATTGAATTGATTTTGATGTATTCCGATTATATGATGCACTGAATGTAGGCACTTGATTCAGAAATCATAATCGAACATTGTTGCATACATGTTGATCTTACAGCTAATTTGCTTTTGGGAACAATTATGAATACTCATTTTGCTTTTCTTTTTTCTTTTTTTGTTCAAAGTTGGGATTGAAATGTCAAATAATATGGTATCTAGATTCTCTCTACCTTCTTTCTCGATCACACACATACAAACTACAATAAGTGGATAATGCAATCATAGTTAATGAATTTTATATGCTGCATTGAAGGTATGCACTTGGTGTAAATGTAGAAAGGGCTGAAGATGTACTCATTAACTATTATTAAAATTCTATTCAAGAAGTTATAGAGTGGCAGTTTGCTTACCCTTCTGGTAATGTGCAGGTATGTATTGATTGGATGATGAGGTTGAAACATCCTATAGCATGAAAACACATTCAATTGGTATCTGTTTCTACTGGTTAGTAGTTTCAGAGCAACAGGCTTCTTATAAAGGATGAAAGGTTCAAAATGAAGAAAAGTTTTGCCATCAAATGTAGCATTTTTCAGAGCTACATGCTTCTTATAAAGGATGAAAGGTTCAAAATGAAGAGAAGTTTTGCCATCAAATGTAGCATATTATTCTTTTGGAATATGAGGAGGTAGAGATGCTATTCATCACCAAATGGAAACAGGAGAATGTGAACATATATATGAAGGATAAATAGATTTTTGAGTAGTACTTCTGTTGGAATACCAAAATTTCTCCAATAAAGTTGATAATGATTTTGTTTTCTTTGTGTTGACAAACTTGTTCTGGATTTGAATTTGGCAAGAGGCCTTGATTATTACACTGGAGTCATATTTGATGTTGTTTTCAAAGGGGTTACGCATGTCTGGTTTTTTTGCTCTGAATTTCTTAGGAGCTTTAAATATGTAGTTTTTTTAAGTACATAATAATTATATATGGCGAAACTCACCCCAACTTCTTACATTTGGTGAGGCTTGAACCCTTTACCTCCAAGAAGGTTGGGATCAATTCCATTTCAAAATCTTTGAACACTCAACCATATTAACCATCAATTTATGTACCATCCAATTTGCGATATAAAACCACAGATTAATAAAATTAACATCGAGAATGAAAAAAATAAAACAGAAAATGAAACATGACGTGTCAAGTTTTTAATTTCGATTTCAAGACTCTTCGCGCTTCATCACACGCGGGTATAAGACTAGTATTATTAAATATTAACTATTTAATTAGGAACATTAAATCTTAAAGAATGTGTTGAAACTTGAAACATAAAATGTTAGTTACTCCAACAAAATATTGTATTATTTATTTGATAATAAATGAAAAGGTAACAAAAAACTTGAACTTTTAAACCTCGTAAAAATTGTCCAAAAGTCGTTAATATTAAGTACATGAAATTGTTTAAAACGCGTAATCGTTGTTCAAATTTCTTTAATATCGTCTTTGGTGATTGTCATTGTTTAGTCATTATGTAACACTCCGAAAATTTTAAACCAAGACCGTATTAATGATTATAAAATACCTATATTATTACACCTCTAGATCCGTCGCGAAATCGAGTTCAGACCATCAAATTTTGGAAGAGGATAGGCCCTCGGCGAGAGTGACCGGCGACAGTGCCCTTGGGCATTGTCGCATGTCACAATCACGACCCTAAACCCACCTTCGGTACATCTTCGGCGAGTATGACCGGGGCATACTCGCGTGTCACTATCACACCCGCCAACCACTTACGGTACACTTCCAGCGAGCATGACCGGCGATAATGCCCATGTCACTCTCGCGTGGCATAGTCGCCGTCGGGCACAGGGGCTTTAAATGCCTTAGTTTGTAAGGCGGAACTCATTTGCAACTTCTAGGGTTTTTAGAGAATACGTTTTCTCTCAACTCCAAGGTAATATTTTCTTCACTTTAGTCTCCTTTCCCTCATTAAATGCTAATCCAACCATACCAAGTGACATTTATCATTCCTCCTTTAGTTCTAGCCTTCAAGTGAATCATCTAGCTCATTTGGGATTTCAAGACTCAACCTCTTCTTCTAGGGTCTTGCCATTTTTAGGGTTTTTACTCTACAAACTTTTTTGGTGAGTCTCCTAACCCTTATTTCACCATACATTTATTATTATTTGCTTATGTGAAGAATTCAAAGTTAACCTAAAACTAGGGTTTTGTATATTTTACTTGTATATGGTTAATTGCTCTTGTAGAAGACATTGGATGCCATGAGGGCCCCTATGTGCATATAAATCTCGTAAAATGAGTTATACATTGACAAAGAACTATCTTTCACAAATATGTTTTTTATTTATAAATGATTATATTGTAACTAGATTTATCACATAAATATGATGGTGGTTTTGGTTGACAAATGAATAGTATGGCTTAGATATGAATATGAAAGGTACATTATCACGTTTTGGAATGGAATGAGTTATGCATGTGATATATTATCTTTACTTGGTCATGACCTAAATGTGAAGTTAATATCTATTTCCTTGTGCACGAGGATTTAGGTGGCATATATATGTGGTTATAATTGTTGATCGTTTGATCACTAGCGAGTAGGCAATAGGGGACGTAAGTCCTTGAGGTGCAACTCATGTAGATTGGATAAGCACCCATGTCCGTAAGCCCTTGAGGTGTAACTCGACGGAGTAGGCAATAGAGGCATAAATGTTTTGAGGATAGTGATGTCTTTTATGGCATGGGAATTAGAACCGGGAAATAAGGTGAAATCCAATAACATCAAGGGTGACCCCATTCACGTGTTCTCGTCACCCAAGATGGAAACGGGTCTCCCCCGTCTTTCAAGAGATATCTCTTGTGTATTTGTACAGGCTTGGAACATCTTTTGCTAATTGAATGTTGGCATTGGTCCAACCTTCGGGTACTTCGGTAACAATTAATTACATTGTATTTGTTTACATTATAAATTGTTAAATTCTTGCAATATCTCCAGACTTTGGTCTAAAACTTGCTTTGGTGTTATCGGCTCACATGTCATCCTAGTGGGCGTGCATAGGGCAACTTGATTAGTCGGGTGCGCACTTAGGAATCTTGAAGGACCGGGCATTTTGGGGATTTCGTGAGAAGAGCGTTTTGAAGTCATAGCGACACCCACCTTAATCTAGTTAATTTAATGTTCTAGATTAAATAGGTTGTCGTGTATTATGTCTTATTCTTCCACTACTTTATTGATGAAACTATCCCAACTTTATTGGGTTTTAGTCATTCATATTTACAGGTCTTATAAACCCTTATATTTTAGACGTCATATTGCCGGTATTTTAAGTTTTAAATTTACCCAATTTTTAGGGTGTTACAAGTTGGTATCAGAGCTCTAGTTTAAGTGAACTAGGTATGTAAACTCGATGCCTAGACTTAAGATGAGACCATTAGGTTATGGATTGTGAGAATTGGGTAGAACTTTTAAGATGGGACGGCCTTAGAGTCAACGGAAACTACTTTGTTGAGAATTATAAAAATGGTAGCGAGAATCTTTTGTTGAGAATTATAAAAATGGTAGCGAGAATCTTTATGTAGGGTATGTTCATAATTTCAATTAGCTACTGCTATTAGGGATATATGATTACGTAAACATGATTGAATTACTATGATTATGATGATTGATGAACCGTATCAGTACGTTTCTTATGTATAATCTTGTGTAGCTATCTCTTACTCTCTCTCGATTGTGTGACAGACGAAAATGGTAAATACTCGGAGTCACCTTAAACCATATCTGGAGGGTCAAGCCGTGACCGAATCCACGGCCGATAGGCCAAATGAAACTGTAACAGTTGTACCTCCACTTCCGCCCTTGCTTGGCGGGAGGATTGAGCAAATACTGAGAACCAACATTGCCACCGCTGATCCAATTCTGAATGAGGTAACCCCTCAAACTCAAATGATGAATATGACGAGGGCCATGAATGAAACCATGGAAAAACAACAAGAGAATTTTATGAAGTTATTGGAGGACAGAGAGGGTAGCAATCGCTGACACGAGATTATAGAAGAGAATGTGGTTATCGCGGGCTCCGGGGGTACCGGGGATGAGAACCGTACCGATGGGTTGGTGACATTAGAGACGAGACAACCTGGGAAAGCTTGTTCCTACAAGTCCTTCATAGGTTGCAAACCGCTGGAGTTTGCCGGATCTAATGACCATGTGGCTTGTATGAATTGGCTCAGAGAAATCGAGCACACATTTAGGACTTGTGAATGTGGTGAGGACCAGAAGGTAAGATTTGGTTCTCAATTGCTCCGGGGTTCAACTTTGACATGATGGAACGTTTTCACTTCCACCATAGAAGAATCCGTGTTGAACAAGATGGCTTGGTCAGTATTCAAGAAGAAGGTTTTGGAAGAATATTGCAACGAACAAGAAATGGACCTGATAGAAGAAGAATTTCGAGCGTTGAAGAAGGGAGATTTGTCAGTGAAGGAATATACTCGACTTTTCATGGAAAAGTTGAATCTTGTAGGGCACGTGGCCCCGACCTAGAAGGAAAAGGTGAAGGCTTATTTGAAAGGTTTACCAGCGGACATGATATCGATGGTCCGCAACTCCAAAGCTACAAACCTTCGGGAAACTATCGAGGAAGCCAAGATCATGGAAAGGGTCTATGTTAGAGCAGAAATATGTTGGATACAAGATCATAGAAGACAAAAGATCAAAGTCAAGCAAATCAAAGCTGAAAGTCAACTCTCATGCAAAGTCAAAGTCAAATTTAATAAAGTCAAAGTCAGTGTAATTTTGTTTTAAGCGTGTAGTTTTGTTTTGTTGTTAGATATTTGACTAGTTTGTGTTAGTTGTAAGGAACAAGATTCTGAGTAATTGTACGCTGACAGAGAGAGTTCTAGAGAGAGAAAGAGTTGTGACTAGAGAGAGAAAATCATAAACATATTCTAATCTTGATTCGTGAAATTGAAATTGAAACAGGTAGATTACATTTCTTGTTTGTTTGATTGTCTTTGATTAGAACTTGATAGATTTGGGACTATCAATTGGTATCAGAGCAGATCCAAATCGAAATCAAGAAATACAGAGTTCGTCACTGTGTTCGTCGAGATTAGAATCAATTCTGAGTTTGTGTTTGTTTTTCGAGTTGTAATTGATCAGATTATGTGCGTATAGTGTTTTAGATTGAAATTGTATAGGCGAATTGGATTTTTGCACTGTAATCGATTGTCAATTTTTGAGATTTGTAGAGTTTAGAATACACAAGTTCTACGCATTGTAATTGGATCACTTTGTCTGTTTAAGTGGATTTTGTTGTAATTCTTTGATAGAAATTGATTCTAGATGTTCTAGTGGTCTAATTGTCAAAGTCTTAGATCGAAATTCGAGGTATAGATAGATTTTTGAGGAATCAAGAGGTGTTTTTCTTCGAAGGTTGAAGAACTCGCAAGCAGATCTGAAGAACTCACAAGTTACCTTCAAGAACTCGCAGGATCATCAAGAACTCGTAGAGTGTTCAAAGGATTCACAGAAATCTTGAACATTTCGCAGAATTACATTTGTTTTCGTAGATTATTGTGTTCTGAAAAATTTTACAAGTGTAAAACTCGCAGGTGTTTGTGTTGCGAACTTTACAGGATTCACAAGTCTTTGTGTTGAGAAGTCTTAAGGATTCTTTTTGGATTATCTACGAATTTTCTCAGAAATCGTTTAAGCCTTATTTGCGAAAAGTTTTTGAAAATTTTCACAAGGATAGATTTCCCATATATCCTTTTTACAAAAAGTTTCGCAGAAGTCTGTTCTAATAATTTCTTGGATTTCTCAGTAAGGTATTCTATGAATTCTTGTGGTTTTTTTTACGAAAAGTCTAAGTGTCTAAATTTTTCAAAGTATAGGATTTGTAACTGTCTATTTTGCGAATTCTGTATTGATCTTGCTTGCAAATTCTGAAAAGTTTACGAATTCTGAGTGCTTACGAATTCTATTGCTTACGAATTTTGAGTTTCTGTTACTTACGAATTTTGTTGCTTGTGAATTCTGTGTGTGTATCTGTTAGGGCCATTTTCAATGTTAAATAGAAGTTCAGGGTAGTTTGTGACAAGTTGCAATTGTTGTAAGCTTGTTGGGCCTTAAAGCCCATAAGCCCGTCAGGCCTGCGTGCCTAAGTATTTAAAGTTATTTTCTATTTCATTTGTGAGGTTAGAAGTTCATAATTCCTTTAATCAGTTTACTAGTTGTTAGGGTTTACATACTATTATCAGAAATTCTCTCTGTAAACCTGTTGATCCAAACTCTCTCAGTGATTTGATAACGACCCTCTTTTATACTTAGTGAAAATTACGTTATTATATGTATTAGTGTTTCATCATCAGCGATCAGACTGAGTCTGTTCAGTTATCGCTGATGACCTTTCTGTAAACATTAATATGTATTAGTGTTTCACTTTCAGCGATCAAACTGAGTCTGTTCAGTTATCACTGATAGTTTCCTATGTAACACAGTTAACGTAATCCCTGAAGACAAGTCTCGCGTCAACATAGTTCATAGCTGAATCGAAGACGAAGCCACTGAACAATAGATAAGTCTACTAGTGACCTGATGCGGATATCAGCGAAGACCAGACAAATCTACTTACGCGAAGAAGCCTGAGGAAAAGCTTCAGCGATAGCTGAACTTCTTTATCTCTGGAAGAAGAGATACTCAGCGATCAACGATCACAAAGCTTATGCCTCAAGTTTTCTTTTGTCTTACCTTGCACAACCAGTACGATGTGTCAGAACGGACAAGTCTCTGCCACAAATCGTACACCAACTCTGTCAACTACACTGTTCATAAAGTGGCCAAAAGCATGTCTCCAAAAGTGAGACTACCAAAGCCAATCTATGAATGCCACGTGTAAAGTACCCTGCCATGCATTTAATGCATAGGGTATAAATAGGAAGCTCACTCCTTCATCTGAAGGTGTGCTCAATCCTTGAACTCCAAAATAGAAACCCTTGTTTTCTATCTCTCTAAAAATCCCCCATTCTCTGAATTTCTTGTGCAACCATCTTAGTGTTTCTTAAGTTTGTTTAGATTGAGTCTGTCTTAATCTTATTCCGCAACAAACTTGTAAATTGTATTTTGATTTATCAATAAACAATTTATTAAACTTTAATTTCTGTGTTTGTATTCAACCCCCCCCCCCTTCTACAAACTTGTTAAGCACCTTCGGGACCAACAAGTGGTATCAGAGCAGTTTGTTTAATCTAATAAACAAGATCTTGCTGTATACTCTTCCTTGCTATTCTAAAATGGCACTAAACACAAACACAAATTACTATGATAATGGTTCACTTTCTAAACCTCCTCGATTTAGCAGAGATAACTTTTCTCTATGGAAAAATCGAATGATGCTATTTCTTGAAGGTGCGGATCCTACTATACCTGAATATATAGAAAACGGACCCTATGAACCTGTTAGAATTATAGCTGCTGTTCCTGCTACTGCCACCACTGAAGCTGTCCCTGAACGATATGTCGTTAAGGAAATAAGACAGTGGAGTGATGAAGATAAAAAGAAGGTAGGCATAGATGCAAGAGCAAAGACCATTATATCAATGGCTCTGCCTGATGAAGTTTTCCATTCCATCATGCATCTAAAAACTTCTAAAGAAATGTGGGAAACCATATGTGTTCAATATGAGGGCACCACTGAAATCCAAGAGACCCGAAAGATTAACTTGGTAAGACAGTATGAAAGTTTTATCGCTGGTAAGAATGAATCTCTTTCTGACATTCATCAGCGGTTTAACTGCCTGATCATTGACCTAAGAACTGTTGGAAGGACCTATTCTAATTCTGAGGTCCTAACAAAATTCTTGGAAAGTCTTCCTGAAAGCTGGGACAGTTATTCAATATGTCTTAAGCTGACAAAGGACTTACATACTCTCTCTCTAAGCACTCTGTATGGAATATTGCTCAACTATGAGCAATCTAATCTCCTGAAGAAGAATCTTGTAAAAGATTCTAAAGACTCCAAAAGCACTGCTGTTGCTTTAGTCTCATCAGAGATAATTCCATCCCAGCGATCTACTCTCACCATCACTGAGTTAGATTCTGAATCTGAGGATTTATCAGACCCTGATCTTTCAGAGTTTAATGAGTCCTTAGCACTCTTGACAAACTCTTTTAAGAGATTTGCAAGAAAGAGTAACTTCCGAAGAAGTAAACCTCTCTCTCTTACTGAAAAGCCAAAATCAACTCCGGTTGATAAGGCTACAGCCACTTGCTATAACTGCGAAAAAATTGGACATTTTGCTAGTGAGTGCAGGTCTAAAAAGGTCTTCAAACCTTCTACCTCAAGAAGATCCAGTGATGACAAATACCATAAGCTGAAAAACAAATATCAAAAGCTGAAAAGCTATCAGCAAAAAGGTAAAGGTCTCATCGCTGAAGAACATGACTGGGCTGAATCAGAAGAATCATCTTCTGATGAAGAAGAAGTCGCTAATCTTTGCCTCATGGCTGAGATTAAAGAAGAAGTAGAAGAACCATCTGAACCTTCTATGAGCTACATATCATCTCAGGTATCCATCTCTACAAATCCCTCTCTGCCTGAAGCTGAGAGAAGTCGCGCTGTTGATGTGCTGACGATTGACCTTTATAATGCTCTAAACGACAAAACTCAAGCTGAAAATAAAAATGTTTATTTAACACAAGAGCTAGAGAAATGTCATGAAAAGATCAGTGAACTAAATCTTTTAGAAGAAAAGCTAAAAGATCAAGTCATTATAAATGAAATCATCAGCATTGAACGCGAACAAGCCATCGCTGCTCTAAAAGCAGAAAAGGCTCATGTTGAAAAATGGTGCAAATCATCAACAAAGATCTCTGAGATAATAAATGCTCAAACTCCTGAAAGTGATAAAACTGGTCTTGGTTTTTGGTCACCACAGGATGATCCTAAAGAAGAAAGTTCCTCGCTTAAGTTTGGAACTTTTGTCACATCTTTCTTTGACACTTCTTATAATCAATTCTATCCCTGTTCTTCTTCTAATCCCATCCCTGAGGAGATATCTGCAAGATCTAAGCCTGCAGATAAAGGAAAGTCTATTCTCCCTCCTCAGAAGGCTTCCAAGAAAACCAAACTGAAAGTTCCTTCCAAACCTTTAGTGGATAAACCTTTTAGCTCAGTGACAGAAATCTTTGATATCTGTCCTCCAAAGCTGAAGGTTGATCTAAAGCCCGTGAAATCTGAAGAAATAAAAATTCCTCCCAGATCTCGTGCTAAAGGTATTCTTGGAGCTGGACCTGCTCATCTTAAGTTTTCAAAACCTTTTGGTTATAAATCCACCATCAGATATAGAAAATGTTATCACTGTGGATTCACTGACCATATTGCGAGCAAGTGTCCAAATACCACCGAAGCTGATAAAACAGCCAAAGTGAAGAAAAATGCCTCCAAGGCAAATAAAGTCACCAAAGTGAAAAATACCACTAAGGTTAAGAAATTAACCAAAGTGAAGATTACCACTGAAGCTGAAACTTCGTCAGCAGTGAAGACTGCTGAATCTTTCTTATCCACTAACTCTGAAGGACCCATTGAAAAGTGGGTACCAAACAAAGCTTAATCTTCCTTATGTATGCAGGGATCAAAGGGCATCTGGTATCTCGATAGCGGATGTTCTCGTCATATGACTGGACAAAGAGACCTGCTCACTGAATACAAGGAAGAGAAAGGTCCCTCTGTGACCTTTGGTGGAAATGGAAAAGGATTTACCCGAGGGTTTGGTGTCCTCAGCAATGGGACAACTACCTTTCGAAGAGTCGCTTATGTAGATGGACTGAAGCACAATCTTCTAAGCATCAGTCAGCTATGTGACAAAGACTACGAAGTTCGCTTTTCTAAGAAAGCATGTTCAGTGGTAGATGAAAAAGGAAAACTTGCTCTCAGTGGTTATAGAAGAGAAAATGTCTATGTAATAGATATGGACTCTACTATCACTGATAACTTATGTTTTCTCTCTAAGGCCTCTTCTGATGTCAACTGGCTATGGCATAAAAGGCTCTCTCATCTAAACTTCAAAACCCTGAATTCTCTCTCATCTAAGGAACTGGTTTCTGGTCTTCCTCAGCACTCATATGCTAAAGAATCTCTCTGCTCAGCATGTGAAAAAGGAAAACAAACAAGAGCTAGTTTCAAGTCGAAACAAGTTTCCTCAGTAACAAGTCCTCTTCAGCTCTTGCATATGGATCTATTTGGCCCTGTCAATATCCAATCAATAGCTGGAAAGAAATATACGCTTGTCATTGTAGATGAATATTCTCGCTACACCTGGGTTATTTTTCTTCGCTGCAAGAATGATACTCCAGAAGAACTAATATCTTTTGTCAAAAAGATGGAAGTGCTGAATAATCTTACTGTTCGATCAATAAGGAGTGATCATGGAACTGAATTCAAAAATAGTTCCCTGAACAATTTCTTTGAGAACAAGGGAATCTCTCACAACTTCTCTTCAGTAAGAACACCTCAGCAAAATGGAGTCGCTGAAAGAAGAAACAGAACGATCATAGAAGCTGCTAGATCAATGCTCAGCGATTCTCACCTCCCTACTCAATTTTGGGCAGAAGCTGTAAACACTGCATGTTTTACTCAAAACAGATCGCTGATAATAAAGCGATTTGGGAAGACAGCTTATGAACTCTTTCTTGGAAGGAAGCCTTCTATCAGTTTTCTTCATATCTTTGGTTGTCAGTGCTTTATCTTAAACAACAAAGATCAACTTGGAAAGTTCGACCCAAAAGCCGATGATGGAATATTTTTAGGATATTCCTCCATCTCAAAAGCCTACAGAGTTTTCAACAAAAGAAGACAAACCGTAGAAGAAACCATTCATGTCACGTTTGATGAAACGCGCTCAGCGAACTCTAAACCAATCGCTGACAATGAAGAACTGAATACTTGGATGATCTCTCACTATAGAGAAACTGAACCTTTCTTCTCAAACCAACAGCACACTGAAACTCCAGCTGCTGATGAAGAACCAAGTATCATACCTCCCACCGCTGAATCCAACTCATGGATTTCAGCTGAACCTCTAAACACACTTCTACCATCAAATCCATCTACGTCTGAAAACCCTTCTGAAAGCATTGGTGTATCTAATGTTCAACAATTACTAGCTGATGAACCTCAAGCATCTTCATCAGCGACTGCTCCTATTGTTGATCCTATCGCTGAAATAAGCAATCTTGCTCCTGCTCAGCGATGGACCAGAGATCACCCCATAGATCAAATTCTTGGTAATCCAGATGCAGGTATTCAGACACGACGAAGCTCAGGTAATATCTGTCTCTTTGTAAACTTTCTCTCCTTAATTGAACCAAAGAAGACTGATGATGCCCTCAGAGATCCAAACTGGGTCAGCGCTATGCAAGAAGAGCTGACTGAATTCTCTCGAAACAAAGTTTGGAATCTCGTTCCTAGACCATCTGATAAAACTGTAATAGGCACCAAATGGGTGTTTAGAAACAAGTTAGATGAACATGGAATTGTAACCCGCAACAAGGCTCGACTTGTTGCTCAGGGATACAGACAAGAGGAAGGCATAGACTATGATGAAACCTTTGCCCCTGTGGCCAGGCTCGAAGCAATTCGACTATTCTTAGCTTATGCAGTCTATAAAGACTTCATCGTTTATCAAATGGACGTAAAATCAGCTTTTCTGAATGGAAAACTGAATGAAGAAGTTTATGTAGAACAACCACCAGGGTTCTATGACCCTAAGCATCCAAATTATGTTTATAAATTGGATAAGGCTCTCTATGGTTTAAAACAAGCCCCTCGTGCTTGGTATGACACTCTCTCATCTTTTCTTATCTCTGAAAATTTTGAACGTGGCAAGATTGATAATACGTTATTTTTCAGGAAGATAAAAGGTCATATAATTCTTGTACAAATATATGTCGATGACATAATATTTGGTTCTACTAACCCATCTCTATGTACTCGCTTCGCTGAAAGAATGAAGAAAGAATATAAAATGAGTATGATGGGTGAGCTGACATATTTTCTTGGTCTTCAGATTAAACAATCTGACAAAGGTACTTTTATCTACCAAGGTAAGTATGTTAAAGACATGCTGAAGAAGTTTGATTTAACACAAACTTCAGCGATGAAAACTCCTATGGCACCACCACTGACACTTAACAAGGATCCATCTGGAAAACCTGTTAATGTCACTGCCTATAGAGGAATGATAGGCTCATTGTTGTATCTTACAGCAAGCCGACCTGACATCATGTACTCTACTTGTTTATGTGCACGCTATCAATCTGAACCCAAGGAATCCCATCTGATCGCTGTAAAGCGAATTTTCAGATATCTGAAAGGAACTCCTAACCTCGGTCTTTGGTATCCCAAAGACTCAGGGTTCGATCTAACTGGTTATTCTGATAGTGATTTTGCAGGCTGTAAACTTGACAGAAAAAGTACCACCGGTGGATGTCAACTCTTGGGAGGAAAGCTAGTAAGCTGGACAAGCAAGAAGCAAAATTCTGTGTCCACTTCCACAGCTGAAGCTGAATACGTAGCCGCTGGAAGCTGTTGTTCACAAATCCTATGGATGACAAATCAACTATTAGATTATGACCTTCAGCTGTCAAAGATTCCTATCTATTGCGACAGCACTAGTGCTATCGCTATAGCAAATAATCCAGTGCTACATTCAAAGACAAAACACATAGAGATCAGATATCACTTTATCAGAGATCATGTGATGAATGGTGATATTGAACTTCACTTTATCCCTACTGACTTTCAGCTTGCTGATATTTTCACCAAACCTCTTGATGAGACAAGGTTCAACTTTCTCATCAGTGAGCTTGGAATGCTGAACCTCGAAGAATAATTCTTCAGCGTTCATGTATTGTGTCAGTAATCAAAAGTTCCCCTCATCATTCTCTCTGATAAACATTCTGACTCTCAGGTATGTTCTCTCTCCCTCAAAGATGTTTTTCTTCAAAATATAAACTTTAATCACTGAACTTTCTTCAAATGATTAAAAGTTTTTTTTGAAAAATACATTAATCACTGATATTTCCAATCAGTGATCTTTTAAAAGGAAAATCTATCCCTATCTTTACAATCAGGGATACTTTTAAAAAGGAAAATCTATCACTGACTTTTCTTCAGTGATCATTTGAACGGACAAATGAACAGTCTCTCTCCTCTATGACGTCATTTGAACCGACAATCCACGACATGCCTTTTCTGACACGTTCGTCCGTTGCCCTCCTATCCAATCAACTTCGTGGAACGTGTCAATGTCATGATGATTTCTTTTCCCGCTCCATTCTCTCTCTTATCTCTCTTCTCTCTCTTCGTATAAAAGGAATTCTTCTCTCCTTTATACGGTTTACGCTTTCAAAACTTTCAAAGCAAGAAACATTCTCTCAAGAACACTCAAGCAAGTAAACCCAGAATATTGAATCTGCAACTCTTTTTCTTCAAGATACACAGGTTTATTTCATGTTTATATGCTTTGTTCATATGCTTTTTATTCTTTTAAAATCCTACTCGCTGTCTATGGATTTTATAAAACGTTTTTTTAAAACTAAAGATCATTCTTTCTGATTTTATGTTTTTAAATAAAAACCTTTTGGTTTTAAAGTGTTCTTCCTTCTTTCTACCCAGAACACTATTTTTTTTCTCTTAAAAATAACTTGATAATTTTCCAGTTTCCCTTCTTCTATGGAAACTGGTAATCATATTATTTTTAATCTAAATCATTTCTTCTATTATGCCTCTTTCCATAACAGAAATGACACAGTCTTCAATCGTTGCTTCCAAGCATGTACGATTCGCTCTCACTGAAGTTGAGATTACTAAATGTAATCATTTGGCCAGACTCGACTTCAAAGCTGACAAATACCCACATCTGGTGGAAGCTGCTGAATTCCTCAAGCAGTCATGCATAGCTTACGCGATCACTGTGGATCCTAAGCCCTCCAAGACTCTACTTCAGCAGTTCTGGTTCACTGCTGATGCTACTGAACTTACAAACAGGAAAGGCGAACGAGTCCCTGCTATCTCGTTCAGCACGGAATTAGGGCCAGGGAGCATGACCGCTCTTAGCCTCAGGAAATCTTTAAGATTCCCTGACAAACCAAAGAGTGGATTTGACGCCCTCCCTACTGATGATGAGCTGATATTCTTCCTGGACGCAATGGGCTATTGTTGGGAAAACAAACCAAGATCCTCTATTCCTAACAAGAAGCTCACCAAGATTCTTAAAGCTCAGATGCCATCACAACTGAACTTTATCTTCTCGCACATAATTCAGTGCATGAGTGGGAAGAGTGGTTCGCTGGATCAAGCCAGCAAAACGCAACTGCAGATGGCATACTCCGTTATCGCTGGTCAAAACTTTGACTACGCCACAGCCATCTTTGAAGATCTGAGGTCGAGATTAGAGAAGCCTGAACGAGATCCCAAGATCTCGTACGTACGTTTCATATGTACGTACATCAAGTTCCTCTATCCCAACACCTATCCCACCAAAGATGATGGCACCTTTGCCAGGGTTGGTCAACGATCACTGGAGGTCAAGCCACTCGCCGACGAGGTAAGTATCTCTCTCCTTCGCTCTCGTCTCTCTCTCCATTCTTCTTCATCTTCAGCGACCACGCAGACGGTTCCTTCGTCTGCTATCCCTGTCGCTACCACTACTTCTAAAAGACCATCAGCTAGTCCAATTGGTCCTTCCAAAAAGGCCAAAAAGACTAAGGAAAGTACACCTTCTAGTACTATACCTGAGGGAGCTTCTCAACAAGCTACCTTAGATGCTTTTGTGGGTCTTTCCTCCACAACTTCAGCAGTCACTCATACTGCCGTGTCAGCGATCTCACTCGCTGTCACATCATCAGTAACCCCACCTACTATCTCATTCCCTGAGATTAACCCCATCCCTACTTCTATCCCCAAAACTCTTCCCTTCTCTCCTCATTTGGTCTCTGAACCTGCCACCTCTTCTTTCCCTATAGGACCTGAGCATCAAACTTTTGAGGAATCTATGCAGTTCTACAAAATGTTTGATACGTCAGGTACACCTATAATCCTAAACACTTCTCTCCCCCCCTCTCCAAATAAGCCCATATCTGAACTAACATTATTTTCAGGTCCTAGCTTGGCGACTGTTGACACGCATGTCAACAGTCTAGGAGAAAAGGTGGATGCTCTCACCAACACCATCAATGAAACCACCAACGCCGTCAATCAGGCTGGTGAGGAGCTGAAGAAGTTGACCGCCACTTGCTCATCCAAAGCTGAGAACTCTCAACTTTCAGCTCTCGAAGAACAAGTCGTCCAACTCAGAGAGTCCTCTCGACTTTTTCAAGGACGATTTGAGTCTCTTACAGCTGACGTTCAGGGTCTCTCTTCCAAGGTTGACCTCTGCACATCCCTTCTTCAGCAAGTTCTACAGAAAGTGAATGAACCAGCTCCAGCGCTGCCTCCCTCCTTCACTGAAGATGATCGTACCAACCTCAACATCGCTGTGGAATTCATTCATGATGCCACATGCGACATACCTGCAGTTGAAGACCGAGTTAAGCGTCTGGAGGCTGACGTTCAAGTGCTAAAAGCTTCAACAGCTACTCCAGCAGCTGAACAATCCCCTACCGCTGATAATGACAAAGTGGGGGAGAAAGCTGAAGAAACTTCTATCGCTGCTGCTGGGGATGCTGAGACTCCAAAGGAACCTCCCTCTCAATCTGAGGGGGAGAAGGCAAAAGAATCCTCATCAATTCACTCCATTCTCTTTGAAGAGGATGAGGAAGAAGACGATGAAGAGGAAGATGATCTAGATCTTGATGATCAAGAAAAGGATCAGCCCTCCGATGACGACGACGACGATGAAGACCAATCTATGTGGTTCTCTAAGCCGAACGTCGTATCAGGGACAACTTCGCAAGAGGTTGTCAAAACAGGGGTGAGAGGTGATACATCTTCAAGTGTTCCTTCGCAAAGCAAAGACAAGCAACCAATCGCTGAAGAATGCTTGAGGACTGGATCACAATCTGAGGGGGAGCATCCTTCTCAGGTATGTCTTTCAATTGTACCACTTTTCTACTCTTTCCAAACCCCTATGTCTTTCTAGCCTTTATCTCTCTCGTTCTAAAAATACACTTATCCCTTCTTTCCTTCTTTTTTTAACCAGACAGTTCTCACCCCTGCTTAAGGGTTCTGAACTACAAATAATACCAGCGACTATCGCTGAAGAAATAATCCCAATCTCTATCACTGAGATTGATGAAGAAGAAGAAGATTCCCTGGTCCATCCAGGAAGGCCCTCTCGACCATCTCATTGGTCAGAGGAAGTGCTGAAGAAAAGAGTTGAAATGATCGCTCAACTAGAAAGTCAACGGCTGAAAATCCCTCTTCAAATATCCACAGAGCTCGACTTCCTTACTGAAGCTGAAAGAGAAGAATCTGCCAAAGCTGAGAAGTTGATCGCTGAATGCAAACGAGATGCCCAACTCGCTTTAAAGATTCAATCTTCTCAAGTCAAGGACAAAAAGCTGAAAAGCAAACCTGTGGAAGTTCAAGCTGCTCTACTGAAAGAAATTGAAGAGGAACGCTTCAAAGAACAAGAGATCAACGATAAGTCTATCGAATGGTGCAAACAAAAGATGGATTATCGTTCTGATCTTCTTCAAATATCAGCCGTGACTATCTCTGGTCGCAAGAAGAAAGATCAACTCTCAGTGACCATGGAGATTACCAGAGAGGATGGAACCCAAAAAGCAATGTACGTATCAAAACTTGAAAGCTTCGGATTTACGGAATGGTTAGAGTTCTGGGATGCGCTGAAGAAATCCAAATCTACATACAGAGGCTACGTTGAAGGACTCCTTGAAGCCCTCATAAATAGAGTCGTTTCTGTACTAAAGCTGCCATCTCCTCTTCCTCCCAAATCTTTGAAACTCAAGAGAAAAATTGGGTCCTCCTCCTCTGAAGATGTCGCCATCATCAGGAATGAAACTTCTATCAAATTTTCAAGAGATGCACTGTTTGGTCCTCCTCCTGATCTTTCAGTTCTGGACTTATCTCTGCCTCCTGGTGGTCCCTTCCAAGCTGGTCAAGTAATCGACAAGCCTTATGGAATATTCTTCAGAGATGATGATGAGGAACTCAGATTTCAAAGAATCTCTGAGATTCCTATCTGTCCTCTGAATCATCTCAAGGATCTCTTATGCTTATGGTGTGACTTCTTCCCTGCCGCTGAAAAAATTAAAGAAATTATCAGTCAAGAATCTTTGGAACGAAGACAGAAAGGAGAAGAAATACCTGAGTATATGATCAATCCTCCCAAATCTTCTTATAGCTGATAGATTAGTTTTCTTATCTGTAATCTGTTAGTTATACTTACAGTAGTTAGTTAGTCACTTGTACTTATGATTTTCATATCTTGTAATTCTATCCCTGAATTAAATGAAAATTGCAGTGATGTACTTAACCCTATCAGTACTGTAAAAGATCCCTCAAAATAGTAATTGGGACATGCATTCTATGAGTCCTTTTTATTCCTATATTTTGAATCATAAAGTAATTTTCTTTTGTTACTTTGTCATTATCAAATAGGGGGAGATTGTTGATCCAAACTCTCTCAGTGATTTGATAACGACCCTCTTTTATACTTAGTGAAAATTACGTTATTATATGTATTAGTGTTTCATCATCAGCGATCAGACTGAGTCTGTTCAGTTATCGCTGATGACCTTTCTGTAAACATTAATATGTATTAGTGTTTCACTTTCAGCGATCAAACTGAGTCTGTTCAGTTATCACTGATAGTTTCCTATGTAACACAGTTAACGTAATCCCTGAAGACAAGTCTCGCGTCAACATAGTTCATAGCTGAATCGAAGACGAAGCCACTGAACAATAGATAAGTCTACTAGTGACCTGATGCGGATATCAGCGAAGACCAGACAAATCTACTTACGCGAAGAAGCCTGAGGAAAAGCTTCAGCGATAGCTGAACTTCTTTATCTCTGGAAGAAGAGATACTCAGCGATCAACGATCACAAAGCTTATGCCTCAAGTTTTCTTTTGTCTTACCTTGCACAACCAGTACGATGTGTCAGAACGGACAAGTCTCTGCCACAAATCGTACACCAACTCTGTCAACTACACTGTTCATAAAGTGGCCAAAAGCATGTCTCCAAAAGTGAGACTACCAAAGCCAATCTATGAATGCCACGTGTAAAGTACCCTGCCATGCATTTAATGCATAGGGTATAAATAGGAAGCTCACTCCTTCATCTGAAGGTGTGCTCAATCCTTGAACTCCAAAATAGAAACCCTTGTTTTCTATCTCTCTAAAAATCCCCCATTCTCTGAATTTCTTGTGCAACCATCTTAGTGTTTCTTAAGTTTGTTTAGATTGAGTCTGTCTTAATCTTATTCCGCAACAAACTTGTAAATTGTATTTTGATTTATCAATAAACAATTTATTAAACTTTAATTTCTGTGTTTGTATTCAACCCCCCCCCCCCCTTCTACAAACTTGTTAAGCACCTTCGGGACCAACAAAACCTTAGCCCTTTGAAGTTTATATTAATCATATAACTAGTTGTTGTGGCCAATATCTTGTTCATCATTGTTCTTATATCTGTTGATTGCACTGAAACTGGGATCTACAATTGGTATCAGAGCAGATAGGCAAAAAGGTTTGATCCAGTAAAAAGGTTTGTCTGAAACCCTAAGATCAATTATTTGTGTTAATTACTTTACTTGCATTGTTTGATTGTTAGTGGTTACATTATGTGTTATCTGTTTGATCGATATCTGGTTGCTTTTGGTTTTATTCGATCGATTTTTTTTAAAATCAGTAAAATTCCTTTAGTTCGGTCGAATAATTTTTCTGGAAATCCTTAGTTCGATCGATTATTATTAGGGTTAATGTCTGTTCGGTCGATTATTGGTTACTGTTGATTGATAATCGGTTGAATCGTTTTTTTGGTTGTTTTTTTTTGTTTGTTTCTTTCGATCGAAGGAGAAGGATCTGGGTTTTGGTTTCGGTCGAATCCCAGAAATTCTTCGGGTTCTTTGGTCGAATTCTTCGAGTTCTTCGGTCTTAATCAATATATTTGTGTTTATCTGGTTTTTGTGTTTATCGTAATCTTTCGACCTGAGCATTCAACCGGACTCTTGTACTCCGGTCTTTCACCTTCGACCTGATAAGAGTTTTCCCCGGAATTACTCTTTCGACCGAATAGGAGTGCTCCGGTCTTGTCCCTTCGACCGAATAACCTTCGACCGGATACGTGTTACCCGGTCTTGTCCCTTCGACCGAATAAGAGTACTCCGGTTTTGTCTCTTCGACCGAATAGGAGTGCTCCGGTCTTGTTCCTTCGACCGATTTAGAGTTCCTCCGGTCGTGTCCTTCGACCGGATAAGTGTATCCCCGGACGTGTCCTTCGACCGGATACCTGCTTCCTCCGGGCATACCTTCGACCGGATATTGTTTGACCTATTTTCTGATTAGACCAAGTGTTTTCTGTGTTTCTTCTATTTTATTGTATTTGGATCATTCTGCTTGCCTAACGATAATTACAGTGCTCTTAAGTTAAGAAGTAAAGATGAACTCAAGGGAGGCTCTAGCCATCGGTTCTGACCAAAAGCCCCCGGTGCTCTTTCGGGGAGAATACCCTCAGTGGCATGACCGATTTATGAATTTCATAGAAGCCAAACCCAAATATGAAGATATATACAAATGCCTGACTGAGGGTCCACAAGATTGGCCAATGAAAGTGGTACCGGCAAACCCAGCTGAAGGTTGGCCAGAGCGCCAGATCCGGAAAACTGTTGGTGATTTTACTAACAAAGAAAAGGAAATGTACGAGGCAGAAAAGCTGGCAAAATCATATCTTCTTCAAAGTCTACCTAATGACATCTATGCTTGTATAGATAGTTTCAAGGACTCATCGAAAAAGATGTGGGACCAAATAGAGAAGATGATGATGGGAAGCCACATCAATAACCAGCTAAAGGTGACAAACTGTATCACCAGATATGATGGGTTTAAAGCACGAAAGGGTGAAACGATGACGGAAACCTACGAAAGGTTTAATATGCTTCTAAATGATCTTCAGAAAAATAAGATCACAAAGACGAACACGGAAAACAACATAAAGTTTATGAACAACTTACAGTCTGAGTGGAAACCGTTCGTCTCCCATATTCGCCACACTCAAACCTTGGAGAAGCTGTACCTTCACAAACTGTATGAAATGCTGCTCCAAGACGAAGAGGAAGTGATGGAACTTATTGGGAAAGCAGAAGAAAAACCAGCAACTGATCAAATAGCACTCATATCTGAGAGAAGAGGCAAATCCGTCAGCCGATCATCTGGAAAAGAGCATGTGCTGAGTGATTCTGAACCTGAAGATCCCGATAGCGATTCGGATCCAGAACTTGCCAAGATGAAAGAAGCAATGGTGTTTCTCACTCAAGCATTTCAAAAGAGGAAGTTTTTCTCCAAGACTTCCAATAAGCAAAGAGTTTCTACTCATCGTGATCATCGTGATAAGTCTGAAGGTAACAGTCGCTTTGAAGCTGGTAAGAAGCCTGACAAGAGACATGAAGAAAAGCCTAAAGACGAACCGATCAAATGTTACAATTGTGGTCGGTTAGGTCATTTCGCCAGAGATTGTCGCAAGCCAATTGTGCGCAACGCGGACTACTACCGAGCCAAGCTGCTTCTTGCCAAAGAAAAGGAAGCTGGTAAAGCTCTAATGGCTGAAGACGATTACTGGCTACAAGTGTCGGATGAAGAACCCGAGGATGCTGAAGCTCATCTGTGCTTCATGGGCAACCATTCATCTCCATCTGATACTGATGAAGAAGATGACAATGCTCCTTGCCAGGTATGTACCCCTTTTCATGAAGCTTTACTTGATCAGATGCAACTATCTATGAACAAACTTGACTCTTACAAGCTTTTGTTAAAAGAAAAAGAACAACTTATCTCTTCTCTGGAAAACCGTGTCACTAAGCAGTCTGACTTTATGGAAAATCAAAACTTAGAAATCTCTAGCTACATGTGCACTATGTCTAATCTAAGAGAAGAAAATGTGAGGTGTTCAACAGAGTCACAAAATCTAATGACCAAAGTAGATGACCTGACCGATAAGCTCCGTATGTCTGAGTCCGAGAACATTGATTTGTTAAATCAAAACGTGGCTTACAAAAATGAGAACATAAGGTTATCTAATCAGCTAGAAGAGCTTGAAAAGAAACTTTATAAATTTGGTCAATCTGATCAAACGCTAAAGCTAATCGCACCAAAAGAACCAAAGTACGGAAATGTGGGTATCGGGTACGATAACCCTAATTATTTAAACAAGGCTTTATCCAAAGTTCCTACTTTATATGCATCTGAATTTTTTGGATTAGACAAAATCTTTCCTGAATATAAGATACATTGGACCACACCCACTGAGGAGGAAGACCTTGAAGATAAGTTGAGAAGAGAAAACTCTGTTCTTTCCAAAAGGACATTTCCTTTTGTTTATGATACTTTAAATGCTTCTTATAATACTGACAAACCCCGTTTCCTGTCATCCGATTTTTTCCATAGTTACTCTCAAGCTGAACTAGATACTAAAACCGTTAAAACTGAGGAGGAACCTCTAGCTCCCAAGGTTTATGTTCCAACTCTGCTTTTAGAAAAGAAACTTGTTCAGCTAGAAGAATCGTATGCACTAGAAAGGGAAAATTTTCAAAAGGAAAAGCAAAGTCTTTTATCTCAAATTGAGTGTCTCAGTTCCAACAACAAGGAGACTATGTCGAAAGAAGAAAAAGAATATTACCAGACAGAAATAAAGAAGTTGCACTCACAACTGACTGCTATGGCAGCAGATAATCTGAAAGTGCAACTTCACAAGGTTGACTCTCATGCTCAGCTTTCCATTCTCCAAAGAGAATTATCGTCTCTGTCTGAAAACTCTTATCCTTCTTCTGACTCATCTTCCTTCAAAGCTTTTATGGGTGACTCGTCACCGATCATTTCAAATAAAGGAAAAGAGCCTCAAAGTCTTAAATCAGAACAGTGTTCTGATTGTAAAAATGCTTCCGCATATGATCTGCACTCAACAAACTCTTCAAATGCTCTGAAGTCCTCAAGTGATAAGGTCCTTTCTGATGAGGAACTTGAATTTTCCGCATTCTTGAATTCTGAGGTGTGTTTAGATAGCACTTTGAGCCAATTTGATTTTAATCCTTCTCTACCTAGCCATGTTGATTTTTTAAATGAGTCATGTGAGCCTCCGGTTAAATGTTATAAAGGTGAATGTTCTACATTTGCCTCGAGAAAACCTTCTGTGAACAATTCTTCAAAACTTTCCAAGTCTAAATCTAAGAGGCGTTCACAGAAGAAGAAAAAGACCGGTCGCTCTCAAATGTCAAAATCGTCAAATTTCAAATCCTCTGACTATGGGTTTAACGGCATTTCAGATACGTTTGGTCGGCGGAAAGAAGTGAAATATGCTTGGGTAGTTAAGAAGTCAAAAGAGAGCTCGGCAACATCAGAATTAGTTGATCCAGTGTTAAAGTCTAGAAAGAACAATAACAACCATGATGTTTTTATTTCTAAACCTCTAGTTGATTGTAATGGAACTTTTCCTTTAAAAGTTTATTCAATTCCGCAATTACTTCAACTGTCGCATGATTGTTTGTGTTGTTCTCATTGTGGATCAAATGATTTTGTTGATAGCCGTTATGCATCTGATTGGTTTGGTTCATATCATATTGCTACTAATAATTCTCATAGTCATGTTTCCCGTGAAAGACAAAGACCCAATTATAAACGGGTCTCTAAGTCGGGTGTTAACCCTAACCCTAAAGGACCCATTTACGAATGGGTACCTAAAAAGAAATAACCTGTTTTGCAGGAAGGTCATGTGTGGTATCTAGATTCAGGCTGCTCCAAACACATGACCGGAAGACGGGAGCTTCTCACAAACTTCACCGAGAGGTTCTGTGGGAATGTACGTTTCGGGAATGATCACTCCTCTCCCATCAGGGGTTACGGCGATATTGTCAAAGATAACATCACGATCAAGAAAGTCTCCTATGTCGAAGGTCTCGGTCACAATCTTTTCAGTATCGGTCAATTCTGCGACAAGAATCTCGAGGTTACTTTCAAGGCTAAACGGTGTAGCGTTCGAACTGAGGATGGTAAAGAAATACTTGCTGGAACGCGATGCACCAACCTCTATACGATTGACCTCTCGTCCTTGAAACCTGACAAGGAAGTCTGTTTGTTGTCCAAAGCATCTGCTGCACAAAGTTGGCTATGGCACCGTCGTCTCTCGCACTTGAACTTCAAGAATATCAACAAGTTGGTGCTGGGTGGACATGTCAAAGGTATGCCTGATCTCAAGTTTGCAAAAGATCATCTGTGCGCTGCCTGCGAAACGGGCAAGATGAAAAAGGCGTCTCACAAGCCGAAAGCCGTTCCGAGTACTTCTCGGTCCCTTGAGCTAATCCACATGGACTTATGTGGACCGATGCGCGTTCAAAGCATAAATCACAAGAAGTATGTTCTGGTGATGGTTGACGATTTCTCTCGTTACACTTGGGTCCGATTTCTCCGTTCCAAGGATGAAACTCCCGACTTGATAATCTCTCTTCTGAAAAGTATTCAAGTCAGTCTCAACCAAGTAGTTCAAACCATCAGGACGGACAACGGTACTGAGTTCAAGAATCACTTACTCACCACTTATCTCACTTCAGTGGGTATCTCGCATACTTTCTCCGCTGCTCGTACTCCTCAGCAGAATGGAGTGGTAGAACGTCGAAACAGAACTCTAGTCGAAGCAGCACGCACGATGTTATCTCATTCCAAGCTACCACTATTTCTTTGGGCAGAAGCTGTTGCTACCGCTTGCTATACTCAAAATCGGTCTATCATTAACAAGCGGTTTAACAAGACTCCGTACGAGATCATCAATAAGCGTATCCCGAACATCAACTACTTTCATGCTTTCGGATGCACCTGTTTTGTTTTAAATGATAAGGATGATCTTGGCAAATTCAGTCCCAAAGCGGATGAAGGAGTGTTTATCGGCTACTCTCAACACGCAAAAGCCTATCGTGTCTACAACAAACGGACGAAGACCGTCGTTGAAAGCGTAAATGTGACTTTTGACGAGGCCCCTGAGATGGTTTCTGAGCATCTCAGTTCAGAACCCGCGCTTACTGGTGTGTTAGCTTCTGGACAATTCCGTCCGGAAGCTACACAATCTCCAGTGGATCCACATCATGCGTCTACGTCAAGAGCACATCTTTCTGATTTGGATTTACTGTTTGAATTCTTTTATAATGACTTCTTTAATGTTCAATCTAACTCTAAGTCATGTGACAGGAATACTGCTCAAGCACCAGAAGTGACACAAGTCACTGGCCCTACCGTCTCTGGAGGTCCATCCTCGCCTGGTGCTCCATCCTCTACTGCCAATGATCAAGCTTACCCAACCTCAAGTACTAGAAATCCTCTTACTCAAGTTCTTGATGACGGTGCTCCTGAACCGACTCCTGTTTCCGTTCAACTTCATGTACCGAATCCTGTTGAAGGTGCCCTCGAAGTTTCCTCTCCGGCAATCCCGGAACCTCCTATTGTTTCATCTCCAGCCGAGTCGTCCTCTACTCCATGTTCGAATCCCACGACGAAACTTCCACCTCACAGGCCATCATCCCTCGAGGCAGTTCAGGATTTACTCCCAGGTGGTCATGTGGATGCCGATACCTCCCATCAGACATATCAACCTCATCCACACACCACCAAGTGGACTCGAGCACACCCCCTTCATCTGATCATTGGTGATCCTTCCACACCAGTTCAAACTAGATCCACTACCGCGAATGACTGTTTATTTTCCTCGTTCCTCAGCCGTATCGAACCTTCCACTGTCTCTGAAGCGCTGAATGATCCGGACTGGGTAATTGCTATGCAAGAGGAACTCAACCAATTTGAGACCCTCAAAGTATGGCGCCTAGTTCCCCGACCTAAGAACAAGACGGTGATAGAGACTAAATGGATTTTTAAGAACAAGAAGGACGAAAACGGCATCATTGTTCGGAACAAGGCGCGTCTCGTGGCTAAAGGATATCGCCAGCAAGAAGGAATTGATTACGATGAGACGTTTGCACCGGTGGCCCGCATTGAAGCGATCCGCATGTTCCTCGCCTACGCCGCTCACAAGAATTTCATCGTCTTTCAAATGGACGTGAAATCCGCGTTCCTCAATGGCGTGCTCAAGGAGGAAGTTTATGTCTCGCAACCCGAAGGCTTCGTGAGTACTGAAAATCCGCATTACGTCTACTTTCTTGACAAGGCCCTCTACGGTCTTAAGCAAGCGCCACGAGCCTGGTATGATGCACTCTCATCCTTCTTAGTCAAGTCTGGCTTCTCTAAAGGTAAAATTGATACTAC
Organism: Arctium minus; assembly: GCA_954870635.1. Classification (NCBI taxonomy): domain Eukaryota; kingdom Viridiplantae; phylum Streptophyta; class Magnoliopsida; order Asterales; family Asteraceae; genus Arctium; species Arctium minus. The sequence continues at coordinate 33,261,852 of OX941080.1, read as the reverse complement.
CTTATTTATTAAAAGAGAGAAGAATGATATCATTCTTGTACAAATTTATGTTGATGATATAATCTTTGGCTCCACGAACCCCAAGTATTGTCAGAACTTTTCCGCCTTAATGAGTAAACATTTTCAAATGAGGATGATGGGGCAAATGAGTTTTTTCCTGGGTCTTCAAGTAAAACAATTACAAACAGGAATTTTCATTAATCAATCTAAGTACATCTCGGATATTCTTCGGAAATACCAGATGGAACAATCTTCATCTATGAAAACCCCCATGTCCACTACTCTAAAGCTTCACTCTGATCCTGACGGTAAGGATGTGAATGCTACTATTTATAGAGGTATGATTGGCTCTCTGATGTACTTGACGGCTAGTCGGCCTGAGATTATGTTTTCGACATTCTTGTGTGCAAGATTTCAGTCGAAACCTAAAGAGTCTCACTTAGCTGCGGTTAAGCGAATTTTTCGATCTTTAAAAGGTACTGCTGATCTTGGTTTGTGGTATCCAAAAGAGACAGGTTTTGAATTGACAGCCTACTCGGACGCTGACCACGCTGGAAACATGCTGGACCGGAAGAGCACGTCGGGTCATGTTCAGTTCTTGGGCGATCGTCTTGTAAGCTGGGCTTCCAAGAAGCAAAACTGCGTGTCCACCTCCACCGCCGAGGCGGAGTATGTAGCAGCCGCCAGTTGCTGCTCGCAAGTCATCTGGATGCGCACCCAACTCAAAGATTATGGATTTAATTACTCCAGGATTCCCATCTACTGCGACTCGAAGAGCGCTATTGCTATATCAAGCAATCCCGTCCAGCACACGAAAACGAAGCACATTGATGTGCGCTATCACTTTATAAAAGATCACGTGGAAAAAGGTACTATCGAACTCTATTTTGTTAATTCAGAGCATCAGTTAGCAGACCTATTTACCAAAGCTTTGGACGAAAAACAATTTAATTACCTTGTGTCCAAGCTAGGTATGCTAAATTTGAAAGTTTGATCCGTTCGCAGCTCTCTACGAGTTTCATTCAATAACGAATGACTGTGACAACTGCCCCAGTGACGTGTCTCTGGTTGCTATTTCCCACACTCCTTGGTTATTGCATTTTACTCGTTCAGCTCTGTGTCCGTTGCGAACTTCTGTATTAACAAAGTAGATTTCTTTGTGTGTTCGTGTGTCTGTTTTTCGTGATTTTGTGTGCAGTTCATTCCTTTGTTCCTTGAAGTGTAAGTTGCTAGTGACAGATCTACAACCCGATACTGTGTTCAGGGGAACCACTAGCGTCAGATGGTTGGTAAGTTTCACAGGTCCTCCTTTCGAGGGGGAGCAGGTAAGAGGGTTCTGTGGTTGGACCTCCTCATGGTATTCATTCGAGGGGGAGCTAGGTCTCTTGTCTGCGTTTTTTTTTATTTAAGCCCTTTATCTTTATTTTTATTTTTGTTTCTTTTTCTCTCCGTAGGTTTATTTTTTTTCCTTTAAGTTTTTTTTTTGAGTTATTTTTTTATTATTTTATTTATATCTCCGAAAATTCCACAAAGTTTTTTTTAGGTTTGGTTTAGTTTTGTGTGTTTGGTTTGGGTTGTTTGTTTGGTTTGATTCGGCCCAAAGTCTACCCCCCCCCGGCCCAAGCCCAAGTCACCTCCGGGGATATAAGAACCTCGATCGAACCAGTTTGTCCATCATTCGATCGATCCTTTTGTTTTCTCTCATCGTTCTCATCTCTCTCTCTCGCCCGGTGCTTCCTCCGACCATCTCTATTCGATCGAACTCAATCGACCGATCTCAATAGTTTGGCTTCTTCTTCGATCAAACAAGGTAGATATTCGATCTGTTGGTTTTCAAATTGCATTGATCGAGTGTATTCGATCGATGGTACGTTTTAGACTTCAATCGATCTGTGGTCGATTTGTCTTCTCCGGAGGAATACTCCGATCTAGGGTTTCGCCCCGGTCGAAAGCACCCCCGGTCAAAAGGTCCCTCCGGTCGAACACATATCCGGTGGTTTAATCACCGGTCGAATGTGACCTCCGGTTGAATATCTCCTCCGGACGTCGACCATATCCGGTCTTAAGGAATATCCGGTCGTTTGTAACCTCCGGTCTTAGTGACCTCCGGTCGAACACCCCATCCGATCGAACAATAATCCGGTCTTAGTGACCTCCGGTCGAATGCCTAATCCGATCTTGCACTTATCCGGTCTTAGTCGAACCCCGGTTGGATCTTATCCGGTCGAATCCAATTTCTTTGGTGCTTTTAGTTATACCTTGTCATATGTTGTGTATGAGGAAATTTTGTTGGTTAAATGCTGGTGCAAGTCTATGCGCTTTGGTGACTGACCCTATCTCACGAGTAGGGTTTGCTCTTCCAATTTTTGGAGTTAATAACCGGTGTGATCTAAATCATGACTGTGTAACTCCAACGGCTATTATCTTATTCCAAACCTGCGTACTAATAGATTCATTCTTCACAGGTACAATGGCACAAAACCAGCCACCAGAAATTGATCCAATCGCAGATGCGGAACTGATTCCCGAGGATCAGTTCCTTCCTCTTACAGCCAATAACTACCATCTCGATGTAACCCAACCTGCTATTCAACATCAGGTCATCATCGAGATACTCAGGGGCCATCCAATCGCCTATGCTCTAATGGAAACTGCAACCGTTCCAATCATATACCTACAGCAATTCTGGCGTTCCCTTCATGCCTTAGAAGCCGATGGCGGTTTCCATCTTGAAGGTCGGATAGATCACACACCAGTGCTTCTCACATGTGATCTATTCCGCCAATTTCTTCGGTTACCGACCGCCGGATCTGTAGCTGGCCAAGAAGACTTCGACCCGCTTGTCTCAGATGCTACACTGTGCACCGATCTTCTCTCATTGGGATATGGCGCAGAACTCCGCATACCATCAACATTCAACCGCAAACATCTATCGACGTTATGGTACACTCTGTTCACTTATATCAATCGGTGTCTTTCGTCTATAACGAAAGGCATTGATCAGACGAGCGCTCCGATTCTACGCATCTTTCATGCGGTGGCATTCAATCGCCACGTCGACTTTGCCGATCTTCTATGGTTTGAACTCATTCAGAGAGTTCGGTCGACTGCATCTCGGCGGTCAAACTTCATCCCCTTCATGCGGTTCCTACAGATAATCATCCGGAACTACATGAACCTGTATCCCGAGATACAGCGCCGCTCCACCCACCCGACGTGCCCACAACATCCAACTCGGAAGATTCCTTCCCGTGCTGATCCAGAAGGTGTTGTCGCCCGACAAATCCCAGTTGGTGTACTAGACCATGCTCGTCCCACGGCGCTGAGTGTGATAGCTTATAGGCACACACACAACATCCCAGCTCCTATGGTCCGGCCAGGACCGGCAGGACCTGCCCAAGGAGCGAGACCTGAGCGACGTGAGGGTCCGCGTCCACGAACGAGAGGTGGGAGCGTCCGGATAGCTGGGGCTTCCGGACAGGGTGTGTCGAGAGCTGTTACTGTGAGGGGATCTGGAGTGGGCAGTGCCGTTGGATCGAGCCAGCCGAGTTCTTCAAGACAACCTCCGTCACCACCACCAACAGAGAATCCAATGACAGAAGAGGCAACAGATTTTGAAGCCATTCAAGTTCAGTCCTCCTCTGTCGTTGCTACTGAAGAAACAACAGCCACGTCCGACACCGAGGAAACCCAAACCGCAACATCGGAATCAAATGAAGAGTCTTCTGACTCGGATGGTGACGATAATCAGCCCCCATCCGGAGAGATAAGGAGAGCGGAGGGAGTATTAGTTGAACATCAAGAGGTAAGCTGTGTGAGGGAAAGGCGGAGTAAGCTACATTCTGAGAGTACACGAGTGATGGGACAACCATCTTCGGTTGTATCCCCCCCAGCCACATCTAGCCAGGTAGCCACATCTACTACCCAGTCTCATGTGTTGGGACAGGGTATTGAAGAAGCCGCCGTGGACCTAGCGGCGCACTTGCACGCCCAACCAATCCACTCCCCCATCTCTCAACAGATGGTGGTTTCACATTCTCACGGGGATTTAGCACATACGCTATCGGGCTCTCACTTGGAGGGTGCCGATATTGAAACAAGAGAACAGCTGCCCCAGTTCTCGCCTTCTTTGCCTGCACGGAGTCTAGATCCATTTGTAATACATGCCATCCCTAGGACACAGATTCCTTTTTCGGCTATCGCCGGTAGCCTAAGTGGCCCGGCCGGAACATCCATAGTAAACCCACCTTCGGGTAGGTTACAAGGATTGGGTGGAAGTCCTACCACGGCTATCATCACGCCAACCGTGACCGTAGGCGGCTCGACTTCAACAGTCGTAGCTACAACGGGAAGTCTAAGTGACCCCGGAGTTACCCCACATGAGTTTGTCTCAAGGGAATACATGGACGGCGCCCTAAAGGCTGTCCAATCTATGATGAGGGAGGAGATGGACAACATCAAACGAATGGTCAAAGGCAAAGGTCCTGCGATTGAGCCGGAGACCACACCTATTTCACCTTCTCTTTCAGCCACGGATCTTTCCATACCTGAACTCAAATCTATCCTTCTCGCCAAACTTATAGCCCAATCTCAAACCGAACCCACCCAAGATGCCGATTTGCTATCTCTACTACGTTCTCAAGCATCCACACCTACTCCACCTTCACACCAGCCTACTGTCTCTACCGAAGCCTTCCAGATCCAGCAAGCTATGCTTCAGTCACTTCAGCAAACCGTAGCTGTTTTGACTGAACGCCTTTCAGCAGTGGAGGATACCTGCCGTAACCAGGCAGAACGGCTCAAGCGACGACATGATGATCAGGATGATCCTGATCACCATGAGGGGGAGAAGCGCCAACGTCTATCTGAGCCGGAGACACATGTAGTGGAGTCGGAACAGGTTGAACAGGGTATGGGTTCGGGTACAAGAACAGAGGGACAGAGACAGGAACAGGAACGGGAACCGGTGACAGACTTGATACTATACGATTATCTGACGGTTGAAAAGCCTGAGGAATTTGAAGATGGTTCTCCGATAGTTCCTGAAGATTGGACAATAATACTAGATCCGTATGAAGTGACGGACACGACAGAAGAATGTGCCAATACTGAAAGAGCTCTGGTGGTTATGCAAGAAGAAATTGATGAAATACTGCATCCAGATGATCAGTCTTCTCCCGTGATTCCTTTATTGACCTATCCTGTTAATCACCCTGATTTTCCTTCTACAGTTTTTCCCGAGAGATCTCCTACAGCTTCACCAGTTAGAGAACCAGTTAGTACTACTCCAGTTCGTCCATCCAAGTGGGAAAGAGTTCGAATCAAAGTTCCTTTCCTCGAAGAAAGTCAGAAAAAGATCTTTGCCCACTGGATCAGAAAGTATGATGAAGTCGTTATCCATGGTCTACAGTCAGTGAAAAATAAAGAAAAACAGCGTGAACTTGTGTTAGTGTACAGAAAGTTCCAGCACAAGTACTCCAAGACAAAGCTCAGGATTGTATCTGTTGATAAGATTATACCTGCCTACTTCATGAAGGTTAAGTATACGGACTTTATGGTTACTAGAGAAGATGGTCAACAATACTGCTTTTCTGATGCTGATTTTCCATGTCTGGAACCACAAGATCTGCTGTACATATTACGTGACTTAAAGACCAGAACCGTCAGACCCGGAGAAGTCATTGATGCACTAGAAACAGTGAAAAGATACATGAAGTGTGCAATGAAACTTGCTTCGGTGGAAGATTTTCAGATTGGGTTAGAAAGTGATCAACCGAAGATTAATCTGTTCAAGCCTGATTTGAGTGTTCCGTCTGATGCTCTAAATGTACCTGCATTCACAGTTATAAAGTTTCCAGAGTTTGGTATGTCATATGTGAACAACAACGGTGTTCTACGCTTTATCCGTTTTGATCAGATTGCCAGATTTTGTGATGGTACGTTGATGTTTTTGAAAGACAAGTTGAAGCGTGTGCTGAGTCAAGATGAAAAAGGAGTTCAATTACTGGATTTTTCATACAAAGCACTTGTTCTTAAAGCGCTGAATGTTATTGAAGAACGACTGGAATATAGAACGCAAATCAGATATTTCGAGATCAGCTTTGGTTTCCGGAAAATTTTTGTTCCTAACTGGCGTGACTATCAACTTCTATTTAAAGGGGGAGATTGTTAGGGCCATTTTCAATGTTAAATAGAAGTTCAGGGTAGTTTGTGACAAGTTGCAATTGTTGTAAGCTTGTTGGGCCTTAAAGCCCATAAGCCCGTCAGGCCTGCGTGCCTAAGTATTTAAAGTTATTTTCTATTTCATTTGTGAGGTTAGAAGTTCATAATTCCTTTAATCAGTTTACTAGTTGTTAGGGTTTACATACTATTATCAGAAATTCTCTCTGTAAACCTTAGCCCTTTGAAGTTTATATTAATCATATAACTAGTTGCTGTGGCCAATATCTTGTTCATCATTGTTCTTATATCTGTTGATTGCACTGAAACTGGGATCTACAGTATCTCAGTGTTGTGCTAATTTCTTGTACTTCTGTGCAATCTGCGAATTCTAGACTTGGAGATTTTCTGAAAATTCCATTTCTGATTTTCTTTCAAAGTATTCTGCATTTTTACTTGATTTCAAATTGGACTAACGATCAGTTTCAAGTTCTTATTGAAGATTAATTGAAACAGGATGACTTCTACAGACGCTCTTTCAATCGGTACGGATGTAAAGCCCCCTGTTCTGTTTAAAGGGGAGGACGAACAGTGGAAGGACCGCTTTCGTGATTTTGTTGACCGGTACACAAATGGAGAAAATATTTGGTTATCAATCAAAGAGGGTCCAATGAAAATGCCTACAGATGAGATTCCTGATGAGGATAATGAATCAGATGGTGATGGAGTTCAGAAGACAACAACTGTTGATAAAGATGTTTCTCAGCTTACTGAACAGCAAAAGAATCGGCTCAAAGCTGACAAACAAGCCAGATCTCTACTTTTGCAAAGCATAACCAACGAGATCTACATCAAAATAGACAGTTACAATGCAACTGCCAAATCAATGTGGGATCAGCTACAGAAGATGATGATGGGCTCCAAGGTGGGAAACCAGATGAAAGTTGCAAACTGTATAAACAGTTATGAAGAATTTAAAGCTAAGGAAAATGAGAGTCTGGAGGAAACTTATGAGAGATTCGTGCTTCTTTTGAACGAACTGTCAAAGAACAAAGTCAAGAAGAAGCAAATAGAGAACAATGTCAAGTTCCTCAGTGTTCTGCAGCCTGAATGGAAGAAGCATACCAGGAGGATGAAGCAGATAAAGGACTTGAGTGAGATACCTCTTCATGAAGTGTATGAGACATTGCGACAGAATGAGGAAGAGTTCGAAGAGAAAAGGGTTGAGAAAAAGAAGACTGAGAAGTTGTCAAATCCTATTGCCTTAGTAGTAGGAGAGAAGGAAAAAGAGAAGAAAGAAAAGAAAAAGAAGAAAGTAGTGATTCCTAGTTCTGATTATGAGTCTGAATCCGACAGTGATGATGGTGAAAATCTCAAACAAGCTATGTTGCTTTTGACTCGTGCCTTTCAGAAGAAGTTTTACAAGAAACCGAGTTCAAATTCTCAGAGATATTCATCTTCTGGATCAAAGAATTGTGAGCACAGAGAACGAGTGGAAGGAAAAAGTTTTGAAGAAAAGAGATATGTGGAGAGAAAGCCCGAAGAGAAGAAGAGATATGTGAATGAATATGGATCTGAGAAAAAAGAGTGAAGAGCTGATTAAGTGCTACAACATTTTGCAAAGGACTGTCGAAAGTCAATTGTCAGGAATGCTGAATACTATAAGCAGAAGATGTTGCTTTCTACACAAAAGGAAGCAGGGAAAGCCCTTATGGCGGAAGACGAGTTCTGGCTAGACCATTCTGAGGATGAACAAGAAGAGACAACACACATGTGCTTGATGGGCAAAGAGGTGAAAGAAGTTGATTCTGAAGACGAGACATCTGATGAGGTAATGAACTTATCTGAATCTGATTTTATGACCAAAATGGAAGTCATGATGGTCGAACTTCAAGATCTTCAAAATATGCTGAAAAAGGAAAATAGCAGAGTTGAAAAGAAAAATCAAAAGATCTTTGACCTTAACAAAGCAGTTATTGGAAACAAAGATCTGATTGATTCTCTTCGCAAATCTGTTTCTGATTTTAAAAATGAAAAAGATCGTTTTGAAAGTAAGATTTCTGATTTTGAATCTAAATTGTCTAAGTCTGTTTCAAAAAAGCAAGAAAGTGTTCTAAATGCGTTTAAATTGCAGGTTGAGAACAAGAACTTAGAGAAAAAGGTAAATGGTTTGGAAGCAAAATTGTATGCTAGAGGTCAAACAGATCAAACCATTTTCTTAAATACACCAAATGAGGAAGCTGATGTTAGAGAGAAGTGGGTTCTCGGTTACAAAAACCCACACTATCTAAAGAAAGCTATCAAAAAACAGCATGCGTTATATAATTTTGATTTTCTATGTGCGGCTGCTAAATATCCTCATTTGAAACCCAAATTCGTTACCAAATCATCTGATGAGATTGAGACTAAAGAAGATGAGAAAAGAAAGAGTTTATAGAAAATGCAACTACCATTCTGTTATCAAAAACTGAATGATAGTTATCTTTCTGAAAAACCAAAGGTTCTTTCAAATGATTATTTTCCTAGCTATTCTATTACTGACATGGAGGCAAAACCAGTTAAAGCTAAGATTTATGTTCCTCTACTCATTCTAGAAAGCAAAATAATTGAGCTTGAAAATATTTTAACTGATGAGAGAATCTTGGTTGAGATTGAACAAAATGTATTTTCTACTGCTTTAAATAACATTGATTTAAAAGTTGATTCTCAAAAGTGTTCTATATCTTCTAAAGTCCCTCAAACTTCTGAAGTTGATTTTGATGACTTATTTGCGTCTGCAAATGATTTTTTAAATTCTGATGAAGGGTGTGTAGATGAGATTGATATGTTTGACTTCAATAATAAACTTCCAGATCATTCTACATTTGTCATTAATGGTCAAACTTTACCTAGTGTGCATGAAGTTGGTGAATCATCAACTAAGGCTGGTGAATCAATTCTGTGAATGCTGATTATTATGCTAAAGGTAAGAAGCAAAAGAAACGGTGTTCACAGAAACAGACTAACACTGGTAAATATACAAGAAGACAATTTTAGAAATCTGATTTTCCTAACAAATCTAAATCCTTTGTTTTAGATTTAAAGAAGAAAAGATTGGAAGGTCGAACTGAATGGCGACCAAAACAGAAGATAGATGAGAGTTCTGAATCAATTCCTGATATGGACTGTAATAGATATACTAGTAGTTCTTCTGATGTAGTTGGTAGTATTGCTTCTAATAAACAAAACCTTGTAATTCTTTACAAACGATATTCAATAAAGCAATTACTCCGATTATCTCATTCTACTACTAAGTCATCTACTTATAGACGGAATGATTTTGTCTCTCACCGATATTCTGATGATTAGATTGGAAATTATCATGTTTGTTCTTATAAGCCATATTTTTCAAATGTTTTTCAAAAGTTCAGAGGATCTATCTATAAATGGATACCAAAATCTTGTGCTACACTGAAAGGACCCGTTTTTAAATGGGTACCTAAATATGTTATTCCCTGATTTCTCTTATGCAGACCCGTCATATGTGGTATTTGGATAACGGGTGTTCCAAGCATATGACTGGGCAGAAAGCTTTATTGTCTAATTATACAGAGAAATTCGGCGGGAATGTTCGTTTTGGCAACGACCAGTTTTCACCGATTCTCGGCTATGGTGACGTGATACAAGAGAATGTAACGATTACGAAGGTGAGTTACGTAGAAGGATTAGGGCATAACCTATTTAGTATTGGCCAGTTCTGCGACAAAGGATTAGAGGTAAATTTCAAGGCTAAGAGTTGCTCAGTGCGTACTGAAGATGGCAAAGAACTCTTGGTCGGGACTCGAAAGTCCAACCTCTATACGATAAATCTGTCAAAGGTCCAGACTGACAATCAGGTTTGCTTATTGACAAAAGTCTCGATGCAGCAAAATTGGCTTTGGCACCGAAGGTTGTCACATCTGAATTTTCGGTACATAAACAAATTGGTCAAAGGTAGATTGGTGAAAGGTCTTCCTGAGCTGAGATATGATAAAGAACATCTATGTGCAGTATGTGAAAAGGGTAAATTGAAGAGGGCATCTCACAAGCCAAAACCCGAACCAAGTACAAGTTCTCCACTTGAGTTGTTACACATGGATCTTTGTGGTCCGATGAGAACTCAAAGCATAGGAGGAAAGAAGTATGTTTTGGTAATAGTGGACGATTATTGACGTTACACATGGGTAAAGTTTCTAAGGACAAAAAATGAGACGCCGGAAGTACTTATCAACTTTTGGAAGACTACCCTGGTGAACTTGCAAAAGACAGTAAAGCTTCCAAGGACGGATAACGACACAGAGTTTAAGAACAAAACTGTTGAAAATTATCTCGAATCTTTCGAGATAACACATCAATTCTCTGCTGCTAGGACGCCAGGACAGAATGGAGTAAGAGAAAGACACAATCGAACGCTAGTCGAGGCCGCTCGCACTATGCTCAGTCAATCCGATCTACCTCTATTTTTGTGGGCAGAAGTTGTCTCTACTGCATGTTATACGCAGAATCGCTCCATTATTCATAGACGGTTTGGTAAAACTTCTTATGCATTGATTAACAATCGTACACCAACCATTAAGCATTTTCATATTTTTGGTTGCAGGTGTTTTGTGCTTAATGATAGAGAGAAATTGAATAAGTTCTCACCAAAGGCTGAAGAAGGAGTCTTCATTGGATACTCCCAGACATCTGCTGCATATAGGATATATATGAAAAGCTCAAAGATTGTTATCAAAAGCGTTAACGTAACATTTGATGAGGAAGTGGCTTCTGAACAACACAGTTCAGAACCCGTACTTACCGGAGTGTTAGCTTCTAGGAAATTCAGTCCAGAACCTGTATCGAAAGAGATTAATTTGGATAAAACATCAACTTCTACATCTCATTTATCTGAATTTGATTTGTTGTTTGAATTTTTCTATGATGAGTTTCTAGGATCTAAACTTCCTAAATCTGTTGTGGTTGACAGGTCAAATGCTTCAACGACTAATCATCCAACTACTTCAGATGTATCAACTGAATTCGTTCCCCCGGTTCAGAAAGAAACTTAGATTCAAACACATACTCCTGTGGTTGAAGTTGCACCTGAAAATGTTGAAACAGAAGTTGCTACTTCAGTTGGATGCACTATGATGGATCATCAACAGACTGAACAAGTTGTATCAACTGAAACTTCTGTACAAGAGACTTCAACTGCACCCCATAACAATGTTGAACAAGAAGAAGTTGATAGTGGATATTTAGATGAGAACTATGATCAATCTACATCGAATCCGCTCCCTTACGAACACAAGTGGACCAAAGAGCAGCCGATAAGCCAAATCATTGGAGATATATCAAAATCGGTGCAAACTAGGCCTGCAACTTTGAACATGTGTATGCATGATTCCTTTCTGAGCAAGATAGAGCCTACTCGAGTATCTAAAGCTCTAACTGACTCGGATTGGGTTACTGCAATGCAAGCGGAGCTAAATCAGTTTGAAACTTTGAAAGTCTGGAGACTTGTACCATGACCTGAAGGAAAATCTATCATTGATACAAAATGGGTATTCAAAAACAAGAAGGATGAAGACGGTATCGTAATTAGAAACAAAGCACGACTTATCGCAAAAGGCTACCGGCAAGAGGAAGGCATTGATTACGACGAGACTTACGCTCCAGTAGCACGTATAGAAGCAATCCGCATGTTTCTAGCGTATGCTGCTCACAAAAACTTCACTGTCTATCAGATGGACGTGAAGACTGCCATTCTAAATGGCATACTTAAGGAGGAGGTCTATGTCTCACAACCTGAAGGCTTTATGAATCCAGATAAACCAGATCATGTCTACATCTTGGATAAAGCACTTTACGATCTTAAACAAGCGCCTCGAGCCTGGTACGAGGTATTATCAAAGTTTTTGGTCAAGTCGGGCTTCACAAAAGGTAAAATCGATACTACTTTATTCATCAAAAAGGAAAAGGCTGATATTATTCTTATTCAAATATATGTGGATGACATTATATCTGGCTCAACTAATCCTAAATTTTGTAAGAATTTTTCAAACCTCATGGTGTCTAGATTTCAAATGAGTATGATGGGAGAGATGAACTTCTTTCTCGGATTACAAGTAAAACAATTTTCAACGGGGATTTTTATAAACCAAGATAAGTACATTTTTGATATTCTTCGGAAATTCAAATTGGAAACTTGTAAACCAATTGGAACCCCGATGGCTCCTGGAACTAAGATCGGCATGGATCCTTCGGAAAAACCTGTTGATGTTAGAACCTATAGTGGAATGAGTGGTTCTTTAATGTATCTTACTTCAAGTAGGCCAGATATTATGTTCTCTACATGTTTATGTGCAAGATATCAGGCTAATCCAAAAGAATCCCATATGTCTGCAGTAAAGCGCATATTTCGATATCTGAAGGGGACTGCAGATCTTGGTCTGTGGTATCCTAAAGATACTGGTTTTGAACTGACAACTTACTTAGATGCAAATCATTGTTAGCGCATAGATCTATTGGATTCAAGATCATCCAATCTGAAGATCCAATCTAAAGCTAAAGCCGGAAAGTCGACTCTTAATATAAGTCTAATGTCGTTTGTAATAAAATGTCAAAGTTTAGTTTTTAGTATTTTATTATTATTTCTGAATATCTAAGTTATTAGATATTAGTTAGATATTATTTAGATATTAGTTTTGTTATCAAGTTGTGGGAAGTGTGTTAGAAAAACTAACTTGAAATCATCAGATCACACACACACACACACTTTACTGTTCATCAGAGAGAACATTGAGAGCTTTAAACCAAACAAACATCAATCCTTGTAATCCATTGATTATTATTCAAACAGGTTGGTAATCGTATATGTTGTTGTTTTGATAAGAACTTGATATATTATGGACCGACAATTGGTATCAGAGCCTGAAAAACAGATTCAAATCAAGTTATAAAACTTGACTCTGTGTTCTTCTTCTCAAAATATTTTTCGAGTTTTAGTGTGTTTTAGGTGTTGAAATCGATCAGGTTGTGATCGATAAGCGTATTAGATCGTTGTGGTATTGTTTAATTTCGGAATAACACTTAAATCGAGTTCAATTTTGTGATTTTTGTGTCTGAAAGTCGACTTTGAGAACGTCACTGTTCCATCATTTTAAACTTCAAAAAGTGTTTGTTTTCGAGATCAAGTGGTTACAATCTGTTCTAGAAGTGTTAGAGGTCAATTTGCTAGAATTTGGGACTGCTAATTGTTGAAAATCAAGGTTATTTGAGCAAATCAGATCGATTTTCGAAGAACAGTGACAAACTCGCGCAAAGTTCAAATTCGCGCCAGTTCATAGTCAGATTTGCGCCATCAACACGTCGCGCAAAACGTCCTTTCGTGCGATCAACTACTAGCGCAAAACCTCAGTTCGCGCCATTAACTACTCGCGCAAAGTTTCTTACACGCTACCAACTGCTCACGCAAAACTCTTTTGCGCCAACCACTTCTCGCGCAAAGTTCTGTTTCGCGCCACCTTCTCTTCACGCAAAACACTTTTGCGCCAGCTTCTTCTAGCGCAAAGTGTTACTTCGCGCCACAGACACCTCGCACAAAAATCCTTTTGCGCCAGCCTCTCATCGCGCAAACTTGATTTTTGCGCCACCTTCTCAAAGCGCAAAGTTTGCTTTTTGCGCCAGTACCAGACTTTGTCTTTTTAAATCAGAATGACTTCAAGAGAAGCTCTAGTGATCGGAACTGACTCAAAGCCACCAGTACTCTTCAGGGGAGAGTATGAAGAGTGGAAAGATCGGTTCATGGACTTAATTGAAAGACATGAGTTGGGTGAATTCATCAGGAAATCGATAGAAGAAGGAGTTATGGCACCAGTTCATGAGACTCGTATGGAGGGAACTGTGGCAACAGAGTTTGAACTTAAGTATCATGAACTAGAAGGTGATAACCTAAAAAGAGCAAAAGGTGATAGATTAGCAAAGTCTTATATTCTTCAAGGAATTCCAAATGAAATATACGTGAAGATAGACAGCTATAAGGCCTCAGGCAAACAGATGTGGGATCAGCAAGAGAAGATGATGCTAGGTTCAAAGGTTGGGAACCAGCTTAAGATATCCAACTGCCCAAACAACTATGAAGAATTCAAAGGCAGAGTTGTAGAGTCCCTAGAAGTAACATACGACAGGTTTGTGACCTTGCTGAATGAACTAAGCAAGAACAAGGTCAATAAATCGCAAATAGAGCTGAATATCAAATTCCTAAGCATTCTCCATCCTGAATGGAAGAGGTTTTCCAGACAAATGAAGCAAATCAAGGATCTAAACGAGATTCCACTTCATGAAGTGTATGAAACCCTCAAACAAAATGAAGAAGAGGTGGATGAAATCTTGGATGAAAAGAGACAGGGTGAGAAGACAGTTGCTGACTCAGTTGCTCTTGTTGTGAAAAAGAAGAAAAAGAAGATGCTTATGTCTGAATCAGATGAGGTTGAAAATGAAGCGAACTCTGACTCGGATGACGGTGAACAACTAAAGCAGGCTATGCTTATGCTGACAAAGGCTTTTCAGAAGAAGTTCTACAAGAAGCCAAGTTCAAACAGTCAGAGGTATTCTTCTGGTCCGAGCAACTATGTTCACAAGGAGAGGGTTGAAGGAAAGAGTACTCCAACGTGCTACAACTGTGGCAAAATAGGTCACTTTGCCAGAGACTGTCGAAGACCCAAAGTCAGAAACTCAGACTACTACAAGAATAAAATGCTTCTAGCCAAGCAACAGGAGGCTGGAAAGGCATTGATGGCAGAAGATGAGTACTGGCTTGATCAATCAGAAGATGAGAATGAAGAGAAGGATGAAACAACTCACATGTGCTTAATGGGCAAGCAGGAATCAGAAGCTGAAGTTGATTCTGATGATGAGGAAAATGAGGTATGTGATTTAACTCATTCAGATTTCTTAAATCAAATGCATGCCATGTTGACTAAACTCGAAGAGTTAGAGTCAAAGCGTAAGCGAGAAAAAGGTGTTATCAATGACAAAAACAAATCAATACAAAAACTTAGCGAGGATATTGCTGAGAAGAAAGTATTGATTGAAACAATGCATAAAAACTTTGATAACTGCGCTAAAGAAAAGACAATAATTCTCAAAGAAATAACTGAAAAAATTTTAAATTGAGAAAGAGTGAGTTTGATTTCAAAGAGCTTACGAAAATGTATTCTTCGTGTTCCAAAGAAAAAAAATCTTTACTTGAAAAATTAAAAGCTTTGGAAGAGAAGTTATACAAAATGGGTCAAACTGAACAAATCATTCATCTGAACAAACCCAAAGAGGAAATAGAAAGTTGGGGACTCGGATACGAGAATCCTCATTACCTTAAAAATACTAAATCTGAAGTGCCTGGACTTTATGATTTTACTTTTATGAAACTAGCTCGACGAATCCCTGAGCTTAAAGTTTTCTAGACTGGACTGTCAAAAGAGAATGAAGCTAAGGAAACTGAAAAACGAAAGAACACATTTAATGTTCAACTTCCATTTCATTATGCGAAGTTGAATAATAGTTATAATGATGATCCAATATATCAAAAGAAATCTCTTTCAAATGACTTCTTTTAGATTTATTCTGTAAAAGAAATGGAGGCGAAGCTTATTAAAGGTAAAATTTGCGTCCCTCCTCTCGTGTTGGAAAGTAAAATTTCTGAACTTGAGACATCTTTAACAGATGAATGACTTTTGATTGATATTGAACAAAAAGTTTTTTCAACTGCGCTTAAGAGTTCTATTCTTTCTAAATCATCAAAGGCTTCAAAATCTGATGACCTGTTTGGTTTAACTAATGGAGGGTTTGATTTTCTAAACTCCGACGGTGGTTTGGATGATTGTTTTTGATCAATTTGATTTTCATGCCAAACTTCCTAACCATACATCTTTTGATGTGAAATCCTTTGGATCAACCAGTATGTCTGTAAAAGGTAAATCATCAACGAAAGTTGATAAATCAGCTTCTGTGAAAGCTAAGGATGCAAAAGGTAAGAAGAAATCTCAGCATTCACAGAAACCGATCACTACTGGTAACCCAAAGAAGATGCATTCAGTTGTTGCTCAAAAGTCTAACTCACAAGTTTCAAATGTTTCAGATTTGAGCCAGAAAAGGCAGGGAGTTAAGTCTGAATGGAAACCAAAACAGAAGATAGACGAGAATGCAAAATCTTTTTCAAGTGTTAATTGTAATAAGACTATGCCTAGTAAAGATGTTTTGAATGCGAATGTTGCTACTATTTTGAAACCAAAACTTGTCGTTTATTGGAAGAAATATTCTATGAAGCAATTATTCGAGTTATCTTTATCTGCTAGAAAGCTTTCCAATTATGATAGACATGCTTATGCCTCTCGTAAAGATTCTGATGTTTGGTTTGGAACTTATCATGTGCACTCTTATCATTCTAATGCTTCCAATGAATTTCAAATGAAAAACGGACCCAAATTTCAATGGGTAACAAAATCTTGTGCTAACACAGTTGGACCCATTTTCCAATGGGTACCAAAAGCTAAATTTGTGTTGCAGGAACTCAAAGTTTAAGAGAGAGCATAGAATATAGGCTTTTGAACAAATCAGTTCAAAACCCGGACTTAACTGTCAAGATGGAGACTTCTAAGTAATTCAGCTTAGAACCCGTAATTCAATGAAGTATGACTTCTAGACAAAACAGTCTAGGACTCGTACCTCAAAGAACAAAGGCTTTTGAACAAATCAGTTCAAGACCCGCACTTCAATGCTCAAAAGTCTTTACTCCAATTTTGTTTTATGGATAACTAAATCTCTTGTTTCGTAATTTCTCTTGTGCAGATCCGTCATATGTGGTACTTGGATAGCGGATGTTCCAAGCATATGACTGGACAAAAAGGTATGTTGACCAACTTCACAGAGAAGTACTGCGGAACAGTTAGATTCGGGAATGATCAGTTTTCACCAATATTGAGTTATGGTGATATGGTACATGACAAAGTCACGATCAAGAAGGTGAGCTATGTTGAAGTCTTAGGACACAACCTGTTCAGTATAGGCCAGTTCTGTGACAAAGGCTTAGAGGTCAATTTCAAAGCCAAGAGGTGTTCTATTCGCACTGAAGAAGGTAACGAACTCTTGGTTGGCACTCGAAAGTCCTACCTGTACACAATCAATTTGTCAAACGTCCAGACTGACAAGCAGGTTTCTTTACTATTTAAAGCCTCGATGCAGCAAAGCTGGCTATGGCATCGACGGCTCTCTCACCTCAACTTTAGGTACATCAATAAGCTGGTCAGTGGAAAGTTAGTTAAAGGACTTCCAGAGCTGAAGTATGAAAAAGAACATCTTTGTGCAGCGTATGAAAAGGGAAAGATGAAGAGAGCTCCACACAAACCAAAGCCTAAACCAAGTACAAGCTCTCCGTTAGAGTTGTTGCATATGGACCTATGCGGTCCGATGCGAACGCAAAGTTTATGCGGAAAGAAGTACATACTAGTTATCGTGGACGATTACTCGCGATACACTTGGGTCAAATTTCTACGTTCAAAAGATGAGACACCAGATGTTCTCATTACATTCCTGAAGATAACCCAGGTAAATCTGCAGAAACCGGTCAAGCTTCTAAGAACAGACAACGGCACAGAGTTCAAGAACAAAACAGTTCAAGAATATCTCGAATCAGCCTGGATATCACATCAATACTCTGCTGCTCGTACGCCTCAACAGAATGGAGTGGTCGAAAGAAGAAATTGTACGCTAGTCGAGGCTGCTCGTACTATGCTAAGTCAATCTGACTTGCCTCTATTCTTGTGGGTTGAAGCTATATCGACTGCGTGCTACACTCAGAATAGCTCCATGATAAACCATAGATTCAAGAAGACTCCTTATGCGTTAATCAACAATCGAACACCGACAATCAAATATTTCCATATATGGTTTATGTTCTAAACGATAGAGAGAGTCTGAACAAGTTCAGTGCCAAGGCGGACGAAGGCATCTTCATTGGTTATTCATCTACATCAACTGCATACCGTGTCTACTTGAAGAAGTCAAAGACAGTTATTGAAAGCGTAAACGTTACTTTTGATGAAGATGTAACTTCTGAACAACACAGTTTAGAACCCGTGATAACCGGAGTACTAGCTTCTGGGCAAATTAGTCCAGAACCTGCGTCTCAAGCGAACAAATTAGATGAAGCATCAACGTCTACTAATCATTTATCTGATTTAGATTTATTATTTGAATTGTTTTATGATGAATTTCTTGGATCTAATGTGAAGAAATCTGTTGTGGTTGACAGGATGGAAGACTCAACGACTACTCATCCAACCAGTTCAGATATCTCTAATGAATCCAACTCCTGGATTCAACAAGAAATTCCAGTTCAAATGCCGACTCCATCAGTTGAAGTTGTGATCAATAATGAAGAGACAGAAGTTGTTGTATCAGTAGGATGTTCTGTACAGACTAATCTACAGCCGGACCAAGCTGTACCTGCTGAGACTTCTGCACCTACTACTTCAACTGCAACCATAATTCCTCCTGAACAACCAGAATAAGGTACCAGTGGATTCATAGATGATAATATTGATATATATTCATATAATCCACTACCTCATGAACATAAATGGAACAAAGATCACCCGATAAGCCAGATCATTGGCGATCCAACAAAACAGGTGCAAACTAGGTTAGTGTCAACGAATATGTGTATGCATGAATCCTTTCTGAGTAAGATCGAGCCTACTCGTGTATCAGAGGCTCTTGCCGATTCAGACTGGGTGACTGCAATGCAAGAAGAGCTGAATCAGTTTGACGCACTTAAAGTCTGGAGACTCGTACCCAAACCTCAAGGTAAAACCATTATAGGTACGAAATGGGTTTTCAAAATCAAGAAAGATAAAGATGGTACCGTTATCAGAAACAAAGCAAGACTTGTAGCCAAAGGATATAGGCAAGAGGAAGGAATAGACTGCGACGAGACTTATGCTCCTGTGGCGCGTTTAGAGGCAATTCAAATGTTTCTAGCCTACGCTGCTCACAAGAACTTCACTGTCTTTCAAATGGACGTGAAGACCGCCTTTCTGAATGGAATTCTAAAGGAAGAAGTCTACGTCTCGCAGCCAGAAAGCTTTGTCAATCAATAGAAATCGAATCATGTCTACATTCTCGACAAAGCACTCTATGGACTGAAACAAGCTCCTCGCGCCTGGTATGATGTCCTATCTCAATTTTTAGTCAGGTCTGGTTTTACAAAAGGTACGGTAGATACCACTTTGTTTATTAAAAAGGAGAAATTTGATATCATTCTTATTCAAATACATGTGGATGATATTATTTTTGGCTCTACAAATCCTAAGTATTGTAAGAATTTTTCAAACCTTATGGTGTCAAGATTTCAGATGAATATGATGGGAGAGATGAATTTCTTTCTCGGATTACAAGTCAAACAATTTTCATCGGGGATTTTTATCAATCAATCAAAATACATTTTTGATATTCTTCGGAAGATCAAAATGGTCTAAACCGATTGGTACCCCAATGGCACCAGGTACTAAGATTGGCACCGATCCTTCTAGAAAGGTTGTTGATGTTAGGACTTACAGAGGAATGATAGGTTCTTTGATGTATATTACTTCTAGTAGGCCAGATATAATGTTTTCAACATGCTTATGTGCTAGATATCAGGCCAATCCCAAAGAAATCCATTTGTCTGCAGTTAAGCGCATTTTTAGGTATCTGAAGGGGACTGCCGATCTTGGTCTGTGGTACCCTAAAGATACTAGCTTTGAACTAACAGCATATACAGATGCAGATATACTGGTTGTATGTTAGACAGGAAGAGCACGTCAGGTCATATACAGTTCCTCGGTGATAAACTCGTAAGTTGGGCATCGAAGAAACAACTTTGTGTTTCAACTTCAATGGCCGAAGTAGAATATGTAGCTGCTGCTAGCTGCTGTTCTCAGGTCTTATGGATGAGAACACAACTGCATGACTACGGTTTTCACTTCAACAAAATCCCGATCTACTGTGACTCAAAGAGCGCCATCGCGATCACAGCGAACCGTGTTCAGTACACCAAGACCAAACACATAAATGTCAGGTATCATTTTATCAAAGATAATGTCGAAAAAGGAACAATTGAACTTTTTGTAGATCCCAGTGCAGTGCAATCACAAGTAATATGAACAATGATGAACAGATTATAGGTCACAGCAACTAGTCATATGATTGAAATAACTTCAAAGGGTTAAGGTTTACAGAGAGAATTTCTGATTAGGATATGTAAACCTAACGACTAGTAAACTGAATAATGAATTTCTCACAAACAAATGAAATAGAAATAAGTTTAAATACTTGGGCTCGCAGGCCAAATGGGCTTATGGGCTTTAAGGCCCAACAAGCTTACAACTTTAATAACTTGACATAATCTACCCTGAACTTCTATTTAACTAACAAAGTAGCCCTAACAATCTCCCCCTTTAAATAGAAGTTGATAGTCACGCCAGTTAGGAACAAAAATTTTCCGGAAACCAAAGCTGATCTCGAAATATCTGATTTGCGTTCTATACTCCAGTCGTTCTTCAATAACTTTTAGTGCTTTAAGAACAAGTGCTTTGTATGAAGAATCCAGTGACTGAACTTCTTTTTCATCTTGACTCAGCGCACGCTTCAACTTGTCTTTCAAAAACATCAACGTACCATCACAAAATCTGGCAATCTGATCAAAACGGATAAAGCGTAGAACACCGTTGTTGTTCACATATGACATACCAAATTCTGGAAACTTTATAACTGTGAATGCAGGTACATTTAGAGCATCAGACAGAACACTCAGATCAGGCTTGAACAGATTAATCTTCGGTTGATCACTTTCTAACCCAATCTGAAAATATTCCACCGAAGCAAGTTTCATTGCACACTTCATGTATCTTTTCACTGTTTCTAGTGCATCAATGACTTCTCCGGTTCTGACGGTTCTAGACTTTAGGTCACGTAGAATGTACAGCAGATCTTGTGGCTCCAGACATGGAAAATCAGCATCAGAAAAGCAGTATTGTTGACCATCTTCTCTAGTAACCATAAAGTCCGTATACTTAACCTTCATGAAGTAGGCAGGTATAATCTTATCAACTGATACAATCCTGAGCTTTGTTTTGGAGTACTTGTGCTGGAACTTTCTGTACACGAACACAAGTTCACGCTGTTTTTCTTTATTTTTCACTGACTGTAGACCATGGATAACGACTTCATCATACTTTCTGATCCAGTGGGCAAAGATCTTTTTCTGGCTTTCTTCGAGGAAAAGGAACTTTTATTCGGACTCTTTCCCACTTGGATGGACGAACTGGAGTAGTACTAACTGGTTCTCTAACTGGTGAAGCTGGAGGAGATCTCTCGGGAAAAACTGTAGAAGAGAAATCAGGATGATTAACTGGATAGGTCAATAAAGGTATCACGGTAGAAGACTGATCATCTGGATGCAGTATTTCATCAATTTCTTCTTGCATAACCACCAGAGCTCTTTCAGTATTGGCACATTCTTCTGTCGTGTCCGTCACTTCATACGGATCTATTATTATTGCCCAATCTTCAGGAACTATCGGAGAACCATCTTCAAATTCCTCAGGCTTTTCAACCGTCGGATAATCGTATAGTATCAAGTCTGTCACCGGTTCCCGTTCCTGTTCCTGTCTCTGTCCCTCTGTTCTTGTACCCGAACCCGTACCCTGTTCAACCTGTTCTGACTCCACTACATGTGTCTCAGGCTCAGATAGACGTTGGCACTTCTCCCCCTCATGGTGATCAGGATCATCCTGATCATCATGTCGTCGCTTGAGCCGTTCTGCCTGGTTACGGCAGGTATCCTCCACTGCTGAAAGGCGTTCAGTCACAACAGCAACGGTTTGCTGAAGTGACTGAAGCATAGCTTGCTGGATCTGGAAGGCTTCAGTAGAGACATTAGGCTGAGGTGTAGGTGGAGTAGGTGTGGGTGCTTGAGAACGAAGTAGAGATAGCAAATCGGCATCTTGGGTGGGTTCGGTTTGAGATTGGGCTATAAGTTTGGCGAGAAGGATAGATTTGAGTTCAGTTATGGAAAGATCCGTGGCTGATAGAGAAGTTGGAATAGGTGTGGTCTCCGGCTCAGTCGCAGGACCTTTGCCTTTGACCATTCGTTTGATGTTGTCCATCTCCTCCCTCATCATAGATTGGACAGCCTTTAGGGCGCCGTCCATGTATTCCCTTGAGACAAACTCATGCGGGGTAACTTCGGGGTCACTTAGACTTCTCGTTGTAGCTACGACTGTTGAAGTCGAGCCGCCTACGTTCACGGTTGGCGTGATGATAGCCGTGGTAGGACTTCCACCCAATCCTTGTAACCTACCCGAAGGTGGGTTTACTATGGATGTTCCGGTCGGGCCACTTAGGCTACCGGCGATAGCCGAAAAAGGAATCTGTGTCCTAGGAATGGCATGAATAACAAGTGGCTCTAGACTCCGTGCATGCAAAGAAGGCGAGAACGGGGGCAGCTGTTCTCTTGTTTCAATATCGGCACCCTCCAAGTGAGAGCCCGATAGCGTATGTGCTAAATCCCCGTGAGAATGTGAAACCACCATCTGTTGAGAGATGGTGGAGTGGCTTGGTTGGGCGTGCAAGTGCGCCGCTAGGTCCACGGCGGCTTCGTCAATACCCTGTCCCAACACATGAGACTGGGTAGCAGATGTGGCTACCTGGCTAGACGTGGCTAGGGGGGATACAACCGAAGATGGTTGTCCCGTCACTCGTGTACTCTCTGAATGTAGTTTACTCCGCCTTTCCCTCACACAGCTCACTTCTTGATTTTCAACTAAGACTCCCTCCGCTCTCCTTATCGCTCCAGATGAGGGCTGATCATCGTCACCATCGGAGTCAGAAGAATCTTCATTTGATGGCGATGATACAAAATGAGTTTCTTCGGAGTCGGAATTGGCTGTCGTGTCTGTAGTAGCAGCGACAGAAGAGGACTGAACATGAATGGTTTCAGAATCTGTGGTCTCTTCTGCCATTTGAGTCTCGGTTGGTGGCGGTGACGGTGGTTGTCTTGAAGAACTAGGCTGGCTCGTTCCAACGGCACTGTCCACGCCAGATCCCCTCACAATAATAGCTCTCGACACACCCTGTCCGGAAGCCCCAGCTGTCCGGACGCTCCTGCCTCTCGTTCGTGGACGCGGACCCTCACGTCGCTCAGGTCTTGCTCCCTGGGCAGGTCCTGCCGGTCCTGGCCGGACCATAGGAGCTGGAATGTTGTGTGTGTGCCTATAAGCTATCACACTCAGTGCCGTGGGACGAGCATGGTCTAGTACCCCGACTGGGATTTGTCGGGCGACAACACCTTCCGGATCAGCACGGGAAGGAATCTTGCGCGTTGGATGTTGTGGACACGTCGGGTGGGTAGAGCGGCGTTGTATCTCGGGATACAGGTTCATGTAGTTCTGGATAACGATCTGTAGGAACCGTATGAATGGAATGAAGTTTGACCGGCGAGATGCAGTAGAACGAACTCTCTGAATGAGTTCAAACCAGAGAAAGTTGGCAAAGTCCACGTGGCGATTGAAAGCCACCGCGTGAAAGATGCGAAGAATCGGGGCGCTCGTCTGATCAATGCCCTTCGTTATAGACGAAAGGCACCGATTGATGTATGTGAACAACGTATACCATATTGTCGATAGATGTTTGCGGTTGAAGGTTGATGGAATGCGAGGTTCTGCTCCGTAACCCAAAGATAGAAGATCGGAGCACAGTGTAGCATCAGTGACCATGGGGTCAAAGGTTTCGCGACCTGCTACGGATCCGGCGGTCGGTAACCGAAGAAATTGACGGAAGAGATCACATGTGAGAAGCACTGGAGTGTGATCTATCTGTCCTTCAAGATGAAATCCGCCATCGGCCTCTAACGCATGGAGAGAATGCCAGAACTGCTGTAACTATAGGATTGGTACGGTTGCAGTTTCCGTTAGAGCATACGAGATTGGATGACCCCTGAGTATCTCGATGATGACCTGATGTTGAATAGCAGGTTGGGTGACATCGAGATGGTAGTTATTGGCTGTAAGAGGAAGGAACTGATCCTCGGGAATCAGTTCCGCATCTGCGATTGGATCAATCGCTGGTGGCTGGTTTTGTGCCATTGTACCTGTGAAGAATGAATCGATTAGTACGCAGGTTTGGAATAAGATAATAGCCGTTGGAGTTACACAGTCATGATTTAGATCACACCGGTTAGTAACTCCAAAAATTGGAAGAGCAAACCCTACTCGTGAAATAGGGTCAGTCACCAAAGCACATAGACTGACACCAGCATTTATAACCAACAAAATTTCCTCATACACAACATATTAAAAGGTATAACTATAAGCACCAAAGACATTGGATTCGATCGGATAAGATTCAACCGGGGGTTCTTCTAAGACCGGATAAAAGCATGATCGGACAAGGCATTCGACCGGAGATTACTAAGACCGGATAAATGGTCGATCGGATTAGGTCTTCGGCCGGAGGTCACTAAGACCGGAGTGGTTTTAGTCCGGAGGTCATTCGACCGGAGGTTCATTAAGACCGAAGGTCAATCGACCGAAGGACACCTTAGACCGGATAAGAGATCGATCTAATAAGGTATTTGACCGGAGGTCTCAAAAGACCAGATATATGTTGGATCAGATGGGGTGTTCGACCGGAGGTTTCCTAAGACCGGTGATTTTCTAAGTCCGGAGGTCATTTGACCGGAGGTCTCTTAAGACCGGAGATAGTCTTTGACCGGAGAATAGGAAAGACCGGAGTATTCGACCGGGGGTGTATTTGACCGGGGCGTAACCCTAGATCAGAGAAAGAACCCCCGGAGAAGACATATCGACACCAGGTCCATCCCCGGGGAAAATCCAGATCTTTGAACACCGTAAAACGATCGATTACAATCGATCGATGCAGATTGAACACATCTAAATTTGATAACACCTACCTTGTCGAATGAAGAAGATGAAGACGAGGGATTCGGTCGAATGTCGTTTCGGTCGAATGGAGTCCGGGAGAAAGAGAGATGGGAGAATACGAGAGAAAGATGATCTCGATCGAATGAGGGACAAAGGGGTTCGATCGGAGCTCTTATATCCCCGAAACAGGGTTTGGGCCGGGGAAAAGGCTTGGGCCGGGGAAAAGGCTTGGGCCGGGGAAAACAATTCACAAAACCAAACACACACAAACAAAACAAAAAAATATTTTTGTAATTTTCGGAAATATATATAAAAAAAAACTTAAAAAAAAACTAAAAAAAACTTAAGGGGAAAAACAAGGATTAAACCTATGGAGAGAAAAGAAAAGAAAAAGAAAAAATAAAAAATAAAACCGAAGACACGAGACTTAGCTCCCCCTCGAATGTTTACCAAGAGGAGGTCCAAACACAGAACCCTCTTACCTGCTCCCCCTCGAATAGAGAACTCGTGAGACTTACCAACCATCTGACTCTAGTGCTCCCCCTGAACACATTACCGGGTTGTAGATCCATCACTAACAACTTACTCTCTTCAGGGAGCAAAGAAATGAACTGCACACAAAATCACGAAAAAAAACACCACGAAGACAAAACCAAGAACACAATAGAAACTAGAAAAAAACACGAAATCTACTTTGTTGAAACAGAAGTTTGTAACCGGTACAGAACTTGTACGAGTAAAATGCAATAACCAAGGAGTATGGAAAATAGTAACCAGAGACAGGTCACTGGTGCAGTTTGTCACAGTCATTCGTTATTGAACGAAACTCGTAGAGAGCTGTGAACGGATCAAACTTTCAGATTTAGCATACCTAGCTTGGACACAAGGTAATTAATATGTTTTTCGTCCAAGGCTTTGGTAAATAAGTCTGCTAACTGATGCTCTGAATTAACAAAATAGAGTTCGATAGTACCTTTTTCCACGTGATCTTTTATAAAATGATAGCGCACATCAATGTGCTTCGTCTTCGTGTGCTGGACGGGATTGCTTGATATGGCAATAGCGCTCTTCGAGTCGCAGTAGATGGGAATCCTGGAGTAATTAAATCCATAATCTTTGAGCTGGGTGCGCATCCAGATGACTTGCGAGCAGCAACTGGCGGCTGCTACATACTCCGCCTCGGCGGTAGAGGTGGACACGCAGTTTTGCTTCTTGGAAGCCCAGCTGACAAGACGATCGCCCAAGAACTGAACATGACCCGACGTGCTTTTCCGGTCCAGCATGTTTCCAGCATGGTCAGCGTCCGAGTATGCTGTCAATTCAAAACCTGTCTCTTTTGGGTACCACAAACCAAGATCAGCAGTACCTTTTAAATATCGGAAAATTCGCTTAACCGCAGCTAAGTGAGACTCTTTAGGTTTCGACTGAAATCTTGCACACAAGAATGTCGAAAACATAATGTCGGGCCGACTAGCCGTCAAGTACATCAGAGAGCCAATCATACCTCTATAAATAGTAGCATTCACATCCTTACCGTCAGGATCGGAGTGAAGCTTTAGAGTAGTGGACATGGGGGTTTTCATAGATGCAGATTGTTCCATCTGGTATTTCCGAAGAATATCCGAGATGTACTTAGATTGATTAATGAAAATTCCTGTTTGTAATTGTTTGACTTGAAGACCCAGGAAAAAATTCATTTGCCCCATCATGCTCATTTGAAAATGTTTACTCATTAAGGCAGAAAAGTTCTGACAATACTTGGGGTTCGTGGAGCCAAAGATTATATCATCAACATAAATTTGTACAAAAATGATATCATTATTCTCTCTTTTAATAAATAAAGTAGTATCAATTTTACCTTTAGAGAAGCCAGACTTGACTAAGAAGGATGAGAGTGCATCATACCAGGCTCGTGGCGCTTGCTTAAGACCGTAGAGGGCCTTCTCAAGAAAGTAGACGAAATACGGATTTTCAATACTCACGAAGCCTTCGGGTTGCGAGACATAAACTTCCTCCTTGAGCACGCCATTGAGGAACGCGGATTTCACGTCCATTGGAAAGACGATGAAATTCTTGTGAGCGGCGTACGCGAGGAACATGCGGATCGCTTCAATGCGGGCCACCGGTGCAAACGTCTCATCGTAATCAATTCCTTCTTGCTGGCGATATCCTTTTGCCACTAGACGCGCCTTGTTCCGAACAATGATGTCGTTTTCGTCCTTATTGTTCTTAAAAATCCATTTAGTCCCGATCACCGTCTTGTTCTTAAGACGGGGAACTAGGCGCCATACTTTGAGGGTCTCAAACTGGTTGAGTTCCTCCTGCATAGCAATTACCCAGTCCGGATCAGTCAGTGCTTCAGAGACAGTGGAAGGTTCGATACGGCTGAGGAACGAGGAAAATAAGCAGTCATTGGCGGTGGTGGATCGAGTTTGAACTGGTGTGGAGAGATCACCAATGATCTGATGAAGAGGATGTGCTCGAGTCCATTTGGTGGTGTATGGATGTGGTTGATATGTCTGATGGGAGGTATCGGAATCCACATGACCACCTAGGGGTAAATCCTGAACTGCCTCGAGGGATGATTGCCTGTGAGGTGTAAGCTTCGTAGTGGGAGTCGACCTAGGAGTAGAGGACGACTCAGCTGGAGATGAAACGATGGAATGTTCCGGGATTGCCGGAGAGGAAGCTTCGAGAGCACCTTCAACAGAAATCGGTGCAGGAAGTTGAACGGAAATATGAGTCGTTTCAGGAGCACCGTCATCAAGAACTTGAGCAAGAGGGTGTCTATCACTTGAGCTCGGGGAAGCTTGTTCATTGGCAGTAGAGGATGGAGCACCAGGCGAGGATGGACCACCGGAGTCGGTAGGGCCCGTGACTTGTGTCACTTCTGGTGCTTGAGCAGTATTCCTGTCACATGACGTAGTATTAGACTTAACATTAAATAAGTCAGTATAAAAGAATTCAAACAGTAAATCCAAATCAGAAAGATGTGCTCTTGACGTAGACGCATGATGTGGATCCACTGGAGATTGTGTAGCCTCCGAACGGAATTGTCCAGAAGCTAACACACCAATAAGCGCGGGTTCTGAACTGAGATGTTCAGAAACCATTTCAGGGGCCTCGTCAAAAGTCACGTTTACGCTCTCAACGACGGTCTTCGTCCTTTTGTTGTAGATACGGTAGGCTTTTGCGTGTTGAGAGTATCCGATAAACACTCCTTCATCCGCTTTGAGACTGAATTTGCCAAGATCATCCTTATCATTTAAGACAAAGCAGGTGCATCCGAAAGCATGAAAGTAGTTGATGTTCGGGATACGCTTGTTGATGATCTCGTACGGAGTCTTGTTGAACCGCTTGTTGATGATAGACCGATTTTGAGTATAGCAAGCGGTAGCAACTGCTTCTGCCCAAAGAAATAGAGGTAGCTTGGAATGAGATAACATCGTGCGTGCTGCTTCAACTAGAGTTCTGTTTCGACGCTCTACCACCCCATTCTGCTGAGGAGTACGAGCGGCGGAAAACGTATGCGCGATACCCACTGAAGTGAGATAACCGGTGAGTATTTGATTCTTGAACTCAGTGCCGTTGTCCGTCCTGATGGTCTGAACTACTTGGTTGAGACTGACTTGGATGCTCTTCAGAAGAGAGATTATCAACTCGGGAGTTTCGTCCTTTGAACGGAGAAATCGGACCCAAGTGTAACGAGAGAAATCGTCAACCATCACCAGGACATACTTCTTGTGATTTATGCTTTGAACGCGCATCGGTCCACATAAGTCCATGTAGATTAGCTCAAGGGACCGAGAAGTACTCGAAACGGCTTTCGGCTTGTGAGACGCCTTTTTCATCTTGCCCTTTTCGCAGGCAGCGCACAGATGATCTTTTGCAAACTTGAGGTCTGGCATACCTTTGACATGTCCACCGAGCACCAACTTGTTGATATTCTTGAAGTTCAAGTGCGAGAAACGACGGTGCCATAGCCAGCTTTGTTCAGCAGATGCTTTGGACAACAAACAGACTTCCTTGTCAGGTTTCAAGGACGAGAGGTCAATCGTATAGAGGTTGGTGCGTCGCGTTCCAGCAAGTATTTCTTTACCATCCTCAGTTCGAACGCTACACCGTTTAGCCTTGAAAGTAACCTCGAGATTCTTGTCGCAGAATTGACCGATACTGAAGAGATTGTGACCGAGACCTTCGACATAAGAGACTTTCTTGATCGTGATTTTATCTTTGACAATATCTCCGTAACCCCTGATGGGAGAGGAGTGATCATTCCCGAACCGTACATTCCCACAGAACCTCTCGGTGAAGTTTGTGAGTAGCTCCCTTCTTCCGGTCATGTGTTTGGAGCAGCCTGAATCTAGATACCACACATGACCGTCCTGCAAAACAGGTTAGTTCTTTTTAGGTACCCATCCGTAAATGGGTCCTTTGGGGTTAGATTTAACACCCGACTTAGAGACCCGTTTAGAGTTGGGTCTTTGTCTTGCACGGGAAACATCACAATGAGAATGATTATGAGCAATATGATATGAACCAAACCAATCAGATGCATAACGACTATCAACAAAATCATTTGATCCATAATAAGAACAACATAGACAATCATGAGACAGTTGAAGTAATTGCGGAATTGAAGAAACTTTTAAAGGTAGAGTTCCATTACATTCAACTAGAGGTTTAGAAATAAAAACATCATGATTGTTATTGTTCTTTCTAGACTTTAAGACAGGATCAACTAATTCTGATGTTGCCGAGCTCTCTTTTGACTTCTTAGCTACCCAAGCATATTTCACTTCTTCCCGCCGACCATACGTATCTGAAATGCCGGTAAACCTATAGTCAGAGGATTTGAAAATTGACGATTGTGACCTTTGAGAGCGACCGGTCTTTTTCTTCTTCTGTGAACGGCTTTTAGATTTAGACTTGGAAGATTTTGAAGAATTGTCCACAGAAGGTTTTTGCGGGGCAGATGTAGAACATTCACCCTTATAAAATTTAACCGGAGGCTCATAGGACTCATTTAAAAAATCAACATGGCTAGGTAGAGAAGGATTAAAGTCAAATTGGCTCAAATTGCTATCTAAACACACCTCAGAATTCAATAATGCAGAAAACTCTAGTTCCTCATCGGAAAGGACCTTATCACATGAGGACTTCAGAACAGTGGAAGAGTTTGTTGAGAGCAGATCATATGCGGAAGCATTTTTACAATCAGAACTCTGATCTGATTCAAGACTTTGAGGCTCTTTTCCTTTAGTTGGTGAAGAGTCACCCATAAAAGCTTTGCAGGAAGATGTGTCAGAAGAAGGATAAGAGTTTTCAGACAGATGAGATATCTCTCATTAGAGAATGGAAGGCTGAGCTTGAGGGTCAGCCTTGTGAAGTTGCACTTTCAGATTATCTGTTGCCATAGCAGCCAATTGTGAGTGCAACTTCTTTATTTCCGTCTGGAAATATTCTTTTTCCTCATCCGACATAGTCTCCTTTTTGTTGAGACTGAGAAACTCAATTTGAGATAAAAGACTTTGTTTTTCCTTTTGAAAATTTTCCCGTTCTAGTGCATACGATTCTTCTAGCTGAACAAGTTTCTTTTCTAAAATCAGAGTTGGAACATAAACTTTGGGAGCTAGAGGTTCCTCCTCAGTTTTAACGGTTTTAGTATCTAGTTCAGCTTGAGAGTAGCTATGAAAATAATCGGATGACAGGAAACGGGGTTTGTTGGTATTATAAGTCGCATTTAAGGAATCATAAACAAAAGGAACTGTCCTTTTAGAAAGAACAGAGTTTTCTCTTCTCAACTTATCTTCCAATTCTTCCTCCTCAGTGGGTGTGGTCCATCGTATCTTATATTCTGGAAAGATTTTGTCTAATCCAAAAAATTCAGATGCATATAAAGTAGGAACTTTAGATAAAGCTTTGTTTAAATAATTAGGGTTATCGTACCCGATACCCGCATTTCCGTACTTTGGTTCTTTTGGTGCGATTAGCTTTAGCGTTTGATCAGATTGACCAAATTTATAAAGTTTCTTTTCAATCTCTTCTAACTGATTAGATAACCTAGTGTTCTCATTTTTGTAAGCCACGTTTTGATTTATCAAATCAATTTTCTCGGTCTCAGACGTACGAAGCTTATTGGTCAGATCATCTACTTTGGTCATTAGGTTTTGTGACTCTATTGAACAACTCACATTCTCTTCTCTTAAATTAGAAATCGTGCACATATAGCTAGAAATTTCTAAGCTTTGTTTTTCCATAAAGTCAGACTGCTTAGTGACATGGTTTTCCAGAGATGAGAGAAGTTGTTCTTTTTCTTTTAAAAATAGATTGTAAGAGTCAAGTTTGTTCATTGAGAGTTGCATCTGATCAAGTAAAGCTTCATGGAAAGGGGCACATACCTGGCAGGGAGCATTATGATCTTCTTCATCAGTATCGGATGGTGATGAATGGTTGCCCATGAAACACAAATGAGCTTCAGCATCCTCAGGTTCTTCATCCGACACTTGTAACCAGTAATCGTCTTCAGCCATTAGAGCTTTACCGGCTTCCTTTTCTTTGGCAAGAAGCAGCTTGGCTCGGTAGTAGTCGGCGTTGCGCACAATTGGCTTGCGACAATCTTTGGCGAAATGACCTAACCGACCACAGTTGTAACATTTGATCGGTTCGTCTTTCGGCTTTTCTTCATTTCGCCTGTCAGGTTTCTTACCAGCTTCAAAACGACTATTACCTTCAGACTTTTCTCGATGATCACGTCGAGTAGAGATTCTTTGCTTGTTAGAAGTCTTGTTAAAAAACTTCCTCTTTTGAAATGCTTGAGTGAGAAAAACCATTGCTTCTTTCATCTTGGCAAGTTCTGGATCCGAATCGCTATCGGGATCTTCAGGTTCAGAATCACTCAGCACGGGCTCTTTTCCAGATGATCGGCTGACGGACTTTCCTCTTCTCTCAGATACGAGTGCTATTTGATCAATTGTTGGCTTTTCCTCTGCTTTCCCAATAAGTTCCATCACTTCTTCTTCATCTTGGAGCAGCATTTCATAGAGTTCATGAAGATACAGCTTCTCCAAGGTCTGAGTGTGGCGTATATGGGAGACGAACGGTTTCCACTCAGGCTGTAAGTTGTTCATAAACTTTATGTTATTTTCCGTGTTCGTCTTTGTGATCTTATTTTTCTGAAGATCATTCAGAAGCATATTAAACCTCTTGTAGGTTTCCGTCAGCGTTTCACCTTTTCTTGCTTTAAACCCATCATATCTGGTGATACAGTTGGTCACCTTTAGCTGGTTATTGATGTGGCTTCCCATCATCATCTTTTCTATTTGGTCCCACATCTTTTTCGATGAATCTTTGAAGCTATCTATGCAAGCATATATGTCATTCGGTAGACTTTGAAGAAGGAACGATTTTGCTAGCTTTTCCGCCTCGTACATTTCCTTTTCCTCCTTAGTAAAGTCACCAACAGATTTCCGAATCTGACGCTCTGGCCTTCCTTCAGCTGGGTTTCCTGGTACCACTTTCATTGGCCAATCTTATGGACCCTCAGTCAGACATTTGTATATATCTTCATAGTTGGATTTTGCTTCTATGAAATTCATAAATCGGTCATGCCACTGAGGGTACTCTCCCCGAAAGAGCACCGGGGGCTTTTGGTCAGAACCGATGGCTAGAGCATCCCTTGAGTTCATCTTTACTTTTTAACTTAAAAGCACTGTAATGATCGTTAGGCAAGCAGGATGATCCAAATACAATAAAATAGAAGAAACACAGAAACACTTAGTCTAACAGAAAAACAGGTCAAGTAATATCCGGTCGAGGGTAAGTCCGGAGGAGGCAGGTATCCGGTCGAATGATACGACCGGGGATACACTTATCCGGTCGAATGAGCAAGACCGGATATACACGTATCCGGTCGAAGGACAAGACCGGGAAAACTCTTATACGGTTGAAAGGACAAGACCGGAGAATTCCTATTCGGTCGAAAGGACAAGACCGAAGAACTATTATTCGGTCGAAAGGACAAGACCGAAGAACTATTATTCGGTCGAAAGGGCAAGACCGGAGCACAAGTGTCCGGTCGAGAACTCAGGTCGAAAGACAATTAAATGCGATAACCACAATTAACAGATAAGATCGATTAACCCTACAAGACCGAAGAACACGAAGACTCGACCGAAGAACCCGATGAATTTCTGGGATTCGACCGAAACCAAACCCAGAAACTTCGATCCTTCGATCGAATGAAACCCAGATAAACAATCAACAAAATCGACCGGATGCGATAGATAACACAAAGAGCTCACAAAGACCGATGATTTGCAAAAAATTATTAATCCAGATTCGATCGATAGCAGAGAGAGAAAAGAAAAAAAAAATCCAGAAAAAAAAAATTTCGATCGAAGCACAGACACACAAAAAAAAACTTAACTTTGCAGAAATCGATAAATCAGATAAACACAGAATGTAAACACTAACAATCAATTAACGCAAGTAAAGCAATTAACACAAGTAATTGATCTTAGGGTTTCAGACAAACCTTTTTACTGGATCAAACATTTTTGCCTATCTGCTCTGATACCAATTGTAGATCCCAGTGCAGTGCAATCACAAGTAATATGAACAATGATGAACAGATTATAGGTCACAGCAACTAGTCATATGATTGAAATAACTTCAAAGGGTTAAGGTTTACAGAGAGAATTTCTGATTAGGATATGTAAACCTAACGACTAGTAAACTGAATAATGAATTTCTCACAAACAAATGAAATAGAAATAACTTTAAATACCTGGGCTCGCAGGCCTAATGGGCTTATGGGCTTTAAGGCCCAACAAGCTTACAACTTTAATAACTTGACATAATCTACCCTGAACTTCTATTTAACTAACAAAGTAGCCCTAACACTTTTCTTTGTAAAAACTGATTATCAGCTTGCTGATTTGTTTACCAAACCCTTAGACGAAAAGATATTCAATTTTCTTGTCTCTAAGCTTGGTATGCTAAATCTTAAGACATAATCAGTAGTTACCTAACAAAGTTTTCTAATTGTATACTTTTTCATCATTTCTTCATTCTTATTTCTAAATGATATCTGCCCTTCAAATAGTTTGTTCATGATCAAAGGGGGAGTATGAGAAGAAATTGACAGTTGGTCAATATTATTTTGAGGAGAAGACTCACTAATTTCTGCATTTACCTTTTTAATGTAAATTTTTTGTGATGCATGATTTTAGGGGGAGTTTTACAAATCAAAGGAGTATGGTTATGACTTCTGATTATTTCTGATCAGAACTTGTACTTTAATTTGTTTTTATGCTTTTTGTCATTTTAATTTAAGTGAATAAATTTGCTTTGACTATGACCTAAGACTTTTGCAGTTTTTTGAGATGTAAGATCGAACGTAAAGGTACAATCCTTTATCTTAATCTCATATATGATTGAAAGAAGGACAACTTTCAATCATAGAAAACATTGTTCTTAAAAGTTCAAACCACTTCCCGAATCTCAAACCGATTTCATGAATTGGAAGTGTGACTTTAAATGTTTTCAAGATCTATGTGTGCTTTAACTGAAATAGTTAAACCATTTTGAGCATCATATGCATCATAGGAAAACATGATTTCATTGTGCTAGGACTTAACACAACTTCTATGGAATCACCTTAACCAGTGATTTCTACCCACGAAGTTAATCCATAGTGATTGAGTGTGAGAAATCAAAAGAAATGAGTGTAGTTAGAGTGAGCTTAATGTTTAAAAGATAGAGAGTGTGAGAATAGAGTTAAAAGAATATCAGAACTCTGCACCAACTACTTTCTGAGCCGGGCAGCCACAATTCTAGTGTTTCACAACTTTGGTGAACATTATTGAAACGGGCAACTAGCCCATGCCAACTCTTGATCAAACCTCACAAGCTACTCATTTTCTTCTTAACAAGAAAGTGTTTCACATTTTCAAAGGGGAAGCAGCACATTTGCTATCTGATTTTCATTTGGAAAATCTGGATATTGAAAAGAAGGAAGTCTGCCCCACCTTCGCACTTCACTTATGCACATTGAGTCTGTGTTTAACTTACTATTGTTTTAGTGGTTTACACAATTTTGAGCCTATAAGCAATCATCCATGCTTAATTCTTTCTATCACAAGCACGAACACACAAGGAATTTGTTTCTTTGTCATAACGTTCATAGAAATTACCTTTGTGGTGTTTCGATGATTGAATGGAAGCCCTGGGGGATTCAACATCAAAAAGTTCCTTTCCAATGTGTATTTATTACACCCAGTGACTTAGTGTTACTGACAGGTATTTTAACTGAGTCATTTGTTGATTCAGGTGTTACACGACTATTTTGTCTGGATTTCCAAAGATCTGGATGAATATCTTTTGAATTGATGGATCAGAGACTCCAAATGAAAGACATTTCTTACTCAGAGTTTTGATGAAATCGTTTCTCTATTCATCAAAAAGGGGGAGAACCTAAAGCTTGAAGAAATGTCCATTACATTTCAAAACACATTGGAAAAGAGAAAAACTAACCAAGAAATGCTAAAGATCAAAGTATTCTGAAGACATGCTGATTTTAGAGAAATTTTCTTTGAAGATACTTTGGTAAAGCATTCTGAGCTAAATCTGAAGATAATTTCTTCCCATCATCTGAAATAGAGTTTATCTACGTATTTTGTGGAGATTATTACATATGAAAGACGGAGAAGGAGATTGCATCTTCTGAGCTGAAAAAAAGAAGACTGAATTGCTAAAATCTTTTTAGTAATGATCTTGATCCAAAGGGGAAATTGTTAACGCACAGATCTATTGGATTCAAGATCATCCAATCTGAAGATCCAATCTGAAGCTAAAGCCGGAAAGTCGACTCTTAATATAAGTCTAATGTTGTTTGTAATAAAATGTCAAAGTTTAGTTTTTAGTATTTTATTATTATTTCTAAATATCTAAGTTATTAGATATTAGTTAGATATTATTTAGATATTAGTTTTGTTATCAAGTTGTAGGAAGTGTGTTAGAAAAACTAACTTGAAATCATCAGATCATACACACACACTTTACTATTCATCAAAGAGAACATCGAGAGCTTTAAACCGAATAAACATCAATCCTTGTAATCCATTGATTATTAATCAAACAGGTTGGTAATCGTATATGTTGTTGTTTTGATAAGAACTTGATATATTATGGACCGACAATCATGCTGGATGTATGTTAGATAGGAAGAGCACATCGGGTCACATTCAATTTGTTGGAGATAAACTCGTAAGTTGGGCATCAAAGAAACAACTGTGTGTTTCCACTTCAACGGCTGAGGCAAAATATGTTGATGCTGCAAGCTGCTGCTCTCAGGTGTTGTGGATGAGGACGCAACTAGGAGATTATGGTTTCAAATTCGATAAAATCCCGATTTACTGTGACTCTAAAAGCGCCATCGCCATATCAGCAAATCCTGTCCAGCATACAAAGAATAAACACATAGATGTTAGATATCATTTTATCAAAGACAATGTTGAAAAAGGTACAATAGAACTTTATTTTGTAAACACTGATTATCAGTTAGCTGATTTGTTTACCAAGCCTCTCGACGAAAAGAGATTTAATTTTCTTGTCTCGAAACTTGGTATGCTTAATCTCAAGACATAATCTGTGATTACCTATTAAAGTTTTCTTATTTTTATTTTTCTTCATTTCTTTATCTTTATTCTGAAAAAGATATATGCACTTTAACGTGTGTTCATGATCTCAGGGGGAGTGAGAGAAGATAAAGATGATCTATATTCATTTAAGGGGGAGTTCATATATTTCTGCATATGTTTAACTGATAAATTTTTATGATGCATAAATGCAGGGGGAGTTAGAGTATAAAAGATAAGGAGTAAGAATAATGACTTCTGATTACTTCAGATCAGAACTCGTACATTCAATGTTTTACTGCTTTATGTCATTTTATTTTTCAATAAATGTTGTGAATAAAGTTGCTTTGATGACTTTGTGACTTTTGCAGAAATGAGAGTGAGCTTACATGATCATATCTTTTATGACTTAGAGCTGACTTGATGAGATTTAAGACTGAACGAAAGGTTTATTTCTTATCTTAATCTCATGTATAGTTGAAAGAAGGACGACTTTCAATCATAGAAAACATATTGTTAAATGTTCAAACCACTTCTGATTCTTAAACGATTTCATGAATATAGAAGTGTGATTTTAAATGTTTTCATAATTACTTGTGCTTCAATGATTAACAAACCGTGTGTTTCCAAAGATAATTACTTGCATATTGTCTTTTCTATATACTTTCAAGTATTCACACACACTGGTTTAATTTTTGTTGAATTCGTTCTTACCATGTCTCTAAATTGAAACCACATTTTTTAATGGTAAGACACCCCATTTGTTATTCAAAGCTTGAGCGTGATTTCATTTTTGAACGTTCTTTCAAGAATGTCTATATTTTTTATTCGTATAGACAGTATCAATTTTTGCTGACCAAAGCCTTGATTGTTATATCATTTCAATATTGATCTATTTGATACAATGTCATATTTTCAAACAAGTTTCTTGTATTCATTTCTGTCATTTCATTATCTTGTTTGAAAAGTCTTCAATGTTTAACAATGCTCAAATCTTCATGATTACATCTCGGAGCATACATATATCTGACTTGTATTTCATACTTTGTGCTTTAACTGATAAAGTTAAATCATTATGAGCAACATGATTTCATAGGAAATATGGGTTCATTGTGTAGGACTTAAATGTAACTTCTATGGATTCACGTTAACCAATGTTTCCTACCCAAGAAGTTAATCCTTAGTGATCGAGTGTGAGGAGTCAAAAAAATACTGAGTGTGGGTTGAGTGATGAGGTAAAATGAAAATGAGAGTTTGGTTAGAAGCGAGCTCAATGATTAAAAGAAAGAGGGTGTGAGATCAGAGTAAAAGAATATCAAACTCTGCACCAACTACTTTCTGAGCCGGACAGCTACATTGCTAGTGTTTCACAATTTTTCGTGAACATTATTGAAACAGGCAACTAGCCTATGCCAACTCTTGATAAAAACCCCACCAGCCATTCATTTTCTTCTTAAAAAGAAAATGTTTCAATATTTCTAGGGGACGCAACACATTATCTATCTGATTTTCATTTGAAAAATCTGTATATTGAAAAAGAAGGAAGTCTGCCCCACATTCGCACTTCGATCATGCACAATTGAGTCTGTGTTTAATTACTGTTGTCTCAGTGGTTTACACAATGTTGAGCCTTATAAAAAGCAATCATTATATGCTTAATTCTTTCTAACACTTGCACGATCACACAAGGAATTTGTTTTCTTGTCATAACGTTCATAGAAATTCCTTTGTGGTGTTTCAATGATTGAATGGAAGCCCTCGGGGAGTGAACATCACAAAAGCTCCTTTCCAATGTGTATTCGTTACACACAGTAACTTTGTGTTACTGATAGGCATATTAACTGGTTCATTTGTTGATTCAGGTGTTACACTCTAATTTGTCTGGATTTGAAAAGATCTAGATTAATGCATTATTTTGGATCGACGGAGAATCATAGGCTCTTGTGTTCAAAAGATCAGTGGTCAGACTTGATAATGACATTTCTTGGAGAAAGTTTTGATGATCTCAATGCTGCAATCATCAAAAAGTGGGAGACAGAATCAAGAAATGGTTGTTTCAGAAATATTATAGATGGGGAGAAGATCAAGAAATATTTGTGTTCAAGAGTTATTTGTTTGAAGTTTGGCAAAGATTGAAAGTTTAAAAGAGCAAATTCAAAGTTTTCTGAAGATGTGCTGAATTTACAGAAATTTTGTTTGAAGATTATTTGCTGAAGCAGTCTGAGCAAATTCTGAAGATAATTTCTTAATTTCTAAAGTCTGAAAGATATTTGAGATATCCTTGGGAAGATTGGTGAAGCTTCAAAATCTTGTTGAGATGATCATGATCCAAAGGGAGAGATTGTTAGAGCAGAAATATGTTGGATACTAGATCATAGAAGACAGAAGATCAAAGTCAAGCAAATCAAAGCTGAAAGTCAACTCTCATGCAAAGTCAAAATCAATATCAATAAAGTCAAAGTCAATGTAATTTTGTTTTAAGCGTGTAGTTTTGTTTTGTTGTTAGATATATGACTAGTTTGTGTTACTTGTAAGGAACAAGATTCTGAGTAATTGTATGCTGACAAAGAGAGTTCTAGAGAGAGAAAGAGTTGTGACTAGAGAGAGAAAATCATAAACAGATTGTAATCTTGATTCGTGAAATTGAAATTGAAACAGGTAGATTACATTTCTTATTTGTTTGATTATCTTTGATTAGAACTTGATAGATTTGGGACTATCAGTCTACGCGAAGGACAGAGAAGAGAAGTCGATGGTCGTAGAGAAGAGAAAGTGGGAGAGCCCATCGAGCTCGTTCATGAAGCCGAAATTCCAACCAAGTGGTAGGAGCTTTGATAATCGCCGGGAGGCGAAGTGGCGTTCCAAGTGCAAAAGAAAGCACTTCGGTTTTTGCAACCCCAACCCCAACCCAATCTCATGCTTCAAGTGTGGCAAGTCGGGTTACACTAGTCTGAATTATCCTATTCAAGGGGCAACATGTTACGAGTTCAAGGAGGCGGGGCACGTGAAGAGGGATTGCCCCAAGCTAAGAGGGGGAGCAAGAGGAGGAAGCTCGGGAAGCCAACCGAAGAAGGAGGTCATTCCTAAGGCTCAAGGGAGGGCCTTCCAGATGACGAGAGAAGAAGTGAAGGAGACCACCGACGTGGTGTCGAGTACGTTCTTACTCAACTCCCTTGCCGCTAAAGTATTATTCGATTCCGGTGCAAATT
This sequence comes from Arctium minus, assembly GCA_954870635.1. Taxonomy (NCBI): domain Eukaryota; kingdom Viridiplantae; phylum Streptophyta; class Magnoliopsida; order Asterales; family Asteraceae; genus Arctium; species Arctium minus. The sequence continues at coordinate 33,221,868 of OX941080.1, read as the reverse complement.
TCTCTTTCGTGTCCATCGAGTTTTGCAAAGACTTGAATGTGACCTCTAGTACTCTTAGTGATGCCTTGGTAGTAGAGATAGCAAACGGAGAGCAAGTGGTATTGTGTGAAGTTTTAGAAAAGTGCCACCTAGAAATTAGTGGTGAACTCTTTGAAGTGAAGCTACTTCCCATGGCAATTGGGAGTTTCAACGTGGTGATCAGGATGGACTGGTTGTCTCAACACCAAGCGGAAATCTTATGTTCAAAGAAGTTGATCATATTACCAACCTCAAGTGGGGACTTCGTTTTCGTCAACGGAGAGAAGTGTAAGGGCGAAGTGGCTCTCATTTCATCCATTCAAGCAAAGAAGTGTCTAGTGAAGAAGTGCATGTCATTCCTTGCGTACGTGATCAACGCCAAAACGGAGAAGAAGAAGTTAGAAGACGTACGGATCGTTAGCGAATATCCAGACGTATTTCTCAACGAATTTCCGGGCTTGTCGCCCGATCGCCAAGTGGAGTTCCGAATCGACCTACTTCCGGGAGCGGCACTCATAGCCCGTGCATCGTACCGCCTTGCTCCTACGGAGATGCAAGAGATGATGTCTCAACTCCAAGAATTGCTAGCGAAAGGATTTGTGAGGCCGAGCTCTTCGCCTTGGGGAGCTCCGGTACTATTCGTCAAGAAGAAGGATGGGTCGATGCGAATGTGCATCGACTACCGGGAATTGAACAAAGTGACCATGAAGAACAAATATCCGCTACCCCAAATAGATGACCTCTTCGATCAACTACAAGGAGTCGGATGTTTTTCCAAGATCAATCTTTGTTTGGGCTACCATCAAGTGAAAGTTAGAGAAGAAGACGTCTCCAAGATCGCCTTTAGAACCCGATATGGCCACTACGAGTTTTTGGTTATGTCTTTTGGGCTAACCAACGCCCCGAACGTGTTCATGGATTTGATGAATCAGGTTTTCCGACCATTTTTAGACAAGTCGGTTATTGTGTTCATCAACGACATCCTGGTGTATTCAAAGAATGAAGAGGAGCACGAGCGGCATCTCCGAGAGGTATTGGAAGTTTTGAGAAACAATAAACTTTACGCTAAGTTTTCCAAGTGCGAGTTTTGGTTGCACGAGGTTCAGTTCTTAGGTCACGTGGTGACAAGAGAAGGAGTAAAAGTTGATCCATCAAATATTGAAGCCATGACGAATTGGGAACCGCCTAAGAGTCCCACGGAGATTCGGAGTTTCTTCAGTCTAGCTGACTACTATAGGATATTCATTTAGGAATTCTCCAAAATCGCCTATTCACTGACGACCCTGACAAGGAAGAACGCGAAGTTCCTTTGTACCAAAAGTCAAGAGCGGGCCTTTCGGACTCTACAAAGGAAATTATGCGAGGCATCAATCTTATCCCTACCCGAGGGGACAAAGGATTTTGTAGTCTACAACAACGCATCTAAGATGGGTTTGGGATGTGTATTGATGCAAAGGGGCAAAGTGATAGCCTATGCATCAAGGCAATTGAAAGAGCATGAGAAGAACTACCCAACCCACGATCTCGAGCTAGCAGCGGTAGTGTTCGCCTTGAAGTTGTAGCGACACTACCTTTACGGCACAAAGTGCACCCTTTTTACCGATCATAAAAGTCTGAAGTATGTCTTCGACCAAAAGGAGTTGAATATGAGGCAACGAAGATGGCTAGAACTACTCAAAGACTACGATTGTGAACTTCTATATCATCCCTGAAAGGCCAATGTCGTGTCGGACACTTTGAGCCGAAAATAGTATGGTAGTGGCGTTCAAGCCACCTTTGCAAGAGTGTAAGTCGTCTCGATCCTAATTGACAGGATCAAAATGTCCCAATAAGAAGCCTTACTTGAAGCAAATCTCAAAGGTGAAGCTATGACGAAGCAACATCTTCAGTTGACCGAAGACGGTCGGGGTTTGAAGCTATTCCAAGGGCGAATCTGGGTACCGAAGATCGGGGGATGTCGAGACTTGTTGTTAGAAGACCCGCATAAGTCCAAGTACTCTATTCATCCGGGGAACACGAAAATGTACCGGGATTTGAAACTAAATTATTGGTGGCCAGTAATGAAATTGGATGTAGCCAATTATGTGGAGCGATGCATAACTTGTTTACAAGTAAAGGCGGAACACCAACGACCCTACAGTAGTTTGCAATCCCTAGAGATACCGGAGTGGAAGTAGGAGCACATCACCATGGACTTTGTAACCAGGCTACCGAAGACCTTGAGGAGTCACGACACCGTTTGGGTGATTGTGGATCGATTGACCAAAAACGCGCATTTCTTACCTATGCAAGAAACTCTACCGATGGACAGATTGGCTAAACTCCATATAGATGAGGTGATCTCGAGGCACATGGTGCCACTCTCTATTGTGTCCGACCGTGAGAGTCGTTTCACATCTCATTTTTGGGACAACTTGCAAAAGGAGTTGGGAACTAGAATAAAGTTGAGTACCACATACCATCCCTAGACCGACGGACAGAGCGAGAGGACCATCTAAACTCTTGAAGACATGTTGAGGTCATGTGTCATCGACTTCGGGGGAAGTTGGGATTCACATATTCCGTTAGTGGAATTCGCCTACAACAATAGTTATCATTCAAGTATTGGTATGGAGACGTTTGAAGCGTTGTACGGAAGAAAGTGTAGGACGCCCGTGTCTTGGTTAGAGGCGGGGGGAAAAGCAGTTTGCCGGATCGGAGATCATGCAAGAGACGACCGATAAAGTAAAAGTCATTCGAGAACGATTGAGAGCGGCCCAAGACCGCCAAAAGAGCTATGCGGATAAGAAGAGAAGACCCGTCGAATTCCAAGTGGAAGAAAGGGTGATGTTGAAAGTTTCACCATGGAAGGGGATAATTAGGTTCGGAAAATGTGGGAAGCTTAGTCTCCATTTCCTTGGACCTTTCACCATCATTGAGCACACCGGGCTTCAAGCCTACAAGTTGCATCCACAGCCCGAAATGGACGGGATCCACCATACCTTTCACGTATGTTACTTGAGAAGGTGCCTAGCCGAAGAGGAAAGCATCATCCCCTTATTAGAAATTCGGGTGGATAACGACCGATGTGTAGAGGAGCCCGAGGCTATTTTCGAAAGGAAGACGAAGAGACTGCAACACAAAGAAGTGGTTATGGTGAAGATTCAATGGAAGCACCACTGGGGGGCCAACGTGACGTGGGAATCGGAAGAAGATATGAAGAGGCCATATCCTTACCTATTTGTTTAGTGTTAGATTTCGATGACGAAGTCTTTTCTACGAGGTGGAGGATTGTAACACCCCGAAAATTTTAAACTAAGATCGTATTAATGATTATAAAATACCTATATTATTACACCTCTAGATTCGTCATGAAATCGAGTTCAGACCATCGAATATTGGAAGAGGATAGGCCCTCAGCGAGAGTGACCGGCGACAGTGCCCTTGGGTACTCTCGCGTGGCATAGTCGTCGTCGGGCACAGGGGCTTTAAATGCCTTAGTTTGTAAGGCAGAACTTATTTGCAACTTCTAGGGTTTTTAGAGAATACGTTTTCTCTCAACTCCAAGGTAATATTTTCTTCACTTTGGTCTCCTTTCCCTCATTAAATGCTAATCCAACCATACCAAGTGACATTTATGATTCCTCCATTAGTTCTAGCCTTCAAGTGAATCATCTAGCTCATTTGGGATTTCAAGACTCAACCTCTTCTTCTAGGGTCTTGCCATTTTTAGGGTTTTTACTCTACAAACTTTTTTGGTGAGTCTCCTAACCCTTATTTCACCATACATTTATTATTATTTGCTTATGTGAAGAATTCAAAGTTAACCTAAAACTAGGGTTTTGTATATTTTACTTGTATATGGTTAATTGCTCTTGTAGAAGACATTGGATGCCATGAGGGCCCCTATGTGCATATAAATCTCGTAAAATGAGTTATACATTGACAAAGAACTATCTTTCACAAATATGGTTTTTCGTTATAAATGATTATATTGTAACTAGATTTATCACATAAATATGATGGTGGTTTTGGTTGACAAATGAATAGTATGGCTTAGATATGAATATGAAAGGTACATTATCACGTTTTGGAATGGAATGAGTTATGCACGTGATATATTATCTTTACTTGGTCATGACCTAAATGTGAAGTTAATATCTATTTCCTTGTGCACGAGGATTTAGGTGGCATATATATATGTGGTTATAATTGTTGATCGTTTGGTCACTAGCGAGTAGGCAATAGGGGACGTAAGTCCTTGAGGTGCAACTCATCTAGATTGGATAGGCATCCATGTCCGTAAGCCCTTGAGGTGTAACTCGACGGAGTAGGCAATAGAGGCATAAACGGTTTGAGGATTGTGATGTCTTTTATGGCATGGGAATTAGAACCGGGAAATAAGGTGAAATCCAATAACATCAAGGGTGACCCCATTCACGTGTTCTCGTCACCCAAGATGGAAACGGGTCTCCCCCGTCTTTCAAGAGATATCTCTTGTGTATTTGTACAGGCTTGGAACATCTTTTCCTAATTGAATGTTGGCATTGGTCCAACCTTCGGGTACTTCGGTAACAATTAATTACATTGTATTTGTTTACATTATAAATTGTTAAATTCTTGCAATATCTCCAGACTTTGGTCTAACACTTGCTTTGGTGTTATCGGCTCACATGTCATCCTAGTGGCGTGCATAGGGCAACTTGATTAGCCGGGCGCGCACTTAGGAATCTTGAAGGACCGGGCATTTTTGGGACCTCGTGAGAAGAGTGTTTTGAAGTCATAGCGACACCCACCTTAATCTAGTTAATTTAATGTTCTAGATTAAATAGGTTGTCGTGAATTATGTCTTATTCTTCCCCTACTTTATTGATGCAACTATCCCAATTTTATTGGGTTTTAGTCATTCATATTTACATGTCTTATAAACTATTATATTTTAGACGTCATATTGCCGAAATTTTAAGTTTTAAATTTACCCAATTTTTAGGGTGTTACACATTATCACTATAACAAAATTGGGTATATAGTACGCTTAAAATGTATAAGTGTCAAACAATATATTTTATATGATTTAAGTTTACGGACCAAACAAAATTCTATCTAAAAGTGTTACCATAGGTTTATAGGCGTTTTAACAAGTTTTTAGGTTATTTTTAAATTAAAATGTCACGTTGGCTATTTATGACACTATTTGAAGAAAAAAAATGTCCTACAAGTGTTCCATAAAAATATGGATTTATAGAACATTTCTATAAAAAAAAATTAGTGGACTATGATTTCGACCTAGCCAGTGACGAATCCAGGGTTTTTTGAGAGTGGTATCACAAAATAATTATCATAATACAAAAAATTTAAGAGTAATTATAAAATTATTACATGGACTTAGTTTTGGGTAGATTAAATATAATAAATATTCAAGTAACTAAAAAATTGCTACACTAGTTTTTTCTTTAAAGTATTATATCTTAAAACTTTAAAACTAATGTTTGATGGTGCATTTTCAGTTTTCCATCTAGTGATTTTACATGATTGAATCAAGATACAACATATATATTAACCTAAAATGTAAACAAATTAACCCTAAGTATAAAAAGTTAACCTCAAATATAAACAAATTAACCTGTAAAGTTAGTCATAAATTAACAAATTAACCCTATAGTCTAAAAATTAATCACAAATTAACTCTAAACAAATAACCATAAAGTCTACATATTTATGGCCAAAATTACACAAAATGACCCTAAAACGTTGTTTATTATGTTATTAGTTAACATTGTTACATCAATATAAAAGAATTAACCCTAACCAAATAGACTTTAATAAGAAATTTGTATTAAGGTTAAATTTTATTAAAAACAAGTTCTACATTATTATTCAAGCTAAATTTTATTAGAAAATTTCAAAAAAGATCAACTATAAACATGCAAGCAAATGTGTACTTTTTTTTTTGTAACCGTGGGTTTCCGGGTCAGATTACGCGCACCGACTAATCGTCGAGCGACCACGAATGGTCTGGAGTCATCGCAGGTGAACCTCCATAGCCATAAGAGCTTTGGCAGCGCCTGGATTTGAACCCCGGGTAGATGAGATCTTCCACTACATCCCCCAAAGGCTTTACCAGCATGCCATCAACATTAAAAATATATTATTCTTTTTTTGTAGTGTTAAAAAATATAATTAATTTTAAAAATATTCAATATTAGCTCATTTCGAATGTATCGATGAGACATTTTTTACGATATAATTTGTAAATAAGATAAATATTTTTAATGTATTTTAGCTAATAATCAATTAATATGATAAAGGTAAAATAAAAAATAAAAAAAGTAAGTAAATTAAAAATATTGAAGTATTTTGAAGGGTCAAAAACATAACTTATCCTCAACTAAACTTCTAACATTGCACAACGTGGTTTTAATTAGGGGTGTGCAAAACCCGAATAATCCAAAATCCGAACCCGAACACAAACCGAAAATAAGGTATTTTTGCAAAACCCGAATAACCCGAAATCCGAAAATCTGAAACCCGACTTTTGTGGGGATATTTGGGTTCGGGTTGGGTTTGATCTTTGGCCACCTGACCCGTCCGAAAACCCGAAATGATATACATATATATTTTATATATTACATAAATATATTTATTTGTCTAATTATCTTTGGAAATCGTAAATTCTAGTCGGTTGAAATGTTTCTAATTTATAAACTTACAATCGATTTCATCAATCTCTCAGTCGATTGAATTCATCCTCAAAATCGATTGAATTTACATGTACTTTTTTGCATCATAATAATATGCGAACCCGACCGACATCAACTCGAAACCCGACCAACTCGAATCTGAAGCAATCCAAAATCCGAAACCTAAAATTCAGATCTTGATTATATTTGAGGAAATCCGACCGGGTTTTTGTTTTGCGTACCCGAACTCGCCCGATGTACACCCCTAGTTTTAATTTCTTAATTTTTCAATAAAAAACGCCTAAAAGTTCTAATGTTTATAGTGTCACTTCAAAAATCTTTATTGTTTCACATATAAATACCTAAAAGAATTACACTGTAGCCCCTAAGTTTTTGTGGTTTTATAGGTAACCATAACCATAGCCAAAGGGTAGATTTGCCCCTAGACATGGGTTCAAGGAAAGTAGAAGTAACCAAGGTTGTCTGAACCGTTCCAAGTCTTAGTATTGTATCTCTAACTTATACTCTCCTTAATTCCACGTTATTTTTTATAAGTTGAAACAACGTTGAATAACCCAAATATAAGGTGAAGAATAGGGAAGTTACAATCTTTTTGGAGACCCTATTACACTTTTACCAAAACAAAATATGAAAATTCACACCATATATTATATTAAAAGTCTTATGAATTAAAACAATAAATATATATATATATATATATATATTAAAATGACAAACTAACATACAAAATTCACTTAAATAGAATCATTCTTCTAACATCGTTTGAAACAAACTCTTCAATCAGTTATTTGTAATCAACTTTACTCGTTAAGTTAAAAGATTAGCATATAAGAGTTTACCGATGGTTGTTTACCTCAAGTTCCCAAGAAATCCTAGATCGATCTTAGGGCCAAATTCTCACTCCACTCTCAACTTTTCTACGTGTTATCAAAAAGTTATAGTGCTACGAACAACGATGAGTAGCATCACGATGAACGAAGTCAATGCAATTGCAGGTTAGGTTGATCTTCGAACAAGAAAGAGAGAAATAGAGAGCTTATTTTGGAGAGTCAATTTGAAGGCATGAGAAGTACCCAGTCCTTGGGCCGGTCCAGTCGTTGACTGGCCTGCCCCCCAGGCCAGTCTTAGACTGTGGTTGGGCTCTAGGTTCAGCGTAAGCTGGGCCGGGACAGAAGCGGTTTAGTGGGCTGCCCGTGGATGCCCGATACCGCCGGGGAGGTGTGTGTGCGTATGTGCGTGCATGTGTGCGTGTGTGCATGGTAGTCGTTCGTTGGTTCGATGCCGCTATGCCTTCCAAAATAAAAATAAAGAGCAACATCATTAAACATAGTCGTTATTGCATATGGAAATTTATTATTTAAATAATAATAGATTTTATGTATATTAAATGTCATCATTTATTGCAATTAATCATATTTATTTCTATGTTCTCAAGGTAAAACTTCCTACAATGGCATAATTAATTTTCTTTTGTCATATGATAATGTCAAGTGAATGAATATGCATAATTAATTGCTGCATAATTGCATTTTCTTTTTATACGATTAAAATGGTTGTTTTAAATAACTTGGTGTTATTATGCATAATCACTTATGTTAAAAGAATTAGTAAATATATCGACCCGAATGATCGGTTCAACGAAAGATTGTTCTATGTTGATATTTAACATAAAATAATTTATGCTTTAATATGTTTTGATAAGTCGTAGTTTATTTCGATCCAACGGAGAAATAAATTACGCTTTATTATATAGAACTTATTTTGCATTATTGATTTTTCTAACATATTTTCTGTCCAAAGGTGATATATTTTAGATAAGTTGGCATAATTTAATTAGAACATTTATGATTTAATTGATGGCTGGACCAACGAAAAGTCAACGATTGAATCTTACGTGTAATAACGATCTATTATATGTGTTTGTAATAGATTAAACTGATTTATGTTTCATGAATATATATGTGCCCTGTAAATTTTCTTTTATGTACTTTTAGTTTACTATGAGCCTATTTTTCCTAAATTTAACATGCTAGCCTCAATAATGACGGGAACCTCCGGATATATATATCTGAAGTTGAACCACTGAATAGATCATCTTCTAGAATCGTATAACTGTCAAAAGTGAGTGACTGTTCATCGGAACTGTTATAGTCCGAATACTCATAAGGTTGGGTCTTGAGAATAACTTCACTTCCAGGAACGAGCAAATTAAAATTGCTCTTGGAGTGATGGACTTGGATTATGCTTTAAGGGTTGAATGCCCAACTGCTCTAACTGACAAGAGCACGTCTGAAGAAAAGCATCTCTTTGATCAGTGGGAGTGTTTAAACCGCATGTCCCTTATGATAATCAAAAACTCCATATCCTCGGCCATCAGGGAAGCAATCCCGAATTCTAAAACGGCTACGGGATACTTGACTTCTGTGGATGAGCAATTTAAGGGTACATATAAAGCACATGCAAGTAACCTTATATTTAAAATGCTCACCACAACGTATGATGGTGTTAGTGGTGTGCGCGAGCACATTATGATGATGAACGACATGGCAAACACACTCAAAAGTATGGACATGGAAATCTCTGAAGGTTTCCTTGTGCATTTCATAATGACTTCATTACCCTCTCAATTTGGGCCATTCAAAATTAATTACAATACCCAAAAGGAGAAGTGGAAGATGAGTGAACTTATTGACATGTGTGTTCAAGAAGAGGAACGTTTAAAAATATAAAAATCGGACGTTGCTCATCTTACTACTACTAACACCAATAAAAGGAAGTTATCCAACAGTGGAAATGGTCCATATAAGGGAAGTAAGTTTACTCCCAATAAGGCTCAAAAGCACGGGCCCGGTACAAGTGGAACAAAGGGCAAAATAAGGTGTCGGTTTGCAAACAAAACGATCACATTCAACATGATTGCCCTAAATTCAAAGAGTGGCTAACTAAGAAAGGTATACTCCTTAACTATATGATTTATGAATCTTTTCCATTAGTGTGCCTTCCAATACTTGGTGGATTGACACGGGTTCCATGATTCATGTGACTAATTCTTTACAGGGATTTCGTATAAACAAAACATTGGAAAACAATCAACAGACCATTAACATTGGGAACATAAATGAAGTCAAGGTGGAAGCAATAAGGACAGTTTAATTATTACGTGAAGGTGGAAATAAATTACATCTTCAAGATACCTTGTATGTACCGAGTATAACTCGGAATTTAATATCTGTATCTAAACTTACTACTATTGGATACGATTTCAACTTCACTTATAATAAAATGATTATCTATTACAATTCTATGATTGTTGGTTCTGGTGTGATGGAGGGAGACCTCTATAAATTAAATCTTGATGATAAATTTTCGGAATCATTACTTACTATGAATATAAATGAATGTAGTCATGGAACTAAAAGAAAGAGAGATATAGAGAGTTCCTCTAGATTGTGGCATAAACGCTTAGGCCACATATCACAAGAAAGAATGAAACGTCTTGTGAAAGATGGAATTCTTAATTATCTTGATTTCTCAGACTTCGATACATGTACTGAGTGTATCAAAGGGAAAATGGTGAACAAGAACAAGAAAGGGTCCACCCGGAGTTCAAAATAAGGGGTATCATTTTTATGCGATGTCTCATAGTGGGAGTAATGGTTCGAGAGTTGTTAACTTATATGAAGAAAAGACACATGATAGAACTCCTAATTTACTTGTGCCTCTTTCTATTCCCAATGAGAATTTAGCATCAACATCAAAATAATGAAGTTGTGGATGCTCACATTGAGAATGAACCATTACATGAAGATACTCCACTCAATAATGAAGTTGTAGAAGATACTCAACATTTAAGAAGATCACGAAGATCTAGGAAGCCTACCACTTAAAACGACTTTATCACTTTTTTGAATGAGACCAATTATGACTATGGGAAAATTTAAAGACCCAACTACATTTAATGAGGCCAAAACTAGTGATCATTCAAAACATTGGCTTGATGCCATGAATGATGAGATACTTTATGCATACTAACAACATTTGGAAACTTACAGAACTACCTAAGGGCTCAAAACCTGTAGGTTGTAAGAGGGTCTATAAAACAAAGCTAGACCTTAAAGGAAATGTTTAGCGTTATAAGGCAAGATTGGTTGCTAAGGATTTTACTCAAAAGGAGGAAATATGTAACATTTATAAGGCAAGATTGGTTGCTAAGGATTTTACTCAAAAGGAGGGAATATGTAACATCCCGACTTTTGACCAAGGAAAAAGTGAGAAGGGTAGTGTCCTGCACGGATACCCGCACGAGTGGAGTCGCGCCACGAGCCGTGCGAGGCTTTGTTCCCTCGCAACTCCAGAGGTCGGCGCGCCTCACCACGTGAGTCCAACCGCACCAGTACCCGCGCACGGCCCCTGACGATTTAAAAAGGAGAATCAACCACACATCTCATTTACTTCTCCATCCATTTCCTTTCAAACCTCTCTCTTTACTAAATACTCTTCAACAGCAGATCTAGGAGCCTACAAAATCATCTCCTCCACATTCATTGCAAGAATCAAGCATCTTCAATCAAAGATCTTAACCATGGATTTCAAGTCTCAAGATCATCTCCCTTCTCCATCCTCACTTCTAGAGTTTTTGCAAGTTTCTAAGGTTTTTCTATAAAACCTAGATTGTGAGTCGTCTAACCATTTTAAAATGAGATGCACATCCTTAAATGCTTTCTATTATCATATATTGTTCCTTCTCACCATGTTAATCACCTGATAAAATAGACCTAATATTGTTATTTGGGGAAATGTTGGGGTTTGAGTTCTAATACTTTATGATGGTCTTAAAGAGGTTTATTTGTTAGCAAATGTTGGGATGTATTCACATGATATGCATATTTGGTGAATACTATATGTGGGATTTATATGATTTAGGATTTGACCTAAAATGAGGTTTGAAGCTATGTGGAACCTTTTGTATAATTTTGCTTGGACTAAAATGTATATATTGAGAGATTGAATATTGGATGAACCTCGAGTAGGCACTAGGAGGATGTAGTCTTGGTTGCCACCTTATTGGTATGTACCTAGATCTCCGCCATTGGGAGTAATGCCTTGGAGGTAGTCTTCAAATGTGTCGAGCCTTCGGGATGTTGCTCATGACAGTAAACATCAAGGTACATCGACTCTTGAGGTGAAACTCGTTGGTGTTTTGGGTCTCCCCCATTGATTCCTCTATGGGCCTTTATGTTGTTAAACCCTTTTAAATGATTATATTTGCTATTGTTCAACTCACTAGGCTCTTTTGGCCTAACACTTGATTGGTTTGATATGTATCTCAGGTTCTAGCGGCGTGACCGCTAAGAAGGTCTAGCGAACCCTTAGATGAGAGCTTGGGGAGCATTTCTAGGACACCATTAGAAGATGATTATTTTGGAAAAACATTTAGATGACAACTTATTGTAATCTCTTTTCTTGTTAGGAATTAGATTAAGAGGTTGTTATCCCTCATTGCTTTATTGGTATAAACATGTAAGTATAACATGCGTATATTGTTCCCTTTTTGATAAAGCTCGTGCTTTGGCATCATTTTTATATACCAATTTCCATTTTCGGAAATTTTTGTTTGTCCCAAATTTTGGGGTGTTACAGAATAGACTATAAAGAAACTTTCTCACCTGTGTCGAGAAAGGAGTCTTTTAGAATAATTATGGCGTTGGTAGCTCATTATCATTTGGAGCTACATCAAATGGACGTCAAAATTGCCTTCCAAAATGGTGACTTATATGAAGATGTTTACACGACTCAACCAGAAGGTTTTAAAGGAAGTGAACATCTAGTATGTAAACTTAACAAGTCAATCTATGGGCTTAAACAAACTTCAAGGGAATGGTACTTGAAGTTTGATGAGTTTATGAAAAACTACTACTTCAAAAAGAACTCAATTGATCAATGCATATACTTCAAGATGAGTGGGAGCAATTTACTATGTTGGTCTTATAATTGATGATATATTAATTTCTAGTAACAATAAAGACATATTATTTGAGGTTAAGCGCTTCTTGTCAAATAATTTTGATATTAAAGATCTTGGTGAAGCTTCTTATGTGATTGGCATTGAAATTCACCGAGATAGAAAGAATGGCATATTAGGCTTATCTCAAAAGGCCTATATAAACCGCATCCTAATAAGTACAATATGCAAAATTGTGCTCCTTCTGTCGCCCCTGTTGTGAAAGGTGACAAATTTGGCTCATATCAATGCCCTAATTCTGAGGCTGAACGTGATCAAATGAAACTAATACCATATGCATCAGTTGTTGGGAGTTTAATGTATGCTCAAGTATGTACCCGACCCAATATAGCATACATCATTGGCATACTTGGTCGTTATCAATCTAACCTAGGTTTAGACCATTGGAAAGTGGCAAAGAAAGTATTACGTTACCTACAGGGAACAAAAGAATACATGCTCACTTATAAAATACCTAATTCCCTTGAAGTTGTAGGGTATTCTGATACTGACTTTCCAAAATGCAAAGATGACAAGAAATCAACTTCGGGGTACATATTCATGTTTTCAGGTGGGCCGATATGTTGGCGGAGTCATAAGCAAGAGCTAACCACTACTTCGACTATGATGGCAAAATATGTAGCATGCTACCATGATACATGTCATACTATGCTATTGAGAAATATAATTTGTGGACTCAAAATTGTTGACTCTATCTCAAGGCCATTGAAACTTTATTGCGACAATAGTGCTGCCATGAGTTTTTCAAACAACAATAGTTCAAGTGGTGATGGACTGTATCTTGACACTAAGTATATGTTTGTTCGAGAACGTGTGGAAGAAAATTGCATAATTGTGGAATATATTAGCACCAGTGACATGTTGGCGGACCCTCTTACTAAAGGATTGTCGCCTAAGACATTTATTGAGCATGTGATCAATATGGGCTTAAGAGCTAGCCTTGTTTGATGTAACGGTATATTCAACTATCATTGAAAGTAAGGGCTTACATCTCTATCTTTCACATTATGTTACTTAAGTTTGCTCTAATAACTTGTTAACACTAATTGTCTTAATGAGCAAACAAGAGAACCGCTAATAATTTTGATTATTATTTCCGCAGGAGTACTGAAAGTATGATTGATAGGGATCCAATGTCGTTGGTGACATGTAAGATTATATCATTTTGCTTAAATACTTTTACTTTTATTATGATTCACTAATGAGATTAACACTTGGCCAACTTATTGTTTATATAACCAAGTGGGAGAATGTTAGAAAAATTATCTTTCCTAAATGGCCTAGACTATTTATATTAATAATTATGTTAATCTCATATTAGTAATAAATGTTTATTTAAGTCTCTCAATTATGACTTAATTACATGCAGATCCTCCGACTATCTCGATGGACAATATCGGTCCCTGTAACCGCCTGTAACTAACTATAATTTTATGGTTATCTCTCTCTTGATGCAAAAGTGTATACACAAATAGTCTCCTTCATTCTCTCTATTCAATGCACCATTAATTGGAGTTCTTATGGTAGCTAATTATCATGTTCTCTTAGTGTGGGCACGAAGTTTCCCAGCGTGGGCACAAGTATATACCAATACTGGAATCGCTACAAGTACCGATTATCGTTCTCACATCGACTGAACTACTGAGGAATGCAGACTTTCATGAACTTCTTGCACAAGTTTCAAGTGTGGGAAAAATATTTGTTTTGTTGGTGGATTAATTCTAAAAATACGAAATGAACTTTATAATGAAAGAATGGGTATGGAGAAAAACGTAGTAACACAATGGTCGGGCACTTTGTAGTACGGAAAGTCTATAAAAAGTTCGATCTCTCAAAAGTGGATTTTTAAAGACCGGTCCTACAAAATGCTCGTAAAGTGCCCATTGTTACCAACTCTTAATCTTGCCGATTTAACTAAGTTGATAAAAATCAAGTTCTATCAGTATGGAGATTTATACCCAAATCTCTTTGCGATATAAATCTCCTCCGACGTTTGAACCTTAGTAAATCATACAAAACCCATATCTCTACGTGGTTATCAAATACTCTCTCAAATCTTTGTGCATCACTTAAGCCGTATTTCGAATTCGCCCCTCTCGAGATCAAGGTTTAATATTAACACTTCAAAGTGATCAGCTTATCCGCGTTGAGTTTAAGTCCCAACTCAAGTAGCCAAGCTTAAAAGTTAGTAACAATGGCCATACCCAATTGTTGCCTACTAGTCTCAAGTTGGCTTACACCTACACGCAAAGGGTACTTAACTCATGCTAATAATAGAAGACATAATAATAAAAGAGAAATAAAAGTTAACTGCTTGCATTAATGTAAATAAAATACGAAATTTAAATTATTAGGAATAAAGTGCAATAAATTAAAGTACTAAAATTAAAATGCAATAAATTAAGTGCTAGGAAATTAATGCATAAAAGTAAAGTACAAGAAATAAAGACAAGAAATTAAAACTAAGCTAGTCTTCAAGTATAAGTTCTCTCTTTTGGGAGAGAATAACTTAGAGTCTTCAAGATGAGTGATGGATGAATGATGGTAGAATTGATGATAGAATGGATGTATGAAATGGTGCTCCCTTACCTCTCTTTTATAGAAAATGAGTTGGATAATACTCATTGGTAATATTGCTATTATCCAATGGGTATTGTGACTTCAAATATTCTAAGGATCTTCAAATATTCTCCAATTATTGCAGAATTCTCCAAATGGCCCACAGAAATCGGATAAAGCTTTTGTCCAATGCGTATTTGGATGCCCACCGAGGGCACACACTGCCCGCTCCTTTTGCCATTTTCTGCATAAAAAATACTTTTGATGCCATTATCACAATCTGCTTTAATTATGGACCAAATGAAGATAAAAAGAAACAAAATGGCTATAAATGAGAAATAAAACACTAGAAAAGAGTGATAAATAACACTCACGAATGAGGGTTATCACTTTATCACAAAACACTAACTCCATCATTATTGTTTGGCATCAAAGAGATTATTGGAGTAATCATGACTTCATCAAGCAAGGAAATCACAAACATTCCTACAAGTAAGTTTTCTATTCATCTTGTAGAAAATTTGGATGATTTCATAATAATAGTAATTCGATCCTTTATGATTTTTGTTATTTGATTTAACACTTCAATCATAACATTAGCCATTGGGAAAACGAAGATGAACGAGACTAGCCAACTAGGAGAGTTCAATCTTTAAATTAGAGATCTAACGAAAAGGGATGCAAATTTGCAGTTGTAATCAAGAATTGACGAATCGACAAATCTGGTAGAAAAGAAAAGGGATTGGGACATTGGCTAAATTGCTAAAACATTATAATTTTATGTTTTGGGCTAAAAATCTGTAACAACGGATTTTTGTTTATCTTTTGGTTGTAGTTAAGCGTTTAGTTTTGGCCTCATTAATCTCTATTTTAGCGAGGTTTTACTTGGTTAAACTTTTGGTAGAAAACCCCACGAGAAAAACTTGAAAAAAACATCCATATGTCGAATCAAGTAATATGTAAGATAAGTACGAGTTTCAGACCAAATGAACTAGGTACTAAGTATCACAATGACTATACCCACTATTAACTGGTGGTCAAATTTGAGGTTTAATGAACGCAATAATTAAAGAGGTAATTAAACGATAGGCATTTAGAAACTTCCGAGAATTAAAGTTGGAAACTTCGATTTAAGAATACAGTTGGGAGTTGAAATCCTAATGGGTTTCTGCTTCACCATAGAACATTGCAACTTAAATAAGAATCAAGTTCACTTATTAATGAATAACAATCACAAAAATATTCATTACTCTCTCTCGCTCTCGCTATAACGAATTTCTCTGTGAAAAAGAGTGTTTCATATCTCCATCTCAACAACGATTCCTAAGATATTTTAAGCACAAAATTTTTAAATTACTAGGGCTTAATTGATATATCTCTATCTAAGTTCTCACCCTAGGCATACAAAATACCAATATAATCTCAATGTACTTTTCTCAAAGAAAAATAAGATCAATAAATCAGTGGCTAGTTAATCAGGCTAACAAAAACAGTAAAAACAAGTCATACGCTTCATTGAATTAAAGAAAACCTAATAAAGATCTAAATCACATGTTCATATGGTTAACAACCCAAAATTCATCCAACCCCCAACATCTAAGGATTAGTTCATATTGGGGGTAGTAGAAAACAAACCATTCAAGAATAAACTCATCAATCTAGCCATTGTTTCTCAACAATAAAACCTAAAAGAAACTCCAAACTCCCTGATGTGTTGAATCTCCACGCACAAGTAATCAATAGCGGTGTTAATCTTCAATCGGTTGTGTTTCCTTCATTTTCCTCTGTTCAAAAAGTTGCCAAAAGCTCCCAAAAGTTGCCCCATGAAACCCCTAGGTTGGATGAATGATGAATTCCTACAGATCTGAGGTTGCAACAACATAAGGGCCAAACAGTCGCGAATGCAACTTCCATGTGGGTAAAACCGCATGAAAGTCACTCGGATCACTTTGAACCCGTAGAGCCTCCCAAACTCGCATACAACACAATTGTGGTTGTTTTTCTCACCAAATTACTTTTAAAACTCAACCTTGGACTTGGTCAACTCTTCATGTTTGTTCCTAACTCCAAAATTGCCCATTTTCTCCATATATGGCCTTTAGAAACATATTTCTTTCATTCCTCTTTCATTCCTAAGACTTTCCTTTTAACATGTTTTACATATCTATGTATTTTATCTACATTTGAATATCTTGGGAGATTTGGGGTTTCACCCCCCCCCCTTTTTGGTACAAAAATGACAGATCTTCATGGTTGGTGTTATGAAGGTGTTTTTAATCACATAACTCATATTTTTGTGATAAAACATCATGATTTGATGAGTATTTCTAATCTTTGCATATCTAGTATATTTATGGAAATGATCATATTTGGAATGTTGGAAGTTCTTACTTGCAAATCATGACTATTCTTGATACTTATAAACTCTTGGAAAAATGTTGATGCAAGTAATGCATATTCGATCTTTAAATGATTTATTTGGAAATTGATTGGGGATCTTGTCCTACATTGGTAAAACCTTGTACTAAAATGACTTTACAGGAGTATTTGGTTGATGGAACTATATGTTTGATTATAGTTGTTTACTGTTAATAGTGGCAAGTCTTAGACGGATGCAAATGGATCCATATGCATAGAATTCGGTTTTACTTAAATTGGGATAGTCTCATGTTTGTAACTAGAAATAGACATTGGGTCATCAGGGGAAACTTGGTACGGTTATGTGGAGTCATATACTAGCTATTGACCACAAATGTAGTTCTAGCGAATGAGCATGACTAGGATCATCGGGCCCCTGATCCATATATATATTACAAGTCAGATAACTCGTTGGCCATTGATCCTAGTGTGAGCTCTATAACGTGGCTTCGTGGCTTACTTTTGTATTCTGCCACTACCTATGGAAATCGGGTCTCCCTCTTCATCATAAGATGAATTTTGGACCTTATGGTCCTGTTGTGGTTTTTGTGAAACTATGATTGTACCAAGCTCATAAACTCTTACGGTTTGATTATTTACTTTCTTATTTTAAAATATTTGTTCTCACTAGGCGTTAAGCCCAACACTTCTTCTTAAAGTGACATGTATATCAAGTTCTCTTAGCGGTGGGGCTCCGAAGTCTTGAGCAGAGTGTTGAATGCCGATAGAGACACTTTTGGGAAGTGATGGCTTTTGGTCAAATGGTGTTATATTCATATAGACAACATTCTTTTGGAGATGATAGTGACACCCGTCCTTAATCTAAGCTTAACATAGTTTAGATTAGTAGGTTGTTGTTTATCGTTTTTATTTATTGGGTTGTAAATGCTTTACAATTTCCCCATCTTGGATGATTTTATTTATATAGGTGTTAATTCTACGTCAATTTTCTGGTTTAAATTTACTCCTATTTTAGGGGCGTTACAAATGGGTATATGCTAATATATATATATATATATATATATATATATATATATATGTGTGTGTGTGTGTGTGTGTGTGTGTATGTATATATTTGGGCCCCAAAAATTTTGGGGGCATTGTTCGGAATCTCACATTGTTAGTTCCTCTGACACGAGCTTGTGAAGCAACCTCCCCCCAAGGTTGTACTCACACGGTCCTCGGTCCAGGTATTTTAACCGGTTCAGTTTCCATCTATAACCAATAGTCTAGTACCATGTATATGATATACATTTGTCTCTCAATCTTTTTCGATTATTGCATTTGATTGGGTATTGTAATTGTTGTGAAGTAGATCAAAGAAGAATACTATCTCTTGATTGTCATATATGGCTTACATGATACTTCTTTTGTTTCAATGTTTGTTATGATATAGGTTTTTAATTAAGAATTAAAAAACTAAAAATATTGTTTAAGATAAAATTGAGAAAATTAAATAATTTTATCAACGACTATGAGAATGTTGGATACTTCTCTCATTTTAACAGGATGGTCGTGGTTTACACCAACTTGATGAAAGTTACAGGTAAAAAAAAACACTTACTTTCAGGATCGCCAACATTTTGGGATACGATTGAAGTCATTGTACATCTCCACAAAGAAAAGGTGAAATTAAGAAATGATATCAATTAACTTCTTTGCACCAATGGTTAATGTATGATGAAACATGAGACAAACAACCACTGATGTGATCATATACTATTAAAGATCAATATAAGGCTACTTTATACACGCTCTTCATGACGAGATGTTAACTTGAACATTGGAGACCACTTTCATGGTCATCATCTGAACCTGTTGTCTTGTATTTTCCTGCTTTGCATGTTTCAGATCATGACTTCCCAACGATAGATTTTGGTGGCACCATTACCAATTTTGAGTTCTAGTTTAATTAGTTTTTCTAGTGAGCGTAACTTATGATAATTATCAAACTCATTTTTTTTTCTTTATACAGAGGATGAGTGTAATTATAGAGAAATAAGTATATTACATTGCATACTCATTTTACATATGACCACAACATCAATACCATGGGATGTTTAGATAAGTGTTCTGTAAAGTAAAGTGTTTTCACACGTATTGGGTTTGAATAAGAATAACTCTCTTATTGATGTTTAGAAAATAGCTCAAAGCTAAACACCTTAATCTGATATGATCATTGTCACATCTCAACAATGATATATATAGTACTAGTACACCTTTGCTAATCCTAATTCTATTAGAACTAGATAACTCCTAATTCTATTGTGAATATAATAGACTTTCCTTATTATAAGTTTTCCTTATTCTAACCAAACTTGTTAGAGATATCATGATATGAGGATTCTCTTTCGAAGCTTATCCAACATTCTCCCTTGTAAGCTTCGACTTGGTCTTGGACATGTCTTGAACACCTATTAAGCTTCTCATTTCACAAAACTTGATCCGTGCCAAAGCCTTACTTAAGATATCTGCCTTTTGTTCAACTCCCGGTACGTGTTCTGTCAGGATCGAATTCTTAACAAGAATTAATACTCAGAAACTAATATCAAAGAAGTTGCGGAAAAACACTTTGATATTTAATAAAACAGTAATCAAACACAGTATATAATGATCAAACAGTAAACTTGTATTGAATGCTTAAAGTCACAAGATTACACTCTCAACCTCAATATTGATGAACAGACTCACCAATACGAATTCTACTTCTCTAGAATTAGGATCTATGCCTTGAGGTCGATTTTTCTCTTGAAAAACAATTATCAAAAGTTATTTCTATCTATTCTACACATTCTATACATATACTGATAAAAAGATAATTACAAAGAATAAACAAATCTTCAGTATATCTTCCATGTATATCTTCTAAGTATATCTTCAGTATATCCAGCTGTAGTACTTTCCATTCGTATCTCTTTAGCAGCACTAATAATGCTCAGCAGCATTAACTGCAAGCAGTATTAACTACTAGCAGTACTAACTAGCTAAGCAGTACTAACTTTGTTCAAGCAGTACTAACTTTAACTAGCAGCATTAATTCTACTAGCAGTAGTAACACTTAGCAGTATTAATCTTCAACTTGTTCTGGCAGTAGTAACTACACTTGTACTAGCAGTAGTAACTACACTTAGTAGAATCTTCAGTTCCCAACAATCTCCCCCTAACTTGACTTTTAGAAGAGAAGTCAAGTTCTTCAGAAATTCTTCCAGATGCTCTTTTTAATGCTCCCAAAACTTCCAAGATCACGCTGCTAAGTCTGGATTCAGTCCCAAACTCTGATTGATTATCCTCTGAATGAGATACTTGGCCATTTCTGAATTTGGTGCACAACCCAACTTCTTCTTTAGCATTGCATGAACCTTCAGTCTGGTGTGATTATATACTCTATCCACTAGGAAGTATTCTGTGTGATTTCTATCCAAAGTCACTGCATATACTCCACTAGTTTCATATAGAGTCCAACTTGTGACTTCTTTAAACACACTCTTGATGACCTGGTCCACTTCTTCAGGTTTGAACATCATGCATAGATACTCCATCACCAGTTTTGTAAGAGAAATTCCTGGAGTATTCAGATGGTCTGCATACAGCTTAATTCCTATGTCAAACATCTCTTCTATATCAGATCTAGAGCATGTTTTGACAACCTTGATCCAAGTATTGAATATTTCATACTTGTCACCCTTCCTCTTTAGTCTGATGTAATCTTTTCCATCCATTTTCAGAACATCCCAGTGAATGATCTCTGGTGGCTTAACTCCAACAGGTTCTGCAGAAATTGGTTCAGGCACTTTGTCCATCACTACCATATATAAGCTTACATCATCTTTGATTGATGACCCTTGCTGGCTTGATGACTCAGGTGCCACTTCTTCTTCAGCAACAGTTTGTTCTTCTTCTATTCTAGACTTCTTATCTTTCTTTCTTTTGGCCATCATCTTGGTTCTTTTCAAAGTCTTTTGAACCTGTACTAGAGTAGCTTCCTTCTTCTTTTCTTCCTTTTCCCTTTCCATTTCTTTTATAGGAGTTCCCTCTTCACTTTCAGGGAATGGTTGATTCATATCTATATCATGTCTCTCCTTTGCCTTCTTTTCAAACTCCACTCTATCCTTTTCATTGCTCTTCAGCTTCTCCATTTCTTTCTCATATAGATCCTTGATTTGATCAAAATTCATCTTCACAAACATTTCTTTCTTTACCCCAATTGCACTTTTCAAGAAAGTTATCATTTTGTTTCTTTCCTGAGTGGCAAGGTAAGTTTGTGAAGGTCTTCTCTTCTTTGCACTTGATCTGGCCATCATAGCCTTTCTCAATGTTATTGCTCTTTGCTTGGCTTTCTCTGTTTCCAACCCTTTCTGGAATGCTTCATTTAACTCATTTGCTAGTGCTCTGGCCATTTCTCTGTCTTTTTCAACCTGTTCCTTTTCTGCTAGATCTAACTCTTCTTGCACTTTCTTTGCTAATGCTTCATCTGACTCAATCATCTTTTGCTTTTTAGATGGTTGATCAGATTCTATCATCTTTTCTTTCCCTTTTCTTTTTATATCTGCAGCCATGTCTTTCTTTTCTGATTTCTTGTCTCTCCCTTCATTTATGACCACTCCCTTTGCTTTGGGAGTGTCATTCTTAGCTTTGATTAGCACTTCAGCTACTTCAATTTCTGTTGGTGATAACTCTGTTACTGCTGCTTGTGAGGTTTCAGCAGCATTAACAGTTTCTGCTTCCTTCTCCCCCTCAACTTCAACTCTTTCTTTATCAATCTCCCCTTCCCTTGATGCTTCTTCCATGTTGATCTCCCCCTTTTTGGGAGCATCAGTCTCTGGTTTCCTCCTTCTGAGCACAAATTGTTTCTTCTTCTTTTGCAAAATCAGTTTCCTTACCATTTGCTTCAACTGGATGATTTGTTCTTGTTGTGACAGTACAATGAGTTTTAGCTCTTCTATTTCTTTGCCCTGTTTGAGTACATCCATGTTGATGTTGCCCATTGCCTCCATCAATTCATCATAGTTATATCTGTCCTCACCTTCTCCAGGAGTGTTACCCCCTATTGAAGGATCATTGGATCTTTTAGTAGTGGAAGTCTTCTGCCTAGCAGAAGCACTATCCACCCCTGTGGTTTCTTGGCACCAGGGACCTTCAAATGATTGCTCATTCAAAGTTGCCATGGGGGAGGTCTTATTGATGTTACCACTGTCCTCCTCTGTGTTAGCAGGAGTAGTGGCAGCCTCATCACCCATATGCTCTATCTCCTCCTCAGAGAGCACCTCCTTTGGGTTGGGAGACACCCTTGTGGTTTCCCTTTGGATATTCTCTAGGGGAGAATTCTCCCTTAGAGGGCTTAAAGGCTTAGTGGGTGATGGTACAAGAAGGGAAGGAGCCTTCTTTACCTGTTTTCTTTGATAAGTTTGGGTAATTGGAGAGGTTGGTTTTGTAAGAATGGACTGGGGAATTGTTTTTGAGTGAGAAGGTTGGGCTTGGCTAGCAGTGGGATGGTCTAATGAGGGCCTTGACCCTGCTGCCATACCTTCAGTGGTTTGGGACACCACCATCATTGTAGAGAACAATGGGGTGTCAACTCCTTCCGAGTCCCCAGCAGATCTTCTCATATTTGAGAAAACCTTGCCTTTTGGGGGTTTAGGTACATATACCCCAACAGGTTGAGGTATATCCGTCAATTCATGGTTAATTACTTCCTGAACAAATCTGGGATACATAAAGAAACTCTTTTTGTTTCCCATATTTGATACAAGATCATTGAAAATCATCTTTGAGAAATTGTACCTTCTGGATGTAGCCAAGCATACCAAAGCATATGCAATTGGACTGCTGAACTCACTCCATCCAGTGGTCTTTTTGGAGATGCAATGCATCAGGGTATGAACAAGAAAACGCCATTGGGGTGAAAACTTTGCTTTTGAGAATTTGAAAACACCCAATGGGCCTCCATACCCCATTCTAGTAAGATTAGAAAACAGTTCATCATTAGAGATAGACATTATACCAGAGGCATCGTCTAGACGTAGACTGATGCGAATGACTTCTTCAGTAACTGTAAGTGAGTGATCACAGATTCTTGTCTTGATCATTTGCACACCATTTTCCACAACAATGGTTGCATTAGCCCAGAACTGCCTTTGGTGCTCAATGTAGATCGTAGGTGATACAGTAAGAGCATGAGCAATGTGGCTCGACTTCAGAAAGTCGACTATCTGATGAAAACCTTCAGCTTGTTTTGGCTTTTGTAGCATCGCAATCTCGTTGTGCTCGTCGATGAATGTCATGGATGCCATTGATCTTAATGAAAACTAGCCTGAAAACTTCGAACTTGAGAGAGAAAAGGTTTTGAGCGCAAGAGAACAGTATGCAAAGAGTCGTTATGAACTTTTAGGCGGGCAAAAGGTATTTATAGTATTCGGAATATAAGCAGTATTAACCTAGAGCAGTATTAACCACTAGCAGTATTAACTGAAATAGCAGTATTAACTACTAGCAGTATTAACTAACTAGCAGTATTAACTGCGAGCAGTATTAACCACGAGCAGTATTAACTGAACTAGCAGTATTAACTGAAATAGCAGTATTAACTACTAGTAGAATTAACTAACTAGCAGTATTAATCGCGAGCAGTATTAACCACGAGCAGTATTAACTGAACTAGCAGTATTAACTGAACTTACTCCTTTTAAACTTGCTAAATACTGAGTACTGCTATGCATATCCTGAAAAGAAGATTAGTAACACCAAGAATAACAATATACAGGTATAAACTCACTTTTTGAGAAGAAGATTATTCAAAGTTTATCATTCCCACACTTGTTACCAAGAAAGTGAATCTACTCACATCAAAAGCTTTAGTGAATAGATCAGCAAACTGATTATCAGTGTGAACTTTGACAACTTGAATAAGTTTCTTTTCATTACAATCTCTTATAAAGTGATACCTGATTTCAATGTGCTTTGTCTTTGAGTGCTTGACTGGATTATTGACAATGCTAATAGCACTGCTGTTGTCAATAAAGATTGGAGTATGTAGAAAGGTTACCCCATAATCCAGCATTTGATTCTGAATCCATAAGACTTGAGAACAGCAACTTGCAGCTGCTATGTACTCTGCCTCTGTTGTAGATGTGGATACGGTGGTTTGTTTCTTGCACTGCCATGAGACTAGTCTAGCACCCAAAAACTGACATCCTCCAGAAGTAGATTTTCTGTCCAAGTTTGCCCCACCTAGATCACTGTCTGAGTATGCTATTAGGTCAAAAGGTGAGTTATGCGGATACCAAAGTCCCAATCTGGGTTGCCCTTTGAGATATCTGAATATCCTCTTAACAGCTTGAAAGTGAGATTGCTTTGGCCTAACTTGAAATCTTGCACATACACAGACTGGAAACATAATATCTGGCCTTGATGCTGTGAGATACATGAGAGAGCCAATCATGGATCTATAAAGATGCACATCCATATCCTCCCCCTCAAGATCTGCTGTGATCTGCTTGTGTGTTTCCATAGGTGTGCTTGCAGGTTTTGATTCTGAGAAACCAAACTTGGTTAGAATATCCTGCACATACTTGGATTGACATATAAAAATGCCATCTGACTTCTGTTGAACTTGGAGTCCAAGGAAGAAAGTAAGTTCCCCCATGGAACTCATTTTGAACCTTTGATGCATTAAATCCTCAAACTCCTTGCACATGTTGTTTCTTGTAGAACCAAAAATAATGTCATCAACATATATTTGGACCAGCAAGATATCCTTCTTCTTTCTTTTGATAAATAGAGTCTTATCAATGACTCCTCTTTCAAAGTCATTTTCCAAGAGATAGGATGACAGGGTGTCATACCATGCTCTTGGGGCTTGATGTAGTCCATAAAGTGCTTTCTTTAATTTGTATACTCTGTCTGGATAGCTTGGGTTTTCAAACCCTGGTGGTTGGCAGACATATACTTCTTCTTCAATTGACCCATAGAGAAAAGCACTTTTTACATCCATTTGGTAGACTTTGAAGTTCATGTAAGAAGCATAGGCTAGGAATAGTCTGATTGCTTCTATCCTAGCTACAGGTGCAAAAACTTCTTCATAATCTATGCCCTCTTCTTGAGTGTAGCCTTGAGCTACCAGCCTTGCTTTGTTTCTTATAACAATACCTCTTTCATCTCTCTTGTTTCTGAAGATCCATTTTGTGCCAATTGCTCTGTGACCTTTAGGAAGGTCTACTAGATCCCACACATCTTGTAGCTTGAACTGTAACAATTCTTCTTGCATTGCTTCTATCCAGCTAGATTCTTTCATAGCATCATGTGCCTTTTTCGGCTCAAGCTGGGATAGAAAACATGAGAGCACTGTATGCTGTTGATCTTGCATTTCCTGAAGCCTGCTTTGATGTCTAGTCATCATAGGAGAAGAGACATCACCTATTATCAACTGTGGAGGATGATTCTTTTGAACTCTTGTGTTATGACTAGGTTCTACATTCAGTTCAGCCTCTAGATTAGAGTCATGCAACTCAACTGAAGTGTCTTCAAATGTCACTTCTGATTCTTGAGTCTCCTCATCTCTAGTGTCTTCTTCACTCTGACTTGGTTCAGTAAATGATTCCTTTTCACAGTCTTCATTTACTGTGGGTATGGGAAAAATCACAGATTTAGATATACTTTCTTGAACTTGTGTGATCTCTGACTCTCCACCATCTGTTCCTGTATACTCATTACTGAAACCAAAAGAGTTAGTTAGTGAATCAATGTCAAATAGCCATTGAGGTCCAGACCCAACAGGATTTGGTGTGTTCTCATTGCATTTGACATCGTCACTTTCTTCAATTATTCTAGAAGAAGAGTTAAAAACTCTGTAGGCCTTACTCTGAGATGAGTATCCAACAAGAAATCCATCATCTGCTTTGCTATCAAACTTACCTAAGTGAGATTTGGTATTTAGAATTGTACAAGGACACCCAAAAGATTTGAAGAAACCAATAAAAGGTTTTCTTTGATTTAAAAGCTCATATGGGGTCTTGTTCTTTTGCTTGACCACTAGAACTCTGTTTTGGACATAACAAGCAGTATTAACTGCTTCAGCCCAGAATGTAATTGGCAATTTTGAATCAGCCAACAGAGATCTAGCAGCCTCTATTAGTGTCCTATTTCTCCTTTCAGCAACACCATTCTGTTGAGGAGTTCTAGGAGCACTATATTGTCTCTCAATACCTTTTCCTTCACAAAAAGTGTTTAAATCATGATTTTTAAATTCAGTTCCATTATCTGATCTAATGACTTTTACTCTTTGATTAGTTTGGTTTTCAATTCTTAGAATAAAGGATTTGATAAGATCACTTGTTTCATCCTTAGTCCTTAGAAAATATACCCAAGTAAACCTGGAGTAATCATCAACAATAACCAAGCAGTAAGATTTCTTGCCTATACTCATAACATTTGTAGGACCAAACAGATCCATATGCAATAACTGGAGACAAGAAGAAACAGAATTTAACTCTTTGGTCTTATGAGAAGTTTTGTGTTGTTTGCCTTTGAGACAAGCAACACAATGATCATCACATGAAAAGACTTTTGAAGGTAAACCTCTTACAAGGTTATTTTTAACAAGATTGTTCATAGTCTTGTAATTCATGTGACACATCCTTCTGTGCCAAAGGGAGGATTCATCTATAGAAGCTTTTGAAACAAGACAATTTAAAGATGAATCACTTTCAACATTGTCCAAATCAAGACAGTAAACATTGTCCTTCCTTGGAGTTCTAAGTAGTATCATGCTTTCATCAACTACCTTGAACCCTGGAGCAAGAATCATACACTCAGTATTAGTAAATAATATACTATGTTGTTTGTCACAAACCTGTGATACACTTAACAGGTTGTACTTTAATTGATCAACATAGTAGACATCCTCAAATGTCATCTTACCTTTGGTGACATTACCTTTTCCACTTATCTTACCACCAGTAAGATTGTCTCCAAATGCAACATGTCCTCCATTAATTTGCTTGAAATCCTGAAGGCATGACCTGTTGCCAGTCATGTGCCTAGAGCAACCACTATCAACATGCCATATGCTCTTTCCCTTGAGCTGTTGGTTGCCCTGCACATTAAATAAATCAATTAGTATGATTGGGGACCCAAGCCAAAGTGATCTTGGGTCTTCCTTTCTCATCAAAGTATTTACATTCCTTTTTAATGAGGTTTTTAAACTCAGAGCACTCTTTATTAGAGTACTTTGTCAATATGATTGGCTTAGCAGAATCAACACTGGAAGCAGTACTAACCTTAGAAGTACTAACAGAGTTAGCAGTACTAACAGGTGTAGCAGTACTAACAGGTTTAGCAGTACTAACAGGTTTAGCAGTACTAACAGGTGTAGCAGTACTAACAGGTTTAGCAGTACTAACCTTGTTAGCAGCATTAACATTGTTAGCAGTAGTATTACTTCTAGCAGCACTATCATTGTCAGCAGCACTATTTGTGGTAGCAGTACTAACAGTTTTAGTGCTTTTAGGAATCCACATATTGACACTTTCTTTAACAGAATACTTTTTCTTCATGTGGCTTTTAGTTTTAACAGTTTTCTTAGCCACATGGTTCTTTTCAATTTTCTTATAACCAAAGGGTTTTTGCATGGATCTTTGGAAATTCATTCTTTGGTTCATAGGATTGAAATAACAGAATTTTGCAAGATGATTCAATTTGCCACAGATAAAGCAAGGTTTTGGTCTATTGATTTTACTCAGATCAACCCCTTGTTTATGTGCCCATTGATTATTCCAGTTTCTTTGATTTCCCCTCTTTTTGTCCTGTTTTTGGGGTTCATTCTTCTTACAAGTACACTGTTTGCAAGGACCTGGATTCACAACTGTGGTCTGTTTATAATGGACCTTACCAGACTTTTCCTCTGTCTTCTCTATGTTCTTGGATTTGATCCAAGCCCTTCCACAATCCTCATTGGTGATAATGTTGTTTTCTATAGAAGTCTCACCACTCACCTTGTTCTTCTTACTCTTGCCAACCTCTTTCTCAGTCTTATCCTCAACAATTACCTCATCTAAGGGATCTATTTCAGTGGCTCCCTCAGGCAAGTCCTTCCTATCTTTGGTGTCTAACAGGTCTGAAGTAGGAGGAATGTAATTGTTGTTATATGGTGGAGGTGTGGCATTATACCCAATTCCTCTTCTTAATTTATCATGAATCTGATTTTGCAGTAAGGAGTCCATTGCTTTAGAAGCATTGGAAAACTTTTCTACATCAAGCTTAACCTTGGTTAACTCCTCTTTCAGTTTTTCACTCTCCTCTTTAGATTTGGTCAGTTTAAGTTCTAAATCCTTTTTCTCCCACTGCCAGTAATTAGTGTCATATGAGTGTTGTAGTTCATTGGCTTGAAAACCTTTGATTTGATCTTCAAATCTCTCTACTATCCTCACATAGTCTTTTATATCCTTTTCTAGTCTCTTTAGGTCATCACTCATCTTCTGATTGTGATCCCTGTACCTTTTAACAGTGTCTATGCAAGTTTTAGAGCAGAGATTAGAACTTACCTCAGATGGGAGATCAGATACTTTAGCCATAAGAGCTTGATTCTGAATAGCTTCTTCTGCTTGATCACTCCAATCAAACCCCATTCCTTGTTGAGAAACAAGGGCTTGAGCAGAGTTTCTGTTGTTATTGAAGCTTCCAGATTGAGCTTGTTGATGGTTGTTGTTGTGAGACATTCCACTTCTGCATTCTCTAGCAAAATGTCCCTTAAGATGACATTTGTAGCATTCTACCTTTGATTTATCAAACCCTGCTCCATCTTCTCTTCTTTGTGAGAAGTTGTTTCTTCCAGTCCTCTTTATAAACTTCTTAACCCTCATGGAGAGCATGGCCATCTGCCATTTAATATCCATCTCTTCCAGATCATCAGGATGAAGTTGTTCTAAGTCATCATTGATCAAAGAAGAATTTCCATGATTAGAAAGAAGAGCTTCAAATGCATAATCAGTGCCTTTATCTAGATTTGATCCATTAGTAGCATTAACTGATTCAGAGTTAGCAGTAGAATCAATTGATGCTGATAGGAGTGCAGCATTATGAACATATCCAGAGGGCTTCTTCTTTGCCTCCACCTCAGCTTCAAAAACTCTAAGATCATTGTACAGATCATCAAGTTCTTTGTCTTCCAACTGATCATTCTGTCTAAATGACACAGTGTACATGGTCCATTCATCTCCAAGGGACCTTAAGAACTTTCTGTTCACATCATCTTGATCAATCTGTACTCCCATAGTAGCTAGTTCACCAATTAGTTTATTAAACCTGTCAAAAGTTTGAGTCATGGACTCATTCTTAGTTGAGATGAAGTTTTCATACTGTTGTTTTAAGATTGCCTTTTGATTTCTCTTGGTACTTTTAGTACCTGAGAATCTCTTCTCTAGAGCATTCCAGAGCATCTGTGCATCAGTACAATTGCAGAATTGGTGTTGATACTCATTTGGAATGGCCAAGAGCAGTGTGCTCAAGGCTTTCATCTCTGTCTGTCTTGATTTCCTATCTGTATCTGTCTTTGGAGGAGTTCTTTTGCCATCTTCACCAATCTTTCCTCCATCAGATGGGCCATTCTCAATGATGTCCCACATAGAGTAATCTGTGAGGAGAATATATTGCTTGATTCTGATTTTCCACATGTCAAATTCATTGGATCTGAGCATTGGAACTTTTGAGACCAAAGTACTGCTTGATTCTGTAAGATTTTCCATGATGAATAACTGTTTCTGAGAGAATTTGGCTTTGATACCACTTGTCAGGATCGAATTCTTAACAAGAATTAATACTCAGAAACTAATATCAAAGAAGTTGCGGAAAAACACTTTGATATTTAATAAAACAGTAATCAAACACAGTATATAATGATCAAACAGTAAACTTGTATTGAATGCTTAAAGTTACAAGATTACACTCTCAACCTCAATATTGATGAACAGACTCACCAATACGAATTCTACTTCTCTAGAATTAGGATCTATGCCTTGAGGTCGATTTTTCTCTTGAAAAACAATTATCAAAAGTTATTTCTATCTATTCTACACATTCTATACATATACTGATAAAAAGATAATTACAAAGAATAAACAAATCTTCAGTATATCTTCCATGTATATCTTCTAAGTATATCTTCAGTATATCCAGCTGTAGTACTTTCCATTCGTATCTCTTTAGCAGCACTAATAATGCTCAGCAGCATTAATTTCAACTAGCAGCATTAACTGCAAGCAGTATTAACTACTAGCAGTACTAACTAGCTAAGCAGTACTAACTTTGTTCAAGCAGTACTAACTTTAACTAGCAGCATTAATTCTACTAGCAGTAGTAACACTTAGCAGTATTAATCTTCAACTTGTTCTGGCAGTAGTAACTACACTTGTACTAGCAGTAGTAACTACACTTAGTAGAATCTTCAGTTCCCAACATGTTCCACATCGACTAACTCCCTTTCAATGCACTCTCGTATAAAGTGGTAGCGTTTATGTATGTGTTTGCTTTTACCATGAAATACAGGGTTTTTGGTGAGTGCTAATACAGACTTGTTGTCAATTTTGATGAGAGTTTTCTCGATCTTCCAGCCCGTTATCTCGCTTAGAAGATCCTGAATCCATATGGCTTGTCTAGCAACTTATGTCGCTGCCATGAACTCGGCTTCACATGTTGAGAGGGCAACCGTGTCCTGTTTTTGTGAACACCAAGTAATCGGTGAGGATCCAAAGTAGAACCTATGACCCGTAGTGAGTCTGGCCGTGAGTGTAATAAATACCTTAAGCACCCGACGTTCCTTCTA
The DNA here is from genome assembly GCA_954870635.1 of Arctium minus. Lineage (NCBI taxonomy): Eukaryota > Viridiplantae > Streptophyta > Magnoliopsida > Asterales > Asteraceae > Arctium > Arctium minus. The sequence continues at coordinate 33,190,358 of OX941080.1, read as the reverse complement.
TAGTTCGTAGGATCTATCTCTGTTTCTTGTTGTGCTTTTGAAACTTTTAGTCTGAACTCCATGGGTACTTGAGTTGGATTACAGTTTTCCAAACCAGCTTCCTTTAAAATCCTTCGTGCGTACCCTTCTTGTTTAATTTCGATTTCGTCTTCTCCTTGATGTACTTCAATACTGAGATAATAAGTGAGTCTTCCGAGATCCGACATCTCAAACTTAGATGACATCCCAGCCTTGAATTCACTTATGACTTTGAGAGTGTTGCCAGTTGCAAACAAGTCATCTACGTAAATAGCAACAATGAGGAGGGTTCCTCCTTCTTCTTTGCGATACACAGAAGTTTCTTTCGAACACCTTTTGAATTTCATCCCTTTCAGAATTTGATCCTACTTTGTGTTCCAAGCTCATGGAGCTTGTCTCAAACCGTACAAGGCTTTTGAAAGCTTATACACCTTGTGTTCTTCGCCTTTTACTTCAAAGCCTTCGGGTTGGCTAACGTAAACATCTTCCTTTAATTCTGCATGCAAGAATGTTGTTTTCACGTCTAAGTGATGAATTTCCCATCCATGTGATGCCGCCAATGCAATCAACATCCGTATGGTTTCAATACGAGCAACCGGTGCAAAAACTTCATCAAAATCTATGTCGGATTCTTGTATGTATCCTTTAGCCATGAGTCGTGCCTTGTACTTGTTGATAGTATCGTCCGCATTTTTCTTAATTTTGAAAACCCACTTGAGACCGATAACTTTTACCTCGCTCGGTTTATCAACTAGAAACCATGTCTTGTTTTTGTTGATAGAATCGATCTCTTCTTTGCATGCTTGTCTCCACTTTAACAAACCCTTTGCTTCTTTATAGCAACTTGGCTCATTGTCTATTGATAGTAGAAGTCTCTCACATTCTACAGAGGCTTGAAGGACATAATCATCAAGGTAACGAGGTTGGCTTACTTGACGGGTCGATCTTCTTAGTGGTTGTTCGTCTTGGGTTGTGTCACTCTCATTATCGGGATTGTGATTATCTGCATTGTTGTCGTTTCCATGTTCGTGATTCTCGAAGTTAGTGGACTCGACGCTTTCGGTTTCGTTTTGACCTTGGTGTTGATCATTGATCACGGCAGGTCCTTCTCCGGTATCTACAACCTCACCCCATCTCATGTGAAACATTCCTGGATCCCTTCTTGGTTCGTCTCTTGTTTCATTCCAGGTCCAGCTCGTCTTCTCGTCAAATACTACGTCATGACTTACCACTATTCTTTGTGTCGTTGGGTTGTACAATCTATAGGCTTTGGATCCCGGCTCGATCCCGAGATGCACTAGTGATTGTGATCTATCGTCCAGTTTCTTGAGGTTTGTAGCTTCCACCTTCGCGTATGCTAGACAACCGAAGACCTTTAAGTGTTCTAGGTTCGGTTTCTTCTCTCGTAAGCATTCGTAAGGTGTCATGTTCTCAATGGCTCTTGTGGGTACCCTGTTGGTTACTGTTAAACCCAGATAACTAGTTGATAGATTAACACACAACACAATAAAGATCAAGAGATGAATAGATCAGAATAACATACCACGATCCCTTGATTAAACAATGAAAACCTTGTGTGTTTTTGGTACCTTGTGCGATTACATAATACAACTACCTCCTCTTTACAATTATGATTATGAAAGTAATAATGAGGATTAACCTAAAAACCTAATTAATCAAAACTACTTATACTTAGGCGTATAAGCCTAATGGGCTTGGGCCCAACTACTAATAACTATTAACTTATTACAAATTAGACCCTCTAACTAACTTTAACACAATTGCAATTTAAACTCTTAACTTTAATCTTGAATACAATTACTGATCCAACAATCTCCCCCTTTCGATTCAAGATTAAAAAAATTTTGGCAATAATCTTCGGGTCTTCACTTTTCTTGAAAACTTCAGATACAGTCTTCATGATCTTCCTCTTTCTTTAAATTAAGTGTCCTTCTGACGATCATCTTCAGTCAGATATTTGATGAATCAAATAAGCTCAGACACTTTGACATCTTTGAAATCATCGGCAGTCTTTAGTCAAAAATTCTTGTAATCTTCTTGTATTCTCCCTTTCTGATTATTCTCCCCCTTTTTGATGAGTGGTGAGAATCATCATCATCAAAACATAGCAAAAATAATCTCCCCCTTTGTGTATAGACATCAATTTAGCACTATCTTCATGTATAGATCCCTGTTTGGAAATAAGAGCAGTCTTCCCAAAAGGAAAGAGTGATTATTTCAATTTTTGCAGATTCAAATAACAAGTAGTAACCATTTGAATCTTTTCAAATTCAAACAGTTTAATAGGTGTAACCCTGAATCAACAAATGACTCAGTTAAAATGCCTGTCAGGAACACAAAGTTACTATATAAGGAGCTGGTTTTGAAGTTGTCTCCCCAGGACTTCCATTCAATCATCGAATAACACATGGTTATCTATGAACGTTCTGACAGAAAACAAATTTCTGTATGCTCGTGCATGTGTATGAAAGAATAAAGCACCGATGATTGCTTTTCAATTTAGGCTCAAAGTATGTAAACTTGTTGAGACAGCAACAAATTGTACAAAGACTCAATGTGCGTGAGAAAAGGTTCGAAGGTGGGGCAGCTTTCCTTCTTTTTCAATATTAGTATCTTCCAAATGAAGAACCAATAGCATATGTGTTGCTTCCCCAGAAAATGTGAAACATTCTCTTTTTGAGAAAAAAATGAGTAGCTGGTGGGGTTGTAATGCAAGAGATGGCATAGGCTAGTTGCCTTTTTCAATATTGTTCACCAAAGATTGTGAAACAATAGATTATGTGGTTGCCTGGCTCAAAAAGAAGTTTGGTGCAGAGTTTGATATTCTTTTACTCTGTTCTCTCACCCTCTTTCTTTTAATTCTCATTGCTAACCAATCTCTCTTTTCCATTTTACCTCTTCACACACCAACACTCAATCTTTTGACCCCTCTCCCCTCCATCACTCAGGGAATACTTCCTGGGTAGGAAACACTGGTTATCATGAATCCATGGAAGTTCTGTTAAGCTCACACATTGAATCCCTTGTATTTTTCTAAAAGAACGTGTTGTTCAACAGTCTTTTGTACATGTAAGCACAAAGAAATAACATGAAGAATAAAAATTTGGAGAAGTCAAAACATAAGGTGTTTGACAATGCAATTCTCCCCCTCAAACTAAAAGGAGTTTGACAATTAAGCTTATAGACGATTAAGCTCCCCCTAAACTTAAGTTTTTTTTTTTTTAAGAAACATAAAAAAGAAAAAAAAATAAAGCACAGAAGTGCGGGTTCTAATCAGACGTGATAAGAAGCCATAGTCACTAGAACACACTTGCATATAAAAGAAATCATGGTAATCATTTGTGAAAAATGATTCCTCTCTCGTTAGCAACAGTTGGAAAGTAAAACACAAGATTAAGATTCAAAATACTCCCCCTAGAATCATGAGTAAGGTCTAAGATGACATGTTCAACATACCAAGTTGGATGATGAGAAATTGGAACCTCTTTTCATCCAACGGCTTGGTGAAAAGATCAGCTAACTGGAAGTCAGTTTGAACAAAGTGCATTTCAATATCACCTTTTTCTACATGATCTTTGATGAAGTGATAGTGTACATCTATATGCTTGGTCTTTGAATGCTGAACGGGGTAAGCAGTTATGGCGATTGCGCTCTTGGAATCACAATAAATAGGGATGCGTTTGTAGATGTACCCAAAGTCCCTTAACTGTGTCTTCATCCAGAGGACTTGTGAACAACAACTAGCAGCAGCCACATATTAAGCCTCAGCAGTGGATGTTGAAACAAAGTTTTGTTTCTTTGAGGTCCAACTTACAAGTTTATCACCTATAAATTGACATGATCCAGAGGTGCTTTCCCGGTCTAGCTTACATCCTGCATGATCAGCATCTGTAAAGGCAGTTAGTTCAAAACGAGAATCCTTTGGATACCAAAGGCCTAAATTAGGAGTGCCTTTGAGATATCTAAGGATTCGCTTAACAGCATTATAATGCGACTCTTTAGGATAAGACTGATATCTCGCATAAAAACATGTGGCAAACATTATATCTGGGCGACTGGCAGTCAGATAAAGTAAGGAACCGATCATGCTACGATACACCTTTTGATCAACAGGTTTACCAGAACGATCTGTATCTAAGAGTGTACCAGTAGCCATTGGTGTTTTCATGACTGAGCTATCTGACATATTGAAATTTCTTAACATGTATTTTATATATTTAGCTTGATTAATGAAAATGCCTTCGGGTAATTGCTTTACTTGTAAACCAAGAAAGAAATTTAATTCACCCATCATCGACATTTCAAACTTTGTTTCCAAGATTTTAGAAAAGTTCTTGCAAAATTTCTGATTTGTCGACCCAAATATTATGTCGTCAACATAGATCTGAATGAGAATCAAGTCCTCACCTTGACTTTTAAGAAATAAGGTGGTATCAACCGTACCTTTCTTGAAACCAGAAGCAATGAGAAATTTAGTTAGAGTTTCATACCAGGCTCGTGGTGCTTGTTTAAGACCATAAAGCGCTTTGTCTAACACATAGACATGATCCTGGTGATGAGGATTAATGAAACCTTCAGGTTGTGCCACGTAGACCTCCTCATGCAGAACGCCATTCAGGAAAGCTGACTATACGTACATTTGATAGACTGTAAAGTTTTTGTGTGCTGCATATGCCAAGAAGATTCTGATGGCTTTGATCCTTGCAACAGGGGCGAATGTTTCATCATAGCCAATGCCCTCCTGTTGACAGTACTATTTGGCAACCAATCGAGCTTTGTTTCTCACAACTACTCCAGCCTCGTCTTTCTTGTTTCTAAATACCCACTTTGTTCCAATAACAGTTTTACCTTTAGGTAGTGGGATCAAGCGCCAAACCTTGTTCCGTTCGAATTGCAGAAGCTCGTCTTGCATAGCAGAAATCCAGAAGGGATCACGTAGAGCTTCTGATGCTTTCTTTGGTTCTAGGGAACTAAGGAAGCTTGAAAACATGCAGAAATTTGCTGATGCAGACCGTGTCATGACACCAGATTGTACGTCACCTATCACGTTATGCAGGGGATGATCCTTAGTCCAATGATGTGTGCTTGATAAGGATTCAACTGTTTGTTGCGTGTTTGATGCATTGTGTTCATCATGCACGGCAGGTAGATCCACAGATGTACTCGGGACATCTTGTACTGGTGTTTCTGATACTGAAGCTTCTGGAGTAGCAGTTAAAGTACTCGTGACTTCATTTCCAGAAGAATTATCTGCAGAGACAGATTCATTATTAGTAGAGTCAGAAACTAACGGTTTACTTGTACCTGATGGAGATGCAGTTTCAGTGACTTCTTCAGATGGTCCATACATGTCTTCAGAAATAGTAGGGACCTCCGAGTTTGTTGTTGATGTAGATATGCCTTTGTCAAAATCTGCACAGATATCATCGAAGGCATCAATAAACAACAAATCTAACTCAGATGAATTAGAGTTAGAAGAAGTAGATTATTTAGACACTGGTTATATTCTGGAGTGAATAGAAGCTTTGTTCTTAAGTCCGAGTTCTGAACTGTTGTGTCCAGAAGTCCGTGTAGAATTCTCATCAAAAGACACATTCATGCTCTCAACAACCGTCTTGGTTCGAATAATGTAAATTCGATAAGCTTTGGATGTCAGAGAGTATCCAACGAGATATCCTTCATCCGCTTTCTTATCAAATTTTGATAGACCTTGACGCTCGCGTAGAATGTAACACCTGCAACCAAAAACACGAAGGAATTTGATATTAGGTTTACGATTGTTGATCAACTCATATGTTGTTTTATCAAACCGTTTGATCACGATGGAACGATTCTGTGTAAAGCATGTTGTCTCGACTGCCTCAGCCCAAAGATACATGGGAAGATCAGAATATGCAAGCATAGTACGAGCAGCTTCAACAAGAGTGCGGTTCTTCCGTTCAACAATGTCATTCTGTTGTGGAGTGTAGGTTGCGGAGAAGTTATGTGAAATGCCCACAGAGATAAGATAACTCTGCAAGGTGTCATTCCTGAACTCCGTGTCGTTGTCGCTGTGAAGAGTTCTGACTGGCAATTGAAGACGTACTTGGATGCGCTTTATAAAAGCTATAATCACTTCTGGCGCATCTGACTTGTTGCGAAGAAACTCGAGCAATGTATACCTTGAATAGTCATCTATCATTACTAAAACATATTTCTTCCCGTTGATAGACGTTGTTCGCATTGGGCCACAACGGTCCATGTGAAGAAGTTCCAGTACAGATGAGGTAGATGATTCAGTTTTGGACTTAAATGAGCTTCGCTTCATTTTGCCCATCTCACATGCAGAGCATAGTGAGTCTTTCTCAAACCTCATTTCTGGTAGACCTTTAACCAAACCTTGTCTCTGTAACTTAGCTATTAATCTGAAATTCTGATGAGACAAGCGTTGATGCCACGTCCACGATTGTGCATTAGATGCTTTGGCTAATAGGCATATTGGACGTGTGGCAGACAGTGTTGGAAAATCTACATAATATAGATTTACATGGCGTTCAGCATTGAAGACTTCGTAACCATCTGGATCCTCAAGATAGCAATGAGTTGTTGTGAAGCGGACTTGATATTTCATATCACAAAAGTGACTGGTGCTAAACAAATTATGATCAAGCCCTTCTACGTATAACACTCTTTGAATCTTCACAACTCCATTATCCAGCATTCCATATCCTCTAACATGACCTTCTACTTCAGAATTTGCAAAACGAACTACTCCGGCAGGCTCCTCCACATTGTTATGCAAGAGGTGCTTGAATCCTGTCATGTGGCATGAACATCCGGAATCTATCGCCCACAGTCGACAGGCCTACACAAAAACAATTAGTTTTGCTTAGGTACCCATATCAGAATGGGTCCTTCGCTGTTAGCTTTAAGTAATTCAGGAATATCAGCAGGTTTAACTTTCACTCTCCATTCATATCTGGGTTTTGGAACCCATTTCCAAACTGTTTTAACATTTAATTCCTGAAAGTGCTTTTTAGATTTAGGATTGGCAACCTTAGCTCAAAACACTTTGGGTTGTGTAGAAGAATTAGAATTAAGATTAGTTTTAGCTTTTCTTTTACCCTTTTTGGACTTAGGAGTGGAGTAGTATTTGCATGAATTATCCCAGTAGTGTTTGCAATATAGATTCTTTCGAGCAAAATTCATAAACTTAGATTTATCGGAACAAATCTTACATTCATGTCCATCAAAAGAATTACTTTTCAAAATAGCACTGTCTGTGGTACAATTGTTTGAAACAGAAGTATCACTAAAATTCAAACAATTATTTTTATTCAAACTATCATTTTTATTCAAACTAGTAACTTTATTCTTCTTACTCCTCCCAACTCCATTTCCTTTTATATCTGAAACAGAAACAGGAACCTTGTTAGTCTCTATCTTAGAGGGTGATTCTTTTCTAGAGTTACTTGAAGTCTCACCCTTCTCAAAAATGCTAGGTGAATATTCAGGACAATCAGAGTAAACAACTGAAGGTTTTGTAGGAGCATCAAATTCTGGATTAGTTCTTACCTTCCAGCTTGGATCATTGAACATCTATTTATCATTTGAAGCATTTTTAAAAAGAGTAATTTTCAAATCATTGATCTCTGTGCAAAGCTCTTGATTTTCTTTCAAAGATTTTTCAAGTTTAAATTTGAGATCAAAGTTTTCATCTTCAACCTCATCAAGAGACTGTTGCAACAGATCAATTTGCTTCATCAATTCAGATGTATGATCACTCACAGAATTTGATTCCTTTAGATTAGAAACAGGATCAGAGTCTGAAACATTCATCATTTTAGTAAACATCTCTTCAGACATGTTGTCAATAAACTCCATTTTTTCATTTTTAGAACAAGATCCATTCGTGATGACAGTTTCTTCCTCAACCTCTTTAACAAGTAAAGGTTTAGAAGCAATGGTATTTGAGACTGATGGTATAGTTGATGGATCAACATCCGATTCATACTCATCATATTTGCATGCAGTCTCAAGTGGAACCGTGTCATTGCTGACTGATTCTTTTGAAGATGTGGTAAATAGTGAATCAAACTCAGCCAATTCGATCTTTCGAGTCTCATAGCTTTTGTTCAAATCACTATATTTAAAACCAACGGATTTAAAAGAATTTTGAGAATCAGTGTCACAAGACTTGTTTTCTCCCATTTCTTTTTTACCTTTATTCTCTGTAAAAGGTTTAGAAGTACTTGCTTCAACAATGGTTGCACGAATGTTAGGAATGGGTCTGATTGTGGAGCCAAGTTTATCAAAATTATACAAGTGCTCTGGTGCCTTTTTCAAAACATCATTAATTGCCAGACCCAAACCAGGTTTAAGTTTATAAAACCTTTCATCTTGGAGTTTATTGGTCAACAAATTTAATGTCTGCTCAGTCTGACCTCGTTTCATATTAATATCCTCCAACTGCTTAATCTTGGTGTAGGCTTCATTTCTTTCTTGAAAACATACTTCAAATTTAATTTTGAACTCACCTTTTTCAGCATTGAGATTCACAAGATCCTTTTCTAAACCAGATAATTTACTTTTTAAAGATTCCTTTTCAGCTTTTAAACTATCATTTTCTTTTTCTTCCACAACAACTTTCAGCAAGGCATTTTCATCACGAAAACTCAAAATTGATTGATGTGCGGAGCTAAGTTTACCTTTCAATAAAGCAAATTCATCTTTCATACTATGTATTTGGGCCATCAGAGATTCAATAAGTTCAGAATTATCACTTACCTCAGAGTTTGCATCTTCGGAATGTGCATCAGAATCTTCATCGTCACCATCCAGCTTTGCCATATAGGAAACTTGGGTGAAGTGCGTCTGCTCCTCGTCATCCGAACTTTGGAACAGCCAATTTTCATCTTCAGCCATAAGCACCTTTCCTTCTTCATCTTTCTTGGCAATGAGTGACTTCCTTGCGTAGTATTCTGAGTTCTTTACTTTCTTGAACTTGCAATCTCTGGAGAAGTGCCCAAATTTTCCACAGTTGTAGCATCTTCCTGGTTCATCCTTTCTGTCTTCTTTCTTCTCCTCTCTCTTTTCTTATCGTTTATCTTCCTTCCTCTCTTCTCGTCTTTCCTCTCTCCTCCCATACCTTGGCTTGTATCTCATTTCAGACTTCTCTTTCTTGTGCCCTTCGTACTTTGGCTTTGAGTAATACTTTTTCTTGCCTAAGCTCTTCTTGAATCGTCGAGTAATTAGAGCCAAGTCCTCAGAGAACTTCTATATATCTAGATCAGAATCAATCTTCAGTTCTTCTTCACTCGAAGCAGAATCAGACTCAGTAAAATCCGTAACAAGCGCTTTAGACACCTTTTTCTTTGACCTTGCAGAGGATACAGGACCTTTACCAGCTATGAGAGCAACTGAATCCTTTAGTTTATTGGACTCATTATTAATGGTTCTCACCTCATCCTCATGCTGAGAAAGGGTAGAGAAGATATCAGTGACATTTTCCTGAGCCATGTTCTTTGACATCTGGAGATTGATGGCAAAGTTCTTCCATTCAGGATTCAGGTTCTTGATAAACTTATAATTTATCTCTGAAGCAGATTTAGAGATATTGGTCCTCCGCAAGTCATTGAGAATGATATTATATCTGTTGTAGGTATCTAGTAGCGTCTCTCCTTCCTTTGCGTGAAACCCCTCATAAGCATTTATGCATAGATTCTGCTTGGCTTGGATGGAGGCTTCACTTCCTTCAAACTGCCTTGATAATTCATCCCAAACTTCTTTAGCAGAGCTCCGACTGTCTACTCGATTGTAGATGTCATTCGGAATTTCCATTGTGAGATAAATGAGAGCCTCTTCATCTACCTTGTACAGATCTTTCTCCTTTTCACTGAAGTACTGATACGGTTTAGGAACAAATATGTCAGGGATTTCTAGAGAGGTTGGAGTTTCAGCTTGACCAGGTACTCTGATCATTGTATTTACTGGGCCATTGATGATTGATTCCATGTAGTCTCTGTTCTTGTGATTCAGAAACTGGATCATTCTCTTCTTCCATTGCTGATACTCATCAGCCATGAGGACAGGAGGTTTGGACTGAGAGCCCATTGAGAGAAGTTGGTTCGACATCTTTAGCTGTATGGTTAGAAATCAAACTTATATGTACCAAAACAATCAACTAGATGAGATCGTTAGAATCAAATATAGGATAAAAACTACACTCAAAAACTTTCAGAAAAATAAATTTCCAAAAATAATTTAAATGCAGTATTCGCAAACAGTATAAAGCTCAAAATAAATTAATCACAGAAAACCTGGCGTAAAAGAGTCTGGCGCAAAAGTGTGAAATTGCGCTAAGGGCAATTGGAGCAAAAGAACAACTTTGCGCTAGAAGAGTCTGGCGCAAAAATCTTGAACCAGAGAAACTTTGCACTAAAAGGCGCTGGCGCAAAAGTGTGACCGGGATCTTGCTTGATTGGGGTCCTGCTTGACCGAGGTCCTAAGGTCGACCGGTGTGTTGCACGACCGGAGAGGACCTTCGATCGGTATCAGTCTTCGACTGATAATGTGATGTGACCGGGTAGTCCTTCGACCGGTATGGAGGGACCGATACGGTGTATTCGACCGGTATGTTGTTGACCGGAGTATATTCGACCGGTATGCTACGACCGAGACCGGATCGATGTGTCAACCGATGCCCTATGACGGGAGTTGATGTGAGTAGGCCGACCGGTATGAGTACGACCGGTATGGACCGGTGAAGAGTGTGGAGCAAAACTTTGTTTTGCGCGAATAGGGTCGACCGGTGTTCCGTCGACTTGAATATCGACCGGTATGTTCTTGAGGCTTTCGACCCAGAAATCAATAATCAACCCAGAAACCAATCGAGAACTCAAATTCAAATGCAAAAATCAGACTTTCTTACCCATAAACATATATCGATCGAAATATAATCAAAATCAATGATTAGAAACCACTTTTTATCACTCAATTTGAAGAATGCAGTAGACGACAGATATATGAACTTGTCGAACCCAGTATCAAACAAATCATCAAAAATCCAATTGGTTAATGAATTAAAGCGCAATTAAACAATCAGATAACATTCAGAAGCATGAAACGCATATAATCATATCAATTTTATGCATAAAAACTCATAAATTCATGAACTCGATTATCACACAGTAGTTATCGATAAACACAGTTTCAATCCAAAAAGCTTGATTCTTTAGGCTCTGATACCATTTGTTAAACCCAGATAACTAGTTGATAGATTAACACACAACACAATAAAGATCAAGAGATGAATAGATCAGAATAACATACCACGATCCCTTGATTAAACAATGAAAACCTTGTGTGTTCTTGGTACCTTGTGCGATTACAGAATACAGCTACCTCCTCTTTACAATTATGATTATGAAAGTAATAATGAGGATTAACCTAAAAACCTAATTAATCAAAACTACTTATACTTAGGCGTATAAGCCTAATGGTCTTGGGCCCAACTACTAATAACTGTTAACTTATTACATATTAGACCCTCTAATTAACTTTAACACAATTGCAATTTAAACTCTTAACTTTAATCTTGAATACAATTACTGATCCAACAGTTACATAGGTAGCATGGCGCACTGCTTCTCCCCATAAATAATTTGGTACTTTCATTTCCTTGAGAATACTCCTTGTCATCTCCATCATCGTCCTGTTTCTTCTTTCTACCATACCATTTTGTTGTGATGTGTAGGGAGCCGTGAGTTGTCTCTTGATCCCGCTTATCTCACAGAATTCGTTGAACTCTCTTAAGGTGAACTCTCCTCCTCTATCAGTTCTTAGAGTCATGATCGCTTTCCCAAGATCATTCTCTAGTAGACCTTTAAACGCCTTGAATTTGCCAAAAGCTTCACTTTTTTCTTTTATCAAGATCGTCCACATATACCTCGAGAAATCGTATATAATAACAAATATATATTTGTTATGAGCTATGGTTGGTGGTGTAAGCAGACCACACAAGTCTGTGTGAAGAAGTTCTAGTGGTTTGGAAGCTCGAAACATAGATGCCTTTGGAAAAGTTTGACGAGTTTGTTTCCCGACTAAGTATGACTCGCACAACTTCTTTTCTTCTTTGATTTCTGGTAGGCCATGAACCATCTTTTGTTGGGACATAGCTTTGATTGTTTTAAAGCTTATGTGTCCCAACCTTGCGTGCCACCTCCAAGTATTGTCTTATATCCTTGTGTGTAGGCATATCGGTTTTCCAATCTTTAGACTTATTTTGTAAAGTCTATTTGGCGAGCGTACGACTTTTACCAAGAGTCTTCCACTTGGATCATGGAGCGTCAAGTAGTCTTGTTTCATCCTAACATCACACCCGGCTTCCGTAGCTTGTCCTAAACTCAGAATATTGCTCTTAAGTTCGGGAATATAGTAGATATCGGTGACAAGTTCTTGTTCATCCGTTTTGCTTTGAAAAAGTATTGACCCTTTGCCTCCTATTTCAACACAAGATCCATCCTCGAACTTTACCTTGCCTTTTATATTCTCGTTGAGTTCAGAGAAGTATGTCTTGTTGCCGGTCATGTGGTTACTTGCTCCATTATCGAGATACCAAACTCCTTCTTCCCCTTCCTTGGTTTCGTAGTTATTTGGTATGAGATTCTCTTCGTTTAAGAACACGGTTTCATGCATATAAGGGGCTGGATCAACTTCTTCTGTCTCCGCTTTATTTGCTTCTTGTATCTTTTGTGTTCTTTCAGGGCATGTAGAGGCGAAGTGACCGAGTTTGTCACAGCGATAGGACATTATTTTTTTATCTATCCTTCTTTTCTCTTGTCTGGTTTTGATTATTCTGATTTGTTGTTCATTCCTGTGAGTGGAATCTTCCTCTGCCTCGTCCTCTGTTCCCTCTGCCTCCTCTTCCACGTCCTCTCCCTCGTAAGTATGCAGAGTTCTGTTGATCTGAATTTGCGAGCAGCAGCTTGCTTTGGGTTTCTCCGTGATTCTCCTCATCGAGAATTCGTTCTTCATAAGCCTTGAGTCTTCCTATAATGTCCTCAAAACCTTTCGTTTTCAGATCTAGAACTTTCTCGAGGGCGGCTATAATATGGATGTATTTGTTTCTTGGCAAACTATTTAGGAATTTCTTTACGAGTTTAGGTTCCTCAATCGTTTGTCCAAGGGAGGTTGCCTTTGTTGCTAGCTCCGATAACCTTCCCACAAAGGTATCTATTGTGTCCGAGTCCTTCATCTTGACCCTTTCGAATTCGGACACTAGAGTTTGTAGTCGTGCTTCTTTGACACGGTCGGCGCCTAGATGCCTCGTTTTGATAGATTCCCATATCTCCTTTGGAGAATCTAGATCGCCTACTTGCAAGATCATGGCTTCTGGGATGGATTGGAAGAGTAATGCTACTGCGATATCTTTCTTATCGGATTCAACTGTTTCGGGTTCAATTGCTTCCCACACCTTATGAATTCGTAGCAATACTTTCATCCTCATGGCCCATACCGTATAGTTTGTAGAGGTTAGCATGGGACATTGGATCGAGATCGTCTTGTCTGATTCCTTCGGAGGAGGAGGCGGTCTGGCTTCACCCATAGCTCGGTTAGGTCAGATTATTGGCACAGTTCTGCGATCGAGACTTCGAGTTGATCGATTCGCCAAAGCTCTGATACCAAATAAAGTAAAGTGTTTTCACACGTATTGGGTTTGAATAAGAATAACTCTCTTATTGATGTTTAGAAAATAGCTCAAAACTAAACACCTTAATCTGATATGATCATTGTCACATCTTAACAATAATATATATAGTACTAGCACACCTTTGCTAATCCTAATTCTATTAGAACTAGATAACTCCTAATTCTATTGTGAATATAATAGACTTTCCTTATTATAAGTTTTCCTTATCCTAACCAAACTTGTTTGAGATATCATGATATGGTATTCTCTTTCGAAGCTTATCCAACATTCTGAGAGTATATATGTGATTGTTCCGAATTTAAGTTGTAATAACGTTGGGGTTTGGGAATCTCCATGGACGGATCTAGCTTGGTGGCATGGGTGGCACATGCCACCGTATCTTTTCTCCGACGAAGGGTAAAAATTTTAGCTTCGTGAAAAGTGCAACCGTATCGTTTTGTAAGGTGTTATCGTATTATTTTGGAAACTTCAAGAAGGTGCAACCGTAACTTGTAATCAACCAAAAAACCAAAAAAACTTTTGAAATCAACCAAAAAAACGAAAAAAACTCTTGACATCAACAAAAAAACCGAAAAAATCCCTCGAAATTGATAAAAAGGTTAAAAATTCGTCGAAATTAAGCAAAAAACTTTAAAAATTCCTCGAAATGGTGGAATGAGGCCAAAAAAACACATAAGACAATGTTTAATGTCGGTAAAAAGATGAAGACACGTCGATAAAAACCAAGCTTTTTATAATTGTTTTTTATCTATATTATGTGGTGTCACCGTATAAAAAAAATTCTAGATCCGTCCCTAAAAACAATTGATTTAGTTCAAATCCAATTAACTAAAAACAATTGATTTAGTTCAATTGCTGATTAGATAGATTGGTAAATAGTTTTATATAATAATAGTATAGGAAATGTTATTTATTATTAATTTATGGGAAAAAGTTCTAATACTTTGATTTGGCATATTTTTTAAAAAGGTGAAATTTTGGAATTTATAAACATGTCCATAAACTTCCTAAAATATTACAGTTGTTATAGGATTATGTGTCATCATCAAAAGGAAGTGATTGATATAATATTTTCCTAGTATTAGAATTTACCATAATGAATGTTTCCTTTTCTTTGTAAACTTCTCCCTATTTAAAGGGTTTATGATTAATGAGAATTACAGATTTCATTTTCTCTCTATTCTGTTGTTATTCTGTTTCGCTTTTCCTTTAACACGTTATCCGCACGAAAGCTCAGATTTTAGCTTATAAGTTCTAACTGCCACTATCTACCGCCACCAAACTAAACAATTATTGTGTTTGGTGTCTGCTGTCATTACCGCTACAGATCAACATCCTGTTAATCCTGTTCAAGTACGCATACTTATTCTCTTTATACATTTTGTACTAATTGTATATATGTTTGATTTTTTTTACCACCATGATTCATGTTTTTTTTTTCTAAATATCCACATTGTTTGCTTAACTCTTAACCCCATATCATCATGTAACTTTGTCCTTTTTTTTACTTTGAGAGAAATAAATTTAACTTGTTTTTTTTTACCATGGAGATTGAATTCGGTATAAAAGAGAGGTTAGGCGGCCAGTTAAGGTTTTTGAGAAATCCATCATTTGTTGGAACAAAATTTTTAATTTTCTTTATATTTATTATTTATGTTATATAATATAAAAAAAATCCTCCGTTTTTTTAAACATATTAGTTTTGGTGATTAAAAGTTCTCAATCATATTGATTTAATTAATGATTTGTTTTATATTGATTTGTTTCCTTTATTAATTCTTTATTATTTAACATCTATTTTAAGAAAATATATAATATATTTTCCTTTCTATATATTATCCAATAAATATAATTTTTGTTTATGGCAATATATATAAATATTTCTTGTAGTTTAAAAATCATATCTATTATTATGTTTACATTAACTTATTTGGTTGTTGACCTAGATTTATGGATAGATAATCATATTTGAATGAGATCGTTTGAGTATTTGATTATTTCATTTAAATGTTTATTAATCTAATTATGCATTAATGGTTTAAGTTGTTATTTAATTATTCTGCTCATGATTATTATATAACTGATTGTTTATTATTTCGTAAAAATCTAGTTATTAATATGAACTATCTTTTTAACTTTTTATTATTTCTTGTAAATATAGTACCTAATAATGTATCAAATAATATTGTTGTTTTTGTGATATTGATTTTCCTTCCATAACAACAATACCATAAGAATCATATTTTATAAATAATGTATTTCTTTATATAATAATAAACAAGGAATTTGAGATAAATTCCCATAAAAATTTATCAAGATTTATGTTTTAATATTTGTCAATTATTTTATAAGATTTCTCACAATCTTATAAATAATTATTGGAAGTTACACTTCCACCCCTTATATATTTTCATCTTTTATCAAAAGCTCCCAAATACTATTAATATGTTAAAAGTTTGACGTCGACTTTATGTCAAAATCAATATTTATTTGTCTAATGACAAAATCTCCTAAAATACTATTAAAGGTATTAAAACACTGAAATTGGCTTCATATGCCAAACTCATTCATTTTTGGTCTCATGCCAAAAACTCTATAATTAACAATGTTATATTTAAATTACATAAATCACAAGATATCAATTGGATTTTGTCAAACGGGTATAAATAACCCTAAGGTTTGTAGGGACTTAAGAAATCCAATATTGTTATGATAATGAAATTTCATAACCGTAATCCATTTTCTTATCAAAAAGAAAATCATATATTATCCTTTATATATGTAAATGGTTGAAACAACTCATCCCAAAATCAACGTCGTAAACTCAAAAGAATATGAGTATCATAAATAAGTATATAAACCTCCTTTTGAAAATGTACAAGAAAATACCTAAAGTCCATCAACTCCCCAATTGACTCTAAAACCAACCTCTTGAAAAGGTGCATGCAAATACCCTCATGTTTTGAGACGACATATAAATCCTAAGTTTCATAGGAATACCTTTACTAAAACCCCCCAAAGAAATGTGGGATGCCTCGAAAGGGATAATAGGGAGTACTCATGAATATGTACTTCCCGAACTAATCGTACAGTGGAATGAAACCCACTTACTCGATTACAAAAAGGTAACTGATTTCAACAAAGAAATGTTATATCCAAAACGCGTCTCAATCTCTGTGGCAAGGAACTCACAGAAGATGATATGATTCGTAACATTATTTCCACCTTTCATATGTCAAAAATATTAATGAACTAATATAAGTTGGAAAATAACATTTAGACAAACTCATCAACCTACTGTAAGTGGTTGAGAGATATAACAAAGTTCTTTCGAATAACAACATCACATATGTCGAGACAAAGAAAATTCTCGAGATCAATAATGAAAGCATTAAAGGTGGAAACAACTCCAAAGAACAAATAGTTAAAAACAATTTCACACATGTGACATTTATGCACTATGTGGACGAAACCCTAGAACGGGGTCAGGGTTTTGGTAAGAGTCGGGAATGATTTTTCAACATCTGGAGTAGAGATACAACTACCGCCCAGGTGAAAATGGACAGTAAAATAAGAAATGCACTAAAGAGTGCTCTTGTCGAAAAGGGAACAAGTTAAAAATGAACTATATCATATTAATTTAAGAAATGGCAAAGTATAGGTTTCTTTGAAATTTATTTTATAGCATTTTAATTAATTTCTTTTGCTTAAGTAAATCGAATATGTAACCATTATAGATATAAAAAAATACATCTAAATAAATAACAAAACTATCAATATTCTCCGTTCCATATAGGAATGTATCGAGGAGAACTTGAGTTTTTGTAGAATATTCCACACAATCTAAAATGATAGACAAATACTTATTTTATTATTCATTCAACCGGAATACTTAGACGATGAACTGTCATTTTCTTGTTGGTACAAGATCAATAAGAACCTTGTAAAGATATCTGTATCAAATGGAAATTATAATGGAAATAAGCATATATACATAAGTTCTAATGAATATGAAAGTAAACATATATCATGGAAACTATGTGTCAAACTAGCTAGTAGATAGTCATCGAAACATTTTTTTTCACCAATAAAGAACTTTAGGGAAATGACACATATATGTTTTGACATGACCATGTGAGACACCATGGTTATAACATAGTGACCCGTGTATTGCAAAATACACATAGACACATTCTCTTTCGAGTGATAGGCAAAACGAGGCAAATTGCAACTGTTGACTTCTACAGCATAAGAAACAACATTGTCATCATAATATGCCCTCTCAAATACCTAAAACTTTTGTATATACCCTAACCCTTAGCTAAGACAGGAATGAGATCATCCTAAAGCTAATGACATAATACAAAAATATTCCATTGTTACAAAGAATACAAGGTGATATTTATGGACATAAACATCCAGAATGTGGGCCATTAAAACTTTATGGTTCTGGTTTCGACACGATGAACGCATGTCATATTATTGTCCACATGAAATACTGCACTCCTAGCACTAGTTATACGTTTAAGGGCTCACCACCCTGATTATTTCATCAAGTCTACATGACTTTGAATCCTGGAGAATTTACATCATAAGGATTTGATGTTAATTGCATATGTATAAGGATCAATTTAGAGTTTCCTATATCCCATGTGTATATATAAAATGGTCTCATAGAAGTTGTTATCAAGAGAATATGATGACATCTAGGGTATTAGTAATGCGCACCAATTTACCCACATCTACCTGGGGTTATGTAATTATTATATGCAGTTTTTTTTTTCGTTTTTAGTCCCACTACTACCTAACCAGCCTCATGCGTACCAGTTGGTAACTGGATATAAGTCTGATATTTTACATTTACGCATGTTTTGTTGTGTAGTATATGTGCCAATTGCACCCCTACAGCGCATCGAAATGGGTCCTTAAAGACGATTTGGTATATGTTGGATATGAATCCCCAACAATTATCCACTAATCAGAATATTTGACTAGTGATATCTTTACCGCTAGATTTACGGGTTGTCACTTTCATGAGACAGTCTTCCCGTCGTTAGGGGGAGATAAGAAAAAGGATTTTCCATGGGAACGACAGGAAATGTCATTGAATATTCCCACTCTGTCTCATTTTGATCCCCAAAACTTCACAATGTAATGTTGAAGTCAAACGAATTAGACTCGATACCTGATACGTTTAATGTTATTCCAGAAGTGACAAGATCACATATACGAGCTGCAAATATACTCGCAAGGTTAAAGTCCCCAAACAAGGGCACAACTTCGCTGAAAAGTGCGTTGCAATCACACATGGTGGAGGTGTGGTTGAGGTCGTAGCTCCCAAACGGAAGTGGGGGAAGCTACTTGGTTCGATAGATACTCATCTAAAGGAAGAGAAGAGTAAGGCACAACTATTTGTCATCAATACATAAACCTCTGAACAAATTAGTTCAGAACCTGCACTTCAGTCGTCAAATCAGGATCCTTCTACTTCTCTGTCTAATCTTTCTGATCTTGATTTTTTGTTTGAAAATTTTTATGATGATGTTCCTAAACCAAACACTGATAATGTGTCAAATGTCTTGAATCAGGAATCTGTGAGTGCATCTAATCTTACTTCCGCTGCATCAACCTCTGAACCTGATGCTGCTTCAGTACCTCCTGAAATTCAAGACATACCTTTTGAACATCATCCGGATCAATTCATACATGAACCAGAAATTGCTGAACCTTTTCATGAGGAGTCTGTAGAAGATGAAGTTGTTCCAGAAGAAATTGTTCAACAAGAAGTACAAGCTACATCTGGTCAACAAGAGCCTGAATCTGATGTCATGGAAATACCTCATCCTCCAGTTGAAACCATATATGTGTCATCTTCTGACATTATTTCATCTGAAGATCCTCCTCAACAATTAGAAGTGGTTCAAGAAGTTATTGATCCTCTCCCTCATACAACAAAATGGACAAGATCTCATCCAATCCATCAAATTATTGGGGATCCTCAAGCAAGTGTTTCTACTCGCTCCAGAACAGCTTCTTCCAATGAATGTTTGTACACTTGCTTCCTAAGCAAGATTGAACCTACCAAAGTATCTGAAGCGTTGAAAGACCCAGACTGGATTTTAGCAATGCAAGAGGAGCTCAATCAGTTTGACTCGCTAAAAGTTTGGAGACTTGTTCCACGGCCAAAGAGTAAAAGCATCATAGGAACCAAGTGGATATTCAAAAACAAAAAGAACAAAGATGGTATCGTTGTTCGCAACAAAGCCAGATTGGTAGCCAAAGGATATCGACAGCAAGAAGGGATTGACTACGACGAAACCTTTGCACCGGTTGCTAGATTAGAAGCTATCAGGATGTTTCTTGCGTTCGCGGCTTATCGAAACTTCACCATATATCAAATGGATGTCAAGACTGCCTTCCTCAATGGTAAACTGAAAGAAGAAGTATATGTATCTCAACCAGAGGGGTTTGTGGACAAAGATCATCCCGATTACGTATATTTCCTCGATAAATATTTATACGGGTTGAAACAAGCATCTCGAGCATGGTACGATGAGTTGTCTGCCTTTCTGCTCAAATCCGGCTTCACCAAAGGAACCATCGACACCACTTTGTTTATATATCGTTCTAACTTGGATATCTGCTTAGTTCAAATTTATGTAAATGACATAATATTTGGTGCTACTAATCAATCTCTATGTACTTGGTTTTCTGATCTAATGACCTCCAGGTTTCAAATGAACATGATGGGAGAAATCAACTTCTTCCTCGGCTTACAAGTAAAGCAGCTTCCAGATGGTATTTTTATCAACCAGTCGAAGTACATGTTTGACCTTTTGAAGAAATTCAATTTGGACAAATCATCTTCGATTGGCACGCCCATGGCTCATGGAACTAAGATCGGACTTGATCCAGATGGAAAAGCTGTCGATGTCAAGACATATCGGGGAATGATCGGATCGCTAATGTATCTGACAGCAAGTAGACCAGATATCATGTTCTCCACATGCCTTTGTGCCCGATTTCAAGCAAATCCTAAGGAATCGCATCTACTAGCAGTCAAGCGCATATTCAGATATATCAAAGGAACTCCTTATTTAGGATTATGGTATCCTAAAAGTTCTGATTATAGTTTGATTGCTTACTCTGATGCAGATTATGGTGGTAATCAAATGGACAGGAAAAGTACTTCTGGTCATATCTAGTTTCTGGGTGACAGACTGATAAGTTGGGTGTCGAAAAAGCAAAACTGCGTGTCAATATCAATAGCCGAAGCTGAATACGTTGCTGCAGCTAGTTGCTGTGCTCAAGTGCTGTGGATGAAAACGCAACTTCGTGATTACGGAATGTTATACAAGACGGTTCCAATCTATTGTGACAGCAAGTCCGCGATTGCGATATCGGTCAATCCTGTCCAGCATACCAAGACCAAGCACATGGACATGCGATATCATTTTATAAAGCATCACGTGGAAGAAGGTACTATTGAGTTATATTTTGTCCCAACTGAATATCAACTTGCTGATATATTTACAAAAGCTTTGGACGAAAAACGTTTTAACTTTTTGCTTTCCAAAATCGGCATGTTGAACTTAAAAGTTTAAATCTTTACAAATTTTACTCTATAAAGTAAAATCTTTCAGATTTTCTTTCTTTTGAATAGAATGTTTTTCTAGGATTTTTTTACAAGTCGCTTTGTTTATATTAAAGTTTTATATGTTCAATTTTCAAATCTTACAAACATCAAAAAGTCAGCAACATGCTTGATGCTTTAGATACTGCTTTAAAGATATGTAAGTCGGCATTTTTATGGTTTACTTTGCATGAACATCCTAAGTGATCAGAATTGTAGATCGTAATGAAAATATGGGCTAAGCTATTCGATATAGATCTGAGTTATTGAGATGATTTTATTTTTAAGCATTTAAAATACAGAAATCCTTGAGTTTAAAAGTTTGTACCTGTGACCTTTCTGGTTTGGAAAAGTAAATTCCGAGGGATACTCGACATCTAGTCCCCTAAGGTCAATTGATCTGGGAGTGATCGAACAGAAATCCTTCTATAGAACCAGATCGAAAGTCATGTTTTACTGGTATGAATGGGTTTAGGATATGTCGATGTAGCCTTTCTGATCCGGGAGAGTAAGTTCCAAGGGGTGCTTGACACCTAGTCCCCTAAGGCCAACTGGTCTGGGAGCGGCTAACCCAAATCCTGCAATAGGGTCAGATAGAAAGTTACGTTTACGACATGTTCTTTACTTAATAAACTCTTTGATTAAAAGATGCCAAAGTGCACAACGCTTAAAAGATGCCAAAGAGCACACTCATGTGAAGATGCCAATGAGCACACTCATGTGAAGATGCCAATGAGCACACTGCTAAAAGATGCCAATGAGCACACATCTCTTGATACTTGGTGATATATTTTGAGTTGCGATAAATCTGTAACTTTGTGAAAATCTTAATTCTTGATGTCTTAGTGTATGTAAATGCAAAGTTCTCCATTTTATGTTTAGAATTGCATTTTTCTTGAAGCTAATCCAAGATCGCATGCGAGCACACTGAATAGATACCTGCATGTGTTTGAAGCTGAACATGTCTTAACTTGATATGCAATGAAACTTGTTTCTGTATCCAACAACTCATGTTTGATTTCAACTGATTGATAAATCTGAGAAATTTTACTGAGTAGACTTTAATTTGTTTAGTGTTTAAAATTTTATATATTCAGTTGTTACAAAATTTATATTCCATAAGATCATCTTTCATATTGATGTCTTTATGTTTGCTATCTGTGTTTTTGTCATATGGTCTGTGCATTTTTCGAGGGGGAGTGTATATCTGGGTTCCATATCTGCTAATGTTCTGTTTTTGAGGGGGATTAAATGTTGTTGATTAATTACTTCTTGTGATGATCAGAAATTCATAAGGTAAGTATTTCTAAAATTACTATGCAAATGCTTAACTAATTTGATAAATTTTGTGCATTTGTGTAGGGGGAGTAATGGGGGTTTATCAGGTAATTTTCTCATAGTTATTTTTTTTAAGTGTGTTTTTATTCCCTTTGAACTTGTTTGACTATTCATCTTCCCTCCATTCTCTCTGTGTTTTTCTTCTTGCATTCTCATCTAATTCATTTCAGATTGTGACTTTGGAATTTCAGGTATGTTTTTGTTTTTCGTTCTATGTTTGTAGTTTGATTAGTGTTCCATTACTTTGTTTTGATTTCATTCTTGGTCTCTTATTGTGGGTTTTATCTGACTTGCGATTTTTCACTGTTCATCGATCTCTAAAAACTCAGATTCGAGTTGATTTTGATCGATTTGCGTATTGGGATTTGTTTAGATCTTATAATCGATAATCAGGTTATCATGTCTTCTCGAACAAATACTGATCCAATGATTCAAGACGAGAATGTCGTTCTTGAGGATCCGGCTGATCAGGCATCTCATGATACACCTATGTCGTCTGTTCCGTCTGTTGGGGCTGATCTTTCTATATCTAGGCAAACTCCAAATAATGTGTTCCCTAACACCATGTACATGCCTTATAAGCCTAACAACTACTTTGTTGACTTTGATCGCATCAAGATTCATCCTGTCATACTCTCCATTCTTCATGGACATCCGCTCTCTCAAGCTCTCTGTTCAGTTGCTGATGTTCCGGAAGTCTACGTTCAGCAAGTCTGGCACACCATCACTAAGAACGAACTGGCATGTCCTCATCGATTTGATCTCAAAATTGATCAATTTGATTCATATCTTTCTTACAAGCGTTTACAGTTGATTCTTGAGCCTCCTGAGCCTACTTCTAGACCTGGAAGGACAACGTATGATAACTTTCCATCCGAAGAGGAAGTTTTTGAGGGCATCAAACGACTAGGCTATATTGGTTCACTGAAAAAGGTTGTAGACTTTGACAAGTCTAATCTTCCTCCTGTCTGGTATTCTTTATTTTCTGTCATCAACAGGTGCTTAACTTCTAAACATACCGGCATGGATAGTTCTAGTCTTCACTATCTTCGACTGTTCCATGCAGTAGTCTATGACCTGCATGTCGACTATACGATTATTTTCTGGACCGAGCTTTCTGAAGTAGTGAAAGACAAGTTAACCAACAAGCGACGAAAGTTCATTCCTTTTATCAGGTTTCTCAAGCTGATTATTAGAAGCATGTTTCGAAGCAATCCGGCCATTCCACGAAGATTATCTTGGCCGCAAGTTCAGGATTCCGAGATGCTTTATCTTCAGAAACAGAAGAAGTCCTTCACTTTTTCTATGACCATTCCTTATGGTCTTATTGCCAATTATGCTGACATGACCAATTACAGTGTCATCGATTATTGTTTAGAAAATGAATTTGTAGAGGCTGAACAGGAAGAACCTTCTCATGGCACTCCAGCTGGTACTACTCATGAAGAGCAAGTTGAAGCAACTACTTAGGAAATAGTTACTGACGTTGAAACTACACTAGAGACAGATGTTGATCTTTCTGCAGCACCACAAGACGTTGCTACTCATCACATGGAATATGTCATTGCTGCTATTGAAGCTGAAGCTACTACTGTTACTGCTGATGTTAGAGAAGATGCTAATCCTGATGAAACTAGAGTTGCTAATGATGATGCGACAAATGCTGATCTTTCTGATGATGGTTAAAACACAACAAGTGATTCAGACGATGGTGATGATGATGCCGATCAACCCAACATGAAAGTGTATGAACGGAGAATAAGAACACCTGAAGTGGTTGTTGTCCCAGAAGATGTTTCAGAAGATGAATCGGTGTCTATTGATCCCTCTGCTGCCCGTCTAAACGTTGATGAACTGGATATCTCATTTGCTCAAATCTCCACTCAAACACAGAGTCAAGCTCCTGCTTCTTTTACTGTTGATGTTACTGCTACCACTGTTTCTGCTGTTGAGCTTTCTATGGTTCCTGCACGTGTCTCTTCGGAGAAATTTACAACTCTGAATGAGGTAATTAGTCAGTTCTCAGAAAGGGTGGATGCTCAAAAGGAAGAAGATATTAACAAGCTGAAGTCGTTTTTCAAAGGGAAAATGCCAGAGATAGATACTTCGGTTATTCCTCCTGAGATTCTTTTCCGCCGCCCTTCAGGGGTGATTCTTCGGGAACCTTCTTCTGCGGTGTCTTCATCTACATCACCGATTGTATCTCTTCCTTTTCCGTCAATATTCACTCAGTCTGCGGATATTTCAAGGGCTTCTATTCATGATTCTCCGATTTATGAGCTATCTGATCTTCTTTATGCGCGTCTTTTATCTATGTCTCCGCTACAACATCAAGATCAAGATTTGATCTCTCTGCTGAGGAACTTCCAGCCAACGCCGCCTCTAGTTTCTTCCTCTTTCGATTCTGATCGCATTAATGCTTTATCTCATGAATTTCAGGAATTCAGATCAGAAGTTAGATCCAGTTTATCTGATCTTCGTTCTTTTATGTCATAAGCTTTCTCCTATCTATCTAACAAGATTGATCATCTAGAGCAATCATGCAGGACTGAGGATGGCCTGTCTCTTAAACGCCGACATGACCAAGATGATCCCGATCATCAAGGCCATGAGGGGGAGATGGCAAAGAGACAAAGAACAGAAGGGTCTTCTGAAGCACGAGAAGTTGTTCAAAAAGAAGTGGCTGGAGATAGAGAAAAGACTGCTGATACAGTTCAAGATTGCAGTATCCAAGATTTAGTGAATGTCATGGTTGACAATGCTGATGTAACTGCTTTGCATAATGAATTTAATATGTCTGAAGCAAATATTAATAATATGCAAATTGTAGTTTATGTGGATCCAGATGTCTCAGGTAGAGCTCATGAAGTTGAAGAGTCGGAAGCAGCAAATGACATGAGATCTTTCTTCGCGAACTTCATAGAGATAACTTCAGATGATGATGAAGAAGTTAGATTTGAGAAAGTTGCTCAAGTTAAAGAAGAAGATTGCAACAATATCATCATCTTATCTGATACAGAGGATGATAATGTTTTCATGGATGCATCAAATACAAAAGAGGTTGAATTGCTATATGGTGATCTTCCGAGTCAAGGTGAGATTCCAGAAGATGATCAACCTTCATCTACTCCAGTAACTAGTTCTGCTCTGACAACCAATATTCCGTCAAGTGCATTTGAAGTCGGTCAGTCATCTAGAGCTCAAGCAGATATTCCTTCTTTCGAACCAATAATTCCTCCATCTCTTCTAGAAGAAGGAGAAGCTTTAACTAGGCAGCAAAGGCAGAGAAATCTACAACAGAGATATATGGCTTCTAGACTCAGAACAGCTTTTCTTGAAGATATACAAAGCAACATCTTTGTTTCTAGAAGAAGGACAATCAATATATATGCCATACTTGGAGTAGAGAAAGAATCAGAAGCTTATCAGCATGAATACTTAGAGTTTATCAAGTGCCAGCGCAAAAAGAATAACACCGTTGCTTCTCCTCATCTAATAGTTCTAGTTCTCAGTGTCACATTTAATAAGTTTGTGAACATCTGGTATCCAGACCTTGAAGTGGAAAGAAGAGACTGCAAGCGGTACAACTTTTCAGAGGCTGATTTCACTGATCTTTCAATTGATGATGTTGAATTCTTATATGATCACTTCAGGAATCTTTATCACCGGACTCAGGATGTTTCTCAAACTCTTTTTGTTATTAAACGATTCATTCGACGACAGATACGATTTTATCGTGTTTTTGACTTCCAGATGGCCGTCGAAAGCTTTCAGCCTGTGGTTAATCTTGAAAGGCCCAACCGGAGTTTGCAGAATCTAGAGTCTTATCCGTTATTCACCATTATCGAAGATCCATACGGAGTAGTATATAAGAACAGCTCAAGTGAAAAATGCTTTCTACGTTTTGATGAGATTGGATATTACTCTGATGGAACTCTAAAGGTGATCAAACTTCAGTTAGAGCATCGTCTACAAGAGGCTAGAAGAAAGTTTTTGGAAACAAGAAGAGAGTCATATCTTTTTGAAAATGATGAAATTCGTCTGGTCCGTAGAACTTTGGTCACTATTCAAGATAGATTGAATCTCCGTTCAACTCTGCAACGATTGGAAGTGTTAGTTGGGCTGAACAGACTACGTCAACGAGAAGAACGTCAATGATCCTTCAAAGTCGCCTAGATGGTCAATGTTGTTTTTGAAGATTTTTTTTTTGAAGACCTCGGCACCAATGATTACTAAGGGGGAGATTGTTAGATCTGATTATATAGTAATCATTGTATTTATTTCCTTTATCTGTCAGTGCTTATTGTTCTTTTCTATCTTGTAAGTGCCTTGAGGTATTTAAGTCCTCTTGGCTTGTTTGCTTGTAAAAACTTTCACATTTTGAATTCAATATACTGTTACTTTTGAGCGCACACTTTCTCTCTCTAGATTCTCTCTCTACAGATCTTGTGATCTTGATTTATCACTAACCCACTAAGTGTAAAGCCTGTAAGACATAGATAAATCATTTGTCGTAAAGCGTAATGAGAATAATTAAGTCATAATGTATGAGACTCTCCTTTGGCGCAAGGTTTCTCACAACGCCCTGGATTGACCACGAGAAGACTTACTCTCCCGTAATGGACGTTATAACGTTATGCTAATTAATTAGCCTAGTAGTTTCCGAAGGACTGAAAATGCATCTCATAAATGTGGTTACCACATATCTCTACGGGGATCTAAATTTAGAGATATATAAAAGTGCTTGATGATTTTACATTATCAAAATCAAGTAACTCTAAACCACGAAATGCGTTTGCTATAAAATTGAAACACCCACTTTATAGATTAAATCAATCTAATCTATAAAGGATATACAAGAACTAATGGAATACTTGATTGGGAAAGGATATATAAGAATGATGAATTGTTCCCTTGCGTATTTATTATGGAAAACAAGTTCTAGATTTTCAAAGTAGCTCTATATGTCAATGTTATGAACATAATAGGCACTCTTGATGAAATAAGAGGAACCATAAGCTACTTGACATATGATTTTGAGAGGAAAGATCTTGGGAAAACTTGGTTTTATCTAGATATTTGAGCTAGGACACCGAGTTTGTGAAATATTAATTCACCGATCGCATATGTCCAGAAAATAATCGGGCAATTTAATATGGACAAAGCGCATCTGGTTAGCACTCCCATGATCGGTCGAAGCGTCGGATATAGGGAAAATCCATTTCGTCTAAAGGATGATGACGAAAAATGCTGGGAGCTGGAATTCCCTATCTAAGTACAATATGCGCATTATCGTACTTAGCATAATACACTTGACCATACATTATATTTCTCAATGAACTTGTTAGCTAGATTTAGCTCAGCGCTAACGCAACGTCATTGGAACCATTGACATAGGCTTATACTTTCCCTATAGAAAGAAAAATGATTGATAATGGAACTTCAATACCTACTTAAAATGTAAGCAACAAAAGTATTAGCTCTTATAGAAAAACACCAAACAATGTCTTGGTATGTCTTGGCTGATATTAAGTATCTATCTGACCCATACAAAGGTTGTTCCCAAACTGGATAAAGAATTACCACAAAGAACACGTCGATTGCTTGGAAGTGAATTAAGCAATCATTTGTAACTGCCCCCTTGAACTAATCCAAGAATATTACTCCCCATGATAATTAAATAATGTATATGATTAAGGACTATCATTGCATATATTAGAGGAGCTAGTAATTCTGGGTTCAACCAATATCCTACTTGCATATATGTAAATAATGCATCATGTATCGAAGAAATGAACATAAGATACATCAAATATTCTGCTTAAGTTTTATACAATCAGCAAGTTTTATACAATCAGCAATAAGAAAACTCTCATCGAGATTCAATTGAATCAAGTAAGATGTAAGGAGAACATGACACATTTTACCAAATCATTACCTAAAACCATATATTGGGAAACATGTAGAAAACAAGTGCAAATGTTTTCCAAACTCCCTTGATTAATGCATGAATCAGGGGGAGTAATAGACAAAATGGGGAGTCTACTATATTTGTGATATTGGTATGTTGTGCTATTTCCTTCAACCAAGGTTTTAGTTTTCCCATTGGGTTTTGTTCCTTGGTATAAGGTTTTAGTGAGGCAACTGTTTATATACCATCATGCTTTCCTAACTCTCATGATTAATGTACGAATCTAAGAGAAACTAGACTGAAGGAAAAGTCTATATATTGCAAAGAAACTGGTGCGTTGTACTCTTTCCTTCGTTCTATTTTTTTATCCCACTGGGTTTTTATTTTGGCGTAAGGTTTTAATGAGGCAACAATTGTGTACCATCACTCCTTTGACTCGGCACAAGGGGGAGTGTTGTAGGATTATGTGTCATCATCAAAAGGAAGTGATTGATATAATATTTTCCTAGTATTATAATTTACCATAATGAATGTTTCCTTTTCTTTGTAAACTTCTCCCTATTTAAAGGGTTTATGATTAATGAGAATTACAGATTTCATTTTCTCTCTATTCTGTTGTTATTCTGTTTCGTTTTTCCTTTAACAACAGTACCTTTTTGGCTCATTTATATAAGTTTTTAAAAAATTATATAAATTCTTTCAAAAAAAAATTATATAAATGTGTCCAAACTTCATAATTTTGAATTTAGACCAGCATTTCAATATTTCACTTTATAAAGATTATGCGAAGTCCATGAATTTTATAAAATTAAGATTTTTGTGACAATTATCACTATCTAACCATAGAAATTGTGTAATCTATATTCTGATCATAACTTAAATTGTTTATAATATATATTGGTCACAATATTGACGTTTTGTGACATATGATCACTATAGAATACTAAAAAATGTAAATATATATATATATATTATGTAGCTATAAAATTATATGTTTTTTTACGCACAAAAATATTTTCTATTATGTTCTTAAACATGTGTTTTTGACATAATACGGTGTATTTTGTTACACGTTCTTACTAAGTGATACATGTGGCTTCTATGAAAGGAAACAATCATCATGCATAAAAAATACCGGCAAGCAAAGCATAAGATTATATGTGAGTTTTGTGTTATTTGAAAAACCTAAGATACATGCTAAAATATGTTTTACAATACTTGTTTGTATGCATGATAAGCGGGAGCCATGGTCATAGATGTACGGTGGTTGTATCAATTAAAGTACGACGAGAGTCATACTTGATATTAGTATGACCGATGTGTTCACCTATGTACTATAATGAAAGATATATGGACCAAAAGGTTGTCAATGGAAGTACAAGAGCCGTACTTGAGACTAATACATGTGATTCCTTCATCTACATAGTAGGTCTAGATGTCTTTATGTATATGTATCATACATACATTTATAGATGGAGGATCAAACGAGAACAGTAACTATTTAAAAGAACACGAGAACTAACAAAATCATTAGTGATTTTACATTAACGTGCAAAAAAGTCACGCAAACCTGAAGCCGCGGCCAAAGTCCTTTTTTCGTGTGTTAATGTAAAATCACTAATGACTTTGTTAGTTATCGTGTTCTTTTAAATAGGTATTGTTCTCGTTTGAACCCGACTCTACATTTATATATATATATATATATAATATAGTATAAATAAGATGTATGAAAGCATTTGTATATCTATACTGCAATGACAAGGGAGAGAGAGAGAGAGAGAGAGAGAGAGGTCAACATTTGGTGGTCCCTAACATCTATGTTAAGATTAACAAACATCTTCTATGACATTATAGTGTACAACATCAAAAGAAGCCATCATGGATTGACTTTTCAAAAGCATTTGCTCTCCACATTTTTGTTTTCTGTTTTGTTCTGTTATATGCAGATTGATAGATAGATAATTTGGTAATTATACATACAACAAGATAATTTAGGTTAGGCTCCTCCCAAACTGTGGGCTAGCTGGGAATTCAACCATTCTTTATCTGCATCCTTGGAACTCAACATGTTCACCTGCACACATATATTCTTCCATATAATTCTTGTTTCCTATTATATTCAATAACTAACTAAACAAGAACATGGAACAAACAAGAGAACACGACAACGACCGAATCACATATGATTTTACAATCGAATCACATATGATTTTACAATGAAATCACATGTGATTCACATGACTTTGGTCGTTGTTGTGGACCAAGTCGCCCGCTCACCCTCGCATTGACCATATTCCCGTAATCACAAGTGATCTCAAAGCACAATCACATGTGATTTTGGCCATTTTTGTGTTTTGTTATTTTGACCATGTTCTTGTTTGATCATCCCTATAACTAACTAACTAACATGAGAATACAAAACCAACCTTCACAATTTCCGGGCTCGAGCTTGGAGATAAGTAGGCTGCTAACACACTCAAATTGAAATCCTGAACACAACAAAACATTAATAACAACAATTCACACCAAATATTGCTACAACTAAAAGACCTGATAATACAACATTCTAAAAGTTCTATTCTTAAATCTTGCATATGAGATTGTTCAAAGGCCATCGTGTTTTTCAGGAAAAGAGCAAAATATCACACAACGCATATCATCCATACATTATACGAACCAACTATTTGATACCACAACCATCTACAGATTAAACATATCAATGACAGACGCCAAAAACTACAGATACAACAAATTACAAAAGCTTTAACACTTGAAATAAAACTAATTATTATTGTACGAAAGATTCAATCAGACAGAAATCTAAGGTAATATGTGCTATGTGTTGGGTTATGCAAATGTGCCAACACACTTTACTGATCCAAGCATGTAATATTTAATAAAATGACATGGTAATAGTTCCTATGTGCAAACTTGTGAGAGAAGATGAAGATCAGGGAGATAGAGAAAGAGAGAAAGAGAAAACTCACTCTAAATGGATCCCCCCTCAAAGATTGCACAAACATCGAGGACCCAGAACTTTTGCCCTGCATACCAGCAACCAAAGAAACATGACAAGTGATAAGAAACTACCAACACACTACACACATACCTGAATGCGCTGTACATTTTCATATTAGAAACAAAACCAGCTCCTAAGACAAGAACATCCCCTATTTACATAAAATATTATTCCTTGAACTACTTGTTGACACTACAATGGCACTTGCTGAGATAAGAACTAGACTGGGTTGGAGTAGTCATTCTGGTTCCTGTTAATATTATTCCTTGGTGTCATGTGGCATTTTCCTATATGCATTGTAGGCAGAACATTTCTCAATAAATAAAGTATATATTTTAAATTGACAGGAGGGAGAAAGCTCAAGTTCTAGATGCTCGATTCTCTATTCACAAAACCTTCCTGATTAAGGTGTCTTCAAAGGTGGGGGCCATATTGAAAATGACAAATCACATTTACAACCTCAACGAACTATAAACAACAAATTAGCCACCCTCCCTCTTTTCCTCATAATTAGATTTGTTATGCATTTTATGCAACGACAGAGTACATCAGGAATAACTTATAACTAAGTAAAATTTTACTATAGTATCTAAGTGTGCAATTGATTACAACTTACTTCTGATGATCAAAACAACATCAATCATATATATATGCTTAATTTCTTTGATCGTTATTTTAACTGTTTACTCTTTATGTTTAGAAAAAAGGGATACAAGTCTTACGTCTTGCCTATATGGGTGCTCCCTTGTCAGGTTCAACTCGTTATTCATGCATTTCATAACACAACAATTTATCAGTAGAGTCATTTCATCATCATACCTCTAATGATATATCTCTGAGCCGCCTTCCTGTTTGAGCACAACAAATTCGTACTACATGTTCATCACAACTTCCACTAAGAATATAATCCCTTCCATTCATGTAATAAGAACGAGTATAATTTTGAGAGCTTCCGGTTGCAGCTATACCAAAGTCCAGGTGAAGTCTTCCATCAACAGCCAACAATTGTTTAACCTGGAAAAATTATGCAAGTATTTAGCTACTAAAATGCAGCATGATCCATTCTAGTAGAGCATATTATATTCTAATACTACAAGGTTCCCATACCATGCACATTGGATTCTATATATCGATTAGATATGGATGTAGAATTGTAGAAGTAACCCATACAAAAGAGATGTGATTGTGTGCATATATAGGTGGTGTCTTATTTGTAAAATATTGCAAAGGATAGTGCCTTGTTTGTAAAATATTGCAAAGGATAGTGCCTTTGGAAGTCCACTGGGTGATCTTATAAGGGGCTTGTGTGTGGGATAGGACTTCTACATTGTTATGGCCTATGGGGGATTCCACAGTTAGGTTTTCCCATATATATAGCCAACTGTCAAATAAAGTATATGGCCATTTCCAAGTTAAATGTTTTTCCTTACTACATATTTTATTTGTCCCATCACGTTACTGTTGTGAGTATTCCAACAGTCATGGATTGTGTAAAAGCATGCCACATGACATAAAACTGCATTGATAACCCATGTTTATGCACAAAATTGTGCAAATCTAAACAAAAATTTGAAGCTCCATAATCATCAGATGTTTTATTTTTATCTAATCATTCTTATCCATCGTCATTAAGAGGACCTTCAGCACTATATCAGTTTAATCAAAACTCTCTAATCTTTATATGCTTCAAGCAAAAGCAGATGGAGATCATAAACGGCTAAATTTACCTCATTGTCAACGGCTGATGTAAGAAGATAATGATCATCCAGGGAAAAACAGACCATTACATTTCCTCGACCACTGGAAGTTGTGTAACAAGGGTGAATTGGCTTTTGTCGTAAATCCCACATCTTGACATCATGATCAAATGATGAAGTAGCAAACATAGATGGGGAATGATTGGCAAATTTAACAACATTGATGTGCTCCTGATGCATGTTAGTGAACACCTGCAGGCGTTTACCAGTGTTGATGTCATACAAAGCAACATGTTTTGAATATCCACTGGCAAGAAACAATTCGTCCAAGGAGTTGACATGCACAGAAGTTAATTGGTCAAACTCATCAAAGGCAATAGAAGCAACACTTGGGTAGATGCCAACATCTGTTGAAGGGATATGCTGAATATCATACAGTTTGAGCAAACCATTGTCGGACCCAGAAATAAGCTGAAATATGCAACCCAGAGGCAAAAAGAAAGAAACAAAATAGAAATCATTAAAATCCACTACTTAAAAATTACGAATCTCAAAAAGCACACTAAATAGATTTACATTCAATGGCCACATTTCAAAATATGAATTGTAAAGAATTAGACTTCTTACGCATGACGACATTATTATAAATATCAGAAATATTATCAAGGGATCATGTGGTTTTGATGTTGATGAAAGGACAAAAACTTCAAAATTAACTCCAAGATACACTTAAAACTTTTCTTTGTAATGTGCTAACAAGATGTAGAACAACATAGACTTCCACATAATTCAAGTAAACTTGTGCAGGTCCAAGTAAGCCATGTGCTCCATGAATTAGAAAGCTCTACCTTACCTTCAAGGTTTGTCCCATCATCCAAAAACATAATTTGACCTTTTGATAATATGAAAGCACAAATATATATATATATATATATATATATATATATATTTCAGGTGCTAGATTTACTTCAATATGCACATACTATCATAAGGTTTGTGAGACTAACTTAACACAAACACCGTTATATGTTTGGATAATTATAAAAGAAATAAAGCCTTAAAGGATGAGCCAATGCATGAGGCTCCCATAATGTTGGTTCCGGCCTTCTGGAAAATGCATGTCATGCTTGCAATAGTGACATCAAATGGAAAAAGAAGAGACGAAGAACGACACATGTATTTGGTTAAATATATTTGTGGTCTAAATTCTGAAGCATAAGATGTTATTATAGATATACCTTAGACGGATACTTCTTAAGCCAACATAGTCCTAGAACACTATTCATTGCTCCATGTGATGGGATGTAACGCACGATCTTCTCACTCTCATGGTTAACAACAACAACTTCACCATCTAAAGTTCCAATAGCCATGAGATTTGAATTAGAAGGATGGTACTCAAACTGCCGTGGACGAAATTTTCTACCATCACCTCTTGGTATGTTGTTGTTGGTTGTTATAGAAAGTGGATGCAATGAAGGTAATACTGCACACCCAACTTTGGAAGCACCAAGTGACCTAGAATAAGAACACTGAGACTTTCCTGAAGTTGAAAAGCGGGTATGGTTTGCTTTGATCTCACGATTCTGCAGGATACTAACGACGCTTTCTTTACTTGTCCTTCTATATGGTAGATACTCAAAGTTTTCCAAATAGATAATAACAGCTTTATCTTTCTCAGTCTTTCTGATTGGCAGGTTATCGAGGATTCTCAGACTAGGAAAGGAAGCTATCAAATACTCTCTATAATGTTTCTCATAGCATATTGGTGAAGGGTGATAAGAAAGATGCTTCTTTCGAGCAATACATGAGATAGATCTTGATACGGATGAACTCGACCAAGACTCTTCGGCATCTTCTGATCCCCAAGCACTAGGAAAAATCTGATATAGGATATAATGTTGTCATTAAACAAAAGAAGGGAATAGAACTGGGTTATTTGATACCATAACAAAACTACAAATTCTCTATTGCAAAATAAGATGATAAGAAAACAAAGAAGCATCGTGAACTTGACAAAATAATATTTACCTCATTAGGGAGATCAAGTAGCCCATTCCAAACACAAGGTCCATAAGTGAAATCTTCTAACAA
Organism: Arctium minus; assembly: GCA_954870635.1. Lineage (NCBI taxonomy): Eukaryota > Viridiplantae > Streptophyta > Magnoliopsida > Asterales > Asteraceae > Arctium > Arctium minus. The sequence continues at coordinate 33,154,937 of OX941080.1, read as the reverse complement.
ATGTATGCCAGGATCAGTATTTGAAAAGTCTACTTCACTATCTGTTGAATCATCGGATTCGCTTATAGTTTCATGAATTGGATTATAATTACCAACTGGGAACATGTTGATAAATTCCCCTTCCACATTGGAAAATAGATCAATGTCTTCTTCATCAGTTAAGACTGGTGTTATCTTTTCACATCCATGGTCCAAAAGACCTAAACTAGTGCTCGCATCTGCTTTTGCCCCAAAAGATCGAGGACAAGCCCTTGTGTCATCACAACATAAGCAGCTCTGGAAACGAAGTTCAACTAAAGATGGGAGTTTTGCAAGTGATGCACTGGTAGTCCACAAATTGGATATTTTTGTCTCACACAAAGAGAGGCACTTTAGATTTGGCATAGAAGCAAAGCAATCCTTTCCAAAACTGGTTAGTGATGCACTGAAATCCAGATTGAGTGTGCGCATATTCATAAACTTCCCAATCATGTTGACCTTTCGGAAATGGGAAAACTTTAAGTTTAAAACTTGGCATGCCAAGCCTCCCAAGGAAAGCCCCCTAATAGTAGAAGTCGTGAATGAGTTGTTTCACATATTCAGCACAAAGGGAGGGGGCTTTGAAGTTGCAAATAAATAGCTCAAGTAGACTTTTAAAAACGTACTACCAAAAGATGAATACTATCAGTTGCAAAATCTAAGCTATAGTTAAGCTTAGCATTACTGGTGATGCTAATAATAATACAATTTGAAGAAAAGGACATGCATGTAAAATAAAGGGAAAATAGCAGAACCCGATAACTTCAGTGAGTATGTGTAATACATACAATAAGAAATCCTTGCCAAATATCCTGTCCTGGAGATCCACAACCCGAAGTTTTTGGTTTACCGCACGCAATAACAGTAAAACAGAATCCCCTTCCAAAGAACATGATGACTTTTGAAGTATATCAACTGAATTTATCTCTGAAATATCAATTTGGGCAAACACATTGTAAAGTGGATGGAAGTCGACGCCTTTTAAGTCATCCAAGAAGATCACAAAGCTAGACTCTTCATTATTTGATTTGTTAAGCTCGGCCTGCATCATAAAAATGTCAACTGGTTGGTATATACTCCATTTCCATCAACATGTTAGACAGTGACAGACGGGAGAAGTGTTTGAATTATACTTGATGCTTAAACCATGTCAATAAAAGTATAAAGACAACAACTACCAACATCTACTGATGGTTGACTACCTCAATACCAAGCATCTATGACTCCACCCTTTCCATATACAGATGGAAGAAAAAGCATTATTTGATGTCTGTAAAGAAAACCAAATATATGAAAAGTTTGATATAGCAAGTAGTGGCCTTCTATGCCACATATTTTTCCTTTGTGTATAAAGTTGTTTTCCTTTCACCATGAGGCTACCAAACAAAGAGAGCCACTAGACCAGACAGAGTTCTATGACTAATACCATTATTTTATCGTAATAAAAACACCAACAAGTAAGGACATGCATGATGCATCCTCATCACAGCAAATCAACCATTCACAGTAGACATACTTTGTGGACTTTGAAGTACATGCCATAGATGGAGTAGGAATTCTCCAACGTCTTTTACATAGTGTAGCCAGTTCTATAACAATACAGGTAGATGTAATATAAATCAATACAATTAAGCAAACCTTAAAGAAAGCTGACAAAACTGCTTTATTAGGTAGAATACTCCAATCACTGCAAGAATCAATATACCTACAAACAAGAGCAAGCCAAATAAGGAATCTAGCCAACATGCAGTGTAATCCATAACAATCTACATAATCTCTTAAACTCATGCATGAAACTAAAACAAATTAATAATCACAATCAAGACCATATTTCAATAATAACAGTTGTGGAAACTAAAAAGGGATATGAAGGCAGCTTATAAGGAATTTGCCAATATTCATAGCCGTATCATCTCAAGTATAAAATACTAAGCCTATGATTATTTTCACAATCAACTCATAACTCATGTATTACTGGATACATCCAAAGAAAGAAATTTCAGAAGGAAAAAACATGCAGTTCAAATTTCCAAATAATACAAGTTATTTCTAATTCTAATCACGAGAAACTATAGTTTAGTAGATGTGAAATGGCTTTATGCTAATATGTAGCTTGATTGATAAAGAGAAGTACCGCAAATCAACAACGATTAAGCATCATAAACCTCATGAATATATTAGTGGTTGTTAGGATGTTGTATCCAAATGGGGAACCCATATACAGTCACACAGACTAGATAAAATACTAAATGGACAATTAACCGTGATCTGATTAGCACCTTTCACCCAATTCGGTAATAAACCCTAAAGCAATTGGGGGTTCTTAGTTGTCTCGCATACCTATCAATGGTGGAGCAAACATTGAAGAAAACAAGTATGTTTATGCGCCTAAAAGTGAGACAGTATGAAAGCATCATATCAACAATAATTGTGGTACAAAGTAACAAACACACCAATGCATTTGTAGTAAGCATACAATCACTCTGACGCGTATTGTATTGTTAGGCATTTCAGTAAAAAAAAGTTCGGTGGATAGAAGAGTCATATATTAGTGATAAAGTCGGATTACCAATCGATCAGAGTAGATACTCAACTGTAAACCATCAGGAAAGACAATTCATCCTATTTTATCTTCAATATCATCAAATAACTCATTTTGCCTTCAATTCTCAAACACATTTTATGTTGATAGAAAACTACTAGATGAACAAAATGGAGATGCATGAAAGAGGTCTCCATCAAAGATTTATACAACACAATAATCTGAATAATAACATAATGACAATTTTGATTTAAGAGAATCCTAATTAAAAGGGGATATTACCTAGCCTTTAGGGTTCCGATATCGATTGCCATGGCGTTGTCGGTTATCACGTCGCCGGGAAGCGGAACAACACCTTCTAACGGCAAACCGGGTTGCCGGTGGGGGGTAAAAATTGAAAGATGCACCGTTGATTGGGGAAATTTCACAATGATAAAGAACTGTAGAAATAATTGCTTGTTGTTCTTAATCAATCCATAAAAATGGGATCTGTTACCAAATTAAAGTTTATGCAACCGCTCGATTGAATCAATTTTCCGACTTCGATTAAATCAATTTTCCGACTTCGATTAAATCAACTTTCCAATTGAAGCCGACCATGAATTACCTCTCTGACCAACACAACATGTTTTACTTCCGATTCATATTTATATAATTTTTTTTTACTAAATTACAATTTTCATCCTTGCGGTTTGTTAATAACTTTAACTTTGTCCTTGTTTAAAATTTGCAATGAGTTACAAATCATAAAGATGAAAACTATAATTTCTAAATCACAAGGACAGAAATCATAATTTTTAACAAACTACTGGGGCGAAAAATGTAATGTACTCTAATTTTTTTTTTTAATAAATGGGAAATTTCCTTTTAAAATTTAGAGTTAATTACACTTTTGATCCCTATAATTGCCACTCACTATCAATTCTCGACTCTATTTCAAACTAGTTACACTTATGGTCATCGTGATTGCCATTTTGTTACATTTTTAGTCCTTCTACCTAACTCTTGTTAAAAATGACATTAAGTAGGGGGCATTTTGGACTTTTTTTGTTTTCTTTTATTTCAACTAAAAAATAAAATAAACATATTAGAATATTATTATTATTTTATTTTATTCATGGGGTTTTCCATGTCAGAGTCGTAGCCTTCCTCCATAAAATTCTTCCCATTTGGCTTCAGATTCATGCGACTAATGAAGAATCGGTTCTCTATTATCTGATGATAAATATTTGTTGTCGATCGCTCAAGCTTCACATCATCGATCAAATTGATGTTTCATAAACAGGCCACAAATACGACGAAGAAAATCACCTCGACCTAAACCCCAAAAACAGGGCACCAACCACTAGGGGTGTACACGAGTTGGGTAGGGCGGTTTGGGACAGTTTTACAACCCAACCCAATTGTGGTGGTTTGGAAAATTTTCAACCCAACCCAACTCATTCAAAAGTATAACCCAACCCAACCCTTGCGGGTTGTGGCGGGTTAGACGGTTTAGTAGTATACATAAAATTGTAAAATGAAATACGATAAATATTACTAAAGATATACAAACGTTTAGTGAACCAAGAGGTTACTTGGTTAGCACTTAGCAGCGCTAAAGCTGTAAATGAACCAAATGTTTGGCAAACCGTTCGGGGGAAGTTCGTTCATATTCGTTTATTTAATAATTGATGGAACATGAACACATTTTTTTCTTCGTTTAGTTAAATGAACGAACATGACCAATGAGCTAGTTCGTTCATTTATGTTCGTTTATTTATGTTTGTTTATATATATATATATATATATAGGACGGTAATCAAATGAGAACCACAAAAAAGTTGAAAACCGTAAAAACCAATCTAAGCCCTTATTTAGTTTTGATCCAATGGTTTTAATTGAAAGTTATTTCATCACAAGAAAATGGTATAATTGTCATTTTGGTAACAAATATTCACCAAGCTATTTCACCTGATGAAATAAAACACAATTTTTATTTATTTGGTATTTCACCTCATGAAATCCAATACAATTTTCATATATCATCACATGAAATCAAACACACTTTTCATCTATAACCTATTTCACCCCATAAATTTAAACACAATTTCCGTCTACATATTATTTCACCTCATGAAATCAAAACAATTTTCTTCTATATTTAATTTCATTACATGAAATCAAACACAAATTTGAAAACAAAAAAAAACTAAATCTGTTACTTTACCATGGAAATCAAACCATGGATTCATCAAAGCTCTTGGTATTTTCACTTTCAAACATCTTAAAATTAAACGCAACATTGCCCCCACTTTTATCACCACCAGTTTTTGATTTCATCATCTCATCAAGAACCACACCAGAAACTCCTAATTCAGAACCCGAATTCCAGCTCGGGTTATTTCTACTACCTGCTCCAGATGAGAACACCTTCTTCGAAGCATTCCCGGAGCTCGAATTCCCAAAAAACCGATTCAGATTCAATCCGAAATGGGTTAAACCCTAGAGGAGCGCCAACCTCCTCCGCACGGCGGCTGTCGGGGGTAGTAGTAGACCCAAGTTATGAGAAGTTTGCCATCTCATCTTCAAAAGTTGTGGCCGCGAAACATTTGAACCCGAACCAGTGGAACCGGATCCCCCCAGATTCCTAGAAGTCGCCATAGGCGACGGATTAAACCCTAAAATCGTATTTGTTTCGTTCGAACTCTGAAATCCATGGTTCGATATTGATGATGAAGAGTTCATGTCGTTGTGGAAAGAAGAAATCTGGAAGAAGAAATCTGGAAGATAATTTGAAAGAAAAAGACTGACCGGCCGACGGTGAAATCTAGAAAGTCGCTGGCGGTGAACTCTCTGGGGGAATGAAGACATTAAAGAAGAATTAATCAGATATGAAATGGATTTGTAATCTAGTTTTAAATTGAGTTTAATTAAATAATACCCAAACTACCCTTTCAATGTCCTTACAAATTGTCAAAATTAACCTTACTTTTTGCTTTTATTACAAATAGCCTTTTTATTTAATGACCCTTGATTTATTCTAATCAATGGATTAGATTAGTCCTCAAGTCCTTAACCTTTTTTTGGTCTTCACTAGATTTAACTCCTATATATATATTATGATATTAATATGTAAAACCATTAATTTAATTAAATTTTTAGAATTCTTTTTTTATCATTCCTAAATTTACCCGATTTTTCATTTTGTTATGTTATTTATGAACGGGATGATGATTAATGGTGGTTGTTTTTTGTTTATTTGTGTTTGTTTGTTTACGTTCATTTTAGCATATTAACAAACAAACATAAACGAACACGAACAAACACATGTTCTTGACGAACGAACATGAACACAAAAAAATCTGTTATTTTACCATTCTTGTTCATTCATTTGTTTGGTTAAGTTTAACGAACGGACACGAACAAGTCTTCGTTCGTTTGTTCGGTTAAGTAAAATGTATTATACATATTGTAACATCCAGATTTTTGTCCCAATTGAAGAATAAAAAAAATGTTGAACTGGCTGAATCGGTAAAGGAAGAACCACATATGGAGTATGGCTATAGTGCCATGTGGTTGTGACACTTATCACAATAGCACCAATGGTACTGAGACTTTGGTCGTCTAGGCTATAGTGACATGTGGTTGTGACATATGTCACAATAGCACCAATTGTACTGAAAGTGTGATCGTCTCGGTATAGTGCCATGCAGTTGTGACATATGTCACAAGAGCACTGGCGTCACCGGGTGTCCGGTCGTCCCAACGAATGTGCCATGAATTATAGCAATGGCACTATAACAGGCATAATAGCATCAAATGTTCCGAGAGAACGGTCAAGGAATGGTCGGGATAATGGTCGAGGAACGGCCAGGAAAATGACCGAGAAAACAGTCGAAGAACTCTCGTTACGAGTCTGGCTACAGTGCCCAACGATAGTGCCATAGGGCACTGTAGCATGGCAGGGTCGCAAGAGGAAATGGCACCTCGGTACATCCTGGGAGACAATGCCCCCGACAATGATAGAGGGCACTGTCGCATGTCAGGGTCGCGCCAGACGTGCAGTGCATAAAATCGGGATTTTCTTCATTTGGTCATATCTTGCTCATTTCTACTCCGTTTTAGGCGATTCAAAACGCTATGGTTTCATTTTTGAGATATTTTCAAGGATATATTGTTAGTTTTGGGAATATTTAAGAGTACTTGGTGGTGGAGTGGAAGCAAAGCTCAAGAGCTCTTCATCATCACCTCCATCTTCAAGAAGTTTTGGGTTTTCTAGGTTTTCACCAAAACCTAAATGGTGAGTTCATCCTACTAGCTTGAAATATTTATTGTTATTTATAAATTCTCCATTGATGCTTTCCTAGTAGTTATGTTTCTCAAATTTCGGTTTTGGTGATTTTGGATAAATTAGGTCAAAATTGGGGTTTTGGCCAAATTGGGGATTTTGATGTAAAAGGTTTGGGGATCGATTTTAAGTGATTGGATATGTATATTTATGTTTGGAAAACTTGTGAATCTAGGGTTTGGAGGAATTGCTTGTGGATTCGAGTTTCTTCAAAGGAGCTCAAATTGGGGGAAATCTAGATTTAACCTAAATCTAGTAAGGTGAGTTTAAGTTGCTTTGTGAAAACTATGTACATGCCAAAATGTGTGTTTTGAAGTAATAATGTTCTTTCTTGGTATTTATTAATGTGTTGAGTATTTGACAAAGTTTTCATATTCGGTAAATTTGGGTTGGTAAATCTTGTAAATGCCTATCTTTGGGTTTTTGAATGTTTTGATAAGTAAACCTCAAGAATGTGTTATTTTGGTGATTTTTATTGTACAAATGGAGTCTATTTGATGGTTTATATATTTGTGGTGTATTTGATTTTATAAACTATTTGGAAAACGCACGTTATCGTGTTATGAGACATTTTGTAAACATAAGGGTATGGGTTCATTTGGAAAATGGTTTTGTCTCAACCAATGCTAAATTTTAGGTTAATCATATCTTGAGATATGTGCCTACATAAACGTCGATTAAATATGTTTTATTATTTGAGGACCATTATTTGATGGTTAATTGAGTTTTGAGCATTTTGCTCGATTTTGACTTAAAAGAGTCTTGAAGACATTTATTCGGTCTTAATTGCTCAATGTAGAGATTTTTGGTTATGATATGCATATATTGCATCTTATTTGAGAATTATATGTTTTCAGTGCGTTAGTCATTCATTTGGAGTCATGTAATGTTTTAGACTGTAATGCAATGGATCCATAGGCATAAGAGTCGGTTTGAGTGGGATGAACATCCTCGTTTGAAACGTGGAATAGGCATGGGGTCTTAATAGGTAATAGTTGTGGACTTTAAAGTCGGACAACGACCAATGATCAATAATTGTAATTCCCGTAATGTAACACCGCAATTTCAAATAAACACTTAGGCATCCCTCATCTTAAAGCATCGCTCACGCTTGAAAAAAAAACGAGATTTTGGACTTCGGCAGGGGTGGTGCGACTATGCCCGGCGACTGTGACAGTGTCACTGTCGCCAAGGGCAATGTCGCGGGGGCCAAGAGGACCTTTGGTACGCTCAGGGCGAGAGTGCCCCGCGATTGTGACATTGTCACTCTCGCCATGGCACAATCGCGGAAGGGGTTGAGGCCGCGGTATAGGTGCCGCGATAGTGACCAGCGACAGTGCCATGGTCACTATCGCATGGCACAATCGCCGGCGGGGTGCAGACTCCCTTAAATCCGATTTTCTTGGGAAATCTTCTCATTTCTCTTCCAACCATTTCCTCCTAAAACTCTCTCAACCTAAACCTTCTTCTAAATCGGTCCAGAGAATACCCAATCCATTCTTCCCCTATTTATTCCAAGATTTGGGCTTTATCTTCTAGATTTGGAAGCTTGGAGCTAAATGATATTCACCCCCACCTTCATATCCTTCAAAGGAATTTCAAGGGTTTTGTGGGTGTCAAAACCTACTATTGTAAGTTTATCCTTCCTCTCCTTTCAACACCTTATTTGAGTTGTAAACCTTTATTTGTGATCAATTCTGGGTTGGATGATTTTGGTTATTGAAGGTCAAAAATAGGGTTTTGCCCAAATTTAGAGATTTTGATATAAATGACTTGGGGAAAGATTCTAGATGGTTGAATATGGTTATTTACGGTTGAAAATGTTTGGATCTAGGTTTTGGAGGTTTTTGCTTGGAGGATTCAAGTTTCGTCATGGAAGCTCAAATGGGGTAAAATCTAGATTTAGCCTAAATCTAGCAAGGTGAGTTCAAGTTGATTTGTGAAAACGGTGTACATGTCAAAATGTTTATTTTAAAGTGTTTTGCGTCTTACATGAAAATTGTTAACTGCTGATAAGTTTGATTATTTGAAAGTGTTTAACTTCATAAACTTATATAGCACACATCTATGGGATTTTGGATACTATGATAAATAAATCATATATTTTGTTATCTTAAGGTTTTATTTTATGGAAATAGATTTTGAGAATAAATGTATTTCATTTTGTGTTTTGGATAAATGCATGGTTTTGTGTTATAGGACGTTTTGAGAGGTAAATGTTATAAACTCACTTGGAAAATGATTTGTCCCAATCTAAACTACGTTGGAATTAATTATATGTTTTGGAGTATGGGTTTACATAAGTATGGGTTGTTTATGTTTGATTCCAATTTATGATTTTCAACGTTGAGTCTTTGGATTTGTTTGAGCTTATGGCTCGACTTGGATTTTGTTGGGTTTCGAGGACACTTGTCCGCTTTTAATAGTTCAATGTTGAGCGTTTGGTTATGATTTGCATTTACTGCATCTTAGTTGATAATTACATGTTTTGGATGCATTAGTTCATTCACTTTGAGTCATGTAATGGTTTAGTTAGTACAATGGATCCATAGGCACGGTGTTCCTATGTCCCCGCTTTGGGCATTGGTTCATCATTTAGCACGGAATAGGCATCGGGTCACCATGGTAAGTAAGGTGTGGACCTATACGGTCGGGCAGCGTCCCATGGGTAGCAAGGTGTAATTCCCTTGTGCTAGAGTTCCCCGTTTTGGAACTCTCAAGAATAGACCTAGAGGGGTTGACTTGATGTTTTCGAGTGATAGACTCAGAAGAGTTGAGCTCGGTGGGTTTTTATTTGTGTAACCCACATGTTTTGATTTCTTACATGATTATGTGGCCTGCTTTTGTGTTTCGTCACGTACAATGTAATCGGGTATTTCCCGTCACCAGTAGGTGAGGTTTTGGTTATGGAGTTTTATAATCCATGTTTTCGGAGACGTTTGAATGTGGGTATTTATCTACGTTTTAAGGTTTTGGTTTTTGAAACTCATTCGAGTTATTGGGATGTTTTGGAAGTTGGGGTTCGTTTTCCGTGTTTGATCATGTAACACCCCAATTTTCGAAGGGTATCATTTCAAGTTAATACCGAAAGCGATATATTAAGGAAAAATAAGATATTTTATTTTGGGTTTGAATCCTTGATTTTATAGTTTAGATGGATGAAGGATTCAATTACGAGTCCAACGGTTCTTTCCAGAGCGAAAATGGAGCTATAACGAAGAAGTTACGGTCGAATCAGTGTTTAGGACTTTCGGTACATTTCGCACGACCCTGCCTCGCGATTGTGACAGGGCACTGTCGCGAGTCACTATCGCGACGGACCTGAAGTGCATAAATCGGGTTTTTCTTCATTTGGTCATAACTTTCTCATCGTAGCTCCGATTTGGGCGATTCAAGTTGCTACGGTTTCGTTTTTGAGAGCTTTTCAGGGTTATGGAAAGAGATTGGAAGTCTATTAAAGTATACTAGAGTATTTGGTGGTGGTAAGCTTCTCATCTCTCCCTATTCATCTTCTTCCCCAAAGTTTTCTAGGGTTTCATCCACCCTTTATTCTCCCTTTCATAGATCGAAGGTTTGTAACCATTTTGGTGAACTAGAAGTGTTTTGGTTGGTGAATTCAAGCTTGGGTTAAGGTAATCTTCTATCCCCTTCGGTTTTGGAAGTTAGGGTTTCGGTATTAGTTGAGGTATCCATGTATATGGTTTGGGAAATGATTCTTTGTGGTTGATTATGTTTAATTGTGGTTGAATATGTATGGATTTAGGTTTTGGAAGTTTTGTCTTGAGAATCCAAGTGTTCTTCAAGGAAAGTTCTAAGTGGGTAAAATCTAGATTTAGTCTAAATCTAGCAAGGTGAGTTTACTAAACTTTTGTTAAAACTGGATACACATCATATTTGCTTATTTGTTGTTATTATCACATAATTGCTCAAAATGTTCATCCTTACGGGTTCAAGTATTTGATGGTATTTTCATGAGATTATGTGAGAAATATGTTTTATAAGTATCATCCCATGAATTATTCTATTTTGTGTAATTATTTGGGATTTCTTTATGAAAATAGTTGGAAGATGTATATATATGGGTGATTTGCCATGATTATTGTTATATGTATCATTATTTGGGATTTGTCTCATAGATACAAAATGTGGGTACCTTGATAGGTTAAATGTATACATATATGGGCATTATGATGATTCTAGTTGGGACACCTTTTTGGTGATATGTTTATATGCATTATGAGCATGATTTATATTGGGTCTTTTGTTAGACATCACAAAGATAATGTGGTAATATTATACCTATAGTTGGTATTGAATTATGTGGATTGAAATATATCTAAAGGACCCCTTATAAAAGTTATGTGGACGAACCAAGTCAGTACACTAGGAGGATATAGTCTTGGGCGCCACTGTGATGGTATGTGCCTAGACCTCCGCCACTCGGGGAATTTTCTGAGCGATAGTCTTCGGGTGGACCGGGCCTTTGGGGTGTTCCTTGTTAAGGGCATCAAGGTATATCGACTCTTGGGTGGGACTTAATTGGTGCTATGGGTCTCCCCTATTGACTCCACATTGTTGAACTCTGGTTAACTGCTGATAAGAATTGTAACTGTTCATGCATGCTTATTATTGTTCAACTCACTAGGCTTTTTGTCCTAACACTTGCTTGGTGTCGATGTGTATCTCAGGTTTTAGCGGCATCGGTTCTAAGCTGGCGTAGTGCTTGGGTGAGAGATTTGGGAATATCGCTTTTGGACTTACTATTGGTAGAGAATCCTTTGGGTCTATAAATGACACCCTTGATTGTAATCTCTTTTCTGGTTATAGAAATTAGATTAGTTGGTTGTTATTTATTATCCGTTTAATTACGATTGTATTTAAACAGGTTTGTGTATTTTCCCCATTTTTGGGAGGCTCTTGCTTTGGCAATTTTAAATACCGTATGTCCGTTTTTCGGATTTTTGTTATCCCTATTTTTAGGGTGTTACAAATCATTATAATGTCAATTATGTTTTACGTGCGCTTTGGGTTTTGGCTTTATTTCAGGAGGCGTTTGTTTTATGATTTTTAATCACGAAAAGGGTGAATGATGGAAAGGATATTGTTTTTAAGATTTAATGCATTTCATTTTGGTTGCTTTCAAATCAAATGTATTGCATTTTGGAAATCATGATTTTAAATAATGATCTTAAAGTCTTTGCTTTATATATCTCTAAGGAAACTCTTGAGCTCACTAGGCGTTAAGCCTAACCTTTTATTTGTCGGCATGTGCATCAGGTTTCAAGGTTGGGAGTTGGTTCTAGCAACCATATGAAGAGTAGAGCCTTAGCTAGATCCGAAAGTAAGTATTCGGTGAAGTCTTCCGCATTATGGAGATAGTGACTATGCATGGGCATGAGTAGCACCCGTCATTTATAGTCCGTATGTATAAGATGGTATATGTGTATTGTAGTTGAATCCAAATTCGTGGTTGTAGATGATTCGATTATTGACGTGTTTAGAAATTTTAAATAAGTTGCTCTTTCCAGAATTCAGGGTGTTACAAGTTGGTATCAGAGCTTAAGTTTGAGAAAATTAGGTATTGATTTTTGATGCCTAGACTCAAACTAGAGTTCTTATAAGTGATTATAAGTGAAATTGCGCACTAGGTACCTTAAGATAAGACATTTTGAGGATTTATCGAGTCGCTAGAAACGGGAAACTTGTCGAGGGTCGCAAGGATGATCGTGTACGGTACGTTCATAATGGCACCTGGCCAGTGTAGTGGTGAATCTACATGTTACATGTGTATACTTGAACTACCTTGGGGGAATGACCGTTGGGGTCGTGAGAAAGTTTCTAAGCGAGTGATCTAAGGAAAGGTTGATGTTTACAGCAATGTCACTTGGAAGTGATAGGTAAGTGTGATGAACGCATTAAGTTGACCATCTTGGGTCAGAGTTATTGGTCGGAGTGGAACTATCGGGGCGATAGATCGATCATGTTGCGAGGAGGATTGTAAGTTAACCAATTAGTGGGAGGGTTGCTCTATGATGTTGGGTACATCCGAATGACAATTGCATGTCGGGAAATGGAGGAGTGGAGTCCTAAGATGTGAGTGTCGACCGAAAATTCATGCACAAAATTTATTTCTAAAATAAGTTTGCATCAATTGTTTCCCATGTTTTCGAAGCGTAAAGTGAGTTGTACTATGAAGCCTTGGTAAAGCCTTTAACACTCATCAGATTTTAAACCGTGAGCTTAAGCATGCATAAAATTGTTTTGTTGCACGTGGTTGCAGTTTTTATTGAAAATCTCCTTATCCTTGTTCCGGATCTGACACTATTTTCCCGGATATTGTAATATTCGTGTTTTAATGTTAATTGAGTTGTTAGGGAAATAAATATGGAATTTTAGACTCTGACATTGGATCTCCTCCACGTATGTTAAAGTTTTAAAGGACGAGTTGTCCCTATGTTCTTGAGTCGAAATGTTATTTGGAATTTTATTCGGCACGAGTCATGTTGAATTCATGAAACGTTATTTTATGACGCTTTGTTACTCGCGAGTGTATTTCAAATTGCGTGAGTTTTAATTTTATTTGCGTGTAAGTTTATGAGTTTTATTGAAGCGTTGAGTCTCATGCGGGTTTTGGTGAAAGTGCCGTTTATATTTATCAGGTGCGATAAAAGATAAAATTTTGGAATTTTGACATTTTAGTCATGACTTTGTTTCATGCTATTTGATTTTAGGAATGACGGTTTTGGCACCATATGATGTTGAGCATCGTTGTGTTTCATTGGGTTTATGGAAGGTTTTATTGGGTCTTACGGAATTCTATTTTACGACATTTTGCGTCATGCTCTTGAATTTGAGAGGTGTATATTTGCATTATTGTGTGCGTTAACTTATAAATTTTCGTTTAATATTTTGTCTCGTTCGAGTTTTGCATCGGTATTTTCGCAACCGTAAGAGACGTTTTGAGAGTTTTGTTAATAGATGTTATCCCATATGTTATTTTGGGAAGTTTCAATATTATGTGATTTCTCTTTTGGGTTTTATACAAGTGTTATTCGTTGTATGCTGCATAGTATTCGAGTTGTTTTAAATTGTTGGTGTGAGTAAAGCATATGAAAGATTTATGTCGTTTTGTTTTGAACTTTCACTTTGAACGTGTTTCAGTTGTTGATTCTGCGGTTATAAATTTTCTGCAATGCACTAAATGAGTTATCGGTATATATATATATATATATATATATATATATATGCCATTGTGGTTACTAATTTTATTTGGACATGTGCATTTTAATTGTGCGGTCCAAGGTTTGAACTCGATTTAAAATTTTGTTTACATGTGACCGAATCACACACCTAACGTTTTACTGTGTTTGGGAAATAAACCGTTGTATGTAAACCTTATTGAAAATTTTACTTCATGACATTGTGGGTTAAAGAAAGGAAATTTGGAGTTTGTACAAACCTTTGTTGCACATGTTTTAGTGCAGAAAATTATTTTCATCTACAAGGCACAAATTGACGCGGGCGAAGATCGTAAAGGTCCATTCGAAAATTTTGTTGCACATCTTTATTATTGTCATTATTACGCGAGTATTGATCAAACGAATTTTGAAATGATTTTTTTTATGTGCGTGGCATGGATGATTGTTTTGCACACCTATCGAGAGATCGGTAGTAGATTCCACTCATACGATTAATTGTTACAAAGCTTGGGTATTTGAGAATTTTATAAAATTTCAATTGACTTATTAGTTGAAAAACCTTGAACTCATTAGGGCTATTGATTTAAAAACCTTATCGTGGGAAGAGTTGTAACTAGGGACTAAAGGAGTCCTCGTGAATTGAAACATCAGATGATCCGACTTATGGACAATCTTGAATTTTGGGATTTCAGTTCTTAAATCTGTGCACGCATGAATAATCGAGGTAATAGGTCCATGTATTTCCAGTTAACTAAGGGGTGATCTTTATGTTTCGGAAACTGGCGGGGCAGGACCTTGTGTGAGTATTTGCGACTGGTTGCCCGGTTGTGTTCGACTTGCTGAGTTACTTGTTCGTTTGACGTCATGCTACATTTACGGTGTGCCATCTTTATGGGTTTCCAGGAACAAATGAACTTTGTGTGGTCCGTTTGTTAAGGATGTAAGATTGGTAATATTAGTCCTCTGTTAGGTGTCAACCTTAATACGACAATACTTTTAGGATGAAGTATTGGGCGGGATGTCCATGTTTTCGATATCGCCATCTTGGTTTTAGGCGCCAACTTGTTCTTTTGAAGTCAATGACTCTTTGGGACGTTTGGAGGCATCCTTGTTGAGTCATGAGGAGTGTTAGTCTTGCAGTGGTGGAGCTTAAAAAGGGGTTTGGATGTGAATACTTAACTATGGTTATGTTCGATTGTCGGAATAAAGTAAGGATCTCATTGACGGAATGTTCGAGGTTTGGGAATAGTTTGGAATTGAGTGGTAACCGGAGCTGCATTAACTAACTACCCGGAGAGCGTGTTGGTACGCCATTGGAAGGACGACCTCCTCAATATCAAGGACGGATCATTAAGAATTTTGGGATTCTTTGGGTTTTGATGTCGATAATTGGTTTTGAGTTCAGAAACATGGGGATCTGAGGTGAATTGGCCGGTGAAAAGTTGAGATCACAAGCTACCCTTGAGGTAGTACGTGTCACCCAAGGTTGGGAGACAACCGCAAACTCATGTTTAAAGGACACAGTAGTAAATAATGGTTCATTCGGATATAAGTGTGATGTGCCCAAGTAGGGGCATTTATCGTGAGGACCAGCATGAGGGTATGGTGGTAGTTATGGCAAACGGAGTAGAGGCAATCTATCATGTGGGCAATGTTTTATGAAAATCTAGATTTCGAGGACGAAATCATCCTAAGGTTGGGAGGATTGTAACACCCGCAATTTCAAATAAACACTTAGGCATCCCTCATCTTAAAGCATCGCTCGCGCTTGAAAAAAAACGAGATTTTGGACTTCGGCAGGGGTGGTGCGACTATGCCCAGCGACTGTGACAGTGTCACTGTCGCCAAAGGAAATGTCGCGGGGACCAAGAGGACCTTCGGTACGCTCAGGGCGAGAGTGCCCCGCGATTGTGACATTGTCACCCTCGCCATGGCACAATCGCGGAAGGGGTTGGGGCCGCGGTACAGGTGTCGCGATAGCGACCAGCGACAGTGCCATGGTCACTATCGCATGGCACAATCGCCGGCGGGGTGCAGACTCCCTTAAATCCGATTTTCTTGGGAAATCTTCTCATTTCTCTTCCAACCATTTCCTCCTAAAACTCTCTCAACCTAAACCCTCTTCTAAATCGGTCCAGAGAATACCCAATGCATTCTTCCCCTATTTATTCCAAGATTTGGGCTTTATCTTCTAGATTTGGAAGCTTGGAGCTAAATGATCTTTACCCCCACCTTCATATCCTTCAAAGGAATTTCAAGGGTTTTGTGGGTGTCAAAACCTAATATTGTAAGTTTATCCTTCCTCTCCTTTCAACACCTTTTTTGAGTTGTAAACCTTTATTTGTGATCGATTTTGGGTTGGATGATTTTGGTTATTGAAGGTCAAAAATAGGGTTTTGCCCAAATTTAGAGATTTTGATATAAATGACTTGGGGAAAGATTCTAGATGGTTGAATATGGTTATTTACGGTTGAAAATGTTTGGATCTAGGTTTTGGAGGTTTTTGCTTGGAGGATTCAAGTTTCGTCATGGAAGCTCAAATGGGGTAAAATCTAGATTTAGCCTAAATCTAGCAAGGTGAGTTCAAGTTGATTTGTGAAAACGGTGTACATGTCAAAATGTTTATTTTAAAGTGTTTTGCGTCTTACATGAAAATTGTTAACTGCTGATAAGTTTGATTATTTGAAAGTGTTTTAACTTCATAAACTTATATAGCACACATCTATGGGATTTTGGATACTATGATAAATAAATCATATATTTTGGTATCTTAAGGTTTTATTTTATGGAAATAGATTTTGAGAATAAATGTATTTCATTTTGTGTTTTGGATAAATGCATGGTTTTGTGTTATAGGACGTTTTGAGAGGTAAATGTTATAAACTCACTTGGAAAATGATTTGTCCCAATCTAAACTACGTTGGAATTAATTATATGTTTTGGAGTATGGGTTTACATAAGTATGGGTTGTTTATGTTTGATTCCAATTTATGATTTTCAACGTTGAGTCTTTGGATTTGTTTGAGCTTATGGCTCGGCTTGGATTTTGTTGGGTTTCGAGGACACTTGTCCGCTTTTAATAGTTCAATGTTGAGCGTTTGGTTATGATTTGCATTTACTGCATCTTAGTTGATAATTACATGTTTTGGATGCATTAGTTCATTCACTTTGAGTCATGTAATGGCTTTGTTAGTACAATGGATCCATAGGCACGGTGTTCCTATGTCCCCGCTTTGGGCATTGGTTCATCATTTGGCACGGAATAGGCATCGGGTCACCATGGTAAGTAAGGTGTGGACCTATACGGTCGGGCAGCGTCCCATGGGCAGCAAGGTGTAATTCCCTTGTGCTAGAGTTCCCCGTTTTGAAACTCTCAAGAATAGACCTAGAGGGGTTGACTTGATGTTTTCGAGTGATAGACTCAGAAGAATTGAGCTCGGTGGGTTTTTATTTGTGTAACCCACATGTTTTGATTTCTTACATGATTATGTGACCTGCTTTTGTGTTTCGTCACGTACAATGTAATCGGGTATTTCCCGTCACCAGTAGGTGAGGTTTTGGTTATGGAGTTTTATAATCCATGTTTTTGGAGACGTTTGAATGTGGGTATTTATCTACGTTTTAAGGTTTTGGTTTTTGAAACTCATTCGAGTTATTGGGATGTTTTGGAAGTTGGGGTTATCTACGTTTTCTGTGTTTGATCATTATAATGTCAATTATGTTTTACGTGCGCTTTGGGCTTTGGCTTTATTTCAGGAGGCGTTTGTTTTATGATTTTTAATCACGAAAAGGGTGAATGATGGAAAGGAGATTGTTTTTAAGATTTAATGCATTTCATTTTGGTTGCTTTCAAATCAAATGTATTGCATTTTGGAAATCATGATTTTAAATAATGATCTTAAAGTCTTTGCTTTATATATCTCTAAGGAAACTCTTGAGCTCACTAGGCGTTAAGCCTAACCTTTTATTTGTCGGCATGTGCATCAGGTTTCAAGGTTGGGAGTTGGTTCTAGCAACCCTATGAAGAGTAGAGTCTTAGCTAGATCCGAAAGTAAGTATTCGGTGAAGTCTTCCGCATTATGGAGATAGTGACTATGCATGGGCATGAGTAGCACCCGTCATTTATAGTCCGTATGTATAAGATGGTATATGTGTATTGTAGTTGAATCCAAATTCGTGGTTGTAGATGATTCAATTATTGACGTGTTTAGAAATTTTAAATAAGTTGCAATTTCCAGAATTCAGGGTGTTACACGTAATGTACCAAGAAATAGGCATGGGGTCAAGATGGGTAATCGTTGTAGACTTAAACGTCGGGCAACGGCCAATGACCAATAATTGTAATTGTAATTTCTTGTGAATGAGAGAAATCTAGAATTAATAGAATGACTATTGATTCGTAGTGGGGCTCTTGAACATGTTTATGTGACCTACTTTTGTGTTCCGTCACATTCAATGGAATCGGGTCTCCCCCATCACCGAAAGATGTTGTTTTGGGTTTTGAGTATTACCCATATTTTCGGTGACGTTTTGTATATGGATACCTATCCATGATTTTGGGTTTTAAAGTATTGAACCTTATCTATATTTTGGATGTTTTGGATGATAGAAATCATCCACGTTCTCAATATTTAAATGTTAATCTTTATTCACGTTGAGTGCGTATTGGGTTTGAATGCGTTTTTGAAAGAACGTTTTGTATCGGGATTTCATCACGAAAACGGTGGGTTTTGGGGAATGGGATTGCTTTCATATTTAATACATTTTATCTTAAAAATTGCGATTTAAATAGCATTCCTTCGGTTACCGTTTTGTTAAAATAATGAAAACTCTTGAACTCACTAGGCGTTAGCCTAACCTTTTTATTTGTCGGCATGTGCATCAGGTTCCGGTTGGAGATTAGTACTAGTGACACTGTGAAGAGACGAGTGCTAGTTGTATGTACAAGAGAGAGTTGCTTGGGTGAAGCCTTCTGCATTTTGGAGGTAGCGACTGTCATTGGGTTTTTTAGTAACACCCGACCTTTAATTAGTCTTAGTGTAAGTCTTTATTATTTTGTTGATGGTTAAACCTAGAATTATATTTCTAGTTTGGACTTGTCGTAAGAGATCTTATTCTACTTTGAGGTATTGTTGAAAATTTTAATTTAGTCGCTCTTTCCAAATTTGAGAGTGTTACACACACACACATATATATATACATACATACTTTGGGCTATAAATTTATCTAAATATACTTGTTTTTATTCATATTATATATATATATATATGTATGTATCAAATTTTATAAAAATTATATATTAGTGGCGGGTTGGGCGGGTTGAACTAGGCGTAACCCAATTTCAACCCTCTTAATTTGTGGGATGGCGGTTTGACGGGTTGGGTTTAATTGGGTTGTTAGCGGTTTGGGTTGGACGGGTTTCACGGGTTGAAGATTTTTTGTACACCCCTACCAACCACCACTCTCCTCCCCCTGAACACAACGAAAGCAGGCGAGTAACCACCACTCTCCTCCATCTCCTTCATTTTCGTCGATCTTTTAGTGGTTTGACCGTTTGATTCTCCATGACAGTCCGACTGTCCGAGATGTTGGGTTCACTTACGGGCGGGTTTTCCTACCACTATTCATCTTCTTCCTTGGAGTCTCTTAGGGGAGGTTTCCTCTATTGTTTATCTTCTTTTTTCCTTGGAGAACCATAACAAAACCCAATAACTCACATCACACTACAAAAATTCTTTGGATTTGGTTTTGTATTGTTTTGTTCTTAATGTTCATAAAATCACTTTTGTTTTGGTATGCATGTGATTTGGTTCGAATAAACCCTTTCCTCACACTACAAAACCAACAGCGATGTGGATTTTTTTTCTTTTTGTGATTTGGTTTGCATTGTTTTTGTGGGATTTGCTTAATTATGCTTCTAATTTGGCATCCATATTTGGATTTTTTTGGTTTGTTTTTTGTTGTGGATCGGAGAAGATGATCGAAGAGGGAGTGTGTCAATCTGTGTTTCAAGGCGGTGTAAAAACGAACAGAGCTGTAAACCTAGATCTGTTTATGTATATGTATATTTAATACTATATATGTATGAGATAATTAATATAATATATGATATATTCTTTATTTAATTTAAAGGAAAATGAAATAAAACTAGAAACGACCAAAAGGCACCTGAGTTGATGAATTTTTTTTAACAGCAGTTAGTCACAATAATCAAAATGTAACAAAATGAAAAACATACCTACAAAAAATGTATGTAGTTTAATATAGGGACGAGAGTTGACAGAATATTCATTCATATTAACATTATCAAAATATTGGATTTAGATGACGACTTTTAAAACAATAGTTCCTTCAAAATGAAGAAAAAATATCAAAATCTCAACAACAAAAATTATATCCAATTCAACATTCTTTTAGAGATTCTAACATTAATTATAGAATGAATTATGGATTTGGCCTATGTATTTTAATTTTTTTACTAGGGTCTCCATGGTATGTTTATTATGGTTTTGGTCCTTATGGTATTCAATTTGTCTTGGTCATGGTTCTTCTAACAAACATCGTTAAAATAAATTTGTTAACTCAATTATTAAGAGCCAATTTAGTCTTTTGCCTTTTTTTTTGTCTTTTTCTTATTAAAAAAGTAAAAACAAAACTTTTACACACACAGATATATATATATATATATAAGGTGCATTTCTTTTGCAACCCAAGCAATTTGTACAAACTATGCAAATCAATCTTAATCGTTCATCAAGTCTAATGAATATATGATTTTATTATGTTTCCTAATTTAAAATCATGATTATAATGAATAAAGTTAACATTTTCTAATTTAAAATTATGATTATAATGAATAATGAATCATAATCATTATCCATAAATATATCTATTGTTTCCTAATATAGTGGTTTACATAGTTTGTACAAATTGTTTGAGTTGCAAAAGAAACGCACCCTATATATATATATATATATATATATATATATATATATATATATATATATATATATATATATATATATATATATATATATATATATATATATATATATAAGAGTGGTTTCAATTGGAAACCAAATTTCAACCATTGATCTTTTTAATCAATGGTTAAGATTCATTTGAATTATATATGGTAATAAATTAATTAATTTATTAATAAAAGATAATAATAATATGTCAAAAGGATAAATGTGTCTTTTTCTTTTATGTTTTAAATTTGGCAACAAAGATGAAATATGGTAATAAATTAATTAATTTATTAATAAAAGATAATAATTATATATGGTAATAAATTAATTAATGAGTAAACTCCAATTTTGGTCCTTGACGTTTATTGATTTTTTTGAAAGAGGTCCCTATGGTTTCATAATTCAAGTTTACATCTTCAGGGTATGGATTTTGCTCTAGAAATGGTCCCTGACCCCTAACGACGTCAAAATGGTCCGTTAGTGCCAGGGGTAAAATCGTCCAGCTACATTTTTGTCCCCTTTTTGTAATTTTCTTTTTTTTTTCTTATTTTTGTAAAGCATACCAAACTTTAGGGACCAAATAGTATTAGCTCTAATATTATATATATATATATATATATATATATATATATATATATATATATATCTGTGTGTTTGTGTAATACAGGGACCAAATCACCAGTTCACAAGGACAATCGTCACCTCCGGCGATGACCTCCGGCGATGACTACCGGACATCTCATCGGCGTTTTTTTGGATTTCTTTGAGAAAGAACATATACGACGTTTGTGGATCTCTTTGAGAAATAAGGAAGGTGAGTTTTAAACACAGGGTCACAGGAACCATCGTTTGCTTCATCGATCGTTACCATCGCTAACAGCCCAACACCACCGCCATCTATACAGGACTACCCCGGCGAAAACCACCACCAGAATAGGGCTACCAAACTCAGGCCAAACTCCGGCAACTCCTTTAGAACTCCATCCAAACTCCAGCACCGACCACATATCTCGAACGTCCACCCTCTCCCCCCTTCCCCCATCTCTGATAAACCCCATGGCACCGACGTTTTTTCTCGAACTCCACCATGGTTATTTTGTGTGATTGATTTCTCGTATGTTTGGTCGATATCTTCGATTTCTCCGGTTTATCTTATGGACTTCGATTTATGGACTTTGTTTATGTTGATTTCTCAAGTGGCTCGATTTTTGGACTTTGATTTCTGGTCGATTTTTGGACTTTGATTTCTGGTCGATTTCTCAAATGGCTCGATTTCTGAACTTCGATTGGACTCTGTTTATGGTGGTTATCTTGTAGATATCTGGACTTTGATTTCTCTATGGTCGATTTGGTTATCTTGATTTCTGGACTCTGTTTATGTTGCACAACTTGGTTGCCCGTCGGTTAGAGTACTCCATCGCTCTCAGCTACAAGGTTCCTCCTTATCTCTACCTTACTTTATCTCTGATTTAGATCCTTAAGCCACCTTTTGCCTAGGTTTTTTTGAAGTTGTTTCAAAGGAAAAACGATTTGCCTTTAATTGCCGAATGACTATTTCTTCCTGGTCATGTTTTAGAACGATTAACTTGGTTTATATACGAATTAAGTTATCCACGAGGTAATCGTGCTAAGGAATGAGTTGATTATTGGATTGAGGTTCCAAGGGTTTACTGTGGTAGCTGAAGTTTTCATCGTGTTGAAGTTTAGTTTGTAATGAGTTTTCTTTCATTTCATGTTTAATTGTGATTAGTTTCGAAACCATGAGTTTCAACATGATGTGGGGCTTGTTGCTAAATGAATGAGAAATTGGGGTTCTAAGGGTTTACTTGGTAACCAATCAAAGCTATTTATGCGAGAAATTGCGCTTCTAGGGAAATGCTTGAGCTAATTGAGCGTGCATTTTATTTATAGAACACTGCATTATGACATCACATACACCCTAATGATTATCATGCTAGCAGAAGATTTCGTTTGTAGCTTGTCTGTAATTTGATTTTTTTACGAGTTTTCTCTAAAAAGGGAAGGAAAAATAGAAAGCCTTTGAATGATATTAAGCAAAATTGTTCTTGTGCTATTAATGCTAATTGATGTGCCGAAAAAATGTTGTCGGAGAAGAGGAACTCGTCGGAGAAGACGAAGTCGTCGGCCATCCCTGTTGTGTGGTATGTTCTGTGTGTATATATATAGTTATATAATTATACATATAGTTAATTACAAGTTGGTCCCTCTTAGTTGATGCATTTTTACAAAAAAAACAAGAGAAACAAAAAAGATTGCAAAAAGGGGACAAAAACATGGTTGGACGAAAATGCCCCTGACCCTAACGGAGCTTTTTAACGGAGTTAGTGACCAGGGACCTCTTTCAAAGCAAAATTCATACCCTGGGGACGTAAACTTGAATTATGAAACCATAGGGACCTCTTTCAAATAAATCATTAAACGTCAGGGACCAAAATTGGAGTTTACTCTTAATTAATTTATTAATAAAAGATAATAACAATATATCAAGACTACATTTTTATTACATGTTCATCAATATGCAATATGTAAAAACTCAATTAAGTTTCATTACCATTATTATTTCATTACCTTTTCATTATGTTTCAATATATCAAATCTGTTTCATCAGGTTTCACTATATTAATATTTTGTTTCACTATATCGAGTTTCACTATATTAATATTTTGTTTCATTATATTTCCATTATGTTTCACTATATCAAATCTGTTTCATCAGGTTTCACTATATTAACATTTTATGTTTCATCAGGTTTCACTATATTAATATTTTGTTTCATTATATCAAATCCATTATGTTTCACTATATTAATATTTTGTGTCTTGAGGTAATTTCATATGAATACTTGAAAAATTAAATATTTATTTTTTATATTAATATTTTAATCAATCAATGATTCATCAGAATCAAAAATAGAGGATCCGTATGATTAAAATTTGTTTTCCTAAATTAAATATCTCATTTTTACATTAATAAATGACTAACATTACCATATATAAAATAAATTAAAAATAAATAATTATTAATATAAGAATAATAACAATTACCATATATATTATGAAATTATGTAAAAGACTAAAATAACCTTATCAATTAAAAATAAAACTAAAAAAAAAGAAATTCAATGATTGGTTGATTTCGGTTTCCAAAGTTTCCAATGTAATACTGGTTTTCAATTGATCACTCCCCTATATATATATATATATATATATATATATATATATATATATAGGGGAGGGATCAATTGGAAATCAGTATATATATATATATATATATATATATATTAAGGATATAAAAATAAATAAAATAAGATATCAATTTATGATTTAATTTGTTTATATTAAAAAAATTAATTATATTAAATTTTCATACCAATATAAGTAGAGAGACTAAAACAATAAAAAAATAAATCATCTTTAATATAATTAATCTTTTAATTTAAATAAACCAAATCATAAAACAATATCCTAGTTTATTTATTTTGATATCCTTATTGATATATATATATATATATATTATATATATATATATATATAGAGAGAGAGAGAGAGAGAGGAAGGTTCAAATGAGAACGCTAACTATTTAATAAAACAAGTAAGAAACAAATTATGTACAAAGTTGCGTGAATCATATATGATTTTGTACGTGAATCATGTATGATTTTGTACATTAACGATCGTTCTCGTTTGAACTCATATATATATATATATGTGTGTGTGTGTGTGTGTGTATAGGCGGGTACAAATGAAAACCGCTTTTCGGTTGTGAACCAGGGACAAATTGGAAAACGCGCCACGTGTCCACACCTTCACGGGTCATTCATGTATTATTCATGGTGAATAATACAACATTCAAGATGAATAATACACGATTCATGATTAATAATACATAGATCATGAATTCGTGTATTATTATTTTTTATGAATGATGTATTATTCACATTAATAGTGCATGAACGTTCACCTTCATTATTCATACTAAATATGGAGTCCCAGAGAGTCAGAGACACATGTCGCATTCTCCTTTATCACTCAGTTCACAACCGAAATCGGTTTTCAATTGAACTTTTCTTCTCTCTAGATCTCTCTCTCTCTATATATATATATATATATGTGTGTGTGTGTGTGTATAAATATTTTTTTTACTTTTTCTAATAGAAAAAAGACAAAATGAAAGCAAAAAGACTAAAATGTCATCTGATTAACTGAGGTAACAGATTTATTTTAACAGTGTTAGTTAGAGGGACGATGGTCAAGAGAAATTGAATACCATAGAGTCCAAAACTGTAATATACATACCATAGGGACCTTGGTCAGAAAAAAACTTCAAAACACAAGACCAAATCCATAATTCTCTCTTAATTATATTAAGAAACTATCCAATACATTTACTGTCCCAACAAACTTCTAACATTTAATTGGTGAAAATAATAAAATAATATTTCTCTTTCTACCAACATTTAATTTCGTAGATTATCCAAATTTAGAGACTTTTATGCGCTCACTCCTTTTTCCCCCCTTAAAGATGGAGAAGTTTTAGAGATTCGTTGGAGCAAAAGACTAAAACAACTCTGAAGTTCTCTCTGTTTTAAAAAATCCGTTGAAGATGTTTTAACACTATCTGTTGAGATTTAGGGGCCGTTTACAAAACGCTTACCCGGGTAAGCACTTACCAAGTCATATTACCTTATGGATGAAGATGACAATGACCAAGAATATTACCCGATAAGAGCTAAGACAAGAACCAAGAGTCTTACCCTGGTAAGTGATGGCAAAGACTTTTACTGATAAACATAAAATCCCAATCACAACAAGCAATTACTCAAAATATGACAATTAAGATCAAGAACTAGAGAGAGAAAGTAGATCTTGTATTCATATCACATGTCTCTGAATATTCAATACAATGCACTAGACGTTATCACAAGATTACAAAGGACACACTATTTATACTACCTACTAATACAAGACTTAATGACAAAGTAAACTAATAAAGCTTTGACTTTAACAACACAAAGACTATGTTGACTTTTACATCTTTGACTTTCTATATTAAATCTTGGATACAATATTTAGACTTAACAATCTCCCCCTTTGTATTCAAGATTTAATAAAAATTTGATACAGATCTTCAGCTCTTGATTCTCCAGCTTTTATCTCTTTGAAGCTTTCACAAACTTTAATCTTTCAGCTCTTGAAGAAACTTGGAAAGTCTTTTTCTCTTTTAAGCTTTGAAAAATCAACATGTCTTGAACAAACTTGAAAACTTGAAACTTTTGGAAACATCTTAGACAACTTTGAAACAAACTTGTATCTTAATCACTTTAATCTCTGAAGCATCGTTGGAAGAACAAACTTTCACAAACCATCTTGATTAAACTTTGAACTTTCTTCCTTCATCAGAATCTTTTGGCTTTGAATTTCTTTATCAGACATGAACTTTGTAATTCTGTCTTTGAAACAGGCTTTGAATCAGCGGAAGCATTTCTCACTTTTGACATCTCTTCATTGTTTTGAAATTGGCTTTTGTAACATTCTCCCCCTTTTTGATCATCAAAACATCTTCAATTTCAGCACAGTCTCTGATATCCCCTTTGTAATCAAAAAAATCTCCCCTTTTGACAGTTGGCGCGCTTTGATCTGAAGAGCCGAATCATGAACATTATATATCCGAATCTTTTCAAATTCAGACATAATGGACGAGGTAACCCTGATTCAACAAATGAAACAGTTAGGAATGTCTGTCAGTAACATAGAGTCACTGTGTACAACAAATGTACAATATAAGGAGTTGGTTTGATGATGACTCCCCAGGACTTCCATTCAATCATTGAAAAACACAAGGTTTATCTATGAATGTTCTGACAGAAAAACAGATTTTCTGTGTGCTCGTGCTTGTGTTTGAAAGAATTAGCACAATGATTGTGTTTCATAAGGCTCAAAGTATGTAAATCACTGAGACAGCAATGATTGTACATGGACTCAATGTGCATGAGAAAGGGTCGAAGGTGGGGCAACTTTCCTTCTTTTTCAATATCAGTATCTTCCAAAAGAAGATCCGATAGATTATGTGTTGCTTCCCCAAAAAATGTGAAACATTCTCTTTTTAAGAAAAGAATGAGTAGCTAGTGAGGTTGAATGCAAGAGATGGCATGGGCTATTTGCCTATTTCAATGATGGTCACCAAAGAAATGTGAACCAATCAGTAATGTGGCTGCCCGGCTCAGAAAGATGTTTGGTGCAGAGTTCTGATATTCTTTTAACTCTGATCTCACACCCTCTTTCTTTTAAACATATAAGCTCACATCTAACCAAACTCTCATTTTCATTTTACCTCATCTCACTCCCACACTCAATTCTTTTAGACCCCTCTCCCCTCAATCACTCAAAGGATATCTTCTGGGGTAGGAAACACTGGTTATCGTGAATCCAAGGAAGATCTATTAAGCACTTACACTGAATCTCATGTTCCTAAAAGTATATGCTGGTCAATGATTTTCTTGATATGTAAAGCACAAGAAATCATATGTCAGTGTATGTATGCTCATCAAAAATCAGAAATGAAATTTGAGCATTTGAACTTTGAAGATTTCTCAAAAACAAGAATATTGAATGAATGAAATGAAGTCAAGAGAATTGTTTTGAGAATCTGACAATGAATTAAACAGATCAAATCAAATGGTTAGGGTATCAAAGAATTGGATATTTGTTTATATGAACAAATATAAAAAATTTATCAATGAAAGCACAAATATATATAAAAAAATGAATGATGCTCAACAACTTTGAATTTCAAACGGGGGTATTACCATCGAAAAATTGTTTGAATTTGAGACATGGTAATAACAATTTCAAATAAAATATTGAACCGGTGTGTATGAATACTTGACAGTATATGGACAAGATAATACACAAGTATTTGATCTTTGGAAACACACGGTCAGTTAAACAATAAAGCTCAAAAATGAAAAACATTTAAAATCACACTTCTGAATTCATGAAATCTTTTGAGAATAAGAAGTGGTTTGAACATTTAAGAAATTGTTTTTCATGTTCGAAAGTTGTTCTTCTTTCAAACAATCAGAGATCTAGGGTCAGAAGATATTTACCTTTTTAAGCTCCCCCTCAAATCATGATATAAAGATTTTAATCTTTTAAGCTCCCCCTGGATATTATCACAATATCCGTCTTTGATCATTGATGAACGGGTCCTGATCTGTCATGTGATCAGAAGCCACCACCTTTACTCCTTCTGTAAATTAGGCATCTGAAATATATCAGTTATAACAGGATAGAGATCAAACACTCCCTTTTGAATTGTTAGACCATCAATATCAGAAAAATCTAGCAAAGAAAAAGTATAAGATAGAGATCAGATCAATTCTCTTGGGATGAAGACCATCAATATCCATCGGATGCAAAAACACAAGAGTAAGGTCTTTTTATCGCTGAGGTCCGAGTCCTAAACTGTTGTGTTTAGAAATCAAACTCCTTTGAAATACGGGTCCTAAGCTGTCTACTTAGAAGCCATAATCTTTCAACTTTGAAGTCCGGGTCTTGAGCTGATTTACTCAAGAACCATAATCTTTCTTACTCCCCCTTGACGTGTGGTGCCTGCAACACAGAATCAATTTTCTTCTTTGGTACCCACTGGTATTTGGGTCCAAAAATGTTAGTTGCAGTTCGTGTGGGGGAAATGGAGTAAGAACCATACCAGAAATGATCATTTATTTTATGAAAATGATCATGTGTACAACAAATAGAACAATAATATTTCTTACTGTTAGGCGCTTTGTTCTTCTTTGCTTTGTGTACATGTACACATGATTTATTCTCTTTCAGCTCATCAGACTTGTCATCTTTGACTGGTTTCTTTTGCCAAACCAGTTTCTCTTTCTTGACACTTTTTCTCGGATAAGTATCTGAACCATCTAAATATTCATCATAGAAAAGATTAGTGCGACAAATCTGATTAAAGGATTTGACTGACCTTTGTGAAGAAACAAATTTCTGATTTGAACTTTAAACAGACTTTTCAAGCTCTTTGATCTTTGACGCAAAGTTATCTCTTTCTTTCACAAGCTGGTCAATCTTCTTTGAGAATTCAGATTTCGTGCTTTGCTCTTTCAACGCAGCAGCAGACAGTTCAGATAATTTTGATGTCAGCCTTTTAATTTCGGTTTCAAAGATAGATCTTTCTTCTTCAAACCCTTTCTCTGACTAGGGGTGTAAATGAGACGAAACAACTCGCGAGCTACTCGAGATCGACTCGGTCAAAACTCGGTCAACACTCGACTCGAATAGGCTCAACTCGACATACTAACGAGTCGAGTCGAGCGACCTGATACTCGACTCGATAAGCTCGTGAGATACTTGAATATATTATATATATATATATATACGTTTATTAATGTTCGTTTACTTATAATAGTAATCTAAAGAACATATATTCAAAAAATAAACATTCAAATAATAATATAATAATAATAATTATATATATATATATATATATATTTATTATAATTATATAATTATAATTATTATTAAAGAATTACTAACATTTTCTTTAAAAAAAAGTAATAACACCTATATGACTTGTGGGTACCATTATTTAAATAAGGATTGTCCTCCTTTTGCTTAAAAACTCATCCCACATTGGTGGGACAATCCATCCAATGCTTTTGCATTCAACTATAAATAGGACACACCCTCTTCATTTCCCTTGCCATTTCATAGCCTTTGTGGCATAGCCTTTCTATTGTGTCTAGGGGCTTGAGCCCTTTAGCTTGAGCCCTTTGGCTTGAAGTTAGGCAAAAAAAAATTGTTGGTACCTATGGAAGTGGGTGCAACTAGTTTGTTATGTTTGTTTACAATTTTAATCAAACAAACATAAACAAATAAGAACACATTGAATTTTTAAATGATTGAATACGTACACTAGTTCAAGTTTGAGCTTAAAATTAGATTGAGTTTGAGCTTGAAACGAGTTCGAGCTCGAAACGAGTTCGAGCTTGAGTGAGCTTGAAACGAGTTCGAGCTTGAGCGAGCTTGAAACGAGTTCGAGCTTGAGCGAGCTTGAAACGAGTTCGAGTTCGAGATCGAGCTTGGAAATTGGTTATCGAGTCGAGTTCGAGCTTGGAGTTTCAATACTCGCGAGCTTTCGAGTCGAGTTCGAGCTTGAGAATTTTTTTCGAGTTCGAGTCGAGTTTACTGATACTCGAGCTCGACTCGCATCATTTACACCCCTATCTCTGACTCATTTCTCTGGCCGGATAATTCTTTAAAGAATCCCACATTCTTTTGTACTATGGCCTTCTTCTCTTTCTCAAACTTCTCTCTTTCCAAAATCAGTACTTTCTCAAAATCGGAAATTTGTTGAGAAAGTTTTATACATTTAAGATCAACTGACTTCTTCTCTTCAAAACACTTTTTAGAGAAATCTGAGAACTTCTTTGAAAAACCTTTCTTTTCACTCTCAAAAATAGCTTTATCTTCAGTAAGCTTTTGCTCCAAATCAGATATAGTCTTTCTAAGCTCAACATTCTCTGATTCCAATTTCTTAACTTTCTGCTCATTGCTCTAAACAGAGATTGTCTGCTGAATTTTAGCTTCCAACTCAGAAATCTTTCCTTTTAGCTCAGACACAACCGTTGGCCCTAACATCGTCCATTCAAGATAGTCCCATATCTCCTTTCATGTTGACTTGTATAAATCTTTTCCTGTCAACTGATAGGTATTTATGTGACCATTAATCTCATGACGAATACTATTCAACAGAAAAGTTCGAGCCATATTATCAGCACTCTTTCTTTTCTCCCAATCCTGAGTACAATCTTCTGTTGGAGTATGAGATTTCATCTCTCCTTCAGTCAACGACAATTTGATATAACAACTCAGCTCATGTGTATCTACAAATTTGAAAAAATCAGCTTTCCACTGCTCGTATCTTCCTCTGAGCAAAATTGGTGAACTCATCCTGTATGAAAAAGAATTTGACAAAACTATCGTGAGTTGAAATGAATTAAAGAACAAAATATGGACAATCTAAAATTTTCTCTCTCTCAGAAAACTTTGAATAAGAATCTGCTTGATAAGAATGATCGTTCCCAAACTATATATCAGAAAATCAAAAATCAGATCAAATTGAAATCTTAAAAAAAAATATTTCCTAAAAATTGAAAATTTGAACAACACATGTTATGGCGCAAAGTTAAAATTTTTTTTTCCATATATGACTAAAAAAAATTTCCAGACTCCTTTTTTTTTTTTTTTTAAACTAAGTCTGGAACAAGCGCAAAGTAGATCTTTGCGTGTCAGGAAGAGAACGCAAACAAGAGCTTTGCGTGTGAAGACTGAAACGCAAACTGTGATTTGCGTTTCAGCCATAAAGCGCAAGATGAACTTTGCGTTTCAACCTTGAAGCGCAAGATGAACTTTGCGTTTCAGCCTTGAAGCCCAAGATGAACTTTGCGTTTCAGCCTTAAAGCGCAAGATGTGCTTTGCGTGTCAGCCTTGAAGAGCAATATGTGCTTTGCGTGTCAGCCTTGAAGAGCAATATGAGCTTTGCGTTTCAGCCTTCACACATATTTGAAGAGCAAACTTTCATGAATGAAGCGCAAACCGTGGATCTTGACTGATTCTAACTCAAATCGATTGAAACCTGCACTTTTAATCTCAAAAACTTGTTAGAATTATCAACAAACAGTACGAAACACAAAAATGCTAACAAATTCAGATTGAAAACAACAATTTGCACACATATGATCAAGAACAGAGAACAAACTCGTTTTCAAGAAAACTCAAAAAATCAGAAATTGAGATCGAAAATGTTCAATTTACAAGATGTAATACAAACAAGAATTGATCCTAAACATAAATCGAACTCAAAGAATTCATTTTCTTTCACTAAAAACGATTTTTCACAAGAAATTCAGATGAACAATAACAAAACTCGTTTTCTTGAAATTTTTTCGAAAAACTCAAATTTTCAATTCGAAACACACTAATTTCAATTCAAATCATGATCAAATCATTTCCAAAAAGTTTTGGTTCAGCTCTGATACCAATTGATAAACATAAAATCCCAATCACAACAAGCAATTACTCAAAATATGACAATTAAGATCAAGAACTAGAGAGAGAAAGTCTAGAGAGAGAAAGTAGATCTTGTATTCATATCACATGTCTCTGAATATTCAATACAATGCACTAGACGTTATCACAAGATTACAAAGGACACACTATTTATACTACCTACTAATACAAGACTTAATGACAAAGTAAACTAATAAAGCTTTGACTTTAACAACACAAAGACTATGTTGACTTTTATATCTTTGACTTTCTATATTAAATCTTGGATACAATATTTAGACTTAACACTTACCACGGGTAGCGCTTAACAGGAAAATTGTATCATACAATACCGTTTTGATGGACTAAAATCTTACTCGATAAGTTAGTGATAATGTTAAAATTTACCGGTAAGCGCTTATCGGGAAAATTGTTGCATACAATATCGTTTTGGTGGACTAAAATCTTACCCACTAAGTAAGTGATAGTGTTAAATTTTATTGGTAAACGCTTATCAGGGTAAGCGTTTGGTAAATGACCCCTTACTTGTTCCACGCAGACCCGCTAGCAAAACTTTGTGTGCCTTGTATATATTGAATTCATCATATCTTCTATTAAATTAGCTAACTCACAAGAGGGCTCAACACATGTTAAAGGTCAAGTTGAGACTTGGGTCTCTTGATATGATAAAGGAACTGATCAGATGTGAAAAGGACAGGGAGATGTGTAGCATGTCATGCAACTCATTGGAGTTTTGGTCCGAGAAAAGTGACTTATGTGGATAAACCCGTGGCTTTGGCCACGCACCCGGTAACGCAAGTCCCTGTCTTATGTTGATTTATTTCGATTGAAAAGGGAAACCTATAAATTCCTCTCATAATCTCGATTTTCTGCAGACATATATAGAAACACATTTTTGGTTCTTTTTCTTAATCAAACACTTCATTTTGGAAGCATAATTTTGGTTCTTTTTCTTAATCAAACACTTCATTTTGGAAGCATAATTTTGATTCGTCGCGTTCCAATTCGATACATGGACGGATTGTCGAATCCTCTAGTTTGAAGTCCACAAATTTGACACAACATGAGTCGAATTTATGTCTATTGATACTATGATTTGCAGGCCTCAATCTACTCTTCAAGTTTGCATCAAGTTATCGAGTTGGTCATCGTTCTCTTAGTGGTTTTTCAATTGTACATACAAATATACGTGTATATATATATATATACATATATGTCGATTTCACTTGTACATTTATTTTTGTTTTATATTGATTCTAAGAATTGTTGTAGAACGAATTTCTGATTACGAAATCTCAGTTCTAACACCATCGACCACATTTTTAGGAAATAGAAACTATAAATAATTTAGTAGAACAATAGACTTATAGTACAACACAAGGAACGATTAGAGATGCAATGATTTCAAGAGGGGTATTTAGACACAAACAACAAAGATCAGGGACTGAAACAGAAATTTACAAACACATCGAATCTACTTGTCGAAGTATCCTTCAGTCCTTCCTTTGAACCCAATTTGCCCAAAAGTGAGGCAAATAAATAGTCCCAAATGCCACGTCACCAACCACAACCTATCCATAATAAATAAACAAAAAAATAATTTATCTTAACATCCTGAAAATATCAATTAGGGGTTGTTTGGTTTATGGATTTTGAAGGAATTGGAATGGATAATTCCTTTAACCAAATTTTAATTTCTTTGTTTGATTCACATATTGATCATGATGGAATCATTTGAATTCCATTGAATTCCACAAATCAAGAAATTCATCATTTCATTCCTAAAGTGAAAGAATTGAATTCCATCAAATTCCTATCAACCAAACGCATGGTCAAATTTCATCAAATTCATTCCAATTCCTTTAAAGTCAAATTCTTTCGATGGAATCCAATTCCATCAAATCCCATTATGCGAACCAAACACCCCCTTAGGGTGTTTAGGATTGCTTATTTAAAACAACTTATGTTTTTTTTAAAGTCCTTATTAGAGCATCCACAGTGTACGAGTTATTCACCGAGCTTTTTCATAATTTTTTTCTTACATATTATTGTCACATCAACAACTTAAAAACCTTTATATACCTCCACCATGTGAAAAACCTCACCCAAGTTTTTTCATTACTTTTTTAAACTATTCAGGGTCCCACTCTTTTAACTTTATATCATTTTTATTCTTATTTATAAAAATAAATACATTAAAATTCATACAAATTAATAAAAATTAGGTTATTAAGAAATATATAAAAGTTGTATAAAAAGTTTGTAAAATAAAAATTAAAAAATGTTAAATTTAAAAGTATGTATAACCGAAAATAAAAAGTGGGTCATTAAGAAATTTGTTAAAATTGTATAAATATGTCAAATTTGAGATATTATTTTAAAAATATAAAATATAATTACTTTCATTATGTATTTATTTATATTATTTATTTAATAATTATATTTAAATAGGATTACTTTAAATATATTAATAAATAAAACTGATTAAATACGAAACTTTTATAAAATTCTATAAAGTTAAAACTGATTAAATACGAAAAAGCTATGAAAAAGCAGGTCGTGCAGTTACGAGCTATGACGAAAAACCTCGCGAAAAACCTCAAGTGAAAAAGCTCTTCACTATGTGAAAAAACTCAAAAGAAGGTTTTTGTTTTTTGAAAAACCTCCCAAAAAGCTTTGAAAAAGCACATTGTGGATGCTCTTAACTTATGCTATGACAATTTTTTTTTTTTAATAAAAAGTGTTTGGATTAGCTTATTGTGATATCAAAATGTAATAAGTTAATAAGTTGTTATTTAGGGGTGTTTATACATGTACAATAACCAAAAAAAATCATAAGTTGTTTCAAATAAGTTGATAAGTCATAATGGTTTAACTTATCAAAAACTCCTTATTAGCGATGTGGAAAAACTATAAGCCTTTTTTTTTTCTTTTTTCCTACCCAAACACTCAAAATAGTTTATTAACGGTGTGGAAAAACTAATAAGTCAATAGGAAGTATGAATAAGCAATCCCAAACACCCCCTTAGATGTTTTGAGGTGCATTTTAAATAAATTTTTAGAGTTACTTACAAAAATAATTATTTTAGCAACCCTTATATTCTTTCTTTTTTTTGAAAGAAAAGCAACCCTTATATTCTAAATTCTGTAAAACTGTCAACAAATAAGCGAAGTGTACTTTTATGATCTTTTTTTTATTTGTTAGGGTTGCAAAAAAAATAAAAAATTAGTATTAAAAGTGTATTTTGTAAAATTGCAGTTGGATTTTGAGGAATTTATGGCTATTTTGTGATAAGTTACAAAATTTTGACTATTTCATGAACCAAAATGGTTATTTTTAATAACCCATCTTGTATGCTTCAATTACAATAGTGTATGCAAAATTTATAGAGTTGTGTAATTCAAAATTTGAACTAACCAAAAGGGAGAACCGAGAGCCGGAGGAGTGGGGAAGTGAGCAAGTTCGGTTCCGATGCTGCCAAAGAAGAGGCCCGTCAAGCTATCACCGTTTATTGCCGGGATGCTCGATGGTGCGAGCCACCCGATTAACCCAAACCCTATCACGTTCAAATCTCTACGTAGCCAGTCTCTTTGAAAGCTACTATTTTTATCAACCAAACAAGTTAAAATTTAAATAATTTATAATATATTAATAACTTATTAAACAACCAATTGAAAAATTAATTTGAGTTTGAGCTAGGGATTACCATGTGTACTTGCCTCCTGAAGCTTGTGAAACTCTTAAAGGGTTCCTTGCTGTTACCGGGGATTTCAAGAAGGCTGAAATGCAATTAATCACATAAAACATTGATTAATTACGTGTTTAATTTAAAAAACTAATTGATACGAAGATCAATATGACCAAATGGTCATTGATTCAATGATAACGAGATTAATTAACGGTAGAGTTCGGTTTCTCAAAAGGTCAAGAGTTTAAATCTCATGACTAAAGATCGAACGACAGTATATGAGTATTTGCGGTATATAAATATTGTTACTTGATTTAAAAAAAATGGGTTTAACCTGAAGTTAAGGTGGTTTGGTGGCGGTTGAGGGAGGAGGTGGCCAAGCCGACGACGGCGGAGGTTGCTGCTGCCATTTTTGTGATGGATTCACAGCAGAAATTAATGGATAATTTGGTGGTGATGATGATGATGATGGTGGTGGGTTTGAGAGTTTTGATCATATGGTGTGGTGAGGAGGATAGCTGGATTTCATGATACTCAATAGCATATTGCCACGTGGAGGATCTGTGGATAATATAGATTTTCATTCGGCTTCACCTCCTGCCACGTGGAATCCTTATGGATAACTTGGATGATGGATTGTATATTTAAATCAAACAAAACGTGTTTTTAATTATATAAACTTAAAGTCCAATTGTTATGAACTTGTATATGACTGATTACGAACAAAACCAAGTATCAAAGCATGTTTGGTCTAGTGGTAAGGTAATATCCTTGGGGGGTTAGTGGATGGTATCCCTGACTATCAGGGTTCGAACCCTGTAGTAAGCATGTGGCGATATCCAGATCATGGGCCCGTGTTCCCTTAATTGGGCCAGCCCATGGTCGCCGGGGATTAGTCGGGTGGCACCCTTAAGTGGGAGCCCGGATACCCCGGGAACGTGTGTGTTGATGTCGTTAAAAAAAAAACGAACAAAACCAAGTACACACAAAACGCTATTGTTCGATAAATCAACCGATAAATTAAGGGGTGTTTGATTAAAGGTATTAAATAGTAATTAATTGGAATAGAAATAAAAGAAACTGATTGTTTTTATATAATATAATGAGATTATCTCTCATAAACCTAAATTTTCATTTCAGGTTAAACTGAGGGAATGAAAATTTATTCTCTATCACTTTTATTTTCATTCCTCATATTGAACCAAACAACCCCTTAGTTTGGTAGAAAAATTATATGATAATAAAGTCATGTTTGATAAAAATAGTTAAACGATAATATAAAAGAATCTAAAATAATAGGGTTTTTAGTCATTTATGGAACTTATTGAAACGCTACTTGGAACTTTTCAAAAAGCTTGTATTACTTATCAAACGAGACTTTTTCAATAAACTTAAAAAATAAGATAGCTAAATAGGGTTATCAAACATGGCCTAATATGTATAATAACCTATGACTTGCAAGTAAAACGAATATAAATTTAATCACAACTTCTAAAAAGCTAGATGGATTTTATGGGATCAGTTAATTTTGATTCAGAAAACTTCAAGACTCACACAATGCTACGTATGAACCGGAAACAAATTGGCTTGATTTAGCACATTTAAATCACCACCCGCATTCTCTTATACTAAGTGCATCATGAATACATTCAGATTTGTTGTGAAAATATCAAGACCCAAGAAGCTAAAAGCTCGATGGTTGGTTCCCGATAAAACACAAATTACCCAAGAACAAATGAAAAAAAGTTTTATATCGAGATTCAAAGCGGAAATACGATTAACAATGTAAAATAATCAACCACTAAGAAATGTAAACAATGATCAAACCCAATAAATGCAAAATAAATCATAAGTAAGAGAGACACCGAGATTTTTATGTGGAAACCCGAAAAGTGAAAAAACCACGGGTGGAGGACCCCGAGAACTGATCCACTATCACTTTGATGAAGATAGACTTGAGAGATTACAACTTACAATAATGGAGAAATAAGATTAGGGTTCTTGAGGTTTGAGAGAAAACTTGGAGACCAAGTTTTAGAGAGAGAGAGAGAGAGAGTACAAAAAGGATCTTCAAAATCTGATTTCTATTTTTGGTCTTGCATAAATATTTAGGATGGAAAAAGTTGGATGCCAAAGAGAGAGCCCATAAGCACACAAAAAGTGGGTAGGCGACTTGCAAGTGGGTAAACTTGCATCAGCCTCGCGAAGGACACTGTGGTTTTAACCCAACAGTATCTGCATAGGTCGCTCCAAACTTACCCGGGATCTAGTTGAAGGCAACGATTCTCACAAATCTCCACCTTTGACTTCAATCTAGAAAACCATGCAAAGAGCAAAACTCCACCTCGTCTTCAAACTAAGTAAAAACACCAAGAACACAATCTCCACCAATCTTCATCTCATATACAAAGCAATACCAAAGTAATCAAATTTCTAGAAAAGCATATACTCCACCAATTCGCCCATAAGGGTATCAACCTCGTCTTGCAACACCAACCAAGTCCAAACACAAATTGAACTTAGATATCGGAAGCCGCTTAGTCAACATACCTGCTGCGTTGTCGTGAGTGTTAATTTTGACCACTTTCGCATCACCTTTAGCTACTACCCCACGGATATATTGATGACGAATATCGATGTTCTTCGTCCTATCGTGAAACAACCATATTTGGTCAAGAGAACCGTACCTTGATTATCACAGAAACCTCTTTGACCTTCAGATGATCACTCAATTCACCAAAAAACCCCTTGAGCCAGACAACTTCTTTTACAACTTCATTAACCGCCATATATTCCGCTTTCGTTGTGGACAAAACGACGGTAGGTCGCAAATGTGCCTTCCAACTAATGGCACACCCATCAAGAGTAAAAACATATCTGGTGATATATCTTCTAAGATCCTTGGCATGATCGGAATCCACATAGCCAAGTGTTGCGATATTTCGTGTTTACACCTTTTTAAAATGCAAGAAAATAGATCTTGACGCAAGTGTACATCTCAATCTACTACCGTCTGTAACAAGTAATAATGGTACAAAGTACCGAATATCGATCCCACAGGGAAGCGTGGAAAAGTTTCTCTTGAAAGTCGGGTCTGTAAAAGCGAGTCTCATATGGCGAATTCAAAAACAATATTTTGGTTGGGGTTTTGATTAACACTACTGAAAAGTTTAATTATAAAAAGAAGCACAGGGTACAAAGATTCGTTGGGATAAAATTAATAATTGAATAAAAAGATGAGATCGCATTCCTTCGTTATCTTAAAGTCGATATTTTATTGTACTTAAATAAGTCGTCATACAACGAACCAATTATCAATTGATTAATTGCAATCCGACATAAAATATAACTTTAATTTAAACAACGTCGGACAATCATACGATACGATACACCGTTTTATCTTTTTATCAGTCCCGGTCCCAATTTAACTTTATACCCTGAACTAAGACGTTTAGCCCATCATAGTTTGGACTCTAATTATAAAAGAAGAAGGAAAATTACTATTAACTAAAAGAGATGGTCAGCGCTTTTAAACAATCAACGATAAACTCGTAGGATTTGTTGCTCACCTAACCTCTCTTTAGACAAAGAAATGAAATTACTTGAAATAAGAGACTGAAAGTAAAGGACGTAAAATACATTGCAGAATTTAACTGACGGTAAGTAAAAATACAGAAAATTAAAATGCATAAAATAAATTGCAGAATTTAAATTGCAGGAATTAAAGTGCGTTAAAATAAATGACGGTAAAGTAAGGCGCGAATTATAAAATTAAGACGGAATTGGAAATGGTGATGGAAAATCTTGTTTCAAATGTGGAATTCGAACTTTGGTTATTTGAAGGTTCCATGGGATTTTAATGTCTCGGAGTATCGGGATGACTTAACAGAAGACTAATCGTCATAAAATTGATTTTTTTATGAAATTGGAATCATAAAACGAATTTAATAAACTACCACAAACCGTGAACCAACAAAAGTTGGGAATCCGAAATGATTATTCGGACTTCTGGTTTGTAATAGAATTAAAAACATAATGAAACCAAAATAAAAACCAACTGTAACAAAGGGGAAGCTCGATCACCGAATATTTTGACGTGCAACAAAAGGAAACATATATTACTAAAATTCCGGTTTGATTTGTGAGCCAAAGCTTTAAACCGTTAGCTAATGGCTCATTATCTCAAACCTATTACAAACATGTGTTCCAAAAAGACTTCCAAATGTGGGAATGTAAGGAAGCAAATACAAGTATGTGAAAGTGAATACCCTCTCTTCCTATCATCCATCATCTATTTATAAATAAAATTCTTGGCTATGAGCTTTTAATATGAGAAAGGCTTTTTTAAAGCCCACAAAAATAAATACATCACAAGCCCAACAAAAATAATCCCACAAGTTTGTAGCAAGAAGATTGTTATTAATTTTTTTTTCGGCCCATGTAATAATTCAGCAGTCCACAAAATCGATGCTCGGCCCAATCGTAACGTCGGTCCAAAAAGGGGAAAGTCGTTTGTCGTATTCGCGTCATCTCTTAAAGTTGACTTCCCGCAACCTTCGCATTGATCCTAAAATAAAACCATATATAAAATTAAGGTTTTTTTTGTGATTGTTTTTGTGAATCCCAGATTGCTCAAGTAACAATAAATAATTGAAATGATTAATTGTATTGAATGATTGAGAGAGTTACAAACATGGGATTGAAAAGCAAACTCTCTCTATTCTATTAGGCACACAATTCAGTTTCTCAACCTCTAACCCTAAACACCACTAAACAAGACTTAAATACCTTGGACCTACAAAAGCTAGGCCCAAGCCCATTAACAAATAAATTAAGCCCATTACATAATAAAAGGCTTTTACAACTCGATTAATAATTAACAATTTAAACTATATAAATGTTTTATATAACTTTCTACACACTAGGACTTTCAGTCCTAACAATCTCCCCCTAAAGTTGTATAAATGATTTATCTTCTTGAAATCTGCAGTTCATGATCTTCTCTTCCTCTTGAATCTCTGAAACACTTTGGTGTTGCTTGTCTTCATGTCATTCCAAGCTCTCCCTTGAATAAAGCTCTTGATCTTCATAGAATCAACTTTGTAACCAGATTCAATGAACAATAGCCTCGACTGAATGCACTATTGAGCAGCTTTCAACTGTAGAAACTCAGCACATCAGATCAGCACACAAGAAAGATAATGTGCGAGTTACGTGACATTCCACAGTTCATCTTCAGTTTAAAAGCAAAGAATCTGTCGTCGAATCGCGAGTTGAATTGACTTTCAGCTTAAGAACTTGTAGAACCAATATGCTCGTGGGAGGAATCAACTTGTAGCAAACACCACTTGATAAGGGATAGAAGGACCAATGCAATATTGAAATCCATGGCTTTTCAACCTCAGATTTAAGAAAGAAGGATAATGTTGCTTCCCCTCCGCTTTTGCTCACTCCCCCTCAACATAATAATCTGTCTTTGAAACTTGTGTCTTTGTTATTGCATTCTCCCCCTCATGAAGATTAGGAGAATCTTGAGCATCATGTATGTTCAAAGACTATATGGACGAGTAGCAAAATATCAGATAAAACGTTTAGTAACCAAGATGGGGTAATCAACTAACACAGAAACACATTAGTAACTGTTATCACAACAATTAAGAATAATTGTGTGGCCTATTTTCAGAGTTGGCAAGGCGGTATCTCTGATAGGACTTCCAGTTATCACTGAAATAAAATACTAAAAATTACTTCTCAAACTGTTCTGGCTATATCACATAGATATGCAATTGGAATCACAAAGATTCGTGCGTGTGTGAAAGAAATATAAATATGTATCTGTTAGGCTCAAAGATTGATTCAACCTGGGATGCAAGTTCATAAATCAATAGACACAGTGAGATGAAAATGAAGTTTGGAGACCGGAGTTGATGTCTTTCTTTTTCAATATCTAAGACCTCCGAGTGAGGAATAGATAGATTATGTGATAAATCTCCGTGAATATATGAAACAAGTATCTTTTGTGAGATACTTGAGTGGCTATGTGGGGTGACACGAGTTATCGACACTGGGTCCATGTCTATTTCAATATTCATCTCCAAAGAACGAGAATGAATAGATTATGTGGTAACCCGGATAACTGACTCAGTTTGGTAATGAGCAATAATTCTTTTAAGTCCTGTCACACTCTCACCATATTATTTTCACTCCAAACTCATCTATCAATCTAGACCCCTCACTGATATCTAAGAATGGGATGTGTTTCTTG
Organism: Arctium minus; assembly: GCA_954870635.1. Lineage (NCBI taxonomy): Eukaryota > Viridiplantae > Streptophyta > Magnoliopsida > Asterales > Asteraceae > Arctium > Arctium minus. The sequence goes on along the minus strand of OX941080.1, from coordinate 33,112,812 downwards.
GGTAGGTCCTTCCGGTTCTGGATTGACCATAGAAACTTTATGAGCCCTAACACTCCTTTAACTCACCAAGATAGAACATTGAAGTAAAATATCTTATTAGAGATAATCAGAAGTCAAAACATGTAAGAACGAGTCATGAACTGAAGTGTTCAGAAGTCGATATGAAAGTTTAAAGAAAAACTTGGTACTCCCCCTCAAAAGATGGCATAACCCTTGACTGTAGTCATGTGACATGAATTATCTGAATTAAATCTGTCAGGATCTAATTCTTAACAAGAAAAATAACACTCAGAAACAATATTAAAGAAGTTGCGGAAAAATACTTTAATATTCAACTATCAATGGATCAGTAAAATATGAATCACAACTTGTAAACTTTATTGAATGATTAAAGTTACAAGCTTTCAAACAAAACCTCAATCTTGATGAACAAACTCACCAAGATGAATTCTACTTCTCTAGAATTAGGATTATAAGCCTTGAGGTTAATTTTCTCTCTTAGAACAAAAACTTAGAATGATTGTATATCTATAAACTATTCTGACTAAGTTTATACATATACTGAAAATAAAAGATAACTACAAAATATAAAAGATCTTCAGTATATTCTTCCATAATTATCTTCAATCTTTGATCTGCACGGATTTCCACAATTATCACATAAGCAGTATTAAGTTGTAGCAACATTAACCACTCTGAGTAGTACTAATCTCCAGCAGCACTAACTCTGCTTAGCAGTAGTAACTTCTTCAAGCAGTATTAACCTTGATTAGCAGTAGTAATCTGACTCAGTAGTAGTAACCATGATGTACTAGCAGTAGTAATCATACTTAAGAAAATCTTTAGTTCCCAACAAAATCCCACATGACATTCCTGCAAAACAGATTAGACCGATTTTGGTTTTGGTATCCATGCTTTGATGGATCCTTGACGGTTAGATGCCTCAGCTTTGAAGCTATGAAAATGGGGGTTGGGGATACTATAAGTACCATACCAGCTATTGACATACCTGGAATCCACAAAGTCACTATTTCCACAATAAGTGCAACATATATTTGATCGGTTTAGACTGATCAACTTAGTTGTGGAATAGACATGAGTCGGTGATTTTGAATCAACTACAGGAGATTTGTATGACGTGTTTCCACCATCGTCTTCTGTAGTTGATTTCTTTTTCCAAAGCATTTTCACTTTTCGAAACACTTGATTATCTGTATTATCAACAAGAGAATTATAGAAAAGATTTGAAGGGCGAATCCGATCTTTTGAAAACTCATCTGATTTGACACAACTCTTCGAAGAAATAGTTGTGGAAGTTGAACTTGAAGAATAAGGAGACTGAACAACAGTATCGGGACTGACTTGTTCAGATAAATCGACTTTGAAATTGAGTTCTGCAAGTTTTTTGACTTTTACGGATAAACCATTTCTTTCTTCGAGAAGTGAATCAAATTGTTTTTGTAAATCGGATTTTACCTTATGTTCTTTCAAGATCTTTGTCGTTAATTTAGACAATTTCTGTGAAAGCTTACGAATTTCTGTTTCGAAAAACTTCCTTTCACTTTCAAAGTCTTTTTCGATACTGTTGCGTTTATCAGATATTTCTTTGAAAACCGCAACATTTTTCTTTTCAAGCACTTTCTTTGTCGTTTCAAAACCTTTTCGCTCTTTTGCAAAATTATCTCTCTCAATTATCAAAACCTTTTCAAAATCAGAAACCTGTTTTGAAAGTTTTGCATTTTGAAGCTCAAAAACATTTCTTTCATCGAAAACTTTCCTTGAAAGCTCGAGAATCTTTCTCTCAAAATTTTCTTTTCCTTTGAAAAGTCTACTTTTTCTTGTTCAAAAATAGAAAGCCTATTCTTGAGATCAAGATTTTTACTCTCCACAGCTTTCAGTTTATCTTCAAGTTCCAGAGTCTTCTGTTCTTGGGATTTAAAATTCTCTGATTTTTCAAATTTTTTCGAGAGTTCTGAAAATTGCTTCTTCAAAACATCATTTTCTTCAGCAAGTTTTTATTTTTCTCTTTTTAAGCTTTGTGCCTAACTCATATTATCAGCATTTTCACCATTAACTTGCACAAGCACGTTGTAATTGTTTTCCAATCTAGCTTCAAGAACTACAATCTTGGATTTGAGATCAGAAATTTCTTGTTGATAAGCAGAATAAGATATTGTTACTTGAACAAAATGATCGTAAGACGATCGCGATTTGATTCAAAAAAAAGTGTATAGGAATGAATAACAAAAGAGAAACTCAAAAACTTAACTAATAAATAAAAAAATTAAAATTAAAAATTAAACTACTGAGCAAGACTTGGAGAAGACAAGTTTCGAGTGAAGGAAGTGGACTTGGGTTTGGGATGGGGGGACTTGGGTTTGGGGTTAAACGCGGGTGTGAAGGAGCGGACTTGGGTTTGAGTTATTTAGAGTGAAGAGGGTTTCTGGATAAAAGGTAAGAAGGGGGTTGAGAGATTTAGAGAGGAGGGGGGGTTCGGGTGAGGCGTGAAAGAGGGAAGGGGTTCGAGATATTTAGAGAGGAGAGGGTCTGAGGTTAAAGACTTGGGTTTGGCCGAGAAGAGGGCTTCACGAGGAGAGGGCTTCGCAAGGAGTGAGCTTCGCGGGGAGAGGGCTTCTCGAGGAGAGGGCTTCGCGAGGAGAGGTCGTCGCGAGGAGAGGGCGTCGCGAGGAGAGGGCTTCGCGAGGAGAGGGCGTCGCGAGGAGAGGGCTTCACGAGACCTGGGTAGGGTAAAGAGAGGGTTTAACGGCGCTAAAGACCCCTAACTCAAAAAATCAAAACTTTTAATCGAAAATCAATTAACTTTAGCAACGATTATCAATTAAATTCAGAAATCTAACACCCTTTCAATCGATTATCGAGCCAAAAACAATGATTTTCAATAAAACTCAAGAACACAGTCTAAAAAATTTAGATCTATAAAATCCAAAATTCTACTTCAATCTTACGAATTGGAAGATGAAACTTTACCAAAACTTTAATCTAACTCAACTAAGTAGACTTGGAACAACTAGACTCAACGATTTAGCAAAAATCAATAAACCCAGAAATCAAGTGAGAAGTCGATCGAACACAGAGAAGAGAAAAACAAAATTTACCTTTTTCGAATCAAATCTTCGTCTCTTAGCTCTGATAACCAATTGTGAATCCCAGATTGCTCAAGTAACAATGAATAATTGAAAGGATTAATTGTATTGAATGATTGAGAGAGTTACAAACATAGGATTGAAAATAAAACTTTCTCTATTCTATTAGGCACACAATTCAGTTTCTCAACCTCTAACCCTAAACACCACTAAACAAGACTTAAATACCTTGGACCTACAAAAGCTAGGCCCAAGCCCATTAACAAATAAATTAAGCCCATTACATAATAAAAGGCTTTTACAACGCGATTAATAATTAACAATTTAAACTATATAAATGCTTAATATAACTTTCCACGCACTAGGACTTTCAGTCCTAAAAGTATTCTTAAAAATAGATAACCAAAAATGCCAAAACACGTTAAACATTTATTTACTCGAAAATGCTTAAAGAAAACATAAAACAGACTCAATGGGAAAACAAAACGTGCTCAAAATTATCAAAAGTGGGTTAAAATAGGGTAAATAAAATTACCCTATTACATCCCCAAATTCGAACCGTTGTTCGTCTCGAACAACTTTATTTAGAAGCAAAAAATTTTGAGCAACAAAAACGTTTGATTAACAAGAGGATCTTTCTGTACCAATCATCATACACACATCCATAATCTATTTTAACAAATCCATAACAAATGTGGTGATAGCCTTCCACAAATGATTTTTCTCAACTAGATTAAAATACAATCAACCATAAGCTAGCCAAACAATTATTTGCCTAATTAGGATCAACAATGCAACAAAAATTGGGTATGCATTTGGATTTTTCATGCTTTTGATTCAATGCATTGCCTTTTTCCAAGCTTTCTATTTATCTCTCTCTATGGTACCATTTTTCTACCATCTTCTCATTTTGAGGAATGAAGTTTGGACACATTGGTATCTTTGTGTCTTTGATACTTTCATGATTGCACTAAAAACAAGAGTAGAGCTTTGCTCATTTTTGTTTGGGTGTTTTCATTTTTGTGCAAATTTCTTTTGTATTTCGGTGTATGTGATGCATTTTGCAAAGAGATATGTGAACTAGGAATGATATGGTTATGAATATGAATGTGTGTCCATATCATCCCCCCCTCCAAAACTCTGAATGGTTTAATGCCCTTATTGAACGAATGATGGGTGTAATGGAAATTTCAAGAACGGTGGAGAAAGTGTATGTGTTGCATTGACCCTAACAAAAATTGGTGAAAGCAAACAATATTGAGGCTAGTTCTAGTGATATGTACAAAAAATCCAAATGAGAGAAATGTACATTTGTTATGGCTATCACACAATGCAATAGAACTTGTTGTCAACAACTTGTGAACCGTATCCATGATGAGAGAACAAGAAAAACAGAACTCTTCGTAACAAAACTAGACAATCCTAGACTCATAGGCACAAAATTAAAGGAAAGTAAAATGCAAAGGTGATAGAAAATGGAACCTGTCCTACTCGCGGTGAGTAGGTGGACGCTCTGGTTCCCATAAAAGTTGTAGCAGGAATGGTGCCAAGTGAGACACGACATCAGGATGTTCCTTTTCCAAAACCGCACGATTTGCATCATCCCGGGATTTTTCAAATTTCAACCAACCAAGCATGATTTTGTGTAAAGCTTACCGTTGTTTTTAAATCTGCCACCTCATTTCTCAACTCCACAACCTGGCTATCAATCTGTTTTGACATGAGTGCACGATGGTTTTTTAACGTTGTCTTAAATTCCCCACGTAGAAACTTTAACTTTCTTTCCAAAGAAACAAAGTTGGTCGGATTATTTGTTGATTCCGAGCGTGTGTTATTTCTTAAAAATCTATCCACATCCCTTTTTTCCATAATCATTTTTCCATTGAAATGCGGTCCGTGGATAATGGTGTAACACCCGCTTTGATCATTAACGAATAAATGATCGTAGGAAAGATAAGTCTCGCATTCGAGCATTCCACCCCTTTTCTAATAATGGAAGAAATAAGACGACCCACATCTATTTTTAATCCCGCCAAGATGCAATATATCAAGAATACACGATCCATGCAAAGAGTGGAGTCATGTGTCGAGGGGTGTAAACTGTGGCGTATAAAATAAAACCACGCATTCGCTAAAGGTTTTAAACTTTGTGTTTTAAGAACATGTGATCGTCCTTTGAAAAACCATTCAGACCCCTTGTGTGTGACGGTGTTAAGGACTGTTTCCAACTCCTCTTCACTCGCACTATCGGATAATCTGTGAAAGTCTGAGTGGGTGGGTGGTTTGAGGCCCAAAATTTTGTTGATGTTAGTAGCTTTAAAACACACAGGGGTACCTCAAACATTGACAGTTAAACCCTTAGTTACTGATAACTCGGTAAAAAATTATGTCACCCAATCGATATTATATTGATCCGGTGGACTACAAAATAAATCCCATCCTAATGCATGCAAGGCTACGTACAATTGTGGGTGTGCTCGTAGGGTTTCCATTGGAAACCCACGTGGTGATTGACAGATTTTTCTCCTAAACAATGGATATTTACGTGCGGCTTTGTCACAACTAAAATATGCAAGAGTTGAGAATGAGAATACCGTGTCGTTACCCATTTTTGCTTTTCCTTTTCGATCCGATTGGTGTGCGTTTTTGGTTGAAACTGTGTCATTGATCATATTATCATCACTTCCTTCGCCTAAAATCACCAACAATTTACGTTTCTTTTGTGGTGCTACCTCTCGAAATGCACCCGTACCATATTTAGGTAGGGTGTTTGTTTTCGGTGGTCGTGCATGGGAAAGGTGTGGGTTGAGGTAGGTTTCGATTGACCGTTGGTGCATGGTTGGATGTGAGGGCTGGTCGATGGCAAGCCGTAGGTGGGTGGTTTTTTAGTGTTGATGGAGGCGGTTCTATTGGTTTCCCATATCGGTCCAATACCACCGCGTGTGCGGCCATTGTTGGGTGTCGAAAATGGGACTGTTGAAATCCCGGTGGTGGTGTGTTATACGCCTGAAAATTAATGAAGAAAAGGACCGATCGTACCTATTCAGGAAGTTGATGGTGGTGTCGTACGTACGGTCCAGACCAACATCATGTTGTGGTTGGTTTTCCGGTAAGGTGCATGCGTCGATATTCACAATCGAGCATGAGGTTCGTCGATGCATGTCTATGTTTTCCCGCGATGGTTGCGATGGTGGTGCAATGGTGGTGGACAAAACAACGGCGGGGGTGGTGATCGGCGGCAGTGGTTGTGTGTGGGTTGTTAAGGTGGTGGTCACCATTTGAAAGGGTGGTCGATGGTGGTGAGAGGTGCGTCGTCGACGAGGAGGTTTGATGGTGATATGTGTGTCGGCGATGGCAACGAGGGAGTGCAGCGGAGTGAACGGCGGTGGCGATGGTGGTTTCATTCTCCGGTGCAATGTTGTGGTAGTGAAACAAATAAGTCAATAGAAGATGGAAGATGGAGATGCGTTGGGTTTTTAAAAGAAAAAAAATTAAAAATAATTTTTTTTATAGAAGATGGATATGCTATTAGGGGTTTAACTGTGGTTATCCAAAATGTTGGGTTTTCCTTTTTTTTTTAAATTATATAAAGATGCTTTGGTTAGAAGATGGAGATGCTTAGATTGACGACGGATTCCTTTTGCAGAAGAAATTTCGAGGCTGCCAATTCTCTGCAAAATATCAGATTTAGATATTAGATTAAGATATTAAAAATATTTATATTCTTAAAATTATTATTATTATTATTCTATATTTAAAAAAAAATTAGTTATTTATGGACTGAATTTTGTTGGGTGATATAGTTGTAAACCAATTAGGCTCAATCGAAAAATAAATAAATTGTAGACCGATATGTAATGAAAATTTTTGGCCCATTATGAAATTTATGAAGTTTTCTTATTTCTACTTTGGCCCAATTAAGTATATATATAGATATATAAACTTAGACTTCTAAATTAACTCTCTCTCTCTTTATATATATATTATATATATATTCAAAATTTATTTTTATCTACCTATGTATATATATATAATTTTTTTTGTAACATAGAATCACTTGGACCAAATCAAAACGAAAAATTACCCAACGAGACTTTTATGTCTTAAAAGTTCGTCTTTCGGTCGAGAAAGTTAAAAAAAAATATTTTATAAAGGCTCCAACTTTTTTTTTTCAAATTAACTCCATGAAACTTTCCCAAAATAATATATATATACACATTTTTTTATATTTACATTTTCGTGGATTTTGTTCAAAACCCAAGAAATTCACACAGTTCCACCTTCTTGCAAATGAACAACCACAAGCGGTTGTTGTATCAATGTCGAAGGTTCAAGAAAAGGTTTGACCCTTTGTCCGTTCACTTTAAAGGTACTACCCCTATCAGGATCAATTAGTTTGATTACACCATAAGGGTATACCTTAAAAATCTTGTAAGGCCCGATCCACCTAGAGTTCAATTTTCCAGGGAACAACCTGAGTCTAGAATTAAACAATAGGACTTGTTGACCTTCAGTGAATTCTTTTGGTATAATTTTCTTATCGTGCCACTTTTTTATATTTTCCTTATACAATTTAGCATTTTCGTAAGAAAAATTTATGTGTTCTTCCAATTCACAAATCTGTAGAGATCTTTTGTGTCCTGCATTGTCTAGACTCATGTTAAGTTCCTTGATAGCCCAATAGGCTTTGTGTTCCAATTCTAGAGGAAGATGGCATGCTTTTCTAAAAACCAATTTGTAAGGAGACATGCCAATAGTGGTTTTGTAAGCGGTCCAGTAGGGCCACAAGACATCATCCAGTTTGGAGGCCCAATCTTTTTGGTGTGGTTTGACTACGTTCGTTAATATTCCTTTGATTTCCCTATTGGACAATTCGGCCAAACCATTTGTTTGCGGGTGGTAAGCAGTTGCCACCCTATATTGAATGTTGTATTTCTCTAGTACTTCTGCTAACACATTATTTATGAAATGAGTGCCTTCATCACTAATCAAGGCACGGGGTATGCCAAATCTAGTGAATATATGTTTTTGTAAGAATTTAACAACTGTCTTAGCATCATTGGAGTGGCAAGCCATAGCCTCCACCCATTTGGACACATAGTCTACAACAACAAGGATATAGGCACAATTATTGGAGAGTGGAAATGATCCCATGAAGTCAATGCCCCAAACTTCAAATAATTCCACTTCCAAAATTCCATTTAAAGTCATTTCATTCCTCTGAGATATATTTCCACTCCGCTGGCATTCATTGCAACTTTTTGCAAAATTGTGAGCATCACTGTTTAAAGTGGGCCAGTATAACCCTAATTGCAGAACTTTTGTTATAGTCCTATCTCCTCCAAAGTGTCCACCACAAGGTCCTGTATGACAATGATATAAGACAGATGCAACTTCATTTGGAATGCACCTTCTTATCACCTGATCTGTACAAATCTTAAAAGGATAAGGATCATCCCACAGAAACTTTTTGGAATAAAAAATGAGTTTCTTTCTTTGATGTTTGTTGAATTCCTTGGGAATAATTTCACAGGCTAAATAATTCACAATATCTGCAAACCAAGGTGTTGCAACTTGTTGTATAACCAGGATCCTCTCATCTGGGAAAACCTCACAGATGTCACCACTGTGTGTTTTCTCAACCTGTTTTTCCAGTCTTGACAATTGGTCAGCCACTTGATTTTTTATACCCTTCCTGTCAATAATTTCCAAATCAAATTCTTGCAATAACAAGACCCACCTGATTAGCCTAGGTTTTGCATCCTTTTTAGAAATGAGATACTTGATGCCAGCATGATCAGTGTGCACAATTACTTTAGCACCCATCAAGTATGATCTAAATTTTTCAAAGGCAAACACCACAACTAATAATTCTTTTTCAGTGGTAGTGTAATTGATTTGGGCTTCATTGATGGTTTTACTCGCATAGTAAATAGAATGAAATTTTTTATTTTTCTTCTGTCCTAGAACTGCTCCTACTGCCCAGTCACTTGCATAACTCATTATTTCAAAAGGTAAGAACCAATCAGGTGTCACTATTACAGGTGCAGTGACCAATTCATCTTTTAAAATTTTAAAAGCCTTTTTACTGTCCTCATCAAAATTAAAAGCATGGTCATGTTGTAATAGTGAACACAGAGGTTTGGATATTTTAGAAAAATCTTTTATAAACCTCCGATAAAAACCTGCATGTCCGAGAAAACTTCTGATTCCTTTTACAGTGGTTGGTTCAGGTAATTTTGCAAGTACCTCCAACTTTGCTTTATCAACCTCAATACCTCTATTGGAAATGAGATGCCCTAACACACTACCCTCTTTAACCATAAAGTGACATTTTTCCCAGTTTAAAACCAAATTTGTTTCTTCACATCTTTTAAGACTTTGTTCAAGGTTTTGTAAACACAGATCATATGAAGTTCCATAAACAGAAAAGTCATCCATGAAAATTTCCATGGATTGTTCAAGCATGTCTGAGAAGATGGACATCATACATCTTTGGAAAGTGGCAGGGGCATTACAAAGTCCAAAAGGCATTCTTCTAAATGCAAAGGTCCCATAAGGACAAGTAAAAGTTGTTTTCTCCTGATCTTCCGGTGCAATGGCAATTTGATTATACCCAGATTAACCGTCTAATAAACAATAAAACTCTTTCCCCGCTAGTCTGTCTAACATCTGTTCAATGAAGGGTAATGGAAAATGGTCTTTTTGGGTAGCTTGGTTAAGCTTCTGTTAGTCCATACATATTCTCCAACCTGACACTATCCTAGTAGATATAAGTTCATTTTTCTCATTAGTTACCACAGTAACTCCACCCTTCTTGGGTACACATTGTACAGGACTGACACATGTACTACTGGCAATAGGATAGATGATGCTAGCATCAAGCCATTTCAGAATTTCCTTTTTTACCACCTCTTTCATCATTGGATTGAGTCTTCTTTGAGGCTCGACTGAGGTGAAGTCTTTGTTTTCCAAAATGATTTTATGCTGACAGATGGTAGGGCTTATTCCTTTCAAATCAACAATTGTCCATCCTATGGCCTTGGTGTATAGTTTCAACATGTCAATCAACTTTTCCTCTTGATCAGACTCTAAAGATGATGAAATAATGACTGACAACTTCCCTGGATTTCCTAAAAAGACATATTTCAAATGTGAGGGAAGTTGTTTCAGCTATAAGTCTGGAGCACATTCTATGGAAGGAACAAGTGTTTTCCTATCCTCACTATGTAAAATTTCAATAGCATAGGTAACCTGCATGTCTTCTAATTCCTCAAAACTATTAGACTCCTCCATTCCTAAGATATTCACAAAACTTTGGTCTTGACACCAAGATTCAATTAAACCTAAAGTAGAACATTCCTCCCTCTCTTCAGGGAATTTAAGGGAGTCCAAAATATTAAAAGTCACTTGTTGGTCTTGAACTCTCATGGTAAGTTCACCTTTTTGGAAATCTATCAGAGTTCTACCTACTGCTAGGAATGGTCTTCCTAAGATAATGGGAATGTCTTTGTCCGCCTCAAAATCTAAGATGATGAAGTCTGCTGGAAAAATGAATTTATCAACTTGGACTAGGACATCCTCAATCTTACCCTTAGGCCAAGCTATGGACTTATCTGCTAACAATAGTGAAACACTGGTGGGTCTAGCCTCACCTATGCCTAAAGTGTTGAAAACAGATAAGGGCATAAGATTTATGCTAGCTCCTAAGTCACATAGAACTTTTCCTACTTCTTTTCCTCCTATAGAACATGGGATTGTGAAAGTCCCTGGATATTTTAGTTTCGGAGGTATTTTGCTAGACAACATAGCACTACACTCTTCAGTCAGAGCTACAGTCTCATACTCATTCAACTTTTTCTTTTTGCTTAAAATATCTTTCAAATTTTTTGCATAATTTGGCATTTACTCAATGGCTTCCACCAAAGGTATTTTGATATGCAACTGTTTAAAAACATCTAAAAACTTTTTGAATTGCAGTTCATCTATTTGATTCCTTAATCTCTGGGGATAAGGAATATAGAGAGGAACATGAGTAGGAGATGTAGTCTTTTGAGGAGTGTGTGTTGGAACTGTCGGAGAGATTTTGTCTACCTTAGTGTTATCAAGATCTTTGGGACTGTCACCAGCTTGTGACACATCCACAACATTTTGTTCATTTATCTTTTGATCTTTCTTTGGTTCATTTGGAAATAATGTTGGAAGGTCTGTCCTCTTTGGAATAGATGCGGTATCAGTAGGTCCGACAGTGTTTTCGGTCCTAATGCTCACTCTAGATTGAGTAGAATTTGAAACTATATTTTTTCTTTCAGGTTCTGTTTTTTTTGTCTTTTTTAAATCTTTTTGAAAGTTTTCTGGAAAATCTTGTTCACTTCTCAACATTACAGCCTTCACATGCTCTTTTCCAGTCTTCTAAGGTATCTCTGTATCACTAGGGAGGGAACCTGAAGGACGTTTTCTTAATTCTAAAGCCATTTGACCCATTTGGGTCTCTAGATTTTTAATTGATGCCTATGTTTGGGTCATGAACCCTTTCATCATTGCTTCCAAAGAAGTGGATGAGTCAGCGTGTTGGTTTGACTTTTGTTGAAAACCAGGTTGATGATTTTGAAAATTTGCATGTTGATTATTTTGAGGTCTGTGATGAGATTGTTGATGAAAGTTTGCTTGTCCTTGCAATTTTGGTGGTGGTGGATTTTGAGCAGGACTGTGCCAAGAAAAATTCGGATGGTTTCTCCACTCAGGATTATAAGTTTGAGAAAAAGGTCCACCTTTGTTATTACTGCTGACATAATTGACTCTCTCGGGATTTCTAGGACAATGTTCAAAATGATGGCCTTCTCCACAGAAGGTACATTGTATAGATTGCATAGTAGGGGTAGGTTCTATAGCATTAACTTGCACAACATTAAGATTTTTAATTAAAGATGCCATGTCGGCTAGCTGTGAAGATAATAGTGCATAGGCATCAATGTCTTGTACCCCTGCTGCCTTTCTAGGTAATGCACGTGGATCGGCCCATTGACCATTGTTGTTTGAAATTATTTCAAGGATTTCATATCCTTCATTGTAGGTACAAGTTGTGAAAGCTCCGTGTGCAGAAGCATCGAGCATTTGTTTAGCAGTAGTATTTAAACCACTGTAAAACGTCTCTAGCTGTATACAGTACGGAATGCCATGATGAAGGCATTTTCTCAATAGCTCCTTGTACCTATCCCATGCATCAGGAACTGCTTCATCGTCTATTTGTCTAAAAGTGCAGATTTCATTTATGGACTTAGCATTCCTCTTGGGTGGAAAATATTTTTTTTAAAACTTTTCTGCCATTTGGGTCCATGTTATTATAGAATCTGGTTTCAACGAGTTGTACCAAGACCTTGCTCTGTCTCTTAATGAGTACGGAAAAAGTTTTAATTTTAGAGCATCGTCTTGTACACCAGACAGTTTAAAAGAATCTGTAATTTCCATGAAAGACCTAAGGTGAGAATGAGGATCTTCAGCTGACAAACCAGTGTATTGTCCGTTAGTTTGCAACAACTGAAACATTATCGGTTTTAGTTCAAAATGGTGGGTTTGCAAAGTTGGTTTAAGAATTCCTGAATGTAACTGGGTTAAAACAGGAACAACGTAAGACATAATGCCACCATCTTTGGAATTTGCCAACCGAAAAATGTTTTGTTCCTCATCGTGAACATTTATTATTGGCGGTTCATTTGGGTTTTCTCGATTATTTAAATTTTCGCGATCATTTACTCGATTATTTTCATGCCCATTTAGATCTACCTCGGGCTCTTCCTCCTCATCCGTCATATATTCACGTTCAGGCATTTCGGGAGAATTTAAAACTAAATTAGTTTTTTGGATTCTTCTTCATTGTCTAAATGTCCGTTCAATATTGGGATCAAATTGGAAAAATTCACCGTGTGGCAATCTTGGCATGCACTATATTTTTTTTCTTTTCTAAATAGATAGTAGAAAAACTTGCTTTTATAAACCTTACTTAAAAAGAAAAACTTCTAGCGTGCTTCCCCGGCAACGGTGCCAAAAACTTGTTGCAATATTTTGTGTTTACACCTTTTTAAAATGCAAGAAAATAGATCTTGACGCAAGTGTACATCTCAATCTACTACCGTCTGTAACAAGTAATAATGATACAAAGTACCAAATATCAATCCCACAGGGAAGCGTGGAAAAATTTCTCTTGAAAGTCGGGTCTATAAAAGCGAGTCTCATATGGCGAATTCGAAAACAATATTTTGGTTGAGGTTTTGATTAACACTACTAAAAAGTTTAATTATAAAAAGAAGCACAGGGTACAAAGATTCATTGGGATAAAATTAATAATTGGATAAAAAGATGAGATCGCATTCCTTCGTTATCTTAAAGTCGATATTTTATTGTACTTAAATAAGTCGTCATACAACGAACAAGTTGTCAATTGATTAATTACAATTCGACATAAAATATAACTTTAATTTAAACAACGTCGGACAATCATACGATACGATACACCGTTTTATCTTTTTATCAGTCTCGGTCCAAATTTAACTTTATACCCTGAACTAAGACGTTTAGCCCATCATAGTTTGGACTCTAATTATAAAAGAAGAAGGAAAATTACTATTAACTAAAAGAGATGGTCGGCGCTTTTAAACAATCAACGATAAACTCGTAGGATTTGTTGCGCACCTAACCTCTCTTTAGACAAAGAAATGAAATTACTTGAAATAAAAGACTGAAAGTAAAGGACGTAAAATAAATTGCAGAATTACTTAACAGAAGACTAATCGTCATAAAATTGATTTTTTTTATGAAATTGGAAACATAAAACGAATTTAATAAACTACCACAAACCGTGAACCAACAAAAGTTGGGAATCCGAAATGATTATTCGGACTTCCGGTTTGTAATAGAATTTAAAACGTAATGAAACCAAAATAAAAACCAACTGTAACAAAGGGGAAGCTCGAAGTATAACGAGAATAAGCGAGAAACGGTCACCAAATATTTTGACGTGCAATAAAAGGAAACATATATTACTAGAATTCCGGTTTGATTTGTGAGCCAAAGCTTTAAACCGTTAGCTAATGGCTCATTACCTCAAACCTATTACAAACATGTTGTAACACCCGTAATTTCAGGATTTATCCTCGACGGTGTTACGGGAGTCGTTTGACTCTTTGGACGTAAAGGTATCGGGAAATCAGGTGAGTTTTACTATGGAATCATCGATGATCGAATTAGGCGCGAAACCGCGAGGAAACAGAGTCTTCTGGGCCCCGCGGGTTGGCACGCGCCCTGGGCCACGGCCCAGGCCACGTAACTCACTGTAAGTGGGTTTTGGGGAAACGGGTGACTTGCCCCGTGACTTGCAAGTCGCGGGCAAAGCCGCGGGAACCCATCTGGGTGTTTAATCGCGATTTTGGGGAACCAAACTTCATCCTCTCATAACTCCTTCCTCCCAAACCCGATTGGAGTGACTCTTGAACCTAGGGTTTCGTCTTTTGGAGATTTTCAAGTAGAGAAAGAAGTGGTTTGAAGATATTGGGTGAATCCAAGAGTTTATGATCAAGGTAATCTAACCATCTCTCCATCTAAAAGTTAGGGTTTGGTGTTCTTCATCTTGTTTTCATATCCTTAGGGTTTGGTTTAACCTTGGGAATGTTTGTGGTAGTGGATCTGTAGAAAGCTTGGAGCTAGTGAAAGGATCCAAGATCTTCTCTTCTAAGGAACTCAAGTTGTGGGTAAAACCTAGATTTATTCTAAATCTAGCAAGGTGAGTTCTAGTTGCTTTGAAAAAACTATATACATGTCAAAATGCACATATTTTGGGTTTTAAAAAGTATATCCTTGAGTTTGCTTCATTTTGAGAAGTTTTGTAAACATTTTGTACACTTGTACATATTTGGGTTTTAAATATTTGAAAATGATTTACAATAATATATGAGATGTTGGAGTCATCAAAAAGGGGATTTTAATCCACCATTCATGTTTCTCGACTATTTGATGAATTTGGGTATTATGTTGTTTTGGTTCCTATTATGGGAAGATTTGGAGGACAAATGGTTTTAAATGGGATTTTAGTGTGTGTTGGAGATTTTAAAGAGCGGTTACTGAAATATGGTCATTTGGGGCTTTACTCAACCTACGGGTTTTATATTTGAAAACTTTAACTCCTTTGACTTTAAAAGTGTGAGTTGTTGGAACGAATACCTTTTAATTTGGGAATATTTGGTAAAGTTGTAAATCGGCTTATATAGCCATATTGGCTCTATTTGAGTATCAAATGCTTTATGAAGCCTTTCGGCTTGAGTTGTACACTAACGAGTTTTGGGACGTTGTCCTGTTTAAACGGCTCCTTATGGAGTGCTTTATGGAAATACAATTATTATACCAATATTGGTTATTACATGTTTGGATGCGTTAGTTCATTCATATGGAGTCATGTAATGTTTAGACTGTAATGCATTGGATCCATAGGCATATGAGTTGTTATGTTCATCATGGAGTTTTAATGTCCATGTTTGAGTCTAGTGAGTGGTCCCCAAGTCATGTTGATTATGTAAACTTGCGGTAGTGCTCTTGAGGAGCCGTATACGGAGCTAAGTCTTGCGGTGGTGCCCAGAGTGAGCCGGATACGGGGACTTGTGACTTTGTGGTGAGACACATCTAGAGGTCAAGTAAACACTAGGATCAGTGGTGTCTTGCGGTGGTAGCTCAGATGATCCGGATACAGGGAACCATGGTCTTATGTGAAACTCGAGAACGTTGATACGTGGCTTAACTTTGTGTGCCCGCCACATTCGATGGAATCGGGTCTTCCCCGTCACCGAGAGGTGTTAATTGGGGTATTCCCTTACCCTTACTTTCGGTTTTGAAACATACAATTTTAAATTACACAAAGAGTCTTTTGGTGAAATACCTCGTGGGTGCGTTTCGGGGATTTATGGGCGTCAAATCATTATTGAAAATGGGTGTTTGGAAAATTGAAGTAACATGGTTTACAAATAAAGCCTCTTTATAATAAGTGTTTCTAGAATGGCCTTATCCGGAGTAAAATGCATGTTTTAAATGTTTTATGATTTACGCGATGAAAATTACTTTAACTCACTAGGCGTTAAGCCTAACACTTTTTCTTTTCGACATGTATATTAGGTCTTAAATGGATCTGAGTGGCGAGTGGAGCTTGGTAGAAGTTCCGGTAGGATGGCCTTAGTGACGTCATCCGGTTTTGGTGAAGATAGCAGCTTTGGTGGTTTTAGTAACACCCGTCTAATTTGTCCCCATTTGTGGGACTAGTTAGTTCCGTTAGAACTCTGATATGTTGTTATAGTGATTCTTCCTTGTAACCTTAGATATTTGATGTTTCAATGTTTTGTATTTAAGAATTTTTGGAAGTTTTATTTTGTCTGCTATTTTCGATTTTTAGGGGTGTTACAAGTTGGTATCAGAGCTCTAGTTTAAGTGAACTAGGTATGGATTTTAGATGCCTAGACTTAAGCTGAGACTTTAAGTTATGACTTGTTCGTTATGGGTAGAACTTTTAAGATGAGAGTGAGTCGTGGTAGTCGGCAGGAATGCACTGGTTAAGGGTCGTGACAATGGTAACGAGGATCCTTATGTATATTATGTTCATAATTTCACTTAACTACTGCTATTATGAATATACTGTTACGTGAGCGTGCTTGACTCTACCGTCATTACGATACTTGATATGTGTAATAGAACGTCGTAGTTGCTAATATCGTATTGGTCTAAGATTCTTAACCTCATTCTCGTGTGTGTCAGAGGAAAGAATGGAAGATACAGGGAGAGAATCGCAGACTCAAGAGGCGAATCCTCAAGGTGGGTTGTTGGAAAGCGTGGTGCAACTGATGAAGTAGGCTATGGAGCAACAAGAAGAAAGGATAACGAAGGCGTTAGAGGTCAGAGATGCCAATGACCGGAGACATGAAATAGTTAACGAGCTTGATAGGCGGAGTCTCGGTGATACTGGAAATGTGACCTGGATGGAGGATCTTGTTGCTGCTAGTGTGAAGAATAATGAGAGGGCCCACACATACAAGAATTTTCTGTACAACAAGCCGCCAGAGTTTTCAGGGACTGACAGTCCAGTGGCGTGCTTGAATTGGATCCAAGATATGGAACAAGCATTTGACACCAGTGAGTGTGAGGAGGGGCAGAAGGTGAAATTTGCCTCCCGCATGATGAGGGGTCGAGCTCTCACTTGGTGGAACGTCACCAAAACCACCATGGGAACTGCTATTGCTTCGTCACTTATGTGGGATGCATTTAAGAAGGAAGTGTTAGATGAATATTGTAACGAAAGGGATATAGACAGAATAGAAGAGGAGTTCCGTGCCCTCAAGAAAGGGGATATGTCGGTGAGAGAATACTCCAATCTCTTCATGGAGAAATTAGATCTAGTAGGACATATCGTCCCGAGTGAGAAGGACAGAGTCAAAGCCTATATGAACGGACTGCCATCCAAAATGAAGGCGATGGTCCGAATTTCCAAAGTCTCCACCTTCCGAGGAGCAATAGAAGAATCACAATTCATGGAAGATGTCTATATTCGGAGTGGAGAAGAAGATGCGGAGGCTAAGGAAAAGAGGAAACGGGAGGACCAATGGAGTCCATCCCAAGAGCGCAATAATCATGTCAATGAAAGGGAGCCTGGCCATTGTAGGAAGTCAAAGTGGTGTCAAGAGTGCCGAGCCAAACATGCAGGTAGGTGCAACCCCAACCCCATGACATGTCTCAAGTGTGGGATGTTGGGTCACTCTCATCGAGATTGCCCCATCAAAGGAACAATCTGTTTTGCGTGCAAGGAACCGAACCATGTGAAGAGATATTGTCCAAGTGCGAGGATGAAGGGTGACCCCGACGGAAGATCCATTAGACCGCCCTCCAATGCTTTTTACCCGGGTTGGGCATATATCTGCTCATCATAGAAATTGCATAGGCAAGGTCGGGACGGGTACAAATCATGGCATACATCAAAGATCCCACCACACTAGAATATGGAACTCTTGCCATATAGACAACATCAGCTTGAGTTTAAGGACTTAAAGTGGATGATAACTTGAAATAGGGAACAAATGGAGTGTTGACAGAATTTGCTTCAGACATGTTGAACCGGTGAAGAACTTTCTGAACATACAACTTTTGACTAAGGTATAATTTTTTCGCCTTTTTGTCACGAATAATCTCCATACCAAGAATTCTCTTTGCGGCTCCCAAATCCTTCATATCAAATTCTGAATTCAACTAGTCTTTCACTTTATGAACTTCTCCCATATCTTTAGCTGCTAAGAGCATGTCATCCACGTACAAGAGAAAATATAACATCGACCCATTTTCACACTTCTTGAAATAAATGCAACTGTCTTACGAAGAATTTGATAAGCCGTGTGCGGTCACAAATGTGTCAAATCTCTTGTACTATTGCCTAGCAGACTGTTTGAGGCCATAGAGAGATTTAATAAGCTTGCACACGTGACCTTATTTACCCGGAATCTCGAAACCTTCCGGTTGTTGCATATAAATCTCTTCCTCAATTTCACCATTCAGAAAAGCGGTCATTACGTCCAATTACTCAAGCTCAAAATCATTGGACGCGACCATCCCAAGCAATGCACGAATGGAAGTATGTTTCACCATCGGTGAGAAAATGTCATTATAGTCAATGCTAGTAATTTGAGTATAACCTTTTGCGACTAACCGAGATTGATACCTTGGCTTTTCACTTGGAGTGGTACCTTCCTTCAATTTATAAATACACTTGCATCTAACCGGTTTGCCTTTAGGAGCGGGTACAAGCTCCCAAGTTCCGTTATTTTTCAAGGATTCCATCTCCGCATGCATTGCCATCATCAAATTTTCCGCATCTTTTAGTTTCATAGCCTCACTATAAGAAGTAGGCTCAATGGTGCATTCTATTTATTCCGCTACACAAAAAGCATATGCTACTAAATCGGCTTCTTGAGTATACCGTGCGGGGCGTACAATTTGTCCCATTCCCCTATCATGCACAATGCACGGTTCAGGCTCTTGTGGCGAAGGTTGTGATGGAAAATCACCTACCAAAGAAGAATAAGAATGTGTGCTCGATGTTTGAGCCATAGGTAGTTCCACCTCCACCGGAGGTTTCTCCTTGGGAGCTTCGGAAATAGCCTCGGACGTAGGAGATGGCAAATCATGCAACATAGAAGATTCGTCAAAAGTGACATCTCGGCTTATAATGATCTTCTTTGTTTCCGGGCACGATAGCCTAAAGCCTTTCACCCCATCTTTGTATCCAAGGAATTTGCATTTCAAAGCTCTCGGTTCCAACTTCCCATTATCAACACGTGCATAAACTGGGCATCCAAATATTTTTAAATTAGTGTAGTAGGTCGGTGATCCATTCCAAACTTCCATGGGAGTCTTCTTCTCATTAGCAACGGAGGGAGACCAATTAATGATATAACAAGTGGTAGAAGCTCTTTTGCCCAAAAATACTTGGGCATTTTAGAGTTTGAAAGCATCAATCGAACTTTCTCAAGAATAGTGTGGTTCATACTTTCGGATACACCATTCTATATATTGAGGAGTATGCGCAACGGTACGATGCCTTGTAATGCCTTCCTTCCGACAATAGGCATTGAGCTCCTCAGAGCAAAATTCTAAAAAATAAACCGTTCGGAGATATTTCACCTCTTTACAGGATTGCTTCTCGATCATTGTCCTTCAATCTTTGAATATCTCGAAAACATCATTCTTGTGTCTTAAGAAGAAAGCCCACACTCGACGAGAGAAATCGTCAATAATAGTGAGCATGTAAGAGCTCCACCATAAGAAGTAACACGAGCCGGCCCCCAAATGTCGGAATGAATATAGTCAAGTGGCCCTTTAGTCGAGTGAATGCCACTTGAGAACTTGACCCTTTTTGTCTTGCCGTATACACAATGCTCGCAAAATTGCAAATTAGTAACTTTGTGGCCATTCAACAAACCACGTTGACTTAGCTCGGTCATGCCACCAAGGCTCATGCAACCAAGACGAAGATGCCACAACTTGGATAGATCACCATCGGATATTGACTTGGAAGTTACCGCAACGTCACCCGTAACAGTTTGATCCTGCAAAATATAAAGGTTAGCGTACTTTCTTTGAGCTTTCATTGCAACTAGTGCTCCATGCTTAACCTTGATAGCTCCACCTTTACCCAAGAACTCGTAACCCTTTTCATTAAGGGAACTAAGAGATATGAGATTCCTTCGAAGCTCGGGTACATGTTTCACAATCCCAAGTGTTCGGGTGACATCATCATGCCTCGGATTCTAATTGCGCCTTGACCAACAATAGGGCATGTAGCATTGTTCCCCATAATCATAACAGCTTCGGAAACTTGCTCATATGTATGAAACCATCTACGGTTGGGACACATATGAAATGTGCAACCTGAGTCTAGAATCTACTCTTCCGTGGCCTTTAGATTACCATCGAAGACCGTTATGACTTCACCTTCACTAGCTCTACCTTCATCGTTCTCAACAATATTGGCTTCCCCGGAGGAACCTGTTGTCTTGTTCTTGGTTTTGTTTTTGGCTTGAAGCTTAAAACATTCATCAATGGTGTGACCTATCCTTTTACAAAAGTTACAAAACTTCTTCTTACCACGAGATTTTGATCTTGATTTGCTGAAGAGCTTGAACACTTTTCAAATTGTCTTCCACTTGCATTTAATCCCTTGGCCATTGGTTCATGACCGAGAACTATCTCCTTCATCTTCTATTTTGAACTCAAAGCGGTATACACTTCCTCAAGAGTAAGGGAATCTCTACTATAAATGATTGTATCCATAAAAGTCGCGAATGATGGCGGCAAAAAGCATAACAAAATTAGACCCAAATCCTCATTGTCATATTTCACCTCAAGATTCGTCAAGTCACCAACTATCTCTTTGAATTTCGATAGGTGCAGTAATTGAACCACTTTCAGATAAATGATAGGCATACAATTTAAGCTTCATATGGAGCTTATTGGGCAAGCTCTTTGTCATAAGAACTTTATCTAGCTTATACCATATTCGATAAGCCGTTTCCTCTTCCGCAACATCCTGTAAAATATCGTTAGAAAAATACAATCTAATCAAGGATGAGGCTCTCAAATCATTTTAGTTCCTTTTCCTCTTCCATCCAAGCACGAGGCATAAAAACCCGTCCTAAAATATATTTGTGTAAATTTTGTTGGACAAGGATATCTCTCATCTTTATCTTCCATAAAGGATACCAGGTATCTCGTTCTAACAAAGGCAAATCGAATTTCATTGTCGACATAAATGAAACCTTAGCAAATCAATATGTAACGTCTGGAAATTTCGGTAAGTAATTGTCACCCGTGCGTTTTTACAACTTATTATCAGTAGGAATTATGATAGAAAATCATTACTTTTCCTTAAGACTATCGGGAGTGTTGACATTGAAAAAGTTGGATTTCGGGGCTTGGTACGAGCCCGACTACAATGCCCGACGACTATGACAATGTCATAGTCGCACTTGTCATAGTCGCAGACAAGAGTTAGCACACAATACATCCTGAGCGACTATGCCATGCGACAATGACATGTCATTATCGCAAGGCAATGTAGCCAGGTGTACCAGACCTGTTAAAGTCGTGAATTTTGGTGTTTGGCACATTCTCACTTCTTCCCCTCAGCTTCTTATTCTCTCAAAAACCTCCCAATACATCCCTACTTCATTTGTTACAAGTTTGGAGCATTAAAAGATCAAATCCTTGAGCATTTAAGAGGGTAATCATTATCAAACCAAGGTGTGGAAGCTAGGAATTAAAAGCTTCTCATCTCTATCCACTTCTTCAAGACTTTGGCTAGGGTTCTCTAGGTTTTATAACAAAATCTAAGTTGTGAGTTCATTCACCTTCTAAAGCTTTATATACATGTTAAACATTGTGTTTTAACCTTCTGAACTTCTCCCCATTACTTTGTCTTCGTTTGGAAGAGTTTGACCTAAACATTGAAATTGGGAAGTTTTAGGGTTTGGGTGATTTTGAGTTGGAAATATTAAATACATGCATATAAGAAGTTTAAATAAGGTTGGGAACTATTATGTTGACCTTGGTCCCATGTATCTTATGAATGGAATTTTATGAAAAATCTAGGCCAAACTAAGGTTTGGAGATTTTGAAGGTTTTTGTGAGAAATGAATATGGAGGATGACTTTATTTATTAAAGGGTCTATATCTTCTCGAAATATTGAATTGTGGCAAGAAAGGAGTAATCTTTCCTTTTATGATTTTGGGATAACTTGACGTTATTTGGATGAGCTTCATGGCATCTACATGTAGGTGCACCCAATCTTGAATTACATAATTGAATGGTAATTTGTGGTAGATTTATATTGTGAGACCATATGACATTGAATACCTAAGTCATATGATTGTGGGAGGAAATTCCCTATATGCTTATGGGGCTAAAGACTCGATTTGGGTTGATGTCCAAAGTGGCTAAAAGACCCGGTTTGGGTTGATGTCCAAAGTGACTAAAGACCCGGTTTGGGTTGACGTCTAAAGTGACTAATGATCCGATTTGGGTTGATGTCTAAATGAACTAAAGACCCGGTTTGGGTTGATGTCTAAAAGAACTAAAGACCCGGTTTGGGTTGATGCCTAAATGAACTAAAGACCTAGTATGGGTTAATGTATAAATGGACTAAAGGCTCGGTTTGAGTTGATGTTGACACAACTAAAGACTCGGATGGAGTTGATGTCCACCGTTATCAAAGGCCTCTTCAAGAGTATACATGATGGACGATTATTGGAAATCGTTAAAAGCTATATTTTATAATACCATTTTAATAGCTTTATCTATCAACTGTTTAATGTCACTAGACATTAGCCAAACACTTTTTCTTGAATGTCATGTATAGCAGGTCGAGCTAGTGGTGGGGCTCTTTGGGATTGAGTGGAGTGTCAAATGACTTTGGATAGCATTTTTGGTGAAATATAGACATGGTGATATTTTGTTTTAAAGGATGATTTTTTGTGAAGAATAGTGACACCCGTCTATAATCTAGACTATAAATTGTTTAGATTAGTAGGTTGTCATATTCATCTATTTGGTTGTATTTGTAAACGCCTTTCTATATCCCCGCTTTTGGGTGATTAATTTATGGCAGTATCTTCGTATTCTGCTTTAATCCAGGTTTAAATTTACCCATATTTTTAGGGTGTTACACAATAATCCCACAACCTTCAATCGATAAAAAAAAATCTCAATATTAATCCTTAAGCTCTGATACCAATTGTTGTGAAAATACCAAGAAGCTAAAAGCTCGATGGTTGGTTCTCGATAAAACACAAATTACCCAAGAACAAATGATCTAAAGTTCTATATCGAGATTCAAAGTGGAAATACGATTAACAATGTAAGATAATCAACCACTAAGAAATGTAAACAATGATCAAACCCAATAAATGCAAAATAAAACATAAGTAAGAGAGACACCGAGATTTTTACGTGGAAACCCGGAAAGGGAAAAAACCATGGGCGGAGGACGCCAAAAACTGATCCACTATCACTTTGATGATGATACACTTGAGAGATTACAACTTACAATAATGGAGAAATAAGATTAGGGTTCTTGAGGTTTGAGAGAAAACTTGGAGACCAAGTTTTAGAGAGAGAGAGAGAGAGAGAGAGAGAGTACAAAAAGGATCTTCAAAACCTAATTTCTATTTTTGGTCTTGCATAAATATTTAGGAGGGAAAAAACTGGAGTCCAAAGAGAGTGCCCATACGCACACAAAAAGTGGGCATACGACTTGCTATCGTGTAAACTCGCATCAGCCTCGTGAAGGACACTGTGGTTTTAACCCAACAGTGTCTGCAGCGACTTCTTGGCGACATAGGTCGCTCCAAACCTTGCCCGAGATCCAGATTGAAGGCAACGATTCTCACAATTTGCATTTATATACTGTCATATATTTTTAATATGAATGATATGTAGACAAAAGCCAATTCAAGATTTTCTGACCAACAAAATCAAGAAACCAATACAAAAATGTACAATCTATATTCGATCATTTTGGTTTTTAGTTCCTATTTTTAATATTACACAAAATTTGTTGATTATTAAAAATGTTAAATTAAAATACATGCGAGGTGGCAAAAAACCGGATTCGGCCCGGGTCGGGCCCAATCGGTCATGGGCCAAAACAGTGTACGCCAGTAACCGGTTAAGGCGTAACTGGTCCCAATTCGGTCACGGTTAACGGGGTTCAAGTGGGTAACCCGTCCCGGTTCGGTTACGGGTCAGACCCAAAATCGGTTAAGGCATATTTTATTTTTTTAAATAAAAATATTAAAATACTTAATTAAACTTTAAAAAATAAATTTTTGTCACTCAAATACAAAAATACGTTTTATTATACTTTCGAGTTTGCGAGAAACGAATACGAGTCGAAATCACAAAATATAGCGAGAATTGTTTGCGTTTTTTGCGTTTTGTACCTTGGTATCTTACCCTATACACCAACCAACTTATTTATAGTGTTCTAGGGGTGTTAAGGAGGCAAAAAAAGGGTCAAAAATGTCAAAAACGGTCATATGAACGTTACCCAATGGCTAAAAAATGTTCACAAAATTTGAAAAAAAATCGGATTGGGCCGGGCCGGGCCGGGCCCTGCCCTTAACCGGTTACATAACCTATCTTGGCCCGGATGGGGCGAGCCTTCGAATCGCTCCAAAACCTTAACCGATTACGGATTTTAGGCCTTCAACCGGTTATTACCGGGCCCGGTTCGGATCGGTCAAGAATCGGACCGGGCCCCGGTTAACCGTCGGTTACGGATCGGGCCGGGCCGGTTTGGCCAACTCTAAAGGCTGCAAAAATATAAAATGCGAGTACAAATTTGTTCTTATTGGGGTTGTTTGTTTACCTCTTAATGGTTCCATTAAGAGGCAACCTCTGAATCGTTAAGAGATGAATCTTGTTTGGCAAAGAAAATGTCTGCCTCTTAATGGTTTCAAAACCTTCTTAATGATTTTGTATCCTGACCCTCCCTTAACCATTAAGAGCCCTGATTTCATTTTGAACAATTAAAAAACAATTGTATTTCATTTTGCACTATATCATAAAAGCCTTTTAATCATTCTGACCACTTAATCATTCTGCACTCAACCATTCAGCAACTGTCAAACAACCTTTGATCCTTCAATTCAACTATTCAAAAAGGAATGATTGGGCCACAAAAAATACCCAAATTTATTGGGCCTTCCACCTTCCAGTTAAGCGAATATTGGGCTCAGAAAAAAAAGAAAAAAGAACCAACCACAACCGTTTAAACCAGGTCGCTTCGCTAAACTGGTTCAAACAACTTTTTTGCCATTTCTTTTAAAAATGATTTCATATTACCGATTTATGAGAGAGACATTTTTTAAAAGCAAATAAATACTATAAAAATATATAATATAAAATTTTAAGGGTTAACGAGACTTATATTTCATAAGATGTATAAATTCAAACAAAACAATCAAAACCAAATCAAGGTTATGTCTGACAAATTAGATAATAAATTGGCTTTTCAAAATGCTACTATGAGTATCTTTTCAATAAACTAGCTTATAAGCTAGTTTATGGTTATCCAAACATATACTAAAAAAAAGCTAGCTTATAAACCAATTTTTTTTTGCCAAACAATGCCCAAATAATAGAAAAAAGGGTGTCATAACCCGAGTGGTACAGGAGAGAGGCCTCAACCACTAATGTAAAGAAAGAAATAGAGGCAAATGGAGTCTCCCTATAAGACTTTTTTATTTTTTTAGGAAGGATGTTTTAGGCTATGTCTAATTTAATCCTTTGGTAAATTATAATTATAAAACATCAACTCTGATTAAAGCTTGGTGGCTACCATTGTTAACCTAGACTTTCTCGACGATAAAGTTTGCATATGTAAACTTTAACCTAGAGCATCTCCAACAGCTTTTCCAAAATGAAGAAAACAGGGAAAATGAAGATTTTAAATTATATTTTTGCTTCAACAGCTTCTCCATAACTATCCCCAAAATGGAGAAAGTAGAAGAGAGGAGTTTTTCTCCAAATATGGAGATAACCTCAAAAATGATTACTAGTTAGGAGCACCTAAGGGGGTGTTTGGTTGGAGGTATTAAGGGGTTAGGAATGGGAATGATAATGAAAAATGTTGTTTGGTTTGACATAATATAATGGGCCAATTACCCCAAATCCATTGATTTTCATTCCTGACTAAATTGGGGGGAATGAAAATCTTATTCCCGCTCAGTCACATTTTCCTATATGCCCTTCATTTCTCGATGTTGAATGAAACATATTTTTTTATTTTCATGTTGGAGGGCACATATTTGTATTAAAAATATTATATAAAACAATTTTTCATTGATTATATTGGTTTAACCAAACAACATTAATGAAATGCCCATTCCTATTCCCATTCTACTTCATTCCCATTTTCATTTTCATTCTCATTCCTTAAAATGAACCAAACGCCCCCTAATGTAATATTTTAATATTATAATTAATGTTTGATTCTCCAAAATGAAGAATCTGTTGGAGATGAATGTAATTTTTTTTGGAGATCTTGACATTTGGTTTTTCATTTTGAAGAAATTTTAGGAAAGATGTTAGAGATGCTCACATGAAACTTCAACTATGTAGGAGAGGCAGCCACCTGATGAGTCTACCACTATTGATTTATCACTCTGACAACATATTTTATTTGTGTTTTTTTACTATTTCAAGCTGAAAAACTTTAATTTTTTATGTCATCATTTATTAATTTCTATTTGATAATTTTTTTATTTGTATGTTTTTTAATTAATAGTGTGATTCAGAAATTATTTTATTAAAAAATATTTGATAAATAATCAAATTTTATTAAGTTATTCGAGTTGTATTTTATTTTATTTTTTAATTAAAGTATAACAAGAGACATAGCAAATAAGATACCACCATGATCGTGTTCCTATGCATGAAACATCAATAATTCCTACCAACCCAACCTCCCATAACATTTATTTTCTAATTTAATGATTTTATGCCCTCAACTGATTTATCAAAATACATTCTTTAAAAAAAAGTTCATAATTAAAATTTGAGTGAATTACAATACAATGGTGGTTTTAGTCTGTAAAATAAACTATCTACACTGATGGTTTCTAACTTTTTAGGTTTATAACACTCAAGATTTTTGGAGTTAATATCATCAGTACGTTAATAACCGTTAAAAAGGATGAATCAGATTTTAAACAAACTATATGGACCAAAAATGTAATTCACCGTAAAATTAATATTCACATACTTTTTCTAAAAAAAGTTTATTAAAAATAATGTAACTACAGTTAACAAAAGTTTATTTTGATTATTATATTGATTTAATAGTTGTAAGTTGTAACTTATTCATAATTATTTGATAATTCAATTTAATAATGTCTCACAGTATTTTAACTTTTAAAACATGATTATCTTTTTCATGACAAAAATATTATTTATCCTAACCAACAAATTTTCATATATAACCATCTCACGTTAATCGTACTTGAAATATTTTTAATAAATAATTAAAAAAATTATGTGAATTGAATCACGATTGGTTTTAGAGTGAATTACATTTTTGGTCCCTATCATTTGCCCAAAGATTAATTCGTCTCTCCTAACGGTTGTTAACTGACGATGTTAGCTTTAGGGACCGTAAGTGTTATGAATTTGAATATTTAAGGACTATCAGTGTAGATAGTTTGTTTTAGAGATTAAATCCAAAATTTGAGTAAACCACAAGGACTACTTGTAGTCCACTTTAAAATTTTATATATTCATAATTGTATTGTAAAGTTTTGAGTTAAATACAAAATTCTTCCCTATATTTTGCTGAAATTAGTATTGAACTGAGTTTTAACCAAATACCGTCCCTCTAGTTTTATTTTTTCAACGTATTGGATCCTTCTGACTAACACTTGTTAAAATTTTTTTGTTCTCAACAAGGACATTTAAGTCTGTTAAGATTTTTGTCTCATTGTCAATTATTTTTTTAAAGGTTATATTTTAATATCTTATACTAAATAATATATTTTATACTTGGGTAAATTGTATTAAAATTGAGCCAACTTTGATCTGATTCCTATTTTGGGGAACTAACTTTTTAAACATTCATTTTGGGATCTAAACTAAACTTTGTAAATATTTTAGGGTCTCACTAACCAGATAACCTATAAATGTTGATGTCGATCAGGTAAAATATCTGACATGACATTAGTTCTTCTTTTTAAATACCAATTAAAATTTCATTTATGATAATAAAAAATAAGAGGCCTTTCCCCTCCCCTGGCTACCATCACCGCTCTTACCCCTCCTAAACTATCTTTTTCACTTTTTGAGCATCGACGATGATTAACTTCACCAGATATAGCGGGGGCTTCTTTTTTTTTTGTCAAGATTTGTTGTTTTGATTATGATTTCAATTTAAAATTCTCATTTCAATCATCCAAATCAATAGCGTCGGAGAAGAATATGTATCAGTGGCACCCAGTAGATAAAGAATCTTCAATCTGCTCTTCAGGTGAACCCTAATGAAGAATCGGTCGTCAAACCGAGAGATGTTTGGTGTTTTCTTCAGTCATTATGTAAATAAGCTCTAAATTTAGGGTTTCGTATGATTGTAAGGAAAGATATGAGCTAGCCTAGAGTAGCAAACTTCTTATAGGCTTTCTCTGCTCATACTACACTCTTATGCTTCATGTATGACTCACGTCCTTGCTTGTTCTCAAAATCGATCATCTATGTATGGAAGTTTGGAGGAAGCCGACGGGGCAGTGGGTGGAAGCTTTGAGGAAGTCGACAGGGGCGGTGGTTGGAAGCTTGGAGGAAACTGATGGGGTGGGCAGAGATGGGGAAAATGAAAGGGAACTTTTGGATTTCTATTTGGGTCCAATTTTATGCAATATTATTTTATTTTAGTTATATATATATATACATATATATATATGACACATAATATTGATAAATGATGTGATATCAGGTAAGCTTTTTTGTGGCAAAAAATGACCGGTTACTTGCTGAACAGGTCAATATGTAAAGTTTGTTTTTAAACACTAAGTTGATAATTTTGAAAGTTACTCCCCAAAATAGGAATCAATTCATTTTAATTCAATTTTCCCTTTATATTTTGTAATATATAATATTTTTATTATACTTAATACTCTATATTATATTTAAAGCTAACTGCAAAATTTGTTCCTATGTGTTGTTGAAATTAACGGTACCCTCCTTGTCCTGGATATTTAGTCACCATCTTCATTAATCCCCTTCTCCCACTCTGACGACTTTCCAACACCCATTTTAGTGACTCTTCATCTACATCTAACATACCATAGTGACAACTTCCATTCTGGCAGCCCTACCCCTACCCCTCCTTAAACTTTGTTTCCACCCTTCCTCTATGTCAGTGAAATAATGTGGAGAAACCATGGGAAACAAAGCAGAGTTATCTTGATGTCTCCGGTGAAACATCTAAAAAGGAGAGAGTGTTTTTAATGGTGGTAGGGATCCAAGAAAGAAGGGGCACCGTTGGGGTTGTGTGGACGGACGATGAAGAAAAATAAGAGAGGGAGGGGGAGGGTTGGTTGTCGGAGATGAATCCAGCGTCGCGGGGTTCATCGGTGGGGGATGTAACACCCCAAAACTGGGACAAACAAAACTTCCAAAAAATTTGAAATGTGATATAAATAAAGTTATGCCAAAGCACAAGCTCATCCCAAAAAGGGAAACAATATACGCCTGTTAATTACATGTTTGTAACAATAAGCCATGAGGGGAAAACAACCCTTTAATCTAACTCCTAACTAGGAAAAAGATTATATAAATTTGTGATCCAAATCTCCAAAATGTAAAGCCTTCTAAACTTGGCGTCCTAAAAATATTTCCAAGCTCGCATCTAAAGTCATCTAGACCTTCTTGGAGGGCGAGCCGCTAGAACCTGAGATACACATCAACCAATCAAGTGTTAGGCCAAACGAGCCTCGTGAGTTGTACAAAAGCATGGCATAATCATTTACATCAATTATAGTCAATAAGGGTCATAAAGGAATCAATGGGGGAGACCTATCACACCAAAGAGTGTCACCTCAAGTCAATGTACCTTGATGTTCACTCTTACGAGCAACATCCCGAAGTCCCGACACACTTGAAGACTACCTCCCAGGCATTACTCCAAACGGCGGAGGTCTAGGTGCATACCGTCATGGTGGCACCCTCGACTACATCCTCCTAGAGCTTACTCATGGTTCATCCAATATACAAGCAATATCCATCTCTATACATATTTCATATCAACAATGTACATGTATAAGACCTACATAGTTCCAATCCCATTTTAGGTCCAAAACTCTAAGGCATGTAAGTCCAACAATGATATTCATAAATCCCATGATACTACACAATCATGACTAAATAATGTCAGTAATAAACCCATCAAAGTCCACATGATGAACATTAGCCAAAACCCCCAATAATCACCAAGGTAGCAGTTAGGTCAAACTTATCAGGTGATCAGATTTATTCATGTAAATGAAGTAATGACAAATAAACACACAAGACATGTATCTCATTTGAAAATGGTTAGAAGAAACTCACTATCTAGGTTTTATAGAAAAACCCTAGAGACTTGCAAGAAACCCTAGAAGTTGATGGAGGAAGAAGATGATCTTTAGACTTGAGATCCTTGGTTGAAATCCTTGTTTGGGGAAGCTTGATCCTTGCAATAAATGTAGTGGATGATGGTTGGGATGCTTCTCAAAATCGATTTTTGAGGAGAAATAAATGAGGAGAGACTTTTGACAGAAAGTAGATGGAGAAGTAATGTCAAATGAGGCTGAAATCCCCTTTTAACTCGTCAGGATGCGCGTGTGGCTTGTGGCACGGGTTGACCCGCGCGGTCATCCGCGCCAATCTTTGAAATTTCAGGCGCCCAGTGCTTCGCGCGGTTTCCTGCGCGGCTTCACCCGCACGGTTACCCGTGCGGGGCACTGTTTTCACTGCTTTCTTCATTCAAACTGAAAATTAGGATGTTACAATCCTCCCCACCTAATAAGGATTTCGTCCCCGAAATCACGACTATTCAAAATAAGTGAGGGTATCTCCTCTTCATGTCCTCTTCCGACTCCCACGTCACATTCGTACCTCGGTGGTGTTTCCATCGAACCTTTACCATTGTTACCTCCTTATGTCGTAATTGCTTCGTCTTCGACTCCAAAATGGCTTCCGGGTCCTCAACGCACCGGTTGCCGTTGTCCACCCGAATCTCTGTCAACGGTATAACGCTTTCTTCTTTGGCCAAGCACTTGCGAAGATAGCATACGTGAAATGTTGGGTGAATCCCGTCCTTTTCCGTCGGCAAGTCCAATCTGTAGGCTTGAAGCCCAATCTTCTCTAATATCGTAAAGGGTCCAAGGAAACGGGGACTAAGTTTTCCACGCTTCCCAAAACGAATAATTATCTTCCACGGCGATACCTTCAACATGACTCGCTCCCGCACTTGGAATTCGAATGGTCTTCGCTTCTTGTGTGCATAGCTCTTTTGTTGATCTTGGGCCGACTTCAAACGCTCTCGAATCTCTTTCACCTTATCCGCCATCTCTTGTACAATCTCCGGCCCCGTAAATTTCTTTTCTCCTGCCTCGAGCCAACATACCGGTGTCCTACATCTCTGTCCATAAAGCGTTTCAAACGGTGCCATCCCGATGCTTGAGTGGTAGCTGTTATTGTACGCTAATTCCACCAACGGCAAGTGTGAATCCCAATACCCTCCGAAGTCTATGACACATGAACGAAGCATGTCCTCTAGAGTTTGAATGGTCCTCTCACTTTGCCCGTCGATTTGAGGATGGTAAGTCATGCTCAACTTGACCTTCGTACCTAACTCCTTTTGCAACCCATCCGAAAATTTGGATGTGAACCGACTATCCCGATCTGAGACTATAGATAACGGAACACCGTGACGCGACACTACTTCGTCTATGTACAACTTGGCTAGTTTATCCATTGGCAACGTCTCCCGCATTTCCAAAAAGTGCGCGCTCTTCGTGAGTCGATCCACCACCACCCATATTGTGTTGTGCCCTCTCAAAGTCTTCGGTATCTTAGTGATGAAGTCCATTGTGATATGTTCCCACTTCCATTCCGGAATGGCTAGTGGTTGTAAGCTTCCGTAGGGCTTTTGATGTTCCGTTTTGACTTGTAGGCACATGACGCACTTTCCTACATAATTAGCCACATCGAGCTTCATCATCGGCCACCAATAATGCAACTTCAAATCTCTATACATCTTGGTGCTACCGGGATGTATGGAGTACTTGGACTTGTGAGCTTCCGCCAGGAGCAACTCACGATTTCCCCCAACCTTCGGTACCCAAATCCTCCCTTGAAATAATTTGAGGCCACGACTGTGTTTTGTAAGTAGCTCCCGTTGCTTCACCATAAATTCGTCTTTGAGGTTCTCTTCATGAAGTGCTTCGGCTTGGCTCACCTTGATGTCCTCCACTAGGCTTGATATTACGTCCATTCTGGATAAAATTACCTTGCTCCCACTCTCATCACTCTTTCGACTCAACACATCCGCCACCACGTTGGCTTTACCTGGGTGGTAAAGCAACTCACAATCATAATCCTTCAAAAGCTCCAACCACCATGTTGGCTTTACCGAGGTCTTTTTGATCGAATATATACTTCAAGCTCTTATGATCGGTGAATAAAGTACACTTCGTCCCGTAGAGATAATGTTGCCATAGCTTCATGTTAAGACACAGTCTCATTGGATTCAAGATCATCCAAAACGAAGATCGCAATCTGAAGTTAAAGCTGACAAGTCGACTCTCAACAATGGTCTAGGGTCTATTCTGTAATAATAGTCAAAGTTATAATATCTAGATATTTATTATTTAGATATTATGTTTTAGTTTATTATTTAGTTAATTATTATATTAGTTTAAATATAATATCTAGATATTAGATATCTAGATATTATGTTAGTTGTAAGGTCTCTCTCACTCTCAACAATCATATTAGAACAAGAGAACACACATAACAACACATATTGAAGGTGTAAACAGAGAGAGCTTATCGATCAAGAATACCATTATCAACTCTTTGTAATCTGCGTTTATAATCTGAACAGGTTGGTAATCGTTATATCTTTGTTGTTTGATTTATCTGGTAAACGATCACAGACTCACAATTGGTATCAGAGCTGATCCAGATCAAAATCAAATTTTTTTTAGACTCTGTGTTCTTCATTTCTTAAAAACCACTGTGTTATTGATCAAAACTTGATATTGCGGTTATTTTCGAAATCAAAAGGTTGTGTATTGTTGTTGTTGGTAAGTAGATCATAGTGTCAATGTAACGCCCTAAAAAAATCAGAGTAAATTAAAACCTGAAAAAACTGGCAACATGACATTCGTATTGATATAAACCTCCCACAAAGGGGATCAATCTTTAAAACTTTACAAAACCTGTACAGATATAGGGTTTATCAATAAACTAATCTAGACACCTATATCAAGATTTCATCAGTTGACAATCCATAATTCACCAAAAAAAATGGGACTTAACAAATGCCCAGATACAATAGTAGTCATCTCAAAATGCCTCGAGACCAAACCCGTCTCTCAAAACCCCGGCAACCCACCGCTAAGGGAAACCTGTTATACACATTATTTGAGAAAAAGTGTTAGGCTTAAAGCCTAGTGAGAACATACAGTTCATAAATCTCAAGAGATATAATCAAATGCATCAAAGTAAATCTTTCCAAAGGTTTAGTTATGCAAAATACAGTTCTTTGATAATATACAGACAACCGGTCCAAAACACATCTTCCGATGACGGGGATTACCCGATTTACCAAGGATTATAGTGGAACACAAAGTAAGCCACAAATCCGAGTTATGAGCTAAAAACATGGAACCATGGCCACAAACGCTTCGGTCCGTACTACGATGTGAGGGAGGCCCCCAAGGAACCAGTCATACTCTTTCGTTAGACTACATTTGACCCATGGCTAGTAACCGGTCTCACATAACCGTACCAAGTGCCCCCGAAGATCAAATGTATCTAACTACAACAGAAGGGGCACAACCTTCCCATCCATAAGCCGACTCGATACCTAGGGATCCACTAGTATAGTCATGACTTGTCACAATATTTCATGTGACCCACAAAGCTAGTTAAATAGCTTTCAACACATTTATATTTCAAAATGCCGTTTTCAAAATCAACTGCTGGTAAGAAAGATAATCATAAACCAGATTATATGCATTCTTTCAAATAAGCCTCACAACTGGGCAAGTAAAACATTCCTTTAGTTCAACAAGATGGAACCTATCATTTTAGTCAAAAGTGTTCGGGAACCCTAAAATATCTCAAAAACTCCAAGTTACGTCAAAATGAAATAAACGGAAAATCCGAAACCGTAGAGATATATAGGAGTTAAAAATACAATCTTTGATATACATAACAGTTTAGAAAAGTTAGTAGGAACTCACCTCAGATTTCTTCTTCCTAACGAATGCTACCTATGACAACACCGAAAGAATCGGTAAGTCGAAACATAGATAACTTTCTCACTTCCTGACTAAAACTTAAAGATAACAGAAGCTAACATCGAGCAAACCCTAGTCCGGTCGAATACGAATTCCGGTCGAAGACATACCAGTCGAATGCACACTACCGATCGAAGCATCTTCCGGTCGAAAGCACACCGGTCGAATGCATCCTACCGGTCGAATACATCTTCCGGTAGAAAGCATCCTACCGGTCGAATACACACCGGTCGAATGCATCCTACCGGTCGAATACATCTTCCGGTCTAAAGCATCCTACCGGTCGAATACATACCGGCCGAAGGCATCTTCCGGTCGTCTTGTTCACCAAGAACACGCCGGAGATACAGAACCCAGATCCAAACCAAAACACTCAAATCTAGAAATGGAACGGTTAAAAACCTTAACAACGAGATTCTACACGGCTAGAAACATTCAGATCAAAGCATTAAGCTAGATTCGTACCTTGATTTGTCCGAATCGATCGAACCCTTTTCTCCTGCATTACTCTCTCTCTCTCTCTCTTCAAGAACTGATAAAACTGAGATATGAGATATTTATCAAAATATCTTACTTGATTTGTATATATATAACCCAAGTTACATTTAACCCCCCTGAACTTTGGGTAACGGTCAACTTTTCACCCAAACCCAAAATTCAGGGTGTTACAGTCAATCTCCCCCTTTGGATCAAGATCATTACGAAAATGATTTAGCAACACGATCTTCTTTTTCAGTACAGAATATGCAATCTCTCTCTTAGTCTTCAAGATATAGTAAACTCCCCAAAAGATGTAGTTTTTCTTTCTTGGATGTTGGGATGAAATTATCTTCAGTTTCAGCTCAAAATTCTTTAGCAAAGTATCTTCAAAGGATTTTCTCTCGAATTAGCATATCTTCAGAATACTTGATCTTTGAAGAATTCAATCTTGGACGTTTGGTGCTTTAATTCGAACTCTAGTTTGGTGCTTTAATTCGAACTCTAGTTTGGTGCTTTAATTCGAACTCTAGTTGGGTCGAATTGAGAATTACAGGGCCTATTAATCGGAGAAGACAACGTATCGGTCTTTATTCTATCGGTCTAAAGCGTACCGGTCCTTTGCAAATCCAAATTTACAACCTACCGGTCGAAAGAAAATTATACCGGTCGAAAATCATTTCTTACATCTTCCCGGTCTTTACAACTTACTGGTCGATGCAACCATCCGGTCGAACATCTTATCCGGTCGAACATCTTATTCAGAATGACATCTAGAGAAGCCCTTGCAATCGGAACTGACACCAAGCCACCAGTTCTCTTTAAAGGAGAATACGAACAGTGGAAAGATCGGTTCCTGAACTTTGTTGACAGACATGAGCTGGGTGATTTCATCAGGAAATCGATAGAAGAAGGGGTTATGAAACCAGTTCTGACGACTCGTTTGGTTGGAACTGTGCCGACACAGGTTGAACTTAAGTATCATGAGCTAGAAGATGATAACCTCAGAAGAGCTAAAGGCGACAAATTAGCTAAGTCATACATTCTACAAGGAACTCCAAATGAAATCTATGTAAAGATTGACAGCTACAAGGCCTCCGGCAAAGAAATGTGGGATCAACTTGAGAAGATGATACTGGGCTCAAAGGTTGAAAATCAGCTGAAAATCTCCAACTGCCTAAATAATTATGAAAAATTTAGAGGCAGAGTCGGAGAATCTTTAGAAGAAACCTATGACAGGTTTGTGACTTTGCTGAACGAACTAAGCAAGAACAAGGTCCACAAATCTCAAATTGAGTTGAACGTCAAATTCCTAAGTGTTCTACAGCCGGTATGGAAAAGATTTTCCAGACAGATGAAGCAGATCAAGGATCTGAATGAGATTCCACTTCATGAGGTGTATGAAACCCTCAAACAAAACGAAGAAGAGGTGGATGAAATTCTAGATGAGAAAAGGCAGAAAGGAAAAACAATTGAAGACACAATTGCTCTTGTTGTCAGGAAGAAGAAGAACAAGACAATTGTGTATGAATTAGAAGAAGATGAAGCTTATGCAAACTCTGACACAGATGAAAATGAACAACTCAAACAAGCAATGCTTATGCTGACGAATGCTTTTCAGAAAAAGTTCTACAGGAAACCAACATCAAACAGTCAGAGGTATTCTTCTGGTCCCAACAACTATGCTCATAAAGAAAGGGTTGAAGGAAGTAGGTATGAAGGAAAGAAATTTGAAGGGAAGAGATTAGAGGAGAAGAAATCGGAAGAGAGAAGGTATCATGCTGAAGGAAAAAGAATAGAGGAGAGAAAACCAGAAGAAAGAAAGTTCAAAGCTGAAGGATCCAGTCAGCCAGAACTACCTACGTGCTACAACTGTGGCAAAACAGGTCACTTTGCCAAGGATTGCCGAAGATCCAAAGTCAGAAACTCCGATTATTACAAGAACAAGATGTTTCTTGCAAAACAACAGGAGGCTGGTAAGGCACTGATGGCAGATGATGAATACTTGCTCGATCATTCAGACGAGGAAGAAGAGGATGAAGAGAAGGATGAAGCCGTCAACATGTGCTTGATGGGAAAGCAAGAATCAGATGCTGAAGTTGATTCAGATGATGAAGAAGAGGAGGTATGTGATTTATCGTATTCAGATTTCATGAATAAAATGCATGCCATGAATTTAAAACAACAAGAGTTAGAGCCGAATCTTGAGCGAGAAAATGGTGTTATAACTGACAAAAACCAACTGATACAGAAACTTAG
Source organism: Arctium minus (assembly GCA_954870635.1). Lineage (NCBI taxonomy): Eukaryota > Viridiplantae > Streptophyta > Magnoliopsida > Asterales > Asteraceae > Arctium > Arctium minus. The sequence goes on along the minus strand of OX941080.1, from coordinate 33,075,346 downwards.
CAATGAAATTGCTGAGAAGAAAGTATTGGTTGAGGTTTTACATAGAGATAATCACACCAACGCAAAGGAAAAGACAATAATTCTTAAAGAGAATTCTGAACTCAAGTCTAAACTGACAAAGAGTAAGATTGATATATATGAGCTAACGAACTTGCATTCTTCATGTACCAAAGAAAACTTTTCTTTACTTGGTAAATTAAAAAGTTTGGAAGAGAAGTTATACACAATGGGTCAAACTGAACAGACTATTCATCTGAACAAACCCAAATAGGAAATAGAGAGATGGGGAATCGGTTATAAGAATCCTGTCTGTCTTCAAAAAGGAATGTCTGAAGTGCCTGCACTTTATGATCATATTTCTATGAAATTAGCTCGACGAATCCATGAGTTTAAAACTTTCTGGACTAAACTATCAGAAGAGGATGAATCCATAGAAACTGAAAAACGGTTGAAATCATCTAAAGTTCACCTTCCATTTTATTATGCGAAGATGAATAATAGTTATAATGAAAATCCAATATATCAAAAGAAGAAATCTCTTTCAAGTGATTTCTTTCAGAGTTATTCTGTCAAAGAAATGGAGGCAAAGCCTATTCAAGGTAAACTATATGTCCCTCCTCTCGTTTTAGAAAGTAAAATTTATGAACTCGAGAATTCTTTAACAGATGAAAGACTTTTGATGAATATTGAACAAAAAGTTTTTTCAACCGTGCTTAAAAATGTTGTTCTTTCTAACGCTTCAAACTCTAAAGATATGTAGGTCTAAACTCTGATGGTGTTTCAGATGAGTGTTTTGAACAATTTGACTTTAATACCAAACTTCCAAAAACCAGTACGCCTGTTAACAGTGCAAAATCAACGAAAGTTGATAAGTCAGTCTTTGTGAAAGCTAAAAATGCTAAAGGTAAGATTAAATCTCAGCATTCACAAAAACCGATCACTACTGGTAAGCCGAAGAAGGTGCATTCGTTTGTTGCTCAAAAGTTTAAATCACAAGTTTCAAATGTTTCAGCAATGAACAAGAAAGACTTGAAGTTAAATCTAAATGGCAACCGAAACAGGAGTTTGACGAGACTGCTATATCATGTTCTAGTGCTGACTGTAATAAGATTACTACTACTAAAGATGATATAATAGTGGATGTTGCTTTTTCTAAACCAAAACTTGTTGATTCTCGCAAGAAATTTTCAAAACAACAATTATTCCAGTTATCTTTGTCTGCTAGAAAGTTTTCAAATTATGATAGACATGATTATGCTTCTTGTCAAGATTCTGACATTTGGTTTGGAACATATCATGTTCCCTCTTATAATTCAAATTCTTCATTTGATTCTAAAAAGCAAAGCGGACCCAAATTTCAATGGGTGCCAAAATCATTTGCTAACACAGTTGGATCCATTTGGAAATGGATACCAAAGAAAATGAATGATTCTGTGTTGCAGGTACCTACTGTCTAGGGGGAGTAGGAGAGAAAAGGCTTTTGAACACAACAGTTCAAGACCCGGACATCAAAGAGATATGGTTCTTGTGTAAATCAGCTCAAGACTCGAACTTCAAAGATCATCGACTTCTGATTATGCACAGATCATGACTCGTTCTTCAATGTCAAAAGAGAAAATGGCTTTTGAACAAAGCAGTTCAAGACCCGTACTTCAAATAAGTAATGACTTCTAAACACAACAGTTTAGGACTCGCACTTCAAAGATCAAAAGACCTTACTCCGTGCTGAAAAAGAGATTGTACTCCGATACTCGAATGACGAAATCAACCATCAAGGGGGAGTACATACATATTTGTCTGAAATTTTATGCATATCTTTTACAACTAATAATATACTGATGCATAATTTCAGGGGGAGTAAAAAGGTGACGACGTCTGATTATTTCTGATCAGAACTCGTACTTTAACAGTTTATTGCTTTTTGTCTTTTCAATTTAAGTGAATAAATTTTACTTTGACTTGACATAGGACTTTTGCAGAATTTTTAAGAGATGCTTACAAGTTCATATGTTTATGACTTTAAGCTTAGCTTCATGAGATATAAGATCGCACGTTAAGGTATAATCCTTTATCTTAATCTTATATATGGTTGAAAGAAGGACAACTTTTAATCATTGGAAAACATCGTTTTAAAAGTTCAAACCACTTCCCTATTCTTAAACCGAATTCATGATTTGGAAGTGTGATTTTAAATGTTTTCAACGATCATATTTGTGCTTTAACTGAAATAGTTAAACCAATCTGAGCATCACGTGCATCATAGGAAAACAAGGATTTCATTGTGCTAGGATTAACACAACTTCTATGGAATCACCTTAACCAGTGATTTCTACCCAAGAAGTTAATCCATAGAGATTGAGTGTGAGAAGTCGAAAAGAAATGAGTGTGATTAGAGTGAGCTAAATGTTTAAAAGAAAGAGCGTGTGAGAACAGAGTTAAAAGAATATCACAACTCTGCACCAACTTTTTCTGAGCCGGGCAGCCACCATTCTAATGTTTCACAATTCTTTGGTGAACATTATTGAAACAGGCAACTAGCCCATGCCAACTCTTGATCAAACCTCACCAGCTACTCATTTTCTTCTCAACAAGAAAGTGTTTCACTTTTTCAAAAGGGGAAGCAGCACATATGCTATCTGATTTTCATTTGGAAAATCTGGATATTGAAAAGAAGGAAGTCTGCCCCACCTTCGCACTTCAATCATGCATATTGAGTCTGTGTTTAACTTACTGTTGTCTCAGTGGTTTACACAATTTCGAGCCTATAAGCAATCATCAGTGCTTAATTCTTTCAACACAAGCACGAACACACAAGTAATTAGTTTCTTTGTCATAACGTTTATAGAAATAACCTTTGTGGTGTTTCGATGATTAAATGGAAGCCCTGGGGGAGTCAACATCAAACAACTTCTTTCCAATGTGTATTTGTTACACAAAGTGACTTAGTGTTACTGACAGGCGTTTCTAACTGATTTGTTTATTGCTATAGGTGTTACATGACTATTTTGTCTAGATTTGCAAAGATCTGGACTCACACTTCAAGGCAAATACTACCGCCGCTAGCTCCAAGTCGTACGTAGGGTAATTCTTCTCATGATCCTTGAGTTGTCGCGATTCATATGAGATCACCCTCCCCCTTTGCATCAAAACGCACTCGAGACCCAATTTAGAGGCGTCGCTGTAAACTACGAAGTCTTCGGATCCCTCGGGTAAAGATAAAATTGGTGCCTCACATAACTTCCTTTGTAGAGTCCGAAAGGCTTTTTCTTGAGCTTCGGCCCACAAGAACTTGACACTCTTCTTTGTCAATGACGTGAGCAGGGAGATGATCTTCGAGAAGTCTTGAATGAATCGTCGGTAGTAGCCGACCAAACCCAAGAAACTTCTTATTTTCGTTGGGCTCGTTGGTGGTTCCCAATTCATCATTGCCTAAATCTTTGCCAGATCTACTTTCACTCCATCCTTCGACACCACATGGCCTAAGAATTGGATTTCTTGTAGCCAAAATTCGCACTTTGAAAATTTTGCGAATAACCACTCCTTTCGTAAAATTTCTAAAACTTCCCGCAAATGTTGCCGATGATCCACCTCATCCCGCGAGTATATCAGAATGTCATCGATAAAGACTAACCAATTTGTCTAGGAAAGGTCGGCATACTCGGTTCATCAAGTCCATAAATACGGCTGGGGCATTAGTCAATTCGAATGGCATGACTAGGAACTCATAGTGACCATATCTCGTCCGAAACACCGTCTTTGGAATATCACTTTCTTTCACCCGCACTTGATGGTAACCTGATCACAAATCAATCTTGGAGAAGCATCCCGCTCCTTGTAACTGATCGAAGAGGTCGTCGATCCTAGGAAGTGGATACTTGTTCTTCACGGTGACCTTGTTGAGATCACGGTAGTCGATACACATCCACATCGACCCATCCTTCTTCTTCACAAATAAAACCGGAGCTCCCCAAGGCAACGAGCTCGTTCGTATAAATCTCTTCTCGAGAAGTTCTTGTAGTTGAGTCATCATCTCTTGCATTTCCGTCGGGGCTAGGCGATAAGGAGTACGAGCTATTGAAACGGCTCCCGGAGTGAGATCGATGTGGAACTCTACTTGTCGTTCCGGTGGTAGCCTAGGTAGATCCTCCGGAAAGACATCCGGGTATTCGCGCACCACGTCCACATCTCCCACTTTCTTCATGTCTAATTTCGTGTCGATCACGTAGGCTAAGTACGAAGCACATCCCTTGACTAGGATCTTTCGTTCCTTGAGGGACGAGATAATCATATTGGCTTTTCGGTTCTTCTCTCCGTAGATTATCACTTCTCCACCCTCCGGCAACGACACACATATTAGCTTCTTAGAGCAGAATATACCGACATCATTCTTGGATAACAAATCCATCCCAACGATCACGTCAAACCCCTCGATGTTTGCCGGTAATAAATCTATAACAAAGGACGTCCCATCTAGTTCTATGGTACACCCGACATAACATTCCCGAACCAGCAAATGCTCTCCATTGGCTACCTCTACCACTAAAGCATCATTCAATACACTAATAGGAGTAGAGAAATTCTTTTAAAATGAAGTGGAAACAAAAGATCGGTTCACACCAGAATCAAGCAACACACAGGTAGGTAGAGAGTTCACTAGAAACGTACCTGACACAACATCCGCCGTTTCTCTTGCTTCATCCTCCGTCATTTGAAAGGCTCGACTTGGCGCTTTCGGTTGGATCTCCTTCTTTGGCGCGACAGCGCTCGAAACCCCTTGATGTCCCCTCGCTAGCTTAGGACAATTTCTCTTGATGTGCCCCGGTTCACGACACTCATAACAAACTCCTCCTTGGGAGGGGCAGTCCCTACTCAAATGGTCCTTCCGCCCACATTTAAATCACTCGATAGGCCCGAAATGCTTACCTTTGCATTTGGGGCACCATTTCGCCTCACACCGTGGATCAAAACCCCTTCCCTCGTTAAAGGGTTTGGATGATCGCACGTGCCCGGTCGACTCTTCCCACTTTCTCTTCTCTCCTTGTTGCTTCTTCTCCTCCCTCTCTTGAGTGATGTCGTCCTCTACCAATTGAGATGCCTCGATCACTTCTTGCAAGGTAGCCTTTTGAGCATTCCTCACGCCCATCTTCATTTCCGCCGGTAAACCCTTCATGAAAGCTTTTATCCTCAACCCCTCATCAATCGCCAAGTGCTCAACTAAGCTAAGTTTATCCATGAACTGCTTCGCGTAGTCGGCTATGGACAAATTGCCCTTCTTCAAATTGCAGAACTCTTCTTCTATCTTGTTTAGCACTCTTTCGTTGCAATACTTTTCCATGATCTTCTTCTTGAAGGTTGGCCAAGTGAGCTTGGACAGGACCTCTGGTGTAAGAGTCCTTCTGGTAACATTCCACCAACTCAGCGCATCCCCTCTGAGCAGTTGGGACGCAAACTTGACCCTTTGAGATTTCGCGCACTCGCTTGACTCGAACGCCATCTACACATCTTGAATCCACTTCATACACGCTAATGGGTCGGTTGTCCCAGAGAATTATGGGGCTCGACTACAAAGGAAAGTCTTGAAAGAGCAACCCCCATCCTTCCTCCTTTCTGTTCTAGTTGCGTGCTCCTCTGTTCTAATTGCATTATCGACACCGCCCGAACCATTCACTGTATTATCCCCCACCGCCTCATGTCTGCAGTTACTCGTGTCTCGATCTTCCAACAACTTCATGAACTTCTCATCCCGCTTGTCCATCGCGGAGTTCATCATCTGCATTATGCTAGCCAATAGGATCGATTGAGGGTCCACCTCTTGAATAACCAGGTTCTCAGTTTCCAAGTTCACTTGAGGAACTTCGTCTACGATCCCTTCTAGCATTTGGGAACCGGTGGAACGACTCGGTTTGTCGTTGGGTTTGCTTGTCTTGTAGGCTCCAGGGCGGTTACACTCGCCTCATTTGCGTCCTCAGTCGCCCCAACTCGACTCCTTGTGTTTACCATTGTGAACTGTCACACATGATAATGGTCATACTGGTTAATCCTTTAAATGATAAACGATTCTATACGTACTACTACAACGATTAATCATCATAATAATAATTTCAATCATGCTCACGTAATCATAAATTCAGAACAACACTGGCTAAGTAAGATTGTGAACATATTTTACATAAGAACCCTTGTTGTCATCATTATAAGTTTCAATCAATGCAATTCCGTAATCCCAATACTCTCCCCACCTAGGGATGTTCTACCCATGTGGACAGTGATCCTATAAGTAAAACTAGCCTAAGTCTAGGTATACTAAAGTTGACACCTAGTTCACTTAAACTAGAGCTCTGATACCAACTTGTAACACCCTAAAACTGGGACAAACAAAACTTCCAAAAAATTGGAAATGTGATATAAATAAAGTTATGCCAAAGCACGAGCTCATCCCAAAAAGGGAAACAATATACGCCTGTTAATTACATGTTTGTAACAATAAGCCATGAGGGGAAAACAACCCTTTAATCTAAATCCTAACTAGGAAAAAAATTATATAAATTTATGATCCAAATCTCCAAAATGTAAAGCCTTCTAAACTTGGCGTCCCAAAAATATTCCCAAGCTCGCATCTAAAGTCATCTAGACCTTCTTCGCGGGCGAGCCGCTAGAACCTGAGATACACATCAACCAATCAAGTGTTAGGACAAACGAGCCTAGTGAGTTGTACAAAAGCATGGCATAATCATTCACATCAATTATAGTCAATAAGGGTCATAAAGGAATCAATGGGGGGAGACCCATCACACCAAAGAGTGTCACCTAAAGTCAATGTACCTTGATGTTCACTCTTACGAGCAACATCCCGAAGGCCCGACACACTTGAAGACTATCTCCCAGGCATTAATCCAAATGGCGGAGGTCTAGGTGCATACCGTCATGCTGGTACCATCGACTACATCCTCCTAGAGCTTACTCATGGTTCATCCAATATACAAGCAATATCCATCTCTATACATATTTCATATCAACAATGTACATGTATAAGACCCCACATAGTTCCAATCCCATTTTAGGTCCAAAACTCTAAAGCATGTAAGTCCAACAATGATATTCATAAATCCCATGATACTACACAATCATGACTAAATAATGTCAATAATAAACCCATCAAAGTCAACATGATGAACATTAGCCAAAACCACCAATAATCACCAAGGTAGCAGTTAGGTTAAACTTATCAGGTGATCAGATTTATTCATGTAAATGAAGTAATGACAAATAAACACACAAGACTTGTATCTCATTTGAAAATGGTTAGAAGAAACTCACTATCTAGGTTTTATAGAAAAACCCTAGAAACTTGCAAGAAACCCTAGAAGTGGATGGAGGAAGAAGATGATCTTTAGACTTGAGATCCTTGGTTGAAATCCTTGTTTGGGGAAGCTTGATCCTTGCAATAAATGTAGTGGATGATGGTTGGGATGCTTCTCAAAATCGATTTTTTGGTAGAAATAAATTAGGAGAGACTTTTGAGAGAATGTATATGGAGAAGTAATGTTAAATGAGGCTGAAATCCCCTTTTAACTTGTCAGGATGCGCTTGCGGCTTATGGCGCGGATTGACCCACGCGGTCATCTGCGTCAGTCTCCGAACTTTCAGGCGCCCAGTGCTTCACGCGGTTTACTGCGCGGCTCCACCCGCACGGGGCACTGTTTTCACTGCTTTCTTCAATCAATCTGAAAATTAGGAATCAATATTGGTTCTGTTTGAATTTCTCGATTTCTCGATTTTTGTTCGATTTTTGAAGTTCTAGGCGATTTATGTTCGATTTCTCGATTTAGGGCTTGAGGATTCATCGATACGTTAGGATTTCGGTTTGATTTCTCGATTTCTGTTAGATTTCTGAAGTTTTAGGCGATTTCAGTTCGATTTCTGAAGTTCTAGGCGATTTCGGTTCGATTTCTCAATTTAGGGCTTGAGGATTCATCAATACGTTAGGATTTCGGTTTGATTTCTCGATATTTGTTCGATTTATGAAGTTCTAGGCGATTTCTGTTCGATTTCTCGATTTAAGGCTTGAGGATTCATCGATACGGTAGGATTATAATTTCTATTATTCAATTCAATCCATGGTTCCTTCAATTTCTGGCCTCTCTTCTCCATCTTTCTCTTATTGTTCTGTAATTGTGTTGCTTGTAAACTGTTCAAAGTTCTCAAGTAGAAATCTCAAGAAAATTGGTAAGAAATTTGAAGTTTGCAGAGCAATGGTGCAGCAGACTACGGTTCAGCGAGCTTCTGCTACTTATGCTAAGGAAATGAAGCTACAACTGCAATTTTTGTTCCCTATGGATCTGCTGTTTTGGTTTTGTCTCCAAGTGCTTCAGTCTTGGCTTTGGCTTTTCATTTGGTACAATTCTTATCTGTATGCCCTCTATACTATTTTTGTTCTGGTTGCCATTCATCTGTTATGTTTATAAGTAAAGGAAATATATGAAGTACAAGGTTTTTCATCTTTAAGTATAAGCATTATTAGTTAAAGAACTTTTTCAGCAACCAATGTCAAGCAACGGTTGTTAAAAAAGAGTCATTCACATAATGAAAAAGGAAGAAAAAGTGTTCCCATTCACGGATGGATTAAGAACACACATAATGGGAAGCTACTGCTTTTTATTTTATAATGTTTTTATCTTAATTTGGAGGGAGGCTAAATACAAGTGAACATGTAATATCCTAATATTAAAGACAATACATATAACCAAACATAGAGATAAAAAAATGGTTTCTAAGCACATATACAGTTATTGCCAAACCTCCTTTATGCTAAGGTTCATCTTCTAATATCATTTTCTAATTTCATATTCCCAACCTGTGATTATGTATATGTCTGATGTAGTATAGGAAGGATATTGAGGGGTGGGAAATCATTCACATATGGTGTTTAGTTGTTTACTGATTTATTAAAGACAATATATTTGTCTATTTTTTGAAGACATACTCTATTGATATAATGACAAAGTTTTTAAACACAAATAGTACAACAAATTGATGATTTTGATTCATATTTCCTGCATATCATTATGATGAAGTTTGTCATGTGACAGTGATGTAGTTGTTGCTGCTTTTCTGGAAACTTCTGGACGATCCTTGAAGGAACTTTCATTAAATCACGTCCTCAAGGTAAGGATAACCATGAGTTACTGACAACTACACCTTTCTTCCCTTGTATTAGTATCCAATGTTGTCCTTATCTTATGTTGGAAGCCTCCACCCACTCTTATTGCATGTTTATACAAATAATATTTGTGTAGTTTAAATTAAATAGATAATATATAGGTGATATGTGTATAGGGACACTGGGCGGGTGAGGATGGTCAAGAATGTAATGGTCGAGGAGGTGAAGAGGAGGGGCGGATTGAAGAGGTCGTGGATGAGCAACTGAGATTGGAAATGTCGTCTTTAGACATTTGTGAAGACATGACCTCAGATAGGAGTATGCAACATTTTTATCCGGTAAGCGCTTACCGGGTAAGAGTCGCCACTCTCACTTACTATGTAAGACTCTCGGTCCTTATCATCTCTCTTACCGGGTAAGATTCTCAACTCTTGCCATGTTCATCCGATATGGTAAAGTGAGCCGGTAAGCACTTCCCCCGGTAAGCATTTACCGGGTAAGCGTTTAGTAAACGACCCATTAGTTAGGGTGAATAATTACGATTCTTAGATTTTTTAACTAGTCATAATTCATTTTTCGTAGATTTACATTCACAAATTAGAATTTGGAATATATTCTACTAACATAATTTATTTTAAATAGGGTACCAAACTAAATCGTACTTTTGATATTTTTACAAAAAACAATAATAGCATGAAACCAAAATGTTCATGCTCAAAAACCAGGTTGTCCATAATAAATCAGATTTATTTGTAGAAAAGTCTATTTTTTTTATAAACATTATGAATTCTTGACTTTCCATCAGCTTGATTCTCATTACATTTCACCATTTGTTTCTGATTAGAACCTTTAACTTCTATGAACAACAAAAAGAGAAAGTAATCACATCAATACCCTTTGGGGTAGAGGAAAGGTCTACATACACCCTTCCCATACCTTACTTTGTGTGGGATTTACTGTGTTCATTTGGTTTGGTTTGGGTTATAGGAATGTTGGGCTTAGCTGCTTGGGAACTTAATTTATACCTTCATAACTCTCATTACCGTTTAGAATTTCTCCATTCAATTATCTATGGTCGATCCTTTTTATGGACATGCATAGAGATCATATTTTACTTTTTAGTTTGTGATAGCTTGAGAATAAGTTTTACAAAGAAAATATAGACACTTGGCATGGAACCAACAATGATGGAAGTTTCTAAAAGTTTTGCGAAGAACAAACCTAAAAAATGATTGTTGACAAACTTTGTATGTTGAAATTAGAAAACAGAGATTCTCTTTATCTAGATTGGATGTTCCAATTTATAATTCCATAAGACACTGCTTGAAAGTGTAACACCCGTAACTTTCGGTAAGTAATTGTCACTCAGACGTTTCTACGACTTGTTAACAGTGGGGTTTTGTTGGAAAATGTATTGCTTAAAGTCCCTTGGAGTATCGGGAGTCTTGGCAGTGAAAGAGTCGAGTTTCGGGGCTCCGGAAAGGTCCCGCGACAATGTCCGACGACTATGAGTCACAGTCGCATGGGGTGTACCGTGAGCTGGTACATACCAGGGCACTGGGCAATGTCGCATGGGCAATGTCGCACAAAGGGTGCAGGTCGCTGTTAAGTGCGAGTTTTCAGCATTTTCTCATATCCAAACTTCCTCCATTCCCTCCCAAATCGTTTTTCTTCTTCTCCCTTCAAACCCTAACTCATTTTTGTCTCAAATCCTTGGATTTTATGGAAGTAAAACACCATCAAGTGGTAAGATTGGAAGCTTGGGTCAAGGATTCACCACCTTTATCTTCATCTTCAACCTCAAGCTAAATTTTAGGGTTTTCTAGGTTTTCACCAAAACCTAAGTGGTAAGTTTATCCCCTCATTTTCTAAACCTTAAAATAGGTGATGTAAATGCTTCATTGATGATCTTCTAGTGTTTGTTTCCTTCAATTTCGGTTTGAAAAGATTTTGGAGAAATTTAGGTCAAAATTAGGGTTTTAACCAAAATGGAGATTTTGATGTAAAATGTTTGGGGAATGTTTCTATATGGTTGAATATGGTTATTTACGGTTGAAAATGTTTGGATCTAGGTTTTGTCTTAGAGGATTCAAGTTTCGTCAAGGAAGCTCAAAGTGGGGTAAAATCTAGATTTAGCCTAAATCTAGCAAAGTGAGTTCAAGTTGATTTGTGAAAACGGTGTACATGCCAAAAGGTTATTTTAAAGTGTTTTGTGTTTTACATGAAATTGTTAACTGTTGATCGCCTAATAAGTTTTGGTTATTTTGAAACATTTAGTTTTATAAACATAGTGAAACACCTATTTTGGGATTTTTGGGAATTTTGATACTAAATCATGTTGAAAGGTTTCATTGATGATTTTACATATATATTTGGGGTCCATTTGATGTAAGTGTCATTTGATGTATTTGGGTCTTATAAACCTTTCTGGAAAATGCATATTATTGCATTATGAGGCATTTTAAAAATATAAGGGTATGAGTTCATTTGGAGAACTTTTTGTTTCAACCAATAAAAAGTTTTGGGTTAATTATAATTTTGGTCGTGGTGTCTACATCACCGTCGGTTAAACGTGTTTTAATCTTACAAATGCTTTCGTTGGAGATTTACGTAAATTGTTGGGCCTTTGGCTCGGGTTTGACTAATTTGAGTCTTGAGGACATTTGTCCGGATTAATAAACATTGTGGGGTTTTGAGTATGATGGCGCATTTTTATGTCATTTTGGAGTTACATGTTTTGGGAGTGTTGGTCTTTCATTTGGAGTCATGTCACGTTAGACAGTGTTGTAATGGATCCATAGGCACGTAATTCTGCCTGTTTTGGGAAAGCGGGTATTGTTGGTTATGACCATTGACCGCTTGAGTTCGCTAGCGAGTAGGCAATAGGTGGCACAAACCTCCGAGTTGAAACTCGTCTAGATTGGATAGGCACCCGTGTCCGTAAGTCCTTGGGGTGGAACTCGACGGGGTATGGCTAGAGGCAGTAAACGGTCTGAGGTTGTGATGTCTGGTATGGCATGGGAACTAAGTCCGGGATACATGGTGAAATCCAATAACATCAAGGGTGGCCCCATTCATGTGTTCTCGCCACCCAAGATGGAAATGTTTAGACGACATGCGAGGAAGTTGTATTGCCTACTTGCGTGTTCCTCTATTCTCGGTGTATACGGGTCCCTCCGTCGTGGATCCGTGGTATTTTAAATGTTGATGTCATATTTTTACCAACTTTGGTTTTGTGTGGTCGACGATAAATGATGGCCTTAATATTGGGTTTTCTCACGTATATTAAGGTTTGAATGGAATGCGTCATTTCTACGTTTCAGTATTTGGCTTCTTTCCATTTTATGGTTGTGTGAGTTTTGGGACTAATGTTCGTGTTCACAGCGATATTTATTTATATGGGTTTTTATCTTTGATTTTATGAGTGGTGGGTCATGTTCCGCCCGTGTTGGGTATTTCGAGATATAACATTTTACCGAGTTTTATAAAATTGGGAGTTTTCTCTCTATTCTCATTTTGAGCAAGTTTTAGGTTAAATCTAAGGTTACAGAAGGACGTTTTATATTGGGATCTTAGTCTTTAAAGCAGTTTGGTTTGGTTATCGATTAACTCGGTGTCTCTTTCGTTTAAAATACATATTTATTGGTAAACGAGTCATTTTCATAAGTGAAGTATATCGTTTTGAAAGATTATGATTTTTAACTGCATTCTTTCTTTTTAAACGATTAATTTATATATGTTGAAAACTCTTGAGCTCACTATGCGTTAAGCCTAACCTTTTTATTTGTCGGCATGTGTATCAGGTTCCTGTTGGGGTTTGGTTCTAGCAGCTATGAAGAGTTGAGCCTTAGCTTTGTGCAAGTGTAAGTAGTTGATGATATCTTCCGCAGTTTGGAGATAGCGACTATTATTAGGTTTTAGTAGCACCCATCCTTGTTATAGACTGTATGTAGAGAATAAATTATATGTGTTGAGGTTAAAACTTTATTTTGTGATTGTAGATAAATCAATTATCGTCGTATTTATAAAATTTTAAATTATTTGTTATTTCCAGATTTGAGGGTGTTACAGAAAGTTTATTTTATCATATATGCATTACCTTTGAAACCAACTAAATTATGCAATCAAAACAGCAATAGTAGGCTTTTACCCAAAATCCCAAAAGTAGTTGCGGGTGAGCTAAAAATAAATCTTATTAGAGACCAGTTGGCTGCTTCAGTCACATGCAAGTAGACTTGGGATCAAGTTAGAAGAAAATTTCATTTTCGGGAGAAGGGTTAAAAATAGTGAAGGTACCCTTATATTGTGTGAATGTTATGTTATATTTTTTGAAGGTGGCAACCTTCACAAGAACCATTAGTTCTTTGTCATCCAATCATAGATGAGGTATGTCTACAATTACACACAAATTGTTATATATACTTCCATATCAAAATCTTAGATGAGTTATTCAATCAACGATTAGCATTTTGAACCATAGCATTTGACACTTCATTTTTAAACAACCAACATACTTGTGAAGAATGCAAAAGGAAAAGATAAAATTGGTAGAAACCGACTGTCTTTCCAGATACATCTTGTTTACTTTGTTAGTTCTTAATCCTCTCTTGTCCATCTCTAGAAAGAAGGGATTGTTAGCGATCATTTAAGCCTTACAACTCCTTTTGTTAAACTATGTGTGAGGGAAGCCAACATTGCTATTTTTCTTTGGATGGAGGGGATAACTCTTGTCTCTCTACCCATCCATTTAACATCCATATTTCAGTTCATAGTTTTTAGACATCAAATGTACTTTGTGAGTGGAATTACCAAGTCTTGATGAAAAATCAACCATTACACAATAAAAGGGTTTCCCTTTATAAACTTACTATATGCCTAACGAATAACTTAAATGTGCATATATCTAATTTAGATCGATGGCCCTGGAAAAGGAGTATTGAAAAGGTCTGGTCTGCAAATAGATCAGTGACCCTGATCCAGTTGTTTTTCATGAAACGAGTTGTTGCGAGTAACAGGCTGTTTATGACTCCTGGTTTGTTCAAACTTGTGAGATTTTCTGATACTTGTGTGTGTTTTATAGATATGGTGAGTCCTTCCCCATATATGCGGATTCCCTTGATTCAAGTTTCTGCCTCCCTATAAGAAAATCCAAGGTAATTAATTCCTCTAAGTTAAGTTTATGCCTCCCTATAGGCGATTCTAATGAATTTGACTTTGTTTATTGATGACAGATTGAAAGAGAAGGAAAAGATGTAACAATCATAACTTTCTCCAAGATGGTGGGATATACCCTTGAGGTAGGTTGTTGGGTCTGAAATCTGCTAAGTTTGGATAATGCTGTTGATACTTGATGATTACTACTTCTGAAGAAATTAGCACTGCTACTTAAAGAGATTACTACTGCTAGTAGTATTAGTACTGCTTGAAGGTATTAGTACTGCTTGAAGGTATTAGTACTGCTTGAAGAGTTAGTACTGCCAACAGAATTACTACTGCTAGCATGTTAGTACTGCTGATGATGAGAAGATACTGCTAAAGGAATTAATGTTGCTGTAATGATAAGGATGGTTTGTTACGTGTAGCAAAAGAATAGGAGTTGAAGATAATTATGGAATGGATGTTGAAGATCATTGTTATTTTAATAATTATCTTGTAATCTGTTTTGTATATATAGTCTAGAAGTATTAGATTATATATCATACGTATTTTGTTTTCGTAGAGAGAATTAGCCTCAAGATTCTTAGTGATCCTTTCATTAGAGAAGTATTGAACGTCTGTTGAGCCTTTTCAACAGATTGAGGCTTTGGTTGTAATCATTAAGTTAATTCAATATAACTTGTGATTTGAGTTCATACACTGTTTTTCATTGATTATTGTTAAAGTGTTATTCCACAACTTCTTTAACAAAGTTTCTGAGTGTTTATTTAAATTCTTGTTTTGAATTTCGATCCTGACATAGGTGTGTTTGAATAGAATAAGCTTGGGTGCATGATTTAAGGGTTAAAAAGGTAACTGTTATTAATATATGTTGCAAAATGTGATGTTGATATTTTTAGGCTGCTGAAATACTTGAAAAGGAAGAAGGGATAAATGCGGAGGTGAGTTCTATAGAGGAGTTATAAGTTGATATTGATTTTGTTAAAATTGGTTGATCAAGGAGCATAAAGTATATTAATAGTTGTGAGGTTTAGGTAATAAACCTGCGGTCCATCCGACCACTAGATAGAGAGACGATAAATGCGTCAGTAAGGAAAACAAACAGGCTACGGTGGAGGAAGGGTTTCCTCAACATGATGTGGGTGCTGAAATATGGTATGTTATGTTTTAAGTAGATAGGTAGTAATTAAGAAAGATGGGGGGTATGTTTATTATTGTATAAAATGTTAATTGTTATGTATGTATGTCATGCATCTGTGGTTGAGGATAACTTTGGTTATCTTGATGTTGGAATGGAGAGGATTGATGGGGCTGATGTTCCCACACCTTAAGCTGCTAATCTTGTGAGATGGGATTTTCCTCAGGTCAAAAAACTCGACTATCTTGAGTGTTGATCTATTTGGTCACGACTAGGATAACTCTAACCTCAATCTCAGTACAGGTTACCTTATCAACCTACCATCTTTATCTTTTTAGGTATATCTTGGTCACTTTGTTAGTTCTTAGTCCTATCTTGTCCATCCACTGAAAGAAGGGATTGTTAGCAATTGCTTAAGACGTTACAACTCCTTTATTTATGCAATGGCTTATGGCCAAATTGCATCATCTATTTGGTTATTGATCTATACTCAGATTACACATGGTTGCTAGTCCAACCTCTATCTGTCAAGTTTGCTTCATACTCTTATGGGTTTTTCCTCTCAATCTGGGTTAGATTTACTTGTGTTATTGGCTTTGTAGCATGTAGAGTTCTCAAATTTGGTGTTAATTATATTATTTTTCTCAATTTTAATGCAAATTTTGGGTCCATTAAGCTTAAAACATTCTTTTTTGATTTATGAGGTCCCCAAGTATGCATTGCATATTACATTACAATGCATATGCATGTGTTTGATGATTGGTTAAAGAAATGAAATGAAGCTGATTTGATGTCCCATTTACTTGTTGCAGATAAAAGAGGAGAATTGGCACATTGAAGATCTTGGTTGTTGTAATATGATTTTAGATGCTTTTTTTATAAATTTGTATAGATGTGAGGATTCGATGAAACGTTATGGTTTGTTTGAAAAATTCTCGTCTTTTATGACAAATATATAGAATTATATTGTTTTAGTATTTTGATGTTATTCTTGATTGCTATTGTTATTTATTGTATTGTAATATATATATATATATATATAGAGAGAGAGAGAGAGAGTTGAAATACGAATGTTATATATATATATATATATATATATATATATATATATATTATACCCTTTAGAGAAGGAATTATTTTTTCATAAGTGTAACTAAAGGATGCCCTTTAGAGAAGCTTTACAAGAAAGTGTAACTAAAACATATAATTTTAGAGAAGGTTTTGATTAAGTGTATCTAAAGATAACAATTAGAGAATGTTCTATAAATTGTAACGAAAAAGTACCTTTAGAGAAGCTTGACAGAAAGTGTTACTAAAGCGTATACCTTTAGAGAAGCTTTTCCAAAAACCTTCTTTGAAAGTACTTTTTAATGACGTTTAAAAATCGTCATTGATGCTCAAAAAATGTCACTAAAAACATACTTTTAGAGAAGTTTTTTAATAAAAATCGTCCAATCTTTAGATAAGCTTTGAAAGCGTATCTAAAGCTGAAAGCGTATCTAAAGATGAATATCTTTAACAAAGATGGCTCTGGAGTATTTGTGTATGATGTTCAACCCTAATAAAGTTGAATATCTTATCAAAGACTTGCATCACAAAGAAGGATTTAAAAGCATTGATCACTCAATGCTTATTGAAAGATCTGGAGTATATGTCTTAACCATTGATAAAAGCTTTCATGAGTACTATCTGGTTGATAAGGTGTATGACCACAGCAAAGTAAAGTTGCAAGGGATGCTGAAAGCTAAGTTGGTCTGCACTACAGGCTCAGAAATGGCCAGAATTGTGATTAGAAGAACTATCAATCAAAGTGTAGGTTTCGATCCTAATCTAGGAATTTGAGCAGTAGTTTTGAAAGCATCATGAAGTTCCTATTTTGAAGAACTTAACTTCTTGATTTCAAAAGTTAAGTTAGGGGGAGATTGTTGGGTCTGAAATATGCTAAGTCTGAATAATGCTACTGATACTTGATGATTACTACTTCTGAAGAAATTAGTACTGCTACTTAAAGAGATTACTACTGCTAGTAGTATTAGTACTGCTTGAAGGTATTAGTACTGCTTGAAAAGTTAGTACTGCCAACAGAGTTACTACTGCTAGCATGTTAGTACTGTTGATGATGAGAAGATACTGCTAGAGGAATTAATGTTGTTGATAATGATAAGGATGGTTTGTTACGTGTAGCAAAAGAATAGGAGTTGAAGATAATTATGGAATGGATGCTGAAGATCATTGTTATTTTAATAATTATCTTGTAATCTGTTTTGTATATATAGTCTAGAAGTATTAGATTATATATCATACGTATTTTGTTTTCGTAGAGAGAATTAGCCTCAAGATTCTTAGTGATCCTTTCATTAGAGAAGTATTGAACGTTTGTTGAGCATGTTCAACAGATTGAGGCTTTGGTTGTAATCATTAAGTTAATTCAATATAATTTGTGATTTGAGTTCATACACTGTTTTTCATTGATTATTGTTAAAGTGTTATTCCGTAACTTCTTTAACAAAGTTTCTGAGTGTTTATTTAAATTCTTGTTTTGAATTTCGATCCTGACAAGTGGTATCAGAGCAAGGGAACTCAGAAATCAATAATCATCATGGAAGGATCACACGACATTGTTCTTGTTTCATAGGTTCCCATGCTCAAACCTAATGAGTTTGACATGTGGAAAATCAGGATTAGGCAGTATATACTTCTTACAGACTACTCAATGTGGGACATCATTGAGAATGGTCCCTCCAATGTAGGACATATTGGAGTAGATGGCAAGAGACCTCCACCAAAGACTGATGGAGAAAGAAAGATGAGGCAGACTGAGATGAAAGCCATGAGCACTCTGCTATTGGCAATTCCTAATGAATATCAATATCAGTTTTGCAACTGTGCTGATGCCAAAATCTTGTGAAATGCTTTGGAGAATAGATTTTCAGGTACCAAAAGCACTAAGAGAAATCATAAAGCAATTCTCAAGCAACAATATGAAAATTTTATGTCTACAAAGAATGAGTCTATGACTCAAACCTTTGATAGATTCAACAAGTTGATTGGAGAATTGGCCACTGTTGGTGTCAAGATGGACCAGGACGATGTCAACAGAAAGTTTCTAAGATCCCTTGGTGAAAAATGGATAATGTATACAGTATCTTTCAGGCAGAATGATAACCTGGAGGATATGGAACTTGATGACCTCTACAATGATCTCAGGGTGTTTGAAGCAGAGGTTGAATCAAAGAAGAAGCCATCTGGATATTCTCACAATGCTGCTCTCCTATCATCTACTACTGATTCTTCTGCTAATACAGAATCAGTTAGTGTTGCTTATGGTTCAAAACAGGATGGACCCAATGATTATGTTTTGGAAGCCTTTCTTGCTAGTCATGCTAAATCTTCTCTTATCAATGATGATCTGGAGCAGATTGATGTTGATGATCTTGAAGAGATGGACATCAAATGGCAAATGGCAATGCTCACAATGAGAATCAAAAGATTCATTAAAAGAACAGGAATAAACAACTTTGCCATGAGAAGAGAAGATGGTGCTGGATTTGACAAATCCAAGGTGGAATGCTACAAGTGTCATAAAATGGGACACTTTGCAAGAGAATGCAGAGGAGGAATCTCTCAACAGCATGGGAGCAACAATCAACAATCAAAGTCCACAAACTACAACAACAGGAACTCATCCCAAGCACTTGTCTCACAAGATGGAATGGGATTTGATTGGAGTGATCAAGCAGATGAGGCAATCCAGAATCAAGCATTGATGGCTGAGGTTTCAGAGTCTTCAAGCACAGCAATCCCCACATAGGTAAAATCTAAACTTTGCTCTAAAGCCTGTCTTGAAACTATTAGAAAGTACAGGGATCACAATCAGAGCATGTGTGATGATCTTAAAAGGTTGGAGAAACATAGGAGAGAGTCTAATTTGATCATTGTGTATTTTGAAGAACAAATTAAGGCATATCAGGCCAATGAACTTCAACATTCATATGATCACAACTATTGGAAGTGGGAGAAGAAGGAGTTAGGGATTAAGCTAGAGAAGGCTAGAGAGGAATGTGAGAAAGTTAGGAGTGAATTTGAGAAGGCCAAATTAGACATTGAGAAATTTTCCAATGCTTCTAAAGCAATGGACACTTTACTCAAATCTCAATTTCATGACAAACTGAAGAGAGGTATAGGCTATAACAACACCCCTCCACCTTACAATAACAACTATATTCCACCCACCTCAGACCTCTTAGAAAGACAAGATATGAAGGACTTACCTACAGGAACCACAGAGTTAGATCCACTGGACAATGTAGTGATTGAAGTAGAGTCTGAAGAAGAGAACACTAAGGATAAGAATAAGGAAGACTAGAAAGAAATCTCCTTAGAAAACCATATTCTTACAAATGAGAAGGGAGGTAAACCATTTGTCAAGAGTGAGAAAGTGGAAATGTCTAAGATAGGGAAAGAGAATGTTAAGAGTGAGAAAGCTGAGACCTCTAAGACAGAGAAGGAAAAGGTACAGGGAGTTCACTATATGCAAACTACTGTTGTAAATCCATGTACTTGTCAACAGAATAAACCCCATCAACATGATAAAATTAGGGGAAATAAGAGAAAAAGAAATAATCAGTGGGCTCAAAAACAAGGAATTGATCTGAGCAAAATCAATAGACCAAAGCCTTGTTTTATTTGTGGCAAGTTGAATCATTTAGCCAAACACTGTTATTTCAATCCTGTTAACCAAAGAATTACTTTTCAAAGACAAACACGAAATTCTGTTGGTTATAGGAAGAAATCAAAACAATCAAGGAACCACATGGCTGATAATGTGAGAACAGCACCAATGAAAACTGGTACTGTAAAATCTCATATTCAGAATAAGTTTGTTGAAGCAAAAGAAATTACTCCAAGCAAATCAAGGAGTAACTCAAAGCATAGGAAAGCAAACAACTTTGTCAAAATTTGGGTTCCAAAAGGCATTAAACCTGTTAGTACTGCTACCTCAAATAGTACTGCTAACAGAAATAGTGCTGCTGATAGCAATACTACTGCTGACCAAGTTAGTACTGCTAATAAAGTTAGTACTGCTAACAAAGTTAGTACTGCTGACCAAGTTAGTACTGCTAACCTAGTTAGTACTGCTAACAAGGATAGTACTGCTACCAGTGTTAATACTGTCAAGCCTATAATTATGACAAAGTATTCCAGCCATGAGATTCCTAATTCTAATCATTTCATCAATACCAAGCTTTCTAAGCATGATTATGTTGATGAGAAAGGGTAACCCAAGACCATTTTGGCTTGGGTTCCCTCAAAACACTAACTGTTTTATCCTATGTGCAGGGCAACCAACAGCTCAAGGGGAAGAGCATTTGGCATTTAGATAGTGGTTGCTCTAGGCACATGACAGGTAACATGTCCTGCCTTCAAAATTTCAAAAGGTTTGATGGAGGACGTGTTGCTTTTGGTGACAATCCAGCAGGAGGTAAGATAAGTGATAAAGGTATGGTTTAAAAAGGTAAGATGACCTTTGAAGATGTTTACTATGTTGAACAATTGAGATATAACCTGTTAAGTGTATCACAGGTCTGTGACAAGAAACATAGTATATTATTTAGTGATACTGAATGTATTATCCTTGCTCCAGGATTCAAGGTAGTTGATGAAAATATGATACTACTTAGAACTCCTAGAAAGGATAATGTTTATTGTTTGGACTTAGAGAGTGTTTCATCTGATTCATCACTAAACTGTTTGTTTTCAAAAGCTTATTTAGATGAATCATCTCTTTGGCACAGAAGGATGTGTCACATGAATTTTAAAACTATGAACAAACTTGTGAAAAACAACCTTGTGTTGCATGTCTTAAAGGCAAGCAGCACAAAACCTCTCATAAGTCCAAAGAAATAAACACAATCTCTTCACCCCTTCAGTTATTGCATATGGATCTTTTTGGTCCTATAAATGTGATGAGTATTGGTAAGAAATTCTATTGCTTAGTCATTGTTGATGACTTCTCTAGATTTACTTGGGTATATTTTCTGAGGACTCAGGATGAGACAAGTGGACTGATCAAATCCTTTATCCTTAGGATTGAAAACCAAACAAATCTAAGAGTTAAAGTCATCAGATCTGATAATGGAACTAAGTTTAAAAACAGTGACCTAAACAGCTTTTGTGAGACTAAAGGGATTGAGAGATAATTCAGTTCTCCTAGGACTCCTCAACAGAATGGTGTTGCTGAGAGGAGAAATAGGACATTAATTGTGGCTGCTAGATCTCTGTTGGCAGATTCAAAACTACCCATTACTTTTTGGGCAGAAGCAGTTAATACTGCTTGTTATGTCCAAAACAGAGTTCTAGTAGTCAAATCCCAAGGAAAGACACCTTATAAACTTTTCAAAAAGAAGAAACCTTTTATTGGATTTTGCAAACCTTTTGGGTGTCTTTGCATAATTCTCAACACCAAATCTCATTTAGGAAAGTTTGAAGGCAAAGCTGAGGATGGATTTCTTGTTGGATACTCCTCACAGAGCAAGGCATATAGAGTTTTCAACAGTTCTTCCAGGATTATAGAGGAAAGTGACAATGTCAAATGCAATGAGAACACACCAAATCAGATTGGTACAGGCCCTGATTGGTTGTTTGACATTGATTCACTAACTAATTCTTTGGGTTTTAGTAATGTGCAAATTGCAGGAACATGTTCAGAAAAGGTACAAACACAGAGACAAGAGTTTGTGCTGTTCCCTATACCTACAGTGGATCCTGCTGAATTTTGTCAACAAGAAAATAAAGATGATTCAGAATCAGAGGATTATGATCCAGCACAGGATGAAGATGATAAAGGTGATGAAGAGGATAAAGGTGAAAAAGAGGATGCTCCTCCTTCAGGTTCAGGAAACAAAGGTACTGCCATGCCCAATTTGTCAGAAGATGATACTGATGATGAAAACTCTTCAGTTTTTGGTGGAAACACTCCTGAAAAGAATGACTCCAATCTTGATGCAAATATTAATGAGGAGGCTATTCATCAAACAAGAACTCAGAAGAATCATCCTCCTCACTTGGTGATTGGTGATATCAATTCTCCCAGGATCACAAGGCATCAAAGTAAGTTAGGAGGATTGAAAGACTTACAGTCAGGTTTGTTGTCTTGTTTTCTATCCCAGATTGAACCCAAGAAGGCTTATGATGCAATGAAAGACCCAAGCTGGATAGAAGCAATGCAAGAGGAGCTGCTGTAATTTGAGCTGCAAAATGTGTGGGATCTGGTTGATCTTCCACAAGGACACAGGGCAATTGGAACTAAATGGATTTTCAGGAATAAGAAAGATGAGAGAGGAATAGTTATAAAGAATAAGGCTAGACTTGTGGCACAAGGGTACACACAAGAAGAGGGGATAGACTATGAAGAAGTGTTTGCACCAGTAGCCAGAATTGAGGCAATTAGGCTGTTTCTAGCATATGCCTCTTTCATGAAGTTTAGAGTCTTTCAGATGGATGTTAAGAGTGCATTTCTATATGGGAAAATTGAGGAAGAAGTGTATGTTTGTCAGTCTCCAGGGTTTGAGAATCCCAACTTTCCTGACAAAGTTTACAAATTAAAGAAGGCACTATATGGGCTACATCAAGCACCAAGAGCATGGTATGACACTCTGTCTACCTATCTCTTGGAAAATGATTTTGAAAGGGGAATCATTGACAAGACCCTTTTCATTAAAAAGAAGAAGAAGGACATCCTGCTTGTTCAAATCTATGTGGATGATATTATCTTTGGATCCACAAAAGCTTATATGTGCAAGGAGTTTGAGGAGTTGATGCACAAAAGATTCAAGATGAGCTCTATGGGTGAACTCATATTCTTCCTTGGGCTACAGGTTAAACAGAAGGAAGATGGCATCTTCATAAGTCAATCCAAGTATATGCAGGATATACTTACAAAGTTCGTATTTTTAGAAGCAAAACCTGCAATCACACCTATGGAAACACACAAACAGCTCACTGCAGATCTTGAGGGGGAGGATGTGGATGTTCATCATTGTAGATCCATGATAGGCTCCCTCATGTATCTAACAGCCTCAAGACCAGACATTATGTTTGTTGTATGTGTGTGTGCCAGATTTCAAGTGAGGCCTAAGCAATCTCACTTTCAAGCAGTCAAAAGGATCTTCAGATATCTCAAAGGACAACCTAGGTTGGGTCTTTGGTATCCTCATGACTCACCATTTGATCTACTTGCATATTCTGATAGTGATTTGGGTGGTGAAAACTTGGATAGAAAGTCTACATCAGGAGGATGTCAATTTTTGGGTGCAAGACTAGTTTCATGGCAGTGTAAAAAGCAAACCACAGTATCCACCTCTACAACAGAAGCATAGTATATAACTGTTGCAAGCTATTGCTCACAAGTGCTATGGATCTAGAATCAGATGTTGGACTATGGTATTACTTTTCTTCACACTCCCATTTTCATTGATAACAACAGTGCTATAAGCACTATTAATAATCCAGTGAAGCACTCAAAAACCAAGCATATAGAAATCAGGTACCATTTTATTAGAGATTGCAATGAAAAGAAGTTAATTCAGGTTTTGAAAGTACACACAAGTAACCAATTTGCTGATCTATTCACCAAAGCTTTTGATGTGGGTAGATTCACATTCTTGGTCACAAGTGTAGGCATGATAAACACTGAATAAGCCTCTTTTGATTTTCTTTATGTACCATTTATGTATAGATTCTTTCATGTTTACTTTCTCATATTTCATTGTGCATGGTGCTGCTAACCATTTGTGTTTAAGTGTTTCAGATTGCTTTGCTGATTAGATACTTGGTACTTCTGGTTAAATTAATACTGCTCTCACTATTATTCTTACTGACAGTTCAAATATGGTTAAGTATGGTTACTACTGCTAGGTAGTTTATACTGCCAGTGCAAAGTTACTACTGCTTTCCTTATTTCTACTGCCAGACAGTGTTAATACTGTTGGTATGTGTTAATACTGCTAGTCGGTGTTAATACTGTTGGTATGTGTTACTACTGCTTATACAGGTTAATACTGCGGGTTTGTTAATGTTGCTAGGGTACTTAGTACTGCTTTTAACTGAATCCCTTAACCTATATATACCCTCTCTGCCCGCCAAAACACACATGGCTCTTTGAATTTCCATTAAGTTCTTATCCTCTCTCTTTCTCTCTAGCATTCTTGATTACCAGTGTGTAAACCCTAGTTGTGTTTAGAACCCTAGAATCGATCAGACAGATGGCAGAACTTGATTTCGTTGATGACCACAATGAGCTTGCAATGTTACAAAAACCCAAACAAGCTGAGGGTTTTGTCGGTCCAACAATACTATATCAAGTTCTTAGATTAACAACACAATAAGATTATCAACCTGTATTGATTATAACAAATGGTTACAAGGTTGATCGATTCAAGCTATTTTGTGTTCTCTGTGTATTCTCTCTTTTTACACCTTTAAGTGTGTGTTTGTATGTGTGAATTCTAATATGATATGTTAGAGAGATTGAGAGATATCACAATATCTAATCTAAAGTGTGCCTAACACACTACCTAAGATAATATCTAGATTTAATAGCTAGATATTATTTGTAATAACTAATAATAACTAGAAACTAACTAAGTTAAACTAGATCTAATATCTAATAGAAAACTAAGTTAACTAATATCTAACAAACTAGATATTAACTTAACTATTACAATAACAAACAATTACATTGACATTTATTACAAACGACATAGACTTTAATATCGAGAGTCGACGTTTCGGCTTTAGCTTCAAATTGTGATCTTCAATTTGGATGATCTTGAATCCAATAGATATGTTATCTAACAATCTCCCCCTTCGGATCAAGATCATTACTAAAAAGATTTTAGCAATTCAGTCTTCTTCTTCAACTCAGAAGATGCAATCTCTTTCTCTAGCTCTGAAATCAGCATGTCTTCAGAATACTTGCTTTTGAAGAGTTCAATCTTGGACATGATTCTTGAAACATGTGATCTTTGCCATTTCTTGTGTAGTCATTCTCCCCCTTTTTGATGTTAAGTGCAACGACTTCATCAAAACTACTTGTAAGAAATGTCTATCTTTCGGTTAGAGCCCCTGATCCGTCAATTCATAAGATATTCACCCAGATCTTTGCAAATCCAGACAAAATAGTCGTGTAACACCTGAATCAACTAATGAATCAGTTAACATGGTTGTCAGTAACACTAAGTCACTATGTGTAACGAATACACATTGGAAAGGAGTTGTTTGATGTTGACTCCCCCAGGGCTTCCATTTAATCATCGAAACACCACAAAGGTTATTTCTATAAATGTTATGACAAAGAAACAAATTCCTTGTGTGTTCGTGCTTGTGTTTGAAAGAATTAAGCACTTGATGATTGCTTATAGGCTCAAAATTGTGTAAACCACTGAGACAACAGTAAGTTAAACACAGACTCAATGTGCATGATGGAAGTGCGAAGGTGGGGCAGACTTCCTTCTTTTCAATATCCAGATTTTCCAAATGAAAATCAGATAGCAAATGTGCTGCATCCCCTTTGAAAATGTGAAACACTTTCTTGTTGAGAAGAAAATGAGTAGTTGGTGAGGTTTGATCAAGAGTTGGCATGGGCTAGTTGCCTGTTTCAATAATGATCACCAAAGAATTGTGAATCACTAGAATGGTGGCTACCCGGCTCAGAAAAAGTTGGTGCAGAGTTGTGATATTCTTTTAACTCTGTTCTCACACGCTCTTTCTTTTAAACATTTAGCTCACTCTAATCAAACTTAGTTCTTTGTTTGACACACTCATTTCTTTTGACTTCTCACACTCAATCACTATGGATTAACTTCTTGGGTAGAAATCACTGGTTATGGTGATTCCATAGAAGTTGTCTTAATTCCTAGCACACTGATCCCATGTTTTCCTATGAAGCATATAAAGCTCAAAATGGTTTAACTTAACAGTTAAAGCTCAATTGAATAAGAAAACATTGAAAATCACACTTCCGAATTATAAAATCTGGTTGAAGAATCGGTAAGTGATTTGAACGTTTTAGAACGATGTTTTCAATGATTGAAAGTTGTCCTTCTTTCAACCATATATGAGATTAAGATAAAGGATAATACCTGAACATATGATCTTACATCTCATGAAGCTAAGCTTAAAGTCATAAAGATATGATCTTTTAAGCTTCTCTCAAACTTCTGCAAAAGTCTTAAGTCAAGTCAAAGTAAAACTTATTCACTTAAATTGAAAAGACAAAAAGCAGTAAAACTTTTAAAGTATGAGTTCTGATCAGAAATAATCAGAAGTCATCACCTTTTTATTTACTCCCCCTGAAATTATGCATCAGAACATTATCAGTGTTAAAGATATGCATTTAAAATTTCAGACAAATATGTACTCCCCCTTGATGGTTGATTTCCTCATTTGAGTATTGGAGTACAATCTCTTTTTCAGCTCGGAAGTAAGGTCTTTTGATCATTGAAGTGCGAGTCCTAAACTATTGTGTTTAGAAGTCAAACTTCGTTGAAGTCCGGGTTCTAAGCGGATATACTTAGAAGCCTTTTTGACATTGATGTCTGGGTCTTGAGCTGTTTTTCTCAAGAACCATATGTTCTTTGATGTCCGGGTTTTGAACTGCATTATCCAAAAACCTAATTTCTCTCCTACTCCCCCTTGACAGTAGGTGCCTGCAACACAGATTTAATTTTCTTTGGTACCCACTGGTATTTGGGTCTATGAAAGTTAGTTGCAGTTCGTATGGGGGGTACTGAGTAAGAACCATACCAGTAATGGTCACTTGTTTTGTGAAGAGGATCATGTGTACGACAATAAGAACAATATAATTTCTTACCTGACAAAATGATTAATTTATCTCTTGAGTAAACAAAATCAGGTTTACCTTTCAGCGCATTGTTCTTCTTGGCAATCGGCGTATGTACACATGAGTTTTTACATTTCAGCTCTTCTTTAACTGGTTTCCTGTTCCAGACCAGTTCAGCTTCTTCCTGGAAGCTTCTTCTCCTTCTTTGATGTGTACCTGAAAAATCTTTATTCCTATCATAGAAAAGATTAGTAGAATGAATCTGATTAGAAGATTTAACTGACCTTTTGAAAAGAGCAGTTTTCTGATGTGAGCTTGCGACTGGTTTGTTAGAACCAACTGAAATATTTCTAGGTGAGTAGATTTTTGACTCTAGAGTCGTTCGCTCAGTCACCACCACCGTCTTTGAAATAATATCTTGAAGCTCTTTTACCTTTGAAGAATAACTGTCTTGTTCTTTGATAAGGAGCTTAATCTTCTTCTCAAATGCAGACTTCTTTTTCTTCTCTGTCAATACACTCGGTAAGCTTCTTTAGCTTTGCTTCAAGGATGCTTCTTTCTTCTTCAAATCCCTTCTTAGCACCCTTCTGATCATTTGCCTTCCTCTCCTTGGCAAACTGATCTCTTTCCAATATGATTACTTTCTCAAAGTCTTCAACTTTTTGAGAAAGTATTAAACATTTAAGCTCGAGAGTCTTCTTCTCTTCACCACTTTTCTTTGACAGATCTGAGAACTTCTTTTCAAACTCATATATTTTCTTTTGTAGCTCAGAGTTCTTAGCTTCCAAAACCTTAACTCTTGATGACACTGTTGATCCTCTCATCAGCTTCTCAATATGTTCCCATAACAGCTTTCCTTTAGTCTCTTTGCTTTTTAATGTAAAAAAGATCTCTTTTGAAATCTCCTTAGACATTCCATTTAGTAGGAAATATAAAGCTAAGTTGTCAGCGTCATATCTCTTTCTTTGCTCGTCTGAGTACATACGAAGTGGTAATGGACAATCTAGATCTACTCTTTCTCCATTCTTTTTTGTAGTATAACACATTGTCCTTGGAGTTGTCATACTCCCTTCACTCAGAGATTTTCTAATGAATATACCCAGATCATGTTTTTCAATGAAGCCCATGAACCGATCTTTCCACTTCTCATACTCTCCACTGAAGAGTACAGGTGGCTTCGTGTCGGTTCCGATTGCAAGGGCTTCTCTGGATGTCATTTTGAAGAAAAATCTAAGTCTGGATTGGAGCAGAGAGGTTTGCGTGTCAAGGTTTGCGTGCGCAAAATGGAGTTTTGCGTTTCACGTGGGATGCGCAAAGTTGAGTTTGCGTTTCACGTGGAATGCGCAAAGTTGAGTTTTGCGTTTCACGTGGGATGCGCAAAGTTATGTTTTGCGTTTCACGTGGGATGCGCAAAGTTGAGTTTGCGTTTCAGGTTGGATGCGCAAAGTGAGCTTTTGCGTTTCGAGAGGGTTGCGCAAACTTGACTTGGCTTTTCATGAAGAGATGAACACATGAACTGAGGTTTGCGTATGTTGTTGGATCCGAGAAGTATGCTTTGCGTATTGCTTGAGATGCGCAAAGTTGAGCTTTGCGTATCACTTGGGGTACGCAAAGTGAACTTTGCGTATGATGTTGGACGCGCAAAGTTGGACTTTGCGTATGTTCGTCTTCTGGTTTGTGCAAGTTCGTCTGTACTTCGAGAATTGTCTAAAAACTGTTCCTGAAACGATTAGCAATACCAAACTCTACCCATATGTCTAGAAACACTTCTAGAACTGAATGTGAGCACTCGAACTCAATAAAACACACTTTTTGAAGAAAAATTTGATCGCACAGTACCTTTTTCAAAAATGAACTCAGACCACTAAAATCACAAAATGGAACTCGATTAAAGCTTAAAAGTGAAATCAAACAACAACAACTCGATCTAGCATGCTAATCGATCACAACCTGATCGATTTTAACACCTAAAACACTTTAACATTTTTCAAATAGAACACAGAGACGTTTTTCTGTAAAAAACTTGATTTGATCTTAATCAGGCTCTAATACCAATTGTCGGTCCAACAATACTATATCAAGTTCTTAGATTAACAACACAATAAGATTACCAACCTGTATTGATTATAACAAATGGTTACAAGGTTGATCGATTCAAGCTATTTTGTGTTCTCTGTGTATTCTCTCTTTTTACACCTTTAAGTGTGTGTTTGTATGTGTGAATTCTAATCTGATATGTTAGAGAGATTGAGAGATATCACAATATCTAATCTAAAGTGTGTCTAACACACTACCTAAGATAATATCTAGATTTAATATCTAGATATTATTTCTAATAACTAATAATAACTAGAAACTAACTAAGTTAAACTAGATCTAATATCTAATAGAAAACTAAGTTAACTAATATCTAACAAACTAGATATTAACTTAACTATTACAATAACAAACAATTACATTGACATTTATTACAAACGACATAGACTTTAATATCGAGAGTCGACGTTTCGGCTTTAGCTTCAGATTGTGATCTTCAGTTTTGATGATCTTGAATCCAATAGATATTTGATCTAACAATCTCCCCCTTTGGATCAAGATCATTACTAAAAAGATTTTAGCAATTCAGTCTTCTTCTTCAGCTCAGAAGATGCAATCTCTTTCTCTAGCTCTGAAATCAACATGTCTTCAGAATACTTGCTTTTGAAGAGTTCAATCTTGGACGTGATTCTTGAAACATGTGATCTTTGCCATTTCTTGTGTAGTCAGGTTTTCATGAAATTGTGGAGTTCTTATCCCAATCACATATTGCTTATGCGCTAACGGTAACGGTAAATCCTCCTATCTATGTGGAACATATGCGACAGTTCTGGGCCAATGCATCCATTCAGACTGTTGATGGCAATCAGGTAATTCAATCAATGGTCTGTGATAAACCTATCACAATCACAGAAGGTTGCATTCGCACTCATCTACATCTAGATGATGCCTCAGGTATTTCTACTCTTTCAAAAGAAGACCTATTTCAAGAAATTGGTAGAATGGGGTATGAAGGTCCTACTGATGTTTACAAGTTTTACAAAAGAAAATTTTCAACTCAGTGGAGATTCTTTGTTCATACTCTTCAACACTGTATATCTCGCAAGACAACTGGATGGAGTGAGTTCAGCAGTACAATAGCTTATGCTCTTGTATGCTTAGCTACCTCTAGAAAGTTCAATTTTTCCCAAATGATCTTAAATGATTTGCTGTCAAACCTGGATACCTAAACTAAAACTAAAAGATTTTATATGTATCCAAGGTTTGTACAAGAAGTACTAAATAAGGAATTGATGGATTTACCCTCTTTTAAAGAGGTGTATGTACCTAAGCCTCCCAAAGGGAAGGTGTTTTCCAATATGAGAAGGCCTAGTAAGGACTTTTCTGGAAAAGACACACCATTGTTCTCTACAATGATGGTTGTGTCCCACCCACATGGTGAGATATCAGGGTCACAGCCCATATCTGACCAACCCTCTGATGACCTATCCACACCATTCACTTCAAATATTCATCCCCAACTTCCTGTTGATAAGCCAATTCCCCCAATCACTAAAAAATATGCAAGGAAAAAGGTACAGAAGGTTCCTTCCCTTCATGTATCTACACCCCAAAAGCCTACAAGCCCTCTAATGGAGTATTCTCCATCAGAGAATATCCAAAGGGAATCCACAGGGGTGTCTCCCAACCCCAAGAAGGTGCTCTCTAAGGAGAATAATGAGCATGTGGGCAGCAAGGCTCACACTACTGATTCTGCACAAGGTGTGGATCAGGACAGTGTGAACATGACTAAGACCTTTCCCACGGCAACTTTGGATGAGAAATCATCTAAGGGACCCAGGTGCCAAGAAACCAAGGGGGTAGTAGGTCCTTCTACTAGGCAGAAGGCCTCTACTAAAAGATCCCATAATCCTTCACGGGTGGTAAACATACCTAAAGGAGGTGAGGACAGATATAACTATGATGAATTGATGGAAACCATTGGAAATGTGAACCTGGATGTCCTCAATCAGGGTTCAGAGATAAAGGCGCTGAAAAAGGTGATCATTTCTCAACAAGGCCAGATAGACAAACTCAAGAAGATGGTGTTGCATTTGGTGCACAAAAAGAAGAGAAATCAATTTATCTTGAAGAAAAGGGGAAGTGCTAATGATGCTTCCAAAAAAGGGGGAGAATCAAGAAGCTGAAGCTGAGAAGGACAGCATGGAATTCCAATTTGAGGGGGAGATTGGTGGAGAAGCTGAAAAGAATGATGAGGAGAAGAAGAAGAAGGAAGATGTGAAAGCAGCAGAAACTGAAGCAGCAGCAGTAACTACTGAACCAACAGTAGAAACTGCTAAAGCAGTAGAAACAGAGAAAGCAGCAGCAGAAACTGGAATATCTATAGAAGAAATAGAGATTGCAGAGACTTTGGTGAAGGCAAAGAATAACACTCCTAAGGCCACTCAAAAGGCTAAGGGAGTAGTGATTAAAGAAGGAGGCTCAGAGAAGAAAAATGAAGAGATCTGTGTGTCAGAGGCCAAGAAGAAAGGGAAAGAGAAGATGGTTGAGCCTGTGAAACCACCATTAAAGAAGCAGAAGCAAATAGATTTGGATGCAGAATTGGCAAAGGAGTTAAATGCACAGTTTAAAAAGGAGTTTGAAAAGGAGGATGATATTCAAAAGGCCAAAGACAGAAAGATTGCAAGAGATTTGGCAACAAGGCTTAATGAAGAATATCAGAAAAGTTTGAAGATTGCTGCAAAGAGGATTACAATGAAAGCAACCAGACAAAGGCATCCTTCAAAGAAAAGACAGCCTTCAAAGACCTTTCTAGTTGCACAAGAAAGAAGAAAGATGATAAACTTCTTGAAAGGATCTGTTGGAGTTCCTGAAGGGATGTTTACAAAAATGCCTTTCAGTAGGATAGAAGACTTATACAAAAAGGAGATGGCCAAGCTGCAAGGAGACTTCAATCAGAGGGTTGAAGTTGAAAGAAAGATGAAAGAAATACATGATCTGAACATTCAACAACCTTTTCCTGACAGTGAAGAAGGCACACCAACTAAAGAAAAGATAGAAGTGAAGAAAGAAGAGACCCTAGTTCAGAAGATTGGAGCCATCAAGAAAATTAAATCAATTGCTACAAAGAGAAATGCAAAAAGGCCTAGAACTGAGGAAGGTGAGACAGAGCAGAAACAACAAGAGCAGCAGAAACAAGCAGAGCATGTTTAAACTCAAGAGCAGAGTCAAGAGCACTCAAGTCAACAACCTTCAGAACAGCCAAGACAATTTGATGAGAAGCTTGATGTGTATATGACAGTGACAGATGAAGAACCATGGAAAGTTGATCCTATCTCAGTGAAAGCCCCATAAATCATTCATTGGGATACTATGATGGATAAAGGCAAAGAATACTTCACATTCAAAAGAATGGGTGACAAGTATGAGATCTACTCAACTTGGGGTAAGATCATAAGAAGTTGTACCAGAGTTGATTTGGAAGAAATGTACAAGGTTGGATTGAACTTGCACAGTGACTTGTTGAACGGAGAAAGAATGAGCTTAACAAAGATGGCTCTGGAGTATTTGTGTATAATGTTCAACCCTGATAAAGTTGAATATCTTATCAAAGACTTGCATCACAGAGAAGGATTTAAAAGCATTGATCACTGGATGCTTATTGAAAGATCTAGAGTATATGTCTTAACCATTGATAAAAGCTTTCATGAGTACTATCTGGTTGATAAGGTGTATGACCACAACAAAGTAAAGTTGCAAGGGATGCTGAAAGCTAAGTTGGTTTGCCCTACAGGTTCAGAAATGGCCAGAATTGTGATTAGAAGAACTATCAATCAAAGTGTAGGTTTTGGATCCTAATCTAGGAATTTGAGCAGTAGTTTTGAAAGCATCATGAAGTTCCTATTTTGAAGAACTTAACTTCTTGATTTCAAAAGTTAAGTTAGGGGGAGATTGTTGGGTCTGAAATATGCTAAGTCTGGATAATGCTGTTGATACTTGATGATTACTACTTCTGAAGAAATTAGTACTGCTACTTAAAGAGATTACTACTGCTAGTAGTATTAGTACTGCTTGAAGGTATTAGTACTGCTTGAAGAGTTAGTACTGCCAACAGAGTTACTACTGCTAGCATGTTAGTACTGCTGATGATGAAAAGATACTGCTAGAGGAATTAATGTTGCTGATAATGATAAGGATGGTTTGTTACGTGAAGCAAAAGAATAGGAGTTGAAGATAATTATGGAATGGATGCTGAAGATCATTGTTATTTTAATAATTATCTTGTAATCTGTTTTGTATACATAGTCTAGAAGTATTAGATTATATATCATACGTATTTTGTTTTCG
The DNA here is from genome assembly GCA_954870635.1 of Arctium minus. Classification (NCBI taxonomy): domain Eukaryota; kingdom Viridiplantae; phylum Streptophyta; class Magnoliopsida; order Asterales; family Asteraceae; genus Arctium; species Arctium minus. Next base: position 33,041,665 of record OX941080.1, on the reverse strand, counting down.
TAGAGAGAATTAGCCTCCAGATTCTTAGTGATCCTTTCATTAGAGAAGTATTGAACGTCTGTTGAGCCTGTTCAACAGATTGAGGCTTTGGTTGTAATCATTAAGTTAATTCAATATAACTTGTGATTTGAGTTCATACACATTTTTTCATTGATTATTGTTAAAGTATTATTCCGCAACTTCTTTAACAAAGTTTCTGAGTGTTTATTTAAATTCTTGTTTTGAATTTCGATCCTGACGTAGGTGTGTTTGAATAGAATAAGCTTGGGTGCATGATTTAAGGGTTAAAAAGGTAACTGTTATTAATATATGTTGCAAAATGTGATGTTGATATTTTTTGGCTGCTGAAATACTTGAAAAGGAAGAAGGGATAAATGCGGAGGTGAGTTCTATAGAGGAGTTATAAGTTGATATTGATTTTGTTAAAATTGGTTGATCAAGGAGCATAAAGTATATTAATAGTTGTGAGGTTTAGGTAATAAACCTGCGGTCCATCCGACCACTAGATAGAGAGACGATAAATACGTCAGTAAGGAAAACAAACAGGCTACGGTGGAGGAAGGGTTTCCTCAACATGATGTGGGTGCTGAAATATGGTATGTTATGTTTTAAGTAGATAGGTAGTAATTAAGAAAGATGGGGGGTATGTTTATTATTGTATAAAATGTTAATTGTTATGTATGTATGTCATGCATCTGTGGTTGAGGATAACTTTGGTTATCTTGATGCTGGAATGGAGAGGATTGATGGGGCTGATGTTCCCACACCTTAAGCTGCTAATCTTGAGAGAGGGGATTTTCCTAAGGTCAAAAAACTCGACTATCTTGAGTGTTGATCTATTTGGTCACGACTAGGATAACTCTAACCTCAATCTCAGTACAGGTTACCTTATCAACCTACCATCTTTATCTTTTTAGGTATATCTTGGTCACTTTGTTAGTTCTTAGTCCTATCTTGTCCATCCACTGAAAGAAGGGATTGTTAGCAATTACTTAAGACGTTACAACTCCTTTTTTTTATGCAATGGCCTATGGCCAAATTGCATCATCTATTTGGTTATTGATCTATACTCAGATTACACATGGTTGCTAGTCCAACCTCTATCTGTCAAGTTTGCTTCATACTCTTATGGGTTTTCCCTCTCAATCTGGGTTAGATTTACTTGTGTTATTGGCTTTGTAGCATGTAGAGTTCTCAAATTTGGTGTTAATTATATTATTTTTCTCAATTTTAATGCAAATTTTGGGTCCATTAAGCTTAAAACATTCTTTTTTGATTTATGAGGTCCCCAAGTATGCATTGCATATTGCATTACAATGCATATGCATGTGTTTGATGATCGGTTAAAGAAATGAAATGAAGCTGATTTGATGTCCCATTTACTTGTTGCAGCTAAAAGAGGAGAATTGGCACATTGAAGATCTTGGTTGTTGTAATATGATTTTAGATGTTTTTTTTTTATAAATTTGTATAGATGTGAGAATTCGATGAAACGTTATGGTTTGTTTGAAAAATTCTCGTCTTTTATGACAAATATATAAAATTATATTGTTTTAGTATTTTGATGTTATTCTTGATTGCTATTGTTATTTATTGTATTGTAATATATATATATATATATATATAGAGAGAGAGAGAGAGAGAGTTGAAATACGAATGTTATATATATATATATATATATTATACCCTTTAGAGAAGGAATTATTTTTTCATAAGTGTAACTAAAGGATGCCCTTTAGAGAAGCTTTACAAGAAAGTGTAACTAAAACAAATAATTTTAGAGAAGGTTTTGATTAAGTGTATCTAAATATAACAATTAGAGAATGTTCTATAAATTGTAACGAAAAAGTACCTTTAGAGAAGCTTGACAGAAAGTGTCACTAAAGCCTATACCTTTAGAGAAGCTTTTCCAAAAACCTTCTTTGAAAGTACTTTTTAATGACGTTTAAAAACCGTCATTGATGCTCAAAAAATGTCACTAAAAACATACTTTTAGAGATGTTTTTTAATAAAAATCGTCCAATCTTTAGATAAGCTTTGAAAGCGTATCTAAAGCCCAAAAAAGCTTCTCTAAAGGCCAACATAAATGTACCTTTCAAAAACCCTCCTTAAAACATTTAGCTACTGTTATATAGGGAAGGTTATTGACGAAAGTGAAAACTTCTCTAAAACTTTTAGAGAAGTTTTTCAAACTTTTAAATACAAAAGAAAACCTTCTCTGAAGGTCAGTGATAGGGACCAATCTATTGCAAAAATAAAACTAGACAGTATTCGTTAGATTTCAATTCAAGGTTGCAATCCGTTAGTTTCAACAAAGCACAGGGACGGAATTTTCAATTAACTCTATTATTTCTGTCACATTCTAATTAAACTAACTGACATTAAAATATTAGTTCATAACAAAAACATGATAAAAAGCATCACATGATGGATAGAATGTTGACCTTTCACAATTAATGACGAATTGTGTAGTATGTTCAAAACTAAAGAAATATGATTATATAGTGCTAGGTTTATCTATTTTACTTAATTATATTACAACAATTGTAATCATTAAGGTTTAATCAGAGCTGATTTTTTACAGTCATAATTTGCCAAGAGATTAGTCTAGACATAACCTACGACACACTTCCCAAAAAAAATGTTAGTGTTAACTTTTTCTTGTTACTTGACCCACTAAGACGACTATTTACTTTTACCTAAAAGTTTATGATACTGAATTTGTCATTATACCCAAAGATGGCCTTTCTTATATTGTTCGTATTCCAATCTAAGAATAAAAGAAAGAAGGTTTCAGTGATCCAAATAAACTCCTAAACACATTATGAATTTTTTTTTTTTGCTCTAAGTGGAAAGGTTCTCTTTTTTGGTTAGACCGAATGAGTCGGCAATATCTTTTAGCAATAATTCTACTTGTACAACGTTTATGCTTGTGTTCAAGACAACATGTGTAGAAATAGGAGACAACTCTTTGAAATATTTGATTAGTTTAGTACGTGTAAAATATGAACAAATTCTTATTTGTCAGTCATATTAAAGAATCGAATAATATTTTTTTAGCATTTTATATAATTCGGAACACAAGTGTGGGTAACCAAATTGCTTGAACGCAAATGTGCATTTTAACATGGTCTACGTCGATTGATCAATCAACAACACATTAAAACAAATATAAGAATGTTGTAAATCATTAAGCCTAATTTATTAAGATTTGATGGCAGACAAACTACTTATAACCATTTGGTTTAATTGGTTTGTAAAAGCATTATAATTGACGGAATAACTGAAAAGTTGAAGATTATTGATCAAGACCTAAAGTCGATCGCTTGATAGTCAACTACTAAATGTTGATCCACCAGAAGACCAATAGTTGGACGGAGTGCCTGTACAATAGCAAGAGAATCTCAGTGGCACTTAGAATTGATAAAGTCGTTCAACGGGAATTCATAACTATTGAAGTTCAACCATCAAAACATAAAGTCTAAATTTGAAGTTTACACCATAACTTAATACTTTTCACTGAAGAACATATTTACAAAATCAGACATTGAAGACTCAACAACCCTTAAGCTTAGACACTTTTAAGCTCAAGCTGAAGAAAGTGATACTGACAATGAGAAGATGTTACCACTATAGACCAGATCCTTGTAAAGCTGAAGTTGAACATTTGAGAAGTTAAAATTGAAACATCACCAGTAGATATAAGTCTAAACATAATATGTCAACATATATTTTAGAATGAAACTTTTGACTTAAAACATTTTTGTCTGAAGCAGACATGATGAAGTTAAATGGATTGATTTTGGCCTAACTCTAACCTAATCCAACTATTTCTATTTATAAATCTTAGTCATCAAATCGGCTTCAATTAGGTTATTCGATCTATTTCTATTTCTATTTCTATTTCTGGTTCCACCAAAGGCCCTATTTTTGGTAACAATATACAGGAATATCTCTCTCATGTACACACACATACATATATACTAAAAGTGTATTTGCATAATGTAGTGCAATCCAATCTCGATTTTGAAGTTGAAAATATGACTCCTCAATCCTATTTCATGCATTGTTATATGTTCGTCACGTTCAATTATATTTTCATGGTTTTATGTGGTTTTAATCAAAATAGTCAATGGATGGTTACCGGTTTTATAAAGTGTAATGTCGACATTAGTATGGCTTAATGTTTATCTTGTATTTGAACGTGTTTATCAATTAGTTATCAGTTAGCTTATGCACCTTAAACACAAAATTTTAAGAAGTTGTACTTATCCAGTAATAAATTGCAAACTTGATTTTAAAAAAGAATTGAGTTAAATCTATACTATATTATAAAGCATCTATAAAAAAAACTCTTAAAAACAATTGCTAAAGCTTAATGTACCGCTATTTAATGCTAATTACTTAAAACTTAAATAAAGAATGAAAACTTAAAATCTCTTCCTATTTAATCTTTATCTCTAACAACTTTAACTCCCCTAAAATCACTCATCACTTCAACTTCCCTAAAATCACTCCCTGCATAATTAAATACAGGATAAAAATCAAATTTTAAATATAAAAAATCTAAAATATAATTAAAAAAATCTAACATAATATTTAATGTTTATTTTATAAAAAAAATTATTTTATTAAACCTAAAATAAATTACATTATTATTAAACTATCGAAGAAAAACTCTTAAAAACAAACTTTTATGCATTAAGTACTGTTTATTGATACACATTACTTAAAATTCAAGATTACAAGTTATAATCCATGAGTACAAATTTCTAAAACTATATGTTTGAATTCATAACTAACCGATAAACATAATTAAAACTGGATAAACATCTTAATTTAAATATAAAGAATTTAAAATATATAAGATAGAAATAAAAGAATGAACAAAAAATAAAATAAAAAATTAAAATTATGATTTATCTTGCTGCATTGTGCGATTATGCTTCTAGTATTTTATGATATAGAAATATATTAGTATAAGCACACTCATGATCAAAATTTTGGAAACCCAGTTGAACTTTTGTAAACATATCGAAGGAAAATAGTAAGAAAGGGTGAACAAACCAACATGCCCCTTACTTAACGGGCAATTTTAACGAAGTTAGTGACCAGGGACGATTTTCAAAGCAAAGTATAAACAGTAGGGATGATAATTGTAGTTATTGAAGTCTAGGGACCACTTTCGAAGATTCGTGTAAACCATAGGGACCAAAATTGTATTAATTTATATTTAAAAAATACGGAAATCTATGGAGTTTAACAGTTTCTATTAATTAATTTTATTTAGTTCAAACATGAAATTTTAAAAAATTCTATATAAGATATAAAAGCTTACAATCTCGAATTTTAAAGATATTTACGTTAATAAACGATACTTGATACTTAATGGAAATGATGAAGGTTTATTTATTATGATTTGATTATTTATGGAAGATGATTAATTCATTAGCTATGACCAACAATTTATATTAGGAAACAATTGATATATTTATGAAACTAGATATTTGTTAGACTAGATTGACGGTGGAGATTTGTTTGTACGGTTTGTATTTGATTGGAACTGTATATAAAGAAGAACCATAGAGAATGATGTTGCATTGTGAGATTTGAGTCTTCTCAAATTTTGCATTGTGGTGTTGTTTTGCTCATCCCATCTTTATATATTTATATAAAAGGAAAAATCATAGAAAGAAGGTGGCATTGTTAGATTTGAGTATTCTCAAATATTGCATTATGGTGTTATTTTACTCATCCCACATTGATAAAAGTAGGGACAGACCCAATAATTTTTTCATACAATGACACCATATAAAACGATTGCACTTTCTAATATAATATTGTTGCACCTTTCAAGAACCTAATTTTTTTCAGCTTACGACGGGGGGACAATATGATGACACGTGCCACCACAACCATCACTTGGGTTCATCCCTAGATGAGAGAATGTAATATTGGAGAATGAAGGTAGCTATAAAAAAGAGAAGGTTCGGATTTGATATGAGATTTGAGTATTCTCAAAGCGTGCATTGTGGTGTTGTTTTACTCATCCCACGACGATTAGTGAATGTAAGACCGGAGAATGAAAGCATCTATAAGAAATGAGGAAATTTGGATTTGATAAATAAAAGGTTTATCCGGATAAATATGCTTTTCGGCCGATCCTCATCTTTTAGAAAAAAAAAACTATTTATATAAGAAAATAAATCGATAAGTAAATTTATACAAATCATTATATTTCAACCAAATTCATATATTTTATCAAATCTTGAATTGTGGTGTCTTCTTAACTATCCCACAAGAAGGTTTAAATATTCTCAAATCTTAAACTGTGATGTTATGTGGTTATTCCACATCGGCGAATAGATGATAGATTTGGAAGAATGAGTGAGTATATAAAAGGTGGATGAGATGTATTATTTGGTTATGTCACATTGACGTAAAGGCGATATATTTGAAAGAAGACGTTTAGTATATACAAGGTGGATGGATTGTCTTATTTGGTTATCTTGCATATGCGGAAATACAATAGATTTGGAAGAAGTTATTATATAAAAGGTAGATGAGTTGTCTTATTTGGTTATCTCACATTAGTGGAAAGACGATAGATTTGGAAGAATGTGTTGGTATATAAAAGGTAGATGAGTTGTCTTATTTGGTTATCTCACATTAGTGGAAAGACGATAGATTTGGAAGAATGTGTTAGTATATAAAAGGTGGATGTGATGTCTTATTTGGTTATCCACATCGGCGGAAAGACGACATGTTTGCAAGAAGGGGTTAATTTATAAAAAGGTGGATGTGATGTCTTATTTGGTTATCCCCCATCGGTGGAAATACGATAGATTTGGAAGAATGAGTTAGTATATATAAAAAGTGGATGTGATGTCTTATTTAGTTATCTCACATCGGTGATAATACGACAGGGGTGAGTATATAAAAATGTGGATGGGATGCTTGACAAGTTTAAAAGAATGTGACAACTTATGAGTTTGACTTCTTTTAGTCGACCTATTTCCCATACAAATCAAATTTTAAAAAATATTATCAATATATATATATATATATATATATATATATATATATATAGAGAGAGAGAGAGAGAGAGAGAGAGAGAGAGGTTCAACTGAGAAACAGATAAGTGATCCTAGCCTTTCATCTGGTCAACATTTGTGACTTTGACCGTGAAGCACCGAATAATTCCTTGCGTGGTCTGTAGAAGATACAGGGGTACTTTCGTAAAATACGTGAGACGAGTTCATATATGAACCTATGCGATTCACATATGAACTATGCGTTCATATACGGATTAGGTAATTAGTTCATATGTGAATCTGTTAATTAGTTCAATTGATTCACATATGAATCTACAGTTTAATTAGTTCATATGTGAATCAGTTAATTAGTTCATATATGAATCACAAAGGTTTATATATGAATCAGTTAAAAGAGTTCTTATGTAAATTACACTAGTTCACATATGAACATATAGTTCATATGTAAATCATACATGTTCATATATGAACTCGTCTCGCGTATTTGTAAAAATTACGAAACTGTCCTTCTATTTTTAGAATAGTCGCAACTTTTAACCAGTCAAAGCCGCAATTATTGACCAGTCAAATCCGATCTTAACCGTATGAATGACTAGGATTACTTCTCTATTTCTCACACATTTAACATTTCTCATTTGAATCTATAAATATAATAGGCAAAATAATTCAAAATTTTTACATTAATTGGGTATTCAACCTATCAACTTAGGGGGTGCTTGGTTGGGGGTATTGAAGGGTAAAGAATGAGAATGATAATGAAAAATGTTGTTTGTTTTGATATAAATGGATTCATTACCCCAAACCCATTAATTTCCATTTCTGACCAAATTGGGGGGAATGAAAATTTTATTCCCGTTTAGTCATCTTTTCTCATGCATTCCTTCATTTGTCGATGTTGAATGTAAAATATTTTTTATTTTCATGTTGGATGTCACATATTTGTATTAAAAATATTATATAAAACATTTTTTTATTAATTATATTGGTTTAACCAAACAACATCAATGCAATGTCCATTCTTATTCCCATTCTCCTGCATTCCCATTTTCATTCCTTTATAATGAACCAAACGCCTCCTTAATTTATCAACATGTTAAAAGTATTGAATCGTTAAAGCAATAATACAGCCGAAAATTGCATCCATCGAACAATCCAAATGTGTGGGTTTAGGAATTATGACATTCACTATGTTTCAACAAAAATATGGATTTATAACATAACTTCAAATTTATTTATTTACTTTTACCATTTTCTTTAGGTTTGGGATAATAAGAGCATCTCCAAGCTAAATTTTTTCTAAATAGAGAATGGAAAGTCAAAATCCCTAAAAACATTTTTTTCTAACTCCAACAGTTTTTCTATTTTAGAGAATCAATCATTATAATATTCCATAATTTATCATCCCAATACACTTTTAAAAAAAAACTTAAAATAAAATGTTAAAAATTGAATCTTATTGGATGGATTGAATAAAATAATATTTTATCTCTCTAATTTAGAGATTATAGAGAATTCTCTATATTTAGAGATTTTTTGATTTTTCTCTATTTTAGCAAACCATATACAAAGCTGTTGGAGAGGAATAACAAAGAAAAAACCAAAATTTTCTATTTTAGCAATGCTGTTGGAGATGCTCTAAGTCGATGTGATAAACAACTTGCATTTTAACCCAACTGATATATAATAATTACAGATTCATGACTCGATACTAATAAAAATTTGATATGATAGTACTCTATGTTAGAATTTTTCATCATCACTTGGCATTTACCCAAAAAAAACAATATCAAGAATAAGAAAAGTCATGATAGACCCTTCAAAGCACGTTCTCCTTCCCTTCACTTTCTTGTACAGTCTTTTCATCATTTTTAATATCTATGCTTAAATTTAATTAAAAAAATAATTATTTACGTAATATTAATAGCATAAACTTCATTATTTAAAACTGAGATGTACATCTTTTAGGAAGTGTTCGAAACTCCGTTTCCATAGCTTGGATTTGAAGTCGTAATGGAGATAATTACGAGTAAAAATCCGAAGATCTTCGGCTACAAAGTCAAATGTGAACAGATGAAGATTTAAACCTGCAGCAACAATGTGAAAGTTTAAATTCCTTTGGGGATTGGGTTCCTCGTAGGCACTGGACTCTTAAATCAACCACCTATAGGGTCATGATGTACCTGATTTGCCTCTTATATAATGCACTTGAGGCGGCGATACTAGACGACTCGGAGGTTGATGGTTACAAACTTTATTTTCACAGTATACATACTTGTCCAATAATTTTAATGATATAAAGAATTTTTTTTGTATAGTAGCCCTACTAAATATTATGAAACCAAGTAAATAAAACAAATGTTTATTTAGAAAATCAGATTTTTGTAATACAAACATATGTGTAATTTTTTTATATATATATCAAACTCAAGTTTATAATTCATAATTAACATTTAAAGAACATTTTAATACAAATTTAGTTTTTTAAAAACACAATCCGGGACCGGTTCGGGTGGGTCCAGTCTATGGGACCCTCTACCCTGCCGGTCGGGTTCAACCAAAGGCTGGGCCGGGTCGCAGCGGATTAGTGGGATTGCCCGTAATGGAAGTCCGATACCGCTGGAACGTGTGTGCGCGTTAACTTGCCGTTCAAAAAAAAAAAAAACACAAACATCTATGTTTCTTTTTCTTTCTTAAAAATATTATAAAAGGCTCAAGTTTTAGTCAAAGCAATCGTCCAAGGGAACATAAAACACAATCATTAAACAACCTTTTACAAAAGATCCACATGACTTCACCTCTACGTCTAATTACCAATGCATATGCATGTGTTCTTTGATTTTAAGATTTTCTTTTAAAATAACAAACGATAAAACTTTTATTATTTATTTTAATATAACATTGTATAAATTATTATAATAAAATAACTACATGGTCTATTTTGAATAAATTTACTTCTATATCCTTATTTTAAACGGTATAAAATAGTTAAGAGTTACACACAAACTAAATTTTGATCATTTCTATTACAGAGGGAGGTTCAAGGGAAAACCTAAAAAAAATGAAAAACCGAGGAACACCCTGGTAGCCATTCATCAGGACGGTATACACTTGTGCATACACGTAAATTAAGGTGTTTTTTGGTTTTATGCACTTGTGCATATGCACGTATGCATGTTACAAATTACTTGTATGCACAAGTGCATACCGTCCAGATAAATGACTATCAGGGTGTTCCTCAGTTTTCCGTTTTTTTGAGGTTTTCCCTTGAACCTGACCCTTCTATTATATATATATATATATATATATATATATATATATATATATATATAGGTTAAATCATGTGAAAACCAAAAAAAGATTGAGAACCGTGAGAACCGATCTAAGCCGTAATTTGGTTTTGATCCTATGGTTATAATTAAAAGGTGTTTCACTTCCAATTTATTTCAAAATTGTCATTGCCTTTAATGACCATGGATTAAAATGAATCAATGGTTTAGATTGGTTTTCACGGTTCTCAACCTATTTTTGGTTCTCATTTGATTATCGTTCTATATATATATATATATATATATATATATATATATATATATATATATTGGAACTTTTGTTTTCTCTTTAAGAGTTATTTTGGAAAGTATATAAGGGGGTTGCATATATTCTCACATGGTATCTGACGTGTAACACCCCAAAATTAGGATAAACAAAAAATTCCGGAATTGGAAATGTGATATATAAAAATATGTCAAAGCACGAGTTTATCCCAAAAAGGGAAACAATATACGTCTGTTATAATTATAAGTTTGTAATAAATAAGCAGTGAGAGAAAACAACCCTTTAATCTAAATCTTATCTAGGAAAAAGATTAACTCAAGTTGTCATCCAAACTCTAAAATGTGTCTTTTATAATTGGTGTCCCAAAATGTTCCCAAGCTCGCATCTAAGGTCAACTAAACCATCTTGGCGGTCGCGTCGCTAGAACCTGGGATACACATCAAACCAATCAAGTGTTAGGCCAAACGAGCCTAGTGAGTTGAACAATAACATGATTTCATCTTTTTCACAAATAAAGGCAACAAGAGCCATAAAGGAATCAATGGGGGAGACCCATCACACAAATGAGTTTCACCTCAAGTCAATGTATCTTGATGTTCACTCGCATGAGCAACATCCCGAAGGCCCGACATATCTGAAGACTACCTCTCAGGCACTACTCCAAATGGAGGAGGTCTAGGTGCATACCATCATGGTGGCACCCTAAGACTACATCCTCCTAGTGCTTACTCATGGTTCATCCAATATATATACAATATCCATCTTTATACATGATTCATATCAACAATATACATGTATAAGACCTCACATAGTTCCAATCCCATTTTAGGTTCAAAACCCTAAAACATGCAAGTACACTAGCAATATCCATCAATCCCATGAATACACGCAATCATGACCAAAATATTGCCAATAACAATCTCATTAAAAACCACATAGAGAGTATTAACCAAAACTCCAATAAATACTATAAGTAGAAATTAGGTCAAACTTATCAGGTGATGATATATGCTTAAGTATGAAATAATGACAAGTAACATTTTAAAATATGTATCTCATTTGAAAAAGTTTAGTAGAAACTCACTAACTAGGTTTTATTTAAAAACTCTAAACGTTTGGAAGAGATGGTGAGAAGGTGGAAACTTGATTTATGCCTTTAATGCTACATTTAAATGCTCCTCCAAACCCCTTTGATCATAAATAAATTCTTCCAACTAAGCCAGGGTTTCAATAAATGTAGGAAGGGTTTGAGGTGGAAGAAAATCGCCCAAAATTTCTCCTAAATCAGTTCTAAAACGAGTCAAGTGAGAAAATGAGGTCAAAGTGATCAAAGTCGGATTTTTATAGTCTCAACCCTCGCCGGCGACAGTGCCCTTGGCACTGTCGCAGGGGCATAGTCGCAAGAGCATAGTTGCGTACCCCAAAGGACCTACGGTACAGATCTAGCGATAGTGACCGACGATAGTGCCCATGTCATTATCGCGATGGCAATGTCGCGCCCCTTCCCCATGTTACGGTACATAGGCGACGATTGTGACCAGCAACTGTGCCCAAGGGCACTGTCGCGTGGCACTCTCACACCACACCCCCGAGGCCCGAAATTCTAGATCTAATCACTATGTTGATTGCATGTTTAGAAATTCTAAAAAGGTATAACATGATCAAACTCTAAATGTAAATTTTACACACCAAGGATTTCCATATTCACAATTTAATACGATATCTAAAGTACGAGGTGTGAATACTTACCTTAAATTTTCGGGTGTTACAATCCTTCCCACCTAATAAGGATTTTGTCCCCGAAATCTCATCCACTAAACAAATGGGGGTATCTTTTCTTCATGTCTTCTTCCGATTCCTACGTCACATTTGTACCCCGATGATGTTTCCATTGAACCTTCACCATTTTGACTTCTTTATGTCGCAATTGCTTCGTATTCGACTCTAAGATGGCCTCCGGCTCCTCCACGCATCGATTCCCATTGTCCACTCGAATCTCCGTCAAAGGTATAACACTTTCCTCTTCGGCCAGGCACTTACGAAAGTAATAGACATGAAATGTAGGGTGGATCCCGTCTATTTCCGGTGGCAAGTCCAATCTATAAGCTTGAAGTCCAATCTTCTCCAATATTGTGAAGGGTCCAAGGAAACGGGGACTAAGCTTCCCGCGCTTCCCGAAACAGATGATTCCCTTCCATGTTGACACCTTCAACATAACCCGCTCTCCCACTTGGAACTCGACCGGTCTTCGCTTTTTGTCTGCATAGCTCTTTTGTCGATCTTGAGCCGCCTTCAAACACTCCCGAATACTTTTCACCTTGTCCGCCGTTTCTTGCACGATCTCCAGTCCTGCAAATTGCTTTTCTCCCGCCTCAAGCCAACACATCGGTTTCCTACATTTCCGTCCGTAAAGCGCTTTAAATGGTGCCATTCCAATGCTCGAATGATAACTGTTATTGTATGCAAATTCCACCAATGGCAAGTGTGAATCCCAATTTCCTCCAAAATCTATGACACATCAATGAAGCATGTCCTCGAGAGTGTGGATGGTCCTTTCACTTTGACCGTCCGTCTGAGGATGATATGTCGTACTCAATTTGACTCTCGTGCCCAACTCCTTTTGTAAGACATCCCAAAACTTAGAAGTGAACCGACTATCCCGATCTGACACAATAGATAGTGGAACACCATAACGCGACACTACTTCATCAATGTAGGGCTTAACTAATTTGTCCATCGACAACGTCTCTCGCATCACCAAAAAGTGTGCGCTCTTTGTGATTCAATCAACCACCACCCAAATAGTGTCGTGTCCCCGCAAGGTCCTCGGTAGCTTAGTGACGAAATACATTATGATATGCTCCCACTTCCATTCTGGGATGGCTAGTGGTTGCAAGCTTCCATAAGGTCTTTGATGTTCCGCTTTAACTTGAAGGCAAGTGATGCATCTTTCCACATAGTTGGACACATCGAGTTTCATCACCGACCACAAATAGTGTAACTTGAAATCTCTATACATCTTAGTCCTACCGGGATGTATAGAGTACTTGGACTTGTGAGCTTCCGCCAAAAGTAACTCACAGTTTCCTCCAATTTTCGGTACCCAAATCCTTCCTTAGAACAACTTGAGGCCGCGACTATCTTCTGTTAGTAGCTCCCGTTGCTTCATCATGATTTCGGCCTTAAGGTTCTCTTCACGAACTTCTTCGGCTTGACTTACCTTGATGTCCTCTACCAGTCTTGATATTACGTTAATTCTCGTAAGGGTTATCTTGACTTCGCTCCCGTAACTCTTTCGGCTCAAAGCATCCGCCACCACGTTGGCCTTACCGGGGTGGTAAAGCGATTCGCAATCATAGTCCTTCAAAATCTCTAGCCATTTTCTTTGCCGTATGTTGAGATCCTTTTGATCGAATATATACTTCAAGCTTTTATGATCGGTGAATAAAGTACACTTCGTCCCGTAAAGGTAGTGTCGCCATGGATTCAAAGAAAATACCACCGCCGATAGCTCCAAGTCGTGCATAGGGTAATTATTCTCGTGGTCTTTGAGTTGTCGCAATGCATACGCGATCACCTTCCCCCTTTGCATCAAAATACACCCGAGACCCAATTTAGAGGCGTCGTTATAAACCACAAAGTCTTTGAATCCTTCGGGTAAGAATAAGATTGGTCCCTCGCATAGCTTCCTTTGTAGAGTCTGAAAGGCTTTTTTTGAGTCTCGGTCCATAAGAACCTCACGTTATTCCTTGTCAACGACGTGAGCGGAGAGGCGATCTTCGAAAAGTCTTGAATAAATCGTCGGTAGTAGTCGGCTAGACCCAAGAAACTTATGATCTCCGTTGGACTCGTCGGTGGTTCCCAATTCATCATCGCTTCGATCTTCGCCGGGTCTACCTTCACTCCATACTTGGATACTACATGGCCCAACAATTGGACCTCTTGTAACCAAAACTCACACTTTGAGAATTTCACGAACAACCTTTCCTTCCGAAGAATCTCCAAAACCTCCCGCAAATGTTGCTCGTACCCGACCTCGTCCCACGAATAGATTAGAATATCGTCGATAAAGACTATAAACGATTTGTCCATGAAAGGTCGACATACTCGGTTCATCAAATCCATAAATATGGCCGGAGCATTAGTCAACCCGAATGGCATAACTAGGAAATTGTAATGACTGTATCTCGTCTGAAATGTCGTATTCGGAATATCGCTCTCCTTCACCCGCACTTGATGGTAACCGGACCGCAAATCTATTTTGGAGAAACATCCCGACCCTTGCAATTGATCGAATAGGTCGTCGATTCGAGGAAGCGGATACTTGTTCTTCACGGTGACTTTGTTGAGTTCACGATAGTCGATACACATTCGCATTGACCCGTCCTTCTTCTATACTAATTAAACTGGAGCTCCCCACAGCGACGAGCTCGATCGTATAAACCCATTCTCAAGAAGTTCTTGTAGTTGCGTCATCATCTCTTGCATTTCCGTCGGGGGTAATCGATAGGGAGCACGAGCAATCGGAGCGAAACCCGGAGTGAGGTCGATGTGGAACTCCACTTGACGTTCCGGCGGTAGTCCGGGTAGGTCTTCCGGAAAAACATCCGGGTAGTCTCACACCACGTCTACATCTTCCACTTTCTTCTTCTCAAGCTTCGCGTCGATCACATAGGCCAAAAAGGACGTACACCCCTTGGATAGACTCTTTTGTGCTTTGATTGACGAGATGATCGTGTTGGTCTTTCGACTCTTTTCCCCGTATATTACTACTTCTCCACCCTTCGGCAAGGGTACCCTAATCATCTTCTTGGAACAAAATATACCGGCGTCATGCTTAGCTAGCCAGTCCATCCCGATGATCACATCAAACCCCCCGATATCTACCGGTAACAAATCTATTACAAAGGACTCCCCATCTAGTCCTAAGGTGCACCCAACATAGCATTCCCGAACTAACATATGCTCCCCATTGGCTACCTCTACCACTAGAGCATCAGTTAACAAGCTAACATAAGTGGTGAAATTCTTGCAAAACGAGGTAGACACGAAAGAACGGTTCACACCGGAATCAAACAAAACACGGGTAGGTAGAGAGTTTACTATAAACGTACCCGACTCCACATCTGCCATTGCCCTTGCTTCATCCGCTGTCATTTGGAAGGCCCGACTTGGCACCTTTGGTGGGATCTTCTTCTTTGGCGCAACCCGCTAGAAGCTCCTTGATAGCCCCTTGCTAACTTGGGACAATCTCTCTTGATGTGCCCCGGCTCCCGACACTCATAGCAAACTCCCCGGGAGGGGCAATCTCTACTCATGTCGTCCTTCCGCCCACACTTAAAGCACTCCATTGGATTAGAGAAGGGCTTCGGATTACAAGGCCCGAAGTTCTTGCTCTTACACTTGAGGCACCACCTCGCCTCCCGTCGTGGCTCCATGATCCTCCCCTCGTTGAAGGGTTTGGATGGTCGAGCGGGCCCGATTGGCCCTTCCCATTTCCGCTTCTCTCCTTGTTGCTTCTTCTCTTCTCTCTCTTGGAGGATATCGTCCTCCACCAATTGGGACTCCTCGATAACCTCTTGCAACGTACTTACCCGGGCATTCCTAACACCCGTCTTCATCTCCGTTGGTAAACCTCTCAAATAGGCCTTTATCTTCGACCTCTCAACGGTCGCCAAATGCTCAACCAGACTGAGCTTCTCCATGAATTGTTTTGAGTAGTCGGCGGTTGACAGACTACCCTTCTTCAGGATTCGGAACTCCTGTTCTACCTTGTCGAGAGCCCTTTCATTGCAGTATTTCTCCATGATCTTCTTTTTGAAGGTTGGCCAAGTGAGCTTGGCCAAAACCTCCAGTGTAAGAGCCTTTCGGGTAACGTTCCACCAAATCAATGCATCCTATCTAAGTAGTTGGGATTCAAATTTGACTCTTTGGGAGTCGCCACATTCGTTTGACTCAAACGCCATCTCCACTTCTCGTATCCAGTGCATACACGCTACCGGGTTGGTTGTCCCGGAGAATTCTGGAGGTCGGCTACATAAGAACGACTTTTAAGAACAACCCCCTTATTTCTTCTTCTCCACTCTTATTGCTTGCTCTTCTGTCCTAATTGCATTATTGGTACCACCCGACCCAATCACCGCATTGTCTCCTACCGCTTCATGTCTCTGGTTGCTTGTGTCGCGATCTTCTAGCATCTTCATGAATCTTTCATCCCGCTTATCCATCGCCGAGTTCATCATCTGCATTATGCTTGAAAATAAGACTGACTGGGGGCCCACTCCCTGAACGACCAGGTTCTCGGTCTCTAGATTCACTTAGGAAACTTGGTCCACAACTCCCTCTAACAGAGTGGTCCTTTGTAGAACAGTTGGAACACACGTTGGATTTACCCTCCTTGAAGTCTCTAGAGCCGTGACACTTGCTTCATTACCCTCCTCAGGCACTGCCACTTGATTCCTCGTGTTTACCATATTGCACTGTCATGCATGAATAAGTTCGTACCGGTTAATTCTTTAAAAGATTAACGGTTCAATACGTACTACTACAAGGATTAATCATTATAACAACAATTTTAAGCATGGTCACGTATTTATAAATTCATAATAGCACTGGCCAAGTGAAATCGTGAATGTACATTACATAAGAATTCTTGTTACCATCATCACCATCTCTTAACCAATACATTTCCATAGTCCTAACACTCTCCCCACCTAGGAATTCTCTATCCGTATGGACAGTGATACTATAGGCACAAACATTTTAAGTCTAGGCATACTAAAGTCGACACCTAGTTCGTTTAAACTAGAGCTCAGATACCAACTTGTAACACCCCAAAATTGGGATAAACAAAAATTTTCGGAATTGGAAATGTGATATATAAAAACATGCCAAAGCACGAGCTCATCCCAAAAAGGGAAACAATATACGCCTGTTATAATTACAAGTTTGTAATAAATAAGCAATTAGGGAAAACAACCCTCTAATCTACATCCTATCTAGGAAAAAGATTAACTCAATTTGTCATCCAAACTCCAAAACGTGTCTTCTATAATTGGTGTCCCAAAATGTTCCCAAGCTCGCATCTAAGGTCAACTAAACCATCTTGGCGGTCACACCGCTAGAACATGAGATACACATCAAACCAATCAAGTGTTAGGCCAAACGAGCCTAGTGAGTTGAACAATAACATGATTTCATTATTTTCACAAATAAAGGCAACAAGATCCATAAAGGAATCAATGGGGGAGACCCATTACACAAATGAGTTTCACCTCAAGTCAATGTACCTTGATGTTCGCTCGCATGAGCAACATCCCGAAGGCCCGAAACATCTGAAGACTACCTCTTAGGCATTACTCCAAATGACGGAGGTCTAGGTGCATACCATCATGGTGGCACCCTAAGACTACATCCTCCTAGTGCTTACTCATGGTTCATCCAATATATATACAATATCCATCTTTATACATGATTCATATCAACAAGATACATGTATAAGACCTCACATAGTTCCAATCCCATTTTAGGTTCAAAACCCTAAAACATACAAGTACACTAGCAATATCCATCAATCCCATGAATACACGCAATCATGACCAAAATATTGCCAATAACAATCTCATTAAAAACCACATAGAGAGTATTAACCAAAACTCCAATAAATACCATAAGTAGAAATTAGGTCAAACTTATCAGGTGATCAGATATATGTTTAAGTATGAAATAATGACAAGTAGCATTTCAAAATATGTATCTCATTTGAAAAAGTTTAGTAGAAACTCACTAACTAGGTTTTATTTAAAAACCCTAGAAAATTTGGATGAGATGGTGAGGCGGTGGAAACTTGATTTATGCCTTTAATGCTCCACTTAAATGCTTCTTCAAACCCCTTTGATCACAAATAAATGCTTCCAACTAAGATAGGGTTTGAATAAATGTGGGAAGGATTTGAGGTGGAAGAAAATCGCCCAAAAGTTCTCCTAAATCGGTTCTAAAACGAGTGAAGTGATAAAATGAGGTCAAAGTGATCAAAGTCGGATGTTTATAGTCTCAGCCCCCGCCGACGACAATGCCCTTGGCACTGTTGCAGGGGCATAGTCGCGCGCCCCAAAGGACCTACGGTACAGATCTAGTGATAGTGACCGATGATAGTGCCCATGTCACTATCGCGATGGCAATGTCGTGCCCCTTCCCCATGTTACAATACATGGGCAGCGATTGAGACCAGCCACTGTGCCCAAGAGCACTGTCGCGTGGCACTCTCGCACCACACCCCCGAGGCCCAAAATTCTTGATCTAATCACTACGTTGATTGCATGTTTAGACATTCTAAAAAGGTATAACATGATCAAACTCCAAATGTAAATTTTACACACCAAGGATTTCCATATTCACAATATAATACGATATCTAAAGTACGAGGTGTGAATATTTACCTTTAATTTTCGGGTGTTACACAACGTCAGACTAATGACTTTTTCCGAGCAGGTGCACCTTTAGGGTAGATCAAAGGCCCACAATGTCGCCGATGTGTTTTTAGTCGAATTCCACCATTTCGAGGGATCTTTAAAGATTCTTGGTTGATTTCAAAGGACCTTTTTTGAATTTTTTGGTTGATGTTCCTTGTATTTTCTAATATCACCCCTCAAAAGTTAGCGGGTGCACCTTTCATACCCAAATTTTTTTTTGCTTGTCAAAATAAGTTGAGCTGGTGCACCCCTGATATCAGAGCAAAAACCTACCACTCTAGGGATTTGACTATTTGAGGCAATTTGTACCCGTCTAGCCCCCTATCGACAATCTAGGACAATTTGTTCGTCTAGCCTCCATTAGAGGGAGCGTAATAGAGTTCCACATCGGCTAGACTGAGATTTTTTCACTTTTATATATGTTGGAACTTCATTCTCTCCTCAAATGCTCATTTAAGAGCAATATGGATCATATCATATTATCATATGGGGGTTGCACATATTCTCACAAAACATATCCATAACAACCACATTTTATCTCTAAGCTATACCCTTATTTTATTATTATTTTCAAAAACAATCATAATTTGTTAATAATTTAACAGTGGTACTAGAAGCGGACCCATAAAAATTTCAAATGTTAGCACCATTTGAACGTTAGGGTGAAAGTTGTTTCAAAAACTTGTGATAGATTAATTGATTGCTTACAATTGCAAGTAAAGGTCATTGGTTCGAGTCCTTACGTAGTTGCTTTATGTATATAAGTGTTTCTTTACTTCTTCTTTTTTTACTTTTTTATGTTATGTTGCCCAAAAAAAAGAATCAAAAGGATTCGACTTGCACAACCTCTAATTCCACATGCATATAACATTACCGCTAATTTGCAATAACTTTTTATTAACTTAGAGTAATACACATCAAATAAAAGTGGACACCCATTTAAAACTCTTAAAATCACTACATCGACATGATAGAACATATGCACGTTCACCACATCTAACATCCTTAAATCCGTCCATGTATGAAATGGTGGCATGGACCACCGTGCACTCATTTTGCTTTGTGCATGATTATTACGACTTCAAAATGCAGAAGTATATCCAAACATCATCACCTTTATTAAATTTAGAATATTTAATATTGTATAATCTTTTTGAAGACAGACATCCAAACATTTCTAAAATCATACATGATCCTATTAATTCCTAAAAATTAAAATGGTTGTATTCCATACTTAAGAATCGATAAGGCTTTTTATTTTTTGTCATGAAATGTATATAATATTCCTTCATTTTATTTGTTGGATGAAATTAATTAATAAATGTTGAGTAGTATTAGATCATCTACATCAATATCAGTCATACTTTAAAAGTGACATGTCAGCTTCTGTCCACAAGACCATGCCGAATGAAATCGCATGAATCTAACCTTCAAGTCTTCAAAAATCTTCAACGTCGATCGACTCAAGAGCCAAGATGTACTCTTCTTCTACTCTTCTCTTCTCTTGTTAGCCTTATTTTTATTTTTATATTTCCATTTCCATTTTGATTTTAGTTTCTTTAAACACAATCACTTAGTTAGATAGTAACATGATGTATTAAAGTTTTAACCCGACCAACCCAACCCGCATGGTTTGGGTTCGGTTGGGTGCACTTTTGATTGGATTGGGTTAGGTTGAAATTCTTCAAACCGCAAATCTTGGGTTGGGTTGTTCAAATGCCTTCAACCCGGCCAACCCAATCCATGAGCACTCCTAGTTGAAGTTTTTTTTAATGAGTTATCTCTATAAATAAATCAACAACCTGAGTTCATGTGCAAGGGCGGAGGCGCGGAGCTAGCTTTGACCCTAGAGGCCTCATTGGCTCACTTACAAATTATTTATTTATTTAAATAAGGCCTAAATTTGTTAAGTTTTTAATTTCTTTATTGGCCCACCCTTAGAAGCTATTAAAGACCCCACCAAAGGCCTTGTGTTTCCTTGACCATATTGTTTAGTCTTTAATTTCGTTGACCACATATATATATATATATATATGTGTGTGTGACGTTAACTAAATAAGAACCATAAAAAAGTTGAGAACTTGTGAAGACCAATTTTAACTCGTTTATTGATTTTAATCTATGGACATGAAAGACAATGACAATTTTGAAATTAACTTGAAATTGGAAGGGCATATTTGGGTTGTTGTTACAGATTCCATTGTCTGAAAACCCATGACAATTACATCACTATGAGAAATAAAGAACATCCAACACAAGTTGAATTCAATTTGTCTTCTTTTAAGACAAGTTTTAATCAACAAGGCGTGTCTGGAAATTCAATACAAAAACATTGAATGATAAAACCATGGGAAATGGATTACTTACAACCTTAACAATGAATCGGTTACAGTAGGTGGTAGAAGAGCGAATGGGAAGGCAAAATGGATGGATTTGGATCTGAAGTTGATCGAGGAAGAACCGAAAAAAACTTAGGGTTTGGGAGATGTAACACCTGTAATTTCGGTAAGTAAATATCACTCGAACGTTTTTGAAACTTGTAAATGATGGGATTTATGTTCGAAAAATGTTACTTAAAGTCCCTAAGAGTTTTAATAGTGTTGGCATAGAAAAAGTCGAGTTTCGGGGCTTGGTACGAATCCAACTACAATGCCCGACGACTATGATAGTGTCATAGTCGCACTGGAAAAGTAGCAGCTAAGGGGTAGCCTTCTGGATACCTTGTGCGACTATTCTATGCGACAATGCTATGGAAAAGTCGCATGGCAATGTAGCACAGGTGTATCAGACTTGTTAAAAGTCGGATTTTCAGCCTCATTCTTCATTTCCTCATTACTTTCTCATTTCTAGTTCGTTTTTGGTGATTCAAGTTGCTATGGTTTCATTTTTGAGAGATTTTCAAGGGTATATTGTTAGTTTTGGGAATATATAAGAGTATTTGGTGGTTTATTGGAAGCAAAGATCAAGAGCTCATCATCATCACCTCCATCTTCAAGAATTTTGGGGTTTTCTAGGTTTTCACCAACACCTAAGTGATAATTTCACTTCTCACATTCTTTATGGGTTATAAATGTTCTATTGATGGACCCCTAGTGTTTATATTTCTAAAATTTTGGTTTGGATGATTTTGGGAAATTAAGTCAAATTAGGGTTTTTGGCCAAAATAGAGATTTTGATATAAGATGTTTGGGGAATGATTCTAAACACTTGAATATGTGTATTTATGGTTGGAAACTTGTGGATCTAGGTTTTTGGAAGTTTCGGCTTGAGGATCCAAGTTTCTTCAAGGGAACTCAAGTTGGGGAAAAATCTAGATTTAGCCTAAATCTAGCAAGGTGACTTCAAGTTGATTTGTGAAAACGTTGTACATGCCAAAAATGTCTATATTAAAGTGTTTATGTGTTTTCACATGAAATTGTTAATTGATAAGCTATTTGATAGGTTTTGATTATTTTAAAGTGTTTAACTTTATAAACCTTGTAAAACAACCACATTTGGGCTTTTTTGGGCGTTTTGATAAATAAGTCATAAAGGAAAGTGTTTTGATGATTTATTGCATAAATGAATGTTATTTGGTAAAAATGAATTTTAGTGTTTGTTGAAAATATGCATCGTTTGTGTTATGGGATGTTCTGAAAATACCAACGTGTGTGTCATTGGATTTTGGTCATTCCCGACCTTGAGAACATTTCGAAAAATGTAAACCTTTTGGCTTTGGGGAAAAGATGTATTTTGAGTATTTTGATGAGTAAATCTTAGGTATTGATATTTTAACGATTTTTTATGAGTGTAAATCTTTTGGTGTAAACGCACCTTGATGGGTGTTTTGGAAAATGATTTGTTTTAATCTAGAGTTTGTGTGAAGTTATTCGTGTTGATGGGACGCGTTTCGCATAAACGTGGGGTATTTACGTTTTATTGCATTTTATGACTTTTAACAAATGGTCTTGTGATTAGTTGATCTTGTGGCTCGGTATTTGGTCATGTTTGATTTGGGGACATTTGTCCAGTTTTGGTAGCTCAACGTAGAGTTTTGGTCATAATTTTTATTTATTTGAGATTTGCATGTTTTGAGTGTGTGTAACATTCATTTGGAGTCATGTAATGTTTTAGACCTGATTGATATGGATCCATGAGCACTAGAGTCATTATGTCCGATGATGGGACACTAGTTTTCCACATCGAGGCACGAATTAGGCATAGACGGTATGGTGTAAGTCCTACGTGCTAGTAGAATCATTATGTCCAATGGTGGGACGCTAGTTTTCCCCATTGAGGCACGGATAGGCATCGACGGTATGGTGTAAGTCCTACGTGCTAGTATCCATGAGTGTACGCTTGAAGTAGTCGAGCTCGATACTTAATATTTGTATGACCATGTAATTGGTTTTAATAACATAGTATGCAACTTACTTTGTGTTCCGCCACATTATATGGAATCGGTCACCCTCGTCACCGAAATGTCTTGTTTTGGGTATTGGGCTTTAGTGTCAATGTTTTTCGGTGACATTATATATATATATGTGTGTGTGTGTGTGTGTGTGTGTGTGTGTGTGTCTGTGTGTGTGTGTGTGTGTGGATATTTGTCCATGGTTTATGTGTTGAGTATTATGCCCCACCCATGTTGGGTATTTCGGGAAATAAAGTTTTATCCGCATTTTTATAAATTGGGAGTTCGATTTCTACTAATGTTTTGAGTAAGTTTTAGGTTGCATCACTTCATCAAAGAATGTTTTGCATTGGGGTGTCCATCTTTAAAAATGTGTATTATTGGAAAATGAGTCGTTTTCATATTTGAAATAAATCATTTTGAAAGATTATAATTTAAGTTGCATTCTTTCCTTTTTACTATATATTTATTTATGATGAAAACTCTTGAACTCACTAGGGGTTAGCCTAAGCTTTTTATTGTCGGCATGTGCATTAGGTTCCGATTTGGGAATGGTACTACTGTTACTGTGAAGGGATGAGTACTAGTCATATGTACGAGAGAGTATCTTAGTGAAGCCTTCCGCATTTTGGAGATAGCGACCGCTATTGGGTTTTTAGTAACACCCGAATTTAGTTAGTCCTTATGGAAGACCTTATTTATTTTGTTGATGGTTCAACCAAGAATTGTATTTCAAGTATGGACTGGTCGAAAGAGATTTTATTCTACTTTGAGGTATTGTTGAAAATTTTAAATTAGTCGCTCTTTCCAAATTTGAGGGTGTTACAAGTTTGTATCAGAGCCTAAGTTTGAGATATTTAGGTGTGGATTTTGAATACCTAGACTCAAACTAGCGTTCTTTTAAGTGAATGAGAGAAAATTTTACCAATAGTCACTCTAAGATAGGATTCTTGAGGTTGACAGAGTCACTAGAAACGGGAATCATGTCGAGGGTAGCAAGGATGATCATGTACAGTACTTTCATAATTGTACCTGGCAGTGTTATGGTGAACCTACAAGTTACATGTGTATGCTTTGACTACTTTGATGTGACGACCGTTGGGGTAGTGAAGAAGTTTCTAAGTGGGTAGCCGTTAGAAGATATTGATGATTTTAACATTCGTCACTTGGAATGACAGTAAGCATGATGATTGCATTAAGTGGACTGTTTTAGGTCGGAATTATTGGTTGGATTAGAACCATAGACTTATGGAATCGACATTATTCGAGGAGAAATTATAAGCTAAACCGATGAAATTTTCGATTATTGCATTAAGATGTTTGAGTATCCGGATGACGATAATGTGATTGGGAAATTGAGGAACGTGGATTCGAGACGTTGAGTGCCGATCAAATTCATGCACGAAATTTATTTCTAAAATAAATTGCATCAATCATGTGTTTCCAAATCATCATGTGGATTATATTACGAAATCTTGGAAAAATGTTTAGCACACACAAGTTTTTAAACAATGATTTTAAACATGCATAAAATTATTTTATTGCATGTGGTTGCAAACTTTGTTGAGACTTTCTTTATTTTCGTTGTTGTCCAACACTATTTTTGGATATTGTGAAGTCCGTATTTTGATGTTGTTAAGGGTCTTGGACAAGTAACTGCGACTTATGACTCTAACATTGGATCTCTTCCACATATGCTAAGGTTTTGGACGAATAGTTACCTTCCACTATTTTGGTGTTTGAGTTTTATTGGGAATTGCATTTCATGCGAGTTTTGTTGAAATGTGTCACTTTATATCATATTGCAATAAAAGGGAAATTTTTGGAATTATGACATTTAGTCATGACTTTGTCTTATGCTATTTGATTATTGAGAACGAAAATTTTGGCACCGCTTAACTGTTTGGGTGCCATTAAGTTTCATTGAGTTTTATGGAAGTTTTGTTGAGTCTTATGGAGTTTTATTTTACGACATTTTGCGTCGCATGGATGAACTCTGAAATGCGTATATTGTTGGTGATTTTAGTGAAATCATCGGTTCATTTTATGTAATTAGGTTCACAAGATAATAATGGGGTTGATAGCTAAGCTATAACATGAGCTAGGAGGTGTGGAGTGCACACTCGTGTAAGCTAACTAGAACCCGAGATCATTGGATGGTTATGTTTGGCGAGTTACTAAGTGGAAAAAGGCTGAGCACGACCCGTGCGTTTTTCCTGTTATAAACGGCACGACACGTGCGTTTTTGTTCATTAAATGAGCACGAGCCGTGTGTTTGTTGACAAAAGGTTTTGCACGACCCGTGCGTTTTTCCTCTTGAAATTAGCACGGACCGTGCGTCTTCATCAGTTTCGTAACTGATAAGATTTTTTGTAACCGCCAACATTAATGTCCACAATCAATCCCATTAATTGGGAAATTATTATCATTAATAATATAGGATCGGTTACGATTCTCTTGGTGTTTAAATAGGATTGATTTCTGCCAGAATCGATACCGGTGAATTTGAGATTATCCTCGAGTGAATTTCGTGATACCTACGCAGAATAGGGTCGAATTATCACCTAAGGAAAGCAAGCTCTCACGCGATCTCAAATTCTTATCCAAGTTCCGATCACTCTCTCTTCTCTTCTCTCCATCGATTTTCTGCACCACTCCCCAACAATCTTAAGTGATATTTCGTTCGTAAGAGAGATGGAAAGTGATCAATCAGTGAGAGACATGACGACCAATTTCACCAAACTTGAGAAGTTCGAAGGCGTCGATTTTCGGCGATGGCAAAAGAAGATGCACTTCTTGTTGACCACATTGAAGGTCGTGTACGTGTTGAGAACTCCGATGCCGGAGGTGATGGAAGACGAAACGTTGAAGATGACCCGGCGTCGCGGCAAATGGGAGAACGACGACTACATCTGTCGTGGCCACATTTTGAACGGTATGTGTGACTCCCTCTTTGACATTTATCAAAACGTTGAATCTGCCAAAGACCTATGGGACTCTCTTGAGTCCAAATACATGGCGGAGGATGCTTCTAGTAAGAAGTTCCCCGTGAGTAATTTTAATAATTACAAAATGGTGGACTCGAGGCATGTAATGGAGCAATATAATGAGCTCCTACGCATTCTGGGCCAATATGCTCAACATGATATGAGGATGGACGAATCCATCTCCGTATCGAGAATAATTGATAAATTGCCTCCCTCTTGGAAAGATTTCAAACACATGTTGAAACACAAGAAGGAAGAGTTGTCTCTTGTACAACTTAGTAGTCACTTGCGCATAGAGGAATCTCTTCGGGCACAAGAGGCTGAGAAACCTAAGATGAAAGAGGTTTATGCACCTTCGGTGAACATGGTGGAAGAGGGAAGATCCAACAATTTCAAGGGAAAACGTAAGTTCAATGAAGCCAAGAAAGGTCCCAACAAAAAGGTTAAATTAACCTGTTGGACTTGTGGGATGACCGACCATCTCAAGCGGGATTGTCGAGTTGTTGGGAATAAGAATGGAGCAAGCTCAAGTGGTGGTGGGCAAAGATCCAATGATCAAAACCTACAGCAAGGTCAGTTTCTTGACTTTGGTTTTTATTCAAATTTGAATTATGTACCACTAATATCTGAATCATTTTATGTACAGGATGATGATGATGCTTGGTGGATTGACACGGGTGCCTCGAGTCATGTGTACAAGGATCGACGTTGGTTCACCTCTTTGGAACCGGTTGAAGACGGATCCGTACTACACATGGGGAACGAGTCAAATGCTCCCATTCTTGGTCGCGACTTAGTTAGGTTAGAATTTAGTTATAGTAAAATAATTGAACTTATTGACGTTTTGTTTGTACCACAAATTCGAAAGAATTTGGTTTCCGGTAGTACCTTGAATAAGTTAGGATATAGGCAAGTTTTTGAGTCCGAAAAGTTTACCTTGTCAAAAGGTGGCTCTTTTGTAGGATTTGGCTATTTGATGAATGATATGTTCATGGTAAGTTTGAATAAAAAGAATCTTGTTTCGAATTCTATTTATGTTGCAAATGAAGTTCTTGTTGATTCTAGTTTATGGCATGCAAGGCTTGGTCATGTTAATTTTAAAAGAATGCTTGAAATGTCAAAAGACGGTTTTATTCCGGCTTTTGACGTTAAAACCGAAAAATGTAAAACTTGCATGTTGATGAAGATCACTAGGCAACCGTTTCCCAATGTGAAAAGGGATTCGTCGGTGCTTGAATTAATTCATAGTGATCTTTGTGATTAGCATTCAACTCCGTCTTTTGGTAATAAAAAGTATGTAGTTACTTTTATTGACGATGCTTCACGTTTTTGTTATATTTATTTATTGCACTCAAAAGATGAAGCGTTAGAAAATTTTAAAATTTATAAAACGGAGGTTGAATTGCAAATGAACGGTTTAATTAAATGTTCACGCACCGATCGTGGTGGGGAATATTACGACCCCATGTTTTTCCAATCCGTAGGATTTATCCATGAGACTACGGCGCCTTATACACCACAACAAAATGGTGTGGCGGAACGGAAAAATAGATTTCTCAAAGAAATGGTGAACTCTATGTTATCCTACTTGGGATTGAGTAATGGATTTTGGGGTGAATCCATGTTAACGGCTTGTTATTTATTAAATCGAGTTCCCAATAAAAGGAACAAGATTACCCCATATGAACTTTGGTTCAAGAAAAGGCCTAACTTGAATTATATTCGAGTTTGGGGTTGTCGAGCGGTTGTTCGACTACCCGAACCCAAAAGGAAAACTTTGGGTGAGAAAGATATTGATTGCATCTTTGTTGGATATGTCGAGCATTCCAAGGCCCATACGTTATATGTTATTGAACCTAATTATTCTATAGCGATTCACACCGTTACAGAATTGAGAGATGCTTTATTTGATGAGAATAGATTCTTTTCAATACCTAGGCCGAAGGACCTTATTCCAAGTACTAGTGTAACTAGTGAGGTTGAAGAACAGGCAATTGTTCCAACTGAATCTCCGATGCTTCGAAGGAGCAAAAGAGGAAGGATCGGAAAATCCTTTGGTCCCGATTTCCAAGTATACTTGGTAGAAGGATCAAGAGATGAGATTGGGTCACAATTCTCTTACTGTTATAATATTGAGGAGGATCCAAAATCATTTGATGAGGCTATGAAGTCTCAAGATGTTTCTTTCTGGAAAGAAGCAATAAATGATGAGATGGACTCCAGCATGGGGAATAATACTTGGGTATTATCAGACTTGCCACCGGGTTGTAAACCTTTGGGATGCAAGTGGATCTTCAAAAGGAAGATGAAAGCTAATGGATCAATCGACAAGTTCAAAGCTCGACTAGTAATCCAAGGCTTTAGGCAAAGGGAAGGCATCGATTATTTTGATACCTATGCCCCGGTTGCAAGAATCTTTGCGATTAGATTGTTGATAGCCTTAGAAGCTATCCACAATTTAGTGATTCACCAAATGGATGTCAAAACGGCATTCTTGAATGGTGACTTGGAGGAAGAAGTTTACATGAAACAACCGAAAGGTTTTGTTATGCCCGGGATGGAGCATAAGGTATGTAAACTTGTAAAATCATTGTATGGGCTTAAACAAACACCCAAACAATGGCATCAAAAATTTGACGAGGTTATCTTGTCCAATGGCTTTATGTTAAACCAAGCGGACAAGTGTGTGTATAGAAAATTTGACACATCCGGTAACGGAGTAATCATTTGCTTATACGTTGATGACATGTTGATCTTTGACACCGACCAAAATCAAGTGGATAAAACCAAAGAGTTTTTATCATCAAGTTTCTCCATGAAAGATATGGGAGAGGCGGAGGTGATCCTTGGAATAAGGATCAAACGTGAGAACAAAGGGATTGCAATTACGCAATCTCATTACATTGAGAAAGTATTAAAGAAATTTAATTGCTTTAATTTTTCTCCGGTGAGTACTCCATTTGATCCTAGTGTGAAGCTTATGCCCAATTCGGGTGAAGCGGTGTCACAAATCGAGTACTCAAAGGCTATTAGATGCTTGATGTATGCCATGACAAGCACTAGGCCGGATATCGCTTTTGTCGTAGGCAAGTTGAGTAGGTATACTAATAATCCTAGTATACATCATTGGCAAGCGATAAGACGGGTATTTAAATACTTGAAGAAAACCATTGATTAAGGTTTGTCATATGTCGGGTTTCCTTCGGTATTAGAAGGATATTCGGATGCAAGTTGGATTACCAACTTAGAAGATCACTCTTCTACGAGTGGTTAGGTATACTTTCTTGGGTGAGGTGCCATCTCATGGGATTCTAAGAAGCAAACTTGCATCACGAGTTCGATTATGGAGTCAGAATTTGTGGCATTAGCTGCTGCCGGTAAAGAGGCGGAGTGGCTAAGGAATTTAGTCCATGAAATTTCGTTATGGCCGAAACCAATATCACCCATTTCTATCCGTTGTGATAGTGCGACTACTTTGGCTAAATCTTATAGTTAAGTATATAATGGCAAGTCTAGACACTTAGGTGTTAGACATAGCATGATTCGTGAGCTAATCACGAATGAGGTGATTTCGGTTGAATTTGTTCGGTCGTAACAAAATCTAGCGGATCACTTGACGAAGGGGTTAGCTAGGGACTTTGTTCACAAGTCGGTGATGGGGATGGGATTAAAGTCCATTTAAATCTCTAACTGTGAGATACCTAATTCCCTTCTAATACAACGTTAGAAGTTGAATTCAATGGGAAAGCTCACTCTAAGGTATTGGAGCACAAGATAATCATCCAAGGTATGTGCTCGGTACTGCAAGTGAAGGAGGTAATTGTTCTTTTGTAAAAGTGCATGTGCAGGTGCATGATGAAAGGAACTACCTATATGAGTGTGAAGTGTGGCTACTTCAAGAAGCTTGGACTTGGCTTTGATGCACTCACGAATGGATAAGGACACATGGCCTGTATAGTGTCAAGTTTAAACTTTAGAGAACCTTTAAATTCATGTGTATGTTATTTTCTGGTACTCAAATGGATTGAAGGGTTCAATCAAAAGGACACCCGGATTCTCGAGTATTTGAAATGTGTAATGTACTAAGATGGAAATTCAATCTTCTAGATATTTTCATTTATGCATGAGTTTGTTTCCTATATTAACTGTTGTTTGTGAACCAAGGATTGCACTAAAATGGGGGAGGAATGTTGGTGATTTTAGTGAAATCATCGGTTCATTTTATGTAATTGGGTTCACAAGATAATAATGGGGTTGATAGCTAAGCTATAACATGAGCTAGGAGGTGTGGAGTGGACACTCGTGTAAGCTAACTAGAACCCGGGATCGTTGGATGGTTATGTTTGGCGAGTTACTAAGTGGAAAAAGGCTGAGCACGACCCGTGCGTTTTTTCTGTTAAACGGCACGACCCGTGCGTTTTTGGCACGAATCGTGCGTTTTTGTTCATAAAATGAGCACGGGTCGTGCGTTTGTCAACAGAAGGTTTTGCACGACCCGTGCGTTTTTCTTCTTGAAATTGGCATGGGTCGTGCGTGGTCGTCAGAAGGTTTTGCACAATCCCTGCTTGGACCAATAGACTTGCTTGAATCAGTAAGAATTACAATTTTTATCGTTTCTTTACAGATTCTTACATGATGGTTACTAATTTCAGAAAATATCTTGAATAAAGTTTCAAACTTTTTGAAGTAAAAAATTTGAAATTTTGTCTATTTCAAACTAATGTGTGCATTTCTCATCTAACAGTTGATAACCATTTCTCACGCTTCTCACATTAACCTCAACTTCTCACCGGAACCCAACCCTTATACCCCATCCTTATACCCCATTATGATCTGAATTAGGTCAAGGTTTTGAGTTACTCTATTTTCTTAACTCTTCATACAACACTATCTATAACATGTCTACTCAAAAGCCTCTGCATGACTATTCCCAACAGTTGTATGATAAGTACAGGGAAGCATTTGAAAGATAAATTAAAATTGTTATTAAACGGGGTATATTGAATATTTGTAAATATGTTCAAAGTATTTTATTCGTATTTGACTATTTGATTGAGATAACATCATTGATTTTAAAGTTTTTGTTTTTGTTATGGATTTTTGCACAAACTTCTAATATCAACATCTTTTATAGATGGATATTTGAACTTAACATAGGGACAATGGTAGTTGCCATCAAGACAATTTTAGAGAGTAAACTAAGAGGGTTTCACATATCCTTGTAATGTTGTCGTCCGTTTTTTGTAGTACAATGTTAGTCTGGTCTCTTGAATGTTTATATGATACCTTCAACAGATGGATTTTGTGCCAGAGTTTAAAGAATTTGTCGCAAGAGGGTTTGAGTGAATTGGCTGCCCTGTAGCTAGATACCCACTTGACACGGTTAGAGTCCGGCAATAAAACACATTCACCATCCTTATAATGTTGTAGCTAAAGGACCATTTTTCCTTTATAGAGGCATGGGTGCCCCTCTTCGGCCCAATTTATCATTCCTTCCCATTTGCATTTTTTATAAAAATTGACCGGATCTTATTGTCAATGTCGTTGAGACGTATAAAGGTTGGTTTTTTTTAACATAACTTAATCTTTGTTTGTTTTCTTTGTTGTATACATGCAATCTACAGTGTCCTGTATAGTATTGATTGTGATCCATCTCATGCGGTCGATTTTTAGCTTGAACATGCAGTCATCACTTTTAGCTTGATCATGCAGTCGGTTGCTTTGTCGTCTTGAAGAATAATATGAAGCAACAACAGATAATTAACAAATCATCCGATCCATAATACGACTGGTACTGATCGACAGAGGACTCATGCTCGACCGGTAAGCAAGTAAACATAGTTTATGTTGTGCTAGCTACAATCTCATTATCAAATTGTTTTTATGCTAATGCACTTTTCATTAATTTTTTTTACAGGAAAGGGTACACATTGTTAATTAACACATGAGATTATTAATGCATTGTTAGATGCATGATTCATGAATTTTAAGATTTGAGTTATGGGTGTGATCTCGACTATGCATATGTTCTTGTTCTATTTACTTTCTTAGGTTGTAGTGTGAGTTTTTGATGATTTTAAAAGGATGGAGCAGATTGCATTGGTTAATTTTAGTTGTTTCATGTGTTGGTATAAAGGGCGAGTTTTTTTTGGTTGTTTTTTGTCTTTTTATTGGAAATTTATATACGAAAGTGGGTTGACATCACTTTTTTGTGGTTGTATCATCATTTTATAGAATACATCAGATGGGAAAGGTCAATCACGGTTGAATAATTTTTTCATTCGACTCCATAGATAATCTAGGATCTATTTTATATGTAAAAAAGGATTCAAATACTTGATCATTCAAAATATGAAAGTCCATTGAGTTTTTTCCAAGGTTCTAAATGGCGTGAGGCGTGGCGTGGCGGCGAGGCCAAACCTCAAGCCTTAGGAGCCACGGCGTTTTCAAGGCGTGACTTATGGCGTCAAATTTCTAATTCATATATAATATTATATATAAAAACATATGTTTTGTAGTGTTATTCAATGAGTCAATAGTAATAAGCAAGTTAAATTAGGTTATATATTAAAAACTTGCAAATAAGACATTAAAAACGTAAAGAAAAATCAAATATCTCGTTATGATAACTATGCATAAGGCCACGGCGTGCCATGGGCTTAACGTGGCGTGACACACAAGCCTTGGTGCCATGGCGTGCCATGACGGCTGTGCGGCGAGTTTTTTAGAACAGTGGTTTTTTCAGACTTTTCCAATAAGTTTACCATATTAACCCATTGTATAGGTCAAAATGGTGTATTTAATCGCTTTTAGAAAGTCCAGTAATTTATTTGTTAAAAAAAATCATCTAAGAACTTAATCATTTAAAATAGTAAAGTCCATTGGGTTTTGTGGACAACCCTTAAAACTAAAATGAATGGTATTTTATTTTTAAATCTAAAATATTTAAATTATAAATCAAAATTCAATTAAATAAATTATACCTAAACTCAAGAGTTTGCAATACATTTTTAACCACCATTTGTGATTTTTATTCTATTCAAACATAAAATGAAAGATTGAATTAACTTTTTGTTATCGGTTTACACTTAAAAAAAATTAAAACTTAAGGATACGACTTATCACATACATACAATTTTTGAAGACTTCATATTTAAACTCCATAAAAACAAATTGGAACACGTTCAACAAAAAATTAAGTGATGAATTCTACTTATCAGCGTAAAGTACTCAATAAGTTTATGTTTTTCTAACGAAAAATTGAAGTGATTTTTTATCTTCGGTTACAAGAGAATTTTACATCCCGTGCATTGCACGGATAGACAACTGGTATAATATAAAATATAAAAATATGCGGTGCGGTTTGAACCGAAGTTTGATAACTAAAAAACGCAAACCTGCCGCATAGTGCGGTTTAGTAAAAATGCAAACCGCAGCGCGAAAGTTCTTAACCGCGTTTTGGGGTGTGAACGGCTTGTATGGTTTAACAGTTTAGATGAACACCCCCAAGTTAAAAATATATAACCACGTGGAAGAAACATGTAATTTATTCTATAATTTGTAATATTTTTTTATCTTTTATAATTATTAAAATAGAGTCGGGTTCAAACGAGAACAATATCTATTTAAAAGAACACGAGAACTAACAAAATCATTAGTGATTTTACATTAACACACGAAAAAGGGACTTTGGC
This sequence comes from Arctium minus, assembly GCA_954870635.1. Taxonomy (NCBI): domain Eukaryota; kingdom Viridiplantae; phylum Streptophyta; class Magnoliopsida; order Asterales; family Asteraceae; genus Arctium; species Arctium minus. The sequence goes on along the minus strand of OX941080.1, from coordinate 33,007,516 downwards.
CGCGGCTTCAGGTCTGCGTGGTTTTTTTTGTGCGTTAATGTAAAATCACTAATGCTTTTGTTAGTTCTCGTGTTCTTTTAAATAATTACTGTTCTCGTTTGATTCTCCCTCTATTAAATTGTTCGTTTATAATTAAATAATTGACTAAAGGAAAGTGTTTAAATTTTTTATTAGGAAACGATATGTTCAGATTTATATTAATATGATGTAAGAATATTCCTTTTTTTAAAAACATAAATGGCAAATAATATGCCATCATCACGTGTACGTTCAAAAAGCACGAACCCTTGCTTCTTAAGCAACATCGCCAATTTAAACAAAATATAATATTTATTTAATTTAATTAGTATATAAGTAATAAAACAAAAAGAAAAATTATGAGCAATTCACAAACAACTAAATGAGTTTTAAAAAATCTTTTTGAAATCTATATTTTTAATCTTTGTACAGCTTAAAGACAAGGTATCATTAGACAAATCTTCTTTTGAATCACATCAAAATACGATAAAAAAAGTAAAACACATATTTGATATCCATGTTGTAAGGGTCGATGACAGTTACAATATCGTATTTCAAGTGATTTATGGTACAAAAAATGATAACAATAAATCACGTGCAACTGACCCTTTACAACAAATGCGGAATAACGAGATCTAAATATTGTATATTTTGGTCTATTGATTCATACCAATCCACAAGCGTAAATATAGCAGTTATCGAATATACGATAAAATATAACGCAACAGCAAATAAATCGAGACAACAATATTTAACGTGGTTCCACTATCAGTGTGATAGTGTACATCCACAGGGAGAGAGAGATCTTTATATTACCAACCGGGAGAAATTACAACGTGTTTACGAGATCCTTGGATCAACAAATCAGCTAATCAAATGTTCCCCCAAAACAAGATATATATAAATATATATCATTGATATATATATATATATATATATATATATATATATATATATCAACAAAGAGGAACAAGGAAGAAGAAGAAGAAAAATAGAAAGAATACTTCTATTTTTGTTGGTGTATTTTTGGGAGAATGGATGCATGTATTTATAGGGATAAAATGGTGCAAGAAGACAAATGGGTATGGGTTGACATCTAGTTGGCATCCAAGATATCTTCCATATTTCCCATGCAAAAAGAAAAACCAAGTCAAGTAAACTTCCAAAAATATGTGGCTTAAATTAATCCACATATCCAAGCTTTAAACACTTGTACATTGTGTTTGGTGAGTTGCACAACACCAATAAAAACTTATCTGATTTAAGTTTTTCAACACTCCACCATGATGTGCAAATTACCCGATGAAACCAAAGCACGATCCAATCCCCCGAATGCGGACAAATAGCTGATAGAGATTGACACGAGGTAACAGAATGCATTTTGATCGTGACGAGCTTCGGCTCGGCCATCACCCGTCAAAATCAAAAGCAAAAAAAAATCCTCAAGTGAGCAATCTCAATAGACGAACGAGTTAAGCAACCGAAAAACACATACCAAGTAATATCTCCCCAAAGATGTCGCTATGTCATCTGTAGCAATATTCTCATCTCTCCCACAAGGTGCCAAACGACACTAACACAATTTGAGCTGGATCAAATTCGAGCAATGCTCGAATGCGGCTGGTGGTAACGACTTGGTGAACATATCGGCAACATTATCTTCAGATAATATTTTCTTCAAGTACACAACCTTTGCGTCGTGTAAAGCTACCAGAAATGCATCACACACATTAATGTGCTTCGTTCGAGAGTTGAACGCCAAATTTGTTGCCAAGTGAATAGCACTCTGGCTATCACAATTAATACGAACAGTAGTCTGCTTCAGGCCCAAACCATACAAGAGTTCCTGTAAATGAACTGCTTCTTTAGCAGACTCGACCGCTGCAATAAGTTCAGCTTCGGTAGTCGATAATGCAACAACAGACTGTAAACGAGATCTCCAACTGACAGTTGTTCCACCTAATGTAAAAACATAACCAGAGGTGGATTTCCAACTGACACGATCACCTGCGTAATCTGAATCGCAGTAACCAAGAATATCACAGTTGTTTTGCATACCATAAGTCAGGCCGTGAGTTTCCGTACCTTTCAAGTAACGAAATACAGTTTTCACTGCATTCCAATGTGACTTACCCGGGTTTGATAGAAACCGACTAATTACACCAACGGAATGTGCAAGATCGGGACGGGTGCATACCATAGCATACATGAGGCTTCCGACTGCACTAGCATACGGAATCTTTGCCATCTCAGCCTTTCCAATATCGTCTACCGGACAATCGTCTTTTGTAATCTTGATGTGTCTTGGAAGTGGCGTAGACACCGACTTTGCTCCATCAAGATTAAACCGCTTCAAAATCTTCTGAATATAGCCCTTCTGTGTTAACCTGAGAGTACGAGACTTTTTGTCTCGAACAATTTCCATGCCGAGAATAACATGAGCTTCACCGAGATCCTTCATTTCAAATTCTGATTTCAACCTATCTTTCAAACGGTTGATTTCAGAACGATCCCTGCAAGCTATCAGCATGTCATCAACATAAAGAAGTAGATAAATAGAAATGCCACCGCTTGATCTATGATAGACACAAGCGTCTTTCTCACTACGCTCAAAACCCAACGAGAGCATAAATAAATCAAACTTCTTGTACCACTGTCAAGGCGACTGTTTAAGTCCACAGAGGGAATTTTTCAATTTACAGACCCAATCAGGTTTGTTGTCGGAGATGAAACCTTCCGGTTGCTTCATGTAGATGGTTTTATTCAAGATCTCCGTGCAGAAAAGCTGTTTTCACATCTAATTGTTCGAGCTCCAGATCGAGAATTGCCACAAGGGCCAGAAGAACCCGGATAGATGTGTGTCGAACCACAGGCGCGAAGATATCGTCATACTCGATACCCTTCCGCTGTGCAAAGCCTTTCGCAACCAGGCGAGCTTTATAACACTTATCGTCTTTGACTTTATAGACCCATTTGCAGCCAATTGCACGACTGCCTTTCGGTAATGGACAAAGCTCCCAAGTGTTATTTTTAGATAGAGCTTCCATTTCCTCATGCATAGCTCCTAACCACTTATCACAGTGGCTCGAAGCTAGGGCCTCCGAATAATCAAACGGCTCATCCTGTACAACATGCAAAGCATACTCTAGCTGGTCAGTAAAACTCATATTTGCAAAATCCCAATCACCATACCTATTAGGAGGACGGATAGTTCTCTGGCTCTGCCTCACAGGTACTGATACTGGAATTGTATCGCTTTGACCTCCACCATCATTTAGAATTTCTTCCTGAACTGAGCTAACTGGATCAGAAGTAGATGTATTGTAATACCCAGTTTCGAAATTTTGTTAATTTTGGAAGTTGGGTGAAAAGTGTAAAGAGAATCAAAGTGTAAGGGGGTTTATTGAAACATTGGTTTTGTTTTTATCTTAAATATCAGTTATGTAAATTCGTATAGCATACTGATATTTTGTAAGAAGCCGACATAAGTTTCAAAGAGAGAAAGCAGAGAGAAAGAAGAGAAGAGATTTGAAGGAATCGATCGTTTTGTCAAATAGAGGTATGTTTTTAGCTTCATACTTCTATCTGCATGTTATAGTCGGTAAATAGACTTGTTAATCAAGCTTTTAACCGTGTATTTGATCAATTTAATCGATCAAAAGTTTTCTGGGTTGAACTGTATTGAGACTGACTTATGTTCTTGATAAGACCGGGAAGATGATGTATCGGTCTTTAGCATTAGACCGATATAGTGTAAAGGATCGGTATAGATTCAACCGGTAGTGTTCGACCGGTAAGTTGTATAAGACCGGTAGTGTTCGACCGGTAGTGTAAGACCGGTAAGTTGTATAAGATCGGTAGTGTTCGACCGGTAGTGTAAGACCGGTAGTGTTCGACCGGTAAGTTGTATAAGACCGGTAGTGTTCGACCGGTAGTGTTCGACCGGTAGTGGTTCGACTGGTAGTGGTTTATCGGTCTAAGAGTGTTTTTAATCAGAGTGGTTTTGACCGGGTTAAAACAGTAGATTTCAATTGATGAGTCTTTTGAAAGAAAGAGTTTAGTTTCAAGTTAGCTTACCTTTATTTTTAATACCATCGTAGGTGGTGTTAATCAATAGAAATCAGAGTTTAATCAAGAAGAATCAGAGGTGAGTATTTTAAACTAAATCTTTTATGATTTGAGCAGTTATTTAATAAATGTGGGTTTTATATACTGCGCATTTATTATGTTGAAAGTTATGCAAATAAAATTCGAAAGTTTGAATTAATCAGTTTGGCATGTTTATGCTCAGGTATATAAACTTGTTTTATATACAGTCAGGACTGGGTGTATGCATACATTTGAGTCAGAAGTTTGACCTAAGTCGGGAAGTGTGACCCGCCTGCTCGTACCGGGGAGTGTGGCCCATTTATGCCATTAGGGTGTGTCCCTAAAATAAGGCAGTGCGAGACAGACATACCGTCTTTGACGGGAATGTTGGTCAGTAGTTTAAAGTACGCTTGCGAGCGTAGAAAGCGGTCAGTGATGGCCAGTAGATTTAATTATGATTGCAAAGCATAAGATGTTTTAAAGTTTGTTTAAATGTTTTAATTAATATTTGAACTGTTGTAGTAGTGAATGGAGGGGACTCACTAGACCGTTGGTCTAACCCTCGCTATTTCGAATTTTAAATCCTGTTTCAGGTTATCGAAAAGTAACAGATAAAGGTAAAGAGAAGGTGTGAGCTATAAGCAGAAGATAGAAGACTTCCTGCAATAGTTTCTTTTTGAGACTCAGTTGTGTAATAGTTGATAGTAAAGAACCTTGTACTCAGAATTGTAAGCTTGGGACAGTATTTAGTAATGAATGTTATTTTATTATATAAATAAATGTTCAGGTTGTTACATGTATCTGGTGGACTAACATCTTCTTCAGATTCTGATCCCAAAGTGAAACCACGAGCAGATGAGTTGGGTACAATAGGGCCGACAATTATCTCATCTCCATCGGCTGTTGGAGAAACAGAAGAGATAATTTCCGGTTCTGGAGCGGGTTGTCGATTATGATTAGACTTGAACATAATCGACTCATCGAAGGTCACATGTCGAGAGTGAATCACCTTTCGGGTGACCGGGTTCCAGATTCGGTAACCCTTGATTCCATCTGTATAGCCGAGTAGGAATCCCTTGGTGGCTCTGGGATCCAACTTGTCCTGACCTGTCACATGAATATACACAGGACATCCAAATACACGTATGTATTTCAAACAGATACAACCCTTACCCCTCCAAATTTCTTCCGGAATTTTTCCCCCAATGGCTGAACACGGTAACCGATTCACAACGTGTACAGCAGTGTGAAGTGCTTCAGCCCAAAACATTTTAGGGAAACCAGATGTAACTAACATACATCAAACTTTTTCTAACAAGGTCCTATTAATCCGCTCGGCGACTCCGTTTGATTGCTGATCGCCGGGTGTGGTGTAGTGTCGGTGAATACCTCTACGTGAACAAAAGTCTTTAAAGTTACCACTAGTGTATTCACCACCATTGTCAGATCTAAGCACTTTTAATTTTCTACCAGTCTCAACTTCGACTTGTGCTAACCAAGTTTTGAATATTTCAAAAACATCTGACTTTAACTTAATCACATACACCCAAATTTTGTGCGAGAAATCATCAATAAAAGTAACATAGTACTTACTTCCACTGAGGGATTGTGTCGAAGATGGTACCCAGACGTCTGTATGAACGTAATCGAGGATCCCTTTTGTGTTGTGTTTTCCAACACCAAAAGAAACACGCGTCTGTTTACCCGAGACACATTCTGAACAAAAGTACAGACTCGTAGGCATATTCACTACAATGAGTTTCTGCTTGCGCAGAATCTCCAAATTCTTCTCTGAAGTGTGTCCCAACCTAAGATGCCACAAACGCGTAGCATCTAAGTTTTTCGAACTATCCGCATCATACGCATCAGAACTGACTGTTTTGCCTATCAGATGAAACAGGTTATTTTCTGCCTGCTCACCTTTCATCACAACAAAGTTCCCTCTGGAGATGCGCATACTCCCTTTCTCTATTCGAATCTTACAGCCAAGTTTGGACAGTTGTCCAACAGAAATCAAAGAACGAGTCATAGACGGTACAAATTTAACTTTTGATAAAGTTCGAATAGTACCGTCAAACATTTTGATTCTGATTGAACCGATGCCCTGAGTGACACACGATGTACTGTTTCCCATATAAATATGGTTACCTTCGAACTCCTCGAAAGTAGTGAAACAGTCCCGAAATGGTGTCATATGGCACGAAGCTCCGGTACCCAACACCCAACGCCTGTCGCCTTGTGGTGAAGTAACCGTTGCTGAGAAGCCTGTATCTCTTTCGGCTGCAACTGCAGAAGATTCTGCTTTGGTCTTGTCCTTGTTTTTCAAACTCGGACAATCTCTGACCCAATGACCTGGCTTGTGAGAATAATTACAATTGCCACGTTGCTTAGATTTCCCGCGATGACCAGGTTTACGAGATTGGGAGCGGCCACGAGTTCTTCCCCTGAGCTGATCGTCTTGGTCTCTTTCGGCAAATAGGCCATGATTGTTGTGGTTGTTCTCCCACGAACTGTTATCGATTTTCATCTGAATTCTCTGTTCTTCACAGATCATCCCTGCTTTCACGTCAGACAAAGATATGGAATCTCTTCCATAAATAAAACTGTTAGTGAACTGGGAATATTTTTCGGGAAGTGAATACAAAAGAATCAAGGCGAGTGCCTCATTATCTGTGGCAAAAATAGAATCTGTTGCCTTCAACTTCATTATGATGTCTTCGAATTCAGTCATGTGGGCCTGAATGGTAGTGCCTTCCTTCATTTTGAAGAACATACACGACCTCATCAATAACAGTCGGTTAGTCAAAGTTTTCTTGAGATAAAGATTCTCAAGTCTTTTCCAAATCCCTGCGGCTGTCTTTTCAGAAACGATTTCAGAAATTACATTTGGACCCATAGCCATTTGTAAGGTAGTGAAGGCCCAAGCCTCCATTTCCTTAGCTTCTAAGGTGGACATGTCCGGATTTATTTCTTCCGGAGCAAAGACTACGGGATGAACATCGTTTTTTCTAAGTGCTGCTACTGTAGTAAACTGCCATTTACCAAAATCACCCTCCCCGTTCCATTTTTCTATTCTAATCCCAGGCCCCGATAATTTAAAAGAACCTTTTTGATAAACATTTGGGTCCGAGTTGGAAACGGAACCGGCGAATGGATTTCCTGAATCAACAAACATTTTTAACGAGCATTTATCGTGCGACTAAAAATATACAAATTAAGTCAAATTTAGATCTAGAAGCTCTGATACTAATTGTAAGGGTCGGTGGCAGTTACAATATCGTATTTCAAGTGATTTACGGTCCCAAAAATGATAACAATAAATCACGTGCAACTGACCCGTTACAACAAATGCGGAATAACGAGATCTAAATATTGTATATTTTGGTCTATTGATTCATACCGATCCACAAGCGTAAATATAGCAGTTATCGAATATACGATAAAATATAACGCAACAGCAAATAAATCGAGACAACAATATTTAACGTGGTTCCACTATCAGTGTGATAGTGTACATCCACAGGGAGAGAGAGATCTTTATATTACCAACCGGGAGAAATTACAACGTGTTTACGAGATCCTTGGATCAACAAATCAGCTAACCAAATGTTCCCCCAAAACAAGATATATATAAATATATATCAATGATATATATATATATATATATATATATATCAACAAAGAGGAACAAGGAAGAAGAAGAAGAAAAATAGAAAGAATACTTCTATTTTTGTTGGTGTATTTTTGGGAGAATGGATGCATGTATTTATAGGGATAGAATGGTGCAAGAAGACAAATGGGTATGGGTTGGCATCTAATTGGCATCCAAGATATCTTCCATATTTCCCATGCAAAAAGAAAAACCAAGTCAAGTAAACTTCCAAAAATATGTGGCTTAAATTAATCCACATATCCAAGCTTTAAACACTTGTACATTGTGTTTGGTGAGTTGCACAACACCAATAAAAACTTATCTGATTTAAGTTTTTCAACACATGTATATATGATATTTGAATTTATATGAAAAAATAATTTGACATATAAGACGGGTTTGAATATATAGATGTTTAATTATTTGAGAACTCTACAGTTTATGAGATCCGTGAAATTGCCACTAATGTAAGATAATTAATGTTATAAAGAGATAATTAATGCATTTTTAGAAAAAAGTTCAAATTCCATATATATATATATATATATATATAGAGAGAGAGAGAGAGAGAGAGATAAAGGTTTAAATGAGAACGCTAACTATTTAAGAAAACAAAAAAACATCAAAAAACAGTAGATTATGTATAAAATCATACGTGATTTTACATTAACCCGAAAAAAATGGACGCAGACGACTTTGGGCGCGACATAAAGTCGTGCACAAAGTCGCGTGAATCATATATGATTTTGTACGCGAATCATATATGATTTTGTATGTAATCGACTGTTCTCGTGTTTTTTTAAATAGATGTTCTCGTATGAACTCACCTCTCTCTCTCCCTCTCCCTCTCCCTCTCCCTCCCTCTCTTTCTCTCTCTCTCTATATATATAAAGAGAGAGAGAGAGAGGAAGGTTCAAACGAGACCTAACTATTTATGAAAACATGAAAACAACAAATCATGTACAAAATCATATGTGATTTTACATTAACCTAAAGTCGCCAGCAAAGTCGCATGCTATGAATCATATATGATTTTCTATGTACTCAATTGTTTTCGTGTTTTATTAAATAGATATTGTTCTCGTATGACCCCCCCCATATATATATATATATATATATATATATCATCTCATCTCGTATCCTCTCTCCCATAAGATAAACACACACACTTGTACTATTAAATATGTGCACAAGGTGAACAGATTGTGAGCAAAATGAAAACAATCTTAAGAAATTTCATACGTTGCGTGTTCACAATGAGTTCATAAGTGGTAGATTTAGATTTAACTAATGTTCACAATATGTTCACAACTTATACCATATATCGTATATTTAGAGTGTGTTCACAAATTACATTAGTAGTTCTAAAAAGAAATGTTCATAATGTGTTCACAAATTATAATAGTATTTTTAATAATTTTTTCACAATGTGATTAACTTGTGTGCACATTTAATTGTGTGTGCACGTATATGTTATGGAGAGAAGAGAAGGAAGGCAGGAGAGATGAGAGAGAGTTTTTTAAAATTAAACTAAAATTTTGTTTTTTATGTAATTTTTTATAGTTTAAATTGAATCTCACGAATTAGAAAGTTCATAAAAGAAGACCCATATATATAGGGGTTAAATCATGTGAGAACCAGAAAAATATTGATAATCGATCTAAGTCGTAATTTTGTTTTGATCCTATGGTTTTAATTAAAGGTTGTTTCACCACATGAAAATGGCATAATCGTCATTTTGGTAACTGAGATTCATCATATGAAACACATACTATTTCACCTAATGAAATAAAAACAAAATTTTCATAACGATGATATTTCATATATACGTTATTTCACCACATGAAACCAAACATTATATGTTATATCACCACATGAAACAAAACACTATACATTATTTCACTATATGAAACCAAACATAATTGTCTTTTGTTTGTTATTTCACCCCATGAAACCAGAAACAAAGAACCTTAAAATATGCTTCTTCATTCACAAACTCCATGAACACCTCTGAGAAACGGTCGCCATTCCTCACATGAAACATCGACGCTCCATCTGGATCCAACGAGAAAGCCAGACAACGTAATATCCAGATCTGTTTCGCTGCCTTAGGAAACATCGGGAAAAGGTCATGTCCGGAAATTCTCGTTGGCGGTCACCAAGCGTATCTGATTCAAGTTACCAAAAAGAGACGACTTGGTTTTCAGATGAACAAGTCTCAAGTACTTGAACCATCAAAATTTAGCAAACGCAGATGACGGTTTCCATGCGATATACTCCCTTCCTTTCAAGTATTTCAACTCCATAAACCTATCAAAGAAGAACTACTGCAGTTTCGTTTTTTGTAGCCGTTGATCGTCGGAGACAGAAAAATTAGGGTTTCCAAAGCCATCGACCATCTCTCTGCAAACAAACAACTTGAATTCATAACATCTATGCGTTGTGTTAGCATACACAACATACGGTTGGATCGATCTCGCCGCTGCATCCCGATTCCAATCGGTAAACTTGATTTCAGTTATCATGAACTTCATTAGATTTTTAATGGATTTCATTGATTGAGGTGAAAAATCGCAACTCGAATTCAATCGATTTATTTTCTCTGTTGGCTTCTTCTGATTTCTCTTTCAAAAATATGATCTCATAGTCTTTCAATCGGCTCTGGTTCACCATCTTCTTCCTTGTGATTTCATATGTTTTAGCGAGATTCTTTTGCTGTTTATCACCTCATGATGTTCGTTTGTTGTTTATCAACGAGAAACAGATGAAGAAGTGTTGAAGATCTGGAAACTTACCAAAGGGATATGGATGATGAAGAAGGGATGTCGTAGATCTAGAAAAGGGGATTTGGAAAATGGACAAGAATGCCCTTTCAGTTAGCCATTTATTCAATAAATGGTTTCAGCTTTTAAAAAAATCACAAGAACGCCACCGCCTTTAGTGTCCATTGATTAAAATTAATAAACGACTTAGATCGGTTTTCATAGTTCACAACCTTTTTTTGGTTCTCATTTGATTATCGTCCTATATATATACATATAATTTATTATACATATAAAATTATTAAATAATTTACTCTATGTTAAATAATTTTGTTATTATTAATATATAATATATTATATAATACTACTTAATTACCCCTAATCTCCTATCCACCTTTCCCTCTCCTCCACGTGACCACGTTTTCTTCCCCACAAATAATCCCATCCCCGTCACACCCATCTCCAGTTAGCCCTCCTTCACTGGTGAACCTCCTTTCCGGTCAAGCCCTCATTATATAACACCCCAATACTTGATGTCCTCAAACATAAAATCAAGATTTAACATCAACATATAATAAACCAGCCTTACATAAAATATAGATTAAAGTCAGGTGTTATTAAAACCCATTAACTGTTGCTAACTCTAAGGTATGGAAGACGTCTCCAAACAGTTAATTCCTTCTTGTGCCTCTACCTAGCATTCGACTCATCATAGTGTCGCATGTACCATTCCGCAACAAGAACCTGATGCACATGCCGACAAATAAAAAGGGTTACGCTTAACGCCTAGTTAGCTCAAGTAGTTTTCATCTTTAATATAAAACGGTAAAACAGAAAAGATGTTATTCAAATCACAATTTTCAAAATGAAATGTATAAAATATAATAGTAACATCTTTCCAAAGCTCACCATTTTTTAGATGAAATCTCATTAACAAGAACACCCATTTATTGTGAGACTGAAACCCAATACTCACCCAAAACGCGAATACGGTTTAATGATTAAATATAGAATGCATGGATAAAACACTATTATCTAAACACCAAATTATGGAGGAGATCCGATATTTAAAACCATAAATTATGGATAACATTCCATAAGCAAAACGACACTAAAAACATGGATAAATATTATATCCAAAAACAAAACTTTTCGGTGACGAGGGAGACCCGTTTCTGTTGAACACGGCGGGAACACAAAAGTATGCCACGTATCGATGTTATCGACCTACACCTCAGATTCATTAACTTTAGTGCACACTATAACAAGTGTCACCTCAAGTTCTCAATACCTATAGTGTACACCCCTACAGGGCATCATCTTAAGGTCGCAATTGTAATAACCCTAATCCCTTGTTTTGAGAAATCTTGGGAATTTAAAGGTGTGAAGGTAACTTCTCTAATTTCCATGGACTTTGGTGTAAAATAGTCTTAAGAGAGTAAAACGCTCAAACCCACCTCATTTCTTTCATACGATTTTGGAGAAGAGGAAGAGAGGTCTTGAGAGAAATATAGTGTTCCATCAAAAGATTGGTAAAGAAGCCGAGTTTTGGTGGTTGAAAGAGCATCATCTTCAAGGTAATCTCCATCTTCTATCCTCTATGCTTCCATGGTTAGGCTTTTTTATTGATTGGTGAATTTCTATTTCATTTTGAGTATTTTTGGGATTAAACTCTTTGGGTTAATGTTTGGATTGAGTAATGATGGTTTTCAAGGGTTTATTTGAGAAATACCACCATTCTTGGCATTTTTTTTCAAGGCTTTTCATTTTAAAGTTCGTGGATAAATGGATATATGGTTTATTTGAGAAATACCTCTATCAATAAATGGATTTATTGAATTAAATGATGTTTTGTTATTAGTTTTATGATTCAAATGGTTTAGGGTATTGATTCCCTCAATTTAGGAGCTTAAAATTGATTTGGAAAAAGCTGGGAAAGAAGGGTTTTGAGGATTTTTGAGGAAAACTTCGAACAGACCTAAGGGTCAGGAAGCAACTTGCGCAGGTTATGGCACGGGCTAAAGCCGCGGGCCAAGCCGCGCAAGTGCCTATTTGGCCAAACTCCGTTTTGTTTCGTTTCTCGTTTTGGGCTAGGTTCGAGGCACCAATTAGGGGATTGTCTTAGGATTGAAATAGATGGTTTTAAGGTGATTTAGGTGGTTTAAGACCATTAATATGTCGTGTGATTCAGGCGTTTGGTTGGGAATAACATGCAAGTGCGTGATTTAGGTTTGGACGATAGGTGAGTTTTTCTTACTTACCCTTATTTACAAGCGAGCTTTGGTTGTGCATGATGATATTTGAAATGATCGTTTATAAATGAATATATCATGTTTTGGTTATGAATTTACAATTCAAAGTGTGTATTCTCTGTGGTATGAACAAGCAATTATGTTGTGAAGCACCGATACCAAAAGTTGTCGCTAAGGAGAGAAACCTATCTTTGGTCAAATGTAGTATGCCAGTGAGGAGTTGTTATAAATGCAAAACGTATGACCTTGTTTGAGTGAATAACCTTCAACAGTAAAATGAGGGTAGTGCATTATGGTGTCTTAATGAGTTGCATGAGTCACTTCATATTGGAATTATATACATGTGCATTATAAGTTTCTTGTTTTGGAGAATAAATCGACGTATGTAAGCGTATAATCTATATCTTGGAGAAACTACAAACTCATTTACATTGCACAATGGAAAGTTTGATCTTATTCATTGGGAACTATTTCATCTCTTTCAAGCCGATTTGATCTTTATTGTGGAAGTCACAAAGACATCCAATTGCATAATTCTTAAATTTAACACTGGTATGGACACGTTGTTGTCATACCAATGAGTGTGGGAGTTGAATGACTCACTCCGTGTAAGTGATTTCGTTCAGAAATTTTCTAATCATATTGGAAAAGTTTCATTGAATACATTTTCGTTGTATCGACGTCGATTAGGTTGGGCAAGGTTGTGTTTTATCTGGGGTTGCATATGAGCGATCCTTGATATCGTTGTGCATGACTATTCAATTATAGCGGTAGTGTGTCATGCATACTCAAGTTTATTTCATGGTGTCTTATTCATTTAAAATTTTCACGTGTATAAGATGATTTCCATCATTGTGTCAACATACATGAAAGCTATGAACTCACTAGGCTACGGAGAATATTGCAATTGAGGATAAGGAAATATTTCTGGACGAAAAATTGTCGGGTGAGCCAACATGGCTGATTTTTGACCTTGGTGTTCCTGTTAGGGAAGGGAGGTAAATAATGGAATCTCAAATGTTGTATTTAGTGATGTCCTCATTTTAGAAACTCTAAATTCTTGTTCTGTGTATTGATATTTTGACAAAATATTATCGAATCCGAGTTTGAAAATCTTGATAAACTGGTAATCCGACTAGGTACCAATGAGGTCTTATGCCTTCGTCAAGTGAGGATTATGGGACATAAAAGTGGATTATGTTACGTTAGAAGTTGTGGGTGCGAATTTACGTTAGTGAGTATCTTCTTTTCGTGGTGAAATCATTGAAGTATCATCAGATTGACTGTTGATGTTAAATCAACGACCGTCAAGGTGTACGGTGTTGAGATAGTCGTTAGGTGCCGAAAATTTGGGTAACTCTGATATATTTATTTTGTCGCAGTTATATAAGGATGTAAGGAGTCGTTCGGGGAGAAATGTACACTTAGCATTATGCTAAACCACCTTGTGTGGGTGTTTTGAAAGCGGAAGATCGCTAGGGTGGATAGGTGATTTTCTATGAAGTTTTGGTGATCCGTATAGGCAAGAAGTATTTTACACAATGGAAATGGGTACACATCTATTATATTGGTCTGCAAGGGAGGGCGCCTTATCTTTTGGACAAGTTGAACTTGTTTCTTGTAGATTGGGATGAGCTAGCAAATATTCCAATCTTATTTAAGTAAGTTAGGTGATTTTAATTTTTTGATTCACCTAAATTCGAGGAAACTAAGTTGTGATACGACTTTATTCCCTCTGCATTGATGTTATGGTTGGTGTGAAGAAGGTGATGTCTATTGTATACGTAGAGGGATCGTGAAGATTTTGATTGTAGTGTGATATTGTGGTATGGTAATTGTGTGAATAAGTTAGTGACATTTTATCCCAAAGTAGTTGTGTAAGTCATTGATGTGATAATGGGTTGTTGTTATGTTAAGTGATGAATTTGGGTTGTTAATATAGGATGAGTGTAGGTGTAAATCCTGGATTAGAGATTTCTGGTGAGGTAATCAAACTTGATTGAGATGTATGGAATTTTAGACGATGTTATATTGTTTCTATTTTGAGAACAAAAGGTTTAAGTGGTAATTGGTGGCTATCTAAAAGAAGAATTCATGTTCTTCATGGTCGCATTGAATCATGGGTGGGTATAATCTTATTCCAATTGAATATTGATGAAAATGTCGTATTCGAATAGTTTGTGGTGCTTTGTAGTAAATTTAAAATCTAATTGTGACTGTTGACATATCCCTTACGTGTAAAGAATCCTAGTGGATAGGGTAACTATGTTTACAGGACGAGAAATGTGTGGTATTCTGGGCATTGTGTATTGTGTCATGAGAACTTGGTTAAATATCTCAATTGAGGGTTGTGGTGAAACTGTTTGGTTAGGCATATTATTATAAATGCACGATTACAACATTTAAGTTAGTCAAAAAGTTTAGTAAGTAATGATGGGTGATCAGTGCTTTGTGCTAGCATGAGAAAGTGAAGATGGTATGTCGGAATAAGCAGATAACTGAAAGTAAGAAGTTTGTTAGGTGATACATAAAATGTGGAATATGTTTAAAACTTGTCATTTTACGGGTATATGAACTCCTTGTGAGAGTATGAGGAAAATCTTATTGTGATGTATCGTTAAGGTGATGGAAAAATTTATTCTTGTGGCGAGTCCTAAGCTTGCACCTAGTTGTAAGCCTTTCCTTGGAAGTGTGTGTTTTATGTTTTCGAACGTGTGTGGTAAAAGTGGTTGAACATGATTCTCTTAGTGAAAGACTATCGGATTTGAATAAGTATTAGTGTGATAGATATTCCGAGTGAGTATTGTCTTTAATGTTGTGCAAATTAAACTAGTTATGTGAGAGAGTATCACTCCTTTTTTAAGGCACGCGACTCGGAGTTAATTCGAAAGTTAATGAATTAATGATGAATTCGTTGGGAAGCTGAAATGTGTGTCTTTAAGATTGGTCCAACTTGGGTTGGTGGATTATTCAAATGATGGATTGTGGAAGTTTTCTGATACTTATGTATGAATAAGGGTTGATGACTTTATGGTTGATGTGTGTCGTTATTATGAATTGATTAACATTGATGAGTTGTGATCAATGTGATTTCAGGGAGTAAAGTGCTTTTTATGCTAGACGCAAGTCGTGTTTGGGGGAGGCAATTTTTGAATTGCGTGTTGTCTAATAAAGAAACTCATAACTGTGAGTTTATTGTGATATTCAAGAAGGACCTTGTGTTAAGTTGACAAATTGAGTGGTTCTTATGTTTATTCAGAGTTCATATTGTCGTGGCATTAACTTCAGTAAAATTTCTTCCTTCAAGGAAGTGAAGTTGTGTGTGAAACCCCAAAATAGATGCGTTTTAAAATCGTGAGTCTAGGTGTGTGGACAATGTGGATCATATCTAGTACGATTCCTTTGAGATGTCACAAGTATATTTTACTAATTATCCGAGATTAGAGAGTTGTAGTTAATCGAGGGGCGATTTCATAGGATATCATGTGTTTATGATTTTAATCAGAAGTGCGCAACGAAAGTGTGGCAAATTGTTAGGAACAGAGGATCTTTATGGGGAAACGAAGAGGTTGGGCATGTGTTAGTCCTTTGGAGATCTTCCAAAAGTAAAGATGTATTATAGGAGAAGTGACTTACAAGTTGGACTTACCCGAGGGAAATCGGGGTATGCACCGTACTATTTCATGAATCAAACCTAAGGAAGTGTCTGACTGACGCAAGAATGACCATACTGTTAGATGTTGTTCGAGTTGATAAGAGGTTGAAATCCGTCGATGAACCAGTGAAAATTGTGGATCACAAGGTCAGAAAGTTGAGAATCAAGGAGATTAGTTTCGTGAAGGTTCAATGGTGGTATCGTAAGGTGTAACACCCCGAACTTTGCGTTAGACATTCTTCCACGCTTTATTGGTCATCTCGTAGTTGAATTGTGTTTTGGGAAGATTTTATCTTAAAGAAAGAAGTATAAATGATAATACCATAGTAATATTCGTTGGTTAAGGTGTGACGGGATCTATCGGGTCAAATTTTGGAAGTTCGAGACTCGGGGGGTGTCAGGCGACAATGCCCCGCGACAATGCCGCATGTCACATTCACGCCCAAGACTTGAGCCGCGGTACACTTCAGGCGAGTATGCCACGACGAGAATGCCATGGTCATACTCGCGGGGCACTATCGTGAGCGATCCTTGAGTCGCGGTACATTCTCCGCGATAGTGCCTGGCGAGAATGCCATGGTCACTCTCGCATGACACAATCACCGTCGGGTCCAAAGGCTTAAATGCCTTGTCTTGATTAGGTGAAGCTCACTTTTGTTGCATTGAAGTTTTTTAGGTTACGTTTTCTCTCAAGATTTGGGTAAGATCTTCACTATAATTCCTCCTCTCCCCTCATTGAATGCAAAACCATCTTCACCTAGTAACATTTATGTTTCTTCTTGGGTTCTAGACTTCAAGTGTGTCATCTAGCTCTATTTGGAATCTTCAAGTCATCAACTCCATTTCTAGGGTTTTGCCATCTTTAGGGTTTTTACATTACAAACGTATTTGGTGAGTTTCTCAACCCACATACTACCTTAAATGTTATTATTTGCTTAAATGTGATTTGTAGGTACATTTGGTTTTGACCTAAAATTAGGGTTTTATGAGTTTTGCTTGAGTATGGGTTTTTGTCAACATTAGATGCATTTAATGACCATGATTGACTAATTGTAACTCAAGAATTGTAAGTTTTGAAATGTAATGGTAAAGAGCCATTTCTACATCTCAATTTATAAAAGGAGGTTTTGACTCAAGTGAAATATGCTTGTAGCTAGCCTCATCTTATCAATTTATTTTAGTGATCCCTTGGTATTGGAAGTGTGTTAAGTTTAATATCATTATGGGATAGGCAATATCATGAACTAACAAATGTTGTACGGTAAATATCATGTCTTTGGGTTGGTAATGAAATATGCATTGGTATTATTATCTATACTTGTTCATGATCATATTGTGGTACTTGAAGTCTATCTCCTTGTGCATGAGGATTTAGACCAAATGGATTTTTGTGCTCATATTTATTGGCCACATTGGGCCACTAGCGAGTAGGCAATAAAGGACACGTAATTCCTTGAGGTGTAACTCGTCTAGATTGGGTAGGCAATAATGTCTAGTAAGTCCTTGAGGTGTAACTCGACGGAGTAGGCAATAAAGGCATAAAATGGTTTTAGGTTGTGATGTCTTGATGGCATGAGAACTAGAATCGGGACATGAGGTGTAACCCAATAACATCATGGGTATAGGACATCATGGTTCACAGGTCCCACTAGCGGTGTGTATAGGACATCTTGACTCGTCGACCGCGCACCTAGGAGCACTTGAAGGGCCGAGCTTTTGGGGAAATTTTTTAGAAGATGGATTTTTTTTGGAGATATAGCGACACACACGTTAATCTAGTTTTAAATTGTTCTAGATTAAGTAGGTTGTTGTGTTTTATATCTCGTTATTCACTACTTTAGAAGCTATGAAAACTATCCCAACTATATTGGGCTTTTAGTTGTCGTTAACTGGAAGTTTCATCTTACCCATTTTTCCGAAATTTCCCTATTTCGTTGTTTTAAATTTTAGGGTGCTACATAAGGATCAATAGACAACTTGGAGTGGAGTCGGATAGGAGTTCCAAATTCCTGCATCATCTGTTTAACAATGTGTAACACCCTGATTTTTTATCCCAATTGAAGAAGAGTGTTGAAGTGGGTGAATTAGTAAAGGAAGAAACACATATGGAGTACGACTATAGTGCCATGTGGTTGTGACATTTGTCACAATAGCACTAATGGTACTAAGAGTATGGCTGTCTTGGCTATAGTGACATATGGTTGTGACATCTGTCACAATAGCACCAATGGTAGTGAAAGTGTGGTAGTCCCGACTACAGTGCCATGCAGTTGTGACATATGTCACGATAGCACCGATGTTACCGAGTGTTCGATCGTCTCAGCGAATGTTCCATGAAATTATGACAATGGCATGATAACTGGCATAATAGCATCAATTGTGAAATTGTATTCCCAATCACAATCAAGCACAATCTCAATACAAGATTTGACAATTATCAAGAACTAGAGAGAGTAGAGAGAGAAATCGTATGTGTATTAGTCTGACAATTATGATATTGCAATTAAGCTCTTACAAAATTAACAAGTCATATCCCTATTTATATGAACTGTGAAACTCTCAAGTAACTTGAATATGAATCCTCACAAACTCTCAAGTACTTAAACACTCTAAGACTTATGGTGACTTTTCACTATTTGACTTACATTGACTTTCTTTGACTATTCAATTACAAAGGCTTTTTACAAGACTTTCCCAATTAAATCTTGGATAAAATTAATACACTAACAATCTCCCCCTTTGTATTCAAGATTTAAAAAAAATTTGACACTTGTCTTCAGCGCTTTGATTCTTCAACTTTTATCTCTGACAGTCTTGGACAATGAAGCTCTGGCAATCTTCAGTCTTTCAGTCTTTGAAGAATCTTGAAAAGTCTTTAACACTTTGTATCTTTGGGAAGTCAACAAGTCTTGAACAAATCTTTGAAATTAACTTTGCATCTTTTAAAACACTATAAACTTCTTTGAAAACTTTGAAACTTTTGAAACTTTGAGGAATCTTTCAAAATTGTATCTTCATCACTTGTAATCTCTGAACTGTCTTCAGAAAAACGAACTTTCTCGAATCATCTGAATTTGTCTTTGAATTATCTTTCTTCAGAATCTTTTTGAATCTTCTTGATACAAACAAACTTTCATCTGTCTTGAAACTTATCCATTTGACTTGATATCTCTTTAGCTCTGAAGTTATGGCTTTGAAATTGAACTTTTGAAAATTTGTCCCTTTTCATTCTTTGAAATTGATCTTTGTAGACTTCTCCCCCTTTTTGAAGATTGTGAACATCATGATCATCAAAACTCTTCAATTTCAACACTTTCTTTGATCTTCCCATTTGTAAGAAACTAACAATCTCCCCTTTTTATGATAAGTTTGACATTCTCGACCCTTTTGATCTGAATAGCTGAATCATGAACTGTATATACCCGAATCTTTTCAAATTCAGATATAATGAACGTTGTAACCCTGATTCAACAGATGAAACAGTTAGTATGCCTGTCAGTAACACAAAGTTACTGTGTATAACGAATGTACAATTTAAGGAGTTGGTTTGATGATGAATCCCCAGGACTTTCATTCAATCATTGAAAAACACAAGGTAATTCTATGAATGTTCTGACAGAAAAACAAATTTTCTGTGTGCTCGTGCTTGTGTTATGAAAGAATTTAGCACAATGATTGTGTTTTATAAGGCTCAAATTGTGTAAACTGTTGAGACAACAACAAGTATTACACGGACTCAATGTGCATGAAAGAGGTGCGAAGGTGGGGCAAACTTCCTTCTTTTTCAATATCTAAATCTTCCGAGTGAAGATCAGATAGCAGATATGTTGCGTCCCCAAAGAAAATGAAACATTTCTTTGTTAAGAAAGAAACGAGTGGTTGGTGGGGTAATAGCAAGAGTTGGCATTGGCTCACTGCCTTTTTCAATGATGGTCACCAAAGAATGTGAACCAATCAGTAGATGTGGCTGCCCAGCTCAGAAAGAAGTTGGTGCAGAGTTTTGATATTCTTTTAACTCTGATCTCACACCCTCTTTCTTTTTAACATTTAAAGCTCACTTCTAACCAAACTCTCATTTACATTTTACCGCTCAGCACAATGAGAAAAACTCAACCGGATGAGTTATCTCCCCCACTCTTTGATTTATGACCCCTCACCCCTCAATCACTCAAGGATAACTTCCTGGGTTGGAAACACTGGTTTACGAGAATCCATGGAAGTTCTTATAAGCTCACACAAGAATCCCATGTAAGTCCTAGAAAGAATAGTTGCTCAACAATTTAACTTGAATAGTTAAGCACAAAATATGATAACATCGTCAAAATGTATGCTCATCAAATATATGAATGAAAGTTGAGCATTTGAACAATGAAGATCTCTCAAAACAAGGATATTGAATGAATAATTTGAAATCAAGAGAATTGTTTTGAGAATCTGACAATGTATCAATCAGATCAAATGAAATGGTTAGGGTATCAAAGAATTGGATAGTGTGTTTATATGAACGAATATAAACAATTTTTCAATGAAAGCACAAGATTAGAAATGATGATTGATGCTCAACAACATTTGAAAACAAATGGGAGTATTACCATCAAAAAATTGTTTCGTTATGAGACATGGTAATAACAAAATCAAATGAAGTACTGAACCTGTGTGTGTGAATACTTTACAGTATATGGACAAGATAATACACAAGTATTAATCTTTGGAAACCCACGGTCAGTTAAACATTAAAGCTCAAAATTGAAAAACATTTAAAATCATACTTCTAAATTCATAAAATCTTTTGAGAATAGAGAAGTGGTTTGAACATTTAAGAAACTGTTTTTCATGCTTGAAGGTTGTTCTTCTTTCAAACAATCAGAGATCTAGATCAGAAGATATTTACCTTTTAGGCTCCCCCTCAAATCATGGTAAAATGATTTAGGTCAGATAAACTCCCCCTGGATATATGCTTAATATCCTTATTTTAAACATTTAAGAACGGGTCCTGATCAGTTGTAATCAGAAGCCACAATCTTGACACTTAAGTTCGGGTTTTGAACAGTTTTGTTCAAAAGCCAAAGTTCTATGCTCCTTTAAACCTTGGGTGCCTGCAACACATATTTAGCTTTTGGTACCCACTGGTATTTGGGTCCTGATGTGTTAGTTGCAGTTCTTGTGGGGTTAACATAATAAGAACCATACCAGTAATTGACAAAGTTCTTACTTACAAAGTCATGTGCTCCACAGTAAGAACAACAGATATTATTTTGAGCAACCCTGATCAAATGGTTAGTAGAATAATATGTATCAGGTTTATCAAAAGATTTACCTTTGTGCGTACTGTTCTTTTTGGCATTTGTTGTGGACACAGATGCTTTGTCTTTCTTCTTCTCTTCATCTGAAGAATCCTTCACTCTCTAGACCATCTGATTTTTCTTAGATTGCTTTCCAAGAGATTTAATATAAAAGTTTGCTGAACCATCAACAAATTTGTCATAAAATAGATTAGATGGTTTGATCTGATTTTTGAATTGAGAGTTTTGTTGAATCAGGGTTACAACGTTCATTATATCTGAATTTGAAAAGATTCGGGTATATACAGTTCGTGATTCAGCTATTCAGATCAAAAGGGCCGAGAATGTCAAACTTACCATAAAAATGGGAGATTGTTAGTTTCTTACAAAGGGGAAGATCAAAGAAAGTGTTGAAATTGAAGAGTTTTGATGATCATGATGTTCACAATCATCCAAAAGGGGGAGAAGTCTACAAATATCAATTTCAAAGAATGAAAAAGGACAAATTTTCAAAAGTTAAATTTCAAAGCCATAGCTTCATAGCTAAAGAGATGTCAAGTCAAATGGATAAGTTTCAAGACAGATGAAAGTTTGTTTGTATCAAGAAGATTCAAAAAGATTCTGAAGAAAGATAATTCAAAGACAAATTCAGATGATTCGAGAAAGTTTGTTTTTCTGAAGACAGTTCAGAGATTACAAGTGATGAAGATACAATTTTGAAAGATTCCTCGAAGTTTCAAAAGTTTCAAAGTTTTCAAAGAAGTTTATAGTGTTTCAAAAGATGCAAAGTTAATTTCAAAGATTTGTTCAAGACTTGTTGACTTCCCAAAGATACAAAGTGTTAAAGGCTTTTCAAGATTCTTCAAAGACTGAAAGACTGAAGATTGCCAGAGCTTCATTGTCCAAGACTGTCAGAGATAAAAGTTGAAGAATCAAAGCGCTGAAGACAAGTGTCAAATTTTTTTTAAATCTTGAATACAAAGGGGGAGATTGTTAGTGTATTAATTGTATCCAAGATTTAATTGGGAAAGTCTTGTAAAAAGCCTTTGTAATTGAATAGTCAAAGAAAGTCAATGTAAGTCAAATAGTGAAAAGTCATCATAAGTCTTAGAGTGTTTAAGTACTTGAGAGTTTGTGAGGATTCATATTCAAGTTACTTGAGAGTTTCATAGTTCATATAAATAGGGATATGACTTGTGAATTTTGTATGAGCTTAATTGTAATATCATAATTGTCAGACTAATACACATACGATTTCTCTCTCTACTCTCTCTAGTTCTTGATAATTGTCAAATCTTGTATTGAGATTGTGCTTGATTGTGATTAGGAATACAATTTCAATTGGTATCAGAGCAAACAAGAAGGAGCAGATTCGGATCCGATTTGAAATTTTCTTGAAATAATTTTGTGTCGACTGAAAAGTCACTGTTTGATTTCGATTTTTCTTGTTCTTGCACAATTAAATCAAGAATTTGATTTGATTGTGTACGGTTTATCAATAGGATCAAGTTTCGTTCAGATCACATAGGAAAATGTCAACTCTAGATTGATCAATTTGATCAAAATGTTGTTTTCGTGAAAAATAGAAAGTCGAACACTGTAATTCACTCTAATCACTGTAATTCACTCTAATCACTGTAATTTTCAATTGCTTTCGTAATTTCAGTGTTGTAATTGTGTTTCGTATTGATTCGTGGACAAATTGTGTGATTTTCAGAATCAGAAATCAAGATTTACTTCATTTTTGATCGAACAGGTCAAGAACACGCAAGGAAACCCAAGAACGCGCAAGATCTGTGAAACGCGCAAGATTCTTCGGAAAAACGCGCAAGTTGAAATTTTTTGTCTCAAACGCGCAAAGCGTTATTTGCGAGTTCATAAAACGCGCAAATCAAAGCCGGCGTGTTTATACTCTTCGATCAGCGAGTTTGTTCATTTGCGAGTTTAGCTTGCGAGTTCTTTGAAAAGCGCAAGTAGGCATCTGCGAGTTTCTGAAATGCGCAAATCAAAGCCTGCGTGTTTAGTTCTTCAGTCTGCGAGTTCTACAAACGCACACGTCTCTGTCTGCGAGTTTGTCGGTGAACAGTGTTTTGCGCATTCAAGCGTCTGCGAGTTTCAAGCTTTTCAGTGGTCTGCAAGTTTTAGTACTTAGTCAATTTTTGCTAGCTGTTTCAAATTTGACCAGTTTCGAATTTTACACACCGAGTGTAATCTGCACTTCTTGAACGATCATATCAATTTTAGCTAATCATTCAAGATGCCAAAGACTGATAATAAGGGAAATACTGTATTATCAGCAAGAGATATGACAGTCTTATACATGCCTGAGATACCTAAAATAGAAGTTGAACGAGATCAACTGAAAAATCAGAATTCAGTGCTTCTAAAACAAAATCAAGAGTTGAAGTTAAAATTGTCAAATTCTGATAAACTTACTGTTTGTGCAAAATGTACTGATAATGATAAATCTGATTTTGCAGGTATTATTAGAGCTAGAGAGAAAGAGATTACAGAGCAAGAGAAAGATATTAAAAGGAAAGATGATTTGATAAAGACTGTTGAGAGAGCAATAAAAGTCAAAGAGTCTATAATTACAAATCTTCAAAGCCAACTGAAGACGACTGAACAGATATCATCAGAGCTGAAAGATGAATTAGTTAAGCATCAACTCAAGTTTAAGACTTTTGAAGACAAAATATATGCCTTGGAGATACAGAATGCTGATATGAAGAAATGTCTCCAAGCAGATAAAAATAGATCAAATGTGAAGACATCTTCAACTCAACAGTCATCTGAACTTTCCAAGAAAACTTTACAAGAGAAAAGTTATATAGAGCTGAGATGTTCAAAACTTTCTAAGCAAGTGTCGGAATTTGAAAAGATAATAATAACTGAAAGAGACACTTTTGCGAAAGAAAGACAAGTTCTTGAAACCAAAATTACTGAATTTCCCAAACAGATTTCTACTTTACAAGATTTACTGGAAAAAGAAAGACATATTTTCAAAGAAAAGAAGCAGTCTTATGAGCTTGAAAAGAGAAATGCTGAAAAGAAAAATACTGGGATTTTCAAGGATATTTCTGAGAAAACCAAGAACTTAGAGAAAGATTTTGAGCAAGAACGTTTACATTTTGAATCTGAAATATCAAAGCTTACATCCAAAATAACTGCCCTATCATCAGATGTCCAAAAAGAACATGTTATGACTGAAAGTCCTGTGTGTTGAAAGTTGTATAAAACATTTATAAGGTTTTGAATTGTATTTATTTGAAAGTTATTGTTAATGGGCCTAAAGCCCATTAGGCCTTAGTCGACACATATTTAATGTGTTATGTTAATCCTAGTTTTAGGTGAGAGTCGCATTATTCATTATCATTCTAGTCGATAGGTTTACATTTGCTTATCAGATATTCTCTCTGTAAACCTAAACCTTTTTTGAATATTAATCATATGACTAGAAGTTGTGGCACATTGATTGTTCTTCATTGATTACTGTTTGTGATTGCACTATAACTGGGATCTACAATTGGTATCAGAGCAAAGAGACTGAAGTTTTGATCCAAAAA
Source organism: Arctium minus (assembly GCA_954870635.1). Taxonomy (NCBI): domain Eukaryota; kingdom Viridiplantae; phylum Streptophyta; class Magnoliopsida; order Asterales; family Asteraceae; genus Arctium; species Arctium minus. Next base: position 32,982,240 of record OX941080.1, on the reverse strand, counting down.
GGTTTGTCTAAAACCCTTTAATCGGTTATTTGTTTTAATCGTGTTTATCGTGTTTATCTGTTATAGTTTGTTTTCTGGATTGAAATCTCTTCTGGAAAAACAGTAAGGTTGGTCGATTTCTTTTCGAGTTCGATCCATTAATTCAGGATATGCAAAATCATATTAGTGTTCTTAGTATCAGAATCGATCTTTTAAATTTTTTCTGAAAATCAAATTTCTGAATATCGATTAATTCAAGTTGCTGATCTCTTATTGATCTGCATAAAACCTGGGTTGATCTAAAGTGAATTTCTGCAAAATCTCATCTGGATTCTGGGTCGATTGATATGATGTTATATATGTTTATCTTGATTATGGGTTAAAGTTTTTGTATATCGAGTAAAGTTCTGCGTATTGGAATATTGATTGTGGTTTTTCTGTGATTAAAGATCGATTTGTTTTTGCTTAATCTGCTTAATCGATTTGTGTTGCTTATCTGTTATCAATATTTGTTATTGATCGACCTGACCTCGACCGGACCATCAACCGGACCTAAGTGACCGGAGCCCTTTGCGACCGGACCTTTGTGGACCGGTGTTTGTCTTGACCGGTCTCGTGTCTTGACCGACCCCTACGATCGGTGCCTTGCAAAGGACCGGTACCTTGCTTCTTAGACTGGACCCTTTGTTGATCGGTGCCTTCTGTCAATCGGACCTTTGCTTCGACCGGGACCCTGTTCGACTGGGTCCTTGCTTGACCGGTGCGGTGCAACCGGTTCCTTCTTGACCGGTGCCTTGCGGTTCCTTGTTCGACTGGGTCCTTGTTCGACCGGGTCCTTGTCCTTTTTATTTGTTTTTGGATCATCTTGTTTGTCTCACGATCGCTACAGTGCATTTTAAGATTTAAAGAGAAAAGGAGAATCAGGGAGAGACATAAACCAAGTGCAGAATTCGGAGAAGACAAGTCCTCTCGGTGTTCTTTTTGTATCAGATAATTCAAGATGGGATATTTTTCTGAACTTCAAGCGAAGATTGAAAAGCTCGAATTAGAGAACATAAATCTTATTTTATCTGTTGATTTCTACTTGAAGAAGTCAAAACAATATAATGATGAAAGCAACATACTGAAAGAAGAAGTTAGTGCATTAAAGACAATTAATGAAGATCTTCTGAAAAAAACTTCTGGGTAAATGATGAGAAAATACTGAGTTTGGAAGCTGAGAACACAGAGCTGACAAGAAAAATATTTAACTTGGAAGATCAGATTATCCAAATCCAGAAAGCATCCGTTGAAAGTTATGAGGAGAAGATTAAGAGTCTGAAGGATGCTAATACTGAGTTTCGAAAGAAAATATCTGATTTAGAGCAAAAGCTTGCTAAAGATAAATCCGAATTTGAGATTAAAAAGAAATCATTTGCAAAGAAATTCTCAGATTTTTCAAGAAAATGTGCTGATGAGAAGAAGATAGTTGAGCTTAAATGTATCAAGCTTTCTCAACAAATTTCTAATTTTGAGAAAGTGATTATCTTAGAAAGAGAAAAGTTTGCCAAGGAAAAGAAGGCCATTGAACAAAAGAATGTTGGATTCTTTAAGGAAATATCTGGTCAAAGAAAGGATGCTGAGAAGGGATTTGAAGAAGAAAGAAGCATGTTTGAGGCTGAGATCAAAAAGCTTACTGAGAAGTTATCTGAACTATCTGAAAGTGTGCTGAAAGAGAAGAAAATGAAGTCTGAATGCGAGACGAAGATTGACCTTATTGTCAAAGAGAGAGATAGATTTGCTTCAAAGATTAAAGAGCTTGAACAGACAGCATCAAGTTCAAATCAGAAAACTATTTCTTCACAAAGGTCAGTTAAATCCGTTAATCAGATTCGTAGTACTAACATTTTCTATGATAGAAATATAGATGGTTCAGGTACATATCAAAGAAGAAGAAGATATAAAGAAGAAGAATTGGTATGGAGAAAGAAACCAGTTGAAGAAGAGAAGAAAGATGGGAAGAAAGATGAGCTGAAAAGAAAGAAATCATGTGTACATACACACAAAGCCAAAAAGAACAATGCGCGTAAAGGTAAACATGATCATATCTACTCGAGAGATCAATTAATCAGGTTTTCAGGTAAGAAATACTATTGTTCTTGTTGCCGTACACATGATCCTATTCACAAGACTAGTGATCATTACTGGTATGGTTCTTATTCCATTACTCCCATTCGAACTGCAACTAACATTCATGGACCCAAATACCAGTGGGTACCAAAGCCTAAAATTGTTTCTGTGTTGCAGGCACCTGCTATCAAGGGGGAGTAGAAGAACTAAGGCTTCTAAGTAAATCAGCTTAGAACCCGTACTTCAACGGAGTTTGACTTCTAGAAAAAGCAGTCTAGGACTCGTACCTCAAAGAACTATGGCTTTTGAACAAAACAGTTCAAAACCCGGACTTAAGTGTCAAGATTATGGTTTCTGATTATAACAGATCACGACCCGTTCTTCAATGTTCAGATAAGGATATTTTGTAAATATCCAAGGGGAGCTTATCTGACCTAAATCATTTTATCATGATTTGAGGGGGATCTTAAAGGTAAATATCTTCTGATCTAGATCTCTGATTGTTTGAAAGAAGAACAACTTTCGAAGATGAATTTTTTTTTCTGAAATGTTCAAACCACTTCTGGTTCTCAAAAGATTTTATGAATTTAGAAATGTGATTTTAAATGTTTTTCAAATTTTGAGCATTAATGTTTAACTGACCGTGTGTTTCCAAAGATAAATACTTGTGTATTATCTTTTCAATATACTGTCAAGTATTCATACACACCGGTTCAGTACTTCATTTGAAATTGTTATTACCATGTCTCATAACGAACAAATTTTTCGATGGTAATACTCCCGTTTGCTTTCAAATATTGTTGAGCATCAATCATCATTTCCAAATTTGTGCTTTCATTGCTAAATTGTTTATATTTGTTCATATAAACAAAATATCCAGTTATTTGATACCCTAACCATTTTATTTGATCTGATTGATACATTGTCAGATTCTCAAAACAATTCTCTTGATTTCATTTCATTCATTCAATAACTTTTTAGAAATCTTTGTTTTGATAAATCTTCAAAGTTCAATTGCTCAAATCTCATGAGCATACATTTTGATAATGTTATCATACATTTTGTACTTAACTGTTCAGTTAAGCTGTTGAGCAACTATTCTCTTTAGGACTTACATGGGATTTGTGTGAGAACTTAAACATAACTTCTATGGATTCACGTTAACCAGTGTTTCCTACCCCAGAAGTTATCCTTGAGTGATTGAGGGGTGAGGGGTCTTAAATCAAAGAGTGGGAGAGATAACTCATCCGGTTGAGTTTTTCTCATTGTGTTGAGCGATAAAATGTAAATGAGAGTTTGGTTAGAAGTGAGCTTTAATGACAAAAAGAAAGAGGGTGTGAGAACAGAGTTAAAAGAATTTGAAAACTCTACACCAAACACTTTCTGAGCCGGGCAGCCACATCTACTGATTGGTTCACATTCTTTGGTGACCATCATTGAAACAGGCAGTGAGCCCATGCCAACTCTTGTTTTTACCCCACCAACCACTCGTTTCTTTCTTAACAAATAAATGTTTCATTTTCTTTGGGGACGCAACATATCTGCTATCTAGTCTTCACTCGGAATATTTAGATATTGAAAAAGAAGGAAAGTTGCCCCACCATCGCACCTCTTTCATGCACATTGAGTCCGTGTAATATCTGTTGCTGTCTCAACAGTTTACACATTTTTTATCCTGAAAAACCTAAGTAGCTTAAATAATTCTACACTTGCACGTACACACAGGGAATGAGTTTTCTTGTCATAACATTCATAGAAAATTCCTTTGTGGATTTTCGATGATTGAATGGAAGCCCTGGGGGAGTGAATATCACAAAAGCTCCTTTCCAAAGTACATCCGTTGTACAAAGTGGCTCCGTGCTACTTACAGGCATACTAACTGTATCATTTGTTGATTCAGGTTTACAATTCTTATTATATCTGAATTTGAAAAGATTCGGATATATACATTTCATGAATTGACGGATACTCAGATCAAAGGGCGGAGAATGTCAAATTATCATAAAGGGGAGATTGTTAGTTCATCACAAAGGAGGAGATTAAAGAAACTGTTGAAATTGAAGAGTTTTGATGATCATGATGTTCACAATCATCAAAAGGGGGAGAGTTTTTTCAAAGACAAATTCTTTGTTTTAAACTGAAGTTGCACTGTGGAATGTCACGTAACTCGCACATTATCTTTCTTGTGTGCTGATCCGATGTGTTGAGTTTCTACAGTTGAAAGCTGCTTGATAATGCATTCAGTCGAGGCTACTGTACATTGAATCTGGTTACAAAGTTGAAATTATGAAGACCAAGAGCTTTATTCAAGGGGGAGTTTGGAAACACATGAAGACATGCAACACCAAAGTATTTCAAAGATTCAAGAGGGAAAGAAGATCAAAGTCTGAAGTTTTCAAGTTGATAAATGCCTTATTCAACTTTAGGGGGAGATTGTTAGGACTAAAAGTCCTATGTGTTGAAAGTTGTATAAAGCATTTATAAGGGTTTGAATTGTATTTATTTGAAAGTTATTGTTAATGGGCCTAAAGGCCATTAGGCCTTAGTCGACACATATTTAATGTGTTATGTTAATCCTAGTTTTCGGTGAGAGTCGCATTATTCATTATCATTCTAGTCGATAGGTTTACATTTGCTTATCAGATATTCTCTCTGTAAACCTAAACCTTTCTTGAATATTAATCATATGACTAGAAGTTGTGGCACATTGATTGTTCTTCATTGATTACTGTTCATGATTGCACTGTAACTGGGATCTACAGAACAGAAGGCCAAATCTGATTTGAAAATAAAGTTTGACACATTAACTTCTGAAAGAAACATTTTAGCTGCAAAGATAAAGAACTTGGAAGTTGCAAACAGTGAACTGTCAGAAAAGATTACAGCTGATGTGATTAATCAATCACCTGTTGATAATTCAACAGAATCAGTCTGTTCTTTCAAAACAGCTTCAAGCTCTATTCATGAGAAAAATGTTTTGAAAAGAAAAGTGTCAAATCACAAATTGTCAACTCAAATCAGATCAGATCAGACCATCTAATCTATTTTATGACAAATCTGTTGATGGTTCAACAAACTTTTATATTAAATCTCTTGGAAAGCAATCTAAGAAAAATCAGATAGTCTGGAGTGTGAAGGATTCTTCAAATGAAGAGAAGAAGAAATACAAAGCATCTGCATCCACAACAAATGCCAAAAAGAACAGTACGCACAAAGGTAAATCTTTTGATAAACCTGATACATATTATTCTACTAACCATTTGATCAGGGTTGCTCAAAAGAAAATCTGTTGTTCTTACTGTGGAGCACATGACTTTGTAAGTAAGAACTTTGTCAATTACTGGTATGGTTCTTATTATGTTAACCCCACAAGAACTGCAACTAACACATCAGGACCCAAATACCAGTGGGTACCAAAAGCTAAAGCTGTGTTGTAGGCACCCAAGGTTTAAGGGGGAGCATAGAACTTTGGCTTTTGAACAAAACAGTTCAAAACCCGAACTTAAGTGTCAATATTGTGGCTTCTGATTACAACAGATCAGGACCCGTTCTTAAATGTTTAAAATAAGGATATTATGCAAATATCCAGGGGGAGCTTATCTGACCTAAATCATTCTACCATGATTTTGACGATGTTATCATATTTTGTGTTTAACTATTCAAGTTAAATTGTTGAGCAACTATTCTTTCTAGGACTTACATGGGATTCTTGTGTGAGCTTATAAGAACTTCCATGGATTCACGTAAACCAGTGTTTCCTACCTAGGAAGTTATCCTTGAGTGATTGAGGGGTGAGGGGCCATAAATTAAAGAGTGGGGGAGATAACTCATCTGGTTGAGTTTTTCTCATTGTGCTGAGCGGTAAAATGTAAATGAGAGTTTGGTTAGAAGTGAGCTTTAAATGTTAAAAAGAAAGAGGGTGTGAGATCAGAGTTAAAAGAATATCAAAACTCTGCACCAACTTCTTTCTGAGTCGGGCAGCCACATCAACTGATTGGTTCACATTCTTTGGTGACCATCATTGAAAAAGGCAGTGAGCCCATGCCAACTCTTGCTATTACCCCACCAGCCACTCTTTTCTTTCTTAACAAAGAAATGTTTCATTTTCTTTGGGGACGCAGCATATCTGCTATCTGATCTTCACTCGGAAGATTTAGATATTGAAAAAGAAGGAAGTTTGCCCCACCTTCGCACCTCTTTCATGCACATTGAGTCCGTGTAATACTTGTTGCTGTCTCAACAGTTTACACAATTTGAGCCTTATAAAACACAATCATTGTGCTAAATTCTTTCATAACACAAGCACGAGCACACATAAAATTTGTTTTTCTGTTAGAACATTCATAGAATTACCTTGTGTTTTTCAATGATTGAATGGAAGTCCTGGGGAGTCATCATCAAACTAACTCCTTAAATTATACATTCGTTGTACACAGTAACTTTGTGTTACTGATAGGCATACTAACTGTTTCATCTGTTGAATTAGGGTTACAACGTTCATTATATCTGAATTTGAAAAGATTCGGGTATATACAGTTCATGATTCAGCTATCCAGATCAAAAGGGCCGAGAATGTCAAACTTACCATAAAAAGGGGAGATGCTTAGTTTGTTACAAAGGGGAAGATCAAAAAAAGTGTTGAAATTGAAGAGTGTTGATGATCATGATGTTTACAATCATTAAAAGGGGGAGAAGTCTACAAAGATCAATTTCAAAGAATGAAAAGGGACAAATTTTCAAAAGTTCAATTTCAAAGCCATAGCTTCAGAGCTAAAGAGATGTCAAGTCAAATGGATAAGTTTCAAGACAGATGAAAGTTTTTTTGTATCAAGAAGATTCAAAAAGATTAGATGGTAAGTTTACAAATTGTTCCGATAGAACGGTCAAGGAACGGCCAGAAAAACGATCGAGAAACGGTCGGGGAAACCGTCGAGAAAGTGGTCGAAGAAAGGCCGAAAAACTCGCGGTACGGGCCAGGCTATAGTGCCCGACGACTGTGCCAGTAGAACTATAGCATGTCAAGGTCGCCAAGGGGGTAAAATGACTTTCGATACACTTGGGGCGACCTTGCCCTGCAATTGTGACATGGCACAGTCACATGTGACAATCGCGCAAGACCTGCAGTGTATAAAATCGGGATTTTCTTCATTTGGTCATAACTTTCTCATTTCCACTCAGTTTTTGGCGATTCAAGTTGCAATGGTTTCGTTTTTGAGAGATTTTCAAGGTTAGATTGTTATTTTTGGGAATATCCAAGAATATTTGATGGTGGATTGGAAGCAAAGATCAAGAGATCATCATCATCACCTCCATCTTCAAGAAATTTAGGGTTTTGTAGCTTTTCACCAAAACCTAAGTGGTAAGTTGATCCTCATAGTTTGAAATCTTTATTACGATTCATAAATTATCTATTGATGACTTCCTAGTAGTTATGTTTCTCAAATTTCGGTTTGGGTGATTTTGGATAGATTAGGTCAAAATTAGGGTTTTGGCCAAATTGGGGATTTTGATGTAAATGTTTGGGGATCGATTCTAAATGGTTGAATATGAATGTTTATGGTTGGAAACATGTGAATCTAGGTTTTTGGAAGGATTAGCTTGTGGATTCAAGTTTTTTCAAGGAAGCTCAAGTTGAGGTAAAATATAGATTTAGCTTAAATCTAGCAAGGTGAATTCAAGTTGATTTATCAAAACGTTGTAAATGCCAAAATGTACGTTTTAAAGTGTTTATGTATTTTACATGAAATTATCACTTGTTGAGTTATTTGGTGGGTTTTGATTATTTGAGGTGCTTGTCTTTATAAATATTGTAAAACACCCACATTTGGGATTTTTGGGCATTTTGATAAATAAGTCATAAATGAAAGTGTTTTAATGATTTATTGCATAAATGGAGATTATTTGGTCAAAATTTTTGTTGGAAATAAGCATCGTTTACGTAATGAGACGTTTTGAAATACGAACGTGTGAGTCATTTGATTTTAGCCATTCCCAACCTTGGAAACATTCTAGAAATTGTAAACCATTTTGGTTTGGGCCGAAGGCCAATTGTGATTTGAGAGACAAATATTTTGGGAAAAGATGTATTTTGGATTATATGACCATATTGGCTAGCGTATTTTAGCCAAACGTTTATTATGCCTTTTGGGGGTTGATTTATACTCAGATGAGTCTTGGAACATTTGTTTAGTTTTGGTAGCTCGATAAGGAGCCTTTAACGTATGGTGTACTTAGTTGCATCTTATTTGAGAGTTACATGATTTGAATGTGTTAGTTCATTCGTTGGAGTCATGTAACGTTTTAGACTATAATGCATTGGATCCATAGGCATAGGAGTCAGTCAGTTGGTTTAGTTGGGAATTTTATCCCCGTTTTAGGACTTGAATTATTTATGGCTTGCGGAAGCTCGAGGTATAGATCGTGGGTGGTTGAACTCGATAACCGTGTAACCTTTAGTGAAGGGCTCGAGGTATAGATCGTGGGTGGTTGAACTCGATGCCCGTGTAATCCAGTCTGGTTATTCATCGTGGAATTTAGTGTCCGCGTTTGAAGTCTAGTGAGTGGTCCCTAAGTCATGTTTTTATGTAAGCTTGCGGTGGTGCTCTACAGAGCCGTATACGGAGCTAAGTCTTGCGGTGGTGCCCATGGTGAGCCGGATACGGGGACTTGTGGCTTTTGTGATGACACTCATCTAGAGGTCGAGTAGACACTAGATTCATTTGGGTATCTTGCGGTGGTTGCTCGGTAGGGAGCCGTATACGGGGATCCATGGCTCTATGTGAATCTCGAGAACATTGATAAGTGGCTTAACTTTGTGTGCCCGCCACATTCGATGGAATTCGGGTCTCCTCCGTCACCGAAAGGTGTTGTTTTGGGTATTGAGTTTTATTATCCATGTTTTTGGTGACGTTTTGTATATATGGATTTTATCCATGATCTATTGGTTGAGTATTATGTCCCACCCGTGTTTTGGGTGTTTCGGGATATAAAGTTTTATCCATGTTTCATAAATTGGGAATTCGCTTTCTATTCTCATTTTAAATGAGTTTTGGGTCGAATTTAATTTACGAAAGAACGTTTTATATTGGAATCTTAGTCCTTAAAATAGTTTGGATTTGGAAAAAGTTTATATTGGTATTTCCTTCGCCTAGAACGCATATTATTGGAAAACGAGTCGTTTTCATATTTGAAGCATATCATTTTGAAAGGTTATGATTTAAATTGCATTCTTCCTTTTTAATGATATATTTATGTGTGTTGAAAACTCTTGAACTCACTAGGCATTAGTCTAACCTTTTATTTGTAGGCATGTGCATCAGGTTCTGGCTGGGAATAGTTCTAGTGATACCGTGAAGAGAGGAGTGCTAGTTGTGTGCTCGAGAAGTGAATATCTTAGTGAAGCCTTCCGCATTTGTTTTGGGAAGAGCAACTTGTATTTGGGTTAAGTAACACCTGACTTCGATTTAGTACTTGTGTATTTCTGGAGTTTATAACTTTGAGGTTAAAACATATAATTTTAAATTTGAGGTATATTGGGTTTTGATTTGTAGGATGAAGTTTTGTCCTTTATTTGATGTTATATCGAAAATTTTAATTAGTTGCTCTTACCAAATTTGAGGGTGTTACACAATGGAATTCCAGGGACAGAAATCTTTTGAGGGGGAGGTATTATAATAACCCTAATCCCTTGTTTTGAGAAATCTTGGGAATCTAAAGATGTGATGGTAACTTCTCTAATTTACAGGGACTTTGGTGTAAAAGAGTCTTATGAGGGTAAAACGCTCAAACCCTTCTCATTATTTCATACGATTTTGGAGAAAAGGAAGAGAGGGCTTGAGAGAAATATAGTGTTCCATCAAGATATTGGAAAAGAAGCTGAGTTTTGGTGGGTGAAAGAGCATCATCTTCAAGGTAATCTCCATCTTCTATCCTCTATGATTCTATGGTTCGACTTCTTTATTGATTTGGGAATTTCTATTTCATTTGAGTATTTTTTGGATTAAACTCATTGGGTTAATGTTTGGATTGAGTATTGATGGTTTTCAAGGGTTTATTTGAGAAATACCACAATTGTTGGTATTTTCTTCAAGGTTTTTCGTTTTACAGTTTTAGTGGATAAAACCTCCATCAATGTATGGATTGATTTGATTAAATGTTGTTTTGATGTTAATTTGATGATTAAATGGGTTTAGCGTATTGATTCCCTCAATTTAGGAGCTTAAAATTGATTTGGAAAGAGCTGGGAAGGAAGGGTTTTGATGATTTTTGATGAAAGCTTTGAACAGGCCTGAGGGTCTAGAACCAGCAACTTGTGCGGGTTATGGCGTGACCTAAAGCCGCGGGCCAATCCACGCAAGTGCCTGTTTGGCCAAACTCTGTTCTATTTCGTTTCTTCTTTTGGGCTAGGTTCGAGGCTCCGATTAGGGGAATTGTCTTAGGATTGAAATGGATGGTTTTAAGGTGATTTAGGCGGTTTAACCCCATTCGTATGTCGTGTGATTCAGGTGTTCAGTTAGGCTATCTTAGGGTGTAAGTGCGTGATTTAGGCTTGGATGATAAGTGAGTTTTTCTTACTTACCCTTATTTATAAGCGAGCTTTGATTGTGCATGATGATATTTCAAATGATCGTTTATGAATACATACATAATGTTTTGGTTATGATTTACAATTCAAAGTGTGCATTCATTGGGGTGAGGCATGTGGTGGCTTGATATGGGGGGTGTGACCCATTTGGAATGCATGAATTTGTTTCATGCGATTCGCCGGAGGGCAGGTGTGAGCCCAAACACGTTCTCACTGGTGTGCGTGACTTTAAGCGTGTGCCATCTACATGTGTTTGTGTGTGCATGAAAGTTTTAAAGGTGTGAATCATTATAAATGTTTTATAACTCATTTTAAATGATATTGAGGTGTGGTGTTGCTATATGAGAGAATTCACCAGACCTCTGGTACCCTCGCTTTTTAAGCGTATAGTTGGGAGTTCGTCAAAAAGGTAAAGAAAAGTCAGAAGTGGTGATGCCGTGGAAAAGGCATGGTTTAGCGGAGGCTTGTAGTCACCATTAGATTTTTATAAATCTCAGTTGTGAATGTGTTTAACCCCTGTGAATTTTTGAGTTGAGACTAATGTATTTTAGTTTATTTCAGGACCATCTTGGTTTAATGTTATGTTTATGCTATTGTTGGATTTGGGTTGTTACAACGGTAGCTTTAGTGCACACTCCCTATCGAGCGTCACCTCAAGGATACCAAATGTTAGTGCCCATTCGTTCTCTAGTTGAGTTCTAACCTCAAGGTTCTCATTCGACCATTAGTGTATACTCACTAGCATTCAAGATAGAAACCTCAAACTTCCAACTTGACAACTTAAGATGTTTAACCCTCATCATAAGGGTTAACACATCAAAATCATAATACCCACGGTCCCGAAGTTCGACCCATAAGAGTTCACCTCAGGATGACCACAATGCCTACTTGAACATTAGTCACAAAGTGAGAACATCAATAGAGTCTAAATTACATGACCTTAATTGAATGACCAACACACTCAAAGCATGTAATTCTCAATAAAAATGTAATAAATGAAAATCAAGACCAACCTCAATCAATGAACACATTAAAGCAGACAAATGTCCCTCAAAACTCAAATCGGCTAAAATCAAGCCAATAACACCACACTTGTTTGCCTACTCAAATAAAAGTCAACCATAAGCAATAAAACGCATTTAACCCATGTTTATGCAAGCACGTGCTCTAAAAGTATGGTTGACTCAAAAATCCATCCTTTGTTGAGACACATCATTTTTCAAATGAACACATATTTTATATTTCCAAAATGACTCATAGCACAATAATGTGCATTTACCTATCAGTTTATAAGACCAAATACACTAAAAGTGCATTAATCATTAAATAATAACCATTTATAAAATAAATCATAAAAATAACATACTCATTATGATTTGTTTATCAAAATGTCCAAAAACCCCAAATATATACATTTTATAAGAATTATAAAATCAAATGTATAAAAGAAGCAAATATCATCAAATAAACCACACATTTGATAAACATCAATTAAAATATCTTTAGACCTTAAAATGGACATTTTTTTGGCATGTATAAAGTTTTCACAAAATAACTTCAACTCACCTAGCTAGATTTATGCTAAATCTAGGTTTTATCTCAAATCTTGAACTTCTTTTGGTGATGACTTGAAATATACTAGCAAATATTCTAAGACTTAGCTCCAACACTCCTAATAGGCCTTTTCCACCTCCACAACCTCAGACAAGGATGAAAGAAAAGGAGAGGACATGAAGAACATCCGAAACCCTAGATTTTAGAGTGGAGAGATGATGAGATCTTACCGTCAACTCCTAGGAACCTCAAATCACCAAGAAACTTCAATAATCAATGATATTTTCTTGAAGAGCTTCAAAAATCGAGTCCATAGCCTCAAGAATCGTCCAAATAGCAAACAGTCCACGATAGCAAACGGTCCGACGAACCTCGGTCTCAATTTACCCTTCTTCCCGAAACGAATTACCCCCTTCCAAGACGAGATCTTTAACATAACCATGTCCCCCACTTGGAATTCGATTGGGTTCCTTCGCTTATTCGCGTACATTTTCTGATGGTCTTGCGTCGTCCTCAACCCTTCCCGTATCTGATTCACCTTATCAGTGGTCACTTGCACTATTTCCGAACCTGCTAATTGTCGTTCTCCCGCCTCATTCCAACACAAGGGTGTTCTACATTTGCGTCTGTACAAGGCTGCGAATGGTGTTGCTTGAATACTTGCATGGTAGCTATTGTTGTAGGAGAACTCCATCAACGGTAAGTAAACTTCCCATGAGCCTTTAAAATCAATAGCACATGCTCGAAGCATGTCTTCCAACATTTGAATAGTTCTCTCACTCTTACCATCCGTTTGAGGATGATAAGCAGTGCTCAACTTGAGTTGCGAGCCCAACTCTTTTTGCAAACTTCTCTAAAAAGAAGACGTGAACCGGCCATCCCGATCTGAGACTATAGACGATAGCACTCTGTGCCTGGATACTATCTCATTTATATACAACTTAGCCAATTTCTCCAACGAGTACGTCTCCTTAATTGGTAGGAAGTGAGCTGATTTTGTGAGTCGATCCATTATCAGCCAAATGGCGTCGTGACCCTTGGGTGATCGCGGAAGTCCAGTGACAAAATCCATCCCGATTTCATCCCACTTCCACACCGGTATTTTCAACGACTGAAGCTCTTCATACGGTCGTTGATTCTCCGCTTTCACCTTCAAAAAAGTCAGGCATCGCTAGACGAAGTAAGCAATGTCTTTCTTCAAACCCTGCCACCAATAATATTTCTTCAGGTCTTGATACATTTTATTGGTTCCCGGGTGTATGGAATAACGAGATTTATACGCTTATTCCAACACTCTCTTCCAAAGGTCACCCAATTTCGGAATCCACACCCGATCTCCAAAACATCTCACCCCTCGACTGTCCACAGTCAACGAAGTTACAGTTCCGACAATTCTCTTACTCTTCAAATTCTCTTCCAAGAGCGATTTCTCTTGTAACTTCTTGAATTCCTCCAAGAGATTGGAAGTTGCTTCAACTCGGAAGGCCACTACTTTCGTTGCATCTACCCGCTCCTTTCGAATCAAGGCGTCGGCCACCACATTGGCTTTACCCGGATGGTAAAGAATCTCGCAGTCATAATCGCTTAGCAACTCCATCGATCTTCATTGCCTCATATTTAGGTCCTTCCGGTTGAATAGATGTTGAAGGCTCTTGTGGTCAGTGTAAATTTGACACTTAACCCCGTATAAGTAGTGCCTCCAAATTTTCAGAGCAAAAACCACTGCCACCAACTCCAAATCGTGCGTCAGGTAGTTCTTCTCATGCTTCTTCATCTAAAGTGACGCGTAAGCGATTACTTTTCCTTCTTTCATAAACACACACCCTAAACTGTCAGGATCGAATTCTCAATAAGAATAAATTCTCAGAAACTAATATCAAAGAAGTTTGCGGAATAACACTTTGATATTCAATAAAACAGTAAACCAAAACAGTATATAATCAACAACTTGTAAACTTGTATTGAATGCTTGAAGTTACAAGATTAAACAAACAACCTCAATATTGATGAACAGGCTCACCAATACGAATTCTACTTCTCTAGAATTAGGATCTATGCCTTGAGGTTGATTTTCTCTCTAGAACTAAAAACTTAGAATTAATCAAAAGTTATATCTTTCTCTATTTTATCAAATCTGTACATATACTGAATAAAAAGATAATTACAATAAATAAAATATCTTCAGTATATCTTCCATGTATATCTCTAAGCTTCCATGTATATCTTCAGATTATCCAGCTGTTATCCTTTCATGCGAATCATGCTTAGCAGCATTAATCTCTTCAAGCAGTATTAACTTGGTCTTAGCATCATTAACTACTAAGCAGTACTAACCACTAGCAGTACTAACTAGTTAAGCAGTACTAACTTTGTTCAAGCAGCACTAACTTTGACTAGCAGTATTAATTCTACTAGCAGTAGTAACACTCAGTAGTATTAACCTTTAAGTCTTCTAGCAGTAGTAACTTTGAACCAGCAGCATTAACCATACTTGATGAATTCTTCAGTTCCCAACAATCTCCCCCTAACTTGACTTTTAGAAAGAGAAGTCAAGTTCTTAAGATGCTCTTCAAGATGCTCCCAAAACTTCATAATAGCCTAAATTCCAGTATTTGCATCCAATCCCAAGCTCTGATTGATAGTTCTTTGGATCAAATATTTAGCCATCTCTGAATCTGGAATACATCTTAGCTTTTTCTTCAGCATGGCATGAAGCTTCAATCTGCTATGATTGTACACTCTATCCACTAGGAAGTATTCAGTGTGATTTAAATCCAAAGTCACTGTATATACTCCACTAATTTCATATAGAGTCCAACTGTTGACTGTCTTGAATACATTCTTGATCACATACTCTACTTCTTCAGGTTTGAACAACATACACAGATACTCCATTACCAGTTTTGTAATTGAAATCTCTGGAGCCTTCAGTATATCTGCATACAACTTCATTCCTATCTCAAACATCTCTTCAAGATCTGACCTAGAGCATGTTCTTACAATCTTTGCCCAAGTATTGAACACCTCATACTTTTCATCCTTCCTTTTTAGCCTTATGTATTCCTTTCCATCCACTGTCAATGTATCCCAGAGAATGACCTCAGGAGGCTTAACTCCTACAGGTTCTGCTGAAATTGGTTCAGGCACTTTGTCCATCACTACCATATACAAATTTACATCATCTGTGTTTGATGGCTCTTTCTGTTTAGATGACTCAGGTGCCCCTTCTTCTTCAGCAACCTTCTCAGCCTCTCCTTCAGCTATTCTAGGCTTCTTGATTGACTTTCTCCTAGCCATCATCTTTGTTCTCTTTAAAGTCCTTAGACTTTCTCCCAGAGTAGCTTCTTTCTTTGATGGTGTTTCCTGCTCATCTGGAAAGGGCTTTTGTATCAGAAAATCATTACTTTCTTTCATCCTCTTCTCCATCTCCACTCTTGCAGTTTCATTCCCCTGAAGCTTTAACATCTCTGAATCATACAGCTCTTTAATCTTCTCAAAAGACATTTTGGAGAACATCTCCTTTTTGACTCCTACAGCACCTTTGAGAAATATAATCATCTTGTTTCTCTCTTGGGTACCTAGGAATGTCTTTGAGGGTTTTCTCTTCTTTGCAGCTGTTTTTACTACCACTAATTTCTTCAGAATTTCAGCTTTCTTCTGTGCAATTTCAGTTGCCAGGATTTGTTGATATGCTGCATTTAGTTCAGCAGCTAGAGCCTTTGCCATTTCCCTGTCCTTTTCCACCTGAACTCTTTCTTCCTTTTCAATATCCTCTTGCATCTTCCTGGCTAAGGCTTCATCTGATTCAACCAACCTTTGCTTCTTGACTGGTTGATCAGATTCCACCATCTTTGCTTTTCCTTTGTCTTTGTTCATTGCCTTCTTACTGTTATCTTTCTTGATCACTTCACCTTGATCTTTGATGATTACTCCTTTGGTCTTTGAAGTGACCTTGGGAGTATCATTCTTGGCTTTAAGTAAGGTTTCTGCAATCTCAAGATCTGTTAAAACTTCTTTCACTGTTTCTGCTGCTTTATTTATGTCAGCAGTAGTAACCGTTTCTGCTGCTTCTTGTGTTTCTATTGGCACTGAATCTCTTTCTGTTTATGCTTCCTGCTCCCCCTCAACATCAAATTTCTCTCCATCAAGCTCCCCCTCTCTTGTGGCTTCTTCCATGTTGATCTCCCCCTTTTTGGGAGCATCATGCTCAGATTTCCTTCTCCTTAGTTGGAATTGCTTTCTCTTCTTCCTCTGTACCAGACTGATCACCATCTTCTTCAGCTTAGCAATCTGTACTTGTTGTGACAGAATGACCAGCTTCATTTCTTCAATTTCTTTGCCTTGTTTGAGAACATCTTGATTGATGTTCCCCATTGTTTCCATCAATTCATAGTAAGTATATCTGTCCTCACCCTCTCCAGAAGTGTTACCCTCTTTTGAAGGATCATTGGATCTTTTTGTAGTAAAAGTCTTCTGCCTAGCAGAAGCACTATCCACCCCCTTGGTTTCTTGGCACCAGGGACCTTTGAATGATTGCTCATTCAAAGTTGCCATGGGTGAGGTCTTATTTATGGTACCACTATCCTTCTCTGTGCTAGCAAGAGTAGTGGCAGCCTCAGTACCCATATGCTCTACCTCCTCCTCAGAGAGCACCTCCTTTGGGTTGGGAGACACCCTTGTGGATTCCCTTTGGATATTCTCTACTGGTGAGTGCTCCAATAGAGGGCTTAAAGGCTGAGTGGGTGATGGTACAAGAAGGGAAGGAGCCTTCTTTACCTGTTTTCTTTGATAAGTTTGGGTGATTGGTGAAGTTGGTTTGTCAAGAAGAGACTGAGGAATTGATGTAGAGAGGGAAGGTTGGGATTGGCTAGCAGTGGGTTGGTCTAATGGGGGCCTTGACCCTGCTACCATACCTTCATTGGTTTGGGACACCACCATCATTGTAGAGAACAATGGGGTGTCAACTCCTTCCGAGTCCCCAGCAGATCTTCTCATATTTGAGAAAACCTTGCCTTTGGGGGGTTTAGGTACATATACCCCAACAGGTTGAGGTATATCCGTCAATTCATGAGTAATAACTTCTTGGACAAACCTGGGGTACATAAAGAAGCTCTTTTTGTTTCCCATGTTTGAGACAAGATCACTGAAAATCATTTTAGAAAAGTTATACTTTCTGGCAGTGGCCAAGCACACCAAAGCATAAGCAATGGTGTTGCTGAAGTCACTCCATCCAGTAGTCTTTTTGGAGATACAGTGCATAAGAGTATGGACAAAGAAACGCCATTGGGGTGAAAATTTGGCTTTTGAGAATTTGAATACACCCAATGGGCCTCCATACCCCATTCTTGTAAGATTGGAGAACAGTTCATCGTTTGGGATAGAAGTTATACCAGAGGCATCGTCTAGACGTAGACTGATGCGAATAACCTCTTCAGTAACTGTTAGTGATTGTTCACAGATTCTTGTCTTGATCATTTGCACACCATTCTCAGCAACAATGGTGGCATTTGCCCAGAACTGCCTTTGATGCTCGATATAGATTGTAGGAGATATAGTAAGAGCATGAGCAATATGGCTTGACTTGAGGAAATCCACAATCTGATGAAATCCTGCAGCTTGCTTTGGCTTTTGTAGCATCGCGATCTCATTGTGCTCGTCGATGAATGCCATGGATGCCATTGATCTTAGTGAACAACGTGCCTGAAAGCTTCGAACTTGAGAGAGAAAAGGTTTAGAGCGCAAGTGAACAGTATACAAAGAGTCGTTATGAACTTTTAGGCGGGCAAAGGGCATTTATAGTATTCGGGTCATAAGCAGTATTAACCTAAAGTAGTATTAACTACTAGCAGTATTAATTGAAAGCAGTATTAACTACTAGCAGTAGTAACTACTAGCAGTATTAACTACTAGCAGTATTAACTGAAAGCAGTATTAACTACTAGCAGTATTAACTGAAAGCAGTATTAACTACTAGCAGTATTAACTGAAAGCAGTATTAACTACTAGCAGTATTAACTACTAGCAGTATTAACTACTAGCAGTATTAACTGAAATACTCCTTTAAACTTGCAAAATCCCGAGTACTGCTATGCATATCCTGAAAAAGAAGATTAGTAACACCAAGAATAAACAATATACAGGTATAGAGTCAATTTTTGAGAAGGGGCTTATTCAGAGTTGATCATTCCCACACTTGTTACCAAGAAGGTGAATCTACCCACATCAAAAGCTTTAGTGAATAGATCAGCAAACTGATTATCAGTGTGAACTTTTACAACTTGAATAAGTTTCTTTTCATTACAGTCTCTTATGAAGTGATACCTGATCTCAATGTGCTTTGTCTTAGAGTGCTTGACAGGATTATTCACAATGCTGATAGCACTGCTATTATCAATAAAAATGGGAGTGTGTAGAAAGGTTACCCCATAGTCCAACATTTGATTCTGAATCCATAAGACTTGAGAACAGCAACTTGCAGCTGCTATGTACTCTGCCTCTGTTGTAGATGTGGACACTGTGGTTTGTTTCTTGCACTGCCATGAAACTAGTCTAGCACCCAAAAACTGACATCCTCCAGAAGTAGATTTTCTGTCCAAGTTTGCTCCACCTAGATCACTGTCTGAGTATGCTATTAGGTCAAAGGGTGAGTCATGAGGATACCAAAGTCCCAATCTGGGTTGCCCTTTGAGATATCTGAATATCCTCTTAACAGCTTGAAAGTGAGATTGCTTTGGCCTAACTTGGAATCTTGCACATACACAGACTGGAAACATTATATCTGGCCTTGATGCTGTGAGATACATGAGAGAGCCAATCATGGATCTATAATGATGCACATCCATATCCTCCCCCTCAAGATCTGTTGTTATCTGCTTGTGTGTTTCCATAGGTGTGCTGGCAGGTTTTGACTCTGAGAAACCAAACTTGGTTAGAATGTCCTGCACATACTTGGATTGACAGATGAAGATGCCATCTGACTTCTGTTGAACTTGGAGTCCAAGGAAGAAAGTAAGTTCCCCCATGGAACTCATTTTGAACCTTTGATGCATTAGATCCTCAAACTCCTTGCACATGTTGTCTCTTGTAGATCCAAAGATAATGTCATCAACATAGATTTGGACCAGCAAGATATCCTTCTTCTTTCTCTTGATAAATAGAGTCTTATCAATGACTCCTCTTTCAAAGTCATTTTCCAAGAGATAGGATGACAGAGTGTCATACCATGCTCTTGGAGCTTGATGTAGTCCATAAAGTGCTTTCTTCAATTTGTATACCCTGTCTGGATAGCTTGGGTTTTCAAAACCTGGTGGTTGACAGACATATACCTCTTCTTCAATTGAGCCATAGAGAAAAGCACTTTTTACATCCATTTGATAGACTTTGAAGTTCATGTAAGAAGCATAGGCTAGGAATAGTCTGATTGCTTCTATCCTAGCCACAGGTAAAAAAACTTCTTCATAATCTATACCCTCTTCTTGAGTATATCCTTGATCCACCAGCCTTGCTTTGTTCCTTATGACAATACCTCTTTCATCTCTCTTGTTTCTGAAAATCCACTTTGTGCCAATTGCTCTGTGACCTTTAGAAAGGTCTACTAGATCCCATACATCTTGTAGCTTGAACTGTAACAGTTCTTCTTGCATTGCTTCTATCCAGCTAGATTCTTTCATAGCATCATGTGCCTTTTTAGGCTCAAGCTGGGATAGAAAACAAGAAAGCACTGTATGCTGTTGATCTTGCATTTCTTGAAGCCTGCTTTGATGTCTAGTCATCATGGGAGAAGAGATATCTCCTATTACCAGCTGTGGAGGATGATTCTTTTGAACTCTGGTGTTATGACTAGGTTCTTCATTCATTCCAGCCTCTAGATTAGAGTCATGCAACTCAACTAAAGTGCTTTCAGATGCCACTTCTGATTCTTTATTTTCTTGAGTCTCCTCATCTCTAGTTTCTTCTTCACTCTGACTTGGTCCAGTAGATGATTCCTTTTCACAGTCTTCAACAGAATTCACTGTGGGTATGGGAAATATCACAGATTTAGATATACTTTCTGAGACTTGTGTAGTCCCTGATCCTCCACTTCCTGTTCCTGTATAATCATCACTACTGAAACCAAAAGAATTAGTTAGTGAGTCAATGTCAAATAGCCACTGAGGACCAGACCCAATTGGATTTGGTGTGTTCTCATTGCATTTGACATTGTCACTTTCTTCAATTATTCTGGAAGAAGAGTTAAAAACTCTGTAAGCCTTACTCTGAGATGAATATCCAACAAGAAATCCATCATCTGCTTTGCTATCAAACTTACCTAAGTGAGATTTGGTATTGAGAATTGTACAAGGACACCCAAAAGGTTTGAAGAAACCAATGAAAGGTTTTCTTTTATTTAAAAGCTCATATGGGGTCTTGTTCTTTTGCTTGACCACTAGAACTCTGTTTTGGACATAACAAGCAGTATTAACTGCTTCAGCCCAGAAGGTAATTCGCAATTTTGAATCAGCCAACAGAGATCTAGCAGCCTCTATTAGTGTTCTATTTCTCCTTTCAGCAACATCATTCTGTTGAGGAGTCCTAGGAGCACTATATTGTCTCTCAATGCCTTTTTCTTCACAAAAGGTGTTTAGATCAAGATTTTTGAATTCAGTTCCATTATCTGATCTAATGACTTTTACTCTTTGATTAGTTTGGTTTTCAATTCTTAGAATAAAGGATTTGATAAGTCCACTGGTCTCATCCTTAGTCCTTAGAAAATGTACCCAAGTAAATCTGGAGTAATCATCAACAATAACCAAGCAGTAAGATTTGTTGCCTATACTCATAACATTTGTAGGACCAAACAGATCCATATGCAGTAAATGGAGACAAGAAGAAACAGAATTTAACTCTTTGGTCTTATGAGAAGTTTTGTGTTGTTTGCCTTTAAGACAAGCAACACAATGATCATCACATGAAAAGACTTTTGAAGGTAAACCTCTTACAAGGTTGTTTTTAACAAGTTTGTTCATAGTCTTGAAATTCATGTGACACATCCTTCTGTGCCAAAGAGAGGATTCATCTACAGAAGCTTTTGAAACAAGACAATTTAGAGATGAATCACTATCAACATTGTCCATATCTAGACAGTAAACATTGTCCTTTCTTGGAGTTCTAAGTAGTATCATGCTTTCATCAACTACCTTGAACCCTGGAGCAAGGATCATACACTCAGTATTTGTAAATAATATACTATGTTGTTTGTCACATACCTGTGATACACTTAACAGGTTGTACTTTAATTGATCAACATAGTAGACATCCTCAAATGTCATCTTACCTTTGGTGACATTACCTTTTCCACTTATCTTACCACAAGTAAGATTATCTCCAAATGCAACATGTCTTCCATTGATATGCTTGAAATCCTGAAGGCATGACATGTTGTCTGTCATGTGCCTAGAGCAACCACTATCAACATGCCATATGCTCTTTCCCTTGAGCTGTTGGTTGCCCTGCACATAAGATAGATCAGTTAGTATGAATTAGGAACCCAAGCCAAAGTGGTCTTGGGTACCCCTTTCTCATCAAAATACTTGCATTCTTTCTTGACAAGATTTTTAAACTTTGATTCCTCATGCTTGGAGTATTTTGTCACAATAATAGGCTTGGAAATATTTTTGCTAGAAGCAATACTGGTTTTAGAAGTACTAACTGCCTTAGCAGCACTTGCATGCTTAGCAGTACTAACCTTGTTAGCAGTAGTAACTGTGTTAGCAACATTAATATTTTCAGCAGTACTAACACTGTTAGCAGTAGTAACTATGTTAGCAGCACTAATATTGTTAGCAGTACTAACACTGTTAGTACTTCTAGGTACCCATAGTAAAATACTTTCTTTTAAAACCTTATTTTTCAAAGTGCCTTTACTTTCAAAAGATTTCTTTATCACATGTTTCTTTCCAGCCTTCCTATAACCAACAGGTTTTTGCACAAATCTTTGAAAGTTCATCTGTTGGTTAATAGGGTTAAAGTAACAATACTTAGCCAAATGATTCAACTTGCCACATATGAAACAAGGTTTTGGTCTATTGATTTTATTCAGATCAACTCCTTGTTTCTGAGCCCATTGATTATTCCAGTTTCTTTGATTACCTCTTTTTATACCAGAATTTAGGCTCTTAGTTGTATTGCAAGCACACTGTTTACAAGATCCAGGATTCACAACTGTGGTTTGTTTGTAATGGACCTTGTTATCCTTTCCTTTTGTCTGCTCTATCTCCTTGGACTTGACCCAGATTTTCCCACATCCCTCATTGGTGATAATATTGTTTTCTAATAGTATCTTTTTACTTACATCATTATCCCTATACTCACTGGCTTCTTTCTCAGTTAAATCCTTAATTACTACTTCATCCAAAGGATCTATCTTAAAGGCTTTCTCAGATAAGTCCTTTTTCTCCTTGGTTTCTAACAAGTCTGAAGTAGGAGAGATATAATTGTTGTTGTAAGGAGGAGGTGTATTGTAGTATCCAATACCAGGCTTCATCTTGTCATGAATCTGAGCCTTTAGAAGAGAATCCACTGCTTTTGAAGAATATGAAAACTTTTCTATGTCAAGTTTAACTATAGACAGTTCCTCTTTCAGCCTATCACTCTCTTCTAAGGATTTAGACAGTTTGGTCTCTAACTCATTCTTTTCCCACTTCCAATAGTTTGTGTCATAAGAGTGTTGAAGTTCATTAGCTTGAAAGCCTTTGATTTGCTCTTCAAATCTCTCTACTATCAACACATAATCTCTTCTGTCCTTTTCTAATCTTTTGAGGTCATCACACATACTTTGATTGTGATCCCTGTATCTTGTGACAGTGTCAATACAAGATTTTGTACAAAGATTAGAAATTACCTCAGAGGGAAGATCAGACACTTCTGCCATAAGAGCTTGATTCTGAATGGCTTCCTCAGCTTGATCACTCCAGTCAAATCCCATTCCTTGTTGAGAAACAAGGGTTTGAGCAGGATTCTTGTTTTGATTGTAGCCTCCATTCTGAGCTTGTTGGTGGTTGTTGTTTGGAACGGCACTCCTGCATTCTCTAGCAAAGTGTCCTTTCATGTGACACTTATAACATTCCACCTTGGTCTTGTCAAAACCAGCTCCATCTTCTCTTCTTTGAGAGAAGTTATTCCTTCCTGTTCTTTTAATGAACTTCTTTACCCTCATTGATAACATGGCCATCTGCCATTTAATATCCATCTCCTCCAGGTCATCAGGGTGAATTTGATCCAGATCATCATTAATCAAAGAATTGCTGCTATGACTGGACAAAAAGGCTTCAAAGATAGTTTCAATGCCTTTTTCTGAACTTACTCCACTGGCAGTACTAACTGCTTCAGGGTTGGCAGTAGTATCAGTGGATGCTGAGAGAAGTGCAACATTGTGGATATAACCAGAGGGCTTCTTCTTGGTTTCTACCTCAGTTTCAAAAACTCTTAGATCATTGTATAGATCATCAAGTTCTTTCTCTTCCAGATTGTCACTCTGTCTATATGAGACAGTGTACATAGTCCATTCATCCCCAAGAGATCTGAGGAACTTTCTGTTGATATCATCTTGTTCCATCTTTACTCCTACAGTAGCCAGTTCACCTATGAGTTTGTTGAACCTATCAAAAGTTTGAGTCATAGACTCATTCTTTGAGGAAGTGAAGTTCTCATACTGCTGCTTTAGAACATCTCTTTGATTTCTTTTGATGCTTTTAGTTCCAGCAAATCTTTTCTCTAGAGCATTCCAGAGAATCTGAGCATCAGTGCAGTTGCAAAATTGATGCTGATATTCATTGGGGATGGCCAAGAGCAGAGTGCTCAAGGCCTTCATCTCTGTCTGTCTGATCTTCCTCTCACCATCTGTCTTTGGTGGAGGTCTTTTCCCATCTGCTCCTATCCTTCCAGCTTCAGAAGGACCATTCTCAATGATATCCCACATTGAGTAGTCAGTGAGAAGAATATATTGTCTGATTCTGATCTTCCACATGTCAAACTCACTGGGTTTGAGCATTGGAACCTTAGAGACCAAAGTACTGCTTGATTCTGTAAGATTTTCCATGATGAATAGATGTTTCTGAGAGAGTTTGGCTTTGATACCACTTGTCAGGATCGAATTCTCAACAAGAATAAATTCTCAGAAACTAATATCAAAGAAGTTTGCGGAATAACACTTTGATATTCAATAAAACAGTAAACCAAAACAGTATATAATCAACAACTTGTAAACTTGTATTGAATGCTTGAAGTTACAAGATTAAACAAACAACCTCAATATTGATGAACAGGCTCACCAATACGAATTCTACTTCTCTAGAATTAGGATCTATGCCTTGAGGTTGATTTTCTCTCTAGAACTAAAAACTTAGAATTAATCAAAAGTTATATCTTTCTCTATTTTATCAAATCTGTACATATAATGAATAAAAAGATAATTACAATAAATAAAATATCTTAAGTATATCTTCCATGTATATCTCTAAGCTTCCATGTATATCTTCAGATTATCCAGCTGTTATCCTTTCATGCGAATCATGCTTAGTAGCATTAATCTCTTCAAGCAGTATTAACTTGGTCTTAGCAGCATTAACTACTAAGCAGTACTAACCACTAGCAGTACTAACTAGTTAAGCAGTACTAACTTTGTTCAAGCAGCACTAACTTTGACTAGCAGTATTAATTCTACTAGCAGTAGTAACACTCAGCAGTATTAACCTTTAAGTCTTCTAGCAGTAGTAACTTTAAACCAGCAGCATTAACCATACTTGATGAATTCTTCAGTTCCCAACATAAACCCAACTTAGAAGCATCGTTGTAGATCACGAATCCTCCTGATCCGTTGGGTAAGGATAAAATGGGTGCACTACTCAGGCTTTCCTTCAGTTTACCGAACGCACTCTCTTGGCCTTTGGTCCACACAAGCTTGACATTTTTCCTTGTTAGGGCAGTTAACGGCGTGGCTATCCGCGAGAAGTCCTGCATGAACTTTCGATAATAGCCCGCCAACCCAAGGAAACTTCTCACTTCCGACGGTGATTTCGGTGCTTCCCAACCTTTGATAGCCTCAATCTTCGTTGGATCAACCTTTATCCCATCCTCCGACACAACGTGTCCTAAGAACTGCACTTTCCTCAGCCAAAATTCACACTTCGAGAATTTGTCATAAAGTTTCTCGCATTTTAGAAACTCCAACACCGATCGTAGGTGTATCTCATGCTCACTCATGGACCGCGAATAAATTAGTATGTCGTCAATGAAGACCAGCACACACTTGTCCAAGAGTAGACTGCATACTCTATTCATCAGGTCCATAAATAACGTCGGCGTATTAGTCAACCTGAAAGGCATGACTAAGAACTCATAATGCCCGTATCTCGTATGAAAGGCAGTCTTGGGCACATCCCCTCCCTTACCTTCAACTGATGATAACCCGAGAGTAAGTCTATCTTCAAGAAGTAACTTGTTCCTTGCAGTTGATCGAAAAGATCGTCAATCCTTGGAAGCGGATACTTGTTCTTGATCGTCAACTTGTTGAGCTCACGGTAGTCTATGCACATTCGCATAGATCCGTCCTTCTTCTTAACGAACAACATCGGTGCTCCCCACGGCGAAGTGTTGGAACGAATTAATCCATTGTCGAGCAGCTCTTGTAATTGGGTCATCATCTCCTTCATCGCGGCTGGCGCCAAATGATAGGGTGCTCGTGCGATTGTGCTACTCCAGGCATCAAGTCGATTCTGAACTCTACTTGTCGGTCTGGGGGCAAGGTGGTCAAATCCTTCGGAAACACCTTCGGGTATTAGCTTACCACCGGAACCGACTCTAGTCCTCTCTTCTCCTTCTTAGTATCTAGCACATATGATAAGAACCCCAAACACCCCTTTACTAAGCATCTCCTCGCCTTGATCATCGAGATCAAGCACGACTTTCTATCCCGACGATCTCCATAAATTACCGCTTCTTTCTTGTTAGGCAACTCTATACGGATCAACTTCTTATTGCACACTATGTTGGAATCGTTAGATGCCAACCAATCCATTCCCACAATGACGTCAAATTCCCCCATACCCATCGGATATAGCCGTAACGGGAATAAATGACCGTCTATGTCAATCCTATACCCTTCATATACTCCCCCTACCAAGACTCGACTATCATCGGCTACCTCTACCTTAAACCCATGACTTAATTTCTTAGGCTTAACATGCAAATTCCGAATAAAATTCGGCGATATAAACGAACGGTTTGCGCCCGACTCAAACAACACTTTAGCAAAAGTCGAGTCTATAAGGAAAGTACCTGTCACCACATAGGGTATCTCCGCCGTCATGTGGAACGCCCTTGCCTTTGCTCGGGCCGACTCCACATTCTTCCCCCTCCCCCTTTCCTCCAATACTCCCAAACGTTCCTTTCTTTAGCTGAGGACAATCAGTTTTGATGTGGTCCGGATAACCACATTGGTAGCACGATCTCGATCTTTGACAGTACCGAGCCATATGTCTCGACTTTCCGCACTTGTAACAACCATCTTTGTCTATCATGAATTCACCTATGTGCATCCGATTGCATTTCCCACACGTATTATCTCCTACCCTCGGCGGCACCCGGTGTTCGGGTCTAGCACTCTTGATTCTCTTCGAATCCCGTACAGGTCCTTCCCACTTCCTCTTCTCCGTACCTCTTTCCGACATCTAAAGAGCCTTATCCTTCTCTGTCATCTAGGATGCATTGATTGCTGCTTGAAAAGTAGCAGGTTCTTGTCTAGCCGCCAACTACCGAATGCTACTTCTTAAACCGAACAGTTACCTCTCTATACGTCGTTCCTCGTTAGGCACATAGATCTCAGCAAAACGGGCCTTTTCGAGAAATTTAGCTGTATATTCCCTTACTATCATCTCCCCTTGTTCCAAACTCAGAAATTCCTCATCCAACTTCTTGACGGCCGCTAAGGGACAAACTGTCGCTTGAACCTAGCAACAAAGGTCTCCCATGCCATGCCCCTTGTTGCCTTCGACCCCTCTCCTCCAGTCTCAGCCTCCCACTAGAACACTGCATTGTCTCTCAGCATAGACAGTTCAAACACCACTTTATCCTCTTCAGCACACTTGCAGGTATCAAAAACCTGCTCCATCTCCCGAATCCACTTGATAACTATTACCGGATCACATTCTCCTTTGAAACTGGGAGGCTTGCAGGAGGAGAATGACTTGTAGCTACACCCTTTATCCCACTCTGACCTAGCTACCACGACTGGAGTTGACTGGGAGTGACTACCCATCACAGTTAAGGATGGACTAGGCATCTCAGTCCTCTCTCTTTCTTCGCTTCTTTCCCTACTCCGAGACGCCGTCCTTGTCTGATGTGCCAACAGGGCCTGCAGAGTCTCTTGGAACTTTCCCATCTCGGTGGGAAAGTCTCCTAGGTCATAAAGTCTTGAGTCTGACCCCCGCCTCGACTCCTTGAACGTCCTCTTCCCCTAACAGTCGCCAAACTCTCTTGCAGAGAGGGTTCTTGCTCTACTAGGATCTCCACGCTTCTCGCTCGACGACTACCACGCACCGTTTTTCGTCCCCCAACTCCCGCTTCAGGCTCTTCTACTTGGGTGGCAGCCTTCTGGGATCCTTTCCCCTTTCTCCTGCCTCGGCCACGACTGCTTCTTGAGTGGCTACCTGCCTTGGAGGGGATGTCGGCCCATCCACCACAAGCTTGTTCACCGGCACCGCCTCGACAATTGGCACTGATCTGCTCCTAGTCATACGCTCCGACGTGCTTATTGAAAAGACAAAAACACACAACATTCAATCCAACGGGTCCAACGTAACAAGGTAAATTAAGCACACACATGTACCTGTAAATTCGCAATTACATTGGCCATATGTAATTCCAAATTTACCTTACATGCTAGTCCTCACCACCTTATTACTCAACTCCCTACGGTCTTCCTATTACTTAGTTGTGTTCTACTCCCCCAGTTTAAGTCTAGGCCCATCTGGTCACCTACATCCCTTAAACTATGGCTCTTATAACAATTGTAACGACCCAACCAATCAGGAATCAAACATAAGCAGTTTAATATAAATCCATGCCAAAACGGCCCCAAGTCAGCAACAATAAAATTTGAAGGTTTGCGGTAAGGTAACCTAGTACATAACTGAGAATACAAGATATAAATAACTAGTATGGAAGTCTTCTAAAAACCTGGCTCCAGCTCACACCTTCTCTTTTCCTTTACCCGAACTTCCTACTTCACGCCTTCCTAAAAAGGTTTTTTAAATTTTGAAAGAGCGAGGGTTAGACCGAAAGGTCTAGTGAGTTCCCTCTAAAAACAGTTCTCACCAAAAACCACCAGTAGACTTATAAAATAAAATATAAACCAATTCAGTTATAAACTAAAACATCGTATTTACAAACATATTTCCGGCACACACTACCGTCACACAGAGGTGACAGCGTGTCTGACTCATATTGCCTTACTTGGGATACCCCCCCCCAATGGAATATATGGGACACCCCCTGGTATGAGCACAGGCGGGACACACCCCCCGTCTTAGGCCATACTCACAAAGACAATGTATGCATACATTTAACATTCCAACGACGATAAATCATAACGTGCATTTATAAAATCTCGCAAGCATTAACAATATTAAATCTCGCATGTATGAACTGGCATAAACATCTTTTGTAAATTGGGTTAGAAAACTCACCTGTCTCCTCGCTTAAAGATTCAGACACGCTATTGGTCGATATCAATCCTCCCTACGGTAAAATAATGGAGTGATGAGTCTCATGATTACCCTTAACATGTTCAGGTGGAAACTCCTCTCTGAATAACTCTCTCCCTCTTAAAGACTCTAGGTTCCTGAATCCCGAGGCTATAAGAAAAGTACCCACCAGAAAAGCTTATCCAGGTTATACGATAAAAATTCCCGGGTTCACCTAGTAGAAGACCACCCGGGATCACCCGGTCAAGCCCACTCAGGATCACCCGGTGAACGACACTCGGGGTCACCCGGTTAAGAGCGACCCGGGATCACCCGGTCAACAAAATACCCACGATCACCCGATAGCGGAACACCTGGGGTCTCCTGGTCCACACGTTCCCGGGATCACCCGGTAGAGGAACACTCGCGCTCCCACGGTTGTAGACTCCCGAGTTTACCCGTTAGAACACTCCCGGTTCCGGGGTCCCCTCTCGACGAACAACTTGGTCGCGAACCAAGGGCAACAACAACGACCACACACAAACACACCACAGGGAAGATTTATGCAACAGGAAAAAATCGACATTAACCCTATCAGCATCAATTGATTTATGCAACAGGGAAGATTTATGCAACAGGGAAGATTTATGTTCATAATGCTGCACTCCTATCAGCATCAATTGATTCTACTGCTAACCCTGAATCAGTTAATGTTGCTAATGGAGTAAATCAAGAAAAAGGCACTGAATCTGTTTTTGAAGCCTTTCTTTCCAGCCATGGAAACTCCTCTTTAATCAATGATGACTTGGAACAACTTCATCCTGATGATCTTGAAGAGATGAATATTAAATGGCAGATGGCCATGCTTTCTATGAGGGTGAAGAAGTTCATCAAGAGGACTGGGAGGAACAACTTCTCCCAAAGAAGAGAAGATAGAGCAGGCTTTGATAAATCAAAGGTGGAGTGCTATAAATGTCATCTGAAGGGACACTTTGTCAGAGAATGCAGAAGTGGAGTGTCTCACAATCACCAACAAGCTCAGACTAGAAGCTTTAACCAGAACAGAAACTCTGCTCAAGCCCTTGTTTCTCAACAAGGAATGGGGTTTGACTGGAGTGATCAAGCAGAAGAGGCTATTCAAAATCAAGCTCTCATGGCAGAGGTATCTGATCTCCCAGCTGAGGTACTTTCTAATCTTTGTTCTCAAACTTGCATAGATACTGTTAAAAGGTACAGGGATCACAACCAGAAGATGAGTGATGACCTTAAGAGATTAGAAAAAGATATAAAAGACTATGTGAAAATTGTTGAGAGGTTTGAGGAACAAATTAAAAGTTTCCAAGCCAATGAACTGCAACACACATATGATACCAATTACTGGAAGTGGGAGAAGAATGATCTAGAAATCCAACTGACAAAGTCCAAGGAGGAGAATGAAAGGTTGAGAGGAGAACTAGACAAGGTTAAGCTAGATGTGGAAAAGTTTTCATATGCTTCTAAAGCAATGGATTCAATCCTAAAGGTTCAAATCCATGATAAGCTTAAACCAGGAATTGGGTACAATACCACACCACCACCATACAACAACAACTACATCCCTCCTAAATCAGATCTGCTAGAGACCAAGGATAGGAAGGACTTACCTGAGGGAGCCACTAAGATAGATCCCTTAGATGAAGTAGTTGTTGAGGACAAGACTGAGAAAGAAGCTGGTAAGAGTAAGGAGAACAATGTGAGTGGTGAGATTCCTTTAGAGAATAATATTATCACCAATGAGGATTGTGGAAGGAACTGGGTCAAATCTAAGGACATAGAGAAGACTGAGGGAAAGTCTAATAAGGTCCATTACAAACAGACTACAGTTGTGAATCCTGTTCCTTGCAAACAGTGTGCATGTAATAAATTTGAGCCCCTAAAACAGGATAAAAGGAGGGGAAATCAAAGGAATTGGAATAATCAGTGGGCTCAGAAATAAGGAGTTGATCTGAGTAGAATCATCAGACCAAAAACTTGTTTCATATGTGGCAAATTGAATCATCTTGCCAAATACTGTTACTTTAATCCTATTAACCAAAGGATGAATTTTCAAAGAGCTATGCAAAAACCCTTTGGTTATAGGAAGGATGAAAGGAAACATGTGGCTAAGAAACATGTTAAATCTAAAAGGCACATGAAGAAAAAGACTGTGAAAGAAAGTGTCAAGATGTGGATTCCCAAAAGTACTAAAACTGTTAGTACTGCTACCGCAAATAGTGCTGCTGACAATGATAGTGCTGCTAGAAGCAATACTACTGCTACCAATGTTAGTGCTGCTGAGAGTTTTAGTACTTCTAAAACTAACATTGTTAGTACCTCTTCAAATGTTAATACTGCTAACTCTGTTAGTACCTCTAACAAGGTTAGTACTGCTAAACCTGTTAGTGCTGCTAACTCTGTTAGTACGTCTAAAATTAGTACTGCTTCTAGTGTTTGTGATGCTAGACCTATTATCTTGACAAAGTACTCCAGTAAAGAGTGCTCTGATTTTAAAAATCTCATCAAAAAGGAATGTAAATACTTTGATGAGAAAGGGAGACCCAAGACCACTTTGGCTTGGGTTCCCAATCAATACTAATTGTTTTATCTTATGTGCAGGTCAACCAACAGCTCAAGGGGAAGAGCATCTAGCATGTTGATAGTGGTTGCTCTAGGCACATGACAGGGAACATGGCTTGCCTCAAGAATTTCAAGAAAATTGATGGAGGGCATGTTGCCTTTGGTAATACTCCAGATGGAGGTAAGATCAGGGGTAAGGGAGATGTAACAAAAGGTAAGATGACCATTGAGGATGTTTTCTATGTTGAGCAGTTAAGGTACAACCTGTTAAGTGTATCACAGGTTTGTGACAAAAAGCATAGTATATTATTCACTGTTTCTGAATGCATTATCCTTGCTCCTGGATTCAAGGTGGTTGATGAAAAGATGATACTACTAAGAACTCCCAGAAAGGATAATGTCTATTGTTTGGATATGGAAAATGTGTCAACTGATTCATCCCTAAACTGTCTTGTTTCAAAAGCATCTTTGGATGAATCATCACTTTGACACAGAAGAATGTGTCACATGAACTTCAAAACAATGAATAAACTTGTTAAAAACAACCTTGTAAGAGGTTTGCCTTCAAAAGTCTTTTCATGTGATGATCATTGTGTTGCCTGTCTCAAAGGCAAACAACACAAAACTTCTCATAAGTCCAAAGAGTTGAACACAATCTCTAATTCTCTTCAGTTGTTGCATATGGATCTGTTTGGCTCTACAAATGTTATGAGTATAGGTAAGAAATCATACTGCTTAGTTATTGTTGATGATTACTCTAGATTTACTTGGGTATATTTTCTTAGGACTAAGGATGAGACAAGTGGACTGATCAAATCCTTTATTCTAAGAATTGAAAACCAAATAAATCAAAAGGTAAAAGTCATTAGGTCAGATAATGGTACTGAATTTAAAAATCTTGATCTAAACACCTTTTGTGAGGAAAAAGGAATTGAGAGACAATACAGTGCTCCTAGGACTCCACAACAAAATGGTGTTGTTGAGAGAAGAAATAGGACACTGATTGAAGCTGCTAGATCTTTGTTAGCTGATTCAAAACTTCCAATTACTTTCTGGGCTGAAGAAGTTAATACTGCTTGTTATGTCCAAAACAGAGTTCTAGTAGTCAAGCCTAAGAACAAGACACCATATGAGCTTTTAAATAAAAGAAAACCATTTATTGGATTTTTCAAACCTTTTGGGTGTCCTTGTACCATTCTCAATACCAAATCTCACTTAGGAAAGTTTGATAGTAAGGCAGATGATGGTTTCTTGTTGGTTACTCATCTCAGAGTAAGGCCTACAGAGTATTTAATTCTTCTTCTAGAATAATTGAGGAAAGTGACAACGTCAAATGCAATGAGAACACACCAAACCCTATTGGTTCTAGTCCTCAGTGGTTGTTTGACATTGATTCACTAACTAACTCTTTGGGTTTCAGTAGTGATGATCATGCAGGTTCAGGAAGTGGAGGATCAGGGGATGTTCAAGTACAAGACATTATTCCTCAGTCTGTGATCTTTCCCATACCTACAATGAAATCTGTTGAAATCTGTGAAAAGGAGATTGTTACTAAACCAATTCAGAGTGAAGAAGAAAGAAGAGATAAGGAGAATTCAGAGCATGAAGAACCAGAAGTAGCTGATGAGATCCCCTCAGCTGACTTAAATGATTCCGATCTAGAAGTGGGAATCAATGAAGAAACTAGTCATCAGACTAGAACACAAAAGAATCATCCTCCTGAGCTGGTAATAGGAGACATCTCTTCTCCTATGATGACTAGGAAACAAAGCAGACTTCAAGACATGCAGGATCAGCAGAATACAGTACTCTCTTGCTTTCTATCTCAGATTGAGCCTAAGAAGGCTTATGATGCATTGAAAGATTCAAGTTGGATAGAATCCATGCAAGAAGAGTTACTACAGTTCAAATTGCAAGATGTTTGGGACTTGGTGGACCTTCCAAAAGGTCATAGAGCAATTGGCACCAAGTGGAATTTCAGGAATAAAAAGGATGAGAGAGGAATAGTAATCAGAAACAAAGCAAGACTTGTGGCACAAGGGTACACTCAGGAAGAAGGCATAGACTATGATGAAGTCTTTGCTCCAGTTGCAAGGGTAGAGGCAATTAGGCTGTTTCTAGCCTATGCTTCATTTATGCAGTTCAAGGTATATCAGATGGATGTAAAGAGTGCCTTTCTATATGGAACAATTGATGAAGAAGTATATGTCTGTCAGCCCCCTGGATTTGAAAATCCATCATATCCTGACAGAGTATACAAACTGAAGAAATCTCTCTATGGTCTACATCAAACCCCAAGAGCATGGTATGATACTCTGTCTACCTATCTCTTGGAAAATGGGTTTGAAAGAGGAATAATTGACAAAACCCTCTTCATCAAAAGAAGAAATAAGGACATCCTACTTGTTCAGATCTATGTGGATGACATCATCTTTGGGTCCACAAAAGATCAAATGTGTAGAGACTTTGAAGAGTTGATGCACAAGAGCTTTAAAATGAGTTCAATGGGTGAACTTACTTTCTTCCTTGGGCTTCAAGTGAAACAGCAGAAAGATGGGATCTTCATAAGTCAATCAAAGTATGTGAAAGACATCCTGGATAAATATGGTTTATCAGACTCAAAGCCAGCAAGCACACCAATGGAAACACACAAACAGATCACTGTTGATCTTGAGGGGGAGGATGTTGATGTCCATCTATATAGATCAATGATTGGATCTCTCATGTATCTCACTGCCTCAAGACCAGATATCATGTTTCCAGTGTGTGTTTATGCCAGATTCCAAGTCAAGCCAAAGCAGTCACATCTACAAACAGTTAAAAGGATTTTCAGATACTTAAGAGGGCAACCTAGATTAGGTCTTTGGTATCCTTATGAATCCAACTTTGACTTGATTGCATATTCAGACAATGACTTGGGAGGTGCTAATATGGATAGAAAGTCTACTTCAGGGGGATGTCAGCTTTTGGGTGCAAGACTAGTATCTTGGCAGTGTAAGAAGCAAACCACAGTGTTCTTATCAACAACAGAAGCTGAGTATATTGTCGCTGCAAGTTGCTGCTCTCAGGTTCTATGGATTCAGAATCAAATGCTGGACTATGGGGTAACCTTTCTTCACACTCCAATCTTCATTGACAATAGCAGTGCTATCAGCATTGTTAACAATCCAGTCAAGCACTCCAAAACAAAGCACATTGAAATCAGGTAACACTTTATTAGAGACTGCAATGAAAAGAAGCTTATTCAAGTTGCTAAAGTACATATTGATAACTAGTTTGTTGATCTATTCACTAAAGCTTTTGATGTGGGTAGATTCACTTTCTTGGTCACAAGTGTGGGCATGATCAACTCTGAATAAACTCATGTTTAAAAAGTGATTGTATACCTGTTATTTGGTTATTTTTGGTGCTACTAAACATCTTTCTCAGGAAGTGTATTGCCTTGCTCAGACTAACACAAGCTTCAAAAAGTGTAAGTATAGTTACTATTGCCAGTGTAGTTTTAATGCCGCCAGGGCAAAGTTACTACTTCAAGTATTAGTTAATACTGCTAGTGGTTAATACTGCTCTCAGTTAATACTGCTAGTTAGTTAATACTGCTAGTGGTTAATACTGCTCTCAGTTAATACTGCTAGTTCGTTAATACTGCTAGTGGTTAATACTTCTCTCAGTTAATACTGCTAGTTAGTTAATACTGCTAGTTCGTTAATACTGCTCTGAGTTAATACTGCTTCTTTCCCGAAGCATATAAATACCCGTTTGCCGCCTAAAAGCTCATAACGACTCTTTGAATACTATTCATCTTCTCTCTAATTGTTTTCTCTCAAGCACCTAGTAAGTTTTAGTCAAGACTACTCAAGCTCAATGGCATCAATGGCATTTATTGATGAACACAATGAAATCGCGATGCTTCAAAAGCCAAAGCAAGCTGCTGGATTCCATCAAATAGTGGATTTTCTCAAGTCCAGCCATATCGCTCATGCTCTTACTGTGTCACCCTCAATCTACATCGAGAACCAGAAGCAATTCTGGGCTAATGCCACCGCTATTACTGAAAATGGTGTTAAGGTAATCAAAACAAGGGTGTGTGACAAACCCTTGACAGTTTCTGAAGAGGTAATTCGCATCAGTCTACGTCTAGACGATGCCTCAGGTATCTCATCTATCTCTAATGATGATCTGTTTTCCACTCTAACTAGAATGGGGTATGGAGGCCCATTGGGTGTTTTCAAGTTCTCAAAAGCCAAATTTTCTCCCCAATGGCGTTTCTTTGTCCATACCCTTATGCATTGTATCTCTAGAAAAACTACTGGATGGAGTGAGTTCAGCAGTACCATTGCTTATGCTTTGGTCTGCTTGGCAACTTCCAGAAAGTATAATTTTTCAAAAATGATTTTCAATGACCTTGTGTCAAACTTGGGAAACAAAAAGAGTTTTTATATGTACCCAAGATTTGTCCAGGAAGTTATAACCACTGAATTGACGGATATGCCTCACTTTGATGAGGTATATGTACCTAAAATCCCTAAGGGCAAGGTCTTTTCAAATATGAAGAGATCTCCCATGGACTCGGAATGAGTTGACACCCCATTGTTCTCTACAATGATGGTGGTGTCCCACAATCAAGAAGGTATGGCTTCAGGGTCAAGGCCCTCATTAGACCATCCCACTGAAAGCCAATCCCAACCTTCAATCAGTATATCAATCCCTCAGTCCCTTCTTCAAAAACCAACTTCATCAATCACCAATACTTACATGAGGAAAAAGGTAAAGAAGGCTCCTTCCCTTCTTGTACCTTCACCCACAAAGCCTTTAACCCTCTAATGGAGAATTCTCCATTAGAGAATATCTATAGGGAAACCACAGGGGTGTCTCCCAACCCCAAGGAGGTGCTCACTGAGGAGATGCATGAGCATATGGGTGAGAAGGCTGCCACTACTCCTGCTAGCACAGAGGAGGACAGTGGTAACATCAATAAGACCTCCCCCATGGCAACTTTGGATGAGCAATCATCCAAAGGTCCCAGGTGCCAAGAAACCAAGGGGTGGAGGGTGCTTCTGCTAGGCAGAAGACTTCCACTACAAACTGTTCCAATGATCCTTCAAAAGGGGGTTACACTCCTGGAGAAGGTGAGGATAGATATAACTACAATGAATTGATGGAAACTATGGGCAACATTAATCTGGATGTCATCAAACAAGGCAAAGACAAAGAAGAGATGAAATTGGTAATTCTGTCTCAACAAGTACAGATTACCAAATTGAAGAAAATGGTGACAAGATTGGTGCACAAGAAGAGGAGACGAAAGTTTGTTTTGAAGAAGAGAACAAGTGCTACTGATGCTTTCAACAAGGGGGAGAATCAAGAGGCTGAAGCAGAAAAGGAAAGTACATCTGAGATGGGATTTGATTTTGAGGGGGAGAAAGCAGCAGAAACAGAACCACAAGCAGCAGAAACAGATGAGGTTCAAGCAGCAGTAGAAACAGAACAGATAGCAGCAGTAACAGGGCTATCTGTTGAAGAATTGGAAATTGCAGAAACATTGGTAAAAGCCAAGAATGACACTCCTAAGGCTACTCAAAAGGCCAAGGGAGTGGTCATTAAAGAAGGAGGCCTTGAAAAGAAAAGAAAAGAAAAGAAATGATTAACGCAGATTTGAAGGATGCAAAGGGAAAAGCTAAGATGGTTGAATCTGAACAACCCTTAAAGAAGAAGAACCAGTTGGAGTTAGATGAAGAAGTGGCAAAACAACTTCAAGCTGAGATGGAAAAGGAAGAACAACTCCAATCAGAAAAGGACAGAGAGCTTGCACTGGAGATGGCCAGAAAGCTCAATGAAGAGTATCAAAAGAGCATGAAAACTGCAGTTGAGGCCAAGAAAATACCAGTGAAAGCATCCAAGCAAAGAATGCCAGTCAAGAAGCAGAAAAGACAACCTTCCAAGACCTTTTTGGCCAATCAAGAAAGGAGAAAAATGATCAACTTTCTGAAAAGCTCAATTGGTGTAAAGGGAGAAATGTTTACTAACATGGCATACAACAAAGTTGAGGAGCTGTATAAGAAGGAAATGACAAAGCTTCAAGGGGATTCCTCTCAAAGGGAAGAAGCAGAAAGAAGGATGAAAGAGAGGCATGATGTCAACATCTAACAACCATTCCCTGAGGAAACCACACCTTCAAAGGAAAAGGTTGAAGAAAAGAAGGAAGAGCAAGAGAATGTTGGAATGGAAATGAAATCTGCAAAGAGAGTAAAGACTATAGCTTCCAAGAAACAGTCCAAGAAACCAAGGATTGAAGAATCAGAAAGAGAGGCAGAATCTTCTGTTCCACCTTCAGCAGAACCAGAGCAGAATCCAGAATCATTTGTAGCAGATTATACAGAGCAACCTGGTCAAAGTGCACAGCAAACAAGTCAGTCTGATGAACATGTGGGGCTTTATATGACCTTAATAGAACCAGTACAGGTCGTTCCCATTTCTATGAAGGCACCAGAAATCATCTTTTGGGACATTCTGAGAGACAACAGAAAGGATTACTTCAGATTTAAACGAGTTGGTGATGTATTTGAAGTATATTCAACTTGGGGAAAAGTAATCAGAAGTTGTTCAAGAGTTGACCTAGAAGAAATGTATAAAGTGGGAATGAAGCTTTATGAGCATGTTTTGAAAGGAACTAAAGAAAATCTACTCAAGGTTGCAATGGAATACCTATGTATGATGTTTGAACCAGAAAAGGTGGTTTACAGGATCAAGGATCTACATCATGAGTATGGGTTCAAGAAGATTGATCACTGGATACTATTTGAAAATTGTGGTGTATACATGATCACAATAGATAAATGTTATCATGAATACTACCTGGTGGACAAAGTATATGATCATAGCAAGGAGAAGCTGAATGGGATGCTGAAAGCTAAGCTAGTGTGTGCAAAGGAATCAGAAATGGCCAAAATTGTGGTAAGAAGGACAATCAATCAAAGTCTGGGTCTGAATCCAAATTTGGGCAACTAAGTTGTAGTGTTGAAAACATCTTGAAGACCATAATTGAAGAACTTGACTTCTCTTCCTAAAAGTCAAGTTAGGGGGAGATTGTTGGGAATTAAAGAATTGCTTAAGTATGGTTAATGCTGCTAGCACAATTGATTACTACTTCTAGTAGATTTAATACTACTTGACAAGTTAGTACTGCTATTTCAAAAGTTAGTACTGCTTGGAGAGTTAGTACTGCTAGTAGTTAGTACTGCTGAAGTTAGTACTGTCAGATCAAAGTTAATACTGCTGAACACAATTACTACTGCTGAGGATTTTAATGCTGCTGAAGATGGTTAATACCTTTGAAGAAGGTTAGTGCTGCTTATGAGATGAAGGCTCAGTATGGAATGAAGACAGTTGTATAGAAGACTTGCTAAAGTAAAGAAGATAATTATGGACTGGAGATCAATTGTATTTTGATAATTATCTTTTAGTATGTCTTGTATAAATAGAATAGAAGTTTTTGATAGAATAAACTTTTGATAATTCTGAATTTTTGTTTTCATAGAAAGAATTAACCTCAAGGTTTAGAACCCTAGTTCTAGAGAAGTAGAATTCGTATTGGTGAGCCTGTTCATCAATATTGAGGTTTTGTTTGAAATCTTGTAGCTTTAATCATTCAATAAAGTTTACAAGATTTTGATTTCTGATTCACTGTTACATTGATTGTTGAATATTAAAGGGTTATTCCACAACTCCTTTAATATTGTTTCTGAGTTCATTATTCTTGTTAAGAATTAGATCCTGACACAAACTACGAAAACGAAGCTTAGCAACCCAATAATCCCAAACGATTAGGGATTAATCTTAGGGTTTAAAAATCTAATTCTACCCAAAGAGCAAAACATCAGTCCCTTCCGTTTCAAATCAAAGCTTAAAAGCCAATCAAACTTTCCAACCATAGATAGCACTAAACAGAAGAAATTTACCTGGAAGAGGATTGATCTTAGCTTAACGAAAATTTAAGATTTGATCCTTAGCTTTTTCTTCTCCAAAAATCGCCTCCCACCTCCTCTCAAGCAAAACTCTCAGCCGCCAAATGAAAAGAAAGGTAGGGTTCTAGGGTTAAAATCCATCTTATTCATTTTTTACAACTAACCCCCCCCCCCCCACACACACACACACTTTAGAGCTTGAACAATAAATCACCCAACTCTACATTTATTCTTTTTGAACCCGGTTATTAAATATATATAAATTATCAAGGTGATGATGCGACGTATCATTTTTGTCTACTGATAAAAATTAGTGATGCAATAAGATCGACTATAGTTTTACATTCGTTGATTAAAGGCACTAAACAACATAAAATTGGCCCCAAATTTGGGGAGACCCTATTCAAAATAACACATTTAACATGCTAAAGAATGACCTTACGCACACACAAAGACACACACACACACACACACACACATATATATATATAGTCCGTTCAAACGAGAACGGTATCTATTAAAGAAAACACAAGAACGGACGAATCACATGTGATTTTACACTAACATCACGTACAAAATCACATGTGATTTACGCGACTTGACCTGAAGACGTGGCCAAAGTCGATCGTGTGGCTTTTTTTGACTATTAATGTAAAATCACATATGATTTTGTACGTGATTTCATCGTTCTCGTATTTTCTTAAATAGTTAGCGTTCTCATTTAATCTTCCATGTATATATATATATATATATATATATATATATATATATATATATATATATATATATATATATAGAGAGAGAGAGAGAGAGGAGGGGGACAATCATTTGTGAACTTTTTAAATCATGCAAATCTACAAACTCATCTAGACCATCCGAATTTTTGATCAACGGTTGATAATTTTTCGGATTTAGATTTATTAAAAAAATAGGGAAAGGGTAGTTTGGGAATAGTTTTAGCTATTTTAAATTTAAAATCTATTAATTAATTTGAATTAATCTAATTATGGTTACATTATCTCCTTAATTTTCTCCATATTTACCTAATCTCTCTCTCTCTCAAAAATCCGGCCACCATCTCTCTCTCTTTCTCTCACAAAAATCCGGGCACCATGATGAACAAGAATCCGGCCACTATGATGAACAAGAAAGTGAGCCCGAAAGGGATGCCAAACTCCCACGAATCCTTTTAAACTCTGGTGGGTTTTCTGCTTTTTCATAAATGGGATAATATGTTTTTTCTCATATGAAACGTGGAAATTTCGAAATAA
The DNA here is from genome assembly GCA_954870635.1 of Arctium minus. Taxonomy (NCBI): domain Eukaryota; kingdom Viridiplantae; phylum Streptophyta; class Magnoliopsida; order Asterales; family Asteraceae; genus Arctium; species Arctium minus. The sequence continues at coordinate 32,941,466 of OX941080.1, read as the reverse complement.
TCATATATTTTTATATAATTTCATATATTTTTCATTAACGGTTTCATATTTTTTCATAAAGGGTTTCATATACTTTTCTCTCATATAAATAATCGGATTTTAAGTTGCATATATTTTCTCCTATATGAATATTCAGATTTTTTTGAAATAATCATATATTTTCGAAGTTTTCATATATTTTTTTCTCATATGAATGGTGAAAATTTCGGAGTTTCTTATGTTCATTCTCATATGAAACTCGCCGGAAATGGGGGAGGTCGCTGGAGTGGGAGGAGGTCGTCGGAAGTGGATGGTGACGGTGGATCGTGTGTGTGTGTGTGTGTGTGAGAGAGAGAGAGAGAGAGAGAGGGAGGGAGAGAGAGAGAGAGAATTAAAAAGTTGGTTTTTTCCTAAAAATACGAAATTTGTAAAAAGACAGAAATACCCTTGGGTTGCATAGTTTGTACTAATAAAAAGTTTCTATTTGAATGAGCCTCTCTCTCTCTCTCTCTCTCTCTATATATATATATATATAGATATATAGATATATATCAAGGTTCTAAATGGCGTGAGGCGTGGCGTGGCGGCGAGGCCAAGCCTCAAGCCTTAGGAGCCACGGCGAAGCCATGGCGTTTTCAAGGCGTGACTTATGGCGTCATTTTTCTAATTCATATATATCATTATATATATATATAACATATGTTTTGTAGTGTTAGTCAATGATTTAATAGTAATAAACAAGTTAAATTATGGTATATATTGAAAAAAAAACTTGCAAATAAGACATTAAAAATGTAAAGAAAAATCAAATATTGCATTACAAAATTGTGCATTTGGCCATGGCGTGCCACAGACTCAACATGGCGTGAGACACAAGCCTTGGTGCCATGGCGCGCCATGGAGGCTGTGTGGCGAGTTTTTTAGAACATTGATATATATATATATGGAGAGGTTCATTTGAGAACTGGTAAATGTGTAAGAAATAGAGAAGTAATCCTAGCCTTTCATTCGGTCAAGATTTGATTTGACTGGTCAAATATTGTGTCTTTGACTGGTCAACAATTGTGGCTTTGATTGGTCAAAAGTTACGTCTATTCCAAAAATAGAAGGACAGTTTCATAATTTTCACAAATATACGGGATGCGTTCATATACGAACTATATGTTCATATGTGAACCAGTGTAATTCACATATGAACTCTTTTAATTGATTCATATATGAACATTTGTGATTCATATATGAACCAATTAACTGATTCACGTATGAACTAATTAATTGTAGGTTCATATGTGAATCAGTTGAACTAATTAACTGATTCTTATATGAACTTTTGTGAACTTTTATGATTCACGTATTAAGTAATTAACGGATTATATATATATATATATATATATATATATATATATATAGAGAGAGAGAGAGAGAGAGAGAGGAAAGTTCAAATGAAAACTCATTTTTCATTGTGCACGTGAGGACAAATCTCAGCCACTCGATCTCTTTTGATCCAACAACTCATATTAAATAGAGTTTTTAATTTTAAAATGCTTAGGGGTAAAAATGGAAGAAAATTTAAATACACGCCTACCATATTTGACTTTTTATTTTCTTTTAATTAAAAACTTTTTACCAAATTAAAGTTTAAAATAAATTATCTTAAAAATTACTAATATTTTAATCAAACAAATTACATCAAAAAAACGAGAATTTCGTGCTCTTGGATATGACATTCATCTGGATATAGTTTTTTATCGTTTTAACCGTTTTTACGTGAAATACTATATATGTGTTCTATTCATTATGAATATTTATGTACGTTTAAGTTTGTACAACGACTCGACACTGTAAGTATGTAACTCGACATCACCTTCTTCAACACTTTCTTTAACGTCGTAAGACATCATGTTTCTTCAGCACCGTAACCCAACACCCATCACGACGAATCGAGAACCTATCGAGTAATTCTGTTGTGAATCGGGGAACAAAAGAGAGCATGCCACGTCTCCACATCTTCACAGGTCATTCATGTGTTATTCATCATGAATAATGTATCATTCAGGATGAATAATACAACATTCAGGGTGAATAATTCACGATTCATGAATTCGTGTATTATTCATTATGAATGTTGTGTAATTCATTCTGAATACTATATTATTCATCATAAATAATGAATGAACGTTCACATTTGGTATTAATATTGAATGTGGGACATCCGGGGATGCGCACACATATTCATAATGAATTAAACCAAATTTCGGTTGTGAATTGGGAAATAAAAGAGAGTGCGTCATGTGTCTACACCTTCACGGGTCATTCATATATTATTCCTCATGAATAATGTATCATTCAGGATGAATAATACACGATTCATGATAAATAATACATAAATCATGGATTCGTGTATTATTCATCCTCAATACTGTATTATTCATCAAGAATAGTGAATGAACGTTCACCTTTGTTATTCATACTGAATGTGGACACCCGAGGACGTACATAAATATTCATAATGAATATAACACATATATAATTTCACATAAAAAACGGTTAAAACGAAAAAAATCCTGAATATTGTATTATTCATCCTGCATACAGTATTATTCATCATGAATAGTGAATGAACGTTCACCTTTGTTATTCATACTGAATGTGGACACCCGAAGACGTGCATGCATATTCATAATGAATATAACACGTATATAGAATTTCACGTAAAAAACGGTTAAAATGAAAAAAACTATATCGAGATGGATGTCATATCGAAGAGTACGAAATTCTCGTTTTTTTGACCTAATTTGTTTGATTAAAATATAAGTAATTTTTAAGATAAATTATTTTAAAGTTTAAGGGGTAAATTTTTTTAATTAAAAATAAAAATAAAAAGTCAAAGAAGGTAAGTGTTGATTCAAAATTACAATTTTGTCCTTAATCACTTCCCAATTAACCTTATTATGTATTAACCATTGATTAGTTTCTATGTTTTGATCAATGGTTAAGATTTGTCCTCATGTGCACAATGAAAGATGAGTTTTCATTTGAAATCACCCCTATATATATATATATATATATATAGAGAGAGAGAGAGAGAGAGTTCATTTGAGAAATGGTAAATGTATGAAAAATAGAAAAGTAATCTTAATCATTCATCTGGTCAACATTTGCGGCTTTGACCGCAAAGCACCGGATAATTTCTTGCATGGTCTATAGAAGATAGAGGGGTAGTTACGTAAAATACGTGGGATGAGTTCATATATGAATCTATATGATTCACATATGAACTATACGTTCATATGTGAATCAGTTAATTAGTTCATATGAGAATCAGTTAATTAATTCATATATGAATCACAAAAGTTCATATATGAATCTGTTAATTAGTTCAACTGATTCATATATGAACTTACAGTTAATTAGTTCATATGTGAATCAGTTAATTAATTCATATATGAATCACAAAGATTCATATATGAATCACAAAGGTTCATATATGAATCAGTTAAAATAGTTCAGATGTGAATTACACTGATTCACATATAAACACATAGTTCATATGTGAATTATACAGGTTCATATATGAACACATCACGTGTATTTTGTAAAAATTACGAAAGTGTCCTTCTATTTTTGGAATAGCCGCAACTTTTGACCAGTCTAAGCCGCAACTTTTGACCAGTCAAATCCGATCTTGACCGTATGAATGTCCAGGGTTACTTCTCTACTTCTCATATATTTACTATTTCTCAAATGAACCTGTAAGACTCGGTTTAAAAACGTATAATTATTCTTACCCGAATTGAACCGTAATTAAAAATAGCAACTAAAGATAGTTTAGGATTTAAACCCGTCAATTAGCTAAACATCTATTAATTTTATATATATATATATATATATATATATATAATAAGAACATAAAACCAAATCATTAGATCATCTTCATCATCGTCTCACTTATTCACACCAAACCGCCATAACCATTTCTCTCTCAAATTCTCTCATTCTTCTCTCTAAAATTCTATCAAATTCTGGAAGCAAATCAACGAAACAATTACATATTCGGAATCTACGCTTTGAACTCTTCCTAGAGGTATAAATTTCTTCTTATGTTATTTAAGTTGGTAGGTTAGGGTAGTTGAAGTTGGTTGGTAGATTATGACATGTTATTGCAAAGTTATGATCAAATACATATTTAGGAATGTTTAAGTTTGTCAAAATTACAAACGGGTAAAGTTTAGAATCAAAACGGTGATATTTGTATATAGATGTTTACCGCACACCAAGTGTTCGGTTTAATGTCTAAGAGAATATAATTTCATAACTATTAAGTTTTATGTTATGCGAGTAATAGTAATTTGTGGTTTAAATAGGCAATCGATCGGTTTAAGCTTCGTCGTGAGTCTCGGTTAATCGCGTGATACGTCTCAATTTGGTTAAGGTATGGATTTCATTTCTTTTGAATCGTAGGCAACTAGTTGTTGTAGTTAACCCTTCTTAAAGGTGGTTCACCACCTTGTGATTGATCAACCGAACGTGATCAACAAATGCGAAATTGTACACACACATAAACATTGATTTTGGTTTATTGAATCAATTGTTTGAACATTTTGATGTTTTATTAAAATGTGTCTCGTATGAGATTGTTTATGAAAAATGTGAAGTATATAGACTATAATTTCTATGATCGCTATTTGGGTAAGTGGCATATGTTTAGTTTTCGTTGATTTTAGAATAACCCAATAAATGGGCACATTCTTTTGATGCCTTCTATGGCGGCTTTGTTGTCATAGCGTCATGCAGATGACAGTCCGCCGGAGTTAAGCCTATATGTCTTACGTGAATCCACTCTGAGGGGGACTTGGCTGACTTTGTTGGCTCCAGGGCGGATGAATCGATTCTAGAAGTTTACCCACAGAATATGTGACCGTAGTTAAATTCACGGGGGACTCGTTGTGTGTGCCCACATGCCGACCCAGTTCGTGTGGCTGATCACCCCACGAACACGACAGGAATTGACGGACTTTATTTATATTACGTTTTGAAATTAAAGTGTGAACCGTTCTTGAAATTATTGTCTTTGAAAATTACTGAACATTTCTTTTGCTATGAACTTGAATTTCAAGAACATTCTTCGAAATGAATTTTTAAGTCTTCCGCTTCGTTATCGATGTTTTCATTATTATTTACGAATTTTTTCTGACACGGCAGGTTTGAAGTGACTTTTCCGGGGACGGGACTTGAGATCGAGCGTGAAAATTTTGGAGTTCTTAGACTCTGTTAAAGCACATATTTATTGGATTCAAGATCATAATTATCTGAAGATGGAAATCTGAAGTTAAAGCTGATAAAGTCGTCTCAACAAATAGTCTAGGGTCCTTTTGTAATAAATAGTCAAAGTCTGTTTACGTATTTTATTTATTAGTTAGTTTTAATTTTAGTTAACTTAGTTTGTTTTTGGGCCAAACATTGCAAAGCCCATTACCAAGCCTTGCAAAGCCCAATCTTAATTTGCCTAAGTATAAATTAGTTTTCTTTAGGTTAATTAGGAGAAGGGGAGAGAAGAGCTTAATTAGATAATATCATTATTGAGAGGAGGCTGTGTTGGTGGTGGTGCGCCGTGAAGAGAGAAACAGAGAGAGAGATTGATATCAAGAACTTGTAACTCGTTGAATCGTTTGACTAATCAATATCAGGTTTGCATTATTGTGTTGATTATTTGTTTACTTGATTGAATGATTGCATATTGGGACACACATACTCACATTATTATAAACACTTTTTGAAGTGTAATATTTTTGGACTGTAACATGTTTAGAGTTATTAGTAGCTCTGATTTAATTGTGTAATTATGTTAAGTCCCGTTCGTGACATCACCCATTCCGAACCACAGGGACGGGGGATGTTACAAATATGGTATCTGAGCATAGGTATCGACTTGTAGATTAACTAGGTTTGACCTGTGAGGATTGGGTAGACATAAGAATGGGTAGACTAGAATTTAATTCTATTTATTGATTTTCAATCCGTAATTGTTTTGAATTCTGATCTTGATATTGTTCTGTGTTAGAATATCGAGACGTGGTCACCCACGTAAGTCCAGATTTTAACTTGAGGGTAACCCAAACCCCAACCCCAACCCAGTGAGGGGTACAAGTGAGCCTAATATTGCTGATGTGGTCTGTTAAACCATGTCAAGTATGAGGCCTACATACCCTGAGCAGACCATGTTAACTTAACTGATTTATCTCTCTATACCTTTTTTGATACCGGGGCAACACACTCTGTTGTTTCTGAACAATTAGAATCCCAGTTAAAACCTTATGAACAAACCATCGAGTTTTCAGTCGTGATATCTACCCCAATAGGTGGTTTAATCTGTATGTTAACGCGATTTTCAAACTATCCGTTAATTATTGGAGACCGCATACGGGAGGTCACTCTACTTCCAATGCATATGTCTCATTTTCAATTAATATTGGGTATGGACTAGTTGTCACACCACCGTGCAACTATAGACTGTAACGCCAAACAAATATTGTTTGGGGATATTGACAAACCAGAGAGAATCTTCCAAGGAGGTACTTCAAAAGAAGATGTTAGCGCTTTAACCTTTATTACTATGAAGCAGTATACTTAGCAAAGTAACAAAGGTTTTCTTGCCTCGTTACAAGATCCCGAACAGGTATTCCCTACTTCTGCACCCACACCTGTTGTTTCTGAATATCTTGATGTCTTTCCCGACGATCTATCGGGTATACCACCAGTCCGGGAAGTCGAATTTACCATCGATATAGTCCCGGGAGCTTATCCTATTTCTAAGGCTCCCTATCGAATGGCTCCAATTGAAATGAAGGAACTCAAAACTCAACTCGATGATCTATTGAAGAAATGTTTCATTCGACCCATTGTCTCATCCTGGGGAGCTACGGTTCCTTTTGTTAAAAAGAAAGACAGTACGATGTGTCTTTGTATTGATTACCGGGAGATTAATAAAGTAACGATTCGTAACAAGTATCCGTTGCCAACAATCGACGATCTGCTCGATCAATTACAAAGGACACGATACTTTTCCAAAATTTATCTTCAATCCGAGTACCATCAACTTCGTATCTGAGATTGTGATATTCCAAAAACTGAATTCAGAACTCACTATGGGCACTACGAATTCTTAGTAATGCCTTTCGGGCTAACTAATGCTCCAGCGGTCTTTATGGATCTTATGAATCGGGTTTTCAAGGATTATCTCGATGACTTTGTTATCGTGTTTATGGATGACATATTGATATACGTTAAAGTCAAGAGAGAAACATAATTGACATCTTCAAATCGTTTTGGAAACTCTTTGATTGAAAAAGTTATACGCCGAACGTCCCAAATGTGAATTCTGTCTTGATCAAGTATCTTTTCTCGAACACATAATCTCTGCGGAAGGTGTCAAAGTCGATCCAACGAAAATTGAAACCATCACTAAATGGCCTCGACCTACTAACGTATCTGATGTTCGTAGTTTTCTGGGTCTGGCTAGTTATTATAGATGATTCGTTGAAGGATTTTCTAAAATATCTCTATTGTTAACCAAATTACTCCAAAACGGAGTCAAATTTGATTGGGATTTCGAACAAGAATCTAGTTTTGAGGAGTTGAAGCATCGATCGGGTACCGCGCCTGTTCTTGTATTACCGTCTGGCAGCGACAGTTTTCAAGTTTACAGTGATGCTTCAAAGAAAAGTCTCGGTTTTGTTCTTATGTAAAACGAAAGAGTGATTGCATATGCATCACATCAATTAAAGCCTTATGAGGTCAATTATCCGACTCACGATCTCGAATTGGCTACGGTTATCTACGCACTAAAATTTTGGCATCATTATTTGTATCGTGAGACATGTGAAGTTTTCACCGACCACAAGAGCCGTAAATATATATTTACTTAAAAAGAGTTAAATATGTGTTAGGGGAGTGGCTCGAACTTCTAAAGGATTATGATGTTGATATACAATATCATCCGGGTAAGGCTAATGTAGTCGCTGACGCTTTAAGTCGTAAAGTTGTGGAACATGTTTCCTCATTACTTGTTCCTATAGAGTTAGCTTTTGAGATCGAACGGATCGGACTGGAAATTTATCCGAGGTCACAAATTGAAATTCTATCGAATTTGATGGTAGAACCGACTCTAATTTCTGGAATAAAAGAAGCCTAACAAGACGACGGTGAATTGTGGGCAAACTTCCAACAAGCACAAGAGAATGTTAATTCAGAATTCCGGATTGATGATGATCACGTGTTGTGGTTTCAGGATCGTCTTTGTGTTCCGAATAACTCGGAGCTTAAAGATCAGATTCTGACCGAAGCTCATAAATCTATGTTTTCTGTTCACCTGGGTACAACAAAAATGTATCGCGACTTAAAGACCCATTACTGGTGGGTTGGAATGAAGCGAGATATCGCCGACATTGTATCTCGTTGTCTCACTTTTTAACAAGTTAAAAGCGAACATCAACGTCTGGGTGGTCTTCTCCAATCACTGAACATTCCCGTAAGGAAATGGGAACATGTAACTATGGATTTCGTAGTGGGACTACCCCGCACGACCTTGAAACACGATGCAATTTGGGTAGTGGTTGATCGATTGACGAAATCGGCTCATTTTCTTCCTATTCGACAAACTTGGTCAATTGATAAATTGACAGAAGTATTCCAACGTGAGATTGTACGTCTCCATGGCACTCCTGTATTGATTACCTCCGATCTAGACCCACGTTTTACATCTCGATTTTGGGAAGGTTTACATAAAGCTTGGGCCACACGTTTTGAATTTTAGTACAACCTTTCATCCACAAACTGATGGGAAATCTGAACGTACGATTCAAACACTAGAGGATATGCTCTAAGCATGTGCGTTGGAATGGCATGGAAGTTGGGATAGTTACTTGTACCTAATAGATGTAACACCCTAAAAACCAGAGTGAATTTAAAACGCGGAAACTGGACAATTAGACAACAACACTTGGTATAAACCTCCCAAAAAGGGGAAATGTACTAAACCTTTACAAAGCCTGAATACGGATATGGAATTCAACAACAAACTAATCTAAACATAACCTATCTAGATTACATCAGTTGTTAATCCAATATCGCCAAAAGAATGGGACTTAATCAATTGCCCAACATCAATACTAGTCATCTCAAAAATCCCCGAGACCAAGCTCGTCACTCAAGCCCTTGGCAACCCACCGCTAATGGGAACCTGTTATACACATCATTTGAGAAAAGGTGTTAGGCTTAAAGCCTAGTGAGAACATACAGTTTATAAATTTTCAAGAGATATAAACAATTGTATCATAAGGAAATCTTTTCAATAAGATTTAAATTTCAAATGAAACCTTTGCCACAACCGGGCCTTTTAAATGTAAACTCATCATACGATGACAAAGATAACCAGTTTTACCAAGGATTGTAGCGTAATACAAAGTAGGTCACAATCCGAGTTATGAGTCGAAACACTTGGAATCTCTAGCTACGAACTACAAAGGTCCGTACTACGATGTGAGGGAGGGCCCTCGAGAAAACCAAGTCATACTCGTTCACTAGGACTACCATATGACCCTTAGCTAATAACCGATCTCAAATAATCGTACCAAATTGCCCCCGAGGATCATATGCATCCATAGCTACAAATAAGGGAAAATATGATCCATGGCTAGTAACCGGTCTTGCATAACCGTACCAAATGGCCCTCGAGGATCATATACATCCATTTTTACAAAGAGGGGAAAAGACATCCCAAATATAAGTAGACTCAATACCTAGGGATCCACTATTAATGGTACAGACTCATCACAACAACATATGTGACCAGCCATAGATAGTCATATGGCATAAAATAACATTTATAAACAAAATGCATTTTCAAGTTTAACTTCTGGTAAGAATGAAAATCATTAAAATGAACTTTAAACATTCTTTCAAATAATCCACATAAATGTGCAAGTAAAACATCCTTTTACTTCAAATAAGATGGAACCCATCATTTTAGTCGAAAACGATCGGGAACCCTAAAATCTCCCAAAACTCAAGCTATGTCAAAATGTAGTAAACTTAGATCTGAAACCATGGAGATATATAGAAGTTCAAAATGTAAGTTTTGACATGTATAAAGTTTAGAAAAAGGTAGTAGGAACTCACCAAATAGGTTTTAGACAAAAACCCGAAAAGCCAGATATCGACCACTGAGAGAAGACGAAGCTTTCTATACCGAACCCTTGCCAGATGCACTTAATACTAGCAACAAACGGCAACCGAAGAAACCAAACACGAAAACCAAGAAAGAGAGAGACTTGATAGAGAGAGAAAGAAATGAGATTTTGATATTTGATTTACCAACCAAATGAGATATTTGTGAAGACCACTTTTAAGTCGGCCAGGCAACCTCGCGGGTTATGACACGACCTCAACTCGCGGCATAACTCGCCCGCTAACACAAAACCCACACAAACAGGGGGTTTCGCGGGTTGTGCCGCGACCTCAAGTCGCGGTGCAACTCGCGTGGTTCACTGTGGTTCGTCCAAAACCACCAAAATCCAAACTCAAACTTCCAACCAAACGCGGTGCTAACGAAAATGCTTAAACACAAGAATAACGAGATTACATAATGAAAATCCGGGGTGTTACAATCCTCCCCAACTTGGGAATGATTTCGTCCCCGAAATCCCAACTATACAAAAAGATGAGGATATCTTCGCTTCATATCCTCTTCAGCTTCCCACGTCACATTTGCTCCCCGGTGATGCTTCCACTACACCTTGACCAAAGTGACTTCTTTGTGACGCAACTTCTTAGACTTTCTCTCTAAGATAGCGTCAGGTTCTTCTATACAACGGTTACCCTCGTCCACTCTTAACTCTGAGAGGAGAATGACGCTTTCTTCCTCCGGCAAACACTTTCGAAGGTAACAAACATGGAACGTGTTGTAGATTCTGCTCAACTCTGACGGAAGTACCAATTGGTAAGCTTGCAAACCCACCCGCTTAAGCACTTTGAAAGGTCCAAGAAAACGGGGACTCAGCTTCCCACGTTTTTCGAACCGTATAATGCCCTTCCATGGCGATACCTTAAGCATCACGCGGTCCCCCACTTGGAACTCTATCGGTCGATTCTTCTTATCGGCACAGCTTTTCTGCCGATCCTGAGCCACTTTCATTCTTTCACGAACGCACTTGACCTTATCGGCTGTCTCTTGTACGATTTCAGGTCCGGCGAACTGCTTTTCTCCCGCTTCAAGTCAGCACACGGGAGCCCGACACTTTTGTCGGTACAACGCCTCAAAAGGTGCCATTCTAATACTCGAGTGGTAGCTATTATTGTAAGCAAACTCCACCAAAGGCAGGTGAGAGTCCTAACTACCCCCGAAATCGATGACACAAGACCTCAACATGTCCTCCAACGTTTGGATCGTTCTCTCGCTTTCCCCGTCGGTTTGCGGATGGTAAGCCGTACTCAACTTAACTCGCGTACCAAGCTCTTTCTGAAACCCATCCCAAAAGTTCGAAGTGAACCGACTGTCGCGATCCGACACGATCGACAAGGGTATTCCATGCCTCGAGACCACTTCATCGATGTAAAGTTTTGCTAACTTGTCCATCGGTAAAGTCTAGCGCAAAGCTAAGAAGTGAGCGCTCTTAGTCAATCTATCGACTATTACCCAGATGGTATCGTGTCCTCGAAAAGTTTTAGGCAACTTCGTCACGAAGTCCATGGTAATATGTTCCCACTTCCACTCGGGAATCTCTAAGGACTGAAGACTCCCATATGGTCGTTGATGTTCGGCCTTAACTTGCGAGCATGTCACACAACGCTCCACATAACGCGCCACATCAAGCTTCATTACTAGCCACCAATAATGCAACTTCAAGTCCCTGTACATCTTTGTACTTCCCGAATGAATGGAATACTTAGACTTGTGAGCATCCTCAAGCAATAGATCATGGTCACCCCCAACTTTGGGCACCCACACACGATCGCTGAACAGTTTTACCCCACGACCATCTTCCGTTAAGAGCAAACGTTGTTTCATCATGACTTCCTCCTTGAGGTTTTCTTCCAACAAAGCTTCAACCTGTGATGTCTTGATCTTTTCAACAAGACTAGACACTAACTCGATTCTCGAAAGTGTAGCCCGAATAATTCCGCTATAGTCCTTTCGACTTAACGCATCGGCTACAACGTTAGCCTTACCGAGATGGTAAAGCAATTCACAATCGTAATCCTTGAGCAACTCGAGCCACCACCTTTGCCTCATGTTTAACTCCTTTTGATCAAAGACGTATTTCAAACTCTTATGATCTGTGTAGAGCGTACATTTTGTGCCATAGAGGTAATGTTGCCAAAGCTTCAAGGCGAACACCACCGTTGCTAACTCTAAATCGTGGGTAGGATAGTTCTTCTCGTGTATCTTAAGTTGCCTCGAGGCGTAAGCGATTACTTTGCCTCTTTGCATCAACACACATCCTAATCCCATCTTCGAAGCATCGGTATAGACCACGAAGTCTTCTAACCCTTCCAGCAACGACAAGATTGGAGTTTCACACAATTTCTTTTGCAGAATACGGAACGCCTTCTCTTGCGTTTCGGTCCAATCGAACTTCACATTCTTCCGAGTTAAAACTGTCAAGGAAGAAGCGATCTTCGAAAAGTCTTGAATGAATCTCCGGTAGTACCCTGCCAGACCCAAGAAACTGCGGATCTCGGACAGACTCTTGGGAGACTCCCAACTCATCATAGCTTCAATCTTGGAGGGATCCACTTTCACTCCATCTCGAGTGACTATGTGACCCAAGAATTGCACTTCTTCAAGACAAAAGTCACATTTGGAAAACTTGGCGTACACTCTTTCTTTTCTCAATACATCGAGAACTTTGCGTAGGTGTTGCTCGTGCTCTAACTGGCTCTTAGAGTACATGAGTATATCATCAATGAATATGATGACCGACTTGTCGAGGAAAGGTCGGCACACCCTATTCATCAAATCCATAAATACCGTTGGTGCGTTCGTTAGGCCAAAAGGCATTACAAGAAACTCATAATGGCCGTAACGCGTTCTGAAAGCTGTCTTCGGAACGTCTTCTTCTCTTACCTTCACTTGGTGGTAACCCGAACGTAAGTCGATCTTGGAAAAACACCCCTCTCCTTGGAGTTGATCGAATAAGTCATCAATCCTGGGAAGCGGATACTTGTTCTTCACTGTTGCTTTGTTCAGTTCACGATAATCGATGCACATTCTCTTAGAGTTGTGCCATCATCTCTTGCATCTCCGCTGGTGCTAACCGGTAAGGGGCTCTAGCAATAGGAGTCGCTCCCGGTACGAGATCAATATGAAACTCCACTTGACGATCGGGTGGCAACTCGGGCAAGTCGTCCGGAAAGACGTCTGGAAACTCACGCACAATCTTCACATCTTCAAGCTTAAACTTCTCTAGCTTGGCGTCGATCACGTAGGCTAGGAAAGACGAGCATCCTTTCACCAAACACTTGCGTGCTTTAGTCATGGTGATTTTTGCCACATCTCCCTTCCTCTTCTCACCATAAATCACAACAACTTCGCCACTAGGATTGGGAAGTCGAATTAATTTCTTGGAACACACGAACTCGGAATGATTGTTCGCTAACCAATCCATGTCGACCACAACATCGAAACCCCCGATTAATATCGGCAATAAATCGATTGGGAAATCTCTCCCTTCGATTCCTAGAATACACTTCTTTAGAACATCGCGGATCAGAACTTGGCTACCATCTGCTATCTCAACCACTAACGCATCCTCAAGATTAGTAGTGGGCATAACAATATTTTGACGGAACAACTCAGATATAAAAGAGAAACTGGCACCCGTATCAAATAAAACACGAGCAGGTACTGAGTTTATAAGAAATGTACCCGATACCACATCAGCTGATGCTTTGGCCTCATCGGCCGTCATCTGAAACGCTCGACCCGTAACCCTAGGTGGATTCTCTTTCTTTACTGGCGTGCTACCCAACATGAGCTTCGGGCAATCACTCTTCATGTGCCACGGTGTCTTGCACACATAACAAACAAGACCTCTGATCGGACAGTCACGAGCGATGTGATCAGATTTACCACACTTGTAGCAAGATTACGGAGTGGTGCCACAGTTACCGTGGTGCTTGGTTCTGCACTTCTGGCACTACCTAGATTCTTGATAATTTTTGAAACTTCGGTTTCCGACAGAAGGCCGGGTTCTCTTGGGAGGTACTAAACTGCTCTCCCATTTCCTCTTTTCAACAACTGCCATATCCTTCTCTGGTTTACCTCTCGCGTAAACCTCTTCCATAAACTGTGCCTCTTCGATAGTCTCCCGAAGGTTAGAAGCCTTCGAGTTTCGGACCATAGTCGTCATGTCCGACGGTAGACCCTTCAGATAGGCCTTAATCTTCTCCTTCTCAGTTGAGGCCACATGCCCCACTAACCCCAACTTTTCCATGAACTGATGGGTATACTCTCTCACCGTCAAATTCCCTCTCATTGCAGTATTCTTCCAACAACTTTACCTTGAATTCGCCCCAAGTCAGTTGGGCCAAGACAGTAGGAGAGAGGGTGGACTGGATAACATTCCACCACGTCAGTGTCGTATCCCTGAGCAGTTGGGTAGTGAATCTTACCCTCTGGTCATCCCCACACTCGGATGAACCGAAGGCCTGTTCGATAGCTCGGATCCACTTAACACACGCAACTGGGTGTTCAGAACCATAGAACTCTGGTGGTCCACAACCCAGAAAAGACTTGTACGAACAACTTTTCCCAATTTTCGGAGCACCGACAACTTTGTGCTCCTCAGTCCTGTCTCTGTTCCCAGTGCCCCCAGAGCCAACCAACACATTCTCCTCTACTGCCTCATGCCTTCTGAGGCTCGTGTCCCGATCCTCCAACATCTTCTGAAAAACCTCTTGCTGTTTCTCCATGGCCGACATCACCATCTGCATGACGCTGGCCATCATATCAGCTTGAGGGTTAGCCACTTGAACAACGGGGATGGTGGATTCCAAATCTACTCTTGGCCCCAACTCCACTTCCCCAGTAAATATCGGTGGCATGCCCGGAGGAACAACTGTTGACACTCTAACCACAGGATTCAGCTCACGTGAACTAACATCGCGAAGATCACTGCCGCCCGACGGACGACCACATGTGTTCACCATACCTAAGTAATGGTTGCCACACAAGCACGAAAGAATAAGAGACAAATCAACAGAATAAACACGAAAGAACGAATACCACATTACCAATTGTCACAGTAACGGTACCTTAAGCACAATCACGTATAAATATTCTCATAATAACATTAGCTAAGTGAAATTATGAACATACAATACATAAAGATTCTTAATACCATCGCTACAACGTTCGATAACTATAATTTCCGTCGAGTATAAGACCAACCCATCCTAGAAGTTCTACCCAACTCACGAATCAATGCTTAGCATACTCAGTCTAAGTCTAGACATCTTACATTCATGCCTAGATCACTTAAACTAGAGCTCTGATACCAACTTGAAACACCCTAAAAACCAGAGTGAATTTAAAACGCGGAAACTGGACAATTAGACAACAACACTTGGTATAAACCTCCCAAAAAGGGGAAATGTACTAAACCTTTACAAAGCCTGAATAAGAATATGGAATTCAACAACAAACTAATCTAAACATAACCTATCTAGATTACATCAGTTGTTAATCCAATATCGCCAAAAGAATGGGACTTAAACAATTGCCCAACATCAATACTAGTCATCTCAAAAATCCCCGAGACCAAGCTCGTCACTCAAGCCCTTGGCAACCCACCGCTAATGGGAACCTGTTATACACATCATTTAAGAAAAAGTGTTAGGCATAAAGCCTAGTGAGAACATACAGTTTATAAATTTTCAAGAGATATAAACAATTGTATCATAAGGAAATCTTTTCAATAAGATTTAATTTTCAAATGAAACCTTTTCCACAACTGGGCCTTTTAAATGTAAACTCATCATACGATGACAAAGATAACCAGTTTTACCAAGGATTGTAGCGTAACACAAAGTAGGTCACAATCCGAGTTATGAGTCGAAACACTTGGAATCCCTGGCCACGAACTACAAGGGTCTGTACTACGATGTGAGGGAGGGCCCTCGAGGAAACCAAGTAATACTCGTTTACTAGGACTACCATATGACCCTTAGCTAGTAACCGATCTCACATAATCGTACCAAATTTCCCCCGAGGATCATATGCATCCATAGTTACAAATAAGGGAAAATATGATCCATGGCTAGTAACCGGTCTTGCATAATCGTACCAAATGGCCCTCGAGGATCATATACATCCATTTTTACAAAGAGGGGAAAAGACATCCCAAATATAAGTCGACTCAATCCCTAGGGATCCACTAGTGTCAGGATCGAAATTCTAAACAAGAATTTAAACTAAACACTTAGAAACTATGTTAAAGAAGTCGCGGAATAACACTTTAACAATAAATCAATCAAACAGTGTATGAACTCAAATCACAAGTTATATTGAATTAACTTAATGATTACAAACAAAACCTCAATCTGTTGAACAGACTCAACAGACGTTCTATACTTCTCTAAAGAAAGGATTAAAACTAATCTTGAGGTTAATTATCTCTAAACGTATATGCAAAACTTGAAAAACTTAAAAACTTTTTAAACTAACAAAAACTACTAGACTATATATATAGAACTGATTACAAGATAATTACAAAAGAAATATTGATCTTCTGCATCCAGTTCATAATTATCTTCAATATTATCTTCAGCTCCTAGTCTTTCGTTTCAAGTCATCTTTATCTTCACAAGCAGCATTAATCTCCATAGCAGTATTAATTTCCTCAGCAGTACTAACCATGCTAGCAGTACTAACTATGCTTGCAGTAGTAATTCTTCAAGCAGTACTAACTCTCCAAGCAGTACTAACTATGTTTCTAGCAGTACTAACTTTTCAAGCAGTAGTAATACTACTAGTAGTAGTAAAAATATTCAACTAGCAGTATTAATATCTTCAGCAGTATTAATCTTTAAGTCCAGCAGTAGTATCCATCCTTAGCACATTTCAGACCCAACAATCTCCCCCTAACTTAACTTTTCAGATTGAGAAGTTAAGTTCTTCAGCATAGGGTCTTCATGATGCTTTCAAAACTCCATCTTAATTGCCCATATTTGGATCCAGTCCCAGACTTTGATTAATTGTTCTTCTAACCACAATCCTTGCCATTTCAGAACCTGTAGGGCAGACCAACTTTGCATTCAACATCCCTTGCAGCTTTGCCTTGTTGTGGTCATACACCTTTTCAACCAGATAATACTCATGATAACTTTTGTCAATTGTAATCACGTAGACTCCACAATTTTCAAACAACATCCAATAATCAATCTTTTTAAATCCATATTCATGATGTAAATCTTTGATCCTGTGCTGCACTCTTTGAGGCTCAAACATCATGCATAAGTACTCCATAGCTATCTTGGTTAGATTCATTTCTGTCCCTTTCAACACATTCTCATACAGTTTTATCCCGACTTTGTACATTTCTTCCAAGTCAGCTTTGGAACAGCTTCTGATTACTTTGCCCCAAGTTGAATAAACCTCAAACTGATCACCCATCTCTTGATTCTGAAATATTCTCTTCTATTACCCTTCAGAGTATCCCAATGAATGATCTCTGGTGCTTTCATTGAGATAGGGTCAGCTTGCATAGGTTCTTCATTAGTCACAGTCATGTACAAATTCACCTGATCATCTGATTGTCTATGCTGATTTGAATATTTTAGGCTTGTTTGTTCTGGTCTTTGCTCTTGAGATTGAACATCTGCTTCTGTTTGTTCCTGCTGCTCTACAGAAGGTTCAGCTTCCAGTTGTTCACTTTCCAGCTCTTTCTTTCCTTCTTCAGTCCTAGTCCTTTTTGCCTTTGGTTTTGTGGCAATGGACTTCTTTCTTTTGATGGCTCCAATCTTTTGAGCTAGGGTCTCTTCTTTCTTCACTTTTGTCTTGTCTTTGATAGGAGTGCCTTCTTCACTGTCAGGGAAAGGTTGTTGTATGTTGAGATCATTTCTTTCTTTCAACTTTCTTTCAACCTCAACCCTTTGAGTGAAATCCCCTTTCAGCTTGGCCATCTCCTTCTTGTATAGCTCTTCTATCCTTCCAAATGACATACTGGTAAACATTCCTTCAGGAACTCCAATAGCTCCTTTCAGAAAGTTTATCATTTTCCTTGTTTCCTGATTTTCCAGGAAGGTCTTTGAAGGCTTTCTTTGGCTTTGTCTAGTTGCTCTCAATGTTACATTCTTAGCAGGAACAACAGTCTTCAACCTCCTTTGATATTCTTCATTAATGGTTTTAGCCATTTCCAATGCAAGCTCTCTGTCTTTTGCAGATTGAACCTCTTCCTCCTTTTCCAACTCTTCTTGCAACTTTTTGGCCATTTCTTCATCAAGTTTTATTTGAGTTTTCTTCTTTGATGGCTTCTCAGGCTCAATCATCTTCTCCTTCCCTTTCTTTTTGGCCTCGCCTACACTGAATTCTTTTCTTTTCTTCTCTTTTTCAACTTCTTTGATTACCACTCCCTTGGCCTTTGGAGTGGCCTTGGGAGTGCCAAGCTTTGCCTTCACCAATGTTTCAGCAATTTCAATCTCTTCCCTGGATAATTCTGTTTCTGCTGCTGCAGTTACTACTTCTTGTTCAGTTTCTGCTGCAGACTCAGTTACTGCTGCTTTCCCTATTTCTGCTGCTTTCACAAAAGTTACTGTTGCTGATGTAGTTTCTACTTCTTTCTCAGTTGCTACTGCTTTTGTTGTTTCTGCTGCTTGTTTCTTTTCTGCTTTACTATTCAACTCCCCCTCAAAATGAGATTCCATGCCAACAGGACTTTGCTTTTCACATTCCTCCTCTTGAGTCTCCCCCTTTTTGGAAGCATCATGATCAATGCTTCTTTTCTTCAAAACAAATTTGGTTTTCTTCTGAAGGTTTATTGGCGGGGACCCAAGGCCCTGTGGTCCACTTTTGTGGACCCTACAAGCCCTACCTCATAGACTTGCACCGGAAAAGACATCCTGTCTCCCCCCGGATTCGAACCCTGGTAAGGGAACCCCAGGTAGGAGCGTTTACGGAAGGAAGGTAGCCACTAGGCCAAAGACCTAGTGGTTACCATCTTCTTTTTGTGCATCAACCTGATTACCATCTTCTTCAGCTTGGCTATTTACACTTGTTGGGAAGTGATTACCTTTTTCATCTCTTTTATCTCCAAACCTTGATTATGAACATCCAGACTTATTGTACCAAGTGTATCCATCAATTCATCATAAGTATATTTGTCCTGACCTCCTTTAGGTGTGTTTACCACCCTTGAAGGATCCTTGGATCTTTTAGTAGAGGTCTTCTGCCTAGCAGAAGCACCTGCTACCCCCGTGGTTTATTGGCACCTGGGACCCGTAGATGATTGCTCATCTAAAGTTGCCGTGGGGAAGGTCTTAGAGATGTTCACACTGTCCTGACCTGCACCTTGTGCAGAATCAGTAGTATGAGCCTTACTGCCCACATGCTCTTCCTTCTCCTTAGATAGCACCTTCTTAGGGTTGGGATACACCCCTGTGGTTTCCCTTTCGATATTCTCTAATGGAGAATGCTCCATTAGAGGGCTTGCAGGCAGTTGGGGTGAAGATACAGGAAGGGAAGGAACCTTCTGTACCTTTTTCCTTTTATATGTTTTAGTGATGGGGGATATTGGCTTGACAATAGGGATCTGAGGAGTATCAATTGAAATGAATGGTGTGGGTAGGTCATCAGTTGGGTGGTCAGATGTGGGCTTTGACACTGATGCCTCACCATGGGAATGAGACATAACCATCATTGTAGAGAATAATGGTGTCTCTTTTCTAGAAAAGTCCTTACTTGGTCTTTTCATGTTGGAGAATACCTTCCCTTTGGGAGGTTTTGGTACATACACCTCTTCAAAAGAGGGTAGATCCGTCAATTCCTTTAGTAGAATCTCTTGGACAAACCTAGGATACATATAAAAGCTTTTGGTTTTGGTATCCATGTTTGACATTAAATCATTGAAAATCATTTGAGAAAAATTAAACTTTCTAGAGGTAGCTAAGCAGACTAGAGCATAAGCTAAGGTACTGCTGAACTCACTCCATCCAGTTGTTTTTCTAGAAATACAATGCTGAAGGGTATGAACAAAGAATCTCCACTGAGGTGAAAATTTGCTTTTAAAGAACTTGTAAACCTCAGTGGGACCTTCATACCCCATACGACTAAGGGATTGGAAGAGATCTTCCTTGGACAGAGAGGTAATACCTGAGGCATCATCTAGTCAGAGATGAATGCAAATACAGCCTTCTGAGATGGTTAGAGGTTTATCACAAACCCTTGATTTGAGGATCTGATTGCCATCAATAGTATGTATAGATGCATTGGCCCAGAACTGACGCATGTGCTCCACATAGATTGTGGGATTAACAGTTAAAGCGTAGGCGATATGAGAGGATTTTAGGAAATCCACAATCTGATGAAAGCCTTCTGATTGCTTGGGTTTTTGTAGCATTGCCAACTCATTGTGATCATCAATAAACACCAGTCCTGCCATCGTTCTTGGATCGAATCACTACTAGGGTTTATGCACTAGGAAGCAAGAAATTGAGAGAGAGAGATAGAGAGAGCACTCGTAGGAAATTCAAAGAGCCGTTTGAAATTTGGCGGTCAGAAAGGGTATTTATAGGTGGAAGGTTTCATTTAGAAGCAGTACTAAGTACTCTAGCATCATTAACAAGCCCGCAGTACTAACCCATATAAGCATTAGTAACACATACTAGCAGTATTAACACAGACTAGCAGTATTAACACAGACTAGCAGTAGTAACACATATCAGCAGTATTAAAACAGACTAGCAGTATTAACACATACCAGCAGTAGTAACACTGTCTGGCAGTAAAAATAATGTAAGCAGTAGTAACTTTGCATTAGCAGTATAAACCACCAAGCAGTAGTAACCATACTTAACTATATCTGTACTGGCAACAGGATTAATAGTGAGAGCAGTATTAACTTAACTAGAAGTACCAAGTTTCTAATCAGCAAGGTAATCTGAAACACTTAAACACATATGGTTAGCAGCACCATGCACAATATATTATGAGAAAGTAAGCATGAAGGAATCTATACAGAAATGGTACATAAAGACAATCAGAAGAGGCTTATTCAGTGTTTATCATGCCCACACAGGTGACCAGGAATGTGAATCTACCCACATCAAAAGCTTTGGTGAATAGATCAGCAAATTGGTTACTTGTGTGCACCTTCAAAACCTGAATTAGCTTCTTTTCATTGCAATCTCTAATAAAATGGTACCTTATTTCTATATGCTTGGTTTTTGAGTGCTTCACTGGATTATTAACAATGCTTATGGCACTGTTGTTATCAATGAAGATTGAAGTGTGCAAAAAGTAACACCATAGTCCAGCATCTGATTCTGAATCCATAGAACTTGTGAGCAGCAGCTTGCAGCAGCTATGTACTCTGCTTCTGTTGTAGAGGTGGACACTGTGGTTTGCTTTTTACACTGCCATGAAACTAGTCTTGCACCCAAAAACTGACATCCTCCTGATGTAGACTTTCTATCCAAGTTTGCACCACCCAAATCACTATCAGAATATGCAAGTAGATCAAATGGTGAGTCATGAGGATACCAAAGGCCCAACCTAGGTTGTCCTTTGAGATATCTGAAGATCCTCTTGACTGCTTGAAAGTGAGATTGCTTAGGTCTTACTTGAAATCTGGCACACACACAGACAACAAACATAATATCTGGCCTTGAAGCTGTTAGATACATGAGGGAGACTATCATAGATCTATAGTGATGAACATCTACATCCTCCCCCTCAAGATCTGCAGTGATCTGTTTGTGTGTTTCCATAGGTGTGCTTGCAGGCTTTGAATCTGAAAAACCAAATTTTGTAAGTATATCCTGCACATACTTGGATTGGCTGATGAAGATACCATCTTTCTTCTGTTTAACTTGTAGCCCAAGGAAGAATGTAAGTTCACCCATAGAGCTCATCATGAATCTTTTGTGCATCAGCTCCTCAAACTCTTTGCACAAATAATCTTTTGTGGATCCAAAGATGATGTCATCCACATAGATTTGTACAAGCAAGATGTCCTTCTTCTTCCTTTTGATGAACAGAGTCTTGTCTATTATGCCCCTTTCAAAACCATTTTCCATGAGATAGGTAGACAGAGTGTCATACCATGCTCTTGGTGCTTGATGTAGCCCATAGAGTGCCTTCTTTAATTTGTATACTCTGTCAGGAAAGTTAGGAATTTCAAACCCTAGAGGCTGACAAACATATACTTCTTCATCAATTGTCCCATATAGAAATGCACTCTTGACATCCATCTGATAAACTCTGAACTTCATGAAAGAAGCATAGGCTAGAAACAGCCTAATTGCCTCAATTCTGGCTACTGGAGCAAATACTTCTTCATAGTCTATTCCTTCTTCTTGTGTGTACCCTTGTGCCACAAGTCTGGCCTTATTCTTTATCACAATTCCTCTCTCATCTTTCTTATTTCTGAAAACCCATTTTGTAACAATTACCCTTTGTCTTTGTGGAAGTTTAACCAGATCCCATACATCTTGCAGCACAAACTGCAGCAGCTCCTCTTGCATTGCTTCTATCTAGTTTGGGTCTTTCATTGCATCATAAACCTTTTTGGGTTCAATCTGGGATAGAAAACAAGATAGCAAGCCTGATTATAGGTCTTTCAATCCCCCTAACTTTCTTTGTTGCCTTGTGATCATTGGGGAATTGATGTCACCAATCACCAATTGAGGAGGATGATTCTTCTGAGTTCTTGTATGATTGACAGCCTCCTCATTAAGATTTGCTTCGATATTGGAGTCATTCTTTTCTGGAGTGCTTCCACCATACACTGAAGAATTGTCATCTTCTGACAGTATGGGCATCCCAGGTCCTGAGTTTCATGAATTATGAGGATCCTCTTTATCACTCTTATTCTCTTCATCACCTTTGTCCTCTTCATCTGCTTTAGCATCTTCATCCTGCTCTGGATCAGAATCTTCTAATTCTGAAGCATCATTCTTTTCTTGCTGGCAAAATTCAACAGGATCTACTGTAGGTATTGGAAACAGCACAAACTCTTAACTATGTGCTTGTACCTTTTCTGAGCTTGTTCCTGCATTTTGCACATTACTAAAACCCAAAGCATTAGTTAGTGAATCAATGTCAAACAACCAATCAGGACCTGTACCAATTTGATTTGGTGTGTTCTCATTGCATTTGACATTGTCACTTTCCTCTATAATCCTTGAGGAACTATTAAATACTCTATATGCCTTACTCCGAGAGGAGTATCCAACAAGAAATCCATCTTCAGCTTTGCTTTCAAACTTACCTAAGTGAGATTTGGTGTTGAGAATTGTGCAAGGACACCCAAAAGGTTTGAAAAATCCAATAAAAGGTTTCTTCTTGTTAAAAAGTTCATAAGGTGTCTTGCCTTGAGATTTGACTACTAGAACTCTGTTTTGGACATAACAAGCAGTATTAACGGCTTCTGCCCAAAAGGTAATTGGTAATTTTGAATCTTCCAACATAGATCTAGCAGCCTCAATCAGTGTCCTATTTCTCCTCTCAGCAACACCATTTTCCTGAGGAGTTCTAGGAGCATTGTATTGTCTCTCAATACCTTTGGTCTCACAAAAGTTGTTTAAGTCATTAATTTTAAATTCTGTTCCATTATCAGACCTGATGACTTTAACCTTAAATTAGTTTGGTTTTCAATCCTAAGGACAAAGGACTTGATCAGTCCACTTGTCTCATCCTTAGTCCTCAGAAAATAGACCCAAGTGAATCTAAAGAAATCATCAACAATGACTAAGCAATAGGACTTCTTACCAATACTCATCACATTTGTAGGACCAAACAGATCCATATGCAGTAAATTAAGAGGTGAAGAGATTGTATTTATCTCTTTGGACTTATGAGAAGTTTTGTGTTGTTTGCCTTTAAGACATGCAACACAATGATCATCACATGAAAATACCTTTTGTGGCAAACCGCTTACAAGGTTGTTTTTCACAAGTTTGTTCATTGTTTTAAAGTTCATGTGACACATCCTTCTGTGCCAAAGAGATGATTCATCCACAGAAGCTTTTGAAAATAAACAGTTTAATGATGAATCAAAGGATACATTCTCTAAGTCCAAACAATAAACATTATCCTTTCTAGGAGTTCTAAGTAGTATCATATTTTCATCAACTACCTTGAATCCTGGAGCAAGGATAATACATTCAGTCTCGGTAAATAATATACTATGCTTCTTGTCACAAACCTGTGATACACTTAACAGGTTGTATCTCAATTGCTCAACATAGTAAACATCTTCAAAGGACATCTTACCTTTTGAAACCATATCTTTTCCACTGATCTTACCACCTGCTGGATTGTCACCAAAAGCAACATGTCCTCCATCAAACTTTTTGAAGTTTTGAAGGCAGACTATGTTACCTGTCATGTGCCTAGAGCAACCACTATCTACATGCCAAATGCTCTTCTTCTTGAGCTGTTGGTTGCCCTACACATAAGATAAAACAGTTAGTTTTTAGAGGGAACCCAAGCCAAGGTGATCTTGGGTTGCCCTTTCTCATCAACATATCCATAATCAGTAATCTTAGTCTGGATGAGATGATTAGATTTAGGAATCTCATGGCTAGAATACTTTGTCAAGATTATAGGCTTGGCAACATTAATACTGGTAGCAGCACTATCCTTGTTAGCAGTACTAACTTGGCTAGCAGTACTAACTTGGTCAGCAGTAGTATTGCTATCAGCAGCATTATTTCTGTTAGCAGTACTATTTGAGGTAGCAGTACTAACAGGTTTCTTGACTTTTGGAACCCAAATCTTGACAAAGTTGTTTGTTTTCTTATTCTGTGAGTTACTCCTTGACTTGCTTGGAGTATTTTCTTTTGATTTAGCAAACTTATTCTGAATATGAGATTTTGCAGTCCCAGTTTTTATTGGTACTGTTCTCATTTTAGCAGCCATGTGATTTCTTTATTGCTTCATATAACCAACTGAATTTTGTGTTTGTCTTTGAAAAGAAAATCTTTGGTTAATAGGATTGAAATAACAGTGTTTGGCTAGATGATTTAACTTGCCACAAATAAAACAAGGCTTTGGTCTAATGACTTTGCTTAGATCAATTCCCTGTTTTTGAGCCCACTGATTATTTCTGTTTCTCTGATTTCCCCTTATTTTATCATGTTTATGGGGCTTGTTCTGTTGACAAGTATAGGGATTTACAACAGAGGTTTGCATGTAGTGAACTCCCTGTACCTTTTCTTTTCCTTTCCTAGAGGTTTCAGCTTTCTTACTCTTACCATTCTCTTTCTCTGTCTTTGACATCTCCACTTTATCACTCTTGACAAATGGTTTGCCCCCCTCTCATTTGTAAGAATATGGTTTTCTAAGGGAATATTTTTATGGTCTTCTTTATTCTTACACTCAGAGTTCTCTTCTTCAGAATCTGCCTCAACCACTACTTTGTTTAATGGATCTACTTATGTGGCTCCTGCAGGTAAGTCATTCTTATCCTGTCTTTCTAAGAGGTCTGAGGTGGGAGGAATATAGTTATTATTGTAAGGTGGAGGGGTGTTGTTGTAGCCTATACCTCTCTTTAGTTTGTCATGAATTTGAGATTTAAGTAAAGAGTCCATTGCTTTAGAAGCATTGGAATATTTCTCAATGTCTAGTTTGGCCTTCTTAAATTCACTCTTAACTTTTTCACACTCCTCTCTAGACTTTTCTAGCTTAAACTCTAACTGATCCTTCTCCTACTTCCAGTAGTTTGTATCATATGAGTGTTGAAGTTCATTTGCCTGGTATGCCTTTATTTGTTCTTCAAACTTCTCAACGATCACAACATACTCTCTTCTCTCTTTCTCTAATCTTTTAAGGTCATCACACATGCTCTGATTGTGATCCCTGTACTTTTTAACAGTTTGAAGACAGGTTTTAGAGCAAAGGTTAGATTTTACCTCAGTGGGGATTGCAGTGCTTGATGACTCTGAAACCTCAGCCATCAATGCTTGGTTGTGAATTGCCTCCTCTGCTTGATCACTCCAATCAAAGCCCATCCCTTCTTGTGAGACAAGATCTTGATATGAATTCCTGTTATAGTTAGTGGACTTTGGTTGTTTATTATTGCTTCCATGCTGTTGAGCAATTCCTCCTCTGCACTCTCTTGCAAAGTGTCCCAGATTATGGCATTTGTAGCATTCCACTTTGGATTTATCAAATCCAGCACCATCTTCTCTTCTCATGGCAAAATTATTTCTACCTGTTCTTTTGATGAATCTTTTGACTGTCATGGTGAGCATTGCCATTTGCCACTTGATATCCATCTCTTCAAGGTCATCAACATTGATCTGCTCTAGATCATCATTGATAAGAGCAGATTTAGCATGACTAGCAAGGAATGCTTCCAAAACAGAATCATTATGTCCATCCTGTTTTGAGCTATATGTAGCACTAACTGATTCTGTATTAGCAGTAGAATCAGTAGTAGATGATAGGAGGGCAGCATTATGAGAGTATCCAGATGGCCTTTTCTTATATTCAACTTCTACTTCAAACACCCTTAGATCATTATAGAGATCATCAAGCTCCATATCCTCCAGATTATCATTCTGTCTGAAGGATACAGTGTACATCACCAATTCTTCACCAAGAGATCTTAGAAATTTTCTGTTGACATCATCCTGGTCCATCTTGACACCAACTGTGGCCAACTCTCCAATCAACTTGTTGAATCTATCAAAGGTTTGAGTCATGGACTCATTCTTTGTAGACATAAAATTCTCATAGTGTTGTTTGAGAATTGCCTTCTGATTTCTCTTAGTGCTTTTAGTACCTGAAAATCTCTTCTCCAATGCATTCCACAGGATTTGAGCATCAGAACAGTTGCAAAACTGATGTTGGTATTCATTAGGAATTGCCAAGAGCAGAGTGCTCAAGGCTTTCATATCAGTCTGCCTCATCTTTCTTTCTCCATCAGTCTTTGGTGGAGTTCTCTTGCCATCTGCTTCCATCTTTCCTTCATTGGAGGGACCATTCTCAATGATATCCCACATTGAGTAGTCTGTAAGAAGAATATATTGCTTGATTCTGATTTTCCACATGTCAAACTCATTGGGTTTGAGCATGGGAACCTTTGAGACAAGAACACTGTCATGAGATCCGTCCATGATGATTTTTGATTTATGATGAATTAACCTTTGATTTCTGAGTTGAAAGCTTTGATACCACTTGTGAGGATCGAAATTCTAAACAAGAATTTAAACTAAACACTCAGAAACTATGTTAAAGAAGTCGCGGAATAACACTTTAACAATAAATCAATCAAACAGTGTATGAACTCAAATCACAAGTTATATTGAATTAACTTAATGATTACAAACAAAACCTCAATCTATTGAACAGACTCAACAGACGTTCTATACTTCTCTAAAGAAAGGATTAAAACTAATCTTGAGGTTAATTCTCTCTAAACGTATATGCAAAACTTGAAAAACTTAAAAACTTTTTAAACTAACAAAAACTACTAGACTATATATATAGAACTGATTACAAGATAATTACAAAAGAAATATTGATCTTCTGCATCCAGTTCATAATTATCTTCAACATTATCTTCAGCTCCTAGTCTTTCGTTTCAAGTCATCTTTATCTTCACAAGCAACATTAATCTCCATAGCAGTATTAATTTCCTCAACAGTACTAACCATGCTTGCAGTACTAACTATGCTTGCAGTAGTAATTCTTCAAGCAGTACTAACTACTAGCAGTACTAACTCTCCAAGCAGTACTAACTATGTTTCTAGCAGTACTAACTTTTCAAGCAGTAGTAATACTACTAGTAGTAGTAAAAATCTTCAACTAGCAGTATTAATATCTTCAGCAGTATTAATCTTTAAGTCCAGCAGTAGTATCCATCCTTAGCACATTTCAGACCCAACAACTAGTAATGGTACAAACTCGTCACAACAACATATGTGACCAACCATAGATAGTCTATGGCATAAAATAACATTTATAAACAAAATGAATTTTCAAGTTTAACTTCTGGTAAGAATGAAAACCATCAAAATGAACTTTAAACATTCTTTCAAATAATCCATATAAATGTGCAAGTAAAACATCCTTTTACTTCAAATAAGATGGAACCCATCATTTTAGTCGAAAACGATCGGGAACCCTAAAATCTCCCAAAACTCAAGTTATGTCAAAATGTAGTAAACTTAGATTTGAAACCATGGAGATATATAGAAGTTCAAAATGTAAGTTTTGACATGTATAAAGTTTAGAAAAAGGTAGTAGGAACTCACCAAATAGGGTTTAGACAAAAACCCGAAAAGCCAGATATCGACCACCGAGAGAAGACGAAGCTTTCTATACCGAACCCTTGCCAGATGCACTTAATACTAGCAACAAACGACAACCAAAGAAACCAAACATGGAAACCAAGAAAGAGAGAGACTTGAGAGAGAGAGAGAGAGAAATAAGATTTTGATATTTGATTTACCAACCAAATGAGATATTTGTGAAGACCACTTTTAAGTCGGCCAGGCAACCTCGCGGGTTATGCCGCGACCTCAACTCGCGGCATAACTCGTCCGCTAACACAAAACCCACACAAACAGGGGGTTTCGCGGGTTGTGCCGCGACCTCAAGTCGCGGTGCAACTCGCGTGGTTTACTGTGGTTCGTCCAAAACCACCAAAATCCAAACTCAAACTCCCAACCAAACGCGGTGTTAACGACAACGCTTAAACACAAGAATAACGAGATTACAGAATGAAAATTCGGGGTGTTACAATAGAGTTCTGCTATAATAATAGTTGGCAGTTGAGTATCGGCATGGCCCCGTATGAAGCACTTTATGGCAAAAAATGTCGAACACCGACATGTTGAAATGAAGTCGGAGAACGTATTCTCGAAGGCCCAGAAATGGTACAAATGCACATCAAATGATGAAAGAGGCTCATGCTCGTCAAAAGAGCTATGCTGACAAGAGACGACGACATATCGAGTTCCAACCGGGAGATATAGTTTTCTTAAAAGTTTCACCAACTCGTGGTATCAGACGTTTCGGTCTCAAAGGAAAGTTGATCCCGAGATACATTGGTCCTTCGAAATTCTAGAAAGGGTTGGAATTGTGGCATACCGCTTAACTCTACAACCGTAATTATCCCATATATATAACGTGTTCCATGTTTCCTTACTTCGAGGGTACAACTATCATCCCTTGCACGTCATTGAATATTCCTTGGAACACATAGAACCTGATCTTTCTTATCGTGAGGAACCTGAAGCGATTATTGATCATGATGAGAGAGGTACACGAAAGAGAGTGATTTCTTTCGTAAATGTTCTTTGGAAAAATCACTCGGACATGAGGAGACGTGGGAAACTGAGGAACACATGCGACGAGAGTACCCCAAGTTCTTTAATCGATGTAAGTTTCTTGTCTAAATTCGATTTCGGGGAGGAAATCTCTTTTAAGGGGGGGGGGGAAGAATTGTAAGACTCGGTTTAAACACGTATAATTATTCTTACTCGAATTGAACCGTAATTAAAAATAGCAACTAAAGATAGTTAAGGGTTTAAACCCGTCAATTAGCTAAACTTCTATTAATTATATATATATATATATATATATATATATGTATAATTAAAAAAAACAAGAACATAAAACCAAATTATTAGATCATCTTCATCATCGTCTCACTTATTCACACCAAACCACCATAACCATTTCTCTCTCAAATTCTCTCATTCCTCTCTCTAAAATTCTATCAAATTCTGGAAGCAAATCAACGAAACAATTACATATTCGGAATCTACGCTTCGAACCCTTCCTAGAGGTATAAATTTCTTCTTATGTTATTTAAGTTGGTAGGTTAGGGTCGTTGAAGTTGGTTGGTAGATTATGACATGTTATTGCAAAGTTATGATCAAATACATATTTAGGAATGTTTAAGTTTGTCAAAATTACAAACGGGTAAAGTTTAGAATCAAAACGGTGATATTTGTATATAGATGTTTAACCGCACACCAAGTGTTCGATTTAATGTCTAAGAGAATATAATTTCGTGATTAAGCTTAGGATAATAACTATTAAGGTTTATGTTATGCGAGTAATAGTAATTTGTGGTTTAAATAGGAAATCGATCGGGTTAAGCTTCGTCGTGAGTCTCAGTTAATCGCGTGATACGTCTCAATTTGGTTAAGGTATGGATTTCATTTCTTTTGAATCGTGGGCAACTAGTTGTTGTAGTTGACCCTTCTTAAAGGTGGTTCACCACCTTGTGATTGATCAACCGAACGTGATCAACAAATGTGAAATTGTACACACACATACACATTGATTTTGGTTTATTGAATCAATTGTTTGAACATTTTGATGTTTTATTAAAATGTGTCTCGTATGAGATTGTTTATGAAAAATGTGAAGTATATAGACTATAATTTCTATGATTGCCATTTGGGTAAGTGGCATATGTTTAGTTTTCGTTGATTTTAGAATAACCCAATAAATGGGCACATTATTTGGATGCCTTCTATGGCGGCTTTGTTGTCATGGCGTCCTGCAGATGACGGTCCACCAGAGTTAAGCCTATGTGTCTTACGTGAATCCACTATGGGGGGACTTGGCTGACTTTGTTGGCTCCAGGGCGGATGAATCGATTCTAGAAGTTTACCCACAGAATAGGTGACCGTGGTTAAATTCACGGGGGACTCGTTGTGTGTGCCCGCATGCCGACCCAGTTCGTGTGGCTGATCACCCCACGAACACGACAGGAATTGTCGGACTTTATTTATATTACGTTTTGAAATTAAAGTGTGAACCGTTCTTGAAATTATTGTCTTTGAAAATTACTGAACATTTCTTTTGCTATGAACTTGAATTTCACGAACATTCTTCGAAATGAATTTTTAAGTCTTCCGCTTCGTTATCGATGTTTTCATTATTATTTACGAATTTATATTATAATCCATTCACTGAGTCCTGTGCTCAGCCGTGTTTTTGTTTTCTGACACGGCAGGTTCGAAGTGACGTTTACGGGGACGGGACTTGAGATCGAGCGTGAAAATTTTGGAGTTCTTAGACTCGCATTATTATATAAACGTTCTAAGTTTATAAACACTTTTTGAAGTGTAATATTTTTGGACTGTAACATGTTTAGAGTTATTATTAGCTCTGATTTAGTTGTGTAATTATATTAAGTCCCGTTCGTGACATCATCCGTTCCGAACCACAGGAACGGGGGATGTTACAGAACCTAAGGCTATATATATATATATATATATATATATATATATATATATATATATATATATATATATATAAGGGTTAAATCTAGTGAGAACCAAAAAAAGGTTAAGAACTTGAGGACTAATCTAATCCATTGATTAGAATAAATCAATGGTCATTAAATAAAGAGGTTTTTTGTAAAAAAGGCAAAAAGTATGGGTAATTTTGACAATTTGTAAGGCCATTGAAAGGGTAGTTTGGACATTATTTTATTAAAATCAATTTAAAACTAATACAAAATCAAAATAACAATTCAAATCTGATGATTTCTTTTCACAATTGGATTAGGTCATACATCTCAGACCCTTCCACCTCCCTTCATCATCTACAGAGGCCTTCCCTTCTCCGTCTCCATCTCCTTCACCGTCTCCGGCGACCTCCCCCTTCCCCCTCCTTCACCGTTGATGGTGACCTTCTCCATTATTGTTCATCATCCAACTGTTTTTCCGATCTGTTTTACCCCTCGATGAGGTACTTTACCATGGAATCTGGAGAACTTTGTCTGGGTGGTGTTAAATCATTTGTAGTTTTTCCTAGTTCAGACAGGTGATTGTTGGTTGTAGTTTCCTTGAAATCTGATTTTGCCTTCTCGCAGATGAATGTTTGAATCGGTAGAAGATTTGTGAGAAGTCTTGGCCAACTTGGATCCATCTTCACTCTAGACGACAGACGGATTGGTTAAAGGTGGATCCACCATCGGACGAGCGGCAGAGACGATGAACATTAAGAAGGCATCGATTTTGTTCCTCATGAATTTGGGTGTGGTGAATCTTTGTTACCAAAATGACAATTATGTGTTTCATGTGAAATAAACATGGTAAATATGTGTTTCATGTGGTGAATCTTTGTTACCAAAATGACAATTATGCCTTTTTCATGTAGTGAAACAACTTTCAATTAAAACCATAGGATCTAAATAAGGGCTTAGATCGATTCTCACGGTTTTCAACTTTTTTATGGTTCTCATTTGATTATCGTCCTATATATATATGAAAATTGTGTTTTATTTCATCAGGTGAAATAAACATGGTAAATATGTGTTTCATGTGGTGAATCTTTGTTACCAAAATGACAATTATGCCTTTTTCATGTAGTGAAACAACTTTCAATTAAAACCATAGGATCAAAACTAAATAAGGGCTTAGATCGATTCTCACGGTTTTCAACCTTTTTTATGGTTCTCATTTGATTATCGTCCTATATATATATATATATATATATATATATATATATATAGGGAGAGGTTCATTTGAGAAATAGAGAAGTAATCTTAGTCATTCATCTGGTCAACATTTGCGACTTTGACCGCGAAGCACCGGATAATTCCTTGCGTGGTCTATAGAAAGTAGAGGGGTAATTTCGTAAAATACGCGGAATGAGTTCATATATGAACCTGTATAATTCACATATGAACTATACATTCATATGTGAATCAGTTAATTAGTTCATATGAGAATCAGTTAGTTAGTTCATATATGAATCACAAAAGTTCGTATATGAATCTGTTAATTATTTCAACTGATTCATATATGAACCTACAGTTAATTAGTTCATATGTGAATCAGTTAATTAGTTCATATATGAATCACAAAGGTTCATATATGAATCAGTTAAAAAAGTTCAGATGAGAATTACACTGCTTCACATATGAACATATAGTTCATATGTGAATTATACAGATTCATATATGAACACAGTCCGTGTATTTTGTAAAAACTACGAAAGTGTCCTTCTATTTTTAGAATAGCCGCAACTTTTGACCAGTCAAAGCCGCAACTTTTGACCAGTCAAAGCCGGAATATTTGACCAGTCAAATCCGATCTTGACCGTATGAATGGCTAGGATTACTTCTCTATTTCTCATATATTTACCATTTCTCAAAGGAATGTGGTTTCAATTGGAAACCATATTAGATTGGAAACTTTGGAAACCGTCAATTTTATTGGTTAAATTAATGAAATTGGTTCATAAAGTTGTTTAATATGATCAAGTTGTTTCATATAATTCTTTTGTTAATGAAATCGTTGCATATATTTATGTTTTTTATGTAGTTTCGTCTATTTTTCTCATTCTAATGAAATTGTTTCATGTATTTTCGCAGTTTGATTAAATTTTTTCATTTTTACATAAAAAACACAAATATATGCAACGATTTCATCAATAAAAGAATTATATGAAACAATTTCATCAAATTAAACAATTTCATTAACTTGACCAATGAAATCGAGGGTTTCCACGGTTTTCAAAATTAGAGTGCTTTCCATTTGATCGCTCCCCTATATATATATACATATATAGGGAGAGGTTCATTTGAGAAATGGTAAATATATGAGAAATAGAGAAGTAATCTTAGCCATTCATCTGGTCAACATTTGCGGCTTTAACCGCGACGCACCGGATAATTCCTTGTGTGATCTATAGAAGGTAGAGGGGTAATTTCGTAAAATACACGGAATGAGTTCATATATGAATCTGTATGAATCACAAAGATTCATATATGAATCTGTTAATTAGTTCAACTGATTCATATATGAATCTTTGTGATTCACAAACAAAGGTTCATATATGAATCATAAAGGTTCATATATGAATCTGTTAGTTAGTTCAACTGATTCATATATGAATCACAAAGGTTCATATATGAATCATTTAAAAGAGTTTAGTTGTGAATTGCACTGGTTCATATATGAACATATAGTTCATATATGAACACAGCCCGTGTGTTTTTTAAAATTTACGAAATTGTCCTTCTATTTTTGGGATAGCCGCAACTTTTGACCGTCAAAGCTGCAACTTTTGACTGGTCAAAGCCGCAATATTTGACTAGTCAAATCCGATCTTGATCATATGAATGACTAGGATTACTTCTCTATTTCTCATATATTTACTAATTCTATATATATAAATATATGAGAAATATATATTTATATATATATATATATATATATATATATATATATAGTGGAAGGATATTTTGCAACCATTAAAAATGTTGCAACCCTTGCAACCCACATCTTAACCGTTGAATTCATGATCGACGGTTACTTTATTTTTATTTTTCTGTTTTTTTAATTAAAAATATTGGGCCCCATATCTATTGTAACCGCCGATCATGAATCCGACGGTTAAGATGTGGGTTGCAAATTAAACAACCCCTATATATATATATAGAATTAGTAACTTTCCCAAGAAAACAAGAAATCTTGATATGCTAATGTCCACCAAGATAAATGTAGTCATAGTCATACACCGAGATAAGGTTTATTTGGGAAATCACTTTTATTCCTTCCAAAACGATTGTTTGGTTTATTTCCATTTACAAAAATATCAAGAAAATATAACGCAACAATATCCAAGTGCTTTGATTCTTTTGCCATTTTAAATATATGGAGTCACATGGCATGTTGTTTCTAATACCCACAAATATCACACATTCCCTTTCCTATTTTTCATGTAAATTAATTGTGTCTCTTCTTTCTATTAATCCTATATACAGAGAGAAATGAGTTCATACGATAACAATATCTATTTAAGTAAAAACAAGAACGGCCTAGTCAATACAAAACCGTATATGATTCATATACAAAATCATATGTTAAGTCGCGGGCAAAGTCGCCGCGTCCATTTTTTTGGCCGTTAATACCGAATCATATATAATTTACATATATTTGTTGTTTTGTTTTCTTAAATAGTTAAAGTTCTCGTTTGAACCTTACTCTCTCTATATATATGCCTTTTAAAATGACTATTTAAAATTAATTCATTATGAAAATTAAGTCATTGACTAGAAGCGTACTCGCACAATGCAGCGAGATACATCACGATTTTAATCTTTACTTTTATTTTTTGTTTTTTAACAATTTACAGTACGATTTTGGATGATTTTGAGAGAGTGATAATGTTTTTTTTTTTAAATTTATTTAATTTCGGCTTAATAATATAATGTTTTTTATATAAAAAATTAAGTATTTTGTTAGAATTCAATGATTATCTTATATATTTTAAATCTTTTATATTTAAATTGAGATGTTTATCCTGTTTTGATTATGTTTATCAGTTAATTATGAATTCAAACATATAGCTTTAGAAATTTGTACTCATGCATCATTATTTGTAATCTTGAATTTTAAGTAATGTGTATCAATAAACAGTATTTAATGTATAAAAGTTTGTTTTTAAGAGTTTATTCGATAGTTTAATAATAATGTAATTTATTTTAGGTTTAATAATATAATGTTTTTTTATAAAATAAACATTAAATATTCTGCTAGATTTTCTTAATTATATTTTAAAAAAATTTATTTAAAATTTGATTTTTATCCAGTATTTAGTTGAAGTGAGGAGTGATTTTAGGGGAGTTGAAGTGGGGAGTGATTTTAGGAGAGTTAAAGTGGTTAACGATAAGGATTGAAAGTTAACAAATAACATTAAATATAGTACATAAAACTTTAATGGTTGTTTTTAAGATATTTTAAGTAATTAACATTAAATAGCGATACATTAGGCTTCAACAATTGTTTTTAAAAGTTTTTTTTATATATGTTTTATAATATAGTATAGATAGTTGGATATTTATATCTATTCTTAAAAATCAATTTTGTTTCAACAACTCTTTTTCTGAAACCAAGTAAATATTGATTGTACTTGATTTTAATTTCGAAAAATAATTGCAATTGTAAATAAAAAAAAAACTGTGAAAATGGTTTCTAGTTTCTTCATTTCCAAATATTATTTTTAAGGCACGAAAATATTGTGTTTGGTAATTTTTCTAATAAGATAGTTAGTTGATAAACTAGTCATGTTTTGTAAAAGAAAATGATAATGTAAATTTACCTAATAATATATTTAGATAGATTGCTCAATTATAAAATTTAAATAGTATAATTGAAAAAACTAAACCATTTTAGAGTGTGTCAAAACTATCAGTTATCTTATAAGCTAGCTTATTGATTACTAATGGAGTTTTCAGTAAACTT
This sequence comes from Arctium minus, assembly GCA_954870635.1. Taxonomy (NCBI): domain Eukaryota; kingdom Viridiplantae; phylum Streptophyta; class Magnoliopsida; order Asterales; family Asteraceae; genus Arctium; species Arctium minus. The sequence goes on along the minus strand of OX941080.1, from coordinate 32,905,046 downwards.
ATTGTTAATGCCAAAAATCGTCCTAAAGATGACTTAAGGTCGATGTGGAGCTTTTAACAACTAAAGTTAAGGATCACGCGACAAACCGTACGACTGAAGGAAATAAAGACAAAACACAAAGAATTTGGTGACGCCGAAAACCCCGTCGAAGGTAAAAACCGCGGACAATAGCGGAGATCGTCAAGTGTATTATGGACGTCAAAATAGGGACGTCGTCCTTTAGAATGAGTGATCGAAAGTACAATTGACAATATTACAAATGAATAATAAACAAATCGTAAGTTTATGTAATTGGTCGTGAAGTATAGCACTCGTCGAGATTTCTGGACCAAGAGCTTGAATGTTTTTGTATGCTTGAGTGTTATTTGCTTCTTTAGTATGCTTATGATTACTCGAATGTTGCTGAATGTCCTTGAGCTCAACAAGGATTAGAATTATATAGCTTCGGATCACCATGAACGAACCTTTAATGTCCAACGGTATGTATATTGAATGATCTTAATAACGGCCGTCCGTTATAGTCGTTGCTCATTAATCCTGTAATAAAGAATCACAATAGATACGCATATTTGGCAATAATGAGGTCATAATCGTTAGTTACTGTTATAGAAATCGTAAGATATCCGGTGGTCGAGAGATTTCCCGGTCGTGGTCGTAAGAAACTTACGACCGTCGCCTTAAGTGGTGACCATAGTTCTTGGTGTGTGTGGTCTTCAGGACCTTATCTTAATACAAGAGTGTTCTTAAGATTGGAATTGTTTGGTTTTCTTACGTCGGTCGTGACTTGTGAAATTTTGCCCAAACACTCATGGCTGTCAAACATCACCTATGTATATTCATTATAATATTGATTTTCTCGTTACTATTTGCGTGACAAGCGACGTATTTGACGAGTATAAACTACGATTATGAACGAGTTGCACCGAAGCCATATATATGTTTATAGAGTGAGCCCCATTCGAAGATGTAAATGAGTGATATTGCCAACACAAGTAGGGAGTAGTTTAGGCAAGGCAACTTGGTTGTACGTGTGAACCGGGCCCGTTGTACTAAAGATCTTGGACCGTAGATTTGATCGAGGGCCCACGTTTAGTGATTAATGGTACTAACTTCTTTGCCAATCAGACATATGATATAAGGGAATTGTTTCCTTCATTTCGGTTATAGAATGAATTACATTTTTAGTCCCCGTGGTTTAATAAAACTTTGCTTCTCGTCCTTCGATTTCAATAAATACATTTATGTATTTATGGTTTGCATTTCGTTTTGGTTTAATTAATTGGGATCAATGACCGTTTAAGGCCATCGTTAAGCGAGGTCAAATGTCGTTCACTTGAAATGCTTTTAAAATATTTATAAAAAACGTATTTCCAAAACAAAACCCCCATCCGTCGTCTCTGTCTTCAGAACATATCCAACCCAGAGACGGATCTAGAAATTTTTTTATACGGTGGCATCACATAATATAAACAAAAAACAATTACAAAAAACACGGTTTTTATCGACGTGTCTTCAACTTTTTACCGACGTTAAACATTGTCTTATGTGTGTTTTTGGCCTAATTCCACCATTTCGAGGAACTTTTAAAGTTTTTTGCTTAATTTCGACGAATTTTTAACCTTTTTATCGATTTCGAGGGATTTTTTTCGGTTTTTTTGGTTGATATCAAGGGTTTTTTTCGGTTTTTTGGTTGATTTCAAAAGTTTTTTTTAGGTTTTTTGGTTGATTACAAGTTACGGTTGCACCTTCTTGAAGTTTCTAAAATAATACGGTAGTACCTTCCAAAACGATATGGTTGCATCTTTCACGAAGTTAAAATTTTTACCCTTTGTCGGAGAAAAGATACAGTGGCACGTGCCATCCATGACACCAAACTAGATCCGTCCATGATCCAACCTGACAAAAATTCTCAACTTTTTACACCAACTCATTTTAATCTGACAATAAATTTAACTTCGTTTTGGTATTGAGGAATTGTATGCCACTATAATTGGTGATAAGCTAGTCACTAATACCAATTTGATGTTGAAGTATTGCTAGTACAAATTATCCTTGGAGTTTGATAGTTAGATAGTTTTATTTTGTTTTTAATTGAACGTCATTTTGGTTATACTATTTATTAACATTATGTTTATACAAATTTATAATATATTATAAATTTTATTTTTATGGTTCAAACTTATTTAAAAAGTTAATAATTTAAAACACAATAACATATTTAAATTAAAGCACACAACTGATACGTGTATATATATATATATATATATATATATATATTGTAACGTTCTTAAAAAAATTGAGGCAAATTTAAACCTGAATAATGGCGTAATAAACTAATAATGACATTTATATAAAATAAATCACCCAAAAGGAGAAATAGTTGTAGCGGTTACAACTCGAATAATAGAATGATAAATAACAACCTAATAATCTAAACTACATTAAGCTTAGGTTACACATGGGTGTCACTATCAAATTCCCAAAATGTTCTACCAACAGTATGTACGCCAATTCTCCAAAAATAGTCCATCCCAAAATGTCATCTAGCAGTATCCACACTCCACTCAAGACTTCGGAGCCCCACTGCTAAGAGAACCTGATATACATGTCATTTAAGAAAAAATGTTAGGCTTTATGCCTAGTGAGAACAAACAGTTAAATGATAAAGCTATAAAATGGTAAAATAAAACCTAGCCTTTATCAACTCCCAAAATGAACATACATCATCTAAATTCCTTAGAGGTACCTTTAATATCTTGGGTTGGCGGGGGAGACCCGATTTACCATAGTCGTGACGGAACACAAAAGTAAGCCACCAACATATGTTTAAGCATAAATCAAGGATTTATTGACGTCAACCCTATCAGGGTCTTTAGTCATTTTGGACATTAACTCTATTCAAGTCTTTAGTCAACCCTATACTGGTCTACCACCCAAGACAAGTATATTCATTCAGAAACCACAATATAAATCAGTACACATTTCTAATTTACAACTTGGGTTTCACATCCCATATTCACATATTAAATAGACTTCTATGCCTATGGATCTATTTACATTATAGTCTAATCCATCATCATTACCATGACGCACCAATATGTACTCAACACAATTGAGCCTTGTATCAATACTTCATCAAGTGAGAAAATGTCACAATTCACCCATATAGTTATAAACTTGACCAACACATGTTTGGTTCCAAAACTCATCCAAATATGGAAGTAATTAATATTTATGCATGTAGGACCCATCTCCATAATAATTTCACCAAAATACTTAAAAATGGTCAAAACCCTAGTTTTGACCTAACTTTTCTAAAGTCATCAAAATGAGGATAAATGAAGTAAAAGCTTTGAGGAATCATAGTGAAGCATTTAAACATGTATAATGTTTATAAAATGTATAGGATGAACTCACAATTTAGGTTTTGATGAAAACCTAGAAATTTCCTTGAAGATGAAGGTAAGGTGGAGAGCTCCTAGTCCTTGCTTTCCTAATCCTAGCTTGATAGAGAAGGACCACTTTAAGATCCAAGTAAAGATGCCTTAAATGATCTAGAACCCTCAATGAATGAAAATAGATCGATTTTGCAGAGAATGGGAGAAGTAGGTGAAGAGTAAATGAAGATGGGTTGCAAAACGTTGCATTTAAACGTCCTGGACCTCGTATGCTACTGTGTCTTGTGACTTTGCCAAGGCATTGTCGTAGGTTAGAATCACCGGTTTTATACCAAACCAACCCCCACACCAGCGACCTTGACACGGCGACTATGCCTTTGGCAATGTCGTCGGGCATAGTCACCCGACTTGTACCGTGCACTGCTTTCTACCAGCGACAATGACCATCAACAATGGCCAGGGACAATGACCAGCGACTGTGCTCTGTGGCACAGGCTGCCCGAGGGTCAACTTCTCAGATTTCTTTTGCAAGCTTGCACCATTGACTCACGTGGTTATTTACTTAAGATAAACTTAGACTTATATAAAATATATGCTGCCAAAACTAGAGTATAATAAGAGAATATGGTCCAAACAAACTAGGATTCCGGGTGTTACATATATATATATATAGGATTAGGTTCATTTGAGAAATGCTAAAAATATGAGAAATAAAGAAATGATCCTAGCCCTTTATCTGGTCAATGTTTGCGGCTTTGACCGTGAAGCACCAGATAATTCCTTGTGTGGTCTGTAGAAGATAGAGGGGTAGTTTCGTAAAATACACGAGACGAGTTCATATGTGCACTTGCATGATTCACATATGAATGTTTAATTGACATATGAACTCTTTTAACTATTTATATATGAACCTTTGTGATTCATATATGAACTATATGTTCATATATGAATCAGTTAATTAGTTCATATGTGAATCTGTTAATTAGTTCAACTAATTCACATATGAATCTACAGTTAATTAGTTCATATGTGAATCAGTTAATTGGTTCATATATGAATCACAAAGGTTCATATATGAATTAGTTAACAGAGTTCATATGTGAATTACACTGGTTCACATATGAACATATAGTTCATATGTGAATCATACAAGTTCATATATGAACTCGTCCCGTCTATTTGTAAAAATTACGAAAATGTTCTTCTATTTTTGGAATAGCCGCAACTTTTGAACAATTTTGAGCTCGCTATAAACAAATCAGGTATTAAAAAAGTTCACTTCAATCTACGGATGCGCTATTGCCATTATTTACAAGATTCACTTCGATCTACGGATGCTCTATTGCCATCATTTACAGGAAAAATATTCAATTGCATAAATATACGTGTTTTATTTATTTAAATGTGTTTTATTATATAAGTTTTTGTAATAAAATGATGACTAATTTCAAATTAAGTTACGGACATTCAAATTCCCGTATTTTTGTTACAATTTAAAATATTATAATTTATAAAGTTATTGTAAAAAATTATTGGTTACATTTTAAACAACTGTAATAACCCAACTTTACAAACACCGAAGAGCTAACATAATATAAACAAACGCCAAAACGGACCCAAACATCCAGTCATGCCATACGATTTGCATCTCTAAGTTTTGCATAAAGCAACCGAAATACACCAGAGAAGTTAAAACCTTTGCTTAACAGGAGAGTTTAACACGATCTACCAAAAGTATAAAGCCTCTAGACACAAAGCATCAAGCTCACACTTTCCCTTGCCCTTACTCGAGCCCTCAACTACCTACTTACCTGAAAAAGGTTTTAGTTTTGAAAAGCAAAGGTTAGACCATAAGTTCTAGTGAGATCCCTCTAATATCACGTCACACCACAAATATCAACCGAAAAGGGGTTTATAAGCATTTATAAACAAACACACTTTAAGCGAAATAAATACACACATTGTACGCGCCAATGGCCCACGTTATAGTCACACACACTCTTATGACAACGTGTTAGGGCACACACACCCCTTTGGATCAATTATATGAAACAAATTCATATAGACGGCATGGGACACACTTCCCATATACACGAGTTAAGCCATCGCACGACCCATCTTTTAGAACTCACCCTTAGACAACACATATTTCATGCTTATAGGAAAGATTGTTTAAGAACATATTATTCATAAGTAAACACGTATATGGAAAATTATACGTCAATAATCAGTTTAGAAAGACTCACCTGCCGTTCGCCCTAGGCTCTTTTTGTTTGAACTAAATATCTTTGAACTGCGCACCCACATTTCAAACCACATACGAGAGTGATAAGACACTCGACCAATCCATATGGGTCAACTTTCCTACAACTGGACTATCTCTCTACTCAACACTTCGGGTCTCGCTCGAAGGTACCGATGAATCGCACGAAATCCAGTTGACTGAACCTGTAAATCGACTATTTTGACATCCCATGCCCGGGCCCTAATCAAACGAACATTTCCATCCGGGTTCGGCCCCTCCCGGACCCTCATCCCGGGTTTCAGCCTTACCCGTTCCCCCTTCAATTCCAGGTGGCCACGACCTTACCCAATCCCCCCTTCAATTCCCGGTGGCCACAACTCGGTTTCAACCCAATCCGGTTGATCCGGGTTTCCTCATAACCAGCACGAAATCCGATCGTGTCTGGGTTTGGTCATAACCGGGGCCCCATCCTCGGGTTTCCATCCTCAAGCGTGGCCACTCCTAGTTTCTCAATATCGGATTTACACATTCTGGGTCCCCAAACTCGTCCGGGTTTTAACCTAAATACGGTACTGGTGATTCCCGATTACAGAGTATCAACACGAGGGTTCTAGATAAAGTCTCCAAAACCAATCTAGTCAAAATCCATAGCCCAAATCCCAAGTTGATTTCAAACCAACAAAAGATAGAAACGACCCTCTTAATCAAATCTCTCTCTGATAAGTCAGTGATCATCGATCCAACATCAAACCCACAAAGTAGAGGTTATACTTATTAAAGCTACCAAAAATCAAACCACGAACTCCAAAAACATAAAGAGACACAAGAAGAAATACTCACCTTATTTATGGGTTGAGTATTATGCCCCACCCATGTTTTGGGTGTTTTGAAATATAAGGTTTTACCGTACCTTCTTAAATGGAGAGTTCAATTTATATTTACGCTTTGAGTGAGTTTTGGGTTAAAGCTAATTTATGAAGGGGGCGGTTTACATTGGTATCATCATTTTGTAGTAGTTTGATTTGGAAAATGTCCAAATTGGTGTTCTCCGTCCAAAATGCATATTATTGGAAAACGAGTCGTTTGCATATTCAAAGCATACCTTTTGAAAGATTATGAATTGAACTGCATTATCTATTTTCATAGACATCTTTATATATGTTGAAAACTCTTGAGCTCACTAGGCGTTAAGCCTAACCTTTTTATTTGTCGGCATGTGCATCAGGTTCCAGTTGGGAGTTGGTTTCTAGAAGTTCTATGAAGCGTAGAGCCTTAGCTAGACGCTAAAGTAAGTAATTGGTGAAGTCTTCCGCAAGTTAGAGATAGTGACTATCTTTGGGTTTTAGTAGCACCCGTCCTTTTATAGTTTGTATGTAAAGATTGAATGTTTGTGTATTGAAGTTGAATCTAAATTGTGGTTGTCGATGATTCAATGATTGATGTATTTAGAAAATTTTAAATAAGTTGCTATTTCCATATTTTAGGGTGTTACAAAGGCTGCGGTCCAAAAGAGAATATGAAGAGTGGAAAGTTGATTTTTTGAATTTTGTGGATGAACATGAGGTGGGTTATTATATCAGATTATCATTAACAGAAGGAGAGATGCAATCCCAAATTCCGACAGAAGCTTCGCCTGTGGAACAGGAGAAAAGAGAGAGGGTTAATAATTTTGCTCGAAATTATATGACAAGTAGTATTTCTTGTGACCTTTTTCATGACATTTTGAGTGAAATTTCTGGTCAAATATTTTCTTATGAAACGACAGGAAAAGAGTTGTGGGATTGCACTGAATGGTTGATGTTAGGGCCAAGGGAATTGTTAAAAGGAAGAGAATTGGAATCTGAGAACTCTGAGCTTAAAAGAAAGATCTCTGATTTGGAGCAAAAGATTGCAAAAGACAAATCCGATTTTGAGAATAAAGAGAAATCTTTTGCAAAGAAGTTCTCAGATTTTTCCAGAAAATGTGTTGATGAGAAGAAAGCAGTTAAGCTGAAATGCATAAAGCTTTCTCAACAAGTTTCTGACTTTGAGAAACTAATCATCCTTAAAAGAGAAAAGTTTGCCAAAAAGAAGAAGGCCATTGAACGAAAGAATGTGGGATTCTTCAAAGAAATATTCGGTCAGAGAAACAATGCTGAGAAGGGATTTGAAGAAGAAAGAAGCATGTTTGAGATTGAGATCAAAAAGCTTACTGTCAAGTTATCTGAACTATCTGAGAAGGCACTGAAAGAGCAGAAAGCAAAATCCGAATTAAAGGAGAAGATTGACCTGCTTGTTAAAGAAAGAGACAGCTTTGCTTCAAAGATTAAAGAGCTTGAAAAGATTGTTTCCAAGGTAGTGGTGACTGAGAAAACGACTCCAGAGTCACAAATCCACACACCTAGAAATAATTCAGCTGACTTCAAAAATACAGCCTCAAGCTCACATCTGAAAACTGTTTCATCGAAAAGGTCAGTTAAATCATATGATCAGATTCGCAGTACTAACCTTTTCTTTGATGAAAATGTAGATGGTTCAGGTACACAACGAAGGAGAAGAAGAAGATATAAAGAAGAGGAAATGGTCTGGACTAAGAAACCAGTTAAAGATTAGAAGAAAGATGAGCTGAAAGGAAAGAAATCATGTGTACATATACACAAAGCCAAGAAGAACAATGCACGTAAAGGTAAACCTGATCATATCTACTCGAGAGATCAATTAATCAGGTTGTCAGGTAAGAAATACTATTGTTCTTATTGGTGTACACATGATCCTATTCACAAAACCAGTGATCATTTCTGGTATGGTTCTTATTCCATTACTCCCATTCGAACTGCAACTAACATTCATGGACCCAAATTCCAGTGGGTACCAAAGCCGAAAACTGATTCTGTGTTGCAGGCACCTCAAGTTAAGGGGGAGTAAGAGAATCAAGGCTTCTAAGTAAATCAGCTTAGAACCCGTACTTCAACGGAGTTTGGCTTCTGATTACAACAGATCAGGACCAGTTCTTCAATGTTTAGACTTGGATATTTTGCAAATATCCAGGGGGAGCTTATCTGATCTATATCATTCTATCATGATTTGAGGGGGAGCTTAAAAGGTAAATATCCTCTAATCCTAGATCTCTGATTGTTTGAAAGAAGAACAACTTTCGAACATGAAAAACGTTTTCTGAAATGTTCAAACCACTTCTGGTTCTCAAAAGATTTTATGAATTTAGAAGTGTGATTTTAAATGTTTTTCATTTTTGAGCTTTAATGTTTAACTGACCGTGTGTTTCCAAAGATCAATACTTGCGTATTATCTTGTCTTTATATTGTAAAGTATTCACACACACAGGTTCATTACTTCATTGGAAATTTTTATTACCATGTCTCATAAAAAAACAATTTTTCGATGGTAATACCCCCGTTTGCAATTCAATGTTGTTGAGCATCAATCATTATTTCTAAATTTGTGCTTTCATTGCTAAATTGTTTATATTTGTTCATATAAACAAAATATCCAATTCTTTGATACCCTAACCATTTCATTTGACCTGATTGATACATTGTCAGATTCTCAAAACAATTCTCTTGAGTTCATTTCATTCATTCAATGCCTTTGTTTTGAGAAATCTTCAAAGTTCAATTGCTCAAATCTCAAGAGCATACATTTTGACAATGTTATCATACATTTTGTGCTTAATTGTACAAGTTAAACTGTTGAGTAACCATTATTTTTAGGACTTACATGGGATTCATGTGTGAGCTTAAACAAAACTTCCATGGATTCACGTAAACCAGTGTTTCCTACCCCGGAAGTTATCCTAGAGTGATTGAGGGGTGAGGGGTCATAAATCAAAGAGTGGGGAAGATAACTCATCCGGTTGAGTTTTTCTCATTGTGTTGAGCGGTAAAATGTAAATGAGAGTTTCGTTAGAAGTAAGCTTTAATGACAAAAAGAAAGAGGGTATGAGATCAGAGTTAAAAGAATATCAAAACTCTGCACCAACCACTTTCTGAGTCGGGCAGCCACATATACTGATTGGTTCACATTCTTTGGGGACCATCATTGAAACAGGCAGTGAACTCATGCCAACTCTTGCTATAGCCCCACCAGCCACTCATTTCTTTCTCGAAAAAGAAATGTTTCATTTTCATTGGGGACGCAGCACATCTGCTATCTGATCTTCACTCGAAAGATTTAGATATTGAAAAAGAAGGAAAGTTGCCCCACCTTCGCACCTTCTTTCATGCACATTGAGTCCGTGTAATATTTGTTGTTGTCTCAACAGTTTACACAATTTGAGCCTGATCAAGCTAAGTAGCTTCAATCATTCATACACTTGCACGAGCACACAAGGAATAAGTTTTCTTGTCATAACATTCATAGAAAATTCCTTTGTGGTTTTTCGATGATTGAATGGAATCCCTGGGGGAGTGAACATCACAAAAACTCCTTTCCAAAGTACATTCGTTGTACAAAGTGGCTCCGTGCTACTTACAGGCATACTAACTGTTTCATCTGTTGAATCATGGTTACATTGTTTATTATGTCTGAATTTGAAAAGATTCGGATATATACATTTCATGAATTGACGGATAATCAGATCAATGGGCGGAGAATGTCAAATTATTATGAAAGGAAGATTGTTCGTCTTTACAAAGGGGGAAATCAAAGAAAGTGCTGCAATTGAAGAAGTTTTAATGATCATGATGTTCACAATCATCAAAAAGGGGGAGCTTTGAAGAAGTTTTCATCAAGTTTTGGTGAAAAGAAATCATTCCATAATGATTCAATTTCTGAATGAAGATGATTCGTGAAAGTTTGTTTTTCTAAAGACAGTCTAGAGATCAAAGAGATGAAGATATGAGTTCAATGCTGTTTCAATATTCAAAGATGAAGATTTCAAAGATTTTATTTTATTGGTTCTTCTATCCCGTATCATGTGGTGTTTGCTACAAGTTTGTCCCTCCTACGAGCTGATTGAAACAAGTTCTTGAAGCTGAAAGTCTATTCAACTCATGATTCAAAGACAGATTCTTTGTTTTAAACTGAAGTTGCACCGTGGAAAGTCACGTAACTCTCACATTATCTTTCTTGTGAGCTGATCCGATGTGATTGAGTTTCTACAGTTAAACACTGCTTGATCGTGCATTCAGTCGAGGCTACTGTACATTGAATCTAGTTACAAAGTTGAAACTATGAAGACCAAGAGCTTTATTCAAGGGGGAGCTTGGAAAGATATGAAGACAAGCAACACCAAAGTTCTTCAAAGATTCAAGAGGGAAAGAAGATCAATGCCTGAAGTTTTCAAGAAGATAAATGCCTTATTCAACTTTAGGGGGAGATTGTTAAGACTGAAAGTCCTGTGTGTTGAAAGTTGTAAAAAGCATTTATAAGGGTTCGAAATGTAATTAATTAGTAGTTGTTTTGTTAGATGGGCCTAAAGCCCATAAGCCCATTAGCTTGTAATGCCTAAGTATATAAAGGCTTATTTAGTTCATTTAGAAGTTTAGAAGTCTCATTATTTTCATAATCCTCTAGTCAATAGGTTTACTTTCTCTGATCAGATATTCTCTTTGTAAACCTAAACCCTTTGATTGAATATTAATCATATGACTAGAGGTTGTGGCTATATTATTGTTCTTCATTGATATAACTGTTCGTGATTGCACTGTACTGGGATCTACAAATCGTCCAAAAAACTCTCCCAAATGAATACCTCACAAATAAAATCAGATTGGAGCAATAAATACACCTATCCCCCCGTCGGCGAGAAAGATCGGTGACAATGCCCATGTCATTCTCGCCAGGCCAAGTCGTTGAGGTGGTACCGTGGGTTGCCCCATTGGCACGAGAGTGACATGGAGAGAGTGCCCGTGTCATAATCGTGGGGCACACTCACGTGATATGTACCGAGGGGTCTCTTCCCTCGGCGATAGTGACCACGACATAGTCTTCGGACACTATCACGCCACACACACAGGGATCCAAAACTTGATTTTTTTAGTCTAACATGCTCTCAAAGGTCATGGTGCTTCAAGGTAACTATGCTCAAATAATATTATTAGACTAGAGTCATAAAAGGTGGAAATCGGATTATAAACACTTAATTAATCGTAGCAAAATTTTGGGTGTTACAATCCTCCCCGACTTGAAAATGATTTCGTCCTCGAAATCTCAACTTTTCGAATAAATGGGGGTAACACCTCTTAAAGTCTTCCTCGGCCTCCCAAGTTACATTAGAGCCTCGATGGTGCTTCCATTGGACTTTGACCATGACGATATCCTTATGTCGTAACCTCTAGGACTTCTTTTCTAGGATGGCCTCCCGTTCTTCCACACATCAATTATGCTCGTCTACTCGAATCTTCTAGAGCGATATCACGCTATCCTCTTTCGCCAAGTATTTGCGAAGGTAGCATACGTGGAATGTGTTGTGAATTTCAACTATTTAGGCGGCAATTCCAACTTATATGCTTGGAGTCTTATTCTTCCCAAAATGGTAAACGGTCCAAGGAAACGGGGACAAAGCTTCATGCGCTTTCTGAACCGTATAATACCCTTACAAGGTGACACCTTCAACATTAATGGGTCACCCACTTGAAATTCAATCGGTTTCATCTTCTTATCGGCGTAGCTCTTCTATCGGTCCTGAGCCGCTTTTAAACGTTCGCGAATTTCTTTCACTTTATCGACGGTTTCTTGGACGATCTCGGGACCAACAAATTGCTTTTATCCTATTTCGAGCCAACGCACCGGAGTTATACACTTTCATTTGTATCGCTTTAAATGGTTCCATCCTGATGCTAGAGGGGTAACTGTTGTTGTAGGCGAACTCCACAAAAGGTAGGTGGGAGTCCCAGTTTCTACCAAAGTCAATGACACACAATCTCAACATGTCTTCTAATGTTTGAATCATCCGCTCACTTTGGATATCGGTTTAGAGGTGATAGATCGTACTCAACTTCACCCTCGTAGCCAATTCTTTCTGCAAGCCTTCGCAAAAGTCGAAAGTAAAACTCTGTCGGACACGATTGATAATTGCACTCCATGCCTCGAGACTACTTCATCAATATACAACTTGGCAATTTTATCCATGGGCAATATCTCTCACATCGCTAAGAAATGGGCACTCTTCGTCAATCGGTCCACTACTACCCAAATTGTATCATGCACTCTCAGCGTCTTTGGCAATGTAATCACAAAATACATCGTGATGTGCTCCCACTTCCATTTCTGGATCTCCAATGATTGGTGGCTCCCGTATGGTCATTGGTGTTCCGCTTTTATTTACATGCACGCCACACACCTTTCCACATAGTTTGCCACATCTAGATTCATAACGGACCACTAATATGTAAATTTTCAAATCTCTGTACATCTTGGTTCTACCCAGATGTATGGAATACTTGGGTTTGTGCGCATCCTCGAAGAGTAGTTCCTGGTTGCCCCCAATTTTGGACACCCATATACGACCTTGGTATAGCTTTTGGCCACGACCATCCTCGGTCAAAAGTGATGGTTTCTTCACCATCACTTTGCTCTTAAGGTTTTCTTCGCGTAAGACCTCTCCTTGTGACGTTTTTATCTGGTCAATCAAGTTGGATACCAAGTCTATTCTTGCGAGTGTAGCCCGAAAGCCACTACTATACTCTTTTCAGCTCAAGACGTCCACTACTACATTCGCCTTACCCGGATGGTAGAGTAGTTCACAGTCATAGTCCTTTAGTAGTTCCAACCAACGTGGCTGCCTCATGTTCAACTCCTTCTGATCAAACACATACTTCAAACTTTTGTGGTCCGTAAACAATGTGCATTTCGTGCCGTATAGGTAGTGTCGCCATAATTTCAAGGTGAACACCACGACCGCTAGCTCCAAGTCATGGGTTGGATAGTTCTTCTCATGCTCATTGAGTTGCCGTGACGCATAGGCGATCACCTTGCCTCGTTGCATCAAAATGCAACCTAAACCCACCTTGGATGTATCATTGTAGACCACGAAATCTTCAAATCCTTCTGGAAACGATAGGATCATAGCTTCACACGGTTTCTTTTGAAGAGGTCAGAAGGCTTTCTTTTGAGCTTCCGCCTACACGAACTTCACATTCTTTCATGTTAAAGCAGTCAAGGAGGAAGCGATTTTGGAGAAATCTAGGATAAAACTCCTATAATAGCCTGCTAAACCCAAGAAACTTCATACTTCGGATGAGCTCTTGGGTGGCTCCCAATTCATCATCGCCTCAATCTTGGATGGGTTTACCTTCACTCCGTCGCAGTTGACTACATGGCCCAAGAATTGAACTTATTCTAGCCAGAAGTCGCACTTGGAGAATTTTGCGTACAACTTCTCCCTTATAAAAACTGTTGGGAACTTAAGATGTGACTAAGTCATTAATGCTGCCAGTTCAGAGTTAGTGCTGCCAGAGGATTTCAAAGATTAATACTGCTAGGTATTACTACTTCTAGTAGAATTAATACTGCTAGTCAAAGTTAGTGCTGCTTGATCAAAGTTAGTACTGCTAGAGGTTAGTGTTGCTTAATAGTTAATGCTGTCAAGATTCAGTAAATACTTCCAAGGTAATTAATACTGCTTCTGAGATAAACTGAAGATAATATTGAAGAGACCGCGTCTGAAGATATACATGGAAAGCTTGGAGATAATTATGAAGATTATCTTGAAGATCTTTTTAAGTTTTGTAATTATCTTTTATTATTCAGTATATATATAATTGCTTAGAATAGTTTGATAGAACTTTAATGCTGAGTTTTTGTTTTAGAGAGAATCAACCTCAAGGCATAGTTCCTAATTCTAGAGAAGTAGAATTCGTCTTGAAAGAGTCTGTTCTTCAAGATTGAGGTTGTGTGTGTAATCTTGTAACTTCAATCATTCAATATAAGTTTGCAAGTTATTCATCAGATTTACTGTTTGTTTACTGTTTCATTAAAATATCAAAGTGTTATTCCGCAAACTTCTTTGATATTGTTTCTGAGTATTTATAATCCTTGTTAAGAATTCGATCCTGACAAGTGGTATCAGAGCCGGTTCTCTCAGAAACATTCATTCATTCATCATGGAAAACTTTGCAGAATCAAACAGTACTCTTGTCTCTAAGGTTCCAATGCTCAAACCCAATGAGTTTGACATGTGGAAGATCAGAATCAAGCAATACATTCTCCTTACTGACTACTCAATGTGGGATGTCATTGAGAATGACCCCTCTACTGAAGGTCAGATTAGACCAGATGGTAAAAGATCTCCACCAAAGACAGATGGTCAGAGGAAGATTAGACAGACAGAGATGAAGGCCTTGAGCACACTGCTCTTGGCCATCCCCAATGAATATCAGCATCAATTCTTTAACTGCACAGATGCTCAGATTCTCTGGAATGCTCTAGAGAAAAGATTTGCTGGAACTAAAAGCACCAAAAGAAATCAAAGGGATGTTCTGAAGCAGCAGTATGAGAACTTCACTTCTTCAAAGAATGAGTCCATGACTCAAACTTTTGACAGGTTCAACAAGCTTATTGGTGAACTGGCTACTGTGGGAGTGAAGATGGAGCAAGATGATTTCAACAGGAAATTCCTCAGATCTCTTGGAGAAGAATGGACTATGTACACTGTCTCATATAGACAGAGTGACAATCTGGAAGAGAAGGAACTAGATGATCTGTATAATGATCTAAGAGTTTTTGAATCAGAGGTAGAAGCTAAGAAGAAGCCCACTGGGTATATTCATAATGCAGCACTTCTATCAGCATCTGCTGATACTACTGCCAACCTTGAAGCAGTTAGTGCTGCTAGTGGACTGAATTCAGAAAAAGGCACTGAAACTGTCTTTGAAGCCTTTTTGTCAAGTCATAGCAACAACTCTTTGATTAATGATGATCTGGAACAAATTCACCCTGATGACTTGGAGGAGATGGACATTAAATGGCAGATGGCCATGTTATCTATGAGGGTGAAGAAGTTTATTAAAAGAACTAGGAGGAACAACTTCTCTCAAAGAAGAGAAGATGGTGCTGGTTTTGACAAGACAAAGGTGGAATGCTATAAGTGCCACATGAAGGGACACTTTGCTAGAGAATGCAGAAGTAGTGTGCCAAATAACAACCACCAACAAGCCCAAAATGGAGGCTACAATCAAAACAAGAACTCTGCTCAAGCCCTTGTTTCTCAACAAGGAATGGGGTTTGACTGGAGTGACCAAGCTGAGGAAGCCATTCAGAATCAAGATCTTATGGCAGAGGTTTCTGATCTTCCCTCTGAGGTAAGTTCTAATCTTTGTACTCAATCTTGCATAGATACTGTCAAAAGGTACAGGGATCACAACCAAAACATGTGTGATGACCTCAAAAGATTAGAAAAGGACAGAAGAGATTATGTGTTCATAGTGGAGAGGTTTGAAGAACAAATCAAAGGCTTTCAAGCCAATGAACTTCAACACTCTTATGACACAAACTACTGGAAGTGGGAAAAGAATGAGTTAGAGACCAAACTCTCTAAGTCCAAAGAAGAGAATGATAAGTTGAAAGAAGAATTAGCTAAGGTTAAGCTTGACATAGAAAAGTTTTCATATGCCTCAAAAGCAATGGATTCTCTTCTAAAGGCTCAGATTCATGATAAGATGAAGCCGGGTGTTGGATACAACAACACACCTCCTCCTTATAACAACAACTATATCCCTCCTACATCATACCTGTTAGAGACCAAGGAGAAAAAGGACTTGTCTGAGAAAGCATTTAAGATAGATCCTTTGGATGAGGTGGTGGTTAAGGATCTGACTGAGAAAGAAACTAGTGAGAATAGGAATAATGTTGTGAGTAAAGAGATACCCTTAGAAAACAACATTATCACCAATGAGGGATGTGGAAAAATCTGGGTCAAGTCTAAAGAGATAGAGAAGACCAAAGGAAAGGCTAACAAGGTCCATTACAAACAGACCACGGTTGTGAATCATGGCCCTTGTAAACAGTGTGCTTGCAATAAAACTGAGAGCCCAAATTCTGGTACAAAGAGAGGTAATCAAAGAAACTGGAATAATCAATGGGCTCAGAAACAAGGAGTTGATCTGAGTAAGATAATCAGACCAAAACCATGTTTCATATGTGGCAAGTTAAATCATTTGGCTAAGTATTGTTTCTTTAATTCTATTAACCAAAGAATGAGCTTTCAAAGATGTGTGCAAAAACCTTTTGGTTATAGGAAGGCTGGAAAGAAACATGTGGCTAAGAAATCTGTTGAAACCAAAGGCCAAATGAAGAAAAAGGTTTTAAAAGAGTGTATTAAAATGTGGGTGCCCAGAAGCACTAAAACTGTTAGTACTGCTACATCCAATAATACTGCTGACAGGGATAGTGCTGCCAGGAGCAATACTGCTGCTACCAGTGTTAGTACTGCTGAGAAGATTAATGCTTCTAATACTGTTAGTACTTCTTCAAAAGTTACTACTGCTAACACAGTTACTGTTGCTGATGCAGTTACTACTTCTAACAAGGTTAATACTGCTAAGCATGCAAGTACTGCTAATGCAGTTAGTTCTTCTAAAACCAGTACTGCTTCTAGCAAATGTGCTGCAAAACCCATTATTGTGACAAAGTACTCCAGCAATGAGGAGTCAAAATTTAAAAATCTTGTCAAAAAGGAATGCAAATATTTTGATGAGAAAGGGGTACCCAAGACCACCTTGGCTTGGGTTCCTAATCCATACTAACTGATTTATCTTATGTGCAGGGCAACCAACAGCTCAAGGGGAAGAGCATCTGGCATGTGGATAGTGGTTGCTCTAGGCACATGACAGGCAACATGTCATGCCTTCAGGATTTCAAGCATATCAATGGAGGACATGTTGCATTTGGAGACAATCTTGCAGGTGGAAAAATAAGTGGAAAAGGTAATGTCACAAAAGGTAAGATGACATTTGAGGATGTCTACTATGTTGATCAGTTAAAGTACAACCTGTTAAGTGTATCACAGGTTTGTGACAAACAACATAGTATATTATTTACAAATACAAAATGTATGATCCTTGCTCCAGGATTCAAGGTAGTTGATGAAAGCATGATACTACTTAGAACTCCAAGAAAGGACAATGTTTACTGTCTATATATGGACAATGTTTCAAGTGATTCATCCCTAAACTGTCTTGTTTCAAAAGCTTCTGTGGATGAATCCTCTCTTTGGCACAGAAGGATGTGTCACATGAATTTCAAGACAATGAACAAACTTGTTAAAAACAACCTTGTAAGAGGTTTACCATCAAAAGTCTTTTCATGTGATGATCATTGTGTTGCTTGTCTTAAAGGCAAACAGCACAAAACTTCTCATAAGACCAAAGAGTTAAATTCAATTTCTTCTTGTCTCCAAGTATTACATATGGATCTGTTTGGCCCTACAAATGTGATGAGCATAGGGAAGAAATCATACTGCCTAGTTATTGTTGATGATTACTCCAGATTTACTTGGGTATATTTTCTAAGGACTAAGGATGAGACAAGTGGACTGATCAAATCCTTTATTCTAAGAATTGAAAACTAAACTAATCAAAAAGTAAAAGTCATTAGATCAGACAATGGAACTGAATTTAAAAATCTTGATCTAAACAACTTTTGTGAAGAAAAAGGCATTGAGAGACAATATAGTGCTCCTAGGACTCCACAACAAAATGGGGTTGCTGAGAGAAGGAATAGGACACTAATTGAGGCTGTTAGATCTCTGTTAGCTGATTCAAAACTGCCAATTACTTTCTAGGCTACAGCAGTTAATACTGCCTGTTATGTCCAAAACAGAGTGCTAGTGGTCAAGCCAAAGAACAAGACACCTTATGAGCTCTTAAATAAAAGAAAACCCTTTATTGGATTTTTTAAACCATTTGGGTGTCCTTGTACAATTCTCAATACTAAATCTCACTTAGGGAAGTTTGATAGCAAGGCAGATGATGGATTCCTTGTGGGTTACTCATCTCAAAGTAAAGCCTACAGAGTTTTTAATACTTCTTCTAGAATAATTGAGGAAAGTGACAATGTCAAATGCAATGAGAACACACCAAATCTTATTGGGTCTGGTCCTCAGTGGCTGTTTGACATTGATTCACTAACTAACTCTTTTGGTTTCAGTAGTGATGATTATGCAGGACCAGGTAGTGGAGGATCAGGGACTACACAAGTTCAAGAAAATATACCTCAGTCTGTAAATTTTCCCATACCTACAGTGAATCCTATTGAAGACTGTGAAAAGGAGCCATCTACTGAACCAAATCAGAGTGAAGAAGAAAGGAGAGATGAGGAGAATCAAGAGAATAAAGAACCAGAAGTAGCTGCTGACATCACCTCAGTTGAGTTGAATGACTCCAATCTAGAGGTGGGACTAAATGAACAACCTAGTCATCAAACAAGAACACAAAAGAATCATCCTCCTCAGTTGGTAATAGGAGATATCTCTTCTCCTATGATGACTAGAAATCAAAGCAGGCTGCAAGATATACAAGACCAACAACATACAGTGCTCTCTTGCTTTCTATCCCAGCTTGAGCCTAAGAAGGCTCATGATGCTATGAAAGATTCCAGTTGGATAGAAGCTATGCAAGAAGAGATGCTCCAATTCAAGCTGCAAGATGTTTGGGATCTAGTAGACCTTCCTAAAGGTCAAAGAGCAATAGGCACAAAATGGGTCTTCAGAAATAAGAGAGATGAGAGAGGAATAGTAATAAAGAACAAAGCAAGGTTGGTGGCTCAAGGGTATACACAAGAAGAAGGAATAGATTATGAAGAAGTATTTGCACCAGTGGCTAGGATAGAAGCAATCAGATTGTTCCTGGCCTATGCTTCTTATATGAAGTTCAAAGTCTATCAAATGGATGTAAAAAGTGCATTTTTATATGGATCAATTGAAGAAGAAGTATATGTCTGTCAACCACCAGGGTTTGAAAATCTAAACTATCCAGACAGAGTATACAAACTGAAGAAAGCACTTTATGGACTGCATCAAGCACCAAGAGCATGGTATGACACTCTGTCATCCTATCTCTTGGAAAATGGCTTTGAAAGAGGAGTCATTGATAAGACTCTGTTCATCAAGAGAAAGAAGAAGGACATCTTGCTGATCCAAATCTATGTAGATGATATCATCTTTGGTTCCACAAGAGACAATATGTGCAAGGAGTTTGAGGATCTCATGCATCAAAGGTTCAAAATGAGTTCCATGGGGGAACTTACTTTCTTCCTTGGACTCCAAGTCCAACATAAGTCAGATGGTATTTTTATTTGTCAATCCAAGTATGTGCAGGACATTCTAAACAAGTTTGGTTTCTCAGACTCAAAGCCTGCCAGCACACCTATGGAGACACACAAGCAGATAACAGCAGATCTTGAGGGGAGAATATGGATGTTCATCACTATAGATCCATGATTGGCTCTCTCATGTATCTTACAGCCTCTAGGCCAGATATAATGTTGCCAGTCTGTGTGTGTGCAAGATTTCAAGTTAGGCCAAAGCAATCACACTATCAAGCTGTTAAGAGGATATTCAGATATCTCAAAGGGCAACCTAGATTGGGACTTTGGTATCCTTATGACTCATCATTTGACCTACTTGCGTACTCAGACAGTGTCTTAGGTGGAGCAAACTTGGACAGAAAATCTACTTCTGGAGGATGTCAGTTTTTGGGTGCAAGACTAGTTTCATGGCAGTGCAAGAAACAAACCACAGTGTCCACATCTACAGTACATAGCAGCTGCAAGTTGCTGTTCTCAAGTCTTATGGATTCAGAATCAAATGTTGGACTATGGGGTAACCTTTCTACACACTCCAATATTTATTGATAATAGCAGTGCTATTAGCATTGTTAATAATCCTGTCAAGCACTCAAAGACAAAGCACATTGAGATCAGGTATCACTTTATAAGAGACTGCAATGAAAAGAAGCTTATTCAAGTTGTAAAAGTTCATACTGATAACCAGTTTGTTGATCTATTCACCAAAGCCTTTGATGTGGGTAGATTCACTTTCTTGGTAACAAGTGTGGGAATGATCAACTCTGAATAAGATCCTACTTAAAATGTGGTTCAATACCTGTATATTGGTTATTCTTGGTGTTACTAACTTTCTTTCTCAGGAAATGTATAGCAGTACTCAGTTTATCACAAGCTTAAAAGTGTAAGTATGGTTAACACTGCCAGTACAGTTTTAGTACTGCCAGTATAGTGTTACTACTGCCAGTGCTCAGTTAATACTGCTAGTTAGTTAATACTGCTAGTGGTTAATACTGCTCTCAGTTAATACTGCTAGTTAGTTAATACTGCTAGTGGTTAATACTGCTCTCAGTTAATACTGCTAGTTAGTTAATACTGCTAGTGGTTAATACTGCTCTCAGTTAATACTGCTAGTTAGGTAATACTGCTAAGTAGTTAATACTGCTCTCAGTTAATACTGCTAGTAGTTAATACTGCTCACTGTTAATACTGCTTTCAATATCTTTTTAAGGTTAATACTGCTTCTAATCCAAAAGCTATAAATACCTTTCCCCGCCTAAAAGATCATAACGACTCTTTGTCTACTGTTCATCTTCTCTCTCACTCCTGTTTCTCAAGTATCCAGTGCTCGATAGTCAAGAATCCTTGCATACAGATGGCTTCAATGGCATTTATCGATGAGCACAACAAGATCGCCATGCTTCCAAAACCAAAACAAGCTGAAGGTTTTCACCAGATAGTCGACTTTCTGAAGTCCAGCCACATCGCTCATGCTCTCACTGTGTCTCCTACCATCTACATAGAGCATCAAAGGCAGTTCTGGGCCAATGCCACTACTAGCTCTGAAAATGGAGTGTCGTGCATCACAACAAGGGTTTGTGACAAACCCTTGACAAACCCTTGACAGTTACTGAGGAGACAATTCGCATCTGTCTCCGTCTAGACGATGCTTCAGGTATATCTTCTATTCCAAATGAGGATTTGTTTTCAAACCTCACCAGAATGGGGTATGAAGGCCAATTGGGAATATTCAAGTTTTTTAAAGCACAATTTTCACTCCAATGGAGGTTCTTTGTTCATACCCTGATGCACTGTATTTCCAAGAAAACCACTGGTTGGAGCCAATTTAGCAGTCCCATTGCATATGCTTTGGTTTGTTTATCTACTGCTAGAAAATATAATTTTTCTCTGATGATCTTCAATGATCTTGTCTCAAACCTGGACAACAAGAAGAGTTTCTTCATGTATCCCAGGTTTGTACAGGCAGTTATCACAAATGAATTGACGGATATACCTCACTTTGATGGGGTATATGTACCAAAACCCCCTAAAGGCAAGGTTTTCTCAAATATGAGAAGATCTGCTAGGGACTCGGAAGGAGTTGACACCCCATTGTTCTCTACAATGATGGTGGTGTCCCACACTGATGAAGGTATGGCAGCAGGGTCAAGGCCCTCCTCAGAGCATCCCACTGCTAGCCAATCCCAACCTTCCCACTCTATATCTATCCCACAGTCCCTACTTCATAAACCCACTTCTCTTATTACCCAAACCTATACAAGGAAACAGGTAAAGAAGGCTCCTTCCCATCTTGTACCATCACCCACTGCACCTTTAAGCCCTCTATTGGAGCATTCTCCAATAGAGAATATCCAAAGGGAATCCCATAGGGTGTCTCCCAACCCTGAGGAGGTGCTCTCTCACGAGATGGAGGAGCATATGGGTGAGAAGGCTGCCACTACTTCTGCTAACACAGAGAAGGATAGTGGTAACATCTCTAAGACCTTCCCCATGGCAACTTTGGCTGAGAAATCAACCAAAGGACCCCGGTGCCAAGAAACCAAGGGGGTAGTTGGTGCTTCTGCTAGGCAGAAGGCCACTACTACAAGATCCAAGGATCCCTCAAGGATGGGCAAAACATCCAAACAGGGTGAGGACAGATCTGAAACTGATGGATTGATGGAAAAAGATTCCAATGATCCTTCAAGGGTGGGTAAAACACCCAAAGAAGGTGAGGACAGCTATACTTACTTAGAATTGATGGAAACAATAGCCAACATCAATGTTGATGTGGTTAATCAAGGAAAAGAAATCAAAGCCTTGCAGCAAGTGGTCATCTCCCAACAACAGCAGATTTCCAAACTCAAGCAACTAGTGGGAAAGCTCATGGCCAAGAAAAGAAGAAGTAAATTTGTTCTAATGAGGAGAAAGGGGGCAACCAAAAAGGAAACTGACAATGCTTCCAAAAAGGGGGAGAGTTCAAGCTCAGAAAATTCAGATCAACAGATTGAAGGGGAGTTTGTTGAAGTACAAGGAGAGTTTGATGAAGAAAAAGCTGAAGGTGTACCAGCAGCAGTAACAACACCAGCAGCAGTAACAACCCCAGCAGCAGAAACTGTTAGTGCTGCTGAAACTTCAAAAGCAGCAGTAACAGGGTTAACACCAGCAGAGATTGAAGTAGCAGAAATGCTTGTCAAAGCAAAGAATGACACTCCCAAAGCAAAGGGAGTGGTCATAAATGAAGGGGGAGCAAAGAAAACAGAAAAGAAAGAAATGGTTGCAGATGCAAAGAAAAAGGGAAAAGAAAAGATGATAGAATCTGATCAACCATCCAAAAAGCAAAAGATGGTTGAGTCAGATGAAGCATTAGCTAAGAAACTGCAAGAAGAGATAGATCAAGCAGAAAAAGAGCAGGTTGAGAAAGACAGAGAAATAGCCAGAGCACTTGCAAATGAACTAAATGAAGCTTTTCAGAAAGGGTTGGAAACAGAAAAAGCAAAGCAAAGAGCTATAAGCATGAGAAAGGCTATGATGGCTAGATCAAGTGCAAAGAAGAGAAGACCTTCACAAACTTACCTTGCAACTCAGGAAAGAAACAAGATGATAACTTTCTTGAGGAGTGCAATTGGTGTAAAGAAAGAAATGTTTGTGAAGATGACTTTTGATCAAATCAAGGATCTCTATGAGAAAGAAATGGGAAAGCTGAAGAGTAATGAAAAGGATAGAGTGGAATTTGAAAAGAAATCCAAGGAGAGACAATATCAATCAACCCTTCCCTGAAAGTGAAGAGGGAACTCCTACAAAAGAAAAGGTAGAAAAGAAGAAGGAAGCTACTCTAGGGCAAAGTCAAAGGATTCTGAAAAGAACTAAGATGATGGCTAGAAGAAAGAAAACTGTAAAGAAGCCCAAAATAGAAGAAGAGAAAAAGGTTGCTGGAGAAGAAGAGGCACCTGAACCATCAGAAAAGAAAGAGCAGTTGAGCACTGAGGATGTAAAGATGTACATGGTTGTGATGGACAAAGTGCTTGAACCAATTTCAGCAGAACCAGTAGGAGTTAAACCTCCTGAAGTTATTCACTGGGATGTACTAGAAGTAGATGGAAAAGAGTACATTAGGTTGAAGAGGAAAGATGAAAAATATGAAGTCTACAGTACTTGGGCTAAAATTGTCAGAACATGCTCAAGATCAGATATTGAAGAAATGTTTGATATAGGGATGAAGTTGTACACAGATAAGTTAAAAGCTCCAGGGATTTCAATTACAAAACTGGTGATGGAGTATCTGTGTATGATGTTCAAATCTGATGAAGTGGAGGAGATAATAAGGAATGTTTTTCAAGCAGTTACCAGTTGGACTTTATATGAAACTAGTGGAGTATATTCTATGACTTTGGATAGAAATCACATAGAATACTTCCTTGGATGTATCATTGTAGACCACGAAATCTTCAGATCCTTCTGGAAACGATAGGATCATAGCTTCACACGGTTTCTTTTGAAGAGGTCAGAAGGCTTTCTTTTGAGCTTCCGCCTACACGAACTTCACATTCTTTCATGTTAAAGCAGTCAAGGAGGAAGCGATTTTGGAGAAATCTAGGATAAAACTCCTATAATAGCCTGCTAAACCCAAGAAACTTCATACTTCGGATGAGCTCTTGGGTGGCTCCCAATTCATCATCGCCTCAATCTTGGATGGGTCTACCTTCACTCCGTCGCAGTTGACTACATGGCCCAAGAATTGAACTTATTCTAGCCAGAAGTCGCACTTGGAGAATTTTGCGTACAACTTCTCCCTTATAAAAACTGTTGGGAACTTAAGATGTGACTAAGTCATTAATGCTGCCAGTTCAGAGTTAGTGCTGCCAGAGGATTTCAAAGATTAATACTGCTAGGTATTACTACTTCTAGTAGAATTAATACTGCTACTCAAAGTTAGTGCTGCTTGATCAAAGTTAGTACTGCTTAGCTAGTTAGTACTGCTAGAGGTTAGTGCTGCTTAATAGTTAATGCTGTCAAGATTCAGTAAATACTTCCAAGGTAATTAATACTGCTTCTGAGATAAACTGAAGATAATATTGAAGAGACCGCGTCTGAAGATATACATGGAAAGCTTGGAGATAATTATGAAGATTATCTTGAAGATCTTTTTAAGTTTTGTAATTATCTTTTATTATTCAGTATATATATAATTGCTTAGAATAGTTTGATAGAACTTTAATGCTGAGTTTTTGTTTTAGAGAGAATCAACCTCAAGGCATAGTTCCTAATTCTAGAGAAGTAGAATTCGTCTTGAAAGAGTCTGTTCTTCAAGATTGAGGTTGTGTGTGTAATCTTGTAACTTCAATCATTCAATATAAGTTTGCAAGTTATTCATCAGATTTACTGTTTGTTTACTGTTTCATTAAAATATCAAAGTGTTATTCCGCAAACTTCTTTGATATTGTTTCTGAGTATTTATAATCCTTGTTAAGAATTCGATCCTGATAAAAACTTCCCGGAGGTGTCGTTCGTGTTAAGTCTATTCGGAATTCGACTTGCCGGTCGGGTTGTAATCTGGGCAAGTCGTCAGGAAACGCATCCGAAAATTCACGAACGACTTTGACGTCTTCTAGTTTCTTCTTTTCCATTTTGGCATCCACTATGTATGCCAAGTAGGAAGAACACCCCTTCACCAAGCACTTGCGTGCTTTTGCCATGGAGATGACCATTACATCTCCTTTTCTACTTTCCCCGTACAAAAGCATCGTGTCGTCTCCCACCAACGGAATTCGGATTAGTTTCTTTGAACAAAGATTCTCGGATAGATTTTCCCAACTAGTTCATCCCGACTATCTAGTCAAATCCGCTAATGGACATTGGAAACTTCCTCCCCTCAATCTCCAAAACACCTTCGTCAAAGTCTTCGTTAACAAGGACACGACTACCATTCTATATTTCCACTACTAGAGCATATTCTAATGTACTAGCATTCATAGGCAATCTTAACATAAAGGAAATCGATACGAAGGAATAAATTTAATCCGAATCGAAAAGAACATGTGCAGGTACAGAGTTAACAAGGAACGTACCCGACACTACATCTGTCGACGCCTTTGCCTCATCGGCGGTCATATGAAAGGATCTCCCTGACACTCTTGGTGAGCTCTCTTTCATCTTGGGATTTCCTCCCGTCTTCAGTTTCAGGCACTCATTGCGGAAATGGCTCGGTTCTTTACACTCGAAACAAATTTCCCTTTCATCGGGTAGTCCCTCTGAGTGTGGCCAAACTTCCCACACTTGTAGCAAGAGTCGGGATTTGAGTGGCACGAGCCTAAATGCTTACTCTTGCACTTCGAGTACCACCTAGCCTCTCTCTTTGAGTCATTGCTTCGGTTGTCGTTGTTGTTGAACGGTCTCAGTCGCTTGAAGGATCCATAATTTTCCTCTCACTTCCTCTTCTCACCGACTACTACTTCTTCTTCTTTCTTCCAGGCATACACATCCTCTATGAGTTTTGCCTTTTTGTTGGTCTCACGGACAGTGGATGCCTTGGATTTTTGGATCATGGCCACCATATCAGCCGGTAGGCCTTTAAGGTAAGCCTTGATCTTCTCTTTCTCACTTGGGGCCACGTGCCCCACAAGATCAAGTTTTTCAAATGAAGAGACGAGTGTACTCTCTCACTGTCTTGTTACCTTTTCTGAGGGCTCAGAACTCTTCTTCAATGAGATCGATCACCCGCTCATTACAATATTCTTCCATTACTTTGTTCTTGAACATTGTCCACGTCAACTGAGCTAAGATTGTAGCATCAAGTTTTGACTTGGTAACGTTCCACCATCTGAGAGCAGGGCCTCTTAACATCTGTGAGGCGAACTTCACCTTCTGGAGCTCCTCGCATTCACTAGATCTAAATGCTTGCTCGATCTCTTTGATCCAGTTCATGCAAGCGATCGGATCATCTGACCCCGAAAATTCTGGTAGTTTGCTACAGAGGATGGTCTTGTAGGAACACACCCTTCCGCCTCTTCTAACCTCATTGACCACGTGCTCCTCAGTTCTAACCACATTTCTGGTGCCCCCGGAACCCGCCACTATGTTTTCGGCAACAGCCTCGTGTCTCCGAAGACTGGCATCTCTGTCATCCAACATTTCCAGGAAAGCCTCTTGTTTCTTCTCCATTGCAGAGGTAAATATCTGCATCACGTTGGACATCAACTCCGTCTGAGGGTTCATCTCTTGAATAACGGGGTTGGAAGAAGCCAGTTTTACCCTTGGTATGTGCTCTATCCGTCCACCAACAAAAGGCGGCAAGTTTGGAGGAATAGCATTCACGACCCTATTCGCTTGATTCGGATTAGATACACTTCTTGGCCATCCGCTTCATTTTTCGGTCTACTTCATGTACTAACCATAATGGTTGCCACACACACGAGAAAGAGGGTAAGAGATTCGATCAAGAGGTGTAAAGCAACGTACTACTACATTCATCAATCATCATGATAATAGCAATCAAGCATACTTACATAATAATATGTTCATAATAGCATTAGCTAAGTGAAATTATGAACACATACACAAGAATTCTCGTCAC
Organism: Arctium minus; assembly: GCA_954870635.1. Taxonomy (NCBI): domain Eukaryota; kingdom Viridiplantae; phylum Streptophyta; class Magnoliopsida; order Asterales; family Asteraceae; genus Arctium; species Arctium minus. Next base: position 32,877,613 of record OX941080.1, on the reverse strand, counting down.
CATCATTACAATTCTCAATTAGTGCAGTTCCATCGACTATAACTCGACCATATCTTAAAATTTTCTACCCAATTTCACCAATCGTAACTTAATAACTCAACTTAAGTCTAGGCATATTACATTCATACCTAGTTCACATAAACTATTGCTCTGATACCAACTTGTAACACCCCTAAAATAGGAGTAATTTAAAACATGGGATTAACGAACCAAATACTACAAAATATATAAATCATCACCCAAAAAGGGGAAATTGTAAAAAGCGTTTACAAACAAATATGAATGATAAACGACAACCTAGTAATCTCAACTAACTAAGCTAGATTAAGGACGGATGTCACTATCATCACCAAAAGAATCTCATCGAGTATCGCTTGCTATCAATGACTATTAATCCCCAAATATGCCAAGGATGGCAATGCACGCTCCTCTCAAGCCTTGGATGCCCCTCCATCCAAAGAACCTGAATATACATGTCATTTAAAAGAAAGTGTTAGACTTTCGCCTAGTGAGTTCAAACAAATGTAAAACAACATTGGAAAATATTTATTACCGAGCATAACATTAATGAGAGTTCATAATTAGTTTGACCCTCAACTACCATTGGGAGAGAGTAAGGTTTCACCAAATAACAGGGGAGACCCAATTTTCCATTGATAGTGACGGAACACAACAGTAAGTCACAATACAATGTTATAGAGCTTCTACTATAGCACCACTGTTATCGAGTTCAACCACCCATGGTCTTTTGTTTGAGCTCCCAATGATCTAACAAATACTCATCCGCTATAGTGGCACGTACCATGGGTCACACGGTTTAGTTCAATATTTCCGGTAAAACAATCCCCATGTCTAGCCATAATACATGAACAATCATCCCATTCCATAAAAGTGTCTAAGTGTCTGTGGATCCATTACACTATAGTCACACATTAGACACTTCTAGTATATGTGTGTGTATATATATATAACAATGTATTTTGATATGACATGTACATTTGTACAAGTAAGCATTTAAAGAGTGAAATCATTCATTTTACCATTTCGATATAGGTTTAGCTCATACCGAAAATTTCATCAAAATTCCTCCAAATAGATATATAGCATCATCTATCTATCTATATATATATATATATATACATATATATAAAACAAATCTCCATGTCCAAAATATTATTTTACTCAAAAATCCACAAACACTAATTTTTGACCTAAATTTTCCCAAGTTAACCAAATGAGAGAATAGGGTGATAGAATCACTAGATAAGTGAAAATGACGTTTTTGCATGTATATAGAGTTGGAGGTTTGTAGAATGAACTCACATTGTAGGTTTAGGGTTTGCAACCTAAAACCAAAGAAGCTCTAGTGAGAGGATGGGGTCTTTTGATGGTGAGAGAAGTTGAGATTTCCTTTACTAAGCTTAAACCCTATAGAGGAACATTGAATGCTCAAAGACAAATCTTTAAGGAGAAATCAATGAAGAAAGAGAGAAGTTTGAGGGAGAGGAACTACCTTGAATGCAACTAGAAATCGTCCAAAAAGTTCTCCCAAATGAATACCTTACAAATAAAATCAGATTGGAGCAATAAATACACCCAGCCCCCCGCCGGCGAGAATGACCGGCGACAATGCCCATGATTCTCGTGGGGCAAAGTCGTTGAGGTGGTACCGCGGGTTGCCCCCTTGGCGCGGAGTGACAAGGCGAGAGTGTCCGTGTCACAATCGTGGGGCACACTCGCGTGATATGTACCGAGGGGTCTCTTCCCTCGGCGATAGTGACTTCGACGATAGTGACCACGACATAGTCGTCAAGCACTATCGCGCCACACATAGGGATCCAAAACTTGATTTTTTTAGTCTAACATGCTCTCGATGGTCATGGTGCTTCAAGGTAACGATGCTCAAATAAAACTATTAGTCTAAAGTCATAAAAAGTGGAAAATCGGATTATAAACACTTAATTAATCGTACCAAAACTTTGGGTGATACAATCCTCCCCGACTTGGAAATGATTTTGTCCTCGAAATCTCAACTATTCGAAAAAATAGGGGTAACGCCTCTTCAAGTCTTCCTCGGCCTCCCAAGTTACATTAGAACCTCAATGGTGCTTCCATTGGACTTTGACCATGACGATATCCTTATGTCATAACCTCTTGGACTTCTTTTCTAGGATGACCTCCGATTCTTCCACACATCGATTATGCCCATCCACTCGAATCTCCGAGAGAGGTATCACGCTCTCCTCTTCCGCCAAGCATTTGCGGAGGTAACATACGTGGAATGTGTTGTGAATTCCATCCATTTTAGGTGGAAATTCCAACTTGTATGCTTGGAGTCCTATTCTTCCCTAAATGGTAAACGGTCCAAGGAAACGGAGACTAAGCTTCTTGCGCTTTCCGAACCATATAATACCCTTCCAAGGTGACACCCTCAACAATACTCGGTCACCCACTTGAAATTCAATCGATCTCCTCTTCTTATCGGCTAGCTCTTCTGTCGGTCCTGAGCCACTTTCAAACGTTCGTGAATTCCTTTATTTTATCGGCGATTTCTTGGATGATCTTGGGGACCGACAAATTGCTTTTCTCCCACTTTGAGCCAACATACCGAAGTTCTACACTTTCGTCCGTACAACCAAATGGTGCCATCCCGATGCTAGAGTGGTAATTGTTGTTGTATAAGAACTCCACAAAGTTGTATTGATTTTCTATTATCGGTTTATAATGAAATTTTACCTCTCAGTTGTATCACATGAGTACACAAAACACATAAAGTTGTAATACATTTTCTTTTTGGGAAAAGTCCGCAAAACCCAATGTACTTTAGTGTTTGGAATGACTAAGTCCCTGGACAATTTACTTTAATACATAAGTTATTGGACTTTCTAAAACTTGTTAAATAAATCCTTGAACTTTTTGAAACCTGTTAAATACATCCTCTTCGTCGAGTTCGAACTCAACATTGTCAATTGTGTTTAAATTACAAAGCTTATTTAAAAAGTGATCAACAAATGTTTTATTTAAGTTGATTACACCATCCTGATCTTCAAGGTCCAGGACAAAGATAATACACCACCTTCAACTTTAACTAAATTTTTAGCTTCTAACAGACAACAATGAAAGGATAGCACCCAAATTTGGACTTGGATTCTTCTTCTTTCTCTTGCAGGATGGCTTGCGGAATGCTCTCATTGGACTTGCTAATGCCCATCCTCAACTCTTGCTTCGAGAATGTTGCACTACTCCTCAACTATTTTCTGTCTGCATTGTCTTCGTTTGGATTTCAACCCACCAAGTAAGAGGACAACGAGGAGGATGAAGATGACGATGAGATCATGAACCCACTAAATAAAATGCCGCACCTCACCCTTTCCTTGATGCAATATGGACCACCGTTGTCGAAGACTTTCGACTTCCCTTCTCGTTGCGACTCCACACAACGGAGCGTGCAGTCTCCAAACCCGGTTGAGATTTGGTCGAAGAATCTCCGGAAAAGCTCCTAGTGTCGCACCAACGGATCTAGATCTGGAAAAATTTTTGGCCAAATGAATCCTGATAAGGACTCTCATTCTCTTCCACCATGATTATACCTTTGTCTTGTCGAGATCTTTGGAGTTGAGGGAAACAAGTAGCGTTGCAGGAAATGGTTTTCCTGATGGAAGAATGAGAGTATTTGGGTAAGTAGAGAAAAGACCAAAAGCCACTTTTAATGCGGTTGTCATCGTTATTATCCATGAAACGTGACTAAGGGTGGTCGTTGACTTCCTCCTCTTTAAATGGGATGACAACCTGGAATGGAGCAACGACAATCTGGGCTGAATGAGGTGTCCATGACAACTGCTAGGCTGAGGGAGGTAGCGAAGGCTACGGGTGGTGTAAGGAAGTAGGGCGATGGGATGGAGAAAGGTGGTGTAGGGCGATGGGATTGAGACGATGGGCGGACGATTATGTTTAGGATAGTTTTTCAGGTTTTTCTTTAGTTTGTACTTATACCTGCTATAGAGGTTGCAGGTTACATTTTTAAGTTATAAGAATTTAATTAATATACTTTAAAAACTCTAAGGATTTATTTAACATGTTTTGAGATGTCTAAGGACTTATGTATTCAAAAAAAATTGTCCAAGGACTTAACCATTCCAAACACTAAAGTCCATTGGGTTTTTTTTTTACTTTTTCATTTTTTTTTTGGTAGACAAAATTATAGTATGTTCTTATAATAGTATTTCCTCTTTTAATTGCATTAAATACATTGTACATTCTCGAAATGGAGTTTTTGAAAAAAAAGTTCTTTATAATAAAAATCGAAACAACGTATCTTTCATTTAAATAAAGTGAGGCGTATAATAGTTAAAGAAAATAAAAAATGAGGGTCGTAGGTATACGGATGGAAATCTAACCCACATGGAAGTGTACCCTCCCCAAATGGAACGAGGTTTCCCTAACTTGGAGACTAGTAGAGGCAGGGTCGGGGATTGATTTCTCTACCCAATGCGGGTCTAAATAAGGGCTAAGGACCAAATCCATGTTAAACTCGAAACCCTAGGAAAGGATTTGTAACTTTCAGGTCATGGGGATGAAATCCAAAATTTTCAATAAAATGGAAAATATAATTAAGGGGTCATTTACTAAACGTTTACCAAGTAATTTTGTACCAGCTCACTTTACCTTACCGGATCTGCTTCATACAAATCTCTTACCGTTTCAAATCCGGTGACTTGAATACTTATTGAATTCAACAAGGCGTGCCTTCAACTCAACTCATCAACCACTATGTTTTGACTTCCCGCCTTGTGCTTGAGTGTGAAGTTCTAAGATTGAAGAAACTTAACCCAAATAGCATGTATTCTATTCAACTTTTGTTGTGAATTAATGAACTTTAATGCTTCATGATCCGAGTAGAGGACAAAGGGTTTGCATGACAAGTATTGGTTCCAATGGTTAAGGGTACGGTAGATGGCATAGAATTCTTTGTCGTAAGTGTTATAGTTGTGTTTGGCTTCATTCTGTTTTTTGCTAAAGAAAGCAATGGGTTCCCTTCTTGGCTTAGCAATGCACCAATTCCCACTAAGCTAGTGTCACATTCCACTTCTAAAGTCTTGGTAAAATCAGGAAGAGTCAGACAAGAAGATTGAGTTACCTTTAAATTGATAACTTCAAAAGCTTCTTGAGTTGTCTCCGTCCATATGAATTTTCCTCCTTTAATGCATTCGGTAATAGGGGCCATGATGGTGCTGAAATTTCTTATGAACCTTCGATAGAAAGATACGAGGCCATGAAAACTTCTGATATCGTGTAAGTTTACGGGTGTTGGCCAACTCATGATAGCTTCAATTTTCCCTCTGTCCATCTCGATCCCTTTGCTTGTTACCACATACCCAAGGAACACCACACTATTTTGACAAAAATTGCACTTTTTCAAGTTTGCATACAGTTTCTGCTCTTTGAGTACTTAAAATAATCTTCTCAGATGAACCAAATGCTCTTTCATACTTTTAGAGTAAATGAGGATGTCATCAAAGTACACTACGACATAACCGACACATGGTTTTAGAATGTGAGTCATAAACCTCATAAAGTAGAAGGAGCGTTAGACAACCCGAATGGCATTACAAACCATTCATATAAACTGTCCCTTTTTTTAAACGCGGTTTTCCATTCATCACCTTCTTGCATTCGAATATGATGATACCTACTTCTAAGATTGATTTTTGAGAAGATTTGAGAACCATGTAATTGATCCTACAGGTCATCTAAATGAGGTATAGGAAACCGATAGCCCACCATGATTTTATTGACTGCCCTTGAATCCACACACATCCAATAAGTTCCATCCTTTTTTGCGACTAGTAAAGCAGGCATGATGCATGGTGATTTGCTTTCTTGGATCACACCTTTGACTAACAAATCTTCCACTTATCTCTTCAATTCTTCATGTTCTTTTGGAGACATACGATAGGCTGGTTTGTTTGGTAAGGTCGCACCGAGTACTAGATCAATGTGATGTTGAATATCTCGCATTGGAGGTAAACCTGCAGGAATCTCATTGGGTGCCACGTCAGAAAATTCGCTGAGGAGGGGTTTTACCTTCTTTGGCACTTCTTCGACAACTTCCTCATTCTCTTCTAACATAATTAGGGCAAACACATCTGAGCCGCCTTTGACTTCTTCCTCCAGCTGATTTTTTGTGATGAGTAGGTTTGACTTCTCCTTTTCAGGAGATATTAACGTGATGGGTGGCATTGGTACCAAACATATGACGTGACCATCCTTTTCAAATTTGTAGGTGTTCTTCAAGCCATTAAATAATACTTTTCTATCGTATTGCCAAGGTCTGGATAATAATAAGTGACATTCATCCATTAGGATCACATCACACCACACCTCATCCTTGTACTTAGAGCCAATTGAAAAGGTCACCAAACACTTATGTTTGACTTCTATCTTGTTTCCCTTTTGCAACCAGCAAAGGTTGTACGGTTTGAATGTGGTATGGTTTTGAGATCAAGTTTATGCACCATCTCGTTAGAAACACAATTTTTAAAACTACCACTATCGATAATAACCCTGCATGTTTTACCTTGACATGTGCACTTGGTGTGTAACACATTCATCCGTAGTGAATCATCCTCCACATTTGGAGTCGGATTGGAGGTCAAACTCCTTTGCACGACTAAGGATTGCCCTTGATCAGCATAGGCATACTCAACCTCTTCTTCATGGTCGACAATTTCATCTTCTTCCTCTATAACATAGCCATCTTCCACAAGTGTTACCACTTTTCGGTTAGGAAAATCGGAAGCAATATGCTCTAAGCGTTGACACTTAAAACATCTTACCTTTCTCGTGGGGTTCTCGACATGTACTTTATGAATCTCACTCTTCAGTGTGGGCTTTGGGAACGACTTAGAGTTGTTTTGCTCTAGTGTTGGTGAGTTATTGGTTCCAGCAGCCCCCTTTAATGTGTTTGGTCACTTTAGCTTATTCGAGCCTCTACCTTGTGAGAATATCTAATAACATCATGTAAAGTGAAAAAGGATTGTAGATATACTACATTAGCTATGTCCTAATGTAGGCCAACTATAAAACGAGCAACGGAGTGTTCTTCATCCTCTTGTAAATTAGCTTTGATCATTAATGATTCGAACTCCGAGGCATATTCTTCAACGGTTTGACTTCCTTGCTTTAGTTTTTGTATTTGGAGATATACCTCTTATTTATAGGTAGAGGGTAAATACTTCCTTTTTAACTCTTTCTTCATCTTCTCCCACGAGTTTATCTTGCCTTGACTTTCTTTCCTCCTTTGTCTTTTGAGATTGTCCCACCAAATTGAAGCGTTTTTGCGTAACTTTATGGCCACCAACTTCACTTTTCTGTCTTCCCGGGGCTCATCATATTCAAATACCCTCTCGACAGTACTCAACCATTCCAAAAAATCATCAGCATGCATGCATCCCTCAAACTCCGGGATGTCCAGTTTCGGCATGTAGTTGTAGGTATAATCCCCTTTGTGGGACCTCTGGTGGTTTGGTTCATCATCGTGAAACATGTATCTATTAAATTCTGGATGATTGGCCTCATTTGAATCGTCATCATATGGTTCTTCGTTCTTGGGAATCTCTTTGTTTATCGACTTCTTTTTTGATTCATCCTTAAGCCTCATACGTTGGAGAAGTTCTTGGACTTGGTTTTCAAGTTCAAGAATTCGTTTTTGGTCACTGGTCAATGGAGTGGCCCTATGTAACACCCTCAAATTTGGTAAGAGCAACTAATTAAAATTTCGGTATAATATCAACATAAGGAACAAAACTTCCTCATACAATTCAAAACTCAGTATGCCTCAAGTTAAATTCTATAACTAACCTCCACAAATATAAGCTCCAATAATATACAAGTATTAAACCGAAGTCGGGTGTTACTTAACCCCAAACATAGTTCTTCCCAAAACAAATGCGGAAGATTTCAACAAGCTAATCACTCTCCGAGCACGCAACTAGCACTCCTCTCTTCACGGTGTCACTAGAACTAATCCCAACGAAGCCTGTTGCACATGCCGACAAATAAAGAGGTTAGGCTAACGCCTAATGAGTTCAAGAGTTTTCAACATTAATAAATATATAGTTAAAAAGGAAGAATACGATTGAAATCATAATCTTTCAAAATGATATACTTTTAATATGAAAACGACTCGTTTTCCAATAATATGCATTTTAGACGAGGGAGACACAAAAATAAACGTTTTCCAAACCAAACTGTTTTAAGGACTAAGATCCCAATATAAAACGTTCTTTCGTAGATTAAATTCAACCTCAAACTCACTCAAATTGAGAATAGATAGTGGACTCACAATTTATGAAACGCAGATAAAACTTTATGTCCCGAAACACCCAAAACATGGGTGGGGCATAATAATTAACCCATAAACCATGGATAAAAATCCATATAAACAAAACGTCACCGAAAACATGGATAATAAAACTCAATACCCAAAACAACACCTTTCGGTGACGGGGGAGACCCGAATTCCATCGAATGTGGCGGGTACACAAAGTTAACCCACTTATCAATGTTCTCGAGCTTCACATAGAGTCATGGATCCCCGTATCTGGCTCACCATTGGCACCACCGCAAGATACACAAATGACCCTAGTGTCTACTCGACCTCTAGATGAGTGTCACCACAAAAGCAATAAGTCCCCGTATCCGGCTCACCATGGGCACCATCGCATGACTTAACTCCATATACGGCACTGCAGAGCACCACCGCAAGCTTCCATAAAACATGACTTGGGGACCACTCACTAGACTTCAAACGCGAACACTAAATTCCACGATGAATAACCAGACTTGATTACAAACGGGCATCGAGTTCAACTACCCACGATCTATACCTCGAGCCCTTCACTAAAGGTTACACGGTTATCGAGTTCAACCACCCATGATCTATACCTCGAGCTCCCGCTAGCCATAAATAATTTCCAGTCCCAAAACATGGATAAAGTTCCCAATTAAACCAACTGACTGACTCATATGCATATGGATCCAATGCATTACAGTCTAAAACGTTACATGACTCCAACGAATGAACTAACACATTCAAAACATGTAACTCTCAAATAAGATACAACTAAGTACACCATACGTCAAAGGCTCCTTATCGAGCTACCAAAACTGAACAAATATTCCAAAACTCATCTGAGTATAAATCAAGCCCCAAAGGCATAATATGCGTTTGTCTATAATACGCGAGCCAAAGTGGTTATATAAACCAAAATCTTTGTCTCTTAATTCACAATTGGTCAGGCCCAAAACCAAAAAGGTTTACCATTTCTAAAATGTTCCCCAGGTCGGGAATGACCAAAATCAAAGGACTCACACATTCGTACCTTCAAAACGTCCCATTACATAAATGATGCATATTTCCAACGAACACTAAAACTGCATTTTGACCGAGAAATCTCCATTTATGCAATAATTCATCAAAACACTTTCATTTATGACTTATTTATCAAAATGTCCAAAAATCCCAAATGTGGTGTTTACAAAGCTAAACACTTCAAATAATCAAAAGTTACCAAATAACTCAACAGTTGATAATTTCATGTAAAACACATAAATACTTTAAAATGGACATTTTGGCATGTACAACGTTTGCACAAATCAACTTGAACTCACCATGCTAGGTTAAGTTAAACCTAGATTTAAAACCCAAATCCTTAGCCTCCAAGAATGAAACTTTCACCATCAACAAGTCATCTTCCACAATGAGCTAGGGTTTCCAAATAACTCATTTCTCCAAATCTAAGGAAATGGACCACCAATAAGTAGAAACTCCTTAGATCTACAAGGATACTCATATAAGAACGTGAAATATGCAAGAAACTTACCACATTCAAATCTTTAACCACTCAACCAACTCACTTCCATGAGATCTTCCTACTTTCCAAACTCAAGCTTCAAAAACACAAACCTTTGATCTCTTTAGGGTAGATTCACTCCAAGATGCTCCAAAAACTGATGTTGGAGCTCCCAAAATCTTTCCAATAAGAAGAGAAATAGGGAGGGGGAGTGAAAATGAGATAAAACCCTAAAAATTGGGTGTAAGTCGTCCAGACCGTCCCCGCGGCTCGTGCTCCTGAGCCATGGGTCACAACGACTTACGCGGGCCTAGCTGGGGCTTGAGGTCGCGGGCCAAGCCGTGCATATCGCCTGATGCGCCTTCTCACCCCTTGTGTCAAACCGTTCCCCGACCGTTTCTCTCGGTCGGCCGTTGACTGTTTCCTCGGCTGATCATTGACCGATCTTTAGGAAATTACGGGTGTTACAATCCTCCCAACCTTAACAGAGATTTCGTCCTCGAAATCTAACCCCGACCAAGCACTCAACGTCGCATTTAGCGGGGTCAAATGGGTTCTCTATTCAAAAGGGATACCTCCACGATACCTTACCCCGTACACGGACCCGATCACACCCCGGTTAAGGTTGTCACAATATTTCTTATAACAAGTCGCCACGCATCCTATCTCAACGTTCGATATACCTTATCGATGACTGAATGAACAAAGAGTCCTTAAAAAATCATTTTCCTATCATCAGGATCTCAGTTGTCGCCCAACCTTAGATTGCACTTCTCACCTCAAGAGTAACTCACGACCTTAACTAACCATTTCCACCAAGGGTACTCCAAAGCGAACTATGCTCCCAAATACTTCTAATCGCCCTTTATTGAATTACTCCGCGGAGAGGATCCAACCATCGTTGCCCAGACTCCTTTCGATTTCGCGTACCCGCAACCTTATTGACATGACTTGAGTGGTAATCTCGACAAATCAAGGCCTCCTCAACGATCGATTCTACTTAAGGTCTACCCCGACGGTTTCACTAATTCCTCCAACAATCAATACCATGAAAGATTTATCGTCCCTTCCTTGACGAAATTCTTAACACTAGTTTGGTCCAATCCAACACAACCTTAGATCCGTTCCTCAAGCTGACACATACACGACATCTGCAAGGATTCCCAAAACTTCCATAGGTAAAAACATTGGTCTGATGTTTCACCCAGAAACGTACTAGTACGCTCTACAGATAGTCGATTATCCCAAACCTCATGATTACACAATTCCCATAATGCATTCAAGCATCGGTTGTCAAATCGGTGAAAACCTCGTTGATTATAGAATTACTAATGATCGATCCCTAATTGCCAACCTCTAATGACCTTAAGGTTACCACTTAACTTGCAGACATACCAAATTCAACGAAAGTGCACTGAAGCACCCCAACGGTCATTGTCCTCGAAATGGAGTGTCGACACCTATCCTCAAAATGACTATACTGCAACTTGGGTATGCCAACAATTATTTCATTAAAGGTTTGCACTGTGTCAATCTTCAATGCCGAATTAAATTTGACACTTGATATTGCAATAAAATTCCAAATCTTACACCTCAAACGAACGAACCACAACCTCTTATTTATTCCTGAAGATTCGCCAAGATGGCACACCACCAACACATACATGGTGTCGAACAACGACCCCAACAATTGAAATTCAAGCATATGTAAGCACCCACATAATGCTTTAACCTGAAGAACACCGAAACAAAAGATCGCCACTTAAATAACTGGGATAATACATAGATCTAATACCTCAATTATTCATGCATGAACCGGTTCATAAAACTGAAATCTAAATTCAAAACTGACCACAAGTCATATCATCTGACACTTCAATTCTCAAGGACGCCCCTAGTGCTTAATAACAAGTCCCTTTACCAAGGGGGGGTTTAAAACTATGGCTCGAATGAGTTCAAGGTTTTTCAACTATAAGACTCAACAAGCATGCCAATTTATTATTTTTAACGATTTGCCAAACATAAAACTTTTATAATCAGTTTCACTCACGCTAAAAGTCTTTAGTACAACTGGAAAATCGTTTGAAGTGACCGTAATTGTCACCCACATAAAACCGATCAATATAACACATCTTTGTTGACCAATAGCAAGAACAACAATAAATGAATATGATTAAAATGTAACACTAGTACGGACCATCTCAGTCCCAACATACGATTACTCACGCTATGGTGTAAATTAATTCGTGCTATGGATAGCGTACAACAAAATCTTTGCAGAAACTCAAAACAAATTTTTTTTTATGATGTTAAACTCCAAAAGTTTTCTATCTTTAGCCACAATACTACATGGAAATGCGTCAATTTGTTTCACAAATCTAGTAAGGTGATATGTGCATGCACTTTGGTTAAAACATAAAATAATCTATGTCGGTTTCAAGTTCAAAGCCAAATAACAATATGCTCTCATCGTTCTAAAACGTTGGCTAAAACACCATGACGAAAATTCCAAATAAAATATGTATGCATACTATATGCAACCAAACTACTCACACAAAACTCAAGGGAAAACAATACAACTGGACGCCATTAAAATTTTCACATCAAATCAACAAAATTGCATGGAATAAAATTCTCAATAAAACTAAAACACCAAAATAATGGAAGGTAACTCTTCGTCCAAAGTCTTAACATATGTGGAGGAGATCCAATGTTAAGTCATAAGTCGCAGTTACTTGTCCAATACTCTAAACAACATCAAAATACGGACATCACAATATCCAAAAATAGTGTTGGACAACGACGAGAATAAAGAAAGTCTCAACAAAGTTTGCAACCACATGCAATAAAATATTTGTATGCATGATTAAGATCATGGTTTAAAATCTTGCGTGTGATAGACATTGTTCCAATATTTCGTAATATAATCCATATGATGGTTTGGAGACATGAGAAATAATTGATGCAATTTATTTTTAGAAATAAAGTATGTGTGTGAAGTTGATCGACACTCAACATATCGAAACCATGCCCCTCAATTTCGTAGTCGCTCTATTATCATCCGGATGCTCAAACATCTTAAAGCAAAAATTAAGGATTTCATAGGTTCATCTTACAATTTCTCCTCAAATAATGCCGGATCCAAAAGCCTATGGTTCTAATCCAACCAATCATTCCGACTCAAAATGGTTCACTTAATACGATCCCCTGCTTACTGTCACTCTGAGTGACGAATGTTAAAACCATAAACTTCTTCCAACGGTTACCCACTTAGAAACTTCTTCACTACCCCAACGGTTGTCACATCCCAGTAGTTCAAGTATACACATGTAACTTGTAGGTTCACCATAACACTGGCCAGGTGCAATTATGAACGTATTGTACATGATCATCCTTGCTGCTCTCAACGTGATTTTCGTACCTAGTGACTCCATCAACCTCAAAACATCTTATCTCAAGTGCCTATTAGTGAAATTCTTTCTCTCAATCACTTAAAACGACGATAGTTTGAGTCTAGGCATCCAAATCAACACCTAATTCTCTCATGCTTAAGTTTTGATACCAACTTGTAACACCCCTCAAATTTGGTAAGAGCAACTAATTAAAATTTCGGTATAATATCAACATAAGGAACAAAACTTCCTCATACAATTCAAAACTCAATATGCCTCAAGTTAAAATTCTATAACTAACCTCCACAAATATAAGCTCCAATAATATACAAGTATTAAACCGAAGTCGGGTGTTACTTAACCCCAAACACAAGTTGCTCTTCCCAAAACAAATGTGGAAGACTTCAACAAGTTAATCACTCTTCGAGCACGCAACTAGCACTCATCTATTCACGGTGTCACTAGAACTATTCCCAACGAAGCTTGTTGCATATGCCGACAAATAAAAAGGTTAGGCTAACGCCTAGTGAGTTCAAGAGTTTTCAACATTAATAAATATATCGTTAAAAAGGAAGAATGTGATTGATATCATAATCTTTCAAAATCATATGCTTCAAATATGAAAACGACTCGTTTTCCAATAATATGCATTTTAGACGAGTGAGACACCAAAATAAATGTTTTCCAAACCAAACTGTTTTAAAGACTAAGATCCCAATATAAAACGTTCTTTCATAGATTAAATTCAACCCCAAACTCACTTAAACTGAGGGGCGTTTGGTTCATTTTAAGGAATGAGAATGAAAATGAAAATGGGAATGAAGTAGAATGGGAATAGGAATGGGCATTTCATTAATGTTGTTTGGTTAAACCAATATAATCAATGAAAAATTGTTTTATATAATATTTTTAATACAAATATGTGCCCTCCAACATGAAAATAAAAAAGTATGTTTCATTCAACATCGAGAAATGAAGGGCATATAGGAAAATGTGACTGAGCGGGAATAAGATTTTCATTCCCCCCAATTTAGTCAGGAATGAAAATCAATGGATTTGGGGTAATGGGCCCATTATATTATGTCAAACCAAACAACATTTTTCATTATCATTCCCATTCCTAACCCCTTAATACCTCCAACCAAACACCCGCTGAGAATAGAAAGTGGACTCCCAATTTATGAAACGCGGATAAAACTTCATGTCCCGAAACACCCAAAACACAGGTGGGGCATAATACTCAATCCATAAACCATGGATAAAAACCCATATAAACAAAACGTCACCGAAAACATGGATAATAAAACTCAATACCCAAAACAACACCTTTCGGTGACGGGGGAGACCCAAATTCCATCGAATGTGGCAGGCACACAAAGTTAAGCCACTTATCAATGTTCCCGAGCTTCACATAGAGTCATGAATCCCCGTATCTAGCTCACCATGGGCACCACCGCAAGATACATGAATGACCCTAGTGTCTACTCGACCTCTAGATGAGTGTCACCATAAAATCCATAAGTCCCCGTATCCAGCTCACCATGGACACCACCGCAAGACTTAGCTCCGTATACGGCTCTGCAGATCACCACCGCAAGCTTCCATAAAATATGACTTAGGGACCACTCACTGGACTTCAAACGTGGACACTAAATTCCACGATGAATAACCAGACTAGATTACAAACGACCATCAGGTTCAACCACCCATGATCTATACCTCGAGCCCTTGACTAAAGGTTACACGGTTATCGAGTTCAACCACCCACGATGTATACCTCAAACTCCCGCTAGCCATAAATAATTTCCAGTCCCAAAACAGGAATAAAGTTCTCAATTAAACCAACTGACTGACTCATATGCCTATGGATCCAATGCATTACAGTCTAAAACGTTACATGACTCCGACGAATGAACTAACAAATTCAAAACATGTAACTCTCAAATAAGATGCAACTAAGTATATCATACGTCAAAGGCTCCTTATCGAGCTACCAAAACTTAACAAATGTTTCAAGAATCATCTGAGTATAAATCAAGCCCCAAAGGCATAATAAGCATTTGTCTAAAATACGCGATCCAAAGTGGTTACATAAACCAAAATACATCTTTTCCCAAAATCTTTGTCTCTAAATTCACAATTGGCCTTCGGCCCAAAACCAAAAAGGTTTACCATTTCTAAAATGTTCCCAAGGTCGGGAATGACCAAAATCAAAGGACTCACACATTCGTACCTTCAAAACGTCCCATTACATAAATGATGTATATTTCCAACAAACACTAAAAGTGCATTTTGACCAAGAAATCTCCATTTATGTAATAATTCATCAAAACACTTTTATTTATGACTTATTTATCAAAATACCCAAAAATTCCAAATGTGGGTGTTTACAAAGTTTATAAATCTAAACATTTCGAATAATCAAAAGTTACCAAGTAACTCAACAGTTGATAATTTCATGTAAAACACATAAATACTTTAAAATGGACATTTTGGCATGTACAACGTTTTCATAAATCAACTTGAACTTACCTTGATAGGTTAAGTTAAACCTAGATTTCAAACCCAAATCCTTAGCCTCAAAGAATGAAACTTTCACCATCAACAAGTCATCTTTCACAATGAGCTAGGGTTTCCAAATAACCCATTTCTCCAAATCTAAGAAAATGGACCACCAATAAGTAAAAACTCCTTAGATCTACAAGGATCCTAATATAAGAACTTGAAATATACAAGAAACTTACCACATTAAAATCTTTAACCTCTTAACCAACTCACTTCTATGAGATCATCCTACTTTCCGAACTCAAGCTTCCAAAACACAAACCTTTGATCTCTTTAGGGTAGATTCACTCCAAGATGCTCCCAAAATTGATGTTGGATCTCCCAAATTCGTTCCAAGAAGAAGAGAAATAGGGAGGGGGAGTGAAAATGAGACGAAACCCTAAAAATTGGGTTTAAGTCGTCCAGACCGTCCCCGCGGCCTTGGCCGCAGCCTCAAGTCGCAGGCCAAGCCGTGCATGCTCCTGAGTCGTGGGTCACAGCGACTTACGCGGGCCTAGACGCGTCTTGAGGTTGCGGGCCAAGCCGTGCGTGTTGCCTGATACACCTTCTCACCCTTTGTGCCAAACCGTTCCCCGACCGTTTTTCTCGGCCGGTCGTCGACTGTTTCCTTGGTTGATCATTGACTGGTCTTTAGGAAATTACGGGTGTTACACCCTACTGCCACTTGCAGATGCATGCGAGTTGCCCCCTGCCATTTTGCCTATGCTTCAAAAAATTTGGCGATGAACAGTAACTCCGACGATGAACAGTAATTCCGATGAACAGTACCTCTGTTTCCAATCTGATACGGGGGTAACACGGGTCGTTACTTTTGAAAGACCTTTAAGGTTTTAAAAAGTCGTTTGGGTTTGAAAAGTAGTTGAGGAGGAACCGCCACCTAAGGGTTTACTTAGGATAAGGTTGACACAACACACAAAAGGCCCTCACCTCTCATGATAAGTGTAAGAAATTGAGTTCACTCAAATTTAGAAATTCTTATTCAAAAGTAAAGTGCCTTACAAAATAGCTTAAAGGGGTTTTTATTGGCAAGCCAAACCCTTAAAAGAAACCAACTAACCTAAGAAAACTTGAAAGAAATAACTAACCTTCTAGGAAAATACTTGATCAAACTAGGCAACTAAAGAAAAAAAGGAAACTTAATCTTTTAGAAAAGACAACTCCTTATTGAATATAATTGTCTTGACTTACTTCCCAAATGTTGTCCCGGTGTTGCTACATCTCTTGACTTGCTCCCAATCCCACCCTTCTTACAACCACTGATGACTATCAAAACTCTTCTCCACCACCACAAACCTTTCTCCATTCAAACCACCACCATTCCATCCCAATTAGAACCTGCAAAAAAAATGGCCAAAACTTGAAAATCCATCAAAACCCTTCGATTAAAACTAGGGGTGTTCCATCTCCATCAAGAACATGCAAATAGTGGACAAAACCTTCAAATAGATCGAGACCTGTGAATCACTTCCAAAACTTGTATGTATGAAATTGGTGGGTTAGGGACCAAGAAGGTGGTTCGTTTATTTCAAATCGATCAAAACTCTGTGTTATCAGAAGGGTAGGGACGAGCTAGGGATGGTTTACGTGGTTTCAAATCGATCAATGGGTAGGGAATGAGTGACGGTGTTGGTGGCGTTTATAGTGGGAGGTGGGTCATGGTGATGGTGCTTGTGGGAGGTGTGTGATGGTAATTTAAGGGGAAAGTTAGGGTCGCTTTGGGTATCTACAGCTAATAAACACCAATGAAGGGGATCTCCAGCCTCCCCAACCACACTGACACCCAATCTCAGTCGACAACCCCCTTGCTGCCATCATCACCCACATCGGCGGTTGAAACTCCGAAGCACAAGGACGAACTCCACATACAGCGCATAAGCCACGACCAACACAATGTTTTACCTTTAATTCCGGCCAACATCAAGACCCACCTCCATATCCAATGAACAGGGAGACTCACCTTCATCTCCGACCATTTATTAGGTTTTTGGTTCTTTTAATATGTTGTTAGTTCTTCTACCTATTGAAGTTGGTTATATTCATTGTTGTTGGTTAGAGATGGAATTTTTACCAGTGAGGCGAGTAGTTGACCCTAACGGGGCGGGGATTACCCGGGTTGACGGGTAACGGGGCGAGGACGGAGATTTATTTTCATACCCAAAGCGGGGTCGGAGATGGAATTACCCGCTCCAAATCTGACCCCGATTAAGTTTTTATTTTATTTAATATATGTATATAGTGTGTGTGTGTGTGTGTGTGTGTGTAAATAAATATACATGAATATATGTTTATAATTATTACTAAATGACAAATATATCTAATATTTCAATATTGGTGATTAATGTAGAGACAAATCACTATAATTTTAATTTTAAAATGCATTATTTTTTTATTAAACGGGTACCCAACAAGTTCCCCAAACCTGGCGTGGATTCCTATCCCCCGAATCCGTTGGGAATTAGTCGGGGCGGGGGCGGGGACCGGGGGGAGGGCTCAAATGGGGGACGGGGACGGGAACGAGGGATGCATTATCCGTTCAATACCCGCCCCGTTTCCATCTCTATTGTTGATTAAGTTAAAGGTGAAAAAAATGGTGGCAATCATGAGGTAGCCAAAGAAAAACTCTTACCAGTGGGTTACTTCCATAACCACACATGGGGATGAAGACTTATGGGTGGGGGATTAGCCAAAGAAAAACTCTTACCAGTGGGTTACTTCCATAACCACACATGGGGATGAAGACTTATGGGTGGGGGATTAGCCAAAGAAAAATTCTTACCAGTGGGTTACTTCCATAACCAAACATGGAGACGAAGACGTGGGGGTGAGGGAGATGACATGGTGTATTATATATATATATATATATATATATATATGGTTGGGTTTTTTTTCTGAAGTATATAATATTTATATACGGAAAATGCAACAATTAAACCCACACACCCTCCTCACCTTTGGTGAGGTTTGAACCTCTGACCCGCTCAGAGTCCAAAGGCTCTGATACCACTAGGCCAAAGGCCCTTTGGTTATATATGGATGGGTTCTGGTGAAACTTGAGGTTAACGTGAGAAACATGAGAAGTGGTTATCAACCGTTGGATGAGAAATGAGTGCACATTACGATGAGATGCACCGAGACAAGATGCACCAGATCAATTACCTTCTAAGTCGCCATTCACGGGAGGACATTGGACGGTTCAAATCCACTTCTCATGCTTCTCACGTTAAGCTCAACTTCTCACCGATATTTTGCCCATATATATATATATATATATATATATATATATATAATAGAGTTAATGGCATGATATCACGTGAGAAGTGCCATTTTTGGTGAGAAGTGCTTCTAAGTCGTTGATCACTTATAATCAAATACCCTCCCATGAATTGCGGCTTTAAAGGGAATTGATCCGGTGTATCTCGGTGCATCTCGTCCTGATGTTCGTCCATTTCTCATCCAACGGTTGATAACCAATTATCACGCTTCTCACCAAATTTGACACTTCTCATCGGAACCCAACCCTAGAGTTAATTACATTATTGGTCATGTGGTTTTAATAGAAAATACAAATAAAATGATAAGATGACTAAAATTGTCCTTCTAATTAACCTACTTAACAAATCTTTTTAACTGTGTTAGGGCATATGGACTAAAGGCGTGTGAAAATGTAAACAAAAGGGGCGTTTTCCATAGATATTTTAATTTAGGGACGCACAATGTGATTTTGTGTAAATCAAAGGGACCAATCATGTAATTTACTCTAGTATTTATTAATCAAGCAAAGGGGTATTTTGGTAATTGATCATTATTTTATTATAATATAGAAGTTATATTTAGAGAACAAAATAAATATATCCTAATTATTTTCACATATTTCATTTCAATTTCAATTTCAACCAATCAAACACATGGTCAAATCGGATTAAACTCCACTTCAATTTCTTCAAAAATCCAATTCATTTGACAGATAATAATCCCGTCAGATTCCATTATGTGAACCAGACGCCACATAAGGTTTTTTTAAGTTATATATCAAACTAAGGGGTTGTTTGTTTTTTTAAAAATATCTCTTAATGGCTCTTAAGTCTGAATCATTCAACATTTTGACACATCACCTCTTATTCATCATAACTAAATTAAGACTTCAGACTTTAGACCTCTTAAAAAACAAACGACACCTAAATATGGTTAAAAAACATAATAGAATGCTTTTTTTAATACTTTTTCTATTTGTCGACTACTAGACATTACTGTATATTAATTGAATTGGTTCTGATTCAGAAGTTTTTTTCTTCATCAGAATATAGGATATTATATACAATGATTTATATTTAGATATGTTTCAAGTCAAATATTATATGTATTTGTGTTAGCTGTTTTGTTATTAATACGAACATTGTTTCCAATTAATTATTGGATTTGACGTTACAAAACATGTTTACGCTAAAAGCCTAAAATCATTCATCACAATTATTTTCATCTTAGAAAACATGATTTTTACCAATATGAAAAAGGTGTTTCATACCACACATTTAGAGTTTACTATATCTTTTTGGCACATTGAATACTTATAACTATTTTTCCTAATAAAACTATTATTCTTCCATAAAAGAACCTAATTGCAAATATGATTCCATATATACTATATCTGTATAATGATTGTCATATTTTATATATAAAAACAAATGACATTTATTATGCATATGATACCCATAACAACTATTTCATAACAAATTTTACAATTAATTACAGTGTGATTAGAAAAAAATGCATTAACTAATACAATTGTCACAGGTCATCAATATTCTGTAGGCATACCATCATTAGATCGCATTATTACCATCACAACTACTTTGTAGTTTCTGCTTTACTCATTGGTTTTTCTAAAATCCGAACACCATAGAAAGAGTTATGGCATTTTCATTGAAAAAAAGTTGTTTAAAAATCAACAAATCAAACTAAACGAGTCCTAGTATGTTCCATTCAAATGTAGGATCCAGAGAGGGTGGAATGTTTACACATCTGATCTCCGTCTTCAAAAAATAAAGTGACAAAAAAACTGGAAAATATTTTGTATTAAATCTACAAGATATATCACAAAACATGTTTTTCATATGTTGTAAATTTTTTACTCATAATTTACATATTGTTAAGAATTTATAAATTATAAAAAGATACGAGCTAGTTTTTAACATTACAAGTTTATTATTATGTGAAACATAAGTCTTAGATGGCGTTTGTTTTTTAAGAGGTCTGAAGTCTTATTTCACTTCTGATTAATAAGAGATGGTACTGAAGTCTGAAATATAAATAAAAAATATTGTATGTTTTTGTAACGTTTGGAGGTGTTTTGAAAGAATGAAAGCATATGAACTAAGACGACGATAAGAGGTTTTAAGAAGTTAGTTCATCACTTCTTATTTCAGATGCATTTAAGAGTTAAGAGGTTATGAAAACTAGAAAAAACAAATAATCTGAATGTAAAAAGGTCTAAACGATTTAGACTTAATCTGAATGTAAAGAGTCATTAAAATTTTTTTTTTTCAAAAAAACAAACAGCGCCTTAATAATTTTTAAAAACATTTTATTTATTTACTTAATTAATAATAAAAATATATTTTTATCTTCATATAATAGAATAAATATATAAATACAAAAAATGAATTAAAGTTACAAAAAGAATCTAGAATATTACGTTTTCCAACCCGAAATTTCACCCTTTGGTTATCTCATTTTTAATGATGCGTTACAGGTGATCCCGACTCTCTACTGTCACCTCAGGCCTACCATAGTTAACATAAGGAGTGTCGTACGATATCATCCCTCTGACTCCTCTTAATCCTCTGTAGAGAAGCACACCATTCTTCTCGCAGTTCAACAGTGGAATTCGCATACCAAAATCCCAACAACAAATTTCGCACTTATTTCACCCAATTCTTCTCTGCAAATTCACAGACCTCAATCAATACATTAAAATGGCCGATCGTTTCTCTCTCTAGACGTCGCTTTTAGTTAGAGAAACACAAGCATTCATATCTCTTCTTTCGGTATATATCTATCTAAACTTCGAATTCAGACTCTGAAGTTTGTTGTTTTGGCAAAAACAAATGGAAAGGAAACAAAGTTTTTTCTCCACTTTAAGAGACGAGGTGGTCCGTGGTTTATCGCCGGCGAGGTCACGTGCCCGGAGTCCGGCAAGGAGTGGTTCGCCAATGTCGGGACTTCTTCGACTAAAACCTAAGCAGTTTCCGCACCAGGACTCGTTTGTCGGAAGATCCGGGAGTTTGAGTTTGAGTTTGAGTGGGGAAACGCTTGCGCCGTTGATAGAGGGACCCGATCCGGCTGTGTCGGAGCTTGGAGAGTCTAAACGGGCCGGGTCGGCTATCGGAAACTGGGTGAAAGGTCATCTGTCTAGGGCTCCGTCCATGACTTCTTCCATGGCTTACAAACAGAGGTCTGATCTGAGGCTTTTACTTGGAGTTATGGGCGCACCACTCGCTCCGGTGAATGTTAGCTCCAATGATCCTCTGCCTCACCTCAGCATTAAGGACACTCCTATTGTAAGTCTTACTTTTCAATGCCTTTTTTTTTTCTCTTCCTAGTATGAATTTAGTGTCACGTTTCTGCTAGGGTTAATATCGTTTTCCACCATTGTCGTTTTCAAGTTGTCTTAATGAAGAGTTCTACATTAGAAAATGCTAATTACACTTTGAGTTGGTGCTTTTAAACGGGTTAACACAACTCAGTGGGTCGAATAGGTGATTCGAATTGCAGAAAATTAGGACCTGAACTAAAATGCCATATACGAGATCCGATCTGGCTTGGTTTCAGTTCTCTTCAAGCCTGAAAAGTTCCCTGAAGTCAAAGCATATATACAAATCTAATAAGGTTTTTTTTCTTTTCTTTTCCGGTGAGGGGTTGGTGGGTCCACATCACTGCGCCGCCTTCCCCATTGCATGATTGAAATGCTTCCTTGAATCAAAACAGTCAACAGATTTTGAAAATAACATCCATTAGACCTTGAATGAGTGCTCGTTTCTTTCAAAAGTTTTGGATTTGAATTTTTTAACTTCTTGTTCTTGCTTTAGAGTGATCTATAAATTTTGGCGGTTATGACCTGAAAATCGTTGCTAATTGGAAGAGAAATGCTGCTTGCTAAGATTTCCTTCTGGGGATCTTTCCCAACATATCTCTTTATTTTCCAAAACTTAAATACAGGGATGAACTTTAGTAATTATAATGCAGACTGAAGAATATATTTCATACTTGAGATTTGATTTCATTCTCGATTCAACAGAAAGGCAATGGGGGAAACTGGAAAGGACATGTGGTTGGTGGTCATGCCGGTTGCCTTTTGTCTGATAAAATCTGGTTTTCTTTGCGATTCCACAATTCAGAAATAGGTTGTTTATACATGTCTTGATGCAATATATGGCAAGGCGTTTTTTAGATTTCAGTTAGCCCTTTTTAAAAGGTGTTATTTTAACCAACTACAGAGGTTGATTCGCATTTTCAGAAGTATGATACTTTGTTTGAGTCCGATGCTTCCAATGGTCTTTTTACCCGCTATTTCTCGAAAAGTAGCTCACGTTTAACCTTTGGGTATCAAGTGTTACCTTTATAATTTATAAATTAATAAAACAAAGATGTGTTGTTGATTGCATATTTCTTGCAGCTGATTTGATCGGGAATAGCATCCGGGATGCTATTTTTCATCCTATTGATTGGTAACTTAAACAATAGCATTTTAAAAGCAACAAACTTATATCATTTAATTCAATTCTAGGGTGGGTAGAAAAGTAAATGTTTGCAAGGTCAAAAGTGTTGTATAATTATTCGGCATCTAGATCTTGAAGAATCCCATTAATGCTTTCAAGATTTCTGACCTAAATGATTTACTTTTTATATACTAGGGTTGATATTATTTTCTTCGATGAAATACAGAACATTTGTAATTATGCCAATTTAAGCGTGTAACATGCTTATGTCTGCTAGATTTTGTGAGAGAAAGCAATCAATAAACGAATTGGCTAACAAATGAATTGAATGGTGATGTTGATGGCTGTTAATTGTCGATAAATATATCTTTGATGGTAAGTTCCTTTTCTTGTTGCACTCATTCTTTGATCTAATGAGTGATCATTCCCTATAGGAAACTTCGTCTGCTCAGTACATACTGCAGCAGTATACAGCTGCATCTGGAGGGCAAAAGCTCCAAAACTCCATAAAGAATGCTTATGCCATGGGAAGAGTGAAGATGGTAGCGTCTGAGTTTGAAACTGCATCTAGGGTGGTGAAAAACAAGCATGCTGCAAAAGGTGCCGAGTCTGGTGGATTCGTTCTGTGGCAGATGAATCCTGATATGTGGTATGTGGAGCTTGCTGTTGGTGGAAGTAAGGTTCATGCTGGATGCAACGGTAAGCTGGTTTGGAGGCACACTCCCTGGCTTGGTGCCCACACTGCTAAAGGGCCCGTTAGACCTCTACGTCGTGCTCTTCAGGTGAACCGTTGTCTCTTTATCAACCATTATTGTGTTTCTTTCTAGGGTCTTCTTTTTTCCATACTTGAAAGATTATAAAACTGAAAATCCATTAGAAGCCGAAATCTTAGTAGGATATGCACATTAAATGCACATTCTTTTTTCTTAGTATTTCTTGTTTCAAACACCAACATGACTAATTAGTAATTACCCTCAACTATCAAGTAGTGTTGAAGAACAAAAAAATTGTGGTCCATTTAATTGGTTTATAGAATTTCTATATGTTATCAAATTTAGTATTAAATTTATTTTCTGATCAAAGTCATTGTTTATGAAACAGGGTCTTGATCCAAGAACCACTGCAAGCATGTTTGTTGATGCAAAATGCATAGGTGAGAAAAAGATCAATGGGGAAGATTGCTTTATTCTTAAACTATGTGCTGATCCTCAGACATTAAAGGCTAGGAGTGAAGGTCCAGCTGAGATAATAAGGCATGTGCTGTTTGGATACTTTAGCCAGAAAACTGGTCTAATTGTTCACATGGAGGATTCACATCTGACCCGCATTCAGACCAATGGGGGTGACGCAGTTTACTGGGAAACCACCATAAACTCTTTCATGGATGATTATAGGTCAGTGGACGGCATCATGATTGCACACTCGGGTCGTTCTGTGGTTACCCTTTTTAGGTTTGGTGAGATGGCAATGAGCCATACGAAGACCAGAATGGAAGAAGTTTGGACCATTGAAGAGGTTGCCTTCAACGTGCCAGGGTTGTCAATGGACTGTTTTATCCCTCCTGCTGACTTAAGATCTGGGTCAGTCAGCGAGTCATCTGAACTTGCCAGAGGAGGAGGGGAGCGAGGAAAAGCTGCAATCGCAATAGCTGCCCATCGTGCAAAGGTTGCAGCCCTGGAAAAGGGGCAGGATAATGTGGTGTGGAAGATGGAAATGTGATAAAAATTAAGGTTAGAGAGAAGGAAGGAAGGAAGGAAATTGTTTATATAGCTAGGGTGGGGGTCAAATCAATGGTAGCATCTGATTGACTAACAGCTTACAAGAGAGAGAATATAGGAAGTAGAATAAAAGCAAGTAATAATGAATGGAGGTTGGAAAGATGGTATTGTTATTTGAATGGAGGTTTATTTTTAGTTTACCTTCCATGAATGGATTGGAATGGAGGAAGATTGTGAAGTTTTGAATTAGCATGCAGAGATGTTATACTGAGCTTAGTATTGTGATCCCTAGTTGTTGTGGTTTTTTTTTCTTTTTTCTTTTTTTTTTCATTTGAATTCATGTGCTTGTTTTTTCACCTAGTGGTGTAGGTGTTTTGAATGTGTGTTGAATGTGAAGAAGAATGATGAATATTTAGTTGTGAATCTTGTTTCTGTTATTGATCAAGTATTGACATAGTAGTAGTTTTTATCTATTGTGTTTGTGTTAATGTGGGTGGGTGTATCTTTTATGTTTGCTGGCAATTTCATCTTGTTTGTTTTCTTTCATCTGTAAAAGATTCTTCTTCACCATGCAATGCATGTGGTTACTTCACTCACAAATCACTATATAATGTAATTTAATACTAGTATTTCTCTATCTTTATTTGGAATGGAAGCTTATCATAAGTTTTTTGCAATTATTAAAAGAAATACAAGTCAATATTAGTAATATTTTTGTGTATAAATCACTTAGAAAAAACTTGTAACTTTTTCAAGTTTGAAGAATTCTTTAAAACTTGATGATAGGAGAGAGAAATGATTATTTTATTCAATCCCACAAATTAGATTTAATTTTTATCATTGTATATTAAGTTTTTTTTAAAGTGTATTAAGAAGATAAATTAGAGAATATTTTAATAATATAAGTTGTTTTAAAATCTCTAAAATAACAAATCTGTTGGAGTTGAATATAATAACTTTTAGAAAATAACAAATTAAATATGTTGGAATTGAATGTAATAACTTTTAGAAAATACCTTTTAAAATAGCAAATCAATTTTTATAATTGTATATGCCACTTGTTTTGACTACAATATCATGCAATGCTTATGTTGATATTGAGAACATGCTCTCTTGACTTGTACATTGCACAATATATATTTATATATATAGAGAGAGAGATAGAGAGAGAGAGAGAGAGAGAGAGAGAAAGATATAATTAATGGAGGTGGGGTCAAGGGGTGAAACTTTCTGACTATCAGGTACTGAATTGTCTTTTGCAAATCAATTATTTCATTCTTTTTATTACTATTTATTTTTATTCATATTATTATTATTAACTTGTTACAACCATCCTCGTTAAAATCTAGGATGAATTATAGGGCCGTTTCCTAACTTTAACCAGGTACGCGTTTATCGGGTGTAACTTATTTTACCGGTAAGCATGGTAATAACCAAGAATTTTACCTTGTACCAGGTATGTCAAGGACCAAAAATCTTACTTAGTAAATGAGAGAGAAGACTCTTACTGGTTAAAAGACGCTTACCACAGTCCATTTTGATAGCTGAGAACATTGCCCGACAAGATAAGTGGAGGGTAATTCTTGTCAGTAAACACTTATCCGGTAAGTGTTTGATAAAAGACCTCTTAATGAATCCTTCTACTTGTTTTTTCAAATTGAGTTTTTGACCTTATTTTTATTGCATTCAGATGCAAAAGTAAATGTCTGTTTCTTACAATAATGAATGATGATTATTGCATTTTTAAGAATGTCGGAAGTGCATCGATTGCGAATTAGTTTCAGGTTTGTTTTAGATTAACCACAAGTGCATGGATGTAGCATACATGTTGAACATGGGGAAACAATAATTAAGTATCAACCAATTCTAAATGAGCATACAATAAATAAACAACTAAACACTATTAATAACAAAAAAGCGCAAACCTAAAAGGGGAAGACCGATATCAGGAACCACCATTACACAAATCGACATAAATAATAAATCATATCTAATAGCCGATTAAACTTAGGAAGAAATAACATTCGTTTACCTAACTCTCTTTCGAGAAGAGAAAAAACTCTCTCCCCACAATGGCCCAAAAATGGAGCCTATTTGTTATAATGATAAACAGTGAATGATTGTAATTAAAATAAATAAATATCAAGTTATAGTGTTAGGGTGATACATAGAATAATCTATACTATATTATAAAGATGACATAAAAAATTCTTAAAAACAAGTCTTAAAGCTTAATGTACAGTCATTTAATGCTAATTACTTAAAAAACAACCATTAAACTATATGTACTACATTTAATGTTATTTATTAATTTTCAACCATTATCTCTAACCATTTTAACTCCCCTAAAATTATTTTTCACTTTAACTTCCTTAAAATAACTCTCAGCATAATTAAATATAGAATAAAAATCAAATTTTAAATATAAAAAATATAAAATATGATTAAAAAAATCTAACATAATATTTTATAAAAAAAATTATATTATGAAACCAAAATAAATTACATTATATTATTAAGTCTAAATTAAACAAATTTATATAAAAAAAACATTATCACTATCTCACAACCATCCAAAATCGTAATGTAAATCGACAAAAAAACAGAAAATAAAATGAAACATTAAAATCGTGATGTATCTAGCTGTATTGCGCGAGTACACTTTTAGTGTACCTATGAGAAGAAAATATTTGCGTCATTATAAGATACAAAATTATAGATGTAAATATAGAAAATACAACGATTGTCGCAATAAAATAAGGGGCAATAGCATAAATAGCATTTTTTTTTTAAATTGACAAAATAACACATTTTCAGAGAAATTGTCAAAATAACACTCTATTACGCCGGATCCATTACGCCACCTTCCGGCGTAAATTGTTCATGGACCCCACATCTGACAAACCAATAAAAAAATGACACGTGTTAATCATGTCTCCCCTTTTTCAGACAACTCTTCCTAGTGGGCCCGGAGTAAAACCCCCCCACCCCACCCCCACCCGGCGTAAAACCACCCCCGCCCCCTTGAGTTGACATTATATTCCAATCATTATCCGTACTTATTAATTGTTTGACATGATTTGCTGACATCAGCCCTAAAGAGTTTTTTTTATGTTTTGTATTATTTAAAAAAAATTGTAGTGTATATTTTTATTTTTATGTTTTGTATAAATTATAAAAAAAACTAAAGTGTATTTTTTTTATGTTTTGTATTAAATAATACTACAATTATTTTTACACTACAATTTTTTTTAAATAATACAAAACATAAAAAATAATACAAATCATACAAAAAAAAAACTTTAAGGCTGATGTCAGCAAATCATGTCAAACAATTAATAAGTATGGATAATGATTGGAATATAATGTCAACTCAAGGGGGGGGGGGGGTTACGCCGGGTGGGGGTGGGGGTGGGGTGGTTTTACGCCGAGTGGGGGTGGGGTGGGGGGTTTTACGTCGGGCCCACTAGGAAGAGTTGTCTGAAAAAGTGGAGACATGATTGACACGTGTCATTTTTTTATTGGTTTGTCAGATGTGGGGGCCATGAACAATTTACGTCGGGAGGTGGCGTAATGGATTCGGCGTAATAGGGTGATATTTTGGCAATTTCTCTGAAAATGTGTACGTTGTCAATTTTTTTTAAAAAAAGTGCTATTTGTGCTATTGCCCCATAAAATAATTATATTCCGTTTTATTGCAAAAATGTAATAATACATGCAACGTAAACACATATTATTGGAGTATGAGATAAAAGTAGATTTTTTTTTTCTTTGTTGAACCTTGGATGTTAAGCTATTACAACTTTCGACCTAGCGGTATATGGCCCTTTGACTTACTTGAAGGTCAGAGGTTCAAATCTTACCAAAGATGAGAACTGTGTGTGAGCTTTTTGTTGTATATAAATATTATATACTTTAAAAAACGACCGTAATCGATATCGGTTTTGCAAGAAAATCACATTTTTAAGTAGTGTGTTTAACAAGATAATAAACGGTATTTTGAAGTTATCGTTGTTTAGAATCTAAATAAACTCCATATTTTCAGATGATTTAAAGGGAAACTTCAGCTTCTTAAGTGTTCACAAACAGTTCAGTTTTGATGATTGGGAAATACATCATTTTACAAAGTAGAATCACATTATAATAATTGTATCCATAATGTAAGGATAGCAACAATGAATTATAGGAATATATGTCAAGAGATTTGGTAACATAAAGGAGTAGAAAATTAAATACAAAAGGCATGTTAGGTTGATCATATTTAAATTTAAATGCTTATTTGCGATGAGGCTTAGTAAATAGCAAACAAACCGCAACCTGAGACCTCATTCATGTGCATTACACCCGTATCTTTATTGTTGGGACAGAATAGCTGAGAAGGATATGAGAAATTTACTAAAGGTGCAAGACCTACTGATCTTTCTTACATAGTTGGCATATTGCTTTGTGATAGAGTTCCAAATGTAAGAAAAATGTTGGTGAGCATAAAGAAACATAAAAAATGATAGAGTTCCAGGTGCCATTATGAACGTACCGTATATGATTACTCTTGCTTCTCCTGACATGATTCCCGATATAAATGACTCTATCAACCTCAATGTATCTTATTATCAAGGTGCCTAATTGTGCAATCCCAATTTCATTACTTAAAAGAACGCTAATTTGAGTCTAGGTATCCGAAATCAACACCTAAATCTCTCAAACTTAAGCTCTGATACCAACTTGTAACACCCTCAAATCTAGAAATATCAACTAATTTAAAATTTTCTAAATACATCGATAATTGATTCATCTACAATAACAAGTTAAGGTTTAACTTCAATAAATACATTTCAACCTTTATACACGGTCTATAATAGGGACGTATTTTACTAAAACCCAATAACAATCATTATCTCCAAATTGCGGAAGACTTCCCCATACTACTTACCCTCGTGTAAATCTAGTGCTCATCTCCTCGTTGCATTGCTAGAACCAAACCCCCAACTGGAACCTGATGCACATGCCGACAAATAAAAAGGTTAGTCTTAACGCCTAGTGAGTTCAAGAGTTTTCAACATTTATATATGTATCGTTAAAAAGGAAGAATGCAATTGAAATCATAATCTTTCAAAATGATATGCTTCAATTATGAAAACGACTCGTTCTCCAATAATATGCATTTTAAACAAAGGAGACACCAATATAAACGTTATCCAAACCAAACTGTTTTAAGGGTTAAGATCCCAATATAAAACGTTCTTTCGTAAATCTAGATTCAACCCAAAACTTACTCAAAATGAGAATAGAAAGCAGACTCCCAATTTATGAAATGCGGATAAAACTTTATATCCCGAAACGCCCAAAACACAGGTGGGACATGACACTCAACCCATAAACCATGGATGAAAACCCATATAAACAAACGTCATCGAAAACACGGACATTAGGCCCAATACTCACACAACCATAAAATGGAGGGAAATCAAATACCAAAACATGAGAATGACGTATTTCATTCAAACCTTAATATACGCGGGGGAAACTCAATATTAAGGCCATCATTTACCGTCGATCACACAAAACCAACGATAGCAAGATACGACATTAACATTTATAATACTAATGATCGACGACGGGGGAGACTCGTTTCCATCTTGGGTGACGAGAACACGTGAATGGGGCCACCCGTGATGTTATTGGATTTCACCACCTATCCCAGTTCTAGTTCCCATGCCATAACAGACATCACAATCCTCAAACCGTTTATGCCTCTAGTGCTTACTCCGTCTACACCTCAAGGTCTTACAGACAAGGGTGCATATCCAATCTAGACGAGTTACACCTCAAAGGCCTACGCCCTCTATTTCTTACTCGCTAGCGACCCAAACTGTCAAAAGTTATAACCAACATCACATACCTTCCCAAAACTGACAGACTTATGTGTCTATGGATCCATTGCAACACAGTCTAACATTACATGACTCCAACTGAATGACCAAAGCACCCAAAACATGTAACTCTCAAATGACACGTAATAAACGTCATCGTACTCAAAACTCCACAATGGGTTATGCAAACACAATGACCAAAAGTATGATTAACTCAAAACTCATCACTGGTTGAGGCAGACCATTTTCCAAATAAACTCATACCCTTATATTTCCAAAATGTCTCATAACACAATAATACGCATTTTCCAAATGGTTTATAAGATCAAATACACAAAAGATGATACTTACATCAAATGAAATCCATTTAGATATGTAAAATCGTCAAGGAAACATATCAACATGATTTATTTACCAAAATGTTCAAAAATCCCAAAGTGGGTGTTTCACAATGTTTATAAAATTAAACACTTCAAATAATCAAGATTCACCAAAAACTCAACAGTTAATAATTTCATGCAAAACATATAAACACTTTAAAATAAACATTTTGGCATGTACACCATTTTTACAAATCAACTTGAATTCACCTTGCTAGATTTAGGCTAAATCTAGATTTTACCCCAACTTGAGCTTTCTTGAAGAAATCTGAATCCATGAGCAAAATCCTTCCAAAACCTAGATCCACAAATTTCAACCATAAATATACTTATTCAACCCTTTAGAATAGTTCCCCAATCATTATACATCAAAATCTCCATTTTGGCCAAAACCCTAATTTTGACCTAAATCCTCCAAAATATTCCAAACCGAAATTAGAGAAACCAAACACTAGGAAATAAGGTTTAGAAATTGAGAGGATAAACTTACCACTTAGGTTTTGGTGAAAACCTAGAAAACTTCTTGAAGATGGAGGTGATGAAGATGAGCTCTTGATCTTTGCTTCCACTCCACCACAAAATACTCTTGGATCTTCCCAAAACTAACAATCTATCCTTGAAAAGCTCTCAAATACAAAACCATAGCAATTTGAATCACCAAAAACGGAGTAGAAATGAGAAAGATATGACCAAATGAAGTTAGGAGCTGAATTTAAGCACTGCACCCCGACCGCGAGAGTGACAAGTGAAAGTTACAATGTCACTTTAGCTGCCACGTTCGCCCAAAATGTACCGTGGGCACATTTTTCTCAGCGAAAGTGCCAATGTCACTTAGCTTGGCACTTTCGCCCAAAAGGTATCGAGAGCCCTTTTCGCCCGTTTTCTCGACCGTTTTCTCAATCGTTCCTCGACCATTCCTTGACTGTTTTCTCGGTCGTTCCTCGACCGTTTTATCGATACATTGGATGCTATTATGCCAATTATTGTGCCATTGTCGTACCTTCATGACACATTCGTTGGGACGATCAAACACTCGGTAACGTCGTTGCAATTGTGACATTTATCACTACTGCATGACACTATAGCCGGGACGACCATACTCTTAGTACCATCGGTGTTATTATGACAAATGTCGGAACCACATGGCATTATAGCCATATCCCATACTTGGTTCTTCCTTTACCAATTCATCCCGTTCAACATTTTTCCTCAATTAAGATAAAAATCAGGTGTTACAAGAACGCATGTTCCCAATCGAATGCCATAATCATGAAAAACAGTTGAACCGAGACCTAAAATCGAGCCGCTAAAGAAACATCTTATTGTATATATGATTTTAAGATGGTTTTTGTGTTCGTATATTGTCAAATAAATTAATAAAAAATGTAGTTATAAATTAAATGGTAAAAAAATAGTTTCTCAAATATGAACTTTTATACCTTTTACAAGATACGAATAAGAAGCTCAAACATAAAATGTTTAAATATCATATACTAACATATTATTTAATTAATTATAGAAAATTTACCGTTGAGATTTTATCTTTGAAAGTAACACATTAACGATTGTCCCTTCAAAATTCTGTCGATAATATTTGTCGGTTTAATTTTAAGTTATTATCAACAGATATTTTTTTATATCTAAAATAACGGACCTTCATTATCCACCAATACAATTGGATATGTCTATGGATGATGACCTCTTTTCTTTTCTATATCTAAGTGAAGAATACGATACCAAGCATTGAATGGATTCCCCTCCTTCATTCATTATTGATAAATTAAATGCCATTCACTCAATTGAATGAACCCTCTTTTTTTCCTTATTAATGAAAATGTTATAATTGTTCCAAAAAAGATATATTAAATGATATATACTCTCTCTCTCTCTCTCATATATATATATATATATAGAGAGAGAGAGAGAAAGATAGGATGAAGGGTTCAAACGAGAACACTTTTATTTTACGAAAACACGAGAACACTTTTTTTGTTACAGTCAATCACATGTGACATATAGTCCATCACATATGATACGATGTGAACAACCTTTGGCACGACCTAGGTTGCGGACCAAGTCGCATGTACACCACTAGGCCCCCTCACGTGTATTATCACATATGATAAGGGTGTCCTCAATGTGATACTATAATCCATCACATGTGATACTAAATCAGAGACACGGATGACCTTTTCCACACACCACTTGGTGATCCCCTCAATTATCTCATGTGATAAGGTTGTTCTCACGTTTTCGTAAAATAGAGGTGTTCTCGTTTCGCCTGTATGTATGTAGGGGTGTTCATGGTTTGGTTCGGCTCGATTGATAAGAAAAATGTGAACCGAACCGCATGAGGCGGATACCTGGTTACCCAAACCGAAACCGAACCGCGGGATAAACCGAACCAAACCGAAGTTGGTCGGTTACCCACAGTTTGGTTCACGGTTACCCGAATTTATTGGGAAAATATTATTTTCAATATAAAAATATACCAAAATAGAAAATTTAAATCAATGACATAATAAATACATAAAAATAGTCCAAGAAAAAGAAATACAAATAAGTTTTATTGTTTAAAAATATCCACTATTTAGTTAATGACTATTTAAAAGTTCAATAGTTAATATTAAATATAATATTATTAATTGTTTTATATATATCGGTTCAGATCGGTTACCCACGGATACTTATAACTTAAAACCGAAACCGACCCGTGAATACCCGGTTTTCAGTTTTTTTGGTTTCGGATCAAACGGTTCGGCTCAGTTTCTCGGTTTTCCGGTTTTTTTGGACAACCCTATATGTATGTATGTATGTATGTATGTATGTATGTATGTATGTATGTATGTATGTATGTATGTATGTATGTATGTATGTATGTATGTATGTATGTATGTATGCAGGGAATGGTTCAAACGAGAACACATGTGATTTACGCAAATGCGAGAACACTTGTAAGCTCATCATTTTGTTTTAAGTCACAGTTTTAGAAGGATCAAAGGAGCATACATATTAAATAAATATTTACATTTTCTAAGGAATATCGAAGGCAAGCAGGGGTAAAATGGAAAAAAGCTACAAATCTCATAATGAACTGACTGAGCCAATGATTAGGGACATGATCATCACTGGTTTTCGATTTATCACAATAGTATCACAACAATATCAAAACCATTATCACATAAAAAAAACATTATAAGAAATCTTTGATTTATTAAAGCATTATCACAACAAAATAACATCATTATCAACAAAGAAGACATCGACATAAGAAATCTTCGATGATACTAGCAAGATTAAGGGATAAAGATAAATCTAAAATAACAGAAAATTGTTGACAAATACTAATTTATTTTTATTTTATTCTACTTTTTATTATGGATTACATAATTTGGAGCCCTTAAGTGTTTTGCTTTTTTCGTAAAACATGGGTGTCCTTGTTTGAACCCTCTATATATATAGCGACCTTTTTTTAGAAGTAATGAAATTGTCATAACCTTGAGAACTAACCAAAAGCTCATGAAAATAGCTAAAAATGAAGATGTTCTTAGTATGAAAATCATGTATGTGAAAGTTCGTGAAAATAGCTAAAAATGAAGATAAATGTGAAAATAAAGGTAGATAAATGTAGTTTAAGTAGTTGAAGGTATTGAAAGTTGTTGAAGAAAAACGCAGTTTGTAACACCCCAAATTTTTGATTATTGGTTAATTCGTATTTGTAATGTATTTAGTTTTGCTCAGTTAATGTCGTCAAAGATTGGTCGTGCTTGCGTATTTGGAAAACGTCGAATTTTATTGGAAAGAGCAGGTTTGGCGAGAGTGTCCGGCGAGAGTGCCAGGGTCACTCTCGCGGGAGGCATAATCGCGGGGACTTGATAGCCCGCGGTACATATTCGACGAGAGTGCCCGACGAGAGGGCCAGGGTCACTCTCGCGTGTCACAATCGCGGAGGAAGGGGAAGCCGCGGTACATTCTCGGCGATAGTGCCCTGTCACTATCGCGATGTCACAGTCGCCGACGGGTTTAAGAGCATTAAAAGTCTGATTTCAAGAGGAAAGCTCATTTATTTCATTTGGGGTTTTGGAAGGCAGCCGATTTTTCTCTCCTAGCTAAGGTTTCTTCACTTCAAAACTCCATCTCTTCAACATTTAATACTCCCTAGAATCTTGTTGGGTGTATTAAATGCTAATATAGGGTTTCTCTCCTTTGGTAGTCAAGTTCTAGCCATTTTGGTGAACCAAGGTTTCTCCTCACCTACTTCTCATCTTCTTGGACCTTCTAGGGTTTGGGTATTGGATCAACCTATGTAAGTCTCCTTAACTTACAAACATTTATACTTGCACTATTACTTGGTTATATGAGATTTGTGATATGTTGTATGTTAACCTAAAATCTAGGGTTTTGTATGTTTCCTATGTTCACTACTTTGGAGTGAGTGTAAGGGTATCAACACCTTGCGAGATTCACTTATGTAAGTTTCATGAATGGGAAGTAGATTATCATAAGTGACTAAGCTTATAAATGTTAAAACCAAATACATAATTTTTTATCAGCAGTTGGAGACAATCTATTACTTCGGGATCTATATGTGGCTAAATGAGCTTTAATTTATCGTAGGAATCTGTTACAAGCATGATCATGTTAATTGTGCCAAGAATATTCTTACATGAAAAATTGTTAACCTTACTTGCTCATAGTCTTTATGGGAAGTCTTATATTTATTTCCTTGTGCACTAGGAATTAGATAGTATGTATTCTATTGCATATTTATTGCCATTTGGCATTAGCGGGTAGACAATAGGGGGCGCAAGTCCCTGAGTTGGAACTCGGCTAGATTGGATAGACACCCTTGTCTGTAAGTCCTTGAGGTGTAACCCGACGGGGTAAGCGCTAAAGGCATAAACGGATTGAGGATTGTGATGTCCGGCGTGGCATGGGAACTAGAACCGGGATTTGTGGTGAAATCCAATCAACATCGCGGGTGACTCCATTCGCGTGTTCTCGTCACCCAAGATGGTAACGGGTTACTCCGTTGTATGTGGAAGTTTTCTTTATTATATTTGTACATGATGGAACCATGTCCCGCTTGGGAGGTCTCAACATTGTTTTCCATGCATGGGCTCGGTAACATTTAATTATTGTTCATATCTACATTATAAACTATCTTGGTACGTTAATCATTAGACTTCGTCCTAACACTTGTGTTCATGTTTAATGGTTCACAGGTTCCGCTAGTGGTGTGAGTAGGGCACCTTGATTCGCCGGGATCGCACCTAGGATTCCTCCTTGGACCGGGCATTTTTGGGAAATCGAGATAGAGCGTTTTTGAAGTCATAGTGACACCCATCTTAATCTAGTTATTAATTGTTCTAGATTGAATAGGTTGTCATGTATATGTCTTATTCATTTCCGCTACTTTAGTTGAGGAACTATCCCAACTCTATTGGGTTTTAGTCTTAATGTTCACAGGTTTAATTCAGCTCATTTTTAGACGTCTTATTGCCGAAATTTTTAGTTTTATTTTACCCTAATTTTTAGGGTGTTACAAGTTGGTATCAGAGCTCTAGTTTAAGTGAACTAGGTACGTAAACTCGATGCCTAGACTTAAGATGAGACTATTAAGTTATAATTAGTAAGCTTTGGGGTAGAATTTCTAAGATGGGACGACCTTAGAGTTAACAGAAACTACGTTGTTGAGAATTTTTAAAGTGGTAGCGAGGATTTTTATGTAGTGTATGTTCATAATTTCAATTAGCTACTGTTATTATGAATATATGATTACGTGAATATACTTGAATTACTATGATTATGATAATCAATGAGCCGTATGAGTATGTTTCTTGTGTACTTCTTGCATTGCTTATCCCTTTTCCTTCTAAATTGTGTGGCAGATCTGAAATGGTAAATACTCGGAGTCGACCACTGGTCGAAGGAGAAATGCATGAGGATAGTTCGTCTAACCCGAATCCTGTAGTCCGGGTGGCGATTGTAGTTCCTCCCAACATGCCACCGATATTCACCGGAGAGGTGGAGCACATACCTAGAGTGGAGTTAGCCTCCACGAATCCGGTCATCCAGGAAGCAAACCCCCAAGGGGATATGATGGCCAGTGTTATGCAAATGGTGACTTCGGCCATGGAGAAACAATAGGAGGTATTTCTGAAAATGTTAGAAGAAAGGGATGCCAGCCTTCGGAGACTGGAGGTAGTTGCGGAGAATGCGGTAGCCGGTTCGGGTGGTACCGGAGGCGGAATCCGCACAGAGGGGTTGGTGACTCCAGAGACAAGACAAGCCGGTAAGGGTTGTTCGTATAAATCCTCCATGGGGTGTAAACCGCCAGAGTTTGCCGGGGCCGATGATCCCATTGCTTGCATGAAATGGTTGAGGGAAATCGAGCAGGCCTTTAGGGCTTGCAGTTGTGATGAGAGCCAGAAGGTAAATTTTGGTTCGCAAATGCTTCGGGGTGCGGTGTTGATCTGGTGGGACGTTCACACCGTAACTATAGGGGAAACTGTGTTAGCAAAGATGTCTTGGGCTACATTCAAGGAGAAGGTTATGGAGGAGTATTGTAACGAACAAGAGATGGATCTGATCGAAGAAGAGTTTCGACCTCTAACGAAAGGGGAACGGACGGTGAAAGAGTATACTCGCCTCTTCATGGAGAAGTTGAATCTTGTGGGGCATGTGGCCCCAATCCAAAAGGATAAGATAAAGGCCTATCTGAAGGGCCTACCCGCGGACATGGGGAATAGAGTCTGTAACTCTAAAGCCACAAGTCTTCGGGAATTTATAGAGGATGCCAAGATAATGGAAAGGGTCTACGCGAAGGACGAAGAAGAAAAGTCGAAGGCCGCGGAAAATAGGAAAGGAGAGGCGCCGCTGAATTCGTTTAAGAAACCGAGGTTTCAACCAAACGCTAGAAGCTTTGACAATCTCCGAGAGGTGAAATGGTGTTCTAAGTGCAAAAGTAAGCACTTTGGTCCTTGTAACTCCAACACCAATCAAGTCTCGTGTTTCAAGTGTGGCAATCCGGGTCACACAAGTCTGAACTTCCCTATGCTGGGGACACTCTATTATGAATGCAAAGATCCGGGTCATATGAAGAGGGATTGCCCTAAGCTAAGGGGTGGAGCAAGGGGAGGAAACCCACAAATTCAACCGAAGAAGGAAACCGTCCCTAAGGCTCAAGGGAGGGCCTTTCAAATGACGAGAGAAGAAGCAAAGGAGACCACCGACGTGGTGTCGGGTATGTTCTTACTCAACTCCCTTGATGCTAAGGTGCTATTTGATTCCGGTGCAAATTTCTCTTTTGTGTCGTTTGATTTTTTCAAAGACCTTAATGTGCCCACTAGTACTCTTAGCGATGCCTTGGTAGTAGAAATAGCGAATGGGGAACAAGTGATCTTGCGTGAAGTGATGGAAAGGTGCCATATAGATATTAGTGGGGAGCTCTTTGAAGTGGACCTACTTCCCATGGCGATTGGGAGCTTCGACGTGGTGATCGGAATGGACTGGTTGTCACGGCACAAAGCGGAGATCTTATGTTCAAAGAAGTTGATCAAATTACCGACTTCAAACGGAGGTTTTGTTTTTTTCTATGGGGAGAAACGTAAGGGTGAAGTGGCTCTCATTTCATCCATCAAAGCAAGTAAATGTCTCATGAAGAGTTGTCCGTCATTTCTTGCCTATGTGTTAGATGCCAAATCGGAAAAGAAAAAGATTGAAGATGTGCGGGTCGTTAGCGAGTATCCAGATGTTTTTCCTGACGATCTTCCTGGCTTGCCGCCCGACCGCCAGGTGGAATTCCAAATCGATTTAGTCCCGGGAGCAGCGCCGATTGCCCGTGCATCGTATCATCTTGCCCCGACCGAGATGCAAGAAATGATGTCGCAACTTCAAGAATTGTTGGAGAAGGGATTTGTGAGACCGAGTTCTTCGCCTTGGGGAGCTCCGGTACTTTTCGTCAAGAAGAAGGACGGATCGATGCGGATGTGCATCGACTATCGAGAGTTGAACAAGGTAACCGTAAAGAACAAGTATCTGCTACCTCGAATCGATGATCTCTTCGATCAACTGCAAGGAGCCGGATGCTTCTCCAAGATCGATCTTTGATCGGGTTATCATCAAGTGAAGGTTAGAGAAGAAGACGTTGCCAAGACCGCCTTTAGAACCCGTTATGGTCACTATGAGTTCCTGGTTATGCCTTTTGGGCTAACTAACGCGCCAGCGGTATTCATGGATTTGATGAACCGAGTTTGTCGACCTTTTTTAGATAAGTCGGTCATAGTGTTCATCGATGATATCTTGGTGTACTCGAAGAATGATGAAGAGCACCAGCGACACCTCAGAGAAGTGCTAGAAGTATTGAGGGATGAGAAGCTTTATGCCCAATTTCCCAAGTGCGAATTTTGGCTAAGAGAGGTTCAGTTTTTTGGTCATGTGGTGTCAAGTAAAGGAGTAAAGGTAGATCTGCCAAAGATCGAGGCCATGATGAATTGAGAACCGCCAAAAAGCCCCACGGAAATTCGGAGCTTCTTGGGTCTGGCTGGTTACTATAGAAGGTTCATCCAAGACTTCTCCAAGATCGCCTCACCATTGACGTCTCTGACAAGGAAGAATGTGAAATTCCTTTGGACCGAGAAGCAAGAGCAAGCCTTTCGGACTCTACAAAGGAAGTTATGTGAAGCGCCAATCTTATCCCTACCCGAGGGAACAGAAGATTTTGTAGTCTTTAGCGATGCATCTAAAATGGGTTTGGGTTGTGTCTTGATGCAAAGAGGCAAAGTTATAGCTTACGCGTCAAGGCAATTGAAGGAACATGAAAAGAATTACCCAACTCATGATCTCGAGCTAGCAGCAGTGGTGTTCGCTTTGAAGTTATGGCGACACTACCTATACGGTACGAAATGCACCCTCTTTACAGACCATAAAAGCCTAAAGTACGTCTTCGATCAGAAAGAGTTGAATATGCGGCAAAGAAGATGGATTGAACTACTCAAGGATTATGACTGTGAGCTTCAATACCATCTCGAAAAAGCAAATGTAGTCGCGGTCGCCTTGAGCCGGAAGGAGTATGGTAGTGGCGTTCAAGTCACCTTTGCAAGGGTGGATATGGTCTCGAGCTTAATTGATAAAATCAAAGTGTCACCGTCGGAAGCGCTGCTTGAAGCAAACCTCAAAGGTGAAATTATGGTGAAGCAACATCTCCAATTGACCGAAGATGGAAGGGGTTTGAAGTTATACCAAGGTCGAATTTGGGTGCCAAAGATTAGAGGATGTCAGGATTTATTATTGGAGGACACTCACAAGTCCAAGTACTCGATCCATCCAGGGAGCACTAAGATGTATCGGGATTTAAAGCTCAACTATTGGTGGCCGGTGATGAAGCTAGATGTGGCTAATTATGTGGAGCAATGCATAACTTGCCTACAAGTGAAGGCGGAACACCAACGACCATACGGTAGCCTTCAATCCTTGGAAATACCGGAGTGGAAGTGGGAACATATCACTATGGACTTTGTGACCAAGCTACCGAAGATGTTGAGAAACCACGATACCATTTAGGTAATTGTGGATCGTTTGACCAAAAGCGCGCACTTCTTGTCCATGCGAGAGACCCTCCCAATGGACAAGCTGGCCAAGTTGTATATAGATGAGGTGGTCTCGAGGCATGGAGTGCCACTTTCCATTGTATCCGACCGAGATAGTCGTTTCAAATCTCATTTTTGGGATAGTTTGCAAAAGGAGTTGGGCACAAGAATTAAGTTGAGCACCGCTTATCACCCTCAGACGGACGGACAGAGTGAGAGGACCATCCAAACTCTTGAAGACATGTTGAGATCTTGTGTCATCGACTTCATAGGAAATTGAGATTCGCACCTTCCATTAGTGGAGTTCGCCTACAACAACAGTTATCACTCGAGTATTGGCATGGCGCCGTTTGAGGCGTTTTACAGACGAAAGTGTAGGACGCCCGTTTGTTGACTGGAAGCGGGCGAGAAACAGTTTGCCAGACCGGAGATCGTGCAAGAAACGACCGACAAGGTTAAGAGCATCCGGGAGCATTTGAAAGTGGCTCAAGACCGGAAGAAGAGCTATGCGGACAAGAAGAGAAGGTCGGTTGAATTCCAAGTGGGTGAAAGAGTAATTTTGAAGGTTTCGTCGTGGAAAGGATTAATCAGATTTGGAAAACGTGGGAAGCTCAGTCCCCGTTTCCTTGGGCCCTTCACCATCTTGGAGCGTATTGGGCTTCAAGCCTACAAATTAGATCTTCCGCCCGAGATGGACGAAAGTCACCCCACCTTTCATGTGTGCTACTTAAGGAAATGTCTAGCCAAAGAAGAGAGTGTCGTTCCTCTATCGGAAATTAGAGTGGACAACAATCGATGCAAAGAGGAGCCCGAATCCATCCTCGAAAGGAAGACGGAGAGGCTACGGCACAAGGAAGTGGTCATGGTGAAGGTTCAATGGAAGAACCACCGCGGAACCAACGTGACTTGGGAATCAGAGGAAGACATGAGGAGGCGGTATCCTCACTTGTTTGTTTAGCTTGGGATTTCGAGGACGAAATCCATTCTAAGGGGTGGAGGATTGTAACACCTCGAATTTTTGATTATTGGTTAATTCGTATTTGTAATGTATTTAGTCTTGCTCAGTTAATGTCGTCAAAGATTGGTCGTGCTTGCATATTTGGAAAACATCGAATTTTATTGGAAAGAGCAGGTTTGGCGAGAGTGCCCGACGAGAGTGCCAGGGTCACTCTCACGGGAGGCACAATCGCGGGGACTTGATAGCCCGCAGTACATATTCGGCGAGAGTGCCCGGCGAGAGTGCCAGGGTCACTCTCGCGTGTCACAATCGCAGAGGAAGGGGAAGCCGCAGTACATTCTCGGCGATAGTGACCGGCGATAGTGCCCTGTCACTATCGCGATGTCACAGTCGTCGACGGGTTTAAGAGCATTAAAAGTCTGATTTCAAGAGGAAAGCTCATTTATTTCATTTGGGGTTTTGGAAGGCAGCCGATTTTTCTCTCCTAGCTAAGGTTTCTTCACTTCAAAACTCCATCTCTTCAACATTTAATCCTCCCTAGAATCTTGTTGGGTGTATTAAATGCTAATCTAGGGTTTCTCTCCTTTGGTAGTCAAGTTCTAGCCATTTTGGTGAACCAAGGTTTCTCCTCACCTACTTCTCATCTTCTTGGACCTTCTAGGGTTTGGGTATTGGATCAACCTATGTAAGTCTCCTTAACTTACAAACATTTATACTTGTACTATTACTTGGTTATATGAGATTTGTGATATGTTGTATGTTAACCTAAAATCTAGGGTTTTGTATGTTTCCTATGTTCACTACTTTGGAGTGAGTGTAAGGGTATCAACACCTTGCGAGATTCACTTATGTAAGTTTCATGAATGGGAAGTAGATTATCATAAGTGACTAAGCTTATAAATGTTAAAACCAAATACATAATTCTTATCAGGAGCTTGAGACAATCTATTACTTGGGGATCTATATGTGGCTAAATGAGCTTTAATTTATCGTAGGAATCTGTAACACACATGATCATGTTAATTGTGCCAAGAATATGCTTACATGAAAAATTGTTAACCTTACTTGCTCATAGTCTTTATGGGAAGTCTTATATCTATTTCCTTGTGCACGAGGAATTAGATAGTATGTATT
The DNA here is from genome assembly GCA_954870635.1 of Arctium minus. Classification (NCBI taxonomy): domain Eukaryota; kingdom Viridiplantae; phylum Streptophyta; class Magnoliopsida; order Asterales; family Asteraceae; genus Arctium; species Arctium minus. The sequence continues at coordinate 32,834,437 of OX941080.1, read as the reverse complement.
TTATTGCATATTTATTGCCATTGGGCATTATCGGGTAGACAATAGGGGGCGCAAGTCCCTGAGTTGAAACTCGGCTAGATTGGATAGGCACCCTTGTCTGTAAGTCCTTGAAGTGTAACCCGACGGGGTAAGCGCTAGAGGCATAAACGGATTGAGGATTGTGATGTCCGGCGTGGCATGGGAACTAGAACCGGGATTTGTGGTGAAATCCAATCAACATCGCGGGTGACTCCATTAACGTCAACCAAAAGCTGAGAAGTGTTATTACCATTCTCACAATAATTGTTATTCTCACACGTTCTTACGTATACATATACATATATATATATATATATATATATAAAGGTGAGTTCATACGAAAACAATATTTATTTAAGAAAACACGAAAACATCCGAGTACATACAAAATCATATATGATTCACGTACAAAATCATATATGATTAACGCGACTTTGCTCTTAAGTCACAGGCAAAGTCCCCTGCGTCCATTTTTTTGGCCGTTCATGGTAAATCATATATGATTTTGCACATAATTTGTTGTTTTCTTAAATAGTTAGCATTCTCGTTTGAACCTTATTCTACGTATATATATATATATATATGGACATGTTCTGTTAGGAACCTCATTCCCATTTGGAATCGGGGGAGTCTACAACGCGACACTTGACATATTAATAAGGAATATGAATGTGTTATTCATGATACATATGAACGTGGTGTATTGTTTATGGTTCTTGGGTTCTCAATGAAAAACATGTTATCGACCGAACTTTCCTCTCTCCCCCTTGCTCTCTCTCTCTATATATATATGTGTGTGTGTGTGTAGGGAGAGGTTCAAATGAGAAGTATCAAGTGTATGAGAAGTAGAGAAGTGATTCTAGCCCTTGGATCAATAATCAGGAGCCACGGTCCCCCCCCCCCACCCACCCGCGCTTCATAGTCAAAGCCACAATTGTTGGTCATTTTTTAGAGGAAGGGTAATATGATAAATCATACGGGTTCATATACAAATCAGTTAAACATTTTTTTTTTGGAAAAGTGTCCTAGGCTATGCCGAGACTAATCCCTTGACAAATTATGAATGTAAGACATCAACCCTGATTAAACCTCAGTGGCCATAATTTTTGTGTACGCCTGGATGAACCCTGGGCAGATGGGATATTCCACCACATCCCCCAGGGCCTTAACCAGTACGCCACAACCTGTTGGGTCTGAAATATACCAAGTCTGGATAGTGCTGCTGAGGCTTAGAGATTACTACTGCTAGTAATATTAGTACTGCTTGAAGAGTTAGTACTGCTAGAAGAATAGTTAGTACTGCTTGGAGAGTTAATACTGCAAGATGGAAGTTACTACTGATAGCATGTTAGTACTGCTGATGATGAGAAGATACTGCTAGAAGAATTAATGCTGATGATATTGATAAGGATGGTTTGTTACATGATGCGAAAGGCAAGGAGTTGAAGATAATTATGGAATGGATGCTGAAGATCAATATTTCTTTAATAATTATCTTGTAATCTGTTTTGTTTATATAGGCTAGAAGTCTTAGATTTTGAAAAAAAAAGACAGTCAAGTATTTTGTTTTCGAAGAGAGAATTAGCCTCAAGATTCTTAGTGATCCTTTAATTAGAGAAGTTTTGAACGTTGGTTGAGTTTGTTCAACAGATTGAGGCTTTGGTTGTAATCATTAAGTTAATTCAATACTACTTGTGATTTGAATTCATATACTGTTCTATTGATTTCTTGTTAAAGTGTTATTCCGCAACTTCTTTAACAAAGTTTCTGAGTGTGTATTTAAGTTCTTGTTTTGAATTTCGATCCTGACAAGTGGTATCAGAGCTATAGGAACTCAGAAATCAATAATCATCATGGACGGGTCACACGACAGTGTTCTTGTTTCAAAGGTTCCCATGCTCAAACCTAATGAATTTGACATGTGAAAAATCAGGATCAGACAGTATATACTTCTTACAGACTACTCAATGTAGGACATCATTGAGAATGGTCCCTCCAATGTAGGGGAGATTGGAGCAGATGGCAAGAGACCTCCACCAAAAACTGACGGAGAAAGAAAAATGAGGCAGACTGAGATGAAAGCCTTGAGCACTCTGCTCTTGGAAATTCCTAATGAATATCAACATCAGTTTTGCAACTGTGCTGATGCCAAAATCTTGTGGAATGCTTTGGAAAAGAGATTTTCAGGTACCAAAAGCACTAAGAGAAATCAGAAAGCAATTCTCAAGCAACAATATGAAAATTTTATGTCTACAAAGAATGAGTCTATGACTCAAACCTTTGATAGATTCAACAAGTTAATTGGAGAATTGGCCACTGTTGGTGTCAAGATGGACCAGGATGATGTCAACAGAAAGTTTCTAAGATCTCTTGGTGAAGAATGGATAATGTATACAGTATCCTTCAGGCAGAATGATAATCTGGAGGATAAGTAACTTAATGACCTCTACAATGATCTCAGGGTATTTGAAGCAGAGGTTGAATCAAAGAAGAAGCCTTCTGGATATTCTCACAATGCTGCTCTCCTATCATCTACTACTGATTCTTCTGCTAATACAGAATCAGTCAGTGCTGCCTATGGTTCAAAACAGGATGGACCCAATGATTCTGTTTTGGAAGCCTTCCTTGCTAGTCATGCTAAATCTTCTCTTATCAATGATGATCTGGAGCAGATTAATGTTGATGATCTTGAAAAGATGGACATCAAATGGCAAATGGCAATGCTCACCATGAGAATCAAAAGATTCATTAAAAGAACAGGAAGAAATAACTTTGCCACGAGAAGAGAAGATGGTGCTGGATTTGACAAATCCAAGGTGGAATGCTACAAGTGTCATAAACTGGGGCACTTTGCAAGAGAATGCAGAGGAGGAATTTCTCAACTGAATGAGAGCAACAATCAACAATCAACAATCAAAGTTCACAAACTTCAACAACAACAGGAACTCATCTCAAGCACTTGTCTCACAAGATGGAATGGGATTTGATTGGAGTGATCAAGCAGGTGAGACAATCCAGAATCAAGAATTGATGGCTGAGGTTTCAGAGTCTTCAAGCACAGCAATCCCCACAGAGGTAAAATCTAAACTTTGCTCTAAAGCCTATCTTGAAACTGTTAGAAAGTACAGGGATCACAATCAGAGCATGTGTGATGATCTTAAAAGGTTGGAGAAACATAGGAGAGAGTCTAATTTGATCATTGTGAATTTTGAAGAACAAATTAAGGCATATCAGGCCAATGAACTTCAACATTCATATGATCACAACTATTGGAAGTGGGAGAAGAAGGAGTTAGAGATTAAGCTAGAGAAGAATGTGAGAAAGTTAGGAGTGAATTTGAGAAGGCCAAATTAGACATTGAGAAATTTTCCAATGCTTCTAAAGCAATGGAAACTTTACTCAAATCTCAAGTTCATGACAAACTGAAGAGAGGTATAGGCTACAACAACACCCCTCCACCTTACGATAACAACTATATTCCACCCACCTCAGACCTCTTAGAAAAACAAGATATGAAGGACTTACCTACAGGAGCCACAGAGGTAGATCCACTGGACAATGTAGTGATTGAAGTAGAGTCTGAAGAAGAGAGCACTGAGGATAAGAATAAGGAAGACCAGAAAGAAATTCCCTTAGAAAACCATATTCTTACAAATGAGAAGGGGGGTAAACCATTTGTCAAGAGTGACAAAGTGGAGATGTCTAAGATAGGGAAAGAGAATGTTAAGAGTGAGAAAGCTGAGACCTCTAAGACAGAGAAGGAAAAGGTATAGGGAGTTCACTATATGCAAACTACTGTTGTAAATCCCTGTACTTGTCAACAGAACAAGCCCCATAAACATGATAAAATTAGGGGAAATCAGAGAAACAGAAATAACCAGTGGGCTCAAAAACAAGGAATTGATCTAAGCAAAATCAATAGACCAAAGCCTTGTTTTATTTGTGCCAAGTTGAATCACTTAGCCAAACACTGTTATTTCAATCCTGTTAACCAAATAATTACTTTTCAAAGACAAATACAAAATTCTGTTGGCTATAGGAAGCAATCAAGACAATCAAGGAACCACATGGCTGATAATGTGAGAACAGCATCTATGAAATCTCATATTCAGAATATGTTCGCTAAAGCAAAAGAAAATACTCCTATTAAATCAAGGAGTAACTCACAGAATAGGAAAGAAAACAACTTTGTCAAAATTTGGGTTCCAGAAATCAAAAAACCTGTTAGTACTGCTATCCCAAATAGTACTGCTAACAGAAATAGTGTTGCTGATAGCAATTCTACTGCTGACAAAGTTAGTCCTGCTAACAAGGATAGTACTGCTACCAGTATTAATACTGTCAAGCCTATAATTATGACAAAGTATTCCAGCTATGAGATTCCTAATTCTAATCATCTCATCAATACCAAGCTTTCTAAGCATGATTATGTTGATGAGAAAGGGCAACCCAAGACCATTTTGGCTTGGGTTCCCTCAAAACACTAACTGTTTTATCTTATGTGCAGGGCAACCAACAGCTCAAGGGGAAGAGCATTTGGCATGTAGATAGTGGTTGCTCTAGGCACATGACAGGTAACATGGCCTGCCTTCAAATTTTCAAAAGGTTTGATGGAGGACATGTTGCTTTTGGTGACAATCCAGCAGGAGGTAAGATAAGTGGTAAAGGTATTGTTTCAAAAGGTAAGATGTCTTTTGAAGATGTTTACTATGTTGAGCAATTGAGATACAACCTGTTAAGTGTATCACAGGTTTGTGACAAGAAACATAGTATATTATTTAGTGATACTGAATGCATTATCCTTGCTCCAGGATTCAAGGTAGTTGATGAAAATATGATACTACTTAGAACTCCTAGAAAGGATAATGTTTATTGTTTGGACTTAGAGAGTGTTTCATCTGATTCATCACTAAACTGTCTGTTTTCAAAAGCTTCTTTAGATGAATCATCTCTTTGGCACAGAAGGATGTGTCACATGAATTTTAAAACTATGAACAATCTTGTGAAAAACAACCTTGTGAGAGGTTTGCCTCAAAAAGTGTTTTCATGTGATGATCATTGTGTTGCATGTCTTAAAGGCAAGCAGCACAAAACTTCTCATAAGTCCAAAGAAATAAACACAATCTTGTCACCCCTTCAGTTATTGCATATGGATCTTTTTGGTCCTACAAATGTGATGAGTATTAGTAAGAAATCCTATTGCTTAGTTATTGTTGATGACTTCTCTAGATTTACTTGGGTATATTTTCTGAAGACTAAGGATGAGACAAGTAGACTGATCAAATCCTTTGTCCTTAGGATTGAAAACCAAACAAATCTCAGAGTTAAAGTCATCAGATCTGATAATGGAACTGAGTTTAAAAACAGTGACTTAAACAACTTTTGTGAGACTAAAGGGATTGAGAGACAATTTAGTGCTCCTAGGACTCCTCAACAGAATGGTGTTGCTGAGAGGATAAATAGGACATTAATTGAGGCTGCTAGATCTCTGTTGGCAGATTCAAAGCTACCCATTACTTTTTGGGCAGAAGCAGTTAATACTGCTTGTTATGTCCAAAACAAAGTTCTAGTAGTCAAATCCCAAGGAAAAACACCTTGTGAACTTTTCAAAAAGAAGAAACCTTTTATTGGATTTTTCAAACCTTTCGGGTGTTCTTGCACAATTCTCAACACCAAATCTCATTTAGGCAAGTATGAAAGCAAAGATGAGGATGGATTTCTTGTTGGATACTCCTCACAGAGCAAGGCATACATAGTTTTCAACAGTTCTTCCAGGATTATAGAGGAAAGTGACAATGTCAAATGCAATGAGAACATACCAAATCATATTGGTACAGGCCCTGCTTGGATGTTTTACATTGATTCACTAACAAATTCTTTGGGTTTTATTAATGAGAAAATTGCAGGAACAAGTTCTAAAAAGGTACAAGAACAGAGACAAGAGTTTGTGCTGTTTCCAATACCTACAGTTGATCCTATTGAATTTTGTCAGCAAGAAAAGAAAGATGATTCAGACACAGAGGATTCTGAACCAGAACAGGATGAAGATGATCAAGGTGATGAAGAGGATAAAGGTGAAAAAGAGGATGCTCCTCCTTCAGGTTTAGGAAATACAGGTCCTGACATGCCCAATTTGTCAGAAGGTGATACTGATGATGAAAATTCTTCAGTTTTTGGTGGAAACACTCCTGAAAAGAATGACTCCAATATTGATGCAAATCTTAATGAGGAGGCTATTCATCAAACAAGAACTCAGAAGAATCATCCTCCTCAGTTGGTGATTGGTGATATCAATTCTCCCAGGATCACAAGGCATCAAAGTAAGTTAGGAGGATTGAAAGACTTACAGTCAGGTTTGTTGTCTTGTTTTCTATCCCAGATTGAACCCAAGAAGGCTTGTGATGCAATGAAAGATCCAAGCTGGATAGAAGCAATGCAAGAGGAGCTGTTGCAATTTAAGTTGCAAAATGTGTGGGATCTGGTTGATCTTCCACAAGGACACAGGGCAATTGGAACTAAATGGATTTTCAGGAATAAGAAAGATGAGAGAGGAATAGTTATAAAGAATAAGACCAGACTTGTGGCACAAGGGTACACACAAGAAGAGGGGATAGACTATGAAGAAGTATTTGCACCAGTAGCCAGAATTGAAGCAATTAGGCTGTTTCTAGCCTATGCTTCTTTCATGAAGTTCAGAGTATTTCAGATGGATGTTAAGAGTGCATTTCTATATGGGAAAATTGAGGAAGAAGTTTATGTTTGTCAGCCTCCAGGGTTTGAGAATCCCAACTTTCCTGACAAAGTTTACAAATTAAAGAAGGCACTCTATGGGCTACATCAAGCACCAAGAGCATGGTATGACACTCTGTCTACCTATCCCTTGGAAAATGATTTTGAAAGGGGAATCATTGACAAGACACTTTTCATTAAAAGGAAGAAGAAGGACATCCTGCTTGTCCAAATTTATGTGGATGATATCATCTTTGGATCCACAAAAGATCATATGTGCAAGGAGTTTGAGGAGTTGATGCACAAAAGATTCAAGATGAGCTCTATGGGTGAACTCACATTCTTCCTTGGGCTACAGGTTAAACAGAAGGAAGATGGCATTTTCATAAGTCAATCCAAGTATGTGCAGGATATACTTACAAAGTTTGGATTTTCAGACGCAAAGCCTGCAAGCACACCTATGGAAACACACAAACATATCACTGCATATCTTGAGGGGGAGGATGTGGATGTTCATCATTATAGATCCATGATAGGCTCCCTCATGTATCTCACAGCTTCCAGACCAGACATTATGTTTGTTGTATGTGTGTGTGCCCGATTTCAAGTGAGGCCTAAGCAATCTCACTTTCAAGCAGTCAAAAGGATCTTCAGATATCTCAAAGGACAACCTAGGTTGGGTCTTTGGTATCCTCATGACTCACCATTTGATCTGCTTGCATATTCTGATAGTGATTTGGGTGGTACAAACTTGGATAGAAAGTCTACATCAGGAGGATGTCAGTTTTTGGGTGCAAGGTTACTTTCATGGCAGTGTAAAAAGCAAACCACAGTGTCCACCTCTACAACAGAAGCAGAGTATATAGCTGTTGCAAGCTATTGCTCACAAGTGTTATGGATTCAGAATCAGATGTTGGACTATGGTATTACTTTTCTTCACACTCCCATCTTCATTGATAACAACAGTGCTATAAGCATTGTTAATAATCCAGTGAAGAACTCAAAAACCAAGCATATAGAAATCAGGTACCATTTTATTAGATATTGCAAGGAAAAGAAGTTAATTCAGGTTTTGAAAGTACACACAAGTAACCAATTTGCTGATCTATTCACCAAAGCTTTTGATGTGGGTAGATTCACATTCTTGGTCACAAGTGTGGGCATGATAAACACTGAATAAACCTCTTTTGATTTTCTTCATGTACCATTTCTGTATAGCTTCTTAAATGTTTACTTTCTCATATTTCATTGTGCATGGTGCTGCTAACCTTTTGTGTTTAAGTGTTTCAGATTGATGTGCTGATTAGATACTTGGTACTTCTGGTTAAGTTAATACCGCTCTCACTATTACTCCTGCTGACAGTTCAAATATGATTAAGTATCATTACTACTGCTAGGTGGTTTATACTGCCAGTGCAAAGTTACTACTGCTTGCTGTATTTCTACTGCCAAACAGTGTTAATACTGCTAGTATGTGTTAATATTGCTGGTATGTGTTACTACTGCTGCTAGGGGTTAATACTGCGTGTGTGTGTTAATGCTTCTAGGGTACTTAGTACTGCTTTTAACTGAATTCCTTACCCTATAAATACCCTCTTTGACCGCCAAAACACAAACGGCTCTTTGAATTTCCATTGAGTTTTCTTCAGCTCTCTCTCTCTAGATTTCTTGATTACCAGTGCGTAAACCCTACCTTTGATTCGAACCCTAGAATTTGATCAGAAAGATGGCAGAACTTGATTTCGTTGATGACCATAATGAGCTTGCAATGTTACAAAAACCCAAACAAGCTGAGGGTTTTCATGAAATTGTGGATTTCTTAACATCATCACCTATTGCTCATGCGCTAATGGTAAATCCTACTATCTATGTGGAACATATGCGACAGTTCTGAGCCAATGCATCCATACAGATTGTTGATGGCAATCAGGTCATTCAATCAAGGGTCTGTGATAAACCTATCACACTCACAGAAGGTTGCATCCGCACTCATCTACATCTAGATGATGCTTCAGGTATTTCTACTCTCTCGAAGGAAGATCTCTTCCAAGAAATTGGTAGAATGGGGTATGAAGGCCCTACTGAGGTTTACAAGTTTTTCAAAAGCAAATTTTCACCTCAGTGAAGATTCTTTGTTCATACTCTTCAACATTGCTTATCTCGCAAGACAACTGGATTGAGTGAATTTAGCAGTACAATAGCTTATGCTCTTGTATGCTTAGCTACCTCCAGAAAGTTCAATTTTTCCAAAATGATTTTAAGTGATTTGCTGTCAAACATGGATACCAAAACCAAAACCAAAAGATTTTTTATGTATCCAAGGTTTGTACAAGAGGTACTGAACAAGGAATTGACGGATTTACCCTCTTTTAGAGAGGTGTATGTACCTAAACCTCCCAAAGAGAAGGTGTTTTCTAATATGAGAAGGCCTAGTAAGGACTTTTCTGGAAAAGACACACCATTGTTCTCTACAATGATAGTTGTGTCCCACCCACATGGTGAGGCATCAGGGTCACAGCCTATATCTGACCAACCCACTGATGACCTACCCACATTATTCACTTCCAATATTCTTCCTCAGCTCCCTGTTGATAAGCCAATTCCCCCAATCACTCAAAAATATGCAAGGAAAAAGGTACAGAAGGTTCCTTCCCTTCATGTATCTACACCCCAAAAGCCTACAAGCCCTCTAATGGAGCATTCTCCATCAGAGAATATCCAAAGGGAATCCACAGGGGTGTCTCCCAACCCCGAGAAGGTGCTCTCTGTTGATCCAAACTCTCTCAGTGATTTGATAACGACCCTCTTCTATACTTAGAGAAAATTACGTTTTAAATATGTATTAGTGTTTCACCATCAGCGATCAGACTGAGTCTGTTCAGTTATCACTGATGATCTTTGTTGTAAACATTTCATATGTATTAGTGTTTCACTATCAGCGATCAGACTGAGTCTGTTCAGCTATCACTGATAGTTTCTAATGTAAACAGTAACGTAATCCCTGAAGACAAGTCTCGCGTCAACATATGTTCATAGCTGAATCGAAGACGAAGCCACAGAACAAAGACAAGTCTACTAGTGACCTGATGCGGATATCAGTGAAGCAAAGACGAATCTACTTATACGAGAAGGAATATAAGGAAAAGCTTCAGCGATAGCTGAACCTCTTTATATCTCTGAAGGAAGAGATATTCAGCGAGCAAACGATCACGTAGCTTATGCCTCAAGTCTCCTTTTGTCTTACCTTGCACAACCAGTACGATGTGTCAGAACAGACACGTCTCCGCCACAAATCGTACAACAACTCTGTCAACTACACTGTTCATGATACGGCCAAAAGCATGTCTCCCAAAGTCAGACTCCCAAAGCCAATCACCGAACGCCATGTGTAAAGTGCCCTGCCATGCATTTAATGCATAGGGTATAAATAGAAAGATTACCTATCCATCTGAGAGCGTGCTCACCTCTAACCTTCATCTTTCTATTTTCATAGAAACCCTTGTTTTCTATACTCTCTAATCCCCCATTCTCTATATTCTTGTGCAACCAGCTTAGTGTTTCTTAAGTTTGTTTAGATTGAGTCTGTCTTAATCTTATTCCGCAACAAACTTGTAAATTATGTTTGATTTATCAATAAACAATTTATTAAACCTTAAATTTATGTGTTTGTATTCAACCCCCCCCCCTTCTACAAACTTGTTAAGCACCTCCGGGACCAACACTCTCTAAGGAGAAGGATGAGCATGTAGGCAGCAAGGCTCACACTACTGATTTTGCACAAGGTGTGGATCAGGACAGTGTAAACATGACTAAGACCTTCCCCACGGCAACTTTGGATGAGAAATCATCTAAGGGACCCAGGTGCCAAGAAACCAAGGGGGTAGTAGGTGCTTCTGCTAGGCAGAAGGCCTCTACTAAAAGATCTCATGATCATTCATGGGTGGTAAACACACCTAAAGGAGGTGAGGATAGATATAACTATGATGAATTGATGGAAACCATTGGTAATGTGAACCTGGATGTACTCAATCAGGGTTCAGAGATAAAGGCGCTGAAAAAGGTGATCATTTCTCAACAAAGCCAGATAGACAAACTCAAGAAGATGGTGTTGAATTTGGTGCACAAAAAGAAGAGAAAGCAATTTATCTTGAAAAAAAGAGGAAGTACTCATGATGCTTCCAAAAAGGGGGAGAATGAAGAAGTAGAATTTGAGAAGGAAAGCTCAGTTAGTATGTAATTTCAAGTTGAGGGGGAGATTAGTGGTGAAGCTAAAAAGAAGGTTGAGGAAGATCAAAGTGAGAAAGCAGCAGAAACAATAATGAAAGAAGCAGAAACTGTAAAAGCAGCAGAAACAATAAAGAAAGCAGCATAAACTGTAGAAGAAGCAGGAACTACTAAATCAGAAGTAGAAACTGCCAAAGCAGTAGAAACAGAGAAAGCAGCAGCAAAAACTGGAATGTCTATAGAAGAAATAGAGATTGCAAAGACTTTGGTGAAGGCTAAGAATTATACTCCTAAGGCCACTCAAAAGGCTAAGGGAGTGGTGATTAAAGAAGGAGGCTCAGAGAAGAAAAAGAAAGAGGTCAGTATGTCAGAGGCCAAGAAGAAAGGGAAAGAGAAGATAGTAGAGCCTGTGAAACCATTAAAGAAGCAGAAGCAAATAGATTTGGATGCAGAATTGGCAAAGGAGTTAAATGCACAGTTTGAGAAAGAATTTGAAAAGGAGAATGAAATCCAAAAGGCCAAAGATAGAAAGTTGGCTTTAGATTTGTCAACAAGGATTAATGAAGAATATCAGAAGAGTTTGAAGACTGCTGCAAAGAGGGTTACAATGAAAGCAACCAGACAAAGGCAGCCTTCAAAGAAAAGACAACCTTCAAAGACCTTTCTAGCCACACAAGAAATAAGAAAAATGATAAACTTCTTGAAAAGACCTGTTGGAGTTCTTGAAGGGATGTTTACAAAAATGTCTTTTAGTAGGATAGAAGACTTATACAAAAAGGAGATGGCCAAGCTGCAAGGAGACTTCAATCAGAGGGTTGAATTTGAAAGAAAGATGAAAGAAAGACATGATCTGAACATTCAACAGCCTTTTCCTGACAGTAAAGAAGGCACTCCGACTAAATAAAAGGTAGAAGTGAAGAAAGAAGAGACACTAGCTCAGAAGATTGGAGCTGTCAAAAGAATGAAGTCAATTGCTACCAAGACAAAGGCAAAAAGGCAACGAACTGAGGAAGGTGAGAAAGAGCAGGGAAGTGAAAGAATGGAGGTTGAATTATCAAGAACTACAGATGAACCTTCTGTGTCTGCTACTCCAATCAGTTCAAAGCTTCCAAAGATTATCTTTTGGGATATATGTGTGGAGAAAGACAAGCACTTTCTCAGGATTAAAAGTACTAATAACAGATTCGAGGTATATACAAGTTTTCATCAGTTTATACGAAAATGCTCAAGAAGTGACTTGGAAGAAGTGTATTCTGTTGGGATGAAATTGTATGAAGACAGAATCCAACAAGGAGCTCAGGATGATACAAGGCTGAAGTCTTAGATTTTGAAAGAAAAAAAAAGACAGTCAAGTATTTTGTTTTCGAAGAGAGAATTAGCCTCAAGATTCTTAGTGATCCTTTCATTAGAGAAGTTTTGAACGTCGGTTGAGTTTATTCAACAGATTGAGGCTTTGGTTGTAATCATTAAGTTAATTCAATACTACTTGTGATTTGAATACATATATTGTTCTATTGATTTCTTGTTAAAGTGTTATTCCGCAACTTCTTTAACAAAGTTTCTGAGTGTGTATTTAAATTCTTGTTTTGAATTTCAATATTGACACAACCCTTGTGGTTGAATCAGTTAAATAGTTCATATGTGAATCCGTTAAATAGTTCATATGTGAATCCGTTAAATAGTTCATATATGAATCTCTAACATCCAAAATTTTATCCCAATTGAAAAAAAGTGTTGAATCGGGTGAATCGGTAAAGGAAGAGCCAGACATGGAGTATGTCTATAGTGCCATGTGATTGTGGCGTTTGTCACAATAGCACCAATGGTACTGCGAGTATGGTCATCTCGACTATAATGCCATGTGGTTGTGATACTTGTCACAATAGCACCAATGGTATTGAAAGTATGGTAGTCCCAACTATAGTGTCATGTAGTTGTGACATCTATCACAATAGCACCGGTGTTACCGAGTGTTTGGTCGTCCCGATGAATGTGCCATGTAATTTGACAATAGCACGATAATTGGCATAATAGCATCAAATGTACCGAGAAGTTGGTGAAAGTTGGTACATCCGGCGCGACAGTGGCATACGATTGTGACAATGCAATTATAACTGGCCCAATAGCAACATCTGGTGCGATTGTGATACTGTCACAATCACCAGGCACTATAGCATAGGGTGTATTGGTCGTTCGATTCTGTATACCCTTAAAAGGCTATAGCAACTGGCAAATCATGCAAGTATACATGGCTCACTAGTATCGTCCAAAGCAAGTAATAATGGTAAGTAAATACCAGATATCCTTCCACAGGGATTTTAAGAGCAAGAAGAGTAAACAAAAGTCAGCTTTAAAACAATATTTCAAGAGTAAAAACGAAGCAATATCTTTGGAGAGTTGGTAACTACAGTACTTGAAATGTAACAGTAAATAAAAGATAGTATTCTTGATCGGAGGGGCCTCCCACCTCTGTATCAAAAAAAAAAAAAGATAGTATGGGTGTAAGTTCAGATTGGATTGCAGTGAACATTGCTACAGCATCACAAGGGTGCTGCAGCAATAGCTTTCTACAAAAACTACTGGATTGAGCGGCCTTCCAAGGAAGTGCAGATTAGACCATATGTTGGCAATACACATGGTGATGCATCAAGAACCAAACTAGTACAAATCTTGCCCCTCTTTCCATGTAGTTTCGCAACCCATAAGGTTGTTGCAGCTCTCTGTAGCCTCTATAACATAACTAGTAGAAAACATTTTCATTGTCTTAATTTTAAGGTCCAACTCATCTAAGTAAAATAACATGCGTCACTTTGTCAAAAATTACCAGATGAAATGTTTTATACCACTTGTGAATAATGAAGTAAATTGCTATTAGCAAGCAAATATCCACTAACACTTTGGCTTAATCTCACAACCTTCCCTTACACCCACACTAAGGTTTTTAGCCTAGCATGGCCAAAAGTAAAGACATAAAAGTAAATGACATGAAAATAGAAGACATGAATGTAAATGACTTAATGTAAATGACTTGAAAAGTAACTTGCAAGAAAAGTAAATGAAGTGTTGTAAAGGTTCTATAGCAACTGACAGAACGAAAGAACAATTTCAAAAGATTGCAATGTATTAAAAACTAGAGTACAAAGATTGTAAGAAGCTTTGTTTTAGAAGATCTATGCCTGAGCACAGAGTGGGATATCTTTAAACTACTACAGCTACCTTCTACTTATACTAACTAAGGGAATCAAAAGATGCTTAACAAGTACAAAAGGCTAGTGTCCATTGGTTATTAACCAAGCATAATAAATGCACTAATTAAAAAGTAAATATGCTTAACAAGACTAAGCAAGGCATCTTCTATCACCCTCCTCCAGCCTTGTACTACAAAGATGCCTTCAAAACTTTTCCCTCCAAAAGCAAATGTTCAAATGATTGAGCCATCTGCTGCCAATATCAGTGTTGTAGCAGTACCTGCTGCAACAACAGTCAGTAAGCATTGTTTTCACTAAATAATATATAGAACATTACCACTTTCTACATCTTAGCTCCAATAAAACTAAAAGTGTAAAATAAGATAAAAAAAGGACTAAAGATGGTGTTGGGAAATTTGTAAAATAGGCTAAAATGAGGTCCTAAATGAGTGCTAAAGTGTATACTTTTATACACTCATCACCGGGTACTATAGCATAGAGTATACCATGACCTGGTGCATTTGGGCGATTGTGCCATGCGATTGTGACACTGTCACAATCGTGGGGCACTATAACAAGCGGGATCTAGTGCCTTAAAATCTGATTTTTCAAGGGTTCTTCATTTGGTCATAACTTCTTCATTTTTCATCCGTTTTGGGCAATTCTTGAGGTTATGGTTTCGTATTTTGAAGCTTGTCAAGATGGAAACAAATATGATTAATGATTCCTTGATAATTTTGGGGTTCATAGATGTTGAAAGGTAATCCTCTAATCTACCATCTTTTAACCTAGGGTTTTGATCTCTTTGCACCCACAACCTCTAATCCTTCCTTATGGTATATGGTGGTGTTTTGGAAGTAAATGAAGTATTTTGAGAGTTTCACATCTTGGCTTGAGGGTTGGTTCAAAGAATTGCATCTCTTCACCAAAGGGAACTCAAGTTTTGGGGTAAAACCTAGATTTAGCCTAAATCTAACAAGGTGAGTTCAAGTTGCTTTGTGAAAACTTTGTACATGCCAAAAATGTTTATTTTGAAATATTAATGTATTTTACTTGATATTTATCAAATGTGTGGGTTATTTGATGAGTTTTGCATATTTGATATTTGATTTTATAAACCTTGTGAGATAACCGTATTTGGGGATTTTGAACACTTTGGTAAATAGATCTTGAGAGTGTGTCGTTTGACGGTTTATTACATAAATGGAGATTATTTGACATTAATGCACTTTTAGCGTCTTTGTTTTATAAACCATTGGGAAAATACCTGTTATTGTGTTAATAAGTATTTTGGAGCATGTGTTTGCATGAATATTAGTTAAATACATTTTACTACTTATGATGACTTTTATTGAAGAGTCAATTGATTTGTTGATATTTTAGCTCAGTTTTGACTCAATGAGTCTTGAGGCCCTTTGTCCGGTTTTAATAGCTTATTGTGGAGCTTTAGACTTGATTTGCATTCATTGCATTCTGTTGAAAATTACATGTTGAGAGTGTGTTAGTCATTTATCTAGGGTTATGTAGTGTTTTAGACTGTAATGCATTGGATCAATAGGTATATGAGTCAATCATAGTTGATAACTGAGGAGTCTTGATGTTCTCATTTTGTGATAAATGTCGAGTAGGCATTGTTGTCTTCCCGGTGTTGTGGAGGTGAACCTTTATGGGTTGGACTTCGGGACCGTGAGTTTTGTGGTTTTGATGCTCTAACTCTTATGCATGAGGGTTAAACTTCTTAAGTTGTCAAGTAGGGAGTTGAGACTCCTATCTTGAATACTAGGGAGTATACACTAAAGGTCGAGTGAGAACCTTGAGATTGGAACTCCACTAGAGCGTGAACAGGCACTAAGATCAGGTATCCTTGAGGTGGAGCCTGGTGAGGCCTGCGCACTAGAGGTACTTAGTCCTTGAGGTGACACCCGATTAGTGGTGTATACTAAAGGCAATGTTGACTTGAAGTTACTCTTATTAGAGCTTGCACTAAAGTTACCGATCTCAGGTGTAATTCGATAACATAGATATGTGACATACTTATGTGTTCCTGCCACGTTTAATGGAAACCGTTATCCCTCGTCACCGAAAGAGGTTGTTTTGGGTATTGAGTATTATTCATGTTTTCGGTGACGTTTTGAGTATGGATTGATATCCATGATTTGTGGTTTTGCATTATTGAGTTTATACATGTTTTTAGGTGATTTGGATAATAGAGTTTATCTATGTTTTTAGGTTTTGGATATTTAACTTCATTATAATATTTTCTAATTTATCATCCCAATACACTTTAAAAAAAACACTTTGTATAAAATGATAAAACTTCAAATCTCATTGGCAGTATTGAATAAAATTATCATTTCTCTCTCCCCATCAACACTACTAGAAAAATAGTTATATAAGCGGTTGGAAAAACGATATACTACCCGGTTATATAACTGGGTCCTATAAGGGGGTGGTAGTAATGTCACTATTATACTACCCGATTGAACAACCGAGTTTTATTTGCCTAATAGAGCCTCGTTTTTATTATTTCACCGGGTAGTATCTAGGTAGGAATTGGCATGAATGTTTCTTAATATAACCCGGTTCTTTTTAAGTAACCGGGTAGTATCTTTGTCGATATGACAAATGGAACCCGGTTCTTTTTAAGTAACCGGGTAGTATCTTTGCCGATATGACAAATGGAACCCATTTCTTTTAAGAAACCGTGTAGTATCTTTGCCGATATGACTAATGGAACCCAGTTTTTTTAAGAAACCGGGTAGTATCTTTGTTAATTATGACTAATGAAACCCGATTTTTAAGAAACCGTGTAGTATTAGTATGTTTTTCTATTATAAAAAAAAGTAGAAGCATCTGATCGGATCGATACTAGAAAATCACAGATTACGAGTAATATGAAAATAAAAATTAAAAAAAGACCCATACTTAGATTTGGTATACCACAATAATCAATGAAAATGTAGATAAACAAAACATATATGTAGATTTGTAAAGCAATTTCACATCTCAAAAAGGACAAACTTATTGCAATGTCAAAACATGTACATTCTCTATCTACTTATACACTTTCATTATAATCCATCTACCATATCCACATAACATACCTCCACGTGAGTTTGCAAGAACCCTCTTTCAATCTCACTGTAGTCTGCATATGAATGCATCGTTGTTGTTAAATTGTATAATTTGACTGAAAAACAAAACATATAACTATAAAATATTACTTTATGTAGTTTATCATAATCATGAATGAAAAATAAATCAACTAACCAAGTTTTAAAGTTAACATCTATAAGGTGTGTATTGTGCTACATATATAAACTACTCATGAATGAACAACATATCAATATCAGTTCACGAGATGTTTTAGATAAACAATCAAAAACCGGGTAGCCCATGTCTTAGCTATATCATCCAACATCCTTTTTGTAAGGGGTGTTTGGTCGTTCCATGGTACCTACACTACTACAAAAAAAGCCTTTTTACATGGTTGTAAAAGACTTTTTACACGGTTTCAGAACCATGTAAAAACCCACCGTGTAAGAAAGTGGCCCGCCATTTTACACGGTTTTGAAACCGTGTAAAATGACTCTTTTTACACGGTTCCAAAACCGTGTAAAAAGGTGAAAAAAAACCATGTAAAAAGGGCTCAATTTTACACAGTTGTTAGTAGAACCATGTAAAAAACAGAACTTTTTTACGCTGTTGTTAGTAGAACCGTGTAAAAAGACAGAGATTTTTTACACCGTTGTTTGGCAAAACCGTGTAAAAAGATTACATCTTTTTACATGGTTTGGTTAAACAACCGTGTAAAAAAAGGTCATGTCTTTTTACACGGTTCTACCTAACAGTCGTAAGAGAAAGTGTTTTTTTTTTCATCTTTGTATCAACCAGAATCCAAAATATCATTATATAATCCATATTAAAATACAGATAACATCTAATTAATAGAAACGCAGAGATAGCTAGCAAAGATAGGCCCTCCTACTTTATCCGGGCTTGGGACCGGCAATATTGTGTGCTGACACAGAGTTACTTACCCCATAGTTATTGGTTTTAGGTCTGTATGGTTGCTTTAACCATGATAAGTTCTCTATAATGTTTGACTTATAAATACTAACAAGCACAACCACATAATTATTGGTTTTGCTTATGTTTCCCTCAAATGACTTTTGCAACCACACAAGTATAAAATTTGGTCTCTGTTTCCAAAAAAAACACAAGTATATTGTACCTTTAAATTAAGTTTGTTCAATATAAGAATTAATATTGTACTTGGAACCCTCGTTGTTCGCTTGTGGTTATGTTGTTGATTGTCATCCATATTGATGTCGTTTAGGTCAGTTTTGGCATCCAAGTTGTTTAAGTGTTTGATACTATATTTTATAACAACAAAAAGTAATGATTAGTTCCACTCCTAAAAGAAACACAACCAAGATACCATTTTCATATCTAATTTTCAAATAAACATATGATACCCAAATTGTCCCCCTGGTACAAAAGAATCAAGATATTGGCCTTGTTCAACTCCAACGATATCATTATCATACCCTAAAATCAAGAGAATAAATTCAAAGTCAGAATGTTGGGGTATTTTTAACCTATTTCTATGAAATGAACAATAAAAGATACAATCTTTACTCTAATTTAATTCAAAGTTTATTACTTGAGCCGAGATGTTGCAAATGTTGGCATGCAGTTGTTAGTGCTTTACTAATTGTCTACAAACACCAAACGGGACAGTAAATCCAACATAGAGGTAGGGGTAATAAGATGTAGGAAGACTTTACCTCTAATCATTAGGGTAGAGAGGGGGTTTCTGGGAAGGCCCCGACTTCCAAACAAATAAACATATTTCAATTTATTAATTAAATGTTTTGCAATTTGTTGGGGGTGAGTAAATCATGGCTAAGGTACCTGCTCTTGTCATTGATTTTTTCAACTCTTAGGAAATACAAATGACATTTGATTGCTCGTCATTGCTGTTTTTGTTTGTCGGTGGCCTTAATTTTGATATAAAAGCCAACGAATAGAAGAATACTACGTCTTGTTCTACAATACGGGTTGATTAATGAATAGGAGGTGGCTTTTTATGGATTCTCCTATTTATCCCATGTTAAAAATTCTCTTTATGTATTAAAACACCAAAATAAGGCGTAATGGTGGCACTTAACTTTTCTATCTCAGCTTCAGAAACACAATAATGAACGTATGTGTAATGAGCTGGTAAGAAATGTGTTCATTGTTAGCTCGGATTATGATCACGAATGATGGATGAAGTCTATACTTTAACATGATGTATAATTAGAAAAAAAGAACTATACTTTAACTACTTTAGTAAAAATCATCTCCATAATTCAATAAAAAATCTCGTATTGAAACATTTATTTTCCATCACTAAGTTGTGCAACTGTCCTTATTTTTTTTGTATACTATTCCAAGTTCAAGCATAACAGAAAATAGAAGATATTCACAAGGAATACATGGAGAGGAACTAGTACCTACAACACTTATAGTCCGCATTATTTCAAGCATAATAATTACAATTGACTGAAACTTCAAGTTTTAACACCTATAAGCAACAATTATAGTCCAAACATTGATCTGATGACAATTAAGATTCTAAAAGTGAAAAACTTCAAGTTTCAGTGAATGCATAGATGTGTATATGAATTTGAAATTAGATATTAGTGGAAGAGAAAAACATACCAGCTTATAGCAACTTCAGTTACTACTGTTCTTCACTTTCTCCTCCACCATCGTGATTTCTTCACAGTTTTAGCGGATGCAAAGTTAATTAGCAACTGGAACAGAGAGATTTAAGTAGGAAGTTGATTATATTTCCATATAATAAATATGTTAGTGTATAACAATTTAGAGGAAATATGATAATCAAGAATTTAGCATACTCTATCATAACAAAAGCTAAAAAAATTTACAAAAATTGAAGAACCAATAATCAGTTGATGATATAATCTCAGAGATTCAACAAAAGAAGCCACCTAGAATTAGATCAAAATTCAATCTGATTGCAAAACCTAAACTATGAAGATGCTGAAAGGTGTCTAAATCTCATCCGAACCTCCAAGCTAGATGCTAAGATCGACAACCAAACTGGAACGGTTGTAATGGGTCCCAATCATCCAAACGTGTAAGTTTAAAAACATATTTCACGGTTGTAATGGAACACCTACAAGCCAAATCAAAAGGTTGAGCAAATAAGCTCTGATTTCAAAATCAAAACACCCTCACAATCCTCTTATGCACCGACTAGGTTTCAAAATCAAAAGAGAAGAAAACATACCAAGAGAGAAGAGAGAGAGAAGATCCAGATCAAGTTTTTTGTTCACGAAAAAATGCCTTTATATACTCCGGGTTAGGAATATGGATCAGCAAGATCCGGGTCAAACAGGGAAGAATCGAGAGCGTTTAAAGGGGAGTGACAGAGGTTACTGTAAAAAAGCTGAAAATGAAATCGATTTTGCAAACAGAAACAAAAACATAAATCAATCTTGCAGATGAACTCAATTTTCAGATGAAGATGAAGATGAATAACTCGATGTGCATATGAAGATGTCGATTCTCAGAGGGAGAATTCGAACTTTAGATAAAGATATTATGGGAATGTTACCTCTTAGATCTTGATTTTTAGACAGACTGTTGATTTTTAGATGGAGGCTCTCGAATCTCGATCTTGATGGAGGCGTGGATAGAAGTTGTGTTGGAACTTAGTGTAGAATAGAGAAAACTTGTCCCATATAGGAGCCAAGATTATGTTTAGACCACTTAATAAACTCCAATCATTGATCATTAAACGAATCATTTAATTATTTGGGCTTTGAAGTGTGGTGTTCTTGGTGGGCTCTCTTTGACATAAATATATTTATATTAAATGTCAAAGATTGGGCCTTGGGGCTCTTGGGGGTCGAGATCACTGATTGTGGATTCGTTGGTGCAGGCACAACAGTGGCCGACACGGGTATACCCGCGAGAGAAGTTACGCGGTGCGCTGGCAGTTAATTCGGTTATTTCACATCAACCTATAAAATGTTGTGTTTTTCCACAATCAAAATCATACGAAAATTCATCATATTTTCTGGGTTTCTCTCTACAAAATTCTTCACCATACATAAGATAATTCGCTAGATTCAAGTTACGAACTTGAATAGATTGTTGTATCCTTTAGACAACGCCGATACACCGGGCGTATTTTGTCTTAGGACACTGCGTATTTCGCGGGCCTCGATTTTCTCCATAAAACGAAGAATCTTCGATAACAAGTAAGGTTTACGATTCTATTGTTGTTTTTATTGTTTCTGCATAAAATTGTAAAAGAATTCCTGTTTATCGTATTTGTTTCCAATATATATATACACGTTTTGAGAATTGTGATTGATCATACCTAACAAGCTGATGAGAAGAGAAAAGAAAGAAGTGTGTTAGGTTTTAGGGGGAATACAGGAAAAAGAAAAATGAGGGAAAAAGAGATGGGAAATTTTTTGGGAAATTTTAATCATAATTTTTATGGTAATAATATTTAATTAGATTTAATCTTTTTATTGATTTTTTATTTGAAATAATAGCTTCTAAATAATAAATACCTTTTTTGAATTAAATAATATATTTTAATATTTAATTTGATAAAATATTTAACTTGATGTATATAAATGTAATATTCTATTATTAACAGGCAATGAAATATATAATTATACATTAAAAAAAAATCTGAAAATTTATAATTCAATAAATAAATCTTATAATTATTATGGATTATATAAGACCACTTTGTTTTTCATAAGACTATAAGACCACATTTTAGTTGTTGTTGGGGGTTCATGGTCTTAACGACTCTTAATGAGCTTAATTGGTTGGGCCTTAATGAGCTTCAGTGACTCTTAATGAATTGTTATTGGCTTTGATGGGTTGGTTCATTGACTCTTAATGAACTATTGAGACTTGATGGATCATATTGGACAATTGGTTATTAATTAATTGTATTGGGCATTCATGGTCTTAACTCTTAATTAACACTTAATGAAATATATTGAGCATTGATGGGCTTCAATGGCATATGTACTGTAATTGGCCTTGAGGGTCTTATTTGACTCAATGATTGTTAATGAACCTCAGTGGGATCCATGGGCTTCAATGAATCTTAATGAATTGTATTGGGCCTTGAACGGAGGTTCTTAATGAACTGTATTGGGTGTCTTGATAGGACTCGATGGTTGTTCACATAGCATAATAACAAATACATAATAACCTATCCCCCCCCGGGCGCCTCTCTCTCTCTCTCTCTATATATATATATATATAGCATAATAACAAATACATATATAAAAACAAATTGGTGATGAATTTAGAGAATATAGTATGCATATGCATCTTTGTATTTGAAAAAGAAAAGAACCTTTTTAAAAAAATCTTGAATGTGAAGATCTTGAATATGTTGAAGAAAGTGAGAAAAGGAAGAGAAAGAGAGAAAAAAGATGTAAATTTCATCAAATGGGTGTTTGGCGGCTAGCAAGTTAATGTTATGTCACATACTACCCGGTTGTTTATATAACACCGGGTAGTATAATGAAAACATAGAACCCTAAAAAAACACATACTACCCGATTGTTTGTATAACACCAGGTAGTTTAATGAATACAAGCCACACACATATTGCCCGGTTGTTTGTAATGCACCGGGTAGTTTTATAAAAACATGCTACCAAATAATCAAATACTACCCGGTTGTTTGTAAATCACCGGGTAGTTTTATAAAAATATTCTATCAAGTAATCAAATACTACCTGGTTGTTTATAAAGCACCGGGTAGTTTTATAAAAACATGCTAACAAGTAATCAAATATTATCCGGCTGTTTGTAAAGCACCAGGTAGTTTTATAAAAACATGCTACCAAGTAATCAAATACTACCCGGTTGTTTGTAAATCACCGGGTAGTTTTATAAAAATATTCTATCAAGTAATCAAATACTACCTGGTTGTTTATAAAGCACCGGGTAGTTTTATAAAAACATGCTAACAAGTAATCAAATACTATCCGGTTGTTTGTAAAGCACCAGGTAGTTTTATAAAAACATGCTACCAAGTAATCAAATACTACCTGGTTGTTTGTAGAGCACCGAGTAGTTTTATAAAAACATGCTACCAAAGTAATCAAATATTACCCAGTTGTTTATAAAGCACCGGGTAGTTTTATAAAAACATGCAACCAAAGTAACCAAATACTACCCGGTTGTTTATAAAGCACCGGGTAGTTATATAAAAACATGCTAACCAGTAATCAAATACTATCTGGTTGTTTGTAAAGCACCAGGTAGTTTTATAAAGACATGCTACCAAGTAATCAAATACAGGCCCGTTCCTGACATTCTATAGGCCTTGGGCGACCTGTGAAAATGGGGCCTCGATAAGTACGATAAAAAATTTCAATATGTTTTTCTTATCATTAGATTAACATCGAATTTAGAAAAAATACTAATAATTCATATAAAACCATTTTTTCAAGTATTCCTAGACGTAAAATCAATCAAACATTATTTATAAATTAATATTATTTACCATATCATTTTTACATAACACTGTAAATTTGTTCCACCATCAAACACATCATATGATA
Source organism: Arctium minus (assembly GCA_954870635.1). Classification (NCBI taxonomy): domain Eukaryota; kingdom Viridiplantae; phylum Streptophyta; class Magnoliopsida; order Asterales; family Asteraceae; genus Arctium; species Arctium minus. The sequence goes on along the minus strand of OX941080.1, from coordinate 32,810,650 downwards.
TACCTTTAATATATAAATTGACATCATTTTGGGTGAAAGTTTTGACTATTCAGAATAACACTTTATGTAAATCAATGTAAATCAGTTGGGTTTTCATGTCACCTCATGTTAATGTTTTCATCATCATTTTAAATTTAATTTAGAGTTAAAACAAACTTTTTATTAACCATCAATCTTAGAATCTAAAAAACATGTTGGTAATAGTTTGAGATATTATTTTTGTTTTAGAGATATGGGTCAATATTAAAACAATGGTATTTATGAAATCCTAAATATAGATATAAGTTGGATTGTCTCATTTTGTTGGTAAAAAATTTAATCAGAGTTAATAATAAGAAATATATACTATATTCTAATACAAAAATTGAATTCATGCGGATGCAGGGGCGGATGTAACATGTACAAGGTGGGGGGATGAGCCCCAATTTAAAAAAATATTTTTACCTAGGTTAAAAATATTTTTTTTACTTCCTATCATAGTTCCTCCCAGTGATTTTCCGTCTGTGCCCCACCAACCAAAAACCCAAACAAATATCTCGAAATCAACCAGAAAACCGAAAAAGTCCGTTGAAATCGACAAAAAAAAACTTAAAAATCAACCAAAAGCAACCAAAAAAATTTAAAAATCTCTCAAAAGTATGGAATTAGATTAAAGACAGATCGGACGATTTTGCGAACCTTTAATCCACTAGGCAAAAATCGTGGATCTGCCATTGTGCTGATGGGAATAATCAAAAGAGTTAGTAAAAGATGAATTATGCAAAATATATCAAGGTTTTCTTAGACAAAGTAGTTTTATATTTTGGTACTGAATAAAAAAACTTAGAGAAACCATAAGCAAATAAGCAATACTATAACGATCAATGAACTTTTTACATATTTTATTCTCCAATGTAATTAACTAATACATGTTTGGGTCTTTAATATAATATTAAATTCTTTTTGGTGACCTATTAGATACTTAATAAAATTGTGTCTCTTTTATTTACTAATTTCTTGTAACTATTTCTATATATACTATATAGTATTATACTAAAAATTTGGGCCCCTATTTCTTGTGGGCCCTGGGCGTGCGTCCGGCCCGCCCTCCCCCAAGCACGGCCCTGATCAAATACTACCCGGTTGTTTGTAGAGCACCGAATAGTTTTATAAAAACATGCAACCAAAGTAATCAAATACTACCCGGTTGTTTATAAAGCACCGGGTAGTTATATAAAAACATGCTAACCAATAATCAAATACTACCCGGTTGTTTGTAAAGCACCGGGTAGTTTTATAAAGACATGCTACCAAGTAATCAAATACTTTTCGGTTGTTTGTAGAGCACCGGAAAGTTTTATGAAAACATGCAATTATTACTATAATACTACCCTGTTTTTTCCATAACCGGGTTGTATTTATAAGGTTATATTTGCATTTGTATAGTAGTGCAAGTTTTATAGAATTCTCTAAACTTGTAAAAGATTTTTCCCATTATAGAGAACACGATATCAAAGCTGTTGGAGAAGTTTAGAAAACAAAAACTCATTTTTTTTCTATTTCAAAGAAAACGTTGGAGATATTCTTAATATTTTAGCATTTGATATGACGTAAATCAAGGTAAATCAACAAATGCTAAATTCATATGATCATTTATCATTTCTAAACCAATTTATACGCTCTTGGCATTATTTAAAATTTTCTTGTGTCGGTCATACTCTATTGATCATAAAAACACTTGTAAGATTGACTTCAAACTTAAATTTATGGTTGTTGACTAACATGCAAATGCCAAAAATTCTTTTAAGAGTAAACTTTAATTTTGGTTGTTGTCTTGTTGAGGTGTAGTGAAAAGTCGAAAAGTAGGACTGAATTTTGATAAATATAAAAATTATGTATGTGGTTTTCAGTTTATTTTGAAAGTGGTATATGGTAACTAACTTTGTTTATTGTCTTCTATGGGTGTTCATCTAAACAATTAAATTGTACAAATCGTCTACACCGTACCACAAATGCAGTTTAGAACTTTCGTTATGCGGTTTACATTTTTACTAAACCACACTATGCAGTACGGTTTGTGGGTTTCAGTTATCAAACTGTTGTTCAAACGGCACCGCACCGCACCGCACACATATATATATATATATATATATATATACATATATATACAGAGAGAGAGAGAGAGAGATAATAATTGCAATATTTATGTAATATGTATTTGTGAATCAGATATGTTGAAACTTTTGATTTTTTGGACTATGGGCTAGATATCTTTGATTTTATAATGAAGTTATAATCTACTAATTATTGGATTGTAAGCGTAAAGTGAGTTAGGTACAAACCGCATAAACTGCACCACACTTTGTTGTGCAGATTTTTATGGTTTGATGTATATGCGGTGCAGTTTGCGGTTTGGGAAAATGCTCAAACCGTATATGTAGTGTGATTTACGGTTTTACCCCAAACTGCACCAAACTGAATTTAGAAACCCCTATTTTTTCTATTAGAGTGAGGGGCATTTCATTTTTTTCATGAAAATCTTTAATTTTTTCTTTAAAAAATAACATAATTTTTTTATATTCTCTTTTAAGAAATAACAATTTTTAGATTGAGAGAGATATTTTGTAAAATAAAATACAAAATATAAAATAAACGAATATTTTTAAATAATATTTTTGATGAAAAGACTAAATGCCCTTGCTCTAACTGAGAAAATAACAAAGTTAAAAATCATGGCGAGTTTCAAAACAAAATGAACCACAAGAATGACTTCTAAACGTAGGTTATACTTTCAGACTTTTCACTAAACCTCAAAAATCAAAATTGAAGTTTACCCTTCTTTTAATAATAAGGACAAGTTTTATTAAAATAGTTTATCACTATAACTATCATATCAATTTTAAGAATACTATGAAATATTGTTTGATCAATAATTTTTTAGGTGTCACATCAACTTTATAAAAATAGTTACAATAAAAATTTAAGGGAATTTAATTAAAATGGGCGTATTTCAAATCCGTATTACCCAAATACCCCAAATCTCGTTCAAATCGCCGAAATACCCTTTATGTACGGGAATAGTGGCCGGGAATCCCGGGTTGGTCGTGTTCGAGGTTATGGCCGGGATTCCCGGGGTTAGGGTCCGGGTTTCCCGGGGTTAATGGCCGGATTAAACTTGAGAGCATATTTGGAAGATACCCATTGACCAACAACAAATATTTCAATATAATTTTAATATATCCGGGATGGAAGGGTTTCCCGGTGTAAGGGCCGGGACTTACATATTAATATAATTTTAATATAATTTTATAAGATTTTAATATATAGTTACACTTTGTACCCCTAAAATTATTTAATTAGTTTACTTTATACCTTTTACTTTTCTATTTTTTATTTTACACTTTCACCAAATTAATACATATAATCGTATATTAACTAAAATACGTTAAAAAAATATGTTTTAATTTTAACAAGTTACACCATTATAAGCGTCTCTTCGACACCTTCGAAATGAGCCCAATATTGAATATTTTTGGATTTAATTATTTTATTATATATCATATATACTACATAAGTAATGTTTTTGAATATCATTAAACCACTACAAAAAAATCATGTAAAACTAACAAATAAGATGAGACTCCCATTAAGCATATTAAGATGTTAACAAACATGTCTTAAATTTGGTCAATCATTTCACCTTATGTTTTTACCTAATTTTTTTTTACCATTGACCCATTAAACATAAAAATAAAATTCAAATATCCTCATTTTAAAATAAAATGAGTTGAAATTGTCGTATCTGTATAATCGATAATTATTAAAAGATTTTACAATAATAATGATATTAAAACTAAAATAGATATAATATATAATAAAAATAAAATTCAAATATTCTCATTTTAAAAATAAATGTATTAAAATTGTCGTCTCTGTATAATCGATAATTCTTAAAAGTTTTTACAATAATAATGATATTAAAACTAAATCAGATATAATATATAATAAATAATTAAATCCAAAAATATTCAATATTGGACTCATTTCGAAGGTATCGAAAAGACGGTTATAATAGTGTAATTTGTTAAAATTAAAACGTATCTTTTTAACGCATTTTAGTTAATATACGATTATATGTGTTAATATGATGAAAATGTAAAATGAAAAATAGAAAAGTAAAAGGTATAAAGTAACTAACTAAATAATTATAGGGGTATAAAATGTAAATATATATTAAAATCTTATAAAATTATATTAATATGTAAGCATTTGGCCGGGAAACCCTTCCATCCCGGATATATTAAAATTATATTAAAATTATATTGAAATCTTTGTTGTTGGTTAATGGGTATCTCCCAAATATGCTCTCAAGTTTAATCCGGCCATTAACCCCGGGAAACCCGGCCCCTAACCCCGGGAATCCCGGCTATAACCCCGGGAATCCCGGCCATAACCTCGAACACGACCAACCCGGGATTCCCGGCCACTATTCCCGTACATAAAGGGTATTTCGGCGATTTGAACGAGATTTGGGGTATTTGGGTAATACGGATTTGAAATACGCCCATTTTAATTAAATTCCCAAAATTTAATGCTTTATAATAATCACTGTATTTACGCATATTCTTCTAATGAATTATGTTTACAAGTTAATGTTATTTGTAATTTTAATGTGACACTTCACGTTTATAGATTATGACTAATATTGAACATTAAAAATATGATGATTGGAATTATATAAATCTTACAACTAAATATAATACGGATTTGGTCCCTGTGATTTGTCGATTTTACGGATTTCGTCCTTAGGCTTCATTTATTATAGATTTGGTGTCAGTGGTATGCCATTTCTGTTGGATTTGGTCATTCGTCCTGACGACTGTTTACCAGGGCATAAAGATCTTTTTTCCATTTTTATTTTCTTAAACATTTTTTTAATTAACCTTTATAAAACAAGGGCCAAAATGTAAATATTAGAACTTAGAGGGTTAAAACATTAAAGTTGCATATTCTCTCTCTCTCTCTCTCTCTCTCTATATATATATATATATATATATATTATTTATATTCTACATATATAAAGAGAGAGAGAGAGAGAGAGAGAGAGAGAGAGAGAGAGAGAGAGAAAGAGAGAGAGAGAGGTGGTTTCAATTTAATGATGGCCAAAAATCGGGCTCGGGCCGAGCCGAGCCGGGCCAAAACGGGCTTTGGGCCTCAACAGTGAAAGCAAAAACTGGGCCCAACGGGCTTCGGGCCGGGTCGGGTTTCACACGAAAACGTGTGGCCCGGTTAGGCTTGGGTTAAACTGGTTCACCCAAAACCGGGCTGGGTCGGGCCCAAAACCGGGCCAAGATCGGGCCTTCGATTTTTTTTATTTTTAATAATTTCTTTATATAATAATTAATTACTAATCTTTAAAAAATAAAAATTGGATTGGATTGGATCACTAAAATACACTTTAAAAATACGTTTTATTTATAATAAATCTCTAAAATACACTTTAAAAATACATTTTATTTATAATTTTAAGTTATAAACTTATAATACATAAATTCTAAGAACCCGAAGGTCCCGCTCTCGAACCCCCACCCTCACCCCATCCCCATGGATTGTAATTGTATGGATTATAGTATGGATTATACTATGGATTGTAGTCTTCAAGAGTTTCGTACTTTTCCAGTCGATCAACAGTCGTATTATCATCAAGGCGGTCGGTGTCTGGTTCTTCTTCTTCATCGTCGTAACGTGAGACGCCACCAACACTACTAGCATCGTCCTCGGTTACGGTTCCCGGCGTACTTAGTCCTTCATCCACTTCGTTTTCGGCTAAGTTTAATTCCACATCGTCTATATCCGCCTCCAGGCTTGTTTCATGTTGAATTCTTTGTTGGCTATCCAAGTAATCCTTCAAACATATGCAGCACTCTACCGACTCCGGGGTTAATCTTGACCGACGCTCCGATATGATCCTGCCACTAAGAGAAAAAGCAGACTCTGAAACTACGGTACTAGCTTGGATTGTTAGTATATCAAGGGCAATAGATGCCAAAACCGGGTATTGAAGTTGTTTACCTTTCAACCATTCCAATAAATCTAGTGATTCAACATCGTTGACGGTTGTGGAGGATGCCGCTATAAAATTAGTATGTATGTACATATTGAATTCACTCAAATTATCCCCATCAAATCTAGATTTTTTACTAGATTCATTTAAAACCGAGTTCATTAAATTTGCCATTAAGTCGGACCGGTTTCGCCCACGAGAACTAGAACTAGAACCCGGTGAAAACATTTGAGTTGTAAGAGTTTGTTGGCTTCCTCCAAATAATTAATTCTATAAATATCAAATAGTTGATGAAAATCACTATTAAATTGTAGTATGCGGTTCCTTGAAAAAGAAGAATTTGTAGCCGTATCCAAACCAAACGCTACACATATTGATTGTATTAAAACTTCGACACCCGTAACATTTAAATACGGGTTTAATGCTGCAGCACAAAGAAAACTGAAGGGGATCTCTTTAAAATATTTTAACAATTTTGCTTTCATTGGTACTACCACGTTTTGAAAGTTGAAATGTTCTTCGTATTGAGAAATTTTACTTGCCAAAATATATATTTGATTTAAAAGTAAAGGACTTGTTGGATAATAAATACCGGATAACAGAGTTGTTGCAGTTTTGAAATCGCCCAAAATATCATGTAAGCCTTCAAACATTTGCCAATCATATTCAGATATCGTGTTATCCGGTATTGAATGTTATAAAATGCTTGAATATATAGTTTTTGTCTTAATAAATTATCCATCATTTTGTAAGTCGAATTCCATCGAACCGGCATATCGTGTGCCGGTCCCAAAGCTTTAAAACCGACATCTTTGCAATATTTTATATATGTTTGTTGCATGCTTTTACCTTTTGTGAAAATCTGGCGTAACATAAGCCTAAACTTAGTTAAAGAATGTTTACATACTACTAAGTCGTCTTGAACGACTAGATTTATTATGTGTGCGCAACAACGTGTATGAAATAATTTTCCATTTAAAATAAGGGATAAAGTCAACTTTAATTAGTCCACACATAACTTATTATTGCTAGCATTATCAAACGAAATACTAATAACCTTATTATTTAAATTATAATATTCAATATTTCTCATAATTATACTAAATTGACGCTCACCCGAATGTGGCGAACCAAAGTGCTCAAACGTGATTACACGTTTGCATAATTGCCACAATTGCGGCACAATCCAATGTGCCGTTATGCATATATAAGATTGTGGCAATCCGAATGGTGCGCTCCATATATCACACGTTAAAGAAATGTTGTTGGATAATGATAAAAACATTTGTCGCGTATCTTTTTTGGCCATTTTCCAAAGTTTTATAGCATCACGTCTAAGAGTTTGACGACTTACCAAACCCACGTAGCGTGGTTGGAGCGAAAGTTTGATCATGTTTGTAATGTGAGGATTGTCGAAATGTCCGAATGGCAACCCCACTTGAATGACACATTTCATTTGCATTTCTCGGGCCAACGCGGCATCATACGACCATAATTGACCGGAATTGTCAAGTATGGGTTGATTTAGATCGTCACCCGATTTCAACTTCTTGCACGAAGACTCGTGGTGGCGCTTTAACGTGGTATTTGCGGCCGCCACAAGGAGATCTCCACACCGTTTGCATTGCGCTTTTTTTTGTACCGTCGGGGAGCATCACCATGTTGTAATGGTTCCAAATCGGTGCTTTTCGTCCATGCTCGGCAATAACTTGGTAATTTTGTTCGGCCATTTTGAGAGTAGAGATTTGAGACTTGAGAGTAGAGACTAGAGAGTAGAGAACTAGAGATATTAGACTAGAACTTGCGAGAAACGAATATAGCGAGAGCCGATAAATGAGATTTGTATGCGTTTTTTGCGTTTTGTAAGTTGGTGTCACTATCCATAACCAACACAAGTATTTATATGGGTTTAGAGGGGTAAAAAACACAAAAAAGGTCAAAAAACGGCTAGTTTTTTTGAATTGTGAAAATCGGGCCGGGCCAGGCCAAAAACCGGGTCGTGAACCGGTTTCGGGCCGAGCCGGGCCGCCAAATACTCCAAAAACCCAAACCAGTCTAGGTTTTCGGGCTGCAAACCGGTTTGACACCGGGTCGGGCCAGGTTTTCAGTCGGGTCGGGCTCGGTTAATCGATCGGGCCGGGCCCATTTGGCCATCACTATTTCAATTGGAAACCATATTAGATTGAAAACTTTGGAAACCGTCAATTTCATTTGTTAAATTAATGAAATTGGTTCATAAAGTTGTTTAATATGATCAAGTTGTTTCATATAATTCTTTTGTTAATGAAATTGTTTCATATATTTATGTTTTTTATGTAGTTTCATCTATTTTTCTCATTCTGATGAAATTGTTTCATGTATTTTCACAATCTGATGAAACTTTTTTATTTTTACATAAAAAACACAAATATATGCAACGATTTCATCAATAAAAGAATTATATGAAATAATTTCATCAAATTAAACAATTTCATGAAACAATTTCATTAACTTGACCAATGAAATCAAGAGTTTTCACGGTTTTCAAAATTAGAGTGGTTTCCATTTGATCGTTCCCCTATATATATATATATATATATATATATATATATATATATATATATATATATATATATATAAACACAGTTATCATCTTCAAAAAAAAAACACACAAAGTTACCGGGACTCCATGAACCACCACCGTGATCGCGTGAAACCAACACCCAGTTTGCTCCCTCCGTGAAACTGTAATAACCAAGTGTAAATAGTGCTTATTTTAAAAGTTGGGTGTGTGTTGGTAAAGACTCGAGATTGAAAGGGGGTAAAAGGTAACATTTTAATAAAAGGGATTTTTAACCCTAAGGATTCCATTTTCATAGTAATCGGCGGCTGAGAAGAGAAGGCAAGGTTAGGGCGACTCTTTGCGATCGAAGTGAGGGAGGGGTCGATCTGATTGAAGAAAATGAAGTTCCATTGATTCCTCGTTAAGGTAAACCTCCCTCTCATCATTATCCTTATTGTTAGTTGTTGTGTTGATAGTTTTGGGGTGGGATTGTTGATTGAATCTGATGAACCTTGTTGTGGGATTAGTCGATTTGTGTTATAAAACCAAATGGAGGTTGGATTTTTCCTTCAATGCGGATTGTATGCTAGCAGTGAAATAAGTATTCTGTTGTGGTTTGAGTTGGGTTTTTGAAATTGATACTTAGCCGATTAAGGGTTGTTGGAATCGACCCTCTGTTCACGTTGTGAGGTCGGCGCATTAATCGACCGAATGGGAGTTGAGGGACCGGAGTATTGACATCGATCGGGCCCTGGTTGAGTAGTGACATCGGTCAAACTCCGGTCGAGTTTGGCACCAGTCAATGTTGGGAGAGTGGGCACCGGTCGACCATTAAGTCCGGTCGACCCTTGGGTCCGGTTGACGGTTTGTGGGTCGAAGCCCAAGAATCAAACTTATACTCAAATGGAAACTTGGGCTTAGAATGTGAAGTGTAGGCTTAGTGACATTTCAAGGCCAATAACTTTGTATCCTTGGGTGGGTCGGGTTCTTAGAAAGTGTAGTTGACCATTTGGGAAGTTCGAAATTTATTTGCGCTATGAAACTAGTTTAGCGGTATTGTCTAGGTCTAACCGCTTGAGGGTATAGAGTGTTAAGGGCAGCTTTCAGTATAATTCTTGGAAAGTATCGAAAGTTTACATGCCGATATTTTTCCTATAGGTTTCGTGTTGGACCAATCTAGTAGACGCGAGGTTTTCAGCAAAAGCGTGCCAGGTGAGTTTTTCTAAACCAAATGCTTTTATTATTAAAAGTTATGAAGGTTGATTAAAGTTTTGATTTATTTATGTGGATATGATGATGTTTGAATTTATGTAAGCGTGTTTTATAAATTGATGAAAAGTAAATGTATGCATACATTATTTGTGGAGATTGTGACCTAAGTCGGGGAGTGTGGCCCGCCTACTCGTACCGGGGAGTGTGGCATGTTTATGCCATTGGGGGTGTGTCCCAAAATTAAGGCAGTATGAGTTAGACACACCGTCTTCGACGGTAGTGTGGTCAGTAGCGTGATTTATCCTTATGTGTTTATAAATCTGTTGATTTGAATTTCTGGAAAGTTATTTTGTTGCTTATCTGTTAGAGGGGACTCACTAGACATTCGGTCTAACCCTCGCTCTTTCAAAAACTAAAAATCTTTTCAGGCTGGCGTGAATTAGGAAAAGCGGATAAGGGCAAAGAGAAGATGTAGCGGGAAGAGATAGAAGACTGTCATCTTAGATTCTTCTTATTAATATCTCAGTTGTGCATAGGTTGCAGTCGCAAACCTTGAATTTAAATTATAAGCTTGGGGTCGTTTTGGCATAGAATATTATGATGAATTAATTAGTGGCTTTTGTTCTGGTTGGGTCGTTACAGAAACCACCGTGAGCTCACCACGTGAAACCACCACCACCCGGTTTGTATATAATTTGTGATGGGACATCCGATACCACCGTGACCGTCGTGAAACTTCCCACTACCACTTTGAGCTCACCACCTCCGTGAACCCACTGCCACCGTTAACCCACCACCACCGTTAACGACCACCTGGTTTGCTCCCTCCATGAAACCACCGTGAACCAATCACCACCATGAACTCACCACTTCGTTTGCTCCCTCCGTGAAACCATCGTGAGCCCATCACCTCCGTGAAACCACCACCACCGTGAACCCACCACCTCGTTTGCTCCCCGTTGAAACCACCAACCACCATGAACCATCACCAGGCTCGATCCTGACATTTTTTAGGCCCTGGGCGAGATGTAAAAATGGGTCCTTGATAAATACGAAATTATTTTCAATATATTGTTTATATCATCAAAAATAACATTGAATTCAAAAAATACTAATAATTCATATAAAACCGATTTTCCCGGTATTTCTAGCGCAAGATCAATCAATAATTATTTCTAAATAAATATTATCTACCATATCATTTTTACATAACATCGTCAATCAGTTCCACCATCAAAGACATCTTATGATATACTTTTAATATATAGATTGAAATCATTTGACGTCACTATGTTGACCATTCGGAGTAACAGTTTAAGTAAATCAATATAAATAAGTAGATATTCCACATATTACTTGATGTTAATGTTTTTCAACATCATTTTAAACTTTTAAGCGATGAAACAAACTCTTTAAAAACCATCAATCCTAGAATCAAAAGTCCATGTTGGTTATAGTTTGAAATCTTATTCTTATTTTAAAGATAAGAGAGTACTTAAGATTTTTGCACCAAATATTAGATAATAAAGGGTCAATAATGCATGAAAAAAGAAGTATATTTGAAATCCTAAATATAAATATATGTTGGGTCGTCTCATATAGTTTGGTAATTGTTTTAAAAAAGATAGGAGTTTTCTTAGTTAATAACAATAAATCTATTATATTCTAACACAATAATAAAATTAATGCGGATGGAATAATGAAAAGAGTATGTAGAAGATGAGTAATGGAGTTTATATTAAGGATTATACGCAAAAATAGTTTTTAGATATTAGTAGTAGATAAAAAAAACTTAGAGAAACAATAAGCAATGCTATCAAAATGAAAGACTAAATAACTTTTTACAGTTTTTCTTCTCCAATGTTATTAATTAATACATATTTGGGTCCTTAATATAATGTTAAATTCTTTTTGGGTCCTATTATATACTAATTTTTTTTGTCTTTTTTATTTACAATTTTTTTAACTACTAATATATACTATATACTAAAAAATTGGGGCCCTATTTTGTTTGGGCCCTGGGCGTACGCAGTTTGATCCTCGTGGTCCTTGTGGAGAAGAAAGAAAGAGGAGGATGGTAGGAGAAGTGGAAGGAGAAAAAGGGTGAGATGGGGGGAGTTTTGTCGGAATTTACAGGTTCGTCGGAAAAAAAAAAACACGATGACATCGACGGTGGGTTCACCTGGAGCCTAGAGGAGAAGATGGATTTTGTTTTTTAAAATTAATATTCCACGTGGCATTATTTCATTGGTGGGTATAAATATACTAAAAGACAAAATAATTTAAAATAGCAAATTAAATCTTAAAGTAAAAGAAATACTCAAATGACCTATTTGCCCTTAAAACTAACGGGGAGGATAAACGAACGTTGGGTCTATGGACCAAATCCAACAGAAATTGCATACCACTGATACCAAATTCATAATAAATGAAGTTTAGGGACAAAATCCGTAAAAATCGACAAATCATGTGGACCAAATTCATAATTTACTCTATAATGAAGGCTTAAACAACTTAAACACGCCAAGTAATTTGAAGTATTTAAACAAATTGGAACATTATACACTAATATCTATTACATTTGAATATGGAACTCTAGTATCTATATCTATACTATATTATAAAGCACGGATAAAAAACTCTTAAATACAAGTTATTAGGCACAAGGTACCATTATTTTATGCAAAATTTTAAAAATCTCTTAATTTATAAGTATCAAAGCACAAGATACATATTACTACTGCAGGTTTCTAACACCCACCAATTTGATATGTACAAGACATTCATTTTATGCAGACCTTTCCATGTATCACCATTTAATTAATATATTATATTACTATAAATTTGTTTTAATTATATTATTAAATATGTAATTGGTTATTTTTTCTAGACGTCATTAAAATATATAAAATAATCATTGAATTCTAACAAAATACTTAATTTTTTTATATAAAAAACATTATATTATTAAGCCTAAATTAAACAAATTTATTAAAAAAAAATTATCATTTTCTTAAAACCATCCAAAATCGTATTGTAAAAAAACAAAAAAACAAAAAATAAAGTAAAACATTAAAATCGTGATTTATCTCGCTGCATTGCACGACTACGCTTCTAGTAAATAATAAATTGACTATAAATAATGAATTGAAATCTTAATACGTAAACAATTTTTTTAAATTGAAAGGGTTTATATAGCTCCTTTGCCTCTGTGATCCTACTTCTCGGCTACATTTTATTATTAGTTAATGCTAAGTAAGTTATAATTTAAGCTAAAAAATAATACTTCAAAACATACTCTATGCCCATGAATAAACAAAATAAAAAACACACACAAAAAATATATATATATATATATATATATATATATAAATTGAAAATCCAAAACAAAACACTAGATTTTGCACATTTTAATGGGCTAAACTCTTTAGCCCAAAAATAAATGCGTCCATTTAGAACTGAAGCCCATTTTATTCTAGCATCGACCCAAGTAAATGAGCATTTCAACATTTCAAGCAATTTATGGTACCAGACCCCAATTTGACCGGGGAATCCTTGTCAGGGATGGGGATGGAGAATCCCCGAACTTATAAACCGGGGATGGGGATACCCTTCATTCCCGACCCCAAGTATTAATTATACATTTATATGTATATATACATTACGTAAGAAATGAAACCGAGTAGACGAGGAAAACACCAAATTCCTTGATGGAGATACCAGTTTCCCGATGGGATGAGGATGTTGATGAAATCTTATTCCTCGACAAGGACGGGGATTGAGGATGGGGATTGCGATCTCGTTGCCATCTCTAGAGGTGATGGGTTTGATGATTATAGGTAAGTGGAAAGATATGGATGATACGGTGGCTCTGGTCAACGTTGATGGGTCACAAGAGGAAAGGTCGAAAATCCGTTTGTGCGAGAATCTCAGTAATATTTTAGGCTCTTGAGATGCAGCTTGACTTTTGTTCGGGGATTACAACGAAGTACTATGTCCGGAGGAATGTAGAAACACCGTTTTTAATAAGAGGGCAGCCAACAGGGTTAATGGTTTCATTCGTCGTGAACATATGATTGATCTTCCTTTGGGAGGCCAAAATTTTACCAGGGTCAGTGAAGAAGGAGCAAAGTTTAGAAAGTTAGATAGATAGATTCTTAGCCTCTAAAGAATTTTTGTCAATTTGACTTGGATTGTCGGTGGTGATGTTGGATCGTAAATTCTTTAATCATTGTCCATTATGTTTGAAAAGTTCAGAGGTAGATTTTGGACCTAAGTCGCTAGATTTTTTAACATATGGACTGAATCAAAAGATTTTCTCAACAAAATTAAAGACGCTTGGGGTATGCAAACTTGCTTGGTGGAACCCAATAATTTTCTTTTTCGGGATAGGATTAAAAAATGTTAAGACTGCTTTAAAGTCTTGGAGCAAGAGGAAATTCAAAAACTTAGATGAAGATTTGATCTTGTACTTCGCCAAATCGAATAGATTGGAAATGGAGGCGGAACAAAGGTCGGGGTTCGGAAGCAGAGCTTGCGACTTGGAAAACTTCAAAGGCTAAATGTATGGAAAAAGAAACGAGTAAATAAAAACATGCTACAACAACGAGCTAGAATAAAATGGGATGCAAAGGGGGATGAGAATAAGATATGTTTCCATTCGGTTATTAAGAGAAGAAGCTCTAGAAATTTGTTGTCTGGTCTAATCATAATGAGTCGATGGTTTCCGACCAGGATCAAACAAATTGTGCATGATTTTTTCCAAGGTAAGATTTAGTGAATCCAACCGCAATAGGCTGAAATTGGCTAGCAATAAGTTTCGATCTCTTTCTTTAGAAGATACGTTGCTCTTGGAATCTCCTTTTTTCAGAAGAAGTATGGTCGGCTATAAAGGGTTGCGTGTAACACCCCCATTCCAAAGGAAGGGAGGTTACATCAATCACAATAAAACAAGTATATAGAACTCCAAAATAAAGAGTCTCCAATAACGGAAAAAGCATCATCCAAATTTAAAATTCTAAAACTCCCAATAATCAACAAATCCAAAACATAACCCTTTACAAAAGAGTTAGTCTAAAAACAAATGAAATAATTAAATAATGCCTAGAATTGCAATAAATCCCTCGTAACCTTTTTGTGGTCAATAACCTTATTTACTCTTCTCACGAAGCCTTAGCAACCCCTTCGATTACCTGTCGTGAGGAAGAAAAAGAAAAAAACACGGCTGAGCCAAACGCCCAGTGCACGAATACATAAACATATAACAAAAATGGACAATACAATAAGCAAAATTAAATTGATCTCAAGATACCTAGAACTATAAATAATATTTTGTAAGATCATTTGCATCCTCAATTATTATTTGCTATAAATAATATTAGTTGTTTGAAAACATTTTAGTAGATGAAAGAATTTTGGTTGATATTGAGAAAGTTGTGTTTTCTACTGTAATGAAGAACACTAATTTTAAATCTGAAGTTACAAATGACAACTCCGAATCAAAAAGAGTTTGTGTAAACAATTTCCCTGATTCAGATGCGTCATCCTGTAAAATTTTCATGGGAAATGTTTTTACAAGTCCTAAAACTTCAGATTGTGCTAAAATGTCTTACAAACAAAAGTGTTCTAAAATTTCAAATGATTTCAAATTTTCAAATTCTTCCAAGACTCAACAATTTGATGATGATGTTGATGACTTGTTTGCGGTTGAAAATGATTTTTTTAAATTCTGATGGTTGTTTGGATGAAAGTGTTGATAAATTTGATTTCAATGCTAAACTTCCAAGTCATACTTCTTTTGTAATCAATAATGTTGCTTTACCCAGTGTGTTTGAAAAAGGTGAAACATCAACTAAGGTTGATGATTCAGTTCCTGTGAGTACCTATTACTCTAAAGGTAAGAAGCAAAAGAAAAGGCGCTCACAGAAACGGATCAACATTGGTAAGCACAAGAAAACACAGACTCTTAAATATCAGGTTTCTGATAAATCTAAATTTTTTTCAGAATTGAAAAAGATGAAGCAAGATTGGAATGGAGACCAAAAAGGAAGATTGAAGAGGCTATAAAATCATTTTCTGATTCAAATTGTAATTGGATTTCTGATAGTTTTTCTGATGTAATTGGTCAAGTTGCTACTCATAAAACAAAACTTGTAACTTCTTACAAGACTTATTCAATGAAGCAATTGATCCAATTATCTCGTTCTACTAGTCGGTATTTTACATATGATCGAAATGATTGTGTAACTCGCCAATATTCTGCTTGTTGGTTTGGGTCTTATCATGTTTATTCTTCAAATGTTTTTCAAAAGAAAAGAGGACCCAAATTCAAATGGGTGCCAAAATCTTGTGCTAACATGAAAGGACCAATCTATAAATGGGTACCTAAACCTGTTGTTGTCTGATTTCTCTTGTGCAGACCTGTCATATGTGGTACTTAGATTCAGGTTGTTTCAAGCATATGACAGGGCAGAAAGATATTCTATCTAATTATACAGAGAAATTTTGCGGCAACGTGAGATTTGGAAATAACCAGTTTTCACCAATCTTGGGATACGGAGACGTAGTGCAAGAGAACGTAACGATTAAGAAGGTGAGTTATGTTGAAGGTTTAGGACACAATCTATTCAGCATTGGTCAGTTCTGTGATAAGGATTTAGAGGTGAATTTTAAGGCCAAGCGATGTTGTGTTAGAACGGAAGACGGTAAAGAACTCTTGGTCGGGACTCGAAAGTCAAACCTCTACACGATCAATCTGTCAAATGTCAAGACTGATACTGCAGTGTGTCTACTTTCTAAAGCCTTTATGCAACAAAGTTGGTAATGGCATAAAAGGCTATCTCATCTCAACTTCAGATACATCAACAAGTTGGTGACTGGCAATTTGGTTAAGGGTTTACCTGAGCTGAAATACGTCAAAGAACATTCTGTGTGATGCGTGTGAGAAAGGTAAGATGAAAAGAGCCTCTCATAAGCCTAAGCCTGAACCAAGTACAAGTACTCATTTAGAACTGTTGCATATGGATCTCTGTGGTCCAATGCGAACACAAAGCATAAACGGCAAGAAATACATCTTAGTGATTGTGGATGATTATGCTAGATACACTTGGGTCAAATTTATAAGATCAAAAGATGAGACGTCTGATGTCATCATCTCATTCCTAAAGACTGTTCAAGTGAACTTGAAGAAGACAGTTAAGCTTCTTAGAACTGATAATGGCACAAAATTCAAGAACAAAACGGTTGACGATTATCTCGAATCGGTCGGGATCACTCATCAATTTTCTACTGCCAGAACTCCGGAACAAAATGGGGCAGTTGAACGAAGAAATCGGACTCTGGTTGAGGCTGCACGAACGATGTTGAGCCAATCCGATCTACCATTATTTTTGTGGACCGAAGTTGTCTCAACTGCATGTTATACACAAAATCATTCAATCATTCATTGTCGGTTTGGTAAAACTCCATTTGCTTTGATAAACAATATAATACCTAGCATCAAACATTTTCCAGCGACAGTGCCTCGGCGAGAGTGACACTGTCACAATCGTCGGCACTATCGCTCAATGTGTACCGAGAGCGTGTGAACCCCGACGATTATGACCCATGCGAGTATGCCCCTGGCAAGGTCGCTGGCATACTCGCTCACACTGTATCGAGCCCAAAATTTCCAAATTAAAATATGGTTTCATGCAAACTCCAAAGGTCTATACTAAAAGTCGAGATTTTATTTTATTAGAAGGTACTCACTTTAAATTACAAACGTGCACATAAGCTAGAAGAGTGTTACAATCCTCCCCTCCTAAGAAATGATTTCGTCCTCGAAATCTTGCATCAACCAAACAAATGAGGATATCGCCTCTTCATATCCTCTTCCGATTCCCACGTCACGTTGGCCCCTTGGTGGTGTTTCTATTGAATCTTCACCATGATCACTTCCTTGTATCGTAGTCTCTTTGTCTTCCTTTCCAAAATAGTTTCAGGTTCCTCCACACATCTATCTTTGTCCACTCTAATCTCCGATAAAGGAATGACGCTCTCCTCTTCGGCTAAGCACTTTCGTAAGTAACACACGTGGAAGGTGGGGTGAATTCCGTTTATCTTGAGTGGGAGGTCCAACTTGTAGGTTTGAAGCCCAATACGCTCCATGATGGTGAAAGGCCCAAGGAAACGGGGACTAAGTTTCCCACGTTTTCCGAACCTAATGATTCCCTTCCACGGTGATACTTTCAACATCACCCGTTCCCCCACTTAAAACTCAATCGGTCTTCTCTTCTTGTCCGCGTAACTCTTTTGGCGGTCTTGAGCCGCCTTCAATCGCTTTCTAATGCTCTTTACCTTGTCATCCGTTTCTTGCACGATCTCCGGTCTGGAAAACTATTTTTCTCCCGCCTCTAACCAACACATGGGTGTCCTACACTTTCTTCTGTACAACTCCTCGAATGGTGCCATGCCGATACTTGAGTGATAATTATTGTTGTAGGTGAATTCCACTAACGGAAGATGTGAATCTCAACTTCCCTCGAAGTCGATGACGCACGATCTCAACATGTCTTCAAGAGTTTGGATGGTCCTCTCGCTCTGGCCGTTTGTTTGGGGATGGTATGTGGTACTCAACTTTATTCTTGTACCCAACTTCTTTTGTAAGCTATCCCAAAAATGGGAAGTGAAACGACTATCACGGTCGGACACAATAGAGAGTGGCATCTCGTGCCTCGAGATCACCTCATCTATATAAAGTTTTGCCAATTTGTCCATCTATAGAGTTTCTTGCATAGGCAAGAAATGCGCACTCTTGGTCAATCGGTCCACCACCACCCCTATGGTGTCGTGACCCCTCAACGTCTTCGGTAGCTTGGTTACAAAGTCCATGGTAATGTGTTCTCACTTCCATTCCGGTACTTCTAGGGATTGTAAACTACCGTAAGGTCGTTGGTGCTCCGCCTTCACTTGCAAACAAGTTATGCATCACTCCACATAACTGGCTACATCCAACTTCATTACCGGCCACCAATAGTTTAGCTTCAAGTCCCGGTACATTTTTGTGCTTCCCGGATGAATTAAGTACTTGGATTTATGTGCGTCCTTCAACAACAAGTCTCGACACCCCCCGATCTTTGGCACCCAAATCCTTCCTTGGAACAGTTTCAAGCCCCTTCCGTCTTATGTCAACTAAAGATGTTGCTTCACCATAGCTTTTCCTTTGAGATTTGATTCAAGTAATGCCTCCGACTAAGACATTTTGATTTTATGAAGTAGGCTTGAGACAACTTCGATTCTCGCAAAAGTAGCTTGGACACGACTACCATACTCCTTTAGGCTCAAAGCGTCTGCCATGATATTGGCCTTACCGGGATGATAAAGAAGCTCACAATCGTAGTCTTTGAGTAGCTCTAGCCATCTTCGTTGACGCATATTCAACTCCTTTTGATCGAAAACGTACTTCAAACTCTTGTGGTCGGTGTAGAGTGTGCATTTTGTACCATATAAGTAGTGTCGCCATAACTTCAATGTGAATACTACCACCGCCAGCTCGAGGTCATGAGTTGGGTAATTCTTCTCGTGTTACTTCAATTGCCTTGACGCATATGCTATCACTTTACCTCTCTGCATCAGAACGCAACCTAGTCCCATCTTGGAGGCATCGCTATAAACGACGAAGTCTACCGTTCCCTCGAGTAGGGATAAGATTAGAGCTTCACAAAGTTTCTGTTGCAAAGTATGGAACACTTTATCTTGGGTTTCGTTCCAGGCAAATTTCACATTCTTCTGAGTCAATGCGGTCAACAACGAAGCGATCTTGGAGAAGTCTTGGATAAATCTTCGGTAGTATCCGACAAGTCCCAAAAGGCTACAAATTTCAGTTGGGCTTTTTGGAGGTTCCCAGTTCATCATCGCCTCGATCTTCGCTGGATTTACCTTTAATCCTTCCCGAGTCACCATATGACCAAGGAATTCAACTTCCTACAACCAAAATTCACATTTGGAGAATTTAGCATACAACTTTTCCTTCCTTAGCACTTCCAATACCTCCCTCAAGTGTTGCTCATGATCCTTCTCGTCCTTGGAGTATACTAAGATGTCGTTGATGAACACGATGACCGACAGATCCAAGAATGTCCGACATACGCGGTTCATCAAGTCCATAAATATTGTTGGCACATTCTTCAATCCAAATGGCATGACTAGAAACTCGTAGTGCCCACACCGAGTCCTAAATACCGTCTTCGAGATGTCTTCCTCTCTGACCTTCACTTGATGATATCCAGATCGAAGATCGATCTTGGAAAAACATACGGCCCCTTGCAGTTGATCAAAGAGATCATCATTTCGGGGTAGCGGGTATTTATTCTTCACGGTCACTTTGTTCAACTCTCGATAATCGATGCACATACGCATCGATCCATATTTCTTCTTCAGAAAGAGCACTGGAGTTCCCCACGGTGAAGAGCTCGGTCTCACGAACCCTTTCTCTAGCAATTCTTGTAGTTGCGACATCATCTCTTGCATTTCTGTTGGCGCGAGGCGGTACGGTGCACGAGTTATCGATGCCGCCCCCGGAATCAAGTCAATCCGAAACTCTACTTGTCGGTCGGGTGGAAATCCTGGTAAGTCATTGGGAAATACGTCCGGAAATTCATTGACAATCTTCACGTCTTCTACCTTCTTTTTCTCCGCCTTGGCATCTACCACAAAGTCTAGATACGAAGGGTATTTCTTCACCAAGTACTTTCTTTCTTTAATGGATGAGATGATGTCCACTTCACCCTTTCATTTTTCGCCATAGACAATAATGAAGTCTCCATCCTGGACAAATATTCATATGAGCTTCTTGGATCACAAGATCCCCGCTTGATATTTTGCCAACCAGTCCATCTCGATCACCACGTCGAAACTTCCAATGGTCATGGGTAGCAAATCCACTTTAAAAGATTCGCCATCGATTTCTAGACAACAATCCTTTAGGATGTCTCTTAGGACTACTTGTTCCCAATTTGCAACTTCTATGACTAAAGCATCATGAAGAGTACTAGTAGGCACGACCAAAGACTTGCAAAATATATTCGACACAAAGGATAATTTCACACCAGAATCAAACAGTACTCTAGCGGGTATGGAGTTGAGTAAGAACGTACCCAACACTACATTGGCGGTATCTTTCGCTTCTTCTTTTGTCATTTGGAAGTCCCTCCCTTGAGCCCTAGGGATGGTTTCGCTCTTTGGTTGATTTGTCGAGCTACCTCCTCGCGCAATTCCCTTCAGTTTGGGGCACTCCCTCCTTACGTGCCCCACCTCTTTGCACTCATAACAAATTGTCCCCCTAATGGGACAATCCGAGCTAGTATGAACCGCTTTAACACACCTGAAACATGAGATTGGATTGGGGTTGGGGTTGTAGAAGCCAAAGTGCTTGCTCTTGCACTTGGGGAACCACTTTGCCTCTCGTCGATTGTCAAAACTTCTCCCTCCCGGTTAGAACTTGGGCTTCTTAAATGAACTTGTTGGGCTCTCCCACTTCCTCTTTTCTACCACTTTCGTCTTCTCCTCTTTATCCCTTGCATATACTCTCTCCATGATCTTAGCCTCTTCTATCGTCTCTCGAAGGTTGGTGGCCTTGAAGTTGCGGACCATCAACATCATATCCGCAGGCAAGCCCTTCAGATAGGCCTTCACCTTCTCCTTCTCAGTTGGGGCCACATGCCTCACAAGATTTAGTTTCTCCATAACAAGTCGGGTGTATTCTCGCACCGACAAATTCCCTTTCTTGATTGACCATAACTCCTCCTCTATCAGATCCATCTCTTGCTCGTTGAAGTATTCATCCATAATCTTTTTCTTGAACATTGTCCACGTCATCTTGGTCAACACAGACTCTTCTATAGTTAAGGTGAAAACGTTCCACCATGTCAAAACCGAGCCTCTGAGCATTTGCGAGCCAAATTTTACCTTATGGTCTTCCTCGCAGTCGCAAGCTCTAAAAGCATGCTCAATCTTTCTAAGCTAATTCATACATGCCTCGGGGTCGTCTGATCCGGCAAACTCTGGAGTTTGCAACAAAGGATAAACTTGTATGAACAACCTTTTCTCGGTTGTCTTGTCTCCAAGGTTACCAGTCCTTCAATGCGGTTCTCATCCCCGGTAGCCCCGGACTCCGCAACAACCACATTCTCCTCTATAGTCTTATGTCGGCGGTGGGTGACGTCTCTATCCTCCAATAATTTCATAAACAACTATTGTTGCTTTACCATAGTATCCTTCATGGCCCTCATCATGTCCATAATTTGTATTTGTGGAGTTACCTCCGTCATAATTGGATCGGCGGTGGCAATATTTGTCCTTGGTATATGCTCCACCCTTCCACCAGTCAAGGGATGAAGTTGAGGAGGCACAACTGTTACGGTTTCATTCGGACGATCGGTCATGGATTCGGTCATGTCTTGGCCCTCCGCCGATGGTTGAAGATGACTCCGAGTGTTTAACATCTCAGTCTGTCACACGTTTGAGAGAGAGTAAGAGATAGGCTACACAAGATTATACACAAGAAACGTACTAATACAATTCATCAATCATCATAATCATAGTAATTTAAGCATACTCACATGAAAATATATTCATAATAACAGTAGCTAAGTGCGATTATGAACATACTTTATACAAGGATTCTCGCTACCACTTTCACAATTCTCAACGGTGTACTTTCCGTTACTCTAAGAATGTCCCATCTTAAAAGTTCTACCAAATTCTCACAATTCATCACCTAATAATCTCAACTTAAGTCTAGACATCGAATCTACATACCTAGTTCACTTAAACTAGAGCTCTGATACCAACTTATAATACCCTAAAAATTGGGTAAATTTAAAACTTAAAATTTCGGCAATATGACGTCTAAAATATGAAGGTTTATAACCCTGTAAATATAGACAACTAAAACCCAATAGAGTTGGGGTAGTTTGCATCAAATATAGTAACAAATGAATGAGATATAAACACAACCACCTATTTAATCTAGAACAATAATTAAGATTAGATTAATGTGGGTGTCACTATATCTCCAAAACGCTCTTCTCAAAAGATTCCCCAAAAGCCTGGTCCTTCAAAACTCCTAGGTGCACGACCGGCGAATCAAGGTGCCCTATGCACACCGCTAGTAGGACATATGAGCCAACAAAATACCAAAACAAGAGTTAGATCAATAGTCTAGTGATGTCTTAAGATTTAACAGTTTATAATTTTGACAATTGCATTATATTAATTGTTACCGATACACCCAATGATTTAACCAATGTCGACATAAACTTGGGAAAGATATTTCACAACTGAACAAATACACACAAGAGATACCTCTTGAAATACGGGGGAGATCCGTTTGGCCGTTTCCATCTCGGGTGACAAGAACACATGAATGGAGTCACCCGTGATGTTATTGGATTACACCTCATATCCCGGTTCTAGTTCCCATGCCATTAAGACATCACAATCCTCAAACCATTTATGCCTTGATTGCCTACTCCGTCGAGTTACACCTCAAGGACTTACGAACATTATTGTCTATCCAATCTAAACGAGTTACACCTCAAGGACTATAAAGTCCCTCATTGCCTACTCACTAGTGACCCAACGTGGTCAACAATAATAACTAAGTATTACATACCGTCTAAATCCTCGTGAAGAAGGAAATAGACATCCAACTTAACATTGTGATCATAATCAAGTAAGGGTTACGTTTCCCAAACATGATTTATTTCATTAGAAGACATGATATACACGTATGACATTTGTTTACTCATGATATGGCATACCTCATGATCATATTAGAATAACACGTTTCAACACCAATAAATGATATAATTGAACTAGAGTAATAAATCTAACTACAACTATGTCACTTAAGTCAAACACACTTTTGTAAGAAAGACTCTTCACTTGAACGTAACTCATTTCACATTTCCTTAGTCACATATGAGCCATCATAACATTAAATGCATCTAATAAGAAAGAATATCCATATTTTAGCAAAATGTACCAAACCTTAATTTTAGGTTAACTCCAATGTAACTACAATTTCACATAAGCAAATAATATCACATTTATAGTAGGGTAATGGTTAAAAGACTCACCAAATGGGTTTGTGATGTAAAAACCCTAAAAGATGTAAAACCCTAGATGAAGAGATGATGACTTGAGGTTCCCAAATGGAGCTAGCTATCTTCCTTGAACCCTAGGATCCCATTAATGACCATAAATGTTACATAGGTGAGGTTGGGATCTCATTAAATGACGGAAGAGAGGGAAAAAGAGTTGGGTTCTTACCTTGGGGTTGAGAGAGAATTGTTCTTCAAAGGAGATCCAAAAATGAAGAGTGAAAGGACTGAAAAACGTATTTAAATACAACCCACTAGAGGGTTCGGGCGACAGTGACAGGATGGCAATGCCCTTGTCACAATCGTCGGGCACAATCGCGCCGATTGTACCACGACTACATCTCCTCCAGTGACAGTGCCTCGATGAGAGTGATACTATCACAATCGTTGGCACTATCGCTTAATGTGTACCGAGAGGGTGTGAACCCCAACGATTATGACCCACGTGAGTATGCCCCTGGCAAGGTCGCCGACATACTCGCTCACACTGTACCGAGCCCAAAATTTCTAAATTAAAATTTGGTTTCATGCCAACTCCAAAGATCTACACTAAAAGTCGAGATTTCATTTTATTAGAAGGTACTCACTTTAAATTACAAACGTGCACATAAGCTAGAAGAGTTAAGAAGGGGAAGCAGGCATTCGGCACACTTCGGTTAAATAGGGCTTCTTACCGAAATTCGGGGTGTTACACTTAGAAAGCACACTTAATTTCTTTTAGGGGTTGTCTGGCTCTTATAAAGTTGGTTCTCGACAACCCCCCTTTGTACTATTTCTCCCTATTTCATGCTATGGTTCAGATTCTATCTTCATTAGAGAGTGTGAATAGATATCTTTTTAAGGAGGGGAGGTTCAACTCATTCAGTAAATGTCGTGGGTTAAATGGTCTTCAGTTCTATATAATTCTCAATTGGGGGGAGGGGTTTAATGTAGGAAGATTAAAGGCGGCTAATTGGGATGTTGGTCCTCAAAGAGTAATGACTAACACATAAAGTGTTTGTAAAAGGGGGTTGAATTCAAACACAATAAATTTTCACCTTTTAATTTTATATGTTTATAAAAAAAAGAATTACAAATCTGTTGCGGAAGCTAGGGAGGTAAGACCTTATTCTAAACAATCTGGCTGGTGACAATTTGCTCACAAATGAGATATTGAAAGAGTAGGAAAAAAGGTACTCTTTCAGATTTGAAAATTTGAGATAGTCTTCAGATGTGATGTCGATTTTTGCCTAAGAAACTGTCACTCATAATTTCTAAAAAGGGGTGAGTTCCAACATTGTCAAATGTCGTCTTTTTATAGGTAACAATGCATTAAATGTTGATATCCAACTTTAACATGTGTCTTCATCTGATTTTTTTTTACCAGTGCATGCTTATATCTTCATTTCAGCCTTTGAATATCTTAAATATATGATGTAGACGTTTGGTACCACAACCTATTCTTCTATATGCAAAGGGAATAGTAAAGACAATATGATACTATTAAAATAGTACTTCTGAACTTACTTTTGTTGATATGTTGAGCATGTTCCCATACCAGGACATGAGTTGGTAAACCAAACTTGCTGGTTAAGTTTGCATTCCAAAATCGGCTTGCCAAAAACAGTATTTATCAAACTGTTTTTGACTTTATCCGACACTGGTCTTCAATCGGCTATATGACAATCCAATTCGCTCTGGTGTCGATCTTGGCTTCACCTGAACTAGTCTTCTATTTTGTTGAATGCATTTTCCTTTGGACCAATACTGAATAGAATAATAAGACTTTTACAATAAAAATCATATTATATTATTTCTCTCTAAAACAAAAGGTATATTTCGTATACAACAAGATTACAATACATTGGATCCTAAAAAGACTTTGGATCCAATAAGGTGATTTGGATCCTTAAGATAGATCGGGTCAATAACACACTTTGGATCATTGACTTTCTCATATCCCGTAGGATTTGGATCTGATATATATTTTAGATCCTAGAGCTTTCTGGATCCTAAAACATTTCGGATCCTGATATATATCGGATCCCATCCTATTAT
This sequence comes from Arctium minus, assembly GCA_954870635.1. NCBI lineage: Eukaryota > Viridiplantae > Streptophyta > Magnoliopsida > Asterales > Asteraceae > Arctium > Arctium minus. Next base: position 32,784,672 of record OX941080.1, on the reverse strand, counting down.
AAACATGAAACTTATAAAGTTTGTTACTTGAATTTTAGAGAAAATCCTAAAAACATTTCTAAGTGTTATATCATATGTATTTGTTTAATCATCAAATCAAATGGTTGAAACCAACATGGGGCTATTAGGTAAATGGGAGCATTATTCTATTTAGGTTAGAGTGATCAATAGTGTGTACAAGAGTGGTGGTGGGTTAGAATTATGCTTTCAAGTAGGGTGGGTGACTTTAGATGAGTTTGTGGAAATATCATTAAAGTCAGGTTGCATGATAATAAATTGGGAATCAATTTATCAGACTTTCGGGAAGAAGGTTGGAGACGGTGGATCTACATCTTTTTGGTGAGATAAGTGGTTAGGTAAGTTCAAATTTCAGGATAGGTTTCCTAGGCTTTCCCGTCTTGAGAGTGATGTGGGTGCGAGGATAGAGTTTCATGGAGTAAGGAAGTTCAGTCTTAAGGTTTAGAATTGGATTAGGAATCAAGAGGGAGAGTGTCTAGTGAGTTAGATGATTCATTAAATTGGGGGTCCTCAGTGCACAATTTTAGTAGTGAGTGTGACAAATGATTTTTGCTCCTTTCAGTGGATGGTAATTTTTCGGTTAGGAACTTGAAGTCTCTAATAGACGTGAATTTTTTTGGTGGGGATATGGGGGGGTCTCTCTTTGGTGCAATGTGGTTCCAAAGAAATTTAATATTCTTATGTGGAGGTAATATCGCGGTTTAGTATCGGTTCATGAGACTTCTAACATATTGGGTCTTGATCTATACTCAATTATTTGTCCCCGTTGCAACATTGAAATTGAATCATTAGATCATTGTTTTCTATGTTGTCCTTCTAGCTTGCAGGTTTTGGCGAGCATTTGGAGATGGTAGAGGTATGATCCTTCCTCTTGGAGTTATCTAGACGACATCCTCTCCTCTTCAAATCTCCAAGACTATAAAATTGGAATGTTTACCAGGTTGGCGATTATTAGGACAACACTATACATCATTTGGCTATCGAGGAATGTGAAGGCCTTTTCAGATTCAGTCACTCCGATTTCGAATATGGGTTTTGAGGTGCAATCACAATCATTTTATTGTTCTTTGAATCAGTTAAAAGACTTCGGTTTCCCCTGGTTCTAGTGGTGGTGGGCAACCTTTTTAATGACTCGAAGGGTTTTGGTTGTTGTTTGAGCTGGTGGTCTTTATTTTTTTTCTATCTTCGGTCGTTGTTTTACAAATTCGGGTAAACCATCTTCTACGTTGGATTTGATTATGTTCGATGGAGGCAAGCTCGTTTTGTTCAAAAAGTCGCTTTATTCGAGAAGGTTCACTTTTGCTTTTAAATCGGATCTCGTCAAGGTGCAACAATGTAACACCCGTGATTTTCGGTAAGTAAATGTCACCCGGACATTTCTGTGACTTGTAAACAGTGGCGTTTTGTTGGGAAATGTATTGTTTAAAGTCCCTCGGAGTATCGGGAGTTCGGGCATTGAAAAATTCGGATTTTTGGAGTTCGGGGGCACCCGGGCGACCATGCCAGCGATTGTGCCAGAGGGCACAATAGCCTGGAACTGTCGTCGAAGCTGAGGAGCTCACGGTACATGCTTGGCGATTGTGCCACTGGCATAATCGCCAGGAACTATAGCCTGCGTGTACCAGTGGGTTAAATGTGCGATTTTCACCCATTTCCCTCATTTCTCATTTCTATCTTCTCCCCTTTTCACTCCCAAACCCTAAAACCGAGCCCTAACCCTTTTTGGAGGCTTTTCTTCTTCATACCACATGATTCTTAATCCTCTAGCTAGTTGGGAAGATAACCCACAAAACCTTCATCTTCATCTTCCTCATCAAGTTCAACGGTTGGGAGCTCAGGTTGAAGTATTGGATTGGGTGTTCTCGGAAGTCTCTTTGTCTTCAAGGGTAAGTTTTCTTATAATAAGGTTATAAATGCTCCATTGATGGTTTCTTAGTATTTGGTTTCTCAAATCTCGGATTTGGTAAGTTTTGGAGAAAACTAGGGTTTTGATCTCGTTTGGGGTTTTGGTATATTGTTTGGGGGAAGTACTTCTAAATGGTTGAGTATGGGTATTTATGGTTTGAAATATTTGGATCTAGGTCATGGAAGTTTTCGGCTTGAGGATTCGAGTGGCCTTCAAAAGAGCTCGTTGGGTGAAATCTAGATTTAGCCTAAATCTAGCAAGGTGAGTTCAAGTTGATTTGTGAAAACGGTGTACATGCCAAAATGGTTATTTTAAAATGTTTATGTTTTACACCAAATTGTTAACTACTGATAAGTTTGAGTATTTGGTTATATTTATCTATATAAACTCATGAAACATGCATCTTGGTGATTTTAGGCATATTGACAAATAAAACTTGTTGACATGTTTCTTTGACGTATTTTATATAAATGGAGTCCATTTGATGTAAATGTCATTTACATGATTTTGTTCTTACGTCTATTTGGAAAATGTGCATAACTGTGTCACGAAGTATTTTGGGAAATAAGAGTAAAGAGTTTATTTGGGAAAATGGTTTGTCTCAAACAATGTTGAGTTTGTGTTATTTTACACCTTTGGGTTGTTGTGTCTTCGTTAGTCGGTTAAACGTGTTTTTAATGTTTACAAAAGCTTCGTTGTTGATTTACGTAAAGTGTTGAGCCTTTGGCTCGGTTTTGATTAAATGAGTCGTGTGGACACTTGTCTGGATTTATAACCGTCGTGGGTTTTGAGTATGATGACGCTTAATTTTGTGTCATTGGTGAGTTACATGCTTTGGGTTCTTTGGTCATTCATTTGGAGTCATGTAATGTTAGACAGTGTCATAATGGATCCATAGGCACGTAAGTCTGTCGGTTATGTAAGGCCTGAGGTTTTGGGTTACTTTTAGTGACCGCTCGGGAATGCTAGCGAGTGGACAACGAGTGGCACGAGCTGCAGAGGGGGAAACTCGTCTAGATTGGATAGGCACCCACGTCTGTAAGTCCTTGAGGTGGAACTCGACGGAGTATGGCCAGAGGCATTAAACGGTCCGAGGATTGTGATGTCGGTGGTGGCATAGGAACTAGGATGTCGGGATGTGTGGTGAAATCCAATAACATCGCGGGTGGCCCCATTCACGTGTTCTCGCCACGTAAGATGGAAACGTTTAGATGACATGCAAGGAAGTCGCGTGAACGACCTACTTGCGTGTTACTCTACTCTCAGTGTATACGGGTCTCTTCATCGTTGATTCGTGGTATTTTAAAGGGTAATGTTGTATTTGACCAAATTGGGTTTTTAAGTGGTCAACAGTAAATGATGGCCTTAATATGGGGTTCTTCCCAAGTATATTAAATTTTGATTGGAATGTGTCGTTTCCACGTGTCGGTTTTTATTTTAGTCCATTTCATGGTCGTGTGAGTTTTGGGTCTAATGTCGTGTTCATGGTGATATTAGTTATATAGTTTTCACCTATGATTTACGGGTTGTGTGTCACGTTTCACCCATGTTGGGTATTTCAAGTTACAATGTGTTAACCGTGTTTTATAAAATTGGGAGTCCGTCCTCTATTTTACCTTTTAGCAAGTTCCAGTTTATAATACATAAGTGTGTCTCGTATTAAGATTCTCGTCTTTAAAACAGTTTGGTTTGGTTAACAATTAACTCGGTGTCTCTTTCGTACAAAATGCATAGTTATTAATAAACGAGTCGTTTTCATACGTGAAGCATATCATTTTGAAAGATTATTATTTTATTCGCATCCTTCCTTTCTAAATGATTAAAGTATATGTGTTGAAAACTCTTGAATTCACTAGGCATTAAGCCTAACCCTTTTTATTTGTCGGCATGTGCATCAGGTTCCAGTTGGGAGTTGGGTTCTAGCAGTTCTATGAAGCGTAGAGCCTTAGCTAGACACTAAAGTAAGTAATTGGTGAAGTCTTCCGCAAGTTGGAGATAGTGGCTATTATTGGGTTTTATTAGCACCCGTCCTTTTATAGTTTGTATGTAAAGATTGAATGTTTGTGTATTGAAGTTGAATCTAATTTGTGGTTGTAGATGATTCAATTATTGATGTATTTAGAAAATTTTAAATAAGTTGCTATTTCCAGATTTTAGGGTGTTACAAACAAGTTCTCATGCTTCGAAAAGTTGGAAAGGATTTGTCAGGATCGAAATTCAAAACAAGAATTAAACTTAAACACTCAGAAACGATGTTAAAGAAGTTTGCGGAATAACACTTTAACAGTAAATCAGTGAAATAGTATGACTGCAAATCACAAGTTATATTAATTTAACTTAATGATTACAATCAAAGCCTCAATCTGTTGAACAAGCTCAACAGACGTTCAATACTTCTCTAAAGAAAGGATTACTAACAATCTTGAGGTTAATTCTCTCTAGTAACAAAAACGTATATGTAAAAACTGTTAAATAATCTAAGACTTCTAGACTATATATACAAAACAGATTACAAGATAATTATTGAAACAATATTGATCTTCAGCATCCATTCCATAATTATCTTCAGCTTTATCTCCAACTCCTAGTCTTTCGTTCCAAGTAACAGATCATCATTATCAACATAAGCAGTATTAACCTTTAGCAACATCCTCTTTCAGACTAGCAGTACTAACCATGCTTGCAGTAGTAACTTCAATCTTGCAGTAGTAATCTTGTAGTAGCAGTACTAAAGTCTTCAGCAGTAGTAATCTTGCAATACTTAGCAGCACTAACCAGGCTTAGTTCATTTTAGACCCAACAATCTCCCCCTAACTTATCTTTTCAAAACAAGAAGTTAAGTTCTTCAAAATGTGGTCTTCATGATGCTTTCAAAATAACTGCTCAGATTCCTAGATCAGGGTTCAAACCTAGACTTTGATTGATTGTTCTTTTGATCACAATTCTGGCCATTTCTGAACCTTTAGCACATACCAGCTTAGCTTTTAACATCCCTTGCAACTTTGCTTTGTTGTGGTCATATACCTTATCCACCAAGTAGTACTCATGATAGCTTTTATCAATGGTTAAGATATAGACTCCACATCTTTCAAAAATCATCCAATGATCAATTCTTTTAAAACCATTTTCATGATGCAAGTCTTTGATAAGATACTTCACTCTATCTGGATCAAACATCATGCATAAATACTCCATGGCCATCTTAGTTATGCTCATTCCTGCTCCTTTCAGCAAATCACCATATAAGTTCAGACCAACCTTATACATCTCCTCCAAATCAACCCTGGTACAACTTCTTATAATCTTTCCCCAAGTAGCATAAACCTCATACTGATCACCCATCCTCTTGATTCTGATGTATTCTGTTCTTTTATCCACCAAAGTATCCCAATGGATGATTTCTGGAGCTTCCACAGAGATAGGATCGGCTTTCACTGGTTCTTCATCTGTCACTGTTATATACAGATCAAATTGCACATCAGATTGACTTGGTTGCTCTTGACTATGCTCAGTTTCAACATGCTCTGTAGGAGGTGCAACAGTAGGTTCAGCTTCCATTCTTTCACTTTCCTTTTCTTTCTCGACTTCATCAGTTCTTGACCTCTTTGCCTTTGGCTTTGTAGCAATAGACTTCTTTCTTTCTAAAACTCCAATTTTCTGAGCTAGTGTTTCTTCCTTCTTCACTTCTACCTTTTCTTTGGTAGGAGTGCCTTCTTCACTGTCAAGGAAGGGCTGTTGAATATTCAGATCATGTCTCTCTTTCATTTTTCTTTCAAACTCAACCCTCTGACTGAAGTCTCCTTGAAGCTTGGCCATCTCCTTCTTGTACAAGTCTTCTATTCTTTGAAAAGACATATTGGTAAACATTATGTGTGTCCCAATAAGCAATCACTCAATCAAGTAAACATATATTCAACACAATAAAGCAAACCTGATATTGATTAACCAAACGATTCAACAGGTTACAAGCTTGAAGATCAACCTCTCTGTTTTCTCTCTATCGCAGCCTCTATCTCTCTCTCTGTATCTCACGGCGCACACACATACACACACTTAATCTCAATAATTAACTCTTTAACCTAATTAACCACTAAGATTAACTATTTAAACAAGGGCTTTAGCCAAATGGGCTTGGCAAGGGCCCAAAAGCTAAAACTAAACTAAATTAAATAAAAGACAAATAAAGTAAAATACAGAAAAATAAACTTTGACTATTTATTACAAAAGGACCCTAGACTATTTATAGAAACGACTTTTCCAGCTTTGACATCAGTTTTCCATCTTCAGATAATTATGATCTTGAATCCAATAAAACTGTGCTTTAACAATCTCCCCCTTTGGATCAAGATCAATATTAAACAGATTCAGCAATTTAATCCTTCTCTTTTAAGCCCAGAAGATGTAATCTCCTTCCTTGTCTTTAAAAAGTAGCAATCTCCTCAATCGATGAAATCTCTTGGAAAGAAATTATCTCCAGTTTCAGCTCGGAATGCTTTAGCAAATCACCTTCAGAAAAATTCTTCAATTCAGCACGTCTTCTTCAGAAATTATTTCAAAACTTCCAATCTTCTCCCCATTTCTTGATTGACACTTCTCCCCCTTTTTGATGAAAAGAGCGAGGAGTCATCAAAACTTCATGTCAAGAAATGTCTTCTACCACTAATCTTGCAAACAGAACCACTGATGATCCGTCAATTCATAAAGATGTTCATACAGATCTTTGCAAATCTAGACAATTTAGAAAATGAAGTGTAACACCTGAATCAACAAATGAATCAGTTAAAATTGCCTGTCAGTAACACAAAGTCACTGTGTGTAACGAATACACAATATAAAGGAGCTTTTATGATGTTCACTCCCCCAGGGCTTCCATTCAATCATCGAAACACCACAAAGGTAATTTCTATGAACGTTATGACAAAGAAACAAATTATTTATGTGTTCGTGCAAGTGATAGAATAAATTAAGCACAAGATGATTGTTTATAAGGCTCAAAAAGTGTAAACCACTGAGACAATTAGTTAAACACAGACTCAATGTGCATTAGTGAAATGTGAAGGTGGGGCAGACTTCCTTCTTTTCAATATCCAGATTTTCCAAATGAAAATCAGATAGCATATGTGTTGCGTCCCCTTTGAAAATCAAACATTTTCTTGTTGAGAAGAAAATGAGTAGCTGGTGGGGTAATGTCAAGAGTTGGCATGGGCTAGGTACCTGTTTCAATAATGTTCACCAAAGAAATGTGAAGCATTAGAAATGTGGCTGCCCGACTCAGAAGTTGTTAGTGCAGAGTTTGAAAATTCTTTTACTCTGATCTCACACCCTCTTTCTTTTAATCTTTAAGCTCACAGCTAACCGAACTCTCTTTTGACATATTCTCTCATCACACATCCCACACTTATTTCTTTTGACTCCTCACATGCAATCACTAAAGGATTAACTTCTTGGGTAGGAAACACTGGTTAACGTGAATCCATAGAAGTTTCTTTTAAGTCCTAGCACACTGATCCCATGTTTTCCTATGAAGCATATGATGCTCAGGTGATTTAACTTGATCAGTTAAAGCTCAATGATGAAGCAGAAAACATTTAAAAGCACACTTCCAATTCAAGAAATCTGTTTGAGAATCGGGAAGTGGTTTGAACATTTAAGAACATGTTTTCTTATGATTGAAAGTTGTCCTTCTTTCAACCATAAATGAGATGAAGATAAGGAATTATACCTTTTGAGTGCAGTCTTACATCTCACGAAGTCAAGCTTAAAGTCATAAAGATATGATCTTTGAAGCATCTCTCAACCTACAAAAGTCTAAAAGTCTAGTCAAAGTAACTTTATTCACTGAAATTGAAATGACATAAAGCAGTAAAACACTTAATGTACGAGTTTTGATCAGAAATAATCAGAAGTCATTGCCTTTACTCCTTTGACTTTTACGCTCCCCCTAAAATCATGCATCACTAACAAGTTATCAGTAAACACAATGCATTTAAATATGCTCCCCCTCAAAATAACATTGATCATCAATGAAGTACTTCTCACACTCCCCCTGAGATCATGAACAAACTATTAAAGAGAAGATATCTTGCGGAAATAATGATAAAGAAATGATGAAAAGATACAATAGGAAACTTTAATAGGTAACCACCGATTAGGTCTTAAGATTTAGCATACCAAGCCTAGAGACAAGAAAATTGAATCTCTTTTCGTCTAAAGGTTTGGTGAACAAATCTGCAAGCTGAAAATCAGATTTTACAAAGTAAAGTTCAATTGTTCCCTTTTCCACATTATCTTTTATAAAGTGATACCTGACATCTATGTGTTTAGTCTTAGTATGTTGAACAGTGTTAGCGGTAATCGCAATAGCGCTCTTCGAATCACAATAGATCGGAATTCTATTGAAATGAAATCCATAGTCTCGCAGTTGTGTTCTCATCCACAAGATCTGAGAACAGCAGCTAGCAGTAGCTACATATTCCGCTTCGGTCGTTGATGTGGAGACACATAATTGCTTCATCGAAGCCCAACTGACGAGTTTATCACCAAGAAATTGGATATGACCCGAGGTGCTCTTTCTGTCTAACATGCAACCAGCATGATCTACGTCTGAATAAGATGTTAGTTCAAAGCTTGTATCCTTAGGATACCACAGACCAAGACTGCAGTCCCCTTTAGATACCTGAAGATCCGCTTTGCAACAAACAAATGGGATTCTTTAGGATTGGCCTGATATCTAGCACATAAGCATGTAGAAAACATTATATCTGGCCTACTAGAAGTAAGATACATTAAAGAACCTATCATCCCTCTATAAGTCCTAACATCAACAGCCTTTCCCGAAAGATCGGTGCCAATCTTAGTACCAGGTGCCATTGGGGTACCAATCGGTTTACAATTTTCCATTTTGAACTTCCGAAGAATATCCATAATGTATTTCGATTGATTGATAAAAATCCCCGTTGAAAATTGTTTGACTTGTAATCCAAGAAAGAAGTTCATCTCTCCCATCATGCTCATCTGAAAACGTGACACCATGAGGTTTGCAAAGTTCTTACAGTACCAAAAATAATATCATCCACATATATTTGAATAAGAATGATATCGCCTTTATCCTTTTTAATGAAAAGAGTGGTATCAACCGTACCTTTTGTAAAACCTGACTTGACCAAAAATTGAGATAGAATATCATACCAGGCGCGAGGAGCTTGTTTCAGTCCATAAAGAGCTTTATCCAAGATGTAGACGTGGTTCGGCTTATCTGGATGTACAAACCCTTCTGGCTGTGAGACGTAGACTTCTTCCTTGAGTACTTCATTCAGAAAAGATATCTTCACGTCCATTTGATAGACGGTGAAGTTCTTGTGAGCTGCGTAGGCTAAGAACATCCGAATTGCCTCTATACGCGCCACTGGAGCATAAGTCTCATCGTAGTCTATCCCTTCCTCTTGCCTATATCCCTTGGCAACAAGTCGTGCTTTGTTTCGGATAACGGTACCATCTTCATCTTTCTTGTTTTTGAACACCCATTTCATACCAATGATGGTTTTACCTTGCGGTTTAGGTACGAGTCTCCAGACTTTCAGTGCTTCAAACTGATTCAGCTCATCTTGCATCGCAGTTACCCAATCTGAATCGGCAAGGGCCTCAGATACGTGAGTAGGATAGATCTTGCTCAGAAAAGATTCATACATACATAGATTTGATGTTGCAGACCTAGTTTGCACCGGTGCAAAAGGATCTCCAATAATTTGATGTACCGGATGCTCTTTGGTCCACTTATGTTCATGAGGGAGTGGATTAGATGCATGTTGATCATTGTCAGCATCTAGGAATCCACTGTTATCGCCTTTAGATGGTTCAGAATGAATGGGGGTTTCAGTTGAAGTAGTAGTTGCAGAGGTGGCAGTAGGTACAGCTTGGTCAATCTGTTGATCAATCCTTACAGTACATCCTACTGAGTTAGCTACTTCTGTCTCGGCGTTGTTGATCACAACTTCAACTGTCGGAGTAGGCTTTTGAACTGGAACTTCTTGCCGAATCGGGAAATTTGATTCAGTAGAAATATCGGAAGTGGTCGGATGAGTAGTCATCGAGTCTTCTATCCTGTCAACCACAACAGACTTAGGCACTTTAGAGCCAAGAAATTCATCATAAAACAGTTCAAATAATAAATACAAATCAGATAATTTAGAAGTAGACGATGAAGCGCCATCTGATTTGTTCTCTTGAGGTGCAGGTCCTGGACTGGTTGGTCCAGAAGCTAAAACTCCGGTAATTACGGGTTCTGAACTGACGTGCTCAGAAGCCATGTCCTCATCGAATGTAACATTGATGCTCTCGATCATTGTATTCGACTTCTTCAAATAAACACGATATGCAGAAGATGTAGAGGAATAACCAACGAATATGCCTTCATCCGCCTTAGCACTGAACCTGTTCAGATTCTCTCTGTCATTTAGAACATAACACTTACAACCAAAAACATGAAAATATTTAATGGTTGGTGTTCGGTTGTTGATCAATGCATACGGAGTCTTCTGAAATTCGGTGGTGTATCATGGAGCGATTCTGAGTGTGACACGCAGTCGATAAAACTTCAGCCCACAAAAATAAAGGTAAGTCAGATTGGCTGAGCATTGTCCGAGCGGCCTCGACAAGTGTACGATTTCTCCTTTCGACAACTCCGTTCTGTTGAGGCGTGTGAGAAGCAGAGTATTGATGTGATATTCTGACCGATTCAAGATATTCTTTAACGATCTTGTTCTTGAACTCTGTGCCGTTGTCAGTTCTGAGAATCTTGAACTGTTTTTGCAGATTGACTTGGGTCGTCTTCAGAAATGTAATGAGAACATCGGGTGTCTCATCTTTAGACCGTAGAAACTTGACCCAAGTGTATCGTGTATAGTCGTCCACGATAACCAACACATACTTCTTTCCTCCTAAGCTTTGCGTTCGCATAGGACCGCACAAGTCTATATGCAACAACTCTAATGGAGAGCCGGTACTCGGTTCAGGCTTTGGTTTGTGTGGGGCTCTCGTCATCTTTCCCTTTTCACACGCTGTACATAAATGTTCTCTTTCAAACTTCAGCTCTAGAAGTCCTTTCACTAACTTTCCACTGACCAACTTGTTGATGTACCGAAAGTTGAGGTGAGAAAGTCGTCGATGCCATAACCAGCTTTGTTGCATCGAGGCCTTTGATAGTAGACAGACCTGATTTTCAGCCTTGACCTTTGACAAGTTGATGGTATAGAGGTTTGACTTGCGAGTGCCGACCAAGAGTTCTTTTCCTTCTTCAGTGCGTACTGAACATGTCTTGGCCTTGAAATTAACCTCTAAGTCTTTGTCGCAGAAATGGCCAATGCTGAATAGGTTGTGCCCTAAGCCTTCAACGTAGCTCACCTTCTTGATCGTAAGATTTTCATGTACAACATCACCATTTCCCAGAATAGGTGAAAACCGATCATTCCCAAAACGAACTGTGCCGCAGTATTTGTCCGTAAAATTAGACAACATACTCTTATGCCCAGTCATATGCTTGGAACACCCGCTATCCAAGTACCACATATGATGGGTCTGCACAAAACAGATCAGGAAAGAAGAGGTTTAGGAACCCATTTATAAATGGGACATCCACTGTTAGTACTTGATTTTGGCACCCATTTAAATTTGGGTCCACTTTTTCTTTGAAAACCATAATCATGATAAGAAGAATGAAAATGATAAGATGAAACATTATATGAACCATACCAAACATCAGAATATTTACGAGAAGCATAATCACATTCACCATAATTTAAAAACTTTTTATTAGATGGAGCTAACTGGAATAATTGCTTTATAGAGTATTTCTTGCGAGAATCAACAAGATTAGATTTAAAAGTAGCAACATTCACAATCACATCATCTTTACTAGAAGTCTTTTTATTCAAGATAAAACTAGAACTAGATTTAGCTTTCTCGTCTATCTTCTGTTTCGGTATCCATGTAGTCTTAACTCCAACCCTTTGCTTTCTCAAATCTGAAACATTTGAAACTTTAGAGTTAGAATGATGAGAATTAAGAGAATGCTTCTTCTTTGGCTTACCAGTGAGAATCGGTTTCTGTGAAAGCTGAGATTTTTGTTTTTTACCTTTTGCTTTCTTTGATTTCACAGAAACTGATTTATCAACTTTCGTTGATGTTTCACCTTTGTCAAAAACACTGGGTAATCCGAAGGAATTAACAACACAAGATGAATGATCAGGAAGTTTAGAAGAAAAATCAAACTGAGAAACACAATCATTTAAAACACCTTCAGAGTTTAAGAAATTAAGCTCATTATCAAATGAACCAGATCTGTCATCCGAATTTAAAGCCTTGGAGATTTTAGGAAAATTAGAAGTTTTAAACACTGTTGAAAATACTGTTTGTTCTAAGTCCATCAAAATTCTTTCTTCTATAAGAGTATTCTCGAGTTCAGAAATTTTACTTTCCAAAACTACAGGAGGGACGTAAAGCTTACCTTCGATGGGTTTAGCCTCCAACTCTTTTACATAATAACTCTCAAAATAATCATTTGAAAGAAATTTTGATTTATTAGATCTATAACTGTTATTCAACTTCTCATAGCGAAATGGAAGTTGAACTTTAACTGTGTTCTTTCTTTTATCATATTCCTTGGCTTTATCTTTTTCCGACAGACTAGTCCAAAAAGGTTTGAGTTCCGGATGTTGAGGAGCCAATAACGTAAACCCAAAGTCATAAAGTGCAGGCACTTCAGATATAACCTTTTTGAGATGATGTGGGTTTTTGTAACCAAGTCCCCAAGTATCAGGTTTCTCTTTAGGTTTGTTCAAGTGAATAGTGTGTCCAGTTTGACCTAAGGTATGTAATTTCTCTTCCAAAGCATTCACCTTTTCTATTAAAGATTTATTTTCTTTTGAAGTAGAAAAGTACCTTTTTGCAAGCTCTATAGACTTAAACTCACATTCTTTGAACTTTGAAACAGTTTCAGATAACTCTTTATGAATTATAGTCTTTTCTTTAGCGCTGGTGTCTATATTTTTGTGCAAAGTTTCAATTAATACATTTTTCTCAGCAATATCATTACTAAGTTTATGTATAGATTGATTTTTCTCATTTATGACACCTTTCTCACGCTTCAGTTTAGACTCTAATTCTTGGAGTTTAGACATCATGGCATGCATTTGGTTCAGAAAATCAAATTCAGTGAAGTTACATACCTCATCATTATCTTCATCATCAGAATCAGCTTCGGCTTATGACTGGTTCTTCCCCATTAAGCACAGATGTACTATCTCGTCCTTCTCTCCTTCTTCAGATTCTTGGTCTGAATGGTCGAGCCAGTATTCATCCTCGGCCATCAATGTTTTTCCAGCCTCTTGTTGCTTGGCTAGAAGCATCTTGTTCTTGTAATATTCGGAGTTTCGGACTTTTGGTTTGCGGTAGTCCTTGGCAAAGTGATCGAGTCTGCCACAGTTGTAACACTTAATCGGTTCTTCCTTCTTGGTCTCTTCAGCTCCATCCTTCTTCTTATCTTCTGGTCTCTTTTCTTCAACTTTCTCCTTATGCTTGTAGTTATTAGGACCAGACGAGTACCTCTGACTGTTGGAGTTTGGATTTTTATAGTACTTCTTTTGGAGAGCCTTGGTTATCAATAGCATGGATTCCTTCAGTTCACTACAATCGTCAGAGTCAGACTTTGCCTCGCAATCAGCTTCTTTAGAGTCAGATGCTATCACCTTCTTCTTCTTAGACTTCTTGACCACAAGAGCAACTGGATCAACAACTGCTTTGTCAGCCTTTCTCATTTCAGCCTTGATCTCTTCTACCTCTTCTTCATTATGTTTAAGGATTTCATAAACTTCATGAAGAGGAATGTCGTTCAGATCTTTCAACTGCCTCATCTGTCGGGTGAATCTCTTCCACTCGGGCTGAAGATTGCTGAGAAATTTCACATTCAGCTCTACGTGAGATTTGTTCATCTTGTTCTTGCTGAGCTCGTTTAGCAATGTGACAAATCTGTCAAAAGTGGCTTCGAGTGACTCTCCATCTTTGGCTTTGAATTCTTCATAATTATTCAAACAAGTGGATACTTTGAGTTGGTTGCCGACTTTAGATCCGATCATCATCTTCTCCAACTGATCCCACATTTGCTTACCAGTAGCGTTGTAGCTATCAATCTTGACATATATCTCATTCGGTATGCCTTGGAGAATAAATGATCTTGCCAGCTTGTCACCCTTGTGTCTATTCAGCTAATCTTCCGAATATTCACCAATCGGTAATTTATACTCTGTCTCTTCTTCTTGACCATTTGCTGCAGCTACAGTGAGAATCTTGGTCGGATGTGTCATGATTCCTTCTTTCAGAGATTTTCTGATTTCATCTCCCAAATCATGTCGATCGATGAAGTCCAAGAATATGTCCTTCCATTACTTGTACTCCCCCTTGAAGAGTACTGGAGGCTTCACATCTGTTCCGATAGCAAGGGCTTCCCGAGACATCTTTACTTATACGATTAGAATCAAACTTATCTGATATTGAGACAATCAACTGGATGAGATCGTTAGAAATCAAGATAAAAACCACACTCAAAAATTTTCAGAAAAATAAATTTCCAAAAATAATTAAATGTAGTCCTCTCACACAGTATAAAGCACAAATAGATTAAACACAGTTAAAACTAATGCAAAAATCAGATATATGCCAAAGACAGAGGTGCAAAGGACGGTTTGCGTGAGAGGCAGGTTGCGCAAAGAAGAGGTTTGCGCTAGACACGGGTGGCGCAAAGACTGAGTTTTCGCAAGCAGAGGGGACGCGAAGAAGAGGTTTGCGTGATAAGCAGGTCTCGCAAAGTGAAGGATTGCGTGATATGTGGGTTGCGCAAACTACAGTTTGCGTATCAAGCGGGTTGCGCAAAGTACAGTTTGACCGATATTAGCTTAGACCGATATGGCTTAGACCGATATGGCTTAGACCGATATGGCTTAGACCGATATGGCTTAGACCGATATGGCTTAGACCGATAGAGGTCTTCGACCGGTAAGATGAGATGACCGATAAAGAGTATTCAAAAGGACCGATATAGCTTAGACCAATATCTTAGACCAATAAAAATCTTCGACCGGTAAGAAAGACCGATAAAAAGCGATCGACCGATAAAACACAAAGACCGATAGCTCTTATGATCGGGGTGGACTGTTTGTGTACCGGTCGAATGCTATAGACCGATAAAAGGTATTCGACCGGAAGTGGAAGACCGATATGTTCTTGATGTAGTATCGACCCAGAAACCAACAAATCAGCCCAGAAATCAAACAATAATTCGAATTAAACTGCCAAACTTTACCAAAACAATCAAATAACCAACTAGAACAAATTCCAATCAATTAATTTCAATAAAAACCATCTATGAAGGATTCGATTGGAGAGTCAGTGCGTTTTTTAGAACGAACCCAGAATTGCCAAAAACACCAAATTGATAATCAAAATCGATGCAATATTCAAATCAAACAGTACCAAATCAATAAAATATGCATATCAATTACAACCCAATATATAAACACTTGAATGAACAATCACACAATAAAAATTATAAATCTTATTCAATTCAATCTGTAACGTGCTTTGATACCAATTGTGTGTCCCAATAAGCAATCACTCAATCAAGTAAACATATATTCAACACAATAAAGCAAACCTGATATTGATTAACCAAACGATTCAACAGGTTACAAGCTTGAAGATCAACCTCTCTGTTTTCTCTCTATCGCAGCCTCTATCTCTCTCTCTGTATCTCACGGCGCACACACATACACACACTTAATCTCAATAATTAACTCTTTAACCTAATTAACCACTAAGATTAACTATTTAAACAAGGGCTTTAGCCAAATGGGCTTGGCAAGGGCCCAAAAGCTAAAACTAAACTAAATTAAATAAAAGAAAAATAAAGTAAAATACAGAAAAATAAACTTTGACTATTTATTACAAAAGAACCCTAGACTATTTATAGAAACGACTTTTCCAGCTTTGACATCAGTTTTCCATCTTCAGATAATTATGATCTTGAATCCAATAAAACTGTGCTTTAACACATTCCTTCAGGAACTCCAATGGATCCCTTCAGAAAGTCTATCATTTTTCTTCTTTCTTGATTAGCCACAAAGGTTTTTGAAGGTTGTCTTTTCTTTGAAGCTTTGATGGTGACTCTCTTCACAGCAGTTTTCAGGCTCTTCTGATATTCTTCATTGAGCCTTTTTGCCAACTCTAATGCAATCTTTCTATCTTTGGCCTTTTGGGTTTCTTTCTCCTTTTCAAGTTCCTTTTCAAATTGTACATTTAGCTCCTTTGCCAACTCTGCATCCAAGTCAATTTGCTTCTGCTGCTTCACTGGTTTCTCAGGTTCAACCATCTTCTCCTTTCCTTTCTTCTTTGCATCGGACACACCGACCTTTGTCCTTTTCTTCTCTGATTCTCCTTCTTTGATCACCACTCCCTTAGCCTTTTGAGTGGCCTTAGGAGTGTCATTCTTTGCCTTCACTAGAGTTTCTGTAATCTCTATCTCTTCTCTGGACATTTCAGTTTCTGCTGTTGGTTTATC
This sequence comes from Arctium minus, assembly GCA_954870635.1. Classification (NCBI taxonomy): domain Eukaryota; kingdom Viridiplantae; phylum Streptophyta; class Magnoliopsida; order Asterales; family Asteraceae; genus Arctium; species Arctium minus. The sequence goes on along the minus strand of OX941080.1, from coordinate 32,768,143 downwards.
TGTTTCTACTGCTGGTTCATCTGTTTCTACTGCTGGTTCAATTACTACTTCTTGTTCATTTGTTACTGCTGTTTCTACAGTTTCTGCTGCTGCAACCTTCTTTTCAGCTTTACTATTAAACTCCCGCTCAACTTGAAATTCCATAGCCTCTGAACTCTCCCCTTTTTTGGAAGCATCATGTGTAGTTCCCCTTTTCTTCAAGAAAAACTGGGTTCTCTTCTTTTTGTGCACTAATTTCAACACCAGCTTCTTGAGTTTGGCTATCATATCTTGTTGAGAGATTATCACCTGTTTCATCTCCTTTATCTCCTTACCCTGACTGATGACATCCAGATTGACATTTCCAATTGTTTCCATCAATTCATCATAGTTATATCTGTCCTCACCTCCTTTAGGTGTTTTTACCACCCTTGAAGGATCCTTGGATCTTTTAGTAGAGGCCTTCTGCCTAGCAGAAGCACCTTCTACCCCCTTGGTTTCTTGGCACCTAGGACCCTTAGATGATTTCTCATCTAAAGTTGTCGTGGGGAAAGTCTTAGATATGTTCACACTGTCCTGACCTACACCTTGTGCAGAATCAGTAGTGTGAGCCTTGCTGCCCACATGCTCTTCCTTCTCCTTAGAGAGCACCTTCTTGGGGTTGTTAGACACCCCTGTGGTTTCCCTTTGGATATTCTCTAATGGATAATGCTCCATTAGAGGGGTTACAGGCTTTTGGGGTGAAGATACAAGAAGGGAAGGAACCTTCTGTACCTTTTTCCTTACATATGTTTTAGTGATGGGGGAAAGGGGCTTTTCAACAGAAATCAGAGGAGGATCATTTGAAATGAATGGTGCGGGTAGGTCATCAGTGGGTTGATCAGATGTGGGCTTTGACCCTGATGCCTCACCATGGGAATGAGACACAACCATCATTGTAGAGAACAATGGTGTGTCTTTACCAGAAAAGTCCTTACTAGGCCTTTTCATGTTGGAAAACACCTTCCCTTTGGAAGGTTTAGGTACATACACCTCTTGAAAAGAGGGTAAATCCGTCAATTCCTGGTTTAGTACAGCTTGTACAAACCTGGGATACATATAAAATCTTTTTGTTTTGGTTTTGGTATCCAGGTTTGACATTAAATCATTTGTGAAAAAATAAACTTTCTAGAGGTAGCTAAGCAGACAAGAGCATACGCTATGGTACTACTGAACTCACTCCATCCAGTTGTTTTGCGAGAAATACAATGCTGAAGGGTATGAACAAAGAATCTCCACTGAGGTGAAAATTTGCTCTTGAAGAACTTATAAACCTCAGTAGGACCTTCATACCCCATTCTACCAATTTCTTAGAAGAGATCATCCTTAGGAAGAGTAGTTATACCTGAGGCATCATCTAGACGTAGATGAGTGCGAATGCAGGCTTCAATGATTGTGATTGATTTATCACAGACCTTGGATTGGATGACCTGATTACCATCCACAGTCTGTATGGAGGCATTGGCCCAGAACTGTTGCATATGAGTCACATAGATGGTGGGATTTACCTTTAGCGCATACGCAATGTGTGATTGTAATAGAAAATCCACAATTTCATGGAAACCCTCAGCTTGTTTGGGTTTCTGCAGCATTGCAAGGTCATTATGATCATCAACGAAATCCAGTCCTGCCATCGTTCTTTGATTCGAATCAACACTAGGGTTTACACACTGGGAAGCAAGAATGTGAGAGAGAAAAAAAGGATGAATACTCAATAGAAATTCAAATAGTCGTTTGGGTTTTGGCGGTCAAAGAGGGTATTTATAGGGTATGGGATTCGGTTAAAAGCAGTACTAAGTACCTTAGCAGCATTAACCCATACCCGCAGTATTAACCTATATAAATAGTAGTAATGAGTAGCAGTAGAAACACATACATGTGGTATTAACACTTACTAGCAGTACTAACACAAACTAGCAGTATTAACACCTTTTGGCAGTAGAAACACATAGCAGTAGAAACATATACCTCTTAGTAGTAGTAATACATACTCGCGGTATTAACACTTACTAGCAGTACTAACATGTACTAGCAGTATTAACACAGACGAGCAGTATTAACACTTTCTGGCAGTAAAAATAAGGGAAGCAGTAGTAATATTGCTCTGGCAGTATAAACCACCTAGCAGTATTAACCAGACTTAACTATAGTTTGACCTGTCGATCTGAAACACTTAAACACAAGGAGTTAGCAGCACCATGCACAATGAAAATATGAGAAAAGAAACATCAAGGAGTTTATATAGAAATGGTACTTGATGAGAAATGATGGAGGCTTATTCAGAGTTTATCGTGCCCACACTTGTGACTAAGAATGTGAATCTACCCACATCAAAAGATTTGGTGAATAGATCAGCAAATTGGTTACTTGTGTGTACTTTCAAAACCTGAATTAACTTCTTTTCATTGCAGTCTCTAATAAAATGGTACCTGATTTCTATATGCTTGGTTTTAGAGTGCTTGACTGGATTATTAACAATGCTTATAGCACTATTGTTATCAATGAATATAAGAGTGTGAAGAAAAGTAATACCATAGTCCAACATCTGATTCTGAATCCACAACACTTGTGAGCAGCAGCTTGTAGCAGCTATATACTCTACTTCTGTTGTAGAGGTGGACACTGAGGTTTGCTTTTTACACTGCCATGAAACTAGTCTTGCACCCAAAAACTGACATCCTCCTGATGTAGATTTCTATCCAAGTTTGTACCACCCAAATCACTATCAGAATATGCAAGTAGGTCAAATGGTGAGTCATGAGGATACCAAAGACCCAAACTAGGTTGTCCTTTGAAGTATCTGAATATCCTTTTGACTGCTTGAAAGTGAGATTGCTTAGGCCTCACTTGAAATCTTCCACACACACATACAACAAACATAATATCTGGTCTTGAAGCTGTTAGATACATGAGGGAACCTATCATGGATCTATAGTGATGAACATCCACATCCTCCCCCTCAAGATCTGTAGTGATTTATTTGTGTGTTTCCATAGGTGTGCTTGCAGGCTTTGCTTCTGAAAATCCAAACTTGGTAAGTATATCCTGCACATACTTGGATTGACTTATGAAAATGCCATATGTCTTATGTTTAACTTGTAGCCCAAGGAAGAAAGTAAGTTCACCCATAGAGCTCATCTTGAATCTTTTGTGCATCAGCTCCTCAAACTCCTTGCACATATGATGTTTTGTGGATCCAAAGATGATGTCATCCACATAGATTTGTACAAGCAGGATGTCCTTCTTCTTCCTTTTGATGAACAGAGTCTTGTCAATGATGCCCCTTTCAAAACCATTTTCCAAGAGATAGGTAGATAGAGTATCATACCATGCTCTTGGTTCTTGATGTAGCCCATAGAGTGCCTTCTTTAATTTGTATACTTTGTCAGGAAAGGTAGGATTCTCAAACCCTGGAGGCTGACAAACATACACTTCTTCATCAATTGTACCATATAGGAATGCACTCTCCACATCCATTTGATATACTCTGAACTGCATGAAAGAAGCATAGGCTAGAAACAGCCTAATTGCCTCAATTCTGGCTACTGGTGCAAACACTTCTTCATAATCTATTCCCTCTTCTTGTGTGTACCCTTGTGCCACAAGCCTGGCCTTATTCTTTATTACTATCCCTCTCTCGTCTTTCTTATTCCTGAAGATCCATTTAGTTCCAATTGCCCTGTGTCCTTGTGGAAGGTCAACCAGATCCCATACATCTTGTAGTACAAATTGCAGCAACTCCTCTTGCATTGCTTCTATCCAACTTGGGTCTTTCATTGCATCATAAGCCTTTTTGGGTTCAATCTAGGATAGAAAACAAGATAACAGGCCTGACTGTAAGTCTTTCAGTCCTCCTAACTTACTTTGTTGCCTTGTGATTATGGGGGAATTGATATCTCCAATCACCAACTGAGGAGGATGATTCTTCTGAGTTCTTGTATGATAGACAGCCTCCTCATTAATACTTGCATCAAGATTGGAGTCATTCTTTTCAGGAGTGTGTCCCCCAAACACTGAAGAATTTTCATCATCAGTGTCTTCTTCTCTCAATATGAGCCTTTCAGGACCTGAGTTTCTTGGACTTGAAGGATGAGTGTTCTCTTTATCACCTTTATCCTCTTCATCACCTCTAGCATCTACATTCTGATGTGGTTTAGACTCCTTTGGTTCTGGATCATCTTTCTTTTCTTGTTGGCAGAATTCAGCAGGATCAACTGTAGGTATTGGGAACAGCACAAACTCTGGTTTCTGTGCTTGTACCTGTTCTGAACTTGTTCCTGCAACTTGCACATGACTAAAACTCAAAGAACTACTTAGTGAGTCAATGTCAAACAGCCAATCAGGACTTGTACCAATCTGATTTGGTGTGTTCACATTGCATTTGACATTGTCACTTTCCTCTATAATTCTAGTAGAACTATTGAAAACTCTATATGCCTTACTTTGAGAGGAGTATCCAACCAGAAATCCATCCTCAGCTTTGCTTTCAAACTTGCCTAAATGAGATTTGGTGTTGAGAATTGTGCAAGGACACCCAAACGGTTTGAAAAAACCAATAAAAGGTTTCTTCTTGTTTAAAAGTTCATAGGGTGTCTTGCCTTGAGATTTGACTACTAGAACCCTGTTTTGGACATAACAGGCAGTATTAACTGCTTCTGCCCAAAAAGTAATAGGTAATTTTGAATCTGACAACAGAGATCTAGCAGCCTCAATCAATGTCCTATTTCTCCTCTCAGCAACACCATTCTGTTGAGGAGTTCTAGGAGCACTGTATTGTCTCTCAATACCTTTATTCTTATAAAAGTTGTTTAAGTCATTGTTTTTAAACTCAGTTCCATTATCAGATCTGATGACTTTAACCCTTAGATTAGTTTGGTTTTCAATCCTAAGAACAAAGGATTTGATCAGTCCACTTGTCTCATCCTTAGTCCTCAGAAAATATACCCAAGTAAACCTAGAGAAATCATCAACAATGACTAAGCAGTAGGATTTCTTACCAATACTCATCACATTTGTAGGACCAAAAAGATCCATATGCAATAACTGAAGAGGTGAAGAGATTGTGTTTATTTCTTTGGACTTATTAGAAGTTTTGTGTTGCTTGCCTTTAAGACATGCAACACAATGATCATCACATGAAAACACTTTTTGAGGCAAACCTCTTACAAGGTTGTTTTTCACAAGAATGTTCATAGTTTTAAAATTCATGTGACACATCCTTCTGTGCCAAAGAGATGATTCATCTAAAGAAGCTTTTGAAAACAAACAGTTTAGTGATGAATCAGATGAAACACTCTCTAAGTCCAAACAATAAACATTATCCTTTCTAGGAGTTCTAAGTAGTATCATAGTTTCATCAACTACCTTAAATCCTGGAGCAAGGATAATACATTCAGTATCAGTAAATAATATACTATGTTTCTTGTCACAAACCAGTGATACACTTAACAGGTTGTATCTCAATTGCTCAACATAGTAAACATCTTCAAAAGACATCTTACCTTTTGATACCATACCTTTACCACTGATCTTACCTCCTTCTGGATTGTCACCAAAAGCAACACGTCCTCCTTCAAACTTTTTGAAATTTTGAAGGCAGTCCATGTTACCTGTCATGTGCCTAGAGAAACCACTGTCTACATGCCAAATGCTCTTCTTCCTGAGCTGTTGGTTGCCCTGCATATAAGATAAAACAGTTAGTCTCTTGAGGGAACCCAAGCCAAAGTGGTCTTGGGTTGCCCTTTCTCATCAACATATTCACACTCAGTAAGATTGGTCTTGATGAGATGATCAGAGTTAGGGATCTCATGGTTGGAATACTTTGTCTTAATTATAGGCTTGGCAGTATTACCACTGGTAGCAGTACTATCCTTGTGAGCAGTACTAACTTGGTTAGCAGTACTAACTTGGTTAGCAGTACTAACAAGTTTCTTGACTTTTGGAACTCAAATTTTGACAAAGTTGTTTGCTTTCTTATTCTTTGAGTTACTCCTTGCTTTGCTTGGAGTATTTTATTTTTCTTTAGCAAACTTTTTCTGAATATGAGATATTGCAGTCCCAGTTTTCATTGGTATTGTTCTCATATTAGCAGCCATGTGATTTCTTGATTGCTTCCTATAACCAACTGAATTTTGTGTTTGTCTTTGAAAAGTAAATCTTTGGTTAATAGGATTGAAATAACAGTGTTTGGCTAGATGATTCAACTTGCCACAAATAAAACAAGGCTTTGGTCTATTGACTTTGCTTAGATCAATTCCCTGTTTTTGAGCCCACTGGTTATTTCTGTTTCTCTGATTTCCCCTTATTTTATCATGTTGATGGGGCTTGTTCTGTTGACAAGTACAGGGATTTACAACAGTAGTTTGCATATAGTGATCTCCCTTTACCTTATCCTTCCCTTTCCTGGAGGTCTCAGCTTTCTCACTCTTAACAGTCTCTTCCCCAATCTTAGACTTCTCCACCTTCTCACTCTTGACAAATGGTTTACCCCCCCCCCCCTTTCATTTGTCAGAATATGGTTTTCTAGGGGAATTACTTTATGGTCTTCCTTATTGTTATCCTCAGTGTTCTCTTCTTCAGAATCTGGCTCAACCACTAGTGGATCTACTTCTGTGGCTCCTTCAGATAAGTCCTTCTTCTCTTGTCTTTCTAAGAGGTCTGAGGTGGGTGGAATGTAGTTGTTATTGTAAGGTGGAGGAGTGTTGTTATAGCCTATACCTCTCTTCAGTTTGTCATGAACTTGAGATTTGAGTAAAGAGTTCATTGCTTTAGAAGCATTGGAAAATTTCTCAATATCTAATTTGGCCTTCTCAAATTCACTCTTTATTCTCTCACATTCCTCTCTAGCTTTTTCTAGCTTAATCTCTAACTCCTTCTTCTCCCACTTCCAATAGTTTTGATCATATGAATGTTGAAGTTCATTAGCTTGGTATGCCTTAATCTGTTCTTCAAAATTTACAATGATCAAACTGGATTCTCTCCTATGTTTCTTCAATCTTTTAAGATCATCACACATGCTCTGATTGTGATCCCTGTACTTTTTAACAGTTTCAAGACATGCTTTAGTGCAAAGGTTAGATTTTACCTCCGTGGGGATTGCAGTGCATGAAGACACTGAAACTTCAGCCATCAAAGCTTGATTCTGGATTGCCTCATCTGCTTGATCACTCCAATCAAAGCCCATTCCATCTTGTGAGATAAGTGCTTGATATGGGTTCATATTGTTGTTGTGGTTTGTGGACTTTGATTGTTGATTGTTGCTCCCATGCTGTTGAGACATTCCTCCACTGCATTCTCTTGCAAAGTGCCCCAGTTTCTGACACTTGTAGCATTCCACTTTGGATTTATCAAATCCAACACCATCTTCTCTTCTCAAGGCAAAATTGTTTCTTCCAGTCCTTTTAATGAATCTTTTGACTCTCATGGTGAGCATTGCCATTTGCCACTTGATGTCCATCTCTTCAAGGTCATCAACATTGATCTGCTCCAGATCATCATTAATAAGAGAAGATTTTGCATGGCTAGCAAGAAAGGCTTCCAAAACAGAATCATTGGGTCCATCCTGTTTTAAGCCATAAGCAGTACTAACTGATTCTGTATTAGCAGAAGAATCAGTAGTAGATGATAGAAGAGCAGCATTATAAGAATATCTGGATGGCTTCTTCTTTGATTCAACCTCTTCTTCAAATACCCTGAGGTCATTGTAGAGATCATCAAGTTCTTTATCCTCCATATTATCATTTTGCCTGAAGGATACTGTATACATTACCCATTCTTCACCAAGAGATCTTAGAAACTTTCTGTTGACATCATCCTGGTCCATCTTGACACCAACAGTGGCTAATTCTCCAATTAACTTGTTGAATCTATCAAAGGTTTGAGTCATAGACTCATTCTTTGTAGACATAAAATTCTCATATTGTTGCTTGAGAATTGCTTTCTGATTTCTCTTAGTGCTTTTGGTACCTGAAAATCTCTTTTCCAAAGCATTCCACAGGATTCTGGCATCAGCACAGTTGCAAAACTGATGTTGGTATTCATTAGGAATTGCCAAGAGCAGAGTGCTCAAGACTTTCATCTCAGTCTGCCTCATCTTTCTTTCTCCGTCAGTCTTTGGTGGAGGTCTTTTGCCATCTGCTCCAATCTCTCCTTCACTTGAGGGACCATTCTCAATGATATACCATATTGAGTAGTCTGTAAGAAGAATGTACTGCCTGATCCTGATTTTCCACATGTCAAACTCATTACGTTTGAGCATGTCGCTTGATTCGTCCATGATGATTATTGATTTCTGAGTTCCTTTGCTCAGATACCACTTGTCAGGATCGAAATTCAAAACAAGAATTAAACTTAAACACTCAGAAACGATGTTAAAGAAGTTTGCGGAATAACACTTTAACAGTAAATCAATGAAACAGTATGACTGCAAATCACAAGTTATATTAATTTAACTTAATGATTACAATCAAAGCCTCAATCTGTTGAACAAGCTCAACAGACGTTCAATACTTCTCTAAAGAAAGGATTACTAACAATCTTGAGGCTAATTCTCTCTAGTAACAAAAACGTATATGTAAAAACTGTTAAATAATCTAAGACTTCTAGACTATATATACAAAATAGATTACAAGATAATTATTGAAACAATATTAATCTTCAGCATCCATTCCATAATTATCTTCAGCTTTATCTCCAGCTCCTAGTCTTTCATTCCAAGTAACAGATTATCATTATCAACATAAGCAGTATTAACCTTTAGCATCATCCTCTTTCAGACTAGCAGTACTAACCATGCTTGCAGTAGTAACTTCAAACTTGCAGTATTAACTCTTCAAGCAGTACTAACTACTAGCAGTACTAACCTTTCAAGCAGTAGTAATACTACTAGCAGTAGTAATACTACTAGCAGTAGTAATCTTGTAGTAGCAGTACTAAAGTCTTCAGCAGTAGTAATCTTGCAATACTTAGCAGCACTAACCAGACTTAGTTCATTTTAGACCCAACAGGATTTCCTATTGTTGCTTCTTCTTGTTCTTTTGGGGTTCTTTGCACAAGAGGCTATCCAAGAGCTTGGGATTTTGTGCTTCTTTTGGGTTAAGTCTTCCTTTTTTTTGTTCTCTTAATTTGGTCTTGTTGTTTGCTTCCCTTTTTTCGATCTTTTTTTCCTCCGTTTGTTTCTTTATCTTGCATAAGGCTTGGCTTTGTTCTTGTTTGGTGGTTTTTTATTTAATAAAAGGGTTTCTTTTTAAAAAAAATACTTATATTATATCCCCATTGAAGTTAAATCCTTATGATTACAATTATGTGGTCATATAATCATGTTAGAATCATAGATATTGTGATAATCGTAATGACCAATCTAAACCAATCATATCATCTACTTATTAATTAATGTGAGAAGGTTAATTAGTAATTCATTATTTATGTAACACTCTAAATTTATGTTTAATGGGAAGACTGCAGGAAAACAGTACCCCGCGCGGGTAGCCACGCGGGTTAGGTCATGCCATAAGTCGCGCGGAGCACTGTCCGTGTAAGCAACCAGTGGATGGCACGGATAACCGCTTGGGTCAACCCGCGCCACAACCCGCGCGCGTGCCCTGACGAGTTAAAAAGGGGGATTTCAGCCTTTTGCATTTAGTTCCTTCATCTACCTCCTCTTAAAAACTCTCTCCTCACTCATTCCTCCCCAAAATCGATCTAAGAAACCTACCAATCATCATCCACTACATTTATTGGAAGAATCAATCTACCCCAAGCAAAGATTTCATCCAAGGATCTCAAGGCTCAAGATCATCTCCTTCCTCCATCCATTCCTAGGGTTTCTTACAAGTTTCTAGGGTTTTCAATAAAACCTAGATTGTGAGTTCTTCTAACCATTTTCAACTGAGATACATGTCTTGTATGTTTATTTGTCATTATTTCATATGCATGAATATATCTGATCACCTGATAAGTTTGACCTAACTGCTACCTTTGTGATTATTGGGGGTTTCGACTGATGTTCATTGTTTAGGTAAAAATTCCAATAGACTATTGTCGTACGACCAGGGACAATTGACGCCCTTCCCTTAAGGCGACCTTGATTAAAAGAACAGATATTCGTCCGATGAAGTTAGTCGTACGACAGGATTTCAGTTACTAAAACTACAACATACTTTTATGGGTTTATTGTTAGCATTATTTTGTCAAGATTGTGTAATATGATGGGTTCTATGAAAATTATTGTTAAACCTACATGTGTCAATGTTTTGGGCTTAAGATGGGATTGGAATCTTGTGTAGTCTTATACATGTATCATGTTGATATGGAAAATGTATAGAGATGGTTATTATATATATATATATATATTGGAGGAACCGTGGGTATGTGCCAGGAGAATGTAGTTTGAGGTGCCACCTGAATGGTATACACCTATACCTCCGCCATTTGGAGTAATGCCTGAGAGGTAGTCTTCAAGTGTGTCGGGCCTTGGGGTGTTGCTCATGCGAGTGAACATCAAGGTAAATTGACTTGAGGTAAAACTCATTGGTGTGATGGGTCTCCCCCATTGATTCCCGTATGGCCCATGTCGACTAAATCGTTCTATAATTGTTCATACCATGTTCTTTAAATGTTATGTCATGCTTTATACAACTCACTAGGCTCGTTTGGCGTAACACTTGTTTGGTTTGATGTGTATCTCAGGTTTTAGCGGCGCGACCGCTAAGAAGGTCTAGTTGACTTTGATTGCGAGCTTGGGGGATAATTTGGGATGCCATTATAGAAGATAATTATTTTGGATGTAGATAACAACCGTTTGTAATCTTATTTCTTGTCTAGAATTTAGATTAAGAGATTGTTATCTCTCATTGGTTGTTATTACGAACTTGTGATTAAACAGACATTAATAGTTCCCTTTTTGGGTGAGCTCATGCTTTGGCATTCTTAAGATCACCACATTTCCTTTTTCCGGAAATTTTTGTTTGTCCCAATTTTTGGGGTGTTACAAGTTGGTATCAGAGCTCTAGTTTAAGTGAACTAGGTGCCGATTTTAGTATACCTAGACTTAAGTTGGTTGAGCATATCATATCACTGTCCTAATGGGTAGAATATTCATAGGTGGCGAGAGTATTAGGATTACGGAATTGCATTGATTGAAATTTTATAACGATGACGACGAGGGTTCTTATGTAAAATACGTTCACAATCTCACTTGGTCGGTGTTGTTATGAATTTATGGTTACGTAAGCATGCTTGAAATTGTTATTATGATGATTAATCTTGTAGTAGTACGTATTGAACCATTTATCTTTCAGAGGATTAACCGGTATGATCTTTATCATGTGTGACAGTTCACAATGGTAAACACGCGGAACATGCTCCAAAACCCGCGGGAGGGTCAAACTGAATACGAATCTACCGCCGATCAACCTCCTTTGGTCGTAACCACAGAGAGGCCACCCGTAACCGATGTCTTGGGTGGAGGACCAGAACAAGTACCAAGGTTAAATCTCAAGTCCGGTCAACCGATTGTGGAAGAGGTGACCATGGAGACAAGGATCCGAGACAACATGATACAAGCCATGAATTCGGCCATAGCACAACAACAATAATTCTTCTTGAAACTATTAGAGGACCATGATGCCAGTCACTGACGAACTGAGGTCATGGCGGATAATGCGGTGAATGGGTCAGGTGGCGGACCGACCGCCATAGGGACAGAGGAGCATGCTATAAGAACTGAGAAGAAGAAGGATGGGGGTTGTGTAACACCCTAAAAATCATTGTAAATTAAAACCTGGAAAAAACCTGGCAACATGACATCTGTATTGATATAAACTTCTCAAAAGGTGTATCAGTCCTTAAGACTTTACAAAAACCTGTACGGATTTAGAATTCATCAACAGACTAATCTAAACAAAACTATCTAGATTACATCAGTTGACAATCCAAAATTCATCAAAAGAATGGGACTTAACAATGCCCAACTATCAAAACTTTAGTCATCTCAAAATGCCCCAAGACCTAACTCGTCTCTCAAAACCCAGTGCATCCCACCGCTAAGGGAAACCTGTTATACATATCATTTGAGAAAAAGTGTCAGACTTAAAGCCTGGTGAGAACATATAGTTTATAAAGCTCAAGAGATATAAACATTTGTATCATAAGATAATATTTCCAAAGAGGTTAAATTTTACAATTGAAACCTTTGCCACAACCGGGCTTTTCTGTTAATAACATGTCATCAAAGGACCAACAATAAAACATTTTACCAAGGATTGTGGCGTAACACAAAGTAGGTCAAAATCCGAGTTATGAGCTAAACAATTGGAGTCCAAGGATACGAACACGTAGGTTCGTGCTACAACGTGAGATCGAGCCCCCAAGCAAAACCAATGTATACTCCTTCACTAGGATCACTATGAACCATGGCTAGTATCCGGCCTCACATAACCGTACTAAGTTTCCCCCGAGGATCATATGCATCCATAGATACAAAATGGGGAATATGACATCCCAACAATACAGTCGACTCAAAACCTAGGGATCCGCTAGTAATGGTACAGACTCGTCTCAACAACATATGTGACCAACCATAAATAAACATATGGTATAAACACATTTTATAAGCAAAATGTCATTTCCAGTTCAACTTCTGGTAAGAATGAAAATCATTAAAAAGGAGTTCTTAAACATTCTTTTCACATATCCACATAATGTGCAAGTAAAACATCATTTTACTTCAATAAGATAAGATCCATCATTTTAGTAAACACAAATGATAGGGAACCCTATAATCTCCCAAAACTCAAGTTATATCAAATATGTAGAAAACTTAAATCTGAAACCATTGAGATATATAGGAGTTCCAAAAGGTAACTTTTGATATGTATAAAGTTTAAAATGATAGTAGGAACTCACCTCGGATTCCTTCTTCCTAACGAATGCTACCTATGACAACACCGAAAGAATCGGTAAGTTGAAACATAGATAACTTTCTCACTTCCTGACTAAAACTTAAAGATAACAGAAGCTAGTCCGGTCGAATACCACATCCGGTCGAAGGATCCTACCGGTCGAACGATCCTACCGGTCTAATGCACACTACCGGTCGAAGGCCTACCGGTCGAATACATCCTACCGGTCGAAAGGATACCGGTCGAATGCATCCCACCGGTCGAAAGGATACCGGTCGAGTGCATTCTTCCGGTCCTTAATATGTCCGGTCGTCTTGTTCACCAAGAACACGCCGGAGATGCTGAACCCATATCCAAAAACAAAAATACTCAGATCTCGAAATGGAACGGTTAAAAACCTTCACAACGAGATTCTACACGGCTAGAAACATTCAGATCAAAGAATTAAGCTAGATTCGTACCTGGATTTCTCCGAATCGATCGAACTCTTTTTCCACCTACTTTTCTCTCTCTCTCTGACTTCAAAACCAAGAAACTGATCTGAGATATTTTTCCAAAATATCTAAACATTGATTTGTATATATATAACCCAAGTTACATTTAACCCCCCTGAACTTTGGGTAACGGTCAAATTTTCACCCAACCCCAAAATTCAGGGTGTTACAATCCTCCCCAACTTGGGAATGATTTCGTCCCCGAAATCCAACTATACAAACAGATGAGGATATCTACGCTTCATATCCTCTTCCGCTTCCGAAGTCACATTTGCTCCTCGGTGATGCTTCCACTGCACCTTGACCAAAGTGACTTCTTTGTGACGCAACTTCTTAGACTTTCTCTCTAAGATGGCGTCGGGTTCTTCCACACAACGGTTACCTTCGTCTACCCTAACTCTAAAAGGGGAATGACGTTGTCTTCCACCGCCAAACATTTCCGGAGGTAGCAAACATGAAATGTGTTGTGTATTCTGCTCAACTCTGGTGGCAGTTCCAACTGTTAGGCTTGCAAACCCACCCGCTTAAGCACTTTGAAAGGTCCGAGGAAACGGGGACTCAACTTCCCACGTTTTCCGAACCGTATAATGCCTTTCCACGGCGACACCTTAAGCATAACGCGGTCACCCACTTGGAATTCCGTCGGTCGCTGATGTTCGGCCTTAACTTGCGAACACGTCACACAACTCTCAACGTAACGTGCCACATCAGGCTTCATTACCGGCCACCAGTAGTGCAACTTCAAGTCCCTGTACATCTTTGTACTTCCCGGATGAATGGAATACTTGGACTTGTGTGCATCTTCTATCAACAGCTCACGGTTACCCCCAATCTTGGGTACCCACACACGACCACTGAACAGTTTTACTCCACGGCTATCTTCCGTTAAGAGTAAACGTTGCTTCGTCATGACTTCCTCCTTTAGATTCTCTTCTAACAGTGCTTTCACCTGCGATGTCTTGATCTTCTCAACAAGACTAGACACTAGCTCGATTCTCGAATGGGTAGTCCGAATACTCCCGCTATAGTCCTTTCGACTTAACGCATCGGCCACCACGTTCGCTTTACCGGGATGGTAAAGCAATTCACAGTCGTAATCTTTAAGCAACTCGAGCCACCGCCTTTGCCTCATATTCAGCTCTTTCTGATCAAAGACATACTTCAGGCTCTTGTGATCCGTGTATAGAGTGCATTTCGTGTCGTAGAGGTAATGTCGCCAAAGTTTCAAAGCGAACACCACCGCTGCTAACTCCAGATCATGGGTTGGATAATTCTTCTCGTGTATTTTAAGCTGCCTCGAGGCATAAGCGATGACCTTGCCTCGTTGCATCAACATACAACCCAGCCCTATCTTCGAAGCGTCGCTGTAAACCACGAAATCTTCCGACCCTTCAGGTAACGTCAAGATCGGAGCTTCACACAACTTCTTTTGAAGGATCCGGAACGCCTTCTCTTGGGTTTCGGTCCATTCAAACTTCACATTCTTCCGAGTCAGAACTGTCAAGGAAGAAGCGATCTTTGAAAAGTCTTGGATAAATCTCCTGTAGTATCCCGCCAGACCCAAGAAACTTCGAATCTCGGACGGACTCTTAGGAGGCTCCCAATTCATCATAGCTTCAATCTTGGAGGGGTCTACTTTCACTCCGTCCCGAGTGACTACGTGACCCAGAAATTGTACTTCTTTAAGCCAAAAGTCGCACTTGGAAAACTTGGCGTACAATATTTCTTTTCTCAATACCTCCAGAACTTCACGTAAATGCTGCTCGTGCTCTGACTCGCTCTTGGAGTACACGAGTATGTCATCAATGAATACAATGACCGACTTGTCGAGGAATGGTCGGCACACTCTATGCATCAAGTCCATAAACACAGCTGGTGCGTTCGTTAGACCAAAAGGCATTACAAGAAACTCGTAATGGTCGTAACGCTTTCTGAAAGCTGTCTTCAGAACATCTTCTTCTCTCACCTTCACTTGGTGATAACCCGAACGTAAGTCGATTTTAGAAAAACATCCCGCTCCTTGAAGTTGATCGAACAAGTCGTCTATTCTCGGAAGCGGATATCTGTTCTTTACTGTAGCTTTGTTCAACTCACGATAGTCAATGCACATTCTCATTGTGCCATCTTTCTTCTTTACAAACAAGATCGGAGCTCCCCAAGGTGACGAACTCGGTCTTATAAAGACTTTCTCCAAAAGCTCTTGGAGTTGTGCCATCATTTCTTCCATCTCTGACGGCGCCAAACGGTAAGGAGCTTTAGCAATTGGTGCTGCTCCAGACACAAGATCAATCTGAAACTCTACCTGACGATCGGGTGGTAACCCAGGCAAGTCGTCCGGAAAGACATCTGGAAACTCACGCACGATCTTCACTTCTTCCAGCTTAGATTTCTCTAACTTGGCATCGATCACATAGGCTAGGAAAGACGAACATCCTTTTACTAAGCACTTGCGTGCCTTCGCCATTGTGATTATTGCCACTTCACCTTTTCTCTTTTCACCATAGATGATAACGACTTCGCCAGAGGGGTTGAGAAGTCGAATCAACTTCTTGGAACATACGATCTCGGCATGATTGTTTGACAACTAATCCATGCCGACCACAACATCAAAACCCCCGATTAACATCGGCAGTAGATTGATCGAGAATTCTCTCCCTTCGATACTAAAAGTACATTGCTTCAGCACATCGTGGATCAGAACTTGACTACCATCGGCTATTTCTACCACTAATGCATCCTCAAGACTAGTAGTGGGCATAGAAATTTTCTGACGGAACAATTCAGATACGAAAGAGAAACTGGCACCTGTATCAAATAAAATACGAGCAGGTATAGAGTTTATAAGAAAAGTACCCGATACCACATCAGCGGATGCCTTGGCCTCATCGGCCGTCATCTGAAATGCTAGACCCGGAACCCTAGAAGGGTTCTCCTTCCTTGCTGGCGTGCTACCCGACACAAGCTTCGGGCAATCTCTTCTCACGTGCCCCGGTGCCTTGCACTCATAACAGAAAAGTCCTCTGACCGGGCAATCTCTGACAGTGTGACCAGGCTTCCCACACTTATAACAAGTTTGAGAAGTGGTGTTACAGTCACCGTGGTGTTTAGTTCGACACTTGTGGCACCACCTAGCTTCCTGCTGATTGTTGAAGTTTCGGTTTCCGCCAAAAGGTCGTGATCTCTTGGGATGAGCATAATTGCTCTCCCACTTTCTCTTATCAGTCACCACCACAGCTTTCTCAGCTTTATTCCTTGTGAACATCTCTTCCATGTACTGAGCTTCTTCAACCATCTCGCGGAGGTTAGAATCTTTAGAATTGTGGACCATAGATTGCATGTCCGCGGGTAGACCATTCAGATAGGCCTTCATCTTATCTTTCTCTGTTGGCGCAGCGTGCCCCACCAGATCAAGCTTCTCCATGAACTGGCGGGTATACTCCCTCACCGTCAGGCTTCCCTTTACCAGAGACCGGAATTCTTTCTCAATTCGGTCCATTGTTCTTTCATTGCAGAATTCTTCTAACAACTTTTCTTGAACTCGACCCAAGACAACTGAGCCAACACCGTAGGAGATAGGGTAGATTGGACGACATTCCACCAAATGAGTGCAGTATCCCTCAGCAGTTGGGTACCGAACCGCACTCTCTGATCATCTCCGCATTCGGAAGAGCCAAAAGCTTGCTCAACCGCTCGGATCCATTTCACACACAAGATCGGGTCGTCAGAACCAGAGAATTCTGGCGGTCCGCAACCCAGAAAGGACTTGTAGGAACAACTCTTCACACTCTTCGGAGCATTAACAACCAAGCGCTCCTCGTTCCTGATCCCAGTACCAATGCCTCCAGAGCCACTCACAATGTTCTCCACAACCGTTTCGATCCTCCGGTTGTTTACATCGCGATCTTCAATCACTTTCAGCAGAAACTCCTGTTGTTTAGCCATCTCTTCCCTCATTGCCAACATTATGCTGGCCATCATGGCAGCTTGAGGGTTTGCCTCCTGAATCTCCGGGTTAGCGGATGCCAGGTTCACTCTCGTCACTTGTTCCACTTCTCTCGTAAATATCGGCATACCGAGAATAGCGACCGCCGGTCCTCTGACTACCTGGTTCTGCTCTGGCGAGCTGTCATCGCGAAGTTCATCGATGTCTAGCTAATAACTGCGAGTGTTCACCATTCAGAATGAAGGTTGCTTCACAAGCACGAGGAAGAGTAAGAAAGAGGTTAACTGACCCAGCACGAAAGAAACGTACAACTATATCTACCAATTGCCATAACACTAGTAAACAATGACGCTCATGTAAAATATCCTCATAATAATATTAGCTAAGTGAGATTATGAACATATAACACATAAGGGTTCTCGTTACCATCATCACAACGCTTGATGAACATAACTTTCGTTGACTCCAAGACTGTCCCATCTTAGAAGTTCTACCCAATCTCACGAATTAATACTTACATTCTCAGTCTAAGTCTAGACATCTTACATTCATGCCTAGTTCGCTTAAACTAGGGCTCTGATACCAACTTGTAACACCCTAAAAATCATTGTAAATTAAAACCTGGAAAAAACCTGGCAACATGACATTTGTATTGCTATAAACTTCTCAAAAGGTGTATCAGTCCTTAAGACTTTACAAAAACCTGTACGGATTTAGAATTCATCAACAGACTAATCTAAACAAAACTATCTAGATTACATCAGTTGACAATCCAAAATTCATCAAAAGAATGGGACTTAACAATGCCCAACTATCAACACTTTAGTCATCTCAAAATGCCCCGAGACCTAACTCGTCTCTCAAAACCCAGTGCATCCCACCGCTAAGGGAAACCTGTTATACATATCATTTGAGAAAAAGTGTCAGACTTAAAGCCTGGTGAGAACATACAGTTTATAAAGCTCAAGAGATATAAACATTTGTATCATAAGATAATATTTCCAAAGAGGTTAAATTTTACAATTGAAACCTTTGCCACAACCGGGCTTTTCTGTTAATAACATGTCATCAAAGGACCAACAATAAAACATTTTACCAAGGATTGTGGCGTAACACAAAGTAGGCCAAAATCCAAGTTATGAGCTAAACAATTGGAGTCCAAGGATACGAACACGTAGGTCCGTGCTACAACGTGAGATCGAGCCCCCAAGCAAAACCAATGTATACTCCTTCACTAGGATCACTATGAATCATGGCTAGTATCCGGCCTCACATAACCGTACCAAGTTGCCCCCGAGGATCATATGCGTCCATAGATACAAAATGGGGAATATGACATCCCAACAATACAGTCGACTCAAAACCTAGGGATCCGCTAGTAATGGTACAGACTCGTCACAACAACATATGTGACCAACCATAAATAAACATGTGGTATAAACACATTTTATAAGCAAAATGTCATTTCCAGTTCAACTTCTGGTAAGAATGAAAATCATTAAAAAGAAGTTCTTAAACATTCTTTTCACATATCCACATAATGTGCAAGTAAAACATCATTTTACTTCAATAAGATAAGATCCATCATTTTAGTAAACACAAATGATCGGGAACCCTATAATCTCCCAAAACTCAAGTTATATCAAATATGTAGAAAACTTAAATCTGAAACCATTAAGATATATAGGAGATCCAAAAGGTAACTTTTGATATGTATAAAGTTTAAAATGATAGTAGGAACTCACCTCGGATTCCTTCTTTCTAACGAATGCTACCTATGACAACACCGAAAGAATCGGTAAGTCGAAACATAGATAACTTTCTCACTTTCTGACTAAAACTTAAAGATAACATAAGCTAGTCCGGTCGAATACCACATCCAGTCGAAGGATCCAACCGGTCGAACGATCCTACCGGTCGAACGATCCTACCGGTCGAACGATCCTACCGGTCGAACGATCCTCCTGGTCTAATGCACACTACCGGTCGAAGGCCTACCGGTCGAAGGCCTACCGGTCGAATACATCCTACCGGTCGAATGCATCCCACCGGTCGAAAGGATACCGGTTGAGTGCATTCTTCCGGTCCTTAGCATGTCCGGTCGTCTTGTTCACCAAGAACACGCCGGAGATGCTGAACCCAGATCCAAAAACGAAAAATACTCAAATCTCGAAATGGAACGGTTAAAAACCTTCACAACGAGATTCTACACGGCTATAAACATTCAGATCAAAGCATTAAGCTAGATTCGTACCTGGATTTCTCCGAATCGATCGAACTCTTTTTCCACCTACTTTTCTCTCTCTCTCTAACTTCAAAACCAAGAAACTGATCTGAGATATTTTTCCAAAATATCTAAACATTGATTTGTATATATATAACCCAAGTTACATTTAACCCCCCTGAACTTTGGGTAACGGTCAACTTTTCACCCAACCCCAAAATTCAGGGTGTTACAGGTTGCTCTTTCAAGACGTTTCTTTGTAGTCGAGCTCCAGAATTCTCCGGGACGACCGAACCGCTTGCATGCATGAAGTGGATTCAGGATGTCGAGATGGCGTTTGAGTCGAGCGAGTGCGCGGACTCTCAAAGGGTCAAGTTTGCATCCCAATTGCTCAGAGGGGATGCATTGAGTTGGTGGAACGTCACCAGAAGGGCCCTTACACCGGAAGTTTTAGCCCAAATCACTTGGCCAATATTCAAGAAGAAAATTATGGAGAAGTATTGCAACGAGAGAGCGTTGGATAAGATCGAAGATGAGTTCCGAAATATGAAGAAGGGTAACTTATCGGTCGCCGACTACACCAAACAATTCATGGATAAACTGAGCCTGGTTGAGCACTTAGCAACCGATGAGGGGGCGAAAATAAAGGCGTTTGTGAAGGGTTTGACGGCAGATATGAAGATAGATGTGAGGAACGCTTACAAGAGCACCTTACAAGAGGTGATCGAGGCATCTCAGCTGGTAGAGGACAACATGATACAAGACAAGGAAGAGAAGAAACAACAAGGAGAAAAGAGAAAGTGGGAAGGGCCGATCGGGCCCATGCGATCATCCAAACCCTTCAACGGGGGGAGGAATATGGAGCCGAGGCGCGAGACGCATTGGTGCCCTAAATGAAGGAGTAAACATCTCGGGTCTTGCAATCTGAAACCTTTCTTCGGTGCTACTAAGTGTTTCAAATGTGGTCAGAAGGATCACTTGAGTAAGGATTGCCCCTCCCGGCCGACAGGAGTATGCTATGAATGTCGGGAGCCGGGACACATCAAGAGGAATTGTCCTAAGTTGGCGAGGGGTAATCAAGGGGTTCCAAGCGGGGTTACGCCAAAGAAAGAAAACCAACCGAAGGCGCCAA
Organism: Arctium minus; assembly: GCA_954870635.1. Classification (NCBI taxonomy): domain Eukaryota; kingdom Viridiplantae; phylum Streptophyta; class Magnoliopsida; order Asterales; family Asteraceae; genus Arctium; species Arctium minus. The sequence continues at coordinate 32,747,433 of OX941080.1, read as the reverse complement.
GCCGGACCTTCCAAATGACGGCAGATGAGGCGAAGGAGACGGCGGATGTGGTGTCGGGTACGTTTCTAGTGAACTCTCTACCTACCTGTGTTTTATTCGATTCAGGTGCAAACCGATCATTTGTGTCTACTTCGTTTTTCAAGAATTACACTACTCCTTCTAGCTTGTTAACTGATGCTCTAGTAGCAATTTTTAGTTCGGGAATGCTTCTTTGGTTGTACTTTACATGTAGATGGGGAGTATTTTATAATAGATTTGTTACCTGCAGATATCGGGGGGTTTGACGTGATTGTTGGGATGGATTGGCTATCCAAAAATGATGTCGGTATCTTTTTCTCTAAGAAAATGATTATAGTACCCTTGCCGAAGGGTGGCGAAGTGATAATCTACGGAGAGAAGAACCGAAAAGCCAACATGATTATCTCGTCACTCAAGGCACGCAAGAGCCTAGCCAAGAGGTGTGCTTCGTACTTAGCCTACGTGATCGACGCAAAATTAGAAAAGAAGAAGGTGGAAGATGTGGACGTGGTGCGCGAATACCCGGATGTTTTTTCGGAAGATCTACCCGGGCTACCACCAGAATGACAAGTGGAGTTCCACATCAACCTCACTCTAGGAGCCGCTCCGATCGCTCGTGATCCCTATCGTCTAGCCCCGACAGATATGCAACAAATGATGACACAACTTCAATAACTTCTAGAGAAGGGATTTATACGACCGAGCTCATCGCCATGGGGAGCTCCAGTTTTATTTGTGAAGAAGAAAGACGGGTCTATGCGGATGTATATAGACTACCGTTAACTCAACAAGGTCACCGTGAAGAATAAGTATCCACTTCCCCGGATCGACGACCCTTTCAATCAACTTCAAGGAGCGGGATGTTTCTCAAAAATAGATTTGTGATCCGATTATCATCAAGTGCGGGTGAAGGAGAGCGATATACCGAAGACGACGTTTCGAATGAGGTACGACCACTATGAGTTCCTAGTCATGCCATTCGAATTGACTAATGCTCCGATCGTATTTATGGACTTGATGAACCGAGTATGTCGACCCTTATTGGACAAATCGGTTATAGTCTTTATCGACGATATTCTTATCTACTCTCGGGACGAGATGGAGCATCGTCAGCATTTGTGGGAAGTCTTGGAGATTCTTCGGAAGGAGAAGTTGTTTGCGAAGTTTTCGAAATGCGAATTTTGGCTCAAAGAAGTCCAATTCTTGGGCCATGTTGTGTCCAAGGATGGGGTGAAAGTAGATCCGACGAAGATAGAAGTGATGATGAATTGGGAGCCACCGACGAGTCCAACGGAGATAAGGAGTTTCTTGGGCTTAGCCGGTTACTACCGGCGGTTTATTCAAGATTTTTCGAAGATCGCCTCTCCACTCACGTCATTGACAAGGAAGAACGTTAAGTTCTTATGGACCGAAATGCAAGAGAAAGCCTTCCGGACTCTCCAAAAGAAGTTATGCGAAGCACCGATCCTATCCTTGCCCGAAGGATCCGAAGACTTCGTGGTTTATAGCGACGCCTCTAAGTTAGGTCTCGGGTGATTTTTGATGCAAAGGGGGAAAGTGATCGTGTATGCATCACGACATCTCAAGGATCACGAGAAAAATTATCCTACGCACGACTTGGAGTTAGCGGCAGTGGTTTTCGCCTTGAAGCTATGGCGACACTACCTTTACGGGACGAAGTGTACTTTATTCACCGATCATAAGAGTTTGAAGTACATCTTCGATCAAAAAGAGCTAAACATGAGATAGAGAAGGTGGTTGGAGCTCTTGAAGGATTACGACTATGAACTGCTTTACCACCCCGGTAAAGCCAATGTAGTGGCGGATGCTTTGAGTCGGAAAAGTTATGGGAATAAAGTCAAAGCCACTCTTTCAAGGATTGATGTGATATTAAGCTTAGTGGAAGACATAAAGAGGAGTCAAGCCGAGGAACTTTGTGAAGAAAATCTCAAAGCCGAAGTCATGGTGAAGCAATGGGAGTTGCTAATGGAAGATAGTCGCGGTCTTAAACTCTTCCAAGGGAGGATTTGGGTACCAAAGATCGGGGGAAACCGTGAGCTACTTTTGGCGGAGGCACACAAGTCAAAGTACTCCATACATCGCGGTAGCACCAAGATGTACAGGGATTTGAAACTTCATTATTGGTGGCCGGTAATGAAGCTCGATGTGGCCAATTACGTGGAAATATGCGTCACTTGCCTTCAAGTCAAAGCGGAGCACCAAATACTTTATGGAAACTTGAAACCATTGATCATTCCGGAATGGAAGTGGGAGCACATCACCATGGACTTCGTCACCAAACTACCGAATACCTTGAAGGGGCACGACACTATTTGGGTAGTGATGGATAGACTCACCAAGAGCGCGCATTTCTTAGCAATGCGAGAGACTTTACCGATGGACAAACTAGCTAAGCTTTATATTGATGAAGTGGTGTCACGACACAGTGTCCCACTATCCATAGTTTTGGATCGGGACAGTCGGTTCACTTCCTAGTTTTGGGACGGATTGCAAAGAGAGTTGGTCACGAAGGTCAAGTTGAGCACGACCTATCATCCTCAAACCGACAGGCAAAGCGAAAGGACGATTCAGACTCTTGAGGACATGATTCGGTCATGCGTCATAGACTTTGGAGGACACTAGGATTCACACTTGTCGTTGGTGGAATTCGCATACAATAACAGTTTTCATTCGAGTATCGAGATGGCACCATTTGAGGCTCTATATGGACGGAAGAGCAGGACCCCGGTTTGCTGGCTCGAGGCAGGAGAAAAACAATTTGCGGGACCGGAAATCTTCCAAGCAACGGCGGACAAGTTTAAAGGAATTCGGGAATGTTTGAAAGTGGCACAAGATCGCCAAAAGAGCTATGCGGATAAGAAGAGAAGACCGGTCGAGTTCCAGGTGGGGGAACGAGCTATGTTGAAGGTGACACCATGGAAGGGGATCATCCATTTTGGGAAACGCGGGAAGCTTAGTCCTCGCTTCCTTGGACCCTTCACGATTTTAGAAAAGAGCGGACTTCAAGCTTATAGACTGGACCTACCACCTGAAATAAACGGGATTCACCCTACATTTCACGTATGCTACCTTCGTAAGTGTTTGGCGGAAGAAGAGAGGGTTATACCGTTAACAGAGATTCGGGTAGACAACGGCAACCGGTGTGTTGAAGAACCAGAATCCATCTTGGAGTCGAAGACGAAGCAATTGCGACATAAGGAGGTAACAATGGTAAAGGTTCAATGGAAACACCACCGAGGTACGAACATGACATGGGAGTCGGAAGAGGACATGAAGAGAAGATACCCCCCACTTATTTTGATCAGTCGTGATTTCGAGGACGAAATCCTTATTAGGTGGGGAGGATTGTAACACTCTAAATTTCTGTTTAATGGGAAGACTGCAGGAAAACAGTGCCCCGCGCGGGTAGCCACGCGGGTTAGGTCGCGCCATAAGTCGCGCGAAGCACTGTCCGCATAAGCAACCAGTGGACGACGCGGATAACCGCATGGGTCAACCCGCGCCACAACCCGCGCGCGTGCCCTGACGAGTGAAAAAGGGGGATTTCAGCCTTTTGCATTTAGTTCCTTCATCTACCTCCTCTTAAAAACTCTCTCCTCACTCATTCCTCCCCAAAATCGATCTAAGAAACCTACCAATCATCATCCACTACATTTATTGGAAGAATCAATCTACCCCAAGCAAATATTTCATCCAAGGATCTCAAGGCTCAAGATCATCTCCTTCCTCCATCCATTCCTAGGGTTTCTTGCAAGTTTCTAGGGTTTTCAATAAAACCTAGATTGTGAGTTCTTCTAACCATTTTCAACTGAGATACATGTCTTATATGTTTATTTGTCATTATTTCATATGCATGAATATATCTGATCACCTGATAAGTTTGACCTAACTGCTACCTTTGTGATTATTGGGGGTTTTGACTGATGTTCATTGTTTAGGTAAAAATTCCAATAGACTATTGTCGTACGACCAGAGACAATTGACGCCCTTCCCTTAAGGCAACCTTGATTAAATGAACAGATATTCATCCGATGAAGTTAGTCGTACGACAGGATTTCAGTTACTAAAACTACAACATACTTTATATCATGTTTAAAGCAGGATTCAAAGACATTCATTATAACGGAAGTCATCATCAATAGCAACAGACATAACGGACGCTATCATCAATGACAAAACGGCTACTTTATTGAAGATACGCATTCAAGACTTGATAACTGACAATTGGAGTATAAATATGAAGATTGAACTTCACATTCGGACATCTGATTCTCATACCTTAGAAGTTTACAGATTATACTCTCAAGCTTGCGCAATCTCTCTCGAAGTTCGTAAAGTATTCTGCTGTTTGTCGTACGACGCACGACCGACTTTACTTTATTGTACTATTTTACATTACATTTCATTTGTAACACTTGTTCTAAAGGACGACGTCCCTGATTGACGTTCATAGTGCACGACGACTCATACTCGTCCGCGGTTTTTACCCATTTTTGGGGTTTTCCGCGTCACCAATTCCCTTGTCTTATTTCTCTCACTTTTATTATTGTCGTTCAATTATTAAAGCTACTTTCTTTGGTTGGATCAAGCTCCACGTTTACCTTAAATTTTCCTTAGGAGATTTTTGGCATAAACATTCATCATGTGGACTTTTATGGGTTTATTGTTAGCATTATTTTGTCAAGATTGTGTAATATGATGGGTTCTATGAAAATCATTGTTAAACCTACATGTGTCAATGTTTTGGGCTTAAGATGGGATTGGAATCTTGTGTAGTCTTATACATGTATCATGTTGATATGGAAAATGTATAGAGATGGTTATTATATATATATATATATATATTGGAGGAACCGTGGGTATGTGCCAGGAGAATGTAGTTTGAGGTGCCACCTGAATGGTATGCACCTAGACCTCCGCCATTTGGAGTAATGCCTGAGAGGTAGTCTTCAAGTGTGTCGGGCCTTGGGGTGTTGCTCATGCGAGTGAACATCAAGGTACATTGACTTAAGGTAAAACTCATTGGTGTGATGGGTCTCCCCCATTGATTCCCATATGGCCCATGTCGACTAAATCATTCTATAATTGTTCATACCATGTTCTTTAAATGTTATGTCATGCTTTGTACAACTCACTAGGCTCGTTTGGCCTAACACTTGTTTGGTTTGATGTGTATCTTAGGTTTTAGCGGCGCGACCGCTAAGAAGGTCTAGTTGACTTTGATTGCGAGCTTGGGGGATATTTTGGGATGCCATTATAGAAGATAATTATATATATATATATATATATGGATGGAGACGAGTCAACCGTCAGTTGATTCGATCTCCACCATTTAAATTCATACAAAATTTGATCTCCACCGTTTAAAATCATTTAACCCCATGGTATAACTATCCGGACTCCTCCTACAGCCCACTCAGTCTCACACGTCTGCCTTCCACGTTTCTCTCCCACCTTCTGCGGCCCACTCCTATCCTCACACACACGATCATCTTCAACCACAAATGCGCCCTCCATAACCACTCGCCTTCTCCCTCGATTTCATCATGCGATTGAGTATTTCGGTTTTCATACACACGCCCATTGCAAATCTAGAATCCCTCGATGCAAACCAAATAGGGTTAGCTAATCAAAATCTTTTGATCCACGATTAGAGCTTGAAATCGACTGAGTTTTAGGTGAAAAGGAATCGACTTTCTCTATACTTTCGATTTCGTAAACTTTTAAATTTCAATTTTTGTATTTTGCTTGATTTGTATTGAATTTTCTATCGATCTAGCTATTGTGTTGAAACAGGAAAGGATGATCAAGAAGGAAAAGGGGATTATATATCTATGAAGGATATCACATACTTTGTTTTGAAGGTTAGTTATATACTATGTCTATCATTTCTAAAGTTCCAAAGTTTCTTTATGGATGACCATCGAAACCTCATCTTAAGGTGGGTCATGGTGAAATTTCTTTATCCCCATCCATCAACAGACCTTAATGGTTCACGTGGTAGTCTATGAAAGCCCTTGGGGTTGCTCCTTAGCCTTTCTTAACGCCAAACCTTCATCATCATCTTCTTCAATTAGGTTTATCATTTTCTATTTTCTAATCTCAGCGAGTCTCTTTGTTTTTGTTTTTGAAAACATAGATAGCCACGTGATTCCTCACATATGTTTACGAAATCTAATTTGGTTCAATTCCTTCTTAATCTTTTTTACCCACACAGTCTTTGTTTCATCTTTATTGGCCCATTTTTATCAGCAAAAAAGTTTACTTTTTCAATCGTTTTTCCAAGGGTGGTATTTGTTATAGTAAGTTTCTTGAAAATTTAAGGTTTTTTAATTTGATTGACTCCATCGTTATTCCATATGGTTAGTTTATATTTTCTTCCTTTCCCTCTTCAAAATGTTGTGTTTTAGGGTTCGAAACCTCCTATTATCACTATCAAAATGTGTGTTTGAATCTTTCTTCCCCTACTAATGTTCTGATTCAATTTTTCCCCTTACTGATTCAAGACCATATATTGGTTTTCAGAGTTTTCAGTGACGAGTTTCTTCGGTCGATGGATGCTCCAGTTTTCGGTAAGATGTTCTTCATATTTTTTTTTCGTTTCCTTTCTCTTTTTTAGAGATTGGTTCTATTTGTGGTAATTTTGAAGATAACTTGAAAAGTTTAAAGAATTTATATCAAGGCACCCTCCAATTTGAAATATGGGAAATTGTTACTATCGTTTGCGTTCAATTTCTGTACGGATTCATGTTACTATCTGTTTCTTTGTGCAATGCCTGGGCAGTAACTAATATATCAAAACAAGATTTGAACACGTGAGGCATTTAGTCTTCTTTACGGACGGTAATCATAATCTCCTTTTGGTAGTGTTTGCTTTTAGAGATTTTTTATTTCGAGAATTTGATGTAGTTATAAAGATTATCACCAAATCCTTACGTTGTTGTTATAAAGATTATCACCAAATCCTGGCACTGTTATAAATTTGATGTTGCTTTTAGAGATTTTTTATTTCCTTGATTGCTAAGAAGATATGCAAAGTGTGATACAATTGTTGTATTGGTTAGAGGAAATGCAAGTTTGTACTGTTGGACTGTTGGTTGCTTGTATGTTTGTTACATTAAACCATCTCTTCAACAATTTGTTGTATTTTAATTCCAGTTATATCGAATATAAGTGAGCTATCTCGCATGTTGGATTCCTGATTTTTCATTCATAGACATTAACACAGGTAAATATCTATCTTTTTTTTCTTAGAAGTCTGGTTTAGTCATTTTATATATTTTAACAGATGCCATTGAAATTCGTTTTGTTTTACACAATTCTCAACAATCAACCCAGGATATAGAGTACGGTTTTATCATTTTTTTTTAATTGTATTACAGCGGGATATAGATCTCTTCAAGAACTTCTAGATGAAGAAAAGAAGAAAGCAAGCTTTCTATGACCTAATAAGTCATCGTGTATGTTTTTCTGTTTCATATTAAGCAACTCATATCCTTGAGCATTGCACACCAAATATGCACATTTTGATGCATGCAAAAAAACATATAAGAAGTTAATTTTTTAATTTTCAAGACATTAGTTTTTGATATCTTCAATTCTGGTGCTATGTAATATAATTTGTTGACTTTGTTTTTCATAGAATGAGAGGATCCTCTTGCCGTCTTTACGTATCCAACCGTACGCTGCTCCTTAAGGCATGTAATTATTTTTTGTTGAGTGTGTTTGATTGGTTGATTTTATCAGAAAACATCACACAAATTCTGATTTAACCCTAGATGGTATTTGATTTATTTCAGTCCTAGAAACGATATTCATCTCCAAAATCGACCACAATGTATGGGTTTGAACGACGTATTCACCGCTAAAACCACCACAGTACATGTTTATGTTTCGAGCGATCAATCCTCTCCGTGGAATACCATCGATCATGTCCCTATAACATGTCTCCTTGAATCCAGTAATTAGTTAGTTCAGTCATTATATTTTCGGGATCTTTTTCTTTTTGTTGTTCGGAATGCTTACCAGGCGTTTGTGAAATTGGAGAAAGTGGGTCCCAGTGACGTGGTGGTGGACAACGATGACGAGACGACTGTGTTGGTTTTTGATGAGTCTCTCAGTGTAGGAGACGGTGTTTTAGCGATTGATATGTTGGAGTTCTTAACGAACATATGAAGGGTTTCTATATAGGGTGCTTCACTTTGTTTTTGCTTAGAGTTGGGTTTATCATTAATTGTTCAATCATATGCATCAATTTAAGATAACAAGTGTTTGTTTTCTCGGTTTATCATTAATTGTTCGGTCATAAGCATCCATTTTCTGGTTTGAAATCCATTTAGACAATGGTAATGTATATAACATATATAACAATGGTATACTCGGTGCTAAAAGGAAAGAGTTAAGATTTATATTTTCGGAATTTTTTCCAAATTCAATATTTTGATTGCATTTCTTTTTATTTCAGTTCATCTCTCAAGACTCTCATCGATTCGCGCTTGGTCTAGGTAATTTTTTTGTCAACTTATTTACCGTTTTCCCCATCTTTTTTCTCGGTCTTCAATAAGTGTATTTTTTGGAACTTCAATAAGTATATTAATAAGGTGTAAAGCTGTCCAAAAATTGGTATTTGCACACCTTTTTTGTGTTTTTTTTGCTGTGACTATCGCGGCAACCAATGTGCATACAAAGCTCTCACATGTAGTACCATTCATGACACCCCCACCATTGCTCGAAAACGAGAATAATTTCGGAAGTTGAAGAAGCTTCAAAAGCCACTCCATGACAACAATTTCGAGCTCGGTTGCAGCGGGAGATGCCAACCAGTTAAACCCTACTATATCAAAGGCAACAAGTAGCATTTCTCCAAGAAAAGAGTAAGTAGCATTTCTCCAAGAAAAGATGCAGTGCTTAAACTGGATGGGAAGCAACCAAAAAAATTAGGAATTTGCTAATGGGTTATGCCTGGAATGATATGTTTTTGTACCTCTTGTAAGATAGATTCAATGGGTTGAGGTTGGGTTGGTGGTGAATCGGGCATGGTTTCTGTGAGAAAATCGGGTTTAACTTGGCTACAAACTGGATATTTTTCGATGTTTAAGTAGTAACCTGCTAAGAAATCAACAACCAAATGGGCTTGCTTTCTAAACTGCTCATGGTCTAAAGGGTTCAAGAACTCGGTGGTTGCAATAGGGAAGCTACCCATTTAATAATTTTGTTGGAAGTTGGTTAATTTGATGATGTGTTTTCTGGTTTCTAATTGAGGGATTTTAGAGGAAGGAAATGGAAGTAGGTTCAATTGTATGTATTCTCCAAAAGCATTCCTATTCCTAGTTTTTGCTTTTTTTTCTTTCTTTAATTCCCTACACGTTTTAAAGATTTGTATGTAGGCGAAGGATCGTGTGAGAAGATGAGTTACCGTGAGAAGCGTGAGAAGTGAATCTGAACCCTTCATCACTTATAATCTTAAACCCACCTATGAGTCGTTCTTCAAAAGAGAATTGATCTGGTGTATCTCATTATCATAATGTGCATCCAATAGTTCATATCCACTTCTCACATTTAACTCAACTTCTCACCGAAACCCAATCTAAGTTATATATATATATATAATTTTAATTCTCAATAAATAAAATGAATGCAAATATGAAAAAAAACGTTACTTAATTTAGAAAGAAAAATATTTTTTTTGTACGACAACTTGGGCTACGCCCACACACACACGCACCCGCGGTATCCGTGCATCCAATTGGGCAGCACCGACTAATCCGCGGCGACCCGGCCCAGTCCAAAGCGACCGGACCCGCCCAGGAACGACTAAGCCCGGTCAAGACCGAACCCGCATACCCATAGACTGGTATGCCCGTAAACCTGGACCCGAACCGACCCGAGGATTCGAACCCTGGTAGATAGACATACCATGCACTATCCCCCTAGGGCCTTACCACTAGGCTAGCACCTCTTTGATGTTATATTCATAAAAATATTGATGTTATATTCATTACAAAGTTCGATCAAAAAGTAAATATATATTTCGAAAGTCGTGACACTTACCTTTACATATTCAACGACGTGTTCAAAAGTTCGATGAAAAAACAAATATACAATTTCAAAATAGAAATACTTTAAAGTCTAGGAACAAATTTGTTAGGGTTGAGACTTGGGACTGTTTATACATATAACAATAGATAATTTGCAATGAAATGTTGGTTCATATAATATAATAAAAATATTAAGAGTCCATACATTTAAGTTGAAATTGTTGTTTTATGTTTGTATACAACAAATCTAGTTTGAAATTTGGGCTTATTAAAATAAAATTTTGGGCATATTAAATAAAAGTTTGAATGTGAGGGTGGGCCAGTGAGGCCTCTGGGCCAAAGCTGGCTCCGCCCATGGTATAGAAACATAGAAATTAGAATGCAATAAAGAAATATAACTCTTGAAATGGTAATATCAGATAACGGAATCTAGATTAAAATCGTGTCGTGTATCCGACCAACGGACGGATATAACACTAGTTATTTTGGAAGTAGATGACAACCGTTTGTAATCTTATTTCTTGTCTAGAATTTAGATTAAGAGGTTGTTATCTTTCATTGGTTGTTATTACAAACTTGTGATTAAACAGGCATTAATAGTTCCCTTTTTGGGCGAGCTCATGCTTTGACATTCTTATGATCACCACATTTCCTTTTTTCGGAAATTTTTGTTTGTCCCAATTTTTGGGGTGTTACAATTTATTTGACAACTAAGCAAGTAGTGTCTTAATTGATTCAAAATCGGTTATGGAAGAGTAATACCAATGTTCTAAATGGCCGTGAGGCCATGCCTTAAGCCTCAAGAGACATGGCGTTTTTCAAGGCGTGACTTATGGCGTTAAATTTTTAATTCACATATAATATTATATATAAAAACATATGTTTTGTACTGTTATTCAATGAGTCAATAGTAATAAGCAAGTTAAATAAGATTATATATATTAAAAACTAACAAATAAGACATTAAAAACGTAAATAAAAATCAAATATCGCATTATGAAAACTGCACATTAGACCTTGACGTGTCGCGAACTTAACGTGGCGTGAGACATAAGCCTTGTGCCATGGTGGCTCTGTGACAAGTTTTTTAGAACAATGATTAATATCATAACTTCCATACTTATCTCTTAATTTCAAATCCAATATCCATTAACAAATCCACAAACATGTGACTTTTCAACTTCGATACTCATCAAATTATTGTTGTATAAGTTAACCACGAAAGTGTGGTGCACAATATGATAACACCCATATGCTTCATCTTTATAATCAAGCATGTGTATTACGATTGACGCTTACAATGTAATACAATATGTTTACCATCGATATAATTGATTATATGTATATTCATAACGTGATATTAATCAATATCGTAATTAAACTTTCATGCAAAAATTGTTTATCCTACTAGTTATTGATTCATTGCATCACCAGTCTCTTCAAAAACCATTTTTGACATGGTACATCCCTTGATAATCATATTTATTGCATATTGTGAACCTGTTATTACATCATCAAATTTATTCAAGGCTCTAAACAAGAACGATTATTCAAGGCTATTAACAACGAGTTGGTCCTACCATTTACAGATTTGGATCGTTTGCATTGATCAATAACACAAATGTCATTGCACAATATTAGCAAACATATATAAGTAAATTGTTTTATTACATCATTTATTATGGTTATCAAAAACATTAATACGTTACCACACACCTTAATAGCATTCCGAATAATATGTTCACAAGGTCTTCGTACCACCATGTGAACATGAGTGTTCACAAAATACATAAGTTTTTGTTCACAAAGTGCATGGTGGAAAATACTAGAATCGAGATAAGAGAGGAGATAATTGTAAAATCCTCAAACAACCCCTACATTGTTCGTTTATTTAAATATTAGTGATTACATTTGCAAAACTTTGCCACAAAAATAGAAAAATAACAGTCGATTGTTATTTATTTTTATTTTTTTTTTAAATACACTTTAATTATTACTAATCACTGATTTACATAGATTAATAATTTAAATTGGTTCTCATCATTATAACAAAATGTAAAAATAGTTGCATCAAAAACCTCTATAAATAATATATACTAATATTATAATAAAAACTATGATTAGCAGTAAATAGCGGACATTTGTATGAATTTCTTAAAAGTTAAATTAATGTTACGGTGCAATTGCAATGCAAATATTGACTTCATCCACAAGATCAACGTCAAAGAAAGGTATGCAACGTGGCAACATCTGAGAGCATAGACAGAAAAATAAGCATAGGGTCGTTTGTATCAGATCACACCACTGTTAGGGCGCGGGCGGGTTCTTGTTTTATAGGTGGAGGTCCGGGTGTTAAGCCTTTCCCTAATTCCCCAATTCCCACACTCTCTCTTATCTGATTCCATATCCCCCGGAACAATCTAGAAGAAGAAGATGGCCTTGCCTTTGGGGTTTTTCTCCACCTTCTCTACCGCCGCTACGCCGTCGTTGCCCAAGTCTTCGTCGTCGTCTCTGATGTTTGTTCAACCGCCGGCGTTTCAACCGTACCACGCTAAACCGAGGACACTAGTAACCTACGCCACTGCGTCGAAGCCGGCGACCGAGACCGAGACGAAGAAGAGGGCGCCGAGAGGCTTCTCGAAGCCGCGTCCAGTGTCACCGGAGATGAAGGATTTCCTCGGCGGTAGAACGGAAATCCCCCGTACCGAAGTTCTCAAGGTCATTTGGGCTTACATCAAAGAGAAAGACCTCCAGGTATCGCCGATTTTTTTCAAACTGTTTTTAGTTTCTTAGTTTTTAAACAAGTTATATGAAACCCTAGCTTGCTTACTCTGTCTGTAGAGTACTGGATATTTGGGCAAAGAATAGATGCATAGTTACATTTTCCACCAGTCTTATGTTGCAATCTTTAGTAATTAGTGATGGATTTTGAAGTTTAGCTTGGATTTTATCACTTTGAAATGCTACTATTGCTTGATTTCAATGTTGTTAGAAGGTTTTTGCTTGATGTGTTTTGTTAGACCTCTTGGTTATTTTTGTGTGAATTTTGGTGAATATTTTTATGAGGTTAAGCTGGATGTTTTCATATTTTAGGAGATTGAGTAGGATGATTTCTGTATATAGGTATTGCTTAAGCAAAATGGATAATCAGAAAGCATTATTCCTTATTGCATATGCAATACCTATATATTACATAAAGAAAGCATCCTACTCAATCCCCTAAAATGTTGTTATTCCTAAAAAAGAAAACATGCTAAAACATACAATCTCACCAAAATGAACAGATTCACACACAAGATTTACGATAGTGATTGTTGTATCGAATGCAAGCTTGAAACTGACTTGTTGTAACCGAGTCTTTTGTATTCAGGATCCAGCAAACAAGAGGGTTATCATATGCGATGACAAGTTGAAAAAGATATTTGGAGAGAGGGATCATGTTGGGTTTCTTGAAATTGCTGGGCTAATTAGTCCTCACTTCCGGAAAGAGGAAACAAGCAACTGATTCAGCTTCTGGGAGATGAAATGGAGGTCGATTAGTTTCTGCTGGACAACAAGTATCAATACTCGGATCTTGGAACCTGTTGCTATGTAAATTGACATCTATTTTGGTTGACGATACCTTGCTAGTAAGAAAGAATAGCACTAGTAGTACCCTGCATCCAACCTTTTTGTAGCTTCCCTCTTTATTAGTAGGTGTTTTTTAGAACCTTGTTTCCTTGGCAGTTTTAAGTTGTTGTGTCGATGTTACCACTTGCCATATATGCACTCAATTTGGTATTTGTTTCATGGTATCAGATTATGTATGCAGTTGTGCTGCATCTATTTGTGTAATTCTATAACTGGGTTTTAGAAGATTATGTGCATTCAGTTTGTGTAACCTTTTATTACTTGTTTAAGGAGGTTTAATGGTGTGCAAACACCACCTTGCAAGAGGTATATCTACCTATAATAATAAGGCTAAAGATGATCACTTGTGATTGGCAATGGATGTGAACCTTTTTTTATTGGATGATATCTACTTGTTTTGAGATGTTGTATAAGGAATGTAATGTAATTCTGCATTGCAATTAAGGTCTTTTATTTTGATATTAGTATATGCCAAGATGCAAACCAGCAAGTAACAGAAAGTGTAGAAGAAAGCAAATGTGGGAGGTTACTTGTTGATGGAAGAAATATAAAGGCAGAATTTGTTATTTTCATGAAAGACTCTCACAGCTCCTCATGTTCATGAGTTCAACAATCCATGTTCTTTACAAGTTGAAAGACACAAGAGATACATGATTTCCATACACCAAACCAAACAAAACCATGTGGTGGAATCAAGACAAATTTCAAAAACTGAAAACCAACATTACAAGTCATCAACCAACACAACTAAAAGGATCATATAATGAACATGGCTAAGAAATCAGTTATGTTTGGACCAAAAATTACGACCTGCTCCACCTCAAAAGACGGAACGAATCTTCAAATTATGGACTGGGTACTGCTTGAATTATCTAACATGGCTTATATGGAATGTTTGGTCACTCTCTGTACCTCTAAACTCACTTCTTGTTTGGATGTTGCAAATTTGATATGCACCAAAAAACAAAATTATAACTATTCAATTCATACCACCCAAGAAACATGTTGAATGCTATGTAAGAAAGAATAGCATCCAACTATTTCGCTGCTTCTGTTTTGATTTATACACCAATGACTGTGTAAACTTAAATCATGATGGTAGCAAGTAATAGAATATGTAAACTTAAATGGTTATGAAACAGTATTACAGATTCCTGAGTAGCAAAGAAGAAATACTTGTGTTAGAGTTTTGCAAGCAGTTGTGCCAGCTGCTCATCAGACACCTTCACATCATCACATGTACCCAACGATACAGCAAGTCTGGCAGCCAATTGATGTTTGCACTGATCACAACCATCAATAAGAATTGAAATCCAAATCAAGATAAACAATGGAAACAGAGGTATTCTTACATAGATCTGTTCTCCTCTATTCACAACGTCATAGAAAAATGAATAGCATCCACAGTAGTGTTCTGGGAAACACAGGTATTCTTCCTTCTTTCTCGATTCCCCAACAATCTACAATTCAATATTCTATCATCAATAATATTTTCATAAGCAATTTGAACTAATTAAGCAATTGGAAAAGTGGATCAAAAATTGAGAAACCTGGAAGATAGAGCGTCCAGTGGTTTCTGCCGATATTTTCTTGACGCCCTTCTGATCCACAATCCTTGTAGCCCTCTCCAAGTTTTTGCCGAATAAAGTATGCAAACTGTGTTGTGATGTAAAAGGATGAGCCAATTTACCCATTATGTGATATAACAGAATCAAGGATTGTTTTACTCACATGGAGAGCTGATCGTCACTCACTGCGCATTTTGGAGTTTCAAATGCGATCAAACAGAGCAAATTAGGGCTACCAGGAAGAAGAAGTAGTTGAAATGAGATCCAATTCCGATAGAATTTGATATGTACCTGAATGTGTCGATTCCATCTGGTTCCATATGGTTTCTGCAACTAATAAGCTAATGGAGTTCATCGTGTCTTTAACCAGCTACCCTTAAAACCCTAGAAATTGTTGTTTCAATACTACTTCTTCTTTCCGATTTCTTTCGTCCATTGTTCTTTCTTTGCCGTAAATAAGAAATCAGAAAGACATCATCTACCTGAATATTTTTATAACAAATAAATTCTTACATTCATCTATACAGTTATAACAAATAAATTCTTGCCGTAAATGGTGTTTTTTATCCTAAAATTTGTTGGTAATAATTGGTAGGAGTAATTTTTTTTAAATAAATAAATCTATACGGTTACAAAAAATGATTATTGAGAAAAAATTGACTGAAAATCGAGGAAAAAATCATTATTACGTGACTTTTAGGTAAAGAAATAAAACAAATAGTTGGCTCCCTCTCCCGATTCATCCGTTCCCCTAAATACTAGTCTCACTCTGAGTAGAAACGGAAGAGGGAGGAGACATGGGTGGATACCGGTGCATGCAAGTGTGTGTTATAATCCAATCACAAGAGAAGCAATGGCTGAGATCAGCCATATTTTTTAACATATATTATTTTTGGGCAAAATTTTTGTATGTATCTCATTCATACCATGTCTACTTCTTTACTATGGATCATGTCTTCAGAGGCTAATGTCGGTGAATTGGTTAATATGACATAGATCAGAGAATGGTTAAATGCTTCTTTCGAAAAGAACTCCTTGCTAACTGCTTCAACTTTATTAGTTTACAAGTTATGTTTCCAAAAAACTTTAAAAAATGGCATATTCCTTTCATGTTACTGGTTTATTGTATTTTGTTACTGATTTGTTGATAGATCTAGAGAAAAACAATATATTCTTTTTGTTTTATAAGTGTAAGGATTTATTTGTTTAAAATTGCATAAAATTATCATAAATGGGGTTGTATGATTTTTAGTTGTTTGAGCACTCAAATTAAACAGGTGATGTGCAATACACGCTTAACACACAAGACAAATAAATATATTAACATACGCAATAAAAGACAACTAAATACTCATATATAAGGGATGCGGCCTCGGGTGAACAGGCATGGGATGGAGTGAGTGAACAGGGTCCGTGAGTTGGGTTGTCTGAGAGGGAGCACATACAACATATAACTCAAATCACTGACTAATAGGTCTAGTGATCGAAAATATCAGAGTAGCAAACTACGGGTGAAGAGTTAGAAAGAATGAAGAGGCAAAGAGTAGGTGTTAGCGTTACTTGTTATAGATTGTAGAAAGACGACTTAAATCTTATGAATGCGTGAGCCTATTAACATAATAGATTTTCTCTTACATATTTTTAAAAAATAATATAAAAAATAAGTTCAAAACAATTTAATATATTTAGTCGTTCATGTATCTATACTACCTTAATATGCATTTAAGCCAAATGTCTTAAAGACAACCACTAAAGCACAAGTTACAATCATTTTATGCATAAAAATTGAAAAACTCTTAAAGACAAGTTTTAATGCAAGTATACTACCTTTTTTTATAAACAACCATCAAATAATAGGACGTGTCTCAGGCAGTCCCATACCTTCAATACCATACACATCCTTCTTCTTCTGCAGGACCATACCTTCAATACCACACACGCATCCTTCTTTTTCTGCTGATTCACGTATCAGTATACCATACTGAAAGTTCAAAGTGAGCATTCTGAAATGGAAGATTTTTTCACTTTCTTCTACCTGCTACTTGATCGCTGCCAAGAATTCACGCATTTAATCCTTTTAGCTACTTGAGAGTTCTTTTCATCGATGAAATCTTCTCTCTCTCTCTCGATTTGCCTGTTTGATTTTGATTTGAAGAAACCTACACGATTCTCCTCTTCGATTTTGATTTCAGGTATTGTATGAAAACCCTAACTCAATCTGATTTTACCTTATTTTCATCCATTGGTAACTTTCATTAACACGTACAACTCAGGCGCTCTTTATCGAGACGACGATTCAGGTGAGGCTCTCAAATATATTCAAGACTTCTTGGTTCCCTGGTTATCGCATCCTCTATACTCTTGCTCGGTCGCTCCTCTCGACGAAGACACAGATCAGATAGACGATTTTGGGTTTCTTTGATTTTTGCTCCATTTGATTTTGTCTGCAGGTATACCATTCATACGATTCATATACTATCGAAAGTTTTCTTTGATTTTGATGTTATGTATAGATACCGATAGATCGATTTGATTTTTGTTTGGTCCTCTCAATCAATTTAAATTTTGTTTGCTCCTCTCAAACGAACCATGTTTGATTTTGTTTGCAGGTATACCATTCATTCATTCATACGCTCCTCAGACACAAATCAGGTATACGCTCCTCAAATTGATTTTGGAATTTGCTTCTTGAAAATTTGTTTTCAATGTGATACTCCTGTGAAATCAAATTCTGGAGAAAAATACTGAAAAGAATACTCAATTGGTCAGTGAACTGTGTGATGCTTTACATTTATGAATTGAACAGAGATTTTTTTTTGAAATATACTTCTTGTTTGATTGGTGTGATGTCTTCGAATTTAATTAGTTTGATATGATGTCTGTTTTTTATCGAGTGGCTCCATCATCTTGCAAAAATCACTTTGATCTGCAGTGGTTGTTATGCCAAAATCACTTGTCATTTGTTGATATGGGGAAGTAAATAGGAGTTTGAAAAGCTGGGAAATCAGGGGATGAAAAACATCACATACATGCAAAACTTTACATGCTATAAATGAAATTATTATTATTATGATCAAATGTTATGCGACAATAGCTAACTTGCCAACTCTCAATTAACTTCAATTGCGTGACAGTCTATAGTAATAGACTGTTGGTGTTGGAATTTTAGTTTTGAGTTTTTTAGTCCATAAACTAATGTTCAAATTCCCAACTGATAAGTGTTTTTTGTGTTAGTATTCTGTGAAGGTAAGCATGTTCTTTTCTTTATTGATGAAACAACTATTTTGGCGGTAGTAAGTCTCCTGCTCTACTAAAATATAAGTGGGTTCTTTATTCATGAACCTACCTATTCTTGAATGATGTAAATATTTTCAAGTGTATTCTTGTTGAATATAGGAATTATTACATGTAATTTTGTTCATTTTTATTGAATGAGGTATAAATATGTCTGATTGAAGTTATACTCTGCTGTTACCATCAATAGATTGAATCAATTTTTTTTCTTAAATGGGTTTAGATATCTGATGCATGGGTCATCGACTTCATTCCACTGCTTTGAGTTTATGCTCTTCCCCGGGCGTATGTTTTTTAAGACACATAAAGTTGTGTCTTGTACTATTTAGACATTCTATATATTGCAGTATGTTCCATGATTGTAGTGATTCCTTCGTCTATGCTTTGTATTTGTCATTCTTATATCTTCACCTGGGTGTTTATTGGATGTAGATTTTGAAGACAGGTCGGGTTTGGTTGTTGGAATATATAGACATTTTATAAGTGGCCAGTGAGTTCCATTATATTATAGTGATACTAAATTTTAGTTAAATACATTTTTTGGCTTATGTTCTTTCTTGATTCTGGATTTTTTTCATTTTTATATATTGACCTCGATGTATATTCGTTGTAGATTTTGAGTTAGGTCCTTGTATATAAATTGTTAATCAAATATTCTATCTTATGTTCTTCATACTTCCCCTCTATAAATTGTTAACAAGAGATTTTGAGTTCGGTCCTTGGATATAAATTGCTTATTGTATCCCTTTTAACGATCTTATTTTGTCTTATGTTCTCTTGATTCCTTTTTGTACATCAATCAATCTCTTGTTACTTTCTCTTTATAAATAACTAATTTAGAAATGATTTTGCGAACCAAATGTCCCCTTAGTATCAAATCATATAAGTCATAAAAAATAGATGGTTTGTTTGCTTCTCTTATGCTTTCTCTTTTTGTCGATTTTTATGTTTTTGTTTGAATGAAAATGATGGTTAAGCGCTTAAGCCAACAGGTGGATACACATTTAGCTGTTATCCAGGGAAAGTTTGCTGCCAGAAGCTAGACAGTTTTGGACGGGCATATTTCTTTGGTCGAAGGAATTGCATCAGACGCCCAAAGAAAATTGCAAGAGTTTTCTTTGCAAGCAATGCAAAAGAGAGTGCTGAGTTTTTGGCTGCTAAACACTACCGCATCGAGTTATTGCTGCAGAGATGGTAAAAACTAAAAAGGAAATATGTTGCAGCCTGCTTTGGTTTAGCCTTATTAGCCGGTTAGCCCATGTGTTTTTATATTTAAAGTTGAGAGCTCTTTGACAAAGATTTATGTTTAGTCTCTATTCTTCATGTCCACTATCATTGTGATTGTTGAATTACAAAATGCACCATATAATAATTGAAATGTATGTTAATAAGCATCATTTACATGGATTCTAGGATTTTCTTCATATGATCCAAAGTTGATGCTATGTTGTTTTTGGATGATCTTTATGCGTTTGACATTCTAATAAAGTTGTGTGGAATTTTGATAATCAATTTAATTCGATTAATTTTGCAATTGATTGACATTAATCGATAATCGGTTTACGTTTATCAAAATTTTGAAATAATATCCAAATTATTTTAACCATATTCTAAATACAAATATTACATAGAATAAATTATTTATTATTTTTTTTGGTAAAGGAGTATCTCAGACCACTGTGGGCCCGGACTAATCTCCTGGAAAACAGGCTTATGACATGGGGCATTCATCCCGTGGCCACAATGCCGCGAGTGGGGCTCGAACCCGGGCAACCGCTATGAAGTCCCCAGGCTCTTATCACCACGCCACAACCTTGTGGTTAATTATTTATTATTTATTCTTCATTGGATTGGTTTTATTATATTGGATTTGGAACTATCATAAAGAATTCCATTTATCGGTTGTAATTGGAACTATATCTTTTGTAAATTCAAAATATATCAAGTTGTAGTCTTGCAGAGACTAAATGCAAATTATATCATCATAATGTTATAAAATATCCTCTAATATATCCACCCAAAAGTGACGATTCAAGCTCCCGGTTACCGATTCAAGATCATATATCCATACGGTTAGGGTTCTGATTACTCACTCTCGATTCCAATCAAAGAACAGGTTTGTAGGAAGTTTGTAGCGAGTTTGTTTTGATTTCGATTAACAAAACTTTTGTTTTTCATTTATTTCAACCAACATTGATTTGGCCTTCTTGTTTCAATAACAAAGTTGTATGATTAACATTTATTTCGATTTTAAGGAGCACTTTCGATCCATTGCTCCTTACTCACTCTCGATTCCAATCGTTTAGGGTTTAACAGGTTTGTAGTCGATTGTTAGAGTTGTTAGATTTTCATTTATTTCAAAGAACCGTTGTAGTCGATTTTCATTTATTTCAATTTCCAATTGTAGTTGATTAACAGGGGAAAGTTTCTCACCGAGTATGAAGGTTGGGAAGTTTTCACAATTGATTTCGATTAACACGTTCCATTACTGTCCAAGTTCCATCATATTTTATTGATGTAGTTTTAGATTCCAATTGCCCCTAAAATGCACTTCTTGATTATGAATTGATGGTTTGTTCACTTATCAAAATTATGATTGCATCATATGTGACTATCTAGTAACCAATTTTGAAATCCATAGTAGAACCAATACTTAATAAATAGGTTACTAGCATTAGTGATTGTCTTCTAACTTTTTGCATAGATTTTGCCTTAAACTAATGGCTGAAAGAATATTAATTACCACAGTTAGAAAGAATACCGAACATTCTAATCATGAGGGCCGGGTACAAAACGAAACAAAAAACATATTGAGGGCTGAGTAATTCGTTTTAGAATTGTGATTCACCCGTGCTGCATCGTGCGGGTACACAACTAGTAATATGTATAACCATATACGATTACAATTTTTAATTTTTTTCAAACATAAAATTCAAAAGAAATGAGAAATTACGTTGATTTTCCATGGCGGCTTTAGCATTTTTGAAATATAGTAATTTTTATAGACACGTGATCAGGATAATAAAATAGGAGTGGATATATGTAGATAGCATAGACTTGAGGAAAAAAGCCGGCGATGTAGAGAATAGGGGATATGGTTAGTGAGTTATCAAAGCCTTAAACGGCTTGCAGTTTCTGTACTTGATTATGTATTTTATGTACATACTTATATTTGTATGTTATTAATTACTGATAACTAGTTTTTCAAAATTTATCTGGTATGCATTTTTTTTATTTATATATTTTTCACGAAAACAATCGTTGTACTTTTTGGAGTAGATGTCATATGTTCATACATTCTAGCCACCACACCACCTCCGGATGGAATATACTGAAATCGTTTGGTTTGATTTTCTCACATTTCATTGCAGAAAGTGCTATGTTTTATAAGTTTAATTGCTTCATATAAAGGAGCTACAACTCCCATCTCTTCACAAAACCTCTCTTTCCATAAACTCAAACTACAACACTCACTCAATTAATAACTATTTTACATCTATAGGTTTTCTACAGTTGGGGCAGGCTCCACATACCCGAACCCAAGGAAACAAGCAGCCCGAATGGAAGGTGTGTGCGCAATTCAACCGTATCACCCGATCCCCATCCTCAAAACCTTCAAGACAAATCGTACATTCCCTTGAGTTTGGCCTTTCATCATCATTCCTGAAACCGAAAACCTCCAATTCCAACCACTTTAACCCATCTTCACCTGGATGCTTTCTTCTCCTCATTTCTTCCAACAGGTTATTTTCGCTTCCAGTAAACCTATCTTGATGACTGCTGGATGACCCACCACTGCTTTGCCTATTAAAAACGGTTAAGGTTAATCACAAACATCAGTTTCATTTCATTGCAATTTTCATGCCTTGTTACGATTTGTATACCTATTTCCAGAAACGGATACGCCTCTTAATCTTTCCACAAGTCTTTCCCTTGCGAGTAATACAGCTCCAGGAAGCCTGTCGTTCCCAGTGGCTCTACGTCTCTGTATGCTTCTGAAATCATCTGAATTTATAATGCTACCCGACGGAGATTGGCTACGCCCTTGTTCAGGCTGAACTACTGCCTCATGTTCCTGAGTTTCACAAACAGCATTATTATCACTGATACAATCCATTCTTGAAGAAAAAATTTCAAATAGCAATCAATAGACATGACTCAGATGATCAATGCTGCTGAGTTGCAGGCTTGCAGCACTCTTGAAATAAACAAGGAACTGGGATCATTGGTTCATATAGACTCCCAATTCTGTATTTTAATTTGTTAAATGAACTCTCCTTACATTTACATAAGGACTATCTACCAACATGCTTTGTATGTAATCCTATATGCAATGGAATTCTCAAAAACCATAACCGATAGATATAAATCTACACTAGATCTTCCCATCTTGAGATGTATAATGAGAAGGTACATTAGAAAAAGATCGGTTCATCATTTATGCGACATACTTTTTTCCAAAAAATACAGGGATGGCACCATACAAGGATGATTTTGCAGTACCCACCTCCTATATGCCAAATTAGAATTTCATTTCAACTATTGCAACTAAAACAAGTCATTTCTAAAATCATAGTGATATTATATTAATTAGAAGAGTCGTCCTAGTGCACAATTAGCTTTTCAAAACTTCATCATATCCATCTTTCTATTTTTGTCGCACCTTTCACAAGCAAGGGTCTTTACAGTAACAACCGCTCTACTCTTTAGGTAGAGATAATCAAATATGTGTACATCTTACCCTCCCCATACCCATCACATGTGGGATATGTTGGGTTCGTTTGGTTTGGTTATCCTAATGCAAATTTCTTTGTTCTTAATCTTTATCTTTATCATGTATATCTCATTTATCTTTATCTTCAAGTATATAATATATTTAAGATGGTATAACCCTCAGTAATAAATCAAGATTTTCAGCTACAAAACTTGCAGTACTCTTTTAGTAGTTAGCCTCATGTTATTCAACCTAATACTCTCTTTTTCCTATGACAATAACATATAATTTTTGGATACCAAAATGACCTGCTCGACCTTAAAAGTCAAACTGTATCTTTAAGTTATGGATGGAGTACTATGTCATTCACTATAATTTTCACCGTGCTTAACTAAAGGTGAGGGAAGCAAGTTAAGCCCGCTTGACAGGATCTAAAGTCCATAAAACTTAAAGTAACTAAGATAGCCAAACACCACAGTGGTATGTCCATATAACTTAAAGTATCTAAGAACTCATTTTTATTTTGTTCAAAAAGGACTACACCATCAAACATTAGTAATGAGAAGCACCGAGAATACATATGGCTGTTGTTTCAAAAAGTGAGATATTGTTGATATGAGAAAGGAAACATGCAAATCCATATCAGTAGAATTTGGTACTGGTTTTATTTCACTTGCTACATACTACCTGCTACTACAACTAAAGACGTTGTATGCTACTACTTTCTTTGTTCCAACAAAGAGAAAAGCAGCCAAACTTCCACATTGGATGTTTATTGTATAACAAGTTACTTTTCAACAAAATCTATAGATTGCGTCGAAAAGAATGCTTTGGTGTTAACCAGCATCATTTCCATATCAATTTGGCTTGATGAACTTGAAGTACCAAGTGGGACACCTAACTGTAGGTCTGTCTTTTTTCAGAAAGAGAGCAGTGTAAACTAGTAAACTACCTCTTAACTGTTTTAAAAAGGCATAACCAATTCATCTCATAAATGCATCCTACTTTCTTAAGCATGCACACATGTCGATATATATATATATGCATATAGCAAGCAAATGAAACCTCCCTCTTCAGATGTTTGATTCCACGAAATGGCACAAGTTCCTGTCTTCATTTTATCCCCATGTATCACAATTATTGATTTGGACATAAATTCAAGTTCAAATTTTGTAAGGGAGGCTATTAGCAAAATTCTAGAGCTGCTAACTTATTATCAAACACTAGCAATAGAACTTGTAATAGAATTCCCAGTATAAACATTTTACCATTTATATTTTTTGGATGTTAATCCTACAATGGATCAACATGTCTATGAATGCAATGGATCAATTGTACATGATTAAATCAAACGAGGTTAAAAGTCAGGAACATAGGAGCAATACCGATTGATCGAGGCGACGGCGGTGGATCCGTCGGGAAGCAGGATCACAGACATCAAGATCGTGGCGATGTTCACGGCGATTATTCTGGCTGCTGTAATGGTGATTATGACGACGGTTTATGGTGCGGTGTTGGTGAGAAGATGAAGATGAAGAATTGGCATCAGATAGAGAGGAATCAAATCCTGAGATGTCAACGGCGTTGTGGCGAAGACCAAAACGATACCTCCGATTGTGAAACAGCTCCGAAGCACTCGTCATCCACATCCACCACAAAATCCCCTGATGAAAACTAGGTTTGCGTCATTTCTGAATAAATTCTTCAAAAATTCAGACACAGAGAGATGGTGAAAGACTTAAATCCTGTACCTTTCGACGATGAAGGTGATGAATTTGAAAGTAAGGACGAATAATCAAACAAACAGTTGGAGGTTGGAAAAGATTGAAGATTTTTGTCAAGTCAATTTGGGGATAGTTGAAAGGAAACAGGTATGTATTTATTCGAAGGGATGAGATCAAGATCGAACGCCATACTAGTTGCCACTCGGACATGGTTACGTGGATTCTTGATTTCTTTCTTTCTTTTCTTTTTCCTTTTCTTTTCTTAGAAATGGGGCTTCTTGATAAGATACACGAATTGGGGTTGCATTTAATATTAATATATAGTGTTGGGTCCGTGCATTGCACAGGAGGATAAATTTTTTGTTGGAATATTGAACCGAGTTAAAATGAAACGTAATTTCTCTGTTAACAGTTAATGAAATACAATGTGAAAAACGAATGTATTTTCATAAGTGGTTAACTTGCATATATTCTTAATCGTTTGTTGTTATGACTTTGTACAATAATATTGGTAATAGTTTTGTATTATATTATTTAAAACTCAAACGACATGTCTCACAACATATTTATCTGACTATTGACTTCAAGACCTCATAGTATTAATCGATAAAAATAAAGATATGTATATATATATCTTATTCCCCTACTTCGAAAAATATGATTGTTTGAAAAATATAAACAAATCATCAGTAAATAAAATAAAATATAAAAAGGTAGTTTTTTAAAGAAACAAAAATATAGTGGAATATCTTTTGTTCAGTTGTAGGTTCCGCCATTGACACCCGACCGTTCGTCTTCTTCTTGTACTCGGATGATACATAAAGAAGTTATATATATTTATAGTGAATGTAGAGAATATTTTAAAATCTTTTATTTTCATTTTCGATTTTACATTTAAATATAAATATATTAAAAATATGGAAGAATATTTTTATATTTACATCGTTTCTATTTTATTTTCTTTACACTTGGTTAATTTAGAAAGTATTGCGGAATATTTTTATTTTAAAGAATACGATAATTTATTAGTGTATCTCGTTATTTTTTATTTTTAACTCATATCAACCTTTTTTTTTCTTCTTTTAATGCTCGTGAAAAAAAATACATGTAGATTTTATATTATAAAAAAAATACGTGTAGATTTTATATTATGCTAATATAAAATACGTGTAGATTTTATAAAATAAAATATAATTTATATTAGAAAAAAAATACGGAAGAAAAAAGAGTTTATATTACATCTCATTATGTAAAAAGATTTTATAAAATAAAATATGGAAAAAGATTTTATAAAAAAAAATATGGAAACATCAATATGAGATGTAATATAAAAAAATACGGAAGAAAAAAGATTTTATACTACTTCTCATTAATATAGATTTAAATGTAAAATCTACATTTAAAATAGATTATGCTAATATAAAATCTATTTTATAAAATCCTCCACCAAAAAAACAAATAGTTATATTAATAAATGAATATCCATTCCACAAATAGATGATTATGTGAGATATTGTGCTTGGAAAGGTTGTACCAAAGCATTAAGAAATTGTAAATTAAGTAATTGGCTTTAATTAGTTGTAACTTATGCTTAAAATGTTGTAATTAAGAGTTTTTTATACCGTTTTTATAATATAGTATAGATATATCACAAACATCGAAGTATGAAGCTTTTTTTTTATCTTTTCTTTTTTGACGATTTTAATGGATAAAACATTGGTTAAACGTATCTTCCTATAATTTCTCTATAATATAAAATTAAAAGTGAAAATCTCTAAAAAAAAATAGGGAAAATTGTATCTAAATGGAACCAACTTTCACTTTTTTCCTATTTTAGGGAACCAACTTTCAAAATCTTCATTTCAGGGTTTATAACAAACTTTATGTTTATTTAAGGGTCTAATTTACCTGTTTAGCAGGTAAACTGGTAAAATCAAAATGACATGGCCAAGAAAAAAAATACATTATATCCACGTCATTAACTAAATACCACATAGATTATGAAGATTGTATACACAACTTTACTAAAAAAAACCAAAAAGATTGTAAACAAATTGGTGGAATCAAATTATTTCAGTCGGTTCTCCTTCCCTTATCCGGTCCGGCCCACCCAGGCAGCTCATCGTCTTCCTCAGACTCCAACATTCGTCTTCCGGTAACCAGATCTGGAAGCTTGAACGGCGCCAATGGATACCGATGTTCCCATTCCGACGAAGTTTCCGCTGCCCAAATCTCCGACATGTTTTGAGTTATCGGACTTTCAACTCTATTTTAGTTCTCAACAATTTGTTTTTTTAATATGGGTTTGGTTAACCCTTGATGGACTCTTATCTGAAATTGTTAATTTTCTGTTGCCGGTTTTGCAACTGTGTTGTTTAAGTGTGAATCTAATTTTTTGATGATATTTCTTTCGGTTAATGCGTTTGTTTGATATATGGATTAACCTGTTTGATAATATTTCTTCCACTTGGCTGTATTGTTTTGAATATGAATGTGGGTATGTTTCTTCGAACTTTTGTGTGTGTGTTTTTGTCGGAGCTTTTAGCTGGAGTGGGCAAGGGATGGGTTAGCTGCATATTGGTAATAAAGACAATTTAAGTTAAAATGTACTTTAATTTTTTTCTTTTTTGTACAAAATTATCTTCTTCTGCTACACGCTAACTCGTTTAGGTCAGGAACAAGTCTGGATGGACGATCCAACTACTGAAGAAGATAAGTTAAAATCTCTAAATTTAAACCCCAAATCTACCAGGGAGCAAAGATACTCAAGAGGAAAAACGAATGTCAAATAAATTATAATACGTATGGGTGAAGATAGATAAAAGTAATTAGGGGAGGAAATAAGAATTGCAGGGAAGTGGAGAAATGATTGTTACTTCTAGGGTTTTCGTTAGGCAGTAGAAGGGAGGAGGAAATTACAAATATTATTTGGATTTAATTACAAATCCACATCAATTTGACACCTCATCAAATAATATTAAATTATAATGCCATGTCAGAATTATCAAAGCCACATCACCATTTGCAGGTAATCAAGTCACCAAGTCCCTAAATTATTTGTAAGGTTTTTGTAAAGACCCCAAAATGAAGGTTTTAAAAGTTGGTTCCCTAAAATAGGAATCAACTCAAAGTTGGTTACATTTTAATGCAATTTACCCAAAAAAATATTACATTTCTTTAACAGATTGTTATTTAAGAAATTTTAAAATAACTTATATTATTATAATATTCTTTAATTTATCATCATAATACACTTTTAAAAAAAAAAACTTAATATAAAATGTTAAAAGATTTTTTTATGATTCTCTATTATAGCAAACAAGATAACAATACTTTTTGAGAAGTATATAAAAATAAAAACCCATTTTTTTCTATTTTAGCAATGTTGTTGAAGATAATCTATACTATATTATAAAAACGACATAAAAAACTCTTAATTACAACATTTTAAGCACAAGTTACAACTAATTAAAGTCAATTACTTAATTTACAATTTCTTAATGTTTTGGTACAACCTTTCCAAGCACAGTATCTCACATAATCATCTATTTGTGAAATAGATACTCATTTATTAATATAATCTATACTGTATTATAAAAATGACATAAAAAACTCTTAATTACAACATTTTAATCACAACTTACAACTAATTAAAGCCAATTACTTAATTTATAATTTCTTAATGTTTTGGTACAACATTTCCAAGCACAGTATCTCACATAATCATCTATTTGTGGAATAGATATTCATTTATTAATATAAATATTTGTTTTTTTTTTTGTGGAGGATTTTATAAAATAGATTTTATATTAGCATAATCTATTTTACATGTAGATTTTACATTTAAATCTATATTGATGAGATATAATATAAAATATTTTTTCTTCTGTATTTTTTTATATTACATCTCATAATGATTTTTTTCATATTTTAGTTTATAAAATCTTTTTACATAATGAGATGTAATATAAACTCTTTTTTCTTCCGTATTTTTTTTTCTAATATAAAATCTATTTTATTTTATAAAATCTACACGTATTTTATATTAGCATAATATAAAATCTACACGTATTTTTTTCCGAGCATTAAAAGAAGAAATTTATACTATATTATAAAAACGACATAAAAACTCTTAATTACAACATTTTAAGCACAAGTTACAACTAATTAAAGTCAATTACTTAATTTACAATTTCTTAATGTTTTTGTACAATTTTTCCAAGCACAGTATCTCACATAATCATCTATTTGTGGAATATATACTCATTTTTTAATATAAATACTTTTTTTTTTGTGGAGTATTTTATAAAATAGATTTTATATTATCATAATCTATTTTAAATGTAGATTTTACATTTAAATCTATATTAATGAAATGTAATATAAAATCTTTTTTTCTGTATTTTTTATATTACATCTCATAATGATTTTTTCATATTTTAGTTTATAAAATCTTTTTTCATATTTTATTTTATAAAATCTTTTTACATAATGAGATGTAATATAAACTATTTTTTCTTCCGTATTTTTTTTTGCTAATATAAAATCTATTTTATTTTATAAAATCTACACGTATTTTATATTAGCATAATATAAAATGTACACGTATTTTTTTGCTAATATAAAATATACACGTATTTTTTTTCGAGCATTAAAAGAAGAAATCTATACTATATTATAAAAACGACATAAAAAACTCTTAATTACAACATTTTAATCACAACTTGCAACTAATTAAAGTCAATTACTTAATTTACAAATTCTTAATGTTTTGGTACAACCTTTCCAAGCACAGTATCTCACATAATCATCTATTTGTGGAATAGATATTCATTTATTAATATAAATATTTGTTTTTTTTGTGGAGGATTTTATAAAATAGATTTTATATTAGCATAATCTATTTTAAATGTAGATTTTACATTTAAATCTATATTAATGAGATGTAATATAAAATCTTTTTTCTTCTGTATTTTTTTATATTACATCTCATAATTATTTTTCCATATTTTAGTTTATAAAATATTTTTCCATATTTTATTTTATAAAATCTTTTTATATAGTGATGTAATATAAACTCTTTTTTCTTCCGTGTTTTTTTTTTGCTAATATAAAATTTATTTTATTTTATAAAATCTACACGTATTTTATATTAGCATAATATAAAATCTACACGTATTTTTTTTGCTAATATAAAATCTACACATATTTTTTTCACGAGTATTAAAAAAAGAAAAAAGAAGGTTGATATGAATTAAAAATAAAAAATAACGAGATACACTACTTTAAAATAAAAATATTCCGCAATACTTTCCAAATTAACCAAGTGCAAAAAAAAAATAGAAACGGTGTAGATATAAAAATATCTACATAATCATCTATTTGTGGAATAGATACTCATTTATTAATATAAATATTTGTTTTTTTGGTGGAGGATTTTATAAAATAGATTTTATATTACCATAATTTATTTTAAATGTAGATTTTACATTTAAATCTATATTAATGAGATGTAATATAAAAAAAAATTTCTTCCGTATTTTTTTATATTACATCTCATAATGATTTTTCCATATTTTATTTTAGAGTAAACTACAATTTTGGTCCCTGTGGTTTACCACTTTCTTTGAAAGTGGTCCATGTGGTTCAAAAACTGCAATTATCGACCCATGGTTTGCATTTTGCTTTGAAAGTAGTCCCTCGTTGTTAACTCCGTTAAAATTTTCCATTAAGTCAGGGGTATTTTCGTCCAACCATTATTTTTTCCTCTCCATTTGCAATCTTTTTTTGTTTTTTCTTATTTTTGTTTAAACCATAAAAACAGCAGGGACCAAATTGTAATTTATTTAATTTTTGTAATGATATTATTATTAAAATATTAATATGAATATATATATATATATATATATATATGGAAAGTGAGAGAGGAGATACAGATCGTCTCCGGTGGTCTTCTCCGGCGAGCCTCCGGTAAGGTCGTCTTCTCCGGCGAGCCTCCAGTGGGGTCGTCTTCTCTCTCTTTCTCTGTATCTCGATCTCTCTCCTTTCTCTCTCTCTCTCTCTCTGTATCTCTTTCTCCATCTCAGATATATATATATATATATACACATATACATACGCAGACGAAAATCGTGACCCACCACCTGGACGAAAATCGTGACCCATCGTCGGCGAAGACCAACGTCCCTCCTCCGATGACAAAACCTTCGATATATGTATGTATATATATATATATAAATACAGGGACGATATCGTTTACATCCATCGTCGGTAAACTCCCATCGCCGCCGGTAAACTCCTATCGTCGCCGGTAAACTCCCACCTCCTTCCATCTTCCATCACCACCGATTGAAGCTTCAACGAAAAATCGAATCTCTTCTCTGGTACACCCCAATCGACAAACCCACGACCAACCCCTCTGCTGCACCGGTGACAGAAACCCATATGTTGCACCGGCGACAGAAACCACGACCAACCCCTCAGACCTCCCTGTAGTGGTCGTCGGAGATGGAGACGTTTCACTGTGTATACATATATATATATATAATATCTAAATTAATATTAATATTTTAATAATAATATGAATACATAATTTACAATTTGGTCTCTAATGTTTTATGGTTTAAACAAAAATAAGAAAAAACAAAGAAAGATTGCAAAATGAGAAAAAAAATATAGTTGGACGAAAATACCCCTGACTCTAACGGACAATTTTAACGGAGTTAACGACGAGGGACGATTTTCAAAGCACAATGCAAACGATGGGCCGATAATTGCAATTTTTAAACCACAGGGACCACTTTCAAAGAAAGTGGTAAACCACAGGGACCAAAATTGTAGTTTACTCTTTATTTTATAAAATCTTTTTTCATATTTTATTTTATAAAATCTTTTTACATAATGAGATGTAATATAAACTATTTTTTCTTCCGTGTTTTTTTTTCTAATATAAAATTTATTTTATTTAAAAAATATACACGTATTTTATATTAGCATAATATAAAATCTACACGTATTTTATATTAGCATATATATGCAAGTTAACCACTTATGAAAATACATTCATTTTTCACATTGTATTTCATTAACTGTTAACAGAGAAATTACGTTTCATTTTAACTCGGTTTAATATTCCAACAAAAAATTTATCCTCTCGTGCAATGAACGGGCCCAACACTAGTCATCTATAATAATGATTGGCTTTTATTTATATCATAAGGGTGAGGATCATTGCACCCCCCCTAATCTTGTTAATTCAAGAAACTACTAATCACTTTATAATCATTATTGTTTTTTTACTTTTATTTTTTTTGTTTTTTTTCTTACATTTTGTTAATATAAATAAAAATACATTTGTTAAATGTTTAATAAATAAAAATATACATTAACTTTTTTTTTTACCTTCTATTAAATATTTTTTTTTTTGTTATTTTATTTCTTATTTTTTGTTAAGTGCTTTATAATACCAAATCATAAATAAAAATACATTTTTTATTGAAGTAACATTTTTTCTAATCATCACAAAAATACGAGATAAAAATAATTAAAGGACAATAGATTAATATTTATTACATAAAATACGATAAGTCTACAAAATCTTTTTCGGAACAACGAGGATTGAGTTGTCTATAATTTTCTAAACGTCTCACATACATGGTTTCCCATGTAACTGCAGACGAAGCTTTATGGCGCACCCAATATCGTAAAATAGGAGGCATTGGGTGGTCTCCTTCTAAAATTACCATCACATAATGATTACCATTTACATGTGCAATTGTAATAACTGGATGTGATTGGAACTCTTCTGGACCTTTCCATAGAGGGAAGCAAGTTGAACATTCTCCATTGCTTAAAAAGTTGACGGTCACACCAAACCTGTTAGCAATCAAGATGCTTGTCTCTGGCATAACCATCCAATGTTGCGGTGGTGCAGGTGAATCCCATAAAGACAATGAAGTGTGTATTTCATTGAGACCATCGGTGAAAACTTTAGCATAAACATTATATGAAGTCAATAACTCATCTAAAAGTTGTTGCCGAATGTAAAGCCAATGGTCTTCACCGAAACCAAGACAAGCAACTATTGCTCGAAATCCACAGTCCCCGTCTCCTCTTACATCTCGTATATCTGTAACATAATAATGAAACATACTCGGGATTTGTTTCATTAACAGATTCCCCACTGGTTCCTCGTTCAAGTTTATTTGGGGTGAAATTTGACCTGTTGGTTCTTTGTTCAAGTCTATTGTGTATGAACCTCGCTCCCACTGTTCCTTGGTTACATCCATATCATATGAACTGTGTCTCGCCGGTTGCTCGGTGAAATCCCAAAAATTTGTTGTGTTTACACAACTATGTCTATGAGGAACATGATTTGAAAGATGACCACGCTTGATTTTGGGACGCCTACGGTTATTTTTCTTAACCATGGGTTCAACAACCTCCTTCAGTTTTCTTAAAAAGCTGAACTTGCTAGATTCTGATTGATGAGGAGAACTCTTTTCAAACATCTCACAATCAACATTTTTTTCTTTGACAGGCATGGATGACACAAAATCGAGCTTCCTCCAAAAAATATCAATCGAATGTAGTGGAATAGACATACCTGTATTCAATTAAATTGCTTAGAATTTCATTTAATTAGAAAAAAAATATATTAACTGAATCTAGAAAAATTTACCTGCACTGATATACATTACAAGTTCGTGAGCACATGGCAACCCAAAACATGTTCGCAACTGACAACCACAAAATTCTTGAGTTAACGGAAAGCCTTTAGCCCGATCAAGTTCGACTGATATTTTTTTCATAGCATATTTTGAGACAGAACCCTGTAAGTCTTGGAACAGTGGTACGTTAAATTCTTTCCAACGAAATATTCTACTTCTTTCAAAACTTTCTTTGATAGTTGTATGTTGTGACTGTACAATGTCCTCAATGATATAGACAAACCTGTCTAAATCACACTTTGCCGTATCCAAGTATTTTTTTAACTTTGCATGTTGACTCTCAACTCTATTTGTTGTTGAGTTCCCAAAGTTAAGATACTTGTCGGTCCAAAGAGAAACAAACCTTTCTGCGTACTTGTCTAACCAAACTCTATGCAGATAATCAAGAACATCTAACAAGTGAAAAAACATAAATGTAAAATTAGAACGAATAAATTTGTTAAGCATATTAGAATTTCAAAAATTATGTAAATAATACCTATGTGTTCAACTAATAGTGCCTAAAGGTACGCATAGTTTTGCTTATATATTGTCTCTGTTGGGGATTCAACTAATGAATTCCATCTTGGTAAAAGACGACTCCAAGTTTGATGTGACTTTATACGTTGCCTGCAATGGTGATATCATTTGAAATATGCCATCTGCAGAGTAAATTCTTACTATCCGGAAAAATATTCTCGCATGCTTTCATTAAAGCTAGATCTCTATCTGTGACTATAACACGAGGGGAAAAAGACTCGTCCATAGTCATTTTCAAGCACGTCAATGCCCAAGTATAGTTGTTTGTTTTTTCTTTGTGCATAAATACGAACGCTATTGAAAATGTCTTATTTGTAGAAGTAACTCCAACAATTTCGAGGAGAGGAAGGTTATACTTGTTCGTATTATACGTGGCATCCATTAGCACGACATGTGGAAATGCACGCCACATCTCCATTGATGTCGGATGAGCGAAGAATAATTCTTCTAGCTCATTAGTACTATCATTTGTACGAAACTCAAAGCGATAACCTTTATCCTGCAAAATATACATAAGATTTTGTATTGGAGTTCTACCTTGTTGCTCGGACATACGATACTTACGACGTGCATTGTATACGGTCCTTAATGAAGATACATTATTCTCATTCTGCTCCTTCAATGTTGATAAAATATCACGTGGTTTCACATTCAACCGTGTCAAATCTGCAACTAAACGATATTCGTTATTAGAAAATCTCATTGCATATGCATGACCCTCAATATACGTTGCGGGTTCATGATTATGCTCATCACGTACGACCCTTAAAGTCCAAAAATCATTCATTTTTGAATATTTTGCTACCAATTCGAATGGACAATCAGTTTTCATTGTTCCAATGTCTTTTTTAGAATCGATTTTACTTCTTGATATACCACCACGGTCACACATGAGTACAACTTTAGACACATAACCACTTGGTCGAGTCTTTGATCGTTTTGTGACAATAACAAAACCAAGAGATATTG
This sequence comes from Arctium minus, assembly GCA_954870635.1. NCBI lineage: Eukaryota > Viridiplantae > Streptophyta > Magnoliopsida > Asterales > Asteraceae > Arctium > Arctium minus. The sequence continues at coordinate 32,712,210 of OX941080.1, read as the reverse complement.
CCACATTTTGCACCCAAGCCATCAAATCCTCTCGAGACATAAACACCTAAAATCAAAAAGTTATTTATGTCAGTGATTGAATATATAAACAAATAAAATAGATCTTGTACATAACAACAATGCTAAATACTATATTTGGTCGGTGGAAAACTTTGACGTACTCGTCATCTTAAACACGATACCTGAAATTTTTTGTAAAGTATTACAAAATTAGTAAATGATCATAAAAAGAAATTTCTAACATTAACAAAGAAAAAAAGGGAAAAAAAACTCAATCGTCCCCCACCCCACTTCCCTCTCCACCTAAAAACAAGTGTTGCAATAAACTTGTATTTTTTACCTCAATTTGGTTGATTTGGTAACTGTTAATGTGTTAATTGATAGAGTTATATATATAACCAAATTACTCACCAACTAACAACAAACTGTATTAATATATAACCAAATTACTCACCAACTAACAACATAATGTATTAATATATAACCAAATTACTCACCAACTAATAACATAATGTATTAATTTTAATTACACAATCTTTAAAAAATTTACTTTTTTTGAGAACCCAAAAAATTAGGGTTAAGAAGTAGGCAGTATGCATGGTTGAGAAAAGATGGTTGGCTGCCATGCATTTACTCCGGTGTAGAATAGTGATAAAAAGTCAAAAATACGACCAAAGTATAGAGGATGGTTGTTTACATTTTGACATTATCTTTAAAAGTACGTTTAAATAAAATATATTTTTCTAAATAGAAATTGTTAAATGTATTTGTTTCTAAGACACAACTTCACATCCCGTCTTCCAAGAATCTATCAACTTCATAGACTATTTTCCTAAAAAGTCAAAAAGTTTTTTTTTAGGAAATAGTTTTAATTATCCTGCCACAATTTACTAAAAAGTTAAAAAACTTTTTTTAAGGAATAAAGATAATTAAAAGTTTTTTTGACCTTTTTACTTTTCTTCAAACAAACCTTTTTTTAGGGAATGGTGATAATTAAGAGGTGTGAAAGGTCTTTTCTTTTTCTTTTTGATGATTTTAACTTTTGGTTTTACGTTACGTTCAGGTTTTAATTTTGTTCATGTTTCTTTGTTCGTATTTAGGTTTTCGTATAGGTTTAGAAAATTGTTTATTAATAAGTAATGGTCATAGTTTTAAATTAAATAAAAATGATGATGATAGCTAACAATATATTAAAACCAATAAAAAATAAACAAGATTACAACACAAATCCTACAAAACGAAAACCAACCCACCATCTACAAGGTATAGAAAGGAGGGAGGCACAACCGAAACCCAACAAAAAACAAAACCGAACAACCGGATGAAAGCGGCAAACATAAAACAAACAAACGTCCATAACCTGCTATCTAGAACAGGCAGCATGGGTAGTGTTTGGATAAAATTTCGTAAGTCTGACGGTCGAAGATAATATCCGCGACCGACCACACCTTGGTTGAACGATCGAACTCCTGCAACAAAGATATCCTCGACCAAAGTTATGCCTACGTCCAACTAATGATCGATTTCTAACGATAATCCGTCATTTCTTTATTGCATATTAACCACATGCCTCACATTAACAGAAGATCTAATACCAATTAAGGTTCAAAAGATAATCGAAGACCGACATCATAGCATGACCGTTTTTCATTACATACCCATCATAAAGGCAACGATTTCAACATTAAAAGGAGCGGTTACTAAAGATCAAGTATAAAAAGACCCCCAAGGAATTAAAAAGGACATAATAACAACTACAATCCAAGAACAAGAACACAAGATTTAGTGTTGAAATCACTCTGAAGTGCCATCAACTGCCCGCTCAACAATCCTCGTTATTATACAAGACGCACAAGTTTATTCTAGTTTATCTTACGTGTATTCACGTTCTGTAATAGCAATCGGTGTTATAAAGGATGATGTCCAAGTGCACTTACGATTTCGATCATCTGCAGTTTTTACCCTCGACGGAGTTTTTCACGTCACCAAATTGTTTGTCTCATTTACGTTTTCCTTGTCATTTTACTTGTTTATTTCAAAGGGTTGTCAATAGTTGATTAGGCTCCGCAATCCAAACCTTAGATCATCTTTGGTGCGATTTTTGACATAAACGGGTACAACACCAGAACGTCCAAGACCCAAAGAAAACTTTGGCCCGATGAGACAACCATCGGAAAGAGGCAAGTTGGATATCAATCTGTAACGCCCTAAAAACTTGAGTGAAATTAAATGAAATTTTTTGCAATATAACGACTACAATTTGAAGAACCAAAACCTGTGATACAACATTTCATCCATAAAGGCAACGAAGTTACATAGACGAAGATCACCCAAAAGATGGGAAAAAGTAGTTAAGGCGTTTTACACCAAAAGAATTGGAAATCAAGAATGACAACTAGTTAATCTAAGACATAATTATCTAGATTAGACCATGTCACCAAATCTCCCAAAATGATCTATACTCTCGCTTTTGTACGCCAAGCCACCTAGTATTTACTTCCAAAAAGTCATCGCTATTTGCTCAACCACCCAAGACTTGTTTTTAGTGGAATATCGTAACCGGGCCTGAGACCGACGACCCCAAACGGTCCCGGGCGGGCCAGGTCCAAGTCGGTCTCGGGCCGGGCCTATTTAGCCATCTCTAACTGTGGTTGTCGATCTGTTTCACTTTTGGTCCATCTAACTCACTTTTGTTAAAAATAGAGAGTAAACACAAATTTGGTCCCTATGGTTTGTCGAAAATAACACTTTTCATCCTTGTAGTTTCAAAATTGCAAGATTGTCATCATGGTTTGCAAAAACGTCTGAATTTGGTCCCTTCCTCCAACGGTCGTTAAAAGATTTCGTTAAATGAGACAATTTCATTCTTTTACCAATTTTTTTGTCTTTTACACAATCAAAAACCATAAAGACGAAAATTTTAGTTACTCGTTTTTACCTTTTTTGTCTTTTTTCCCCTTTTATGATATTTACTACTATATATATATATATATAGAGAGAGAGAGAGAGACGAAGGATCGTGTGAGAAGTTGAGTTAACGGTGAGAAGCGTGAGAAGTAGATCTGAACCGTTGATCTCTTTTAATCTCAAGCCCTCCTATGAATTGCGACTTAGAAGAGAATTGATCTATTGCATCTCGATGCATCTTATCTCGGTGCATCTCATCCTAATGTGCGTCCATTTTTCATCCAACGGTTGATAACCATTTCTCACGTTAACTCAACTTATCACCGGAATCCAACCATATATATATATATATATATATATATATATATATAGAGAGAGAGAGAGAGAGAGAGGTTCAAGGGAAAACCTAAAAAAACGAAAAACTAAGGAACACCCTGGTAGCCTTTAATCTGAACGATATGCATTTGTGCATACAAGTAAATTAAGTTGTTTTTTGGTTTTTATGCACGTATACATTATGCATTTGTGCATATTACAAATTACTTATATGCACAAGTGCATACCGTTCAGATGAAGGGTTACCAGAGTGTTTATCAGTTTTTCAGTTTTTGAGATTTTCCCCTGAACCTGACCCTATATATATATATATATATATATATATATATATATATATATATATATATATATATATATAGGGTTAGGTTATTTTGTTAACCTTAGTTTTGTTGTTAACTATATGAACTAATCTAAACCATCAATCTTAACAATGAATGGTTGAGATTAAAACTAGATTTTTAATTAATAAAATAGATTTTATTTATTAAATACATATGTGAACATTTGTGGTTAAGGGTAGTTTGGGGATTAAAACATTCATTCTTTTAAAACCCATTAAAAAGACTTATTAATGTTTCCTTACACCACAATTTGTAACTGATGAACATTCATGGCGGAATGGTAGAAATTCAAAATTAAAGATGAACATATGTGTTTTATGCAATGTTTTATGTTTGTAAGGTGTTCATCGATGTTCCCATCTATCAATGTTTGTAAGATGGTTGACAATGTTTGTAAGGTGTTTATCGATGTTCCCATCTATCAATGTTTGTAAGATGAACATATGTGTTCATCTCTATAAAAGTAAAATGAAAACCGGATAAATTTCAGGGATGTTGCGTTCATTTCAGGGATGTTCATCTCTATCGATGAACATTTGTGTTCATCTCTATCGATGTTCAGCGTTGTTGCATTCATTTCAGTGATGTTCATGTGTTTTCTGAATTAAAATGAATACCAGATAATTTTTTTGAAAACAACGACTATACGATTTTAACAAACATATGAACCGGAAGACTTTAGTAATATTGATATGATTTCAAAAAAATGTTGAAAATGGAAAAAATAATGCAATCGTAACATACAATATAATTATGGAAGCTTCATTTTTGTAACTCCCAATAAAATTAATGAAATATTAGTTACTTACAAAATGACGTTTCTACCCTTTTACATTAAATATATACACAAATTAAACAACAACCAACCTTGCATTTCTATTGGTTGAACAAAGTTTATAAAGTTAACAAGAAATGGGTGGTTAACAAATGATCATTGCTCTCTCTCTCTGTATATATATATATATATATATATATATATATATAAATTATTGATGCTTTTAAATAAAACTATTTACAAATTTATCTATCTCTATAAACAACTATATCTATTATGATATACAAACCATCAGGTCTTTGACCTGGTGGCCAGCCCTATTCCGTAAATGCCTCTTACCTGTGCCGAGGCCTAGTGTTCGAATCAGGGGGGGACAGGAAGACTTTTCTGGTGCAGTATCTAAGGGGCTAGGGTCTGTAGGGTCCACAAAAGTGGGCCACGGGGCCATGGTTCCCCGCCAATAAACCTTTTATTATGATATACAAATTTTTTGTTTTTGTTTTGTTTTATTTAATAGTAGTTTTTAAAAGAATTGACGGGAAAAAAATGTTTCTATTTCTAGTTTGATTTACTTTAGAAAATATACTATACCTGTAACACCCTAAAAATTCGGGTAATTTTAAAATTTGAAAATTCGGTAATATAACGTTTGTAAATAGGGTAATCCACCCAAAAAGGGCAAAACGTGAGCATTTACAAAACCTGCGATAATGTATGGGAAAAAGACAACAAACTAATCTAAACTACCTCTAGCTAGATTACATTGGTTGTCAACCCAAAACCAAAAATGAATAATTGTTTTAAATGCTAAATGCTTCCAAAATAACTATCTTCCAAAAATGCCCTCAAGAGACTGCGCTCTCCTCTCAACCCCTCGACGACCCGCCGTTAAGGGAACCTGTTATACACATCATTTGAGAAAAAGTGTTAGGCTTAAAGCCTAGTGAGAACATACAATTTATATGAAAGACAACAAAAGATATAGTTGCAATAAAGTCGAAACTGTTTTCATCAACATCCTTGAAAATGGTATAGTAAGCACATATTGACCTTCCGGTCCAGACTTCATCTTGCGATGATGGGTATAAGCCCGAATTCCAAGGATTGTGGTGAAACACAAAGTAGGCCACTTTCCGAGTTTTGAGCTCGTCATACTAGGATCAAGGCCGTGAACACGCCGACTCAAATAAAGATGTGGGGGGATGGCACCCAATGATCCTAGTCATACTCATTTACTAGGATTTACATTTACGACCCACGGCTAGTAACCGGTCCCACATAACCGTACCAAGTTGCCCTCTAGGGTCCAATGTCTCAACTAGCTACATACGGGAGTTACCCCCAAATAATAAGTCAACTAAATACCTATGGATCCATTTGTAATAGTCTAAACTCGTCACAATACACTTGTGACCAACTATAATCAAACATATAGTTCATATTGCCATGAAGTTCCTAAATCACATTTTGATGGTTAACTGCTGATAAGAAATACAAAGCCCATATATAAAACACGAGTCTACCATCTCAATTCCCAAAATACTTCTTTACCAAATAAACCTTTCCAAAGTAGAAACCATTTTATTGAAACATGGACTTCTTCATATTTTAAACCATTTAACTCCATTCCACCAAAAGTACCCACAATATGCATAAAACATAAACTTGGTTAAAATGCCAAATATTTAACACATACTCAACAAAAGGAGATAACATTCATATGTGTAGCTTCCAATCATGGATTATATCTTGGTTTCACAAAATAGTAAGAAACCCTAAAAATCTCCCAAAATACTAAGTTAGGTCAAATCTCATTAAAGGTGAAAATGTTAAACAAGGAGATGTTTAGAAGTTTAAAATATGCATTTTGATGTGTATAAAGTTAAATAAAAGAGAAGTATGAACTCACAATGGGTATATTCCAAACCCTAGCAATTTCTAGTTGAAGAGAACTAACACTTGAGGACCTCGAGATCTTCACAATGATCACTTGACAACCTAGAAGAGGAGTAAATGATCTTAGGACACAACGGCTAGGAGTAAATGAAGAGAGAGGTGAGGAGGAACTCACCTAGGGCACAAAATCGCCTGAAAAACGCACCACCCAAGCTCCACACTTGCAATAAATGAGAAAGGAAATAGTTGGATCGTTTTTATACCCCAACACCCCGATCGCGACTTTTCCCCGCGACTATGACATGGGCATTCTCGCCGGTCATGGTTGCCCGCGCAAGGGACCCTACGGTACCACCTTCGCGACAATGACACGCGACAGTGACCCGGGCATAATCGCCTGGCACTGTCGCCCAACATGTACCGCAACCCCTTCTTGGGTCGCGATTGTGACACCGCGACTATGCCCATGGCATAGTCGCGGGGCACTCTCGCCCTGGAGGTATCGAACCCGAAAGTTTCAGTGATCTCGACCCCATCGAGACCCAATGCCCAAGGCCCTATCTTTGACATTTAATATGCGTATTTTATGTTAAAGAGAACCCACTAAGAACACTACACTCCAAGGCCCAAACAATTAAATGATTCATTTAATGCTCAATGATTGGAGTTTATTAAGTGCTCTCATTTTTATTTTGGCTCCTATGTGGGACAAAGTTTCTCTTTTAACCTTTTTACCACTTAGGGGTCACATTCACACAAATACACACATAAATCACAAGTGGGTTATTCTTACCGAAAATTCGGACGTTACAATACCTTATCTGAACGAAAATTGGAACGTATTATATTTTTGTAAACAATTTTCTTCTCAATAAAATAATTTTAAGCTTTTTCTTTGTTTTAGATATTTTATATATAAACGAAATGACATATTTTAAAAGTAGGTTTCCGTAATAAGAGTCGAAACAGAATACGTTTAATTTTTGATATAATATCTATAATATAATATAATATAATAAATACACATAAAATGGAACTACCACCACAAAAATATACATATATATGTAAATAATATAATATATAATAGGAAATGAGTAAAAAAAGATCAAAATATTATTTAAAGTAATATGTATGTGGTTTCAAAAATAACACTTTTCGTTGAAAGTAACACTTGGTCCGTTTGTTGAAAATAACATTACACTAAATGATATTTGTACTTTTTTTTCATGCATTTTTTTATTGAAAATTATATTTTATTTAAATTATAAAAAAAAAATCGTGTGGTGGTGATGATGAAAAACATGTTGGTTTCATTTGAAAATTTTCATTTTTATGTGTATTTATTACTTCCTCCGTACTAAAATAATTTTATATATTATTATTTTGGTTAGTTCTAAAGTAAGGTAACGTTTGGTACGTAGACATGATTGGACGGAACTGGACATGACAGAACAGGACAGGACAAGAGGCTAGGACAGGACTGGACGGGACTGGACAAGACAAGACAAGACAAATGTCTGTCTTGTGTTTGGTACGACTAGGACTGGATAGGAAAAGGCTGGACAAATTTCCCTAAAAGTTGTTTGATGATTTTATATGTCATATAATAGTTAAAAATAACACAAATAAAGTATATCTTTAAATAATTTAATTAAAAAACATTTTTAATTTTTTAAATGATTTTCATACATATAAATACACACAAAAACAATGGTAGGAAATTTGAATGAAGAATCTGAAATAACTGATGGTAGTTCGAAAAAATCCGATTCATATAAAGAAAATATAATATTTGATTCAATTTGGAAAATATTAATGAATTGGCGGATGCATAGTTGCAGCGATAAGTAAAGATAAATGCGATGGGTGGTCCGTGAAGGACGGTAGTTGTGAAGAACGTGAAAGATAGTGGATGGTGGTGGTGCAGGAGGTTGTTATGGTTGATGTGGTGGAGGTATAGGTGGCCGACAATGGTAGTGGTGGTGGCGGTGGACAGGGGTAATAGAGATTATTGTTGTGGAGGAAGAGGCGGGGGTCATCGACGGTGGTTGGCGGTGAGTGTCGGTGGTGGCGACGACAATGGGTGGTGGTGATCGATGGAGGTGACAATAAGCGGTGGTTGTGGATGTGGTGGAGGAAGTTGTTGTAGTAGTAAAGGAAGAAGTGGAAGTGGTCGACGATGGTTGGTGGTGGCTACCGGTGGCCATTGATGGAGGTGACGGCCAAAGGTGGTGGTGATCGACGTTAGTAGAGGTGGTTGACGATGGTAGTGGTGGTGGCGATGACCGATGGTTGTGGAGGTGGTGGAGGAGGTTGTTATGGTGGAGAAATAGGTAGAGGTGGTCGATGGTGGGTGGCGGTGGCTACTGGTGGCCGCCGGCGATTGGTAGTGGCGGCGATGGGTAGTGGTGACCCTTAAAACTAATACCATGTTAGGATTATACATCAAATGGCGGTTGATCAATGATTTTTAGTTTCTGTCTCACTTTTGTCCCATGTTGTTCCACCTATTTCGGTGGAACAAGAAAATACCATTTTTTGTTCCACCTTGTCCAGTCTTTGTCCCTGTCCCATGTCGCGCCAAACGTGGGACAGTGAATTTTTGTCCTGTCCCATGTCACGCCAAACATGGGACAGTGAGTTTTTGTCCTGTCCCGTCCCATCCAGTCTACAAACCAAACGCACCATAAGTGTTCACTTTTAAAAATCAATGTACAACATTTCCATTTAGAGCATCTCCAACATTTTCTCCAAAATGGAGAAAATAGAGATTTTGGAGATTTTTTTGCCCCAACAGCTTCTCCAAATCTTTCTCCAAAATGGAGAAATTAGGAGAGAGAGTATAATTTTCTCCAAATTTGGAGAACTCTCCAAAAATGATTACCATGAGAGAGAAATGGTTTTTTATTGTATCCCACCAATAAGAAATCTTGAAAAAAAATGTATAGGAGAGAGAAATAATATTTTATTAGATATACATATCATTTTAACAATATAAGTAATGATTTCATCTCCAAAATGGAGAATCTGTTGGAGATGAATGCAATTTTTGTTAGAGATTTTGAACTTTGGTTCTCCATTTTGGAGAAATTTTAGGGAAGCTGTTGGAGATGCTTTTAACCCTTAATTATGTGGTGGAAAATTTTTCCCTTTAGGGTAACTTTGTATTTTGATTAATTAAAAAGTGTAATAATTATACATTTTAAAACTATGTAATTTTTTCATTGTGAAAATTTATTTTGGTACGAATAAAGTATATTATATTGTAAATATCATATAAAAAATGAAGCATATTTTGTTCTGATTTTTATTTCAAGAATCTACTTTTAGAATCTCTCAGTTTGTCTATACATAAAACATCTAAAAAAACTGAATATTATTATTTTTTTACAATTGTTAAAAAATATATAATGCGTTCATATTTTTGTTCACAAAACTTATAGTATATTCCTTAAATCAACTCAACTCAAACTAGAAAGCAAAATAAAATTATTTTCTTTATAATTCAATTTATGTTAAAAACTACTATTAAATAAAATAAAATGAAACAAAACAAAATAAAAATGGTATATCATAGTATATATATATATATAGTTGTTTATAGAAATAAATAAATTTATAAATACTTTTATTTAAAAACATTAAGAATTAATATCTATACTACCTTAATATTGGTTTACACCAAATGTCTTAAAAACAACTTCTAAAGCACATGGTACAACCATTTTATGCAAGAATTTCATAAAAACTCTTAAAGACAAGTTTTAATGCATAATGTACAAGTATAAACCTTTTGTTTTTTTACACTAAACAAGGTCGGCCCAGTCTAGCCCATACCCTGATCACCCATACGCTTCTTCTTCTTCTCTTTGACGTCTTACAGAATCACACCATACTCTTCTTCTCTTTCACGTCTTACAGAACTCACACCATACTGAGAGTACGAACCACTCTCAAATGGAATATTTCTTCTACCTGCTACTTGATGGCTCCCAATATTTCACGCATATAAATCACACTACCTGTTACTTGAGACCCGTTAAATCTCTTCTCTCTCTCTCAAGCACAATCGTATCCCAAGCTTTGTCAATTTGATTTTGATTTGAAGAATTCTCCTCTCCAATTTAGATTTCAGGTATTGTATGAAAAAACCCTAACTCTTGGTTTTTCATCCCTTTAATATAAATCAATTCGATGTGTTTGATTTTGATTTTTTTTTGTAGCTAAACACCTCACATCTGATTTGGGTTCACGATTTAGGTATGTTTAGTTTCGAGCTTCTATCATTTGATATTGATCGAACACAGGAATCCATTTTGCAGATTTGATTTGGTACGGGTGAACAATTCTTTGTTTCTCCTTGATTTTGATAGTGTATGTTTAGGTTTCTTCTTGTGTAGTTGATATATATGTATATAAAATTCCATTAAAATTGCTATTAAGGATTTGAAGATGTTCGTTTTGCAGTATCAACATCTAGGGTTTAGAAAGTTGTGATTTTTATGGATGTTTTGTGTTGGGATTTTTATGGATGTTTGTGTAATGATCTATTTCTCAAATTGTGATGTTTGTAGGTAGCTAACTGATTGAGGATTGTTAAAAGATGTCATCTTTGACTTCTTCTATCGGCTTTTTTGGATCTCTTATCAGTAGTAGATCGAATAAGACGATCATAGGTTCCTTCAAACCTTTCTCTTCATTTTCTTCCATATCTTCAAGGAAGAATATACATCATCAGAAAAGATGTTCTCTCATGGTTAAGGCACGTTCCCCAAATATCTATTCTAACAAGGACATGTCTACGGTTAAAAAGATGCAGGTAATGCCATTTGTTCATTATTCACATGTGCATACGAACCTGTTTTTAGTTGTTATGTATGTGTGCATATGCATGTGTTCATATTATAAATTACTTGTATGCATATACGTATACTGACCAGATGAAAGATTACCAGGATGTTTATCGGTTTTTCATTTTTTTTACTGGCCCTGTATATATGTATATACATATATGTTCCCTTGTGTGTAGGTTGGTGTCAACAAGCTTGTAGATATAGTTGGAGGTATTCTGGGTCCAAAACGGCATGATTTAATGTTGATGAGCAAGAATGGCTCTCTAAATACCGTGAATGATGGTTTTAGTATAGCTAAAGAGGTACAGTAAATGGACCAATCTTGTTGGTTATAGTCAATCTGTTTTTAGTTAACTTGGGACTATTTATATGTAATATTATAATACATCTTGCAAGGCATGACAATAACACACTGTCTTTTGGGGATCATATTGTTGAATTATGGTCTTAAAGCAGGGTGTGTTTATGTTTTTACATAGTCCTGGACTTTGAAAATTTTATTTTGCAATTCTTTCTCAATATGACACTAGAAGTAATCGGTTCTCACCTTCTTATATTTGTTTTACCCTTTCTTCTCTAACATATCTTTTTCCTTGCCTTCTTTTTTCTTCTTGGAACTGTGACTTTGCCATTACATATACTTCATTCCCCACCCTTCTTTTTTCTCCCTGTATAACTTGATGAAATAATGAATTACTAATATTATTTGTTACTTCATGTTTGATAAATATATCAACATAAAAGTCAAGTTTTTTTTAAATAAAACGTTATAAATTCTTTTCAAGATCCTAAGCAATTTTGTTTGGTTTGCAAGATTGGATTGGGTTTGGTGGAATTTGGAATTTAAGTTTATTCTAATCCATGTTTGGTTTGAAGATTTTCCTGAATTTGGAATCTTGGGATTTAATTGAAATCCTACATAGGATTTTGAGATGTCAAGAGGTAATTTGTATGAATGTTGACTGAATGATATTTTCGTGATTTAGATTGGACAATGTCAATAGTAGCTGAACGAGGTAATTGGAAACCCCATATTTCTTTATGTTCTTACCAACTCTTTTTCTGCGATAAGGTCCTGTAGTTAACTTTTGTGTGAATCTGATGTATATTTCTTGGCATGGTATTATTTGATGTTCTACGTGGGATGTGTTCCTTTAGACATCATGATCATGGTCTTTTTTTACCTGTGCAAATCTCGCTCCCCATTCTTTATTTTGGTTGCCTTTTGTGTTTGTACCCTTTTATTTTGATTCTTAAAGGATTTTTCCATTTATATTTTTGTTGAATAACAAATGTCCAACAGGTATATTTATTCGGTATAACTTTTTTTGATATTTTTCTTTGATTACAATCAGTTATGATCAAAGTTTGTCCATCATAATGAAGAACACATCTAGCCGATCTCACCGAAAACTACAGGTTTCTTTTACGCATTCTATGTCTGCTCTTGATTAACTAAAAGGTGATGATTTTACACCCCCACCGAGCTATTGTCCACCCCAAATTAGATTGCAGGAGCAAGCAATCATTCTGCTCAACACAACCCGCCACGTTTCTTCGGGTAAATCTCTCATACGATTGATCTGTTAGTTTCTTTGTTTGATATGCATCGATTCATGAACCACCAATTTGCTTCTGTTTGATTTATGAACCACTGATTTTTGTCTGTTTGACTTGCATCAATTTATAAAACCATTGATTTTAAAGAACGATTTGTATCTATTTGATTTACATCTATTTTAAACTAATCGATTTGCATATGTTTGATTTGCATTGATTCATAAAACCATTGATTTTAAACATGATTTGTATCAGTTTGATTTGCATATGTTCTAAACCATCTTTTCGAATCGGATGATATGCATTTGTTTTAATATGAATTATCTGGTGGTTCTGATGCATATCTATCCATCACGGTTTGGAGGCTTCAAATCGATTTCACTGATTCACGGTTTCTTCTCGGGGTTTCACCGTCTCGGGTACGTTTGGGTTTAAGGTTAATCGATTTGGGTTCTGTTTGCATCAATTTGTCTTTTGTTTGCATTGATTTCTTTCTCACGTTGTGGGTTCTGTTTGCACCATATTATGTAAGATGATAAACAAGAAATTTAAAAAATCTGCTTAAAATTCACCTTTTTGTTTTCTGCTTAACTCATGAAATCTGCAATAAGCCAATACGACTTCTGCTCAATATTTGCACAAGACTTCCAAGTTCTGTTTTGTTTGTGGTGTGAAGAGGTTGGGAACATGATTCTGGTTTGCCTTTACAATATATTTCTATGGATATGCTTATTAGTTTGATTTATATACATTTACACTCTCATGGTAGAATAATTGTGTTTTTGGTTATGCACGAGAGTGTATAAGATATTATAGTTTTCACTTGCAACAAAATTGAGCACTAGATATCAAAAGTTTATTTTAATGGAGCGTGGAAGCAAAACAAGTCCTGATGATATCCATTTCAATCAATTGGTAGTAGTAGTCATTCTATGCATTGATATTACACCTTATTCTTGATAATCACTCATGTTGATTCCTGATGAATATTTAGGTGAATCGAATGTTTAAAGTTGATGATCCAAGCTATCTTCAACGATCTATTGGGAAAACGAACAAGATTTTTTGCCGACGATTTCCTTTTAACGCCCATCTGTCTTTGTGACAAAACATAACCTCTGTAAGTGGAAACCGGCCTACTGATAGAGGATCTCGATTGACTAGGAGAATGCAGAAGAATTGGTTGTACATGTGTTTCCCCCTTCTCCATATCAAACTAAAACACTTGCACAACCAATGGAGCTAAAGGACATAATGTAGTAGCATTTATTTGACTTCTTTTTATGTGGTTTTTGTTGTTGTTTTGATTATAGGAAATAGAAGCATCAATTTTGTGACTTATATGTGCACTTTGTAAAGATGTTTTTTGGAGAATATGTTATGTATGACGGTTTTTTGTCTATATTTTATAAAGCATTATGAGAAACTCTAAAAAGAACTTTTAGTTTCCTTACAGAAACATTATATAATGAACACTAAAATTGATCTAATGGTTTGGTGTTTTGCTAAAAAGTATTGTTCCTTCAAAGGCACACTAACAACAAACAAAACTGCTAGCATGAAAATTGAATTATTTTATGACTATTATGTAAGAATCGGGAATTTTTATTAGGTAAGAGTGATGATAAAGATGGAGAATCCTACCCGGTGAGAGTGATGATAAAGATGTTGAGAGTCTTACCTGGTAAACGTTTACCAGTTGATTGTTACATACGATAACATTTTGATGTCTTACAATCTTACCTGGTAAGTAGGTTATAGTGTTAAATCTTACGATAAGTTTTTACCGGGTAAGCGTTTACCGGGTAAACGTTTGGTTAAACGACTCTTAAGTGTAAATATATCATTCTTAAAATCTCCTCTAACCAAACCAACCAAGCTTCTAAATCCTTTACATTTACGGCTCCCGCCGCATTACGCGGGTACACTACTAGTATACATATATTTGTGTGTAGTATTAAAAATCATAAGAAAATAAAATGGCATAAAAGTAAAAAGGAGTGAACTATAATTTTGGTATTTATGGTTTTTGATTGCATAGAAAGACAAAAAATGGTAAAAGAATGAAAATGTCTCTCATTTAACGAATTTTTTTATTGATCGTTAGAGGAATGGACCAAATCTAGACGTTTTTGCAAACTACAATGATCATCTTGTAATTTTGAAACTGCAGGGATAAAAAGTGTTATTTTTTACAAACCATGGAGACCAAATTTGTGTTTACTTTTTTTTTATAACAAAAGTATGTCAAAAGACCAAAAGTGAAACAAATTAACACCTAATGACCAAAATTGTGTTTAATTTAAAAAATAGACTAGAATTAATAGTGAATGAAAACCACATAAACCAAAAATATAATCTACTCTTTTTTGTAACTTTGAAAGGCCAGGGATAAAAATCGCTTAAGAACTATTTTTGTAATTTACACTTAGGGGTTGTTTGTTTTTTTAAAAAAAACCTCTTAATGACTTTTAAGTCTGAATCGTGCAGATCTTTTTACACATCACCTCTTATTAATTATAACTAAAATAAAACTTCAGACTTTAGATATCTTAAAAAACAAACGGCAGAAACTATAATTTGCTCAAAAAAAAAAGAAAAAGAAATCCAAATTCCATTTTTTGACAAGGCCCAATAAATAGGCAAATGGTCCGTTAACAAAAAGCCCATTGTGATGAAACGTCCAATCTCTGAACCTACTTACTATATAGCACTTGATTTAGGGTTCGGTTTTCTGGTCAGCCAACTACCGTAAAACGCTGCTGCGGCGGAGGAGGAAAAATCCAGGTTCGTTCTACAAACGTCTTACTTCCATTTGATTCATGAATTGATACCTGATTTAATGTAAAAATGTTTATGATATGCTTGACGTTTTTCGTTATTTCGAGATTTTTGCATGAATTGTGTGCGAATGTCATCAGGAGTGTTGTTGATCGCTTTTTGTTTCGAGAAATTAAGTCATGCTGCATCCTCTTATAGTTTCGTTTTTTTTTTTTTTAATTTTTGAAGGCTATTCGGTGTTTGAAACGTTCTTGCTACGTGTTAGGGTAATTAGTGATTTAGTGTTTGCTGTTTAAATCAAATGTTTGAGAATCAGGTGCTATGATATCTGCTGTATATGTTATCAGCTTCATGTTTTAGGTTACTCATAATTTGATTGTAGTTTGAGGATTGTATTGTTATTAGGGCGTATTAAATTAGAATGCCATATACTCTTCGGCAATTTGTGCTTTGTGAGGCAAAGTTAGAATATAACTGAAATTGTTATTGTATTCCATATATGATAATTATATCTCTAGGGTTGGGTTCCGGTGAGAGGTTGAGTTAATGGTGAGAAGCGTGAGAAGTGGTTATCGACCGTTGGATGAGAAATGGACGCACATTAGGAACCGAGATTAGATGCACCGAAATGCACCGGATCAATTCCCTTTTAAGCCGCAATTCATGGCAGGGCTTGAGATTAAAAGGGCTTGAGATTAAAAGAGATCAACGGTTCAGATCCACTTCTCACGCTTCTCACCGTTAACTCAACTTCTCACACGATCCTTCGCCTTGTGTCACTAGTTTGTCTTGCCCTAATTCAGTGTTGTTAGCATAAACTTTTTATTGTCCATTAGGCTAAGGGGGTGTTTACCAAATGCTTACTAGGTCATTTACCTTACCAATTGAATATGACAAAATCCAAGAATCTTACTTGGTAAGAGGCATAGTAAGGACCGAGAATATTACCCCGGTAAGTGACACCAACATTCATTTTGTTGGCTGAGAATCTTTACTCGGGTGGTGACTCTTGCTGGTATTGGTAACACTTACCCGGAAAGCGTTTCGTGAACGGCCCCTAAATAAGCTTTTGACGGTTATGGAATACACAATGAGGAACACATGTTTGTTAGATTATGCTTTCTCATTTGATGATACAATGAGGGATCACATAAGGTTAATGTTTTAGAAATGTAATTTACATAATTAAAAGTTCCTAAAATTCTAAACTAGGAAATTCTAATCGAAACTGAACCTTTAAATGAATAATTAACACCAAGCGCAAGCTGTGCAACAACATATCAACAAATATGGGAGCAGCTCAACATGTGTCATGAACAGTGATTCTTAGTTCTATGAACAACTGGGAGACCATTGCTACCTGATTCAAATTATTTAGGCAAGTATAGCTGTATAGAGTCGTTATATTACATGCATGCCGTCATGAGCTTGGAGTTAGCAAGTGCACCTTTTTAAAAGTCCTAATGTTGCTACGTCTTTTTGTGTTTTGAGGATCGATAACGCCTCTAAAATGTTTTGTGTGTCTGTTTTTGTGAAAAGTAAATCGGTTTGTACTGAAATATATTCTGTTTTCAGCATACAATGGCTCCAAAACAGCCAAATTCAGGACTCTTTGTGGGTCTAAACAAGGGACATGTTGTGACCAAGAAGGAACTAGCACCACGCCCTTCTGACAGGAAAGGGGTAAGCAATCAATCCTGTAGTGCCCATGTGATCATTGAACATCTAAATCGTAATATCAGCCAAGTCTTATTTTGCCTTTTGGTTTCGGTGCTTTGTTTAGAAAACAAGTAAGAGATCACACTTTGTGCGAAACCTTATAAGAGAGGTTGCTGGATTTGCTCCTTATGAGAAGAGAATCACAGAGCTCCTGAAAGTTGGAAAAGACAAACGTGCCCTCAAAGTGGCCAAACGGAAGTTGGGCACACACAAGAGGGCAAAGAAGAAGCGTGAGGAGATGTCCAGCGTTCTCCGCAAGATGAGGTAACTACTAAACTTTACTTTTTTGTTATGCTTTATGGTATGATGGAGGTTTTGCTTTGGTAAGTTGTATGATTTGTTTTCTTGGTTTGAGAATTCATATGTTGGTTCTGGTTTTTCTAGGTCTGGTGGAGGTGCTGAGAAGAAAAAGTGAGTCTTTTTGTTATGAAGAACTGATAAAGATGTATTACGTTGAATAGAGTAGTGGTTTTGGGTATTTGACTATTTGTTGGACCTCCTTGTATTATGTTTATTTTGACTCATTTATGCAGACCACATTAGTTCGTCCTTGCTCCTTGATTTGCCAACGGTTACTTGCTTCATTATGTTTTCTCAACTCTGGTTTCCTGCGTATAGTTTGGGACTAAGTAAACGAGCAGCAAGACACTAGAGAAAGGCTGATAAATGAACACACTATACTATTAACTCTTCCTATCATTAACTAGTCCAAAGATGTTTTAAAAACATATGAAACATAACAAACTTAAATTTTAAGGAATTATACATTAATAAATAGTACATAATGCTTAATAAATAGTTTTACATACAATGAATATATATTCCAAATATTTAATACAAGTTAGTAATAATAATATTATTAAAATCATTATATAAAAAAAATTCATCCATGGTATTCAAAATTCAAATTATATCATCTTTGTTACGAAAAAAAAGGTTAAAGAAGAAATCATCATTAAGTAACTAGGCATATACTTGCGTGATGCAGCGAAGTGTAAGTAAATAACGAACAATTAATGTTACTTCCTTATAGACATGTCATCAACAATCAACTAAGAATCACAATTTATGAAACCCTAAACCCATAAAGATATTCAATAATTAGTTTATATTACAATTATTGACAAAAAAATTATAATGATATAATTTATAATAAGAATGAAACATATTTAATGATTATGTATTTTTAATGTGCTAACGGTGGAAAAAAATAAAATGTATGGATAGAAAACAAATTAGTTCATAGATATTCATGATATTTAATAGTACGGTTAAATTAAAAAATGTTCAATATTGGGCTCGTTTTGAAGGTATTGACAGGACGATTATTATAATGATATAATTTGTAAAAAAAGAAACATATTTTTTCGTTGTATTTTTGTTCACATACAATTATTTGTGTTAATATGATAATGGTGTAAAATGAAAAATGAAAAAATAAGAGATATAAAATGAATTAAATAAGTTATTGTAAGGATGGTAAATGTAACATTATAAGGGTGATAAGTGTTATTATACAAAAGTTTGTACATATTAGTTTTTTTATATAGTAGTAGAGATTCATGATATTTAATAGTACGGTTAAATTAAAAAATATTCAATATTGGGCTCGTTTTGAAGATATTGACGAGACGATTATAATAATATAATTTGTAAAAAAAGAAACATTTTTTCGTTGCATTTTTGTTCATATACAATTATTTGTGTTACATATTCACGATTATATGATAATGGTGTAATATGAAAAAAATAAGGGATATAAAATGAATTAAATAAGTAATTGTAAGGGTGATAAATATAATATTATAAGGGTGATAAGTGTTTTTGTACAAAAGTTTAGGGTGACAAGTGTTATTGTACAAAAGTTTGTACAATAACCGTATTAATTTTATATATAGTAGTAGAGATAAGTAACGAAATTTGCTTTAGTTTCTGTTTTGTGTGATAATCAATTTTTTTTCTTTCTCAATTAATGTAAAAAATGTTTAATTTTTTTTCTATTTCATACTCATTTTGATCTTAACCAATAGATCTTGTGATTATTATTGGTTCAGATGTCAGATTATACTAGAATTATTGATTACATGGAAAATGACATGAAAATCAACTGAGATTGTGAAGGTTGAAAACATGTTTAGCAGGTGAAATGGAATGAAATAGACAGAACTGATTGCATGGGCGTACTTACATAGAGGGATACTATGGCACAGGTCATCGCCTCGTGGTTCTGTCGTAAAAGGAAAAAGTTACGTTTTTTAAGGATGTCACTGTATTGTTTTGTTGAGTGTCACCATATAGTTTTTGAAACTAAAATGGTTGACGTTAAATTTGAATGGCAGAGATGGTAAACGTTCCTGCTTTTGTACAAAAGGTCTAGGTTCGAATTCTACTATCAACAAATTTGTTGTTATTTAGCTTAAATTTTGGTGTTTTTTTTATATACATCTTATGTTTTAAAAATATATAGTGACAAGACTCAAACATGAGGTCTCTTCTACGAAGGAACCAACAAACAAATCTATACTAATTTTATAAAACTTTTTTTAAATATTTTTTTATAGTTAAATTGTGTCATCACTTTACAAAAAATAGGTGTGCCTATCGAATGCTTGTTACGATATTTGAGAAAAAAAAGTTAATTATTACAATAAATAATAATTAACACAAACCCTTTTAAAATGGAATAGATGTCGATTGAAGCAAAAAAATAAAAAAGTAAAGAGATTCTCGATTGATTCAAACAATGTTATTTTTTTACATATGAATAAAATGCATTTTTGTTGTCTGAAACACCATTGACAACAAAGCTTAACAAAAGTATTTAAGCGGACCGTTATAGTCTCACCATACACTTATTCACACCATGTAAGTAAATCAATTCATGCACAAAAAAATGTGGAATAAGACGCGTTGCTACCATTGTCTTAATTCTCGATGCTAGTGTTTCTATCGACCTCAAACTATCATATCTTAAGTGCCTAATCGTACACTCTCATTTACTTAAGAAAAACGCTAGTTTGAGTCCAGACATCCTAGATCAATACCTAAATCTCTCAAACTTATGCTTTGATACCAACTTGTAACACCCTCAAATCTGGAAAGAGCGTCTGATTTAAAATTTTTCTTATTATACATCGAATAAAGGATAAATCCTTTTTCTATAAATCAATACTTGGATAACCTCGAATAACAATTCTAGATTTAACATTAATAACTGATAGATCAAGCCTTACATAAAGACTAGATCTAGGACGGGTGTTACTAAATCCAACAACGATCGCTATCTTCAAAGCAAGGAAGACGTCCCGAATTACTATTTCATTCACGTGCCTCTAACTAGCACTCAACTCATCACAGTGTCGCTAGTACCATTCCCCAACGAGGACCTGATAGACATGCCAACAAATAAAAAAGGTTAGACTTAACGCTTAGTGAGTTAAAATAGTTTTCATCATAGTTATAAAATAGTAAAACTGAAAGACTGCTTATTTAAATCACAATTTCCAAAATTAAATATACTAAATATAAAAGCAACATATTTCCCAAAGACCCACTATTTTAGTGATGAAAACTCATTAATCAATACACTCATTTAAATATGAAACCAAACCCAATACTCATCCGAAACATGAATAAAACTCAATAATCAAATACTGAAACTTGGATAAGACTCCAATATCAAAAACATCAAAAATAAAGGTAAGACTCAACGCTCAAAATTACAAACTATGGAATAACACTACATATTCAAAATGTCACCGAAAATATGGATAAACACTATATCAAAAAACAACACCTTTCGGTGACGGGGGAGACCCGTTTCCATTGAATGTGGCGGGAACACAAAACTATGCCACGTATCGATGTTATAGAATTACACCTCAAATCATTAACTTTAGTGCACACTGTATTAAGCGTCACCTCAAGTCCCCAATACCTTTAGGGGGCGTTTGGTTCACAGAATGGAATTTAATGGAATTGGAATCCATCGAAAGAATTTGACTTTAAAGGAATTGGAATGGAATTTGACCACGCGTTTGGTTGGTAGGAATTCAATTCCTTCACTTAAACCAATGAATGATGATTTCTTTAAGGTGTGGAATTCAATGGAATTGGAAGGATTCCATCGCTTTCATTCCGCGAACCAAACGTGCGCTTGGAATTTAGTCAATGGAATTGGTCATTCCAATTCCTTCAAATTCCATCCAATTCCATGAACCAAACGACCCCTTAGTGTTCACCCCAACTGGATGTCACCTTAAGGTCACGGTACCTTTAGTGCACCCGCCCCACTGGGCTTCACCTAAAGGATACCCGATCTTAATGCCTATTCGCTCTCTAGTATAGTTCCAACCTCAAGGCTCCCATTCGACCTTTAGTGTCTACTAACTAGCATTCAAGATAGAAATCTTAACTCCCTGCTTGATAACCAGATATGTTTAACCCTCATGCATAAGGGTTAAAGCATCAAAACCATATTGTCCATGATCGCGGAGTCCGACCCTAAAGGTTCACCTCTTCAATACCAGGACGACCACAATGCCTACTCGAGAATTGTTCACAAGTGAGAACATCAAGACTCCTCACTTATCCACTATGATTGACTAATATGTCTATGGATCAAATGCTTTACAGTCTAAATTACATGACCCCAATTGAATGACCAACACACACAAATCATGAAATTCTCATGTAAAAATGCAATAAATGCAAATCAAGCCCAAGCTCAATCAATGAACAATTTAAACTGGACAAATGTCCCCAAAACTCAAATGGGCAAAAATCAAGCTAATAACACCATACTTATTTGGCTACTCAAATAAAAGTCAACATAATTCAATAAATTGCATTTGCTCAATAAATCGGCAAACTCATACCCAAAGTATGATTAGGTCAAAACCTTGTTAATATTGGGATAAACCATCCCCAAATGCAAACCATACGGTTTACGTTCCAAAATATATCATAAAATACAAAATATGCATTTTCAGATTTCATGAAATAATAGGTCTAATTCAGGCGGAGCGCTTTCCGCGTCCGAAACAGTTGAGAAATGATTTATCAATTCAAATACACCAAAAGTACATTACCATCAAATGACCTTCATTTATAAAATAAATCATCAAAAAGACACAGTCTTAAGATTTATTTATCAAAATGTCCACAAACTCCAAATATGAGCATTTTCCAAGATTTATAAAATCAAATATGCCAAAGATGAGAATATCATCAAATAATTAACAAATTTGGTAAATACCAAGGAAAACATAAAATGGAGATTTTTGGCATGTACATAGTTTTCACAAAGTAACTTGAACTCAGCTTGCTAAATTTATGCTAAATCTAGGTTCCACCAAACTTTGATCTTTCTATGAAGAAAACTTTGGATCCACAAGAAAATATCCCAAATCGTAGATCCAATGCTTCCCAGAACATTTTGTTTTCCTCAAGGAACACAAGACCTAAAGCAAAGAGAGGAGAAAAGAAGTGGAGATGAAGAACACCCAAAACCCTAGCTTAAAATTGAGAGAGGTGAGTAGCTTACCATAACAAAATACTCTTGGATCCTCCAATAAACTTCAACCCTCTTGGTGTACTCTTAAAAATTTCTCAAAATTGAGAGCATAGAAAAAAGAATCACCAAAATCAGAGCCAAAATAAAGAAGATACGATCAAATGAAGAAAAACCTAGAAAATTGGATTTTTAAAGCCTATGCACCTGCTCGCGACTGTGCCATGCGACAGTGTCAATGGCATTGTCTCCCTGGATGTACCCAGGATGGTATACTCCTTGCGAATTTTCCCTGCGATTGTGACATTGGGCACTGTCGCCGGACACTGTAGCCCCAACAGTACCGAGAGTTTTTTGACCGTTTTCTTGACTGTTCTCCTGACCATTTCTCGACCGTTCTTCGACAGTTCTCTTGACCGTTCCTAGACCGTTCCCCGTGTTAGTGTATATGCCCAAAACCAATCATTAAATGATTTTGTTTGGACATTGTGTAATGATTATTATTAATCAATAAATAAAATGCATTGCCCAATTATTATGTTTATGGAATATTCTGTGTTATTGTTAAGTTTGATTTTATAGTAATCATTGTATTTATAAGCTTGGTCATATACAGTGTTTAGATGTCTCATTCTGTGTTGTATTGACCAAGGGTATTTAAGTCCCTTTGGTCCTTGTTCCTTGTAACACTTTCACGCTTACATTCAATACTATTGATACTTTGCGCTTTCTCTCTCTACTTTCTCTCTCTAGGATTTAGAGATCTTGGATTCACAATTGGTATCAGAGCCAATCTAGATCTTGAGAGGATTGAGAGATTTGTTTTTCGTATCTGAATTTGAGTATTAATCCGAAAATTAGATTGATTTTCGTTTTTGAATTTTTCATCAAATTCGGCCGTGTTTTTGAATGAATTCTTGTGAAAATTGGTTTGTTGGATTCGTTTTTGATAGATAAACACTTTTAATTCACATCAATTTGCAAGAAAAACAAGTTTTGGTGTTCGATTTTGAAAATTTTCAAGTTTTTGGAAAAACTCGTTTCACGTACTGTTTCATTCTCGAAATCTTGATTTTGTGCTTTTTAATCGAAATCTTTGTTTGAAATGTGTTAGAATATTGTTGTCGATCAAGTCTGTGTGAGAAATTTTCATCAAAATTCAGTTTTGTTATCGATTTTTGGAAGATTTCTTGGTTTTCTAACGGTTTGCGCCAGATTTAAAGTTTGCGCGAGTTCATCATTTGATTTGCGTGAGTTCATCTTAGTTTGCGTTAGTTTTTCCTAATCTTGTCTTAGTGTATTTCAGGTTTTCTTCAAAGTTCCGAAGTCAATCTCACGCAAAGTTGATCTTGCGTTAGTTTCCTCTCACGTAAAGTAACTTTGCGTCACACTCCTATCACGCAAAGTGAGCTTTGCGTCTCCTTCAGCTCGAGAAAAGATCTGTTCTCGCCATCATCAGCTCATGCAAAGAGCAAGTTCTCGTCTTGAATTCTTCACACAAAGTAACATTTGCGTTACTCGTGCATTACGCAAAGTATACTTTGCGTCTTCAGCTCATCACGCAAACCTCATTTGCATCATTCACTACTCACGCAAAGTCCAATTTGCGTCTCGTTCAGCTCACGCAAAGTTAGATTTGCGTCTTCAGTGCCTCACGAAATTCCAAGTTTGCGTCTTACTTGGCTCATGCAAATCTAGTTTGCATCTCCCTTTGCTCACGAGAATTTACATTTGCGCCAGCTTTCTCTCACGTAAACTTCAGTTTGCGCCATCTCTACTGTGAACACTTAGAATTTTTCTGGATTTCTGTCGTGGATTCTGCAAAGTTTGCATATCAAGCTCAGCTCTACAAGAACGGCCTCATGATGTCATTGGGCTTAGAAAATCGTCCTCCAGTTCTGATAGATGAAAACGAGTTTACTCAGTGGCAAGATAGGTTCTTGAATTTTATAGAGCGTCAAAAGAACGGAAATGACATGATGAATATTCTATCAGAAGGACCTTTTGAGAAACCCAAGTTGGCTTCTGGATTATATAAGCCTACTAAAGAATATTCACCTGATGAGTTATCAGAGTATCAAGCTGATCGTGATATAAAGGAAAATCTGATGCTAGCCTTGCCAAAATCTATCTACAATAGGATTGATTGTTTCAAAACTCATCCTAATCTTATGTGGCAACAGCTAGAAAAGATCATGCTTGGATCTTCAGTTGCAACTCAACTGCGACATACTCGATACATGAATAATTTTGAAGAATTCAAAGCCAAGGATGGGGAGCCATTGAAAACTGTGTATGATAGATTCTGTGTCGTGATCAATGATTTGAGAAAGATCAAAGTGGAAAAGACTGAGCTTGAGACAAATCTAAAGTTCCTCAATGCACTTCAACCAGAGTGGAACAAATCTTGTCACAGACTGAGGAATGATGTCAGAATTTCTACAATGCAAATTCAATAGATGTTTGAGATCTTGCTGACAGATGAGTGCATTGTTACTGAGAAGAAGGCCAAACTGGAGAAGAAGAACAAGAAGTCAGTGGACCCGGTTGCACTTCTAACGAGCCATCTGGCTAATCAAGCATTGTCTGATAATGCTTATGACGGATCAACTGATGATGATGGTGAGGCACTGCAGAAAGCAATGATCCTTCTCTCACAACATTATCAGAAAAAGTTCCAACCACGTTCGAGTTCCAACACTTCTCGCTTCACTTCTGGTTCAAAAGTCAAAATGCCTGAGCCAAAGACAACTCCTTCCTGCTACAATTGTGGAAAGCCAGGCCATATAGCTAAAGAGTGTCGAGCAAAGAAGGTTAAGGATTCGGCTTATTATCGGAAGAAATTGGAACTGGCTGAAAAAAGAGAGAGTGGAACTGTTTTGCTTGCAGAAGAAGAGTTTTGGCTGGATCACTCTGATGATGAAGCTGTAAATGTCGAGATCGCTCAGATGTGCTTTGTTGGAGATGATCAGTCAGATGATGATTCTGACACTGATGAAGACGAGGTAATTTTTGATTTTGATTACACTTTTATTTCTTCATAGATGAATGTTATAATTACTGCTTTACATGATCTTCGCTTAAAGTTATTATCTGAAAAGAACTTAAATTCTGAAAAGTCAGATTTGATTGACAAATTGAAGATTTCTTTGAAAGATGAAAAATCTATTTTGGAAAATACAAAAGACATCTTTCAAAAGAAATTAGATGATTTGGAAAATTCAAATAAGACTTATCTTGAATCTTTGACTGCTATGACCTCTTTAAAAGATAGTTTTTCGGATAAAATAAATAAATTAGAAGAAAAGTTATATCGAAGAAACCAATCTGAGCAAACAATTTTTATGAATAAACCAAGGAGTGAGGAAGCTTTAAAAGAAAAATGGGGACTTGGTTTTAAAAATCCACATTGTTTAAACAATGCGATTGAAAAATCCCCTACTTTATATAAATACGATTATCTAACTCTTGCTCAATATGCTCCTCAATTTAAAATTGATTGGATGAATGAGAAACAAGTGTTAGAAATCGAAAATGAGAAAAGGACAAATAACAAGAAAAAGGAAATTCCTTTTGTTTACACATTTGAAAATGCAAAATATTTTCCTGACAAATCGAGAAGAGGTAGAAAAGGTTTAAATGATATATCTCCTGTCAAATCTTCAGTGTCTGATGATTTTGTTGATATTTTTGCTAATAAATCTGATAAGGAAAATATATCTCCAATCATTTATGATTCTAAGAGATATACACCTCCTTTAATTTTAGAAAGCAAAATCATTGATCTTGAAGATAAGATGGAAGATCAAAATATTTTAAAAGAAATTGAATCTGATATTATTCTTTCTTTCATGACGTCTAGTCTTGAAGAAAATTTATTTTCTGAAAAACAAGATTCTATTTCTAGCATTTGTTCTGATTGTCAAGTAAACAGAATGGAAGTTTCTAAATCTGATATCTTTTCTCAAAATAATTCTGACTCCGAGGTAAGTTCAGATTTATTGTCTGATCAGATTGGTTGCTTAGGTAAAATTATTTCTTCTGATTTAAATATTAATTCGGAAATTCTTGATGAATCTTTTACACTAAATGATCAGTATTATAAACCTAAACGTAAAAGAAGACGGTCAAAGAAGTCGAAGAAACAAGATAAAGTTCTTTCTGACAGTTCTAATTCTTCTGATTCAAATCTTTCAGATAAGACTTTGAGCAAGTCATCAAAGCAGATTTGGAGAGCGAAGCGGATATCTGATGAATCTCAGACTGATGGAGATAGATATGTAGACAGATATTATAAAAGTGATTCATTTGCTGTTTGTAAGAAAATTTCAAAATATTCAATAAAGCAAATGATTCAAATTTCCAAAAATGTCTCATATTCTTCTTCTGATTCTAGTTCAGATGATTATGCCTTGTATTCATCTGATGATTGTGCTTATTTTTCTGATAATCTTTCTCGTGCTTATCGTGTTAAATCTAATCAATATTCCCCCACAAGAACTGCAACTAACATTCATGGACCCAAATACCAGTGGGTACCAAATCCGAAAACTGATTATGTGTTGCAGGTGTTGGAAATTTTTTAGTAAAAATGTGATTTTTTACTAACTTTGGACACAATTAAATACATGTATATGTATTGTATATATCTAACTCTTCGTGGGTTTGTGTTCTCCTATATGAGAGCTTCGAAACGATATATTGTGTGCCCAAAATGGAATATGTGTGAATGAGATATCAATGCTCAAAGTTGAGTGTTTGGGATGAAATTGGCAAAAACCAAGTGGATGTGGGATTGTGTCCCACATAGGAAGGAGGACCAAAAGTTTTGTAGTTTATAACTAAAGATGTGGAAGGGACTAACAAGTCCTTTGTTTGGTTTTACTCCATCACCTACCCGCGTGCAGGGGGGGTGCCGATTGTGGCGTTCGTAGGCTAAAATCGGCGAACTTGTGCGTGGGCGCAACCAGCGGACACGAATGCCGCTCCGAAATCTTGTGCTCGCGCAACTTGGTTTTTGCAAAAATTTTTGTTTTGATCAGTGCATTACGCGAGTTATACCGCGGGTTTAGTCGCTTGACAACTCGCGACATGCACCTGATTGTCGACAAAACAGTGAGTTACGCGGGTTAGGCCGTGGGTTTATCCGCGCCGTAAGTCGCGACTTTCACTATCACGAGGACAATAAACAGTGAACCATGCGGGTTGTGCCGCGAGTTTACCCGCGTGTTAAGTCGCGACGCGCACTGTTAAGTGGTTTATGTAACTCCCAAATCGTTGGTATTGAAAACATGATTACTGAATTAATTTTGAGATTAATTCTTTAAATCATTGTTAATACCGAATTTATTATTTCGGTTTCAGATTTCAATATAAAAAGGGAGAAGCCTAGACACTTGAAAATATCCCGAATACCGATCACGCATAGCTCTCTCGTCTCTCTGCATACGTTCTTTATCTTCAACGGAATTTTCAAGCAAGAGGTTACATCCGACAGTTCAACTGCTTACGCTGTTGTACCCTGGGAACAGACGGCGAATCTGTTTAAGGGAATCGTGTTCAACACGAGCCTCAACATCGTTTGAATCTACGGTTTATTCGTTTACTCTTATTTCTGTCGATTCCCTTTATATTTGAATTGTACTAATCATTTGTTGATTGTTTTAATATTTCGTTGTATTTATATGTATTATTAAAATACATATAGTGGGAAAATTACCAACAATGTTGCAGGCACCTCAAGTCAAGGGGAAGTAAGAGAAATATGGCTCTTGAATAACACAGTTCAAGACCCGCACCTCAATGTCAAGATATTGGATTCTAAGTACTTCAGCTTAGAACCCGTGCTTAAAAGACTATGACTTCTAGACATGTCAGTCTAGGACTCGTTCTTCAATGTTTTAAACTTCTGACTAATGAGAAACTGTGAGTACATCTACTTAATTTTCGCTGCATTTATATCTGATAATGATGTTGTTCTAGTTTTCTCAAATGTTTTAAAAGAATCTGAGCAAATTAATTTCAACTCCTGAATTTGTTCAACCCAATTTGTTTCAAATGAGACACATATTCGTTATACATTATGTGGAAGATGATATTATTGAATTATATTTTGTTTCAACTGAATATAAACTTGCCGATCAAATATTTCTATTTTTAAAATCTCGGCATGTTGTTTTAAAAGTTTAAACCTTTACAAATTTTATTCTAAAGTAAAAGTTTTACAATTTTTCTTTGTTTTGAATAAAATGTGTGTCTAGGATAAATTTTCTAGTTGCTTTGTT
This sequence comes from Arctium minus, assembly GCA_954870635.1. Lineage (NCBI taxonomy): Eukaryota > Viridiplantae > Streptophyta > Magnoliopsida > Asterales > Asteraceae > Arctium > Arctium minus. The sequence goes on along the minus strand of OX941080.1, from coordinate 32,683,246 downwards.
TATATCAAAGTTTTATATGTTCAACTTTCAAGTCTAACAAAAGTCGAAAAGTCAGCAACATGTTTGTAGCTTTTGATATTGCTTTAAAGTTGTGTGATTCGGAATATTTATAGTTTACAATGCTTTAGTCGAAAATTTTGGATCGTAATGAAAATATGGGCTAAGCACTTAGACGTAAAACCTTGTGTTTGAGATGATTTTTAAATTCTTATAAATCAGAAATCTCTAAGTTTAAAATTTTGTACCTGTGACCTTTCTGGTTTGGGAAAGTAAGTTATGTGGGATGCTTGTCATCTGATCCCCTAAGATCAATTGATCTGGGAGTGATCGAACCCAAATCCTTTAATAGAATCAGATCGAAAGTCATGTTCTACTGGTATGAATGGGTTTAGGATGTGTCGATGTAGCCTTTTTGATCTGGGAAAGTAAGTTCTAAGGGGTGCTTGACACCTAGTCCCCTAAGGCCAACTGGTCTGGGAGCGGCTGACCCAAATCCTACAATAAGGTCAGATAGAAAGTTACGTTTACGACATGCTCTTTACTTACCGAACTTTTTGATTAAAAGATGCCAAAAGTGCACAAGTTTAAAAGATGCCAAAGAGCACACTCATGTAAAGATGCCATAGAGCACAATGCTAAAAGATGCCAATGAACACACATCTAATGATACTTGGTGATATGTTTGAGTTGCAATAAACCTGTAAATTTGTGAAAGTCTGAATTTTTGATGGATTAGTGTGATTACATGCAAAGTTCTCTATTATATTTTTAGAATTGCATTTTCTTGAAGCTAATCGAAGTTCACATGCGAGCACACTGAATAGATTGATGAAAGTTTTTTGAAACTGAACATGTCTTAAATTGATATGCAATAAAACTTGTTTTTGTATCCAAATACATACATTTGATTTCATCTGATGGATTTTATTGTGATATTTTACTAAGTAGAATTTTATTTGTTTATGTTTAAATTTTTATATATTTAGTGGTTTCAAAATACATATTCAGTATATTTTTCTTTCTACATTGATGTTTCATTTCTTGTGTTCTCATATTTTCTTTATAAATGGGTTTGTGCATTATTCAAAGGGGAGTGAAAAAGGAGATTTTATCTGAAATGATCATATCTGTTTTTGAGGGGGAGTATCTAGTTTTCTACATGAATGCTAACTTGAATTGTCATATCTAGTGCATTTGTGTAGGGGGAGTCAAAGAGCTTAAAAAGGTAAAATTTTCTGAGTTCAAGTCAGATTTGCGCCAACAGTTGGTTGGTCGCGCAAACCTCACTTTGCGCCACCTTCGGCTAGCGCAAACCTCCCTTTGCTCCACCATTGTGTAGCGCAAACCTTTCCTGTTTTCTCCTTTACTTTGATTTTGCAGATCTTAAGCTGTCTCGTCTCCAACATTTGCATGACCAAGTTGATCTCGATCATCAAGGTCATGAGGGGGAGAAGTTAAGGAGATGTTAAAGAGACAAATAGCTCCAAAGTTTATCTGCTGATCAAGATTCTGCTGATCAAGATTCTATTTTCTCAGTTATACTACATCTTTTGTTGTTCCTGCTCCGACTACCATTGTTCATTCAAGTTCATTTAAAAGAGGTGTGTTGTGTCTAGAGCACAAGCTGGTGAATCAACTGTTCGTTCAAGTTTATTCCAATATGGTCCAGTCTTGTCAAGGTAGAAAAGATAACTCAAACTGAAAGATGCTGAGAAGAATTTTTTTTTAAAGTCAGAAAGCTGCTTAGCAAAGTCGCTTAGTTGGTCCGTGCTGATTTAGAAGATTGTTTTTGAAGACCACAACGCCAATGATTACTAAGGGGGAGATTGTTAAGTCTGATCTTATAGTAATCATTGTATTTATAGGCTTGGTCATATACAGTGTTTAGATGTCTCATTCTGTGTTGTATTGACCAAGGGTATTTAAGTCCCTTTGGTCCTTGTTCCTTGTAACACTTTCACGCTTACATTCAATACTATTGATACTTTGCGCTTTCTCTCTCTACTTTCTCTCTCTAGGATTTAGAGATCTTGGATTCACAGTTATATCTAAAGGTAATAATAACCTTGGAATAATGTATTCTAAAATGTCCCTAGTCAAGTATTAATTTGGGTTTGGGTTGAGTTAATATGCTATGACTAGTATATGCAAGGATTCATATATAGATACAGAATCCACATATGGGTACGAGATGAGATCTTGTATCGGACGTGACCCACTATGAGAAAGTTTCATTGGATGTCATACGAGTGTCATAGACGGTTCTCATGTGGTCATTGTACAATTAGTCATTTGACTTGAGATCATGGAGTTTGCTTTGTGTGAGTATCGTACTTTGATAACTGATTCTTATCAGTCCGTAACTGGATGATAGAACTGTTGTTGAGTATGTCGTGTATCACTTAGTAGTACTGGTATGGATCAATATAGGATTTGTTCTTCTTGTATGTCAAGAGCGATATCCTTGGGCCCCTCGATTGAATGATACCGTGGAAATCCATGCATGCTCAAATGATCAATATAGGGATATTGATAATAAGTATATGATACTGATATCAGTCTTTTCAGTATATTCCGGAATCGAGAAACTAAGGATCGAAATAACGAGGATGACACATCCATGCCTCATGTTCGATCTGGATATCTGAACAAAGGGACATAAATATGTACACTGATAATGATCACACAGTTTGTTGATTAGCTGAATCAACAAACTTTATCATTTGGGTAACGATGATATATTGCTAGATGTTGCTCTTCGTTGATAATTATAAATAGGATTTATAATTATTACCAGCGTGATAAAGTCCCAATGGGCAACACACAATAAATGTATATCTGAATTAGGAGCAAATAATTAAATAAGATTTAAACTATTATCCGATTTTATAAAGATAAAATTAAATTATGTATATATCATGTATGACAAGATGGGATTTGACAAGTGGATACTTGGCAGTAATTATATGTGTATTGTGTAAAGATAAAGTAACCTCCTAAAAGATAAGAGATCTTTAAAGGAGATCATGCCACTCTCTTTCTGCAGTACCTATGGGACAGGTATCTGCACCTTTACGCACATATATAAGGAGAGGGAAGGCCTCTTGTCGGAGTTGTTGGTATTCCATCGGATTAGAGAGGCACCTTTTGAAATTTTCTAAAAGGTTCTTCTTTCTCTCTCTCCAAAATCCCTGAAGACTTCTCCTCCAAAGGTTAGAGAACCATACCTAGCATTCGAGAAGGAATGAGCTCTCCTCACTTGACGTTGGACGACAAGGGGATTCAGAGGCATTTGTGTGGATACCATGGAGGCAATGGGCTAAGTTTTGTTGCTACGATTCAACCACGACACCAAAGGGTTGCTGCTCGTTTGTGGTGAAATTTTGAAACACCCATCCTACTCAATTTCGTATGGATCTATGGTGGAATACAATTTATTTCCGCTACATGTATGGCTCTCGTATTCCAACACCCCGACCGTTTTTCCAGCCGTTCACCGACCGTTTTCCCGGTCGTTCACCAATCGTTTTTAGAAAATTTGAGGTGTTACAGTTGTTATGTTTTCTTTTAATGTTTATTTAAGTCTTAGTGTCGTACATAATTACCATTTATCCCTCAAGTTATATATTTAAAAAATTAATAAAAAAACCCATGCCTTACAAAATAATGCGTCGTAACGTGCCAAAACGCGCTATAACACGCCATAATGTGTTACAACAGAAGCCAAACCTTAAAGTGGAGCCACGGGGGTTAACGTGGTGGCGAAGTCAAGCCTTAATGTCATAACGCGCCATAACGAGATATTTAGAACCATCGTAAGTGTAACACCCCAAAAATCGGACAATACAAATTCCCAACTAAACCGGAAATGCGGTATATAAATATCAAAATACGAGCTTTTCAAAAATGGAAACTTAAACACGCCAGTTAATTATGATCTGAAACCAATGGTTTTGAGGGTAACAACCTCTTAATCTAATTCCTTTAAATGAAATAAGATTACAATTGGGTGTCGCCTAAACCACCAAAAAAATGACTTCAAGCAATGACGTCTCAAAATGCACCCCAAAGATAGGGTGGCTAAAAGACCACTTATGCATTCCCACCTTTAGAACCTGAGATAATGTCGACACCAAACCAGTGTTAGGCTAAAAAGCCTAGTGAACATGAACAGGAAGAAAGCAATTCACAATATAATTAAATGAAATCATTTAATAACCAAATATAACATTCGTTCGGAATCAATGGGGGAGACCCGTATCCATTCGAGAGTAGCAGGAACACAAGAGTATGTTTCTCACTCAATGGTAATAGGTGTCCATATTTAAGCATCAGGTCCAAGACCCCAATGACCCTTAACAAGTTTCACCTCAAGACTAGGTTGACCTTAGTGTCTATCTCCATGGATAACACCTCAAGGCTCACTTACACTTAGTGCCTACCTCCAAGATAGCACCTCAAGTATTGTGGTTCTTAGTGCCTACCACAAATCTGCACCTCAAGACTCAACCTTCTTAGTGTCTACTTGATAGTCAATTATTCATAAGTCCCAAGTGAAATGTTCAAGAATTCCATTTTGGGATCACTTCCCATTCGTCATATTAGGGTCGTTAAACAAATTTATAATTTCATTTATAAATAATATACTAACATTTAAGACAGTGTTACTAAACTTAGGTCAAAATACCACCCAACGTGAATTTCATGAAAATGCCAAAGTAATAAATCGAAAATCATGTAATTTGTTCCAAATAGACATTTAACATACCAAGAATCACCATCATAACTCCAACCTAGATATTTACCCCATAATGTATGAAAGTTCATCAAATATAGATATAAGATCAAACCACCAAATGGTTATGCAATATGCGAAATTAAAGCTTAAAATAGTATCAAAGGACACATTTAGGCATGCATCTAGTTTTACAAAGCTTTTAGAATTCACCTACTAGGTTCTTAGAGAAAACCTAGAAAACAAAGTAAATCTCTAGAAATGAGGTTGAGAGTAAGAAGCCTTGAGCCATGTAACACCCTAAAAATAGGGGAAAGTTAGAACTTAAAATTTTCGGCAATATGACGTCTATAATAGTTGGAAACCACCCAAAATTGAGAAATGTATAATAGTGTTTACAATTCCTGTAAATAAAAATTGGAATTAACATCAAACTAATCTAAATAATTATACATCTAGATTATATCGGTTGTCAATCCAAATTCCCCAAAATTTCTATCTTCCTGTACGCTTTGCCTCCAAAAGTATCTATCCCAAAAATGCCCAACATGGCCCAACGCTTTTCCCTCAAACCAATGTGACCCGCCGCTAAGGGAACTTGTTATACATTTCATTTGAGAAAAAGTGTAACGCTTTACGCCTAGTGAGAACAAACAGTTTATAAAAACCAAAAGAAATGAAGTGATAAAGAGGGTTTACATTTATAGTAAGCACTTTACCATTCCCAAAAATGCCACACATAAACCAAAGGGGTCCAAAAGCATCTTGCGTCTCCTACTTGGAATTTCATCGGTCGTCTCTTCTTATCGGCATAGCTCTTTTGCCAACCCTGTGCCGCCTTCAACCGTTCCCGAATGCCCTTCACTTTGTAGGTTGTTTCTTGCATGATCTCGGGACCGGCGAATTGCTTCTCGCCCGCTTCAAGCCAACACACGGAATTTCTGCACTTCAACCCGTATAAGGCTTCAAACGTTGAACTTCCAATACTTGAGTGGTAGCTATTGTTGTATGCGAACTCCACCTAAGGTAGGTGAGAGTCCCAACTACCCCCAAAGTCGATTACGCAAGACCTTAGCATATCTTCTAGCTTTTGAACCGTCAGTTTGAGGATGGTAGGTCGTACTTAACTTCACTCTTGTACCAAGTTCTTTTTGTAGGCCATCCCAAAAGTTTGAAGTGAACTAACTATCTTGATTCGATACAATAGACAAGGGAACCCCATGCCTTGAAACCACTTCGTCGATATAAAGCTTTGCCAAATTGTCCATTGGTAGAGTCTCGCGTATGGCCAAAAAGTGAGCGCTCTTGGTCAACCGATCAATTATCACCCAAACGGTATCGTGACCTCTCAAGGTCTTTGGCAATTTGGTCATGAAGTCCATGGTGATGTGTCCCCACTTCCACTCGGGGATCTCTAGGGATTGGAGACTTCCGTAAGGCCGTTGGTGCTCGGCTTTCACTTGTAGACAAGTCACACATCGCTCCACATAACGTGCCACATCTAACTTCATAATCGGCCACCAATAATGTAGTTTCAAGTCCCTATACATTTTTGTACTCCCCGGATGAATGGAATACTTGGACTTATGTGCGACTTCAAGAAGGAGTTCACGATTTCACCCAACCTTGGGCACTCAAACTCGTCCATTAAACAACTTCACTCCACAGCTATCCTCCATCAAGAGCAATCGTTGTTTCGTCATCACCTCCTCTTTGAGATTTTCCTCCAACAAAGCCTCAGATTGAGACGTCTTGATTCGCTCGATGAGGCTTGACAACCGAAAGACCCCTTAACTATTATGGGGGTTAATAGAACGAATCACACTTTTACCACCTCGATTCTCGATAGGGTGGCCCAGATGCTTCCGCTATAGTCTGTCCGACTCAAAGCATCAGCTACCACGTTTTCCTTAACGGGGTGACAAAACAACTCACAATCATAATCCTTTAGTAACTCAATCCACCATCTTTGCCTCTTGTTCAACTCTCTTTGATCAAATATATATTTCAAACTCTTATGATCCGTGTAGAGCGTACATTTCGTACCATAGAGATAATGTTGCCAAAGCTTCAAGGCGAACACTACCGCCGCCAACTCCAAGTCGTGGGTAGGGTAATTCTTCTTGTGAACTTTGAGTTGCTTCGATGCGTATGCGATCACCTTTCCTCTTTGCGTCAACACGTAACCCAATTCCATCTTTGAAGCGTCGCTATAAACCATGAAGTCTTCCGATCCTTCGGGTAGAGATAATATGGGAGCTTCACACAACTTCTTTTGTAAGGTCCGGAACGCCTTCTCTTGCGCCTCGACCTAAACAAACTTCATGTTCTTCTGGGTTAAAGCGGTCAACGAAGAGGCAATCTTGGAGAAGTCTTAAATAAATCTCCGGTAATAACCCGCTAAACCCAAGAAGCTTCGTATCTCGGACGGACTCTTGGGAGGTTCCCAATTCATCATTGCTTCAATTTTAGAGGGGTCCACTTTTACTTCGTTTTGAGTGACAACGTGGCCCAAGAATTGAACCTCCTCCAACCAAAAGTTACACTTGGAGAACTTGGCATATAATCTCTCATTTATCAACACTTCTAGGACTTCCCGAAGGTGTTGCTCATGCTCCGTCTCGCTCTTAGAATACACTAGTATGTCATTGATGAACACAATGACCGAGTCGTCGAGGAATGGTCGACACACTCTATTCATCAAATCCATGAACACCGTCGGTGCCTTAGTTAGGCCAAACGACATTACTAGAAATTCGTAATGACCGTAACGTGTCCTAAAGCCGTCTTCGGGATGTCGTCTTCCTTCACTCTCACCTGGTGATATCCCGATCGTAAATCGATCTTTGAGAAGCAACATGCTCCTTGAAGTTGGTCGAACAAGTCATCGATTCTCGGAAGTGGATATTTGTTCTTCATCGTCGCCTTGTTCAACTCTCTATAGTTGATGCACATCCGCTTCGTGCCATCCTTCCTTTTATCCAATAAGACCGGAACTCCCCAAGGTAAAGAGCTCAGTATCACGAAACCATTCTCAAGAAGATCTTGAAGTTGAGCCATCATTTCTTGCATCTCGGATGGATCCAACCAGTAAGGGGCTCGAGTAATCGGAGCCGCCCCCGGAACAAGGTCAATCCGGATTTCCACTTAACGACCGGGTGGCAAACCAGGTAAGTCGTCCAGAAAGACATCAGGAAACTCGCGCAACACCTTCACGTCCTCATTTTTCTTCTTTTCAAGCTTGGCATCAATCACGTATGCTAGAAAGGATGCACATCCCTTCACCAAGCATTTTTGCGCTTTAGCCATGGAGATGATCGCCAAATCTCCTTTTCTCCTCTCACCGTAGACAGTCACAACATCACCAATAGGGATGGGGAGTCGGATTAGTTTCTTGGAACATATGATCTCAGCATGATTGTTCGCTAGCCAATCCATGCCAACTACCACATCGAACCCACCAATAATCATAGGCATCAAATTTATAGGGAATTCTCTCCCATTGATCCCAAGAGTGCAATCCTTCAAGACGTCATGAATTACCACTTGGCCACCATCCGCTAATTCTTTCACTAGAGAATCTTCTAAACTACTAGTGGGCATGACAAGTTTTCGACAAAATGTATCAGATACAAAATAGAAACTTGCACCCGAATCAAATAACACACGCAGGTATGGAGTTTAGGAGACACGTACCCGATGCTACGTCGACGGATGCCTTGGCCTCTTAGACTGTCATTTGAAAAACCCGACCCCGAACCCTCAAAGGATTCTCCTTCTTCTCCGGAGCACCGCCCATCTTCCACTTCGGGCAATCTTTCCGGAAGTGTCCCAACATCTTACATTCAAAACATACAAGCCCCTTCACCGGGAAATCTCTTGTGGCATGATCGGTTTTCCCACATTTAGCACAAGAGGTGGGGTTAGAGTTGCTAGGACCGTGGTGCTTACTTCGACACCTTGGGCACCACCTTGCCTCATGGCGGTTATCGAAACTCCTCCCCCATTAAACGACCTCGACCTCTTGAGAGGCCCGGGGTTGCCTTCCCACTTTCTCTTTTCCCCCACCACCGCTCTCTCTTCTCTTCCGCGAGCGTAGACATCCTCCATGATTTGAGCCTCTTCAACAGTCTCACGGAGGGTAGAGGCTAGAGAGTTGCGAACCATAGACATCATGTCCGCCGGTGGGCCCTTAAGGTAGGCCTTAATCTTTTCCTTCTCGATTGGAGCCACATGCCCCACCAAACCCAGATTCTCCATAAATTGTCTGGTGTACTCCCTCACCGATAAATTCCCCTTTTTAAGAGCATGAAACTCTTCTCCGATGCGGTCAATTGCTCTTTCATTGCAATACTCTTCCATGACCTTTTTCTTGAATTCGGTCCAAGACAATTGAGCCAAGACCGTAGTGGAGAGGGCGGACTTGGTGACGTTCCACCAGATAAGTGTCGGGCCCCTAAGCATTTGAGAGCCAAATCTTACCTTCTGACCCTCCTCGCATTCACAAGCGTCGAAGGCCTGCTCGATCTCTCGCACCCAGTTCATACAGGCAACTGGGTTGTCAGACTCGGATAACTCCGATGGCTTACTACACGAGAAAGACTTGTAGGAACAAGCCCTCCTACCTTGCCTCGCGTCGATCGACGCCGACTCCTCTTTGGAATCACATGAACTGTCCCCCGGATCCGGCCACCACTACGTTCTCCGCAACCGTCACATTTCTTCGGTTGCTAATATCTCGGTCCTCAATTACTTTTAAGAGGAATTCCTGTTGTTTGGCCATAGCCTCGTTCATGACCAGCATCACGTTGGCCATCATCTCAGATTGGGCAGTTACCTCCTGAATAACCAGGTTGGACGAAGCTAGGTTCATCTGCGGGATGATCTAGGGTCCTCCACCCAACAGTGGTGGTATTAGTGGACGCACCGTAACCTCAACCCTCTCTGGTTGACCAGCCGTGGATGCGGTTGCCTCTCCTTCGCCCATACGTGTACGCGGTCTTCCACGCGTACTTACCATTCTTAATCTGCCACACACAAACGAGAATAGAGGTAAGAGTAGATTACAAGAATTAGACACGAAGAAACGTACTAGTACATTCATCGATCATCATCAAATATGCTCATGTAACAACATATTCATAATAGCATTAACTAAGTGAAATTATGAACACATTATACACAAGAATTCTCGTTACCATCATGACAATTCTCAATTAGTGTAATTCCGTCGACTCTAAGACCGTCATATCATAGAAATTCTACCCAATCTCACAAATCATAACTTAATAATCTCAGCTTAAGTCTAGATATCTTACATTCATGCCTAGTTCGCTTAAACTAAAGCTCTGATACCAAGTTGTAACACCCTAAAAATAGGGGAAATTTAGAACTTAAATTTTTCGGCAATATGATGTCTATAATAGTTGGAAACTACCCAAAATTGGGAAATGTATAATAGCGTTTACAATTCCTGTAAATGAAAATTGGAACTAACAACAAACTAATCTAAATAATTATACATATAGATTATATCGGTTGTCAAACCAAATTCCCCAAAATGTCTATCTTCCTGTACACTTTGTATCCAAAAGTATCTTCCCAAAAATTCCCAACATGGCCCAACGCTCTTCCCTCAAACCAAATGCGACCCGCCGCTAAGGGAACTTGTTATACATATCATTTGAGAAAAAGTGTAACGCTTTACGCCTAGTGAGAACAAACAGTTTATAAAAACCAAAAGAAATGAAGTGATAAAGAGGGTTTACATTTATAGTAAGCAGTTTACCATTCCCAAAAAATGCCACACATAAACCAAAGGGGTCCAAAAGCATCTTGCGATGACAGGGGAGACCCAATTTTTTCAAGGATCGTGGCGGAACACAAAAGTAGGTCAATTTCCAAGTTGTGAGCTAAATATTAGGATCAAGGACACGAGCTCGTCGACTCGTACTTAGATGTGGGGGAGAGCACCCAATGATCCTAATCATACTCATTCACTAGGATTACATTCACGGTCCATGGCTAGTATCCGGTTCCACATAACCGTACCAAGTTGCATTCCGAGGACCCAATGTCTCAACTAGTTACAACGGGAGTTACCATAAAATTAAGTCGGCTCAATACCTATGGATTCACAAGTAATAGTCTAAGACTTGTCACAATTACATTTGTGCCAAACTGTAATCACACATATAGTTTCTCAAATCAAGTTTTCCATCAAGATTCACTTATTTGCATAAACAATGCTTATATGGAACTTAAAGGTCCAACTATGACCATTTCCATTTCCCAAATAGGTCTATCCTAAGATAAGTGTGCCAAAAGTTACGTAACCGTAAGAAGACCATTTTTAGCACCATTATAACCCACATATTTCATATTCCCAAAATACTTATATTTTCCAAGTAAAACTCACCATATATTAAAATTATGGATGTGACTAACATGAGTTCATCCAAGTATTCAACTCCAAATATGTGAACTACAAACATTTTATAACTCAAATCCAAGAGCTCTTTATCATATTTGTAAAATAATAGAAACCCTAAAAATCTCCAAAAATACCAAGTTAGGTCAAAATCATTTTAAACAAGAACAAATGAACAAGGAGATGATTAAGAGTCTAAAATCATGATTTTGACATGTATAAAGTTTTAAAAGTTGAGAATGTACTCACTCTAGGGTTTTAGGTTAAAACATATAAGTCACCAAATCTTCAAGATGAGGAGGGTTCTTGTAGCTTCAAGTTCTCCCAACACACTTGCACTAGACTCCAAGCTCTTAAATGATCCTCAACCACTTAGATTCAAGGATTTAATGCTAGGTGAACCATAAATGAGGAGGGAGGTGATAAGGTAGAGAAATCGCACCTATAGAGAGAAAATTCGGTCAAGAGGTTGAAATGTGGGTAATGAGGCTGCCAAAAACAGGCTAGGATCTTAAAACCCGATCTAGCCGCGGGCGAATATGCCCGGACGACAGTGCCAAGGGAACAATCGTGGGCATCTCGCCCCGTGTGTACCGAGGCCTATCTCACCCGGGCGACAATGACAGACGATAGTGCCAGGTCAAAGTCGTGGTGGCACACTCGCCGCCAATGTACCGTGGGCTTCATGCTCCCCGCGGCTATGCCAGGCGATTATGCCCCATTGCATTCTCGCCGACACAGTCGCATAAACCACCCAGGCTCAGGATTTTCTTGGTTAAACCACTAGGAGCTTCATGATAAGGTTACAATTAAAAGTAAACTTGCTAATGAGGGCATAGAGGTGAAATAAAAAGGAGGGTGTTCCACTTACCAAAATCCGGTTGTTATAACCCACAACCTAATACTTCAAATCTTGAGGCAACAAATGCTTTAAATGCACTTCCAAGGTAGATCTAGTTGAAATCCATCAATTAAATGCTTGATGAGATGGAGAAATAAGAGTGAGTGAGGGAAAGGGAGAGAGAGAGTAACTAGGAGAGAAAAATTAAGGGGAATGGTATGTGCAACAAGAAAAGTCGGTCGCTGCATAAAGAAAGTTTACCATGCATGCATGCAGGTTTCATGCGGCTCAAGTCGCATGTTACTCGCTTTCTACACTGTTTGATTGCACAACATGCTCACCAACTCGATACCTCAGTGTCTAAGGTGGCCTTGCTGCAACTATGGCTGCATGGCAGCCGCCCGACCTCCTTAACCAACCATGATAAAAGGTTTACTTGCACACAACTAGCCCCTCGATATACATATAATTTATGAGACAACCCTCTTACCTTATAATCCTAAACTTTAGATTTCGTTTACCTAAAAAGTCCGGTGGTACAGTAAATTGATTTGCATAATCATTGTAGACAATTAGTTAGCTCTTTTCACAATTACACATATAACTTTACTTCATATCTAAAATAATCTTCATATTTTTTTATTGGTACTGGTCATGCCGACCCTTTTTTGTTTCCCATGTAACATAAAATGCGAGTCAATAGGTAGTAGTGACTAGTGATTGTTTAAGTATGTTGTTGCAATGCTACTGTATATTATGTCACAATTTAACCAACTCAACCTGCATGTGTTGGACTAGATTTAGTTGTTCAAATGTCATCAAATCGACCAATCCGGCCAACTCATATCCAAAAAAGAACAAATGGGTGGAGGTTAAAGAAAATGACAAATAAACTTAAAATAAAAACAATTTCAATCGTAATTTAAATAAGGGAAAAGTTCAGAAAGCCTCAACAAACTGATACCATTTGAATTAGGGGTGTTCATCCAAACCTCCCAAACCGCTCACACCGCACCGCAAAACACGGTTTGGAACTTTCAGGGTACGATTTGCGGTTTGAATTTTTACCAAACCGCACTATGCGGTGCGATTTATGGTTTTGAGTTATCAAACCGCGGTTCAAACCGCACCGCATATTTTGTATATTTTTTATTTTTATGTATAACATATATATATATAGAATAATTAAATATTTATGTAATATTTTGGACTTCGTCTTTTGGCCCAAAGGCCCATCTTGAATAAACAATTGGTCAATCGGGAGTCGGGGCCTAAGGATTGAGATGAAAGAAAAAGTTGAACACTTCACAACTCACATGTCTAATTTAGTTTGAAGTTTATTTTCTTTACTTCTTAAACTATTTTTAAGCAATATGTATTTGGAATCGAATGTATTGATACGCTTTATTTTTTTGGACTATGGTCACTTTATCTTCTGATTTTATAATATATTTTTAAACTTATAATATATCTTTGGATTGTAGGCATAAAGTGCGATAGGGACAAACCACATAAACTGCACCGCACCGCATTTTGCGGTGCGATTTGGTGCGGGTTAAGGTTTATGCAGTGCGGTTTGCGGTTTGGGAAAATGCTCAAACCACATATGCGGTGCGGTTTGGCCTTAAACCGCACCAAACAGCACCGCGAACAACCCTAATTTGAATGATTAAGTCTCTGAACTGTTTTTTATAAATAAAAAAACCATTAAACTTTCTAATTTTAGATGGTAAAGTCCTTGAACTATTTTTTTAAGGAAAAAACAACCCCTGAGCTTTCTCAATAGTAATATTCAATGGATGAAACTGATCAAATCCAATCATATGGATTGGACTGATTGTCCAAAATTGATGATTGCATCAAATCGGTTATGCTTAAATCCATTGGAAATATCAGTCGATGAACATCCATATTTCTAGATTTTGTATACACATTTGGCAACAAGTGGGAAAAAATAATCATTTTATTTGACATCAGGAGCATAAAATATCTTGTTTTTTAGAATGAGATGTGTTGATAAAAGATAACGCGATTCAGGGGAAAAGTATTTTGATAGTATTTAATGTTGTGAATTGATAATACAAACGTACCTTGTACATGCTAATGGATATGTTTCACAATCGTGCAAGAAACGAAGAAGAAAATGGCAAGATTATGTGAATAAGAATGAAACAAAGGAAAACTCTCTAGAGAGCATGCACGTTTGTGTGGGTTTTAACGGCACAACCATACAAAAGGATAAAAAAAATTACTAAAATTTGGCACCATGAAACCTTGCATCTTCTAGTAAAAAAGAGGCTTCCAGTTAAGTTGTTTGACATTGGAGATTACATATACTCATTAGAGAGAAAGCATAGGTGAAGAATTTATGGTTTTTAAAGTTGAATCATTTTTGTGATTATTGCATTACTCGTTTGGCTTCTCATTGATTAAAAGCCGACATTTCTTTTCTATGTGGACGTACACTCTCTATTGGTGGTGGAATCACGTAAACGGGTTGATCATCTTGCCTTCATTTTTTATTATGAATTCTAAATGAGTTCCGTATTGTTATTAGTAAAGTTCACAACTTTATCGTGTGGGACATTGTGATCAATACCAACACTTGATTTGACTAGCCTAGCCGCAACAAAGAACTTTTTTGTCTCATGGTAGCCAAAGGATGTGGTTTTGTATTTGTGCATGTATCATGAATTGAGAAAGAATAAGAAACATATCTTAATGGTCTATTGATTTATGGACCAACGAGTGATCAATCAAACCAACAATGTCAGAAAAGTAAAATTTAGAAATCTTTCTCCAGTGGTTGGAGGTTAAGAAAAATAGATAGATGAAGGAAAATATGGGTTTTGATTCGTAATTGAATATTGTCCCACTAGATCTAGCTTCCTACTAGAGTAATAGAAAATCCTTAGTTAGCATCATTTTGAGTTGCAATATTACAACATTTGGAGACTTAAATACTCGTTTAGTGAATCAGGAGACTATTTAACACAATCTTTACTATGATTATTCGTCGACCCATAAAAAGAAACATGGTTTTCACCCTGCTAATTTTACTTTGAATCTTCCTACCACACTATGTCAAGTTTGTACGTTTCACTCATGCAAACATTTATGGAAGGACGCAAGCAGTTATGGATACAAAAACTTAGCATGCTTAAATTAGTTGGATATGGATTACAGATGGAGTCAATATCTAATTGTCCCTAGAATAGTTAGGTTTTGATTATGAACTAGATCTTTTTGTTGCTTAAGAGGATAACTAAATCTAAAAGACAAATAAAATGAATCTATTTTTTATCATATGGAATGGTCAAAACATCGAACATCATACTCAGAAACTCACAATAGTGCATTGAGCTTCAACGTCAAGTCATGATGGAACCGTGTGGTTTTTTATTTTATTTTATGGCACCGCTCATTTGACCAAAAAATATTATTGTTTTACTCATGATTGCAAATGCAATACCTAAGAGCATCTCCAACAGCTTTCCTATAATTTTTCTAAAATAGAGAACCAAAAGTGAAAATCTGTAAAATGTATTACATTTAACTCCAACAGATTTGCTATTTTCGAAATTTTAAAACAACTTATATTATTATAATATTTTCTAATTTATCATCCCAATACACTTTAAAAAAATAACTTAATATAAAATGATAAAAATTGAATCTCATTAGTGGAATGAAATAAAATAATATTTATCTCTCCTATTTAGAGAATTATAGAGATTTCTCTATATTTAGAGATTTTTCCATGATTCTCTATTTTAACAAACAATATAGCAATGTTGTTGGAAAAGAATAGTAAAGTAGAACCTATTTTTTTTTCTATTTTAACAATACTGTTGGAGATGCTTTAAATGGACATGCAATTCAATTTACTCTGTCATGATATCTTAACTAAAATGTTGCCGTGTTCTTATTGATTATGTCACGTCAAATCAAATTATTTAACAGTTTTCTAAAGATTTTTAAAACTCGTAACACATTTTAATTATTATTTTCTTACTGAAAAAAAAAGAAAAAATAAAAACCAAGTTGGGTCCATTCAAAAACTAGTAACTATTAAAACCAAAATCAAATTGAAACTAAAAATTTGATTGAATTTTCGCTAACCAAAACAACTAAAATGTGTTGCTATATGCACCATAGTCTATATGTCTAGGGTGCAACTGAATCGAAAAACGAAGCAGTAACTATCTCATTCCCTCCTCATAATATCATTAGATTAGGATGTAAATGACATATAGACTAGGGTGTATTTAGAATAACCGTTATATTAAACCAAAATTTTGGTGGTCAAATTGTGAATCAAGTAAAATTGAAGTCACCAAAACAATGGTTCCCAAAGGTGGAGCCCACAAAGACTAAAAGCACTTGGGAGTTACAAACACGCCAAAAAAGAACGGAAGTCAAGGAAATTAGAGTTATTTTTCATGATGATTCCTCAACTATATTCAACATACATTTTTAGTCCTCTAACTAAAAATCACACTCACAATTCATAAGTAAATCCTTTTACTTATTTTGTTTGTTATTTTTGCCAAACTTTTCATAAATTTCTCAAGTCACATGTATATGGAACCTGCTTATCGTTAATCATATTAACCATTTGCTTTCTTAATTTTTAATTTTTCGTCTCTCTTTGCTTTACATGTATGAAAAGTAACATAGAAATGCATAGGGCATGATTATTGATCAAAATAGGAAATCTTTTCTTAATTATTTGTCTTATTTTGCTCTGTTTTCTAAGTTGGATTACTTATATAATTTTCATATTTACTCATATAAAGCAACATGTAAACTCGTGAGCAATATCAGCTAAAAAAATTCTTAACAACTCATGTACTTCAAATCCGTTCAATTCAGGTATTACAATTCAATATACTCCAACTTAAGAATCATTGAGTCTAAAATTATCGGTACAATTCATTACAAAATTTTACAATTACAAAAATAGTGTTGAAAATCATAAAATAAATAGGTTGAAGGACCATTTATGTAACTCCCTCAACATTGTTATAACTTTATTTGAAAAAAAAAGAAAAAAAAAAGCAATCAATCATCATCACAACCAAAACGTGACTTTTCCACCTCTTTTCCCATTTCCCTCCCATCTTACACACACACACACACACACACACACACACACACTTGATAAGCATTTTCCATTGTGTTTCCTTTCACCAAATATTTCATCTTCTTCACCTCCAAAATCTTTCTCTTCTCAGAAAAAATAAAAATAAAAATGGCATCTTTTAGCTTCTTCTCATTCTTCCTTCTCTCAATCTTGCTATCTTTCAGTCCAGTATTATGCACTAACTCTGAAGGTAAAAAAAAAACATACTAGCTACTTCTGTTTCTCTCTCTTAGGGTTTCAAAATCTCCATTTAATTCTGTTAAAAATATCTCTTTTTTGGGAAAATTATTCATGGGTTTTGAGCCCTAACTCAAAATCTTGAAAACCCATCTCATGAATTCTTGATGTTGATGTTTCAGGAAATGCTTTGCATGTTTTGAGAACCAAGCTTTTTGACCCCAAAAATGTCTTACAAAGCTGGGATCCTACCCTTGTAAATCCTTGTACATGGTTCCATGTCACATGCGACTCCAACAATCATGTTATTCGTTTGTAAGACTTGAAGATTTCTTGATAACAACACTTACAATTTGTTGATATTTCTTCAAAAATGGATAATTTTTTGATTTCAGGGATTTGGGGAATTCTAATATTTCTGGGTCTTTGGGTTCGGAGCTTGGTGAACTCAAGCATCTTCAATACTTGTACTCTTTTAGAACCCTTTTTGATCTGTTTATTTTGTTGTGGTTTTTTGTTGCCATTTTTATGAAATTTGTTGCCAAATTGCAGGGAACTTTACTGGAACAACATTGAAGGCAAAATCCCAAAGGAATTGGGGAACTTGAAAAACCTTGTGAGCATGGATTTATATGGCAACAAATTCCAAGGGGAAATCCCGAAATCTTTCTCTAAGTTGAAGGCTTTAAGATTTCTGTAAGCGTAATTCGATCTTTTTAACGAATTTTGAATCTTTAAAGACGTATAAACTAAGATCATGAGTCGAATTTTGTAGGCGATTAAACAACAACAGGCTGTCTGGTCCCATTCCGAGGGAGCTCACAACTCTCTCCAACCTTAAAGTTTTGTAAGTCTTTATGAATCCGTACTCATTCATATGTGAATGCTTATGATCTGAACCCGTGTCGTGATCTTGCAGCAATGTTTCGCATAACAATCTTTGTGGCACGATACCTGTTGATGGCCCTTTCGGAAGTTTCCCTATCGATAGGTAGTTTTCCAACTGTACTTTGAAAGTTTTGTTTGTGGGTCTCATTCGTATGTGAATAAAAATGAGACCCACAAATGCGAATCTGTTATTTTTGTCATTTTCTTTCGTTCTTTACTAAAAAGTTTGGTTTCTTTGTTTTTCAGCTTCGAGGACAACCGTTTGAACGGACCGGAGCTGCAAGGACTCGCGGCTTATGATTTCGGATGTTAAATTACTTGAACTGATGCTTTGCATTGTAGTTGCAGCAAAATGTAGCAAATCAACATCTTTTTGGTGTTTTTTAATTTATATTTACAAGTATTGGAGAACATGAAAATAGGCCTATAAATTAAAAAGCTTTGGATCGTTGATTGTGTTTTGAATTAATCGAATTTTAATTTTGATATGCCTTTTTGACACTATGATGCGTTTGGAATGCATCGATCTGTTTACCGTTTATGTGGATGGTGATCGATGATCGTTTCATGATTATGATTCGATGTGGCATGAAATACGTGTTTTGTTAACTATGAATACGATGGCATAAAAATGGTAGTTTCTCTTGCTTTCGGGATTTAGATCACATGGATTACTGATGCATTCGGGTTGTTGATACCACTTTTTAAAACATATTTTGTTCTAAAAACCAGTTATTGTGTTTGCTGTTTTTTATTAGGTTAGCATACGGACAAGAAGCAAAACATGTTTTATACAAGGGTCGGGAATATCTATATAAGTAATAAAAGTGACTTTATTTTCAAAGTCTAATATACAAATATTTAAAGATCTATATTTCCAATTTTATATTTATAACTAGTTACAAAAATTAAATTATTTGTCAATTTAAATATTTTTTTATTAAAGAAAAATTAAAATTTAGTACAAATAAATAAATCAAATTGTATTTCATCATTTTTCCCTTTGGAGGAAATTTTAGTTACTATGCTTACTCTAGTATGTGTCAAGAACATGTATTATTTTATATATATAAACTTTTTTTTATGTTTACCACTTATTTTATTTAGATGAATTCTATTTATATGTCCTTCTATAATATCCTATAAGAAAAATGAGTAAGGTAAAAAAAAAAATAGCATGATTTGTAAATGAGGAGGAGAGTATGGTCCGTATGGACAGTAACCCCCTTCATTTAATACACGTTCCTGGGGTATTCGGGCTCCCACTTAAGGGTGTCACCCGACTAATCCCCGTCGATCACGACCCAACCCAATTAAGGGTACCATTAAGTGGCAGATTCATGATCTGAATATCACAGCATGCTCACCACGGGGTTCGAACCCGGATAGTCAGGGATACCATCCACTGACCCTCCCAGGATATTACCAAACCACTGGGCTACAACATGAAGGATATTTCTCTCTCATTTATTTCCCCTTTAATTTACTTTAGGAACATTTTTCTAGTACTTTGCAAATATGTTATGAATTTTAGTAGTTCTTGTTGTCATATCTTGGTTCTTGTATGATCAGTTAACTTCTTCATAAGGTGGTTGCGATTTCATATAAAACAGTTAAATTGAAGCTTGCATGTAGCAATACCTTTTTAATAAAATTATCAAACTAATAGTGTTTGATTTTCAATGCCACTATTAAGCATTGACATACAACTTCTGATTTGAAGAAAAACACCAAGGATGAATATGTATTACATCATAATTATCAAGTTTATAGAAGATGGTTTTGGTCAAGAAAGAATCGAAACTAAGCATGAAAATTAGAGGAAAGTTATTGAGAGGGAAATAAATATAGAGGTGTATAAAAACCAGACCAACATAATCTGAAGCCATCCAATACCTAACCGAGTTATAAAATCTTCATATTATAAGTATTGGGTTAAACCATTTAAATCCAACACAACACGATAAACTTGGTCCCTCTCTTATATGTTGTACACACGTTTTGCTAAACATATTGTAGACAATTGGTTAGGTCTTTTCACAATTAAACACATAACTTACTTCATATTTAAAAGAATCTTCAATTATTACTAGGCACATACCCGCGCGATGCAACGGAATGTAAGTAAAGAACGAACAATTAATTTTATTTCCTTATAGACATGTCATCAACAATCAACCATGACCTAAGAATCACAACTTATGAAATCATAAACCCATAAAAATATTCAATAATTAATTTATATTACAATTATTGACGAAAAAAATTATAATGATATATTTTATAATAAGAATGAAACGTATTTTACGATTATGTATTTTTAATGTGCTAACGGTGGAAAAAAGTAAAACGTATGGATAGAAAACAAATTAGTTCGTAGATATTCATGATATTTAATAGTAAGGTTAAATTAAAAAAATATTCAATATTGTGTTCGTTTTAAAGATATTGATGAGACGATTATAATGATATATTTTGTAAAAAGAAGAAACGTATTGTTTATTCCATTCTTGTTCGTATATGATTATTTATGTTAACATGATAAGTATGTAAAATAGAAAATAAGAAAACAAGAGATATAAAATAAATTAAATAACTAATTGTAAGGGTGATAAACGTAACATTTAATTGAATTAGGAAGTTTGGCTTTCAAAGGTTTGTAAAAAACTGTATTAGAATTTTTATAATATAGTAGAGATTACCGTGATTTATTTATAATAAGAATGAAACGTATTTTTAATGTGCTAAAATAAAATGTATGGATATAAAACAATTTAATTCGTAGATATTCACGATATTTAATAGTACGGTTAAATTAAAAAATATTCAATATTGGGCTCGTTTTGAAGGTATTGACGAGACGATTATAATGATATAATTTGTAAAAAAAGAAACGTATTTTTTCATTGTATTTTTGTTCATATACAATTATGTGTGTTAATATGATAAAGGTGTAAAATGAAAAAAATAAGGGATATAAAGTAAATTAAATAATTAATTATAAGGATGGTAAATGTAATATTTTTCCAAAAACCGTTTTTCCAAAAACTAACTTTTTCAATAACCGTAGTAGAATTTTAATATATAGTATAGATTATTGGTGCCGGTCAACCTGACATTTTTTATGATATAAACATTAAAACTGAAATTAATTTTCCTTTTTCTTTCTCTTGTTATTTTAGGGGCCGTTACATGCACCTTGTTTGGCACTATTGGTTTAATTACCTTACCGGGTGAACATAATAAGAACCGAGAATTTTATCCGGTAAGAGGGAATCCAAGGATCGAAAGTCTTACTCGGTAAGTGAGAGTGATGACTCTTATGGTCCGTTTATTAAACGATTATCCGGTAAGTGCTTATCAGATAATTTTCCTCATCGAATGAACATGGCAAGAGCCAATAATCTTACCCGGTAAGAGTAATGATAAGGATGGAGAGTCTTACCTGGTAAGTGAGAGTGACAACTCTTACCCGAGTAAGCGCTTACCGGGTAGATTGTTACATATCATACCATTTTGCTGTACCACAATCTTACCCGATAAAATAAGTTATAGTGTTGACTGTTAGGTATGATCAATCACAATTCACAAATTTTGTATATATATTGAATTAAATACAATAAATAGGAATAATTTACAAACTTATGTAGTAAACATAAAACAATAAAATAATCATAAATCTTATTTGAAATAAACGATTCTCTGTTTCAACGAATAGATTGAGGCCCGCGAAGAACGCAGTGTCCTAAGACAAAATTCGCCCGATGTATCGGCGTTGTCTAGAGGATACAACAATCAATTCAAGTTTTATAACTTGAATCTGTCGAATTATATCATGTTTGGTGATGAATTTTGCAGAGAGAAACCCAGGATAAAGATGAATTTTCGTATATATGGAATATGGAAAAGGTGCAACAATTTATATGAGAAGTCTGTTAACCGAATAAACTGCCAGTGCTCCGCGCGGAGAACCGCGCCAACCTCTGTTCGTAGGAAAAACAACAAAGTTCCGCGCGCCTAGCTGCGCGGGTACGGTCGCGCCGTGACTCGCGCTAGGCTCTGGATGCCATACGTAACAGTATTCCGCACTTGCGCGGTTTGGGTCGCGCCGACCACTGTCATTCCTGCACACACTTTCCACCGTCAATGAATCTCGACCCCATCGAGACCCCAAGAGCCCCAAGGCCGAATCTTTGACATTTAATATGTATTATTAATGTCAAATAGAACCCACCAATCACACCACAATCCAAGCCCAAGCAATTAAATGATTTGTTTAATGCTCATTGGAATGGATTAATTAAGTGGTGTAATCTTTCTCTTGGCTCCTATGTGGGACAAGGTTTCTCAAATTTACACTAAGTTCCAACACCAGGTAAGCATTGCGTAAACGACCCCCTACTCAATAAACATATATCAGGTTATAAATGCTTACTATCAATCCATTTTAATGACCGAATATATTACCCAAATCATGATTCATGACTCTTCCTGATATAAGCTTACCCAATAAACTTTCGTTGCGATTTGAACATTGTAACAAGGGCGAGCATGGGATACCGGTTAGGGGTGTTCTTCCAAACTGCCCACACCGTACCGCAAAGTGCGGTTTAGAACTTTCGCAGTGCGGTTTGCATTTTTACCAAACCGCACTATGCGGTGCGGTTTGCGATTTTGAGTTATCAAACCGTGGTTCAAACCACACTGCACCGCATATTTTGTACATAACATATATATATATATATATATTTATATATATATATAATAATTTAGTATTTAATTATTTATAACTTTATGTAATATTTTTGGACTTGAATAAACAATTGGATAATTGGGAGTCGGGGCTTAAGGATCGAGAAGAAAGAAAAAGTTGAACACGTCACAACTCACACGTTTAATTTAGTTTGAAGTTTATTTATTTTTACTTCTTAGACTATTTTTATTTATGCAATATGTATTTGAGAATCAGATGTATTGAAACTCTTTATTTTTGGATTACGATCACTTTATCGTTAATTTTATAATGTATTTTTAAACTTATTAATTTTGGATTGTAGACATAAGGGCGATAGAGATAAACCACAATAACATTAATGTAATTTAGTACGGTTTAAAGTGTATGCGATGCAGCTTGAGAAAATGTTCAAACCACATATACGGTCCGGTTTGCAGTTTACCCCAAACGGCACCAAACCCCACGACAAACTCGCCCTAATACCGGTAAGTGTTAACGACACCGCTTTCCTCCTGAAATAAAAGAGAAGCCGACTTAAAACCTCTACATCATAAACATAAACCCTAGAAAAATAGCACCCACAATTCCGGTTATTTAATTCCTCTCTACTTCTTAAAACCTCTCTAAACATAAACCCTAGCACCCACAATTAGGGAAGAAGAAGAAAAATGAGCGCAGGTTTCCTTAAGAATGGTAACAAAGCGCATCTCTACATCAACACCATATGGAAGAGACGTTCAATTTCCAACTCAATCGGGGCTCCTATTATCAGACACCATTTCCAACAGCCAAATGCTTCTTACTCCCGATTTCCTCAAAGAAAAGCCAAGATCGACTTTCCTGTTCCATTTTCAACTTCCAATACGGAGTCTGCAACACGCTTGTCTTCCATTTCAAAGACTGGCCTTATTGGGTGGTATTTGGGTATGGTCAAGACACATCCTATTGTTACTAAAAGCCTCACCTCTGCCCTTATTTATACTGCTGCTGATTTATCCTCTCAGGTAACCTAACTTATCTAATCTTCGTTTTTTCTTTGATTTTTATGTTGTTAGATGAATTGTAATTTCTCAATTTCAAATAACATATGTACATTAGATTGATGGTATATATGAGAATTTGTTTAACTTTTAGCTTCTAATTGTAAAAATGTGCTCTCTTTTTTTATGCCTGACATGGTCGGAAGAAATGGTTCTTGTCAATTTTGAATGGAAATCTCTCATTTGGCATTCAAAAATCAAGAGTCTTGTCTCTTTTTTAACCATATGTCCAGATTAGGAGTGGTTTTAAGCTGTTAACCATTGAGAGTCATTGCGGTTTAATTAGTTTTTTGCATTCACTAACAATGTCACCACTAGTTTTACTTTTTCATCCAAAGTTTGGCCAACTAATCAAAGGCAAGCCCCGTGTTTTGTTATATTGTTGTTTTATGATCTTAACAATTGGGTGTTTTACTCCAAATTTTCACACACATTAATGTTGCAAAGTCTTTGTTTCTTTTTGTGATTTAAATTTGTGCTCACTTGCTTTGATATCTTTACAAGACTAGTGGCCTAGTGCTGATATAGAGTGATGGGTTTCATTTCGATATGGTCTCAAAAGTATGATTTCTTGTTTTGCCCAAACAGTTTGATTGTATTGTATTATCTGATCTTTGAAGAGCTTAAACAAGAAAGATAAAGAAAGAAGAACTAGTCCTTTTTCTATAAGTTGAAGGAGATCATTAAAGTAAAAAAAAAAAAGCTTCCACGGAGATGAGTTGGTGTTTTTGGAGGGTCGGTGGGGGGGACTCTCTCCTATGGATTTTCACATGGGGTATAAACCAAACCAAACCAAACTAGCTAAGTATGTCACACCCAGAGGTGGAGTCTGGGAGGGGTAAGATGGATGCAGGCCTGACTTCAACCTTAGTTCACATGGGTATGTTTTCCACTAAAATCCAAAGATTTTGTCTTGTCAGCATTGGGTTCAATCACCATTGTCGCTGATAATTTGAAAGACTTATCAGAGTAAATAAAATCATAACAAAATCCAAAAATATGTTCGTATAATTTATATTAAATTGTTAGTACAAAAACTACAAGAAAAGTCAAAACTATAATGTCAATATTTGGTATTGTGGATATACAATTTTATGCATTAACTGATTCCAAGCGTTCATAACATCTGGGTTTATACTCTTTAATCACCCCATCTTCAGACAATGACACGGTCGTCTTCAGAGCCTTATGATTTTGTTCGGACTTTTCGCATGGCTGGATATGGAATGATCGTGTTAGGTCCAGCGCTACATTACTGGTTCAACTTTGTATCGAGAATCTTGCCCACACGAGACCTTATTGCAACGTTCAAGAAGATGTTCTTGGGACAGGCAATTTTTGGGCCTATTATGACTGTTGTATTCTTTTCTGTGAATGCAGGCCTACAAGGTACTAGTTTCTTGCTTCCATTATAATGGGCCGCCTTTGGCCTTTTAGATATCTGCTATGCTTTAGTTTCAGATTTTTGTATGCAAGAATTACAACAGTGTGGAACACACAAAATGCCCTAATATCTACAGGGTATTATGTCTAATTCAGAAGTCACGTTTGGTCGTATGGGCTCACTGAAGTCAAAGATTTAAGTTTTTAATTCTGGTTGAATACGTTCTGTGTCTTAGGTGAAAGTGGTGCAGAAATTGTTGGTAGATTGAAGCGAGACTTGATCCCCACGATGATCAATGGTGTTATGTACTGGCCTGTATGTGATTTTATCACATTCAGATTCATCCCTGTTCATTTGCAGGTAATCCAAGTGGTAATTATGATGCATATTGATTGATGATTATAAGATTATGTGATTGTTGATGTTGGTTTTGTTTGTAGCCACTGGTGAGCAACTCATTTGCATACATATGGACAGTGTATATGACATATATGGCAAGCTTAGAGAAAGCAGTCACCAACCACTAAAACCTCATTGCTTCTGTTGCTGCTACTTGTACCATTGCACTTCCAATCCAAATGTAGCAGAAATCTTGCACTTTTTTGGAGTCACATATGCACATCTAACATCAACACCACTCCTGTAAATGGGGCTGCAGGTGTCAGAATCATATATAGGTAGTTCTCTTAAATTTGGAGCAACCATATTGTGCATATTTGACATATGGGTTCATCCAAAATGTTCAAACTTTGAAACTTATATTTTATACGCCAATTATAAGAACTTTTTTTTGTTGTATGTTAATGTTTGGAATTTCTGTAGCGTTTGATCTTTTATAATAAATTACAAATTTTATCCGAGTGGTTTACTCAAATCACTGCTAAGTAGCCTTCACGTGAGGACAATTTCGTCATTTTGACCATTTCTTTAATAATTTATTTTATTGTACAACATACAAGTGTGGAAACGTGTTCTCTGGTAGCTCCCTTCCCATCCATGATTCTGGTGAACAACGATGGTATATTGGTAATCATCTGTCTTGACATTCTCAAGGATCAATAGAGTTCTAGTCTCACCATTTTCAAGGTTTTTTCTTGCTCCCTTTTTTAGTAAATATATAGTTCATCCAATTTTACGTTATAGATCGTTTTCCTGTGCCCCAAGAAACAATGGTTGATCCAGGTCTTGTGTCAATATGTTCATTGCTCACCATATTTTTGGTCTTAATTATTTTTTTTACGTTAAATGCTCCATTGTTGATTAAGTTGCCGATGGTGGGCATGAGGAGGGGTGTAAACGAGTGAGTCAGAGTAGTAGGTAATTTGAGCTCAGCTCAAAAATAATACTAGGCTCGAGCATGAGATGGATTAACTATTTTAATGTAGGGTTCGAGCTCGAATATTTTTTGAGCTATCTTGCTCGATGCTTGTGTAGGGGTTCGATCGATTGACTCGTTTATTGGTTTGATCTCGATAATATTCATATTTTATTGTAAGATATATGAGCATATTAGCATGTCTGGCTCCAAAAAGTGTATACTCGAATGACTCGGTACGACTCGAAAAATTTAATTGACTTTTTGTAACAACCCAAACTAACGGAATAAAGCATAATAAACTTTAATATGAATCAATGCCGAAACGGCCCCAAGTCAACACTATAAAAATCAAGGTTTGCGAAAACACAACTTATTACACAACTGAGATTAGAACAAAAATCAACTAGACTGGGATCTAGCGAACAATCTTCTCCTACCCCACGCTCCTCGCCTAAATATTCTCCTTACCCTTGCTAGAACCCTCTGCTGGGTAGTTTCTTGAAAATGTTTTTAGTTTTGAAAGGGCAAGGGTTAGACCAAAAGGTCGTGAGTTCCCTCTAATATAGTTCACGCCAAAGCCACATAAAATATTTATCGAAATGTAAATCAATTCAACTTTTAAAATCAAAACATCATACTTACAATCACGCTTCTGGCACACACTACCATCCCGCGAAGGTGACAACGTGTCTGGCTCATACTGTCTTATTTGGGACCCCCCCCCCCCCGGGTATGAGCACAGGCGGGACCCCCCCCCCCCCCCCCCCCCCCCCCCGACAACAATGTATGTATACATTTCCACATATCAAGCATGATAAAAACATAACTCGCATTGAATGATAAACATAACTTGCATTTAACAAAATCTTGCACATATATAAAATATCACGTAATCATCAACGAAGATTGAGTTAGAAAAACTCACCTGATTGCAAAGGCTTCCTCACACACACTTCAATTCTTACGCCGGTCACCTAAGGTAGAAAGAATTACAAAGAGTACCATGAGTCCAGACTCTACCGCAAAAGCCCACTCGACTCGCTCCCGGGTCCTCTCCTGGACTGGACTGCCGACGCCTGACCACTACCGGGTTACCCGACCCCCGGTTCATCCCGATCCTAACCCCCGCCTCCCGGCTAACACCCACCCGGGCGCCCCGATTCCTGGGGTCCCCGCCCGAGCTCCAACTTTGCCACCCGGGGTCTTGCCATACCCGGGTGCCCCGCCTCCCGGGGTCCCCGCTCGGGTCCCCCCTCTGCCGACTCCTGACTTTTCTCCTTCCCGGGTCACCCCCGGTAAACCCCACTCCTAGGGCCTCCCGTCTCCTGGGTTCTCCCGGTGCATACCGGCCTCCCCGGTTTCACTCGCCCGGGACCCCATCTCTCGAGGATCCCTTTCCCGGGTGCATAACGCAACAGCGGGTTTCGATTGAATGAGAGATTGGGATAATCTCAGACTTCGAGATTTTGACCCAAAAGCTAGAAAAGAAATCCTTCTAAAGAAGGAGTTATCCGAATAAAATTCTCAATCGAGGGTTAGATGATCAAAACCCAATTGATTTCACCTCTTAAATCCAAGGATTCAACCATTAGGGAATAGTCCAGATATGGGTTTTTCCTTACCAAGAATCCAATCAAACTAGATTAGGAAGTTGGATAATAACCCATTAACACTAGATTACAAGGTTGGATGATGATTACCTTCAATAACCAGAGACCAAACTTTCTTCTTCAATTGCTTCCAAAATCGCCTTCTTCCCCAACCTCTTGATTCTCTCAGCCTCCTCCAACCAAAAGGGGATAGAGAATAGGGTATTAAGGTTAAATCTCTTTTATTCATATTTACAACTAGTCCCGTCCACAATTAGGCTTCGAGCAAAACCCACCCTTATTCTCAACTTTAATAAAGAAGTCACGACTATTACAATCTCCCCCTTAAAAGAATTTCGTCCCCGGAATTCCATTGTTGAACAATCTTGAGTAACAGAACCTCCTGTCCGTATCTACTTCCCAAGTCACCTCTTGCCTTACATGCTAACGCCATTGGACCTTCCCAAGACCAATCTCCTGGATCCTCAATTCTTGACCTTACGGTCAATGATTGCCCTCGGTCCCATGACCATTGCTAATTTCTTATTCACTTGCATTCTTTGCATCGGTATCATCATACCCATTCCCAACCACTGCTCTCTAAAATGTAGGCGTAAAACACAATACAAGTTTTTCCATATTCTTGTCGAGTACATCCAGATCACACACTATCTTTCTAACTCCTTCCATAAATCAACAGACCCAAAAGTAAATACGTGGCCCAACACCATTTAACTTCACACAACTGCTCAAACCATTTCGTCTGAAACCACGGTCGTACCATTTGCAACGTCTCATCTAGTCTCCCGATTTTAAACACACCATGATGATTTATCATACCCAATTTCACTTCCTTAAGAAAACCTTACCGGAGTCAACACCATGACAACATGCATTCCTGACTACTAATAACCACTCAATTCACCTACTTACACATCGCCAATATTGGATATCATAAGAAACTCACCATTATGAACTTCTTCATCAGATATCATGCATTTCTAAGATCACTTTCCCGCTACGACGTACGACTAACGTAGATACCACCTTCTTTCCTAGATCACATTGACTACAACTCATCAATGTTAGCCAGTTCAAATGCTCGCATTAACACTCCACACTTATAATAGGAAACCTTCACCACCCATCGCCCGATACACCCATCAAACCAAACTGAACCATTCGTATTCACCTTCTCGCTACATCCTACAATCCCCCAACCATGAATGAAATAACTCACATTTCACTCACTTAGCAAGAAGGAGTGACCAAACTCAAACAGAACCATCCTCGCTAACTTAATACTGAACGATAAGTTCACTCGGAACATTTCCCACAATAAAATCAAGTCTTAAACCCACGGTCCTTCTTTCCGACCATTACATTCAATTACCCCCTTTCGATTCCTTCTCGAAAACATAACCATGCCTCTAAGGAACGACTCACTAACAAGTACACATTTGACCAATTGACTGAGATAGTTTTCCTTGACTCTTGCACAAAAGCATACACGCACAACCACTCTTCATACTCTCTCTAGAAGTTCAAGCTTGTTAATTAAACGGGTCACGGTTATTACACTTTTAAGGCGAGCCGAATCAAAGATTGATGTTATGAAGCTCGACTTGTTAATTTAAACGGGTCTTAATTTGTGTTCGAGATCAACTCAAGCATGAGAATTATTAACCTTGAGCACGAGATAAACGGGCTCGTGTTGCTCATTAAAATCTCGAATCGTTACCCCTAGGCATGAGGAAGAGATTCGGTGGAGAGTGGCAATTCTCCGCCTCTACCAACAAACACTTCACGGAAGGAGAAAGAGAGAAGGGGATCCAACGAGAGGGGCTACTTTGTCGGAGATTTCATTGCTTAGGGATCAATCGAGGTGGGTTTTAAGTTACAAGGTTGGTATTAACTATTAAGGTGTAGGAGGTTGTGGTTGGTAAGCAGTACGAGTGCATAAAAAATCGACTAACCCAATTAACCTAACCTACGACCCGGGCGACCGTGACATGTCACGGGTGACCTGGCAATGGTCGGGCGACTTTGGCCAGGCGACCTAAGCAGCCTCAAAAGTGGCCCAAAATGCCCAAATGCTCATAAACCAGTTTTCTTGTATTATGGACTCATTTCTTTCCACCACTCTCATCTTAGGCGATTTTCTTTTGGGTTGAGTGTTGTTGGAATTCTTGGAATATTTTGGAGCTTGAGGGAGCATTAATAAAGGATTTAGCTTGGTGATTCCAAATTCCTTGTGGATGATGTTTGAAGCATTTGAGGTTGTTGGATTCAAATGAAATGGTTGGTTGGGAAACCCTAGATCTTTGTTGGAGATGATTTGAAGATTGTGAAATCTTCATCAATGGAAAGTAAAGTTCGAGGAATTCTAGATTTAGCTAAAATTTAGCAAGGTAAGCGATGTACATGTCAAAAATGTATATTTTGGAGATTTTCCTTAATATTTATCAAATGTATTGAATATTGATAAAATTCACATCTTTGGTACATTTGATTTTATAAATCTTGTGAAATGATTACATTTAGTTTTTGGACATTTTGATAAATAAAGCATAAGAGTATGGTATTTTGATGATTTATTACATAAATAGAGATTATTTGACGATAATGCACTTTTAGAAACATAAATTGTATGATTTAATTTGGAAGATAATTTGTCCCACCTAATGATGAGTTTTTGAATTAATCATACTTTTGGAGCATAAGTTTGCCTAAATAGTAGATGCATTTTGTTGTTTATGTTGATTTTTATTGAGTAGCCAAGTAATTTGTGGAGTTTATTGGTTGACTTTTGACCTTCAATGAGTTTTAGGGGCATTTTTTCGGTTTTGATTGCTCAATTTTGAGCTTTAGACGTGACTTGCATTTATTGCATCATTATTTAAGAATTACATGTTTGATTGTGTTGGTCATTCAATCTAGTCATGTAAATTTAGACTGTAATGCATTAGATCCATAGATATATGTAGGTATGGTAATTGTACTCCACTCGTTGAGGAACTCGATTCACCCGTCCCGACGGGGCCGGGGATTTCCTGTAAAACCGGGTATCGAGCCGGGGGATCCCTGATCGTCTAAAACCGGGGACGGGGACGGGGACAGTTAATGCATTCCCCAACCTGCCTCGTCCCCGTATATATTTATTATATATTTTTTCTAATATTTTTTTATAATTTCCATAATTCTAATCCTTTTTAATATTATAGTTTATATTTTCTTTTTCTTAATTTATCTACCACAAGTGTCATTTAAAAAGAAATTGGTTTAATTCTCTTAATGCAATCACGATTCACGAATTTATTTTTAAAAAAACTTAATTTAATTTTTAAAAATTATCGTTCGGGGATTGACCATGTATAGGTACAAGATAAAACGGGGAGGGGATTCGATTCCCCGTACTATAGAGCCACATAAGACATCTGAAGCATTACGAGATCCATATTGGGCATTGGTAATGCAAGATAAACTTCTACAGTTCAGAAGGAATAATGTATGGAGACTGGTTCCAAGACCAAAGGGCAAATATATAATTGTAACCAAGTGGATCTTCAGAAATAAAAATGATGAGACTAGAATTGTTGTCAGAAACAATGTTAGATTGGTTGCAAAAGGTTACTGTCAACAATAAGGAATTGATTATGATGAGACATTTGCTCCAGTTGCAATGATTGAAGCTATCAAGATATTCTTAGCTTATGCAACACACGAGAACTTCAAAGTTTTTCAAATGGATGTAAAATATGTATTCTTTAATGATGTGTTGCAAGAGGAAGTCTATGTGAATCAACCTGAAGGGTTTGTTGATCCAAGATTTCCAGATCATGTCTATGTTTTGGACTAGACTCTTTATGGACAAAACAAGCCCCCAGAGCATGGTATGATACTCTGACACAATTTCTTTTGAAATCAGGCTTCAAGAAAGGTAGAATAGACACAATACTCTTTCTAAAGAAACAAGGTGATGATTTGATCTTGTTACAAATCTATGTAGATGATATTATATTTGGTTCTACTGATCCTAAGTTTTGTAAAAATTTCATAGACTATGCAATCAAAGTTTGAAATGAGTATGATGGGTGAACTGAATTTCTTTCTAGGACTTCAAGTAAAACAGTCACCTGAAGGCATATTCATAAATCAGTCAAAATATATTAAAAATATTTTTAAAAAGTTCAACATGTCTGATTGCTCTTCTATAAAGACTCCAATGGCCATTGGTTTCAAATTAGATGCAGATTTAAATGATAAATCTGGTGATCAAAAGACTTACAGAAGCATTATTGGATCGTTATTGTACTTAACTGCTAGTAGACCAGATATCATGTTCTCAACATACTTTTGTGCAAGATATCAAGCAAATCCAAAAGAATCACACCTTGCAGCTGTGAAAAGAATCATGGGGTATCTTAAAGGGACTCCAAATCTGGGCCTTTGGTATCATAAGGATTTTGGTTTTGAACTAACAGCTTTTACAGATGCAGATCATGTTGATTGTAAACTGGATAGGAAAAGTACTTCAGGATCATGTCAATTTTTAGGGGACAAGCTTGTGAGTTGGACTTCAAATAAGCAGAACTGTGTTTCAACTTCTACTGTAGAGGTTGAATATGTAGCTGCAGCTACTTGTTGTTTACAAGTTCTGTGAATGAAGACACAACTTAAAGACTATGGATATACATTTAACAAGGTCCCTATTTATTGTGATTCTAAAAGTGCCATTGTCATAATTGCAAATTCAGTGCAACACTCCAAGACAAAACACATAGATATCAGGTGTCATTTTATAAAAGATCATGTTGAGAAATGAACAATTGAAATGCACTTTGTTGAAACCGAATTTTCAATTTGTAGACTTGTTTACCAAGCCTCTTGATGAGAAAAGGTTTAATTTTCACATCAACAAGTTGGGTATGCTTAATTTGACTATTTAGAAGTGTTTATGTGGATTTAGAGTTGGTAAATTTCATTTTCTTAAAAAAATGATATCAAAATTTTCTAAGTACTAAACTCTAAACAAACTAATCAGATTTGTGATCCTATTAGTTAGATTTTCTAAAAATTCTAAGTATAAACTTTGAACAACTTTATCAGATCAATATAACTCTAATTACACATAACTCTGATGTTTCTAAAGTCTTATTCTGAGAAGTCATTTGAGCATACTTATACTGTTATTTTTTTTAACAATTGTTCCTTGCACATGTTAAGAGGGAGCTTTATATGTTTTAACTAACATTTGTGTGTTAACTTATATGCTAATTTTAAGGAGGGGCTTTCAATTTGATCATGTTCTAATTATTCAGACTCTAAACTCTCAAGGTATATATCTCTTATTCTTATCTCTAAACATTTATAATATGGACAACTTTTATGTGATAAAATGTTTTTCTTCAAACCACTTCTTTATTCTAAAATGTTTTTCTAAATATAGAAGATGGATTTTAAATGCTTTTGTAATCGGAGTTTTTATAACTCTGATCATAAAGAGTTCTAACTCTGACTCTTAATAATCAGAGTTCTGACAATGTGTTTCTAGGACTTGTGTATTAATTCTTCTATACTGATGGTTGATTAACTATCAAGTCATCATACACCACGTGCCAGCTTCAAATTGGATTAGTTATTATCACGTCTCTAAAAGATAAACTCTTCGGTGCTAATACACAACTTTGCACGTTTAATAGCTATCTAATCCTCCTTTTTCGACAAGTGTCATCTTTAATCATTTAATTAAAGTGGTTTATAATCTTTATTTGGGGTTTATCTATATATTGCTCGTATAGATAGATTTCAATTTTTTACGAACCCTAGTATTCCTGAGCATACTCTATAATCTTTGAATTTTCGAGTTCTTCTTCTCTTTTCAAACCTTAATCATGTTTGAATCAAAGGATAATGCTCCTAAGTCACTTCACACTGCAAGGAACATGTTTGCAAAAATCATCAAGCTCATATGATGATGATGTCACAATGCCAGTGCATTCGATTTCTTGTGTTCAAGGACTTCCTGCTGGAGCCATTCATGTTGGTGATATACCAATCCTGAATGCTAACAAAACATGGAGATTGATCTGAAAGGAACTGAAGATGTTAACATGGCTGAATCATAAGGAGATGCCAAGGAAAATCAAAATGTAGAGGTTGGTGCACACAATCAGAGTGCAATGAGATCTGTAGCTTCGATGGTATCTGCTAAGGAGGAATTGATTGTTGCCGAAGACAAGTATGCGGAAATTAAGGACAACAACCATGTATTGAATTTGAATCAAAAATTTCAAGGATGATCACTCTGAGCAAGAAGAATATTCCGGGTTATATTCCTTACCAGAGATACTTGGCAGATTTGCATTTGGAGGGCCATGAAGGATTTTTCACAAATTAACAGAAGGGACGATGAAGAGACTGAACCCCACTTCTTTATGGACAACCTGAGGACCTTAGCATCACTCTCACAATTTCCTAATCACAAGGTAGTATCCACAGTTCTTAGGTCTTATGTTCCCTGGAACAATGGGATATTTAGTGAGTATTGTGCCTCTATGGGTTTACCACAACCAATAGATCCTACCCAAGAGGACAACCCTGTGAGCATGAGAAGTGAGGGGTCTATGACTCAAAACAGAGAGGGGGAGGAAGTTCAGGGTAATGAACAACCTAGAGTGAAAACAAGCAAAATGTATTGGACAGTGTGGGTAGAAATGAGCAATTTGAAAAGCAGCCAGAGTGCATGTCATCTAGGGGTGTTCGCGGTCCGGTTTGGGCGGTTTAACCCCTCAGACCACAAACCAAACCGCGAGTGGCGGTTTATTGATTTTTCAAACCGAGCGGTTTGACATCAAGTGCCCAGACCGGTCAAGCCGGACTGCGGTTTAGGCGGTTTGGTCGACCGGTTTAGGCGGTTTGGGCCTTTTAGTGGGCTTTAAAGTTTAAACATAAAAGCATATAAAACTTTGAATTTTAAAGACTCATTGGCTTGAGTCCATTTGAAATAAAGAACAAAGTCCACAAAAGTTAACAAAATATCCCAAGACAAAACACTAAAAAAAAGTAATATGCAAAGTGCAAATAAAATCCACTTCACTTCTTCATTTTTCCTTTTTTTGGGCCTTTTGTATATAATTGGACATTTGGGCTTTATATCATCTATTCTTTACAATAAAGGTATATATAAACATTATTTTACTTCAACAAGGTGAAATCGATCATTTTAGTCAAAAGCGTTTCTGGAACCCTAAGATATCTCAAAACCCCAAGTTACATCAAAATGAAATAAACGGACAATCCGAAAACGTAGAGATATGTAGGAGTTAAAAACACAATCTTTGACATATATAACAGTTTAGAAAAGTTAGTAGGAACTCACCTCAGTTTCCTTCTTTCTAACGAATACTACCTATGACAACACCGAAAGAATCGGTAAGTCGAAACATAGATAAATTTCCCACTTCCTGACTAAAACTTAAAGATAACAGAAGCTAGCAAATCCTAGTCCGGTCAAAGGCACATTACCGGTCGAAAGGGTTCCGGTCGAAGACAACACTCCGGTCAAACCCATACCGGTCGAAGACAACACTCCGGTCAAATGGGTTCCGGTCGAAAGGGTACCGGTCGAATGCATCTCACCGGTCGAAAGGGTACCAGTCGAATGCATCTCACCGGTCGAAAGGGTTCCGGTCGAAAGCATTCGTCCGGTCCTTTGCACATCCGGTCGTCTTGTTCGCCAAGAACAGTCGGAGATACAGAACCCAGATCCAAAACGAGAAATACTCAGATCTCAAAATGGAACGGTTTAAAACCTTCACAACGAGATTCTACACAGCTAAAAGCATTCAGATCAAAGTATTAAGCTAGATTCGTACCTTGATTTGTCCGAATCGATCAACCACTTTTCACCTGCTTTTCTCTCTCTCTCTGACTTCAGGAACCAAGAAAAGATCTGATCTGATATTATACAAAATATCAAGACGTGCTTTGTATATATATACCCAAGTTACAAATAACCCCCCTGAACTTTGTGTAACGGCCAACTTCTCACCCAACCCCAAAATCAGGGTGTTACAATCCTCCCCAACTTGGGAATGATTTCGTCCCCGAAATCCAATTATACAAAAAGATGAGGATATCTACGCTTCATATCCTCTTCCGCTTCCCAAGTCACATTTTCTCCTCGGTGGTGCTTCCACTGCACCTTGACCAAAGTGACTTCTTTGTGACGCAACTTCTTAGACTTTCTCTCTAAGATGGCGTCTGGTTCTTCCACACAACGGTTACCTTCGTCTACCCTTAACTCTGAAAGGGGAATGACGTTGTCTTCTACCGCCAAACATTTCCGGAGGTAGCAAACATGAAACGTGTTGTGTATTCTGCTCAACTCTGGTGGCAGTTCCAACTGGTAGGCTTGCAAACCCACCCGCTTAAGCACTTTGAAAGGTCCGAGGAAACGGGGACTCAACTTCCCACGTTTTCCGAACAGTATAATTCCCTTCCATGGCGACACCTTAAGCATAACGCGGTCGCCTACTTGGAATTCCACCGGTCGTCTCTTCTTATCGGCATAGCTTTTCTGACGATCCTGAGCCGCTTTCATTCTTTCACGAATGCACTTGACCTTATCGGCAGTCTCTTGCACGATTTCAGGCCCGGCGAACTGCTTTTCTCCCGCTTCTAGCCAGCACACGGGAGTCCGACACTTTCGCCCATACAATGCTTCAAAAGGTGCCATCCCAATACTCGAGTGGTAGCTATTGTTGTAAGCAAACTCCACCAAAGGCAGGTGAGAGTCCCAACTACCCCCGAAATCGATGACACAAGATCTCAACATGTCTTCCAAGGTTTGGATCGTTCACTCGCTCTGCCCGTCGGTCTGTGGATGGTAAGCCGTACTCAACTTTACTCGAGTACCAAGCTCTTTCTGAAATCCATCCCAAAAGTTCGAAGTGAACCGACTGTCGCGATCCGACACGACCGACAATGGTATCCCATGCCTCGAGACCACCTCATCGATATAAAGCTTCGCCAACTTATCCATCGGTAAAGTCTCGCGCATAGGCAAGAAGTGAGCGCTCTTTGTCAAACGATCCACTATCACCCAGATGGTATCGTGACCTCGAAGAGTTTTAGGAAACTTCGTCACGAAGTCCATGGTGATATGCTCCCACTTCCACTCGGGAATCTCTAAAGACTGAAGACTTCCATACGGTCGCTGATGTTCGGCCTTAACTTGTGAACACGTCACACAACGCTCAACATAACGCGCCACATCAAGCTTCATTACCGGCCACCAGTAGTGCAACTTCAAGTCCCTGTACATCTTTGTACTTCCCGGATGAATGGAATACTTGGACTTGTGTGCATCTTCCAGCAACAGATCACGGTTACCCCCAAACTTGGGTACCCACACACGACCACTGAACAGTTTTACTCCACGGCTATCTTCCGTTAAGAGTAAACGCTGCTTCGTCATGACCTCATCTTTGAGATTTTCTTCTAACAGTGCTTCCACCTGCGATGTCTTGATCTTCTCAACAAGACTAGACACTAGCTCGATTCTCGAATGGGTAGCCCGAATACTTCCGCTATAGTCCTTCCGACTTAACGCATCGGTCACCACGTTCGCCTTACCGGGATGGTAAAGCAACTCACAGTCGTAATCTTTAAGTAACTCAAGCCACCGCCTTTGCCTCATATTCAGCTCCTTCTGATCAAAGACGTATTTCAGGCTCTTGTGATCCGTGTATAGAGTGCATTTCGTGCCGTAGAGGTAATGTTGCCAAATCTTCAAAGCGAACACCACCGCCGCTAACTCCAGATCATGGGTTGGATAATTCTGCTCGTGTATTTTAAGCTGCCTCGAGGCATAAGCGATGACCTTGCCTCGTTGCATCAACACACAACCCAGTCCCATCTTTGAAGCGTCGCTGTAAACCACGAAATCTTCCGACCCTTCAGGTAACGTCAAGATCGGAGCTTCACACAACTTCTTTTGAAGGATCCGGAACGCCTTCTCTTGGGTTTCGGTCCATTCAAACTTCACATTCTTCCGAGTCAGAACTGTCAGGGAAGAAGCGATCTTTGAAAAGTCTTGGATAAATCTCCTGTAGTATCCTGCCAGTCCCAAGAAACTTCGGATCTCGGACGGACTCTTAGGAGGCTCCCAATTCATCATAGCTTCAATCTTGGAGGGGTCAACCTTCACTCCGACCCGAGTGACTACGTGACCCAGAAACTGTACTTCTTTAAGCCAGAAGTCGCACCTGGAAAACTTGGCATACAACCTTTCTTTTCTCAACACTTCCAGAACTTCATGCAAATGTTGCTCGTGCTCTGACTCACTCTTTGAGTACACGAGTATGTCATCAATGAATACAATGACCGACTTATCGAGGAACGGTCGACACACTCTATTCATCAAGTCCATAAACACTGCTGGTGCGTTCGTCAGACCAAAAGGTATTACAAGAAACTCGTAATGGCCATAACGCGTTCTGAAAGCTGTCTTTGGAACATCTTCTTCTCTTACCTTCACTTGGTGATAACCCGAACGTAAGTCGATTTTTGAAAAACAACCCGCTCCTTGAAGTTGATCGAACAAGTCGTCTATTCTCGGAAGCAGATATCTGTTCTTTACTGTAGCTTTGTTCAACTCACGATAGTCGATGCACATTCTCATTGTGCCAACCTTCTTCTTTACAAACAAGACCGGAGCTCCCCAAGGTGACGAACTCGGTCTTATAAAGCCCTTCTCCAAAAGCTCTTGGAGTTGTTCCATCATTTCTTCCATCTCTGACGGCACCAAACGGTAAGGAGCTTTAGCAATTGGTGCTGCTCCAGGCACAAGATCAATCCGAAACTCTACCTGCCGATCGGGTGGTAACCCGGGCAAGTCATCCGGAAAGACATCTGGAAACTCACGCACGATCTTCACATCTTCCAGCTTTGATTTCTCTAACTTGGCATCGATCACATAGGCTAGGAAAGACGAACATCCTTTTACTAAGAACTTGCGTGCCTTGGCCATTGTGATTATTGCCACTTCACCTTTTCTCTTTTCACCATAGATGACAATGACTTCTCCAGAGGGGTTGGGAAGTCGAATCAACTTCTTAGAACATACGATCTCGGCCTGATTGTTTGACAACCAATCCATGCCGACCACAACATCAAAACCTCCGATTAACATCGGCAGTAGATTGATCGGGAATTTTCTCCCTTCGATACTAAGGGTACACTGCTTCAGAACGACGTGGATCAGAACTTGACTACCATCGGCTATTTCTACCACTAATGCATCCTCAAGACTAGTAGTGGGCATAGAAATTTTCTGACGGAACAATTCAGATACGAAAGAGAAACTAGCACCCGTATCGAATAAAATACGAGCAGGTACAGAGTTTATAAGAAAAGTACCCGATACCACATCAGTGG
Source organism: Arctium minus (assembly GCA_954870635.1). Taxonomy (NCBI): domain Eukaryota; kingdom Viridiplantae; phylum Streptophyta; class Magnoliopsida; order Asterales; family Asteraceae; genus Arctium; species Arctium minus. Next base: position 32,643,521 of record OX941080.1, on the reverse strand, counting down.
ATGCCCTGGCCTCTTCGGACGTCATCTGAAAAGCTCGACCCGGAACCCTCGGAGGGTTCTCCTTCTTTGCCGCCGCACTACCCGACTTGAGCTTCGGGCAATCTCTCTTCACATGCCCCGGTGCCTTACACTCGAAGCAGACCATCCCCACGACAGAACAGTCGCGGGTGGTGTGATCATTCTTACCACACTTGAAGCAGAATCTAGAAGTGGAGTTACAGTTACCATGGTGCTTGGTTCGACACTTCGGGCACCCTTTTGCTTCGTGATAACTGCTGAAGTTGCGGTTTCCGACAAAAGGTCGGGCCCGCTTGGGAGGTACTGAACTGCTCTCCCACTTTCTCTTATCGGACACCACCACTGCTTTCTCAGATTTGCTTCTCGCGAACATCTCTTCCATGAACTGAGCTTCCTCTACCATCTCTCGGAGGTTAGAAGCTTTGGAATTGTGGACCATAGATTGCATGTCCGCGGGTAAGCCATTGAGATACGCTTTCATCTTGTCTTTCTCTGTTGGGGCAGCGTGCCCCACCAGACCAAGCTTCTCCATGAACTGACGGGTATACTCCCTCACCGTCAGGCTTCCCTTTACCAAAGACCGGAATTCCTTCTCAATTCGGTCCATTGTTCTTTCATTGCAGAATTCTTCTAACAACTTCTTCTTGAACTCGGCCCAAGTCAACTGAGCCAACACTGCAGGAGATAGGGTGGATTGTATAACATTCCACCAAATGAGCGCAGTATCCCTCAGCAGTTGGGTACCGAACCGAACTCTTTGATCATCTCCGCATTCGGAAGAGCCAAAAGCTTGCTCAACCGCTCGGATCCACTTTACACACACGGCCGGGTCATCAGAACCACAGAACTCTGGCGGTCCGCAGCCCAGAAAGGACTTATAGGAACCGGTCAAATGGGTTCCGGTCGAAAGGGTACCGGTCGAATGCATCTCATCGGTCGAAAGGGTACCGGTCGAATGCATCTCACCGGTCGAAAGGGTACCGGTCGAATGCAACTCACCGGTCGAAAGGGTTCCGGTCGAAAGCATTCGTCCGGTCCTTTGCACATCCGGTCGTCTTGTTCGCCAAGAACAGTCGGAGATACAGAACCCAGATCCAAAATGAGAAATACTCAGATCTCAAAATGGAACGGTTTAAAACCTTCACAACGAGATTCTACACGGCTAAAAGCATTCAGATCAAAGTATTAAGCTAGATTCGTACCTTGATTTGTCCGAATCGATCAACCACTTTTCACCTGCTTTTCTCTCTCTCTCTGACTTCAGGAACCAAGAAAAGATCTGATCTGATATTATACAAAATATCAAGACGTGCTTTGTATATATATACCCAAATTACAAATAACCCCCCTGAACTTTGGGTAACGACCAACTTCTCACCCAACCCCAAAATCAGGGTGTTACAATCCATTTAACTCCTTCACAAGGTGTTGTTTCATCATTTCCTAGGGAAGCAACAAATGATCTACCTAGTCCTCATTTGGAGGACTTAGGTATTGAAATTGAAGGAAGTATACCCCACCTTCAAACATCATTTCAGCACATTGAGTCAGTGGCAAATCTTGTTGTGTCCCAACAAATCCCACAATTTGAGCCTCATAATCTTTTAAGCACAAGCACACAGGGAATGAGTTTCCCTGTCATAACTTCCATAAAGATGTTATTGGTCTCTCAAGGATTGGAAGGAAGCCCTGGGGGAGTGAATATCACTAAAACTCCCTTCCAAGGTACATTGTCTATGATTTATTTTATTTTATTTATAGTTTTGGTTAATGAATCTCGTAATCTTTCATCCCTTTATATATGATGAATCTTGTAAATTTTTGTCCCCATATATATATATATATATATATATATATATATATATATAGGGTTAGGTTCCCGTGAGAAGTTGAGGTTAACATGCATATATATATATACACACATATATATAGGGTCCCCTTCTTTTGTTAACCAAAACATTGATATTAACCGTGTTAACCAATCTCATCCGTTGATTGTTTACATCTATGGTTCATAATAAATAAGATTTTTTATTTTAGAAATTATAAAATACACGATCTGGAAAAAAATATGCATATGAGCATAGGGGTAAATAAGTAAAAAGGTAATTACACATCAAAGGCAACACCATGGTTACCAAAAATAAAGGAGAGAATCTAGGGATTTCAACCAAAAATAAAGGAGAAAATCTAGCAATTACACATCAAAGGTAACACCACGGTTACCAATAATAATTGAGGGTAATTCGGCTCTCTAAAAACAAAATCTTCAAAATTCATCACACAATTGCTTTACCATCGTGAAATCCGGGGAAGAAGGGAGAAGTAAACAACCGATATTCATAATCATCGACAAAAGCGCAACCAGTATCTCTATCGTGGTTGAAAGACGCGTGATATGACTGAAAACTGTTACTTGTCTTTGTGCATAGGTGCATTGTGAATATGCATAAGTGCATAATGTGAGTACTATGCATATGTGCATATGGTAAATATTGTGCATATATGCATATGGAAAAGACTCTGCCTACGAGCACTGTCAATTTGCCCATGGTATAGAATGTGCCTACGTGCATTGTCAATGGGTATAGGTGCAATATGAATCTGCATAAGTGCATGTTTTGATGACTGTGCATATGTGCATATTTTAAGAACTGAACATATGGGCATATGATAAAGACCGTGCATATGTGCATATGCTGGTGTATAAAAATTGTTCATGTTGACAGATTATGGTGTATATGGACTAATGTCCAAGATGCATATGCGCACACATACACCTTATTAATTATGTGGATTTAGTCGAAGTGTTAACTTATTGTCAATACAAAAATAACAGACAAAAATTCAAAAACAAATTCTTACTGTATGCATAATGTTCAAAAAATTTACCGCTACGAATCCCAATATTCGATTATGGATACAGTGAACTAGAAGATAGAAGATTATCGAAATTGGATTCGTCGAGTGATATGTCATCAAGTCTGGTAGAATTACCGATCTCTTGGGTTAATCCCGTATTCAAAGATTGAACAAGCTCATTATCACGGAGGATCGAGGGAGCGTCTTGACATTCAAAAATAGATTCTAAAAGGCCCTCGTTATCAACAACAGGCGTTATTTGACTGTCACTCATTCTGTTATTCAATTCAAACCAGAAAGTTCAACATGTTTCTTTAAAAACCGTATGGAATCCAGAAAAAAATGCTATACAACCCAGAAAAAAAGGTACACATGTACCTTGTTAAACTTTGATTAAAACATGGAAGAGATAACTTCCAACACATGAAGATAAATATTAGAGATAACTTTCAAATTTAAATATTAATTTATTCTATTTAAAAAAATCTAGAGATAATTACCAATTTAGAGATTTGATTAAAACATGGAAACAATTTTTATAGGCTTATTCTATTTAAAAAAATATAGAGATAATTACCAATTTAGAGATTTGATTAAACATGGAAATAATTTTAATAGGCGTGCAATCAAGAAATACCTATATTACCCATTTGATAATTACTAGGCATGAACATTGACATACCATTTTACAGGATTTTGATTGGTTGATAATTGGTTAACACGGTTAATACTTGTGTCCCAACAAATCCCACAATTTAAGCCTCAGAATATTTTCTACACAAGCACAAGCACACAGGAAATGAGTTTCCCTGTCATAACTTCCATAAAGATGCTATTGGTCTCTCAAGGATTAGAAGGAAGTCCTGGGGGAGTGAACATCACTAAAGCTCCCTTCCAAGGTACATTGTCTATGATTTATTTTATTTTATTTATAGTTTTGGTTAATGAATCTCATAATCTTTCATCCCTTTATATATGATGAATCTCGTAAATTTTTGTCCCCATATACATACATATATATATATATAGGGTTGGGTTGGGTTCCTGTGAGAAGTTTAGGTTAACATGCATACATACATATATATATATATATATATATATATATATATATATATAGGGGTGGTATCAATTGAAAACCAAGTTTCATTGAAAACTTTGGAAACCAAATTTCAGCCATTGATCTTTATAATCAATGGTTAAGATTCATTTGAATTATATATGGTAATAAATTAATTAATTTATCAATAATAAATAAAAATAATAGATGAAAAGGGTAAATATGTCTTTTGATTTTGTGTCTCAAATATGGCAAGAAAGGTTTAATAAAATTTCCCACGCAAAATAAGAAAATATAAAATTAGATTATATTTTGGTTTCAAGTAAAAAAAATTTTACCACGCAAAACAAAAATAAAATTTCCCACGCCCATGAATTTCCACATCGATAAGAAAAATTTTATTTTTCTTTTAAAATGTAAGAAAATATTTTTTTTTAATTTCATTTTTATTATAAAATTTCCCACGCAATCTAATATTGTGATGAAACAGAATGAATTGTTGGATTACATATTTCATTGGATTACAGATTTCATTGGATTACATTTTTGTGATGAAACGGGATGAATTTGTGCTATTTTTGTTAATTTCCCATTTTTGTTTCATTACCTGTTCAGTTGCATATCCGTATATGAAAATAGATTCATCAGGTTCATCGTGTTAGCATTATTGTTTCATAATGAAAATAGATTCATCAGGTTCATCGTGTTAGCATTATTGTTTCATAATGAAACATGATGAATTGGTGCCATTTAAATCCCATTTTTGTTTCATTACCTGTTAGCATTATTGTTTTATCGTGTTAGCATTATTGTTTCATAATGAAAATAGATTCATCAGGTTCATCGTGTTAGCATTATTATTTCATTATTACCATATATAAGCTAAATTAAAATTAAATAATTTACCTAAATTAAATATCTCATTTTTAAATTAATCAATGATCATTATTACCATATATAAGCTAAATTAAAATTAAATAATTATTAATATAATAATAATAACAGTTACCATATATATTATGAAATAATGTAAAAGACAAAAATAACCTTTTCAATTAAAAAAAAAAAAAGAAATTCACTGATTGGTTGATTTCGGTTTCCAAAGTTTCCAATGTAATACTGGTTTCCAATTGATCGCTCCCCTATATATATATATACACACACACACACATATATATATATATATATATATATATCAAGGTTATAATGTGCGGAATCGTGAGGCGAGGTGGTTTCCCTTGGTGAGGCGAGGCATAAGCCTCGAGGCAGTCCGAGGTGTAAGGCCCGAGGCGGAAAACAAATAAAATTCATAAAATATAGAATATGCCAAAGATAATCTCATAATAAACCATGAAAGTCTTAAAAGTCATAGATTTACTACTTATAAGTACCAAAAACACAAATTAAATGATTCAATAAGACATAATTTCATGAAACATGATCCATTTTGAAAGCTCCACCATCATAGTCCTCATCATTGTCATCCTCCTCTTCCAAATCTACGTGAATACTCCTCCTCTTCAGTGATGTCGAACTTTGACCTTCATCCTCAATTGCATCGTTTGCTTCAACCGATAGGCTATCATCGTCTTCTTCATTTTCTAGGTCTACAATCCACTCATCATCTGAAGGCACATCTTCAACAATCAAAGGATCGTCTTCGTCTTTTAATGATAGCTTCTTCATAAAATTATACTTCAACCTCCTATTGTACATAATGTACATTGAGTCATTCTTCTTGCTTGTGCCTAGACGGTTTCTTCTTTTCGTGTGTACTTGGTTGAACGTACTCCAATTACATTCACAAGTTGACGCCGAAGAAGTAAGACCAAGAACTCTTATTGCAAAATCTTGTAGTTGTGGTACCTCATCTCCATAGCTATCCCACCATTGAACTACCTATATATTAATGACAAAATAAATTAAGTAGTTCATAATTTAGTTTACTTAAACTATAATAAAAAGAAGATAAAAGTCGAGTATTTACTAGGTGGACGTGTTTGGCAAATGTTCAAATAAGATATGAATCCGAACAATCCTTGTTTGTACTTATACGCTTGAAGTTGATTATCAACCTTCATTATCATTGTCGGGTCCTTTAACATTCTCGCCATGTAATTGTATAATCCATGTTTAATCTCTGGATGATTGGAGACTTGGTGCTCCATCTGAATCGAGGATTAAGGTAATATGCAGTTGCATGCAAGTCGTGATGCAACTGTTACTCCCACTTTGCATCAATTATGTCCCAGTTTTCTTTTAGGAAGACACTTCTTCATTTAAGTTCTTGGCTATTTTCTCTTTCACCTCATCCATAGCGCCATATATGAACCCCATTGCAGGAGTAGTCTCACAATCAACTAACCTCAAAACGTGTACAAGTGGCTTTGTGGTTTTAACAAAATAAACCACACTAGGCTAAAAATTACGCTCATCCATTATAATCATCTTCACAGCCTTCCCTTCGGGTCTTTTTGCCCACGTACAACTTGCCCATTCTTTTGACACATGCATCATTTGTAACGGTGGCTTTAACTCATACATGCTTTCTAGAGTCAGAAAAGCAATGGCGAATCGGGTCGTAGCGGGTTAGAGAAGGTCTTTGTTTGCAAATTTTCTTGTTAAACATAACACCTATTGATGATCATGGATAAAAGTGCTACTTTTTTTTGTTTTTAGCAATGCATTTTTCTGTTGTGGCAATTCTCCAATTTTTTCGAGCATCAAATCTATACACTGAGTCGCACAAGGAGTCAAATACAGCCTCTTCCTTTTTTCCATCAACAAATTTCCAGCCGCTTTATAAGCACTTGCATTATCAATAACCACTTTGACCACAATATCTTCTCCTATCTCTTCTAAAACACCATCTAACAATTCGAAATATTTGCATCTTTAACACAATCGGATGCATCCATGATTTTCAAAAAAATGGTGTCATGTGGATTGTTGACCAAAAAGTTGATGGACTCCTATTTCTTATATCCGACCACCCGTCGGATAACAAAGAAACCCCCGTCGTTTTCCATGTCGCTTTTATTTTATCAACGATCTTGGTTGTTATCTTCACCTCTTCTTTTAGGACCCAATTGCTCATCTCATGCATGGATGGAGGTTTCAATCCTCGACCATAATTTCCAATAGAACGCACCATGCTATAGTAAGGCAGGCTTCGCACACAATTGAATGATATTCCGTTCTCAAAGAAGAATCGCCCAATATCCGCACAAACTTGATTAGATGCTCTTGCGCGCTTGTTGGCGTTTGTTTGGCATTCACTTCGACATCGTTTCTCTAATTCTCCACAAATCGATCCATCGACCCTCTTATTCCTCTATCACTACCACCAAAACAAGAAGTCATGCCCTCTGATGTGGGATGCCACTTCCGCTACCAAAGTATTCTCCATTATTTATTGTCTCCTCAAAATTGCGTTGATAAACATGATTGTTATTTTGGAGGTTTTTTAAGAATTGATTGATCTCATTCTTTACTTTCTAGGGCACATTCGAACATCGAGCAACGTCCTTATGCGTGCATGCAATATGCTCTTTCATCCTCTTCACCCCCCATTTAATGACTTTGCTAAAAAAATTACATTTGATATACTTGTAGCCTTTCTTACAGCCTTCTCCTGGTACCTCTATTTCAACACCGTACTTCCACGAAGGATCTTTTCGTGTCCCCATTTTTGGTTCGGTGCTAGTCATCGTTCCAAACTTCTAGCTTAAAAACGTAAACAAAAGTACACAACAAAAAGTAACCTAACTTAGATAGTTAAATATATACTAAACGGCTAAACCAACAAAAAATAGGAAACAACAACATATCACTACTGCTGCCACAAAAACCAACCGAAAACAGTAGCATTTAGTGGTCCAGATAATATTCACCATTTGATATGCATTATCAAAGCAAATAGAAGAAGTTACATGATCAATTGACTCAATGATATAATGAACATGGTAAACTAATTTGGTGTCAAAAATCACTACAAGAAAATTATGTTTCAACGACCACACCTTTAGCCACTACACTCTCTTTGTCGCTAAAGCTCTCCTATAAGAACGATATGTCATTGCGAAATAAATTCTCTTCTTTAATGACAACAACAAAGCTTTACCGACAACATGTGGTCGCTACAAGTCACCAATATTTGGAGGGAAATTTTACCGCCACTTCGAATATTTAACAAAGTTATAGCAACAACATGTCGTTGCCATAAACTAGGATTGTTATTTTTTAATTTAAAATATATAACAATAGCCTCTCCAAAAAAGTTGAAAATAAATATTTACAACTTTACAAGGTTTTAGCGACAACATAGCGATGCCACAATCAGAAAAACTTATAACGACAACAAATAGCTGCTATAAGTTGAGATTATTATTTTCGTCTCTTATCTAAAATATATAACAACACAGTCTCTCTAAAAAAGCTGAAAATAAATATATACAAAGCTTTATTGACGACATTTTTTATCGCAAAAAAAATAATTTATAGTTAGTTTTTATTATAATAAATAATATATAGACCGTCTCTTGCAAAAACTTGTTTGCTAAAAGATTTCTTAGAATCTTCAAAAAATTTGTTAGAATCTAATTATACATGTATATTTGAATTTAAATATTACTAGAAATGTACTCGTGCAATGCAGCTAGATAAATCACGATTTTAATGTTTCATTTTATTTTCTGTTTTTTGTCGATTTACATTACGATTTTGGATGGTTGTGAGAGAGTGATAATGATTTTTTTATATAAATTTGTTTTATTTAGACTTAATAATATAATGTAATTTATTTTGGTTTAATAATATAATTTTTTTTATAAAATATTCTGTAAGATTTTTTAATTATATTTTAGATTTTTTATATCTAAAATATGCTGAGAGTTATTTTAGGGGAGTTAAAGTGGGAAATGATTTTAGGGGAGTTAAAATGGTTAGAGATAATGATTGAAAATTAATGAATAGCATTAAATGTAGTACATACAGCTTTTATGACTGTTTTTTAATTAATTAACATTAAATAACGATACATTAAGCTTTAAGACTTGTTTTTAAGAGTTTTTTATGCCATCTTTATAATATAGTATAGATATAGATAAAGTGGGAAATGATTTTAGGAGAGTTAAAATGGTTAGAGATAATGATTGAAAATTAATGAATAACATTAAATGTAGTACATACAACTTTTATGGCTGTTTTTAAGTAATTAGCATTAAATAGCGGTACATTAAGCTTTAAGACTTGTTTTTAAGAGTTTTTTATGCCATCTTTATAATATACTAGAAGGTACTCGCGCAATGCAGTGAGATATATCACGATTTTGATGTTTCATTTTATTTTTTGTTTTTTTGTCGATTTACAGTACAATTTTGGATGATTTTGAGAAAGTGATAATGTTTTTCTTTATAAATTTGTTTAATTTAGACTTAATAATATAATGTTTTTATATAAAAAAAAGTATTTTGTTAGAATTCTATGATTATCTTATATATTTTAATGACATCTAGAAAAAATAACAAATTACATATTTAATAATATAATTAAAACAAATTTATAGTAATATAATATATTAATTAATAGTGATACATAGAAAGATATGCATAAAAGAAAGGTCCTGCACATACCAAATTGGTGAGTGTTAGAAGTCTGCAGTAGTAATATGTATCTTGTGCTTTGATACTTGTAAATTAAGAGATTTTTAAAATTTTACATAAAATGATGGTACCTTGTACTTAATAATTTGTATTTAAGAGTTTTTTTCTCCGTGCAATGCAGCGAAATATATCACGATTTTAATGTTTCATTTTATTGTTTTTTTGTCGATTTACAGTACGATTTTGGATGCTTTTGAGAAAGTGATAATGTTTTTCTTTATAAATGTGTTTAATTTAGACTTAATAATATAATGTTTTTATATAAAAAAAATATTTTGTTAGAATTATATGATTATCTTATATATTTTAATGACATATAGAAAAAATAACCAATTACATATTTAATAATATAATTAAAACAAATTTATAGTAATATAATATATTAATTAATAGTGATACATGGAAAGGTATGCATAAAAGGAAGGTCCTGCACATACCAAATTGGTGGGTGTTAGAAACCTGCAGTAGTAATATGTATCTTGTGCTTTGATACTTGTAAATTAAGATATTTTTAAAATATTGCATACAATGATGGTACCTTGTGCTTAATAATTTGTATTTAAAAGTTTTTTATCCGTGCTTTATAATATACTAGAAATGTACCCTCGCAATGCAACGGGTTTCTGAAATCTAGAACTCGAACCCTCAATCATTATTCATATTTTTTGTTAGTTTTTTTTATTTTATTTTACGATTTTGAGAAAACTAGATTTAAAACAAAAATATATTTTAGTTTAGTTTAATTATGGTTTTTTATAAAAAATAATAATAAAGTATTTTGTTACGGGTCAAAAAATGTTTAATTTAAATGATAACTATATTTAAGATATTTTATATTTAAAATTAAAAAGATAACATACTTCAATAAAAAATAAAAATAATGTGTTTTATCTCGAATTTTCTTATATTTATCAGTTAGTTATATCAATAGTTAAAATTTTAGATATTTTAGAAAATAAAAATAAGTGTTTATCTGCAGTTAGTTACACGAACTCAAACATTGAACTTTTATAAGTTGTACTTATGTTTAATCAATTTGTACTTTTGGATTTTAAGTAATATGCATTAATAAGTGGTACCTAATGCATAAAAATTAGTTTTTAAGAGTTTAACTTAAATGCTTTATAATATAGTATAAATATATTAGTTAAAATTCAAAATTACAAGTTAATGAAACATAATTATAATAACTTATTAAAGTCACATGTTTTTATTTGTATAACTAATTGCAAATAAACATATTAAATACATGATAAACACTATAAGATAAACTACCTATTTTATTTTTTATTAAAATATATTATCAATAATTTTAAATATAATAACATAACAAAAAAATTTATCATTATCTTTATAAACAGATCATAACTAAAAGTAAAATAAATTACATCTTTATAATAAAATATAAGTTGTACCAAAGCATTATGAAATTGTAAATTAAGTAATTGACTTTAATTAGTTGTATTTTGTGCTTAAAATATTGTAATTAAAAGTTTTTTATATTTCTTTTATAATATAGTATAGATAAATATAAATATTATATTCTTTTTTTAATTAATAGCCGATTTTTATAGAAGTTAAACAAGAAATACTAAACGTGCTTACGAAAAACTTGTTTTAATTAAAGATAATCGTAAATTATATTTCCTTTGCTAAAAAATATTTAAAGTGTTAATTTGCTAAACCCTAGACAACAGTTAATTATTTACGTAAATCATATTTGTTTTGCTTTCTTGTCGACTACTCATTCTTCCCTGCATGCATATTCTGGTTGTTGTTGTTGCCATTGTTGTATCTCTCGACGGTGCTCACACACCTCTCGTCGGCGCTCTCTATTATCATGGTTGCTGCCTCTCTCGTTATCAGGTTTGGTTAATTTGTTTTCCATAGTTAATTGCTTTTTCCAGTTACGAAATCTCATGGATTTAAGTGTGTGATTTCTGCTATGTTAACTAATTTTTGCCTAATTCGTACTTGAAGTGAGATTTTTAAATCACAAATATGATTCTAGGTAGGAACATGTATTATGGTTTTAGTCGTGCGATAATATATTGATGTTCTATCATGTATGTATTTTTAAAAACAGGGACGGAAGGTCAAGAGACTATTGGGGGGGGGGGGGGGGGGACCCTGGGTTTTTGCTTCACCACCCAAGTCAAAATCTATTGTTGCTTAAATTTTTTGAGATGACCCACATTCACCACCCAAGAGTGTAGCACCTAAAAAAAAAGGGTAAATTAATAACTTAAAATTTCTGCAATATGAGGTCTATAATAGATAGAAACCACCCAAAAATGAGGAAATAATAGAAGCGTTTACAATTCCTGTAAATGAATATTAAAATTGACAACAAACTAATCTAAACAATTCATATCTAGATTATATCGGTTGTCAACCCAAATTCCCAAAAAGTCTATCTTCCTGTACGCTTTGTCTCCAAAAGCTTCTATCCCAAAACGCCCACAATGTCCCAACGCTCTTCCCTTATACCAAATGCGACCCACCGCTAAGGGAACATGTTATACATGTCATCTGAGAAAATGTGTTAGGCTTAATGCCTAGTGAGAACAAACATTTTATATAATTGAAGCAAACATGAAACTAATAATAAATGACTTTCAAATGAGTAAAGAAGTTTTGCCTTGTAATTATACCACATATGAACCATGAGGTCGAAAAACATCTTTCGATGACGAAACACAGAAGTAGGCCACTTTCCAAGTTGCGAGCTCAATATTAGGATCAAGGCCGTGAGCTCGTCGAATCGTACTCAGGTGTGGGGGAGGGCACTCAATGATCCTAATCATACTCATTCACTAGGATTAAATTTACGGTCCATGGCTAGTATCCGGTCCTACATAACCATACCAAGTTGCCTTCCGAGGACCCAATGTCTCAACTAGTTACAAACAGGAATTATCCCAACATTAAGCCGACTCTATACCTATGGATCCAATAATAATAGTCTAAGGCTTGTCACAATTACATTTGTGACAAAAATATAATCACACATATAGTTTGTTTGGGTAAAATTTCACAAGGCTCGACCGACGCAAGAAAACCAAACGTCTCCAATCTCAAGACTACTCTTGTATTAAGATAAGGTCCTGAAGACCACACATATCGGCGACCCTAGTCGTCACTTTGGGCGATGGTCATAAGCTCCCTACGACCACGACCTAGAATCTCTCGACGGACGAATGTCTTATGACCTTTGTAACGTAAACTAATGATTATGGCTCATTTATTATCAACGACCGTTATCTTTTATGGCTCATCATTGCAGGTTTAATGCACATTTATGGACAAACGGTCATAACGAACAAGCATCATTAAGAGCAATCATTTTCAGGATCGTTGGAGCATTCAATACACATTTATGACACCCGAAGCTATATATACAAGCTCGAAGAACCATTCGAGACATCTGAAACACATCGGATTCAAAACGCTCAAGCATACTTAAGCTTTTTTCTCTCAGTCAGGAACTCTTGACGAAGTGTTACACTTCATGACACACTTAAAATTCTCACGATCTGCTTACTTTTATCTGTAATATCGTTAATTGTATTGTTAATTGCTCCTTCTAAAGGACGACGTCCCTGCTTGACGTCCATAGTGCACTTGATGATCTCTGCTATCGTTCGCGGTTTTTACCCTCGACGAGGTTTTCCGCGTCACCAAATTTCTTGTATTCTTTCTTTATTTGTCTTTGGTCGCACAATTTGTGGCTTGATCCTTACTTTAGTTGTTAAAAGCTCCATACCGACCTTAAGTCATCTTTAGGACGATTTTTGACATTAACAGTTTGGCACCCACCGTGGGGCCCCAACTAGAGAAAAATCTGCGATAGAAAGTGCGTCCTACTAATGACTTTTGTGCAAGCTTCTTTGATTGATAGAATCATGGCATGATAAGGAACTCAAGATCACGTTGTTACTCAAATGCACATGGAATTGGACGTTGCCCGCAACCGTATCGATGTTTAAACGAACAAAATCGCAAGGCAGCTGAATAATTCGCATCTCTGAGGAATCAGAATGTGGAAAATCAATTTGAACCTCAATCCGGTCCGAGACCGCCTTTTAACATGTCTTTTGCCGGTTTTCAACCTCCATCGCTAGAGAATTTCGAAGACGTTTGAGCCAGAACATTAGTATATATGCGAGTCGAAGATGACATAGCATTTAAATGCAAGCATTCTGGCGACAAGTAACTGTTAAGTGTCAAGAAGCCTAACTTCAAGACACGATCGACCTCCAAGATCGAATCCTCAAGGCAAATATCGAACGTAAGCTCCGACTAGAAAAAGAACTTCTCGATGACAAAGTTTCCTAAAATCTCATCATACATATTCAAGGGAACATCAAAAGGGGAAGTCAAAAGCCTTGAAAAACGTGCAGACGAATGTCAAGTGGCTGCCGAAGAGCGAAAAAGAAAAACATCAAAAAAAGATAAAACCAAGTGGTGCGACTTCCACAACGATCATGGGCATGTGACGAACGATTTCATAGCCCACAAATTACACTGGACTAAACATACGAAGGTCGTCAATTGCATGACTAGAAAGTCTGACATCTAGGGATTGACCTACTCCGCAGTTAAGACATGCTCGTTGAGGTCCTGAGGATATTCCAATATCACGATCGTTGCAACCAGAGCACGAACTAAAATTGGAATCCATACCCATAACGTTCGACCAGGATGACCTCAATGACACATGGCAAAAACGTCATGATGGCCTAATCATCCAACTGACGACCGGGAATTGTTCGACCAAGAGAATCCTGATCGACGGAGGAAGTTCTGCGAACATCATAATCCTTAGCACGATTAAAACTATGGGGATTGATAAAAGGAGATCGTGCGACGCTCGATAGTCCTTGTAGGATTCAATGGTGACATGGCTAACACCCTCGGGGAGATTACTCTTTCAGTATACACCAAAGGAGTCAACAAGTAGACAAAGGTATTTACTGTTATAAAGTTATGCCTTCTGAATGCAGGTTCAACGTACCAGCGACTGGTCATCAGGATGTTCAAAGAACATCTTGGCAATACAATGGAAGTTTACATCGATGATATGTTAGTCAAGTCGAAACAGGCGATCGATCATATCAGTCGCCTGAGGCAGTTGTTCGACATTCTCAGAAAGTATTATAGGAAGCTGAACCCGACAAAAAGCGGGAAAGTTATTGGGATATATGGTCACCCGTTATGGGCAATCCCGATCAAATTAAGGATCTTATGGACATCAAGTTCCCTCGCAACTTCAAAGAAATCCAACGACTAACTAGACGAGTCACAACCTTAAACAGGTTTATCTCTCGATCATTAGATAAATGTCATTTATTTTACAACGTCTTGAGAAAAAACAGGGGCTTCGAGTGGACGGACGACCACGGAAAGGAGCTTCAAAAGCTTAAAGAATACATGGCGTCGCCACCCCTGCTGTCAAAACCCAAGAATCACGAAGTCCTCCAGCTTTATCTAGCTGTCATCTCAAATGCTGTAAGTGTCGTCCTAACTCGAGAGGACGAAAAGCAACAATTCCCAATCTATTACGTAAGTAAGTCACTTCTTGATGCCGAAACTAGGTATTCCTCCATGGAAAAAATCCTATTGTCTTTAATGATAGTTGCAAAAAAGTTACGACACTATTTCGAATCTCATCCCATAACCGTCGTCACTAACTTTCCCCTTAAGTCTGTCTTAAGGAAACCTGAGTTGACAGGACGACTGGAAAAATGGAGTATCTACCTCAGTAGTTAGGACATCGAGTACAAACCCAGGACAATGATCAAATCGCAGGCACTGGCCGACTTCATCACTGACTTCAGCTTAAAATTAGACGAACAAACGGAACCTGTGGCAATTCTCAACGACGCAACTTGGACATTGCACGTCGATGGATCATCCAACGCCCGGGGGACAGGTCTTGGTGTCGTCCTCAAGTGACAAGGGCATAGTCGTCGGTCACTCTCAACCAACTTTCTCAACTTCCTCCAAATCGATTTCTCTCATTTAATTCACAAACCTAGACCTATTCTAAGCCATAAATATTTGAATTTAAGGTGCTCCTCCATCATCAAGTCAATGATTTGTCATCTAGGGTTCTACATAAGAGTTGTCTTCATCTTGAGAAGATTTTTGGGATTTATAGGGTTTTCAACAAAACCCACATTGTGATTTCATTCTTATTTTAAACCTTATACATGTTAAAATTATGTATTTTGAACCTCCTAACATCTCCTTGTTTTCATTTTATTGTTGGAAGGGTTTTGACCTAACTTTTGTATTTTAAAGATTTTAGGGTTTCTATCATTTTTAACCAAAATGAAAGGCTTTATTATATGTGATGTAAAAGGTGATTTTATTTACTTACTTGTGGACTAATACTTGAATGAAACCATTTTGGTTTCATTTGGAGTTTTCACTAATTTGGGGATTTATTTGGTAAAAAATAGGTTTTGGAGAAGGAAACAAATAGATCGTGCTTTTGTTTTAGCAATGATTATTTAAAGTGTATAACTCTCGGAAATCTATTTGCGAATACTTTAAGATAATATTTGGAAAATGGTCATTGAAATATGGTGTTAATTCATATGATGTTATTTGGGCAAAGAAACCATTTTCTGGGGATGTTGATATGAGAACTATGTTAATGCCAAAAATCGTCCTAAAGATGACTTAAGGTCGGTGTGGAGTTTTTAACAACTAAAGTAAGGAATTGTTCAACCAAAGACAAATAAAGAAAGAATACAAGAAATTTGGTGACGCGGAAAACCCCGTCGAGGGTAAAAACCACGGACGATAGCAGAGATCGTCAGGTGCACTATGGACGTCAAGCAGGGACGTCGTCCTTTAGAAGGAGCAATTAACAGTACAATTAACGATATTACAGATAAAAGTAAGCAGATCGTGAGATTGTTGAATGTGTCGTGAAGTGTAACACTTCGTCGAGAGTTCCTGACTGAGAGAAAAAAGCTTAAGTATGCTTGAGCGCTATGAATCCGATGTGTTTCAGATGACTCGAATGGTTCTTCGTGTTTGTATATATAGATTCGGGTGTCATAAATGCGCATTGAATGTTCCAACGGTCCTGACAATGATTGGTCTTAATGATGCTTGTCTGTTGTCCTTCATGTTGTAGCCCAGTGGTAAGGTAACATCCTGAGGGGGTCAGTGGATGGTATCCCTGACTACCCAGGTTCAAACCCCGTGGTGAGCATCCTGTGACATCCATGGTCATGGGCCTGCCATATAGTGGTACCCTTAATTGGGTTGGGTCGTGATCGACGGGGATTAGTCGGGTGGTACCCTTAAGTGGGATCCCGGATACCCCGGGAACGTGTGCGTGTGTTTACTTGTCGTTAAAAAAAATGATGCTTGTCCGTTATGACTGTTTGTCCATAAATGTGCATTAAAGCTGCAATGATGAGTCATAAAAGATAACGATCGTTGATAATAAATGAGCCATAATCATTAGTTTACGTTACAAAGGTCATAAGACATTTGTCCGTCGAGAGATTCTAGGTCGTGGTCGTAGGAAGTTTACGACCATCGTCCAAAGTGACGACCAGGGTCGCCGATATGTGTGGTCTTAAGGACCTTATATTAATACAAGAGTGGTCTTGAGATTGGAGACGTTAGGTTTTCGTGCGTCGGTCGAGACTTGTGAAATTTTACCCAAACAGTTTGCCCCCAAATTTTGAAAGTTAGGCAGCAAGTCGACTTTTCGAATTTTTGTAACTAGTTTTGACACGTGTCAACTTTGAGTAACCGAATGGGTCTCTTGAAAACCGAAGCAATTGCGAAGGAAAGCGTGCAACCGCTTATCGGCCGTGACGTCATGGCGACGTAGGGCGCGTGGTGTCAGGCATAGGGACAGGTGTCGTTCATCTAACGGTTGGAGCGAGAAAAGTCGATGACAGGTGTCGACCAACTACCGACTCGACATGATTCTGAATCAAGTATAAATATCGACCCTTGGTCGAATCCTTTCCTTTTTACGCGATCCTGTTTTATAGAGAGATATCTTCCAAAATCCTTGCCAAAAACCTGTAATACACACAAGATTGTTACCAAAATCGATCAAGGTTTGGTGCCCCATATAAGGTACGCTCTTCTATAACCTTGTATACGTTTTCAAACTTTAGCCCGCAAGTCTCAGAGAGATTTGGGAGGTTTTTAGTTTTCAGGTTGCAGTAGCTTTCGTCCCTGATTTTCTGATGGCTCTCGAACCTCCTAGTACTGTCAAAGGGGTGGAGGAGATAAAGGCCTTCCGGCTAGGATTCCAGCCCACGTGAGGCTGAATGCTCTAGACCAACTGAGGCCAGAGCAATGTCCGAATGGGTACTTTATTTTGTACGAGGATCCATTCAAGATAGGGTTCCATTGGCCTTTTACTCCTTTGTCGAGGTCGTTTTTGGTGACCTTCGGCCTACGTCAGGGCAACTGATGCCTCAGTTTTGGCGAATCGTTCAATTGATTAAACGATTAACAGCTGAATAGGCGCCGCCCTTTACTGTCACTGACCTCCTCTTGGCTTATACGATCAAGGTGGAGGTGAACCACAGATACAACCTCTTTTTGAGGTTTAGAGGGGACTGTACCTTGGTCCAGGTGACTGCAGTCAATGACCGTAAATGGAAGACGCAATATGTCTTCGGTCGCTTGTTGTCAATTGGTGACGACGTTCAATGGCTCACCACCGGGTGGAATACCATGGGTAAGACTCATAGTCTTCTTTTTTACTTTCTCTCGTTAGTTTCTACTTTGTCAGTCTAACGATTCTTGGTTTTTTTAGTGATCGACTTTTCTGGAGTCTCCCCTTTCTCAGACTCAGTTACAAAGATCGAGAGATTTCTCGAGTATAGCGTCGAGGATCGATCTTTCTTTACTCATCCTTCTGCTGACGAGGACGACGACGTACAATACGTTAGGAATTCTGTCGTTGAGATAGTTGAAGAGAAAGAGGAATCTACCGAGGAGATTCTGGAGGAGACAATGACGGGTAAGTCACTTCCTTATTTGTTGCTTCAAGTAGTAGGGTCTAGTTGTAAAACAACACCTACTAGTCACAAGACTACTCTTGTATTAAGATAAGGTCCTGAAGACCACACATATCGGCGACCCTAGTCGTCACTTTGGGCGATGGTCATAAGCTCCCTACGACCACGACCTAGAATCTCTCGACGGACGAATGTCTTATGACCTTTGTAACGTAAACTAATGATTATGGCTCATTTATTATCAACGACCGTTATCTTTTATGGCTCATCATTGCAGGTTTAATGCACATTTATGGACAAACGGTCATAACGAACAAGCATCATTAAGAGCAATCATTTTCAGGATCGTTGGAGCATTCAATACACATTTATGACACCCGAAGCTATATATACAAGCTCGAAGAACCATTCGAGACATCTGAAACACATCGGATTCAAAACGCTCAAGCATACTTAAGCTTTTTTCTCTCAGTCAGGAACTCTTGACGAAGTGTTACACTTCATGACACACTTAAAATTCTCACGATCTGCTTACTTTTATCTGTAATATCGTTAATTGTATTGTTAATTGCTCCTTCTAAAGGACGACGTCCCTGCTTGACGTCCATAGTGCACTTGATGATCTCTGCTATCGTTCGCGGTTTTTACCCTCGACGAGGTTTTCCGCGTCACCAAATTTCTTGTATTCTTTCTTTATTTGTCTTTGGTCGCACAATTTGTGGCTTGATCCTTACTTTAGTTGTTAAAAGCTCCATACCGACCTTAAGTCATCTTTAGGACGATTTTTGACATTAACAGTTTGGCACCCACCGTGGGGCCCCAACTAGAGAAAAATCTGCGATAGAAAGTGCGTCCTACTAATGACTTTTGTGCAAGCTTCTTTGATTGATAGAATCATGGCATGATAAGGAACTCAAGATCACGTTGTTACTCAAATGCACATGGAATTGGACGTTGCCCGCAACCGTATCGATGTTTAAACGAACAAAATCGCAAGGCAGCTGAATAATTCGCATCTCTGAGGAATCAGAATGTGGAAAATCAATTTGAACCTCAATCCGGTCCGAGACCGCCTTTTAACATGTCTTTTGCCGGTTTTCAACCTCCATCGCTAGAGAATTTCGAAGACGTTTGAGCCAGAACATTAGTATATATGCGAGTCGAAGATGACATAGCATTTAAATGCAAGCATTCTGGCGACAAGTAACTGTTAAGTGTCAAGAAGCCTAACTTCAAGACACGATCGACCTCCAAGATCGAATCCTCAAGGCAAATATCGAACGTAAGCTCCGACTAGAAAAAGAACTTCTCGATGACAAAGTTTCCTAAAATCTCATCATACATATTCAAGGGAACATCAAAAGGGGAAGTCAAAAGCCTTGAAAAACGTGCAGACGAATGTCAAGTGGCTGCCGAAGAGCGAAAAAGAAAAACATCAAAAAAAGATAAAACCAAGTGGTGCGACTTCCACAACGATCATGGGCATGTGACGAACGATTTCATAGCCCACAAATTACACTGGACTAAACATACGAAGGTCGTCAATTGCATGACTAGAAAGTCTGACATCTAGGGATTGACCTACTCCGCAGTTAAGACATGCTCGTTGAGGTCCTGAGGATATTCCAATATCACGATCGTTGCAACCAGAGCACGAACTAAAATTGGAATCCATACCCATAACGTTCGACCAGGATGACCTCAATGACACATGGCAAAAACGTCATGATGGCCTAATCATCCAACTGACGACCGGGAATTGTTCGACCAAGAGAATCCTGATCGACGGAGGAAGTTCTGCGAACATCATAATCCTTAGCACGATTAAAACTATGGGGATTGATAAAAGGAGATCGTGCGACGCTCGATAGTCCTTGTAGGATTCAATGGTGACATGGCTAACACCCTCGGGGAGATTACTCTTTTAGTATACACCAAAGGAGTCAACAAGTAGACAAAGGTATTTACTGTTATAAAGTTATGCCTTCTGAATGCAGGTTCAACGTACCAGCGACTGGTCATCAGGATGTTCAAAGAACATCTTGGCAATACAATGGAAGTTTACATCGATGATATGTTAGTCAAGTCGAAACAGGCGATCGATCATATCAGTCGCCTGAGGCAGTTGTTCGACATTCTCAGAAAGTATTATAGGAAGCTGAACCCGACAAAAAGCGGGAAAGTTATTGGGATATATGGTCACCCGTTATGGGCAATCCCGATCAAATTAAGGATCTTATGGACATCAAGTTCCCTCGCAACTTCAAAGAAATCCAACGACTAACTAGACGAGTCACAACCTTAAACAGGTTTATCTCTCGATCATTAGATAAATGTCATTTATTTTACAACGTCTTGAGAAAAAACAGGGGCTTCGAGTGGACGGACGACCACGGAAAGGAGCTTCAAAAGCTTAAAGAATACATGGCGTCGCCACCCCTGCTGTCAAAACCCAAGAATCACGAAGTCCTCCAGCTTTATCTAGCTGTCATCTCAAATGCTGTAAGTGTCGTCCTAACTCGAGAGGACGAAAAGCAACAATTCCCAATCTATTACGTAAGTAAGTCACTTCTTGATGCCGAAACTAGGTATTCCTCCATGGAAAAAATCCTATTGTCTTTAATGATAGTTGCAAAAAAGTTACGACACTATTTCGAATCTCATCCCATAACCGTCGTCACTAACTTTCCCCTTAAGTCTGTCTTAAGGAAACCTGAGTTGACAGGACGACTGGAAAAATGGAGTATCTACCTCAGTAGTTAGGACATCGAGTACAAACCCAGGACAATGATCAAATCGCAGGCACTGGCCGACTTCATCACTGACTTCAGCTTAAAATTAGACGAACAAACGGAACCTGTGGCAATTCTCAACGACGCAACTTGGACATTGCACGTCGATGGATCATCCAACGCCCGGGGGACAGGTCTTGGTGTCGTCCTCAAGTGACAAGGGCATAGTCGTCGGTCACTCTCAACCAACTTTCTCAACTTCCTCCAAATCGATTTCTCTCATTTAATTCACAAACCTAGACCTATTCTAAGCCATAAATATTTGAATTTAAGGTGCTCCTCCATCATCAAGTCAATGATTTGTCATCTAGGGTTCTACATAAGAGTTGTCTTCATCTTGAGAAGATTTTTGGGATTTATAGGGTTTTCAACAAAACCCACATTGTGATTTCATTCTTATTTTAAACCTTATACATGTTAAAATTATGTATTTTGAACCTCCTAACATCTCCTTGTTTTCATTTTATTGTTGGAAGGGTTTTGACCTAACTTTTGTATTTTAAAGATTTTAGGGTTTCTATCATTTTTAACCAAAATGAAAGGCTTTATTATATGTGATGTAAAAGGTGATTTTATTTACTTACTTGTGGACTAATACTTGAATGAAACCATTTTGGTTTCATTTGGAGTTTTCACTAATTTGGGGATTTATTTGGTAAAAAATAGGTTTTGGAGAAGGAAACAAATAGATCGTGCTTTTGTTTTAGCAATGATTATTTAAAGTGTATAACTCTCGGAAATCTATTTGCGAATACTTTAAGATAATATTTGGAAAATGGTC
Source organism: Arctium minus (assembly GCA_954870635.1). Lineage (NCBI taxonomy): Eukaryota > Viridiplantae > Streptophyta > Magnoliopsida > Asterales > Asteraceae > Arctium > Arctium minus. The sequence goes on along the minus strand of OX941080.1, from coordinate 32,621,334 downwards.
ATTGAAATATGGTGTTAATTCATATGATGTTATTTGGGCAAAGAAACCATTTTCTGGGGATGTTGATATGAGAACTATGTTAATGCCAAAAATCGTCCTAAAGATGACTTAAGGTCGGTGTGGAGTTTTTAACAACTAAAGTAAGGAATTGTTCAACCAAAGACAAATAAAGAAAGAATACAAGAAATTTGGTGACGCGGAAAACCCCGTCGAGGGTAAAAACCACGGACGATAGCAGAGATCGTCAGGTGCACTATGGACGTCAAGCAGGGACGTCGTCCTTTAGAAGGAGCAATTAACAGTACAATTAACGATATTACAGATAAAAGTAAGCAGATCGTGAGATTGTTGAATGTGTCGTGAAGTGTAACACTTCGTCGAGAGTTCCTGACTGAGAGAAAAAAGCTTAAGTATGCTTGAGCGCTATGAATCCGATGTGTTTCAGATGACTCGAATGGTTCTTCGTGTTTGTATATATAGATTCGGGTGTCATAAATGCGCATTGAATGTTCCAACGGTCCTGACAATGATTGGTCTTAATGATGCTTGTCTGTTGTCCTTCATGTTGTAGCCCAGTGGTAAGGTAACATCCTGAGGGGGTCAGTGGATGGTATCCCTGACTACCCAGGTTCAAACCCCGTGGTGAGCATCCTGTGACATCCATGGTCATGGGCCTGCCATATAGTGGTACCCTTAATTGGGTTGGGTCGTGATCGACGGGGATTAGTCGGGTGGTACCCTTAAGTGGGATCCCGGATACCCCGGGAACGTGTGCGTGTGTTTACTTGTCGTTAAAAAAAATGATGCTTGTCCGTTATGACTGTTTGTCCATAAATGTGCATTAAAGCTGCAATGATGAGTCATAAAAGATAACGATCGTTGATAATAAATGAGCCATAATCATTAGTTTACGTTACAAAGGTCATAAGACATTTGTCCGTCGAGAGATTCTAGGTCGTGGTCGTAGGAAGTTTACGACCATCGTCCAAAGTGACGACCAGGGTCGCCGATATGTGTGGTCTTAAGGACCTTATATTAATACAAGAGTGGTCTTGAGATTGGAGACGTTAGGTTTTCGTGCGTCGGTCGAGACTTGTGAAATTTTACCCAAACAGTTTGCCCCCAAATTTTGAAAGTTAGGCAGCAAGTCGACTTTTCGAATTTTTGTAACTAGTTTTGACACGTGTCAACTTTGAGTAACCGAATGGGTCTCTTGAAAACCGAAGCAATTGCGAAGGAAAGCGTGCAACCGCTTATCGGCCGTGACGTCATGGCGACGTAGGGCGCGTGGTGTCAGGCATAGGGACAGGTGTCGTTCATCTAACGGTTGGAGCGAGAAAAGTCGATGACAGGTGTCGACCAACTACCGACTCGACATGATTCTGAATCAAGTATAAATATCGACCCTTGGTCGAATCCTTTCCTTTTTACGCGATCCTGTTTTATAGAGAGATATCTTCCAAAATCCTTGCCAAAAACCTGTAATACACACAAGATTGTTACCAAAATCGATCAAGGTTTGGTGCCCCATATAAGGTACGCTCTTCTATAACCTTGTATACGTTTTCAAACTTTAGCCCGCAAGTCTCAGAGAGATTTGGGAGGTTTTTAGTTTTCAGGTTGCAGTAGCTTTCGTCCCTGATTTTCTGATGGCTCTCGAACCTCCTAGTACTGTCAAAGGGGTGGAGGAGATAAAGGCCTTCCGGCTAGGATTCCAGCCCACGTGAGGCTGAATGCTCTAGACCAACTGAGGCCAGAGCAATGTCCGAATGGGTACTTTATTTTGTACGAGGATCCATTCAAGATAGGGTTCCATTGGCCTTTTACTCCTTTGTCGAGGTCGTTTTTGGTGACCTTCGGCCTACGTCAGGGCAACTGATGCCTCAGTTTTGGCGAATCGTTCAATTGATTAAACGATTAACAACTGAATAGGCGCCGCCCTTTACTGTCACTGACCTCCTCTTGGCTTATACGATCAAGGTGGAGGTGAACCACAGATACAACCTCTTTTTGAGGTTTAGAGGGGACTGTACCTTGGTCCAGGTGACTGCAGTCAATGACCGTAAATGGAAGACGCAATATGTCTTCGGTCGCTTGTTGTCAATTGGTGACGACGTTCAATGGCTCACCACCGGGTGGAATACCATGGGTAAGACTCATAGTCTTCTTTTTTACTTTCTCTCGTTAGTTTCTACTTTGTCAGTCTAACGATTCTTGGTTTTTTTAGTGATCGACTTTTCTGGAGTCTCCCCTTTCTCAGACTCAGTTACAAAGATCGAGAGATTTCTCGAGTATAGCGTCGAGGATCGATCTTTCTTTACTCATCCTTCTGCTGACGAGGACGACGACGTACAATACGTTAGGAATTCTGTCGTTGAGATAGTTGAAGAGAAAGAGGAATCTACCGAGGAGATTCTGGAGGAGACAATGACGGGTAAGTCACTTCCTTATTTGTTGCTTCAAGTAGTAGGGTCTAGTTGTAAAACAACACCTACTAGTCACAAGACTATGTGAGGTCTAGTCATGAGATGTCACTCACTTGTCTAGAGATAGTGTAAGGTCTAGTATGTGAGACGTCACTTACTAGTCGTAAGACCGTGTGAGGTTTAGTCATCATATGTCACTCACGGGTTATAGGATTATGTAAGGTCTGGTCGAAAGACGTCACCTACTGATCGTAAGATTGTGTAGGGTCTATTCGTAAGACGTCACCTACGGGACGTAAGATTATGTAAGGTCTAGTCACATGAGACGTCACTTACTCGTATAATGTAAGGCCTAGTCGTGAGAAGTCACTTACGTGTGTGTAAGTTTTGAGACATAACTTACTTTATGTTTTTCTTGTTTTCAGGAGGATCGACTCCCACGAAGACGCTGGGCCTCTCAAAGAGAGAGGCTCTTGCTCAACTCTCCCAAAAAGGGAGAGAGATTAAGAGGAAGACACCTCTGACAGCTGGGTCGGGGGTGAAAAATCCTAAGGCGGTCCTGAGGGAACCGTCTTTGAAGAGCAGTGGTCACTAGGCCACTGTGTACGAGAAGGTGACGACACCTCTGGTTGTGGACGCCAAATCGATCTCTCAGGCTCCACCGGCGGGGGTGAAGGGTTGGTCTCTCTTGTCGGAGGACAAGGGAAAGGATCCTCAAATCGATGAGGACCTGGCCCAAATGGCGGTAAACTTTACTCTTCTGGGCGATTTTGTCGTCCAGAAAGTTGAGTAGGAAGGAATTATTCCTAGATCTGGGAAAATTCCGCGACCGTTACAAGGATGTGACAGACGACGATTTAGGAGCCCACGTCATCGGACTCTCCTTCATGGAAAGTAATCTAGAATTACATGAATTTTTCATTTGTGTTGTTTTGATTGTACGATCTAACATTTGTCATACGTTTTGTGCAGGCACTTGAGGCGGGGTTATTCCTCAATACACGTCTAGACAACATGAGGAGGTTATTCCCGACCGCCTTGACCAAGGAGAATGAGGCTTTGGCCAGAACCTTAGAGGCGGAGGCGAAGGCTAAGTCGGTCGAAGCACAACGTGAGGAGTACTCTGCGCGTCTCGACGATGCTCTCAACCATTTGGAGGAAGCGGATTGTGATAAAGAAGAGCTCCGAGAGCGACTGAGGGAGGACCTAGGTCGTGCGTCCATGAATGAAAAAAAGGTCGAGGCCCTCAGAAAGGAGATGGTCCTGACCAAGCAACAAGTCGCCGACCTTAAAGAGAAAGTGACGTCCATTGAGGCGTTCACACAACTCAGGGTTCGTGCGGCCATCATGCGATGCCACTTAATGGGGTAGGACTCAATGGCAGCGGCTGGGGAGGAAGTGAAGTTCTTCCTACAATCTTTCGGGGTCGAGAGAGATCTCGACTCTGAAGATGAACAAGAGGCCAAGGTCGAGGGCGACGCCTCGAGAGGTGGCAATGCTGAAGGTCCAGCTAACAGTAGCAGCAGGAGCAGGGGCAACCGGCTCCTTAGTTTTTAGCTTTTATTACTTTTGTTTTCTCAATTGGGCGACCGTTGGAAGGTGTACCTATTTTTGTAATCTTTTTCGAATATCAATGCAAGGAAACTTTTGTCATGAATTTTTCATAACTTCAGTTGTCGTAAGAATCACACATATAATGTATAAGTAATTCATGATAAACGAGAGATAAGTAGGGTTTAGTCGTAAGACGTCACCTACGTGTATACAAGTAATGTATAAGTAACATACGACATTATGATCAAGCACGAGTTAATGAGCTCACATCTGGGCAAGTTTAATAATTTAATAAGGAACTTGCGACTGGCGCAAATAATAAACCTGGCGATCAATCAAGCCATATGATTTGCGATCAAAGCAAACAATAAACATGTTGAACGATTAGATTGTTCTCAGTTCGAAGGACTTGCAGACAAGGCAAGTAATAAATATCAAACCCAAGATAAAGTTTAAGGAACTTGCGATCAAAGCATGGTTTCAACGATAGGTTATAGATCGCGCGACTCGGTCGCGATGTGACCGTGTAACCTTAAATAAAGTCGAAAGTTCGACTGATCGTGCGATGAAACAATCATTAGAGAAGGTTGTTGGTTAGACCAACGAATCTCCGATGCTTAAGTCAGTAATCTTTATGAAAAGACATCCGTAAGAAAAAATATTTAAAAGAAATACTTCTTTAAATGTGCCGCATTCCAGCTTCGTGGGATATCCCGATTACCGAGGGTTTGGAGTTGATAAGCTTCTTTTCCAATAACCTCGGTTATTCGATAAGGATCTTCCTACTTGATGGACAACTTACCTGTGTTTGGCTCTTGAGTGTTTTGGAACACTCGTCGAAGGACGTAGTCACCTACCTGGAAGACCTTGGCCTTGACATTCTTGTTGAAGTGTCGTTCGACCGTTTGTCTTTGATAAGCTATTTTAATCGTTGTGGACTTCCATAGTTCTTCCAATGCGTCGAGGTCGTAACTTAGGTAGACCAAGTTGTGATTGACCGACCTATGTCGTGAGATCGGAAGTCATGTCTCGACAGGCAAAACTGTTTCGCAACCGTAGACTATAGAGAAAGGGGTTTGTCCTGTGGATGTACGAGGTGTCGTATGATTGGCCCAAAGAACTGTTGGAAGTTCTTCAACCCACTTGCCTTTAGCTGCTTTGAGTCTCTTTTTGATAGAGTTGACAATCGTCTTTGCTGCTTGACTCGGCAAGTCCATTCGACTGAGAGTAGCAAGGTGTTGAGGTCGTAAGTTTGATATTACGATCATCACATAACTGTTGAGTTCTATTGCTTATGAATTGTGATCCGTTGTCACATATGATTTCGGATGGGATTCCGAACCTGCAGATAATGTTAGTCTGTATAAAAGAGATGACCTATTTACCCCGAATTTGGGAGAAGGCAACAACTTCTATCCATTTGGAAAAATAATCCGTAAGGACTAGTAGGAATACCTTTTGCACGGGGGTCGGGGGTAACTTGCTGACAATATCCATTCCCCATCGCATAAAGGACCATGGAGTTAAAGGCGAGTGCAAAGGTTCAGAGGGTTTATGAGACATACCTGAGTTTCGCCGACATGCGTCGCAACTTTTGACGTACCTTGTTCGTCTTGTCGTAAGGTTGACCAATAATACCCCTGTCGAGAGATTCTATTTGCCAGACTGCGATCATCTAAGTGATTGCCACATTCACCATCGTGCATTTCTTGTAAAATTCTTTGGACTTGATCCTTACCAAAGACGTATCGTAGGTTTAGTCCCGTTGATGATCGTCGATAAATTTGTCCTCTGATCAGAATATATCTGGACGCCTTAAATCGGATTTTTCGGGCTTCCATTTTGTCTTTCGGGATGTTGGTCGTTTGTTAGAAATCTTCTGATATCGCTTGACCCGTTGTCTTCCTCTTCAATCTTTTGGACGTCGTTTTCGTTTTCGATGGACGGTGTCGCCAGATAAATTATTGGTACGACGTCGAATAAGGATTGGCCAAGTGTCGATCTAAGGTTGGATAATGCGTCCGCTTGGGAATTTTGATCCCTCGGGATCTGTGTAATGGAGAAATGTGGAAATGTTTCCGATTTTGCTTTAGCCACCTTGAGGTAAGCTATCATTTTAGAATCTTTTGTTGCGAATTCTCCATTCATCTGGTTCACGACCAAAAGGGAGTCACTTCTGACGTGAAGTTTTGTGGCCCCCAAGTCGTCAACCATATTCATTTCTGCGATCAAAGCTTCATACTCGGCTTCGTTGTTTGTGGCTTTAAAATTGCATCATAGAGACCGATACAAGGATCGAAAAGCAAAACAGAAGAACAGTTTTGGATAATGGTGATTATCATGATGTCGAGAATGCAAGAAAACATCCTCCACCTTCTATTAAGAAGAATGTATGGAGTGAAACAATAGATCACTTTCTCGATCCCAAATATAGAACTGCCCCAAAAAATGCAGAAAACAGGGCAAAAGTACGTTTCCCAAGTCTTCACGGCTCATCGTCGTATGTTTCTACACGGTATAAGCAGGTAAATAGATTTAACTTTGGAATAATTTGGTATACTATTAATGGTAGTTCCGTAATTCTACTAAAGCAACCATATAAATTTATTTTTTCACAGAAAAAATCGGCGACACATGAATTGCCAAGTTGGATTGATATTTGGCGTAGGATGCACACTCGATCCAGGGAATAGGTTAACGACACTGCTAAGTCATATCATGTAAGTAATTATTTAACTTTAATTAATTAATAGTTGCATTTAACAATAATATTATTCATTATTCTTATTACATTACAGAACTACACAAGACATGATGATTGTAGAAAAAGAATCACTGACCCAACAACACAATCCTGACTCCTCAACGTCGGTAAACAAGTCACATATATTATCCAAAGTAGTAGGAGAACATCGCGGACACAGAACCGAGGGGGGAGGAGGAAACAATTTGTAGGGTGATTCGTCATCCTCTATGTTTAACCAGTCTGAATCCACCATGCCACCTCAGCGATCGTTTATTGATGATCACGTACAAGATATGGTCTCGAACTTGAGTGCATTTGTTAGACATAGTAACAAGACACACATAGCTCTGGTTCAGGCGATTAGGAATATTAGCTTGAATGCCAAGGTTCCAGATATTCCTACGTTCTCTTATACCATTCCAGTTGTTCCACCGCCACCATCACCATCCCAGCAAAACACCGATGATGACAACGATGAGGATTTGGGGAACAATTAGATATTTATAGTCATGTTAAACGTTTTGTTTTATTCAATTAATATTTGGCCGTGTTTATTAGTTATTCTATGTTTCAACGTTGAATTTTGTTAATATTAAAATTGTGTTTAATATTTAAAAAAACTTGTTTAAAATTGGTATTTGTCCATCACATTATTGATTTTTATTACTATTACAATCATGTTTATCTAGAAATGCGCAAAAAATAGGCAAGCAAAACCCAAAAAATGACCTTATAGTACTATCCAAGTAGTTAATTAATTTACTTATAGCGACGACATATCGTTGATAATAGTTGTTTTTTTAAAACAATTAATTTACCTATAGCGACGATATGTGGTTGCTAATAGTAATTTTTAAATAATTAATTATTTTACTTATAGCAACGTCAAACGGTCTCTATAACCTAATTACGTAATTTAACTAAAATCACTTGTAGCGACGAGTTTACGTCGCAATAAACCGTTGTCGCTATTACCATCACTTGTGGTTGATATTGGTTTTTTTTAGCAACCAACTTCTAGCTACCAGACTTTTAGCAACGACCGTAGTCGCTATATGCTTTCAGCGACGGCATTTTGACATGTAGCGACGACAAAAGTCGTCTCTATAACTGCCATTTCTTGTTGTCAAGGATATTACAAGTTACTACTGCTGGTCTGCTGCAAATTTCATTACAATCAAACAATAGCATATTATTACTGTTGCCACAAAAACCAACAGAAAACAGTAGCTGCCAATTTCATTACAATCAAACAACAACATATTCACAAAAACCAACAGAAAATAGCAGAAATAGCATATTAAACCAACAAAAAAACTCAATAATATATATAATAATTATATTAAACAGTAGCATATTAAACTCAGATTTTCAGAATATATATAATAATTATAGTAAACAGTAGCATATTAAACCATTTGCAAACAATAATATATATAATATTTAATAAACAAGTAAAAAACTAAGTTCCAACAAAAAAAAATATACCACTTGCAATCAATAATATATATTATGTACAGGTAAACAACTTTCAAATAAAAAATTATTCCACTACACTACTACAGAATATCTGATACAACCCCCCAAATATAACCCGGTTAACCAAAAAACCGGGTGCTATTTGCCCCACATAAGTTTCGCACCCATTCGGTTGTAATAAACCGGGTTGTCTTGGTTGCGAAATATAGGCATAATAATAGTGCCCGGTTCCATAGAAGAAACCGGGTTCCATTGAGTTAAAACACGCGTTTTTTGTAGAGACCCTACTCCGTTGCTTTGAGGAAACCGGGTACCATTAACCCCTGCGTTTTTTCTTTAAATCCTACTCGGTTACTTTGAGGAAACCGGGTACTATTTACCCCATATTTCTCTAGGTTATACGCCTCCCTACCCTATTTATTTTCTCCTTCCAATCACTTTTTACGGCTACACTTTGTACAGCTACATTCATACTCCTTTTTCTTTTCTTTTTTCCATATCCCATTAATGAATATGAAGATCTTGTAAGGTAAAATTGTTAATTCTTTATTTTTCTCCTCACATATATATATACACAAGTATATATATATATATATATATATATATATATATATATTTCATGAATGTAAGTGTGATATAATAAATAAGTAACGATGTTGGTTTTTATATTTTGTAGGACCGTTTGTGCAATCGAATTACAAGAATTCATTTACTCGTTAGAGTAATTAGAAATCGGTGGAACAAGGTAAATATTTGTTATCTTAAATTTTAGTTTTTCAGTATTGCATGAACATACATAGTTTTTTTATATTTTAGTAACAACATTGCATATGCTTTAGATTTTATACCCGTCTGAAATAATCTAATAGAGATTACTTTCAGATAGTCCCTGTTTTGGGACTGCTTTTTGAATAATTTGTCTCATTTAGGATGTGAATACGGATTAGTCGATTTAGTATTTAAGAGAAATTCGGTAGATATTTCCCATTGCTCCTACGAGTATGTGTTTCAGACCATATTTGGGGAGCCAATGGGAAATGCTGTCGAATTTTTTTTAAATACTTAATCCGCTAATACGTATTCACATATGAGACAAATTATTCAAAAAGTGGGTTAGGATTGACCACCTGCAATTTGTTCTATTCATGCATTGCATGCATTTCATTAATAGTTTGTTTTCTACATTACAGATGGATCGTGATACCTGGATGTACAAAATACCACGTGCTACCACTGAATATTTGACCAATTTGGATGAGTTTATTAAAGTTGCTGAAGATAATCGAGTGAACAATGGGGAACATTACATTTGGTGTCCTTGTAAAGATTGTCATAATTTTCACAAGTTTACTGATTATCATGTAATTCAAGGACATCTGATATGTCGTGGGTTTATAGAAGGTTATACGATTTGGTCACGACATGGTGAGGTGTTTGATGATCGTAACACGAGTCGTGATTGTAATATCAATGATAACGATGATTTAAACAATAGCAGTAGTGATAATATATACGATATGTTACATGATGTTGAACATAATGTTGCTGATGAGCATTATGAAGATTTTCAACAATTGTTTGTTGATTTTGAAAAACCGTTGTATGTCGGTTGTACAAAATTTACCAAGCTTTCAGCAATTTTGAAATTATTTAACCTAAAAGCAAGCAATGGTTGGAGTGATAAAAGTTTCACTAGTCTATTGGAGATTTTGCATGAAATGCTTCCCGAAGATAATGAGTTTCCTGTTTCTTTATACCAAGCAAAAAAATTAATGTGTCCAATGGGGTTGGAAATTGAAAGGATACACGCATGTCCAAATGATTGTATGTTGTACCGAAACGAGTATGCAAACCTACATGAATGTATTAGATGTGGTACATCACGGTATAAGCGAAAAAATATGCGGAAGAAAACAGTGATGAGATGAAGAATGGCCCCCCTGCTAAATTATTATGGTATTTACCCATTGTGCTGTAACACCCTAAAAATAGGGATGACAAAAATCCGAAAAACGGACATGAGGTATACTAAAATTGCCATAGCAAGAGTCTCCCAAAAATGGGGAAATGTATAAACAACCTGTTTAATTACAAATGTAATTTAATGGACAGCAAATAACAACCGACTAATATAATTTCTACAACTAGAAAGGAGATTACAAAAGGGTTGTTATCAATAAACCAAAACGGTTCATTATCCAAAATATGATACGTCCATGTGCAAAAGCCCCAAGCTCTCACCCCAAAGCAACTAAGCCTGCTTAGGACCGGCGTCGCTAGAACCTGAGATACACATCGACACCAAACAAGTGTTAGGCCAAAAAGCCTAGTGAGTTGAACAATAATAAGCATGCATGAACAGATACAATTCTTATCAGCAGTTAACCAATGTTCAATATATGTGGAGTCATTAGGGGAGACCCAAAGCACCAATCAAGTCCCACCCAAGAGTCGATATACCTTGATGCCCTTAACAAGGAACACCCGAAAGGCCCGGCACACCCGAAGACTATCGCTAAGAAAATTCCTCGAATGGCGGAGGTCTAGGCACATACCATCACAGTGGCGCCCAAGACTACGTCCTCCTAGTGTACTGACTTGGTTCGTCCACATAACGCATATAGGAGGTCCTTTAGGTGTATTTCAACCCAACATATTTCAATACCAACTACGGGTACAATATTTCCATCCTATCATCATGAAGTCTAACAAAAGACCCAAATGACAATCATGCTCATCTTGCATATAAATACGTCACCAAAATGGTGTTCCAACTAGAATCATCAGAATACTCATATATGCACACATTTAACATATCAAGGTACCTACATTATGTATCTATGAGAAAAGCCCCAAATAATGATACATATAACATAAATCATGGCATATCACCCATATTTACATTTCTAGCTATTTCCATAAAGAAATCCCAATCACTTAAACATATAGAGGTAAAGTAACAAATAGGAGAATATGACGTGTATCTAGTTTTAACCAAGGTTTAGTAAACTCACAATCTAGGTTTTGAACCAAAAACCCAGAAAATAGATGGAACCCTAGCTTTGAGAAGATGAATCTTGGAGAAGATGAAGATCTTGAAAAATACTTCAATGCAACCACTTGGATGACTCTTCAATGATGCCTTAATGCTCTCACCAACTCAAAACCTAGAAATTATGAGGTAGGAGATGAAAACCCCAAAAATCTAGCTTTTGACACTTGGGGAAGATGAAGATGGAGATGGTGGTGAAGATCCCAAACCGAAACCTAGGAGGATGATCTTAACTTTAGCAATAAATGGTGAGGATTTGGTGGTTGGAGAAACCCTAGATGAAGTAAATGAAAAGAGAGAGTTTTGGGAGAGAGTACTTGAAGATAGAAATGAGAAATGATTTAGTTTTGGAGAGAAATCATATTTAACCCGAGTTGTGCCCACTGCCATCACGCACGACCCGTGCGCTTCATTCTGGACTGTGCACGACCCGTGCGTCATTTTGTGAAGAAGGGCGCACGGCCCGTGCGTCCCACAGACCACGAAAATCAGTTCCTTTTTCTTCTTTTCTTCTTCTTATTTGGCCAAACGAGATTCGAATGTTACAATCCTCCCCACCTAATAAGGATTTCGTCCTCGAAATCTCATCCTAATTAAACAAATGGGGGTATCGCTTCTTCATATCATCTTCGGATTCCCATGTAACGTTAGCACCCTTATGATGCTTCCATTGGACTTTAACCATGACCACATCCTTATGCCTCAGCTTCTTCACCTTCGATTCTAAAATCGATTCCGGTTCTTCCACACAACGATTTCCAGTGTCCACTCGAATTTCCGACAACGGAATTACGCTTTCCTCCTCAGCTAGACACTTCCGAAGGTAACACACGTGGTACGTAGGATGTATTCCATCCATTTCCGGTGGTAAATCCAACCGGTAGGCTTTCAACCCAACTTTCTCCAAAATGACGAAAGGTCCAAAGAAACGAGGACTAAGCTTTCCGCGCTTCCCAAACCCGATAATCCCCTTCCATGGAGATACTTTCAACATGACACGGTCGCCCACTTGAAACTCGACCGGTCTTCTTTTCTTGTCCGCGTAACATTTCTGTCGGTCTTGTGCCGCCTTTAGCCTTTCCCGAATCTCTTTCACCTTGTCCGCCGTCTCTTGCACTATTTTCGGCCCGGCGAATTGCTTTTCACCCGCTTCTAACCAACAAACTGGGGTTCTACACTTTCGTCCATACAAAGCCTCGAACGGTGCCATCCTGATACTAGAATGGTAGCTGTTGTTATACGCGAACTCTACCAAAGGTAGATGTGAGTCCCAACTTCCCCCGAAGTCTATTACACACGATCTCAACATATCTTCTAGCGTCTGGATCGTCCTCTCGCTTTGTCCATCCGTTTGAGGATGATATGCCATGCTCAGATTCAGTCTGGAGCCCAACTCCTTTTGCAAGCTAGCCCAAAAGTTTGAAGTGAAGCGACTATCCCGATCCGATACTATAGACTGCGGAACTCCGTGCCTTGACACCACCTCGTCGATGTACAGTTTAGCCAATTTCTCCATCGGCAAAGTCTCCCGCATCGCAAGAAAATGCGCACTCTTGGTTAACCGATCCACGATCACCCAAATGGTATCGTGACCGCGCAAGGTCTTCGGTAGTTTGGTTACAAAATCCATAGTGATGTTGTCCCACTTCCACTCGGGAATGGACAACGGTTGCAAACTTCCATACGGTCTTTGATGCTCCACTTTCACTTGAAGGCACGTGACACACTTCTCCACATAGCTAGCCACGTCTAGCTTCATCACCGGCCACCAATAGTTTAGCTTTAAATCTCTATACATCTTTGTACTACCGGGATGTATAGAATACTTCGACTTATGCGCTTCCTCGAGAAGTAATTCACGGTTTCCCCCAACCTTCGGCACCCAAATGCGCCCTTGAAAGAGTTTGAGTCCACGACCATCTTCCGTTAAGAGTTCCTTTTGCTTTGACATAACCTCAGCCTTGAGGTTCTCTTCTTTAAGTGTTTCCACTTGACTCGCTCTTATGCTCTCCAACAAACTCGACACTACATCGATTCTCGTAAGGGACATTTTGACACCCCCATCATGGCTCCTTCGACTCAACGCATCCGCCACCACGTTAGCCTTACCAGGATGATAGAGTAAATCACAATCATAATCTTTCAAGAGCTCAAGCCACCTCCTTTTGTCGCATGTTGAGTTCCTTTTGATCAAAGATGTATTTGAGACTCTTGTGATCGGTAAAAAGAGTACACTTCGTCCCATACAAGTAATGTCGCCACAACTTTAAAGCAAACACTACCGCCGCCAATTCCAAGTCATGAGTCGGATAATTCTTCTCATGATCCTTTAATTGTCGTGACGCGTAGGCTATTACCTTCCCCCTTTGCATTAGGACACACCCAAGCCCCATCTTGGAAGCATCACTAAACACGACAAAGTCTTCCGATCCCTTGGGTAAGGACAAGATCGGAGCTTCGCACAACTTCCTCTTGAGCGTTTGAAACGCTTGCTCTTGTGCATCGGTCCAAAGAAACTTGACGTTCTTCCTTGTAAGAGAAGTAAGCGGTGTAGCTATCTTGGAAAAGTCTTGGATGAAACGCCGGTAGTAACCCGCCAAACCTAAGAAGCTTCTGATCTCTGTCGGACTTGTTGGGGGCTCCCAACTCATCATTGCCTCGATCTTTTCCGGATCCACCTTTACGCCGTCCTTTGATACCACATGCCCCAAGAATTGTACCTCTTGGAGCCAGAATTTGCACTTGGAGAATTTTGCAAACAACTTCTCCCTTCTTAGGACTTCGAGTACTTCCCGTAAGTGTTTCCCATGCTCGGACTCATCCTTTGAATATATTAGAATATCGTCGATGAAGACGATCACAGATTTATCCAAGAATGGGCGACACACATGGTTCATCAAATCCATGAACACGGCCGGAGCGTTGGTTAAGCCGAAAGGCATCACCAAAAACTCATAATGACCGTATCTCGTCCGGAAAGCCGTCTTCGGAATATCTTCGTTCTTCACTCTCACTTGATGATAACCGGACCGAAGATCAATCTTCGAGAAACATCCCGCGCCTTGTAGTTGATCAAAAAGGTCGTCGATGCGAGGTAAAGGATACTTGTTCTTCACCGTGACCTTGTTTAACTCCCGATAATCTATACACATTCGCATGGATCCATCATTCTTCTTCACGAACAGAACCGGTGCTCCCCAAGGTGACGAACTCGGTCGAATGAAGCCTTTCTCCAACAACTCTTGAAGTTGAGATATCAGAGCCGCTCCCGGTGTGAGGTCAATCTGAAACTCCACTTGCCGCTCCGGCGGTAATCCGGGTAAATCTTCCGGAAAGACGTCCGGATAATCTTGCACCACCTCCACATCTTCTACCGACTTCTTTTCTTTCTTCACGTCCACAACGTAGGCCAAGTACGAAGGGTAACCCTTCGCTAAAAACTTGCGAGCCTTAAGAGATGAGATAATAGGATTATTCCTCTTTCCTTTCTCCCCATAAATGGTAGCCACACCATTTTCCGGTAATGGCACTTGGATCATATTTTTGGAACAAAAGATGTCCGCCTTATGCCTTACTAACCAATCCATACCTATGACTACATCAAATCCTCCTATAGCCATAGGTAATAAATCCACTCCAAAAGAACTCCCATCGATCTCTAGAGTACAATCACAAAAACGATCACGAATAATCACTTGATCCCCATTAGCTACTTCTACTACTAATGCATCGGGAAGGACACTAATAGGAGTGGTGAATTGCTTACAGAAAGCATCCGACACAAAGGAACATGTAGCACCCGAATCAAACAAGACACGAGCAGGCATGGAGTTTACTAGAAACGTACCCGAAACGACATCTGCGGTCTCCTTTGCCTCCTCGGTAGTCATCCGGAAAGCTCGACTCGGTGCCCTTGATGGTTGCTCGACCCTAGCCGTCGAATCCACAAAATTTCCACCACCCTCTAACTAGCCTTGGGCACTCTCGCTTCATATGCCCCGGTTCTCCGCATTCATAACATACCAACCCACGGAGGGAACACTCTCGAGTTGTGTGGTTTTTCTTACCACACTTGGTACACCCGGCTGGACCGGAGTGAGTCCTTGTAGTGCACGGCCCCGAGTGCTTTGACCTGCACTTGTGGCACCACCGATCTTCACGGCGCTGATCACCCGCTCTTCCACTAGCAAAGGGTCTTGATTGGCAAACGGGCCCAGATGGCCCTTCCCACTTCCGTTTCTCACCAACATGCTTCTTCTCATCCCTTTAGGCACTGATGTCATCCTTAACGAGTAAGGACTCCTCGATAACCTCTTGCAGAGTCGAAAACTTAGCATTCCTTACCGCCGTTCGCATCTTGGCCGGTAACCCTTGATGATAGGCCTTAATCTTTGACCTTTCATCGGGGGCCAGATGTCCCACCAAGTTTAGTTTCTCCAGAAAGAGTTTGGAGTAGCCAACAACAGACAGATTCCCTTTCTTCAGATCTCGGAACTCCCGCTCCAATTTGTCCATCGAACGCTCGCTACAATACTTATCCATAATCTTCTCTTTGAACGTCGGCCAAGTTAACTTAGCCAGAACTTCAGGAGTGAGGATTGATCGAGTGAGATTCCACCAAATCAAAGCCTCTCCCTGAAGTAGTTGAGAAGCAAACTTGACCCGTTGAGAGGGATCACACTCACTTGACTTAAAGGCCATCTCTATCTCTTTGAGCCAATACATACAAGCAACTGGGTTATCGGAACCCGCAAACTCCTTAGGGTGGCATCCCAGAAATGCCTTGTAGGTGCACCCCTCCGTCTTCGTCTTATTCCCCTCGTCAAATGGTTCCTCAACTGTTACCACATTCGGTCCACCCGACCCCACAATAATGTTTTCAGCCATAGTCTCAGGTTGTCGGTTGCTAGTGTCTCGATCCTCTAGGAGTTTCATGAAAAAATCTTGCTGTTGGGTCTTAGCCGAAGTCATGGCCAACTGTTGTTGAGCCAAGGATGCATTCATGGCCAACATCATGCTATCCCGAAGTCGGGTCTCCATGGTAACTTCCTCCATGATGGTGTTACCTGAATTGAGGTTCCGGCGCGGAACATGCTCAGGTCCGCCTCCCAAGATTCTGGGTACGGGAATTTCATCTACGATTGTCCCCTCGGGGGGTCATACAGCTGCAGATTCCACCTCTAGTTGACCCTCTGGCATGCCTGGCAACCTACTTCGAGTGTTTACCATCACAATCGGCCATACACGTACGAGAAATAGATTGAGGAAAAGACTAAACGAGTTGAACTCATTGTACGTAATAATACCTTCATCAATTATCGTAATAATAGTAAACCAAGTACGCTCACATAACAATGCATTCATAATAGCAGTAACTAAGTGAAATTATGAACGAACCATACACAAGAATTCTTGTCACCATCATCACAACTTTCAATTAAAGTAATTCTGTAATCCTAACGCTCTCCCCACCTAGGATTCCTACCCCAAGTGGACAGTGAAGTCATAAAGTCTAAAGCTTAAGTCTAGATATGCTAAAACAATACCTAGTTCACTTAAACTAAAGCTCTGATACCAACTTGTAACACCCTAAAAATAGGGATGACAAAAATCCAAAAAACGGACATAAGGTATACTAAAATTGCCATAGCAAGAGCCTCCCAAAAATGGGGAAATGTATAAACAACATGTTTAATTACAAATGTAATTTAACGGACAGCAAATAACAACCGACTAATCTAATTTCTACAACTAGAAAGGAGATTACAAAAGGGTTGTAATCAATAAACCTAAACGGTTCATTATCCAAAATATGATACGTCCATGTGCAAAATCCCCAAGCTCTCACCCCAAAGCAACTAAGCCTGCTTAGGACCGGCGCCGCTAGAACCTGAGATACACATCGACACCAAACAAGTGTTAGGCCAAAAAGCCTAGTGAGTTGAACAATAATAAGCATGCATGAACAGATACAATTCTTATCAGCATTATCAGCAGTTAACCAGTGTTCAATATATGTGGAGTCATTAGGGGAGACCCAAAGCACCAATCAAGTCCCACCCAAGTGTCGATATACCTTGATGCCCTTAACAAGGAACACCCAAAAGGCCCGGCACACCCGAAGACTATCGCTAAGAAAATTCCTCGAATGGCGGAGGTCTAGGCACATACCATCACAGTGGCGCCCAAGACTACATCCTCCTAGTGTACTGACTTGGTTCGTCCACATAACGCATATAGGAGGTCCTTTAGGTGTATTTCAACCCAACATATTTCAATACCAACTACGGGTACAATATTTCCATCCTATCATCATGAAGTCTAACAAAAGACCCAAATGACAATCATGCTCATCTTGCATATAAATACGTCACCAAAATGGTGTTCCAACTAGAATCATCAGAATACCCATATATGCACACATTTAACATATCAAGGTACCTACATTATGTATCTATGAGAAAAGCCCCAAATAATGATACATATAACATAAATCATGACATATCACCCATATTTACATTTCTAGCTATTTCCATAAAGAAATCCCAATCACTTAAACATATAGAGATAAAGTAACAAATAGGAGAATATGATGTGTATCTAGTTTTAACAAAGGTTTAGTAAACTCACAATCTAGATTTTGAACCAAAAACCCTGAAAATAGATGGAACCCTAGCTTTGAGAAGATAAATCTTGGAGAAGATGAAGATCTTGAAAAATACTTCAATGCAACCACTTGGATGACTCTTCAATGATGCCTTAATGCTCTCACCAACTCAAAACCTAGAAATTATGAGGTAGGAGATGAAAACCCCAAAAATCTAGCTTTTGACACTTGGGGAAGATGAAGACGGAGATGGTGGTGAAGCTCCCAAACCGAAACCTAGGAGGATGATCTTAACTTTAGCAATAAATGGTGAGGATTTGGTGGTTGGAGAAACCCTAGATGAAGTAAATGAAAAGGGAGAGTTTTGGGAGAGAGCACTTGAAGATAGAAATGAGAAATGATTTAGTTTTGGAGAGAAATCATATTTAACCCGAGTTGTGCCCACTGCCATCACGCACGACCCGTGCGTTTTTCATGAAGGAAAGCGCACGACCCGTGCGTTTCCTTCTCGATTGCGTACGACCCGTGCGTCATTTTGTGAAGAAGGGCGCACGGCCCTTGCGTCCCACAGACCACGAAAATCAGTTCATTTTTCTTCTTTTCTTCTTCTTATTTGGCCAAACGAGATTTGGGTGTTACATATGCCAAGGCTGAAACGATTATTCGCAAACCCCAAAGATGCAAAATTATTGCGTTGGCATGCCGAAGAACGTAAAAGAGACGGAAAAATAAGACATGTGGCTGATTCTCCTCAATGGAGAAATATCGATTCTGATTTTGAAGAATTTGGCGACGAAATTAGAAATGTTCGGTTTGGTCTTAGTTCAGATGGGATTAATCCATTTGGAAACATTAGCAGTCGTCATAGCACCTGGCTTGTTCTGTTATGCATCTACAATCTTCCGCCTTAGCTATGCATGAAACGGAAATATATCATGATGTCATTGTTAATTCAAGGTCCCAAACAACCCTGGAACGACATTGATGTTTATTTGGCTCCGTTAATTGATGACTTAAAAGAATTATGGAGTTCAGGCGTTCAAGTATATGACGCGTACGGTAAAGAGGATTTTCGATTACGGGCCATGATATTTTGCACCATAAATGATTTTCCAGCATACGGCAATTTGTCAGGATACAGTACAAAAGGAGCGAAAGTGTGTCCTGTATATGAAGATGACACACATTCATTGAGGTTGAGAAATTGTAAGAAAAACGTGTTCATGGGGCATCGAAGATCACTACCAAGGGGTCACACATACCGCAAATTGAAGGAACCATTTGACGGAAAAGTTGAGCATGGAGTATTAAGGCCACCATTGGATGGACCAACTATATATTCTCGAGTTGAAGATCTAAACATTGTTATTGGAAAAGGTGGTACACCTCATCCTAAGAATATATGGAAAAAAGGTCTATCTTCTGGGATTTACCTTATTGGGAGCACTTACAAGTACGACATTGTCTTGATGTTATGCATATTAAGAAAAATGTATGTGACAGCTTGATTGGGTTGTTGTTGAACATTCCAGGGAAGACAAAAGATGGGGTCAAAGTTCGAAGAGACATGGTTGAAATGGGAATTCGACCACAACTTGCTCCTGTTGAGACCGGAAGGCGCACGTATCTACCACCGGCTTGCTATACCTTATCGAGAGTCGAGAAAACTATATTTTGTCGATGCTTGCATGGTATTAAGGTTCCATCTAGATACTCGGCTAATATTAAAAAGTTAGTGTCGATGAAGGACTTGAAATTGATTGGTATGAAGTCACATGATTGTCATGTTCTAATGACACACATGATTCCTATTGCAATTCGTGGGATTTTGCCGGAACACATCCGACACACAATCACAAAGCTTTGTTTGTTTTTAACTTGATTCATTCTAAAGTAATTGATCCCGAGGAGTTGGATTCATGGCAGAAGGATATAATCCTCACTCTCTGCCAACTTGAGATGTATTTTCCGCCTTCTTTTTTCGATATCATGGTTCACCTGATATCTCATATTGTTGTAGAAATAAAGGCGGTTGGTCCTGTTTTTCTACGTTACATATATCCATTTGAGAGATATATGGGTTTCTTAAAAGGGTATGTATGGAATCGAAGTCGACCAGAAGGCAGTATCGTTGAAGGTTATGCTTCTGAGGAGGTGATTGATTTTTGTACAGATTATCTGGCTGGTGTAAGAAATGTTGGAATTCCGCAATCTCGCCATGAGGGTAGACTTGGAGGGGTTGGAACAATTGGATTTAAAAGGATAGTTCCAAATCGGGATGAACTACAGCAGGCACATTTTTTCGTCCTACAAAACATGACAGTTGTTGCTCTCTACATACATGAGCACATGACAATGTTACGGGAGATGAATGGATCGAGGAGCGAAAAATGGTTGGCAAATGAGCATAATAGAACATTTGCACAATGGTTGAAAGACCGAGTGAAAACAAGTTCTCGGGGAGAAGACGTTGATCAGGTAGTGGAACGGTTGGGATTTGGTCCCCGATATGTTGTGTCCTCATACCAAGGATATGACATTAACGGATATACGTTTTACACCAAACGTCAAGATGAAAAAAGTACGCTACAGAATAGCGGAGTGACACTAATAGCCACAACGAGAGAATACGATAGGTCGAATACTGATGGTAGGTCGAGGATCGCCAAGAAATCGTATTATGGTGTCATTCAAGAGATTTGGGAACTTGAATATAATTTTTTTAGTATTCCTCTATTCAAGTGTAAATGGATCGAAAACCGACGAGGTGTTAAAGTTGACAAAGATGGCTTCATAATTGTTGACCTTTCTAGAGATGGCTATGCATCTGAACCATCCATTCTAGCCAAACAAGCTTCCCAGGTATTTGTTGAGGACCCGAAAGATTCCAAATGGCATATCGTCTTGCATGGTAAAAGACACATAGTTGGTGTTGAAAATGTTGTGGACGAGGAAGAATATGATCAATTTGACGAGCTACCTCCATTTTCGGTCGGTATTCCATCTTCAAATGTTGATATTAGCGATACTACTTACTTGAGATCTGACCACAATGAAGGATTTTGGGTTGATGAAAACCGAAATGCGTAAAGGTAATCGATCATACCAAGAAAGGTTTTTTTTTTGTTTGTATATGTGATTAGTTTATAAAAGTCAACATATTTACACGTTTTTTTTTGCAATAACAAACAATAGGAAGATGCAAGATGATTATGACAAGATATGAAGACAAGGAAAAAAAATTGATTATACTTCGTTATTCTCTATATTATGTCAGTGTATTTTTTTAATAACTATATTCTTTAAATATAGTATCTTCTTCTAGTTTCGTTGTTCAAATCCAAATAGATTTATATTTTTTGTAAAAAAAATTAAAAAAAATGATATTTAGATTTGTATTTTACAAATCTAATTAATTAATGATATTTTTAATGATTTGGGCCTAAAATGGGTTGTTCAAATCAATGTTTTAAAAATCTGGTCGACCCGACCGGTCGAACCGGAACCGGTGAAAAGACCGGGTCAATTGCGACCGGGTTGCCATTTTATGACCCAGATTGAACCGGTCGGTTCCATTAAAAATTTGGTTGAACCAATCATAACGAACCGGGTTGACCCGATGATTGAACCTGTTGAACCAGCTCAACCGTGACCCGATCACCACATCGGATCAGTCAAAAAACCGGTTTTAAAACATTGTTCAAATCCAAACTTATTTCCTTTTTTTTTTTTGGAAAGAAAATTTAAATTTAAATGATATTTAGATTTTACTGTATTTTATAAATTTAATTAATTAATGATAATTGTATCAATTTTGGCCCAACCCGCTAAAATCCTTAAAACCATCGGCGCCAAAATCCCTCCCCCCAAATTTCATCTCCTCTCTCTGAAAATCGACGAATAGCGCCAAAATCCTTCCCCCAATTTTCATTTCTGCAGATTAGGAACTATAGTGATTCTCGAAATCTGTATAGCCTCCGTGAACGACTTGTTGATTTGCACAAATCGCTTACTTCCCATCACGATCTCGCAAGTTTGTCTCTGTTTTATTTTGTGTCAAAAGTGTGAATGTGTGAGTTGATTTCGTTTATTTTGACTATTTTCATGTAATTATTGTGGTTGGTTTTGGTGGAATGTATTGGGTTGTTGATTGATTTTTTTGAAAATTTCTACAAGGGAATTTGGAGCGTTTTCAATTTTGGTTTCATTTAGTTTTGTTGTTGCAATAGTTATTATTATCCCTTGATGCTTGCTATATGTGTGTATGATTGTGAATTTTGTGAGGTTTATTTTACAAAATTTTGACAACTGATGATTTGATTTTGGTGGGTTTTGGTGAGAATGTGTGTTTTGATTGTTTTAGTTTTGTAACTAGGGTATTTTGATTGTTCCTAAATTTGCTTCTATTTCTGACTATGTTCTGTGTTTATGTGTGAATCTTGAATGTGTAGCTTTGATTGATGAACTGATTTAATGATTGTCGCAAAACCATAGCAAAGTCTAGACACTCGAACCTTTATCTGCAAACTGTCACTATGAGATTAGGTTTACAACTAGCATTTGACTTAATCATGTTATTAAGTTAATTAAATGGTTCATGATGAAAGATGTTCAGCACCCTAAGAGCCTAAGAGTCTGTGTTGTGTTGTGTAATTGTGGATGGTAGTTGCACCTGCTTCATAGTTGCCATGTGATAAAGGCAGATCATGACAAAACCTTGCAAATAGTTTCTTAATACAATTTATTTCTTCTTTTAACCTAGCCATACTTTCTATCATTTTATAGCAGTTTCAATCGGGTATTTTATGGGTTTGATTATGGTTTTGTAAAATTTCTGCAGATTAGGAACTTATATAGTGATTCTCAAAATCTGTCTAGCCTCAGTGAACGAATCGAAGCATCATTGTCAACGTCGTTCCAGGTTGCTATCCCCAATCTCAGTTGCCAACCATTTTTCATCGAAGCATCATCGTGAACGAATTGACGCCTCTTTAGAGCCCCGATTTCAGGTTGCTATCCCCAATCTCCTCCACGCCTACATCGTTCCATCTTCATCTGGTAACGTTTTTAAATCTTGTTACTAATTATTTGAATTTCTTAATGTTTAGGGAAATTTAAAAGAGATAAGATGTGTTTTGGGCTTCATTTGCTGGTAAAAGTTAGTGTTATGGGCACAATTAAAATATACTGCTTGTTATATGGATCATTCCTACCTAGGAAAATAAGCCAAACAACATTATCACTGTAAATTGAATTGTTGATGAACCAACTTGCCAACTGATCCATTCACTCTGCTTCCTTCCATATATGGACTATATATTAAGCATATAACCCAAATAATAATTACAAATTCACTTATATGGGTCCAGTTATTAATTAGTACCATGGAAATAATTATTACAAATTGATTAAGACCTGCATCCAAGTCTTGGAAATCTACTACTTGTAATTACAGTAGCTTGGAAACCTTGAAACTTATATAGACTATGTACATAAAAACCACTATAAACTATACGTATAATCTGACAACATTCCTATTCTTCATGGGTAGGGGCCACAAAACATTCTTATCTTTTGCCAAGTTTTAAATACAATTCTTCTCATGAAATTTGCATCTTTTTGTACCTTCCCTTTTTGATTAAAAAGGGGAATCATTGTCTTTTTTTTTTCTTTTTTTAATCAAGAAATTTGAGGATATGGAGTAGGTGGTGTTCATAGCTCATATTCTCTTAATAAGTAAACGATTGAAAAGATGAAACAGAGTAAAAACATCTAAAATTCTGCAAAAAGATTAAAGCTAAATAACAACAGTTAAACTTGAACTCATCTTCTTCTAAAGGATTAATGTGATTGTTCAACTGTTGATACAATATTTGAGATTTCAGAAGCCTTATATACTTGTATTTATAATTTGAGAAGCCTTATATAATTGTATTTATAAATAGAAAAACCTTATATAATTGTATTTATGGGATAATTTGCTCAACTGTTAGTATTACCAAATATGTTAATAATTTGCATGCCACTTTAATTCAACGAAGTATTGATTTGCAGATATGTCGAATGACACTAGGCCATCGATATCTGGGGAATCTCTTGATTCTCAGCCAAGCAGCACAAACGGGAGCCATGGTTCTCTACCAAGTAACATAGACGGGAGCCATGGTTCTCAGCCGGCACAACCGACACAACAACGACGTAAGAGAAGTGTTACGTTGTTGAAAAAACATAAAAAGAACGCAGATCTGCATGTCGAGTTCAATAAATATGGGGAGGTTATTGGTAAATATGAACGTAGATTCAGTAATTGGGTAGGGTTCACCACAAGATCAATGGTTTCTATTACTGAACCATCTTGGGACAAAGTGGATAAAAAAGTAACGGATTTATTGTGGTTGGCTATCAAGGTATGATTTCCAAGATGTCTTTACATGTACTCATGGTTATATTTATTTATGCTAATGACAACTAACATGCTTATTTTGAAAAATAAAATAGGATCATTGGAATATAGAGGATGACAAGTATAAAATTCCAGTGCTTAAAATAGCCAGTACATCATGGAAAAACTTCAAGAAGAGCCTTAATAGAAAATATTGTATAGAAGGTCGCAATCCTTGTCCTGGTTACCCGTATCTCGATCAACAAACATGGGAAGAATTTTGTGTCATGAAATCAACTGACGAATTTCTGGTTTGTTACAACTTACAAATTTACAGTTTTTTCTTTTTTTTTTGTCATGTTTTAATTGCATTAGTTATTCTTATGTGAAGGCGAAAAGTGAAGAAGGGAGGAAGAATGCGGCTCTAAACACAAATCTGACCCGGTTAGGTGCACGTGGGTATCGTTCAAACTATGATAATTGGAGCAAAGAGATGATGGAGTCAGGATACTCGTCAGAACTATTTCAGATTCAAGACGAGCGAGCAAGGAACTTTTTGTTGGCAAGGAGAGTCAAAGCAGCGGATGGGACATTAAGGATTCCCACATATCTTCAGGAGTTAGTAGATAAGATTGTAAGAGAGAGTTCCATATTTTAGTTTATTTTTATGCTTCATTGTAAATTGTTTATTAATAATTATCATTACATACGTATTATTTGTATTAACAGATTGAGAAAGATAGACAACTTTCAGAAGGACTTTGGATTCCTGAGCCTGGAGAGGATGTTCTTATAGCAGTGCTAGGACCTGAGCACCCAGGTCGTACCAGAGGAGTTAGCCACACAGTAGGCTTGAAGAAGACCATTCCGAGGATTTCAGAAAAACAAGAGAAAAAGTCAAACCTGTATGGATATCGATTTGGAGGAGAAGAGGATGAACTTTGAGGCCGAGTGTGAGGAGAAGAGAAAGAACTTTATTGCCGAGTGTGAAGAAAAAAAAGTTAATGAATGATGAGTTTGAGGAGAATCGAAGGATCTATCGTGCCGAGATGGAGGAGAATCAAAGGTTGCTCGATGCTACACTTGAAAAGATCATGCAACAAAATGGAAGCCCAAGCCTAGGGATGAGAAAGAGTAGTTGTGGCTCGGTGCCTTGTCTCGATGACTTTGATGGTGTAGAGGTAATTGAGCTCACACATACATACATATATGCTTACATACTTACTTACCTGCATAGATATATACATACTTACACATATAATTATTTTAGTTACCCGCTCATTGTGAACTGTTAGCGATAGATGGTAACTACAAGTTCCCGTGTACAAAATGGATGGTCCATTCTATAGGGAATGGATTATGTCATTCAGTCCCTGTCACGGAGAATTACGTGAAGGTACATGTTGACCAAGTGAAAAGTTATTTTGCAAAGTATCCTCTTCCTGTGCCGAATGAAGAAATGAAGGAACTAAGTCAAGCACAAAACTCTTTTATCCAATGGCGGCGTGACGCTATTGTTCTCACTCAGGTATATATGCATTAGTTCTCTTTCTTTAGTATTGCACTAAGATTTAGTTATTTATATGTTTTTTAACCAACTTGTTAATAGGCCTCCAAAAGTCAACATGTGGTACATGATGAAGGAAATTCCACACAACCACCTGTGTTGGCCAAAAGTGTGCCCAAGAGTTCACAACCATTGCAGGGAGGGAGAAAAAAGACAACTCCTAAAAAGAAAACAGTTCCATCTAAGAGTGTGATCCCGACAGAAACCTTGATGAAGAGGCCAAAAGAATTACTGTCGCTATATCGGCGTTGGGAGTCCCTCCCTAATCCGAATGAAGGAATACTTATTCGGGTCGAGCTCGATGTATTTGGGGCTCAATCATTTGAGTTTATGATATTCCGTGAGGACATACATTCTTTAGTTAAGAATGCTTGGCTCGATCATACCATTATTGCATGGTTCCAGATGTAAGTCAATGATTAGTACATATTCATTCATATGATCACAATATTTTACTTTATTATATTGTCGTTTTTTAGGTTTTTACATGGGGTTATGAAAAAAAATGAGAAGAACCGATGTGGTTTTATATGTCCCTCTTGGATTCATGTTGATGAATGCATATCAAACAAGGATGGTGTTATAAGTAAAATGGCTAGTGTGATGTCTCACAATAGAGAATTGTGGTTTTTTCTCGCACCATACCTACAGAGGTACCATATGCTAACATATTTATTGTTATAGTGCTTGCGGTTTATCCATTTCTTATTTATACTAATGGTTTTGAACATTACCAGCCACCACTGGATCCTCCTTCTGATCATTCCTCGTCGTCGCACTGCGTATATATTGGATTCGTTAATGTCTAAAGAAAAGACCGCGGACTTCTACATTGTCAAAGAGCACGTGGAAGCGTAAGTAATTCTTATATTTGTATAGAATTGATTTGTCTTTCTATAATTTCTAACACTATTATTGTTAATGTTTTTTGTAGCGCTGTTACAAGGTATCTTGATGAAGGAGGGCCGTGTGATACCGATAAATCCATGCCATTTAGATGGGAGTTCTCAAAGGTAATTCATCTCACCATACATCTACACAACTTATTTCATAGTTGGTTTAATCTAATTCATACATTTTTTTGTCAATTTAGTGCAATCAACAAACATCCGGTTGGGAGTGTGGCTACTATATCATGCATTTTATGTTAAATTTTGTGATGTATCATCAATCACAAATTCTAAAGAAGGTACATATTTGTTAAACATTTTTTTATTGTGTCTATTGCATTTAACATTGTCGTCAAATAACAATTTTGGTTTTCATTTGCATGTAGGTACCATGGTACGACATGACTCCCCTGACAGAAAGAATGACGGACATTATGGCTGTGACATGGGCTAAACACTTTTCTAGCACTTATCTAAAACATCTGAAGAATTGATATCGGTTAGTTTCTTGGGCATTAGCCACCCACTTCTTTTGCTTAGTTTTTTTACATACTTTATTTCTAGATTCATTAACTATTAAGGTAAACGTACCAACACTATCCAAGCATTTATTAGTTTTTGTTTGTGACCATCCAAGTTGTCTTCTACAAAACATGCTACCAGTTAATTTGTCAATTTGTCTTCAGTTAATAAATACAACTTATGGACAAATGGGGATAGACTACAAATCTTATTAACAAGTGAAATACAACCTTTGACTCGACATGTAGTTTTTTGCAAGGTTTATGTTGCCTAGCTTTCCATGTTGCAATTACTTTTAATATTTGGATTGGATTTTGGTTTTTTGTTGCAATAGTCTGGTTTGTCATTGTTACTAATTGATCTCGGTTTACTAACTGTGTGAAATAATTACATTTATAGGCATTTTGGCGTTCATATGGCATTGGTATGGAAGCTCGCTTGGTTCAAACAGTTAATGTGGATACTGGCTTATTGTTTGACCATTTTTGGCACCACTTGAAGTTGCAATAACGGAAACATATTATTGTTGATAAACAAGTTTTTGTGAGGTCATTTTTGTAAGTTGCACTTTTTATTCTCATACAAGATTTGAACTTTTGTGCTTATTTTGGTTGTCATTAACCTACTCTTGACTTATATGAGTAATCTATTGATTGTGTTGCCATTTTTTATACATTTCATGTAAATACTTTAAATGACTTAGATTACTAGATCTGTTGATTTCCATCATTGAGTTGATTTCCAACATTGTGTTGATATTGCATCCATTTTTATTTGTGTTTAGTCTTTTAATAGGTTTTAGGTAGCATATCAATATATGCTAAATTAAAAAAAATACAAATCCTACCCGGTTTATTAAACAGAACCGGGTTCCATTTGATGTCCCTTCCCGCTCTCTCTATACAGTAATAGTACCCGTTTGTTTGGAGGAACCGGGTAGCATTAAACATATTGTACCCGGTTATTACAACCGGGTAGCATTACATGCCATAATCGTACCCCCTTAGATAGTACCCGGTTGTGTAACCGGGTACCATTAAGTTTAGCAACCGGGTACCATTAACTATTTTGTAGTAATGCTAACACTAACTTCGAAGACATAAACAAAGAAGAAAGTCTAAAGCACAAAAACGTAAACAAGATAAAATATGTATCTATATCTATACTATATTATAAAAACGGTATAAAAAACTCTTAATTACAACATTTTAAGCACAAGTTACAACTAATTAAAGCCAATTACTTAATTTACAATTTATTAATGCTTTGGTACAACTTTTCCAAGCACAGTATCTCACATAATCATCTATTTGTGGAATGGATACTCATTTATTAATATAACTATTTGTTTTTTTGTTGAATGATTTTATAAAATAGATTTTATATTAGTATAATCTATTTTAAATGTATCTATTTGTGGAATGGATACTCATTTATTAATATAACTATTTGTTTTTTTGGTGGAGGATTTTATAAAATAGATTTTATATTAGCATAACCTATTTTTAAATGTAGATTTTACATTTAAATCTATATTAATGAGATGTAATATAAAATCTTTTTTCTTCCGCATTTTTTTATATTACATCTCATAATGATTTTTCCATATTTTATTTTATAAAATCTTTTTCCATATTTTATTTTATAAAATATTTTTACATAATGAGATGTAATATAAACTCTGTTTTCTTCCGTATTTTTTTTGCTAATATAAAATCTATTTTATTTTATAAAATCTACACGTATTTTTTTTCATGAGCATTAAAAGAAGAAAAAAGAAGGTTGATATGAATAAAAAATAAAAAATAACGAGATACACTAATAAATTATCGTATTATTTAAAATAAAAATATTCCGCAATACTTTCCAAAGTAACCAAGTGTAAAGAAAATAAAATAGAAACGATGTAGATATAAAAATATTCTTCCATATTTTTAATATATTTACTGTAAAATCGAAAATGAAAATAAAAGATTTTAAAATATTCTCTACATTCACTATAAATATATATAGTTTCTCTATGTATCATCCGAGTACAAGAAGAAGGCGAACGGTCGGGTGTCGATGGCGGAACCTGCAACTGAACAAAAGGTATTCCACTATATTTTTGTTTCTTTGAAAAACTACTTTTTTATATTTTATTTTATTTACTGAGGATTTTTTATATTTTTCAAAACCCACAATCATATTTTTCGAAGTAGGGGAATAAGATATATATACATATCTTTATTTTTATCGATTAATACTATGAGGTCTTGAAGTCAATAGTCAGATAAATATGTTGTGAGACATGTCGTTTGAGTTTTAAATAATATAATACAAAACTATTACCAATATTATTGCACAAACTCATAACAACAAACGATTAAGAATATATGCAAGTTAACCACTTATGAAAATACATTCGTTTTTCACATTGTATTTCATTAACTGTTAACAGAGAAATTACGTTTCATTTTAACTCGGTTCAATATTCCAACAAAAAACTTATCCTCCCGTGCAATGCACGGGCCCAACACTAGTTATATTATAAAACAGACATAAAAAACTCTTAAATACAAATTATTAGGCACAAGGTACCATCATTTTATGCAATATTTTAAAAATATCTTAATTTACAAGTATCAAAGCACAAGATACATATTACTACTGCAGTCTTCTAACACCCACTAATTTGGTATGTGCAGGACCTTCCTTTTATGCAGATATTTCCATGTATCACTATTAATTAATATATTATATTACTATAAATTTGTTTTAATTATATTATTAAATATGTAACTGGTTATTTTTTCTAGATTTCATTAAAATATATAAGATAATCATTGAATTCTAACAAAATACTTAATTTTTTATATAAAAAAACATTATATTATTAAGCCTAAATTAAACAAATTTATAAAAAAAACATTATCACTTTCTCAAAACCATCCAAAATCGTATTGTAACTCGACAAAAAAATAAAATGAAACACTAAAATCGTGATATATCTCGCTGCATTGCGCAAGTACGCTTCTAGTACTTGTTAAAGTTGAATGCAACAGATGCAAGTCTCAACTCTCCACTAGAACTTCGAATGCAAACATAATAGGAGGATACTGATTCTGATTTTTGACGTGATCACGTGAAAGAGACAAAACAAGAAGAGCAGTATTTTTTTTTCTTATTAATTACGTTAGGGTTTTGACTCTTAGTATTATTATATACGATAAATATTAAATAAAATAGGAAAGTTTAAAAAAATATAGTATAAACTTAAATAGATATTAGATACGGTAATACAACTGAACAAAATTATTGACAAAAGCTCTTCAGTTCCTAAGGCACACGCCTCTATAACGCCTCACCGCCCCTCCACCACAAGGCGTACGATTCGACTCTAGAGGGAAAAACAACGCCTCATAAGCGCTTTTCCACCGCCTCGCCTCGAGGAATGTCGAGGCATACGCCTCGACCGATTTTGAAAACAATGATATATATATATATATATATATATATATATATATGATCTCAACAGATATGGATCTGATTTTTGTTTATATTGTTGTTGGGAGTTTCGCTAAGAATATTTTGATTGACTAGTTGTGTACCCGTGCGATGCAGCGCGGGTGGGTGAATCACAATTATGAAGTCAATAACTCATCCATCACTCATGTTTCTTGTTTCGTACTATCCTCCATCCCTCTCAACTTTATTTTTATAATTTTGTATGCTTTAATTGCAAAATAATTACTAAAAATAACATATAGGAAAAAAGTCTCAAAAATGTCGAGTTTCCAAACCTAAATATTTACTGGGTGAACATAACAAGGACCGAAAATATTACCCGGTAAAAGCGAAGGCAAGGATAGAGAGTCTTACCCAGTAAGTAAGAATGATGACTCTTATCGGGTAAGCGCTTACGGGGTTTAAGACGCTTACCAACAATCCATTTTGATGATCGAGAATGTTACATGATAAGGTAAATGAAAGGAATATCTCTTATATGTAAGGGCTTACCGGGTAAGTGTTCGGTAAACAACCCCTTAAATATCACTTGACTGAAAAAAATTTATGCATTGTTACAGATCTAACACATCTACTTCTTTGTTTGTAATACTTAACTTTTTATGTTGAATTTGGTTTATTAGTTGTTACTTGCAAATTTTTAGAATTCATGTAAGTTGGAATGTTAGTTAGGTTTGACCCTCATAAGTCAAAGTGAAATGGGAAACATAATAGAAGCTTTGTACTTGACCCTGTATCTTTTTTCCTATAGAAACATCTTGGGTTTGGTTCCATTAGAAATTCTAGTAATTCTGGTATTCAGGTTCTATGGAATCGGACTATAGGCCTTGTTTATGTTTTTTTATGTAAAATTTCAACGAAGGAGTTCGTATTTGGGAGTTCATTACAATGCTTCTAGTTTACTTAAGGTGTCTACCAGTAAAACAAAATTACTTGCCTCAGATTCCTTTTTGCATACATGAGTTTGAAATATGGCTGACTACATATGAGATGATGCATATGTAACATAACGATGATCAAAATATTAAATAAGATAAAAATCGAACCAACCCAATAAATCTTCTGAATTGAAGTAGGTTTTGTAGCAATAGTACAACCAAACGAATGGCAGACTTAGTTGGCAGTTTAGCACGATCGAGCTATACTCGGTTGACTGAAGAACAAATATGATCTTCAGATAGCGACCATCAAAACAAAATGCAGAATCTCTATGGGAAGTGGGGACCCTCTATCCATAAGATAAGGAAGTGCAGAAAATTTAGCATAAAACATAGAAAAAATAGAAAAGGGTATGTCAAAAGGCACAACTTCTCCATTAGTGGCAACCACAATAAGCTCTTTAGATGCTACATCAATGGCTTTAGATACAAAATCAGAAGACTGTGGCAAAATGATGAACATGTTAAAATAACACATCAAATTAATATTTAAATTCTCCTACATATATTACGGTGGTAGCTTGGATTCTGGAAATCGCAGTGTGGTTGTAGATCGAGTTGTATAGTTAAAATGAATGAATATCTAGGTACTCATTCAAGACTCGAAGATCTGCTCACAACAATAATCATAAGCAACAATGAGGGCCAGAACTAAGCACTGGAAATTCAAGAACACATGATGTCGGCCTTTGCCATGTTAATCCGATAAGCACTCACCCTGTAAAAGTTTGGTAAATGGATCCTAAGTTTTACCCATCCCAACCAAAAATCCGAATCCTATAACCAAATATGAGAGAAATTGTGATAAAACAGAATCAGATGTTAAAAATTGTCTTAAGATAATCTGCTTACCAAATTGAAATGAGGAATTCAAACTCCTAATTTCCATCTATTTTTATCCTATTTTTTATATTTTTGAGTCTAGTTTATAGAAAGGTTGAAAATGAACAACTCCATATGATAAGGGCAACACCATGCTCAAATCACAAAGAATATCTTATGTACCACAAAGAATTTTATAAAGCATGAAGAGTTACTTATCTCTAGATTTCATGTTGGAGCATGCTGATACGCACTACCTTTGAGGAGGGTGATTCGTTGTGATATTGAATGGCTTTATCTATTGTTAAGAGATCAATATATGTCTTAAGCCTATAATGATCTCAGTTTGTGATCAAGAATAGAGGATTAAGAATCAGCAAAGCCCGTGT
This sequence comes from Arctium minus, assembly GCA_954870635.1. Lineage (NCBI taxonomy): Eukaryota > Viridiplantae > Streptophyta > Magnoliopsida > Asterales > Asteraceae > Arctium > Arctium minus. The sequence goes on along the minus strand of OX941080.1, from coordinate 32,588,453 downwards.
CAACCAAAAATAACCATGTACTGCTACTTCAACCTTAAAGAATTGGGTCAAAAGAAAGATAATTTTGAACAACCCATATTTGGTGGAGATAAAATTCTCGGTCCTTGTCATACTCACGCGGTAAGTGCTTACCACGTAAACGTTTGGTAAACGACTCCTAATAGAAGATAAATACAACTCTAAAAAATCACAAAAATGAACAGGAGATTGAACAAATTTGGTGTACTACATCTAGAGCCCACTTTGAAAAAGAAAACAAGTTTCACCCAAAAAAAACCCTTTAACTTCTAATACACATGCCCATTGTTGTCTCTGAAAATTTGCTCTCTCCTAACAACATCAGACTTTCTTAACTTGCAACATTGACGCCTTCCCTAAGATCTGTAATTTAGATGTTTCTGAATTCTGCCAAAATACACTAATGAGGACCGAAAACACAAATTCTCTTGAACTTTGATACCTTCATTTCACTATCCCCATTTACTTGTAACTATACATGAAATTATGATAGTGATGTGGCATTTTGTGTATTCATAAGAAGAGGCATCAGACAAGTTGTTCTATATCTTCAGATGCCTACCCTTTTAAATAAAGACATTTAAAACACTTGTCCGAAAGAAAACTTTCATTTTTATCCAAATGCAACACACCATATAGCACCACCAACTTGAACCCAAAAGTGAAGAAAAGAAATTGTTTTGCTACTTCCAAATCAAGTAATCCACGTACAAAAGACCCAAATATAGTAAAGGTTATAAACGAAAAGTTCACTGAAACATATAATAAAACATTTGAATCAAATACTAACACAAAAGCAAAACCTTTAGCATATCTATTTTTCTCTTCTAAGAATGTTGACAAGTGACTTTGACTTACTTAGCCTCTTCCAATACCTGGGCCCTTCAACAATCTTGCACACCTGATGATCCAAAACATTAGATGTAACACCCCAAAAACTTGGTAAGTAAAACTTAGCTCTTTAAGCATGACGTAGTACTTATCTTGTGAAAGCCCCTTAAACTTGAAGCTACGTTTTACTCTCTTGATTGTCGGAAGTTTCCAAGTGCGAAATTGGCCCATTTTGGGCTCGGTACGCATGGCGCGGTTATGCCAGCGATACTGACAGGATCACTACCGCTTTGTCAAGATCGTCGGGGTTTGGGTCAAAGTCTCGGTACAAACTCGGCGATAGTGCCACGCGAGATTGCTCTGGTCACTATCGCCAGGGCACTATCACGCGGATAGTACCGCGGACTCCTATAAGCGGGCGATTGTGCTGGCGAAAGTGACATGTGTCACAATCGCCTGGCACTCTCGCCGAAGAGGTCGCGAATTTAGGTCATTTTATCTAATTTTAAAGAGTATAGACCGATTTTTCTCTATAGTCTTGGTAAGCCTCTTTCCCCAAACTTCTCACTTCATTTATGGTGTTAGCTAGGTCATTAATGGTGAACTTTAATACTTCTAGGAAGTGGTATTAGGAAGCTCTCAAGTGGTCTAGCATCACAACTCTCATCTCCTCCATTCTAAGGTTTAGTTTTCTCTTTGAAAACTACCAAGGTGAGTTTCTTTCTATTTTCACAAACTTTATACATGTCAAATATGATTTCAACCTTATAAACATCTCCACTTTGTTTTCTCTTGATTTGGGTGAGTTTCACCAAAAACCTAATTTTGGAGATTTTTAGGGTTCATAAGGATGATTATGATTTTGGAATTTGAGAACTTATTTTCTTGAACTATTTGGGGGTTTGTACATGGAAAATATGTTTTCCCTTTAGTTTCATGCTTAAATACTTGAAAACAAAATTAAGGTTTTGAAATAATAATGTGTATTTGTTGAATGAGAACTTAGGAAATTAGATTTGAAGTGTGGAAATACAATTCAAAACACTAACTTGGAACCTATTGGAAATTATGTGAACTAGCATATGAAACCTTGCTTTGTAGCATATTTGTTGATATATTAACTGTTGGAGCATCTGGTTGGACTTATTGATATTATATGAATTATTTGGTTGCATTTGGGCGTCATGACCCCATAATCTAATTGTATCATTGTGTCCGATGATGGAACATTAGTTTTCCACATGAGGCACGATTAGGCATCCGATAGGGTATAAGTCCTATGTGCTAGTACACGATATTGGATGAGGATCTCAACGTAAGGACCCTATGTGGTTGAAGTTGACTTTCCGTGGGTGTGGGTTTAAATCTACCGAGCCTAACATCCCTTGTGTGTGCTTTCTTATATGTGATTGGTTTTACTAACTTGTCAAGTGGCTTACTCTTGTGTTCCATCACTTGTGTTAGTAAGCGGGTCTCCCCCGTTAACCCAAGAGGTACTTGCTTTATGGTGAAAGTTTACATCATTATTATTCTGGTTTCATTTTCCTTACTTCCGCTTATAATTGATTATTTCTCAATATAAATGTTTGATCTCACTAGGCTTTAGCCTAACACTTTTTCTTAAAATGATGTGTATAATAGGTCATCCTAGTGGTGGGGCTCATCGGGCTTGAGTAGAGAAGTGTCGAAGGATAGTAGCATTTTGGAGGTTATAGGGGCGTACAATCGACTTAGTGGTGACATATTTTTGGGAGTAAAGTGTCAACACCCATTCTTAATCTAGATTTAAATAGTCTCGATTTGTAGGTTGTTGAGTTAATCTATATTTTATTCTTTGGGTTGTAAATGTTATACATTAATTCCCCATTTTGGGATGACACCTTTTGATTTTAAAATGTCCCTACTATTTGATTCAGGTTTTACTCTGTTTATAGCCGTCATGTTGCCGAATTTTCGAATTTTTTAAATCTCTCTAAATTTTAGGGTGTTTCAAGTTGGTATTAGAGCAGTAGTTTAAGTGAACTAGGTATGAAGGTAGGATACCTAGACTTAAGCTGAGACTGTAAGTTGTGATTGTGAGATTGGGTAGAACTCTTAAGATAGGATGGTCTTAGGGTCGACGGAAATTAAACTAATTGAGAGTTTTGGTAGTGGTGATGAGAATTCTTATGTATCATATGTTCATAATTTCATTTAGCTAACGTTATTATGAAAATGTTTTACGTTAGTAGGCTTGTTTTCCATTGTTATGATGATTAATGAATGTGATAGTACGTTTCCTCCTGTTCAATTCTCTTTGTCTATTTCTCACCCCTACTCTCGAATATGTGTAACAGACTAAATGGTAAATACTCGTAATAGGCCGGATGGTCATGATGCGATGACATCTACGGCCGATCAACCAAGGGTGACAGCGGTTGAATTGCCCCACCCCAGCATAACGTTTTGGGCGGAGGGCCTGAGCATATACCTCGACGCAACATAGCCACATTGGAGCTGTTAATGGAAGAGGTAACTCCAGAGTCGAGGATGATGGACCGAATGATGCAAGCCATGAATGCGGTGATAGCCCAACAACATGAAATGTTCTTGAAGCTACTTGAGGACAGGGATACTAATAATCGTAGGCACGAAACGGTTGTTGAAACGTCGTTGTGGCGGGATCTGGGGGTACCAGAAACAAAATTCCCACCGATGGTACCGCAACCCCGGAAGCAAGACAAATGACGAAAACTTCCACTTTTAAGGCCTTCCTTGGTTGCCGACCGTCGGAATTCAAGGGCTCGGATGATCCGGTGGCATGTATGAACTAGATTCGGGAAATGGAACAAGCTTTTCAATCGAGCAAATGTGGTGAAAGTCAGAAAATGACATTTGGCTCTCAGATGCTCAGAGGGCGGCCCTCACATGGTGGAATATGTACTCCTCGTCCTTAGAGGCCACGGTGTTGGCTAAGTTGAGCTGGGCAACCTTCAAGAAGAAAGTGATGGAGGAATTTTGTAACGAGCGAGCCATGGACCGGATCATTGACGAGTTTCATGGTCTGAAAAAGGGGAATCTGTCAGTGAAGGATTACAACAAATTGTTCATGGATAAACTAGGTTTGGTAGGACATCTGGTCCCGACTGAGAAAGATAAGATCAAAGCCTACATCAAGGGGTTGCCGACCGAAATGATGAACATGGTGCGGGTGTCTAAGGCCTCTACCCTTTGGGAGGCAATCGAGGAGGCACAGTTGGTAGAAGATTCCTATGGTCCAAGCAAGGTGGAGAGAGGTGGAACAGTCGAGAAGAGGAGGTGGGAAGGGAGTTCTGTACCTTCCAAAACACCTAAACATTTCAACAACAACCTGCGGGGAACCGGTCCGAGACGCGAGGTCCCATGGTGCTCCAAGTGCCGGAGCAAACACTTCGGCCCTTGTAACTTGGGGTCTGAACCCTGTTTAAAATGTAGCAAGCTTGGCCACAATTTCAGAGATTACCCGATCAGAAGGCAAATTTGCTTTGGATGCAAGGAATCGGGCCACATCATAAGCGAGTGCCCGAAATTGAGGACCGGGAGCAGCGGGGGAAAGAAGGTGGATCCTCTGAGAGCAACGGGGAGATCCTTCCAGATGACTACCGAGGAGGAAAAGGCTTCAACGGATGTAGTGTCGGGTACGTTTCTCCTAAACTTCGTACCTACACGCATATTGTTTGATTCGGCCGCAAGTTTTTCGTTTGTGTTGAGTTCCTTTTGTCAAAAGTTATTCGTACCCACTAGTAGCTTAGAGGATGCCTTAGTGGTAGAACTAGCGGATGATGATCAAGTAGTGGTCTGGGATGTCCTTAGAGGGTGCAAGTTGGAGATCGAAGGGAATGAATTCCTGGTTGATTTAATGCCAATGGTCATCGGAGGATTTGATGTTGTCATTGGGATGGATTGGTTAGCGGGTAACCATGCCGATATTCTTTGTGCAAAGAAGTTAATTCGGATTCCAATTTCGGATGATGAATTGGTGGTCATGTACGGTGAAAGACGGAAGGGCGAGGTGGCAATAATCAGCATGGCAAAGGCACAAAAGTGTTTATCGAAATGATGCTCATCCTTTGTGGCGTACATCATAGACTCCAAGCTCGATAAGAAAAGGTTGGAAGATGTGAATGTGGTGAAAGAATTCCCCGATGTATTCCCGGATGACTTGCCTGGACTACCACCCGATCGCCACTTAGAATTCAAGATTGACCTAGTATCGGGAGCGGCTCCGATAGCTAGAGCTCTGTATCGTTTGGCCCCGTCCGAGATGAAATAGATGATGGCAAAATTACAATACCTTCTTGAGAAGGGATTCGTGAGACCGAGCTCATCACCGTGGGGAGCACCGGTCTTGTTCATGAAGAAGAAGGATGGTACCATGCGGATGTGCATAGATTATAGGGAGTTGAATAAGGTGACCGTGAAGAATAAGTACCCACTCCCGAGGATTGATGATTTATTTGACCAACTTCAAGGAGTGGGATGTTTCTCAAAGATCGATCTACGTTCGGGCTACCATCAAGTGAAAGTCAAGGAGGATGATATTCCAAAGACCACATTTAGGACGCGTTATGGACACTATGAATTCTTGGTGATGCCCTTTGGCTTGACGAACACCCCGGTGTTGTTCATGGACCTAATGAACCGCGTATGCCGACCATTCCTTGATAAGTCGGTCATCGTGTTCATTGACGATATCTTGATCTACTCCAAGAGTGAATCCGACCACGTGCATCACCTTCGTGATGTTTTAGAAGTCTTGAGGAAGGAGAAACTTTATGCGAAATTCACCAAGTGTGAAATTTGCTTGAAGGAGGTGCAGTTCTTAGGGCACGTAGTCTCGAAAGACGGCGTGAAGGTGGATCCCACGAAGATAGAAGCCATGATGAATTGGGAACCTCCTAAGAGTCTATCCGAGATCTAAAGCTTTTTAGGACTAGCGGGTTACTACCGAAGATTCATTCAAGATTTCTGCAAGATTGCTTCTTCATTGACATCTTTGACTAGGAAGAATGTGAAGTTCGTATGGACCGAATCTCAAGAGAAGGCTTTTCGGACTTTGCAAAAGAAGCTTTGTGAAGCTCCGATTTTATCCTTGCTGGAAGGATCGGAGGATTTTGTGGTTTATAGTGATGCATCCAAGATGGGTCTTGGGTGCATGCTCATGCAAAGAGGAAAGGTGATTGCCTACGCGTCAAGGAAACTAAAAGTGCATGAGAAGAATTACCCCACTCATGACTTGGAGTTAGCAGCGGTGGTGTTCGTGTAGAAATTGTGGCGACATTATCTCTACGGCACAAAGTGTACCTTATACACGGATCACAAGAGCTTGAAGTACGTCTTCGATCAAAAAGAGTTAAATATGAGGCAAAGAATATGGTTGAAACTACTCAAAGACTACGACTGTGAGTTACTTTACCACCCGGGTAAAGCAAACATGGTGGCCGATGCTTTAAGTCGGGAATAATATAGTGGTACACTTCGAGCCAAACTTACAAGAATTAAGTTAGTGTCAAGCCTCATGGAAAAGATTAAAGTGTCCCAAACCGAAGCCTTGTTGGAGGAAAACCTCAAAGACGAAGTGATGACTAAGCAATGACTACTATTGACAGATGATAGTCGAGGGATCAAGTGTTTCAATGGACGCGTTTGGGTGCCGAAGATTAGAGGAAACCAATAACTACTTTTGGAGGACGCGCACAAATCCAAATACTCCATCCACCCGGAAAGCACCAAGATGTATAGAGACTTGAAGTTGCACTATTGGTGGCCAGTTATGAAGTTGGATGTGGCACACTACGTGGAACGGTGTGTGACTTGCTCACAAGTAAAGGTCGAGCACCAACGACCTTATGGGAGCCTACAATCGTTGGAGATACCCGAGTGGAAATGGGACAAGATTACCATGAACTTCATGACCAATCTACCAAAGACTTTGAGGGGTAATGACACCATTTGGGTGATTGTCGATCGTTTGACGAAGAGTGCCCATTTTCTAGCAATGCGGGAAACCTTGCCCATGGATAAGCTGGCAAAACTCTACATTGATGAAGTTGTCTCTAAGCATGGCATACCCTTATCTATAGTCTACTATCGTGATAGCCGGTTTACCTCAAGATTTTAGGGAGCGTTACATCGAGAATTGGGTACTCGGGTGAATTAAGTATGACTTACCATCCACAGACAGACGGACAAAGCGAAAGGACAATTCAAACCTTAGAGGACATGCTTAGATCTTGTGTGATCAATTTCGGTGGCAATTGGGATACCCATTTACCCTTGGTGGAGTTTGCCTACAACAACAGTTACCACTCTAACCTTGGGGTGGCACCATTTGAAGCCTTGTATGGGAGGAAATGTAGAACTCCCGTGTGTTGGCTAGAAGCGGGCGAGAAACAATTCGTCAGGTCGGAAATGTGCAAGAAACGGTCGACAAGGTTAAAGCTATTCGGGAACGTTTGAAGGCGGCGCAAGATCGACAGAAAAGCTATGCCGATAAGAAGAGACGACCGGTAGAATTTCAAGTGGAAGACCATGTGATGTTGAAGGTGTCCCCGTGGAAAGGACTGATACGGTTTGGAAAGCGTGGGAAATTGAGTCCCCGTTTTCTTGGACCATTCACCATAATTGAGCGTGTTGGACTTCAAACCTACAAATTAGATTTACCACCGGAAATAGACGGAATTCACCCTACGTTCCATGTGTGTTATTTACGGAAGTGTTTGGCGGAGGAAGAAAGTATCATACCTTTGTCAAAGATCCGAGTAGACGACAACCGTTGCATAGAAGAACCCGAAGCCATCCTAGAGAGAGAGATCAAAAGACTTCGTCATAAGGAAGTCACGATGGTCAAGGTACAATGGAAACATCATCGTGGTGCCAACGTGACTTGTGAGGCAGAAGAAGACATGAAGCGGTAGTACCTTCAATTGTTCGCGTAGCTAGGATTTCGGGGACAAAATCATTTCCAAGGGATGTCCAAGGCTCAAGCACTCAACTCATCTCCTTCATTTCTCTAGGGTTTTTGCAACTTTTCTAGGTTTTGCTTAAAAACCTAGATTGTGAGTTTTCTAACCCTTTGTGAAAACTAGATACATGTCATATGTGATTTATCTCTTTATGTTTATTTTACGTACTTTCTCATATGTAGTAAAATTTCCATCTTTTTATCATTTCGTGAAACCTAAGGAGTATAATATAAAATGTCCCACTTGGTACATTAATGAGCTTGTGGCCATGATTTCCTCTATTATGTGAACGTTTTGAGCCTCTTGATGGAAAATGCCCAAATTTTAAGGTTTGAACTAACTTGGGATTTAGACCCTATGAAATACATGGATGTTGCTAAATGATGATAGTTCATGTTATTATATTTCTAAGAATAACAAATTATATCTTATGACTTGGACATCCCTTGTACGGGAATACATGTTTATGTGACTAAATTGAGAATGTTGGGTTGTTATGCAAAACTCTAGTAAAATGTATGTGGTAATTAACCACAAGTTACCCATGTTGGTATTGTGCACATTTCACATGAACTAAAGTGCCTTATGGCCAAAATGGAATATTGGATGAACCAAGTCAAGTAAACACTAGGAGGATATAGTATTGGGTGCCACCATGTGGGTATGCACCTAGACCTCAGTCATTCCGGGCAATGCCATAGTTGTAACCCTCAGATGTGTCGGGCCTTTTTGGTGTCACTCGTAGTAGTTCGTATTAAGGAATCTCGACTCTTTGAGTGGAACTTGATTGGTGCTATGGGTTTCCCCCATTGACTCCAACTATTGATGCATGGGTTGATATATATGTCATTATTGTATTATTCTTGCATATTGTTACTTGTTCGAACTCATTAGGCTTTTTGGCCTAACGCTTGTTTGGTGTCGACATGTATCTCAGGTTTTAGCGGCGCCGAGCCTAAGAAGGTTTAGCTTTGTCTAGTGTGAGCTTGGGGGAAGATTGATTTTGAGACATCATCATTGGAAGACCATTCTTGGAGTAGAGACGACACCCCTTTTGTAATCTTATTTCCATTTAGGAATTAGATTAGATAGTTGTCGTTTATTTCCGTAATATTACTAACTGTAATTAAACACAGGTGTTTGTTAATTCCCCTTTTTGGGAGGCTCATGCTATGGCATTATTTATACCACATTTCCATTTCTGGAAGTTTTTGTTTATCCCAATTTTTAGGGTGTTACACATGACCAGTCATATGTACATCATATATCAGCCTTTATGCACATCGTACACATTACCATTGAGGGACTTTTTCTGTAAATAAGTATGGCTATTAATACTTGCATGGACAAAAACAGAAAATTGCAATTCAAGAACATATTTTTAGGCCAATGTTTTGTAGAAAAACAGTGCCTCAAAATGATCACTAAATATCTACACTCACCAAGCACAAAAAATGGATCAAATACCCTATAAACATTGTAAATCATAAATACCAATCACAACAAGCTAATTACTCAATATATGTCAAATAAGCTCAAGAACTAGAGAGAGAATCTAGAGAGAGAAAGTAGATCTTGTATTACACACACTCTAGATATTACAATATGCAATAACCACTAGTTCGTTACTACAAGATTACAAAGGCAAACCTATATATACAACCTAACTATTACAAAGCCTTAAAGGCTAAGGAAACTAAACTTACTTTGACTAACTATTACAAGGTCAATGTTGACTTTTACACATTTGACTTTCCTATTAAATCTTGGATACAATATTTAGACTTAACAATCTCCCCCTTTGTATTCAAGATTTAATAAAAATTTGATGCAGATCTTCAACTCTTGATTCTTCATCTTTTGTCTCTTGAAGCTTTCAAAAACTTTGCTCTTTTGCAGCTTTTGAAGAATCTTGGAAAGTCTTTTTAATCTTTGAAGCTTTGGAAAGTCAACATGCCTTGAACAAAACAGGAAATTCTTGAAACTTCTTTGAAACTTGAAAGTTCATTTCTGAAAAATCTTTCGTCTTCAAACAAAATTGTATCTTCATCACTTTGATCTCTGAATCATCTTTGGAAGAACAAACTTTCTTGAATCTTGATATACCTTTTTAGAATCTTTTGGCTTTGAATCCTTTTGACTTTAAATCAGCAGCGGAAGCAATTTGAATTTTAGTCACAAACTTTGAAAATGAACTCTTTGAAATTGAATCTTTATAATTCTCCCCCTTTTTGATGATGTGAGTATCATTATCATCAATTTCAGCATAGGCTTTGATTTCCCCCTTTTTGATCAACTAACAATCTCCCCTTTGACAGAAGTTGTACTTTGATCTGAAGAGTCGAATCATGAACTGTATATATCCGAATCTTTTCAAATTCAGACATAATGAGCGTGTAACCCTGATTCAACAAATGAAACAGTTAGAAATTCCTGTCAGTAACACGAAGTTACTGTGTACAACGGATGTACAATGTAAGGAGATGGTTTGATGTTGACTCCCCAAGACTTCCATTCAATCATTGAAATACACAAGGTAATTCTATGAATGTTCTGACATAAAAACATATTCTTTGTGTGCTCGTGCTTGTGTTTTGAAAGAATTAGCACAATGATTGTGTTTCATAAGGCTCAAAGTATGTAAATCACTGTGACAGCAATGATTATACATGGACTCAATGTGCATGAGAAAGGGTCGAAGGTGGGGCAACTTTCCTTCTTTTTCAATATCAGTATCTTCCAAGTGAAGATCCGATAGATTATATACTGCTTCCCCAGAAAATGTGAAACATTCTCTTTTTAAGAAAAGAATGAGTAGCTGGTGGGGTTGTATACAAGAGATGGCATGGGCTATTTGCCTATTTCAATGATGGTCACCAAAGAAATGTGAACCAATCAGTAATGTGGCTGCCCGGCTCAGAAAGTGGTAGGTGCAGAGTTCTGATATTCTTTTAACTTTGATCTCACACCCTCTTTCTTTTTATCATTATACTCACATCTAACCAATCTCTCATTTCCATTTTACCTCTGCCCACTCCCACACTCTATTCTTTTAGATCCCTCTCCCCTTAATCACTCAAAGGATTTCTTCCAGGGTAGGAAACATTGGTTATCGTGAATCCATGGAAGATCTATTAAGCACTCACACTGAATCCCATGTTCCTAAAAGTACATGTTGGTCAATGATTTTTCTTGACATGTAAAGCACAATAAATCATATGCCAGAGTATGTATGCTCATTGAAAAATATGAATGAATGAATATAAAGTCAAGAGAATTGTTTTGAGAATCTGACAATGAATCAATCAGATCAAATCAAATGGTTAGGGTACCAAATAATTGGTAATTTTGTTTATATGAACGAATATAAACAATTTATCAAAGAAAGCACAAATATGAACAAGATGAATGATGCACAACAACTTTGAACGCAAACGGGAGTATTACCATCGAAAAATTGGTTCGAATTTGAGACATGGTAATAACATTTTCAAATAAAATACTGAACCGGTGTGTGTGAATACTTGACAGTATATAGACAAGATAATACACAAGTATTGATCTTTGGAAACACACGGTTAGTTAAACAATAAAGCTCGAAATTTTGAAAAACATTTAAAAGCACACTTCTAAATTCATGAAATCTTTTGAGAATAAGAAGTGGTTTGAACATTTAAGAAAAGGTTTTTCTTGCTAGAAAGTTGTCCTTCTTTCAAACAATCAGAAATCTAGGATCAGAATATTTTTACCTTTTCGACTCCCCCTCAAATCATGATAAAATGATTTATATCTTTTGAGTTCCCTCTGGATATTAGCATAATATCCTTCTTTGATCATTGAAAAATGGGTCCTGATCTGTCATTTGATCAGAAGCCACTTTATTCATTTTATTTATTCAAAAATAAAAGGACAGTAAGCAGTAAAACAGTTATAGAATGAGTTCTGATCTGAAATAATCAGAAGTCATCACCTTTACTCCCCCTTAAATTAAGCATCTGAAATATGTCAGTTAAAACAGGATAGAGATCAAACACTCCCTTTTGAATTGTTAGACCATCAATATCAGAAAAATCTAGCAAATAAAAAGTATAGGATAGAGATCAGATCAATTCTCTTGGGATGAAGACCATCAATATCCATCGGATGCAAGCATACAGGAGTAAGGTCTTTTTGATCGCTGAGATTCGAGTCCTAAACTGTTGTGTTTAGAAGTCAAACTCCTTTGAAGATCGGGTCCTAAGCTGATGTGCTTAGAAGCCATAATATTGACATTTAGGTGCGGGTCTTGAACTGTAGTATTCAAGAGCCATTGATCTCTCACTCCCCCTTGGATTGAGGTGCCTGCAACACAGTATCAATTTTCTTCTTTGGTACCCACTGGTATTTGGGTCCAGAAATGTTAGTTGCAGTGCGTGTGGAGGTTATGGAGTAAGAACCATACCAGTAATGATCATTTGATTTGTGAAAATGATCATGTGTACAACAAATAGAACAATAAAATTTCTTATCGTTAGATGCTTTGTTCTTCTTTGCTTTAAGTACAGGTACACATGATTTCTTCTCTTTAAGCTCATCGGTCTTGTCATCTTTGACTGATTTCTTCATCCAGACCAGTTTCTCGTTCTTGAAACTTTTTCTCCTTGGATAAGAATCTGAACCATCTAAATATTCATCAAAGAACAGGTTAGTGCGACGAATCTGATTGAATGATTTGATTAACCTTTTTGAAGAGACATATTTATGATTTGAACTTGAAATAGATTTTTCAAGCTCTTTGATCTTTGAGGCGAAGTCGTCTCTTTCTTTCACAAGCTAGTCAATCTTTGTCTTGAATTCAGACTTCGTTCTTTGTTCATTCAGCGCAGCTGTAGACAGTTCAGACAACTTAGAAGTCAGCTTTTTAATTTCATTTTCAAAGATGGATCTTTCTTCCTCAAATCCTTTTTCTGATTCATTTCTCTCGCCAGATAATTCTTTAAAGAATCCTACATTTTTCTGTTCTATGGCCTTCTTTTCTTTATCAAACTTCTCTCTTTCCATGATCAGTACTTTCTCAAAATCGGAGATTTGTTGAGAAAGCTTGATGCATTTAAGCTCCACTGACTTCTTTTCTTCATAACTCTTCTTTGAGAAATCTGAGAACTTCTTTGAAAAAATTTTATTTTCACTTTCAAAATCAGCTTTATTTGCAACAAGCTGTTTTTCCAAATCAGATAAATTCTTTTTAAGCTCAACGTTCTCAGATTCCAACTTCTTTGTCTTCTCTTTGAAATCCTTCAACTTGTTTTGAAGATCAACTGATTCTGCTTGTAACTCAGGTGGTTTCTGTTCAGTTGTCTTCAGTTGGCTTTGAAGATTCATAATCTCTCTTTCTTTCTCTTTTATCTCTTTCTCCTTTTCATAAAGAATACCTGCAAAATTAGAACTATTTTTAGTACAATTTATACATTCAGAAGTTTTAACACAGTTGTACAATTTCAGTTCCAATTCCTGAATTCTTCTGAGATACTCTGAATTTTTAAATTGCAGAGTCCTTCGTTCAGCTTCTATTACAAATATATCAGGCTTGTACAGAATGGACATCTTAAAAAAAATAATCAACTTGAAGTGAATGATCGTCCCAAACTATATATCAGAAAATCAAAAAATCAGATTGAATTGAAAATTTTCGAAAAATATTAAAAAATGAAAATTTGAAAAACACTTAAAATGACACAAAGATTAACAGAAAAAAATATATCACACTAAAAAAAAAATTCCAGACTCTTTTTTTTTTTTAAACTGAGGTTTTCGTGTGTCGCCTGGAACGCAAAGCTATGGTTTGCGTGTGTTGCCTGAAACGCAAAGTTGAGACTTTGCGTATGTGCTGAGAAACGCACACTACTTTGAGTTTGTGCTTTGCGTGTATACTGTGAAACGCACACTCTGTTTTGCGTGTGTAGTGTGAAACGCACACTCTGCTTTGCGTGTGTAGTGTGAGACACAAACGTCACTTTGCGTTTGCCTTGTGGAACGCAAACATGAACTGTGCGTTTGTAGTGTGACACGCAAGTCTTAACTTTTATGAATGAAACGCACACCAGTATGAACACCCGCAAACTAAGATGAATCAAGCGCACACCAGATGAATCAAACGCAAACCTCTAAATTCAATCAAAATCACACCAAAACACATCTAGACTTCGAATTTCAATCTGAAAATTTGACAATATACTTACCAACACATTTCGAACACAATTTTAACAGTCAATTTCGATTAAAAACATACAAATCATCAAATTTAATCAAGAACAGTACGTGAACTCGTTTTTTTTTAAAAATATCAAAAATTGAAAAATTGACATCGAATTAGAATGAATTTTGATATAGAATCAAAACAAGAAACAATCACCAACACTAATCGATCACAATGAAACCAATTTCTTGCATTAAAAATGATTTTTCACAAAAAAATCGGATGAAACAGTAAAAAACACGTTTTCTTGAAAATTTTTCGAAAATAACGATTTTCAGTCCAAATCACACAAAATTCAATTCAAATCATGATCAAATCAATTCTGAAAAGTTTGGTTCAGCTTTGATACCAATTGTAAATCATAAATCCCAATCACAACAAGCCAATTACTCAATATATGTCAAATAAGCTCAAGAACTAGAGAGAGAAAGCAGATCTTGTATTACACACACTCTAGATATTACAATATGCAATAACCACTAGTTCGTTACTACAAGATTACAAAGGCAAACCTATATATACAACCTAACTATTACAAAGCCTTAACGGCTAAGGAAACTAAACTTACTTTGACTAACTATTACAAGGTCAATGTTGACTTTTACACATTTGACTTTCCTATTAAATCTTGGATACAATATTTAGACTTAACAAACATATTCTAAAATAAATTAAGAAAAAGAACTCAAAGACATAATCAAAGGAAGAGAGAAAGGTAGTGAATGTACCTTGGGGCCATCAATGAAGAGGCTGAATAAAAAATCCTCAAATCCAAACATCTATGTCGGATTTCTATAAAACTTAAAGTTGCAGATGGGTTCTACAAAGGAAAGTTTCATATCAAAATTTAGGAACCCTTATTCTTTCTCGTTTATGAGAGGCGTGTCCTCATTTCAAAATTGAAATTTGAAATCTTGATACTAATAGAGCAGAATGAGAGAGGGAATAGCCACCGAAAGGAGTATCTTTTGCAGGGAAAAAGGAAGAATAGAACTCTGGTAGAAGAAAGTGAGGTCTAGACCTACCAAATTTGGGTGGCATTTGTTTTTTAACAGGTCTAAAGTCTAAAGTCTTATTTCACTTCTGATTAGTAAGAGGTGGTGCTGAAGTCTAAAATCTGAATCAATAAGACTGCTTGTTTTTGTAACGTCGGCGTCTTGAAAGAAAGGAGAACATATGAAATGACGCGGCGATAAGAGATTTTAAGAAGTTAGGTCACTACTTCTTTGTTCAGATGTATTTAAAAGCCATTAAGAGGTTCCGAAAACTGGAAAAAAAACAGTCTAAATGTTAAGAGATCTGAACGATTCAGACTTAAGAGCCATTAAGATATATTTTTAAAAAAATATTCAGCCCCTTGGTGTTGCCTAAATAGAAGTTATGCCCTAAAGACTTGTAAATTTGCAATCTCACTTGTAATTTATAGTTTTTATATTTCGTGCTTAAAAATGTAATACCTTATGTTGTAGAAGTTGTCTTTAAGAGTTTTGGTGTAAATGCTTTATAAGATAGTAATAGATGAATCTTGATCAATATACCAAACTAAAGGAAACGAAAATGTTACCGAGATCTGAAAAATTGAAAATGGAAGCATTGGAATTTCAAATTTTGACCTCTAGATTATACTTTTTTTAAATTTTTGTACATGGTTTTCTTTTGGATCGGGAAAAGGTGTGGGGATATATACAATAGGGAGTGTTGCTAGGTGGTGGGGCTGGGGACAAAAGAAGGTGATGTTGGTGCTAGTGACATGTGAGGAAGGACAAGAAAGTAGAAAAAATGTTCTTCATGTTGTAGCCCAGTGGTAAAGTAACATCCTGGGGGGGTCAGTGGATGATATCCCTGACTACCCAGGTTCGAACCCCGTGGTGAGCATCCTGTGACATCCATGAACATGGGTCTGCCACATAGTGGTACCCTTAATTGGGTTGGGTCGTGATTAGACCTGGCAAACGTGTCGTGTCGTGTCGAGTTCGTGTCGGGTTCAAAGTTAAACGGGTTGAAAGTGTCTAACCCTAACCCGACCCATTTAATAAACGGGTCAGAAAATCCCAACCCTAACCCGACTCGCCTAACCCGTTTTGTTGGTCCCGAAGGTGCTTAACAAGTTTGTAGAAGGGGGGGGGGTTGAATACAAACACAGAAATTAAAGTTTAATAAATTGTTTATTGATAAATCAAAATACAATTTACAAGTTTGTTGCGGAATAAGATTAAGACAGACTCAATCTAAACAAACTTAAGAAACACTAAGATGGTTGCACAAGAAATTCAGAGAATGGGGGATTTTTAGAGAGAGAGAAAACAAGGGTTTCTATCTTTGGAGTTCAAGGATTGAGCACACCTTCAGATGAAGGAGTGAGCTTCCTATTTATACCCTATGCATTAAATGCATGGCAGGGTACTTTACACGTGGCATTCATAGATTGGCTTTGGTAGTCTCACTTTTGGAGACATGCTTTTGGCCACTTTATGAACAGTGTAGTTGACAGAGTTGGTGTACGATTTGTGGCAGAGACTTGTCCGTTCTGACACATCGTACTGGTTGTGCAAGGTAAGACAAAAGAAAACTTGAGGCATAAGCTTTGTGATCGTTGATCGCTGAGTATCTCTTCTTCCAGAGATAAAGAAGTTCAGCTATCGCTGAAGCTTTTCCTCAGGCTTCTTCGCGTAAGTAGATTTGTCTGGTCTTCGCTGATATCCGCATCAGGTCACTAGTAGACTTATCTATTGTTCAGTGGCTTCGTCTTCGATTCAGCTATGAACTATGTTGACGCGAGACTTGTCTTCAGGGATTACGTTAACTGTGTTACATAGGAAACTATCAGTGATAACTGAACAGACTCAGTTTGATCGCTGAAAGTGAAACACTAATACATATTAAATGTTTACAGAAAGGTCATCAGCGATAACTGAACAGACTCAGTCTGATCGCTGATGATGAAACACTAATACATATAATAACGTAATTTTCACTAAGTATAAAAGAGGGTCGTTATCAAATCACTGAGAGAGTTTGGATCAACAATCTCCCCCTATTTGATAATGACAAAGTAACAAAAGAAAATTACTTTATGATTCAAAATATAGGAATAAAAAGGACTCATAGAATGCATGTCCCAATTACTATTTTGAGGGATCTTTTACAGTACTGATAGGGTTAAGTACATCACTGCAATTTTCATTTAATTCAGGGATAGAATTACAAGATATGAAAATCATAAGTACAAGTGACTAACTAACTACTGTAAGTATAACTAACAGATTACAGATAAGAAAACTAATCTATCAGCTATAAGAAGATTTGGGAGGATTGATCATATACTCAGGTATTTCTTCTCCTTTCTGTCTTCGTTCCAAAGATTCTTGACTGATAATTTCTTTAATTTTTTCAGCAGCAGGGAAGAAGTCACACCATAAGCATAAGAGATCCTTGAGATGATTCAGAGGACAGATAGGAATCTCAGAGATTCTTTGAAATCTGAGTTCCTCATCATCATCTCTGAAGAATATTCCATAAGGCTTGTCGATTACTTGACCAGCTTGGAAGGGACCACCAGGAGGCAGAGATAAGTCCAGAACTGAAAGATCAGGAGGAGGACCAAACAGTGCATCTCTTGAAAATTTGATAGAAGTTTCATTCCTGATGATGGCGACATCTTCAGAGGAGGAGGACCCAATTTTTCTCTTGAGTTTCAAAGATTTGGGAGGAAGAGGAGATGGCAGCTTTAGTACAGAAACGACTCTATTTATGAGGGCTTCAAGGAGTCCTTCAACGTAGCCTCTGTATGTAGATTTGGATTTCTTCAGCGCATCCCAGAACTCTAACCATTCCGTAAATCCGAAGCTTTCAAGTTTTGATACGTACATTGCTTTTTGGGTTCCATCCTCTCTGGTAATCTCCATGGTCACTGAGAGTTGATCTTTCTTCTTGCGACCAGAAATAGTCACGGCTGATATTGGAAGAAGATCAGAACGATAATCCATCTTTTGTTTGCACCATTCGATAGACTTATCGTTGATCTCTTGTTCTTTGAAGCGTTCCTCTTCAATTTCTTTCAGTAGTGCTGCTTGAACTTCCACAGGTTTGCTTTTTAGCTTTTTGTCCCTAACTTGAGAGGATTGAATCTTGAAAGCGAGTTGGGCATCTCGTTTGCATTCAGCGATCAGCTTCTCAGCTTTGGCAGATTCTTCTCTTTCAGCTTCAGTAAGGAAGTCGAGCTCTGTGGATATTTGAAGAGGGGTTTTCAGCCGTTGACTTTCTAGTTGAGCGATCATTTCAACTCTTTTCTTCACCACTTCCTCTGACCAATGAGATGGTCGAGAGGGCCTTCCTGGATGGACCAGGGAATCTTCTTCTTCTTCATCAATCTCAGCGATAGAGATTGGGATTATTTCTTCAGCGATAGCCGCTGGTATTATTTGTAGTTCAGAACCCTTAAGCAGGGGTGAGAACTGTCTGGTTAGAAAAAGAAGGAAAGAAGGGATAAGTGTATTTTTAGAACGAGAGAGATAAAGGCTAGAAAGACATAGGGGTTTGGAAAGAGTAGAAAAGTGGTACAATTGAAAGACATACCTGAGAAGGATGCTCCCCCTCAGATTGTGATCCAGTCCTCAAGCATTCTTCAGCGATTGGTTGCTTGTCTTTGCTTTGCGAAGGAACACTTGAAGATGTATCACCTCTCACCCCTGTTTTGACAACCTCTTGCGAAGTTGTCCCTGATACGACGTTCGGCTTAGAGAACCACATAGATTGGTCTTCATCGTCGTCGTCGTCATCGGAGGGCTGATCCTTTTCTTGATCAACAAGATCTAGATCATCTTCCTCTTCATCGTCTTCTTCCTCATCCTCTTCAAAGAGAATGGAGTGAATCGATGAGGATTCTTTTGCCTTCTCCCCCTCAGATTGAGAGGGAGGTTCCTTAGCTTCCCCAGCAGCAATAGAGGTTTCTTCAGTTTTCTCCCCCACTTTGTCATTATCAGCGGTAGGGGATTGTTCAGCTGCTGGAGTAGCTGTTGAAGCTTTTAGCACTTGAACGTCAGCCTCCAGACGCTTAACTCGGTCTTCAACCGCAGGTATGTCGCATGTGGCATCATGAATGAATTCCACAGCGATGTTGAGGTTGGTACGATCATCTTCAGTGAAGGAGGGAGGCAGCGCTGGAGCTGGTTCATTCACTTTCTGTAGAACTTGCTGAAGAAGGGACGTGCAGAGGTCAACCTTGGAAGAGAGACCCTGAACTTCAGCTGTAAGAGACTCAAATCGTCCTTGAAAGAGTCGAGAGGACTCTCTGAGTTGGACGACTTGTTCTTCAAGAGCTGAAAGTTGAGAGTTCTCAGCTTTAGATGAGCAAGTGGCGGTCAACTTCTTCAGCTCCTCACCAGCCTGATTGACGGCGTTGGTGGTTTCATTGATGGTGTTGGTGAGAGCATCCACCTTTTCTCCTAGAATGTTGACATGCGTGTCAACAGTCGCCAAGCTAGGACCTGACGTATCAAACATTTTGTAGAACTGCATAGATTCCTCAAAAGTTTGATGCTCAGGTCCTATAGGGAAA
The DNA here is from genome assembly GCA_954870635.1 of Arctium minus. Taxonomy (NCBI): domain Eukaryota; kingdom Viridiplantae; phylum Streptophyta; class Magnoliopsida; order Asterales; family Asteraceae; genus Arctium; species Arctium minus. The sequence goes on along the minus strand of OX941080.1, from coordinate 32,568,829 downwards.
GAAGAGGTGGCAGGTTCAGAGACCAAATGAGGAGAGAAGGGAAGAGTTTTGGGGATAGAAGTAGGGATGGGGTTAATCTCAGGGAATGAGATAGTAGGTGGGGTTACTGATGATGTGACAGCGAGTGAGATCGCTGACACGGCAGTATGAGTGACTGCTGAAGTTGTGGAGGAAAGACCCACAAAAGCATCTAAGGTAGCTTGTTGAGAAGCTCCCTCAGGTATAGTACTAGAAGGTGTACTTTCCTTAGTCTTTTTGGCCTTTTTGGAAGGACCAATTGGACTAGCTGATGGTCTTTTAGAAGTAGTGGTAGCGACAGGGATAGCAGACGAAGGAACCGTCTGCGTGGTCGCTGAAGATGAAGAAGAATGGAGAGAGAGACGAGAGCGAAGGAGAGAGATACTTACCTCGTCGGCGAGTGGCTTGACCTCCAGTGATCGTTGACCAACCCTGGCAAAGGTGCCATCATCTTTGGTGGGATAGGTGTTGGGATAGAGGAACTTGATGTACGTACATATGAAACGTACGTACGAGATCTTGGGATCTCGTTCAGGCTTCTCTAATCTCGACCTCAGATCTTCAAAGATGGCTGTGGCGTAGTCAAAGTTTTGACCAGCGATAACGGAGTATGCCATCTGCAGTTGTGTTTTGCTGGCTTGATCCAGCGAACCACTCTTCCCACTCATGCACTGAATTATGTGCGAGAAGATAAAGTTCAGTTGTGATGGCATCTGAGCTTTAAGAATCTTGGTGAGCTTCTTGTTAGGAATAGACGATCTTGGTTTGTTTTCCCAACAATAGCCCATTGCGTCCAGGAAGAATATCAGCTCATCATCAGTGGGGAGTGCGTCGAATCCACTCTTTGGTTTGTCAGGGAATCGTAAAGATTTCCTGAGGCTAAGAGCGGTCATGCTCCCTGGCCCTAATTCCGTGCTGAACGAGATAGCAGGGACTCGTTCGCCTTTCCTGTTTGTAAGTTCAGTTGCATCAGCAGTGAACTAGAACTGCTGAAGTAGAGTCTTGGAGGGCTTAGGATCCACAGTGATCGCGTAAGCTATGCATGACTGCTTGAGGAATTCAGCAGCTTCCACCAGATGTGGGTATTTGTCAGCTTTGAAGTCGAGTCTGGCCAAATGATTACATTTAGTAATCTCAACTTCAGTGAGAGCGAATCGTACATGCTTGGAAGCAACGATTGAAGACTGTGTCATTTCTGTTATGGAAAGAGGCATAATAGAAGAAATGATTTAGATTAAAAATAATATGATTACCAGTTTCCATAGAAGAAGGGAAACTGGAAAATTATCAAGTTATTTTTAAGAGAAAAAAAATAGTGTTCTGGGTAGAAAGAATGAAGAACACTTTAAAACCAAAGGTTTTTTTTTTTTTTTATTTAAAAACATAAAATCAGAAGGAATGATCTTTAGTTTTTACAAAAAAAACGTTTTATAAAATCCATAGAAAGCGAGTAGGATTTTAAAAAGAATAAAAAGCATATGAACAAAGCATATAAACATGAAATAAACCTGTGTATCTTGAAGAGAAAGAGTTGCAGATTCAATATTCTGGGTTTACTTGCTTGAGTGTTCTTGAGAGAATGTTTCTTGCTTTGAAAGTTTTGAAAGCGTAAACCGTATAAAGGAGAGAAGAATTCCTTTTATACGAAGAGAGAGAAGAGAGATAAGAGAGAGAATGAAGCGGGAAAAGAAATCATCATGATATTGACACGTTCCACGAAGTTGATTGGATAGGAGGGCAACGGACGAACGTGTCAGAAAAGGCATGTCGTGGATTGTCGGTTCAAATGACGTCATAGAGGAGAGAGACTGTTCATTTGTCCATTCAAATGATCACTGAAGAAAAGTCAGTGATAGATTTTCCTTTTTAAAAGTATCCCTGATTGTAAAGATAGGGATAGATTTTCCTTTTAAAAGATCACTGATTGGAAATATCAGTGATTAATGTATTTTTCAAAAAAAAGCTTTTAATCATTTGAAGAAAATTCAGTGATTAAAGTTTATATTTTGAAGAAAAACATCTTTGAGGGAGAGAGAACATACCTGAGAGTCAGAATGTTTATCAGAGAGAATGATGAGGGGAACTTTTGATTACTGACACAATACATGAACGCTGAAGAATTATTCTTCGAGGTTCAGCATTCCAAGCTCACTGATGAGAAAGTTGAACCTTGTCTCATCAAGAGGTTTGGTGAAAATATCAGCAAGCTGAAAGTCAGTAGGGATAAAGTGAAGTTCAATATCACCATTCATCACATGATCTCTGATAAAATGATATCTGATCTCTAAGTGTTTTGTCTTTGAATGTAGCACTGGATTATTTGCTATAGCGATAGCACTAGTGCTGTCGCAATAGATAGGAATCTTTGACAGCTGAAAGTCATAATCTAATAGTTGATTTCTCATCCATAGGATTTGTGAACAACAGCTTCCAGCGGTTACGTATTCAGCTTCAGCTGTGGAAGTGGACACAGAATTTTGCTTCTTGCTTGTCCAGCTTACTAGCTTTCCTCCCAAGAGTTGACATCCACCAGTGGTACTTTTTCTGTCAAGTTTACAGCCTGCAAAATCACTATCAGAATAACCAGTTAGATCGAACCCTGAGTCTTTGGGATACCAAAGACCGAGGTTAGGAGTTCCTTTCAGATATCTGAAAATTCGCTTTACAGCAATCAGATGGGATTCCTTGGGTTCAGATTGATAGCGTGCACATAAACAAGTAGAGTACATGATGTCAGGTCGGCTTGCTGTAAGATACAACAATGAGCCTATCATTCCTCTATAGGCAGTGACATTAACAGGTTTTCCAGATGGATCCTTGTTAAGTGTCAGTGGTGGTGCCATAGGAGTTTTCATCGCTGAAGTTTGTGTTAAATCAAACTTCTTCAGCATGTCTTTAACATACTTACCTTGGCAGATAAAAGTACCTTTGTCAGATTGTTTAATCTGAAGACCAAGAAAGTATGTCAGCTCACCCATCATACTCATTTTATATTCTTTCTTCATTCTTTCAGCGAAGCGAGTACATAGAGATGGGTTAGTAGAACCAAATATTATGTCATCGACATATATTTGTACAAGAATTATATGACCTTTTATCTTCCTGAAAAATAACGTATTATCAATCTTGCCACGTTCAAAATTTTCAGAGATAAGAAAAGATGAGAGAGTGTCATACCAAGCACGAGGGGCTTGTTTTAAACCATAGAGAGCCTTATCCAATTTATAAACATAATTTGGATGCTTAGGGTCATAGAACCCTGGTGGTTGTTCTACATAAACTTCTTCATTCAGTTTTCCATTCAGAAAAGCTGATTTTACGTCCATTTGATAAACGATGAAGTCTTTATAGACTGCATAAGCTAAGAATAGTCGAATTGCTTCGAGCCTGGCCACAGGGGCAAAGGTTTCATCATAGTCTATGCCTTCCTCTTGTCTGTATCCCTGAGCAACAAGTCGAGCCTTGTTGCGGGTTACAATTCCATGTTCATCTAACTTGTTTCTAAACACCCATTTGGTGCCTATTACAGTTTTATCAGATGGTCTAGGAACGAGATTCCAAACTTTGTTTCGAGAGAATTCAGTCAGCTCTTCTTGCATAGCGCTGACCCAGTTTGGATCTCTGAGGGCATCATCAGTCTTCTTTGGTTCAATTAAGGAGAGAAAGTTTACAAAGAGACAGATATTACCTGAGCTTCGTCGTGTCTGAATACCTGCATCTGGATTACCAAGAATTTGATCTATGGGGTGATCTCTGGTCCATCGCTGAGCAGGAGCAAGATTGCTTATTTCAGCGATAGGATCAACAATAGGAGCAGTCGCTGATGAAGATGCTTGAGGTTCATCAGCTAGTAATTGTTGAACATTAGATACACCAATGCTTTCAGAAGGGTTTTCAGACGTAGATGGATTTGATGGTAGAAGTGTGTTTAGAGGTTCAGCTGAAATCCATGAGTTGGATTCAGCGGTGGGAGGTATGATACTTGGTTCTTCATCAGCAGCTGGAGTTTCAGTGTGCTGTTGGTTTGAGAAGAAAGGTTCAGTTCCTTTATAGTGAGAGATCATCCAAGTATTCAGTTCTTCATTGTCAGCGATTGGTTTAGAGTTCGCTGAGCGCGTTTCATCAAACGTGACATGAATGGTTTCTTCTACGGTTTGTCTTCTTTTGTTGAAAACTCTGTAGGCTTTTGAGATGGAGGAATATCCTAAAAATATTCCATCATCGGCTTTTGGGTCGAACTTTCCAAGTTGATCTTTGTTGTTTAAGATAAAGCACTGACAACCAAAGATATGAAGAAAACTGATAGAAGGCTTCCTTCCAAGAAAGAGTTCATAAGCTGTCTTCCCAAATCGCTTTATTATCAGCGATCTGTTTTGAGTAAAACATGCAGTGTTTACAGCTTCTGCCCAAAATTGAGTAGGGAGGTGAGAATCGCTGAGCATTGATCTAGCAGCTTCTATGATCGTTCTGTTTCTTCTTTCAGCGACTCCATTTTGCTGAGGTGTTCTTACTGAAGAGAAGTTGTGAGAGATTCCCTTGTTCTCAAAGAAATTGTTCAGGGAACTATTTTTGAATTCAGTTCCATGATCACTCCTTATTGATCGAACAGTAAGATTATTCAGCACTTCCATCTTTTTGACAAAAGATATTAGTTCTTCTGGAGTATCATTCTTGCAGCGAAGAAAAATAACCCAGGTGTAGCGAGAATATTCATCTACAATGACAAGCGTATATTTCTTTCCAGCTATTGATTGGATATTGACAGGGCCAAATAGATCCATATGCAAGAGCTGAAGAGGACTTGTTACTGAGGAAACTTGTTTCGACTTGAAACTAGCTCTTGTTTGTTTTCCTTTTTCACATGCTGAGCAGAGAGATTCTTTAGCATATGAGTGCTGAGGAAGACCAGAAACCAGTTCCTTAGATGAGAGAGAATTCAGGGTTTTGAAGTTTAGATGAGAGAGCCTTTTATGCCATAGCCAGTTGACATCAGAAGAGGCCTTAGAGAGAAAACATAAGTTATCAGTGATAGTAGAGTCCATATCTATTACATAGACATTTTCTCTTCTATAACCACTGAGAGCAAGTTTTCCTTTTTCATCTACCACTGAACATGCTTTCTTAGAAAAGCGAACTTCGTAGTCTTTGTCACATAGCTGACTGATGCTTAGAAGATTGTGCTTCAGTCCATATACATAAGCGACTCTTCGAAAGGTAGTTGTCCCATTGCTGAGGACACCAAACCCTCGGGTAAATCCTTTTCCATTTCCACCAAAGGTCACAGAGGGACCTTTCTCTTCCTTGTATTCAGTGAGCAGGTCTCTTTGTCCAGTCATATGACGAGAACATCCGCTATCGAGATACCAGATGCCCTTTGATCCCTGCATACATAAGGAAGATTAAGCTTTGTTTGGTACCCACTTTTCAATGGGTCCTTCAGAGTTAGTGGATAAGGAAGATTCAGCTTCAGTGGTAATCTTCACTTTGGTTAATTTCTTAACCTTAGTGGTATTTTTCTTCACTTTGGCTGTTTTATCAGCTTCGGTGGTATTTGGACACTTGCTCGCAATATGGTCAGTGAATCCACAGTGATAACATTTTCTATATCTGATGGTGGATTTATAGCCAGAAGGTTTTGAAAACTTAAGATGAGCAGGTCCAGCTCCAAGAATACCTTTAGCACGAGATCTGGGAGGAATTTTTATTTCTTCAGATTTCACGGGCTTTAGATCAACCTTCAGCTTTGGAGGACAGATATCAAAGATTTCTGTCACTGAGCTAAAAGGTTTATCCACTGAAGGTTTGGAAGGAACTTTCAGTTTGGTTTTCTTGGAAGCCTTCTGAGGAGGGAGAATAGACTTTCCTTTATCTGCAGGCTTAGATCTTGCAGATATCTCCTCAGGGATGGGATTAGAAGAAGAACAGGGATAGAATTGATTATAAGAAGTGTCAAAGAAAGATGTGACAAAAGTTCCAAACTTAAGCGAGGAACTTTCTTCTTTAGGATCATCCTGTGGTGTCCAAAAACCAAGACCAGTTTTATCACTTTCAGGAGTTTGAGCATTTATTATCTCAGAGATCTTTGTTGATGATTTGCACCATTTTTCAACATGAGCCTTTTCTGCTTTTAGAGCAGCGATGGCTTGTTCGCGTTCAATGCTGATGATTTCATTTATAATGACTTGATCTTTTAGCTTTTCTTCTAAAAGATTTAGTTCACTGATCTTTTCATGACATTTCTCTAGCTCTTGTGTTAAATAAACATTTTTATTTTCAGCTTGAGTTTTGTCGTTTAGAGCATTATAAAGGTCAATCGTCAGCACATCAACAGCGCGACTTCTCTCAGATTCAGGCAGAGAGGGATTTGTAGAGATGGATACCTGAGATGATATGTAGCTCATAGAAGGTTCAGATGGTTCTTCTACTTCTTCTTTAATCTCAGCCATGAGGCAAAGATTAGCGACTTCTTCTTCATCAGAAGATGATTCTTCTGATTCAGCCCAGTCATGTTCTTCAGCGATGAGACCTTTACCTTTTTGCTGATAGCTTTTCAGCTTTTGATATTTGTTTTTCAGCTTATGGTATTTGTCATCACTGGATCTTCTTGAGGTAGAAGGTTTGAAGACCTTTTTAGACCTGCACTCACTAGCAAAATGTCCAATTTTTTCGCAGTTATAGCAAGTGGCTGTAGCCTTATCAACCGGAGTTGATTTTGGCTTTTCAGTAAGAGAGAGAGGTTTACTTCTTCGGAAGTTACTCTTTCTTGCAAATCTCTTAAAAGAGTTTGTCAAGAGTGCTAAGGACTCATTAAACTCTGAAAGATCAGGGTCTGATAAATCCTCAGATTCAGAATCTAACTCAGTGATGGTGAGAGTAGATCGCTGGGATGGAATTATCTCTGATGAGACTAAAGCAACAGCAGTGCTTTTGGAGTCTTTAGAATCTTTTACAAGATTCTTCTTCAGGAGATTAGATTGCTCATAGTTGAGCAATATTCCATACAGAGTGCTTAGAGAGAGAGTATGTAAGTCCTTTGTCAGCTTAAGACATATTGAATAACTGTCCCAGCTTTCAGGAAGACTTTCCAAGAATTTTGTTAGGACCTCAGAATTAGAATAGGTCCTTCCAACAGTTCTTAGGTCAATGATCAGGCAGTTAAACCGCTGATGAATGTCAGAAAGAGATTCATTCTTACCAGCGATAAAGCTTTCATACTGTCTTACCAAGTTAATCTTTCGGGTCTCTTGGATTTCAGTGGTGCCCTCATATTGAACACATATGGTTTCCCACATTTCTTTAGAAGTTTTTAGATGCATGATGGAATGGAAAACTTCATCAGGCAGAGCCATTGATATAATGGTCTTTGCTCTTGCATCTATGCCTACCTTCTTTTTATCTTCATCACTCCACTGTCTTATTTCCTTAACGACATATCGTTCAGGGACAGCTTCAGTGGTGGCAGTAGCAGGAACAGCAGCTATAATTCTAACAGGTTCATAGGGTCCGTTTTCTATATATTCAGGTATAGTAGGATCCGCACCTTCAAGAAATAGCATCATTCGATTTTTCCATAGAGAAAAGTTATCTCTGCTAAATCGAGGAGGTTTAGAAAGTGAACCATTATCATAGTAGTTTGTGTTTGTGTTTAGTGCCATTTTAGAATAGCAAGGAAGAGTATACAGCAAGATCTTGTTTATTAGATTAAACAAACTGCTCTGATACCACTTGTTGGTCCCGAAGGTGCTTAACAAGTTTGTAGAAGGGGGGGGGGGGGTTGAATACAAACACAGAAATTAAAGTTTAATAAATTGTTTATTGATAAATCAAAATACAATTTACAAGTTTGTTGCGGAATAAGATTAAGACAGACTCAATCTAAACAAACTTAAGAAACACTAAGATGGTTGCACAAGAAATTCAGAGAATGGGGGATTTTTAGAGAGAGAGAAAACAAGGGTTTCTATCTTTGGAGTTCAAGGATTGAGCACACCTTCAGATGAAGGAGTGAGCTTCCTATTTATACCCTATGCATTAAATGCATGGCAGGGTACTTTACACGTGGCATTCATAGATTGGCTTTGGTAGTCTCACTTTTGGAGACATGCTTTTGGCCACTTTATGAACAGTGTAGTTGACAGAGTTGGTGTACGATTTGTGGCAGAGACTTGTCCGTTCTGACACATCGTACTGGTTGTGCAAGGTAAGACAAAAGAAAACTTGAGGCATAAGCTTTGTGATCGTTGATCGCTGAGTATCTCTTCTTCCAGAGATAAAGAAGTTCAGCTATCGCTGAAGCTTTTCCTCAGGCTTCTTCGCGTAAGTAGATTTGTCTGGTCTTCGCTGATATCCGCATCAGGTCACTAGTAGACTTATCTATTGTTCAGTGGCTTCGTCTTCGATTCAGCTATGAACTATGTTGACGCGAGACTTGTCTTCAGGGATTACGTTAACTGTGTTACATAGGAAACTATCAGTGATAACTGAACAGACTCAGTTTGATCGCTGAAAGTGAAACACTAATACATATTAAATGTTTACAGAAAGGTCATCAGCGATAACTGAACAGACTCAGTCTGATCGCTGATGATGAAACACTAATACATATAATAACGTAATTTTCACTAAGTATAAAAGAGGGTCGTTATCAAATCACTGAGAGAGTTTGGATCAACACGTTTAACCCATTTAACATTTATAAAATTAAAACTAAAAATCGAAAATTCACAAAAAAAAATACATATACAAAATTCAAATGAAAGCATTAGAAATCCAAAATTTATAGTTCAAAATTATAATCAAATAAACACTAAAAATCTAAAGCATTAAAAATCCAAAACTTATATATATACATATATATATATAGGGGTGCTTTAATATGAAACTCTTAAAAATCTTGTAACTCTTGAAACCCACCTATGAACCATTGATTTTGATCTCAACGGTTGAGATTAAAACATTATTTCTATAATTACTAATTACATTTTCAATTTTTTTTTCACTGAAATGCAACGCACTGAAGGGCAAAATAGGAAAAAAAAATTCAAATTTCAGACAAACAAGACATCCCTATCGAACCCGCATAATACACCCTCTTTGATTCAGTTTCTGAAAAACCGCTCGACGGATTTCAGCATCTAATTCATCGAAAATGGCGGAACGCATAAGAGGTATTTTCATAATCTTCTTTCTATTAAGCTCCTGTTCCGATGAATCGACTCTGAATAGGGTTTTTGATTTTTCAACTTCACGATAAATAGCCCGGAGAAAAAGTGCAAGAATCATGATGAAATACTCGTTTTCTCGCTTCAAAAACACTGCATCAATCCTGGTTATCTTAGACATGGACACTGACGACGAGGAGGTGCCGCCTACAAACCCCAACAACCAAGTTGAAGATGGGATGAACAACGAAATCGAGTCAATGGTTGTTGATCAGCCTGAGATCGCAGTGGAAGATACACCAAATCAAGGTATACAACCTAACCAAACTAAATGCAGAAGTTAGATTAAAGTTGGGGATGAAATAATTTTCACTTTGTCTAATAAATTTATGATTCACATTTTACTTTTGAGAAAATTACCCAAACCCTTCAAATCGAAAAATGAGCCCCCGCAACAAATTAATTTTAACTTGTCTTCATGGGAATACAACCCAATTTGCAGTAAATTTTTGTCGTATCTAGCGTAGATTTCTACATATTATACTTGCATTGGGAAAATTTTCAGCATGTGATATAGTATATTCATTAAGAAGGAAAACATTATAAAAGGAAGGAAACATTTACTAAGACCAAGCATCTCATATTGAGTAGATAAAAACCACAAAAAATGGTTGGGGTTTAAAAAAAAGGAAAAATAAAAAGCTAGACTAGTGATGAATATATGAACATGATGGTGTTTTCATGAATGGTTATTCATGTGATTGAATATTCAGAGAAAGTGTGAAACTTGCAGTATCAACAACTGTTACACGAGAACTCAGGTCTGCCCCATAAAAACACACGACAATCATCCATACATATACAATGTAAAAGGTTAAACAGAAGACTAAGGAAAGACAAATACAGAATATGAAATCATTAAGCTACATTCAGTGCATTCAATATGTTTTTCATCCATGAAGACCAATTCATAACAATATATTCATCTTACACATGTCCACATGATCAGTCACATTTTGTATACCAATTTTCCTTAATGAAAATTGCAGGTGTTGAGGCACTAATGAAAGATTTAAGTATGGATGGAAAGCAGACTACAGACACAAAAGGTAATATATTTATTTTTTGAAGTGAAGCTATAAAAAATTATAATATAAGAAGCTCCTCCTCTTGAAGGAAGAAGCCACTGGAGCCATATTCAAGAAGGAAAAAACGAAAATCGGGTACACACCTCGATAATGACATATCACATTATTCATATCGCAAAACAAATACATTCAATAATGCATTACTAATTTTCCTATTACAGCAAAAATGAAAGAGGACAGTGACTTCAAAACTAAACCTGTGACAGTGATTGGGAGTTCATCGAGATGCACCCGTAGTTCTACAAGGGCAAATGAAGAGAACGAAAGAACACAGGATACCAAAAGTCATGAAGTTGAGGTCATAATTTCAGAAACTAAGACAAAATCCAAAAATGCAGGTAAAACATGACTAAATTTAGAACACTTTCTAATTTTACTTTTGATACACTTATAAGTTCATATCTTACTTTGTTACAACAGGAAGTTCGGTAAATGGATCGCCAGTTGACAATCAGCCTAAAAGTGAAACACCAGACGAAGTAGAGAAAAAGAGGAAACCAATTATCAGTGAATCAAGCAACTCGGATAGAAAGAGGCCCCAAGTTCGCAAATCTGAGAACCCGAACATCGCCACGAACTTTACATGAAACCATAAAAGGTTTTAACTGCTGATAAAAAAAAGGCGGTTACTGAACTTGGCTTAGGCTCATTGATAGAAATGGCTTTGGATGGTGTACCATCCAAACTAGGATTCTACGTAGTAGATAAACTAGACACTAGGAGCATGATGACTACTTTCTTATGATTTTAGTGTCCATGGATTCTTACTCTTCACTATATAACAACATGTTTATACACAACCTATCATATAACATAACTATAGGGACAAAACTACATCTCCACATAATCGTTCATCGGAATATTGTAGGTGGATTTTTTTTTTAATTTATTTCAAACCAATACAAGGATCAAACTCCAACAGAATGTGGACAAACAAACATTTGCAAACATAGTTACAAATGATGTACTAACAGTTATGGCTACGTACGAAATAAAACTTCTATAATGATCATGCATACCGATGCGTTGGTCTATAAGCTTCATGATTACCAATTCAGGGAGTGCGCCCAACTACAACAACAATCGTCTTGAAGATTTAACATAGTCATGATTAAAAAAACACTGGACAAACATGAAATATAATTCATGAAAAGTTATAAGTGATTTATTGTACATAAAAAATAATAAAACATGAAAACCAGTACATGATATATATTTTTTCAACATCCTCTTATAAAATACATTACATGGAAACATTAATAAAACCTATATCGATAGCAACATACATTACAACACATAAGCCGAATAAAAAAAAAACCCTTCATCATCAACAGCCTCATCAGGTACAAAACATTATTCTACATGAAAAACTTCGACCGGTTTTGAAACTCCATCCACAATTTCAACAATGTTACATTGAACTGAATCAAAAGCCAAAACGACCTCTTTTTTATTAGATGTCAACGAAATCAACGTTGCAAGGTCTTCGCCAAGATTAACGTCGGACTTACCTTCAACAACATCAACAGCAGTCGACCGACATTCATCAATATATTTCAAACCGTAACAATCACTGCAATTTCCGACGAACTCCGATTGTCTGCAAAAACAGACTTCTTGCAAAAAACAAAACCTAAATTCGACTTCAACAGAAAGCTAAAACCTAAAACAAAAAAACCTATGAATCTTCATAAAAGGAAACTATATATGACGACCCTAGCAACCATGTCAATGATTACGAAATATATTTAAAACAGATAAAAATAAAAAGAATAACAATTCATGCAAACAATATTCATGCAAACCAGTGTCATGCATACATAATTATAAATCTCGTGCCTATAAATTGGTTTGATTGATTGAAACAATCTTCGGCATCATCGAAACCATCTACCGCATCATCAAAACCATATTCAGCACCACCGAAACCATCTTCGGCATCATCGAAACCATATTCAGCATCATCGAAACCATCTTCGGCATCATCGACACCATCTTCGGCATCATCGACACCATATTCGGCATCATAGCAGTTCCTTGAGGCATCATTGCAAAGAGGAATGGCATTTTACACTCTTCTTGTGAAATTATTGGTATTTTGCTTCATACAACTTCCTGGAGATCGAAATGTGTCAGAAGTATTGCATGGTGTATCATTATCCAAGAAATAGTCGACCATGAGTATTTACATTAGTGTGGGGAAGTAACCAAACCAAAACAGACATAGTAGATATCAGAGACATTTAAAAATGGTTATTTGTCACCCATACTTCTACTTTACTGGCAACTGAAACACGTCCCAACTCCAAAGGCACTGGATTTTTGTACCTGTCGTTTTTAACACCCTACTGATGTCGGAGAACTAGTCACCGTGCTCCCTGCTAGATGATATACCCGGACTCTCTTCCGACGGTAACCAACACAGCACCTCCGATGCAACTTCCGACGATCTTTTTATCATTATCCATTGAAAATTCAGCACAAAAACAAGAAACTTGTTGTAAAGCAGCACCTATAATCGACTCCAACCAAAATCTTCACAACGATTACCGAAAATCATAAGAATCCTCTAAAAACAGAAACTGGATAAACTTGAAGAAGCAATGATTGATGAATATAATTTAAAAAAATAAACAAAACCGGTTAAGAAAAAAATGCCATTAATAACTGCTAAATTTAAGGAAACCGCTATTAATTACAAAATAAAAAATAAAAAAAATGCAATTATGCAAAAGACAGATATGCCCTTGAGAATTTAAAATTAATTATATATTAATTAAAAGCAATCTAGATTAAACGGACGGTCTAGATCAAGGTTGCAAGGGTTGCAACCTTTAAGAGGGTTGCAAAATATCCTCCCTCTATATATATATACATATATATATATAAACGGGTTATTCGGGTCATTTTCGAGTTGAATTTTTTGACCCTGACCCTACCCGTTTAATTTTCGTGTCATGTCGTGTCAACCCGTTTATTTAAACGGGTTGAAATGTATTACCCAAACCCGTTTATTTCGTGTCGAGTTCGTGTCGGATTAGCGTGTCGTGTCAGTTTTTGCCAGGTCTAGTCGTGATCGACATGGATTAGTCGGTGGCACCCTTAAGTGGGAGCCCAGATACCCCGGGAACTTGTGCGTGTGTTAACTTGCCGTTCAAAAAAAAGAAAAAATAAATGAAGTAACCGGAGATGGGAAAGTTATTTTTTTTTTATTTGAGCTAGTTAGTCTTCTTGCTCGTCTGCTAGTTATATAGTTGTATCAACGACATCCAAATTTGTACAATTTTTTTTATTAAAAATGATAAAATGACCAAAATTCCTCATGTGAGGGGCACTTAACGGAAGTGATTTAATGGAGTTAGCAATCGGGACCTAATCCGTAACAAGTTATCAAACAAAAAAAAAACATGACATCTATATCTAAAATGAAATTTCTATCAATGTAGCACTATTAAAAAAATTGTATACGAATTATAAATAAAAACATCTATCTTCAAAGTTAAAAAATATACATTGAGCAAATAAAAAAAAGTAAAACAAATCTATCAACAATAGTTGGAATTTTGAACAATTTTTGAGTAAGGTGAAAGACGATTTGGAAATTTGATTTTGATTTTTGATGGATTTCTGAATTTTGCCAATTTTGAAATGAAAACTAAAAAACAATATGTCTTTGACGAACTTTTTTTAACCGGGCCATAAAAATAAAGCATACAACATGAAAAATAAATACAATTAATACATATGTATTTTTGGCGGTCCGTTTGGCCCAGACCGCTCAAAGAAATGTTCAAACCACAGACCAGACCGGACAAAGTTGTTTGGCTATTTTTCAGACCCGACTGGACCGCCAAACTATTCAAACCACCAAAAATGGTCATGTTTGACTTGGTTCGACCAGTTTGAGTAGTCCAGCGGTTTTTTTAACACCCCTAATCAACCAAACCGATACTCATGATCTTATCTTTTATGTTAAATTTATAAACGCAAGACATAACGAAATCAAAAATTTCTTTACGTTTATATGGTCGTTCATCGTTTATAAAACTTGAAGAAGAAAACCATGTAAACATACGATTAAGAATAAAATTTCCAGATGAAAAAACTTCATGTAAACATAGATTGAGAAGAAAACTCGAAGTAAAAGTACGATTAAGACGAACCTTGATTAAGGATTGAATTCGTGTTGTGGATTGAACTCGATAGTCGACAATAAGTAGAGGACGAACTACTTAACTAAGGATGGTTGTATTAGGACAGAGGCGCGATGGGCGACAGAAATTTCATGAAATCCTTGAGATTTGGATTTGAAATGCTAAGGGGCGTTTGGTTCGCCGAATTCCGCCGGAATCTGATGAAATTGGAATGGTTTGGTTACCCATGGAATGGAATTGAATTCCTTCACATGTGGATTTGATCATTTCTTCTTAAAAGTGATGGAAATGAAATCCATTCCATCCAATAATTTGAAAATGACAAAAATACCCTCATAACAAAATTAAACCCTAGCCTCTCTTTCTCATCCCTCATTCGTATCTGTTGGACGACTTCTTCCATCCATCACCTCCATTGCACGACTGCTTTCATCCATCGATTTCTTCAGGTAAGAAAAGCTTCGATTTCTTCTCCATTCTAAACTGTTGCACGACTTTTGATTTCAACTTCGATTTCTGCATATGATTTTTTATTTCAACTATGATTTCTGATTTCAACTTCGATTTCTGCATTTGGTTTTTTTGCATATGATTTCAACTTCAATTTCTTGCATCTGATTTCAACTTCGATTTCTTTTTGCATCTAATTTCAACTTTGATTTCTTTTTTGCATTTGATTTTCAACTTCGATTTCTGTTTTACATCTGCATTTGTTTTCTGTTTTACACTTTTTTTGCATCTGCATCTGTTTTCTGTTTTACACTTCAATATGTGGTTATTGTGGTTAGTGATGATCTGTGGTTAGTGATATGCAATTTCTGTTTTACACTGCTTTGATCTCAAGGATTTTATCTTCATTTTATATATGGTTTTATGAACATATATGAAAGGTTACTGTATATAATCTATTGTTAATTAATTTATGTTAATCGACAGATTAGGACAGATTATAAATGGTAAATTACATATTTTTTCTAATTAATTGTTAATTTTATAATTACTTATAATTAAAAAAAGAGTCAACTCTAATTTTGGTCCCCGTTGTTTACCGAAATCTTTGAAAGTGGGACCTATGCTTTGATAACTCTATAAGGGTGTGTTTGGTATGCAGAACATAGTGAAACAAGACAGAACAGAACAAGTTTGTCCCATGTTTGGCGTGACCATATGTGGGACACGCTAGAACTAAGTGGAACAAGCATGGGACACACTTGTTCTACTCCAACCCCCTGGAACTAAGTAGAACAACAATATTTTGACTAATATATCTTTGTTAAAAACAAAAACATAAAACATGTCTTCTCATCATCCACGCCTCCAAGTTAGGGATGTGCAAAACCCGAATAGTCCGAAATCCGAATCCGCATCCGAACCGAAAATAAGGTGTTTTTGCAAAACCCGAATACCCCGAAATCCGATAATCCGAAACCCGACATTTGGGAGGATATCTGGGTTCGGATTGGGTTTGATCGTTGGCCACCCAACCCATTCGAAAACCCGAAATAACATAAATCTATATTTTAAATACTATATATATATATATATATATATCTAATTAATTTTTTTAAAATCGTAAATTATAGTTTGTTGAAATATTTTCTAAATTTTAAACTTGCTATCGATTTCATCAATCTTTCAATCGATTGTATTCATCCTAAAAAACGATTGAATTTATATATAACTTTTGCATTATATAATACCCGAACCCAACCGACATTAATCCGAAACCCGAACAACCCAAACCCGAAACAACCTAAAATTCGAAACTTAAAATTTGTGTTTTGATTTCCATATCCAAAATCCAATCGTGATAAATTAGTTTTATGTGTTTGATAATCCATTGCACTATGTATTAATGATGTAAATTAGTTTTATGTGATGTAATCTATGATTTTTCATCAGGGGTAAATTCGTCATTTAACCAGTCTAGTCCTGTTATGTCCAGTTCTGTCATGTCTTGCCAAATGCTGTATAGTTGTTCTGTTCTGTCCTGTCCTGTTCCATCTTGTCCTGTCCTGTCATGTCTGCGTACCAAACGCACCCTAAATAGTCCTCGTGGTTCTTATTTTGCTCTGAAAATGGTCTCCCGTCACTAACTCCGTTAATTTTTTCTGTTAATAGCGGGGGCATTTTTGTCTATTCAAGTTTCCTCTTTCTTTTTAACAAGACCAGGCCCATTAAACAAAACCCTGTTGAAGTCGATCAACAGACCTGTTGAAGAATCGATCAAAAAACTTGTTGGTTGAAGTCGTCACCCCTGTTGAGTCGATCAAAAATCTTTCAACCGCCATAAACATCCAGTTAGTTCCCGGCGAAGCCATCACCGTCTAGTTCCTGGCGGTCCTTCCCCTTCTGTGTTTTCTTCGACGACCTCTAGTTGATTATGTAGTCGCAGAAGCAGATTGTGGATGCGTTTGTGGATGGTTTGATTGCGATCAGGAAGCACCCAAGAACATAAACAATGGCGGCTGATTCATAACTTCTGAAATGTTTATTAGTTATTGTATTCAATAAGCAGCCGATCCATTCTTCATACATCAATTGCAAAAATTCAATAAACAATGTCGATCCATTCAATAAATAGTGGCGGCCCATCCATTCTTCATACATCAATTGCAAAAATTCCATTCAAATCTTGTTTCACTCTTTGTACCATTGTTTTGATTTTCACCTGCTTTATATGTGGGGACTACCCAAATTGCATATTTAAACATAATGTGTAACTGTGGACCAAACATGTGCAGAACACTAAACTTTGAATGATACATTAGGTCATCCATAAAAAATGATTACTGGAAGAAATATATCAAGAAAACTCTTCTATAATTTACCTCACAAATCAAGGAGCTGCTGCTATGGTAGTATCACCTTTCTATCCCTCTTCTCTACTTTGTGTCCACAATCATATGGATTTATTATAACAAAATTTGGATCACAGATTATCTGCTTTTCAATTTTGCTTCTCTCCATAATCATATGGATTTATCATATACAACATTGTTGATCCAATCTTTCTATCAAGAAACCGTTGAACTGACATTAGTCAATTAAAACGGTATTGTGTGCAACATTTTTATCCGGTAAGTGCTTACCGGCTAAGAATCATCACTCTCACTTACCGGGTAAGAGTAAGACTCTCGGTCTTTGTTGTTGCAATGTAATAACAGTTTGTACGAACTTGAATCTAGTTCCATTTCTTTAGAAACCATCTCCTTGTAAAACTCCATGGCAATGTTGGCTTTTTTACTATTACAAAGTGTATGCAGCATTACTTTATAAACCGCCAAATCTGGCTCAAAACTAGAGAAATGAGAATAGTCCATGTCTTAATATCCTTCTTACACAAGTTGTGATAAATGACCCATTCTTAAGCTTTATCCAATTAAAGAACCTTAAAGCTAAATCAGGCACTTTGAAACACCTCTTCATAACTTTATCAACCTCTCTAGTTACATACGGGGTTCCATCCATGATGATTATTTGTTTGAAAAATGAGAACCTGTACATGGTTGATTTAGATTTGAAAAGTGAAGCAGTTTAAGAAAAATTCCAATGTTCAAGTTGTGCTTATTTAGAATTTTTTTGTAGCTGTCATGTGCAACTGTAACACTTCATGCTAGAACAGGTTCACAACAGATTTTAAGCACTATGTATGAGAAATATGTTTGATTTATTGAGAAGTGTATTTACAAGAAGAATTACAAAGGTATTTATACTAGTATCAAAACTCTTAATCTATGCAACAATATATATACAATTAATGTAATATTGTAACTCCCATATCACATTAATGTAGCTTGATTTTGTAACTCCTATATCAATTGATCTGTAACTCCCATATCAATTGAATTATAACTCCCATATCATTTGATTCCATCTTCATGGGATCTCTCTCTAATATGCCCCCGCAAGATGGACGACCGGTTAGTGAGTCCAATCTTGGAAAATAACGTCTGAAACTGTATGCGAGCTAAAGGTTTTGTTAAGGCATCTGCTAATTGATCGGTTCCCGAAATGTAGGAGACGCGAATGCAACCATCTTGAACATATTTTCGGACAAAGTGATAGTCTAGAGCAAGATGTTTCATTTTGGAGTGAAACTTTGGATTCGCGGAAACGTGAGTAGCACCTTTATTATCACAACATATAGTTGGATGAGCGGTAGGTTTAAAACCAAACTCATCAAAAAGATTAAGAACCCATAGAACCTCAGTCGTTGTGTTGGCAATGGCTCGATATTCAGCTTCGGTTGTTGATCGAGCGTGAGTTCGTTGTTTCCGAGAACTCCATGAGATTGGGTTCTTACCAAGATACACAATATACCCTGTCGTGGAGATATAGTCGTCTTTGTCGCCAATCCAATCGGCATCGGTAAAAGCGTGTAAAAAAATAGGAGAGTTGCGGTGAAGAAGGATACCGTGATTGGTGGTGCCTGCAAGATATCGTAATAACCTTTTGAGTGCAGCCCAATGAAGATCAGTGGGTCTATGCATGTATTGAGATAACCTGTTCACAGGAAAAGCAATATCTAGACGAGTTAGTGACAAATATTGTAAACTACCCACAATGGACCTAAATTTCGTTGCATTGGGAATAGGAGATCCGCCTTCTAAAGTGAGAGGGGGGTGAACGACCATGGGGGTAGGTGTAGATTTAGCATATGACATATTGGTTTTTTGAAGAAGATCTTGAATGTATTTATGTTGACTGAGGAAGAGACCTTGGGTGTGAGGTTGGACTTCGATGCCAAGGAAGTAAGAAAGTTGTCCAAGATCCTTTAAGGAGAATCGAGCTGAAATTTTAGAAATTAGAGACGTTTGGAGGGAAGAATTGGAGTCGGTTAGAATGATATCATCCACATATACTAGAATGTAAAATATGTGTTGATGATGACGTAGAATGAATAAGGAAGAGTCGGATATGGAGTTGTGGAAGCCAAGACTAAGAAGATATGATTTAAGCTCATTGTACCAGGCTCAAGGAGCTTGTTTAAGACCATAGATAGCTTGACACAACTTGCAAACATGAGTGGAATGATTAGAGTCAACGAAGCCAGGAGGTTGGGACATATAGACATCCTCAGTTAGAGTGCCTTGAAGAAAAGCATTGTTTATGTCAATTTGTCGAAGTGGCCAATCACGAGTGACAGCAAGAGAAAGAACAGTTCGAATGGTGACTGACTTGATGACTGGGCTAAAAGTTTTAGTGTAGTCAAGGCCAGGCCGCTGATGAAATCCCTTAGCTACGAGTCGAGCTTTGTGACGCTCAATAGTGCCATCAGGATTAAACTTTGTTCGGTACACCCATTTACACCCAATAAGATTTTGTGATTGGGAAGGAGGAACTAAGTCCCAAGTGTGGTTTTTCTGGAGAGCATTAAACTCAGTTTGCATAGCATCACGCCATACAGGGTTTCGAAGAGCATTAGTTATAGTTGTGGGCTCTTGAAAGGGGTTCTCCACAGTGGCAGTGAGGTTGAGTTTGGTTATCGGTTTACGAATGCCATTTTTTAAGCGAGTGTTGTGGAGAGGGGGTGCAGGTGGGGGAGGAGGAGGAGGACAAGGAGTTTGTGTGTCGGAAGAGGTGGAAGGGGTAGCAGATATTTGTTGTGTAGTAGATGGATCTATAGTAGTAGGGGAATTAGGTGTTAAGGTTGGAGATGGGTTATGATTAGTAGGAGGGGAAATGGGTGTTGAGGGTGGAGATGTAGTGGTAGTAGGAACAGTAATGGGTAGGGAAAGAGTACACCATTGATTATGTGTTTGGTCCGTTTGAGGAATTGTTGAAGGAGTGGATGAGGCAAAAGGAAAAACATTCTCAACAAACTTGACATGTCTTGAAACATATATCTTGTTGGAAGCAATGTGTAGGCAGAAATAAGCACTTTGTGTGGTAGAGTAGCCAACAAAAACGCATGGAATCGAGCGTGGATCAAGTTTGTTTGAGGTGTATGGGCGTAGCCATGGGTAGCAAAGGCATCCAAAACTGCGTAGTTTATGGTAATTAGGAGAAGTGTTATATATTTTGGAGAAGGGAGACTGAAAGTTTAAGGTGGGAGTGGGCATTCAATTTATAAGATAAACTGCAGTATTGAAGGCAAGAGACCAATATTTTTGATGCATTGAGGCATGAGAAAGAAAAGAGAGACTTGTTTCAACAATGTGCCGATGACGTCTCTCAGAGTACCCATTGTGTTCGGGAGTATGTGGAGGAGAAGTGAGATGAGTAATTCCATGATTTGCCAAAAAAGGATCAAGTCCTAGGTATTCCCCACCATTGTCACTGAAAATGGTGACGATCGATCTTTGAAAATATTTTTCAACTCGTAATTTAAAAAGAAGAAATATATCTTTTGAGTCTGATTTTTTTTTTTTGAGAGGATAATACCACATATATTTTGTGAAATGATCAACAAATATTATGTAGTATTTATAACCATCAAAAGAAGAAATAGGAGAGGACCAAACATCACTATAAATGATGTCGAGTGGACCACGGGAAGAGAGAGAATTTTGATAAAAGGGTAATTTATGACTTTTATTGCAATCACATGAGTTGCAATGTGTTAAACCCAGATTACTAGTTGATAAACAATCACACAACACAATAAAGATCAAGAGATAAACAGATCAGAATAACATACCACGATCCCTTGATTAATCAATGAAAACCAGTGTGAGTGTTATTGGTACCTTGTGCGTACAATTACAGATTACGAATACGGATACCTCTTTGATACTTAGAATTATGATAATAATGAGGATTAACCCTTAAACCTAATACCTAAAACCTATTTATACTTAAGCCGTATAAGCCTAATGGGCTTGAGGCCCAATTACAAACAACTATCAATTACTTACAAATTAGACCTCCTAATTTAACTTTAATCTTGAATACAATTTATGATCCAACAATCTCCCCCTTTGGATTCAAGATTAAAAAAAATTGGCAATTTGCTTCGGGTCTTCACTTTTCTTGAAAAACTTTAGAACTTCAGATACAATCTTCATCTTTCTTTTTCTTTAAATGAGGTGTCCTTCTGACGATCATCTTCAATCAGACTTTTGATTAATCAAACAAGCTCAGACACTTTGAATTCTTTGAAATCTTCAACTATCTTTGAATCAAAAATTCTTGTATCTTCTGTCTCTTTATATTCTCCCCCTTTTTGATGAGTGGTGAGAATCATCATCATCAAAACATAGCAAAACAATCTTCCCCTTTTTGTATATTCATCAATTAGGCGTTGTCTTCATGTATAGATCCCTGTGTGGAAATAAGAGCAGTCTCTCCAAATAGAGAAAGTGATTATTTCAATCTTTTCATATTCAAATAAAATAAATGTGGTAACCCTGAATCAACAAATGACTCGGTTAAGATGCCTGTCAGTAACACAAAGTTACTATATAAGGAGTTGGTTTTGATGTTGACTCATTAAATAGAAAAATAGGCCAGACTAACTCTAGTGCTCTGATACCATATGAGAAATATGTTTGATTTATTGAGAAGTGTATTTACAAGAAGAATTACAAAGGTATTTATACTAGTATCAAAACTCTTAATCTATGCAACAATATATATACAATTAATGTAATATTGTAACTCCCATATCACATTAATGTAGCTTGATTTTGTAACTCCTATATCAATTGATTTGTAACTCCCATATCAATTGAATTATAACTCCCATATCATTTGATTCCATCTTCATGGGATCTCTCTCTAATACTATGCACTCAAAGTTTGATCCTGGTAATTCGGAATTAATATTAAGGATTTACATTTGGTAGTAAACCTCAAGTGCAATGGTTTTCAAAGACTTTTGGGCAAAAAATAATGGGGCAATTTCTCTTAGTTCGAGAAAAAGAGTGATGTCCACCAGTGAAGCTTATTTCTGTCATTGGGAAGAAATATGTGCAGTCTATCTCAAGCAGGTTCTTCAATCAGAATGATTATGCAGAGTTTGAACAACTCTGTTGATACAAAGTTGCTAATCAGATCCTACAGAACTGTCCTTATTGATTTAGAAGCTAACAAATCTGTCTAGAGATGTTCTCTGAAGGTTATATCACAGTGACCGAACATAAAGGTTAAATCACAGTGACCAAACAGAAACTGATTATACAGTGACCATGAACAGAACATGTTTAACACCAAGAAAACACCAAAAGTGAGGAGTACATATTAACCAAAAAAAAAAAAATAAGGGTACATATTAACCAAAAAAAATACCAAAAGTGAGGGTACATATTAACCAAAAAAATACCAAAAGTGAGGGTACATATTAACCAAAAAAAAAAAATACTTGAATTATGCCCCGTCCTTTGAAGATCCTCCTTGTCCTTTGCAAGTCCTTGAATTATGCCCGGGATTTTTTTCACTTATCACATGTAACAGTCTTCCCAGTCCTAGGAAATTTACCTATTTTCCCACTTCTCTGACTTATTTCTTCACTTGTCTTCTTTCTCTTTTTTTTGGCCTGCCAATCTGTTTGTGATGCTTTGGTGGAACCAAAGTTGTTGGACAACCAGATGAATGCCAAAACATGTTTCCATTGACATGCTCTATCTTGAAGTTGTATATCTCCTTCCATGTGTTAAGTCGGTATATTGGATGTACCCATTATTCAGGTAACTCAACAGATGCTCCATTAAGTGTCATGTTCCAGTTAGTTGCAACAACATGTTTGTAAGGAATTCCTGTTAACTCCCACCTCCTACAAGAACATGTTCTTTGTCTAACATCAACTACACATTGATCATTCAAAGGCCCAGATACCTCATACCTATCTCCCCCATTCCAAACCACATTGTATTTGGATGCTTCTTTCTTGATTGTGTCCATCATCTTCGTAGCAGTTGGGGTCAACGGTCCATCAACACTCTCTATTACTTTGAGGACATTCACAATCCTTTTCATAAGGTACACTCTAATGTACTCCAAGCAAGACAATATCGGTTTATCCCTTGCATCAACATTTTGCCTATTGAATACTTCACACATGTTATTTAGAAGCACATCAGAGTGACATCTACCTGTGATTGTATTAGTTGTGATATGTAAGCAATAGAACACATTTAAAATAGTTATTGTAAGAAGCATAACACGTTTTATACCTGTGAATTGGGATCTGGTCCAATGTTGGGGGGGGGGGGTCTGGTTCAACCATTCATAACACGCTACATTGAATTTTTTTAAGTCTTCCATTGTTTTTTTGAAATTGAGGGACAATGGTACATGTTGCACACCGCCATAAATGGTCTTTGTATGCTTTCCCCTTCCATTGCAGTTTCATGTTCTCATTGATATGTCTCAGACAATATCTATGTTCAGCTGAGGGAAACAACTTTGCAATGGCTGGATAATACACTGTAAGCAAGATAGAACACAATTTAATGCAATAACTAGAAAAAATAAAGAAAAAATTAAAAATAAAATAGTCAACACATACCTTTTGTCTGTCACTTATGAAAGTGAAATTGGAATTTGATTGAAGTCCAAGATCATCTCCAAGGCATTGTAAGAACCACATCCAATAAGTTGTTGATTCAGCCTCTACTATTCCATATGCAACTGGATATGTGCCATGATTTGAGTCAATACCTACAGTTGTCAACACTTGTCCTGGAAAAGGACCCTTCATAAATGTGCCATCTAGACCCAATAACTCCCTTTTACCGGCCTTAAACCCCCTCTTCAAAGCCCCTAAACAAATGTAAACCCTTTTGAACTTTCTAGTACTGCTTTCAAAGTTCAGATATGCTTCAACATCCAATTTAACAGTGGTATTTGGGTTACATCTTTGCACCTCACATAGGTAATCCCTAAGTTGATTATGTGCTTCATAATCTCCCCAGATCTTCTTGTTGGCCATAACTTTTGCCCTCAATGTTTTGCCAGGTGACACAAGGATCTCAAACTTCTGTGACAAATAGGTTTGAAGATTCTTCAATGGCATATTAGGATCTGCCTTAATCTGCTCTGTAATATGTTTGGAGAGTAAAGTTGCAGTAGCAAGACCAACTTCCCCGGTATGGAGGCATTTGTGAGTGTCCAAATGGGTTTTAACCTTCCAAGTTTCTTCATTTTTTGTAGTTGAGATGTATAAACCCCATGGACAAGTTGGCCCACTTGACTTTACCAATTTAGCCTTTCTTCCCTTGCCTGGCCTACTTGGCTCACCAGACCCACTTGCTTCACTTAACTTAGGCAAAGTACCCCTACAAACGACCCTAATTCTTCGCAAATCATTTTTCACAACAACTATATCTCTCCTAGATTCAAGGGCATGCTGCTTGATTAGATTTCTGATTGTTTCTTTGTTACCAAATGTTTGGCCTAAATAAAACTGAATACATCCATGATTTGTGTTTTTTGATCCACCCTCAGCCACATCATTGTCTTCTCCACATGAAAATTGGTCAACATCGAAAGGATCTACATCGCCAACATTGTGACTATCACTTACTTCTTCATTCACTCCCATCCACTCGACATTGCTATCAATATAAAGAAACTTGAATAGACAAAAATGTCCCTGCCACTAACAGAGAAAATTAACGGAGTTAGTGACAGGGGACCATTTTCAAAGCAAAATAAGAACCACGAGGACTATTTATAGAGTTATCAAAGCATAGGTCCCCACTTTCAAAGATCTTGGTAAACCACGGGGACCAAAATTAGAGTTTACTCTTAAAAAAATTAAAATAAAAATCAAAGAAAGAGTATTTTTGTTATTTTTCATAATTTCATTCAAATTCCTTTGCAAACCAAACGGACATATTCTAATTCATTTGACTGGTTACATTCAATTCCTGCCAACCAAACACTTAGTCAAACATGATAACATTTCATTCCAGATTCCAATTCTTTTGACATATTTCATTCATTCATAAATCATTCTGTGAACCAAACGCCCCCTAACCTTCTCCTAAGGATTTCCAAATCTATCAGCTATGGGATTTCAAATCAAACCAAAGAAATCATAGAATTTTAAATCCGACCAATCCCTTAACCAAACACTTATTGGAATGAAATTAAACTACAAATCCCTTCCAATCCCTCAAACTAAAGATGACCTAAAAGAGTTTAATAATTTATTTGAAATCTTTTTAAAGAATTTAATCATTCAAAATACATAAAATAGACGGACAAACAGAAATATCAAATTGTAAATGGGCTAGGGTTTTGACCGAGCTCCTGTATAAATATTTATCTTCGTTCGTTGCATCTGACGGATCATTAGCTGCGGCTCTCACAACCATCTCCTCTGTTCTGTATCTCAAATTTTTCTAAAGCATCAGATCAGATGGGGCATTCAAACGTCTGGAACTCTCATCCTAAGACCTACGGTCCTGGTTCCCGCACATGGTAAACCCTTTCATTCTTTTCAATGGGCTTTTGATTTTTCAATCTTGCTACGAAAATCTTATTTTTTCTATGTGTGATAAATTCTTAGATTGAATTGTTATTAGCAAGTGTTTCAATGGATAAAAAATTGTAACTGCAGTGTCTGAAATATAAGATGTAATCGACGCAACTCATATAACATTCCATTAGAAGATGCGACAGCAATTAAGAGTGATTTGTTCAATAGTTAGGTTTTCGTAAATAAGCTTTTGTAGAAAGCTCGAGTCTAATTTAGATGTTCCCATTTTTATCCAAAACAAAATATACATGGATTGTCTTGCTAATTTATCAACAACATGTTCTCCATCGCTGGTGTTTGTTGCAAAATTTACCCCCATTATCAATTCTTTCAAAAAGAAATTGATGATATAATAATCTATTAAAGTATTCAACAATTTTGAAGTTGCATAACTTGTAGGGTTTTTTTTTTGTGTCAAATGCCATAAACTGTTGTCGTATGTATAACTAGCTGAGTGATGCACTTGATATAAATTTCTACATTTAAGTATCATTATCTATTGAGAAGACTTGATGGTGAATCTGGTGGAGTTTGGCTATGGAAAGAAGGCCAAGTACAGTATTAATGTTTGTAATATGGCCACATCGTTATTTCTAAAGCCAAAACATTATGCTTTTGATTATCTTGATCTTGAAAGGATATGTCAATCGTAAGCTGCATTGTTTTCTTTCGGATGAGTGTCAAGCATCTACCTTTCTTTGCCAGATGCTTTTTTTAAAGATTGTGATAGTTTTTCTTAATTAGTTGTTGCATCATGAATGCTTTATGATAATGATCACTTTTTTGGTGGGTTTTAGGAATTAGTTTTCTTATTGGCGATATGAGGTTCACCTTGTTGATTAGCTTTACTTTCTTTGGCAGTCGTGTGTGTGGAAATTCCCATGGCTTGATCAGGAAATATGGTCTTATGTGCTGCAGACAGTGTTTCCACAGCAATGCCAAGGAGATTGGCTTCATTAAGGTATTGCCAACAGTTTTATTGCATGTTTGTGTTTTTAATGTGCGATTAATTGATGAGTTTCATACTTTCTTCATCATTGATGTGTTATTTCCTGGCATATAGCTTGATTAAAGTGTTTGACAATTAGTTAAATATCTAAAATGCTTGTTAATAACAACAAAACAGAGAAAAGTTTTTTTTTTGTTAACCATCGGTGTTCGGGCCAGCTTACGTGCACCTTGATTAATCTCAGGGGCCCTAGAGAACAGCCAAAAAAATATTCTAGTGGTCTTGTAGGACTCAAACCGATGACCTGTCTAAAAGGCTCAAGCCTTGTTGCCGGTTGAGCTTATGCCACAGGGTTAAAATAGAGAATATTTGTGCACCATATACTAAGGAACATCCTAAAAATGGCAACAAATTAGAAAAGCTGTGTGCAAAGTGGCAAGTAGCTCACTTCACAAATAAAGGTTAGGCCTTGGGCTACTTTTCATAGTTTTCTGGTTCGAGACTTGTCAAGATCATTGAGGATTTTTCTGGTTGAATCAGGGCCCATGGGATTAGTCAAAGTGTGTGCAATCAATGGTTGTTAAAAAAAGGAAAAAACAGCTACTTACGGATTCAAACTTTGGCAAAATAGAAAATGATGCACTACTGTGGGACAGCTGGGAAAGAATTTATTGCTGTTTCCTGGGGTGTAGGGTGCATATATTATCGATCCGCTCCATGCTTTATGGATTGTAGAACTGTCGACCTGCAATCCTTCCTATATTTATATCATGCATATATTATCGATCCGCTCCATGCTTTATGGATTGTAGAACTGTCGACCTGCAATCCTTCCTATATTTATATCATGCATTTATTTCATTATTTATTTATGAGCTTACTGGGCTTGCAATGCTATTTTTTCTTGTCCTTTTACGGCCTTTGAAATTGAACTCATGTTCGTTTTTGTCTCATCTTTGCAGTATCGCTAAGGAGTTTTTAAGAGTTGTCCGTAGAGCTTATACCCAATTGAAAGCTTGTGGTGTTTTTTACAAATTACAGTATCTCATTGTCTTCTTAATTCATCCCTTTTGGATAACAATGAATGTAGTTGGATTGTTTATGCATCTTTAGGTTTTTAAATTGAAAATTTTCATGTGAACATCAGAGAGGCCATTTGTGTTTGAAGTCGCTAGGCGATTTGTTTCTAACGTCTTATACATTATTTGGCTGGTTCCGATGAAATCCACTATTGTCCCTAAACATTAGTTAATTTACTCTAGATAGGGCATGATCTACTTCATAAGTTCATATCACTGCTTAAAGTTACTTGAAACCTTCATCTCTCCAAAATCTGATGATTGAATTCTTAAAGGAAGTAGGTTTTGCAGATGAATCCTGTTAGGTATGTGCTTGCTATTTTAGGAAAAGTCAAATGATGCATTGTCAACTTCTACTTGAGGCTTACAGTTCAAATGTCATTTTCTGACCATTTACTGTATGCTTATCTTTTTGGTGGTTTTGCTTTCTGCACATATGGTTAGACTTCAAACTAGAAGTAGGGAGACCAAACATTACCCACCAAAACCAATGTCAAACAATAGGGTCTACAGATAGAATGTAAAGCAAATTTGACCTCTGCTCCAAAAGATAAAGTGGTGGTTGTCCCAATTTACATGTTATGCAATCACATGCCAACATGGGAATCTATTGCCAAAAGGAGGAAAAAAAAGTCTTGTTTGAAACATTTGAAATCCATTCAAAAACATACCCAAAATGCACAGGTTGACACTCACCATCCAATTATGTATCACGTACATCAAATCTTTGTTTAATGTTACAAGTTGATGAAAATATGTATCTTATAATCTACATGATTATTAGACTTATAAAACGAGCAACATCAAAAAACCATACTCAATATAGTACCTCTACACCCTATTCCGAGTGAGATGTTTAGAGTATATGTTTGGTATGGTTTACATGAAGTATACAAGGCGGATCATAAAACCCGATTGTTCTTTCTTCTTGTTGACGTGGGTATTGTAAAAGATAACCGAAAGATGCAATGAATGGCGGAGTCGGCAAAGTTGGGAAGATTCCAAAAAAGTAAGAGAAGATTGTGGGAGCAACAAAGTAGAAAGAAAGAATACGTTAAAAGCAAGGTAATGAGGCAAGAAAAACGACGGGGCATCCCATGAAATTGTGACCTAAATCACATTATTTAATAATTTGAAGGCCACATTTATAATGTGGGGCTTGTAAGGTTTCATGCCGTTTTCATGCCAATTTCTTTAATCTTATTTTCACCACAAATCAGGTACTTTCTTTCTACGGTTACTTTTATTTTGTGTTTATTAGATTCGTCATAAAAATGCTACCGATCATTCTTTGTTGTAGTTTTTCTATTAGATGATTATAAGATATGTTTTTTTAATCGTATTCTTACTGTTTGAATTGTGAATAAAGAGGGCACGAGGTTTAGATATGAGATTTGATGTTAGGGCTCACGATTAAGTAGGCGGGTTTAACCACGGATCTATTGAAACCGTTGGAATATGTCTTATGAGAATCACATTAATCAGGGACGTTCCAATGTTTTTGGAGACCATGTTACATTTAAACCTTTCGATTACAAATGCAAAGTGAGAGAACAAATATATATATATATATACAAATTACCAAGGTGATGATACGGCATATTATTTTTGTATTATGATAGAAATTAGTAAGGCACTAAGGTAGACTGTAGTTTTACATTCGTTGATTAAAGACTCTAAACAATGTAAATTTGGGGCCCTATTCAAAATCACACATTTAACATGTTAAATAACGGCCCTGACATTAATAGACAAATGAATCTATTTATGAATAGGAAAATGTTTCAAGTTTGCATCAAATACAGTTCAATGTTTTTACCACGATCCACTGTGTTAAGCAGTATTGATAATTTTGTTATATATATATATATATATATATGTGTGTGTGTGTCACGTATTCATATATTTATGACATGATTAAGATGAATTTCAAAAAGTAAAAAAATGATGTAAATCAATGACTTATGTCTCGAATTGTGTATTGCTTTTGTATTTATTTTCATATATGTGTATTTATTTGTATACTAATTTTAGGGGTGGTTTATTTTTTAAAAAAAAAAATCTCTTAAGGCTATGTTTGGCAAACTAGCTGATAAGCTAGCTTAATTTGACTGATAAGTTAGCTGGTAGCTGATAAGCTAACTGATGAAAAAGTCACGTTTGACAAAAACTAGCTTATAAGCATTTAAATTACCAAAAAGAACATTAATTATTTATTTATAATTAAAAGTTAATATATAATTATGAATATTAATGGGACATAATTAAAATAATCATAAAAAGCTCCTCATAAGCTACTCCAAGTAACTTATTAAAAAGCTAGCTTATGGTCATCCAAACATGTACCCAACTTATAAGCTAGCTTATTTTTGCCAAACAATGCCTAAGTTTGAATCATTCAGACCTTTTTAGATTTAGATCGTTTATTTTTTGTCCAGTTTTCAGAATCTCTTAACTCTTAAATACGTCTAAAATAAGAAGCGGTGACCTAACTTATTAAAACCTCTTATCGCCACTTCAGTTCATATAATCTTCTTTCTCTCGAGACACCTCCAAACAAACATACAGTCTTGTTGATTCAGATTTAAGACTTTAGCACCACCTCTTATTAATTAGATGTAAAATAAGACTTTAGACTTCAGACCTCTTAAAAACAAACGACACCTTATTAAGAGAAGAATGTGAGTAGATCTTTTTCCTAATGATAAAGACGGTGTAGACTTTATAGGATGAGTTTGCTCTTTTGTTACGAAGCTTGTCATTAATAAAGAAATACCCTCTTTTTAGGTGATATTTCTTATTTTTAATGGTTTTTTATGACAAAATAAGCAAATTTTAAAGCAAAAATATATAATTTAAAAGACATTACTTTTTCCTGTTGTATAAAAATTTATAGCAAAAACACTTATAACCATGATATTTATTTTATGTGCCTGTTTTTATCGAATTTTAAATGTTATGTTATTTGTGTAATACTTTACATTTATTTGTTAGAATATATAATCCAATGAGACTATGATGCTTTATTGAACATATAATCCAATGAGACTATGGTGCTTTATTGAAGTGGTTTGATTCACAACAAATTCTTTGAAAATTGACGTGCAAACTGAATTACACACACACACACACATATATATATATATATATATATATATATATATAAATAATGCAAAAATGAAATTAATAATTATATGATAATTATGAGTAAATCATGATTAAGAAAAGGCAAGGTGAAGGTCCCCATTGCTACAAAGTCTTTTCCACCTTTCCCAAGTTTGTAGAGATCGATATAGAGTAGAGAGGCTACTAATAAAAATAATATTTTTTTATCATTAAAACTTCCTTTTTTTCATATATAAATATAATATTTCTAATCTAAAAAGTCCTACTACCATCATACAACCTAAAAAGAATATCACCACATACTTTTCTTTTAACTATTTTGTTGAGTGATTTTCGAGAAAAATAATTGATGTATATATTGAATTAAAATGTTACCTACTTAATTAATTTTGGTCTATATTAAAAGATTGTTGATGTAATTAATAAAAATACTATAATATTGTAGGAAAAAAACGTATTATAAGTTTATAAATAAAATTAACATTTTCTAACTGTTCAATATACATTTAATATTAAACATATGTATATATAATATATATATTATAAATAAAGTGATGACCCTTACATTTGGGCAAGTAGAAGATCACATAAATGTTTGAGGTCGGGTCAACCAACGGAGGCTGGGGACAACAAATAGTTGAAACTACCCTATCAATCACCTCTTCATACTTCATTTAACATCCTCCTATATAAGTTGTTATATATATTTAAATACAAAGTATATAAACAAGAACTATGTAGAAAACAATAGATATATTTATAAAACCAATTATTTATTAAGTTAAGTGGACGATTAAGATTGATTTGTATATTTTGTAATTTCTTAATTTGCAAGAAATTATAAAAATCATACATGATTACATGTGATACGAACACTTAATCATCGATCTACGATTAAACGCATGTTGCTTTGATCGACATAGATGATTAAGTGTTCATATCACATGTAATCATGTGTGATTTTTAGAACTTCTCACGTTCTCGCTAATTGATCAACTTCTAAATAGACGAGGGATAATGTGAGAATAATAATTATGTGGAGAATGGTCATAACACTTATGAGCCCTTGGATGAGTTAACTTTTTAATCTAACTTCATTTTTTTAAAACTACTTTCATTACATTCATCTACCTTTAATCAACTTCAACTATCATTATCTTTAAATTTATCTTCACTTTTACGTCACATTTACGAATTTTTACATACATTTAATTAATCAATTTCACATGCATGAATTTGTTAAAGTTTCAGTCATGATAATAAAAACAACTAAATAAAGGTAGTTATATGTAGATGAAGGTATATGAATGATTTGTTCTCACCTTCTCATGATAACTCTTATTTTCACCAAAACTCAACCACATATATATATATATATATATATATATATATATATATATATATATATATTAGCGGATGCATGCCTTCTCGGTAGGGGTCCTAGGCCCCCTACAAAATCCACCAATTATTTTCACAAAAGCTATAAAAAAATCTTTTTTAAGTAAAATTCTATATTGGGACCCCAACAAGAAGAACACAAGGGCCCCTAACCTCATGTTCTAATCGACAACAACGACTTTGACTCTGAAGTCCAAACGAAAGACTACTCACCATTAGGCACTGGCTCACTACAATGTGTAATTTTGTTTGGAATCTAGATGCTGCAATGTGCAATCTTGTTTTAAATTTGTTTAAATTTTCACTAGATTTGTTACAAATTGATTAATACCAAGTGCACAAATTTATTTAATGGTTTGTTCTTCTAGCCATTTGGTTCATTGTTATGAAGCAATCGAATTTTGTATTAACGTGTAATGTAGGTTCATTTGCTACAAGTTTAAACGAAATAGAAAAATATATAAATAGTAGTATAATGTGTCGGTTTAACCGGAATACTAAAAAGTTAAGCGAAAATTAAACCGAATAAATTATTTTTATTCAGTTAACCGAACTGTTTAAGCTGGAAACGAATAACCCGGAACAATTTTGGTTCAGATGAATTATTCGGTTTCGGAAGGTTTTCGACACCCTAAAGTGGGCCCCCAACCAAAAACATTTCCAGATCCGCCACTATATATATATATATAACTATATAAGTATATATAGGAGGTTTCAAATACACATCATGTAATTCTTACAAACCATACAAATCATAACTAATGCTTATATTATGAAACACTCTTAATATTTATGGACAATAATCATGATTGATTCATTATGTCGAAATTTTTATGGAAGATGGTAACGTTCATTCATTATGATCATGACTTTACATTAAGGGGTCATTTATCAAACATTTACCCGGGTAAGCGCTTGTCAGTAAAATTCATACTATCACTTATTTATCAGGTAAAATTTTAGTCCATGAAAATGGTATCGTATGCAACAATTTTCCCGATAAGCGCTAACTGTGGTACGAGTCTTCGCCCTCACTTACCGGCTAAGACTCTCGGTCCTTGCCTTAGCTTATCGGGTAAGATTTTTGGTCTTTGTCATAATCATTTGGTAAGGTAATGTGCCTCGTTAAGTGCTTACCCGGGTAAGCTTTTGGTAAACGTCCCTAAGGAACCATTGAGATATTTATAGAACCAAGTATTTATTAGAGTAAATGGACTGTCGAGATTAGTTTGTGTAATGTATAATAATCACATGGTTTATATTTGAAACCCCATCTCTCTCTCTCTCTCTCTCTCTCTCTCTATATATATATATATATATATATATATATAGGGGCTTAATCAAATGAGAATTGTGTAGCATGTGATAACCATGAGATCCATTATGAGTCAATCATTTTAGATAATTAATGTTATTCACTACGATTTGAACCTCTCTCTTATCCTTCTCTCGGTGGTATCACATTTTGTATCACAGTGATATCACAGTTTGTATCACAATGGTATCACACTGATATCACAGTTGGAATCACAATGGTATCACAGTTTGTATATCACTGCTATGACATTGGGTATCACAATCGATATCACAATGGGTATCACAAACGGTATCATAGTGTGTATCAAAATAAATACAATGGTTAATGTATTTATTTTGGGTACCATAGTGGGTATCACAAATCGTTGGAATAAGGTTTACTGGAGGTTGGAGAGAGGAAGTCGTAGAGAGGAGAGAGATTTTTTAAAAATACCTAAAATGCCCTTTCATTAAGAATTTAAATCAAATTACCAAAATTATTAATTTCCTAATTTATTCTTTGATTTGTGGTTGAGATTGGATCTTATGGTTATCACAAATAAACGAGTTCTCCCTTGAATGACCCTCTTTCAAATGCATCCTATCCTATTTGTACAACCAACTTAACCTAATCAATTGAGATATTTATGAAGTTCATATTATGATTTGGATATTTATGGAAGATGATTAGAAATCATTAATTATAATCAACATTTTATATTAAGAAACAATAAGATATTTGTGAAACCACATATTCACTAGATTAAATGGACGGTTGAGATTGAGTTACAATGGTTGTACAAATAAGATAGGTTGTATAATAATCACCTTTCTCTCTCTCTCTCTCTGTCTCGCTCTCTCTCTCTCTCTCTGTCTCGCTCTCTCTCTCTCTCTCTCTCTCTATATATATATATATATATATATATATATATATGGGGTTAGGTTCTGGTGTGAAGTTGAGTTAATGGTGAGAAGCGTGAGAAGTGGTTATCGACCGTTGGATGAGAAATGGACGCACATTAGGATGAGATGCACCAGATCAATTCCCTTTTAAGCCGCAATTCATGGGAGGGCTTGAGATTAAAAAAAGATCAACAGTTCAGATCCACTTCTCACGCTTCTCACCATTAACTCAACTTCTCACACGATCCTTCACCTATATATATATAGGGAGAGGTTCATTTGAGAAATGGTAAATATATAAGAAATAGAGAAATAATCTTAGCCATTCATCTGGTCAACATTTGCGGCTTTGACCGCGAAGCACCGGATAATTCCTTGTGTGGTCTATAAAAGGTAGAGGGGTAATTTCGTAAAATACACGAGATGAGTTCATATATGAATCTGTATGAATCACAAAGATTCATATATGAATCTGTTAATTAGTTCAACTGATTCATATATGAACCTTTGTGATTCATACAGATTCATATATGAATCTTTGTGATTCACAAAAGTTCATATATGAATCTTTGTGATTCATACAGATTCATATATGAATCACAAAGGTTCATATATGAATTTGTTAGTTAGTTCAACTGATTATATATGAATCACAAAGGTTCATATATGAATCAGTTAAAAGAGTTCAGTTTTGAATTGCACTGGTTCATATATGAACATATAGTTCATATGTGAATTATACATGTTCATATATGAACACAACCCGTGTGTTTTGTAAAATTTACGAAATTGTCCTTCTATTTTTGGGATAGCCGCAACTTTTGACCGATCAAAGCCACAATATTTGACTAGTCAAATCCGATCTTGACCATATGAATGGCTAGGATTACTTCTCTATTTATCATATATTTACCATTTCTCAAATGAACCAAACACTATATATATATATAATATAGGGATATGTTCAAATGAGAAATGCTAAGTGTGTGAGAAATAAAGAAATGATCTTAGCCATTCATCTGATCAACATTTGCGGCTTTGACTGTGAATCATTGGATAATTCCTCGCATGGACTGCAAAAAAATAGAGGGGTAGGTTCGTAACTTTTACAAATAGACGACAAACAAGTTCACATATGAATCAACATAGTTCATATATATGTGAACCAATTAATTAGTTCATATGTGAATCACAAATGTTCATATGTGAATCTGTTAATTAGTTCAACTGTTTCATATATATACAATTAATTAGTTCATATATGAATCACAAATGTTTATATGTGAATCAGTTAAAAAAAGTTCATATGTAAATCACACGGGTTCACATATGAACATATAGTTCATATGTGAATCATACAAGTTCACATATGAACTCGTCCCGTGTATTTGTAAAAATTATGAAACCGTCATTCTATATTTGGAATAGCCGCAATTTTTGACCAGTTAAATCCAATCTTGACCGTATGAATGGTTATGATTGTTTCTCTATTTTTCACACACTTGGCATTTTTCATTTGAACTTATGGATATATAGCTCATTGCATTTTAAAAACTATTTCACTTCTAAACTATTTATTTGATTTCATATAAATATAACGTCTGAGTAGTGTTGTTAATAATGGTGACAAATTAATGTTTTGTCAATCAAACATGTGATATAATAATGTGATTTATGAATTTTTCCTTTATTTGTACAGACCATCCTTGCCTATTTATAATTATTTGATAATATTTTCATGTTTTTTAACTTGGGTTAATTTTTTTTTTCATGACTATTTTTTTTTACACGATAAAACTGTATTACATCAATTTTAAAACGTTATATAATAAAACTATGTTTTAACAAGTAAGCAACTCTTAATTAATAATAACAAAAGAAAAGTCTACATTTATTTTACGAAATTGGAACTAATTAATAAAATATTATTTTCCCTAAAAGCAGAAATAAATAAATAAATAACTGCAAACCATGCCAATAAAGCCTTAACCCTATTAAGATAAGATATTTCTCTAAAGTTGGTGGCATGTGTTTGATCCTTCAATTTTCGGTTCATACTAATTAATATACTATAGTTTTCTTTTTGGTTAATTATCATAATATATTTTTTATTTTTATTTGTATAAAAAAGCTAATCATTCAATAAAAAATCTATACGTAAATTCTTTAAAATATAAAAATAAATAA
This sequence comes from Arctium minus, assembly GCA_954870635.1. Lineage (NCBI taxonomy): Eukaryota > Viridiplantae > Streptophyta > Magnoliopsida > Asterales > Asteraceae > Arctium > Arctium minus. The sequence goes on along the minus strand of OX941080.1, from coordinate 32,531,982 downwards.
ATGTTATAATGCAAAAACATGTATCAGTTGTTAGGTGGCACAAATTAACGAGATGAAAACATGTGTCGGTCTTGAATACAAAACATGAAATCCTTATCACATAACCGATATTGTAAGACGATAGCACACACTTTAATGACATCAAAATAATGAAAAAAAAAAAAAACATAAATGTCTATTTAAATTATATGTTGTAATATATTCTTTTGTGTATTCTAACTATAAACTATGGATTAAAATAGGTAATAAAACATTAAATTTTTTGTAGAATAAGATGCTAAAAGCAAAATAATCCTTTTTCAAGACATATCACATGGAACCAAAAAAAAGCAACACGTCTTTGTTCTTTACACCATTTATTCGCTTTGAACGTTTATTAAAATATAAACATCATTTGATCTCGTTTAGTATATACTTTGGTAGTATTTTTAATTTGATTATTAGCAAGTTATTAATTAAAAATAATATAAAATGTAACTACATTTGTTTTAGGAGCCGTTTATAAAATGCTAATCAGTAAGTGTTTACCGAGTCACTTGTATTACCGGATGAATATGGTAGAGACCTAAAATCTTAGTAAGTAGGACTAGTGACTCTTAATCGGTTAGCACTTACTGGGTAAAAAAAAACTTGCCAACAATTTTATAATGCTATTTTGACAGTCTAGAACCTTATCCGGTAAAAATGAGGGTGGTGAACTTCTTATCCGGTTAACATTTGGTATTAAGTGTGTAACAAATTGTTTTCTTTATCAATGCAACAAACTTTAAAATTTCAAATTTATTGCACTTAGTTTAATAATTTTCAGTTTCTACTAGTTTTGACCCATAACCTATTGATTTTGTAGCATTAGATGACACGAAAGCCAGACTTTATTGTCAACTTCACAGTAATCTTTACATAATATTTCGTAAACAAATATTTACGTCATCAAATGTTACAAGATCAACAGATTAGTTGTTAGAGTTGAATTCTGGTAAGAATGAAATTTATGATAAGAAAAATAAGAAATGATCTTCACCCTTAGATGCACATTAGGCTAAGCTGTACCAAGATAACATGCACCAAGATGTATTAGACTAATTCCCGTATCAAACATGATTCATGAAGTGGGTTTAAGATTAGAAGTGACTAAATGTTCAAATCTTTCTCACTTTTTCAACTTAACTCTTCTTCTCATATCATAATTTGTCTTAGTTGTTATAATAAATACAAAATAAAGATTTTTAAACTTTATTAAATAAAACTGTTGTTTACCACTAAATCAAAATTTATAGCATATTTATATTAAAAACAATAAAATTTCAGCATGAAAATAAAATCAAGAGTAATTAAGAACACGAAAATATGATTTGTTTAGCGTAACGTTTCTCCAAAGACTCACAAACCCCAAACACCACCCTTTTCACCGAAAGATGCACTCAAACTTCTCTCACCCTCTCTCTCATCCACCCTTTCTCTCTCTCATAAATCTTCAGCTTCAAGGCTGTACGGTCGCTACTATTGAGTGGATTTCTGGTTAATTTACGGATATTTTTCAACAAATGTGGGAATTATCGGCTACCCATTTCTGGGGTTTGAATTACAATGGTATTTCTTGATCTTTCTATTGCAGGAATTTTTGATGTTTGTTTGGAGAAAAAATGGGATTCTCCTGATGATGCCTTAAAATCGACAATGTGAGGTGAGTTGTTGAAAATCTCATCTGGGTTTTCATATTCTTGCGGTGTATATGTGTTTTCATTGATGATGGTGGCTGCCGTTTCTGAAACCACAAACCAAACAACAACAACAACACCTCTTTTGTTGCCTTCCGAGAAAGATAATCGCATCATTGCCTCTAATAAATCAATTAGACCCAAATCAAGACAAATCTCTTCAAGATACCTTTCTCCTTCACCTTCAACTTCTTCCAATTCCAATTCAAAACCAAATTCATCATCATCTTTACACACACTAACACCTTCTAGAAGGTCCCCTTCACCTCTTGTTTCAAGAAATTCGACTACCCCTGCATCAAACCGGTCTGTTTCTGCCGACCGGCGGCGACCCACCAGGCCGGATCTTGCCCTGAAACCTAACAATGCCGGTGAGGTGTCGGCGGCTACTAAACTTCTGGTTACATCTACCAGAAGTTTGTCTGTGTCTTTTCAAGGTGAAGCCTTTTCACTACCCATTAGTAAGACCAAAGTAACCACACCATCACCTAACTCAACTAGTGTTAGAAAGGGTACCCCTGAAAGAAAAAGACCTCCCACCCCTTTGAGGGGGAGTCTGGATAGTGGCCGAGGAGATCATGTCGAGAACACGAAACCCGCGGATCAGCATCGCTGGCCCGCGAGGATCCGGCAAGCGAACGTTAGCCTGTTGTCGAAGAGTTTGAGTTTGGATTGTGGGGTTGAGAAGAGCAACATGAGTTCTTCTGGGAATGTGATTAGGGCTTTACACCAATCTATGAACTTGGACACTAGAAGGGGTTCGGTTGATGGTGGTAGATCAAGTCTTGATCTTTTGAACACCTATAGAGAGAACCCGGATGGGAATTCTGTTAAAGATTCGTATATGGTGTCGTCTGATCACACTGCTTCGGATACGGATAGTGTGTCTTCTGGTAGTACTTCAGGAGTCCAAGAAAGCGGTGGGTTAAATCGGTTGCGAAATGGGTCTAGAGGGATTACTGTGTCTGCAAAATTTTGGCAAGAGACTAATAGTAGGATGAGGAGGTTGCAGGATCCTGGTTCACCACTGTCGACTAGCCCTGGATCGAAATTAATCACCCCACCAAGAGTCTCTAATTCGAAGAAATTCTTGAGCGATAGTCCGTTATCGTCACCGAGAACGATGGGTTCCCCGAATAGGATGAGACCATCATCACCTAGTAAGTTTATGGCATCGTCGCCATCCAGGGGAATGACTAGTCCTCGGAGGAACTCTGTTTCTGGAATTAGTACTAATTTTAGTGAAACACCATCGGTACTTAGTTTTGCTGTTGATGTTCGGAGAGGGAAGGTAGGGGAGAATCGTATTTTTGATGCACACTTGTTGAGGCTTCTATATAACAGGCAATTGCAGTGGCGGCTTGTAAATGCTAGAACCGAAGATATAGTATTGAAGCAGAAGCATGGTGTTGAGGTATGATAACCAAGAACTTATGCTACGTTGCTTTAAAATGTTTATTTGGAAATAGCGTTGTTTTTTTAATATTTCTTGATCATAAAGCTCTATATACTTGGAGAATTCTTGAATGAACAGGTGTTCTCTAAACGTTTTAACATGTATGAAGATCACAAACATTTTGCTAATTAAAGTAGATATGTCCGAAGTCACTTCATTTATATTAGTTTTCAAAATTTCGTACAATCTAATATGTGAATCAAAGAAAGAATTAGGCAATGGATAAGAGGTCTCTAAATACCAATCAACATTCTCACATTTCTACGCCTAGAAAAACCAACCTTTCATTTATAAGTAGATATAGCATGTTGAGTACGAAGTGAAATCAAGGAAATCTTCCATAAATAAAGAAATCTTAGGACTGAAAATATGAACGAGTTTGGGAGTGTAAACTTTAGGAATGTTCCTTCACAGTTAACTTAAGTATAGCTATGGTCTAATGCATACTCTTCATTCGCAATATAATCTGTACAGCAGGAATAGAATTGATTTTAATTTTTGTTAGAGAAACTCGAGCTTTGAACTTGATTGTTGGAAATGATAAAATGCCAAGTTAAGGAAAATAAGAATCTAAAGTATGGACTAATAAGAAATGGCATCACTCATGGGTTTTACGAATCCGTTATGGTTTATCTTTCTTTGCCTTGAGTTGAATAATACTTGTAAATTTGGTTGCTTGATGGCTAAATCCAATCTTGTTCCAACTATTTGGATCTTTTACATAAAGTCCTTATTGTACCATGTGAACTGTGTAGAAAATATTTTTGAGATCCTTGGGTGAATGTGTCTCAAGCATCTAAGAAGACGTTAAAAATTTACAATTGGCTTTTAAGAATCATGTATCTTAGAATATTTAGATCATCCCGACTTCCATGATTTGGAGGTGAGGGTTCTTCCTGTCTGCGTACACCCCCTGCGGACCCTACTTTTGAGTGGGATTTATTGGTCAGTTTGGTTTATATATATATATTGCTTGCATCAAGTGTATGTCTGTATGATTTGCATTTGCGTATGGTTCATGGTCTTTAAGAACTAGATTTTCTATATTAGATTATGGAAATTTTTGGTCCCTGTGCTTTTTTCCATTTGATTGGTTTTTGGTTCCTCTCACTAATGGGTGTTAAAAAAATCCGTTAAGTAAGGGGCATTTTTGTCTTTTTCATTTTTCTTTTACTTTTTATTTTCTATTTAAATAATTAAAAAAATATTATGTTATATCATAATATATATCTATCTATACTATATTATAAAGATGGCATAAAAAACTCTTAATTATAACTCACTAAGCTTTATGTACTATCATTTAAAGCTATCTACTTAAAATTTCTTAAAAATAACTACTAAAGCCTAATGTACTACCTGTAAAACTTTTAACCCTAATTAATATATTTCATTCTTATCCCCCAAAATCCTTATCTCTAATCCCAAACTCTAAAATTATGAAATTTGAATTCTGATAAACATAATCAAAACAGGATAAACATCTCAATTTAAATATAAAAATTTTAAAATATATAAGATAATTAATGAATTTTAACAAACTACTTAATTTTTTTTATATAAAAAACATTATATTTTTAAGCCTAAATTAAACAAATTTATATATAAAAAACCATTACCACTCAATAAAAATCATCCAAAATCGTACTGTAAATCAATAAAAAACAAAAAATAAAAATAAACATTAAAATCGTGATGTATTAAGCATTATGTACTATTATTTAATACTAATCTACTTAAAATATCTTAAAAAAACAATTAATGAAGCAATATGTACTACTTTTAAATGCTTTTAACCCTAATTAATAAATTTCATTCTTATTCCCAAAATCCTTATCTCTAATCCCCAAATCCTAAAATTATGAAATTTGAATTCTGATAAACATAATCAAAACAGGATAAACATCTCAATTTAAATGTAAAAAATTTAAAATATATAAGATAATTAATGAATTTTAACAAACTACTTAATTTTTTTTATATAAAAAACATTATATTGTTAAGCCTAAATTAAACAAATTTATATATAAAAAAACCATTATCACTCAATAAAAACCATCCAAAATCGTACTGTAAATCAATAAAAAACAAAAAATAAAAATAAACATTAAAATCGTGATGTATCTCGTTGCATTGCGCGAGTACGCTTCTAGTATATATATAAATCCGTTAACTAGTCTACACCCTTGATCAAGGGCTATTAAGGAAGCGGTGGCTCATTTGTAATTAATGAAACTATTAGGCGATTTCCGGTCATGAAATTAATGAAACAAGGGTAAAAGAGTAAAAGCTTTCCCGAACTGATTAGGCATGGAATCTTAACTTATCGATTATGAAACTCTTGTATAATCATTTTGTTCACTCTTGATTGTTCATAGATGAACAATAATGTGTTTTATACAAAGTTACAATGTAACTAAGACTATGGTTAGTCATGGTACCTTAATGTTTTAGTAACCATTTCTTGTTCATGTATGAAACATAATGCTTGATGAAACATCGTGGTTCATATATGAAATATAGTTCTTGTTTTTTGGTTCATATATGAAACATAGAAACTATTTTCTGCTTCGTATATGAAACATAGTAACTTTGAAAAATAAAATCAATAGGGTCAAAGAAATTTCATTGATGAAACGTAAATACATAATCATTTTGGAAACCCCCAAGATTCATTAATAATCATTGACAATAATAAAGGAGATTGCTATGGAACCGCCAACATATATTTAAATAGAATACGCCTAATTAATTTGAACCAATGGAAAAAGACAATCCTACCCCCTCTAAGTATTAGATTCGCATAGAAGAGAAATGTAAATGGAAATTAGATGGATGGTTGTGATTAGTTTGTACAATTTGGGTGGTTTGCAAAAGAAGGGGAATCTATATATATATATGTATGTATGTATGTATGTATGTATGTATGTATGGATGGATGGATGGATGGACGGGACGGAGGGACGGACGGACGGACGGACGGACACGACTTCTTCTTCCTCACCAAGCTGGTATGCAACTCTGGTGAACCCTCCTCCCTCCCCCTTCCTGTCGAGCATCCTTCTCCTGCACCCCGTTCCCCTCTCTTGTTTTTCTTACCCAAAAACTGGTATATATAACCCACTGTTGAAACTCTGTATGCAATCTTTCTAAACGTAAGGTTATGAAAAAGAACCTCAAGAACATCTATAGGTTTATTTTTTTGACATATAGATTGAGGTATGGACCCAATTGGTCACAAATCAGGGATGAAATCGACAGCTTGATGAGTATGTCTAGGACACACAAAGCTTTGGTACTGTAGTTCAAACCTTGTTAAATTCTTTGATTTCAAAACTTGTTAAATTCTTTGATTTCAAAACTCATTAAATTCTTTGATTTCGAAAACCATTAAATCCTTGAGTTCAAAAACCATTAAAAACCACTGTTCTAAAAAATTGGCTACACAGCCGTTACGTCATGGCACCAAGGCTTGTGTGTCACGCCACGTTAAGCCCATGGCACGCCATGGCCTAATGCGCAGTTATCGTAACGAGATATTTGATTTTTCTTTACGTTTTTAATGTCTTATTTACAAGTTTTTAATAGGCCAAATTGCCAGAAAATGTAACCTACTTTGGTATGATTCCTATTTTAGGTAACGTAGTTTCAAAACCTTCATTTTGGTACTCGAGATGTGATATCTCAAACATTTAAGTACCTACTTCTTTAAATTGAGACGCATTTTTGTCTTTTTATTATTATTTTTTTATAAAAATAATTTTATTATTATTATTATTTTTTTCCTTTAATGGTTGTTTCCTACAATAGCCACCGGCCATCGCTCACCCACCGGTGGTCACCTCCATCCTCCACCCCTTTGTAGTTTACTCTATTAGTTATTATGAGAACCCTTTATCAGTAGTCTCATCATCTTCATTCTCTTATCTATGGAAATCACCCCTAAATTGAATCCCCCTAAAAGCACCCTAAATTGGAAGAAGTCTTCAATGGAAGCAGTAGAACAACTGAAGAAGATCGGAGAAACACAGAAGGAAGAAGGGGGCGGCAAACCAACCTTCTCTTGTCAGGTGTAAATATATGTTTTATGCTCTGGCAACCAGCGGTAGCAAGACCACCTGAGAACAGGGGAAAGCGAGATTGGTTGGCGACGTGAATGGGGAGAGTGAAAACTTTAGACCTGAGTATATATACACATATGCGTGTGTGTTACTGCCAAATGTATGGCGTTTCTATCCAAGGGAGTGTTGGGGGGAACCTATTGGATAAAAGGAAGACAAAACCTAATAAACATACAAACATCACCAATGGTTAATTGCAGGTTTGTTCCCATTGGATTAAAGGAAGATAAAAACCCAATAAATATACAAACAACACCAATGGCCATCAAGTTAATTGCAGGTTTGTTTTAAAGGATTTAAACAGTAGTAGGATTTTCAGCTTGCTTGTATTGCTCTGCCGCTATTGTCTTGCGAAGGGGTGGAACGACAGAGGTCACCGCCGGTGGAGGATGAAAGTTAGAGTTGAGGCTTCCGATCTTCAAATACTTGTTGTACCAATGGTTTGATCAACCGGACAATAAAAGTTTAACATAATATAATATATTATTTTTAAAAGAAATTAAGAAATATTAAAAAGACGAAAATGTCCTTTAATTTAAAGAAACAGGTACTTAAATGTTTGAGATATCAAATCTCATGTACCAAAATGAAAGTTTTACAACTACGTTACCCAAAATAGGAATCATACCAAAGTATGTTACATTTTCATGCAATTTGCCCTTTTTAATATATAACCTAATTTAACTTGCTTATTACTATTGACTCATTGAGTAACACTATAAAACATACGTTTTTACATATAATATTATATATGAATTAGAAATTTGGCACCATAAGTGACGCCTTGAAAACGCCATGGCTTCGCCATGGCTCCTAAGGCTTGAGGCTTGGCCTCGCCACCAGCCCATTTAGAACCTTGTTAAAAACCCATAAGCCTCTCTGTATGTGTAGTGTGTTTAATGTGTGTGGTGGTGCTTGGGTGACATGTTTGAATGGCAAATATCTGAACCATTTGGAGACCCAAAAGACATATCTTGGATCAACTTGTGCTAAATCGAACCTGGTCTTGTATGCATTATTCGGTTGGGGGGAGAAGCAACGGGGAAGGGGGAAGGAGATGTAGACGATGAAGATCGATGGGAGCAAAAATCAGAGTAGGGTATTGTACATTCACCTGAGATGGGGTGGGGGCGGTGGTGTTACAGAGATGGAGTTCAAACACAGCTGTTGAAGTTGTGTTTGTGTGCAAATGTGTGGGTATATATATATATATATATAATATTTTTATAATTATTTAAATAGAAAATTAAGGGAAAACAAAAGAATTTTGAAAAGGAAAAAAATACCCCTTGGCTAACCGATTTTTTTTTTAATTTATCACCGGTTAGTGAGAGGGGCAAAAACAGAAACAGCGATGGCAAATTTGTGTTACATGAATTCTAGGGACCCAAACCAAAAATATCGAAAAAACACAGGGACCAAAAATGAAGTTTACTTTAGAATATACTTTGGGTAACCAAAAGATGTTTACATGTAATGATCATATCCTTTCACTCAACAAATTGCTCATGCTTCATGACGGTCATTTACCGAATCATGGATTCTGTTTGCAGTGGCGGACTCACCATATGAATAGAGGGGGGAAGGGCCCCCATTAAAAGAAAAAAAGATGGAATTTTATTAGGTTAAAAATTAATTTTATTTAAGTTTTTGTTATAGTTCCCCCCAGTAATTTCTTGTCGGGACCCCATCAATTAAAAAAATTACCTTGAAATCAATCAAAAAACTGAAAAATCTTTCAAAATCGACAAAAAAAACTTAAAATTCCTTGAAATCAACCAAGAAAACTTTAAAAATCTCTCGAAACGGTATAATTAGGCTAAACACATATCGGATGACTTTACTGGCTTTTAATCTACCTTGAAGGTGCCCCCATTAGGAAAAAATCCTGAATCCGCCACTGTCTGTTTGCTTGAAATCGATCAATTTGCTTTGCTTCTGAACTTAAGAGGGAAAGTTTGTGTATGTGTTCAGGAAAATCTATGGAATGCATGGATTACAATCTCAGATCTACGTGACTCCGTGACCAAAAAAAGACACAGGTTGCAATTGCTGAGGCAAAAACTCAAGTTAGCATCCATTCTTAAGGCACAAGTAAGTTTATACAATCCTACATTTACATTCCACAAACCGAATGTGGATTAGACTGCATGAATTTGAAGTAAATACTAATGTTCTTTTCCGTGAAATAATTCCCATTTTGTTGAATAAATGTAGATAATTTTTCTTGAAGATTGGGCTTATTTAGATAAAGACCATTCAATATCGTTGCTTGGAGCCATTGAAGCTCTCAAGGCTAGCACTCTTCGTCTTCCGGTTGGTGCAGGGGCATCTGTACGTGTCTTTTCTATTCTTCTATTCTTTCATTTCAATCATGTATTTTTCAACACAAGTCAATTGATTGCGATCATCTTCATCTTGTTAGGCCGACTTCCAAAGCATGAAAGATGCCATAAGTTCAGCGCTCGATGTGATGCAGGCAATGGCTTCATCGACACACTCACTTTGTTTGCAGGTATTTTTTTTCACTTTGTTTGCAGGCAATGTGTTTTCATGAAAACAGTCGCTCTACCCTTTGGTACAGAGGTCTGGTCTGCATACATCTTTATCCCTCCCAGACCTTGCTTTTGAGCGGAAAATACTGGGTTTGGTTTATTTCATGTGGCGTTGTTAGTTTTTTGGGATTTGATCTCAAAACCAATTGGCAACAGGTCGAAGAAGTGAATTTGATGGTGACTGAGCTTGCAAAAGTGTCTGCAAAAGAGAAAGCTTTGCTTAGGATTTGCAAAGATTTCTTGTCCATTTTATCAGCCCTCAAGGTAAAGTTTTATGGTAAACTACATAAATGGTCTCCGTGTTAATGCCTCAGGTTTTGGTCCTTCGAGTTAACAGTCACCCCATGTGCCCCTCACATGATGGGCAATCTAATCTAGTCTTTTTACACCAATCTTTAGGAAAAGACGTTTTAGCTCACAGTATGTAGGGCCCACTCGATGGACCTATTATAGATGGAGCTTGTCTGGCAGGGTCCATCTCCATCTTCCTTGAGCATTATTCGTGCCAAAAAATACGGCACTACATGCGTTTTCTTGCCTGATCTCCGTCAACATGTCTAATTACGATAATACCCTTGACAGGTGAAAGATTCTAGCTTGAGAACACATATGTTACAAACGAGCCGTGTGAGCTGCTGATGTTACTTTTGACTACCCCTACCCGTACCCCTGTTGAAAAAGCTTGCTAACTTTACGCCAAACGTATCAACCACATTAAGGATGTTGTTTCTGGAAGTAATGACCGTGGACTAAATAGCTGATTTTACCGCATTCCCCTTTGTGGCATTCGGGTTTTTCTTGTTTTGGCAGCCGAGGGGCCGTGTTTGTAACCGATGTAAATGTATATATAAACATACCAAAATATATGTAATTTCACTTATTCTTTTTAGATGCTCTTGTGCTATTATTTGTACACTTTTCATCTAACTAGCATCTGTTGACTATTGGTGGTCAAACATTTTGTTCAAAGGGGTGATTTTTTGGGCTTTTAGGGCCATAATAACATTTGTGGAGTAGTTTTCTGGGTCCAAGGAGAAAAGATATTGGCCCACTTGAGATTTAGGAATTGCAATTGGGTTGTACATGAGGGAATGTGGGCCCACAAATTTGGTCTTGCTGAAGATAGGATCTTAACATGCCTCCTGGAGGGATGCAAGGGCCAATTAGAACTCATGAGCCACCCCCCCCTCTTCCCAATATTTGCATGGCTTCTTTTTATTTGTTTTGAGGGTAAATGTCCTTTTTGCCCCTTTTCCCTTTATTGCTTAGCTATGGAGAATCTGCTGGTGGTGGTGGAGGAGGATATATTCCCTCCTACACAAAATTACAAGATCCAAAAAACACACACATATATATAAATATGGAAGGTTCAAACAAAAACTTTAACTATTTAAGAAAATAACAAAAAATAGCAGATCATGTATAAAATCATATGTGATTTTACACTAACCCGAAAAAATCAGACACGGACGATGTCCAGCGCGACCCACAGATCGCGCACATAGTCGCGTGCATCATATATGATTTTGTATATGCTCGACTGTTTTCGTGTTGTTTTAAATAGATGTTGTTATCGTATGAACCCGTCTCTCTCTCTCTCTTTATATATATATATATATATATATATATATATATATATATATAGGGGAGAGATCAAATGGAAACCATTCTAATTTTGCAAACTGTGGAAACCTCGATTTCATTGGTTAAGTTAATGAAATTGTTTCATGTATTTTCTCATTCTGATGAAACCTTTTCATTTTTATATAAAAAACACAAATATATGAAACAATTTCATCAAAAAAGAATTATATAAAACAATTTATCAAATTTTACAAATTCATGAAACAATTTCATTAAATTAACCAATAAAATCGACGGTTTCCATGGTTTTCAAAATTGAAACTACCTCTCTCTCTCTCTCTATATATATATGTGTGCGGGTGGGGTGGGGGTTAACCTAATGTCATTGTTATTGTAATTAGTGGTGGAGTAATCCCCCCTTATCTTTTTAAAGGATACCCGATAAGAATTTAAACGTCAAATGCTTAAATAGAGACTATTTTATATTAAACAGATTCTTATTATATCATAAACAACTGTTTATCTTTTGGAGTAGATGGGGAATTTACATACATTCCATATTCAACCTCTACTTTCAAGTATTGAATTTGTTTGGTTCGGATTTACATTGTTATTACATCATAATTATGGTTTTAGTACATTAAACAGTCGACTATGTTTGGCGAGCTAGCTCATGAGCTAATTGTTAGTTGTTGGATGATAAATTAATGATGTTTGATGATGAAAAATAGACGAAAATGTAAAATAACATAAAATACAAGGTTATAAATGGCGTGAGACCAGGGACGGATCTAGTTGGTTGAATACGGTGGCACGTGCCACCGTATTATTTCTCTGACGAAGGGTAAAATATTTTAGGTTCGTGAAAGATGCAACCGTATCGTTTTAGAAGGTGCTACCGTATTATTTTGGAAACTTCAAGAAGGTGCAACCGTACCTCAAAATAAACCAAAAAACCAAAATAAACTATCGAAATCGATAAAAAAAAAAAACTTAAAAATCTCTTGAAATCAAGCAAACAGTTTAAAAATCCCTAGAAATTATGAAATTAGGCTAAAAAACATCGGGTAATATTGAATGTCGGTAAAAAAAATGAAGGCACGTCGATAAAAACCGTGTTTTTTGTAATTATTTTTTGTCTGTATTATATGGTGCCACCGTATGAAAAAAATTCTGGATCCGTCCCTGCGTGAGACGTCGTGTGGCGGTGAGATCAAGTCTCAAGTCTTACGAGTTACGGCGCGACCACGACATTTTTCTAAGGCGACATATGTATAATATATGTATGTATATATACTTGTGTGCGTTAGTCTTTTAATAATCTTGTAGAAACATTTAAATTCATTTAAAATTATAAAAATAAAAGAGAAAAAAGAATCATTTATATCAAATATATGAAGGTTATAAAATAATATATCAAGAGAGTGCAAAATCGAGATTAAATCTCTTCGGTCTCTACTCACTACTTTTTTCAATCTTCAAAGAATTCATATTTGATTTTTTATTACGGGGTTGAGAGTTAATATTTACCTATTTAGGGTTTTAGTTTTTATGTTTCCTTTTACTATTGATTTATTTATTGGGAAAAGTTCAAAAAAACCCAACGGACTTTAGGGTTTTGTAACACCCTGAATTCTGGAAATAACAACTAATTTTAAAATTTCTAAATACACCAATAAATAAATCATCTACGACCACAATTTAATATTTAACCTCAATACACACATTCTTTCTATATGAACAGTCTATAATAAAGACGGGTGCTACTAAAACCCAAAAGTATCGCTATCTCCAAACTGCGGAAGACTTCATCAAATGCTTACACTCGTAAACCACTAAGCACATCCCTTCATACGACTGCTAGAACCGAACCCCCTTCTTGAACCTGATGCACATGCCGACAAATAAAAATGTTAGGCTTAATGCCTAGTGAGCTCAAGAGTTTTACATTAGGGATGTAAATATAAAACAATAACTTTAAGAATGTTATTTAAAATCATGATTTCCACAATCCCATACGTTTGGTTTGAAAGCAACCAAAACTAAAATACATTAAATCTTAAAACAATCTCCTTTCAACGTTCACCCCTTTTTGTGATTAAGACCATAAAACACACACCTCTTTAAATAAAGCCGAAACCCAAAGTGCTCGTAAAATATAACTGACCTCATAATGATCAAACACCAAAAACGTAGTTAACTCCATCTTCCCAAAACATCTCAATAACTCGAATGAGTTTCAATAACCAAAACCTTAAAACATAGATAAATACCCATACACCAACGTCTTCGAAAACATGGATTATAAAACTCCATAACCAAACCACACCTATTGGTGACGGGGAAGACACGATTACATTATACATAACGGAACACAAAGTAAATCTCATAGTTATGTAGTAATTCAGAACATGTGGGTTACACATAAAACACCCACCGAGCTCAACTACTCCAAGTCTATCGCCCGAAAACATCAAGTCAACCACTCCAGGTCTTTCCTTGAGAGTCCCCAAAACCGGACAACTTGGGCACAATGGGATTACACCTTACTGTCCATGGGACGCTGCCCGACCGTATAGGCCCACACCCTACTTACCATGGAGCCCGATGCCTATCCCGTGCCAAATGGTGAACCAACTTCCCAAACGGGGACAGAGGAACACCGTGCCTATGGATCCATTGCACTAACTAAACCATTACATGACTCAAAACGAATGAATCAAAGCATTCAAAACATGACATGCTCAACTAAAATGCAATAAATGCAAATCTTAACCAAACGCTCAACACCGAGCAATTAAAACGGACAAGTGTCCTCAAAACCCAACAAAATCCAAACCGAGCCACAAACTCAACAAATCCAAAGACTCAACGTCGAAATTCATAAAATGAGATCAAATGTAAATACCCGTATTTATATAAACCCACGCTCCAAAACATACAATTAGCTACAATGTGGTTTAGATTGGGACAATTCATTCTCCAAGTGAGTTTACAACATTTATCTTTTCAAAACGTCCCGTAACACCAAAACCATGCATTTTTCCAAAACACAATTTGAAACACATTTATGCTCAAAATCTACTTCCATAAAATAAATCATTAAAATACCAAAATACATGATTTATTTATCATAATGCCCAAATTCCCAAGGACGTGTGTTAAATGAGTTTATAAAGTTAAGCACCTTTAAAATAACCAACTTATCAGCAGTTACAAACTTCTCAACAGTTAACAAAACTTATCAACAGTTAACAATTTCGTGTAAGGCATAAAATACTTTAAAACAACCATTTTGGCATGTACACCGTTTTCACAAATCAACTTGAACTCACCTCGCTAGATTTAGGCTAAATCTAGGTTTCACCTAATGAGCTCTTTTGAAGACCGCTCGAATCCTCAAGCCGGAAACTTCCAAAACCTAGATCCAAACATTTCAAACCATAAATACTCATACTCAACCATTTAGAAGCATTTCCCCCAAACAATATACCAAAACCCCAAACGAGATCAAAACCCTAGTTTTCTCCAAAACTTACCAAATTCGAGATTTGAGAAACCAAACACTAAGAAACCATCAATGGAGCATTTTATAACTTATTACAACAAAATTTACCCTTGAAGACAAAGAGACTTCCGAGAACACCCAATCCAACACTTCAACCCGAGCTCCCAACCGGTGAACTTGATGCGGAAGATGAAGATGAGGGTTTTGTGGGTTATCATCCTAACTAGCTAGATGATTAAGAATAATGTGGTAAGAAGAGGAAAAACCCCCAAAATGGATTAGGGTTCGGTTTTAGGGTTTGGGAGAGAAAAGGGAAGAAGATAGAAATGAGAAATGAGAAGAAATGGTGAAAATTCGGACATTTTAATGCCCTGGCCCCCGCTCGCGATAGTGCCCCGCGACCTTGACATGGTCACTGTCGCAGGGGCACAATCGCCCCACTTGTACCGCAAGGGGTGGAGTCCCCGCGACTATGCCACGCGATTGTGCCCTTTGGCACAGTCGCCGGACACTGTCGCCCCACTCCCCCCGAACTCCGAAAATCCGACTTTTTGATGCTAGAGTCCTCGATACCCTAAGGGACTTTAAACGAAGTTTTCCCAACAAACCCCCACCATCTACGGGTTTCGAAAATGTCCGGGTGACCTTTACTTATCGAAAATCCGGGGTGTTACAGGTTTGGAGTGATTAAGTCCCTAGACAATTTTTTCGAACAAATAAGTCCTTGGACATTTCAAAACCCGTTAAATAAATCCTTGGACTTTTAATAACCTGTTGAATACATTCTTATTACTTAAAAAATGTAACTTGCAACCTACATAACAGATAAAACTACAAATTAAAAAAGAAATGTCATATACTTTAGCCACCTACAAACTAAAAATGAGGAAATTAACTGAAATAAGTCAATCTAATCAACCAAGTTCATTTTTTAACCACTTTTCAAAGTTTTTTTTTTCTAAAATAGTTAAAGTTTGCACATAATGTTTTTTTTTTTCTGTGTAAGGATTGTTTTTTCCAAAAAATAAAATAAAAAACATCCTTACATAGAAAATTTTATGTATAAATATTCACTTTGTTTATAGTTTTAGAAAAAAAATACACTTTTCATCTTTATAAAGCTATAATTAGTTATTTGATTTATTTTATATGCATTACTTTTTCATTTTACATTTTTATTATGTTAACACATAATCGTATAATAACTAAAATATAAAAAAAATTGGTTTCTTCTTTTACAAATTATATCATTATAATCGTTTAGTCAATACGTTCAAAATGAACTCAATATTGTTTTTGAACTTAATCTTATATTATTCAATATCACAAATACGTACGAACTATTTTTAATACTTATAGTTACAGATTTATCTTATATTATTAAATAAATAACCTAAAAAGATAGAAAGTGTGAATATTAAATATAATTCGTACATATTTATGATATTTAATAATATGAGATTAAATCTTAAAAATTCAATACTAAGCTCATTTTAAACGCATTGACGAGACAATTATAGTCGTGTAATATGAAAAAATAACATATTCTTTTTAATGTATTTTAGTTAATATACGATTATGTGTGTTAATATAATAAATAGTTAACTGAAATTAAAAAAGCAGAAGATATAAAGTAAATTAAATAACAAATTATAAATATGTTTTCTATTTTTTATTATTATTATTTTTTTGCCAAAAACAATTCTTAAGGCAAAAAAAAATTATGCATAAACTTAGACTATTTTAAAAAGAGATTTTGAAAAGTGTTTAAAAAATGAATTTGGTTGATAAGATTGACTATTTTAATTAATTTTTCTATTTTTTAATTTGTAGGGGGATAAAGTAGGTGACATCTTTTTTGTTTTTTTTAATTTGTAGTTTTATCTGTTATGTAGGTTGCAAGTTACATTTTTAAGTAATAAGGATGTATTTAACAGGTTTAGAAAAGTCCAAGGATTTATTTAGTGTGTTTTAAAATGTCTAAGGACTTATTTGTTCCAAAAAATTGTCCAAGAATTTAATCACTCTAAACACTAAAGTCCATTGAGTTTTTTTAAACTTTTCCCTTATTTATTTAGATGTCGTACCTAATTATCATTTATCTCCCATGTTATATGTTTAAAAAAGTAACAAAAAAACCCATGCCTTACAAAATAAGGCATCGTAACAACCTATAACCTGCCATAATGTGTTACAACGAAAGGCAAGTCTTAGAGTGGAGGCACAACAGTTAACGTGACGGCGAAGTCAAGCCTCAGCGCCATAACGCACCATACCGAGTTATTTAGCATCATGCTAAAAGGACATGTTTAAAAATGAATCAAAAAATTATTATGGGCATTGTTGGAAAAAAAATATCTGAAATTTAATGAAACACTACATGATTTAGCATTGTAGAATTACCAATATCCAAATAACATTAATGGCCAATGATTAGTTCAAGATAATCCACAAATAACCCAAGAACCAATGAACTAAAGTTCCATATCCATATTCCAAGTGGATATGATTGATATACGCAATATAGTCAATCACTAAGCTAATGCAAACAATAAACAACCCATCATATGAAAATAAAGAATAAAGGTTAAAGAAACACCAAAACTTTTACGTAGGAAACCCGGAAAGGGAAATGCCACGTACGAAAGATGCCGAGAACCGATCCACTATCACTTTAATGATGATCCTTGAGAGTTACATCAATTACAATGGAGATAATCAATAGGATTCTTAGGGACATTTTGTTTGATGGAATTGAATGGTTTTAAAAGATTATATTTCATGGAAGAATTTGGAATTGGAGGGATTTGAAATATTTGGTGTGTAGGATTTGGAATGTAATTGAATTTCATTTTTTATATCTATAAAAAATTATAAAAATAATTAAATTATCTTTTTATTAATTGATTATTACAAAACAAGTGTTTTTAACATTTTTTAAAATTTTATTTACAAACGAATCATATGAACTCCTGTAAAATGCCACCCATCCCCGTGGGATTTTAATATCCTATGCATTGAAATCCCTTGGAAATCCTTCAAACCAAACATGTAATTAAAATGGAATTCAATTCCAAATCCCATTCAATCCTGCAAACCAAATGGACTTTAGTTTTCTTGGAGAGGAAGCATTTGAGAAAACATGGGTGAAGTTTACTCCCAAATGGAATGTTCAGCCGCCAAGAAAAGAGGTATCAAGGTGTTCGGGCAACCTTAGATGTGGCACAATATTAGGCAATGAGATACACGACCAATGACACGACTAAAGTTGTGTGTAAACCTGCTCGGTTAGACCAAAACATCCGGTTAGTTGGGTGACTCATAATGCGACTTAGGTAGCAAAACTTGGACGCATAGCTTGAATTGAAGGCATTTATCAGACGACTAAAAAAGTTGGCTTATGGCTAGTCAAACGAAAGAATAATTTTCAATAATCTCAAAAAATAAGTTTGATTAGTCAAACAACATCACTTGATTTAAGTTTTAATAATTAGTCATTTCATATAACCGAGGTGTTCTTGAAATATCACATAGTTGATACATAAAACTAAATAGTCTTAGAAAACACAATTATAACTCTGTTCATCATTAATGAGGTCGCAATTTACATTTTTAACTTACAAACACAAATCAAAAAACAAAAACTCATTTTTCATGTTATTTGTGAGATTTGTTGTAAAACATGATCTAACGGTTGATATTTTACTGGTCAGTGAAAGAAAAAAAAAACCCTAAAATTTTAAAAATAAAACAAAAATCAATCAAAGGCGATAATTAGCCCCTAATCTCTTTGACTTTTTCACAAGAAGAGTCTCAGAAGCTCTGTGTCCCTACAAGCTGAACCGTTACCACTCTCCGACGTCGTCGTTTCAGACACATCTGCCGTTCTCAGCTTCTCCGTCCACCGACCACTACTTCCACCGCTGCCGGAGCTCCTTCCACCATCCTCCTCCTCCTTGAAACCAGATCTAGTAAGTCCGAGTTCCAGATTCTGAGGGATGCAGTTAATGGCTTCCGATGCATTGTCGCTTTCCGCCATCACCTGCGTAGCTCCGGCTGAAAACAGTTCCGGCATAGCACTTATTCTTCCGCCTCGGAGTATTGTCTCCACCGCCGATTGGCACACGTGCCAGTTTCCTGTCCACAGCAATCCCACTGCTCCGTTCACCGGATTCACCGTCCGACCACAGGCCTCGGATAGCAGAGACTGAAACAAAGCTGGAACACAATCATCAAATATTATAAATCAGATTGCAATTAAAGAAATTAAATGAAATGAAATAAGTGTAGTGTAGTGTTGTGATGATAATTAATTAATTACCAGGTCGTTGGTATTGAGGGACGGAGGAGAGGAAGGACATGAGACCGGCACGGCCGAAGAATTTGGCGACGAAGAGAGTGGCGTTGGCTTGAGCTTGAGGGGATTCGATGGCAGAAAGGCTTTGTCTCAGAATGCAATTCTCGTTGCACCCCTTTCGAAGAACTCGGCACCCGTTACAACTCATGATTTATTATTGCTAATTAATTAATTTTGATTTATTGAAGATGATGATGATCTTAGAACAACTGTGTGTGTGTAAGTTGTTGATTGTTGGTTGCACAGGTTTAATTTGGGGACACTCAAATGTTGAACAACTCTTTGGAGCTTTATATATATAGATAGATGGAAGAAGGGGAATTACTGCAACATTTCCTTACATAAATATTACTTTATTATATATATATATATATATATATATATATATATATATTATCTACAACATTCTTTAATTAAAAAAAAAAAAGTAAATAATAATAGAACCAGTCGTTTTAACGTTAAAACTATTATAAAAAATTTCATTACTCCATTTATTTTTTCTTCGATATGCTACATATTAAAGATGTAAAGTTTAGGTTTAAATAATAGAGTACTGATTTATTTAAATCAACGTATTCATGTTGCTGATTATTGATTTTGAATTCGGTTACACAAAGACTATGTTTTTTTTTCTGGTATATGTGTAGATGACCATAAGCTAGTTTATTGAAAATCTACTCATAATAGCGTTTTAAAAAGCTAACTTATTAGCTACCAGCTAGCTTATAAGCTAGTTTGTCAAACATTGTCAAAATCTTAGGAAAACAAGTGAGTCTCATTTATTTTGATTCAGTGATATTTTTTAATTATAAATCTCAATAATATTCGATTTAGTTTTTAATCTAGTCATAGGTTTTAGAATTTTCAAAATGAAAGTAATTTAAAAATAAGTGGTGATGTAACCATGGTGGGTATAGATAGAAGGTAATCATGGTTAGGTTTCATAGAGGTGTGGTGGTTGTTCCAAAGGTGTTGGGCATTGACGGCTGCATGTCCCCGCGAACATGGGTGGACGAGGAGTTTCGGTTGTTCCTCCTTCCACTGTTTTTGGAATCCTGGCCGCCCATTTTTTTCTAGACAACCTACTGCATGGCATATCCCTTTATGACAAACTACAGTTAAAATTACCCAATTTTCAATTCTACCCCTCAATTATCCCTTAGTTTACAACTAAACATCCTATGTATTTTGCATATGATCCTCCATTAAACCTCCTATTTTGCATACTTAAATTTAATTTGTTTATTTCTTGAAAATACACTGAATTTAATTTGTTCATACTGTTTTTAAGGTATTTTAAATACATATTTATTCTAACAATATCAATGTTTTAAAAACCGGGTCGACCCGGCCGGTTGACCCGGGGAAGAGGGCGGGTGAATTGCGACGGGGTTTATGACAATTTATGGCTCGGAGTGAACCGGTCGGTTTTATTAAAAAAAAACGGTTGAACATGTGGTCGAACCGGTTGATGTATTTGGATTGATGAAAAACTTATGTTTATATCAATTATGTGTGTTTTTTAATGTATTTAGTTGATCCGGTGGTTGAACCGTGACCCAATCACAACACCGGATCAACAAAAAACCGGGTTTTAAAA
This sequence comes from Arctium minus, assembly GCA_954870635.1. NCBI lineage: Eukaryota > Viridiplantae > Streptophyta > Magnoliopsida > Asterales > Asteraceae > Arctium > Arctium minus. The sequence goes on along the minus strand of OX941080.1, from coordinate 32,511,083 downwards.
CATTGAACAATAGTCAAAATTCTAAATTTTATAGGGGCTATCAATTTTTTAGAGTTAATATTTTGATAAATTAAATAGAACCAGATATTCTTTTATTAGTTATATTACAAATCAAATGTCATAAGTATTTTAATATAAAAGAGTTATGTTATGTTTTATTTTATTTTATGAAATAATATTTAAAAACATATGAGAATACGTCCTTTGGAGAGCATGTAGAGATGATTTGCAAAAAAAAAAAAAAAAAAAAGATTCCACCCTTTCAAAGCTTCCTCGTTAGACCTGACTCATTATTTCACTTTCATTGTATTTTTTATATTTTATTTTATATCTCCACTAACCTTTTTCCTTTCTTTTTTTTATTTAAATTATTATAAATTAATAAAAAAATTTAATTATTAATTAAATATCTTCAAACAAGATACAGACGATATCGTTTTTACAATTTCTAGCATGTTTCAGATTAGCTCCTGGGATTTCGGGTTAATTTGAAGAATTCGTTGATAGTTAGAATAGATTCGTAGACTGCGAAGTGGCCACCCTTGCTCAATTTGGGTCAGACCTGGACAGTCAAGTTCGGTATTTACTAGCAAGGAAAAGAGCCAGGGAAGGAATCACCAATTATGAGTTCATTTTTTAATTCAACTTGTAATTAAAAAAATAGCTAAAAATATTTAAGTGGTTACTCATCATTTACTAAATTAGGTAGTCTCTTATTCATTTAAAATAATAATACCGTAAATGGATATTTATCTTTTTTAGTTATTATTGTTAAATATATCCTAACACAATGATAATGACTAGTGAAATGTGTACAAGAACCGATGAAATTTGAAACAAGAAGCAATTTAAATATTAAAGAGGTGCTAGCCTAGTGGTAAGACCCTGGGGATAGTGTATGGTATGCCTATCTACCAGGGTTCGAATCCTGGGTGATGCACTTCGGCGATACCTAGACCTTGGGTCGGCCTTCGGGTCGGTTCAGGTCCAAGTTTACGGGCATACCAGTCTATGGATATGCGGGTTCGGTCTTGACCGGACTTAGTCGTACCTGGGCGGGACCAGTCCATTTGGGTTGGGCCGGGTCGTCGCGGATTAGTCGGTGCTGCCCAATTGGATGCCCGGATACCGCGGGTGCGTGTGTGTGTGGGCATAGTCCAAGTTGCCGTACAAAAAAAAAGAAGCAATTTAAATAATCAAATAAGAAGACAATAAAGATTAAAAAGAGAGTTTGGAAAGAATTGCCTTTAGTACTGCCAGATCGAAACGAGCTACATGAGAACTTTAGTTTTTTTAATTTGTACCTTAATTTATTGGCATGCATGGCCATTTAGGAAATAAATATCAGTCTTTTCTTTAATAGTAGAGTAAATTATAATGATCTTTCGTGTGGTTATAAGAAAGTTACAGATAGGGTCTCTCGATTTTTTGTAATAGATCGAGTACCTGTAGTTTCATTTTCATTAAGAATCAAGTCCCTTGCTTTAACTCCGTTATGAAGGTTCCGTTAGCTCAAGGATATTTTGGTCATTTAACAATTTTTATTCATTTTTTCTTTGAAAAAAACACACACAAACATATACATATATATATATATATATATATATAGAGGTGGGGTTCATACGAGAACAATATCTATTTAAAAAAACAAGAAAACAGTCAATACATACAAAATCATATATGATTCATGTACAAAATCATATATGACTCATGCGCCTTTGCCCCCGAATTTAGGTCGCGGCCAAAGTCGTCTGCGTCCGTTTTTCTCGGGTTAATATAAAATCACATATGATTTTGTACATGATTTGCTGTTTTTTAAATAGTCAGGGTTCTCGTTTGAACCTTCATATATATATATATATATATATATATATATATATATATATATATAGTCGAGTTCAAACGAGAACAATACCTATTTAAAAGAACACGAGAACTAACAAAATCATTAGTGATTTTACATTAACACACGAACAAAGGACTTTGGCCGCGGCTTCAGGTTTGCGTGACTTTTTTGCACGTTAATATAAAATCACTAATGATTTTGTTAGTTCTCGTGTTCTTTTAAATAGTTACTGTTCTCGTTTGATTCTCCCTATATATATACATATATATAGGGGTAGTTTAATTTACAACTTATGTAAATCTTACAACCTATGCAACCCACATCTTAACCGTTGGATTCATGATCGACGGTTACAGTAGATGTGAGCCCAATATTTTTCAATTAAAAAAACAAAAAAATAAAAATAAAATAACCGCTTATCATTGATCCAACGGTTAAGATGTGAGTTGTATGAGTTGCAAAATTTACATGGGTTGCAAATTAACCTTGACCTATATATATATCGGGTTAGGTTCACGTGAAACCATCATGTTTTCATGAGACCCGTGAGACCACGATTTTACACTTGAAACTTCACAGCAAAACACTGTGAAGGTAAAAAAAATCCGAACTCTCACAGTGTTTTTACTGTGAAGGTTTTTATCTTCACAACTTTTGCTTGTGAAGGTTCAAATGTAAAAATATGGTCTCACGAAAGCAGGATGATCACACGTGATCCCAAGTCTCTCTCTCTCTCTCTCTCTCTCTCTATATATATATATATATATATATATATATATATATATATGATTAGGTTCATTTGAGAAATGCTAAAAATATGATAAATAAAGAAATGGTCCTAGCCCTTTATTTGGTCAACATTTGCGTTTTTGACCGTGAAACACTGGATAATTCCTTGTGTGGTCTGTAATAGATAGGGGGCAATTTCGTAAAATATGCGGGATGGGTTCATATATGAACCTGTATGATTCACATATGAATTATATATTCACATATGAAATTATGTAATTCACATATGAACTTTTTTAACTGATTCATATATGAATTATACGTTCATATATGAAACAGTTAATTGGTTCATCTGTAATTATAAAGGTTTATATAAGAATCTATTAATTAGTTCAACTGATTCACATATGAACCTATAGTTAATTAGTTCATATGTGAATCTGTTAATTGATTCATATATGAATCACAAAGGTTATATATGAATAAGTTAAAAGAGTTCATATGTGAATTACACTGGTTCTCATGTGAACATATAGTTCATATGTGAATCATACATGTTCATATATGAACTTGTCCCGTGTATTTGTAAAAATTACGAAAATGTCCTTCTATTTTTGGAATAGCCGTAACTTTTGACCAGTCAAAGCCATAATTGTTGACCAGTCAAAGACGCAATATTTGACCGGTCAAAGCCGATCTTGACCGAATGAAAGGCTAGGATTATTTCTCTATTTCTCATATATTTAGCATTTATCAAATGAACTTCTCCCTATATATATATATATATATATATATATATATATATATATATATATATATATATGACGATAATCAAATGAGAACCACAAAAAGGTTGAAAACCGTGAGAACCGATCTAAGCCGTAATTTGGTTTTGATCCTATGGTTTTAATTGAAAACTGTTTCACCACATGAAAGGGGCATAATTATCATTTTGGTAACAAAGATTCACCAAATGAAACATGTATTCACCAATTGAATCATAATATTTTTTTTATAATATTAATAATTACAATATTTCATCTAATACTATTTCACCATATGAAACACACATATTCAGCAGATGAAACACACATATTCAACAGATGAAACACACATTCACCAGATGAAATACACAGATTCACTAGATGAAATACACAGATTCACCAGATCTGATAAATCAAACCCCAAAAAAACCTAAATCAATAAATTTAATGAAGACATTTGAAAAAACACACATTTCACCATTCTTGAAAAAAAACCTAAAAAACATGGAACTCTTGATCCATCTTGTTTCCAAAGGTATCATCTCAATCAGGGCACCAACAAATTCGACAGAATTCGAACCCCCTCATTGGAAAAATCCCATCGATGATTTCATGTAATCTGATCTGTTGGAGCGACATGACGACCTGACCACCGCCGGTGGAGAGAACAAGTGCGTGTGTGTGGTTATTCAGGTGTTTTAGGGTTTGGAGGTTATAACACCCCGAATTTTAGACAAGCGTTGTATCCTAACATTATTTTACGAACCGCTAGTGTCATGGTTGTAACCCTCAGTATTTAGTCGGGATTCTGATGCCTTGGTTTTGAGATTAAATGGCTAAGTAAGGATTTACTTCCAGTGCTCGGCGCGAGTTGCGGCGCGAGTTGCCGCGCGAGTTGGGCCGCGTGGGCATCCGCGCCAATTTCTGGCTGCGTGCCACTCCAGTGTTCGGCGCGTGTATCCGCGCCGGTTGAGCCACGCGGGCACCCGCGCGCGACCCCTTCGCAGATTAAAAAGGGTGTTAGGTCGGCCTATTTGTCATTTACTCCATTTCTTCCACATTCTTGGCGATTTTGGCTCTGAGTTAAGGGTAAGAACTCTTCCCCTTCATTAAATCCTCTTGAAGAGAATGCATTGAATGAGATTCCATGATTGATTTAGGTTGGTGGTGATTAAAGATCCAAGATCATCTCTCCTCCTTTCAAGCTCTTGTCAACTAGGGTTTGGTCTCTTTTAAGAAATCACTAAGGTGAGTGTTTTATGGACTCTTCTACTCATGTGTAGGTTCAACTATGTGTTGACAACTATATTTCTCACCTACTTATCTATTGATTTGATAAAGGTGAAGTCTAACCTAAAAACCCTATTTGGGGATATTGTCTCAAATGAGGAGTACTAAAGGAAATGCTAGATATTAGCATGTAATATGAGTTGTAGGTAGCCATTGGGTTATTTGTTGGTTATATTGGCAACTTGGCAAGTATATTAAAGACTCGGTTTGAGTTGATGTCATAAGTAGATTAAAGACTTGGTTTGAGTTGATGTCATAAGTAGACTAAAGACTCGGTTTGAGTTGACGTCATAAGTAGACTAAAGACTCGGTTTGAGTTGATTTCATAAGTAGATTAAAGACTCGGTTTGAGTTGATGTCATAAGTGGACTAAAGTCTCGGTTTGAGTTAACGTCATAAGTAGACTAAAGACTTGGTTTGAGTTGATGTCACGAAAAGGCTAAAGACCCGGTTTGGGTTGAGTGCCCAAATTAGCTAAAGATCCGGTTTGGGTTGATGCTATCAAGCTTTTTGGCTTGGGTGGGAATTAATTATAAGTTGACGAGATTTTTATGGAAATTTCATGTTTAATGGCAGGTGAAGCAAATTGGTTGAGAACTATGAAAATGCAATGTTCTTGTGTCGTAATCCCATTTCATTATTTATTTTACGTTTATACTTTCTTACTAGGCTTTAGCCTAACACTTGTTTGTGTGGTTGTCATGTATGATAGGGCGTCTTAGCGACGGGAACATTCGGGAATGAGAGGTCAATCGCGTGATTGGGAGCGGTTCTTTTGGGAGATGTAGAGACCGGTGTATACGTGTTGATAGATACCCATTTTTGGGAGGATAGCGACACCCGACCGTAATCTAATAGAATTGTTTAGATTATTAGGTTGTCGTACATTATTCTTCATTCTTTGAGTTGTAAACTTTATGTTACATTCCCCGTTTTCCGGGATAATACTTTGGGAGCAATTTGACAGGTGATGGTTAATCCAGATTTTGCTCAGTTTATAGCCGTTATATTGCCGAATTTTCGAATGTTAAATTCCTCTAAATTGTAGGGTGTTACAAGTTGGTATCAGAGCATTAGTTTAAGTGAACTAGGTATGAATATAGAATGCCTAGACTTAAGCTGTGAATTTAAGTTATGATCGAGTGAGATTGGGTAGAACTCCTAAGATAGGACGGTCTTAGAGTCGACGAAAACTACATAAATTGAGAGTTATGGTAATGGGGATGAAAATTCTTATGTATCGCATGTTCATAATTTCTCCTAGCTAACGTTATTATGAGGATGTTTTACGTGAGTATGCTTATTTCCGTTGTTACAATGATTAATGAATGTAGTAGTACGTTTCCTTGGTTTCCTTTCCATGATCTATATCTCATCTATGTTCTCGCGTATGTGTGGCAGAAAATGGTAAATACTCGGAATCGACCGGAGGGTCAAGATACGGCGACATCCACGGCCGACCAAGTAAGAGTAACCAATGCAGACTTGCCCCCACCGTTTGTAGATGTGTTGGGCGGGGGACCTGAGCATATACCCAGACGTGACATAGACTCGACTCACCCGATAATAGAAGAGGTGACTCCAAAGACAAGAATGATGGACAAAATGATGCAAGCCATGAATGCAGCTATGGCACAACAACAAGAAATGTTTCTAAAGTTACTGGAGGACAGAGGCGCTGCTAACCGCAGACATGAGACGGTTGCGGAAAACGTTGTAGTGGCGGGATCCGGGGGTACGGGACCCGTAATTCACACTAATGAGACCCCAACTCCCGAAGAGAGACAAATGTCTAAGACCTGTACGTTCAAGGCATTCCTTGGATGCCGACCCCCAGAATTCAAAGGCACAGATGATCTGCTTGCATGTATGAATTGGGTTCGGGAGATGTAACAGGTGTTCAGGTCAAGCGAATGCGGGGAAGATCAGAAAGCAACGTTCGGATCGCAGATGTTGAGAGGGGTGGCCCTCACGTGGTGGAATGTTTACTCCTCCTCAGTAGAGGCATCGGTCTTGGCCAAACTAAGTTGGCCGACCTTTAAAAAGAAGTTGATGGAAGAATTTTGTAATGAACGGGCTATGGACATAATAGAAGAGGAGTTCCGAAATTTGAAGAAGGGAAACTTGTCGCTGAAAGAGTACAACAGACAGTTCATGGACAAACTAGGATTGGTGGGACATCTAGTCTCGAGCGAAAAGGAGAAGATCAAGGCCTACACCAAGGGCTTACCGTCCGAAATGAAGAACTTGGTGCGGGTGTCTAAGGCCTCCACCTTACGGGAGGCAATTGAGGAAGCCCAATTGGTATAAGACTCCTACGGTCCGAGTAAAGTAGAAAAGAGTGGGCCAGTTGAAAAGAGAAGATGGGAGGGAAACTCTACACCCTCAAGAAGGACAAAACCTTTCAACAACAATCACCGTGGGAACGAAGTTGGACGCGAAGCTAGATGGTGCTCTAAATGCCGGAGCAAGCATTTTGGCCCGTGCGCCTCGAATGGATCAAATTGTTTCAAGTGTGGAAAGTCGGGTCATATCCATCGTGATTGCCCGGTCAGAGGGATTACGTGCTTTGAATGCCAGGAACCGGGGCATATCCGGAGTGAATGTCCAAAATTGAAGACGGGGGAAAGTGGAGCGAAGAATACGGATCCTCCTAGAGCAACGGGAAGAGCATTTCAAATGACCACCGAATAAGCGAAGGCTTCGACTGATGTAGTGTCGGGTACGTTTCTTCTAAACTTCGTACCTACGCGTATATTGTTTGATTCTGACGCGAGTTTTTCGTTCGTATCGAATTCTTCTGTCAAAAGTTATTTGTGCCCACTAGTAGTTTAGAGGATGCTTTCGTGGTAGAATTAGCGGACGACGACCAAGTTGTGGTTCAGGATGTTCTTAAGGGCTGTAAATTGGAGATTGAAGGAAAGGAGTTTCCGGTCGATCTAATGCCGATGGTCATCAGGGGATTTGATGTCGTTATTGGGATGGATTGGTTAGCGGATAACCATGCCGAAATCCTTTGTGCAAAGAAGCTGATTCGAATTCCGACCTCGAATGGTGAGTCGGTAACTGTGTATGGTGAAAGGCGGAAGGGCGAGGTGTCAATCTTTAGCTTGGTAAAGGCACACAAGTGCTTATCGAAAGGATGTTCATCCTTTTTGGCGTATGTTATAGATGCCAAACTTGAGAAGAAAAAGCTTGAAGACGTGGAAGTAGTAAGAGAATTCCCCGACGTATTCCCGGACGATTTGCCTGGTCTACCGCCCGATCGCTAAGTGGAGTTCAAGATCGACCTAGCACCGGGAGTGACCCCGATATCTAGAGCCCCGTACCGGTTGGCTCCATCTGAAATAAAGGAAATGATGGGCCAACTTCAAGATCTTCTCGAGAAGGGATTCGTGAGGCCGAGCTCATCACCGTGGGGAGCACCGGTCTTGTTCGTAAAGAAGAAGGATGACACTATACGAATGTGCATAGACTATAGGGAGTTTAATAAGGTGACTGTGAAGAATAAGTACCCACTCCCTAGAATCGACGATCTATTTGACCAACTTCAAGGAGCGGGATGTTTTTCAAAGATCGACCTTCGTTCTGGTTATCATCAGGTGAAAGTCAAGGAGGATGACATTTCGAAGACCGCATTTAGGACACACTATGGGCATTACGAGTTCTTGGTGATGCCCTTTGGTCTGACGAACCCCCTGCGGTGTTCATGGATTTGATGAACTGCGTATGCTGACCGTTTCTTGACAGGTCGGTCATCGTGTTCATCGATGACATATTGGTTTACTCCAAGGATGAAGCTGAGCATGAGCAACATCTTCGCGACGTGTTGGAAGTATTAAGGAAAGAGAAGCTTTATGCAAAATTATCCAAATGTGAATTTGGTTGAAGGAGGTGCATTTTATGGGTCACGTATTCTCGAAAGATGGTGTGAAAGTGGACCCCGCGAAGATAGAAGCCATGATGAATTGGGATCCTCCTACGAGCCCATTGGAGATCAGAAGCTTTTTGGGGTTAGCGGGTCACTACCGAAGATTCATCCAGGACTTCTCTAAGATCGCTTCGTCGTTGACAGCATTGACCAAGAAGAACGTGAAGTTTGTGTGGATAGAAGCTCAAGAGAAGGCATTTCGGACATTACAAAAGAATCTTTACGAATCTCCGATCTTGTCCTTGCCGGAGGGGTCGGAAGATTTCGTGGTATATAGCGACGCCTCAAAAATGGGTCTTGGTTGCGTACTCATGCAGAGGGGGAAGGTTATTGCCTACGCGTCAAGGCAACTGAAAGTACATGGGAAGAATTACCCCACGCACGACTTGGAATTAGCGGCGGTAGTGTTCACATTAAAGTTGTGGCGACATTACCTCTATGGAACAAAATGTACCTTGTACACGGACCACAAGAGTTTGAAGTATGTTTTCGATCAAAAGGAGCTAAATATGAGGCAAAGGAGGTGGTTGGAGCTACTCAAGGACTAAAATTGCGAATTGCTTTACCACCCGGGTAAAGCAAATGTGGTGGCCGATGCGTTAAGCCGGGAGGAATATAGTGGAAAGCTCCGAGCCAAACTTACAAGGATTGAGTTAGTGTCAAGTCTCATGGAGAAGATCAAAGTGTCACAAAACGAGGCCTTGTTGGAGGAAAATCTCAAAGATGAGGTGATGACTAAGCAACAGTTACTTTTGACCAAGGATGGTTGGGGAATCAAATGCTTCAACGGGCGCGTTTGGGTGCCAAAGATTGGAGGAAACCGGGAGCTACTTTTGGGGAGCACAAAAATGTATAGAGACTTGAAATTGCACTATTGGTGGCCGATCATGAAGTTGGATGTGGCACATTACATGGAGCGGTGCGTGACTTGTTCGCAAGTGAAGGCCGAACACCAACGACCCTATGGGAGCCTCCAATCATTAGAAATACCTGAGTGGAAATGGGACAACATTATCATGGACTTTGTGACCAAACTCCTGAATACTTTGAAAGGAAACGATACCATATGGGTGATTGTCGACCGCTTGACGAAGAGTTCTCATTTTCTAGCAATGCGGGAAACTTTGCCAATAGATAAATTGGCAAAGCTTTATATAGATGAAGTGGTCTCTAAACATGGTATACCCTTGTCTATAGTTTCCGATCGTGATAGTCGGTTCACATCAAGATTTTGGGGAGCCTTACATCAAGAATTGGGCACACAGGTGAATTTGAGCACGACATACCACCCACAGACGGACGGACAAAGCGAAAGAACGATTCAGACTTTGGAGGACATGTTTAGGTCTTGTGTGATCGACTTTGGCGGTAGTTGCGATACCCATCTACCTTTGGTGGAGTTTGCATACAACAATAGTTACCACTCTAGCCTTGGGATGGCACCGTTTGAGGCTTTGTATGGGAGGAAATGTAGAACCCCCGTATTTTGGTTAGAGGCGGGAGAAAAACAATTTGCCGGGCCGGAGATCGTAGAAGAAACGACCGACAAGGTTAAAGCAATCCGAGAACGTTTGAAGGCGGCGCAAGACCGTCAGAAAAGTTATGCCAACAAGAAGAGGAGACTGGTGTAGTTCCAAGTAGGAGATCGCGTAATGTTAAAAGTATCTCCTTGGAAAGGCTTGATCCGGTTTGGAAAGCGTGGGAAACTAAGTCTCCGTTTCCTCGGACCATTTACTATTCTCAAGCGTATTGGACTTCAAGCTTATAAGCTAGACTTACTGCTGGAGATGGACGAAATTCACCCTACCTTTCATGTGTGTTATTTGCGAAAGTGTTTGGCGGAAGATGAGAGTGTCATACCGTTCACCGAAATTTGCGTGGAGGACAACCGTTGTGTCGAAGAACCCAAAGCCATTTTAGAGAGGGAGACCAAGAGACTTCGTCGTAATGAGGTCGTGATGGTTAAAGTACATTGAAGACATCATCGGGGTACGAATGTGACGTGGGAAGTCGAGGAAGACATGAAGCGTAGATATCCTCACCTGTTTTCCTAGCTTAGATTTCGAGGACGAAATCTCATCCAAGTTGGGGAGGATTGTAACACCCCGAATTTTAGACAAGCGTTGTATCCTATTATTATTTTACGAACCGCTAGTGTCATGGTTGTAACCCTTAGTATTTAGTCGGGTTTTTGATGCCTTGGTTTTGAGATTAAATGGCTAAGTAAGGATTTACTTCCAGTGCTCGGTGTGAGTTGCCGCACGGGTTGGGCCGTGCGGGCCTCCGCGCCAGTTTATGGCCGCGTGCCACTCTAGTGTTCGGCGCGTGTAGCCGCACGAGTTGAGCCGCATGGGCACCCGCGCGCGACCCCTGCGCAGATTAAAAAGGGTGCTAGATCGTCCTATTTGTCATTTACTCCATTTCTTCCACATTCTTGGCGATTTTGGCTCTGAGTTAAAGGTAAGAACTCTTCCCCTTCATTAAATCCTCTTGAAGAGAATGCATTGAATGAGATTCCATGATTGATTTAGGTTGGTGGTGATTAAAGATCCAAGCTCATCTCTCCTCCTTTTAAGCTCTTATCAACTAGGGTTTGGTCTCTTTTAAGAAATCACTAAGGTGAGTGTTTTATGGACTCTTCTACTCATGTGTAGGTTCAACGATGTACTTACAACTATATTTCTCACCTACTTATCTATTGATTTGATAAAGGTGAAGTCTAACCTAAAAACCCTATTTGGGGATATTGTCTCAAATGAGGAGTACTAAAGGAAATGCTAGATATTAGCATGTAATATGAGTTGTAGGTAGCCATTGGGTTATTTGTTGGTCATATTGGCATCTTGGCAAGTTGACTAAAGACTCGGGTTGAGTTGATGTCCTAAGTAGACTAAAGACTCGGTTTGAGTTGATGTCATAAGTAGACTAAAGACTCGGTTTGAGTTAATGTCATAAGTAGACTAAAGACTCGGTTTGAGTTGACGTCATAAGTAGATTAAAGACTCGGTTTGAGTTGATGTCATAAGTGGACTAAAGACTCGGTTTGAGTTGACGTCATAAATGGGCTAAAGACTTATTTTTAAAAAAATGTCACGAAAAGGCTAAAGACTCGGTTTAGGTTGAGTGCCTAAATTAGCTAAAGATCCGGTTTGGGTTGATGCTATCAAGATTTTTGGCTTGGGTGGGAATTAATTATAAGTTGACGAGATTTTTATGGAAATTTCATGTTTAATGGCAGGTGAAGCAAATTGGTTGAGAACTATGAAAATGCAATGTTCTTGTGTCGTAATCCCATTTCATTATTTATTTTACGTTTATATATTCTCACTAGGCTTTAGCCTAACACTTGTTTGTGTGGTTGTCATGTATGACAACGTGTCTTAGCGACGGGAACATTCGGGAATGAGAGGTCAATCGCGTGATTGGGAGCGATCCTTTTGGGAGATGTAGAGACCGGTGTATACGTGTTGATAGATACCCATTTTTGGAAGGATAGCGACACCCGACCGTAATCTAATAGAATTGTTTAGATTATTAGGTTGTCGTACATTATTCTTCATTCTTTGAGTTGTAAACTTTATGTTACATTCCCCGTTTTCCAGGATTATACTTTGAGAGCAATTTGATAGGTGATGGTTAATCCAGGTTTTGCTTAGTTTATAGCCGTCATATTGCCGAATTTTCGAATTTTAAATTCCTCTAAATTTTAGGGTGTTACAGAGGTGATTGAAGATGGTGGAGAAGGAATCAATGGATTTTCGCCAGACGTTGGTGAACCAGAGGCGGTGGTTTCTCTTGTTGACGGTGGTGATTGGGCGGTGAGCGGCGGTGGCGGTGAGCGACGACGGTGAGCAGTGTCACAGGAGGATTTGGGATGGGGTTTGTGGTGAGGGTTGGTTTTGGAATCGATGTAGGTATGTGATGGGTTTGGAAGAGGAAGACAAGAAGAAGAGTTAATTTGACAAAAATGCCCTCATTTCCCCATTTTATTTCAAATAAACATCTTTTTTAAATGACCCTTGATTTAATCTAATCTATGGATTAGATTAGTCCTCAAGGTTTTCAACATATCTTTAGTCCTCACATGATTTAACCCCTATATATATATTAACTATTATTATATATAAAATTAAAAAAATGCATTCCCCCCATCCAACCCCGAGCCTACCTCTTCGTGACAACCATTGCTCCCACCCCATCCACTTTCCGGTGAACCTTGTCATCCCTTCCCCTTCTCGGTGCTGCCACCACCATCATTGGATTCCTGAATCAGAAGAATGCGTCCCCCTACCTTGGAAATCCCTTTTATCATTTCTCTGCAAATCTACCGAGATCGACGATAACTAGATGATAGCGAGTACTTTTTTACGACAACCCTTCACCCATTTGAACGGCCAATATAACTTGGATTCCTAGAATTGGAATAATTCTTCACACCCATTTGAGTATTTCAATAGCCTCCATCTCTGGAATCCCGAAGTTAATAATGCATCCGCCCAATTCCTTCTCTCAATTTTTCTGCAAATTCTCTAAGATCGATTATGACAACCTAATCACTAGATGATAATTACCGATTTATTTTCACTGGAATTGGGTTATTGATTTTGGTGTCGTTATTTATATCAATATTTCAAGCTATGTTACTGATTATTATATGAAACGGGTTTTTGATTTGGAACTAAGTTTTGAATTCTTACAACGATTATCGATTGAATGAATATGTTCACAAACATAGATATATTTATGAATTCCAAATTTTCACCTTCTAAGTTTTTGGTTAAGTTTTGGTAATTAGATTTTGCATTTTGGTTGATTTGGTGTATATGGGTGCTTTTGTGTGTAAGTTATGGTGTGTGGTGGCTGAAGAAGAGAAAGGGGTCAGGTGGTCGAAGAAGAGAAAAGTATGAGTTAATTGGGTAGTTTAAAATGAGTTTTTAATTATTATTTAAAAAGATTAAAATACCCCTAACTTATCAGAAGTGTTAGGGACCCAATCCATAATAAAATGGTACCATAAATACCCATAATTATAAGAAAAATATTTGAGGGACACAATATATTTTTCATATAACCACAATCCACATGGCACAAGAACTTTATTTTTCGTCTATAAAAACATCTCTTACACTGTTTTATATTATTTTGATATAAAAATAGTGTAAACATTAATTCTTTTTCAATCCATTACATTATTTTTACACTAAAATAAAATATTTTTGATATATTCTTATTTAATAATAACTATATAGGTTTTCAATAATATCTCTATATTTATCAACTTTATAAATTATACTCCATTGTTTTTTTATAATGACTCGATAAATTATATTTTTATACTATTTTAACTAAATTAAATTATTCATAATTAATTTCAAATTAAATTATCTAAAATGTTGTAGAACAATCAATATAGAGATAATCAAATGTCGTTAATTCTCATTAACAATGAACCCTTTAAATAGGGATGAGTTTACAATGAAAATGAAATATACAATATGGTAACTCTTAATACTAATAAATTATTTCTTCAATCAATTCCTTTTTGATGAAGGCACAATATTCTTCAACACTCCCCCTTGTGCCGAGTCAAAGGGATGATGGTGCATAACTCTTGCCTCATTAAAACCTTACGCCGGAAAAACAAAACCCATTGGGAAAAATGAAAACCTTAGACGAAGGAAAGAGTACAAGGCACCACTAAACAATTTCTTTAGTTTAGTATCATCCTTGATTCATACATCAATCAAAGAGGTTTAGAAAACGAGATGGTTTAAGACTGTTGCCTCACTAAAACCTTGCACCAAGGAACAAAACCCAGCGGGAAAAATAAAACCTTGGGCGAAGGAAAGAGCACAACCCATCAATCGTACATGTGTAATAGACACCTTCTTTAGTCCATTACTCCCCCTGATTCATACATTAATCAAGGGAGTTTGGAAAGTCTCCTCATTCCAATGCTTTCCACATGTTTCTCAAATGTCGCCTTAGGCAATGATTTGGTGAACAAATCAACCACATTCTCCTCAGATCTTACTTGAATCTTAAGGAGAGTATGTTGTTGCTGATTATAGAAAAACTTTGGCGATATATGCTTTGTATTGTCTCCTTTGATATATACTACTTTCATTTGTTCAATACAAGTTGCATTATCTTCATAAATGCATGTAGGATTTTTAGTGGTAGAACTTAAACCACTAGCCCCTCTGGTATGTGTAATGATAGACCTTAACCATATACATTCTCGAACCGCCTCATGTAGAGCAATAATCTCAAAATGGTTCGATGAGGTAGCTATCAGGGTTTGCTTAGTTGATTTCCAAAAAATCGTCGTGTTCCTAATTGTAAAAACATATCCTGTTTGGGAGCGACCTTTGTGTGGCTCAGAGAGATATCCAGTATCAACAAAACCTACTAATATATCATTTGGGGTTTCATTATACGAGATAACATTTTCTTTGTTAATATCTTTAACAGGTATTGTAACCCCAATTTTCTCTCTGTAAGGAAAGAATAAGCCCATGTCAATGGTTCCTTTTAGATATCGAAATATATTCTTGATACCATTCCAATGACGTTGCGTTGGCGTCGAGCTAAATCTAGCTAACAAGTTCACTGAAAATGAAATATCTGGTCGAGTACATTGTGCTAAGTACAATAATGCACCTATTGCACTTAGATAGGAAATTGCAGCTCCTAACTGTAACACCCTAAAATTTGATTGAAAATTTAATAAAAATTTTCGCAATATAACGGCTATAAATCGAAGAACCAAAACCTGCGATAAAACATTTCATCCCAAAAGACGACAAGGTACATAGACGAAGATCACCCAAAAGATGGGGAATAATAGTTGAGGCATTTACACCAAAGAATTGGAAATCAACCATGACAACTAGCTAATCTAAGACATAGTTATCTAGATTAGACCATGTCACAAATCTCCCAAAAATATTCTATACTTTCACTTTTGTACGCCAATTCCCTTAGCATTTCTTCCAAAAAGTCTTCGCTATTCGCCCAACCCCCGAGACTTAGTCTTTACGAGTCCCACCGCTAATGGAACTTGTAGAAGTGGTACATCCAAGAAACAAGTGTTAGACTTACGCCTAGTGAGACAAATCATATGTATATAATTGCATAAGAAACAACAATATTAAAAGATGGTTCATAAGAGTTACGTTCATGCATTGCTTAACTCTTCCTTGGGAAAAGGTAAGTCTTACAATTTACCGGGGGAGACCTGTGTTTACCATTGTAGTGACGGAACACAGAAGTAGGTCACACACCAATGTTGTGGAGCTTCTATTATAGCACCAAAGGTTATCGAGTTCAACCACCCACGATATTTAGTTTGAGTTCCCAAATGGTCTAAGAAGGACTCACTCACTAGATCATACATGACATGAGACACAAGGTTATCGTATTCAACCCCCACGGTCTATAACACGAGTTCCCAAGGTACCCATCTAACTCAAAGGTAATTACCAACAAAATACGAATTACCACTAGTGCCTATGGATCCATTACACTATTTTTACTCAACAAGTAAACCAAATATTTCAAGCAATATTTACCATGTACCATCTCTAGTTATAAATTTCCTACATCCGGAAAATCCATTCTTACCGGCAGTTCATAATAAAATGGTCAAGTTAGTGTTGGTTGTTCCAAAGTCCTCAAAATCATCGGGAGTTCATCCTTTACTTGTACAAAACACTTCTCCAAAACCCTTTTAAATCAAAACACAAGGTTTGGGCAAAACCCTAGATTGTTGCCCTAAATTTCCCAAAAAATCTTTTCAATGTGTTCATGAGACAATGATTCATTTTAAACATTTATTAGCAATTAATACATGTATCAAATGTAAGAAATTTATGGATTGACTCACAATACTAGGGTTTTGGTTAAAACCCTAGAAATCACAAAAGTAAGTGTAGAAGGAAGACACCAATCTTGATCAAAACTTGAATCCTTGACCTCTAGATGTTCGCAAGCCCTATAAGAGAGGCTAGAGAAGATTTTGAGTGATTTGAGGTTGAGAGTAATGAGGGTTAGGGTTTTGGTTGGTGAAATCGCCTTAAATGAGAGAGAGAGAGTCGATGCCCAAAACTGATTTGTGATAAATGAATTCTAAAAAGAGCAAAGGCATTTAAATCTGCCCATCACCCCGTCGGCGACTATGACCGGCGATTGTGCCCGGGTCATAGTAGCAGGGCACTGTCACAATATCGAGATCACATACCGAAAATTACGGATGTTACACCAACATCTCCTTGCCATCATCTTTTGGACGAAATGGATCTTTCCTTATATCCAAGCTTCGACCGATCATGGGAGTGCTAGCCGGGTGTGCTTTATCCATATTAAATCGCCTGAGCATTTTCTAGATATAAGCGGATTGGTGAATAAGGACTCAACAAGCTCGATGTTCTAGTTCTATACCTAGACAAAATCGAGTTTTCCCAAGATCTTTCATCTCAAATTCAGATTTCAAATAGCTTGCAATATCTCTTATTTCATCAAGAGTATCTATTATGTTAATATCATCAACATACACAACTATGATTAAAAATCCAGAACTCGTCTTCTTTATAAAAACGCAAGGGCATAGTTCATCGTTCTTATATCCCTTTCCAATCAAGTATTCACTCAAACGGGTATACCACATCCGTCCAGATTGTTTTAATCCGTAGAGTGAACGTTTTAGTCTAATTGCAAACGCACTTTGTGGTATACTTGAATCGGGAAGTGGAAGGCCATTGGGCACTTTCATGTATATCTATAAATCTAGATCCCCATAGAGATATGCAGTAACCACATCCATAAGCTGCATTTCCAGTCCTTCGGAAACTACTAGACTAATTAGATAGCGGAACGTTATTACGTCCATTAATGGGGAGTATGTCTCCTCATAGTCAATCCCAGGGCGTTATGAGAAACCTTGCACCACAAGGCGAGCCTTATATCTTATGACTTCATTATTCTCATTACGCTTTCTAACAAAGACCCATTTATGCCCTACAGGCTTTACACTTGGTGGGGTTAGCACTACCGGACTAAATACATGTCTCTTTGCCAAAGAATCTAGTTCTGCCTGGATTGCTTCTTTCCATTTAGGCCAGTCTGCTCTTTATTGACATTCTTCAACTGAGCGTGGTTCGATGTCATCATGCTCTATGATCTCATGAGCAACAATATATGCAAATATGTCATCAATGAGTATGGATGATCTTTCCATTAACTCGTATGCATTCTCATAATTCATTAAGATTTATTTGTTCTCTGGAATCAATATTAACTTTGGAGCATCCTCCAATAACGATTCATGGACATAACTATAATCAGAGACAATCTCATGAGAAGGGTTTTTGGTATTGATGACAAGTGGATCAGATTGTGCCTTACTCTCCCTTTTCTTCCTGGGATGAGTATCTATCGAACCAAGTAGCTTCCCTCTTTTCCTTTTGGGAGCCATGTCCTCAACCACACTTCCACTATGTGTAATTGCAACACTCTTTCCAGCGGTGTTGTGCCCCTGTTTGGGGACTTGTAACCTCGCGGGTACATTTGTAGCTGGTATATGTGATCTTGTCACTTTTGCAATATTAGTGAACACATCAGGTATCGAGTCTTCTACGTTTTGAAGATTTAGTATTCGTTTCACTTCACTTTCATATTGTGAAGTGTGGCGATCGAAATGAGACAGAGTGGGAACATTCCATGACAATTCCCGTCGTTCCCTTGGAAAATCATTTTTACTATCTCCCCCTAACGACGGGAAGATTGTCTCATCAAAGTGACAATCCGCAAGTCTTGCGGTAAATAGATCACCCGTCAAGGGTTCTAAATAGTGGATAATCGTTGGAGATTCATATCCAACATATATACTTAATCGTCTTTGATGACCCATTTTGGTGCGCTGTAGGGGCGCAATTGGCACATATACTGCACAACCAAATATGTGTAAATGTGAAATATCAGGCTCATATCCAGTTACCAACTGGTACACAAAAAATGGTTAGCTAGCAGTGGGTCTAAAGCGAATAAGTAAAGCTGCATGTAATATTGCATAACCCCAGGCAGAAGTGGGTAAATTGGTGCGCATAACCAATGCCCTAGCTATCATTTGTATCCTTTTGATGGTAGCTTCTGCGAGACCATTTTGTGTATGCACATGGGGTATGGGATGCTCTACATCGATTCCAATAGACATGCATTAATCATCAAATGCTTGTGATGTAAATTCTCCAAAATTGTCAAGTCGTATAGACTTGATAGGGTAATCAGGGTGGTGAGCCCTTAAACATATAATTTGTGCTAGAAGTTTTGCAAATGCAACATTTCGTGTGGACAATAGTGCGACATGCGTCCATCTTGTTGAAGCGTCAACCAGGACCATAAAATACTTGAACAACCCGCATTCTGGATGTATAGGTCCACAAATATCACCTTGTATTGTAAGAATCGAATGTTTTGCTTTGTGTCTTTAGCATAAGATGGTCTCGATCCTGTTTTAGCTAAGGAACAAGCTTTGCAAAAATTTGGGGCTTTTAAGGAGGCATATTGTGATGATGGCATTGCTTCTTTTTCTTTAGAAGTCAATGGTTGCAATTTGGTAGTTTCATATAATCACCACATCTTACCTTTCATTCGAATTAATGGGTGTCCGTGTGTTGCGCCATGTGTTGGAAAATCCACCACGACCATTTTCGCGACCCTGACCACGAACCCGTCCACGATCCTGTACACGACCCCGTCCACGACCCCGTCCACGTGATGAATAATTTCCACGTGTGTGTGACTCAGTATGTTTGGCTACCTGTCCTTTGGAGTTATTTCCACCTCTAACGCTTGCATGATTAGATTCGGGAATTTTCTTTGTCCCTACAGGTCTAGCGTTGTTATTCAAAAGAACCTCATTGTGTCTTTCAGCCACTTGCAGTAGGTTGATAAGTTTGTTAAATATCGTGATTCTTTTACTATCATACTCCAATCGATACTGATTCATTAGTATTATTGCAGATGTAGGAAAAGTGGAAAGTGTCTTTTGAATCATGTCGTCTTCCGTGAGTTCCTTGCCACAAAAGTTTAAACGTGCTTTAAGACGTAACATTTCTTTGTTGAAATCATTTACCTTTTTGTAATCGAGTAAATGGATTTCATTCCACTGTACGATTAGTTCAGGAAGTAAAGAGTCATGAGTATCCCCGAATCTTCCTTTCAGTGCCTCCCACAGTTCTTTGGGGGTTTTCAGTTGAAGGTACTCCTACCAAAGGCTGGGATCGATATGTCGTCTCAAGAACATTAAGGCATTTGCTTGTATTTTCTCTGATGGTTTGTCTTTATGGTCTGTAGGGGGGGTTGATTGTATAGGTGTAGTCATTTCCAATAAAGGTAGTCTTTACATCAGATACCCATCTATGGTATTCAAGTCCTTCAGAATCCAGGATATCAAATTCGGGACGAGTTGGTTCAACCATCTACATAAACAAGAGACAAGGTATTTTATTTTATGAAGATAAAACTTATGAAAGTTCATTATCATGGCAATATAGGATTAAAAATTGGTATTTTTAAACATATCTTATGCTGATAATGTTATATTAGTATTTCAATATCCGGAAAATGAATCGCTAAACACTTTTGGATTTCCAGGTAGGAAGGGAATCACGAGGATTACTTAAATCCCTACAAACCTTTAAGGCTATTTACACCCGCTTTGACAAAATCTTTTGGTGTCATGCGATCACTTTGTTTATGAAATACACTAATAACATTAACAATTTTGTGGATTTGGCATGAGGCCAAAAGTGAGATTCAATTAATACCATTATGGTATTTTTAGGGGCTTTTGGCAAGAGGCCAAAAGATGTGTGTTTTAACTTTTCGAATGTAATTATGATTTATGATAAACAATTTGAACTTCGATATGGCTTTTTATCTTTTAAAAGAAATGGGACTTTTAACAATAAAGTTTATAAGATGTTAATGAGATTTTGGCACGAGGCCAAAATAAATTATATATAAAGGAGTGTAACTCCTAAAAATAATTAGTTATAAAAATTTATGGATTAAGGTGATATGTGAATATTTATGTAAGCAAAACAATTCAAAATACTAAAGCTATAATTAAATTAACAAAGTTTAACAAATACATCAAAATAAAACTAATTCAATAGTATAACCAAATAACAACAATATGCTCAAAATATTAAATGCAATAAAAAAATTTAAAGGAAAAGAGCATAAATGAGAGAGACAATAACTAGAGGATGAGGTTATGAGGTTAATGGGTTCAACCTACCTATTGATCTTATAGATTTTCAGTCCTATCTGCTATGGAGAAAAGGCAACCAGGTTCGAAACCCATCGAATTTCATCAAACTAATTACTATTGAGCAGAGGGTTTATAAAAACAGGGGAAAATAAAGCATCATAATCGATTTGTACATAAATATTCGATATTCTATATTTTCTGGGTTTTGAGTTTTTTTTCTTCATCTACTCATAGTAAGGCTCTGATTTTTGTTCTTGAATACATGGATTAACATTAAAAAAATACCAACACGAAGCATACATACATAGCAGTTTGATTTTGGAGATGTTCTAAGCTCAAGGTAATAATAAAAATAATAAAACAGGAAAGGGGGATTTTTTTTAAGATGTGGTCTAGACATAATATATAAAACCACATAAATATCTCGTGGAGTTCTTTTTAATATATAAAACCACATCAAGATAAATAGAACTTTTGACTCTTTTTTTTAATTATTAAATAAAAAAATTCTATGAAAAATAAGCAATTTGTTGTTACACAATCAAAAGTATAATCATGCTTTGAATTACTACAGTTATATAAAAAATAGCAAAAAAAATCACTTAAGAGATCTATGTACACAAGTAATAAAACTTTAGCAAGTAGCATAGCAGAAAATTGTCAGAGTTGATTTAATCTTAGCAGCAAAAAAGAATATTATGCAATAAGAATGCTTACTTGATTCGTGATATCTGAAAACAAAAAGTTTCAGCACCAACAAACAGATTCAATTAACCGAGCTACGTGTTGATAACGTGTTGTAGAACAATCAATATAGAGATAATCAAAAGTCGTTAATTATCATTAACAATGAACCCTTTAAATAAGGATGAGTTTACAATGAAAAAGAAATATATAATATGGTAACTCTTAATATTAATAAATTATTTCTTCAATCAATTCATTTTTGATGAGGCCTGAAAGCACAATATTCTTCAAGATAAAACAAATATTCAGTGAAATAAAAAAAAGTTATGATATAAGAAATATTTAAAAATGTTAAATAAAAGAAGTTATGATATAACAAATATTTAAAAAGTTAAATAAAAGAAGTTACAGTTAAGTATTAGAAATTAATATATTATTTCCATAAATGGCCCAATCAACCCAAACGCATTCTCAAGTGCGAATTGAATTTCTTTATTCTTGATTTTTCCTATATCAAACAAGAAATTGTTGAAATCGATTAATATCATCCACCTTTTTTTTTTTATCTTTATCGATGACATTTCTCTCACAATTTCAATTAGTGTAGTTAGATACCCTTGATTATCATGTTATGTCAAATAATACATGTATACATTATGTCATGTAACATATCTTATTCCAAAAACAGCTTGATACTTTCACGATTGCCAATATGATTGGAGAACTCCAAACATACGTTCTACATCTTTTCTACACGATTTTTTTTGAAGAAGCAAAGCATATATTAATGATCATCGTTAGTACACATAGAGTTCATCGAGTCATCTAAGAAATTCGGTAAATCGAAAAACATAGTGGGACAAGGTAAGATTCGGGCTCTCTTCACAAGATCATGGGCAACCCCGTTTGCATGTCTCCTAATAAACTTAACCGAATAAGAATTGTTATAGAGGAGGAACGTCCGACAACGAGAGATAATATCACCGAATTTCGAATCGTCGTCTTGGGTGGAGTAGATGGCATCGACCACCTGTTTCACATCTGTTTCAAAGATTACTCGTTGCATGCCTAACTCGATAGTCCAAGCATAACATCAACAAGAGCCAACGCATCGCATTCCTTCACCAGTGGGGTACCGTATCTGGTCGTCGTACAAGCAGCATAGAACGCCCCCGATCATCTATGAGAATAGAGCCAAAACCCGATTGAAGTCATGAATCACAACAACATTGGTGTTTGCATTTCATGAAGCCGTTCGGTGGCTTGTGCCACAACAGACATCGGTCAGCTCTCTACCCGTGCTCATGTTGCATGCGGAGTTCAGTCGCCAGTTGCCAATCATTCAAAACCTCCATAGCCTTTCGCTTAACATGTGTCGTCAGTTTTAAGGTGTTGTTCCACAAGGCATCATTCCTACGGTTCCAAATGCTCCAAAGCATCATCAAGAACTTGTTTAAATTTAGAGTGGAGCAGTCGTCAATGATGACGAAAAGGCAACTAAGGAAATCATTGGATTGGTTCGCCTTTGCATCGATAAGGTTCCAAAGGTCGGCCTCCATCCAAACCTCTTTAGTGACCAGGAAATCGATAAAGTAGTGCCAATTATTCTTCGGGTTAGCGTGTTAATGCATAAATGTTAGATCCAAAATCATTTGGATACAAAGTCAAAGCTCAAGTCAAAGCCTCTTAAAGCAAAGTCAAAGTCAATGCTCAGAGTGAAAAGTCAAAGTCTTTAGTTAGCTTATTAGTGTAGTTTTGTCTTGTATTGGTAGGTGATATAAATTTGTTTTCTTCTTTGTTAGACTTGTAGCACTATTACAGATTAACACTTAGAGAGAGAAATATTTTGTATCAGAGAGCATTTGTATACGTTTGATTTGAATCAATAAGATATGACTTTTGGAATCGAAATCTGTTGTTCATCTTGATCCGAATTGAACATTAGGGACTCATAATTGGTATCAGAGCAAGCGCAAATAGGAGAATTTCAAGATTCTGATCAAGTTTTGGTCGACTTTCAAGAACTAACAGAAAACACTGTTCAAGGATCGATTTCGAGTTGTAGTATTGTTTTTGGAGTTGTAATTATCTCATTGTAATTGCTTTACTGTCTTAAACATATTCTTTTTTGATTAGATTGTCCAATTCACATCTAATTTGTGTGAATTTGGACTTTTATTGATTTGTTGTTCAAGTTGTAATACGTACTGTTCTTGAGATCGATTTGTATTTTTGTTGTTTCTTTTTGAAATTGATTGCTTGTAACCTGTTCAGAAAGTGACTGAAGACAAAATGTTCAAGTTTCAGAACCTGATTTGGAGTTTTGCTTCGATTTGTGACTGAGTTCGTGTTTTTGAGTTCGAAAAAGTCAAGAACACGCAAGATCTGCAGAATTCACATCATTCAAGTTTGAAGAACTCGCAAACCTTAGTGTACGAATTCCTCAAGAACTCACAGACTCCTACGATTTTGGTGTGGTGAAAAATTTCCAAGTCTAGAATTCGCATAGTGTGAGATACAAAAAGTATAGAATTCACATATCGTTGTGTGCGAAAAGTGCAGAACTCGCACGCCTCTTAGTGCAGAACTCGCACAAAAGTCAAGAACCCGCAAGCAATGTTGTGCAAAAAGTTACTGTGCACGTCCTTTATTCTGCGAAAAGCTTCATAATTCACATAGAGAAGACTTACGAAAAGTTGCGGTTGAAATATTTTCTAAGTACATATTTCGCATAATCTTTTGCGAAAAGTGAGAATTTTGGAATTTTGCTAAGTTTAGAATTCGCACATCTCCACATGCGAAAAGCTCTAGAATTCGCACATCACCACGTGCGAAAAGTTCGGATTTCGCAAGCTGTTGTATGCGAAAAGCAGGATTTCGTAAGGTTTTCTCAGCGAATTGTTTGGTATTATAGTCTACGAATTGTGAGGTTTAATTGTCTGCGAAAAGTAAACTCAGTGGTTTGAGAATTCTATACTTGGTCAATTTTTGACTGTTTTTCAGAAATTTGAAATTTTTTGTTTTGTTTTTAAAGATCAGTGCAAATTTCAAGATGACCTCAAGGGATGCTTTGGCCATAGGAACCGATGTTAAACCACTGGTATTGTTCAAAGGAGAGTATGAACATTGGAAGGACAGGTTTCTGGATTTCATTGACCGAAATGAAATTGGTGAGTATATCGAATTGTCATTGAAAGAAGGTATCATGAAACCTCCAACAAAACTCATATTACATAAGAGAATGGAGTAGAGGTTGTCACAATGGAGTATGAAATAGATCCAGATGATTATACAGATGAATAGAAGAAGAGGCACAAGGCTGCTAGATTGGCTAAATCCTTTTTATTGCAAGGAATTCCGAATGAAATATATGTCAAGATTGACAGTTACAAAGCAACAGGAAAGCATATGTGGGATCAGTTAGAAAGGATGATGTTGGGTTCTAAAGTGGGTAATCAGTTGAAAGTGTCTAACTATGAAGAGTTTAAAGCAAAGGAAGGTGAGAACCTAGAGACCACCTATGACAGATTTGTCACTCTTTTGAATGAGCTGAGCAAGAACAAGGTCGATAAATCACAGATTGAGCTTAATATGAAACTTCTGAGTATCTTGCAGCCTGAATGGAAAAGATTTACCAGACAGATGAAACAACTGAAAGATCTTAATGAGATTCCTTTACATTAGGTTTACGAGACTCTTCGCCAGAACGATGAAGAAGTGGATGAGATTAGAGCAGAGAAAAAGAAAGCTAAGAAACCAGTGGTTGATCCAGCTGCTTTAGTGGTAAAGAGAAAAGAGAAGAGATCTGTTAGTCTGAAGAAGAAGAAGAAAATGGTGATTTCTGAGTCTGAGGAAGAAGAAAGTGATGGTTCTGAATATGATGATGGAGAGAACTTGAAGCAAGCAATGCTCTTATTGACCAGGGCCTTCCAAAAGAAGTTTTACAAAAAGCCTGGTTCAAACAGTCAATGGTATTCATCAGGTTCAAAGAACTATGAACATAAAGAGAGGGTAGAAGGAAGAAGGTTTGAAGAAAAGAGATCAGAGGGTAAGAGGTTTGAGGAGAAAAAGCATGAAGAAAGAAAGTATGTGAATAGGTATGAGAAAAAGAAAGCGGATGAACAAGTCAAGTGCTACAATTGTGGCAAGATCGGCCACTCTGCCAAGGATTGCAGGAAGCCTAAGATGAAGAATTCTGATTATTACAAGAATAAAATGTTCCTGGAAAAGCAGAAAGAGGCAGGTAAAGTTCTAATGGCCGAGGAAGATCATTGGCTGGATGTCACCGATTCTGAGAGTGAAAGGGAAAAAAACTGCCCACATGTGTTTGATGGGACAAAAGATTGCTGAGAAGGATTCAGATGAAGATGATTCTGATGAGGTAAATGATATGACTGAATCTGATTTTCTTAATCAAATGCAATCTATGATGGTTGAACTTCAGGATCTACAGTCTACACTTAAACGTGAAAAAGGTGTCATTGAAAATAAAAATCAAGCAATAATGAAACTCAACAAAGATATTGTTGAGAAGACTGTATTGATTGTGTCTTTAAAAAAAGTTGATACCTTTGGTAGAGAAAAGACTGCAATTCAAAGTGAATTATCTGAAACATCTTCAAAATTTAAAATGTGTGAACGTAAGTTGAAAGAGGTTGTTAAGAAATTTTTATCTTTGAAATCAGAGAATAAAACTTTGATTGAAAAGGTCAATGGTTTGGAGGAAAAAACTTTATACTCGAGGTTAGACTGATCAAACCATTCATCTTAACAAACCAAAAGAGTTCAAATTCTTTAACGAGTTTTGGGGTATTGGTTATAATAATCCTCATTACTTGAAAAAGGGTATTTCTCAAAGGCCTGTGTTATATGACTTTGATTTTCTACAATTGGCCAAGAAACACCCTAAACTCAAAGTCGAATGGACAAAATCATCAGACGAAGTTGAGGCTAAGGAAGATGAAAACCGGAAAAAGTAATGATAATATGCAACTACCATTTTGTTACATTAAACTGAATGCTAGTTACAGTAATAAACAGTCAAAGTTTCTCTCAAATGATTATTTCCAAAGTTATTCTACTGAGGAAATGGAGGCAAGACCTACTGAAGGCAAAATTTATGTTCCTCCACTCATCTTAGAAAGTAAAATTTCTGAGCTTGAGAACACTCTAGTAGAAGAGAGAATTTTGATTGATTTAGAACAAATGGTATTTTCTACTGTTTTTCTGAAAAGTGATTTCAAATATGAAGCAACAAGTGACAAATCAGAATCAGGAAGAGCTTGTGAAAACAACTCTACTGGTTTAGATAAATCATCTTGTAAACTCTTCATCAGTGATATTTTTCCTGATTTAAATCCTTCGGATTTTGAACAAACGCTTGAACAAAAGAAGTTTTCAAAAGAGTTTAATATTTTATGTTTTTAAATACTTCCAAAGCTCCTCTATATGATGATGATGATGATTTGTTTGATGATGATGTTGATTTTCTTAACTCTGATGGTTGTTTTGATAAATGTGTTGAACATTTTGATTTCAATGCAAAACTTTCAGATCATTCTCAATTTATTGTTAATTCTAAAGGTTTACCAAGTGTATTTGAAAAAGGTGAATCCTCAACTAAAGTCGATAGATCAGTTCCTGTGAGCACCTACTATTCCAAAGGTAAGAAAGGTAAGAATAGGCACTCAGAGAAGCAGACCAACACTGGTAAACGTAGAAAGAAACAATCTCAGAAAACTCATGGTTCTAACATGGTTAATTCATATGTTTCAGATATAAGAAAGAAAAGGTCTGAAGGGAAACTAGAATGGAGACCAAAGAAGAAGATTGTCGAGTCTACAAAATCATTTTATGTATCGGATAGTAGTAGGATTAATGTTAGTAAGTGTGATGTAATTGATTAGGTTGCTTCTCATAAGCAAAAACTTGTACCTTCTTACAAGTCTTATATAATAAAGCAATTGATCCAATTATCTCTGTCTACTACTCAGTCTTCTATATATCATTGAAATGATTTTGTTACTCGACAAAATTTTGATAGTTGGTTCGATTCATATCATGTTTATCATTCTTATATCTCAAAAGTTTTTCAAAAGATAAGAAGATCCAATTTCAAATGGATGCCAAAATCTAGAACCAACCTGATAGGACCCATCTATAAATGGGTACCTAAACCGATTGTTGCTTGATTTCTCCTGTGCATACCCGTCATATGTGGTACTTGGATTCAAGCTATTCCAAGCATATGACAGGGCAGAAAGATATTTTATCTAACTATGCAAAGAAATTTTGCGGCAACGTCAGATTTGGGAACGGCCAATTTTTACCAATTTTGGGTTATGGAGATGTCGTGCAAGAGAACATAACGATTAAGAAGGTGGGTTATGTTGAAGGATTAGGACACAATCTGTTGGTCCCGGAGGTTCTTAACAAGTTTGTAGAAGGGGGGGGGGTTGAATACAAACACAGAAATTTAAAGTTTAATAAATTGTTTATTGATAAATCAAACACAATTTACAAGTTTGTTGCGGAATAGATTAAGACAGACTCAATCTAAACAAACTTAAGAAACACTAAGATGGTTGCACAAGAATTTCAGAGAATGGGGGATTATAGAAAACAAAGGTTTCTATTTGGAGTTCAAGGGTTGAGCACACCCTCAGATGGAGGGGTGAACTTCCTATTTATACCCTATGCATTAAATGCATGGTAGGGCACTTTACACGTGGCATTCACTGATTGGCTTTGTAAGTCTGACTTTGAGAGACGTTCTTTCGGTCGGATCATGAACAGTGTAGTTGACAGAGTTGTTGTACGAATTATGGCAGAGGCATGTCCTGTCTGACACATCGTACTAAGTTGTGCAAGGTAAGACAAATGGAAACTTGAGGTATAAGCTTTGTCATCACAGTTGCTGCAATATTAAAAGTGTCGTCAGCTCTTCCTTCTAAGCCAAAGCAGATCAGAAGAAAGCCTGTCTCCTCCTCCTCTGAAAATGTCGCGGTGATCAGGAATGAAACCTCCATCAAATTTTCAAGAGAAGCTTTGTTCGGTCCTCCTCCTGATCTTTCAGTTCCGGATCTATCTCTGCCTCCTGGTGGACCATATGTTGCGGGACAAGTACTTGAAGAACCTTTTAGAATCTTCTTCAGAGATGACGAGGAACAGCTCAGATTTCAAAGAATCTCTGAAATCCCTATCTGTCCCCTCGGCCTTCTCAAGGATCTCATGTGCTTATGGTGTGATCTCTCTCCTGCTACTGAGCAAATCAAAGTGATAATTAGCAAAGAATCTTTAGAGCGAAAGCAAAAAGGAGAAGATATGCCTGAGTATTTGATCAATCCTCCTAAATCCTCTTTAGATAACAGATAGATTAGTTTTCTTCTTGTAATCTATTAGTTTAAACTTACAGTAGTTAGTACATCACTTGTACTTGTAATTTTCATACCTTGTAATTTTTTTCCTGGATTAATGAAAATTTCAGTGAAGTACTTAACTCTATCAGTACTGTAAAAAGATCCCTCAAAATAGTAATCGGGACATGTATGTTATGAGTCCTGATTATTCCATCATTTTGAATTATAAAGTAATTTTCTTCAGTTACTTTGTCATTATCAAATAGGGGGAGATTGTTGATCCAAACTGTTGGGAACTGAAGATTCTACTAAGTGTAGTTACTACTGCTAGTACAAGTGTAGTTACTACTGCCAGAACAAGTTGAAGATTAATACTGCTAAGTGTTACTACTGCTAGTAGAATTAATGCTGCTAGTTAAAGTTAGTACTGCTTGAACACACAGTTAGTACTGCTTAGCTAGTTAGTACTGCTAGTAGTTAGTACTGCTTGCAGTTAATACTGCTAATTGAAGTTAATGCTGCTGAGCATTATTAGTGCTGCTAAAGAGATACGGATGGAAAGTACTACAGCTGGATATACTGAAGATATACTTAGAAGATATACATGGAAGATATACTGAAGATTTGTTTATTATTTGTAATTATCTTTTTATCAGTATATGTATAGAATGTGTAGAATAGATAGAAAGAACTTTTAATAATTAATTTTTCAAGAGAAAAATCGACCTCAAGGCATAGATCCTAATTCTAGAGAAGTAGAATTCGTATTGGTGAGTCTGTTCATCAATATTGAGGTTGAGAGTGTAATCTTGTAACTTTAAACATTCAATACAAGTTTACTGTTTGATCATTATATACTGGGTTTTGATTACTGTTTTATTAAATATCAAAGTGTTTTTCCGCAACTTCTTTGATATTAGTTTCTGAGTATAAATTCTTGTTAAGAATTCGATCCTGACAAGTGGTATCAGAGCCAAATTCTCTCAGAAACAGTTATTCATCATGGAAAATCTTACAGAATCAAGCAGTACTTTGGTCTCAAAAGTTCCAATGCTCAAATCCAATGAATTTGACATGTGGAAGATCAGAATCAAGCAATATATTCTCCTCACAGATTATTCTATGTGGGACATCATTGAGAATGGCCCATCTGATGGAGGAAAGATTGGTGAAGATGGCAAAAGAACTCCTCCAAAGACAGATGCAGACAGGAAATCAAGACAGACAGAGATGAAAGCCTTGAGCACACTGCTATTGGCCATTCCAAATGAGTATCAACACCAATTCTGCAATTGTACTGATGCACAGATGCTCTGGAATGCTCTAGAGAAGAGATTCTCAGGTACCAAAAGTACCAAGAGAAATCAAAAGGCAATCTTAAAGCAACAGTATGAAAACTTCATGTCAACTAAGAATGAGTCCATGACTCAAACTTTTGACAGGTTTAATAAACTAATTGGTGAACTAGCTACTATGGGAGTACAGATTGATCAAGATGATGTGAACAGAAAGTTCTTAAGGTCCCTTGGAGATGAATGGACCATGTACACTGTGTCATTCAGACAGAATGATCAGTTGGAAGAAAAAGAACTTGATGATCTGTACAATGATCTTAGAGTTTTTGAAGCTGAGGTGGAGGCAAAGAAGAAGCCCTCTGGATATGTTCATAATGCTGCACTCCTATCAGCATCAATTAATTCTACTACTAACACTGAATCAGTTAATGCTACTAATGGATCAAATCTAGATAAAGGCACTGATTATGCATTTGAAGCTCTTCTTTCTAATCATGGAAATTCTTCTTTGATCAATGATGACTTAGAACAACTTCATCCTGATGATCTGGAAGAGATGGATATCAAATGGCAGATGGCCATGCTCTCCATGAGGGTTAAGAAGTTTATAAAGAGGACTGGAAGAAATAACTTCTCACAAAGAAGAGAAGATGGAGCAGGATTTGATAAATCAAAGGTAGAATGCTACAAATGCCATCTGAAAGGACATTTTGCTAGAGAATGCAGAAGTGGAATGTCTCACAACAACAACCATCAACAAGCTCAATCTGGAAGCTTCAATAACAACAGAAACTCTGCTCAAGCCCTTGTTTCTCAACAAGGAATGGGGTTTGATTGGAGTGATCAAGCAGAAGAAGCTATTCAGAATCAAGCTCTTATGGCTAAAGTATCTGATCTCCCATCTGAGGTAAGTTCTAATCTCTGCTCTAAAACTTGCATAGACACTGTTAAAAGGTACAGGGATCACAATCAGAAGATGAGTGATGACCTGAAGAGACTAGAAAAGGATATAAAAGACTATGTGAGGATAGTAGAGAGATTTGAAGATCAAATCAAAGGTTTTCAAGCCAATGAACTACAACACTCATATGACAATAATTACTGGCAGTGGGAGAAAAAGGATTTAGAACTTAAACTGACCAAATCTAAAGAGGAGAGTGAAAAACTGAAAGAGGAGTTAACCAAGGTTAAGCTTGATGTAGAAAAGTTTTCCAATGCTTCTAAAGCAATGGACTCCTTACTGCAAAATCAGATTCATGATAAATTAAGAAGAGGAATTGGGTATAATGCCACACCTCCACCATATAACAACAATTACATTCCTCCTACTTCAGACCTTTTAGACACCAAAGATAGGAAGGACTTGCCTGAGGGAGCCACTGAAATAGATCCCTTAGATGAGGTAATTGTTGAGGATAAGACTGAGAAAGAGGTTGGCAAGAGTAAGAAGAACAAGGTGAATGGTGAGACTTCTATAGAAAACAACATTATCACCAATGAGGATTGTGGAAGGGCTTGGATCAAATCCAAGAACATAGAGAAGACAGAGGAAAAGTCTGGTAAGGTCCATTATAAACAGACCACAGTTGTGAATCCAGGTCCTTGCAAACAGTGTACTTGTAAGAAGAATGAACCCCAAAAACAGGACAAAAAGAGGGGAAATCAAAGAAACTGGAATAATCAATGGGCACATAAACAAGGGGTTGATCTGAGTAAAATCAATAGACCAAAACCTTGCTTTATCTGTGGCAAATTGAATCATCTTGCAAAATTCTGTTATTTCAATCCTATGAACCAAAGAATGAATTTCCAAAGATCCATGCAAAAACCCTTTGGTCATAAGAAAATTGAAAAGAACCATGTGTCTAAGAAAACTGTTAAAACTAAAAGCCACATGAAGAAAAAGTATTCTGTTAAAGAAAGTGTCAATATGTGGATTCCTAAAAGCACTAAAACTGTTAGTACTGCTACCACAAATAGTGCTGCTGACAATGATAGTGCTGCTAGAAGTAATACTACTGCTAACAATGTTAATGCTGCTAACAAGGTTAGTACTGCTAAACATGTTAGTACTGCTACACCAGTTAGTACTGCTAACTCTGTTAGTACTTCTAAGGTTAGTATTGCTTCCAGTATTGATTCTGCTAAGCCAATCATATTGACAAAGTACTCTAATAAAGAGTGCTCTGAGTTTAAAAACCTCATTAAAAAGGAATGTAAATACTTTGATGAGAATGGCAGACCCAAGATCACTTTGGCTTGGGTCCCCAATCATACTAATTGATTTATCTAATGTGCAGGGCAACCAACAGCTCAAGGGAAAGAGCATATGGCATGTTGATAGTGGTTGCTCTAGGCACATGACTGGCAACATGTCATGCCTTCAGGATTTCAAGCAAATTAATGGAGGACATGTTGCATTTGGAGACAATCTTACTGGTGGTAAGATAAGTGGAAAAGGTAATGTCACCAAAGGTAAGATGACATTTGAGGATGTATACTATGTTGATCAATTAAAGTACAACCTGTTAAGTGTATCACAGGTTTGTGACAAACAACATAGTATATTATTTACTAATACTGAGTGTATGATTCTTGCTCCAGGGTTCAAGGTAGTTGATGATAGCATGATACTACTTAGAACTCCAAGGAAGGACAATGTTTACTGTCTTGATTTGGACAATGTTGATAGTGATTCATCTTTAAATTGTCTTGTTTCAAAAGCTTCTATAGATGAATCCTCCCTTTGGCACAGAAGGATGTGTCACATGAATTACAAGACTATGAACAATCTTGTTAAAAATAACCTTGTAAGAGGTTTACCTTCAAAAGTCTTTTCATGTGATGATCATTGTGTTGCTTGTCTCAAAGGCAAACAACACAAAACTTCTCATAAGACCAAAGAGTTAAATTCTGTTTCTTCTTGTCTCCAGTTATTGCATATGGATCTGTTTGGTCCTACAAATGTTATGAGTATAGGCAAGAAATCTTACTGCTTGGTTATTGTTGATGATTACTCCAGGTTTACTTGGGTATATTTTCTAAGGACTAAGGATGAAACAAGTGATCTTATCAAATCCTTTATTCTAAGAATTGAAAACCAAACTAATCAAAGAGTAAAAATCATTAGATCAGATAATGGAACTGAATTTAAAAATCATGATTTAAACACTTTTTGTGAAGGAAAAGGTATTGAGAGACAATATAGTGCTCCTAGAACTCCTCAACAGAATGGTGTTGCTGAAAGGAGAAATAGGACACTAATAGAGGCTGCTAGATCTCTGTTGGCTGATTCAAAATTGCCAATTACATTCTGGGCTGAAGCAGTTAATACTGCTTGTTATGTCCAAAACAGAGTTCTAGTGGTCAAGCAAAAGAACAAGACCCCATATGAGCTTTTAAATCAAAGAAAACCTTTTATTGGTTTCTTCAAATCTTTTGGGTGTCCTTGTACAATTCTAAATACCAAATCTCACTTAGGTAAGTTTGATAGCAAAGCAGATGATGGATTTCTTGTTGGATACTCATCTCAGAGTAAGGCCTACAGAGTTTTTAACTCTTCTTCTAGAATAATTGAAGAAAGTGACAATGTCAAATGCAATGAGAACACACCAAATCCTGTTGGGTCTGGACCTCAATGGCTATTTGACATTGATTCACTAACTAACTCTTTTGGTTTCAGTAATGAGTATACAGGAACAGATGGTGGAGAATCAGAGATCACACAAGTTCAAGAAAGTATATATAAATCTGTGATTTTTCCCATACCCACAGTAAATGAAGACTGTGAAAAGGAATCATATACTGAACCAAGTCAGAGTGAAGAAGACACTAGAGATGAGGAGACTCAAGAATCAGAAGTGACATCTGAAGACACTTCAGTTGAGTTGCATGACTCTAATCTAGAGGCTGGACTGAATGAAGAATCTAGTCATAACACAAGAGTTCAAAAGAATCATCCTCCACAACTGGTAATAGGAGATATCTCTTCTCCTATGATGACTAGACATCAAAGCAGGCTTCAAGAAATGAAAGATCAACAGCATACAGTCCTTTCTTGTTTTCTATCCCAGCTTGAGCCTAAAAAGGCACATGATGCTATGAAAGAATCTAGCTGGATAGAAGCAATGCAAGAAGAACTGTTACAATTCAAGCTACAAGATGTATGGGATCTAGTAGACCTTCCTAAAGGTCACAGAGCAATTGGCACAAAGTGGATTTTCAGAAACAAGAGAGATGAAAGAGGTATTGTTATAAGAAACAAAGCAAGGCTGGTAGCTCAAGGCTACACTCAAGAAGAGGGCATAGATTATGAAGAAGTTTTTGCACCTGTAGCTAGGATAGAAGCAATCAGACTATTCCTAGCCTATGCTTCTTACATGAACTTCAAAGTCTACCAAATGGATGTAAAAAGTGCTTTTCTCTATGGGTCAATTGAAGAAGAAGTATATGTCTGCCAACCACCAGGGTTTGAAAACCCAAGCTATCCAGACAGAGTATACAAATTAAAGAAAGCACTTTATGGACTACATCAAGCCCCAAGAGCATGGTATGACACCCTGTCATCCTATCTCTTGGAAAATGACTTTGAAAGGGGAGTCATTGATAAGACTCTATTTATCAAAAGAAAGAAGAAGGATATCTTGCTGGTCCAAATATATGTTGATGACATTATTTTTGGTTCTACAAGAAACAATATGTGCAAGGAGTTTGAGGATTTAATGCATCAAAGGTTCAAAATGAGTTCCATGGGGGAACTTACTTTCTTCCTTGGACTCCAAGTTCAACAGAAGTCAGATGGCATTTTTATATGTCAATCCAAGTATGTGCAGGATATTCTAACCAAGTTTGGTTTCTCAGAATCAAAACCTGCAAGCACACCTATGGAAACACACAAGCAGATCACAGCAGATCTTGAGGGGGAGGATATGGATGTGCATCTTTATAGATCCATGATTGGCTCTCTCATGTATCTCACAGCATCAAGGCCAGATATTATGTTTCCAGTCTGTGTATGTGCAAGATTTCAAGTTAGGCCAAAGCAATCTCACTTTCAAGCTGTTAAGAGGATATTCAGATATCTCAAAGGGCAACCCAGATTGGGACTTTGGTATCCTCATAACTCACCTTTTGACCTAATAGCATACTCAGACAGTGATCTAGGTGGGGCAAACTTGGACAGAAAATCTACTTCTGGAGGATGTCAGTTTTTGGGTGCTAGACTAGTCTCATGGCAGTGCAAGAAACAAACCACCGTATCCACATCTACAACAGAGGCAGAGTACATAGCAGCTGCAAGTTGCTGTTCTCAAGTCTTATGGATTCAGAATCAAATGCTGGATTATGGGGTAACCTTTCTACATACTCCAATCTTTATTGACAACAGCAGTGCTATTAGCATTGTAAATAATCCAGTCAAGCATTCAAAGACAAAGCACATTGAAATCAGGTATCACTTTATAAGAGATTGTAATGAAAAGAAACTTATTCAAGTTGTCAAAGTTCACACTGATAATCAGTTTGCTGATCTATTCACTAAAGCTTTTGATGTGAGTAGATTCACTTTCTTGGTAACAAGTGTGGGAATGATAAACTTTGAATAATCTTCTTCTCAAAAAGTGAGTTTATACCTGTAGATTGTTATTCTTGGTGTTACTAATCTTCTTTTCAGGATACGCATAGCAGTACTCAGTATTTAGCAAGGTTAAAAAGAGTAAGTTCAGTTAATACTGCTAGTAGTTAATACTGCTATTTCAGTTAATACTGCTAGTGGTTAATACTGCTAGTTCAGTTAATACTGCTCGTGGTTAATACTGCTCGCGGTTAATACTGCCAGCTAGTTAATACTGCTAGTAGTTAATACTGCTTGCAGTTAATACTGCTAGTTCAGTTAATACTGCTCGTGGTTAATACTGCTCGCAGTTAATACTGCTAGTTCGTTAATACTGCTAGTAGTTAATACTGCTATTTCAGTTAATACTGCTAGTGGTTAATACTGCTCTAGGTTAATACTGCTTATATTCCGAATACTATAAATACCTTTTGCCCGCCTAAAAGTTCATAACGACTCTTTGCATACTGTTCTCTTGCGCTCAAAACCTTTTCTCTCTCAAGTCCGAAGTTTTCAGGCAAGTTTTCGCTAAGATCAATGGCATCCATGACATTCATCGACGAGCACAACGAGATTGCGATGCTACAAAAGCCAAAACAAGCTGAAGGTTTTCATCAGATAGTCGACTTTCTGAAGTCGAGCCACATTGCTCATGCTCTTACTGTATCACCTACAATCTACATTGAGCACCAAAGGCAGTTCTGGGCTAATGCAACCATTGTTGTGGAAAATGGTGTGCAAATGATCAAGACAAGAATCTGTGATCACTCACTTACAGTTACTGAAGAAGTCATTCGCATCAGTCTACGTCTAGACGATGCCGCTGGTATAATGTCTATCTCTAATGATGAACTGTTTTCTAATCTTACTAGAATGGGGTATGGAGGCCCATTGGGTGTTTTCAAATTCTCAAAAGCAAAATTTTCACCCCAATGGCGTTTTCTTGTTCATACCCTAATGCATTGTATCTCCAAAAAGACCACTGGATGGAGTGAGTTCAGCAGTCCAATTGCATATGCTTTGGTATGCTTGGCTACATCCAGAAGGTACAATTTCTCAAAGATGATTTTCAATGATCTTGTATCAAATATGGGAAACAAAAAGAGTTTCTTTATGTATCCCAGATTTGTTCAGGAAGTAATTAACCATGAATTGACGGACATACCTCAACCTGTTGGGGTATATGTACCTAAACCCCCAAAAGGCAAGGTTTTCTCAAATATGAGAAGATCTGCTGGGGACTCGGAAGGAGTTGACACCCCATTGTTCTCTACAATGATGGTGGTGTCCCAAACCACTGAAGGTATGGCAGCAGGGTCAAGGCCCTCATTAGACCATCCCACTGCTAGCCAAGCCCAACCTTCTCACTCAAAAACAATTCCCCAGTCCATTCTTACAAAACCAACCTCTCCAATTACCCAAACTTATCAAAGAAAACAGGTAAAGAAGGCTCCTTCCCTTCTTGTACCATCACCCACACAGCCTTTAAGCCCTCTAAGGGAGAATTCTCCCCTAGAGAATATCCAAAGGGAAACCACAAGGGTGTCTCCCAACCCAAAGGAGGTGCTCTCTGAGGAGGAGGTAGAGCATATGGGAGATGAGGCTGCCACTACTCCTGCTAACACAGAGGAGGACAGTGGTAACATCAATAAGACCTCCCCCATGGCAACTTTGAATGAGCAATCATTTGAAGGTCCCTGGTGCCAAGAAACCACAGGGGTGGATAGTGCTTCTGCTAGGCAGAAGACTTCCACTACTAAAAGATCCAATGATCCTTCAATAGGGGGTAACACTCCTGGAGAAGGTGAGGACAGATATAACTATGATGAATTGATGGAGACCATGGGAAACATCAACCAGGATGTCATCAAGCAAGGAAAAGAAATAGAGGAGATGAAGCTGGTGATCCTGTCACAACAAGTCCAGATTGAAAAATTAAAGAAGATGGTGACCAGGCTGGTTCAAAAGAAAAGAAAGAAACAATTTGTGCTCAAAAGGAGGAAACCAGAGACTGATGCTCCCAAAAAGGGGGAGATCAACATGGAAGAAGCATCAAGTGAAAGGGAGTTTGATAAAGAAAGAGTTGAAGTTGAGGGGGAGAAGGAAGCAGAAACTGTTAATGCTGCTGAAACCTCACAAGCAGCAGTAACAGAGTTAACACCAACAGAAATTGAAGTAGCTGAAGTGCTAATAAAAGCTAAGAATGACACTCCCAAAGCAAAGGGAGTGGTCATAAATGAAGGGAGAGACAAGAAATCAGAAAAGAAAGACATGGCTGCAGATATAAAAAGAAAAGGGAAAGAAAAGATGATAGAATCTGATCAACCATCTAAAAAGCAAAAGATGATTGAGTCAGATGAAGCATTAGCAAAGAAAGTGCAAGAAGAGTTAGATCTAGCAGAAAAGGAACAGGTTGAAAAAGACAGAGAAATGGCCAGAGCACTAGCAAATGAGTTAAATGAAGCATTCCAGAAAGGGTTAGAAACAGAGAAAGCCAAGCAAAGAGCAATAACCTTGAGAAAGGCTATGATGGTCAGATCAAGTGCAAAGAAGAGAAGACCTTCACAAACTTACCTTGCTACTCAGGAAAGAAACAAAATGATAACTTTCTTGAAAAGTGCAATTGGGGTAAAGAAAGAAATGTTTGTGAAGATGAATTTTGATCAAGTTAAGGATCTATATGAGAAAGAAATGGAGAAGCTGAAGAGCAATGAAAAGGATAGAGTGGAGTTTGAAAAGAAGGCAAAGGAGAGACATGATATAGATATGAATCAACCATTCCCTGAAAGTGAAGAGGGAACTCCTATAAAAGAAATGGAAAGGGAAAAGGAAGAAAAGAAGAAGGAAGCTACTCTAGTGCAGGTTCAAAAGACTTTGAAAAGAACCAAGATGATGGCCAAAAGAAAGAAAGATAAGAAGTCTAGAACAGAAGAAGAACAAAATGTTGCTGAAGAAGAAGTGGCACCTGAGTCATCAAGCCAGCAAGGGTCATCAATCAAAGATGATGTAAGCTTATATATGGTAGTGATGGACAAAGTGCCTGAACCAATTTCTGCAGAACCTGTTGGAGTTAAGCCACCAGAGATTATTCACTGGGATGTTCTGAAAATGGATGGAAAAGATTATATCAGACTAAAGAGGAAAGGTGACAAGTATGAAATATTCAATACTTGGATCAAGGTTGTCAAAACATGCTCTAGATCTGATATAGAAGAGATGTTTGACATAGGAATTAAGCTGTATGCAGACCATCTGAATACTCCAGGAATGTCTCTTACAAAACTGGTGATGGAGTATTTATGCATGATGTTCAAACCTGAAGAAGTGAACCAGGTAATCAAGAGTGTGTTTAAAGAAGTCACAAGTTGGACTCTATATGAAACTAGTGGAGTATATGCAGTGACTTTGGATAGAAATCACACAGAATACTTCCTAGTGGATAGAGTATATAATCACACTAGACTGAAGGTTCATGCCATGCTAAAGAAGAAGTTGGGTTGTGCACCAAATTCAGAAATGGCCAAGTATCTCATTCAGAGGATAATCAATCAGAGTTTGGGACTGAATCCAGACTTAGCAGCGTGATCTTGGAAGTTTTGGGAGCATTAAAAAGAGCATCTGGAAGAATATCTGAAGAACTTGACTTCTCTTCTAAAAGTCAAGTTAGGGGGAGATTGTTGGGAACTGAAGATTCTACTAAGTGTAGTTACTACTGCTAGTACAAGTGTAGTTACTACTGCCAGAACAAGTTGAAGATTAATACTGCTAAGTGTTACTACTGCTAGTAGAATTAATGCTGCTAGTTAAAGTTAGTACTGCTTGAACACACAGTTAGTACTGCTTAGCTAGTTAGTACTGCTAGTAGTTAGTACTGCTTGCAGTTAATACTGCTAATTGAAGTTAATGCTGCTGAGCATTATTAGTGCTGCTAAAGAGATACGGATGGAAAGTACTACAGCTGGATATACTGAAGATATACTTAGAAGATATACATGGAAGATATACTGAAGATTTGTTTATTATTTGTAATTATCTTTTTATCAGTATATGTATAGAATGTGTAGAATAGATAGAAAGAACTTTTAATAATTAATTTTTCAAGAGAAAAATCGACCTCAAGGCATAGATCCTAATTCTAGAGAAGTAGAATTCGTATTGGTGAGTCTGTTCATCAATATTGAGGTTGAGAGTGTAATCTTGTAACTTTAAACATTCAATACAAGTTTACTGTTTGATCATTATATACTGGGTTTTGATTACTGTTTTATTAAATATCAAAGTGTTTTTCCGCAACTTCTTTGATATTAGTTTCTGAGTATAAATTCTTGTTAAGAATTCGATCCTGACACAAACTCTCTCAGTGATTTGATAACGACCCTTTTCTGTACTTAGTGAAAATTGCGTTTAATATGTATTAGTGTTTCACCATCAGTGATCAGACTGAGTCTGTTCAGTTATCGCTGATAGTCTTTCTTATAAACATTTAATATGTATTAGTGTTTCACTATTAGTGATAAAACTGAGTCTGTTCAGTTATCACTGATAGTTCTGATGTAAACAGTAACGTAATCCCTGAAGACAAGTCTCGCGTCAACTGATGTTCATAGCTGAATCGAAGACGAAGCTGCTGAACAAAGAGAAGTCTACTAATGACCTGATGCGGATATCAGTGAAGCAAAGACAACTCTACTTATACGCGAAGGAACATAAGGAAAGCTTCAACGATCGCTGAACTCTTGATATCTCTGAAGAAAGAGATATTTAGCGATTGATTCTTTCTCTTTGGTCAGTAGAAGCTTGGCTCTGTAATAATCGGAATTGTGCACAACAGGCTTGCGACAATCCTTGGCAAAGTGGCCTAACCGACCACAGTTGTAGCATCTGATCGGCTCATCTTTTGGCTTTTCTTCGTGTCTCTTGTCAGACTTCTTTCCATCTTCAACAAGTTTCTTACCTTCATACTTCTCTTGATGGTCACGACGAGTGGAAAACCTTTGCTTGTTGGAAGATTTGTTAAAGAACTTCCTTTTCTGGAATTGTTGAGTCAAGAATACCATAGCTTCTTTCATCTTAGTGAGTTCAGGATCCGAATCACTATCAGGATCTTCGAGTTCAGACTCACTATGCACTGGATTCTTTTCAGACGAACGACTGACAGACTTCACTCTTTTCTCAGATACGAGTGCTAACGGATCAACTACCGGTTTTTCTTCAGCTTTCTGATTCCCCATTAGTTCCATAACTTCCTCTTCATCCTGGAGCAGC
The DNA here is from genome assembly GCA_954870635.1 of Arctium minus. NCBI lineage: Eukaryota > Viridiplantae > Streptophyta > Magnoliopsida > Asterales > Asteraceae > Arctium > Arctium minus. The sequence goes on along the minus strand of OX941080.1, from coordinate 32,470,030 downwards.
ATTTCATAAAGTTCATGTAGATAAAGCTTCTCCAGGGTTTGAGTATGACGAATATGAGAGACAAACGACTTCCATTCAGGCTGGAGGTTGTTCATGAACTTGATGTTGTTCTCAGTGTTCGTCTTAGTAATCTTATTTTTCTGGAGGTCATTCAGAAGCATGTTGAACCTTTCATAGGTTTCTGTCAGTGTCTCGCCTTTTCTTGCTTTAAAGCCATCATATCTGGTGATGCAGTTTGTCACCTTCAGCTGATTGTTGATATGGCTCCCCATAATCATCTTCTCAATCTGGTCCCACATTTTCTTTGCAGACTCTTTATAACTGTTGATGCAAGCATAGATGTCGTTGGGTAGACTTTGTAGAAGATATGTCTTTGCATGCTTTTCAGCATAATACATATCCTTTTCTTGAGTTGTAAAGTCAGTGATATTTTTTGGAACATCGCGTTCAGGTCGACCTTCTTCTGTGTTTCCCGGTACAACTTTCATTGGCCAGTCTTGCGGCCCCTCTGTCAGACACTTGTAAATGGCTTCATAGTTTGATTTCGATTCAATGAAGTTCATGAACCGATCGTGCCACTGAGGATATTCCCCTCGATAGAGAACCGGGGGCTTCTAATCCGAACCAATAGCCAAAGCGTCTCTTGAATTCATCTTAAATCTCTTAACTTAAAAGCACTGTAACGATCGTGAGACAAGCAGGATGATCCAAAATAATAATAATAATAATAATAAGCAGAAAAAGACAAGGACCCGGTCTAGCAAAAATCCGGTCGAACTGGGTACCAGTCAAGCAAAGGACCGGTAAAGGCAATGTACCGGTCAAGCAAAGGACCGGAATTAACAGAGTACCGGTCAAACAAAGGACCGGTATAGACAAAGTATCGGTCAAACCAAAAGGACCGGTATCAACAATGTACCGGTCTAATCTTATTATCGGTCAAAACAAATCCGGTCGAACCAAAGGACCGGAAGAGACAATATATCGGTCAAAGGACAAAGACCGGTAATCAGGGTACCGATCGAATCAGTGTGTCGGTCGAACAAAGGACCGATATCAACAATACACCGGTCAAATGAAAGACCGATAATGTCAAAGCACCGGTCGAGTACTATCGGTCGATTACAGAAACTTAACAAACATCAGATAAACCCAAAAAAAAAAACAATAGATAAGACCGATAAACTCGAAGAACCCACCGATGAACTCGATGATTTCTGGAACTCGATCGAGATCAAACCCATAAATTGAAATCGATAAATCACGTATAACGATATGCAGATTAGAAGACCGATAACCAGATTCAATCACACACAAGTCGACCGAAGAACACTTCAGACACAACCCAGATCAATTAAACCCAGATCAATAATATTAATAACTTCGACCGATTAGCAATTAAACCCAGAAGGACCGAAATCAAACAGATCGATAAACTCATAAACATATAATCACTTAAAAACAGATAACAGCGATTAACACATATACTTGATTATAGGGTTTTAGACAAACCTTTTTCTGGATCAAACCTTTAGTCTCTTTGCTCTGATACCAATTGTAGATCCCAGTACAGTGCAGTCAGCAGCAAATATTATCAAAGATGAACAATTATATGGCTACAACTACTAGTCATATGATTAATATGAAATCAAAGGGTTACAGGTTTACAGAAAGAATTTCTGATCTGAGAGAGTAAACCTATAGACTAGTGTTATGAAAATAATGAGACTTTTTTGTAAACAAAGTAAATCAGCCTTTATATACTCAGGCTTTACAAAGATGGGCTTATGGGCTTTTAGGCCCAACAAGCTATTAAACTATCAAAGAATTACAAAATATACCCTGAACTTCTATTTAACCTATAAATTGCCCTAACACTTCAACATAGCCTCTGTAGATTGACTTTGATTTCTTCAGTGCGTCTTTGAACTCAAGCCATTCCATATAACCGAGGCTTTCCAGCTTTGAAACAAACATTGCCTTGCAGCTTCCATCCTCTCTGGTAATCTCCATAGTGACAGAAACTTTGTCCTTCTTTTTTCTTCCAGAGATAGCAACTGAAACAATCTTCATTGGGTCAGATCGATAGTCGAGTTTATGTTTGCACCAATCAACTGAGCTATCGCTGACCACTAGAGCTTTAGAGCGTTCCTCTTCAATTTATTTTAACAGAGCAGCCTGGACTTCTACTGGTTTCTTCTTTAGTTTCTTGTCTTTGACTTGAGAAGACTGAATTTTGAGAGCCAGAGTGGCATATCTTTGACAGTCAGCGATCAACTTCTCAGCCCTGACGGATTCTTCAATTTCAACTTCAGTCAGGAACTCTAGATCTATTGATTGAGAGGAGATCTTCAGTCGTTGACTCTCCAGATGAGAGATCATCTCTGTTCTTTTCTTCATCTCTTCCTCTGACCAATGAAGTGGTCTAGAGGGCCTCCGTGGGTGTTGCAGGGACTCATCTTCTTCATCCTCTTCATCAATCTCTCTTACAAAGATTGGGATTATATGGTCATCAGCTTCAGCAACTGGGATTATTTGGAGCTCTTTTCCCTTAAGCAGGGGAGAGAACTATCTGGTCAGAAAAAGAAAAAGGTTAGATTTATTTTTAGGGAAGAAGAGAGATAAAGGCTAGAAAGAAACAGGGGTGGGATAGAAGGTAAGGGAACGAGGGAAAGCCATACCTGAGAAGGATTCTCCTCAGATAGTGAAGTCATCTTCAGGCTTCCCTCAGCAGTAGCACCTTTTCTTTGGGAAGGGGTTCCTGAAGATGTTCCATGACTCCCCCCTGCTTTGATAACTTCTTTCGAAGCTATCGCTGATGAAGTGACGGTTGAAGAACACCATTAGAGATTGATTTTATTCATCGTCATCATCATCATCTTGATGAGGTTCTTCCTCTTGATATTCAAGATCAAGGGATTCATCTTCATCGTCTTCCTCTTCCTCTTCATCGACTAATTCGGCGATGGTAGGAGGGGCTTTCTCAGCAGCTAACTCCCCCTGAACATGAGAGGGAGTTTCCTTCAGTTGTTCAACAGCATCAGCTTCTTTCTCCTTATTTTGTTCAGCTTCTTTCTCCCCCTCTTTGTCATTATCACGGAGGGAGAGATCTTTTGAAGGAGTAGAGGTTTCAGCAGTGGCTAACTTCTGGACTTCAGCCTCCAAGCCTGCAAGACGTTCTTCAAATACAGGGAGATCTGATGTAGCTTGGTGAATAAATTCCACAGCTATGTTTAGAGAAGTGCGATAGTTCTCTGTAAATGAAGGAGCAGGAATTGGAGTTGGTTCCTTCAGACGAGTCAGGATCTGCTGAATAAGAACTTCACAAGAATCAACCTTTGTAGTCAGGGCTGCAAACTGTTGCTGTGAGTCTTCCCTGACTTTGACAATCGCTTCTTGGAGAGTAGCGATTTGAGAAACGTCAGCTTTGGAGGCGCAGTTGGCTGTCAGCGTCTTCAGTGCTTCACCAGCTGATTGAACAACATTGGTGGTGTTGTTGAGAGAGGCAGTCAGAGATTCCACCTTTGCACTCAAACTGTTGACATTGGTGTCAACAGTCACCAAACTAGGACCTGAAATATAAGTTAGTTTTTGAGAAATAGGGTTATATGGTGAGTTAGGAGAAGTGTTTAAGGTTATAGGAGTACCTGAATTATCAAACATTTTGTAGAATTGCAAAGATTCCTCAAAAGAATGATGTTCAGGTCTTATGGGTCCAAGCTGTGGTTGTGAAAAAGTAGAAGATGGTTCAGAGACCCAAGAAATAGAAGGATGAGAGATGGGGATAGAAGTAGGGATAGGGGTAGTTACCGTAGTGTTCACCTCAAAAGGTGGAAGAGCTGAGATGATTGGCGGTGTCACTTTTGATGTGACAACGATCGTAGTCACTGGCACGGTTGATGTGGGTATTGCTGAGGATGTGGAGGAGAGACCCACGAAAGCATCTAAGGAAGTTTGTTGAGAAACATCCTTAGGTCTTGAGCTAGAGGTAGCTTTCTCCTTGGTCACCTTGGCCTTCTTCGAAGAACCAAGGGAGCCAGTTGATGGTCGTTTGGAAGGGGTAGCGGCAGGGATAGCAGAAGAAGGAACCTCCTGAATATGAATAGATAGAAAAGTAGAAGAAAGGTTTTAGTCTAAAAAATAAAGAAGATTTGCCCAGTTTCTATTTTGGGAAAGAAACATAGAAAAATCAACAATTTTGAAGATTAAAAAGGTGTTCTTAATATAAGATACAAGAACAAGAAGAAAAACCAAAGATTTTGAATGAAGAAAAAATCAAAATAAAATGGTTTTTAAAGAATAAAATCAAAAATGAAAATGATTTTATGTGATAAGAATCTTATAAACCCATAATGGAAGTCCATAAATGGAGTTTTATGTAAAAAGATTTAAGATAAGAATAAGAAAAAGATCAAGAATAACCTGTTGATCTTTGAAGAGGATGATGCAAATGCTTGAGAATGTTAGAATGCTTGAGAGAGAATTCTTGCTTAGAAAGTATTTCCAGAAAGCGTAAAATGATAAGAATGGAAAAATATTCCTTTTATACGTGAGAAAGAGAGAGAGTGTGAGAGGCGGGAAAACAAATGCTCATCATGACATGGACACGTCCCACGAAGTTGATTGGATGGAAGGGCAACGGACGAACGTGTCAGAAAAAGGCATGTCGTGGATTATCGGTTCAAATGACGTCATAGAAGAGAGAGACTATTCATTTGCCCGTTTTGAAATTATCGCTGAAGAAAAGTCAGCGAAAGATTTTTCTTTTTGAAAGTATCCCTGATGGTAAAGATAGGGATGAATTTTCTTTTAAAAAGGATCACTGACTAGAAATATCAGTGATAAATTTATTTTTCAAAAAGATTTTTAATCATTTGAAGAAAGTTCAGTGATTAAAGTTTATATTTTGAAAACATCTTAACTGAATGAAAATTCAGTTGTAGGGATGGAAAGAACATACCTGAGAGTCAGAATGTTTATCAGAGTGATATAAGGGGAACTTAAGATTACTGACACAATGCATGAACGTTGAAGAATTATTCTTCGAGATTCAGCATTCCAAGCTCACTGATGAGAAAGTTGAACCTTGTCTCATCAAGAGGTTTGGTAAATAAATCAGCAAGCTGATAGTCAGTAGGGATGAAATGAAGTTCAATATCACCGTTCATCACATGATCTCTGATAAAATGATATCTTATCTCTATGTGTTTCGTCTTTGAATGTAGCACTAGATTATTTGCTATAGCGATAGCACTAGTGCTGTCACAATAGATTGGAATCTTTGATAGCTGAAGGTCATAGTCTAATAGTTGATTTTTCATCCATAAGATCTGAGAACAACAGCTTCCAGTGGCTACGTATTCATCTTCAGCTGTGGAAGAGGACACTGAATTTTGCTTTTTGCTTGTCCATCTTACCAGTTTTCCTCCTAGGAGTTGACATCCACCAGTGGTACTCTTTCTGTCAAGTTTACAACCTGCAAAATCACTATCAGAATAACCAGTGAGATCGAACCCTGAGTCTTTGGGATACCAAAGACCGAGGTTAGGAGTTCCTTTCAGATATCTGAAAATTCGCTTAACAACGATCAGATGGGATTCCTTGGGTTCAGATTGATAGCGTGCACATAAACAAGTAGAATACATGATGTCAGGTCGGCTCGCCGTAAGATACAACAGGGAACCTATCATTTCTCTATAGGCAGTGACATTAACAGGTTTTCCGGAAGGATCTTTGTTAAGTGTCAGAGGAGGTGCCATAGGAGTTTTCATTGCTGAAGTTTGTGTTAGATCAAACTTCTTCAGCATATCTTTAACATACTTACCTTGGCTTATAAAAGTATCTTTGTCAGATTGTTTAATCTGAAGACCAAGAAAATATGTCAGCTCACCCATCATACTCATTTTGTATTCTTTCTTCATTCTTTCAGCGAAGCGAGTACATAAAGATGGGTTAGTAGAACCAAATATTATCTCATCGACATATATTTGTACAAGAATTATATGACCTTTTATTTTTCTGAAAAATAACGTATTATCAATCTTGCCACGTTCAAAATTTTCAGAGATAAGAAAAGATGAGAGAGTGTCATACCAAGCACGAGGGGCTTGTTTTAGACCATAGAGAGCCTTATCCAATTTATAAACATAATTTGGATACTTAGGGTCATAGAACCCTGGTGGTTGTTCTACATAGACTTCTTCATTCAGCTTTCCATTTAGAAACGCTGATTTTACATCCATTTGATAAACGATGAAGTCTTTATAGACTACATAAGCTAAGAATAGTCGAATTGCTTCGAGCCTGGCCACAGGGGCAAAGGTTTCATCATAGTCTATGCCTTCCTCTTGTCTGTATCCCTGAGCAACAAGTAGAGCTTTGTTGCGGGTTACAGTTCCATGTTCATCTGACTTGTTTCTAAACACCCATTTGGTGCCTATAACAGTCTTATCAGATGGTCTAGGAATGAGATTCCAAACTTTGTTACGAGTAAACTCAGTCAGCTCTTCTTGCATAGCGCTGGCCCAGTTTGGATCTCTGAGGGCATCATCAGTCTTCTTTGGTTCTATGAAAGAGAGAAAGTTAACAAAGAGACAGATATTACCTGAGCTTCGTCGTGTCTGGATACCTGCATCTGGATCACCAAGAATTTGATCTATTGGGTGATCTCTGGTCTATCGCTGAGCAGGAGCATGATCGCTTAACTCAGATGTTGGATCAACAATTGGGATGTTTACTGATGAGGACGTTTGAGGTTCATCAGCAATTAACTCTTGAGTAGTGGACAGACTATTGTTATCAGAGAGGTTTTCAGACGAAGGTAGATCTGATGGTAGCAGTGTGTTTAGAGGTTCAGCTGAAACCCATGAGTTGGATTTAGCGTTAGGATGTATGATGTTTGGATCATCATCAACAGTAGGTGGATCTGTGTGCTGATGGTTTGAGAAGAAGGGTTCAGTTTCTTTGTAGTGAGAAAACATCCAAGCATTTAACTCTTCATTGTCAGCGATTGGTTTGGAGTTCGCTGGCGAGTTTCATCAAAAGTGACATGAATTGTTTCTTCCACAGATTGTCTTCGTTTGTTGAAAACTCTGTAGGCTTTTGAGATGGAGGAATATCCTAGAAATATTCCATCATCAGCTTTTGGGTCGAACTTTCCAAGATGATCTTTGTTGTTTAGGATAAAGCACTGACAACCAAAGATATGAAGAAAGCTGATAGAAGGCTTCCTTCTATGAAAAAGTTCATAAGCTGTCTTTCCAAATCGCTTTACTATCAGCGATCTGTTTTAAGTAAAACATGCAGTGTTTACAGCTTCTGCCCAAAATTGAGTAGGGAGATGAGAATTGTTGAGCATTGATCTAGCAGTTTCAATGATCGTTCTGTTTCTTCTTTCAGCGACTCCGTTTTGCTGAGGTGTTCTTACTGAGGAAAAGTTATGAGAAATTCCTTTATTCTCAAAGAAATTATTCAAGGAACTGTTTTTTAATTCAGTTCCATGATCACTTCTTATTGAACGAACAGTAAGATTATTCAGCACTTCCATCTTTTTAACAAAGGATATTAGTTCTTCTGGAGTATCACTCTTACAGCGAAGAAAGATAACCCAGGTATAGCGAGAGAATTCATCCACAATGACAAGTGTATATTTCTTTCCAGCTATTGATTGGATATTGATAGGGCCAAACAGATCCATATGCAAGAGCTGAAGAGGACTTGTCACTGAGGAGACTTGTTTAGATTTGAAACTAGCTTTTGTTTGTTTTCCTTTTTCACATGCTGAGCAGAGAGATTCTTTAGCATATGAGTGCTGAGGAAGACCAGAAACCAGTTCCTTAGAAGAGAGAGAATTCAAGGTTTTGAAGTTTAGATAAGAGAGCCTTTTGTGCCATATCCAGTTGACATCAGAAGAGGCTTTAGAGAAAAAACACACATTTTCAGTGGTAGTAGAGTCCATATCTATTACATAGACATTTTCTCTGCGATAACCACTGAGAGCAAGTTTTCCTTTCTCATTCACCACTGAACATGCTTTCTTAGAAAAGCGAACTTCGTAGTCTTTGTCACATAGCTGGCTGATGCTTAGAAGGTTGTGCTTCAGTCCATCTACATAAGCGACTCTTCGAAAGGTAGTTGTTCCATTGCTGAGAACACCAAACCCTCGGGTATATCCTTTTCCATTTCCACCAAAGGTCACAGAGGGACCTTTCTATTCCTTGTATTCAGTGAGCAGGTCTTTTTGTCCAGTCATACGACGAGAACATTCACTATCGAGATACCAGATGCCCTTTGATCCCTGCACACATAAGGAAGATTAAGCGTTGTTTGGTACCCACTTTTCAATGGGTCCTTTTGGGTTAGTGGAGATGGAAGGTTCAGTAATCTTCACAGCAGATGAAGATTCAGCTTCAATGGTGATCTTCACTTTGGTTAATTTCTTAACCTTAGTGGTATTCTTCACCTTGGTTGATTTTTCAACTTTGGTGACCTTCTCAGCCTTAGAGGCATTTATCTTTACTTTAGCTGTTTTATCAGCTTTGGTGGCAGTCGGACATTTGTTTGCAATATGGTCAGTAAAACCACAATGATAACATTTTATGTATTTGAAAGTGGTTTTAGGACCAGAAGTAGAAGGTTTTGCAAGTTTAAGATGAGCAGGTCCAGGTCCAAGAAGACTTTTCTCATGAGATCTAGGAGGAATTTTCATTTCTTCAGATTTCATGAGTCTAAGATCAATCTTTAGCTTTGGAGGACAGAGATCTAAGATTTCTATCATAGAGCTAGAGGATTGATTCACTGAAGGTTTAGAAGGAACTTTCAGTTTTGCTTTCTTGGTAGCCTTCTGAGGACGAAGAATGTATTTTCCTTTATCCGCAGACTTAGAGTCTTTGGATTTTTCCTCAGGGATAGAGTTTGAAGAAGGATAAAATTGATCATAAGAAGTGTCAGAGATAGGAGTGACAAACGTTCCAAACTTAAGCATGGAACTTTCTTCTTTAGGCTCATCCTGTGGTGTCCAAAAGCCAAGACCAGTTTTATCACTTTCAGGAGTTTGAGCATTTATTATCTCAGAGATCTTTGTTGATGATTTGCACCATTTCTCAACATGAGCCTTTTCTGCTTTTAGAGCAGCAATGGCTTGTTCGCGTTCAATGCTGATGATTTCATTTATAATGACTTGATCTTTCAACTTTTCTTCTAAAAGTTTTGGTTCTCTGATCTTTTCATGACATTTCTCTAGCTCTTGAGTTAAATGAACATTTTTATTCTCATCTTGAGTTTTGTCGTTTAGAGCATTATAAAGGTCAATCGTCAGCACATCAACAACGCGACTTCTCTCAGCTTCAGGCAGAGAGGGATTTGTAGAGATAGATACCTGAGATGATATGTAGATAATAGAAGGTTCAGATGGTTCTTCCACTTCTTCTTTAATCTCGGACATGAGGCAGAGATTAACGACTTCTTCTTCATCAGAACTTGATTCTTCTGATTCAGCCCAGTCGTGTTCTTCAGCGATGAGACCTTTACCTTTTTGCTTGTAGCTTTTCAGCTTTTGATATTTGTTCTTTAGCTTTAGGTATTTTTCATCACTGGATCTTCTTGAGGTAGAAGGCTTGAAGACCTTTTTAGACCTGCACTCACTAGCAAAGTGTCCAATCTTTTCACAGTTATAGCAAGTGGCAGTAGCCTTATCAACAGGAGTTGATTTTGTCTTTTCAGTAAGAGAGAGAGGCTTATTTCTTCGGAAATTGCTCTTTCTTGCAAATCTCTTAAAAGAGTTTGTCAAGAGTGCTAAGGACTCATCGAACTCTGAAAGATCAGGGTCTGATAGATCCTCAGATTCAGAATCTAACTCAGTGATAGTGAGAGTAGATCATTGAGATGGGATTATCTCTGAAGAGACTAAAGCAACAGGAGTGCTTTTGGAGTCTTTAGAATATTTTGCCAGATTCTTCTTTAAGAGATTCGATTGCTCATAGTTGAGCAATATTCCATACAGAGTGCTGAGAGAAAGAGAATTTAAGTCTTTTGTCAGCTTAAGACATATTGAATAATTGTCCCAGCTTTCAGGAAGACATTCTAAGAATTTTGTTAGGACCTCAGAATTAGAATAGGTCCTACCAACTGTTCTTAGATCAATGATTAAGCAGTTAAACTGCTGATGAACGTCAGAGAGAGATTCATTCTTACCAGCGATGAAACTTTCATACTGTCTTACCAAGTTAATCTTTCGAGTCTCTTGGATTTCAGTGGTGCCCTCATATTGAACACATATGGTTTCCCACATTTCTTTAGAAGTTTTCAGATGCATGATGGAATGGAAAACTTCATCAAGCAGAGCCATTGAGATAATGGTCTTTGCTCTTGCATCTATACCTACCTTCTTTTTGTCTTCATCACTCCACTGTCTTATTTCCTTAACGACATAGCGTTCAGGGACAGCTTCAGTGGTGGCAGTAGCGGGAACTGCAGCTATAATTCTAACAGGTTCATAGGGTCCATTTTCTATATACTCAGGTATAGTAGGATCAGCACCTTCAAGAAATAGCATCATTCAATTTTTCCATAGAGAAAAGTTATCTCTGCTAAATCGAGGAGGTTTAGAGAGTGAACCATTATCATAGTAGTTAGTGTTTGTGTTAAGTGCCATTTGATAATAGCAAAGAAGAGAATAAAGAAAGATCTTGTTTATCAGATTAAACAGTCTGCTCTGATACCACTTGTTGGTCCCAGAGGTGCTTAACAAGTTTGTAGAAGGGGGGGGGGGTTGAATACAAACACAGAAATTTAAAGTTTAATAAATTGTTTATTGATAAATCAAACACAATTTACAAGTTTGTTGCGGAATAGATTAAGACAGACTCAATCTAAACAAACTTAAAAAACACTAAGATGGTTGCACAATAATTTCAGAGAATGGGGGATTATAGAAAACAAAGGTTTCTATTTGGAGTTCAAGGGTTGAGCACACCCTCAGATGGAGGGGTGAACTTCCTATTTATACCCTATGCATTAAATGCATGGCAGGGCACTTTACACGTGGCATTCACTGATTGCCTTTGTAAGTCTGACTTTGGGAGACATGCTTTCGACTGGATAATGAACAGTATAGTTGACAGAGTTGTTGTACGAATTATGGCAGAGGCATGTCCTGTCTGACACATCGTACTGAGTTGTGCAAGGTAAGACAAATGGAAACTTGAGGTATAAGCTTTGTGATCATTCAATCGCTGAATATCTCTTTCTTCAGAGATATCAAGAGTTCAGCGATCGTTGAAGCTTTCCTTATGTTCCTTCGCGTATAAGTAGAGTTGTCTTTGCTTCACTGATATCCGCATCAGGTAATTAGTAGACTTCTCTTTGTTTAGCAGCTTCGTCTTCGATTCAGCTATGAACATCAGTTGACGCGAGACTTGTCTTCAGGGATTACGTTACCGTTTACATCAAAACTATCAGTGATAACTGAACATACTCAGTTTGATCACTGATAGTGAAACACTAATACATATTAAATGTTTATAAGAAAGACTATCAGCGATAACTGAACAGACTCAGTCTGATCGCTGATGGTGAAACACTAATACATATTAAACGTAATTTTCACTAAGTACAGAAAAGGGTCGTTATCAAATCACTGAGAGAGTTTGGATCAACAATATCTTTCCAGCATCGGACAATTTTGTGACAAAGACTTAGAGGTAAATTTCAAAGCCAAGAGATGTTGTGTAAGAACCGAAGATGGAAAAGAACTCTTGGTTAGCACGAGAAAGTCAAACCTCTACACTATCAACCTGTCCAATGTTAAGCCAGATAATGCAGTGTGTCTACTATCTAAAGCCTCTATGCAACAGAACTGGTTATGGCATAGACGGCTATCTCACCTCAACTTTTGATACATTAACAAGTTGGTGACTGGTAATTTGGTCAAGGGTTTGCCTAAGGTTAAATACGAAAAAGAATATTTGTGTGATGCAAGCGAGAAAGGCAAAATGAAGAGAGCTTCACACAAGCCTAAGCTTGAACCTAGTACAAGTACTCCATTAGAGTTTTTACATATGGATCTCTGTGGTCTTATGAGAATACAAAGCATCAACGACAAGAAATACGTCTTAATGATTGTGGATGATTATTACAGATACAATTGGGTCAAGTTTCTGAGATCAAAAGATGAGACTTCAGAAATCATTATCTTGTTTCTCAAGACTATCCAAGTGAACATGCAGAAGTCATTTAAGCTGATCAGAACAGATAATGGCACATTGTGTTTCCCAAACAATGTGCAAATCAAGATAACAACATCAATTCAATAGCCATATGTCATTGATTAAGATCTTCAAAGATACAATCCGTATATAATGCACTCTCTCTCAATAATTCTCTCTCTAGAATATTTTCTATTAAGGTGCTTCTTCTCTCAATATGCTATATGAAATACAAGAAAACAAAAACAATTTATACCCCTAAGAAATACAAAGACAAAACTAAACTAACCAAACAACACCTTCTCTCAATATGCTTTCATAAATTGGAAGTTCAATTTCTATTCTCGTTTTGAATGAGTTTTGAGTTGAATTTACTTTATGAAAGAATGTTTTATATTGGGGTTTTCGTATTTAAAATTGTGTGGATTGGAAAACGTTTATATTAGTGTTTCCATCGCCTAAAATGCATGTTACTGGAAAACGGATCGTTTTCTTATTTAAAGCAAATAATTTTGAAATTATGATTTAAGTTACATCATTTTCTTTTAAACGATGTATATTTATTCGTGTTGAAAACTCTTGAACTCAGTAGGCATTAGTTTAACCTTTTTTATTTGTCGGCATGTGCATCAGGTCCCGTTTGGGGAATGATACTAGCGACACTGTAAAGAGATGAGTGCTAGTTATATGCACGAGGGCGAGTAGCATGGTGAAGTCTTCCGCATTTATTTTGGAAATAGCAACCTGTATTTGGGTTAAGTAACACACGACCCTATTTAGTCTTAGTATGTGACTTATTTTTTTAAGATTGAAGTATTTCCACAGATGGATTTGTATAAAGGATTTTATCCTTTATTTGGTCATTTATCGAAGTTTTTGTTTTAGTTGCTCTTTCCAAATTTGAGGTTGTTACAAGTTGGTATCATAGCTTAAGTTTGAGAGAATTAGGTATTGATTTTTGGATACCTAGACTCAAACTAGCGTTCTTTTAGGGAATGAAAGTGAAATTTCACCATTAGGTACTTTAAGATAGGATATCTCGAGGTTGATGGAGTCGCTAGGATCGGGAATCATGATGAGGGTAGCAAGGATAATCATGTACGGTACGTTCATAGTTGCACCTGACCAGTGTCATGATGAACTTACATGTTACATGTATGTGCTTGAATCACCTCTATGTGATGACCGATGGGGTTGTGGATGAATTTATGAGGAGTAGTAGTTAGAAGAAGTTGATGTTTATAGCATTGTCACTTGGAGTGACGGTTAAGCATGATGAATACATTAAGTTGACCATTTTGGATCGGGGCTATTGGTTGAATTAGAACCATAGGCCTATTGAATCGAATTTATTTCAAGAAGAAACTGTAAGGTTAACCGATTTAGTTGCCGATCGCTACCTTACGATGTTGATCATCCGTATGACGATATGGCGAGTAGGAAATTGAGAAGCGTGGTTTCGAGACGTTAAGTGCCGATCACATTCATGCACGAAATTTATTTCTAAAATAAATTTGCATCAATTATTTCTCATGTTTCTCAAATCATCATGTCGATTATATTACGAAATCTTGGAAAAAAAAAATTTAGCACACAAAAGATTTTAAACCATGATTTTAAACATGCATAAAATTATTTTATTCCATGTGGTTGCAAACTTTGTTGAGACTTTCTTTATTCTCGTTGTTGTCCAACACTATTTTCGGATATTGTGATGTCCGTATTTTGATGTTGTTCATGGTCTTGGACAAGTAATCTGCGACTTATAACTTTAACATTGGATCTCTTCCACATATATTAAGGTTTTGGAAGAAGAGTTATTTCCATGTTTTAGTGTTTGAGTTTTCTTGGGAATTTTATCCCGTGCAAGTTTTGTTGAGTTTTATGGAGTGTTATTTTAGGACGTTTTGCAACGCATGAGTGAACTTTGAAATGCGTAGACTTTAATTATGGTGCATGTAAATTTATGAGTTTTATTGAGTGTCATGTCTCATGTGAGTTTTGTCCATGTCTTTTCGCAACCGCAAGAGATGACTTGAGGGTCTTGATATCACATAATTGCACTTTTGAGTTTTATACGAGTATAACTCGTTGTACACTACTTAGTATTTGAATTAATTTATACTTTTGGTGTGAGTAAGCATATGAAGGACCTATGATGGTTCGTGCTGAAATTTTTTTTTGTACCTTCTCCGGTTGTTGATTCTACTGTTATTGTTTCACGCAATGCATTTTATTGGACTATTGGTCTGCATAACATTGTAGCCACTATTTTGGAACAAAGAAGTGTCTTGTTCGTGCAGCTTGTGTGATTACGCCGTGCCTAGTTATGTATCTCTAGAACTTGACTTGTCTCTCCTTAAGACTACATGATATTTACATGCTAATAAATATGATAAAGGCCATCGATTGCTCATTTTGTTAACCTATCAGCCTGAAGCCTACCTTTTATGTTATTATACCCTTTTTGCACACCACTTTGAGCCTTAACCCATGTCTTTTGTCACCAACATCGTGAACCGATCCAAACACGACCCACCTGACCAATCACCAACGGAGTGTCTCAGTATCCCTATATGCTCAAAAGTAGAAATTGTATGTTGGGAAAAGAAAAAAAAAGAGAAAAAAAAGTCAAAAAAATTTCAAAAATTCAAAAAGAATTCTATGGGAAAAGATGTCGTCAATAAAGATATAAAGTAAGACGACGTAAAAGAGGATAAGGTTAAATTATATGTTTCATCTTTATTCCTTATCGTAAAAAGGGAATTACGCTTCAATAGATAGATATGGAACACCCTTTGTGGAGAGAGTTTCATGTAAATAATCAGTTTCTCCATTGGTGTAAGGTCTTTTAGTCACTTTTTTTTTTTCCAAAACACATCTGTACCTAACCCATAGCCTTATTTTACGTTACACCCTTAAAGTCCTTTTGATTTATATGCATGTATTTTATCCAAGTAGTGGAGGATGAGAGACATTTCAAGCTTATGGTAGGTATGTGTTAGAGTAGTGACGGTTTGAGTGATACACCCTAGCCGAAGGAGTGAATTGAGTGTCGTTTTGTTAATCCCATTTGTGACAGTTCTCGAGATTATCTTGGGTCTACTTGATTGCGTGTGTACCCATTTTTCGATGTTTTATTGATAAAATCTTGAGTTCATGAAATGTTATACGTGTTGATATTCTCGTTTGATTTATTTACATTGCTACATAATAGCTTAAGTCATTGTCGGGACGAACAATGATCTAAGTGTGGGGGAATTTGATGATTGCAAAGTTTATATATATTTTATGTCAAATTTTCCATAAAATTGATGTTCAATTGATGATTAATTGCTTATTATAATGAGTGTTGTTATTTAATTGGTTGAAGCAAGAAAATAGAGAAGAAAAGAAGCAATCCAAGTGAAAATCCCATTTTCTAAGCAAGGGCTAGTTCCAAGTGAGTTGTTGGTTTGCCAACTCACGTCGATCTCTGCCTTCTCACGGGTCAAGGGTTAATTTCGGGCGACTTCCACGTGAGTTGTCAGTTTCCTAACTCACGAAAAACCTGCGTTAAACACTGCATTCCCACGCCTAACTCACATGGGCCTCAGCAGATCATGGGCCTTTCTTTTTGGAGTAGTTTCCAAACTTTTGGGTATAAAAGGCTCTTTGTAACCAACATTTGGGAGACATTCTTTTTAAGGGATCGCACAAGAGATTGAAGAGAGGAGAAGAAGACAATTTTGGGGGAAACAACAATTGGTATTTTCTTCCATCAATTAGGTATTTTAAATTAGGTTTAATCTTTGTTTTTATAATTATCCTTCTACGTTATAGCAATGAGTTTAGAATCATTTGGCTCGGATTGTGTTGAGACTTGTTGAACAATTTCATATTATTTGATTTCCATTTATGCAAACCTTGATTTAGTCGTTATCATTGTTGGGTTATTTATTTAAGTCGGTACCCTTGAATAGTTTAACATAATTGTGAATTGCTAGATAAAATTGTGAATCTGTAACTGTTCTCAATTCTATTTTAGTAGCAAACAATACTTCAATTGAATGGCGTCCGATTAATTTTAGTGTTGTGGGTTTGTTTAATCTAGTATGAATGGTCGACGTCTGATCATTGACTAGGAATGGTGTTTGCTTAATCTTAAAGCAACCGATAATTGAACTCTACGTTCATAACTAGATTAGATTAACCGGTTAGAAATTAGTCATTGAGCTTCTCGTGCTAATCGATATTTGACAAACGGTGTATCGATGCGTATAGATACTCGCCCATTCGGGAATAAAATGAGAAAAATCTTTCTAAGAACAAGTCTATGATACATGTTATCCCAGATTTAATCTAGTTGATTAACACACAAACACAATAATATCAAGAGATAATAAGATTAACAAAGCGTACCAATCCCTTGAATAAACAATGAAACCCTTGAGTGTTCTTGATACCCTTGAATATAGGATTACAGCAACCTCTCTCTAAACAATAATTATGAAAGTAATAATAATGAGAGTTAACCTAAAACCTAAACTAAACATAACTTTAAATACCCAGGCCATATGGGCTTCCTAATGCTTAATGGGCTTGGACCCAATAGCTAATAATTATTAAACTATTACAATTTAAACCCTGAACTGTAACTATCAAGTAAATACAGTTTAGACCCTCTAATTTAACTTTGACACAATTGCAGTTTAAACCCTGAACTTTAACTTTTATCTTGAATACAATTATTTGATCCAACAATCTCCCCCTTTGGATTCAAAATTAAAAAAAAATTTGCAATTGTCTTCGGGTCTTCACTTGTATTCTCTTTTCTTCATATATGACGTTGATTGCTTCAAAACTTGATATCTTTAAAATCTTTAAAATCTTTGAAACTTTTATATCTTTGAAAATCTTCAGCAGTCTTCAGATTATATTCTCCTTCTTTGATAATTCTCCATTTTTGTATCTTCTCCCCCTTTTTGATGAGTGGTGAGAATCATCATCATCAAAACATACCAAAACAATCTCCCCCTTTTCAAGACAATCTCCCCCATTGTGTATGATCACGTAAGCACAGTCTTCATCATGTAACGCCCTGTATGGAAATAAGAGCAGTCTTCCCAGATGGAAAAATTGATTATTTCAATCTTTTCAGATTAAAATAGAAAGTAGTAACCATTCGAATCTTTTCAAATTCAAACAGTTTAATAAGTGTAACCCTGAATCAACAAATGAGTCAGTTAGAATGCCTGTCAATGACACAAAATCACTGAGTAACACAAAGTTACTATATAAGGAGCTGGTTTTGATGTTGGCTCCCCAGGTCTTCCATTCAATCATCGAATAACACATGGTTATCTATGAACATTCTGACAGAAAACAAATTTTTGTGTGCTCGTGCATGTGTTAGAAAAAAATTAAGCATAGATGATTGCTTTTCAGTATAGGCTCAAAGTATGTAAACTTGTTGAGACAACAACAAATTATACAAAGACTCAATGTGCATGAGAAAGGGTTCGAAGGTGGGGCAACTTTCCTTCTTTTTCAATATTAGTATCTTCCAAATGAAGAACCAATAGCGTATGTACTGCGTCCCCAGAAATTGTAAAACATTCTTTTTTTGAGAAAAGAATGAGTAGCTGGTGGGGTTGTATGCAAGAGATGGCATGGGCTAGTTTCCTTTTTCAATGATGGTCACCAAAAAATGCGAACCAATCAGATTATGTGGTTGCCCGGCTCAGAAAGAAGTTTGGTGCAGAGTTTAATATTCTTTTACCCTGATCGCTCACCCTCTTTCTTTTAAATCTCACTTCTAACCAATCTCTCTTTCCCATTTTACCTCTTCACACACCATCACTCAATTCTTTTGACCCTTCTCCCCTCAATCACTTAGGGAATACTTCCTGGGTAGGAAACACTGGTTATCGTGAATCCATGGAAGTTCTGTTAAGTTCTCACACTGAATCCCATGTATGATCCTAAAAAAAACATGTTGTTCAACAAGATATTGTACATGTAAGCACAAATACCACTTGTTACATGAAAAATAAGAATTTCGGAGATGTCAAAACAGAAGATGTTTGACGATGCAATTCTCCCCCTCAAACTAAAAGAGTTTGACAATTAAGCTCATATCATTTTGTCATGAAGAATAAGATTTTGGAGAATCAAAAACGAATGTTGTTTATATGAACAATATATAAACATATTTTCAATGAAAGCACATGAAATGACGTTTGATTCAATCAACAGTGAATACAAATAACGTGAGTATTACCATAGAAAGATTTAACTTTTGATACATGGTAATAACAAAGTCAAATAGAATGTTCTGAACCGGTCAGATAAGTATTTAAGTATCCAAAAATCTGTTAAAATCACAGATATTCTCCCCCTTAACTGAAAGATTTTTTTTTTCAACATAAAGCAAAAAAAATAAATAAAGCACTGAAGTGCGGGTTCTAATCTGATGTGATTAGAAACCATTGTCACTTGACCAAACCTGCATAAATAAAAGAAATAAGGGTAATCATTTATGAAAATGATTCCTCTCTCGTTAGCAACATTTTAAAAATAACACACAAGATAAAAACATAGAATATTCCCCCTAGAATCATGAGTAAGGTCTAAGACATGTTCAACATACCAAGTTTGCTGATGAGAAATTAAAATCGCTTTTCATCCAATGGCTTGGTGAAAAGATCAGCTAACTGGAAGTCAGTTTGAACAAAGTGCATTTCAATATTACCTTTTTCTACATGATCCTTAATGAAATGATAGCGTACGTCGATATGCTTGGTCTTCGAATGCTGTACCGGGTTAGCAGTTATAGATATGGCACTCTTGGAATCACAATAAATAGGAACACGCTTGTAGTTGTATCCAAAGTCTCTTAACTGTGTCGTCATCCAGAGGACTTGAGAACAGCAGCTAGCAGCAGCTACATACTCAGCCTCGGCAGTGGATGTTGAAACACAGTTTTGTTTCTTTGAGGTCCAACTTACAAGTTTGTCACCTATGAATTGACATGACCCAGAGGTGCTCTTCCGGTCTAGCTTACATCCTGCATGATCAACATCTGTAAAGGCAGTTAGTTGGAAACGAGAATCCTTTGGATACCAAAGGCCTAGATTAGGGGAACCTTTGAGATATCTAAGGATTCGCTTAACAGCAAATAAGTGCGACTCTTTAGGATTAGACTGATATCTCGCACAAAAACATGTGGCAAACATTATATCCGGGCGACTGGCAGTCAGATAAAGTAAAGAACCAATCATGCTAAGATACACCTTTTGATCAACAGGTTTCCCGGAGGGATCCGCGTCTAAGAGTGTACCAGTAGCCATTGGTGTTTTCATGACTGAACTATCTGACATATTGAACTTTTTCAAAATATATTTTATATATTTAGCTTGATTAATAAATATGCCTTCGGGTAATTGTTTTACTTGTAGGCCAAGAAAGAAATTCAATTCACCCATCATCGACATCTCAAACTTTGTTTCCATTATTTTTGAAAAGTTCTTACAAAATTTCTGATTTGTCGACCCAAAAATTATGTCGTCAACATAAATCTGAATGAGATCAAGTCGTCACCTTGCCTTTTAAGAAATAAGGTTGTATCAACAGTACCTTTCTTGAAACCAAAACCAAGTAGAAATTTAGTGAGAGTTTCATACCAGGCTCGCGGTGCTTGTTTAAGACCATAAAGCGCTTTGTCTAAAACATAGACATGATCAGGGTGATGAGGATCAACGAAACCTTCAGGTTGAGCCACGTAAACCTCCTCATGCAAAACGCCATTTAGAAAAGCCGACTTTACGTCCATTTGATAGACAGTAAAGTTTTTGTGCGCTGCATATGCTAGAAAGATTCTGATGGCTTCGATCCTTGCAACCGGGGCGAATGTTTCATCATAGTCAATGCCCTCTTGTTGACAATACCCTTTGGCGACCAGTCGAGCTTTGTTTGTCACTACTACTCCAGCTTCGTCTTTCTTATTTCTGAACACCCACTTTGTTCCAATAACGGATTTACCTTTAGGTAGTGGGATCAAGCGCCATACCTTGTTCCTTTCGAATTGTAGAAGCTCGTCTTGCATAGCAGAAATCCAGAATGGATCACGTAGAGCTTCAGACGCTTTCTTTGGTTCTAGGGAACTAAGGAAGCTAGAAAACATGCAGAAGTTGGCTGTTGCAGATCTTGTCGTGACACCAGATTGTACGTAACCTATCACATTGGTCAGGGGATGATCCTTAGTCCAACGATGTGTGCTTGGTAGAGCTTCAACTGTTTGTTGCGTATTCGACGCATCGTTTTCATCATGCACGGCAGGTTTCTCCATAGATGTACTCGGGACATCTTGTACTGGTGTTTCTGATACTGAAGCTTCTGGACTAACAGTTGAAGTGCTCGGGACTTCGTTTCCAGAAGAACTATATGTAGAGACAGATTCAGCATTAGTAGAGTCAGAAACTAACTTTGTACTTGTACCTGATGGAGATGAAGTGTCAGTGACTTCTTCGGAAGGTCCAGACATGTCTTCAGAAATAGTAGGGACCTCCGAGCTTATACTACTTGTTATTGATGTGGATATGCCTTTTTCAAAATCTGCACATATATCATCAAAGGCATCAATAAACAATAAATCTAACTCAGATGAAGTAGAGTTAGAGTTAGAAGAAGTGAATCCTTTAGGTGCTGGTTCTATTCTTGATTGAATAGAATCTTTGTCGTTAAGACCGAGTTCTGAACTGTTGTGTCCAGAAGTCCTCGTAGAATTCTCATCAAAGGAGACATTCATACTCTCAACAACCGTCCTAGTTCGAATAATGTAAATTCGATAAGCTTTGGATGTTAGAGAGTATCCAACGAGATATCCTTCATCCGTTTTCTTATCAAATTTTGATAAACCTTGACGCTCTTTAAGAATGTATCACCTGCAACCAAAGACACGAAGAAATTTGATATTAGGTGTACGATTGTTGATTAACTCATATGTTGTTTTATTAAAGCGCTTGACCACAATGGTACGATTCTGAGTAAAACATGCTGTAGCGACTGCCTCGACCCAAAGGTACATGGGTAGATTCGAGTAAGAAAGCATAGTACGAGCTGCTTCAACCAAAGTGTGGTTCTTCCGTTCAACAATTCCGTTTTGCTGCGGAGTGTAGGCGGAGAAGAAATTATGTGAAATACCCACGGAAGTAAGATAACTCTTCAGGGTGTCATTCTTGAACTCCGCGCCATTATCACTGTGAATGGTTCTGACTGGCAGTTGAAGACGTACTTGAATGCGCTTGATGAAAGCGATAATCAACTCTGGCGCATCAGACTTGTTGCGAAGAAACTCGAGCCATGTATACCTTGAGTAGTCATCTATCATTACCAACACATATTTCTTTCCGTTGATAGATGTTGTGCGCACTGGGCCACAAAGGTCCATATGAATAAGTTCCAGTGCAGATGAGGTCGATGATTCAGTTTTGGACTTGAAGGAGCTTCGCTTCATTTTTCCCAACTCACATGCGGGACATAGTGAGTCTTTTTCGAACCTCAGTTCTGGTAGACCTTTGACCAGACCTTGTCTCTGGAGCTTCACTATAGATCTGAAATTTTGATGAGACAAGCGTCGATGCCACGTCCATGATTGTGCTTTAGAAGCTTTGGCTAGTAGACATACTGGACGTGTGGCAGACAGTGTAGGAAAATCTAGATAGTATAGATTTCCATGGCGCTCAGCCTTGAAGACTTCGTAACCATCTGGATCCTCTAGATAGCAATGAGTTGTTGTGAAGCGGACTTGATATTTCATGTCACAGAAGTGACTGGTACTGAACATGTTGTGATCAAGTCCTTCAACATATAGCACTTTTTGAATCTTCACAACACCATTATCGAGCATTCCATATCCCCTGACGTGGCCTTCGGCTTCAGAATTGGCAAATCTAACTGCTCCGGCAGGCTCCTCCACATAGTTATGCAAGAGGTGCTTGAATCCTGTCATGTGGCGTGAACATCCGGAATCTATTACCCACAATCGACAGGCCTGCAAAAGAGACAATTAGTTTTGCTTAGGTACCCATATCAGGATGGGTCCTTCGCGGTTAGCATCAAGCAACTCAGGAATATCATCTGGTTTGACTTTCACTCTCCATTCATAACGCGGTTTTGGAACCCATTTCCAAACCGTCTTAACATTTAATTCCTGAAAGTGCTTTTTAGAAGTAGGATTGGCAACCTTAGCTCGATACACTTTGGGTTGTGTAGAAGAATCAGAATTAGAATTAGACTTAGAGTTCAGCTTAGCTTTGCTTTTATTCTTTTTGGACTTAGGAGGGGAGTAGTATGTGAATGAGTTATCCCAACAGTGTTTGCAATATAGATTCTTTCGAGCAAAATTCATAAACTTAGATTTATCAGAACAAACCTTACATCGATGTTTATCAAAAGAATTACTTTTCAAAATAACACTGTCAGAAGTACAACTATTTGGAATAAAAGGTTCACTAGATAGCCTATCATTCTTATTCAAACTATTGTCTTTATTCTTCTTACTCCTCCCAACTCCATTTCCTTTTATATCTGAAACAGAAACAGGAACCTTGTTAGTCTCTAACTTAGAAGGTGGTTCTTTTCTAGTGCTCTTTGAAGTCTCACCCTTTTCAAAAATACTCGGTGGATATTCAGGACAATCAGAGTAAACCACTGAAGGTTTTGTAGGAGCATCAAATTCTGGATTGGTTCTTACCTTCCAGCTTGGATCATTGAACATCTGTTTATCATTTGAAGCATTTTTAAACAAAGTAATTTTCAAATCATTGATCTCAGTGCAAAGCTCTTGATTTACTTTTAAAGACTTTTCAAGTTTATGTTTGAGATCAAAGTTTTCATCTTCAACCTCATCAAGAGACTGTTGCAACATATCAATTTGCTTCATCAATTCAGATGTGTTATCATTCACAGAATTTGACTCCTTTGGAATGGAAACAGGATCAGAGTCTAAAGCATTCATCATTTCATAAAATAATTCTTCTGTCATGGACTCAATAAACTCCGTTTTATCATTTTGAACACAAGATTCATTCGTGATAGCAGTTTCTTCTTCAACCTCTTCAACAAGTAAAGGTTTAGAAGCAATGGGATTTGAGACTGATGGTATAGTAGATGAATCAACATCCGATTCATACTCATCATATTTGCATGCAGTCTCAGGTGGAACTGTGTTGGTGCTTACTGATTCTTTGGAAGGTGTGGTAAATAGTGATTCAAATTCAGTACATTCGATCTTTCGAGTCTCATAGCTTTTATTCAAATCACCATATGTAAAACCAACTGATTTAAAAAGATTTTGAGAATCAGTGTCACCAGACTTGTTCTTTCCCATTTCTTCTTGACCTTTGATCTCAGATAAAGGTGTAGGAGTACTTGCTTCAACAAAAGTTGCACGAATGTCAGGAATGGGTCTGATTGCGGAGCCGAATTTATCAAAATTATATAAATGCTCCGGTGCCTTTTTCAAAATCTCATTAGTTGACACACCCAAACCTGGTTTTAGTTTATAAAACCTTTCGTCTTGGAGTTTATTGGTCAACAGATTTAATGTTTGCTCAGTCTGACCTCGTTTCATATTAATGTCCTCCAGTTGCTTAATTTTGGTGTAAGCTTCATTTCTTTCTTTATAACAGACTTCAAATTTTATTTTGAACTCACCTTTTTCAGCATTGATATTCACAAGATCATTTTCTAAATCAGATATTTTGCTTTTCAAATAATCCTTTTCAGCTTTTAAACCGTCTTTTTCCTTTTCTTTTTCGTCCACAACAACTTTCAGCAAAGCGTTTTCATCACGAAAACTCAATATTGATTGTTGTGCAGAGCTAAGTTTGCCTTTCAATAAAGCAAATTCATCTTTCATGCTATGTATTTGGGTCATAAGAGATTCAATAAGCTCAGAATTATCACTTACCTCAGAGTTTGCATCTTCAGATTGTGCCTCAGAATCTTCATCGTCACCATCCAGCTTTGCCATATAAGATACTTGAGTGAAGTGAGCTTGCTCCTCGTCATCGGAACTTTGGAACATCCAGTTCTCTTCTTCGGCCATAAGCACCTTTCCTTCTTCAGCTTTCTTGGCGATGAGTGACTTTCTTGCATAATAGTCTGAGTTCTTTACCTTCTTGAATCTGCAATCTCTGGAGAAGTGCCCAAACTTGCCACAATTGTAGCATCTTCCTGGTTCATCAGCCCTGTCTTCTTTCTTTTCTTCTCTCTTATCTTCTCTTCTGTCTTCTTTTCTCTCTTCTCGTCTTTCCTCTCGCCGTCCTTGCCTTGGCTTGTATCTTAATTCAGCCTTCTCTTTCTTGTAACCTGCGTACTTAGGCTTTGAATAAAACTTCTTCTTGCCAAAGGTCTTCTTGAATCTTCGAGTAACAAGAGCCAAGTCCTCAGAGAACTTCTGAATATCTGGATCAGAATCAATCTCCAGTTCTTCATCACTTGAAGCAGAGTCAGAGTCGGTAACTTCAGTAACTAGAGCTTTTGTCACCTTTTTCTTTGACCTTGCGGAAGATACAGAACTTTTGCCGGCTATGAGAGCCACAGAATCCTTCAGTTTATTGGACTCAAGATTGATGGTTCTCACCTCATCCTCATGCTGAGAAAGAGTGGAGAAAATATCAGTGACGTTTTCCTGAGCCATGTTCTTTGACATCTGAAGGTTGATGGCAAAGTTCTTCCATTCTGGATTTAAGTTCTTGATGAACTTATAATTAATCTCAGAAGCAGACTTAGAGATGTTGTTCCTCCGCAGGTCATTGAGAATGATGTTATATCTGTTGTAGGTCTCTAGCAGCGTCTCTCCTTCTTTTGCATGAAACCCCTCGTATGCATTTATGCATATATTCTGCTTAGCTTGGATAGAGGCTTCACTTCCTTCAAACTGTCTGGATAGTTCATCCCAGATTTCCTTTGCAGAGTTCCGACTGTCTACACGGTTGTAGATGTCATTCGGGATTGCCATGGTCAGATAGATAAGAGCCTCTTCATCTGTCTTGTACTGTTTCTTCTGCTTTTCAGTAAAGTACTGATAAGCTTTAGGAACATATCTGTCTGGGATTTCTGGAGAGGTGTCAGTTGCTGCTTGGCCATCAACTTTGATCATCGGATTGACCGGACCATTGATGATTGATTCCATGTAGTCTCTGTTTTTATGATTCAGAAACTGGACCATTCTCTTCTTCCATTGTTGATATTCATCAGCCATAAGGACAGGCGGTTTGGACTGAGAACCCAACGAGAGAAGCTGGTTCGACATCTTAGTTGTACGGTTAGTAATTAATCTTATCTGTACCAAGACAACCAACTAGATGAGATCGTTAGAATCAAGAGTAAAAACTACACTCAAAAATTTTCAGAAAAATAAATTTCCAAAAATAATCAAATGCAGTCCTCGCACACAGTATAAAGCACTAATATCTATGAATAAAATACTAAAAAATTAAGAAGATTTTGATCAAGAGCAAAACTTTGTCCCCCTTCACAGACTTTGCCCGGTTACAGTTTGCAAAAAATCGACCGGGGATGTGCTTCGACCGGTATTGAGTCGAACGGGGTTTTGCTTAGACCGGTACCTTGCTTCGACCGCGATGTTGCTTGTACCGGTACTTTGTTCGACTGGGGAAGTGCAAAGACCGGTAAGATGTAAGACCGAAACTATGCTTGACCGGTAAAATTGATTCGACCGGTAACTTGTTCGACCGGAAGTATGCTTAGACCGATAATGCTTAGACCGATAGAGGTCTTTGACCGGTAAGGGTCTTCGATCGGGACTTCCTTAGACCGGGGTGAGCTGAGAGTGTACCGGTCGAATGCTAAGGACCGATAAATGGTATTCGACCGGAAGAGTAAGGACCGGTATGGTGCTAAGGACCGATGTAGTGTTCGACCGGTAAGATGATTAGACCGATAAACTGTTATGACCGGAACAAAATTAGACCGATAGATTGATTAGACCGGTATTAGGTTCGACCTATATGGTGTTCGACCGGTATGTTCTTAGTCTATCCAGAACGATGATGAACAGTCCAGATTAGCAACTCAAAAACACTTAAAACCTCAAATTGAATGCAGTAAATCAATTAAAGATCACACAGCAGTCAAGATTAGAGATTAATTTCAACCTTTTTCCAATCAGTTTGACAAACACAGTGTTCGACCTATATGAAGCTGTCGAATCCAGAAAACCAAGAATTCAATAAATCCAATTACTTGATGAATTATAGTGCAATCAAACTATCAGATTACGTTCAATGGCATAAAACATATCCAATCATATCGATTTTGAGCATAATAGCATGTTAGTTCAGAAATCGATTTTCACATATATATGCATGTCGAAGAACAGTCTATGGACACAGTAATCGATGAACAGTGTTTTTAATCCAATTAACTTGATTCTTTAGGCTCTGATACCAATTGTTATCCCAGATTTAATCTAGTTGATTAACACACAAACACAATAATATCAAGAGATAATAAGATTAACAAAACATACCAATCCCTTGAATAAACAATGAAACCCTTGAGTGTTCTTGATACCCTTGAATATAGGATTACAGCAACCTCTCTCTAAATAATAATTATGAAAGTAATAATAATGAGAGTTAACCTAAAACCTATACTAAACATAACTTTAAATACCCAGGCCATATGGGCTTCCTAATGCTTAATGGGCTTGGGACCAATAGCTAATAATTATTAAACTATTACAATTTAAACCCTGAACTGTAACTATCAAGTAAATACAGTTTAGACCCTCTAATTTAACTTTGACACAATTGCAGTTTAAACCCTGAACTTTAACTTTAATCTTGAATACAATTATTTGATCCAACAATACAAGATCTGGTCCATGATTTACACTCATTGCTAGTTTATAATTATCATATTTCGCTTTAATTTCATGTTCAATTTAGTAGATCAATCCAACCCCCTTTACATAAAGAGTAGAATTTGACATCGTTGACATCCAATCCCTGTGGAATCGACCCTACTTGTCATTATTACAATTTAGGTTGTAATTTAAGGTAATAGGATACTTTATTATTTTTCGGACTCGACACCCGTCACAAACACGCTTAAGTACTCCCAAGCACATAACATGCATAAACACTGCTAAAACATACTAGCCTTATACCTTGTTTGTGAAAGCCCGTGAAAATTCATGATGCGGTAAGTCGAATGAATTAAGTATTGAATGATCATGTGATCTACTATCAAACCGAGCACCCACATAACATAATATGTAATGGTAAGTGCCCAATTCTACTTATTAAGATAACATTACCCATTACTGAAAGCGACATGGGAGATGCGACCTACCAAGCTCGAGTAGGACCTCAGGTTGGCCAAACTACACACGAGCTCGTCGTGCAAGCTTAAGCGCATGTTTCCAACTCTCCTAAACTAGAACCAACTCGCTTACAAGGTTCACACTTCACCTGACTTCCTTTTTGTGCGACCTACAGAGCTTGTGCACAGGCCGAGTAGCCTATGCTTTGCTGCTATAACGACTTTTGTCGTGATTTAGTTAGGGAGCTCATGATGCTTGATTCTCTTAAATCTTAAAACGATACTAATACAACTCATCACACATCATTAATATACGACGATTAAACAACATTAAGCTACTACAGCCCATTTTCACCAATTTCCTTCAAACCTGGAAAACTTTCCACATAATATAATGACCTTAGAGCTCTAAAGTGCACAAAAAATCGCTACTAATTGACTCATAAACATGTTAGGTACTTATCTTATGTTTAAACTAGATCAAAACATCAAATTTATACATTAATTAGTGGTTTCCTTACCTAAAACTTATTCACCCACCAGAGGCGGATTCATAAAATTTTCGAAGTGGTTGTACCAATTAGCTATAGTAATATAAAATAAAAATTAATCAAAAAATACGATTTTATTAAAAACAACAAATTAGTTGCTAACAAAATTTAACCTCAAATATTAATAAATAATTCTCACTTTCAAGAATTTTCCAAGTTTTTTATTAAATTCAACACAAATTCTTAAACTTTCAATAGTTTCACCGTTACCATACTTAAAAAATTACACAGTATGGAACAAACTTTGTGGTTGAACAGTGAATAGGATACCACACCACTTCATGTGGATCTGCCCGGATCATATACATGCAACTAACGTTACAAATATGTTGTTTTTTGTTTGTGTAAACGTTAAAAATATAATTAATTTTAACAACATTCAATATTGGACTCGTTTCGAACGTATCGACAATTTTCTAACGACGTAATTTGTAAAAGAAAATACATATTTTAATGTATTTTAGCTAATAATTGATTGATTAATGATAAACAATAAAATCCGAAACATATCAAGCAATTACTCAATATTTGACAATAAAGATCAAGAACTAGAGAGAGAAAGTAGATCTCGTATTCATATGTCTCTGAATTACAATACTATCACAACTCTCTAGCTCGTTATTACAAGATTACAAAGACAACACTATTTATACCATCTAATTAATACAAAAGCCTTAACGGCTAAGGAAACTAAACAAGCTTTGACAAACCTAATATATTGACAATGTTGACTTCTAACATTGACTTTCCTATTTAAATCTTGGATACAATATTTGGACTTAGCAATTAATAAATATAATAAGGGTATAAAATGAAAATTGAAAAAAGAAGGGAAGTAATTATAAACAACTAAAGTCTTTGAAGGATTAAAAGTTTAACTGGTTTCCAACCATCATCCTCAAATTAGGAATCGTTGCCACGTTTTATTTTTTATTTTTTTCATTTACTCCCTAAGGTTTTAATGTTTATGGTTTCAACCCAAAAAGTTATGGTTTCACCCCCTTAAAACTTACGGTTTCACACTTATATACCTTTAAAATTTTATATTTAGGCCCTACAATTTTACAGTTTCACGGTCAACCATACCCCAAAGGGTAGGTCCGCCCATGTCGCCCACCTTCTTACTTGTTCTTAGGTTTAAGAACACAAAATCGCTCCAACAACTGCTATTTTCGGGTTATGGATTTGTGAGAAAGTAATGCAAGATTATGAATGATATTTTTTTGATACCTAATTGATTTTTGGGAAATTTATTCCTTCTCAAACTCCTTAAGGCCGTTTAGTTTACAGGATTTGGTGGAATTTTGTAACACCCTCAAATTTGTAAAGAACGACTAATTTAAAATTTTCAAATAAATATCAAATAAGGAATAAATACCTTTCTAAATGTCAACCATTGATTACCTATAATGACAATCAAGGATTTAACATCAAACGATAGTAATCCAAACCTTACACAAAGTCTAGATTATGGACGAGTGTTACTAAAACCAATAATTGTCGTTATCTCCAAGGCACGGAGACGTATCCAATTATCTAATTTTATTCTCGTGCCTCTAACTAGCATTCAACTCATCACACTATCGCTAGTACTACTTATGCCAAAAATTACACAAGTATAGTTTAAGGTTTGGATTGTGAGGCTAATCAACGAAAGAATTCTTGTTCTAACTAGACTAGATAAACAACAAAGAATATGTAAATGAGACAAGGGATTTGATGATGTAGAAAACCCGTTTAGGGTAAAAACTGTGAACGATACGAAAGATTGTCGGTGCACTATAGACGTCAAACAAGGACGACATCCTTAATAATAACAAGTACAAAGAATGATCGCGGGAAACCACGACGTGTCATGGAAAAAAACAAAGAAAACAAAAGTAAAATCCTTGAAAGCGCTGTGAAGACTATTCTTTGTATGATGACTTATGTTTTTGTGATTTGTCAGTGTTTAGTAGTTTAGATATATCATATCGTTTTCAATGTCCCTTGCTCAAGTGTGTTTGGATCTTTTATAGGTGCTTTGTATAACAGTTGCCAATGGTCGTCTTTAAATGCTCTTTAAGGAAATAATGGTCGTGTCATTGATCCGGACGTTATTTACTGTTTTGGTAAAAAAAAATATCAAAGTCTCGATCGATGTAAGATTCCCACGACTATACATATTCGGTGAACAGATCCTAACGACAAGAGACTATAAGACCGACAATCATAAATTACTCTCGACGTACGACTAGCGACTATAGATACTCGTACCTTCATCGTCACTAAAGTAACGACAATCGCAAGTATCTAATGACATAAGTATATCATTACTAACTCACGACGAAACCGTGTTTTATGTTGCTTTAATGCAGGTTTTCTCTCATTGATGACCACCGGACATAACTGAATATGACAATCAAGAGAAATAAAGACGAAGACTATTACCGGGAAATAATGATCATAAAAGCCATACTTATAACGAAGAAACCTATATAAACGAAGCTTAAGGACAAACAAGGGGGTAGAGGTGGAACATCAGCGCAACAAGCGATACTATAAAGGACTCTCACAAAACATTTGAAGATCTCAGTTCATCTTACGATTTCTTTACTTTTTGATCATATTTTAATAAATTTTACTCTCGACCGTTGTTACTAAAGGACGACGTCCCTGTTTGACGTTACTAGTGCACCAACGACTTCTATTATCGTCCACAATTTTTACTCTCGACAGAGGTTTTCTGGGTCACCAAAATCTCTTGTCTCATTTATTTTCTGTGTTTGTCGTGTGTTTATCGAAAAAAAAACAGTCTTTAGTTGTTAAAGCTCCACATCGAACTTAAATTATTCTTAAGGGTAATTTTTCGCATTAACAGTTACCTTTAATGCATTGATGAGATATATCTTGCAATGAGTAAGGATTATGACCTGCATTTAATAACAAAAATAACTGTTGTCGATGGAAAATGTACGTTAGTAAGAATCCAAGGTAGACTAACATTAGGGGTAGTCGGGGGAATTTTTATGTCGTGGATATAAACCATCGTCGGCCGTATGTCGCAGGTATTTTGATTGTTATGACGATCCACAACCAAGGCCCTTGTCATGGGAATTTTCCAGTGGTCGTGGATGTGGTTTTTTACCCAAACAGTTTTCCCCCGAGATTTGAATTTCAAACTTGATTTTCAAACCTCACGCCAAAAATTGATTTTCTCTGAGATTCTAATACATGTCCACTTTTAGTAACTCGATAGGTTAGGAAGAAATCAAATCGGTTTCTTTGGAAAACTAAATCGCCGATTCTGGCGCTTGGTTTATCATGCGTAATCATGACATCGTGTGCCAGGAAAGCTGTGGATGACAAGTGTCGACCATCTGGGCAATGAACGAACCGTCATGACAGGTGTTGTTTGTCCGCACGATTTTCCGTCATGATTATCTTTTTCGAGATTTAGGGTAAAAATACCTTTTTTGAACCTGGTCTTCTTTTTATGCTTACAAATCCTTCTTGAGAGTAAACTTTAGCAATCATATCGAATGAAAAACCTGCAAGAAGTCTTTCCTTTTTTGAAGATCATAGAGGTGTGATCTTGTTTTTAAGTTCCTTGCATGCGTAGAAAAAACTCATCGCTAGGAAACCAGTGAGGGGTTGGGAGGTTTTTAGTTTTTAGCAGCAATTTCATCCATCCCACATTGTGAAGAGAAGCCTATTCCCAATAGTTTGTTTACTGAATCAGACCTCGAATCCTTTATGTTGCTATCTGGTTTGTCACATAATATCGAGTTACTTAGTCTGGGCGATCTTCGATCTGAAGATTACCCTCAGAGATACTTCATTTTATAAGAAGAATAGAGTTTTTCGTGGCCTTTTTCTCCCTTGTCAAGGGGTTTATTGGAGACCATCGACTTGTCTCCGGTACAGATGATGCCTCAGTCTTGGTGCATCGTCAATGTCATCGAGCGTGTAACTAGTGATTAGAAATCGCCTTTCATCGTTTATGAACTTTTGACGGCTTATTCCATTAAGTTCGAGAAGAATCACCGCTACAGCCTTTACCCAAGGGAAAAGGGTGACAAGACCCTTGTTCTTGGCATTTCCGTCAATGAAAGGAAGTGGAAAACGAGTTATGTATTTGGGAAGGCGTCTTCATTAGGCGACAATGGTCAGTGGCTAGCGACGAGCTGTAATAAAATCCGTAAGTGTCTATCTTTAGTGCTTTTCTTTATTTTATTTGGCTCAATCAATCGAGGATGTTTGTTTTTGCAGCGATCGCGCTCACTCAAGTAGCTCCACTGTCGGATACTCAAGAAAAGATTGAGTGTTTCTTAGTCTTCCCAACCGGGACTTTTCTCAGGAGACCAAGAATCGGTAGCAGGTTGAGGAGGATCTCGACGATGAGGTCGAGGTTGTAGTTTTGTCTGCTCAAGTCGAGGGAGCAGAGGAAGAGGTCGAGCAAGAAAAGATGATAGGTAGGTTTCTTCTTATCTTGGCTAGTTCTTTTCTTGTCGCGGGAAAACTAACCTTTGACCTATGTTTCTTTACAGGACAAACTTTTGGGACAACTGGTGGTCCCAAGAAGCCCACAACGTCAACTCTCTCTAAGAGGGAGATGGACACTGAACTTGCCCCAAAGGGCAAGTTGTTAAGGAAGGGGGTTCTGCTTCGAACCAGAACCCCAAATGGTTTATGCCAAAAATTACATAAGTATAATTTAAGGTTGGATTGCAAGGCTAATCAACTAAAGAATTATCGTTCAAAAATAAGCAACGCATAAAATGTAAATGAGACAAGGGATTTGATGACGCAGAAAACCCCGTCGAGGGTAAAAACCACGGATAATATGAAGGATCGTCAGTGCTCTATTGATGTCAAACAGGGAGGTCGTCAATAGTAGTAACAAGTACAAGGTATGGTCGAGGGACGTGTCGTGTTAAAAACTAAGAAAACAACAATAAAATCCTCGAAAGTACTTTAAAGACTATTCTTCGTATGATGGCTTGTGTGTTTGTGATTTGAGAGCGTTCAGTAGTAGTTGGATATATCATATCGTATTCGATGTCCCCAGCTCAAGTGTGCTTGGCTCTTTTATAGGTGCTTTGTATAATAGTTGCCAACGGCCGCTTCCGATGCTCTTTAATGAAATAATGGTTGTGTCATTAATTCGGTCGTCAGTTACCTTTAATGACTAAGGATTATGACGTACATTAAATAACAAAAATAACGGTTGTCGAGGGAAAATGTACGTTAGTAAGAATCCAAGGTACGCTAACATCGGGGCTAGTTGAGGGAATTATTATGTCGTTCATATCGACCACCAAGGGCCACATGTCAAGGATACTTTGATTGTTATGACGATCAACGACCAAGGCCCTTGTCAGGGGAATTTTCCACGTCGATCGAGGGTGCGGTTTTTTACCCAAAAATAACCATTAGAAGGAAATTAAACCTGAATAATGACGTATGATTAGCATCTATGCAATGTGATCACCCAAAAGGGGAAAGTATAATAGTGTTTACATCTTAACATGAAAATAATAATTGACAATCTACTGATCTAAACCATTCTAGCTTAGATTACAAACGAGTGTTATCATCATTCTACAAAAGAATCCATCAATCGTTTGCACGCTCAAAGATCCAAAATCAACTATCCCAAAAGATTGTCCTCTACGGGACTCAATCCTCCTCTCAAGGCTTCGCCACCCCGCCGCTAAAAGAACCTGATATACACATCAATTTAAGAAAAAGTGTTAGGCTTGGAGCCTAGTGAGAACAACCAATAATAAACAAGGTTGAAAAAGGGTAAAATACAATGAGGTAACCTTTAGTAATCCACTCCGGATATTATTAATAACACAATTTCTCCACGATACATTCATCATGATATTAAAACGGGGGAGTCTCGATTTATAATATGTTGTGACAGAACACGAAAGTAAGCCATAATGTCTCTAAAGCACGTATCAAGAATGGATATTTACATACATCAATCATATCCAGATCTTTAGTCATTTTGAACATCAACTTTATCCAAGTCTTTAGTTCGGTATAAAAATGGATTCAACTCTATCCAATTCTTTTACCCAAAGGATCACCAAGTTCAACCCTATCCAAGTCTTTACCTTGAGACCTCACCATCCTTGATAACTTATTCTTTTCAAGAATTTGACATGCTAGTAATATCAATCCCAAGCATGCACATTTGAACATCAACTCATCAATATAAGATAACCCAAATATTATGCCTATGGATCCATTACATATTATTTTAACTTATTCACATTATAAAATATGTTATAACACCACCCAATATATACAAAACACTTGCATTTCAAGAAAGCATTAAATACATGAGTCCATTTTGTCATAAATAATTTCATAGTTGTCTCAACACCCATTTAGGTTCTAAAACTCCTCATAATTTAGAAATAATCATCATTTATAAGTATTGAACCATTTTCCACCATCAGTTCATCAAAAGTCTAAATTACTCCAAAATCCTAATTTTGACATAAATGCCCCCAAATCATCCAGATGAGAGATAATAAAGTAAGAGCTTTAATAAACCTGAATAAGATGTTTTAATGTGTATAAAGTATTGAAAAACTTAAATATGAACTCCCAATATTGGGTTTTGATAAAAACCCAAAACCCTAGAATTTCTCTTTGAAGAGAATGCAAGTAGGGATGGTGGATCTTGGCTCCTAGCTTCCAAGCTTGGTTGGTGAGACTTAACTCTTGGAATAAATGGAGGTGAGGGTGCCTTGAATGCTTCTAGAGTCACAATCAATGAGGGTTTGGAGAAGAGAGAGTTTTGGATGAGATGTGGTTAGTATTGAATGAGGAGAGTGAAGAGGAAAGGGTATAAAAGAGCATGGGCCTGTCGGCGACAGTGACACGCGATTATGCCTTTGGCATAGTCTCCCGCTTGGGGGACCCCGCGGTACCAACCCCACGACCTTGAATCCGCGACTGTGACCCGGGCATAATCGTCGATCACTGTCGCCCCGCTTGTACCTAGACCCACCTGTAGGCCGCGACTATGACACGCGACTATGCCCTTTAGCATAGTCGTCGGGCATTATCGCCTCATGGATACCGAAGACTGAATTTTGGGTTTTCTTCGCATGGTTCGATCGCTTGCTAAGAAAATAAATAACAGCTCCTTCACGATACTTATAATAATCCAATAAAAGGAATGAGGTCACAAAATTCGCCGAAATTCCGGGCATTACATAAAATAGGTTAGGCTTAACACCTACTGAGTTCAAGCAATTTTCATGATTTATATAAAACAGTAAAACTGAAAGACTACTTATCTAAACAATAATTTCTCAAATGAAATGTATTTAATATAAAAGCAATAACTTTCTTAGAAACCACCATTTTTCGTGATGAAAACTAAATAAAAACACACATTCAAGTATGAACTCAAAACTCAATACTCATTTGAAACGTGAATAAAGCTCTATGTTTAAATACTGAAAACATATATAAAACTCTATTACCCAAACACCAAAATGTGCAGGAGATTCAACCTGCTACCGTCGTTCTAAGTTCTTCTGACTAAACGAAGTTAAGACTAAAGTTTAAACCCAAAAATCATGGATAACATTCCATAAGCAAAAGGACACCAAAAACATGGATAAACTCTATATCAAAAAACAACACCTTTCGGTGACAATGGAGACCCGATTCCATTAAACGTGGTAGGAACACAAAAGTATGCTACGTATCGGTATTATCGAACTACACCTCATATTTATTAAGTTTAGTGCACACTATAACAACTCAAGTCCTTAATACCTTTAGTGCACACCCTCTATCAGGCGTCACCTCAAGGTTATAGTACATTTAGTGAACATTCCCTATCGAACATCACCAGAAGGATACCAAATCTTAGTGCCCATTCATTTTCTAATTGAGTTCCACCCTCAAGGTTCTCATTCGATCTTTAGTGTCTACTCACTAGCATTTAAGATAGGAACCTCAAACTTCTTACTTGATAACCCAAGATGTTTAACTCTCATGTATAAGGGTTAAAGCATCAAAACCCCAATACCCACGATCGCGGGATCTGACCCATAAAAGTTCACATCCATAATATCGGGACGACCACATGCCTAATCGATCATTGGTCACAAAGTGGGAACATCAACATTCCTCACTTATCAGATAACACTAACTCATATATATATATATATATATATATATGTGTGTGTGTGTGTGTGTGTGTGTGTGTGGATCCATTGCATTCCAGTTTAAATTACATGTATCCAAGTTGAATGGTCGAGGCACTCAAAACATGTAATTTCCAAAAAAAATATGCAATAAATGCAAATAACGTCCAAAGCTCGATATTGAGAAAATTTAAAAAGGACAAATGTCCTCAAAACTTATTTGAGTTAAAATCAACCCAAGCAAATCCACAACTCACTTTACTGTACAAAAGTCAATATAAATCAATAGAACACCATTGCCTAACGTGTATACAACTTACGTCCCAAAAGATTTGAATATCTTTATTATCATCTCAAAGGTTGGGCAAAATCTCAAAATCAGATCTAAAGAGTATAATAAAGCTCAATACCAAAGTACCACAATATCCAACAAAACTCAATTAACGCGATAAACCTCACTAAGAGTGAACGCTTAAGTATTAAATGTCAAAATACATCATGAATTCAAAGACACATTTGTAATAACTGTTGACACCCAAAAATGCACCCAATAATTCGATCATGTGTATTTTCGAAAGATTTATAAAATCAATGATTAAAAGTTCATTAACAACAAATAGTGTACATAGAGAATTAAAGTTATCAAAATCCACACTTTATAATTTATTATCAAAATGCCAAAAACTCCAAATATATGCATTTCTCAATATTTTATAAAACCAAATGTGCAAAAGATGCAATTTCATCAAGTAACCAACAACATTTGATAAATCTTAAAGAAAATACTTTAAAACTCCAAAATATACATTTTTGGCATGTACAAAGTTTTCACAAAGCAACTTGAACTCACCTTACTAGGTCAGGTTAAACCTAGATTCCAAACCCAAATCTTTAGGTTCCAAAATGAAGACTTGATGTAACACTCGAATTTTCGATTATTTTCTGGTTATAGTTAAATGCTTAGTTTTGGCTAGGCATGGGAATTTGACCAGACCCAGTGGGGAACCTGGTTCACCCGACCAGGGTCGGGGATTCCATGCTAAAATGGGTCTCGGGTCCAGGGTCGGGGATCCCCGTTTTGAGTAAACCGGGGAAGAGGCCGGGGCCGGGTATCCCACCCCCCGACCCGTCTCGTACCCGATATGTGTATATATATATATATAATTACTTTAAATATTATTTATTTATATAATTTATTAATTCAATAATATATTTATAAATTATATTTTTTTTTCTAATTAGGTCAGTGTTAGTCGGCTGCCTCTTCAATTTCAATCCTCCAGCCTCCACTCTTCAGACTTCAATCTCGACCAAGAAGACAAGAAAGTGAAGAATCGTCGTCGCCCGTCGCCTTCTTCTTGTCGCCTCTTGCTCGTCGTCATCTGCTTTCAATCGTCAAGAAGGCAAGAACCACCATGAAAGATCATTTCAAAACTATCGCCGTCTGCCTTCATGATACTGTCGTTCACCACCAGTCGACCACCACCACCAGTCGACAACCACCACCACAATAGCTAAATTAGGGGATTTTTCAAGTCTCTTTCTTGAATCTTGATTGACAGTGGGTAAGTAAATCAAATCCAAGAGTGTTGATTTGTTTCATTCTTTAGTTCATTATTGTATTTTAGCTACCGTGGAATTTTAGCTACTGTGCTATTTTGTTATTGTGCTATTTTAGCTACTGTGGTATTTTAGATACTGTGGTATTTTTCTACTGATGTGTTATTCAAGTATTGTCATTTACTTTTCATTTCAATTTAGCTACTGTGGTATTTTGCTACTGTGTTATTTCATTACTATAATTTACTTTTCATTTCAATTTAGCTACTGTTTTGGTGATTTGGTCATTTACTTTCCAAAGTTGGCGATGGTATTACCAAGTTTTTTGATTAATTGTTGAATGGTATTACCAATTTTGTTTAATTGTTTGATGGTATTTTTTGAATTTGTCTACCAGTCATTTTAATTGTTTGATGGAATTTTTGATTAATTGTTGAATGGTCTACCAATCATTTTCATTTCAATTTACTTTTTTGATGGAATTTTTTTAATGGTATTACCAACTTTGTTTAATTGTTTTAGGATGGCGACTTCAGAAAGCGAGAATGTTGTAGACCTAGGATGCGATGCTACGGAAGGAAACGAGAAAACTCAAACGACTTGTAACGACACTAAAGAATCTGTAAGCATGCCTATTTGGTCAAATATGAGCATTGAACCGGAAAGAAAAGATTAAAATATGTAGTTTGGAACCATTTTGAAGCAATATATGTTGATAGTGTTCGTAGATATGCAAAGTGTAAGTATTACAATAAACAAATGATAGGTAGACCCAATGATGGGACGACACATTTGAAAGACCATTTCAAAATATTCCCTAGGAGAGTTACGAAGGACATAAGGCAACATATCCTAGTTCAAGGACAAACGGCTAAGGATAGGAAAGCTTCTATTTTGAGTATTTATGCATTCAATGCCGAAGCTTCAAGGGATGATTTAGCTAAGATGATCATTATCCATGATTATCCACTCTCTATTGTTGAGAATTTTGGCTTTCGAAAGTTGATAAATGGACTTCAACCTCTATTTAAGGTTCCTTGTAGAGTTGTATCAAGTCCGACATCATGAAGACATATGAAACAAAAAGAGGTTCTATTTTGCGGTGTTTGGAAGAAATGAAAGTAGGATTGCTCTTACTTCTGATTTGCGGAAAACAAGTAGCCAAAACAAAGGTTACATGGTATTAACTACACACGACATAGATACCAATTGGGGGTTACAAAATCGGATTATCAGGTTATTTCTCGTTTACTATTCTTTATAATTCAATGTTAATAGTATAATGCTAATTTTTAGTATATTTTTTTGAAGCAACTTTATACATGTGACATCTCCACATACTGTTGATGCATTGTCCCAAGTGATAGTTGAATGCTTCATGGATTGGAACATTGACAACAAGTTGTCAACATTGACACTTGACAATTGTTCAACCAATGATGCTTTGGTCAACAGGCTCTTAGGTACTCTTTCTCCTTTCTCCCTAATTTTAAAGGGTAGGTTTTTTCATATGAGATGTTGTGCACATATCATAAATCTCATTGTGCAAGATGGGTTTTCTATGATTGAGAGCTCAATCAAGAAGGTTAGAAATAGTGTCTCTTTTTGGACATGTTCTCTTAAAAGGTCCCAAGACTTTAGACTCGTTGCCCGACAAGTAGGTGTAGATTGTGAAAGAGAATTAGTTCTTGATTCTAAGACTAAATGGAATTATGTTTACATAATGTTGAATGTTTCCTTAGAATATAAAGATGTTTTTATTCACTTAAGCAAGAAAGAGAAACATTATGTTAGTTTACCTAGTGAAGAGGAATGGAGAATGGCGCATGATGTTTGTGATAAGTTGAAGTTGTTTTATCGTGTGACCAAGGCATACTCTGGGACCAAGTATCCCACTTCAAACTTGTTCTTCCCTTTGATTTGTGACATAAAATTATCCATTAGGAGTTGACAAGACACTCAAGATGTTGTTATTAGGAACATGGCATCAAGTATCTTGCATAAATTTGATAAATATTGGGGAGTCATACATGATGTCATGAGTGTGGCTATTGTTTTACATCCTAGGTATAAGCTCAAGTTGATAATTTTTTTCTTTTCCAAAGATTTATGGTGTTGACTCAAAACTTGAGGTTACGAGGATGCGTAATCTATGTAATGATTTATTTGAGGAGTACAAGAGGAAACATGATCACAACAAAGGGAAAGGAAAATCTAGCACTACTCACTCGCATGGGGGGATATCTTCTTTAAACAAGGCTTCATGGAAATTAGACTTTGAGAGTATGATGTCCAAGGATTATATGTTTCAAACGACGGAGTTGGATAACTATTTGGCGGAGAAATTGTTACCAGATGACGACGAGTTTGATATTTTGATGTGGTGGAAGTGCAACAGTGTTAAGTTTCCTGTCTTGCAGAGTATTGCAAGGGATGTGTTAGTCATTCCAATTTCTACACTAGCATCATAATCGGCATTTAGCATGAGCGGAAACAAGATAGCAAAACAACGTAGCCGGCTAAAATCGCAAACCGTTGGAGCATTGATGTGTACCCAAAGTTGGTTGAGAAAAGAACTTGAAGGTAATAATTATATAAATTGTTATATGGTACATGTATATACAATTTTTCTAACTTGTACTATTTTTAATTTCAAATAAAAAAAAACACAGAGAAACACAAGGATTCGATCAAACGGTTGCATACGATGAAGATGTTGAAATTGAATGATGTACCGATGAATTGCTTGAATTAAATGTGTTGCTTGAAAGTTGAAAACAATGTTTTGATGTATCATGTTAATTTTGATGTCACATTGAATTTCTTAAATAAGATTATGTTTGATCTTTGATGTAATGAACTAGCGATGTGTTGATTTCGAGACTGTTTAGTAGTTTTATGTTTTTTTTAGTTTGAGTTTTTTTAGTTGTTTTTTAGTAAAAACTGTAGAAAATTTCTTTAAAACTGCAGAAAAATGGTACAAAAAACTGTAGAAAATGTTGGATCGGGTCTGGGTTGGGGGATTGGGGAGGACCGGGGACGGGTCTTAACCGGGGTTTGACCGCCCGTTAACCGGGGATGGGGGATTCATCCCCGCACCCCCCCCCCCCCGGGGCCAGGGCCTGTCCAGGGGCTCTCTACTACAAATCGGGGTCGGGACCGGGGAATGTGAACCCCACACCATCCCCACCCCGTTCCATGTCTAGTTTTGGCCTCATTAAACTCTAAATTAGTGAAGTTTTACTTGGTTAAAGTTTTAGTAGAAAGCCCCGCGAGAAAAACTTGGAAAATGTCGAAAATGGAAAAGTCAGGGTGTATAGCAACTTTCCAGGTGACTTTAAGTCGCGGTGGAACTCGTAATAGCCTCTGTGGTGTTGAGGGTAGGTTCGGGTGACTTTTGGCATGTGTTTAAGTCGCGACCAAAGTCACAGTGAGCTCCGACCTACGCATGAAGACCCAAAAATTCATCCTCTCACTCTCATTTTCTCACCATCAATTTTCTATTCGATCCTCTACACTTCTCCTTCATTTATTGCACCTTTGGAAGCATTTAAGGCTCATATACAACTATATGAAAGGGGTTTATACATCATCAAAGCTAAGAATTCAAGTCTAGAGCCCAATATCCAAGTGTTCATCTCTAATTTGAGGTTTTCTTGATTTCTAAATTTTCACCCAAAACCTAGCATCATGAGTTCATCCTACACTTTTATAAAACTATATACTTGTCAAAATGATTCATTTTAGTTCCTCTAAGCTTTTATTTCATCCATTGATCATTTGGTTGATTTTAGACCAACCAGGTCAAAAATGGGGATTTTGGGATTTTGGCTAAATAAATGTAACGGATGGTTTCCCTTTTATGAGAGGTGATCATTTCATGTTTTTGAAATGAATTTTTGGAACCCAACATATTAGTGGGCTTGATTTTAATTATAGGTATAAAGGGAGATTTTCCCACTTGGTGACTATATATATGTAATTGTTCATATATCCGGTATGGTTGGAAATTTCTAAGGGATTAAATACTTAAGACTAGATGCAATGGATCCATAGGCATAAAAGTCTACTTATGGTGATAAAATGGGATAATTATTCCCACACCTTGGCTACATACGGGATTTATAACACTGAGGGACTCAAACTACAGACCGTGGGTGGTTGAACTCGTTGACCGTGTGACCCGTAACAATATACTTCTAGCAAAAGAACATTTTTAGTTTATTGGGAGACTCGAACTATAGATCCTGAGTGTTTGAACTCGATGACCAATCTTCCATAATAGAAGCTCTACACATTGAAATGTAGCTTACTTTTGTCTTCTGTCACTACTAAGGGTAAATCGAGTTTCCCACGTCATCTTAGGATGTTGTAACACCCTCAAAATCGGAACGAGCAACTAATTTAAAATTTTCCAATATACATCAATTAAGGATAAAAATATATTCTACTAATCATCACTTGAGTCACCTCAATTAGAATTCTGGATTAAACTTCAACAAATAATAGGTCAAGTCTTGTATAAAGACTAATTAAAGTCGAGTGTTACTAAAACCCAATAACAATTGCTATCTCCAAAAACGCGGAAGGCTTCACCAAGCTACTCTCTCGTGCATAGGACTAACACTCATCTCACCACGAAGTTGCTAGCAACAATCCTCAACCAAACCTGATGCACATGCCTACAAATAAAAAGGTTAGACTAACGCCTAGTGAGTTCAAGAGTTTTCAACATGAAACAAATATATTTGTTAAAGGGAAAGAATGCAGTTTAAATCATAATCTTTCGAAATGATTTACGTTAAATAT
Organism: Arctium minus; assembly: GCA_954870635.1. Lineage (NCBI taxonomy): Eukaryota > Viridiplantae > Streptophyta > Magnoliopsida > Asterales > Asteraceae > Arctium > Arctium minus. Next base: position 32,427,406 of record OX941080.1, on the reverse strand, counting down.
TAAACGACTCTTTTTCCAACAATACACACCTTTAAAGACACGCAACCCAACACAGACAGACACGTAACCCAACACAGACATTCCTTCGTAAAACAACTCCAATCCCAAACTCATCCAAAACCTGAATAGTAAATAAACTCCCAATTTATAAAAATACGAAATAAACTTTACTTCCCGAAACACTCCAAACATGGGCGGGGCATAATACTAAACCCATAAATCTTGAGTAAACAAATCCATATATGCAAAACGCCACCGAAAACATGGATAATAAAATAATACAATTTAATACCCAAATAACACATTCCGGTGATGGGGGAGACCTGATTCCATTATACGTGGCGGAACACAAAGTTAAGTCACATAACCATGTAGTCGAACTACACCTCAGATCGTGACTGTATTGCCTGCTCTGCTGAGCTACACCTCCAGTCGGACTTTATTTCAAGTCCCAAAAACATTGTATCCCCCATTGCCTGCTCTACCGAGCTACACCTCAAGGATACACGATTTTACTGCTTGTTAGGTCTCTATTGGAGTTTCATCCACAGGGTACTCATTCGACCCCTAGTGCCTACTCCCTAGCATTCAAGATAGGAGCCTCAGCTCCTTACTTGATAACTCATGATGTCTAACCCTCGTGCACATGAATTAGAACATCAAATCACAAGACCCATGGTACCGAAGTACAACCCATAAAGGTTCCTCTTCGCCAAACAACCGGGACAACAATAATGCCAACACGGCATAATTCCCAAGGTGATAATCCCAAGAGTCCTCACCATTAAATATGACTGACTTACATGCCTATGGATCCAATGCATTACAGTCTAAAATACAGGGTTCCAAATGAATGACACACGCACTCAAACATTTATTCTCCAAAATAAAGCGCAATAAATGCAACTCTCACCCAAAGATCCACTTTAAGTTATTAAAGTCGGACAAATGTCCTCAAGACCCGACACCGACGAAAACCGAGCTTTAAACCCAAAATCAAATGACCATATGTTAAAGTCCACAAAATGCAATAAAATGCAACGACCAACGTTTATGCAAACACATGTTTCAACTACATGAATAAACTCCAATATACTTTAGATTGAGATAAATCATTTCCCAAACAAGTTTATAATCCCATTTACTCTTTCCAAAACGTCCCATGACACACATTTAAATTGCAATTATTCGAGGCATTTACACTCGTATGACAAGTCATTAAAATATCAATATTAAAGGTTTACTCAATAAAATACTTGAGTTACATCTTTTCCCCAAAACCAAAAAGGTTGACAATTTCTGAAATATTCGCAAGGTTGGGAGTGATCAAGCACCCATGACTCATACGTTGGTATTTTAAAAACATTTCACGATACAAAATACACGTAATACCAACATCATAAAAATGCATTCTTACAAAATATTCTCTATTCATGCAAATCAGTTATTGAAACGTTTTCACTTTGATACGTTTGTCAAAATACCCAAAAATCTCAAAAATAGATGTTTTACAAGTTTATAAGGTTAAATACTTCAGATAATCAAAATTTATCAAATAACTCAACAATTAATAATTTCATGTAAAACATATAAACATTTAAAATTTGACATTTGACATTTTGGCATGTACACCGTTTTCACAAACCAACTTGAACTCACGTTGTTAGATTTAGGCTAAATCTAGATTTTTCCCAACTTGAGCTCCTTTGAAGAAATTGAATCCTCAAGCCAAAACTTTCAAAAACCTAGATTCACAAGTTTCAACCATAAATATACTTAATCAACCATTTAGAATCGATCCCCAAACATTTTACATCAAAATCTCCATTTTAGCCAAAACCCTAATTTTTGACCTAAATCCTCCAAAATCTTCCAAACCGAAATTGGAGGAATAAAACACTAGGATGTCAACAATGAAGCATTTATATCTCATGATAAGGTTTAAAATGGAGAGGATAAACTTACCACTTAGGTTTTGGTGAAAACCTAGAAAACTCTAAAATGGAGCTTGAGGTTGAAGATGATGATGGTGAACTCTTGGTCATAGCTTCCACTCCACCAATTGATGATGGAACACCTTAAGAACTCAAAAAATGGCCCCAAAATGAGTTAGGGTTTGAGGGGGAAGAAGGGGGAACGATTTGGGAGAGAAAGGAAAAAGTTTGGAGAAGATAAATGAGAAAGAAGGCTGGAATCTCGACTTTATCAGCACACTGCACCCTTTGTGCGACATTGACCGGCGACATTGCCAGGACAATGTCGCCTGGAAATATAGCCAACTCTCCCCCAGGTTTTGTTTTTCGTTGCTACAATGTCAGGTGCGATTATGACACTGTCATAGTCGTCGGGCATTGTAGTCGGACCCGTACCAAGCTTCGAAACTCGACTTTTTCAACACCAAGACCCTCGACACTCCCAGGGACTTTAAGTAATGCTTTCCCATCATAAATCCCGCCGTTTCCAAAATGTGAAAACGTCCGGGCGACCTTTACGTACCGAAAATTACGAGTGTTACAGATGTTCTATACCCTTCCAAGGGTAAATGTAGTTCAAATGCATAACATATCTTGATTAAAGCTACGCCTTTTGTTTTAATGTCTTACAACTTTACTATTTAACTGTTTGAACTCATTATGCTTTAAGCCTAAAACTTTTTTCTCAAATGACATGTATATCAGGATCGCTTAGTGGTAGGGCTCCCAAGGTTTAAGTGGAGCGATGTTACATGTAGTGGCATTTTTAGGGTATCATCTTTTGGAATACAATTGTAGTGTCACTTTGATTAGTGTTCTTTTGGGATTGTAGTGACACCTGGTTGTAATCTAAATCTAGAATAGGGTTAGATTAGTAGGTTTCCATTCCCTAATTATAAACTCTTTAACTATTTGCCCATTATAGGGTGATTATATCTTATTTGGGTTTAAATCCGTTTTATTTCTATGGTTTAAATTGTCTCCTATTTTAGGGGTGTTACACTTGAGATCTACAAGCAAACCTCTCTGGAAACCTTATCTAAGTCACTACTAAGCCTCGGAATGTAAAAAATATAGTTACAAACTTCAACTTCACAAAAACCCAAAATATAACCCAAAACACCTAAAATCTTACCTCTTCAACAATCTTGTGACCAATCACCATAACCCTTCAATCTTCAGGATTATCTTCTCTATATGCTCCAAAACGACCCAAAAACTTCACCAAAGATCCAAAATCGCCAAGGGTGAGAGGGGAGGGAAGAAGGTGGAAGAAATAGGGTGAAAAACCATATAAAAAAACTGGGCTTAAATGATGCTCTAGAGGCTTCCTGCGACCTATCTCACGGCCTAAGTCGCGGGGATAGTTGTGCGGGCACAAAAACTCAAAGTTTCTGAACAAAAAGTTGCGCGACATGGCTGCGACTTTAAGTGGCGGGACAAGTGGCTTGACTTTCTGTTGGCTCCTGGTACACCCCTTTCTCTACCAAAACTCACCCACATAAATTGTTTTCATGGTATAATGCATTCCACTCACTAAAAGACCTCCAAAAGCTCATAAAAAGAACGTTAATCCCAAAATGTTGCACCCATAAAGTACGGGTGTTACAGATTTAGAATTGCATTTCATTCAAATCCGCGTTTGGTTTAGAGGAAAACCCGGAATGGAAATCCCAGAATTTCAATGAAATCCCACAAACATTATAAAAGACCTCAGTTATGCTGTATTTTTTCTAAAATAAAGTATCAAAAGTTAAAATCTCTAAAAAAATTCACTTCCAACTCGAACAACTATTCTATTTTAGAAATTGTAATATTGATTATATTATTAAAATAATCAATACATTAATAAAATATTATTTATCTCTCCTAAATATTTTACCCCATTGTCTCTTATTGGTGGAAAGATTAGAATATTATTTCCTTTTTTCTTAAAAAGTGAGTTTTAGAGATTTCTCCAAATTTGAAGATTTTTTTTTCTCTCTCATTTTTTCTCTATTTTAGCATACAAGATAACATATTATTGAAGCAAAAAATTGCTAAAAATCCTTCTTCTTTCTATTTTAGCATGGTTGTTGGAGATGTTCTTAGCATTTCATGGGATTTCATATGATTTATTTGTAATAATGTTTTAAAACAATATCAAAAACATTTGTTTTTTAATAATTAATTAATAAAAAGTAATTTAATTATTTTTATAATTTATGTTTATAAGTTTTCTACAAATATTGAAATTCTTTTACATTTCAAATTTTACAACCCAAACACATAAAAATTCTAAATTTTTCAAAATTTAAATCTGTTCATAAAATCTAAATTTCTCAAAAATATTCCATCAAACTAAACCGTGGTAATAACTTTGATATATGTAAGTTTATCTCAGGTCTCTAATTTTAGATTTGGTCAACAATGTAATTAGTCCCCAACTTTCACACACTTGATACATTTAGTCCTTAGACTAACACTTTCTAAACTTGACAACAATGGTCCCTCAGGTTTTAATAAACAGACTTAAAATAAAAATAAAACTTAGGTCGTAAACTAATTTTTTTATCAAATAATTATCATTACTATTTCTAACTTTAAGTACTAAAATTAAGATATTACTAAAAGTTGTGGAATGAAACAACTTAGCAGTGACGATTGGGACAAGGAAGATTCCTGGACGTTACACGCTTCATGTGTCATACGTGGCAACCCAATCCTATTTGTTCCCATGTGCACCTACCACAAACAAGAAACAAAATTATATATATATATATATATATATATATATATATATATATATATATATATATATATATATATATATATAGAGGATCATTTGTTAACCAACTATTTCTTGTTAATTATGTGAACCTTGCTCAACCAATAGGAATGCAAGGTTATTTGATGTTTAATTTATTTATTTATTTAATTCAAAAGGGCATAAACGTCATATCAGTAGTAATCTTTTGTCATTAATTTCATAGAAGTTACAAAAAATGAAGATTCCAAAATTAATTTGTAGGTTACGATTTTTAAAGATCATCCTTTTTCATATTACTTTTTTGAATCATTTCAATATTATTATAATAGTTTTGGTTCATGATTGGATAAAACCGTATATCGTATAGTCATTCTTCTCGAAAAGGTGAACAGAGGTGAACTTATATGCATAACACGAACAGAGGTGAACTTATATGCTTGGTGTTAAAAGATATGAACATATATGCATATCATGAACAAATATGTTAACATATTTGCACATGAACGTTGCTGTTAAAACATATTTTAATTTCACATAAAGGTGAACAATCATCAACTACTAAAAGGTGAACTTATATGCATAACATAAACATTATGTTAATTGAATGCAATTAATTTCACAATCAGGGTATCATCCGTTTCAATTGAATGCAATTAATAATGAATTAGGCGTTTCATTTGGGTTCTTTTTTTTACCCATAATACCGTTACCAGTCATATTTACCTTAATTAACAATAAATGAGACATTTTTTTAATAAAAATTGACTATTAATCTCAACCATCCAATATCAAGATGGATGGTTTCGATGAGTTCACAAAGTTAACAAGAATATCAAGGTTAACAAAAGAACTCAACCCTATATATATATAGAGAGAGAGAGGGTCATTCAAGGAAGAACTCAGTTATCTGTGGTAACCGTGAGATCCAATCTTAACCACAAATCAGAAGATAAATTAGTAAAATCAATAATTTTGGTAATTTTAATTAAAAAATTTAATTAAAGGTATTTTAGGTTTTTTTGAGATATTATCTCTCTTCTCTTCTCTCTCCTCTCTCCAGCAAATATTATTCCGGCGAATACATGATGCCACTGTGATACACTTTATAAACATCGAAAATACGTGATGCAGATGCACAATGTGATACACTGTGTAAAGATCGAAAATACATGATAGCACACTATGATACCCTTTTGTAAATATCAAAAATACGTGATAGCACACCATGATACACTTTGTAAAGATCGGAAAAACATCGAAAATAAGTGATGCACACTGTGATACACTTTGTAAAGATAGAAAATACATGATAGTACACTATGATACCCTTTTGTAAACATAAAAAATACGTGATAGCACACTGTGATACCATTTTGTAAAAGGAAATAAGAAAATTTAGGAATTAGGTTATATTTTAGGAATTAAACAAATAAACTAAAATATCATTTTCTATTTATTTAAAATTAATATTAATTATTCTAAATGTATGGCTCATATTGGATCTCACAGTTACCACAAACTACCTAGTTCTCATTTGATTAGGCCCCTATATATATATATATATATATGTGTGTGTGTGTGTGTGTGTGTGTGTGTGTGTGGAATTGGGTTCCGACAAGAAATGAAAGTTATGATGAGAAGGTAAAAAGAGATCTTCGGTCTTAGATGTACAATAAGATGAGATGCACCGAGATACACCAGATCAATTCTCGTATCAAACACGATTCATGGATGAGTTTGAGATTAAAAGTGATCAAAGGTCCAGATCTCTTCTTTTTTTATATCTTTTTTAACAGCAGCGAAATTTTATTAAAACCAGCAAGACACTAGAGCAAACCCTTACATACAGGAAATAGCCAGGAGAATGTTATGATTCGTCTATATATATATATATATATATAGAGAGAGAGAGAGAGAGAGAGAGGAAAGTTCAAATGAAAACTCATTTTTGGTTATGCACGTGGGGACAGATCTCAGCCCTTGATCGCAGCCATATTTGAGCTGATTTTGTAACACGGCTCCAGGGGTATATTTGACAGATTCGTTATTTTTGTTTTAAGTCGATTTCTTCTAAATAACTGAAATGTCGCGATTTTTTATCCAGTTATAAGATTCTTCCCTTATTTTTCTTACTCGATTTCTCTCAAATAGATCTATAGTGATTATCGATTTTTCATCGATTTCTTCCAATAGATCTATTGATTATCATTTTCTTCATCGATTTCTTGCATATAGATCTATTGTTTATCGATTTCTTTATCGATTTCTTCATCTTTGTTGATTTCTTTATCGATTTTTATGGATTCTGTTCCTGTTGAGAATTCAACACTTTTTGTTGATCAAATAATCGATTTTGTTGATGATTATGATTCTGTGGATACAGGAAACACTGAAATTGATTCTTTTTCTATGTTTTCTAGTTTATCGAATGTTGAGGAATCATCGATCTGTAAGTTTTTTTAGATTATCTTGTAATGTAATCTGATTAATGTGTAACTGAATCTTCTTTTTGTATTAGTTGTGTTTAAATTAGCTGTTTTGTATGTTTCTGTTTTTTTTATTAATTTTGTTCTTGTAGTAGTTTTATTTTTTGTAATCTAACTTCAATATTCACCATGAATTTGTTTCTTATTAATATTCAATTTGAATATTTGTTGTTATATTTGTGCTCTTTAGTTATATTGAATAGTGAATATTCAATATTCAGACTGAATAGTTCATTAATATTCAGTTTGAATATGTCTTGTCATATTTATTCATATTGAATAGTGTTGAATATGTGTTTTATTCAGTTTGAATATTTGTTGTTATGTTCTGTTTTTATGTTTTATTCAGTCTGAATATTCAATATTCAGACTGAATAGTTCATTAATATTCAGTTTGAATATGTCTTGTCATATTTATTCATATTGAATATGTGTTTTATTCAGTTTGAATATTTGTTGTTATGTTCTGTTTTTATGTTTTTTAATTAACAATCATTCTTTATTCATACTTAATAGTTTATTATATGTTATTTTAATTTTTATTAGTTATGAACATGTTTTATAGATCAAATTTATAGTGGAGGACAAGACGGTCCTTCAAGTATTGGAATTGATGGTAATGATGGAGTGAAGTTTTGGATCCCTGTTGTTGAAGATGATTTGAAGCCTGTTGTGGGGAAAGTTTATGAATCATTCGAGAAAGGTATTGAAATATATAAGAATTATGCTGCTAAAGCAGGATTTGATGTTAAACTATCTTCTGTGAAAAGAAATGCACATTCGATGATTATTTTGAGGTATGTTGTATGCAATAGAGCTGGATTTCCAGATTTTGTTCATATAGATACATTGGATGGATCAGATAAAAAGATAAGAAGTACTAACATTCATAGAACTGGTTGTGAAGCTTGTGTAAAGTTCAAAGTTATTCCTGGAGCGAGGTCTTTTAGATTATATGCATTTGAAGAGAAACATAACCATTGTTTATTTGATGAAGATTCGAAGCACTTGCTGAAAAGTAGTCGCAAATTTGACTATTCTCAACAAAGGTGGATTCTTAAGATGTCTAATGCAAATATTGGTGCTACACAAGCCTATAACATTCTTTGTCAGTTGAAGGGTGGGTATGAAATGGTAGGTGGTACTAAGGTTGAGTATAAGAATTTTCAGCGGGATCGTAATTGTTTCATTGGTGATTCTGTTGCAAATTTATTTGTGAGGAAAATGAATAATAGGAAGTTGTATGTTCCAAATTATTCCTTTGAATATAAATGTGATGAAGGTCTACTGAATTATGTATTTTGGGCTGATCAGACAGCTAAATGCAACTTTGAAGAGTTTGATGACATTGTTTCATTTGATGCAACCTTTCGAACAAATAAGTAAGCATTGTTTTTTGTTTTATAATATCTTTTAGTATTTTTTTCTTTATATCTTGTATTAATTAAATTTGTTTTTAGGTATTGTATGGTATTTGTTCCATTCACTAGAAATGACAACCACAAGAATTGTGTTACTCTTGGTGCTAGTCTTCTTGATGGTGAAAATATTGAAGCGTATAAATGGCTGCTTCATTCTTTTTTGAAAACTTTTGGGAGGCAACCAAAATTGGTTGTTACTGATCAATGTCCTGCAATTAAGCAAGTTGTTTCTGAGGTTTTTCCTGATTCAATGCACCGATTTTGTATGTGGCACAATAGTACAAAATTGCCTTCAAAGGTATCTCTTTTATTTTTATTTTTTATTATCCATAAACAACCATATTTCATATGTTTTATTCACTATGAATAAAGTGTTTAGTTGACTGTTTGAACTAATATTCCTACTGAATATATCCTTTATTCAAACTGAATAAAGTTATATATTCAGTGTAAATATAACACCTCTAGATCATGAGTCCAATTTTTTTTTTTATTCATACTTAATAAGTATATTCATAGTGAATAGTAAGTGTATTCATACTGATTAATACATCTGATCTTCAATTTTTAATTTTATATCAGTTAACATGAATATTCAATGTATTTCAATTTTAATATATTCTGATATTATTATTTTTATTTTTTCAGATTTCTTCAAATATTATTTCAAATACTGATTTCAAGAAACGGTTTCATGCTCTTATATGGGATGAACACATTGATGTTATTCAATTTGAAGAGAAATGGAATTCTTTAGTTGTTGAGTTTGATCTTGTTGGCCACAAGTGGTTGGGTTATATGTATGAAAATAGGCATAGATGGATTCCGTCATTTTATAGGGATATTCCTATGGCTCGTCTAATGAGAACAACATCAAGATCTGAGAGTGAAAATTCATTTTTTTCCTATTTTTTCATCATGGTGCAAATCTTATGGCCTTTATTGACTCATTTGATTCTTCTATGGACAAGCAACGGAATAATCATAGGTTGCTTAATCATCAGACAAGAACAACAGTACCTAAGTTTAGCACACCCCTTCCAATTGAAGTTCATGCTTCTAAGATATATACTCGTGCTGTATTCAGAGATGTTCAGAATGAGATAAATGAATCTGTTTGGTCGTGTTTCCAATCATCCATGAGTTTGGTAGATGGGTCTGATGTTATTGTTGTTGTTGAGAAGAAGAAGGTTCAAAAAAAAAAAGGAAAGATGGTGAATCCACTTCAAATCTAGACGTTTATGTGAAAGAGTCTGATCACAAGGTTTGTTTATTTTTTTTAGATTATATTTATTTATTCAATGTCGATAATGAATTGAATTATTTTTTGCAGGTTGTGCATAATAAGACCACTAGTTGTTTGGATTGTAGCTGCTTGTTTTATCATCATTATGGTTTGTTTTGTCGTCATATTTTTTGTGTATTAAAGAATATGTGCATTGAAGAGATACCGTTGCAATATATAGTGAAGCGTTGGAGAAAAGATCTCATTTCTTCTGAATTGTTGAAGAAACGTCATTGGTATGGAGAAAGAAATGAGCATCGTGAGAAACTTGAAAATGATGCTCAAGCTGCTTTTGATTATTGCATTGGTCTAGTAGTTGATGATATGGAGAAGCTTGAAGACTTTGTTTTGAAAATACAAGAGTTGAAGAGTAATTTGGAAGCTAGTGGATGTAGTTTTCCTCATCGCAATAGGGAAGAGCTTATGGAGTCATTGCTTAGTGTGTCAAAACCAGAAGTTGTTGATATTCACAATCCTAAATCAATAAGAAACAAAGGTTGTGGTACAGGCAAGAGGTTGAAAAGTGGTAAATAAATAGCAGTTGAAAAGAGTAAAAAGGCAAAGAGATTATGTAGGTTGTGTAATAAAATGTGTAACCATGACTCACGAAATTGTCCATCGAAAAAAGATGTTAGTAAATAGAGGATTTTTTTTACTTTCTAATAGTGGTATTAATAATTAGTTATCTTTTGTATTCATTTTGAACATTGAGTAATAAAACAATTCATATGACGATATTTTCTGAATTTCAATAATATTTTTGACATATTTTATATTTTTATTCACTCTAAATATTAATTAATATTCTAATGAATAAAACTACATTTTTTTCATTGTGAAAGTAATAAATTTATTCAGTATAAATTACATGTTTTTCATTTTTAGTTTTATTCACTTTGAATATTATATAATATTCAAAGTGAATTAGTGAATTCACTCTGAATATTAACTCTGAATATTATATAAATTATATTTATTAACTAGATATTCATTCAATATTCAGAGTGAATAAAAGTAGATATTCAGTTTGAATATATAGAATATGGAATGTTTTGTAATTCAGAATGAATACATTTGTACATTCATTCAATATTCAGAGTGAATAAAACTACATATTCAATTTGAATATATAGAATATGGAATGTTTTGTAATTCTGAATGAATACATTTGGATATTCATTCAATATTCATATTGAATAAAACTACATATTCAGTTCCATTTTAGTGAATAAATATAATATTCAAAGTGAATAAAATTACATTTAGTTCCATTTTAGTTTTATTCACTCTGAATATTAATTAATATTCAAAGTGAATATATCCCTATTCAATCCTAACAAGTTATATTCGTTTTGAACATTATTCTATTAAAAACCATACATCATTAGCAGTTTATAATCAATCAAAACCAAAATAAACATTGCTATATTTCTATGATCCATCAAAACAACCATTGTTCATAATTTCCATCCATTTTAATAACCCATCAAACCACCAAATCATTGACATACTAACCCACCAAATCAATTGTTCATACATCCAACCAAAAAAACCAAGTTAATTGTTCATACATCCAACCCACCAAATCATTTCATACTAATGCATCTAATAATTGTTCAAGTTAATCCACCAAATGATATCATACTAAGAAATATGATACAAACCCACAAAATAACTGTTCATGCAAAATAACAACCAAATCAATTGTTCAAATAACCTCACCATACTTCATCCACAACCTTAGCTATCTTCATGCACAACCTTTATCTACACTATGCTGCTCAGTTGTTCTTCCTTCATCTTCTCTGCATTCTCTTGTATCTCCTTGATTTTATCTTGTGGTAGTTCTGCAAATTTAGTTGCCTCCTGTATCACCCATTCTTTCTTTCTTTTCATTAATATCTGACAAAAGCATTTTTGTCACATATTTGAATCTAAGTTTCTTCAACTGTGTTCTTTGAGCTGGTGACTCCTCCTCCAATCCACAATCCCAATTTTATATTGGTCCCCCCATGAATGTCTCCATATGTCTCATCATGAAGACAGCACAGTCCTTATGGTTCTCATTTGTTCCCCATTTCATTACCTCCCTTTTGGGAACTATTCGAGTGAATTTCTTTGATCTTCCATCTCCCAGTTTTTCCAAGAACTTCATAAACATTTTTTGCTGCATTATATTTATATTGTACATATTATTCAGATTTTCTAATAACATAATTATTATTAATGTATAGTAGATAATATAATATTCTACTTACAACTGTTTTTGGTATAGTGCCATATTTTGCAGAATCTGGTACATCAGTTGCACTGTTGTCCAGAATGTGTGATGCCCCATTCTTCAGATCAAAGCATAGTACATAAAAATGTTCATGCTTTACAATTGGGAAAAAAACCTGCATGAATACATTTATATAATTTATTTATAATATATGAAATAAAAATAAGAGTGAATTGTGGATTTGGTCCCCGTGATTTGTTACTTTCTTTGACTACGGTTCCTATAATATGTTTATTGTGGATTTGGTCAATGTGGTATTCAATTTATCTTGATCATGGTCCCTCTGACTAACGCATCTGTTAACTTCATTAAATCAGGGATCATTTTAGTCATTTTGCCTAATTTGTGTCTTTTTATGATAAGAAAAATAAAAAATAGATTTTTAACACACACACACACACATATATATATATAGATATCAAAATAAATAAAATAAAATGTTATTGTATGACTTGATTCTTTAAATTTTTAAAAACATTAATTATATTAAATATGATTTAATTTTATTATTTTATTGTAATGGTGGAAAAAAAAATATGGTTTTATTGTTTTAATGTAATTAAAATTTTAATTTAAACAAACTAGATCATAAAATTATATCTTATTTTATTTAGAACGAATAAAATAAGATATGTTTTTCTGATTTGATTTATTAAATTAAAACTTTAATTATGTTAAAGGTAATATAATTTTATTGTTCTTTTACTATCATCACAACAAACAAGCTTGTTATCGATATTTTGACATCAAAATCATTGAAAACTATTGAGAAATGAACTCTAATTTTATCATCTTAAAATTAGAGGTTCCAATTTTCATATTGTTTTTCAATAAAAAAAAACTCAAAACAAACCGTTTAGATTTTAACAAAATAAAATATTTAAGTTACGAATATTTTAACTCACAGCCACAAGACAAAACATAGAGCATCATATGTCAGGTAACACCAACATGAAAACATGTTAGCATTTAGAAAATAACGAAGATCAACTACAACATTCATCAATAGAAAGATACGACATGGTCTTATCATTATTCGGTACTCCTTCCGTCCCAAAATAAATGTTCAGCACACGGTTTTAGAAATTTGTAATTATTAGTTTATTGCACTTGTTAATTTTATTGTGGGTTAAAATATTCGTAACTTAAATATTTTATTTCATTAAATTCTAAACAGTTGATTTTTAATTTTTGATTGAAAAACAATATGAAAATTGGAACCTCGATAATAAGTTTGTTTGTTGTGATGATAGTAAAATAACAATAAATTATATCACTTTTAACATAATTAAAGTTTTAATTTAATAAATCAAATCATAAAAACATATCTTATTTTATTCGTTCTAAATAAAATAAGATATAATTTTATGATCTAGTTTGTTTAAATTAAAGTTTTAATTATATTAAAACAATAAAACCATATTTTTTTCCACCATTACAATAAAATAATAAAATTAAATCATATTTAATATAATTAATTTTTTTAAAATTTAAAGAATCAAGTCATACAATAACATTCTATTTTATTTATTTTGATATATATATATGTGTGTGTGTGTGTGTTAAAAATATATTTTTTATTTTTTTTATCATAAAAAGACACAAATTAGGCAAAATGACTAAAATGGTCCCTGATTTAATGGAGTTAACGGATGTGTTAGTCAGATGGACCATGACCAAGATAAATTGAATACCACAGGGACCAAATCCACAATAAACATATTATAGGGATCGTAGTCAAAGAAAGTAACAAAGCACAAGGACCAAATCCACAATTCACTCTAAAAATAATGAAATGATTTTTGTTAATGTATATGTTTCATACCAATTCAACTTTCTTCATAGCTTCAAACTCTGCATTCTCCTTCATGTTTTCACAAAAGTTTCTTGTGAAGAGATTTAAATTCTTTTCCAAGGTAACTTTCCCTATGAACATTTCATCTGCCTGTTGAGAAAAAAAAAAGAACTGATATATAAATATTATTATTTTTTTGTAATTTATTTTAAAAGTTTAGTGAACTTACAAAAATTTCTGTTGTGCAGAATAATCTTTTAGGAGAATCCTTGCTCTTTAGTCTTTCTTCATTATTAAGGAGGACTGACCAGCTGTCAATAACATTTGAAAATGGCTCTGATTCAGGAATCAGACTCTCAAACATCACTCTAAAACTGCTTTGTCCCTCCTTTGTTTGAAACACAACATCCCTGTTAAAAATTGAATTAAACATATAAAGATTACATAAAAATGATGAATGCATTTGATATTCATAATGTATATTACTAGTTATTCATACTGAATATTTAGTTTTATTCAATATGAATATTGAATGAATATCCAAATGTATTCATTCTGAATTACAAAACATTCCATATTCTATATATTCAAATTGAATATCTAGTTTTATTCACTCTGAATATTGAATGAATATCTAGTTAATAAATATAATTTATATAATATTCAAAGTTAATATTCAGAGTGAATATCTAGTTAATAAATATAATTTATATAATATTCAGAGTTAATATTCATAGTGAATATCTAGTTCATATTCTATCATTTAGCATACGTATATAACTCATTCATACTTAATTCACAAAGCATTCATGATTAGAACAATACATTATCTATCAGTTATCATGCATATCAAACTTATTCAGTCTGAATATGTAGTTTTATTCACTCTGAATAAAAGATGATAATTCAATATGAATAAAAGATGATAGTTTTATACTTACAGTTTGTCTCCCTGAAGTGAAAATATCCAATTCCCAACCTTGTTTTCTGCTGTTGTTATATTCCTTGTTGGATCTACTTTTCTTTGAATATAAGGTGATTTTAGTTGATCACCTATCTTCTCCGTCCTCTTCTCTTTTTTCTCTTGTTCACTCACTTCCTTTTGTTTTATTCTTATTACAAGTGGGCCTTTTTTGCTTGTAATATCTTCTTCAAATTCTTTTTCTTTTTTCTGTGGAGTATCCACCTGTGATATCCCCAATCTAAAATGTGGAGTATCTGATACTTGTGGTTCAGCTTCATCATCTTCATTCATCCCCCCTTTCTTTTTTTCTTCCTTTCTATTCTCTTCTTCCTTCTTCTCTGTCTCTTTCTCTTCTTTTTTTTCCTTCTTCCCTCTCTTGCTTCAATTCCTCATCCTTGCTCTCATCTTCTTTGTTTTCTTCATTATTTTGTTGTCCCTTCTCTAAATCTGCAACAACCTCCTCTATCATTTCTGTTGCTTCAATCTCCAATCTTTCTTGAACTGCATTTTGGCTTTCTTCATTTGCATTCTTTAATGCATTATCAATCTCTCCTGTTTTTGCCAACTCATTCCAGTACTGTGTGTTGGATGGCCAATCAACAACCTTCCCTATCTCCTCATCATTCACCTTTTTTGATGTTTCCTCGATAACATCATCCACTCTAATCAACTCTGTATTCTTTTCTACATCATGTGCTTGATCTTTTTCCTCACAAACTTCCTTCTCTTCTTTCTCCTTTTCTTCACATTCTACTTTCTCTGTATTGTCTTCATTTTGATCTCCTCCTCTATCCTCTCCATCTCCATCAATCTGTTCTCCAATCTGAATATGTTGTTCAACAAATGATTCTGTTTTAATGAAAAAAGAACTTTCATAGTTTGACTTCCACTCTGTCAATGAACTATCTTGTGGATACATCATAATTGCTTGCTTCAAGTTGTATTCCAATTCTGCCTTGTTTGCATAAAGCTCTTCTAGACCTTCATCAAGCATCTTCAAGTAATCCTGTTATTTTTTATAGGGATTTCAGTTATCGAAGCAAGTACTATAATTCATATGTAAATATATGTTTACCTTAACTGTCTTCTCCTGTTTTGAAGGCTCTGCTTTTTCAACAAACTTCTTCGCCATTTCCCCTCTTCCAAAACCTCCATTGATTATTTCCATTTTCTCTCTCTTCTTCATTTTTTCTGTATTTCATCCTCTCAATGCAAGCATTGTCCTCTCATGCTCCAGTCCAATGCATGTGGTTGAGTCAAGATAAAGAAGCTACAATTTTTATAATTCAGATATATAAAGTAAAAAAAATAGAAATTCAAACTGAATATGTAGTTTTATTCACTCTGAATATTGAATGAATGTACAAATTTATTCATTCTGAATTACAAAACATTCCATATTCTATATATTCAAACTGAATATCTATTTTTATTCACTCTGAATATTGAATGAATATCCAAATGTATTCATTCTGAATTACAAAACATTCAATATTCTATATATTCAAACTGAATATCTAGTTTTATTCACTCTGAATATTGAATGAATATCTAGTTAATAAATATAATTTATATAATATTAAGAGTTAATATTCAGAGTGAATATCTAGTTAAAATGTAGTTTTATTCACTCTGAATATTGAATGAATATCCAAATGTAGTTTTATTCAGTCTGAATATGTAGTTTTATTCACTCTGAATATTGAATGAATGTACAAAATGTATTCAGAGTGAATATAGTAGCATGTATATCAAAATTATTCACATTGAATATTAAATGCATTCATGGTTAACACAATCCTAACTATAATATTAATCTTGAATAAAAAGAGATTAAAGTTGACTACATACCGTCAAAAATGTTATCGGAACATAGTAGAAGCTAACATCGGATTCACTGTTCCAGTCAATCTTGCTTTCTTTGGCACGATTAATAATGTATTTGCACCAATTGACGTTTTCTAAATCCAAACATTTTCCCAAATGTGAAAGTATTGCAAGATTGCAAGTCCCCATCTTCATTGAAACTGCCATTGTATTCACAACCAAAACTATGAAATTCAACTTGAAATTCCAGTATGTACTGACTGATTTTTGTATCTTCTCCACAATATCCCTTGGTCTAATCTGAGGTTTCTCAAACTGTTCTCTCCAAACCTTTGTAATTTCATCCCACTCACTGTCCGTCTTAACTTCATCAATATCTACTCCTTCATTTTTGAGTCCTAAAATCTGACTCACTGACTCTTCTGTGACCTGAATTGGCCCTTTTCTTGTTCTTATAACCATGTTTAATGGATCAAAATTGTCCACAATGTAATGTGCCAATTTTGCCGGGATCGAGTCAATATTCATTTCTAATAAACTTCCAAACCCCAACTTCTTTACACAGTTTAGTTGCATCATTCTCATCTTCAACTTCCCGATTACCATCATGAGATTTTTTGGTGTTGTTCTGATTGATAGAGCTCTGTGTTCTATCTTCTTCTTTTCATTATCTTCTATTTTTTCTTCTTCTTCAACTTTCCTCTTCTTTTTTTTCTTCTCTACTTCATCTTTTAGGTTTTTTGATCTCCCTTCCTTTTTGTTCTTGCTAGAAGACTCTTCAGATTTTTTGTTCTTGGTCTTCTTGATTTTCTGCTTTTTCATTTTTTTTGTTTCTTCTATCTGTTTCTTCTTTCCTTCTTTCTTTCTCTTTTTTCTTGATGATTCTTCCTCTTCATTCTTTCTTTTTATTGCTATTGAATTTAAAATTATACAGTTAATAAATATAATATTTATACACTATGAATATCACAACTATTTCCAAAATTTTGAAGTATACCTTTATTCAAACTGAATGTATAACTTTATTCAAAACGAATAAAGCCATATATTCAGTACGAATATCTTACCTCCAGAGCTTGAGCACAAATTTTCAAAAATGAATATTACTAATTATTATTAATTATTCATACTGAATATTAGTAATTGTTCAGACCTATGAATATCACAACTATTTCAAAAATTTTGAATTATACCTTTATTCAAACCGAATGTATACCTATATTCAAACCGAATGAAGCCATATATTCAATACGAATATCAGACCTCCAGAGCTTTTTGAAAATTTTAACAATCAATTGATAAATCACATTTCATATGTTTTTATGCACTATGAATATCACAACTATTTCAAAAAATTTGAATTATACCTTTATTCAAACCGAATGTATACCTATATTCAAACCGAATGAAGCCATATATTCACTACGAATATCAGACCTCCAGAGCTTTTTGAAAATTTTAACAATCAATTGATAAATCACATTTCATATGTTTTTATGCATTATGAATATCACAACTATTTCAAAAATTTTGAATTATACCTTTATTCAAACAGAATGTATACCTATATTCAAACCGAATGAAGCCATATATTCAGTACAATATATCAGACCTCCAGAGCTTTTTGAAAATTTTAACAATCAATTGATAAATCACATTTCATATGTTTTATGCACTATGAATATCACCACTATTTCAAAAATTTTGAATTATACCTTTATTCAAACAGAATGTATACCTATATTCAAACCGAATGAAGCCATATATTCAGTACAATATCAGCCCTCCAGAGCTTTTTGAAAGTTTTAACAATCAATTGATAAATCACATTTCATATGTTTTATGCACTATGAATATCACCACTATTTCAAAAATTTTGAAGTAATTTTTGAAGTATGAATAAAACAGATCTAACAAATATAATTATTTATTTCAAGTATTTATCCGAATAACGTCTCTTCTTTATTTTTTCCGTTTTAGGGTTTTCGAATGATATTTTACAAGCCCTAACTATTCAAAATATACAGATATTTAGTTTTTTGAAGTTACCTTTTTCAAAAACCTGTGCTATAGGGATATGATCACTTTGGTCTTCGCTGGAATCGCTCATTTTTCACTAAAAATTCTTTGTTGATGATCTTCGACAATGGCGGTTTAAGAGAGAGAAAGTTAGTGAGAGAATTTTGGTGGATAAATGGGCGGTTTTAGTGAGAGAATGTCTTAATAAGCCGTATTTGCAGGCTATTCACCATGATTATGATTTGAATTGCTTTTTTGAACCGTCAAAAAATATTTACAAAATTGCCCCTGTGTGCTAAATATTCAGTAAGCCATGGACCGAGTTTTCAATTTATTTACAAAATTGCCACCACGTTTTTTATCCTTTGATCTATTCAGTTTATTTTTGATCAACGGCTCATAATTGTCCTCATGTGCACAATCAAATATGGGTTTTCATTTGAACCCACCCCTATATATATATATATATATATATATATATATATATATATATATATATATATAGGGATGGGTTCAAATGAAAATGAAAACTCATTTTTCTCATAACCTGGCGTATACATACATACATATATATAGGATCTGGTTATTTTACAAACTAGTGAAATCTAACAAACCGAACAAACTGCGTTCAACCAATCATAATTTTTCATTTTTTTTTACTTTTTCTTAATTATCAGGATTGATTAGTCAAGAATATATATGAAAATTTTCATCAAAAATATATGAGGGTTGATTAATATATAATATATGAAACAAATTTCATCAAATTGAGAAATACATGAAACAATTTCATTATTACATATAAACAAAAATATATGAAATAATTTCATCAAGAAAACAAATTATATGAAACAAATTCATCATATTAAACATTTTTATGAAACAACTTCATTCAATTAAACAAAGAAAACCACGGTTTGTTAGATTTCACTGGTTTGTAAAATAACTTTAGCCTATGTATATTTCTCATCAAACGGTTGATAACTACTTCTCACCGTTAACTCAAATTCTCACAAAAACCCAACCCTATATATAATTATAGTATTAGGTTCATTTGAGAAATGCTAAAAATATGAGAAATAAAGAAATGATCCTAGCCCTTTATCTGGTCAACATTTGCGGCTTTAACCGTGAAGCACCGGATAATTCCTTGTGTGGTCTGTAGAAGATAGAGGGGTAGTTTCGTAAAATACGTGGGACGAGTTCATATATGAACATGTATGATTCTGTATGAATCACATATCAATTATATGTTCATATATGAACTCTTTTAACTGGTTCATGTATAAATCTTTGTGATTCACATATGAAGCTTTGTGATTCATATATGAACTATACGTTCATAAATGAATTAATTAATTGATTCATATATGAACGTATAGTTCATATATGAATCTTTTAATTAGTTCAACTGATTCACATATGAACCTACAGTTAATTAGTTCATATGTGAATCAGTTAATTGGTTCATATATAAATCATGAAGGTTCATATATGAATCAGTTAAAAGAGTTCATATGTGAATTATACTGGTTCACATATGAATATATAGTTCATATGTGAATCATACAAGTTCATATATGATATATGAACCGGTCCCCGTGTATTTGTAAAAATTACGACACTTTTTTCTATTTTTGAAATAGCCGCAACTTTTGACCTGTCAAAGCCATAATTGTTGACCAGTCAATGTCGATCTTGACCAGATGAAAAACTAGGACTATTTCTCGATTTCTCATATATTTAGCAATTTCTTAAATAAACATCTCCCTATGTGTGTGTGTATACATATATATATATATATATATATATATATATATATATATATATATATATATATACACACACACATACATAGTGAAAGGATATTTTGCAACCCTGAAAAAGGTTGCAACCCTTGCAACCCACATCTTAACCGTTGGATTCATGATCAACGGTTAAGATGTGGGTTGCAAGGTTTGCAACCTTTTTAAGGGTTGCAAATAAAACAACCCCTACATACACACACACACATATATATATATATATATATATATGGGTTCTGGTATAAATAAGCTATAATGAAAATATTTTTGAACTGTTGGATGAGTTAATATTTTTATCTTACAACTAAAAATTTCACTGACCTCTAATTGATTTCTGATAAAAGTACACGGAACTTCAACTACCTTTATTAATCCTAATATTCACCTTCATGAACTTTTTGAAGTTTCAGTCATGAAGATTAAAATAGGTCAATGAAAATAGATATAGATTTGTTTTCACATTTTCACCATAACTCTTATTATTATACGATCTCAAGTCTCTCCCGCCTATATATAGGGGAAATCATGTATAAACTGTCTGAAAGTAAGAAACCGTGAAACTAGTTTTTATGTGTTGTTTCATGGATGAAATAACAAGTGTGAACATGCAGTGTTCATGCAATATTGTTTTATAGATAAAACGTCAACGAATGTTTTCCATATGAAAAAACATAAAAATATATTTATACGTAAAACACACATTCATACTCATAAGTCATACACAATAACAGGAAAAAAAATACATTTTTTTGGTTTGTGTGTGATTTAGAGGTCATATTTGTTATCATAGTGGAAGTCAATTTTATCCCCTATAATATTCGTAGTAACAAAATGAAATTAGCGGTGGGTTTCTGTCGGATCTAAATCCGGGTCTCCAACTTAATTAGTTGGGCCGGGTCGTATGTTAATATTGTATTATATTAGATAAGCATCGGACTGCCTTAATTTGGGCTGGCCCAGCGGTAATTGGACTAAGGCAAGGAGCGGCTTATCAAGACTCTTATTTTCGTTACCATTTTCAATATTGATTTGTGTTAAATATTAAAACAAAAATTAAATGCATTAAATGCGTGTTTACTTTAAAATGGATCAAGATAAGTTGACAAGTTATCGTTTTTTTTATTTATTTATTTATTTATTATTATTTATCAATTTAAAAAAAAATTGATGTTCTGATAAAAACATAATATCATACAAATTATTGATTTTTTGAAGAAATTACGGTTCAAACATATTGTAAATGTATATCATTGTATATAATTTTTGTGATGATAAATTGGTGATTAGATTAATTTTTTAAAATATTATTCTATATAACGATTGGAGATCATACAGTTTGTGCCATTGTTTACAAATGTATCATTTGCTACTATTCCATATCATTTAGACTATGTTTGGCAAATTAGCTATTATATAATAAATTAGTCAAGTTTTGTTAAACATAAAACATATGTAATACCCAAAAGTTAGAAAATTCTATAACATGTTGAGAAATAACTATGAAATCGACAAATAAATTGTTGGTGGTTCAAACTTGATTTTCCAACTTATTTCCAAATATTTATGTATGATATTGATTAATATAGTCTAATTTCTCCAACTAATGACGAAGTTAAGTTAAACATTAAATACGGTGGTGGTTTGGAAATCCGGTCCTTTAACTTCAAAGTTGATCTTGGTTTATAATGTTGGATTTTTATACCAACATGTAGACATAGTGTTTGTTGTGAGTTTATTAAAAAAAAAAACGAAAATGATTTTAAATTGAAATTTTGAGCTCTAAATACATGTTATGGTGTCGGGTTACATTCTCTTGTCAGGAAAAAACCAATACATAACAGACCCGCCTCTTTTGTTAATAGGGTGGGGTAATTGGGTCATAGATCGGGTACAACATGCGTCCTTGGACTTGGGCCAAAAAACCGATTGGATGGATTAGTTTGACCTCGTACGTGACCAATGTATTTACGATGTGTAAAAACCCAAAACCGACAATTGTGTAAACAAAGCATTATAATCGAAAAGGTCTCGAAGTATACCAAAATACATCATTCTCAACTCAAGGTACGCAATGGATTTACATATTCACATATGATTCTAATGGTGAACTACAAGCCTCTGCTAAACCATGCCTCTTCTACGACATCACTTCTTCTCTATCCCTTTTTGCATGAACTCCCAACTATACTCTTTACCTGAAAGTGGTTTTAAGTTTTGAAAAACAAGGGTTGGACCGTAAAGTCTAGTAAATTCTCTCTCAAAAGAAAGTTTAAACAATTCCCAAAAGAACATAAAATCCGCCATAGAGGCCCAACAATAACACATAGACATTCAACACAAACACGGGTTTTTGCACAGTGTTCATAGCCACCTATCACCTCATTATGATGTCCATAACCGAGCCCCGGTAAATCCCCATGGCCCCAGTAGATATCAATCCAATGTGCACGTGAAACGAATTCAATGCGCACGGTATAATATAACTCCCAAGAGATTTCACAATCCCAAGGTACCCTAATCCCACTTTGCAACCCGAAAACAACACCAAATCATAATATCATGATATAAACCACATTCGACAATGTTTATTCAAATATAAACAGGTTCAAATAAACATTTATTCATGCATCCATAATTGCAATTAATGTCAAAACGATGAAACATGATCAGAGTTTAGAAATCATTTATAAACATTCCACGTACATAAAATGGTTTAAGGGAACTCACCTGAGGTCCGATATACCACCACATGTCTTATAAGTCACTTAGGTTTAAAACGAACACCTAAATTAGACGACATAGGAACGATACTAACCATCTAAATCATCTTAAAACCATCCGGTTGGGTCATCAAGGATTTGAAGATGACCTCCTTTTTGGATCATCAACTCCTACTTGTATTACCTGAACATCTTTTATACTTAGATTATTTAAGGTTCTTTGTAATAGCTGAGTCATGCTTCAAAAGATCGGTGAAGTCGAAGACCAACCTAAATCAGCAAGAAGTAAATCTCCAGATGCGGATCAAGATAAACTTCCACCACTCACTAAGTTATCTACCTGTCGCATTACAGTTCTCCAAGTCGGCAGGATCCTCCTCTACCGATTTGCTCTTATCAAATTGATTGGACCATCTTCTGCCGATTTCATTTTCACAAATCGGTTGGTCTTCTATCTGCCAACTTTCCTCTGACAAAAAGGTAGGAACCTTTGTCTTCTTGCACATAAGATATTCACCAAATCATAGAATGATGGGGACATTCTCCAAAGGTTCAGAAAATGGATGTTTGTTGTTTACATCATTTTCAGGTGTTGTCTACAACAAGGTCCTAAGGTGAACTCTGTTCCATGTTAAGACAAAAAGGAAACTTGTCTTTTTGAATGACATCTCTGACATTCAATCCCAAGATGACAAGTGTCCTCAACATTTAATGCACATGGTAGTATATAAAGGTGAAGACTCCTGTCATGCAAGGTTACGCTTTTAAAAAGAGATTTTAGTGCACTCAAGCAAAAAGTTGGCAAACCTACTCTCTCTTTTCCATAGCTTTAATCTTTGTGTTTTGAGTTGTGCTCTTGTTACTTTGTGAAAGATTGTTAGAATAGTTTTACATGTTCTTTCCGCAACAATCTTAAAAGTTTTCTATGTGTAATTCTTGATTTTATATCAATAAAGAATTAAATTAAGTGAAAATGTGTATTGTATTCAACCCCCCCTCCCCCAATTCTACAATACTTGTTTACTGTTGCCATTACATTTTGGGACCAACACATCCATTTCAAACCCCAAGACAAACCCCTAATCAATGTCTCGAACCTAGCCTCAAACGAGAAACGAATCAAAATTGAAAAATGGCCACACAGTGTATATGGTGACTTTTCAAGCGACCAAACCCGCTTGGGGGTCACATTCATCACTGTTTCGGCCTGCACGAGTTTTCAGCAAAAACCCCAATGGCCTCTCATGCCCAATCCTTCCCAAATCGATTTTAATATCTAAAAACGATAGAATCAATGTTCCAACATCACAACATCATTTTATCCAAAGAAAATCCATCCCTTGACATTCTTGAAGCTACTGATAACTCTCGATTCTTGAGAGTTATTTCCTCTCTTTTCTTATTTATTGTTGCCACATTTTTGCCCATTTTTCCCTCTTCCTCTTTCATTTGGTCTAATATGTTCCAACATTGTGATGAAGTTTCAAGGATGCAAAAATTCGGTTTATCTAACTTTTTGGGCAGCAAAGTGGCCACTTTAGTCACCATAGTGGCGACAGTGGCTGGAAATTTTTGGATAAGCCTTGGACATGTTTGACAATGTGCTTTTTGAAATAGAAGAAAAGAGAACCTGACCTTTCACAGGATTAATCAAGGAAAAAGACAAATTTTGGAAGTCAAATGAAGCTTCAACACTCTTCCTTAAAGTGGTTTTTTAAGATTTGTCATATCAACCTTTTCTCTTCAAAAGCACTATATAAGGAGGCTTTGGGGCACCATTGGAGATCATCAATTCCAGGAGAAATCTCTCATATATGGAGCTTAGCATTTACTTCTCATTCTCTCATTAAGTTATTAGTTGTAGTTGCATTTAATTTTCTTGTAATTTTATTTTCTTGTAACAACATCACCACTGTGGCGACATAAGTGGTGACAACTTTCTACTTTCATTTATTCAAGTTATGTTCATGTATTCTTCTTCTTCTTTCATATCTTTTACTTTTATTATGAACTAAACACCCATTTGGGTGTGGGTATGAGCCAATGCTAAGACTAGTAGGCAACACTTGGGTGTTGCCATCGTTGCTAACTCTTACACTTGGTCACTTGAGTCGGGACTTCAACTCAACGCGTACAGGCCGATCACTTGTAAGTGTTAATATTAGATCTTAGACCCAGAGATGGGAGGATCCGGAAATACAGCTTGAGTGATGCAAGAAGATTTGAGAGAGTCTTTTATAACCACGTAGAGATACGTGTTTTTGCATGATTCTAACTAAGGTTCAAAATGTCGGTTGATATAGGTGTCACAAAGAGATTTGGGCATCTATATCCATACTGGTGGATCTGAAATCCTTAGAGGTTTACTTAGTTAAATTGGCAAGTCTTGAGTCGGCAATAGTGGCAACTTTGTGGATGCAAGTGGCCACTCTCTGTGGAAATTCACTTTCGAGAGAAAGGAGTTTTTATAGATGTTTTGTGTCACTTGTTTATGACCATAATGTTACTACATCTGTCTTAGTTAATGCTTGTACCCACATCCTATCTTTTAATTATTTGATTACTTTAATCGTTATTTAGCATAACTTAAAACTCACAAATATGGATATTGTTCTCAAAACTCAAACAAGTACTAGAAGTTCATGAATGTCTCTCATTCTAAGTTGACTAGTCCCTATGGAAACGATCTTGGTACTCTACCACTTTATTACTTAATAGCGATCATAGTGTCCGGTGTGCACTTGCACCGCCACTGTGGCAACACAGGTGGCCACTTTGTGGACCTATACGATTTTCCGCTATCAGCTACCATGGAAATGGTGAGGTTTTTCTCAAAGAACAGCAAGGAACCAACAAGAACACTTCCAAATCAATAATCCATCGAGATTTTAAATCCAATAACTTCAAGGAATTAGGAATCCTCATCTTAAATCCAAATCCCCCCAAAGAAGAGGATTTCTAGATAGAGTTCAAACGTCCATTGATTGTGGAAATAAGCTAAAAAGGAAGAAGATTACCTTAAGGTTGAAGATGATGATTTCTTCACTTGAATACCTCCATCCCTCACCAAGTTCAAGAGAGTCCTGACTCTTTCCCTCCTAATTCTCCAATCGTAACACGCACAAAAATGAGAAGGAAAGAGGGTTTGCTCCCCTTTATTCTCTTATTTTCATAATCAACCCCTACAAAAGAGATCATAATTACACCACACCCCTAAGACTTCCATAATTGCTAAATAAGCATATAAGGGTTTTACACGATGTTTTTAGAAAACGTCGTCTGACTTTGAAAAATCGACTTTTGGCCACGGTTTAAATTATTTGAAGTTAACGGAAGTTATAGAATTGTCCCTAACTTTATAAAATACATTTTTTGAGCAAGATTTCAATTATTTAGATTCATTAAATTATAGAAAGACCACTACTAATTCACATATGTTTTTTTTCCTAATTATATTTGTTAATACCAAAAATCGTCCAACGGAAGATTTAAGGTCGGTGTGAAGTTTTATCCAACTAAAGAAAGTAACCAAGCGATAAGATGTGCGACAATAAATAAAATAAAGAGACAAGAGATTTGGTGACGTGGAAAAACC
This sequence comes from Arctium minus, assembly GCA_954870635.1. NCBI lineage: Eukaryota > Viridiplantae > Streptophyta > Magnoliopsida > Asterales > Asteraceae > Arctium > Arctium minus. The sequence continues at coordinate 32,400,486 of OX941080.1, read as the reverse complement.
TCAACGAGGAAAAAACCGCGGATGACTAATAGAGGTCGTCGAGTACTATGATCGCCAAACAGGGGCGACGTCCTTATGTATTACAGAGTTTTACACAATAAATACTATAAACAAGTGTATGAGCTAATAGCCAGTATAGATCGCACGTGAAACACTTCTGTCATGTGTATAATATTGTTGTTTTGTATTTCAAGGAAGGGAGCTTGTGAGAATTCTGTATAGCCAGTAATATTGGAGTTCAGATATTGTAGATATAGTTGTAGGTGTATATTTATAGTCTTTGATATTCATAAATGTGTCTTTGTAACGATCGAGGCTCCATAATGACTTTAATGGCTCTATTCGGTTATAGTCGTTGGTCTTTAAGAGCATTAAACCTGCATTAAATAATCAAATTGATGAACGTTGTGTCGTACGTTAGTGTAATCGTGGTAATCTTGCGACGGTCGTGTGACTAATATCCGACCGATGTCAAAAATAGTGTCAACAAATATTATAGATATGTTTAGTCGACAGTCCCTTATCTTAATACAAGACAGGTCGTGTGTAAGAATATCATATGTCGTGGTCGTGGATTTTTGACCCAAACAGTTTGCCCCCAAAATTTAAAATCAAGCGACAATTTTGAATTTTAAATTTTAAGTTTATCGATAATTTTAGCGGTCGCCACGTGTCATTCGGGGAAAGGCTCATGGTCGCGGTGGAACCGAATCGGTTCGTTTCTAACTCGACCCATGATGGTCTATCTGACACGTTTGATGTCACTGAGGTGTCGGGAACACGTGTGACAATTAGGCGTGACAGGTGTCGAAGATCTAGCGATGCTCACGAAGAGCCAATCGATATGTGTCGATCATTGTACGATTGTTCTTGATACGATTTTTGCATATAAATAGGGATTATTTAGGGATAATTTCCTTTTACACTTTCATCATATTTTTAGAGAGGGTTTCATTTGTTCTTATTTGCGAATCCTTTCCAAATCCTGCGAGATCCTTACCATAGTTTCGAGTTTAGAGCGATTATTTATAAGGTACGATTTCTTACACACTTTTACATGCAATTTAAGACTCAGGATAGGAAACGTAGGAGAAACTGGGATATACTAGGATTGGGTGAGCTAAAGATTAGTCTGAAAGGGTTATCCATGTCGAGTGAACCAACGAGTTCAATCCAAAGTCAGGACGATCTTGACGACCTTAGGCGCTTAGCGCATATCCCTGCTAGTATTACCATAAACTCTTCTGGTCAAATACGTTCGGACATGTGTCCAGAGGGGTATTTCGTTATATATGAGTACCTCTTTAAGATAGGGTTCAAGTGGCCCTATTCGCCACTGTCGAGGCTTTTTATGCTTACGTTCGACCTTGCACCGGAGCAGCTTATGCCCTAATTCTGGAGAGTCGTCTCTGTTATTGAGCGACTAACGGTGGAGTGGGGGTCACCGTTCGACGTGAACGGCCTCCTTATGGCGTACATGGTGAAGACGGGCGGTTTTCACCATTACAGCCTGTTTTCGAAGTATCGGGGTGATTGCACCCTGGTGCTTAATACCGCGGTTAACGATCGCGGATGGAAAATTAGATACGCATTCGTGCGTATGGCCTCATTAGGTCCAGACAGTGATTGGCTGGAGCCCAACTGGAACACGTCGAGTGAGTTTTCCTTTAGTCTTTGCTTCTGTTGTTTGTTTATATTTGATCGAATCGTGTCTAATGTTTTCTTTCTTTCTTTTGATGTCAGCGATCAAGTTCGACGAGGTACCGCCAAATAGCGATTCGGTGTACAAAACAACCTGTTTCCTAGGGTATATCCTGGTTTAGCGATCGTACACCCCTCGTCAATCGAAAGACGACGACGACGAAGTGACCATCGTCGAACCATCTAAGGTCGAGGAGGACGAGGAGGAGGAGGAGGAAGAGGATGAAGAGAGAGAGAGGAGATGGCAGGTAATGTACTCTTCCCTTGGTTTCCTTCCTCTTTTATTTCGTTTGTCATGTGTTCTAATCTTTGTTTTCTTTTGCTTTTAGGTGGTTCGCCAGCGAAGACTTCCTGTGTGCCCAGATTCTAGTTCCTAAATGCATTTAATCAAAAACAAACACAAACAAGAAATCAATTACCTGTTTGATTTCACTTTCAAATTCAAGATTACAAACTTTCTCTCTCTAGAACTCTCTCTCTCTACAGATTTCTCTCAAACGAACTTTCTCTCTTATTACAATCAGACAACTTCACGTATATCTAAACAATACAAAATAAAAGCTATTTATACCAACTCCTAATACAAGGAAAATAAAATACAAAAACAAATACAAAGACACTTTGACTTTTATTACAAAAGACTTTGACTTTAATGAGATTTGACTTTTCTAGCTTTGACTTTCTTGACCTTTGACCTTCAGTCTTCTTGATCTTGTATCCAACAGATTTATGCTCTAACAATCTCCCCCTTTGGACTCAAGATCACTGTTGAAAGATCTAGCAATTCAGTCTTCACTTTTTAAGCTCTGTCAGTACAATCTCGCCTTTTTCTTTGACTGTATTCTTTCCAAAAACTGTCTTCAAACGATTAACAATCTCCCCAAAACATTCACAACATACTTTCAGACTTTGGAAAGAAATTATCTTCAGAATCAGCTCGAATTGCTTTAGCAAATAATCTTCAAAGAAAATTTCCTCAAATCTTCAGAAATTCTTTGATCTTCATCAAACCTTCAAATCTTTACTTTGAACTTTTCTGACTTGGACATTTCTGACAATCATCTCTCAAAACTTTATCATTTCTTGATACCATCTCCCCCCTTTTGATGATTTGAGCGTCTATATCATCAAAACTTTTCTTCCAATAAATGTCTTTGACCATTCTGATTTGTCAAACTGAGCCGCTGATTATGTGATCCATAGCCAAGTATTCATCCAAATCTTTTCAAATCTAGACAAAATAAGAACATGTAACTCCTGAATCAACAAATGAATTAGTTAAAATGCCTGTCAGTAACACGAAGTCACTGTGTGTAACGAATACACAATATAAAGGAGCTTTTTGATGTTCACTCCCCTAGGGCTTCCATCCAATCATCGAAACACCACAAAGGAAATTTCTATGAATGTTATGAAAAAGAAACAAATTCCTTGTGTGTTCGTGCATGTGTAGAAAGAATTAAGCACGATGATTGCTTTTCAATAAGGCTCAAAGTTGTGTAAACCACTGAGACAATAGTAGATAAACACAGACCCAATGTGCATGATTGAAGTGCGAAGGTGGGACATACATCCTTCTTTTTCAATATCCAGAATTTCCAAATGAAAACCAGATAGATAATATGTTGCGTCCCCAGAAAAATATGAAACATTTTCTTTTTGAGAAGAAAATGAGTAGTTGGTGGGGTTTAGACAAGAGATGGCATGGGCTAGTTGCCTGTTTCAATAACGTTCACCAAAGAGTTGTGAAACGCTAGTAATGTGGCTGCCCAGCTCAGAAAGTAGTTGGTGCAGAGTTTGATATTCTTTTACTCTGATCTCACACCCTCTTTCTCTTCCACTTCTTCTTCATTCTGCCTCAAAGTCTCATAAACCTAATGTAACGGTATGTCATTCAGATCCTTTATTTGTTTCATCCTACGCGTATGCTTCTTCCATTCAGGTTGTAGGATACTTAGAAATTTGACATTATTCTCCAGCTGCTTCTTTTTCACTTTGTTCTTTGTCAGTTCATTCAGAAGCAAGACAAACCGTTCATAAGTATCTTCTAGGCTTTCATTGTCTGTGGCTTTAAATTCGTCATAACTGTTGATGCAGTTAGCCACTTTCATCTGATTCCCGACCTTGGATCCCATCATCATCTTTTGAAATTGATCCCACATCTTCTTAGCATTTGCTTTGTAACTATCAATCTTGATGTAGATCTCATTCGGAATGCTCTGAAGAAGTAAGGATCTTGCTTGTTTATCTGCTTTGTATCGGCTTTTCTGTTCTTCAGAATACTGAGAGATATCCACTGCCACTGTTTTCATCTTTTGATCTCTTTCCTCAGTACCATCTTCACTATCAGACGAGTCATCATCAGGTATTTGAACTGTGATTGGTACCATAGGACTTTCTGTGATTGACAACATAATATTTTCTCCATTTGCATGTTTGTCTATAAAATCAAGGAATCTGTTTTTCCACTGTTCGTACTCTCCTTTGAACAGAACAGGAGGCTTGACATCAGTGCCAATGGAAAGAGCATCTTTGGAAGTCATCTTGTTTAAACCTGTTTGAAAAATATATATGCAATAAGAAACTAGAAACTGATCGTTAGTCCAAATGAAACAATCAAGAAAATACATAAAACTTGAAATATAAAATCAGAAATTTTGATCACAACCAGAAATATGTCCCCCTCACTATTAAAAACCATAATACTATTTTGAAAAAATTGTCTAAGTCCTGAAAAATCGCAGCACTGTTTGCGTTACACGTTACTGGCACAAGATGGTAGTTTGCGTTACTAGTGTGAGGCGCAAGACACACTTTGCGTGACAAGAAGCTAACGCAAACCAGACTTTGCGTGTCGTGAATAAGGCATAAACGATGAACTTCGCGTTTCCCGTTACAGATGCAAACCCAACTTTGCGTTTGTAGTTAAAGACGCAAAGCTCACTTCTCGGTTCTCGTTGAAGACGCAAAGCTCGCTTCTCGGTTCTCGTTGAAGACGCAAATTTCACTTCTCGTGTCTCGTTGAAGACGCAAACATCACTTTGCGTTTCTCATTGAATACGCAAACCTTTGAACAGTTATTTGATAATTCTCTCGATGAACTAGCACATACCACTGATGAACACTCGCAAACTTTGACGAACACCCGCAAACCTTGATGAACACGCGCAAACCTCTAAAATCGATCAAAATCACACCGAAAACTCATCAAGACCTAGAATTTCAACACTAAACTTTATCAATTTGATTGTCTAATCTTCTAGAACCAAAATCTATCACTGAATTTCGATCAAAAACACAAATCAATAGAAATTGACTTGAACACAGTGTCTAGAACTCGTGAACTCGAACTCAACAAAAATCACAAATTCATACTCGATTACAGTGCAATTAACAAATCTATCTAGACATACTCGATCGATTATATTATAAGAACAAAACCTAATCGATTTCAACTCCTAATTCGCACAAAAACACAGAAATCGATTTGATCTTCGATGAACTGTAATGATGAACAGTGTCAACGAACTTTTCTTGAATTCTTGATCTGATTTCGATTGGATTAGCTTTGATATCAATTGTGTGCCCAGATTCTAGTTCCTAAATGCATTTAATCAAAAACAAACACAAACAAGAAATCAATTACCTGTTTGATTTCACTTTCAAATTCAAGATTACAAACTTTCTCTCTCTAGAACTCTCTCTCTCTACAGATTTCTCTCAAACGAACTTTCTCTCTTATTACAATCAGACAACTTCACGTATATCTAAACAATACAAGATAAAATCTATTTATACCAACTCCTAATACAAGGAAAATAAAATACAAAAACAAATACAAAGACACTTTGACTTTTATTACAAAAGACTTTGACTTTAATGAGATTTGACTTTTCCAGCTTTGACTTTCTTGACCTTTGACCTTCAGTCTTCTTGATCTTGTATCCAACAGATTTATGCTCTAACAATCTCCCCCTTTGGATTCAAGATCACTGTTGAAAGATCTAGCAATTCAGTCTTCACTTTTTAAGCTCTGTCAGTACAATCTCGCCTTTTTCTTTGACTGTATTCTTTCCAAAAACTGTCTTCAAACGATTAACAATCTCCTCAAAACATTCACAACATACTTTCAGACTTTGGAAAGAAACTATCTTCAGAATCAGCTCGAATTGCTTTAGCAAATAATCTTCAAAGAAAATTTCCTCAAATCTTCAGAAATTCTTTGATCTTCATCAAACCTTCAAATCTTTACTTTGAACTTTTCTGACTTGGACATTTCTGACAATCATCTCTCAAAACTTTATCATTTCTTGATATCATCTCCCCCTTTTTGATGATTTGAGCATCTATATCATCAAAACTTTTCTTCCAAGAAATGTCTTTGACCATTCTCATTTGTCAAACCGAGCCGCTGATTATGTGATCCATAGCCAAGTATTCATCCAGATCTTTTCAAATCTTGACAAAATAAGAACATGTAACTCCTGAATCAACAAATGAATCAGTTAAAATGCCTGTCAGTAACACGTAGTCACTGTGTGTAACGAATACACAATATAAAGGAGCTTTTTGATGTTTACTCCCCCAGGGCTTCCATCCAATCATCGAAACACCACAAAGGCAATTTCTATTAATGTTATGACAAAGAAACAAATTCCTTGTGTGTTCATGCATGTGTAGAAAGAATTAAGCACGATGATTGCTTTTCAATAAGGCTCAAAGTTGTGTAAACCACTGAGACAATAGTAGATAAACACAGACCCAATGTGCATGATTGAAGTGCGAAGGTGGGGCAGACTTCCTTCTTTTTCAATATCCAGATTTTCCAAATGAAAACCAGATAGATAATATGCTGTGTCCCCAGAAAAATATGAAACATTTTCTTTTTTAGAAGAAAATGAGTAGTTGGTGGGGTTTAGACAAGAGATGGCATGGGCTAGTTGCCTGTTTCAATAACGTTCACCAAAGAGTTGTGAAACGCTAGTAATGTGGCTGCCCAGCTCAGAAAGTAGTTGGTGCAGAGTTTGATATTCTTTTACTCTGATCTCACACCCTCTTTCTTTTAATCATTAAACGCACATCTAACCAAATTCTCTTTTACATTTTACCTCATCACACATCCCACACTCATTTCTTTTAGACTCTTCACACTCAATCACTAAAGGATTAACTTCTTGGGTAGGAAACACTGGTTAACGTGAATCCATAGAAGTTTAGTTAAGTCCTAGCACAAAGAACCCATATAATCCTAGAAAGCATTTGTTGCTCAACTGGTTTAACTATAGCAGTTAAAGCTCATATACAAATGTCAGATGTAAATATGCTCAGAAATATAATCATGAAGATATGAGCATTTTAAAACATTGAAGATATTTCAAACAAGTTAATTGAATGAATGAACATGAATGCAAGAGACTTGTTTGAAAATCTGACATTGTATGAAAATGATCATAAATGAATGATATAATAATCAAGGCTTATGGTCAAGAATAACGGATATTGTCTATACGAACCAAGATATAGACATTCTTGAAATGAACGTTTAGAAATGAAATAACGCTCAAAATTCTTTGAAGTACAAGCGGGGTGTCTTACCATCGAAAAAATTGGTTACAATATGAGACATGGTAAGATCATTTTGAACAAAGTCAAACCGATGTGTGTGAATATTTGAAAGTATATAGAAAAGACAATACACAACTATTAATCTTTGGATAACACACGGTTTGTTTATCAATGAAGCACAAAAATAAAATGAAAACATTTAAAATCACACTTCCAAATTATAAAATCTGTTTAAAATTCGAGAAGTGGTTTGAACATTTAAGAACATGTTTTCTATATCTGAAAGTTGTCCTTCTTTCATATACATTTGAGATTAAGATAAGAAATTTACCTTTTCGCTCAATCTTAATACTCATAAAGTCAGCTGAAGTCAAAAATGATATGATCGTGTCATCCTCTCTCATCCTGCATAAGTCTCAAAGTCTAGTCAAAATTTATTCACAAAATTTATTCGAAAATAAAAGACGTAAAACAGTAAAACGATTAAAGAACGAGTTCTGATTTGAAATAATCAGAAATCATAATCTTACTCCTTTTGATATTATATGCTCCCCCTAAAATCATGCATCACAAAAATTTGTCAGTTAAAAAAAATTGCATAATTAGTTATGCTCCCCCTCAAAATAATGTAAATCATCTAAAATCTTCTCTTACTCCCCCTGAGATCATGAGCAAACAATTAAAGTACAGATATCCTTCAGACATAAAAATAAAGAAAATGATGAAAAATAACAATTCGTAACTTTAGTAGGTAACAACCGATTACGTCTTAAGATTTAAGATACCAAGCTTAGAGACAAGAAAATTAAATCTCTTTTCATCTAAGGGTTTGGTAAATAAATCTGCAAGTTGATAATTTGTTTTTACAAAATAAAGTTCAATTGTTCCTTTTTCTACATTATCTTTAATAAAATGATACCTGACGTCAATGTGTTTGGTTTTCGTATGCTGGACAGGATTAGCAGATATCGCGATTGCACTCTTCGAGTCACAATAGATTGGAATTTTATCAAACTTGAATCCATAGTCTCGCAGCTGTGTTTGCATCCACAGAACTTGAGAGCAGCAACTAGCAGCAGCTACGTACTCTTCTTCAACAGTCGATATGGAAACGCATAATTGTTTCTTTGATGCCCAGCTAACGAGCTTGTCTCCAAGAAATTTAACATGACCAGAAGTACTCTTTATGTCCAACATGCAACCTGCATGATCTGCATCTGAATATGCAGTCAGTTGAAACCCAGTATCCTTAGGATACCACAGACCAAGGTCTGTAGTACCCTTCAAATATCTAAAGATCCGTTTGACAGCAGCCAAATGAGATTCTTTGGGAGCAGCCTGATATCTAGAACATAAGCATGTTGAAAACATAATATCTGGTCTACTAGATGTAAGATACATTAACGATCCTATCATACCTCTATAAGTCCTAACATCAACACTTTTACCCGAAGGATCAATGTTAATCTTAGTACCTAGTGCCATCGGGGTTCCAATTGGTTTACAATTTTCCATTTTGTACTTCCGAAGAATGTCCAAAATGTACTTAGATTGGTTAATGAAAATCCCCGTAGAAAACTGCTTAGCTTGTAATCCGAGAAAGAAATTCATCTCTCCCATCATACTCATTTGAAAACGTGACACCATGAGGTTAGAAAAGTTTTTGCAAAATTTTGGATTTGTAGAACCAAATATTATATCATCAACATAAATCTGAATAAGAATAATATCAGCTTTTTCCTTTTTGATGAATAAAGTGGTATCAACCTTACCTTTAGAAAAACCGGACTTGACCAAGAATTTAGATAAAACGTCATACCATGCTCGAGGGGATTGTTTTAAACCATAGAGGGCTTTGTCCAAGATATAAACATGATCTGGGTTCTCTGAATTGACGAACCCTTCTGGTTGAGACACGTACACTTCCTCTTTAAGAATGCCATTCAGAAAGGCTGTTTTCACATCCATCTGAAAGACTGTGAAATTCTTATGAGCTGCGTAGGCTAGAAACATGCGGATTGCTTCTATACGCGCTACTGGAGCATAAGTCTCATCGTAGTCTATGCCTTCCTCTTGCCGGTAACCTTTGGCAACAAGTCTAGCTTTGTTCCTTATGACGATACCATCTTCATCTTTATTATTCTTGAATACCCATTTAGTTCCTATCACTGTTTTACCTTCTGGTTTTGGAACTAATCTCCAAACCTTTAGGGCTTCAAACTGATTGATTTCTTCTTGCATAGCAGATACCCAGTCCGAATCAGCAAGAGCCTCTGATACTCGCGTTGGCTCAATCTTACTGAGAAATGAGTCATGCATACATTGATTAAGAGTCGCTGACCTCGTTTGTACAGGCTTGTTGAGATCTCTAATTACTTGATGTAAAGGATGATCTTTGGTCCAGCGATGCTCATGAGGGAGTGTAGTAGATACTGATTGAACATGATCATCATCTAGAAATCCACTATCAGAATCTTCAGTTTGAATAACAGGAGAGGGGTTTGCAGTTGAAGTTTCAGGTGCAGAAGCATCAGTTGGAACAATAGACTCTAGCTGTTGCGTAGACATTGTATTACACCCAACTGAAACATTTACTTCTGGCTCAGCATTTACTTGTACATCTTCAACTGTAGGAGTAATTGTAGGAATGTGAGTTTCTGACTGAACAGGGGATGCTTGTTCAGTTATGACATCTGAAGTGACTGGATGATTGCAACTTGTATCTTCAGACCTGTCAGTCACAACAGATTTAGGTATATTAGAACCTAGAAACTCATCATAAAAGAATTCAAATAACAAATCTAAATCAGTTAAATGTGAAATAGATGTAGAAGTATTATTCGAATTATTGGCTGTAGAAGCAGGTTCTGGACTGATCTGCCCAGAAGCTAATACTCCAGTGATCACGGGTTCTGAACTGAGTTGTTCAGAAGCCATTTATTCATCGAATGTTACATTCACGCTCTTGACAATTGTCTTTGACTTCTTCAGATAAACACGATATGCTGCTGATGTTGAAGAATAACCAATGAATATACCCACGTCCGCTTTAGCACTGAATTTATTCAGACTCTCTTTGTCGTTAAGCACAAAAAATTTACACCCAAATATGTGAAAATACTTGATTGTTGGTGTTCTATTGTTAATCAACTCATGTGGAGTCTTTTGAAAACGGCGGTGTATTATGGACCGATTTTGAGTATGGCATGCAGTCGACACAACTTCTGCCCACAAGAATAGAGGTAAGTCTGATTGTCTAAGCATAGTCCGAGCGGCCTCGACTAGCGTCCGATTTCGCCTTTCGACTACTCCATTTTGTTCAGGCGTTCTAGCAGCAGAATACTGATGTGAAATCCCGACTGATTCGAGATATTCATCAACAATCTTGTTCTTGAATTTTGTGCCGTTGTCAGTTCGAAGAAACTTGACTTGTCGCTGCATTTTCACCTGGGTCGTCTTTAAGAAAGTAATGAGAACTTCGGGCGTCTCATATTTTGATCGAAGAAATTTGACCCACGTGTATCTTGAGAAATCGTCTACAATAACCAACACGTATTTCTTTCCACCCAAACTCTGAGTTCTCATTGGACTACACAAATCCATATGTAACAATTCTAACGGAGAACTAGTGCTTGGTTCAGGCTTCGGTTTATGTGGAGCTCTCTTCATCTTACCCTTCTCACATGCAGCACATAAGTGTTCTTTCTCGTATTTCAGCTCAGGAAGTCCTTTTACCAATTTCCCACTAACCAGCTTGTTGATATAACGAAAATTCAGGTGTGATAAACGTCTGTGCCAGAGCCAACTTTGTTGCATTGAAGCTTTTGTCATCAAGCAAACTTGATTGTCAATCTGAACTTTGGACAGGTTGATGGTATAGAGGTTTGTCTTTCGATGTCCACCTAAGAGTTCTGTGTCGTCTTCAGTACGAACCGAGCAACTCTTAGATTTAAAATTGACCTCTAACCCTTTATCGCAGAATTGACCAATGCTAAATAAGTTGTGCCCCAAGCCTTCGACATAACTCACCTTACTTATCGTTATGTTGTCTTGAATGATGTCACCATATCCTAAGATAGGTGAAAGCTGATCGTTTCCAAATCTGACATTTCCACTGAATTTATCTGTATAGTTAGACAATAAAGCTTTTTGCCCAGTCATATGCTTGGAACATCCACTGTCCAAGTACCACATATGTCGGGTCTGCAAGAGAAATCAGGAGACAATAGATTTAGGTACCCATTTAAAAACGGGCCCTAACAGATTAGCACAAGATTTTGGTATCCACTTGAAAATGGACCATTTGTTCTTTTGAAAACCTTTAAAAATATTTGATCTTGAAGAGTAAACATGATAAGATCCGAACCAATCAGAAGAATTATGAGAGTAAGCAAAATCATTTCTCCGATAATGATAAGATGTAGTAGAAATAAGAGATAATTGAATCAATTGCTTTATTGAATATCGCTTGTAAGAAGTTACAAGGTTTTGTTTATGTGAAGCAAGTTGATCAATTACATCATTATCACTACTAACTGATCTAGTACAAGAACTATCAGAAATTGATCCAGCTATCTCATCATCCTTCCTTTTTGGTCGCCATTCAGTTCGAGCTTTCGACCTTTTCTTGCTTATATCTGAAACAAAAAATTTAGATTTATTAGGAAAATCAGATTTCTGAGACTGAGTTTTCTTTTGTGTACCAGTGTATTTATGTTTTTGTAATCGAGGTTTTTTATGTTTCTTACCTTGAGCATAGTAATCAGCAGTTACAGAAACTGATTCACCAACCTTAGTTGATGATTCATCAATATTAAAACCACTTGATAACACTTTTTCATTTGTAAGACAAGTAGAATGATCAGGAAGAGGAGCATTGAAGTCAAACATATCAATTTCTTCTATACACCCATCATCAGAATTAAGAAAGTCATTTGCAGACTCAAATAAGTCATCAAAATTATCAGTCGAAGTTTGAGGTGCCTTTGAAACTTTAGAACACTTTGTAGATGCAGATTGAAAAACCGTGTTCTTTAATACTGTAGAAAATACACTTTGTTGAATATCAACCAAAAGTTTTTCATCAGATAAAACATTTTCAAGCTCAACTATTTTGCTTTCAAGAATGAGTGGAGGAACATAAACCTTTGCAACAACAGGTTTTGCCTTCATCTCAGAAACAGAATAACTAGCAAAATAATCGTTTGAAAGAACTTTTGGTGTTTCTGAAAGATAACTATCATTTAACTTTGCATAGTTAAATGGTAGTTGCATTTTCTTTACATTCTTTCTATTTTCAGTTTCTTTGGCCTCAACTTCTTCCGGTAATTGGGTAACAAATTTGGGTTTTAAATGAGTATGTTTACCAGCACATGCAAGAAAATCAAAATTATAAAGTGCTGGTTGTTTTCTGATGGCTTTCTTTAAGTAATGGGGGTTTTTAAAACCAAGTCCCCATTTTTCCTTAACATCAGCCTCTTCATCAGGTGCATTAAGAAAAATGGTTTGATCTGTTTGTCCTCTTGCGTAAAGTTTGGCTTCCAGACCATTTACCTTCTTATTTAAAAGCTTATTCTCAACCTGCAGTTTATGAATAGTTAGTGCAGATTCTTTCTTCTCAAACTCATACTTAGAAAATTTAACTTCAAAATCAGAAATCTTCTTTTCAAAACAATCTACTTGAAATTTAGAATCAGAAGAAGACTTGCGTAAAGAATCAATTAGATCTTTGTTCCCAATAACAGACTTATTAAGTTCAAAGATCTTGTTGTTTCTTTTAGCAACTCTGTCTTTTTCTTTCTTCAGTTTTACTTGAAGATCATTAAGCTCAACCATCATAGCTCCCATTTTGGTAATGAAATCTTTTTGAGTTAAGTTTAATACCTCATCAGCTGTCTCGTCATCTGACTCATCATACTTCACTTCTTTTCCCATAAGACAGAGATGAGCAGTTTCTTCCTTCTCTTCCTCTTCACCTTCTGAATGATCCAGCCAAAATTCGTCCTCCACCATTAAAGCGATGCATGCTTCTTGCTGTTTGGCCAAAAGAAGTTTGTTCTGATAATACTGAGAATTACGAACTTTTGGCTTTCGACAATCTTTTGCAAAATGACCAATCTTGCCACAATTGTAGCATTTGACTAGATCACTTGCTGGCTTATCAGCAACAGTGTAATCATTCACGAACTTCTTCCTTTCTTCCGGTTTCCTTTCCATATATCGGTTCTCTTCATGTCGCTTTCCTTCAACTCTTTCTCGATGCTCATGATTCTTGGAACTTGATGAAGAGTACCTATGTGAGTTAGATCCCGGCTTCTTGTAGAATTTCTTTTGAAATGCACGGTTCAGTAAAAGCATGGCTTGTTTCAGACTTTCTCCATCATCACCATCTGATTCAGATTCAGACTCAGAACTTGTAAGCACTTTCTTCTTTTTCTTCTTCTCTTTCCTTTATTTCTTTTTCTCTCCGACTACCAATGCAATAGGATCGGGAACCTTTTCTGCCTTCTTTTTCTCAGCTCTTTTCTCTTCCACTTCTTCTTCATTCTGCCTCAAAGTCTCATAAACCTCATGTAACGGTATGTCATTCAGATCCTTCATTTGTTTCATCCTACGCGTATGCTTCTTCCATTCATGTTGTAGGATACTTAGAAAATTGACATTATTCTCCAGTTGCTTCTTTTTCACTTTGTTCTTTGTCAGTTCATTCAGAAGCAAGACAAACCGTTCATAAGTATCTTCCAGGCTTTCATTCTCTTTGGCTTTAAATTCGTCATAACTGTTGATGCAGTTGGCCACTTTCATCTGATTCCCGACCTTGGATCCCATCATCATCTTTTGCAATTGATCTCACATCTTCTTAGCATTTGCTTTGTAACTATCAATCTTGATGTAGATCTCATTCGGAATGCTCTGAAGAAGTAAGGATCTTGCTTGTTTATCTGCTTTGTATCGACTTTTCTATTCTTCAGAATACTGAGAGATATCCACTGCCACTGTTTTCATCTTTTGATCTATTTCCTCAGTACCATCTTCACTATCAGACGAGTCATCATCAGGTATTTGAACCGAGATTGGTACCATAGGACCTTCTGTGATTGACAGCATAATATTTTCTCCATTTGCATGTTTGTCTATAAAATCAAGGAATCTGTCTTTTCACTGTTCGTACTCTCCTTTGAACAGAACAGGAGGCTTGGAAAGAGCATCTTTGGAAGTCATCTTGTTTAAACCTGTTTGAAAAATATATATGCAATAAGAAACTAGAAACTGATCGTTAGTCCAAATGAAACAATCAAGAAAATACATAAAACTTGAAATATAAAATCAGAAATTTTGATCACAACCAGAAATATGTCCCCCTCACTATTAAAAACCATAATACTATTTTGAAAAAATTGTCTAAGTCCTGAAAAATCGCAGCACTGTTTGCGTTACACGTTACTGGCACAAGATGGTAGTTTGCGTTACTAGTGTGAGGCGCAAGACACACTTTGCGTGACAAGAAGCTAACGCAAACCAGACTTTGCGTGTCGTGAATAAGGCATAAACGATGAACTTCGCGTTTTCCGTTACAGATGCAAACCCAACTTTGCGTTTGTATTTAAAGACGCAAAGCTCACTTCTCGCTTCTCGTTGAAGACGCAAAGCTCGCTTCTCGGTTCTCGTTGAAGACACAAATTTCACTTCTCGTGTCTCGTTGAAGACGCAAACATCACTTTGCGTTTCTCATTGAAGACGCAAACCTTTGAACAGTTATTTGATAATTCTCTCGATGAACTAGCACATACCACTGATGAACACTCGCAAAATTTGACGAACACCCGCAAACCTTGATGAACACGCGCAAACCTCTAAAATTGATCAAAATCACACCGAAAACTCATCTAGACCTAGAATTTCAACACTAAACTTTATCAATTTGATTGTTTAATCATCTAGAACCAAAATCTATCACTGAATTTCGATGAAAAACACAAATCAATAGAAATTGACTTGAACACAGTGTCTAGATCTCGTGAACATGAACTCAACAAAAATCACAAATTCATACTCGATTACAGTGCAATTAACAAATCTATATAGACATACTCGATCGATTATATTATAAGAACAAAACCTAATCGATTTCAACTCCTAATTCGCACAAAAACACAGAAATCGATTTGATCTTCGATGAACAGTAATGATGAACAGTGTCAACGAACTTTTCTTGAATTCTTGATCTGATTTCGATTGGATTAGCTTTGATACCAATTGTGTGCCCAGATTCTAGTTCCTAAATGCATTTAATCAAAAACAAACACAAACAAGAAATCAATTACCTGTTTGATTTCACTTTCAAATTCAAGATTACAAACTTTCTCTCTCTAGAACTCTCTCTCTCTTTACAGATTTCTCTCAAACGAACTTTCTCTCTTATTACAATCAGACAACTTCACGTATATCTAAACAATACAAGATAAAAGCTATTTATACCAACTCCTAATACAAGGAAAATAAAATACAAAAACAAATACAAAGACACTTTGACTTTTATTACAAAAGACTTTGACTTTAATGAGATTTGACTTTTCCAGCTTTGACTTTCTTGACCTTTGACCTTCAGTCTTCTTGATCTTGTATCCAACAGATTTATGCTCTAACACTTCCACTGCTGCCGAACGGAGAAGGGCCCAGCTGGAGTTGGCACGAAAGGGTGGAGACAAGAGTAAGGCGGCCACGACTACTGGGTCGGACCTTCCAAAACGTACGAGGATGGCAGTCCCGAAGGAACCGTCGTCAAAGGGAGGCGATACATCGAAGGTCGCCACCTCTGAGAGGGTGAAGGGGGACGCGATCGAAGCGATCCCCATCAGCGTTGCGCCTCTGGTGGTGGAGTCTCCGGAGGAACCAGGTGTCGAGCAACCCCCACCGGAGAAAGTTCAGGCGACAGAAGCCTCCGGCTCCAGTCCCTAATTGGCCAACAAGGGGAAGAGACCTGCAGAAATCCAGACGGTCAACTTTACATTGCCGTCTGACTTCATGGCAGACGATGTCCTCGACAGGTCGAGGATATTTCCTCATCTGGGGAAATACCAGCTCCTGACCTTCAGGGAGCGATTCAAGGGGATGATGGTCGACGACGTAAGATCTAATGGCGTCGGTTTCTTCTTTATGGTAAGGGTCGACACTTACCTATTTCGTTTTTTTTAATTAACTAATGTCGTGTGTCGTGTGTTGCTGACGTTCCACGAGGAGATGGAAAAGATCAAGCGAGCAGTGCCGCTTGCTCTCGACAGAGAAAAGGTGGCTTTGGAGAGGGAGCGGGTTGCTTTAGCTCCGGAGAGGGACGCCACGTCCCAGGTGGAGTCCCTGACTATGAGGCTCCA
Organism: Arctium minus; assembly: GCA_954870635.1. Classification (NCBI taxonomy): domain Eukaryota; kingdom Viridiplantae; phylum Streptophyta; class Magnoliopsida; order Asterales; family Asteraceae; genus Arctium; species Arctium minus. Next base: position 32,383,849 of record OX941080.1, on the reverse strand, counting down.
AGAAGCTCACAACGTCTTGGAGGTCTCCGATCGTTAGACGGCCGATCTGCAGACACGTCTTCACATGTCTTGTGAGAGGGCCCATGTGTCCTTGGTCGCGAATGAAAAGGACACTAGGGTCATCAAGGAAAGGGAGGCCGAACAAAAGGCTAGGATCGAGGAGTTGGAGGACGAGCTGAAGTCTGTCGAGGCATTCACTCGATAGACAACAAAGGCGGCCATCATGAGGCGTCACTTGGCTGGGAAGAATCCCCTCGTCAATGCCGAAGAAGACCTCAAGCTCTATCTGGCAGAGATCGGGAACAAGAAGGACCTAGACTCTAAAGATGAAAGAGACATCGAGGTAGTCGAGGTTGAGGAGGAAGCCAAGGTCGACGAAGCTCAAGCGGGTGATGTCTCCATGTCGCAACCAACAGAAGATGCTCCTCCTTCCTGAGTCTTGTCTTTTTATCTTTAGTTGTTTTTATTTTTTATATGGTCGACCGTTGGTGGTCGAGCCTTCCACGTGTAACCATTCACTTTTGGTTATTAATATAAACGGTTTTTCTTTATGCTATGTCTTATTTGTCGAACGTCTTTACATACTATGTGATTAATATACACTACATCATATGATAAAAAAGTAAATCGATAAAGTACTTTAGAATTTTTCAAACCTGAGAATCGTGCGACCAAACAACCATTCAATCCAAAGACATTTGCGATTTAACACAATACAAATAATCTAAGGATACTTGCGACTGAGGAATTTCAAACAATTTCACCCTAAGGATACTTGCGACTAAGGCAATCCAAGTAGTTTTAATCTCAAAATTCATGCGACTAAGGAATTCGTTTATAGTGGAAATTGTTCTAAGTTAAACTTAGATTATAAATCTTGGGATATTTCAAGACCAAGTCGTGTAAGAGACTTTCGGTCTTTGTGTCGTACGATCCTACGAGTAAACAATGTCAGAGGTTAGTCGTTGGCTAACCAACGATCCTCCGATGCTTAAGTCAGTATTGGTCATGACGAATAATCGTAAGAAAAAAGTATGATGGACTTAGAAAAAATACCTCTTGAGATGTGTTGCATTCCAACTACGTGGGATTTCTTGATCGTCGAGGGTTTGGAGCCTATAGGCACCTTTTCCTATGATTTTAGATATACGATAAGGACCTTTCCATTTGATGGAAGTTTTACCTGTGTTTGGCTCTTGAGTGTTTCGAAACACTCGACGTAAGACATAATCGCCTTCTTGAAAGATCTTGGTCTTTACGTTTTTGTTGAAATGACGTTCGACTGATTGTTTTTTAGATGCCATTCGAATCAAAGTTAACTCTCTTATCTCTTCAAGGGCGTCGAGATCATAACTTAGGTCGACTAGGTTATGGTCGACCAAATCATGTCTTGATGTGGGTATTTGGACCTCAACAGGTAAAACCGCCTCGCAACCACAAACCAAGGAAAAGGGAGTTTGTCCTGTGGACGTACGTGGAGTCGTACGATTTTCTTAAAGGACTGAAGAAAGTTCTTCGACCCATATTCCTTTTGTTGCTTTCAATCTTTTCTTGGTCGAGTTTACAATAGTCTTATTGCTCGATTCTGCAAGTCCATTCAACTGAGGATATCGCGGCGTCGAGGTCGTAAGTTTTATGTTACGATCCTTACAGAATTGTTGAGTTCTTTCAGACTTTCACTTATGAATTGGGATCCATTATCGCAGACAATCTCGGATGGTATCCTAAACTTGCATATAATGTTAGTCTGGATAAAAGATATAACCTCTTTGTCCCGAACTTGGGAAAAGGCGGTTGTTTCTATCCATTTAGAGATATAGTATGTAAGAACAAGTAAAAATACCTTTTGCCCGGGAGCAGGTGGTAATTTATCGACGATGTCCATTCCCCATCTCATAAAGGGCCATGGAATTAATGTCAAGTGTAAAGGTTCAGAGGGTTTATGTGTCGTACCTGAATGTCGTTGGCATGCATTGCAACTTTGTATGTACCTGATGGCGTCCTATCGTAGTGTCGGCCAATAGTAGCCTTGTCGTGATATTTGATTGGCTAAACTACGACCACCTGAGTGATTGCCACATTCACCGTCGTCCATTTCATGTAAGATGTTTTGGACTTGTGTTTTTCTAGTGACACATCGTAGGTTGAGTCCGGTGGACGATCGTCGATAGAGCCTGCCTTGTATCACTACGTATCTGTACTCCTTGAATCTGATCTTCAGAGCTTCCATTCTGTCTCCAGGAAGTTGGTCGTGTATTAAGTAGCTCATTATGTCACTCGACCAATCTTCTTCTTCACCATCGATCTGTACAACGTCGTCGTGATCAATGGATGATATCGCCAGATGTATCATGGGTACTGTGTCAAACAGAGGTTTACTAAGTACGGATCCAAGGTTGGCTAAGGCGTCAGCTTGAGTATTTTGATCTCTCGGGATTTGTTCGATCGAAAATGGCTTGAAATTTTTTGATTTTGCTTTGGCTATCTTGAGATATGATGTCATTTTCGAGTCTTTTGCCGCAAATTTGCCATTAATTTGGTTCACGACAAGGAGAGAGTCGCTCTTGACGTGCAACCCTTTTTCCCCCAAGTCGAGTGCCATGTTCATTCCCACGATCAAAGCTTCATACTCTGCTTCATTGTTCGTTGCTTTGAATTCACATTGTATGGAGTATACCATCTTGCACCCCTGTGGCGACTGTAAGACGACGCCCAGTCCTGTGCCTCTGGCGTTGGACGATCCGTCGACATGTAGAGTCCAGGGCTTGTCGTCATGAGTGACCATAGAATAAGCCTCGTTTTGCGCTTCTTTCTGTAGTTCAGGACTAAAGTCAGCGACGAAGTCTGCTAGGACCTGCGATTTGATTGCAGTTCTGGGTTTGAAATCAATGTCGTAACTGCTGAGATATATATACTCCATTTTGCCAAACGACCTGTCAATTCTGGTTTCCTCAAAACAGACTTGAGTGGAAAGTTAGTAACAACAGTTATAGGATGTGACTCGAAGTAATGTCACAACTTTTTCGCAGCTGTAACTAGTGCCAATAACAAATTTTCCATTGAGGAATACCTGGTCTCAGCATCAAGCAGAGATTTACTTACGTAGTAGATTGGCAATTGGTGTTTGTCGTCTTCTCTTACCAGGACCGCACTTACCGCGTTGGAGCTAACGGCCAGGTAAAGTTGCAAGACCTCGTTGTCCTTTGGTTTCGATAATAGTGGAGGCGACGCCATGTATTCTTTTAATTTCTGCAATGTTTATTCGTGGTTGTCCATCCACTGGAAGCCTTTGTTCTTTCGCAAGACGTTATAAAATAAGTGGCATTTGTTTGACGATCGTGAGATAAACCTTTTCAAGGCTGCCACATGACCGGCCATACGTTGGACTTCTTTGAAGTTTCTTGGCGATTTGATCTCCATTATGGCTTTAATCTGATCAGGATTAGCTTCGATCCCTCGATGAGTCACCATATATCCCAAAAAAATTCCAGCGCTTACTCCAAAAGAGCATTTTGTGGGATTCAGCTTCATGTGATATTTCCTAAGAATGTCGAACGATTGGCGTAGGTGTTCGACGTGGTCGATAACCTGTCCTGACTTGACTAACATGTTGTCAATGTACACTTCCATGGTATCGTCGAGTCGATCTTTGAACATTCTGTTAACCAATCGCTGGTATGTGGAACCTGCATTTTTCAAACCAAAAGGCATAACCTTATGACAATAAATACCCTGTCTGTCATAAAGGTTGTCTTTTCTTGGTCGTTGTTGTGCATAAGTATCTGATTGTAGCCTGAGTATGCATCCATGAATGTCAAGAGTTCGTGTCCAGTAGTCGCGTCGACTAGAGCGTCGATATGTGGTAAAGGAAATGGATCATTCACACACACCTTGTTTAAGTCCGTAAAGTCTATGCATACCCTCGATTTGCCATTTTTCTTTTGGACGACCACGACATTGGCTAACCAGTCTGGGTACTTCACTTCTCGAATTTTCCCGGTTTTGAGGAGGTTGTCGACTTCATAATTGATTACCTTGTTTCGTTCTGGAGCAAACTTACGACATTTCTGTTTGATTGGTTTGAACGACGGGCCCACATTTAGCTTGTGGGAAATGACGTCAGGGTCAATGTCGACCATGTCTTTGTGTGTCCAAGCGAAACAGTCAACATGCACTTGCAAAAAAGAGATTAGTTCTTTTTTAATGAAGGGATCGAGGGACGAACCTACGAAGACAACTTGATCTGGTTTGCTTTGGTCCAGGATGACTTCCTCCAAACGATAGTCGTCGATAGTGTCAGGAGCATCCTGGTTCTATAATTGCTAGATGGATTGTTTTCGAGGTTTCATCGTTATCTTGTAATAATCGTGAGCAACCTTTAGTTCACTTTTAATCTCCTGGACTCCCCATGGCGTGGGAAATTTCATTGTCTGGTGAAATGTTGAAGGGACTGCCTTCATGTCGTGAATCTAGGGTCGACCGAGAATGATGTTGTATGCTGACGAGCAGTTGATGACGCTAAATTTGGTCTGCTTGTTGATTCCTTTAGCGTAGACTGGTAGAGTGATATCTCCAAAGGTGCTTGTTGCGTCTCCATTGAAACCAACCAAGGTCGTCGAACGATCTCCGACTTATCGAGCCCCATGGCTTTGAGGGTGTCGAGAAAGATTATGTTCGTTGAGCTTCCCCCATCGACCAATACCCTCCGGGTTAAACAGTTTTCAATCTTGAGTTGAACAATTAACCCGTCGTGATGTTTTTGATATAGGTCGCCCAGGTCATCTTGGTCGAACGTTATCTTCATCGACTCTAGCTCCAATTCTTCTTTGGGTTGTGAGGATCGAGGGATTGACTGATCATTTGCCCCATGACTGACGTGCTTTTTTGTTGCAGAATAGGCCAGACCGCAGACATCTTAACCTGCCATAACACAGTTCACAATTTTCTTGTGAATAGGATACGGTGGTCGAACGCTATTATTGAGCGTCGCTGGTTCATCGAGTATTTCCTTAAGATTGTGTAACACCCTCAAATCTGGAAATAGCAACTAATTTAAAATTTTCTAAACACACCAATAAATAAATCATCTACAACAACAATTTAATATTTAACCTCAATACACACATTCTTTCTATACAAACAGACTATAATGAGGACGGGTGCTACTAAAACCCAAAAGTGTCACTATCTCCAAACTGCGGAATACTTCACCAAATACTTACACTCGTGAACCACTAAGCACATATCTTTATACGACTGCTAGAACCGAACCCCCTTCTGGAACCTGATGCACATGCCGACAAATAAAAAGGTTAGGTTTAACGCCTAGTGAGCTCAAGAGTTTTACATTAGAGATATATAAAGCAATAACTTTAAGAATGTTATTTAAAATCATGATTTCCACAATCCAATACATTTGATTTGAAAACAACCAAAAATGAAATATATTAAATCTTAAAGCAATCTCCTTTCATCATTCACCCTTTTCGTGATTAAAATCATAAAATAGACACCTCTTCAAACAAAGCCAAAACCCAAAGCGTACGTAAAACATAACCGACATTATAATGATCAAACACTGAAAACGTAGATAACCCCAACTTCTGAAACATCCCAATAACTCGAACGAGTTTCAATAATCAAAACCTTAAAATATAAATAAATACTCATACTCAAACGTCTCCGAAAACATGGATTATAAAACTCCATAACCAAAACCACACCTATTGGTGACGGGGAAGACCCGATTACATTGTACGTGACGGAACACAAACGTAGGTCACATAATTATGTAGGAAATCAAAACATGTGGGTTACACAAAATAAAAACCCACCGAGCTCAACTCCTCTGAGTCTATCACTCGAAAGCGTCAAGTCAACTCCTCTGAGTCTATACCTGAAAGTTCCAAAACAGGGGAACTTAAGCACAAGGGAATTACACCTTACTGCCCATGAGACGCTGCCCGACCGTATAGACCCACACCCTACTTATCATGGTGACCCGATGCCTATTTCGTGCCAAATGGTGAACCCAATGCCCAAATGGGGATATAGGAACACCGTGCCTATGGATCCATTACACTAACTAAACCATTACATGACTTAAAATGAATGAACTAATGCATTCAAAACATTTAATTCTCAAATAAGATGCAATAACGCAAATCATAACCAAACGCTCTACCATGAGCTATTAAAACGGACAAGTGTCCTCAAAACCCAACAAAATCCAAACCGAGCCGTAAGCTCAACAAACCCAAAGGCCCAACGTTGAAAATCATAAAGTGAAACCAAATGTAAACAACCCGCATGTATGTAAACCAATACTCCAATTTGTATAAATGACTCCAACGTAGTGTAGATTGGGACAAATCGTTTTCCACGTAAGTTTATAACATTTATCCTTTCAAAACATCACATAACACAAAACCATGCATTTCTCCAAAACACAAAATGAAATACATTTATACTCAAAATCTACTTCCATAAAATAAATCATTAAGATACCAAAATATATGATTTATTCATCCAAAACGCCCAAAATCCCAAAGATGTGTGCTATATAAGTTTATAAAGTTAAACACTTTCAAAATAACCAAACTTATCAGCAGTTAACAATTTCATGTAAGACATAAAACACATTAAAATAAACATTTTGTCATGTACACCGTTTTCACAAATCAACTTGAACTCACCTTGCTAGATTTAGGCTAAATCTAGATTTTACCCCATTTGAGCTTCCTTGACGAAACTTGAATCTTCCAAGCCAAACCTTCCAAAACCTAGATCCAAACATTTTCAACCATCAATAACCTTATTCAACCATATAGGAACATTCCCCAAACATTTTATATCAAAACCTCAACTTATACCCAAAACCTTAATTTTGACCTAACTTTCTCAAAATCTTCCAAACCGAAATTAGAGAAACCAAACACTAGGAAAACATCAATAGAACATTTACATCACTTAATGAGGTTCAGAAATAGAGAGGATACACTTACCACTTAGGTTTTGATGAAAACCTAGAAAACCCAAAAATAAGCTTGAGGTTGAAGATGAAGATGGAGATGGTGAATCATTGACCATAACTTTCAATCCTACCACTTGATGATGTTTCACCTCCACAAAATCCAAGGATTTGAGCCAAAATAAGTTAGGGTTTGAAGGGGAAAGAAGGAAAATGGTTTGGGAGAGAGTAGAAGAAGTTTGGATGAGAAGAAATGAGCAAAATGGCTGAATTTCGCGACTTAACAACCTCTGCACATTTTGGGCGACATTGCCCATGGTTCTCCCAGCTTTCTTCTCGTTCACTGTTTCGGCCGTAACTTCTTCGTTATAGCTCCGTTTTCGCTCCGAAAAGGACCGTTGGACTCGTAATTGAATCATTTATCCATCAAGACTATAAAATCTAGGATTCAAGTCCAAAATCATATATCTTATTTTTCCATTTAAAGCTACTGATTTCAGTATTAACTTGAAATGATGTTTTTAGAAATTCGGGGTGTTACAATCCTCCCAACCTTAAAGGAGATTCCGTCCTCGAAATCTAAATTTCCATGAAACGTTGACCGCATGAAAGATCGACTCTATACCGCTTGCCAGGAGCACCACCATAGCCTTATGCTAGTCCTCACGACAAATGTCCCCTTGGGCACTTCACACTTATATTCAAATGAACAATTAATTTACTACCGTAGCCTTTAACCATGAGACTGCAGTTGTCTCCCAACCTTAGGCGACACGTACTACCCCTAGGGTAATTTGTGACCTCAACTTCACACTGGTCAATTTACCTTAGATCCACATGTTTCTTAACCCAAAACCAACGATCGACATCAAACCCCAAAGAATTCTCAATATTCTTAATGATCCACTCTTGATCTTGATAAGGCCGTCCTTCCAAAGGGCGTACCAATACGCTCTTCGGATAGTTGGTTAGTGCAGATCCGGCTACTAACCAACTCTGATCTATTCTCGAACCTAAAACATTCCTCCAATAAAATCTTTACTGCTTCAGGAAAGTCTACACACATAAATATTTAATCACCAACATCTAATCTTCCTTTAAATTCCACTACCGAGAGGTTAACCTTTATCATGACCTACCCGGGATACTTCCAACATTCCAGGATTCATTGACTCCAAGAAACGAGTCGATGCCTAATACTAAAATGGTGACGTCAAAACGTGGACATCCCGACCAATACTTCATTCCAGAAGTATTGTCGCATTAAGGTTGACACCTAACAGAGGACTAATATTCCCAAATCTTACATCCTTAACAGACGAACCACAAAATTTCTTGATCACAGAAGTCCATTAAGACGGTACACCATCAACATATAACTTGATGTCAAACAGACAAGCAACCCATCAATTCGAACCCAATCAGACGCAGGTAATCACACAAAACCTTATTCCGCAGGTTTAACGAAACATAGAGATCATCTCTTAATTAACTGGGAAACAAATCTAGTACCTTCACTATTCATGCATGATCCGAATCAAAAACTGAAACTCAAATTCAAAGTTGGCCACAAGTCGGATCATCCGACGCTTCAAATCCCAAGGGCTCCTCTAGTCCCTTAATCGCAACTCCTTTCGCGATAGGGTTTTAAATCTATAGCCCTAATGAGTTCAAGGTTTTTCAACTGATGTGCCAATTTGAAATTTTTATAAAAGTCACAAATACAACGGTTTTATTACAATCAATTGTATGTATAAAACTCACTACCGTTTACTCGGTAGGTGTGTAAGGTGACAATAATTACCACACATATAAAACCATTTCAAAAATCCTTTAGCCCTTATTTACGCTAATAATGACAATAATAAGGATACACAACAAGTTTTTTTTAATGAACCACTATTGTCCTAGCTCGCATCAATATACCCCATAAACGAGGAAATAATTTTGCGTGCCAAAACAGTTTATAGCGATGCGGTTGAACAAAACTCCCAAGAGACAAGTCACGTAATCGAGTTCCCAAAATTTCTCATTCGACTAAATAAAGATAGGGAATAAAACTCCCGACAAGACTCGCATGTTGAGTTCGCTTCTCAAAATTTAGTAACACAAAATATGCATGTGATTGGTCAACATATAATAAATTTAAATCAATTTTCAAACTTTAGGTCGTACAATGAAATGATCTTGTCCGAAAATAGTGGCTACAAAGACCTGTATACTGATAACCCACTTAACGTATTGCGGAATTTATAATATTAAAATCAACAACTGAAATATGTTCAAAGCGAAAGTTCAATACGAAGCGACATAAATCCTTCATATGCTTACTCACACCAACAATTTAAAACAACTCGAATACTAAGCAGCATACAACGAATGACACTTGTATAAAACCCCAAATGGGAAATCACATAATATTGAAACTTCCCAAAATAACATATGTGATAACATCTACTAACAAAACTCTCAAAACGTCTCTTACGGTTGCGAAAATACTGGTGCCAAAACTCGTATGAGACAAAAATGTTAAACGAAAATTCTTGAGTTAACGCATACAATAATGCAAGTATATACGTTCCAAAATTTATCTATGCGACGCAAAATGTCGTAAGATAAGACACCATAAAACCCAACTGAATTTTCATAAAACCCATTAACGCTAAAATCAAGCGGTGTTACAATTTTCATTTCTCAACATAAAAGCATAAGACGACAACAAGTCTAAAATGTTAAAATTCTAAAACCACAACGTACGATAAAGTGACCCTTCTTCGACAAAACTTTCATGAGGCGCGACGTCCAATAAGCTCGTAAACTTACACACAAATAAAATTAAAACTCACGCAATTCAAAATACACTCGTGAGTAGTAAAGCGTCATAAAATAACGTTTCATAAACTCAACATGACTCATACAGACTAAAATTCTCAAGAAAATTGCGACTCAAGACATGTGAACAACTCTTCCTTTAAAACCTTAACATACGTAGAGGAGATCCAATGTCAAAGTCAAAAATTCCACAGTTACTTGCCCAATAACCCAGATAACATTAAAACACGGATATTACAATATCCAAAAACAGTGTTAGACACAAAACGGGGATAAAGAGATTTTCAATAAAAATTGAAACCACGTGCAATAAAACAATTTTATGCATGTTTAAGCTCACGGTTTAAAATCTGATGAGTGCTAAATGTTTTACCAAGGCTTCATAGTATAACTCACCTTACGCTTCGAAAACATGAGAAACAATTTATGCAATATTATTTTAGAAATAAATTATGTGCATGACTTGGGTCGGCACTCAACATCCCGAAATCCCATTCCTTGATTTTCCCGTCACACTATTGTCATCCGGGTGATCAAACATCTTAAGGCAATCATCGAAGATTTCATCGGTCCAACTTACAATTTCTCTTCGAATAATGTCGATTCCAAAAGTCTGCGGTACTAACTCATCCGTTCAATCCGAACCGAAACGGTCCACTTAATGCTATCACCATGCTTACTATCATTTCAAGCGTCGAATATTCAAATCATCGACTCTTTCTAACGGTTACTTATCTAGAAACTTCTTCACTACCCCAACGGTTATCGTACCAAGGCAGTCCAAGCATAAATATGTAACTCGTAAGCTCACCATAACACTGTCCAGGTGCTATTATGAACGTACTGTACATGATCATCCTTGCCATTTTCGGCGTGATTCCCGTTCCTAGTGAATCCACTCACCTCGAATCATCAAACCTTAAAGAGCCTAATGGTGTGATCTCACATTCAAACACTTAAAATTACGCTAGTTTGAGTCTAGGCATTCAAAATCAACACCTAATTCTCTCAAACTTAAGCTCTGTTACCAACTTGTAACACCCTCAAATCTGGAAATAGCAACTAATTTAAAATTTTCTAAACACACCAATAAATAAATCATCTACAACCACAATTTAATATTTAACCTCAATATACACATTCTTTCTATACAAACAGTCTATAATGAGGACGGGTGCTACTAAAACCCAAAAGTGTCACTATCTCCAAACTGCGGAAGACTTCACCAAATACTTACACTCGTGAACCACTAAGCACATCTCTTTATACGACTGCTAGAACCGAACCCCCTTCTGGAACCTGATGCACATGCCGACAAATAAAAAGGTTAGGCTTAACGCCTAGTGAGCTCAAGAGTTTTACATTAGAGATATATAAAGCAATAACTTTAAGAATGTTATTTAAAATCATGATTTCCACAATCCAATACATTTGATTTGAAAACAACCAAAAATGAAATACATTAAATCTTAAAACAATCTCCTTTCATCATTCACCCTTTTCGTGATTAAAATCATAAAACAGACGCCTCTTCAAATAAAGCCAAAACCCAAAACGTACGTAAAACATAACCGACATTATAATGATCAAACACTGAAAACGTAGATAACCCCAACTTCCAAAACATCCCAATAACTCGAACGAGTTTCAATAATCAAAACCTTAAAACATAAATAAATACTCATACTCAAACGTCTCCGAAAACATGGATTATATAACTCCATAACCAAAATCACACCTATTGGTGACGGGGAAGACCCGATTACATTGTACGTGACGGAACACAAACGTAGGTCACATAATTATGTAGGAAATCAAAACATGTGGGTTACACAAAATAAAAACCCACCGAGCTCAACTCCTCTGAGTCTATCACTCGAAAGCGTCAAGTCAACTCCTCTGAGTCTATACCTGAAAGTTCCAAAACAGGGGAACTTAAGCACAAGGGAATTACACCTTACTGCCCATGAGACACTGCCCGAACATATAGGCCCACACCTTACTTATCATGGTGACCCGATGCCTATTTCGTGCCAAATGGTGAACCCAATGCCCAAACGAGGACATAGGAACACCGTGCCTATGGATCCATTGCACTAACTAAACCATTACATGACTTAAAATGAATGAACTAATGCATTCAAAACATTTAATTCTCAAATAAGATGCAATAATGCAAATCATAACCAAACGCTCTACCATGAGCTATTAAAACGGACAAGTGTCCTCAAAACCCAACAAAATCCAAACTGAGTCGTAAGCTCAACAAACCCAAAGACCCAACGTTGAAAATCATAAAGTGAAACCAAATGTAAACAACCCGCATGTATGTAAACCAATACTCCAATTTGTATAAATGACTCCAACGTAGTGTAGATTGGGACAAATCGTTTTCCACGTAAGTTTATAACATTTATCCTTTCAAAACATCACATAACACAAAACCATGCATTTCTCCAAAACACAAAATGAAATACATTTATACTCAAAATCTACTTCCATAAAATAAATCATTAAGATACCAAAATATATGATTTATTCATCCAAAATGCCCAAAATCCCAAAGATGTGTGCTATATAAGTTTATAAAGTTAAACACTTTCAGAATAATCAAACTTATCAGCAGTTAACAATTTCATGTAAGACATAAAACACATTAAAATAAACATTTTGGCATGTACACCGTTTTCACAAATCAACTTGAACTCACCTTGCTAGATTTAGGCTAAATCTAGATTTTACCCTATTTGAGCTTCCTTGACGACACTTGAATCTTCCAAGACAAACCTTCCAAAACCTAGATCCGAACATTTTCAACCATCAATAACCTTATTCAATCATATAGGAACATTCCCCAAACATTTTATATCAAAACCTCAACTTATACCCAAAACCTTAATTTTGACCTAACTTTCTCAAAATCTTCAAAACCGAAATTAGAGAAACCAAACACTAGGAAAACATCAATAGAACATTTACATCACTTAATGAGGTTCAGAAATAGAGAGGATACACTTACCACTTAGGTTGTGATGAAAACCTAGAAAACCCAAAAATAAGCTTGAGGTTGAAGATGAAGATGGAGATGGTGAATCCTTGACCATAACTTTCAATCCTACCACTTGATGATGTTTCACCTCCACAAAATCCAAGGATTTGAGCCAAAATAAGTTAGGGTTTGAAGGGGAAAGAAGGAAAATGGTTTGGGAGAGAGTAGAAGAAGTTTGGATGAGAAGAAATGAGCAAAATGGTTGAATTTCGCGACTTAACAGCCTCTGCACATTTTGGGCGACATTGCCCATGGTTCTCCCAGCTTTCTTCTCGTTCACTGTTTCGACCGTAACTTCTTCGTTATAGCTCCGTTTTCGCTCCGGAAAGGACCGTTGGACTCGTAATTGAATCATTTATCCATCAAGACTATAAAATCTAGGATTCAAGTCCAAAATCATATATCTTATTTTTCCCTTTAAAGCTACTGATTTCATTATTAACTTGAAATGATGTTTTTAGAAATTCGGGGTGTTACAGATTGCCCTTTAGGACATGCCATGCGAGCTCCTTTTTAAGAGAAATGAAATCGTCCGTCATATGGTCGTGGTCACTGTGAAAGTCGCACCACTTGGTCTTATCCTTCTTGTCATCATCTTTGTCGCTTTTCTTCGGCCAACGGATGGTCTCTTGTATGTTTTTCATAGCCTCGACCAATTCCTTATAAGTCCCTTTGAATCCATAAGAGGATATTTTAGGGTATTGAGGAAACTTGGTCGTGGTCGAGATCTTCCTCTTATCGAACCTGACGTTGGATATTTGTCGTGATGGTTTTGCCTTGATTACTGGTTTGGTCTTGAATTCCGGCTTCTTCACACTTAGCGATTTTTTGTCGCTAGAGTGTTTACGACGAAAAGCAGCGTCGTCTTCGACCCTCATGTAGGCTAGAGTTCTTGCTCGTACGTCTTCGAATTTTTCTGGGGGGTATTTTGTTAGATCGGTATAAAGACTCGAACCTTCATCTAGACCACGTTTATAAGCTTCGATCGCGGTCTTGACGTCACAATTACGAACACTAATCATCTCGGCATTGAAGCGATTGAAATAAATTCGGATTGATTCTCCAACCTTCTGCACGACGTAGTACAAGTCGCTGGTTTGTTTCTCCATCTCGCGACTACTTGCGAATTGTTGAGAAACTTGGTTTACCAACTCAACGAATGAGTTGATGGACTTGGGTTTAAGACCAATAAACCATTGGAGGGCTGCACCTGTGAGGGTCGCCCAAAAACTTTTACACATACACACTTCTTGGTACTGGTGTGGGATCGACAGTGTCCACATCAGTTGTTTGTACTGGGCGACGTGTTCAGTTGGATCCGTGATACCAGAGTATTTAGGTGTGAATATTGGAATGATATACTTCTTAGGGACGTCGACCATAGCTATATCGTCGACGAAGGGCGATGCTTGAAATCCTGTACGAGGCTCGACATCGACAGGCACTGCTGCTCCTGGTAGCTTGGCAAGTAGCGACAAGACTCACTCATTCTTTTCTTCTAACATTTTCAGCCTTTGAGCGACTGGATCACCCTGATTGACACCTTGGGTTGCGCCAGGGATGAATCCAGATGTTTGAAATCCATTCTGCTGCGAAGAAACCGAAGTGTGAACATTGTATTGGAAGGTTGGCATTGGCGTTAGAGGAATTGTTGCCATAGGCGGCATCGTAGGCATCGAGGTCGGAGGTGGTGTTGTAGGGATCATCATGTGAAAGAAAGGCGGCGGCGGTGGCAACGCTGGCGTAGCTTGATTAGGAATGCCAGGGAATGAAGGTCTTGCATAATTGGGAGGTGGAGGCCTCGACCAATGCATGCTAGATGGTCCGGCATCGTTTTGTGGTCCTAATGCACCATTCGAATTTTGACTTCTCAACGATGCGATGGCTTCAGCTGCTTTTAAGCTCTGATTGGTCAACTCATCGATTCTTGTGTGTGCAGCTGTCAATTCCATGTTCATCTGAACGATGATGTGTTCATAAGTCCCCTATTAATTGGCCATTATCCTGTAGAAAAAAAGACACTCGAGGAAATTGTTAGTATGGCGCACGATTGTTGAGGATTTTCTTGTAACATCCGTAAATTTATAAGGTAAGTATTTGTCCCCTAATACTTTAATTGTGTTTATCTAAAAATGTGAGTTTATATATGCATATGATATTTATTATGGGACTAAGATGCTATCTGATTAATATAATAATTGCATGTATTTAGATCTCGTGCTCATTTTCGAAATTTGCTAAGTTTTCGGGCTGGGATGAGCTTGGCGCGATAGTGCCATCGCGATAGTGACATTGTCACTATCGTCGGGCACAATCTCCAGGATTGTACCGAGAGGGGGGGAGTCTCGCGATAATGACACACGATAGTGACAATTGTCACTATCGCCGGGCATACTCGCGGAAGATGTACCGTAAGTGTGTGTGTGTGCTCGCAATTGTGACTCGCGATAGTGCCCTTGGCACTATCGCTGGGCACTATCGCCGTCGGGGTGCAGTGCCTTAAATGAACCCTCATCATATTTTAACCTTATTTTTCCCAAAATCTATCTTTTGGTTGTGATTTTTGGAGCTCCCATTCAGTCTCCACTCTTCTCTTACCAAACCCTAGCCCTCATAAATGCTATCCTTTGGTGGTTGAGTTTTGGATTAAAGCATTAACTTCATCCCAAGGAAGGTTCAAGGGTTTCTCCAAGTCTCATTCTCATCTCCAAGTTCATCCTCCAACTTCTAGGGTTTCCATACTTTCTAGGTTTTGGTTCAAAACCTAGATTGTGAGTTTACTAACCTTTGTTAAAACTAGATACACATCATATTTCCTAGTTGTTGTTATTTAGCTCTATATGTTCAAGTATGTAGGATTTGATTATGAAGAAAAGTTGGGAATGTGATTTTGTGAGAAAAGCCATGTTTTACTTTGTTGATCGGGTATTTGGTATTGACTCCATGAATGTACACATTGGATATCTTGGCATGATTTTGGGATGTATGTACTATAGTAGATGATAAGTTCTACTTGGAATGCCTTTTTGGTGATTAAATGTCTAAACATTGATTATGTTGGTATTTGGGTCTCATAATGGATTTATGTGTTAGGATGGTAACATTGTACCCTTGGTTGGTATCGAAATGTGTTGGTTGAAATATACCTCAAGACCTCCTATTAATTATGTTGGACGAACCAAGTCAGTAGACACTAGGAGGATGTAGTCTTGGGCGCCACTGTGATGGTATGTGCCTAGACCTCCGCTATTCGAGGAATTTTCTTTGGTATAGTCCTCGGGTGTGTCGGGCCTTTCGGATGTCTCTTGGTAGATGGCATCAAGGTATATCGACTCTTTGGGTGGAACTTGATTGGTGCTATGGGTCTCCCCTATTGACTCCACATATATTGAAATCTGGTTAACTGCTGATAAGAATTGTAACTGATCATGCATGTCTATTATTGTTCAACTCACTAGGCTTTTTGGCCTAACACTTGTTTGGTGTCGATGTGTATCTCAGGTTCTAGAGGCGCCGTTCCTAAGCAGGTTTAGATGCTTCGGGAGAGAGCTTGGGGATTTTGCACTTGGACGCTTACTTCTTTTGGAAATGAACCGTTGGGCTTATAGATAACAACCCTTTTGTAATCTCTTTTCTAGATGTAGAAATTAGATTGGTTGGTTGTTATTTTATTGTCCGTTTAAATTACAAATTGTGATTAAATAGGTTATTTATAGATTCCCCATTTTTGGGAGGCTCTTGCTATGGCAATTCTAGTATACCTCATGTCCGTTTTTCGGATTTTTGTTATCCCTATTTTTAGGGTGTTACAAGTTGGATCAGAGCTTTAGTTTAAGTGAACTAGGTGTTGTTTGGCATATCTAGACTTAAGCTTTAGACGTTTGACTTCACTGTCCACTTGGGTAGCAATCCTAGGTGGGGAGAGCGTTAAGATTACGGAATTACTTTAATTGAAAGTTGTGATGATGGTGACAAGAATTCTTGTGTATGGTTCATTCATAATTTCACTTAGCTACTGCTATTATGAATGCATTGTTACATGAGCATACTTGGTTTACTATTATTATGATAATTGATTAAGGTAGTAGTACGTACAATGAGTTCAACTCGTTTAGTCTTTTCTCCATCTATTTCTCGTACGTGCATGGCAGATTGTAATGGTAAACACTCGAAGTAGGTTGTCGAACATGCCAGAGGGTCAACCAGAGGTGGAATCTGCAGCTGTACGACCTCCCGTGGATGTAACCACCGATGACATTCCTATACCCAGAATCTTGGGAGGCGGACCTGAGCATATTCCGCGCCGGAACCTCAATACAGGTGACGCCATCATGGAAGAAGTTACCATGGAAACCCGGCTTCGGGATAGCATGATGTTGGCCATGAATGCGGCCTTGGCTCAACAACAGTTGGCCATGACTTCGGCCATGACTCAACAGCAAGAGTTTTTCATGAAACTCCTAGAGGATCGAGACGCTAGCCACCAACAACCTGAGACGATGGTTGAAAACGTTATTGTGGGGTCGGGTGGACCAAATGTGGTAACGGTTGAGGAACCATCCGCTGAAGGGATCCAGACGAAGACTAATGGGTGCACTTACAAGGCGTTTCTGGGGTGCCACCCTAAGGAGTTCGCGGGTTCAGATAACCCGGTTGATTGCATGTACTGGCTCAAGGAGGTAGAGATGGCCTTTGAGTCAAGTGAGTGTGATCTCTCTCAACGGGTCAAGTTTGCTTCTCAACTACTTCGGGGAGAGGCTTTGATTTGGTGGAATCTCACTCGATCAGTCCTCACTCCTGAAGTCCTGACTAAGTTAACTTGGCCGGTATTCAAAGAGAAGATTATGGACAAGTATTGTAGTGAGCGTTCGATGGATAAGTTGGAGCGGGAGTTCCGAGATCTGAAGAAAGGGAACCTGTCTGTGGTTGGCTACTCCAAACTCTTTTTGGAGAAACTAAACTTGGTGGGACATCTAGTCCCCGATGAAAGGTCAAAGATTAAAGCCTATCATCAAGGGTTATCGGCCGGGATGCGATCGACGGTAAGGAATGCTAAGTGTTCGACGTTACAAGCGGTTATCGAAGAGTCCTTGATCTTTGAGGACGACATCAATGCTGAAAGAGAAGAGAAGAGGGTTGTCGGTGAGAAACGGAAGTGGGAAGGGCCATCTGGGCCCGTTCGGCAGTCAAAACCTTTTGTAAGCGGGAGAGCGGGTGATCATCGTCGTGAAGACCGGTGGTGCCACAAGTGCAAGTCAAAGCACTCGGGGACATGTGCTGCAAGAACTTATTCCGGTCCAACGGGGTGTGCCAAGTGTGGTAAGAAGGACCACATGACTCGAGAGTGTCCCATCCGGGGGCTGGTATGCTATGAGTGCAGAGAACCAGGGCATATGAAGAGGGATTGCCCAAATCTTGTGGGAAGTAATGGTGGAAATTCCATGGGTTCGACGGCTAGAGTCGAGCAACCACCAAGGATGCCCAGTCGAGCTTTCCGGATGACTACCGAGCAGGCAAAGGAGACCGCGGATGTTGTTTCGGGTACGTTCCTAGTAAATTCCTTGCCTGGTCGTGTTTTGTTTGATTCAGGTGCTACATGTTCTTTTGTGTCTGATGCTTTCTGTAAACAATTCACTACTCCTATTAGTGTCCTTCCCGATGCGTTAATAGTAGAAATAGCTAATGGGGATCAAGTGATCATTCGTGGCCGTTTTCGTGATTGCACTCTAGAGCTCGATGGAAATTCTTTCGGAGTAGATTTGCTACCTATGGCTATAGGAGGGTTTGATGTGGTCATAGGTATGGATTGGTTAGTAAGACATAAGGCGGACATCTTCTGTTCCAAAAAGATGATCCAAGTACCCTTATCGGGAAAGGGTGTGGCAACCATTTATGGGGAAAAAGGAAAGAGGAGTAATCTTATTATATCATCTATTAAGGCTCGCAAGTTTCTATCAAAGGGTTACCCTTCGTACTTGGCCTATGTGGTGGACGCAAAGAAAGAAAAGATGTCGGTTGAAGATGTGGAAGTAGTGCAAGATTTTCCGGACGTCTTCCCGGAAGACTTACCCGGGTTGCCACCGAAACGACAAGTAGAATTTCAGATCAACAGCGGCTCCGATAGCCCGAGCTCCATATCGTTTGACACCGACAGAAATGAAGGAAATGATGTCACAACTGCAAGAGTTGTTGGAGAAGGGCTTCATTCGACCGAGTTTGTCACCATGGGGAGCACCGGTGTTGTTCGTGAAGAAAAAGGACGGGTCCATGAGGATGTGCATAGATTACCGGGAGTTGAATAAAGTCACGGTGAAGAACAAGTATCCCTTACCTCGTATCGACGATCTTTTTGATCAACTTCAAGGCGTGGGATGTTTCTCTAAGATTGATCTTAGATCCAGTTATCATCAGGTGAGAGTGAATAAGGAGGATATTCCGAAGACGGCTTTCCGAACGCGATACGGTCATTACGAGTTTTTGGTGATACCTTTCGGTCTAACTAACTCTCCGGCCGTGTTCATGGATTTGATGAACCGTGTGTGTCGCCCATTATTGGATAAATCCGTAATCGTCTTCATTGACGATATCTTAATATATTCAAAGGATGAGTCAGAGCATGGGAAACACTTACGGGAAGTATTAGAAGTTCTAAGGAGGGAGAAACTATTCGCGAAATTCTCGAAGTGTGAATTCTGGCTTCAAGAAGTGCAATTCTTGGGGCACGTGGTATCAAAGGACGGCGTAAAGGTGGATCCGGCAAAGGTCGATGAAATGATGAGTTGGGAGCCTCCAACAAGTCCGACAGAGATTCGAAGCTTCTTAGGCTTGGCGGGTTACTACCGGCGTTTCATCCAAGACTTCTCCAAGATAGTTACACCGCTCACTTCTCTTACAAGGAAGAACGTCAAGTTTATTTGGACCGATGCACAAGAGCAAGCCTTTCAGACGCTTAAGAGGAAGTTGTGCGAAGCTCCGATCTTATCCCAACCCGAAGGATCGGAAGATTTTGTGGTGTTTAGTGACGCTTCCAAGATGGGGCTTGGGTGTGTCCTAATGCAAAGGGGGAAGGTAATAGCCTACGCATCGCGGCAATTAAAGGATCATGAGAAGAACTATCTGACTCATGATTTGGAGTTGGCGGCGGTAGTTTTCGCGTTAAAGTTGTGGCGACACTACTTGTATGGGACCAAGTGTACTATTTTCACGGATCACAAAAGTCTCAAGTACATCTTCGATCAAAAGGAACTCAACATGAGGCAAAGGAGATGGCTAGAGCTCTTGAAGGATTATGATTGTGATTTACTCTATCATCCTGGTAAGGCCAACGTGGTGGCGGATGCGTTGAGCCGAAGGAGCCATGATGGGGGTATCAAAATATCCCTTACGAGAATCGATGTAGTGTCGAGTCTGTTGGAGAGCATAAGAGCGAGTCAAGTGGAAGCACTTAAAGAAGAGAACCTCAAGGCCGAGGTTATGACCAAGCAAAAGGAACTCTTAGCGGAAGATGGTCGTGGACTCATACTCTTCCAAGGGCGAATTTGGGTGCCAAAGATTGGGGGAAATCATGACTTACTTCTCGAGGAAGTGCATAAGTCGAAATATTTCATACATCCCGGTAGCACCAAGATGTATAGAGACCTAAAGTTGAATTATTGGTGGCCGGTGATGAAGCTGGATGTGGCTAACTATGTGGAAAGGTGTGTCACATGCCTTCAAGTCAAAGCGGAGCATCAAAGACCGTATGAGAGTTTAAAACCGTTGTCCATTCCCGAGTGGAAATGGGACAACATTACTATGGATTTCGTGACGAAATTACCAAAGACCTTGCGTGGGCACGACACCATTTGGGTAATTGTTGACCGGTTGACAAAAAGTGCGCATTTCCTTGCAATGCGGGAGACCTTGCCAATGGAGAAGTTGGCCAAGATTTATATTGATGAAGTGGTGTCGAGGAACGGTGTTCCGCAATCTGTAGTATCGGATTGGGATAGTCGTTTCACTTCGCACTTTTGGACTAGTTTGCAAAAGAAGTTGGGCACTAGACTGAATCTGAGCACGGCATATCATCCTCAAACGGATGGTCAAAGCGAGAGGACAATCCAGACGCTAGAAGACATGTTGAGATCGTGTGTGATAGACTTCGGGGGAAGTTGGGACTCACACCTACCTTTGGTAGATTTCGCGTACAACAACAGTTACCATTCTAGTATCGGAATGGCACCGTTCGAGGCTTTGTATGGACGGAAGTGTAGGACCCCAGTTTGTTGGCTAGAAGCGGGTGAAAAGAAATTCGTCGGGCTGGAAATAGTGCAAGAGACGGCGGACAAGGTTAAAGAAATTCGAGAAAGACTAAAGGCGGCGCAAGACCGACAAAAGAGCTATGCGGATAAGAAGAGAAGACCGGTTGAGTTCCAAGTGGGTGACCGGGTCATGTTGAAGGTGTCTCCGTGGAAGGGGATCATACGTTTTGGGAAGCGTGGGAAGCTTAGTCCTCGTTTCCTTGGACCATTCGTTATTCTGGAAAAGATTGGTTTGCAAGCCTATCGGTTGGATTTACCGCCGAAAATGGATGGGATACATTCTACATTCCACGTGTGTTATCTTCGGAAGTGTCTAGCCGAAGAAGAAAGCGTGATTCCTTTATCGGAAATTCAAGTAGACAATGGAAATCGTTGTGTGGAAGAACCGGAGACGATTTTGGAATCGAAAGTGAAGAAGTTGAGGCATAAGGACGTGGTCATGGTTAAAGTTCAATGGAAGCATCATTGGGGTACCAACATTACTTGGGAGTCCGAAGATGATATGAAGAAGCGTTATCCTCACTTGTTTGCTTAGAGTAAGATTTCGGGGACGAAATCCCATTTAGGTGGGGAGGATTGTAACATCCGTAAATTTATAAGGTAAGTATTTGTCCCCTAATACTTTAATTGTGTTTATCTGAAAATGTGAGTTTATATATGCATATGATATTTATTATGGGACTAAGATGCTATCTGATTAATATAATAATTACATGTATTTAGATCTCGTGCTCATTTTCGAAATTTGCTAAGTTTTCGGGCTAGGATGAGCTTGGCGCGATAGTGCCATCGCGATAGTGACATTGTCACTATCGCCGGGCACAATCGCCAGGATTGTACCGAGAGGGGGTGAGTCTCGCGATAGTGACAATTGTCACTATCGCCGGGCATACTCGCGGAAGATGTATCGTAAGTGTGTGTGTGCTCGCGATTGTGACTCGCGATAATTCCCTTGGCACTATCGCCGGGCACTATCGTCGTCGGGGTGCAGTGCCTTAAATGAACCCTCATCAGATTTTAACCTCATTTTTCCCAAAACCTATCTTTTGGTTGCGATTTTTGGAGCTCCCATTTCAGTCTCCACTCTTCTCTTACCAAACCCTAGCCCTCATAAATGCTATCCTTTGGTGGTTGAGTTTTGGATTAAAGCATTAACTTCATCCCAAGGAAGGTTCAAGGGTTTCTCCAAGTCTCATTCTCATCTCCAAGTTCATCCTCCAACTTCTAGGGTTTCCATACTTTCTAGGTTTTGGTTCAAAACCTAGATTGTGAGTTTACTAACCTTTGTTAAAACTAGATACACATCATATTTCCTAGTTGTTGTTATTTAGCTCTATATGTTCAAGTATGTGGGATTTGATTATGAAGAAAAGTTGGGAATGTGATTTTGTGAGAAAAGCCATGTTTTACTTTGTTGATCGGGTATTTGGTATTGACTCCATGAATGTACATATTGGATATCTTGGCATGATTTTGGGATGTATGTACTATAGTAGATGATAAGTTCTACTTGGAATGCCTTTTTGGTGATTAAATGTCTAAACATTGATTATGTTGGTATTTGGGTCTCATAATGGATTTATGTGTTAGGATGGTAACATTGTACCCTTGGTTGGTATCGAAATGTGTTGGTTGAAATATACCTCAAGACCTCCTATTAATTATGTTGGACGAACCAAGTCAGTAGACACTAGGAGGATGTAGTCTTGGGCGCCACTGTGATGGTATGTGCCTAGACCTCCGCTATTCGAGGAATTTTCTTTGGTATAGTCCTCGGGTGTGCCGGGCCTTTCGGATGTCTCTTGGTAGATGGCATCAAGGTATATCGACTCTTTGGGTGGAACTTGATTGGTGCTATGGGTCTCCCCTATTGACTCCACATATATTGAAATCTGGTTAACTGCTGATAAGAATTGTAACTGATCATGCATGTCTATTATTGTTCAACTCACTAGGCTTTTTGGCCTAACACTTGTTTGGTGTCGATGTGTATCTCAGGTTCTAGCGGCGCCGTTCCTAAGCAGGTTTAGATGCTTCGGGAGAGAGCTTGGGGATTTTGCACTTGGACGCTTACTTCTTTTGGAAATGAACCGTTGGGCTTATAGATAACAACCCTTTTGTAATCTCTTTTCTAGATGTAGAAATTAGATTAGTTGGTTGTTATTTTATTGTCCGTTTAAATTACAAATTGTGATTAAATAGGTTATTTATATATTCCCCATTTCTGGGAGGCTCTTGCTATGGCAATTCTAGTATACCTCATGTCCGTTTTTCGGATTTTTGTTATCCCTATTTTTAGGGTGTTACATTTCTTTAGATGGGGTCCCACGGTAGGCGCCAAACTGTTAATGCCAAAAATCGTCCAACGGAAGATTTAAGGTCGATGTGAAGTTTTATCCAACTAAAGAAAGTAACCAAGCGACAAGACGTGCGGCAATAAATAAAATAAAGAGACAAGAGATTTGGTGACGCGGAAAAACCTCAACGAGGAAAAAACCGCGGACGACTAATAGAGGTCGTCGAGTACTATGATCGCCAAACAGGGGCGACGTCCTTATGTATTACAGAGTTTTACACGATACATACTATAAACAAGTGTATGAGCTAATAACCAGTATAGATCGTGCGTGAAACACTTCTGTCGTGCGTATAATATTGTTGTCTTGTATTTCAAGGAAGAGAGCTTGTGAGAATCCTGTAATATTGGAGTTCAGATATTGTAGATGTAGTTGTAGGTGTATATTTATAGTCTTTGATCTTCATAAATGTGTCTTTGTAACGGTCGAGACTCCATAATGACTTTAATGGCTCTGGTCGGTTATAGTTGTTGGTCTTTAAGAACATTAAATCTGCATTAAATAATCAAATGGAAGAACGTTGGGTCGTACGTTAGTGTAATCGTGGTAATCTTGAGACGGTCGTGTTACTACTATCCGACCAACGTCAAAAATAGTGTCAACAAATGTTATAGATATGTTTGGTCGACATGACATTATCTTAAAACAAGACAGGTCGTGTGTAAGAATATCATATGTCGTGGTCGTGGATTTTTGACCCAAACAATATTTAAGTTCATGAAAAAATTATGTAAACCCCTTACGCTTTACAAAATTATTTTCAAGACAAGTTTGAAATTTTGACCCCAAAATTTCAATGAAATATACATTTTAGCCATGAGAACTATATTTAAATCGTCTAAAATATGTTTTGATCACGATCTTAACATTATGTAATGCTTTTAGTCCCCAAGTTTATATAATTCATAATTCGGTTATGAAAATTATTGCTAGCTGTATAAAATGTGTTTGGTTTATATTTTTACTTAAATATACATCTCGTGTATAAATTATTTGGGGTATTTTATGAAAGTTTGTACATCTTTACAAAATGCGATATTATAATAAACGTATGAGGAGTTTAATAAGATCAGTATATCAAAGGTAATACAAATGAATATGAGCTATGCATATGAATTATACCCGATTATTGATCGAATTATAAATTTGTTGTCATTGGAATGAATTGAATTAACCTAAAAAAAACTGAAATAAGTATTTTTATCAACTTCTATAAATTACAATCAAGAGTTGGATGGGTTTAAAAAAATTCAAAATGATACCTAACCAATAAACATGTACCCCTCAGTTTTTATAACACTTAATTTTTAACTAGAAAAAAATGACAATTTAAGCTTTCAAACATCACTAAAAATTTAAACAAAATTGGTGTCCAAATGCAATAAAAATATCGCCTAGAAATAGTATAGTAAACAATATGTATTCAAATTCAATTTCAAATCTGAAAACTTTAAAGGAAAAAAAGTTATATTAAAATTATGAGTATTTATGCAAACTTTTAAAATTTATTAAAATTCAATTTTAAATTTAAAAAAATGTACCAAGTCATAACCAACCCACCATCAACCACCGTCCGCCCCCACTTGAACCGTCGTCCCCTCTCTTCGTTCCCAATCTTGTTATCTCCTTTCACGATTTCGGTCGACTCTGTTTCCTTAGTTTTCTTTTTCAAAGTTTAAATATAAGTAATTAACATATTAATAGGGGTTGTTTACCTCTTAATAGTTCCATTAAGAGGCATCATCTGAATCGTCGGGAGATGAATCTTTTTTGGTAAAAAGAAAAAAAAATGTCTCTTAATAGTTCAAAAGTCCTCTGAATAATTTTGTATCATGGGTCTTCCTTAACATTCAGTGTCCTAATTTCATGTTAAACAATTACCAGACAACCATATTTTATTTTGCACTATAGTTTCTTAATCATTCTGACCACTTAATTCAGTAACCGCCAAACAACCTCTAACATCAACTTTTGACTCTAGAATTCTTAACCATTATAATTAATTTATTCTCTCTTTTACTTTGATTTCACCGAGTTGTTATTTTGTATGCAACATGATAAAATGGCCCAATCGTTACAAATAGACAACAAAACGGCATAATTTAACACCAATTTTATTAATTTTCTTTGTAAATCGTAATTTTTTTAAACCTATGTGGGATTTACCATGGTCGCCCACGTAATTTGCTTGTTTTGAAAGGTAGCAAAAAGTGTTTACAACACGACAATCGGTTAACGAATTTTACTCCTACGTTACCACTTTCATCACATTGTATCTGTATGTCTGTCGATTGCCTCCTTTATTTATTTATTTATTAAAACACATGTATGAATATAAAAGAATAATTAATAAAGGGACTTATATATAATATGAGTACCACTGATTAATGCCATGAATATGGGCTTTGTCACATGTGCATTAATTTACCACATGCTCGGTTTAATCATCTCATCACAATTCACACCATTACTATAGATGAAAATTCCCCAAATTAAAATTAAATCAATTGTGTATATATATATCAAGGAAGAAACAAGAGTTGTATGTACATCCATCAATTCTAATTAATCAAGTGTAATTTAAAGAACAAATGAATTTGATGATGATGATCGGTTATCTTGAATCAATCAATCTGCCATGATCGACAAACGTGGTTTCTTGGTCAGAAGTGGACTCTCAACCTCTTGTTCGTCGTTCATCGCCAATTGACTTTTCTTCCCACACTCGACGCTTAAACCCATTTGGAATTCAGGGAAAGCCGGCAAATTCAAGTCGAAATCACGTGGGTGGGTAGGGGTTGTGGGGTTGTTGCCGTCGTAGTGACGTCTTTTGTGACCACCGAGTGCCTGGCCGGTGGGGAAGGATCTATGGCAGATGGAACACTCATGGATTCTGCCGGTGGGCTTCAAAACGGAGGAAGTAGTAGCTGAGAAGGTGGCAGAGGACGTCGACGGATGGTGATCATCGGAAGCAGCGTTGTTAATATTATTTTTCCGGTGACTAGCTTTATGCCCACCAAGTGCTTGATAAGAAGCGAACCCCTTGTTGCAGACGCTACACTTGTAACAAGTAGTAGTATTATTATTATCTAATTGGGGCGGTGGTAGGGTGGCGGCGGGTTTTCCACGAGCAAGCAACATCAAACAGAAGGCCAAGTACTCCTCCTCTGTAGGTGGTTGAGCGGCGTCGTCACTGGTGGTGGTTCGTGGTCGCTTAGAACGCTTGCCTTTATTCCAAGAATCTTGAACAGGGTGGAGATGATGATCATCATCATCCATGTGGTGTGGTGTGGGTGAGTTGAGAGCTTCAAGCGCCATACAGGGAGAATTGAAAAAGAAGGGGGTGTTAGAGTGATAGGAGTGATGAGATGGAGTATTATATATATAAGGAATTGAATTGAAGGTATTGGAGTTGCGTGAAGGGAGGCGGTGAGAGTGTTGTGGAGGTTAATTGAAGTTGGATTAGAATTAATAATATTAATATTGTTTGTTATTAATATAATATATTAATAGATTGATTATTAGGATTAGAATTATAAAAGAAAAGGGAAAAGGGAAATGTGAGATGTGGGGAGGGAGGTGGGTACACGTTGGGTGGTGAAGTCGGTCAACAACAAAGAGTGGGAGTGGAGTAGGACTAGGGGGATAAAACCTTCTCTTTTTTTTTTCTTTCAAATTATTTAAAATATCAAAATTACAATAAAATAAATATATTTGCTAAAATAATATTCTTAAAGTATAATCTGATACATGTTTATGTAAAAATATATAATAACTCAAAACCTCAAAAAACATCTCTCAAGTTTTTTTTTTCAGAATTCAAATTTTAATGGTTCACCAATTTTTATTTATAACACTTATATTTTTCTTTATATAATAAATAAACGTATTGAAACTCTGTAAATACATATTTATATACATGGATCCGAGAGAATATTATTATTGTAATTATGTTTTTATTTTACATTATTAATTATTTTATTTATTTAAATATACTAATATTATATATAAAGAAATTTATTTATAAAAAAATTAACCTCTTAAATAAAACTGAATTAAAGTAAATTTATAAAATTTAGGTTTTATGATGGTTTTATATATTAAAAAGAGTGAATTATATAAATGAATGTCTGGATTTCACTAATTATCCCTCCAGTTTTGAAAGTACATTGGTGGTTCTTAAAAGCGTGTTTTGGAGCCCAAATTCGTCTCTGACGTTAACGCCGTTAGAAGAACTCTGTTAAGTCTATCATGTGCCCCTCACGTGAGGGGCATTTTTGTCTTTTTACCTACCTTCTTCTCCAAATTCCTTCCTCATCAAGAACTTCATTCATAATCGCCTTCAACCACACCACCGCATTCAAACAAAAAAGTAATAACAAAATCAAATACTTAAAATTAAAGCTCAAAATCAATTCCTTAAGATTAGAACCCCAATCTTTGATTTTAAATACATTTTCAAATCAATTCCTTAAATACTTTTCCTTAAATTCAAAATCAATTCCTTTCACATCATTATTAAAAATCCCAATCTTTGATTTAAACACATCCACCTACACCCTCACCTTCCTCTCCATTGATGCAAATCCAGATTTATCAAGATATTCAGATTATCACCACCACCACTGCCATACCTCACAGTATCATCATAGCAACTAGTGATGGCCAAAAATCGGGCTCGGGCCGAGCCGGGCCGGGCCAAAACGGGCTTCGGGCCTCAACAGTGAAAGCAAAAACCGGGCCCAACGGGCTTCGGGACGGGCTGGGACGGGCTTCACCCAAAAATGTTCGGCCCGTTTAAGGTGGGAATAAACCGGTTATATAAAAACCGGGTCGGGCCGAGCCCAAACCGGGCCGTGATCGGGGCTGATGATTTTCTCGTATTTTTTTAAAATAATTTCTTTATATAATGGATCACTAAAATACACTTTAAAAATACGTTTTATTTATAATAAATCATTAAAATACACTTTAAAAATACGTTTTATATATAATTTTAAGTTACAAACTTACAATACAAGTATTTATAGGGGTTTGAAGGGGTAAAAATAAAAAAAAACGTATATAAACGGTAACATAACGTCTCTTTTTTTTTTTTTTAAATTACGATTCGGGCCGGGCCGGGCCAAAAACCGGGCCGTGAACCGGGCTCGGGCCGAGCCGGGCCGCCAAAAACTCTAAAAACATGAACCGGTCCATGATTTCGGGCTTCAAATCGGTTTGCCATTGGGTCGGGTCGGGTCGGGTTTTGAGGCGGTTTGGGCTCGGTTAACTGGTCGGGCCGGGTCGGGCCGAGATGGCCATCACTAATAGCAACTCAAAACCACCACCATTCGATCTGGATTTCGGTTTGGATTCGGGTTTTTCTTACCTTCCTCTCTATTCGATCTGGGTTTTGGTTTGGATTTCGGTTTTTCTCACCTTCCTCTCCATTCGATCTGGATTTCGATCTGGGTTTCGGTTTGGATTTCGGTTTTTGCTCACCTTCCTCTCCATTCGTTCTGGGTTTCGGTTTGGATTTCAGTTTCTTCTCACCTTCCTCTCCATTCGATCTGGATTTCGGTTTTTGCTCACATTCTTCTCCATTCGATCTGGGTGTCAGTTTGGATTTGGGTTTCACTGTTCATGACGTTAACAAGTTTGGATTTGGGTTTTGAAACAAGATTGGATTTGAGATCTGTTAAATGTTATTAATGTTCTTCGGTGTGGATTTGGATATGGGATTTGTTAAATGTTCTTGGTGTTCTTGGGATTGGATTTGGATTTAGGGTTTTTGATTTAGAGTTTGATTTAAGGTTTGATTTATGTTGGGTTGTTATTAAATTTGTATACTTTTGCTGTCAAATGGGTTTGGTTTGTATCAATGTCCATTTTATTTGGATATGAGTTTGGTGGTGGTTTGGGAGGTGGTGGTGGTGGTGGTAGTGGTGCTGGTTTGGGAGGCGGTGCAGGTAGCAGGTGGTGCTGGTGGTTGCACTCTTAGACATGAAGGTGAGGATGAAGAAGAAACAGCTAAAAAGACCAAAATGCCCCTCACGTGAGGGGCACATGGCTGCCCTAACGACAGCTCAGTGGACGGCGTTAGCATCAGGGACGAATTTGGGCTCCAAAACTCGCTTTTAGGGACCACCAATGTACTTTCAGAACTGGAGGGACGATTAGTGAAATCCATACATTCACGAGAGACCATTTATGTAATTCACTCTATTAAAAATGATTGAATTCAAATAAGTTCTTAAAAAATAGGTCATGTTCGTAGTTATGATCAAAACTTTGCCCCAACTTTCAGTGTGATAAAGAAACCTCTTGGTACACATCATTATGGATAATCTTACTTAATTTTTTTTTAATTTTTACAAAATGTAAAGTTATGTCCCATTTTAATTAAAAATAAAAATAACAATAACAATAGCTCTTGTGACGCATTGGTAAAACCTTTAGAGGATGTAGTAAAGATCTTATCTACCCAGGGTTCAAATTCAGGCACTGTCAAAGCTCTTGTGGCCATGGAGGTTCACCTGTGATGACTTCAGGCCATTCATGGTCGCCCAGGGATTAGTCGGTGCATGTAAGCTAGCCCGAAAACCCACGATTACAAAAAAAAAATAACGATAGCTTTTACAAAGAAAGAAAGGGTGGGGGTGATGAGTAATGAAAAGTCAAATGCAAACAAACGTGTCCTTTCTCTCCATTACGTCTCCTAAATTTCAGTCTTTTTGACTTTCCTTTCTAACATTTGCAGTAAAACATTTTAAATGTTGCTATTTATTTGATTATTATTTAATTAAATATTATATTTGTATTATGAAAAGAGTAGATATTGTTACTTTCTTTTACTCGCGTCTTTTTTAGGTATGTGAATTAAGTCTACGTTTATTTGAGGGAAGCCCAAAACAAGGTTTACTCTTATATAAAATAATGTTATTTTCGGTATCGTTTTAAAAGTTATAGTACAAAGCTACTTGACATACCATTTTATACTATCATAAGATTAAGCCTAGTAACGTCTTTGATACAAATTTTGGATAAGTGAAAACGTAAAGAAACCAAATAAAAAATAGTAGTTTGACACATTGCCATTCAATTCTCAAATACGACATTTTCAATTTCTTTAAATTACAACATGTGTTTTTTGAGGTCCATAGGGATACAGGAAACAATGAGTCATATCCTTTAAATAACTAGATGTTTTTCTTACTTTTTGCAGTTAAACTGTTTTCCTAGGACTTTGTCTCTTTTTTTGATTGTTTATTTAAAATAAACTGATCGTACGTATCGTTCTTATCAACAAGCTTGTTAATTATTTGACGGATTATTTAATCAACGAAAGTTGTTATCGTTGGAAACAACTCTTCTAATACAAACAAATCTGGTAGTTGTATATATGCAACTTGTATAATTGTATGTATAAATTACTTAAACTTAAGAATAGATATTATTTTTATAGAAATATAACCAAAATCTAAAAGTAAGAATAAAAAGAGTAAATTGCACTTTTGGTCCCTGTGGTTTGTTGTCTTTCTCGAATTGGATCCCTACAAAAAAAATTCTTGGAATACATCCTACGTTTCACGTGTGTTACCTTCGGAAGTGCCTAGCCGAGGAAGAAAGCGTGATTCCTTTGACGGAAATCCGGGTAGATAATGGGAATCGTTGTGTGGAAGAACTGGAGAAGATCTTGGAGTCAAAAGTGAAGAAGTTGCGGCACAAAGACGTGATTATGATTAAAGTCCAATGGAAGCACCATCGGGGTGCTAACATTACTTGGGAGTCTGAAGATGATATGAAGAAGCGATACCCTCACTTGTTTAATTAGGATGAGATTTCGGGGACGAAATCCCAATTAGGTGGAGAGGATTGTAACACCCGGAAATTTATAAGGTAAGTAATTTTCCTTTTTATTTCATTAAATTATGATTATTTGAGAATATGAGCCTTTATATGCGTATAATCATTATTATAATGCTATGATGTTACATGGTTAGTATAATCTTTTTAATTGTCTAAACCTCGCGCTCGTTATCGATTTTGGCTAAGTTTTCGGTCAGTCTGGAGTGTGGCGCGATAGTGCCACGCAACAGTGACAATGTCACTGTCGCCGGTCACTGTCGCGATAGATGTATCGCGGGGGGGTAAGAGTAGTGCGACTGTGACACGCGATTGTGACATGTTCACTGTCGCGGTGTCACTGTCGTGGGAGATGTACCGAGAGTCGTAAGGTCCGCGCGATTGTGACACGCGACAGTGACAATGTCACTGTCGCCGGGTACTGTCGCGAGCGGGCACTATGACTTAAATGAGTTCTTTGGCCGATTTTGAGTTCATTTTTCTCTCATTCTCTTCTTTCATTTGGCGATTTTGGAACCCTCCAAACTGATTTTCTTTCTCACCAAACCCTAACCCTCATAAATACTTCATTTTGTTGGTGGTTGGATCTTGCCTACTTACATTTATTGTCATCCAAGAAGATTTCTAGGGTTTCTTCAAGGCAACTTCTCATCTCCAAGTCTCACCTTCATCTTCTAGGGTTTTCATCTTTTCTAGGTTTTAATCAAAAACCTAGATCGTGAGTTTACTAAATTTTTGTTAAAACTAGATACACATCATTATCTTTTACTCGTATTGTTGTATATTTTGCTCCAAATGTTCATAACTATATGTCCAAGTATTTGGGTTCCATTATGGAAGTATGATTGGAAATATGTGAAAGTGTATCATACTATGCTTTATTGGATGGAAATCTTGATATGTTGATGACTTCTATTTGGGTCATCTTTATTGGTGTTATCATGTTCACATGACAAAAATGGTTGTTAAAGGAGTCCTATGTTGGACCTTATATGGTTAGGATGGTGATATTGTACCCATGGTTGGTATTGAAATATACTTGGTTGAAATATACCTCACAGACTTCCTATATGTTTTATGTTTGACGAACCAAGTCAGTAGACACTAGGAGGATGTAGTCTTGGGTGCCACCGTGATGGTATGTGCCTAGACCTCCGCCATTCGGGGTAATGCCATGGTTGTAGTCCTCGGGTGTGTCGGGCCTTTGGGATGTCACTCTTAGTAGTTGGCATCAAGGTACATTGTCTATTTGGGTGGAACTTGATTGGTGCTATGGGTATCCCCCGTTGACTCCACATATGTTGAAATCTGGTTAACTGCTGATAAGAATTATAACTGTTCATGCATGCTTTTATTGTTCAACTCACTAGGATTTTTGGCCTAACACTTGTTTGGTGTCGATGTGTATCTCAGGTTCTAGCGGCGCCGGTCCAAAGCAGGCTTAGTAGCTTGGGTGAGAGCTTGGGGAAACTTTGCACTTGGACATACATTTTGTAGAAGAACTCTTGGGTTTATAAATGACACCTCTTTTGTAATCTCTTTTCTAGTTATAGAAATTAGATTAGTTGGTTGTTATTTATAATCAGTTAAATTACAACTGTAATTAAACAGGTTTGTATATTTCCCCATTTTTTGGAGGCTCTTCCTATGGCAATTTTATATACCTCGTGTCCGTTTTTCGGATTTTGTTATCCCTATTTTTAGGGTGTTACACCCATCTTCTCCGATGAACCCCGCCATCCACTCCCATTTTCTGGATCATTGTCTTCTCCAGAAATCCAAACTCAAAGCCAAAAGTCGTGTTGCCTCTAGCATTGGGTGTGGATAATCAGCCTAATTCTTGTTTATCTTCACTAGCTCTACACCTTACTGTCGTTCATCGACTGGAACATTGATAATGTCAGAAATTGACATTATTTCTACACTAAACTAAGTAAAAGTTGTAGGATTCCAAGTGAAATAGTGGTGATCACTAATGGGTTTTTGAGAAAAGCACAGGTCAAGACAAGATTAGAAGAAGAAGAGAAATTCAGAAATGAATTAGTCTAAAACCCCATTTGTTTCGGAAGGCAACTCAGATGCTGGTGAGGAATAATTGTGTGGAAAAACAGTGGATCTGGCGAGTTACCACGTAAATTACACAAGCCAAGCGAGTTAGGGAACACGGGCGACTTATGCCGCGACCCTAACCCGTGGCCCAAGTCGCGAGATCCCCTAGATCAGTCTTATCGACTGATTCAGTTAGGGTTGAGGCATTATGCAATTTGGGTAGATTAGATGGAGGCGACTAGAGGCGGTTTTTGGGAGCAGATTCAAGGCAGAAACGAGAAGAAAAGGTGCAGAGACTTGGTGGAAACAAATCCTCGATCTTGTTACAATCTTTTGCTGCAAGATTTAAGATCTCAGGGAGTGTTTGTATTTCTCAAAGCATTTGTCAATTCAAGAACAATGTTTAGATCTACTTTTATTTCACTTTCGGCTTTCATTTCTGTTAACCCCAACATGAGCTAAAGTTCTCATGTTGGGGGTTGGATGATTATTTGGTGATGTTACTTTAAACTTGTGATTTGGTTTGTACTTTGATGAATATTTATCAATGATGCATATGATGAGTTTTGATCGTAATTCATTTAGTCTGATCAGCTAGTTAGATATTTCTTGATTATCTTACCCTTCGAGAGAAGTGTAGGATGATTAGATGTGTTTATCATATGTCTATGGTGCAAATTGGATAGAGATATACCAATTTCACCGTAGATCTATTAATCCAGTTCTTTTGAGTAATTTAACTTGAATATTGAGATCGAAGGAAGAAATTTCATTGTTAAATACTAGTGTTGTTATAGCTTGAGAAAGTGTAGCAATCACTTTAAGATTAATCACATTGAACCTTTGAATCATCTTGTTCAAACCATTACTTGTTTTCAGCAAAATAAACCTAATATGAATCCAACCCCCAACTCTCTTATCAGCAGTTAACTGTTTCAGTTTCCAAAGGCTTTCTTTTAGTCGTTTAAATTTAATCCTTTTGTAAAACTTCAAAACAACCAATTTGATTAGTCTAGTTAATAGTCGATATAGCCTTGTGGCACTTAATACCAAGTTCCTAAGGTTCGATATTCGTACTTCCGTACGTACTACTTGATAGAAAACCGTACACTTGTGGTTCGTTTGGGAAGGGTGTAAACTTGACCGATCAAACATTGTCATCTAGAACTTTCGTTTTTCTATTGTATTTTAATGGATGTACTTCGGGTTTCAGATTGTTGTTCATTTGGACTCAGTCTGGAACAGAGTAGTTGATTTGAATCCGTTCATCTACATCACCTGCTCATTCATGGTTTTATTTAAGGTCTCATTCTAGTTTAGAGTCGATTTAATTTTAGGATTTGATTTACTTTACAAGTTTTTCTTTAGATTTAGGGGGTTTTGTTTAGAGTTAAGATTTTGAACAATCTCATTTGATATATTAAATGAATTTGATTTACTTGTGCATATGTTTATTGCTTGATCCGTTTCGTTTTGGCAAATGCTATAACTGTTGTTGGTTGTGTTATGGGTGGATGGTGGTAGTCGTGGTTGTAGAAAATTAATTAAAAAAGAATATTAATAATCGACATTAGTATACGTCATTACCATATCATATTTCAGAGATAAAATGACAATTTTATCCTCATGTGTAGATCATGGAAGAGTTAATGGATGGAAGATAACTTTCTTTAGTGGGAAGGACAAAAACCAAGTATTTTTGCATATCATAGGGGTTTTCTTGCACTAACAATTTTATAAGGACCCAATAAAAGAAAAATAACAAACCAAAGGGACCAACATTGAAATTTAGTTAAACAAAAATAAAGGAGATGGTAGTAGTTTTGTGTTTTGAGGTTGTTGTGTTACTTACAGAGTAGGCTATCTCCTGTCATCGATCTTCATGGAAAGAATCTCCAGCTAGCCACGTGTATCTTTCATCCCCCAATCATTATCTCACTGTTTTTTATACATTAGTTATTATCTTTTTAAACATAAATTAATATTTTCTTTTTTATTTATCTTGTAAAAACCTATTTTTATCAAATTATGCCTGTTGAAAATAAAATTGGCAATTTAAAAGATTTACTTAGTTTTATGTTAAACTTGGAGCAATTAATTATTTCGAATTGGAACTTTATTTAAGATACTAAAATGGATATTCGAGATACTAATAATTCATTGAAAGTCAACCATCGACAACTTGTTGATATGGCTTAAGAAACTTAATACGAGAACAAGATGTGGTTGTGGATAATTAATGCTGTTAACATTTCCTTAACTTGTAAGATGTGATATATTAATTAAGATATTTTAATAAAGAAAATATCTGAATTTTTAATATATATATTATAAATATTTGATTAATGATTAAATATCTTTTTTTGTATTTTATGAAGGTGGGAAATTAATATAGAGAGTGTGAAGCAAGAAAAAGGCCACGTCATATGAGTTTGATGGTTTGGCGGCAAGTTATTGGTTGGAAGACACGCGAGAGTATGATTTCATAGTCACAGTTGGCACTTGTCACTCCAACGATTATATTGTTAACGTGGTATACTTAATTATTTATGTAAGTATTTATTTGTTATACAATTTTCAGAAACAAATATTTCGACGGAAAAATATAACACTTCTTTTGTAAAAATAAAAATAAAAATAAAAAATTGAAAAGGAAAGGAAAGGGAAAAAATATGGGTAGAAGAAGTCAAAATGAGATAAAGTTTGGTAATGTTAAGAAACCCAAGTTTACCAAATTATTGGCAAATCTGTGGTTTGAGGTACAAGTAATTTGAGTTTTTGAGGTGATACCTTACGTAACCACTTCTTAATAGTTAATACTCTCTTGCCTTCCAATTACATATACATGCATACACATGTATATACTTACAATTTGTGAGATTCAATGAATCAAGTTATTTATTAAATAAATATAAAATGATAATTAAGTAATAAAAAATACAACTCATAAAACATTTAATTAAAGTTATTTCTCACATAAATAAATAAGAAACCAGTAACTCTTCTACAAAAATATTAATATCGTTCACAATTTCAACCATCCGTATCTAGGCTGATTAGACTTAACGAATGTTGATATTTTTCGGATAAGTCATGTTAATATGTGTTTACTTATGGTAAGGTAGGTAAATATTCATCGTCTTTTCATGTTAAAGTGTGTTATTTTCATTGTTTTCCATGTACGTTAAGGTATGTTGAGATGTGTTAAGGTTTTCGTGTTAAAATACGGTAAGGTTTTGAAGTATGTTTAGATATATTCGGATTTGTTAAAGTTAGTTAAGGTTGAATATTTTTATGTTTACTTATGTTATTGTTTAATGTTGGCATGTTAAGGATTTAGGGTATGTTATAAGGTATTTTAGGGTTTTAAGGTTAAGGTATGTTAAGGCCCATGTTCCCTACAACATTGTCATCGATGTTCCGGTTTATTACCATCATGTCACCATGCTTTTTCTGCACTTCGGATCAAGGAGGCGATCTCATCCAAGGGCAATGGAATGGCTCCAGAAGTTCTAACGAAAATACTTGGCCATTTATAATTTTTTTTTTCTTGGAAATTAGAATTTACTCATTTTAGGATTCCTTACTTCTTCCACATTCTTGATAAGCCTAAACCACATTAGTCCAGTCAAACCATATCGTATTTTTGTAGTCCGATATAAACGGTTTGGTCACTTCATGCTAAACCGCATAGTTTGAAAAAATCTTAAACCACAAACCGCCACTTGCAGTCTAGCTTGTTAGAATAGGGTAAAACCATCCAGAATAAACCGTGCTAGTCCCAAACCGGTCCCTTAAGATTAATGGACATATAAGGGGAGTGAAACATAATTTTGGACCGCCTTCCAACCTGTTTATATATTTTTTAATAGGAATATAATTATTTAAGTGAGCATATTTTTATAGAGACTATCAAGTGTTCTACAAACTTAGGTGTCGTTTGTTTTTTAAGAGGTCTAAAGTCTGAAGTCTTATTTTAGTTATGATTAATAAGAGGTGTTGTGTAAAAAAGCCTGAACGATTCAGACTTAAGAGTCATTAAGAGGTTTTTTTTAAAAACAAACAACCCCTTAATAGTAATTTTTTTCCTTTGTATTTTATTATATTCTCTACTACAAAGGATAATTATTATCTTAATATTTTTTTAGGTAGTCACAATTTTTCTTGTTGTAGAAGAACTTGGAGAGGTAATTCTATATTTTGTGAATGTATTTTTTTTTCTTTTGTCTATCCTAATATTAGTATGTTAAAATGGAAATTATGATGTATTTTGAATGATTTTACGTTGGTTTTGTTTTTTATTTAGCTAAAAGACTCGTGGGCAAGGCCAGTGGCAGAGTCATAGCTCAGGCAGTAGGGGCCTTTTGACCTCTATCAATATTAAGGGGACGTTTGGTTCGCAGAATGTTTTTCAATGGAAGAGAATATGTCAAAGAAATTTGACATTGAAGGAATTGGAATAGAATGTCATCAGGTTTGACCACCTGTTTGGTTGACATACATTGGAATAGAATTTGTTAAAGAAATTGAAATTTATCTGTTTGGTTTACATAATGTAGCTTTGGAATTGGAATGAAATATCAGAACGACGGTCAGTGGTTGTCGACGGAGGTTCATATGACTCTGGGTAAATTAAGTAGGGAAGATGATGATAGTTTTGTCTTTTTAAGAAAATGAGATGGAATAGAATTGAATTCCTTCCCAAATGTGATGGAATGACCAAATACATGAATGATGGAATGTGTGGAATTCAATTCCATTCCATGGGAAACCAAACGCATGAATGGAATTTGGTCAACGGAATTGATCATTCCAATTCCTTCAGATTCCGTCGGAATCCTGCGAACCAAACACCCCCTAAGGGGTCATATACCAATGGT
The DNA here is from genome assembly GCA_954870635.1 of Arctium minus. Taxonomy (NCBI): domain Eukaryota; kingdom Viridiplantae; phylum Streptophyta; class Magnoliopsida; order Asterales; family Asteraceae; genus Arctium; species Arctium minus. Next base: position 32,345,564 of record OX941080.1, on the reverse strand, counting down.
TTACCCGTTTACTAATCACTTGCCTTTACCAAATGAACATGTTAATGACCGAAAATCTTACCCGATAAGAGCGATGGGAAGGACCAAGAATCTTACCCGGTAAGTAAGGTGACAACTCTTACCCGATTAGTGCTTACTGGGTAAATTGTTGCTTAAAATACCCTTTTGATGGACTAGAATATTATCCAGTAAGACAAGTGAGAATGTTAACTATTACCGACAAACGCTTACTGAATAAACGTTAAGATAAACTGCCCCTAAAACTCAATAAATTTTCCTTGTAGTTCCTATACCCGATTCATTTAACTTTTTTGACCTCATTAAAAAAACTTTATAGCTCACTAGTTGACCCTCTTGAGCCCATGTTCCACTCTCTTTCTATTGGCTTTTTGTCCTTGACTACCATCTATCTATAAGTAACTTATTAGCCTTGTTTTTATTTTATTTATTATTTATATGTTCATAAAATATTTGTCTTTTAATAAAAAAAATACATAGAATTTGATATTAATTGTTAAAGTTAGAGTTTTATAAATATTTGTGTTAATGGTATTTATATATTTATAATGATTTGACGCTAATTGTAATCGTTAGGGTTTTACAAGTATATGTTTAAACTTTTAATGTTATTTATATGTTGTAAAAGTTACCTTTTGATGTTAGTGGTACTAATTACTTAATGTTATTTATCTATACTATATTATAAAACAGGGATAAAAAGACTCTTAAATACAAATTATTATACACAAGGTACCATTATTTTATGCAAGATTTTAAAAATATCTTAATTTACAAGTATCAAAGCACAAGATACATATTACTACTGCAAACTTCTAACATCCATCAATTTGGTATGTGCAGAGTCTTCCTTTTATGTAGATCTTTCCATGTATCACTATTAATTAATATATTATATTACTATAAATTTGTTTGGTTATTTTTTCTAGATGTCATTAAAATATATAAGATAATCATTGAATTATAGCAAAATACTTAATTTTTTATATAAAAAACGTTATATTATTAAGCTTAAATTAAACAAATTTATAAAAAAAACATTACCACTTTCTCAAAACCATTCAAAATCTTACTGTAAATCGACAAAAAAACAAAAAATAAAATAAAACATTAAAATCGTGATATATCTCGTTGCATTGCACGAGTATGCTTCTAGTTATATCTTAAAAAATATAGGTTATGGTTTATTGAAATGTCTTGTTTTATTATTTCCCTAGAAAAAGTGGAACGAATTCAAAAAACGAAAATATCAATATAGTATGGAAATTAATTTGAATGATCTTCCCTTTAATAATCAATTTGGTATCAAAAAGGTACTTGGTTGCAATAGAGTAAAAGCTTATAATTTTTTTACTTGTGTAACAACTGATCTCGATCACCAAATTCTGGATCCACCATTGGACAAGTCCAAGCTATTTATATGGCGAATAAGGACGACGTATTGGCCCTGAAACTAATCATAGCACATGTAATTGTAATGATATGAATACAAAAGTCACATACTTGCAAGTTTTAGAATTGTTACTCTGTTTTTGAATTTATATTCTTTTATATGTTTGATATTTAACAATATTAATTTTTTATTTATAATGATTTTTTTACTGTTTATCTGTTACTCTTTTCCTTATTAATTATCTTAATGGTTAGATATAAGTAAGGGTTACGTAACATGAATAATTTTAAGTTTCGTTACCCTTTTCTTTAAATAGATATGGTAACATAAAAACTCTCATGTTATCCATACCCAACATGTCGCCAACCTTATCTATGAAAAATCATTGCCACTTCAAATAGCGGTTGTAAGCGTTCAATGGCCTTTTGTCTTCTTGGCCTGCAAGAACCCTATTGATCTATTCATAACACAACTCTTAAGTATTTATAAACAAGTTTTTATAGCATAAAATATGAAAAGTTATATGTGTAACACCCTAAAAATATGGGTCAATTTAAATTTAAAACTTACGAAATATGACTTCATAAATAAATGGAGATCGCCCAAAAAGGGGAAAACAGTATAAGTGTTTACAACTTCTATAAATGGAAATTATAAATGACAACTCACTAATCTAGACTACTTCCATCTAGATTAAAACAATTGTCACCGAAATTTCCCAAAAAGGATCTATCCAATTCTGAACGCCAAGCTCCCAAAGTCTAACTTCAAAAGTTGCCACTAACGGCCCAACACTCGTCCCTCAAACCTTGTGCGACCCGCCGCTAAGGGAATTTGCTATATATATCATTTGAGAAAAAGTGTTAGGCTTTACACCTAGTGAGAACAAACAATTTATATAAATAACTTGAAAATGATTGAAATATTCAAGAGTAGTTTTTCAATAATTTTAAGAAAGTATAGTGTGCCAAATAACCACATAAGGACCCTATGGTCCTAAAACATCTTACGATGATGGGGGAGACCCGATGATCCTAACCATGCCCATTCACTAGGATTACATTTACGGTCCATGGCTAGTATCTGGTCCCACCGTACCAAGTTGCCTTTCGAGGACCCAATATCTCAACTAGCTGCATACGGGAGTTACCCCACAACTAAACCGACTCTATACCTATGGATCCATTAGTAATAGTCTAAAGCTTGTCACAATTACATTTGTGACAACACTATAATCACACATATAGTTTTCATGATGGTATTTCCACAAAATAACTTCTATGCATAAACCCTTTTTCTTCATGCTTTTAAAACCAAAGTGAAGTAATGAATAATCATTTCCACTTCCAATGTATAATGTCCCGAAAATGGGACTTTCCAACACTTTTATAACCATTACTCAAGCACCATTTAGTTCCAAGTAAAATCTTCATATTTAGAGTAAAACCCCAAGTGATAACCAACATGGCTTTAACCAAACCTTTAGTCATAAATGTGTACATAAACATATCTTTATATCACAAATAGTAATTTTCATCAACATAGTTTAAGTATGAGAAAAACCCTAAAAATCTCCAAAACCTCATTTTAGGTCAAATCTTGCAAATAAGGAACAATATAAACAAGGAGAAGATTTAGGTGCAAAAATGAGCATTTAACATCTATAGAGTTAACCACAAGGGTTATGGCGTACTGGTTAAGGCTCTGGGGGATGTGGTGGAATATCCCATTTACCCATGGTTCGAATCCAGACATACTCAACAATTGTGGCCACTGAGGTTTTATCAGGGTTGATGTCTTACAGTCAAAATTTGCCAAGGGATTAGTCTAGGCATAGCCTAGGACACCCTTCCCAAAAAAAACATGTATAGAGTTTAAAAGATATGAATGTACTCACAAAGTTAGATTTTGTCAAAAACATTTACATTTTCGAGTTTGGGGTTTTTTAACATATTTATTTTTGTAATATGGTTTGTATCCATTTCTATATGTAATACTTTTTCTAAGCTTTTTCTATTTTTGTATCATAATAACCATATGCCTGTGGTGTATAAATAGTTGTTTTACAAAAACGCATATACATTCTTTTAGTTACTAATTTATATAATAATTCTTTGTGATTAAACTGTTTAGGTACTAAGCTATAAGAAATTACGCTTTTTGTTGCTCCTGTATCTAATAGTGTTGTTAAATCTCCCTTAGAAATACTCCAAAAAACTAGAACTTGAAGGAGATGATGGTGAGAAAGGGAACCCTTCACTTTTAGCTTCTAACACTTAAATGATGTAACTAAGCTTGGAGCTAGTGGTAGATGGAACCTTCAATGCTTCTTAGATGGACATAAATGTGGGGAAAGAGGTTGGGAGAGTTTTAGGAGAAGAAAATGAGGAGTAATGGCAAAATCCCCCAAAATCGGACATTAAAAGCCCTCTGGTACCTGCGGGCGATAGTGACACCGCGATTGTGCCATGGCACTCTCGTCGGGCACAATCGCCTAAGGTTTACCGCGGGCGGGGGTCTCTCTGCGACAATTACACACGACAGTGACCCTGGCACTATCGTCGGACACTGTCGCCTAAGGTGTACCGTGAGGGGTTGGGACCCCGCGATAGTGACCTTTGGTACAGTCATTGGGTATTGTTGCCCAACACACCCCAATCCCGAAATTTTCATATTTTCTCTCCGTAAAGCTCTCGATCACAACCACATAATTCCAAAATGAAATGTTTTCCAAACAGAATTAAATCTAGGAATTTCATGGAGAAAATGCAATTATGGCTTATAAAAAATTACGAGTGTTACAATCCTCCCCAACTTGAAATCGAATTCGTCCTCGAAATCTAGGCTAGGTGAAAAGATGAGGATATCTTCGTTTCAAATCCTCTCCGGCCTCCCACGTCACGTTGGTACCACGGTGATGCTTCTATTGCACCTTGACCATTGTGACCTCCTTGTGGCGAAGTTTCTTTGTCTTCCCCTCTAGAATGGCTTCGGTTTCTTCCATACAATGGTTACCCTCTTCCATTATTATCTTCGAGAGGGGAATGACGCTCTCCTCTTCCGCCAAACACTTCCGAAGGTAGCAAATGTGGAACGTGTTGTGAATTCCACTCATTCCTGGTGGGAGTTCCAACTGGTAAGCTTGGAGTCCTACTCATTTTAGCACCGTGAATGGTCCGAGGAAACAGAGACTCAACTTTCCACGCTTTTTCGAACCGAATGATTCCCTTCCAAGGGGACACATTAAGCCCCACTTGGAATTCCATTGGCTATCTCTTCTTGTCAGCATAGCTCTTTTGTCGATCTTGAGCCACTTTTGGACGTTCACGTATGCCTTTAACTTTGTCGGTCGTCTCTTGAACTATTTATGGGCCGGAAAACTGCTTTTCCCCCACTTCCAACCAACACACGTGAGTTCTGCACTTTTGTCCGTACAAGGCTTCAAATGGTGTCATTTCGATACTCGAGTGATAGCTATTATTGTATGCGAACTCCACCAAAGGTAGGTGAGAGTCCTAACTACCCCCGAAGTCAATCACACAAAATCTCAACATGTCTTCAAGCGTCTGAATCATTCTTTCACTTTAACCGTCGGTTTGGGGATGGTAAGTCGTACTCAATTTTACTCTAGTACCAAATTCTTTCTGTAGGTTGTCCCAAAAGTTTGAAGTGAAGTGACTATGGCGATCCGATACAATAGACAAGGGCACTCCATGCCTTGAAACCACTTCGTCGATATAAAGCTTTTTCAACTTGTCCATTGGTAGAGTCTCGCACATGGCTAAAACGTAAGCGCTCTTGGTTAACCAATCAACTATTACCCAAATGGTATCGTGATCTCTCAAGGTTTCCGGCAATTTGGTCACCAAGTTCATGATAATGTGTTCTCATTTCCATTCAGGGATCTCTAGGGATTGAAGACTTCCGTAAGGTCGTTGATGCTCGGTTTTCACTTGTAGGCATGTCACACACCACTCCACGTAGTGCGCCACCTCTAACTTCATAACCGACCACCAATAATGTAGTTTCAAGTCCCTATGCATTTTTGTACTCCCCGAATGGATGGAATACTTGGACTTATAGGCGTCTTCAAGAAGAAGTTCTCGATTGCCTCCAACTTTGGGCACCCAAACTCGTCCATTGAACAACTTCACTCTACGGCTATCCTCCGTCAAGAGTAATCGTTGTTTCGTCATCACTTCATCCTTGAGATTTTTCTCTAACAAAGCCTCCGCTTGAGACGTATTAATCCTCTCAATTAGGCTTGATACCTACTTGATTCTCGAAAGGGTGGCCTGGATGCTTCCATGTTAGAGCACAAATTGTTGTCTTCAAGATCATCTAGATTGAAAGTCAAAAGCCCAAGTCAAAGCCTTCAAATGCAAAGTCAAAGTCATCAAGTAGAAAGTCAAAGTCAAGCTTGTTAGTTTGTTAATTGTGTTTGTTCCTTGTATTGGTAGTTAGTATAAATAGTTTCTTTGTCTTTGTAATATGTAATGTAGAGAGCTTATTAGAGAAGAGCAAATTGTCATATCTTAGTGAGAGAAAGTAGAGAGAGAAAGTGATTGTAATGTAAATTTCAAAGATCAATGAATATGAGATTTGATTGAAAAACCATTGTTCATCTTGATAATCTTGCATCAAACTGGGAATAACAATTGGTATCAGAGCAAGCACTGAATCAGAATCAAGATTGAAATCTGTGAATTAGTTATCGAATTTGAAGAACTCGCACACTTCTCTGTTCCAGAATCAAATCATTGTTCTAATGTATTTTTGATTGAGTTTTATATTGCACTGTAATCGATTTGTGTTTTAGAACATCTTTGATTTGTATTGCATCGTCCAATTCACATTCAGTTTGTGTGAATTTGGATTTGATTGAATATTTGGTACGAAGTTCTTCACGCACTGTATTTTGAGATCAAAGTGTAATTTTTGTTGATTTGATTGTAATTGGTCAATTGTAATTTGTTCGACTTGTATTCAAGGACGAATTGGTGGATTTTTAGGATCAAATTGGGAGTTTTGAAAGATTTAAGACTGAAAAAGTTGTTCCAGACTCGAAAAGTTGAAGAACTCGCAAGATTTGAAGAAGTCGCAAGATTCATATTTGAAGAACTCGCAGACATTCGTGTACGAATTTTGAAGAACTCGCAAGCTTCTTGATCTTTTGTTTGATCGAATTTTTCTAAGGCAAGAACTCGCAGAGTTCAATGTACGACAAGCTCAGAAGACGCAAACCTCGACCTGCGACAAGCTACTTATCGCAAGTCTCTATCTGCGACAAGCTTTTGTTTCCTTTCTTCAGTCTTGTAACACCCTCAATTTGGAAAGATCAACTAATTTAAAAATTTATAAATATGCCTCAAGGAATGGATAAAACTTCATGTGACAAGTCCATACTTAAAATGCGATTCTAGATTTTCCATCAACATAACAAATGAAATCTTACATAGAGGCTAATTCAAGGTCGGGTGTTACTAAACCCAAATACAAGTTGCTCTTCTCAACACTAATGCGGAAGACTTCACCAAGCCACTCACTCTTGCGCATACATCTAGCACTCATCACTTCGCAGAAACGCTAGAACCATTTCCCCCACCGGAACCTGATGCACAATTGCACATGCCGACAAATAAAAAGGTTAGGCTAATGCCTAAGTGAATTCAAGAGTTTTCAACATGAAACAAATATATTTGTTAAAGGTAAGAATGCAGTTTAAATCATTATTTTTCAAAATGATTTACTATAAATATTAAACGCCTCATTTTCCAATAACACACACCTTTAAAAACAAGCAATCCAACATGAACATTTTTTCGTAAAATAACTTCAACCCCAAATTCACCCAAAACGTGAATAGTAATTAAAATCCCCATTTTATAAAATTGCGGATAAGACTTTATTTCTCGAAATACCCAAACACGGGAGGGCATAATACTCGGCCCATAAATCACGAATAAAAACTGAATATATAAAACGTCATCGAAAACATGGATAATAAAATAATACCATTTAATACCCAAATAACACCTTCCGGTGATAGGGGAGACCCGATTACGTGGTATGTGGCGGAACACAAAGTTAAGCTACCTAGCCACGTTGTCGAACTACACCTCAGATCGTAACTGTATTTCCTGCTCTGCCGAGCTACACCTCCAGTCAGACTTTATTTCAAGTCCCAAAACATCGTATCCCCCATTGTCTGATCTGCCGAGCGACACCTCAAGGATACACGATCTTATTGCCTGTTCGGTCTCTAGTGGAGTTTCATCCTCATGGTACTCATTTAACCTCTAGTGCCTACTCCCTAGCATTCAAGATAGGAGCCCCAACTCCTCACTTGATAACTCATGACGTCTAACCCTCGTGCATAAGAATTAGACATCCAATCCCAAGACCCATGGTCCCGATGTACAACCCATAAAGGTTCCTCTTCGCCAAACAACTGGGACAACAACGATGCCAACACGGCATGATTCCCAAGGCAAGAATATCAAGACTCCTCATCCTTAAATATGACTGACTCACATGCCTATGGATCCAAATGCATTATAGTCTAAAATACATGACTCCAAATGAATGACACACACACTCAAAACATGTATTCTCCAAATAAAGTGCAATAAATGCAACCCTCACCTAAAGATTCACTTTAAGTTATTAAAGTCGGATAAATATCCTCGAGACCCGACACCAACGACAACCGAGCTTTAAGCCCAAAATCAAAATATCATATGTTGAAGCCCACAAAATGCAATAAAATGCAACGACCAACATTTATGCAAACACATGTTCCAACTACATGAATAAACTCCAACATACTTTAGATTGAGATAAGTCATTTTCCCAAACAAGTTTATAATCTCATTTACTCTTTCCAAAACGTCCCATGACACGCATTTAAATGACAATTACTCAAGATGTTACACTCGTACGATAAATCATTTAAATACCAATATCATCGGTTTACTCAATAAAATATTTGGGTTACATCTTTTCCCAAAACCAAAAGGTTTACAACTTCAAAAAACATTTGCAAGATTGGGAATGACCAAGCGCCCATGACTCACACGTTGGTATTTTTTAAATATTTCACGATACAAAAATACGTGTGATACCAACAATCATAAAAATACATTTTCACCAAATATTCCCTATTAAGGTAAATAAGTCATCGAAGCATTTTCATTTTGATGCATTTATCAAAATACCCAAAAATCCCAAAGATGGGTGTTTTATAAGTTTATAAAGTTAAACACTTCCAAATAACTAAAACTTATCAGGTGTTCAACAGTTAACAATTTCATATAAATCACAAAACACTTTAAAATGAACATTTTGGCATGTACATCGTTTTCACAAATCATCTTGAACTCACCTTGCTAGATTTAGGCTAAATCTAGATTTTACCCCGCTTTGAGCTTCCTTGAAGAGACTTGAATCCTCAAGCCAAAACTTCCCAAAAACCTAGATTCACAAGTTTCCACCCATTAATAAACATATTCAACCATTTAGAATCGATCCCCAAACACGTTACATCAAAACCTCCATTTGGCCAAAACCCTAATTTTTGACCTAAATTTCTCCAAAATCTTCCAAACCGAAATTGGAGTAATAAAACACTAGGATATCACCAATGAAGCATTTATATCTTAAAATAAGGTTTAGAAATGGAGAGGATAAACTTACCACTTAGGTTTTGGTGTAAACCTAGAAAACCCTAAAATGAAGCTTGAGGTTGAAGAAAAAGATGGTGAACTCTTGACTCTAGCTTCCAATCTTCACCACTTGATGATGGAACACTTCAAGAACACAAGGATTGGACCCAAAATGAGTTAGGGTTTGAGGGGAAGGAAGGGGAAACATTTTGAGAGTGAATGGAGGAAGTTTAGAGAGGTGAAAATGAGAAATAAGGCTGAAATTCGCGACTTAACAGCATCCTGGGCCATTGGTGCCTGGAAATGTATCCAAGCTTCCCCTGGCCTCTTCTTCTTTTCTGCGATTGTGACAGTGCGACTATGACACTGTCATAGTCACCGGGCATTGTAGCGGGACCTTTTCGGGGCCTCGAAACTCAACTTTTTCAATGCCAACACTCCCGATACTCCAAGGGACTTTAGATAATGTTTTCCTAATGAAAATACCACTATTTACAAGATACAAAACGTCCGATTGGCCTTTACTTACCGAAAATTTTGGGTGCTACAAGTATGCATCAAGTTCGAGAACTCGCAAGTCAAGGCTTACGACAAGTATCTGCGATAAGTTATTTGTCTGAAAATTTTCTAAGTATAGAACTCGTACGCATTGTGACAAGTTAATTGTCTGACATTTTTCTAAGTATAGAACTCGCAAGAAGATTCTTACTCAGAACTCGCAAGCTTCAGTCTGCGACAAGTAAGAACTCGCAAGCTTCCTTCTGCGAGTTCCTCACTTCTTAGTTGAAAGGGTTTGCGACAAGTAAGTTGAAAAGGGTTTTGCGACAAGTGTTCATTGGTGGTGTGCGACTTCTGTACTTAGTCAATTTTTGGCTATCTTCAGAATTTCGAAAAATTTATGATTCTGTGTTTAAATATCAGTGCAAGTTTTATCAAGGTTGGTACATAATGTCTTCAAAAGAAGAGAATGCTAAAATCAGGGCCAAGATTGTTTCTCTGGAACAAAAGATTGTACAAAAGCGCGAAAGCTATCACAAAACTCTTGCTGGATACGTATATCAGATTAAATGCTATGAGAAGGAAATGAATGAACGAAATACTTCTGTGAAGAAATATAATGAGTGGCCTCACTTGCATATTATAGATCTAAAAAGGCAATTAGTTCTGGTAATTATTCAGAATTCTTTGTTGAATACAAAAATCAAATAAAAGAGTTTAAAAGAGAAATTCTTGAAGCTTTGAAAAGTGATAAGTGGTTGGAAGTTGAGAAATCTGGTCAAGATAAGATTAAAATGGTTGAAGAAAGAACAAAAACATTGGAGACTGAGAATGCTGAATTAAAAAAGAAGCTAATTGAGATAGTAGAAGGTGCTACTAAGAAAAGTGAAGAGAAATCAAAGGTTTCAGACAGTGAACATACTGAAATGAAAAAGAAGATTTCAGATTTGGAACAGAAGATTGCCAAAGATGAGTTTGAAAAAAAAAAGGATTTGCTCAGAAATTCTCTGAATTCTCAAGAAAGACTTTTGAAGAGAAGAAAGTTGTTGATCTGAAGTGTGCAAAACTTTCTCAACAAGTGACAAATTTTGAGAAAGTGATCATTATAGAAAGAGACAAGTTTGCAAAAGAGAAGAAGAAAGTTGAACAGAAAAATGTTGGACTTTTCAAAGAAATATATGATCAGAGAAAGAATGTCGAAAAAGATTTTGAGGAAGAAAGGAAGATTTTTGAGTCAGAGATTAGTAAGCTTACAAAGTCATTATCTGAACTATCAATAAAGGCCATGAAAGAGCAGAACACGAAGTCTGAATTTCAGAAAAAGATTGACCTACTCATCAAGGAAAGAAACAATTTATCTTCCAAGATAATAGAACTTGAAGAAATTGTTTCTAAGGTGGTTTTGACTGAGCAGAGGACTCCAGATTCAATTCTTCAAACACCTAGAAATGATTCAGCTGACTCTGAATGTTCATTCAAGATAGCAGCAAGTTCAACTCATACAATTGTTTCTACAAAGAGGCCAGTTAATTCAAATGATCAGATTCGTACTACTAACCTTTTCTATGATTGGAATGTTGATGGTTCAGGTACATTTAGAAGAAGAAATGGTAATGAGAAGTTCGTATGGAGAGTGAAAGCAACTTCTAATGAGAAAAATAATCAAAAATGATTTGTGCATACCCCTATTGCCAAGAAGAACATTGTGCATAAAGGTAAACTTGATCTTGTTTATTTGATAAATCAATTAATCAGGTTAGCTAAAAAGAAAATTAACTATTTTTATTGTGGCTCAAATGATTTTGTTGGTAAAGATTATGCCAATTACTGGTATGGTTCTTATTATATTACTCCTAATAGAACTGCAACTAACAAAACTGGACCCAAATACAAGTGGGTACCAAAGCCAAAAGATCCATATGTGTTGCGGGAACCTAAAGTCTAAGAGGAGTAAAGGAACCATGGCTCTTGGATAACACAGTTCAAGACCCTTTCTTCAATGCTAAGAAGATAGACTTCTGAGTAAATCAGCTCAGGACTCGGATCTCAATGTCAAAGAGTTTGACTTCTAAACACAACAGTTTATGACTCATACTTCAACGATCAAAAGAAAGTGTACTCCGATGCATCAAAGAGATGATCAACCTTCAAGGGGGAGTATACATATTAAATCTACTGATAATATTGCGAATGCATATTTTCAGGGGGAGTAAATGACTTCTGATTAATTCAGATCAGAACTCGTATTTCAAAGTTTTCTTTGACTAAGACTTTGTTGCTTTGACAACTTTTTGATTGTCTGCAGAATTTGAGGGGGAGCTTACATGATCATATCATTCATGACTTTGGAGCTGACTTTATGAGATTAAAGCTTAGCGTAAGGATTATTATACTCTTAATCTCATTATGTTTGAAAGAAGGACAACTTTCAGACATGAAAACATGTTTCTAAATGTTCAAACCACTTCTCGATTCTTAAACAGTTTTCATGAATTCAGAAATGTGATTTTAAATGTTTTCATTTTATGAGCTTCAATGTTAAACTAATCGTGTGTTTCCAAATATAAATACTTGTGTATTATCTTTTCCATATACTGTCAACTATTCATACACACCGGTTTAGTATTTTTATTGACCTTGTTATTACCATGTCTCAAATGAAACAATTTTTTGATGGTAATAAACCTCGTTTGATATTCAAAGTTTGTTGAGCGTTATTTCATTCAAAGTGTTTCTTTCAAGAATGTCTATATTTGATTCGTATAGACAACATCCAATTTTTCATGACCTAAGCTTTTAATGCTAAATCATTCATATTTGATCTTTTCAATACACTATCAGATTCTCAAACAAGTCTTTTGTATTCATTTCATTCTTTCAATCTACTTGTTTTTGAGAAAATCTTCCATGTTTCAAATGCTCAAATCTTCATGATTATCTCATTGATCATACATACATCTGACATATATTTTGTGCTTTAACTGTTGAAGTTAAACGATTGAGCAACATAATGCTTTTAGGACAAATACATGGGATCAGTGTGAGACTTTAATGAACTTCTATGGATTCACGATAACCAGTGTTTCCTACCCAAGAAGTTATCCCGATTGATCGAGAGGCGAGGTGTCAAAATCAAAGAGTGTGAGTGTGTGATGAGATAAAATGAAAAGAGAGTTTGGTTAGAAGTGAGCTTAAAAGATTAAAAGAAAGAGGGCATGAGAACAGAGTTAAAAGAATATCAGAACTCTACACCAACCACTTTCTGAGCCGGGCAGCCACATTATCTGTTGTTTCACAATTCTTTCATGAACTTCATTGAAACATGCACTAGCCCATGCCAACTCTTGCTTTAAACCCTACCAGTTACTCATCTTTTTCTTAAAAAGAAGATGTTTCAACTTTGATTGGGGACGCAACACATAATCTATCTCGTCTTCATTTGGAAGATGTGGATATTGAAACAGAAGGAAGTCTTCCCCACCTTCGACCTTTGATCATGCACAATTGAGTCTGTGTATTACTATTGTTGTCTCAATGGTTTACACATTTTGAGCCTATTTGAAAAGCCTAAGTAGCTTCAATCATTCTACACAATGCACGAACACACAAGGAATACGTTTTATTGTCTTAACATTCATAGAAATTTTCTTTGTGCTTTTTCAATGATTGAACGGAAGCCCTGGAGGAGTGAACGTCAAAAAGCTCCTTTCTAACGTACATTCGTTGTACAAAGTGGCTCTGTGTTATTTACAGGCATTTTAACTGATTCATTTGTTGATTCATGGTTACATTCTTATTTGTCTGAATTTGAAAAGATTCGGATAAATACATTATGAATTGACGGATGGTTCATATGTTCGTTTTGAAAGATCACTTGTCAGAAAATTGTGTCATTTCTTGAAGAGAGTTTTGATGATTTCTATGCTCTACATCATCAAAAAGGGGGAGAAATATGTACAAGAAATGTTGTATGGTGAACAGTTTGTAATAGTTTTGGGGAGAAAGTCAAGAAATAGATAAGATGTTATGGGAAAGATTCAAGAAATGAGAAAATCAAGAAATGGAAAATAAGCTATGGGAAAGTCTAACAAATGAGAAAGAAATTGTGGATAAAGTTCAAGATTTCAAGAATGTTCAAGAAATTTTCTTTGAAGATTATTTTTGAAAGAGAAAAGTGAGCTACAATCAAAGATAATTTCTTTGTTAGAGATGATGATGTTTATCAAAGTCTTTGGAGAAGAATATTAAAGATCACAAGAAGGGGAGATCAATGGTCAAACTAGTTGTGGCTAACAGTATCAGTTCAAAAGTGGAGATTAGCAATTTTCATCTCAATAAGGGGAGAATGTTGATTGCCTGAGAAGATCAGTTTTTGTCCCAAAGGGGGAGAATGTTCTTGAAAGGAGGAGAACGTGCTTTAAAGATGAAATTCAATTGAAGAAAAATGCAAGTTTATCCAAAGGGGAGTTCACTTGTTTCTGAATCAAAGAGGGAGAATTTGTTTTGAAGATGAATTTGTTTTTTAAGAAGATCTTGAATCTAAAGGGGGAGAATGTTAGAGCACAAATTGTTGTCTTCAAGATCATCTAGATTGAAATTCAAAAGCCCAAGTCAAAGCCTTCAAATGCAAAGTCAAAGTCAATCAAAGTCAAGCTTGTTTAGTTTGTTAATTGTGCTTGTTCTTTGTATTGGTAGTTAGTATAAATAGTTTCTTTGTCTTTGTAATATGTAATGTAGAGAGTTTATTAGAGAAGAGCATATTGTCATATCTTAGTGAGAGAAAGTATAGAGAGAGAGTGATTGTAATGTGAATTTCAAAGATCAATGAATATGATATTTGATTGAAAAACCATTGTTCATCTTGATAATCTTGCATCAAACTAGGAATAACATTCCACTATAGTCTTTTCCGACTCAAAGCGTCGGCTACCACGTTTGCCTTACCAGGGTGGTAAAGCAACTTGCAATCGTAATCCCTGAGTAACTCGAGCCACCATTTTTTCCTCATATTTAACTCATTTTGATCAAAAACGTATTTCAAACTTTTATGATCCATGTAGAGTGTACATTTTGTGCCATAGAGATAATGTCGCCATAGCTTCAAGGCACACTACCGCCGCTAACTCCAATTCATGGGTAGGATAGTTCTTCTCATGAACCTTGAGTTGTATCTATGCGTAAGCGATCACCTTACCTCTTTGCATCAACACGCAACCCAAACCCATCTTTGAAGCGTCACTATAAAACTCGAAGTCCTCCGATCCTTTGGGTAGAGACAAAATCGGAGTTTCACAAAACTTCTTTTGTAAAATCTGGAACGCCTTCTCTTGCGCCTTGACTCAATCAAACTTTATGTTCTTCCGGGTTAGGGCGATCAAAGAGGAAGCAACCTTGGAGAAGTCTTGAATGAATCTCCGGTAATATCCCGCCAAACCCAAGAAGCTTCAGATCTCCGATGGACTCTTGGGAGGTTCCCAATTCATCATTGCTTCAATTTTGGAGAGGTCTTCACTCCGTCTCGAGTGACCACGTGGCCCAAAACCAAAAGTCGCACTTGGAGAATTTAGCAAACAACTTCTCCTTCCTCAACACCTCTAAGACTTCCCATAGATGTTTCTCGTGATCCGTCTCGTTCTTTGAGTACACGAGTATGTCATCGATGAGTACAATTACCGACTTGTCAAGGAATGGTCGACACACTTTAGTCATCAAATCCATGAACACCGCCGGTGCGTTAGTTAGGCCCAACGACATTACTAGGAATTCGTAATGGCCGTAACGCGTCCTAAAAGTCGTATTCGGGATGTCATCCTCCTTCACCTTTACTTGGTGATATCCCGAACGCAAGTCCATCTTTGAGAAACAACCCGCTCCCTGAAGTTGGTCAAACAAGTCGTCGATTCTTGGAAGTGGATACTTGTTCTTCACCGTCGCCTTGTTCAACTCTCTATAGTTGATGCACATCCATATCGTTCTGTCTTTCTTCTTAACAAATAAGACCGAAACTCCCCAAGGTGACGAGCTCGGCCTTACGAAACCCTTCTTAAGAAGGTCTTGAAGTTGTGACATCATCTCTTGCATCTCAGATGGAGCTAACCGGTAAGGGGCTTAAGCAATCTGAGCCGCCCCCGGAACAAGGTCAATCCAAAACTCTACTTGACGATCGGGCGGCAAACAGGGCAAGTCGTCCGGGAAGACATCAGGAAAACTCGCGTACCACCTTCACGTCCCCAAGTTTCTTCTTCTCGAGTTTGGAAACTATCACATATGCTAGGAAGGATGAACATCCATTCAATAAGCATCTTCGCGCCTTTGCCATGGTGATAATTGCAACATCACCACTCGAAATGGGGAGTCGGATCAATTTCTTGGAACACACGATCTCTGCTTGATTCTCCGCTAGCCAATCCATTTCCACCACTACGTCGAACCCGCCGATCAACATAGGCATCAAATTAATTGAAAACTCTTTCCCTTCAATATCAAGAGGGCAACCCTTCAAGACATCACGAATCACCACTTGACCACCATTCTCTATTTCTACCACTAAAGGCATCCTCTAGACTACTAGTGGGCATAGCAATCTTTTGGCAAAACGAATTAGATATGAAAGAGAAACTGGCACCCGAGTCAAATAACACAAGTGCAGGTACAAAGTTTAGGAGAAACGTACCCGATACCACGTCGGTAGATGCCTTGGCCTCTTCGGTGGTCATCTGGAAGGCTCGACCCGGAACCCTCAGAGGGTTCTCTTTCTTTTCCGGAGCACTACTCGTCTTCCACTTCGGGCAATCTTTATGGATGTCTAACTCCTCTCAAGGTTCCACTGCAATACCTAAAGTCCCGGAGCCTGAGCCATACGAGTTCATCTTTGCAATACCCCGACCTTAACGCCTTCTTACACACCATAGATTTACACCTATAAGAAATGGTCCTGAGGTACGACTCCACATGAGTTCATCCCCAAAATACCCCCGATAACTTACTATCAACACTATTAGGTCACAACCTCTACACATGGGTATCGGTGCCTGACTTCTCGCGAGTTCATCATGGTAATACCAGGGTCTCAGAGTCCGACTCAACAAGATATCACATCCGCAATACCCACGGTCCCGGAGTCCAACCCACACGGGTTCCTATCCGCAATACCGACTACCATGATGCCTACACGACATTGGTCGTTCATGACAAGGACATCAAGACTCCTCAAATATCAATGCGACCGACTGACATGCCTATGGATCCAATGCATTTATAGTTTAAATTACATGACTCCAAAATGAGGGACCAACACACCCAAGCATAAAATTTCCAACAGTTATGCGATAAATGTATCATAGGTTTAAAGCTCCTCATTTGACATTTGACTGTTAGAACCGGAAAAATATCCACAAAAATTATCTGAGTTAAAATCAAGTCAATAAGCCACAACACACTTGACTATTTAAATAAAGTCAACATAAACCACTTAAGCCGAAAAACATATTTTCCAACCTTTAATAAATATATGGTACCTATAACACAATTAGGTCCATGAACCAACATTTTATTGAAACACAATGGCTAAAGGCCCAAACCGTATGGTTTTCCTTCTTAAAATTCTCACAAGCCATAGAAGGACAATTATCACAGATTTATATGTTTATGATCAAAGGGCTAAAGTGCCACCATCAAGAGTTCATAAGTTGAATGAAATCTCAAAACAACGTTTAACCTAAAACAAGGCTAACGAAATCCATTCAACTTATTCATCAAATTCAAATATGCCCAAAATGCTCAAAATAGTAAAACTCATCAAATATGAACCAAACTCATAAAAATGTGCTCGAACCCCAAAATAGAGATATTGTAATATGTATATAGTTTTGCAAAACCAAACTCATCTTGCTAGATTTATGTTAAATCTAGGATTCAAACCACACCTTGAGCTAGGGGTGCTCACGGGTTGGGTTGGTCGAGTTAAAGGCATTTGAACAACCCAACCCAATGTTTACGGTTTGAAAAATCTCAACCCAACCCAACCCAATCAAAAGTGCAACCCAACCCAACCCAAACCGTGCGGGTTGGGTTCGGTTGGTCGGGTTGAAACTTTAATATATCATTTTACAATCTAACTAAGTGGTTATGTTTAAAAAAACTATAATCAAAATGGAAATATAAAAATAAGGCTAATAAGAGAAGAAAAGAGTAGAATAAGGTGTCGTTTGTTTTTTAAGAGGTCTAAAGTCTAAAGTCTTAATTTAGTTATGATTAATAAGAGGTGATGTGTAAAAAGGTCTGAACGATTCATACCTAAGAGTCATTAAGAGTTTTTTTTAAAAAACAAACAACCCCTAAGAGTATCTTTTGCCTCTTAATTCTATAGATGTTGAAGATTTTTGAAAACTTGAAAGTTAGCTTCTTACGATTTTAATCCGCGGTCTCGTAGATAGATCTAAACTATGGCTATAATAGGAAGACTCGATAATTGATAGAAAGAAAAGCCGCTAAAAGTCTAAAACCATAAAAAAAAAGTAAAAGCGTACAAGTTTTGGTCGGGTTGACGTGTTGGTCGGGTTACTTTAGTCCCAACCCGTTTCCAACCCAATAGATACGGTTTGGGCAAATTTTGTATCGATTATGTATCGGGTTACCTCGGTTTGAGTTTTTTTGCCTTTTTTTGGGTTGGGTTGGTCGGGTTGGTCGAATTGGTCGGAAATATGAGCACCCCTACCTTGCGCTTCCTTTGAAGAAAACTTGAGATCTACAAGCAAATCTCCTAAATCCTAACTCCAAATCTTCCCAAAAGATCTTCTCCACCCCAAGGAAATCAAGAACTAAGATAAGAATGGAAGAGAAAGAGTGGAGATGAAGAACACTAAAAAACCTAGCTTTTAGATGAAAGAGATGAAGAGGTTACATTTCTCAAATACTCTTGAATCCACCAAGAAGCTTAATCCTCTTAGATCTCCTCTTAAAGAGCTTAAAAAATCGAGACTATAGCATCCAAAATCGTCCAAAACGGAGTTGAAATGAAGGAGATAAAGTAAAATGAAGAAAACCCCAGAAATTTCGGATTTTAAAGGGCTGCATGTAACACCCGTAACTTTCAATAAGTAAATGTCACCTGGACGTTTCTGTGACTTGTAAACAGTGGGGTTTTGTTGGGAAATGTATTGTTTAAAGTCCCTCGGAGTATCGGGAGTTTTGGCAGTGAAAAAGTCGAGTTTCAGGGCTCCGGAAAGGTCCCACGACAATGTCCGGCGACTATGATAGGTCACAGTCGCGTGTGGCACAGTCGCAGAAGAGAAACAGAAGCCTGAGGCATACTGGCGACTATGCCAGGCGACATTGCCCTGGGCATAGTCGCTTGGCAATGTCGCCAAGGCAGCCAAGGCTGCTGTTAAGTCGAATTTCAGCCCCTTTTCTCATTCTTCACTTCTCATTTCCTTCCCAACCCCCTCTAAACTCTCTCAAGACCTCCCAAACCCATCCATGGTGATTTTGATCCATCAAATGCCTCCATCCTCAAGTATTGAAGTGTCATCAAAGGGTAGAATCTAGACACCAAGAACCTTCATCTTCAACCTCAAACTCCATTTTTGGGTTTTCTAGGTTTTCATCAAAACCTAAGTGGTAAGTTTATCCTCTCCATTTTCTAAACCTTATTAGGTGATATAATTGATTCATTGATGATTTCCTAGTGTTTGGTTTCTCTAATTTCGGTTTGGAAGATTTTGAGAAAAGTTAGGTCAAATCAGGGTTTTTGGCTAAAGTGGGGATTTTGATATAAGGTGTTTGGGAAATGGTTCTAAACACTTGAATATGATTATTTATGGTTGAAAATGTTTGGATCTAGATTTTGGAGGTTTTGGCTTGGAGGATTCAAGTTTCGTCAAGGAAGCTCAAAATGGGGTAAAATCTAGATTTAGCCTAAATCTAGCAACGTGAGTTCAAGTTGATTTGTGAAAACGGTGTACATGCCAAAATGTTTATTTTAAAGTGTTTTGTGTCTTACACGAAATTGTTAACTGCTGATAAGTTTGGTTATTTTGAAAGTGTTTAACTTTATAAACTTATATAGCACACATCTTTGGGATTTTGGGCATTATGATAAATAAATCATATATTTTGGTATTTTAATGGTTTATTTTATGGAAGTAAATTTTGAGTTTAGATGTATTTCATTTTTTGTTTTGGAGAAATGCATGGTTTTGTGTTATGGGACGTTTTGAAAGGTAAATGTTATAAACTCACTTGAAAAACGCGCGATTTGTCCCAATCTAAACTACGTTAGAGTTAATTATATGTTTTGGAGCTTGGGTTTACATAAGTACGGGTTGTTTATGTTTGATTTCATTTTATGAATTTCAACGTTGGGTCTTTGGATTTGTTGAGCTTATGGCTCGGTTTGGATTTTGTTGGGTTTTGAGGACACTTGTCCGCTTTTAATAGTTCAATGTTGAGCGTTTGGTTATGATTTGCATTTACTGCATCTTAGTTGAGAATTACATGTTTTGAATACATTAGTTCATTCGTTTGGAGTCATGTAATGGTTTGGTTAGTGCAATTGATCCATAGGCACGGTGTTCCTATGTCCCCGTTTTGGGCATTTGGTTCACCATTTGGCACAGAATAGGCATCGGGTCACCATGATAAGTAAGGTGTGCACCTATACGGTCGGACAACGTCTCATGGGCAGTAAGGTGTAATTCCCTTGTGCATAAGTTCCCCTGTTTTGGAACTTTCAGAAATAGACTCAGAGGAGTTGACTTGATGTTTTCGAGTGATAGACTCAGAGGAGTTGAGCTTGGGGTGTGTTTTATGTGTAACCCACATGTTTTGATTTCTTACATAATTATGTGACCTACTTTTGTGTTTCGTCACGTACAATGTAATCGGGTCTTCCCTGTCACCAATAGGTGTGGTTTTGGTTATGGAGTTTTATAACCCATGTTTTCGGAGATGTTTGAGTATGGGTATTTATCTATGTTTTAAGGTTTTAGTTATTGAAACTCATTCGAGTTATTGGGATGTTTTGGAAGTTGGAGTTATCTGTAACAACCTGTACCTTTATACATACATCAAAATAACATTTCTGTCTAAAAACAGCCCCAGGCTTACATTTCAGAGTATAAGGTTTACAACTATCACCTATTACACAACTGAGTCAAAAAGTAAACTATTGCAGGAAGTCTTCTAGCTCCTGGAAATAGCTCACATCTTTTCCTTACTCTTATCTGTACCTGCTATCTTTCAATAACCTGAAACATGATTATAATTTTGAAAGAGCGAGGGTTAGACCAATGGTCTAGTGAGTCCCCTCCAAGCACTACTGTAACAGTTCAAATATTATTTAAAACATTTAAACAAAGATTTATATCTCACGAACATAACTCGCTCTATTAATCAAACATTAATCATACTTTACGCTTCGCAAGCGTAACTCAATCTACTGGCCATCACTGACCACTCTTTACACTTCGCAAGCGTAACTTAAGCTACTGACCAACACTACCGTCAAAGACGGTATGTCTGTCTCGTACTGCCTTATTTTAGGGACACACCCTAATGGCATAAACGGGCCACACTCCCCGGTACGAGCAGGCGGGTCACACTTCCCGACTTAGGTCAAACTTCTGACTCAAATGTATGCATACACTTAGTCTTCACTATATATAAAACAAGTTTATATAAACTTAGCATAAACATGCCAACATAATTAAATCAACATTTTTCAATAAATCTTCATAACTTTCAATACTATAAACGTGCAGTTTATAAAACTCACATTTATCTAATAACTGTCAAAATCGTAAAAGATTTAGTTTGAAAGACTCACCTCAGATTCTTCTTGCTTAAACTCTGTCTTCTAACGATTAACAACACCTACGATGGTATCGAAATACAAAGGTAAGCTAACTCATGACTAACATTCTTTCCTTCTCTAAATAATTCAACACACTGTGCGACCCGGTCAAAACCTCTCCGGTCGACACACCCCGGTCGAGAGCACCTTACCGGTCGCTACATATACCAGTCGACATTATACCGGTCGACTACATATACCGGTCGACAAGACCGGTCAACATAACACATCGGTCGCCCTGGGTTCGGTCGACATCGGTCACCCTGGGGTCCGGTCCTATCCGGTCGACCTTCATACAGAGTCAGCGACTCAAAACCAGAAAACCTCAGATCTTTAAATCGATCAAATATACGGTTAAAAGCTTGAATAACAAGGATATTTACCGACTATAACACGCAGATAGAAGTATTAAGCTAGAATCATACCTCTATTTGTCAAAAACTGGTCGATTCTTCAAAACCTCGTCTCCTTCTCCCTGCTCTTGCTCTGTTCTCACTTTCTCCTTTAGTCGGTTCTCAAAACTTCAGTATGAGATCTGATAATGTTAACTTAGGGTTAAATTCATATATATATATATATATACAACCAAAGTTTCATTTAACCCCTTGAACTTTGGGTCTCGCTTAACTTTTCACCCAACTTCCAAAATTATCAAAAAAATTTGGACCCGGATATTACAATCTCCCCCTCTTAAGAGAATTCCGTCCCCGGAATTCCATCGCTAAACAAATGGGGATACTGAGATCTCATGCCCGCCTCTACTTCCCATGTTGACTCTTGTCCTTTGTGAAATTTCCACTGGACTTTCACTAATCGGATCTCCTTGTTTCTCAACTTCTTTACTTTGAGGTCCGAAATTGCTACGGGCTCCTCAATATAACTTATTTTTTCATCTACCCGAATGTCTTCTAAGGGAACTACTACATCTGCTTCTGCCAAACACTTTTTCAAGTTTGACACATGAAATGTGTGATGAATCCCACGCAAATTTTCTGGTAGATCAAGTTCGTAGGCCACTTCACCAACACGTCCCGTGATGGTAAATGGTCCAACAAACCTTGGTCTCAATTTTCCTTTCTTTCCAAATCGGACTACCCCTTTCCAGGGCGAGACTTTCAACATTACTTTGTCTCCTACCTAAAACTTTATCGGTTTCCTCCGCTTATCTACATACATTTTCTAACGATCTTGAGCAATCTTTAATCTTTCTCGAATCTGGTTGACCTTATCAGCTGTAACCTGTACGATTTTCGGTCCCGCTAGTTGTCGTTCACCCACCTCATTCCAACATAAAGGTGTTCTACATTTACGTCCATACAATGCTTCGAACGGGGCCGCTTGTATGCTAGCATGATAACTATTGTTGTAAGAAAATTCAATCAACGGCAAATGAATTTCCCACGAACCTTTGAAATCAATAACACATGCTCGAAGCATGTCTTCTAATGTCTGAATGGTTCTCTCACTCTGACCATCAGTTTGTGGATGATAGGTCGTACTCAGCTTAAGTTGAGAGCCTAACTCTCTTTGTAGACTTCTCCAAAAATCTGACGTAAAACGAGCATCCCTGTCTGACACAATTGACGACGGTACTCCATGTCTGGTTACTATGTCGTCTATATACAATCGAGCCAATTTCTCTAGTGAGTACGTCTCCTTAATTGGTAGGAAGTGAGCTGACTTTGTGAGTCTATCCACTATCACCCAAATGGCATCATGCCCCTTAGGTGATCGCGGTAACCCGGTAACAAGATCCATCGTAATCTCGTCCCACTTCCAAACTGGAATTTCTAATGATTGAAGCTCCCCGTAAGGTCTCTGATGCTCAACTTTAACTTTCAAACATGTCAGGCATCGCTCGACGAAGTGAGCAATATCTTTCTTTAAACCTGGCCACCAATAGCTTTGTTTCAGATCTCTATACATCTTATTGGTTCCCGGATGTACTGAGTAACAGGATTTATGCGCTTCTTCCAATAATTTCTTCTGCAGTTCTCCTGCTTTTGGAATCCACACTCTTCTATTGAAGCACTTCACTCCACGATTGTCAACAACTAACGAGTTAACAATTCCAACTATTCTTTCACTTTTTCCAGTTTTCCTTTGACGCTGCTTCTTCTTGATACTTTATAACTTCTTCTAAGAAATTAGAAACAACATCAACTCGATATGCCACCACTTTTGTTATTTCCCCATGCTCCTTACGACTTAGAGCATCCGCTACCACATTGCCCTTGCCTTGATGATGTAGGATATCACAGTCATAATCGCTTAACAACTCCATCCACCTACGCTGCCTCATATTAAGCTCCTTCTGATTGAAAAGATATTGAAGGCTCTTGTGATCCGTGTAAATCTGACACTTGATCCCGTACAGATAATGCCTCCAAATTTTCAAAGCAAAGACTACCGCTGCCAACTCTAAATCATGCGTTGGGTAATTCTTTTCATGTTCTTTCAACTGACGAAATGCATAAGCAATCACCTTGCCTTCTTGCATTAACACACATCCCAGACCCAAATTTGAAGCATCGCTATAGATTACGAATCCTTCCGTTCCGTTGGGTAGAGACAAGACAGGTGCACTACTTAGACTCTCTTTCAATTTACTGAACGCTTCTTCCTGAGCTTCCGCCCATACAAACTTGACATTCTTTCTGGTTAATGTTGTTAGTGGCGTGACTATCCTCGAGAAGTCCTGGATAAACTTTATATAATAACCCGCCAATCCTAGAAAACTCCTTACTTCTGATGGTGTTTTCGGCGCTTCCCACCCTTTAATGGCTTCAATCTTAGCCGGGTCAACTTTAATCCCATCTTTCGACACCACATGACCTAGAAATTGAACTTCTTTCAGCCAAAATTCACATTTTGACAACTTGGCGTACAATTTCTCGCGTTTAAGCAATTCTAAAATCGCTCGCAAATGGGTTTCATGATCTTCTTTGGACCGTGAATAAATCAATATATCATCTATAAAGACTATGACATACTTGTCTAAAAACGGACTACACACTCTATTCATCAGGTCCATGAAAGTTGCTGGTGCATTGGTCAGACCAAATGGCATAACTAGAAACTCATAGTCTCCGTACCTCGTACGAAAGGCAGTCTTAGGTACATCCTCCTCCCTCACCTTCAATTGGTGATAACCAGATCGTAGATCTATTTTCGAAAAGTAGCTCGCTTCTTGAAGTTGATCAAAAAGATCGTCAATTCTGGGAAGCGGATACTTATTTTTGACAGTCACCTTATTGAGCTCACGATAGTCTATGCACATTCTCATAGACCCGTCTTTCTTCTTAACAAACAACACCGGCGCTCCCCATGGTGAGGTACTAGGACGAATAAACCCCTTGTCTAATAACTCCTGCAGTTGAGTCATCATTTCTTTCATTTATGTCGGTGCCAATCTATAAGGTGCTCTTGCTATCGGCGCCGCTCCGGGTACTAAATCAATATGAAATTCCACTTGCCGATCAGGAGGTAGAGTGGTTAAATCTTTCGGAAATACTTCTGGATATTCACTTACCACCGGAACGGACTCTAATCTCTTTTTCTCCTTCTTAGCATCTATTACATAAGCTAAGAACCCCACACACCCTTTTACTAGACACCGCTTAGCCTTAATCATTGAAATCAAGCACGACTTTCTATCCCTCCGATCTCCAAACACTACTATCTATTCTTTACATGGTTGCGCTATACGAATTAATTTCTTATTCCATACTATATGAACATCATTAGACGCCAACCAGTTCATTCCCACAATGACATCAAATTCTCCCATACTCATCGGGTACAATCGAAGTGGAAATGAATGCCCATCGATGACAATACTACACCCATCATACACCTCCTCCACTAAGATTTGACTATTATCGACCACTTCTACTTTCAATTCATGCCTAAGCTTCTTGGGTTTCTCATGCAATTTATGCACGAAATTTGGAGACACAAACGAACGGTTTGCGCCTGAATCAAACAACACTTTTGCAAAATTCGAATCTATAAAGAAAGTACCTGTCACTACATCCGGTATCTCTGCCGCTTCTTCTGCAGTCATATTAAAAACTCTAGCCCTCGCCTTAGCTGGCTCCACCTTTTTCTCACCTCCCTTATCTACATACCCTCCGACCGATCCCTTTTTCAATTGTGGAAAATTAGTCCTGATATGATCAGGAGATCCATACTGATAACAAGATCTTGAACCCTGGCAATCCCAAGCAATATGCCCTATTTTTCCACATTTATAACAACCCTCTTGATCAATCTTACATTCTCCTTTATGTCTTCGGTTACACTTGCTACATGGCTTACTTTCAAACTTATTAACAAACCGTTAATCAGATTTGGCAGATTTAAACATTTTGGAGTCACGGATCGTTCCGTCCCATTTTCTTTTATCTCCACTTCTTTCATTAGCTTGTCGATTCTTTTCTTTCTCTCTCATTTCAGCTGCATTTACTGCCACTTGAAAAGTAGATGGTTCCTTGTTCGAGACAAATTCTCGAATATCACTTCTCAACCCAAAGACGAAACGTTCTACTCGTCTTCCTTCATTAGGTACGTAAATTTCTGCAAATCGAGACTTCTCTATAAACTTTGTAGTATATTCTCGAACTGACATCCCCTTTTGCTCCAAACTCAGAAACTCTTCTTCCAACTTTTTAACTGCCGTTAGAGGGCAACATTGTGCTTTAAATCTTTTTACAAACTCACCCTAAGACATTTCTTTAGCTACCGTTGAACTTTGTCCTCCTGCTTCAACATCCCACCACATTACCGCTTCATCTTTCAACATTGACAATGCATAAACTACTTTATCTTCCTCAGCACACTTACTAGTATCAAATGCTAGCTCCATCCCTTTTTCCCATCTTAGCGCTATCACTGGATCACATTCCCCTTTGTAAGTAGGAGGCTTGCAAGCAGCAAACTCCTTAAAACTACATCCTCTCCCAACTACCGCTTTAGTGGTCACAATGGGGTTTGACTGAGAGTGGCTACCCCCTATAGTTACTGGTGATTCCGCTACCTCGGTCCCTACTCTTTCTTCACTCTTTTCTTTGCTTGACGAGACCTCATTAATGCGTTGAGCCAATAAAGCGTTCAACGTTTCTTGTAATTTTCCCATTTCAGTCGCGAAGGTTTCTTGGGTAACAAAACCCTGAGTTCGACCTCCACCACGGTTTCCTGTCTGCTTTCGAACCCTCACAGAAGCTGAACTTTCCTGATGAGAAGTTTCTTGTTCGGATCTTACCTCTACACTTCTAACTTGACGAATACCACGAGTAGTCTTCCCGCCTCGAGTTCCCACAGTGGAAACCCTTGCCTGAGTAGTTACTTTCTAAACCGTTTTACCTCTAGGTCGACCGCGACTCTTTCCTCGATTAGCAGTCGGGTTGACAGCAGTCGTTCGCTATTCGGCAACGACTTCATTATTTGGCTCAATTTCAGGATTCGGTATAGACCTACTCTTTGTTACTCGCTCAGACATAATTCTGATAAGAAGAAACATAAGACATTCAATCTAACATGCTACACATTACGGTAAGTTAAACACAAGCATGTACTTGTAAATTCACAATTACACTGGCCAGATGAAATTCCAAATTTACCTTACATGCTAGTCCTTACTACCATCATGTTATATTCCTACGGTCTTCCTACTTCTCAGTTGTGTTTCTACTTTCTCAGTTTAAGTCTAGGCCCATTTGGTCACCTAGATCCCTTAAACTAATGCTCTGATACCAATTGTAACAACCTGTACCTTTATACATACATCAAAATAACATTTCTGTCTAAAAACAGCCCCAGGCTTACATTTCAGAGTATAAGGTTTACAACTATCACCTATTACACAACTGAGTCAAAAAGTAAACTATTGCAGGAAGTCTTCTAGCTCTTGGAAATAGATCACATCTTCTCCTTACTCTTATCTGTACCTGCTATCTTTCGATAACCTGAAACAGGATTATAATTTTGAAAGAGCGAGGGTTAGACCAATGGTCTAGTGAGTCCCCTCCAAGCACTACTGTAACAGTTCAAATATTATTTAAAACATTTAAATAAATCTTTATATCTCACGAACATAACTCGCTCTATTAATCAAACATTAATCATACTTTACGCTTCGCAAGCGTAACTCAATCTACTGGCCATCACTGACCACTCTTTACGTTTTGCAAGTGTAACTTAAGCTACTGACCAACACTGTCGTCAAAGACGGTATGTCTGTCTCGTACTGCCTTATTTTAGGGACACACCCTAATGGCATAAACGGGCCACATTCCCCGGTACGAGCAGGCGGGTCACATTTCCCGACTTAGGTCAGACTTCTGACTCAAATGTATGCATACACTTAGTCTTCACTATATATAAAACAAGTTTATATAAACTTAGCATAAACATGCCAACATAATTAAATCAACCTTTTTTCAATAAATCTTCATAACTTTCAATACTATAAACGTGCAGTTTATAAAACTCACATTTATCTAATAACTGTCAAAATCGTAAAAGATTTAGTTTGAAAGACTCACCTTAGATTCTTCTTGCTTAAACTCTGTCTTCTAACGATTAACACCACCTACGATGGTATCGAAATACAAAGGTAAGCTAACTCATGACTAACATTCTTTCCTTCTCTAAATAATTCAACACACTGTGCGACCCGGTCAAAACCTCTCCGGTCGAGAGCACCTTACCAGTCGCTACATATACCGGTCGACATTATACCGGTCAACTACATATACCAGTCAACATTATACCAGTCGACTACATATACCGGTCGACAAGACCGGTCAACATAACACACCGGTCGCCCTGGGTCCGGTCGACACCGGTCACCCTGGGATCCGGTCCTATCCGGTCGACCTTCATACAGAGTCGGAGACTCAAAACCAGAAAACCTCAGATCTTTAAATCGATCAAATATACGGTTAAAAGCTTGAATAACAAGGCTATTTACCGACTATAACACGCAGATAGAAGCATTAAGCTAGAATCATACCTCTATTTGTCAAAAACTGATCGATTCTTCAAAACCTCGTCTCCTTCTCACTGCTCTTGCTCTATTCTCACTTTCTCCTTCAGTCGATTCTCAAAACTTCAGTATGAGATCTAATAATGTTAACTTAGGGTTAAATTCATATATATATAACCAAAGTTTCATTTAACCCCTTGAACTTTGGGTCTCGCTTAACTTTTCACCCAACTTCCAAAATTATCAAAAAATTTCGGAGCCGGATATTACATTATCTACGTTTTCAGTGTTTGATCATTATAATGTCAGTTATGTTTTACGTGCGCTTTGGGTTTTGGTTTTATTTAAAGTGGCGTTTGTTTTATGATTTTTAATCACAAAAAGGGGGAATGATGAAAGGAGATTGTTTTAAGATTTAATGTATTTCATTTTTGGTTGCTTTTGAATCAAATGTATTGCATTTTTGAAATCATGATTTTAAATAACATTCCTAAAGTTATTGTTTTATATATCTCTAATGAAAACTCCACTAGGCGTTAAGTCTAACCTTTTTATTTGTCGGCATGTGCATCAGGTTCCAGTTGGGGTTTGGTTCTTGCAGTGCTTTGAGGAGTTGAGCATTAGACTTACTCGAGAGTAAGTAGTTTGGTGAAGTCTTCTGCAGTTGGAGATAGTGACTATTATTGGGTTTTAGTAACACTCGTCCTTATTATAGACTGTATGTGTAGAACGAAATATGTGTATTGAAGTTAAATATTAAATTGTGATTGTAGATTAGTTACTTATCGATGTATTTAGAAAATTTTAAATTAGTTGCTATTTCCGGATTTAAGGGTGTTACACTGCAGGTCAATGCCCAGCTTTTGCCCTCTTTCACGGGCATGAAGCCCTCTTTTCACATGCCACGAAGCGTAGATTATTTGATAATCTGGTTTTTCTTGCCTATTTTTGCACCCTAACACAATCGATCCTCAAAATACTTAATAAAATCAATTCTAAGGTTAAAATACATATACAACTCGAAATCATACTTATCAAAAATCAGGATGTTACAAAATGTTATCATTTTATATTTACATATTTTAATTTAAAATATCCAAGTTTATATTAGCCAATTAGTTTTATATGTAAGTGTCGCTCAAAGTTTTAAATGTGTAAGGTGTGGCGTGGTAACAAGGTCAAGCCTCAAGTCTTAGGAGTCACATCGAGACCATAACGTTTTTCAAGACGTGACTTATAACGACAAATTTGTATCTCATATGTATAATTATAAATATGTTTTCTATCATTACTTAATTAGTAAATAATTTTAAACAATTTAAATTAAGTTATATACTAAAAACTTAAAAATAGGACACTGAAAAGGTATATAAATAACAATAAATATCGCATCATAAAAACCGTACATTGGGCGAAGGTGTGGCACATGTTTAACAGTTAATATAACATCAAACACGAGCCTTGAATCACGACGTGCCATAACAACTAACTTAAGTGATTAAGGTCAATTTTTGATTTTGTTATTTATTTAATTTTCTTTTCGGCCCATTTTGAATTTAATGAGAGCAGGCCAATATGAAGAGAAAAAAAGGTAGTGGTTCCAGATCGGTATGGACCGGGTACGGGCCACGCCCAATCCAGAACCATGTCGACGGTGAACGATTCAACGCCGTTAGCAAGAAACGGAAGTTAACTAGATCGTTCTTGGTCACAAAAATCAAATTTATACGTAAATAGATAAATCAAGATTCCATTGAAACCCTTTGTTGCAGAGAGAGTTATGGCGACGTCGCTACTCCTTTCACCTCTATCTGCTCCATCGGTCGACAATAATCGGGAGTCCACTAGTTCCACCACTCTCTTCTTCAAATCTTCTTTTGTTCACAACACTATCCACTTCATCTCTGCTCCTTCCAGGAAAGATGCTACGCTCAGGGGACGATGCTTTAGGTCTCCGGTGGCTGCGGCGGCCGGAGATAAATCTCTCGATCACATACCCAAGCAGTTTAGGGAAGGAAACCTTAAAGATGGATGTGAGTCTCGCTAATCCACTTTTACAATTCATTTCCTGCAAAGTTTTTGTGTTTTGTTCATGTTGATGGCTTTTAGGTAGAGCAAGGATTGTCGATATTCTGGATTCGTGATGGAGTTTGGTTTGACGTATCAATTTGTATGATTACGTGTAGCTTGGCTTCTGTGATTGTGACTTTTTGATCAGAGATGAATTGAAACCCTAAATTGAATTGGAAACGTGTCGGCGAAGATGAGTATGGTAGTCCCTCCATACCTCCTTTCGGACACATAGACTTAAAAAGAAATTACAGTTGACATTTGGTGTGAAGCAGGTTTTTTTCACCTCAAGATTGATGTGAATTTTGAAATAACATCAAGCTGTTTGGATACCTTGTTTGATGGAAAGATATATGTTTTGACCTTTTCAGATGGATTTTCTTACCAAATTATCACCAACAATCTCTCAGTTGTAGTACTTGTAACAAAGCTCATTGTAGTTCACAGTTTCTTTAAAAGAAGTTTAGAATCCACAACATTTTAAAATCTAAAGCGTAACTAATTTGGTTTCAGAAAGTCAAAAGTCTATCCATTTTTCTTTTAGGAGTACACATGGAATGATGTTAGTGTAATTCTTCAGTGTTCTAAAAAGCTTCTAGCAGAGCTAGGTGGTCATGTGACCTTCTAGCAGTTTTTTCGCCCAAGTACAGATTAAAAGTGGATTCATAACTAAGCAGTTAATACATGTAATTATGTTTACATTATGTAAACATATGAGAATTACATTTCGGCACATTTATTTTTTTACATGACTATTCTGTTGTTCTATTTATGCAATTACTTAGACATGATTGAAATGATTAACTTCAAGCTTAGAAAGATCATTTGATGAACATGAGTTGAGAATAGAAGATGAATTCCTTCTTGACTTTTGAAACACTCAATTCAGCTGCTAGTTGTTAATCCTGGTTCTGGGGGATGTTTAACGCTTAGGTGGCTGATTACTGTTCCTAACTAAAATGGTGGAGGAATGCTTGACTCTTTGGCTGCCACTTAAGCAGCCCAAATTGGACTTTTATATCACTAAGATCCATATAATTCTTGCATATGGAGGGATCAGCTTCGACATAATAAAAGCAGGGTTTGTCTTTTCTTAGTGAGGTACTTAATCAGAAGGACCCTAGTAGAAGAGAGAATTATTGGACTTATTTGCAGTTAGGACTGTTCACACTGCTTTACCTGCCTTGTTTTATACTTCAGAAATGGCAAGAGTTAAACTTTTAACTTGATCACTGTTTAGTCGTGAAAAATGAAAACTTAGAAGCTAGAGAAAAGAAAAGAGGGACTCCAAAGGAACTTCTAATCAGTCAAGAATTTGAATTATAAGAAGGGAACCTCCATGGTATTACACTAGCATGTTTTATATATGATCAAATGGGCTGGTGTATATTAGCATTGAACACTTTGAAGGCACAAGGTATTGTATTTAGCTTGAGGCTACGGGGGCATCCAAAATGGTGGTGTCTAGTGTGAGCTTAGGAATTATGTTGGAATAAGTCTTGGTTTAAAGTCAGGTGTGGTGGATTTTTTCCATGCTCGCGCTATGTTTTGCATGATTTTAGTATTGATCCTAAAACATCATCAAATTCCAACATTTGGTCTATAAAGGAAAATGTCAAAGCTGATTAATTTGATATATACGGTGGGAGTGTTTATAGCATTTGCCATTAGATGGTTTGTTATATGGTAAATTTTGGTTATGCTTACAAATTAGTGTTTTTTCCTTTGCTGTCTTCGTAAATGGTATATGATAACAAACCATTGTCAGCGAATTCATGAATTGTCTGGCTAAATGCTCCTATAATCTCAAAAGTTATTGCTCCATTCAACTTCTTTACATGTATTGCAATATAAAGGGACTATGTCTCAAAAAAACATATCTTACAAGCAGAAAATTTTCAACCGCTTCGGGATGTACAAGGATGTACAATAGTGATTCACTAGAGACCTAGGGGGATTGTGGGAAGTACAAGAACTGCATCAATAAAATATAGGACCAGGCAAGTGCCAGATTTGAGGCTGCTAGTGTGCTCATAAGAATGCTTGATTCGCAATTGAAAGAATGTTTCATTTCAGTATCAGATCTCTGTACTTCCATGTGGCTTGTAATATACAAATATAATGAGCCTATAAGATGTGGTATTGGTCATGAAGTTTTAGGAAAGAAAATGCGGCCTAATCGTTGCTGTCTTGCTCTGGTATCCTGGTATGTGTCCGTTATGTTGGTACGTACTCCTGTGTGTGTATGAATTAGAAAACAGAAGGCCATGAGGCTGCGTGCAATAACTGTCATCTTTCAGCTTGAATATCATAAATTTGGCTAATGAATGTTATTGTCTCTGCCCAGCCTTTTTATATGGATTAAATAACAAATAGCAAGCAATGTTTTTAATCAAAAGTATTACCACTGAGTCATGAATGATGAGATAAATTTATATGGAAACAAAAACAATTTTTTTCTGAATGAAACAAAATTACCGGCATTAGTAGTTGCTTTGTGATGAGTTAAAAGTCATTTTATTAATTCAAAACTATATTTGGCTGTGATATTGTTGAATGTTGATTTGCATTTTGGTGTTCTAGGGTTCAATCATGATATAGTAGTGTTTGATGGTATCTATAGTTTTTGAAATTATTGTTCAACACTTCAATGTCAAACAAGGTATATAAATACATATACGGATAACATTGCTATGTGTTGCCATGTCATCCTGGTAGTGAACACTGTAGCGTGACAAATTATTTGTGTGATGAGGCCTGATTGATTAAAGATAAAGTTGTAGCATTTAGTTTAATTTCAATCCAAACTGAAACCTAAACGGCTATACCGCCTTCTCTGCAGTTTATATTAGTCAATACAACCCAAAAACTTTACTTCAAACTGGAGTTCTAGTTTTACCCAGGATGATATCTGTTATTTATTAAGTTGTTTGTCTGTTTCTTAATATTATGTTGCCATTGGAAGCTGAGACTTCAGTGTGACTTACTTGTGTCTTCCCCTTTCTACTTTTGCAGTAATGGACAATTTCAAGAATGTTCCTCAAAATCTGTACGGTCTTAGTCCTTCACAGATGGACATGTTCATGACAGAAGATAATCCTGTAAGGCGGCAAGCGGAAAGTGTCACAGAGGTCTCTTCACTATGTAGTTTCTTCTCTTGAATCAAAGTTTTTTTTAGTGTCTACATGTTGCTTTAATCATTAAATCACAGCACTTTAGCAAATGGAAAATTAGAAAGGAGATAATAAATTGGACAGGCATGGGAAAATGTTGCAAACGTGGGCACAATTCTCACCATGTATAAGGAATTTGGACGATGACTTACCCTTTCATGATCCTACCCTTATGCCCAATATTTTTGTTGATTGTCTTGTTTGTGTTTTATTTCTATTTTTGTGTTGAACTTTTTTGTGTGTTCTATATCGTGAGCCTGTATTCATAACAAAAGATAAAGTGGAACTCTTGAACTATTGAGCTGAGTTGGTTTTTCTGTTTTGTGTAAATTTACTCTTTTTTTTCTTTCAGGAAACTATCTCATCCTCTCATAATTACTTGAATCATGGAGGAATGTATACACTATCAGGAATGAATGATGGGGGTCCTGCTAAATACAGTATGAGTGTGAGCATGTATCGTGGAGGAGGTAGAGCAGGTGGAAGACCTAGAAGCGCTCCTCCGGATTTGCCATCATTGCTTTTAGATGCTCGAATTTGCTACCTAGGAATGCCCGTAAGACAATTTACCTGAATTTATCTGATCCTTTTATTATATAACCTTGCATTCTAGTAGAATCATCATGATCTTTCCACTTTGGTTGCTCCAGATTGTTCCAGCAGTGACTGAGCTTCTTGTTGCTCAATTTATGTGGTTGGATTATGACAATCCGTCTAAGCCTATATATCTATACATTAATTCATCTGGAACACAGGTGATGCTTCGTTCCTTTTATGATTTTGAAAAATTATTAGAACTCATCCTCATGATCTGATTATTTCCCTGATGCATTGCGTAGAATGACAAAATGGAGACGATTGGATCTGAAACAGAGGCATATGCAATTGCTGACATCATGGCTGTAAGCAGTACTCCAATGTTTTGGTTTTTTTTTATTGTAATCAAAATAATTAGAAAATTGGGTGCAAAATTGATTGAAATATGCAGTATTTTAGATTGGAGTGATTAACTTTTTCCACCATCTTACAGGGTTTTTTGTTGAAAAACAAACCATCATTCTACCACAAATGCATGAAAAAGAACTGTGTTAAACATATTGTGCAAGTTTAAACAGAAACCATTGTACTTGGCATCTTTTGTCCAAAAAGGTTCCAAAAGTTAACACTCTTAGATTTTACGTGGCCATGAGATGGGTTTTTTAAATGCTTATTTACCTTTTTTGGCAACCACCTTACTGATATCTTTTAACTTTTTTTCCGTGATCGGCCTCAAGTATTGCAAGTCAGAGGTGTATACAGTCAATTGTGGCATGGCATTCGGTCAAGCAGCAATGCTTTTAGCCCTTGGAACCAAAGGATATCGTGCAATGCAGCCAAATTCATCCAGTATGTTTTTGCTTTTTCTTTGCAGAACTAAACATTATTCAATTTTAGATCATTTTTTTGGTTAACTTTTATTGCTATCAGTCACATGCCAATACGTACTTCTTTCTTTATCTCTTTTCTATAATCAATTTCTATCAAATTGCCGTTAATAAGCACAACTTTGCACATACTTTTTTAAGGTCTCCTTTTTATCCACCCATTTGTGTGGCAATTTATGGTGATAGTTTGCTGTAATACATTCGGTGAAAGCCAAAATAGCAAATAGTTTGCTCCTTCTGGTCTTAAGATTAATGTAAAAGAAACGTATTTTTTGCTTTTTGGTTTCACTAAAAGGTCATTACCCCACAGGCTTTTTCAGTAGTTTGTGCTTGATCCCTTTGCTGGGTTTCATCCCTTGATTCATCCGATACCCCTCTAAATCCTAGTCCATCCCTTATAATATGCGTGACTTTTGCTTAATTGAAGGTTAAACATAATGGCATATATTCTAGGAAGATGTTGCAATTTGGAAAAACACAAAAATTTGGTTAACAATTACTTATGCCATGTTTGGCAACCATAAGCGAGCTAATTTTCTGAGCTTACTGAAAAAAAGTATTGTTTGGTTAGCAATAAGCTAGCATTTTGAAGTGCTACTTCAAGTAGTGTTTCAATAAGCTCCAAGGGATTTTTCCCATTATACCTGCTACCTTTTTCCAATTAATTTTTTCAACACAATGCCCTTCTAGGCCATTTTACATTGTCATCAAGCTTATCAACTAGCTTTTACCAAACATAAAAAATAGATTATCAAGTAACAGCTAGCTTTTCAGTTAACAGGTAGCTTATCAACTTAGTTTGTCAAACATAGCCTTAAATGGTGGTTTAAGGCTTGGGCCCGTCTTTAACTCTTGAAGAGCATCTGAATGCTAGCTGCACAGATTTTATCCGGTCTTTGATGTGTTTTTCTCTTCAAGAAATAGATATATACCTCTAAACAGAACGAAAGCCTTGTTTTCAGTTGAACACCTTATTCATGTTGGTTTTCTATTGCAGCGAAGTTATATCTACCTAAAGTGAACCGATCAAGCGGGGCTGCAATTGACATGTGGATTAAGGCCAAAGAGCTGGACACAAACACAGATTACTTCCTAGAGCTTCTTGAAAAAGGAATTGGGAAACCAAAAGAGGAAATCCATAAAGACATCCAGCGGCCTAAGTACTTCCAAGCCCAAGACGCCATTGATTATGGTATTGCGGACAAGATTATTAGCTCAAGAGACCATGCTTTTGAGAAACGGGTATGTTTTTTTTTTAATATCATATATTCTCCGTTTTATTTGATATAACCTCCCTATTACCCAAGACGCATCAGCAAGTGCATATCAGATTATCAGTTACCCCTTTTGATCGTTGTTTTTTAACCATTCAGAACTATGATGAGATCCTTGCACAATCAAAAGCCGCAAGGAGAGGAGCTGGTGGTGGTGCACAGGCAGCACCATCTGGATTTCGGTAAATCTCAAACGCAGCCAATCTGTGGACAGGTTTGGTGAATTTGGATACGGGTGGTACCTCCCTTTGTATCATATTGGTCTACTGTTAGCAGGAGTAACGAAACTTGATATCAGGTAAAATGATAGTATTGCATACGGCCATATGTGGAAGGAGTTTATGACTTTCTGTAGTGTGTAATCCGATCAATTTCATAATCTGAAGCTCAGAAAGTATTGGATTCAAGCTTTTTTCATGCAAATTTGATCCGACAAATAGATTAGAATTGTTCAACTATTAAACCAACCCCTCTAGTCTTGGGAGGTTATGCCAAGGTATGTTTGGTACGTTATACAACACGGAATGACAGAACAAAAACTTGTCTCAAATTTGGTGTAACATTAAATTTGGACAAAACAGGACTGAGTGGAAAAAAGATGTTTTTTTGTCCTACCAAAATAGATGGGATAAAGATCGGTAAATTGCTAAACCTTCGGTGTCAAATTCAAACGCGTAAACAATCTACAATTCTTTCATTTGTCTACCTCACTCTCGGCTCTCGGCCGTCCAGTTTGCATACCAAACACATCCTTGGGGTGAAAGTCGAGAACTCTTTGAACCATACCTTGGTTGGTTCAATTGTTCGGACAGCCTGGTTCAGTCACCTTCACAACCACATATTGATTGGGTTGTTATGAAACGGTCCAAATTAGTCCATGTGACCATGTTTCTCTATTGATGGTCTAAATTTGGCTTCAGATCCATGGATGGTCTTATTTGTGAAACAAGTTATACTTGGTTAAAAAATTGATTATGAACATATTTATTTTCTAAGAAAAATCAATAACCCACATCAAAAGTTATAATGAATATTAAAAATAAATGTTGAAACATTTAAAAAATATAGTAACATTTAATTGTTTGTCAAGTTTGACATTCAAAGTCATTGGCCTACTGCTACCCGAGTTACAGGTAAAGCCCAACCTTCCAGAAGGTCAAGGATTAAAGTTGCATGCGAGTTTTTTCGTATATAAAATACTATATGTACTTCAAAATAAAAAGTCAAGGCAAGCATTATAAAGCTCTTGAAGTAATTGTACACAACAGATGAGCATTATAAAGCTCTTGAAGTAGTTGTACACAACAGACTTGAATAAATGTAGTTGTTGATTATGGTGTTTTACTGAAGAGGGATGAGGAATTACATTCAAACTTCAAAGCTCTCTCTCCAATCTTGAGTTAAGAAGAAGGATTTGGGTAAGCTTTAGGCTTTGGCTTCACTTCAACCTCATTCACATTGCGAACGAATATGGCATCTGGTTCGTGACTGCAATTCAAACACGAAAGCTATCAATAAAGAATCCTCTATCTGCAAACATGTAGGATGGATGGATGGATGGATGGATGGATAAAGAATGAAATATTACGGTTTCTCTCCCTCTTCGTATGTATAACTGGATGCGACTGCCAATAATCGACCATCTCTGTTGAACGATAAAGCAGCAACACTTGTCGGGTACTTTGAGTACTGAATAAAGATGGATCATGAATCCAAAGTGTTAATCAAAGTAAATGTGAATGAAGACCTGGAGGATGTGGCGTGTACCTGATAAAGCCTCTTCTTGTTGTTTCCGTCCCACACATTTACAAAGCCATCACAACCTCCCGTTGCAAATGTTCCATAGCTGCAAAGTATATATTTTTTGAACAAGATGGTTAGGATTGCAACATGATCGCGCTAAATAGCTTTCAACTGGGATTTATAATATACTTTTGATGTTTGTATTGATGAATAATGGTTATTACACATATGCATACTTCTACAGAAAATAGACGAAAATGATATGCAACTTCTAAGAGGCCCTATGGTTAAGTGACCTTCTTACAGGATTTCTTTTTGAATCTATGACCTTCTGATAGATTTTGAGAATATTGGCATCAGAATGCCTCTTCCATACACACGAATGGCTAGAAACTTATCAAAAGGTCAGGAATTTAAAGAGCATTTATCCGGAGGTCATTTAGGTAAATAACCCTTCCTAAGCTCATTAGGAGTTTGAATTTAAGGTCGAGCTTAAATTAAGATATCTCAAGCCTGTTATTTCTAGCTGTCGGTTGAGCAGCTAATACTGTGCTGGATGATGAGCAGAAATCAACCAACCAAGTGCTTGGGTGTCGGGTAGAGATGGATTTTCCGGGTTGGGTCCCGGGTCCTCAAAGCCAATTTTCAATAAGGTAAAACAAAAACCTCGGGCCTTCAAAAGTCCAGGCTTTTTCACGCTTGGGCTTGAGCCGTTTTGTGCATCTCTAGTGTGAGGGCATGATTCATGCAAAAGGGTGGTATAAAAGGTAAAGTAACCATATAAAGAACATACACTGGGTGAAATGCGATGGCGTTTACAGGGTAGACAATGTCTCTTCCAGCTTCTGATTTCCGATGACACTTGAATGCATATCTGAAGAGAGCTTAAAGCATCAATATCTAAAAATAAAATGTTAAAAGTGGCTGAGAGACGATTGCAAGTGAAATATTTTATGTTCATGAAATGCATAATACTAATAGGGGTTAATATGGTCCTGTGAGATACTTATATTTAAAGCACATGGTTTTACATTATCATAAGAATATTGCCAAAAAAAATCCTGGAATAAACCACTTTAACCCAAAAATGTCAAGAGGGGAGAGGCTGGTAAAGGAAAAGCACACAATTAAATCTGAAAAACATACACAAAACCAAACAGTCGATGCCATATTCATAGGTCATGGGCCTGTCGCGGCAAAAAAGTAGGGGCAGAAAGGGGGGTCACTCACTCGAAGAGCAAGGTATAAAGAAGTTCTTAAAGAAAATCGTTACATAATTCATCTTGTGGAAATCAACTTGAAAGCAATAGAAATGATGTGAAGAGCAATAAGGGTGCTTGACTCCAAACTCTTTTAAAAGATGCATACTTTTTGGACTGACCAGCCTCAGTAAGCTCAAAAAACTCCATTGCAACACGGCCTTCAACAGAGCTAAGTGCATAACCTGCAAAACCCCGATTTTGTTAAATTAGAATAAGAACACACCGACCGCATAAAAGCAATTAGACTAGAAAAAAGAGACTTCTGACAGCTATACCAACGATCTATGATAATTCACGACAGTACCTGGGATCATAAAAGGAACCATTGTGCACAAAATATACGAGCAAAGTAGATCATAAAGTTGGTGCAATTTGGCAAGCTCAGAGACTTCAAAAAGTGTCTCATTGCTAGTAGAATATTGTCTTCACTAGGGGTTAAGGAGCTTTACAGAAATTCTAAAGTTTCACCCAAGTTCAGTGAAGAACCAAAACTTTAAAAGTGTTTTCAGTTCTTGACTAGGAATTAAAGAGCCTGGTAATACAGATGTTCAGGAGCAAACCTGTTCCATTAGGATAACATCGTACACATCTAGTTTGGTATTTCAATGAGGATTCTCTTCGTTGTTCAGGTTGAGACATATTCCGTAAATCATAGACATTAACATGACGTCCAGCAGTTGCGACTACTACACGGTTTCCAACAAGTGATATAGAATAAACACGCTCTGGTTGAGTGTATGTTCCAACAAGAGCACGCTCCTGTGCACTAGCACCTCTTGGATCCCAACACTTCAGAGTTTTGTCCCAACTGCCAGTGATCACTTGCCCTGGGTAAACAGAAGTAGAAGAGGTTAATGGCCTCTATTAGAGGCAAAGATTTAACTCACCGAGTATCCCATGTATTAATTAGTGGAAGATAGAAAGAAAAACAGGATATGCTTTTAAAGCATATTAATCTATATAAAGAAATTCAACGGTAACATTTAATGGTTTACTGATTTCAATGACCAAATGAGCAACAGCTACCTGGTTGTTTACAATGAGCTTGACATAACAAGAAGTATAACATCTTTCATTTAGTAAACAATTTAGAAATAACATAGATCACCCTATTATGCATCCTACTGATCAGGTCCATTACTTTTACATATGTTGCTACGGAACTTTGATAATGATATAAAAGTAACACTTGTATCTAATCCATCTTTAGCCAGCACACGATTGTTGATCTTACTTTCAGAAGATATAAATAGGTAGACCTTGTATTTAGTCCATCTTTGAAAATTCAAATACCCCCCCCCCCCTTTTCTTTTGAATCTGGGAAACCATCTTGCCAGCAACAGAAATATTCAAGGATATAATTAATTGTGTCTCTTTAACTATGAACTAGCTACTAAACTTGAACAAAAGATGACCCACATAGGATACAAAAACACATGCACATATATAAACATTATGATTCTTAGCTTTAGGCAAGTTACATGCACAAGACCTAGTTTATTTGTACTCGCACTAACTATCATATTTGATTGGTGGTTGGGGAGAGTTCACGGTTTTGCCTGCCAAGAGTACATTCGGACTCTATGAAGCACTGTACAGGTGATTTCTACCTTGTACATGTTGTGTTTCCTTAGCTCTGAACGCTACTACCACATGCATATTCATAGTTTCTTTTTCCTTTATATTAGCCTACATGTACTCGATTTAACTTTTCTCAGCTCTCTTAACAATAGACACAGGAAAAGCACTTGAACCAATTACACTCCATGTTGAATTGAACCATAAAAAGAAAGGAGAAGTGTCAAAGCATTAGTAATGATGGGAACCAGGACCAACCAGTTGCATAAGAGTACTCAATACAGCGAACAGGTGCATCATGGCGTCCCAAAACGTCCTCCCTTTCGTAGTCAAAAACAAGCCTGAGATATGAGTATAGCCATATGCTAGTCAGCTTAAAACAACATAGGTTTTTAACCATTACATGACATCAGATCTAACCATATATATTTGGGAACTAGTAATCACATCAAACAAATACCAGTAGGAGTGGTGAGGTTGAATAATTGAAACAAGGAATTAAGCAGTGGCTTACAGAATTAAGAAAAATACCAAGTTAACTTTGCGATTCTAAAAACTTGAAGGTGCACATGAAAACCTAGCAGTTATTATTTCATTTATTCTAAAAAAAAGGCTGGCAAACCAAGACCAAAGTGTTTGGCTGGGGAAAACTATTAAAACTGACATAACACAGGAACATGTAATTGTCATGACAAAAGATGCTATTCCTGTACTCGGAAAAGTTCCATAAATAAAATTGGAGTGTCAGGCTAAAGGATTTAGATCGAAATTAATGTAGCTAGATCATAGATATTTTGTTGTTTCTCCACATTATCCTACAGTGTCACCAAGCTTGAAGCATTGAGTCATAAGTACATGTAAGTTTCCTATTGTTACTCCAAAAGGGAATGAACTATAAAGTAATGTTTATTTCTATTTCTAGTAACTAAAGTCCTTGTGAACAAAAAGATAGATGGAAAGGGATGGTTTCCATAATAATAGAAGACATGAAGTGGAACAATCCAATCATCATGAACCAAGGGTTTTTATATCAAATCAAATCTCTGAGGTTCTCAAAGTTGAAAATCCCTAATATCTACCAAAAACTGCAAACCCATTGGGATCCCATTGATCCAGAGGAAGCAACGGCTAGGGCATGGACAATAACAGCTCCAAGGACATTCTAAGCATACCAAATTCTTTCGTAAATGTCAAAATCACATTTATGTTAATTGTAGCTCGAAACTTTGCCAAGGAACAACAATGCAACTGATATTGCAACTTTTGTGGGACGGAGGGAATGGTAGACCAAAATAACAATACTGCAAGAAAATATCTGCACGATTTAACCATATAAAAGTATAAAACAACAGCATTTGGACATATAAAATCAAACCAGTAAGGGGGCATAATTCAGACCTGAATGACGAAGTTATGATATCCAATACAACAACAAAGTTCTACCATACCTCCTGACAGTATTATCACCACTAGCACTAAAACCAGAGGTATCATCATGAAAGCAGCAATCAAGGACTGCACCTCCATGCAGGAACTCCCCTCTTAACACATTGGCACTGGCATCATATAGGCGAACACGCTATCACAAAAAGATAACAGATTATAATCTTTATGACCAACAGTATGATACAAATTAAGCTAGTATGTATGTGTTTTAAAATATATGCATAAATAACATAAAACTCTACCATATAATTACACACACACTTCTGCTATCATCAAGAATAACATACCCCAGAATGAAGCTTGAAAACCAGTTTGCTTTCCTCTCTCTAAATGCATCCTCCTCCTTCAAGCTCCTTCAATGAATAAGGTTTTCTAAAATCTCGATACATGATAGAAAGAGTAGCGAATCTTCCAGAGTTTCTTGGCTTGGGGTATCAGGGCTACCTTTTGTAGTTTTGGCAATATTACTGCAATAGTGAAAGACTGGGGAGGTCCTATTCATCACTAAAGCTTCCTATGAGTTATTCAAATCAGATTTGTTATTCTGTCTTTGTGAGGTTGCTTCTCCAACCCTAATTCAAGAAGAAGCTTATGCTTTATCATCCAACGACCTAACTATTCTGATTTGTGTATCAGAGCTAGATATAGACTAATTTCATGATTTTGAGAGTTTTTTGAAAAATCAAGGGCAATCAGAGTCCAATAACTTGATCCATTAGCGGTCGTCAGTCATTCAATCTTAGTTTCAAATCCGCAATGGTCCCCTACACTTGGGGTTAATATTTCTCAACCCACTCAAACTTAAAACATCACCCCCTTCTCAGATGCTTAGATGCTTAGTTGCAGAGAATCATTGACATTCCGTTTCAGATAAATCTTATGCGAGTGGTATTCCCTCTGCACAACCCCCTTCTTTGTTAAGTGTCATGCCACCGTAAGCGGATAGACAAGACCTTACAAGCTAAGAAGCCTAAATTAGAGATCAATGCTAATCAATTATTCTAAAGAGAAGGTTAAGGCCAAAGGTAAAAAGATGTCTAGTGATGCCCTGGTATAAAAGCTACTATAAAAAAAGCCCATATCATGATTTTCAGAATTTGGGTATGAGTTTAGGCATCTACATTGGTGGGCTGAGAAAAGAAAAATGAACAGAAGCTATTTCATGACTTTCTGCATGATATGAGGATTCCCACATTAGTCTTATGGTCTTCAGTTTAGCCAGCTTTAAGGTTCAACTCCACAGAAGCTTCAGCTCCTTGACTCCTCGTCATACCATTTTAGCAAGATCATAATCGCTTAGCATAATGAAGAATCTCAATAGTCTAGGGCAATACTGCTTCCTCTTGCCATCCTTTTGCTTGGTTGCAATCCAATTCTGACCAGTCTCAAAAGTGGTCAACATGTCGTCTTTTAGCGAGTTATCACGATAGTTTTACCTCTCAAATTCATCTTTCATCATCCTATTCATTTCTCTTTCTTTGTCATGCCGTCCCTACTTCGGCTGGACCCTTGGACATACCTTAAGTTGCTACTCTTGAACTTCTATTCCCTACCTG
Source organism: Arctium minus (assembly GCA_954870635.1). Classification (NCBI taxonomy): domain Eukaryota; kingdom Viridiplantae; phylum Streptophyta; class Magnoliopsida; order Asterales; family Asteraceae; genus Arctium; species Arctium minus. Next base: position 32,301,626 of record OX941080.1, on the reverse strand, counting down.
CCTGTGTACATCTAAGCATGTTTCATTTATGGTTTATTTTCCAAGATGTATTATATCCATTTAAGCTATAATAGTTTCAACTGGGGATGCCCATTTGGATTATGATCTTTTCACTTCCTAAGTTCATCACTTGCACTTGCTCTATATTTCTCAACTCTATTGATGTTAGACGCATTCATTATATTTGTATATAAAAGAAGACATGACATTTTATCCATTTTTTAAGTAGCCACAAACACATGCTTGACTTTCGAAGGTAACTTTTTCTACTTCGATATTGATATGTTCTAGTACCATTTTCCTATGAAAAAAATATGCTAAACACGTTCATATATACAGCGAGCACTACAAATCAGTCAATGTTGGTATTTAGATTTGTAAATTCAATCCTAAAGATAATAGCTTTGACATTATAAATCAAAGCGTGGCTATTTGAGAAAAATATGAGGTATGAGGTAAGCGTTGCGTGTATACAAGTATAGAGAGAGGGCGAAAGAAAGTAAAGACGTACTTTGTCCCAAGAAGAGACGAGGAGATGATCAGAGTGATGAGAGAAGCGGAGGTTGGATATGCCGTCGGAGGGAGGACTGATTAGCTCCGTACCGGTGACCTGTGGCACCGCCGCCATTTGAAATTGAAATTGAGCGTAGCTAGGGTTTCAGTGAGTAGTGATGCTGTCTGTAGGAGAAGAGAGGGAATTGGGGTTTCAAATTATTGTTGAGACAGGGGATTCGATTTCATGATCACTAAAGGGGGGTTTTTGAAATTCATCGAATTGGAATCTAAATTTGGAATATAATTCAATAAAGTTTGACCATACCGTGTGCGACTGAATTTTATGGGTGTGTTTACGTGTTGAAATCCAATGGATTTAGGTGGATCCAATTCGATCAATTCATTCATTGGATGTTAGATTTAGTCATTCGATCCAATCCGATTAATATTGGACATCTGATCCAATCAACATCCAATGAATAATTGGATCGGATCGGTTTCATCCATTTGATGTTACTATTCATCATCCAATATTCAACCAATTAATCCACCATTTCAACCAATTCTTCATATATTTTCTTAAATTATTAAAAAACAATGTATGTAAATATCATCAAAAAAACAATATTGTACAATGTTAATAATTATATATAGTTATTAAGTGGATATTAGTTGGATGGGGAATTGGATGGCGATTAGATTGGATCGGTTCGTTTTTATTGGATGTTGGACTGTCATCCAAGAACCGATCCGATTTGGATATTGGATATCTGATTATGGTCGGTCGGTTCTAATTGGATCGGTCAGTTTAAATTGGATCGGATAATTTTGTGCACACCCCTAGTATTTGTTAAAAGAAATGGAATTTTAATTCAATAAAACTTAGGGGCTATTTGTCTTAATGGTTTGGTACATAATGATTAATTGGTCAGAATGACTAGGATGTTGAGAAAATGGGTGTTTGTTGACTGCGTCGGAACATTTGATTTATTCCTCAATAAATCCCTTATTTGTAGGGATCAAATTAGGCTTGAAGTTTTCTTCAGTTTATTTCTCTTTCTAGTTATTTTTGTTATCTCCCCATAAAGGCTATATAATGCCCAGTTGTTTCTCTAAATAAAGCAAGCTTTAGGCTTCAAATACTTTAGTTCACTGTTTGAAAGTTCAAGCTTCCAACAAGTGGTATCAGAGCTCCATCACAGGGTTGATCTCGTGTGAGAGAAATAGCAGATTTCTCAAAACAAGAGTTCCAGAAAGAAAATTGCATCAAATTCAGAAGCTTATATGCAGGCTGCCATACCCAAATTTGACGGTTATTGTGATCACTGAGCTATGTTGATGGAAAACTTCTTGAGGTCAAAGGAGTATTGGTCATTGATCGAAGATGGAATTCCGATGGCTACCGATGATAAAACACTAACAGAGGCACAAAAGAAGACTATTGATGATCAGAAGCTCAAGGATCTCAAAGTGAAGAACTATCTCTTCCCATTGATCGTATGATAATGGAAACAATCCTCTCGAGCGATACAGCCAAGGACATTTGGGATTCCATGAAGCAGAAATTTCAAGGTTCAACTCTTGTCAAACGTGCACAACTTCAAACATTAAGGAGAGAGTTCGAAGTTTTGCAGATGAAGGATGGGGAGCAGGTGAACCAATATTTTTCAAGAACACTCTCTATTGCCAACAAAATGAAGACACGTGGGGAGAAGATGGAGCAGGTGGTGATCATTGAGAAGATATTGAGGTCCATGACCTCAAAATTTATTATGTGGTGTGTTCTGTTGAAGAATGCAATAACTTGGAGAGTTTGACAATATATGAGTTGCAAAGCAGTTTGCTAGTACATGAACAAAGGATGGATGGACATGTGCACGAAGAGCAAGCTTTGAAGATCAGTCATGAAGAGAGAGACCCAGTACACGAAGTAGAAGCAGAGGCGTGTTTCAAGGAAGGGGAGAGGCCACGACTGACACTAATTTAACAAGGCAATTGTAGAGTGTTACAACTGCCATAAACTAGGACACTTTCAATATAAGTGTCCTAGTTGGGAGAAGAACATACACTACGTTGAAATCGATGAACGTGAAAATAAGAGAAATTATGATGAAGATGAGGAGTTGTTGCTCATGACCTACGTTCAAATGCATAACTCCAAGAGTGAAGAGGTATGGTTTCTCAATTCCGATTTGCAGCAATCACATGATTGGAGAAAAGAAGTGGTTTTTGGAGCTTGACGAAACATTCGGACAGGTTGTGAAGTTAGGCAACAACGCAAAGATGGTCGTAACAGGAAAGGGAAACATCAAGTTGTTCATTCATAAAGGTATTCAAGTAATTACCGATGTGTTTTACATTCCCGACCTCAAGAATAACTTGTTTAGTCTTGGGCAGCTCCAAGAGAAGAACGTGGTTGTTTTGATTCAAGATGGAGTTTGCAAACTCTACCATTACGTGAAAAGATTGATTATGCAGACATCTATGTCAGCCAACAGAATGTTCATCTTGATGACTTCTGTCCCGTTGACTCAACCTCAGGTCAGAAGTGCTTTAAAACCACATCTGAGTACTCTGACTCAACTATGGCACATGAGGTTTGGACACCTAAGTCTTAAAGGCTTAAGAACTTTGGCTTTTAAGAACTTAGTAAAAGGTTTACCACCTCCCACATCCCTCCCGAAGTTGTGCATAACCTGTGTTATTGGAAAACAACACCGAGTCGATTCCAAGGAAGAGCTTATGGAGAACCTCCCAACGACTTCAACTTGTGCACTATGACATTTGTGGGCCGATAACTCCAGAGTCCAACAGCCATAAAAGGTACTTAATCACTTTCATATATGACTATACTCGAAAAGTATGGACATATTTTTTAAATGCGAAATCAGAAACATTTATTGTTTTTAAGAATTTCAAAAGCACGGTAGAAAAGGAGACCGGGAACGCCATTTGTTGCCTTCGAACTGATCGAGGTGGGGAGTTTACGTAGTTAGAGTTTACTAACTTTTGCAGCTCAAATGGAATTAGTAGGCAACTCACGACAGCTTACACCCCTCAACAGAACGGGGTCGCTGAACGAAAAAACCAAACCATTATGAACATAGTTCGTTGTATGTTGAGCAAGAAGCAAGTACCAAATACATTATGGCCAGAGGCAGTAAATTGGGTCGTACACGTTCTTAATCGATGTTCGACACTAGCAGTGAAGGATAAGACACCCGAGGAAGCTTGGTGCGCATTCAAACCTTCTGTAGAGCATTTTAATGTAGTTGGTTGCATTGGGCATGTGCACATACAAAATACAAAGACGCAGAAACTTGACAACAGGAGCTTCAAATGTGTATTCTTGGGCGTCAGCGAGAAATCTAAGGCATACCGGTTGTTTGATCCAGAGTCAAACAAAATCGTTATAAGCAGGGACATTGTGTTCGAAGAAGAAGAGAAGTGGAACTGGGGAAACTTGGCTAATGAAGTTCATCATGATATGCTTGGATTGGGAGATGAGGAAGAAGACAACAACAATGAAGAAGATATCGAGGTTGGAAAGGAAAAGCAAGTTAAGCAAGAAAGAGATGTTGAACTCACTTGTCGAAGCCCTTTTTTGAATAACATAGAGGTTGAAGTTGTTGGTCCAGATTTTTCAGATAATCGAGAAGTTGAAGTTGTTGATCCAGGCTCGGACTCTTCTTTCGGCACTAAAGAGGTTGAATGTAACACCCGTAAATTTCGGTAAGTAAATGTCACCCGGACATTTCTGTGACTTGTAAACAGTGGGGTTTTGTTGGGGAATGCATTGTTTAAAGTCCCTCGGAGTATCGGGAGTATTGGCATTGAAAAAGTCGGATTTTTGGAGTTCGGGGGCACCCGGGCGACTATGCCAGCGATTGTGCCAAAGGGCACAATAGCCTGGCACAATCGCCAAAGCTTGAGCACCCACGGTACCTTCCTGACGATTGTGCCAGCGATTGTGCCATGGCACTATCGCCTGGCACAATAGCCTACACGTACCAGTGGGTTAAATGTTGCGATTTTCACCATTTCTTCTCATTTTCTCATTTCTATCTTCTTCCCTTTTCTCTCCCAAACCCTAAAACCGAACCCTAACCTATTTTGATGGTTTTCCCCCTTGAACCACCTGATTCTTCATCATCTAACTAATTGGAACCTTGAACCACAAAACCTCCATCTTCATCTTCCTCATCAAGTTCTTCGGTTGGGAGCTCGGGTTGAAGTGTTGGATTGGGTGTTCTCGGAAAGTCTCGTCATCTTTTATGGTAAGCTTCTTTGATTTAAGGTTATATATGTGTTTTGGGTGTTTCCCTAGTGTTTGGTTTATCAAATCTCGGATTTGTTAGTTTTGGAGAAATTAGGGTTTTGACCTCGTTGTGGGATTTTAGTATATTATGTTGGGGAATGTTTCTATGTGGTTGGTTATGGATATTTATGGTTCGGTATGTATGGATCTAGGTTTTGGAAGTTCTCGGCTTGAGGATTCAAGCGGCCTTCAAAAGAGCTCGTTGGGTGAAATCTAGATTTAGCCTAAATCTAGCAAGGTGAGTTCAAGTTGATTTGTGAAAACGTTGTACATGCCAAAATGTTTATTTTAAAAGTGTTTATGTGTTCTACATGAAATTATCAAATGTTGGGTTATTTGCTAATCTTTGATTTTTGGAAGTATTTAACTTTACAAACTTTGTATAATACCCACATTTGGGATTTTTGGGCATTTTGATAAATGTGTTACAAATGAATGTGTTTTGAGATATTATTGCATAAATAGATCTTTGATCAAAGAAATACTCTTTTAAATGTTTGTCGGATTTTATGCATCATTCATGAAATAGAATGTTTTATAAAGTATTACTTGCACTTTTATGTGAGGTACTTGAAAGAATGTTTATAGTCTCATTTTATGATTTTCATTCTTATCAGCAGTTAAATTTGGAAAATGCATATTTTGTGTTATGAGGCATTTGGAAGATATAAGAGTATAAGTTCATTTGGAAAATAGGTTGCCTCAACTAATGTGAGTTTTGAACTAATCTTACTTTTAGACGTTGTGTTTGCATAACCGTTGGTTGAGTGTGTTTTATCGTATTTTTACTTCATTTATCAATGGGTCAATGGGTTGCTAAGCCTGTGGATTGGTATTTTTATTTGATTTGGGGTCTTTGGACAATTGTCCAGTTTTGGTAGCTCGACTTCGAGCCTTTTTGGGCCTTATGCGTATTATTTGGCTCATTTGATGCATTTGGGAGTCATGACCCCGTATTTGGTTTATTATTGTTCCGGCGTTGGGACGATTAGTTTTCCACGTCGAGGCACGTTCGGCATCGGATTTGGTTATAAGTCCTTCGTGCTGCACGTTTAGGCTTTGGATTGGGTTATAAGTCCTACGTGCTCAAGTATTACGATATTAGATGAGGGGCTCGACATAGGAACCCGACAGGGTTGAACTCGAGTTTCCGTGGGTGTACGTTTAAAGCTACTGAGTCTGACATCTCTTGCGTATACTTTTGTTTATATGACTAGTCATAACAACATAAAATGGGCTTACTTTGTGGACCGTCACATTTTATGGAATCGGAAATCCCCCGTCACCGAAAGGTGTTGTTTTTGGGTATTGAGTTTTATTATCCAAGTTTTCGGTGACGTTTTGTATATTTGGGTTTTACCCTTGATTTATGGGTTGAGTATTATGCCCCAACCGTGTTTTGGGTATTTTGAAATATAAGGTTTAACCGTACCTTCTTAAATGGAGAGTTCAATTTATATTTACGCTTTAAGTGAGTTTTGGGTTAAAGCTAATTTATGAAGGGGCGGTTTACATTGGTATCATCATTTTGTAGTAGTTTGATTTGGAAAATGTCTAAATTGGTGTTCTCCGTCTAAAATGCATATTATTGGAAAACGAGTCGTTTGCATATTCAAAGCATACCTTTGGAAAGATTATGAATTGAACTGCATTATCTATTTTCACAGACATCTTTATATATGTTGAAAACTCTTGAGCTCACTAGGCGTTAAGCCTAACCTTTTTATTTGTCGGCATGTGCATCAGGTTCCAGTTAGGAGTTGGGTTCTAGCAGCTCTATGAAGTGTAGAGCCTTAGCTAGACACTAAAGTAAGTAATTGGTGAATTCTTCCGCAAGTTGGAGATAGTGACTATCTTTTGGTTTTAGTAGCACCCGTCCTTTTATAGTTTGTATGTAAGATTGAATGTTTGTGTATTGAACTTGAATCTAAATTGTGGTTGTCGATGATTCAATGATTGATGTATTTAGAAAATTTTAAATAAGTTGTTATTTCCAGATTTTAGGGTGTTACATTGAAGGTGCTCGTGCTTGTCCGGTTCAAGGGTGGACGTGTAAAGAGCCGGTGTGGATGAAAGACTACACCAGTGGAGAGGAACTATCCGAGGAGGAAGAGATGCAACAATTTGTTATGTTCTCTTCAACTAGTGATCCAAATAATTTTAAGGAAGTCGTTAAGTGTTCTACTTGGCGAGATGCTATGGACGTAGAAATCAAAGTCATCGAATGCAATGGAACCTGGGAGTTGACAAACTTGCCAAAAGGGGCGAAGAAGATCATAGTAAAATGGGTATACAAGACAAAATTAAATGAGAAAGGGGAGGTGGAAAAATGCAAAGCTCGGCTCGTAGCAAAGGGGTATACACAACAAGCTGGAATTGATTACAACGATGTATTTTCTCCTGTCATTGGGATACCATTAGAATTATTCTTGCTCTTGTAGCCTACAGGGAATGGAGTGTAACACCTTGAATTTTATCCCAATTGAAGAAGAGTGTTGGACTGGGTGAATCGGTAAAAGAAGAACCACATATGGAGTACGTCTATAGTGCCATGTGGTTATGACATTTGTCACAATAGCACCAACGGTACTGAGAGTATGGTCGTCTCGGCTATAGTGCCATGAGGTTGTGACATCTGTCACAATAGCGCCAATGGTACTGAAAGTGTGGTAGTCCCGGCTATAGTACCATGCAGTTGTGACATATGTCACAATGGCAACGGCGATTACCAAGTGGTTGGTCGTCCCAACGAATGTTCCATGTATTTATGACAATGGTGTAACACCCGTAATTTTTGGGTAAGTTCTATTTCAAGTAAGTGTAGGAATCGATCTTTTGAGGGAAATAGAGGAAATGGGATTTTGGGAGTAAATTATAGATTTTATGGTCTTTCTATATGAGGAATTCAATTACAAGTCCAATGGTTCTTTCCGGAGCAAAATCGGAGCTAAAACGAAGAAGTTATGGCCAAAACAGTGTTTGGTACAAGTTTGGCTAAAGTGCCTAGCGAAAGTAACACATGTCACTTTAGCCAGTCACTATCGCGGAGAGTATAAAACTCTCAGTAATCTGGAGCGAGAGTGCCTAGAGAAAGTGACATATGTCACTTTAGCCAGGCATTATCGCGGAGCGGGTCAAGAGGTTAAAAATCCGATTTTTGGGGGGTTTCTTCATTGCCTCGTATCTCCTTCACCGTAAATCCGTTTGAGACGATTCTTTTTGCTATGGTTTCGTATTTGAGAGCTTATAAAGGATAGATTGTTAGTTTTGGGAATATTCAAGAGTATTTGGTGGTATATTGGAAGCAAAGGTCAATAGCTCATCATCATCACCCCCACCTTCAAGAAATTTGGGGTTTTCTAGGTTTCACCAAAACCTAAGTGGTGAGTTAATCCTCCTAGTTTCTAAACTTTATTATAAGTTAAAAAATGCTTCATTGATGATTTCCTAGTGTTTATGTTTCTCAAATTTCGGGTTTGATGGTTTTGGAGAAATTAGGTCAAAACTAGGGTTTTGGTCAAAATGGTGATTTTGGTATATAATGTTAAATGGTTAAATGTGGATAGTAATTGATGGAAACTTGTGGATCTAGGTTTTTGGAAAGTTTTGGCTTGAAGATCCAAGTTTCTTCAGAGGAGCTCAAGTTGGGGAAAATCTAGATTTAGCCTAAATCTAGCAAGGTGAGTTCAAGTTGATTTGTGAAAATGTTGTACATGCCAAAATGTTCATTTTAAAGTGTTTATATGTTTTGCATGAAATTATCGTTAGTTGAGTCATTTGGTGGGTTTGGATTATTTGAGGTGATTTGCTTTATAAATATTGCAAAGCACCCACATTTGGGATTTTTTGGCATCTTAATGAAGACATAAAGGAAAGTGTTTTGATGATTTATTGCATAAATGGAAATTATTTGGTAAAAAATGCACTTTTAGTGTTTGTTTGGTAGGAAGGCTTGTTTTTTTGTTATGAGACGTTTTGAAAGAATAAAGAGTATAAATCCATTTGAAAAACCATTTGTCCCAATCTAAACTGTATTGGAGTCTGCACATGTATTTTAGAGTGTGTTTGCATGACGTGAGTCGATTGCGTTATTTATTTGGGGATTGTTAATCGTTGGTTAAAAAGGGTTTTGAGCATTTTAGCTCGTTATTGACTTAAAAGAGTCTTGAGGACACTTGTCTGGTTTTAGCGGCTCAATGTAGAGCCCGATTATGGTTTACATACTAATGCACCGTGTTGCATATTGATGTTTATTACATGCTCAAGAGTGTTGGTCATTCCTGTGTAGTCATGTAATGTTAGACTATGTTGCATTTGATCCATAGACACGTAAGTCAGTGTAACACTCTAAAATTTTCAACTTATAAAATTCGTAAAATTGGCAACATGACATCTAAAATTCAAAGATCCAAACATCCTGTAATTAATGTTCCAAAAGAGTAACAACCCAACATTATAACACAACTCGAAACCTAAATATTCGGGTTAGTTTGCATCACAAGGTTTGCAACAATTAACGGGACATCAATGATACAACGACCTACTTAATCTAAGATTAATTCCAATCTAGATTAAAATGGGCGTCGCGAAATCACTAATAACTCTCTTCACAAAAATCCCCCAAAAGACCGGCACTTCAAGAACTCCTACGTGCCCGGTAGCTAAGCCGACATCCTAAATTCCTCCACGGTTATGATCTGTGAGGAAACAACAACCACACCAAGTGTTAGGACGAAGCCTAGTGAGATCCCAAAAATATGCAGATAATAAACATGGTATTATAAAACGATAATCGTGTTACCGAACTCCTCTGTCTTACGCGGAACAATTCTCCGCCATCAATTTCTCAAACCTGAATATAAACATACAGGAAATACCTTTTTATTTACGGGGGAGACCCGCTTCCATCGGGGCGATGTTTACTCAAAAGTGGGATCGCCCGCGATGGTAATGGATTACACCTCATGCCCCGATCTTAGTTCCCATGCCATAACGACATCACAACCTCAGACCGTATTTACTGCCCTTATTGCCTACTCCGTCGAGTTACACCTCAAGGTCTTACGGACATTATTGCCTATCCATATCTAGAAGAGTTACACCTCAAGGATACAAGATCCCTTATTGCCTACTCACTAGTAACACACCGTGATTAATGCAAAATTCATACATTAAGCTACTACCTCCTCGTGCACAAGGAGTAGTAACCACATTCTTATCAGGTGATCAACATTTGTTAAATAGTTATAACATTATATGCACCTCTTTCCCATATGTACAACAAATACTTCCTTATTCCTCATAATATCACATTCTTCATAATTTCATACATGTAAATACATCCACATATTATCCTTACACCATCCTTTCATAAAGCTATCAGCAGTTGGATTTAAATCATGGCAATAATAGTTTCCTCATGAGTTCAACATAAGCATGAAATCTAGAACATATAATCCACATAGTTACTACTAAAGAGATTATTAAAGTCTACTAAACATACTCACCCCTATTGGGTTCATAAAGTTGAGAATCCCACCTATTAGGTTATAAAACTCAAACAAGTAGCACATAGGAGTAGTGTAGGATAAAGCCATGGTAATAATCAAATACTAGGTTAGAACCTTGGAGAGGATGACAATGGAGGTGATGACTTCAATGCCCAACTTGAATCCTTAAATGCTTATCCTAATCCCTAGCAATAAATGAGATGAATGGTGGTGGTTGAAACCCTAATTTTGGATGGAAGGAGTTATGAGGGTTGAGAGAGGAGAAAATAGGTAGATGAGAGGAGTAATGAGGTGAAATGGGAGAGAAAGTCGTATACAAGTGACCAGGGGACTCCCGCGGGTTATGTCGCGACCTCAAGTCGCGGCATAAGCCGCCCGCTTACCCGGAACCGAAACCCAACAGTGGGTTACACGGGTTATGCCACGACTTGCAAGCCGCGGTGTAACTCGCGTAAGCCCCTGTGATTTGCCAAACACCACCAAAACCCAAGTACTCAACTAGATCAAAGCACAATGCTAACGATAACAGTTAAACACGAGAATACAAAATTAAACGCTACATAAGACTAGAAGTCTTAACACTAGATTTACATGACGAAAATTCGGGTGTTACAGTCAGTCTGTTTTGGATGGTTAATTGGGTATTGCGGGGTTGAAATCCGGTACCCATGCTGAAAACTCTTGAGCTTACTAGGCGTTAGGCTAACCTTTTTATTTGTCGGCAGGTGCAACAGGCTTCGTTTGGGATTAGTTCTTGTGGCGCTATGAGGAGAGAAATGCTAGTTGTGTGCTCGTGATTGTGACGTTTTTCGCGTAGTTTTTGTGAAGTGCAACTTGTATTGGGGTTATGTAACACTCGACCTCGGTTTAGACCTTGTATCTTATTGGAGTTTATATTTTTCGAGGTTAATTATAGATTTTTAACTTGAGATATATTGAGTTTTGAATTATAAGTGGAATTCTTGTCCCTATGTTGATGTTATATCGAAATTTTAAATTAGTTGCTCTTACCAAATTCGAGAGTGTTACAAGTTGGTATCAAAGCATAAGTTTAAGAGATTTAGGTGTAAATTTCGGATACCTAGACTCAAACTAGCGTTTTTCTAAGTGATGAAAGTGAGATTGTACCATTAGGTACTTTAAGATAGGATATTTTTGGGGTTGATAGAGACACTAGAATCGGGAATCACGACGAGGGTAGCAAGGATAATCATGTCCGGTACGTTCATAATTGCACCTGACCAGTGTCGTGGTGAACTTACATGTTACATGTGTGTGCTTGAACCGCCTTTCTGTGATGACCGATGAGGTAGTATATGAATTTCTGAGTAGTATCTAGAAGAAGTTGATGTTTATAGCATTATCACTTGGAGTGACGGTTAAGCATGATTAAGACATTAAGTTGACCATTTTAGGGTCGGGGTAGTTGGTTGAATTAGAACCATAGACCGACTTGTACGTATCTCAACTAATCTAAGGGGTCCTGAAGAATTGTCAGTAAAATCTTGAGTTGCCTTGCAGGACTCCAACCGGTGTCCTCCAAGGAGAATCCTCAAATACTCAAGTCTTATTGTCAGTTGATCTAACCCCACAAGATTAAAATGGTATTTGTCAAATGAATTGAATTTTGCACACCCTATTGACAAAATACTGAGGTTAGTTTGCTCATGGACTTTCCATTATTAAAGAGCATCTTCAACATATTTTTTTATAATTTCTTTAAATAGAGAATTAAAAATCAAAATCTCTAAAAAGAATTACATTCCATCCCAAGTGTTTCTCTATTTTAGAGATTTCAACATTAATTATATTATTAAAATATTCTATAAATATTCTATAACTTTATCATCCCAATACATTTGGAATTTTTTTTATATATAATAAAACGATAATAATTTAATCTCATTGGTGGAAATGAATTAAAAAATCATTTCTCTCTCCTCCATCAAGTTTTAAATAATTCTCTTAACTTGAAGTTTTCTCTATTTTAGAGAACAATATTGAGAATCTATTGAAGCAAAGTAGAGAACAAAACCTCCATTTTCTCTATCAGTTGGAGATGTTCTAAATGACTAATCTAACCCTCGTAAACAACCCAAAACATCGTATTTTACCAAAACCATCGTAACCATATTTTCTCGTCGGATGTTGAATTTGAATAACTAACGCCTAACCCCTTCCCCATGCATTCCCTTCCATTTTCTGAGAAAACTTCCCTTTCCCCATAACATTCTCCCTTCCTTTCCCTTCCCTATACGAGAGAAATTCCAGATAATCAAAACTTAGAGCCTAAAGTATTGCTACTAACAAAAGAAAAGCAAGTTTTTAGAAGGGTTGGTTCAAAGCCATCCATTGTCCGAAACATTGAAGCATTGCTACTAAAAGAAGAAAAGCGGGGTTCTAGAGGGTTTGGTTCAAAGTCGTCCATTTCCTTGAAGATTGAAGTACTGCTACTAACAAAAAAAAATCAGAGAAGAAAAGCACGATTTTAAAGAGTTTGGTTTGAAGTCGTCCATTGTCAAACAATTTCTGTTTGTGGAATTAGGGTTTGTGGAATCAGAGAACAAAAGCAGGTTTTTGGAGGGTCTGCTTACTTCTGTCATATGGTTAGGTTCCACGACAATGATGAAGCTATTACGAAAGTGATGCATTACGACAATGACTGAATTTGTACGATGAAGACCTTCGACAATGACCTTCTATGATGAGCCCCTTCATCGGGTTTTTTCCTATTTTACGATTGCATTTCATCGTATTTTGGTGTGGTACGATTCGTTAAAGGTATTTTTGTAATAACGCATTTGAAGGTCATTGCTTGCAAAAAAAATCAAAAGATAATTTCCTTAATTGAAATCTCATTTAAAGTCATTTCTCTGCTAGACTCCACAATATAGCTTCATAATTGGAATGAAATAATAACAAATGACCAAAATGTCCCTTTTATAATATTTTCATCATTTCTTGCTTAAGTTATAAATACTATATAATTATCATATTAATGAAAATATTAACTAATGGTGGTGGTGGTGGAGGCGGTAGTGGGGGTGGTAGCAACGATTGTAAGGGGAGGCGTAGCGATGGTTGAGGCGACAACGATAGGAGTGGGGTGGTAGTGGAACAATGGCAGTGGTTGGTATGAGACCGTCTGTAGCACTCATAGCTACGGCCCTAACTCGATTGTTTCCTAATAATTGCTGTACCTCACAAGTCACATTATGGTGTTAGTTAAATCAGATTCAAATATTATTTTTGTCTTTTTAAAATCAAATTATGAAATCCATTACATTTGCAGAAATTATGGACTTCAAATTCATTGACTTAAACCAATGAATGATCAAATATCTCAAGTGCAGAATTCAACGGAATCTAGTCAATTCAATCCGTGAACCAAACATGATCAAGAAATATGGTCAAAAGAATTTGCCAGTCCAGTTCCATAAGATTTCTTCAAATTATGTGAACCATACGACCTCTAAAGGAACATTTCAAAACGTTAAATAAACAATTTCATATGAATTTATTTTACATAAATCAAACATGTATTCATATTTCTAAGGCATCATTTTAATCTAAAAATGTCTCTTTAGTGACATCCATTTATATGGTTTTCAATATACATATGGACTTAATCAGTTTTAAGAACATCAAATTTTGTGAGATCCATTAGATCCATCCTAAGCCCTTAATTTGAAATATTAATGTTATTTATTAAATAAACATTAAAGCATTTTATAGGAAACTCAAATTCTAAATATATATATATATATATATATCACTGTCCTCTTTTCTCTTTGTAGCATGCACATACACCCCCTAATTGAACGCACACACAATGTAAACAACCTTAAGAAATTCATTACCAGGGTGTTCACAATGTGATCACTAGGTTCAATGTGTTCACTAGGTTCAAGTTTAGTTTTGTTGATTTAGTTAGTATTCACAGTGTAACACCCGGAAAATTTAAATAAGCATCACTGTTCAAAATCCCCGTTTTGGGAGAAGCCTCGTCTTGGAAACCGTTTAAGAAACTTGTAGACTCGGTTTAGGCACTTGGATCGACAAAGCGAAGAAATCGGGGTGAGTCGTGCTTGGCTCGAGAATGCCACACGACTATCTGGTCACAATCGCGGAAGGTTGGAAGGTCGCGGTACGTGGCAAGCGACTATGACCCGCGATAGTGACAGTGGCACAATCGCGTGTCACTATCGCTGAATTGGTACCGAATGGGGGGAGGAGCTCGCGACTATGACCTGCGACAATGCCCTTGGCACTGTCGCCGGACATTGTCGCCCACGGGGTCCTGTTTGTATAAAAATGCCACTTTTCACCCAATTAACCTCATTTCTTCCACAACTCGTTTCAGATCCGATTTGGTGAGCTTCTTAGGCGACTTTCTTCCCTTGAAACCCCTCTTCTCACTCATTTTAACCTAGGGTTTGTTGAGATCAGTTGTTAATCATTAAGAGCTCAAGAGTTCAAGTGTGTGCCTAAGGTAATCCCTTCCATTCTTCACTTAAAAATCTAGGGTTTTGATATTCCCCCTTATTCTCTCGTTTTATTGGGATTTGATGTAACTATGTGAGTATTTATGTCTAAGGATCTTGGTTGGAGTTTGGAGCTAAGGATCTAGAATGTTTCAAGCTTTCCTTCAAGGAGCTCAAGTTGTGTTGGTAAAACCTAGATTTAGTCTAAATCTAGCAAGGTGAGTTCTAGTTGTTTTGAAAAACTATATACATGTCAAAATGCTTATATTTTGGGATCTTGAAAATATATCTATGGGTTACCTTAATCTGATAAGTTTTGGGAATATTTGTATACTTGCACATTTTGTGCTATCAAACTCTTGGGAAAAAGGTTTACAATATTTTATGAAGGATTTGAGTCACATAAAGGGATTCTTGATCATATGATACAAACATATTTTACAATTGATGAGTTTCATGGTAAATGGGTATTTTCACATATTTGGAATGTTAAAGTTTTATGTGAGTTGTTAAGTGTATTTGGGGTGTTTTAGCGTCAAAATGATATCTCAATCCATTAAAGAAGTTTTATTGGAATTATTAAAGAAATTGGACAACATAAGGTGTTGAGTTTAATTTTGGTGAAAAGTTGGGTACAAGTAGGAGTCTTGGGATCTTACTTTACGTATGAGTTTGAGATATCGATGTTTTTTACAAGGTTGGCCTCAATGGCGTGAGTAAACGGAAATCATCATTTTGGGGACACTACAAGCTTTTGAGAAATTATGAATCCTACGGTTTTGGCCTTCGGCCGACAATACATTGATGGAAATGCATATTTTGGGAAAATTATACTTTGACAGGTATGGTCATATTGGTTTTGCTTTATTAGCTAACGTTTTAAGATGCCTTGTGGCTTGAGTTATACTCTGATGAGTTTTGGGATGTTGCCCTGTTTAAATAGCTCAGTATGGGCGCTTTATGAAAATACAATTATTATACAAATATCGGTTATTACATGTTTGGATGCGTTAGTTCATTCATATGGAGTCATGTAATGTTTAGACTGTAATGCATTGGATCTAGAGGCATATGAGTCGTTATGTTCTTCATGGAGTTTTGGTGTCCATGTTTGATTCTAGTGAGTGGTCCCCAAGTCATGTTGTTATATAAGTTTGCGGTGGTGCTCTTGGAGAGCCATGTACGGAGCTAAGTCTTGCGGTGGTGCCCATGGTGAGCCGGATACGGGGACTTGTGACTTTGTGGTGAGACTCATCTAGAGGTCGAGTTGTCGCTAGGACCAGAGGAGCCGGATACGGGGATCCGTGGTCTATGCGAAACTCGAGAACGTTGATAAGTGGCTTAACTTTGTGTGCCCGCCACATTCGATGGAATCGGGTCTCCCCCGTCACCGAAAGGTGTTATTTTTGGTATTCCCTTATCCGTGCCTTCGACGTTAAAACGTGTAACACCCTAAAAATGGGGATAACAAAATTCCGAAAAACGGACATGTTGTATATAAAATTGCCAAAGCAAGAGCCTCCCAAAAATGGGGAAATAATGCGAACCTGTTTAATCACAACTGTAATTTAACGGACAATAAATTAACAACCAACTAATCTAATTTCTACAACTAGAAAAGATATTACAAAAGGGTTGTCATCTATAATTCCAAAATCCTTCTATCCAATAAATGTCCATTTGCAAGTACTCCCCAAGCTCTCACCCAAGCACTATGCCAGCTTAGAACCGACGCCGCTAGAACCTGAGATACACATCGACACCAAACAAGTGTTAGGCCAAAAAGCCTAGTGAGTTGAACAATAATAAGAATGCATGAACAGTTACAATTCTTATCAGCAGTTAACCGCAGTTCAACAAATGTGGAGTCAATAGGGGAGAACCATAGCACCAATCAAGTTCCACCCAAAGAGTCGATATACCTTGATGCCCTCTAACAAGAGACACCCGAAAGGCCCGGCACATCCGAGGACTACAACCATGGCATTACCCCGAATGGCGGAGGTCTAGGCACATACCTTCACGGTGGCGCCCAAGACTACATCATCTTAGTGTCTACTGACTTGGTTTGTCCAATATAATTTATAAGAGGTCTTGAGGTATATTTCAACCATTACATTTCGATACCAACCATGGGTACAATGTTACCATCCTAACACATAAATCCATCATAATTCTCAAATGACAATCATGCTCGTCATTTCATATACATATATTACCCAAAAGGGTTTCCAACTAGTAACCATCTCAATACCGAGACATGTATATATTTATCATATCAAAGTACACATAATACATATTCAAGAGAAAAGCCCCAAATACTTGTACATCTAGAGTAAGACATGGCATATCATATAAAACCACATTTCCAACATATCTTCATGAGAAAACCCAAATACTTGAGCATATAGAGATAAATAACGACAAATATAAGGACATGATGTGCATATAGTTTTAACAAAGGTTAGTAAACTCACAATCTAGGTTTTGAACCAAAAACCCAGAAAATAGATGGAACCTTAGCTTTGAGAAGATGATGCTTGGAGAAAATGAAGATCTTGAAGAATACTTCAATGCAACCACTTAGATGAATCTTCAATGATGACTTAATGCTCACACCAACCCAAAAACCTAGAAATTATGAGGTAGGAGATGAAAACCCCAAAATCTAGCTTTTGACACTTGGGGAAGATGAAGATGGAGATGGTGGTGAAGCTCCCAAACCGAAGCCTTGGATGATGACCTTAATTTTAGCAATAAATGGTGAGGATTTGGTGGTTGGAGAAACCCTAGATGAAGTAAATGAAGAGGGAGGGTTTTGGGAGAGAGTACTTGAAGATAGAAATGAGAAGTGGTTTAATTTTGGAGAGAAATCACTTTTAACCCGAGTTGTGCTCTCTGCCATCACGCACAATCCGTGCGTATATCATGAAGGAAGGCGCACGACCCGTGCGTTTTCTTCTGGACTGCGCACGACCCGTGCGTCATTTTGTGAAGAGGGGCGCACGACCCGTGTGTCCCACATACTCAAACAGTTGCCCCTTTTTCTCTTTTCATCCTTTCTTCTTCTTATTTGTCCAAACGTAATTCAGGGTGTTACAAAACGTCCCATTTTATTTACACAAAGAGTCTTTTGATGAAATACCGTGTGGGTGCGTTTTGGGAGATTTGGGTGTCGAATAATTATTTAAAATGGGTGTTTGGAAATTAGAAGTAACTTGTTTAGCAAATAAAGCCTCTTTATAATAAATATTTCTAAAATGGCCTTATTCGGAGTAAAACGTTCACTTTAAATGTTTTATGTTTTATATGATGAAAACTGTTTTAACTCACTAGGCGTTAAGCCTAACACTTTTTCTTTTCGACATATATATCAGGCCTTAGATGGATCGGTGTGGCGAGTGGAGCTTGGTAGAAGTTCCGGTAGGATGGTTTTAGTGACGTCATCTGATTTGGTGAAGATAGCAACTTTGGTGGTTTTAGTAACACCCGACTAATGTTGTCCCTAGTTTGTGGGACGGGATAGTTCCGTTAGAACTCTGATACATTGTTGTAGTGATTCTTCCTTGTAACTTTAGATATTTGTTGTTTCAAAGCTTTGTATTTAAGAGTTTTTGGAAGTTTTAATTTGTCTGCTATTTTCGAATTTTAGGGGTGTTACACACAGTGTGTTCACAAGCCATATTGGATCTCATAGATTCAGAGTGTGTTCACAAACTATAATAATAATTCTAATAAAATGTTCACAATATGTTCACCTCTCCTCTCTTTATTATTTTTTCATTATCTTTCAATCTTAGTTGTGTACTTGTGTAATGTAATAGGATATAAGGGTTGTTTATCGGTAATAGTTGGTAAGCATTGTCCCAAGTAATATGTATGTTAGTAACCTACTCTATGAGATTGAACTAAAATTGTCTTTCAGACATAAAAACAATAAACCATAAAGAAATTCTACAAAAGAAGAAATTGAGAATATAAATGAAACAATTATCTCCCCCATAGTCGCATTGCATACCAAGACTTTGTACTTCAAAAACATAAACATGTCAAGCTTATAAAGAATTTTTCTTGTTCATATTATGAAGTTGTAGAACCAATAATAAAAATGTATACAAGAATACATAGCTTCATTTTAAAAGACATAAAATATACTCATTAAAATGAACAAACCCAAATCTTGAAGCCTTAAAGACATAAATGAATGGCAATGTTTGTGAGTATAATAGTAGATGGATAACGACAGTAGGGGGAGAGAGAGACGAGAGCGAGATGGAGATAGGTGGGAGAGCAAAAGAGATAACAGAGAACGACGAGCTTCAACGAGATAAATAGAGACTAATGACTTTTGAAGTATTAATTGTGATATAAGTTGAGGGGGAAGGGAATTGAAGGAGGATAAAACGGAGAAACAATCAGGAGTGTGTCAACTAACCCTAGTAAAAAAGGAGATGGTTACAAGGTGCGGATGGCGGACCTACCCGACCCGACCCGACCCGTTGCGGACCTGGGTTGGGCCGCCATTTTTTTGTCGTTTACGGTCTGATGGTGGACCTGCAGGTCCGCCATTGCGGAACTAGGTCTATTTTCGTAAAGTGGGTCGAGATATGGATAGGAGGTGCAATTGAGTGACTAAAATGGTTATTTCAGCCAATTTCCCTAAAAGAACTTGGTACACAAAAATGCCACCTTGAAGGCCAACCTGCCATGCCAGGGTCGCATACAAGCCTCAAATTTTAAATATGAACTTACGGTACACAAAATGCTAACATACGACCTTGCCATGCTTGAGCCACGGTCGAGGAATTTCAAGAGTTGATTTTTTCAGATTTCAATTGTCGGGCAGATTTCTTCATTGATATCATTTAAAAGCCTTCAAAAACTGCCATTTCGAGGGGATTTGACCATATTTCAATCAAGGAGCTTTGAAAGACGATTTTTGGAAGATTATTTACCAATTTCTTGCATCAAATTCTAGGTCTAATATTGTAAGTTTTTAGATTTCCAAATTAAAGATAACCAGTTTCTTTAATTCTATGGATGAGTATGCAATTGTTGTTGATTTCGACTTTGATGAAACTTGTTGAATGTTCATTAGCCTTTGAGTTCCATTTATGCAAGCCTGTTTATTTTAATTTATTAATTTTGTATTGTTGATTTGAAAAGGCGCTATCACTTTTTTAATCTAATTTTGATTTGTTATTCCAGATTAGGAATTCATAATTGTTCCTAACTTTGATAAGTAACGATCAACATCCCGGTTGATAATTAGATTAATCGCTTGGTGTTGTAGTTTCTATAATTTAGTCTAAATGGTCAGTCTCGGATCGTTGGCTAAGAATAGTGCTTATATGATTTTAATGCAATTGGTAGTTGAGTTTATGTGCATATCTAGACTTGATTAATTGTTAGGTGTTATGTATAGAGCTTCTCATACTAACTGGTTCAAGGATAAACATGGTGTTGGTGTGTATCAACATTTATAATTGTTCTGAAATAAAATTTAGAAAATCTCCATTAGGTACACGTCAATGATGCACAGTTCAATCAACAATCACTACCGTCACTAGAAATAGTTTATTATTGTTAAATGTCTTATTTTATTTGCATGCTTAGTTTAATCTCAACTCACAACCCCCCTTTATTTAATGCTTTCAATATATTTGCACGTGACATCGTCTTGGACTCACGGTTAACACCAAGTCTTTAAGGAGACGACATTACTTATCACTATCACAATTCTTGTGTATTAGAGGCAATATGTTATATATTTATTCACTTACTATTTGACAAATTCGACACTGTCAAGCTCTTTGGCACCGTTGCTAGGGGAAAGGTTTAATGAGTCGTTTACCAAAATGCTTACCGGCAAGGGTATTACCCTCACTTACCTTATCGTATAACATTCCTGACTATCAAAATTAATTGTTGGTAAACGTCTTAAACCCGGTAAGCGCTTACCGGGTAAGAGTCATTTCCCTCACTTAGTGGGTAAGGCTCTTGGAGGTAGTTTTCATACTCAATAGGTAAGGACCGTAAAGTAAGTCATACCGGTAAGCGATTACTCGAGTAAGTATTTAGTAAACGGCCCTAACTATTTCATGCCAAGATTGTTACGTGCGGGATCACCGGTGCCTATAGATCTAGAAAATTGAAATGATCACATATAAGATAAGGAAGCTAACCAAGCTTCAAAAAAGCAAGGCGAGCAATCTAGATGATTGGGTCCCAATTTATGGAAAGACAATGTGTCTGCTAATTTAGACAACAAAGGAGAGAAGCCTCGTACCGAAGACGAGAAGTTGGTTCACAAGCAGAGGTGGATCCAAGAATATTTGGGTATGGTGTCACAAAATAATTTCCATATTAATATATAATAAAATAAAAGTGTAGCTAAAAATACAGTTTTATCCAAAAAAAAAAAAAAAAGAGATATAAGCTACCGCCAACAACTGTTCCTTACGAGACTTCATTTTTTGGAAGCGGTTGAGTACGTCTTCGTTCGTGACCAAGGCAAACGCTTCTTTTTCTACGGAATAAATGACCGAACCATTCAAAAAGTCGTCACCTATCCAGTGGTAGATCCATATATGAATGCAATTAACGTTAAAATTGTGTATTTAATAGGGATTAACTTTTGCATTTACCATACATTAATGCAATTAACGTTAAAAATATGTTATTTTTTATTTATGTTAACATTAAAAATATAATTAGTTTAAAAAATATTCAATATTGAGCACGTTTCGAATGTATCGATAAAACCTTTTTAATGGTGTAATTTGTAAAAAAATATACGTATTTTCTAATGCATTTTTAGCTAATAATTAACTAATATAATAAAGATATAAAATAAAAAATAAAAAAAGAAAGTAAGTAAATTAAAACCACTAAAGTTTTTGAAGGGACAAATGTCTAACTTTGTTAGTATTATTGTATTCAAGATTTAAAGTAAAAGTCTTTGTAAATGAAAAGTCAAAGTTGTCAAAAGTCAAAGTAGTTTACTTTTTAATTAGTCAATGTGTTTGTAATTAGGAGATATTAGTTTTGCTTAGGGGTTAAGCATTAGGTTTAAAGATTTTGTCAATGTCATATTTGTAGAGAGAGAGAGAGAGTTTAGAGAGAGAAAGTTTGTAATTCATGTAATTCACCAAGTATCAATGAAATTCATGTCATTTACCTAATAAATATGGGTGTTTTCAATTGGTATCAGAGCTTTGATAGAAGATTTGTGCACAATTTCAACAAAAATTCGTCCAAGAATGATCAAGATTTGTGCACCATTTTTGAAGTTTTGAAGATCACAAATGGGTTATGAATTTTTAGTGTGTTTTGGAGTTTGATTTTGATTGCAAAACGTTTCTTCAATGTTATATTTCTTGTTTGCATCAAAAGATTTTCAAAAACGCATCAAGATTTGAAGAATTTAATGATTTTGAAAAATTTTGTGTTCTTGAGAAAAAGTGGTTTGTAAATTTTTTTGATGAGTGATTTTCCAAATTAATGTTGTTTTGATCCATTTTTGTGCAAAATTGTTTCTAAAAACATGTTTTGGACATGATTTGATAAAAGATTTCAAGTTTCAATGTCTAAATATCATTTTTGAAATTTTTGGATTGTAAAATGTTCTTGAAAAGTTCTCATGTTCTTGGTGAAAAATGCAGGGTCGTTCCAATTTTTTTTGAGGCCCTGTTACACTTGTGTGGCCTGTGTCAAAATAAGTGTCCACAAATGAATGTATGTAACCAGATGAAGGGAGTCAAATTAATGAAGAGGTGAACCAGTGAGATCGAGAACAATCGAAAGAACGTATGTAGCCGAATAGAGGCGAGTTAATAGAAGGAGAACCAAAGGAGACCGAGAACAACGAGAAGAGGAAGACAAAAAAGAATTACCGAACGTGGAACGTCAACTCGTTTGTCTATCTGTGAAAGATTTTGCTTCATTATAGTTTGGGGAGTCTAATCAATAATCGTTTATGTCTGTGTGAACCGTTGAAACAGAAAACCAAGATGCAATTGAAGAGTGGTTAAATTTGGTTCCCGTTTTAATCTCCATTGTATTTTACAACTATAAACTGAGTTAAATCTATCTATAAATTGGGCCCCAAAAAATTTGGGGGCCCTGTTCCAAAACGCCTTTTTAACATGCCAATGCACGGCCTTGGAAAAATGGTTAAATCTGAGATTTCAATTCATTTTTGTTATTGAATTGTTTTTATGTTGTGTTGGATCTTTAACAAAAATTAACAAATTTGTTTAAGTTTGTTGAATTCTGAACACACAGCAAAAAGCATCATACGAATTATAAGATGATGAGGAAGTTGTAAGATTAATGTTCACAACAACAAGAACACGCAAGCGCCACTGAAGAACTCGCAAACATATTAGAAGAACTTGCATGCTTGATGTCAACTTATGAACTCGCAGAATGCATGTGAAGAACTCGTATGTTCATGAAAATGGTGGTCAACACAAGGTTGTTTTAATAAACTCTGTTTGATATTCTTTGATCAGCCTCAACACGAAAGCATCTTAAGAAACCAACTCCAAAACTCAGCAACATAAAGAACTCGTTTATGAATGAGAAGAACACGCAAGCCTCGTAGATCAAGAACACGCAAGCAACTTATGATCACTTCACGCAAACAACCAACTGTTACTTCATGCAAACAGTTCTCTGCGTGAACCAACTTCACGTACGATGAAGTCTTACTTCACGGAAGCATGATAGCTCATATCAAGTTTCAGAATCAATTTTTGTTGAGAATTCATCGAGATATCCTCATTTGAAGTATCGCCGGAGACTCACCGGAGCTTCGACGGAAAAACGGAATTCCCCGGAACTTGTTGTTATCTGTTGTTTTCGATATTTTAACTCCTTAACAGTGTTTCTTACTTGATTTACATTTCGTTTCAGGTGATTCCAATCGTTAACAGACCAAAAGAGGTTAGCCGGAAAACTACACTTCGCCGGAATCTTTCACCTCCAGATACAATACTTAATTTGTTGGATGTTCGGGACTTTAACGTTGGGAACGACTGTAATTTGAATAAAGAACAATTTGCAACAAATTTCAAGCATTTTGGTTGAGAAATGAAGGAGTTATCAAAGGATGAAATATACAGATCATTATTGTGGATGATGATGAACAATACTAACGGACTTCCGTTAAGTTCGTTAGTTTTCTAACAAATTTGGTCCTTATTCGTTAGATTTGTTAGCTTTTCTATCTTTTTGGTCCATTTTCCGTTAGTTTGTGTTAGGTTAGTTAACTAGTTTGTTAAGTTGTCAGTTTTGGTCCTTGTTGTTAAAATTGTTAGTCTTTTTCGTTAAATTCTTTACATTTTAAGTACAAATATGTTAGTTTTGTTAGGATTGTTAAGTAGTTTTCACTTTTAGCATTTTTAGTCCCTCTAGTTTAGTTTTGGGGTTTGACAGTTTAGGTCCCTCAAGTTACAACTTTCAGTAGCTGTCAAACTTATCCTTGTAGTTGTAAGTTTCATCTTTTAGCATATTTAGTCCTTCTAGTTTTTCTAACTTTCGTATTTTTTACATTTTTAGTCCCTAGACTTTATATTTTTGAGTTTTTTGTCGTTTTTAGCTCTCGTTTTTCTTCGAGTCTTAGTATTTTTCACTTTTAGTCCTCGTTTCTCATTTTAGTTTTATATTTGGTCGGTTTTAGTTCCTATTTTTGTATTTTCTTTTATTTCTAGTCAATTTTTGTTAATTTTTTGTTTGTGTCGTGTTTAGTCTCTGTTTTTCATTTTCTTTTCATTTTTCATCCATTTTGTGTCATTTTTGGTTGTTTTTCTCTGTTTCTGAGCGTTACTGATATATTTTTCATATTTTTGCAGATTGAAGATTAGAAGTCAATTTTCCGCGTTGATTTTTCAGATTTAATTTTTGAAAGACAAATTTACACTTTGTTTTTCAGATTTTAATTTTCAGATTTTATTTCCGACTTTAATTTTGTTGTTCTTATATTTTAAGAGTGTGCACATAACTCAACTTCTAATCGAAGTTTCTTTTGACGATCACTCTATTAGGTAATATTTTTTATTGTTTTTCTCTGATTTCTGTGTTTCGTATTTTGACAGTATATCTTTAAGCACATCAAGATGTCAACTTGGGGAGTTCATAGCGCTCAACCCGGTTTCGAGCCCCACTAGCAGCACTTGTGGCCACTGAGGATAAACTCAGGGTTGCACGTTTTAGCAGCTGGGCCAAAGGCCCTAATTGTCAGGGATTAGTCTGGGTCATAGGCTCAGGATACCCTCTCCAAAAAAAAATGTATATGCCTGAGATACATGCCATAGAAGTTGAACGAGATAACTTGAGGAATCAGAATTCAGTTCTTCTAAATCAGATTCAGGAGTTGAAAGTTAAATTTGTTAATTCTGATAAAACTTCTGAATGTGCAAAATGTATTAATCATTCTAAATTTGATTATGCAGATATCATTAAGTCAAAAGAGAATGAAATCAAAATCAAAGAAGATATTATTCAGGCTAATGAGAAAGTAATCAAGCTTAAAGAGAAAAAAATAACAAATCTTTAAAGCAAGTTGAAGTCAACTGAACAGAAGACATCAGAACTTAAAGATGAATCAGTTGATCTACATGTCAAGTTTAAAGCTTTTGAAGATCAAATATCTGTATTGGAAGCAAAAAATGTTGAACTGATGAAAAACCTCCAATCAGATAAAGACAAAGCAAATCTGGAGAATGCTTCTGCTCAAAAGCTATCTGACTTTTCCAAGAAAGCTATCCAAGAGAAGAAAGATTTAGAGCTAAGATGCTTAAAAATCTCCAAACAAGTATCCGAGTTTGAAAAGATTGTTATAACCGAAAGAGATATTTTTGCAAAAGAGAGAAAGTTCTTGAAGATAAAGTAATTGAACTTCCCAAACAGATCTCTACATTACAAGACTTACTTGAGAAAGAAAGAAATTGTTTTCAAGAAAATAAAAAGTCTTATGATGTTGAAAAGAAAAATGTTGAAAAGAGAAATATTGGGATTTTCAAGGAAATTTCTGAGAAACCCAAGAACTTAGAAAAAGAATTTGAGCAAGAACGCCAAATCTTTGAAAATGAAATATCTAAGCTCACATCAAATATAACTGTTCTAACTTCTGATTTTCAAAAAGAAAAGTTGGTAAAATCTAATTTGCAACAAAAGTTTGACACACTTACTGCTGAAAGAAACATTTTTTCCAAAAAGATAAAGGACTTGGAAGCTGCAAATGTTAAAATTTCAGCTGATGTGATTAATCAATCACCTGTTGATAATTCAACCGAATCAGTCTGTTCTTTCAAAACAACTTCAAGTTCCATTCATGAGAAAAATGTTTTCAAAAAGAACAGTGTCAAACCAAACATTGTCAAATCAAATCAGATACATCCATCTAATCTGTTTTATGACAAATCTGTTGATAGTCCAACAAACTTTTATGTAAAATCTCTTGGAAAGCATTCAAAGAAAGGACAGATGGTTTGGAGAGTGAAGAGTTATCCTGATGAGAAGAAGAATGACAAATAATTCACATCCACAACTAATGCCAAGAAGAATAGTGCACATAAAGGTAAATCTTTTGGTACACCTGATATATTCTATTATACTAATCATTTGATCAGGGTTGCTCAGAAGAAAATATGTTGTTCTTACTGTGGAGAGAATGACTTTGTGCAAAAAGAATCTGCTCATAACTGGTACAGATCTTACATAATTACTTCTCAGAATAGTAAACTTAAAAGTTTTAAATCTAATGAGAATTGGATTCCTAAATCTAACTTACCAGGATCCAAATACCAGTGGGTACCAAAACCTGTCAAATCTGTTTTGCAGGTACCACAGGTGTAGGGGGAGCATGATGTTTGACTTATAGACAAAACAGTCTAGGACTCGTACCTCAAAGAGTTATGGCTCTTGAATAATTCAGTTCAAGACTCGGTCTTAAATGTTAAAGGACTATCACTTCTAAACACATTAGTTTAGGACTCGGTCTTCAACGTTTAAAGACAAGGATATTTTGCAAATATCCAAGGGGATCTTATCTGATCTAAATCATTATATCATGATTTGAGGGGGAACCTAAATGTTTGTAAGTATCTTCTAATCTAGATCTTTGATTGTTTGAAAGAAGAACAACTTTCAAGCATGAAAAATGTTTTCTTAAATGTTCATCTATTCTCAAAAGATTTCAAGAATTAAGAAGTGTGATTTTAAATGTTTTTCATAATTGAGCATTAATGTTTAACTGACCGTGTGTTTCTAAAGATCAATACTTGTGTATTATCTTGTCTATATAATGTCAAGTATTCATACACACCGTTTCAATACTTCATTTGAATTTGTTATTACCATGTCTCTAAACGAAACAATTTTTCGATGGTAATACCCTCGTTTGATTTCACTGTTGTTGAGCATCATTCATCATTTCAATCTTTGTACGTTCATTGCTAAACTGTTTATATTCGTTCATATAAACAAACTGTAACACCCTAAAATATGGAAATAGCAACTAATTTAAAATTTTCTAAATACATCGATAATTGCTTCATCTACAATCACAATTTAAGATTTAATCTCAATACACGCAATCTATAATAAAGACGGGTGCTACTAAAGCCTAATAACAGTTACTATCTCCAACCTGCGGAAGACTTCATCAACAACTTATTCTTGCATAAAGCTAAGGATCAACTCTTCATGAGGCTACTAGAGTTCGAACCCCCAACTGGAACCTGATGTACATGCCGACAAATAAAAAGGTTAGGCTTAACGCCTAGTGAGCTCAAGAGTTTTAACATGAATAAATATGTCTTTAAAAGAAAAAAAATCAGTTCAAATCAAGATTCTTAGAAATGGTTTACTTTAAAATGGAAACGACACATTTTCCCCATAATATGCATTTTTAAAGACGATGCTCCCAATCACACATTCTTTATAAAACGATGCAACTTGAACTAACTCGAAGCATGAATCATAAATAAAACCATGTATACTGCACGTTCGAAGACATGGACACTAGGCCCCTTACTCACGCGACCATAAAAGAAGATAATCTAAATATCAAAATACGGGGAGGACATAATTCATTCAAACCTTAATATACGAGGAGGAAGATCTAATATTAAGGCCCTCATTCACTGTCGACCATAAAGAACCAATGACAATAAAATAAGACTTCCTTATATTTAAATTACTAACAGTCGACAACGGGGGAGCCCCGTATCCGTTGAGAGTGGAGGAAACACATCAGTATGCCACCCAATCAACGTTAATCGCATGACACCTCCCGACATCACAGTCCGGTGTCCCTACGACTTCTTAACAAGTGTCACCCCAAGTCAGTTGACCTTGATGGGCTTATTCCGAAGAACTCCACCTTAAAAGTCCCGACTCACTTAAAGACTAACTGAACCAGGCATTACTTCAAGCGGCAGAGGTCCTAGTGCCTACCGTCCCGACAGCACTAACAGACTCAACCCTCCTAGCGATCACCTGTCAAGTTTTTGGTCATAAAACATGGGTACTGAAGGTCATCACCCCGCAATACCCAATCGACCATCCAAAACAGACTGACATATGTGCCTATGGATCCAATGCAACACAGTCTAACCTTATCGTACTAAACATGAATGACCAAAGCACTCGAGCCCGAAATCAATCTCAATACACAACACGACGCATTTATACGTACGTCATAACTGGACCCTACATTGAGCCATATAAAACCGGACAAGTGTCCTCAGGACTCCTATAAAACGACATCGAGCCAAAATACCCGAAACCTCTTTTTGACCAATGATTAACACTTTTCAAATCATAAACATACTCGACTCATACTATGAAATCACACACTCCCAAAATACTTGAATGGACTCCAACACAGTTTAAGTCGGGACAAAAGGTTTTCCAATTAGACTTATACTCTTTATCCTTTTAAAACGTCCCATACACAAAATTAAACCTTTTAACCAAACAAACCCTAAAATTCCTTTTAACCAAATAATATCATTTATGCAATAGATTACCAAACACACCCATTTATGACTCATTTATCAAAATGCCTAAAAATCCCCAATATGGGTGTTTTACAAGGTTTATAAAACTAAACTTCTCATTTAACCAAAACTCATCAAGTAATTTCACAAATGATAATTTCATGTTAAACACATAAATACTTTAAAAATAAACATTTTGGCATGTACAACGTTTTCACAAATCAACTTGAACTCACCTTGCTAGATTTAGGCTAAATCTAGGTTTTACCCCCAAAACTTGAACCACCAATGATGAAGGCTTGAACCACCAAGAAACCTCCCTAGATCTTAGATCCAACACATCTAAAAGATCACCTTCACCACACAAAACATCAAAATCAAACCCAAGATGAATGATGAAAGGAAAAAGGGTGAAATCATCAACCCTAGTTTAACATTGAGAGAGACGAGGAGCTTACCACCACAAAATACTATTGTATACTCCAATGGAATTCCAATATCTTGATAAAACCTTTAATATCTCTCAAAAACGAAACCGTGGCAACTTGAATCACTCAAATCGGAGTTGTGATGAAGAAGATATGAATAAATGAAGTTTGGTGGCTGAAAATCGGGTTTTAAGCTCGACCAGGGGGTTTCGCGACTTATGCCGCTACTGCAAGTTGCAGCGTAAGTCGCCCGCTTCCCCTAAGTCGCGACATAAATTCCTAAGTCGCGGCGTAAGTCGCGAGATGCACTGTTCGTCCGGTTTTCTTCTCGATCACTGTTTTGGCCATAACTTCTTCGTTATAGCTCCGTTTTTGCTCTAGAAAGGACCGTTGGACTCGTAATTGAATCATTCATCTAACAAAACTATAAAATTTAGGATTCAGGTCTAAAATCCTATATCCTATTTTTCCCTTATAATTACCGATTTCTGTATTAACTTGAAACGATACTTTTCGAAATCGGGGTGTTACAATCCTCCTAACCTTAAAAGAGATTTCGTCCTCGAAATCTGGCACCACCCAAGCACCCAACATGCATTTGGCAAGATTAATTGATTCCCTATCCAAAAGGAATGCTTTCATGAAACTTCACCTCATATTCGAACCCAATTACATCTCGGTTGAATGGAAGCCCTGAGGGAGTGAACATCACAAAAGCTCATTTCCAATGTACATCCGTTGTACAAAGTGGCTTCGTGCTACTTACAGGAAATTTTAACTGTATCATTTGTTGATTCAGGTTTACAATTCCTATTATATCTGAATTTGAAAAGATTTGGGTATATACATTTTTGATTTGACAGATACATAGATCAAAAAGGGCAGAGATTGTTAGTTTTTCACAAAGGGGGAGATTATTATTCAAAGACGGTGATGAAATTGAAAAGAATTTTGATGATCATGATGCTCACAATCATCAAAAAGGGGGAGATATTTTGAAAGTTTCAATTTCCAAAGACATAAGATTTGTCAAAGTCAAGAAGTTCGAGATACCATGATAAAGATGTTCCGAGATGATTAGAGATGATTCGTTGTTCAAAGACAGACAATTCATAGATCAAAGAGATGAAGATACACGCATTGAAAGATTTCTCATAGTTCAAAGCCACAAAGATCAAAGTTTTCAAATTCAAGTTCAAGACTTGATGACTTTTCAAAGACAAAGTGAAAGACTTTTCAAGTTTATCTGAAGATTCTTCAAAATCCAAATGATTGAAGATTGCCAAAGCTTCAAAGTTCAAAGTTGTCAAAGTTAAAGTTTTGAAGAATCAAGAGCTGAAGACTATTGTCAAATTTTTAAATCTTGAATCCAAAGGGGGAGATTGTTAGTGCATTATTGTATTCAAGATTTAGAGTAAAAGTCTTTGTAAATGAAAAGTCAAAGAAAGTCAAAGTTGTCAAAAGTCAAAGTAGTTTACTTTTTAATTAGTCAATGTGTTTGTAATTAGGAGATATTAGTTTTGCTTAGGGGTTAGCATTAGGTTTAAGGATTTTGTCAATGTCATATTTGTAGAGAGAGAAAGTGAGAGAGAGTTTAGAGAGAGAAAACTTGTAATTCATGTAATTCACCAAGTATCAATGAAATTCATGTCATTTACCTAATAGATCTGAGTGTTTTCAAACTGATTTCCAACCGCTACAATTCTTAATTTCTAACTTCTTATTTTTTTCATTTAAACACAACTTTTAATGTTTATGGTTTCATTCCAAAAAATCTTATGGTTTCACCTAAAAAAACTTATGGTTTCACACTTATATACCTAAAAGAAACTGCACTTAAGCCCTACATTTTTATGGTTTCACGGGCAACCACACCCATAAAAGTAGGTCCACCGTTGTCCACAAGGCCGAAAAAGGAAGAAGAGATGGCGGCTCCCGAACGCACTCTAATCTAAGACGATGGGCAATCCCCAACCTCACACACCAACCTCTATGCATAACATATCTTACGGAAAAGGTAAGTGCCAATTTGAAAACCAAACTAATCCATTTGTTACCCCCATTTTCATGGTGTAGATAACAAGAATTCATACAAGCACCTCACAGAGTTCCATATGGCTTGTATAGGTATGAAATTGCATGGTACCATGGAGGAGAGCCTCAAGTTGAAGGCATTCCCTCTAATTAACTTTGAACTAGGGGTGTTCGCGGTCCGGTTTGGGCGGTTTAACCCCTCAGACCACAAACCAAACCGCAAGTGGCGGTTTATTGATTTTTCAAACCGAGCGGTTTGATATCAAGTGCCCAGACCGGTCAAGTCGGACCGCGGTTTAGGCGGTTTGGTCGACCGGTTTAGGTGGTTTGGGCCTTTTAGTGGGCTTTAAAGTTTAAACATAAAAAAATATAAAACTTTGAATTTTAAAGGCTAATTGACTTGAATCCACTTGAAATAAAGAACAAAGTTCACAACAAAATAACAAAGTCCACAAAAGTTAACAAAATATCCCAAAACAAAACACTAAAAAAAAGTAATATGGAAAGTGCAAATAAAATTCACGGCTTCACTTCTTCATTTTTCCGTTCTTTGTATTCCACAATCCATAAAGATTTTAATATGTTAAAATACCTTAGGCATTTTTATATATACTTAGACATTTGAGCTTTATATAATCTATTATTTATAATAAAGGTATATATAAAAAATATATTTATATATTCGGCGGTCGGTTTGGTCCAAATCGCCCAAAAAAACCTCCAAACCGCAGACCGGACTGGACCGCCCGGTTTGGCAATTTTCCAGACCGGACCGCCAGACCGCTTAAACCGCCAAAAACGGTCTGGTTTGACTTGGTTCGACTGGTTTGAGCGGTCCAACGGTTTTTTTGAACACCCCTACTTTGAACCCGAGCCAACTAAACCATACTATATCGTATAATTAGGATCATGTGAGACCACTTAGTTTTCATAAGATCCATACGAGAGCATATTTGAGCCATTGGATAAGTCCAATGTTGATCTCGTCAAACCTTCACAATAAAACACCGAAAGTTCACAACAAAACACCAAACATTTATAACAAAACAAAGAACCTTCACATGAAAAACACAATAAAACCTTTATAAAGAACTCACAATAACCTTCACAATTCACATAAAAACATATCTAAAATATTAACGAAAAATGGATTATCTCACCGAAAGAAACCAACCCATTTCATGTACGGTATCCATGTAATGTAAATTAAGGGGTTGTTTGGCAGTTGTTGAATGGTTTGGTGCAGAATGATTAAGAGACTATTATGGTATAGTGCAAAATAAAATATGATTGTTTGGTAATTGTTCAGAGTGAAATCAGAGCGCTTAATGGTTAAGGGAGACCCATGATACAAAACCATTCAGAGGGTTTTGGAAACATTAAGAGACAGATTTTTTTTGCCAAACAAGATTCAACTCTTAACGATTCAGAGGTTGCTTCTTAATAGAACCATTAAGAAGTAAACAAACAGCACCTAACGCTGTGTTCTCGAGTTTTGGAAGGAAGGAAAAGAAAAGAAAGGGAAGAAAAAGAAAAGAAAAAAAGGAAAGGAAAAGAAAGAAATATTTGTATTTGTGTTATTGAGATTGAAGGAAAATAAAGGAAATGGAAGGAAAGGAAAAGAAATAAATTTTCATGTTCTCGAGTAGAAAAGAAAGGAAAGGAAAAATATCACTTTTACTAATATATCCTTATTTATTTAACAATGGAATGTAACTAATGGGTATATATGTAATTTTATAAATATTTTTAATTTTCTCTAAATTACTTTCTTTTCTTTTCTTTCGTTTCCTCCCACATTTCCTTTCTTTTCCTTTCACTCCTAAAAAAAACTCGAAAATACAATTTTTTTTTCTTTTCCTCCTCCTTTCCTCCCCTTTCCCTTTTTTTCCTCCGGAAAAAAAAAAAAAACATCGGAGGTAAGTCACATACGATTATTCATTCAGTATT
The DNA here is from genome assembly GCA_954870635.1 of Arctium minus. Taxonomy (NCBI): domain Eukaryota; kingdom Viridiplantae; phylum Streptophyta; class Magnoliopsida; order Asterales; family Asteraceae; genus Arctium; species Arctium minus. The sequence goes on along the minus strand of OX941080.1, from coordinate 32,268,398 downwards.
TGCGTTGCCAGGTGGTACAAGTCACATACGATTATTTCTCCGTGTCATCACAAAAACTGAAAACTCTGCTATTACATCCGATTCAAACATCGTCGTACCAAATCAAAATTCAAATCCACTATAATCCATCTTCTCCTTCCTTGTTTCTAGATCTCTATACGGATCTTCAATTATTTCAACCTAAAACCCTAAAATATTCCATCGAAAACCATAACCTATCTATCAATCAAGGAAACCAAGCTTGTTAGATCATATTTTAACCCTAAAATTAATGTTTCAATTTTAGGTTTTCAGCTCTAAAACAACTTACAGTTAATGCGATGGTCGTCTGCAAGTGCCGAAAGGTATGCCCATTTTCTCCTCCTTTATCTTAACGTAATTTTTAGACATTATTATGCTAGGTTTTATTTTGGGCAAATTGCGTTGAATGTGATTCAACAGCTTTTAGATCAAATCGTGCTACCACAATTGCAGTGAATCTGGGATCTTAGATCCCAATTCGCAAAGATGTATTTATTCGGTAATCCTTTTTAGATCGTACTACTTCACGCAGTAGATTTATTGATGAAAACTACAAGCAATTCAATTCACGATAAAAGTTGACCGCACTTGACGCTGAGTTTGCCGTGCATAATTTTTCTTGTTTATTGGTATCATTGAGTACTAACCAAAGCCTAGGTGTTGCTCACAGGCAACTAAATTGTACTGCTTCGTGCACAAGGTCCCCGTTTGTGGAGAATGCATATGTTTTCCAGAGCACCAACTTTGTGTGGTAAGTTGTAATAGTCCATATAAGATATAACAAGTGCTTGCATCTGTCATGATGATTACCTTATCATAGATTTCAAGTCAGTTGGTTGAGATTATTGAGTTGATTTCATAGGTTCGTTCATACTCAGAGTGGGTAATAGATGGAGAGTATGACTGGCCCACAAAGTGTTGCCACTGTCAAGTTGTGCTCGAAGAAGGCAGCGATTCTCAAACGACACGTCTGGGCTGCTTGCGTATGCTATTCTGCACTCAACAAACATGCATCATTTGTTTTTAGTTATAAAAGATGGACCATTGAAATTACATCACCTTATATTATTTCTTTGTGTGTTTTCAGATATCATACATACAAGTTGCTTAATTTCAAATATTAAAAGTTATCCTCCGCACACTGCTCCAGCTGGATATGTTTGTCCGGCATGTTCAACTTCGGTAAGGTCTACTTACATGATTATGCAGCGAATTATCTGTTTATCTGATCACGAGATTGGTTTTCAGTTTCCACTGAAGATGGTCTAGACCTTTAACCCTTTGACCTTTATCTAGTTTATGCAATACTTGCAAGAAAGCAAGTAATGTTGGAAAGTCTTAACATATGATAGAAGCCTAAACCTACACACAATAACGTGGGTCCTGTCTTGTGGAACTTATAGTTTTTTTTTATTATTCAGTATTGTGTTAAGATATGTATCAGTGCTTCTTTTCCACGTGCTAACTTTTGAAACATCAAGAAGTTGAGAAATCTTAGGTATTCATCCATTGAATTTAGTTCAATTACCATTTTTGTTTTAGTTGAAACTTGAAAGGCAAACTAATTTTATCAAAACATTGCAGCTTGAAGATTGAGCTGAATAATGTTACTGCTCTGTGGGTTGTGAACCTCTAGGTTCTCCCATGTCGAATTTGACACAAAAGCCTAAACAACACAAGTTATATACATAAAAACTTGCTCTGTATCTACTATCTCTTATCAAAACACAAAAGATGAGAACTAGTAAGCCTCTTCTAGATTCTTTTTTCTTTACTATCTCCCGTCTATGCTCCTAACTAAGCCCACCTTTATGTTTTATGAGCAGGCAGAGAATCCTAAAGGCATCCCAAAGGTTCATCCAACTAAAGTCATATTTTAATTTATCTACTATACAAATCTCCACCAACGATTTAGAACTTCTAACTGAGAGCATCTCCCACAATTCTCAAGCAATAATATCATCATTAAAGTGTACTCAATTTTTATATAACCAATTTTACTGCACCAATCTCCTGGTTTCCATCATATGGCACCCTGGCTTGGTGGCGTACTGATTGACTAGCTGCTGTACATCCGTGGCATGACCCAACATGCTTGTAACCATGATAATAATTCTGACCACAGCTCTGCCCATAGCGGAGCGGTAAATGCTCTAAGCTTTTCTTCTATTCACACCGGACTCATTCAATTTAATTGGCTAATAAGATTTTCCTCTTCGGTGCAACATATCTTTTTTTCAGACACCTTTGTTTATAGCAGCAGCAAGGACCACCCTAACTTCTGCAGGGGGATACCACCTTTAATGCAATATTTAATCACGTGGTTGATTAATATCATGCTTGCATTTCTTACATTATACCAATATACGTTTTGCCTAGCCGTAATAGTTTGTCCTCTAACTGTACTGTGATCCAGGTTCACCACATGTACAACTCAACCTCTATAATCACTTCCCATGAGTAGAGCTGCCTCCTAGAGATGATAGACCACATACAAAATCTACCTAACACTGTATTGAAACACTTCATTTGGAAAACTCAACTTCATAAACGGCACCAAGCACATTTCTAGGATAAGTCAACCTCCTCTAAAAGTTGGATTTTACTGAAATTTAATCTTCTCAACTTCTGTCAGAAGTTGTATTCACAAAGTCTCCACCAAACAAGTATGTAAAAGCTGTAACTGATGTCTATCAGGATTCATAGGGAGTAATGGGAGGTTTACTCTGAGACTATTTACAAATTTTGTGTCTTATTAAGAATCTTGGAAGTAAACATAATGAGTTCATCAGGACATATACAGATCGTTACCCTTATGTTAGATCTGGGATTCTGGTTCATGACATGGTACATTACCAAATATTGCACTTTCTTTGCAGATATGGCCTCCTAAAAGTGTCAAAGACTCCGGGTCCCACTTACATTCACAGTTGAAGGAAGCAATTATTCAGGTAATGCAATTTCAAAGAACCACATGTTCAATTGCTTAACTGAACTTGAACTTTATCTGCATAGTGAATCAGTGATGTTTGCTTAGTCTGTATGTCAGCATGTGATATTGCTCTTTAACTTCTGGTTTGTATCTTCTGCGATCCTAGAGAGAAACCATCTGTGAACTGGATCACACTTACTGCACTCTTTATTAAATTGACCACCCTGCTTATTCTATCTATCTTGTATGTATAATGTTAGTTATGGATAAATTAACTAGAAGTCTGTTGCTTTCAGAGGACCTTATGCCATAGGTATCCACCATCTTGAAAAGTGATCAGTGTTCTTGTTGTGTAGGTTGTTATGTAGTGTATCAGATAGAAGTAGACTGTCTAAGCTTTAACATTTATTTTTAAGCTCCCAATCTGCATCCTGGAAGAATGTGTCTTGAGCCGGAGCCCTGGAATGCTGTATCTTAGGTGTAAGGATAATTCAAAGTTGAGCTTCTATGTTTCCTAGATTTGTTTGAAAATACTTTGTTGGAAATTGGAATATTACTGACTGTTACTAGTTTGATTAACAGTCTTCATACAATCTCCACCTCGTAAAAGGGAAAAATGAGAAGCATTCTAAGTGCTGTCTCCAAAATTGAGTAGCCTATGTACTAATGGCATATGACTTCCATCCATGTTCTGTTCTATGGTTATCCATATTGATCCTTTTTACCGAGTAACACAGAGGTAAAGCAGCTAATATATGTTTAAAGTAGGTATGAATCTTTTGGTACTTACAAGTGTGTGTGTGGTGGGCTTGAGCGTAGACATTTACATGGAGAACGAAACTCATGGTCATGACTCATGGCTAGTATGATCGGGTTGACATTCAGATTTCTATTCTCATGTATGATAAACGGGCACAGCAGTGAGTTTTATATTGCATATTTAATGTTTCTGAAAATGAAAGTAATAAATCATATTGCAATTCATGTACGATATTTCAGTGAAATTGAATCTCTCAGTGCTAGCCTTAATTGGCTTTTCTGCATTGACATAGTTAAGATTTCATAAATTAGATTGTTCTTAGATCCCACAATGCAATAGCTTTGTCAAATGGGTGTTCCCTAGAAAGAAGTCACAGTACTTGCCATTAGGGTTGTAACTGAACTGAACGAACACGACTTAACCGAACAAACGAACACGAACACATAAACGAACAATTTTTTTTATGTTTGTGTTCGTTCATTAAGAAAATAAGCTTGTTTGTGTTCGTTCATTAAGGAAATAAGTTCGTTAATGTTCATTCGTTAAAGATGTTAGACGAACATAAACAAACATAAACGAACAAACACAAATGAACAAAAAGACAATCACCATTATTAAAGATCTATAATATATTTTAAATTAATTAATAATTTTATTATATATACATATAAACAAACTAAATGAACGTAAACGAACATAAATAAACCAACGTAAACGAACATTAACAATATGAACAATCACAAACATAATTGAAAGAACGAGACCATTGTTTGTGTTCGTTCATTTAACTAAACGAACAAAATCTTCTTCATGTTCGTTCATTTATTAAGAAAACGAACTTGCTGCCGAACGGTTCACCAAACGTTTGGTTCATTTATAGTTCTACCTGCCATTAGCGTTACTGAGTGGCCACATGGAGCTTCTTAGTAGTATCAATACGTGGTCCTTAGGAATTTGCATGTATTTATAAATGTACATACGTTATATATGTGATGGTTTATCATGTTCTGGAGCAGCTACCATTAACTTAAAAACCATACCAAACAAAAAAAATACCCGGTATATCCCATTTGGAAGAAGAGTCGTGGGGGTAGGATGTATGCAAGACTTTTCTCTATTCCGAGTAGAGAGGTCGTTTCCGTGAAGACCCCTGTCTTGAGAAAAGGTTTTGGGAAGTCATGGAAAAGTGTAGAGGATTTGGAGAAGTTATTGAAGAGAATGACACAATAGAAAAAAGATTATCGCATTAGAGTGTGCCAAAACTATTGTCATTGTCGTGGACTCCTTATAACTTAGTTTGACATCCTATACATTTTAATCTAGCTGTGAATCTACTGATGCCAAAGGTCTTTGCATCTTGTACTTCAGTTGATAATTAATCATCCCCATAATTATCATTTTATCTTAATCTTAAATAGATTCTACTGCCTGGGGATGCAGGTGGTTGTGAACCCTTGAAATTTGGATTGTTAAAATTGTGCATGTGGATGATCCCCATCCCCCAGAATGCCTTGTGGGTTCCAACCCCTCCCCCCCCCCCCCCCCCACCCCACACACACACACACACACAAAACAAGGGTGGTGTACCATTATCCATATTCAGAATGCCTAATGGGTAACATATGTTATAATGAATTCATTTGCTTCACAAGATTTTGGAAGTTCCTTCTCTTATAGGCTCTAAAGCATATTCTTACGTCAGTGCGGTTTGCATAATACATTTTGGGATGGCACTAAGCTTTCCCTTGACTGAATTTTTCTTGAAAATCCTTTGTATGATGGGGACTAATCGGCAGGCTAGATGTATTTACAGTAGCATACTTGATCTTTCACCGAAATAGGAGTATGTAATGCAACAAAATGGCCTTAATCCTTGTATGTAAACAATTATAGTTACAAAATATGAATATGTGCTGACCTTTTAGCTCTTGCGTTTGGTTCTTTCCTCGGTGACTTATCTTTTCTAGTTAAATTTAGATCATGCATGGGAACTGGCCATTTCAATGCTTTAATTACCATGTATCCTTGACTTTTTCTGTTATATAGTTAATGTTCCATTTTTCGTTGACAAGATATATCAAAGGAGAAAAACTAATTATGCACCAGACCATTCACATTCACTATTAAAAACTTAAAAACATTTTTTTCCTGGGGAAAAGGGGTAGGAGTTAAAGCGTAGATCCTCATCTCAAATGCCCATGTGCCTTGGTTTGTTAGTAGCCTATGAACTCAGATTTGGTTTACCATGGAAACCAGCTCAACTAGTTAGTGTGTTAAAGAGTCAACCCTATTATATACTACATAAATTTGGTCCTAAAGTCCTTTATAGGTGTGAATCTTGTTGTATCATAATGATTTTCTTTGTTATGCAGACTGGAATGGAGAAGAATGTGTTTGGAAATAATCCAGTTTCACTGCCAGCCAGGGACTCTCGTGGATCATCTCCTGCTCTTTCCTCGGATCCTTTGGTAACAAAAGATGCTGTAGGATACTCGGTTTCCTCTGGAAACAGCTCTGCTAAACCTTCAAGCGTAGACATTGTGGAGATAGATGTTCCTAATTTGGCAAATCATGAGGGAAATTTCTTGAGAAGCCCGACTTCTGGTGTTGTAAGTAGTTTTATCTGCATCATTAGTTTTTCAAACATGTTTGTATGCAAATACTGAGCTTTGGCAATGCAATGCAGCCTGGTGCTACCACAAGAAAAAGTGCACTACAAGTTGAAAGACAAAACTCTGAGGTTTCTTATTATGCAGATGATGAAGATGCTAATCGGAAGAAGTACACGAGGAGAGGTGAGAGCATTGTGATTTCATGTTCTTGTTTAAAATTTAGATAAAGAACATGTGTTATGCCTATTTTTTTACGATGAAGAAAAGTTATCCGTTCTATCCTATATAACATATTAAGCTTATATTAGTTGGTCTTATGAACTTAATATTAAAAGGTAAAAAGGGGGAAATGAAGAAGACTCTTTATTTAAATTGGGAAATTGATTTAGTAGGTTCATTTTATTGGTAGGTGGTTTTCGCCACAAGTTTCTGAGGTCATTGCTACCTTTCTGGTCAAGTGCATTACCAACTTTACCGGTTACGGCACCCCCTAGAAAAGATGGAAATGGAGAGGAGATCCATACACGACAGCAAAGAGCGTCAAGGATGGATCCAAGAAAAATACTTCTGGTGATAGCAATCATGTAATACTTGGGTATCCTTTTTAACATTGATATTGTTAAAGATGATGATATAAAAAAGCAGCAAACGAATTGAATGTGTTGTTGGATGTATTGCAGGGCGTGTTTGGCAACGATGGGTATTCTATATTACAGAATCGCACAACGTGGGTTTGGGGAAGAGGAGGTGGTGGCTCGCGAGGAGGAACAGTGAGATTGTTAGTTGATTTGGTGGTTGCATTTGTTTGGATTGGATGATACTACTACGTGAAAATGGACATTTGATGTTTTGTTTAAAATTGGTTTTTGTTGTGGTTTCAAGAGTTCACATAGACCAAGTGATATTAGTGTTTATGTTTTAGAAGTTGTTTTTTCTTGATAGATTTGATTCCGTTTTACAGTTGTTGAAGAATTGATTGAATTAGGTCAAGTTTGGGTTATTCTTCTATATATTTAATTTAATTTGACACCGACTGGTTCTGTAATTAAAATGTGTTAAGAGATGGTAAACGCTTCTCTTTCATTTTTTTATAGAGTAAATTACGTTTTTAGTCCCTGTGTTTTGTTAAAAATTTCTATTTTCGTCCTTATGATTTTGAAATTACAGTTTTCATTCCTATGGTTTATAATTCATTATTTTTTTTTGTCTTTATAATTTAAATTGTATTGCTTTTTTCATCCCTATGATTTACATTTCATTTTTATTTTAGTCCTTCATACCTAAAAGTAGTATTTTGGCCTCAGGGATGAAAATAGAAATAACCATGGGGATGAAAACTGAAATTTCAAAACCACGGGGATGAAATTCATAATTTTTAACAAACCGACGAAATAATTTTTAACAATATTATTATTAAATATTAATTATTTTACTCAAGTATTTAATGTTAGAGAAATATTAGGTTTGGAATTGTGTTTGAATTTAAATAAATATGCTAAAACATAAAATGTTATTTACTACAATCAAAGAAAAAAAACAATTAACATTCTAAACTCGTAATACTTTAAATTATGTACTAAAATATAATTTTATAGAGAAAACAAAAGAAAATCATTAATACGACTAAAATGCTCCCAATCAAACGGAGTTTTTATACGGTTGTTAGTAAAAGGGACCCAATTCGTTGTGAAAATAAAACTACAGGACCCTGTTTGGTTAAAAAAGAAAGATTCTTTATAGGAACCTTTAGTCCTTAATTTCAACAAAGCATATCAATGAAATTTACATTGATAATGTAACTTTTAAAACCATTTTTCTAAAAGAATTAAAATAGAACAAACTTTTTTTTGGTTTCTATTTCAAAAACATGAATTTGATCCGAAAGTTAGTTTTCAAAAAACATGAATAAAAACAAAATTATTGGAGTATAATCAATCACATTCCTATTTCCGATTTCCTTCCCTGATATAATTATTTATTTATGCTATAATAAAAATGCAATTTACTCTTTAATTAATGATTCTTGTTTAATTTCGGAGATGGTGCAAATGCAATGGACTTCTTCATCAATGCCATTTGCCCAAATCACTCCAATTAATATTTTTATTCCGCTTGGTAAAACCTATTATTTTTTTTTTATATATAAAATTTATTAGCATAGAGGAAGGATCATGCGAGAAGTTAAACATTTTGCGAGAAGGCGAGAAGTGTGATATCATATATGATTACACGGCATGTGGGTGTGCTTAATCATATATGATTAAACGTCTATGTATTGCCAATATATCCTGTGTTTAATCATATATGATTAAGCTTGTGTATCATATATGATTAAACACTTCTCGCAAAATGTTTAGCTTCTCGTTTGAACCTGCCCCTATTAGCATAATGCATTTGTCACTCTACACGGGATACTTAAGGTGCAATTTTAGTTAGAAGAGCATTGATGAGGAGTTGGAAGTTAACATCAGGGGGCAAATGGTACCCCAAAAGGATACTTTCGAGTATATGGGCTCCATGATTCAGAAGGGGTGGCTAAAGTGGAGGGTTGCCATGGAGGTGTTGTGTGCCTAAGTCTCGCTAAAACCAAAGGGCAAATTTTACCAAGTAACCGTCATACCAACCATATTGTATCGCTCGAATGTTGAGCAACAAGGAACGCCTACAAGAGGAAGTTGGAGGTTGTGGAAATGAGAATGTTTAGATGGACCTATGGTGGAACCATGTTTAATAGGATACCAAATGAGGTCAACCGGACAGTATTTGGGTGTGTTGCTCACATCATAAATAAGTTGAGAGAGGAAAGATTGTGGTGGTTTGGTCACGTTCGTAGGAAACAAATGGTGGCTCAGGTGAGGAGGGTTGAGGGACTTGTGATGAGCAACTGAGGTTAGACAAGATAACTTTAGGCATTTCCGAATATATGATTAGGGTAAGAGGTGATGATCTTTAGCTAGCTTAGACAAGAGGAAGGGATCTAGAGAGATAACGGACGGAGATACGATACTTCTTGAATCAAGGGTTAGACTAGGGGTGTGTAGTATGGCTATATTTTCTCGTACGTGCTTCGTTTGTGTGTTCCGTTTGTTTGCCTGTTTGAATTTTGTTGCTTATTCATAACTCGTTTTTTCAAAACTTTAACATCGCCTTTCTTGTTTTCAAGTTATTTTCAAATGTTTTTCTTTAAATTCTTTTTCTGCAAATTAAAAAAAAAATTGCTTTTTCCACAAGCTAGGGGGTCTTCAGTTGCTCTACTTTTTAGGGTAAACCCCACCTCCGCATGGGATGTATCGAGTTTATTGGATTTGCCTTTTAGTTTGTATATTAGCCCTTGAAGTTCAAGCTATTGATCTATGAACTACTATCTTATGGTGTTTGCAGCTCTTGAGCTCCAACAGTCTATGGATGTATGCTCCTATTACGTACACCGGAATGGACGTCGGGATCAATATGAATCTCCCTTCACCAAGATGATATGGGATTTAACGATCCATATTGCCCTTCTAATTCACCAATTCTTTCCGAGTCCATATAACCGCAACACGAGATGCCTTTATGTTTGAGAGCATTGCTCTGCCTTTTCGGTTTTTTTCTTGAACATGGTACCTTGAATGCTTATGAACATGAGATAAGGTATGCATTCCCTTTTCTTGATTTCCTTTCTAGTGTTTTGAGGAGTTTTTGCTTGACAAAGCAGTGACAGTGTGGCTAAAATCATCTCTAAAGAACAGTTTGCTAATTTGTGTGCATGCTTAGGGGGCAGCAAGTGTTGTGTGTCAGTGATGAATGATTTGATCTCTAAAACATGAACTTGAGACTAAAAGAGCATAAAATGTAAAAGATGCTAAAAGTCTATGCATTTGAAACTATCACATTCTCAAGACTAAAATTATAAAAGGTAAGAGGGTTATATCAACATGTTTTAGGACGCATTTCTACTCGAATCTTGTCCTCCAAACCCAATTCAAATTGGGCAGGACCAAGTTTTCTGCACTAGCCTTCTGCTTATTGTCTATCACTGTAACTGTATACAAATATGTGAAAAGATTATCAATTACCTGACTAACTCCTCTGAGGGATAATTACGACTTCTTCAAGCACGATTCTCGTTTGCATGATTCACAACTTCACTTTGGTTGTCGAGAGGCATGTACTGTGCCATGATAGCTCTGATCTCTGAATCCATATATGACTGAAAAATGTGGTCAAATAGGTAAAGTGAGAATCAATGGACTCTAATTTCCAGCAAATGTTTGCCAACATCCAAGTCTCTCTCTACTCTAAATGCCTGTTTGACATTTGTAATCAGAACTTTGTGAAAGTAAACATATGCCAGCAAGTTTAAGACCCAAAAAACAACTATATTTACTGTAAAGAGATGTACTTACCCTCCATCTATACTTGTATACAAGATATGCTCCACCTGCAGCCATTGCTAACCCCAATAAAATGATCCATACGACAGTCCACGAAGATTTACTTTCAGCAGTAGTCTTACCTGCAGCAAATGACCGTTTAGAAGGCAAAAAAAAAAAAAAAAAACTAGTTTTAAGGGATTGTAGTTGATGGACATACTTATGCAGGTATCATGGTCCCTGATATACAGACGGTCACCACTACAAGTGCACTCATAGCTTCCCCAGGTATTCTTGCAACTGCATTCCGGGCACTGACATGCTTTCTTCTCTTTGCATTCATCAATATCTTTGGTCAATAAATCACGATGAAAGAAACCAATTAGTGGACAATCATCAATGCATTGTTTTCTAAAGTTTCAAACTGGGATTGACCCAGATTTGACTGCTCAAGTAGAATTTGGAGCATTCCAAAAACTTGGAGATCCAATTTATCACCATCTATATCCAGAAAGCCGTATGCTTTGTAAGAAGCTTGTACAGTTTGGGGAATTTCAATGAATTAGATCTATAAGAACCCCCAAGTCCTAGCTTTTCAATACGATTCCAAGGCTATGTTTGACAAACTAGCTCATAAGCTAGTTGTTTACTAATAAGCTAGGTGATAAACTAGTCATGTTCAGTCGAAACTAGCCGACAAGCTAGATAACAATGTACGATGACATAAAATGGCATGTTAGAAAAAATAACTGGAATAATAGAAAGGGCATAAATGGGAAAAAGAAAAGAGTGGAAAAACCCCCCTGGAGCTTATTGAAACGCTACTAGCTTTTCAAGAAGCTAGTTTATGGCTAATTAAACTGGACTTCTTCAATATGCTCAAAAAATAAGTTGGTATATGTTTGCCAAACACGGCCAAGTGAAATAGAACTATGATAAATCCTGTATCAGTTTGAAGTACGGTAGTATGTGATTCATGTTTTCATCTTCCATTAAAATTGTCCTTTAAGCAATGGCGCTAATGTGCAAAGATTGTTTTACCTTTACAGCTTTTGACACCATCGCCTTTAAATCCTGATGGACATGCACATTTCCCATTCTTGCTATCCTGTTAAATAACATAGTTGAAAATCTATATTTGATCTAACGGCTAAAAGGAATAGATTGAAAAACAACATTTTGAAGAGAGCACCAACCAAACAAGCCGAGAATGTATCCCCATCTCGGCTTTCATGCCAACATCCTCCATTATTGATCTTACAACGCCCTGGTCCACTTGCTGCAATATATAGTTAATTACCAAGTAGAATTACATGCCCGTAAAAGCGTAATGTAAGGAAGAACAGGAATATTAATGTTACTTAAATGACATTTACACTCTCTTGCCCAAAATTGATGCAATATTGACCCTGCATGCAGTTTAAAGAAACACGGATAAATGAAAGTGGCATTTGTGTCTTTCTAGTTTCTAGTAGCATTGGCAATGTGAGATGAAACAGGAAGTCATAAGAGACGGTGTTCACAAAGTAGTACAGTGGGTTCGTGGGTAACTTTAACTGGTTGAATTTCATCCCAACAAGGAACATGAAGCAACAATTAGGCTTTATGTTGTCCAGATGGTCCCAAGCACAGGTTATTCAAGAACAAGTAATTTCTGGTTCAACAGTGGCTAAGTGTTACATAGGATGGCAAGATAGTCATTACCCTTTACTCACCCAAAGCAGGACCAAAAAGGTTGTCCTCTTTGGTCTTCTCTATATGTGTAATCTCCGTAACTTGCATCAAGAATATATCATTTGAAATTAATGAAACATATTCCTTCTCGGATTATTATCCAAATGCTTTATCCTTAACTCTGAACTTCAGGGCATTATAAGGTCTTGCTTGTTACAAGATTGAAGTGTTAAAAGGCTTAATGAAGGTATGGTGCTTGAAATGTTGGATATGGAGCCTAACTGGAGCTGAAACCAGTCCACGAACTTGCAAGAATCCAGTTAAGTCGGTTATGGGTTATGACAGTAAACAATTAAGGATGCCATTCCTTATGTCTTATCCTCTTTTGTCATTTTTTCTGTTTTAAAAGACCGTACTTAAGAATCATCATGTGCTTACTAACATAGTCAACAAGAATATATTAGATCAGTCTTTTATTCCAGGTTCAAAGATGACATTTATTCGCCAAGTGAAGAGAAAGAGCTCAAGATTTACGAGTTACCTACACAGGAGGTATAACCATCTCCTTTGAACTGTACTCCATCAACTAAAGGGCACTCACAAACTCTCCCACGAAATGTATCCTGCATATATCAATGCAATTATTATAATATAAACACGAATATCATAATCCTGAAAGCGATGAGTATGAGATGTACCTTGCATGCAGTGACATTGGCGGTTTTATCATGCCAGCAGCCACCACTATTTTCCAAGCACTCGTTTGTTTCAACATCTGTGAAAAAACATTCATGAGTAAGCAAGCATTCTTGAGCAATATGTCACGAACAATTTCTTACAAACTGAAGATTATAGCTTACCATCACTCAGACAAACAGCTGGCTCAGTTGTTTCTTCAAAACCAGAGCAAATGGCCTTCAAAACAGCACCTTTCTCTAACTTTCCTGTGACCAAAGATTTTAGAATGTGATGTAACTCATTTGCCCCCTCCAGTCAAACATAATTCAAGAATGAAAACTTACCTCGATATTGTCTGTTATTAACAACAAGTGTAGGCAATATGGTCACATCACCTCTTGACCCCTTTCCAATCTGAAATTGCCATAGTAGTCGATTAGTTACATAGCTAAAGCTAAACAATGGTCAAGCCAGTTTCAACCATGTTTACGGAGCCAAGGAAAAGCAAAAGAAATACTATATAAATGCCTGAAAATACAAGTACAACATACTTGAGCATCTTGTTCTTCTTTGAGGACAGGATTGTCAGAATCTGCACTAGGGTCTCCCATACACGTATCAATCTTTCTCAAATCAAGTCCTGCAAAAAGGCCATATTAGCGTTTAACCTTTGAGTTTTACAACTGAAGTGAACAGGGATGAGGATGACATTCACCTAAGGATTTGATAACCTCATCAGCACACTCCTTGTTGTATTTCTTCTCATTCATGGGACACCTTATTTGAAAATCAGTGACATAGTCCCACCAAATCCATGGCTTTTCGGTCTCATTTGCCACTTTGAACACACATAATTGCCTTAGGTTTTCAAGAACCACATCTTTTCCCTCGTAACCTGTGCTGAAATCTTGTTCAGGATCGGGAGCACAGTACCTACCATGATTTATGCATTGCGATTTGCACTGTTTACTAATCGTGAATGTTTGAGGACAATACCATGTTATGTAATGAGGTGTGAATAGAGTATAACCACCCTTTTCAAGAATTTGTGCTGCACCCTTAAAATTCTTCACAAAGTCCATTAACATATCACATTTAGCTCCACACTCATCGTTGCTGTTTGTCCATAGCTCATATTCAACGCGGTCATCAGGATGTGGAACAGATTCTCTCCAATCAAGGTTTACATTTACCATGTCCCCGCTACTGATTGCTTTCTTCAACGTTTCACCGAAACTCCTGGATATTAATGCTGATGGGATTGTTATATTCTCAATATACTTCGCAGAAGCACCATCCTCTTCTGGCCTATCCATGGTTATCAGCGGTTCGACAACGTCATCTGCTACAAGAACTGCAGAAGCACCAGCATTTTGGGCATTCCAAACCTTCAAAGCAAAAAAGCAATCTGGATAACAAACAAAAAGTAAGAATTCATTAACATAAGCTCAAGTTAAGTTTTCCTTCACCCTAAGTTAATTAGGGCGGCTAAGCAAAGTCATTTTGCAGAAAACTTAACATCAAGGCAGAAGGAAGCAGGAAAAAAAAAAGAACGAGCAACGAAACTAACAGCAAAAGAGGAATATATATATATAGGAGGTTTACAAATACAAACCATACAAACCAATCAGTTGAGATATTTATGGAAATGATAAGGGTTCATTTATTATGATTTAAATATTTATGGAAGATGATTAAAATTCACTAATTATGATCAACGCTTTGTATTAGGAAACAATCGAGATATTTATGAAATCAATATTCATTAGAGTAGATGGATGGTTCATGGTTGACATTGGTTTGCATTTGAAACTCCCTTTCTCTCTCTCTCTCTCTCTCTCTCTATATATATATATATACATGTAGGGTTGGGTTCCGGTGAGAGGTTGAGTTAATGGTGAGAAGCGTGAGAAGTGGTTATCGACCGTTGGATGAGAAATGGACGCACATTAGGATGAGATGCATCGAGATAAGATGCACCGAGATGCACCAGATCAATTCCCTTCTCACACTTCTCACCATTAACTCAACTTCTCACACGATCCTTCGCCTATACATGTATACATACTTATCCTGACCAAAAATAAGCTTCTGATATCACATACTAAAGTAGCTCCAGAGACTACTCGCCTTGAAATCTGTCCCCTGAACTTGACGGGTTATGCAACTACGGTGCTATAAAAAAGAAAAATGGCAGGAGCCACATCCTAAGAAAGAAAAGCTAGGGATGAGCTGCTTATGTTTGTTTGCGGCTTAATGGTATGTGGGCTTATTTGCTCAGCCATATCAGAGCATTTGTTTGCGACTTACTGATTAAGTGCATGGCTTAATCACTCAGCTATCTAGGGCCTGCTTAATCCATTCAGTCAAACCTCTTTCAAAGATACCCCTTCGCTTACCACTTCATCTCACATTCACTGAAAGAAAATTCGATCCAAAAAATGGAGACGTCGCCCTTGTTGCTCTCTCCTCCATCTCGCCGTTGCTGCTCCCCCTTCCTATGTAGTCTGTCCTTGAAAACCTGGGCTTTTACATGTTAATTGATTGGCTGGGAAGTCAATTGCGGTGCTATAGCGACTAGCGGTGGTTGAGGAAATAGCATTGGTCAATTAGCGGTGCTATTTACCGCTATTAACGCCATTTACTGCTATTTCCCGGTAGTGGAATTAGCTCATTCATAACCTTTACAAACTTTATTTTTATGTTTCTTGTATGGACTTGTTTCGGTCAAGTTACAAAAAGTCAACCCCCAATTGTCGATAATGACTTGTGAGATATGCTGTCATATCCGCTACCTGCACCCATTGATTTCCATCCCAAAGTGCATATTTTCTTGTTTTAGTTAGCAGCAACCCCTCGAAAGACAAGAAAAACATTTCTTTCCTAATGGGTTCCGTGTAGGCTCAACTACATCCATACATGTCATAAGGAAATTACTTGCAAACAACAATATCCAAATGCTCGTCTATATTATAAGTTGATGTCCCGTGCAAATCATATGACAAAGCTTCATCAATATAGGGGAATAATGATCTTTTTTTCTAGGCATGGAAATGGATGCTTCGTAAAGTGCATGGGTTTGTATTACCTTACTAAGTTCTCCCACTTCCACTAAACCCCCCTCCCTCCATATGCATATTTTCTTTTTCTCTTTGTATCCTTCCGATTGTCCTTATCATCCATAGCCTTCCCCCTCTTAGATTCTATTTTCCTTTCTTTTGATGGCCTACTCCCTGTGCCAATGTTCTTTGCATAAATCCCGAGTAATAATGGGATACTACTCCCCTACAAGCTATGTACCATTCTGAAATTTGATACCAGATAAAGAGTGACGTTTGTGTTGCCCTCTCTGTCTACGTACTTGATGCCAATTTAATCACTCTTTTGCTGCTTTTCTCACCGGTCTCTTGCTCTCATGTTTCTTTTTAGAATTTGATTTGCAAGTTGGTATCTTCATGGAAATAGCCTCTCTAGCCCTTGGGATAGAGGAAAGCTTTACGTGCATCCTACCTCCCAGACCTTGCCTCTGAATGGCATTTACTGAGCACGTTTGGTTTGATTTATTGATTTCCCTCTTTTTGTTATGTGCACACACTTGGTAGGTAATTTGCCTCGGTTCTCATTCCCCAAACTTTTCAATTATGCTTATGATTTTATACGTCACAACGGTCTGATTTCAACTTCTTTCTTTCATAAAGGTTTCATTCAAAGAGTGGGACAACCAAGAAGTGAAATAAGAAACAACAATGGTGGGTCAATATAACATAAATAATTCAATGGTAAAGAAGAAGTTAAAGGATGTGGAATCGATGCAATCATACCCATCACCCATCCCATGATTTCATGAGTGTTCCACATGAAAAAACAAACATTCATAATCCCTCTTGTTCACCATATGCCAACTAATAACCTGTCTTTGTCAACTAATAGTTGATGAAACTTTCTTGCAAACATTATTTTTTCACAGATATTACGCAGCCTTAGCTTTTGATGGTCTACTACTATCAATACAACATAGAAAGGCGTAAAAACATTGAACACGACTAGCCTTTTATAATGAGCATGTTCTCACTTCAATCACCTTGCTTATACTATTGGGTCAACACCCTAATCAGTATTGTACATCCTTAACTATAACATGGACCTCAGATATTACTATAGCCTGAACTAGCAGAGCAGCTATTTACCCTTCCCCAACCCCTTTGAAGTAAATTGCTTTTACTGGAGTATAGAATGTCTATCAAATATTCCGTTGAAAATGAAAGAGATGCATGCTAGCACAGGAATCATGTAGACACACACTAAAGAAGTGATCATTCAAGAAAAAACAATAAAGGAACTGGATGGAAACGTCAAAATTTTGCAGCATAATGAATATATGGCATTGAGTATTTCCATCAAAACAGATGAAATTTAGGCGCCGTTTACCAAAAGCTTACCAGGTAAACACTTATCAGGTGTTACTTAATGCCAAGGACCTACAATTTTACCTGGTAAGAGGCATAGCAAGGACCAAAGGTCTTACCCCCGGTAAGTGAGGATGAAGACTCTTACCCGGTAAGTGCTTCCCGGGTAAAAGATGCTTACCAACAATCCATTTTGATGGCTGAGAATGTTACCCCGTAAGGTAAGTGAGGGTGGTGCTCTTGCCGGTAAGCACTTACACGGTAAGCGTTTGGTAAACTAAGCTTGGCAGTCGGTAAACAAGTCCAGGGACATGGAGGTCCAACATGTACCTCAATTCTATGAATGGAATATGGAACTAGTTGTATCATCCAAACAGGGTAAATAATCCAAATATTAGACACCAAACTCATTTGCTTTAAATAAACAAAAATGCTTGTTTTATTATATTAGAAGCAAAAACATATGGATCACCTCAAGTAAAACAATTATAACAGAATCCAAATGGGAATAATCAACTAAACAATCATATTTGTGACACTTGATGCCAAACATTATCTGATGTTGATAGATAAACAAATAGAAACTAAAAATCACCAAGTAGGAAATACATATTCTCGCATTTAAGCATGATGATGGTGATTAAACAGCAAAGGATGCTTCATGACGATGAAGATGAAATGGCACAAGGGTGCCATAAAACTAAAACATATTAATCTATACATCATTAACTTATTTAGATTACAGAATCAAGTGCATACCTCCACGATCGAGCAAAACAAATTTGGGCAAGGCACCGGGATTAGCTTTAAACGAGATCCCAAATTCGTCGAACTTTCGACAACCTTTCCTGTTTTGTTTAGGGTAATCCACCGTACCGGCCATACTACCGCCGTACTGAGGAATACCGAAGTTGCCAATGGCAGTATCGTGATTACCCTTAATGTTTTCAGGAGAAGTAACTGTTAAGCTGTTTTTTTCCACTACAAACCTAGCCATTGCTGATTCATGACACATGCAGCTCAGTAACATAAACCCTAGAAGGAGTTTAGCCATTATCGATCCTCGACGACCCATAGTAAAACAGAAAAATATATACCCTTGTTGGAAGCTTATAAAGAGAGAATTAAGTCGTAAATCCGACGTCTTTGATGGATAATGGATCTGTGACTAGATTTTGTAAATGAAAATTGCAGGAAATAGAAATTAATTTGGGGTTTTTTAACTTGAAGAAACGTTATTGACTTCATGAGTTGTAGAATCATCCGTTTATTATGCTCGACTGAAATTGATTTCCCAATTTATTAATCAGTTAGTTGCATGGTGACCAAAATTCAACCTCAGTCGGTTAATTTCAACATTGGATAATTCATTCGTGTCTGCCATTTATTTGCGTAAAGAAAAATAACGGAGGAAAATGTTTATATAGAAAACAAATCAAACATTTTTACATACTATTTGACATTTTTGCTTTCATTTTCTATTTATTTATTTATTGTAATACTTTTGACACATGTTGCTTCATGCAATTTAAAATGGAATGGAATGATGGCTAAAAATAAATAATGCCCGGATATTGGTAAAAGATTATAAATAATGGGACAAGTTGAAATCAGAAACTAAACATTTTATGAGAAGACGAAAAGTCTCAATTTCGTATATTATTAGAGCATCTCCAACAACATTGCTAAAATAGAATTTTTTGGCTTTTTCTTTCCTATTCATCTCAAACAGCTTTGCTATATGGTTTGCTAAAATAGAGAAAGATCAAAAAATCTTTAAATATAGAGAATTCTCTATAATCTCTAAATTGGAGAGAGAAAATATTATTTTATTCAATCCAATAAATAAGATTCAATTTTTAACATCTTATTTTAAGTTTTTTTTAAAAAGTGTATTGGGGTGATAAATTATGGAATATTATTATAATATAAATAATGATTGATTCTCTAAAATAGAAAAACCGTTGGAGTTAGAAGAAAATATTTTTAGAGATTTTGACTTTTCATTCTCAATTTTAGAAAAATTTTAGCAATACTGTTGGAGATGCTCTTACATTCACGATACACAAGCTTAATCATATATAATTAAACACAATTGCATTGACAATATATAAACGTTTAATCATATATGATTAAACACACCCAAAAGAATGTAATCATATATGATATTAAGACTCCTCGTCTTTTTGCAAAATGTTTTAACTTATCACATGATCCTTCCTCTATAAACAATTGCCCCTACCATAAGAGGCAACGTTACAAAACCAACCCAACAAAAACCTATGAATAATTAATTAGTACTTAAAAGATAAGGGAAAAGAAATCTTAAGTGTGTCCTATCGACTCCAAACTACTAAAGTCAACTAAATAACTCAGTGTGTTTATAGGTTTCGTGCATATAAACTCCAATAGAAATAATATAAAAATTGTATGCTACACCAATGAAATCTCATAAAATCACTTCGTCTAGTAGGGACGGGCGTTTAGGCCTCACACATAATCAATAGCCCATTTTGGGTCGGGTCTCCCATAAGTGTCATATCGAGCCGATACTTCATACTCCCGACAATGTACCATTTGTACATATTAGCATTGGCGGATCCAAAAACTTTTATGAATAGGGCCACATTTAAGGGTGTCAAAATATTTCGAAACCAAATACTTCATCCAAACCTAGAAGGGTTAGGGTTATTTGGTTTTTGGCTTAAACGGTTCGGTTAACCGAATGAATATAACTTACCTCAGTTCGATTTTATGGTTATTCTTATTATTTTTTTTTTACTATTTTGGTTAGACCGAATAGCATATTATATTGGTATTTATATATTTTACTATTTCGTTTAAGTTGAAAGCAAGTAAACACACGACACATTCGTACAAAATTCGATTGATTCATAAAAGGCCAAATGGCTAGAGGTATATACAATATTTCTAGAGACAAAAAGGCGTTTTACCAAGGGTCGAGAATGAGAGAATGAGAGTGGAGTTGCAGCTATGTGCTGATATGGAGAACTGATGTCGAGAAAGGATATGAGATATATTGCCTATTGGAGATGTGAGAGTAGAGCACTGGAGCTGTTAGAGAAATCGAGAATGGAGATGTGAAACAAAAGAACAACTCTGAAAGTGAAGTAATAAGTGTGGAACCGATGTAACACCCGAAAATTCGGTAGAAAAAGTCCATCTTTTGAAGTGCTTGGCAATATGCAAATTCTGGATTTCAGTAGATTTTATGCTATGTTTTTACCCTTGCGTGAACCGGGAACTTCCGAATGAGAAAAATCAACTTTTAGGGTCGGTACAATTTGGGCGATTATGTCACTATCTCCTTGTTAAGATCGTCGGGGTCTATGAAGTCTCGGTACCATCTCAGTGATAGTACCAGACGAGTATGCCATGGTCACTATCGCTTGGCACTTCCACGCAGTTTGTACCGCAGGTACCAGGACGCGGAAGATTATGTCGGTGAAAGTGACAAGTGTCACAATCGTCGGACGCTTTCGTCGAAGGGGAATCTGGTGTAACAACCCAAAATTTCATACCAAAATATATCATAATATAAATCCAATGCCAAAGGTTTACAATCGCAAAATCAAGAATTTAAACAGCGGAAGTCTTGACTACAACCGAGAGTTACTAAATTTAAAAGATAAATGAACTAAACTAAATCTTCTCTCGCATCTGCTAACAACTCTAGGCCTTCTCCTTCTCTTTTCCTGAAGCACTACCCACGATTCTTCCTGAAAATGGGTTTTTAAAATTTGAAAACGAGGGTTAGACCATAAAGTCTAGTGAATTTCTGACCGTAAGAAAGTTTAATAAACTATGATAGTTGCAATGATTTATGATAAATATGAAATTCAAGCAATATAAATAATTACAACTATTTAACCAAATTTAACTTCCTTGGCCGCGTTCCAAAACGGTGTACACAATGATCAGTTGTGTCCCCGCTTCCCATCTCCACGTGCACAACCACAATCGGGGCCCAAGCAGACTCCCCTCTCGTATCGGGGCCCAAGCAGACTCCTCGCTCACTCCGGGGCCCAAGCAGACTCCCCGTCCACATGTACAGGAAACGAATTCCACACACATTGGAATCGTGAGATTTCCAAGATCACCGTAATTCCAATATTTCCCGAATTATATAAATATAACGTGGAAGATCATAAATATATAATTTCAAATTAAACAGATAAACTGGTGAGAACATTTCAACACATAGTATTAATTAACCACAAGATCTCATTTGTCCCAATTTCAGTAAAGAAAACATTTCAAAAGGGTTAGAGGTTGATAAGTCAGAAATTCACCTTATCACGGCTTGCACCTAGCTAGAATTTCTTCCCTACAATAATGAACAGATAAAGAAATTAAGTAACTGATTTAACCGAGAGAGACCCACACACTCAAACTAATCAGAATGATGACTGCTCTCAGATTCCCCGACCGAACTCACTTATCTCGACCGGACCATGGTCGACCGGTGTCTCTCTCTTGACCGGGCCATGGTCGACCAGTGTATTTCTCATGTTCGACCGGTGTCTCTCTTATGATCGACCGGTCTCTTCCCGACCCCGGTCCCCGATGCCCATCCTTCCCCCGGTCCCTGGTACCGACCGACCTCCCCGGTCACCGGTGTCCAAACTCGACCGACCCCTCCCAGGTTATACCTCGCCCGGGGTCCTTCGATTCTTGGGCTGCGATCGAGAACAACGAAAACCCAGAAACTACAGACAATCGAATGCAACATAAACCCAACCAGATTTTTAGCTAACTAATCCAACTAGAAATACTCGATGAAGCTAATCAAATCAAATAACAACAACACAACCCAAACTACTACAATTAATTGATTTCAATCCCAACTCAAACATAAACAGTCTTAAGGGTTTAAAACCCTATACAACTACAATCCACAACCCAAAACTAATAAAGAGACATGAATAGGGCGATTACTTAACATTTGAAGATGAAGACTAACCTGTGAACTCAATTTCTTCAAGAATCCCAAAGCTTCTTCTCCAAGTCCCCAACTCGTCTTCTCTAGCCCCGCTCAAAACAAAATGAAGAGAAAAGATGGGTTTTGCCCTATTTGGTAACTATTAACAATATTACCCTCTAGCCCCTCAAGTTTCAATATTCAACCAATAACTCAAAATTTTACAAAAGACTAACATTTTACAAATGGTCCTTACAACTTTCCCCCCTTAAAAGGATTCCATCCCCGGAACCCTCTCTTCGAACAGATGAGGATATTTGGCTCGCATCTCTGATTCAACCTCCCGGGTAGCATCCTGTCCTTTATGATAACGCCATTGAACTTTTACCAAACTAATCTCTTTACTACTTAACTTTCTGACCTTTCGGTCGGTGATAGCTTCAGGTTCTTCTATAAAATTCAAACGTTTATCAATCTGCACATCAGGCATTGGCACCACCAACCTCACGTCTGCTAGACACTTCCTTAAATTGGAGACATGAAACGTATTATGAATACTCCGCAATTCGTCGGGAAGCTCGAGCTTATACGCCACCTCCCCAATGCGTTCCCCTATCACAAACGGCCCAATATAACGTGGACTTAACTTTCCTTTCTTACCGAGCCGCATTACCCCTTTCCATGGAGACACCTTGAGCGTAACCCAATCCCCGATCTGGAATTCTATGTCCTTTCGCCGATTGTCCGCGTAGCTCTTTTGCCGATCCCGAGCCACTTTTAGATTTTCCTGAATCTGCGCTACCTTATCCGCTGTGAGTTGCACCAATTCCGGTCCGGCTAGCTGTCGTTCCCCGACTTCATTCCAGCACAAGGGGGTTCTACATTTTCGTCCATACAAGGCTTCATAAGGGGCCGCCTTAATGCTGGCATGATAACTATTATTATACGCAAATTCAATCAAAGGAAGATGACTTTCCCACGAACCCCGAAAGTCTAGGACACATGCTCTCAACATGTATTCCAAGGTCTGGATGGTTCGTTCACTCTGGTCGTCAGTCTGAGGGTGGTATGTTGTACTCAACTTTATACGCGACCCCATCTCTCTCTGGAAACTCTTCTAAAATGCCAACGTAAAGCGACTGTCCCTATTCGAAATTATCGATAATGGTACTCCATGACGCGTTACAATTTCATCTATATACAACTTTGCCAATCTTTCTAAGGAATAGGTCTCCTTTATGGGTAAAAAGTGCGCCGATTTCGTTAACCGATCCACAATTACCCAGATAGCATCATAACCCTTTGGAGTCTTTGGCAGTTTGGTCACGAAGTCCATGGTGATTTGATCCCATTTCCAGACTGGGATTTCCAACGGTTGCAATTTTCCGTAAGGTCTTTGGTGCTCCACTTTCACTTGCAAACAGGTCAGACAACGCTCCACAAAGTGAGCTATATCCTTCTTCATGCCCGACCACCAAAAATTTGGTTTTAAATCTCCATACATTTTATTCGTTCCAGGATGGATCGAATATTTTGACTTATGCGCTTCCTCCAAAATTTTCCGCCTAAGCTCTCCCAACTTTGGAACCCAAGCTCTACCCTTGAAACATCTCAACCCCCAGCTATCTTCAGATAAAGCGGTTACAATCCCGAGCAATCGCTCCTGCTTTAAATTTTTAGGCAACAATGCCTTCGTTTGCGCCTTCTTTATCCTGTCCAGCAGGTTGGATGATACTTCCGTTTGCATGGCCACCACCTTTGTAGTTTCGCCTCTCTCCTTGCGGCTCAGGGCATCTGCCACCACGTTGGCCTTTCCCGGGTGATAATCGATTTTACAGTCGTAATCTAGCAATAACTCCATCCACCTTCTTTGGCGCATGTTCAACTCTTTTTTGATCAAAGAGATGACAGAGGCTCTTATGGTCCGTGAAGATCTGGCACTTCGTTCCGTATAGGTAATGCCGCCAAATCTTCAACGCAAACACCACTGCTGCCAATTCCAAGTCATGGGTAGGATATCGTGTCTCATGGTCTTTCAGTTGACGAGACGCATAAGTTATCACTTTACCTCGCTGCATTAGGACACATCCCAACCCTAGTCTCGACGCGTCACTATACACCACGAAATCATCGGAACCCTCGGGTAAGGTCAAGACTGGCACAGTACTCAGCATGACCTTCAACTTCTGGAACGCTTCATCTTGAGCTTCCGACCACAAAAACTTCACATTTTTCTTTGTGAGGGATGTCAATGGCGTTGCGATACACGAGAAATCCTTGATGAACTTCCGATAGTATCCTGCTAACTAGGGGTGTACAAAAAATTCTCAACCCGCGAAACCCGCCCAACCCAACCCGCTCCCAACCCAATTAAACCCAACCCACGAAACCGCGAAACCGCAAACCGCGAAACCGCTAATTAGAAGGGTTGAAATTGGGTTAGGAAAACTCAACCCAACCCAACCCGCCAACCCGCCGCTATTTTTTTTATAAAATTATATTATATATATATATATATATAATATACAATTTATTCACAACCCACATTTAAAATTCATAACCAAGTCTGATTTTTAAGGTTTTAGTCATCTAATTCTAAGCCCATATTATACTATCTAATTCTAAACCCATATTATTCTAACTAAAAAGCCCATAACTTATAATGGATTAATGGCCCAAACCCAAAGTATTTGAAAGACTTGTCTTGAACTAGAACTAGGTTTAACCGTTTAAGTAATTTTCATTTATGCCTTCTGGAATCTGGAGTGAACAACTCGTTGGTCGCTGCTATTCTCGACTGCTACTACTCGTCGGCTATTACTCGCTCGAACTAGATCCCTCAAGGTTAGAAGCTCTTTGAGTACTAGCGGCCGTATTTTAGACTCGTTTAGAAGCTCTTTGAGTCCAAGAATGGTGGAGGCCCTTGTGTGCACACAAAATTGGTTAAAAGGGAATAATGAAGGCATTCAAATAAGTGAATATTTGGATGAAATTGCATCTTATGACTTTCTTGAAGAAGGTAACTTTAATAATGTTTCTTTTTTGATGCTTATATTGGGGTATTTTATAAATTGTTTAATTTTTAGACTCGTTTATAAATTGTTTAATTTTTGTTTTCGAATTGTAGACAAACTCAAGAAGAATGCAACATTGGGGTCGGAGAGGTCCAAGACGGTCGTGCTTGATTGATGATTTGAATCGTTTGCTATCATTTAGACTTTTGAAGTTTAACTTTAAGACTTGTGGATTTTAATATATATTTGAATGATTGTAATAACTAATAACTTTGTTGAGAATACTTTTAGAATTATTTATCGTATTTCAATCGGCAAATTTGTGTATTTTACCAACCCGCCAACCCAACCCAACCCGCCATAACACACAAGGGTTGGGTTGGGTTATAATTTTGAATGGGTTGGGTGAGATTTTCCAAACCGCCATAATTGGGTTGGGTTGTAAAAATTTCCCAACCTGCCCAACCCAACCCGCATACACCCCTACTGCCAACCCTAAGAAACTTCTCACTTCCGCCGGATTTTTCGGTTGCTCCCAGTCTTGAATAGCTTCTATCTTGGATGGGTCTACTTTAATTCCCTCCCGGGATACCACGTGTCCAAGAAATTGTACTTCTTTCAACCAAAATTCACACTTAGAGAATTTGGAAAAAAGTTTCTCTCGCTTCAGCAATTCCAAAATGACGCGCAAGTGCTCCTCATGCCCTTCCTCAGATTTCGAGTATATCAGGATGTCGTCTATGAATATGATCACAAACTTATCCAGGTAGGGTTGACATTCCCTATTCATCAAGTCCATAAAAGCTGCTGGCGCGTTGGTTAGGCCGAAAGGCATCACCAAAAATTCATAGTGCCCATACCTTGTTCGAAATTCCGTTTTCGAAATATCATCCTCTCTCACTTTAAGCTGATGGTAGCCCGACCGCAAATCAATCTTGGAGAAATAGCTAGCTCCTTCCAACTGATCGAACAAATCATCTATCCTCGGAAGCGGATACTTATTTTTAACTGTTACTTTATTAAGCTCACGGTAATCAATGCACATCCGCATTGTACCGTCTTTCTTTTTCACAAAAAGTACCGGCGCACCCCAAGGTGAGGTACTCGGTCTCACGAACCCCTTGTCTAACAGTTCTTGTAACTGAGACATCATTTCCTTCATTTTCGAAAACGCTAACCGATATGGAGCACACGCGATTGGTGCCGCCCCCGACACTAAATCTATGCGAAATTCCACTTGACGGTCTAGGGGTAAGGTAGTCAAGTCCTATGGAAATACCTCCGGATACTCGCTCACCACCCTTACATCCCTGATCCCCCGTTTCTCCTTTTTGGCATCAACTACATAAGCCAAAAACCCCACACACCCCTTCTTTAAACATTTGGCTGTCTTAATCATCGACATAAGACTAACCCTTTTATTCCGTCGACTCCCATACAAGATTACCGTTCCCTTGCCCGATATCTGTACTCGAATTAACTTCTTATTGCAGACTATGTTAGCGTTATTTTCAGCCAACCAGTCCATTCCCAACACTATATCGAACTCCCCCATTGCCATAGGATATAACCGCAGAGGTACCAAACTCCCTTCTATATCTATGACACAACCCTTGACAACTTCTTTAATAAACACCCGGTTATCATCGGCCGTTTCTACCTCTAACGCCCTCTCTAAGCCTTTAGGTTTCACATCCAGACATTTCAGAAATACTAAAGACATAAAGGAGCGATCTGCCCCCGAATCAAATAACACATTGACAGGTAATGAATTCACCAGAAATGTACCTGACACAACTTCTGGTATTTCTTCTGCCTCTACTGTCGTCATATGAAAAGCACGCCCCTTCGCACGTGCTGGCTCTAATCTTTTCTCCTCCCCTTTGTATCCCTGCTTTCCACCGTACTACACCGTCCCGCCCTTTTTCAGCTATGGGCAGTCTGGTCTTATATGATCAGGCGACCCGCATTGAAAACATGATCGACTCTTCGAACAATCCTTTGCGACATGACCCGACACCCCACATCGGTAGCAGGATCTCGAATCCACCACACATTCACCCCGATGAACTCGGTGACACTTACCACACGGCTTGGGCGTTGCTACACGATCCCCACAGCCATCAGATCTGACCACTTTCCCCTTCTTTCCATCTGTTCCCGATCCGTCCCATTTCCGCTTTTCATTCCCTCTCTTAGACGCTTGGCGGTTCTTTTCTCTTTCTCTCATCTCCGCTGCATTAATCGTTGACTGAAAAGTAGCTGGTTCCTTGTTTGCAACAAATTCCCGGATGTCACTCCTCAAGCCAAATATGTAACGTTCCACGCGTCTCTCCTCACTTGGCACATAAATCTCTACGAAACGAGACTTTTCTATGAACTTAGAAGTGTACTCCCGCACAGTCATCTTTCTTTGCTCCAGCCCCAAAAACTCCTCTTCCAGCTTTTTAACTGCCGCCAGAGGGCAGAATTGAGCTTTGAACCTGTTCACAAAAATTTCCCAAGACATACCCTTGGCTGCCGACGAGCCCTGACCTCCAGACTCCGCGTCCCACCACATTACCGCTTCATCTCTTAGCATAGACAAAGCATAGACCACCTTATCTTCACTCGCGCATTTGCTGGTGTCGAACGCCAACTCCATACCCTTAACCCATTTTAGTGCTAAGGCTGGATCACATTCTCCTTTATAAGTAGGAGGCTTGCAAGTAGCAAAATCTTTGTAACTGCACCATTTAGCTGCCATCTCATTCACCACCAGTGTAGTCGATTGACGATGACTACCTTCTACCGAAATCGGTGGACTGGACACTTCAGTTCCTTCCTTACCCTCAGATTTTTCTTTGTTTCCAGATGCCAACCCATCCCCCTGCGCTAGAATAGCATTCAGAGTCTCCTGTAACTTACCCATTTCTGCAGCAAAGGCTGCGTGGGTAACAAAAGCTTGGTTACGTCCACGACCCCGACCTCGCGGCTGCCCCTTCCCCTTACAGAAGTAGAACTCTCCTGCTGTGACACTTCTCTATTCTCAGGAATTTTCTCCCTCCTTGCTCGCCGACCAGACTGAGTCACCCCGCGCCCCCTATTCACAACATTCGGTTCCACTTGGGTGGTAGCCTTTCGAGTCGACCTCACTGTCTTCTTTTCCCGAACCCTGGCCCTTCCACGAGTGACAGGTTGTCTTACCGGTGCTGCTCGCTCAATTTCCAGAGTCTCGTTAACCGGGTTAATCTCCTCAGCTGGCACTGATCTGCTTCTCAACGACCTTCCCGACATGACGAAACTGCTTATCACAAAAGAACCAAAACTTAGAAACCTAGCATGACAAGGTTATTTAAGTACATACATGTACCTGTAAATTTGTGATTACACTGGCCAGGTGGAATCCCAAATTTACCTTACATGACAATCCTCACTACCTTATCATTATCGCTCATAGAGTAAACTTTCCCAGACACCCTAGCTCTTGGTTGAATTTCCTAAGTTCTCAGTTTAAGTCTAGGCCCATCCGATCACCTAAATCCCTTAAACTACGGCTCTGATACCAAATGTAACAACCCAAAATTTCATACCAAAATATAGCATAATATAAATCCAATGCCAAAGGTTTACAATCGCAAAATCAAGAATTTAAACAGCGGAAGTCTTGACTACAACCGAGAGTTACTAAATTTAAAAGATAAATGAACTAAACTAAATCTTCTCTCGCATATGCTAACAACTCTAGGCCTTCTCCTTCTCTTTTCCTGAAGCACTACCCACGATTCTTCCTGAAAATGGGTTTTTAAGATTTGAAAACGAGGGTTAGACCATAAGGTCTAGTGAATTTCTGACCGCAAGAAAGTTTAATAAACTATGATAGTTGCAATGATTTATGATAAATATGAAATTCAAGCAATATAAATAATTACAACTATTTAACCAAGTTTAACTTCCTTGACCGCGTTCCAAAACGGTGTACACAATGATCAGTTGTGTCCCCGTTTCCCATCTCCATGTGCACAACCACGATCGGGGCCCAAGCAGACTCCCCTTTCGTATCGGGGCCCAAGCAGACTCCTCGCTCACTCCGGGGCCCAAGCAGACTCCCCGTCCACATGTACAGGAAACGAATTCCACGCACATTGGAATCGTGAGATTTCCAAGATCACCGTAATTCCAATATTTCCCGAATTATATAAATATAACGCGGAAGATCATAAATATATAATTTCAAATTAAACAGATAAACTGGTGAGAACATTTCAAACATAGTATTAATTAACCACAAGATCTCATCTGTCCCAATTTCAGTAAAGAAAACATTTCAAAAGGGTAAGAGGTTGATAAGTCAGAAACTCACCTTATCACGACTTGCACCTAGCTAGAATTTCTTCCCTACAATAATGAACAGATAAAGAAATTAAGTAACTGATATAACCGAGAGAGACCCACACACTCAAACTAATCAGAATGATGACTGCTCTCAGATTCCCCGACCGAACTCACTTATCTCGACCGGACCATGGTCGACCGGTGTCTCTCTCTTGACCGGGCCATGGTCGACCGGTGTCTTTCTCATGTTCGACCGGTGTCTCTCTTATGATCGACCGGTCTCTTCCCGACCCCGGTCCCCGATGCCCATCCTTCCCCCGGTCCCCGGTATCGACCGGCCTCCCCGGTCACCAGTGTCCAAACTCGACCGACCCCTCCCAGGTTATACCTCGCCCGGGTTCCTTCGATTCCCGGGCTGCGATCGAGAACATCGAAAACCCAGAAACTCCAAACAATCGAATGCAACATAAACCCAACCAGATTTTTAGCTAACTAATCCAACTAGAAATACTCGATGAAGCTAATCAAATCAAATAACAACAACACAACCCAAACTACTCCAATTAATTGATTTCAATCCCAACTCAAACATAAACAGTCTTAAGGATTTAAAACCCCATACAACTACAATCCACAACCCAAAACTAATAAAGAGACATGAATAGGGCGATTACTTAGCATTTGAAGATGAAGACTAACCTGTGAACTCAATTTCTTCAAGAATCCTAAAGCTTCTTCTCCAAGTCCCCAACTCGTCTTCTCTAGCTCCGCTCAAAACAAAATGAAGAGAAAAGATGGGTTTTGCCCTATTTGGTAACTATTAACAATATTACCCTCTAGCCCCTCAAGTTTCAATATTCAACCAATAACTCAAAATTTTACAAAAGACTAACATTTTACAAATGGTCCTTACATCTGGGTATATATTAAGCAGGTTGCGATTTCAAGTCATTTATCAGATTTTAGAAAACTTAGGTCGATTTCTCTTTGCAGATTTGGTAAGTCTTCTTCCCCAAACCTCTCACTTCATTTATTGTGATACCTTGGTCATTAATGGTGGTCCTTGGTGCATCTAGGAAGCGGTTATATGAAACTCTCATGTGATCTAAACTCCAAGTGCTAATCTCCTTCATTCTTAGGGTTTTTTTTGTATCAACCATCAAAGTGAGTTTATTCTCATTTTTATAAACTTTATAGTTGTTAAAATGTTAGTTTTAACCATCTAAACATCTCCATTTTAATTATTCCATGACTTAGATGAGTTCTCATCAAAACCTAGTTTTGGAGATTTTAGGGTTACTTGGATGGGTATGTTTGCAAAGTTAAAAACTAAATGTTCTTGAGTTAATTGTAGTTTACACACTTGTATAATGTGTTCCTTAAATTTATGAGTCAAGTATTTTTGCGTCAAAACTAGGGTTTGAAATGATGAAATATTTTGGATGGATAATTGTGGGAATTGAGTTCTTATGTTGAAATAATGTTCAAAAGATGTTTTGTAACATCCAAATTTTTATCCCAATTGAAGAAAAAATGTTGATCTGGGTGAATCGGTAAAGGAAGAACCACATATGGAGTATAGCTATAGTGCCTTATGGTTGTGACACTTGTCACAATAGCACCAATGGTACTAAGAGTATGGTCGTCTTGGTTATAGTTCCATGTGGTTGTGACACTTGTCACAATAGCACCAATGGTACTAAGAGTATGGTCGTCTCGGCTATAGTGACATGTGGTTGTGACATCTATCACAATAGCACCAATGGTACTGAAAGTGTGGTAGTCCCGACTATAGTGCAATGCAGTTGTGACATATGTCACAATAGCACCAATGGTACTAAGAGTATGGTCGTCTCGGCTATAGTGATGTATGTGTTCCGGTCCCCCGCCCAACATGTTTATAAACGGTGGAGGCAAGTCTGCATTGGTCACTCTAGGTTGGTCGGCCGTGGATGCCGCTGTATCCTGACCATCCGGCTGATTGCGAGTATTTACCATTGTCTACCATATACACGCGAGAATATAGGTGAGGTATAGACTAAAAGAATTATAGACCAGAAAACGTACTACTACATTCGTTAATCATCATAACAATGGAAACAAGCATAATCACGTAAAACATCTTCATAATAACGTTAGCTAAGTGAAATTATGAACATATGATACTTAAGAATTTTCATCACTATTGTATCACCCTAAATATTCAATCAAATAAAAATGAAATTTTGGCAATATGACGTCTAAAATACGGGCGTCCAAAATCAACCTCTAAGGAGAAACCTCAATGTATAAATACTTCCCAAGGGCAACTATAGACCCACAAGAATTGAGGAAGTTTGCACCATAAAGTTGGCCGAAGAATGGGATACAAAAAAAATTACAACAACCTAATTAATCTAGAAGCAAATCAAAATCTAGATTAAAACGGGTGTTGCTAAACCACTATAATCTCTCTTCACAAAATTCCCCAAAAGCCCGACACCGCGAGATCTCCTATATGCCCGACACCTAGGTTCCACCGCTCGTGGGATATGTGAGAAAGACAACAACCACAACAAGTGTTAGGACACAACCTAGTGAGATCGCATAAATTAAATAATTTATAACACAAAAAAACATCATGATACAATAATTCAAGACTTATGTTACCGAACTCCATCGTCTCATAGTATCATTTCCACTGCGACCAGATTCTCAAACCTGAACGTAAATATACAAGATACAACTCTTGAAAATACGGGGGAGACCTGTTCCCATCGGGGTGACATGTACACGGGAGTGGAGTCACCCCAAATGTTGATGGATTACACCTCATGTCCCGGTCCTAGTTCCCATGCCATCGAGACATCACAACCTCAAACCATATACATTGCCTTTATTGCCTACTCCGTCGAGTTACACCTTAAGGTCTTACGGGACATTATTGCCTATCCAAGACTAGTCGAGTTACACCTGAAGGGCCCACATCCCCCTATTGCCTACTCGCTAGTGAACCACAGGGACCAATACAAAGGTCCAATTAATCGCATAACTACCTCCTCGTGCACAAGGAGTAGTGTTCACATTCTTATCAGGTGATCAATACTGATAAGATATACAAGATTATATACACATAAATATATGCATAAATCACATAGCAATGCATAGATGTTATATTCCACATACGAGGTTCCATTTCGACAAGACATTAAGAACTTCAATATCGTAAATTCACTCCCACCTTTCCAATAGTACAATTAATCATGCTTTCAAATAAATGCCATGGTAGATAATTGTATTCTCTTACGTATCTTCACAAATCCCTAACTATTTGGGTCAAATCCAAATATAAAGGTTCTTCCACATTTCACTCATAAAATATGTATGTTAAGTCAACAAAGCAATAAATAACCATGTAAGTGAAAAGTTAGGGTTTATAAAAAGAGAAGCTCATATCTATGATTCACAAAATGAGAACTTTAGAAATTAGGTCAAAATCCAAGTATAAGATGCACCCATGTAATGTAGGGAAATCTTGCAAGTAAATAATAAGAAAAGGCATTTAAAGAGCATAAACACACCAACTAGGGTTTTGTGAAGTAATACCCTAAATAGATAGATTTATGAGACTTGCTCTTCTTTCCTTGAGACTTTAAATGGCACAAGTAACAATCACCACCTTCCAACAACCTTACTTAAGATCTCTTAAATGTTAGATTCCATAAAACATTAAATATGGTAGGAGAGGAGAAGAGAGATAGAGAGAAGTCGTTCTAGAGAGAGAGAAAGAAGTTTGCAGTCAAAGAAAAGAGAAAGAATGAGAATTTTTAGTCCCCTAGGTCGATTATAACACAGCCGCCGGCCCTCTTCAGCGACAAGGACCACCGGTGACTATGCCCCGGGCAATGTCGCCGGGCATAGTCGCCCTTCTCGGGGCACCCACTGGATAGACGAAGCGAGAATGACCATCGGCGACTATGCCGCGTCATTATCGCCGGGCATAGTCGCACCCCCTCTCTAAGCTTCTATTTCATCGGTGCGACACCGACAAGCAGCGACTATGCCGTGACACTCTCGCCGGGCATAGTCACAGGGTCTCTCTCCTCTCACTCAAACCTCTCTTTCGGTCGGAAACGTCACAAGGTGGAACTTCCAAATGTTGAGGGTGGGACCTCTGGGACCGAACTCATCATGAACCAACACGAGTAGGTCAAGAGAGGCCGCGCGCACACACGCGCAATTGCAAGTTTGCATGCACATACACTCACCGAGATAGACGTGTACATGCACACACACAAACCCATCCACGTACGTATAAGCATATTCGGATATCTACGTAGACACATATATAAATATATTTATACGTACCTCGAAGATTTAACGATGATTCAAAAGGCCGAAGATAAATACGGTTAAACAATTTGTTCTACAAAGGAAAGTTAAAATTCGATACTATCATTAAACCGAAGAAAGAAAACAGGTTGTTACAACTATTACCATAATTCTCAAAAAGTGTAATTTCCGTCGACTCTACTACAACCTCCCTCAAGAGTTCTACCCAATCTCACTAAATCATAACTTAAATTCACAGCTTAAGTCTAGATATTCGACATTCATACCTAGTTCACTTAAACCAGTGCTCTGATACCAACTTGTAACACCCTAAAATTTAGGGAAAAATAAAAACTTGAAAATTCGGCAATATGACTGTTGTAAACTAATCAATCCCTGATTTAACAATAACCTGTCAAGACATTCCCAAAGTGTCATCCCGAAACAGGGAATACCGTATAGTGATTACAAAACCCAAATGAATGAAGAATAAAAATACAACATAATAATCTAAAATGTTCTAATAGATTATGGTCGGTTGTCTCTATTCTTCCAAAATCCGTAATTATCAAATCGAAATCCAGTCTCTAGATCTCCCAAAATGACTGCTCTCGATCACACGATCGACCACTATTTCCCTACGGTTCCCGCCACTAGGATACCCTGTCATACATGACAACCAAAGAAACAAGTGTTAGGCTAGGGCCTAGTGAGAACATATAAGCGTAAGATAATAAAGAAATGGAATTACAACATATGAATGTATGTGTTTACATGGTTTACAACCGAATGACTTCACTTGTCATTCAACCTGAAACTACAATATAATCTCGTCAATATACTTATGATTCCACCCAAGCCATCTAGTGGATAGCATCAACTCAAACCGAGTCTTTAGCCTATCCGAGACATCAACTCAAACCGAGTCTTTAGCCTATCCGAGACATCAACTCAAACCGAGTCTTTAGCCTATTTGAGACGTCAACCCAAACCGGGTCTTTAGCCTATTCGAGACATCAACTCAAACCGAGTCTTTAGTCTATTTGTGACATCAACCCAAACTGAGTCTTTAGTCTATCATCAAGTTGCCAATGTGACCAACATATAACCCATTAACTTTAAATCAACTCATAATACGTACTAATAGCAAGCACCCCTCTATGACACTCACCATTTGTGACATTATCCCCCAAATGGGATTTAGGTTAAACTTCACCTTTATCAAATCAAGAGGTAAGTAAGTGGGAAGATAGTTGTAAGCACATAGTTAAACCTACTTATGTGTAGAAGAGTCCAAAATACACTCACCTTAGTGATTTCTTAGAAGAGACCAAACCCTAGTTGACAAAAGCTTGAAAGGAGGAGAAATGAACTTGGATCTTTAATCACCACCAACCTAAATCAACCATGGAATCTCATTTAATGCATTCCCTTCAAGAGGATTTAATGAAGGGGAAGAGTTTTTACCTTTAACTTAGAGCAAGCCAATAAAATGGGAGGAATGGAGTTAATGAAAAAAAAGTCGACCTACCCCCCTTTTTTTATCTACGCAGGGGTCGTGCGTGGTTGCCTGCACGGCTCAAACCGCGCGGCTACTCGCGCGGGTCACTGGAGTGACACGTGTCCAGAATCTGGCGCGGATGCCCGCGCGTCCCAACCCGTGCGACAACTCGCGCCGAACACTGGGAGTAAAACTTTACTTAGCCAATTAAACTCAAACCAAGACATCAGAACCCCGATTAATACTGAAGTTTAAAACCATGATACTAGCGGTTTATAAATATCACGAGAATACAACACTTGGCTAACATTCGGGGTGTTACAATCCTTCCCAACTTGGATGAAATTTCGTCCTCGAAATCTAAGCTAAGAAAACAGGTGAGGATATCTACGCCTCATTTCCTCCTCGGCTTCCCACGTCGTCAAATTCATACCTCGATGGTGTCTCCATTGCACTTTGACCATCACGACCTCCTTATGATGAAGTCTCTTGGTCTCCCTCTCTAAAATGGATTCAGGTTCTTCGACACAACGGTTGTCCTCTACGCGAATTTCGGATAGCGGTATGACGCTATCCTCTTCTGCCAAACACCTTCGCAAGTAACACACATGAAAGGTAGGGTGAATTCCGTCCATCTCCGACGGTAAGTTTAGATTGTAAGCTTGAAGTCCAATACGCTCGAGGATCGTAAACGGTCCAAGGAAACGGGGACTCAGTTTCCCCCGCTTTCCAAACCGAATAAGGCCCTTCCAAGGGGACACCTTCAACATCACTCGGTCTCCCACTTGGAACTCCACTGGTCGTCTCTTCTTATCGGCGTAACCTTTCTGACGGTCTTGCACCGCCTTCAGTCGTTCTCGAATTTCTTTGACTTTGTTGGCCGTTTCTTGCACAATCTCCGGTCCGACAAATTGCTTATCACCCGCCTTTAACCAACATACGGGGGTTCTACATTTCCTCCCGTATAAGGCCTCAAATGGCGCCATCCTAAGGCTAGAGTGGTAACTATTGTTATAAGCGATCTCCACCAAAGGTAGGTGGGTGTTCCAACTACCGCCAAAATTGATCACACATGATCTAAGCATATCTTCCAAAGTCTGAATTGTCCTTTCACTTTGTCCATCAGTCTGGGGGTGGTATGTCGTGCTCAAATTCACTCGTGTGCCCAGTTCTTGATGTAAGGCTCCCCAAAATCTTGATGTGAATCGGCTATCCCGGTCGGAGACTATAGACAAGGGTATACCATGCCTAGAGACCACTTCGTCTAAATACAACTTTGCCAACTTATCCATTGGCAAGGTCTCCCACATTGCTAGAAAATGCGCACTCTTCGTCAATCGATCAACAATCACCCAAATTGTGTCATTACCCCTCAAGGTCTTCGGCAACTTGGTCATGAAGTCCATAGTAATCTTGTACCACTTCCACTCGGGTATTTCTAATGATTGAAGACTCCCATACAGTCGTTGGTGCTCGACCTTCACTTGCGAACAAGTCACGTATCGCTCCACGTAGCTTGCCACGTCTAATTTCATACTCGGCCACCAATAGTGTAACTTCAAGTCCCTATACATTTTTGTGCTTCCCGGGTGGATTGAATATTTGGATATATGCGCGTCCTCCAAAAGTAGTTCTCGGTTTCCTCCAACCTTCGGTACCCAAACACGCCCGTTGAAACATTTGATTCCACGACTATCCTCGGTCAAGAGTAACCGTTGCTTGGTCATCACTTCATCCTTGAGATTTTCCTCCAACAAGGCCTCGTCTTGTCACTCTTTGATTTTCTCCATAAGACTTGACACTAACTCAATCCTTGTAAACTTGGCCCAGAGCTTTCCACTATATTCTTTCCGGCTTAACGCATCGGCCACCACATTCGCTTTACCCGGGTGGTAAAACAACTCACAATCGTAGTCCTTGAGTAGTTCTAACCACTTCCTTTGCCTCATATTTAGCTCTTTTTGATCAAAGACATACTTCAAACTCTTATGGTCTGTGTACAAGGTACACTTCGTACCATAGAGATAATGTCGCCACAACTTCAATGCGAACACTACGACCCCTAATTCCAAGTCATGCGTGGGGTAATTCTTCTCATGCACTTTTAATTTCCTTGATGCGTAGGCAATGACTTTTCCCCTTTGCATGAGCACACACCCAAGACCCATTTTAGAGGCATCGCTATAAACCATGAAGTCTTCCGACCCTTCCGGCAAGGACAAGATCGGAGCTTCACAAAGTTTCTTTTGCAATGTTCGGAACGCCTTTTCTTGAGATTCGGTACACACAAACTTCATATTCTTCTTGGTCAAGGCTGTCAATGACGAAGCAATCTTGGAGAAGTCCTGAATAAACCTTCGGTAATAACCTGCTAATCCCAAAAAGCTTCTGATCTCGGATGGACTCTTAGGAGGTTCCCAACTCATCATGGCTTCTATCTTTGCGGGGTCCACCTTCACACTGTCTTTCGAGACTACGTGAACCAAAAATTGCACCTCCTTCAACCAAAATTCACACTTGGAGAATTTTGCATAAAGCTTCTCTTTCCGCAAGACTTCCAACACGTCGCGAAGATGACGCACATGCTCGTTTGCGTCCTTGGAGTAAATCAAAATATCGTCGATGAACACGATGACTGACTTGTCGAGAAACGGCTGGCACACGCGATTCATCAAGTCCATGAACACCATCGGGGCGTTCGTCAAACCAAAGGGCATCACCAAGAACTCATAATGTCCATAGCGTGTCCTAAACGCGGTCTTCGGAATGTCATCCTCCTTGAATTTCACTTGATGATAGCCCGAACGAAGGTCGATCTTTGAAAAACATCCCGCTCCTTGGAGTTGGTCGAATAAGTCGTCGATTCTAGGAAGTGGATACTTATTCTTTACGGTCACCTTATTCAACTCCCTATAGTCTATGCACATTCGCATAGTGCCATCCTTCTTCTTTACGAACAAGACCGGTGCTCCCCACGGTGACGAGCTCGGCCTCACGAATCCCTTCTCGAGAAGATCTTGAAGTTGTCCCATCATTTTCTTCATTTCCGATGGAGCCAACCGGTACGGGGCTCTAGCTATCAGGGCCGCTCCTGGTGCTAGATCGATCTTGAACTCTACTTGGCGGTCGGGCGGTAGCCCAGACAAGTCGTCCGGGAATACATCGGAGAATTCTTTTACTACATCCACGTTGTCAAGCTTTTTCTTCTCTATCGTGGCATCTATAACATATGCCAAAAAGGATGAACATCCTTTCGACAAGCACTTACGTGCCTTCACCATGCTAATGATTGCCACCTCGCCCTTCCGTCTTTCGTCGTACACAGTTACTGACTCACCATTCGAGGTCGGAATTCGGATCATCTTCTATGCACAAAGGATTTCGACATGGTTATCCGCTAACCAATCCATCCCAATAACGACATCAAATCCACCGATGACCATCGACATTAGATCGACCGAAAATTTGTTTCCTTCAATCTCCAATTTAAAACCCTTGAGAACATCCCGAACCACGAATTGGTCACCGTCCGCTAGTTCTACTACCAAGGCATCCCCTAAGCTACTAGTGGGCACAGATAATCTCTGACAGAATGAATTTGACACGAACGAAAAACTTGCGCTAGAATCAAACAATATACGCGTAGGTACAGAGTTTAGAAGAAACTTACCCGATACTACATTGGTCGAAGCCTTTGCTTCTTCGGTGGTCATTTGAAATGCTCTTCCCGTTGCTCTAGGAGGATCCGCCTTCTTTGCTCCGCTTCCCCCCGTATTCAACTTAGGACATTCACTCCGAAAATGACCCGGTTCTTGGCATTCAAAGCATGTGATTCCTTTGACCTGGCAATCCCGACGTTCATGACCCGACTTTCCGCACTTGAAATAATTTGGCCCACCCGAGGTGCACGGGCCAAAATGC
Organism: Arctium minus; assembly: GCA_954870635.1. Lineage (NCBI taxonomy): Eukaryota > Viridiplantae > Streptophyta > Magnoliopsida > Asterales > Asteraceae > Arctium > Arctium minus. Next base: position 32,228,957 of record OX941080.1, on the reverse strand, counting down.
TTGCTCCGACATTTAGAGCACCATTTAGCTTCCCGTCCAACTTCGTTTCCACGGTAATTGTTGAAAGGTCTCGTCCTTCTTGAGGGTGTAGAGTTCCCTTCCTATCTTCTCTTTTCGATCGGTCCAATCTTTTCTACTTTGCTCGGACCGTAGGAGTCTTCTACCAACTGGGCCTCCTCAATTGCCTCCCGTAGGGTGGATGCCTTAGATACCCGCACCAAGTTCTTCATTTCGGACGGTAAACCCTTGGTGTAGGCCTTGATCTTCTCCTTTTCGTTCGAGACTAGATGTCCCACCAATCCTAACTTGTCCATGAACTGCCAGTTGTAGTCCTTCAGCGACAAGTTTCCCTTCTTCAAGTTCCAAAACTCTTCTTCTATTCTGTCCATAGCTCGTTCAATACAAAATTCTTCCATCAATTTCTTTTTAAAGGTCGGCCAAATTAGTCTGGCCAAGACCGTTGCCTCTACTGACATGGATTAAACATTCCACCACGTTAGGGTTACCCCCCTCAACATCTGTGACCCAAAAGTTGCCTTCTGGCCTTCCCCGCATTCACTTGATTTGAAGGCCTGTTCCATCTCTCGAACCCAGTTCATACACACTAGCGGATCGTCGGTGCCCTTGAACTCTGGCGGTTGGCACCCAAGAAATGTCTTGAAAGTGCAAGTCTTAGATGCTTGTCTCGCTTCTGGAGTTGGGATCTCATTAGTGGGAATTACGACCCCGTACCCCCGGATCCCGCCACTAGAACGTTTTCCGCAACCGTTTCATGTCTGCGGTTAGTAGCATCCCGGTCCTCAAGCAACTTTAAAAACATTTCTTGTTGTTGGTCCATAGCCGCATTCATGGCTTGCATCATTCTGTCCATCATCCTTGTCTCCTGAGTCACCTATTCCATTATCGGATTGGTCGGAGCTATGTCACGATGGGGTATGTGTTCCGGTCCCCCGCCCAACATGTTTATAAACGGTGGAGGCAAGTCTGCATTGGTCACTCTAGGTTGGTCGGCCGTGGATGTCGCTGTATCCTGACCATCCGGCCGATTGCGAGTATTTACCATTGTCTGCCATACACACGCGAGAATATATTTGAGGTATATACTAAAAGAATTATAGACCAGAAAACGTACTACTACATTCGTTAATCATCATAACAATGGAAACAAGCATAATCACGTAAAACATTTTCATAATAACGTTAGCTAAGTGAAATTATGAACATATGATACGTAAGAATTTTCATCACCATCACCATAATTCTCAAAAAGTGTAATTTCCGTCGACTCTACTACAACCTCCCTCAAGAGTTCCACCCAATCTCACTAAATCATAACTTAAATTCACAACTGAAGTCTAGGTATTCTACATTCATACCTAGTTCACTTAAACCAGTGCTCTGATACCAACTTGTAACACCCTAAAATTTAGGGAAAAATAAAACCTTGAATATTCGTCAATATGACTGCTGTAAACTAATCAATCCCTGATTTAACAATAACCTGTCAAGACATTCCCAAAGTGTCATCCCGAAACGGGGAATACCGTATAGTGATTACAAAACCCAAATGAATGAAGAATAAAAATATGACAACCTAATAATCTAAAAGGTTCTAATAGATTATGGTCGGGTGTCTCTATTCTTCCAAAATCGGTAATTATCAAATCGAAATCCGGTCTCTAGATCTCCCAAAATGACCGCTTTCAATCACACGATCGACCACTCATTCCCGACGGTTCCCGCCACTAGGATACTCTGTCATACATGACAAACAAAGAAATAAGTATTAGGCTAGGGCCTAGTGAGAACATATAAGCGTAATATAATAACGAAATGGAATTACAACATATGGACGTTAGTGTTTACATGGTTTACAACCGAATGACTTCACCTGTCATTCAACCTGAAACTACAATATAATCTCGTCAATATACTTATGATTCCACCCAAACCCTCTAGTGGATAGCATCAATCCAAACCGGGTTTTTAGCCTATTCGAGACATCAACTCAAACCGAGTCTTTAGCCTATCCGAGACATCAACTCAAACCGAGTCTTTAGCCTATTTGAGACATCAACTCAAACCGAGTCTTTAGCCTATTCGAGACATCAACTCAAACCGAGTCTTTAGCCTATTCGAGACATCAACTCAAATCGAGTCTTTAGCCTATTTGAGATGTCAACCCAAACTAGGTCTTTAGCCTATTCGAGACATCAACTCAAACCGAGTCTTTAGTCTATTTGTGACATCAACCCAAACTGAGTCTTTAGTCTATTATTAAGTTGCCAATGTGACCAACATATAACCCATTAACTTTAAATCAACTCATAATACGTGCTAATAGCAAGCACCCCCCTATGACACTCACCATTTGTGACATTATCCCCCAAATGGGATTTAGGTTAAACTTCACCTTTATCAAATCAAGAGGTAAGTAAGTGGGAAGATAGTTGTAAGCACATAGTTAAACCTACTCATGAGTAGAAGAGTCCAAAATACACTCACCTTAGTGATTTCTTAGAAGAGACCAAACCCTAGTTGACAAGAGCTTGAAAGGAGGAGAGATGAACTTGGATCTTTAATCACCACCAACCTAAATCAACCATGGAATCTCATTCAATGCATTCCTTTCAAGAGGATTTAATGAAGGGGAAAAGTTCTTACCTTTAACTCAGAGCAAAATCGCCAATAAAATGGGAGGAATGGAGTTAATGAAAATAAAGTCGACCTACCCCCCTTTTTGATCTGCGCAGGGGTCGCACGCGGTTGCCTGTGCGGCTCAAACCGCGTGGATACTCGCGCGGGTCACTGGAGTGACACGCGTCCAACATCTGGCACGGATGCCCACGCGGCAACTCGCGCCGAACACTGGGAGTAAAACTTTACTTATCCAATTAAACTCAAACCAAGACATCAGAACCCCGACTAATACTGAAGGTTAAAACCATGATACTAGCGGTTTAAAAATATCACGAGAATACAACACTTGGCTAACATTCGGGGTGTTACAAGAAACACTGCTGGGAAAACGGTCAGGAAACGGTCGGGAATGCCGTCGAGAAAGTGATCGAAGAACGGTCAAAAAATTCTCAGTACGAGTCTGGCTACAGTGCCCAGCGACAGTGCCATAGGGCACTGTAGCATGGCAGGGTCGCAAGAGGCAATGGGCCCTCGGTACATCCCGGGCGACAGTTCCCGCTACAGTGACAGAGGGCACTGTCGCATGTCAGGGTCGCGCCTGACCTGCAGTGCATAAAATCGAGATTTTCTTATTTGGTCATATCTTACTCATTTCTACTCCGTTTTGGACGATTCAAAATGCTATGGTTTCGTTTTTGAGAGCTTTTCAATGTTATATTGTTAGTTTTGGGAAGGTTCAAGAGTATTTTATGGTGGATTGGAAGCAAATATCAAGAACTCATCATCATCACCTCCATCTTCAAGGAATTTAGGGTTTTCTAGGTTTTCACCAAAACTTAAGTGGGTGAGTTCATCCTCCTAATTTCTAAACCTTATTATGAGTTATAAATTCTCCATTTATGACTCTCTAGTGGTTATATTTCTCAATTTTCGGTTTGGATGGTTTTGGGGAAATTAGGTCAAATTAGGGTTTTTGGCCAAAATGGAGATTTTGATATAAGATGTTTGGGGAATGATTCTAAACACTTGGATATGTGTATTTATGGCTGGTAACTTGTGGATATAGGTTTTTGGAAGTTTTGGTTTGAGGATTCAAGTCTCTATAAAGGAGCTCAAGTTGGGGAAAATCTAGATTTAGCCTAAATCTAGCAAGGTGAGTTCAAGTTGATTTGTGAAAATGTTGTACATGCCAAAAATTCCATTTTAAAGTGTTTATGTGTTTTAATGAAATTATCAATTGTTGAGTTATTTGGTGGATTTTGGTTATTTGAGGTGTTTGGCTTTATTAACCTTGTAAAACACCCACATTTGGGATTTTTGGACATTTTGATAAATAAGTCATAAATGAAAGTGTTTTGATGATTTATTGTATAGATGGAGATTATTTGGTCAAAATGCACTTTTAGTGTTTGTTGGAAATATGCATCGTTTATGTAAGGGGACATTTTGAAAATACGAACGTGTGAATCATTTGAATTTTAGTCATTCACAACCTTGTGAACATTTTAGAAATTGTAAACCTTTTTGGTTTTGGGCTAAAGGCCAATTGTGATTTGAGAGACAAAGATTTTAGGAAAAGATGTAATTTGGTTTATGTAACCATATTGGCTCATGTATTTTAGCCAAACGTTTATTATGCCTTTGGGCTTGATTTATACTCAGATGAGTCTTTGGAGTATTTATTCAGTTTTAGTAGCTCGGTAAGGAGACTTTGATGTATGGTGTATTTAGGTGCATCTTATTTGAGAGTTACATGTTTTAAATGCGTTAGTTAATTCGTTGGAGTCATGTAACATTTTAAACTGTAATGCATTTGATCCATAGGCATATGAGTTAGTCAGTTGGTTTAATTGAGAACTTTATCCCTATTTTGGGACTAGAAATATTTATGATTAGCGAAGGGCTCGAGGTATAGATCGTGGGTGGTTGAACTCGATGCCCTTGTAATCCAATCTGTTTATTCATCGTGGAATTTTAGTGTCCGCGTTTGAAGTCTAGTGAGTGGTCCCCAAGTCATGTTTTTATGTAAGCTTATGGTGGTGCTTTGCAGAGTTGTATACGGAGTTAAGTCTTGCGGTGGTGCCCATGGTGAGCCGGATATGGGGACTTGTGGCTTTTGTGGTGACACTCATCTAGAGGTCGAGTAGACACTAGGGTCATTTGGGTATCTTGCCGTGGTAGCTCGGTAGGGAGCCGTATACGGGGATCCATAACTCTATGTGAATCTCGAGAAGAACATTGATAAGTGGCTTAACTTTGTGTGCCTACCACGTTCGATAGAATTCGGGTCTCCCCCGTCACCGAAAGGTGTTGTTTTGGGTATTGAGTTTTAGTTTCCATGTTTTCGGTGACGTTTTGTATATATGGATTATTATACATGATTTATGGGTTGAGTATTATGCCTCACCCGAGTTTTGGGTGTTTCGGGATATAAAGTTTTTATCTGCGTTTTCATAAATTGGGAATTCGATTTCTATTCACGTTTTGAGTGAGTTTTAGGTTGCATCACTTTATCAAAGTATGTTTTGCATTGGGGTTTCCATATTTAAATCATGTGCAGTATTGGAAATAGGTCATTTTTATATTTAAAGTAAATTGTTTTGAAAGATTATGATTTAAGTTGCATTCTTTCCTTTTTACGATATATTTATTTGTGATGAAAACTCTTGAACTCACTAGGCGTTAGCCTAACATTTTTATTTGTCGGCATGTGCAACAAGTTCCGTTTGGGAATAATTCTAGTGACACTGTGAAGAGACGAGTGCTAGTTGTGTGCTCGAGAAGTGAATAGTTTGGTGAAGTCTTCCGCATTTATTTTGGGATTAGCAACTTGTATTTGGGTTAAGTAACACCCAACTCTGGTTTAGTCCTTGTATAAGACTGGAGTTTATAATTGATGAGGTTAAATATAGAATTTTATTTTGGAAGTATATCAAGTTTTGTTTTATAGGAAAAAGATTTATCTTTTACTTGATGTAATATCGAAACTTTTAATTAGTTGCTCTTTCCATATTTGAGAGTGTTACATGTTTTGAGAGACATGGAACTTTATGAGGATCCATGTGGAATCTTGGTCTCGCCATTGATGGCATCTTATTTGTTTTGGGAATATTGAAAGTGAGGTGATTATAGAAACCTAACGGTATTTGGTTAAATATAATTGGTAGCTTGGTTTGTATTTGAGTGTAATGGATCCATAAACACTAGAGTCATTATGTCCGATGATGGAACACTAGTTTTCCACATTGAGGCACAATTAGGCATCGACGGTATGGTATAAGTCCTACGTGCTAGTACATTTCATTGGATGAGGATAACTCAACGTAAGGACCTATAGTGGTTGAAGTTGACATTCCATGAATGTACGCTTTATGTAACACCCGGAAACTTGGTATGTATTGGCTACCTTTCTTCCCCCAATCAAGCAATGATTTTACTCTAATGTTAGTATAATAAGCTGTTTTGGATACCAAGTTATTCGAGAGAGGGAAAAGATGGAATTTTGGGGTTTGGGGCACTTGGGCGATTGTGCCAGCGAGAGTGCCAGTGGGAACAATCGCATGGCACTCTCGCTGAGCCATTTAGGCTGGCGGTACAATCTGGGCGATTGTGCCAGCGAGAGTGCCACTGGCACAATCGCTTGGCACTCTCACTGAGAGGTACCAGTGTGTTAAAAGTGCGATTTTCACCCATTTCTCTCATTTCTCATTCCCACTCTCTTTCCTTTCTCTCCAAAAATGTTCCTCCACCTTCTATTATGAACCCTAACTGATTTTGGGGCTTTCCCGTGGAGATCAAAGTGTTCCCTCTCCTTATTATGCTAGTGGCTTCATCTCTTGATGCAAGATCAAGCTCTCATCTCCAACACTAGAGATTTTTGGGGTTTATTAGGTTTTGCTCAAAACCTAAGTGGTAAGTTCGTTCCCCTCTTTTCTAACACTCTAAACAAGTTATAAATGCTCAATTGATGACTCCCTAGAGTTTATATTTCTCAAATTTTGGCTTGGACGATTTTGGAGGATTTAGGTCAAAATTAGGGTTTTGGCCAAAATGGAGATTTTGATATAAGGTGTTTGGGGAAATGATTCTAGGTGCGTGGATATATGTATTGATGGCTGGAAACTTATGGATCTAGGTTTTTGGAAGATTTGGCTTGAGGATTCAAATTTATTCAAAGGAACTCAAGTTAGGGACAAATCTAGATTTAGCCCAAATCTAGATTTAGCCTAAATCTAGCAAGGTGAGTTCAAGTTAATTTGTGAAAACGTTGTACATGCCAAAAATGTTTATTTTAAGGTGATTATGTGTTTACATGATTTTTTTATATTAAAATTTAGAATATTTGAAGTGTTTTACTCATTTGGGTTATTTGGTTTTATAAATCTTGTAAAACACCCGGATTTGGGATTTTTGGACATTTTGATAAATAAATTGTAACATCCTGAATTTCTGCATTATGTAAGTCAACCTATTTTCCTAGTCAACTATCTTAACTTTCCCCTTAAGTTGTTAGAAACTCTAGGTTGTTAGTTTCCTTTTGTCGAGAAAGTCAGATCGATTAAAATCGAAATTTTGGAGGGCCTTGGGGCACGTCGCGAATATGACCGCGACAGTGATAATGACACTGTCGCCGTGTCACAGTCGCCTATTCTGGGAATCTCTCGGTACCAAGGGCGCGAGAATGCCCCACGACATTGGCATCGACACTCGGGGCGACTATGCCCTGCGATAGTGACAATGTTACTGTCGCTTGGGCAATGTCGCTGGCGTCCAGATGGGTATTAAATGCTCATTTGGTCTATTTTCTTCAAAATCTCATCCTTCTCATACTAAAAGCCGATTTTTCTGCTTCTCCTTGGTAAGGTTCAATCTCCATCTCTCTCTCTTCATAACTTCTTTGTAGGTTTAATCCTCAAACATTTAATGTCCATTTATTAGGATTCTCACCTCTTTAAGAAGAAGAGCAACCAAGTCTTCACTCGAGCTCTTTCATCCATCCTTCTCATTTTAGGGTTTAGGTTACCAAAACCTACATTGTGAGTCATTCTAACTATATAAAACTCTATACATGTTAAACAACATGGTTTTACCTTTCTAATCATCCTTCTAACCATTTCTTACATGTTGGGATAAAACCCTAGTTTGTGGGTTTGGAAGAAACTTGGGTATTTGATATATAAATGTTGCTAGATTGGGGTTTTTTGTTATACTTGTGTAATATGATTTCATGAGCCTAACAAAGATAATTTTAAATTGACTCATAACACATATGTTTTTGAAGGTTCTTTGGGTAAACTAGTTCAAACCAAGTTTTGGCTATTATTAGACCTTGTTAAATGATATCCAAGGTGGGTAGTCTTATTTGTACGATTTGCAATATGTGAAGTCTATTGTTGGAAAATAAACTTAATTATTACTATGGCCAAGTGAAGATTTGGGTTATTATCTTTAATAGAACAAGTACGTGATACGTGTAAGGTAGAGTACAATAATGTGACAGTTTTTATTGACATGTAAATCTTGTAAATGTCACATGATGAGATGGCGAAAATTCTCAATTGCACCAAGGAATAGGCATGGAGGTCGAGAAGGGTAATAGTTGTGGACTTTAAAGTCGGGCAACGACCGATGACCATAAAATAGCAATTTCTTGTGTACGAGTGAAATCTAGAACCGACGGGATGACCATAGGTTCGTAGTGGGGCTCTTGAACATGGATGTGTGACCTACTTTTGTGTTTCGTCACCAACATGGAAATCGGGTCTCCCCGTCATCGCAAGATGAGTATGTGTGTAGCGTAATATATGGAAAATGAAGCGGTGTATGTTTAAAGAGTTAACAAGTTACATTTCTGGAATTTTATATTTGTTTTTATAAATTGTTAAATCTCACTAGGCGTTGGCCTAACACTTTTTCTTAAATGTGACATGTATATCAGGTTCTTTGAGTAGCGGGGCGGCAAACTTGTGAGTGAGGTGTCAATTGTCGGATGAGACAACTTTTGGGCATGGACTTTTGGAGAAGAGTTGGAGAATTTTTGGGAATATAGTTACCCTTTTTTGGTGATCTTAGCGACACCCGTCTATAATCTAGATTGTGTTTGATCTAAATTAGTAGGTTATTGTTTAAGTATCCATTTCATGAAATTGTAAAACTCCTATTCTACACTTCCCCTTTTTAGGTGATTATTTATGCATAGTTGGAATTCACTGCTTTTATTCAGGTTTCATTTGGCCCCTATTTTTAGGGTGTTATATAAATCATGTCGATATGTTTCTTTGATGATTTAATATATACATGGAGGTCATTTGATGTAAACGTCCTTTTAGTGTATTTGATTTTATAAACCGTTTGGAAAGTGCATATTGTTGTGTTATGGGACATTTTGGAAATATAAGGGTATGAATTCATTTGGAAAGTAGTTTGTCTCAACCAATGATGAGTTTTGGGTTAATCATACTTTTGGTCATTGTGTTTGCATAACCGTCTGCTAAATGCGTTTTATTGTTTATACTGACTTTTATGGTACGATAAAATAAATTGTTGAGCTTCTGGTTCGCTTTTTACTAAGATGAGTCTTGGGGACATTAGTCTGGTTTTAATAGCCCTTTGTGGAGTTTTGAGCACGAGTGCGCTTATTGCGTATCATTTGAAAATTACATGTTTTGAGTGCTTTGGTGATTCAATTGGAGTCATGTAATGTTATAGATTGTAAGGCAGTGGATCCATAGGTATATTAGTCGGTCTTTATTATTTTAAAAGAAAAAGGGTGATTGTTTCCATGTTGGGACCATGATTAGTCATGGGGTCATCGATGGCCTTATGGTGCGGGATCGTGGAGTCAAACATCTGTCATTGGCCCCGTGATGTAATTTTTTGAGTTTGTTTTTATGGAATAATTATTTCTCATTTTTAACTAGTTGAGACATTGGGCCCTCGGAAGGCAACTTGGTACGGTTATATAGGTCTAATTCTGAATACTAGCCATGGACCGTAAATGTAATCCTAGTGAATGAGTATGACTAGAATCATTGGGTTCACTCCCCCACATCTTACTACGAGTCGTGCGATGCTCGTGGACTTGATCCTAGTATGGTGAGCTTAATAACTTGGAAAGTGACCTACTTTTGTGTTCCGCCACTAACCATGGAAATCGGGTCTCCCCTGTCACCGAAAGGTGTTGTTTTTGGGGTATTTAGTATTATCCTTGTTTTTCGGTGACGTTTGGAGTTTGGGGTGTTCTTTATATGTTATTATTTTGGGGGCTTGAGTTTTACACCTTTCGGTCGTTTGGATTATAAAGTTTTATTCAAATTTCAATATTTGAGCATTTACCATTATTCACGTTTTGAGTGAGTTTCGGGTTGCACTACTTCATGAAAGAATATTTTGTATTGAGGCGTTCATCTTTAAAATGCGTGTTTATTGAAAAAACAGGTCATTCTCATATTTAAAGCAAACCATTTTGAAAGATTAGGATTTAAGTTGCATTCTTTCCTTTTAACGATATAATTACTCATGTTGAAAACTCTTGAACTCACTAAGCGTTAGCCTAACCTTTTTATTTGTCGGCATGTGCATCAGGTTCCGGCTGGGGAATGGTACTAGTGATACTGTGAAGGGATAAGTACTAGTCATATGCACATTGGCGAAGTCTTCCGAATTTTGGAGATAGCGACTGTTATGGGGTTTTTAGTAACACCCGACTTCAATTAGTCTATGTGTAAGACTTTATTTATTTTGTTGATGGTTCAACCTAGAATTGTATTTCAAGTATGGACTTGTCGTAAGATGTTTTATTCTACCTTGAGGTATTGTTGAAAATTTTAAATTAGTCGCTCTTTCCAAACTTGAGGGCGCTACACTTTAAATAGCCGAGCTTGACATCCAATGCGTGTATTATTATGTGATTTGATTTTACTAACATATCAAGTGGCTTACTTTTGTGTTCCGTCACTTATGTTAGTAAGCGGGACTCCCCCGTCAACCCAAGTGGTATTCGTACAAAAATGATATTTTATCCATGCTTATTTCATTTACTTATCCACACTTATTCCATTTGAAACGTATTGTTTTCACCAATATAATTGTTTGTTCTCACTAGGCTTTCGCCTAACATTTTTTTCTTAAAATGACATGTATAACAGGTCATTCTAGCGGTGGGACCTCTCGTGTTTGAGTGGAGAGTCTTGAAGGGAAGTAGCATTTTTTGAAGCATATAAAGGCGTACATTTGGTATATCAAAAGCATACTTTTGGGAGTGAGATAACAACACCCGTTCGTAATCTGGGTTTAGTTGGTCTAAATTAGTAGGTTTTTGAGTTTTATTTCACTTGGTTATTTGTAATGTAAACGCCATACAATTATTTCCCCATTTTGGGTGATTTGGATATGATACTTCTTTTTTATTCCGCTATTATTCATGTTTAAATTAACCCCTATTTTAGGGTGTTACAACCGAGACTGTGGTCGTCTGTGTAAGAGATCATCGTTTGGTCGGTTTATTCGGATGGAGTGGGGGAATCACATATTCTGAATGCAGGGGACTGGCATATTGGGAATGGGGAAAACTAGAGGGAGGGAGGGTAAAATTCTTTTTTTTTTTACTTAGTCAACAATTTTTTTATTATTATTTTTGACTGGGATCCCCCCATGGGTTTTAACGTACATGCCACTGCATATTAAGGTAATTAAAAACCATAAGCATGCAAGACATGTTTAAAAGATGTAAACATTTAGCATGCATAAATCCATAAACTCCGGATACATGTAATGATCAAGGATCATGTGAGAAGAAGAGCTAAAGTGAGAAGGTGAGAAGGGATTTGGACTCTTGATCATTTTTAATCTCAAACTCACCTATGAATCATGCTTGATACGGGGATTGATCTGGTGCTTCTCATCTTCGTGTATCTCATCCTAATGTGCATCTAATGATGGAGATTCCTTCTTACCCTTTCTCACCATTAACTATCATTCTTACCGGAATCCAACCCTACATGTAATCATACCAATTGAGAACATGTATTTATACGCTTTATCATGCATACGTATATCACCACATAGCCATACATGTAGAAATACGCTATTATGTATGTATAAATCCGAGTGAAATATCATAAAGACTACCTGTTTGCATAGGTTTCCATAAACTCCATAAGTTATTGGTAATTAGAAAGGGGTATGAAGAACTCCACTCATTTCATTCATTCAATGCCCGCGATGAGGCGTGGCTGATAGACGGTTTATGTAACCCTCCAAATCTATAGCAAGTGTACGGTGTCAATCAAGTAATACGTACTAAGTACGAGTATCGATCCAAGGAACTATGAGTTTAAGTACCACAAAGGCTATCACAACTACTAACTGAACTGCTGATAAAAAAAGTTTGAGTATGACTAAATAACTATTTATCAAGAGAAAATGGAATCAAGCACGAAAATACTATTCAAACAATAATTCAAGCACCACAAGGATAATACTTATATGATTAGGGAAAGGCTAGGGGTTGGATTTCATTTGGATTCCACCAACAAATAAACAATACACATTCAATAAATCAATACACATGGTTAAATTTAGCAATTCCAGATATACCCACTACTCTCTCGAGCAATAGCAAGAATGTATCATGCAACATATATTGAAGTCTCTCAACCAATACACATAAACATTCAACTCATTAAGCATAAGAATCACAAACACAAAACTAGGGTTTACTTGGTATATCTCTATCCAATATCTCACCCTAGGTTTATCTAACTTTTATCAAGTTATAAAACCAATTTCTCAAGAGGAAATACAACCAATAAGATGAACAAGATGGCCAATCTCATAAACAATAAGAACAAGAAAGATAAACTTCAACCAACAAGTGTAATGACTAAATAAATGCATTAATCATATATCCAACGGTATAAAACCAAAATCCATCCTTCCCCCAACCTCAAAATGTTTAGCTCATGTTACTAGTAGAAAATAAAACCATAGAGAAGAAGATGACAACACCCAGATACATTGTTTCTCAACAAAATACAAATAGAATGATGAAACTCCCTCAATGATTGATACACATTACCAATTTTGAGCTCCAAAAGCTGTTTCCACCTTCCCAATCAATGCAAGTCTTCCTTTCAGCTCCAAAAACGGCTTAGAACAACTCTCCTAGGGCCTAGCCTCCAACAATCCTGAGAAAAACCTAAACATTAACTTCCTGCAACTTTTTATACCCTCAGACCACGACCGCGACAGTGCCTTGCGACAGTGACAGTGTCACAATCACGTGGCACTATCGCCCGAGATTCTACACTCACGGTACAAGCGGAGCTATTGTGCCCGCGATTGTGACATATGTCACTGTCGCGTGGCACAATAGCATGGCTCCAAATTCTGATTTTTTCGTTCGTTCACTTGGTTCAATGCTTTCTTCGTCAGGGATGTCAAAATGGAGTAATAATAGGCAATTTTTCTTCCACTTGACACCTTGTATGTCTACACAACACTTGCACAAAATATTAGTCCGAAATGCCAATTCTTACTTCAAGACGAGCCGTAAACTTATGATTCAGAGGGTAAAAACCCGTCAGATAACGAAGTTATCAACAACTCCAAACCTAGCTTTTGCTTGTCCTCAATCAAAAATTGGCGTAAAGAATTATAAAAAATGACATGCAGGTAACCTTACAAAAGTGATGGGTTTTCGAAAGGGGCCGCATGAAAAAGCATTTTAGTCAGAGAACACAAGGAGATAGTAATACAAAGTTAATAAGAACCAACATACATTCCTTAGATTCTTGATTAGATTGAGCATAGACAAAACTATTATTGACATGAAACTATTATCATGTAAATGCTCGTTGAGATTTATTTCATCATGTACACAACTAGTGGAGGATTTCGCTTCGACCCTAACCTCACGGGATGCTCTCTTAACACTGGAGTCCTAGGTTCACACTTATCACAAACACATGCGGGAGAGTTAATGTACAACAAAATAGCAAGGTCATCCACATGTGGTAGTATAGAACACACAATGATCAAATAAGATCTCATGGAAGGAATTGAGTAGTAAGATACAAATAAAACATGTATTATTCACAAATCGCGTTTTCCAAAAGATCAATCGGGGCTTAAAGGGATGTAATACGGTTAAAGGGAATGGAAGAAGAAGAAATGGTCAAGGTACAATTAGCCTAAGTGCATCAAAACTAATAGTGGCTCTACACTTCTCATCTTCCCTTCTATGATTTGCACAATTTTTTAGCAACCGCACATCTAATACACCAACTTTATTCTGAATTTTGATTTTTTTTACTAATAACTCTTTCATGCTTTCATCGATTCACCCCCGAAACTGTTTCTTGCGTTATTGATTACCTCTTTCAATCCATGATGCACTTAGACTATGAGTAGGTAAGTGTATCCGGCTAGATTAGGGTATTTGAGCTTTAGTAATGGCCGCAGAGTGGGTAGGGGTAACTACTCAACAAAGGGCAAGAAAGAAGGAAGATAGATGATAGACCAAAGGAAATTTCACATCTAGCCCGATATCATATCTCAAGGTCCACAAAATTTCACAAATAATACACATTTTAAGCTTGAATATTAATCTTTACTACTCAATGCAAGAACAATTGAGATCAAACTATCATATTGAAAGAATTGAAACGTGTATAAAGATGGTGAACAAAGTTGAAGCATCACTCAGAATCAACGACATTAAAGCTCAAAATCTCACTAGGTTGATCTCTACTAATGTCCACAATTATGTCCACAACTACTCTATTTCTCTACAAGCATAACTCAACAATAGGTATCCATGTCAAGCAAAGTTTTTCTAACTCACCTAACCAATAATTATCAACATATGTAATCCATTCCAATTAATTAAACATTATACCACCAATGCAATTTTACTGATGAAAATAAAAGTTCATACAGGTTAACCCACTAAAAAACAAAAACAACAACTCCAAACCTTTGAAACACATTGTCCCCAATGTGCCCCATCAATTCCAAAGCATTGTTTGTACAAGTGAACCATCACATTTGAAATGGCAAAAATACATAAGTGAACAGAAACAACATGAACAAAGGGAAAAGAAAAACAAACCAGTCAGTCTTCGCCATCTTGATGCTGGGAGGAGGATGAATCATATATGACATTGCGGGGCCCTCGAGTGTAACTTACATTGGTGAACCGCCTATCAACAAGTTGATATACTTGATCAAGGCGTTGGTTTGTACGCCCTTGTCCCACTTGCATCTCGCTCAAAATCTCTCCTTGAGCTTGCTGTCCTACTCGCAACTCATCCACCGTCTCTCTAATATGTGTCGCCTAAGGAGGCAGAACTTCCGGATAACCACCACCCAGGGGTGGTGTTGGTCCAGCGACCCTAGCCGCCGGACCTTGCCGAGCCCCAGGCTGGTTTTGTGCCGCTGCTCCTTGCCCTCTGTTCCGATACCAACCCTCAGTTGGAAGGTTGGGCAACCCATGATGTGTGCAATAAGAGTTATAGGCCATCTTGCCTATATCATACATGGGTGCCTGAAGGACAGTCTCATCAGAAGTTGCGTCTATCCCAACCATCCTACAGAAATGGGTAAAAGGCACGGAAAATAGAGGAGGCCCCGCTTTTCGCTACCGACCTTGAGAATTTGGCTAAGAATAATACGTTCGACGTCGAAGTTGAGGTTATGCTAGATGACGCAAAGTAGTTGGGCAGTCTCGATGGAAACATTCGTACGGTGTCGCGAGGGTAGAAAATTATGCTTGATAAAGACGGACCCGAAAGCCATGTCCAGAAGTAGGTCACCATGGTTCAACTCAACATGCCCGGGATCCTAAGCATCTGAGTGATTATGCCGTAGACTGGAAGTGAAATGGCGTATGACATCGTGGGGCATACCATCATTGCGGGCAAAGTCATCCTCGGGTGGTGTCGTGTCCAGGTACTCATTGATTGCGGAGTCCGTAAGCACCAATTGAGTGTCGCGAACCCATACAACTCCACTATTCTTGAAGACTTCCGGGACCATCGCAGCGTATAACTCGCGTACCAGTGCAGGATGGTACTTCGGAGGGGTACTGGTAAAGCGAGCCCAATTGCGCGTTGCAATGGTGGTCGGATGGTGGTGGTACCTAACCCGCTTCATGAAATGCCTCTTTCCGGGAGGAAGTCGCGTCCGCTCATGTTTTCATATCTATCTTGATAGTCGACGTTTGGTGCACTTGCTAGGGCAATCCGTTCCTCTTCGTCAAGCTCATTGAATAGTTGGTGACAATCCTTTGTGAGTTGGGCGCTACGTACCATGTTGGGAACCTACAAGAAACTTGAAGAGCTAAGCCACGAGTAATTGTTTAAAAAAAGTGAAATAATTGACAAGGTAACATGTCGGAAGAAATGCACAGAATCATGACGATCAAGTTGTGGTGAAAATACATGTGGTGTTCTAATGGTCTATCTTTGCACACCATTCACACCCTATGGATGATAATATGGTTTGAATTAATGTGCAAAAAACAACCAAAGGAACACAAAAACACAAGTTGCATGAAAATCATACTACATCCCACAAGGAGTATCATAACTTAGATTACCCCTAATTACATGAGACAAGAGTCAAAAATCCCAAAGTTGAGTACGAAAACAATTATCCGACACAAGTTGCATGATGAGACCCAAAACAAAGGATAATGCGATTAAAAAGTCTAATCATCAACTAATCAAGGTTAACCAACAATATTGAACAAGCCAAGGATGAGTAATATTTGTTAACAACATGGTAATACCTTCAATTGGACAATATGGGTACATTAAGTCACTAGAAGCATACATATAAAAGTTGGACAATTTGTAGCACAATGTACGAGTTCATCATCTCAATATAAGAACTTAGCTTCAATTTGGGTAATTAGGGCACATAATGCAAACAATAGCTAGGTTTAGGTGAACTAATATTTAGGACTTCAAAAAGATCCATTATACTAGCAAAATCACCAAAACCCACAAATGTACAAGTCATTAAAGCATAACATGCAAAATGTAAAACCCTAGTTTCAATCAATGGTGGAATGATGCAATGGAAGAGCAATGTGGACAGAAACTATGCATTGACAAGTGAAATAACAACTCCAAACCTAATTTGAAGCACAAATGCACAAAAACATGAACATCGAAAAAAAACTTGACCTAACCTTGAATTTCAACAATGTAGGATGAAATAAAGTGAAAGAGAGAAGGATTACTTACTTGGGAAGTGAAATATCACAATGGAAGTAACAAAAATTGGGAGAGATTCAAAAATGGTGGAGGAGGGAGTCAAAAATCGACCAAAATCGCCCTGGAGAGGTCACAATCGTCGGTTGCTATTTGTTGGTGTGTGTGTGTGTGTTTAAAAAAATCGGCCAAAGGGTTTTCATAACCCACTTTACCCGATTGCGACCCTGACGGGGCGATTGTGATAGGCACTATCGCGCGGGCAGGATAACGCCATATGTACCGAGAGTTCAGGGGGTGTGTTGCGACCCTGACTCGCGACCCTGATAGGGCACTGTCGCGCCATTTGTACCGTGGGCCCTCTTCTCGTTGCGATCCTAACATGCAACAGTGACAATGTCACTGTCGCTGGGCACTATCGCCCCATATGTACCGAGAACAAAAAAAATTCATGGGTGTGCCAAACTTGCTGTCACTATGGCATATGATCAAACATGGGGTATTTTGGCTGGTTTTCATGGGAAAACACATTGCCAAACAAAAATTGAGCTATTATCAACATAATTACAACTAACCTTGGTGGGTTGCCTCCCACCTAGCGCCTTATTTAGGGTCGTGGCACGACCTTGATGATCCTCAAGTTGGTGTTGAGAGCAAGACGGAGTCCTTGCTTTGCATTGACTCGCCTTCCAGATATGGCTTTAACCTTTGACCGTTGACCTTGAAGATTTCCCCATCATCACCCTTTAGCTCGATGGCCCCGTATGAATGGACTTTGACCACAACGAACGGACCGGACCATTGTGACTTCAACTTACCGAGGAATAACCGAAGGCGAGAATTGAACAATAGCACCTTTTGACCTTCATAGAACGATTGACTCATGATAAATTTGTCATGAAATCGTTTTGTCCTCTCCTTGTATATGCATGCACTTTCATACGCATCTAGACGAATTTCGTCAAGCTCATTAAGTTGCAATGTTCCCTTCTTCCCCGCTGCACCCAACTCAAAATTAAGGGCCTTGATTGCCCAATATGCATGGTGCTCCAATTCCACCGGTAAGTGACATGATTTGCCAAAGACTAGTCGGTATGGTGACATACCTATGGGCATTTGAATGCTGTATGATACGCCCATAGTGCGTCATCAAGTTTTTCCAACCAACCTTTCTTGATGAGCTAACCGTCTTTTCTAGAATCTACTTGAGCCCTCGGTTAGATACTTCGGCTAGTCCATTAACTTAAGGGTGGTAGGGTGTAGTGACCCGGTGAGTGACAAACTACTTTTTAAGTACGACATCCAAGAATCGGTTGCAAAAGTGACTACCACCATCACTCACCAATGCACGCGGAACTCCAAACCTTGAAAAGATGTGTTTGCGCAAAAATTTGATAACCTTAGAGTCGTTCCTTGGGGATGCAATTGCTTTGACCCACTTGGACACATAATCCACCGCCACTAAAATATATTCATTCTTATATGACGGCAGAAATGGACCCATGAAGTCTATCCCCCAAACATCGAATATCTCCACCTCCATGAAAATCTTCATTGGCATTTCTTTTCGTTTGGAGTTATTCCCGAATCTTTGACATCTATCACATGAAGCAATGAATTTACGGGCATCCTTGAACAAAGAGGGCCAATAAAATCCGGATTGTAAGATTTTAGACGCGGTGCGATCGGTGCAAAAGTGACCACCACACTCGAGAGAGTGACAATGCTTAAGCACTCTAAATTTCTCTTCGTCGGGCACACAACGCCTAATCATTCAATCTCCGCAATGTTTGTATAGGTATGGCTCCTCCCAAAAGTAGTATTTCACATCGGCAAAGAATTTACGCCTTTGATGTGAGCTTAGGCCATGAGGAGCCACACCGCTTGCCAAAAAGTTCACCACGTCCCCATACCATGGGTCGGATGCCCCTATGGCATACAAACGCTCATCTGGAAAGTATTCATTTATCAGAACCACATCTTCTCTCTCCAGTCCCTCCAACCTTGATAAATAATCTACGACAAGATTTTTCGTCCCCTTCTTGTCAACAATCTCGATGTCAAATTCCTACAAAAGTAAAATCCAATGGATTAGTCTTGGTTTTGAATCCTTCTTTGACATAAGATATTTAAGAGTTGAATGATCTGAGCAAATAATGACTTTAGAACCAACAAGATATGATCTAAATTTTTCGCATGCAAACACTACGGCTAACAATTCCTTTTCCGTGGTGGCATAATTGACTTGTGCCTCGTCCAAGGTTTTGCTAGCATAGTATATTGCATGGAGTTTCTTATCCTTTCGTTGACCCAAAACAGCTCCCACGACTAAGTCACTAGCATCAGACATGACTTCGAAGGGTAAAGTCCAATCCGATGTGGTGAGAATGGGTGCGGATGTGAGTTCTTTCTTGAGCCTATCATAGGCTACTTCACAGCTTTCCGTGAACACAAACTTCGCGTCTTTGAAAAGCAATTTGGAGAGGGGTTGGAAATCTTAGAAAAATCCTTGATGAATCGCCGATAGAACCCCGCATGACCCAAAAAGCTACGAATCCCCTTCACGGAAGTCGAATATGGAAGTCTCTCAATTACTTCAATCTTTGCCTTATCAACTTCGATACTGTAACGCCTCGAATTTTCGTTGTTTAAATTCTATCTTTAAGACTTCTAGCCTTCCTTATTTAATTCATAGTTATCTTGCGTTTACCCTATTCATGCGTATCGCGTGTGTTAGCCAAGTTCGTGTGTTAAGTCTTGATTTTGGAAAAGAGAAACAGTGGATTACGCGAGTTACCTCGCGACTTGCAATCCGCGACAGAAGTCGCGTAACCCACTGTCCGAATTCCATTTCAGAAGCACGGGCGGCTTATGCCGCTACTTAAGGCCGCGGCATAACCCGCGAGATTCCCCTGATGCTCTAATATGGGTTTCTTCCCTTTTTTCTCATTTACTTCTCATCTACATTCATTGCTACTCTCTCTCAACTCACCTCTTTCAACCATCCGAAATTAGGGTTTCACCAACCCAAAATCTACCTTATTTATTGCTAGTAACTAAGGATTCGAAGTTGAGCATTTAATCACCATCTCCATTGTCATCTTCTCCAAAGGATCAAATCTAGGGTTTTGGGTTTTCTTCAAAAACCCACTTGGTGAGTTCCTACTATCATTTTCCAAACCTTATACATGTCAAAACTTACATTTTAAGCTCCTATATATCTCCTTTATTTTGGATTAATGTTGATTACATCTTGTCAAGATCGAAAATTCTAAACAAGAATTTAATACAAACTCAGAAACAATGTTAAAGAAGTCGCGGAATAACACTTTAACAATTTAATCAGAAACACAGAATATGTACTCAAATCATAAGTTTATATTGCATAAAACTTAATGATTACACACACAACCTCAATCTGTTGAACAGACTCAACAGACGTTATATACTTCTCTATAGAAAGAATCAATACTAGTTTTGAGGTTAATTCTCTCTAAACAACTCTATCAATCTATGAATCTCGTATCTATCAATTCTCTCTTTTATCAACGACTTCTAGACTATATATACAAAATTAATTACAAGATAATTATAAAATAAATATTATTCTTCAGAATCCAGTCCATAATTATCTTCAACATTATCTCTAACTCCTATTCTTTCGTTCCAAGCAATCGTTCCATCTTTATCTTTATGAGCAGCACTAATCATCCTCAGCAGTATTAATCATCCAGCAGCATTAACTTCATAGCAGTATTAACTTTGTCTCTGGCAGTACTAACCATGCTTGCAGTATTAACTTTTCACTTGCAGTAGTAATCTTCAACAGTACTAACTACTAGCAGTACTAACTCTCTAAGCAGTACTAACTATTCAAGTAGCATCACTAACTCTTCAAGCAGTATTAATTCTACTAGAAGTAGTAATCTTTCAACTAGAAGCATTAAACTTACAAGCAGTAGTATCCATCCTTAGCACATCCAGACCCAACAATCTCCCCCTAACTTAACTTTTCAAAAAGAGAAGTTAAGTTCTTCAACATAGAGTCTTCATGATGCTTTCAATACTTCAGCTTAATTGCCCAAATTTGGATCCAATCCCAGACTTTGATTAATTGTCCTTCTGATCACTATTCTGGCCATTTCTGATCGTTTAGCACATACCAGCTTAGCTTTCAGCATCCCTTCCAACTTAGCTCTGCTGTGGTCATAGATCTTGTCAACCAAGTAGTACTCATGATAATTTTTGTCAATTGTTATCATGTAGACGCCACAATTTTCAAACAACATCCAATGATCAATCTTTTTGAATCCATATTCATGATGTAAGTCTTTGATCCTGTACTTCACCTTTTCAGGCTCAAACATTATGCATAAGTATTCCATGGCAATCTTGAGTAAGCTCATTTCAGTCCCTTGCAACACAGTCTCATACATTTTTGTTCCTACCTTGTACATTTCCTCTAGGTCAGCCCTGGAACAACTTCTGATCACTTTGCCCCAAGTTACATACACCTCAAACTGATCACCCATTCTTTTGAATCTAAAATATTCTTTTCTATTGTCCTTCAGAATATCCCAAAAGATAATTTCTGGTGCTTTCATAGAAATAGGACCAGCTTGTACTGGATCTTCATCTGTCAAGGTCATATACAAATGAAACTGCTCATTTTATTGTTGATTGGACTGTTCTGGATTCTGCTCTGGCTCTGCTAAAGGTTCAACAGTAGGTTCTGCTTCTTTTCTTTCATTTTCATTCTCCTTTTCTTCAATTCTTGCCCTTTTTGCCTTTCGCTTGGTGGCAATTGACTTCTTTCTTTTAATGTCACCAATCTTTTGTGCTAATGTCTCTTCTTGCTTAGCTTCTGTATTTTCCTTGATAGGAGTGCCTTCTTCACTGTCAGGGAAAGGCTGTTGTATATTGAGGTCATGCCTCTCTTTCATCTTCCTTTCAACCTCTACCCTTTGAGTGTAGTCCCCTTTTAGATTGGTCATCTCCTTCTTATACATCTCCTCTATCCTACCATAAGACATGTTGGTAAACATTCCTTCAGGAACTCCAAGAGCTCCTTTCAAGAAGTTTTTCATTTTCCTTCTCTTTTGATTAGCCAGAAATGTCTTTGAGGGCTTTCTTTGACTTTGCACAGTAGCTCTCTTTGTTACTTTCTTAACAACAGCAGGCTTTAAACTTCTTTGATATTCTTCATTTAACTTTTTAGCCATATCCAATGCAATCTCTCTGTCTTTTGCATATTGGATTTCTTCTTCCTTTTCCATTTCTTCTTGCAGTTTCTTTGCCAACTCTTCATCCAAATCAATCTGTTTCAGCTTCTTCATTGGTTTATCAGACTCAATTATCTTCTCCTTTCCCTTGTTCTTTGCATCCTCCACACTGACCTTTTTCATTTTCTTCTCTATTCCTCCTTCTTTGATCATCACTCCCTTAGCCTTTTGAGTGGCTTTGGGAGTGTCATTCTTAGCTTTCACAAGAGTTTTTGCAATTTCAATTTCCTCTCTGGACAATTCTGTTTCTGCTTCAGGTTCATTTGTTACTGTTGTTGCCTCAGTTACTGCTGCTTTTGCAATGTCTGCTACATTCTCAAAAGTTTCTGCTTCTGAACCATTCACCCCCTCAAAATGAGATTCCATTCTAATAGGTCTTTGCTTTTCAAATTCAACTTGACTCTCCCCCTTTTTGGAAGCATCATGAGGAATGCTCCTTTTCTTCAATACAAACTGCTTTCTCTTCTTTTTTGCACCAACCTCAAAACCATCTTCTTTAATTTGCTTATCTGCACTTGTTGTGAAAGGATTACCAGTTTCATCTCCTCTATTTCTTCACCTTGTTTGAGTACATCCAGATTGAAATTTGCAATAGTTTCTGTCAGGATCGAATTCTCAACAAGAATTAATTCTCAGAAACAATATCAAAGAAGTTTGCGGAATAACACTTTGATATTCAATCAAACAGTAAATCAATACAGAAAATATGAAGAACAAACTGTAAACTTGTATTGAATGCTTTATAGTTACAAGATTACTCAATCAACCTCAATATTGATGAACAGGCTCACCAATACGAATTCTACTTCTCTAGAATTAGGATCTATGCCTTGAGGTTGATTTTCTCTCTAGTATGAAATAATAAAATAATTTCATTATTCTAAACTATACAATATATACTGAATACAAAGATAATTACAATAAATAAAATATCTTCAGTATATCTTCCATGTATATCTCTAAGCTTCCATGTATATCCTTTCATACGAATCTTCATCATATAAGCAGTATTAATCTTCAGCAGCATTAACTTCCTTCTAGCAGCATTAACTACTAAGCAGTACTAACTACTAGCAGTACTAACTAGCTAAGCAGTACTAACTTTGTTCAAGCAGTACTAACTTTGACTAGCAGTAGTAACACTCAGCAGTATTAACCTTTATGTCTTCTAGCAGTATTAACATTGAACCAGCAGCATTAACCACACTTGATGAATTCTTCAGTTCCCAACAATCTCCCCCTAACTTGACTTTTAGGAAAAGAAGTCAAGTTCTTCAGATCTTCTTCAAGATGCTTTCAACACCTTACATTTAGTTGCCCAAATTTGGATCTAGGCCCAGACTTTGATTGATAGTTCTTCTTACCACAATTCTGGCCATTTCTGAATCCTTAGTACATACTAACTTAGCTTTCAGCATCCCTTCAAGTTTCTGCTTGCTATGATCATATATTTTGTCAACTAGGTAGTACTCATGATAACATTTATCAATTGTAATCATGTACACACCACAGTTTTCAAAGAGTATCCAATGATCAATCTTTTTGAACACATACTCATGATGAAGATCTTTAATCCTATGCACCACCTTCTCTGGATCAAACATCATACATAAGTATTCCATTGCCACTTTGAGAAGATTTTCTTCAGTACCTTTCAACACAGGCTCATAGAGTTTCATTCCCACTTTGTACATTTCCTCTATGTCTGCTCTTGAACAACCTCTGATTACTCTCCCCCAGGTTGAATATGCTTCAAATGCACCACCAACTCTTTTAAGTCTGAAGAAATCCTTTCCATTATCTCTTAGAATGTCCCAAAAGATAATCTCTGGAGCCTTCATGGAGATTGGAACAGCCTGTACAGGTTTTACTATAGTCATATACAGCCCCACATGCTCATCTGATTGCTCTTTGGACTGTTCTGAGTTCTGCACAGGTTCTGCTGAAGGTGTGACTGAAGATTCTGCTTTAGTTTCTGCTCTTTCTTCCATTCTTGGCCTTTTAGACTGCTTTTTGGAAGCAATTGTCTTCACCCTCTTTGCAGATTTGATTTCTATACCAGCATTCTCTTGTTTTTCCTTCATTTCTTCAGCATTATCCTTTGAAGGTGTGGTCTCCTCAGGGAATGGTTGTTGAATGTTTAGGTCATACCTCTCCTTTATTCTTCTTTCAGCCTCTTCCCTTTGAGATGAGTCCCCTTGGAGTTTAGCCATTTCTTTCTTGTACAATTCCTCAACCTGACTGTATGCCATATTGGTAAACATCTCCCCCTTAACACCAATTGCACCTTTCAGGAAGTTTATCATCTTTCTTCTTTCCCGATTGGCCAAAAATGTCTTGGAGGGTTGTCTTTTCTGCTTTTGTTTCTGAATTGGCATCTTCTTAACTTGGAGTTTCTTGACCTGAGTTGCTGTTTGAGCTGCTTCTTTCAAACTCTTTTGGTATTCTGCATTTAACTTCTTGGCCATTATCCTTGCAAGTTCTCTATCAGTTTCTGTTTGACATTGCTCCTCTTTTTCCATTTGCTCTTGAAGCTGCTTTGCCATCTCCTCATCCATTTCAATTTGACTCCTCTTCTTTGAAGGTTGTTCAGGTTCAATCATCTTTCCTTTTCCTTTTATATCCTCCTTCATTTTCTTCTTTTGAGGTTCTTCTTCATTGATGACCACTCCTTTGGCCTTTTGAGTAGCCTTAGGAGTGTCATTCTTTGCTTTTACTAAAGTCTCTGCTATCTCCATTTCTTCCACAGAGAGCCCTGTTTCTGCTTCTTTAGTTTCTGTTTCCATCTCTTTCTCTGTCTCCCCCTCAACTTCAGCTTTCTTTTCAACAGTTTCCCCTTCATGCTTCTCCCCCTTGTTAAAAGAATCTTGAACTTTGTCCCTCTTTTTGAGTACAAACTGTTTCTTCTTCCTTTGCAGAATCAGTTTCCTTACCATTTGCTTCAACTTGATGATTTGTTCTTGTTGTGACAGAACTATGAGTTTAAGCTCTTCTATATCTTTGCCCTGTTTGAGTACATCCATGTTGATGTTGCCCATTGCCTCCATCAATTCATCATAGTTATATCTGTCCTCACCTTCTCCAGGAGTGTTACCCCCTATTGAAGGATCATTGGATCTTTTAGTAGTGGAAGTCCTCTGCCTAGCAGAAGCACTATCCACTCCTGTGGTTTCTTGGCACCAGGGACCTTCAAATGATTGCTCATTCAAAGTTGCCACGGGGGAGGTCTTATTGATGTTACCACTTTCCTCCTCTGTGCTAGCAGGAGTAGTGGCAGCCTCATCACCCATATGCTCTACCTCCTCCTCAGAGAGCACCTCCTTTGGGTTGGGAGACACCCTTGTGGTTTCCCTTTGGATATTCTCTAGGGGAGAATTCTCCCTTAGAGGGCTTAAAGGCTTAGTAGGTGATGGTACAAGAAGGGAAGGAGCCTTCTTTACCTGTTTTCTTTGATAAGTTTGGGTAATTGGAGAAGTGGGCTTATTTAGTAGGGACTGTGGGATAGATATAGAGTGGGAAGGTTGGGCTTGGCTAGCAGTGGATTGATCTAATGGGGGCCTTGACCCTGCTGCCATACCTTCATTGGGTTGGGACACCACCATCATTGTAGAGAACAATGGGGTGTCAACTCCTTCAGAGTCCCCAGCAGATCTTCTCATATTTGAGAAAACCTTGCCTTTGGGGGGTTTTGGTACATAAATTCCATCAGAATGAGGAATATCCGTCAATTCATGGTTGATAACTGCTTGAACAAACCTGGGATACATATAAAAGCTCTTTTTGTTTCCCATGTTTGAGACAAGATCATTGAAAATCATTTGTGAAAAATTGTACCTTCTGGCAGTGGCCAAACAGACCAAAGCATAAGCAATGGTACTGCTGAACTCACTCCATCCAGTAGTCTTTTTAGAAATGCAGTGCATCAAGGTATGAACAAGAAAACGCCATTGGGGTGAAAATTTAGCTTTTGAGAACTTAAAAATACCCAATGGGCCTCCATACCCAATTCTTGTCAGAGTAGAAAACAGTTCATCATTAGGGATAGAAGTTATACCAGAGGCATCGTCTAGACGTAGACTGATGCGAACTATCTCTTCAGTAACTGTCAATGAATTGCCACATACTGTCGTCTTGATCATGCGCATACCATCCTCAGTAACAATGGTGGCATGTGCCCAGAATTGCCTCTGATGCTCTATGAAGATAGTTGGAGACATAGTGAGAGCATGGGCAATGTGGCTCGACTTCAGAAAGTCGACTATCTGATGAAAACCTTCAGATTGTTTTGGCTTTTGGAGCATCGCAATTTCATTGTGCTCATCAATGAACGCCATGGATGCCATAGACCTTGAAGATTCTTGCCTGAAAACTTTGAACTTTGAGAGAGAAAGGGTTCAGAGCGCAGGTGAATAGTATGCAAAGAGTCGTTATAAGCTTTTAGGCGGGCAAAGAGTATTTATAGTATTCGGAATATAAGCAGTATTAACCTATAGCAGTATTAACTACTAGCAGTATTAACTGCGAGCAGTATTAACTAACTAGCAGTATTAACTACTAGCAGTATTAACTGCGAGCAGTATTAACTAACTAGCAGTATTAACTACTAGCAGTATTAACTGCGAGCAGTATTAACTGCGAGCAGTATTAACTGAAAGCAGTATTAACTGAAAGCAGTATTAACTGAAAGCAGTATTAACTGAAAGCAGTATTAACTGAAAGCAGTATTAACTGAAAGCAGTATTAACTACTAGCAGTATTAACTGAAAGCAGTATTAACTAACTAGCAGTATTAACTACTAGCAGTATTAACTACTAGCAGTATTAACTGAAAGCAGTATTAACTACTAGCAGTATTAACTACTAGCAGTATTAACTACTTACTCCTTTTAAACTTGCTAATCACTGAGTACTGCTATGCATATCCTGAAAAAGAAGATTAGTAACTCCAAGAATAATATACAGGTATAAAACCACTTTTTGAGAAGAGGATTATTCAGAGTTGATCATTCCCACACTTGTTACCAAGAAAGTGAATCTACCCACATCAAATGCTTTAGTGAATAGATCAGCAAACTGATTGTCAGTGTGAACTTTGACAACTTGAATAAGTTTCTTTTCATTACAATCTCTGATAAAGTGATACCTGATTTCAATGTGCTTTGTTTTTGAGTGCTTGACTGGATTATTCACAATGCTAATAGCACTGCTGTTGTCAATAAAAATTGGAGTGTGTAGAAAGGTTACCCCATAATCCAACATTTGATTCTGAATCCATAGGACTTGAGAACAGCAACTTGCAGCTGCTATGTACTCTGCCTCTGTTGTAGATGTGGATACTGTGGTTTGTTTCTTGCACTGCCATGAGACTAGTCTTGCACCCAAAAACTGACATCCTCCAGAAGTATATTTTCTGTCCAAGTTTGCCCCACCTAGATCACTGTCTGAGTATGCTATTAGGTCAAAAGGTGAGTCATGAGGATACCAAAGTCCCAATCTGGGTTGCCCTTTGAGATATCTGAATATCCTCTTAACAGCTTGAAAGTGAGATTGCTTTGGCCTAACTTGGAATCTTGCACATACACAGACTGGAAACATTATATCTGGCCTTGAAGCTGTGAGATACATAAGAGAGCCAATCATGGATCTATAATGATGCACATCCATATCCTCCCCCTCAAGATCTGCTGTGATCTGCTTGTGTGTTTCCATAGGTGTGCTGGCAGGTTTTGATTCTGAGAAACCAAACTTGGTTAGAATATCCTGCACATACTTGGATTGACAGATGAAAATACCATCTGACTTCTGTTGAACTTGGAGGCCAAGGAAGAAAGTAAGTTCCCCCATGGAACTCATTTTGAACCTTTGATGCATTAAATCCTCAAACTCCTTGCACATGTTGTTTCTTGTAGAACCAAAAATAATGTCATCAACATAGATTTGGACCAGCAAGATATCTTTCTTCTTTCTTTTGATAAAAGGAGTCTTATCAATGACTCCTCTTTCAAAGTCATTTTCCAAGAGATAGGATGACAGAGTGTCATACCATGCTCTTGGAGCTTGATGGAGTCCATAAAGTGCTTTCTTTAATTTGTATACCCTGTCTGGATAGCTTGGGTTTTCAAACCCTGGTGGTTGACAGACATATACTTCTTCTGCAATTGAGCCATAGAGAAAAGCACTTTTTACATCCATTTGATAGACTTTGAAGTTCATGTAAGAAGCATAGGCTAGGAATAGTCTGATTGCTTCTATCCTAGCTACAGGTGCAAAAACTTCTTCATAATCTATACCCTCTTCTTGAGTGTAGCCTTGAGCTACCAGCCTTGCTTTGTTTCTTATAACAATACCTCTTTCATCTCTCTTGTTTCTGAAGATCCATTTTGTGCCAATTGCTCTGTGACCTTTAGGAAGGTCTACTAGATCCCACACATCTTGTAGCTTGAACTGTAACAGTTCCTCTTGCATTGCTTCTATCCAGTTGGATTCTTTCATAGCATCATGAGCCTTCTTAGGCTCAAGCTGTGATAGAAAACAAGAAAGCACTGTATGCTGTTGATCTTGCATTTCCTGAAGTCTTCTTTGATGTCTAGTCATCATAGGAGAAGAGATATCTCCTATTATCAACTGTGGAGGATGATTCTTCTGAACTCTGGTGTTGTGACTAGGTTCTTCATTTAATCCAGCCTCAAGATTAGATTCATGCAACTCAACTGAAGTATTTTCAGATGCTACTTCATTGTTTTCTTGAGTCTCCTCATCTCTAGTGTCTTCTTCACTCTGACTTGATTCAGAAAATGATTCCTTTTCACAGTCTTCAACTGAATTTACTGTGGGTATGGGAAAAATCACAGATTTAGATATACTTTCTTGAACTTGTGTGATCTCTGATTCTCCACTACCTGTTCCTGTATACTCATTACTGAAACCAAAAGAGTTAGTTAGTGAATCAATGTCAAATAGCCACTGAGGTCCAGACCCAACAGGATTTGGTGTGTTCTCATTGCATTTGACATTGTCACTTTCTTCAATTATTCTAGAAGAAGAGTTAAAAACTCTGTAGGCCTTACTCTGAGATGAATATCCAACAAGAAATTCATCATATGCTTTGCTATCAAACTTACCTAAGTGAGATTTGGTATTTAGAATTGTACAAGGACACCCAAAAGGTTTGAAGAAACCAATAAAAGATTTTCTTTGATTTAAAAGCTCATATGGGGTCTTGTTCTTTTGCTTGACCACTAGAACTCTGTTTTGGACATAACAAGCAGTATTAACTGCTTCAGCCCAGAAGGTAATTGGCAATTTTGAATCAGCCAACAGAGATCTAGCAGCCTCTATTAGTGTTCTATTTCTCCTTTCAGCAACACCATTCTGTTGAGGAGTCCTAGGAGCACTAAATTGCCTCTCAATACCTTTTTCTTCACAAAAGGTGTTTAGATCATGATTTTTAAACTCAGTTCCATTATCTGATCTAATGACTTTTACTCTTTGATTAGTTTGGTTTTCAATTTTTAGAATAAAGGATTTGATAAGACCACTTGTCTCATCCTTAGTCCTTAGAAAATATACCCAAGTAAATCTGGAGTAATCATCAACAATAACCAAGCAGTAAGATTTCTTGCCTATACTCATAACATTTGTAGGACCAAACAGATCCATATGCAATAACTGGAGACAAGAAGAAACAGAATTTAACTCTTTGGTCTTATGAGAAGTTTTGTGTTGTTTGCCTTTAAGACAAGCAACACAATGATCATCACATGAAAAGACTTTTGAAGGTAAACCTCTTACAAGGTTATTTTTAACAAGATTGTTCATAGTCTTGAAATTCATGTGACACATCCTTCTGTGCCAAAGGGAGGATTCATCTATAAAAGCTTTTGAAACAAGACAATTTAGAGATGAATTACTATCAACATTGTCCAAATCAAGACAGTAAACATTGTCCTTTCTTGGAGTTCTCAGTAGTATCATGCTTTCATCAACTACCTTGAACCCTGGAGCAAGAATCATACACTCAGTATTAGTAAATAATATACTATGTTGTTTGTCACAAACCTGTGATACACTTAACAGGTTGTACTTTAATTGATCAACATAGTAGACATCCTCAAATGTCATCTTACCTTTGGTGACATTACCTTTTCCACTTATCTTACCACCAGTAAGATTGTCTCCAAATGCAACATGTCCTTCATTAATATGCTTGAAATCCTGAAGGCATGACATGTTGCCTGTCATGTGCCTAGAGCAACCACTATCAACATGCCAAATGCTCTTTCCCTTGAGCTGTTGGTTGCCCTGCACATTAAATAAATCAATTAGTATGATTGGGGACCCAAGCCAAAGTGATCTTGGGTCTCCCTTTCTCATCAAAGTATTTACATTCCTTTTTAATGAGGTTTTTAAACTCAGAACACTCTTTATTAGAGTACTTTGTCAATATTATTGGCTTAGTAGAACCAACACTAGAAGCAGTACTAACCTTAGAAGTACTAACATAGTTAGCAGTACTAACAGGTTTAGCAGTACTAACCTTGTTAGCAACATTAACATTGTTAACAGTAGTATTCCTTCTAGCAGCACTATCATTGTTAGCAACACTATTTGTGGTAGCAGTACTAACAGTTTTAGTGCTTTTAGGAATCCACATATTGACACTTTCTTTAACAGACTTTTTCTTCATGTGGCTTTTAGTTTTAACAGTTTTCTTAGCCACATGGTTCTTTTCAATTTTCTTATAACCAAAGGGTTTTTGCATGGATCTTTGGAAATTCATCCTTTGTTTTATAGGATTGAAATAACAGAATTTTGCCAGATGATTCAATTTTCCACAGATAAAACAAGGTTTTGGTCTATTGATTTTACTCAGATCAACCCCTTGTTTTTGTGCCCACTGATTATTCCAGTTTCTTTGATTTCCCCTCTTTTTGTCCTGTTTTTGGTGCTCATTTTTCTTACATGCACACTGTTTGCAAGGACCTGGATTCACAACTGTGGTCTGTTTGTAATGGACCTTACCAGACTTTCCCTCTGTCTTCTCTATGTCCTTGGATTTAATCCAAGTCCTTCCACAATCCTCATTGGTGATAATGTTGTTCTCTATAGAAATCTTACCACTCACCTTGTTCTCCTTACTCTTGCCAATCTCTTTCTCAGTCTTATCCTCAACAACTACCTCATCTAAGGGATCTATTTCAGTGGCTCCCTCAGGCAAGTCCTTCCTATCTTTGGTGTCTAACAGGTCTGAAGTAGGAGGAATGTAATTGTTGTTATATGGTGGAGGTGTGGCATTATACCCAATTCCTCTTCTCAACTTATCATGAATCTGATTTTGCAGTAAGGAGTCCATTGCTTTAGAAGCATTGGAAAACTTTTCTACATCAAGCTTAACCTTGGTTAACTCCTCTTTCAGTTTTTCACTCTCCTCTTTAGATTTGGTCAGTTTAAGTTCTAAATCCTTTTTCTCCCACTGCCAGTAATTGGTGTCATATGAGTGTTGGAGTTCATTGGCTTGAAAACCTTTGATCTGATCTTCAAATCTCTCTACAATCCTTACATAGTCTTTGATATCTTTTTCTAATCTCTTAAGGTCATCACTCATCTTCTGATTGTGATCCCTGTACCTTTTAACAGTGTCTATGCAAGTTTTAGAACAGAGATTAGAACTTACCTCAGATGGGAGATCAGATACTTTAGCCATAAGAGCTTGATTCTGAATAGCTTCTTCTGCTTGATCACTCCAATCAAACCCCATTCCTTGTTGAGAGACAAGGGCTTGAGCAGAGTTTCTGTTGTTATTGAAGCTTCCAGATTGAGTTTGTTGGTGATTGTTGTGAGACACTCCACTTCTGCATTCTCTAGCAAAATGTCCCTTCAGATGGCATTTGTAGCATTCCACCTTTGATTTATCAAACCCTGCTCCATCTTCTCTTCTTTGGGAGAAGTTGTTTCTCCCAGTCCTTTTTATAAACTTCTTAACCCTCAAGGAGAGCATGGCCATCTGCCATTTAATATCCATCTCTTCCAGATCATCTGGATGAAGTTGTTCTAAGTCATCATTAATCAAAGAGGAAGATCCATGATTGGAAAGAAAAGCTTCAAACACAAAATCAGTGCTTTTATCTTGATTTGTTCCATTAGCAGCATTAACTGATTCAGGGTTAGCAGTAGAATCAATTGATGCTGATAAGAGTGCAGCATTATGAATATATCCAGAAGGCTTCTTCTTTGCCTCCACCTCAGCTTCAAATACTCTAAGATCATTGTACAGATCATCAAGTTCTTTTTCTTCCAACTGATCATTCTGTCTGAATGACACAGTGTACATGGTCCATTCATCTCCAAGGGACCTTAGGAACTTTCTGTTCACATCATCTTGATCAATTTGTACTCCCATAGTAGCTAGTTCACCAATTAGTTTATTAAACCTGTCAAAAGTTTGAGTCATGGACTCATTCTTAGTTGAGATGAAGTTTTCATATTGTTGCTTTAAGATTGCCTTTTGATTTCTCTTGGTACTTTTGGTACCTGAGAATTTCTTCTCTAGAGAATTCCAGAGCATCTGTGCATCAGTACAATTGCAGAATTGGTGTTGATACTCATTTGGAATGGCCAAGAGCAGTGTGCTCAAGGCTTTCATCTCTATCTGCCTTGTCTTCCTGTCTGCATCTGTCTTTGGAGGGGTTCTTTTGCCATCTTCACCAATCTTTCCTGCATCAGATGGGCCATTCTCAATGATGTCCCACATAGAGTAATCTGTGAGGAGAATATAT
Organism: Arctium minus; assembly: GCA_954870635.1. Classification (NCBI taxonomy): domain Eukaryota; kingdom Viridiplantae; phylum Streptophyta; class Magnoliopsida; order Asterales; family Asteraceae; genus Arctium; species Arctium minus. Next base: position 32,196,041 of record OX941080.1, on the reverse strand, counting down.
TGCTTGATTCTGATCTTCCACATGTCAAATTCATTGGATCTGAGCATTGGAACTTTTGAGATCAAAGTACTGCTTGATTCTGTAAGATTTTCCATGATGAATAACTGTTTTTGAGAGAGTTTGGCTCTGATACCACTTGTCAGGATCGAATTCTCAACAAGAATTAATTCTCAGAAACAATATCAAAGAAGTTTGCGGAATAACACTTTGATATTCAATCAAACAGTAAATCAATACAGAAAATATGAAGAACAAACTGTAAACTTGTATTGAATGCTTTATAGTTACAAGATTACTCAATCAACCTCAATATTGATGAACAGGCTCACCAATACGAATTCTACTTCTCTAGAATTATGATCTATGCCTTGAGGTTGATTTTCTCTCTAGTATGAAATAATAAAATAATTTCATTATTCTAAACTATACAATATATACTGAATACAAAGATAATTACAATAAATAAAATATCTTCAGTATATCTTCCATGTATATCTCTAAGCTTCCATGTATATCCTTTCATACGAATCTTCATCATATAAGCAGTATTAATCTTCAGCAGCATTAACTTCCTTCTAGCAGCATTAACTACTAAGCAGTACTAACTACTAGCAGTACTAACTAGCTAAGCAGTACTAACTTTGTTCAAGCAGTACTAACTTTGACTAGCAGTATTAATTAACACTAGCAGTAGTAACACTCAGCAGTATTAACCTTTATGTCTTCTAGCAGTATTAACATTGAACCAACAGCATTAACCACACTTGATGAATTCTTCAGTTCCCAACAGTTTCCATCAATTCCTCATAGTTATATCTATCCTCACCTCCTTTAGGTGTGTTTACCACCCTGGAAGGATCCTTGGAAGTTTTAGTAGGAGTCTTCTGCCTAGCAGAAGCACCCTCTACCCCCTTGGTTTCTTGGCACCTGGGACCTTTGGATGATTGCTCACCCAAAGTTGCCGTGGGGAAGGTCTTAAAGATGTTCACACTGTCCTGCTCTGCACTTTGTGCAAAGTCAGTAGTGTGAGCCTCACTGCCCACATGCTCTTCCACCTCCTTATTGAGCACCTTCTTGGGGTTGGGAGACACCCCTGTGGGTTCCCTATCGATATTCTCTAATGGAGAATGCTCCATTAGAGGGCTTGAAGGCTTTGGGGGTGAAGATACTAGAAGGGAAGGAACCTTCTGTACCTTTTTCCTTGTGTAAGTTTTGGTGATGGGGGATTGTGGCTTGTCAATAGGAATCTGAGGGATATTAATAGAAATGAGTGGTGTGGGTAGGTCATCAGTTGGGTGGTTAGATGTGGGCTTTGACACTGATGCCTCACCATGGGAAAGAGACACACCCATCATTGTAGAGAACAATGGTGTGTCTATACATGAGAAGTCCTTACTGGGCCTCTTCATATTTGAGAACACCTTTCCCTTTTGGGGTTTTGGTACATATACCTCATTGAAATGAGGTAAATCCGTCAATTCTTGATTTAGTACTTCTTGTACAAACCTTGGACACATATAAAAACTTTTTGATTTGGTATCCAGGTTTGACATAAAATCGTTTAAGATCATTTGAGAAAAGTTGAACTTTATAGAGGTAGCTAAGCAGACTAGAGCATAAGCTAAGGTACTGCTAAACTCACTCCATCCAGTTGTTTTTCGTGAAATGCAGTGTTGTAGGATATGAACAAAGAATCGCCACTGTGGTGAAAATCTGTTCTTGAAAAACTTATATACATCAGTGGGACCTTCATACCCCATATGAATAAGAGCTTGGAAGAGATCTTCCTTAGGTAAAGAGGTTATACCTGAGACATCATCTAAGCGTAGATGAATGCGAATACACTCTTCTGAGATGGTCAGGGGTTTATCACATACCCTTGATTTGATGACCTGAGAGCCATCTTCAGTGTGAATAGCAGCATTGGCCTAGAACTGTCTTTGATGTTCCACATAGATTGTGGGATTAACAGTTAATGCGTGGGCGATGTGTGAGGATTTTAGGAAATCCACAATCTGATGAAAACCTTCTGCTTGCTTGGGTTTCTGTAGCATTGCCAACTCATTGTGATCATCAACGAACACCGGTCCTGCCATCTTCTTGATCGAAACACTACTAGGGTTTATGAACTGGGAAGCAAGAAATCAAGAGAGAGAGAGAGAAAGAACACTTGTAGGAAATTCAAAGAGCCGTTTGTATTTTGGCGGTCACAAAGGGTATTTATAGGTGGAGGGTGTCAGTTAGAAGCAGCACTAAGTACCCTAGCAGTATTAACCAACTCGCAGTATTAACTCATATTAGCAGTAGTAACACATACTGGAAGTACTAACACAGACTAGCAGTAGTAACACTGATTAGCAGTAGAAACAAGGTAAGCAGTAGGAACTTTGCACTGGCAGTATAATCTACCGAGCAGTAGTAACCATACTTGACCCTTTTTGAACTGTTATCATGAGTAATATAGAGAGCAGTATTAACTGAACTAGAAGTACCAAGTATTCAATTTAAGCCATCTGAAACACTTAAACATACAAGGTTAGCAACACCATGCACAATATAAAATGAGAAAGTAAGCAGGAAGGAATGTATACAAAAATGGTACATAAATCAGATCAAAGGAGGCTTATTCAGTGTTTATCATGCCCACACTTGTGACCAAGAATGTGAATCTACCTACATCAAAAGCTTTGGTGAATAGATCAGCAAATTGGTTACTTGTATGGACTTTCACAACCCGAATTAGCTTCTTTTCATTACAGTCTCTGATAAAATGATACCTGATTTCGATATGCTTTGTTTTGGAATGCTTGACTGGATTATTAACAATGCTAGTAGCACTGTTATTGTCTATGAAGATTGGAGTGTGAAGAAAAGTCATACCATAGTTCAACATTTGATTCTGAATCCAGAGTACTTGTGAACAGCAGCTTGCAGCAGCTATGTACTCTGCTTCTGTTGTAGAGGTGGACACTGTGGTTTGTTTCTTGCACTGCCATGACACTAGTATTGCACCCAAAAACTGACATCCCCCTGAAGTTGACTTTCTATCCAAATTTGCACCACCCAAGTCACTGTCTGAATAAGCAAGTAGGTCGAATGGTGAGTCATGAGGACACCAAAGACCTAACCTAGGTTGTCCTTTGAGATATCTGAATATCCTCTTGACTACTTGAAAGTGTGACTGCTTAGGCCTTACTTGAAATCTTGCAAACACACAAAAAGGAAACATGATATCTGGTTTTGAAGCAGTGAGATACATGAGGGAGCCAATCATGGATCTGTAGTGATGAACATCCACATCCTCCCCCTCAAGATCTGCAGTGATCTGTTTGTGTGTCTCCATGGGTGTGCTTGCAGGCTTTGAATCTGAGAATCCAAACTTAGTAAGAATGTCCTACACGTACTTGGATTGGCTTATAAAGATCCCATCTTTCTTCTGCTTAACTTGTGGCCCAAGGAAGAAAGTAAGTTCACCCATATAACTCATCTTGAATCTCTTGTGCATCAATTCTTCAAAATCTCTGCACATTTGATCTTTTGTGGATCCAAAGATAATATCATCCACATAGATTTGAACTATTAGGATGTCCTTCTTCTTCCTCTGAAGGAACAGAGTCTTGTCTATGATTCCTCTTTGAAAACCATTTTCCAAGAGATAGGTAGACAAAGTGTCATACCATGCCCTTGGTGCTTGATGTAGCCCATAGAGTGTCTTCTTCAATTTGTATACTCTGTCAGGATAATTTGGATTCTCAAATCCTGGAGGCTGACAGACATACACTTCTTCTTCAATTTTCCCATACAAAAAAGCACTCTTGACATCCATCTGGTAGACCCTGAACTTCATGAAAGAAGCATAGGCTAAAAATAGCCTGATTGCCTCAATCCTGGCCACTGGTGCAAATACCTCTTCATAATCAATGCCTTCTTCTTGAGTATACCCTTGTGCCACTAATCTGGCCTTGTTCTTTATTAGTATTCCTCTCTCATCTTTCTTGTTCCTGAAGATCCATCTTGTGCCAATAGCTCTGTGTCCTTTTGGAAGATCCACCAGATCCCATACATCCTGCAGCACAAACTGCAATAGCTCCTCTTGCATTGCTTCTATCCAGCTTGGATCCTTCATTGCATCAAATGCCTTTTTGGGTTCAACCTGTGATAGAAAGCAAGAAAGTAAACCTAATTGGATGTCCTTCAATCCTCCCAACTTGCTTTGATTCCTGGTGATTATAGGAGAATTGATGTCACCAATCACTAATTGAGGAGGATGATATTTTTGAACTCTTGTTTGATGAACAACCTCTTCATTAATATCTGTTTCCAGATTAGAGTCATTCTTTTCAGGAGTGCTGCCACCAAAAACTGAAGAGTTATCATCATCTGTGTCATCTTCTTCCAAATATGGCATCTCAGGACCTTTGATTCCTGAATCTGAGGGTTGATCTTCCTTTTCACCTCTATCCTCTTCATTCTGAGCTGGTTCAGTGTCCTCTGAATCTGAAGTATCTTGCTTATCTTGGTCACAGAATTCAATAGGATCAGCAGTAGGTGTTGGGAACAACACGAACTCTTGTCTTTGTACTTGTACAATTTCTGTCCCTGTTCCTGCATTATGCTCATTACTGAAACCCAAAGAATTAGTCAATGAATCAATGTCAAATAGCCAATTAGGACCTGAACCAAGTTGATTTGGTGTGTTCTCATTGCATTTGACATTGTCACTTTCCTCAATAATCCTTGAAGAGGTGTTGAAAACTCTGTAGGCCTTACTTTGAGATGAATAACCAACAAGAAACCCATCCTCAGCTTTGCTATCAAACTTGCCTACGTGAGTTTTGGTATTGAGAATTGTGCAAGGACACCCAAATGGTTTGAAAAATCCAATAAAAGGTTTCTTCTTTTTAAAAAGCTCATAAGGTGTCTTGTCTTGAGATTTCACTACTAGAACTCTGTTTTGAACATAGCAGGCAGTATTAACTGCTTCTGCCCAAAAAGTAATTGGAAGTTTTGAATCTGCCAACAGAGATCTAGCAGCTTCTATCAGAGTTCTATTTCTCCTTTTAGCAACACCATTCTGTTGAGGAGTCCTAGGAGCACTGTATTGTCTCTCACTGCCTTTTTCCTCACAGAAGCTGTTTAGGTCAGTGTTTTTAAATTCAGTTCCATTATCAGACCTGATGACTTTAACTCTTAGATTTGTTTGGTTTTCAACTCTAAGAACAAAGGATTTGATCAGTCCACTTGTCTCATCCTTAGTCCTTAGAAAATAGACCCAAGTTAATCTAGAGAAATCAACAACAATAACCAAGAAGTAGGATTTCTTACCAATACTCATCACATTTGTAGGACCAAACAGATCCATATGCAGTAAATTAAGAGGTGAAGAGATTGTATTTATCTCTTTGGACTTATGAGAAGTTTTGTGTTGTTTGCCTTTAAGACATGCAACACAATGATCATCACATGAAAATACCTTTTGTGGCAAACCTCTTACAAGGTTGTTTTTCACAAGTTTGTTCATTGTTTTAAAGTTCATGTAACACATCCTTCTGTGCCAAAGAAAATAGACCCAAGTTAATCTAGAGAAATCAACAACAATAACCAAGAAGTAGGATTTCTTACCAATACTCATCACATTTGTAGGACCAAACAGATCCATATGCAGTAAATTAAGAGGTGAAGAGATTGTATTTATCTCTTTGGACTTATGAGAAATTTTGTGTTGTTTGCCTTTAAGACATGCAACACAATGATCATCACATGAAAATAGCTTTTGTGGCAAACCTCTTACAAGGTTGTTTTTCACAAGTTTGTTCATTGTTTTAAAGTTCATGTGACACATCCTTCTTTACTTTTGGAACCCAAACCTGGACAAAGTTGTTTGCTTTCTTTTTCTTTAAGTTACTCCTTATTCTGAGCATGAGATTTTATAGGTGCCCTATCCTCAGCCATATGATTTCTTATTTGCTTCCTATAACCAACAGGATTTTGTATATTTCTTTGAAAAGTGATCCTTTGGTTAATAGGATTGAAATAACAGTGTTTGGCTAGATGATTTAACTTGCCACAGATAAAACAAGGCTTTGGTCTGTTAATTTTTTTAGATCAATTCCTTGTTTTAAAGCCTACTTATTATTTCTATTTCTTTGATTTCCCCTTGTTTTATCATGTTGTTGGGGTTGATTCTGTTTACAAGTACAGGGATTAACAATAGTAGTTTGAATGTAATGAACTCCCTGTACCTTTCCATTCTCTCTCTTAGAGGTCTCAGCTTTTCCATTCTTAACAGTCTCTTCCCCAAACTTTACTTTCTCACTCGTGACAAAAGGTTTACCCCCCTTTCATTTGTCAGTATGTGGTTTTCTAAGGGAATATCTTTGTGGTCTTCATCATTCTTACTCTCAGAGTCCTCTTCTTCAGCATCTGCCTCAACCACTACTTTGTCTAAAGGATCTACTTTAGTGGCTCCTTCAGATAATTCCTTCTTGTCCTGTCTTTCTAAGTGATCCGAGGTGGGAGGAATATAATTATTGTTGTATGGTGGAGGGGTACTGTTGTATCCTAAACCTCTTTTCAGGTTGTCATGGACTTGAGATTTTAGAAGTGAGTCCATTGCTTTAGAGGCATTGGAAAACTTCTCAATGTCTAATTTTGCTTTCTCAAACTCACTCTTAATTTTCTCACAATCTGTTTTGGCCTTATCTAGTTCAGTCTCTAACTGATTCTTCTCCCACTTCCAGTAGTTGGTATCATAAGAGTGTTGAAGTTCATTAGCCTGGTATGACTTAATTTGTTCTTCAAACCTCTCAACAATCAAAACATACTATCTTCTATCTTTCTCTAACCTTTTAAGGTCATCACACATGCTTTGATTGTGATCCCTGTACTTTTTAACAGTTTCAATACAGGTTTTAGAGCAAAGGTTAGATGTTACCTCTATGGGAATATCAGTGCTTGTTGACTCTGAAACTTTAGCCATTAAATCTTGATTCTGAACTGCTTATTCTGCTTGGTCACTCCAGTCAAATACCATTCCTTCTTGGGAAACAAGAGCTTGAGAAGAGTTCCTGTTGTTGAAGCTAGTGGACTGTGATGGTTGATGGTTGCTAGTATGCTGTTGAGGCATTCCACTTCTGCATTCTCTTGCAAAGTGCCCCAGCTTGTGACACTTGTAACATTCAACCTTGGATTTATCAAATCCAACCCCATCTTCTCTTTTCTGAGCAAAATTGTTCCTTCCAGTCCTTTTGATGAATCTTTTTATCCTCATTGTGAGCATAGCCATCTGCCACTTGATATCCATCTCTTCCAGATCATCAGCATTTATTTGTTCTAAGTCATCATTAATTAGAGTGGAATTAGCATGACTGGCTATAAAAGCTTCTAAGACTGAGTCATTAGATCCATCTTGCTTTGATCCATGAGCAGCACTAACTGATTCTGTATTAACAGCAGAATCAGTAGACGATGATAGAAGAGCAGCATTGTATGAGTATCTAGAGGGCCTCTTCTTTGCCTCTACCTCTGATTCAAACACCCTAAGGTCATTATAGAGGTCATCCAGTTCCTTGTCCTCCAGTTGATCATTCTGTCTGAAGGAGACAGTGTACATAGTCCATTCATCACCAAGAGATCTTAGAAATTTTCTGTTTACATCATCTTGATCTATCTGAACACCAACAGTATCCAATTCACCAATTAACTTATTAAATCTATCAAAAGTTTGAGTCATGGACTCATTCTTTGTAGATATGAAGTTTTCATATTGCTGCTTCAGGATTGCCTTCTGATTTCTCTTGGTACTTTTGGTACCAGAAAATCTTTTCTCCAGTGCATTCCATAAAATTTGTGCATCAGAACAGTTGCAGAATTGATGTTGATACTCATTAGGAATTGCCAAGAGCAGAGTGCTCAAGGCTTTCATCTCTGTCTGCCTCATCTTTCTCTCTCCATCTGTCTTTGGTGGAGGTCTCTTGCCGTCTGCATCCATCTTTCCTCCATCTGAGGGACCATTCTCAATGATGTCCCACATTGAGAAGTCTGTGAGAAGAATGTATTGCTTGATTCTGATCTTCCACATGTCAAACTCATTTGGTTTGAGCATGGGAACCTTTGAGACAAGAACACTATCGTTTGAACCATCCATGATTATAGATTTCTGAGTTTTCTAGCTCTGATACCACTTGTCAAGGTCGAAAATTCTAAACAATAATTTAATACAAACTCAGAAACAATGTTAAAGAAGTCGTGGAATAACACTTTAACAATTTAATCAGAAACACAGAATTTGTACTCAAATCATAAGTTTATATTGCATAAAACTTAATGATTACACACACAACCTCAATCTGTTGAACAGACTCAACAGACGTTCTATACTTCTCTATAGAAATGATCAATACTAGTCTTGAGGTTAATTCTCTCTAAACAACTCTATCAATCTATGAATCTCGTATCTATCAATTCTCTCTTTTATCAAAGACTTCTAGACTATATATACAAAATTAATTACAAGATAATTATAAAATAAATATTATTCTTCAGAATCCAGTCCATAATTATCTTCAGCATTATCTCCAACTCCTATTCTTTCGTTCCAAGCAATCATTCCATCTTTATCTTTATGAGCAGCACTAATCATCCTCAACAGTATTAATCATCCAGCAGCATTAACTTCATAGCAGTATTAACTTTGTCTCTGGCAGTACTAACCATGCTTGCAGTATTAACTTTTCACTTGCAGTAGTAATCTTCAACAGTACTAACTACTAGCAGTACTAACTCTCTAAGCAGTACTAACTATTCAAGTAGCAGCACTAACTCTTCAAGCAGTACTAATTCTACTAGCAGTAGTAATCTTTCAACTAGCAGCATTAAACTTACAAGCAGTAGTATCCATCCTTAGCACATCCAGACCCAACACATCTTTGACCTAACATGAGTTTTGGGAGATTTTAGGGTTTCCACTTATTTTCAAGTAAAATGAAGGGTTCCATTTTATAAGTAGTAAAACAAAGTACTACTTGCACATTTTTGGTGAGGTACTTGAAAGAATGCATATAATCTCATTTTATGATTTTCATTCTTATCAACAGTTAAACTTGGAAATGCATTTTGGAAACAAATGTTATTGATAACTATATGTTTAACTATAGTTGGTCACAAAGGAAATTGTGACAAGTCTAGACTATTACTAGTAGATCCCTAGGTATTGAGTCGGCTTATATTTTGGGATGTTTTTCCCATATGTAGCTAGTGGTTACATTTGATCCTCGGAGGCCCTTTGGTACGGTTATGTGGGACCGGTTACTAGCCATGGGTCATAATGTAGTCCTAGTGAACGAGTATGACTTGGTTTCCTCGGGTGCCCTCCCCCACATCTTAGTACGGACCGGCGTTGTTCGTGGCCATGGATTCCAAATATTTAGCTCATAACTCGGATTTGTGGCTTACTCGGTGTTCCGCTACAATCCTTGGTAAATCGGGTATCCCCTGTCATCGCAAGATGAATTTTTGGACCGAAAGCTCCTTATGTGGCAAATAGTTCAATTGTAAACTCAACTTTCTTGAAAAGATTTCCTTTCGTTACATTATACTAAACTTCTTTAAATTATAAACTGTATGTTCTCACTAGACTTTAAGCCTAATACTTTTTCTCAAATGATGTGTATAACAGGTTCCCTTAGCGGTGGTTTGCCAAGGGTTTGAGTGACGAGCATGGGCTTGAGGCATTTTTAAGATGATTAGTATTTGACGATGGGCATTTAATTAAGTCCCTAATTTTGGTGATTTTGGGTTGACAACCGATGTAATCTAGATAGTAAATGTTTAGATTAGTTTGTTGTTGATTTCCATATCCGTTCGCAGGTTTTTGTAAATGCCTTATACATTTACCCTTTTTGGGTGGTTTATTCCAAATACAAACGTCATTTTGCCAAATTTTCGAATTTTATTTTATCCTGAATTTTAGGGTGTTACAGATACCCATGGCGGACACCTTATGGCCCAATACAATTCCTTCTGTCACCATGAAGTGACATTTCTCCCAATTTAAGACCAAGTCGGTGTCTTGACATCTCTTGAGAACCATCTTGAGATTTGCTAAACAAGCATTGTAAGAGTCCCCAAAAATAGAGAATTCATCCATGAATATCTCCATCGTATTTTCTATCATATCGGAAAAGATAGCCATCATGCAACGTTGGAATGTGGCGGGCGCGTTGCATAATCCGAAGGGCATACGACGATAGGCAAATGTGCCATATGAACAAGTAAACTTCGTCTTTTCTTGATCTTCAGGGGCAATTGGGATTTGGTTATAACTCGAGTACCCATCAAGAAAACAATAATAAGCGTGCCCGACCAATCTCTCCAACATTTGATCAATAAACGGCAAAGGGAAGTGATCTTTCCTTGTGGCGTTGTTGAGTTTGCGATAGTCAATGCAAACTCTCCAAATGGTAACCGTTCTTGTCGGGATCAATTCATTCTTCTCGTTCTTCACCACGGTTACCCTACCTTTCTTTGGAAATACTTGAATGGGGCTAGTCCAAGGATTATCAGAAATCGGATATATAATCCCGCGTCAAGAAGCTTCATCACTTCCTTCCTCAGCACCTCCTTCATATTGGGATTTAATCTTCTTTGGTGCTCTACGGATGGTCTATATCCATCTTCCATCTTGATCCGGTGCATACAAAAGGAAGGGCTCAACCCCTTCAAATCGGCAATTGTCCACTCGATGGCGGATTGGTGCTCCCTCAAAACCCGAAGCAAATTTTCTTTTTCTAACTTACTTAGTCGTGATGAAATGATCACGGGCAATGTAGAACTTGCCCCTAAGTAAGCGTACTCTAAATGAGATGGTAAAGGCTTGAGCTCTAGTTGCGGAGGCACTTCCGCCGACGGTTGGGGTTTGACATTTTGAGATCCCAACTCTTCAAATTGTTGGTGCCTTGAGAATTTTCGGAAAGGGGTGGCTTCCAAATGCATCACACATTCTACACCCTCATCTTCATCACTTTCTTCTTCATAACAACTATTCACCAACACATTCCCCAACTCATCATCGGTGGCTTTCCTTTCAAAGACCTCTTGTGCCGCTTTGTCAACAATGTCCACACTAAAACAAGCGTTCACATCATTTCGGCTTCGTGTACAATTAAACACATTGAAGATCGCCTCTTCGTCTCCCACCCGCAATGTCAATTTCCAACCTTGGACATCAATTAATGAGCCCCTGGTTGCTAAGAAAGGTCTTCCAAGAATTAGAGGCACATCGACGTCCTCTTCCATATCCAATACAACAAAGTCTACGAGGAAGTAGAAATTCCCGACTTTGGTTAGGACGTATTCAATGATACCATGCGGGTGTTTGATGGAACGGTCCGCCAACTGAAGTGTGACACATGTTGACTTAATTTCTCCAAGACCAAGCTTCCTGAAAATAGATAAAGGCATAAGATTAATACTTGCACCTAAATCACATAAAGCTTTACCAAACTCAAAATCACCAATTTGAATAGGAATAGTAAAACTCCCTAGATCCTTAAGCTTGGGTGGAAGCTTGTTTTGGATGATGGCACTACATTCTTCCGTGAGTGCGACGGTGACATGCTCTTCAATCCTTCTCTTATTGGACAAAATGCCCTTCAAGAACTTTTCATAAGAGGGCATTTGAGCTAATGCATCCGCAAAAGGAGTGTTGATTTGTAGCTTTTTAAAGACCTCCAAGAATTTAGCGAATTGTTGTTGGTCCTTATACTCCTTGAGTCAGTTGGGAAATGTTACTTGTGGCTTGTATGCTTTCACAACCGGTTTGGATGATGATGGTGCCTCTTGTGCTTTCTTGGGTGTTTCTACAACATCTTCAACCTCAACTTCAATAAGTTCCGGCTCTTTGGTGATTGGCACTTCTTCCTCTTTGGGGCCCATGTCATCTCTAGTAGGATCCTTGATCAACGACTTCCCACTTCTTAGAATAATGGCCTTGCAATGCTCTCGAGGATTTGGCTCAGTTTAACTAGGCAAAGTGCCATGGTTCCTTGAAGAGTGTGCATCCACGAATTGACCAAATTGCCTTTCGAGATTCCGAATGGCGACAGTATTTTGTTCATTGCTTTGTAAAACCGCTTTAATTGTGGCTGCTTTTAGCTCATTACTTTGCATGACCGGCTTGATAGTTGCACCTTGCTCGCCGATTACCATATCCATCTTTGATAAACATTTCATTATCATCTCTTCCAACCCCGATTTCTTTTCACTTGAAGATCCCTCCCCATCGTTTCTCATGTTTTGGTTTCCTTGATGTTGGAAACCGGGAGGTCTAAAATTCCGGGATGAAGAAGAAAATTGATGTTGTGGTTGGGCTTGTTGCGATTGATGTTGATGTTGTTGTGACCGACCCATATCACCCCTAGATTGACCCCCTTGGTTTTGTTGATTAGACCAAGAGAATTTAGGGTGATTCCTCCAACCCGGATTATGTGTGTTCGAGAAAGGGTTGTTGGGTTGTCGGTTGGGTTAGTTTTGCATGTAATTCACTTGTTCCACATCATTTCCATCCAAAGAAGTCACAATTCGGCACTCTTCGGTTGAGTGGGGATCTCCACATAACAGACAAGTTACAGTGCCAACCGCTTTCACCGCCATGTTCCTTAGTTGATCCGTTAGCCCGGAAATTTGGGCTTTCAAAGAAGAGATCTTCGATGAGTCTTGAGAGCTAGATACGATTGGCCTTCTTAGTTAGCCACTCCTTTCGGAATTCCATTGATAGTTGTTGTCGGCCATTTCACATATCAAAGCATAAGCTTCATCATAAGATTTTGACATCAGAGATCCCCCCGCTGCAGAATCAATGGTAGCTTTGTAGTTCGGGAGGAGGGCATTGTAGAACATCTCGATGATAAGCCACTCTTGAAGACCATGGTGGGGACACTTTATGAGTAGTTTCCTATATCTTTCCCAAGCATCGTAAATCGGTTCTTGGTCCAGTTGCTTGAATTGCATGATTTTCGCTCTCAGTCCTGCAGTACGAACCGGAGGGAAGAACTTTGACAGAAAGGACTTCACTAATTGGTCCCATGTAGTGATTTTCCCAGCAGGAATACTTCTTTGCCATGATTTGGCCCGATATCTCAAATAAAATGTGAAGAGTCTGAGACGAATGGCCTCCGGTGAGACTCCATTCATCTTGAAAGTATTGAGGATCTCAATATATTTCTTTAGATGACCAACCGGGTCTTAAGAAGGTAGCCCCCCGGACTGCTCTTGTTTTATCATGCTTATGATGGCCGACTTGATCTCAAAAGTGTTAGCCTCCACATTAGGAGCACGGATGCCCTGTTGTGAGCCATCATAAGTAGGGCAAGAAAAATCTCTTAAAGCTTGGTTGTTCGCCATAGGTTGTTCTTGTTCTTGCTCTCTTCTCCTTAGTCGAAGCGTGCGTTCGATTTCATAATCTAAGGGCAACCCACTCTCCCTCGGTTGCGTCTTCTTGGCATACACTAGAGTGAGTGCCTGAAAACAAACCAAAAGAATAGTAAGTAGAAAATAATTAATATAAAGAATAATGTCCAATCTAGCAGTGCAATAATCGGTAGTGATATTAACACTACAATAGTTCCCCGGCAGCCACGCCAAAAACGTGATAGACGGTTTATGAAACCCTCCAAATCTACCGCAAGTGTACGGTGTCAATCAAGTAATATGTACTAAGTACGAGTATCGATCCAAGGAACTACGAGTTTACAAAGGCTATCACAAATACTAATTGAACTGCTGATAAAAAAGGTTTGAGTATGACTAAATAACTTTTTATCAAGAGAAAATGGAATCAAGCACGAAAATATTATTCAAACAATAATTCAAGCACCACAAAGATAATACTTATATGATTAGGGAAAGGCTAGGGGTTGGATTTCATTTGGATTCCACCAACAAATAAACAATACACATTCAATAAATCAATACACAAGGTTAAATTTAGCAATTCCAGATAGACCCACTACTCTCTCTCGAGCAATAGCAAGAATGTATCATGCAACATATATTGAAGTCTCTCAACCAATACACATAAACATTCAACTCATTAAGCATAAGAATCACAAACACAAAACTAGGGTTTACTTGGTATATCTCTATCCAATATCTCACCCTAGGTTTATCTAACTTTTATCAAGTTATAAAACCAATTTCTCAAGAGGAAATACAACCAATAAGATGAACAAGATGGCCAATCTCATAAACAATAATAACAAGAAAGATAAACTTCAACCAACAAGTGTAATGACTAAATAAATGCATTAATCATATATCCAACGGTATAAAACCAAAATCCATCCTTCTCCCAAACCTCAAAATGTTTAGCTCATGTTACTAGTAGCAAATAAAACCATAGAGAAGAAGATGACAACACCCAGTACATTGTTTCTCAACAAAATACAAATAGAATGATAACTCCCTCAATGATTTATACACACTACCAATTTTGAGCTCCAAAAGTTGTTTCCACCTTCCCAATCAATCCAAGTCTTCCTTTCAGCTCCAAAAATGGCTTAGAACAGCTCTCCTAGGGCCTAACCTCCAACAATCCCGAGATAACCCTAAAAATTAACTTCCTACAACTTTTTATGCCCTCAGACCACGACCGCGACAGTGCCTTGCGACAGTGACAGTGTCACAATCGCATGGCACTGTCGCCCGAGATTCCACACTCACAGTACAAGTGGCGCTATTATGCCCGCGATTGTGACATATGTCACTGTCACGTGTTGATCCAGACTCTCTCAGTGATTTGATAAATGTTTATAACAAATGTTCATAGCTGAATCGAAGACGAAGCTGCTGAACAAAGACAAGTCTACTAGTGACCTGATGCGGATATCAGTGAAGCAAAGACGACTCTACTCATACGTGAAGAAACCTGAGGAAAAGCTTCAGCGATAGTTGAACTTCTTTGCATCTCTGAAGGAAGAAATATTCAGCGATCGATGATCACTTATCTTATGCCTCAAGTCTCTTTTATCTTTCCCTGCATACCCAGTACGATGTGTCAGAACGGACATACATCTTCCACAATTCGTACAACAACTCTGTCAACTACATTGTTCATGATACGGTCGAAAGCATGTCTTCCAAAGTCAGACTCTCTCTGCCAACCAATGAAGGACACGTGTGAAGTGACCTGCCATGCATTTAATGCATATGGTATAAATAGAAAGATTGCCTCTTCATCTGAAGCATGCATGCGCCTATAGCCTTCATCTTTCTAAAATATAGAAACCTTTGTTTTCTATACTCTCTAATCTCCAATTCTCTATATTCTTGTGCAATCATCTTAGTGTTTTCTTAAGTTTGTTTAGATTGAGTTTTACTTAATCTTATTCCACAACAGACTTGTAAATTGTATTTGATTTATCAATAAACAATTTATTAAACTTTAAATTATGTGTTTGTATTCAACCCCCCCCCCCCTCTACAAACTTGTTAAGCACCTTCGGGACCAACAAGTGGTATCAGAGCAGACTGTTTAATCTAATAAACAAGATCTTGCTTTATTCTCTTCCTTGCTATTCAAAAACGGCACTTAACACAAACATAAACTACTATGATAATGGTTCACTCTCTAAACCTCCTCGATTTAGCAGAGATAACTTTGCTCTCTGGAAGAATCGAATGATGCTATTTCTAGAAGGTGTAGACCCTACTATACCTGATTATGTTGCATATGGACCTTATGAACCTTTCACTATCATAAGCGTCGTTCTCGCCACTACCACCACTCCTGCTGTCCCTGAACGTTATGCTGTCAAGGAAATAAGACAGTGGAGTGATGAAGACAAAAAGAAAGTAGGTCTAGATGCAAAGGCAAAAACCATTATCTTTATGGCTCTGCCTGATGAAGCTTTCCATTCCATCATGCATCTTAAAACTTCTAAGGAAATGTGGGAAACCATATGTGTTCAATATGAAGGCACCACTGAAATCCAAGAAACTCGAAAGATTAACTTGGTAAGACAGTATGAAAGTTTTATCGCTGGTAAGAATGAATCTCTTTCTGATGTTCATCAGCGGTTTAACTGCTTAATCATTGATCTAAGAACTGTGGGTAAGACCTATTCTAATTCTGAGGTCTTAACCAAATTCCTAGAATGTCTTCCTGAAAGCTGGGACAGTTATTCAATATGTCTTAAGCTGACAAAAGACTTAAATTCTCTTTCTCTCAGCACCTTGTATGGAATTTTGCTCAACTATGAGCAATCAAATCTTCTGAAGAAGAATCTTGTAAAAGATTCTAAAGACTCCAAAAGCACTCCTGTTGCTTTAGTCTCTTCAGAGATAATTCCATCTCAGCAATCTACTCTCACTATCACTGAGTTAGATTTTGATTCTGAGGAACTATCAGACACTGATCTTTCAGAGTTTGATGACTCCTTAGCACTCTTGACAAGCTCTTTTAAGAGATTTGCAAGAAAGAGCAATTTCCGAAGAAATAAGCCTCTCTCTCTTACTGACAAGCCAAAATCAACCCCTGTTGATAAGGCTATTGCTACTTGCTTTAATTGTGAAAAGATTGGACACTTTGCAAGTGAGTGCAGGTCAAAGAAAGTCTTCAAACCTTCTACCTCAAGAAGAACCAGCGATGACAAATACCTAAAGCTCAAAGAAAAATATCAAAAGCTGAAAAACTACAAGCGAAAAGGTAAAGGTCTCATCGTTAAAGAACACGACTAGGCTGAATCAGAAGAATCAAGTTCTGATGAAGAAGAAGTCGCTAATCTCTGCCTTATGGCTGAGATTAAAGAAGAAGTGGAAGAACCAACTGAAACTTCTATGAGCTATATATCATCTCAGGTATCTATCTCTACTAATCCCTCTCTATCTGAAGCAGAGAGAAGTCGCGTTGTTGATGTGCTTACGATTGACTTATACAATGCTCTAAACGGCAAATCACTAGTTGAAAACAAAACCAGTGATTTAACTGAACAGATAGAAAAATGCCATGAAAAGATCAGAGAACTGACTCTTTTAGAGGAAAGTTTGAAAGATCAAGTCATTGTTAATGAAATCATCAGCATTAAACGCGAACAAGCCATCGCTTCTCTAAAAACAGAGAAGGCTACTGTTGAAGGATGGTGCAAGTCCTCAACAAAGATCACTGAGATTATAAGTGCTCAGATCCCCTCCAGTGATAGAACTGGTCTTGGTTTTTGGAAACCACAGGATGAACCCAAAGAAGACAGTTCCATGCTTAAGTTTGGAATGTTTGTTTCTTCTATTTCTGACACTTCCCAAGCTCAGTACTCTTCATCATCTTCTTCTAATCCCATCCCTGAGGAAATATCTAAAGACTCTAAGCCCACAGATAAAGGAAAATCCATTTTTCATCCTCAGAAGGCATCCAAGAAAGCAAAGCTGAAAGTTCCTTCAAAACCTTCAGTAAAACAATCTTCTAACTCTGTGATAGAAATCTTTGATCTCTGTCCTCTAAAGTTGAAGATTGATCTTAAGCCTAAGAGATCTGAAGAAATTAAAATTCCTCCCATAACTCATGCTAAAGGCATTCTTGGAGCTGGCCCTGCTCATCTTAAATTCTCAAAACCTTCTTCTCATGGTCCTAAAACCACATTTAAATATAGAAAATGCTATCATTATGGATTTACTGACCATATTGCAAGCAAATGTCGAAATGCCACTAAAGCTGATAAAACAGCTAAAGTGAAGATGAATGCCTCCAAGGCTCAGAAGGTCACCAAAGCTGAGAAATCTACCAAGGTGAAGAATACCACTAAGGTTAAGAAATTAACCAATGTGAAGGTTACCACTGAAGCTAAATCTTCATCTGCTGTGAAGATTGTTGAACCTTCCATCTCCACTAACCCTAAAGGACCCATTGAAAAGTGGGTACCAAACAAAGCTTAATCTTCCTTATGTTTGCATGGGTCAAAGGGCATCTGGTATCTTGATAGTGGATGCTCTCGACATATGACAGGACAAAAAGACCTGCTCACTGAATAAAAGGAAGAGAAAGGTCCCTCTGTGACCTTTGGTGGAAATAGAAAAGGATCAGTTGAGCATCAGTCAGCTATGGGACAGCTACCTACAGAAGAGTCGCTTATGTAGATGGACTGAAGCATAATCTGTTGAGCATCAGTCAGCTATGTGACAAAGACTATTAAGTTCGCTTTACCAAGAAAGTATGTTCAGTGGTAAATGAGAGAGGGAAACTTGCTCTCAGTGGTTATCGTAAAGAAAATGTCTATGTAATAGATATAGACTCTACTACCACTGAAAACGTATGTTTTCTTTCTAAAGCCTCTTCTGATGTCAATTGGCTATGGCACAAAAGGCTCTCTCATCTAAACTTCAAAACCCTGAATTCTCTCTCATCTAAGGAACTGGTTTCTGGTCTTCCTCATCACTCATATGCTAAAGAATCTCTGTGCTCAGCTTGTGAAAAAGGAAAACATACAAAAGCTAGTTTCAAGTCTAAACAAGTTTCCTCAGTGACAAGTCCTCTTCAACTCTTGCATATGGATTTGTTTGGCCCTGTCAACATCTAATCAATAGCTGGAAAGAAATATAAACTTGTCATTGTAGATGAATACTCTCGCTACACCTGGGTTATCTTTCTTCGCTGCAAAAGTGATACTCCAGAAGAACTGATATCTTTTGTTAAAAAGATGGAAGTGCTGAATAATCTTGCTGTTCGTTCAATAAGAAGTGATCATGGAACTGAATTCAAAAACAGTTCTCTGAACAATTTCTTTGAGAACAAGGGAATTTCTCACAACTTCTCTTCAGTAAGAATGCCTCAGCAAAACGGAGTCGCTGAAAGAAGAAACATAACGATCATTGAAGCTGCTAGATCAATGCTCAGCGATTCTCACCTCCCTACTCAATTTTGGGCTGAAGCTGTAAACACTACATGTTTTACTCAAAACAGATCGTTGATTGTAAAGCAATTTGGAAAGACAGCTTATGAACTATTCCATGGAAGAAAACCATCTATCATTTTTCTTCATATCTTTGGTTGTCAATGTTTTATCTTCAACAACAAAGATCTACTTGGAAAGTTCGATCCAAAAGCTGATGACGGAATATTTCTTGGATATTCCTCTATCTCCAAAGCCTACAGAGTCTTCAACAAAAGAAGACAATTTGTGGAAGAAACAATTCATGTCACCTTTGATGAAACTCGCTCAGCGAACTCTAAACCAATCGCTGATAATGAAGAGTTAAATGCTTGGATGTTTTCTCATTACAGAGAAACAGAACCCTTCTTCTCAAACCATCAGCACACAGATCTTCTAGCTGTTGATGATAATCCAAACATAATACCTCCTAACGCTGAATCCACCTCATGGGTTTCAGCTGAGCCTCTAAACACACTTCCTCCATCAGATCCATCTTCGTCTGAAAATCTCTCAGAAAACAATGGTCTGTCTGACACTCAACAATTAATAGTTGATGAACCTCAGGCTTCTTCATTAGTGAACATTCCTATTGTTGATCCAACCTCTGAGATGAGCGATCATGCTCCTGCTCGGCGATGGACCAGAGATCATCCCATAGATCAAATTCTTGGTAATCTCGATGCAGGTATTCAGACATGACGAAGTTCAGGTAATATCTGCCTCTTTGTCAACTTTATTTCTTTAATAGAGCTAAAGAAGACTGATGATGCCCTCAGAGATCCAAACTGGGTCAACGCTATGCAAGAAGAGCTGACTGAGTTCTCTCGCAACAAAGTTTGGAATCTCGTTCCTAGACCATCTGATAAAACGGTTATAGGCACCAAATGGGTGTTTAGAAACAAGTTAGATGAACATGGAACTGTAACCCGCAACAAGGCTCGACTTGTTGCTCAGGGATACAGACAAGAGGAAGGCATAGACTATGATGAAACATTTGCCCCTGTGGCTAGGCTCGAAGCAATTCGACTATTCTTAGCTTATGCAGTGTACAAAGACTTCATTGTATATCAAATGGATGTAAAATCAACGTTTCTAAATGGAAAGTTGAATGAAGAAGTCTATGTAGAACAATCTCCAGGGTTCTCTGACCCTAAGCATCCAAATTATGTTTATAAATTGGATAAGGCTCTCTATGGTCTAAAACAAGCCCCTCGTGCTTGGTATGACACACTCTCATCTTTTCTTATCTCTGAAAATTTTGAACGTGGTAAAATTGATAATACATTATTTTTCAGAAAGATAAAAGGTCATATTATTCTTGTACAAATATATGTCGATGACATAATATTTGGTTCTACTAACCCATCTCTATGTACTCGCTTCGCTGAAAGAATGAAGAAAGAATATAAAATGAGTATGATGGGTGAGCTAACATATTTTCTTGGTCTTCAGATTAAACAATATGAAAATGGTACTTTTATCAACCAAGGTAAGTATGTTAAGGATATGCTGAAAAAGTTTGATTTAACTCAAACTTCAGCGATGAAAACTCCTATGGCACCTCCTCTGACATTAAACAAGGATCCATCTGGAAAACCTGTAAATGTCACTGCCTATAGAGGAATGATAGGCTCCCTACTGTATCTTACAGCGAGCCGACCTGACATCATGTACTCTACCTGTTTATGTGCACGCTATCAATCTGAACCCAAGGAATCCCATCTGATCGTTGTCAAGCGAATTTTCAGATATCTGAAAGGAACTCCTAACATCGGTCTTTGGTATCCCAAAGACTCAGGGTTTGATCTGAGGGGGAGAATCCTTCTCAGGCATGTCTTTCTATTGTACCCATATCATACTATACCTCTCCCACCCCTGTATCTTTCTAAGCCTTTATCTTTCTCCTTCCCAAAATAAACACTAACTCCTTTTTCACTTCTTGACCAGACAGTTCTCTCCCCTGTTTAAGGGAAATGAACTTCAAATAATCCCATCTTCTACAGCTGAAGATCAAATAATCCCAATCTCCTTCAGTGAGATTGATGATCAGCAAGAAGAAGAAGAAGCCCTGCTCCACCCAGGAAGGACCTCCAGACCAGCTCATTAGTCAGAGGATGAACTTAATAGAAGAACGGAGATGATCTCTCATCTGGAGAGTCAGCGGCTGAAGATCCCTCTTCAAAATCCATCTACAGAGCTAGACTTCCTGACTGAAGCTGAAATTGAAGAATCTGTCAGAGCTGAGAAACTGATCGCCGAATGTCAAAGAGATGCTTCTCTAGCTCCCAAGGTTCAGTCTTCTCAAGTCAAGTACAAGAAGATAAAGAAGAATCCAGTGGAAGTTCAGACTGCTCTTTTAAAAGAAATTGAAGAGGAGCGCTCAAAAGAACAGGCGATAACACTGTCGAATGGTGTAAACATAAAGTCGACTATCGCTCCGACCCATTGAAGATAACAGCCATTGTCATCTCTGGAAGAAAGAAGAAGGATCGAATTTCTATCACAATGGAGATAATCAGAGAGGATGCAAGCTCAAAGGCTATGTTCGTTTCAAAGCTTGAAAGTTTTGGTTACATGGAATGGCTAGAGTTCAAAGATACGTTGAAGAAATCCAAGTCAACCTACAGAGGCTATGTCGAAGGGATCCTAGAATCCCTCATCAACAGAGTCTCTGCAGTATTAAACGTGTCATCTGCTCTTCCTTCTAATCCAATACAAATCAAAAGGAAGCCTGCTTCTTCCTCCTCTGAAAACGTCGCTACCATCAAAAACGACACCTCCATCAAATTCTCAAAAGAAGCTTTATTTGGTCCTCCGCCT
Source organism: Arctium minus (assembly GCA_954870635.1). Classification (NCBI taxonomy): domain Eukaryota; kingdom Viridiplantae; phylum Streptophyta; class Magnoliopsida; order Asterales; family Asteraceae; genus Arctium; species Arctium minus. The sequence goes on along the minus strand of OX941080.1, from coordinate 32,174,304 downwards.
GATCTCTCAGTTCTAGATCTATCTCTGCCTCCTGGTGGACCATATATTCCAGGGCAAGTACTTAATGATCCACATGGAATCTTCTTCAGAGATGATGAAGGGGTACTCAGATTTCAAAGAGTCTTTGAGATTCCCATCTGCCCTCTGAGTCATCTCAAAGATCTTTTGTGTATATGGTGCGACTTCTCTACATCATCCGAACCAATCAAGACAATCATTCGTCAAGAATCAGCAGATCGAAGGCAAAGAGGAGAAGTAGTACCTGACTATATGATAAAGGTTCTAAAATCCTATCTAGATAGCTGATAGATTAATTTTTCTTAATTCTTGTAATCTATTAGTTAGACTTACAATAGTTATTTCTTCACTTGTACTTTATATTTTCATATCTTGTAATTTTTTCCTTGAATTAATGAAAATTTCAGTGAAGTACTAACCCTATCAGTATTGTAAAAGATCCCTCAAAATAGTAATTGGGACATGTATGTTATGAGTCCTGATTATTCCACATTTTGAATTATAAAGTAATTTTCTTCAGTTACTTTGTCATTATCAAATAGGGGGAGATTGTTGATCCAGACTCTCTCAGTGATTTGATAAAGACCCTCATCTATTTAGTGAAAATTACGTTTATTAATATGTATTAGTGTTTCACCATCAGCGATCAGACTGAGTATGTTTAGTTATCACTGATGATCTTTTTTGTAAACATTCATATGTATTAGTGTTTCACTATCAGCGATCAGACTGAGTCTGTTTAGTTATCGCTGATGATTTCTGATGTAAACAGTTAACCGTAATCCCTGAAGACAAGTTTTGCATCAACAGATGTTCATAGCTGAATCGAAGACGAAGCTGCTGAACAAAGACAAGTCTACTAGTGACCTGATGCGGATATCAGTGAAGCAAAGACGACTCTACTCATACGTGAAGAAACCTGAGGAAAAGCTTCAGCGATAGCTGAACTTCTTTGTATCTCTAAAGGGAGAAATATTCAGCGATCGATGATCACTTAGCTTATGCCTCAAGTCTCTTTTATCTTTCCCTGCATACCCAGTACGATGTGTCAGAACGGGCATACATCTGCCACAATTCGTACAACAACTCTGTCAACTACATTGTTCATGATACGGCCGAAAGCATGTCTTCCAAAGTCAGACTCTCTCTGCCAACCAATGAAGGACACGTGTGAAGTGCCCTGCCATGCATTTAATGCATAGGGTATAAATAGAAAGATTGCCTCTCCATCTGAAGCATGCATGCGCCTCTAGCCTTCATCTTTCTAAAATATAGAAACCTTTGTTTTCTATACTCTCTAATCTCCAATTCTCTATATTCTTGTGCAATCATCTTAGTGTTTTCTTAAGTTTGTTTAGATTGAGTTTTACTTAATCTTATTCCGCAACAGACTTGTAAATTGTATTTGATTTATCAATAAACAATTTATTAAACTTTAAATTCTGTGTTTGTATTCAACTCCCCCCCCCCCTTCTACAAACTTGTTAAGCACCTTCGGGACCAACACCGCGATTGTGACATATGTCACTGTCGCGTGGCACAATAGCATGGCTCCAAATTCTGATTTTTTTCGTCCGTTTACTTGGTTCGATGCTTTCTTTGTCTGAGATGTCAAAATGGAGTAATAATAGGCAATTTTTCTTCCACTTGACACCTTGTATGTCTCACAACACTTGCACAAAATATTAGTCTGAAATGCCAATTCTTACTTCAAGACGAGCCGTAAACTTATGATTCGGAGGGTAAAAACCCATCAGATAACGAAGTTATCAGTGGCCCATGACAAACGAAGTTTTACATACATATAATCCAGGTTTCGTCGTCTTCATCAACACACCCTACCTCATCCCTTCCTTTCTTATATGATCTTCTCATTTGCACAAACTTCTCTAATCATCTTCTCCAGCGCACCCATTCCCCTCCCAACTCAAAACCAAACACACAATTTCTGTTCTTATCTTATCTCTCTTAATACAGGAGATTTCATTGATATCCGTCGATAACAACACATAGAACGTCACCTCTCACATGGAGTCATCTCTGACGACAACAACACATCTAACATCTAAGCTCCATTTCATGGTTGTCGTTGCTCAAACATCTCCCCCTTGTCGAGCTCTAACACGCCCTTCACCATGGGTTTTCAAGCCCCCCCCTCCCCCCCCCCCCCCCCCCGCTGTGAGTAGCCGCAAGTCCCATGCTTATTCTCTATCTCTACGTATCTCAAACAACTCCCATGTTTCTTCTCCATCTATGGGTAGTCGCAAGAGGTTTATGTGTCTTGTTTTACATTTGTGCATTGGAGTTCTAATCCATTTCTTCATCAAATATGAGTTTTGTTTCTTGTCGCTTTAGATTATAAAATTTTTTATTTACACTTAGGGTTTTGATTTACATTAGTTTTGTATTACAAAAAAAATTACCGCTTATTTTCTTGATATTATTGTGTTCTTTATGCTCTTGAGATTCTTAGGTTGATGTTGTTGATGTTTATGGTTGATATTATGTTAGGGTTTGATTTTGATTCTCTTTTTAGGTTAACCAAAGAGAGAGAGAGAGAGAGAGAGAGAGAGATTTTGGGTTCTTTATGTTCTCAAGATTCTTAACTTGATGTTAGTGATCTTGATGTCCAAGGTTGATATTAGGTTAGAATTTGATTTTGATATTTTTGGTAACTGTGGGTTTCCAAGCCAGCTCACGCGCACCGACTAATCCTCGGACGACCACGAACGGACTGGAGTCATCGCAGGATTTTGATTTTGATTTTGATTTTGATTTTATTTTCTACATAGATTAAAAAGAGCGAAATTGGGTTTTGATTTTTTATCCCTATGACCCTATGTATATGAAAAAAGAAGAAAATAAAATTATAATTAAAAAGTTAAATAAAAAGATCTTGTTCTTTTTTTGAAACATGCCACAACACATTATAATCAGATAAAAGGAAAAATAAGTAAATAAAGAAATGTCAAAATAGAGACAATGACAAATTGGCATCTTACCGCTGAGTTAATTACCATTTGTTCGAGAACCTTAGTTATAAAAAAATGACAACCATCAAGATTCAAGACCAAATTCATAATAAATAGAATATAGAGTTTATACTCTACACGTTATAAAATTACGTGTAAAGTCTATACTTTACACGTAACTTTTACCAAACCAAATGGACCAAATATGTCATTTACCTTAACAAGTGTTTAAATTTGTAAAAAAGCAAAGTCAATTTTATAAACATCGCTTTTAAACCATTTACATTATTATCTATCACCCCCTTAACGATTTAGTACCTCAGGTTTCGAAGTAGCCAAACGAACGAGTTTAGACTGAAATACATTTCGATCCTGTTCCTATGAGGCCTAGTCCTATCCCGTGTATGACAAGTTCAAAATAATTTTCAATTTTTCTTCAAAGGTTCAATTTAATTGGAACTCGTGAACCTTGGTTTATGACTTTTTTCTCTTGCTTTATTAATTAAAGAGCAAATTACATATTTGGTCCCTATGGTTTATGTGTTTTAACACTCTGGGTCCCTACTTTAAAATATCTATGAATTGCATTCTCGTGGTTTGCATTTTATAATGCATTGGGTCCCTAAATCTAACTCTGATAAAAACTTTCTGTTAAATAGGTTAAATAGAAGGGTATTTTGGTCATTCTATTCCCTTTTATTTTCAATAAAAAACAGGACCAAGAATGTAATTTAGGGGGTGTTTGGGATTGCTTATTTGAGGTGCTTTTTAGCTTATTGCGATTTGGCACCGGAGATAAGCACTTTTGAGTGTTTGGATGAGGCAAAATTAAAATGGCTTATAGCGGTGTCAAACCGCTGAAAAACACTTTTTGATAAGTCATTTGGTTTTAACTTATCAACTTATTTTAAAAGTGCTTATGACTTTTTCGTTATTTTATATGTATAAACAATCACAAACACCTTCAAATAACAACTTATTAGTTTATTACGTTTTGGTATCACAATAAGCTAATCCAAACACTTTTTAAAAACTCCGATTTGACACCACATAAGTTGATAAGCACTTTTTAAAATAAGCATAAGTTGTTTTAAATAAGCAATCCTAAACACCTCTTTAGTCTATCATATCATCTCCCCCACCTCCCCACGTCTTTCATCTTCCCCCCACGGTGAAACACCCCCAGTCCCCCACCCCTTACCATCGCCGGTGAAACTCTAATTACTAAAACTGAAAACCAAAATCAAAGACCTACACATGAAAATTAAAATTATATCCGAACTCAAAAAAATCCGTATTCAAAATCAGATCAAATCATACACCTATCCAGAACTTTCCTTTTTTAAGGACAAACCAGATCAAATGCAACAAAATCAAATACAACTCATTTTTTGAAGACTAAACAAATTGAAAAAAATCAAAATCGAAACCCTGTTGAAGACGAAATCGAAGATTCTATGGTGATGGATCTGTTTTGTTGGAGAACTAGGTGAGGGTCGGATGATCTGCCGGAAAATGAGCGAAATGGAGGCTGGGAAAGATGAAGAAAGATATGTGGTCACAGGAGGATCTGCTAAGTCGGAGAACAAACTGACATCGGTCCCCTTTTCGGTCACTTTTCGATATTAGAATTCCTGCCAACAAATCACCAATCAACACTTCCTTAGCTTTCCTCCCCGACTTCATCTTTTCTATTACCACATCGAGACAAGATTCTCCATACCAAATCTACAAACCTACCAGATCTACGAAGAGTGAAATCGTCAACAACAGCAACAGGGGGTGGTTTACAACAACAGGGTGTGTGCGTAGGAAGGGAGGGGAATCACGGTGTGAGGTTTTACCGGAGAAGAAGATGGTGACGGAGAACGTGGCTCGTCGGTGCCCGTGCTGGAGATATGAATCTTAAGAGGTTCTGAGGGGATGTTCGGTTGTGGCTTAATGGGTTGTATAACCTATATGGCTTATTCGCTCAGCCATAAATAATTGTTCGGTTATGGCTTATTCGCTCAGCCAATGGCTGAATCGCTCAGCAAAAAATACTAAGTCCTGTACATTCAACTATTCAAAAGACACACCCTACCCTTTATCCAGTTAACCCATTTCCCACCCTCTATTAAAAACCCACAGACTACAAAAAAATTATTTGACTCACTTAACTCATCGCCTCCCTCTTCCACACCACCGCCGGTCGTCGCCTCCCTCTGCCTCACCACCGTCGTCGCCTCCCTCTCCCTCTTCCCCACCACCGCCGGTCGTCGCCTACCTCTTCCACACCACCGTCGATCGTCGCCTCTCTCTGCCCCACCATCGTCTGTCTCACTGCTCACTCCAGCGTCTTCTTCCAGATGTGAATCTCGAAATTAGTTTTCTGGTTTTGAGTTTGGATATAAATCCTGAGGAGGAGGATGGTAGATAGAGGAACGGGAAGTCGGGAAATCATAACATCTCGCCTTCTTCCATCGTCCCTCTTTCTCTGGTTAACCTAGAGTTAATTTGGGGTTTTTTTAAACTAAACTTTGATCTCTGTTAATTGTCTTCAATTTAGAATAAAGTATTTGGTTTTTTTGTTAAACTAAACTTTGATCTCTGTTAATTGTCTTCAATTTAGAATGAAGTATTTGGTTTTGTTTTTTTGCTGCTAAGATAAATATGCACAAGTGGTGGAAGGTTAAAAAGATGAAGAAGAAGATGTAGAAAATGGTGAATTGGATTGGAATTTAAGAAGTTTGTCAATTATCTTGATGGGTGATATTTGGTGGAACAAAATAAATAAGACAAAAATCTTATTGCAAAAGATTTTCAAGTTGTTTTTATTTAATAGATGCTTAAATTGATTTTTTTTATAATTATAAGTTATTTATTCAACATTTTTAGTTTTTCAGACAAAAATAAAGATCGGGGATAAAATGGTCATTTTTTATATTCAGACTGTTTATTCAGCACAACAACCGAACAATAACTTATCTATTAACATACATACAACTTTATCAATACAGACAACCATATTCATTCATGTCTTAACAGAAAACGAACCGGACAGCACCTGAGTTTGGTCTGTAAACGTATGTATATATTAGATATATAACTAATTAAAATAATGTATTATAAAATATAAAGAAATGTGTCATGGTTTTATTGGATATTTTAATAAGAATCTAGGAAAGAAACAAAATGACTAAATTACCCCTTTAGTTAATTGGAGTTAACAGAATATTCTAAACGGAGTTAGAAGTTGGGACCCAATACGTTATAAATTACAAATCATAGGGATGTAATTCATAGATATTTTAAAGTAGGGATCCAGAGTGTTAAAACACATAAACCATAGGGATCAATCATGTAATTTACTCTTAATTAAATTGTCTTCTTCGTGGATTACTAATGTTATTTAAATTTAAAATGTTATTAAAGGTTGCATTCATGCTAATTTTAACTTTTTTTTGTATTTTATTTTGATACATTGTTTTTTCATATAACTTTTCAAGCTTTTCTTATATTTAATGATTCCAAAGTCATGTTCCAAAGTCTGGTTGGTATTATTTGGTTCGACAGTTTTATGCTCTACTGATCAAAATCAATTTTAATTGAATGGATCTTTGGATTGATTTCAGATGCATTCGCATTATCGCATACTCCATTTATATCAAGGAAACAGTTAAAAAATCGTATTATAACAAATGAAATTATTGTCTATTAAAATTTAAAACATCTTAGATAAGCTACCAAAGATAAAGGATTTGCGTAATGTGGTTTGTTAATAATTTATATTTTCGTTCCTATAGTTTAAAAATTGTGATTTTCATTCCTATGGTTTGCAATTTATTATTATTTTCGTCCCTGGACTAATTCTTATCTTTAAGTATAAGAGTCTAAAACAGTAAATCATTGTAAACCACAGGAAATGAAACAACAATAAACTGTAAATCATAAGGACGTAAATAACAATGAATTACAAATCATAAGGACGAAAACCATAACTTTTAAACCAGAAGAATAAAAATAGCAATATTTAACAAAACGTAGGGACGAAAAACGTAATTTACTCAATACAAAGAAAGATATTTGAACAAATGATCGATCTTAGGAGAGATTTTTTAGGATGCCCACAATCAAGATTTGTGCTTCAACAACAAGAGTGTCATCGAACAAGAAGCCCTTTTTGGAGTCATGAACATCACTCAACAACATAAAGCACGGGAACCCCCAACCATCAGTCGTGCTGCAGAACCAGTGTTCAGCTTCTGCAACCATTCGCGACGCCAAATATAATATTAGCGACAAACAAATAAATATTTAGCAGATTTTACGTATATTTAATACCTTTATTTTCGTGGGTACCTCCCGCTTCTTGGTTTTTCACCCGAATCATGAATTTCGCGTATACTCTCCAATCATCCGATTGCGAACCAATACCGGTGTTGGAACCAGAACCAGAACCACCATCTTCATGTGGTCTTAGAAATATCGAAAGATGTGTGTTTTTCCCTGTTTTGAATCCTTTAGGATACAACGATAGTTTCCTGTTCCACACTTATTCGATTTAAATTTTAACAACATTGTATCGAAAACTTACAAATCGAAAGAAGCACGCATACCATTTCACTTGGCCAACTTTGAAATCCTCCGAGTACAACGGTTCATCCGCCAAGCCGGAAAACTTAGATACTGTCCAAACATGTGTATTCATTGTTATTGGAGTCTTGATCATGGACAAACACTGATCTTTTTGTGCGTATTTCGGGACAACGAAAACCTCGGCTCCAAACTCACACGAATCCCCGTAAAGATAACCATTTTCAGCCTCCTTAAACGAATCCAACGATATCAGTTTGCGAAATCCCCACCTGGTTTTCTTCTCGTGAAACCTCGTGCGTTTCCCGTCAACACCTGTGTATAATCATAACGTGAACCACAAAAGCTCATTGTTCGTGTTCAAATATGAACGTTGTACCTTGGATGGTTAGATAGTTATGGCGTATATGATCGAAAATCAAGATTTTGAAGTAGACGTGAACCTCCCACCCTTTTTCGAGGCGTTTGGTGTCGCAAATGATGAGATAAAGAGAAATGTGATATTTCCCGTATTCCTCCTCATTTCCGTTTGGATATAACTCGAGTTTCCTGAAATTTTGATCGTCGAGTATCCCATGAGTATGAAACTAAATGCAAAAACATAACCAGTAACGCAACTGTTGTTTGCAAAAATAGCCAATCATCAAGATTAGTTACGCCCGATTTTGTTGCAAAAAAGCATGTAAACATGTTATAATATGTTGACAGGACGTTTTTGTGCCTCTTAACAAGTTTTTTAGAAAATTTTTGAGATAAAGTGCCTTATTAGTCTTTTTCATATTACACTTTTTGAAAGTGTCTTGTTAACTTATATTTTTACAGACGCTTTTTCAAACGTCATAAAAGGCTAATAGAATCTTTTATTTAAAAAAATTCCCAAAATTTTTGTTAGGAGTACATGCAAAAAATCCTATAAAATAATCTATTAACACATCTATACATATTTGACTTTCTGTAAAACTAATTTTGTTTTAGTATGAAGAGCTAAACTCACCATTTGTATCCGCTAGCTTCAAAAACATCAGATTCGTACTTAACGATCCCGGCTTCAGATAAAAGGGAGAACGACTCAATCTTCAATTTGTAGTGTGCCGGTTCGTTATTTCCACTTGATATCGATACACCTGCAAACAACAACACCGAATAATCACAGTTTGAAAACAGTTTATTCACAACGGAACTACTTTTTTGTGACGGAAACTGTCGCAAACGAGCAATTACGGTTGAAATTTTCTCACTTCTCGAAAGCGCCATTGTTTCTTGAGCCTCCATAGCTTTCGTCCTATAAATTCGATTCTGATATATTTCATCAACAATGTCGATAAACACTTTCTCAACATTCGTAGCTCTCAATGCAGATGTCTCCACGAACTGCAACGATTCCTTCTCGGCAAACGACTTACCTACCTCCGTAGAAACCATTACCGAGTGTCTAACATCCGACTTATTGCCAATTAGCATCACAACAATATTCGGGTCGGCATGGTTCCGCAAATCGGCTAACAATCGTTGGGCGTTTAAAAACGTGATATGGCTAGTAACGTCGTACACAATGAGTGCACCCGTTGCTCCTCGATAGTAGGCATCGGTGATGGCTCGAACCTTCTTATGGCCTGAAGTGTCCCAAATTTGAACCATGATGACCTTCCCGTCGATATTGAGGGTTTTGGAGATAAACTCGACCCCGACCGTGGAGTTGAACTCGAGGGTGAACTTGTTGTGACAAAATCTCGAGAGTAAATTGGATTTCCCGACGGACGAGTCCCCGATCAGAACAATTTTGAAGAAATGGTCGTAATTATCTTCTTCCGATCGATGGCTTTCCATCTTTACTTTGAAGGCAATTTAGGATTTTGACTTTGTGTTTGTAAGTAATTAATGCATATATAATTTGTTACATAGAAATGAACGTAAAGAAGTGAAGAAAAACAAAATATGTAGAGATTAACGATACATGATCCAAAAAGAAAGATCTAAATCAACAATGAACAAAGTGACAAAAATTGAAAGTTTATATATATATATATATATTGTTCGATTTATATATGATTTTATGGTTCTCAAAACAAAATCTTATGTTACCATTTTCATAAATACTAATAATAAAAGTTTGAAAGTTTTTGAAAATTCATATTATCTTTGTTTTTCATATGAACTAATAATTAACTTTTGAAAACCCATATAAACATAGAACGATAATCAAATAAGAACCAAAAATAGGTTAAGAACCGTGAAAACCGATCTAAACCATTAATTGATTTTAATCCATGATCATTAAAAGCAGTGATAATTTTGAAATAAATTGGAAGTGAAAGGGTATTTAAAATATGATCTCACCAAACCTCCATAACCTGACGTAACCCACCTTCTCAAACCATATTTCGATTTCAGATCTAACCTCATCGGAGCCATTGTTTTCGGCGAGTCCAAGTACATTGTTTCCGGTGAGTCTAACATCGTTTTTGATTCGATTTCTGGTTCGATTTTTGATTTGATGGCTAAAATCGATTTTTGATTCGAATCGAGCAAGGAGATCTTGTTGAAATCGTTGCTGAAATCGGTTTTTGATTCGATTTCAAATCGATTTTCAACGTATTTCTGATTCGATTTCTGATTCATTTTCACATCGATTTCTGAGGATGCGATGGTGGTGGTTGGTTGCAGATTCTCGATGGAATGAAGGAGGAGAGTTATCTAAATAGGCCAATTGCCCACCACTAACACACATCACACACTCATCTCTAAAATCTAAATTGTCGATCATTCAACCCCTGTTATTTTGCGATTCAGTCAACCCTTGCGATTTTACGATTGTTTGCCCGATTGTGTAGACAGTAATCGTCGTTCCGCCCTCGCTCATACGACGACAATCAAGAAGCGAGTCAGGGTTATACATTTAGTCTCATTTCGTCTCTTCGCATATGTCGATTTCAGGTATGAACAAACCCTAGGTCTGCGATTTCATTGTTCTATTCTGGGTTTCTATGATTTAGATTTTTTATTTTAATGAGTTTGAATCATACTTTTAGTTAATGTTTTGTTCGGTTGTGATGTAGAGGACGGCTGAACAAAGATGGTGGTGTCTTCAAATGGCAGAATCAGCGGTGTTTGAATGGAGGAGGTCGCCGATTGTTGGTGGTTACCAGCGATGATGATGGCTGACATAATATAAATTAGGGTTTTTTTTTGTTTCTGGTTTCATGGGGTGAAATAACGAATAGACGAAAATTATGTATGGTTTCATGTGGTGAAATAACATATAGTGTTTTGGTTCATGTGGTGAAATAACATATATATGAAATATCATATTTATGAAAATTTTGTTTTTATTTTATGAGCTGAAATAGTATGTGTTTTCATATGGTGAATCTCAATTACCAAAATGACGATTATACCATTTTCATGTGGTGAAACAACTTTTAATTAAAACCATAGATCAAAACCAAATTATGGCTTAGATTGATTCTCACTCAATCTTTTTTTGGTTCTCACATAATTTAAACCCTATCGACATATAGTTATCTCAATTTTAAAATAAATATAAATTATTTTAAATATAATTATTTTTTAAACAAATTAAATCAAAGAATGAGTATTTTTTTAATTTAATATTCATATATATATGAGAGTCTTCTTTAAAAAACTATTTAATTCGCAAGATTCGTAAGATCCAATTTAAATCACAAAAAAAATAAAAAAAAAATCGTATACATTTTTAAAAAAACATCTCTCATCTCCCATCTGTTGTAACATATATACAAACACACAAAATTGAATGTGTACACAAGGTGAAAACATTGTGAACACATTCTTATAAATACTATGAATATAGTTTATGCATACATTCTGAATCTACGAAATTTGATATAGATTGTGAATAAATTGTGAACACCAAGTAAACTAAAAAAAACTAAACCTAATATCTTAATATTTGGGAACACCGGGTGAACTTTCTGAAGACATTGTGAACACAACCCCATTAGGAATTTCTTAAGGTTGTTCACAATTCACATTATGTAAACATTCAATTAGGTGTGTGTATGTTACAAAGAGAAAATAGGGATATATATATATATATATAGGGTTGAGTTCTTTTGTTAATCTTCATATTCTTGTTAACTATGTGAACTAATCCAAGTCATCCATCTTGATATTGGATGGTTGAGATTAATACTTAATTTTTATTAAAAAAACGTCTCATTTATTACATATGAAGGTGAACATGACTGATCAAGGGTATTATAGGGAAAAAAACGGCCATAGTATTAATCCATATGAAACGCCTAATTGAACATTTATTTCATTACAATAGAAACGTATGAACATTTATTAAATTTATTTCATTACATATGAAACATTTATTATGGGGAAAAGAAAATGATTTAATCATAACATACGATATAATTATGGAAGCTTCATTTTTGTAACCCCCAATAAAAATTAATTTTAATTCAGAAAACACATGAACATCTCTGAAATGAACGCAACAACGATGAACATCGATAGAGATGAACACAAATGGTCATCGATGAACACCTTACAAACATAAAACATTGATAGATGGGAACATCGATGAACACCTTACAAACATAAAACATTGATAGATGGGAACATCGTTGAACACAAACATTGATAGATGGGAACATCGATGAACACCTTACAAACATAAAACATTGCATAAAACACATATGTTCATCTTTAATATATGAATGTTCGTGTGATTTACGAATGATGATTAATATATGATAAATTTCTTGAAAAGAACGACTAAACGATCTACTATTTTATCAAACATATGCACCGAAATATGTTTATCCTATTGATATGATGTAAAAAAATATAGGATATGAAGATAATAAAAGAATCGTAACCTACCATGTAATTATGGAAACTTGTTTTTTGTAACTCCTAATAAAATTAATGCAAAATTGTTAGAAATAAAATGATATATATACCCTTTAACATTAAGAATTTTAATAATTTAAACATCAGCAATCCTTGAATTCCTATTGGTTGAGCAGGGTTCATAAAATTAACAAAAAATTGATGGTTAACAAATGATCCTTGCTCTATATATATATAGGGTAAAGTTATTTTGTTACCCTTCTAATTGATATTAACTTTGTGAACCCCTATTGACCAATAAGATTTCACCTTTAAGATTGGTTGGTTTAACATATTAATTAATTGTCCAATGATATATTTGGTATTTCATAAAATTGTTTTTTTGGTAGATTTTTAAAAATGGAGTTACAAAATTGAACATTAATTGAGAGTTACAAATTTGATTTAGCTATTCTTAATTTTTATCAAAATACTAGGTGTTTTGCTCATCAAATTTCGTTGTGATAAATTGTTGTAATGAACAAATATGAACTATTATTACTAGTGTGACTTGAAGACATATGAACAATAATATAATGGGTTAATTTTTCTTAGGGTTAGATGGGTTCATCAGTTCACACAATGACTACATTGGGTATATTGTGGTTGTGATAAATTGTTTCATAAATGTTAAATGAACTACCCATGAACAAATATGAAACCAATCATGTGTATTTTTCATGAATGGGTTTATCAGTTCAATGTGTCAACCATGAACAACTATGAAACCATTCATGTTTTCAGAATATTTAGTGAACATTAATGTTTTTATGAAACTTTATGAACCATTTGACCCTGATCAGTAGTGTTCACACACCCCCATTGTATAGTGCACATTCATGTTCATACATGAGAGATGTTTTTTGGGAGAGTATTATGCGGGGGGTTACAAAAGGTAAAATAAATCGGTTTTATTCATTTACTCATAAACATCATTGTTCATTACATTTATTATATGGAGGGGGCTACAAAAGGTAAAGAAATCGGTTTTACTTAATTACCCCTAAACATCATTGTTCATTATATTTATTATATGGAGGGGGTTACAAAAGGTAAAGAAATTGGTTTTACTTAATTACCCCTAAACATCATTGTTCATTACATTTATTACCCATCATCCCATGTTGTAATTAATTTTTTAAGTGTGCATCATCTCACCCATTCGTTTTAAGATCAATGGTTGTTATTGTCAATGGTGGAACGATCGAACTTCATCAGGAATAGTTGGTATAATCGTCTCAAACCTAAAAATAAACTTTTCGAAAATGTAAAATTTTGACTCCAAAATTCCATATAAATATGTATCCAAATATGCATGCATGAATATGAGTTTAACATATAAATGAAGGTCAATTATTATGGCTATGAACACAGCGAGTAATGCGGCTGTCCTTCCGACTAAACCCGCTTACAACTCCCCTAAAACACTGTAGTTTACAAATCAAATATGATCCGATCGAGTTTGTTGCTTACAAAGTCGCATAAGAGTCGCACAAAGCTATGGATGGTTTAATTTGTAGTTTCTGTTGGAATCAGGTCTGTACAGGAACGAAACACACACATAATACGTAAAGTAAAAATCAACAGAGACTTAGTGTTGGGGCAATTTTCTGGGATTTATTTCTTGACTGAAAACACAAAGTTCATCAACAAAAAGGAAAACAACTACTCATATTTAAAGCTGCAAAAACAATCCTAATAAAATAGAAATAAAGAAGGAAACAATAAGCCACTTATTCCTAGACTATAGGTAACCCACTATCCATGATTCTCCACCAAACTCAGTCAACTCAAGACCAAACCAGAATTACTGTCTAACATTTTTCCCCCTTAATTCTAATTTACGCCTTCAAGCTCCTCGACTCCCAGAAGATCCTTCATCTTTGTAAACTTCACTTGTGGCAATGCTTTGGTCAGAATATCGGCCCTCTATTCTTCACCGCTTATATGCTCTACACAGATCAATTTTTTTAACATTCACAAATGAAGTGGTAACGGGTGTCGATGTGTTTGATCCTCCCGTGGAATACCGGATTTTTCATGAGCTCGATTGAAGATTTGTTATCCACATATAACTTGACTCTTTTAACTTCACTGCTGGTCAGATCTTGCAACAAGTTTCTTAACCACAATGCTTGACATGTTGCCGATGTTGCGGCCATAAACTCTGATTCACAGGAAGACAACGTCACTGTACACTGTTTTTGCGAACACCAAGTGATTAAATTACCTGAGAAGTAAACTGTCATTCCGATTGTGCCTTTACCATCATCCCGGACCATACCATGGCTACTGTCACTGTAGCCGGCCAGTTCCCCATTTCCTCCTTGTCGATATACCAGACCATGGTTGACTGTTCCTTTGATATATCTTAAGATATGTTTTACTGCTTGGATATAACTTTCTCTTGGCAATTCCATGTATCTGCTGACTACTCCAACCGGGTATCCAAGATCCGGTCTCGTATGTATCAAGTATCGTAGGCTTCCAATAAGACGTCGATATCTCGTGGCGTTCACTGGAACCCCTTTCTCGTCCTTTGTCAAGTTGAGTTTCGGTTCCATAGAGCACTTCAAGGGGTTGCAATAATCCATTCCAGCTTCTTGTAGTATCTTTCTCTCGTACCCAGCTTGACTAATCGTGATATTGTTTCTACCTTGTTGAACCTCGAGCCCAAGGTAGTAGGACAAATTCCCCAAATCACTCATATCAAATACCTTCTGAATTTGTTTCTTAAAGGCCGCCACTTGCTCCTCACTTGTACCTGTCATGATCAAATCATCAACATAAACGCCGACTATCAACATCATCTTTGAACTTTAAAGCTTATAAATTGCCTGTTCCTGGGGGCATCTTTGAAAGCCCAACTCCTTAAATGTATTTTCAAAGCCGAATGTTCCACACCCTTGGAGCCTGTCGTAACCCGTAAAGGGCTTTGTTTAACCGATAAACCATGTCCTCTTTTCCTGCGATGGCAAACCCATCAGGTTGGGAAACATACACCTCCTCTTGTAAATCGCCATTTAGGAAGGCTGATTTTACATCGAGGTGGTGGACCTTCCACCCTTCTACTCCTACAAGGGACAACAACGTTCAAATGGTCTCCAAATGTGCCACCGGTGCGAACACTTCTTCGAAATCAACCCCCTTTCGCTGCACATATCCTTTCGCGACCAACCGAGCTTTGTGTTTCATTACATTACTAGTTGCATCCTTTTTTAGTTTGAATACCCATTTCAATTCAATGGGCATGTGTCCACGAGGTAGAATTGACAAACTCCATGTATGATCCTTCTCAATCGCTTCAAGTTCTTTCTTCATCGCATCTTGCCAATCTCGATCGCACGTTGCTTCTGAGTATGTTTTGGGTTCATCTCCAACAAACATCAACTTGTCTTGTTCAACTTCTGCGGGTTGTGCTCTAGCATAAATGTCAGATAAAGATCGAAATCCTTGAACAGGTGTGTGATCATATGTTGAGGGACTCACATTTTGGTTATCTCCAAAAGATGTGATCGATGTACCTCCTGAGTGTGGAGAATGATTAGATGGACTACCTATGATACTGCCTGTTGTTGTTGAAATCGACAGACGTCAATAGATCATTTGCATCCAATTGAGGAGTAGGACTTCCATCTTCCTCGCTAATTGGAATTTGGTCTCGTGTTTCTCCTTTTGCTGCAGGATCGATTGGCACATGAATCCATTGTGGTTTCATCCTAGTCTCACAGTTTTAAGCCACAACCCAATTCCACTTGACCTTTTCTTCAAAAATGACATCTCGAGTCACCACCACTTTGTTCTCTCTAGGATTAATCATGCGATAAGCCTTACTCCCTAATTCGACACCCATATACACCATTGTTGTGCTACGATCACCAAGTTTCGTGGACTGATTTGCCGCTTTTCTTACATGTCTGATACACCCGAATATCTTCAAGTGTTGAATTGTGGGTTTCCTTCCCTTCCAACCTTCGTATGGGGTTATATCCTTCACCCCCTTCATTGGAGTTTGATTCAAGATATAAACGACATGCCGAACTGCCTTTCCCCACAGTGTATCTGGTACATTCATTGTTTTCAACAATGATCTCGTGGCTTCAAGAATGGTGCGATTATGACATTCCACCACACCGTTTTGTTGAGGAGAGTACGGAGCCGTTAGTTGTCTGTTGATCCCTTCCTATTTGCAAAAATCAGCAAAATGTTGAGAGGTAAACTCCCCCCCCCCCTCGATTGGTTCGTAAAGCTTTCAATTTCAGGGAACTTTCATTCTCAACCTGGGCTTTAAACCTTTTGAAAGTTGCAAATGTTTCATCTTTTGACCTGATCATGAAAACCACATATATCGGCTATAATCATCAACGATCAACATAAAATAGTGATTACCTGCCATGGTTGATGGGGATATTGGACCACATAAATCAACATGTACCAGTTCAAAGGGTTTACTTGCATGCCATTGTGCTTCTCTCGGGAAAATTTGTCGAGTTTGTTTCGCAATCATACACCTCTCACAGACTTGTGTGGGATGTTTTATGTTTGGTACTCCTCGTACCATACCTCTCCGCACCATCGATTCTATGACCTGGAAGTTTATGTGCCCCAATCTCACGTGCCACAACCAAGCTTCATCGTCGAGAATTGCCAAAAGACACACGGGCTGAGGTGTGTGAAGAACTATTTTATACAAGCGGTTCTTAGATCGTTGTACCTTCATGATTAACCGACCACTTTCATCATGTACTCTCAAGTACTCTCGCAACATTTCAACACTGTACCCAATTTCGGTCATCTGTCCCAAACTCAGTATGTTGTTGTGTAATGCTTGAATGAAATACACTTTAGAAATAAGTTGTTGTTCACCGGTTCTGCACTCCAGCAACATCGATCCCTTCCATGCAATTTTAACTTTAGAACCATCACTAAATCGTACCTATCCAGTTACGTTCTCATCAAGTTCAGCGAAGAAGCTTCGTACACCAGTCATGTGATTACTTGCACCGTTGTCTAGGTACCAAGTATTTTCGTCGTTGCTATTCAACATTGGAAAGACTTTGTCTTCATTTAGCAACACCATGTTGTCTGCCTTCTCGCCATAAACACTCAGAAGCAATGTTTGTTCTTCATCTTGTGTTTGAGTCAAGTTGGCTTCATCTAGTCTCTCCTTTGGGGCCTTACACTCGGATGCAAAATGACCATACTCATCACAGTTGAAACACCTTATGTGACTCTTGTCTTTTCCTCTAAGATGATTGTCATTTGAGTCACGAGATGATGTGACACTGCCACGACCACCTCTGCCGCGTATACTTCCTCTGCCTCGACCACCGAATCGACCCCCTCTACTATGGTGTGGCGAGCCACGTCCTCTACCCCCGGTTGAAGACCCTCCCCAAGAAAGCCTATGACTGGATTGGCCTTCCGTTCGGGTGAGTAACAAGCTTGTTTCCCCGCTCGTATTACCGCTACGAAGCCTTAGTCTGTCCTCATAAACCTTAAGCCTACCGATCGCTTCTTCAAACGACATGGCATCCACATTTGAGTACTGCTCGATCGACGCCACCAACTGCAAATATTTTTCTGGGACTGAGTCAAGTAATTTTCTCACCAATATGTTGTCTTTGAGGGTTGCACCAAGGCTACTAAACTTCGAGATCATTTTGCTCAACTTTCCTGCGAACTCGTTTATGGACTCCCCATCTTTCATCCGTATGGACTCAAAATCACTTTTGAGAGTGTGTATGTAACACCCTAAAATTTAGAGTAAATTTAAAAATTGAAAATTTGGCAATATGACGTTTATAAATGGAGTAAACCACCCAAAAAGGATAATGCAATATAGCGTTTACAAAACCTGTAGATGAATATAAAAATCGACAATAAACTAATCAAAATAAGTTATATATAGATTACATTGGTTGTCAAACCAAATTCCAAAATATCTAAATCCATTTAACGCCATGACTCCATATATCTATTGTCCCAAAAAATTCCTTGAGCACCACGCTCACCACTCAAACATTCGGCAACCCACCACTAAGGGAACCTGTTATACATGTCATTTGAGAAAAAATGTTAGGCTTAACGCCTAGTGAGCACATACAATTTATATAAATGGTTTGGAAATAATTTAAATGAGACAATAAGCAACCATTTAAAGAGTTGGGTTTGCAATAGTAAGAGTAACCACGTAATGACCTTACGGTCTAAAATACATCTCGCGATTACGGGAGAGACCCGATTTTCCAAGGATTGTGGCAGAACACAAAAGTAGGTCACTTTCCAAGTTACTGAGCTCACCATACTAGGATTATGGCCACGAGCTCGCTGACTCGTACTCAGACGTGGGGGAGGGCACCCAATGATCCTAATCATGCTCATTCGCTAGGATTTACATTTACGACCCACAGCTAGTATCCGGTCCCACATAACCGTACCAAGTTGTCACCCTAGGGTCCAATGTCTCAACTAGATACAAATATGGTTTCACCCAAAAATAAGCCGAATCTATACCTGTGGATCCACTAGTAATAGTCTGACGCTTGTCGCAGTTGCACTTATGACTAGAACTATGATCACACATATAGTTCATATAAATGTTTCCATAAAATAGCTTACTTGCTTTCATAAAAGTCGGTCAACCATTTGTTATAAATTTGACAATAACCATCAATAAAACCATCCACCATTCATAAGTTCCATTTTCTCAAAATAGTACTGTAGATCCCAGAACAGTGCGATTTATCAGCAATAATAATCAATGTAGAACAATGAATAACTCACAACAGCTAGTGTTGGATTATAAATTGTATTCAAGATTAAAGTTAATTAGGGGGTCTAATTTGTATTTAGTTGAAAGTTATTTGTTATTGGGCCTCAAGCCCATTAGGCCTATACGGCTTAGTATTTATTGTGTTTTAGTAATTAGGTTTTAGGTTAATCATTAATTATTATCATAATTCTATAGAGAGGGAGTCGTACTCTGTAATCGTACACATCAAGGTACCAAGAACACTCACACTGGTTTTCATTGATTAATCAAGGGATCGTGGTATGTTATTCTGATCTGTTTATCTCTTGATCTTTATTGTGTTGTGTGATTGTTATCAACTAGTTCTGGATTTAACAAGTGGTA
The DNA here is from genome assembly GCA_954870635.1 of Arctium minus. Lineage (NCBI taxonomy): Eukaryota > Viridiplantae > Streptophyta > Magnoliopsida > Asterales > Asteraceae > Arctium > Arctium minus. The sequence goes on along the minus strand of OX941080.1, from coordinate 32,154,717 downwards.
TCAAAGCCTAAGAATCAAGCTTTTTGGATTAACACTGTGTTTATCGACACATTACTGTGTGATAATCGATTTCTCGAATTAGTGTGTTTTTATGCTTAAAATCAATCTGATTAGGTGCGTTTTATGTTATTGAGTATCATCTGATTGCCTAATTGCATTTAAATTCATAAATCGATTGACTTTTGTTGATTTTTGAGAATTTTGCTCTTGAAATAGTCGAATACTGCTCATAGATATCCAGATCTGTTCTTGACTTTTTGAGTGAAATCTGATAAGAAACTAATTGGGTTGTGTTCGAAATCAGTGTTAGATTGGTTCTGTATTGATTAATTTCAATATTACAGTGAAATCGATTGGTATTTTTGGTGATTTTGAAGTTTTGGTTTTCACGAGTCAAGTCACTGTTCGATTAATCGATTTTTCTTAGAGTGGTTGATACTGAAATTAATTGGTTGCAATCTGTTCTGGAAGTGTTTATTGCCTTATTATCAAAGTTTGGGACTGTTAATCGACGTCCAGATAGGTTGTTGGGATTTTCTGTGTCGTTTTTTTTAGCAGGTGATGAACTAGCGAGTTAATTAAAGGATTCCCAATTTTGCGCCAGTTCATCGTGAACTTTGCGCCAGTCCCTCTTCGCGCAAACCTCAGTTTTGCGCCACCGTCTCTTCGCGAAAAGTTTTCTTTTGCGCCACACAACACTGATTTGCGCCATAAGCTCTTCGCGAAAATCTCTAATTTGCGCCATCAGTGCTTCGCGCAAACCTATCTTGCGCTACCTTCTCTTCGCGCAAAGTTTTACTTCGCGCAAATCCTACTTCTCACGACATTCTTCTCACGCAAAACAAGCGACTGCTTCCAGAGCGAATTTCAGGAATTTGCGCCAACTTCTCTGAGCGCAAGTTGACCTTTGCGCCAGATTCTTTTAGCGCAAATCGTCATTTGCGCCAGTCTTGATTAGTGCAAGTTGATCTTTCGCGCCAACCTCTCTTAGCGCGAGTTGACTTTTGCGCCAGACTCCTTTAGCGCAAACCTTCTTTTGCGCCAGGTTCACTTAGCGCAAAGTTGCCTTTCGCGTCACTATCTTTTAGCGCATATCTGTATTTTGCACCAGCCTTGATTAGCGCAAACTGCCCTTTGCGTTACTGTTCGTGATTTGCGGCAGATTATCTGTTTTCTAATTTATTTGAGTTTTATAATGTTTGCGATATCTGCATTTGATTATTTTTGGAAATTTATTTTTCTGAAAAAATTTTAGTGTAGTTTTTATCCAATTCTTGATTCTAAAGATCTCATCGAGTTGATTTAAGTGGTACAGATATTATCATGCCTTACATAGACGAAAAGGGAAATACAGTGCTGACCAAGCGAGACTGTGCTTTAGCGTATATGCCAGAGATTCCAGCACTGGAAGCTGAGAATAAAGATCTGAAGATTCAGAACTCATCTCTTCTAGAACAGATTGATAAATTGAAAAATGATAAGGACTTAAAAAAAGACTTTGTTTGCTCAGAATGTATCTCTAACTTAAAGATTAATTTTGCAGGAATTATTGAGTCGAAAGAGAAAGAGATCTTAAATCTTCAAGCAAAGCTGAAGAAGTCTGAAAGTCTTAATTCTAGCTCAAGCTGGTCAAAGAATGAGTTAATGCAAAAAGAGCTTGATGAACTTAGAAGAAGAGCAAACATTGCTAATGAGACATCTGAAGGGATTAAAAAGACAAACTCTCGAATTTTTGCTGAAAGGGATTCTTTGAAAGATAAAGTTTTCAGTCTTGAGGTTGAGATTAATATGCTGAAAGAAAAGGCAATTGTAGATCCCAGTACAGTGCAATCACGAACAATAATCAACAATGAAGAACAATAATATAGCCACAACCTCTAGTCATATGATTAATATCCAAGAAAGGGTTTAGGTTTATAGAGAGAATATTTGATCAGTAAAATGTAAACCTATTGACTAGAGAATTATGAATAATGAGACTTCTAAACTGATAAAAGAACTAATAATGCCTTTATATATCAGGCTTACAAGCTTAATGGGCTTATGGGCTTTAGGCCCAACAAACTAATAAAACTTTAGAATAATTACATTTTTCACCCTGAACTTCTATTTAACATATAAAGCACCCTAACAGCAACCCAAGACAGAGACAACACAAAAGCCCAAGATGAGATGTTGAAGATTGAGAAAGAAAGAAAAGAATTTGCTAAGAAATTCTCTGATTTCTCAAGAAAAACCTTTGAAGAGAAGAAATCATTAGAGCTTAAATGTGTTAAGCTTTCTCAACAAATTTCAGACTTTGAGAAAGTTATCATTCTGGAGAGAGACAAGGTTGAGAATGAGAAGAAGAAAGCTGAGCAGAATGATGTAAATAAAGACTTTTCTAAAGAAAAGAAAGTTCTAGAGACTGAGATAGCTAAGCTGACAAGAAAGCTATCTGAGTTGTCAACAAACATCTTGAAGGAGAAGAATGCAAAATCTGAGTTGCATAAGAAGTTTGATCTGATTGCAAAGGAAAGAAACAGTTTGTCGTCAAAGATAAAGGAACTTGAAGAGATCGTATTCAAAGTGAAGCTGACTGAGCACAAGACGCCAGAGTCAATAGCTCAATCACCGAGAGATGATCTAACTACATTCGAATGCTCATTCAATTCAGTAGCAAGTTCAAGCTTTACTAATGTTTCTAATAATCCTTTATTTGATGTAATTGATGATCATACTTCTGAACATAAAGATCAGATTTGTCCTTCTAACCTTTTCTATGACAAAGATGTTGATGGTTCAGGTAAATTCAAGATGAACAAGTCTCAGAAGAAAAGATTCTGGAGAAGGGAAGATAAAGAAAAAGATAGAGGAAATTGGATCTGGAGAGTTAAAGGATCTTCAGAGGAAAAGAAGAAAGAAGAATCATTTGTGCATACATCAAATGCAAAATGGAACTATGCCTCAAAAGGTAAAACTTTTGGCAAACCTGATCTGGTTTACACAATCAATCAATTGATCAGGTTAACACAAAAGAAAATTAGTTGTTCCTATTGTGGCTCAAATGATTTTGTAAGAAAAGATTATATGAATAACTGGTATGGTTCTTACTTTATATCTCCCACTAGAACTGCAACTAACCCATTATGACCCAACTACCAGTGGGTACCAAAAGCTAAATCTGTGTTGCAGGCACCCAAGGTTTAAGGGGGAGAAAGAACCATGACTTGTGATTACTAAGATCAGGACTCTTGCCTCATTGTCAAAAGGTTGACTTCTAAGTACAACAACTTAGGACTCGATCTTCAATGACAAGAATGATGACTTCTAGACAATACAGTCTAGGACTCGAACGTCAATGTCAAAGAGTTTGACATCTGCATTACATCGGTTTAACGATAGAGGATTATGCACATATTAAGGGGGAGCTTAATATTTCTACTGATATATTTTTCTGATTTAACTGACTTTTTACAGGTATCAAGGGGGAGGATATCTGAGTTTTGTCAAGGATACTTCATTGAAAATATTCATTTCAGGAGAAGTTAAGGATTCTGATTTACAGATATATCTTTCTAATCCTTACACTCTATCACTTGTTGAAAGATGAACAACTTTCACTTGTGAAAAAAATGGTTTCTTAAATGTTCAAACCACTTCCTATTCTTCAAAGATTTTCATGAATTGTGAAGTGTGATTTTAAATGATTTTTGGATACTTAATTGTCAACGAGCTTAATAGACAAAGAGCTTAATTGCCAACCACCTTTAGTTTGAGGGGGAGAATAGCATTGTCAAAACAACTTAGGTTTTTGATTTCTCCAACATTTTATTCTTCATGTTTGTATTCCTCTGTGCTTACATGTACAAAAGGTTGTTGAACAGCACGTTCTTTTAGGAAAATACCAGGGATTCAGTGTGTTATCTTAACAAAACTTCCATGGATTCACGATAACCAGTGTTTCCTACCCAGGAAGTCTTCCCTGAGTGACTGAGGGGAGAGGGGTCAAAATATTTGAGTGTTGGTGTGTGAAGAGGTAAAATGGAAAAGAGAGATTGGTTAGAAGTAAGATTTAACAGTTTAAAATAAAAAGGGTGAGAGAACAGAGTAAAAGAATATCAAACTCTGCACCAAACTTCTTTCTGAGTCGGGCAGCCACATTATCTGTTGTTTCACATTTCTTCGTGAATGACATTGAAAAAGGCAACTAGCCCATGCCATCTCTTGCATTACAACCCCACCAGCTACTCATTCTTTTCTCAAAAAGAGAATGTTTCACATTTTCTGGGGAAGCAACACATATGCTATTGGTTCTTCATTTGGAAGATACTAATATTGAAAAAGAAGGAAAGTTGGCCCACCTTCGAACCCTTTCTGATGCACATTGAGTCTTTGTATAATTTGTTGTTGTCTCAACAAGTTTACATACTTTGATCCTAAATTGAAAAGCAATCATCGGTGCTTAATTCTATCATACACATGCACAAGCATACAGAAATTTGTTTTCTGTCAGAATGTTCATAGATAACCATGTGTTATTCGATGATTGAATGGAAGTCCTGGGGAGTCAACATCAAAACCAGCTCCTTATATAGTAACTTTGTGTTACTCAGTGACTTTGTGTCACTGACAGGCATTCCAAACTGAGTCATTTGTTGATTCAGAGTTACCACATTTATTTTATTTGAATCTGAAAAGATTGAAATAATCACTTTCTCCATTTGGAGAGACTGCTCATATTTCCACAGAGGGATCTATACATGAAGACAGCGCTTAATTGATGACTATACAAAAAGGGGAAGATTGTTTTGCTATGTTTTGATGATGATGATTCTCACCACTCATCAAAAAGGGGGAGAATAATCAAGAAAGGGAGAATACAAGAAGAATTTTTGAATGAAGTTTCAAAGATGTCAAAGTGTCTGAACTTATTCGATTCATCAAAAGTTTGATTGAAGATGATCGTCAGAAGGATACTTCATTTAAAGAAAGAGAAAGATGAAGACTGTATCTCAAGTTTTCAAGAGAAGAGAAGACCCGAAGATTATTGCCAATTTTTTTTAATCTTGAATCCAAAGGGGGAGATTGTTGGATCATAAATTGTATTCAAGATTAAAGTTAATTAGGGGGTCTAATTTGTATTTAGTTGAAAGTTATTTGTTATTGGGCCTCAAGCCCATTAGGCCTATACGGCTTAGTATTTATTGTGTTTTAGTAATTAGGTTTTAGGTTAATCATTAATTATTATCATAATTCTATAGAGAGGGAGCCGTACTCTGTAATCGTACACATCAAGGTACCAAGAACACTCACACTGGTTTTCATTGATTAATCAAGGGATCATGGTATGTTATTCTGATCTGTTTATCTCTTGATCTTTATTGTGTTGTGTGATTGTTATCAACTAGTTCTGGGTTTAACAACTAGTCATATGATTAGATTCAACAATGAAGGGTTTAGGTTTACAGAGAGAATATCTGATCAACTAATGTAAACCTTATGACTAACTTTTCTAAATAACTTTCTTAACCTAAAACTAGGTTTAGCAAAGCTTTAAATATGTTCGCATAAGGCCTAATGGGCTTGAGGCCTATTTACAAAACAACTATCAATTAATTACAATTCAAACCCTATAAATGCGTTATACAACTTTCAACGCACTAGGACTTTCAGTCCTAACAATCTCCCCCTAAAGTTGAATAAGGCATTTATCATCTTGAAATTTTCAGGCCATGAACTTCTTTCCCTCTTGAATCTTTGAAGATCTTTGGTGTTGCATGTCTTCATGACTTTCCAAACTCCCCCTTATATAAAGCTCTTGGTTTTCATAGTTTCAACTTTGTATCCAGATTCAATATACAATAGCCTCGGCTGAACGCATTACTGAGCAGCTTTCAACTGTAGGAACTCAACACATAGGATCAGCACACAAGAAAGATAATGTGCGAGTTACATGACATTCCACAGTGCATCTTCAGTGTAAAAACAAAGAATTTATCTCTAAACCGCGAGTTGAATTGGATTTCAGTTTAAGAACTTGTTCCAATCAGCTTGTAGGAAGAATCAACTTGTAGCAAACACCATATGATATGGGATAGAAGAACCAATAAAAACTTTTCTGCTTGGTTGCAATCTTTGAATCTAACGGCTTTTCAACCTTTAAGAAATTCTGTTGCTCCCCCTTAGATTTTGCTAACTCCCCCTCAACAGGATGATCTGTGTCTTTCAATTGTGTGTCGTTCTCCCCCTCATGATGATTAGGAGAATCCTGAGCATCATGTAACTTCAAAGACTAAATGTATGAGTAGCAAAATCCCAGATAAAACGATTCAGTAACCAAGGGTAACAACTAACATAGAAACACAATAGTAACTGTTATCACAACAATTAAAATAATTGTGTGGCCTATTTTCAGAGTTGGCATCGATGTATCTCTTATAGGACTTCCAGTTATCACCGAAGTAAAATATTAAAAATTACTTCTCAAACTGTTCCGGAAATATCACAAAGATATGCAAGGGGAATCACAAAGATTCGTGTGTATGTGAAAGAAGTATAAATCATATCGATTAGGCTCAAATATTGATTCAACCTGGGACGCAGGTTATAAATCAATTGACACAGTGAGATGAATATGAATTTCGGAGACCAGAGCTGGTGTCTTCCTTTTTCAATATCTAAGACCTCCGAGTGAGGAATAGATAGATTATGTGCTAAATCTCCGTGCATATATGAAACAAGTATCTTTTGAGAGATACTTGAGTGGCTAGGTGGGGTGACACGAGTTATCGATATTGGGTCCATGTCTGTTTCAATATCCATCTCCAACGAACGAGAATGAATAGATTATGTGGTAACCCGGATAACTGACTCGGTTTGGTAAGGACCAATAATTCTTTTAAGTCCTGTCACATCCTCACCATATTCTTTTCACTCCGAACTCATCTATCAATCTAGACCCCTCACTGATATCTAAGAATGGGATGTGTTTCTTGGGTAGGTCCTTCCGGTTCTGGATGGACCATAGAAACATTAATAGCCCTAACACTCCTTTAACTCACCAAGATAAAACATTGAAGTACAATTTCTGATTTGAGATAATCAGAAGTCAAAAACATTTAAGAACGAGTCCTGAACTGAAGTGTTCAGAAGTCGATATGAAATTTTATAACACATTGTACTCCCCCTCAAAAGTGGCATAACCCTTGATTGTAGTCATGTGACGTGAATAATCTGAATTAAATCACATATGACATTCCTACAAAACAGATTAGGAAGATTTTGGTTTTGGTATCCATGTTGTGATGGATCCTTGATGGTTAGTTGCCTTGGCTTTGAAGCTACTAAACTGAGGATTGGGGATGGTATAAGTACCATACCAATTATTAAAATACCTTGAATCCACAAAGTCACTATTTCCACAGTGAGTGCAAGAGATCTTTGCTCAGTTTAGACTGATCAACTTTCCTGTAGAATAAACATAAGTATGTGAATCAGTCTTGAAAATAGATGACTTTGTATCAACTACAGGAGAATCATGAGACTTGTTTCCTTCACTGTCTTCTGTAGTTGGTTTCTTTCTCCCATCTTTACTTTTCTGAAAAAAATGATTATCTGAAGAATCATTAAGCTCGCAATAAGAAGAACTGGAGTAGTATGTCTTTTGTTAGAGGTGCCGGTCTTTCTTTGTTTCTGTGAATGTCTTTTAGATTTTTTCTTTGAAGATTTGTTCACATAAACCTTTTGAGAGGCAGATGTTGAACATTCACCTTTATAAAATTTGACCGGTGGCTCACCATTTGAATCCAAAAAATCAACATGACTTGGAAGTTTTGGATCGAAATCAAACTGGTCTAACTTTATGTCTGAACATACCTCTGAATTCAAGAACGTTGAGAATTCCTTTTCCTCATCAGATGTGACATTATCACTTGTGGGAGTCGGGAAACTGGATGGATTTGTGCTTTTCAAAGGATCATTTGTGGAAGCATTTTGAAAATCAGAACGACGATCCTTTTTGAAACACTCCAACTTAGGCTCTTTTCCTTTATCAAAAGAATTTGATGAAACATCACCCAGAAAAGCTTTACAGGAAGAGGTATCTGAGGGTGGAGAAGAATGTTCTGACAGATTAATCTTCTCCTCTTGGAGTAAGTCAAGCTTAGCTTGAAACTCAGTTTTGTGATGTTGTTCTTTCAGCAGATCTGTTGCCACGGCAGACAGTTGTGAATTAAGTTTATTTATCTCCATCTGAATATATTCCTTTTCCTCCCTCGACCCAGTTTCCCTTTTATCGGAATTGAGGCACTCAAGTTTGGATAATAACTCTTGTTTTTCCTTTTGAAAAATGAGTTTTTTCTGTGCAAATGACTCTTCTAACTGAACAATTTTATTTTCTAAAATCAGAGGTGGAACATAGATTTTGTGGTCCATTGATTCCTCCTCAATTTCAACCGTTTTTGAATCAAGTTCAGCTTAAGAATAACTTTGAAAATAGTCATTTGACAACAGGGTTTTTCGGTGTTGTATGACGCATTCAATGAGTCATAAACAAAAGGAAGTTGCATCGTGGTAGTGTTTTTCCTTCTCAAAGTTTCCAGTTCCGGATCCTCATCAATAAGTGGTTTGGTCCATCTGATTTTGTACTCTGGGTAGGTCTTGTCCACTCCCAAAAATTCGAAAGCATGTAACGTGGGAACTTTGGTCAAGGCCTTTTTCAGATGATGTGGGTTATCGTAACCGAGACCCGTCTCTGAATATTTGAATTCTTTGGGTGCATTCAGATGCATCGTTTGTCTAGATTGACCAATTTTGTAAAGTTTCAGTTCGAGATCCTTTAACTGGTCAGTTAACCTTTGATTTTCATTTTTATAAGACACACTTTTACTCACAATATCAATTTTCTCATTTTCTGACATATGGAGCTTGTACGTAAGATCATCTACTTTGGTCTTTAACTCTTCAGACTCTTTTGAAAAGCTCTCACACTCTTCCTTTAGATTTGAAATTATGCACAAGTTTCCAGCATTTTCAATGCGTTGATTATCATATTTGTCAAGTAGTATTTCAACTCTAGCTTCTAAACAAGAAACTTTCTCTTTTAGCTCAAAATAAGTTGGATGAGACATTGTTGCTTGAAAGACTTGAAGTCTAGGGACTAAACTTGACAAAATATGAAAGAATCAATGTGCAAGGACCAAGAGTGACAACGTGTGAAACTTTGAAGTACGAGGACTAAAAGTGACACAAACTGAAACTTAAGACTACAAGGACTAAAAGGGACAAAATTTAAAACTCAAAGCTAGAGGGACTAAAAATGACATAAGTTAAAACTACTAACTAGAGGGACTAAAAGGGTAAAATTTAAAACTTCTAACGAGCTTAACTAGACTCTAACTGAAAAAGGACTAAAAATGAAATAAAACTAAACAAACTAACAAACTAACTGGACTAACGAAGACTTAACGGAAAAAGGACCAAAATGTAAAGAAATTAACGGAGAGTTAACGGAAACACTATTTATCATCCCCTTCGTTGAGCCAACCTGCAAAAACTCGAAAACTGTTAGTAATATTTAATGCAAAATGATCGTTAAAGCTCCCTGATCACTCCTTACTAGATTAAAACTCAAACGGTCAACCCACGATCACAAACAAACCAACCGAAAACTTTTCGAAAAATGATCGACAACTTAAAAAACCAGTATGGGTTAAAACTTTTCGACCAAAAACGATCGTTTATGGTTCGTGAACACGCCTTAACAGTTTATAGCCCAAATAAACAGCCCACGACAAAAAACGAAGCTACCGAAATTTTTTCGGAAACCGAACGAGAACTTGAAAACTCGAAATGGTTTACACTTTTTCGAATGAAATCAATCATTTAAGCACCGTAAACAACCATTAACAGTTCAAACTTGAAAAACTACGTCCACAAATACACCTGAATCAACCGATAAACTTTTCGAAAAAAAGACGATTGAAAACTCGAAAGTTCAACTCTAAACCCGGATGGTCAAGACAGTAAATCCAGTAGCTAATGATAGGAATTCGGGTGACAAGTGATTAAACCCGGATGACAAGGAGCCGCTGCCAAACTCGGATGGTAAATGATCTAAATATCGAATGGCAGCTTGAAAACCCGGATTATTAGGTGAGAGAACTAGATGTTCTCGGTCATTAACTCCACGCCCGGTACTCGGTTCTAAACACACTCCCGGATTGGAACTTAAACTCCCGGTTGTTATTAGCAACCCTCGGACCCAAAGCAATCTCCCGGTAGAAAAGGGAATAAGTTCCCGGGTGGCAAGGGATGGAAGTCCCGGGTCAACTAGGGTTTAAGACTCGAATTGGAATGATCAATCAACCGAATTAGCAGCAGATTTCAATGTAAATCTGGATCATATGGAACTTAAATCTCGGATGATGATCAAACAATCAATCGCCAAAAATTAATGCCACCGACCACAATGATTTTATGATCTTTGTGATTAAAAAAAACAAACAGCCGTCGGTCTTCAAATTGAAGACACCACCGCCTAAAAAAAATCAACAACCTGTCATTCTCATTTAACCCACAACCTCTATCAGAAATTTAGAACCATCGAATTAACTTGAGATCAATTGGCAATGGAACCACCGATTAAATTCAACAACTATCGGTCAATTTTAAGATTTGTTCCACCGACCCATCAACAATTGTTAAATCTAATTGATACCAATTTCACACCACAGCCATCGACCCACGATTTCTTTAGCACCCAATCACAATTAACCAAATTCGGCTGGAATGATTAATGAATGAATCAACAGTCATCACTTAGAATTGATAAAACTCAAGTAATCGATTAAACAGACCACGATCGAACGAACTAAAAGCGATTAAACCAAGAATCGATAAACAGAAGGGTTTTAGACAAACCTTTTGATCGTATCGAACAAAATTAATTCGATCCTGCTCTGATACCAATTGTAGATCCCAAAACAGTGCGATTTATCAGCAATAATAATCAATGTAAAACAATGAATAAACCACAATAGCTAGTCATATGATTAGATTCAACAATGAAGGGTTTAGGTTTACAGAGAGAATATCAGATCAACTAATGTAAACCTTATGACTAACTTTTCTAAATAACTTGCTTAACCTAAAACTAGGTTTAACAAAGCTTTAAATATGGTCGCATAAGGCCTAATGGGCTTGAGGCCCATTTACAAAACAACTATCAATTAATTACAATTCAAACCCTATAAATGCGTTATACAACTTTCAACGCACTAGGACTTTCAGTCCTAACAAGTACCTTCATCAAAAGATTCTCATAATATAGTGAAAATCATGAGTATGGCTAAAATGCCTTTAGTTAGATATTTACCCACCAATATATAAAGACAACCACATTTTATAGTTCAAGACATAGAATATTACATCATATTCCAAAATAATGAGAAACCCTAAAAATCTCCAAAACACCAAGTTAGGTTAAAATCATTAAATCAAAGAATATAAGAACAAGGAGATGATTAAAAGTCTAAAATATGATTTTGACATGTATAAGGTTTTAAAAGATGGAAATGAACTCACCTTGGGGTTAATAGTTTGAAACCCTAGATATTGAGAAATCTTGGGACTTGACCAAGACTTGATTGAGATCACTTTAAAGCTTAGTAACACCTAAGGATGGAGCATTCAATGATCATAAACCCTTAAAATCGAGCCATAAATGAGGAGAGATGAGGGAGACAAGATTTTACCTTAGTTGGAGATAAAATCGCCCAAAATAGAGAGAAAATGAGTGAGGTTCGATTTTGGTAAAGTGATAGAGAGAAGAGGGAAAGTTTGGAAGAAAAACAAAATTTTCGTCAGACTTAATGCGGGTGTCCACTTGCACTATGCGGACTTCCACTTAATGCGGACGTCCACTTGCACTATGCGGACGTCCACTTCGAGCTTTCCTGAAAACCCCTCAAACCCTCTGTTGCTTCCGCGGAAGCATGCGGAAGTCCACTTAATGCTGACGTCCACTTGCACTATGCGGACTTCCACTTAATGCGGACGTCCACTTGCACTATGCGGACTTCCACTTAATGCGGACGTCCATTTGTACTATGCGGACGTCCACTTGACACTAGTCGCGCCGGTTAATTGCCTGATCACTGTTTTGGTCATAACTTCTTCGTTTTAGCTCCATTTTTGCTCCGAAAAGGCCCGTTGGATTCGTATTTGAATTCTCCATCCAACAAGACTATAAAATATAGGATTCAATCAAAAATTATATTTCTTCTATTTCTCTTGAAAGATCAATTTCTACATTGATTTGAAATTATACATACCCGAAATTTACAGGTGTTACAGTGTAGTCTCACCTTCTGTACACGATCAACACCCATATACATCGTCTTTAAGGATTCCTATACCTCCTTCCCTGTCTTCTTCTTGGCTACTTGCAACAAGATGTCTTCCGGTACCCGAAATGAAGGCTCGAGCCGACTTGTTCTTCTTTTCATCCACGACCACTCCGGCCTGTGGTTCGATGGACTCCTATATCCCCTGGGCATCCATGATGGCCTCCATATTTATCGCCCAAGTGGTGTAGTTCGTCGATGTCAACATCGGGCATTGGAACAATACTCCACTGCTTTCCTTTCCCTGCTGTGTTACGATCGACATGTCTTCTAGTCTGAGATATTTGGGCATGAACAAGGCTCTGATACCAAGTGTTGGAATCAGGTCTGCATAGGAACAAAACACACACACAATACGTAAAGTAAAAATCAACAGAGACTTAGTGTTGGGGCAATTTTCTGGGATTTATTTCTTGACTGAAAACACAAAGTTCATCAACAAAAAGGAAAACAACTACTCCTATTTAAAGCTGCAAAAACAGTCCTAATAAACTGGATATAAAGAAGGAAACAATAATCCACGTATTCCTAGACTATAGGTAACCCACTATCCATGATTCTCCACCAAACTCGGTCAACTCAAGACCAAGTCATAATTACCGTCTAACACTTTCCAGTCACGAATCAAGTAGTGATACTCTCTATATCAATTTAGATTACTCTCCCAACAAAATTAGACGATCACGATTAGTATTTAATCTATAAATTTCTTCATTGGTTTCTCCGTTTCTCAAGTATTGTAAACATCAACGATTATAGTGGACTTCTCGGTGGTCTTCTCCGTCCGTGGTTTTTCCCGTTTTGGGTTTTCCACGTAAATCCGGTGTAGTTTTCTCCCTTATTTAATTCCGTCAAGTTTACGTTTATATTTTTGTGGTTGATTATTATCTCCTTTGATATTTCGAGTTTATCATTTCCACATACAAACTCGTTTGAGTTTATTTTTGGATTTTGGGTTGATTTCAATTAAGTTTCTACTCGTTTTGATCTCGTTTTGTGGTGTAGTTGGAATTTGCAACATAAAATTTTAATATGAAAACAATGGTAGCAATATGAAAATCTTTCAAATATACTAACAACTTATGCATCTCATAATGGTAATACTATGAAAATCTTTTAAATATGAATCCTAATTTTCATGAACAACTTATGCATAATGCCTCCCAATGAATGAATACCCAATGAACAATGAAAATAAATGTTTGAAAAAATCGTAGGAAATAAAATGAAACCCAATGACATAAAAATCGCAACAACAATGAACAATTTTCAACACCTATGTAACTCAATCTCAACAGCCCATACAAAAAACCACAGGAAATATGAACCTGATGACATAAATATTGATATTTTCTTTGGAGAAGGGGATGGAGAAGGGAGTATTGATTATAGAAACTAATTAGATATCACATGGAACAGATGAACAATACCTGATGAGCGGCTGTTGGGCTGCCGAAGAGGGAGCACCGACCAGAGACGTCAGTGCCGGCGGAGAGGGAGCGACGACAGGCAGACTGGTGACGGTGGAGGAAGTGAGGAGGTAGGAAACGATTGGGAAGAGGCGAGAGTCGATTGGTTTTCTTGTTTTAATTTGTTAATTTAAAAAAAAATAAGAATGATGATATGGCATAATAAATTCCACCTAATATTGTTTTTAAATAATTATATGTCAAGTAATATTAAATTACCGGTTACCTGTTAAACAGGTTAACCAAGTCCTTAAATAAACAAAAAGTTTGGTTCATACCCTTAAATGATGATTTTAAAAGTTGGTACTTCAAAATAGGAATCAGATGAAAGTTGGCTCTAATTTGATTGCAATTTTCCGATAGTTTAATATCCAAGTTACGAGAGTTTGCAAGCATACCCAAACGAATAAAAGGCATAAATGTAACAAGAAGTAAATACTGTGGTCTAATTGAAATAAAAGAAAAGAAAGTGGACCCCAATTGCAAAATTTTAGGGGCCGACTCGGGAGAGGTTCGGACACCGGTGGGGAGGAAGAAGAAGTTGCGCCTTTTCTCCATGAACCCTAAATTAGAAACAGGTTTGAATTGATTATTATCATACAGGGAGTTTGATATGGCGATTCGATCTGTGTTCGATGCTTCCTTCATTAGAACTGAATTTGAGAAAGCTGGAATCAATACTCACTGTATCCCTTCAATTTGGAAGTAAAGTCTCTCCATCCCTGTGTGTGTGTGTGTGTGTGCTAATATTAGGTTTTTTTTGGATTAATTTGTTGGATAAGTTACTAAATTACTCTTGTAGATATGTGATACAGAACCCTAATTGTGAATGGCGAGAGATTCCTTCATTGCCTTTAGCAGCTTACTCATTGCTTTCTTCCAAGTTTAAACCCTGCACTTCTATCGTCGACTCCGTTCTCGACTCCGCTGATCAAGTTACCACCAAACTTCTCATTAAGTTGCAGGTATTTTTGCTCATTCTTTGTTTGTGTATTTTAATTTGTATAAATATACAATAATTTCGTTTTTCGGGGTGGCACATATAATATTGCAATAACATATTTGTGCACTCCAGTTCGGCCATCAGTGTCTAGTTCTTCAACTTTCTCATGCAATACTATCTCGTCACTGAAGAAGTTAACCCCTTACTTTACTCCACCATAAATGCGACACTTAATAGTTTTTGATGTCAACCATAGTTGTTTTCAAATGCAAAATGGATATATGTAGTACTTTTATGAGTTATGAGTTCAAATTAGTTGGGAAGTTTCCTTTCGGACTAGGATTTCATATCAATTTTGGAATGGGAAAGTCACATGTTCGACATGCGAAGTCAAAGGTGTGGCTCCTCTGTAGGAGTGGATAGAGAATATACTTGTGATTTTTTTAAATCAGGCACACTATATGGATGTTGCTACAAGCCAACAAATGCAACGCCAATACAAGTCAATTTGATTGGTCTGTCATGAAGGAGAATATGATTTGCCTCATATTAGGAAAAACTTCCACAAATGGTGATATAAATAGTATAAAGTTGTACTCTTTTCATGAACTAGCGCTCCTGGTGTGGTAGTTTGTTGAGGCACTTGTGTAGGTCTGGTGAATGTGTTCGGTTTCATGCCATTACGTTTTGCTTCTTGCTTTTGTCAGAATGGTGCATTTGTAGAAGCTGTGATCATGAGATATGATAGCCGTTTAGGGAAATATGGAGGCAAGCCTCGTCCTGGTGGTCCAAGATCAACCTTATGCATATCCTCCCAGGTAGATCTTTACCCTATGCATCCTTCGAAATAATGTTCTCTGTTTTTTTGAGTTCTTCTGTTTGTCGATCCAAGCAACAATCAGTTCTCTACCACCTCTTTCTTCAACAAGACATTCTTCAGTATATCCATCTGTTATAAACTTTGATTTCTTGAACACAAAATGTATTCTCTTCTAACCTGGATATAGGTTGGTTGCAAAATGGGCTGCAAATTCTGTGCAACTGGAACCATGGGCTTCAAGAGTAACCTCTCGGCAGGAGAGATTGTAGAACAATTGGTGCATGCTTCACGCTTGTCACCCATACGTAATATTGTTTTCATGGTAAATAACCTGCAAAGTTGTTTTACTTGAAATTTATGTAGCTACAACTGATAAAATTGGGAGATTGCATTGTCCTGATATTATCATTATGTGGCCAGGGAATGGGAGAGCCATTGAACAACTACACTGCATTAGTAGAAGCTATCCGAGTAATGACAGCATATCCATTTCAGCTTTCACCCAAGAAAATAACTGTGTCAACGGTATGCTCCACCTAGCGTCCTTTTATATAATCTTTTAATGACATATCTTGATTAAATTTATCTTATTCTTGTAGTCCCGCTACCATGCATTAAGTTTTAGTCCCTAAAAGTGCCACTTATGTAGAAAGGAATACATCCAACATCTTTGAGGATCAAACTGAGTTCATATCTATTTTATTTCATTACGGCAACAGTAAACTTTGTACTGGTCTGTTGCCTGTGACTAGTAAAAAGGCTGTATGACTGTATATCGATTATTGGGTTGATTTATTAATCAGCATCAGGTGTCAGCCAAGCCTAGTTTTAAATTTGATACTGTGGTCAACAAGATCAAAGTTTGATTATGGTTGTTGGCAAAATATGCATCATAATACATATATTAAAGAGTTAATTTGCGTATAATTTCTTGTAGGTTGGCATAATTCATGCAATAAACAAGCTCCATGGTGACTTACCAAATTTGAACCTAGCAGTGTCTCTTCATGCACCAGTTCAAGATATCCGTTGTCAGATAATGCCTGCAGCGCGAGCTTTTCCTTTAGAAAAACTTATGGCTTCTCTGGCGGAATATCAAAAGAAAAGGTGTGGTGATGCTTTAAAAGTCCTGCCGGAAGGGTACAAGGTAGTTTTTGCTTTACTAAAACTCATCTGCTATTACTTTTCAGTCAGCAAAAAATTTTCATCGAGTACATAATGCTTGATGGGGTGAATGATGAGGAGCAGCAAGCCCACCAGCTTGGCAGATTGCTTGAGACATTTGAAGTGGTGAGCTCCCTGCATTGAACTTGGCATCATTTACATAATACATGCTTCAACAATTTTACAAGCATTCAAATTTGTTCTTTAGTTATTATGTTTATTATTCTTCTTGGCCAATAGGGGTGGAATTAGAGATGTTGAAGTTGGTCCATGGGCATAATTTGTGTAGGTTTGTGGTGGGTAAAGGTATATGATGGCAGGTTGCAATGGATCAAAATTTTGAGATGCATAACTCATAAGTTTGGTTGGAGTCATTCGTGGTCGCTCGGGGATTAGTCGGTGCGCGTAAGCTGGCCCGGAAACCCACGGTTACCAAAAAAAAAAGTTTGGTTGGAGTATGAATGGGATGAGTGAAACCCAAGGGCCACCTATTAAACACACTTACAAATGCACACAAAATGCACCTTCATACAATTTCTGCTTGCCAGTATATCTTCATTGACAGATACTTGTAGAGGACAAATCACCATCTCTCGTCATTTTTAAAGTTCTGAGATTTGTACCGTTTGCTACAAGTTGCTCCCCAAAAACCCAAATTGATCAAGAGTAGAAAATAAATACTTATACTACATTTCTGCTACAACTAACTAAAGAAGAAAACAATAATACTACTCCATATGATGCAAAGAGGTGTCACAAAATCCCCCCGCCCCCCCTATATATATATTTATATATATCAATGTTCAAAACTAAATCAAACTTACTACAGAGCAAAACAAACCCAGCAATTTAGGAGAGAAAGAGATAGCTGCTTGTTGTGTGAAAATTATGATGAAACAAGGCGATGGTGGTTTAATATCATAACCAGCCCATGGACAACCCATTGGAACATATAAAGGAGGAAAGTTGATATTGGTGCCACCAAAAAAAAAAAAACGATTTGAGATATATTTTTGTCTGGCAACCCATTCAAACACACAAGTAAAGAAGATTGATAGGGGTGCAACCATAACAATCCGTTTGAGATATTATGGTCTTGTATGGATAATAAATGGGTGTAATTGGGGTGGGTTGATGGGCCATGTGCTGAATGCTGATTTTGCTAGCTAGATACCAATATGGTGTTTGATCTGGCGACTCATTGACAACTTCTAAGAACTGTAGAAAAAGTCGAAAGTTAATGCTGTTTTTTATATAACTTAGTCTCGAACATTCTAGGCCTTTGGTGATACAATCTTAAAGTTATATGATTTTTATTTGATATTTTCGATGCTCACTATCTGTATTTATGGTTCCAGCCTCCTTTTCCCACCATATAAAATATTCATCTTTCCCAATTATTATGTGAAAGCATACATTTATTATTGTTTTGCAGGTGGTAAATCTGATACCTTTTAATCCGATTGGCGAACTAAGTCAATTTAAAACTAGCAGAGACCAGAAAGTTACTAGGTTCCAGACAATACTTAGGAGTACCTATAATATACGAACTACTGTCAGAAAGCAAATGGGCCAGGATATCAGTGGCGCATGTGGACAGCTTGTGATTGATTTTCCCAGCAAGAAGTCTGCAGGTGTGGCTTCATTAACTGACATTGAAGATCTTCATCTTTAAGTATAATTATGGGTCAATATTTATTTATAACGGATGCTGATAGTGGTTCAATGTATTCGTGTACGATTTGAACAAGTTGATCATTTTTATTGATTACCAGTTTTACTCCCAAAGGGATTGTCTTGAACTCTTGCCTTTCTGGCTGGCTAGTGTCATACAAGTTTCGACACATTTATGAAACTGGCTAATAGCTACTAGCTTGTTCATTTACCATTCTCCTTTACTATTAATCGAAATAACAGTCATTAACGTTTACCTATTTGTGAGATGAGCTAATTCAAAGTGGATGTTAGTTCTTCCTTTATCAATCACAATGCTCCAACTTGAAAATCAAATCAAAAACTAATTTTCATTATTGAAGGTAGTCACAGGTAGATAATCATCACATGAGTTAGCCAAGGATTTGAAGATGAATGTTTTTGTCAGGGATGCTAACTTTGTCGACCTTAAAACTCACACAAGTAGAAGCATTTGTCACCGGGTCCACCACAGTTACTTCATAGCGACCATTAAATACCGAAACTTCAAAGCATCCATTACTATCTGCTACAACTTCAATGTTCCCAGTTCTCCATTCTTCCATTAGCCTGTCGATCAGATCCCCAACTGGTGTATTCTCCAATTTCTCATTGGTCATGCACATCACATCACAGCCATCTATAGATGCACCGGTCCATATGATAATTGCCTTAACTGCGGCATGAGAAAAAGATTCCCGTAGTATCTCCTCTAAGTAAATGACCTGTAGACACTTTAGATTTTTAGCTTATTTGGTAGAAACCAACATCCTGTCATCTTAGGCTATGTTTGGCAACTAGCTGTTAGCTGATAAACTAGTCATGTTTGGTAAAAACTAGCCGATAAGCTAGATGACAATGTAAAATGACTTAAAAGGACATCTTTAAAAAATTAACTGGAAAAATATGAAGGGCATAATTGGAAAAAAGTGAAAAAATCCCCTGGAGCTTTTGAAATTCTAAATTGACGTAGCTTTTTAAAAAGCTAGCTTATGTCTAATCGAACTATTCTTTTTTTCAATGAACTCAAAATATAAGCTAGCTTATGGTTGCCAAACATGGCCTTAATTGGAAAAATAGCAGACTATGATCTTCTATAGTTCATGAGAGTGTGATACCTGTAGTTCAGTTGGATTTTGAAGCGCTGGATCCATTTTAACATCCAACTCGGTTAGCCATATGGGTAGACCTGCTTGACTTAGTAAGGACAATGAGCTTCTTACATAATGAAGGTCTATAGGCTCTGCACCATAATGAGATTCCAGCCCTATTCCCATTTTCATGCCACCATTTCCTGGATACGACTGAATCTCCTTGAGCTTTCTCAAGTATTTGTTGGGCGGTGCATCCTCGTCGTTCACATGTTCAGTGGTATTAAACTCATTCATGTATAAGGTCGTGTTTGGATCAATGTTATAGACTCGGTTATAGAACATTGCTGATGCATTCTTATCGAGTCTCTTCTCAAAGAAGTGATGGTGCAGATTCTCGTTCATAACATCCCAACCAATCAGCCTTCCTTTGTATCTTTTGACTACAGAATCAACTCTTTTATTTGCTGCTTCTAACAGTTTTTCAGGTGAAAGGGCTTTGACCCACTTCTGCTGGTACTTGATATCATCCCACAAGATGGTGTGACCTCTAACAATTATGCCATTTTCATCAGCAAACTTCAACATGGCATCTGGATCAGTATAGTTTTCCTGGCCCTGAATCTTCTCGGTGTAGTACCATTTCAGCTCATTGTGGAAATCAGCAGCTGTGAATTTTGAGGCAAACCAGTTCTTGTAAGCTTCATTATTCAGGATTCTATGGGTCATACCACAACCCCAGTGGAAATCTGAGGTAAGCTGCTTTATATAAAGTCTAGCGCCTTTAACTGCTGTTTTGTTTGCGTAAGTTACCTTGAAACTCAACTCTGTTTTACGGCCCTAAAAATAAATTTTACATCAACATAAGTTCAACAACATGCCTTCTCATGCAATAAGCTATAGATATATACTTTCTTCGTCCCAAAATAAATGCCCACATTGAAAAAGGCATACAGTTTTAGAAATGTGTAATTATGACACTTTCTAATCAACTAAATGACAGTTTTACGCATACATAAAGAAAGTAATGAATTTCTCCATCTCATAATTAAGGGTAGAATTGGAAAGTATGCAATTACTTTTGAAAATGGACACTTATTTTGGGAGAAACTAAAATAGAAATGTGGACATTTATTTTGGGGCGGAGCTGCTTATAGATTAGAATGATTCAAACTTCATAGTTCCTCCGAATTTACCTCATTTATCTTTTTCTCTTGGTAAGATCTCCATTTTTGTTTGGTGAATGGACTGAATAAATTATTTTCATCCCAGTCTTTAACTGTATTCTTCCCCTGCATTGGTGTTTAATGGTAAGGTTCGATGGCAAATCTTATCAAGAACAAATAAACAACAATAGATGTAACAAAAACAGAAATCTAATTCTAATTTCAGCTAGAACGCTTAGGAATTTGATTTAGTTACAGATACCCAAAAGACATAAGATAGAAGCACTTTTGAGAAACTTGAACTTGCCTTTGCTGTTGCATAGTAGTGGTCAAAACTATCCTCATTCTCCTGTGCATGAGTTATATCCCCTAAATCGAAAATTACAAAGATACATTAAAGCTACACCATAAACCAACAATCACACACACACACCCAGAGAAACACCGCCCAGAAACACACAGTGTTAACCTAGGTTGAGCAAAATGCATGGAAGAAGAAAGATGGTGAGAATCTTCATGAAGTCGGTGAAAGTTTTAGGTCTAAGATCCAAAAGCAATGGGGGTCACAATCTTATCTTAATAACCACATGTAAATAGGATCTTTTATTTTTTTTATACTTGAATGATTTTAGCTTGTTGGGTTTCTCTTTTGAGCCATTTGTTATTGTCTGTCCACTGTTTTGGACCCCAAATCAATGTGAATGCAGAATATAAATAATGCTTGTTTGATTCATATGCTGTTGTCAGTATTAGGAATAGTACCAGTATATATATATATATATTATATTTACCAAAGAGAAACATATGTCATTTTATTGATTTCGTAAATGCATGTGACCAAATGGGAACTATAAATTATTTCGAACACAATTCACGGCGAGAGTTCATGTTGACTTTTTTATGTTCTTCTGAGGTCTGACCGTATGGTTTTGCAGGCTTTATCTGGATCAGAAGCATAGATCCCGAACGCTGGTTTGGGTTAGGCTAGCGAGGACAAATAGAGTTGGCATACCACTTTATAGGGACCACAATGTCGGTTGTTGGTCCTTACTGCCCGCCTTTAAATGATGGTATGAGTTTGAGTTAACCCCCTTCCATCTAACCTGGTAAATGATAAATTGTTGTTTGTTTTGTATGCTAAATTATAAAATTTAACCATAAATTATTCGCAGTAAATTAAAGTTACATGTATAACATTTGTTTGTTAACTTTCATATCTATAAAGATGTGGAAACACTATGTTATGTTATCGGGGATACATCAGAATAAACGTTGACGGTTAATTGATGAAGGATAACGTGGATGGCTGAAAAATTAAGCTATCGCCTTACGTATTCTGCCGTAAACAAAGAGAGTTATGGTTGAACAAATAAGTTATTTATATTATTCGACCGGTTTTAAGCAAATAGTCTTTTTAGTATGTGAAATTTTGTTGGGAAGAATAAAGAAATAAGATGGTCAGCAAAGAAAAATATTTTTTACAATTTGAATAGGGGTTCATTCTCAATCTAGATTTCCAATAACTAACTATAAGGGTGTTTGATCCAATAACTTGTATTACCATCGGATTGTTGATTTTATAAATTTGATCGTTTCGGTAATGTCCAGACTTGAGAGTGGGTTCAGGGGAAAACCTTAAATAAATGAAAAACTGAAAAATGCTTCATCAACCGTTAGATTAATTGATCTAATGGATGTGATCAAAGAGGCGGTTACAACTTTCTTTTTAAATTAAAAAATCTTCCACCTCCTATTTTTAAATAAAAAAAAATAAGATATATGATCAAAATTTGAACGAAACAAATTACATCAAAAAATCGATAATATTTTTCTCGTTAATTTGACATCTGTATTGATATGTTTTTTTTTTCATCCGGTTTCTCGTGGTTTTTCGGTTTTCTATTTATTTAGCGTTCCCCGAACTTGAACCCTAGACTTGAAGCTTCAAGATTACGAATTGTCATTGGATGCTTCTTCGGAACTAATTGGACTTCTCCCTCACGATTCTTTGTCCAACTGTTCTACTTTTGGAAGATTGTTGAAACAAATGATAAACACAAAGTCTTGGTTATTGAAACTCGCATGACCAACCTCGATAGATTGATACTCCCTCCGTCCCAAAATAAGTGTCCACATTTCTATTTATATTTGTCCTAAAATAAGTGTCCACTTTAAAAAGATAGATAACTAAATTCTCACATTTACCCTTAATTAATGCACAAATACATAAGAGTTGTGAAGAGAGAGAAACATTAAATAAGGGTAAAGATGTCAATTAGTAACAAAAATGTGTAATAATTATGCATGTCTAAAACGGTGTGTCAAGTCAATTGTGCACACTTATTTTGGGACGGAGGGAGTATTAATTATGGTTTGTATAGTTTGTTACAATTATATGGTTTGTAAATGAAACGCCTCCTATATATAAAGAGAGGTGGGTTCATACGAGAACGATATCTATTTAAAAAAAATACGAGAACGGCCGAATACATACAAAATCATATATGATTAACGCAACTTTTCCTGCGACTTAAGTCGTGGCCAAAGTCTCCCGTGTTCATTTTTTTGGCCGTTAATGCCGAATCATATATGATTTTGCACATGATTTGTTGTTTTGTTGTTTTCTTAAATAGTTAGCATTTTCGTTTGAATCTTAACATAAACAAACGAGCAAATTACATGTAATCAAATGAACATAAATGAACGAACGAGGTCATTGTTCATGTTCGTTCATTTAACTACAAAAAAAATAGTATTCATGTTCGTTCGTTTATTAAATTTACGAACATAAACGAACTTCCCACTGAATGATTCACGAACGTTCGTTGAACGCCCGATCTGTTTAGGGTTCATATATTAATGTGTAATAACTAAAATATATAAAATTTTGCTAAAAAACTAAAATACATAAAAAGTTGTGTACTTTAAGGTAGCGTTTGGTATGCATACATGATTAGACGGGACTGAACATGACAGAATTGGACAGGACAAAACAAGAGGCTAGTACTGGACATGACTGGACAAGACAAATGTCTGTCTTGTATTTGGTACGACTAGGACTGGATATGACAGAACTTGATAAGTTTCCTTAAAAATTGTTTGATGATTTTATATGTCATATAATAGTTATAAATGACAAATAAAATATATCTTTAAATAATTTAATTAAAAACATTTTCTACACAATTTTCATACATATAAATACATACAAAAATGGGAATGGGGCAGGGACCCCAATCCCAATTTCCATCCCCATCCCCGTCCCCGCCGGGGAATATGATCACATCCCCATCCCCATGTCCGTCTCCAATGGGGAACGGGGATCCCGAACTGGTAATCAGGGATTTTCCCCCCATATAGAGATATTTTGAATGAAATGTGTTGAACACTATACTCTCGATAATGGTCATTGTTTAAATCTCACATATTTCCAAAATTTGTTTTTACTGACTATCAAATATTCATGTGAACAAAATCACAACATCATATGTAATTTTTTGATCAAACGCTTTCGGCTCTCCATGGTTTTTTACTAAAAAAACAAGGCAAGTCAAAAAAAGATCTAACAAGAAAGATCAAAAATATCATTTCTAAATCTAAAGATACAACATATCTTTATAAATAATATATTTAAAAATAGATATATAATATATTTAGTAATAGATATACATAATATTCGGTAACAATTATATAATATATTTAACATACGGGGACGGGGCGGGGCAGAGATCACGTTACCCGTCCCCGTCCGCATCCCCAGTTTTAAACTTTTGGGGATCCCCGTCCCCATCCCCAATCCCCAGTTTTGGGGGAATCCCCGTCCCCGTCGAGGCGGGTACATCGGGTTCCCCAATGGGGAGGGTCTCATTCCCATGCGACATGCCTATACAAAAACAATGGTACGAAATTTGAATGAATAATCTGAAATAATTGATGGTAGTTCGAAAAAATCCGATTCACATAAAGAAAATATAATATTTGATTGAAATTGGAAGATCTTTATGAATTGGCAGTTGCATAGTTGCAGCGACATGTAAAGATAAAGGCATGGGTGGTTGGTAAAGGACGGTAGTTGTGAAGGATGTGAAATATAGTGAATAGTGGTGGTGCATGAGGTAGTTATGGTTGATGTGGTGGAGGTATAGGTGGTCGAAGATGGTAGTGGTGGTGGGGAGGTGGCTGACGGTGGTTGGCGGGGAGCGTCGATGGTGGTGGCGGCAATGGGTGGTGGTGATCGATGGAGCTGGCAATGGGCGGTGGTTATGGAGGAAGTTGTAGTGGAGGAATAGGTGGAAGTGGTCGACGATAGTTGGCGGTAGCTACCGATGGCAGTCGATGGTGGTGGAGGTGGTGGAGGAGGTTGTTATAGTGGAGGAACAAGTAGAGGTGGCCGGCGGTGGTTGGCGGTGGTTACTGGTGGCTGCCGATGGTGGTGGTGGTGATGGGTAGTGGTGACCCTTACAACTAATACCATATTATAATTATATATCAAATGGTGGTAGATCAGTAATTTTTAGTTTCTATCTTACTTTTATCCCATATTGTTCCATCTATTTTGGTGGAACAAGAAAAGACCTTTTTTTTGTCCCACCGTGTCCAATCCTTGTCCCATGTCGCACCAAACGTGGGACAACAAATTTTTGTCCTGTCCCATGTCACGCCAAACGCGGGACAGTGAGTTTTGTCCCGTCCTGTTCTATTTTGTCTCATGTACCAAACGCAGCCTAATGTGTTGTTTGGTTTACAAGATTGGATTGGATTGGATTTGGAGGGATTTGTAAATTGAATTTATTTCCAATCCTATGTTTGGTTTGAAGGATTTCTAGGATTTGAAATCCCGGGATTTCATTCAAATCCCATAAAACTTAAAGGGTGTTTGGTTCGTAAAATATTTTTGGATGGAATAAGATCTGTCAAAGAAATTTGACTTTAAATGAATTGGAATGGAATGTTATCAAGTCTGACCACATGTTTTGTTGACATTGGAATAAAATATGTTAAAAGAATTAGAATCCGTCTGTTTGTTTCACATAATGAAGCTTCAGAATTGTAATGATATATTGATAAATGACCAAAATACCTTTTTTTTGAGAATTTTAAATTCGAAATCCAACTATTGAGGTTCAGATCAGTGGTGATCAGCAGTGGTTCTCAAGTCGGCGGTGGTCGACGGTGGCGATCTGGATAAATCAAGTAAGGAAGATGGGGATAATTGTCTTTTTAAGAAAATAGGATGGAATGGAATTGAATTCATTCTCAATTGTGATGGAATAACCAAATCTATGAATGATGAAATGTGTAGAATTCAATTCCATTCCACAAGGTAAACCAAACACCCGAACTGAATTTGATCAATAGAATCAATCATTCCAATTTCTTCGAATTCTGTCGGAATCCTGTGAACCAAACCCCCCCTTAGGATTTTGAAATCCCACAGGGATGATCGTAGGGATTTCATTTGTAATAAAATTTGAAATATGTTAAAAAAACTTGTTTTGTAATAATCAATTAATAAAAAAGTAATTTAAATATTTTTATAGATTATCTATACTATTATATAAAAATTCTAAAACACCTTTTGTACAATAACATTTACCACCCTTACAATGTTACATTTACCATCCTTACACTTACTTATTTAATTTACTTTATATCCCTTGTTTTTTCATTTTTCATTTTACACCATTATCATATTAACACAAATAATCGAATATGAACAAAAATGCAATAAAAAATACGTTTCTTTTTTTACAAATTATACCATTATAATCGGCTCGTCAATACCTTCAAAACGAGTCCAATATTGAATATTTTTTAATTTAATCGTACTATTAAATATCATGAATATCTACGAATTAATTTGTTTTCTATCCATACGTTTTATTTTATTTTTCCACCGTTAGCACATTAAAAATACATAATCGTAATATACGTTTCATTCTTATTATAAATTATAACATTATAATTTTTTCCGTCAATAATTGTAATATAAACTAATTATTTAGGGTTTCATAAATTGTGATTCTTAGGTCATGGTTGATTGTTGATGACATGTCTATAAGGAAGTAACATTAATTGTTCGTTCTTTACTTACATTCCGCTGCATCGCGCTGGTATATGGCTAGTTTATAATAAAAAAAATTCAATTCCATTCCAAATCTTACAAACTAAACATAAAGGTATAGACGAGACTTTTCTACGGTGTAATTGTAACTTCACTTTGTTGATTCATCTGTAATATGACTATTTTGCCACATGCTTGTGTCACTTGCTTCATATTCAGATACAAATACAATCGATTTAACTTAACTTCGTTTTATGTATAGAAACTTGGATCAAATATTTGCAACAAAACCAAACAAAAACCGTTTTTCGAACAAATTGCGTTAATATAAATATTTCAATATCTAAAGTCTAGAAATAATCATTTCTGTAGATTAATAAATAAAAAGCAAATTGAAATGCAAGCATTAGATTTTTTGGAGCCTAACTATCCAACCATACCCAGAAGTGAACACCAATTTTCTCTCAATTAACTGCTATTTGGTCTACTTACAAATTACACAAACATGTGTCAATTTCCTCAATAGTGAGATGATATCTTTTATGTGCTTTGGAACAACAATAACAAGTATTAATCAAATAAACAGATTAATTACTCCTGATGTGTGATATATTTATTACAATTGTTAATAACCATACTATTAAATGCTACAAATTCTGACTTGTTTTTGTAAAGAAAGCATCAATAGGAATGTGCTTACCATTTGAAGGAGAATGTTTCTGCTTCTTCTTGCCTTTGCTTTGCCCAACAACACCTTCTTTCTGCCTCATCATCCTGATACAACAAATAACCACCATAATTACTCCCTTCCTTACACTTTGGCTTTTAAGACGTGTTTGCTACGTAAACCAGACAGGACTGGATGAGTAATAGTGAGGTAGGTGCATGAAAAAACTATGCAAGATTTTAGTATTTTAATTTGATGTGGGTACTTTAGTAATTTACCAATCTTGTCCCATCTCCTTAATTTTTGTTCCACCTATTTTGGTGGGACAAAAAAACACTCTGGCATGTCATGTCCAAGTCTTATTGTCGTACCAAATGTTTGTTCTATCCTGTCCCGTGTACCATTTTTTTTTTAACGGCAGGCTAACACACACACGTTCCCGGGGTATCCGGGCTCCCAATTAAGGGGCCACCCGACTAATCCCCGTCGACCATGGGCCCAAAGGCCCATGGTATGGGTATCGCCACATGCTGCTGCGGGGAATCGAACCCGGGTAGTCAGGGATACCATCCACTGACAGACCCCCCCCAAGGATGTTACCTTACCACTGGGCTAGACATGAATAGATTGTCCCGTGTACCAAATGCATAGGGAATACTTTTAAAACTTCCAAATTCATCTTAATATCCCCAGTTTGGAGGAAGAAACTGCAGCTACATCAAGCTTCACAACAAGTACAAAGAATGGCAGAACTTTTTTTTTTGGATAGAGGACGGCACCACTGGCAATTTTATCAATGGCAGAATTTTGGTGATTAATGTTACGAAAATTTATATATTTTAGAATTATAAAAAACAGCCCCTTTGACCAAAACATAAAAGAGTAGGAATGAATGCAATATGTTAAACCAATTAAATTTATTAAATGGCATACCTATGCTTCAGTGGAAACTTCTTATAGCTGTCCCCTGATTCTTCTTCCTCTTGCAGTTTCTCAGCAAGATGAAAATCAGAATGTTCTTGTCTTTCCTCAACAAAACTGGGAGGCAATTCTACACCACATAACAAACACTTGTAATCGTCCAACCACATAAATGGTTCTTCATGATTTGATGATGAAGGCTCCGTTTCGTTAGCTGAAAAAACAATCCTCCTCAAGTGATCTTGGTTTTTGCCCTCTAAAGAATGTGTCTCTGTCACATGTGCATCGAATGCAGAAGACTTCATCGAGTTCTCAACCAGTGTGTCCTCATTAATCTGTGACAGAAAAAGGAACAAAAAAAAACAAGTATATAGAGCCGATTCTTAACTTATGGTTCAAATGATTAAACTAATAACCTCAAGCTTATAATGACCGCAAAGCAAAATGAATGATAAACACCAGATGTAAGGTTTTTATCCAGAACAGAACTTTCTATTTATGCTATCCCCCCCCCCCCCAAAAAAAAAAAAAAACACGAAAAAAAATCTCCTCCACCGAAAGGAGAGTAACTAATCAGTACTCATTGTACAAATTTTCAACGGCAGTCACTCAAATCCAGTTGGCGATTTTAGTGCCATCAGGACATTCTGTGTAACTGAATTTACAAGAGAATGAAGGGGTTCTTAGTTAAGCTACAATACGGGTTAAGAGGTGCGGAGTGCCCACTTATATAAGCTAACTTGGACCCCGGATAGCTATAGATCAGTGAGTAACTACTCACTGATGATGCAGATGGATAATAACGCTATATAACCTCATATAACTCCCCGATACCCGCTGGTAACCCCGGTAACTGCCTACCTTTACAAGAATTTTCATTCTTGTTTTACATTAGTAAAACTAATAACTTCTCTGTGTTTGGCTCTCATTTTTATTTCCTTAAAAGAGAGTGTGATTTTGGATTATCCTCGAGTAAATTTTATAATACCGAAGGCAAGTAATAGGGTCAAAACATTACTTACAAAAAGTGATTCCTTTCACGATCCAAGATTCAATCCAAGTTTGTTTCTACTCAATCCCAAAATTTTCTAACAAGTCCTACAAGAAATAATTTTGCCAAATGAAAAGTATGTTTTACAACATACACATTGGGTGTTTGCCGATGAATATCTGAAGAGTGGCTTCTTACCATCTTTTTTAGAGGTGTTATTCGGTCGGTTAAATCGGTTTTAGGTTTATTCGGTTCGGGTTAATCGGTTTTCAAGATTTTTTAAACCTAACCGATAACCAAAACAAATAAGGTTCAGTTTAATCGGTTTCGAGTTATTCGGTTCGGTAACCGGTTAAACCGAATAAGGATTTATATTTTTTTCCATTGGACACTTACTCAAATAATTTTCCTAAATTAAGTGTCCGTTGTTTCTAATATATAATTTGTATCATACATTCATCTCAACAATTAACTTATATCAAGTAAAATCACCATCTATCAAAAACCAATATCTACCAAATGACCTTATTTTTCTTCATGTGACTTAAATCAAGCAAAAAACGTAACACAATTAAAAAAACATTATTTACTATTATAAAAAACATTATATAGCAATAAAATAAGTAAAATAATAATAGTATAGCATGTATTTGGTTTATTTTTTATAAACATAAAATATATAAAATATTAGTAGAATGTATTATTCGGGTTATTCGGTTAAACCGAATTAGAAAAAAAAATAAACGAAAACCGAACCAAATAAGGATCCTTATTCGGTTAACCGAACCGTTTAACCCGAAAACCGAATAACCCGAAACCGTTTAACCCAAATGCCATTCGGTTCGGATGGGTTATTCAGTTTCGGTTATTTTTGACACCCCTAATCTTTTTCACTATTCAAAATCTTAAAATGTAATAGCACCAAAGTGCTAAATGGGCTTTTTATTCTAAGTTCGCATGTTTTCTCACAGCAGTAAGACAATGCATCAAGCAGTCACTTTACTATCAATACCTGGTCTTTGTACTCATTGCCTTCAAGTTCATGATGCTCTGCTGCTTTCTCATTATTATCGCTTGAAGAGCAAATGTTCTGATCAAGCTCTGACAAATGGTCATGAGATGGATTGGTATATGCATGACAATGTGCTTCTTCATAGCTGTCTTTAATATCTGAGTGCTCTTCATCCACAATTTCCCTGTTACCGTCTCCTGGTTTGATAAAATTCAGGAGTGTTCTTTGCATAGGATCAGATGGAGTACCACCACCTTTATCTTCATTGAAATGAGACATGCGTAATCCTGCAAAAAGGCACATCATCCTATGTTTAAAGTTGTGACGAGTTTCAAGTGTAAAATGCAATCTAAAAAAATAGAGAAAAACACAAGGACATGGGAACTGCTGAAGTTTTCCGACAGCAGGAACTTCCCATGTAGTGATTTGGACATGACTAATTAACAAAAGCTCTTAAATGGGGAAGTTGAAATCTACAGTGCATGTCCAATAAATGGGAAAAGTTTCTCATTAGCAATAGCATATGGTACTGATCCCATCTTCATCAAGCAGTAAAAAATGCAGGGGAAGTATTATATATAATTAAGCCAGGGTTGAATCATGAGGAAAATGATGAATGTGGATTACCCACAGACCACATTGGGAAATCTCATTGATGTTAAAACTTATCACCTAGATAAAAAACCATTCACTTACCTTTTCTAGAAACCAAAAAAAACAGTGAAAAACTTTTCACCAAAAAAAACTCTATCTAAAAGGTGGTAGTATATGCACACACAACTGTCAATGCACAATTAGTGGTTGAAATGAAACCTGAAGAAAGATGACCACAGGGACTGACCATCTATATGGCTATATCCACATTTTCCCCTATTCACCAACAAATCCAGTGAAAAATGGCCCAAGAAGAAGGCAAAAGAAGTAAAAGTAGGTTCATGAACATTGCAATCCCGTATAATAGTAATGCGCTTGTTATTTGATTGTAAAACAAGACGACAGCACAACTAAATCCTAGTATCCTTTCTAGCATATTAAAAATCAATGTGTGGTCCCCATAGACATTATTAACAAGATTGTATCAAAATATAAATATAACATATTTGTATTATAACCACAACACCTACAAATAAGCAGTAAAACTATTTGCGATGGAGGAGGTAACAATTTGGAATATTTAACACAAGTAAGATGACTGATAGAGTTAACTTACCATAAGAGCAATCAAGACAAGACTTAGGGGCCATTTACCAAACGTTTACCCGGTAAGCGCTTACCAAGTCACATTACCTTACCGGATGAACATGGTAAGGACGGAGAATCTTACCCGGTAAGAGCGATGGCAAGAACCGAGAGTATTACCCAATAAGTGAGGGTGACTACTAACCGGGTAAATTTTTGCATACGATGCCTTTTTTATGGACTAAAATCTTACACAGTAAGCCAAGTGATAGTGTTGAATGTTACTGGTAAGTGCTTACCAGGTAAGTGTTTAGCCCCTTAGATGGAAGAAAGGATCACCGGGGCATCCATAAGATACATGCATAAGATGACTGGGACAAACTGCTCATTATCACCAAATTACATGTTTAATAAAAAGTGGTATGGGGAAACCACACACCCTGCTGGTTACCAAACCTATTGATTCTCATTAATACACGTGAGGCGATCATTTTCTTCTGCTGGAAGCACATGGGGGTTTTCTTTTTCTTTTATTCTTTTTTATGCAAAAAGAATGCAACTTTTATTGATTTTCAACCAAAGTTGATCGGTACATCTACATGCTGATTGATGATTACTGCTATGATTTGACTTTATATTTTGATGAATATGATATGAATTTTATCAATAAACATATAGAGCATGGACACAACTTGTCTCCTTAGTCCTTACCAATCAGTCTAAGTGATACAGGAAGTTCAGCCTTGAGAAGCTTTGACGCATGTTTCAGTATATCTTTACTTGACCATATATAACTCTGCAAAGTCACAGCTCGAGTTCTGACCTGAAACTTGCAAACTTGTGAATTTGGAAAAGGCATTGATCAAACCATTTCCCTCTACACTAAGAAAGCATACCTTTGTGCAAGGTTATGGAAAGCATGAAACTAACTGTACCTCGAACGATGCAGTCTTTAGTTTCAGTGTCAGTGTCCGCCCATATAGACCTCCTTTCTCCATGTCAGCAGAAAGCATCTCTGCAAGTTCAACTGCAAATAGAATTAAACAAGTATAAGTTCTGTAGCATATAAAGTAATTGCATATGAACCAAAGGGCCTTTGGTCTAGCGCCTAGCAACATCCAAACCTTAAAGGTCCTTCTAGGTCGGGGGTTCAATCCTCACCAATGGTGAAGAGGGTGTGTGAGTTTATTTGTTGCATTTGCCGTATATAAAAGTTATATACTTAAAAAAAAGTAATTACATATGAGAGTTCTGCTATGTTGCCATAAAGTAATGTCATTTATTCTAATGAGCTAGAGTCAAAGGCAGATAAAGATCAAATTTCTCAAATATAGACAATGCATCAAAGACCTCAATACTAAGGTCTTACGACATGAATAAAGAACCAATTTCTTGTATGTCTTTTGTTTTGCTAACTTTTTGTCTTCTATTACTAATATTGCTCTGAAACAGGATACAAATGGAACGGCCTTTCAGAATTAGTCAGGCGAACTGAAAAAGTTCCATAATGTAGTATAATCTAATAGAATGTGCATCATACAGAATGCGGAAGTCTCATATGTCACCTAATTTCTGATAGAAGAATGCCTCGTCCTTAGTTGCAGAAAATGTTCTCTCATTGCTCATACTTTTCCGTGATCTAACTTGAGGTGCATCTGTTCCTCCAAGTCCTAGACCCACAGATATAAAAAAGTCTACATCATGCAAAAACTAGAGTTAGTATCATGTTTAACAAAAAGAAAAAAATCAAACACACAAGATTCATATCTAAGCAACCGACAAGTATTTTCAAATAGAAAGCCACAGTCAAATTTTCGTTTCACAAGAACAAGAATGAAAGACTTGCTAGAGACTTGCCAACAAAAGACAGTTATACCCATAAGAATGCAGAATGAGAGTCCTAGCATCAAGATGGTGATTCACAGGAAACAATTGAGATGAAAGGTGAAAAGAGATATATTTGTGTTCTCTGCTTCATATGCAATTAAGAAAAAACGGGAAAAGGATATAAAAGTTCTGGTGATCCCATAATGAGTAATAACATAACTGATCTCAGCAGCAAATAAAATGATTATTCTTAGTTGTAAAAATCAAGGGAAGTAAAAAATTATTGATGTAGGGAGAATTCGAGAGCTATCAAGATGTTTCTTCTATCCTAGGAAAAGAAGAAAACGAGCTCGAAAGAGGCTCGGAAATTGGAATCGAAAAAGAGACAATCAGAAGCTATCGAGAGTTTCACCGAGACTTAAGTCTTGGGATAAGTCTCGCTGCCCATCTAGCGCCTACCGAGAGTTTCACCAAGAGTTAAGTCTCGATACAAGTACCGGTGACCACTGGATTGATTATTATTATTATTTTAATTATTTTGACGTAGGATAATTATTGTTAGCTTTAATTATTATTAGGATTATCATTTAGTTTCCTTTTATTGCTAATTTAAATAGTTTCCTAGTTTGTTTAGAATTAGGATAGATTTATTTCCATAGTTATCTCTTAGTTATCTTAGACTATAAATAAGGATGAATGTTTTCTTTAATATTCAGAGTTTAGATTATTGATCAATAAAGTTATTTTTAGAGTTTTATCTCTAAGTTTAAGAGTTTTCTCTTATTTTCTGGGTTCTACGTTGGTAGACTCGTTTATCCTTCGGATTTGATGTTTGTCGATCCGTTCCGCACTTTCCCCGCTGCGTCAGTTGGTATCAGAGCAGGTTTCTCCTATCCCTTTTATTAACAATGGCCGACCGACCCGCTACTAAAGCAGATTTGGAAGAGATGATTGCGGCTATTACCACAACACTCGCTAATCTGATAGCGGATGTCACAAACGCTCTCAACAACAAAGACGACAACCATCGGCGAAGAGACAGAAGAAATAATCGAGTTAGGGTTCCACGCAATGGTAACCATGACCACCGTATTATCAATTCAGTTTCGTTTCAACTCAAACAACCGCCCATTCCTGAGAAACCGCCAGAAAAAGACGAAGACTTGCCCAACAAGGTTGAAGGTAAGGCCTTCCTCGTTATGACAAAGCCACAAGAAGAAATCTTTACCGAGACCCAAGTGTCCGAACCAGATCTCGGACCAACCATAAAAGAAATCGAGAGTGAGCCAATAGAAGACATTCCCAAGCAGCATCAATGCAATGCTCGTTCCTATTTCCATTCTCCTGTATTCCCATTTTCATTTTCATTCCTTATAATGAACCAAACACCCCCTTAGTTTCCTTTTATTGCTTATTTAAATAGTTTCCTAGTTAGTTTAGAATTATGATAGATTTATTTCCATAGTTATCTCTTAGTTATCTTAGACTATAAATAAGGTTGAATGTTTTCTTTAATATTCAGAGATTAGATTGTTGATCAATGAAGTTATTTTTAGAGTTTTATCTCTAAGTTTAAGAGTTTTATCTTATTTTCCAGATTCTACGTTGGTAGACTCGTTTATCCTTCAGATTTGACGCTTGTCGATCCGTTCCGCACTTCCCCGCTGCGTCAATTATCATTTCACACCAATAGGACAGAGAAGATGAATGTATGTCATGCAAACAAGTCCCTTTTTGGTTGCATAACTTCCTTATCATTTATAATAACTGATTACTTTTCCATGGGCATCCTTTTTAGCCCAACCACAAACTAGTGAGATACAGGCTATTAACACAGATCAACCTACACACCTGCTGATGAAGGAGAGAATAGTGCACAAAGGAAAGAGCCTTTTTGCAGCAAATCTTCACATGTCTTAATCTCAAATACATCTTTTAAGATATGCTCTGTGACTTTACCAATACCTCCAATCTGTGAAAGAAACAATCAAATGTGTTTCTAATTAAGACCAAACCATATTTAGAAGGTCGCAACTATATTTAGAGTAAATGACAGACAAGCTATTCTATTAACAATAACTCAGTGGGTGTCATGTAGTACCTTCCGTATAGGAAGTGAGGATATAAATGTCATGATAGCAGCCCGATCATTAGGTAAAACAAACTGGCCATTTGGCTTGTTTATATCTGAACACACCTGATTAAAATTCAGAAGGAAACAAAAAGGAGTATTACAACAATATACAAGAGAGTATTTGCTACCATCAACCCTATCTACAAAATATACATAAATATTCACCAAAATATTTGCTTTGTAAATTAAGGAAAAATATTAAGTCACCATAATTTAACGCCTATAACAGACTTTCCTCGAGTGAAAGCCACAGTGTTTTGCTAGATCACCATTACATACATTTATAATATTTATTCTGGCATTTGAATTTTATTATCACCTATCCTTGTGTTGCTACCTAAACACCTGAGCATACCATTTACAACCAGCTTTCCCACCAAACTGCTTACTCATTGGGGCCCTATAAGGGTAAGTACTAAATACTGATACCACCAAAATGAGTCATTAATATAGAAGACTGCTATCAAGACTTTGACCGAGGACTAGCAATTCCAGCATAGCAAAGAACTTTCCTACCCCTTTCTCAACTTAAAGTTCTTTTATTATAGTATGATCTAATGACTTTTGTCTAGAGTTAAGCTGGCACTAACAAGATTTGTTCACTAAACACGCTAGAAAAGTAAATTTGTACCTGAAACGACAAAAAAGTGTGATTTTTAAACTTGAGGTTATGCACTAGAAGTAGCAATATGGAAAAATGGTAAATTGTGAGAGAGAACGTCTCTTTAACACCAGTAAAAGGCACATAACTTGGTTATCAATAAGCATCGTTCCTTCAGCTCACAACCTACCACACCTTTGCAAGTAAGCGGTTAGGAGAAACTCCAGCACTACATGTCAAGCCAGTAGCTTTGTAGACATTTAGTCTAAGCTCTTCAGCGACCTTCAGAAATAGAAACAAACAATAAAAAAGGACTTAGCATTTACATTTTCGACATATATGTATATATATGAACCAACCAAATTTCTAGGGTAAGGAGATTAGAAGGAGGAGGATGTGCAAGGTAAGAAGAATTAATGCTCCAACTTGAACTTATATTGATGCTAAAGGCTATTGACAAAGTAATTCATGAAGTAAATTAAGGTTCCTCTAAATTGAACTTACTTCTCCACCGGTCATACTCCTTTCCTTGCAAACTTTTGTAATATCCAGGTATGCCTCATCAAGACTAGCAGCCGTGAAATTTGGATCATATTCCTGGTAGACTAGTTCAAAAGGACACATTATAACACAGTTCATAGAAAAACTATTTACAGTGAACCTACGGAATTCCCAAGAAAGTAAAGCAGCTAACCTTTTCTAGTTAAATCACTATAGTATGTATATTTCTTAAAATCAGTGGGCACAAATACCAACTCTGGACATAATTTACATGCGATGAAACCAGGCATTGCAGCACGAACCCCAAATTTTCGCGCCTACAAGGTGGAAATTAACCCTCAAGAGATGCGACATAGAAAAACATAGGTGATTCTGTATGGGAAGGATTGCCAAGCAAGTGAAGCAACAGAAAAGGAGTGTCGAGTTTTAAACCTCATAATTCGCAGTAGAGATCATAGACATGCTGCCAACAGCCATTGGCCTGCCTTTTAACGAGGGGTTGCTCAAGGTCTCAACAGCTGCATAGAAGGCATCCATGTCTACATGCAACCAAATCCTTAATAGATCACGTGTAGCTTCTAATTCCACACTTCTTTTATCTACAACCTACATTGGCACAAGAATGAAGAAAGCAAAAGTTCATCATCAGCACAGGCAGTGGATTGATATCTCTTGTAATGCTAATACAGCGAGCGACTCTACATGAGCATATCTTTATTTCAAAGAACATCAGATCCATTATTAGCACCACTCACATGAACTTCGAAGATAAAACCTATAGCAAAAGCACCTGAAAGCTTATAACAAAGAGCCTTAGGGCCTTATTGTTAGCAGCTTAATGAGCTTAATGGGACTCACAATTTATTTGGTCGGCTATATATGATTGTTTGGTAGTGGCTTGATGATATAGAAAGTGGCTTATTCAGTAGCTTTTAGAGGGAGCTTTATGTAGAAAGCCAAGTTTTTTCCTAGCCTGTGCATCCCAATTAAAAAACACGCTCCTTCCATTTATGAAAAAACCCTCCCAAACAAAAATCTTATCAATCTATACAGACAGATTAATCCACACATACATCTTTATCCATACAGGACTTGATGGAAAACCAAACAAACAGCCCCTTACTGTAGAACAACAGTTCAACAGTAAATACGCTAGCAAGATTTCTGTGCTTATTAGTCCAAATGGTTGGCATGATGGTCATGGTATGATTCAGAAATGGTTTATTATTATATGGCATTTACTTGATAGCTGATTCGGATTTAGTCCATGAGCAGCCAACTTTAAATTGCAAACATGAGAAACAAGGGTCTAGCTAAAACAGCAATTCACATGACCAGCATATGAGAAAACATCGATCATTAAAATCATAATGTCATAATCATGGCAAAGCTGCAAAGGTTCATTAATTCATAGAAAAATGTCATATAAAGTTGGGAGATGCAAGGAGGGCCAGAAATTATGCTCAAAGGCCCAAATAGAGTTTACTTCATAAGTAGAATTGATGTTGTCTAAATTACAAAAGTTTAACCTGTAGAAGAAACAAAAATATTTACTCAATGCATCTTCTCAAACATAAGAGGAGCATAAGCATAATAAAGATTTTCTTGCAGTTACCCTCTGGTAATGAGATATATCAGTAGCTTTTAGCTTTGCACACTGAGCACGCATGTTCTCGATCTTCTGTTTCATATAAGCCTCTTTTCTTTCCTCATTCTCAAAATACTTTGATCCTTTGCTCATCTCATACACTACTCTTTGCACTTTTTCCTTGTCAACCCCATCCATACCTACAAATGTCATAACCTCCGCCCAATGGATATAAGTATTTTACATTCTGCTTTTAAAGTGGCAAATAAAATAAGTTTTAACTTCAAATTTATAAGATTTGGACCTGGTTATGGAGTAATACACTAATACTGATAACTTCATTAAACCATAGCCATAGGAAATCTTTGGAGCTAAGAAACTAACTAAAAAAATCTATTTCAAGCTTAAATTAGAAATATACAGATATCAAAATCAAGAAAACTAGTAACTTTTTACATGCTATCACTGCATATAAAGTTCACATAAAGATATTGATTACACTTCATTTATGAAAGTTTCGTTAACCTAAGGATCCCTGCCATGATCTTGCATAAACTGTGCGTATGTAGAACGTTTACGCAATCATATTTTACATATAAAAAAAACACAGTTAAAATTTCAGAAAGTTCATGAAACCTGCAATCACTGAGATTAAGTTATGAAATCCGGTTCAATTTAGGAGATATTTTCATCTGTTTGTGGGAAGGGGTGATTAAGCGTTAAATGAATATCGACATGATCGGAAATTGAAAGACATTTAAAATAAAATAAAAAAAGTGGAATACCTGCTTTGGCGTTAGTATAAACAGTGTGGTAAGACTGCCATGGCCGCAGAGAGGAATCGGCCATTGAAGATGATGATGATGTTGATGTTTCTTCGCTCTTCGCCATGTCCTCTTTCAATTCAATTTTGCTAAACTCAAGAAAGTTGCAGAATACACCAAGTCTCTCTCTCTCTCTCTCTCTCTCTCTCTCTCTATATATATATATATATATATATATTGGAGCGATCAATTGGAAACCAGTATTACATTGAAAACTTTGGAAACCGAAATCAGTGAATTTCTTTTTTTTTTAATTTTATTTTTAATTGATATAGTCTTTTACATAATTTCATAATATATATGGTAACTGTTATTATTATTATATTAATAATTATTTATTTTATATATGGTAATGTTAATCATTTATTAATGTAAAAATGAGATATTTAATTTAGGAAAACAAATTTTAATCATATGGATCCTCTATTTTTTATTATGATGAATCATTGATTGATTAAAATATTAATATAAAAAATAAATATTTAAATTTTCAAGTATTCATATGAAATTACTTCCAGACACAAAATATTAATATAGTGAAACATAATGGATTTGATATAGTGAAACAAAATATTAATATAGTGAAACCTGATGAAACATAAAATGTTAATATAGTGAAACTCGATATAGTGAAACAAAATGTTAATATAGTGAAACAAAATATTAATATAGTGAAACTCGATATAGTAAAACAAAATGTTAATATAGTGAAACCTAATGAAACAGATTTGATACAGTGAAACATAATGGAAAGGTAATGAAATAAAATATTAATATAGTGAAACTCGATGTAGTGAAACAAAATATTAATATAGTAAAACCTGATGAAACAGATTTGATATAGTGAAACATAATGAAAAGGTAATGAAACAATAATGGTAATGAAACTTAATTGGGTTTTTACGTACTGCATATTGATGAACAAGTAATAAAAATGTAGTATTGATATATTGTTATTATATTTTATTAATAAATTAATTAATTTATTACCATATATAATTATTATCTTTTATTAATAAATTAATTAATTTATTACCATATTTCATCTTTGTTGCCAAATTTGAAACACAAAAGAAAAAGACACATTTACCCTTTTGACATATTATTATTATCTTTTATTAATAAATTAATTAATTGATTACCATATATAATTCAAATGAATTTTAACCATTGATTAAAAAGATCAATGGTTGAAATTTGGTTTCCAATTGAAACCACCACTATATATATATATATCCAGTGGGCTTTTTTCTCAGGGTTGGACCTAAAATTGAACTTACATAAATTAAGTGGAAACCATATAGTCTAATTTCTGTTTTTATTTTTATTACAGTAATATTTATGGTTGTTTATCAATTTTTCTATTAATCGATCGGGAAAAACATTCCGGCTCAAAAATATAACTTTGGTAATTGTGTCATTGACTTTGGTAGTGATTGGGACTCTCACCTACTGTTGGTAAAGTTTGCTTATAACAATAGTTACCACTTGAGCATCGGTATGGCATCGTTCGAGACATTGTACGGTCAGAAGTGTAGAACTCCCGTATGTTGGCTTGAAGCGGGAGAGAAACAGTTCGCCAAGCCCGAGATTATTCAAGAGACGGTGGATAAAGTGAAGAATATTCATGAACGGTTGAAAGCGGCTCAAGATCGGCAAAAGAGTTACGCCGACAAGAAACGAAGACCGATTGAGTTCCAAGTGGGGGACCGGGTAATGTTAAAGGTGTCCTCATGGAAAGGCATTATTCGATTCGGAAAACGTGGAAAGCTTAGTTCGCGTTTCCCTGGGCCTTTTACCATCTTAGATCGAGTTGGACTCCAAACATATAAATTGGATTTGTCACCAGAAATGGAATGAATTCATAACACTTTTCACGTGTGTTATTTGCGCAAATGCTTAGCGAAAGAGGAAATTGTCACCCCTTTGTCAAAAATTAGAGTGGATAGGAATAATCGGTGTGTCAAAGAACCCGAATCCATTTTGGAGAAAGTCTAAGAAGCTTCGACATAAGGATATAACTTTGGTCAAAGTCCAATGGAAACACCATTGATGTGCGAACGTGACTTGGAAAGTCGAAGAGGACATGAAAATGCGGTATCCTCAATTGTTCCTTTGAGACGAGATTTCAAGAACGAAATCCTTTCCAAAATGGGGGAGGATTGTAACACCTGGATTTTTTGGTAAGTGAAATTCTAAGATTCTTACTATTTTATTTATTAAAATAACCTTATTAGATAATTATACAGATAAGTCTTTTATTAATTTAAAATTATTAATTATAAATTGTGTGGTAAATATTTCATCTTATTTTTTAAGTGAAAGATTTATTATCTATACTATATTATAAAGATGACATAAAAAACTCTTAATTACAACTCACTAAGCTTTATGTACTATCATTTAAAGTTATCTACTTAAAATCTCTTAAAAATAACTACTAAAGCCTAATGTACTACCTGTAAAGCTTTTAACTCTAATTAATATATTTCATCCTTATCCCCCAAAATCCTTATCTCTAATCCCCAAACCCTAAAATTATGAAATTTGAATTCTGATAAACATAATCAAAACAGGATAAACATCTCAATTTAAATATAAAAAATTTAAAATATATAAGATAATTAATGAATTTTAACAAACTACTTAATTTTTTTTATATAAAAAACATTATATTGTTAAGCCTAAATTAAACAAATTTATATATAAAAAACCATTATCACTCAATAAAAACCATCCAAAATCGTACTGTAAATCAATAAAAAAATAAAAATAAACATTAAAATCGTGATGTATTAAGCATTATGTACTATTATTTAATGCTAATATACTTAAAATCTTTTAAAAAACAATTAATGAAGCAATATGTACTACTTTTAAATGCTTTTAACCCTAATTAATAAATTTCATCCTTATCCCCCAAAATCCTTATCTCTAATCCCCAAATCCTAAAATTATGAAATTTGAATTATGATAAACATAATCAAAACAAGATAAACATCTCAATTTAAATATAAAAAATTTAAAATATATAAGATAATTAAAATTTTAACAAACTACTTAATTTTTTTTATATAAAAAACATTATATTGTTAAGCCTAAATTAAACAAATTTATATATAAAAAAACCATTATCACTCAATAAAAACCATTCAAAATCGTACTGTAAATCAATAAAAAACAAAAAATAAAAATAAACATTAAAATCGTGATGTATCTCGCTGCATTGTGCGAGAACGCTTCTAGTTTTAAATAAATGGATTATATTTTATCTTAATTAAAAAGTTTAATTATTAAGATTAATTGTGTGAATTAAATTTACTAATTAAATTCAAGAATTATTTGGGAAATTGGATTATTGGAGTTGGGCCTTAATAAATATATTATTATATTAATAAGTTAAGGTGAGTGGGCCTGGTAAATAACAAATCTTGTAGGTTGAGCCCAAGACGAAATTAGGAGAGGGTTTCCCGCCCCTGAATCTTGTTTTCGGACCGTGAAATCAGGCCACAGAGAGAGAGAGTCGCTGTGAGTGTGTGTTGTGTGATTGTGCGGGCGACCAGAGGACAGCTCGACCTGGGCTCGCGTGAAACAGGTCGCGTACGCCCAGGTCTGCCATAAACCCCCCCTTTTCTCTTTTATATCTTCAACCATCCACTCTCTCACTTTTATATTTTGACCTAGGGTTCAAATTGTGTAGGCTTTTACACATTTATGAGTTTTGATTCCTCCATTGAATACAAGAAATTATGATTTGAAGCCTCCCCCATTAAATATTATACCCAATTTCTAGCCTTCTCACTAAAAACCAACTATGAGACTTACTAGTGCATTTATTTCACCTCTCCAAGGTGGCGTTTGTTTTTTAAATGGTGGTGCTAAAGTCTGAAATTTGAATAAAAAAGACTATTGTTTTTTAAGTGGTGGTGCTAAAGTCTGAAATCTGAATAAAAAATACTGTTTGTTTTTGTAAGCTGAAAACGTCTGAATATATACTATTGTCTATTTTATCCCTGAAAATGTGATACTGTCGAATTTAATTAAGTTATACTACTAAAATTATCGTATTTACAAATACTTAGGTCCGAAACCATAAATTGCATCAAAACAAGCACAAAGGATATGTATCATTTGCACAAAAGAGTGATACAAGTTCATTCATATTTAAGTCCAATTGATACCCTTTCAACTTTCATACATTTGTGACTTACTGGTTTCTCCATCTAAATTAGAGTCAGGGGACCAACCCATTTTCACAATCTATAGCCTTTCAAAGAATGTATCGACACAAGTTCACTACTACATATTTATGTACAAATACAAATCCATGAATGGTAGAAATCAAGTGCGCATTCAATCTCTCAAAATCTTCAACCCCATATACCTGCATGTCCAATACCAACAATTGTCACACAAACAAACCTCACCTACAAAAACAATAATTAAACAAATTATGTTGCTAAATTAAACATTTTGAATCAAACCAAGATTCAGTGTGATCAAAAGGTAGCATTCATCATTAAAAAAGTTGTGTAATTGTTGTTTTCCAGGGGCCAAGATGCAATGTAATCAAAGGCTAGAAAAAATGTCATCAACTACCTCATCATGTGCTTTAGTACCTGAAGCATCACAGGTATGTATCTCCTAGGTAACATCACAATAACATTACCCTGATAACATATCCTAAAAGAAGCAATCATGCTCTTACTAAGATCTACACCATTTCAGCATCAGGAAGGATCCATGTCAAAGCCTTCTTGCTACAACAAAGGAGTAGATTCGAAGGCACAAAAAAATCTTAACAGAACTCTCTCTAAATCCCATTCATGCACTCTCTCTCTCTATCTCTCTCATCTATCTATATGTCTATCTATTTTATATGAAAAATCTTAAAAGAACTTGCAAACAAAAACGAGAATAAGCAAAGGCAACAACTTTCATACAATTTCAATAATTGTAATGCTACTGTATTCATTATTCAATGTCAAAAATCGAAGCTTTTTCCAGGGGAATCCAAAAATCGAATCCAATAGAAACAGATGAAAACCAACAGAAACAGAAGCACAAATCTTACCATAAAATCGAACCGTAAATTTGAACAGAAGCATAAAATCGAACGGGAACAACTATGAAATCGACAAAAGCAAAAACATGATGTAGGAGCAGAGATGAAATCGACAAATCGAACCATAAAATCTCATGATGTAGAAGCACAAATCGAACCATAAAATCGAACCATAAACTCGGGCAGAAGCATAAAATCGAACCTGCAAGTCTCGATTTGGAGAGGAGAAACGTTCAATTTGGAGAGGAGAAGTCGTCAAGCAATCGATTTGGAGAGGAGAAGATTATCGTTCGATCTAGAGTCTAGCTTGGAGAAAGCGGTGATTTGGAATTAAGTGAAAAAAGTGATACCCTAATCACTTTTTCGGTCAGTGCAAATAAAGTGATAAGTGGATCTGATTTAATGGAAAAAAACAAACGCACTTATTTTTAAAAGGTCTGACCGAGAAAGTGATAATAGACAATTAAGTGCTGAAAAGTGAAAAACAAACAGCCCCCAAGTGTTTCAAGTCTCTTAACATCAAGATTTCAAGTTTGGGTCAAGATACGAGTTCATCATCTTCTTTTTGGGTTTTTACCCATTTTCTAGGTTTTCTTCAAAAACCTACAATGTGAGTTTAAATGTTTTGTAAAAACTAGATACATGTCATAATGTGTTATT
This sequence comes from Arctium minus, assembly GCA_954870635.1. Classification (NCBI taxonomy): domain Eukaryota; kingdom Viridiplantae; phylum Streptophyta; class Magnoliopsida; order Asterales; family Asteraceae; genus Arctium; species Arctium minus. Next base: position 32,109,952 of record OX941080.1, on the reverse strand, counting down.
TAATCTCATTTATGTTCCATCTTAATTACCCTCTTCTTATTTGGTGATTTTTCCATATTTGCACATTTATAGGAATTATTTGACATATTTGGGCATGTTTAGGGAGAATTAATATATTGTGACTTGATGAACCTAAATTTTGTACTTAGAGTATATTGGGTTAATTACATGGAACCTTATTCGTGTTTTGACATGTTATGCACAAATATACATATTATGGAATATTTGACCTAACTTGAGGATATTGTTTATATGGGATAATCTTTTATTTATAGTTAAGGAGTGTTTGGGATTGCTTATTTGAAGTGCTTTTTAACTTATTGCGGTGTGGCACCGGAGATAAGCACTTTCTAGACTTATGGAATTGTTATATGGATTTTAACCATTGCTAGGGAAAGTACCTCGCCATGGGATTGTTGAACATTGTTACAACTTGAGATTGATGGATAAATGAACTTTTCAAGTAGGCACTAAGAGGGTTGAGTCTTGAGGTGTTACCCTTGGGGTAGACACTAAGATCTCCGTCGTTTGAGGTGTTACCTTAGGGGTAGACACTAAGTGTGCCGAGCCTTGAGGTGTTATTCATACGAATAGACATTAAGGACAACCGGCTCTTGAGGTGAAAAACTTGTAAAGTGGTCGTTAGGGCACTTGGACTATAAGTCTTAATGTGTTATACGACAACGTTGTTGAATGACATACTTTTGTGTTCACGTCACTCTCGATGGATACGGGTTCCCCCGGAAAATCACCTTGTCATATTTAATTTGCAAATGCCTTCTTGCTACTTATATTGAATTTGTCTATTTCATGTTCATGCTCACTAGGCTCTTTGCCCTAACACTTCTTTTGGTGTCGGCATGTATCTCAGGTTCTAGTGGCATGATTGCCAAGAAGGTCTAGTCGGTCTCGGTAAAGAGAGCTTGGGGGACTTTTGAAACGTCGTACTTTGAAGTTATTTTGACGGTTTAGATGACACCTGATTGTAATCTATTTCTTCAATCGGATTAGATTAGGAAGTTGTTATCCTCAATCCAATTGTTTACAAATTGTAAATTTATGTGGCGTATTCTAAGTTCCTTTTTTGGGTAAAAGCTCATATTTTGATATTTATATACCAGTTTCGGTTTTATTCGAATTTTTTTTGTAGTCCCTAAGTCCTCACCCTCCACAAAAAGGGTTTAAATCTATGGTCTAATGAGTTCAAGGTTTTTCAAGTATAAGATTTAACAGATATGCCAATTTACAATTTTATAAGACTTACCGAGCACAAAATCTTTATAACAACTGTACATACGCGTAAAATTTACTTCCACTTACTAGATAATCGTGCAAAGTGGCCATAAATGCCACACATATAAAACTATTTTGAAAGCTACTTGATAATTATTCAAACTAATAATGACAACAACGAAAATATGCTTAACAAACTTTTCAAATGAACCGCTATAGTCCTAATATGCATTTATTTACGTCATGCGTAAAATAATTTCATGCACAAAAATAGTGTGCAACAAAATGTTTGTACAAAACTTCAAAAGATGAATTGCACGACATCAAGTTCCAAAAATTCGCTCTTTTAACCATAAAACGACATTGAATACAATTCCCCAACAAGGCTCGCATACAACAATTTATTTCTCAAAATTTAGTAAAACGATATGTGCATGCGAGTTGGTTGAAACGTGAAATAATTTAGACCGGTTTTAAAACTTAAAGCTAAATAATCAATATGCTCTCTTTTTTTCTAAAATAATGGCTATAATATCGTGAAGAAAGCTTCAAATAAAAATGTATTTACATCATATGCATCAAAACAGTTACACAAAAACTCAAAGGAAACTGTACAACTGAAGGTCATCAAAATCTTCACAACTAATTAATAAAATCGCATAAAATAAATTTCTCAACAAAACTTCAAACACAAACACACGCTATAAAACAAGCTTATGCGTTTCAAATTTCACCCTTGAGCCACAAAAGACGTGAAATAAACTTCCAATAAAACTTGCAACCAAACATATGCAATCGAGTTGCTTTGTGTATTCAAAATTCGACCCAAATCCTTTTGTATACGTTAAATATAAATCAAAGTGTGTAAAATAACAAGCACGTGTATTTTGAGTAGAACATGAAATAATTCATGTACGTTTCAAATTCAAAACTATTCAAAAGTACACCTTTGACCATTTACAATATCGACAAAATCAACATGGAGAAAACTTCCAATAAAGTTCGTATGCGAATTTATAAGTAACAAAACAATTTATGAACCTTTTTTTTAAAACATGTGCTATATTCCCGAGTGTGCCAAAACATTCTCCAAAATTCGCAACTTGACAAATATGAATGACATGACAAAACATGAGATAAATTATGCAATTCATTTTAGAAGAATGTCTTGCATTCATTTGGTCGAGACCTGAAGTCTCATAACTATAGTCGCCAAGTCCACTTGTCACACTACCGACATCCAAATGCCCAAACATCTTAAGGCAATAATTGACAACTAAATCGATTAACCTTACAAATTTCCCTCAAAATAATATCGATTCAATAAGCCTATGGTTCAAATTCAACCAATAACTCTGACCCAAAATGGTCGACTTAATGAAATTAACATATACATCAAAGAAGAAATAAATTACTTTCTAAAAGTCAAAGCTTGATTACCTATAATGGCAATCTAAGATTCACAACATTAAATAATAATCTAAAGCCTACACAAGGACTATATTAGAGAGGGGTGTTACTAAAACCCAATAAATGTCGCTATCTCCCAGGTGCAGAAGACATCACCGAATAGCTATACCCTTCTCGTACATCCAACTAGCACTCCACTCTTCACGGTGTCGCTAGTACCATTCCCAACAATGACCTGACGCACATGCCGACAATTAAAAAGGGTTTGGCTTAACGCCTAGTGAGTTCAAGAGTTTTCATCATTTATATAAACAATAAACTAAAATAATGCTATTTATATCACAGTTTTTATAATTAAATGTATAAAATGTGAAAGCAACATCTTTCCCAAAACCCACCATTTTCGTGATGAAAACTCCAATACAAAACATTTATTCAAATATGAATTCGAAACCCAATACTCACCCAAAATGTGAACAATGATTAATGCTCATATACTGAAATTCGGATAAAACTTTATTATCTAAGATGCCAAATATGAGTAAGACTCAACACCAAAAGTCATAACTTATGGAGAACACTCCATACTCAAAATGTCACCGAAAAACATGGATAAAACTCAATACTCAAAACAACACCTTTTGGTGACGGAAGAGACCCGACTTCCATGGTTAGTGATGGAACACAAAAGTATGTCATTGTTCCACGTTATAGAGCTCATCCTGAGGATCATTGGCCCCAATGGGACCAGTTATTCGCGATTCATAGTTGAGGACCCCGATGATCCTAGTAGTGGCAGATCTAAGTTTTTTGCGTAGTGGGGGAATCTTTAAAGTAAATTAAAGGCCCACAAAGTCGTCTGATGTGTTTTTAGCCCAATTCCACGGTTTCAATAGATTTTTAAAGTTTTTTTGGTTGATTTCGAGAGATTTTTAAGTTTTTTTTGTCGATTTCGAGGGACCATCCCATAAAAACTTACTCGGAAATTACACCTTATGGTCAATGACAGATGTTCGAGTACAAGAGCCCACACCGTAGTGCCCCTAATGACCCGATGTCTATTCCTGACCACAACATGGGAACAACTGTCCCATTTAAAACAATAAAGACTGACTCTTACGCCTATGGATTTATTGAATTACAATCCAAATTACATGACCCCAAATGAATGACCAACACACTCAAAGCATGTAACTTTCAAATAAATATGTCAGAACTGTATTTAACTCAAATTTTCAACAAAGAGCAAATCAAACGGACAAACACCCCCATGACTCATCTAAGTCAAAACCGTTCAAAAGCTCAACAAAACGCATTTGTTCAATAAATAGATAAACCCATACTCAAAAGTATAATTAGGCCAAACATAGTCAATATCAGGATAAATCATCCCTAAATATAAACCATACGGTTTATACTTTCAAAATATCTCGTACCACAAAACATGCATTTTCTAAACGATTTATCAACTTAAATATACCAATAATGCATTATCGTCAAATAACTTTTATTCGTAAAATAAATCGTCAAAAAACACATTCTCAATGTTTATTAATCATCATGACCAAAAATCCCAAATATAGGCATTTCACAAGATTTATAAATCAAATGTATCAAGTATGCAAAACTCATCAAATAACCCACATATTTGATAAAGAACAAGTAAACCCATTAATACTTCAAATTTGACATTTTTGGCATGTACATAATTTTCACAAAGCAATATGAACTCACATTGCTAGATTTAGGTTAAATCTAGGGTTAATCCTAAACTTGAGTTTTCTTGAAGAAAACTTGAATCCACAAGCAAAACTTCATAATGCTTAGATCCAACGCTTCCAAAGAGTCTCATTCACTTTCAAAGACCCAATACCTAAGGCAAAATGGAAAGGAGAGAAGAGGGAATGAAGAACATATCAAACCGTAACTTTAAAATTGAGAGAGATGAGAAGGTTACTCATACCAGATACTCTTGAATCCACCAATAAACCCTAATCCACTTGATCTACTCTTGAAAATCTTTCAAAAATGAGAACATAGCAAAAAGAATCGCTTAAGACGAAGTTAGGATGAAGAAGATATGAGGAAATGAAGAAAACCTAAGAAAATCGATTTTTAAGGCCTTGCCCCTGCTTGCGACCCTGCCATGGGACAGTGCCAATGGCATAATCGCCGGACACTGTCTCCTAGGATGTACCGAGGCTGGGCACTGTAGCCCCAACTATACTAAGAGTTTTTCGATCGTTCATCGACCGTTTTTCCCGCCATTCCTCGACCGTTTTCTTGAAATTTATTTTACAAATAACAATGAAATTACGGGTGTTACAATGAGCGTATGATCTGCATGAAGTGGGAATGGTAGGCTAAGAGGACAATAAAAGTTGTTTTAACTCTTATTAAACTGGATAATACTTGAAAGCTTTTAATAGACGACAAGTCCATTACTTTTGGTGCGTTTTTGTTTGTTTTAATTTTGTAAAACTTTATTGATTAAAACTATGAATTTAATACGTTGTGTACGATTTTCACCTTTTATTGTTTGGAGTATGGACTATAAGATTTTATATTATGTAGAGTATGGAGACTATGAAATTTGGTATATTATCATATTACATGCATGCTATTTAAATACAAACCATATAAACACAACAACGTATTATGTGTTTTATCATTTTATATTTTGAGACATATTCAATTTTACTTGTGGATTGAAAATAAAAACTCAAACCGTACCCTTAGTTTTAAAATATAAATATATAATTGAAAAAAAGATTTTATCAACCCCGTTTTAGAATATCAATATAATATATTTTCTTAAAATAAGCAATTTTGTTTTAATTTATTTTTAAAAAACATCTTGTCATATTCATGTTGTATAATTTGTAGTGGTCAAAGTATGTTCTTTTTATTAGAGAGTGAATTTTATTAACCAACAATTTCTTTTTTGAGTACATGAAAATCAAAATTTATAGGAAAATATTATATGATTATAAGTCAAAACATTTGAATATATTCATAAATATTTAATAGAGAAGTTTTATAGATATGATGTTATAAAGGAGGTTTTAAATACAAACCATATTATTCATATAAATAAATCATTCAAGATATTTATGAAAAATGATGATGACTTATTTATTATAGCTTGAATATTTATTGAAGATTATTATAGTTTATCAAATATGATCAATATTTTATTAGGTAGTTTATTATTGGTTCAAGTAGTGGAATGAAAATTAAAATAAATGAAAATTTGGGCTTCAAAGGAATGGACCCAATATATTATATAAATAAAATTAACCAGATTTTTTTATTATCATTCTTATTAATTACTGTTTAATACCTTCAACCAAACAGCCCCTCAATTTCTAGTTAGATATTTCGTCAAAACGCTATTATTTCTTGTGTTTACATCGTTATTGTAAATGTTGTATTTTAGCACTAACTTGTTCATTGGTTCCATAAATTGGCATTTTATATCTTTGTAATTCACACCTAAAAAATGTTAAGAATTCGAGTATTTAGAGTTATTCGAGCTCGAGTTTAACAAAATTTCGAGCTCGACTCGATTTCCAACACAAAATAAACTCGTTTAATTTAACAAGTCGAACTTTATAACAACGGTGTCCGATTAGGTCTGTTTGAAAACTCAATTAAAAATCTTGAGACGAATTGAGTTGGACAATTACAAACAACACATACCATATGTTTATAATTATACAATTAAAATATAAAAATTGAAAAAAATTACTGATTTCGTAAAAAATTGTGCTAAGTTATTCAAAGTTCATGCTTAAACTGAAACATGAAAACAAAATTCAAAATAGGCTGGGCACTATTTTGATAAAAGGTTAGTCAAAAGGGGCATTCCGAGAATTGAACTCGGGACCTCTCGCACCCTAAGCGAGAATCATACCACTAGACCAAATGCCCATGTTGTTTCTTTACTTTTAATTGTTTTCTTTATACGATAAATAAATAGAAAAAAGATAAAATAAAAAAAGTAGGATTTTGGGGCATTCCGAGAATCGAACTCGGGACCTCTCGCACCCGAAGCGAGAATCATACCACTAGACCAAATGCCCGCTTTGCTACCAGCTTGGAAAGTATTTTATATTACACGTAATTTATCATTTTAATAATGGAATTTCCATTCGAACACTGAAAATATGAAGGTAAAAAATGCTAGCCTCTATATTTTGAGGTTAATAAAGTTGGCTTCTATAATCAAATATTAATATAATATTAAAATTTTATAATTATATATATATAAATTGATTAAAAGTTTAATATATTAACATGTTTATTATTATTATTTTTATTATTATTATTATTATTACTAGAAGCATACTCGCGTAATGCAGCGATATACATCACGATTTTAATGTTTCATTTTATTTTTTTTGTTGATTTACAGTATGATTTTGGATTGTTTTGAGAAAGTGATAATGTTTTTTTATAAATTTGTTTAATTTAGGCTTAATAATATAATATTTTTTATATAAAAAATTAAGTATTTTGTTAGAATTAAAGGACTATCTTATATATTTTAATGACATTTAGAAAAAATAACCAATTACATATTTAATAATATAATTAAAACAAAATTATAATAATATAATATATTAATTAATAGTGATACATGGAAAGGTCTGCATAAAAGAAAGATCCTACACATACCAAATTGGTGGGTGTTAGAAGTCTGCAGTAGTAATATGTATCTTATGCTTTGATACTTGTAAATTAAGAGATTTTTAAAATCTTGCATAAAGTGATGGTACCTTATGCCTAATAATTTATATTTAAGAGTTTTTTATCTGTGCTTTATAATACTAGTGTTGGGCCCGTGCATTGCAGGGGAAGATACATTTTTTGTTGGAATATTAAACCGAGTTAAAATGAAACGTAATTTCTGTGTTAACAGTTAATGAAATACAATGTGAAAAATGAATGTATTTTCATAAGTGGTTAACTTGCATATATTCTTAATCGTTTGTTGTTATGACTTTGTGCAATAATATTGGTAATAGTTTTGTATTATATTATTTAAAACTCAAATGACATGTCTCACAACATATTTATCTTACTATTGACTTCAAGACATCATAGTATTAGTCGATAAAAATAAAGATATGTATATATATCTTATTCCCCTACTTCGAAAAATATGATTGTGGTTTTGAAAAATATAAACAAATCCTCGGTAAATAAAATAAAATATAAAAAAATAGTTTTTCAAAGAAACAAAAATATAGTGGAATACCTTTTGTTCAGTTGTAGGTTCCGCCATTAACACCCGACTGTTCGTCTTCTTCTTGTACTCGGATGATACATAGAGAAGCTATATATATTTATAGTGAATGTAGAGAATATTTTAAAATCTTTTATTTTTATTTTCGATTTTACATTTAAATGTAAATATATTAAAAATATGGAAGAATATTTTTATATCTACATCGTTTCTATTTTTTTTTTCTTTACACTTGGTTAATTTGGAAAGTATTGCGGAATATTTTTATTTTAAAAAATACGATAATTTATTAGTGTATCTCGTTATTTTTTTATTTTTAACTCATATCAATCTTCTTTTTTCTTCTTTTAATGCTCGTGAAAAAAAAATACGTGTAGATTTTATATTATCAAAAAAAATACGTGTAGATTTTATAAAATAAAATAGATTTTATATTAGCAAAAAAAAATACGGAAGAAAAAAGAGTTTATATTACATCTCATTATGTAAAAAGATTTTATAAAATAAAATATGGAAAAAGATTTTATAAAATAAAATATGGAAAAATCATTATGAGATGTAATATAAAAAATACGGAAGAAAAAAGATTTTATATTACATCTCATTAATATAGATTTAAATACGTGTAAATTTTATAAAATAAAATAGATTTTATATTAGCAAAAAAAATACGGAAGAAAAAATAGTTTATATTACATCTCATTATGTAAAAAGATTTTATAAAATAAAATATGGAAAAAGATTTTATAAAATAAAATATGGAAAAATCATTATGAGATGTAATATAAAAAAAATACGGAAGAAAAAAGATTTTATATTACATCTCATTAATATAGATTTAAATGTAAAATCTACATTTAAAATAGATTATGTTAATATAAAATCTATTTTATAAAATCCTTCACCAAAAAAACAAATAATTATATTAATAAATGAGTATTCATTCCACAAATAGATAATTATGTGAGATACTGTGTTTGGAAAGATTGTACCAAAACATTTAGAAATTGTAAATTAAGTAATTGGCTTTAATTAGTTGTAACTTGTGCTTAAAATATTGTAATTAAGAGTTTTTTATGTCGTTTTTATAATATAGTATAGATAGTATAGATTATTATAAAGATGGTTTTTAGTGGGCTTTTTTTTCTTTCTAATTTAGTGTTCAATTGATCCACCAGTTTTAGTATTTTATTTTTAGTGGTTGAGTTGGAGATGGTCTAATACAAGCCTTATTGAAAATGTCATTTTATATACTCCATCAATTTAAAAATAAATGTTTCTATTACTATTTTAGTTTGTCCCAAACTAAGTCTCTAATATTAAAAGTAAATGTTAACTTTTTCCATTATACCCTTAATTATAAGATCAAAAAAAATTATCTCTTTATAATTAAGGGTAAAATTATTCTTATACTAATTAAAAAAATATAATAATTATACATTTCTAAATTATATGTCTTTTTCATTGTGTACATCTATTTTGAGCTAGAGAGAACAGAATGTAAGGTTGGCTTTCAAGCTTTAGCTTTATGAGGTAAAGGCTTTAGATAAAAGAAAAGAAAAGAAATGGATGGAAAAGAAAGGGAGAGAAGAGAAAGGAAAGGAAAATAATTTTTTCATTTGTGTTCTCGAAATGGAAGGAAAAGGAAGGAAAGGAAAGGAAAGAAAATAATTTTTCATGTTTTTAAACAGGAGAGAAAGGAAAGGAAAGATGTCAATTTTACAAATATACCCTTGTAAATATATATATATTCTTATAATGAAAGATTGGGTAGTTTTGTAAATTTAATAATTTCAGTAATTTTTTTTAAATAGTTTTAATTTTTTTCCTTTCCTTTCCTTCCCTTTCCTCCCACATTTGGGAGGAAAGTTATCAATTCTTTCCTTCCATTTCCTTTCCTTTCTCTCCTAAAAAAGTTTCGAGAATACGAGTTTTTTTCAATTTCCTCTCCTTTCCATCCCTTTCCTTTCCTTTCCTTTCCTTCGTTAAATGAGTTTCGAGAACACAGCGTTAGTTTTTATTATATATTTAATAACACGAGTTCACAAACTAGAATTTCTTTTTTACATTAAATCAATTGCTCATGTATGACGATAGAAGAGTTACATTTTTCTAAGTAATAGCAATCCAAATTAGTTTAGGATTAGTGGTGAACAAAGACTCCCAATTAGTTATAAACTCTTGGTTGTTATGGTTGTTATTTATGAGACCCTCCTTCTTAAGATATTTAATTAGTAATAAATTACTTTATCATATTAAATCAAATTTTACTGCAACATTTTATGAACAAAAGTACTAATACGTTTGCGAGTAGGTCAATCTGTACTTTTCTTTTGCTAATGCAATATATAGGTAACTTTTAGGCTGAATCTAAATTCCATCTTTCTCTTGGTTGAACGGATAAACTCTTAGGAGTTTTTTGTTTACCTCTTAATGGTTCCATTAAGAGACAACATCTGAATCGTTAAGAGGTAAATCTTGTTTGACAAAAAAAAAGGTTGTCTCTTAATGGTTCCAAAATCCTCTTAATGATTTTGTATCCCGACTCTCCCTTAACCATTAAGAGCCCTGATTTCATTATGAACAATTAGCAAACAACCATATTTCATTTTACACTATATCATAAAAAACCTCTTAATAATTCAAACCACTTAATCATTCTGCACTAAACCATTCAGCAACTGTCAAACAACCCCTTAGTTGTCGGATTAAGTAACAACCAGACATCAATATGTAGCATATCCAAGAAGTCATGCAGCTTATACAACCAATTAAGCCACAAAACCACTAGGTCTTTGGCCTAGTGGCCAGCTCCCATCCGCAAACGCTCCTGCCAGTAGTTCCCGATCGAGGGTTCGAATCCTGGGGGAGACAGAGTGACTTTTCCGGTGCAGATTCATGGGGCTAGGGTCTGTAGGATCTCCAAAAGGGGACCACGGGGCCATAGGTTCCCGCCATTAAACCTTTTTTTTAACGCAATATAGCATGAGTAATTTTCAATTCTAAAAGTTCAAAAAAAAAATCCACCATGATAGTCACGTGATCATTTTAGTAAAACTGATTCCAATTCTCAAAATTTTAAATTAATAATAATTATTTTAAAGATAATACACAAAGTAACTTCTTTTTGATTATGTATTAGAGTTAAATGCACAAATTATAACCAAATTTTTATCTAATTTTTAATTAGGTTACTAATGGGCAATTTATCAAATGCTTACAACATTTACCACTTATCAGGTAAGTATTTATCTTCACGAGTCAACACCTTATTTAATAACATTATCGGTCATCAAAATGGATGGTTGATAAACATCTCTTACCCGGTAAGTGTAATAAGGTAAGTGTTTTTTCCCCTCACTTATAAGGGTAAGATTATCGATCATTGTTATGTCTTTTACTAGATAAGATTCTCAGTTTTGCCATGTTCACTTGGTAAGGTAAGTGATACCCGGTAAACGCTTACCAGTAAGAGTCTTACTTTACTATGTGAGATTGTAGTTCATCAAAACGGTATAATATACAACAATTTATCTGGTAAACGCTTACCGGGTAAGAGTTGACATTCTCACTTACCGGATAAGACTCTCCATCTTATCATTGCTCTTATCAGGTAAGAATCTTAGCCCTTGCCATATCCATTTAATAAGATAAATGATCTGATAAGCACTTACCGGGTAAGCGTTATTAAATAGCCCCTAAGTTTGAAATCACCAAGAGAATTCGTGAATTTTTCAACCAAAATACTTGATCTTGATTAATATGGTCTAAGTTGGTTGTAGAACCCCATTAAATTATTCTCTAAAAGAGTCTTTGAGAAGAGAATGAAGATTCCAACACATTGAGAATGATCGAATTCTAAACCAATGTAGGACTCCAACAAATACAACCAACTTTGTTTATATCAAGAGCGAAGCTAGAAATTTAAGACACGGGTATGACCGTTTTGAGTCATACTTTGTTATAAAATAACAACAATCAAGAATTTGATATCCAACGATCACAACCATAACGTTTTACCTTATCATACATACATTTTGATGCACTGATCATAGGAAACCCCTAGTCGTTACATATGTCACTCTTTATTGGCTCTTCAATATGTCAACATTTTCTCTAATGTTATATCACTAACGATAAGTAGGGGGGTAAATGATGCGAGTCGAGCTCGAGTATCATTATACTCGACTCGAACTCGAAAGCTAATACTCGAGCTCAAACTCGACTCGAAAACTCACGAGTAGTAAAAACCCAAGCTCGACTCGAACTCGAAAGCTAATACTCGAGCTCGAACTCGTTTTAAGCTCAAATCAAGCTCGAACTCGAATCAAACTCGATTCGATAAAAATTTTCAATACAAAACTTTGAAAAACTTGGAATGTGCACCGGCTTAAGTTTAAGGGGTGCTCCAAAACATTTCAAAATATAAAAGGTTAAAACTTGAGCATTTGCTTAGTTCAAAGATCAATCTTGTCCTAACAAGATGAGCCTAAACCACCCAACTTTACATTGCAATTTATATAAAGTGGTCAAGAGGTAGAATCCTTTTACTAGGCGATGTGGGATAGAATTCATTTATATAGGAAAGTGATAGGGGTAAGTTAGCTTTGTTTAGGGGATGTGGGATTAGAATAAGGAGTGGAGAAGGAGAACTTCATATTTTCTTTATACATATTTTTAATATTAGAACTTTTATGTTAATATTATCTTTGACCTATTTTTCTTTTAAATAAAAATTTATTAATATGTAAACTCATAATCACCGTAAATAATTTATATCTCATTTTAACATTTTATTACATATAGAGTTATAAAGATAAATTTGTCATATTTTTACATTATATTTTATAAATTATAATATAAGTTAATTACATAAAAAAATATATTCGAGTATCTCACGAGCTTATCGAGTCGAGTATCAAATGACTCGACTCAACTCGTTAGTATATCGAGTCGAGCATATTCGAGTCGAGTGTTGACCGAGTCGATCTCGAGTAGCTCGCGAGTTGTCTCGTCTCATTTACACCCCTAACAATAAGCGTCTATAAGTGTGAATTGATAAATATATAAACAAGAAAAATATTTCAAAAGTACATAAAAATTATCCTAAAAAGCTTTGTTCATACAACAAAAATCATGTTGATTTGGATAAATGAAAACCATAAAAAAATAAATAAAACCGTAACTCCATATAAACAAAGAATTAAACCACAAAATTCATATATTTTTAAGTACTTCTTTTGGAAATTGAGGGTGCCCCTCTTGCCCCTTAGTGTCCCCACCAGTGCAGGACGGAGCAAGGAGCGCCAACGCAACAAACCAAGGAGGTGGGCGAGCATAAATGTGGGCGACTAAGTTTGGGCAAGCAGGAACAAGGATCAATAGGGGAGGGGAGAATTATTATGAGCTTTTAAAAGTTATGCTACATTATTGGACCAACATGCAACAATTGGGAGGTAGGGGTCGTGTTCTGAGAGGAAACGTTGACTTGTTTTTACTAGCTTTGTTATATTTGTTTTAAATAAACAATTTTACAAAGTTTAAGTTGCTTGTTTGTGTTATTTAAAATTTAATAACCAAAAAATTATTTGTAATTATTTGTAATTAACCATGTATAGATTGTAACTTTTAAATAACCAAAACTACAAGGGCTTTGGTGTGGTGGTAAAGGCTTGGGGAGTTTATAGCCCTCAACTCAGGTTCGAGCCCCACTAGCAGCACTTGTGGCCACTGAGGATAAACTCAGGGCTACACGCTTTAGCAGCTGGGCCAAAGACCCTAATTGCCAGGGATTAGTCTGGGCCATAGGCCTAGGATACCCTTTCCAAAAAAAAAAAAAAAACTTTTAAATAACCAAAAACTTTAGGGGGATAAAAGCAAAATGTTAAAAAGAGGACAAATGCAATAAAAACATGTAACATGAAGGGGCATTCCGAGAATCGAACTCGGGACCTCTCGCACCCAAAGCGAGAATCATACCACTAGACCAAATGCCCACATGTCTTTGTACTTAATTTTATTAAATATATCCAGAAACAAGCAAATTTCCGATTTCAAACACCTCATATTTTATCATTCTATACATTTAAATCTGATAATTTTTTTTAAGCACCATGATCCAACACAAAGCGATGATATGGTTAATGAAACTTAAACACTTTGAGGGAAAAAAGAAAGAAAGAGAATGATAGTTTTCTTTCGTTTTTGGTATAGTAGGTCATGTTTTTTTTATACAATTAACGGAATTATATGTTTATAAATCTTTTTATTCTTTTTTGGAAGTCAAATTTCTTCTATGAAACAATGTCTTTTTTCTCTTGAGGCAGAAAAAGAATTTTATGTAGATTACTTTTAGGCACAATTTTCAGATATAATACATCGAATTTAATTTGGTTAACATAACAAATATGTTTTTTAAGACCACTTAAATCATACTTTATATCATAAAATCAAAGTAGACTATATAATAATCGCAACCTCTTTATTTAAAATAGAATTATATAGAGTCTTATTAGAATCAATCTGATGGATTAAAAGTTAGAAAATAAAACGTAATGTTGGTGTGTTTGAGAGTAAATTAATAGTAGTAGTAACCATATATTGGAAATATAATAAAGACAAATTGATGCTAATATATGTGAAAGGAAAATAATAGAATGCAAATATTAATTAAACGATACATTTAAATTTAAGGGTAGGCTAAATGCGTACTTATTATTTGTTAAATCGCACTTATCGTATGGGAAAATAGCTCAAACAGCCATTTTCATAGGAAGTATTTAAAGATTTAGCCATTTTTACATATTTTTTTTTTCAAATATAGCCCTCTTTTTCCCCTGCTACCTGACCAGTCGTCGGCAAAAATCATGTAGACCCCACCAACACACGTGGGCCACTAAGAACACGCCACATACCCCTCTTAATGCCGCCACATGTCTGACAATAATGATGTATGGTGATAGGTTCTCATCACTTCCTGCTGGATCATCTAAAAATGAAAAGATACAAACCATCTGTTGGATCTATGTCGCCATTGATGGAGGTTGTAGCCGGTTGGAAAATTTTAGTAAAAATATGTTTTTTACTAACTTTGGACACATATAAATATATGTATATATAGTGTATATATCTAACTTTTAGTGGGTTTGTGTTCTCCTATATGAGAGCTTCGAAACGATATATTATGTGTCCAAAACGGAATATGTGTGAATGAGATATCGATGCTCAAAGTTGAGTGTTTGGAATGTGTCTCGAAACAGTGACCCGTGCAGGTTGTGGCGCGGGTGAACCCGTGCGGCCAACCGCGCTGAGCATTGGAATGTAAACACGAACAGTGGCCCGCGCGGGTTGTGGCGCGGATGAACCTGCGCGGGCAACCGCGCCAAACACTGTTCACGTTTTGTAAACCCATCGAAACCATTGATGATGCACAGTTAATTCGTTTAATTATTAGTTAATTATCGAATTAAGTATTTCGTTTATAACGGTTAATTCGTTTAAATACGAATTAATTATAATGATTAATTTGTTTTATTATCGGTTGATGATAATTAATCATTTCGGTTTCGAATCGTCAATATAAATTGAGGGGCCGGTTCACATTCCATAGGACGACAATCACAACGAAACACTCTCACATATCTCTCTCTGAAATTTATGGTGCATACGATAACTCTGGTGGAGTTTCAAGGCTAGTGGTCATCTCCAGCAGTACTACTGTTTTTTCTGTTGTACCCTGAGTACAGACGACGAATCTGTTTAAGGGAATCGTGTTAAACACGAGTCTCAGCGTTTGTTCAATATCCTCCTCTTTTCTTTATCGTTGTCTTAATTAATTAGTTGATTTATTTTGTATTTTAATTTGTATGCTTAAAATACATCGGAATCTTAATCGATTTTTTTATAATCATTCGTTGATTAATTTTATATTATTATATGTATTATTAAAATACATATAGAGAAAATACCAACTGAGCCAAGAGAAGAAAGATGAATAACAATGGTGTTAGCTCAATGGCTCCTGGGTTTGGTTTTTACTTTTTGTTCTGGAAATCTTGTAAAAACTAGTGATTTAAAAGAAAGAAAGAAAGATTGAAAGAAGGATAGGTTAGTATAATACTAATAATAATATTTTAGTGGTAAAAGATGAAGGTAGCCATTGTTGGGATTTTGTTAAGAATCCAAAGCAATAGAAATCTAGTCTCCAGTGTGGATCTAGATATATTGCTTCTTCTTTTTCTTCTTCAAAATAAAGGAAGAAGATGGAAAATTAGTGGGTCTATACCCCCAAAATAAGGTATCATAAAAAATGATGTCCGGTGATGGCTTTTCATCAACTCTAGGCATGGAAATGGGTCCTGACCCGTCGGGAAACCCGGTCCATCCACTCCGGTCGGGGATGGGGATTCCCCGCTAAACCGGAGATGGAGACGGGGACGGGGATCCCCGTTTGTCTCAAACCGGGGATGGGAACGGGGACGGGTATTGCACTCCCCATCCCGTCCCCGTTATATATTCTAATAAATAATTAAATATAGATTATTTATTTAAATTAAATCGGTAATTCATAATCTTCTATTTCCTAACTAGGTTTATAATATAAAACTGTTATTTTTTTTGGATGTTAATATGTATTTTGGATGTCAAATCAAAATACAATTACTCAATATGGTTTTAGATATTACTCGATATCTTTTGATACGTGTGACGTTAAGTTTTTTTTTTGGATTAGATTGAATTTCTTTTGATTTTAGGTTATTAATTATTATATGATGTTATGATTTTTTTTGTATAAAATTAAATTTCTTTCGGCGTTTTAAATTTATTGGAAATATGTGTGATTTAAACATGTACGGTATCTTATATATTTGATTTAAATAACTTTCATAAACGGAAAAAAAATCTCTGTTTCCCCATTGGGGATCCCTGTTCCCCGTTGGAGATGAGGACGGGGATGAAAATGAGGGTTTGGGGACGAGGATAGGGATTGAGGTCTCCACCCCATTTCGATGCCTAATCACCTCCTACTTCCATCACAGCTTTGATCAATAACCCCATCACAAAACCTACCATGGAAGCTTAAACAAAGAAACAAACAAGAGTTGGTCAATAAAGTGACAAAGTCAGGATACGTGGCGTCATTCTATTGGTTCAGCGCACGTATTGTCGGGTGTGGGGTCCACACGACAGGTTTTTGTCCCAAGAGGGTTATATGGCGTGCTCTAATCTACATGATTTTCGCCAACGGCTGGTCAGGTAGCATGGGGAAAGAGGTCTATTTTTGAAAAAAAAAAAAATGTAGAAGTGGCTATATCATTAAATACTCCCTATGAAAATGGCTATTTGAGCCATTTTCCCCTTATTAATATAATCCTCACATGCATCAAAGTCAAAATATCTTTTTTACATTTGCAATTTATAATTTAACATGATTTTGTTATAAATAGATGTTCATATATAAACATGGATTGACATAACAAAATATATACCCCTAAATTCACTCGACATTTGAAAGCTAATAATCCCAACCATTGGTTTTGTTTGAAAATTGACAACCATTGTTTTCTCTTTTCATATTGTTTTCTCTTTTCATATTGTTTTGTTTGCCGTTGTCTAGTTTTGTTATATTGGTAAATCACTATCGGCAATTTTGTTAGAATCTAAGTAAACCATTGATTTTGTTTGATAAATCATATGTTTGCTATTTGATAAATAAACTAACGCCTTCCATTGAATTTGTTGCTGTTGCTAGAAAAATAAAAAGATTTTTTAAAAGAAATACATCAACACCCAAATACAACAATAATGACAATAGGGATGTAATTGATGCGAGTCGAGCTCGAGTATCATTATACTCGACTCGAACTTGAAACCCTATTACCAATTTCCAAACTCGCAAGTAGTGAAAATACAAACTCGACAACCAATTTCCAAACTTGAACTCGTTTCAAGCTCGAATCAAAGCTCGCTCGAATCAAGATTGAACTCAAGCTCAAAAACTTGAATCAAGCTCAAACTCGTTTAATGCAAGAACTCAATGTGAATAAATAACTTAAAAGAACTCAAGGTGAACCCGTTTTCATGGGGTACTCTTATTAAAACAATCACATAGGCTCAAGCCATTTAGCAAAGGCAAAAAATGTAAAAACAAGGGAGGAGAAAAGTCTATATATAATGGAGTTCAAAGCATTGAGTTCTATATCCCACCAATGTGGGATGAATTAGACACACCCTCAAGAGTTTACCCATGTCTTTTACACTATCATTTTCCAAATTTTTTTCTTCAAAAAACTTGAGTTATCTCTACTATATATTAAAAGGCTTAAACGGTTCTTGAAAAAAAGTAGTTCTTGAAAAACGGTTTTTGGAAAGCAATATTAAAATTAAATTTACATTTAACACCCTTACAATTAATTATTTAATTTACTTTATATCACTTGTTTTTTTATTTTTCATTTTACACCCTTATCATTTTAACACAAATAATCGTATATAAACAAAAAAAGCAATGAAAAAATACTTTTTTTTACAAGTTATACCATTATAATCGTTTCGTCAATACCTTCAAAACGAGCCCAATATTGAATATTTTTTAATTTAACCGTACTATTAAATATCTACGAATTAAATTGTTTTATATAAAAACTCTAAAACGGTTATTGTACAATCTTTTGTACGATAACATTTACCACCCTTACAATTACTTATTTAATTTACTTTATATCCCTAAAAATTCTAAAAGATTATTGTACAATCTTTTGTACAATAACATTTACCACCTTACATTTACCACTCTTACAATTACTTATTTAATTTTACTTTATATCCCTTACTTTTTCATTTTTCATTTTACACCATTATCATATTAACACAAATAATCGTATATGAACAAAAATACAATGAAAAAATATGTTTCTTTTTTTACAAATTATACAATTATAATCGTCTCGTCAATACCTTCAAAACGAGCACAATTTTGAATATTTTTTAATTTAACCGTACTATTAAATATTATGAATATCTACGAATTCATTGTTTTCTATCCATACATTTTATTTTTTTCATAACATATTAAAAATACATAATCGTAGATCAACTGAAATATATTAAAAATACGTTTCATTCTTAATATAAATTATATCATTATAATTTTTTCATCAATAATTTTAATATAACTTAATTATTGAATTTTTTTGGGTTTTATCTCTACTATATTATTAAAATTCTAATACGGTTAATTAGTTTTTTGGAAAGTTTTGAAAACCAAAATTTTAACTTCACTTTCTTCGAAGTTACATTTATCACTCTTATAATTAGTTATTTAATTTACTTTATATCCCTTGGTTTTTCATTTTTCATTTTACACTTTTATCATGTTAACACAAGTAATCATATATGAACAAAAATGCAATGAAAAAATATGTTTGTTTTTACAAGTTGTACCATTATAATCGTCTCATCAATACTTTTAAAACGAGTCCAATATTGAATATTTTTTAATTTAACCGTACTATTAAATATCATTAATATCTACGAATTAATTTGTTTTCTATCCCTACACTTTATTTTTTTTTCATTTTTAGCATATTAAAAACACATAATCATAGACCAATTAAAATATTTAAAAAAACGCGCTTCATTTTTTTATAAAGTACACCACTATTATTTGTTCGTCAATATTTTCAAATTAAGTTTATTTTTGAATATTTATTAATTTAGTATTATTATAAAATAGAATAAAGACGTATCAATTTATATATATATATATATATATATATATATAGAGAGAGAGAGAGAGAGAGAGAGAGAGAGAGAGAGAGAGGGAGGGAGGATCATGCGAAAAGTTAAACATTTTGCGAGAAGGCGAGAATTGTTTAATCATATATGATTACACGGCTTGTAAGTGTGTTTAATCATGTATGATTAAACATCTATGTATTGTCAATATAACATTTGTTTAATCATATATGATTAAGCTTGTGTATCATATATGATTAAACATTTCTCGTCTTCTCGCAAAATGTTTAGCTTTTCGTTTGAACTTGCCCCTATATATATATATATATATATATATATATATATATATATATATATATATAGAAGATAGCATAACGATACATATTTGTAACGGTTATTGTAAAAAAAACGAGGTATACAAATCTATACATATCTATATTAGATTTTTTTATTGAATTAATTAAAATTTTATAATCAGATAAATTATAAAGGTATACAACTTACATCAATAGGGACAAAAATAAAACAAAAATGAAATATGATTGAAAATACATAACAAATTAATTAAGAGTCAATGCATGATTCACATATTTTTTTTTGGAAGGCATAGCGGCATCGAACTCACGATCGACTACCACGAAACACACGCACACCTTCCCGGTGGTATCGAGCATCCACGGGCAACCCACTAATCCGCCGCGACCCAACCCATCTTACGCTTGGGCCTATTTCCATCCATTAAGGAAGGGGCGGTAGCCCAGTCTTCGACCGGACCACCTAAGGTCGGCCCAACCAAAGTTAGGCGGGTGCTCCTCATGCGCCAAAGCGTCCCCCTAGACTCGAACCCAGGTAGACTGGGATACAATCCACAGCCCCCCTAGGATGTTACCAAGCTTTGGGAAACCACTTCGGCAACTCATGATTTGCGCATGATTCACATATAAGTGTATCAAACGACTCAAACATCGTGTTTTCATTACTAAAGTATCGATAAGGACTAAGAATACAAACTTAAAATAAAACGTTGTTGTCATTTTGATTTCGAGATGTTTCGCGAGCGGATACATACCTTTGTCAATTGTTCCTTCGATTTCACGATTTTTCGCGCCACATCGTGCGCAGGTATATGTCTAGTTTATTTATTATTATTGTTATTATCAATTAAATTAAAATAATATTACTAATTATTATTATTATTTTGCTTATCGAGTCGAGTATTAAGTCGCTCAACTCGACTCGTTAGTATATAGAGTCGAGTGTTGACTGAGTCGATCTCAAATAGCTCGTGAGTTCTCTAGTCTCATTTACACCCCCTAAATGACAATGTTAGTGGGGAATCTAGTTTTACTCCCTCCCACATGAAATTGATTTGAATAACAGTGGGATCAAAGGAAATAAATATTTGGACCTTAATCAAATAGATGAAATGTAAAGAAAAGATTTGATTAGACACATTTGTCAACCACGTGATCATACATGACTTTCGAAGAAAATTTATCAAAAGATATTTTATAGTCTCAATAATAAAACTTCCTAGCTCTATCACTGTATAGTAAACACCCTACAAGGGCAATGCTAATGACACCCTTATTAATGTCAAAATCAGGTTAATTCATACATTGAAAATGTAAAAAGCAGGTTTTGATATTGATGTATGTGAGGAGAAAATCATTTATAAATGTGTCATTAGCAAAGTATAGAATGCCATTAGCCTCCTCTAAAATTATCCTCAAAAATTCTTTTAGAAATAAATCAATGTAGATTCCAATTTCCAGGTGTGCCAAACAACTCAGACTTGTACTTGCCACCTGTTTCTAGGTGTACCAAACAGCTCAGACTTGTACTTCCAACAATGTTACCTAATTCTTATTGTTTGACTTTTGGCATTTTCCAATAAAATACTCCAATATTCTCACCAGACACAATCATTATTGCATAAATGGATACCTTTTAATCAGTATCAAGACACATGGTCAGAAACTTGTACAAAACAAAAACAAGCATAAAAAAAATGGACACAAAAACATATACACCATAAAACAAGGTTTTGCCAATGTACTTCTCATATAATCCCAATAAACCCCTCACAATTTACAAACCTAAAACCACCATTTCACCAAATCATTAAAAAGAAGCACAAACGATCGATGAAAAAAAGGTACATTCTTGAATCTTTTTCAAAGTCCCAAGTTATTACGAGCAATAAAACAAAATGTCGATATACGAGAATGAAGTTTTCGGTAACTTGAAACTCCAATGTACCAATTCAAGCATTCTTCTAAAAGCATGCTTCCAAGAGAAAACAGCAGCAAAGAGCAGCCAAACTGCACACCAATTATACAAAATCACATTATCAGACTTGCACCAACAACTGAAATCATAATAAGTACTCAAAATGATATAAAGGGAAAAAAATCCTTTGGGCTATGTTTGGCAAACTATTTACAGAAACTAGCTGTTTGCTGAAGAACTAGTTATTAGCTTGCACAGTAAACACGATAAAATTCTTGGGGTGAAAAACAGATTGCATCAAGGAAAGAATGTGATGAAGAACAAACAAAGCCGACCGACAAACAAATAATTCCCAGAGTTCAATCAAAACACTTTGATCTAACGAAAAATGAAGATCAACAGAGGACCGTTATTGGCCTACAAAAAGGCAATCGCATCCAGATGAATGCTGGTGCACAAAACAACCATGTGAAATGTGTTCTGAGCTCAAATGAAATCCAGATAAATCTAAACCACTACATCCAAATTAGTTGATCACAATAATAAAAAGATTTACCCTGCCCATTATGATGCAAGGATCGTGTAAGAAGTTGAGTTATCGTGAGAAGTGGATTTAATTACTTGTAATCTCAAACCCACCCATGAATCGCGGTTCATAAGGGAATTGATCTGGTCAATCTCGGTAACTACCATCCTAATGTGCATCCAATGGTTGATAACCACTTCTCAAGTTAACTCAATTTCTCACCGGAACCAACCCCACGTTATGAACGGTAACCTTTTGCCCCTTTGAATCAAATTGTTCGACAAAAAAACACACTTCTGTCCATCTTCTGACATAAATTCATTATCTATTTCCCTTTAAAACTAAGGGGTTGTTTGTTTTTTTTAAAAACCTCTTAAGGGATCTTAAATCTGAATCGTTCAGACCTTTTTACACACCACCTCTTATTAATTATAACTAAAATAAGAGTTCAGAATTTAGACCTCTTAAAAAACAAACGGTACCTAAGTTAAATCCATAAATAAAAAGAACCCCCCCCCCCCCCCCCCCCCCCAATATCGGCCTGAATCAGAAGACCATAACAATCCCATAACTGCAGGTCTATAAACTCCGATCCAAATACAAAGTCAAAATTGTCAACCGAGTTGACTCGATCGCTTTATTTCGAGAAATTACAATTGGAGTAATCCAGATCTGATCTATATTCTATCAGAATCAACGATCTTAGAGAGAGAGAGAGAGAGAGAGTTGGAGTTAATAGATAATTACCATCCTTCTAGGCAACCACTACTTTGTTTTTGCTGCTGTTGAGGAGGAGCAGCAGCGTACTGTGGGGCGTACTGCGGAGGATACTGTTGTTGTGGGTACCCTTGTGGAGGATACGCCTGTTGTGGATACCCTTGTGGCGGGTATCCTTGTGGAGGGTATGCGTCTTTTCCATACCCTTCTTGTGGATAACCTGCAACAATCAATCAAAGAAAATCATCCATTAATTCCCAGATCTTGAATAAACCACCAAAATCCGATGAAAAACAAAACCCCAAAGTAATAAAATCTTCAAAAACCTTGAGGAGGAGGAACACCGACGGGAGGCTGGCCTTGATTGTAATAACTCATGATGATCGATCTGTTGTGTTACAAATTGAATTTTGATTGCTGTGTTTTACTGGGCTAGGGGGTTTTAAGAATGGTGGTTGGAGATTTTTTTATAAGAAGGTTTTCTTGTTTTTATGTGGGGTTTCTTGGAAGGAGCATTGGGAACTCCAACGCGTACCAAACGTGTTCATACAACCTTTTTCTTTTAGTAAATTACATAAATGGTCCCTGTGGTTTTCGGAGATTTTGATTTTTGTCATTTGACTTCAAATGATTACATTGGTAGCTCTATGGTTTGTATTTTGTTAGGGTTTTCATGTTTAGAAACGTTTTTGGTCATTTGGGATATTTTTTTATCTTTAAAACATATGTAATACAAGGTATTTGAATTTTTATAAAAAGTAAATACTAAAAATCCACATTCATTCGACTCCAATGAAAAGTGGGGATCAATATTTGGGAAATTTGTTTGGTTGTCACCTTATCGTGTCTCATGAAATGAGAGGGACAATTTATTTGTGGAAATATCCAAGTCACGGTTTGCCAGGGAAGATGGAAATTGAGGTGTTGCCATGTGGGGGTAGGGTTTTAGGATTTATTTTTTAAATATGTTTAAACTAGCTTTATAGCTCCTAAAATTATAAGAAAAAAAAGGGGGAAATGACCGAAATGCTCTTCAATTAACAGATGGACTTAACACCAGTTAGGGCTAGGTACCATCCATGAAAGCAATAGAAACGTTGGGGGCTGTAATTTCTTTTGTTTGTAATGACAAATCCTAGAGTTTGAGAATACTAGAGGGATGATTTATGTAATTTACTCTATAATATTTTTTTTTGAAGTAAGGGACATTTTGGTCATTTTATGTTAAATGTTATTTACATATATACACACTAATACATACACAAAGGGGGTGTTTGTGATTTGCTTATTTAAAACAAATTATGCTTATTTTAAAAAGTGTTTATCAACTTATGCGGTGTCAAATCGGAGTTTTTAAAAAAGTGTTTAGATTAGCTTATTGTTGTACCAAAACGTAATAAGCTAATAAGTTGTTATTTGAAGGTGTTTAGGATTGCTTATAAATATTAAATAACCAAAAAAGTCATAAGCACTTTTCAAAAAGTTGATAAGTTAAAACCAAATGACTTATCAAAAAGGGATTTTCAGCGGTTTGGCACCGCTATAAGCCATTTTAATTTTTGCTCATCCAAACACTCAAAAGTTCTTATCTCCGGTGTCAAATCGCAATAAGCTAAAAAGCCCCTCAAATAAGCAATCCCAAACACCCCCACAAAGCATCACGCTCTCTGCCATCTACATCTACATTGATCTCCCCCACCGCACTATCGTCCTCCATCTCTAGTGTCCATGGTATTGAGGTTGTTCCATTGTCCAAAGATGAGTGCAAATGATGGACATAACTCACAAGATGGGATCTAAACTTTATTGATCTTGTTGGAAGTTGGTGATTTTTGACGTCCATGGTATTAAGGTTGTTCTCTTCCCTCCTCGTCAACCCCCACACCTGCTACTCTTGTTGAAGCTTCCCTTACCAACACCTGCAAGTTTTACTGAACCTTCCCTTTCTACACTTACACCCCTCACTGAACCTTCCCTTCTCATTGATAGTGGTGCTAAAAAAACCCGAAAACCGAAAAACCGGTAACCGTTTAATCCGAAAAATCAAAAAACGATAACCGTTTGATCCGAAAATCAAAAAACCGAAAAAACCGGGTATTCACGGGTTGGTTTCGTTTTGAATTTTAGGTACCCGCAGTACCCAAACCGAACAAGAGTAGGCTTTGAAATACTTCCTTGCTAGCGATAGTTTGATGTTTTGCCGCCGAAGAAGGTGTATCGTCAGAGATGGAGGTTATAGGTGGGCGCCATAAAGGGAATGGAATGAGAGGGTTTTGATTTTTTATGAAAAAAGATAAAAAAAATGAATTCTTTAAATAAATAATAGAAAAGTTTAAAAAAAAAAGGTTAGAATGATGAAAACATTTCTTGCTTGACCGCTTTTTAACGGAGTTAGTAAAAGATAAAAATCACCATGAATTACAAAATACGGGAGGCTAGGGACGAAAACCAAAAATTTCAACAAACTCAAGGGACAAAAATCATAATTTACTCGTTAAGGATAAAAAGATTATAGTAAATTACATTATTCATCCCTATACTTTTTACAAAATTACATATTATGTCCTTAAAGTGAAATAACTATGAAAAATATTCATGTGGTATGCATTTTGTTATGGGATTGGTCCCTCACTCGAACTCTATTAAATTAACTACTTTACTAATTGGACATTTTTATCTTTCCCTAATTTTCTTTTTAAGAAATTACTAGAAGTGTACTCGCGCAATGCCGCTAGATACATCACGATTTTAACGTTTCATTTTATTTTATATTTTTTTGTCGATTTACATTACGATTTTGGTTGGTTGTGAGAGATTGATAATGATTTTTTTATATAAATTTGTTTAATTTAGACTTAATAATATAATATAATTTATTTTGGTTTAATAATATAATTTTTTTATAAAATATTCTGTTAGATTTTTTTAATTATATTTTATATTTTTATATTTAAAATTTAATTTTTATTCTATATTTAATTATACTGAGAGTTATTTTAGGGGAGTTAAAGTGGGAAATGATTTTAGGAGAGTTAAAATGGTTAAAGATAATGATTGAAAATTAATAAATAGCATTAAGTGTAATACATACAACTTTAATGGTTGTTTTTTAAGTAATTAACATTAAATAGTTGTACATTAAGCTTTAAGACTTGTTTTTAAGAGTTTTTTATGTCATCTTTATAATATAGTATAGATAAATATTGTGAGACCTTCACTAAAAATACATCATGTGTCCCTCCTTTCCCACTCATTCCCTTCCCCTCCTCCATCGAAGCCATTTCCGAACATCTCCCAAAGCAGCTTCAATTTAGCAACTAGGTTTCCATGTAGCAAACTATTCTTTAATTTAGTTGTTGACTCAAAATTCTATGTTGTTACTAAGAAATCCTCATATATATATCAAAGAGGTTCGGGTCCAGGTTTACGGGCATACCAGTCTATGGGCATGCGGGTTCGGTCTTGACCGGACTTAGTCGTACCTGGGCGGGTCCAGTCAATTTGAGCTGGGTCGGGTCGTCGCGGATTAGTCGGTGCTGCCCAATTGGATGCCCGGATACCGCGGGTGCGTGTGTGTGTGGGCTTAGCCCAAGTTGTCGTACAAAAAAAATCCTCATATATATATATATATATATAGGGAGAGGTTCATTTGAGAAATGGTAAATATATGAGAAATAGAGAAGTAATCTTAGCCATTCATCTGGTCAACATTTGCGGCTTTGACCACGAAGCACCGGATAATTTCTTGTGTGGTCTATAGAAGGTAGAGAGGTAATTTCGTAAAATACACGGGATGAGTTCATATATGAATCTGTATGAATCACAAAGATTCATATATGAATCTGTTAATTAGTTCAACTGATTCATATATGAATCTTTGTGATTCATACAGATTCATATATGAATCACAAAGGTTCATATATGAATCTGTTAGTTAGTTCAACTGATTCATATATGAATCACAAAGGTTCATATATGAATCAGTTAAAAGAGTTCAGTTGTGAATTGCACTGGTTCATATATGAACATATAGTTCATATGTGAATTATACATGTTCATATATGAACACAGCCCGTGTGTTTTGTAAAATTTACGAAATTGTCCTTCTATTTTTGGGATAGTCGCAACTTTTGACCAGTCAAAGCCGCAACTTTTGACCGGTCAAAGCCGCAATATTTGACTAGTCAAATCCGATCTTGACCATATGAATGGCTAGGATTACTTCCTTATTTCTCATATATTTACCATTTCTCAAATGAACCAAACACTATATATATATATATATATATATATATATATATATATATATATGATGACTTGTTGGTGCCTAAAAACAAGTTTGTTACCCTTAAAAGTTCTCGAATTGAAGCTTTAATTGCACATCATTTCGGTTCGATTCATACTACGAGTAAGATTCTGATGCACCTATGTATGTCATATATATTATTTGTTTTAAATGAAGCCTCAATTCGACGAATCAATGAGTTTTACCACTATCATCTCATTAACATCACCGACAGCCCCAACAAGAAAAGTCAAGAACAATCCCAACACGAAAAGTCACCACCATCAACGAATTTAAGATCGAAAACCAGTGGACATTCAAACCTTCCATCTTTACAGACGTTTTCATAATTATTTATTTTATGTGTAAAGTATAGGGATGAAAAGGGCATTATTCTAAAGATTATATTGAAAAATCTATACTTCTTTTTCTTCTCATTTTCCTCCAACAAAAATTATTATTTTTGAACAAAAATTAGGTCAAATAGTTACAAAAGTTACACTTTTTAAAGACTAAATTCACTTTTGGTCTCTAACGCTTGTCAATTTTAACGGATATCGTCCATAAACTAACGAAACTCGGATTTGGTCCCTCACGTTTGTATTTCAATTTGGTTTTGGTCCCTCCTTCTAACGTCCATTAACTTTTTCCATTAAGTTCAATTAATTTAAGGGTATTGTGATCATTTTCCTCAATGTTCATCTTCTTCATCACTACAAACTTAAACCCCTAAATGAAGAACCTGAAACCTAAATTGAAACCGTTCATCTTCACTAAGAACACATAAAACCTAAATGAAAAACCTTTTTTGTTTCTCTCAAAACATGATTTGTATCAAGACCTCAAACACTAAAATCTCCTCTCCTTCCCTCGCAGAGATCCCCTCACCGTCCTTCAATCTTCCTGTGTCGGTATCTACATCATCTCCGACAACATACCTCTCTTTGGTGGTTTATGGGAGAAAAAAGAGGGTTTGATTTGGATTTTGGAACAAATCTAAAAACCCTGAAAGTTTAAACACATATTTCTAAATTTTAACTGCTCCTCAATTGGGTATTTATTTAACATATAATCAATGGTTTCCCAAAAATAGGGCAATGATGTTGCTTCTTCAGATTAGCTTACAAGTCGCAACTTATCTCTCTTTCATTTCTTCTTCACTAGACCTGCAAGTACAGTTTCTTTTTTGAAGTTTCAGATACAATAAACGTATGGTGGTGGCCATAGATATTGGAAAGCCGAGAGGAAGAAGAAGCCCCTGTGGTGTGGTGATGGTTTAGGGGAAAAGACACACATGGAAGGGGTGGTTTTGGGGTTTGCTTCAAGATTTCGTTGGGTTTGAAAGAGGATGGGGATGAAAATGGAGGTTGAAGATGAAGGTGAGGCCAGAGATGGAAGGGAAGGGAAGGTGCAGGTGGTGGTGGGGCGGCTGAGGATGGGGTCGATAGTGGGATTCACTAAACGGAAGGGAACATCGGTAGGGTTCACTGTAGCGGTGGGATTCACCGATCTTTACATACACACACATACACACACACACATATATATAGGGGAGGGATCAATTGAAAACCTATATTACATTGGAAACTTTGGAAACCGAAATTAACCAATCATTGAATTTCCTTTTTATTTTTATTTTTAATTGATAAGGTTATTTTAGTCTTTACATAATTTCATAATATATATGGTAAGTGTTATTATTATTATAATATTAATTATTTAATTTTAATGTATTTTATATATGGTAATATTGATCATTTATTAATTTAAACATGAAACATTTAATTTAGGTAAACACAAATTGATTCATACGTAAACTACAAATCAAATTTTTTTTATTCATATGAATCAGTGATTGATTCATGCAATGAATGAAAGTTGATATTCATATGAAATCTTCAATATTACCTCCAGGCACAAAATATTAATATAGTGAAACATAATGGATTTGATATAGTAAAACAAAATATTAATATAGTGAAACCTGATGAAACATATTTGATATAGTGAAACATAATGGAAAGGTAATGAAACAAAATATTAATATAGTGAAACCTGATATAGTAAAACAAAATATTAATATAGTGAAATCTCGTGAAACAGATTTGATATAGTGAAACATAATGGAAAGATAATGAAACAATAATGATAATGAAACTTAATTAAACATATTTGGGTTTTTACATACTGCATATTGATGAACATGTAATAAAAAGGTAGTCTTGATATGCTCTCTCTCTCTTTTTTTTTATAAGAAATATACGCTTTTTATATTTAAGCATATTTCATCTTTGTTGCCAATTTTGGAACACAAAAGAAAAAGACACATTTACCTTTTTGACATATTATTATTATCTTTTATTAATAAATTAATTAATTTATTACCATATATAATTTAAATGAATCATGACTATTGATTAAAAAGATCAATGGTTGAAATTTGGTTTCCAAAGTTTCCAATGAAATTTGGTTTCCAATTGAAACCACCCTTATATATATATATGTATGTATGTGTGTGTATTATTATTTTTTTGATGTAATTTATTTGATTAAAATATTGATAATTTTTAAGATAATTTATTTTAAAATTTAAGTGGGTAAAAATTTTTAATTAAAAAAAAAATAAAAAGTCAAATATGGTAGACGTGAGTTTAAATTATCTTCCATTTTTACCTCTAAACATCTTAAAATTAAAAACTCTATTTAATATGAGTTGTTGTATCAATAGATATAGAGTGACTGAGATTTGTTCTCACGTGCACAATGAAAATTGAGTTTTCATTTGAACTTTCCTCTATACATATATGTATTATAAATATAAAATAGTAAAAGAATAGGGAATTTAATTAAAATACCCTTTTTTGAAAAATCAGTGCCCAATATGCCCAAAATCTTGTCATTTTTGCCAAAATACCCCATATGTCCGCGTTTTGGCCGCATTTTTTCAAAAAACGCGGGGTGGCACTGTTTGGGTCCGCGTTTTGGTCTAAACGCGGGTATGGTCCGCGTTTGGTTTATTTCACGCGGGGTTAGTCCCCGTTTTGTGCAATTCACGGCGGACATGGTCCGCGTTTTGTGCAATTCAATTCATTTGAATTGTAATTTTTATTATATATTTACAGTTTATACCTCTATAATTATTTAGTTAGTTTACTTTATACCTTTTATTTTTCTATTATTCATTTTATATTTTTATCATATTAACACATATAATCGTATATTAACTAAAATACGTAAAAAAAATACGTTTTAATTTTAACAAGTTATACCATTATAATCGTCTTTTCGATACCTTCGAAATTAGCCAAATATTGAATATTTTTTAATTTAATTATTTTATTATATATCATATATATTAAAATTTTATACACCTATAATTACTTAGTTAGTTTACTTTATACTTTATACTTTTCTATTTTTTATTTTACACTTTCATCATATTAACACATATAATTGTATATTAACTAAAATACGTTAAATAATTTTATGATATATAAAAACGTATTTTTAATATATATGATATAATAAAATAATTAAATCAAAAAATATTTAATATTGGGCTCATTTCGAAGGTATCAAAGAGACGATTATAATGGTATAACTTGTTAAAATTAAAACGTATTTTTTTAACGTATTTTAGTTAATATACGATTATGTGTGTAAATATGATAAAAGTATAAAATGAATAATAGAAAAGTAAAAGGTATAAAGTAAACTAACTAAATAATTATAGAGGTATAAACTGTAAATATATAATAAAAATTACAATTCCATTAATTGAATTGCACAAAACGCGGACCATACCGGCGTGAAATAAACCAACCGCGGACATATGGGGTATATTGGCAAAAATGACAAGATTAGGGGCATATTAGCCACTGATTTTTAAAAAAAAGGTATTTTAATTAAATTCCTAAAAGAATATGAAATTTTTTAATAGGGTGAAGACAAAAAAAGTTAATAAAAAATAGAAAATTTGTAAAATGACTAAAATACCCTTATTTAATTGAATTTAACGGAAAAAGTTAACGGACGTTAGAAGAAGCGACAAAAACCAAAGTAAAATACAAACGCAAGGGACTAAATACGAATTTTGTTAGTTTAGAGACGATATACGTTAAAATTGACAAACGTTTAGGATAATAACGAAGTTTACTCTTTTTTAAAAAACAAAAAAGGTTTTTCAACGAATTCTTTCAACTATATTGGTGGGGCCGCAATGAAGCCATAATCAGACGAGATGATGGCGGCTATTCTAGAATATTTTGATAGTTTTTATCTCAATAGTATCTCCAACAATTAAGTTAAAATAGAAAATTAGAATTTTCGTATTTTTGTTGTTTTATTAAAATAGAGAAAAGATGAAAGTGATTGTAAAATTTTTTAAATTTAGATAAATCTCTAAATAGATAGTTTCTCTCTAAAATAATTATTATCCTTATAAAGCAAATTTTTTTCTGTCTCAACTTTTCGTATATTGGCAAATTTTTTTCTGTCTCAACTTTTCGTATATTGAATATTATAATAATATAGTAATTAAATAAGTTTTATATTTTAATAAAATAATTAATACTAGAGTTGCTAAAATAAAATAGCTATTGGAGTTGGATGAATTTTTTTTTAGAGATTTTGATTTTTTTCCTCTATTTTAGAAAAAAAAACTTTAGCATAATTGCTGCTAGAGATGCTCTAAGGCTATGTTTGGCAAAAATAAGTTAGCTAGCTTATAAGCTAGTGTACATGTTTGGATGACCATAAGCTAGCTTATAGGCTAGCTTATTGAAACGCTACTCAAAGTAGCGTTTTGAAAAGCTAGCTTATCAGCTACAAACTAGCTTATAAACTAGCTTAGTTTTTTTTTGCCAAACATAGCCTAATATGACTACGAAATACATTTTTGTTCAATAAATATTTTCAAGAATATTTTTAACAGTTTTTTTTCAGTTAAAAATAAAATTTTAAAACTTAAAATATTGAAAACAAATTACCTAAATTACCTTCAACTTTCAACAGATTTTATATTTTAAAGAATACAACAATAATTATATTATTAAAATAGCTTATACATATTATAAATATTATTTCTTTTTAATAAGCATTTAACGTCAAGATTTATTGAGAATATAATAAAAATTATTCTCTCTCAAATTAATCATCTTTGAGTTTTTTGAATTTTGAGAATTTCAAACTCTCTCTCATGCATCCTCCGCTGTAGATAAAGTTTTGAAAAATTTCATTGTCGGTTCCACGTCTTTTATTATTATACCTAGGGGTGTTAACGAGTCGAGCTTTTAACGAGCTACTCGAGCTCGAGCTCGTTTATATCGAGCTCGAGCTAAGTATTTCTCGAGCTCGAGCCGATCTCGATCGCAAAATAATGATCGTTTAAATTAACGAGTCGAGCTCCATAAAGCCAACACTCGGCTCGGCTCGTTCGAGAACTCGATTAAGTTTTCGAGTCGAGTCGAGCCGAGCCCTCAAACGAGTCGAGTCGAGCCTACATGTGGTTTTCGAGTTATAGTTATTCATAAAACATTATGATTGAAACTGAATGTTTAAAATAAAAAAATTGATGCCAACAAGATTCGAAACCATGACCTAAAGTATAAATACACTTAACTCCTACCACTAATCTAAGTGGTTGTTTTGATTTAAACCTGCGATTTAGTCAATATAGTATGTAGTTATGTACGATTCGAATCTCCTAATTATTAAACATTTAAAAAGATCAGATAAGTAGATGACTATTCATATTCTCCAGACTCCAGAGGTTTCAAAGCGACGATAGAAAGTTGAAACGATGCTTCTACTTCAGGACATCCACGGTTCCACCAGACCACCATTCAACTCGATTGAAGCTTCTCTTCAACCTTTGAACTCACATACGGTGATTCTCCTACTCTCTTCAACCATTGAACTTTACTGTCGACCTTCGTTTCAGGTTTGTCTTCGTTGATTAGCTTTCCAGGTTTGAATTTATTGAGATACTTAAACCCTAGATTTTGTTTAGACTGTTAATTGATTTGGGTTAATCGATTTGTATATGTGTTAATCGATTTTTGGTTATCGATTTGTATATGTATTTTTGGTTATCGATTTTTGGTTATCGATTTGTATATGTATTTTTGGTTATCGATTTTTGGTTATCAATTGAATAAAGTTGGTGTTGACTTCTAACTAAAATCAATTTCAATTTGATATTAGGAAGTGTTAGGTTAGATATCAAGTCTGAGTGTATCTTTTTTGGGGTTTGAAATGGTTCCATTCGTTGCAAGTTGCAACGACTAAATTCTTGATCATTGAGTGCTTGTTTATGTGTCACTGATGTATTTTTTTCTTTTGAATTTTGAGCTTTTGTTTGCCTGTGTTTGGCTGTATGTTTTAACCATTTAGATTAATATAGTGTAATATGTAGATTTCTGGGTCCAGTTTACATATGAAAGCCAATCATATTTTGTCCTCTTAAATGTTTAATGCGTAAGCTATTGATTTGTTTGTTTGACATACATGATATCCTCACTCTCACTGTCTTTACATTACTAACATGTATATGTCTCTGTGTTTTAGCCATATATAATCTGAACTGGATATCTTTTATTTTTAAGTCTATAACATATGATGTTTTATCACTCAGGCATCAAAGGTATATAGGGAAAGTAAAGAGTTTCATGAAGTTAGTAAAGAGTTTGACCACAGATTTATGGAAGTCTAAAAACCAAGATACTGAGTACATGGTCATTACATGCCATTTTGTTGATTATGATTGGAAGTTACAGAAAAGAGTTTTGAGTTTTTTGCATATTCCTCCACCTAGACGTGGTATTGAAATTGCCGATTCTTTATTAAAATGTCTAAGGGAATGGGAAATAGAGGGCAAAGTTATGACTATCTCTGTAGATAATGCTTCAGCAAATGATTCTGCTATCAGAGTTTTAAAAGACCATTTTTCTAGGCTTGGGAAATTGTCTTGTGGGGGCAACTTTTTTCATGTTAGGTGTTGTGCGCATATTTTGAATCTTATGGTGCAAGATGGGTTGTCAGAAATCAAAGTTATCGTAGATAAGATTCGTGCTAGTGTGAACTTCGTAAAAGCTAGTGACTTGAGATTAAAAACATTTTCTCAAGTTGCAAAACAACTTCATTTGCCCGATAGGAAGCTCATTTTAGATTGTAAGACTAGATGGAATTCTACATTTAAAATGTTATCTACTGCAATCATATTCAAAGATGCATTTTCTATGTATGAAGTGAGGGATCCATCTTATACCTCTTGTCCTTCTGTTGATGATTGGGAAAAGGTTGGATGCATATGTGAGATTTTAGAAGCTTTTGATTCTTGTACCAATATAATTTCGGGAAGTGACTATCCAACTTCAAACTTATTTTTTGGGGAGGTATATTATATCAAACATATATTGGATAAGCGGTCCAATGATCCTCGTGATTTTGTTAGAAAAATGGTGGGAAGTATGAAAGTGAAGTTTGACAAATATTGGGGGGATTGTAACATGCTTATGTGTATTGCTAATGTTTTGGATCCTAGATGCAAGTTAGAAATGCTCAAGTATTCATTCCCAATGATTTATAATGAGGTGAACATGAAGGAGAATATGTTGAAGGTGAAAGATTTGTTGTATGCAATTTATGATGAGTATGATTCTTCATTGCGTGTAAGACATGAAACATCATCGATAGATTCATCAATCCTTTTGAGTCAAGAAGTCACCAATGAGTGTACTACTAAAAAACGAGGGTTCTCGGCATTTTATTCTCGTATGAAGCAAGTTGAAAGCTATGATTCGGGAAAATCTGATTTAGATGCATACTTAGAAGAGGGATGTTACCTTTGTGATGATGATTCAGCTACAACATTTAATATTCTTGATTGGTGGAGATCTCGTGAGACAAAATTTCGGATCTTGTCAAAGATGGCAGCTGAGATTCTAGCTATTCCTATCACAACGGTGGCATCTGAAGCTACTTTTAGCGCCGGAGGTCGAGTGATTGATAAATATCGTGCCTCGTTGAATCCGGAAACCGTACAAGCTTTGATTTGTGGAGGAGATTGGGTTCGTAGGCTTCATGGTGTTAAAAAGAAAAACAAGGTGATAATTTTAATATGTTCATTATTTATCGTTCTTTTAACTTTTCTCGAAATTAATTTGTTTACCTTTATTTGCAGAAGGAAAACCAATTACAAGAGATATGTTTGGTTGATGTTCTTGGTACATGAAGACCTTACTTGGTAGTATTTCTTTTTTATCTTTTTTTAGTAGTTAGAATGAAGATGGATGAACAGTGTTTATTTTCTAAAGTTGGTTTTTAAAATTCAGGTCTACTATTGCTGTTGTGCTCTTTCGCCGTGTTATTCGACTTCATCAAAGGTGGTATTCTCAGGTTAAAGACTTCATCAAAGACTTGAGGAGCTTTTCTTTTTTTGGTAGTATTTCCAGGCTAAAGATGGATTGATACTTTTTTTTGGATGACATCTAGAAGGTTTGACTAATGAGAGATTGTAATTTATTTTGAGACATTGTATTTCAATTTCTCTTTTCTTTGTTTTGGATATTGAAGTGCTATTTATCTTTTTATTTTCTTTGTGTTGAATTTTGAGTTGTTAAACGAGCTAATCGAGCTCGAGTTGTTAAACGAACTTGCCAAAACTTGAATTTAAATCGAGCTGTTAAACGAGCTAATCGAGCTCGAGGTCGAGTTGTTAATCGAGCTCATAAACGAGCTTAGAAAACTCGAAATTTTTGCCAAAATAAACGAGCTTAAACGAGCTTCGAGCTCAAGTTCGAACATTAAAAATAACAATCGAGTCGAGCTTGAACACAACTTGGGAGAATAATTCGAGCTCGAGCTCGAGCTCGAGCATAACATTACATTCACGAGCCGAGCTCAAACACTGCCTAACTCGAATCGACTCGACTCGTTAACACCCCTAATTATACCTTTCACTAAATCAACTTTTACATATGAATTTCTATTGCTAATCATTTTTAAGTTTATAAATATATAAAAATAAATAAAATATTTTATAACTATTAATTTATATTTTACATTTAAGCCTTTATGATAATTTAAAAAGATTATAAGTGAATTTCTTAATTTT
Source organism: Arctium minus (assembly GCA_954870635.1). Lineage (NCBI taxonomy): Eukaryota > Viridiplantae > Streptophyta > Magnoliopsida > Asterales > Asteraceae > Arctium > Arctium minus. The sequence continues at coordinate 32,073,447 of OX941080.1, read as the reverse complement.
TTATAGTATTTGTGTAATTTAAAAGAATAAAATATAAAAAATATATGTATCTTAACTTTTTTTTTTATAAATCACAAGTGAATCAATTTATTTATTAGTTCATATTATTTAATTTATTCTCATATAATAAGACAAGATAAATATATAAGTTATTTTATGTATTTATGCATAATTATAAAAAAAAATCTCAAAGTCACGACCAACGCAAGATTCATGCGACTGTGCATCCCATAAGAATAGATTTTAACAACCAAAGACTTTAAGACTATTGATCGTCACTTTTTGACAACGATAGTAAGTTTTCTCTGATGTATAATCTACAACTAAGACATCTGGACCATCGATCGTCGCTAAGCAACAACAATCGCCAGTATCTAACGACACGTATTTTCTGTTACTAACTTGCGACGAAACTGTGTTTTTAAGTTTTTTCAATGCAGGTTATAGCTCATTGATGATCAATGGTCATAACTGATGACCACCATCAAGCATCATCATTACGAAGACCGTCATCGACATTTAAGACCATAAAAGATTCATTTAATGACTAAAAACCTATATAAACGAATCACATTTCGCCTGAAGGACAGAGAACAATAGACTATAAGCTGATGCACTGTACATAAGAGCATACAATAGCATACAAACGTCTCTCTCAAGAAATCTCATGACAACAGTTCTAGTCTCACGATCTCTTTTATTAACAATCATATTGTAATCATTTGTTGCTTTACCTCTTGCTTCTTAAGAACGACATCTCTGTTTGACGTCCATGGTGCATCGATGACCTTCACTATCGTCCCCATTTTTTACTCTCGACAGGGGTTTTCCGTGTCACCAAAATACCAAATCGTTCTGTTTATTTATTTTTTCGTCTTTGTCATGTGTTATTCGAAAAACACCGTCTTTAATTATTAACGCTCCACACCGATCTTAAATTATTCTGAAAGGTAATTTTTGGCATTAACAATTTGGCGTCCAACGTAGGGGCCCAACTAGAGAAATTATTCGACGAACACACGTCTTACTAACTACCTTCGCACAATTTTTGTCAATTACAGGAATATGGCAGGTCAAGGAATGAACCACAATACAATGGCTCAAATGTAATGACCTTGTTCAAGAAGGAACTAGTAAGGTTTAGAAAATAAATGGAAGTTTTGGGGGGTGGTTTAGCAAAAAATGAAAGTTCGAGGGGCTAGAGTGAAATCAGATGAAAGAGAGTTTTTACCCTAAATCTCACATTTCTCTCCTCACTTTTTGGTTGGAGGCGGCTGGTGAACCTGGAGAAAAAGGGAGAGTGAGATCTTGGAAGAACGATTTCTGGAGAGGAAGGAAGAGGAGCCATTTTGCTTGATTCCAATCTGTATCTCAGTGTTGAGGTAAGTTCTATCCTTGTTTCAAATCTTCTTGAGTAAGGGTTATGTTGGATTAGAGGCCTTGAAGGTTACCTTGAGTATGTCTATGAAAAATCCTAGTCCAGAGTTCTTATTTTGAGCTTGGGGGACAATAGAGGGAGATTAGTTGTTGTTCATTACTGTTAATCGAGGGTTTTCTTCTGATTTATTGGGATAGAATTGAATCGTTGGAAGTCGAGATTTGATTATAGGAACGATCGCCTCAACGTTTGTGTGTTTGTGAGCCGGGCCTCGCCCCGGGCGGCCCCAGGCGGTCTCGCCCCGGGCAACCCCGGTCGGCCCAACCTCGGGTGATATAATGATTGGCCCAAATGCAATCTATTCGAATCTTATCTTTAAGCTATGGGTTGGATAAAATATTATCTTTGGGTCTCCATATGGGTGGATAAGTTGAGACTTATCAGTCTTGTCTTTTGTGCAGTAAGCTTTGTGTCTGATCTTAAGAGTAAGTGGGAGAAATTTAGCGGTGGGCAGTAGGTGAGTTTTAGAAAACGAAATGCTTTTATCGTTAAGTGGTTAAAGATGCATGAAAGTTATTTAAAGCATTTATTTACTTATACTGCTTTATACTCTTTAGATTTATGTGGTGGGTGTTCGTTGATATTGTTAATCTAAATGTATGCATACATTCTTGCTTGAGAGTTGTGATCATGTCGGGGGTGTGTCCCGGCTACGCTCATACCGGGGGGTGTGTTCCGTATATGCCAGTGGGGGTGTGTCCACTTAAGGCAGTATGAGTCAGACACACTGTCACTCGCAAGTGACCGTAGTGTGTGTCATAAGTAATGAGTAAGTATGGCGTGAAGTCGAGGGGGGGGGGTGTTCCGCCTGAACTCATACCGGGGGTGTGTCCCGTTTATACCAATGGGGGTGTGTCCCAATTAAGGCAGTATGAGTCAGACACATTGTCACTCACAAGTGACAGTAGTGTGTGCCAGAAGTATGGCTGTAAGTGTGGAATTGTTATAACTGAATTGGTTTAATTTATTTTCTATCTGTCATATATTTATGCTGTTGAACTGTTGTTAGAGGGGACTCACTAGACCTTTGGTCTAACCCTCGCTCTTTCAAACTAAAAACCCTTTTCAGGCAGGCGTGAGGTAGGAGGATCGAGCATGTGTAAGAAGAAGGTGTGAGCCAATGTTGAGTTAGAAGACCTCCATTATAGCTTTTGGTTCCTTGTAATCTCAGTTGTGTATTAGGTTGTCTTTCCGCAAACCTTGTAGTGTAGATGTTGTTTTGGGCCATTTGGCGCTGTTATACATTAAATTTAGTTTTGCTTTATGTCGTGTGTTTGGGTCGTTACAATTGGTATCAGAGCCATAGTTTAAGGGATTTAGGTGACCGGATGAGCCTAAACTTAAATTGTAGAGTAGGGGGACACAACTGAGATTTAGGAATCCTTTAAGGAAGACCTTAAACATCGAGAGTCGTGATAACGATAGTGAGTACTCTCATGTAAGGTAAATTCAGATTTGCATCTGGCCAATGCCATTATGAATTTACAGGTGCATGGGCATACTCGATTTCTATTGTTGAGTTTTGATGGATGTAGTTTTGGGTAGAGATTCCTATCTTGAAATGATAGTGTTGGTCTGGTGTGCTGTGTGAATTCGCTTATGGTTTTAGGGATAACGATTGATGGTGAACTTTACGCTTCAGGGGAGTCTCCGGTTTGGTAGTTTGATGTGTTGGTCAGTGGGAATCATGGGAGTGGTATCCCAAGAATCGGAGGACAAAAATGAGGGTTTGAAGCTGTAGTTAATTGAAGGGTGAACGAGAGACGATATAAGTGTTGACTGATAAAATGGAGTGAGGATCGAATGGAAATGAGCTATTGTGGGTAAGTTGGTTTGGGGTCAAAGTGAGGACGCACGACTTGCAAATTAATAGTCGCAATGGTAACTGGTAGTTGGTCATGCAAGGATGTTGGGAAACGTGGGTGCCAGAGGATTGTGGCAAATGTGAGGATCATGACTAGTTGGTCGGAAGTAGGGAGTCTGGGGCAAATTATAGTGAGTGCAAACAGTTGACCTTGTTAGAGTAAATAGCCACCAATGTCAAATGAGTCTCATGCATTGGGTCTCAAACAAATTATTGGAGTCCTTCATATAATTCATATCAGATATCTTGTCGTGTGTATGCATTGCGAAGTATTCGTTTTAAAAATGTGTCGATGCTTGTAACCGTGTGTTTGTATTGAAAAAACAAGTTTATTGCGTTGAGTGGTAAATTTTGATTTTGGTGTGGGAGAATTATTTTATCTCTCTATACATGAGTTAATTTTTGTTGTGAAAATCATAGCAGCGTTTGATCACATGATTTTATAAGTGAAGGTAGTACGAACACGTGTTGTCATATCAATGAGGGTGAGAGTCGTCTGACTCGACTCGCTCAGTGTAAGCAATTTTGTAGTATTTTTTTATAAATCGTGTGGGTAAAGTTCATCGAAAATAATTTCATTGGTGCCAACACCGATAATGGTGTGTGGTGAGGAGTATTTTGTCGTGGAGTTGAGGTTGAACGATTCTTGAAATAGTTGTGCATGGCTAAGTCGATGTTGTGTCATGTACACTCAAGCTTATTTCATAATGTAGTATCTTCTAAATTTTCTAATGTGTCAAAAGCTTAAATTTTTGGTGTGTCATGCATGAAGGTTATGAACTCTCTAGGTCGTGGGAAATGTTGCAGTTAAGAATGAGGAAAATTTTGAGAGTGGAAGTGGGACGCTCGAACAGTTGGTGGTCGACCCATGACTTTGGTATTCCTTTAAGGAAGAGTAGTGAATAACGGAGGTGGTTAATGGAGGCCTTGTCCTTTGACGTTAAGGATGTTTGTATTATAATGGCTTACCCGTTTGTTCAGTGACTTGAGATGTGGATGTCGACAAATGGTTGCGTCTGGGGTGGAATTTGAAGACATTGAGATACTTTTTATAGCAGTAAGTTGCTGTATTGGAAGAGGTAGGTTCCATTGGGAATCCTTGTTGCTCGGAGACATGGTTGAAGTACCACTGTGTTGACTGTTGAAGTTGAAGCCAACAACCATTTTCGAGGACAATAACGGGACGCTGAGGATGAAGTAGCTATGGATGATTTGTTGAGTTTTCGTGAGAAAGCAAGAATTTATTCGGAAAAAGGTGTGTACCTGGCGTGATGCTGGACCACCTTGTGTGAGTATTACAAAAATGGAAAACTGCTAAGTTCAGTCAGGTGTTTTCGATGAGGTTTTGTGGGTTGTGTAGGAGTGAAGTTATATAACCTAACTGGAGTGGCTGCGCTACGAGCATTTAGGTCTGTGGGGGTAGTACGCTTAATCTTTTAGGTTGCCGGGATTCATTTCTAGCAGGTCACGATGAAGCCGGAGAGGAGCGATATCTATTTGAGTGGTTTGGAGAATCATAATTTTGCGTTTTATCCATACTCGAGAAAGACAAGGCCGCGAAATGCCTTGATTTCAGATATTGGTGTTATGACCCGTGAGAAGAGGACGATATCGGTATGGTGCAAAGCGGTCACGGAGATTTTGACTGTACTGTGATGAGTTGGTAGGGTGATGGTTGTACCTGTGAGTTGGTATATATATATATATATATTTATGCCATAAGTAGACGTGCAAGTCATTAAGATGGTAAGGAGCTTCTTTGAGGATAGGTAGTAGGTTGGTGTCATTGTTATAGGATGAGTGTCTTTGTCCGGTGATTTATGGGGAATGTTTTGTAAGTGGCAAGTATGTGGATGGGATGTGTGGATGTTGGTTGGTATCGGGGTATTCTAAGTTGAGGATAATTTTCGAATGTTAGTTGACGGCTACCTAAGAGAGGAACCATGCGTTCTGGGTTGCAGCGAGTTTTGGGGCAGGTTTATCTTATACCCCTAGATAGTTGATGGAAGTATCGAACTGCTTAGCTAAGGAGATTGTGTAGTAGATAGGAAATTTGTGAGCGTGTCGAAGTATTCCTTTAGGTGTGAAGGGATTCTAGCAGATTAGGCAAGTTTGTTTGGAGAGCGAGAATTGTGTGGTGCTTTCGAGTAGTGAGTGATGTTTTAGAAGAGCTCGGTTAATTACCCCGCGCAAGAATTACGGGTAATCGGTTGACTAAGTATAGTAATGTAAATGTGTTTTCGGCACACGGGGGATCATGAATGGAGAAATCAAGTGATGGGTGATTAGTGTTCCATACAGCGAGAAGAGAATGAAGATATTATGTTGGAAAGGTAGGTAAACAGAGAGGATGAAGTTTGGCAAGTGGTGCAAAATGTGGATTAGTGCTTTTGGATTTGCCGTTAGCAAGTTTTGAACCTTAGCGTGAGTATGAGAAAAATATTATGGCGTACGTTGCGGTTTGGGTGTTGAGTAATCTAGATTGTGCGGTTGGCCTAAGGCTTGCACCGCTAACCAGTGATCCAGTCTTTAGAAGTGGTGGTTGGAGGTAGTGCTTAGAGTGGAGGACCAAAGTGTCAAACTTAGTATTGCGTGGAAAAGGTTTCATATGGGTCTGACTTCCAGTGTTAAGCTATTCGGAATGGTTTGAGGTCAACATGATCACTTCGGGTTTGAGCGAACGATACTCGGACTCATTTGAAATTTGGTCGGGCGGTTGTTGTAGGTGATGAGATATTGAAGTATGTGTCATTAATTCAGTCAATTGGAGCTAGTGGACTATGAAAGTAACGAGTGGTGGAAGTTTTTTGTTCTTCAGGTAAGAAGTTGTGGTGATGGCGTTTGGCGCGACGTATGTTTAATACGTATGAGTTATGAAACATCGAGGAGTTGTGACCAGTGTGGTTCGGGAAAGTAGGTGCTTTTCGAACTAAGTGTATGTAGTGTTGAGAGAAGCTGTTTGCTATGACGGGATACTTGATGAAGAAAATTATAACGGTGGGTTCATGGTGATGTCTAAGGTAGACATTGTGTTAAGCTGGCAATTTGAGAGGTTATTATCTTAGTCTGGGATACATGCTATTGTAGCGCTAACTCCGATGAAGTTCGTTAATGAAAAGAAGTAAAGTGGTATGTGAAACCTTAAAGAGACACGTTTAAAACCGTGAGTCCGGGTGTGTGGACAAAGCGGACAATATCTCGTACGGTTGGTCTAATTTCATTAACTATGTTAGAGATAGTTAATTCTCTTATAACAACAGCGCCGTTTGAAGCATTGTATGGACGCAAGTGTAGAACGCCCTTATGTTGCAACGAGGTAGGGGAACGAAAGTGACAGGTCCAGAAATTGTGCGAGTGACGGCCGATAAGGTCAACCTGATAAGAGAGATATTGAAGAAGGCTCAAGACCGCCAGAAAATGTACGCTAATAAGCGAAGGAAACCAATCGAATTCCAAGTAGGGGACATGGCTATGTTAATGGTCTCGCCTTGGAAGGGGGTAATACGTTTCGGAAAGAAGGGTAAGTTGAGACCGAGATTCGTCGGACCGTTGCGATCGTGGAGCGTATAGGAGAGATAGCGTACAAGCTGGAATTACCTGTGGACTTACGAGGGATCCACCCTACATTCCACGTGTCTAATTTGGAGAAGTGTTTAGCGGAAGCGGATATGGTGGTGCCATTGGAGGACATTCGAGTGGATGAAAAGTTAAATTATGTCGAGAAACTAGTGTCCATCTTGGATTACAAGGTGAAGAAATTAAGAAACAAAGAGATTAGGTTGGTGAAAGTTCAATGGGAATTCCACAAAGGGCAAGAAGCAACATGGGAGGTAGAGGCGGACATGAGGTCCAAGTACCCTAACCTTTTTAGAGAAGGAATTACGGGGACACAATTCTTTTGAAGGGAGGATATTGTAATGACCTTGTTCAAGAAGGAACTAGTAAGGTTTAGAAAATAAATGGAAGTTTTGGGGCTAGAGTGAAATCAGATGAAAGAGAGTTTTTACCCTAAATCTCACATTTCTCTCCCCACTTTTTGGTTGGAGGCAGCTAGTGAACCTGGAGAAAAAGGGAGAGTGAGATCTTGGAAGAACGATTTCTGGAGAGGAAGGAAGATGAGCCATTTTGCTTGATTCCAATCTGCATCTCAGTATTGAGGTAAGTTCTATCCTTGTTTCAAATCTTCTTGAGTAAGGGTTATGTTGGATTAGAGGCCTTGAAGGTTACCTTGAGTCTGTCTATGAAAAATCCTAGTCCAGAGTTCTTATTTTGAGGTTGGGGGACAATAGAGGGAGATTAGTTGTTGTTCATTACTGTTAATCGGGGTTTTTCTTCTGATTTATTGGGATAGAATTAAATCGTTGGAAGTCGAGATTTGATTATAGAAACGATCGCCTCGACGTCTGTGTGTTTGTGAGTCGGGCCTCGCACCGGGCGGACCCGAGCGGTCTCGCACCGGGCAACCCCGGTCGGCCCAACCCCGGGTGATCCAATGATTGGCCCAAATGCAATCTAGTCGAATCTTATCTTTAAGATGTGGGTTGGATAAAATATTATCTTTGGGTCTCCATATGGGTAGATAAGTTGAGACTTATCAGTCTTGTCTTTTGTGCAGTAAGCTTTGTGTCTGATCTTAAGAGTAAGTGGGAGAACTTTAGCGGTGGGAAACAGGTGAGTTTTTCTAAAACGAAATGCTTTTATCATTAAGTGGTTAAAGATGCATGAAAGTTATTTAAAGCATTTATTTACTTATACTGCTTTATACTCTTTAGATTTATGTGGTGGTTGTTCGTTGATATTGTTAATCTAAATGTATGCATACATTCTTGCTTGAGAGTTGCGATCAAGTCGGGGGTGTGTCCCGCCTACGCTCATACCGTGGGTGTGTCCCGTATATGCCAGTGGGGGTGTGTCCACTTAAGGCAGTATAAGTCAGACACACTGTCACTCGCAAGTGACCGTAGTGTATGTCAGAAGTAATGAGTAAGTATGGCTTGTAGTCGGGAGGGGGGGGGGTGTCCCGCCTGAACTCATACCGGGGGTGTGTCCCCTTTATGCCAATGAGGGTGTGTCCCAGTTAAGGCAGTATGAGTCAGACACACTGTCACTCGCAAGTGACAGTAGTGTGTTCCAGAAGTATGGTTGTAAGTGTGGAATTGTTATAACTGAATTGGTTTAATTTATTTTCTATTTGTCATATATTTATGTTGTTGAACTGTTGTTAGAGGGGACTGTAGATCCCAGAACAGTGCAATTTAGCAACAATAATAATCAATGAAGAACAATAAATAAACCACAACTGCTAGTCATATGATTAGATTCAACAATGAAGGGTTTAGGTTTATAGAGAGAATTTCTGATCAGAGAAATTAAACCTTACGACTAACAATCTTAATAATAATTCTTCTTCTAACCTAAAACTAGGTTTAGAATAACATATATATATATATATATATATATATATATGAACAACATAGGCCTAATGGGCTTGAGGCCCAATTACAATTCAACTATCAAACAATTACAATTCGACCCTTGAACTTCTATTTAACAAACAAACTGCCCTAACAATCTCCCCCTTTAAATTGAAGTTCATAGTCACGCCAGTTAGGAACATGAATCTTCCGAAATCCGAAACTAATCTCGAAATGTCGCATTGAAGTTCTATACTCCAGTCGTTCTTTGATTAGGCCCAGTGCTTTGAGAATAAAACCTTTGTAGTTCGGATCCAAAGGCTGAATCCCTTGGACATCTTGATTAATGAAGCGCTTCAGCTTGTCTCTAAGCAGCAAAAGTGTACCATCACAGAATCGAGAAATCTGACTGAATCTGATGAACCGCATGTTACCTTTACCATTCACATAAGTCATGTCGAGTTCTGGAAATTATAACACAGTGAAAGTAGGTACATTATGGTCGTCTGATGGAAGGCTCAAATCAGGTTTAAACAGATTTATATTTGCTTGATTGCTTTCCAACCCAATATGAAAATCTTCAATAGAGGCAAGTTTCATCGCACATTTCATATATCTTTTGACAGTTTCTAGTGCGTCTGTAACTTCCCCAGGTCGAATGGTTCTAGTCTTCAGGTCTCGGAGCAGGAAAAGAAGATCTTGTAACTCGAGACTTGCAAAGTTAGCTTCAGAAAAATACCACTGCCTACCATCTTCTCTTGTCACCACAAAGAAAGAATACTTTATGCTCATGAAGTTGCAAGAGTAAATCTGATCGACAGATCTGATTCTGAGCTTTGTCTTGTTGAAGCCTTTTTTGGGATTTTATGCATGAACATAAGCTCGCGCTTCTTCTTCCTGTCTGTCATTGACTGAAGACCATGTACTACGACCTCATCATACGGGCGGATCCAATGAGCAAAGAGTTGTTTCTGACTTTCTTCGAGAAACGGAACATTTATTCTAACTCTTTCCCATTTTAGTGGATGAACTGGCTGAGTACAATCTGTTCCTGAAACTGGTGATGCTGGAGGAGATCGTCTGGGAAGATCTGTCTGAGAAGGCTCAGGATGAACTGAAGTGTAAGTCAAAATAGGCACCGCGACAGAAGATTGTTCTGATGGATGGTGATCTTGAGCCACAATTTCAGAATTCAATAGCTCATCTATCTTGGCTTGGAAGATTACCAACGCTCTTTCTGTATTGACTGGTTCTTATGTCGGATCTATGTTAGAATAAGGATCAACAATGATAGCCTAATTATCAGGATTGCGCGATGAACCTCCATCATGTTCCTCGGGCTTTTCAACCGTTGGAATAACGTCATATAGCACTAAATCCATGACTTGTTCCTGTGCATGTCCCTGCCCTTCAATTTGAGTACCAGAACCCATCTTAGTCTGTTCCTGTACCATACCCATCTCTGTCTGTTCCTGCGCTGATTCTGGCTCGGATGTGCGTTGGCGCTTCTCCCCCTCATGATGATCAGGATCGTCCTGGTCATCATGCTTGCGCTTGAGCCTTTCTGCCTGGTTTCGGCAGGTTTCCTCCAAAGATGATACTCGTTCAGTCAATGCAGATATAGTTTGCTACATAAACTAAATAAGTGCATATTGGTGCTAGAAGGCTTCAGGAGAGATAGTGGGTGGGGGGGGTGGTGTAGGAGTAGATGCTTGGGATCGTAGGAGTGACAGGAGGTCAACATCTTGAGATGGTTCGATTTGGGATTGGGCTAGGAGTTTGTTTAGAAGCAAGGATTTGAGGTCATCGATGGATATATTGGTAGGTGTATGGGAGGGTGGTGGTGTGGGAGGTAGTGGTTCAGGCTCAGACATCGTTGCTTTGCCTTTGATCATTCTCTTTTGGGATTCTAGCTCCCCCCCTCATTTCGGAGCACATAATGGAATGGACAGCCTTTGAGGCGCCGTCCATAAATTCCCGTGAGACAAACTCAGGGTGACTAACACCTGGGTCACTCTGACTTCCAGTTGTAGTGACGACTGTAGAAGTCGCACCGCCTACGGTCACAGCTGGCGTGATGATGGTTGTGGTAGGACTTCCACCTAGGCATGGAAATTGGCCCCGACCCGTCGGGGAACCCGGTCCACCCGCCCCGATCGAGGATGGGGATTCCCCGCTAAACCGGGGATGGGGACGGGGATCCCCGTTTGTCTCAAACCGGGGATGGGGACGGGGACGGGTATCGCACTCCCCGCCCCGCCCCGCCCCCGTTTTATATTTTTATTAATATTTGATATATTATTTATTTAAACTAAATCGGTAATTCATAATTTCCTATTTCCTAACTAGGTTTATTATATAAAATTGTTATTTTTTGGATGTTAGTATGTATTTTGGATGTCAATCAAAATACAATTACTCGATATGGTTTTGAATCTTGCTCAATATCTTTTGGTACGTTTGAAGTTAAGTTTTTTTTTCCGAATTCGGTTGAATTTCTTTTGGTTTTAAGTTATTAATTATTATATGATGTTGTGATTTTTATACTAAATTAAATTTCTTTCGATTTTAGGTTTATTGGAAATATGTGATATTTAAATATGTGTGGTGTCTCATATATTTGATTTAAATAGCTTACATAAATGGAAAAAGAAAATCCCCGTTTCCCCGTTGGGGATCCCCGTTCCCCGTTGGGGATGGGGATGGGGATGTGATCATATTCCCCGACGGGGATGGGGACGGGGATGAAGATGAGGGATTGGGGACGGGGATGGGGAATGAGGTCCCCACCCCATCCCCGCCCCATTTCCATGCCTACTTCCACCCAATCCTCGTAATCCAACAGAAGTTGGAATTACTATGGGTGTTCCGGCTGGGCCACTAACGCGTCCAGCAGTAGCCGAATAAATTAGCCGTGTCCTAGTCAAAGAAATGATATCATTGATTGGCTCTAGACGCGGTGCATTGAAGGAAGGAGAGGACGGGGGTAGTTGTCCTCTAGCTTCAATACCAGTACTCTCCAAGTGAGAGACTGGTAGGGTATGAGCTGAATCCCCGTGAGAAAGTGAAACCAACATCTGTTGAGAAATGTCGGAGTGGCTAGGTGGGGTGTGCAACTGCATCGCTAGGTCCATGACGTCTTCTTCAATACCCTGTCTCAACACATGAGACTGGGTAGCAGATGTGGCTACCTGGCTAATTTTGGGTGGGGGGAGGTCAACCGGAATTGGTTGCCTCATCACTCGTGTATGCTCAAAATTATGTTTACTTTTCCTTTCCTTCTCTCTCCTCACTTATTCATTTTCTACTTGAACTCCCTCCGCTCTCCTTATCTCTCCGGGTGATGGCTGATCATCATCACCATCAGAGTCAGATGACTCATCACTTGATTCCGATGACACTGTTGCAGATTCAGATTGGGTGGCGGTTTGGTCGGTGGCAGCCTCAGATTTGGTTCAGGAAGAGGACTGAATCTGTTCAGTTTCTGTATCGGTGTTCTCTTCTGAAGTCTGAGTGACTGTCTGTGATGGGGTAGGTGATCGGCGAGAAGTACTGGCCTCGCTGCGTCTAACGACACTGCCCGCTTCAGAACCCCTTACACTTTGTTCTCTCATCACACCCTGTCCCGGGAGCCCCAGCTCTCCGAACTATGCCACCTCTCATGCGCGGACCCTCACGCCTCTCATGTCGTGCTCCCTAGGGAGGTCCTTCCGGTTCTGGAAGGACCATGGGAGCAGGTATGCCGTGTGATTGCCTATATTCTATCACACTCAGTGCCGTCGGACTAGCATAGGCCAGTAAACCATCCGGGATACGTCTAACGACTAGGTTTGGAAGTTCATTACGAGTCGGAAGACGATAAGTGTGATGATGAGGACAAATCGGATGCGATGATCGACGAGCTATGGTTGGGTGGAGTTCCATGTAGTTTCGGATTAAGATATGAAGAAAACGCATGTACGGGATGAAGTTCCGTCGTTTGTTTGCATTGTCTCGAACCTTTAGGTCTAGCTCGTACCATAAGATATCAGCATAATCCGCATGTCTGTGGAAGGCAACAACATGGAAGAGTCTGAGAAGGTTAGCACTCGTCTGATCTATGCCCTTAGTGATGGCAGATAAGCAGCGGTTGAGGTACGTGAACAGAGTGTACCATATGGTAGTCAAGTTCCTGCGGTTGAAGGCATATGGATACGAGAGAGGCACTCTATAACCCAGTACGTGAATTTCGGCACATAGTGTGGAGTCGGAGACGATAGGATCGAAGTTGTCTCAACCTGGAAAAGAATTGGCGTTCGACAGTCGGAGAAACTGTTGAAATAGCTCTCGAGTGAGTAGGACTGATGTAGTGTCAATCCTGGCCTCCAGATGGAAACCATCTTCTTCGTCAATGTGTGTGAGGGACTGCCAGAATTGTTGTAGATATAACTGAGGGACATCTGCAGTCTCCGTGAGAGCGTATGAGAGAGGGTGGCCTCGGAGAATCTCAATCATCACTTAGTATTGGCATTGAGGCTGAGTGAAGTCCAAATGAAAATTGTTTGGAGTGAGAGGAAGGTACTGATTCGAATGAATCAGGGCAACATCGGCCATCGGATCGATTTTCGGATTCTGTGCCATGGTACCTGCGAAAGATAAGACATATTAGTACCTGTGAAAGAGAACCATTATAACAGTCGTTTTTCGTGTTGAAAACCATGTCCAATCAACTCTTCAAACCCAAAACAAACATGAAAGGGAATCTAACCCTTTAAAAAAAGAGAAATCAACAAAATAACCCTCACCATTAACCTTAGCAGCAAGAGATTAATCACATATTAGTTTATAATAGATTACCCAGAAATAGAGATAACATGAAAAAGATCTCAATTTTTTTTCATAAGGAAAAGAGATCGGGTGAGCTAGGCCCCGGGAGTTTGGGAGGTTTGGGAGACGGTTGAGGGTTCGATATGGCTAAGGAATAAAGAGAATAAACAGTCATTTGCGGTAGCAGATCGAGTCTGAACAGGTGCATTGGGGTCACCTCTGATCTGATGTAGGGGATGAGCTCGTGTCCACTTGGTGGTGTGTGGGAGAGGTTGATATGTCTGCTGGGAGGTATCGGTATCCACATAACCACTTGGGTATAGATCCTGAACTGCTTCAAGAGATGACGACCTGTGAAGTGGAAGCTCCTGAGCTGGAGTCGTGCGAGTAGTGGAGGACGACTCAACAGGTGATGTATCTATATCGGTTTCCGGGATTGCCGGAGATGGAGCGTCTTGAACACTTTTAGCAGGGGTCGATTCAGGAGTTGTTACTGTTGCCGGTGCTTCAGTAGGAGCTTGAGATGTTGGAGGGGGATCACACGAGCTTGGTGATTCTGATTCAATGGCAGGAGAATAGGCAGAATCAGTCGAGGCTGACTCACTTGATTCGGATGGACCAGTGACCGGTGTCACTTGCTGTGCTTGAGCTTCATTCCTGTTACATGGAGTAGCATTAGGCTTAGGATTAAAATAGTCATCATAAAAATGCTCCAAAAGTAAATCCAAATATGAAAGATGGGCTTCTGACGTAGACGCTTGATCTGGATTTACTGGAGATTGTGTAGATCCTGGACATAGTTGTCCAGAAGCTACACAGCAGTTAAAGCAGGTTTTGAACTGAGGTGTTCAGAAGCCATATCAGCGGTCTCGTCAAAAGTCACATTCACACTCTCAACGACGGTCTTCGTTCATTTGTTGTAGACTCTGAAAGCTTGGGCTTGGGATGAGTAGCCAATGAACACTCCTTCGTCCGCTTTGGGGCTGAATTTGCCGATATTGTCCTTGTTGTTCAACACGAAGCACGTGCACCCGAATGCATGGAAATACCTAATGTTCGGTATGCGACTGTTGATGACCTCGTATGGCGTCTTGTTGAACCGCTTGTTGATGATAGAACGGTTTTGAGTGTAGCATGCGGTTGCAACTGCCTCTGCCCATAAGAAAAGCGGGAGCTTGGACTGTGATAGCATCGTACGAGCGGCTTCTACGAGAGTTCGATTTCGGTGCTCTACTACCCCATTTTGCTGAGGAGTACGAGCAACTGAGAAGTTGTGGGTGATGCCCACTAAAGATAGGTAACCGTCAAGCACTTGATTCTTGAACTCTGTGCCGTTATCCGCCCTAATGGTCTGAACTGATTGATTGAGATTGATTTGAATGCTCTTCAGATGAGAGATGATCAGTTTGGCAGTTTCATCCTTCGAACGAAGGAATTTAACCCACGTGTAGCGAGAAAAGTCATCGACCATAACTAGGACATACTTCTTGTGATTGATACTCTGAACGCGCATTGGTCCACACAAATCCATGTGGATGAGTTCAAGGGATCGTGAAATACTTGGAGCGGCTTTAGGCTTGTGAGAAGCCTTCTTCATCTTGCCCATTTCACAGGCGGCACACAGGTGATCCTTTTCGAACTTGAGATATGGCATACCTTTCACGTGTCCGTCGAGCACCAACTTGTTGATGTTCTTGAAGTTCAGGTGCGAGAGTCTCCGACGCCATAACCAATTTTGTTCGGTTGAAACTTTGGACATCAAACAAACTTCCTTTTCTGCTTTCAGAGATGAGAGGTCAATCATGTAGAGGTTGGTGTGACGCGTTCCGACTAGCAATTATTTTCCATCTTCAGTCCGGATGCTGCACCATTTTGCTTTGAAGTTGACCTCTAGATTCTTGTCGCAGAACTGACCGATGCTGAGCAAGTTGTGACCAAGACCTTCGACGTAGGACACTTTCTTGATGGTGAGGTTATCCTTGACAATATCTCCGTATCCCAAAATTGGAGAATAATGATCATTCCCAAAGCGTATATTCCCACAAAATTTCTCGGTGAAGTTCGTGAGAAGCTCCTTTCTTCCGGTCATGTGTTTGGAGCAGCCTGAATCTAAATACCACACATGACTGTTCTGCAAAACAAATTAAGTTTTTTTAGGTACCCATTCGTAAATGGGTCCTTTGGGATTAGGGTTTACGTCCGTCTTGGATACCCGTTTGGTCTTGGGTTTATTTCTGTGACGGGGTGCATCAGACTTTGAACGATAATTATAAACATGATAAGAACCAAACCAATCAGATGCAAATCTACGATCAACGAAATCATTCAATCCACAGTTGGAACAACAAACACAATCATGAGACAGTTGAAGTAATTGCTGAATGAAATAAACTTCTAAAGGAAACAATCCATTACGTTCAACCAATGGTTTAAAATTAAAAACATCATGACTGTTATTGTTTTTCCTAGAATTCAAAACTGGATTAACTGATTCCGTCTTCGCCGTGCTCTCCTTAGACTTCTTAGCTACCCACTCGTATTTGACATCTTTCCTTCGACCAAAAAATATCTGAAATACCGTTAAACTTATAGTCAGAAGATTTGAATTTTGATGATTGTCTCTTGTTAGAGCGACCGATCTTTTTCTTCTTCGGTGAACGTTTTTTGGATTTAGAATTAGAAGAGTTGTTCACAGAAGTGTTTTGTGGGGCAGATGTGGAACATTCACCCTTGTAAAATTGTACCGGAGACTCACAAGTTGAATTTAGAAAATCAACATGACTTGGAAGTTTTGGATCGAAATCAAACTGGTCTATCTAACTGTCTAAACACACCTCAGAATTCAGAAAGGCTGAAAATTTCATTTCCTCATTAGAAGGAGACTTATCACTTGAATGATTCAGGAGACTGGAAGGATTTGTGCCTTGAAGCGGATCATTAGCGGAAGCATTTTGAAAATCATAATGATGATCCATTTCGAAAAATTTAGGCTCTTTTCCTTTGTTTAAAGAAATTGGTGACGAATCACCCAAAAAGGCTTTACAGGAAGAGGTGTCTGAGGGTGGATAGGAATTTTCTGATAGATTGATTTTCTCAACTTGGAGAATTTTATGCTTAGCTTGGATCTCAGCTTTTTGAAGTTGCTCTTTCAGCAGAGCTGCTGCCAAGGCAGACAGTTGTGAATTAAACTTATTTATCTCTGTCTGAAGATATTCCTTTTCCTCCCTCGATCCAGTTTCCTTTTGATCGGAATTGAGGCACTCAAGTTTGGATAATAACTCTTGTTTTTCCTTTTGAAAAATGAGCCTTTCCTGTGCAAATGAATCTTCTAGATGAACAATTTTCTTTTCTAAAATCAGAGGTAGAACATAGATTTTGTGGTCTATTGATTCCTCCTCAGTTTCAACGGTTTTTGAATCAAGTTCAGCCTGAGAAGAGCTTCGAAAATAGTCATTTGACAGAAAACCGGATTTTTCGGTATTGTATGACGGATTCAATGAGTCATAAACAAAAAGAAGTTGCATTATGGTAGTGTTTTTCCTTTTCAAAGTTTCCAGTTCCGGATCCTCATCAACAAGTGGTTTGGTCCATCTGATTTTGTACTCTGGGTAGGTCTTGGCCTCTCCCAAAAATTCGAAAGCATATAACGTGGGAACTTTGGTCAAGGCCTTTTTCAGATAATGTGGGTTATCGTAACCGAGACCCATCTCTGAATATTTGAATTCTTTAGGTGCATTCAAATGCATCATTTGTTTAGATTGACCGATTTTGTAAAATTTCTGTTCAAGATCCTTTAATTGGTCAGTTAACCTTTGATTTTCATTTTTATAAGACACACTTTTAGTCACAATATCAATTTTCTCATTTTCTGACATACGAAGCTTGTAAGTAAGATCATCTACTTTGGTCTTTAACTCTTTTGATTCTTTTGAAAGACTGGCACACTCTTCCTTTAGATTAGAAATTTGGCACAAGTTGCCAACAATTTCTATGCTTTGTTTTTCAAGCCTGTCAGACTGTGATGACACACGATTTTCCAGAGAGGAGATGAGTTGCTCATTTTCTCTCATGGTTAGCTTGTAGGAGTCTAATTTGTGCACAGTGATTTGCAGCTGATCAATTAAGGCTTTCTGGAAAGGAGCACATACCTGACATGGGGAATCACGTTCATCGTCGTTAGTATCGGACTGTGTTGAGTGCTTGCCCATGAAACACATGTGTGCTTCTGTATCATCTTCTTCTTCATCAGATAGATTAAGCCAGTGGTCATCTTCTGCCATGAGAGCCTTACCTGCTTCCTTTTCTTTAGCCAACAACATCTTGGCCTTGTAGTATTTTGAGTTGCGCACGACAGGCTTTCGACATTCTTTGGCAAAGTGACCCAAGCGACCACAGTTATAACATTTGATCGGCTCGTCTTTGGCTTTCTCATCATGCTTTTTCTTAGTCTTCTTTCGTTCATCAAGGCGTCTCTTCTCTTCATACTTCTCCTTATGTCGTTTGAGAGGAGTAGTGGAATATCTTTGATTATTTGAAGATGGCTTTTTGAAGAACTTCTTTTTCTAGAATGCTTGAGTTAAGAACATCATGACTTCTTTAATCTGAGTGTATTCTGGATCCGAATCACTGTCAGGGTCTTCGGGTTCATAATCACTTTGCACAGGTTCCTTTTCAGGGGTGCGACTGACAAATCGACCTCTTTTATCTGAGACGAGCGCTAATGGATCAACCAACGGATTTTCGTCTGCTTTTTGATTTCCCATCAACTCAAGAACTTCCTCTTTGTCTTGTAGAAGCATTTCATATATTTCAGGCAGAGAAATTTTCTCCAGGCTTTGAGTATGGCGTATATGAGAGACAAACGTCCTCCAATCCGGCTGAAGATTGTTCATGAACTTGATGTTGTTCTCGGTGTTGGTCTTCATGATGTGGCTTTTATGCAGATTGTTCAGAAGTTAGTTGAACCGTTCATATGTTTCCGTGAGTGTCTCGCCCTTTCTTGCTTTGAAGCCGTCGTATCTGGAAATGCAGCTGGTGATCTTCAGCTGAGAACTTATTCGGCTACCCATCATCATCTTCTCAATCTGGTCCCACATTCCTTTCGCAGTGGCCTTGTAGCTATTGATGCAGGCATATATGTCGTTAGGCAGGCTTTGTAGAATGTAGGTCTTTACATGCTTTTCTGCGTCATGTCGACTCCTTTCTTGAGGGGTAAACTCACTGAGTTATTTTGCGAGTTGGCGTTCTTGTCGACCTTGGGTTTCGTCTCCAGGAAGGACTTTCATCGGCCAGGCTTGTGCCCCCTCTTTCAGACATAATATTATCTCGTCATAGTCGGGTTTCGCTTTGATAAAATTCATGAATCGATCGTGCCATTGTGGATATTCTCCACGATAGAGCACCAGAGGTTTTTGATCTGAACCAATGGCTAGAGCGTCCCTTGAATTCATCTTTAGTGATCGTGAGACAAACTATTTGATCCAAAGAGAGATTATATACTTTGACAGACAAGGACCCGGTCGGGCAAGAACCCGGTCGGGCAAGGATCCGGTCGAAGAGCAAGGACCCGGACCCGGTCGAAGGGAAGGACCCGGTCGATGGACAACCCGGGTGACTAGAACCGGGCGTTTGGACAGTCCGGTCAACAACGACCCGGGCGAAGAGTAAGGAAACCCGTGCAAGGTAGGGTCTGGTTCGGTCAAGTTCATCGATAAAATCGCGATAACCAGATATACAGATAACTTTCAACAGATTAATCAAACTTAATCGATTCCTAAAGCTCACAGATTTGAAGAACTTATTAAAGGAACTCAGATTTTATGATTTTCGATTAACGATTGAACCCAGAAGATCGATATGTAGATAAGAAAACGAGTGTAAACCCAGAGAATTCAAGTGTAAACCCAGAAAATCAATTATAGCAGATTGAACTCAGAAAATCGATTATAAACTAAAAAAAATCGATTAAGCAGATATAAACCCAGGTAGATGTTTCGATCGCAGAGACAAACTCATAGAATAAGCAAATCAGCACTCAATCACAAAACAAATATCGATTTTACCAAAATAAGCGATTAAAGGGTTTTAGACAAACCTTTTTGGATCAAAATTCTTGTCTCTTTGCTCTGATACCAATTATAGATCCCAGAACAGTGCAATTTATCAGCAATAATAAATAATGAAGAACAATAAATAAACCACAACTGCTAGTCATATGATTAGATTCAACAATGAAGGGTTTAGGTTTACAGAGAGAATTTCTGATCAGAGAAAGTAAACCTTACGACTAACAATCTTAATACTATTCTTCTTCTAACCTAAAACTAGGTTTAGAATAAAATATATATATATGAACGACATAGGCCTAATGGGCTTGAGGCCCAATTACAATTCAACTATCAAACAATTACAATTCGACCCCTGAACTTCTATTTAACAAACAAACTGCCGTAACAGGGACTCACTAGACCTTTGGTCTAACCCTCGCTCTTTCAAACTAAAAACCCTTTTTAGGCAGGCGTGAGGTAGGAGGATCGAGCATGCGTAAGAAGAAGGTGTGGGCCAGTGCTGAGTTAGAAGACCTCAATTATAGCCTTTGGTTCCTTGTAATCTCAGTTGTGTATTAGGTTGTCTTTATGCAAACCTTGTAGTGTAGATGTTGTTTTGGGCCATTTGGCGCTGTTATACATTAAATTTAGTTTTGCTTTATGTCGTGTGTTTGGGTCATTACATCAAATGCAGTTAGATTTGGAAGTTGCTCGCCATAAAATCTATATGTTGCATGAGCAAAATCGCAAGGCCAACTATCAATTGAGGAACCCTAATTCTGGAACTTTCCTTGGAAATGTTAAATCATTAGTTGGACCCCAATTCTATCCAGTGAATTCCACGAATCAACTTCCTTTCATGGGAAATCTTACGAATTTGCCTCCTCTCATGGGGAAATCTTCTGAACCAGCCCGTGATGCACAACATTCAGCTACCTCCTCCTCCGGCAAGACCAACATTTTATCTTCCACCCCCGCCAAATGGTTACGTGATGCTAGTTCCTTCAACTATCGTGACCACTTACAAAATATTTCAATAGGCTTTGACGACATTGAATCCTCCCTGCAATGGAACCTTCATGCGACAATGGGTCTTACGAATCAAGGATCTAGTGTTGTCACTCCTGCAATGTCAATCCCTGCAAAAGGTAATGGCATTAATCCAGATGGTCCCGTCGCTCGACGCCTCAGGATGCTAAAGGAGCAACATGAAAAAAATGCTTTCACCGCTATCCAAACTACCAGGTGTTGTCGTTCCTGTCGACGTTGAACCTCCGTCAGGTTTTCAAGCATCACCTTTCTTTGACGCCATTGCCTTGGTCGACGTCCCAAAAAAGTACAATATTCCGACTTTCACTCCAAAGTATTCAGGAATGGCGGACCCAAATAAGCACGTTGCACAATATAAACAACTCACGTGGACTACGTCAATTCCACAACCGTACTACAAGAGCTTCAGGGCAACACTCATCAGAGAAACTCTCCAATGGTTGATCAATTTGAAACCCAAATCGATTAATTCATTTGCCGAACTCGTGAATCAATTTTCCAACAATTTGCCAACAGCGCAAGATGGAAATACAGACCAATGATCTATACTATATTACCCAAATGAACGATGAATCTGTACGAAGTGATTTCAATCATTTCAATTTTGAAATGATCAGCGTTAGAAACTGTGACGTCTGAACAACAATCGAAGCTTACAAGCGTGGGTTGGACGATAGTTTAGAGTTATATATGGACTTAACCAAATATCCACCAGAAACATTCGAAGACGTCAGAGCAGGACGTTTGCTCACATGTGCGTCAAGGATGACACTGCCTTTCGATACAAGCATTCTCACGACAAACGCTCCCTGAGTGTAAAGAGGCCATAATTCAAAATTAAGACTGCCCCGAAGCACGAACCATCAAGTAAAATATCGACGGTGCGATTTGACAAAAAGAAAGAGGTATCGACTTCTTCAAAATTTCCTCAACATCCCAAGTCTCGACATATGGATTCAAAGGGTTGTCGGAAGATCTGATTGACACCCTTAAAAGAATACAATCGACAATCAGATGCCCAAAGAAGAGTGATAAACTTGACAACAAGAAAGATAAGTCTAAATGGTGCAATTTCCACGAGGATTATGTCCACCTAACGGACGATTGCTTTGCCCTACGAAAGGAAGTCGCCTGGCTGATTACAAAAAGTCAATTACAAGATCTTATGACCAATGGCGTCGTCAAAAGTAGTGACGCTTGACCTCCGTTGTCAGTTCACATAAAGGTTGTAAATAGTATCACAGAGGGATCAGACATATGTGGGCTCACTTATTCTGTGGCAAAACGACACGTTGGTCAATGTCCATATGAATCGCTGATCCTCAAATCATATAGGTCGAAAAAGGAACTTGAGTTAGAAGTGATGCATATATCCTTCGACCAAGACGACCTATGTGACCCATGACAAAATTGTTCGACTAAAAGGGTTGATTATACAACCCATGATCGGAAATTGTTCGACTAAAAGGGTCCTCGTTGATGGTGGGAGTTTGGCTAACATCATCTTTCTCAACGCCGTCAAGGCTATGGGAATTAGCGAGGCCGAAATAGTGCGACGATCGACCATTTTGGTTGGTTTTAACAGTGATACAACCAACACCGTCGGGGAAATCATCCTCTGAGTTTATGCAAAAGGAGTCAATAAACAGACTAAGTTCAACGTCGTTGATTGTCCTTATTGTAACACCCACATTTTTTCCAGGTAATAAATTTAATTCCTCCATTGAAGTCTTCGAGAGTTAATCTTATTCCTTTTAAAGTTATCTTATGGGATTAGTTGTATTTATAAATTGATTGATTGTGCGTAAAAGTCAATTTTTCGAGGCTTGGGGGTGTACGGCGACAATTACCGACGACTATGCCATAGGGCATAATCACAGGGAAAAATTGTAGGGCTTAAACCCCTCTTAGTAGGTCTTGGCAGACAGTGTCTGACGAGAATGCCCCGGGTCACTGTCGCGAGTCATTCTCGCAAAAAGGAATGGAGGGACGGTACAAGTGCCGCGATTGTGCCCCGCGAGAATGCCATGGCACAATCGCATGGCATAGTCATCATCCGGGGGGGGGGGGGGAGAAGGCCATAAATGCCGATTTTCAGTGCATTAATTTCATTTCTCCCAACCATTTTCTTCATAAATGCTCTCATCTTGGTAACCCTCCTCTTAGGCGATTTTGGTCTCTAATAGGGCTTCATCTCTACACTCTTTCAAGATTTGTCAACCATCAAGCTAGGATTTGGATTCTCCACCTCAAGATCTATAACACCCTAAAAATAGGGGTAAATTTAACCCTGAATAAAGGCTACAATGGACATCTTAAATAGAGTAAATCACCCAAAACGGGAAACTTTAATAACGTATACAAATTCTATGAATGGACAACAAGTCAACAACAAACTAATCTAAATTATTATATCTAGATTATGGTGGTTGTCAACCCAGACTCCCCAAAATAGCTACTCTTTATTGTAGGCCAATGTCCCAAAAGTTTGTCTCCAAAAATTGCCGCTATCGGCCAACACTTGACTCTCACTTCATGAAAGCCCCACCACTAACAGAACCTGCCATACATGTCGTTTGAGAAAAAGTATTAGGCTTTACGCCTAGTGTGAACAAACAGTTTATATAAATCAGTTAGTTTATATAAATCAGTTAAACGTAAGTTCAATTATAAAAATCTGAAAGATAAGATAAGTCATCCATTTTTCCAAAATACCACATATTAACCATACGGTCCAAAGCATCTTGCGATGACGGGGGAGACCCGATTTCCAAAGATCGTGATGGAACACAAAAATAGGCCACGTTCCAATGTTGGGAGCTCAATGTCAGGATCAAGGCCACGAGCTCGTCGACTCGTACTCAGATGTGGGGTGGGGCACCTAATGATCCTAACCATACTCATTCGCTAGAATTACATATACGGTCCATTGCTAGTATCCGGTCCCACATAACCGTACCAAGTTGCCTTTCGAGGACCCAATGTCTCAACTAGTTACAAAAGGGAGTGGGAGTTACCCTACAATTAAGTTGACTCAATACCGATGGATCCATTAGTAATAGTCTAGACTTGTCACAATTACATTTGTGACTAAAAATATAATCACACATATAGTTATCAACACTAAACATTTCCAACGAATGCAAGTCCTTGTATGGACAACATTAAGTAAAACTAAAACTACTATGTACAAGTTACCTTATGACCATTTTCCATTTCCACATAAGACCTTTACAAAATAGGTTTTCCCGAAGGTGACATCGTTTTAAAATAATCCCATGATACTCAAAATCCATTTGCTTTCTCCCCCAAAGACTCATTTTTTATCAAGTAAACTCCACCATAAAATGTGTAACACCCGTAATTTTCAGTCGGTAAAGGTCACCAGACGTTTTTGAAACTTGTGAATGGTGGGATTGTGTTGTTAAAGCACTATTTAAGTCCTTTAGAGTATCGAGAGATTTTGAACACGAAAAAGAAAGATTTCAGGGTCCCGCACTGATTGGGCGACAGTGCCCGCGACTGTGACATGTGTCACTATCGCGAGGCAAGGTCACAGAGGGCATACCCCTCTCGGTACAAGCGGGACGACAGTGCCCGCGATTGTGCCACCGGGCAATGTCGCGGGGTACTGTCACGGTCGGCCCCAAGGTCTTTTAAAGGTCGCGATTTTTCACCCTTTCTCCTCATTTTACTTCACCCTCTTCATATCCTTTTCTCCAAAACCGTTTCCCCTTCACCTAATACAAACCCTAACCCATTTTAAGGCAATTTCCATGGATTCTAAGGTGTTCCATAATCATCAAGTTTGCAATCCCAACCTCAAGTGCTAGATCAAGTGTTCCTCCTCATTCCTTGAGATTTCTAAGTTTTAGGGTTTTGCTCAAAACCTAAGTGGTAAGTTTATGCCCTGTAACAACCCACATATTTCACATAACATATATCACATAATTTACATATATCCAAACACATATAGGATACAATTTGGTCTTTCGGTACAAAACTATACAAATACATCAAAAGTCACTACTAACTTTTCGCTATATTGTCATAATATATAACATTTATATGACAACTTTCAAACAAAAACAACTTCCAGATCACTTCTGCTAGCTTCACATATAATCAGGTAAACAAATAAGCTCATAACTTTTCTTTCCCTTTATCAGTTATACGCGCTTTTCTTGAAATGCATATTTTGAAAACAAAATGAGGGTTAGACCATACGGTCGAGTGAGGAAATCCCTGTCAGTTTCACAATCTCAATAAACCCGATAAAATGAAATAACATGTCAGTTATCGATGAAATAAGTAAACTGACTTAACATTCTTCCCAGGAAACTAACCACAATAGTTGCCACAATTTAATTGCACACACCCCGATAAGATCGCAATCAATACCAGTTGTGGCCCACCACACAAAACACATTCGTGGGCACTACATATAATTCCCTGCTCGAACCATTACAGTCCTAGCACACCCGGATTCTGTTGTGCAAGTCCATTTATATTTCAAGAATCAATAATTCACATTACATGTATTAATAATAAAACATGTAACAATTATCATATCACGTTTACCAATCCGAGTCCAAACATATCAATAATATACGTTATCAATATGTTAAATATTTAAATATATAAGCATTTCATTGAAAATAGTTAAAGAAAACTCACCTCGGTAACGATATACGAAAACACGAAGTTAACCAGTAACGAAACTCGAGACCGAACGAGAATCGGAATCAAATTAATATAGATCACAAACTAAACAAATAAACCTTACAAAAGCTCTTAGCAACATCTAAGGTACCTAACCGATACCCTGAAATCCCAAAACGACCCAGAGTGAAAATTTTGAAGAAAAAAAAACAAAACCATATAAAATTCATATAAAACCCAAATTTCTCAAGACTCAAAACCAAAACTCAAATCCCTAATTTTCCAAACTTCGATTGACCAAAAAAAATGTTACCCTTAACCAATAATTTACTCATGGTAACAAAGATGAAGAACCCCAAAATTTTTAATCTCAACAAAATATCGAAAATCAATGGATGTCTCATTTGAACAAAGAAGTTCACAAACCAAAAACTTTGAATATGAACAATACCAACAACGAGGGGTAATCAAAACCCCCTTTTTTTATAACTTGAAAAGTAATTCCAAGGAAACATTAAGAAGATTCAAACCAAATGAATTATCTCCAACAATAATAAATACTAGAAATTAACCTAAAACTTTAACCCAAAAGTCAAAACTATCAACAAAACTTACAAAAGAACTTAAATAAAAGATACTTACCTTGAGATTTAAAAAAGACAACTTCAAATATTGGAAGACCTTCTTTTTCTCTCTCTATTGAACTCTCAATCGAAACAAACAGAACACCAAACAAAGTTTTCCTTTTCTGGAAGGTAGTAAAAGAAAGTGATTCCTTTTTATATGGTCCTATTTTAGATCTAAACCCTCTAAAATAGAGAAATAACACAATTAACCCCTGAACTTTCAAACTTAACCCAAACTAATAAACATGGTTATTACAACATCTCCCCCTTATAGGAATTTCGTCCCGGAATTCAATCAATTGAACAAACGAGGGTATTTGGATCTCATTTCGAATTCCGATTCCCATGTAGCATCCTGACCCTTGTGATAACGCCACTGAACTTTTACTAACCCGATCTCTTTGTTTCTCAACTTTTTCACTTTATAATCTTTAATTGATTCCGAATCTTCAAGGAAATGCAATTTCTCATCCACCTGAACTTCGGGTAGCGGTACAACCATTTCAGAATTAACCAAACACTTTCGTAAATTTGACACGTGAAAAGTGTTATGAATACCGCTCAATTCAGATGGAAGTTCTAACCGATAAGCTACCTCGCCAATTCGATCAGTGATCACAAACGGACGGATATACCTTGGACTCATATTACCCCAATTCCCGAATTGAACTATCCCTTTCCATGGCGAGACTTTCAACATCACACTGTCACCAGTCTGAAAATCTATCGGTTTACGACGTCTATCGATGTAACTTTTCTGTCTGTCCTGAGCCATTTTCAAACGTTCCCGAATCTGACCGATCTTATCCGCAGTTAACTGTACAATTTCTGGGCCGGCTAATTGTTTCTCTCCCACTTCATTCCAACATAACGACGTTCTACATTTTCTGTCGTACAAGACCTCGAAAGGTGCCTCTTGAATATTCAAGTGATAACTATTATTGTAAGCAAACTCAATCAAAGGTAAGTGCCCTTCCCACGAACCACCAAAGTTGATAATACAAGCTCGTAACATGTCTTCGAGTGTCTGAATCGTTCATTCACTCTGAGGATGGTAAGCCGTACTCAACTTTATCTGAGAACCCATTTCCCTCTGAAAACTTTTCCAAAACATCGAAGTAAAAAGACTATCTCGATCCGATATAATCGATAACGGTACACCGTGACGAGTTACCACTTCATCAATATATAACTTTGCTAACCTTTCCAACGAATACGATTCTTTAATCGGTAAGAAATTAGACGACTTTGATAATCGATCCACAATAACCCAGATAGCATCGAAACCCTTCGCTGTTCTCGGCAACTTCGTTATGAAATCTATCGTTATATGATCCCATTACCAAACCGGAATTTCTAACGATTGTAATTTACCGAACGGTTTTTGATGTTCCACTTTAACCTGTAAACAAGTTAAACAACGCTCCACATATCGAGCGATATATTTCTTTAGACCCGACATCTAATAAAATTGTCGTAAGTCTCGATACATTTTGTTAGTACCCGGATGAATAGAAAAACGAGACTTGTGAGCCGCATTTAAAACTCTATCATGAATATCACCCAAACGAGTTACCCATATTCTATTTTCAGAACACATTAATTCATAATCATTTTTTACTAAGACAGATGACATACCTGCGAGTCGTTTTCGTTTCAGATTTTTTTCTTTCAGAGCTTCGATCTGACAATTCTTTATCTCTTCGAAAATATTCGGTAACAATTCGGCTCGTAATGCAACGACTTTGATCGTTCCAATCTTTTCTTTACGACTCAAAGCATCGACTACCTTGTTTGGTTTTCCCGGATGATACAAAATTTCACAGTCATAATCATTCACCAATTCTAACCATCGTCGTTGTCGCATATTCAGTTCCCGTTGATTGAACATGTGTTGAAGACTTTTATGATCGGTAAAAATCTGACATTTGGTACCGTACAAATAGTGTCTCCAAATTTTCAAAGTAAACACAACAAAAACTAATTCCATATCGTGAGTCGGATACTGTCTTTCATGGTCTTTCAACTGACGAGAAGCATAAGCAATAACCTTTCCACGCTGCATCAATACACAACCCAAACCCAATTTCGAAGCGTCACTGTAAACCACAAAATCTTCTGAACCATCCGTCAGAGACAAAATTGGAGCACTACACAATCTTTCTTTCAAATTTTGGAGGGCCTCAGATTAAGCTTCTTTCCATTCAAACTTCACATTCTTTCTCGTTAGCATCATTAAAGAAGTTGCAATACGAAAAAAATCCTGTATAAATTTACGGTAATACCCGGCTAAACCCAGAAAACTTCTGACTTCAGTCGGTGTTCTCGGTGGTTCCCATCTTTCAATATCTTCAATTTTTACAGGATCCACTTTGATACCGTTTTCAGAAACAATATGCCCCAAAAACTGAGCTTCTCGTAACCAAAATTCACATTTAGAAAGTTTAGCGAAAAACTTTTCCCATTTCAACAGTTCTAGTATCAAACGAAGATGATTAGCATGTTCCACTTCTGATCGTGAATAAATAAGAATATCGTCGATAAAAACGTTCACAAATTTATCAAGATAAGGAATACATACCCAGTTCATCATATCCATAAAAGTTGCCGGCGCGTTAGTCAAACAAACGACATTACTAAGAATTCGTAATGACCGTATCTGGTACGAAATGCAGTTTTCGATACACCTTCTTCCCGAACTTTCAACTGATGATAGCCGGATCGTAGGTCAATCTTAGAGAAGTAACTATACCCAACCAATTGATCAAAAAGGTCATCGATTCTCGGTAGAGGATATTTATTCTTTATCGTCAATTTATTGAGTTCCCGATAATCGATACACATTTTCAGCGACCCATCTTTCTTCTTTACAAATAACACTGGTGCACCCCACGGGGAAGTACTAGGCCTGATAAAACATTTATCTAACAAATCCTGTAACTGTGCCATCATTTCTTTCATTTCGGACGGAGCCAATCGGTACGGTGTACGAGCAATCGGTGCTACACCCGGTATCAAATCGATTCTAAATTCAATCAATCGGTCTGGTGGAAGACTAGTCAAGTCATCTGGGAAGACTTCTGGGAATTCACTAACTACCGGTATGTTTTTAACAACACTCTTTTCTTTCTTGGTGTCAATTACATAGGCCAAATAACTCTGACAACCTTTCTGAACACATTTACGGGCTTTTAACATAGAAATCAGACTAGTCTGTTGGTCTCTACGGTCACCGTAAATCACAACCGACCCTTTCCCAGGTAAATTAATATTAATCATCTTTTTATTACACACAATATTGGCCTAATTTTCAGCCAACCAATCCATCCCCGCTACCACATCAAATTCTTTCAATGACATGGGGAACAATTGAATAGGTACTGCATACCCATCCACATTTATATGACAATTATCAAAAACATCATTAACCAAAACCTGATTATTATTAGCAGTTTCTACTACTAACACATAATCTAACACTTTAGGTTTCACATGCGAACGATTAATAAATGAGGGAGGCACAAAGGAATGATTTGCACCAGAATCAAATAGCACTTTAGCACGTAATGAGTTTACTAAAAATGTAACTGTTACCACATCAAGAGTCTGCTCGGCCTCAATTGTAGACATCTAGAATGCACGTCCCTTTGCTTTCGGTTGATTGGGTTTTCGTGTATCTCCCTGATTTCCCTGACTAACCCCCGGATGATTTGTTCCCCGTCCTCTCAACTGTGGACAATCATGTCTGATATGATCTGGTGAATTACACTAATAACAAAGTCGAGTGGTTCTACAATCAAGAGCAACATGACCCGATTTTCCACATCTGAAACAATGCTTCTGATCTTGACCACACTCACCTCGATGAATTCTGTGACATTTTGGACACGGTCTCTCACCAAATCTTGGATTCAGACGACTATCAAATCGAGTAAACTTTTGTTTTCTAGAATCACTTGGCGGTCCTTCCCACTTTCTTTTCTCACCCAATTGTCGTTTTTTTTATCTTTTTCAGTTGTTTCCGCAACATCAACTGCGGATGTAAAATTATTGCGCTGCAAAGCCATAACCAGTTCCCGAATAGAAGATTGTAATCCATAAATATATCTTTCAACTCTACGTTTTTCTGAAAATAGATAACATTCAGCAAATCGAGATTTTTCTATAAATCTTGCCGTCTATTCCTGAACAGTTGAATTACCCTGTTCCAAACTCAGAAATTCTTCTTCTAACTTTCTTATTGCTGCTTCTGGACAAAAGTATTCATTGAAAGCTTTAGTAAACTGATTCCAGGACAAAGTTACGAGAATATTTGGTCCTTTGGAAGATATCATAAGTTCCCACCAATATTAGGCATCAAATTTCAATACACCGGCGACAAACATAACTCTGTCCTCATTTGAACATTTACTGGTATTAAAAATTGATTCAATTTCTTTCAACCATTTCATAGCTTTCACAGGATCACGTTCACCGGAATAAGTTGGTGGTTTACATGCTAAAAACATTTTGAAGTCACATCCTTTGGTAACAGTAGTAGGAGCATTTACCTCGTTCCCTCTAGTAGTTTCAGGATGTTCAGGATGTTGTGTTTCTGTGTGATGAGGATTTCCAAACAAAGATTGCAAGTTAGTTTGGAGTCTATTCATTGCCGCATCTACATCCTCCTGTGTAACATATTTAGATGCTTGAGCCCGACCCCGAACTCTAGCTCGACTCCTGCTCCGATCACTATTTGAACTTTCCTGAACCGAATTTTCTAGTTCTAGTGATAATCCCCTACTCCTTCCTCTCCCTCATGCTCGGCCTCTTCCCCGGTCCCGACCTCTAATAGATGTTGTTTCAGGATTTGCTCCAATTTCAACTGTTACTCGTCCCTGTGGTCCGACTCTTTCTTGGGTATTTGAGGATCCAATTGGTACGTTCTCAGTCGGAGGATTCGACCCTTCTAGAGTAACCGAGACAAGTCTTCCAGAACGACGAGAATTGCTTTCCATCTGTTAAAACACAAATTATATACATTTAATCACATACCCAAATATAATAAAGTATTCAGTACAACATGCACCTATAAGTTCATAATTACATTGGCCAGATGTAATTTGAATATACCTTACATGCCATTCTTTCTACTCATTATATTTAATATCCCACGGATTCTAAGCATAAGAGGGACAACTTAATTTCACAAAAAATCATATAGTTTAAGTCTAGGTATAAATCTGAATACCTAAATCTCTTAAACTTAGGCTCTGATACCAACTTCAACAACCCACATATTTTACATAACATATATCACATAATTTACATATATCCAAACACATATAGGATACAATTTGGTCTTTCGGTACAAAACTATACAAATACATCAAAAGTCACTACTAACTTTTCGCTATATTGTCATAATATATAACATTTATATGACAACTTTCAAACAAAAACAACTTCCAGATCACTTCTGCCAGCTTCACATATAATCAGGTAAACAGATAAGCTCATAACATTCCTTTCCCTTTATCAGTTATACCTTGTCCTGAAATGCATATTTTGAAAACAAAATGAGGGTTAGACCATACGATCTAGTGAGGAAATCCCTGTCAGTTTCACAATCTCAATAGACCCGATAAAATGAAATAACATGTCAGTTATCGATGAAATAAGTAAACTGACTTAACATTCTTCCCAGGAAACTAACCACAATAGTTGCCACAATTTAATTGCACACACCCCGATAAGATCGCAATCAATACCGGTTGTGGCCCACAACACGAAACACATTCGTGGGCACTACATATAATTCCCTGCTCGAACCATTACAGTCCTAGCACACCCGACTTCTGTTATGCAAGTCCATTTATATTTCAAGAATCAATAATTCACATTACATGTATTAATAATAAAACATGTAACAATTATCATATCACGTTTACCAATCCGAGTCCAAACATATCAATAATATACGATATCAATATGTTAAATATTTAAATATATAAGCATTTCATTGAAAATAGTTAAAGAAAACTCACCTCGGTAACAATATACGAAAACACGAAGTTAACCAGTAACGAAACTCGAGACCGAACGAGAATCTGAATCAAATTAATATAGATCACAAACTAAACAAATAAACCTTACAAAATCTCTTAACAACATCTAAGGTACCTAACCGACACCCCGAAATCCCAAAACGACTCGGAGTGAAAAATTTGAAGAAAAAAAAAACAAAACCATATAAAATTCATATAAAACCCAAATTTCTCAAGACTCAAAACCAAAACTTGTAACACCCTAAAAACCAGAGTGAATTTAAAAATGCGGAAACTGGACAAATAAACATCAACACCTAGTATAAACCTCCCAAAAAAGGGAATGTACTAAGCCTTTACAAAAATCTGAATACGGATATGGAATTCAACAACAAACTAATCTAAACATAACTATCTAGATTACATCGGTTGTTAATCCAAAAATGACCAAAAGAATGGGACATAAACAATTGTCCAACATCAAATACTAGTCATCTCAAAAGCCCCCGAGACCAAGCTCGTCACTCAAGCCCTTGGCAATCCACCGCTAATGGGAACCTGTTATACATATCATTTGAGAAAAAAGTGTTAGACTTAAAGCCTAGTGAGAACATACAGTTTATAATTTCAAGAGATATAAACAGTTGTATCAAAAGGAAATCTTTTCAATAAGTTTCGGTTTACAAAAGAAATCTTTTCCACATAAGGACTGATCGGTCCAAAAATTCATCTTGCGATGACGGGGGAAACCCGATTTTCCAAGGATTGCGGCGGAACACAAACGTAGGCCATAATCCGAATTGTGAGCTAAATACATGGAATCCATGGCCACGAACAACGAAGGTCCGTACTAAGATGTGAGGGAGGGCCCTGGAGGAAACCAGTCATACTCGTTCACTAGGACTACATTATGACCCATAGCTAGTAACCGGTCTCACATAACCGTACCAAATGGCCCCCGAGGATCAAATGCATCCATAGCTACAGAAAGGGGAATAAACATCCCAATAATAAAAGCCGACTCAAAACCTAGGGATCCACTAGTAATGGTACAGACTTGTCACAATAACATATGTGACCCACCATAGATAGTCATATGGTATAAAAACATTTTATAAACAAAATGATTTCCTTCAAGTTTAACTGCTGGTAAGAATGAAAATCACAAAAATGAGTTCATATACATTCTTTCAAATAATCCACATAAGTGTGCAAGTAAAACCTCCTTTTACTTCAAATAAGATGGAACCCATCATTTTAATCGAAAATGATCGGGAACTTTAAAATCTCCCAAAACTCAAGTTATATCAAAATGTAGTAAACTTAGATCTGAAACCATGGAGATATATAGAAGTTCAAAATGTAAGTTTTGACATGTATAAAGTTTAGAAAAAGGTAGTAGGAACTCACCAAATAGGTTTTTAGACGAAAATCCGAAAAACCAGATATCGACCACCGAGAGAAGACGAAGCTTTCTATACCGAACCTTTGCTAGATGCACTTAATACTAGCAACATACGAGGTACAAACGAGATCTAGAAAGAGAGAGAGAAAAGAGAGAGAGAGAGAGACTTGAGAGAAAAGATATTTTGAGATTTCCTTTAAAGAGATATTTTAGGTTGAAACTTGCCTAAGTCGTCCAGGTGATCTCGCAGGTTATGCCGCGACCTCAAGTCGCGATATAACTTGCCCGCTTCCTTAAAACCCAAAACAAACAGAGGGTTTCGCGGGATGTGCCGCGACCTCAAGTCGCGGTGCAACTCGCGTAGTTCACTGTAGTTTGTCCAAAACCACCAAAATCCAAACTCAAACTTCAAACCAAACGCGGTGCTAACGACAACGCTTAAACATAAGAATACCAAGATTACATAACAAAAATCCAGGGTGTTACAAAACTCAAATCCCTAATTTTCCAAACTTCGATTGACAAAAAAAAATGTAACTCTTAACCAATAATTTACTCATGGTAACAAAGATGAAGAACCCCAAAAACTGTTAATCAATGGATGAATCTCATTTGAACAAAGAAGTTCACAAACCAAAAAACTTTGAATATGAACAATACCAACAACGAGGGGTAATCAAAACCCCCTTTTTTATAACTTGAAAAGTAATTCCAAGGAAACATTAAGAAGATTCAAACCAAATGAATTATCTCCAACAATAAATAAATACTAGAAATTAACCTAAAACTTTAACCTGAAAGTCAAAACTATCAACAAAACTTACAAAATAACTTAAATAAAAGATACTTACCTTGAGATTTAAAAAAGACAACTTCAAATATTGGAAGACCTTCTTTTTCTCTCTTTCTTTAACTCTCAATCGAAACACACAGAACACCAAACAAAGTTTTCCTCTTCTGGAAGGTAGTAAAAGAAAGTGATTCCTTTTTATATGGTCCTATTATGTTTTGCATGAAATTATCATTTGTTGGAATATTCGGCGAGTTGATTATTTGAAGTATTTGACTATATATACATTGCAAAACACCCACATTTGGGACTTTGGGTATCTTGATAAATAAGTCATTTTAAAGTGTTTAGACGATTTATTACATAAATGGAAATTGTTTGGTGAAAATACACTTTTAGTGTTTGCTTGGGTATAAGAGTTGATTTTTGTGTCATGGGATGTTTTGAAAGAATCAAGGGTATAAATCCATTTGGAAAACCATTTGTCCTAATCTAAACTGTATTGGAGTCTACACATGTATTTTGGAGTGTGTTTTCATGACGTGAGTCGATTGCATTATTTATTTGGGGGATTGTTAATCGTGGGTCAAAAAGGGTTTTGAGCGTTTTTAGCTCGGTGTTGACTTAAAAGGGTCTTAAGGGACAATTATCCGGTTTTCATGGTTCAATGTAGAGCTCAGTTTTGGTTTTCATAATAATGCACCGTGTTGCATATTGGTGTTGATTACATGCTCGAGTGCGTTG
The DNA here is from genome assembly GCA_954870635.1 of Arctium minus. NCBI lineage: Eukaryota > Viridiplantae > Streptophyta > Magnoliopsida > Asterales > Asteraceae > Arctium > Arctium minus. The sequence goes on along the minus strand of OX941080.1, from coordinate 32,038,575 downwards.
GTCATTTCGGTATAGGCATGTAATGTTAGACTGTGTTGCATTGGATCCATAGGCACGTAAGTTGGTCTGTTTTGGATGGTCAATTGGGTATTGCGGGGTTGAACTCCGGTACCCATGTTTTACGACCGGAAACTTTACAAGTAGGCACTGGAGGGTTGAGTCTGGAAGTGTTACCTGGGAGGTAGGCATTAGGATCTCCATCTCTTGAAGTAATTCCTGGGAGGTAGTCTTTAAGTGTGTCGGGCCTTCGGGATGGAGTTCTTTGTAATGTTCATCAAGGTCAACCGTCTCTTAAGGTGTAACTTGTTAAGAAGTCGTAGGGACACTTGGGATTTTATGTCGTGAGCTGTCATGCGATTAACGTTGCAAGACTGGCATACTTTTGTGTTCCACCACTCTCAACGAATACGGGTCTCCCCCATCTTCGACCAACTGTCTCTTATATGTTGACGTCTTACTTTATTATCATTGGTCTTATGTGGTCGACAGTGAATGAGGACCTTAATATTGAACCTTCCTCCACGTGTATTAAGGTTTGAATGAAGTATGTCATCCTCATGTTTTGATATTTGGTTTCCTTTCGCTTATGGTCGTGTGAGTATTGGGCCTAGTGTTCATGTTTTCGGACGTATTGTATATGTGGATTTTGACAATGAGTTATGGCTTGGGTATTTTGTCCCTCCCGCGCTTGGGTGTTTTGGGATGTAATGCTTTATCTACGTTTCTTAAATGAGAGTCAATTCATATTGATTCGAGTAAGTTTGAGTTGCATCATTTTATAAAGAATGTTTGTAATGAGGTGTCCATCTTTGAAAATGCATGATATTGGAAAAGAGTCGTTTCCACGTTTTAAAGTACATTATTTGAAAGGTCATGATCTTAAGTGAAGTTCATTCTTTTAAAGATATATTTTCTCATGGAAAACTCTTGAACTCACTAGGCATTAGCCTAACCTTTTTATTTGTCGGCATGTGCAACAGGTTCCGGTTTGGAATAGTTCTAGTATCTCATTGAAGAGAGGAGTGCAGGAGTGAATAGCTTGATGAAGTCTTCCGCATTAGGTTAAGAAAAGCAACTTGTATTTGGGTTAAGTGACACCCGACTTTAATTTAGTTTGTATATATTATTGGAGTTTATAATTGTCAAGGTTAATTATAGAATTCGTAGTTGAGGCATATAGAGTTTTGGATCGTAAGAGGAAGTTTCATCCCTTACTTGATCTTGTGTTTAAAATTTTTAATTAGTTGCTCTTACCAAAATTCGAGGGTGTTACAAGTTGGTATCAGAGCCTAACTTTGAGAGAATTAGGTATTGATTTTAGATGCCTAGACTCAAACTAGTGTTCTTTAAGCGATTGAAAGTGAAATTGCACCATTAGGTACCTTAAGACATGATACTTTGGGGTTGATTGAGTTGCTAGAAACGGGAAATTTGACGAGGATAGCAAGGATGATCATGTACGGTACGTTCATAATGGCTCCTGGGCAGTGTTATGGTGAACTTACGTGTTACATGTGTATACTTGAAATGCCTTGGTATGATGACCGTTGGGATAGTGAGAGAGTTTCTAAGCGAGTAACCGATAGAGGAATTGATGTTTATAACATTGTTATTTTGGAATGGTGATTAAACACGATGAATATATTAAGTCGATCATTTTGGGTTGGAGTTGTTGGTTGAAATTGGAACCATAGGCTTATTGAATTGACTTTATTTCAAGAGGAAATTGAGAGTTAACCAATTTAGTGTGATTATTTCTTTAAAATGTTTGAGCATCTAGAAGGCAATAGTGTCGCTAGGAAATCGGGAAGCGTGGTTCTGTGATGTTGAATGCCGACCAAAATTCATGCACAAAATTTATTTCTAAATTAAGTTTGCGTCAAGTGTTTCTCATGTTCTCAAAGCATAAGGCGAGTTATATTATGGAGTCTTGGTAAAGCATTTAACACTCATCAGATTTTAAACCGTGAGTTTAAGCATGCATGAAATTGTTCTGTTGCACGTGGTTGCAATTTTATTGAAAATCTCTTCATCCCCGTTTCTTGTCTAACGTTATTTTCGGATATTGTAATACCTGTGTTTTAATGTTATTTGGCATATTAGGCGAGTAACTGTGGAATTTTGACCTTAACATCGAATCTCCTCCATGTATGTTAAGGTTTTAAAGGAAAAGTTATTCCCATGTTCTGGTGTCTAGGTTTTCTTGGGATTTTTAGTCTGTACAAGTTGTGTTGAGTTTTATAGGGTATTATTTTACGACGTTTTCGACGCGTGAGTGAACTTTAAAATGCGTTAGTTTAGTTACGTTACGTGTAAATTACGGGTTTATTAAGCGTCGTGTTTTGGTGCAAGTTTTGTTGAAAAGTGTCAATTTACTTTACATTGCGATAAAAGGGAAACTCTTAGAATTATGAAATTTTAGTCATAACTTCGTCTTATGCCTTGGCATGGGAAACGAAGATCTTGGCACCACCTGATTTTTCTTTTGTGTCATCGGATTTTATGAAAATTTAGTTGAGTCTTGTGAAGTTTTGTTTTTTGACACTCTGCGTCGCACAAGAAGAATGTTGAAACACGTATGCTTGCTTTATTGTGTGCGTCAACCTATGAGTCTTTGTTTAATATTTTGTTTCATGCGGGTTTGCACATGTCCTTTCACAACCGTAAGAGATGTTTTGAGAGTTCTGTTGATGAATGTTGTCTCACATGTTATTTGGAAGTTTCAATGTCGTGTGGTTTCTCTTTTGGGTTTTATACAAGATTATTTCGTTGCATGCTATTTAACATTTTGAATTGATTTACACTTTTGTACGAGTAAGCAGGTGAAAGATTTTAAAGGTTCGAGTTGAACTTCTGCTTTATGCCTTCTTCAGTTGTTGATTCTATTGTTATCGTCTCACGCAATGCATTATATTGATTTACTGGTATACATGATTTTATAGCCACCATTTTTTGACAAATGCATTCTATTCGTGTGGTCCAATGTTTGAAAACTGAACGAAAATTTATTTACGTTTAATCAAATCGCATGCATTTTTACGAAGTTGGGAAATTTTTGGAACTTGATTGCGTAAGTTCCTCGTCCTAGAGTTTATACTAACATTTGTTGCACACGGCCTTAGTGCAGGAAAGTATTTTACGTACACGACATAAATTAATGCATATTCAGACCATAGTGGTCCATTTGAAAACTTGTTGGACGCCTTTTGTTACTGTCATTATTAACTTAAGTAATATTAAAATCATTTTCGAAGTGGTTTTATATGAGTGGCGTTTGTGACCAATTTTGCGCAACTACCGAGTAGGTGGTAGTGAAATTGTTACACGTATGATTAATTGTTATAAAGACTTTGGGTTTGAAGGTGTTATAAAATTTCGAATTGGCATAATAGTTTGAAAAACCTTGAACTCATTAGGGCTATAGATTTAAACCCCTATCGTGAAAGAAGTTGTAATAAGGGACTAGAGAAGTCCTTGGGAGTTGAAGCGTCGGATGAACCGACTTGTGGTCAGTTATGAATTATGAAGTCATTCTTTTGAGTAAGTTCACGTAGGAATAATTGAGGTATTAGATTTATAAGTTACCCCTATATATAAGCGGCGATCTTTCCTTTTGGTAAATCTTTGGGTTGAGCCTTGTGCGATTGCTTGAGTGCGGTTGGTTATGAATTGATGGGTTGATGTTGACAACATACTACGTGTTGGTGGTGCTCTATCTCTGTGGATATTTGGGAATGTTGAGATTGTTATGAGTTGTTCGTAAAGTTGTATGTTTGGAGTTTTCAATTCCATACTAGGCGTCAACTTTAAATCTTTTGGGGATAGGCTCAGTTCAAGCCAACGTGCCCTTTGAGGTCAGTGATCTCTGGAATGTTTGGAAGTATCCCCGTTGGATTAGGAGAAATGTTAGCCTCACGGAGGTGGAACTTAAAGGATGTTAGATGTTGGTAATTAAGTGTGAACCTGTATGATTTTCTTGGTGTAGTAAGTTTTGGAAATTCTTTGGGTCAATGTTGGTAAATGGATTACAGATTCAGAATCGTGTTGAGCTGGAACAAATAGGTCAATGAAAAGTTCAGGTCACAAGCTGCCATGGAGTAGTACGTGTCACCCAAGGTTGGGAGACAACCGTAGTCTTATGGTTAGAAGCTACTTTAATAAGTTAAGCGTTCCCTCGGATATAAGAGTAATGTGCTCAGAGGACATTAGCATTGAGTATTGGCAGGAGGTTATCGTGGTTGTTCTAGAAAGGGGATTAGAGGCAACCTTTTATGCGGGCAATGGTAAATAAAGAACTAGATTTCGAGGACGAAATCTCTTTTAAGTTTCAGAGGATTGTAACACCCGTAATTTTCGGTCGGTAAAGGTCACCGGACATTTTTGAAACTTGTGAATGGTGGGATTGTGTTGGGAAAACAATATTTAAGTCCTTTGGAGTATCGAGAGCTTTTGAGCACGAAAAAGGAAGATTTCGGGGTCCCACACTGATTGGGCGACAGTGCCTGCGACTGTGACATGTGTCACTATCGCGAGGCAAGGTCGCGGAGGGCATACCCCTCTCGGTACAAGCGGGGCGACAGTGCCCGCGATTGTGCCACCGGGCAATGTCGCGGTCGGCCCCAGGGTCTTTTAAAGGTCACGATTTTTCACCCTTTCTCCTCATTTTACTTCACCCTCTTCATACCATTTTCTCCCAAACCGTTTCCCCTTCACATAATACAAACCCTAACCCATTTTAAGGCAATTTACATGGATTCTAAGGTGTTCAATCATCATAAAGTTTGCAATCCCAACCTCAAGTGCTAGATCAAGTGTTCCTCCTCAATCCTTGAGATTTCTATGTTTTAGGGTTTTTCTCAAAACCTAAGTGGTAAGTTTATCCCCTCCATTTCTAAACCTTATTATGAGATATAAATGCTTCATTGGTGATATCCTAGTTTTTTATTACTCCAATTTCGGTTTGGACGATTTTGGAGAAATTAGGTCAAAATTAGGGTTTTGACCAAAATGGGAATTTTGACGTAAAATGTTTGGGGATCGATTCTTATTGGTTGAATGAGTATATTCATGGTTGGAAACTTTTGAATATAGGTTTTGGAAGGTGTTGCTTATGGATCCAAGTTCTTCAAGAAAGCTCAAGTTGGGGTAAAATCTAGATTTAGCCTAAATCTAGCAAGGTGAGTTCAAGTTGATTTGTGAAAACGTTGTACATGCCAAAATGTTCATTTTAAAGTGTTATTATGTTTTGCATGAAATTATCAATTGTTGGAATATTTGGTGAGTTGATTATTTGAAGTATTTGACTTTATATACATTGCAAAACACCCACATTTGGGGTTTTTGGGTATCTTGATAAATAAGTCATTTTAAAGTGTTTAGACGATTTATTACGTAAATGGAAATTGTTTGGTGAAAATACACTTTTAGTGTTTGCTTGGGTATAAGGGTTGATTTTTGTGTCATGGGACGTTTTGAAAGAATCAAGAGTATAAATCCATTTGGAAAACCATTTGTCCCAATCTAAACTGTATTGGAGTCTACACACGTATTTTGGAGTGTGTTTGCATGACGTGAGTCGATTGCATTATATATTTGGGGGATTGTTAATCGTGGATCAAAAAGGGTTTTGAGTGTTTTTAGCTCGGTGTTGACTTAAAAGGGTCTTTAGGGATAATTGTCCGATTTTAATGCTCAATGTAGAGCTCGGTTATGGTTTACATACTAATGCACCGTGTTGCATATTGGTATTGATTACATGCTCGAGTGCGTTGGTCATTTCGGTATAGACATGTAATGTTAGACTGTGTTGTATTGGATCCATAGGCACGTAAGTCAGTCTGTTTTGGATGGTCAATTGGGTATTGCAGGGTTGAACTCCGGTACCCATGTTTTACAACCAGAAACTTTACAAGTAGGCACTGGAGGGTTGAGTCTGGAAGTGCTACCTGAGAGGTAGGCACTAGGATCTCCGCCGCTTGAAGTAATGCATGAGAGGTAGTCTTTAAGTGTATCGGGCCTTCGGGATGGAGTTCTTTGTAATGTTCATCAAGGTCACCGTCTCTTAAGGTGTAACTTATTAAGAAGTCGTAGGGACACTTGGGCTTTTATGTCGTGAGGTGTCATGCGATTAACGTTGCAAGAGTGGTATACTTTTGTGTTCCACCACTCTCAACGGATACGGGTCTCCCCATCTTCGACCAACCTTCTCTTATATGTTGACGTCTTACTTTATTATCATTGGTCTTATGTGGTCGACAGTGAATGAGGACCTTAATATTGGACCTTCCTCCATGTATATTAAGGTTTGAATGAAGTATGTTATCCTCATGTTTTGATATTTGGTTTATTTTTGCTTATGGTCGCGTGAGTATTAGGCCTAGTGTCCATGTTTTCGGACGTATTGTATATGTGGATTTTGACAATGAGTTATGGCTTGGTTATGTTGTCCCACCCGCGTTTGGGTGTTTTGGGGTGTAACGCTTTATCTACGTTTCTTAAATGGGAGTCAATTCATATTATTGATTCGAGTAAGTTTGAGTTGCATCATTTTATAAAGAATGTTTGTAATGAGGTGTCCATCTTTGAAAATGCATGATATTGGAAAAGAGTCGTTTCCACGTTTTAAAGTACATTAATTGAAAGGTCATGATTTTAAGTGAAGTTCATTTTTTAAAGATATATTTACTCATGGAAAACTCTTGAACTCACTAGGCATTAGCCTAACCTTTTTATTTGTCGGCATGTGCAACTGGTTCCGGTTGGGAATAGTTCTAGTATCTCAGTGAAGAGAGGAGTGCCATCTGTGCGCCCGAGGAGTGAGTAACTTAATGAAGTCTTCCGCATTAGGTTAAGGATAGCAACTTGTATTTGGGTTAAGTGACACCCGACTTCAATTTAGTTTGTATGTCTTATTTGAGTTTATAATTGTGAAGGTTAATTATAGAATTCGTAGTTGAGGCGTATAGAGTTTTGGATCATATGAGGAAGTTTTATCCCTTACTTGATGTTATGTTTAAAAATTTTAATTAGTTTCTCTTACCAAAATTCGATGTTGTTACAAAATGAGTACCCTTTTATGTGATCAAAACATATTATTTCAAGTGTTCCACCATAAATAGGCATATAAAACTTCCTTATACATTTCAAAGTAAAACCCTTCATTTTGGTTTAAAATGATAAAACCCTATGTGATTCCATATTCAAGCAATTAACATAAAAAAATAATCAATAATTATTCAAGAATGTAGAGAAAGAATTTTGTCACAAGTCTGTAGTCATATATCTCACAAAGCAATATACAAGTGACAAGTTACTTACAAGATTCTCAAGGAAACAAAAAAACAAAAACTATTTATATGGGTCAAACAAGCCTTGACCACATACAAACAGTACAAGCTTAAAAAGCAACATTACAAAAGACAAATTGATTCAAACTAAGTCTTAACACCCTAAAATCTCTAAAATATAAAAGTTAGGTCAAGATCCTTCAAATAAGGAAATATAACAAGGAGATGTTTAAGAGTTCAAAAGGTATAATGTCAGGATCGAATTCTCAACAAGAATTAATTCTCAGAAACAATATCAAAGAAGTTTGCGGAATAACACTTTGATATTTAATCAAACAGAAAATAAAATCAACACAGTAGATATGAAGAACAAACTGTAAACTTGTATTGAATGCTTTGAAGTTACAAGATTACACACTCAACCTCAATATTGATGAACAGGCTCACCAATACGAATTCTACTTCTCTAGAATTAGGATCTATGCCTTGAGGTTGATTTTCTCTCTAAAAGAATGAATTACTAAAGTTCTCTTTTATCTATTCTATACATATACTAGTCAAAAGATAATTACAATAATTAAACAAATCTTCAGTATATCTTCCATGTATATCTCAAAGCTTCCATAATCTTCAGATTATCCAGCTGTCATTCTTTCCATCCGAATCTCTTAAGCAGCACTAACCATGATTAGCAGCATTAACTTCTTCTAGCAGCATTAACTACTAAGCAGCACTAACTACTAGCAGTACTAACTAGCTAAGCAGTACTAACTTTGTTCAAGCAGCACTAACTTTGACTAGCAGTATTAATAGTACTAGCAGTAGTAACACTTAGCAGTATTAACTTTTAAGTCTTCTAGCAGTAGTAACTTTGAACCAGCAGCATTAACCATACTTGATGAATTCTTCAGTTCCCAACAATCTCCCCCTAACTTGACTTTTAGGAAAAGAAGTCAAGTTCTTCAGAATTAATCTTCAAGATGCTTTCAACACCTCTGATTCAATTTCCCAAATTTGGATCTAGGCCCAAACTTTGATTTACAGTTCTTCTCACCACAATCTTGGCCATCTCTGAATCCTTTGTACAAACCAGTGTAGCTTTAAGCATCCCTTCTAACTTCTCCTTGCTATGCTCATAGATTTTGTCCACCAGGTAGTATTCATGATAACAATTGTCAATAGTAATCATGTATACTCCACAGTTTTTAAACAGTATCCATTTGTCAATCTTCTTGAATATGAACTCATGCATATGATCTTTAATCCTATGGTGCACTTTTTCAGGCTCAAACATCATGCACAAGTATTCCAATGTCACTTTGAGAAGATTCTCTTCAGTACCTTTCAACACAGGTTCATAAAGTTTCATCCCAACTTTATATAGTTCTTCCATATCAGCTCTTGAACAACTTCTGATGACTTTCCCCCATGTTGAATAAGCTTCAAATGAACCATCAGCTCTCTTGATTCTGAAGAAATTCTTTCCATTGTCTCTCAAAATATCCCAGAAGATGATCTCTGGAGCTTGAATAGAGATTGGAACAGCTTTCAAAGGTTCCACTATTGTCATGTACGGATCCATACTTTCATCTGTTTGTTTAGTGACCTGCTCTGGACTCTGTACTGGCTCTGTTGGGGATGTGACTGAAGGTTCTGCTTCCTTTTCAGTTTCTTCCACCCTAGGCCTTTTCAACTGCCTTTTTGGAGCAATTGATTTCACTCTTTTTCCAGACTTGGCTTCTATACCAACATTTCCAGGTTCTTCCTTCTTCTCTTCTGCTTCTTCTTTGGAAGGTGTGGTTTCCTCAGGGAATGGTTGTTGGATGTTGAGATCATGTCTCTCTTTCATCCTTCTCTCAGCCTCCTCCCTTTGTGCTGAATCCCCTTGAAGCTTAGCCATTTCCTTGTTATATAACTCTTCAATCTGAGAGAATGCCATGTGGGTAAACATCTCCCCCTTAACACCAATTGCACCTTTCAGGAAGTTTATCATTTTTCTTCTTTCCTGATTGGCCAAAAATGTCTTGGAGGGTTGTCTTTTCTGCTTTTGTTTCTGAATTGGCATCTTCTTAACTTGGAGTTTCTTGGCCTGAGTTGCTGTCTGAGTTGCTTCTTTCAAACTCTTTTGGTATTCTGCATTTAACTTCTTGGCCATTATCCTTGCAAGCTCTCTATCAGTTTCTGTTTGAAATTGCTCCTCTTTTTCCATTTGCTCTTGAAGCTGCTTTGCCATCTTCTCATCCATTTCAATCTGACTCCTCTTCTTTGAAGGTTGTTCAGGTTCAATCATCTTTCCTTTTCCTTTTATATCCTCCTTCATTTTCTTCTTTTGAGGTTCTCCTTCATTGATGACCACTCCTTTGGCCTTTTGAGTAGCCTTAGGAGTGTCATTCTTTGCTTTTACTAAAGTCTCTGCTATCTCCATTTCTTCCACAGAGAGCCCTATTTCTGCTGCTTCAGTTTCTGCTGCTACTTTTACTTCAGCAACAGTAACTGTTTCTGTTTCCATCTCTTCCTCTGTCTCCCCCTCAACTTCAGCTTTCTTTTCAACAGTTTCCCCTTCATGCTTCTCCCCCTTGTTGAAAGAATCTTGAACTTTGTCCCTCTTTTTGAGTACAAACTGTTTCCATCTTTTCTTTTGAACTAGCCTGGTCACCATCTTCTTCAATTTTTCAATCTGGACTTGTTGTGACAGGATCACCAGCTTCATCTCCTCTATTTCTTTTCCTTGTTTCAGAACATCTAGGTTGATGTTACCCATTGCCTCCATCAATTCATCATAGGTATATCTGTCCTCACCTTCTCCAGGATTGTTACCCCCTATTGAAGGATCATAGGATCTTTTATTAGTGGAAGTCTTCTGCCTAGCAGAAGCCCTGTCCACCCCTGTGGTTTATTGGCACCAGGGACCTTCAAATGATTGCTCATTCAAAGTTGCCATGGGGGAGGTCTTATTGATGTTACCACTTTCCTCCTCTGTGCTAGCAGGAGTAGTGGCAGCCTCATCACCCATATGCTCTACCTCCTCCTCAGAGAGCACCTCCTTTGGGTTAGGAGACACCCTTGTGGTTTCCCTTTGAATATTCTCTAGGGGAGAATTCTCCCTTAGAGGGCTTAAAGGCTGAGAGGGTAATGGTACAAGAAGGGAAGGAGCCTTCTTTACCTGTTTTCTCTTGTAAGTTTGGGTGATAGGAGAGGTTGGTTTTTCAAGAAGGGACTGGGGAATTGATTTTGAGAGGGAAGGTTGGGCTTGGATAGCAGTGGGTTGGTCTAATGGGGGCCTTGACCCTGCTGCCATACCTTCATTGGTTTGGGACACCACCATCATTGGTTTGGGCTTTGATACCACTTGTCAGGATCGAATTCTCAACAAGAATTAATTCTCAGAAACAATATCAAAGAAGTTTGCGGAATAACACTTTGATATTTAATCAAACAGAAAATAAAATCAACACAGTAGATATGAAGAACAAACTGTAAACTTGTATTGAATGCTTTGAAGTTACAAGATTACACACTCAACCTCAATATTGATGAACAGGCTCACCAATACGAATTCTACTTCTCTAGAATTAGGATCTATGCCTTGAGGTTGATTTTCTCTCTAAAAGAATGAATTACTAAAGTTCTCTTTTATCTATTCTATACATATACTAGTCAAAAGATAATTACAATAATTAAACAAATCTTCAGTATATCTTCCATGTATATCTCAAAGCTTCCATAATCTTCAGATTATCCAGCTGTCATTCTTTCCATCCGAATCTCTTAAGCAGCACTAACCATGATTAGCAGCATTAACTTCTTCTAGTAGCATTAACTACTAAGCAGCACTAACTACTAACAGTACTAACTAGCTAAGCAGTACTAACTTTGTTCAAGCAGCACTAACTTTGACTAGCAGTATTAATAGTACTAGCAGTAGTAACACTTAGCAGTATTAACTTTTAAGTCTTCTAGCAGTAGTAACTTTGAACCAGCAGCATTAACCATACTTGATGAATTCTTCAGTTCCCAACATATAATTTTAACATGTATGGAGTTTTAAATATAGAATGAACTCACAATGTGGGTTTTGTTGAAAACCCTAGAAATGATGGAGATGATTTAGGTGGTGGTAAAGTAGTTGAGAACTCCAAATCTTGACTCAAAACTAAGGCTTGATGATGATGGGTTACTTGGAATCTTCTAGATTGGGTGCTTTGAATGAACCATAAAAGAGAAAAGCGTATTTGACAGAGAGCGCTTGAGGTAGATGAGGAATTAAATAAGGAATGGGTGAGAAAAGGGGTTTTAAACCCTGTTGGAGGCCAATGACGATTGTGCCCAGGGCACTCTCGTGTGGAATGTAATGCGGGCACGCCCCCACTAGCGATTGTGCCTAGCGATTGTGACTCATGTCACTTTTGCCTGACACTTTCACGGAGATCGTACCGCGGGCACCCTTGGTCCGGCGATAGTGACCCCGCGATTGTGACCAATGTCACTCTCGCGGGCATTCTCGCCCAGAGTGTACCGAACCCCAATTTTCCTAATTTTCACTCGGAACTCACACGATGGAATAAGGTTTAACAGGTAAGACTTCAGGGATAAAATCCCCCGATAAGAAACAATAATTTTTCTCAGAAGATCGGTTTTTACTTACAGAAATTTACGGGTGTTACAAGATCCTTCATCACCTCCATCCAATCTCTAGGTTTTGAGTATTTCTAGGTTTTTGACAAAACCTAACATTGTGAGTCATCATATCTTTTAAAACTTTATACATATAAAATATCCATGTTTTTGAACTCCGAAGACCGTTGGGGCTTCAGTATCATATTCTCTGGCGAGTACAACATTCGAGACGGTGGGAACAACTCCAATGCATCAAACGACAAACGGCTAAAAGTAGTGCAACTATCACTACTCATGGAGCTTTGACTCGAATTCACCGATTCAGAAACTGCTTCTTCTTCTGAACCTTCAGACTGATCATTCGGAAACTCTAACATTATCCTTCAAATACTCTAACATTATCCTTCAAATACCCAAATACAACACCACCACCGGAAAAATCAACAATGCTCAAAGAAGTTGAGATGGACGTCGATCGCCGGGTAGTGATTACGACCACCAAACGTTTCTGGTTTCTCAGGTGTATTATTGAAGTGATGTTGAAGAAGGGAATGATGAAGAAGAAGGGGATCTAGAAACGATAGAAGGGGATTTGGAAAAGATGATTGAGATATGGAAAATGGACGTGAATGCGCTCTCAATTTGCCATTTATTTAATAAATGATTTCAAGTTTAAAAAAAAATCACAAAAATGTCATTGTCTGTAATGAACATAGATTAAAATCAATAAACGAATTAGATCGGTTTTCACGGTTCACAGTCTTTTTCTGATTCTTATTTGATTACTGTCCTAAATTCCTATGAGAACATATAAACTAATAAGAACATGTAGCGACTATGTTAGATTTGTACAAAGAACCTCTCAATTTATACCATAGATACTTTTAGGACCGATTTAGTTTGTGGAAATTATGTGGAATTTGATGGGTTTGAAATTGGGTGGTGGATTATATTTTAATTCCGTGTTTGGTTTAGTGGAAAGTCCGGAATTAGAATTATGGGAGGGTGGTTGGTATTTCGTGGGATTTCAAAGAATTTGTTAGTAATAATGTTTTAGAATGTGTTAAAACACTTGTTTTGTAATAATCAATAAATAAAACGTAATTTAATTATTTTTATAAATTATTTATAAAGAATGAAGTTCAATTCAATTCCAAATTCTACAAACTAAATACACCAAAGATTCTGAATTAATCTTTCACATTCCCAATTGATGGCAAAAATGCACACATGTAAAATGTGGCACAATAATGGCGCAAGTATACACCACGTATTGCGTTCGCTTCTCAAGTAATATAATGGTAAGGACCAAATATTGTATCCACAGGGATTGGACTTAACTAAGAATCAGAGATTTCCACGAACTTCCGGTGCAAAGCTAGATTTATAAAATTGATGGTTTGATTTTTAGCGAAATATTAAATAAACAAGATAATAAAAAGCGGGTACGGGTGTAAGTTTCCCCCGAGAGTATTTTAATAACTTAAATGGTTAACAAAACCGGTCACAATAGACCCCACACGATTTCATCCTCTCGAAGCGACGTCGTATCGGTTGCGATAACGGTTTCTATGACACACCAACTCGACCGACATCTGGACCTATTAAAGATTTTCTCAAACCTCCTTGCATCACCCAATCCGTATTCGAATCCGCCCCTCTCGAGGTCTAAGATCTAATATTAACACACACAAGTGATCGACTTCTCCGCATTGAGATGAAGCTTCAACTTGGATGACCAAACAGAGAAGTTAACCGAATGCGTTAACACCCAAGTGTTACATTTTAACCTCTCGGGTTGGCTTACACCCGCACCCAAAGGGGGGTTTAGCTACTTATAATGTTAAAAGACATAATAAAGAAGAAGAAGAAGTGCATAAACTGAAATTTCATAAAGCGTAAACGTACCACTGTGGCCACAAGCTCACCACAGTGGTGGAAAAAAGTAAATAATACTTAAAGGAAATTACTACAAGAACTAGAAATACAAAGTAAAGCTTCTACTACTACTAAAAATATGATGGAGTATGGATCAATGGATGATGAAATTGTGTCTCTCTTTCAATGCTAAGCACCCTTTTTATAGTGGAGGGAGATGAGTTGGAATGAAAGGGACATGAGAGGGTGAAATAGACCTCTCATGCATGTCTTCTTCTTTCCTTTGCCTCTATTATGTTTGTCCACTTCTTGAATCTTCTTTTGTGTAAGGGTCAACCTTGACTCCAACAGGCATGCTTCCAACTTGCACCAAAATGGCTTTCAAAAATCTGCAGAAAATCGTTGGTGCAGTACTCGCCACAGTGGTGACACTGTGGCCACTGTGGCGCATGAAAATTTCACGAAAATTCGACTTTTTGATCTCATTAGTTATTTAGAAAATCTTAGAACATTTTAGACCAAAGAAATGAGAAAAGCTCAAATGGGTACGAAAAAAGGTTATAAATGGGTTAAAAAGAGTGTCAAATAACTCTAAAAATTGAGGGATATCACCTCCCCAAACTTGAGATATTACTTGTCCTCAAGTTAATGGAAGAACAAAAGATAGACCGAAATTTTGGCTAAAAAGACGAAACAAAATATTTGCGATGGCGATGCGTTACCTTTGGAAATTGCCGGTGCACTCATTTTTCGTCTTCGTATTGCTTCGTTGATCAATAGAGATTTTTGAGGGTGTATGCTCGCTCGATTATTGGGTTTTCTCTTTTATTCCCCAAACTTATTATTATTATTATTATTATTATTATTATTATTATTATTTTTGTGGGGTTAATCTAGAGGAATAATTCGGCTTTTTGAGTGGGCTTGACTTTTTCCTCCTTTTTCTTCCTTTGATTAATTTTAACCTCCATGTCGAAAGCGAACCCAAAAAATATAGTTTACAATTGCCTAATGTAGTTTTGTCTTTGGCTTTTAAAATTGTAAACTATATAAATCCATTTTTTTTCTTTTCCTTTTTTTTCGGATTTATTTGGGTTGATTAAAAACCCCTCCCCAAACATGAGAGATGGGCAATGTCCCCATTGCCGGGAAGGTGTCATCAATGAAAGAACGGCTAGGCTACGAAAAGGACGTGTATGGGCCAAGAATGAGAAATGGAGGCCTACATCATTTCAAACATCGCAATACGAAGAAAAAAACTGAAACGCACCTGCAAATATTGTTAGCACAACGAAACGGGAGAACGCACATAAAACACACATAACAACCATGTAGATAATATCAGATAAGGTTCACAGTCAGAGAAAAACAAAATGTACCCCAAAAGAAGATAACACAAAAGATAGGAGATAAATGTTCCAAGAGTTTAAAAAGAACCAAGAGATCACGCTTGCGGGGGCTGGCCACTGTGGTCAACATCAGCAGGAGGCGGTGGAGGGACCGATGTAGCACCTTTGGTCGATGTACCTGTCGGAGGATCCAAAATATCTGGGAATGGCGGGAGTCTGGCAGCAATGATCGGATCCAAGGTGTGGCGGATGAGCAAGCTATCACGGGTACGCGCGTTCGTCCAATAAGCAGCTAAACGTGACTCATTGCGCCTGGAGCACTCATCAACAGCAGATAGGCAAGACACAACAGCCGAAAGAGTCTCCTGGAGCCCGCGGATGGCGATAGTCTGCTCCTCAAGCTGCCTCATGAGAATAGTCAACCACGTTTCCGTGCCGTAAACGGCATCGGGAACCAGGAGACTTTCTTTTTGTTTTTCTAATAATAGTTAACCACCTTTCTAATAATAGCCAAAAGTATTATTATTAGATTTTGTCTTTCTTTTTGTTTTTCTCTCTTTTTTTTATTTTTTTCTTCAAAAGATGAAAGAGAAAGTGCAAGAAAAGTTGATAGAAAGGTGATGGCTTAGGTTGTATAGGTCGGCTTTGGGAAGGGTGAGGAGGCTGCTTTTTGACTAGATAAAAAGGACAAAAACATGTTTTAGTGAAAACTCTCTTTTATATATCAAAAAGTTGCGTAAGAGGTGTCATGAAAGAGGAATACCGTATGGGAACCAAAAATTTGGCTTGGGAACCGAAAATTTTTTATGGGAGCAAGAGATTCTCAATTTTTTTCCAGAACAAGCTATTGTCCTCCATGCTTTCCATTGTCCGGAGCTGCCATGGGACTCTTGGGCCAAGCCCGCCACAGTGGTGATACTGTGGCCACAACTGCACATACAAAAACAACTTTTGATCACTTCTTGGAAATTAAAATACTGCAATAATATAAAAAAAAAACTAGATCCTAATATTTACATGGGTTACAACAAACCTCACAACTCAAACAAAGCATTTGATTTCGTTAAGCACTTCCTCGGGAAGGTAGTGCTTAACGCGGTGGCCATTTACTCGAAAGGTGCTACCATCTTGAGGATTTATCAAATCTACCGTAATGAATGGGCTAACTTTGACAATCTTGAACGGTCCAGACCGATGGGATTTGAGTTTTCCCGGGAACAATTTTAAGCGCGAATTAAAAAGCAACACTTGTTGACCTTCCGAAAAATGTCTTTGATTAATGCGACGATCATGCCATATTTTTGTTTTTTCCTTGTAAACTTTGGCATTTTCGTATGCGTTGTGTCATAATTTCTCAAGTTCAATAAGTTGGAGCTTTCGCTTATTTCCTGCGATATCCTCGACCATGTTTAACTCTTTGGTGGCCCATAACGCTTTATACTCCAATTCTAATGGGAGGTGACACGCTTTGCCAAACACAAGACGATACGGCGACATGTCCAACGGGGTTTTGAAGGCCGTGCGATAAGCCCAAAGTGCATCATCCAATTTTAGCGACCAATCTTTACGATGGGGCTTGACGACTTTTTCTAAAATTGTTTTTATTTCTCGATTTGAAAGCTCGACAAGCCTATTCGTTTGCGGATGGTAAGCGGTGGCCACTCGATGTTGGATGTTGTACTTGCTAAGAACAACACTTAACATTTTATTGATAAAATGAGTTCCCTCGTCGCTAATTAAAGCTCGAGGTGTTCCAAAATGTGTGAAAATGTTTTTGTGCAAAAAGTTAATTACCGTCTTAGCGTCATTATGAGGACATGCAATAGCCTCCACCCATTTTGACACGTAGTCAACCGCAACTAAAATATATTGATTGTTAAAGGACATCGGAAACGGTCCCATAAAATCAATACCCCAAACATCAAAAATTTCCACTTCCAAAATATTGTTAAGGGGCATTTCATTTCTTTGAGACACATTCCCGGTCCTTTGACAACGGTCACATCTCTTGACAAATTCAAATGAGTCTTTAAAGATCGTTGGCCAAAAAATCCACTTTGCAAAATTTTAACGGCCGTTCGTTGGCCACCAAAGTGACCACCGTACGGCGATGCATGACATTCTTGCAAAATGCTTTGCTTTTCAGACTCGGGTACACAACGTCTTACCACTTGATCCGCTCCCATTTTAAAAAGGAGGGGATCATCCCACAAATAATGCTTACAATCATGGAGAAACTTTTTAAATTGTTGCATGGTGAGGTTATATGGTCGTAACCCACTAGCTAGATAGTTGGCTATGTCCGCATACCATGGATGTGTTTCTCCACGAAAGTGTTGAATGGCCAAGATTTGTTCATCGGGAAAATTTTCATTAATGTCATGGCTTCCTCCACTTGATATTACACCCTCCAACCGAGAGAGGTGATCCACCACTTGATTCTCGACCCCTTTTCGATCAACTATCTCAAGATCGAACTCTTGAAAGCATCGGCTTTGTTGATGAGATATTTAATCGCAGAGTGGTCGATATGCACAATGACCTTGGCGCCAATTAAATAAGACCGAAATCGGTCAAAAGCGAAAACTACAACAATCAATTCTTTTTCGGTAGTGGTATAATTAATTTGAGCATCAATCAAAGTTTTGCTTGCGTAATAAATCGGGTGAAAAAATGTACCCGCTTTTGACTGAGGACGGCGCCAACGGCCCAGTCACTCGCATCGCACATAACCTCAAAAGGTAATGTCCAATCCGGTGCTACAACAATCGGGGCCGATACAAGTGCGGTTTTGATTTTTGCAAAAGCTATTTTACACTCCGAATTAAAATCAAAAACTAGGTCATTATGAAGCAAGTTAGACAAAGGTTTTGCAATTTTCGAAAACTCTTTAATAAACCTTCGGTAAAAACCGGCATGACCCAAGAAGCTTCTAATGCCTTTGACCGAGGAAGGCTCAGGCAATTGCATTACAACCTCTAGTTTTGCTTTGTCGACTTCCAAACCTCGTGAGGAAACCAAATGTCCCAAGACTATTCCTTCTTGGACCCTAAAATGACATTTTTCCCAATTTAAAATCAAGTCATGTTTTTCGCATCTTTCCAAACTCTTTTGCAAATTATTAAGACAATTTTCAAACGAAGTTCCAATCACTGAAAAATCATCCATGAACACTTCCATGGTGTCTTCAATCATATCCAAAAATATAGACATCATACACCGTTGGAAGGTTGCGGGCGCATTACATAGACCAAAGGGCATTCTTCGAAAAGAAAATGTACCGTACGGACAAGTGAAAGTAGTTTTCTTTTGATCATCGGGTGCAATGTGGATTTGATTATATCCCGAGTACCCATCTAGGAAGCAAAAAAATTCTTTTCCCGCTAACCTATCGAGCATTTGGTCTATAAATGGTAATGGAAAATGCTCTTTCTTGGTTGCTAAATTTAATTGCCTATAATCCATGCAAATACGCCACCCGGTCACGGTCCTAGTTGGGATGAGCTCATTTTTGTCATTGGTAATCACCGTGGTGCCACCTTTTTTCGGAACACATTGGACCGGGCTCACCCAACTACTACTAGATATCGGGTAAATTATATCCGCATCTAACCACTTTAAAATCTCCCCTTTTTCACCACTTCCTTCATAATCGGGTTAAGTCTCCTTTGAGGTTACACTTTGCCAATGCTATTGTCTTCCAAAATAATCTTATGTTGGCAAATCGAAGGACTTATTCCCTTAAGGTCGGCTATGGTCCACCCTAGTGCTTTCTTATGTTTCCTCAAAAGCTCCAATAATCTTATTTCTTGCTCAAGGTTCAATTTAGATGAAATGATAACGGGTAACTTTTCATCTTCCATAAGATAAGCATACTTAAGGTGACTAGGTAAAGGCTTCAACTCCAAATCGGGTGGTTGGACTGTGGATGGGAGTTGGGTGGTTTTATCCTTAAAATCTAGCTGCTCAAAAGCTGCTAATTCTTCCAAAAATTCGTCGTCAAAAATCAGGTCATCGTCTGTCATCACAGTGGTGAGGTTGTGGCCACAATCACCCAGATTTAAACTTAGATCCTCACTAATGTCCGAACAGTCCTCTATCTCTCCATGAAACTTAAGGATTTTAAACACATTAAATGTCACTTGCTGGTCATTCACCCTCATTGTGAGCTCACTTTTTTGGACGTCGATTAAAGTTCTTCCCGTGGCGAGAAAAGGTCATCCCAAGATGATTGGGATGTTTTTATCGGCTTCATAATCTAAAATTAAAAAGTCCGTCGGGAAGATAAATTTATAGACTTTAACCAATATGTCCTCAGTTTTACCCTTTGGATAAGCCAATGATCTATCCGCCAATTGTAATGTCACGGTGGTGGGACGGACTTCACCTATTCCTAACCTGTTAAAAATGGACAAGGGAATGAGGTTAATGCTAGCTCCTAAGTCGCACAAGGCATGTCCCACTTCTTGGCCTCCTATGGAACACGGGATGGTAAAACTTCCCGGGTCTTTGAGTTTGGGAGGAATCTTACAAGTAAGGAGGGCACTACATTCATTTGTCAACGCAACCGTCTCATACTCACTCAACCGTCTCTTCTTATTGAGGATGTCTTTGATGAATTTAACATAGTTTGGCATTTGCTCGAGAGCTTCAACCAAAGGTATGTTAATGTGGAATTGTTTAAAGATGTCAAAGAACTTCTTAAACTGATCATCCACATTCTTTTGTTTCATCCTACCAGGAAAAGGGAGGTCTCTAAGATCTGGTTCCACGTACTTTGCAGGTGTCGACTTCTTGGCTGGTTTTGTGGCCACAATGTCGCCACTATGGTCAGAATCAACCGAGGGTAATTCAGGTACAGCAGGCTCAACTACAACAGGGGTAGTTTGAGCTGTTGGGATTGCAGAAGACGAGGGAAACACTGCCGGAAATTTTTTTTTGTCAAAAAAATGTGTTATTTCCCTTTCTTCTTGCATGATGGGAATGTCCACTAGGTCACTGCTACTTCTCAACGTAACGACCTTGACCTGCTCTTTGGGATTAATCTTAGGGGTCTCGATATCACTAGGCAAAGTGCCATGTTGTCTTCCCCTAAGATCGGCCACAAATTGTCCTAGTTAGGTCTCAAAACCTCGTAACGTTGCGTTAGTTTGGTTAATGAAACCCTTGAGTAATGATTCCAAAGAACCATTATCCATCGTGCTTTGCTGCCTGTTTACGTGAGGAAGTGAGTTTTGACCATTATTGTGAGACTGTGAAGACTGTCCACTTTGATGAGGATGTGGGGACTGCCCACTGTGATGAGGATGTGGGGACTGCCCACTGTGATGAAATCCCGGAGGATTTTGGGGTCGGTTTTGCCCAGAATTTACCCCAGAGGGTTGCAATCCAGGATTTCCTGACCATGAAAAGTTCGGGTGATTTCGCCAGTTCGGATTGTATGTCTGGGAATATGGATTGTTCCTTGAGTGATTTCCTATACAATTACCGAGATGGGGTTGCCTGGACAATTTTCATACGCATGATTCTCATCACAAAATGCACAAGTTTCATTGGTCACGTTAGCGTTCATAGCATGCACTTGGTTTTTCTCTCCTAAGTTCAAGTTATTTTTTACCAAGTTTGTTAAAGCAACAATTTGTGCATTTAAAGCTGTGATGGCGTTTACTTCATGAACTCCCGATGCATTTTTTGGAGGAAGTGCACGGGGGTTAGACCACTAAGTGTTATTGTTGGCAACTTTCTCAAGAATGTCGTATCCTTAATTATATGTCTTGGCGGTAAATGCACCACCAACTGTAGCATCGAGGACAATTTTTGCAGAGTTGGAAAGTCCATTATAAAATGTTTCCAATTGGATGCAATGGGAGATTCCATGATGAGGGTATTTCCTAAGAATCTCTTTGAACCTCTCCCATGCATCCGACACTGCTTCGTCGTCCTATTGCTGAAACAGTAAAATTTCATTTCTTTAGTTTTACATTCCTCGTTGGAGGAAAGTATTTTTCAGAAATTTTTCCGCAAGATCCTCCCAAGTAGATATAGAGTGGGGCGGTTGGGAATTTAGCCAAACTTTAACTCTATCTCTTAACGAAAAAGTGAAGAGCATTAGCCTTAAGGCATCTTGAGGAACTCCTTGAACTTTAAAAGTGTCCGCAATTTCTAAAAATGATTTTAAATGCAAATGCGGATCTTCCGACGGCAATCCCCAAAACTGACCCATTGTTTAGATCATTTGGAACATTAACAGTTTTAACTCAAAGTTTGTTGCAGCAATATCGGGTCTAAGAATTCCCGAATTTAATTGAGCAAATTCGGGAGTAGCATAGTCCCTTATTCCATGATCTTTGTCATCGGCAATCTTCACCGTACTTTCCACAATAGGTGGAGGCGGTGGATGTTGGGGTCCTCCTCCAACGTCACCCATAGTGGTATTAACGGGATTTTGTCGATTGCCTCTTCCTCTTCTACCTCGTCGACGTCTCCGAACGATTCTTTCGATTTCGGGATCTAGAGGTACAAGTTCACCGTGTTGTAGCCGTGACATACAACACGGGAAAACGAAAAGAAAAACTCACGACTCGTGATCAAGTAGAAATCAATATCTTAGGATGTAAAATCTTGCCAATCCCCGGCAACGGCGCCAAAAACTTGATGGCAAAAATGCACACGTGTAAAATGTGGCACAATAATGGCGCAAGTATACACCATGTATTGCGTTCGATTCTCAAGTAATATAATGGTAAGGACCAAATATCGTATCCACAGGGATTGGACTTAATTAAGAATAAGAGATTTCCACAAACTTCCGGTGCAAAGTTAGATTTATAAAATTCATGGGTTGATTTTTAGCGAAATATTAAATAAACAAGATAATAAAAAACGGGTACGGTGGTAAGTTTCCCCCGAGAGTATTTTAATAACTTAAATGGTTGACAAAACCGGTCACAATAGACCCCACACGATTTCCTCCTCTTGAAGCGACGTCGTATCGGTTGCGATAACGGTTTTATTATAAAATTACCACACTTGCTAACTTTCGGTTTACCAATCTCACTAAGTAGATCTCGAAGATTTTAGCCCCGCCAGTATGGAGAAATGCGCATATCTCTATGACACACCAACTCGACCGACATCTGGACCTTAGTTTGATTATGAAAAAAAATCCATATCTCTATGCGATTATTAAAGATTTTCTCAAACCTCCTTGCATCACCCAAGCCGTATTCGGATCCTCCCCTCTCGAGGTCTAAGGTCTAATATTAACACACACAAGTGATCGGCTTGTCCGCGTTGAGATGAAGCTTCAACTTGGATGACCAAACCGAGAAGTTAGCCAAATGCGTTAACACCCAAGTGTTACATTTTAATCTCTCGGGTTGGCTTACACCCACACCCAAAGGGGGGTTTAGCTACTCATAATGTTAAAAGACATAATAAAGAAGAAGAAGAAGTGCATAAACTGAAATTTCATAAAGCGTAAACGTACCACTGTGGCCACAAGCTCACCACAGTGGTGGACAAAAAGTAAATAATACTTAAAGGAAATTACTACAAGAACTAGAAATACAAAGTAAAGCTTCTACTACTACTAAAAATATGATGGAGTATGGATCAATGGATGATGAAATTGTGTTCCTCTTTCAAAGCTAAGCACCCTTTTTATAGTGGAGGGAGATGAGTTGGAATGAAAGGGACATGAGAGGGTGAAAGATGTCTTCTTCCTTCCTTTCTATTATGTTTGTCCACTTTTTGAATCTTCTTTTGTGTAAGGGTCAACTTTGACTCCAACAGGCATGTTTCCAACTTGCACCAAAATGGCTTTCAAAAATCTGCAGAAAATTGTTGGTGCAGTACTGCCAACAGTGGTGACACTGTGGCCACAGTAGCGCATGAAAATTTCACGAAAATTCGACTTTTTGATCTCATTAGTTATTTAGAAAATCTTGGAACATTTTAGACCAAAGAAATGATAAAAGCTCAAATGGGTACGAAAAAAGGTTATAAATGGGTTAAAAAGAGTGACAAATAACTCTAAAAATTGAGGTATATCACCAATCTTTCGAGTTCCAAATTCTTTCATAAAATCCAAATCTCTCAAAAATATTTTGTCAAATCAAACGGATCCTTTTTGAAAGTCCAAGAACTAAGAATCCTAGAGAGAGAAAGTAGAGAGAGAGTTCTTTGGAAGCGCAAAGTGTGTAATCTGATTAATGTGCACCAAGTTTCTTACAAAGACAAAGACCAAAAGGACTTAAATACCCTTGGTCAATACAACACAGAATTAGACATTAGACACAGTATTTGACCAAGCCCTATAAATACAATGATTACTATAAAATCAGACTTAACAATCTCCCCCTTAGTAATCATTGGCGCTTTGGTCTTGAAAAATCATCTACTAAAACAGCACGGACCAACAAAGCGACTTTGTAAAGCATTCTGACTTTGAAGAAAAAAAAAATTTCTTCTCAGCATCTTTCAAATTAAGTTGTCTGTACTTCCTTGAGTTCTAGACTATACACCTCTTTTGAATGATCTTGAATGAACTGTGGTGTTCGGAGCAGGAGCAACAAAAGAATCATTTGTAGCTGAGAGAATAGAATCTTTGAGCGAATCTTGATCAGCAGATAAACTTTTGAGCTCTTTGTCTCTTTAAAATCTCCTTGACTTCTCTGATTTCTCCCCCTCATGACCTTGATGAACTGGTTCAACTAGGTCATGCAAATATTGGAGACGAGACAGCATAAAATCTGTAAAATCAAAGAAACAGAGAAAAACAGAGGAGGTTTGTGTGTCACGAAGGATGCGCAAATTGGGGTTTGCGTACCACGCAGGATGCGCAAAGCAAGGTTTGCGTGTCAAGCTGGATGCGCAAAGCAAGGTTTGCGTGTCAAGCTGGATGCGCAAAACAAGGTTTGCGTGTCACGCTGGATGCGCAAAGCACGGTTTGCGCGACCAACTGATTGCGCAAATCTGACTTGGAGTCTGAAAATTTTTACCTGATTAGCTCTTTGACTCCCCCTACACAAATGCACTAAATTTGACAATTCAAAATAGCATTTATATAGAAAGTCAGACACTTCCCCTCAAAAACAGATATAAACTTTGAAAAAAAAATTCTCTTTGTTCACTCCCCCTTGAATAATGCATAAACCCATTAAAATATATTTATGAGAACACAATGATCAAATATTAATGTAGAAAGAAAAATATACTGAATGTAAATTTTGAAACAACTAAACATATAAAATTTTAAACACTAAACAAATTAAAGTCTATTCAGTAAAATTTCACAGATTTATCAATCAGTTGAAATCAAGCGTGTGTTGTTGGATACAAGAACAAGTTTTATTGCATATCAAGTTAAGACATGTTCAGTTTCAAAAACTTTCATCAATATATTCAGTGTGCTCGCATGTGAACTTTGATTAGCTTCAAGAAAATGCAATTCTAAAAATATAATAGAGAACTTTGCATGTAATCACACTAAGCCATCAAAAATTCAGACTTTCACAAATTTACAGGTTTATTGCAACTGAGAAATATATAACCAAGTTTTATGAGATGTGTGCTCATTGACATCTTTTTAGCAGTGTGCACATTGGCATCTTCACATGAGTGTGCTCTTTGGCATCTTTTAAGCTTGTGAACTTTGGCATCTATTGATCAAAAAGTTTATTAAGTAAAAAACATGTCGTAAACGTAACTTTCTATCTGACCCTATTGCAGGATTTGGGTCAGCCGCTCCCAGACCAATTGGCCTTAGGGGACTAGGTGTCAAACACCCCTTGGAACTTACTCTCCCAGATCAGAAAGGCTACATCGACATATCCTAAACCCATTCATACCAGTAAAACATGACTTTCGATCTGGTTCTATTGAAGGATTTGGGTTCGATCACTCCCAGATCAATTGACCTTAGGGGACCAGATGACAAGCATCCCACAGAACTTACTTTCCCAAACCAGAAAGGTCACAGGTACAAACTTTTAAACTTAGAGATTTCTGATTTATAAGAATTTAATAATCATCTCAAACACAAGATTTTACGTCTAAGTGCTTAGCCCATATTTTCATTACAATCCAAAATTCCGACTTTTTAGGTTTTCTAAGCATTGTAAACTATAAATATTCCGAATCACACAACTTTAAAGTAAAAACAAAAGTTACACACATGTTGCTGACTTTTTGACTTTTGTTAGAACTGAAATTTGAACATATAAGAACTTTAATATAAACAAAGCAACTTGAAAATTTATCTTAGACACACATTTTATTCAAAAGAAAGAAAATTTGTAAAACTTTACTTTATAGAATAAAATTTGTAAAGATTTAAACTTTTAAACTCAATATGCCGATGTTAAAAATTTTCATTAAAGACAAAAAGTAAAGAATTCGGCAAATTGATATTTAGTTGGAACAAAATAAAATTCAGTTATTTCATCTTTCACATTATAAAAATAATTTGTGTCTCAAATTAAAAAAAAAAATTTGGGTTATACAAATTCAAAAGAAAGATAAACAAGCTCAAATTCTAGAAAAGAATAAAGAGAAAAACTGGAACACATCATTATCAGAGATAAAATGCAGCGAAAATAAAATTGATGTACTCACAGTATCTCATAAAGACAGAAGCTTAAAAGCTTTGAAGAACGAGTTCTAAACTGATTTGTTTCGAAGTCGTAGTTTATGAAGTACGGGTCCTGAGCTGAAGTACTCAGAAGCCAACTTTCTCTTACTCCCCCTTAACATGTGATGCCTGCAACTTTAAATCAGATTGAGATTTGGGAACCCACTTAAATTTGGGCCCGTGTTTGTTAGTTGCAGTTCTTATGGGGAAATAATTGACAGATTTGACAATAGAAGCACGAGAAAGATAATCAGAAAAATATGCACAATCATCAGAAGAGAAAACATAATCATCTGAACTAGAATCAGAAGACGAATATGAGACATTTTTGGAAATTTGAATCATTTGCTTTCTAGAATATTTGGAAATTTTGTTACTCATAGCAAATGAATCACTTTTATAATATTTGTCTACATATACATCCTCATCAAACATAGAATCAGTAGATTTCAGCTTCGCTCTCCAGATCTGCTTCTTTGATCGAGCGCTCAAAGCCCTACCTGTAAGAATTGAATCGGAAGAATTAGAACAGTCATAAATAACTTTATCTTGTTTCTTCGACTTCTTTGACCGCCTTCTTTTACGCTTAGGTTTATAATATTGATCATTGAGTGTAAAAGAAGCATCAAGAATTTTAAACGAAATATTTAAATCAGAAGAAATAAGTTTATCCAAGCAACCAATCTGATCAACTAATAAATCTGAATTTGCCTCGGAGTCTGAAGAATTTTCAGAAAAAATTTTAAAATTGGAAACTTCCTTTTTATTTTCCTTAGAGTCAGAGGAAAGAATAGAAATAGAATCTGATTTTTGAGAAATTAAATTTTCTTCAAGACTAGACGTCATAAAAGAAAGAATAATATCAGATTCAATTTTCTTCAAAATATTTTGATCTTCTATCAGATCTTCAAGATCTATGATTTTGCTTTCTAATATTAACGGAGGAGTATATTTCTTTGAATCATAAATGATTGGAGAAATATTTTCCTTGTCAGAATCAGAAGCATAAGGAGCAATAAAATCATCAGACATTGAAGATTTGATAGGAGATATATCATTTAAAACTCTTCTTCCTCTTCTTGATTTTTCAGGAAAATATTTTGCATTTTCACTTGTATAAACAAAAGGAATTTCATTTTTCTTGTTATTTGTCCTTTTATCATGTTCGATTTCTAACACTTGCTTCTCATTCATCCAATCAATTTTAAATTGAGGAGCATAATGAGCAAGACTCAGATAATCGTATTTATATAAAGTTGTGGATTTTTCAATCGCATTGTTTAAACAATGAGGATTTTCAAAACCAAGTCCCCACCTTTGTTTTAAAGCTTCTTCACTCCTTGGCTTGTTCATAAAAATTGTTTGTTCAGATTGGTTTCTTCGATAAAGTTTTTCTTCTAACTTATTTATTTTATCTGAAAATTCATCTTTTAAATTAGTCATAGACGTCAAAGATTCAAGATAAGTTTTATTTGAATTTTCCAAATCATCCAATTTCTTTTGAAAGATGTCTTTAGTATTTTCTAAAATAGATTTTTCATCTTTCAAAGAAATTTTCAGTTTGTCAATCAAATCTGACTTTTCAGAATTTAAATTCTTTTCAGATAAAATCTTTGAACGTAAATCAGACAAAGCATTAATTATGATATTCATCTGAGAGGTAATGAAGTTAAAATCAAACTCAGAATATACCTCATCCTCATCTGTTTCGGAATCATCTGAATGATCATCACCGATTAAGCACATCTGAGCGATCTCGACGTTTGAAGCTTTATCATCGGAATAATCCAGCCAGAATTCTTCCTCGGCCAGCAGAGCAGTTTCGTTCTCTCTCTTTTCAGCTAGTTCCATTTTCTTTCTATAATAAGCTGAATCCCTGACCACCTTTGCTCTACACTCCTTTGACATGTGACCCGACTTCCCGCAGTTGTAGCAAGCAACAGTCTTTGGCTTGGGTACTTTTGCTTTAGGACCAGAAGTGAAGAAAGAAGTGTTGGAACTCGACCTTGGTTGGAACTTTTTCTGGAAATGCTGAGAGAGAAGAATCATAGCTTTCTGTAATGCCTCGCCATCATCTTCAGTTGACCCGGTGTAAGCGTTATCAGACAACGCTTGTTCAGCCAGTTGCTTCGTGAGGAGAGCAACCGGATCAACTGTCTTCTTGTTCTTTTTCTCTAGTTTGGCCTTCTTTTCTATCACCAGGCTTTCATCAGTCATCAGAATCTCGTATAATTCTTGGATTTGCATAGTGGAGATTCTGACATCGTTCCTCAATCTGTGGCATGATTTATTCCATTCAGGTTGCAATGTGTTGAGGAACTTCAGATTTAATTCAAGCTCAGTCTTTTCAACCTTTATCTTTCGAAGATCATTGATGACGGCATAGAAACGATCAAATACAGTCTTTAGTGGCTCCCCGTCCTTGGCTTTGAATTCTTCAAAATTATTCATGTAGCGCGTATGCCTGAGTTGAGTAGCTACTGAAGAACCAAGCATAATCTTCTCAAGCTGTTGCCACATCAGATTAGGATGAGTTTTGAAACAGTCAATCCTGTTGTATACAGAGTTTGGCAAGGCCAGTATTAGATTTGATTTAATATCCCTATCAGCTTGATAAGCAGACAACTCTTCATGTGTGTACTCTTTAGTAGGCTTGTATAATCCAGAAGCCAATTTGGGTCTGTCGAACGATCCTTCAGATAAAATGGTCATCATGTCATTTCCATTCTTTTGTCGTGCAATAAAGTTCAGGAACCGATCTTGTCACTGTGTAAACTCATTTTCATCGATTAGTACCGGTGGACGATTTTCTGTACCCAATGACATCATAATGTCATTTTTGTAGAACTGAGCTTGGAAAACAAAGTTGGCAGAATCCATAGATGACAAAAAAAAATTCCCAGACTTTTTTTTTTTTTAAATCTAAGTCAGGGAGACGCGCAAACTATAGGTTTGCGTTTCAAGAGAGAACCGCGAACTGAACTTTGCGTTTGCTTAGAGAAACGCAAGATGAAGCTTTACGTGAGAAGACTTTGCGTGTTAAGACACGGCTTTGCGTGTGAAGACTGAAACGCAAACTGTGTTTTGCGTGTGAAAACTGAAGCGCAAAGAATGCTTTGCGTGTGTAAGCAGAAGCGTAAACTAGAACTTTGCGTTTGAAGAAGGAAGCGCAAAACTTGAAGCACGAAGTAGATCTTTTCGTGTGAAGTGAGATGCGCAAATAAGAACTTCTCGTATACTGAGTGATACGCAAAAGTAGCTTTGCGTTTCCAACGTGAACCGAAAACCTGAAAATTCACTAACACCCAGATTAGTCGAACAGTGAACTAGCGCAAATCAATATGAATGATGCGCAAACCATATGAATGAAGCGCAAACCACAGAAACTCGAATATAACATGTAAAATCGAATGAAAACAAGAAATTTATGCATGAAAAACACACACTGATTATCGAAAACACCTTTTTAACACAATTCAAACAACAATTTCGATTAAAAAACACTAAAACTCAAAATCTTCGATGAAACAGTACGTGAACTCGTTTTTCCAGAAAATTTCAATTTCACAAAATCGATGATCTAAATCAGTTTTTCTTGAAAAACAACCTGAAACAAATGTGATCGATTATCAAAAATGAAACTAATGAAATCAAAAACAACACAATTCGATCACAAACAGATCCAAATTTTATGAGAAATCAAGAAAACGAGATTTTTTTGAAAAAGTTCAAGAAAATCGATCAAATTTTCGATTTCAATCACAAATTCAGATATAGAAAAACAATCTCTCAATCCTCTCAAGATTCAGTTGGCTCTGATACCAATTGAAAGTCCAAGAACTAAGAATCCTAGAGAGAGAAAGTAGAGAGAGAGTTCTTTGGAAGCGCAAAGTGTGTAATCTGATTAATGTGCACCAAGTTTCTTACAAAGACAAAGACCAAAGGGACTTAAATACCCTTGGTCAATACAACACAGAATTAGACATTAGACACAATATTTGATCAAACCCTATAAATACAATGATTACTATAAAATCAGACTTAACACTTTTCAGTGTATGTCGCTTTTTAGTTGTGTATTACCGAGTATCAACTTTGTTTAATTTTTAAAAGTTTTTATAACAACCCTGTACGTTACTAAAATTTTTAGCTGTATGTATTGCTTTTTAGTAATATATAAGTTACAAATTTAGCGTATTTGATATTGTTCATCACCCATCATTAAAAATGTAAAAAAAATATAGTCCATATTCATTTGAATATTGGTGATCTTGTTAACGAGCTTTTAATGAATTTTGTGGCTCTTATCATTTAATTACTACAAATTTATAATAATTAATCTAATCAAAAGCAACTTGTGCCATACAATATGTCATTTAGTACCGTTTATTTTGAACACGATAGATAAATATACAATAGTGTTTATCTATTTTATATTTCAATCTTCATGTTTTAAAAATCTAGCTTTAAAGAGTCTAATAGCAAAGTTATTCAGAGAGAACGATGTCCTAGAAAAAGGAATTTGTTTTAAAACATCAAAATATTTTATTGAACCGAAAGATCAGTATATATTCATTAAAAAGCAAACCACAACAGATTGTCGTATGACAAAACAATTGGTGACCAAGAACCTAATGAGATAATAACCGAGCCATGTTATTGAACAAATTTTGAGATGTACATAAGCAACTAAAATATCTACCGGAATAAAAAAGGCAACACTGCGATAAACATTCAGATTAACGATAATATTAACTGAACAAGCTTTAAAAAAATCATAAACATTGACCTGAACAAGAAAATGTTGTAATTTTACAGAAAAAGTCATTGTTCTTGTTATGCTATTTATGACGCTATTATTTTCCAAGAAAATGTTACGTTCTATTATTCTTAGCCTTTTAAAAATAGTACGATATAATTTAGAGTATCTCCAATGCAAGGTTCTTATAAACAAAAAGTGCAATGGCTTGTAAGAACTAGCATTGTGAAAAATTCTTATAAGAACCCAAATCACTTTGGTTCTTACCTTGATGTTTGGTGTGAAGTGACATATTACTACTTTTTCCTTTTCTTTTCTTGACTTTATAATCATTAATATTATATATTTAATTATATAAGTACATAAGACCTACAAAAAGAGGTTCTTGTAAGAACTACCATTGTAACATTTTATGTGAGTTCTTGTTTTGATGAGTTGGAAGCGAGGTGACAACAAAAAGTGTAAAAATGAGGTTCTTATAAGAACCTCCATTGGAGATGCTCTTAGTCTAACCATTTTTAGGTAACCCATTTACATCATAAAATCGTTATATATATATATCATACAGTATCATATCGTAACTTCAATTATAGAAGACATCAAATCTGAATTAAAGTTAACTAATTCGACTTGTTTAGATTCAAAAACCTTTGTAAAAAAATTTCTAACTCTCACTTCATATATGTCTCAACATTACTTTTGGATATCCATATTTATCCTATGTTAAGCATGTGTTAATATTAAAAAGGCACATCTCTATTCATTAATATGAAAATGGTTAAATTTGTTTATATCCAATTGTTAACATATTAAATGAATAAAAAACACGAGTCAAATAATTTAAAGGTCAACTTTGTAATTATTTTATTTCAATATGATATTATTTAGAATTAAAAAACATATTATATTTTCAGTTTTAAATTGTAAAATAAAAGAAAGTGAACAAAACATATTATTTTTATAGTTTTGACTGATTTAACAATTTAAAACAAAAAATATAATATGTATTTTTTTTTAATTTTAACAAAAAATTAAAAAAAGAGTACACTACAATTTCCGTCCTTGTGGTTTGTTGTTCATAATTTTCATCTCTAGCTTTTAAAAACTGTTTTTTTTTTTCATCTTTATCGTTTATAATTTCTTTCATTTTTTGTTCTTGATGCTAATACTGTTAAAAAAAAGTTAGTTAAGTAAAAGTTATTTTTGTCTTTTCACATGTTTTTGTTTTTCCCTTAATTTTATATGAAATAATTTGGATATTATTTTATATATTATTATTATATATAAATATGTGAATAATAAAATAACATATAATATAAAATTGAGTTTATTTTATAACCCCACCAAACCCTTTCTAAACAGCACGACTTCTTCCACATGACCGCGTCAATTATGGTTGCTCACGGGTTGGGTTGATCGGGTTGAAGACATTTCAATAACCCAACTCAATGTTGACGGTTTGAGAATTTTCAACTTAACTCAACCCAAACAAAAGTGCAACCCAACCCAACCCGTTCGGGTTGGTCGGGTTAATCGGGTTGTGTTTAAACAAAGTAAAAACAATATTGAAAACATAAAAGTAAGGAATTGTTTTTTGAAATACGGCCATCATTCAAAAAATATACGAGTTCAGTGACGGATCCAGAATTTTTTCCTGGTGGGGGCACCTTTAAGATAGATTAAAGGGCCGCAAAGTCGTCTGATATATTTTTAACTTAATTCCATCGTTTTGAGGGATTTTTAAAGTTTTATGGGTTGATTTCAAGTGATTTCTAAAAAATTTTGGCAGCTTCGATGGTTTTTTTCGGTTTTTCGATTGATTTTGATAGTTTATTTTTGGTTTTTTGATTGATTTCGAGGACTTTTTTTGGTTGATGGGGTCCCATACGAAAATTCAGTGGGGGGAACTATGGTAGAAATTAAAAAAAAATTATTTTTAACCTTAAAAATTGGGTTTTTGATTTTTTGAGTGGGGTCCTTTCCCCCCACCTTTAATACTTTACATTCGCCCCTGTACGAGTTCATCAAATATTTAGGTATTATATATAATTTCCAATAATGTTCTCTTATGAGTTCCATTGCTCGTTATTACCGAGTTGTTTTTGGTAACTTAAACATATTAAAGAGAAATATAAATAATTTTAGAGAAGTCGTTAAAACGTTTATCGGGTTATCGGGTTGGTCGGGTTACTTTGAGCCTAACCCAATATCAACCCAATAGATTCGGGTTGTCCTAATTTTGTATCGATTATATGTCGGGTTACCTCGGGTTAATTTTTTTCCGGGTTGGTCAGGTTGGTCGATTTTTTGAGCACCCTTAGCGCCAATGAAACAAATACCACCCATCTCGCTGCTTATCTCCGGTGAACCTCCATTTTCTCCTGTGTACCAGAGAAGAAAGATTATAAAGAGAAGGAGGGACAGTACCAACAAAATTATTTCCAAGAATTACGATTAGGGGTCGTTTACCAAAATGATTATCGGGTAAGCGCTTACCGGCGAGGACATTATCCTTAGTTACCTTATCGTATAACATTCTAAACCATCAAAATTGATTGTTGGTAAGCATCTTAAACCCGGTAAGCACTTACCGGGTAAGAGTTATTTTTCTCACTTACCGGGTAAGACTTTTAGGTTCTTGTTATAGCTCTTACCAGGTAAGATTCTAGGTAGTTTCCATAATCAATAGATAAGGAACATAAGGTAAATGATACCGGTAAGTGCTTACCTGGGTAGTAAGTATTTAGTAAACGACCCCTTATTGTGTCTCAACTGGTGGAAAAAGTTTGGAATGCTTCCCCAAGTCCACAATCTGTAAACGAAAGAGTTTGGAGTGATGTAAGATTCCCAATCAACCTTGTACACGCTCCTTCTAAGCTATTCTTGTGAGTGATGAGTAAGTTCAGATTGGACAATGAACCAACATCATTTGGGATCTTGCCAACTAGATTATTGAAACCTACATGAAGGACTTGGAGGTTGGAGCAATTGGATAAGCTGGTCGGCATGTTTCCACGAAAGAGTTGTTATTGAGACGTAGCACTTTTTTTCTAAAGAGACGTGCAAGTTCAGGTGGAATTTCATTAGAGTATGTTGTTTTGGACGTGATCTTTCTAAAAAGGCTTCGAATTCCCATGGAAGGAGACAAGGAATCAAATGACTACCAACAACGTTGGTTGTGTTCTGCGCTACAACCGTGTGGGGGATTGTGGAAAACGCTGCAATTTGCAACATGAGGAGGATAAAAGGGGTCAAGTTTTTAATAGAAATATGGTTAATTTAATTATATAGGGTTGGGTTTCAGTGAGAATGAAAGTTATGGTGAGAATAGCAAGAATGGATATCCACTCAGTATCAATCCTAATTGAAGATCAACACTAATGAGGTGCACCGATCAAGGGTCGAGATCCTTTCTTAAGCTTCTCACCTTGACTTCTATTCCTACACGATCCTTCGTCTAATTATATAATAGAAATATAGTTAACTTTTTAATTAAAACAAGAAAAAATTGACCAAATTACCCTTGATTTAATGGATTTTTTTAACAGACTTAGTACTGAGGACGAAAAACGAAAGAAATTGCAAACCTTAAGAATGAAAAAAAGCATTTTTTAAAGATCAGGGCCAAAAATAGCAATAAACAACAAACCACATAGACGAAAAACAAAAGAAATTGCAAACCTTGAGAATAAAAAAAAGCATTTTTTTAAAGATTAGGGTCAAAAATAGCAATAAATAACAAACCACAGGGACGACAATCGTAGTTTACTCCTAAGAAAATAGTAAAAATATCTAAATTATCCCACATTTTAATTGAACTTAACAAAAAAAGTTAACGACTGTTAGATTGTGGGTAGGGCATGGGAATGGTCCCCGATCCGTTGGAAAACCCGGTCCACCCGCCCTGGTCGGGGATGGGGACGGGTATCGCACTCCCCACCCTGCCCCGTCCCCATTTATATATTTTAATTAATAATTAAATATAATTATTTATTTAAACTAAATCGGTAATTCATAATTTCCTATTTCCTAACTAGGTTTATAATATAAAATTGTTATTTTTGGATGTCAATTAAAATACAATTACTCAATGTGGTTTTTGGATATTACTCGATATCTTTTGGTACGTGTGGCGTTAAGTTTTTTTTTCTTCCCGGGATTAGGTTGAATTTCTTTTGGTTTTAGATTATTAATTATTATATGATGTGATTTTTTGTATTAAATTAAATTTATTTCGATTTTAGGTTTATTGTAAATATGTGATATTTAAACATGTGCGATGTCTCATATATTTGAATTAAATAACTTACATAAACGAAAAAAAAATCCACATTTCCCCATTGGAGATCCCCGTTCCTCGTTGGGGATGGGGATGTGATCATATTCCATGGTGGGGATGGGGACTGGGATTGGAGATCCCCGTTCCCCATCCATGCCACATTCCCATGCCTAATTAAGGGTCCAAAACCATTGAAAATTGATAAACATAAGGAACCAAATTCCAGTTTTTGAAGTCTAGGAATGATATCTATTGAAAATTAAACATTGTTAAAGACCAAACTTGATCTTTACTCTATATGTAAATTACTCATTATTTGATGGATTTTATAAAAATTTATCTTGTAAACTTGTAATGAAAACGAGATAAAAAAAAGGAAGAGTTTGAAAGTCAAAGGAAGGAAAATGTAGAAGTTGACTAAAATAAAATATCAAAGAATAAACAAAATAAAAACAGTTTTGCTTTTCTTTTTTGGGTAAACATCATTTATGACATCATGAGCCCATTTTGAATGCAAACAAGGCCCAATCATTAAGTCCAACTACTTAGCCTACTTAGCCGCTTAGGGCATAAAAATAAAGGTTAAAACCAAAAAAATTGAGTACACTACGATTTTCATCTCGGTGGTTTGTTATCAATAACTATTTTCGTCTCTGGTCTAGAAAAACAACTTTTTTTGTCCTCATAGTTTCCATTTCATTTCTCTTTTCGTCCCTAAAGCTAACTCTATTAAAAAAAGTGAGTTAAACAATAGGTACTTTTGTCTTTTTTACCATTTTATCTGATTTTCATTAAAATTTTAGAAATCGTCTGACAATAACAAAAATCCATGTCATCTATCCCATTAAAAAATAGAACAAAATCCTATCTGGAAATTCCCCCACAACACTGTCCTCCACCTCCCCTTCTCCCCTCCATCCATCGACGGCGAACCATCCACGCCTCTCGTCATGCCCTTCTTCCCTTTCCCGGTGAACGGTGCCCCTCCCACTTCTTCTCCAGTACCCATCCCCCTCTTCTTCCTTCATTTCTTTTCGTCACAATCGGAACCCAACAACCATCCTCATCCCAAAGCCACCATCGTAGACCCCTAATTTTTCTTTGCCTTCGATTATTATTCCAACATCACACCACCTTCAACCTCCAACCATGTAGATCCCAGAAACAGTTCAATCATGATAATAATCAATAAGAAACAAATATTTAATCATAACTGCTGGTCATATGATTAGATTTATCAATCAAGGGTTTAAGGTTTACAGAGAGAATTTCTGAGTAATACGAGTAAACCTATATGACCATTCACCTCTCTAACCCTAAAACCCTAGGATTAACAACTATAAATACCAAGTGCCTAATTTGGACAAAAATACCAAGGGCCTAAAGCTAAAGCCCAAGGCCCATTACAAACAAACAAAGCCCAATATTAAATAAAGGCTTTTACAGCGCATTAAATAATAAAACAATTAAACTCTATAAATACGTTATACAACTTTCAACGCACTAGGACTTTAGTCCTAACAATCTCCCCCTAAAGTTGAATAAGACATTTATCATCTTGAAACTTCAGACTTGATCTTCTCTCCCTCTTGAATCTTTGAAAAACTTTGGTGTTGCATGTCTTCATGTCTTTCCAAGCTCTAAAACTCTTGGGCTTCATATTTCAACTTTGTAACCAAATTCACTGTACAAAAGCCTCGACTGAACGCATTATTGAGCAACTTTCAACTGTAGAAGCTCAACACATCGGATCAGCACACAAGAAAGATAATGGGTGAGTTACGTGACATTCCACAGTGCAACTTCAGTTTAAAAACAAAGAATCTGTTTTTGAACCGCGAGTTGAATGTGCTTTCAGCTTCAGAACTTATTTCAATCAGCTCGTAGGAGGAATCAACTTGTAGCAAACACCATATGATGAGGGATATAAGAATTGCAATATATGAAATCCAATGGCTTTTCAACCTCAGATAATAAAATTTTGTTACTCCCCCTCAGATTTTGTTAACTCCCCCTCAACACGATATGTGTCTTTGAATTTTGTGTCGTTCTCCCCCTCATGATGATTAGGAGAATCCTGAGCCTCATGTAACTTCAAAGACTAAATGAATGAGTAGCAAAATACTAGATAAAACGATTCAGTAACCAAGGGTAACAGCTAACACAAAAACACAAGAGTAACTGTTATCACAACAATTGAGATAATTATGTGGCCTATTTTCAGATTTGGCATTGATGCATCTCTAATAGGACTTCCAGTTATCACTGAAGTACAGTTTAAAGATTACTTCTCAAAATGTTCCGGCAATATCACAAAGATATGTAAAGGGAATCACAAAGATTCGTGCGTGTGTGAAGGAAATATATTTCATGTATCTTTTCGGCTCAAAGATTGATTCAACCTGGGACGCAGGTTAGAAATCAATAGACACAACGAGATGAATATGAAGTTCGGAGACCGGAGATGATATCTTCCTTTTTCAATATCTAAGTCCTCTAAGTGAGGAATAGATAGATTATGTGTTAAATCTCCGTGCATATATGAAACAAGTATCTTTTGTAAGATACTTGAGTGGCTAGGTAGGGTGACACGAGTTATCGACACTGGGTCCATGTATGTTTCAATATCCATCTCCAAGGAACGAGAATGAATAGATTGTGTGTAACCCTGACTCGGTTTGGTAAGGACCAATAATTCTTTTAAGTCATGTCACATCCTCACCATATCCTTTTCACTCCGAACTCATCTATCAATCTAGACCCCTCACTGATATCTATGAATTGGATGTGTTCCTTGGGTAGGTCCTTCTGATTCTGGATTAACCATAGAAACGTTTAAATCCCTAACACACATTTAACTCGCCAAAATAGAACATTGATGTAAACATTGAGAAGTGATAAACATTTAGGAACGAGTCCTGAACTGAAGTGTTCAGAAGTTGATATGAAAATTTAAACAAAAACATGGTACTCCCCCTCAAAAGATGGCATAACCCTTGATTTGTAGTCATGTGATGTGAATAATCTGAATTAAATCACACATGACATTCTTGCAAAACAGATTAGGAAGATTTTGGTTTTGGTATCCATGATGTGATGGATTCTTGATGGTTATTTGCCTTGTCTTTGAAGCTATTAAACTGAGGATTTGGGATGCTATAGGTACCATACCAACTATTAACATACCTTGGATGGATAAAGTCACTTTTTCCACAATGAGTGCAACAAATCTTTTATCGGCGCAGACTGATCAATTTTCCTATAGAATAGACATAAGTAGGTGAATCAGTCTTGGAAATAAATGACTTTGTATCGACTACAGGAGAATCATGAGACTTATTTCCATCACTGTCTAAAGTAGTTGATTTCTTTCTCCAAACCATCTATACTTTTCTGAAAACACGATTATCTGAAGAATCATTAAGCTCACAATTAGAAGAACTGGAGTAGTAAGTATGTATATTGTTAGAGGTACCGGTCTTTCTTTGTTTCTGTGAACGTCTTTTAGATTTTTGTTTTGAAGATTTGTTCACAAGAACCTTTTGAGAGGCAGATGTAGAACATTCGCCGCCTTTATAAAATTTGACCGGTTTCTTTTTCTCTTTACCAAGAAATTGAACATGACTTGAAAGTTTAGGATTGAAATCAGACTGGTCTAACTGATTATCTGTGCACACCTCGGAATTCAAAAATGTTGAAGATTCCATTTTCTCATCGGATGTGACATTATCACTTATGGGATTCGGGAAACTGGATAGACTTTTTTTTTCAAAGAATCGTTTGCGGAAGCATTTTGAAAATCAGAGTGATGATCCTTTTTGAGAAAGTCCAACCGAGGCTCTTTTCTTTTATCAGAAGAATTTGGTGAAGAATCACACAGAAAAGCTTTACAGGAACAGGTATCTGAGGGTGGAGAAGAATGTTATGACAGATTAATTTTCTCCCCTTGGAGTATGTCAAGCTTAGCTTGAAGCTCAACTTTGTGAAGTTGCTCTTTCATCAGATCTGCTGCCAAGGCAGACAATTGAGAAGTAAGCTTGTTTATCTATGTCTGAAGATATTTCTTTTCCTCCCTAGGTCCAAAGTCCTTTTGATTGGAATTGAGGCACTGAATTTTGGATAACAAGTCTTGTTTTTCCTTTTGAAAAATATTTCTCTCCTGTTCAAATGACTCTTCTAGCTGAACAATTTTTTTTCTAAAATCAGATGTGGAATATAGATTTTGTGATCCATCGATTCCTCCTCAAGTTCAACGGGTTTTGAATCTAGTTCAACCTGAGAATAACTTCGAAAATAGTCATTTGACAGAAAAGTGGGTTTAGCTTTGTTATATGACGCATTTAATGAGTCATACACAAAAGGAAGTTGCATCGTGACAGTATTTTTCCTTCTCAAAGTTTCCAGTTCCGGATCCTCGTTATCAAATGGCTTGGTCCATCTGATTTTGTACTCTGGGTAAGTCTTGTCCAATCCCAAAAATGTGAAAGCATATAAAGTGGGTACCTTGGACAAGGCCTTTTTCAGATAATGCAGGTTATCGTAACCGAGACCCATCTCTGGATTAAAGAACTTGAATTCTTTAGGTGCGTTCAGATGAATTGTTTGATCAGTTTGACCAATTTTATAAAGTTTCAGTTCGAGATTCTTTAACTTCTCAGTCAACCTTTTATTTTTATTTTTACAAGAAACACTTTTACTAACAATCTCAATTTTCTCATTTTCTGACATACGAAGCTTATAAGTAAGTTCATCTACTTTGGTCTTTAACTCTTTAGACTCCTTTGAAAAATTCTCATTCTCTTCCTTTAAATTTGAAATTTTGCACAAGTTTCTAGCATGTTTGATACTTTGCTTATCAAGTCTCTCAGATTGTGTTGACATTTAAATTTCCAAACGAGAAACTTTCTCTTTTAGCTCAGAATAGGTTGGATAAGACATTGTTATCTGCAAAACTTGAAGTCTAGGAACTAAACTTGACAAGAGATGAAACTTAAAAGTAGAAGGACAAAAAATGAAATATATTGAAACTACAAACTAGAGGAACTAAAAGTGTAAAACTTCAAACTTCTAACGGATTTAACTGAAAACTAACGGAAAAAGGACTAAAAATGAAGTAAAACTAACCAATCTAACAAACTAACGGACACTAACTGGACTAACGGAAAAAGTACCAAAATGTAAATTTAACCGTCATTTAACAAAAACACTATTCATCGTCTTCTTCGTTGAGGCGACCTGCAAAAACTCGAAACGATTAGAAATATTCAATGCAAACTGATCGTTAAAGAGCCCTGATCATTTCTTAACAAATTAAAACTCAAACGGTCAACCCACGATCACAAACGAACCAACCAAAAACTTTTCGGAAAACGATCAACAACTTAAAAACTCGGTATGGGTTAAAACTTTTCGACCAAAATCGATCGTTTATGTTCCCTTAAGCTCCCTCAACTGATTAGAACTCGAAACAATCTCTCAAACTCTCGAACGAAGCAACCGAAAATTTTTCGGAAACCGAACTCAAACTTAAAAATTCAACATGAGATGAAATTTTTCGATCAAAAACTATCGTTTATGCTTCGTAAACAATCCTTAACAGTTTATTGACCAAAAACTTCGTCCACAGTCTCAACTGAATCAACCGAAAAATTTCAAAAGCCGATCGAAAAAATCGAAAACTTGTCGTATGCTTGGAGATTGTTAGTTGTAGCAAAAGGAGTGGCTCCAAGAGGATGAATCTTAGTTGTGAAGGATTCCCGGATGAATGCCAGTTAATTTCCCAGATGAATTCGATTCCCGGTGGAATGGATTTCCCGGATCACCCGGTAAACAATTGTGGTTGTGGATCTCGGTTAAATGTTGTTTCCCGGTTCACACGGTCAAGAAGGAACCCGAGAATTGTAGATCCCAGAAATAGTGCAATCACGATAATAATCAATAAGAAACAAAGATTTAATCACAACTGTTGGTCATATGATTAGATTTATCAATCAATTGTTTAAGGTTTAAAGAGAGAATTTCCGAGTAATCTGAGTAAACCTATATGACCATTCACCTCTCTAACCCTAAAACCCTAGGATTAACAACTATAAATACCAAGGGCCTAATTTGGACAAAAATAGCAAGGGCCTAAACCTAAAGCCCAAGGCCCATTACAACCAAACTAAGCCAAATATTAAATAAAGGCTTTTACAACGCATTAAATAATAAAACAATTAAACTTTATTAATGCGTTATACAACTTTCAACACACTAGGACTTTCAGTCCTAACAAACCCCTTGCCGTCATTTTATTTTGTGGAGCCCTTTCTTAAAAAGAGCACAAAATTGTCGGAAAAGGTTATTAGAACAACACCATTGTTAGCATGCTCCTCCAAAAGGTGGGTTTTGATTCATGGGTTTGACTTTTTAAGGTATTGATCTTGTGGGTTTTGATTCATGGGTTTGAGTTTTTTAAGGTATTGATTTTGTGGGTTTTGATGTTTTGATGTTCATGTTCATGTTCTTGATTTTGTTTTTGTTTTGTTTTTTCTTTTTAATGTTTTGTGATGTTGATTGTAAGCTTTGGCATCACGATATTCTTCATGTTTTTGATTTGGGTGGTGGTAGATAGTGTCATAGAAAGTGTTTGGTGGTTGTGGAGAGGATCGCAAAACCGCAAACCGCAACGCATATGCGGTTTGAGCATTTTTCCAAACTGCAAATCGCACTGCATATATCTCAAAACGCAGTAAACCACACCGCAAAATACAGTGCTGTGCGATGCGGTTTGTACCTTACGTATTTTACACCTACAATTCAATAATTATAAGATCAAAACTTCATTTTTAAATCAACGTTACGTGATCGTAGTCCCTAAAAATAATAATATTCAATACGTCCGATTCTAAAATACATATTATATAAATATTGCAACTATTCTATATACATATATATAATGTGCGGTGCGGTGCGGTTTGAACCGCAGTTTGATAACTCAAAACCGCAAACCGCACTGCATAGTGCGGTTTGGTAAAATTGCAAACCACAAACCGCACCGCGGACGTTCTAAACCGATCTTTGCGGTGTGGTGCGGTGCGGTGCAGTGTGGGCGGTTTGTGCGATTTTGCGGTTTAGATGAACACCCCTAATTTAAAGAGTTGTGAGTTTGAGGTAAAAAGGTGTTTTGAAGTTTGTAGTGAAGGCAATAATGTAGCAACTAACATCAGCTTATGAGATGTCATTTGCAAAATATATACAAGAAAATGGAAGAAGAGCTTGGTAAATGATCATATGCTCAGAGGACTCGTAAGGAGACTTCATTTTTTTGAAGTAAGTGCTCATTTAAAAAACGAAGGAGATATTAGAAGAATTCTCACCGCAGTTAGAACATTACCTACTCCGGTAAACCTTAACCAATCGATGCTTCCACACATCCACCACCGTCAAGAACTATTCTATGAGCCTCATCTCGCCGTCTCTACATCTATTGTTGCTATTATAGGAATGGGTCAGGCAAATAATTTCCAAATCCATTCACCATCATCATCCCAGCGCCACCATTTCATTAATGGGTTGCAGGTTTGGAAACATAGGCATGGGCAAGGTATTGTGATCTATGGTGTAGATTGGAAAGAAAAGTTGCAACGTGGGTGTAGTGGTGTTAATCGGATGGAGGGGGCGTTGTATGGTCGATGGTCGATGATGGTGATCGCCGAGATGGTAATGAAGTCGTTAGGTGATGGAGTGTGTGTATACACGTACATAATATATATATATATATATATATATATATTTATAAATTAAAATAATGCAATATATATATATATATATATATTGTCGGTCCCAAAAGTAAATAAGAAAGTAAAACAAGTATTGTAGAAGGAGGGGTTGAATACAATACACAAAATTTTCACTTAATTTTAATTCTTTTATTGATATCACTATCAATCATTACACATAGAAAACTTATAAAGATTGATGCGGAAAGAACAGATAAACTATTCTAACAATCTTTTCACAAAGAAACTTAGAACACAACTTGAAAGCAGAAAGATTAAAAGCTATGAGGATGAGAGAGTGAGATTGCCAACTTTCTTGAGTGCACTGAGTTCTCTTGTAAAAGCGTGGCTTGCATGGAGAAGTTCTTCGCCTTTATATACTACCTTATGCATTGAATGCAAAGGACACTTGTCAAACTGATATTGGATCCCTGAGATTTTCTTCCATAAAGAATAAGATATTTGACATGACTTATCAGGATACAAAGAGGACCTTTGTACCTTGATAAGACAATACCTTAATAAAATATATCTGGCACAAATCTTTTTGAGATCTTTTAGAGAAGGTCTCCATCAATTCAGAACTTGGGTGAATATCTTATGTGCAATAGAATGTTCCATTCCTTTTGTCAGAATGATGTTGGAAAGAGGGTAACTAGCCAAATTATAATGATTTAACTATTAGAGCAATCTACCAAGAATAACTTCTATCGACAAGAGCTTATCCTGCCGACCAAAAGGATGTGTGTAACACCCTAAAAACCGGGTAAGTTTAAATTTAAAATTTCAGCAATAATTTGACTGAAAATTAAACGATTAAAACATTTGAGTGGTAAGGACCATGCATACAAGAAATGAAATCACCCAAAAGGAGAAATAGTATGAGTGTTTACACTTTAAAGTTAAAAAATGGAGACGAGGACCAACAACCTACTAATCTAAACAAATCTAGCTTAGATTACAATCGGGTGTCGTCATCATTTCCCAAAACGTTAACAAACGGTTTGTACGCTATATCCCATTAATTTCTATTTCTCCAAAATTCGTCCACGACGGGACTCCACTCACCGCTCAAAGCTTGGATACCCCACCGCTAATAGAACCTGTTTCACACCAAAGTAAACAACTGTTAGGCTTGGAGCCTAGTGAGTACATCCAAGATATATGTCCAGTGAGGTGTAATATTTCAGTGAGCAATTAATAATAAATAGAGTGACAATAAATCAACAAATCCTCCAATGCTTGAACTTATGCGAGACGGGGGAGACCCGTTCCACCATAGGTAGTGGCGGAACACAAAAGTAGGCCACAACCCATGTGGAGCATTTAGTTGGAATGGTTATTTACCGACATCAACTCTATTCATGAATCTTTAGCCGTTAGAACATCAACTCTATTCATGAATCTCTAGTTCAATGTAAATATGGGTTCAACTCTATTCATGAATCTTTACCCCAAAGAGTCGCCAAGTTCAACCCTATTCATGGATCTTTACCTTGGGACCTCACCATTCCAAACAAACATGATTCACCGATATAACAAGTCAAAGATAGACTATAAATTCCCAATACATTGTCTTCATATATCACCAAGTCATTACGAGGAAAGTTTATCATGTATGTATAACATTTCATTCCATATAATCTTGTTTCACACCATATGAGAACATATTAACATAAAACCGTTATACCCAAGTATATTTAATATAATCAAACCATAGGTTCCCAAGTCTAACTTCTTTACATGAATCCAAGTAGACCATCTCATACATTTGATTTCAAAAATTCCATAACACACAAATAATTCATATTTATCATCCTACCAACATTTTAGGTCAATAAAACTCATA
The DNA here is from genome assembly GCA_954870635.1 of Arctium minus. NCBI lineage: Eukaryota > Viridiplantae > Streptophyta > Magnoliopsida > Asterales > Asteraceae > Arctium > Arctium minus. Next base: position 31,994,165 of record OX941080.1, on the reverse strand, counting down.
ATAACAACCTAGTGTCAAAACCCTAGGTTTGACCTAGTTAGCTCAAGATTACAAATTAGAAAAAGTGTATATATTTTATGTAGTTTAGAGAAGAGTTTCAATGGAGCATGTAAGCATTTAAGAGAAAAGATATACTCACAAAATAGGGTTTTGATGAAAACCCTAAAACCCTAGCTTGTGTGTTCTTGGAGAAGATGATAAAAGAGAAGTGATTAAATGCTCCTAGCTTGACCTACTTGGTTGGTGACCTTGATTACTTGCAATAAATGGAGTAGATAGAGCTTGAAGAACCCTAGGTTCGGACCTTTGGTGAAGGGATGGTTTTTGAGAGAGAAATAAAGGAGATATATGAGAATTAAATGAGAAAAGAGGTCTAAACCCGTTTTTTAAGCCATCAACCCCCCCCCCCCCCCCGACCACGAGCTTGCCAAGCGATAGTGACACTGTCACTATCGTGAGGCACTCTCGCTGAGATTGTACCGCGAGGTCGTGGTCTCTCGGCGAGTATGCCAAGCGATAGTAACACTTGTCACTATCGCGAGTCACTCTCGCCAAGTAGGTACCGAGCCCGAATTTCGTTCAAAACTCTGTTTTCTCGCATGGTTCGATTCGAGGCTCGAAGGTACAACCTATCCTAATCAAAAATACGAACGAAAGACAATAAGAGGTTAACGAAGTGCGAAATATTACTTTGAAAATTCCGGGTGTTACAATCCTCCCCAACTTGGGAATGATTTCGTCCTCGAAATCGATGCTTACTCAAAGTGGTGAGGATATCTCCTCTTCATGTCATCCTTCGCTTCCCAAGTCACGTTGGCCCTCGGTGATGCTTCCAATGAACCTTGACCATTGTGTCTTCTTTATGATGAAGCTTCTTGGATTTCTTTTCCAATATGGCATCGGGCTCTTCGATGCAACGATTCCCCTCATCCACTCTTATCTCCGAAAGAGGTATAACACTCTCCTCTTCCGCCAAACATTTTCGGAGATAGGAGATATGGAAAGTGTTGTGGATCCCGCTCATTTCTGGTGGTAGTTCCAATTGATAGGCTTATAGTCCCACACGCTTAAGTACCGTGAATGGCCCAAGAAAACGGAGGCTCAACTTCCCATGCTTTCCGAACCGGATAATGCCCTTCCAAGGTGACACCTTGATCATCACACGATCACCCACTTGAAATTCCATCGGTCGTCTCTTTTTATCGGCATAGCTCTTTTGCCGATCTTGAGCCACTTTCAGTCGTTCCCGAATACCTTTTACTTTATCAGTCATTTCTTGCACAATTTCGGGTCCGGCGAACTGCTTCTCTCCTGCCTCAAGCCAACATACAGGAGTTCTGCACTTCCGTCCATACAAGGCCTCGAAGGGTGCCATTCAAATACTGGAGTGGTAGCTATTATTGTAAGCAAACTTCACCAAAGGTGGATAAGAGTCCCAACTACCCCCGAAGTCAATAACACACGACCTTAACATGTCCTCAAGTATTTGGATCGTCCTTTCACTTTGACCGTCGGTTTGCGGATGGTAAGCCGTACTCAACTTAACTCGCGTACCAAGCTCTTTTTGTAAGCCATCCCAAAAGTTTGAAGTAAACCGACTATCGCGATCCGACACTATAGATAAAGGTACTCCATGTCTTGACACCACTTCATCGATGTAAAGCTTCACCAACTTGTACATCGGTAGGGTTTCGCGCATGGCCAAGAAGTGAGCGTTCTTGGCCAATCGATCAACAATCACACCCAAATGGTATCGTGGCCTCGAAGTGTTTTGGGCAACTTAGTCACGAAGTCTATGGTAATATGTTCCCACTTCCAGTCGAGAATCTCTAGGGATTCAAGACTCCCATACGGTTGTTGATTCTCGACTTTCACTTATAAGCACGTCACCCAACGTTCCACGTAACGCGCCACATCGAGTTTCATCACCGGCCACCAATAATGTAGCTTCAAGTCTCTATACATCTTTGTACTCCCCGGATGGATGGAATATTTGGACTAATGGCCGTCATCGAGAAGAATTTCTCGATTTCCTCCTACTTTAGGTACCCACATGCGACCGTTGAATAATTTTACCCCACGACTATCTTTCGTCAAGAGTAGATGTTGTTTTGACATGACTTCTTCTTTGAGATTTTCTTCCAATAAGGCTTCTACTTGAGATTCCTTAATTCTTTTAATGAGGCTCAATACGAGTTCGATTCTTGAAAGGGTAGCCCGAATGCTCCCGCTATAGTCCTTCCGACTTAGCGCATTGGCTACCACGTTCGCCTTACCGGGGTGGTAAAGCAACTCACAATCATAATATTTGATTAATTCAAGCCACCAACTTTGCATCATGTTCAACTCTTTTTTATGAAAGACTTATTTCAAACTCTTATGATCTGTGTAGAACGTACACTTCGTGCCATAGAGGTAGTGCCGCCAAAGTTTCAAAGCAAATACCACTGCTGCTAATTCCAAGTCATGGGTGGGATAATTCTTCTCGTGGACTTTGAATTGCCTTGAGGCGTAGGCGATCACTTTTCCTCTTTGCATCAAAACGCAACCCAACCCCATTTTTGAAGTGTTTCTATAGACCACGAAGTCTTCCGACCCTTCGGGTAATGACAAAATTGGAGCCTCACACAACTTCTTTTGCAGAGTCCGGAACGCCTTCTCTTGCGCTTCGGTCCAAACGAACTTCACATTCCTCCGAGTCAAAGCCGTTAAGGAAGAAGCGATTTTGGAGAAGTGTTGAATAAATCTCTTGTAATAGCCCGCCAAACCTAAGAAGCTTCGGATCTCTGACAGAATCTTGGGAGGTTCCTAATTCATCATTGATTCAATTTTGGAGGGATCTACCTTCACTTCGTCTTGAGTGACAACGTGACCCAAAAATTGGACTTCTTCAAGCCAAAAGTCGCACTTGGAGAATTTGGCATATAACCACTCCTTTCTCAACACCTTTAGAACTTCGCGAAGGTGTTGCTCATACTCCGACTTGCTCTTGGAATACCTGAGTATGTCATCAATGAACACAATAGCCTACTTATCGAGGAAAGGTCGACACACTCTATTAATTAAATCCATAAACACCGCTGATGCGTTGGTTAGACCAAACGGCATTACGAGGAATTCGTAATGGCCGTAACGCGTTCTGAAGGCCGTCTTCGAGACGTCTTCTCCCCTCACCTTCATTTGGTGGTATCCCGAGCGCAAATCAATTTTCAAGAAACACCCCGCTCTTTGGAGTTGGTCGAACAAGTCGTCGATCCTCGAAAGTGGATACTTGTTCTTCACCGTCACCTTATTCAGTTCACGGTAATCGATGCACATTCTCATTGTGTCATCCTTCTTCTTGACGAACAAGACCGGGGCTCCCTAAGGTTATGAGCTCGGTCTTATAAAGCCCTTATCTAGAAGCTCTTGGAGTTGAGCCATCATTTCTTGCATCTCCGATGGCGCCAACCGGTAAGGGGCCTGAGCAATTGGAGCCGCCCCCGGTATAAGATCAATCCGGAACTCTACTTGACGATCGGGTGGTAAACCGGGCAAGTTATCCGGAAAGACATCGGGAAACTTGCGCACCACCTTCACGTCTTCAAGCTTCTTCTTCTCGAGCTTGGCATCAATCACGTATGCCAAAAAGGACGAACATCCTTTCACCAAACACTTTCATGCCTTAGCCATGGTGATAACCACCACATCGCCTTTTCTCCTTTCGCCATAAACCATCACCACTTTACCCTCCGATGTGGAGAGTCGGATCAATTTCTTGGAGCATAAGATTTCGGCATGATTGTTTGCCAACCAATCCATGCCGACAACCACATCAAAACCGCCAACGACCATCGGCATCAAGTCAATAGAGAATTCCTTCCCCTCGATTCCAAGAGTACAACCCCTCAAAACATCGCGGATTAATACTTGACTACCATCTGCTATCTCTACCACTAAAGCATTCTCTACACTATTAGTGGGCATAACAAGCTTTTGACGAAACGACTTAGATACAAAAGAGAAACTAGCACCAGAATCAAACAGCACACGAGCAAGTACGAAGTTTAGGAGAAACGTACCCGATACCACATTTGTGGATGCCTTGGCCTCATCGGACGTCATTTGAAAAGCTCGGCCGAGAACTCTTGGAGGGTTTTCCTTCTTCCTTTGCGGTTCTCCCTCCTTCCTCAGGGGCCATTGGAGAGTTTTTCTAATTGTTAACTTTAGGGCCTCATAAGATTAATCAGGATGCGTGTAAGCTAAATTAACTTATGATTAAGAAACAAAAAAATATTTTATTTATAAAAAAACTTGATATTCTTCTTTCTTTGTAATATCTAATTTATTTTTATTCAATATTTATGCAACACAGTTCATGAAGACGATGGTGGAAGCTTCAAGTGTTTATTTCATCTAATACGAAAGATGAAACACTTGGAGACAGGGGCAGATGGAGGCTTTCATGGCAGGGACTAGGGGTCACAGACCCTCAACTAAATCAGCCCAACAAGTTGTTTTTTTCTTTTTCTTTTTTAACTAAGGGGGTGTTTGGGATCGCTTATTTAAAGGGTTTTTTTAGCTTATTCCAGTGTGGTATCGGAGATAAGCACTTTTTAGTGTTTGGATGGAGAAAAAATAAAAATGCTTATAGTTGTGTCAAACCGGTGAAAAAGAGTTTTTCATAAGTCATTTGGTTTTAACTTATCAACTTATTTGAAAAGTGTTTATGATTTTTTTGGTTATTTTATATGTGTAAGCAATCTCAAACACCCATAAATAACAACTTATTAGCTTTTTACGTTTTGGTACCACAATAAGCTAATCCAAACATTTTTTATAAAACTCTTTTTTGTCACCACATAAGTTAGTAATCACTTTTAAGAAAAAACATAAGTTGTCTTAAATAAGCAATCGCAAACACCCCCTAAGTTTTCTTATTGGACACCTAACCTAAAGATGATAAGGGACCTCAACTACTAGATATGATCTACTTTAGGTTTTTTAGAGCATCTCCAAGAGCATTGCTAAAATAGAAAAAAATGGCTTTTTGTTTTCTATACTGCTCCAATAGCATTGCTATCTTGTTTGCTATAATAGAGAATCATGAAAAAATCTCTAAATATAGCGAACTCTCTATAATTATCTAAATAGGAGAAAGAAATATATTTTTATTCCATCTCACCAATGAAATCCAATTTTTATTATTTTATATTAAGTTATTTTTTTGAAGTATATTGGGATGATAAGTTAGAGAATATTATAATAATATAAGTTATAATAAAATTTCTAAAATAGAAAATCTATTGGAGTTGAATGTAATACTTTTAGGGCGCGTTTGGTTTGCGTGATTGGAATGAATTTGGAGGGATTTAGATTTCAAATCCATTCCAATCTTGCGTTTGGTTTGCAGGAAATGATTTCGTTGACCGGATTTCAAATCCGTTGACCATTTTAAAATCCCTCATACGATGGATTTGGAAATCCTTGGCATTGGGCCTGGATATGAAATCCAAATCCGATGAATTTTAAAGCGTGATCCATACTTCAAATTGTATCGATCCAAATTCGATGTTTACCAATAAAAATAAACTCTTTATAAAACAAACAAATAATCTATACTATGTTATAAAAGAGACATAAAAAAACTCTTAATTACAACATCTTAAGCACACAATACAATTAATTAAAGCCAATTACTTAATTTACAACTTCATAATGCTTTGGTACAACTTAATAAAATTGGAATTTGTTTTTTCTTTTGACGTAATTTTATTTGGAAAGTGGATTTTCTAAACTTTGGAATAGATAGAATAGATGTTACATAAGGCATGATTAGAATCTAAAGAAATCTTTTTTGATATATTGTTCTAAATTTTAGAATTTAAACATAAGACATGATTAGTCTTTTGCGGTAAAATCGGAATTTATTTTTTCTTTTGACGTTATTTTATTTGGAAAGTGGATTCTCTAAACTTTGGAATAGATAGAATAGATGTTACATAAGGCATGATTAGAATCTAAAGAAATCTCTTTTGATATATTGTTCTAAATTTCAGAATTTAAACATAAGGCATGATTTTGGGCTGTATTTTAATCGATATCTTTTCCTTGCTAATTGATATCTTCTCCTTCTAATCGTTATATTATGCATCTTAAATCCTAATCCCACCCCAATTCATTCCTCTGCTATACCTATAAATTGAACGCCATCAGTCCATGATAAACATTAACAACACCAATTCTGCAATTCGTTTTGATTGTTCGCACCAAGACTCCAAATCTCCAACGACCCAGGCACAGGACAATTCTATACTTCCAAGTTCCATATATTGGTTTTATTTTTTTGCTTCATATACAAGAGGTAAGTTCTAAAGCTTTTTTTTTTCTTCATATAGGACCGTATAAATATTGGCATTAAAATTGATATGGAATTCTCCTGTTTTTAACTTGACATGTTTTGTGGTTCTTGATTGATTGCTTTGTTCTATTGATTGCTTTCTGGAACAGGTTCTATCTTGCTTTGGGAACGACACATACACCTACTGCTTCTATCGATTTTTCTAAGAAGGGTAAAGTATGTTATGTCAATTCTTTCAAGCTTTTCCTTCCAACAAATTCAGCTTGAACCTTATGATATTATCGCATAAATTCGAGTGAGATACTACAATCTATGTGAGTTAGGATTACTCATAATTTGATAATTGATGCATTCAATCTCACTTGTCACTATTCAACTCAAAGTCAAAGCAATATAAAACAATAAAATAAAATCAACTTGAACATAGAATAGAGAGAAACAGGAATCAAGATTATGGGTTTTAGTTGTCAACCTCCAAATCAAGATGTATCCCGCCGCTTTGCACGGGTACACAACTAGTAATAATAAAAAAACTCAATCCAAATCCAAATCCTTCAAACCAAGCAAGACTTGTAAATGAATGGATTTGAAATCCATTCCAAATCCTACAAACCAAACACATGAAAGGATTTCAAATCCCCCCAAATCCAAATCCCTCCAAATCCAAATCCCTCCTTGAAATCCAATCCATTCAATTCCAATCCCACAAACCAAACACGCCCTTAGAGATTTTCACTTTTGGTTCTTTATTTTAGAAAAATTATAGGAAAGTTGTTGGAGATGATCTTAGAGTTTAGTTTATATGGTCCATTAAGGCATTTTATATTTTTACTCCACTCACTATTCCATTCTCAAAAGTCAAAACAAACAAGATTGAAATCGGTAGTGGAAGATCTCATCTACCCAGGATTCAAATCTAGGCGCTGCCAAAGCTCTTGTGGCGATGGAGGTTCACCTGCGATGACTCCAGGCCATTCGTGGTCGCCTGAGGATTAGTCGGTGCGCGTAAGTTGGCCCGAAAACCCACGATTACCAAAAAAAAAATCGGTAGGAACAATTATAAGATGTAAGGTTTTAATTTTGGGCAAATTGCGTGAAAAAGTAACGTACTTTGTTTTGATTCCTATTTTGGGTAACATACTTTTAAAATATTTATTTTAGTACCTATGATTAAAAATCTCAAACATTTAAGAACCTTGGAAACCGGTTTAGACATTAACAAGTTACTGTGCATACATGGCAAATGACATGGCAACCAACTCAAATTTATTTGCTGATATGACCTATGACATGGATTTTTCTTTACACTTGCATTTCAAAAGAAAAAAAATCTAACAACATGAATAACATCGGATGTTCATCTTCTTCAACCTGGAAGATAAACATCAATCCAAATAGATTCAAAACCCAATTAATTTATAAAGCATATTCAAATCCATAAAAAAGATGAAACACATCAGCAACAAATACTATTAAAACTCAAGACTAAAATGAAAACCAAAACCCCAAAACTAAAACCATAAATAAACAATAGTTTTATCAATAGTTTTTCAGAATTCTTTAAGCAAGAGCAAAAAGAAAACGTATGTTGAATGGAAAATGATGGTGGTTTGCGGTGCTTATTTCATAGGAGCAGAACTCCATGACCTTACAGCTTGCACAAGATCTCACCAAGGCCAAGATTCAAAACCCTAATCCAAAACTCCATTTTCTCCCATTTCTACAGGTTTGCTTGAGATCTCACCAAGGCCAAGATCTCTAACTTTTCAGAAAGATTTGTCTCAATGATATCAATTTTCTGGAACTCCGATCTTGAATAAGTAGAAGAACAGGAACAAGTCGTACCTCTGATTAGCAACCTTAATTTCTTTGATTTGTGAAATCTTTGGTTAAAACCTCAGAGCCCTAACCCCCAAATCGTTTTCGATTTCAATTTTGATCCCCCATTTGAGATTGCTTACAGGTTCATGTGAAAACTTTGGCCAAAAACCTTAAAGCCCTAACCCCCAAGGTCGTTTTCGATTTCGATCCCCCGTTTGAGGTTGCTTATAGGTTCTGTGAAAACTTTAGTCAAAACCCTCAAAGCCCTAACCCCCAAATCGTTTTCGATTTCGTTCCGGATTTGAGACCTTTTACAAGTTCATATAACGATATCGAACATTCAAAAACATAATCTCAGATTTCAAAGACAAAAGAAAATCAAGTTTTTGATCTAAGATGTTAATGATGAAAGAAGAGGTCTGATGGTTTCGTGATGATGAAAAAAATGTAGTTTTAATTTAAAACTAATTTTGTACTAAAAAAATCCATGTCATAGGCCATATCAACAAATAAATTTGATTTGGTTGCCATGTCATTTGCCATGTATGCACGGTAACTTGTTAATGTCTAAACCGGTTACCAAGGTACTTAAATGTTTGAGATTTTTAATCATAGGTACCAAAGTGAAGGTTTTGAAAGTATATACCCAAAAAAGAAATCAAGATAAAATACGTTACTTTTTCATGCAATTTGCCATTTAATTTTAAATGAAATTATAGTTTTTAGTTAATTATTGTTTTTTTATACTGTGCTGTCAACAATATTTTTTTGGATCCGCCACGGCTTGGAGATAAGTCTAAACGTAAAACCTAAGTGTTATTCTATGTTATTTTATTATTATTTAATTTATTTCAATTTTCATGAGTAGAAGCATAAATATTTTTAGGGGATGCTATTTGCACCAAAAGTTTTGCTATTTGCACAAAAAATGATTGTATAATGATTGTGTTTTTTTTGTTTTTTTTGTCTTTTTTTTTCTTTTTTTTCTTTTGTTTATTTTTATTATATATTTTTATTTATTTGTATTATATAGTTTTAAAAGTTTTTTTTACTTTTTGTTTTGATTTGAAAAGAAATAAATATTTATAAATATAAATATTACTAATTTTTTATAATTATATAATTATAAAAATAAAACATAAATATTACTACTTAACATATAAATAGAACATAAAATAATCTATACTACATTCGATTATTCTAAAATAACATTATCCGTCGTACAATTAACACGTAAAAGTTGCACGTAATTCTATATTCGCTCTGAATACGGGGTAACCCATCCAGCTGCACACGGATAACTGTAATGGAAAAAATGTCCTACAATTTGCGGAAACGGGTATCCTTCTGCCATATCTAATTTCACATAATGGTTACCATTAACGTACTCAATTGTAAAAACAACATTTTCATACCACACTGGCGGAGTGGACCTAAGCGGTAAGTATGTCCCATTGCCGGTCATACTTATAACATGTAATATCACATTATATTTTGAAGCAATCAAGACACCTATTTCAGGCATTGTCATCCAGTGTTCAAATGGTGCACTTTGATATAATCGAAAGAAGTTTAAAGTGTTGTAAGTAATATCCCAATGTTCACCTCCAAAAACGTTGATGTACTCTATCTTGTATGTAACTAACTCTTCCATCAAGTTATACCGAATTGTGGGCCATGCATCTTCATGAAGACCTAGAGAGACAACTATTGCTCGGAATCCGCAATTTCCATCACCTATCACATCATGTACCAGCTTGATGTAGGGTGAAACAATGCTGGAAATTGATTGATGTATGAATGTGCATTATAATTTTTGAACATGAAAGAACTGTGTCTCGCTGGTTCTTGGTAGCTCATTTTTTTCCTTGTCAAAAAATCTAGACGCGTTCGAACTACTACGTCTAAGGGGTCTTTCACTTGTAAAAGACGGGTCAACATGAGTCGGAAATGAGGGATCAACATGAGTTTTTCTGAAAAGCTTATCCTTCAACGAGGGCCGTCCACGATTAGTCTTGTTAACAACAGGTTCACGAACCCATGTTTTTGATGCACTGACTATCTCTTTTATCTTCCACGTATGCATTTTTATGTTGGATTTACAAAGTTATAATAAAATCAAAAGTTATAAATTTATAAAATAAAATAAAATCAAAAGTTACAAATTTTATAAATTTATAAACAAATTTAATAAATTTATAAAATCCAAACACACACAGACATATATATATATATATAAACAAATAATAATAATAATAATAATAATATGTATATATATATATATATAAAAACAAAAATAATATATATATATAGTCAAGTGAAATGACACCTTTCATTAAAAATGATTGGAACGAAAAACTATGTATTTAACACGTTCACTTTTTGGTGCAAATAGCACCCCCTATTTTTATTGGATAACATGTGACATATCACATATGCTTGTTGACAATAAAAGGATGACAATTCGTTGATATTTCCAATCGTACCAAACATAATAGAATAGGTGTGATGATGATTGGTTTAGGTTAGGTAGGAACTAACTACACATGTTGGATTGGTTTTGTGTTTATGTTCATTCGAATAATGCATTTAAATTGAATAAATATGTAAAAATTGTTGAACTCGATGAATATGTTGGTTGGTAATGATTAAACCGCACTATGCAATGTGGTTTATTGTTTTGAATTATGAAATCGTGTTTCGAACTGTACCATATCACATATAGAATATATGTTTATGAGAAACATAAATATATAATAATAATGATTATATAGATAAGTAGATGTATGGTGGTATGGTTCATAAAAAAACAAACCAGTTGCTATCGAAAATAGCCTACTTGATTAATGTAAAATTACTTATTATTGTTAACTTTGTTAAAGGAAAAACTAAACAGAACAACAATAGAATGGAAAGAATGAATCTATAATTCTCATTAATCAAAAGCCCTTTAAATAGGAATGAGTTACAAGTAGATAACTTTGAGATATTTCAGTTCTAATCTATCTTTGGTATATTTATCTCTATCTCTATCGTCATATCTTTTAGACGATAACACATTTATCCTACAACACTCTCCCTTGTGCCGAGTCAAAGGAGTGGTGGTGCACAGTTTGTTGCCTCGTTAAAACCTTACGCCAAAATAAAAGTATGACGAAGGAAATAGTACAACGTACCAGCTTCTTTGCAATATATAGACTTTTCCTTCAGTCTAGTTTTCTCTTAGATTCGTACATCAATCATGAGTGACAAGATCGAAAAATTCTAATTAAGAATTTAATTAACACACTCAGAAACAATGTTAAAGAAGTCGCGGAAAAACACTTTAACACTCAATCAATGAAACAGTACTTGAATGCAAATCACAAGTTATATTGAATTAACTTAATGATTACATACAAAACCTCAATCTGTTGAACAAGCTCAACAGACGTTCAATACTTCTCTATTGAAAGGACTTCTAAGAACCTTGAGGTTAATTCTCTCTAAAACAAACGTATATGAAAAACTATCAATGTCTTCTAAACTAAGCCTTCTATACAGTATATATACAAGACAAATTACAAGATAATTATCAAAACAAAATTGATCTTCATAATCCATTCCATAATTATCTTCATCTCTATCTCCAGCTCCTATTCTTTCTCTTCAAGCATTATCTTCATAAGCAGTATTAACTTTATCCTTATCCAGCAGCATTAACATCCTCAGCAGTATTATCATCCTCAAAGTATTAACCCTTCACTTGCAGTAGTAATCTTCAAGCAGTACTAACTACTAGCAGTACTAACTATGCTTCTAGCAGTACTAACTTTTCAAGTAGTATTAAATCTACTAGCAGTAGTAATTGTTCATCTTGCAGTAGTAATGTTACAAGCAATAGTAATACCTTTCAAGTAGCAGCAGTATCCATCCTTAGCACATTCAGACCCAACAATCTCCCCCTAACTTAACTTTTCAAATTGAGAAGTTAAGTTCTTCAGCATAGGGTCTTCATGATGCTTTCAAAACTCCAACTTTAATTCCCAAGATTTGGATCCAGTCCCAGACTTTGATTAATTGTTCTTCTGATTACTATTCTGGCCATTTCTGATCCTTTAGCACATACCAACATAGCTTTTAACATCCCTTCCAACTTAGCTTTGCTGTGGTCATAGATCTTGTCAACCAAGTAGTACTCATGATAGCTTTTGTCAATTGTAATCATGTAGACACCACAGTTTTCAAACAACATCCAATGATCAATCTTTTTAAAACCATATTCAAGATGAAAATCTTTGATCCTGTAGTTCACTCTTTCAGGCTCAAACATCATGCATAAGTACTCCATGGCAATCTTGATTAAGCTCATTTCAGTCCCTTGCAACACAGATTCATACAGCTTTATTCCAACTTTGTACATTTCCTCCAAGTCGGCTCTGGAACAACTTCTGATCACTTTCCCCAAGTTGCATAAACCTCAAACTGATCACCCATTCTTTTGAATCTGAAATATTCTTTTCTGTTGTCCTTCAGAATATCCCAAAAGATAATCTCTGGTGCTTTCATAGAGATAGGGTCAGCTTGCACTGGTTCTTCATTTGTCAAAGTCATGTACAAATGGAACTGCTCATTAGAAGGTTGATTGGACTGCTCTTGATTCTGCTCTGGCTCTGCTGAAGGTGCAACAGTAGGTTCTGCTTCTGCTCTTTCACTTTTATTCTCCTTTTCAACTTCTTCAATTCTTGGCTTCTTTGCCTGTTTCTTGGTAGCAATAGATTTCTTTCTATTTATAGCTCCAATTTTCTGAGCTAAGGTCTCTTCTTTCTTTACTTCTTCCTTGTCTTTGATAGGAGTGCCTTCTTCACTGTCAGGGAAAGGCTGTTGTATGTTGAGATCATGTCTTTCTTTCAACCTCAACCCTTTGAGTGAAATCCCCTTTCAGCTTGGCCATCTCCTTCTTGTATAGCTCTTCTATCCTTCCAAATGACATACTGGTAAACATTCCTTCAGGAACTCCAATAGCTCCTTTCAGAAAGTTTATCATTTTCCTTATTTCCTGATTTGCCAGGAAGGTCTTTGAAGGCTTTCTTTGACTTTGTCTAGTTTCTCTCAATGTTACTTTCTTAGCAACAACAGTCTTTAAACTCCTTTGAAATTCCTCATTAAGCTTTGTAGATAACTCCAAAGCAATCTCTCTGTCTTTTGCAAATTGGATTTCTTCTTCCATTTCCATCTCTTCTTGCAGTTTCTTTGCTAACTCTTCATCCAAATTAATTTGTTTCAGCTTCTTCATTGGTTTCTCAGACTCAACCACTTTCTCTTTCCCTTTCTTTTTGATCTCTTCCTCACTGATCTTTTTCTTTATCTGTTCTGATTCTCCTTCTTTAATGACCACTCCCTTAGCCTTTTGAGTGGCCTTGGGAGTGTCATTCTTTGCCTTTACTAGAGTCTCTGCAATTGTTATTTCCTCTGCAGACATACCTGTTTCAGCTGCAACTTTCTCTGTTTCTACTGCTGTTGTTACTACTTCTGGTGTAGTTACTGCTGCTGATGTAGTTTCTACTTCTTTTGCTGTTTCTGCTTCTGCACCAATCTCCCCCTCAAAATGAGATTCCATTCTAACAGGGCTTTTCTTTTCAACTTCAGCTTGACTCTCCCCCTTATTGGAAGCATCATGAGGAATGCTCCTTTTCTTCAATACAAACTGTGTTCTTTTCTTTTTATGCACCAGCTTAAGAACCATCTTTTTGAGTTTAGCAATCTGCCCTTGTTGGGCAGTTATGACCTGTTGCATTTCCTCTATTTTGTGCCCTTGAGAAATGACATCCATATTGATATTTGCTATGGTTTCCATCAATTCATCGTATGTATATCTATCCTCACCACCTTTAGGTGTGTTGACCACCCTTGGAAGATCATTGGAACGTTTAGTAGAGGCCTCCTGCCTAGCAGAAGCATCCTCTACCCCTTTGGTTTCTTGGCACCTGGGACCTTTGGATGATTGCTCACCCAAAGTTGCCGTGGGGAAGGTCTTAAAGATGTTCACACTGTCCTGCCCTGCATTTTGTGCAAAGTCAGTAGTGTGAGACTCACTGCCCACATGCTCTTCCTCCTCCTCATTGAGCACCTTCTTGGATTTGGGAGACACCCCTGTGGTTTCCCTTTGGATATTCTCTGATGGAAAATGCTCCATCAGAGGGCTTTTAGGCTTTGGGGGTGAAGATACTAGAAGGGAAGGAACCTTCTGTACCTTTTTCCTTGTGTATGTATGAGTAATGGAGGATGTTGGCTTCTTTAGAAGGGACTGAGGGATATGCTTTGTAGTGGAAGGTGTGGGTAGGTCATCAGTGGGTTGGTCTAATGTGGGCTTTGACTCTGATGCCTCACCTTGATAGTGGGACACAACCATCATTGTAAAGAACAATGGTGTGTCTATACCAGAGAAGTTCGTACTAGGCCTCTTCATATTAGAGAACACCTTCCCCTTTGGGGTTTTTGGTACATATACCTCATTGAAATAAGGTAAATCCGTCAATTCTTGATTTAGTACTTCTTGCAAAAACCTTGGATACATATAAAAGTTGGTTTTGGTATCCAGGTTTGACAACAAATCGTTTAAAATCATTTGAGAAAAGTTAAACTTTATAGAGGTCGCTAAGCAGACCAAAGCATAAGCTAAGGTACTGCTAAACTCACTCCATCCAGTTGTTTTTCGTGAAATGCAGTGTTGTAGGATATGAACAAAGAATCGCCACTGAGGTGAAAATATGTTTTTGTAAAACTTATATACATCAGTGGGACCTTCATATCCCATACGACTAAGAACTTGGAAGAGATCTTCCTTAGGAAGAGATCTTCCTTAGGAAGAGAGGTAATACCCGAGGCATCATCTAATTGAAGATGAATGCGTATGTTGTTCTCTGATATGGTAATGGGTTTATCACAAACCCTTGATTGGATGACCTGCCTTCCTTCCACAGTCTGGATTGAGGCATTTGCCCAGAACTGTCATAGATGTTCCACATAGATTGTGGGATTGACAGTGAGGGCATAGGCAATGTGCGACGAGTTGAGGAAATCCACAATCTGATGAAACCCCGAAGCTTGCTTGGGTTTCTGTAGCATTTCTAACTCGTTGTGATCATCCACAAACACGAGACCTGCCATTAGTTCTTAAGTCGATTGAACACTAGGGTGTAATCACTGGAAAACAAGAGTTAGGACGAGAGAAGATGACTAGGCAAAAGAAATTCAAAGAGCCGTTTTGATAAATTGGCGGGCATGAAGGGTATTTATAGGGTACTGGTTTCAGTTAAGAGCAGTAGTAAATACCCTAGCAACATTAACACAAACCCGCAGTATTAACTTACAGTAGCAGTAGTAACACTTACCAACAGCATTAACACAAACTGGCAGTAGTAGCACATACCAGCAGTATTAACACATGCTAGCAGTAGTAACACATACCAGCAGTATTAACACAGGCTAGTAGTAGTAACACATACCAACAGTATTAACACAGGCTAGCAGTATTAACTCTTTTGGCAGCAGAAGCAAGACAAGCAGTAGTAACATTGCACTGGCAGTATAAACCGCCTAGCAATAGTAACCATACTTATTTGTCCTGTCAGCATTTGTGCGAGTAGTATTAAATGAACCAGAAGTACTAACTTCCTTTGTTTCAAAGCAACCTGAAACACTTAAAGACAGAGGATTAAAAGCTCCATATTCCATACATTATGAGAAAGTACACAGGGAAGAATCTATACAGGTACATGAGACACAAGATAATAGGCTTATTCAGAGTTTATCATGCCCACACGTGTGACCAAAAATGTGAATCTACCCACATCAAAATATTTAGTGAATAGATTAGCAAATTGGTTACTTGTATGGACTTTCACAACCTGAATTATCTTCTTTTCATTACAGTCTTTGATAAAATGGTACCTGATTTCTATATGCTTTGTTTTGGAGTGCTTCACTGGATTATTAACAATGCTAATAGCACTGTTATTGTCTATGAAGATTGGAGTGTGAAGAAAAATCATACCATAGTCCAACATTTGATTCTGAATCCAGAGTACTTGTGAACAGCAGCTTTCAGCAGCTATATACTCTGCTTCTGTTGTAGAGGTGGATACTGTGGTTTGTTTCTTGCACTGCATGACACTAGTCTTGCACCCAAAAACTGACATCCCCCTGAAGTTGACTTTCTATCCAAATTTGCACCACCCAGGTCACTGTCTGAATAAGCAAGTAGGTCAAATGGTGAGTCATGAGGATACCAAAGACCTAATCTAGGTTGGCCTTTGAGATATCTGAATATCCTCTTGACTGCTTGAAAGTGTGACTGTTTAGGCCTTACTTGAAATCTTGCACACACAAACAACAAACATGATATCTGGTCTTGAAGCAGTGAGATACATGAGGGAGCCAATCATGGATCTATAGTGATGAACATCCACATCCTCCCCCTCAAGATCTGTAGTGATCTGTTTGTGTGTTTCCATGGGTGTGCTTGCAGGTTTTGAATCTGAAAATCCAAATTTGGTGAGTATATCCTGCACATACTTGGATTGGCTGATGAAGATACCATCTGTCTTTTGTTTAACCTGTAGCCCAAGGAAGAATTTAAGTTCACCCATAGAGCTCATCTTGAATCTTTTGTGCATTAGCTCCTCAAACTCCTTGCACATAAAATCTTTAGTGGATCCAAAGATGATGTCATCCACATAGATCTGCACAAGTAGGATGTCCTTCTTCTTCCTTTTGATGAATAGAGTCTTGTCTATTATTCCCCTTTCAAAACCATTTTCCAAGAGATAGGTAGACAGAGTGTCATACCATGCTCTTGGTGCTTGATGTAGCCCATAGAGTGCCTTCTTCAATTTGTATACTCTGTCAGGATAATTTGGATTCTCAAACCCTGGAGGCTGACAGACATACACTTCTTCTTCAATTCTCTCATACAGGAAAACACTCTTTACATCCATCTGGTAGACCCTGAACTTCATGAAAGAAGCATAGGCTAAAAATAGCCTGATTGCCTCAATCCTGGCCACTAGTGCAAATACCTCTTCATAATCAATTCCCTCTTCTTGAGTATACCCTTGTGCCACTAATCTGGCCTTGTTCTTTATTACTATTCCTCTCTCATCTTTCTTGTTCCTGAACATCCATTTAGTGCCTATAACTCTATGTCCTTTTGGAAGGTCAACCAATTCCCATACATCCTGCAGCACAAACTGCAGTAGCTCCTCTTGCATTGCTTCTATCCAGCTTGGATCCTTCATTGCATCATATGCCTTTTTGGGTTCAACCTGTGATAGAAAGAAAGATAGTAATCCTGATTGTATGTCCTTTAATCCTCCCAACTTGCTTTGATTCCTTGTGATTATAGGAGAATTGATGTCACCAATCACCAATTGAGGAGGATGATTTTTCTGAACT
Organism: Arctium minus; assembly: GCA_954870635.1. NCBI lineage: Eukaryota > Viridiplantae > Streptophyta > Magnoliopsida > Asterales > Asteraceae > Arctium > Arctium minus. Next base: position 31,976,569 of record OX941080.1, on the reverse strand, counting down.
CTTGTTTGATGAACAACCTCTTCATTAATATCTGCTTCCAGATTAGAGTCATTATTTTCAGGAGTGCTGCCACCAAGAACTGAAGAGTTATCATCATCTGTGTCATCTTCTTCCAAACATGGCATCTCAGGACCTTTGATTCCTGAATCTGAGGGTTGATCTTCCTTTTTACCTCTGTCCTCTTCATTCTGAATCTGAGCTGGTTCAGTATCCTTTGAATCTGAAGTATCTTTCTTATCTTGGTCACATAATTCAACAGGATCAGTAGTAGGTGTTGGGAACAGCACAAACTCTTGTCTTTGTACTTGTACCTTTTCTGTCCCTGTTCCTGCATTATGCTCATTACTGAAACCCAAAGAATTAGATAGTGAATCAATGTTAAATAGCCAATCAGGACCTGAACCAAGTTGATTTGGTGTGTTCTCATTGCATTTGACATTGTCACTTTCTTCAATAATCCTAGAAGAGGTGTTGAAAACTTTGTAGGCCTTACTTTGAGATGAATATCCAACAAGAAACCCATCCTCAGCTTTGCTATCAAACTTGCCTAGGTGAGTTTTGGTATTGAGAATTGTGCAAGGACACCCAAATGGTTTGAAAAATCGAATAAAAGGTTTCTTCTTTTAAAAAGCTCATAAGGTGTCTTGTCTTGGGATTTCACTACTAGAACTCTGTTTTGAACATAGCAGGCAGTATTAACTGCTTCTGCCCAAAAAGTAATTGGAAGTTTTGAATATGCCAACAGAGATCTAGCAGCTTCTATCAGAGTCCTATTTCACCTTTCAGCAACACCATTCTGTTGAGGAGTCCTAGGAGCACTGTATTGTCTCTCAATGCCTTTTTCCTCACAGAAGCTGTTTAGGTCATTGTTTTTAAATTCAGTTCCATTATCAGACCTGATGACTTTAACGCTTAGATTTGTTTGGTTTTCAACTCTAAGAACAAAGGATTTGATCAGTCCACTTGTCTCATCCTTAGTCCTCAGAAAATAGACCCAAGTGAATCTAGAGAAATCATCAACAATAACCAAGCAGTAGGATTTCTTACCAATACTCATCACATTTGTAGGACCAAACAGATCCATATGCAGTAAATTAAGAGGTGAAGAGATTGTATTTATCTCTTTGGACTTATGAGAAGTTTTGTGGTGTTTGCCTTTAAGACATGCAACACAATGATCATCACATGAAAATACCTTTTGTGGAAAACCTCTTACAAGGTTGTTTTTCACAAGTTTGTTCATTGTTTTAAAGTTTATGTGACACATCCTTCTGTGCCAAAGAGATGATTCATCCAAAGAAGCTTTTGAAAATAAACAATTTAAAGATGAATCAGAAGCTACACTCTCCAAGTCTAAGCAATAAACATTGTCCTTTCTAGGAGTTTTAAGTAGTATCATACTTTCATCAACTACCTTGAACCCTGGAGCACGGATAATACATTCAGTATCATTGAATAATATGCTATGTTTCTTGTCACAGACCTGTGATACACTTAACAGGTTGTATCTCAATTGCTCAACATAGTATACATCCTCAAAGGTCATCTTACCTTTTGATACATTACCTTTTCCACTTATCTTTCCACCTGCTGGATTATCACCAAAAGCAACATGTCCTCCAGCAATTCTTTTGAAGTTTTGAAGGCAGGCCATGTTACCTGTCATGTGCCTGGAACAACCACTATCAACATGCCAAATGCTCTTTCCCTTGAGCTGTTGGTTGCCCTGCTCATATAATAAAACAGTTAGTTTTTAATAGGAACCCAAGCCAAAGTGGTCTTGGGTTTCCCATTCTCATCAACATATTCATATTCAGACTTGATGAGATTATCAAACTGAGGAGTCTTATTGCTTGAATACTTTGTCAGAAGAATGGGCCTATCACTGGAAGCAGTACTAACTTGATTGGCAGTACTAACTTTGTTAGCAGTACTAACATCATTAGCAGTAGTATTGCTTGCAGCAGCACTATTTATGTCAGCAGTACTATTTGTAGTAGCAGTACTAACAGATTTCTTTACTTTTAGAACCCAAACCTGGAAAAAGTTGTTTGCTTTCTTTTTCTTTAAGTTACTCCTTGGCTTATTTGGAGTATTTTTCTTTGAATTAGCAAACTTATTCTGAGCATGAGATTTTATAGGTGCCCTTCTCACATTCTCAGCCATATGATTCCTTATTTGCTTCCTATAACCAACATGATTTTGTATATTTCTTTGAAAAGTGATCCTTTGGTTAATAGGATTGAAATAACAGTGTTTGGCTAGATGATTTAACTTGCCACAGATAAAACAAGGCTTTGGTCTGTTAATTTTTCTCAGATCAATTCCTTGTTTTAAAGCCCACTGATTATTTATGTTTCTTTGATTTCCCCTTGTTTTATCATGTTGTTGGGGCTGATTCTGTTTACAAGTACAGGGATTAACAACAGTGTTTTGCATGTAATGGACTCCCTGTATCTTTCCCTTCCCTCTCTTAGAACTTTCAGCCTTCTCACTCTTTACAAAAGGTTTACCCCCCCTTCATTAGTAAGGATATGATTTTCTAAAGGAATTTCTTTAAAGCCATCCTTATTCTTACCCTTAGTGGTCTCTTCTTCAGCCTCTTCCTCAATCACTACACTGTCAAGAGGATCTACATCTATGGCTCCTGCAGGTAAGTCTATTTTCTCTTGTCTTTCTAAGAGGCCTGAAGTGGGAGGGATATAGTTATTGTTATAGGGTGGAGGGGTACTGTTGTATCCTAAACCTCTTTTCAGGTTGTCATGGACTTGAGATTTTAGAAGTGAGTCCATTGCTTTAGAGGCATTGGAAAACTTCTCAATGTCCAGCTTGACTTTCTCAAAATCACTCCTTATCTTCTCACATTCCTCTTCAGACTTTTTAAGCTTAAACTCTAACTGATTCTTTTCCCACTTCCAGTAGTTAGTATCATATGTGTGTTGAAGTTCATTGGCTTTGTATGCCTTAATTTGTTCTTCCAAATTCTCAACAATCACAACATACTCTTTTCTATCTTTCTCTAACCTTTTTAGGTCATCACACATGCTTTGATTGTGATCCCTGTACTTTTTAATAGTTTCTATGCAAGATTTTGAGCAAAGGTTAGATTTTACCTCTGTGGGAATATCAGTGCTTGCTGACTCTGAAACTTTAGCCATTAAAGCTTGATTCTGAACTGCTTCTTCTGCTTGGTCACTCCAATCAAATCCCATTCCTTCTTGGGAAACAAGAGCTTGAGAAGAGTTCCTGTTGTTGAAGCTAGTGGACTGTGATGGTTGATGGTTGCTAGTATGTTGTTGAGGCATTCCACTTCTGCATTCTCTTGCAAAGTTCCCCAGCTTGTGACACTTGTAACATTCAACCTTGGATTTATCAAATCCAACCCCATCTTCTCTTTTCTGAGCAAAGTTGTTCCTTCCAGTCCTTTTGATGAATCTTTTTACCCTCATTGTGAGCATAGCCATCTGCCACTTGATATCCATCTCTTCCAGATCATCAGCATTTATCTGTTCTAAGTCATCATTAGTTAGAGTGGAATTAGCATGACTGGCTAGAAAAGCTTCTAGAACTGAGTCATTAGATCCATCTTGCTTTGATCCATAGGCAGCACTAACTGATTCTGTATTAGCAGCAGAATCAGTAGAAGATGATAAAAGAGCAGCATTGTATGTGTATCCAGAGGGCCTCTTCTTTGCTTCTACCTCTGCTTCAAACACCCTAAGGTCATTATATAGGTCATCCAGTTCCTTGTCCTCTAGTTGGTCATTCTGTTTGAAGGAGACAGTGTACATAGTCCATTCATCACCAAGAGATCTTAGAATATTTCTGTTGACATCATCTTGATCTATCTGGACACCAACAGTAGCCAATTCACCAATTAACTTATTAAATCTATCAAAAGTTTGAGTCATGGACTCATTCTTTGTAGACATGAAGTTTTCATATTGCTGCTTCAGGATGGCCTTCTGATTTCTCTTGGTACTTTTGGTACCAGAAAATCTTTTCTCCAGTGCATTCCATAGAATTTGTGCATCCGTGCAGTTGCAGAACTGGTGTTGGTACTCATTAGGTATAGCCAAGAGCAGAGTGCTCAAGGCTTTCATCTCTGTCTGCCTCATCTTCATCTCTCCATCAGACTTTGGTGGAGGTCTTTTGCCATCTGGTCCTATCTTTCCTCCATCTGAGGGACCATTCTCAATGATATCCCAGATTGAGAAGTCTGTGAGAAGAATATATTGCTTGATTCTGATCTTCCACATGTCAAACTCATTGGGTTTGAGCATGGGAACCTTTGATACCAAAACGCTGTCGCTTGAACTGTCCATGATTATAGGTTTCTGAGTTTCCTTGCTCTGATACCACTTGACAAGATCGAAAAATTCTAATTAAGAATTTAATTAACACACTCAGAAACAATGTTAAAGAAGTCGCGGAAAAACACTTTAACACTCAATCAATGAAACAGTACTTGAATGCAAATCACAAGTTATATTGAATTAACTTAATGATTACACACAAAACCTCAATCTGTTGAACAGACTCAACAGACGTTCAATACTTCTCTATTGAAAGGACTTCTAAGAACCTTGAGGTTAATTCTCTCTAAAACAAACGTATATGAAAAACTATCAATGTCTTCTAAACTAAGCCTTCTATACAGTATATATACAAGACAGATTACAATATAATTATCAAAACAAAATTGATCTTCATAATCCATTCCATAATTATCTTCATCTCTATCTCCAGCTCCTATTCTTTCTCTTCAAGCATTATCTTCATAAGCAGTATTAACTTCATCCTTATCCAGCAGCATTAACATCCTCAGCAGTATTATCATTCTCAAAGTATTAACCCTTCACTTGCAGTAGTAATCTTCAAGCAGTACTAACTACTAGCAGTACTAACTCTCCAAGCAGTACTAACTATGCTTCTAGCAGTACTAACTTTTCAAGCAGTATTAAATCTACTAGCAGTAGTAATTGTTCATCTTGCAGTAGTAATGTTACAAGCAGTAGTAATACCTTTCAAGTAGCAGCAGTATCCATCCTTAGCACATTCAGACATAACAATGAGAGTTAAGAAAGCATAATGGTATATAGATTGTTGTCTCACTAAAACCTTACACCAACGAACAAAATCCAATAGGAAAAATAAAACATTGGTTGAAGAAAAAAATACAACATACTAATATCACATTTATAGTAGACCCCTCTTTTGTTTACTCCTCCTCCTGATTCTTGCATTAATCAAGGGAGTTTGGAAAACATTTGCATTTACTTTCTATATATTTCCCAAAATATGGTTTTAGGTAATGATCTGGTAAAATGTGTCATGTTGTCCTGACATCTTACTTGATTCACTTGTATCTTGTTAAACCCAGATTACTAGTCGATAAACAATCACACACAATAAAGATCAAGAGATAAACAGATCAGAATAACATACCACAATCCCTTGATTAATCAATGAAAACCTGTGTGAGTGTTCTTGGTACCTTGATGCGCACGATTACAGAATACGGCTACCTCCCTTTGATAATTATGATTAATGATAATAATGAGGATTATCAGAGTTAACCCTAAAACCTAATTAATTAAAACTATTTATACTTAGGCGACTAATGCCTAAATGGGCTTTGGGCCCAATTACAAATAACTATCAACTTATTACAATTTGAACCCTGAACTTTAATCTTGAATACAATCACTGATCCAACAATCTCCCCCTTTGGATTCAAGATTAAAAAAATTTGGAAATAGTCTTCGGGTCTTCTCTTCTCTTGAAAATTTCAGATACAGTCTTCATCTTTCTCTTTCTTTAAATGAAGTGTCCTTTTGATGATCATCTTCAATCATACTTTTGATAGATCAAATAAGCTCAAACACTTTGAATTCTTTGAAATCTTCAGCAGTCTTCAGAGTATATTCTCCCCCTTTGTATATTCTCCCCCTTTTTTGATGAGTGGTGAGAATCATCATCATCAAAACATAGCAAAACAATTTTCTCCTTGTTGTATAGTCATCAATTAAGCGCTGTCTTCATGTATAGAGCCCTGTGTGGAAATAAGAGCAGTCTCCCCAAATGGAGAAAGTGATTATTTCAATCTTTTCAGATTCAAATAAGATAAATATGGTAACCCTGAATCAACAAATGACTCAGTTTGGAATGACTATCAGTAACACAAAGTCACTGAGTAACACAAAGTTACTATATAAGGATCTGGTTTTGATGTTGGCTCCCCAGGACTTCCATTCAATCATCGAATAACACATGGTTATCTATGAACGTTCTGACAGAAAACAAATTTATGTGTGCTCGTGCATGTTGTTGGGAACTGAAGAATTCATCAAGTATGGTTAATGCTGCTAGTTCAAAGTTAATACTGCTAGAAGACTTAAAAGTTAGTACTGCTGAGTATTACTACTGCTAGTACTATTAATACTGCTAGTTATTGTTAGTGCTGCTTGAACAAAGTTAGTACTGCTTAGCTAGTCAGTACTGCTAGTAGTTAGTGCTGCTTAGTAGTTAATACTGCTTTAAGAAGTTAATGCTGCTGATCATGGTTAGTGCTGCTAAAGAGATTCGGATGGAAAGAATGACAGCTGGATATACTGAAGATATACTTAGAAGATATACATGGAAGATATACTGAAGATTTGTTTATTCTTTGTAATTATCTTTCTATTAGTATATATATAGAATGTTTAGAATAGATAAAAAGATTTTTTTTTTTTGGAGATAACTGTTTTTTTTTCAAGAAAAAAATCGACCTCAAGGCATAGATCCTAATTCTAGAGAAGTAGAATTCGTATTGGTGAGCCTGTTCATCAATATTGAGGTTGAGTGTGTAACCTTGTAGCTTTAAGCATTTAATACAAGTTTACTGTTTGATCATTATATACTGTGTTTGATTACTGTTTTATCAAATATCAAAGTGTTTTTCCGCAACTTCTTTGATATTAGTTTCTGAGTATTAATTCTTGTTAAGAATTCGATCCTGACAAGTGGTATCAGAGCAAAATTCTCTCAGAAACAGTTATTCGTCATGGAAAATCTTACAGAATCAAGCAGTACTTTGGTCTCAAAAGTTCCAATGCTCAGATCCAATGAATTTGACATGTGGAAAATCAGAATCAAGCAATATATTCTCCTCACAGATTACTCTATGTGGGACATCATTGAGAATGGCCCATCTGATGGAGGAAAGATTGGTGAAGATGGCAAAAGAACTCCTCCAAAGACAGATACAGATAGGAAATCAAGACAGACAGAGATGAAAGCCTTGAGCACACTGCTCTTGGCCATTCCAAATGAGTATCAACACCAATTCTGCAATTGTACTGATGCACAGATGCTCTGGAATGCTCTAGAGAAGAGATTCTCAGGTACTAAAAGTACCAAGAGAAATCAAAAGGCAATCTTAAAACAACAGTATGAAAACTTCATCTCAACTAAGAATGAGTCCATGACTCAAACTTTTGACAGGTTTAATAAACTAATTGGTGAACTAGCTACTATGGGAGTACAGATTGATCAAGATGATGTGAACAGAAAGTTCTTAAGGTCCCTTGGAGATGAATGGACCATGTACACTGTGTCATTCAGACAGAATGATCAGTTGGAAGACAAAGAACTTGATGATCTGTACAATGATCTTAGAGTTTTTGAAGCTGAGGTGGAGGCAAAGAAGAAGCCTTCTGGATATGTTCATAATGCTGCACTCCTATCAGCATCAATTGATTCTACTGCTAACTCTGAATCAGTTAATGCTACTAATGGATCAAATCTAGATAAAGGCACTGATTATGCATTTGAAGCTCTTCTTTCTAATCATGGAAATTCTTCTTTGATCAATGATGACTTAGAACAACTTCATCCTGATGATCTGGAAGAGATGGATATTAAATGGCAGATGGCCATGCTTTCCATGAGGGTTAAGAAGTTTATAAAGAGGACTGGAAGAAACAACTTCTCACAAAGAAGAGAAGATGGAGCAGGGTTTGATAAATCAAAGGTAGAATGCTACAAATGTCATCTGAAGGGACATTTTGCTAGAGAATGCAGAAGTGGAATGTCTCACAACAACAACCATCAACAAGCTCAATCTGGAAGCTTCAATAACAATAGAAACTCTGCTCAAGCCCTTGTTTCTCAACAAGGAATGGGGTTTGATTGGAGTGATCAAGCAGAAGAAGCTATTCAGAATCAAGCTCTTATGGCTAAAGTATCTGATCTCCCATCTGAGGTAAGTTCTAATCTCTGCTCTAAAACTTGCATAGACACTGTTAAAAGGTACAGGGATCACAATCAGAAGATGAGTGATGACCTGAAGAGACTAGAAAAGGATATAAAAGACTATGTGAGGATAGTAGAGAGATTTGAAGATCAAATCAAAGGTTTTCAAGCCAATGAACTACAACACTCATATGACACCAATTACTGGCAGTGGGAGAAAAAGGATTTAGAACTTAAATTGACCAAATCTAAAGAGGAGAGTGAAAAACTGAAAGAGGAGTTAACCAAGGTTAAGCTTGATGTAGAAAAGTTTTCCAATGCTTCTAAAGCAATGGACTCCTTACTGCAAAATCAGATTCATGATAAATTAAGAAGAGGAATTGGGTATAATGCCACACCTCCACCATATAACAACAATTACATTCCTCCTACTTCAGACCTGTTAGACACCAAAGATAGGAAGGACTTGCCTGAGGGAGCCACTGAAATAGATCCCTTAGATGAGGAAATTGTTGAGGATAAGACTGAGAAAGAGGTTGGCAAGAGTAAGAAGAACAAGGTGAGTGGTGAGATTTCTATAGAAAACAACATTATCACCAATGAGGATTGTGGAAGGGCTTGGATCAAATCCAAGAACATAGAGAAGACAGAGGAAAAGTCTGATAAGGTCCATTATAAACAGACCACAGTTGTGAATCCAGGTCCTTGCAAACAGTGTACTTGTAAGAAGAATGAACCCCAAAAACAGGACAAAAAGAGGGGAAATCAAAGAAACTGGAATAATCAGTGGGCACAAAAACAAGGGGTTGATCTGAGTAAAATCAATAGACCAAAACCTTGTTTTATCTGTGGAAAGCTTAATCATGTTGCCAAATACTGTTATTTCAATCCTATGAACCAAAGAATGAATTTCCAAAGATCCATGCAAAAACCCTTTGGTTATAAGAAAATTGAAAAGAACCATGTGGCTAAGAAAATTGTTAAAACTAAAAGCCACATGAAGAAAAAGTATTCTGTTAAAGAAAGTGTCAATATGTGGATTCCTAAAAGCTCTAAAACTGTTAGTACTGCTACCACAAATAGTGCTGCTGACAATGATAGTGCTGCTAGAAGTAATACTACTGCTAACAATGTTAATGCTGCTAACAAGGTTAGTACTGCTAAACCTGTTAGTACTGCTACACCTGTTAGTACTGCTAACTCTGTTAGTACTTCTAAGGTTAGTACTGCTTCCAGTATTGATTCTGCTAAGCCAATCATATTGACAAAGTACTCTAATAAAGAGTGCTCTGAGTTTAAAAACCTCATTAAAAAGGAATGTAAATACTTTGATGAGAATGGCAGACCCAAGATCACTTTGGCTTGGGTCCCCAATCATACTAATTGATTTATTTAATGTGCAGGGCAACCAACAGCTCAAGGGAAAGAGCATATGGCATGTTGATAGTGGTTGCTCTAGGCACATGACTGGCAACATGTCATGCCTTCAGGATTTCAAGCAAATTAATGGAGGACATGTTGCATTTGGAGACAATCTTACTGGTGGTAAGATAAGTGGAAAAGGTAATGTCACCAAAGGTAAGATGACATTTGAGGATGTCTACTATGTTGATCAATTAAAGTACAACCTGTTAAGTGTATCACAGGTTTGTGACAAACAACATAGTATATTATTTACTAATACTGAGTGTATGATTCTTGCTCCAGGGTTCAAGGTAGTTGATGAAAGCATGATACTACTTAGAACTCCAAGGAAGGACAATGTTTACTGTCTTGATTTGGACAATGTTGATAGTGATTCATCTTTAAATTGTCTTGTTTCAAAAGCTTCTATAGATGAATCCTCCCTTTGGCACAGAAGGATGTGTCACATGAATTACAAGACTATGAACAATCTTGTTAAAAATAACCTTGTAAGAGGTTTACCTTCAAAAGTCTTTTCATGTGATGATCATTGTGTTGCTTGTCTCAAAGGCAAACAACACAAAACTTCTCATAAGACCAAAGAGTTAAATTCTGTTTCTTCTTGTCTCCAGTTATTGCATATGGATCTGTTTGGTCCTACAAATGTTATGAGTATAGGCAAGAAATCTTACTGCTTGGTTATTGTTGATGATTACTCCAGGTTTACTTGGGTATATTTTCTAAGGACTAAGGATGAAACAAGTGATCTTATCAAATCCTTCATTCTAAGAATTGAAAACCAAACTAATCAAAGAGTAAAAGTCATTAGATCAGATAATGGAACTGAATTTAAAAATCATGATTTAAACACTTTTTGTGAAGGAAAAGGTATTGAGAGACAATATAGTGCTCCTAGAACTCCTCAACAGAATGGTGTTGCTGAAAGGAGAAATAGGACACTAATAGAGGCTGCTAGATCTCTGTTGGCTGATTCAAAATTGCCAATTACATTCTGGGCTGAAGCAGTTAATACTGCTTGTTATGTCCAAAACAGAGTTCTAGTGGTCAAGCAAAAGAACAAGACCCCATATGAGCTTTTAAATCAAAGAAAACCTTTTATTGGTTTCTTCAAATCTTTTGGGTGTCCTTGTACAATTCTAAATACCAAATCTCACTTAGGTAAGTTTGATAGCAAAGCAGATGATGGATTTCTTGTTGGATACTCATCTCAGAGTAAGGCCTACAGAGTTTTTAACTCTTCTTCTAGAATAATTGAAGAAAGTGACAATGTCAAATGCAATGAGAACACACCAAATCCTGTTGGGTCTGGACCTCAATGGCTATTTGACATTGATTCACTAACTAACTCTTTTGGTTTCAGTAATGAGTATACAGGAACAGATGGTGGAGAATCAGAGATCACACAAGTTCAAGAAAGTATATCTAAATCTGTGATTTTTCCCATACCCACAGTAAATGCAGACTGTGAAAAGGAATCATTTACTGAACCAAGTCAGAGTGAAGAAGACACTAGAGATGAGGAGACTCAAGAATCAGAAGTGACATCTGAAGACACTTCAGTTGAATTGCATGACTCTAATCTAGAGGCTGGACTGAATGTAGAACCTAGTCATAACACAAGAGTTCAAAAGAATCATCCTCCACAGTTGATAATAGGTGATGTCTCGTCTCCCATGATGACTAGACATCAAAGCAGGCTTCAGGAAATGCAAGATCAACAGCATACAGTGCTCTCATGTTTTCTATCCCAGCTTGAGCCGAAAAAGGCACATGATGCTATGAAAGAATCTAGCTGGATAGAAGCAATGCAAGAAGAATTGTTACAGTTCAAGCTACAAGATGTGTGGGATCTAGTAGACCTTCCTAAAGGTCACAGAGCAATTGGCACAAAATGGATCTTCAGAAACAAGAGAGATGAAAGAGGTATTGTTATAAGAAACAAAGCAAGGCTGGTAGCTCAAGGCTACACTCAAGAAGAGGGCATAGATTATGAAGAAGTTTTTGCACCTGTAGCTAGGATAGAAGCAATCAGACTATTCCTAGCCTATGCTTCTTACATGAACTTCAAAGTCTACCAAATGGATGTAAAAAGTGCTTTTCTCTATGGGTCAATTGAAGAAGAAGTATATGTCTGTCAACCACCAGGGTTTGAAAACCCAAGCTATCCAGACAGAGTATACAAATTAAAGAAGGCACTTTATGGACTACATCAAGCCCCAAGAGCATGGTATGATACTCTGTCATCCTATCTCTTGGAAAATGACTTTGAAAGAGGAGTCATTGATAAGACTCTATTTATCAAAAGAAAGAAGAAGGATATCTTGCTGGTCCAAATATATGTTGATGACATTATTTTTGGTTCTACAAGAAACAATATGTGCAAGGAGTTTGAGGATTTAATGCATCAAAGGTTCAAAATGAGTTCCATGGGGGAACTTACTTTCTTCCTTGGACTCCAAGTTCAACAGAAGTCAGATGGCATATTTATATGTCAATCCAAGTATGTGCAGGATATTCTAACCAAGTTTGGTTTCTCAGAATCAAAACCTGCCAGCACACCTATGGAAACACACAAGCAGATCACAGCAGATCTTGAGGGGGAGGATATGGATGTGCATCTTTATAGATCCATGATTGGCTCTCTCATGTATCTCACAGCATCAAGGCCAGATATTATGTTTCCAGTCTGTGTATGTGCAAGATTTCAAGTTAGGCCAAAGCAATCTCACTTTCAAGCTGTTAAGAGGATATTCAGATATCTCAAAGGGCAACCCAGATTGGGACTTTGGTATCCGCATAACTCACCTTTTGACCTAATAGCATACTCAGACAGTGATCTAGGTGGGGCAAACTTGGACAGAAAATCTACTTCTGGAGGATGTCAGTTTTTGGGTGCTAGACTAGTCTCATGGCAGTGCAAGAAACAAACCACCGTATCCACATCTACAACAGAGGCAGAGTACATAGCAGCTGCAAGTTGCTGTTCTCAAGTCTTATGGATTCAGAATCAAATGCTGGATTATGGGGTAACCTTTCTACATACTCCAATCTTTATTGATAACAGCAGTGCTATTAGCATTGTAAATAATCCAGTCAAGCACTCAAAGACAAAGCACATTGAAATCAGGTATCACTTTATAAGAGATTGTAATGAAAAGAAACTTATTCAAGTTGTCAAAGTTCACACTGATAATCAGTTTGCTGATCTATTCACTAAAGCTTTTGATGTGGGTAGATTCACTTTCTTGGTAACAAGTGTGGGAATGATAAACTTTGAATAAACTTCTTCTCAAAAAGTGAGTTTATACCTGTATATTGTTATTCTTGGTGTTACTAATCTTCTTTTCAGGATATGCATAGCAGTACTCAGTATTTAGCAAGTTCAAAAGGATTCAAAGTTTTCAGGCAAGAATCTTCAAGGTCAATGGCATCAATGGCGTTCATTGACGAGCACAATGAAATCGCAATGCTCCAAAAGCCAAAACAAGCAGAAGGTTTTCATCAGATAGTCGACTTTCTGAAGTCGAGCCACATTGCTCATGCTCTTACTGTATCACCTACAATCTACATTGAGCACCAAAGGCAGTTCTGGGCTAATGCAACCATTGTTGTGGAAAATGGTGTGCAAATGATCAAGACAAGAATCTGTGATCACTCACTTACAGTTACTGAAGAAGTCATTCGCATCAGTCTACGTCTAGACGATGCCTCTGGTATAATGTCTATCTCTAATGATGAACTGTTTTCTAATCTTACTAGAATGGGGTATGGAGGCCCATTGGGTGTTTTCAAATTCTCAAAAGCAAAATTTTCACCCCAATGGCGTTTTCTTGTTCATACCCTAATGCATTGTATCTCCAAAAAGACCACTGGATGGAGTGAGTTCAGCAGTCCAATTGCATATGCTTTGGTATGCTTGGCTACATCCAGAAGGTACAATTTCTCAAAGATGATTTTCAGTGATCTTGTATCAAATATGGGAAACAAAAAGAGTTTCTTTATGTATCCCAGATTTGTTCAGGAAGTAATTAACCATGAATTGACGGATATACCTCAACCTGTTGGGGTATATGTACCTAAACCCCCAAAAGGCAAGGTTTTCTCAAATATGAGAAGATCTGCTGGGGACTCGGAAGGAGTTGACACCCCATTGTTCTCTACAATGATGGTGGTGTCCCAAAACACTGAAGGTATGGCAGCAGGGTCAAGGCCCTCATTAGACCATCCCACTGCTAGCCAAGCCCAACCTTCTCACTCAAAAACAATTCCCCAGTCCATTCTTACAAAACCAACCTCTCCAATTACCCAAACTTATCAAAGAAAACAGGTAAAGAAGGCTCCTTCCCTTCTTGTACCATCACCCACACAACCTTTAAGCCCTCTAAGGGAGAATTCTCCCCTAGAGAATATCCAAAGGGAAACCACAAGGGTGTCTCCCAACCCAAAGGAGGTGCTCTCTGAGGAGGAGGTAGAGCATATGGGTGATGAGGCTGCCACTACTCCTGCTAGCACAGAGGAGGAAAGTGGTAATATCAATAAGACCTCCCCCATGGCAACTTTGAATGAGCAATCATTTGAAGGTCCCTGGTGCCAAGAAACCAAGGGGGTGGATAGTGCTTCTGCTAGGCAGAAGACTTCCACTGCAAAAAGATCTAATGATCCTTCAAAAGAGGGTAACACTTCTGGAGAGGGTGAGGACAGATATACTTACTATGAATTGATGGAAACAATGGGGAACATCAATCAAGATGTTCTCAAGCAAGGCAAAGAAATTGAAGAGATGAAGTTGGTCATCCTGTCACAACAAATCCAGATTGCAAAATTAAAGAAAATGGTGACAAGGTTGGTGCATAAGCAGAGGAGAAAACAGTTTGTTTTAAAGAAGAGGTCACATAAGAAACATGCTTCCAAAAAGGGGGAGAATTCTAGCTCAGAACAGATAGATCAACAGTTTGAGGGGGAGTTTGTTGAAGAAAGGGCTGAATTTGTTGAAGAAAAAGCAGCAGCAGAAACAACTCCAGCAGCAGAAACTGTTACTACTGCTAAGCCAAAACAAGCAGCAGAAACTGTTAGTGCTGCTGAAACTTCACAAGCAGCAGTACCAGAGTTAACTCCAACAGAGGTTGAAGTAGCAGAGATGCTGGTAAAAGCAAAGAATGACACTCCCAAAGCAAAGGGAGTGGTCATAAATGAAGGGGGAGACAAGAAATCAGAACAGAAAGACATGGCTGCAGATGTAAAAAGAAAAGGGAAAGAAAAGATGATAGAATCTGATCAACCATCTAAAAAGCAAAAGATGATTGAGTCAGATGAAGAATTAGCAAAGAAACTGCAACAAGAGTTAGATCAAGCAGAGAAAGAACAGGTTGAGAAAGACAGAGAGATAGCCAGAGCACTAGCCAATGAACTAAATGAAGCATTCCAGAAAGGGTTGGAAACAGAGAAAGCCAAGCAAAGAGCAATAACCTTGAGAAAGGCTATGATGGCCAGATCAAGTGCAAAGAAGAGAAGACCTTCACAAACTTACCTTGCCACTCAGGAAAGAAACAAAATGATAACTTTCTTGAGAAGTGCAATTGGGGTAAAGAAAGAAATATTTGTGAAGATGAATTTTGATCAAATCAAGGATCTATATGAAAAAGAAATGGAGAAGCTGAAGAGCAATGAAAAGGATAGAGTGGAGTTTGAAAAGAATGCAAAGGAGAGACATGATGTGAATATGCATCAACCATTCCCTGAAAGTGAAGAGGGAACTCCTATCAAAGAAAAGGCAGAGAATAAGGAAGAAAAGAAGAAGGAAGCTACTTTAGTGCAGGTTCAAAAGACTCTGAAAAGAACCAAAATGATGGCTAAAAGAAAGAAAAGTGTAAAGAAGCCTAGAGTAGAAGAAGAGCAAAAGGTTACTGAAGAAGAAGAGGCACTTCTGAATGAAGCTAAAACTCAGGAAGAAATACCACAGAGCTCAGATGTAAACATGTACATGGTGGTAATGGATAAAATTTCAAAGCCTATTTCAGTTGAACCTGTTGGATTTAAACCTCCTGAAGTTATTCATTGGGATATTATGAAGGTGGATGGCAAAGAATACATCAGATTGAAAAGAAATGATGAGAAGTATGAAGTATACAGCACCTGGAACAAAATTGTCAGAGAGTGTTCAAGATCTGATTTGGAAGAAATGTTTGACGTGGGGATGAAAATTTATGCAGATCAGTTGACAGCTCCAGGGTTACCTATAGTGAAGCTGGTCATGGAATACTTGTGCATGTTATTCAATCCAGAAGCAGTGAAGCACTTAATCAGAGATGTGTTCAAAGCTGTTAGAGGATGGACTCTCTATGAAAGGAGTGGAGTCTATGAACTAGCATTGGATACTTTCCACATGGAGTACTACTTGGTGGATAGGGTCTACAAGCATACAAATCTTAAGCTTCATGCCATGTTAAACAAGAAGTTGAGTTGTGCACCAAATTCAGAAATGGCAAAGTATTTAATTCAAAGAACTATTAATCAGAGCATGGGACTGGACCCTAACATTGGAGTAGATCAATGAAGATTTTGGAAGCATTTGAGGAACTTGACTTCTCTTCCTAAAAGTCAAGTTAGGGGGAGATTGTTGGGAACTGAAGAATTCATCAAGTATGGTTAATGCTGCTAGTTCAAAGTTAATACTGCTAGAAGACTTAAAAGTTAGTACTGCTGAGTATTACTACTGCTAGTACTATTAATACTGCTAGTTATTGTTAGTGCTGCTTGAACAAAGTTAGTACTGCTTAGCTAGTCAGTACTGCTAGTAGTTAGTGCTGCTTAGTAGTTAATACTGCTTTAAGAAGTTAATGCTGCTGATCATGGTTAGTGCTGCTAAAGAGATTCGGATGGAAAGAATGACAGCTGGATATACTGAAGATATACTTAGAAGATATACATGGAAGATATACTGAAGATTTGTTTATTCTTTGTAATTATCTTTCTATTAGTATATATATAGAATGTTTAGAATAGATAAAAAGAATTTTTTTTTTTGGAGATAACTGTTTTTTTTTCAAGAAAAAAATCGACCTCAAGGCATAGATCCTAATTCTAGAGAAGTAGAATTCGTATTGGTGAGCCTGTTCATCAATATTGAGGTTGAGTGTGTAACCTTGTAGCTTTAAGCATTTAATACAAGTTTACTGTTTGATCATTATATACTGTGTTTGATTACTGTTTTATCAAATATCAAAGTGTTTTTCCGCAACTTCTTTGATATTAGTTTCTGAGTATTAATTCTTGTTAAGAATTCGATCCTGACACATGTGTATGAAAGAATTAAGCACAGATGATTGCTTTTCAATATAGGATCAAAGTATGTAAACTTGTTGAGACAACAACAAATTATACAAAGACTCAATGTGCATGTTAAAGGGTTCGAAGGTGGGGCACCTTTCCTTCTTTTTCAATATTAGTATCTTCCAAGTGAAGAACCAATAGCATATGTGTTGCTTCCCCAGAAAATGTGAAACATTCTCTTTTTGAGAAAAGAATGAGTAGTTGGTGGGGTTGTATGCAAGAGATGGCATGGGCTAGGTGCCTTTTTCAATGATGGTCACCAAAGAATGTGAACCAATCAAATTTTGTGGCTGCCCGGCTCTGAAAGAAGTTTGGTGTAGAGTCTGATATTCTTTTACTCTGTTCACTCACGCTCTTTCTTTTAATTCTCACTTCTAACCAATCTCTCTTTTCCATTTTACCTCTTTACACACCAACACTCAATCTTTTGAACCCTCTCCCCTCAATCACTCAGGGAATACTTCCTGGGTAGGAAACACTGGTTATCATGAATCCATGGAAGTTCTGTTAAGCTCACACAATGAATCCCTTGTATTTTCCTAATAGAACGTGTTGTTGAACAACCTTTTGTACATGAAAGCACAAAGGAATACAATTAAACATGAAGAATAAAAATTTGGAGAAGTCAAAACATAAGTGTTTTTGACAATGCTATTCTCCCCCTCAAACTAAGGACGGTTGGCAATTAAGCTCTTTGTCTATTAAGCTCCCCCTCAACTTAATAATTAATTTTTTTTAAATCGAAAACAAACAAAAAATAAAGCACTGAAGTGCGGGTTCTAATCAGATGCGATTAGAAGCCATAGTTACTTTATCCTTGAAGAACGGGTCTTGAAATGAATTATTCAAGAGCCATTATACATATTCTCCGGTGAGAATAGTATTTAATCTTTTCCTGAAACATCAGAAAACACATCAGTGAAAATATAAAGCATATAAGCTCCCTCATATAAGTCCGAGTCCTAGACTGTATTGTTTAGAAGTCATCATTATTGTCATTGAAGATCGAGTCCTAAGCTGTTGTACTTAGAAGTCATCTTTTTGGCAATGAGGCAAGAGTTCTGATCTATAGTAATCAGAAGTCATAGTTCTTTCACCCCCTTAAACCTTGGGTGCCTGCAACACAGATTTAGCTTTTGGTACCCACTGGTATTTGGGTCCTAATGGGTTAGTTGCAGTTCTAGTGGGAGATATAAAGTAAGAATCATACCAGTTATTCACATAATCTTTTCTTACAAAATCATTTGAGCCACAGTAGGAACAACTAATTCTCTTTTGTGCTAACCTGATCAATTGATTGTTTGTGTAAACCAGATCAGGTTTGCCAAAAGTTTTACCTTTTGAGACATTGTTCCTTTTAGCATTTGATGTATACACAAATGATTTATATGTCTTTTTCTCCTCAGAAGATCCTTTAACTCTCCAGATCCAATTTTCTCTATCTTTTTCTTCATCTTCCCTCCTCCAGAACCTTTTCTTCCGAGACTTGTTCTTTTTGAAATTACCTGAACCGTCAACATTTTTGTCATAGAAAAGGTTAGAAGGATGAATCTGATCTGTATGTTCAGAAGTATGATTATCAGTTACATCAAACAAAGGATTATTAGAAACATTAAACATTGAACTTGATGCTGAATTGAATGAGCATTCGAATGCAGTTACATCATCTCTCGGTGATTGAGCTATTGAGTTTGGTTTCTTGTGCTCAGTCAGCTTCACCTTGAATACGATCTCTTCAAGTTCCTTTATCTTTGACGATAAACTGTTTCTTTCTTGTGCAATCAGATCAAGCTTCTTTTGCAATTCAGATTTCGTCTTCTTTTCCTCCAGAATGTTTGTTGACAACTCAGATAACTTTCCTATCAACTTAGCTATCTCAGTCTCTAGATCTTTCTTTTCTTTAGAAAAGTCTTTATTTATATCCTTCAGCTCAGCCTTTTCTCTCTCAAGAATGATAACCTTCTCAAAGTCTGAAACTTGTTGAGAAATCTTAACATATTTAAGTTCTAACGATTTCTTCTCTTCAAAGGCTTTTCTGGAGAAATCAGAGAATTTCTTAGCAAATTCTTTTCTCTCTTTCTCAATCTTCAACATCTCATCTTGGACTTTTATGCTGTCTCTATCTTGGGTTGCCTTTTCTTTCATCATATTAATCTCAACCTCAAGACTAAAGACTTGATCTTTCAGTTTATCTCTTTCCGCAAAGACTTGAGAATTTGTCTTTCTAAGCCCTTCAGATGTTTCTCTAGCAATGTTTGCTCTTCTTCTAAGCTCATCAAGCTCTTTTTGCATAGATTCCTTCTTTGACCAACTAGAGATTGAATTAAGACTTTCAGACTTCTTCAGCTTTGCTTGAAGATTTAGAATCTCTTTTTCTTTAGACTCAATTATTCCTGCAAAATTAATTTTAGAATCAGTGATGCATACTGAACAGATGAAATCTTTCTTTGAATCTTTTGAATTTTCTTTTAAAACATTGATCTGAGTAAAAAGACATGAGTTCTGAATCGTTAAATCCTTGTTCTCAGCTTTAAGAGGTAATATCTCGGATTTGAGCTTTTTATTCTCCTTTTCATAATCAAGATTCATGCTTGTATATCTTGACAACTGTCCAGCAAGACGTTTAACATTTGCTTTTGCTTCAGAAAGAGTCATCTTGTCAAAATCATAGCTATAACCTTCAGACATCTTTAACAGTATGGTTAGAAAGCAAACTTGTATGTACCAAGAGAATCAACTAGATGGGATCATTAGAATCAAGTATAGGATAAAAACTACACTAAAAAATTTTCAGAAAAATAAATATCCAAAAATAATTAAATGCAGAATTTGCACAGTATAAAACTCAAAATAATCAGAAAAACTGGCACAAAAGTAAGGTTTGCGCTACAAGAAGGTGGCGCAAGAAAGGGTTTTGAGCGAGTAAAGGATGGCGCAAAAGTGGAATTTGCGCTAGACGTGGGTCGCGCGAAAGGAGATATGCGCGAGTAATGGGTGGCGCAAAAATTGATTTGCGTGAATAACTGTTGGCGCAAAAGAGTGAGCGGGGTTTTGCTTGACCAGGGTCCTGCTCGACCGGAGTCTTGAGGTCGACCGGTGTGTTGCACGACCGGAGAGGACCTTAGACCGGTATTAGCCTTCGACCGGTAATGTGCTTCGACTGGTATTGAGTGACCGATATGGTACGACCGGGACCGACCGGGATAGAGTAACCGGGATGTCCCCGACCGGTATGGACCGGTGAAGTGTGTGGCACAAAACTTTGTTTTGCATGAATAGGGTCGACCGGTGTTCCGTCGACTTGAATATCGACCGGTATGCTCTTGAAGCTTTCGACCCAGAAATCAATAATCAACCCAGAAACCAATCGAGAACTCAAATTCAAATGCAAAAATCAGACTTTCTTACCCATAAACATATATTGATTGTAATGCAATCAAAATTAATGATTAAAAATAAACTTTTATGACTCAATTTGAAGAACACAGAAGACGACAGGTATAAGAAGTTGTCGAACCCAGTATCAAACAAATCATCAAAAATCCAATTGATTAATGAATTAAAGCGCAATTAAACTATCAGATAACATTCCATAACAAACGACTCCTCGAATCAAATCAATTTTATGCATAAAAACACCTTAAATCATGAAATTTATTTTCACCCAGAGATAAACAGATAAGTCGATGAACACAGTGTAATCCAGAGAAAACTTGATTCTTTTGGATTTGATACCACTTGTTAAACCCAGATTACTAGTTGATAAACAATCACACACAATAAAGATCAAGAGATAAACATATCAGAATAACATACCACAATCCCTTGATTAATCAATGAAAACAGTGTGAGTGTTCTTGGTACCTTGATGCGTACGATTACAGAATACAACTACCTCCCTTTGATAATTATGATTAATGATAATAATGAGGATTATCAGAGTTAACCCTAAAACCTAATTAATTAAAACTATTTATACTTAGGCGACTAATGCCTAATGGGCTTTGGGCCCAATTACAAATAACTATCAACTTATTACAATTTGAACCCTGAACTTTAATCTTGAATACAATCACTGATCCAACATATCTAGATGAGAGTTTTCTTATTGTTGATTGTATAAGACTTAAGCAGAATATGCTTTGTGTTATCACCTTTGATGTATCTTACGTTCCTTTTGTTGGTCCCAAATAGCAGTAAATAAACAAGAAAAATATTGTAGAATGGGGGGGGGGGGTTGAATACAATACACACAGTTTTTCACTTAATTTAATTCTTATTGATTTGAAATCAAGAATTACACATAGAAACTTTTGATTGTTGCGGAAGAGAACAGATGAATCTACTAAAACAATCTAACACTAAGAGAAATGAAGAACAATTGTAAAACACTTAGAAAACAATAAGAACTTCGTAGAGAGGAAAAACCAGGAACTTAGAGAACTTGAAGGTTATAGAACTGGTGATCTTGCATGTTGAACCATCCTCCATATTTATAGTGCCTCATGCATTAAATGCATGGGACGCCTGTTGAGCAAGGGATGGACACAGGTCTTCAGCATGGTACAGGATGTACCTTTTATCTTGAGGTGACTTTGTCTTGAAGTGTTGACCTGCAGAGGATGGTGGAGACCTTGCTTTAAAAGAGTGTAAAATACAAAACATACTTTTTCTGATCTTCGGATGAGGTCCACGTCAATGCTAGATATCACAAATATACTTTGTCAAAAAAGTACAATGTGTTTGAGAGAAATCTTCGGGCTTTGAAGATTAAGAAATCTTTGGCTCCTGAAGATTGAGAGGTCTTCGGCTTCCGAAGATTGAGAGGTCTTCGGCTCTTGAAGACTGAAGATGGTTGAGAATCTTTGGAGGATTTGGACTTAGAAGAGGAAGGCTCATTTATTTTTAAGGAGGTAAGAGACTCAAGGATGGGTTTAGGAGGGTCATTTGAGTCTTGAGCTTCCTCATTTTCATGAGGAGAATCAATGTGCTAGGCTTTGATGAACATCCCAAACTTGAGATTTTTAGAGAGATCAGAAGAGTCCAGAGGTTCAGAGTTTTCGGAGTTCTCTTCAGAAGATTCATAAAATGAGGGAAGAGAGAAAGGAGCATGGGTGTCAGATAGAGGTTCAAGGTCAGATTTTCCAAAGCCTAGTCCGGACTTGTCATCACAAGGTATTTAATCTTGAAAAATCCTTTCTAAGTTTTTGGAGGAACTTGTCCACCTTTTCACAATTTCTTGCTCCTTTTTGAATCTTTTGAGAAGTTTGCTCTTCTCTTTAGCAAGAGTAAAGTTTATAGTTTTCAAATCTTCAAGCTCAACCTTGATTTTGTCAAAATGTTTTAGCTGAGAAAGACAGATTTGTAGCTGAGAAGAAAGAGATTTTATCTGAGCATTTGTCATTTTCTTTGCGTCTTTGGATTCATAGAAGTTAATGGTCAAAGAGTCAAAAGCTTCAATTTTCTCAACATCATATAGAGAAAAGAAAGGATGTACCTGAGTAGAAGAGGTGGAGCTCTCAGCAGTAACAAGAGCCATAGAGGTGGAAAGAGTTTCACAGTCGTCAACATCATCTAGTTTAGCCATAAAACAAAGGTTGGCCATTTTCTTGTCACTTTCGGAAGTTGGTTCATCTGCCCAATCATGAGATTCAGCGAGAAGACCTTTTCCTTTGTTGGCTAGAAGAGCATTTCTTTCCTTCTCTCTCTTGTATTTAGCCTTGTACTTTTCAGTACAATCATAGTTTGAAGAGACAGATGCGTTTAACTTTTGAGAAGAAGGTTGGAAGGAGTCAGACTTGGTTCTGACAGACCTAGAGGAGGTGCGGTTAGAGGAAGGTAGTCTGGATTTATCAGAAGACCTGCTTCTACACTCAGAAGCAAAGTGTCTCTTCCTCCCACACCTATAACATTCCTCATTAGATTTGTCAGAGGGAGTGGTTTTAGAAAAAGTAGAAGCTGATTTTCTAGAAAACCTGGGTTTTCCAGAAGAGAAACGAGGTTTGCGTTTTGAAAAACCTGCCAGCATGGCAACACCATCTAACAGCTGAGCTACAGAGGTCTCCTCTCCTTCATCATCAGCCTCACTAAGATAGGCTTCTGAAGGGTCATTGGGGTCTTCTTGACTATTGTTGCCGGAATCAGATGGATAAGTGATTCTAGGAATACACACAACATTTTTGGAAGAATCACTGACAAGAGCTAGAGAAGAGCTTTTAATGTCTTTTGTGATAGACTTCCTAAGCAGTTTAGTCTGCTCATAGTTAAAGAGAGTGACATACAAGGCAGTGAGAGGCATGGAATCAAGATCCTTTGTAGACTTGATACAAGTACATATATTTTCCCAAAACTCAGGAAGACAGTCCATAAACTTGCACAAGACTTCCTCATTATCATATATGCGACCCATAAGTTTAAGGTTGTTGAGAAGACTGTTAAAACGATTGTAGTAGTCTGAGAGAGATTCACCCTTTTCATGAGAAAAGAGTTCATACTTTCTTACAAGAGCAATCTTTCTACTCTTTTCACCTCAGACATACCTTCGTAAAGAACACACAGAGTGGACCACATTTCTTTAGCGGTAGAAAGGTTAACAAGGGAGTGATAGACCTCATCAGGTAGAGAAAGGGCAATGATGACTCTGACTTTAGTATCAAGATCTATAAGATGTCCGTCTTCATCATTATATTTGCTGGGATCCTTTACAATGTATCTCCCGTTTGCTGGAGTTCTTTCTTCCTCAGAAGAGCCCTCATCAACATTTCCCTTATCTGCCATTTTGGCATTGTACCGGTCCCAAACCCTAGGAAGAAAAGGACCTTCATGTAAGATAGTTGGATATATGCTGTCAACTCCTTCTAAAAAGAGTATCATACGACTTTTCCACAAGAAGAAGTTATTGGGGCTAAACTTTGGTGGTTTGGCTATAGATCCATTGTCGTATGAAACAGCAGTGGTGTTTTGAGAAGAAACATTGTTCAAAGAAGAAGAAGAAGAGGCTGCCATTGCGGATCTAGTTTATTGAGTTAAATTAAACCGCTCTGATACCACTTGTTGGTCCCAAATAGCAGTAAATAAATAAGAAAAGTAATGTAGAAGGGGGGGTTGAATACAATACACATAGTTTTTCACTTAATTTAATTCTTATTGATTTGAAATCAAGAATTACACATAGAAACTTTTGATTGTTGCGAAAGAGAACATGTGAATCTGCTTAAACAATCTAACACTAAGATAAATGAAGAACAATTGTAAAACACTTAGAAAACAATAAGAACTTCGTAGAGAGGAAAATCCAGGCACTTAGAGAACTTGAAGGTTGTAGAACTGGTGATCTTGCATGTTGAACCATCCTCCATATTTATAGTGCCTTATGCATTAAATGCATGGGACACCTGTTGAGAAAGGGATGGACACGGGTCTTCAGAATGGTACTGGATGTACCTTTTGTCTTGAGCTGACTTTGTCTTGAAGTGTTGACCTGCAGAGGATGGTGGAGACATTTCCTTAAAAGAGTGTAAAATATAAAGCATACTTTTTCTGATCTTCGGATGAGGTCCACGTCAATGCAAGATATCACAAATATACTTTCTCATAAAAGTACAATGTGTTTGAGATAAATCTTCGGGCTTTGAAGATTAAGAAATCTTCAGCTCTTGAAGATTGAGAAATATTCGGCTTCCGAAGACTGAGAGGTCTTCTGCTCCTGAAGACTGAGAGGTCTTCGGCTCCTCCTGAAGACTTGAGATCGGCACCATCCTGGCCAATGGTGTTGATCAAGTAGGCATACTTGGCTTTAAGTTGAGGAGTCTATCTTCAATCCGCTTTGAGAGATATACTCCTTTTTGTCTTCTTCGGCTGATCTTCGACTTCACCAAACATTTGTATAGAAACCAAGCTGCTAAAAGAACCTCAAAATATTCTAAGTATGATGATATAAAATGGAAGATCGGGAGGTCGTCTTCAAATCTTCAGATGACCCAACACCTTTCTTCGATACATGATTCATTATTTCCATATATACATGTAGGATACTGGTTTAACCCAAAATTACTAGCTCCTCTAATATATGTAATGATAGTCCTTAATCATATACATTCTTTAATTATCTCATAGAGAGTAATATTCTTGGATTAGTTCAAGGAGATAGTTACAAGGGTTTGCTTAGCTTACTTTTAAGCAATCGACATGTTCTCTGTGGTAATTCCTTATCCAGTTTGGGAACAACATTTGAATGGGTCAGGCAGATACCTAATATCAGAAAAGACATATCAAGAAATTGTTTGGTGTTTTTCTATAAGACCTAGTACTTTTGCTGCTTACATTTTAAGTAGGTACCGAAATTCCATTATCAATCCCATTTTTCTTTCTATGGGGAAAGTATAAGCCCATGTCAATGGTTCAAAAATATTAGCTTGATATCATTCCAATGACGTTGCGTGGGAGCTGAGCTAAATCTAGCTAACAAGTTCACTGAGAAATACAATATACGATCAAGCGTATTGTGCTAAGTACGATAATGCACATGTTGTACTTATATAGGGAATTCCAGCACCCAACAATTTTTCATCATCATCCTTTAGACGAAAATGGATAATTCCTTATATCCAACACTTTGACTGATCGATCATGGGAGTGTTAACCGGATGCGCTTGTCCATATTAAATTGCCTGATTATTTTCTGGACATATGCGATCGGTGAATTAATATTTCACAACCTCGATGTTTAAGCTCAAATAGCTAGACAAAACCAAATTTGTCCAAGATTTTTCATCTCAAATTTAGATTTCAAATAGCTTGTGGTTTCTCTGATTTCATCAAGAGTGCCTATTATGTTCATAACATCGACATATAAAGTTGTTTTGAAAATCTGGAACTTGTTTTCCTGAAATAATACGCAAAGGCACAGTTCATCGTTCTTATATCATTTCTCAATCAAGTATTTACTTAGGTGGGTATATCACATTCGCATAAATTGCTTTAATCTATAAAGTGAGCGTTTCAATCTTATTGCAAACGCATTTCGTGGTTTAGAGTTACTTGGTTTTGGTAATGTAATATCATCAAACAATTTTATATATCTCTGATTCTAGATCCCTGTAGAGATATGTACAACCACATTCATGATATGCATTCCAATCCTTCGGAAACCACAAGGCTAATTAATTAGCAGAACGTTTAAAAAACATCATGGGAGAGTTAATCTTCTCGTGATCAATCCAGGGCGTTGTGAGAAACCTTGCGCCAAAGAAGAGCCTCATACAATATAACTCAATTATTCTCATTACGCTTTATGACAAATGATTTATCTATATTTTACAAGCTTTACACTTGGTTGGTTAGCACTACCAAACCAAACACCTGTTCATTTGTCAAATAATATAATTATCATGGATTACTTCTTTTCATGTAGGTCAATCTGCTCTTTGTTGACATTTTTCAACTGAGCATGGTTCGATGTCAATGTGCTCAATCATCTCATGAGCAATAGTATATACAAATATATCATCAATGAGTATGTATGATCTGTCTATCGACTCATATGCACTCTCATAATTCATTTGAGATTTGTTTGATCTCTGGAATCAATATTAACTTCGAAGCGTCCTCCAGGGATGATTCATAGACATAGTTATAATCAGAGACAATCTCATGAGAGGTTTATGTATGATGATAAATAGTCGTGCCTTACTCTTCTCTTCCTTTAGATGAGTATCTATCGAACCAAATAGCTTCCCCCATATCCTTTTGGCAGTTATGACCTCAACCACACCTCCCCTATGTGTGATTGTAACGCACTTTCCAATAACGTTGTGCCATTGTTTGGGGACTTTTGACCTTGCGAGAAATATTTGCAGCTCGTATATGTGATATTGTCACTTTTAGAATAACATTAAACGTTTCAGGTATCGAGTCTGATTCGTTTGACTTCAACATTACATTGTGAAGTTTTGAGAATCAAAATGAGACAGAGTGGGAATATTCAATGACACTTCCTGTCGTTCTCATGGAAAGTCCATTTTCCTATCTCCCCCTAACGACAGGAAGATTGTCTCATGAAAGTGACAACCCGCAAATCTAGCGGTAAAGAGATCACTAGTCAAGGATTCTAATTAGCGGATAATTGTTGGGGATTCATATCCAGCATATACCAAATTGTCTATAAGGACCCATTTTGATGCATTGTGGGGGCACAATTGGCACATATACTACACAACTAAACATGTGTAAATGTAAAATATCAGGCTTATATCCAGTTACCAACTGGTACGCATGAGGCTGGTTAGCTAGTAGTGAGTCTAAAAACGAAAAAAAACTGTATATAATAATTGCATAACCCCAAGTAGATGTGGGTAAATTGGTGCACATTACCAATACCTTAGACACCATCATATTTTTTGGATAAGAACTTCTATGAGACCATTTTCTATATACACATGGGGTATAGGAAACTCTACATTAATCCCAATACATATGCAATAACCATCAAACCCTTATGATGTAAATTCTTGTAACACCCCTAAAATTCGAAAATAGCAGACAAAATAAAACTTCCAAAAACTCTTAAATACAAAGCTTTGAGATATCAAATATCAAAAGTTACAAGGAAGAACCACTATAACAACGTATCAGAGTTCTAACGGGACTAACTAGTCCCACAAACTGGGACAAAACTAGTCGGATGTTACTAAAACCACCAAAGCTGTTATCTTCACCAAATCGGATGACATCACTAAAGCCATCGTACCGGAACTTCTACCAAGCTCCACTCGCTACTCAGATACACCTAAGACCTGATATACATGCCGGAAAGAAAAAGTGTTAGGCTTAACGCCTAGTGAGTTAAAGCAGTTTTCATCATACAAATCATAAAACATTTAAAACGAACATTTTACTCTGAATAATGTCATTCTAGAAACACTGGTTATAAAGAGGTTTTATTTGCAATTCAAGTTACTTCTAATTTCCAAACCCCCATTTTAAACAATTATTTGCCGTCCAAAATTTCCCCAAAACGCACCCACACAGTATTTCACCAAAAGACTCTTTGTGTAATTAAAATGGTACGTTTCAACACCGAAGGTAAAGGTAAGGGAATACCCCAAATAACACCTCTCGGTGACGGGGGAGACTCGATTCCATCGAATGTGGTGGGCACACAAAGTTAAGCCACTTATCAACGTTCTCGAGTTTCACATAAAACCATGGATCCCCGTATCCGGCTCCTCTGAGCTACCACCGCAAGATACCCAAATGATCCTAGTGTGTACTCGACATCTAGATGAGTCTCACCACAAAGTCGCAAGTCCTCGTATCCGGCTCACCATGGTCACCACCGCAAGACTTAGCTCCGAATACGGCTCTCCAAGAGCACCACCGTAAGCTTATACAACAACATGACTTGGGAACCACTCACTAGACTCAAACATGGACATCAAAACTCCATGATGAACATAACGACTCATATGCCTATGGATCCATCGCATTACAGTCTAAACATTACATGACTCCATGTGAATGAACTAACACATCCAAAACATGTAATAACCAACATTGGTATGATAATTGCATTTCCATAAAACACTCCATAAGGAGCCATTTAAATAGGTTACCATCCCAAAACTCATTAGAGTATACTCAAGCCACAAGGCATCTTAAAACGTTTGACAATGAAAGCAAAACCAATATGACTGTATATGTTGAAGTATAATTTTCCCAAAATAGGCATTTCCCCCATTGTATCGTTGGCCAAAGGCCAAAACCGTAGGATTCATAATTTCCCACAGTACTCATAGTGTCCGAAATGATAGTTTCCATTTACTCACGCCGTTAAAGCCAAAATTGTTTAAATCATTGATATCTCAAACTCATAAGTAAAGTAAAATCCCAAAACTGCCATTTGTACCCAACTTTTCACCACCCCAACATCTCATGTTGCCTACTTTCTTTAATAGTTCCAATAAAACTCCTTTAGTTGGCTTGAATATCATTTTGATGCTAAAACACCCCAAACACACTTAGTAACCCTCATAAAGCTTTGACATCCCAAGTATGTGAAAATATCCATTTGCCATGAAACTCATCAAATGTAAAATGTGTTTGTAACATATGTTCAAAAATCCCCTTTTAGTGACTCAAACACTTCATAAAATATTGTAAACCATTTCTCAAGAGTTTGATGGCACAAAATGTGCAAGTATACAAATATTCACAAAACTTGTCAAACTAAGGTAAACCCATAGATATATTTTCCAAATCCCAAAATATATGCATTTTGACATGTATATAGTTTTTCAAAGCAACTAGACTCACCTAGCTAGATTTAGACTAAATCTAGGTTTTACTAACACAACTTGAGCTCCTTGAAGGAAGGCTTGAAACCTTCTAGATCCTTAGCTCCAAACTCTCAACCAAGATCCTTAGACACAAATATTCTCATAGTTACATTAAATCCCAAAAATAATGGAAGAAGAAAGGAAATACCAAAACCCTAGCCTTAAAGTGAAGAGTGGAGGAGATTACCTTGGCTACAACACTTGAACCTGCAAGCTTAAGTTCTTGGTGATCCACACTTGGTCTCAAACAAACCCTAGGTTGGCAAGAAATGAGGAGAGGGGTTTATGGAGTGAAAATCGCCTAAGAGGCTCTCTAAATCGGATCTGGAACGAGTTGGGGAAGAAAATGAGATTAATTGGGTGAAAAGTGGATTTTATACCAACAAGACCCTATGGGCGACAATGCCCGACGACAGTGCCAATGGCATTGTCGCGGGTCATAGTCGCGAGCTTCACCACCCGCTCGGTACCATCTCAGCGACAGTGACACGTGATTGTGCCACTGTTACTATCGCGGTCACAGTCTATACGTACCGCGGCTTATGACCTTTCAGCGATTGTGACCAGCGACTATGACATTTGTCATAGTCGCGTGGCACTCTCGCGCCAAGAACGAACCACCCCGATTTCCTTTGATTCAACACACACGAGGCCAAACTTAAGGGGCTAGGATCCATTGGGTGTTAGAGGCTGAGATTTGGGCTCGAGATACAAGAGATTACGAAGAGGAGGCATGACACGCCGGTAGATCTTACTCGAATTTTTCGGGTGTTACAATCCTCCAGCATTCCAAGTCATGTAGACTTGATGAAATAATCAGGGTGGTGAGCCCTTAAACGTATAGCTAGTGTTAGGAGTTCAGTATTTCATGTGGACAATAATACGACACGCGTTCATTGTGTCGAAACCAGAACTATAAAGTACTTTAAATGTCCCACATTCTGGATGTTTATGTCCATATGTATCACCTTGTATTCGTTGTAACAATAGAATATTTTTGTATTATGTCCTTAGCTTTAGGATGGTCTCATTCATGTATTGTCTAAGGATCAGGGTATACAAACTTTTAGGTATTCGAGAGGGCATATTATGATGGCGGTGTTGCTTCTTATGCTGCAGAAGTCAACAGTTGCAATTTGCCTCTTTTTGTCTTTCACTCGAAAGAGAATGTGTTATGTGTATTTGGCAATACATGGATCACTATGTCATAACCATGGTCATGTCGATACATACATGTGTCATTGCTCCAAAGTTTTTTATTGGTGATAAAAAATGTTTTGATGACCCAATAATCTACAAGTGTGACACATTAGTCTCCGTGATATATATTTCATTTCATATTTATTAGAACTTATGTATATATGCTAATTTCCATTTGATACGAATATCTTTACAAGGTTCCTATTAATCTTGTATTAACAAGAAAATGACAGTCCATCGTCTAAGTATTTTGGTTGGATGAATTATAAAATAAGTATTAGGCTATCTTTTTTAGATTGTATGAGTGGTCAAAAAATCAATTCTCCTCGATACATTCCTACACGGAACGGAGAACATTGAAAGTTTTGTATATGTTATGATGTATTTCTTTACATCTATAATGGTTACACATTCGATTTTACTTTAGCAAAGAAGTTAATTTTGAAATTTAAAATAAATTTCAAAAAAACATATGCTTAATCAATATTAATATGATATAGTTCATTTTCAACTTGTTCCATTTTTTATAGGAGCACTCTTTAGTGCATTTTTTATTTGATTGTCCATTATCATCTGGGCTAGTAGTTGTATCTCTACTCTAGGTGTTGAAAAATTCTTCCTAACTCTTACCAAGACTCTGACACTGACCCTTTCTAGGGTCTCGTCCACATGTTGCATAAATATCACATGTGTGAAATTGTTTTTAACTCGCAATCCTTTGGAGTTTTTTCCACCTCTAACACTTTCATTATTGATATCGGAAATTTTCTTTTTCCTGACATATGTGGTGTTGTTATTCGAAAGAACCTTGTTAGGTCTCTCAACCACTTGTAGTAGGTTGATGAGTTTTCTAAATGTTACATTCCAACTTATATTGTTTCATTAATATTTTCTGATGAAATGTGGAAATAATGTTATGAATCATGATATCTTCGGTGAGTTCTTTGCCACGAAGATTGAGATGCATTTTGAGACACAACATATATATATATATATATATATATATATATATATATATATATATATATATATTTATTGAAATCAATTATCTTCTTGTAATCGAGTAAGTGGGTTTCATTCCATTGTATGATTAGTTTAGGAAATACATGGTAATGAATATTCCAATTTTCTTTTTGGGACGTCCCGCGGTTCTTGGGTACTTTTTGTTAATGTTATTTCCTCCGATGGTTGGGACTGGTGTGTCGTGTAAAAAAATTCAAGGTATTTGCTTGAACCTTTCAGATGATTGGTTTTAGGCTCAATAAGGAGTTAATGATTTTTAGGTATTTTCTTGTACCTTTCCAACTACATTGGATACTCATATTTGTACTCAAGTTCCTTTGAGTTTAGGACATCAAATTACGAATGAGTTGTTTCAACCATTATGTATATACGGGATAATATATGATTTTCTGTTTGGTAAGACAATGGATTATGGTTATAATTATTATTTTATGTATGAAATTTCATTATCCTAACAATATTAGATTTTTGTATGCTTACATTTTGTTGATAATACTTCATCAATATTTCAATTTGCGAAGGAAAACCACTCAATATATTGGATTTCCAGGTAGTAGGGGAATCACATGGATTTCTTAACTCCCTACAAAACTTAGGGCTATTTACACCCGTTTGACAAAATCCAATAGACATCTTGTGATTTATTTAATTTGAAGATAACATTGTTAGTTATAGAACTTTTGGCATGATGCCAAAATGAATATGTGTTTGGCATATGAAACCAATTTCAATGTTTTAATACTTTAATAGTATTTTAAGAGATTACCCTTAGACAAATAAATATTGTTTTGATATAAAGTCAACTTCAAACTTTTAACATCTTAATAGTATATTTGGAGTTTTTGGTAAAGACCAAAATATATGGGGTTGGAAGTGTAACTTCCAAAATTTTATTATATAATTTAAAATTATGAGTAGTAACTCACAATCAAGATAAATATTTGAATAATATTTTAACATTTTCATTCCATTTTGGAGCTTTTGTCAAAATAACAGAAGTTATGAGGGTTGGAAGTGTAACTTCCAAAAAATAATTATAAGATTATGAATTATAATTAAAATGAACATTTAAATATTAACATAAATAAATAATAAATAATTGATATTATAAACTAATTGGATAAACATATAATATACGAATATTAAGATGAACATCTATATTAACCATTTATATATATGAATATTGTAAACTAACTTAATAAACATTAGTAAGTAATAATAATAATAGTTTAAAACGATAAATATTATCATATCCTTAAACACTATTATACCCACATGAAATTAAAATATATTGAATCAAAATTAATGTAATATAACAACCTAATACTGCAATAAATAAATAAATTTTGATAAAACTAACAAATAATATTTTTTGGTCAAATATCAATAACAATCCTAATTAACCTAGGATAAAAAGATTATAAAACAAATTCCATGTAAAGCTTTAATTAATTATAGTTTGTTAAAACCAAATAACCATGAAGCATTTTTTTAGCATGGTGAAGCAAATATGTAATATAATGAATAAATTAATAATAATTGAGAAAAATAAATGAATAAAATAATATAATAATAAAAGACATATTGTATTCAAATCATCCTAAAGGTGGAAAAAAACTTAATTTATTTCTTATTGATGCCTAACAACCGCGACTTCCAACCCAACAAAAAAAAATGATAAAGGAAAATTCCGGCCAAACGTTGCCTAAGTCCAATATTTTAATGTTTGCTAATTATTAGATTTAGGGTTCTAATATGTCTTTGAACTTCATGTATTTATTTATATCCACTTATCAATATCTTGATTCGATTGGTATAAAGCATAGAATATAACCAACAAAACACAACACACATAAAAATTACTGGAGAAATAAAAAACGAACACTTTTAAAAACAAGCCAACATGCATATAAATTATTCAAAACAGAAAGTTAACCGAGATAGATTTATGGTTCATGACATAAATATTACGCCACATAAATATTATACGTGTGTAAGAATTCTTACTTGGATTGTAGCATCGACGAAGGGATAGATTTATGAAGTTGGAAACCCGAAATTTGATCAACGAACTGACCGATTGAGCTTACGTGTTGATAACGTGTTAAAGGAAAAACTAAACAGAACAACAATAGAATATATAGAGAGAATGAATTTGTAATTCTCATTAATCAAAAACTCTTTAAATAAGGATGAGTTATAAGTAGATATTTATGAGATATTTCAGTTCTAATCTATCTCTGATATATTTATATTTATATCTATCTCTATTTCTACCGTCATATCTTTAGGCGATAACACATTTATCCTACAACAAACTTTAATTTGTTTCATCATATTATTTGCTTGCTTAATTTACATTTTTTTTATATTATAGATGTCTTTACATGATGTTGTGGATCTTGAATAAACTTATCGGGAGGGACTCGATATGAAAGACTATGTGGCTTGAAACTTTTTTATTTTATTTTGGATTTAAATATCTTTTAGTTTGTTTGAGACTATTTATTATTATGTACTTGAAACGTCATGGAACTATTTTTTAAAGTATATAATATTTTTATATACACCAAAACTCAAACACATTCATCAGATTTGACTTCATGATTTTCGGAGAGGTTGGGTTCTATCGATAATTTGAGTACTAGGAGTGTTTATTTTACCGCCCAACCGCATACCCACCCACATCGCACCAACTTGACCAAATTGCATGATTTAGAACTTTCGTGGCATGGTTTGTGGTTTATATTTTTCATAACACACTATGAGGTTTGGTTTACGATTTGAATTATCCAAATCGAGATCAAAACCTCGCCACACTGTATATTAAAATCTTTTAATTAGTTTGCATATAAATATATATATATATATAATGTTTTTATTATATAAAAAATAAAAATAGTTGTCGGGAATAAACTACTATTGTCTTGTGAGTCGACCCAATGCAAACTTTTAGGTCTATTAGGAATTTTAATCATTTGTCTTAACTTTCATTATCATTCAATTTAATCTTGTAATTGTTAGTGTATATATGTGTATAAGGCCCAGGCCTATGTGTGTATAAGGCCCAGACCCATATAGTCTCGGTATAAATACCTTGTATTTATAGTCTAGGTTAATTTTTCTTATTATCATTTAGTCGTATTGTACGTTTATTCTCTCAATCAATATATCGAAGTCTCAAGCCTTCAGCATATTCATCGTCTCTTTCAATCATCATCATATTCTAGCATGGTATCAGAGCTGTAGGTTTGTTTTCACTATCACCGTCATCATCTCGCCGCCCTATCTGTCTCTCGTCGCCTTCGAACCGAAACCCTAGCCGCAGACCGGAAGAACTCCGGTTGTAAAACATCATACCGGTCCACTCATACCGGTCGACGTACCGGTCCACTTCATATCGGTCCACTACACACCGGTCACTACACACCGGTCCACTCATGCCGGTTGAGGTCCATTCCAACTCCGGTCGACACCGGTCGAGAATACCGGTCAAGCAAGACATCGATCAAGCCAGATGACCGGTCGAGGAAGACATGGGTCAAGCCTTCAACAAAGTCTGACCTGTTTCTCGTCACATCCATGGCTGCCAATCTCAGTCACTCAAATCCCATTTCGGTTATTTTCAATGGTAGCAACTACATCCTGTAGCATCACCATATGACAATTCTGCTAAAATCCCATGGGCTTTACACCTATGTTACTGGTGCATCCAAACTTCCAGTTCAGGCAGCAACTGAGAATGCTGTTGATTTTGCCAAACGCATGAATGAGTGGGACATCAATAATGCTCGTATTCTAGGTTTCATTAATGCCTCCACTACTTCTGAGATCAACCAACAGTTTCTTGGCTATGTCACCGCCAAAAGTCTCTGGGATTTTCTCGCCAAGCGGTACACGTCATCGGGCCTATCTCATCAGTATCAACTGTGGACTACCTTTCAAAACAAACGTCAGCTTCCTGATCAATCCGTAAACTCTTATATCTCTGAAATGCAGTATCTCAGAGATCATATAAGTCTTGGAGCACCACAAATTTTTGATGAGACGGCTCAACAGTTCACAGCCTACTTCAACCAGCTACATTCGATCACCATTATGATGGGTCTTACAGATAAATTTGAGAATGTTCGTGCTTCTCTTCTTCATAGGCAGCCCCTACCCACTCTTGAAGAAGCCATATCAGAATTGTTAAGTGAAGAAACTCGTCTTCACATGCGCTCACCGATGCCCGCTACTGATAGCGTTCTCTACACGTCTCATCCCAAGTCCAAAGGTAAATGGACCAACAACAACCATTCCAAATCTGTGGGAAAGACGAACACATCTGAGTGTGCCTTTTGCCATTCTACTGCTCATCTTCTCCTTGATTGTCCTATTCGCAAGTGTCGTAGGTGTGGCATCACTCATCCACGCCATTATGAGTCTGACTGCCCTAAGAACTCAAAGCACATTGGCCCTCATAACCGGACTCACGCTGTTGCTGGGTCTACTATCGCTGATAACGAGGTTTCTTCAGTCTCCTCACCTGATCTAATGGAACTGATGCGTCACAATCAGGAACTCATGGAGCAGATCATGTCTGGTGCTATGGGTATGAATTCTCCACACTCAGTTGCATCAGGTAACTTATGGCTTTTTGACTCTGGGTGTTGCAATCATATGACACCCTACACTGATGGTTTTGTTTCTAAGAAACCACCTCAGCATTTTACGTCAGTACGAACTGCTGACAACACTGGCCTACCAGTATCTTTTAGTGGAAATGTCTCCACTCTTCATATACAATTACCGGATGTTCTAAATGTTCCGAAACTATCTCTGAGTTTAGTTTCGATTGCGCAACTTCTCGAATCTAATTTGATCATTTTATTTCATTCTTCTAGTTGTGTTGTACAGGATCCAAAGACCAAGCAGATCCTTGGACTCGGTCGTAAAGTTGGACGAATGATTGAAGTGGTCTACCTTCGTCTTCCATTACTATCTTCAAGTCTTGTTGCCTCAGTTTCTAGCACTTTTTCCTTTGATTTGTGGCATGCCCGGCTAGGTCACTTGTCTCTAGCCAGAATAAAATCATTAGCTAATTTAGGGGTGTTAGGAAATTGTGTATCAACTGACAATATTTCTTGTTTATCATGCAAACTTGGCAAACATCATGCTTTATCTTTTGAAACGAATGAGTTTAATTCTACTTCTTCTTTTGATCTTATTCATTCTGATGTATGGGGACCAGCACCACATCCATCCATGGGGGGTGCTCGATATTTTGTTATTTTTATTGATGATCATACACGTTTCACATGGATATATCTCATGAAACATCGTTCGGAACTACCTAAAATTTATATTATGTTTTCTCGGATAATTCACACCCAATTCTCAAAATCTATAAAGATTCTTAGAGCTGACAATGCTATGGAATACAAAGAGTCCTCTCTTCTCTCCTTTCTTCAATCTCAGGGGACACTCTCTCAGTACTCCTGTCCCGGCACATCTCCTTAAAATGGTCGTGCCGAACGTAAACACCGTCATATTATTGATACAGTTCACACTCTTCTCATTTCTGCTAAATGTCCAGAATGTTTTTAGGGTGAAGCTGCTTTCAATCGTCATCCTACTCCCATCCTTAATAATAAGTCTCTTTATGAGGCTCTTCATGAGGTCACCCCTGCCTATGAACTTCTAAAAGTTTGGGGTAGTGCTTGTTTTGTTCAGTTACAATCTCATGAACACACCAAACTTGAACCTCGCTACAGACTTTGCTGCTTCTTTGGATATGGTATTGAGCACAAGGGTTATCGCTGTTGGGATCCTATCTCCCAGCGTCTTCGTATATCTCGTCACGTTACCTTCTGGGAACATGTTCCTTTTTCTTCTATATCCAAGTTTCGTGAGTCCCCTACTTTCACCGCTCCGTTCTTTACTGATGCTTCCGTCTCATTGGACTCACTCCAATCTGACATCATATCGTCTCCGCCTATTGTTCAAACATCTTCTGACTTTGCCTCTCCTTCAGAGTCTCCTGCCCCTACACCACCTGCATCTCATAGTTTTCCTGATCAACATCATTCATCTGCTCCATCCGCACAGCCAACATCTGAGCTGCCTGCTGAGTCTTTGGCTCCTGGAACGTCTCAATCTCCGAATGTTAGACGATCAGATCGGGTAAGACAAGTTCCTTCTCATCTCCGTGATTATCATGTTTATGCTACTCTGTTGTCCAATCACGAACCTACTTCCTACAAGGAAGCCTCCTCTAATATTGATTGGCAGAAAACTATGGATAAAGAACTTCAGGCTCTTGACAAAGCTCACACATGGGACTCTGTTTCTCTTCTACCGGGCAAGTCACCCATTGGTTCCAAATGCGTGTTCAAAATCAAGACAAAATCTGATGGCTCTATTGATAGGTACAAAGCTCGCCTAGTGGCAAAGGGCTTCAATCAAGAGTACGACATTGATTATGAGGAGACATTTGCACATGTTGCTCGAGTCGCCTCTGTTTGCAGTCTCCTAGCCATCACAGCTACAAAACAATGGCCTCTCTTTCAGATGGATGTTAAGAATGCCTTCTTGAACGGTGACTTATCTGAGGAAGTCTACATGACATCTCCTCCAGATGTTCGACTTCCACAAGGTCATGTTTGTCGTCTTCGGAAGGCTCTTTATGGACTCAAGAAGCTCCGCGAGCTTGGTTTGAGAAGTTCAGTTCCACAGTCACCTCTCTGGGTTTCTCACCCAGCAACTATGATTCAGGACTGTTTACTCGGACCACTGAGGCTGGCACAATCTTACTTCTTTTGTATGTGGATGGTATGATTATTACTGGCAGTGACTCTACAGGCATAGCTAATCTCAAGACATCTCTCAGCTCCTATTTTGAGATGAAGGATCTTGGCTCTTTACACTATTTTCTTGGTCTTGAGGTGCTCTCAAATCCATCGGGAATTTAGCTTTGTCAAGCCAAATACACCTCAGATCTCTTGTCAAAAGCTGGGATTACTGACAACAAAACTGCATCCACTCCTCTTGAGCACAACCTTCATTTGGCTCCGAATGTTGGACCTCCTCTGCGTGATCCTACTTTATATCGACAGTTAGTGGGGTCACTTGTCTACCTGACAGTGACTCCACCTGACATTGCCTATGCTGTTCATACCGTCAGTCATTCATGTCTGCACCCTGTTCTGATCACTATGCTGCTGTCCTACGCATCCTTCGATAGTTAAAAGGGACCATGTTTCACGGTATTCATTTTACATCCACATCATCATTGACTTTGCGAGGATTTTCTGATGTTGATTGGGACAGTGACATGACTGATCGTCGTTCCACTACCGGCTACTATTTCTTTCTTAGAGACTCACTCATATCTTGGCGGAGCAAGAAACAATCTCTCACAGCTCGATCCAGTACTGAAGCTGAGTATCGAGCACTAGCTGACACGACTCAAGACCTTGTGTGGTTACGCTGGCTACTCTCTGACATGGGGGCTCCTCAACATTCTCCAACTCCATTGTGGTGTGACAACAACAGTGCGATTCAGATTGCTCACAATGATGTCTTTCACGAGCGAACGAAGCATATTGAAATTGACTGTCACTTTGTTCGTCAGCACGTGACTCGTAAGACTATCCAACTTCTTCCTATTTCAACTATTGATCAACCGGCCGACATTTTCACTAAAGCTCATCTACCAGGACGATTTCGTGATCTAGTTTCCAAACTCCATCTGGCACATTCTTCTCCCGATTGAGTTTGAGGGGGAATGTTAGTGTATATATGTGTATAAGGCCCAGGCCCATGTGTGTATAAGGCCCAGGCCCATATAGTCTC
This sequence comes from Arctium minus, assembly GCA_954870635.1. Lineage (NCBI taxonomy): Eukaryota > Viridiplantae > Streptophyta > Magnoliopsida > Asterales > Asteraceae > Arctium > Arctium minus. The sequence goes on along the minus strand of OX941080.1, from coordinate 31,937,183 downwards.
GGTATAAATACCTTGTATTTCTAGTCTAGGTTAATTTTTCTTTTTATCATTTAGTCGTATTGTACGTTTATTCTCTCAATCAATATATCGAAGTCTCAAGCCTTCAACATATTCATCGTCTCTTTCAATCATCAACATCATATTCTAACAGTAATTACTTTGGTTCATTTAAATTTATTTCAAAAGTTTGATTAAAATTTGATATGCATTTGAAATAATTTTATAGTACCACTTTACACTTTTATCTTATGAAATCTAGACTATGAAACTTTGACTTTATAGAGTATAATGAAACTTTATTGCCTTTTTACACGCATCATATTTTCGTACAAGTCACATAAACTACGTTATATAGTTATTTGGCGATTTTGAAAAATACTCAAACCAAAATGCAGTTTTGGCTCTAAATCACACCGCACAATGAACAACCCCTACGGACACTTGTCAGTGAATGAAAAACTTGTAATTAATTTGTTTGATTTAGTTTTGAATTGCATTAAATAAAAACCACATAAACAACATCACAATACAGTTTAAGACACATACAATACATCTTATGGACCGTACCACATTGCAATACTCACATTTCTCCATATATTTTGAGGGATAAGGTTTGTATGATGTACGACTACATTTAGGGGGTGTTTGGGATTGCTTATTTAAAACAACTTATGCTTATTTGTAAAAGTGTTTATTAACTTATACTTATTTGTAAAGTGCTTATTAACTTATAGAAAGAAGGGGCAATTTAAACATTTCAAAATTTTTACATGTAACACCTATTTGATATTTTTCTCTTATTTTGGTCTAAATTCGAGTTTCTAGGATGTGGTAGTTCAATGTACATACATACTTACATATTTACGTGTGATTGTTTTGTAAGTTTTTATTTTTTAACTTAATTGTTACGGTTTATTCTTTTTGATTATTGAATTATAGTTTGTATCATTAATTTGTAAGTTTTCTTATTAATAAATCATCAATTGGAATTCGATAGAAATAAATCTGTTAATACATTAGTATATATACACAAAGTACACATATCTAATACACAAATCAATTATTGTGCATGCAACTTTACATGTGCATTTGTGCTTCTTCCTATATTCCTTCAATCATTTTTTTCTCTAAAATAATCATTGCAAATTATTTAAAGATTGACTTACATTAACTGTTCTTTTTTTTTTCTTTTCTTTTTATCATGAAGTATCTTACAAATATGAAAAGATTAGATGTAATGATTTCTTTTACTGTTAACGAAAAATATGATCCAACTGTAGAGGGATTGGTCATCCTATTAGGCTTGACAAAAAACTCAAAACATTTTGATTCCCTCGGTATTTGGTTATCCATTTATGATTCTTGATCATTTGTTGATGCAATATTCACTATCGAATTAAATAGGCGCATATGCTCACTTTGTGAAAAATATCAAGTGCTTGAATGCTGGAAGAGTTTTGGATTAAGCATAAATTTCATAAATATCCTTGTAAGTCGAGTAAACAATAGATAGGTATACACTTTAACCAATTACAAATTCGAGAATGATTTTTACTTGCTAATGGAAACGTATACATACCCATTAATTTCTCATTAACCTGAATGTTATTTTAAGTACAAGACACTTAAGTGTTTTCAAGATAAACATTTGATGAACACCATCCTTTGGATAATGGACGTTGTTACCTTCCTAGTTTTTTTATACTAAAATATGTTGAGTCATAAGATTGATTATTTCTAAGCTTGAAGACAATATCAAATACATTTGGATCTAGGGTTTACATTTAAATAACTGATTTTTCCAAATTCACGCCATAATCAAACTTCCGGTGCAAAATGATTATACACTCTTAGTGCAATTTTAAATTAAAAAAATATTTTGTGAAAAGCGAAATAAAATTGAAGGAAGTTTTTTCATGAGTAAAAAAATTGATTAAGGGGCTGTTTGTTTGCCTCTTAATGACTCCATTAAGAGGAAAACTCTGAATCTTTCATAGCTAAATTATTTGGTAAAAAAATCCCATCTCTTAATGATTCCATTTATCCTCTGAACGATTATTACATCCAGGTCTCCCTAAATGGTTTAGAGCCCTAATTTTCCAAGATTACTCTCTCACACGTTGCTCTCAATCGAATATGCTACATTCTTCACGGTCGATCTGCTCAATCCAATCTGCCGCATTCTTCACAATCAATCTGCTCAATCGAAGCTACCACATTCTTCAGGTAGATCCCTCAATCTCTCACAATCGACTATTTTCGTTTGATTCATTACAATCGATTGAAACCACCAAATCTGCTCATCTCTCACAATCGATTGTTTCTGATAGATTCATAACAATCAATCCACTGATTGAAACCTCGAATCTACTCATGTCTCAAAATCTATGGTTTCTGTTTGATTCATTATAATCGATTGAAACCTTGTCTCTCACAATCGATTGTTTCTGTTTGTTTGCACATGTTGGGCGTATCCCATAACAAAGAGGTTCAAGAAACTCTGTTTCTCAAAGATTTCTGAATCAATGGTGTAAAGTAAACTTACAACAATCGGGCTTCCATTTTTTCGAGGTGTAATCTAATGCTCATGGTAAACTAAAACTAGTGAATCATTAGGATGAGGCATTGGCATGGAAATAAATTGTTTTGTTGAGTTTCTTTATGTATGCACATAATTTCCAATTTTCTTATGGAAGTCACTGGAAAGATATGAAAACATGTAAACTGAAGTTGTGAACATGAATCCAATACATGTTATCTTCATTATGAGTTATGATAAAGCTTGGTTGGAACTTTGGTTTTGTTTTAATCTTTGACCAAAATTTGATTACTTGAAAATTGAAATATAGCTGGACATTTTTCTAGTTGATGAGTTCAGAAATGGTGTATATAAAACCATGGCTAGACATTGCTATGAACCAATTCAAGCATCTATGGAATTCGTGTAGATGTGTCAAAATATCAAACAATTTATGGATTTTACACATTGGGTTTGTTTGGTTTAGCCGTTTGGGTAGAGGCAATGTCTCCTTCATTTGTTCAATTTTTACATATATTCGATTTTTACATCGGTTTGATTTTTACACGTTGAATCTGCATGCTATAGGTTTGTCTTCTCACCGGAAAGAAGGAAAACTCCCAACAATGTGTGTTAAAGAAGATGTTGAAATGATTGAAACTCGACAAATGGTCACAACTGGCTATCACAATCCCTTTTGGCGACGAGATGATCTCAATGTTGAAACTCTTTATGTTTTTTGTATGCATTGTATACTACCATGAACGAAAAGTGAGTTGTGTAGAGAAACAAGGGAAAGACCTTTATGTTCCTATTGTTGCTGGTGAAGTTTAGTGTTACAATCTTGAATCCTTAATGTAATAGGAAGTTGTTTGCTATATAACATAATGGTGTTAAGTTTTCTAATAATATTGAGTAAGTAGTTATATTTGTAAAATAATTGTTTTATTTAGATATTTACTAAACAACTATATTTCATCAAAAACTAAATTATACAGAAGGTTAAAATGGTAATTTGTTGTCATTCAGACCGTCCATTCAGAACAGTTACCAAACAACCATATTTCATTCTACACTATATCATACAGAGCCTCTTAAGCATTCTGACCACTTAACCATTCTGCATCAAACCATTCAGCTACTGCCAAACAACCCCTAAAATTTGGATTTAAAATTTAAATTAGTGTAAGGGAAAAACCAGTACTATACAACTTATTCATCACAAGTGAAATATTATTCCCACTATTGAGAACCAACGACAACCAGATTGCCCGAACAAGGACCCCAACTTTATTGTAAGGACCAATTGTGTAAAGTATGGATTTTATAGACTTGGGTTAATTATTTTATAAAATCGAAACTTGAGGGACTAGAGGGCAATTTGGAGTAAAATATTTAAAGGGACAAATCCCTAATTTTCTTTTCCATTTTTTGGGCTAGACTCTGAGGCGGCGATTGAAGAAGCAGGGAGGCTAGGGTTCTTGGAGGAATCGATCATAGGAGCAAATGGATTCTCTTGAAGGAAATCGTCCTTTAAAGGTTAGTCTGCATCTCTAGTGATTCTTCTCATTGTCTCCTTCATCTTCCTTATTGGGTTTTGGATATTGGATTGTCGGTACCTAATGATTAGATTCTTAGGTTTAAAATTGGATTTGATCTTGGATGAGATTAATTTATTGTGGTTAGTTGGGATGTATATTTGTTGTTAATCTCTGGTTGTGTTAAGTTAGTGTCTAAATTTTGATTTAGCTTCCCTCCGTTGAAGCTTGGGATCTGAGTTATTCGATTGCATCGTCGTCGCCCAGTACCGGGGGAACCCGGGCGTGGCTGTGACCGCGAGGGATTCCCGGGGGAGCCAAACCTTACCGAAGGTGTTCTCGGAGAAACGTGGGGTTGAGGATGTGAGGGTAGTGAGTGAGTATCCGAAGGTGTTCTCGGAGGACTTAACAACCTTACCCCCAGATCACCAAGTAGAATTTCGCATAGACTTGGTGTCGGGTGCCGAGCCAATAGCGTGTGCCCCTTACCGGTTGGCGCCCTCAGAAATGAAGGAAATGATTTCTCAGTTGCAAGAACTGCTAGACAAAGGATTTGTGAGACCGAGTACCTCACCTTGGGGTGCACCAGTACTCTTTGTGAAGAAGAAAGACGAAACTATGCGAATGTGCATTGATTAACGTGAACTAAATAAGGTAGCAGTTAAAAACAAGTATCCACTTCTGAGGATAGACGACATGTTCGATCAGCTAGAAGGAGCTAGATGCTTCTCCAAGATTGATCTAAGGTCGGGCTACCATCAGCTCAAAGTAAGAGAGGATGATATCCCGAAAACGACTTTTAGAACAAGATATGGGCACTATGAGTTTTTGGTGATGCCTTTCGGCCTAACCAACGCACCAGCGACTTTTATGGATTTAATGAATAGAGTGTATCAACCCTATTTGGATAAGTTCGTAATTGTATTCATAGATAACATCCTGATTTACTCGAAATCTGAGGAAGAGCATGAGGAGCACCTGCGAGTTATTTTGGATTTATTGAAGCGAGAGAAACTTTATGCTAAATTTTCGAAATGCGAGTTTTGGTTGAAGGAGGTTCAATTCCTTGGTCACGTAGTGTCCCGAGATGGAATCAAAGTAGACCCATCTAAGATCGAGGCAATTCAAGATTGGGAACAACCTAAAAACCAATCAGAAGTGGGAAGTTTTCTAAGGTTGGCGGGGTATTATCGGAAATTCATCAAGGATTTCTCGCGCATCGCAACGCCGTTGATATCCCTCACAAAGAAAAATGTGAAGTTCGTGTGGGCGGAATCACAAGAAGAAGCGTTCCAAAAGTTGAAGGTCATGCTGAGTAGCGCACCGATTTTGACCTTACCGGAGGGTTTTGACGATTTTGTAGTGTATAGTGATGCTTCGAGACTAGGATTGGGATGTGTCCTCATTCAGCGAGGAAACGTGATAGCGTAAGCATCTCGTCAATTGAAGAACCATGAGACACGTTATCCCACCCATGATCTGGAATTGGCAGCAGTGGTTTTTGCGTTGAAGATTTGGCGGCACTACTTGTATGGAACGAAGTTCCAGATCTTCACGGACCACAAAAGTCTTTGTCACCTCTTCGACCAAAAAGAGCTAAACATGCGTCAAAGAAGGTGGATGGAATTATTGTTAGACTACGATTGTAAGATCGATTATCACCCTGGAAAGGCCAATGTGGTGGCCGATGCATTGAACCAAAAAGAGATAGGTGAAACTACGAAAGTGGTGGCAATGCGAACGGAAGTGTCGTCCAACCTTCTGGATGAGATAAAGAAGTCGCAAGCGAAGGAATTGTTGCCCGAAAATATTAATAAAGAGCGAATGCTGGGAAGTGTGTCCGTCTTATCAGAAGATAGTCGAGGGTTGAGTGCTTCAAGGGTAGAACTTGGGTTCCGAAATCGGGAGAGCTTAGGCGAGAAATTTTGGAAGAAGCGCATAAGTCAAGATATTCAATCCATCCCGGAACGAATAAGATGTATGGAGACTTAAGACAAGACTTCTGGTGGTCGGATATGAAGAAGGATATAGCTCACTTTCTGGAGCGTTGTCTTACTTGTTTACAGGTGAAGGTGGAAAACCAAAGACCGTATGGAAAGTTGCAACCGTTGCAAATTCCAGTCTGGAAATGGGACCAAATCACTATGGACTTCATGACCAAGTTGTCGAGGACCCCGAAGGGCTACGACACGATTTGGGTAATTGTGGACCGATTGACGAAATCGGCACATTTTCTACCCATTAAGGAGACGTATTCCTTAGAAAGGTTGGCAAAATTGTATATTGATGAAATTGTAACTCGTCATGGGGTGCCAATACCGATAGTTTCGGATCGAGACAATCGTTTCACGTCAGCGTTTTGGAAGAACTTTCAACGAGAGATGGGATCGCGCATAAAGTTGAGTACAACATACCACCCTCAGACCGGTGGTCAGAGCGAACGAACCATCCAGACGCTAGAGGACATGTTGAGAGCATGCGCTCTGGACTTCCGGGGTTCGTGGGAAAACCATCTACCCCTGGTCGAGTTTGCGTACAACAATAGTTTCCATACAAGCATCAAGGCGGCTCCCTATGAAGCTTTGTATGTGCGGAAATGTCGAACCCCCTTGTGTTGGAATGAAGTCGGGGAAAGACAACTAGCGGGACCAGAGTTAGTACAAATCACAGCGGACAAAATAGTTCGGGTGCGGGAAAATCTAAAGGTGGCTCGGGATCGACAAAAGAACTACGCGGTCAAGCGGCGAAAAGACATAGAATTTCAAGTGGGGGACCACGTTATGCTCAAGGTGTCTCTTTGGAAGGGAGTGGTGTGCTTCGAAAAGAAAGTAAAATTAAGTCCACGTTTTATTAAGTCCACATTTCAACGAGAGATGGGATCGCGCATAAAGTTGAGTACAACATACCACCCTCAGACCGGTTGTCAGAGCGAACAAACCATCCAGACGCTAGAGGACATGTTGAGAGCTTGCGCTTTGGACTTCTAGGGTTCGTGGGAAAACCATCTACCCCTGGTCGAGTTTGCGTACAACAATAGTTTCCATACAAGCATCAAGGCGGCTCCCTGTGAAGCTTTGTATGTGCGGAAATGTCGAACCCCCTTGTGTTGGAATGAAGTCGGGGAAAGACAACTAGCGGGACCAGAGTTAGTACAAATCACAGCGGACAAGATAGTTCGGGTGTGGGAAAATCTAAAGGTGGCTCGGGATCGACAAAAGAACTATGCGGTCAAGCAGCGAAAAGACATAGAATTTCAAGTGGGGGACCACGTTATGCTCAAGGTGTCTCTCTGGAAGGGAGTGGTGCACTTAGGAAAGAAAGGAAAATTAAGTCCATGTTTTATTGGGCCATTTGCAATAGTGGAACGAATTGGGGAGGTGGCATATAAGCTCGAGCTTCCTGAAGAGTTGCGGGCCATTCATAATACGTTCCATGTCTCCAATTCAAGAAAATGTCTTGCCGACGTGAGCATGGTGGTGTCAATGCAAGATGTGCAGATCGACGAACGATTGAACTTTATAGAAGAACCTAAAGCTATCACCGACCGAAAAGTCAGGAAATTGAGAAGTGAAGAGATTGGTTTGGTAAAAGTTCAATGGCGTTTTCATAAAGGACAGGATGCTACTTGGGAGGTTGAATCAGAAATGCGAGCCAAGTATCCCCATTTGTTTGAAGAGGAGATTCCGGGGACGAAATCCTTTTAAGAATGGGAGATTGTAAGGACCAATTGTGTAAAGTATGGATTTTATAGGAACTTGAGGGACTAGAGGGCAATTTGGAGTAAAATATTTAAAGGGACAAATCCCTAATTTTCTTTTCCATTTTTTGGGCTGGACTCTGAGGCGGCGATTGAAGAAGCAGGGAGGCTAGGGTTCTTGGAGGAATCGATCATAGGAGCAATTGGGTTCTCTTGAAGGAAATCGTCCTTTAAAGGTTAGTCTACATCTCTAATGATTCTTCTCATTGTCTCCTTCATCTTCCTTATTGGGTTTTGGATATTGGATTGTTGGTACCTTAGATTAGATTCTTAGGTTTAAAATTGGATTTGATCTTGGATGAGATTTAGATTATTGTGGTTAGTTGGGATGTATATTTGTTGTTAATCTCTGATTGTGTTAAGTTAGTGTCTAAATTTCGATTTAGCTTCCCTCCGTTGAAGCTTGTGATCTAAGTTGTTCGATTGCATCGTCGTCGCCCAGTACTGGGGGAACCCGGGCGAGGTTGTGACCGCAGGGGAGTCCCGGGGGAGCCAAACCCCGGGGGAGATCGGGCCCGGGGAAGACCGGGGAGGCCATAACCGGGCAGGTTTAGGGCCGAATCCGTCTTGAGTTGAGTTGGCAGTGAGTTCTTTTCTTTTGTCAGGATTAGTTTTCCAGCTAGTAACTATTTCTTTCTCTTTTTCGCGATTCAGTTGTTGGAGTTCGATATTAATCTAAGGGTGCAATTTCTTCAAGCTGGCGAGTTTCCGACAACCCTTTACCCATTTAAACTTTTTTGGAAATATTTTAATTACTGAAAATGGGGTAAACGAAAGCATAGTACACTCTGATTATTATTTCGTATTTCTTAACTACGATGTGAAATGTTTAATTCTATAGTGGAAATTAATTCATCTGAATTGTATATGTATTTGGGATGAACATGCATATGAATTGAGGTTCGTGACATTATATTTATTCCTTGGAATTCTATAAAACCACTTGTGCGTGAAATTCATTTTCTGCACATGTGGGAATGGGTAGTCTTCTTGGGCCCCGAGACGAGAGGGGAGTCTGCTTGGGCCCCGATCGTGGTTGCGCATGAGGTAAAAGTGTCACGAATGATCCTTGTGACTCCCATGCTTGTGATGTACGTTAAATATAACTTAAACTGCTATGTTTATTTAATTCTGTTTACTTGAAATGTTTTGTCAGAAATTCATTAGACCTTATGGTCTAACCCTCGCTTTTCAATCTTAAAACCCCCGTTTTAGGAAGAAACGCTTGTGGTGCTTCCGGTAAAGGAAAGGAGAAGGTGTAAGAGAAGGAAGTGGTCTCGAGCGAAGACATAGCTTATTTTTAAATATCGCTTTTAGTTAGAAACTCTCGGCTGTAGTCATGACTTCCGTTGTTAAACCTCTAAATTTCTCTCTGTGAATCTTTCGTATTAGATTTTGTTTATGTTATGTTTGGCTTGAATTCTTGGTTATTACATTTATTGCGAGCCAAAAATCCCCACCATTGTCTACAGCCGTCAAACAACCACTTCAACATCCCCTATGCACAACCACCACCACCACCACCAACATTACTACTCTCCCGTTGTACCAACACAACCACCTCTAATATCCTTGTACACTAATACCCTCAATGCATCCCCCTCTTCTCCCTTGTGCAACATGGTTGTTCCCTTTTTCATGCACATCGGCGTTGTTGCATATTACTGCCCTCCTCCTCCCTAATAAACCCCTGCCTTGTTAATGTCCCATGTGACTTTAGAACCGCCTTGATCCCCCCCCCCCCCCCCCCCCCGGTGTTTTTGACTTAATGACGAAATGTTTTTTGTTTAGAGTATTTTTGTTAATTTGATCAAATTTTATATAAGTAAAACGAATCTAAAAATTGGATGAGATTTTTTTTGTACTTGACGATTTTGAGAATTTAGGTACATGTAGATGGTTTTTTGGAGCACTCCAACAACTTTACCATAATGGAAAAAGAAAAGGATTTTTCAGTTTTTAGCCTCTCTTTTTACTCCAATAATTGTTTTAAAATATTTTTCAAATTGGAGAAAGTAGGAGATGAACGAGAAAACTATCTACAAATTTGGGGGATCCTCTAAAACAAAATGAAGAAAGAGAGAATGACTTTTTTGTTCTTTCTGGTGCGTTTGGTACGCAGACAGGATAGAACAGGATAGGACGGGATAGGACAGAAAAGTTGTTCAGGGCTTGGTAAAACAGAAGTGGACAGAACAGAACAGATAACATGATCAATTTACCCCTAATAAGTTGTTTATATTATATATATATATATATATTGATTAATTATGTAATTTATTAAATTATAACAAAATAAATATTTTTTATAACAAAATATTGTATTAGAAAGTTCTCTTCAAAATAGATTAAAGGATGAATTAAACGGAGAGGGAGAGGGAATAAACTTTTAATCACATTGAATAGTTTAATAACATAATTAATGTTAAAATCTAATAAAGGATGAATCAAGCATATACTTATGTTATATACCATCCATTTAGAGATATTTTGCCCTCAAAAGATTGCATCTTACTCGCGTTTTGCATTTCACGCCTTGTAGTAGTTCAAATGATCGACAGGGTCGGCCCTGGCCACGTGCAGCCCGTGCGACCGCATAGGGCATCAAAGTCTAAGGGGGCATCAAGTTGTCATCTATTACTAGTTTTGGGTTTAATAATTTAGCTTTAACTATAAAAACAGACAAAGGCTTGATAGTGATGGATACTGAATTTGTGAAAGCCCAACATTTCAACAACTCAAACTAATTTTTCTTTAGCATCTTAACGAAGAAACACGAACAAACAATTTTTCTTAATGAACAAATATGATCGCAAAATGTTTCGTTCCCTTAGCATCTTAACAAATGAACATTAGCGAATCTTAACAAATTTGGTAAGAGCAACTAATTAAAAGTTTTCAATATAACATCAAAATAGGGACAAGAATTCCTCTTACAATTCCAAACTCAAAATACCTCGAGTTAAAAATCTATAATTACCTCAACAAATACAAACCCCAACAAGATACAAGGACTAGACCGGAGTCGGGTGCTACATAACCCCAATACATGTTGCTCTTTACAAACTAATGCGGAAGACTTCACCAAGCTACTCACTTCACAAGCACACAACTAGCACTTCTCTCTTCATAGTGTCTCTAGAACTATTCCCAAACAACGCCTGTTGAACATGCCGACAAATAAAAAGATTAGGTTAATGCCTAGTGAGTCCAAGAGTTTTCAATATGAATAAATATATAATCAAAAGGAAGAATGTAATTTAATTCATAATCTTTCAAAGTGACATGCTTCAAATATGAAAACGACTCATTTTCCAACAATATGCATTTTAGACGAAAGAGACATCAACATAAACATTTTCCAAACCAAACTATTTTAAGGACTAAGATCCTAATATAAAACGTTCTTTCGTAAATTAAATTCAACCCAAACTCACTCAAAATGAGAATAAAAAGCGGACTCCCAATTTATGAAACGCGGATAAAACTTTATATCCCGAAACACCTAAAACACGGGTGAGGCATAATACTCAACCCATAAACCCTGGATAAAAACCCATATAAAAAAACGTCACCGAAAACATGGATAATAAAACTCAATACCCAAAACAACACCTTTCTGTGACGGGGGATACCCTAATTCCATCGAAAGTGGCGGGCACATAAAGTTAAGCCACTTCTCGATGTTCTCGAGCTTCACATAGAGTCATGGATCCCTGTATACGGCTCCCTACCGAGCTACCACCGCAAGATACCCAGATGACCCTAGTGTTTACTCGATCTCTAGATGAGTGTCACCACAAGAGCCACAAGTCCCCGTATCCGGCTCACCATGGGCACCACCGCAAGACTTAGCTCCGTATATGGCTCTACAGAGAACCACCGCAAGCTTACATAAAAACATGACTTGGGGACCAATCACTAGACTTCAAACGCGGATACTAAATTCCACGATGAATAACCAGACTGGATTACAAACGGGCATCGAGTTCAACCACCCACGATCTGTACCTTGAGCCCTCCACTAAAGGTTACACGGTTATTGAGTTCAACTACCCATGATCTATACCTCAAGTTCCTGCTAGCCATAAACAATTTCTAGTCCCAAAACGGGGATAAAGTCCCTAACTAAACCAACTGACTGACTCATATGCCTATGGATCTAATGCATTACAGTCTAAAATGTTACATGACTCAAACGAATGAACTAACGCATTCAAAACATGTAACTCTAAAATAAGATGCAACTACGTACACCATACGTCCAAGGCTCCTTAACGAGCTACCAAAACTAAACAAATGTTCCAAAGACTCGTCTGAGTATAAACCGAACCCCGAAAGGCATAATGAACGTTTGGCTAAAATACGTGAGCCAATAAGGTTACATAAACTGAAATACATCTTTTCCCAAAAATTTGTCTCTCAAATCACATTTGACCTTTGGCCCAAAACTAAAAAGGTTTACCATTTCTAAGATATTCCCAAGGTCGGAAATGACCAAAATCAAATGACTCAAACATTCGTGCTTTCAAAACATCCCATTTCATGAATGATGCATAAAACTCGACAAACACTAAAAGTGCATTTTTGACTAAATATATATTTTTGCAATAAATCATCAAAACACATTCATTTATGACACATTTATCAAAATGCCCAAAAATCCAAAATGTGGGTGTTTTACAAGGTTTAATAAGTTAAACACTTCAAATAATCAAAAGTTATCAAATAACTCAACAGTTGACAATTCCATGTAAAACACATTAACACTTTAAAATGGACATTTTTGGCATGTACAACGTTTTCACAAATCAACTTGAACTCATCTTGCTAGATTTAGGCTAAATCTAGATTTTTCCCCAACTTGAGCTTTCTTGAAGAAACTTGGATCCATAAGGAAATCCTTCCAAAACCTTGATCCACAAGTTTCCAACCATAAATAATCATTTTCAACCATATGGAATCGTTCCCACAACATTTGACATGAAGATCTCATCTCTACCAAAACCTAATTTTCCATTGTTGAGGAGAAGAGAAGATTACCTTTGCCATAGCTTGAATCCATTTACCATACTCTTCTAGATCCCCACAATAAGCCGTAAACTCCCAAATGTTCAAAGTGGTGAAAAGGGTTAGAGGAAACCCTAGAAAGTTTGGTGAAGAAGATGAAGATGAAAGGTTTGTAGGTTTGTCTTCCAACTTGCTAGATGGAGAAGAAACACTTAGATTAAGGAGGAAAACTCTCAAAAATGAGTTAGGGTTCGATTTGGATGTTGGGGGTCGATTTGGGAGAAAAATGGGGAGACGTTTTGAGGTTTAGGTCAAAAATGGGGTTTGGGGTCGGTTCCTCCTTTTTAAATGCGCACAGTGGCTCCGCGCGGATGATGGCACTGATCCATCCGCACGGAGAGAAACGCCGAGTACTGGGAACACGGGGGAATAGAGCCCCGCACTGATGGTGGCATTGATCCATCCGCACGGAGAGTCGCGTGGAGCACTGTCGCCCGATTTTCTTCATTTTTCTTGCCCAATCATTGATTTGGTCATAACTTCTTCGTTTTAACTCCGATTTTCCTCCGGAAAGAACCGTTGGACTCATAATTGAACCCTTAATCCAACAAGGCTATAAAATATAGAATTCGAGTTAAATATCCCATTTCTTCTTTTTCCCATAAAATACCCATTGTATTAACTTGAAACTATATCTTCCTAAAAAGCGGGGTGTTACAATCCTTACAACCTTAAAAGAGATTTCGTCCTCGAAATCTAACCCCGACCAAACATCCAACGTCGCATTTAGTGAGATCAATTGGCTCTCTATCCAAAAAGGGATACTTTCACGATACCTTGCCTCATATACGAAACCTATCACATCCCGGTTAAGGTTGTCACTGTATTTCTGTCAGGATCTAATTCTTAACAAGAATAATGAACTCAGAAAAAATATTAAAGGAGTTTGCAGAATAACACTTTAATATTCAAAGATCAATGTAACAGTGAATCAGAAATCACAATCTTGTAAACTTTATTGAATGATTTAAGGCTACAAGATTTCACACAAAACCTCAATATTGATGAACAGGCTCACCAATACGAATTCTACTTCTCTAGAACTAGGGTTCTTAACCTTGAGGTTAATTCTCTCTATCAAAAACAAAAACTCAGAATATTGTCTCTCTAACTATTTAGACTAATTCTATACATATACTAAAGATAAAAGATAATTACTAAATATAAAAGATCTTCAGTATAATCTTCCATAGTTATCTCCAAGCCTTCCAAGAATATCTTTAATCAATAATGTTGTCATCATTGCCATACGAAGTCTTCATCTCATAAGCAACACTATCTTCATGAGCAATATTAATACACAACAGTACTAACTTTGCTTAGCAGTACTAACTTTGCTTAGTAGTAGTAACTTCATCAAGCAGTATTAATCTGGTTCAGCAGTAGTAACTTTTCTCAGAAGTAGTAACCATGTTGTGCTAGCAGCATTAACCATACTTGTGCAATTCTGTAATTCCCAACAATCTCCCCCTAACTTGACTTTTAGAAAGGGAAGTCAAGTTCTTCAATTTTTTTTTCAAGATGCTTTCAACACTACAGCTTAGTTGCCCAAATTCGGATCCAGACCCAGACTTTGATTGATTGTTCTTCTTACCACAATTCTGGCCATTTCTGATTCCTTTACACATACTAGCTTAGCTTTCAACATCCCATTCAGCTTCTCCTTGCTATGATCATACACTTTGTCCACCAGGTAGTATTCATGATAACAGTTATCTATTGTGATCATGTATACACCACAGTTTTCAAAGAGTATCCACTTATCAATCTTCTTAAACCCATACTCATGATGTAAATCTTTGATCCTGTAAACCACTTTTTCTGGTTCAAACATCATACATAGGTATTCCATTGCAATCTTGAGAAGACTTTCTTCAGTTCCTTTTAAAACAGGCTCATAAATCTTCATCCCCACTTTATGCATTTCTTCTAGATCACCCCTGGAACAACTTCTGATTACTTTCCCCCAAGTGGCATATACTTCAAATATATCACCAACTCTTTTCAGCCTGAAGTAATCCTTTCTAATTTCCCTCAAGATATCCCAGAAGATGATCTCTGGATCCTTCACAGAAATTGGACACAGCCTGAACTGGTTCTATTAAAGTCATATACAGCCCCACATGCTCATCAGACTGACTTGCTTGCTGTGTACTTTGACTAGTTTGCTCAGTATGATCTGCCACAGATGATTATGCTACTAAATCTGCTTCTTCAACTCTTGGTTTCTTAGACTGTTTCTTGGAAGCTATGGTCTTCATTCTCTTTGCAGACTTTACTTCCACAGTAGCATTCTCTTCTTTAGTGTCTTCAGCCTTTTCTTTGGTAGGAGTGACTTCCTCAGGGAATGGTTGTTGAATGTTTAGATCATGTCTCTCCTTCATCCTTCTTTCAGCCTCTTCCCTTTGTGAGGAGTCCCCTTGAAGCTTAGCCATTTCCTTTTTATAGAGCTCCTCAACTTGATTGTATGCCATATTAGTAAACATCTCTCCTTTGACACCAATTGAACCTTTCAAGAAATTGATCATTTTTCTCCTTTCCTGATTGGCCAAAAAGGTCTTAGAAGGTTTTCTTTTATGCCTTTTAATTGGCATTCTTTTGACTGGTATTTTCTTGGCTTCAACTACAGTTTGCATGCTCTTTTGATACTCTTCATTTAGCTTTTTAGCCATATTCAGTGCAAGCTCCCTGTCTTTTTCAGATTGTAATTGTTCCTCCTTTTCTATTTCTGCTTGAAGCTGCTTTGCCACTTCTTCATCTAACTCAATCTGACTCTTCTTCTTTGAAGGTTGTTCAGGTTCAACCATCTTTCCCTTTCCCTTTACATCCTTCAAACTTGTCTCACTGCTTTCTTTTCTTTTCTTTGAAAGGCCTCCTTCTTTAATGACCACTCCCTTGGCCTTTTTAGTAGCCTTAGGAGTGTCATTCTTGGCTTTTACCAATGTTTCTGCTATTTCCAACTCTTCAACAGATAACCCTGTTACTGCTGCTACCTATTCTGTTACTGCTGCTGCTTGAACCTCATCTGTTTCTGCAGCTTTCTCCCCCTCAAACTCAAATCCCATCCCAGATGTACTTTCCTTCTCTGCTTCAGCCTCTTGATTCTCCCCCTTGTTGAAATCATCATTAGCATTTTTCCTCTTCTTCAAAACAAACTGCCTTATCCTCTTCTTTTGCACCGATCTTGTCACCATTGTCTTCAATTTGGTAATCTGTACTTGTTGAGACAGAATTACCATTTTCATTTCTTCTATGTCTTTGCCTTGCTTGATGACATCCAGATTAATGTTACCCATTGTTTCCATCAATTCATTGTAGTCATATTTGTCCTCACCTCCTTTGGGTGTGTTTACTACCTTTAGAGGATCATTGGATCTTTTTTGTAGTAGAGGTCTTCTGCCTAGCAGAAGCACATGCTACCCCCTTGGTTTCTTGGCACCTGGGACCTTTGGATGATTGCTCACCCAAAGTTGCCATGGGGAAGGTCTTATTGATGTTGCCACTGGCCTCCTCTGTGCTAGCAGGAGTAGTGGCAGCCTTTGCACCCTTATGCTCATGCATCTCCTCAGTGAGCACCTCCTTGGGGTTGGGAGACACCCCTGTGGTTTCCCTATAGATATTCTCTAATGGAGAATTCTCCATTAGAGGGCTTGAAGGCTCTGTGAGTGAAGGTACAAGAAGGGAATGAGCCTTCTTTACCTTTTTCCTGATGTATGTATTGGTGATTGGTGAAGTTGGTTTTTGAAGAAGGAACTGAGGGATTGATATGCTGATTGAAGGTTGGGATTGGCTTTCAGTGGGATGGTCTAATGAGGGCCTTGACCCTGAAGCCATACCTTCTGGATTGTGGGACACCACCATCATTGTAGAGAACAATGGGGTGTGAACTCCTTTCGAGTCCAATGGAGATCTCTTCATATTTGAAAAGACCTCGCCTTTGGGGATTTTAGGTACATATACCTCATCAAATTGAGGCATATCCGTCAATTCATTGGTTATAACTGCCTGGACAAATCTTGGGTACATATAGAAACTCTTTTTATTTCCCAAGTTTGACACAACGTCATTGAAAATCATTTTTGAAAAATTGTACTTTCTGGCAGTGGCCAAGCAAACCAAAGCATAAGCAATGGTACTACTGAACTCACTTCATCCAGTAGTCTTTTTGGAAATACAATGCATAAGGGTATGGACAAAGAAACGCCATTGGGGAGAAAATTTTGCTTTTGATAACTTGAAAACACCCAATGGGCCTCCATACCCCATTCTAGTAAGAGTTGAAAACAGATCATCATTAGAGATAGATGAGATACCTGAGGCATCGTCTAGACGTAGACTGATGCGAATTACCTCTTCAGAAACTGTCAAGGGTTTGTCACACACCCTTGTCTTGATAACTTGCACACCATTTTCAGTAACAATGGTGGCATTTTCCCAGAATTGTTTCTGGTGCTCAATGTAGATGGATGGTGACATTGTAAGAGCATACGCGATATGGCTTGTCTTGAGAAAATCGACTATCTGGTGAAATCCATCAGCCTGCTTCGGCTTTTAAAGCATTGCGATTTCGTTGTGCTCATCAATGAACGCCATGGATGCCATCGAGCTTGAGTGTTCTTGCCTGAAACTTACTAGGTGCTTGAGCGAAAAAGGATTAGAGAGAAGATGAATAGTATTCAAAGAGTCGTTATGAGCTTTTAGGCCGGCAAAAAGGGTATTTATACGATTCCGGACAGAAGCAGTATTAACGGAGAGCAGTATTAACCACTAGCAGTATTAACTAACTAGCAGTATTAACTGAGAGCAATATTAACTAACTAGCAGTATTAACTAACTAGCAGTATTAACTGAGAGCAGTATTAACTGAGAGCAGTATTAACTAACTAGCAGTATTAACTTTGCACTGGCAGCATTAACTGTACTTACACTGTTGAAGTTTGAGCAAGCCATGTTCCCTGTCATGTGCCTAGAGCAACCACTATCAACATGCCAGATGCTCTTTCCTTTGAGCTGCTGGTTGCCCTGCACATAGAATAAAACAATTAGTATTGATTGGGAACCCAAACCAACGTGGTCTTGGGTCTCCCTTTCTCATCAAAGTATTTACATTCCTTTTTGATGAGATTTTTAAAATCAGAGCACTCTTTACTGGAGTACTTTGTCAAGATAATAGGTCTAGCAGCACAAACACTAGAAGCAGTACTAATTTTAGAAGTACTAACAGAGTTAGCAGCACTAACAGGTTTAGCAGTACTAACCTTGTTAGAAGCACTAACAGAGTTAGCAGTATTAACATTTGAAGAAGTACTAACAATGTCAGCAGCACTAACATTGGTAGCAGTAGTATTGCTTCTAGCAGCACTATCATTGTCAGCAGCACTATTTGTGGTAGCAGTACTACTTTCTTTCACTTGACACTTTTAGTGCTATTAGGAATCCACATCTTGACACTTTCTTTCATAGTCTTTTTCTTCATGTGGCTTTTAGATTTAACAGGTTTCTTAGCCACATGGTTCCTTTCATTCTTCCTATAACCAAAGGGTTTTTGCACGGATCTTTGAAAAGTCATCCTTTGGTTAACAGGATTAAAGTAACAGTGCTTGGCAAGGTGATTCAATTTGCCACATATGAAACAAGGTTTTGGTCTGATGATTTTACTCAGATCAACTCCTTATTTCTGAACCCACTGATTATTCCAATTCCTTTTATTTCCCCTCTTTTTATCATGTTTTAGGGGCTCATCCTTATTACATGCACACTGTTTGCAAGGAACAGGATTCACAACTGTGGTCTGCTTGTAATGGACCTTTCTAGACTTTCCCTCAGTCTTATCTATGTCATTGGATTTGATCCAAGCCCTTCCACAGTCCTCATTGGTGATAATATTATTTTCTAAGGGAATCTCACCACTCACAGTATCATTCTTACTCTTACCAGCTTCTTTATCAGTTTTGTCCTCAACAACTACTTCATCTAAGGGATCTATCTCAGTGGCTCCCTCAGGCAGGTCCTTCCTATCCTTGGTCTCTAACAGGTCTGATATATGAGGGATGTAGTTGTTGTTGTATGGTGGTGGTGTGGTATTGTACCCAATTCCTCTTCTCAGTTTGTCATGAAACTGAGTTTGTAGTAAAGAGTCCATTGCTTTAGAGGCATTGGAAAAGTTTTCCACATCCATCTTAACTTTGGCTAGCTCTCCTCTCAACTTTTCATTCTCCTCCTTGGACTTTGTCAGTTGGAGTTCTAGATCATTCTTCTCCCACTTCCAGTAATTGGTATCATATGTGTGTTGAAGTTCATTGGCTTGGAAACCTTTAATTTGTTCCTCAAACCTCTCAACAATTCTCACATAGTCTTTTATATCTTTCTCTAACCTCTTAAGGTCATCACTCATATTCTGGTTGTGATCCCTATACCTTTTAACAGTGTCAATGCAGGTTTGAGAACAGAGATTAGAAAGTACCTCAGTTGGGAGATCAGATACCTCTGCCATGAGAGCTTGATTTTGAATAGCCTCTTCTGCTTGATCACTCCAGTCAAACCCCATTCCTTGTTGAGAAACAAGGGCTTGAGCAGAGTTTCTTTTCTGGTTGAAGCTTCCAGTCTGAGCTTGTTGGTGGTTGTTGTGAGACACTCCACTTCTGCATTCCCTGGCAAAGTGTCCCTTTAGATGACACTTATAGCACTCCACCTTTGACTTATCAAAGCCTGCTCCATCTTCTCTTCTTTGGGAGAAGTTGTTCCTCCCAGTCCTCTTGATGAACTTCTTCACCCTCATAGACAGCATGGCCATCTGCCATTTAATATCCATCTCTTCAAGATCATCAGGATGAAGTTGTTCCAAGTCATCATTGATTAAAGAGGAGTTTCCATGGCTGGAAAGAAAAGCTTCAAAGACAGATTCAGTGCCTTTTTCTTGATTTACTCCATTAGCAACATTAACTGATTTAGGGTTAGCAGTAGAATCAATTGATGCTGATAGGAGTGCAGCATTATGAACATACCCAGTAGGCTTCTTCTTTGCCTCCACCTCAGACTCAAACACTCTCATATCATTGTACAGATCATCCAGTTCCTTTTCTTCCAATTGTTCATTCTGTCTGAATGAAACAGTATACATGGTCCATTCATCTCCAAGGGACCTTAAGAACTTTCTGTTTACATCATCTTGATCAATCTGTACTCCCACAGTAGCTAGTTCACCAATCAGCTTATTAAACCTGTCAAAAGTTTGAGTCATGGACTCATTCTTAGTTGACATAAAGTTTTCATACTGTTGCTTCAATATTGCCTTCTGATTTCTCTTGGTACTTTTGGTACCAGAGAATCTCTTCTCTAGGGCATTCCAAAGCATCTGTGCATCAGTGCAATTGCAGAATTGGTGTTGATACTCATTGGGAATAGCCAAGAGCAGAGTGCTCAAGGCTTTCATCTCTGTCTGCCTTGTCTTCCTTTCTGCATCCGTCTTTGGTGGGATTCTTTTTCCATCTGCACCAATCTTTCCTTCATCAGATTGGCCATTCTCAATGATGTCCCACATAGAATAATCTGTGAGGATAATGTATTGCTTGATCCTAATCTTCCACATATCAAACTCATTAGATCTGAGAATTGGAACCTTTGAGACAAGAGTACTGTTTGATTCAACTGTGTTTTCCATGATGAATGAAGGTTTCTGAGAATACTTGCTCTGATACCACTTGTCAAGATCTAATTCTTAACAAGAATAATGAACTCAGAAACAATATTAAAGGAGTTTGCGGAATAACACTTTAATATTCAAAGATCAATGTAACAGTGAATCAGAAATCACAATCTTGTAAACTTTATTGAATGATTTAAAGCTACAAGATTTCACACAAAACCTCAATATTGATGAACAGGCTCACCAATACGAACTCTACTTCTCTAGAACTAGGGTTCTTAACCTTGAGGTTAATTCTCTCTATCAAAAACAAAAACTCAGAATATTGTCTCTCTAACTATTCAGACTAATTCTATACATATACTAACGATAAAAGATAATTACAAAATATAAAAGATCTTCAGTATAATCTTCCATAGTTATCTCCAAGCCTTCCAAGAATATCTTTAATCAATACAGCTGTCATCATTGCCATACGAAGTCTTCATCTCATAAGCAACACTATCTTCATGAGCAGTATTAATACACAGCAGTACTAACTTTGCTTAGCAGTAGTAACTTCATCAAGCAGTATTAATCTGGTTCAGCAGTAGTAACTTTTCTCAGAAGTAGTAACCATGTTGTGCTAGCAGCATTAACCATACTTGTGCAATTATGTAATTCCCAACAATTTCTCATAATAGGCCGCCACACACCCGATCTCAATGTTCGATATACCTTATAGATGAAGAAATGTACATCGAGTCCTTATAGAACCACTTTCCTATCCTTTAGATCTCGGTTGTCTCCCAACCTTAGGTTGTGCATATCACCTCAAGAGTAGCTTATGACCTTAATTAGCCATTTCCACCCAGAATACCCCAAAGCGAAATTTTCCCTTAGATACTTCTAATTCCGACACATCAAGGTCTCCTCAAAAATCGGTTTGTACTTAAAGTCTACCTCGACATTCTCACCAAATTTCTCCAATAATCAACACCACCAAAGATTTATCATCCTTTCCCTGACGAAGTTCCTAACACTAGTTTAGTAAGGTCCAATCCACAATAAATCTGTTCCTTAAGCTGATACAAGCACAACATCTACAGATAGCGGGTTACCTCAATCCCACGGTTACACAACTCCTATAATGCATTCAAGCATCGATTGTTAAATCAGCGGGAACCTTGCTGATTACAGAATTACCCATGATCGACCCTAATTGACAATATCTAATCTTTTTAAGGTTACTGCTTAACTTGCAGGCATACTGTTGGGACTGAAAATGTGTCAAGTATGGATAATGCTGCTAGGCTTAAAGATTAATGCTGCTGAAGACTTTAATACTGCTATTTGAAGATTACTACTGCTAGTAGTATTACTACTGTTTGAAAAGTTAGTACTGCTAGTAGTTAGTACTGCTTGAAGAATTACTACTGCAAGCATGGTTAGTACTGCTGAGGAGGTTAATACTGCTATGGAGATTAATGTTGATCATGAAGATAAAGATGGATTGATACTAAAGACTAGGAGCTGAGAATAATGTTGAAGATAATTATGAACTGGATGCAGAAGATCAATATTTCTTTTGTAATTATCTTGTAATCAGTTCTGTATATATATAGTCTAGTAGTTTTTGATAGAAAAACAAGTTTTTAACAAAGTTTTTGTATATACGCTTAGAGAGAATTAACCTCAAGATTAGTTTTAATCCTTTCTTTAGAGAAGTATAGAACGTCTGTTGAGTCTGTTCAACAGATTGAGGTTTTGTTTGTAATCATTAAGTTAATTCAATATAACTTGTGATTTGAGTTCATACACTGTTTGATTGATTTATTGTTAAAGTGTTATTCCGCGACTTCTTTAACATAGTTTCTGAGTGGTTAGTTTAAATTCTTGTTTAGAATTTCGATCCTGACAAGTGGTATAAGAGCTAAGGAACTCAGAAATCAATAATCATCATAAACAGAATCCAGAATCAAGCATTGATGGCTGAGGTTTTAGAGTCTTCAAGCACTGCAATCCCCACTGAGGTAAAATCTAAATTATGCTCTAAAGCCTGTCTTGAAACTGTTAAAAAGTACAGGGATCACAATCAGAGCATGTGTGATAACCTTAAAAGGTTGGAGAAAGATAGAAGAGAGTATAGTTTGATCGTTGAGAATTTTGAAGAACAAATTAAGTCATATCAGGCCAATGAACTTCAACATTCATATGATACCAACTACTGGAAGTGGGAGAAGAATCAGTTAGAGATTAAACTAGAGAAGGCCAAAGAGGAATGTGAGAAAATTAGGAGTGAATTTGAGAAGGCCAAACTAGACATTGGGAAATAATCTAATGCTTCTAAAGCAATGGACTCTTTACTCAAAACTCAAGTTCATGACAAACTGAGAAGAGGAATAGGCTACAACACCACCCCTCCACCTTACAACAACAACTATATTCCACCCACCTCAGACCTCTTAGAAAGACAAGATAAGAATGACTTACTTGCAGAAGCCACAGAAGTAGATCCATTAGACAAGGTAGTGGTTGAGGCAGATTCTGAAGAAGAGAACTCTAAGGGTAAGAATAAGGAAGACCATAAAGATATTCCCTTAGAAAACCACATTCTTACAAATGAGAGAGGGGGCAAACCATTTGTGAAGAGTGATAAAGTGGAGATGTCCAAGACAGAGAATGGTAAGAGTGAGAAAGCTGAAACCTCTAGGATAGGAAAGGAAAAGGTACAGAGAACTCATTATATGCAAACTACTGTTGTAAATCCCTGTACTTGTCAACAGAACAAGCCCCATAAAGATGATAAAATAAGGGGAAATTAGAGAAACATAAATAACCAGTGGGCTCAAAAACAGGGAATTGATCTAAGCAAAATCAATAGACCAAAGCCTTGTTTTATTTGTGGCAAATTGAATCATTTAGCCAAATACTGTTATTTCAATCCTATTAACCAAAGATTTACTTTTCAAAGACAAACATAAAATTCTTTTGGTTATAGGAAGAAATCATCAAGGAACCACATGGTTGAGAATGTGAGAACAGCACCAGTGAAAACTGGTACTGCAAAATCTCATATTCAGAATAAGTTTGTTAAAGAAAAAGAAAATACTCCAAGCAAATCAAGGAGTAACACAAAGAATAAGAAAGCAAACAAATGTGTCTTAATTTGGGTCCCAAAAGATATTAAACCTGTTAGTACTGTTAATAAAGTTAGTAATGCTACCAGAGTTAGTATTGCTGACCAAATTACTACTGCTAATGAGGTTAGTATTGCTAACAAAGTTAGTGTTGCTGACCAAGTTAATACTGCTAACAAGGATAGTACTGCTACCAGTGTTAATACTGCCAAGCCTATAATTAAGACAAAGTATTCCAGCCATGAAATTCCTAATTCTGATCACCTCATCAAGACTAATCTGACTGATTATGAATATGTTGATGAGAAAGGGCAACCCAAGACCACCTTGGCTTGGGTTCCCTCCAAAAACTAACTGATTTATCTAGTGTGCAGGGCAACCAACAGCTCAAGGGGAAGAGCATTTGGCATGAAGATAGTAGTTGCTCTAGGCACATGACAGGTAACATGGACTGCCTTCAAAACTTCAAAATATTTGATGGAGGACGTGTTGCCTTTGGTAATAATCCAGCAGGAGGTAAGATCAGTGGTAAAGGTATAGGTTCAAAAGATAAGTGGTCAGGTAGGGTTTAATGCTGCTAACCATGTGTGTTTAAGTGTTTCAGATTACTTTGCTGAATTGGATACTTAGTACTTCTAGTTAAGTTAATACTGCTCTCACTATTACTCTTTCTGACAGTTCAAATGTGGTTAAGTATGGTTACTACTGCTAGGTGGTTTATACTACCAGTGCAAAGTTACTACTGCTTGCCGTATTTCTACTGCTAATCAGTGTTACTACTGCTAGTATGTGTTAATACTGCTAGTCTGTGTTAATACTGCCAGTATGCGTTACTACTACTAATATGAGTTAATACTGCGGGTAAGTGTTAATGCTGCTAAGGTACTTAGTACTGCTTCTAACTGAAACCCTCTACCTATAAATACCCTCTTTGACCGCCAAAATCCAAACGTCTCTTTGAATTTCCTACGAGTATTCTTTCTCTCTCTCTGTCTCTCGAATTCTTGCTTCCCAGTACCTAAATCCTAGTAGTGATTCAATCCAAGAACGAAGGCAGGACTGGTGTTTGTTGATGATCACAATGAGTTGCTACAGAAACCCAAGCAAGCAGAGGGTTTTCATCAGATTGTGGATTTCCTAAAATCCTCACACATCGCCTACGCATTAACTGTCAATCCCACAATCTATGTGGAACATATACGTCAGTTCTGGGACAATGCCTCTGTACAGACTATTGATGGCACTCAGGTCATCAAATCAAGGGTTTGTGATAAACCTCTAACCATCACAGAAGGTTGTATTCGCATTCATCTACGGCTAGATAATGCCTCAGGTATTACCTCTCTTTCCAAGGAAGATCTCTTCTAAATACTTGGTCGAATGGGGTATGAAGGTCCAACTGAGGTCTAGAAGTTTTTCAAAAACAGATTTTTGGTTCATACTCTGCAACATTGTATTTCTAGAAAAACAACTGGATGGAGTGAGTTCAGCAGTACCTTAGCTTATGCTCTAGTCTGCTTAGCTAACTCTAGAAAGTTTAATTTTTCTCAAATGATTTTCAATGATCTCATGTCAAATCTGGATACCAAAACCAAAAGCTTTTATATGTATCCCAGGTTTGTACAAGAAGTACTCAACAAGGAATTGACGGATCTACCCTCTTTTCAAGAGGTGTATGTACCTAAACCTCCCAAAGGGAAGGTATTCTCCAACCTGAAAAGACCAAGTAAGGACTTTTCTGGAAAAGAGACACCATTGTTCTCTACAATGATAGTTATGTCTCATTCCCATGGTGAGGCATCAGTGTCAAAGCCCACATCTGACCACCCAACTGATGACCTACCCACACCATTCATTTCAATTGATACTCCTCAGATCCCTATTGTCAAGCCAAAATCCCCCATCACCAAAACATATATAAGGAAAAAGGTACAGAAGGTTCCTTCCCTTCCTGTATCTTCACCCCAACATCCTGCAAGCCCTCTAATGGAGCATTCTCCATTAGAGAATATCCAAAGGGAAACCACAGGGGTGTCTCCCAACCCCAAGAAGGTGCTCTCTAAGGAGAAGGAAGAGTATGTGGGTAGTAAGGCTCACACTACTGATTCTGCACAAGGTGCAGGTCAGGACAGTGTGAACATCTCTAAGACCTTCCCCACGGCAACTTTAGATGAGCAATCATCTAAGGGTCCCAGGTGCCAAGAAACCATGGGGGTAGAAGGTGCTTCTGCTAGGCAGAAGGCCTCTACTAAAAGATCCAAGGATCCTTCAAGGGTGGTAAAAACACCTAAAGGAGGTGAGGACAGATATACTTATGATGAATTGATGGATACACTTGGTACAATAAGTCTGGAAGTTCATAATCAAGATTTGGAGATCAAAGAGATGAAAAAGGTGATCACTTCTCAACAAGTGCAGATTACCAAACTCAAGAAGATGGTTCTCAAATTGGTGCACAAAAAGAAGAAAACCAAACTTGTTTTGAAGAAAAGGAGCATTGATCATGATGCTTCCAAAAAGGGGGAGACTCAAGAAGAGGAATGTGAAAAGAAAAGCCCTGTTGGCATGGAATCTCAATTTGAGGGGGAGATTGGTGTTGAAACAGAGAAAGAAGCAGTAGAAACTGCTCAAGCAGCAGAAACAGAAATAGCAGCAGAAACAATGGAGGAAGCAGAAACTGAACCAGCAGCAGTAACTACACCAGAAGCAGAAACTGCAAAAGCATTAGAAACAGAGAAAGTTGCAGCAGAAACTGGTTTGTCTGTAGAGGAAATAGAGATAGCAGAGACTCTATTGAAGGCAAATACTGACACTCCCAAGGCCACTCAAAAGGCTAAGGGAGTGGCCATCAAAGAGGGACGCACTGAGAAGAAAAGGAATGAGATAAGCATGACAGAGGCCAAGAAGAAAGGCAAAGAGAAAATGGTTGAGACTGAGAGACCATTGAAAAAAAAGAAGCAAATTGAGTTGGATGAAGAACTGGCAAAAGAGTTAAGTGCACAGCTTGAGAAGGAAACAAAAAAGGAAAAAGAAATTCAACAAGCTAAAGACAGACAAATTGCATTAGATTTGTCTACAAAGCTCAGTGAAGAATATCAGAAGAGTTTGAAGCTTGCTGAGATGAAAGTTACCATGAAAGCATCTAGACAAAGGCAGCCATCAAAGACAAGACAAAGGAAGCCTTCAATGACATTTCTAGCCAATCAAGAAAGAAGGAAAATGATAAACTTTCTAAAAGGAGCTATTGGAGTTCCTGAAGGAATGTTTACCAGCATGTCTTTTGGAAGAATAGAAGAGCTATATAAAAAGGAGATAGCCAAACTAAAAGGGGATTTCACTCAAAGGGTTGAGGTTGAAAAGAAAATGAAAGAGAGGCATGACCTCAACATACAACAACCCTTCCCTGAAAGTGAAGAAGGCACTCCTATCAAAGAAAAGGCAGAAGGGAAGCAAGAAGAGACTTTAGCTCAACAGATTGGAGCTATTAAAAGAAAGAAGTCCATTGCTACCAAGCCAAAGGCAAAAAGGCCTAGAACAGAAGAAGGAAAGAAAGAACAGGAAAGTGAGAAAATGGAAGCAGAACCATCAGAACAACATAAACAGGGTGAGCAGGTTGAAACTCAAGAGCAGAATCAAGAGCCAACAACTCAACAATCAGAACAGCAAAGACAACCTGATGAACAGTTTGAGTTGTACATGACAATAACAAATGAAGATCCTTTGAAAGCTGGCCCTATCTCAGTCCAAGCCCCAAAAATCATTCATTGGGATATTATAGTGGATCAAGGCAAAGAATACTTTAGAATAAAGAGAATGGGTGATCACTATGAATTGTATGCTACATGGGGTAGAATAATCAGAAGCTGTACTAGAGTGGATTTGGAAGAAATGTTCAAGGTTGGTTTGAATCTGTATGGTGGTTTACTGAAAGAAGCATGGATGAACATTAAAAAGATGGCAATGGAGTACTTGTGCATGATGTTTGATCCTGAAAGAGTGCAGTATGTTATCAAAGACTTGCATCTTGAGAATGGATTTAAAAGAATAGATAATTGGATGTTGTTTGAAAATTGTGGAGTCTTTATGCTAACTATTGATAAGAGCTATCATGAATACTACTTGGTGGATAAGGTATATGACCACAGCAAAGCAAAGCTGCAAGGGATGCTGAAAGCCAAGCTGGTATGCCTCAAAGGTTCAGAAATGGCCAGAATAGTGATCAAAAGAACTATCAATCAAAGTCTAGGTCTGGATCCTAATTTGGGAAATTAAGTTGGAGTTTTGGAATCATCATGAAGATCCTAATCTGAAGAACTTAACTTCTCAATTTGAAAAGTTAAGTTAGGGGGAGAGTGTTGGGACTGAAAATGTGTCAAGTATGGATAATGCTGCTAGGCTTAAAGATTAATGTTGCTGAAGACTTTAATACTGCTATTTGAAGATTACTACTACTAGTAGTATTACTACTGTTTGAAAAGTTAGTACTGCTAGTAGTTAGTACTGCTTGAAGAATTACTACTGCAAGCATGGTTAGTACTGCTGAGGAAGTTAATACTGCTATGGAGATTAATGTTGATCATGAAGATAAAGATGGATTGATACTAAAGACTAGGAGCTGAGAATAATGTTGAAGATAATTATGAACTGGATGCAAAAGATCAATATTTCTTTTGTAATTATCTTGTAATCAGTTCTGTATATATATAGTCTAGTAGTTTTTGATAGAAAAACAAGTTTTTAACAAAGTTTTTGCATATACGCTTAGAGAGAATTAACCTCAAGATTAGTTTTAATCCTTTCTTTAGAGAAGTATAGAACGTCTGTTGAGTCTGTTCAACAGATTGAGGTTTTGTTTGTAATCATTAAGTTAATTCAATATAACTTGTGATTTGAGTTCATACACTGTTTGATTGATTTATTGTTAAAGTGTTATTTTGCGACTTCTTTAACACAGTTTCTGAGTGGTTAGTTTAAATTCTTGTTTAGAATTTCGATCCTGACACATACCAACTCCAACGAAAGTGCACTGAAGCACCCCAACGGTCACTGTCCTCCAAATTCGAATGTCGACACCTATTCTCAAAATGTCTACACCGCAACCATGGATATACCACCATATATTTCCTTCCAGATTTGCACTGACGAAATAAAGTTAACACCTATCATGGTACTAACGTTCAGACAATAGAATCGCCATAATTTCTTTATTCCGAAAGACTCACTCAGATGGTACACATCCGACCCATCGACTCATATCCCACCGAAGTCAAGCAACCACCCAATGGTTTATCCTGAAGATTTACCGACATTGCAAGATTACCATTTAAATAACTGGTAGAATGCATAATTCTAATATACCAAACATTCATCTGTGCACCTATTCAGAACCGAAATCCCAAAATTTCAAAACAAACCACCAGTCATTCCTCCGATACTTAACTTCCAAGGACCCCTCTAGTCATTACTCGCTACTCGTTCTACAGAAGGGTTTAAACCTATAGCCGCGATTGAGTTCAAGGTTTTTTTTAAAACTAATATGCCAATTTGAAACTTTATAAAACTCCTAATTGCAAAGCTTTATAACAATTAATCGCAAAAATAAAATCCACTACCGTTTACTCAGTAGGTGTACAAAGTGGTCTCAAACGCCACACACATAAACCATTTCGAAAACCGTTTGGTCATTACTCAAGCTAATAATGACAATACACAAAGATGCACAACAACTTTTCAAATAGACCATTATGGTCCTAGCATGCATCAATTTATGCCCTAGACGAGAAATAATTTCACGTACTAAAACCGTGTATGACAAGGCATTTGTACAAAACTCCCAAATGGTAGGTTTACATAATCAAGTTCCGAAAATCTCTCATTTAACCATGTAATGACATAAGATAAAATTTCCCATATCCATTAGTTTATTTCCCAAACTTATTAAAACGATAAGTGCTTGCGATTTAGTCATACATAAAATAATTTAAATCGACTTCAGACTTTTAGCCGTACGGATAAAACACTCATTGACCCAAAATGGTGGCTATAATGCCATGCATACGAGTAATTCAATACAATGCATTGCGTGAGACTATAACCGTAAAATCAACAACCCAAGGATGTTAAAAGAAAAAGTTTAACACAAACCATCATAAATCATCCATATGCTTACTCACACCAAAAGCATAAACCATTTATAGTGCTAAGTAGTGTGCAGCGAAATATGGTCGTATAAAACTCCAAAGAGAAACCACACAATACTGAAACTCCAAAAATAGCATATGGGGTACCATCCACCAACAAAACTCTCATGAAATAAAATTTTCAATATACCATAAACCAACACACGCGATGAATCTACCCTACGCATTTCAATGTCCGTTCATGCATTGCAAGACACTGTAAAATAATACTCCATAAGACTCATCAAAATTCACACAAAATAAAATTTCCAATAAACATCAAACATCGAAATAATTGAGGATAACTCTTCGTCCAAAACCTTAACACATGTGGAGGAGATCCAATGTTAAGGTCATAAACCATAGTTACTTGTCCAAGACCCTACACAACGTCAAAATACGAACATCACAATATCCGAAAATAGTGTTGGACAACAATGAGAGTAAAGAAAGTCTCAACAAATCCTGCAACCTCATGCAATCAAATAGTTTTATGCATGTTTAAAATCATGGTTTAAAAACCCTGTGTGTTAAACATCTTTCCAAAATTTCGTTATAAAATTTCACATGATGATTTCAGAAACATGAGAAATAGTTGATGCAACTCATGTTAGAATAAAATTTTGTGCATGAATTTGATCGGCACACAATGTCTCGAAACTACGTGCCTCAATTTCCCTAAACCAAAGATCTTCAATTTCCCGGCACGCTATTGTCATCTAGATACTCAAACATCTTAGGACAATAATTCAAGGGTTCCATAGGTTCACCTTATAATTTCTCCTCGAATAATGTCGATTCCAATTTCTATGGTTCTAATACCACCAATAATTTTGACCCGAAACAGTCCATTAAATGCAATCACCATTCTTAACCGTCACTACGAGTGACAACACTATAAACATTAACCTCTTCAAGCTACTACTCCTTAGAAACTCATCCACTACCCCATCCGTCCTCATATAAGGGCGGTTCAAGCGCGCACATGTAACATGTAAGTTTACCACGACACTGGTCAAGTGTAATTATGAACGTACCCTACATGATTATCCTTGCTACCCTCGTCATGATTCCCGATTCTATTGACTTCATCGACTTCTAAATATCTTATCTTAGAGTGGTACTGCAACCTCACTTTCTCATACTTGTATGAACAATAGTTTGAGTCTAGGTATCCGAAATCAACTTCTAAATCTCTCAAACTTAAGCTCTAATACCAACTTGTAACACCCTCAAATTTGAAGAGCAACTAATTAAATTTTTTTTATATAACATCAAAATAGGGACAAGAATTCCTCTTATAATTCCAAACTGAAAATACCTCGAGTTAAAAATCAATAATTACCTCGACAAATACAAACTCTAACAAGATACAAGGACTAGACCGGAGTCGGGTGCTACATAACCCCAATACATGTTGCTCTTTACAAACTAACGTGGAAGACTTCACCAAGCTACTCACTTCACGAGCACACAATTAGCACTTTTCTCTTCATAGTGTCTCTAG
Organism: Arctium minus; assembly: GCA_954870635.1. Lineage (NCBI taxonomy): Eukaryota > Viridiplantae > Streptophyta > Magnoliopsida > Asterales > Asteraceae > Arctium > Arctium minus. The sequence continues at coordinate 31,905,850 of OX941080.1, read as the reverse complement.
AACTATTCCCAAACAACGTCTGTTGCACATGCCGACAAATAAAAAGGTTAGGTTAACGCCTAGTGTAACACCCGTAATTTTCGGTAAGTAACAGCCACCCAGACATTTTTGTATCTTGTAATTGGCGGTTTTTTTGTTGTAAAATCATTATCTAAAGTCCTTTGGAGTATCGGGAGTGTTGGCATTGAAAAGGTTGAGTTTCGGGGCCCCGGAAAGGTCCCGCTACAATGCCCGGCGACTATGACAGTGTCATAGTCGCACTGTCACAGTCGCAGAGAAGGAACAGAGTCCAGGGGAGCTTGGCGACATTGACCCCTGGGCAATGTCGCTGGTCAATGTCGTACCAGGGTGCAGAGGTTTTTTAAATTGCGAATTTCAGTCTTTTTCTCATTTCTCACTTCTCAAATTCCATCATTTCTCTCCCAAACCGATTCTCACCTTCTTGGTTCAAACCCTAGCCATTCACTTTGATTTTGGAGCATTTCCATCACCATCTAAGTCTTGGAAGTCTAGGATTCGAGAAGCTACCATTCCACCATCTCTATTGAAGTCTTCTTCAAGAAAATCTTGGGTTTTGAGTTCCATCAAAACCCACTATTGTAAGTTCATCCATACTCTTTCTAACACTTTAATCAAGTTACAAATGTCCATCTTTGACCTCATAGTGTTTCTATTTATCAACTTTGGGTTGGTTGAATTTGGGGAGGTTAGCTCAAATTAGGGTTTTTGGCCAAAATAGAGATTTTGATAAAAGATGTTTGGAGATCGATTAAATATGGTTGAAGATGCATATTTATGGTTGGAAATTTATGGATCTAGGTTTTTGAAGGATTTTGCTTGTGGACTTGGATTTCTTCAAGGAAGCTTAAAGCGGGGTAAAATCTAGATTTAGCCTAAATCTAGCAAGGTGAGTTCAAGTTGATTTGTGAAAACGTTGTACATGCCAAAATGTCTATTTTAAAGTATTTATGTTTTTTACATGAAATTATCAACTGTTGAGTTATTTGGTAACTTTTGAGTATTTGAAGTGTTTAGCCTATTAAACTTTATAAAACACCCGTATTTGGGATTTTTGGGCATTTTGATAAATAGGTCATAAACGAAAGTGTTTAAATGATTTATTGCATAAATTGACATTTGGTCACAAATGCATTCTTAGTGTTGGTCGGGTTATATGCATCATTCATGAAATGGGACGTTTTGAAAGTAAGAGTGTGTGGGTCCTTTAGGTTGGGTCATTCCCGACCCGGGGAATATTTTAGAAATAATAATCTCTTTGGGTTTTGGGCCGAAGGCCAATGGTGATTTGATAAATAAAGATTTTGGGGAAAGATGTAAATTGGTTTATGTAACCATATTGGTTTCGTGTTTTAGCCAAACGTCTAATAAGCCTCTTGGGGATTGATTTGTACTCGGTTGAGTCTTTGGAACATTTGTTCGGTTTTGGTAGCTCGTTGGATCCATAGGCATAGAGGTCGGTTTATGATGTAAATCCGGGGTAAAGTCCCCGAGTTGTAATTTGGAAATAGGCAGTGGTGATATGATGTAACTTTCCAAATGAACAAGCATGTCAATGATGGTGAGGTCCCAAGGTATAGATCCATGAATAGGGTTGAATTTGGTGATGCTTGGGCTGTAGATCCATGAATAGGGTTGATGTATTCCTTGACTAAAGATCCATGGATAGGGTTGATGTCAACGGTTGTCCATCCTTGAAGTTATGCTTATAGCATTGATAAGTAACTTTGTGTACCCGCCACTTTCGATGGAATTCGGGTATCCCCCGTCACCGAAAGGTGTTGTTTTTGGGTATTGAGTTTTATTATCCAAGTTTCAGTGACGTTTTGTATAAATGGATCTTATCCATGTTTTATGGGTTGAGTATTATGCCCCACCCGTGTTTTGGTTGTTTCGGTATATAGAGTTTTAACCGTATTTTCGTAAATGGAGAGTTTGATTTCTATTCTCCTTTTGAGTGAGTTTTGGGTTGAAATTAATTTACGAAAGAATGTTATATGTTGGGACCTTGTCCCCGAAGTATTTTGGATTTGAAAATGTTCATATTGGTGTTTCTTTGCCCAAAATGCATATTATTGGAAAACGAGTCGTTTTCATATTTAAAGCATATCATTTTGAAAGGTTATGATTTAAAGTGCATTACCTCTTTTCAAAGATATCTTTATTCATGCGGAAAACTTTTGAACTCACTAGGCGTTAGCCTAACCTTTTTATTTGTCGGCATGTGCAACAGGTTCCGGTTGGGAATAGCTCTAGTGACACTGTGTAGAGAGGAGTGATGGTTGTGTGCTCAAGAGGTGGATATCTTCGTGGAGTCTTCCGCACTTGTTTCGGGAAGAGAAGCTTATAGTTGGGATTAAGTAACACCGACTTTGGTCTAGTCCTTGTATAGGACTGAGTTTATATTTGTTGAGGTTAAATAGAAAGTTTTATTTTGGAGAGTTATCTTTTACTTGATGTAATATCGAATTTTTTTTATTAGTTGCTCTTACCAAATTTGAGGGTGTTACAAGTTGGTATTAGAGCTTAAGTTTGAGAGAATCAGGTATTGATTTTTGGATGCCTAGACTCAGACTTGCGTTCTTATAAGTGATTGTAAGTGAAGTTGCGTTCTTATAAGTGATTGTAAGTGAAGTTGCACATTAGGTACCTTAAGATAAGATATTTTGGGGTTGATCGAGTCGCTAGAAACAGGAAACTTGTCGAGGGTTGCAAGGATGATCATGTACGGTACGTTCATAATGGCACTTGTCCAGTGTTATGGTGAAACTATATGCTACCTGTGTGTACTTGAACTACCTCGGTATGATGACCGTTGGGGTAGTGAGAAAGTTTCTAAGCGAGTAATCTAAGGAAGGGTTGATGTTTATAGCAATGTCACTTCGGAGCGATAGTTAAGTGCGATGAATGCATTAAGTTGATCATCTTGAGTCAGAACTATTGGTTGGATTAGAACTATAAGTTTGTTAGACCGATTCTATTTCGAGGAGAAATTGCAAGTCAACCAAATTAGGGTGATTGTTGTCGTAAGATGTTTGATACTTCTGGATGACAATGGTATGACGGAAAATTGAGGAACGTGATTTCGGGGTATTGAGTGTCGACCAAGTCCATGCACGACATTTATTTCTAAAATAAGTTTGCATCAACTGTTTCTCATGTTTTCAAGGTATGAAGTGAGTTTCGTTATGAAGTCTTGATAAAACATTTAGCACTCATCAAATTTTAAACCGTGAACCTAAACATGCATGATTGTGGCACGTGGTTGCAAATATTTTATTGAAAATCTCTCCATACCTGTTTTGTCTTTAATGCTATCTTTGGATATTATAAGATCCGTATTTTAATGCCACATGGGGTATTGGGCGTAACTGTAGAATTTTTAACCTTGACATTATATCTCCTCCACGTATGTTAGGGTTTTAAAGGAAAAGGTGTTCCCTTGTTCTTGAGTCGGAATTTTCTTGGGAATTTTAGTATGTACGAGTCGTGTTGAATTTTATGGAGTATAATTTTGCGACGTTTTGGGCGCGTGAGTGTACTTTGAGATGCGTGGGTTTTTAATTTTATTGCGTGTAAATTTACGAACTTATTGGGCGTCGTGTCTCATGAAAGTTTTGTTGAAAAGGGTCACTGTATCGTACGTTGCGGTTTTAGAATTTTGACATTTTTAGACTTATTATCATCTTATGCTTTCATGTTGGGAAATGAAAATTTTGACACCGCTTGATTTTAGCGTTAATGAGTTTTATGAAAATTCAGTTGAGTTTTATGGTGTCTTATCTTATGACATTTTACGTCGCGTAGATAAATTTTGGGAAATGTATACTTGTATTATTGTGTGCGTTAATTTATAGGTTTTGTTAATAGATGTCATCCCACATGTTGTTTTGGGGAAATTTCAATATCATGTGATTTATCTTTGGGTTTTATACGAGTGTTAATCGTGTATACTATTCGTATTTGGATTAAAGTATGTTGTTGGTGTGAGTAAATGTATAAAAGATTTATGTTGTTTTAGATAGGACTTTTGCTCAAAATATGTTTCAGTTGCTGATTTTACTGTTAGAAATTTTCCGTAATGCATTAAATGAGTTATCGGTATACATGTCATTGTTAATGCTATTTTTGGACAAGTGCATTTTATTTGTGCGGCCCGAGGTTTGAACTCGATTTAAAAATTTAATTGTGTTTGACCAAATCTCACACCCCTATCATTTTACTAAGTTTTGAGGAATAAACTAATGTATATGAGTCTTGATGGAAAATTTTATTCCACGACGCTTGGTGGTTTAAAGGAAGGAATTTTAAGGTAAAATTTGTGAAGGTTCCTTTGGAATTGTACCAAACATCTGTTGCATGCGTTTTTGTACAGAAAGTTATTTTCACGTTCATAGTGTAATTGATGCATGCTAGGACCATGGCAGCCCATTTGAAAACTTAGTTGCGCATCTTTTGTTATTGATGTTAATAATGTGAGTATTGATCAAATGAATTTTGAAATAAATTCTATGTGTGTCTTTAATGATCACTATGCACACCTACCGGGTAAACGGTAGTAGATTTTATATGTGCGATCAATTGTTATAAAACTGTTGCGTTTGAAAGTTTTGTAAATTTCAAATTGGCATATTAGTTTGGAAAACCTTGAACTCATTGTGGCTATAGATTTAAACCCTATCTTGAAAAGAGTTGCGATTAGGGACTAAAGAAGTCCTTGGGAATTGAAGCGTCGGATGATCCGACTCGTGGTCAGCTTTGGAAATTTTAGATTTTGGTTTAGGAAGCGGTTCACGCATGAATAGTGGAGGTAATAGATTCATGCCTTCCCAGTTAACTAAGGGGTGATCTTTGTCCTTTGGCAAACCTGCGGGATAAGGTCTCGTATGATTCTAGGTATGGTTGGATTGGATTTGTCGGGTCGATGGACCATTAGACATCATGTTATACGTTGCTAGTATATCGTCTTGATGGGGTTGCATGAGCATGGGAAATGTTGTGGTCCGTTGGTTAGAAATGTCAGATTGGGAATCCTAGTACCCTGTTAGGTGTCAACTTTAACGCGACAATACTTCGGGAATGAAATAACGGGCGGGATGTCCACGTTTTCGGTACTACCATTTGGTTTAGGCGTCAACTTGCCCTTTTGAGGTCAACAAATCGTTGGAAGGTTTGGAAGTATCCCCGTTGGGTCAAAAGAACGTTGACCTCTTGGTGGTGGAATTTAAAAGAAGGTTAGATGTTGGTGATTAAGTATCAATGTGTATAAGTTTTTCCCGATGTGGTAGAGATCTTATTAAGGGAAAGTTTTAGAGGTTGAGAGTAGATCCGAGTTAGGTGATGGTCGGATCTGCATTAACCAACTACCTAGAGAGTGTGTTGGTACGCCTCGAAAGGACGGCGTTGTCAATATCAAGAACTGATCATTAAGAGATTTGGGAATTCTTTGGAGGTTGATGTTGAACTTTGGTTTGGGTTCAGAAGCATGTTCAGTTAAAGTGATTTGGCCGGTGTGAAGTTGGGGTTACAAACTACCCTAGAGGTAGTACGTGTCGCCCAAGGTTGGGAGACAACCGCAATCTCATGGTTAAGAGTTATGTTAGTAAGATGACTATTCATTTGGATATAAACGGGATGTGTTCAAGGGGACACTTATCGTGAGAACCGACATAAGGTTATAGGGGTAGCTCCAGCAAGTGGATTGGAGTCGACCTTTTATGCGGTCATCATTAATTCGGAAATTTAGATTTCGAGGACGAAATCTCTTTTAAGGTTGGGAGAATTGTAACACCCGTAATTTTTGGTAAGTAACAGCCACCCGGACGTTTTTGTATCTTGTAATTGGCGGTATTTTTGTTGGAAAATCATTATCTAAAGTCCCTTGGAGTATCGGGAGTGTTGGCATTGAAAATGTTGAGTTTCGGGGCCCCGGAAAGGTCCCGCTACAATGACTGTCATAGTCGCACTGTCACAGTCGCAGAGAAGGAACAGAGGCCAGGGGAGCTTGGCGACATTTGCAGGCGACATTGCCCCCTGGGCAATGTCGCTGGTCAATGTCGCACCAGGGTGCAGAGGTTTTTTAAATTGCGAATTTCAGTCTTTTTCTCATTTCTCACTTCTCAAATTCCATCATTTCTCTCCCAAACCGATTCCCACCTTCTTGGTTCAAACCCTAGCCATTCCTATGGCCATTCACTTTGATTTTGGAGCATTTCCATCACCATCTAAGTCTTGGAAGTCTAGGATTCGAGAAGCTACCATTCCACCATCTCTATTGAAGTCTTTTTCAAGAAAATCTTGGGTTTTGAGTTCCATCAAAACCCACTATTGTAAGTTCATCCATATTCTTTCTAACACTTTAATCAAGTTACAAATGCTCCATCTTTGACCTCATAGTGTTTCTATTTATCAACTTTGGGTTGGCTGAATTTGGGGAGGTTAGCTCAAATTAGGGTTTTTGGCCAAAATAGAGATTTTGATATAAGATGTTTGGAGATCGATTAAATATGGTTGAAGATGCATATTTATGGTTGGAAATTTATGGATCTAGGTTTTTGAAGGATTTTGCTTGTGGACTTGGATTTCTTCAAGGAAGCTTAAAGCGGGGTAAAATCTAGATTTAGCCTAAATCTAGCAAGGTGAGTTCAAGTTGATTTGTGAAAACGTTGTACATGTCAAAATGTCTATTTTAAAGCATTTATGTGTTTTACATGAAATTATCAACTGTTGAGTTATTTGGTAACTTTTGAGTATTTGAAGTGTTTAGCCTATTAAACTTTATAATACACCCGCATTTGGGATTTTTGGGCATTTTGATAAATAGGTCATAAACGAAAGTGTTTAAATGATTTATTGCATAAATGGACATTTGGTCACAAATGCATTCTTAGTGTTGGTCGGGTTATATGCATCATTCATGAAATGGGATGTTTTAAAAGTAAGAGTGTGTGGGTCCTTTGGGTTGGGTCATTCCCGACCCGGGGAACATTTTAGAAATAATAATCTCTTTGGGTTTTGGGCCGAAGGCCAATGGTGATTTGATAAACAAAGATTTTGGGGAAAGATGTAAATTGGTTTATGTAACCATATTAGTTCTCGTGTTTTAGCCAAACGTCTAATAAGCCTCTTGGGGATTGATTTGTACTCGGTTGAGTCTTTGGAACATTTGTTCGGTTTTGGTAGCTCGTTAAGGAGCCTTGGACGTATGGTGTACTTAGTTGCATCTTATTTGAGAGTTACATGTGTTGAATGCGTTAATTCATTTGTTTGAGTCATGTAACGTTTTAGACTGTAATGCATTGGATCCATAGGCATAGAGGTCGGTTTATGATGTACATGTGGGGTAAAGTCCCCGAGTTGTAATTTGGAAATAGGCATTGGTGATACGATGTAAGTTTCCAAATGAACAAGCATGTCAATGATGGTGAGGTCCCAAGGTATAGATCCATGAATAGGGTTGAACTTGGTGATGCTTGGGCTATAGATCCATGAATAGGGTTGATGCATTCCTTGACTAAAGATCCATGGATAGGGTTGATGTCAACGGTTGTCCATCCTTGAAGTTATGCTTATAACATTGATAATTAACTTTGTGTACCCGCCACTTTCGATGGAATTCGGGTATCCCCCGTCACCGAAAGGTGTTGTTTTTGGGTATTGAGTTTTATTATCCATGTTTCGGTGACGTTTTATATAAATGGATCTTATCCATGTTTTATGGGTTGAGTATTATGCCCCACCCGTATATTGGGTGTTTCGGTATATAGAGTTTTAACCGTATTTTCGTAAATGGAGAGTTTGATCTCTATTCTCCTTTTAAGTGAGTTTTGGGTTGAAATTAATTTACGAAAGAACGTTATATGTTGGGACCTTGTCCCCGAAGTAGTTTGGATTTGAAAATGTTCATATTGGTGTTTCTTTGCCCAAAATGCATATTATTGGAAAACGAGTCGTTTTCATATTCAAAGCATATCATTTTGAAAGGTTATGATTTAAAGTGCATTACCTCTTTTCAAAGATATCTTTATTCATGTGGAAAACTTTTGAACTCACTAGGCGTTAGCCTAACCTTTTTATTTGTCGGCATGTGCAACAGGTTCCGGTTGGGAACAGTGTTGAGTTACGGGATCTCAAGCACAACGGAAAATAAAATAGTAACCCTCCAAGGACCCATACGAACCGGAATAAATCGGGTGTTTCGAAATTATACCTCACAGTTAACGAGACTTTGAATCACAGCAACAAAGCAAGCTTGATGCCTCCATGATATCCACGCGAACAATCTGAATCATTTGCCTTCTCGTAATGCTAGTCACGGTTTCAAAACAAAGAAAGGAAAGGGAGCATATAGTTTTAGAGAGAATTGCAAGAACAACAATTTCATACAATGTCATATATTATATATGGTGATGGAAGTATGGCCTAAAAAGATCACCATCGTCTCCATACCTTACTTGAGTGTAAGAGTGGCCATGCACCATCACTTTCTTACATAACCATACCTAGTCAACTTATTTAATGTCCAACAAAATAATATCTTATTTTTATTTAATCAGATTAAACAAAACAAATCAGATATAATAATTAAACATTTTAATTATTGAAACTCCTTATCCGGATATGTTCAAAGCGTGTGACCCAATGGGTTCTCGATATGTTGGTAATAAATATAAATCTCGTTTTTATATTTATAAACGATGAGCGGTATCTAGCAATACATCATCTTCACCAAAATGACGAGAATTTGTGATACAATAAATTATCGATTTGTAGTCAATTTTAGTTTACACATTTAATTCCTTTGTCCTTGATGTCTAGATTGAACACGAGACATTAAATGTGTCATTCTCGTTATGTTCAATCTATAGTTTTTTAATTCCCTAATATACTAATAAAAACATAAATTGATATCTCATGTCATTTATCTGAGCATGCATGCATTTCCTTATTATATATATTTATCAAGGGGCCCAGAGACATCACTCCCGTCATAAAAGAGGGACAAATCCTATCTTGATACATGCTAGTTCTACCATGTGATTTATAACATATCCAACAATAATTCTGTCACCCAGTTACGGAATAATTAGAACAAATGTCAAAATACATTACTCACACATAACAAACTCCATATTTCTCAAGTCAAAGAATTACATGTACATTGACCACATGAGAAACACTTATGACACTCACATGACATCCAATGAAGTGTTCTCATAGCGAGTCACGTCCGAAACACAAAATCTCCATTTTGTACCCATATGTAGATTCAATATCTCTATATGAATCCCTACATATGCTAGTCATTATTATATTACTTCAACCTTAAAACCCAACATACTATTTAACTAGGGACATTTAGAATACATTATTCTAAGGTTATTTATTATGAATAATTAAAAACACAGAATATAACATAGACATAATAAATTGGGCAATGCCTTTTATTTATTTATTAATTTCATGAAACAAAACTCAAAATTACAATTATCTTATGATTAGCTTTTGGGCATTCACTAACAAATAGCTCTAGTGACACTATGTAGAGAGGAGTGCTGGTTGTGTGCTCAAGAGGTGGATATCTTAGTGAAGTCTTCCGTACTTGTTTCGGGAAGAGCAACTTATTGTTGGGATTAAGTAACACCGACTTTGTTCTAGTCCTTGTATAGGACTGAGTTTATATTTGTTGAGGTTAAATAGAAAGTTTTATTTTGGAGAGTTATCTTTTACTTGATGTAATATCGAATTTTTTTATTAGTTGCTCTTACCAAATTTGAGGGTGTTACACCTAGTGAGTCCAAGAGTTTTCAATATGAATAAATATATCATCAAAAGGAAGAATGCAATTTAATTCATAATCTTTCAAAGTGACATGCTTCAAATATGAAAACAACTCGTTTTTCAATAATATGCATTTTAGACGAAGGAGACATCAACATAAACGTTTTCCAAACCAAACTATTTTAAGGACTAAGATCCCAATATAAAACGTTCTTTCATAAATTAAATTCAACCCAAACTCACTCAAAATGAGAATAGAAAGCGGATTCCCAATTTATGAAACGCGGATAAAACTTTATATCCTGAAACACCCAAAACACGGGTGGGGCATAATACTCAACCCATAAACCATGGATAAAAACCCATATAAAAAAACGTCACCAAAAACATGGATAATAAAACTCAATACCCAAAACAATACCTTTCGATGACGGGAGGACTCAAATTCCATCAAAAGTGGCGGGCACACAAATTTAAACCACTTCTCGGTGTTCTCGAGCTTCACATAGAGTCATGGATCCCCGTATACGGCTCCCTACCGAGCTACCACCGCAAGATACCCAAATGAAAATAGTGTCTACTCAACCTCTAGATGAGTGTCACCACAAGAGCCACAAGTCCCCGTATCCGGCTCACCATGGGCACCACCGCAAGACTTAGCTCCGTATATGGCTTTACAGAACACTACCGCAAGCTTACATAAAAACATGACTTGAGGCTCACTCACTAGACTTCAAACGCGGACACTAAATTCCACGATGAATAACTAGACTGGATTACAAATGGGCATCGAGTTCAACCACCCACGATCTATATCTCGAGCCCTACATAAAGGTTACACGGTTATCGAGTTCAACCACCCACGATCTATACCTCGAGTTCCCGCTAGCCATAAACAATTTCCAGTCCCAAAACGGGGATAAAGTCCCCAACTAAACCAACTGACTGACTCATATGCCTACGGATCCAATGCATTACAGTCTAAAACGTTACATGACTCAAACGAATGAACTAACGTATTCAATAGTTGAGGAGAAGATCTCATCTCTACCAAAACCTAATTTTCCATAGTTGAGGAGAAGAGAAGATTACCTTTGCCATAACTTGAATCCATATACCATACTCTTCTAGATCCCTACAATAAACCATAAACTCCCAAATGTTCAAAATGGTGAAAAGGGTTGGATGAAACCCTAGAAAATTTGGTGAAGAAGATGAAGATGAAAGGGTTGTAGGTTTATCTTCCAACTTGCTAGATGGAGAAGAAACGCTTAGATTTAGGAGGAAAACTCTCAAAAATGAGTTAGGGTTCGATTTGGATGTTGGGGGGTCGATTTGGTAGATAAATGGGGAGAAGTTTTGAGGTTTAGGTCAAAAATGGGGTTTGGGGCCGGTTCCTCCCTTTTAAATGCGCACAGTGGCTCCTTGCGGATGATGGCGTTGATCCATCCACGCGGAGAGTCGCGCGGAGTACTGGGAACACGAGGGAACAAATCCCCGCGCTGATGGTGGTGCTGATCCATCCGCGCGGAGAGTCGCGTGGAGCACTGTCGCCCGATTTTCTTCATTTTTCTTGCCCGATCACTGATTTGGTCATAACTTCTTCGTTTTAACTCCGATTTTGCTCCGGAAAGAACCATTGGACTCGTAATTAAACCCTTCATCCAACAAGGCTATAAAATATAGGATTCGAGTCAAAAATCCCATTTATTTTTTTCCCTTAAAATACACATTGTATTAACTAGAAATTATATATTCATAAAAATCGGGGTGTTACAAGTAGGCAATCTATCCCGAGGCTAGGCTCGCCCAACTCTTTGGAACCCGTGACTAGTATCGCGAGGTAACCCGTGTATCTCTCTATTTTCATCTACAAGGGAGCATACGACCAAAGCAAAACCAACACACAACTTGAAGATCATGGGCACCAGTTGTACACACGACTTTGGATGCGGCCAAGGTTGCAAGCCAGATCCTACCAGAACCCTTTCATGCAGAAATGTAGTTGTCGGACAATCTCAGAGGACACGACACTACTTACTACTATCATAAAGTATTATGTAGTGTTAATGCCAAAAATCGTCTTAAGGATGATGGTCGGTGTGGAGCTTTTAACAACTAAAGTAAAGATCACGCGATAAATCGTACGATTGAAAGAAATAAAGACGGGACACATGGAATTTGGTGACACGGAAAACCCCGTCGAGGGTAAAAATCGCGGACGATAGTAAAGATCGTCAAGTGCACCATGGACGTCAATCAGGGACGTCATCCTTTAGAAGGAGCGACCGAGAGTACAAATGACAATATTACAAATAGAAATAAGCAAACCGTAAATTTGTGACTGTTCGTCGTGCGATTGGAACAGTTCGTCGAGAGTTCTTGCTTAAGAGAAAATAAGTTGAATGTTCTTGAGCGTTGAATGTTTCAGACGAGTTTAGATGTTCGAATGTGTTCTTCGAGCCTGTATATGTAGCTTTGGTTGTCATAAATGAGCATTCAATGAGCCAACGGTCCATGCATTGAAGTGTCTTGATGGTCGTCTGTTGTAACCGTTGCCTAATTAATCCTGCAATAAAGAATCATAATAGAAACACATATCTTGATAATAAAGAGGTCATAATCGTCAGTTACGTTATAGAAACCGTAAATAATCTGGTTGTCGGGAGGTTTCCCGGTCGTTGTCGTAAGAAAACTTACGACTGTCGCCATATGCGACAACCACATTTCTCGGTGTGTGTGGTCTTCAGAACCTTATCTAAATACAAGAATGATCTTAAGATTGGAGACGTTTGGTTTTGTTGCATCGGTGGTGACTTATGAAATTTTGCCTAAATTAACATGTAGTATTGGTAATAGGATTAATATTTATTATCTGACGGAATTGATACTCGTGAGAATCTCCAAAATGAAAAAAAAAAAGTTGGAATTAAAGTTTGATGTACCTTCTTTATAAAGATTTTACCTCTCTATTTTTAAGAAACTATAAATGAAATATTCAAAGATACTCTTATAAATGTTAAACAAATTAGCACATTATAAATGTCTTTGGATCTACAGGAATCCATCCACCTTACTCTTGGTTTATTTTAGAGTGATACTTAGGCAAAGAAGCGTACAAGAAAATAAAGTGAATACATTGCAATCACCAATCTACCATCTTCTTCTCATTTCTACCATGCCTTTCTCCACCACCACCGATTACCACCGCCGATTTCCTCTTCACCCCTAACCATGTCCGACATCCTCACGATTCCCGATCCTCCGGCCGACGATGCCGTCATCGATTCTCTTATCGCATCAGAACCCCATCACCGCCCCATCCACCGTCAACACCGATCCATCCACCGTCAAGATTCCATCAACTGGATCCTTACCGTATGTTTTTCTATAACTCCATTTCTATATTCTTCAACTTAATTTCACATCTTTAACGCAGGCTCACGCACATTATGGGTTTAAACCAGCAACCGCCATCCTATCCGTCAACTACTTCGACCGCTTTCTCTCCTCCGCCTCTCTCCCGGTATATATATATATATATATATATACACACCGATACGTATATCTATACATACAATTTTATGTATCTATAATAACGTTTGTGGGTATGAATATCAGGGGAATAATATGTGGGCATTTCAGCTGCTATCAGTCGCTTGTTTATCATTGGCTGCTAAAATGGAGGAACTCCGTATCCCTTCTCTCGTAGACCTCCAGGTATCGGAGCCCCGATTCGTATTCGAATCCAAAACGGTTCAGAGCATGGAGCTTTTGGTCCTGTCTAATCTTAATTGGCGACTTCGATCGGTCACTCCCTTCGATTTCCTCAATTATTTCATCTCCCAGCTCCCGGTTTCCTGTAGACCCGACAACCATGACCCACATGGGGGTTTCGAATCTGCATGTTCGGATCTTATCGTCAGCACAACCCGCGGTATTTCCCCTACCCGACCCGATTATATAATTTCATTGTTGGTGATTCTGAAAAATGGATTATTGATTGTGGGTCTGTTTTCTGAATGTGAACAGTGATCGACTTTTTGCGGTTTCCCCCGTCGGTGATTGCGGCGGCGGCGGTGATTGCAGCCGCCGGCGGTGTCGATTTACCGGAAAGTTTCTACAAGAAAGTAAACAAAGTAATCTTGATTTTTTTTCTTTTATTTTGTATAATCGCAATTACTCCGTAAATCAAATGCTTTTTCGTCAAAGAACAGGCGTGAAATTCGAAGCATTGAAAGAAATGAAAAATAATAAGAGTTTTTTCACATAATTTGTTGATTAAATTAACAGGAAATGGTGGGAAGCTGTCATCAACTAATGGATGAGTTGTTGGTGGACACGTGTCCAGCAGCCGATCAGAGTGAAATGAAGCTGCGAAGAGCCGAACAGTCGCGGCAGCAGCCGCCGTGGAGTCCCGATAGGGTACTAGATGCGGCTGCTTGCGTCAGCTGCAACACCTGTTCCAACGACGGTGGTCTGTTTGGTCCAATCTCAACCTCCGGCAATGGTTATGGTAGCTTGGAGAATCTTAGCCAAGCCGAGCCGCCAAACAAGCGGCTCCGATCATTTGTACAGGAAGAGCAGCAATAGATAAAAGCATTTTAAATTTATTTCTTTTTATTAATCTAATATAGCAATTAAAAACATAAATATTTATTCCGTTTTATATACAATCAGGTGTCTAGCATCAATTTATAAACCAATTGACTCAAATTTATAATAGACGCGATTATAGAAGAAGAAAAAAACATATATTAAAATCGATTTTCCACAACTTTTAGATTTAAAAATTGATTTTCCATTTTATTTTGTTTTGTTATACATACATACCACTAGAATAAAAGTAATTTGTAGCACCATTATAATGTTTTAGTGTTTTAATAAATTATTTATATGACTAGGTTTATAGGATCAAACCAAAAAAGGTTTTGTCTAAAAGTATTGCAACATGTTTATAAGATGTTTTTAGGCGTTTTAATAAGTCTCTAAAGACGTCTTAAAATAAAGTATCGCATTACCTATTTTACAAGACACTATCTAAAAAATTGTCATATAAAAACATAGGTTTATAGGAAAATGAAGTGCCTTATAAAATAGCTACTACGAACACTTTGTTTTAAAAACGTTTTTAAAAAACATGTTAAAACGGCCAAAAACATCTTATAAACATATTGCAACACTTTTTAGATAAGATACTTTATAGTTTGGTTATATAGTTTAAGTTCTATAAAATATTTTATTAGCACTTAGACATTCTAGGTATTCTATAAAGTCGATTTTGTTATATTGTATATATATTTAAAAATGTTCAAAAGAAAACAGTAAAAAATATTGAGAAAACAAAAACACGAGAACACATAAAAAAGTATAAATATATATATATATATATATATATATATATATATATATATATATATATATAGGGGTAGTTTAATTTGCAACCCATGAAAATCTTACAACCCATGCAACCCACTTCTTAACCGTTGGATTAAAGATCGACGGTTATAATACATGTGGGTCCAATATTTTCAATTAAAAAAATAAAAACAAAATAACCGTTTTTCATAAATCCAACGGTTAAGATGTGGGTTGCAAGGGTTGCAACCTTTTTAAGGGTTGCAAAATATCCTTCCACTATATATATATGTATATGTATATATATATATATATATATATATAGGGGAGCGATCAATTGGAAACCAGTATTAAATTGAAAACTTTGGAAACCGAAATCAACCAATCAGTGAATTTCTTTTTTTTTATTTTTATTTTTAATTGAAAAGGTTATTTTTGTCTTTTACATTATTTCATAATATATATGGTAACTGTTATTATTATTATATTAATAATTATTTAATTTTAATTTAGCTTATATATGGTAATACTAATCATTGATTAATTTAAAAATGAGATATTTAATTTAGCTTATATATGGTAATAATGAAACAATAATGCTAACATGATGAACCTGATAAATCTATTTTCATTATGAAACAATAATGCTAACACGATGAACCTGATTAATCTATTTTCATATACGGATATGCAACTGAACAGGTAATGAAACAAAAATGGGAAGTTAACAAAAATGACACAAATTCATCATGTTTCATTATGAAACAATAATGCTAACACGATGAACCTGATGAATCTATTTTCATTATGAAACAATAATGTTAACACGATGAACCTGATGAAATCTGTAATCCAATGAAATATGTAATCCACAAATTCATTCTGTTTCATCACAATATTAGATTGCGTTGGAAATTTTATAATAAAATGAAATTAAAAAAAATATTTTCTTACATTTTAAAAGAAAAATATTTTTTTTGATGAAAAAACAAATGCTCCTCGTTTTCATAGTAAAAAAACAACAAAAATTATATTGCGTGAGAAATTTTATTTTTGGTTTCAAGTAATCTAAATAAAATAAACCTTTCTTGCCATATTTGAGACACAAAATCAAAAGACATACTTACCCTTTTCATCTATTATTTTTATTTATTATTAATAAATTAATTAATTTACTACCATATATAATTCAAATAAATCTTAACCATTGATTATTGTTTGGGTAAAAAAACCAAGGTCCTTTGTCGTACGTCTTTAGATTCCAAACAGTCCATTAGCCCATAGTCGCACGACCAGAGAAATAACTGACGTCCTTCCCTTGAGCGACTTTGACCAGACTATCAAAACTCGTCCACGATGGCTGTCGTACGACATGATTTCAGTTACTAATTTGCAGCATACTTTATATTATATTTAATGCAGGATTTCAAGGACGTTTATGATGAGAGATCATAACGGAAGACGTTACCAACAACAACGGATATAACGGATGCCATCATCAATATCAAGCGGTTACTCCATTAAAGATATGTATTCAAGACTTGCTAACTGACAATTGGAGTATAAATATGAAGATTGAACTTCACATTCGGACATCTGATTCTCAGACCTTGCAAGCTCACAAATTACGTTCTCAAGCTCTCTCAGTTTCTTTCGAAGTTCATTAGATCTACTGCTGTTTGTCACGCGACGCACGACCGAAGTCCAATTACATACGCCGCACGACCAACTTTACTTTATTGTACTATTTTACATTACATTTCATTTATAACACTTATTAAACAAGGACGACGTCCCTGATTGACGTCCATAGTGCACGACGACTCATACTCGTCCGCGGTTTTTACCCATTTTAAGGGTTTTCCGCGTCACCAATTCCCTTGTCTCATTTATTTCATTTTAATTACTGTCGTGCGATTATTAAAGTTACTTTCATTGGTTGGATTTAGCTCCACATTTACCTTAAATTTTCCTTGGGAGATTTTTGGCATAAACAATTATAAAGATCAATGGCTGAAATTTGGTTTCCAAAGTTTCCAATGAAATTTGGTTTCCAATTGATACCACCCCTATATATATATATATATATATATATATATATATATATATATATATATATATATATATATATAAGAAGAGGTTCATTTGAGAAATGGTAAATATATGAGAAATAGAAAAGTAATCTTAGCCATTCATCTGGTCAACATTTGCGGCTTTGACCGCGAAGCACCGGATAATTCTTTGTGTGGTCTATAGAAGATAGAGGGGTAATTTTGTAAAATACACGGGATGAATTCATATATGAATCTGTATGAATCACAAAGATTCATATATGAATCTGTTAATTAGTTCAACTGATTCATATATGAATCTTTGTGATTCATACAGATTCATATATGAATCTTTGTGATTCACAAAGGTTCATATATGAATCTGTTAGTTAGTTCAACTGATTCATATATGAATCACAAAGGTTCATATATGAATCAATTAAAAGAGTTCAGTTGTGAATTGCACTAGTTCATATATGAACATATAGTTCATATGTGAATTATACATGTTCATATATGAGCGTGTCTTGTCGATGCTGGCCAAATTGCCGGGGGCAGCAGTCCCAGTTGATGTCGAGCCACGAACATGATTTCAAGCATCGCCGTTCGTCGATGAAATCGCTTTGGTGGACATCCCAAAGAAATATAACATCCTGACCTTCTCCCCAAAATATTCAGGTGTCACTGATCCGACAGAACACGTCGCCCAATACAAACAGCTCATGTGGACTATTTCGATACCACATCAATTTCAAGAAGTCTGCATGTGCAAGAGTTTTGGAGCAACTTTGATTGGAGCAGCATTACAATGGTTGATCAATCTCAAACCCAAAACTATCGGGTCTTTTGCAGAATTAGTGAATCAATTTTCTCAACAATTCGCTAGTAGTCGAAAAATGGAAAAACAAACGAGTGACCTTTTGTTGGGAACTGAAGAATTCATCAAGTATGGTTAATGCTGCTGGTTCAAAGTTACTACTGCTAGAAGACTTAAAGGTTAGTACTGCTGAGTGTTACTACTGCTAGTACTATTAATACTGCTAGTCAAAGTTAGTGCTGCTTGAACAAAGTTAGTACTGCTTAGCTAGTTAGTACTGCTAGTGGTTAGTACTGCTTAGTAGTTAATGCTGCTAGAAGGAAGTTAATGCTGCTGAAGATTAATACTGCTTATATGATGAAGATTCGTATGAAAGGATATACATGGAAGCTTAGAGATATACATAGAAGATATACTGAAGATATTTTATTTATTGTAATTATCTTTGTATTCAGTATAAATATACTGTATTGTTTAGAATAGTGAGATAGCTTTAGTTTTCATTCTTTTAGAGAGAAAATCAACCTCAAGGCATAGATCCTAATTCTAGAGAAGTAGAATTCGTATTGGTGAGCCTGTTCATCAATATTGAGGTTGAGTGAGTAATCTTGTAACTTCAAAGCATTCAATAAAAGCTTACAGTTTGTTATTCATATTTTCTGTGTTGATTTACTGTTTCATTGAATATCAAAGTGTTATTCCGCAAACTTCTTTGATATTGTTTCTGAGAATTAATTCTTGTTGAGAATTCGATCCTGACAAGTGGTATCAGAGCAAGTATTCTCAGAAACCTGCAATCATCATTCTTCCTTGAAATCAGAAATCATCAATGGCTAAAGTTTCAGATTCTTCAAGCACAGAAATCCCCACAGAGGTAATATCTAATCTTTGCTCTAAAACTTGTATGGAAACTGTTAAAAGGTACAGGGATCACAACCAGACAATGAGTGATGACCTTAAAAGATTAGAGAGAGATATAAAAGACTATGTAAGAATTGTTGAGAGTTTTGAGGAACAGATCAAAGTTTTTCAAGCCAATGAACTTCAACATTCTTATGATACAAATTACTGGAAGTGGGAGAAGAATGACCTAGAACTTCAGCTGAAAAAGTCTAAAGAGGAGAATGAGAAGATAAAGAGTGAGTTTGAGAAAGCCAAGTTGGATATTGAGAAATTTTCCAATGCTTCTAAAGCAATGGACTCTTTGCTCCATACTCAAATCCATGACAAACTTAGAAGAGGAATAGGTTATAACACCACACCACCACCATACAACAACAATTACATTCCTCCTATATCAAACTTACTAGAGACCAAGGATAGGAAGGAATTGCCTGTTGGAGCCACTAAGGTAGATCCTTTAGACAAAGTGGTGGTTGAAACAGACTCTGAAGAAGAGAACTCTAGTGAAAAGAGTAAGGAGAACACTGGGAGTGGTGAGATTCCTCTAGAAAATCACATTATCACCAATGAGGGATGTGGAAAGACTTGGGTCAAATCTAAGGACATAGAGAAGACTGAGGGAAAGTCTGAGAAGGTCCATTATAAGCAAACCACAGTTGTGAATCCTGTCCCTTGCAAACAGTGTTCTTGCAATAAATCTGAGCCCCAAAAACATGATAAACCAAGGGGAAATCAGAGAAACTGGAATAATCAGTGGGCACAAAAACAAGGGGTTGATTTGAGTAAAATCAATAGACCAAAACCTTGTTTTATCTGTGGCAAATTGAATCATCTTGCCAAACACTGTTATTTCAACCCTATCAACCAAAGAGTCACTTTTCAAAGAAAACCACAAAACTCTTTTGGTTATAGGAATAAAAGAAGGAATCAATTGGCTGAGAAAAGAGCACCTTTAAAGTCTCATGCTCAGAACAAGTTTGCTAATACAAAGAAAAATGCTCCAGATAAGCCAAGGAGTAATTTAAAGACAAAGAAAGCAAACAACTTTGTTCAAGTTTGGGTTCCAATTGTAAAGAAACCTGTTAGTACTGCTATCCCAGATAGTACTGCTAACAGAAATAGTGCTGCTGCAACCAATACTACTGCTAACAAGGATAGTGCTTCTACTAGTATTAATGTTGCAAAGCCTATAATCTTGACAAAGTATTCCAGCCATGAGATTCCTAAACAACTCATCCAGACCAAACTGACAGATTATATAAATGAGAAAGGACAACCCAAGACCACTTTGGCTTGGGTTCCCTCAAAGACTAACTGATTTATCAAGTGTGCAGGGCAACCAAAAGCTCAACAGGAAGAGCATTTGTAATGAAGATAATGGTTGCTCTTGGCACATAACAAGGAACATGGACTGCCTTCAAATTCTTTAAAAGATTTGATGGAGGACATGTTACTTTTGATCCAGCAGAAGGTAAGAAAAGTGAAAAAGGTTGCTAATACTGAAAGGTAGTTAGTACTTCTAGTTCAGTGAATACTGTCAGTCTGTGTTAATGCTGCTGGTATGTGTTACTACTGCCAGTCTGTGTTAATGCTGCTGATAAGTGTTACTACTGCTAATGTAAGTTTTCTATACCTAAAAATGATCTTCAATGATTTAATGTCAAACCTGGATATCAATCAAAAAGTTTTTATCTGTATCCAAGGTTTGTACAAGAAGTACTTAATAATGAATTGACGGACATACCTCACTTTGATGAGGTATATGTACCTAAACCCCCTAAAGGCAAGGTTTTCTCAAACATGAGAAGATCTGCTAGGGACTCTGAAGGAGTTGACACCCCATTGTTCTCAACAATGATGGTGGTGTCCCACAATCAAGAAGGTAAGGCATCAGGGTCAAAGCCCTCATTAGACCAACCCACTGATGACCTATCCATACCTTCCACTACAAAGCATAAATCTTCAGATTTCTTTTGTCAAACCAACATTCCCAATTACCATACTATATAAGGAAAAGATACAGAAGGTTCCTTCCCTTCTTGTATCTTAAACCTCAAAACCTACAAGCCCTCTGATGGAGCATTTTTCATCAGAGAATATCCAAAGGGAAACCATAGGGGTGTCTCCCAACCCCAAGAAGGTGCTCAATAAGGAGATGCAAGAGCATATGGGTTGTAAGGCTCACACTACTGACTTTGCACAAAGTGCATGACAGGACAGTGTGACCATATCTAAGACCTTCCCCATGGCAACTTTAGATGAGTAATTATCTAAAGGTCCCAGGTGCCAAGAAACCAAGGGAGTAGAAGGTGCTTCTGCTAGGCAGAAGATCTCTACTAAAAGATCCAAGGATCCTTCAAAGGTGGTAAACACATCTAAAGGAGGTGAGGACAGTTTAACTACAAAGAATTGATGGATACACTTGGTACAATTTGTCTGAAAGTTCACAATCAAATTATGGAGATAAAAGAGATGAAAAGATCATGATTATTTCAAAAAGGGGGAAACTTAAACATCTGAACTTGAGAAGAATTGAGAAGGAGAATCAAGTTGATATGAAATCTTATTTTGAGGGGGAGATAAGTGAAGAAGCTGAAACAAAGCAGTAACTACAACAGAAACAGAAAAGAAGATAACAGCAGAAACTGAATCAAGAAGAACTAGTAATTGCAGAAAGTTTTGAAATTATCATAAAGACCCTATGCTGAAGAACTTAACTTCTCAGTTTTGAAAAGTTAAGTTAGGGGGAGATTGTTGGGTCTGAAATATGCCAAGGATGGTTACTACTTCTAGTTCAACATGGTTACTACTTCTAGTTCAACATGGTTACTACTTCTAGTTCAACATGGTTAATACTTCTGAAGTTAATATTCAACACGGTTACTACTTCTGTGGTTAATGTTGCTAGTTGTAGTTAATGCTGCTAGAAGAAAATAGTTAATACTTCTAGTTGTTAATACTTCTAGTTAGTACTTCTGATATTAATGCTTCTAGTTAATGCTGCTAGAAGAAAACAGTTAATACTTCTAGTTGTTAATACTTCTAGTTAGTACTTCTGTTATTAATGCTGCTAGTTGATGGTTAATGTTGCTCAACAAGATTAGTACTGCTAGTTCAAAGTTAGTACTGCTTGAAGAGATTAATGCTGCTGAGCATGGTTAGTACTGCTAGAGTTAATACTGCTCAGAGTATTAATGCTGCTTATGATTAATACTGCTTATAAGATGGAGATCTGCATGAAAGGATAACAGCTGGATAATCTGAAGATATACATGGAAGCTTGAAGATAATGATGGAAGATATACTGAAGATATTTTATTTATTGTAATTATCTTTTTATTCAGTATATGTATAGATTTGATAGAATAGTTTAGAAAGAGATTAATTTATTCATTCTAGCTTTAGTTTTCATTCTTTTAGAGAGAAAATCAACCTCAAGGCATAGATCCTAATTCTAGAGAAGTAGAATTCGTATTGGTGAGCCTGTTCATCAATATTGAGGTTGAGTGAGTAATCTTGTAACTTCAAAGCATTCAATAAAAGCTTACAGTTTGTTATTCATATTTTCTGTGTTGATTTACTGTTTCATAGAATATCAAAGTGTTATTCCGCAAACTTCTTTGATATTGTTTCTGAGAATTAATTCTTGTTGAGAATTCGATCCTGTTGAGCCACCAGCCTTGCTTTGTTCCTTATGACAATACCTCTTTCATCTCTCTTGTTTCTGAAAATCCACTTTGTGCCAATTGCTCTGTGACCTTTAGGAAGGTCTACTAGATCCCATACATCTTGTAGCTTGAACTGTAACAGTTCTTCTTGCATTGCTTCTATCCAGCTAGATTCTTTCATAGCATCATGTGCCTTTTTAGGCTCAAGCTGGGATAGAAAACAAGAAAGGACTGTATGCTGTTGATCTTGCATTTCTTGAAGCCTGCTTTGATGTCTAGTCATCATAGGAGAAGAGATATCTCCTATTACCAGCTGTGGAGGATGATTCTTTTGAACTCTTGTGTTATGACTAGGTTCTTCATTCAGTCCAGCCTCTAGATTAGAGTCATGCAACTCAACTGAAGTGTTTTCAGATGCCACTTCTGATTCTTTACTTTCTTGAGTCTCCTCATCTCTAGTTTCTTCTTCACTCTGATTTGGTCCAGTAAATGATTCCTTTTCACAGTCTTCAACAGAATTCACTGTGGGTATGGGAAATATCACAGATTTAGATATACTTTCTGAGACTTGTGTGATCCCTGATCCTCCACATCATGTTCCTGTAGAATCATCACTACTGAAACCAAAAGAATTAGTTAGTGAATCAATGTCAAATAGCCACTGAGGTCCAGATCCAACAGGATTTGGTGTGCTCTCATTGCATTTGACATTGTCACTTTCTTCAATTATTCTAGAAGAAGAGTTAAATATTCTGTAGGCCTTACTCTGAGATGAATATCCCACAAGAAATCCATCATCTGCTTTGCTATCAAACTTACCTAAGTGAGATTTGGTATTTAGAATTGTACAAGGACACCCAAAAGGTTTGAAGAAACCAATAAAAGGTTTTCTTTTATTTAAAAGCTCATATGGGGTCTTGTTCTTTTGCTTGACCACTAGAACTCTGTTTTGGACATAACAAGCAGTATTAACTGCTTCAGCCCAGAAGGTAATTGGCAATTTTGAATCAGCCAACAGAGATCTAGCAGCCTCTATTAGTGTTCTATTCCTCCTTTCAGCAATACCATTCTGTTGAGGAGTCCTAGGAGCACTATATTGCCTCTCAATACCTTTTTCTTCACAAAAGGTGTTTAGATCATGATTTTTAAACTCAGTTCCATTATCTGATCTAATGACTTTTACTCTTTGATTAGTTTGGTTTTCAATTCTTAGAATAAAGGATTTGATAAGACCACTTGTTTCATCCTTAGTCCTTAGAAAATATACCCAAGTAAATCTGGAGTAATCATCAACAATAACTAAGCAGTAAGATTTCTTGCCTATACTCATAACATTTGTAGGACCAAACAGATCCATATGCAATAACTGGAGACAAGTAGAAACAGAATTTAACTCTTTGGTCTTATGAGAAGTTTTGTGTTGTTTGCCTTTAAGACAAGCAACACAATGATCATCACATGAAAAGACTTTTGAAGGTAACCCTCTTACAAGGTTATTTTTAACAAGATTGTTCATAGTCTTGAAATTCATGTGACACATCCTTCTGTGCCATAGAGAGGATTCATCTACAGAAGCTTTTGAAACAAGACAATTTAGAGATGAATCACTATCAACATTGTCCATATCAAGACAGTAAACATTGTCCTTCCTTGGAGTTCTAAGTAGTATCATGCTTTCATCAACTACCTTGAACCCTGGAGCAAGGATCATACACTCAGTATTTGTAAATAATATACTATGTTGTTTGTCACAAACCTGTGATACACTTAACAGGTTGTACTTTAATTGATCAACATAGTAGACATCCTCAAATGTCATCTTACCTGTGGTGACATTCCCTTTTCCACTTATCTTACCACCAGTAAGATTGTCTCCAAATGCAACATGTCCTCCATTGATATGTTTGAAATCCTGAAGGCATGACATGTTGCCTGTCATGTGCCTAGAGCAACCACTATCAACATGCCAAATGCTCTTTCCCTTGAGCTGTTGGTTGCCCTGCACATTAGATAAATCAATTAGTATGATTTAGGAACCCAAGCCAAAGTGGTATTGGGTACCCCTTTCTCATCAAAATATTTGCACTATTTCTTGACAAGATTTTTGAACTTTAACTCCTCATTCTTGGAGTACTTTGTTACAATAATAGGCTTGGAACTATGTTTGCTAGAATCAGTACTAGTTTTAGAAGTACTAACTACCTTGGCAGCACTTGCATGCTTAGCAGCACTAACTTTGTTAGAAGTAGTAACTGTGTTAGCAGCAGTAACTGTGTTGGCAGTATTAACTTTTGAAGAGGTATTAACAGTATTAGCAGTATTAATATTTTCAGCAGTACTAACACTGTTAGCAGTAGTAACTGTGTTAGCAGTACTAATACTGTTAGTACTTCTAGGCACCCATATTTTGATACTTTCTTTTAAAATCTTTTTCTTTAAAGTGCCTTTACTTTCAACATATTTCTTTATCACATGTTTCTTTCCAGCCTTCCTATTACCCACAGATTTTTGCACAAATCTTTGAAAGTTCATCTGTTGGTTAATAGGGTTAAAGTAACAATACTTAGCCAAATGATTCAACTTGCCACATATAAAACAAGGTTTTGGTCTATTGATTTTATTCAGATCAACTCCTTGTTTCTGAGCCCATTGATTATTCCAGTTTCTTTGATTTCCTCTTTTTAAACCAGAATTTAGGCTCTTGGCTTTATTGCATTCACATTGTTTGCAAGGAATAGGGTTCACAACAGTGGTCTGCTTATAGTGAACCTTCTTGTTCTTTCCCTCAGTCTTTTCTATCTCTTTGGACTTGATCCAGTGCTTTCCACATCCCTCATTGGTGATAATATGATTTTCTTTAGAAATCTCACCACTCACAGTATTGTCCTTATCCTTGACAACTTCTTTCTCAGTTTTATCCTTAACAACCACTCCATCTAAGGGATCTATTTCAGTGGCTTCCTTAGGTAGATCCTTCCTATCCTTAGTTTCTAACAGCTCTGAACTAGGAGGGATGTAGTTGTTGTTATAGGGTGGTGGTGTGGTATTGTACCCTATACCTCTTCTCAGTTTATCATGAATCTGAGTTTGTAACAAAGAATCCATTGCTTTGGAAGCATTAGAAAACTTTTCTACATCAAGTTTGACTTTAGCTAGCTCTCCTCTTAGCTTTTCACTTTCTTCTTTAGATCTGGTCAGTTGAAGCTCTAAGTCATTCTTCTCCCACTTCCAGTAATTTGTGTCATAAGAGTGTTGAAGCTCATTAGCTTGAAAACCCTTAATCTGTTCTTCAAATCTCTCAACAATCCTCACATAATCTTTTATGTCTTTTTCCAATCTCTTAAGGTCATCACTCATGTTCTGGTTGTGATCCCTATACCTTTTAACAGTGTTAATGCAATTTTGAGAGCAAAGATTGGAAGTTACCTCTATAGGGAGACTAGACACCTCTGCCATTAGAGCTTGATTCTGAATAGCCTCTTCAGCTTGATCACTCCAATCAAACCCCATACCTTGTTGAGATACAAGGGCTTGTGCAGAGTTTCTGTTGAAGCTTCCAGATTGAGCTTGTTGGTGGTTGTTATTCTGAGACATTCCACTTCTGCATTCTCTAGCAAAGTGTCCCTTTTGATGGCATTTGTAACATTCTACCTTGGACTTGTCAAATCCTGCTCCATCTTCTCTTCTTTGGGAGAAGTTGTTCCTCTCAGTTCTTTTGATGAACTTTTTAACTCTCATGGAGAGCATGGCCATCTGCCATTTAATATCCATCTCTTCAAGATCATCTAGATTGAGTTGTTCCAAGTCATCATTAATGAGAAAAGAGTTTCCATGACTTGCCAGAAAGGCCTCAAACACAGTTTCAGTGCCTTTCTCTTGGTTTGTTCCATTGGCAGGACTAACTGATTCAAGGTTGGAAGTAGAACCAGTTGATGCTGAAAGGAGTGCAGCATTGTGAACATACCCAGAAGGCCTCTTTTTAGCCTCTATCTTAGATTCAAAAACTCTTAGATCATTATAAAGATCATCAAGTTCCTTTTCTTCCAGTTGATCATTCTGTCTGAAAGACACAGTATACATGGTCCATTCATCACTCAAGGACCTTAGAAACTTTCTGTTCAGATCATCTTGATCAATTTGTACTCCCACTGTAGCTAGTTCACCAATAAGTTTGTTGAACCTGTCAAAAGTTTGAGTCATGGACTCATTCTTGGTTGACATAAAGTTCTCATATTGTTGTTTCAGAATGGCTTTCTGATTTCTCTTGGTACTTTTGGTACCAGAGAATCTCTTCTCCAGAGCATTCCAGAGCATCTCTGCATCAGTGCAGTTACAGAACTGATGTTGATATTCATTGGGAATAGCCAAGAGCAAGGTGCTCAAGGCTTTCATCTCTGTCTGTCTGATCTTTCTTTCTGCATCAGTTTTTGGTGGAGTTCTCTTTCCATCTGCACCAATCTTTCCTGCTTCAGAAGGACCATTCTCTATGATGTCCCACATAGAATAGTCAGTGAGGAGTATGTACTGCTTGATTCTGATCTTCCACATATCAAATTCATTGGGTCTAAGCATTGGAACCTTTGAGACCAAAGTACTGCTTGATTCTGCAAGATTTTCCATGATGAATAGTTGTTTCTGAGA
Organism: Arctium minus; assembly: GCA_954870635.1. Lineage (NCBI taxonomy): Eukaryota > Viridiplantae > Streptophyta > Magnoliopsida > Asterales > Asteraceae > Arctium > Arctium minus. Next base: position 31,878,614 of record OX941080.1, on the reverse strand, counting down.
AATCAGGCTCTGATACCACTTGTCAGGATCGAATTCTCAACAAGAATTAATTCTCAGAAACAATATCAAAGAAGTTTGCGGAATAACACTTTGATATTCTATGAAACAGTAAATCAACACAGAAAATATGAATAACAAACTGTAAGCTTTTATTGAATGCTTTGAAGTTACAAGATTACTCACTCAACCTCAATATTGATGAACATGCTCACCAATACGAATTCTACTTCTCTAGAATTAGGATCTATGCCTTGAGGTTGATTTTCTCTCTAAAAGAATGAAAACTAAAGTTATCTAACTATTCTAAACAATACAATATATATACTGAATACAAAGATAATTACAATAAATAAAATATCTTCAGTATATCTTCTATGTATATCTCTAAGCTTCCATGTATATCCTTTCATACGAATTAATCTTCAGCAGCATTAACTTCCTTCTAGCAGCATTAACTACTAAGCAGTACTAACCACTAGCAGTACTAACTAGCTAAGCAGTACTAACTTTGTTCAAGCAGCACTAACTTTGACTAGCAGTATTAATAGTACTAGCAGTAGTAACACTCAGCAGTACTAACCTTTAAGTCTTCTAGCAGTAGTAACTTTGAACCAGCAGCATTAACCATACTTGATGAATTCTTCGGTAACACTCCTGGAGAAGGTGAGGACAGATATAACTATGATGAATTGATGGAGGCAATGGGTAACATCAATCTAGATGTTCTGAAACAAGGAAAAGAAATAGAGGAGATGAAGCTGGTGATCCTGTCACAACAAGTCCAGATTGAAAAATTGAAGAAGATGGTGACCAGGCTGGTTCAAAAGAAAAGAAGGAAACAGTTTGTACTCAAAAAGAGGGACAAAGTTCAAGATTCTTTCAACAAGGGGGAGAAGCATGAAGGGGAAACTGTTGAAAAGAAAGCTGAAGTTGAGGGGGAGACAGAGGAAGAGATGGAAACAGAAACAGTTACTGCTGCTGAAGTAAAAGTAGCAGCAGAAACTGAAGCAGCAGAAATAGGGCTCTCTGTGGAAGAAATGGAGATAGCAGAGACTTTAGTAAAAGCAAAGAATGACACTCCTAAGGCTACTCAAAAGGCCAAAGGAGTGGTCATCAATGAAGGAGAACCTCAAAAGAAGAAAATGAAGGAGGATATAAAAGGAAAAGGAAAGATGATTGAACCTGAACAACCTTCAAAGAAGAGGAGTCAGATTGAAATGGATGAGGAGATGGCAAAGCAGCTTCAAGAGCAAATGGAAAAAGAGGAGCAATTTCAAACAGAAACTGATAGAGAGCTTGCAAGGATAATGGCCAAGAAGTTAAATGCAGAATACCAAAAGAGTTTGAAAGAAGCAGCTCAGACAGCAACTCAGGTCAAGAAACTCCAAGTTAAGAAGATGCCAATTCAGAAACAAAAGCAGAAAAGACAACCCTCCAAGACATTTTTGGCCAATCAGGAAAGAAGAAAAATGATAAACTTCCTGAAAGGTGCAATTGGTGTTAAGGGGGAGATGTTTACCCACATGGAATTCTCTCAGATTGAAGAGTTGTATAACAAGGAAATGGCCAAGCTTCAAGGGGATTCAGCACAAAGGGAGGAGGCTGAGAGAAGGATGAAAGGGAGACATGATCTCAACATCCAACAACCATTCCCTGAGGAAACCACACCTTCCAAAGAAGAAGCAGAAGAGAAGAAGGAAGAACCTGGAAATGTTGGTATAGAAGCCAAGTCTGGAAAAAGAGTGAAATCAATTGCTCCAAAAAGGCAGTTGAAAAGGCCTAGGGTGGAAGAAACTGAAAAGGAAGCAGAACCTTCAGTCACATCCCCAACAGAGCCAGTACAGAGTCCAGAGCAGGTCACTAAGCAAACTGATGAAAGTATGGATCCGTACATGACAATAGTGGAACCTTTGAAAGCTGTTCCAATCTCTATGCAAGCTCCAGAGATCATCTTCTGGGATATTCTGAGAGACAATGGAAAGAGTTTCTTCAGAATCAAGAGAGCTGATGGTTCATTTGAAGCTTATTCAACATGGGGGAAAGTCATCAGAAGTTGTTCAAGAGCTGATATGGAAGAACTATATAAAGTTGGGATGAAACTTTATGAACCTGTGTTGAAAGGTACTGAAGAGAATCTTCTCAAAGTGACATTGGAATACTTGTGCATGATGTTTGAGCCTGAAAGAGTGCACCATAGGATTAAAGATCATATGCATGAGTTCATATTCAAGAAGATTGACAAATGGATACTGTTTGAAAACTGTGGAGTATACATGATTACTATTGACAATTGTTATCATGAATACTACCTGGTGGACAAAATCTATGAGCATAGCAAGGAGAAGTTAGAAGGGATGCTTAAAGCTACACTGGTTTGTACAAAGGATTCAGAGATGGCCAAGATTGTGGTGAGAAGAACTGTAAATCAAAGCTTGGGCCTAGATCCAAATTTGGGAAATTGAATCAGAGGTGTTGAAAGCATCTTGAAGATTAATTCTGAAGAACTTGACTTCTTTTCCTAAAAGTCAAGTTAGGGGGAGATTGTTGGGAACTGAAGAATTCATCAAGTATGGTTAATGCTGCTGGTTCAAAGTTACTACTGCTAGAAGACTTAAAGGTTAGTACTGCTGAGTGTTACTACTGCTAGTACTATTAATACTGCTAGTCAAAGTTAGTGCTGCTTGAACAAAGTTAGTACTGCTTAGCTAGTTAGTACTGCTAGTGGTTAGTACTGCTTAGTAGTTAATGCTGCTAGAAGGAAGTTAATGCTGCTGAAGATTAATACTGCTTATATGATGAAGATTCGTATGAAAGGATATACATGGAAGCTTAGAGATATACATAGAAGATATACTGAAGATATTTTATTTATTGTAATTATCTTTGTATTCAGTATAAATATACTGTATTGTTTAGAATAGTGAGATAGCTTTAGTTTTCATTCTTTTAGAGAGAAAATCAACCTCAAGGCATAGATCCTAATTCTAGAGAAGTAGAATTCGTATTGGTGAGCCTGTTCATCAATATTGAGGTTGAGTGAGTAATCTTGTAACTTCAAAGCATTCAATAAAAGCTTACAGTTTGTTATTCATATTTTCTGTGTTGATTTACTGTTTCATTGAATATCAAAGTGTTATTCCGCAAACTTCTTTGATATTGTTTCTGAGAATTAATTCTTGTTGAGAATTCGATCCTGACACCTTTACTATGTCGTACAGAAGAATGGAGAGTCCATCCGGGACTACTTTAACCGGTTCAACGCGGAAATGATTAGTATCCGAAATTGCGACGTGAAAACAACCATTGAAGCTTACAAACGGGGTCTGGATGATAGTTCAGGGTTATATCTTGACCTTACTAAATATCCTCCAGAAACCTTTGAAGACGTACAAGCAAGGACGCTCGCTCATATGAGGGTCGAGGATGACCTCGTTTTCAGAAATAAACATTCAAACGACAGGAAAGGTCTAGGTGTTAAAAAGCCAGATTTCAAACCGAAACCAACCGTTCGATCAGAGCCTGCCCGACAGATTTCGAACGTCAGTTTCGAAAAGAAAGGGACGGCGACTTCTAAACCTATCCAGTATCCTAAAGTGTCATCTTATGGTTTCCCTGGGTCAGCCAAAGACGTCGTCGCGTCCCTGAAACAGCTCCAACAAAGTGTTCGATGGCCAAAAGAAAAGCGATAAGGACAGTGATAAGAAAGACAAAACAAAATGGTGCGATTTCCATAACGACTTCGGTCATCTAACGGATGATTGCATCGCCCTGAAGAAAGAACTGTCCTGGATTAATTCGAAAGGTTATTTACAAGAATTGACGGAAAAGAAGGACGTGCGTCCCACATCCCCAGAGCATGCCAAGGTGATTAATTGTATCACCGGAGGATCTGACGTCTATGGGACCACATATTCAGCTACTAAGAGACATGCTAGTCGCGGTCCCGACGACCGACCAATTCCAAAGGAGGCAAGACCCAAGGAGGACGCAGAATTAGAAGCTATACCTTTGACGTTCGACCAAGTAGACCTAGACGACGTCCATCAGAAACATCATGACGGACTAATTATCCATTTGAGCATTGGAAATTGTTTGACAAAGAGGATACTCGTCGACGGAGGTAGTTCAGCTAACATTATCTTTTTTGATGCAGTGAAAGCCATGGGAATCGACAAATCCGAGATTACACGACGTTCGACTACACTCGTTGGATTTAACGGAGGAGCGACAAGTACCATGGGGGAAATAACACTACCAGTATATGCTAAAGGAATCAACAGACAGACGAAGTTCAACGTCGTCGATTGTTCATCAGCTTATAACGTCATCCTTGGGCGACCATGAATCCACGATATGAAAGTTGTACCTTCGACGTACCATCAAATATTGAAATTCCCCACGCAATGGGGGGTACAGGAGATCAAAGGCGAAAGCAAAGTTTCTAGGGAATGTTACAAAGTTTCTTTGAAGCCCTCGAAGCAGAAAGTATAACAATTACAGAACCAGGACGTTCCTGGGACTAACGACGACTATCGCTTGGAAGCTGTCGTCCTAAACCAGGATAAGCCTGATCAGTTGGTTTACATAGGTTCGTCGCTCGACCCTTCTTTTAAAAAAAGACTAATATATTTTTTGCAGGATCACAATGATTGTTTCGCATGGACGCACGAAGATATGGTGGGTATCGATCCAAGTATCATTTCTCATAAACTCAACGTTGATCCATCGTTCAAGCCTGTTCAGCAGAAAAGACGAAAATTCGCTCTTGAAAGAAATAAAGTTATCAACGACGAAGTTGATAATTTGCTTAAAACAGGAAAGATACGAGAAGTCAAATATTCAGACTGGCTCGCCAACGTTGTTGTCGTCTAAAAGAAAAATGGCAAGTGGAGAGTCTGCATTGATTTCACAGACCTTAACAAGGATTGTCCAAAAGATCCATTTCCATTGCCACACATCGATTCTATGGTCGACGCTACAGCTGGACATGAATTACTCACTTTCATGGACGCATATTCTGGATATAACCAGATATTGATGCATCCTGAAGACCAGGAAAAAACAGCCTTCATCACAGATAAAGGTATTTATTGTTATAAAGTAATGCCTTTTGGTCTTAAGAATGCAGGTTCGACGTATCAACGATTGGTGAATATGATGTTCAAAGAACATTTGAGCGACACTATGGAGGTATACATCGATGACATGCTTGTCAAATCAAAGCATATGGATAATCATATAGGACATTTGAAGCAATCGTTCGACATTTTGCGTGAATACAAAATGAAGTTGAATCCGACAAAATGTTCTTTTGGAGTTCGAGCTGGCAAATTTCTCGGTTATATGGTCACGCGACGAGGAATCGAAGCTAACCCAGACCAAATTAAAGCAATTATCGAGATAAAATCACCCAGAAATTTTAAAGAAGTCCAACGTCTAACAGGACGTGTAGCAGCGTTGAACATGTTCATCTCTCGGTCGTCCGACAGATGTCACCTATTCTATAACGTCCTGCGAAAAAATAAATGATTCGAGTGGAATGATAAGCACGAGGAGGCATTGCAACAACTCAAGAAATACATGACCTCACCTCCCTTCCTCTCTAAACCTGAGAAAGGTGAAGCTCTTCAACTCTACCTGGCCGTCAGCATTAATTCGGTAAGTGCAATCCTTATACGAGAAACCGACGGACAACAACTGCCAATCTACTATGTAAGTAAAACTCTACTAGACGCTGAAACCAGGTACTCGTCTATAGAAAAACTTTTGCTTTCGTTAGTCATGACCGCTAAGAAATTACGGCATTATTTTGAATCGCATCCTATAACTGTGGTAACTAACTTTCCATTAAAGTCTGTGTTAAGAAAACCTGAATTAACAGGACGACTAGCTAAATGGAGCATCTACCTCAGCAATTATGATTTGGATTTCAAACCTAAGACGACGATCAAATCGCAGGTCTTGGCAGATTTTGTTACAGATTTCAGTCCGGAACTAGAAGAAGCGACGACGTCCAACGAGTTAATTGTGGCGACTTTGCATGACACCACTTGTACGCTCGACGTCGATGGTTCGTCGAACATACGAGTAACAGGCCTAGGTGTCGTCCTACAGTCCCCACAAGGGGGCAAAATAGTGTACTCCATACGGTGCGAATTCAAGGCAACAAATAATGAGGCATAATATGAAGCACTGATTGCAGGAATGAAAATTGCTCATGACTTGGGGGCAACATGTCTACATGTCCGGAGCGACTCGTCCCTAGTTGTTAACCAAGTTAATGGAGAATTTGCAGAAAAAGACTCAAGGATGATCGCTTATTATAAAATAGTAAAGGAAGAAGCAAAGAAGTTCAGTCGCTTCATAGTCGAACAGGTACCAAGAGATCAGAACACTCAAGTTGACGCATTAGCCAACTTGGGGTCAGCACTTAGTCAAACGACATTCGACAATATCCCAATAGTCCATCTTGCAACACCAACAATCAAAGACGACGGTAATACTCTGGTCGCACCAATTGAGGAAGAAAGCTCTTGGTCGGATGATATTAAAAATTATTTGGAAAACGATCAACTGCCTGATGACAAAATGGAAGCAAGAAAGGTTATATTTAAAGCATCAAGGTATTTTATGATCATAGGACAATTATATCGAAGATCATCGACTGGTCTGAATTTGCGATGTATCACCAACAAGACGCAAGTCCAGAAAATCCTACAAGATATGCACGATGGTGAATGTGGAAATCACTCAGGAAGTCGCAGTCTAGCCAACCGGATATCACGACAAGGTTACTATTGTCCGACATTAAGGCAAGATGCGATCAGGTATGTACAGTCGTGCGACGCATGTAAAAAAGACACAGGTATGTCTCATAAACCCTCTGAACCTTTGCACTCAACTTTGATCCCATGGCCCTTTATGAAATGGGGAATGGACATTGTTGGGAAACTACCACCTGCCCCTGGGAGAAAAGTATTTCTTTTAGTTTTAACAGATTATTTCTCTAAGTGGGTCGAAGCAGCGGCTTTCTCCCAGGTTCGGGACAAAGAAGTCGTTTCTTTTATCCAAACTAACATCATTTGTAGGTTTGGAATTCCATCTGAAATAACGTGCGACAACGGGACACAATTCATCAGTGATCGAACGCGAAGATTTTGTGAGGAAAGGAATATCAAGTTGGTAACATCAACGCCTCGATATCCACAGTCGAATGGTTTAGCCGAGTCGAGTAATAAAACTATCATAAATTCAATCAAGAAAAGACTCAAAACTGCCAAGGGAAAGTGGGTGGAAGAATTGCCTTCCGATCTATGGGCTAATCGTACGATACCTCGTACGTCCACAGGACAAAATCCTTTTTCCTTAGTCTATGGATGTGAAGTTGTGTTACCTATTGAGGTAAGACTACAGACTTCAAGACATACGTCCGTTGAGCATAACTTGGTCGACCTAAGTTATGACCTCGACGCTTTAGAAGAACTTAGAGAAGCTGTGCACATTCGCATGGCGGCACAGAAACAAGTTGTCGAGCGACATTTCAACAAAAATGTCCAGATCAAAGTTTTTCAAGAAGGTGATTATGTTCTACGTCGAGTATTTCAAAATACTCAAGAAGTCAATGCAGGTCAGCTTTCCATTAAGTGGGAAGGTCCTTATCAAATCTCTAGCATCGTGGGTAAGGGAGCTTATAAAATCCAAACCCTCGACGGTCGAGATATCCCACGAAGCTGGAATGCAGTTCATTTAAAGAGGTATTTCTTTTAAATTTCATATTTATTTCCTTCGATTATTTCTTAAGAAAGATTACTGACTTAAGCATCGGAGGGTCGTTGGTCAAACCAACGACCACCTCACTAATGTTGTTTTTCGCAGGGACGCACGACTTATTTAAAAAAAAATCGAGTAAAACTCATGTGATCACACGTATATGTTCGATTTTAATGGATGACAAAGGTTAAATTCTGTACTTGATGTTCAATACTTAGAATCAAGAACCATTATTATAAATTGCCCAAGATCGATCGAAAGTTTCAGTTGATTTCTTTATAAGTGTTGATGTGGTTGAATGTCTGATATAATGTAGTTGTCCATATACTCGACATACGATTAATTATAAAAACAAGTAATAAGCGTCGATAAACAAAAAAGGCTTTTTTCATTGGATATCAAATTACAAATGTAAAGAACGACCACATACGACCGACCTTTAGATGAGAGGTTCAAAAGAAATTAAGTAGGAGGAACGTCAGGTTGTCCTTGGACGACAACGGTCTCCTCTGCTACCACTTCTTCTTCGACGTCACCCTCTTCCAGATCGTCGTCTTCATCCAAGTCCCTCTCAGTCTCGACAGTGTCGAGGTAAGTTTTGAGTTCTTCGGAGGCCGACGCCATAGGATCCTTCCCCTTCAAGTGACGCCTCATTAATGCAGCTCGGGCCGTGAAGCGGGAGAAATCCTCGATTTGCTTATTCTCCATCTCCAAGTCTTTGACGTCGCCCTCCAGATCTTCGAACCTCTTCTTCAGAATCGCGATTTCGTCAGCAGAAGCAGCGGCAGTGGTGACAACCTTAATCTTTTCGACCTCCAACTTAGTTGACAACGCCTCCAACTCAAGAAGTCGGTCCCTGAACTTGATCTTCTCACGATTCGAAATCTCTAGTAGACTTCGAGCATCGGTGAGTTCAGTCTTAAGGCCCTTGACCTTCACCTTTTCAGCCTCGACCAACTCCAAGGCGACCTTCTCTCTTTCAAGAGCCTCGTCAGCCCTTTTCTTGACGTCAGGAAAGGACGACCTAAGACCTTCTGTCTGAGCATAGAAGCTCAGACAAGCTTGGAAAGCCTTCACGGCAAAAGGAAAAGAATTAGTAGTAAAAACACGAGCAATGAAAAAGATTCAAAAGAAAAACTTACCATGAAAGAGAGGCCAGCAACATGTGCCCCCGTGTCCTCCACCCGAGATTCTTTGTACCGATTGTAGAAAGTTGGGAGGAGAAATTTTGCCAAGTGTGGAAAAATGACGTCTCTTTCGAGAACGTCATTAGCCATAAAGTCAGCTGGGAGAGTGGCTTTGAATATCATCTCTCCCACCTTTTCTTTATTCTTCTCCTCACTCCTAGAGGAAGAAGAAGGTGCGGCAAAGGGCTTATCAACGCCCGACACCCCCATTGTTGGGGCATCCTTCGTCGCCTTGGTCGAGCCTCCAAGCTCGACCCCAGCAACGGTTTCCTTCATTGGTGTCGCCCCTGAAAGGGACGACAGAGTGTCATCGCCCGTCTTCTTGGGCGAAGACCGAGGCTTGCCTCGGACACGTCTTGGATCTACCCCCGTGGAAGAGGAAGATCTTTTCCTCGCTTTCTCCCTCCCTTGATGAGCGAGCTCCAGTTGCTCGGCTCGCTTAGCGGCATCCGACTTTACAGCTGCGTCCTCTGAAAAAAGAGAACAAGTTAAAAAATGAAATGACGTACGATATACAAGTTAAAGGTATTGTCGAGCGACTTACCGGTCATTTCTTCTTCTCTTTCTTTTTCTTCTTCCCTCTCTCCTTCTCTATGAGAACCCTCGACAGACGTCACCTCAGCTACAAAAACGGCCTCATCTTCCTCGTCGTTCGACCGAGGGGAAAATGAACGATCAATAATACTTCTCTCCAAGATCTTCTGAATCTTGTCGTGAGAATCTCTCCTTGGCTTCACTTTAGTAAAGTCGATCGCTGCCAAATAAAGAAAAACATCAGAAAAAACGCACGACAGAAAACGCACGACAAAAACGCACGACAAAAACATTAAACCTACCCGATTCGTTCCAGCCGGACGACAACCATTGGCTGTCTTCGTCATTTACAGACGCCACTTGGAGGAAAACGTACTGACGTTTCCAACCACGATCATTCACCGCGGTGTTATGTATTAGTACATTGTCTCCCTTCGAACGAGGGAACAGACTATACCGGTGATAATTATCCGGTCGAACACTATAGGCAGTCAAGAGGTCGTTTACATTGAACGGTACCTCCCAATCGGCCGTAAGACGATCGATCACCTGGACAATCCTCCAGAACTGAGGCATTAACTGTCCAGGCATCAAGTCAAACGCATCTAAAAATGCCCTGACCAAAGGGCTAAAAGGCCAAGAAAAACCTATCTTAAAGGGATATTCATACAGAACACAATATCCCTTCGGAACCTCATCCGACCTTAAATCTTCAGGCGACACCAGATTTATTTCATCTGGAAGCTTAGCCAAACTTTGAAAGTAATCTAAATGTTCTTCCTCCCTAAACATGCTCGCAGGTTCACTCGACATATGGAAATCAGGGATGTTAAGAGTCGCACACCAATAACTAAGAATATCCCAAGCTTTCCTAGGCTTCTTGGCTATGGACTTCTTATGCATAAATCGACACAGAGGGAAGAACGGAAAATCGTACCTTAAATAGTGTTGTTCTAAACCTCGAATTTAGAATGGAAAAGATTCTGGTCGATCGGAAAGTGAATCTCGTCTGAGATATATGTTTTTTAGAAAGGTAAGCGTAAAAAAGGTAAGGATTGAGGGTAATCCTTATTTATATTGAAAATCATAAACCAAATCGTCAGAAAATTGAATCGCCAGAAAATAAAATCGACGGTCAATGAGACGGACACGTGTCGTTCGTGTCAGGTAACCACTCGAGTACACTCAACAAGAGTATGACACCTGTCCTTCATTAGCTGTCAAATTGTTTATTCTAATTAACATGACGTCATCATTCAGTTGAAAACGAACCAATTCGGTTCTATGCGAGTTACCCGCTTTTTCCTTTTGTAACACGTGTCTTAGTCTTAAATTTAAATTTCAAAAAGTTGCCGCTTGAATTTTAAATTTGGGGGCAAACTGTTTGGGTAAAAAAACCAAGGTCCTTTGTCGTACGTCTTTAGTTTCCAAACAGTCCATTAGCCCATAGTCGCACGACCAGAGAAATAACTGACGTCCTTCCCTTGAGCGACTTTGATCAGACTATCAAAACTCGTCCACGATGGCTGTCGTACGACATGATTTCAGTTACTAATTTGCAGCATACTTTATATTATATTTAATGCAGGATTTCAAGGACGTTTATGATGAGAGATCATAATGGAAGACGTTACCAACAACAACGGATATAACGGATGCCATCATCAATATCAAGCGGTTACTCCATTAAAGATATGCATTCAAGACTTGCTAACTGACAGTTGGAGTATAAATATGAAGATTGAACTTCACATTCGGACATCTGATTCTCAGACCTTGCAAGCTCACAAATTACGTTCTCAAGCTCTCTCAGTTTCTTTCGAAGTTCATTAGATCTACTGCTGTTTGTCACGCGACGTACGACCGAAGTCCAATTACATTCGGCGCACGACCAACTTTACTTTATTGTACTATTTTACATTACATTTCATTTATAACACTTGTTAAACAAGGACGACGTCCCTGATTGACGTCCATAGTGCACGACGACTCATACTCGTCCGCGGTTTTTACCCATTTTAGGGGTTTTCCGCGTCACCAATTCCCTTGTCTCATTTATTTCATTTTAATTACTGTCGTGCGATTATTAAAGTTACTTTCTTTGGTTGGATTAAGCTCCACATTTACCTTAAATTTTCCTTGGGAGATTTTTGGCATAAACAATTATAAAGATCAATGGCTGAAATTTGGTTTCCAAAGTTTCCAATGAAATTTGGTTTCCAATTGATACCACCCCTATATATATATATATATATATATATATATATATTGAGAAATGGTAAATATATGAGAAATAGAGAAGTAATCTTAGCTATTCATCTGGTCAACATTTGCGGCTTTGACCGCGAAGCACCGGATAATTCTTTGTATGGTCTATAGAAGATAGAGGGGTAATTTTGTAAAATACACGGGATGAGTTCATATATGAATCTGTATGAATCACAAAGATTCATATATGAATCTGTTAATTAGTTCAACTGATTCATATATGATTCTTTGTGATTCATACAGATTCATATATGAATCTTTGTGATTCACAAAGGTTCATATATGAATCTGTTAGTTAGTTCAACTGATTCATATATGAATCACAAAGGTTCATATATGAATCAGTTAAAAGAGTTCAGTTGTGAATTGCACTGGTTCATATATGAACATATAGTTCATATGTGAATTATACATGTTCATATATGAACACAACCCGTATGTTTTGTAAAATTTACGAAATCGTCCTTCTATTTTTGGGATAGCCGTAACTTTTGACCAGTTAAAGCCGCAACTTTTGACCAATCAAAGCCACAATATTTGACTAGTCAAATCCGATCTTGACCATATGAATGGCTAGGATTATTTCTCTATTTCTCATATATTTACCATTTCTCAAATGAACCAAACACTATATATATATATATATATATATATATATATATATTGTTCCGTATTCATCTTGGTTCCAATTTTTAATGTTTATTTATTTATTTGGACCACTTATCCAAGTTTATATAATATAAACGATTGTCTACACATAGAAAGTCTCATTCTTTTGCGAATATAATAACTCTATAAACTTACAAATCGATAATATATATGATGTTTTATATATGGAACAAAAAGTGTGAAAATACAATGTTTTTACACTTTTTTTTTCATGTATGAAACATTCAGTTTTTTTTTTCTCCACATAAAAAACAATAATGAACATTTTACATATGAAACAACACTGTATGTACACTATATTTTCACAAGAAAATTGGTTTGTTAATTTGTATGATTTAAGGGGACGTTTGATTCATTATAAGGAAGATAAATGAAAATGAACATGGGAATGTATGAGAATAAGAATGAGTATCACATTGATGCTCTTTGGTTAAACCAATATAAACAATATAATAATGTTTTCTATAATATATCTAATTTAAATATTTCCTGTAAGGCTGTAACACCCTCAAATTTGAAAATAGCGTCTAATAAAAAAAATCTGTTAATACATCAAATAAGGATTTAATCTCTTACTAAAAGTCAACAATTGGTTACCTATATTGGAAATCTAAGTTTTAACATCAGTAAAATAGATTCCAACCTTTACACAAATCTACATTATGGGAAGGGTGCTACTAAAACCCAAAGACTGACACTATCTCCAACAATACGAAAGTTATTTCCAGGACTGGCTAATTCCTTCTCGAGTCTTTAATTGGAACTCATCACACCAAAACGTCTCTATAACCATTTCCAGCAAGGACCTGATGCCGATAAAAAAAATGTTAGGTTTAACGCCTAGTGAGTCAAACAGTTTTCATCAGTTATATAAAACGGTGAAATGGATGGAATATTATTTAAATCATAATTTCTAACATGAAATGCATTTAGAATAAAAAGTGATATCTTTCCCAAAACCTCATTTTCGTGATAAAACACTTGAATAAAATACTATGGAACCAAACCCAATACTCACATGAAGTACAAATTGGTTTAAAATCCAAATACCGAAAACATGGAAATAACCCTTTTATCCAAAATCTTAATATATGGAGGGAATTTGATATATCAAAGTCATAAATTACGAATATTTGTCAAATCCAAAGTAATATTAAAACATGGATAATGCTCTAACCAAAAATAACGTTTAACAACAAAAGGGGAGACCCGTATACGTTGAGAATGACGGGAACACATAAGTGTGACACTCGTACAACGTTAATTGCATAATACTTCATGACTTGAAATCCAAATGTCCCTACGACTCCTTAACAAGTTTCACCTCAAGAGTCGGTTGACCTTAGTGTCTATTATTGTGAATTCCGCCTTAATGCTCGACCCACTTAGTATCTACCACAAAGGTAACACCTCAAGCGGCGGAGATCCTGGTGTGTCACCAAGACAACACATCCAAACTCAACCCTCCTAGTGGCTACTTGAAAAGTTTAAGGTCATGAAACAAGGGTCCCGGAGTCCAACTTTGTAATACCCATCGACCATCAACACGAGACCGACTCACATGTCTATGGATCCAATGTATTATAGTCTAAATTACGTGACTCCAAATGAATTTCCAACGCACTCAAGACTCTTTTAAGTCAAATATGCATATAACACCAAAAACTTAATATAAAGCAATTTAAATCGAACTAATGTCCCTAAGACTCTTTTAAGTCAAAACCGAGCCAAAAGCTCAACAACTCAATTGACTAATAAATAAAAGTCATCAAAACAATAAAACACATTTAACCGGCGTCTATGCAAATACATGCTCTAAATACATGGTTAACTAAAAAGCCATCATTGGTTGAGATGAACCGTTTTTCAATTGGAATTATACCATTTGTATTTGCAAAATGTCCCATAATATAGCAATATGCATTTTTCAAACGAAATATACAAAGATTGCATTAACACCAAAATTCTCCATTTACAAGATCATCAAAAGAATTCACACTTATGATTCAGTTATCAAAATGTCTAAAACTCCGAAATAAGTACATTTTCTAAGATTTATAAACCCATTATACAAAAATGTAAACCTCACCAATAATGACCACATTTTGATAAACATCAAGGAAAACATTTCAATACATCAAAATAAATATTTTTGGCATGTACATAGTTTTCACAAAGCAACTTAAATCCACCTTGTTAGATTTGTGCTAATTCTAGGTTCCAAACCACACTTTGGGCTTCCTTCTTGAAGAAACTTGAGATCTACAAAAAAATCTTCCAAACCTCGGATCCACAAGCTCCACAAAAGATATTTTCAACCTAAAGGTACTTAAAACTCAGAACAAGATGGAAGAAAAGGAGTAGAGATGATAAACATCAAAACTCTAGCTTTTGGAGAAAGGAGATGAAGATGGGAAGGTTACATATACCAAATACTCTTGAATCCTTCATTAAGCTTCAAATCTCTTGATCTAGACTTGAAGAGATCCAAAAACTGAGAACATAGCAACAAAAATGCCTCAATCGAAGTTATGGTGAATAAGATAAGAGGAAATGAAGAAAAGGCTCAAAAATCGGATTTTAAGGCAATGCCCCCCCTCGCTCGTGACACTGCCATGCGATAGTGTCAATGGCACAATCTTCGGGCACTATCGCCTGGGATGTACCGAGGCTGGAACACTTCCCGCGATCCTGCCATTGGCACTGTAGCCCCAAATGTACCGAGAGTTTTTCGACCACTTTCCCGATCGATCCGCGATCGTTTTCCCGAGTGTTCCTCGACCGTTTTTCTCGGTCTTTCCTCGACCGATTTTTCTCGACCGTTCTTCTAAATTTATTTTATAAATAACAATGAACTTACGGGTGTTACATTTTATATCCAATATGAAAAATACAAAAATGTCCATTCAACATCGAGAGATGGAGAGACGTATGGGAAAAGGGGATTAAGAGGGAATAAAATTCCATTCCCACCAATTTGGTCAGGTATTGAAATTAATGAGTTTAGGGTAATGAGCCCATTATACTTTATCAAACCAAGCAACATTTTTCATTACCATGCCCATTCCTTACCCCCATCCAAACAACCCTTAGGGCGCGTTTGGTTTGCGGGATTGGAATGGAATGGAATGGATTGC
Source organism: Arctium minus (assembly GCA_954870635.1). Lineage (NCBI taxonomy): Eukaryota > Viridiplantae > Streptophyta > Magnoliopsida > Asterales > Asteraceae > Arctium > Arctium minus. The sequence continues at coordinate 31,863,049 of OX941080.1, read as the reverse complement.
ATTTCAAGGAGGGATTTGGATTTGGAGGGATTTGGATTTGGATTTGGGGGGATTTGAAATCCCTTCATGTATTTGGTTTGTAGGATTAGGATGGATTTAGAAGGAAGCGAGGTTTAATCGATTAAAATCCATCCGGATTGGATTTGAAATCCTGGCCTAACCCAAAGGATTTCAAAATCCATCATACATTGGATTTTAAAATAGTCAAAGGATTTTAAATCCAGTCAAAACTTTCCATTCCCACAATCCAAACGCAGGATTGGAATGGATTTAGAATTCAAATCCTTCCAAATTCATTCCATTCCCGCAAACCAAACGGGACATTAGTGGTTTTCTAAATGATTATACGTCCACATATATACACAATAGTAAGAACTTGTATCAACCTTAGATGTTTGCCAAAATTTGGTCCTCATTCGTTCTATAATTTAGTCCTCGCCTGAAAATTTTAATACCAACCTAGATCTTTGCCAAAAAAAAATATACAACACATAAATATAGATAATACATGACTCAAATGACTGATACTAAAATATCTGAAATTAAACCTCAACATATAATAATAGTAAAAACTTAGAGGTGTTTGATTTGATAGAATGATTTTGAGGAATTTGGTTTTCGTGGAAAGATTTGAAATTGGAGGGATTCGGATTTGGAAAGATTTAGAATCTTTGGTGTGTTTGGTTTGTAAGATTTGGAATTGTATTGAATTCCATTCTCTATAAATAATTTATAAAAACAAATTATGAATAATTATAAAAATAACTAAATTACATTTTTATTAATTGATTATTACAAAACAAATGTTTTTAACATATTTTAAAATTTTATTAAATACAAATCCTACGGAAAAATCTGCAAAAATGCCAACCACCTACGTGGGGTTTCAATGAAAACTCGATATTCTAAATCTAGGAAAAATCCTTTAAACCAAACATGGGATTGAAATGTAATTCAACTTCATATCCTTCCAATCCAATCCAATCCAATCCAATCCTACAAACCAAATGAAACCTTAACTGTTACCATGTTCTTAAAACCTATATATTAGGCAAGTCGGATCCAAAATAATAGTTGTGAAAAATGAACCAATATGAATTGGTTTAGGTTTTGTCTAGAAAGGATTTGTGCCCAAATGGAGTGAACATAAAATTGAGCTTTTAGAAAGTCATAAACGTCAGGGGATATTTAAGTGAAGCAGTCGCTTATGGGTGAACAATATCGCCTTGGAGTAGTTGAAGATCGACTCAATCACCGTTTATTTGTTAAACATCGACAAAATAAGAAAAATTGCATGCAATGATTTTATGTAATATTATTACTGATTATATAGGTTCAACTTACAAACAAGATATGTGATAATAATGATTTTCCAGTATCAACGAAATAATATCAATGTATATTCATTCTCATTTAATTCCCATTTCCATGTGTAACATCCTAAAAATAGGGGTAAATTTAAATCTCAAATCTTAGGGAATATGTAACAACCCAAAAACTGGGACAACAAAAAATTCCAAAAATGGAAATGTGGTAAAAAAAATGCCAAAACATGAGCTTTCCCAAAAAGGGAACAATATACGCATGTATAATTACAAGTTTGTAAGAATAAAACAATGATGGATAACAACCTCTTAATCTAATTCCTAACAAGAAATGAGATTTCAATCGGTTGTCATCAAATTCCCAAAATAATCATCTTCTATAATTGGCGTCCCAAAAGTGCTCCCAAGCTCACAACTAAAGGCCCGCTAAACCTTCTTGGCAGTCATGCCGCTAAAACCTGAGATACACATCAACACCAAACAAGTGTTAGGTCATAAGAGCCTAGTGAGTTTGAACAATGGCATATCATAATCATTTAAAGGGGTTAATAATCATAATGGTCCATAGAGGAATCAATGGGGGAGACCCAAAACACCAACGAGTTTCATCTTAAGAGTCGATGTACCTTGATGTTCACTCACGGGAGCAACATCCCGAAGGCCCGACATATTTGAAGACTACCTCCAAGACATTACTCCAAATGGATAGTGACGCCCAAGACTACATCCTCCTAGTACCTACTTGTGATTCATCCAATATCCAATCCACATTATTTACATTTTACTCCATGCAAAATACATATAAAAGTTTCCATATAGTTCCAAACCTCATTTTAGGTCAAAACCCTAAATCATGTAAATTCCACATATAATATCCATCAACCATGAATATCTCATGAACATATCCTAATATTTACCAACAAAATGATTTCATCAATATTCCCATAAAAGATTAGCAACCAAGATCCCAACATTTTCCAATATAGCAAATTTATGTCATCTTTGTCAAATGATTAATATAGTGAAAGGAAGCATGAAATGATGATAGAAAGAATATAAAGACATGTATCTCATTTTAAAATGGTTAGAAAACTCACTATCTAGGTTTTATAGAAAAACCCTAGAAAACTTAGAAAACCCTAGAAGTGTTGAGGTGGTGAAGACTTGAAGTTGAAGACCTTGAATCCTTGCTAGAACCCTTCAATAAATGACCAAGAAACTTTGAAACTCTTACCAATCATCCAACTAACCCAAGACTTGCAATGAATGAAGAGAGGTGTGGAGTTGAGCCAAAATCTCCCCTTAGGGTTTCTCTCTCAAGAAAATCAGATTTGTGGAATTAAATGAGGAGAAAGTGGAAAAAGAGCATTTAAGCTCGTCAGGTGCCGCAGGCGATTGTGCCAGGGGCACTCTCGCCGAAAACGTACCGAGAGTGGAGAGGCCTGGGGAGATTGTGACTCGGTGATTGTGACATAGGTCACTCTCACTGTCACTTTCACCTGAACTGTACCGAGAGTCTCCCAAGCTCGGAGATTGTACCCTCACGACTGTTCCCCTTGGCATTGTCGCGGGCATTCTCGCGCTCACAATACCGAGCCCCTAAACCCCTAAAAGTGAACGGTTAGGCTCGAGTGTGACATTGTGAACTAAGATTACTCTTAACATTGACAACATGACCCCAAATGCCAAAACATAAACAAGTCAAGGGTCTAAAGTATGAGACATAACACTTTGAGAAAATTTGCGGGTGTTACAAAATATGAAACTAAAAATAAACGGAGATCACCCAAAAAGGGGAATAGTTAAAGCGTATACAATTTCTATAAATGGAGGTTATAAATGACAACTCACTAATCTAGACTATAATCATCTAGATTAAACAATTGTCATCAAAATCTCCCGAAAGGTATCTATACGAATTTGTATGCCAATCTCCCAAAAGTTTAGTTCAAAAATCTCCGCTATCCACTCAACTCTTGCCCTTTAATCCTTGTGAGCCCCGCTACTAAGGGAACTTGAATATACATTTCATTTAAGAAAACAAGTGTTAGGCTTACGCCTAGTGAGTTCAAGCAATTATATAATGATGTTAAGAAAACATTTGATACCAATGCATGATAATAACCAAAGTTTATTTATAGATTCAAACCTCATTTACCCTTGGAAGGGGGTAAGGTTTCACAAGTAACGGGGGAGACTCGGTTTACCATTGAGAGTGATGGAACACGTAAGTAGGTCACATTACAATGTTATGGAGCTTCTATTATAGCACCAAAGGTTATCGAGTTCAACCACCCACGGTCTTTAGTTCGAGATCCCAATGGTCTAAGAAGGACTCACTTTCTAGGATGTAAGTATCATGAGACACAAGGTTATCGCATTCAACCACCCATGGTCTATAGTTCGAGTTCCCAAGGTTCAATGCCCCATGTCTAGTCAAAAGAACAACAACATCCCAATTCATATAACAAAACTAGTGCCTATGGATCCATTACACTATAGCCACACTTTTGACACTTCTAATATATACCCAAAATGTATACAACATGACAAGCACATTTGTACAAGTGAGCATTTAAAGACTGAAACCAATTATTTGACATTTCAACATAGGTTTAGCTCATAATAAAACTTTCATCAAAGATTCCTCCAAATAGAAATATATCAAAATTTTTATACATAAAACCAAGTTCTAAGATCAAAGTAGCATTTTTCTCAAAATCATAAAAACCTAGGTTTGACCTAGTTTTTCCAAAGTTAACCAAATGGTGAAATAAACATATTGGAACATTGAGATGAGTGGAAATGACATTTTTACATGTATATAAAGTTGGAGGTTTAAATAATAGACTCACAATGCTAGGTTTTAGCCAAAACCTAGAAAACTTTAAGTCCTAGTGAGTAGATGGCACAAAAATTTGACCCAAGATGAAAGCTTCTTCCCTTGAGACAATAGCAAACCCTAGATGAGAAACTATGGAGGATCTTGGTGGCTTTAACTTGAAATCAATGAGGAGGGAGGCTTGGTAGGTAATAAATCGTCCAAAAGTATAGAGGAACCGATTCTAGACTTCAATTTTGTGATAAATGCATCAAATGATTGGCTTAAGCATTTAATACCAGGCTGCTGTCCGACCGCGGCATTGCCCGGCGACTATGCCCTTGGCATAGTTGCAGATCACAATCGTGTTGAACGTACCGAGACCCTCAAGCCCCGTGCGACTTTCCCACGATGAAAGTGACATTGTCACAATCGTCGGGCATTATCGCCCCATGTGTACCGTGGGGTTCCTTGTCCCCGCGACAGTGCCCTGGCAAGAATGACATTGTCACAATCGCCGGGCATAGTCACCCCCATGTACCCATGTCTGGTTTTTCCTTCGATTTCTCAAGTGATACGATTCGATACGAGATGCACAAATAACCTCATATAACTAAAACAAAGATTACCACCAAGGATTTGAGACCAGAAAATAATTAAATTACATATCGAAATTGCGGGTGTTACACCATGTTTCAATTAAGCATACCCTCAAAATTATGTTATTTCATATTTGAAAAATTAAAAGAAAACTAGCATATACAACGAAGGCCTCAAATTTTACAAATGGTTTCAGACATACAACCCAACTATAGAAGTTAAATTTGAGTTTTTATGCATAATGTTTTCCCAAATATAAAAATATGCTCAAATTTACCACTCTCCCAAAATGAACAATAGGCCAAGCTTTTAAAATTCTCTCCAAAATACCAGTAACACCCATAAAAATAGAGGTGAATTAAACATGAATAATGACGTAACATTCACATTATATATAAAAGAAATCACCCAAAAGGGGAAATAGCAATAACGTTTACATCTTAAAGGAATGAAATTATATATATAAACAACCTACTAATCTGAACTATATAAAGCTTAGATTAAATACGGGTGTCACTATCATCTTCATGGGGGCTTCTATCAAAGTATGTATGTCGTATGTCCAAAATGACTACCTACAAAAGGTGCCACCAAAGGCTAACCACTCATCTCTCAAGACTTGGAAACCCCACCGCTAACAAAACCTGATATACATGTCATTTAAGAAAAGTATTAGGATTTACGCCTAGTGAGAACACACATTTATATATTCAATGAAGCATAAAACGAGATAAAATATTTTCCAAGAATATTGTTAGGGCAAATTATATGTTAAATAGAAGTTCAGGGTGTAAATGGTTATTAGTTGAATGTTTTATTAGCTTGTTGGGCCTAAAAGCCCATAAGCCCGTCTGTGTAAAGCCTGGATTTATAAAGGCTATTTTACTTTCATTTACAGACTAGTCTCATTATTTTTACAAACAACTAGCTTATAGGTTTACTCTCTCTGATCAGAAATCCTTTCTGTAAACCTGTAACCCTTTGATTCAATATCAATCATACGACTAGTTGCAGTGACTCATATTCTGTTCATCTTTGATATAACTTGCTGCTGATTGCACTGTACTGGGATCTACAATTGGTATCAGAGCCAGGTTTGTTCGGCCGACGCTTTAGACATCAAACAAACTTCCTTGTCTGCTTTCAGGGACGAGAGGTCGATCGTATAAAGGTTTGTACGACGCGTTCCAGCTAATATTTCTTTACCATCTCCAGTCCGAACGCTGCACCTTTTTGCTTTGAAGGTGACCTCTAGATCCTTGTTGCAAAATTGACCGATGCTGAAGAGATTGTGACCAAGTCCTTCGACGTAGGACACTTTCTTGATCGTGATATTATCCTTGAATATATCTCCGTAACCCCTGATGGCAGAGTAGTGATCGTTTCCAAAACGTACATTACCACAAAACTTCTCGGTGAAGTTTGTAAGTAGCTCATTTCTTCCGATCATGTGCTTGGAGCAGCCTGAATTTAGATACCACACATGACCGTCCTGCAAAACAAGTTATTTCTTTTTAGGTACCCATTCGTAAATGGGTCCTTTGGGGTTAGAGATAACACCCATGTTGGATGCCCGTTTAGACTTGGGTCTTTTTCTATGACGGGTAATATCAAACAGAGACTGATAATGAGCAACATGATACGAGCCAAACCAATCAGATGCATAACGCCGATCAACAAAATCATTCGATCCACAATAAGAGCAACAAATACAATCATGAGACAGTTGGAGTAAATGTGAAATGGAATAAACTTTTAAAGGTAAAGTTCCATTACATTCAACTAAACGTTTAGAATTAAAAACATCATGATTGTTATTGTTTTTCCTAGACTTTAAAACTGGATCAACTAATTCTGGTGTCGCCGAGCTTTCCTTTGACTTCTTAGCTACCCAAGCATATTTAACTTCTTTGCGCCGACCAAAAATGTCTGAAAGACCGTTAAACTGAAAGTCAGAAGATGTGAAACTTGAAGATTGTTGTCTTTTGGAGCGACCGGTCTTTTTCTTCTTTTGTAAACGCTTTTTAGATTTAGACTTTGAAGAGTTGTTCACAGAAGGTTTTTGAGGGGCGGATGTGGAACATTCACCCTTATGAAATTGTACCGGAGGCTCACAAGAAGAGTTTAGAAAATCAACATGACTTGGTAGAGACGGATTAAAATCAAATTGGTTCAAATCACTATCTAGACACACCTCAGAATTCAAGAATGCAGAAAATTCCATTTCCTCATCAGAAGGGACCTCATCGCTTGAGGAATTCAGGACATCGGAAGAATTAGTTTGAAGCGGATCATAGGCGGAAGCATTTTGAAAATCAGAACACTGATCCGTTGCGAAAAGTTGAGGCTCTTTTCCTTTATTTGAAGGAGTTGGTGACGAGTTACCTAAAAATGCTTTACAGGAAGATGTGTCGGAGGAAGGATAAGAATTTTCAGACAGATGAGATACCTCTCTTTGGAGAATTGAAGGCTTAGTTTGAGGCTCAGCCTTGTGAAGTTGCTCTTTCAGGCGATCTGCTGCCAAAGCAGCCAGTTGTGAATTTAACTTCTTTATTTCTATTTGAAAGTATTCTTTCTCCTTGTCGGACACAGATTCCTCTTTATTGGAACAGAGGCACTCAATTTGGGATAAAAGTTCTTGTTTTTCCTTTTTAAATCTGTCCCTTTCTTGTTCAAACGACTCTTCTAGCTGAACAATTTTCTTTTCTAAAATCAGAGGTGGAACATAAACTTTATGGTCTAGTTGTTCCTCCTCAGTTTTAACGGTTTTAGCTTGAAGTTCAGCTTGAGTATAACTTCTAAAATAGTCATTTTATAAGAAACAAGGTTTTTCTTCGTTGTAAGAGGCATTTAAAGAATCATAAACAAAAGGAAGTTTCATTTTAGTAGAGGTCTCTCTTCTCAACTTATCCTCTTCCCAGTCCTCATCCTCAATTAGTTTGGTCCAATTGATTTTGTATTCTGGATAGGTCTTGTCTAATCCAAGAAATTCGGACGCATACATCGTAGGAACTTTGGATAGGGCCTTTTTCAGATAATATGGGTTATCGTAACCGATTCCCATATTCGCATACTTGGGTTCTTTTGGTGCAATTAGATTTAACATTTGTTGTGATTGCCCAAGTCTATAAAGCTTCTTTTCCATCTCCTTTAACTGATTAGATAATCTTTGTTTTTCATTTTTATAAGCCACGTTTTGAGACACAATATCGATTTTCTCATTCTCGGACATGCATAGCTCATTGGTCAGATCATCTACTTTGGATTTTAGCTCTCTTGAATCTTTTGAACAACTCTCACACTCTTTTTTTAAATTAGAAATTGTGCACAAGTTGCTTGAGATTTCTAAACTTTGATTTTCAATATATTCAGACTGTGTAGCAACTCTTTTTTCTAGAGATGAGATGAGTTGTTCTTTTTCTTTTATGAGTAGCTTGAAGGAGTCTAGTTTATTCATAGCAAGTTGCATCTGATCAATTAAAGCTTCTTGGTAAGGAGCACATACTTGGCATGGAGAATTACGATCATCATCATTACTGTCAGACGATGATGAATGCTTCCCCATGAAACACAAGTGTGCTTCTGCATCTTCAGGTTCTTCATCAGATACTTGTATCCAGTAGTCATCTTCAGCCATGAGAGCCTTACCAGCTTCCTTTTCTTTGGCCAGTAGTAGCTTGGCTCTATAATAATCAGCGTTGCGCACAATAGGCTTGCGACAATCCTTGGCAAAATGACCTAACCGACCACAGTTGTAGCATTTGATCGGCTCCTCTTTTGGCTTTTCTTCATGTCGCTTGTCAGACTTCTTCCCATCTTCTACACGTCTCTTACCTTCAAACTTCTCTTGATGATCACAACGAGTGGAGAATCTTTGCTTGTTTGACGACTTGCTAAAAAACTTTCTCTTCTGAAAAGCTTGAGTCAGGTACACCATAACTTCTTTCATCTTAGTGTATTCTGGATCCGAATCACTGCCAGGATCTTCAGGTTCAGATTCACTTTGCACTGGCCGTTTTCAGACGAACGGCTGACCGACTTACCTCTTTTCTCAGACACGAGTGCTAACGGATCAACTACCGGCTTTTCTTCAGTTGTCTGATTCCCCATTAGTTCCATAACTTCTTCTTCGTCCTGGAGCAACATTTCATAAAGTTCATGCAGATAAAGCTTCTCCAGGGTTTGAGTATGACGAATATGAGAGACGAACGACTTCCATTCAGGTTGGAGGTTGTTCATGAACTTGATGTTGTTTCATTGAGGTTGGAGGTTGTTCATGAGCTTGATGAAGTAATTTTTTTCCATGAAAATCACATAAGAACCATACGGTCCAAAAAACATCTTACGATAACGGTGGGGACCCAATTTCCAATGATTGTAGCGGAACACAAAAGTAAGCTACTTTCCAAGTTTTCGTACATAGATGTGGGGGAGGACATCCGATGATCTAGTCATACTCATTCACTAGGATTACATTTATGACTCTGGTCCAACATAACTATACCAAGTTGCCTCCGATAACCCAATGTCTCAACTAGTTACAAATGGGAAAACATCCCAAAATAAGTCGACCCCTATACATATGGATCCAATAGTAATAGTCTAGGCTTGTCACAATTACATTTGTGAGAAAGCTATAATCACACATATAGTTTTCATAAATACATTCCCATAAAATGCATTCTTTGTATAATCAATGCCATGTGCAACTAAATACATAAGAAGGTCAAACATATTGTAACACCAGTAATTTTTTATAAAGGTTATTGTTTATATGAGAATATATTTATTTATGGGGATCTGACCTTCAAACTATGATTTATGAGTACAAATCGTAATGCTTTGAATCCATCGCGTGTTGGGAACATTTAGGGTCGAAAAAGGGAATTTTCGGGGTCCTGCTCTACTTGGGCGACAGTGCCCGCAACTGTGACATGTGTCGCTATCATGGGGCAAAGTCGCAGGGTCGACAAAGCCCACGGTACCTCAGCGTCGACAGTGCCCGACGACAATGCCAGGGTCACTGTCGCAGGGGCATTCTCTCGGGATTGGTACCGCGAGCTATGGGAAGCGGGCGACTATGCCAAAGGGCATAGTCTTCGTGTCAATGTCGCCGACGGGTCCAGTGTTTACATTAAATCCTTTGTTTTCCCCCATTTCTCATTCACTATTTCACCCTTTTCTCTTTAGGACCGACCCTCAAACCCTAAATTTGGTTTTATGCATTCAAGGCACCAAATCTAGAGTGTTTCAAGTGATTCTTCATCATCTAGCAAGGTTTGGAAACTAGAGCTAAGGTATATTCATCTTCTTCATTATCTTCACCAATTTTCTGGGGTTTTCGCCTAACCCTTCTCGTCATTTTGAAGTTTGGGAGTGTATGGCTCATTTTGGTGACCTAGAGGTATCTTGATTGGTGGATTCAAGTTATGATTAAGGTAAACCTCTATTTTCTTCAATTATGGAAGTTAGGGTATCGGTATAAGTTGAGATCTTCATGTTTAATGTTTGGGAAACGATTCTTTGTGGTTGGATATGAATATTTATGTTTGGAACTTGTGGATCTAGGTTTTTGGAAGTTTTGCTTGTGGATTCAAGTTTCTCCAAGGAAGCTCAAGTTGGGGTAAAATCTATATTTAGCCTAAATCTAGCAAGGAGAGTTCAAGTTGATTTGTGAAAACGATGTACATGCCAAAATGTCAAATGTTTATATGTTTTACATGAAATTATCAACTGTTGAGTTATATGACGTGTTTGGATTATTTGAAGTGTTTAACTTTATAAACTTTGTAAAACATCCACATTGGTGATTTTGGGCATTTTGACAAATAAATCACAAGTATTTGTGTTTTAATGAGTTATTTTGTGGAAGTATATATTTTGAGTATAAATGCACATTTAGTGTGTGTTTTGGAGAAATGATTGATTTTGTGCTATGGGACGTTTTTGAAAGAACAAATGGTATAGACGCATTTGGAAAATGATTTGTCCCAATATATATTGTTTTGGAGTTATTCATGTATTTTGAAGCATGTCTTTACATAAACGTTGGTCGATTGTGTTTTATTTCGTTTTGTGGATTTTAGCATATGGTCATTTGATTGGTTGACCTTATGGCTCGGTTTTTGTCTTTGTCGGGTCTTGGGGACATTTGTCCGGTTTTAAAAACTTAAGTGGAGCTTTGGGGGTGAGTTTCATTTATCTCACTTCATTTTGGAGAATACATGTTTTAAGTGCATGTGCCATTCATTTGGAGTCATGTATTTTAGACTGTAATGCTTTGGGTCCATAGGCATGTAAGTCAGTCATAATTAAGAGTGAGGAGTATTAATATTCTCACCTTGAGAATTATCTCGTGTTGACACTGTTGTTGTCCCTATCGTTTTGCGGAGAGGAACCTTTATGGGTTGTACTTCGGGACCATGGGTTTTGTAATTTAATGTTCTAATTCTTGTGGATGAGGGTTAGACATCATGAGTTATCAAGTAAGGAGTTATGTCTCTTATCTTGAATGCTAGGGAGTAGGCACTAGGGGTCGAATTGGTACCTTGAGGATGAAACTCCACTAGAGACCGAACAGGCAATAAGATCGTGTATCCTTGAGGTGCAACTCGGCAGAGCAGGAAATGGGGGATACAGTGTTTTTGGGACTTGAAATAAAGTCCGACTGGAGGTGTAGCTCAGCAGAGCAGGCAATACAGTCACGATCTAAGGTGTAGTTCGACAACATGGCTATGTGGCTTAACTTTGTGTTCCACCATGTACAATGGAATCGGGTCTCCCCCGTCACCGGAAGGTTTTATTTTGGGTATTAAATAGTATTATTTTATTATCCATGTTTTATGTGATGTTTTGCATATATGGATTTGTTTTCCCAAGATTTATGGGTTGAGTATTATGCTCGCCCATGTTTTGGGTGTTTCCGGAAATAAATTTTATTCCGCATTTTTATAAATTAGGAGTTTACTTACTATTCATGTTTTGAGTGAGTTTGGAGTTGAAGTTGCTTTACAAAGGAATGTCTATGTTGGGATACTTGTCTTTAAAGGTATGTGTTATTGGAAAATGAGTCGTCTAATATTCAAAGTAAACCATTTTGAAAGATTATGATTTAAAATGCATTCTTTCCTTTTAACAAAGATATTTGTTCATGTTGGAAACTCTTGAATTCACTAAGCAGTAGCCTAACCTTTTTATTTGTCGGCATGTGCATTAGGTTTGGTTGAGGATTGTTGCTAGCGACTTCATGGTGAGATGAGTGCTAGTCCTATGCACGAGAGGGAGTAGCTTGGTGAAGCCTTCCGCACTTTTGGAGATAGCAACTGTTGCGTTTTAGTAACACCTGACTTTGATTAGTCTTTATACAAGACTTGACCTATTATTTTTTGAAGGGTAATCTAGAATTCTAATTGAGGTGATTCAAGTGATGATTAGTAGAATATATTTTATCCTTATTTGATGTATATTTGAAAATTTTAAATTAGTTGCTCTTTCCAAATTTGAGGGTGTAACACATATACCATTTGCATTTCCAAATATGAATCATTCACAAGAGTAGATTTTCCATTTGTTATAAAACATTACAATGATCATTATTAATACAAATGACAATCTATATGTTCCATTTTCCAAAACCCCATTTTTACCAAGTAACCTCCAAAATAGTGAGAACTCTAAATATAACCAGATGGCTTCATTTCAAGTATTGAACCATAAGTATGTAAATATAATCACATTTTATATCAAAAATCATATAATTCTTCATCTTATCTCAAAATGGTAAAAAACCTAAAATCTCCAAATATATCAAGTTAGGTCAAATCTTTCAAATAAGAAAATGTAAATAAGGAGATGTTTAGGATTTCAAAATATAGAGTTTTAATATGTATAGAGTTTAGAAAAACGTGGGATGAACTCACAACTTAGGTTTTGTTGAAAAACCTAGAAAACCTTAGAAATCCCTTGCAAGATGATGAAGATGGTGAGGTGGAGAACCCTTGGAGTGAAACATTCAAATCCTAGTCTTGAAGTTGTAGGATCACTTTAGAACCTCAACCCTTGAATGCTACCAAAAACGTATTAATGGTGAGGGTTGAGTTTTGAGAGAGAATGGTTTAGGTAGGTGAAAGAGTAAATGAAAGAATGCGGTGAAAAATTGGATTTAATGCATTCTGCACCCTGAATGCGATTGTGACATGCTATAGCGACAATGTCACTATCGCTATCACTATAACCGAGAATGTATCAAAGGTTCTTGGCTCTTGGCGATTGTGACATGCTATAGTGACAGTGTCACTGTAGTTGTGACTATAGCCAAGAATATACTGAAAGTTTTTAGCCTTTGACGATTATGACATGCCATAGTGATAGTGTCACTATAGCCAAGAATGTACCGAAAGCCAAAAAATTGGGTTTTCTCAATCGAAACATCGTCGATTAACTTAGGGTCTAAAAGCAATGATTTCCTAACAAAATATATATCCTAGAAGCTATAGAAATGCATGGGGTGACTTTACTTACCGAAAATTTCGGGTGTTACAACACCCTTGTTTATAAATACAAAGTATGTTTAATGGGGTTCATCGAAACTCCAATGGGCGTTTGGTTTGTAGAATGGACTTTGAAGGAATTGAAATCCATCCATTTGCATGTAAAATCCCACATTTTAGAGAGAACTCTAAATAATCCCAAGATTTTCTCATCCATGTATTTAATCATAAGTATGTAAGTAAAACATATTTTTATACCACAAATATGATTCCAATCGACATATTCCAAAATGTAGTTAGAACCCTAAAAATCTCCAAAATCCATTTTAGGTCAACATTTTGCAAATAATGAAGATATAAACAAGGAGATGATAATAGATCCAAAAATGTAGTTTTGACATGTATAAAGTTTAAAAAGTAAGAATGAACTCACAATTTAGGGTTTTGGTTGAAAACCTAGAAACCCTAGAAAGCCCTTGAAGGAGATGATGGTAGAGATGAGGGTCCTTAGCTTCTAGCTTCCAATAGGTCGAATTTAATGAACAGGTTTGGGCTGAGAGGATTTTGGGAGAAGGTAGGTGAAGTCATAATTGAGAAAGGGGTGAAGAATGGGTTTAAATCAGTCTAGAGCCCATCGGCGAGAGTGACCGGCGACTGTACCCTTGTCACTTTCGCGGGGCACATTCGCCTAAAACGTACCGCGACTCTCCCCCTTTCGGCGAGAGTGGAAGGCGATAGTGCCCATGTCACTCTCGCGGGGCACAACCGTGCGGAGTGTACCGAAGACCCTCAGGTGCCCGCGACCTTGCCCTACGACTTTGCCCTCGGCATTGTCGCCTTGATGGTACCAAGCATGGAAATTTCCCATTTTGCCCCCGAATTTATCGTGATTCGATAAATAAGTAAAGTAAGTCATTTCTCGCTCATTAAAATAGAACTAAGGGTCATGAAATAACAAAAGGGGAACGAGTTTTATTTACAAAGATTTTTAGGGTGTTACAATCCTCCCCAACTTGAAATCGATTTCGTCAGCGAAATCTAGGCTAAGCAAAGAGGTGGGGGTATCTACGCTTCAGGTTCTCTTCGGCTTCCCAAATCACATTGGCGCAACGATGGTGTTTCCACTGCACCTTGATCATCGTGAATTCCCAGTGGCGAAGTTTCTTTGTCTTCCGCTGTAACATTCCGAAATTTGAAAATAGCAGATAGTTTAAAACTTCTAAAAATCCCTTAAATTTAACACTTGGAATAACAAATATCTACAGTTACAAGGGCAATAAACACCACAACATGTATCAGAGTTCAAACTAAACTATCTAGTCCCACAACGGGAACAAAGTCTAACAGGTGCTACTAAAACCACCAAATCTGCTATCTTCTCAAAACCGGATGACATCACTAAGCTATCCTTTCGGAACTTCTACCAAGCTCCAAACGCCTCTCAGATCCATCTAAGACCTGATATACATGTCGATAAGAAAAAGTGTTAGGCTTAATGCCTAGTAAGTTAAAGCAGTTTTCATCATATAATCATAAAACGTTTAAAAGAATACTTTATTCTAAAAACAACCGTCCCTGAAATATTAGTTATAAAAAAGGCTTTGATCCGATACCGTAATATTCTCAATACCAAACATCCCTTTTTAAATAATGTTCACCATTCAATTTCCCCAAAACGCACCCACGAGATATTTCATCAAAATGTTATTTATATAAATAAGATGGTACGTTTTTAGTACCGGAGGTACGGGTAAGGGAATACCCGAAAAGAATACCTTTCGGTGACGGGGGAGACCCGATTCCATCGAATGTGGCGGAACACATAGTTAAACCACTTATCAACATTTACGAGATTCACTTCGGGTCATGGATCCCCGTATCCGGCTCCTCTGAGCAACCACCGCAAGATGCCCAAATGACCCTAATGTCTACTCGACCTCTAGATGAGTGTCACCAAAAAAGTCACAACTCTTCGTATCCGGCTCACCATGGGCACCACCAGAAGACTTAGCTCTGTATACGACTCTCCAAGAGCAACACCGCAAGCTTACATACAATATGACTTGGGGACCACTCACTAGACTCAAACATGGACATCAAGAAACTCCATGATGAACATAACGACTCATATGCCTACGGATCCGATACATTACAGTCTAAAACATTACATGACCCAAATGAATGACTACACACTCACACATGTAATAATCAACAATTATGCAATAATTGCATTTTCCATATAAACTCCACATCGAGACATTTAAACCGGATAACGTCCCAAAACTCATTTGAGTAATAAAAAGGCCATAAGGCATCATAAGACGTTGGCAAAATAATAAACCCAATATGGCTACTTGAACCAAAGTCCAACTTTTCCAAAAATGACATTTTCCAAAGAATGGTAGGCCGAAGGCCCAAATCATAAGGTTTACAATTAACTAATATTCGTAAGGTTAAGAATGACCGTTCCCAATAACCCAAGTAAAAGCCATTAAGTTCCAACGTTCAAAACTTGTTAGTTTGGTAAAATCACCAAATAAACCGTAACCAAATAATTACCCATAAGTTTCCAACTCTTAAGATCATTCCATCAAATCTCATTTGTAACTCAAATTGCACATTTAGAAAGCAACGAAATATGTTATTCAAATCCTTCAAAAATCCAATAAAATGCTTACTAATGGATCAACATCCTCTTTGGTGGCCAAAATGCCCAATATCACTTTATAAATTTATTTATAACCATTTAACAACCCAATATGCTCAAGAATCCCAAAACCATCAAAACCCATTGAATATAAAGTGAGCACATAATTGTATGTTTAAAACCCAAAACATTTATATTTTGACATGTATATAGTTTTGGAAAGCAACTATAACTCACCTTGCTAGATTTAGGCTAAATCTAGGTTTTCACCCCAAACTTTGAGTTTTCTTGGTGAAAACTTGAATCCACAAGCAACACCTACTAACTTTTAGATCCAACACTTACAAAGTGTTTCATTCACCTACAAATATCCAAAACCTAAGACAAGATGGAAAGAATAGGAGAGAAAATGAAGAACACAAGTAACCCTAGCTTAAAATTGATGGAGATGAGGAGCTTACGAAAACAAAATCCTCTTT
This sequence comes from Arctium minus, assembly GCA_954870635.1. Lineage (NCBI taxonomy): Eukaryota > Viridiplantae > Streptophyta > Magnoliopsida > Asterales > Asteraceae > Arctium > Arctium minus. The sequence goes on along the minus strand of OX941080.1, from coordinate 31,846,688 downwards.
AATCCTCCAATAGAAATCCACTCTCCTGATATACTCTTAAAAATCCCTCAAAATCGAGAACATAGCAAAAAGAATCACCAAAATCGGAGTTGAGATGAAGAAGTTATGAGGAAATGAAGATGATTCAAGAAAAATCGGACTTTATGCAGACCTCAGTGTCCAATGCGACTTCCATGTGACCAAAGTCGCCCGAACCTCCAAAGTCACCCCAAAGTCGCCCCAAACACTACTCGCTCTCGATCGCTGTTTTGGTCATAACTTATTTGTTTTGGCTCCGATTTTGTTCCGGAAAGAATTGTTGGACTCATTTTTGAATTATGTATCCAACAAGACTATAAAATCTAGAATTTAAGCCCAAAATATTATTTCTTCTATTTATCTTAAAAGATGGATTTTTGTACAAACTTGAAGTTATACTTACCCAAAAATCCGGGTGTTACATCCGCTCCACCTAGAAAAAGATTTCGTCCTCGAAATCTTGACCCCCAAATGCCACTAGGGAATGATCCGCTAAACTCTCCAAGGCAAGGGGAACTTCCAACGAAACCCGAACCTACCAATCATTTGTCACAACGTATATTGGACTTCTTATCCAAGTAACATTAGTCTCTTCATCATCAGCATTCACTAGCAAACAAGCGAGCATCAGTTTAAGAGCATCACACCTATTCTTCCATAAGGCACCAACATATAACCCTCATGAAAAGTGCCACCGGAAAGGAACCCATCTCATTCATAGACAAAACTTATATTTCCCCAAGGCCCTTAGCCCAGGAGGTTTAGATGAATTATCTACTCATACGGGACTTACGACCATTCCTTGTTTCTCACGACCCTATGGAGGGTTTTCGTATTGAAAATCCCATAAGTATTTATTGGGTATTCCATCAGTCTCACCACCTCTCGGTAGACCCACCAAGCTCATCGGCTCAAAATCCCCTGATTACGCGCGAATCTAAAATGTAGCATTTCAGTCTAAGCATTGCCTTTCCTTATGAGGCTCTAAAGCAAGGCCACAAAATAGGGATACCTCCCAGTTCTCTAAGTTCATTCTTGGAACGATTATTGATTTCATCTTAACTTTCACTCTGACAAGTTGCATGAAAGTCTACCACACTAGCACAAGAACATCAATCTCAAACTTAAGGGAAAATCCTTAATACAACACATTTAACAACATCACTAAGGTCTTAAAACTCTTCTTAGAGTCAACGATTCTCTTTCTCTTCATTACAACACTTGCAGACATCTACCTTCCTAGTCTCAAAATCCTTTGGGTACAACCTGTCCCGAAACAACGTTAGTCCCAAACTCTTGCCTAGAAGGTCTTATAGGGCTCTTTGTCGACTACACACCAACCTATTTACTTGATCACAACTGAATGAGCATTGGTTCTACTTAAGAGGTGATTCAGGCTTAACACACCTGAAGGCGCCTATTCTTCCAATACGTCAAATCTTAAGCCTAGGATTTGATGTCCCACCAAGTCACAATAGCCTCGAATTGTCCAATTCGTAGACGTTATTAATTTCTTAAGGATCTAAATCACCATAACTTTCTAAAATGTCGCACAGACCTAACTCACAAGGTACAACTGACTGACATCTATTACTTCCCTTACCAACTTCCTTAGGAAAGTACAACGATTCCCTTAGCGATCGATTACAAAAGTTAGAGTATGCCAACAATACCTGATACCAAAATCCTTACAATTCCTCCTACGAGTACGGGTGGAAGACGTTACCTTGCTTCCTTCATGCAGACCCGACACCCAACTCGACACATGAAAGCTTTCCTTAAGACGTACACCAAATTTTTTTAACCCCAACTATCAATATTATTCGTTTTACACCACTCCCATGGTACTCCTAGCGCTAAAATACACCATATCGATCATTTACTAATCTCCGGAACTTACCTCTTAAGACCCCAATATTGCCTAATATTAATTCCAACCTTAACCCCATGACCTAACCTTAATGCTTCTTACCAAATTTTCTAAGGCTTATCGGGATGCTAATAACATCGGTCTGTAGCATCAAGTCCTAGAAACTGGTGGTACTTTCATTATTCGATGTAATGGTAAACAATGATGACAATGACTCGCACACAATCAGCAGTACTATTATTTAGAACGTAACTAATGGGTATCGTACCTGTCAATACCTCCAGACTACCCTAGCCTTGGCAGACCATGTATGTTGCCCCACCCTTCGCCGATTCCTGCATGTGGGCAATCCTTCTTAACGTGGTCGGGTTCCTTACACACAAAACAGATTGTGCCCTTGATGGAACAATCTCGGTGGGAGTGACCCAACACCCCACATTTGAGACATGTTGTAGGGTTGGGACGACACCTACCCACATGTTTGACTCAGCACTCCTGACACCACTTCGACTTTCTACGACATTCGACTGTTTTTCCATTACTATGGTCACTGCTTTCTTGGGGTGCACTCCACCGGTCCTCCCGTTTCCTCTTTTCTTTAACTTCTGCCTCTTCTTCCTTACCCCAAGCATAAACGTCTTCCATGAATTGTGATTCTTCTATTGCTTCTTGAAGGGTAGAGGCTTTTGAACTTTGGACCATTACCTTCATATCGACCGACAGTCCTTTTAAATAGGCTTTGACTCTGTCCTTCTCACTCGGGACAACATGTACCACTAGGTCCAGTTTCTCCATGAAGAGGTTGGAGTATTCTCTCACTGACATGTTTTGCTTCTTGAGGGCTCAGAATTACTCTTCTATTCGTTCGATTGCCCTTTCGTGGCAATATTCATCCAACACTTTCTTTTTGAAAGCATCCCATGTTAGTGATGAGGTGATGGCAGTTCCATAGGTGGACTTAGTGACATTCCACCAAGTGAGGGCTCTAACCCTCATCATGTGGGAGGCGAATTTCACCTTCTGCCCCTCCTCACACTCGCTAGCATCAAATGCTTGTTCCATCTCTTGGATTCAATTCATGCATGCCACCGGGTTGTCAGTCCCTGAAAACTCTGGCGGCTTGCTGTACAGAAAGTTTTTGTATGAGCAAGTTCTCCTTCCATGTCTCATATTAGCAGCAACAAAATCCTCCATCCGAATCACATTCCCGATGTCACCAAGACTCCTCACATTTATGCCCAGTAACTACTTCACTTCTCTGGTTGTTGACATCTCTGTCCTCTAGCAACTTCATTATCCTTTCTTCTTGTCGCTCCAAAGCCGATTTCATAAATTGTACCACACTATCCAACAACCCATATTGAGGGTTTACTTCTTGAGTACTTGGGCTTGTGGGATTCAAACTTACTCTGTGTATGTGCACTGGTCCATCATTAGACAATGGCGGCAACGGAGGAGGTAACTCATGATTGACTCCCGCAGTTGGACTTGGAGTCGCCATGCCCATATCATACCCGTACTCTTGAGCTTGTGCGTCTCTCCGTGCATCCGCCATTCTTGTCTGACATACACGAGAACGAGGTTAAGAGTTTACACCGACACTAACGAAGACATACTACTACACACATCAAGCATCATAACAATGGTAAAGTCAAGCATGCTCACGTAACATTATATTCATAATATCATTATCTAAGTGAAATTATGAATATAATACACATAAGAATTCTTGTCACCATAGTCACAACTCTCAACTAGTGCATTTCTATCGACCACTATAACCCACTCTCAACTTAAGAGTCCTACTGTAACACCCTAAAATAGGGGGTAATTTAAACCTAAAAATAAAAGCGGAATAAACAAGTCTAACATAATAGAATCACCTAAAACGGGACATAAACGTATGGCGTTTATAGATAAGAATATCAAGTGAAATTGTCTCAAAAACCTACTAATCTAGACCAACTAGTTCTAGATTATGAACGAGTGTCGACATCTCACTTCCAAAAATATATCGTCATAATTTCAACATACGCCTCTATGATTCTTCAAAAATGCTATAACCCTTCAATGACTCTCCACTCAAGCCCGAGGAATCCCACCGCTTGAGTGACCTGTTATACATGTCATTTTAAGAAAGAGTGTTAGGCTAAAGCCTGGTGAGATCAAACATTTGCAATGGGAAGAAACAGTACTTTCAAACGAAATAGTTTAAGAAGAGTCAGTGGAATTCATAAAGATAAATCTAAACTTTATAAAAATACCTCTTAGGTTGACGGGGGAGGCCCGCTTACTAACACAAGTGACGGAACACAAAAGTAAGCCACTTAACGTATTAGTAAAACCAAACACATAAAAGTAGCTGTAATGAATGTCAGGCTCAGTAGCTTTAAACGTACACCCACGGAAAATCAACTTCAACCACATAGGGTCATTACGTTGAGATCCTCATCCAATATCGCGTACTAGCACGTAGGTCTTATACCTCATCCGATGCCTAAGCGTGCCTAGATGTGGAAAACTAACGTTCCATCATCGGATCAAAGTTTATATATATATATATATATATATATATATCCAAATAATCCATCCAATGTCCACGAACCAGACAATAATTTCCATCAATTAAATTGCCACTATATGTACGAAATTATAAATCCATATAGTTACCCCAAGCTTCCAAGAGGTTCCATTTCAATTTGTTAGATGATACTTCCCACACATAATAAATCATTTTACTCAAATACTCATTCAATTACATACCCACATTTCAAGTCCAAATCTTTATTTCCAAATAAATAAATCACAAGGTTATAGAATACATGTTCCTCATGTATAAATACACAACTAAACCAAAATATTTACTCTTGACCCCAAATTCATACCCTTCCATATAACCCCCCAAATCTCCAAAATTTAGGTTTTAGTGAAAACTCACCCAACTCAATTAAATCAAAAATGGAGATGTTGAGAAGGTTAAAATCTACATTTTAACAAGTATAAAGTTTTATTAAAAGAGAATGAACTCACAAGTTAGGTTTTTGGTGAAAACCTAGAAAACCAAGTATGGTGAGAAAAGGATGAAGATCCCGACTATCCAAGCTAGCTCCTAAAATATTGAGGCTCTTGATGATAACAATATGCTTCCAAACGAAATCACCTAGGGTTTCCTTAAAATCGCATTTATGAAGAAGGAGAGTGTTGGTGAGGAGTAAATGAGTGAAAAGGGTGAAATCCTGTCTATAATATCTGCAGGGGGCTTCCTGCGGCTTGGGCCGCAACTTGGGGGCCGCGTCCTAACCTTGGCGTGTTTCTGAGACCTAAACATCCAGTGAGTTCCGTGGCTTTAAATTCCAAAACTCACTGACTTTCAGCCAAGCCCCAAAACTCAATTCCAAAACCAAGGCAAAATTCTAATCTTCCAAATTCCATATGAATCTATATTAACAAAATCCCTAAAGTTAACAACTAGACTCATAAGAAAGACCCCTAACATACTTTAAAATTTTCGGGTGTTACAATCCTCCCCAACTTGAAGAGGATTTCACCTTCGAAATCCTAGTTATGCAAATAAGTGAGGGTATCTTCGCTTCATATCATCTTCGGCTTCCCAAGTCACATTGGCACCGCGATGGTGCTTCTATTGCATCTTCACCATTGTGACCTCTTTATGCCTAAGTCTTTTGGTCTCTCTCTCCAGTATGGCTTCCGGTTCCTCGACACAACGGTTGTCGTCCACCCGAATCTCTGATAACGGTATCACGCTTTCTTCATCCTCCAAACACTTCCGTAGATAACACACATGGAATGTAGGGTGGATTCCGTCCATATCCGGTGGTAGATCCAATTTGTAGTCTTGTATTCCAATGCGCTCGATCACAGTCAACGGTCCGAGAAAACGAGGACTCAACTTCCCGCACTTTCCAAACTGTATCAAGCCTTTCCATGGGGATACCTTTAGCATTACCCGGTCCCCCACTTGAAATTCTAACCATCGTCTCTTCTTGTTGGCATAACTCTTTTGTCGATCTTGTGCCTCCTTCAATCGTTCCCTTATAGCCCGGACTTTTTCGGTCGTCTCTAGCACAATTTATGGCCCGACAAATTGCTTTTCGCCCGCCTATAGCCAACATACAGGGGTCCTACATTTCCTCCCGTACAAACCCTCAAATGGTGTCTCACCAAGGTTTGAGTGGTAACTATTATTGTAGGCAAATTCTACCAATGGTAAATGAGTATCCTAATTACCACCAAAGTCGATCACACATGATCTAAGCATGTCTTCCAAAGTCTGAATTGTCCTTTCGCTCTGTCCGTTTGTCTATTGGTGGTATGTCGTACTCAAATTCACTCGTGTCCCCAACTCCTGTTGCAAGGCTCCCCAAAATCTTGAGGTGAAGCGACTATCGCGATCGGAAACTATAGACAAGGGTATACCATGCCTAGAGACCACTTCGTCAATGTAGAGTTTCTCCAACTTATCCATCGACAAGGTTTCCAGCATTTCTAGGAAATGAGCGCTCTTCGTCAACCGATCAACAATCATCCAAATGGTGTCATTACCTCTCAACGTTTTTGGTGGTTTGGTCACGAAGTCCATGGTGATTTTGTCCCATTTCCACTCAGGTATTTCTAAAGTTTGCAAACTCCCATATGGTCGTTGATGTTCGGCCTTTACTTGTGAACAAGTCACACACCTCTCCACATAATGCGCCACATCCGACTTCATAACCGGCCACCAATAGTAAAACTTTAAATCCCTATACATCTTGGTGCTTCCTGGGTGAATGAAGTATTTAGATTTATGAGCAACCTCCAAAAGTAGCTCTCGATTCCCTCCAATCTTTGGCACCCACACGCGCCCATTAAAGCATTTGATCCCATGTCTATCGTCCGTCAAAAGTAGTCGTTGCTAGGTCATCACTTCTTCCTTGAGATTTTCTTCCAATAAGGCCTTGGCATGGGCCTCTTTAATCCGGTCCATAAGACTTGACACCAATTCAATCCTCGCGAGTTTGGCTTGAAGTTTCCCACTATACTATTTCCAGCTCAACGCATCGCCCACGACGTTTGCTTTACTCGGATGGTAAAGCAACTGACAATCGTAATCTTTGAGCAATTCCAACCATCGCCTTTGCCTCATGTTCAGCTCCTTTTGATCGAATACGTACTTCAAGCTCTTGTGATATCTATACAAGGTACACTTAGTGCCATAGAGGTAGTGTCGCCACAACTTTAACATGAATAATACCGCCGGTAGTTCCAAAACATGAGTGGGGTAGTTTTTCTCATGCACCTTCAGTTGTCTCGACGCGTATGCAATCACCTTCCCTCTTTGCATGAGTACGCACCCTAGACCCATCTTGGATGCATCGCTATAAACCACAAAATCCTTTGATCCCTCCGACAAGGATAAGATTGGGGCTTCACACAACTTCTTTTGCAGTGTCCGAAAAGCCTTCTCTTGGGTATCGGTCCACACAAATTTCACGTTCTTCTTAGTCATAGCCATCAATGAAGAAGCAATCTTGGAGAAGTCTTGGATGAATCAACGATAATAACCCGCTAAGCCCAAGAAACTTCGAATTTCTGATGGACTCTTAGGCGGTTTCCAATTCATCATAGCCTCTATCTTGGCGGGGTCCACCTTCACACCGTCTTTCGTCACCACGTGCCCTAAGAATTGCACCTCTTTCAACCAAAATTTACACTTGGAGAATTTGGCGTATAATTTATCTACCCTTAAAACCTCCAATACTTCTCGAAGGCGTCGCACGTGATCAGATTCGTTCTTGGAGTAGATTAGGATATCATCAATGAACACGATTACCGACTTATCAAGGAACGGTTGGCACACTCGGTTCATCAAATCCATGAACACCGCCGGGGCGTTCGTTAAACCGAAAGGCATTACCAAGAATTTGTAATGTCCGTAGCGCGTTCTAAAAGTCGTCTTCGGAATGTCTCCCTCCTTGACTTTTACTTGGTGGTAGCCCGAACGTAAATCGATCTTCAAGAAACATCCCGCTCCTTGGAGTTGGTCAAACAAGTCGTCGATCCTAGGGAGTGGATACTTGTTCTTCACGGTTACCTTATTCAACTCCCTATAATCTATGCACATCCGCATGGTTCCATCCTTCTTCTTCACGAATAGGACCAGTGCTCCCCACTTTGACGAGTTCAGTCTCACAAATCCCTTCTCAAGAAGGTATTGCAGTTGCCCTATCATCTCCTTCATTTCCGAAGGAGCTAAACGATAAGGAACTCTAGCTATGGGAGCCGCTCCTGGTGCTAAATCAATCTTGAACTCCACTTGGAGATCGGGTGGTAATCCAGGAAAGTCATCCGGGAAAATATCGGGGAACTCGCTTACCACCTTCACATCTTCTAGACTTTTCTTCTCCAGATTGGTGTCTATAACATATGCTAAAAAGGATGGGCATCCTTTCGATAAGCATTATGCTAATAATCGCTACTTCTCTCTTTTGTCTTTCACTGTACACGGTCACCGTCTCATCATCCGAAACTGGAATTCGAATTATCTTCTTTGCACAAAGAATTTTGGCACAGTTATTAGCTAACCAGTCCATTCCTATGACAGCATCAAATCCCCTAATAACCATTGGCATCAAATCAACTGGAAATTTCTTCCCTTCGATTTCCAGTTGGCAACCTTGGAGAATATCACGAACCATTACTTGACCCCCATCCGCTAACTCTACCACTAAGGCCTCATCTAAGCTACTAGTGGGCATGGACAACCTTTGACAGAAGGAACTCGTCACAAACGAAAAACTTGCGCTGAAATCGAACAATATACGCGTAGGTACGGAGCTTAGAAGAAACGTACCCGACATTACATCAGTCGAAGCCTTCGCCTCTTCGGTGGTCATCTGAAAGGCTCTCCTCGTCTCTCTTGGAGGATCCATCTTCTTTCCCTCGTTAACCCCAACTTTCAACTTTGGCCACTTGCTTCTAATATGGCCTGGTGCTCTGCATTCAAAACAAATCTGACCCCTAACCGGACAGTCCTTGAAATTGTGGCCCGACTTACCACACTTGAAGCAAGGTTCGGACCCCAAATTACACAGACTGAAGTGTTTGCTCCGGCACTTGGAGAAACATGGGACCTCTTTTCTAGGACCGGTCCCTCGCTGATTGTTGTTGAACTGCCTCGACCTCTTAGAGGGTATTGAACCTCCCTCCCATCTTCTCTTCTCGACTACTCGACCTCGCTCCACTTTGTTTATACCATAAGAATCTTCCACCAATTGGGTTTCCTCGATCGCCTCCCGAAGAATGGAGGCCTTGGACACTCGCACCATGTTCATCATGTCCGTCGGTAAGCCTTTAATGTAGGCTTTGATCTTTTCCTTCTCAGTTGGGACCAGATGTCCCACTAAACCCAGCTTATCCATGAACAACTTGTTGTACTCTTTCACGGTCAAACTTCCTTTCTTCAAATTCCGGAACTCATCGATGATCCGTTCCATAGATCTCTCATTGCAATACTCTTCAAGCACCTTCCGCTAGAAAGTTTCCCAATCCAACTTGTCTAACACTGTAGTCTCTAAAGACATAGAGTAGATGTTCCACCATATGAGGGTCGCCCCTCGCAATATTTGAGAGTCGAAGGTTTCTTTTTGGCTCTCTCCACAACCGCTTGTCCAGAAAGCTTGTTCCATCTCCCGTATCCAATTCATGTAGACTATTGGGTCGTCGTCTCCTCTGAATTCGGGTGGCCTACAACTTAACAAGGTCTTGAAAGAGCATGACTTCGTTAGTTGTCGTGCTTCCATAGTTGCCACTCCGTCCGAGGGAATTTCATTTCCAATTCCCCCGGATCCTACTGCAATCATATTTTCTGCAACTATTTCATGCATGTGGTTGTTAGTATCTCTGTCCTCGAGCAATTTCAGAAACATCTCTTGTTGTTGATCCATAGCCACATTCATGGCTTGCAACATACGGTCCATTATTCTTGTCTCTGGAGTCACTTCCTCCATTATCGGCTCCGATGTGGCTATGTTGCGTTGAGGTATATGCTCAGGCCCTCCGCCCAAAACGTTATGCTGGGGTGGGGGCAATTCAACCGATGTTACCCTTGGTTGGTTGGCCGTGGATGTCGTTGCATCATGACCATTCGGCCTATTGCGAGTGTTTACCATTTCGTCTGCCACGCATATAAAAGAATAAAGATGAGAAATATACTAGATGATTTAAACATAAAGAAACGTACTACCACATTCATCAATCATCATAACAGTAGTATCTAAGCATGCTCACGTAACAACACATTCATAATAGCATTAGCTAATTGAAATTATGAACATGTCACACATTAGAATCCTTACTACCACCGTCACAATTCTCAACTCATGTAATTCCTTCGGTTCTAAGACCATTTTATCTTAAGAGTTCTACCCAATCTCACCATTCATAACTTATCCGATCTAAGCTTAAGTGTAGGTACTTTACTTTCATACCTAGTTCACTTAAACTACTGCTCTGATACCAACTTGTAACACCCTAAAATAAGGGGGTAATTTAAACCTAAAAATAAAAGCGGAATAAACAAGTCTAACATAATAGAATCACCCAAAAGGGGAAATAAACGTATGGTGTTTACAGATACGAATATCAAGTGAAATCGACTCAATAACCTACTAATCTAGACCAACTAGTTCTAGATTATGAACGGGTGTCGACATCTCACTTTCAAAAATATATCGTCACAATATCAACATACGCCTCAATGATTCTTGAAAAATGCTATAACCCTTCAACGACTCTCCACTCAAGCCCAAGGAATCCCACCGCCAGAGTGACCTGTTATACATGTCATTTTAAGAAAGAGTGTTAGGCTAAAGCCTAGTGAGATCAAACATTTGCAATGGGAAGAAACAGTACTTTCAAACGAAATAGTTTAAGAAGAGTCAGTGGAATTCATATAGATAAATCTAAACTTCAATACAAATACCTCTTGGGTTGACGGGGGAGGCCCGCTTACTAACACAAGTGACGGAACACAAAAGTAAGCCACTTAACGTATTAGTAAAACCAAACACATAAAAGTACCCGCAATGGATGTCAGGCTCAGTAGCTTTAAACGTACACCCACGGAAAGTCAACTTCAATCACATAGGGTCCTTACGTTGAGATCCTCATCCAATATCACGTATTAGCATGTAGGGCTTATACCTCATCCGATGCCTAAGCGTGCCTCGATGTGGAAAACTAACGTTCCATCATCGAATCAAAGTTAATATATATATGTGGTTCATGACGCCCATATACAACCAAATAATCCATCCAATGTCCACGAACCAGATAATTTATAAATCCTTATAGTTACTCCCAAGCTTCCAAGAGGTTCCATTTCATTTTCTTAGATGATACTTCCCACACATAATAAATCATTTTACTCAAATACTCATTCAATAATACATACCCGCATTTCAAGTCCAAATATTTATTTCCAAATAAATAAATCACAAGGTTATAGAAAACATGTTCCTCATGTATAAATCCATAACTAAACCAAAATATATACTCTTAACCCCAAATTCATACCCTTCCACATAACCCCCAAAATCTCCAAAATTTAGGTTTTAGTGAAAACTCACCCAACTCAATTAAATCAAAAATGGAGATGTTGAGAAGGTTAAAATCTACATTTTAACATGCATAAAGTTTTATTAAAAGAGAATGAACTCACAAGTTAGGTTTTTGGTGAAAATCTAGAAAACCAAGTATGGTGAGAGGAGGATGAAGATCCCAACTATCCAAGATAGCTCCTTAAATCTTGAGGCTCTAGATGATAACAATATGCTTCCAAACTTGAAGAAATCACCTAGGGTTTCCTTAAAATCACATTTATGAAGAAGGAGAGTGTTGGTGAGGAGTAAATGAGTGAAAAGGGTGAAATTCTGTCTATAATATCTGCAGGGGGCTTCCCGTGGCTTGGGTGTTGCATCCTAACCCACGCGTGTTTCTGAGACCCAAACATCCAGTGAGTCTCGCGTCTTTGGCCGCGGCTTCAAGGCCGCGCCCTAGGCCGCGTAACTCACTGACTTTCAGTCAAGCCCCAAAACTCAATTCCAAAACCAAGGCAAAATTATACTCTTCCAAATTTCAAATGAATCTATATTAACAAAATCCCTAAAGTTAACAAGAAAGACCCCTAATATACTTTAAATTTTACGGGTGTTACACCTACTCATAACGAACCAATCATAACTTAAATTCTTAGCTTAAGTCTAGGCATCTAAAATTCATACCTAGTTCACTTAAATTAGAACTCTGATACCAACTTGTAACACCCCGAAATTTGAAAATAGCAGATAATTTAAAACTTCTAAAAAGCCGTTAAATTTAACACTTGGAATAAAGATATCTACAGTTACAAGGGCAATAAACACCACAACATGTATCAGAGTTCAAACGAAACTATCTAGTCCCACAACGGGAACAAAGTCTAACGGGTGCTACTAAAACAACCAAATCTGCTATCTTCTCAAAACCGGATGACATCACTAAGCCATCCTTCTGGAACTTTTACGAAGCTCCAAACGCCTCTCAGATCCATCTAAGACCTGATATACATGTCGATAAGAAAAAGTATTAGGCTTAACGCCTAGTGAGTTAAAGCAATTTTCATCATATAATTATAAAACGTTTAAAATAATTCTTTATTCTAAAAACAACCGTCCCTGAAATATTAGTTATAAAAAAGGCTTTGATCCCATACCGTAATATTCTCAATACCAAACATCCCTTTTTAAATAATGTTCACCATTCAATTTTGTAACACCCTCAAATCTGGAAATAGCAACTAATTTGAAATTTTCTAATTACATCAATGAATGATTCATCTACAATCACAATTTAAGATTGTTGGTCCCAAATAGCAGTAAGTAAATAAGAAAAGTATTGTAGAAGGGGGGGTTGAATACAATACACACAGTTTTTCACTTAATTTAATTCTTATTGATTTGAAATCAAGAATTACACATAGAAAACTTTTGATTGTTGCGGAAGAGAATAAATGAAATCTATTCAAACAATCTTACACATAGAGAATGAAGAACAATTGTAAAACACTTAGAAAACAATAAGATCTTCATAGAGAGAAAGTTGCCAGACACTTAGAGAACTTGAAGGTAGTAGAGCTGGTTGATCTTGCATATTGAAACATCCATCATATTTATAGTGCCTCATGCATTTAATGCATGAGACACCTGTTGAGCAAGGGATGGACACAGGTCTTCTGCATGGTACATGATGTACCTTTTGTCTTGGAGTGACTTTGTCTTGAAGTATTGACCTGCAGGGATGGTGTGGACCTTTCCTTAAAAGAGTGTAAGAGACAAACTTACTTTTTCTGATCTTGGGATGAGGTCCACGTCAATGCAAGATATCACAAATATACTTTGTCAGAAAAGTATAATGTGTTTGAAAGAAATCTTCAGGGATCTTCGGCTTCTGAAGATGTGAGAACATCTTCAGCTTCTAAGGAGAGATCATCGGCTGCCGAAGACTTGAGAGATCTTCGGCTCCTGAAGATGTGAGAACATCTTCAGCTTCTAAGAAGAGATCATCGACTGCCGAAGACTTGAGAGATCTTTGGATCCTGAAGATGTGAGAACACCTTCATACTCTTGAAGATATGAGATTGACACCATCCTGGCCGATGGTGTTGATCACTTGGGCATGCTTGGCTTTAGGCTGAGGAGACTATCTTCAATCCGCTTTGAGAGATGTACTCCTTCTTTGTTTTCTTCGGTTGATCTTCAACTTCACCGAACATTTGTATAGAGACCAAGCTGCTAAAAGAACCTCAAACATATTCTAAGTAGGATGATATAGGATGGAAGATCAGGAGGTCATCTTCAAATCTTCAGATGACCTAACAATCTCCCCCTATTTGAGGATGACATCCATACTAAAGAATATAACAAAGAGTATACTGAATAAATTCATTTTGACCCATTTTTACTCTTTTTGGGTTCTTTTCACATAGACCATTTTTTTTATTTGGCATATCTGACATTTACATAGTGAAAGAAAAAGTATAGCTATACAAACGAATAAATGAATACAATGAATAAAGAATGAGAAAGCAAATATATACAAAGATACAGAAGGCAGTAACCAGAATTGTTTGAACTTGAGTGGTTGGATGCTCCCCCTCAATTCATACTCCCCCTCAACTAATGTCAGGTGGATTTGATCACACAGTCCATTGAATAGTTTCAACAGAGTTTAAGTTTGAGTGGTAAGTTGCTCCCCCTCAACTCATACTCCCTCTTAACTAAGAAGTCAGAAGATTTTCGGGATCCTCCGAACCTGCTCTGGAAGGGCAGATTCATCCTTGGATCGTGCAGAAGCATCAGGACTGAGAATCCTGGGTGATAGGCTATGAGGTGGAGAAGAGACACCTTGGATAGGGAAGGAGTCCAAGTCATCCTTATCAACCAAGGAAAAGGTTGATGAGGGAATAATAGGGGTCCCCAATTTTACAATTGTATCCTTTTGTGAGGACACAAAGGAGGTGACTTTGGGTTTAGCAGAGTCCCCGGGCCCGGATGGGAAAATTTCAACACCTGCCGATTGTGGAGAATCGGTGGGTGGACTTGAAACCTTCCTCAGCCTCTAGAGAGGAGAGGGAGGGGAAAAGGTAGAGTGCCGCCGCTTTGAGATATGGGGTGTGACCTGGGTAACCACCGAAGGTTCTTTCGGTGGTATGGCCATTTGGGCAAGTGCGGCGGTGCCAGTAGCAGTTGAGGATTTAGTGCTAGCCGGCGTCACTGAAGAAAGGGGAAGAAGGGTCCACTACAGTTGGGGGACCTTTGGAAACCGGAGTGTCCTTAGTATTACCCCATTGTAGATCGGGAGAGATTATGAAGGAAAACATACCTGGGCTGAGAGCTTGATTGGTGGATAGAGAGCCCTTGTTGAGAGAGGTCTTCTTGAGTTTCTAAGTGTTGGTAGGAGAGTCATCACCAAATCAACTAGATAGCCAACAATTTTTCTCCCCCTATTTGATGATGACACCAACACATAGAAAAATAAAGGTACCCACACCCAGAAAAATTACAAGATACGAAGAAACTCATAAATTCAGTGGCCCTTTGTTTGTTTGTTTTTGTGTTTTTTTTTGGGGGACTCTTTTCTGTTTTTTTTTTTTTTGGGGGGGGGGGGGCTCTTTTCTTTCTTTTTTTTTTTGTAGCAGGAAATTAAAAGAAAAGAAAGAGAGAAGGGGGTAGAAAATGGGAGGTAATCATGGTGAGAGATGTTAGGGATGGGAAAAAGTAAGAGGTGGTGATGGGATTTAGTTGGGTAAAGGGTGTCTAGGAAGGAGTGATAAAAAAAGGTTGAGAAAGAGTGTTGGAAGGGAGAAAGAGTGAATGGGTAAAAAGGATTGTGTGTTTATGTGTCGGGGGGGGGGGGATCTTCGGCCGAAAATAAGATGGGGAAGGTGGGTTCAGTTGGGTGGTTTTGGTGGTGTGTCGGTTACCGAGAGGGAGATGGAGCGAGAGAGAGAGATTGGCGGGGAGGTAATTGGGTTGAGAGTGTCGGCTGGCCGAATAGAGGAGGAGAGGGGAGGGGTCGGCAACCGATCGAGGGAAAAGGGGGTGGGTATCGGTAGCCGAAGGTGGGAGGGAGGGGAGGGGGGAAGGTTCGCCTAGAGAGAGGGATAGGCGAAAGAGAGAGGGAGGCCGAAGGGAGAGAGAGCCGAAGGAGACGGAGGCCGAGGGAGAGAGTTCGGCTAGGGGGTTCGGCTAGGGGGTGGGTAGAAAGAGAGAGCCGAAGGTAGAGAGAGCCGAAGGAGAGGGAGGCCAAGGGAGAGAGTTCGGCTAGGGGGTTCGGCTAGAGGGGGGTTCGGCTAGGAGGTGGGTAGAGAGGAAGGGAGGAATGGGAAGGATGGGGAGGGGTAGGGGAGGGAAGTTAGAGAGAGGGGTTGTGAAGAGAGGAAGGTTTGGAGAAAAAATTATTTTTTTTTTAAACAATTTTTTTTTAAACAAATTTTTTTTAAGACTTCGGAGGAGAAGGGGAGGGGCCGAATGTATGAGGGGAGGGAAGGAGAATGATGGGGAATTTGGTCAAGGCAAAAAAAAAAGGGTTGGGGTGGGGATCGGCCGAAGGAAAAGGGAGAAGAGGGAAGAGGGGCTAAAAAAATGAGGGAGGGGGAAGGGGAGAGGAAGGAAGGAAGGGGGGGAGAGGGGAATGGGGAGGGGAGGAAGGGAGGGGAGAGGAGGGAAGGAAGGAAGGGAGGGGAGATGGGGATGGGGAAGGGAGGGGAGGGGGAAGGTGAAGGAAGGAGAGGGGGGATGGGGAAGGGGAAGGGAGGGGAAAGGTGAAGGAAGGAAGGGGGGGAGAGGGGATCTTCGGTGGGTGAGAGGGGAGAGAGAGAACCGAAGGGTAGAGAGAGAGAGGGAATCTTCGGTGGATGGTTGAGAGAGAGCAAAATTTTTTTTTTTAAACATGAACAATAATCGTTGGTGGACGAGAATTTTTTTTTTAAAATGAACAGTACTTCGGCCGATGAACAGTACCATCGAATTTTTTTCTTAATGTGCGGCCGATGAACAATGATCGAAATTTTTTTATTTTTTTATTTTTAAAGTTCGGTAGCCGATGAACAGTACTGCCGAAGTTTTTTTTTTTTTTTTTTAAGTTCGGCCGATGAACAGTGACCGATTTTTTTTTTTTAAATGTGTGGCCGATGAACAATGATCGAAATTTTTTTATTTTTAAAGTTCGGTAGCCGATGAACAGCACCGCCGAAGTTTTTTTTTTTTTGGTGGTAGATGAGGAAGAAAGGAATGTTGTAGGTGAGAGTTGGATGAAACATCTTTGAGAGAGATAGATGGAAGATCGACAGGAATAGGTAAAGAAGGAATGTATGGTTGAGAAAGTGAGATGATTTGTGGTGAAGTTTGAGGTTGAGACGAGGATGAGATATCAAATATGGATGATGGAGGAAGGAGAGGTGATATGATGAGAAATGAGATCGGTAGGTGTGAAATGTAATGATGGGAGAAAGGAGAGATCTTGATCTTCAGAGAAGACTATCTGAAGATTAGGGATTGGAGATGAGAAGATAGGTAGTTCACCATTATGATGAGATGTGCCTTGAGAAGAAAGGAACATATAGATTTAAGTTAGATGAAGGATTATGAGAATCTTCACCAACACATGATGATATCCACCAATCATCATCTCATGAAGAGATGATGACTTAAGATCATCAAACTTCACATGAGTAGATGCAGTTTCTCCGAAGATGGTGGACTCGGTAGGCTTTTGAAGAGTGAGAGAGAGGGATCGAAGATAGTGAGAGAGGTTGAGGGCCGAAGGTGAGGGAAGGGCTGAAGGTGAGGGAAGGGAGGTATAAGGGAGGTTTGTTCTTTGGTGGGTTTAAGAGGCCGAAAAAGAGAGATGAGAAGAGAGAGAGAGAGAGATGTACCTGGGTAGATGAGGTAGAGCACTCAACAGACACAATGGCCATAGAGAAGGATTGAGCTTCACTGTTTATCAACATCATCTATTCTAGCCATGAAGCAAAGGTTGACCATTTATTTGTCACTTTCAGAAGTGGGTTCATCTGCCCAATCATGGGTTTCAGTCATTTGACATTTTCCCTTTTTGAGCAAGGTTTCAATTCTCTTATTCTCTCTCTTATATTTTGCCTTGTATTTCTCAGCCCGGTCAGACTTTGAGGAGACAAACATATTTTTCTTTTGTAAATAAGGTTGATTAGAATTAGACTTGGTTCTGACAAACCTAGAGGAGGTACGGTTAAAGGAGGGTAGTATGGATTTATCAGAAGACCTGCTTCTACACTCAGAAGCAAAGTGTCCCTTCCTCCCACACCTGTAACATTCCTCATTTGATTTGTCAGAGGGAGTGGTTTTAGAAAAAGTAGAAGTGGATTTTCTTGGAAACTTGGATTTTCTCGAAGAGAAGCGAGAGTTACTGGAAATTTCCTTACCTTCGTCATCAGCCTC
Source organism: Arctium minus (assembly GCA_954870635.1). Classification (NCBI taxonomy): domain Eukaryota; kingdom Viridiplantae; phylum Streptophyta; class Magnoliopsida; order Asterales; family Asteraceae; genus Arctium; species Arctium minus. Next base: position 31,828,787 of record OX941080.1, on the reverse strand, counting down.
ACTAAGATAGGCCTCTGAAGGATCATTGGGATCCTCTTGACTATTATTATCAGAATTTGAGGGATAGGTGATCCTAGGGACACACACAGTACTTTTGGAAGATTCACCGACAAGAGCTAGAGAAGAGCTTTTAATGTCTTTTATGATGGACTTCCTTAGCAGTTTAGTCTGCTCATAGTTGAAGAGAGTGCCATAAAAAGCAGTGAGTGGCATAGAGTCAAGATCCTTCGTAGACTTGATGCAAGTACAAATGTTTTCCCAAAACTCAGGAAGACAGTCCATGAACTTGCACAAGACTTCCTCATTATCATAAATGCGACCCACAAGTTTTAGATCATTGAGAAGATTGTTAAAACGATTGTAGTAGTCTGAGAGAGATTCACCCTTTTCATGAGAAAAGAGTTCATACTTTCTTATAAGAGCAATCTTTTTGCTCTTTTTCACCTTAGACGTACCTTCATGAAGAACACACAAAGTAGAACACATTTCTTTAGCAGTGGTGAGGTTAACAAGAGAGTGATAGACCTCATCAGGCAGAGCAAGGGCAATGATGGCTCTGACTTTAGTATCAAGAGCTATAAGACGTCTATCTTCATCATTGTATTTACTGGGGTCCTTTACAATGTATCTCCCAGTAGCTGGAGTTCTTTCTTCCTCAGAAGAGTCCTCATCAGCTTTTGCCTTGTCTGCATTGTAACGGTCCCAAACTCTAGGAATAAAAGGACCTTCATGTAAAATAGTTGGATATTTGTTGTCAACTCCTTCTAAAAAGAGTATCATACGACTTTTCCACAAGAAGAAGTTATTGGTGTTAAACTTTGGTGGTTTGGCTATAGAGCCATTGTCGTATGAAACATCAGTGGTGTTTTGAGAAGAAACACTGTTCAAAGAAGAAGAAGAAGAAGAAGAGGCTTCCATTGCGGATCTAGTTTATTGAGTTAAACTGAACCGCTCTGATACCACTTGTTGGTCCCAAATAGCAGTAAGTAAAAAAGAAAAGAATTGTAGAATGGGGGGTTGAATACAATACACACAGTTTTTCACTTAATTTAATTCTTAGTGATTTGAAATCAAGAATTACACATAGAAAACTTTTGATTGTTGCGGAAGAGAATAGATGAAATCTATTCAAACAATCTTACACATAGAGAATGAAGAACAATTGTAAAACACTTAGAAAAAAATAAGATCTTCGTAGGGAGAAAGTTGCCAGGCACTTAGAGAACTTGAAGGTAGTAGAGCTGGTTGATCTTGCATATTGAAACATCCATCATATTTATAGTGCCTCATGCATGAGACACCTGTTGAGCAAGGGATGGACACAGGTCTTCTGCATGGTACATGATGTACCTTTTGTCTTGGAATGACTTTGTCTTGAAGTGTTGACCTGCAGGGATGGTGTGGACCTTTCCTTAAAAGAGTGTAAGAGACAAACTTACTTTTTCTGATCTTGGAATGAGGTCCACGTCAATGCAAGATATCACAAATATACTTTGTCAGAAAAGTATAATGTGTTTGAAAGAAATCTTCAGGCATCTTCGGCTCCTGAAGATGTAAGAACATCTTCAGCTTCTAAGGAGAGATCATCGGCTGCCGAAGACTTGAGAGATCTTCGGCTCCTGAAGATGTGAGAACATCTTCAGCTTCTAAGGAGAGATCATCGGCTGCCGAAGACTTGAGAGATCTTTGGCTCCTGAAGATGTGAGAACACCTTCATACTCCTGAAGATATGAGATTGACACCATCCTGGCCGATGGTGTTGATCACTTGGGCATGCTTGGCTTTAGGCTGAGGATACTATCTTCAATCCGCTTTGAGAGATGTACTCCTTCTTTGTTTTCTTCGGTTGATCTTCGACTTCATCGAACATTTGTATAGAGACCAAGCTGCTAAAAGAACCTCAAACATATTCTAAGTAGGATGATATAGGATGGAAGATCAGGAGGTCATCTTCAAATCTTCAGATGACCCAACAAAGATTTAACCTCAAAACATACATCCATTCGATACATACAGTCTATAATAAGGACGGGTGCTACTAAAACCCAATTACAGTTACTATCTCCATCTGCGGAAGACTTCACCACACTACTTACTCTCATGTGAATCTAAAGCTCAACTCCTCGTAGTACTGCTAGAACCAAACTCCAACTGGAACCTGATGCACATGCCGACAAATAAAAAGGTTAGGCTTAACGCCTAGTGAGCTCAAAAGTTTTCATTAGAGATATCTAAAGCAATAACTTTAAGATTGTCATTTAAAATCATGATTTCCAAAATGCAATACATTTAATTTGAAAGCAACCAAAAAAAAATACATTAAATCTTAAAACAATCTCCTTTTCCTCATTCACCCCTTTGGTGATGAAAATCATAAAACAACACCTCTTCCAAACATAACTGACGTTATAATGATCAAACACTGAAAACGTAGACAACTCCAACTTCCAAAACATCCCAAAAGCTCGGATAAGTTTCAATATTCAAAACCTTAAAACATGGATAAATACCCATGCTCAAACGTCACCGAAAACATGGATTATAAAACTCCATAACCAAAACAACACCTATCGGTGACGGGGGAGACCCGATTACATTGTAAATGACGGAACACAAAAGTAGGTCACATAATTATGTAGGAAATCAAAACATGTGGGTTACACAAATAAAAACCCACCGAGCTCAACTCCTCCGAGTCTATCACTCAAAAGCATCAAGTCAACTTGTTAAAGCACAGTTTTATTGGATTCAAGATCATAATTATCTGAAGATGGAAATCTGAAGTTAAAACTGATAAAGTCATCTCAACAAATAGTCTAGGGTCCTTTTGTAATAATTAGTCAAAAGTATGTTTCCGTATTTTATTTATTAGGCTTTATATTTTAGTTAATTGGTTTGTTTTGTTTTTGGGCCAAGCCTTGCAAAGCCCATTTGGCTAATAAGGCCTAAGTATAAAATATTTTAGTTTAGAGTAATTTAGGTTAAGGAGCTTAATTGCAAGATTAATTATTGAGTGAGGGAGGCTGGTGTGGTGGTGGTGGTGCGCCGTGAACAAGAGAGAAGCAGAGAGGATTTCGATTTCAATCTTGTAACCTGTTGAATCGTTTGGTTAATCAATATCAGGTTTGAATTATTGTGTTGTTTATTGTTTTACTTGATTGAATGATAGCTAATTGGGACACACAATTGGTATCAGAGCTAGTACAGATTGAATTGAATTTTTGTTTTTCGGTTCTGTTATCTGTCAAAGATTCAAATTTTTTTTTGTGTGATTGGTAATCAAGTAATTATTAATTGATTTGTGATCGTTTGATTTGGTTGGGTAATGTTTAATTTGAGTATTGAATTGAATTTGATTGCTTATTTGGTGAATTTGAATCTGTTCGGTTGTCACGAGCACAGTACTGTCCAATTCTTTGATTTTTCATAAAAGTGCTAGTTTATTGAAATTAATCGTTTGCAATTAGTTCTAGGTATCTTTTAATCGTTTTGGCAAAGTTTTGTTGTTTAATTTTGAGTTTTGGATTGGTTTTTGGATCGATTTGTGTTTTCTGGGCCGATAATCTTCAAGAACATATCGGTCTTCCACTTCCGGTCGAATACCTTTTATCGGTCTATAGCATTCGCCTGGTACACACACAGTCCACCCCGGTCATAAGAGCTATCGGTCTTTGTGTTTTATTGGTCGATTGCTTTTTATCGGTCTTTCTTACCGGTCGAAGACCCTTACTGGTCGAAGACCTCTTTCGGTCTAAGCTAATATCGGTCTAATCCATTTCCGGTCGAAGATTTATCTCGGTCTAATTCACTATCGGTCTTTGACACTATTGGTCTAAGCACACTATCGGTCTTTGACACTATTGGTCTAAGCACACTGTCGGTCTAAGCACACTATCGGTCTAAGCATACTATCGGTCTAAGCATTATATCGGTCTAAGCTTTATCGGTCGAACAAGTGTCCGGTCAAACCTCCACTTTGCGCAACGGCCTTGACACACAAACCTCACTTTACGCAACGGCCTTGATACGCAAACCTACACTTTGCGCAACGACCTTGATACGTAAACCTTCACTTTGCGCAAGTACTGTTCACACTATTCACTGTTCACACTATTCAATGTTCACTTTTGCGAATTTTGTTCCAGGTTTGCACAGTTCGATTTTTCAATTTTTTTGCAAACTGTAATATGGCCTATAAATGTCCGAATTGTGTTTCTCTAGGGACCCCCGTGTTAAGTCTGCGAAGGGGGACAAAGTTCTATTCGTGATCAGATTTTTCTGAATTTCATTCTAAGATTTTCAGTATTGTGTGATTTTATCTTGATTTCTAACGATCTCATCCAGTTGATTGTATCGTATTAGATAAGTTAGACTACTAATCGTATCAGTAAGAATGTCTCGGGAAGCTCTTGCCATTGGAACAGATGTGAAGCCACCAGTACTCTTCAAAGGGGAGTACGAGTAATGGAAGGACAGATTCTTGGACTTCATCGATCGACATGAGTTGGGAGATCTTATCAGGAAATCTCTGAAAGAAGGAATCATGACACCTCCGACCAAGGTTGTCACTGTAGCTGGAGCAAATGGCCAAGAAGAAGAGATAGAGTATAAATTACCGATTGGTGAATATTCGGAAGATCAACTGAACAAACACAAGGGTGACAAGCTGGCAAGATCATTCATTCTCCAAGGCATACCGAATGAAATATACGTCAAGATTGATAGCTACAACGCTACCGGTAAACAAATGTGGGATCAGTTGGAGAAGATGATGCTTGGATCTAAAGTTGGCAATCAACTCAAAGTTTCCACCTGGTTGAATAATTATGAAGAATTTAAAGTTAAAGCTGGAGAATCACTTGAAGCCACTTATGACAGATTCGTCACATTACTGAACGAGCTGAGCAAGAACAAGATCAGCAAATCTCACGTGGAGCTGAATGTGAAATTTCTCAGCAACCTTCAGTCTGAGTGGAAGAGATTCACCAGACAAATGAGGCAGCTGAAGAATCTGCACGACATTCCTCTTCATGAAGTTTATGAAATCCTCAGACAGAATGAGGAAGAAGTGGAAGAGATCAAGGATGAGATGAAAAAGGCTGACAAAGCAGTTGCTGATATTGTTGCTCTTGTGGTCAAGAAATCTAAGAAGAAGAAGGTGATAGAATCTGAATCAGAAGAGGCTGATAGCGAGGCAAAGTCTGACTCTGACGATTGTGAGCAACTGAAGGAAGCCATGCTTATGTTAACCAAGGCTTTCCAAAAGAAGTTCTATAAAAAGCCAAACTCCAATAGTCAGAGGTACTCGTCTGGTCCGAACAACTACAAGCATAAAGAGAAAGTTGAAGAAAGGAGACCAAAAGACAAGAATAAGGATGGAGCTGAAGAGACCAAGAAGGAAGAAACGATAAAGTGCTACAACTGTGGCAGACTCGGTCATTTTGCTAAGGACTACCGCAAATCAAAAGTCCGAAACTCCGTGTTAGCCCTAAATCTGAACCAATGAAAGTATTGAAAATAACTAAGTCTTCATCTAAAGACTTTCAAGGACATCAACAAGTCTTTCTCTTAAGTCAATTCAGAGTCAGTCTGAAGAAAGCAAGTCTGTCTCTGAAGTCAGTTCAGAGTCAGTCTAAAGAAAGTATGTCTGTCTCTGAAGTCAGTTCAGAGACAGTCTCTCAGAAAGACATCAGAGAGCCCCTCATCAGTGATCCTACTTCAGAGCTCTGAAGATGTTCACTCTGAATTGATGACAAAGAAGAACAGATGACACGTCATCTTGTGATAAGATTTACTTTCTAGAGTAGGTCACTGTTCAAGCATGTCTTGATCTTACCTCTTAGGTAAGACACTGTTCAATATCTTGATCTTACCTCTTATGTAAGATACTGTTCAAGACATGCTTCTATTTGTTAGATAAGTACACTGTTTACTTTATGGTCCTATAAATAGGACCATCACCTTATTGTTCAAAGTGTGCTTAAGAAGTCTTATAACTGATAATATAAGTTGAATATTTTATTCCAAGAATATCTTGTTTATCTATTATCTGCTTTATGAACTGTGATATTTGAATCTCCTTTGATATTAAACTATACTGCTTCCGCTGTTATTACTCTTATTGTTTATATCATTGTTGTGAGATTAAATCTGGGATCCAACAATTGGTATCAGAGCCTTCTTTGTTTCCTAAACAAAGTAAGATCGCATCTGCATGCTCGGATAGATTTACATCTCATTGATTCTAACTTTCAATATCTTTGCATGTTCAAATAAACCTGGTTTATTAAAGAACACCATATGCTCAAGATTTGATAGTAAATCACTGTTCAATACAAAAAGCATCTGTTCTTCAAATCTTCATCTTTTTCTTCAAAAATGGCAAACTCAAGCATAAGTGCCATTTATACAGCTGGGTCTTTAACAAAACCTCCTACACTTTTAAGGGATGAATATCCCCAATGGAAGATAAGGATGGTAAATTTCTTAGAAGGAATGGACAAGGATCTCTTTAGATCAGTAAACGTTGGACCTCACATTCCAATGGTGTTGGTTCCAAGAGTTCCTGCAACAGCAGATACTGCTGAAATCCCTGCATATTATGAAAAGAAAACCACAAACTTCACTGATGAAGAAACTAATATGATGGATAATGACTCAAAAGTTGTTAGATTACTGATAATGGTCATTCCCAATGATATCTTTCAAGAACTTGATTCTTGTAAAACTGCAAAAGAGATATGGGATCAGTTGTTAAATCAACTTGAAGGAGGCCTACAAACCCAGAAAAATAGAAGAAATCTATGCATCAATGAATATCATGATTTTCATGCTCTACCAGAAGAAATATTACACCAAACTTACTCAAGATTCAATATTCTTATCAACAAATGCAGAAAGTTTGGAGTGACAAGAACAAAAGAGGAAAACAACGTTCTTTTCTTGAAAAGCTTAAATGAAGAATGGTCACAACTGTCCATGTCCATACAAGCCAATCAAGATCTTGAGTCATGGTCATTAACTGACATTTATGGCACTCTTGTTGCACATGAAAAGGAAGTTATGAAGCAAAAATCAAAATTGTCTTTAGGTGGACCCCTTGCACTTGTTTCAAAACAAATTTCGAAAGAAAACAACTGTGAAAAGTCACAAAAAAGTTTGGAAACAAAAAGAAGATCCAAAAAGGTCCTAATGGCAGAAGAAAATCATTCAGATTCAGACTCAGAAGATGATATTAATGCCTTCGCCAAATCTCTTGCATTAATCACTCATCAATTTAACAAGAAATTTGGCAAGAAAGTATTTGAAGGAAGGAAAGAGAATGAAGAAAGAAGAAATCCTGAAAGAAGATTTCAACAAGATGGTGTCAGATTTCAACAAGAACCCAGATTCACTCCATATAGTGATCAAAAGGGTACAAACTTCAACAACAATGATACAACTCAACAATCAAGACCTCAACAATCATTTCAACCAAGGTATCCACAGCCACAGAGATACTTCAAACCTCAAGAACAGAAGCCAGAGACAAGTACTGTCACTCTTCCAACAAATCAAAATGATGGAAGATGTTTCAGATGCGGAAAACTAGGCCATTTCTCTGCAAACTGCAGAGGAAAACTTTTCAAAGATCAAGATTACTACAAGAACAAATACAAGTACAACGTAAAAGAAAGAGTTCTTGTAGCAGAAATGGAAGACTGGCTATCTGACTCAACAAGAGACGGCGAGGAAGAGCCTACCAATCTCTGTGGTATGGCTTTTTCAGATGGAAATCAAACTGATGGAGCATCAGAAGACAACTCTGAAAAGGTAAACTCTCTTTACACCTCTGATAGTGATCCTGAAATAGATGCTTTTAAACTAATTAATGAAATTCAAGATCTAGAGCAAAAGTTTCTTGAAGAGAAAAAGAAAAGAGAGCAAATGTCAAAAGAGCTCATCTTTTTCAAAAGAGAAAAGAATCTTCTGGAATCAGAAAAGAAAGAATTTTTTCTTGAAAAGACCAAACTTGAAGAATCTCACAAACAAAAAGAAAAATCATTTTCAGAAGAAATAAGAAAAATTGAGAAAGTTTTAAAAGGAAAAGAAGAAGAAGTAAAGAAATCTGAGTATGAAAGGCTCAATTCTATTGCCTTAGACAAATTTTTTCAAAAGGAAAGAGAAATCCTACATCAATCTCTAGATAGATAAAATATTTGAATCAAAAGCTATGTTAATGCACAAGGTGTTTTCGATAAAATAAAAACTCAAATGGACTCTCAAGGGCTGTGATTCAATGAGTTGAATTCATTCACTGGATTGGAGAAAACATCACTTTTTTCCACTTTTCGTATGGGAAAGGTCCAAAGCTTTGAAGGTCCATCTCTGAATAATTTCAAAAGAATGAAAACATTAGAGGTATCAAAAGCAAGAGCTCTGAATTTCAAAAATACTACATACTCTGAAGTAAAAAACTTTCAAGAATCTGTGTTACAGATAAAAGAAGAAACTTTAGAGGTACACTTCACAAAACCTCAGAGCTATGATCCCGAAGAAATTTTCAGATTTGATGCTTTCATCTCAAATGAATCAGAGACATCCGAACCAAGTACCTCTGATACAAGTACTTCTGAAAATGAATCTCAGAGTTCACTAAATTCGAATGCCCCTCTGTATTCACCAAAGTCAGATGAAAACATCAGAACTACATTTGAAGATGATGTTAAAAAGATATGCAAAGAAAATGTCTTGGAGGATTTAAAAAGAAAAGAAAGCATGAAACGGATCATTAAAGTCTCTAGAACAAAACAAATTGAAAAACCAATAGAGGTAGCTATCTCTATTAAAACTAAGAGAGACTTTCTTGATTCTGATTCAAAATCTGATCAAGAGATTGATGAACAGATTTTTTGTAAACCAGAGAATGTAATTCACAAAAAAATAGAAACTGTTGGGTCTGGTATTTTGAATGTTCCAATTTCATTTTTGAAAACCAAAACCAGAATTCCAATAAGTCCTGATTTTGCAAATATGTGTTTACAAGCAAAAACATCTCTGGAACTTGAAAAAGAATTACAAGAAAAGGTCAAGAATTAAACAAACACTTCTAATTCCTATACCTATAAAACAATAAAATTCTCTCCTGAACAAAAAGGCAAATGGACAAAAATTAACCATATTGATCTTGTCTGTGCAGTAAGCAGCAAAGAAAAGAAGATGTTTTTGATCAAGAAAAAACAACTTGAAAAGATGACTGTCTTTCAAGCAAAAAGGAAAGAAGTAGTTAGGGATACATGTAATATTCCTAATGCTAATTTAAAAAGAAGTCAAAATGTAACAACTGCTTTTAATAAAAAGAAAAACTTTGCTCCTACTTCTTCTTGTTCTATTAATTGCAACTGCATTCATCTCTTGATCAAACTGAAAAATCATTTCAAAGGATCACATTGTCTTCTGAATCAATCTCTGAAAAATATCTCAGAGACAAAATTTCAACAGAAGACAAATAACGGCAAGACATCAAAAGATGAGATGCCAAAAAGTCATACAAATCCACCAAAGTCTAACATAAAAGGACCCATAATGAGATGGGTACCTAAGAAACAATAATCTGTCTTGCAGAATCAATCAATGCCAATCTGGTACCTAGATTCTGGATGTTCAAGGCATATGACTGGAAATAAGGAACTGCTATCCTCATTCAAAGCAAAATCTGGAGGAGCAGTTACTTTTGGAGACAATGTGCAAGGACAGATTAAAGGATATGGTGAATTATCAAGAGCAAATGTTTTAGTTTCAAAGGTTGCTTATGTGGATGGATTAAAACATAATCTGATCAGCATAAGTCAACTTTGTGATCATGGTTTTGATGTGAAATTTCAAAGAAGATATTGTTCACTTCTCCACTCAGAATTAGGTCAAGAATTACTCAGAGCAGACAAAAAAGGTAACCTCTACAGAATGAATTTTACCAAAATCAACGACATTGATTCAGAGAAACTTTGTCTTATATCTCTGAGTAGTGAGGAAGTCTGGCTCTGGCATAAAAAGTTTTCACATCTAAACTTTTCCTCACTTGATAAATTAGTTAAACTTAATTTGGTTAAGGGATTACCATCTCTGAAGTTTAACAAAGATCATCTTTGTTCTGCTTGTGAGATGGGAAAAATGAAAAGATCTTCCCATAAAACCAAAAGTGAAAACAACTGTCCTAGACCTCTGCACATGCTACATGTGGACCTCTGTGGTCCTATCTCTGTACAGAGTCTAGCAGGTAAGAAATACATTCTGTTGGGAATTACAGAATTGCACAAGTATGGTTAATGCTGCTAGCACAACATGGTTACTACTTCTGAGAAAAGTTACTACTGCTGAACCAGATTAATACTGATTGATGAAGTTACTACTGCTAAGAAAAGTTAGTACTGCTGTGTATTAATATTGCTCATGAAGATAGTGCTGCTTATGAGATGAAGACTTTGTATAGCAATGATGACAGCTGTATTGATTAAAGATATTCTTGGAAGGCTTGGAGATAACTATGGAAGATTATACTGAAGATCTTTTATATTTTGTAATTATCTTTAATCCTTAGTATATGTATAGAATTAGTCTGAATAGTTAGAGAGACAATATTCTGAGTTTTTGTTTTTGATAGAGAGAATTAACCTCAAGGTTTAGAACCCTAATTCTAGAGAAGTAGAATTCGTATTGGTGAGCCTGTTCATCAATATTGAGGTTTTGTGTGAAATCTTGTAGCTTTAAATCATTCAATAAAGTTTACAAGATTGTGATTTCTGATTCACTGTTACATTGATCTTTGAATATTAAAGTGTTATTCCGCAAACTCCTTTAATATTGTTTCTGAGTTCATTATTCTTGTTAAGAATTAGATCCTGACAAGTGGTATCCGAGTAAGTATTCTCAGAAACCTTCATTCATCATGGAAAACACAGTTGAATCAAACAGTACTCTTGTCTCAAAGGTTCCAATGCTCAGATCTAATGAGTTTGATATGTGGAAGATTAGGATCAAGCAATACATTCTCCTCACAGATTATTCTATGTGGGACATCATTGAGAATGGCCCATCTGATGAAGGAAAGATTGGTGCAGATGGAAAAAGAATCCCACCAAAGACGGATGCAGAAAGGAAGACAAGGCAGACAGAGATGAAAGCCTTGAGCACTCTGCTCTTGGCTATTCCCAATGAGTATCAACACCAATTCTGCAATTGCACTGATGCACAGATGCTTTGGAATGCCCTAGAGAAGAGATTCTCTGGTACCAAAAGTACCAAGAGAAATCAGAAGGCAATATTGAAGCAACAGTATGAAAACTTTATGTCAACTAAGAATGAGTCCATGACTCAAACTTTTGAAAGGTTTAATAAGATGATTGGTGAACTAGCTACTGCGGGAGTACAGATTGATCAAGATGATGTAAACAGAAAGTTCTTAAGGTCCCTTAAAGATGAATGGACCATGTATACTGTTTTATTCAGACAGAATGAACAATTGGAAGAAAAGGAACTGGATTATCTGTACAATGATCTGAGAGTGTTTGAGTCTGAGGTGGAGGCAAAGAAGAAGCCTACTGGGTATGTTCATAATGTTGCACTACTATCAGCATCAATTGATTCTACTGCTAACCCTAAATCAGTTAATGCTGCTAATGGAGAAAATCAAGAAAAAGGCACTGAATCTGTCTTTGAAGCTTTTCTTTCCAGCCATGGAAACTCCTCTTTAATCAATGATGACTTGGAACAACTTCATCCTGATGATCTTGAAGAGATGGATATTAAATGGCAGATGGCGATGTTGTCTATGAGGGTGAAGAAGTTCATCAAGAGGACTGGGAGGAACAACTTCTCCCAAAGAAGAGAAGATGGAGCAGGCTTTGATAAGTCAAAGGTGGAGTGTTATAACTGTCATCTAAAGGGACACTTTGCCAGGGAATGCAGAAGTGGTGTGTCTCACAACAACCACCAACAAGCTCAGACTGGAAGCTTCAACCAGAACAGAAACTCTGCTCAAGCCCTTGTTTCTCAACAAGGAATGGGGTTTGACTGGAGTGATCAAGCAGATGAGGCTATTCAAAATCAAGCTCTCAGGGCAGAGGTATCTGATCTCCCAACTGAGGTACTTTCTAATCTCTGTTCTCAAACCTGCATTGACACTGTTAAAAGGTATAGGGATCACAACCAGAATATGAGTGATGACCTTAAGAGGTTAGAGAAAGATATAAAAGACTATGTGAGAATTGTTGAGAGGTTTGAGGAACAAATTAAAGGTTTCCAAGCCAATGAACTTCAACACACATATGATACCAATTACTGGAAGTGGGAGAAGAATGATCTAGAACTCCAACTGACAAAGTCCAAGCAGGAGAATGAAAAGTTGAGAGGAGAGCTAGCCAAAGTTAAGATGGATGTGGAAAAGTTTTCCAATGCTTCTAAAGCAATGGACTCTTTACTACAAACTCAGTTTCATGACAAACTGAGAAGAGGAATTAGGTACAATACCACACCACCACCATACAACAACAACTACATCCCTCCTATATCAGACTTGCTAGAGACCAAGGATAGGAAGGACCTGCCTGAGGGAGCCACTGAGATAGATCCCTTAGATGAAGTAGTTGTTGAGGACAAAACTGAGAAAGAAGCTGGTAAGAGTAAGAATGATACTGTGAGTGGTGAGATTCCCTTAGAAAATAATATTATCACCAATGAGGACTGTGGAAGGGCTTGGATCAAATCCAATGACATAGAGAAGACTGAGGGAAAGTCTAGAAAGGTCCATTACAAGCAGACCATAGTTGTGAATCCTGTTCCTTGCAAACAGTGTGCATGTAATAAGGATGAGCCCCTAAAACATGATAAAAAGAGGGGAAATCAAAGGAATTGGAATAATCAGTAGGCTCAGAAACAAGGAGTTGATCTGAGTAAAATCATCAGACCAAAACCTTGTTTCATATGTGGCAAATTGAATCACCTTGCCAATCACTGTTACTTTAATCCTGTTAACCAAAGGATGACTTTTCAAAGATCTATGCAAAAACCCTTTGGTTATAGGAAGAATGAAAGGAACCATGTGGCTAAGAAACCTGTTAAATCTAAAAGCCACATGAAGAAAAAGACTGTGAAAGAAAGTGTCAAGATGTGGATTCCTAAAAGCACTAAAACTGTTAGTACTGCTACCACAAATAGTGTTGCTGACAATGATAGTGCTGCTAGAAGCAATACTACTACTACCAATGTTAGTGCTGCTGACATTGTTAGTACTTCTTCAAATGTTAATACTGGTAACTCTGTTAGTGCTTCTAACAAGGTTAGTACTGCTAAACCTGTTAGTGCTGCTAACTCTGTTAGTACTTCTAAAATTAGTATTGCTTCTAGTGTTTGTGCTGCTAGACCTATTATCTTGACAAAGTACTCCAGTAAAGAGTGCTCTGATTTTAAAAATCTCATCAAAAAGGAATGTAAATACTTTGATGAGAAAGGGAGACCCAAGACCACGTTGGCTTGGGTTCCCAATCAATACTAATTGTTTTATTCTATGTGCAGGGCAACCAGCAGCTGAAAGGAAAGAGCATCTGGCATGTTGATAGTGGTTGCTCTAGGCACATGACAGGGAACATGGCTTGCCTCAAGAATTTCAAGAAAATTGATGGAGGACGTGTTGCCTTTGGTAATACTCCAGATGGAGGTAAGATCAGTGGTAAGGGAGATGTAACAAAAGGTAAAATGACCTTTGAAGATGTGTTCTATGTTGAGCAGTTAAGGTATAACCTGTTAAGTGTATCACAGGTTTGTGACAAAAAGCATAGTATATTGTTCACAGATACATAATGCATTATCCTTGCTCCTGGATTCAAGGTAGTTGATGAAAAGATGATACTACTAAGAACTCCCATAAAGGATAATGTCTATTGTTTAGATATGGAAAGTGTTTCAACTTATTCATCCCTAAACTGTCTTGTTTCAAAAGCATCTTTGGATGAATCATCACTGTGGCACAGAAGGATGTGTCACATGAACATCAAAACAATGAATAAACTTGTTAAAAACAACCTTGTAAGAGGTTTGCCTTCAAAAGTCTTTTCATGTGATGATCATTGTGTTGCCTGTCTCAAAGGCAAACAACACAAAACTTCTCATAAGTCCAAAGAGTTGAACACAATCTCTAATTCTCTTCAGTTGTTGCATATGGATCTGTTTGGTCCTACAAATGTTATGAGCATAGGCAAGAAATCATACTGTTTAGTTATTGTTGATGATTACTCTAGATTTACTTGGTTATATTTTCTAAGGACTAAGGATGAGATAAGTGGACTGATCAAATCCTTTAATCTAAGAATTGAAAACCAAACAAATCAAAAGGTAAAAGTCATTAGGTCAGACAATGGTACTGAATTTAAAAATCATGACCTAAACACCTTTTGTGAGGAAAAAGGAATTGAGAGGCAATACAGTGCTCCTAGGACTCCACAACAAAATGGTGTTGGTGAGAGAAGGAATAGGACACTGATTTAAGTTGCTAGATCTCTGTTAGCTGATTCAAAACTTCCTATTACTTTCTGGGCTGAAGCAGTTAATACTGCTTGCTATGTCCAAAACAGAGTTCTAGTGGTCAAGCCTAAAAACAAGACACCATATGAGCTTTTAAATAAAAGAAAACCATTTATTCGATTTTTCAAACCTTTTGGGTGTCCTTGTACCATTCTCAATACCAAAACTCACGTAGGAAAGTTTGATAGCAAGGCAGATGATGGTTTTCTTGTTGGCTACTCATCTCAGAGTAAGGCCTACAGAGTATTTAATTCTTCTTCTAGAATAATTAAGGAAAGTGACAATGTCAAATGCAATGAGAACACACCAAATCCTATTGGTTCAGGTCCTCAGTGCTTGTTTGACATTGATTCACTAACTAACTCTTTGGGTTTCAGTAGTGATGATCATGCAGGTTCAGGAAGTGGAGGATCAGGGGATGCACAAGTACAAGACATTATTCCTCAGACTGTTACTGAACCAAGTTAGAGTGAAGAAGAAAGAAGAGATGAGGAGAATCCAGAGCATGAAGAGCCAAAAGTAGCTTATGAGATCCCCACAGCTGACTTAAATGATTCCAATCTAGAGGTGGGAATCAATGAAGAACCTAGTCGTCAGACTAGAACTCAAAAGAACCATCCTCCAGAGCTGGTAATAGGAGACATCTCTTCTCCTATGGTAACTAGAAATCAAAGCAGACTTCAAGAGTTGCAGGATCAGCAACATACAGTACTCTCTTGCTTTCTATCTCAGATTGAGCCTAAGAAGGTTTATGATGCAATGAAAGATTCCAGTTGGATAGAAGCCATGCAAGAAGATTTACTACAGTTCAAATTGCAAGAAGTTTGGGACTTGGTGGACCTTCCAAAAGGTCATAGAGCTATTGGCACCAAGTGGATTTTCAGGAATAAAAAGGATGAGAGAGGAATAGTCATCAGAAACAAAGCAAGGCTTGTGGCACAAGGGTACACTCAGGAAGAAGGCATAGATTATGAAGAAGTTTTTGCTCCAGTTGCAAGGGTATAGGCAATTAGGCTATTTCTAGCCTATGCCTCATACATGAAGTTCAAGGTATATCAAATGGATGTGAAGAGTGCCTTTCTATATGGTACAATTGATGAAGAAGTATATGTCTGTCAGCCCCCTGGATTTGAAAATCCATCATATCCTGACAGAGTATACAAACTGAAGAAATCACTTTATGGTCTACATCAAGCCCCAAGAGCATGGTATGATACACTGTCTACCTATCTCTTAAAAAAATGGGTTTGAAAGGGGAATAATTGACAAGACCCTCTTCATAAAAAGAAGTAAGAAGGACATCCTACTTGTTCAGATCTATGTGGATGACATCATTTTTGGATCCACAAAATATCAGATGTGTAGAGACTTTGAAAAGTTGATGCACAAGAGCTTCAAACTGAGTTCAATGGGTGAACTCACCTTCTTCCTTGGGCTTCAAGTAAAACAGCAGAAAGATGGGATCTTCATAAGTCAATCAAAGTATGTGAAAGACATTCTGGATAAGTATGGTTTAACAGACTCAAAGCCAGCAAGCACACCAATGGAGACTCATAAACAGATCACTGCTGATCTTGAGGGGGAGGATGTTGATGTCCATCTATATAGATCAATGATTGGATCTCTCATGTATCTCACAGCCTCAAGACCAGACATCATGTTTCCAGTATGTGTTTGTGCCAGATTCCAAGTCAAGCCAAAACAGTCACATCTACAAGCAGTTAAAAGGATTTTCAGATACTTAAGAGGTCAACCTAGATTAGGTCTTTGGTAACCTTATGAATCCAACTTTGACTTGATTGCATATTCAGACAGTGACTTGGGAGGTGCTAATATGGATAGAAAGTCTACTTCAGGGGGATGTCAGCTTTTGGGTGCAAGACTAGTATCTTGGCAGTGTAAGAAGCAAACCACAGTGTCCTTATCAACAACAGAAGCTGAGTACATTGCTGCTGCAAGTTGCTGCTCTCAGGTTCTATGGATTCAGAATCAAATGTTGGACTATGGGGTAACCTTTCTTCACACTCCAATCTTCATTGACAATAGCAGTGCTATAAGCATTGTTAACAATCCAGTCAAACACTCCAAAACAAAGCACATTGAGATCAGGTATCACTTTATTAGAGACTGTAATGAAAAGAAGCTTATTCAAGTTGCTAAAGTTCATACTGACAACCAGTTTGCTGATCTATTCACTAAAGCTTTTGATGTGGGTAGATTCACTTTCTTGGTCACAAGTGTGGGCATGATCAACTCTGAATGAGCTCATGTTTTAAAAAGTGTTTACATACCTGTTATTTGTTATTCTTTGGTGCTACTAATCATCTTTCTCAGGAAGTTATTACCTTGCTCAAACTTCTAACAGTGTAAGTACAGTTAATGCTGCCAGTGCAGTTTTAATACTGCTAGTGCAAAGTTAATACTGCTAGTTAGTTAATACTGCTCTCAGTTAATACTGCTAGTTAGTTAATACTGCTAGTTAGTTAATATTGCTCTCAGTTAATACTGCTAGTTAGTTAATACTGCTAGTGGTTAATATTGCTCTCAGTTAATACTGTTAGTTAGTTAATACTGCTAGTGGTTAATACTACTCTCCGTTAATACTGCTTCTGTCCCGAATCGTATAAATACCCTTTTTGCCCGCCTAAAAGCTCATAACGACTCTTTGAATACTATTCATCTTCTCTCTAATCCTTTTTCTCTCAAGCACCTAGTAAGTTTCAGGCAAGAACACTCAAGCTCGATGGCATCCATGGCGTTCATTGATGAGCACAACGAAATCGCAATGCTTCAAAAGCCGAAGCAGGCTGATGGATTTCACCAGATAGTCGATTTTCTCAAGACAAGCCATATCGCGTATGCTCTTACAGTGTCACAATCCATCTACATTGAGCACCAGAAACAATTATGGGCAAATGCCACCATTGTTACTGAAAATGGTGTGCAAGTTATCAAGACAAGGGTGTGTGACAAACCCTTGACAGTTTCTGAAGAGGTAATTCGCATCAGTCTTCGTCTAGACGATGCCTCAGGTATCTCATATATCTCTAATGATGATCTGTTTTCAACTCTTACTAGAATGGGGTATGGAGGCCCATTGGGTGTTTTCAAGTTCTCAAAAGCAAAATTTTCTCCCCAATGGCGTTTCTTTATCCATACCCTTATACATTGTATTTCCAAAACGACTACTGGATGGAGTGAGTTCAGTACTACCATTGCTTATGCTTTGGTTTGCTTGGCCACTGCCAGAAAGTACAATTTTTCAAAAATGATTTTCAATGACCTTGTGTCAAACTTGGGAAATAAAAAGAGTTTCTATATGCACCCAAGATTTGTCCAGGCAGTTATAACCAATGAATTGACGGATATGCCTCAATTTGATGAGGTATATGTACCTAAAATCCCCAAAGGCAAGGTCTTTTCAAATATGAAGAGATCTCCATTGACACCCCATTGTTCTCTACAATGATGGTGGTGTCCCACAATCCAGAAGGTATGGCTTCAGGGTCAAGGCCCTCATTAGACCATCCCACTGAAATCCAATCCCAACCATCAATCAGCATATCAATCCCTCAGTCCCTTCTTCAAAAACCAACTTCACCAATCACCAATACATACATCAGGAAAAAGGTAAAGAAGGCTCATTCCCTTCTTGTACCTTCACCCACAGAGCCTTCAATCCCTCTAATGGAGAATTCTCCATTAGAGAATATCTATAGGGAAACCACAGGGGTGTCTCCCAACCCCAAGGAGGTGCTCACTGAGGAGGCCAGTGGCAACATCAATAAGACCTTCCCCATGGCAACTTTGGGTGAGCAATCATCCAAAGGTCCCAGGTGCCAAGAAACCAAGGGGGTAGCAGGTGCTTTTGCTAGGCAGAAGACCTCTACTACACAAAGATCCAATGATCCTCCAAAGGTAGTAAAAACACCCAAAGGAGGTGAGGACAGATATGACTACAATGAATTGATGGAAACAATGGGCAACATTAATCTGGATGTCCTCAAGCAAGGAAAAGACATAGAAGAAATGAAAATGGTAATTCTATCTCAACAAGTACAGATTACCAAATTGAAGAAAATGGGGACAAGATTGGTGCAAAAGAAGAGGAGAAGGCAGTTTGTTTTGAAGAAGAGGAAAAATGCTAATGATGCTTTCAACAAGGGGGAGAATCAAGAGGCTGAAGCAGAGAAGGAAAGTACATCTGGGATGGGATTTGAGTTTGAGGGGGAGAAAGCTGCAGAAACAGAAGCATAAGCAGCAGAAACAGATGAGGTTCAAGCAGCAGCAGTAACAGAACAGGTAGCAGCAGTAACAGGGTTATCTGTTGAAGAGTTGGAAATAGCAAAAACATTGGTAAAAGCCAAGAATGACACTCCTAAGGCTACTCAAAAGGCCAAGGGAGTGGTCATTAAAGAAGGAGGCCTTTCAACGAAAAGAAAAGAAAGCAGTGAGACAAGTTTGAAGGATGTAAAGGGAAAGGGAAAGATGGTTAACCTGAACAACCTTCAAAGAAGAAGAGTCAGATTGAGTTAGATGAAGAAGTGGCAAAGCAGCTTCAAGCAGAAATAGAAAAGGAGGAACAATTACAATCTGAAAAGGACAGGGAGCTTGCACTGAATATGGCTAAAAAGCTAAATGAAGAGTATCAAAAGAGCATGCAAACTGTAGTTGAAGCCAAGAAAATACCAGTCAAAAGAATGCCAATTAAAAAGCAGAAAAGACAACCTTCTAAGTCCTTTTTGGCCAATCAGGAAAGGAGAAAAATGATCAATTTCCTGAAAGGTTCAACTGGTGTCAAAGGAGAGATGTTTACTAATATGGCATACAGTCAAGTTGAGGAGCTCTATAAAAAGGAAATCGCTAAGCTTCAAGGGGACTCCTCACAAAGAGAAGAGGCTGAAAGAAGGATGAAGGAGAGACATGATCTAAACATTCAACAACCATTCCCTGAGGAAGTCACTCCTACCAAAGAAAAGGTTGAAGACACTAAAGAAGAGAATGCTACTGTGGAAGTAAAGTCTGCAAAGAGAGTGAAGACCATAGCTTCCAAGAAACAGTCTAAGAAACCAAGAGTTGAAGAAGCAGAAGTAGTAGCAAAATCATCTGTGGCAGATCATACTGAGCAAACTAGTCAAAGTACACAGCAAGCAAGTTAGTCTGATGAGCATGTGGGGCTGTATATGACTTTAATAGAACCAGTTCAGGCTGTTCCAATTTCTGTGAAGGCTCCAGAGATCATCTTCTGGGATATCTTGAGGGAAAATAGAAAGGATTACTTCAGGCTGAAAAGAGTTGGTGATATATTTGAAGTATATGCCACTTGGGGGAAAGTAATCAGAAGTTGTTCCAGGGCTGATCTAGAAGAAATGCATAAAGTGGGGATGAAGATTTATGAGCCTGTTTTGAAAGGAACTGAAGAAAGTCTTCTCAAGATTGCAATGGAATACCTATGTATGATGTTTGAACCAGAAAAAGTGGTTTATAGGATCAAAGATTTACATCATGAGTATGGGTTTAAGAAGATTGATAAGTGGATACTCTTTGAAAATTGTGGTGTATACATGATCACAATAGATAACTGTTATCATGAATACTACCTGGTGGACAAAGTGTATGATCATAGCAAGGAGAAGCTGAATGGGATGCTGAAAGCTAAGCTAGTATGTGCAAAGGAATCAGAAATGGCCAGAATTGTGGTAAGAAGAACAATCAATCAAAGTCTGGGTTTGGATCCGAATTTGGGCAACTAAGATGTAGTGTTGAAAGCATCTTGAAAAAAAAAATTGAAGAACTTGACTTCTCTTTCTAAAAGTCAAGTTAGGGGGAGATTGTTGGGAATTACAGAATTGCACAAGTATGGTTAATGCTGCTGGCACAACATGGTTACTACTTCTGAGAAAAGTTACAACTGCTGAACCAGATTAATACTGCTTGATGAAGTTACTACTGCTAAGCAAAGTTAATACTGCTAAGCAAAGTTAGTACTGTTGTGTATTAATACTGCTCATGAAGATAGTGTTGCTTATGAGATGAAGACTTCGTATGGCAATGATGACAGTTGTATTGATTAAAGATATTCTTGGAAGGCTTGGAGATAACTATGGAAGATTATACTGAAGATCTTTTATATTTTGTAATTATCTTTTATCTTTAGTATATGTATAGAATTAGTCTGAATAGTTAGAGAGACAATATTCTGAGTTTTTGTTTTTGATAGAGAGAATTAACCTCAAGGTTTAGAACCCTAGTTCTAGAGAAGTAGAATTCGTATTGGTGAGCCTGTTCATCAATATTGAGGTTTTGTGTGAAATCTTGTAGCTTTAAATCATTCAATATAGTTTATAAGATTGTGATTTCTAATTCACTGTTACATTGATCTTTGAATATTAAAGTGTTATTCTGCAAACTCCTTTAATATTGTTTCTGAGTTCATTATTCTTGTTAAGAATTAGATCCTGACACATTCTGGTTCTGATTGATGAATTTTCCAGATTCAAATGGATAGAATTCATCAGAGAAAAATCAGATGTACCTAATATTTTGATAAGATTGTTGAAAAGATTACAGGTTCTATTCAGCAGCAAAGTTCAGAAACTAAGAAGTGATAATGGAACAGAGTTCAAAAATGCCAAAATCAATTCATATCTATTAGAAGAAGGCATTACTCCTAACTTTTCTGCAGCAAGAACTCCTCAGCAAAATGGAGTAGTTGAAAGGAAGAACAGAACACTTGTTGAAGCTGCAAGAAAATGCTTGCTGGATCTGATCTTTCAACAAATTTTTGGGCAGAAGCAGTGGCAACAGCCTGTTTTACTCAGAACAGAGTTACAATTGTCAAAAGATTTCAGAAAACATCCTATGAACTCATTAACAATAGAAAACCTAATGTTAAATATTTTCATGTTTTTGGATGCAGGTGTTACATTCTGAACGATAGAGAATCTCTTAGAAAGTTTGACAAGAAAGCTGATGAGGGCAAATTCATTGGATATTCTTTAACCTCAAAAGCTTTCAAGAGTGTTCAATCTTAGAACAAGGACCATCCAAGAGAGCATCAATATCACTTTTGATGACAATAAAAGCTCTGAACAACAAGAAAGTCTCTCAACACCTATCTCTGAATCATCAAGAGAATCTGAATTAAACAGAATATTTGAATATTTCTTTGATGAAGATAACCCAGAAGTAGTCTTCAGAGATAGACCAAGAGAAAATTCAGAAAGACCCTAAGAAACAGGTACAACTCTTTCTGGTCCCTCTGAATTAACACCTTCTGTTTCACCAAATTCAGATCAACAAAGTGAATTAGAAGAAGCTGAAGATCAAAAAGAGGATGATCAAGGAGTGTCTGAAGTAAATCCATAAACAAATAGTGAAGAAATTCAAGAATCTGCTTCACCATCTCGGGAAACAACTTCAGAGACTCTGAACAGCACATCGGAGATGTCACCAACTGTCATCTCTGAAGCTCAAACTCCACCCCAAATCTTTGCTCCAATCTCTAGATGGACAAAAGATCATCCAATTGATCAAATCATTGGATCCTCATCAGAAGGAGTTAAAACAAGATCTGCCACAATCAATGAATGCTTCTACGTAAACTTTTTGAGCATTATTGAACCAAAGAAGGTAAAAGAAGCTCTTGAAGATCCTCATTGGATTTTTGCAATGCAGGATGAACTTCAAGAGTTTGTAAGAAACAAAGTCTGGACCCTTGTTCCCCTTCCTAAAGGAAAATTTGCAATTGGAACAAAATGGGTTTTCAGAAACAAAAAGGATGAGGATGGAGTAATAATCAGAAACAAAGCCAGGTTGGTTGCTAAAGGATATTGCCAAGAATAAGGTATTGATTATGATGAAACCTTTGCACCTGTAGCTAGGCTAGAAGCAATCAGAATCTTCTTAGCCTATGCTGCACACAAAGGATTCAAAGTTTATCAAATGGATGTCAAATCTGCCTTTCTACATGGTAAATTAAATGAAGAAGTTTATGTCCAGCAACCACCTGGATTTGAAAGTACAGAGTTTCCTAATCATGTTTATTATTTGGAAAAGGCTCTGTATGGACTTAAACAAGCTCCAAGAGCTTGGTATGCAACACTGTCCACTTTTCTGATTAAAAATGGATTTGACAAAGGTACAATTGATACAACTTTATTCATTAAAAGGTACAAAAATGAGATGCTATTAGTACAAATTTATGTTGATGACATTATATTTGGCTCTACAAATCAAAAGTATTGTGACAAATTTTCAGAGTTGATGAAGAGTGAATTTGAGATGAGCCTCATGGGAGAATTAACCTTCTTTCTGGGCTTACAAGTAAAACAAACTTCAGAAGGCACTTTCATAAGTCAAACTACATATGTCTCTGAAATTTTACAAAAAATACAAACTCAATGATTCAACTTCTATGAAAACGCCTCTTGCCACCGGAATCAAACTTGACTCTGATCCTTTAGGACAATCTGTGGATATAAAAACCTACAGAGGCATGATAGGTTCACTATTATACTTAACTGCAAGTAGGCCTGACATAATGTTTGCAACATGTCTTTGTGCTAGATATCAAGAAAATCCAAAAGAATCTCATTTATCTGCTGTCAAAAGAATTTTCAGATACCTAAGAGGGTCACCATCATTAGGCCTCTGGTATCCAAAACTTTCAAGTTTTGATCTAATAGCCTACACTGATGCAAATCATGCAGGATGTAAGCTTTACAGAAAAAGTACCTCTGGGTGCTGTCAGTTACTGGGCAATAAGTTGGTAAGTTGGTCATCCAAGAAACAAAACTGTGTTTCAACTTCAACTGCAGAGGCAGAATATGTTGCTGCTGCTAGTTTTTGCTCTCAAGTAATATGGATGAAAACTCAGCTCAGAGATTATGGCCAACAATATGAAAGAATACCCATTCTATGTCATTCAAAAAGTGCCATAGCCATCTCTGCCAACCCAGTACATCATTCAAAGACAAAGCACATTGACGTAAGGTATCATTTCTTAAAAGATCATGTTGAAAGGGGAACAATAGAAATGTATTTTGTACCAACTGATCTCCAACTTGCTGATATTTACACAAAAGCTTTAGATGAACGAAGGTTCAATTTTTTAATCAGCAAGTTAGGAATGTTGAATATGTCTACCTAACAAGGGAGAAACTCAGAGTCTCTGATCAAAATATCAGAGCCTCTGAACCAAGTAGCATATGTCAATATCAGTTTGTGAATTTCTCCAAATACATGACAAAGGGAGAAAAATAAAAAGTTGTTCTTTTGTCAAGGGGGAGAAAAAGAACTTTTCAGAAGACATCTCAGAGTCTCTGAATTTCATCTCGGAGTCTCTGAAATTGAGAAAAAGAATTTTTCAAATGTCAAAACAGAGTCTCTGAATTTCATCAAAGGGTCTCTGAAATTTAATCTCAGAGTCTCTGAAATTTTGGATTTTTTTCAAATCATCTATGAAAGGGGAGTCAACAACTTTCAGACCAGTCATTCCTCAAACAAGAACTTTTTAATTAAAAAGCAATTTTTGATATCATTTGAAATTAAAATTTCAATTTAACTGAACCTTTTTATTACAAGTGATATCTTAAATTACTTCTTAAGGCGAAAGGTTTGTCTAGTCAGCTAAAAGAAGTTATTTAACTTTTTATTGAAAATGGCGCCCCTTTCCTATTTTCTTGGAACCTACATTCGTAGGTACAACAATTTTCAAGGCCACGTGTCACAAAAAGGGATGAGTGAAAGGCCAAACGGCTTTATCCAAAGGGTCAAATCACTGTCGTTTCACCTTATGTACTCGAGTGTATCTTTTTCTAAATTTGGATACAAAACCAATTTAACATCCGGATATTCATTTTTTCAAATTACTCTCGAGCAATCTCTCTCTCTCCAAAAGAATTTGAACTTCATCTTCTTCACTTCAACCTCAACAATGGCGTCTTCAAATGAATGGTGCAAACTTTTTCCCAAATCTGGCGAACCTTCAAGACTGTATCGTTTTCCAATCAAAGACAACAATCACATGATTCAGCTTGATTCTCCCAAATTTGAGGAACAATATGGAGTAATCTGCGAGTTCTTCTCCAACTGTGAACTGACTCAAGCCCTAACTGCTTTTACAAATGAATGTCCACTTTCGTTTGTTCAAGAATGGTATTCATCAAGTCACTACAGCGATGCACATAACGTAATAATCGGCGAGTTCGACATATCTCAAGTTGTAAAATGTAGGATACTCATCAATCCTACTGTTCTAAGAGAAGTTCTCCCACTCCTAACAGTGAGGAACTTCAAATCACGCGTTTTGAAAAACGCCCAACTTCTAAAACCCTACTCCAGTTCATTCGAATGCTAGGTTACAACACTGAAATCACCAGATTGAGCAACTTCCGACGACAACACCTACCACCAATCTAGAATTTCATGTTCTCTGTCCTAAATCGCACTCTAACCTGCAAACTGGGGAGCATGGATCAAGCAACACCAGAAATACTGTCAATCATGTATGCCCTATTCTTCAATCGCAACTTGGACATGGCCGGCATAATCTTTGATATGATTCTGACATCAATAGAGAAGAAGAACAAATGCTTGGCAAAGGACCCTGAACAAACGACCCAACCATCCAAAGTTCCTTCAATAACTTTCCCAAGATTTCTGTCTCTAATCATCCATGCTGCGATCGAGAAGCTTCATATTTTGATTGCCCCTGAACAACCCAAAACTCCATTCTACATAATGAACAGCTTCAAACCGACGATTCTATCTGAAGGCTATCCAGAAGCAAGGAGGATCCCTCACCACATGTTGAATCAGGTAAATCCTCAATCTGTAGCCTTAGCTTCTAATCTCAGTGTTGCCCAAGGACTAGAACCAGTTCTGGGAATCCCAACACACTTAGGTCATGAACCTGGAATGGAGAGTAAGAGCATCTCGGCTTCAGAGGGATCTGAGGACCCTGAAGTACAGAGCTCTCACAAGAGTGAACCAGAGGGTACTCTTGGTAGAGAAAACGAAGTTGAGAGAGATGACAGAGCACCGGAAGGGGCTGTCAATGAGGAAGTAATGGAAGAAACCTCATTTGCTAGTGTAGAGGATAGCTCGACTAGCTCTGAGGAAAGTGAGGATGAATCTTCAGAGATTAGCTCTGAAGATTCTCAGGGGGAAGAGAGCAAGTCTTCTGACTTAGAGAAACCTGAGAGTTCTTCCCCTTCCAAACAAAAAGATGCCTCAAGGCACATATATTTTAGGACACTAACCCCATCTCCCAGTGCAACCACACAATCTAACCTACCTGATCCAGAGGTAATGGTTATTGAATCAGAGGTACACACCTCGAACCCAAACCAGCAAGCCACTTCAAAGGTACCTTTTTCCACCTCTAAAGTTCACATAACTGAGGAAACTCAATTTCTGGATAAGCCCTCTTCACAGGACTTAGCCAATACTTTAAGTACCCAGTTGCCTTAGAGTACATCAGAAAATCCTACACATGATGCTGCCTCTGTGGCTCATCTCTCACCCTTTAAGATATCAAGAAGTAGTTGTCCAACTCAGGGACAATGGCTTGACCTACAAAACCAAGGATTGACTTGCCTGGATCGCAAGATCAACTCCCACATTCACTTCCAGTCCTCTGAATCTGAGGAGGAGGACTTGGATGAGAACAGAACACTCATAGATGATTCTCCGGAACATCAAGGATTGAGTGGAAGTCCTTCCAGAGACAACATCAAAACAGCTCTGAACGAAGGCTCCTCTAAACTCGAGGAAAAATTGGCTACATGTGTTGTAACCAATGTACTCCTCTCTGAACTTCTCACTAAATCTGAGTTCCAGAGATTTTGTGAGGAAGTCAGAGGCTCCATGAATGAGCATAACTTTCAGAGAATTGACGGTTCAGAGACCTCTGCTCTTCGCTCTAAAAACACAAACCTCAGAGCAGAGGTTTCCACTCTGAAGACCCAACTTTTGGACTCCTCAAACAGAATCCAAGAGTTGGAACAAGAACTGTTCAAACAGAAGGCTGAATCATCCCTGGAGGTAGCCGCTCTTAAAGTTCAGAATGCTGCTCTTCAAAATCGAGCATCTACAACCATCGATGTTCAGAAAGCTCTACAAGAACTAAGGGAAGAGGTAGTAGCCACCAGATCATCATCACTCTCAACAGATCAAATGGCCTCTATCTCTGACCTCATCAAAGCAACAATTCAAGCTTCTGTACCAACTGTCAGCGCACCATCAGCAACACCACAGCCACCACCCCGAACTTCTGAAGACCTCATCACCAAAAGTGATTTGGCCTCTTTAAAATCAGCAATAATGAGCAGAATGCTGACTTGTTCTTCCAAAATCTCTACTATTACTCAGAAGCAGGTCAAAGCAACTCTGGAACTTCATAACTATAAATCAGAGGACCAGATTGCTGAAATCAGAACTACTGCTTCAGAGGCAATCAAAACCATTCAGAAGACACTTCAGGATCCCAAAGGAAAAGGAATCGCTGAACCAAGCTCTCCCAAATACAAACGCAAGTTTTCTGGTGGGACTTGTAATGATGCAGTGAAGAAAGCCAGATTTGATGATTCAGAGGATTCAGATGATGATGAGCACTCTGACTCACAAAATAGGGAGATCAGAGATAAAACCGCGCACACCTTTAAAGTTGCTCCCTCTGCACAAGTTCAAGAGAAGGAACCAGAAAGGAACACCACCTCTTCTGATGAAAACCATACTTTACAATCATTCACAGCACCAGTCATACTTTACGCCTCATCAACACCAGGTGTTCCAATCACTCCAGTTACCGATGCGACTCCAGAGAAAATTGGAGCTCTGGAAGAGGAAGAAGAACAACTTGTAGACTTCTCTACGTCCTCTGAAGATGCATTCTCATCACCCGAAAGACAACCAATGGTGATGAGAGATGCCTTTGACTTAGAGTCTGAGAAAGAACAGAAAGATTCTGAAAGAGAGGAATAAGTTGTTGGAGATCAGATCGAAGTAATTGATGTCAAAGAGTATGTTTTCAAAAACGCTCAACCTCATCATACCTCAACAGCTTCAGAATTAAGAGAATCTCCAGAGATAGATGGATATATCTCTGAACATCCTTCAGAGATAACTCAGTCACAACTCAAGGACAAAGAAACCACGGTTGTTAATGAACAGGCTCCTCAAGAGAATCTTGTTCAGAAAACAAGCATCGGTTTACCAGCCAAGGTCTTCACTCATCCTCCCACATTCATAGAATCCACTCCTGAAGCATCTATAGAAGATCACTTTCGGCATATATACTGTGAGTTCAATTTGGAAGACACTCAAGTAATCCCTCTAAATCCAAGAATCAGAGAGGATATGCCAGACTACGAACGAAGATTCATACAGTCAAAGACATCACCAAGAAAGGCGGTTCTCAACGATGCTCCAATAATAAAAGTTGAGAAAATCACTGAAAAGACATTCGCCTTCAACAAAATCATATATAGGCATTATGTGGTGACTCGATCTAATCAGAAGATTTACGAGTTCAATGATAATGATCTCGTAAATCTAAATCCTTATGATCTCACTCATCTCTATGCCTACTGCTCTACAAGATACGATTAAGGAAGAAGGGATATAAGAATGGGCATGGTTGAAGTAAGACGGGCAATGGAAGCTTACATCAAACACAGAGCCAAATGAGACTTTCAGATAGCTCTGAACTTGGGTGAAGAAAATCTCCAAGTGACTGAACCAGAGGAAACCATTGAAAACCTGGACAAACAGAAGACTAGATCAATCATTGAAGAACCTCTGGGTTTTGTCTACAGAGTGAACCAAGAGAATAAAATCTTTCTAGCTTCGCAAGTAGCGAAGTATTCTGATGAAACCTTGAAAGGCGTACAAAAGATGATCCATGTAAAGCAAGAACGGAACAGAGCAGACCTACTGGCGAAACTAGACTTGGAAATTGGCTCAATGATTAACTTCAAAGAGCTAATCATGAAGTTTCATAGGATATGTTCTAGTGATAGGTTCTGAATTTTTTTTTGAATATTATTCTCTTGTAATTCCAAATTCCTATGAGAAGTAATATTTAAATTGGATGACTTTCTCCTCTTCGCTTTCTAGTTAAATGTTCTATGTGTTCTTTATTTATTTTCAGTACTTAGGGGGAGATTGTTAGCCCCAAATCTGAACCAATGAAAGTATTGAAAATAACTAAGTCTTCATCTAAAGAATTTCAAGGGACATCAACAAGTCTGTCTCTGAAATCAATTCAGAGTTAGTCTGAAGAAAGCAAGTCTGTCTCTGAAGTCAATTCAGAGTCAGTCTGAAGAAAGCAAGTCTGTCTCTGAAGTCAGTTCAGAGTCAGTCTAAGGAAAGTATGTCTGTCTCTGAAGTCAGTTCAGAGACAGTCTCTCAGAAAGACATCAGAGAGCCCCTCATCAGAGATCCTACTTCAAAGATCTGAAGATGTTCACTCTGAATTGATGACAAAGAAGAACAGATGACACGTCATCTTGTGATAAGATTTACTTTCTAGAGTAGGTCATTGTTCAAGCATGTCTTGATCTTACCTCTTAGGTAAGACACTGTTCAATATCTTGATCTTACCTCTTATGTAAGATACTGTTCAAGCCATGCTTCTATTTGTTACATAAGTACACTGTTTACTTTATGGTCATATAAATAGGACCATCACCTTATTGTTCAAAGTGTGCTTAAGAAATCTTATAACTGATAATATAAGTTGAATATTTTATTCCAAGAATATCTTGTTTATCTATTATCTGCTTTATGAACTGTGATCTTTGAATCTCCTTTGATATTAAACTATACTGCTTCCGCTGTTATTACTCTTATTGTTTATATCATTGTTGTGAGATTAAATCTGGGATCCAACACTCCGACTATTACAAGAATAAGATGCTTCTAGTCAAGCAACAAGAGGCTGGAAAAGCATTAATGGTCGAGGATGAATACTGGCTCGACCATTCGGACGAAGAATCTGAAGAAGGAGAGAAGGACGAGACAGCACATCTGTGCTTGATGGGAAAGAACCAGTCAGAAGCTGAAGCTGATTCTGATGATGGAGATAATGATGAGGTATGTGACTTAACTGAATCTGATTTTTTGAACCGAATGCATACCATAATGTCTAAACTCCAAGAATTATAGTCTAAACTGAAGCAAGAGAAAGGTCTCACAAATGAGAAAAATCAATCTATACATAAACTTAGTAATGATATTGCTGAGAAAAATGTATTGATTGAAACTTTGCACAAAAATATAGACACCAGCGCTAAAGAAAAGACTATAATTCATAAAGAGTTATCTGAAACTGTTTCAAAGTACAAAGAATGTGAGTTTAAGTCTATAGAGCTTGCTAAAAGATACTTTTCTACTTTAAAAGAGAATAAATCTTTAATAGAAAAGGTGAATGCTTTGGAAGAAAAATTACATACTATTGGTCAAACTGAACACACTATTCATTTGAACAAACCTAAAGAGAAACCTGATACTTGGGGTCTTGGTTACAAAAACCCACATCATCTCAAAAAGGTTATATCTGAAGTGCCTGCACTTTATGACTTTGGGATTATGTTATTGGCTCCTCAACATCCGGAACTCAAACCTTTTTGGACTAGTCTGTCGGAAAAAGATAAAGCCAAGGAATATGATAAAAGAAAGAACACAACTAAAGTTCAACTTCCATTTCGCTATGAGAAGTTGAATAACAGTTATAGATCTAGTAAATCAAAATTTCTTTCAAATGATTATTTTGAGAGTTATTCTGTAAAAGAGTTGGAGGCTAAACCCATCGAAGGTAAGCTTTACGTCCCTCCACTAGTTTTGGAAAGTAAAATTTCTGAACTCGAGAATACTCTTATAGAAGAAAGAATTTTGATGGACTTAGAACAAACAGTATTTTCAACAGTGTTCAAAACTTCTAATTTTCCTAAAATCTCCAAGGCTTTAAATTCGGATGACAGATCTGGTTCACTTGATAATGAGCTTAATTTCTTAAACTCTGAAGGTGTTTTAAATGATTGTGTTTCTCGGTTTGATTTTTCTTCTAAACTTCCTGATCATTCATCTTGTGTTGTTAATTCCTTTGGATTACCCAGTGTTTTTGACAAAGGTGAAACATCAACGAAAGTTGATAAATCAGTTTCTGTGAAATCAAAGAAAGCAAAAGGTAAGAAACAAAAATCTCAACTTTCACAGAAACCGATCCTCACTGGTAAGCCAAAGAAGAAGCATTCTCTTAATTCTCATCATTCTAACTCTAAAGGGGGTGTTTGGTTCGCGGAATTGGATGGAATTCAATGGAATTGGAATGTCCAAATCCATTGACCAAATTCCAAAGTCTTGTTTGGTTCACATAATTAAAACTAAGGAATCCTGCGGATTCCATCAAATTCCTTCAAACACGGATTTCACAATTCCACGGGGTATCCTATGGAATTCATTTTCTTTCCAACATATTCCAATTCTAATTCCAATTCCATCCAACCAAACGCGACCAAAATGCGTGGTCAAATTCCATCAAATTCCAATTCCAATTCATTCAAAGTCAAATTCCTTGATGAATTCCAATTCCATCGAATTCCATTCCACGAACCAAACGCCACCTAAAGTTTCAAATGTTTCAGATTTGAGAAAGCAAAGGGTTGGAGTTAAGACTACATGGATACCGAAACAGAAGATAGATAAGAAAACTAAATCTAGTTCTAGTTTTATTTTGAATAAAAAGACTTCTAGTAAAGGTGATGTGATTGTGAATGTTGCTACTTTTAAATCTAATCTTGTTGATTCTCGCAAGAAGTACTCTATAAAGCAATTATTCCAGTTAGCACCATCAAATAAAAAGTTTTTAAATTATGGTGAATGTGATTATGCTTCTCGTAAATATTCTGATGTTTGGTATGGTTCATATAATGTTTCATCTTATCATTATCATTAGTCTTATCATGCTTCTGGTTTTCAAAGAAAAAGAGAACCCAAATTTAAATGGGTGCCAAAATCAAGTACTAACAGTGGAGGTCCCATTTTTAAATGGGTTCCTAAACCTCTTCTTTTTTTATTTGTGTTGTGCAGACCCGTCATATGTGGTACTTGGATAGCGGGTGTTTCAAGCATATGACCGCGCAAAAGAGTATGTTGTCTAATTTTACGGACAAATACTACGGCACAGTTCGTTTTGGGAATGATCAGTTTTTACCTATTCTGGGATATGGTGATGTTGTACATGAAAATCTTACGATCAAGAAGGTAAGTTACGTTGAGGGCTTAGGGCATAACCTATTCAGCATTGGCCAATTCTGCGACAAAGACTTAGAGGTTAATTTCAAGGCCAAGACATGTTCAGTACGCACTGAAGAAGGAAAAGAACTCTTGGTCGGCACTCGCAAGTCAAACCTCTACACCATAAACTTGTCAAAGGTCCAGGCTGACAATCAGGTCTGTCTACTATCAAAGGCCTTGATGCAACAAAGCTGGTTATGGCATCGACGACTTTCTCACCTCAACTTTCGGTACATCAACAAGCTGGTCAGTGGCAAGCTAGTGAAAGGTCTTCCAGAACTGAAATATGAAAGAGAACATCTATGTGCAGCATGTGAAAAGGTCAAGATGAAGAGATCCCCACACAAACCAAAGCCTGAACCGAGTACCAGCTCTCCTTTAGAGTTGTTGCATATGGACTTGTGCGGTCCTATGCGAACGCAAAGCTTAGGAGGAAAGAAGTATGTGCTAGTTATCGTGGACGACTATACGCGATACACATGGGTTAAGTTTCTACGGTCTAAAGATGAGACTCCCGATGTTCTCATTACGTTTCTGAAGACGACCCAAGTCAATCTGCAAAAACAAGTCAAGATTCTCAGGACTGACAACTGCACAGAGTTCAAGAACAAGATAGTTGAAGAATATCTCGAATCGGTCGGGATATCACATCAATACTCTGCTGCTTGCACGCCTCAACAGAACGGAGTCGTCGAAAGGCGAAATCGTACACTTGTCGAGGCCGCTCGGACAATGCTCAACCAATCTGACTTACCTTTATTTTTGTGGGCTGAAGCTGTATCGACTGCGTGTCACACTCAGAATCGCTCCATGATACACCGCAGATTTCAGAAGACTTCGTATGCGTTGATCAACAACTGAACACCAACCATTAAATATACATGTTATGTTCTAAACGACCGAGAGAATCTGAACAAGTTTAGTGCTAAGGCGGATGCAGGCATCTTCGTTGGTTATTCATCTACATCGTCTGCATATCGTGTTTATTTGAAGAAGTCGAAGACTGTGATCGAGAGCGTCAATGTTACATTTGATGAGGACATGGCTTCTGATCACATCAGTTCAGAACCCGTCATTACCGGAGTACTAGCTTCTGGACCAACCAGTCCAGGACCTGCACCTCAAGAGAACAAATCAGATGGCGCTTCGTCGTCTACTTCTAATTTATCTGATTTGGATTTATTATTTGAACTGTTCTATGATGAATTTCTTGGATCTAAGTTGCCTATCTCTGTTGTGGTTGACAGGATAGAAGACTCAATGACTACTCATCCGACCACTTCCGATATCTCTATTGAATCAAATTCCTCGATTCGGCAAGAAGTTCCAGTTCAAAAGCCTACTCCGACAGTTGAAGTTGTGACCAACAACGCCGAGACAAAAGTAGCTGACTCAGTAGGATGTACTGTAAGGACTGATCAACATATTGACCAAGTTGTACCTACTGCAACTTCTGCAACGACTACTTCAACTGCAACCCCCGTTAATTCTGAACCATCTGAAGGAGATACCAGTGGATTCCAAGATGCGAACAATGCTCAATCTACATCTAATCCACTCCCTCATGAACATAAGTGGACCAAAGAGCACCCGGTACATCAAATTATTGTAGATCCTTCTGCACCGGTGCAAACTAGGTCTGCAACATCAAATCTATATATGTATGAATCCTTTCTGAGCAAGATCGAGCCTACTCGAGTATCTGAGGCCCTTGTCGATTCAGATTGGGTAACTGCAATGCAAGATGAGCTGAATCAGTTTGAAGCACTGAAAGTCTGGAGACTCGTACCCAAACCGCAAGGTAAAATCATCATTGGTACGAAATGGGTGTTCAAAAACAAGAAAGATGAAGATAGCACCGTTATCCGAAACAAAGCACGACTTGTTGCCAAGGGATATAGGCAAGAGGAAGGGATAGACTATGATGAGACTTATGCTCCAGTGGCGCGTATAGAGGCAATTCGGATGTTCTTAGCCTATGCAGCTCACAAGAACTTCACCGTCTATCAAATGGACGTGAAAACAACTTTTCTGAATGGAGTACTCAAAGAGGAATTCTACGTCTCATAGCTAGAAGGGTTTGTGAATCCAGATAAGCCTAATCACGTTTACATCTTGGATAAAGCTCTTTATGGACTGAAACAAGCTCCTCGTGCCTGGTATGATATCTTATCTCAATTCTTGGTCATGTCAGGTTTTACTAAAGGTACGGTCGATACCACTCTTTTTAATAAAAAGGACAAAGGCGATATCATTCTTATTCAAATATATGTGGATGATTTTATTTTTGGTTCTACAAATCCTAAGTATTGTAAGAACTTTGCAAACCTCATGGTGTCACGTTTTCAGATGAGCATGATGGGAGAGATGAATTTCTTTCTCGGATTGCAAGTCAAACAATTTTCAATGGGCATTTTTATCAATCAATCTAAATACATTCTGGATATTCTTCGGAAGTTCAAAATGGAAAATTGTAAACCGATTGGTACCCCAATGGCACCTGGTACTAAGATTGGCACCGATCTTTCAGGAAAGGCTGTTGATGTTAGGACTTATAGAGGGATGATAGGTTCCTTAATGTATCTTACTTCTAGTAGGCCGGATATAATGTATTCTACATGCTTATGTGCTAGATATCAGGCCAATCCTAAAGAATCCCATTTGTCTGCTGTAAAGCGGATTTTCAGGTATCTGAAGGGGACCGCAGATCTTGGTCTGTGGTATCCTAAGGATACAAGCTTTGAACTAACATCTTATTCAGACGCAGATCATGCTGGATGCATGTTAGACAGGAAAAGCACCTCGGGTCATATACAATTCCTCGGAGATAAACTCGTCAGTTGGGCTTCGAAGAAGCAATTATGTGTATCCAAATCAACGGCCGAAGCGGAATATGTAGCTGCTGCTAGCTGCTGTTCTCAGGTCTTATGGATGAGAACACAACTGCGAGACTATGGGTTTCATTTCAATAGAATCCCGATCTATTGTGATTCGAAGAGCGCTATTGCGATTATCGCTAACCCTGTTCAGCATACTAAGACCAAACACATAGATGTCAGGTATCATTTTATAAAAGATAATGTAGAAAATGGCACAATTGAACTTTACTTTGTAAAAACCGATTATCAGCTTGCAGATTTGTTTACCAAATATTTAGACGAAAAGAGATTTAATTTTCTTGTCTCAAGACTTGGTATGCTAAATCTTAAGACCTAATCGGTGGTTACCTATTAAAGTTTCTTATTGTATCTCATTATCATTTCTTTATTATTATTTTCCGCATGATACATGCTCTTTAATAGTTTGTTCATGATCTCAGGGGGAGTGTGAGAAGTATCTTATAGATGGTCAATGTTAGTTTGAGGTGGAGCAATACTGAATGCATTGTACTTACTGATCAATTTGTTAGTGATGCATGATTTTAGGGGGAGCGTTCAAGTCAAAGGAGTATGGCGATGACTTCTGATTATTTCTGATTAGAACTCGTACACTAAGTGTTTTACTGCTTTCTGTCATTTCAATTTCTGTGAATAAAGTTACTTTGACTAGACCTTAAGACTTTTGTAGGTTGAGAGATACTTTAAAGATCATATCTTTATGACTTTAAGCTTGACTTCGTGAGATGTAAGACTGCATTCAAAAGGTATAATTTCTTATCTTCATCTCATCCATGGTTGAAAGAAGGACAACTTTCAATCCTAAGAAAACATGTTCTTAAATGTTCAAACCACTTCCCGATTCTCAAACAGATTTCTTGAATTGGAAGTGTGATTTTAAATGTTTTCTGCTTCATCTATGCACTTTAACTGCTAAAGTTAAATCACCTGAGCATCATATGCTTCATAGGAAAACATGGGATCAGTGTGCTAAGACTTACAAGAAACTTCTATG
The DNA here is from genome assembly GCA_954870635.1 of Arctium minus. Classification (NCBI taxonomy): domain Eukaryota; kingdom Viridiplantae; phylum Streptophyta; class Magnoliopsida; order Asterales; family Asteraceae; genus Arctium; species Arctium minus. The sequence continues at coordinate 31,793,042 of OX941080.1, read as the reverse complement.
GATTCACGTTAACCAGTGTTTCCTACCCAAGAAGTTAATCCTGTAGTGATTGCATATGAGGAGTCAAAAGAAATGAGTGTGGGATGTGTGATGAGAGAATATGTCAAAAGATATTTCGGTTAGCTGTGAGCTTAAAGATTAAAAGAAAGAGGGTGTGCGATCAGAGTAAAAGAATTTTCAAACTCTGCACTAACTACTTTCTGAGTCGGGCAACCACATTTCTAATGCTTCACATTTCTTTGGTGAACATTATTGAAACAGGCACCTAGCCCATGCCAACACTTGACATTACCCCACCAACCACTCATTTTCTTCTCAACAAGAAAATGTTTCATTTTCAAAGGGGACGCAGCACATATACTATCTGATTTTCATTTGGAAAATCTGGATATTGAAAAGAAGGAAGTCTGTCCCACCTTCACAGTTCACTAATGCACATTGAGTCTGTATTTGACTACTTTTATCAGTGGTTTACACTTTTTGAGCCTTATAAACAATCATCTTATGCTTAATTTATTCTATCATTTGCACGAACACACAAAGAATTTGTTTCTTTGTCATAACGTTCATAGAAATTGCCTTTGTGGTGTTTCGATGATTGAATGGAAGCCCTGGGGGATTGAACATCATATAAGCTCCTTTATATTGTGTATTCGTTACACACAGTTACTTTGTGTTACTGACAGACAATTTTAACTGATTCATTTGTTGATTCAGGTGTTACACTTTATTTTCTAAATTGTCTAGATTTGCAAAGATCTGGATGAACATCTTAATGAATTGACGGATAATCAGTGGTTCTGTTTGCAAGATCAATGGTGGAAGAAATTTCTTGAACACACGTTTTGATGAACTCTTTGCTCTTTTCATCAAAAAGGGGGAGAAGAGTCAATCAAGAAATGGAAGATATTATGAAGATATGCTGAAATGAAGAAATTTTCCATGAAGATGATTTGCTAAAGCATGCCGAGCTGAAACTGGAAATAATTTCTTTCCAAAAGATATTCTCATCGATTGGAGAGATTGCTACATTCTGAAGACAAAGAGGAAGATTACATTTTTTGAGCTTAAAGAATGATCTTGATCCAAAGGGGGAGATTGTTAAAGCACAGTTTTATTGGATTCAAGATCATAATTATCTGAAGATGGAAATCTGAAGTTAAAGCTGATAAAGTCGTCTCAACAAATAGTCTAGGGTCCTTTTGTAATAATTAATCAAAAGTATGTTTCCGTATTTTATTTATTAGGCTTTATATTTTAGTTAATTGGTTTGTTTTGTTTTTGGGCCAAGCCTTGCAAAGCCCATTAGGCTAATAAGGCCTAAGTATAAAATGTTTTAGTTTAGAGTAATTTAGGTTAAGGAGCTTAATTGCAAGATTAATTATTGAGTGAGAGAGGCTGGTGTGGTGGTGGTGGTGCTCCGTGAACAAGAGAGAAGCAGAGAGGATTTCGATTTCAAGCTTGTAACCTGTTGAATTGTTTGGTTAATCAATATCAGGTTTGAATTATTGTGTTGTTTATTGTTTTACTTGATTGAATGATTGCTAATTGGGACACACACAACTCCTTTGAGTCTATTCCTGAAAGTTCCAAAACAGGGGAACTTATGCACAAGGGAATTACACCTTACTTCCCATGAGACGTTGTCCGACCGTATAGGTCCACACCTTACTTATCATGGTGACCCGATGCCTATTCTGTGCCAAGTGGTGAACCAAATGTCCAAAACGGGGACATAGGAATATCGTGCCTATGGATCCATTGCACTAACTAAACCATTGCATGACTCAAAACGAATGAACTAATGCATTCAAACATGTAACTCTCAAATAAGATGCAATAAATGCAAATCATAACCAAACGCTCTACAATGAGCTATTAAAACGGACAAGTGTCCTCAAACCCCCACAAAATCCAAACCGAGCCATAAGCTCAACAAACCCAAAGACCCAACGTGGAAAATCATAAATTGAAACCAAAAGTAAACAACCCGCATGTATGTGAACCCATACTCCAATTTGTATAAATGACTCCAACGTAGTGTAGATTGGGACAAATCATTTTCCAAGTGTTTTATATCATTTATTCTCTCAAAACGTCCCATAACACAAACTCAAACACTTATGTAAAATACACGATAAAATGTATTTAAAAACCCAAATTCTACTTCATGAAATAAATCTTTAAAATACAAAAATATATGATTTATTTATCAAAATGCCCAAAATCCCAAATGTGGGTATTTTACAAGTTTATAAAGTTAGACACTTCAACTAATCAAAATTCATCAAATAGATCAAACAGTTAATAATTTCATGTAAAACATATAAACACTTTAAAATAGACATTTTGGCATGTACACCGTTTTCACAAATCAACTTCAACTCACCTTGCTAGATTTAGGCTAAATCTAGATTTTACCCCAACTTGAGTTTTCCTTGAAGAATTCCGAATCCGCAAGCCAAATCTTTCCAAAACCTAAATACACAATTTCCACCCGTAAACAATCATATTCAACCATTTAGAATCATTCCCCAAACATTTTACATCAAAATCTCCCTTTTGGTCAAAACCCTAATTTTTGACCTAAAACTTCCAAAATCTTACCAACCGAAAACGAAGGAATCTGTTAGAGCACAGTCTCATTGGATTCAAGATCATCCAATACGAAGATCGCAATCTGAAGTTAAAGCTGACAAGTCACTCTCAACTATAGTCTAGGGTCTATCTTGTAATAATAGTCAAAGTTATGTTTTAGTATTTTAATTAGTTTAATTAGTTATTAGTTTATTATTATATTAGTTTTAATATAATATCTAGATATTATTAATATCTAGATATTATGTTTATTTGTTATTATATTAGGTTAATTATAATATCTAGATATTATAGATATCTAGATATTATGTTTAATATTAGTTTTTATTAAGTTTTGATAATATCTATTTATTAGATATTATCTCTCTCTATCTCAAAACATCAGATCACAACACACATACTGAAAAGTGTAAAGAGAGAAAAACAAACAGAGAGCTTAACTCAAGAAATCAACCGTGTAATCCGCGTTTGTAATCCAAACAGGTTGGTTTATTATCTATTGTTTGTTGTTTTGATTTATCTGGTAACGATCACGGACTCACAATTGGTATCAGAGCTGATCCAGATTCAAAATCAAAGATTTTTACTCTCTGTGTTCTTCATTTTTGAAGAACACTGTGTTATAAATCAAAACTTGATTTTACGGTTATTTTCGAAATCAAAAGGTTGTGTCTTGTTCTAATTGATAAGGAGATCGTTGTGTCAAAATTTGGTGTGGTAAATCGACCTCTAGCTTGGTTAATTTTAGAGTTACAGTCGATTTAATTGGAGAAGACGACGTATCGGTCTTAAGCGTACCGGTCGAACCTTAGTTTTTACATTCCACCGGTCGAAGATCATTTTTTTATCGGTCGAATCTCACAAACTTTTGGTATCGGTCAAACACTCTCCGGTCAAATCCCACTTTGTACTGGTCGAATATTTTTTTTATCCGGTCTTCCTCACTTCACCGGTCTTCCTAACCCACTCACGTGATTACACCCACTCACACTTTGAATTTTTTTATATGATAATTTCCATGCAAAAATTCACGTGTTAACTCTCTCTCACAATTTAGATCACACTCACATTCCATTCTCACATTTCCATTCTCACATTCCACCAACTCATGTGTCCACTAATATTCATTTCACACAATTTCACACTTTCACCTTTCTAAATTAATTTGCAAAGTAACATTTGTAAATTATGTTGCAAAGTATCATTTGTAATATCGATCCAAGAAAATCATTATTGCATTCCACTCACTTTTTATCGGTCCAAGATTCAAACTTTGTTAATTTTTCGGTCGAACCTCACTTTGCGCAATCAACCTCTCACGCAAACCTTCTCAAAACGCAAAGTTTTTCCAGACTTCGAACTTTAAACAGAATGTCTTCCTATTTTCACATGTTGAATAAAGGAGAATACGAAAAGTGGAAAATAAATTTTTTCAGCTTCATAGATGGTGATGAACTGGGTCAAGACATGAGATTATCCTTGTCTGAAGGAGCACAAAGAAATCATGCTGATTATAGAGCTAGAGTTTATCTGAGAAAGAGTATTTCTAAGGAAATATATGATTTAATGGATATTCCCGAAACTTCAGGGAAAGAGATTTGGGACTATCTTGCATTAAACTCTGAATGGATTGACTCAGACCGAAACGTTTTCTTAAAAGGAAAAGTTTTGGAAGCTGAGAACTTTGAACTTAAAGGAAAGATTAATGATTTAGAAGCTCAAAAACAGAAGCAAGAGTCTGTTGAGAGTAATGAGAAGAAGTTCAAAGATTTGGAGAATGCAAACACTGAGCTTGAAAAGAAAATATCTGAGTTTGAAAAGAATTTCTCAGATCTGTCAAAGAAGGGTGTGGAAGAGAAGAAGGTGATTGAGCTTCAAAGTTTAATGCTTTCTCAAAAAGTTGAAGACTTTGAGAAAGTAATCATATTGGAAAGAGATCAGTTTGCCAAGGAGAGGAAGGCAAATGATCAGAAGGGTGCTAAGAAAGGATTTGAAGAAGAGAGAAGCATCCTTGAAGCTGCAATTAGGAAGCTTAATGCAAAGCTATCTGAATTATCTAAGCTTGCACAGAAAGAGAAGAAGAAGAGGTCCGAGCTTGAGACGAAGATTGACCTTCTTGTCAAAGAACGAAACAACTATTCTTCAAAGGTCAACGAGCTTGAAAAAGTTATTTCAACGGTGGTGGTGACTGAGCGCAAGACTCTAGAGTCAATTGTCCACTCACCTAGAGATGATTCTACTGATTCAGAATGTTCATTCAAGTCAGCTGCAAGCTCATATCAGAAACCTGTTTCTTCAAAGAGGTCAGTGAAATCTTCTAATCATATTCGGAGTACTAATCTTTTCTATGACAGGAATAAAGATTTTTCAGGTACACATCAAAGAAGGAGAAGAAGCTTCCAAGAAGAAGCTGAACTGGTCTGGAACAGGAAACCAGTTAGAGAAGAGCTGAAATGTAAAAGCTCATGTGTACATACGCCTAATGCCACGAAGAACAATGCGCATAAAGGTAAACCTGATTTCGTCTACACGAGAGATCAATTAATCAGGTTATCAGGTAAGAAATTTTATTGTTCTTATTGTCGTACACATGATCCTGTTCACAAGACGAGTGACCATTACTGGTATGGTTCTTACTCAGTAACCCCCATACGAACTGCAACTAACACATATGGACCCAAATACCAGTGGGTACCAAAGAAAACTAAACCTGTGTTGCAGGCACCTACTGTCAAGGGGGAGTAGGAGAAAAGTGGCTTCTGATTACAACAGATCAGAACCCGTACCTCAATAGAGAAAAAGGTTCTTGAATAACACAGTTCAAGACCCGCACTTCAAAGAAGAATAGTTCTTGAGTAAATCAGCTCAAGACCCGGAGTTCAATGTCAAAATGGCTTCTAAGTACATCAGCTTAGAACCCGGACTTCAACGAAGATAAGGCTTTTGAACACAACAGTTCAAGACCCGCACTTCAAAGATCAAAAGACCTTACTCCGTGCTGAAAATGAAATTGTACTCCAATACTCGAATGAGGAAATCAACCTTCAAGGGGGAGTACATACATATTTGTCTAAAATTTTATGCATATCTTTTACAACTGATAATGTTTCAAATGCATAATTTCAGGGGGAGTAAAAAGGTGATGACTTCTGATCAATTCAGATCAGAACTCGTTCTTTAAAAAGTTTTACTGCTTTTTGTCTTTTCAATATAAGTGAATAAATTTGCTTTGACTTTGACTTAAGACTTTTGCAGAAGTTTGAGAGAAGCTTAGAAGTTCATATCTTTATGACTTACAGCAAAGCTTCATGAGATATAAGATCAAACTTTAAGGTATTACCTTTCATCTTAATCTCCAATATGGTTGAAAGAAGGACAACTTTCAATCATTGAAAACATCGTTCTTAAACGTTCAAACCACTTCCCGATTTTTCATTCGATTTTATATTTTGGGAGTGTACTTTAAATGTTTTACATAAGCTTAATCGACAAGCTAAACCTTTTTGAGCAACTTTTTCTTTAAAAGTTATACGGAATCAGTGTGCAAGAACTAAAACGCCTCGTTTGATATTTGCATAAGTTCCTTTTGCTTCTGATCAAATGAAGGAAATTCTTTGAAATCACTTCAACTTCTATGGAATCATGTTAACCTATGATTTCTACCCATGAAGTTAATCCTTAGTGATTGAGTGAGTGTGTCAAAAGAAATGAGTGTAGATTGGATAATGAGTTTCAATGCCAAAAGAGTGAGCTTAATCTTTAAAAGAAAGAGCGTGTGAGATTAGAGTTAAAAGAATATCAGAACTCTGCACCAACTACTTTCTAGACGGGCAGCCACATTTCTAGTGTTTCACAAATCTTTGGTGAACATTATTGAAACAGGAAACTAGCCCATGCCAACTCTTGAATTACCCCACCAACTACTCATTTTCTACTCAATTAGAAAGTGTTTCACTTTCTAAAGGGGACGCAGCACATATGCTATCTGATTTTCACTTGGAAAATCTGGATATTGAAAAGAAGGAAGTCTGCCCCACCTTCGCACTTCACTCATACACATTGAGTCTGTGTTTAACTTACTGTTGTCTCAGTGGTTTACACATTTCGAGCCTTAAAAGCAATCATCAGTGCTTAATTCTTTCTATCACAAGCACGAACACACAAGGAATTAGTTTCTTTGTCATAACGTTTATAGAAATAACCTTTGTGGTGTTTCGATGATTAAATGGAAGCCCTGGGGGAGTCAACATCAAACAACTCCTTTCCATTGTGTATTCGTTACACACAGTGACTTAGTGGTACTGACAGGCATTCTAACTGATTCATTGGTTGATTCAGGTGTTACACAACTAATTTGTCTGGATTTGTAAAGATCTAGATGAATATCTTATGAATTGACGGATCAGAGGCTACGAATCAAAGACATTTCTTGTCAACAAAGTTTTGAAGATATCGATGCTCAATCCATCAAAAAGGGGGAGAGCAGAGCAAACAAAGTACAAGAAATGATCAAGAAACAAATGTCCAAGCTAACACTGAAGAAAATTTCTTCCCAACAACCGAAAGAGAGTTTCTCTACATCAAAAGGGGAAGATTATTACAATTTGAAGACAAAGATGGAGATTGCATCTTCCAAGCTGAAAGAGAAGATCGAATTAGATAAATCTTTTTATTTAAATGATCTTGTTCCAAAGGGGGAGATTGTTAGAGCACAGTCTCATTGGATTCAAGATCATCCAATACGAAGATCGCAATCTGAAGTTAAAGCTGACAAGTCACTCTCAACTATAGTCTAGGGTCTATCTTGTAATAATAGTCAAAGTTATGTTTTAGTATTTTAATTAGTTTAATTAGTTATTAGTTTATTATTATATTAGTTTTAATATAATATCTAGATATTATTAATATCTAGATATTATGTTTATTTGTTATTATATTAGGTTAATTATAATATCTAGATATTATAGATATCTAGATATTATGTTTAATATTAGTTTTTATTAAGTTTTGATAATATCTATTTATTAGATATTATCTCTCTCTATCTCAAAACATCAGATCACAACACACATACTGAAAAGTGTAAAGAGAGAAAAACAAACAGAGAGCTTAACTCAAGAAATCAACCGTGTAATCCGCGTTTGTAATCCAAACAGGTTGGTTTATTATCTATTGTTTGTTGTTTTGATTTATCTGGTAACGATCACGGACTCACATAATCAAACACTAGAAAATCATCAATGAAACATTTATATCACCTAATAAGGTTTAGAAATGGAGATGATAAACTTACCACTTAGGTTTTGAGCAAAACCCTAAAACTTATAAATCTCAAAGAATGAGAAGGGACACTAGATCTAGCACTTGAGGTTGGGGTTGCAAGCTTGATGATGATGGAACACCTTAGAATCCATGGAAATGACCTTAAAATGGGTTAGGGTTTATGGGGAATGAAAAAGGAACGATTTGGGAGATAATGGGGGAGTTTTGGAGAAAAGAATGAGAAGGAAAGCTGAAAATCCTGTCTTAACAGCACCCTGGTGCCCTGGTGTGACATTGACCATCTTTCCCAAGGCCACGGTACCTTCTCTACGACTAGTCGTCGGGCATTGTCTCCCCTTTCCAAGCCCCGAAACTCAAATTTTTCAACGCCAACACCCCCGATACTCTAAGGGACTTTAAACAATGATTTTGCCAACAAAAGTCCCACCGTACATTAGTTCCAAAAACGTCCAGGTGTCCTCTACTTACTGAAAATTACGGATGCTACAAATTTCCCCAAAACGCACCTACGAGATATTTCATCAAAATGTTATTTATATAAATAAGATGGTACGTTTTTAACACCGAAGGTGCGGGTAAGGGAATACCCGAAAAGAACACCTTTCGGTGACGGGGGAGACCCGATTCCATCGAATGTGGCGGAACACATAGTTAAACCACTTATCAACGTTTACAAGATTCACTTCGGGTCATGGATCCCCGTATTCGGCTCCTCTGAGCAACCACCGCAAGATGCCCAAATGACCCTAATGTCTACTCGACCTCTAGATGAGTGTCACCACAAAAGTCACAAGTCTTCGTATCCGGCTCACCATGGGCACCACCGCAATACTTAGCTCCGTATATGGATCTCATAAGCAACACCACAAGCTTACATAAAATATGACTTGGGGACCACTCACTAGACTCAAAGATGGAAATCAAGAAACTCCATGATGAACATAACGACTCATATGCCTATGGATCCGATACATTACAGTCTAAAACATTACATGACCCAAATGAATGACTACGCACTCACACATGTAATAATCAACAATTATGCAATAATTGCATTTTCCATATAAACTCCACACCGAGTCATTTACACCGGAAAACGTCCCAAAACTCATTTGAGTAATAAACAAGCCATAAGGCATCATAAGACGTTGGCAAAATAATAAACCCAATATGGCTACTTGAACCAAAGTCCAACTTATCCAAAAATGACATTTTCCAAAGAATGGTAGGCCGAAGGCCCAAATCATAAGGTTTACAATTAACTTATATTCGTAAGGTCAAGAATGACCGTTACCAATAACCCAAGTAAAAGCCATTAAGTTCCAACGTTCAAAACTTGTTAGTTTGGTAAAATCACCAAATAAACCGTAACCAAATAATTACCCATAAGTTTCCAACTCTTAAGATCATTCCATCAAAACCCATTTGTAACCCAAATTGCACATTTAGAAAGCAACGAAATATGTTATTCAAATCCTTCAAAAATCCAATAAAATGCTTACTAATGGATCAACATCCTCTTTGGTGGCCAAAACGCCCAATATCACTTTGTAAATTTATTTATAACCGTTTAACAACCCAATATGCTCAAGAATCCCAAAACCATCAAACCCCATTGAATATAAAGTGAGCACATAATTGTATGTTTAAATCCCAAAACACTTATATTTTGACATGTATATAGTTTTGTAAAGCAACTAGAACTCACCTTGCTAGATTTAGGCTAAATCTAGGTTTTCACCCCAAACTTTGAGTTTTCTTGGTGAAAAATTGAATCCATAAGCAACACCTACTAAATTTTAGATCCAACACTCACAAAGTGTTTCATTCACCTACAAATATCCAAAACTTAAGACAAAATGGAAAGAATAGGAGAGAAAATGAAGAACACAAGTAACCCTAGCTTAAAATTGATGGAGATGAGGAGCTTACCAAAACAAAATCCTCTTTAATCCTCCAATAGACCTCCACTCTCCTGATATACTCTTAAAAATATCTCAAAATTGAGAACATAGCAAAAAGAATCACCAAAATCAGAGTTGGGATGTAGAAGTTATGAGGAAATGAAGATGATTCAAGAAAAATCGGACTTTATGCAGACATTAGTGTCCAATGCGACTTCCATGCGACCAAAGTCGCCCAGACCTCCAAAGTTTCCCGGACCTCCAAAGTCTCCCCAAAGTTGCCCCAAACACTGCTCGCTCCCGATCGCTGTTTTGGCCATAACTTATTTGTTTTGGCTCCGATTTTGCTCCGGAAAGAACCGTTGGACTCGTTTTTGAATTATGTATCCAACAAGACTATAAAATCTAGAATTTAAGCCCTGTGAGTCAGTGTGATTGAACACGATCGTTACCAGATAATCAAACAATACAAAGATATAGATTACCAACCTGTTTCGATTACAAACAAAGGATTACAAGGTTGATGTTCTTGAAGCTCTTTTTCTCTTTTCTCTCTAGATCTTGATTGAACTGATATATGTTTTGTGTGTGTTGAGATTTTTAGATCTGATATCTCACTTAGCTTTCCTAACACTCAAACCAACAACTTGCAAGTCCACTTGCAACAAAAACAATATTAAACTAAAACTAAATATCTAACTAATATAATAACTTAAACTAATATCTAAATATCTATTTATAAGATATTTAGAATATAGATAAAATAGAATAAACAACTTTGACAATTATTACAAACTGACATTAGACTTATATTAACGAGAGCGACTTTTCGGCTTTAGCTTTAGATTGGATCTTCAGATTGGATAATCTTGAATCCAATAGATCTATGCGCTAACAATCTCCCCCTTTGGATCAAGATCATTACTAAAAAGATTTTAGCAATTCAGTCTTCTTTTTCAGCTCAGAAGATGCAATCTCCTTCTTAGTCTTCCATATGTAATAATCTCCAAGTTTTAGCCCAGAATGCTTTAGTAAAGTATCTTCAAAGAAAATTTCTCTAAAATCAGCATGTCTTCAGAATACTTTGATCTCGCATTTCTTGGTTAGCTTTTGTCTTCTTTAATCTTGTAATTGAATGGACATTTCTTCAAGCTTTAGGTTCTCCCCCTTTTTGATGAATAGAGAAACGACATCATCACAACTTCTATCAAGAAATGTCTTTCATTTGGAGCCTCTGATCCGTCAATTCAAAAGATATTTATCCAGATCTTTGCAAATCCAGACAAAATAATAAAGTAACACCTGAATCAACAAATGAATCAGTTAATATGTCTGTCAGTAACACTAAGTCACTGTGTGTAACGAATAGAAAGGAGCTTTTTGATGTTGACTCCCCCAGGGCTTCCATTCAATCATCGAAACACCACAAAGGCAATTTCTATAAACTTTATGACAAAGAAACAAATTCCTTGTGTGTTCGTGCTTGTAATAGAAAGAATTAAGCACGAATGATTGCTTATAGGCTCAAAATTGTGTAAACCACTGAGACAACAGTAAGTTAAACACAGACTCAATGTGCATGAATGAAGTGCGATGGTGGGGCAGACTTCCTTCTTTTCAATATCCAGATTTTCCAAATGAAAATCAGATAGCAAATGTGTTGCTTCTCCTTTGAAAATGTGAAACACTTTCTTGTTAAGAAGAAAATGAGTAGCTTGTGAGGTTTGATCAAGAGTTGGCATGGGCTAGTTGCCTGTTTCAGTAATGTTCACCAAAGAATTGTGAAACATTAGAATTATGGCTGCCCGGCTCAGAAAAAGTTGGTGCAGAGTTGTGATATTCTTTTAACTCTGTTCTCACACCCTCTTTCTTTTAAACATTTAGCTTACTCTAACCAAACTATCTTTTTCTGTATGACTCATCACACATTCCACACTCATTTCTTTTCGACTTCTCACACTCAATCACTATGGATTAACTTCTTGGGTAAAATCACTGGTTAAGGTGATTCCATAGAAGTTGTGTTAATTCCTAGCACAATGAAATCATGTTTTCCTATGATGCATATGATGCTCAATATGGTTTAACTATTTCAGTTAAAGCACAATGTTGATCTTGAAAACATTTAAAGTCACACATCCAATTCATGAAATCGGTTTAAGATTCGGGAAGTGGTTTGAACTTTTAAGAACAATGTTTTCTATGATTGAAAGTTGTCCTCCTTTCAACCATATATGAGATGAAGATAAGGAATATACCTTTTGAGTGTAATCTTACATCTCATGAAGTTAAGCTTAAAGTCATAAAGATATGATCTTGTAAGCATCTCTCAAAAAAACCTGCAAAAGTCTTATGTCTATGTCAAAGCAAAATTTATTCACTTATATTGAAAAGACAAAAAGTAGTAAAACTATGAAAGTACGAGTTCTGATCAGAAATAATCATAATTCATATCCTAACTCCTTTGATTTTTAAAACTCCCCCTAAAATCATGCATCACAAAAATTTGACATTAAAAAGGTAAATGCAGAAATTAGTGAGTTTTCTCCTCAAAATAATATTGACGAACTGTCAATTTCTTCTTATACTCCCCCTTTTATCATGAACAGACTATTGAAGTACATATATCATGCGGAAATGAAGAAAATGATGAAAATTTTACAATAAGAAACTTTAATAGGTAAGCACAGATTATGTCTTAAGATTTAGCATACCAAGCTTAGAGACAAGAAAATTGAATCTCTTTTCGTCTAAGGGTTTGGTAAACAAATCTGCAAGCTGATAATCAGTTTTTACAAAGTAAAGTTCAATTGTTCCTTTTTCAACATGATCTTTTATAAAGTGATACCTGACATCGATGTGTTTGGTCTTTGTATGCTGAACAGGATTAGCTGTTATCGCGATTGCGCTCTTCGAGTCACAGTATATAGGGATATGGTTGAAGTGAAAACCGTAGTCACGCAGTTGTGTTCTCATCCATAAGACCTGAGAACAGCAGCTAGCCGCAGCTACATATTCTGCTTCGGTCGTTGAAGTTGAAACACAAAGTTGCTTCTTCGATGACCAACTTACGAGTTTATCACCGATGAACTGTATATGACCTGACGTGCTCTTCCTGTCTAACATACAACCAGCATGATCTACATCTGTATATGTTGTTAGTTCAAAGATAGTATCTTTAGGATATCACAGACCAAGATCTGCAGTCCCCTTCAGATACCTAAAAATACGCTTAACTGCAGACACATGGGATTCTTTAGGATTGGCCTGATATCTTGCACATAAGCATGTTGAAAACATTATATATGGCCTACTAGAAGTAAGATACATCAAAGAACCTATCATTCCTCTGTAAGTCCTAACATCAACAGCCTTTCCAGAAGGATCGGTGCCAATCTTAGTACCTGGTGCCATTGGGGTACCAATCGGTTTTGAATTTTCCATTTTGAACTTTCGAAGAATTTCAAGAATGTATTTTGATTGATTGATAAAAATACCCGATGAAAATTGTTTGACTTGTAAACCGAGAAAGAAATTCATCTCTCCCATCATGTTCATCTGAAATCTTGACACCATAAGGTTTGAAAAATTCTTATAGTACTTAGGATTGGTAGAGCCAAAAATAATATCATCCACGTAGATTTGAATAAGAATGATATCGGCTTTTTCCTTTTTAATAAACAAAGTGGTATCTACCATACCTTTTGTAAAACCAGACTTGACTAAAAATTGAGATAGGACATCATACCAAGCGCGAGGAGCTTGTTTCAATCCATAGAGTGCTTTGTCGAGAATGTAGACGTGAGTCGGTTTCTCTTGGTTGACAAAACCTTCTGGCTGAGAGACATAGACTTCTTCTTTCAGAATTCCATTCAGAAATTCTGTCTTCACGTCCATTTGAAAGACCGTGAAGTTCTTGTGGGATGCGTAGGCTAGAAACATTCGAATTGCCTCTGAACGCGCCACAGGAGCATAAGTCTCGTCGTAGTCTATTCCTTCCTCTTGCCTATATCCTTTGGCTACAAACTTTCTTTGTTTCTGATAACGGTACCATCTTCATCTTTCTTGACTTTAAAAACCCATTTCGTACCTATAATGGTTTTACCTTGAGGTTTGGGTACGAGCCTCCAGACTTTAAGTGCGTCGAACTGATTCAGCTCTTCTTGCATTACAGTCACCCAGTCTGAATCGGCAAGAGCCTCTGATACGTGAGTAGGCTCGATCTTGCTCAGAAAGGATTCATGCATACACATATTCATTGACGCTGACCTAGTTTGCACCGGTTTTGATGGATCGCCAATGATCTGGCTTATCGGGTGCTCTTTGGTCCATTTATGTTCATGAGGTAATGGATTATATGAATATATATCAATATTATCATCTATGAATCCACTGGTACCTTCTTATGGTAGTTCAGGAGGAATTATGGTTGCAGTTGAAGTAGTAGGTGCAGAAGTCTCAGCAGGTTCAGCTTGTTCAACAACTTCTGTCTCTTCATTATTGACCACAGCTTCAACTGTTGGAGTCGGCATTTGAACTGGAATTTCAATAGAGATATCTGAACTGGTTGGATGAGTAGTCGTTGAGTCTTCCATCCTGTCAACCACAACAGATTTCTTTACATTAGATCCAAGAAATTAATCATAAAATAGTTCAAATAATAAATCTAAATCAGATAAATGATTAGTAGACGTTCATGCTTCATCTGATTTGTTCGCTTGAGATGCAGGTTCTGGACTGATTTGCCCATAAACTAGTACTTCTGTTATAACGGGTTATGAACTATGTTGTTCAGAAGCCATCACTTCATCAAACGTAACGTTGACGCTTTCAATAACCGTCTTTGACTTCTTCAGATATACACGGTATGCAGTTGATGTAGAGGAATAACCAATGAAGATGCCTTCGTCCACTTTAGCGCTGAACTTGTTCAGACTCTCTCTATCGTTTAGAACGAAACACTTACACCCAAATATATGGAAATATTTGATTGTAGGTGTTCGGTTGTTGATTAACGCATAAGGAGTCTTCTTGAATCTGCGGTGTATCATGGATCGATTCTGAGTGTAACACGCAGTCGATACAGCTTCAGCCCACAAGAATAGAGGTAAGTCAGATTGACTTCGCATAGTACGAGCAGCCTCGACTAGCGTACGATTTCTTCTTTCGACAACTCCATTATGTTTAGGCGTACGAGCAACAGAGTATTGATGTGATATCCCGACCAATTCGAGTTATTCTTGAACTGTTTTGTTCTTGAACTCTGTGTCGTTGTCTGTTCTGAGAAACTTGACCGGTTTCTGCAGATTCACCTGGGTCATCTTCAGGAATGTGATGAGAACATCAGGTGTCTCATCTTTTGAACGTAGAAACTTGACCCAAGTGTATCGCGAGTAATCGTCCACAATAACTAGTATGTACTTCTTTCCGCCTAGACTTTGCGTTCGCATCGGACCACAGAGATCCATATGCAACAACTCTAACGGAGCGCTTGTACTTGGTTCAGGCTTTGGTTTATGTGGAGCCCTCTTCATCTTTAACTTTTCACATGTTGCACAAAGATGTTCTTTTTCATACTTGAGCTCTGGAAGTCCTTTCACTAACTTCCCACTGACCAGTTTGTTGATGTACCGAAGGTTGAGGTGAGAGAGTCGTCGATGCCATAGCCAACTTTGCTGCAACGAGGCTTTCGAGAGTAGACAAACCTGCTTGTCAGTCTGGACGTTTGACAAATTGATTGTATAGAGGCCGGACTTTCTCGTGCCGACCAAGAGTTCCTCGCCTTCTTCAGTGCGAACAGAACACCTCTTGGCTTTGAAATTGACCTCTAAGCCTTTGTCACAGAACTGGCCTATACTGAACAGGTTGTGTCCTAAGCCTTCAACATAGCTCACCTTCTTGATCGTGACTTTGTCATGTACCATATCACTATAACCTAGTATTGGTGAAAACTGATCGTTGCCGAATCTAACTGTTCCGCAATACTTCTCTGTAAAGTTAGTCAACATACCTTTTTGTCCAGTCATATGCTTGGAACATCCGCTATCCAAGTACCACATATGACGGATCTGCACAAGATAAATTACAAAACAAGAGATTTAGATATTCATAAAACAAAATTTGAAGTAAAGACTTTTGAGCATTGAAGTGCAGGTCTTGAACTGATGTATTCAAGAGCCATTGTTCTTTAAGGTACGAGTCCTAGACTTTTTGTCTAGAAGTCATACTTTGTTGAAGTACGGGTTCTAAGCTGAAATACTTAGAAGCCTTCATCTTGACATTTAAGTTCGGGTTTTGAACTGATTTGTTCAAAAGCCTATTTTCTATGCTCTCCCTTAAACTTTGGGTTCCTGCAACACAGATTTAGCTTTTGGTACCCATTGAAATTTGGGTGCAACTGTGTTAGCACAAGATTTTGGTACCCATAGAAATTTGGGTCCGTTTTTCATTTGAAATTCATTGGAAGCATTAGAATGATTAGAGTGCAAATGATAAGTTCCATACCAAACATCAGAATCTTGACAAGAAGCATAAACATGTTTATCATAATATGAAGACTTTCTAGCAGATAAAGATAACTGGAATAATTGCTTCATAGAGTATTTCTTGCGATAAACGACAAGTTTTGGTTTCAAAATAGCAACATCAGCAATTAAAACATCTTTAATAGGCGAAGTCTTATTACAATCAACAGTACAAAAAGATTTATCAGTCTTGTCAGTCTCCTGTTTTGGTTTCCTTTGAGATTTAACTTCTGGCCTTTTCTTGCTCAGATCTGAAACAGTTGAAACTTGTGAGTTAGACTTGTGAGCAACAACTGAATGCTTCTTCTTTGGGTTACCAGTAGTGATCGGTTTCTGTGAATGCTGAGATTTATTCTTACCTTTAGCATACTTAGTATTCACAGAGACTGATTTATCAACTTTCGTTGATTTTGCACTTTTTACAGACGTACTGGTTTTTCCCAAGGATTTTACAACAAAAGATGAATGGTTAGGAAGTTTCGCATTAAAATCAAATTGACCAAAACAACCATCCAAACCACCGTCAGAGTTTAGAAAATCAAACCCTCCATCAGTTAGACCAAAATTATCATTAGATTTTGAAGCCTTAGAAAGAACAACATTTTTAAGCACAGTTGAAAAAACTTTTTGTTCAATCTCAATCAAAAGTCTTTCATCTGTTAAAGATTTCTCAAGTTCAGAAATTTTACTTTCCAAAACGAGAAGAGGGACGTAAATTTTACCTTTAATAGGCTTCGCCTCCATTTCTTTTACAGAATAACTCTGAAAGAAGTCATTTGAAAGATATTTCTTTTGATATTTTGGATCATCATTATAACTATTATTCAGCTTCGCATAATAAAATGGAAGGTGAACCTTAGATGATTTCTTTCGTTTTTCAGTTTCCTTGGCTTCATCCTCTTTAGACAGTCCAGTATTGAAAACTTTAAGATTAGGGAATCGGTGAGAAAGTTTCATAAAAGTAATATCATAAAGTGCTGGCACTTCAGATATACCCTTTTTAAGGTAATGAGGGTTCTCATAACCAAGTCCCCAGCTCTCTTTATTCTCTTTGGGTTTATTTAGATGAATGGTTTGTTCAGTTTGACCCAATGAGTATAACTTCTTTTCCGAAGCATTTAATTTTGCAAGTAAAGATTAATTTTCTTTGGAAGTTGAAGAATGCAGTTTCGTAAGTTCTTTGAAATCAAATTCACTCTTTCGCAATTTAGTCTTTGTTTCAGTAACCTCTTTAAGAATTATGGTCTGTTCTTTTGCGATGGTGTCATTGTTTTTGTGTAAAGTCTCAATCAATACTTTCTTCTCAGCAAGGTCATTGCTAAGTTTCTATGTTGACTGGTTTTGTTCAATAATAACACCCTTTTCACGCCTAAGATTCGACTCTAATTCTTGGAGTTTTAACATCATGGCATGCATTTGATTTAAGAAATCTGATTTATCTAAATCATATACCTCTTCGTTATCATGTTCATCGGAATCTTCTTCAACTTCAATTTCCATCTTGCCTATGAAGCATAGATGTGCTTTCTCATCCTTCTCTTCATCCTCATCTTCTTCGTCAGATTGATCAATCCAGAACTCATCTTCTGCCATCAATGCCTTTCCGGCTTCCTGTTGCTTGGAAAGCAGCATTTTGTTCTTGTTGAAGTCTGAGTTCCTGACTTTCGGTCTTCGGCAGTCTTTTGCAAAATGTCCAGGTCTACCACAGTTGTAGCACGTTGGAGGTTCTGGATGTTTGATTTCTTTTGCTTTATACCTTCTCTCTTCTGGCTTCCTCTCCTCTAATCTCTTTCCTTCAAATCTCTTTCCTTCAACCCTCTCCTTGTGAACATAGTTGTTTGGGCCTGATGAATACCTCTGACTGTTTGAGCTCGGCTTTGTGTAGAACTTCTTCTGAAAAGCCTTAGTCAACATAAGCATAGCCTGCTTTAGTTGTTCACAGTCGTCAGAGTTAGAGTTCGCTTCAACATCATCTGATTCAGACACCATCATCTTTTTCTTCTTCTGCTTCACAACAAGAGCAACTGAGTCATCAACTGTCTTCTCAGACCGTCTCTTATCATCCATGATCTCATCCACCTCTTCCTCATTCTGCTTGAGGGTTTCATATATCTCATGAAGTGGAATACCGTTCAGATCTTTGATTTGCTTCATTTGCCTTATAAATCTTTTCCATTCAGGCTGAAGGATGCTCAGGAATTTGACATTCAGCTCTATCTGTAATTTATTAACCTTGTTCTTGCTTAACTCGTTCTGGAAGATCACAAATCTGTTGTAAGTTTCATCTAGAGATTCTCCAACTCTGCCTTTGAATTCTTCATAGTTGTTTAGGCAGTTGGATATCTTGAGCTGGTTCCCAACCTTTGAACCTAGCATCATTTTCTCTAGATGATCCCACATCTGTTTGCCAGAGGCTTTATAGCTGTCTATCTTCACATTAATTTCATTTGGAATGCCTTGAAGAATATAAGACTTTGCTCATCTATCAGCTTTTGCTCTTCTTTGGTTTTCACCATCTAGATCTTCAAACTTAAGTTGATATGGTTGCTCATCAGTTCCCTCTGGAGGAGTCCTCCAAACAGGGGCCATAACTCCTTCTTCTAAGGATTTCCTGATTAAAACACCCAAATCATGTCTTTCAATAAAGTCCATGAACCGATCTTTCCACTGCTCATACTTTGCCCTGAAGAGTACTGGTGGCTTTGTGTCAGTTCCGATAGCTAGGGCTTCTCTTGAAGTCATCCTGTTTGAATAATGTGCAAAGAGAACTTGTACTGATTGTTAGTCCAGAAAAAAATCAGATAAATACTGAAAATTTTGACTGAGTCAGGAACTGGCGCAAAAAACACAATTTGCGCTACTTGAAGGTGGCGCAAAAGTAAACTTTGCGTGAGAGGCGGGTCGCGCAAGTTGGAACTTTTCGCGAGTCTAACGTCGCGCAAACTGAAGTTTGCGTGAGACGTGTATGGTGCAAAAGTGGTGTTCGACCGGGGTCTTGACCGGTATGATGTTCGACCAGACTATTGTTGCGACCGGAGATGTTGACCGATAGATGTTATATCGACCGGTAAAGAATAGTGAAACTGGATGAACAGTGAGATTTTCGATTGGATGAACAGTGAAACCCGATGAACAGTGAACAGGGAGATTTTCGACCGGATGAACAGTGAATAGTGACCGGATGAATAGTGATCGAACTTTAGCTCTCGACCGGACCGTTGTAGAGATATCAACCGGTATTGAATTGGTGATCGGTACTAAGAAAGAATTTCTTCGACCGGACCTGGGTGTTGATATTGGTCGACCGGTATTGAGAAATATCGACCGGTGTGTATTCTTTTCGATAAATCGTCTCTGTAAATCCCAAATACACCAATCTAGATGTCGATTTACAGCCTCAAACTTTGACAAAATGATCGACTAACCAACTATAACACCTTACAACCTTTTGATTTCAAAAACAACCACTGTTTTCGAAGGATTGATCGATGGCATAGTGTGTATGAAAAGTGAAGAACACATATATTTTAATTGTTTGATTTTGATCTGGTATTAGCTCTGATACCAATTGTGAGTCAGTGTGATTGAACACGATCGTTACCAGATAATCAAAGAACACAAAGATATAGATTACCAACCTGTTTCGATTACAAACAAAGGATTACAAGGTTGATGTTCTTGAAGCTCTTTTTCTATTTTCTCTCTAGATCTTGATTGAACCAATATATGTTCTGTGTGTGTTGAGACTGTTAGATCTGATATCTCACTTAGCTTTCCTAACACTCAAACCAACAACTTGCAAGTCCACTTGCAACAAAAACAATATTAAACTAAAACTAAATATCTAACTAATATAATAACTTAAACTAATATCTAAATATCTATTTATAAGATATTTAGAATATAGATAAAATACAATAAATAACTTTGACAACTATTACAAACTGACATTAGACTTATATTAACGAGAGCGACTTTTCGGCTTTAGCTTCATATTGGATCTTCAGATTGGATGATCTTGAATCCAATAGATCTGTGCGCTAACAAGCCCAAAATATTATTTCTTCTATTTCTCTTAAAAGATGGATTTTTGTACTAACTTCAAATTACACTTACCCAAAAATCCAGGTGTTACATCCGCTCCAGGATGGCTTCGGGTTCCTCCATACAACGGTTACCCTCGTCCACTCTTATGTCCGAGAGGGGAATGACGTTCTCATCTTCCGCCAAACATTTCCGAAGGTGACAAACGTTGAACATATTGTGGATTCTGCTCATTTCTGGTGGGAGTTTCAATTGGTTGGTTTGAAGTCCTATACGTTTGAGCACCATGAAGGGTCCAAGGAAACGGGGACTCAACTTTCTGCGCTTCCCGAACCGAATTATTCCTTTCCACGAGGATAATTGAAGCATCACATAGTCTCCCACTTGGAACTCCATCGGTCGCCTCTTCTTGTCGGCATAGCTATTTTGCCTATCTTGATCCGCTTTCAACTGTTCCCGAATGCCCCTCACCTTGTCGACATTTCCTTGCACGATTTTGGGACCGTCGAATTGCTTCTCGCCCGCTTCAATCCAACACACGGGAGTTCTGCACTTCCGCCCGTATAAGGCTTCAAACGGTGTCATTCCAATACACGAGTGGTAGCTATTATTGTATGCGAACTCCACCAAAGGTAGGTGAGAGTCCCAACTACCCCTGAAGTTGATCACGCAAGATCTCAACATATCTTCTAGCGTCTGAATTTTTCTCTCGCTTTAGCCGTCGGTTTGAGGATGGTAGGTCGTACTCAACTTCACTCTTGTACCAAGCTCTTTCTGTAGGCCATCCCAAAAGTTTGAAGTAAACCGACTATCGCGATCCGATTCAATAGACAAGGGCACTCCATGCCTTAAGACAACTTCGTCGATATAAAGCTTAGCTAGATTGTCCATCGGTAGGGTCTCGTGCATAGCCAAGAAGTGAGCGCTCTTGGTTAACTGATCAACTATCGCCTAAATGGTATCGTGACCCCTCAAGGTTTTCGGAAATTTAGTCACGAAGTCCATGGTTATATGTTCCCACTTCCATTCAGGGATTTCGAGGGATTGAAAGCTTTCGTAAGGTCGTTGGTGTTCGGCTTTCACTTGTAGGAAAGTCACGCATCGCTCCACATAACTTGCCACATCTAATTTCATAACCGGCCACCAATAATGTAATTTCAAATCCCGGTACATCTTTGTACTCCTCGGATGGATGGAATACTTGGACTTATGGGAATCTTTAAGAAGAAGTTCATGATTGGCCCTAACCTTGGGCACTAAACTCGTCCATTGACAAAATTCACTCCACGGCTATCCTCCGTCAAGAGCAATCGTTGTTTAGTCATCAGTTCATCCTTGAGGTTCTCTTCTAGCAAAGCTTCCGTTTGAGACGTCTTGATTTTCTCAATGAAGCTCGACACCAACTCGATTCTTGAAAGGGTTGTTCAGATACTCTAGTCATTCCGACTTAACGCGTCAGCTACCATGTTTGTCTTACCAGGGTGGTAAAGCAACTCGCAATCGTAATCCTTGAGTAACTCGAGCCATCGTCTTTGTCTCATGTTCAACTCTTTTTGATCAAAGATGTATTTCAAACTCTTATGATCCGTATAGAGTGTACATTTCGTGCCATAAAGATAATGTCGCCACAACTTCAAGGCGAACACTATCGCCGCTAACTCTAAATCATGGATAGGGCAATTCTTCTCGTGAATATTGAGTTTCCTTGAGGCATAGATGATCACTTTACCTCTTTGGATCAACACACAACCCAATCCCATTTTTAAAGCGTCGCTATAGACCAAGAAGTCTTCCGACCCTTCGGGTAGCGACAAAATTGGAGCTTCACACAACTTCTTTTGTAAAGTCTAGAACGCCTTCTCTTGCGCTTCGGTCCAAACAAATTTAACATTCTCCCAAGTTAGGGCGGTTAGTGAAGAAACGATCTTGGAGAAGTCTTGGATAAATCTCCGGTAATAACCCGCCAAACCCAAGAATCTTCGGGTCCACTTTCACTCCGTCTCGGGTGATAACATAGCCTAATAACTTCTTCCAACCAAAAATCGCACTTGGAGAATTTGGCATATAGTCTCTTCTTCTTTAACACTTCTAGGACTTCCTGAAGGTGTTGCTCGTGCTCCATCTCGCTCTTGAAATACACGAGTATGTCATTGATGAACACAATGATCGACTTGTCAAGGAATGGTCGGCACACTTGTTAACCCCAGATAATCTAGTTGATAACAATCACACAACACAATATAAATCAAGAGATTAATGAATCAGAATAACATACCACTATCCTTGATTAAACAGTGAAAACCTTGTGTGTTCTTGATACCTTGAATGTGATTACAGAGAATAATATGTACGGCTACTTTAATCTCTAATTATGATTATGAGGTATCCACCCTAAAAACGAAATTAATAATAACTATTTATACTTAGGCTTAATGCCTAATGGGCTTGGGCCCAATTACAACTAACTATCAAATAAATACAAATTAGACCCTTAACTTTAACTTTAATCTTGAATACAATTTATGATCCAACAATCTCCCCCTTTGGATTCAAGATTAAAAAAATTTGGCAATTTGCTTCGGGTCTTCACTTCTCTTGAAAAACTTCAGATATCTTTGGATATGACGTTTGAAAACTGTATCTGATAAAACATTGACAACTTCAAAACTTGTATCTTTACATAGTCTTCATCTTCAAATCATCTTTAAATGAAGTGTCTCAGTGTCTCTGACGATCATCTTCAGTCAGACTTCAAATAAACTTCAAATAAGATCAGACACTTTGAAATTCTTCAGCAGTCTTCAGATTATATTCTCCATTTTTTATTATTCTCCCCCTTTTTGATGAGTGGTGAGAATCAGCATCATCAAAACATAGCAAAAATAATCTCCCCCTAGTTTATATAGTCATCAATTAAGCGATGTCTTCATGTATAGATCCCTGTGTGGAAATAAGAGCAGTCTCTCCAAATGGAGAAAGTGATTATTTCAATCTTTTCAGATTCAAATAAATGTGGTAACCATTTGAATCTTTTCAAATTCAAATAGTTTAATAGGTGTAACCCTGAATCAACAAATGACTCAGTTAAAATGCCTGTCAGTAACACACAGTTACTGAGTAACACAAAGTTACTATATAAGGAGCTGGTTGTGATGTTGGCTCCCCAGGACTTCCAATCAATCATCGAATAACACATGGTTATCTATGAACGTTCTGACAGAAAACAATTTTCTATGTGCTTGTGCATGTGTATGAAAAAATTTAGCATAGATGATTGCTTTTTCATATAGGCTCAAAGTATGTAAACTTGTTGAGACAGCAACAAAGTGTACAAAGACTCAATATGCATGAGAAAGGGTTCGAAGGTGGGGAAACTTTCCTTCTTTTTCAATATTAGTATCTTCCAAATGAAGAACCAATAGCATATGTGTTGCTTCCCCAGAAAATGTGAAACATTCTCTTTTTGAGAAAAGAATGAGTAGCTGGTGGGGTTGTATGCAAGATATTGCATGGGCTAGGTGCCTTTTTCAATGATGGTCACCAAAGAATGTGAACCAATCAGATTATGTGGCTGCCCGGCTCAAAAAGAAGTTTGGTGCAGAGTTTGATATTCTTTTACTCTGTTCTCTCACCCTCTTTCTTTTAATTCTCACTTCTAACCAATCTCTCTTTTCCATTTTACCTCTTCACACATCAACACTCAATCTTTTGACCCCTCTCCCCTCAATCACTCAGGGAATACTTCCTGGGTAGGAAACACTGGTTATCGTGAATCCATGGAAGTTCTGTTAAGATCACACAATGAATCCCTTGTATTTTCCTAAAAGAATGTGTTGTTCAACAGTCTTTTGTACATGAAAGCACAAAGGAATACAAACATGAAGAATAAAATGTTGGAGAAATCAAAAACATAAGTTGTTTTGACAATACAATTCCCCCCCTCAAACAAAAAGAGGTTGACAATTAAGCTCATAGACGATTAAGCTCCCCCTCAAAACATATAATTTTTTTTATTAATATAAAACAGAAAAAATAAAGCACTGAAGTGCGGGTTCTAAGCAGATGTGATTAGAAGCCAATGTCACTTGAACAAACCTACACATAGAAGAAAATCATGGTAATCATTTGGGAAAATGATTCCTCTATCGTTAGCAACAGTTGGAGAATAAATATAGAAAACACATCATTAAGAGTCAGAATACTCCCCCTCGAATCATGAGTAAGGTTAAGTAGACATGTTCAACATACCAAGTTTGCTGATGAGAAATTGGAACCTCTTTTCATCCAATGGCTTGGTGAAAAGATCAGCTAACTGGAACTCAGTTTGAAAAAGTGCATTTCGATATCACTTTTTTCTACATGATCCTTGATGAAGTGATAGCGTACATCTATATGCTTGGTCTTCGAATGCTGAACCGGGTTAGCAGTTATGGCGATTGCACTCTTGGAATCACAATAAATAGGGATTCACTTATAGTTGTACCCAAAGTCCCTTAACTGTGTCTTCATCCAGAGGACTTGTGAACAGCAGCTAGCAGCAGCTACATATTCAGCCTCGGTAGTGGATGTTGAAACACAGTTTTGTTTCTTTGAGGTCCAACTTACAAGTTTATCACCTATAAATTGACATGATCCAGAGGTGCTTTTCCGGTCTAGCTTACTGCATGATCAGCATCTGTAAAGGCAGTTGGATACCAAAGGCCTAAATTAGGAGTGCCTTTGAGATATCAAAGGATTCGCTTAACAGCATTAAAGTGTGACTCTTTAGGATTAGACTGATATCTCGCACAAAAACATGTGGCGAACATTACATCTGGGCGACTGGCAGTCAGATAAAGTAAGGAACCAATCATGCTACGATACACCTTTTGATCAACAGGTTTACCAGAGGGATCTGTATCTAAGAGTGTACCAGTATCCATTGGTGTTTTCATGACTGAACTATCTGACATATTGAACTTTCTTAACATGTCTTTTATATATTTAGCTTGATTAATGAAAATGCCTTCGGGTAATTGCTTTACTTGTAAACCAAGAAAGAAATTTAATTCACCCATCATCGACATTTCAAACTTTGTTTCCATGATTTTAGAAAAGTTCTTGCAAAATTTCGGATTTGTCGACCCAAATATTATGTCGTCAACATAAATCTGAATGAGAATCAAGTCCTCACCTTGCCTTTTAAGAAATAAGGTGGTGTCAACCGTACCTTTCTTGAAACCAGAAGCTATGAGAAATTTAGTTAGAGTTTCATACCAGGCTCGTGGTGCTTGTTTAAGACCATACAGTGCTTTATCTAGCACGTAGACATGATCAGGGTGATGAGGATCAATGAAACCTTCAGGTTGTGCCACGTAGACCTCGTCATGCAGAATGCCATTCAGGAAGGCTGACTTTACGTCCATTTGATAGACTTTAAAGTTTTTGTGCGTTGTATATGCTAAGAAGATTATGATGGCTTCGATCCTTGCGACAGGGGTGAATGTTTCATCATAGTCAATGCCCTCCTGTTGACAGTACCCTTTTGCAACCAAACGAGCTTTGTTTCTCACAACTACTCCAGCCTCGTCTTTCTTGTTTCTGAATACCCACTTTGTTCCAATAACAGTTTTACCTTTAGGTAGTGGGATCAAGCGCCATACCTTGTTCCGTTTGAATTGCAGAAGCTCGTCTTGCATAGCAGAAATCCAGAAGGGATCACGTAGAGCTTCTGATGCTTTCTTTGGTTCTAAGGAACTAAGGAAGCTTGAAAATATGCAGAAATTAGCTGATGCGGACCTTGTCGTGACACCAGATTGTACGTCACCTATCACGTTATGCAGGGGATGATCCTTAGTCCAACGATGTGTGCTTGGTAAGGATTTAACTGTTTGTTGTGTATTTGATGCATTGTATTCATCATGCACGGCAGGTAGATCCATAGATGTACTCGGGACATCTTGTACTGGTGTTTCTAATACTGAAGCTTCTAGAGTAGTAGTTGAAGTACTCATGACTTCATTTCCAGAAGAACTATCTGCAGAGACAGATCCAGCATTAGTAGAGTTAGAAACTAACGGTTTACTTGTACCTGATGGAGATGCGATTTCAGTGACTTATTTGAAAGGTCCAGACATATCTTCAGAAATAGCAGGGACCTCCGAGCTTGTTGTTGAAGTTGATATGCCTTTGTCAAAATCTGCACAAATATCATCGAAGGCATAAATAAACAACAAATCTAACTCAGATGAAGTAGAGTTAAAGTTAGAAGTAGTAGATCCTTTAGACGCTGGTTCTATTCTGGGGTGAATAGAAGCTTTGTCCTTAAGTGCGAGTTCTGAACTGTTGTGTCTAGAAGTCCGAGTAGAATTCTCATTAAATGAGACATTCATGCTCTCAACAACCGTCTTGGTTCGAATAATGTAAATTCGATAAGCCTTAGATGTCAGAGAGTATCCAACGAGATATCCTTCATCCGCTTTCTTATCAAATTTTGATAATCCTTGACGTTCTCGCAGAATGTAACACCTGCAACCAAAAACACGAAGGAATTTGACGTTAGGTTTACGATTGTTGATTAACTCATATGTTGTTTTATTAAAGCACTTGACCACAATGGTACGGTTCTGAGTAAAGCATGATGTTGCGAATGCCTCGGCCCAAAGATACATGGGTAGATCAGAATATGCAAGAATAGTACGAGCTGCTTCAACAAGAGTGCGGTTCTTCCGTTCAACAATGTCGTTTTGTTGTGGAGTGTAGGCTGCGGAGAAGTTATGTGAAATGCCCACAGAGATAAGATAACTCTGCAAGGTGTCATTCTTGAACTCCGTGTCGTTGTCACTGTGAAGAGTACGAACTGCAATTGAAGACGTACTTGAATGCGCTTAATAAAAGCGATGATCAACTCTGGCGCATCTGACTTGTTGCGAAGAAACTCGAGTCATGTATATCTCGAATAGTCATCTATCATTACTAAAACGTACTTCTTGCCATTGATAGACGTCGTTCGCATTGTTCCACAAAGGTCCATATGAAGAAGTTCCAATGCAGATGAGGTCGATGAATCAGTTTTGAACTTGAATGAGCTTCGCTTCATTTTGCCCATCTCACATGCAGAGCATAATGAGTCTTTCTCAAACCTCATTTCTGGTAAACGTTTGACCAGACCTTGTCTCTGTAGCTTAGCTATAGATCTGAAATTTTGATGAGACAAGCGTCGACGCCACGTCCACGATTGGGCTTTAGTTAACAATCACACAACACAATATAAATCAAGAGATTAATGAATCAGAATAACATACCACTATCCTTGATTAAACAGTGAAAACCTTGTGTGTTCTTGATACCTTGAATGTGATTATAGAGAATAATACGTACGGCTACTTTAATCTCTAATTATGATTATGAGGTATCCACCCTAAGAACTAAATTAATAATAACTATTTATACTTAGGCTTAATGCCTAATGGGCTTGGGCCCAATTACAACTGACTATCAAATAAATACAAATTAGATCCTTAACTTTAACTTTAATCTTGAATACAATTTATGATCCAACAACACTCTATTCATCAGATCTATAAACACCGTCGGTGCGCTAGTTAGGTCGAAGGGCATTACCAGAAATTCAAAATAGCCGTAATACGTCCTAAACGTCATCTTCGGGATGTCGTCTTCCTTCACCCTCACTTGGTGATATCCCGAACGTAAATCGATCTTTGAGAAACAACCCGCTTCTTGAAGTTTGTCGAACAAGTCGTCGATTATTGGAAGAGGGTACTTGTTCTTCATTGTCGCCTTGTTCAACTCTCTATAATCGATGCACATCCACATCGTGCCATCTTTCTTCTTAACAAACAAGACCGGAGCTCCACAAAGGTGACAAGCTTGGTCTTACGAAACCCTTCTCAAGAAGATCTTGGAATTGAGCCATCATCTCTTGCATCTCAGATGGCGCCAACCAGTAAGGGTCTCGAGCAATTGGATCCGTGTCCGGTACAAGGTCAATCTGGAACTCCACTTGACAATCGGGTGGCAAACAGGGCAAGTCGTGCGACAAGACGTCGGGAAACTCGCGCACCATCTTCATGTCTTCAAGTTTCTTCTTCTCAAGTTTGACATTTATCATTTATGCCAGAAAGGATGAACATCCTTTCACCAAGCATTTTCGCGCTTTAGCCATGGTGATGATCGCCACATCCCCCTTTCTCCTCTCACCATAGACAATCACAACATCACCGCTAGAAATGGGGAGTCGGATTAATTTATTAGAATATACGATTTTGGCATGATTGTCTGCTAGCCAATCCATGCCAACTACCACATCAAACCCACCAATAACCATGGGCATCAAATTTATCGGGAATCCTCTCCCCTCGATCCCAAGAGTGCATTTCCTTAAGACATCACGAATTAGCACTTGACCACCATTCGCTATTTCTACCACTAAAGCACCTTCTAAACTACTAGTGGGCATAGCAAGCTTTTGGCGAAAAGATTCAGACACGAAAGAGAAACTGGCACCAGAATCAAATAGCATACGAGCAGGTACAGAGTTTAGGAGAAACGTACTCGAAACCACGTCTACCGATGTTTTGGTTTCCTCGGTGGTCATTTGGAAAGCACGTCCCAGAACTCTTGGAGGGTTCTCCCTCTTCTCCCGTGCACTACCCGACTTCAGCTTCGGGCAATCCCTTTTCACGTGCCCCGGTGCTTTGCACTCAAAGCAGATGATCCCTTTCACTGGACAATCTCGTGTATGATGATTAGTCTTACCACATTTGGAAAAAGGGTAAGGGGTTGAGTTGCAATTGCCATGGTGCTTGCTCCGGCACTTTTGGCACCATTTTGCCTCTCGTCGGTTGTCAAAGTTTCGACCCCCGATAAATGGCCGAGACCTCTTGTGAAATCCCGAGTTTCTTTCCCATCTCCGCTTCTCTCCTACCTCAACTTTATTTTCCTTGCCTATCGCGTAAACATCCTCCATGATCTAAGTCTCCTCGACAGTATCATGGAGGGTGATGGCTTTGGAGTTTCGGACCATCGCCATCATATCCGCCAGTAGGCCCTTCAGATAGGCCTTGATTTTCTCCTTTACAGTCGGGGCCACATGCCCCACCAATCCAATTTTCTCCATGAAATCCCAAGTGTACTCCCTCACCGGCATGCTCCCCTTATTGAGAGCTCGAAACTCTTCTTCAATCTTGTTCATAGCCCTTTCGTTACAATATTCCTCCATAACTTTCTTCTTGAATTCAGCCCAAGACAACCAAGTCAAGACGATAGTGGAAAGGGTGGACTTAGTGACGTTCCACCAAATGAGAGTCAGGACCTTTAGCATCTGGGAGCCAAATCTCACCTTCTGGATTTCTTCACACTCGCAGGCGTCGAAGGCTTGCTCAATCTCCCGAACCCAATTCATGCAGGCGACTGCATTGTCAGACCCGATGAACTCCAGGGGTTTAATGTACATAAAATATTTGTAGGAGCAAGCCCTCCTACCTTGTCTCCCCTCATTCGTCACCGGATCCTCGGTCAGGATCACATTACCAGTGCCCTCGGAACCTCCAACCAATTCTCGGCAACCGTCTCATTTCTTCGGTTGCTGATGTCTCGGTCCTCGATCACCTTCAAGAGGAACTCATGTTGTTTGTCCATAGCCTCGTTCATGATCAACATCATATTGGCCATCAACTCAGATTGGGGAGTCACCTCCTGAATAACCGGGTTGGACGAAGCTAGGTCCACCCGCAGAATGATCTCGGGTCCTCCTCCCAACAGTGGTGGTACTAGTGGATGTATTGCGTCCTCAACCCTCTCTAGTTGATCAGCCGTTGAAGCGGTAGCCTCTCCTACGTCCACACGTTTACGCGGTCTTCCACACGTACGTACCATTCTTAATCTGCCACACATGAGAATGGAGGGTGAGAAGAAGATTAAAAGAAATAAACACGAAGGAAACGTAATACTACATTCATCAATCGTCATAACAATAGTACATCAAGCATGCTCACGTAACGATATATTCATAATAGCGTTAGCTTAGTGAAATTATGAACATATTATACACAAGAATTCTCGTTACCATCATTACAATTCTCGATTAGTGTAATTCCGTCGACTCTAAGATCGTCCTATCTTAGAAATTCTACCCAATCTCAGAAATCATAACTTAATAATCTCAGCTTATGTCTAGACATCTTACATTCATGCCTAGTTCACTTAAACTATGGCTCTGATACCAACTTGTAACACCCTAAAATTAGGGGCAAATTTAAACCTGAATAAACGCCACGAATGACATCTTAAATTGGAAATAAATCATCCAAAAAGGGGAAACTGTAAAAACGTTTACAATTCTATAATTGGACATATGAAGTTGATAACAAACTAATCTAAATTGATTACATCTAGATTATAACAGTTATCGACTCAATCTCCCAAAAGAATCTATTCCAAATGCACGCCAAAAATCCCAAAAGTTTATCTCCAAAAGTTGCCGCTATCGGCCATCGCTCGACTCTCAACTCTTGAAAGCCCCATCACTAAAGGAACTTGTTATACACGTCATTTGAGAAAAAAGTGTTAGGCTTTAAGCCTAGTGAGAACAAATATTTGCATGATTTATAAGAAGTAAAATGTAAGTAAATGATTCTTTGTTGGAAGGCAAAAATGGAATGTGTATAAAGCACATAAGGACCTTTCAGTCTACAAACATTTTGCGATGACGGGGGAAACCCGATTTCCAAGGATCGTGGCGGAACACAAAAGTAAGCCATTCTCCGAGTTGTGAGCTCAATACTTGGACCCATGGCTACGAACAATGTCGGCTCGTACTCAGATGTAGGGGAGGGAACCCGAGAATCCAAGTCATACTCATTCACTATGATTACATTTACGGCCCATGGCTAGTAACCGATCCCAAATAAAGGTACCAAATTGCTTCCGAGGACCCAATGTCTCAACAGTTACATAGGGGAATCCCAAATAAACCGACTCTTACATCTATGAATCCATTGGTAATAGTCTACGGCTAGTCACAATTTCATTTGTGACTAAACCATGGTAACACATAGTGTCACTATAAGAAAATCTTTACAATTACAATTTCCTATACATTTATGACATGCATGAATCAACAAAAGTTGTTTCCACATTCAACACATAAAGTCTCCAAAATAAGGTTTTCCAAACGTTTAATGAACCTTTGATAAATCTTTAACTAATAATCATACTCCATCCATTTCCAAGTAAAATCCCACATTTTAGAGAGAACTCTAAATAATCCCAAGATGTTCATTTCCGTGTACTTAATCATAAGTATGTAAGTAAAACATATTTTAATACCACAAATATGATTCCAATCGACATATTCCAAAATGTAGTTAGAACCCTAAAAATCTCCAAAATCCATTTTAGGTCAAAATTTTGCAAATAATGAATATATAAACAAGGAGATGATTATAGATCTAAAAATGTAGTTTTGACATGTATAAAGTTTAAAAAGTAAGAAAGAACTCACAATTTAGGGTTTTGGTTGAAAACCTAGAAACCCTAGAAAACCCTTGAAGGAGATGATGGTAGAGATGAGGGTCCTTAGCTTCTAGCTTCCAATTTGAATAGCTAAATCTTGAAATAAATGAGAAGGGATTGGCTTAAATCTATATATAATATATATATATATATATATATATATATATATATATATATATATATATATATATTAAAGGAGAAACCACCAACAATGAGGTGGCATCTCCTAAGAATTACAAAGTTATTTATCTTTTTTCTAAGATTTTTGAATTTTTTTAAAAGAATATTTGAAAAGTAATTAAAACCTCCTAACCTTTGATCTTCATTTCAAAGGTAAAACCTCCAATTCTTTTCATTTTCATTCTTGAAGGTGAAACCTCAAAACGCTTCCATGTTGCATTATGATTTGTTCATCATTATATGTCTTCTTCTTCCTCTCAATTGTTTGATGTATTATTCATTTCACAAATCATTATTCTTCAACAAGATCATTTTTCAGGTAAACTATTTTCCTCCCTCTCTATCAATCACTTTTTATTTTCAATCATTTCATAAATTGTTATTCTTCAACAAAATCGTTTTCTAGGTTTATTTTGGGAATACCAGGTATTATTCTTATTGGCTTCTATTGATTTTAGAGTTTATTTTTACTCTGTCTTCTATATTTTTTCTTATCTTTTTTTTCTAATGGAACCGGGTGTTTGTTCTTGACAGCGGTTTAAGATGATAACGACGGTTCAATAATTGATCGAATCTTCCAAGTACGTATTACAATCTATGATATAACCTTAACAAACTTCAATTTCAATATGTTCTTTTTCAATGGTTATTTCTATTTTTTCAGGTTTATTTCGACAATACTAATCTGAGTATACAGAGACTTTTGTTGGGATTTTAGAGTTCTTTTTATTCAATCTTCTATATTTTTTCTAAGTTTTAAGTTTTACTAATAATTTTAACTTTTATTAAAAATAATACTTTTTATTTGCACAACACTTGAATATAATAATATGGGTTTATCACTAAATGTCTTCTTCTTCTTCTTTTTCTTCATCACTTGATGTATTATTAATTTCACAAACCATTATTTTTCAACAAAATCGTTTTCCAGGTAAACTCTTTTTCTCCCTCTCTATTGATTACTTGATTTGTTCTTTTATTTTATAAATTGTTTTTCATCAACAAAATAGTTTTTCGGGTTTACATTAAGAACACTAATTCGGGTATTATTCCTTATTGACTTTCGTTAGGATTTTAAAGTTTATTTTTCCGTTTATATTTGTCTTATTTATTTTTTCTCAAAGGCTTTATTCTTGACCGTGGTTTTAGAGTTTTGATAGCAACAATTGTTCGATAATCGAATCTTTCAAGTACGTATTACAATCTGTGATATAACTTTTAGAAATTTCAGTGTGTTCTTTTTCAATCATCATTTTTATTTTTTCAGGTTTACTTCGAGAAGATTAATATGGGTATACATTTCTTTTGACTTTTGTTGGGATATTAGAGTTCTTTTGTTTTTGTCTTCTATATTTTTCCTAAGTATTAAATTTTACTAATCATTTTAACTCTTATTAAAGTCAATGTTTTTTATTTACACGACACTTGAATATAATAATATGTATATTTTTATTTACATAACAATTGATACAATAAGAAATTGATTATAATTGAGATAAATTAATAAGAAATGTAAATAAACACAACTATATATAATGATAGGTCAATGAAATATATAAATATAAAATGAGTATTATGTACATATTGATCTTTCAATTATGTCATTTATTTATATAACATAAATACAAAATGACTAATAAGTGTTATGTACATACTAATTAATGTTAACGGTCATCTTTTATGTAACTTAAATATATGAACTAAATGTTAATAAATTGACTCATCAATATTCATGTCAATTCAATACATTTTAAGTTACACGATAAAAACCAATCAATATACATAAATGAAATATTTATAATAATTTATTATAATATAATTTATCATTAATTAATTATAATTTACATAATAAAAATAAGTGAATAACCCTTAACATTAATTAGTATTTACATAAGAATCATTTCTTTTGACTTTTGTTGGTATTTCAGAGTTATTTTTTTATTTTTGTTTTCTACAATTTTTCTAAGTTCTAAATTTTACTAAGCATTTCAATTCTTATTAAAATCAATGTCTTTTATTTATATAATACTTGAAAACAATAATATGTATATTTTTATTTACACAACTATTGAATAAAGTAAAAACTTATTATAATTGATATAAATAAAGTTAAATTGAAGATGACAATTAATTACATTAATTTATAATAATTTAATATAATAACTTATTATTAATTATTATTCACATAATAATCCTTTCATAGGATTCTTTATTGATCGATAAACCAAACGTGCAAGAAAACATTCTCAAATCGGAAAAACCTCGAACAAATCAAATGAAAAATTAACAATTTAATTAGATTCTCCTACAGCCGTAGTGGTTTCAATTCTGCAAATACTATTCCTCTTTCAAAAAGAAAAAAATAATGCAAGATCATAAATTATGCAAACAACGCAAACATTATCCACAGTTCCATCGTTAATATTACTCATTTTATTTCACTTTATAGATTTATTGCTTAACTATATATAAATATATACATATATATATATTCCAATAATTAAAATATATGAAATTTTACAAATGATATGAGTATGATTTGTAGATAATTATATTTACCAACTAATATTATTTATATGGTTGATTTACGTAATATTAAACCCGAAGTACGCACGCTACCGCGCAATGCGCGGTTTCCACACTAGTGTTGCTATAGGTCGAATTTAATGAAGAGGTTTGGGTTGAGAGGATTTTGGGAGAAGGTAGGTGAAGACATATTTGAGAAGGGGGAGAAGAATGGGTTTAAATCAGTCTGGAGCCCATCGGCGAGAGTGACCGGCGACTGTGCCCTTGTCACTCTCGCGGGGCACATTCGCCTAAAACGTACCGCGACTCTCCCCTTTCGGCGAGAGTGACAGGCGATAGTGCCCATGTCACTCTCGCGGGGCACAACTGCGCGAAGTGTATCGAAGGCCCTAAGGTGCCCGCGACCTTGCCCTCGGCATTGTCGCCCTGATGGAACCGAGCCTGGAAATTTCCCATTTTGCCCCTGAATTTCTCGTGATTCGATAAATAAGTAAAGTAAGTCATTTCCTGCTCATTAAAATAGAACTAAGGGTCATGAAATAACAAAAGGGGAACGAGTTTTACTTGCACAGATTTTCGGAGTGTTACATGACTTCTAGGGGTAGACCTATGAAGCAGCCACCCGGGGGGGGGGGGGGTAGGCGTGCACCCTCTCAACCGATTTTCATAAGTAAAATTTTTATAGGGTATGAAAGGTGTATATACTAAACTTTGAGGATGCTCAGGGATGTTAAAAGATACAAGAGACATAATTTGGCTTAAAAAATATCAGATAAGCCTAAGACATAATCTTGCATATTTTCTCAAAAGATCAATTCCATTTGAAGAAATGTATTTTATTTCCAAGATTCACAAAGTTAACTTTTTCCACAATATCAAACTACAACTTTACAAATCGTTAACACTTAAATATAAATACGATCAACAAAAATCAAACAAACGCTCAACAAAAATCATAAATTTATCGCTCATGATTTAATTTTTTTACAAATGGCAACCAACTCCCCTTTTCTCATGACTTCGATGGCAACCAACCCCAACTCGAACTCCCTTTTTCCAATCACTAGTGCCATCAACCAAACCACGATCTAAATTTTTGTTTAATTAATGTTTTAACCATTAAAGTGTGTTTTTACTTTTTTTTTATGTGATGACAATCATACATGTAATTAAAGGTGTTTTTTAATTTTATTTTAATTATCATTTTGTAAAATTTAGTATAAATAACACCAAATTAAAATTTGGGTTCTGTTTTCTAATATTATTATAATTAAATGACTTATTCGAAACATTTTACAAATTTTAATGATTTTATTTAGTAATTGAACTAGACCAAATGAATAAACGGTTATAGAAATAATATATATATATATATATATATATATATATATATATATATATATAGTGTTTGGTTCATTTGAGAAATGGTAAATATATGAGAAATAGAAAAGTAATTCTAATCATCCATATGGTCAAGATCGGATTTGACTAGTCAAATATTGCGGCTTTGACTGGTCAAAAGTTGCGGCTATCCCAAAAATAGAAGAACAATTTCGTAAATTTTACAAAACACACGGGTTGTGTTCATATATAAACATGTATAATTCACATATGAACTATATGTTCATATATGAACCAGTGCAATTCACAACTGAGCTCTTTTAACTGATTCATATATGAACCTTTGTGATTCATATATGAATCAGTTGAACTAACTAACAGATTCATATATGAACCTTTGTGATTCATATATGAATCTGTATGAATCACAAAGATTCATATATGAATCAGTTGAACTAATTAACATATTCATATATGAATCTTTGTGATTCATACAGATTCATATATGAACTCATCCCGTGTATTTTACGAAATTACCCCTCAACCTTCTATAGATCACACAAGGAATTATCCGGTGCTTCGCGGTCAAAGCCGCAAATGTCGACCAGATGAATGGCTAAGATTTCTTCTCAATTTCTCATATATTTACCATTTCTCAAATGAATCTCTCCCTATATATATATATATATATATATATATATATATATATATATATATATATATATATATATATATATATATATAGGTTTGAGTTCCAATGAGATGTTGGTTAACGTGAGAAGCGTCAGAAGTGGTTATCAACTGTTGGATGAGAAATAGATGCATATTAAGATGAGATGCATTGAGATGCATCGGATCAATTCCCATCTAAGGCGCAATTCATGGGAAGACATTAGATTAAAAGTGATCAACGGTTCAGATTCACTTCTCACGCTTCTCACGTTAACCTTAACTTCTCACACAATCATTATATATTTTTTCTTTTTATTTATGACCTTACCCATTGCTAGCCTAGTTTTTTTAGCTAGGGTTTCTTAGTTTTTATAATTTGATTAATAATCAACTATCAACTCGAGAGTCTTTATATTTGGTTGGATGCCAGGTCTGGATAGTCCTACTTCAAGACTTTATATTCAAATGGTATTACTGGGCTCTTTTAAATTGGTTTGCTTTGTAACTATATATTAAACTGTATTAAATATTAGAATATAAAATTATGCAATTCCTTATAGAATAGGAAAATCTCAAATTTAGGTTTGAATGTAAATGACTAAAGGAGTGTTCGGTTCATTTTAAGGAATGAAAGTAGAATCAAAATAAATATCTTGGGAATGAAAATGTGTATTCCCATTACATACTTTTGACATCTCCATTACATTACTTTCCATTGTTGATGTTTGGGATGAAAATGACCATCCAACAAGGGAAAAAAATCAGTCCACAAGACCTAGCTCATCCAACCATTTGAGACCAAACAACGAACTCCGATGACAAAAATTGAACTACATTTGAAACTCAACTTGCTCTAAAAATCGACAAACTCTGAAATTGAACCTTCTAAAACCGTGGATGATATAGATTGAGAGGAGGGACAGATTGAGTAGCTTCTGAAACTCTGTATCGTGCTACATAAGGGTGTAAATGAATCAAGTCGAATCGAGTAGAAATAATAATTTTAGGCTCAAGCTTGACTCGAGCTCGAATAACTTTTTCAAAGTCGGGCTTGAGCTCGAGTATTTTTTCGATTAACTCATTTATTTTCTCAAGCTCGATGATTTTTATATTTTGATTATAATAATTTATAAACATGTAAATATGTTTGGCTCGAAAAAGTGTATGATCGAATGGTTCGACTTAACTCGACCATAAAGAGCTTTCGAACGAGTCGAGTCGAACATTTGTGTTATGGAGCTTGACTCATTAAATCAAGAGAGTTTTATTTGGTGTTCGAGATCTACTCAAGCTCGAGATAAACGAGCTTGAGCTCAATTAGCTCGAATCGTTTACACCCCTAGTGCCACATGCAGTTGAATTTGATTAAGTGACGAAGATCGAACTACTTCTGAAACTTGTCATGCTCTGAAAATCTACCTACTATGAATTAAACCTTCTAAAATCATGGAGGGTACTTAGAAAGAGAAGGAAATCGAACCCCGAAGAAAAATTGTTTTTTAAACATGGGTTTTCCCAAAAGTAATATAATACGTGAAAATTTATTACAGTCGCATAGATTAATCTCTCAAGATACCTCTATTATGTTCACGCCCTCCAAATCATTTAACTCATATTTTTATTTTATAATAAAAAAAAAACTTTATTATAAATATTTGATTGAAACATTACAAAATCAAGAGTTAAAGAGACTCTTTTTATAAACATAAAATCAGCTTCAATTTTTGTTACTCCACTTACGTTAAGATTATTTCAACAAAAAGAATATCAGTATAACCAATATGTGGCATTTAGTTTGTTGGAATCCGACAGAATTTGAAGGAATTGGAATAGTCAATTTCATTGATCTAATTTCATTAATCTGTTTGGTTCATTCTTTGAGTTTTGGCAACAAATTCAAATTCCAGATATGGTGGAATGTAAATTCTTTGGTTATAGCAAGCAATTCCAATTTCTTCATCCTATCTCTTAAAGAAAAATTGTTATGCTATTATATATACTCCATTTTATTCTATCCCATCACTATGGTTGTCACCACCACCGTAGTTGCCGCCACCGTCGTTACCACCACCGTTGCCACCACCACCACCGTCGTCACCACTATCACCACCACCGCCAACACCACTATCATCGACACCACTACCGCCTCCTCCACATGACCACTATTATATTCAACGAACCAAATAGACATTCAAATTCATTTGATAGATTATATTCCAATATTTGTCAATCAAATGCATGATCAACACATGACTAAATTTTATTCCAATTTTCTTTGACATATTCCAATTCCAATAAACTCCATTCTATAAATCAATCACCACCTAAGTTTTGCATAATAAAATCTAAATTTATTAAATATTTTTGCCTAAAATAATAATTATTAAATATATATTACTAAAAGATATCTTAGAAGAGCAGAATTTTCATGTGAAAACATTATCCGGGAGTGCTGTGGTAGTTGGTACGATATGATGTGTAGGGTTCTGCCACGTGTCCTTTGAAAGTACCTACCTGTCTATAGGGTCTAACACTCTAAGGCGCCGTTTGTTTTTTAAAAGGTTTAAAGTCTGAAGTCTTATTTTAGTTATGATTGATAAGAGGTGGTGTGTAAAAAAGTTTGAATGATTCAGACTTAAGAGCCATTAAGAGGTTTTTTTAAAAAAACAAACAACCCCTAAAACTCATCCCACTCTTTCATTGGACATCTTCCATAATTTCCTAATATCCCCCTATACTTATCTCTTGTTGTCTGTATACCCCCTCTAAAGTTTCTAGTTTAATTTGACTCCTCAAGCTATGAGAAACATGCAAATAACACCACCAAATGTGGACCAACTTCTAATAAGTATGAGTAAGCTACAATTTTCGTCCATGTGGTTTATACCTAACTACGAACACCGTCCCTAGACTTCAGTAAGTATGGTTATAATCATTGTGGTTTGCATTTTTGTCTTGAAAGTGGTCCCCTCACTAACACTGTTAGTTGAAGTGCCGTTAGTTGAATACACTTTTGCCTTTTTACCCATTTTACTAATTTTTCTTTTAAAATAAATTACAAAATATCAATTTATAAATTACACACACATATACACATATACAAACACACCATCGAGACCCAAATCAAGACTAACTCCCACTCCAATAATCGTCTCCGACAGCTCCCTCCATCACTACCAAACTCGAGAACCAACCTTTCTTCTCCAAGCTTTGTTCTCGGTAAAGACATCAAGACCCAACATTTCTACCACCACCAGTTTTGTCCAAACCCCACACCTTTTTATTTCCACACCCACTCGAGTCCAAACCTATGAACCTACACACATTGTGCATACACACATACTATGCATACACACACACACACACACACTACACACTATACACACATACAACACAGTGGCGGCTCACAAGCTTTTTAACCGTAGTGGTCAAACGTAATCTCTTATATATTTTCAAATACACAAAAAGTAAATCATCTAAAGTTATATCATATAATTAATACATACTAAAACTCTAAAAGAAGATATTAAATATTATATATGAAAATGTCAAACATGGCTTATCAATAGTGTCATATAAAATTTGTTAGGGCGCCCAAAAATATCCTATTAACTTTTTGCAATGCTTTTACACAAGACACATAATTTGTGGACCACAATTGATTTTTTTAGCTAATCTATTACTTTCTATCTTTGAGTGAAGGGCCCAAAATAATTTTTTTGTTAAACTACATTAGGTGGGTTTTGGTCATGACTTTTGGTTGCAGGTGGAAGATAGTAGTTGGGGTTGATGACGGTGAGGGCAGTAGCTGGAGGTGGGGGTTGGGGTTGGTGACGGGGGAAGGTGGTGGCTAGAGGTGGTGATGCATGAGGAATGGTGAGTGTTTCCAGACTCCTCGGTGAGAGGATTGTTGTCGGAAAAAGTTCACGCTGGCGAGTGGAGGGGAGAGGGAGAGACGGTGGGTTGGGTGGTGTAAGAGACAAACAAGAAAAAGACAAAAATAAAAGAAAAGTGTAAAAAGACAACAATAACCCAAACATAACGAACCATATTTAACATAGTTAATCAGATGGACCACTTTCAAAACAAAATGCAGGCTACATTGACTGTAACTGTACTTAGTGAAGTCTAGGAACGATGTTTGTAGTTAGATGTAAACCACAAAGACCAAAATCTTAGTCTATCGTAATAAATATATAATGCTTACTTCTTTTATTTATTACCATGCAAAATTAATTATGTCTGAAAGCATCTCAAACATGTTCTTATAATTCTTTTAAAATAGAGACCTGAAAGTTATAAATCTTAAAAGAAGTTATATTCAATTTAATAGCTTATATATTTCAAATATTTTAGTATTAATTATATTATTATAATATTTTTTACAATTTATCATTTGTAACACCCTTAAAATAGAAGTAAATTTAAACAATAAAAGTAAAATGGACAAAGGCATAAATATATAATTCACCCATATAGGGGACAGTAAAAGCGTTTACATCTCATAGAATGGAATCAATGGATGGTAGCTAACAACCTACTAATTTAAAACAAGGCTAGGTAAAGATTAAAATCGGGTGTCACTACAATCACCAAAAGAATTCTATCCAAATGTGTCGCCATGTAACTCCAAAAGTAGTGTCTCCAAAAATGCCTCTACGGTAATCATCGCTCCTCTCAAGCATCAGTGGCCTCGCCATCTAGAGATCCTAATATACATGTCATTTTAGGAAATAAAATATTAGGTTTAATGCCTAATGAGATAAAAACAATTTATAAATAACGTTAATAACATGAAAATCGGAAAACATAAAGCTTAAACAAAACCAAAGGGTCAAACATTCCATCATAAGGACTATAAAGTCAAAAATACGTCTTGTGACGACGGAGGAGACCTGATTTCCATTAACCGTGGTGGAACACAAAAGCATACCACAAATCTATGTTATAATCTTTTGCTACGGAACACTGGTCATCGAGTTTAACCACCCACGGTCTATAGCCCGAGTCCCCCCAATGAACCAATATATGATCATTCGCTAGAATTAAACCATTACCGGTCACACGGTCATCAAGTTCAACCATCCACAGTCTATAGTTCGAGTCTCCTGGTGATTCAATATCCGTATCAAGCTATGTCATGGAAATAACCATTCCATGAAAACTCATAAATTGATTCCTATGTTTATGAATCTATTGCATTATAGTTACTTAATAGTATTCTAGATGTGTCAATCCACATCAATCACATAACTTTTATGCCTATTAAGTGCTCAAAAGGGAGAATCCCTATTTTTACCAATGAACCAAAATATACCAAAATCCAAGAGTTTAGGTGCCCAACGGATTTTATATACCAAAACCATTGCTCACAAAAAAAGGTTATTTCATATTCACCAAATAGTAGATTATGAAATTCCAATGTCATAAATCCACATAACCCAACGCTTGATATGTGACCACTAAGTACTTCATAAATTTAGACAAGGTGGTTCACATATTATTTCCAGAAAACTAAAATCATTTAGTTAACAAAATGAGTAAATTCCCCAATTTTTCTTAAAAATTATTTAAATGACCAAAAATCACCAAATAGGAAAATGTATCAAAATATCATTCATATGCTAAATACTCACTTTTATAATATGTTTAAGAAAGCCAACCTTCATCTAAGTGAAAAGGGTAAAAATTAGACCTGACAAAAACTGACACGACACTCTAACCTGACACGAAATAAACGGGTTTAGGTA
Organism: Arctium minus; assembly: GCA_954870635.1. Lineage (NCBI taxonomy): Eukaryota > Viridiplantae > Streptophyta > Magnoliopsida > Asterales > Asteraceae > Arctium > Arctium minus. The sequence continues at coordinate 31,750,706 of OX941080.1, read as the reverse complement.
ATACATTTCAACCCGTTTAAGTAAACGGGTTGACATGACACGACACAAAAATTAAACGAGTAAGGTCAGGGTCAAAATTTTCAACTCGAAAATGACCCGAATAATCCGTTTATATATATATATATATATATATATATATATATATATATATATATATATATATATATATATATATATATAGGCCAAGGTTAATTTGTAACCCATGTAAATCTTGCAATCGATGCAACTCACATCTTAATCGTTGGATCAATGATAAACGATTATTTTATTTTTATTTTTTTGTTTTTATTAATTTGGATTTTATAAATTTTCTTTTTAATGTGTTAGATGTTTAATATTTAATTTGGTTAAAACTTATAAGTTTGAAGTATAAAATTTGGATGTCTAATACTTTTATTTGAATTTTGGATTTGTACTTTTTTGTGAATTTTTAATTTTTAGTTTTATAAATGTTAAACGGGTTAGGCGGGTAGTGTTGGGTTATGGTTGGGATTTTCTTACCCGTTTATTAAACGGGTCGGGTTAGGGTTAGTCACTCTCAACCCGTTTAACTTTGAACCCGACACGACACGACACGTTTGCTAGGTCTAGTAAAAAACCCCCCAAATCTCCCAAAATACTCAAAATTGATCAAAATATATATAAACATGTAAAATACATCAAGAGGGATGTTTAGGAGATTAAAATATAACATTTTGATATGTATAAAAGTTTGGAGAATGTTAGGATGAACTCACAATGCTAGGTTTTGAAGAAAACTAGGTTTTGAAGAAAACGTAACCTAGAAACCTTGCAAAATAGTGTGGACCATGAGAACTTGAAGCTTTAAATTCCTAGACTTGAATCCTTGCACTTAATGCCCTTGAATCCCTCCAAAAATCACTTACAATGGAGCCTTAAATGCCTTTGATTCGAACTTAATCAAGAGAGTGAAGGAAAATGAGAGGGGAAGAGAAATGGGTCAAAGCCTATAAGAAGTCAACCCTTTAAAATTGATATGGGCACGAATGCGGGTTTTCATGCGGCTAAAATCGCATGAAAAATCACCCTTATCCAAAAAAATTTGGCAAATAGAATCTAATGCGGGTTTTCAAGCGGTTAAACCCGCATTTTAGCCCACATTGACCACTGTTTGACTCCCAATTGCCATTTTTTAGCACTTAGCAAAAAACCACCCTATAACATCTTCCGACGATGACTTGATAAAAATGTATATTTTAAGGTCAAATTATCACACGAAATTCAAATGGGACATCAAGTCCAAAAATTCTCGGTGCTACATCATTCCGATACACTTTAAAAGAAAACTTTATATAAATAATAACACAATTTTATTGGTGAGAATGAATAAAATATTATCTCTCTTCTCACATCAAGTTTTAAAGAATTTTATAAACATAAAGTTTTCTCTATTTTAAATAACAATATATGGAATCTATTAGAGTAAAATATAAAACAAAATCTCAAATTTCTCTATTTTTTTAGAACCTGTTGGAGATGCTCTAAAACTGGCTAATCATGTGCCAAAAATTATTTTATATTTAATGCGAATTTTAATTAAATCGGTACAAAGATACCAACACTAATTTCCTTTTTCCAGTTATTAGTTCTTCATGTAAAACAAAAGAAAAGAGAAAGTGGATCTTCAATTATGTATGCATTTCTTACTGAAAGTACTACTGCTACTACGATATATGCATAGTTGCATAATGTTGTTATAAGTAACACAACTAAAGTATTTAGTTTTGTATGTATGTAAAGCTTTTGTCTCTCTAGTACGCATATAATACGATTTTCTTAATACACTTATTTTCACATCGTGAAAATGGGACCACACAAAAGAATCAGTAATGTATACATCCTTCGAGTTGTAAAAGGATTTATTCGTATGACAATAAATGTACTATCTTAAATTTGTGTCTTATGTCATTATTTTGTTTTTTTAAGGTTTTTTTAGACATGTCAAGTGAAAATGATATGTAACCGAAGCACTACGTTCAATTGAAAAACGAGATTCATGTGAAAATATTTGAGGTTTTGTAGACAATTTCCTTTTTCTATTTTAAATTATGTTTAGGATTTTAAAACCATATGTTAAACAATTTATATGAAAAATAAATTGTATAAGATCAAATTTAAGTCTAATTTTTGAAAAAATGTAATTTTAAAGGGTATATATATTTTAATGTGATTTCTGAAAAAAAAAATACATACACATTTATCAACCTATAAACCGTTAAATTATATATATGGATGGAGACGAGTCAACCGTTCGTTGATTCGATCTCCACCGTTTAAATTCATCTCAGATTTAATCTCAGCCCTTTAAATTCATATAACTACCCACCCAGTCCAACCCTTTTAGCCATTCAACTCCCTCATGCCCTGATTTCTTTGCACGAACTCTCCCCTGTTGCAGCCTCATGAACTGATTTCTCTCCACGTTCATGGAGTTTCAACTCTCCCAATTACAACTATAAATAGACTACTTCCTCCTCTTACCCCCAACATTAAAACCCAAGCGTCCCTCTTCTTCGCTCAACTGCTCTCAACTCACACACATCATCTTCATCGTCTCTATCTTCTTGGATTCTCACAAACATTTTATCACTTCTTCACTCTGATCATCAAATAATTCAGATTCTAGGTTCGTTCTTCTCTGATTTCATCTGCAATTAGGGTTTTATACATTCCATTTCATTGTTCTCTTATTCCAGATGCAACTTACTCGATGATTGGGTTCCCCTCGGGTTTCTATTTATACATATCTAACTTCCGGTTGGACTTTCTCCATCTTGAAGATTTCCACTGTAGTATGCTTTTTCCATCTCTGGTTTTCCAAACAATATGATATCGCATCTGGTTTATGTGTGTTGTATTCTAATCAAACAAATGGAATTTTGTTGTCTCATGTTAGGTTTTTTAAATAATTTGAAATTGTGTTTTGTAATGTTTGTTTTGTTTTTAATAAAACACAAATGGAATCCAGAGTTTCTATCTGAGAATCTTCATATTCTAAAAGAATCAGTTCTTCACTGCTCCTATTCGAAGACCCTCTGTTGGTCCATCTTTATCTGGTTCTTAACGGTTGGCTGCCTCGAAGTTTCAGTCGATGCAGTGCCAATCGACATCCATAAGGAAGGCAAATCGTTATAAGATTTGTGATCAGTTGATTACAAAAAAACACATATTTTGTTATGGTTATTCTCATTAATTAGTGTTTTTTTGTGCATCTGATTCAGACAATGAAGACTGGTGTTATTGATAAAAATCTCAACCCCGTGTGGAATGAAGATATGACTCTTTCCATCACAAATCGTGATGTTCAAGTTGATTTGGTATGTATCTTAAACCTAATATCGTAACAAAAACTTGTGAATCCTCCACTTCACAGTTCACTCTGCAACACCAGTTCAATTCTGTAAATTCTTTTGAATTCAACAATTTAAGGAATTCATTAATCCTTGGCATAAGTGAATTCTTTTCAATTCCTTCCATTTGTTATTTTCTGGAATGGTGGGGGATACATGTGGCAGTTCAATGATTCTTTAAATCATTGCAGGTACTAGAGCTCAAAGTTGGCAGCAAAACACCTATGAATTGTGTTACACCGAGTGATGGTTGTAAGTTCATTTGTCAATTTCATTTGACTAGAAACCCATAAAGCATCTAGCATATAAAACATCATAAAAAACAGTCTTTTGACTTTTGAAATCAATCAAATTTGGTCGACAATAAGTCTGCAGATTGCAAGGATTCATGAAAATAAAGATGAACTAAAATTAAAGAAGCCATTTTCGTTGCTACCATGGTTGTTCATCATTTTATCATCTTCTTCTCTTTAATTTTCCTTCAATTTCTCTTATTCAATCCATCACTTTCACTTCCTCTCTGCACAGATTCAAATAAGTTTTCTTATTTAACGATTTTCTCAAAATCCCATCTGAAATATGCAACTTTTGTTTATAGTTTTGAATGATTCATTTATGGGATTTTTGATGTTGATGATCTTGAATTATGTGAATTAGGAGCACCGATTAAACCCAAGACTCCTCTGGCTTTCTGTTCGATAATCAGTCGTCATGTTGCGATTTGGTCCAAGATTCGAATATACGGAAACCGTTTGAATCGATGAACATATCTCACCCCGGCTGTACTTCTGTTCTTAAATCGATCCTTTGCTCGGTATGATCAGCTTTTTGTTTCATGCTTTATCGACTTTTAGATCATGATTTTAATCGAAAATCGTAGATTAGAGTCAGGAAAAGGGTGTTTTGTGTTCGTTATCAGTGAGATAAAATCGGGTTTACAGGACCAAACAATCGTGTGTCCTATTTAAAAGTGTTGCAATAAGTTAATAAGACATTTTCGGATGTCTTAACAAATATTTTTGGACAATTGAAATAAACGTTTTATTAGTTTTTTTATATGACATTATTTGAAAAAATGTTGTAAAAAGATGTATTTATAGAACTTTTCAAAAGTGACACGTAAAAAAGAAAATAGAACACTTTAATTTAAAAGTGTTGTTATTTTCCATGTATATGATATCGACTTTAGAATTAAATTGGCCAACTAGGTGCATTGGAACAGCAGCAGCAGATTCATCTATTGTGGAGCCTGCAGATTCAGTTAAGAGTAAGTGGGGTTTCTTCAAATAAAAGAGTTATGTCCCTGAATGATGTTGACAGGAGGGAGTCGATTGGTTCTAATGCTCTTGATGACAAGAGTAGATGGAAAGAGGAAGAACTGGAAACTTTGTGGGATGATGGCTTTGGGACTCGGACTGTGAAAGATTATCTTGATATATCCGAAGACATAGTTAAACCTGATGGCGGTTTTGCCCTGTGGTCGCAGATGGGAACGACAATCCGATACCCAATTCTCCCGTTCTTCTGTATTTGCTAGGTAATTTCATTTCTCAATTGAGAACCAAATAGTATTTATAGTGGTTGATCCGGGCTAAAAGTTCAACATTTGGTTTTTATTGTCACGTAGGTTAAGTTACTTCAAAATTGATTAGAAATTGTGGATAACTTAAATTTACTTAAAAAGTGCTACTCTTTTAAAACATTATGCTTTGGAGCTTGAACGATAAGGATTTTTCTGTGTTTTTGCAAGTTTTGAATTTATAAAGTAAGGATTTTTCTGTGTCTGATCCTGAATGGAACCCTAGAATGGATTTATACTTGCAACTGTGTTTACTCTAATTTGATCTTGGTTCATCCTAAACAGGTAGGAAACAGATACTTTAATCGATTTGTGATTCTTAGATGACTTCATTCGGGTTATTTTTTATATAAATTTCAGTTTTATTTTCAGAATTTATAGTACCGAGTTCCAGTACTTAACTACTTATGGTTATGTCTTAAAATCTGTAAATAAGTATAGTGGTTGTGTTACCCGTGTTGTTTTTATTTCAGTAGTTATTCAATAATTGTTTTACAAATAACCATCCTATAAACAACTTTTTTTTATCATTGCAAGCTCTTGCAGTAATAGCTCATAGATGAAAGCTGAGTTTGATGGACCAGGATGTCATATGGACAGTCTTGTATGTGTTTGCATATATGTTGATTTTAAATCCATAAACCTTCAAAGTAGCTCTCTGGCTTCTTGCCTAGAGATCTTGAGATAGAGTGATATCTTACCATTATGGTTTATTTTATTTTGATTGGGCAATGTAAAGATCCTAGATCGAGTTAACTTGGAACTAATTCCACCATGATGACAAACATCATAGAATCAGTTCCGGTCTTCATGTCTATGAGGTTAAAGGTGTTTTGGCTTCGAAGAAACACCCCAAAAGAAAGGTATGTTATATTCGACTTTTGTATGCTTTGAAGCAGATGATGATGAGATACAATATGTTTATCATTGTTTTACTTACTTCAAAATTTCAGATGGAACACGCGAAAATGACTGGATATATCCAAAGTGTGGATATGTTAATTTCTCTTTTAAAACAGTTTGTAACATGAGGAAATGCAATACGCCTAAGCCAGGATCTCAGGTTTGACCCACTCTCTTTGCTCAAGTTTATTGAAATATCATATGGCATATCAGTTTCATTTTTCCTCATGGACAATTGTTCATAAGCAGGCTGGAAAATCCGGCAAGAGTTCCAGTAGGTACTACATACAGATATTTGGTTAAACATAAGAGTTGACCATAACTAATGTTCAAGTCCATAATTTTAGTTATGCTCAAGTCCATAATTTCTATATATTTGGTTTCAGAAACAGATATGCCCGAAGGGAGCTGGAAGTGTGATAAATGTAACAACATAAAGTACTCTTTTAGGATGAAATGTAACAGACAGAACTGTGGTGCAACAAACCATTACAAACTATCTTTCATTTTCATTGCCTAAGTGTTATTTTTTTTCTGTTTTGTTGGTGTCAGATAACCCAAAGGGTATTGATTTGCACAAGGAACTGATGGAGAGTGGTGTCACAAAGCTGAGTGATGAGCAGGTTTGATCATCATGCTCTTTTAACATCGTGTTCTCAATATTATTTCCTTCCTAAATCATGTTTTGAAGACACTAGGAGAAAGGATGGTTGAAAAGTTAAAATTTTGTTGCGGACAACATATAGGGTACATAGGGACCTTAGGTAATGGAAGGTTGGCTTTCTTGCTTTACTCAAGCTTCTCATTCTTCTACTGATTTACATATAAAGTTGTTCCCACTGTTCCTGCCAGAGTTGTTCTACCCAAGAATGAGTTCTTTCTTCATTTGCTTCATTGTGTCGTTTCTCTTCATTTGCTCTTAAGAAGAAATATCAAATCAAATTTCTTCTGTTTCCAAAGAAATGCACAATTAGTTAGGGACCGTTTACCAAACGCTTACCGGGTAAGCATTTAATGGCACGAGTCATCATCCTCACTTACCTTATCGGGTAATATTACGGGTCATCAAAATGGATTGATGGTAAAGCATTTAGCACTCGATAAGCGCTTACCGGGTAAGACTCTCGATCCTTCCTACGCTCACCCGGTAAGGTAATTGATCTGGTAAGCGCTTACCTGATATTTGTTTAGTAAACAACCCTTACTTTATGCTCTTTAACTTAAATTGTATTTATCAAAAGAGTTTTTTTTTGGGAAGGAGTATCCCAGACCACATTGGGCCCAGACTAATCTCCGGAAAACAGGTCGTTGGCCCGCGGGCATTCATCCCGTGGCCACAAGGATGACACCCGTGCCAATATTTGGCACAAATGTTGCGTGTGAGGCTCGAACCCGGGCAATATCAAAAGAGTTTTGGTCATATTATTGTACAACTATGGTGACGGTATCTACCATCAGAAACTTACCTAGTGGACACGAATTGCACTATGTATTCAAGAATGAGAGAAAGCAAATTGCATCACGGATCAGACTAAACGTAACTGAAAGTAGAGCAAGTGGAGAGAAACAGGGACGATGACGGTGTCGGGTTGTTGGCGTTGAGGTTGTCAAAAGGAAGTTGAAGAATGTTTTGAAGCTTGAATTATAGTCTATGTCGTTTACCCGACCAACGGACGGGTATAACACTAGTTGATATGGACACTAAAGTCTGTTAAATATATTTTTTCAATGTAGATTTTCAAAAATAATAATAACCGTATTCATTTTTTTAAATAAAGTTTGTATTTAAATTTAGAGAAAATTGCATTAAAATGAAACAAACTTTCACCTGATTCCTATTTTAGGGAACAAACTTTTAAAATCATCATTTAAGGTATGCATCAAACTTTTTGTTTATTTAAGGGTCTAGTTAACTTGTTAACCTGCTAATGATGACATCATCCACATTTTTTTGACAACTAAGATTCCACGTCATTATGTTAATTATAAATATAAATCTAAAATGTTGACATGGCTTATAAAATTTTTACTTGAAAATTAAAATTCCACATAATATTTTAAAATAAAAATAATTCTAAAATTTTGATTAAATAAAATCAATTAATAAAATTAAAAAAAATCTTTCTTTTTGTATTTGCACATCTCGGTTTTTTTCAATTAAGAATTTAAAATATCAAGTTAATTTTTTTTTTCCAAAAAGTATCTTCTACTTCATCTTCTTCAAGGCATTTCACACACCATTTTCATCTCTATTTTCAAAACAGAAGAGAATTCAAACTTTTAAAGCTCAAACTCTCTCAACCCATAACTTCTTCCAGATTAAATAAAAGAAGATGAAACTTCAAGTTTCAGATCTGGTCTCAACGAAGATGAAGATGAAAACGATCTGGTCACAATTTCAAATCAGATCACGTTCCAGATCTGGACTCAAACTCTCTCAACCTCACGATCTCACGGACTAAGAAGGAGATTTGGCAACACGTTTGTTCTCTGATATTCTACATCATCTGTTAACCCATTCTCTTCTTTGTTCTTGTTCAAATAGAAAAAGCCCTAACTTTTTTCCTGGCTTCTGTAAATATGGAGCAAAACGGAGGACAAATCGAAAAATCGTTTTTTGTTGGGTTCCAAAGCAGAATCGAATGACAAATCCAAAGCAAAATCGAACCATCTTCATCTCAATCTTCCTATCGATGATTTTGGAATTAGTGTTTTCTTGTTTAGATTTAGGTTTAGGGTTCTTGTTGGTTTGGTTTAGATTTAGGCTTTTGATATATTTTTTTTACGGTTGTGATATTTTTGTTTGACAATTTTTTGAATAAATTAACAACAGATGTTTATTGTTTACATTCTTGATGGTTTTTGATATATGTTCTTGATAATATTTGGCGTTTACATTCTTGATGGTTCTTGATGGGTTTACATTCTTGATGGTTTTAGAATTAATTTTTTAATATATGTTCTTATAAATGGTTTCTGATCTGATGTTCGTGATATAATTCAATTTCTTGATAATGTGATTTACTCTTTTTTAAATATATTTAACAACATAATTCCATCTAATATTTCTTTTAAATTTTTGTTTGCCATGTCATATTAATTTACCAGTTACCTACTAAACAAGTTACCTAGACCCTTAAATAAACAAAAAGTTTGATGCATACCCTTAAATGATGATTTTAAAAGTTTGTTCCCCAAAATAGGAATCAGATGAAAGTTGGTTCCATTTTGATGCAATTTTCCCTTAAATTTAAGAATCATTTTTGTCATATTATTTCTGGGTGTATTGCACCCTACTACCCCACTGGCCCACCCCCTCCATTTCCACCTAATTCGGACGTTTTTATGATTTGCTTTTTCTTTTTATGTATCACCACTTTTTCATGATTTATTCTAAGGAATTTAATTAAAATACCCAAACATGAAAAATGGATACCTAAAATGCCCCAAATCTTGTATTTTTTGTCAAAATACCCAATAACCCCATGTTTTTGGGCCGGGTTTTTTGAAAAACGCGAGGTTTCACTATTTGGGTCCGCGTATGGCTTGAAACGTGGGGATGGTTCGCGTTTGGCTTGTATCGGTCCGCGTTCTACACTAAAACACGGGAGTGGTCCGCGTTTGGCAACTTTGGCCCGAGGATGGTGAAAACACACGGATAGGGCCACGTGTATCCTGTTGAACGTGGGGTTGGGCCGCGTTTTTAGTGTAGAACGCGGGGTTGTGTAATTAGGGTTTGGAAAATTAGGGTTTCAGGGCTATTATTTCATGTGTTGTCAACTGTTTTTGACGTATTTTTTGCATGATTTTACTGTTTTTTTTTCACACTTTGGTCTGATTGTCATACAATAATTGTACCATTGTCATTGAATTTGTGGTTCACATTCATCTTCTCCATTCAATTTTTTCTATAAAGATCAGTAAGATTACATGCAAATTCGTTCATCACATCCACTTGAATTGCTTCATTTTTCATACTACTGAAAAAATGAGTTCATCTGTTGAAAAAGCTAGGCTCTTTTTATGTTTTGATGGTCAATGGGTGAAAAACAACAATGGGTGGGATTATACTGGCTACACAAAGCGTGGTGTAAATATTCCAATAATGCTTTCATATAGGAGGTTTATTGATTACGTCGTGGGAAAGTATGGAATCGAAAATTCTGCTGCTTGCAAGTTGGTGTTCAGACGTGTAGATGGCTCACTGAAGGAGCTAACCAACGATGATGAAATCCTTGGTTTTATGCTACTTGCAGCCGATTCAGAAAGACCTCTAGAACTTTTTGTGTATGTCGCATCATTGATGTGCGATGACGAAGATGATGACGGATGTGATGACGAAAATGAAGAGAAATCCATGTCGGTGGTAGTCAACTGGAGCCTGACTCTCAATTTCAGGCATCCTACGACACCACACTTTATTTTGATCATGCATATCATCCTAACGATTTTTGTCCCGATGTTGTTCCGGAGATGCAACTAGAAGAAGAAGAAGACCCAAAAAGACGGTTTGTTGGAGTTGTTGATGACGAAACTCATGTTTTCACAACTGGTATGTCTGATCTGGACAGATCAGATACCGATAATGATGAGGACGAAGAAGAAGAAACATATACCCTTAGCAATAAATCATTTGGTGTGTTAAACGATTATTTTGATATGCCCCCTTCCCTTCCTAACCCGGAGACCTATAAACCAGCCTACCAACCCGCACCTTACAATCGCAGTACAAATATACACGAAGGTCAAATATTTCATACGAAGGAGGAAATGACCATACAGCTAGGAATGAAGTTCTTGCAAGAGGGTTTTGTGTTTAGAGCGAAGAAATCCGACAAAAGCAGATACGAGGTTGTCTGTGACCAACAAAATTGTGAGTGGCGTATGTCCGCGAAGTCGGTGGGACCTAAAGGAGGGTTGTTTTCCGTTAGAAAGTTGAACGACATTCACACTTGTTCGAGGACGCAACTGAATGCCAGCCACCGACAGGCCAACAAAAGGACTTTGGGCCACATACTGAAAGACAAGTTTCTTGATGCTAGCAGGTCATTTCGGCCGAAGGACATCATCAACGATATAAACCAGCAGTACGGGATCAACATTGGTTACCACCAAGGATGGCGTGCGCGATGCAAGGCACTACTAATGGTAAGAGGCACTCCCGAGGAGTCGTACGAACGACTCCCTGCGTATTTATATAACTTGGAGCTGAAAAATCCGGGTACACGCACCAGAATAAGGACGGATTCAAACGGACGTTTCGAGTTGTGTTTAGCTGCACTTGCATGTGCGGTACGTATATTAGCACGTGGTATCTTTACATATTATGAATTTTAACATTTACAACTAATAACCACGTACGTTTATTGCAGATCCGGACGTTTTTGACAAATCTGCGTCCTGTCCTTGTAATAGACGCTGCCCATTTAAAGGGGTCCTACCTAGGTATGATGTTCTTGGCGGTTGCCATGGACGAAAATAACAACATTGTGCCTATTTAAAGGGGCCCTAGGATGGGGTCCTGTCCAATATTGGTAAGCTCGAGCCATGGCCCGAAAGATGTGCGGCCAAAAATTTGGTGTAAATTTTGTGCCCGTTCAGGTGGACACGCTGCAAAAGCATCTCTAATTTCCTTGACCATGGCAATGCGACATTTGAACGACATATCATTGTATTCAAAATCATCCTACATAGTAATGCAGAAATGTTGTCAACGCACCTAACTTATAACTAATGAATAAAAGACAACGACTTACGGTTTTTTTATAATTTCGGTTTTTTTGGCAATGTTAAGGGTGTATATTTTGTTGATTTCGTCTATTGCTTAATTTTAGAAAAAAGAAGTCACTCAATCTATTGGAGTTCCAGGTAGTAGGGGAATCACGTGGATTTCTTAAATCCCTACAAACCTTAGGGTTATTTACACCCGTTTGACAAAATCCAAATCGATATGTTGCGGTTTTTATTATTTCGGTTTTTTTATTATTTCGGTTTTTTTGGCAATGTTAAGGATGTATATTTTGTTGATTTCGTCTATTGCTTAATTTTAGAAAAAAGAAACCACTCAATCTATTGGACTTCCAGGTAGTAGGGGAATCACGTGGATTTCTTAAATCCCTACAAACCTTAGAGCTATTTACACCCGTTTGACAAAATCCAAATCGATATGTTGCGGTTTTTATTATTTCGGTTTTTTTATTATTTCGGGTTTTTTCAATTTGGTAAATATAAAAGTCCTCATTTGTAGTTTAGTACAATTAAGGGGTCTAAGTTGTAATTTAGCAAACTAAAGGGGTCTAAGTTGTAATTAACGCAATCTCTACAATATTTTTATAAAATTAAAATTAACGCAATCTCTAAAATTAACGCAATCTCTAAAATCAACGCAATCTTTACAATATTTTTATAAAAAAAAACACAATATCTAAAATTAACGCAATCTCTACAATATTTTTCTAAAAAACGCGCAATCTCTAAAAAAAACACACTCTCTAAAATCAACGCAATCTCTAAAATATTTTTATAAAAAAAACGCAATCTCTAAAATTAACGCAATATCTACAATATTTTTCTAAAATTAACGCAATCTCTAAAATTAACGCAATCTCTACAATAATTTTATAAAAAAAAACGCAATCTCTAAAATTAATGCAATCTCTAAAATTAACGCAATCTCTACAATAATTTTATAAAAAAAACGCAATCTCTAAAATTAACGCAATATCTAAAATTAACGCAATCTCTACAATAATTTTATAAAAAAACGCAATCTCTAAAATTAACGCAATATCTACAATATTTTTATAAAAAAACGCAATCTCTAAAAAACACAATCTCTAAAATTAACGCAATCTCTACAATAATTTTATAAAAAAGCGCAATCTCTAAAATTAATGCAATCTCTAAAATTAATGCAATCTCTAAAATTAACGCAATCTCTACAATAATTTTATAAAAAAAACGCAATCTCTAAAATTAACGCAATATCTACAATATTTTTCTAAAACAAACGCAATCTCTAAAATTAACGCAATCTCTACAATAATTTTATAAAAAAAACACAATCTCTAAAATTAACGCAATATCTACAATATTTCTCTAAAAAAATGCAATCTCTAAAATCAACGCAATATCTACAATATTTTTATAAAAAAACGCAATCTCTACAATAAATGCAATATGTAAAACTAAAACTAACGCAATCTCTAACATATTATCAACATAAACGCAACACTCTAAAATTAACACATAATCACTAAAATATAAAATTAAAACGCGGTTAAAGGAAACTTACCGAACAAAGTGGTCGACCCATATCCGACTTCTAAAAATGCTAACCAACCGAGTCGAGATCCGAGCGTGTGAAATACACGATATATTTGAGAGAGTGAAAGAGATTTATTTGAGAGTGATGGTGGTGGGGTTATGGGGGGGACCTCAATTTATAGGGATGGAATACATCTAAACCCTAATTCAAAACACCATCTCCACCGTTGATCTATGATATACACAAGACACTATTAAAACGCGGCCCCAACCCTGCGTTTTTAGGCTAAAACGCGGACCAACCCCGCTTTCAACAGGATACACGCGACCCTATCCGTGTGTTTTCACCATCCTCGGGCCAAAGTTACCAAACGCGGACCACTCTCGTGTTTTAGTGTAGAACGTGAACCGATTCAAGCCAAACGCGGACCATCCCCGCGTTTCAAGCCATACGCGGACCCAAATAGTGAAACCCGACGTTTTTCAAAAAACCCGGCCCAAAAACACGGGGTTATTGGGTATTTTTGCAAAAATTACAAGATTTTGGGCATTTTGGGTATCCATTTTTCATGTTTGAGCATTTTAATTAAATTCACTTTCTATCATTCATTATCGTACATTTTGTAGTACTTTTTTCGACTTATTAAATTTTATGAGGTTCTTTCTAAAATAATGGCTGATATTTTATAGTTAAAGCATTCAAATCATATATGTACAATAGAGTTTGTCTTCAAGGTTATATAAAGGTATTTTGTTTTGACAAAACAATAAATTCATATGACCTAAACTTCTTTTTAATATAAAGGCAGGCCCGTTCCTGACTTTTTATAGGCTCGGGGCGAGATGTAGAAAAGGGCCCCCAATAATTATGAAAAAGAAAACTTTGATATATTGTTTTTATCAAAAGAAATAAAATTAAATTCAATGAAATAGTAATAATTCATATAAAATTGTTTTTCCAAGTATTCCTAGACGCAAAATCAATCAATAATTATATCTAAATTAATATTATTTGTCATATCAATTTTACATAGTATCGTTAATTTGTTCCACCATCAAAAACATCCTTATGATGTACATTTTAATATATAACATGGTATAATTTTGGGTCAAAAATTGACTATTCAGAGTAATATACTCAATGTAAATCAATATAAATTAATCGGTTGAGTTTTCATCTCATCTTAGGTTAATGTTTTTCATCATTGTTTTAAACTTTTAGTGTTGAAGCAAACTTTTTCGAAACCATCAATGTTAGAATCAAAACGCATCTTGGTTATAGCTTAAGATTTTTTTTTTTGTTTTAGAGATATGAGAGTACTTAGATTCATGCATTCAATATTAGGTAATAAAGAGTCAATAATGTTTGAAAAAACAAGGGTATAGATATAAGTTGAATAGCTTCATATGGTTGGTAATTTTTTTCAAAAGGTAGGAGATCTCTCTCAGTTAATAACAAAAAACCTATAATATTTTAATTAGAATTCATGCGGGTGGAATAATTAAAAGAGTCAATGAGAGATGAATGATGAATAATATATCAATATTTTATGGACATGTAGTTTTAGACCTTATTAGCATATAAAAAAAAACTTTAGAGAAACAATAAGCAATACTATAAAATGAATTATCAATTAACTTTTACCTATTTTCTTTTCTAATGTAATTAATTAATACATGTTTGGGCCTTTAATATAATACAAAATTTTTTGGGTCCAAATAGACTTTGGATTTCTAATAGGACAAGTGGAAGATGAATGATGAGAATATATCAAAGTTTATACTTTGGTACTAGATAAATAAAATAGAGAACCAATAAACAATACAATTTTTTTTTGATCCTATTAGATACTAAAACAATTTGTCACTTTTTTTGTACTACAACTATTATATACTAAAAAAAAATTGGGCCCCTATTTCTTATGGGTCCTGGGCGTATGTCCGACCCGCCCTCCCCCAGACACGGCCCTGTATAAAGGTAGGCGATGCAACCACCAGTACGTAACAACTCCCGATGGATTAAAAGATGTATTGGTTATATCAATCATAAACTATAGATAAATATAATTTATAAATGACTTTTTATACTTTATTTCATTAAACAACTGTAATGATCCTATTAAATTTATGTTTTAATAGGATCATTATATATGTACAAATCATCATTAAAATATTATATATGAAAAAACTAAAACCCTTTTTTTATATATAGAGGAACAATCTTGATCGGTTTATATAAAAATAGTCAATTTTGGTCACATTTTATTGATAACAATCGAATGATTAAATTTTTCTTTTAAATGAAGTAGGAGTACTCACGGGTTGGGTTGATCGGGTTAAAATCATTTGAACAACCCAATCCAATGTTTACGGTTTGAAAATTTTCAACTCAATCCATCCCAAACAAAATTTTAAAAAATCGAGTTTCTTTTCGCAAAGCAATGAAAAAGGCTATAGAATTACAACCCAACCCAACCCGTTCGGGTTGGTCGGTTTGGCCGGTTTGTGTTTAAACAAAGTAAAGACAACATTAAAAACATAAAAATAAGAAAATATTTCTTTGAAATACAATCAATCATTCAAGAGAATATACGAGTTCATCAAATATTTATTTATTACATATAACTTTCCAATAATGTCATCTTATGAGTTTTATTGCTCATTTTTCCCTAGTTGTTTTTTGTAACTTATACCTATTAAAGAAAAATACAAATAATTTTAGAGAAGTCGCTAAAACTTTTATCAGGTTATCGGGTTGGTCGAGTTACTTTGGACCTAACCCAATATCAACCCAATACTCGAATTGTCCTAATTTTGTATCGATTATACATCGGGTTACCTCGGATTAATCTTTTTTGGGTTTTTTCGGGTTGGGTTGATCGGGTTGGTCAGGTTGATCGGTTTTTTGAGCACCCCTACAATTGAAGTAAATGAGCCAAACGATTTAAAATTCGTCCAATATATACACAAGCATTTACACACTTTAAATTGTTTAATTCAAAAAGATATCAATATTTTTATCGTAATTTTATAATTATATTTAATATATCACTTATTTATTAAATGAACCATATAAAGTGTTGGTTGCTCAACCCAACCTAACTTAACCGGTTCTCATGTCTTAAACATCTAACGATTTTGATACAAACATGTTTTGACCTATTACCGAGGAGGTCCGACCCACAGATTTAATTTAAAAATAGGAGTGGTAGTTGCATGAACAACGGGTAAGAGCCTCGGTAAGAGAATAAGAACCGTTTATCTAAACACATATCCAATAAGCGCTTACAGTAAGAGTCAACACTTTATTTTATTTTAGCGGGTAAGATTGTACTCCATCAACATGGTATTGTATGCAATAATTTATCAGGTAAGCGTTTACCAGGTAACAGTCATCACCCTCAATTACCAGGTAAGACTTTCCATTCTCATCATTGCTCTTATTAGGTAAGATTCTCGGTCTTTGCTATGTTCATCCGGTAAGGTATAATGACCGGTAAATGCTTATCAGATAAACGTTTAGTAAAAGGCCCCTAAGAGTTACCACATTCTCTTACCTTGTCGGCCGACATTCTTAGCCATCAAACAAATTGTTTGTAAGCGTCTCTTACCCCGTAAGCGCTAACTGGGTAAAAGTGTTATTCTTCACTTAATTACTGGGTAAGAACCTCAATTGTTTGTCATGCCTCTTACCAGGTAAGATTCTCAGTCTTTACTATGTTTACCCGATAATGTAAAACATTTACTTGGTAAGCGTTCCTTGAGTGATGCCTAGACCATCTAACACTAATCGCTTTACCTGGTTCATGAACATTTTTGAAACAAATGTGATGGACTTTTGAGTATGAGGTAATCATACTTATTTCTTTTATCATGTAATATAACGAGATGTAAGATTTTATTGTAAACTAATAATGAAAAACAAATATATTTCTTACTAAAAAATAAAACATAAAGTTTATAGAGTATTTTGCTGTATTAGAGCATCTCCAATAAGAACCTCCTTTTTGTACTTTTTGGTGCAACATCATTTCCACCTCATCAAATTAAAAATTTACATAAAAGCCCACAATGGTAGTTCTTATAAGAACCTCTTTTTGTGCGTCCTATACATTTTTTTCAACTTCAATAATAATAATTATTTATAAATGAATATTTGATTTCAATAAATTTTTTGATATTTTATCATAATTTACATAATAATTTATTAAATGTTAAATTATAATATCAAAATAATTATATAATAATTTATTAAATATCAAATTATAATATATATTATAAAATAATTATATATATATATATATATATATATATATAATATTAACAATTAGATATATCCATTCACGTAATATATATATATATATTCATTCACGTAATATATATATATATATGGTATTATATATTCGATATTATATATACATATATATGTATATATATAATAAATAAATATATTGTAATATTTATATAAATAATATGTATAATATTAATAATTATTATAAAGTCAAGAAAAAAAATAAAAAAATAAACATGATGTCAAATCTCACACATTTCATGGTAAGAACCAAGGTTCTTGTTTAAGCACCTAGAGGACTTTAAGTTCTTATAAGAACTCTCCACAACGCTAGTTCTTATAAGTCATTGCACTTTTTGCTTATAAGAACCTTGCATTGGAGATGCTCTTAGTACGACTTAATGCTTATTATGTATTTTAATTAATGTAAAGTTTTTATAAAATTTTACATTATTTAATCAAACTAATCATTGGAGCTCTTAAACTCATAATTACAATTTACAACTTAGCCTTGGGCGGCGTTGGTTCATCACAGCCCACTAATGGCCCAACTTCCGGCCGGCCGATTACTTGCCTCGCCTGTCATTGGGCTAACCCATGTGTCAACTGGGCCAAAGTAATTTGATTTCCCAATTCTACCTAGGGGTGAGCAAAGGCGGGTACCCGCCTAAAATTCCTAGAACTGGAATCGGAACCGGTTACACCGGTTCTTTATATTTGGGAACCGGAACCGGAACCGCCGGTTCCGGTTCCGGTACCGGGTACCCACCGTCTAATTTTTAAATTTTTTTATCATTCATATTATAAAAAGTTAAATATTAATTATATTAGAAAGTCCAAACGTAAAGAAATAAGTATTACAAACGTGAAAACTAATAAGATAAAAACTAAAAACTAATAAATACTACAAACGATGTTTACAAAACAAATAAATATTGCAAACGGTACTTATAAAACAAATAAATACTACAAACGGTGTTTCCGAAACAATTCACGTTATTAAAATTAGTTGATGTTGATAAATACTACAAACGATGCTTCACTAAAAGGTAGTTTATTATATTTTTATAAATAAACAAATACATTTTATTAAAAAAATAGCGGGTACCCGCCGGTTCCGGTTCTGGGTACCCAGCAAGACCGGGTACCCGGTCCTGGAACCGGTCCTGGCGGGTACCCAGCGGGTAACGGTTCCAAAAAAATGAGAACCGGAACCGGTCCCGATCGGTTCCATATTTTAGGAACCGGAACCAATCACACCGGTTCCGGAACCGGCAGTTCTGAAGTGGTTCCGATTCCAAAGACGGGTACCCGCTTCCGATGCTCACCCCTAATTCTACCTATTTGATATCTTCTTCAAACGATACAAGTTTTAGAGCACAAATTATACATAAAAGGAAATGAAAAATATATTGTAGCTTTAACTTGTTGTTTCGTCTTATACAATGATCGTTTTTACAAGCAAATAGTTAAAAATGACTGAATAGATTAGAGAAGATATATATATATATATATATATATATATATATATATATATATATATATATATATAGTTGAGTTAATGTTGAGAAACGTGAGAAGTGAATCTAAACCGTTGATCTCTTTTAATCTCAAACCCTCCCATGAATTGCAGCTTATAAGATAATTGATTTCATCATTAACTCAACTTCTCACATGATCATTCACCTATATATATATATATTGTTGATGTTTATACATCTATTTAAACATATCAAAATAAAAAATAATACAAATATTTCTTGTTTTATTGTCGAAATATAGTAATACAGATATTGTGGTATAAAATAGCACCCACAAAGGACACAAAAGAATGAAGAGCAATGAATTACCTTTGCCTTGGAGTTGGGGCAAGTGGCACTTAAATGCCCTTAATAAATTTGCTTGACAATTCCCTACACAAATCAAGGGCCAAAAGTAGAGGAGACTTGACCTCCATCCACTATATTCACATTAATTAACACTTCCTTCACCACAAGGCAATTCATATTATGACCTATTACCCTCATGCATTAATAACACACTCTTGACTATATAATTTTGTCAAGTCCAATCCTTACGATTCAGTATAATCAATATAAGAAAAGATAAAGATTTTATATTTTTAAATATAGTTTTTAAATCTTTGAAATAATTATTGGTTTTTAATGCGATCCTTGTTGCCAATTATGAGATGAAATCATGCATTTCTTTAAAAAATGTTCATTGCATATAAATTTTGAAATTAACATAACAAAACTTTATTTTGATTGAAAAAAGAACAAAATAAACCATAAGTGTTTTAGTCTCTATCGTGTAGCTCAGTTGGTAAATGGGTGAAGTGACTTTATTCAAATACAAGACAAGTAACAAATTCGATCTTGTGCAACTATAGCCTCAGTTGCTGAGTGAGCCAAAAAATATCTCCTCACATTGGTGTCCTTAATAGCCGGTTCCGTATGACGTCAGTTAATTTGGGTTGCCGGTTATCAACTTTTTATATATATAAAAAAAAGTATTCTAAACAGATGATACTTTACGACAAAATAACATACATTTTGCTTTAGTCAATAAACTTTAAAATCGTTGTTAAAACTATTGGTTAAATTGATAACAAATAATTCTAAGATGAGTTACATTTTGAATTTCAATATTTAATGACTAAATTAGAAAATGAAAATTTTGTATAAGTTTAATGTCTCATATATAAATATATGTATTTCAGAAACTTAAACTTTTATTAGAAAATATTAGATTTGAAGTTATGAAAATGAACTATATTTTACACGTACCCACCTTCAAAATAAAGTTTTGTTCTATTTCCCCCCTTTACCTTCTTCTTTCACTTTTTCCTTTTACTTGGAAAAATATAAAAATTCACGTGCCTTCAAACTTTGAGGCACATGGGATGGAATTCACTTTGTTTAATCAATCGTCATTTCACATAAAATCAAATTTTATTTATTATTTTTTTTGAAATAAAAAATCAAAATTTATTTATAACTTTTTCTTTGTGTAGTTTAGTTGGTAATTTCTTTTTTGGGTATTGGTTTGAGTCTTTCGAGGTTACTGGATATTTTTGCTTGTTAATTTCGAGCTTTGAAATATATAATAAATAATTAACCATTATATCTTTTATTTGATCTCTTAAAAAATTGATTTATTATCATGATGAATCACATGTTATGAAGTTATAGTCACTACAATAAAATTAAGTTTATAGGATGTCACCAACTTTTAAGCGTAAACATCTTAATAGACTGTTTTACAAAACTTAATTTATATGGCCGAAAAATAAAACTTCTATCTAAAAGCGTTGTAATGAGTTTATATGACACTTTTGGACAACTTAACAAGTTTTTGGGACACTTTTATACAAAATGTGACATTAACTATTTTATAGGAGACTTTTGAGAAAGTAACATATAAACCTATCTTTTTATAGGATACTTGTTTTTATAATAAAACACCTAATACAACAGTTTTTTGTTATAGAAAAATGTCCTAAAAAATTGTTACGATGTCTAAAAAAATGTTCTTTAAACTTATTACGACGCTTTCAGATATGACATTTTATTTTTTTGGTCCTAGAAGTTAAGTCTTATAAAATCTATTAAGATATTTAGAAACATTTGATGAGTTATAAATTCAATTTTGTTATAGTGAATTAGAATATAACGTCAACAACAAAGATTTGTGAAAACCATATCAAAGGATGTAATTTATGTTAATTAAAAGATGAGGGGTGGTTGTCCTTCATGTTGTAGCCCAGTGGTAAGGTAACATTCTGGGGGGGTCAGTGGATGGTATCCCTGACTACCCAGGTTCGAACCCCGTGGTGAGTCGGGTGACACCCTTAAGTGGGAGCCCGGATACCCCGGGAACGTGTGCGTGTGTTAACTTGCCGTTCAAAAAAAAAGATGAAGGGTGGTTAAGATGTATGAGTCGGAGGTCGGCTCCTTTTTCGAATAAAATGTCATTATCACTTATAAATTATCTCCACTTTTTACACCTTTTTTGGTTCTTGCTTCACAAGGAGTAAAAGAATATCATAAATATTATGTACCGATTCATCACATTTTTCCATAATAAATATAACAATCATGTGTTTGTTATAAGTCACAAATTACGTAAAGAAACTGTTTTAATTTTGAAAAATATACTTTAAAAATGATTAGAGGAATGTTCATAATTTACAAACAATAAATATCTATTAACTAATTTGGACCTTAATTCCATCTAACTTGATCCAAGCGAATGTAATTAGAGGCACATTTTTAGTAATAAAAAAGTTTGTTTTGTACATTTTATAACCGGTATTAATTAATGGATATTTAATAAGGAAGGCAAGCATTTAATTAACTGATATAAAATCTCATCCTCTCATGCTATTAGCTGATTTTGTTCTTTGTCCCTACTAGATTAATATATCAATTAATTACTTTTAGTGGAAAGTGCAACAACTAACATCGATTCGGGTGTTGTATATGATGGAATTGGACTGAGATGGTCATGGCAAAGAATAGTCCAAATTAATGTACAAGAAAGAAAGTTTCATCCTTTAATCCTAATTATAATAGATTAGTATTTGACAGCAAGGACAATGGAGAGAATAGATTGGGAGGAGAAAGAGCTCCAACATAGCGATATGTACTTCGTTCAATATAACACCTTAAAATTAGGGACAACTTTAAACCTGAATGTGTGTGGAATAAAAGGAAGTTATCATAGACAAATCATCCAAAAGGGGAACAATTGTATATAGTGTCCAAGATAATTAACTGTTGGTAATATTTCTAATAATAGCAGGGTCCTTTTGGGTTGCCTTTAAGACTCAAATAAACAATCAGAAGGATAAAGGGAAACAATTAGTTTATTAATTTGTTATTTGATGATAAATTAATTGTAAGCTAAAATATAATTAGTTAGATTAATTATATAAAGGGATAAATGATAATTGGTTAAAATAGTTTTAACGAACTTATCTGTTCAAGGGGGATAAGTGTAAAATAGAGAAGCAGGAGAGGGGTATAAATAAACTGCTAGGGATCAAAACCTAATCAGTTTCTCTCTCTCTCTCTCTCTCTAGTAGCCGTCGACCCCTCTCTCTCTCTCTCTCTCCTAAAATTGTGAACCCTAATAAGGGTTTAGGGTTTAAGCCTCTTCTTGATTTTTGGTATTTGGTGTTCTTAAGTGTGAGCCACTAGAGGGATTCATACTATTGGTCCTTAATATCCAAGAAGCAAGATCAAGGGTTTGAGTTATCATTATGGTTTTCGGCAATCACAATCAACAAGTTAGTAATTTTGGTTCATTCTTTTGTAGTTAATTATCTAGAACATATGTATCCTGAAAAGTTGTTAGTTTGTATTGCTACACATGATAATTTTAAATATGCTTCTGTTGCCTATATCATGTGGTAGTAGGTTTGTTCAAAACCTTTCAGTGGTATCAGAGCCATAGTTCTTAGATATTTGCTCAAAATTAGTTTCAATTTTATTTGCAAAACTATTTGTGTTGGCTTAAAGTTTTCGAAAAATAGGATTTGAGGTTAAAAATTTCGATTTCAATTTTTTTTTTGGCCATTGGATTGCTTAATCCCTAAGTTAGGGTTTCATGGTCATGACCTCAAAACCTAACTAAGTTTTTTTTAACTTACATAAAAGGTTTTTATTATTAGCGATTATATTTTATTTAAATCCTATATGTTTATCGAAATCCCTAAAGGGTATAGGGTAGCCGTTTTTTATGCAATGTTAAACCCTAATTGTTTTTTGGCTAGTTTCCTAACTTGCCTTAAATACACAAATTTGAGTTTTGGCAAATATTGAATATATAATCTTACATATATATTTAAGTTTGAATAATATTGTAAGATAAATATTAACATTATTTATATAGTGAATGTAAATTGTATGTCAAATATTTACATTAATTATGAATAATCATAGTTTTAAACGATTATATTAATTATTAAATGTGTCATCACATGGTTAATTAGAATTAATTAGATAATCATAATTTTTAAATATCTACATTAATTATTAACATGTATCCTTACATGTTTAATTGGATTTAATTATGAAAACGATTATATTAATTATTAAATGTGTCATCACATGGTTAATTAGAATTAATTAGATAATCATAATTTTAAAATTCCATTCAATTTATATATATATAATAGACCTTAATTATATATATATATATATATATATAATTAAACTATACATTGATAGTCAAACCGAGACTAGGCGTACTCACTATAAACACTCTAAGGAGGTTTAAGGAGGTTGCCTATAATATGGTTGCCGAATGAGTCAATGGTTTTTAAAACGCCATGTGTTACCATATGTCAGGATCGAATTCTCAACAAGAATTATGAATACTCAGAAACAATATCAAAGAAGTTGCGGAATAACACTTTGATATTCAATCAAACAGTAAACAAATAGTGTATGATAAACAATTTGCAAACTTGTATTAAAATCACAAGATTACACACTCAACCTCAATCTTGAAGAACAAGCTCTTTCAAGACGAATTCTACTTCTCTAGAATTAGGATCTATGCCTTGAGGTTTATTTTTTCTAAAAAACTTAGAATGAATGAATTAATCTCTCTTAAACTATTCTATCAAATCTGTACATATACTGAACAAAAGATAATTACAATAAATAAAATATCTTCAGTATATCTTCCATCATTATCTTCAAGCCTTCCATGAATATCTTGATTCTTTCCAGCTGTCATCCTTTCCATCCGGTTCTTTAAGTCATAAGCAGTACTAACTATGCTCAGCAGCATTAATTTCTTCTAGCAGCATTAACTTGGTCTTAGCAGCATTAACTACTAAGCAACACTAACCACTAGCAGTACTAACTAGCTAAGCAGTACTAACTTTGTTCAAGCAGCACTAACTTTGTTCAAGCAGTACTAACTTTGTTCAAGCAGCACTAACTTTGACTAGCAGTATTAATTCTACTAGCAGTAGTAATACTCAGCAGTATTAACTTTGAAGTCCTCTGGCAGTAGTAATTCTGAACTAGCAGCATTAAAGACTTATTCACATCTTCAGTTCCCAACACCATACTCACTGCCTCTTGTGTGGACTAGTGGAATTACCGAAAAGGTTTGATAGGTCAATATGACAAGTTAAAAGTATTAACTATAAAGTATAAAACGAAAATCCCATTTAGATGTACTAAGAAATGTGAAAGTCTTATGCTACCCATGAAAAGAACACACATATTCTTATAGTTTGTTAACGGAGTGTGTGCGGTTTGTCGGCACGTTAATGTGAAACTATAGTCAAAAATGATGTGACGCTCGTGATTCTCAAGCATACTTGAGCCGAGGGGTCCATGTGTTTTTTGCATGGTCGATTCACCATCTAGTTTGTGATCCTCGGCATCCCAGTCACAAATAGAAGATAAGCATAATCGAGATTAACATGCCATTGACATAAGTCAATGAATCTCAAAAGACCTAGGAGTTTCATAGTGAATGAAATTAACAAATATCGTTTGTTTACCTAAATAACTTTGTTATGTGATTACGGCATCCCTTTTCGCATCATAGAGTAAAGTATGGATCCTAGCCCTTGTTAAATATTTTCGGGTAAATAAATATCAAACTAACTAAAACTATATCTACAGATGGCTAAAAAATCTTCCTCCTCCTCCTCCTACTCACTCAACATCCAACCTTACGTTACTCTCTATCCTAAGTAAAGATAAGATGACTGGGCCAAACTACTTGGATTGGATTCGTGCCTTGAGAATTGCCTTAGGGTACGAAGACAAAGAGTATTTGCTCGACGAGGATCTTCCTATACTTAATGATGATGCAAGCCCTGAAGCGGTAACTCAGTATAACAAGCAATTCGTGGAATCCACAAAAGTCGCATTTCTCATGTTGGCGTCCATGTCCCCAGAACTTCAAAAGAGTTTCGAGAACATGGGGGCGTTTGAACTGAATGAGCAGCTTCGTGAAATGTTTCAGGAGCAAGCGAGGCAAGAAAGGTTCCAAGTCATAAAATCGCTTGTGGAATGTAAGCAACAGGACGATGCCCCTGTATGTGTGCATGTGCAAAAGATGAAAGCGTACATTGACAGGTTGGGCAATATAGGTGTCGATTTCCCAAGAGAACTCGCCATTGACATGGTGCTGAACTCTCTTAGTGGGGCATATAAACAGTTCATAGTGAACTTCAATATGAACAATATGGACAAGACCTTGATGGAGCTTGTTAGGACTGAAAGTCCTGTGTGTTGAAAGTGGTATAAAGCATTTATAAGGGGTTGAATTGTTATTCTTTAATAGTTATTTGTTATTGGACCTAAAGCCCATTAGGCCTTAGTCGCCTAATATATATTGGTTTATTTAGTTGAAAATTAGGTCGGATGAAATTATTGTTAGTCTCATTCATAATTCTTCTAGCAATAGGTTTACTTTTGATTATCAGATATTCTCTCTGTAAACCTAATCCTTTATTGAATATTAATCATATGACTAGAAGTTGTGGCATATTCATCGTTATTCATTGATTACTGTTCGTGATTGCACTGTAACTGAGATCTACAATTGGTATCAGAGCAAAGAGACAAAAATTTATGATCCAAAAAGGTTTGTCTAAAACCCTTTAATAGCTTATTAGATAATATACTTATTGATCGAAGTCTGGATATTTGATTTATCGTGTTGGTCGATGTTTTTTGTTCTAGTTTAAGATTGTTCATATCTGTGTTCTGGATTGGATTTCTTTCTGGAAAGATAGTGTATTCGGTCGATGTGTTTTGAGTTCGGTATACGTGTTGATCTGCATAATTGATTTCCAGGATTAAAGTTTTTTTTTCTGAAAAACAGTGAGGTTGGTCGAACTTTTTTTTAATTCGGTCGTATATTGGTTGAATTGCTAAGTTTGATTGATATCTGTTTCTGGGTTCATCGCGTTTGAATTAATCTGGATTGAAATTTTTCTGGAAAATCAAGTCTGGTTGAGTTGATTGATATTGATTTTTGCTAAATCGATAGTATTCTGGATAGATTTTTTGTTGTGTTCTGGTTCATCGTATTTTCTAAGAATCAATTGGTATATCTGCATAATCTGGGTTAATCGTTACTAGAATCGATTTGTTTTTGCTTAATCTGCTTAATCGATTTGTTGATTACTTAATAGATTTGTGTTGCTTATCTGTTATTGATATCTGTTAATCATCGACTGGATCCCTTGACCGGTTCCTGCGACCGGATCGCTTTGGCGACCGGTGCTTTGCGACCATACCTTTGTTGACCGGACTCTTGACCGGACTCTTGTTGACCGGCCCCGTGTCTCGACCGGCCCCTACGACCGGACCTTGCGACCGATACCTTGTGACCGATGCCGTGCAAGCGACCGGTGCCTTGACTTGACCGGATCGCTTTGGCGACCGGTTCCTTGTTCGACCGGGTCCGACCGGGTCCTTGTTCGACCGGATTCGACCGGGTCCGACCGCGTCCTTGTTCGACCGGGTTCTTTCTCGACCGGGTCCTTGTCCTTTTTATTTATTTATTTTTGGATCAATTTGTTTGTCTCACGATCGCTACAGTGTAGTTAAGATTAAAGTTTAAACCCGTTCAAGTTTCATCTCTTGTCAAGTTCAGTCTCTGGATATCAAGCTTTTCAGAGCCGGATCGAATTAATTCTATTCGATACGATCAAAAAAGGAGAATCAGGGAGAGACATAAACAAGTGCAGAATCCAGAGAAGACAAGTCCTCTCGGTGTTCTTTTTGTATCAGATAATTCAAGATGAGATATTTTTCTAAACTTCAAGCGAAGATTGAAAAGCTCGAATTAGAGAACATAAATCTTGCTTTATCTGTTGATTTCTACTCGAAGAAATCAAAACAATATAATGATGAAAGCAACATACTGGACAGAATAATGAGAAAATACTGAGTTTGGAAGCTGAGAACACAGAGCTGACAAGAAAAATCTTTAACTTGGAAGATCAGATTATCCAAATCCAGAAAGCATCCGTTGAAAGTTATGAGGAGAAGATTAAGAGCCTGAAGGATGCTAATACTGAGTTTCGAAAGAAAATATCTGATTTGGAGCAAAAGCTTGCTAAATATAAATCCGAATTTGAGAAATCATTTGCAAAGAAGTTCTCAGATTTTTCAAGAAAATGTGCTGATGAGAAGAAAGCAGTTGAGCTGAAATGTATCAAGCTTTCTCAGAAAGTTTCTGATTTTGAGAAAGTAATAATCTTGGAAAGAGAAAAGTTTGTCAAGGAGAAGAAGGAGATTGAACAGAAGAACGTTGGATTCTTTAAGGAAATATTCGGCCAAAGAAAGGATGCTGAGGAGGGATTTGAAGAAGAAAGAAGCATATTTGAGGCTGAGATCAAAAAGCTTACTGAGAAGCTATCTGAACTATCTGAAAGTGTGCTGGAAGAGAAGAAAACGAAGTCTGAATGCGAGACGAAGATTGACCTTCTTGTCAAAGAGAGAGACAGATTTGCTTCAAAGATTAAAGAGCTTGAAAAGACAGCATCAAGTTCAAATCAGAAAAATGTTTCTTCACAAAGGCCAGTTAAATCAGTTAATCAGATTCGTAGTACTAACATTTTCTATGATAGAAATATAGATGGTTCAGGTACATATCAGAGAATAAGAAGATATAAAGAAGAGAACTGGTCTGGAAGAAGAAACCAGTTGAAGATGAGAAGAAAGATGGGAAGAAAGATGAGCTGAAAGGAAAGAAATCATGTGTACATACACACAAAGCCAAAGAGAACAATGCGCGTAAAGGTAAACCTGATCATATCTACTCGAGAGATCAATTAATCAGGTTGTCAGGTAAGAAATACTATTGTTCTTATTGCCGTACACATGATCCTATTCACAAAACTAGTGATCATTACTGGTATGGTTCTTATTCCATTACTCCCATTCGAACTGCAACTAACATTCATGGACCCAAATACCAGTGGGTACCAAAGCCTAAAATTAATTATGTGTTGCAGACACTTACTGTTAAGGGGGAGTAGAAGAACAAAGGCTTCTAAGTCAATCAGCTTAGAACCCGTACTTCAACGGAGTTTGACTTCTAAACACAACAATTTAGGACTCGTACTTCAGTGATCAAAAGACCTTACTCCTGTGCTGATAAGAGATTGTACTCGAATACTCGAATACTTGTCTGAAATACTTTGCATCCGATAAGATATGACGATCTACAATTCACAAGGGAGTTGTATTTGATCTCTATCGTGTGCTTTTTCACTGACATACTTTAGATGCATAATTTATAGGGGGAATAAAGGTGATGACTTCTGATTACAACAGACCAGGACCCGTTCTTCAATGTTCAGACTTGGATATCTTGAAAATATCCAGGGGGAGCTTAAAAGACCTAAATCATTCTATCATGATTTGAGGGGGAGCTTAAAGCTAAATATCTTCTGATCTAGATCTCTGATTGTTTGAAAGAAGAACAACTTTCGAACATGAAAAACGTTTTCTGAAATGTTCAAACCACTTCTGGTTCTCAAAATATTTTATGAATTTAAAAGTGTGATTTTAAATGTTTTCAATTTTTGAGCATTAATGTTTAACTGACCGTGTGTTTCCAAATATAAATACTTGTGTATTATCTTTTCAATATACTGTCAAGTAATCATACACACCGGTTCAGTACTTCATTTGAAATTGTTATTACCATGTCTCATAACGAACCAAAATTTTGATGGTAATACTCCCGTTTGCTTTCAAATATTGTTGAGCATCAATCATCATTTCCAAATTTGTGATTTCATTACTAAATTGTTTATATTTGTTCATATAAACAAAATATCCAGTTCTTTGATACCCTAACCATTTTATTTGATCTGATTGACACATTGTCAGATTCTCAAAACAATTCTCTTGATTTCATTTCATTCATTCAATATCTTTGTTTTGAGAAATCTTCAAAGTTCAATTGCTAAAATCTCATGAGCATACATTTTGACAATGTTATCATACATTTTGTACTTAAATGTTCAGTTAAACTGTTGAGCAACTATTTTTGTTAGGACTTACATGGGATTTGTGTGAGAACTTAAACATAACTTCCATTGATTCACGTTAACTAGTGTTTCCTACCCCAGAAGTTATCCTTGAGTGATTGAGGGGTGAGGAGTCTTAAATCAAAGAGTGGGGGAGATAACTCATCCGGTTGAGTTTTTCTCATTGTGCTGAGCGGTAAAATGTAAATGAGAGTTTGTTTAGAAATGAGCTTTAATGACTAAAAGAAAGAGGGTGTGCGATCAAAGTTAAAAGAATATGAAAACTCTGCACCAAACACTTTCTGAGCCGGGAAACCACATCTACTGATTAGTTCACATTCTTTGGTGACCATCATTGAAACAGGCAGTGAGCCCATGCCAACTCTTGTTTTTACCCCACCAGCCACTTGTTTCTTTCTTAAAAAAGAAATGTTTCATTTTCTTTGGGGACCCAGCATATCTGCTATCTAGTCTTCACTCGGAAGATTTAGATATTGAAATAGAAGGAAAGTTGTCCCACCTTCGCACCTCTTTCATACACATTGAGTCCGTGTAATATCTGTTGTTGTCTCAACAGTTTACACATTTTTGAGCCTGAGAAAGCTAAGTAGCTTCAATCATTCTACACTTGCACGTACACACAAGGAATGAGTTTTCTTGTCATAACATTCATAGAAAATTTCTTTGTGGTTTTTCGATGATTGAATGGAAGCCCTGGGAGTGAATATCACAAAAGATCCTTTCCAAAGTACATCCGTTGTACAAAGTGGCTCCGTGCTACTTACAGACATACTAACTGTATCATTTGTTGATTCAGGTTTACAATTCCTATTATATCTGAATTTGAAAAGATTCAGATATATGCATTTCATGAATTGACGGATACTCAGATCAAAGGGCAGAGAATGTCAAATTATCATAAAGGGGAGATTGTTAGTTCATCACAAAGGAGGAGATCAAAGAATGTGTTGAAATTAAAGATTTTTGATGATCATGATGTTCACAATCATCAAAAAGGGGGAGATATTTACAAAGTTCAAATTTCAAAGTCAAATCTTAAATCTGAGGGTGAAAAGCCTTTGGATTCAAAGATTGCAGCAGGAAATATTTTATTGGTTCTTCTATCCCGTACCATGTGGTGTTTGCTACAAGTTTGTTCTTCCTACGAGCATATTGGTTCTACAAGTTCTTAAGCTGAAAGTTAATTCAATTCGCGGTTCAAAGACAAATTTTTTGTTTTAAACTGAAGTTGCACTGTGGAATGTCACGTAACTCGCACATTATCTTTCTTGTGTGTTGATCCGATGTGTTGAGTTTTTACAGTTGAAAGCTGCTTGATAGTGCATTCAGTCGAGGTTATTGTACATTGAATTTGGTTACAAAGTTGAAACTATGAAGACCAAGAGCTTTATTCAAGGGGGAGTTTGGAAAGACATGAAGACATGCAACACCAAAGTTCTTCAAAGATTCAAGAGGGAAAGAAGTTCAAACCTGAATATTTAAAGAAGATCAATGCCTAAAGATTTCAAGAAGATAAATGCCTTATTCAACTTTAGGGGGAGATTGTTAGGACTGAAAGTCCTGTGTGTTGAAAGTGGTATAAAGCATTTATAAGGGGTTGAATTGTTATTTTTTAATAGTTATTTGTTATTGGGCCTAAAGCCCATTAGGCCTTAGTTGCCTAATATATATTGGTTTATTTAGTTGAAAATTAGGTCAGATGAAATTATTGTTAGTCTAATTCATAATTCTTCTAGCAATAGGTTTACTTTTGCTTATAAGATATTCTCTCTGTAAACCTAATCCTTTATTGAATATTAATCATATGACTAGAAGTTGTGGCATATTCATTGTTATTCATTGATTACTATTCGTGATTGCACTGTAACTGGGATCTACAAAGATCCATGACATGTTGAGATTTGCTGAAGCAAGTATGGGTAAGACCCAAAGTGCTCACTCAACTGCTCCCGTCCTGGCCATTAGGGAAGGTGGCTGTAAGAAGAAGAAAGTTTCTCATCCCAAAGGGAAGGGAAAGGCTAAAGTTGTTCCTCACAACCAAGGCCTTAAGAGAAAAGCTTATTCTTCTGACATACCACCCATAAGTGACCCTAAAGAGGTCGTATGCTTTTACTGTCAAGAAAAGGGCCATTGGAAGAGAAGCTGTCTAAAATATCTAGAGGACTTGAAAAAGAACAAGGTCAAAGGGTGTGGCACTTCAAGTATTTTTATGATTGAACTCCATAGTACTTCAATTTCTAACTCTTGGGTCCTTGATACGGGATGTGGTACTCACATTTGCTCTAATTTTCAGGGACTAAAGGTAAGTAGGACATTGAAACATGGGGAGCTAAATCTGATCATGGAAAACAGGATGACTGCCGCTGTTACCAAGATTGGAGATTTTGAGCTCGTGCTTAGTAGTGGTTTTTCAATAAAGTTATTAGATTGTTGCTACTCGCCAGAAATGTCTCGAAACATTATTTATTTTCATGCATTGTACAAGGTTGGTTTTGAATTTCAATTTGATAATGGTTGCATTTTGGTTTATAAACATGGTTGTTTTTATTTTAAAGCCTCTCCTTGTAATGGTGTGTATGAAAGTGTGATCTGTGCTGGTAGAAATAATAATAACTTAACTCTAAATGTTGGTTCCTCCAATAGTGAATTGGATAAATCGTCGTTATGGCATCATCGTCTTGGCCACATAAACAAGAAACGCATCGCTGTGAGTCCTAGATTCAAGTTCTAATTGTCACAAACAAACAAGATGAGAATATCGAATTCATATGTCATTGATTTAATCACAACTATTACAAACTCTCTCTCTCTCTACTCTCTCTCTAGAATGATATACAATAACTCTCTTCTCTCATAAGCTCTCTCAATTACTCCACATCTGAATTCTTGATTCTAGACTTCTCAAGTTACAACTCTGGACCACTCCTCAAAACAGAAAAAAAACAAGCTATTTAAACCCACAACACTTACAAGGAAACTAAAAATACAAAACAATAAACTTTGACTTTATTAACAAAAGACTTTGACTTTAACTTGAGAGTTGCCTTTCTCAGCTTTGACTTTTTGAACTTTGGTCTTCAATCTTTATGATCTTGAATCCAATAAATCTGTGCTCTAACAATCTCCCCCTTTGGATCAAGATCGTTACTAAAAGATTTAGCAATTCGATCTTCTCTCTTTAAGCTCGATTGAAATAACTCCCCCTTTGAACAACCTTTATCTTCTCTTGTAATCTCCCCTTTGATACAAACATGATTTACAATTTCTCCCTTAACACTATGAAATTCATCTTTGATAAGCTCAGAAAATTCTCTCCCAAGGTTATAAAACCTCTTTCACAAATAAAATTTCAGCAAAATGTTCAAAATCTTTCAGTTCAATCAAATCTTGAACATCTCTCCCATATCTTAAATTTCGGACATTTCTTTTTCCTTATCTTCCCATTTCTGAATTAAACTTCAAACATCTCTTGAAACAAATACTTGTAATGGACATTTCTTCAAATCTTTATCTTCTCCCCCATTTTGATGATTAGAGCATCGATATCATCAAAACTTTCTCCAAGAAATGTCATTGACCATTCTGATCTGTCCAAGAGCCTCTGATTCACCGTCAATCCTCCAAGATATTCATCTAGATCTTTTCAAATCCAGATAAATTAAGAAATGTAACACCTGAATCAACAAATGAATCAGTTAAAATGCCTGTCAGTAACACAAAGTCACTGTGTGTAACGAATACACATTGTAAAGGAGCTTTTTGATGTTCACTCCCCCAGGGCTTCCATCCAATCATCGAAACACCACAAAGGCAATTTCTATGAATGTTATGACAAGAAAACAAATTTCTTGTGTGTTCGTTCAAGTGTAGAAAGAATTAAGCACTTGATGATTGCTTTTAAAGGCTCAAAAATGTGTAAACCACTAAGACAACAGTAGATAAACATAGACTCAATGTGCATGATTGAAGTGCGAAGGTGGGGCAGACTTCCTTCTTTTTCAATATCCAGATTTTCCAAATGAAAATCAGATAGATTATGTGCTGCGTCCCCTTGAAAATATGAAACATTTTCTTTTTAAGAAGAAAATGAGTGGTTGGTGGGGTTATAATCAAGAGTTGGCATGGGCTAGTTGCCTGTTTCAATAACGTTCACCAAGAATTGTGAAACATTAGTAATGTGGCTGCCCGACTCAGAAAGTAGTTGGTGCAGAGTTTAATATTCTTTTACTCTGATCTCATACCCTCTTTCTTTTAATCATTAAGCTCACATATAACCAAACTCTCTTTTCCATTTTACCTCAACACACAACCCACACTCATTTCTTTTTGACTTCTCACACTCAATCACTAAAGGATTAACTTCTTGGGTAGAAATCACTGGTTACCGTGATTTCATAGAAGTTCAATTAAGTCCTAGCACAAAGATCCCATGTTTTCCTAAAAATCATGTGTTGCTCAAAATGGTTTAACTTTATCAGTTAAAGCTCAAAAAATACATGTCAGATGAATGTATGCTCATAAGAGATAATCATGAAGATTTGAGCATTTGAAACATTGAAGTATTTACAAACAAGTAAATTGAAAGAATGATCATGAATGCAAGAGACTTGTTTGAAAATCTGACATTGTATGAAAATGATCAAATAGAAATGATATAGCAATTCAGGCTTATGGTCAAGAATAACAGAAATTGTCTATATGATTCAAAATATAGACATTCTTGAAATGAACGTTTCGAAATGAAATGACGCTAAAAAATATTGAATTACAAAAGGGGTGTCTTACCATCGAAAAATATGTTTCTATTATGAGACATGGTAAGAACAATTTGAACAAAATGTCAAACCGGTGTGTGTGAATACTTGAAAAGTATATAGAAAATACAATACACAAGTAATTATCTTTAGAAACACACGGTTTGTAGAAACGTTTAAGCACAAAATAAAATGAAAACATTTAAAATCACACTTCCAAATTATAAAATCTGTTTAAGAATCGGGAAGTGGTTTGAACATTTCAGAACATGTTTTCTATATCTGAAAGTTGTCCTTCTTTCAGATACATTTGAGATTAAGATAAGAAATTTACCTTTTTGCTCATTCTTAATTCTCATAAAGTCAGCTGTAGTCAATAAGATATGATCGTGTCAGCTTTTCTCGTTCTGCAAAAGTCTCAAAGTCATGTCAAAACAACTTTTATTCACAAATTTATTCAAAATTAAAAAAACATAAAGCAGTAAAACAATTATAGTACGAGTTCTGATCAGAAGTAATCATAAGTCATCACCTTTACTCTCCCTGAAATTCTGCATCTAAAATATGTCAGTGAAAAAGCACATGATAGAGATCTACAATTCTATTTTGAAATGTAGTTCATCATATCTATCAGATGCAAAATATTTCAGAAAAATATGTACTCCCCCTTGATGGTTGATTTCCTCATTCGAGTATTGGAGTATAATCTCTTATCAGCACAGGAGTAAGAACTTTTGATCGCTGAAGTACGAGTCCTAAACTGTTATGTTTAAAAGTCAAACTTCGTTGAAGTACGGGTCCTAAGATGATTTACTTAGAAGCTTTGGTTCTCTTACTCCCCCTTGACAATAGGTACCTGCAACACAGAATCAGTCTTTGGTTTTGGTACCCATTGGTATTTGGGTCCATGAATGTTAGTTGCAGTTCTTATGGGAGTAACTGAATAAGAACCATACCAGAAATGATCCCTTGATTTATGAACATGATCATGTGTACAACAATAAAAACAATAGTTTTTCTTACTTGATAACCTGATTAATTGATCTCTCGTGTAGATATGATCAGGTTTACCTTTTCGTGCATTGTTCTTCTTGGCTTTCGTCTCATGTACACATGATTTCTTTCCTTTCTTCTCATCTTCATCTACTGGTTTTACTCTCCATACCAGTTTTTCCTCATTATATCTCTTTCTTCTCCTTCTTTGTACCTAAACCATCTATTTTCCGATCATAGAAAATGTTAGTTGTACGAATCTGATCAAATGATTTAACTGACCTTCTTGAAGAAACAATTTTAAAATGTGAGCTTGAGGCTGGCTTGTTAGAACCAACTGAACTATTTCTAGGTGTGTGGATTTTTGACTCTGGAGTCGTTTGCTCAGTCACCACCACCTTGGAAACAATCTTTTCAAGCTCTTTAACCTTTGACGAATAACTGTCTCTTTCTTTAACAAGCAGGTCAATATTCATCTCGAATTTAGACTTCGTTTTCTGCTCTTTCAGTACACTCTCAGATAGTTCAGATAGTTTGTCAGTAAGCTTCTTTATCTCTGCTTCAAACATGCTTCTTTGTTCTTTAAATCCATTCTCAACATTCTTTCTTCCATCAGATATTTCTTTGAAAAATCCAACGTTCTTCTGTTCAATGACCTTCTTTTCCTTGGCAAAATTTTCTCTTTCCAAAATGATTACTTTCTCAATGTCAGACATTTGTTGAGAAAGCTTGATGCATTTAAGCTCAACCATCTTCTTTTCTTCACAACTCTTCTTAGAAAGTTCTGAGAACTTCTTTGCCAATGCTTTCTTTTCAATCTCAAAATGATCTTTGTCTTTGACTATCTTTTGTTCCAAATCAAATATTTTCTTTTGAAGCTCAGCATTAGCATCTTCCAGACTCTTAATCTTCTCCTCATAACTTTCAACAGATGCTTGCTGGATTTGGATCATCTGATATTCCAAGTCAAAGATTTTATTTTTCATCTCAGTGTTCTCAGTTTCCAATCTCATTACCTTATCTTCACTAAGCCCAAAAGTCTGTTTCAGAAGATCTTCATTAATGGTCTTTAATGCACTGACTTCTTCTCTCAGTATCTTCCTTTCATCAGAATATCTTTTTGACCGCTTAGAATAATAGTCAACTGAAGAAGCAAGATTTTTATTCTCTAATCCGAGCTTGTGAATCTTTTGTTCATCATCATCAGAAAAATATCCCATCTTGAATTATCTGTTACAAAAAGAACTTGAAAAATGAT
The DNA here is from genome assembly GCA_954870635.1 of Arctium minus. NCBI lineage: Eukaryota > Viridiplantae > Streptophyta > Magnoliopsida > Asterales > Asteraceae > Arctium > Arctium minus. Next base: position 31,714,239 of record OX941080.1, on the reverse strand, counting down.
CGTTAGAAATTCAGAAACTTTGATCACAATAAGAACTTAGAGGCCATGTTACAGTTTTGAAAAATTTGTCCAAGTATTGAAACTCGCAAACCACTGTAGAAGCTTAAAACACGCAGAAGCTTGAAACTCGCAAGTCACTATTCACTGAAAAACTCGCAGGCTTTAGCTTGCATGTTTGTGAAACTCGCACGCAAAGGTTTGCGTGTTTTGGCAAACTCGCAGACCGAATGAACTCACAGACTACTGTTCCTTAGAAACTCGCACGCTTAGTCTTGCGCGTTTGGAAAACTCGCAAAGGTCTACTTGCGCGTTTCAACACTTAGAAACTTTTTCCCAAATTTCAAACTCGTAGACTTCGATCTGCGCGTTTCTAGAACTCGCAGATAACCCTCTGCGCGTTTTGTCCAAAAACCAATTTCCTTCGACTTGCGCGTTCTTCCGATGAACTTGCGCGTTTCGAAGATCTTGCACGTTCTTGAAGTTTTTGAACAAAAACTCAAATTTTCACACTGAAATCCATTGAAATCTTCGAATTTGATCTCGAAACTTTGTCAATTTGCTCTATTCCATATCTCGATCAGGTTACAATACAAGAATTACAAAAACAAAAACAAATCGATGGAATTTAATCCAATCACAGTGAATACAGACTCGATAACAATTTTGAACAAAAATCCACAAATTCACCCTCAATCTGTGTGAATTGGTCTAAGTGAATCGAATACACTTCATTCTATGCACTAAAACGAATCTATTACAACCAAATTTACAACCAAATCAACACTTAATCAAAGAAATCGAATGCTACAGTAAATTCGACGATGAACAGTTCTCAAAAATCAAATTCGATCCAATTTCTGAATTCCTATCTGCTCTGATACCAATTGTGAGTCCTAGATTCAAGTTCTAATTGTCACAAACAAACAAGATGAGAATATCGAATTCATATGTCATTGATTTAATCACAACTATTACAAACTCTCTCTCTACTCTCTCTATAGAATGATATACAATAAATCTCTTCTCTCATAAGCTCTCTCAATTACTCCACATCTGAATTCTTGATTCTAGACTTCTCAAGTTACAACTCTAGACCACTCCTCAAAACAGAAAAAACAAGCTATTTATACCCACACCACTTACAAGGAAACTAAAAATACAAAACAATAAACTTTGACTTTATTAACAAAAGACTTTGACTTTCACTTGAGAGTTGACTTTCTCAGCTTTGACTTCTTGAACTTTGGTCTTCAATCTTTATGATCTTGAATTCAATAAATCTATGCTCTAACAATCGCCAAGCTCCAATCGGACGGGATCTTGGAATCATTTGACTTAAAGTCGGATGAAGAATGCGAGTCTTGCTTGCTTGTCAAGATGACAAAAGCACCTTTCAAAGGAAAAATGGAAAGGGGTAAGGATCTGTTGGACTTAATCCACACAGATGTATGTGGACCGTTCAGATCTGCCACGAGAAACGGTGAGAGATACTTTGTTACCTTTACTGACGATTTCAGTAGATATAGATTTATCTATTTGATGAAGAACAACTCGGACATCTTTGAAGTGTTCAAAGGATTCAAAAACGAAGTAGAAAACCAACTGGTCAAGAAGATCAAGATGCTCCGGTCCGACAGGGGTGGAGAATACTTGAGTCATGAATACGACTATCTAAGGGATTGTGGAATAGTTTCACAATTATCTCCTCCCAGAACACCACAACTCAATGGTGTAGCTGAGAGAAGAAATAGAACGCTACTTGATATGGTTCGGTCTATAATGAGTTGTGCTACACTTCCAATATCATTCTGGGGTTATGCCTTAGAAACTGTAGCTCATATCTTAAACCTCGTTCCAACTAAGAAGGTTGCAAAGACACCCTCTGAAATGTGGACTGGGACTCGTCCCTCGTTAGCACATATAAAGGTCTGGGGTTGTTAAGTCTTCGTTCGGCGCGAAACTAACGACAAGATAGAACCTAGAGCAGAGAAGTATCGGTTCATTGGTTATCCCTACAAATCTTTTGGATATATATTTTACAAACCTTCTGAGAACAAAGTATTTGTAGCTAGAAGGGGAGTCTTCCAAGAAAGGGAACTCATTTCCAAAGAGGATAGTGGGAGCAGTGTTGATCTTGAAGAAATTCAAGAAACAACCAATGATGAACCTATAGTTGACACTAGCCCTCAACATGAGGTTGAACCACCTGTTGAGGAAACTAACATACCTCCACCACCTTTTCGCAGAACTAGTAGAGTAAGTAGAGTTAATCGACATCCTGAGTTTTATTATGGTTTTTATATTACAAAGGAAGGAGATACACTAGTCAATGATAAAACATTTGATAGTGCGGATGAGCCATCAAACTACAAGGAAGTAGAAAGAGGCCATGGAGAGCGAGATTCAATCTATGTAACGATAACCAAGTTTGGAAATTGGTTGATCATACACCAAGTCGCAAGACAGTTGGGTGTAAGTGGATCTTCAAAAGGAAGACCGACATGGATGGGAATGTGCACACATTCAAGGCTAAACTGGTTGCGAAAGGTTACACTCAAATTCAAGGGATTGATTATGATGAAACCTTCTCACTAGTGGCAAAGATTAAGTCTATCAAGATATTACTTGCCATAGCTACGTTTCATGACTATGAAGTATGGCAAATGGATGTAAAAACCGCCTTCCTTAATGGGAAACTTGACGAGGATGTGTATATGGCACAACCTGAAGGTTTTGTACATACCGAATATCCAGATAAGGTGTGTAAGCTTGAAAGATCCATTTATGGACTTAAACAAGCGTCCCATAGCTGGAATCTTTGTTTTCATGAAAAGGTCAAGGAGTTTGGATTTTCTCGAAGCGAAGATGAGTCCTGCGTATATGTTAAGGCTAGTGGGAGTAATGTTGTATTTCTAGTCTTCTATGTTGATGACATACTACTCATAGGAAACAATATTCCGATGTTGAAAGATGTAAAGGTCTGGCTCGGGAAATGTTTCGCTATGAAAGATCTGGGAAATGCAACATACATACTTGGAATAAGAATTTATCGAGATAGAACCAAGCGTTTAATTGGACTTAGCTAAAGTACATACTTGGATAAGATATTTAAGAAATTCAATATGAGTGAATCCAAGAAAGGGTATTTACCCATGCAACATGACATAAGATTGAGTAAAGATCAATGTCCCAACACTAGTGAAGAACTGGACAGGATGAGTCGAATTCCATATGCATCTGCTATAGGATCGATCATGTATGCCATGACATTTACTAGACCTGATGTCTCATTTGCTTTAAGCATGGTTAGTAGATATCAAGGGAACCTAGGCAAAAGTCTTTAGACGATTGTAAAGAACATTCTTAAGTATCTTCGGAGGACTAAAGACATGTTCTTGGTCTACGGTGGAAAGGATGAATTACGAGTAACAGGTTATACTGATGCGAGTTTTCAGACAGATCGGGATGATTCCTGCTCGCAGTCAGGATGGGTGTTCTTGTTGAATGGTAGGGTCGTGACTTGGAAAAGTTCCAAACAAGACACGGTGGTTGACTCCATATGTGAATCAGAATATATTGCAGTTAGTGAAGCGGCAAAAGAGGCTGCATGGTTGAAAATTTTCATAGGTGATCTGGGCGTTGTACCAAGCATCAATGAACCCATTGAAATCTTCTGTGATAACGAAGGTGCAGTCGCATTGACTAAAGAACCTAAAGACCATGGGAAGTCAAAGCACATAGAGAGGAAGTATCACTTTGTGCGACATAAGGTTGTGGAAAATTAGATCGTGGTGAGTAGAGTGTCGACTGAAGAGAATCCGACGGATCCTTTCACGAAAGCATTAACTCAACCCAAACATGAGTATCATACTGAAGCCATAGGTGTTAGAATTATCAATATGCCTTGAATGTTTTAGTAGTTAGTTTGATGTATTGAAAACATAATAAATTGTATTTGATTTGGAGATTATTATATGGAGATTATAATATATGCTGGATTGCGTTCATTTACATTTAATTTATTATTGTGTTTCGTTTTGCATGTTTAGAACCAACTTCCTGAGTATTAATTTACTTAAACCTCCACAGTCAGTCATACTCCTTGAAGTAAGTAGTGATTCAAGACTGTCATGGAGTGTTAGAATCATAGAGAATGCAACTAAAACTCATGAATACTTAATAGTGATTTGAGTATTGGAACAACCCGCACTCAAACATTTACTCCATGGCTTAAGTCAGAGTAATTTTGAGATAATAATATTTTATGTTCTTCAAACGGAGATACATAGAGTTTTGCTCTAAGATTATGTTATGCTTTGGTGTGCTCCAACGTTGACCGTAACTGGCAGCTATACAGGGTATGTCCATGTATAATATGATGAGTAGAAATGAACTGTGTAATCAAAGTTTATTTGTTCCTTCTGCCTAAATAGGAGAAGCGATATCCATGGGCCCCTCGATGATTTGGTGTTGACATTAAGTGTTTGGCCAAACCCTGACTAGAATTGATGTGTTCAATTGAGTAGTCTGATGAATTCAACACGTATCGGAAATCGGGAAACATAATCTTGATCCATGAGATAGACATTTATCCATGTCTCAGGTTCATATGATATCTTGTAGAACACAGGAACATTAAATCACTTATTTTAGGACCGAATCTTTATTAGAGTTCGACAACTGCATTGGATGGCTTGCTCTCTGCTGATTATTTGAAAGTGTTGAACCAAATAGAGTTAATAACTTGTCCAAGTGGGAGACTGTTAGATATAGTGTCCAAGGTCATTAACTGTTGGTAATATTTCTAATAATAGCAGGGTCCTTTTGGGTTGCCCTTAAGACCTAAATAAACAATCAGAAGGATAAAGGGAAACAATTAGTTTATTAATTTGTTATTTGATGATAATTTAATTGTAAGCTAAAATATAATTAATTAGATTAATTATATAAAGGGATAAATGATAATTGGTTAAAATAGTTTTAACGAGCTTATCTGTTCAAGGGGACTAAGTGTAAAATAGAGAAGCAGGAGAGGGGTATAAATAAACTGCTAGGGATCAAAACCTAATAAGTTTTTCTCTCTCTTTCTCTAGTAGCCGTCGACCCCTCTCTCTCTCTCTCTCCCAAAATCGTGAACCCTAATAAGGGTTTAGGGTTTAAGCCTCTTCTTGATTTTTGGTATTTGGTGTTCTTAAGTATGAGCCACTAGAGGGATTCATACTATTGGTCCTTAACATCCAAGAAGCGAGATCAAGGGTTTGAGTTATCATTGTGGTTTTCGGCAATCACAATCAACAAGTAAGTAATTTTGGTTCATTCTTTTGTAGTTAATTATCTAGAACATATGTATCCTGAAAAGTTGTTAGTTTGTATTGCTACACATGATAATTTTAAATATGCTTCCGTTGCCTATATCATGTGGTAGTAGGTTTGTTCAAAACCTTTCAGTTTACATTACAAATAATCAAGTGAAATAAAACTCAACAACCTACTAATCTAGACTAATGAAGTTTAGATCATGAACGGGTGTTGCTATCTCACTTCCAAAAGTATGCTATTGCTATACCAAAATGTACGCCTCTATATACTCCCAAAAATGCTACTTCTCTTCATGACTCTCCGCTCAAATCCGAGGAGTCCCACCGCTAGAATAACCTGTTATATATGTTAAGAAAAAGTGTTAGGCTAAATCCTAGTAAAAACAAACTTTTACATCGGGGAATACAATAAGTTTTATTGAGATAAGTGCAGTGTAACACCCTAAAAATTGGATAAATTAAAAACTTAAAATTTCGGCAATATAACGTCTAAATATGAGAGTTAATAAACCGGTATAACAGGATTGACTAAAACCCAATAAAGTTGGGGTAATTGTGTTAGGACTGAAAGTCCTGTGTGTTGAAAGTTGTATAACGCATTCATAAGGGGTCAAATTGTAATTAATTGATAGTTAAGTTGTTAATGGGCCTAAAGCCCATTAGGACTAAGTCGTATGTATTTAAAGTGTTTTGTTAACCTAGTTTTAGGTTAGAGATCTCATTTATAATTGTTCTAGTCAATAGGTTTACTTTTGCTTATCAGATATTTTCTCTATAAACCTAATCCTTTATTGAATATTAATCATATGACTAGAAGTTGTGGCATATTTGTTCTTCATTGATTGATTACTATTGTTCGTGATTGCACTGTACTGGGATCTACAATTGGTATCAGAGCAAAGAGACGGAAGTTTTGATCCAAAAAGGTTTGTCTAAAACTCTTAATCGTTATTCTGATCTATCTGAGTTTTTGGTTTATGTCGATTAATTGTTTTCTGGATTGATATCTGTTGGGTCAGAATATGTCAAGGATGAATGCTACTACTAGTTGAGAGGTATTAATACTGCTTGTAATTTTAATACTGCTAGTAGAATTAATACTGCTTGAAAAGTTAGTGCTGCTACTTGAATAGTTAGTCCTGCTTGGAGAGTTAGTACTGCTAGTAGTTAGTACTGTTGAAAATTACTACTGCAAGCATGGTTAGTACTGCTCAAGGATTAATACTGCTGAGGATGTTTATGCTGCTCAATGATTAATACTGCTAAAAGAAGGTTAGTGCTGCTTCTAAAGATAAAGAATACTTGAAGATAAAGATGAGCTGGAGATAAGGATGAAGATAATTATGGTATTGATACTGAAGATCAATTTTATTTTGATAATTATCTTGTAATCAACTCTGTATATATAGTATAGAAGTCTTTGTTAGAATTAACAATTATTCATACGTTTTGTTTAGAGAGAATTAACCTCAAGAATAGTTTAGATCCTTTCTATAGAGAAGTATAGAACGTCTGTTGAACCTGTTCAATAGATTGAGGTTTTGTGTGTAATCATCAAGTTGAATTAATATAACTTGTGATTTGAGTCCTATATACTGTTTCATTGATTTTCTGTTAAAGTGTTTTTCCGAAACTTCTTTAACATTGTTTCTGAGTTTGTGTTAAATTCTTGTTTGAGTTTTGATCCTGACAAGTGGTATCAGAGCTAGAAAATTCAGAAGCCTTTAATCATGGACAGTTCAAGCGACAGTGTTTTGGTATCTAAGGTTGCCATGCTCAAACCCAATGAGTTTGACATGTGGAAGATTAGAATCAAGCAGTACATTCTTCTCACAGACTTCTCAATGTGGGACATCATTGAGAATGGTCCTTTTGATGGAGGAAAGATGGATGCAGAAGGAAAGAGACCTCCACCAAAAACAGATGGAGAGAGAAAGTTAAGGCAGACAGAGATGAAAGCTTTGAGCACTCTGCTTTTGGCTATACCTAATGAGTACCAACATCAATTTTGCAACTGTTCTGATGCACAAATTCTTTGGAATTCTCTGGAGAAAAGATTTTCTGGTACCAAAAGTACCAAGAGAAATCAGAAGGCCATCCTAAAGCAGCAGTATGAAAACTTCATGTCTACAAAGAATGAGTCCATGACTCAAACTTTTGATAGATTTAATAAGCTAATTGGTGAATTGGCTACTGTTGGTGTCCAGATAGATCAAGATGATGTTAACAGAAAATTTCTAAGATCTCTTGGTGATGAATGGACTATGTACACTGTCTCCTTCAGACAGAATGACCAATTGGAGGACAAGGAATTAGATGACCTCTATAATGACCTTAGGGTGTTTGAAGCAGAGGTAGAAGCAAAGAAGAGGCCCTCTGGATACTCATACAATGTTGCTCTTTTATCATCCTCTACTGATTCTGCTTCTAATACAGAATCAGTTAGTGCTGCCCATGGATCAAAGCAAGATGGATCCAATGACTCAGTTTTAGAAGCTTTTCTAGCCAGTCATGCTAATTCCTATCTAATTAATGATGACTTAGAACAGATAAATGATGATGATCTGGAAGAGATGGACATCAAGTGGCAGATGGATATGCTGACTATGAGGGTAAAAAGATTCATTAAATGGACTAGAAGGAACAACTTTGCTCAGAAAAGAGAAGATGGGGTTGGATTTGATAAATCCAAGGTTGAATGTTACAAGTGTCACAAGCTGGGGCACTTTGCAAGAGAATGCAGAAGTGGAATACCTCAACAACATACTAGCAACCATCAACCATCACAGTCCACTAGCTTCAACAGTAGGAACTCTTCTCAAGCTCTTGTTTCCCAAGAAGGAATGGGATTTGATTGGAGTGACCAAGCAGAAGAAGCAGTTCATAATCAAACTTTAATGGCTAAAGTTTCAGAGTCAGCAAGCACTGATATTCCCACAGAGGTAACTTCTAATCTTTGCTCTAAAACCTGTATTGAAACTGTTAAAAAGTACAGGGATCATGATCAGAGTATGTGTGATGACCTTAAAAGGTTAGAGAAAGATAGAAGAGAGTATGTTCTGATTGTTGAGAGGTTTGAAGAACAAATTAAATCTTACCAGGATAATGAACTTCAACATTCCTATGATACAAACTACTGGAAGTGGGAGAAAAATCAGTTAGAGGTTAAGCTTAAAAAGTCTGAAGAGGAATGTGAGAAGATAAGGAGTGGTTTTGAGAAAGCAAAGCTGGACATTGAGAAATATTCCAATGCTTCTAAAGAAATGGACTCACTTTTAAAAACTCAAGTTCATGACAAACTTAGAAGAGGAATAGGCTAAAAGACCACACCTCCACCATACAACAATAACTATATTCCTCCCACCTCTGATCTCTTAGAAAGACAGGACAAGAAGGAATTATCTGAAGGAGCCACTGAAGTAGATCCTTTAGACAAAGTAGTGATTGAGGCAGATTCTGAAGAAGAGGACTCTGAGAGTAAGAAGGAGAAAGACCAAAAAGTTATTCCCTTAGAAAACCACATACTGGCGAATGAAAGAGGGGGTAAACCTTTTGTCAAGAGTGAGAAAGTAAAGTCTGGGGAAGAGACTGTTAAGAATGTAAAAGCTGAGACCTCTGAGAGAGGGAAGGGAAAGGCATAGGGAGTTCATTACATGCAAACTACTATTGTTAATCCATGTACTTGTAAACAGAATCAGCCCCAAAAACATGATAAAACAAGGGGAAATCAAAGAAATAGAAATAATCAGTGGGTATTAAAACAAGGAATTGATCTGAGAAATATTAACAGACTGTTGGATCAAATAATTATATTCAAGATTAAAGGGTTTAAACTGTATTTATTTGATAGTTAAAGTTAGAGGGTCTAATTAGTATTTATTCAATAGTTATTAAGCTATTGGGCCTCAAGCCCATTAGAAAGCCTGTTAAGCTTAAAGCCCATAAGGCTTAGGTATTTATAGTTTTGGTTAATTAGTTTTTAGGGTAAGAACCTTTGATAATTATTGTTTAGAGATTATAGTCAAGTGAAGTTTTCTCTGTAATCAAAGGGTATCAAGAACACTCAAGGGTTTCATTGTTTATTCAAGGGATTGGTATGTTAATCTGATTTATATATCTCTTGATTATTATTGTGTTATGTGATTGTTAATCAACTAGATAAATCTGGGATAACAATTGGTATCAGAGCCTAAAGAATCAAAAAAAAATTCGAAGTTACTATTCACAGATTACTGTTCATCGCGAAATCACTGTTCATCGAAAAAAAAAATTTCATCTGATTTCATGAATCTGTGAGTTTTTATGATTAAGATTGATCTGATTAAGTGAGTTTTATTCTAATGAAAAATATCTGATTGATTAATTGCATTGAGAATTAACTGTGCTCATCAAATTAGAGTATAAAAGTTGATTTTAATCTTTGTTATTGATTGGGTTGTGTTCGATACATGTTTCTGAGTACAAAGGACTGATTTTTGCATCTGATTTTGAGTCTGTATTGATTTCTGGGTTGATTATCTGAGTTGTTTATCGACATTCTGGGCTGGTTCAAGAACATACCGGTCAAATAGTTTTATCGATCATACAGTTTACCGGTCGACCCACTCAAAATTCTTATCGGTCGAACATCACTATCGGTCCATACCTTTACTGGTCATAGCAACTTACCGGTCGAATAACTTTACCGGTCGAGCACTTTACCGGTCGAAGCATTTTACCGGTCAAAAAAAATATATATATATTTTTTCCCGGTCGATGAACAGTACCGGTGAACAGTACCCCCGGTCGAAAAAAAATTCTTTCTTTTGCGCCACTTCTTACTCGCACGAAACTCAACTTTGCGCGACCCGTTACTCGCGCATACCTCACGTTTACGCTACTGCCTATTCGCGCAAAGCTTCTCTGTCCTTAGCAATTATCTCACTGTTGCGCCAGATTTTCTGTGATTAATTTCTGAGATTAATACTGTTTGATCCATTTGAGTTATATATATATATATATATATATATATATATTTTTTTTTTTTTTAAAGCTTAAGAAAAAAACAGAAAAAAATAAGGCACTGAAGTGCGGGTTCTAATCCGATGTGATTAGAAGCCATTGTCACTTGACCAAACCTGCATAAATAAAAGAAATAATGGTAATCATTTATGAAAATGATTCCTCTCTCGTTAACAACAGTTGGAAAATAACACACAAGATAAAAACTTAGAATACTCCCCCTAGAATCATGAGAAAGTTCTAAGACATGTTCACCATACCAAGTTTGCTGATGAGAAATTGAAATCGCTTTTCATCCAATGGTTTGGTGAAAAGATCAGCTAACTGGAAGTCAGTTTGAACAAAGTGCATTTCAATATTACCTTTTTCTACATGATCCTTAATGAAGTGATAGCGTACATCGATATGCTTTGTCTTCGAATGTCGTACCGGGTTAGCAGTTATGGATATTGCGCTCTTGGAATCACAATAAATAGGAACACGCTTGTAGTTGTATCCAAAGTCCCTTAACTGTGTCGTCATCCAGAGGACTTGAGAACAACAGCTAGCAGCAGCTACATACTCAGCCTCGGCAGTGGATGTTGAAACACAGTTTTGTTTCTTTGAAGTCCAACTCACAAGTTTGTCACCTATGAATTGACATGACCCAGAGGTGCTCTTCCGGTCTAGCTTACATCCTGCATGATCAACATCTGTAAAGGCAGTTAGTTCAAAACGAGAATCCTTTGGATACCAAAGGCCTAGATTAGGCGAGCCTTTGAGATATCTAAGGATTCGCTTAACAGCAGATAAGTGCGACTCTTTAGGATTAGACTGATATCTTTCACAAAAGCATGTGGCAAACATTATATCTGGGCGACTTGCAGTCAGATAAAGTAAAGATCCAATCATGCTACGATACACCTTTTGATCAACAGGTTTCCCGGAGGGATCCGCGTCTAAGAGTGTACCAGTAGCCATTGGTGTTTTGATGACTGAACTATTTGACATATTGAACTTTTTCAAAATATCTTTTATATATTTAGCTTGATTAATAAATATGCCGTCGGGTAATTGCTTTACTTGTAGACCAAGAAAGAAATTCAATTCACCCATCATCGACCTCATCTGCACTGGAACTTCTTCATATGGACCTTTGTTAAAAAAAAAAATTTCTTTCTTTTGCGCCATTTCTTACTCGCGCGAAACTCAACTTTGCGCGACCCATTACTCGCGCATACCTCACGTTTGCGCTACTGCCTATTCGCGCAAAGCTTCTCTGTCCTTAGCAATTATCTCACTGTTGCGCCAGATTTTCTGTGATTAATTTCTGAGATTAATACTGTTTGATCCATTTGAGTTTTATATTTTTTTTTTGAGAATTCTGCATTTGATTATTTTTGGAAATTTATTTTTCTGAAATTTTTTGAGTGTAGTTTTTATCTAATTCTTGATTCTAACGATCTCATCTAGTTGATTCTTTTGGTACAGAAAAGTTTGATTACTAACCATACAGCTAGGATGTCGTATCAGCTAAATATGTCTGCAGGATACAACCTTGATTTTAGCAACATGACTCTTTCTGAAGTAAAAGAAAAGGCTAAACATCTTGCTAGACAGTTGTCAAGATATACAGACAGGGCTGATTATTGCGAGAGGGAAATTACAAAGCTCAAATCCGAGATGTTACCTCTTGAAGCTGAGATTGAAAAACTAAAGATTCAGAACTCTACTCTTCTTATTCAGATCAATGCTTTAAAAGAAAATTCAAAAGATTCTGATTCTATAATTGATCTTGCAGGAATAATTGCGACTAAAGAAAAAGAGATCTTAGATCTTCAAGCAAAGTTGAAAAGATCTGAATCCAGCTCTACATGGTCTAAGAAGGAGTTAATGCAAAAAGAGCTTGATGAGCTTAGAAGAAGAGCAAACATTGCTCGCGAGACATCTGAAGAGCTTAGAAAGTCAAACTCTCAAATCTTTGTTGAAAGAGACTCTTTAAAAGATAAAGTTCTCAGTCTTGAGGTTGAGATTAAAACGATGAAAGAAAAGGCAACCCAAGACAGAGACAATACAATAGCTCAAGATGAATTGCTGAAGATAGAGAAAGAAAGAAAAGACTTTGCCAAGAAATTCTCTGATTTCTCCAGAAAAGCCTTCGAAGAAAAGAAATCTTTAGAGCTTAGATGTGTTAAACTTTCTCAACAAGTTTCAGACTTTGAGAAGGTTATCATTCTAGAGAGAGAAAAGGCTGAGAATGAGAAGAAGAAAGCTGAGCTGAAGGATACAAATATAGACTTTTCTGAAGAAAAGAAAATATTTGAGACCGAGATAGCCAAGCTGACAGGAAAGCTATCTGAATTGTCAACAAACATCTTGAAGGAGAAGAATGCAAAATCTGAGTTGCATAAGAAGTTTGATCTGATTGAAAAGGAAAGAAACAGTTTGTCCTAAAAGATAAAGAAACTTGAAGAGATCGTATTCAAGGTGAAGCTGACTGAGCACAAGACGCCAGAGTCAATAGCTCAATCACCAAGAGATGATCTAGCTGATTCAGATAGTTCATTAAAAACAGCTTCAAGTTCACATTTTTCAAATGTTTTCTATAATCCTTTCTATGATTTAGATGACTGTCTTACTTCTAAATCTACTGATCAGATTCGTCCTTCTAACCTTTTCTATGACAAAAATGTTGATGGTTCAGGTAACTTTAAAAAGACTAAGTCTCAAAAGAAAAGCTTCTGGAGAAGGCATGATGAGAAAGAAAAAGGAAATTGGATCTGAAAAGTTAAAGGATCTCAAGAGGAAAAGAAGAAAGACAAATCATATGTGCATACATCAAATGCTAAAAGGAACAATGCTACAAAAGGTAAAACTTTTGGCAAACCTAATCTGGTTTACACAATCAATCAATTGATCAGGTTAGCACAAAAGAAAATTACTTATTCCTACTGCGACTCAAATGATTTTGTAAGAAAAGATTATGTGAATAACTGGTATGGTTCTTACTTACATATCTCCTACTAGAACTGCAACTAACCCGTTAGGACCTAAATACCAGTGGGTACCAAAAGCTAAATCTGTGTTGCAGGCACCCAATGTTTAAGGGGGAGGAAGAACAATGGCTTTTGAACAAAACAGTTCAAAACCCGGACTTAATTGTCAAAAAGAAGGCTTCAGTTAAGGGGGAGAATATCTGTGATATTAACAGATTTTTGGATACTTAAATGCTTATCTGACCGTGTGTTCTTCAAAGATAAATACTTGTGTTTTATCTTGTCAATATACTTTGTCTAGTATTCATACACATAACGGTTCGGAACATTCTATTTGACTTTGTTATTACCATGTATCAAAAGTTAAATCTTTCTATGGTAATACTCACGTTATTTGTATTCACTGTTGATTGAATCAAACGTCATTTCATGTGCTTTCATTGAAAATATGTTTATATATTGTTCATATAAACAACATTCGTTTTTTATTCTCCAGCATATTATTCTTCATGACAAATTGATATGAGCTTATTGCCAACCACTTTTAGGTTGAGGGGGAGAATTGCATCGTCAAACACAACTGTTTTGACTTCTCCAAAATTTTTATTATTCATGTAACAAGTGGTATTTGTGCTTACATGTACAAAAAGCCTGTTGAACAACATGTTCTTTTTAGGATAATACATGGGATTAAGTGTGAGAACTTAATAGAACTTCCATGGATTCACGATAACCAGTGTTTCCTACCCAGGAAGTATTCCCAGAGTGATTGAGGGGAGAGGGGTTAAAAAGAATTGAGTGATGGTGTGTGAAGAGGTAAAATGGAAAAGAGAGATTGGTTAGAAATGAGCATTAAAAGAAAGAGGGTGAGAGAATAGAGTAAAAGAATATTAAACTCTGCACCAAACTTCTTTCTGAGCCGGGCAGCCACATAATCTGATTGGTTTACATTCTTTGGTGACCATCATTGAAATAGGCAACTAGCCCATGCCATCTCTTGCATACAACCCCACCAGCTACTCATTCTTTTCTCAAAAAGAGAATGTTTCACATTTTCTGGGGACGCAGCATATACGCTATTGGTTCTTCATTTGGAAGATACTAATATTGAAAAAGAAGGAAAGTTGCCCCACCTTCGAACCTTTTCTCATGCACATTGAGTCTTTGTATAATTTGTTGTTGTCTCAACAAGTTTACATATTTTGAGCCTATATTGAAAAGCAATCATCTATGCTTAATTTGTTTCATACACATGCACGAGCACACAGAAATTTGTTTTCTGTCAGAACGTCATAGATAACCATGTGTTATTCGATGATTGAATGGAAGACCTGGGGAGTCAACATCAAACCAGCTCCTTATATAGTAACTTTGTGTTACTCAGTAACTTTGTGTTACTGACAGGCATTCTAACTGAGTCATTTGTTGATTCAGGGTTACAACTCTTAAACTGTTTGAATTTGCAAAGATTTAAACGGTTACAATTGACTATTTTTATCTGAAAAGATTGAAATAATCACTCTTTCCATCTGGGAAGACTGCTCTTATTTCCATACAGGGCTCGTTACATGATGAAGACTATGCTTACTTGATGATCATATTCAAAGGAGGAGATTGTCTTGATAAGGGGGAGATTATTTTGCAAAGTTTTGATGATTATGATTCTCACCACTCATCAAAAAGGGGGAGAAGATACAAAAAGGGAGAATTGTCAAAGAAGGAGAATATATTAAGGGGGAGAACATAATTTGAAGACTGCTGAAGATTTTCAAAGATTTGAATATTTAAAGATTATTCAAAGATATCAAGTTTTGAAGTTTTGAAGCTATCAATGTCATATCTGAAGAAAAGAGAAGAAAAGTGAAGACCTGAAGATTATTGACAAATTTTTTTTAATCTTGAATCCAAAGGGGGAGATTGTTGGATCAAATAATTGTATTCAAGATTAAAGGGTTTAAAATGTATTTATTTGATAGTTAAAGTTAGAGGGTCTAATTAGTATTTATTCAATAGTTATTAAGCTATTGGGCCTCAAGCCCATTAGAAAGCCTGTTAAGCTTAAAGCCCAT
Source organism: Arctium minus (assembly GCA_954870635.1). Taxonomy (NCBI): domain Eukaryota; kingdom Viridiplantae; phylum Streptophyta; class Magnoliopsida; order Asterales; family Asteraceae; genus Arctium; species Arctium minus. The sequence continues at coordinate 31,698,876 of OX941080.1, read as the reverse complement.
AAGGCTTAGGTATTTATAGTTTTGGTTAATTAGTTTTTAGGGTAAGAACCTTTGATAATTATTGTTTAGAGATTATAGTCAAGTGAAGTTTTCTCTGTAATCAAAGGGTATCAAGAACACTCAAGGGTTTCATTGTTTATTCAAGGGATTGGTATGTTACTCTGATTTATATATCTCTTGATTATTATTGTGTTCTGTGATTGTTAATCAACTAGATAAATCTGGGATAACACAGACCAAAACCTTGTTTTATCTGTGGCAAGCTAAATCATCTAGCCAAACACTGTTATTTCAATCCTATTAACCAAAGGATCAGTTTTCAAAGAAATATACAAAATCCTGTTGGCTATGGGAAGCAAATAAGGAATCATATGGCTGAGAGTGTGAGAAGGGCACCTATAAAATCTCATGTTCAGAATAAGTTTGCTAATTCAAAGAAAAATACTCCAAATAAGCCAAGGAGTAACTTAAAGAAAAAGACAACAAACAACTTTGTCCAGGTGTGGGTTCCAAAAGTAAAGAAATATGTTAGTACTGCTACTTCTAATAGTACTGTTGACAGAAATAATGTTGCTGCAAGCAATACTACTGCTAACTCAGTTAGTACTGCTAACAAAATTAGTACTGCTAACCCAATTAGTACTGCTAATGATGTTAGTACTGCTAACAAAGTTAGTACTGTCAATCAAGTTAGTACTGCTTCCAGTAACAGACCCATTATTGTGATAAAGTATTCAAGCAATGAGATTTCTCAGTGTGATAATCTCATCCAATCTGAATATGAATATGTTGATGAGAATGGAAAACCCAAGACCACTTTGGCTTGGGTTCCTATTAAAAACTAACTGCTTTATTAAATGTGCAGGGCAACCAACAACTCAAGGGAAGGAGCATTTGGCATGTTGATAGTGGTTGTTCCAGGCACATGACAGGTAACATGGCCTGCCTTAAAAACTTCAAAAGAATTGATGGAGGACATGTTGCTTTTGGTGATAATCCAGCAGGTGATAAGATAAGTGGAAAAGGTAATGTGTCAAAAGGTAAGATGATCTTTGAGGATGTATACTATGTTGAGCAATTGAGATACAACCTGTTAAGTGTATCACAGGTCTATGACAAGAAACATAACATATTATTCAATGATATTGAATGTATTATCCTTGATCCAGGGTTTAAGGTAGTTGATGAAAGTATGATACTACTTAGAACTCCTAGAAAGGACAATGTTTATTGCTTAGACTTGGAGAGTGTAGTTTCTGATTCATCTCTAAATTGTTTATTTCCAAAAGATTTTATATGTATCCCAGGTTTGTACAAGAGATTATACTACAGGAATTGACGGATCTACCCTCTTTTCAAGAGGTGTATGTACCAAAACCTCCCAAAGGGAAGGTATTCTCAAACATGAAAAGGCCCTCCAAGGACTTTTCTGGCCAAGACACCCCATTGTTCTCTACAATGATGGGTGTATCACATTCCCATGGTGAGGCATCAGTGTCAAAGCCCTCATATGACAACCAAACTGATGACCTACCCACATCACTCATTTCTAGTAATCCTCCTCAGATTCCTATTGAAAAGCCCACATCCCCCATCACCAAAATCTATATAAGGAAAAAGGTAAAGAAGGTTCCTTCCCTTCTTGTACCTTCACCCCCACAACCTTCAAGCCCTCTAATGGAGCATTCTCCATTAGAGAATATCGATAGGGAAACCACAGGGGTGTCTCCCAAACCCAAGAAGGTGCTCACTAAGGAGAAGGTTGAGCATGTGGGCAGTGAGGCTCACACTACTGACTTTGCACAAAGTGCAGAGCAGGATAGTGTGAAATCCCTAAGACCTTCCCCACGAAAACTTTGGGTGAGCAATCATCCAAAGGTCCCAGGTGCCAAGAAACCAAGGGGGTAGAGGCTGCTTCTGCTAGGTAGAAGACCTCTACTAAAAGATCCAAGGATCCTTCAAGGGTGGTCAACACATCCAAAGGAGGTGAGGACAGATATAACTATGATGAATTGATGGAAACTATGGGAAATATCAATCTTGATGTCATCAAACAAGGTGCTGATATAGAGGAGATGAAACTGGTGATACTGTCTCAACAAGTGCAGATTACCAAACTAAAGAAAATGGTTATGAGGTTGGTGCAGAAAAAGAAAAGAAAGCAGTATGTATTGAAGAAAAGGGAAGATCTTTTCAACAAGGGGTAGAGACAAGCTGAAAGGGAGAAACAAAGTTCTGTATTTGAGGGGGAGTTGGGTACAAAATCAGAAAGTAGCAAAGCAGCAGAAAAAGCAAAAGAAGTAGAAACCACACCAGTAGAAGTAACTACAACAGAAGTAGAAACTTCTCCAGCAGCAGAAACAGAATTATCCAGGGAAGAGATAGAAATTGCTGAAACATTGGTGAAGGAAAAACTTGACACTCCCAAAGCTACTCCAAAGGCTAAGGGAGTGGTAATCAAAGAAGTTGGATCAGATCAGAAAAAGAAAAAGATAAGTGTGGATGATGCAAAGAAGAAGGGAAAGGAGAAGATGGTTGAATCTGAGCAACCATTGAAGAAATAGAAACAGATTGAGTTGGATGAAGAAGTGGCCAAAAAGCTTCAAGAATAGATGGAAAAGGAGGAAGAAATTCAATGTGCCAAAGACAGAGAGCTTACATTGGATATGGCTAAAAAGTTGAATGAAGAATATCAAAAGAGTCTGAAGTCTTCAGCTGCTGCTAAGAAAGTCACAAATAAGGCTTCAAGGCAAAGGCTTCAAGGCAAAGGCTACCACTGAAGACTAGACAAAGACAACCTTCCAAGACATACTTAGTAAACCAACAAAGAAGGAAGATGATAAACTTCCTGAAAGGAGCTATTGGAGTTCCTGAGGGAATGTTTACAAGTATGTCTTTTGGAAAGCTTGAAGAACTTTACCAGAAGGAGATGGCCAAACTAAAAGGGAACTCCACTCAAAGGGAAGAAGCTGAAAGGAAGATGAAAGAGAGGCATGATCTCAATATACAACAACCCTTCCCAGAAAGTGAAGAAGGAACTCCTGTCAAGGAAAAGAAAGAAGAAAAGAAAGAAGAGACATTGGCTCATCAAATTGGAGTAATCAAAAGAAAGAAAACTATTGCCACCAAGCCAAAGGCAAAAAGGGCAGGAATTAAAGAAGAAAGAGCAGAAGCAGAAGCAAAACCTATTGATGAACCTTTAGCAGAGCTAGAGCAGAATCCAGAGCAGTCCAATCAGCAATCAAATGAGCAGTTTGACTTGTACATGACAGTGACAGATGAAGATCCAGTACAAGTTGACCCAATATCAGTCCAAGCTCCTGAAATTATCCATTGGGATATCTTGGAAGATCAAAGGAAGAAATACTTCAGGATTAATAGGATGGGAAACAAGTATGAGGTTTACTCTACTTGGGGCAAAATCATCAGAAGTTGTTCCAGAACAGACCTAGAAGAAATGTTTAAGGTTGGAATGAGCTTGTATGAAGAGGAATTGACAAAAGCAGGAATGAGCTTAATAAGACTAGCCATGGAGTACTTGTGCATGATGTTTGATCCTAGCAGAGTTCAACATGTAGTCAGAGATCTGCATCTGGAGAATAAATTCCAAAGAATAGAAAATTAGATGTTGTTTGAAAAGTGTGGAGTCTATGTCATCACTGTAGACAGAGCTTATCATGAGTACTACCTGGTGGATAAAATCTATAATCATAGCAAAGCCAAGTTGCAAGGTATGTTGAATGCAAAACTTATATGTCAAAGGATTCAGAAATGGCCAGGATAGTAGTCAGAAGAATTATCAATCAAAGTCTGGGACTGGATCCAAATTTGGGCAACTGAGAAGAAGTGTTGAAAGCATCATGAAGACCTTATAATGAAGAACTTAACTTCTCATTCTGAAAAGTTAAGTTAGGGGGAGATTGTTGGGTCAGAATATGTCAAGGATGAATGCTACTGCTAGTTGAGAGGTATTAATACTGTTTGTAATTTTAATAATGCTAGTAGAATTAATACTGCTTGAAAAGTTAGTGCTGCTACTTGAATAGTTAGTACTGCTTGGAGAGTTAGTACTGCTAGTAGTTAGTACTGTTGAAAATTACTACTGCAAGCATGGTTAGTACTGCTCAAGGATTAATACTGCTGAGGATGTTTATGCTGCTCAATAATTAATACTGCTAAAAGAAGGTTAGTGCTGCTTCTAAAGATAAAGAAGACTTGAAGATAAAGATGAGTTGGAGATAAGGATGAAGATAATTATGGTATTGATACTGAAGATCAATTTTATTTTGATAATTATCTTGTAATCAACTCTGTATATATAGTATAGAAGTCTTTGTTAGAATTAACAATTATTCATACGTTTTGTTTAGAGAGAATTAACCTCAAGAATAGTTTAGATCCTTTCTATAGAGAAGTATAGAACGTCTGTTGAGCCTGTTCAACAGATTGAGGTTTTGTGTGTAATCATCAAGTTGAATTAATATAACTTGTGATTTGAGTCCTATATACTGTTTCATTGATTTTCTGTTAAAGTGTTTTTCCGCAACTTCTTTAACATTGTTTCTGAGTTTGTGTTAAATTCTTGTTTGAGTTTCGATCCTGACAATATCTGCTTATCGATTTGATCTAAGAAGTGGAGTTACTGAGTTTTCTGTGATATTGATTATCTGGGTAATTAAGTTTCTGCAAATCGATGCAAATCGAATTTTTTTTAAGAATCATAGCTGCAAATTGATTTTGTTTAAGAATCGATTAGGTTTATTTGTTTGATTTGAGTTCTGCTATATCTGTGTTCAATTTGTTGTTTTATCAATTAATTGATTTTCTGGGTTTGATGTTCTGGGTCGATTGTTTGATTATGATCGATTTTCAGATTCATCGATTTTTTTGGTGAATATCTGTTATCGATTTGTATTTATCGAATTGTTTATCTGTGAAAAGTGCTTATCTTGATATCGATCGGCCCTATTGACCGGACCCCTACGACCGGACAATCCTTCGATCGGACTCTAGTGACCGGTGCCTTGACCGGTTTTTGCGACCGGTACTCTTGACTGCGACCGGACTCCCAGCGACCTGACTCCCTGCGACCGAACTCATCTCGACCGGGTCCGTGCGGCAACCGGTACCCCTTGCGACCGGTACTTTCGACCGGTGCCTTGTAAAGGACCGTTGTTTGGCTTACTTCTTCGACCGGACCCCTTGTGACCGGTGTCTTGCGTTTTTTTTTTCAAGTGTAATTTGCGTCTCAAGTGAATAGTGCATACCTAGTTTTTGCGCCACACTCTCGTAACGCAAAGTTTACTTTGCGCCACCTGTACGAAGCGCAAACCTAGTTTTTGCGCCAGACACAAGTAATGCAAAGCTCACTTTGCGCCACCTGTACGTAGCGCAAACTTTACTTGGCAATTTTTGTCTCTCTTCTTATTTTTCGACCGGATCCTTGTTCGACCGGGTCTTTGCTCGACCGGGTCTTTGTTTGACTGGGTCCTTGCTCGACCGGGTCCTTGTCCTTGTCCTGTTTATTTATTGTTTTTGGATCATCTTGTTTGTCTCACGATCGCTACAGTGCAGTTAAGACTAAAGTTTAAACCCGTTCAAGTTTCATCTCTTGACAAGTTCAGTCCCTGGATATCAAGCTTTTCAGAGTCGGATCAAATTAATTCTATTCGATACGATCAAAAGGGATGAACCCACCAAGGCTGTTGTTCAAAGAAAAATATGAAGAGTGGAAAGTTAACTTTTTGAATTTTGTGGATAAACATGAGGTGGGTTATTATATCAGGTTATCATTGACTGAAGGAGAGATGCAATCCCAAATTCCAACAGAAACTTCTTCTGAGGAACAGGAGAAAAGACAGAGGGCTAATAATATAGCTCGATATTTTATGACAAATAGTATTTCTTGTGACCTTTTCCGTGATATTTTTAGTGAAATTTCTGGTCAAATAAATACTTACAAAATGACAGGAAAATAGTTGTGGAATTGTACTGAATGGTTGATGTTAGGTCCAAATGTGATTTTAAAAGGAAGAGAATTGGAATCTGAGAACTCTAAGCTGAAAAGAAAGATCTCTGATGTTGAATATCAGATTGTGCAAATCCAGCAAGCAATATCTGTTGAAAAGTATGATGAGAAGACTAAAAGTCTGGAGGATACTAATGCTAAGCTTCAAAAGAAAATATTTGATTTGGAGAAAAAGATTGTGTTGGGAACTGAAGATGTGAACAAGTCTTTAATGCTGCTAGTTCAGAATTACTACTGCTAGAAGACTTCAAAGTTAATACTGCTGAGTATTACTACTGCTAGTAGAATTAATACTGCTAGTCAAAGTTAGTGCTGCTTGAACAAAGTTAGTACTGCTTAATTAGTTAGTACTGCTAGTGGTTAGTACTGCTTAGTAGTTAATGCTGCTAAGACCAAGTTAATGCTGCTAGAAGAAATTAATGCTGGTGAGCATAGTTAGTACTGCTTATGACTTAAAGAACCGGATGGAAAGGATGACAGCTGGAAAGAATCAAGATATTCATGGAAGGCTTGAAGATAATGATGGAAGATATACTGAAGATATTTTATTTATTGTAATTATCTTTTTATTCAGTATATGTACAGATTTGATAGAATAGTTTAGAAAAAGATTAATTCATAAATTCTAAGTTTTTAGAGAAAATCAACCTCAAGGCATAGATCCTAATTCTAGAGAAGTAGAATTCGTATTGGTGAGCCTGTTCATCAATATTGAGGTTGAGTGTTTAATCTTGTAACTTCAAGCATTCAATACAAGTTTACAAGTTGTTGATTATATACTGTTTTGGTTTACTGCTTGATTGAATATCAAAGTGTTATTCCGCAACTTTTTTGATATTAGTTTCTGAGAATTTATTCTTGTTAAGAATTCGATCCTGACAAGTGGTATCAGAGCCTAACTCCCTCAGAAACATCTATTCATTCATCATGGAAAACCTTGCAGAATCAAACAGTACTCTGGTCTCTAAGGTTCCAATGCTCAAACCCAGTGAGTTTGACATGTGGAAGATCAGAATTAGACAATTCATTCTTCTCACTGACTACTCAATGTGGGATATCATTGAGAATGGTCCTTCTGAAGCAGGAAAGATAGGACCAGATGGGAAAAGACCTCCACCAAAGACAGATGGTGAGAGGAAGATCAGACAGACAGAGATGAAGGCCTTGAGCACTCTGCTCTTGGCCATTCCCAATGAATATCAGCATCAATTTTGCAACTGCACTGATGCTTAGATTCTCTGGAATGCTCTAGAGAAAAGATTTGTTGGAACTAAAAGTATCAAAAGAAATCAAAGAGATGTTCTAAAGCAGCAGTATGAGAATTTCACTTCTTCAAAGAATGAGTCTATGACTCAAACATTTGATAGATTCAACAAGCTCATTGGTGAACTGGCTACTGTAGGAGTGAAGATGGAACAAGATGATATCAACAGAAAGTTCCTCAGATCTCTTGGGGATGAATGGACTATGTACACTGTCTCATATAGACAGAGTGACAATCTGGAAGAGAAGGAACTTGATGATCTATATAATGATCTAAGAGTTTTTGAAACTGAGGTAGAATCCAAAAAGAATCCCACTGGTTATATCCACAATGCTGCACTTCTTTCAACATCTACTGATACTACTGCTAACCCTGAAGCAGTTAGTACTGCCAGTGGAGTAAATTCAGAAAAAGGCACTGGAACTATCTTTGAAGCCTTTTTGTCCAGTCATAGCAACAATTCATTGATTAATGATGATCTAGATCAACTTCACCCTGATGACCTGGAGGAGATGGACATTAAATGGCAGATGGCCATGTTATCTATGAGAGTGAAGAAGTTTATTAAAAGAACAGGAAGGAACAACTTCTCTCAAAGAAGAGAAGATGGAGCTGGTTTTGACAAGACTAAGGTGGAATGCTATAAGTGTCACATGAAAGGACACTTTGCTAGAGAATGCAGGAGTGTTGTTCCAAACAACAACCACCAACAAGCTCAGAATGGAGGCTACAATCAAAACAAGAATCCTGCTCAAGCCCTTGTTTCTCAACAAGGAATGGGATTTGACTGGAGTGATCAAGCTGAGGAAGCCATTCAGAATCAAGCTCTTATGGCAGAAGTGTCTGATCTCCCCTCTGACGTAATTTCTAATCTTTGCACTAAATCTTGCATAGACACTGTCAAAAGATACAGGGATCACAATCAAAGTATGTGTGATGACCTCAAAAGATTAGAAAAGGACAGAAGAGATTATGTGTTGATAGTAGAGAGATTTGAAGAGCAAATCAAAGGCTTTCAAGCTAATGAACTTCAACACTCTTATGACACAAACTATTGGAAGTGGGAAAAGAATGAGTTAGAGACCAAACTGTCTAAGTCCTTAGAAGAGAATGATAGGCTGAAAGAGGAACTGTCTAAAGTTAAGCTTGACATAGAAAAGTTTTCATATGCTTCAAAAGCAATGGATTCTCTTCTAAAGGCTCAGATTCATGATAAGATGAAGCCTGGTATTGGATACAACAATACACCTCCTCCTTACAACAACAATTATATCTCTCCTACTTCAGACTTGTTAGAAACCAAGGAGAAAAAGGACTTGTCTGAGGAAGCTCTTAAGATAGATCCTTTGGATGAGGTAGTAGTTAAGGATTTGACTGAGAAAGAAGCTAGTAAGAATAGGGATAATACTGTGAGTAAAAATATACCATTAGAAAACAATATTATCACCAATGAGGAATGTGGGAAAATCTGGGTCAAGTCCAAGGAGATAGAGAAGACCAAAGGAAAGGATAACAAGGTCCATTACAAACAAACCACAGTTGTGAATCCTGGATCTTGTAAACAGTGTGCTTGCAATAAAGCTAAGAGCCTAAATTCTGGTATAAAAAGAGGTAATCAAAGAAACTGGAATAATCAATGGGCTCAGAAACAAGGAGTTGATCTGAATAAAATCAATAGACCAAAACCTTGTTTCATATGTGGCAAGTTGAATCATTTGGCTAAGTATTGCTTCTTTAACCCTATTAATCAACAGATAAACTTTCAAAGATTTGTGCAAAAACCTGTTGGTTATAGGAAGGCTGGAAAGAAACATGTGATGAAGAAATCTGTTGAAAGTAAAGGCCCTATGAAAAATAAGGTTTTAAAAGAAAGTATTTTACTATGGGTACCTAGAAGTACTAACAGTGTTAGTACTGCTAAAAATATTAGTACTGCTAACACAGTTACTACTGCTAACAGTGTTAGTACTGCTGAAAATATTAGTGCTGCTAACACAGTTACTACTGCTAACAGTGTTAGTACTGCTGAAAATATTAATGCTGCTAACACAGTTACTACTGCTAACAAGGTTAGTACTGCTAAGCATGCAAGTGCTGCTAAGGCAGTTAGTACTTCTAAAATCAGTATTGCTTCTAGCAAAAATGTTTCCAAGCCTATTATTGTGACAAAATACTCCAAGCATGAGGAGTCAAAATTTAAAAATCTTGTCAAGAAAAAATGCAAGTATTTTGATGAGAAAGGGGTACCCAAGACCACTTTGGCTTGGGTTCCTTATTCAAACTAACTGATTTATCTAATGTGCAGGGCAATCAACAGCTCAAGGGAAAGAGCATTTGGCATGTTGATAGTGGTTGCTCTAGGCACATGACAGGTAACATGTCATGCCTTCAGGATTTCAAGCATATCAATGGAGGACATGTTGCTTTTGGAAATGATCTTACTGGTGGTAAAATAAGTGGCAAAGGTAATGTCATAAAAGGTAAGATGACATTTGAGGATGTCTACTATGTTGATCAATTGAAGTACAACCTGTTAAGTGTATCACAGGTTTGTGACAAACAAGATAGCATATTATTTACAAACACAGAGTGTATGATCCTTGCTCCAGGGTTCAAAGTAGTTGATGAAATCATGATACTACTTAGAACTCCAAGAAAGGACAATGTTTATTGTCTAGATATGGACAATGTTGATAGTGATTCATCCCTGAACTGTCTTGTTTCAAAAGCTTCTGTGGATGAATCCTCTCTTTGGCACAGAAGGATGTGTCACATGAATTTCAAGACTATGAACAAACTTGTTAAAAACAACCTTGTAAGAGGTTTACCTTCAAAAGTCTTTTCATGTGATGATCATTGTGTTGCTTGTCTTAAAGGCAAACAGCACAAAACTTCTCATAAGACCAAAGAGTTAAATTCTATTTCTTCTTGTCTCCAGTTATTGCATATGGATCTGTTTGGTCCTACAAATGTTATGAGTATAGGCAAGAAATCTTACTGCTTGGTTATTGTTGATGATTACTCCAGATTTACTTGGGTATATTTTCTAAGGACTAAGGATGAGACAAGTGGACTGATCAAATCCTTTATTCTAAGAATTGAAAACCAAACTAATCAAAGAGTAAAAGTCATTAGATCAGATAATGGAACTGAGTTTAAAAATGTTGATCTAAACACCTTTTGTGAAGAGAAAGGTATTGAGAGACAATATAGTGCTCCTAGGACTCCTCAACAGAATGGAGTTGCTGAAAGGAGAAATAGGACACTAATAGAGGCTGCTAGATCTCTGTTGGCTGATTCAAAATTGCCAATTACCTTCTGGGCTGAAGCAGTTAATACTGCTTGTTATGTCCAAAACAGAGTTCTAGTAGTCAAGCCAAAGAACAAGACTCCTTATGAGCTTTTAAATAAAAGAAAACCATTTATTGGATTTTTCAAACCTTTTGGGTGTCCCTGTACTATTCTCAATACCAAATCTTACTTAGGTAAGTTTGATAGCAAAGCAGATGATGGATTTCTTGTTGGCTACTCATCTCAGAGTAAGGCTTACAGAGTCTTTAACTCTTCTTCCAGAATAATTGAAGAAAGTGACAATGTCAAATGCAATGAGAACACACCAAATCCAATTGGGTCTGGTCCTCAGTGGCTATTTGACATTGACTCACTAACTAACTCTTTTGGTTTCAGTAGTGATGATTATGCAGGTACAGGGAGTGGAGGATCAGGGACTACACAAGTCTCAGAAAGTATATCTCAATCTGTGATATTTCCCATACTCACAGTGAATCCTGTTGAAGACTGTGAAAAGGAACCATCTACTGGACCAAGTCAAGGTGAAGAAGAAAGTAGAGATGAGGAGACTCAAGAAAATAAAGAACCAGAAGTGGCTACTGAAAACACTTCAGTTGAGTTGAATGACTCTAATCTAGAGTTGGGACTTAATGAAGAACCTAGTCATCACACCAGAATACAAAAGAATCATCCTCCACAGCTGGTAATATGAGATATATCCTCTCCTATGATGACTAGAAATCAAAGTAGACTTCAAGAAATACAAGATCAACAACACACAGTGCTTTCTTGTTTTTTATCCCAGCTTGAGCCTAAAAAGGCACATGATGCTATGAAAGAATCCAGTTGGATAGAATCCATGCAAGAAGAGCTACTGCAGTTCAAACTGCAAGATGTTTGGGATCTGGTAGACCTTCCTAAAGGCCAAAGGGCAATAGGAACAAAATGGGTCTTCAGGAATAAGAGAGATGAAAGAGGTATAGTGATAAGGAATAAAGCAAGGCTGGTGGCTCAAGGGTATACACAAGAAGAAGGGATAGACTATGAAGAAGTATTTGCACCAGTGGCCAGGATAGAAGCAATTAGATTATTCCTGGCTTATGCTTCCTACATGAAATTCAAAGTCTATCAGATGGATGTGAAAAGTGCATTTCTTTATGGTTCAATTGAAGAAGAAGTATATGTCTGTCAACCACCAGGGTTTGAAAACCCAAGCTATCCAGACAGAGTATACAAATTGAAGAAAGCACTTTATGGACTACATCAAGCTCCAAGAGCATGGTATGACACTCTGTCATCCTATCTCTTGGAAAATGGCTTTGAAAGAGGAGTCATTGATAAGACTCTATTCATCAAGAGAAAGAAGAAGGATATCTTGCTGGTCCAAATCTATGTTGATGATATTATCTTTGGATCAACAAGAGACAACATGTGCAAGGAGTTTGAGGAACTAATGCATCAAAGGTTCAAAATGAGTTCCATGGGGGAACTTACTTTCTTCCTTGGACTCCAAGTTCAACAGAAGTCAGATGGAATCTTCATCTGTCAGTCCAAGTATGTGCAGGACATTCTAACCAAGTTTGGTTTCTCAGATTCCAAATCTGCTAGCACACCTATGGAAACACACAAGCAAATAACAGCAGATCTTGAGGGGGAGGATATGGATGTTCATCATTATAGATCCATGATTGGCTCTCTCATGTATCTTACAGCCTCTAGGCCAGATATAATGTTTCCAGTCTGTGTGTGTGCAAGATTCCAAGTTAGGCCAAAGCAATCTCACTATCAAGCTGTTAAGAGGATATTCAGATATCTCAAAGGGCAACCCAGATTGGGACTTTGGTATCCTCGTGACTCATCCTTTGACCTACTTGCATACTCAGATAGTGATCTAGGTGGAGCAAACTTGGACAGAAAATCTACTTCTGGAGGATGTCAGTTTTTGGGTGCAAGACTAGTTTCATGGCAGTGCAAGAAACAAACCACAGTATCCACATCTACAACAGAGGCAGAGTACATAGCAGCTGCAAGTTGCTGTTCTCAAGTCTTATGGATTCAGAATCAAATGTTGGATTATGGGGTAACCTTTCTACACACTCCAATTTTTATTGATAATAGCAGTGCTATTAGCATTGTGAATAATCCTGTCAAGCACTCAAAGACAAAGCACATTGAGATCGGGTATCACTTCATAAGAGACTGTAATGAAAAGAAACTTATTCAAGTTGTAAAAGTTCACACTGATAATCAGTTTGCTGATCTATTCACTAAAGCTTTTGATGTGGGTAGATTCACTTTCTTGGTAACAAGTGTGGGAATAATCAACTCTGAATAAGCCCCTTCTTAAAAAGTGGTTCTATACCTGTATATTGTTTATTCTTGGTGTTACTAATCTTCTTTTTCAGGATATGTATAGCAGTACTCAGTATTTCGCAAGATTAAAGGAGTAAAGTAGTTAATACTGCTTTCAGTTAATACTGCTAGTGGTTAATACTGCTCTCAGTTAATACTGCTAGTTAGTTAATACTGCTAGTAGTTAATACTGCTCTCAGTTAATACTGCTAGTTAGTTAATACTGCTAGTAGTTAATACTGCTCTCAGTTAATACTGCTAGTTAGTTAATACTGCTAGTAGTTAATACTGCTCTCAGTTAATACTGCTAGTTAGTTAATACTGCTAGTAGTTAATACTGCTCTCAGTTAATACTGCTAGTTAGTTAATATTGCTAGTAGTTAATACTGCTCTAGGTTAATACTGCTTATGTTCCGAATACTATAAATACTCTTTGCCCGCCTAAAAGCTCATAACGACTCTTTGCATACTGTTCACTTGCGCTCTAAACCCTGTCTCTCTCAAAGTTCAACGTTTTCAGGCAAGAATCTTCAAGGTCAATGGCATCAATGGCGTTCATTGACGAGCACAATGAAATCGCGATGCTCCAAAAGCCAAAGCAAGCTGAAGGTTTTCATCAGATAGTCGACTTTCTGAAGTCTAGCCACATTGCCCATGCTCTCACTATGTCTCCTACTATCTTCATAGAGCATCAGAGGCAATTCTGGGCACATGCCACCATTGTTACTGAGGATGGTGTGCAAATGATCAAGACGACAGTATGTGGCAAGCCATTGACAGTTACTGAAGAAGTAATTCACATCAGTCTACGTCTAGACGATGCCTCTGGTATAACTTCTATCCCTAATGATGAACTGTTTTCTACTCTTACAAGAATGGGGTATGGAGGCCCATTGGGTGTTTTTAAGTTCTCAAAAGCTAAATTCTCACCCCAATGGCGTTTTCTTGTTCATACCTTGATGCACTGCATTTCTAAAAAGACCACTGGATGGAGTGAGTTCAGCAGTCCCATTGCTTATGCTTTGGTCTGTTTGGCCACTGCCAGAAGGTACAATTTTTCACAAATGATTTTCAATGATCTTGTCTCAAACATGGGAAACAAAAAGAGTTTTTATATGTATCCCAGGTTTGTTCAAGCAGTAATCAACCATGAATTGACGGATATTCCTCATTCTGATGGAATATATGTACCAAAACCCCCTAAAGGCAAGGTTTTCTCAAATATGAGAAGATCTGCTGGGGACTCGGAAGGAGTAGACACCCCATTGTTCTCTACAATGATGGTGGTGTCCCAAACTAATGAAGGTATGGTAGCAGGGTCAAGGCCCCCATTAGACCAACCCACTGCTAGCCAATCCCAACCTTCCATCTCTCAAATTTTCCCTCAGTCCTTTGCTGCTAAACCCACTCCCATAATATCCAAGACCTATGTCAAGAGAAAGGTACACAAGGCTCCTTCCCTTGGTGTACCTACTATTAACCAAGAGCCTCAAAGCCCTCTATTGGAGCATTCTCCAGTAGAGAATATCTACAAGGAACCCACAAGGGTGTCTCCCAACCCAAAGGAGGTGCTCTCTGAGGAGGAGGAAGAGCATATGGGAGAGAAGGCTGCCACTACTCCTGCTAGCTCAGAGGAGGTCAGTGGTAACATCCATAAGACCTTCCCCATGGCAACTTTGAATGAGCAATCATTCAAAGGTCCCCGGTGCCAAGAAACCAAGGGGGTGGATAGTGCTTCTGCTAGGCAGAAGACTTCCACTACAAAAAGATCCAATGATCCTTCAAAAGAGGGTAACACTTCTGGAGAGGGTGAGGACAGATATACTTACTATGAATTGATGGAAACAATGGGGAACATCAACCAAGATGTTCTCAAACAAGGAAAATAAATTGAAGAGATGAAGTTGGTCATCCTGTCACAACAAATCCAGATTGCAAAATTAAAGAAAATGGTGACAAGGTTGGTGCATAAGCAGAGGAGAAAACAGTTTGTTTTAAAGAAGAGGTCAAATAAGAAAAATGCTTCCAAAAAGGGGGAGAATTCTAGCTCAGAACAGATAGATCAACAGTTTGAGGGGGAGTTTGTTGAAGAAATGGCTGAATTTGTTGAAGAAAAGGCAGCAGCAGAAACAACACCAGCAGCAGTAACAACCCCAGCAGCAGAAACTGTTAGTGTTGCTGAAACTACACAAGCAGCAGTAACAGGATTGACATCTGAAGAGGTTGAAGTAGCAGAGATGCTGGTAAAAGCAAAGAATGACACTCCCAAAGCAAAGGGAGTGGTCATAAATGAAGGGGGAGCAATGAAATCAAAAAAGAAAGACATGGCTGCAGATATAAAAAGAAAAGGGAAAGAAAAGATGATAGAAACTGATCAACCAACTAAAAAGCAAAAGATGATTGAATCAGATGAAGCATTAGCCAAGAAACTGCAAGAAGAGTTAGAGCAAGCAGAGAAAGAGCAGGTTGAGAAAGACAGAGAGATAGCAAGAGCACTAGCCAATGAACTAAATGAAGCATTCCAGAAAGGGTTGGAAACAGAGAAAGCTAAGCAAAGAGCAATAAGCTTGAGAAAGGCTATGATGGCCAGATCAAGTGCAAAGAAGAGAAGACCTTCACAAACTTACCTTGCAACTCAGGAAAGGAACAAGATGATAACTTTCTTGAGGAGTGCAATTGGTGTGAAGAAAGAAATGTTCATAAAGATGACTTTTGATCAAGTCAAGGGACTATATGAGAAAGAAATGGGAAAGTTGAAGAATAATGAAAAGGACAGAATGGAGTTTGAAAAGAAAGCTAAGGAGAGGCATGATGTGAATATCAATAAACCCTTCCCTGAAAGTGAAGAGGGAACTCCAACAAAGAAAAAGGCAGAGATTAAGGAAGAAGAGACTCTAGCTCAGAAGATCAAGAAGATAAAAAGAGTTAAGTCTATTGCTTCTAAAGGCCCTAGATCAGAAGAAAGAAAAAAGGAAGAAAAGAAGAAGGAAGCTACTATAGGACAAGGGCAAAGGATTCTGAAGAGAACCAAAATGATGGCCAACAGAAAGAAAGTTGTCAAGAAGTCTAGAGTAGAAGAAGAAAAGAAAGTTGAATCTCAGGAAGAAGTACCACAGAGTTCAGGTGTAAACATGTACATGGTAGTAATGGATAAAATTCCAAAGCCTATTTCAGCTGAACCTGTTGGATTCAAACCTCCTGAAGTTATCTTCTGGGATACTGTGGAGGTGGATGGTAAAGAGTACATCAGATTGAAAAGAAAGGATGAGAGGTATGAAGTCTACAGCACCTGGAGCAAAATTGTCAGAGAGTGTTCAAGATCTGATTTGGAAGAAATGTTTGCAGTGGGGATGAAAGTTCATGCAGATCAGTTGACAGCTCCAGGGTTACCAATTGTGAAGCTAGTTATGGAATATTTGTGTATGTTGTTCAAACCAGAAGCAGTAAAGCATTTGATAAGAGATGTATTTAAAGCTGTTAGAGGATGGACTCTATATGAAAGGAGTGGAGTCTACGAACTAGCATTGGATACTTTTCACAGGGAGTATTACTTGGTGGATAGGGTATACAACCATACAAATCTGAAGCTTCATGCCATGTTAAATAAGAAGTTGAGTTGTGCACCAAATTCAGAAATGGCAAAGTACTTAATTCAAAGAACTATTAATCAGAGCATGGGACTGGATCCTAATATTGGAGTAGATCAATGAAGATTTTGGAAGCATTTGAAGAACTTGACTTCTCTTTCTAAAAGTCAAGTTAGGGGGAGATTGTTGGGAACTGAAGATGTGAACAAGTCTTTAATGCTGCTAGTTCAGAATTACTACTGCTAGAAGACTTCAAAGTTAATACTGCTGAGTATTACTACTGCTAGTAGAATTAATACTGCTAGTCAAAGTTAGTGCTGCTTGAACAAAGTTAGTACTGCTTAATTAGTTAGTACTGCTAGTGGTTAGTACTGCTTAGTAGTTAATGCTGCTAAGACCAAGTTAATGCTGCTAGAAGAAATTAATGCTGCTGAGCATAGTTAGTACTGCTTATGACTTAAAGAACCGGATGGAAAGGATGACAGCTGGAAAGAATCAAGATATTCATGGAAGGCTTGAAGATAATGATGGAAGATATACTGAAGATATTTTATTTATTGTAATTATCTTTTTATTCAGTATATGTACAGATTTGATAGAATAGTTTAGAAAAAGATTAATTCATAAATTCTAAGTTTTTAGAGAAAATCAACCTCAAGGCATAGATCCTAATTCTAGAGAAGTAGAATTCGTATTGGTGAGCCTGTTCATCAATATTGAGGTTGTGTGTTTAATTTTGTAACTTCAAGCATTCAATACAAGTTTACAAGTTGTTGATTATATACTGTTTTGGTTTACTGCTTGATTGAATATCAAAGTGTTATTCCGCAACTTTTTTGATATTAGTTTCTGAGAATTTATTCTTGTTAAGAATTCGATCCTGACAGATTGCAAAAGACAAATCCGATTTTGAACCTAAAGAGAAATCATTTGCAAAGAAGTTCTCAGCTTTTTCCAGAAATAGTTGTGAAAAAAAGAAAGCAGTTGAGCTGAAATATATCAAGCTTTCTCAGAAAGTTTCTGATTTTGAGAAAGTAATAATCTTGGAAAGAGAAAAGTTTGTCAAGGAGAAGAAGAAAATTGAACAGAAGAACGTTGAACTCTTTAAGGAAATATCAGGTCAGAGAAAGGATGCTGAAAAGGGATTTGTAGAAGAAAGAAGCATGTTTGAGGCCGAGATCAAAAAACTTACTGTCGAGTTATCTGAACTATCTGAAAGTGTGCTGAAAGAGAAGAAAACGAAGTCTGAATGTGAGACGAAGATTGACCTTCTTGTCAAAGAAAGAGACAATCTTGCTTCAAAGATTAAAGAGCTTGAAAAGACAGCATCAAGTTCAAATCGGAAAACTATTTCTTCCAAGTGGCTAGTTAAATCTTCTGATCAGATTCGCAGTACTAACCTTTTCTATGATAGAAATATAGATGGTTCAGGTATACATTGACGAAGAAGGAGATACAAGGAAGAGGAACTGGTATGGAAGAAGAAACCAGTTGAAGATGAGAAGAAAGATGAGCTGAAAGGAAAGAAATCATGTGTCCAAACACACAAAGCCAAGAAGAACAAAGCGCATAAAGGTAAACCTAAACCTGACCATATCTACTCGAGAGATCAATTACTCAGGTTATTAGGTAAGAAATACTATTGTTCTTACTGCTGTACACATGATCATGTTCACAAAACAAGTGATCATTTCTGGTATGGTTCTTATTCAATTACTCCCATTCGAACTGCAACTAACATTCATGGACCCAAATACCAGTGGGTACCAAAGCCTAAAATTGATTCTGTGTTGCAGGCACCTACTGTCAAGGGGGAGTAGAAGAACTAACGCTTCTAAGAAAATCAACTCAGGACCCGTACTTCAATGGAGTTTGACTTCTAAACACAACAGTTTAGGACTCATACTTCAGTGATCAAAAGACCTTACTCCTGGCATGATAACAGATTGTACTCAAATACGCGAATGAGAAAATCAACCGTCAAAGGGGAGTACATTCTTTTATGAAATATTTTGCATCCGATAGATATGACGATCTACAATTCACAAGGGAGTTGTATTGATCTCTATCCTGTGCTTTTTCATTGACAGTATATTTGAAAGATATGACGGTCTACAATTCAAAAGGGGGTTGTATTTGATCTCTATCTTGTACTGTTTCTGACATATTTTAGATGCATAATTTATAGGGGGAGTAAAGGTGATGGCTTCTGATTACAACAGATCAGGACCCGTTCTTCAATGTTCAGACTTGGATATCTTGCAAATATCCAGGGGGAGCTTAAAAGACCTAAATCATTCTATCATGATTTGAGGGGGAGCTTAAAGGTAAATATCTTCTGATCTAGATCTCTGATTGTTTGAAAGAAGAACAACTTTCGAACATGAAAAACGTTTTCTGAAATGTTCAAACCACTTCTGGTTCTCAAAAGATTTTATGAATTTAGAAGTGTGATTTTAAATGTTTTTCAATTTTTGAGCATTAATGTTTAACTGACCGTGTGTTTCCAAAGATAAATACTTGTGTATTATCTTTTCAATATACTGTCAAGTAATCATACTCACCGGTTCAGTACTTCATTTGAAATTGTTATTACCATGTCTCATAACGAACCAATTTTTTGATGGTAATACTCCCGTTTGCTTTCAAATATTGTTGAGCATCAATCATCATTTCCAAATTTGTGCTTTCATTGCTAAATTGTTTATATTTGTTCATATAAACAAAATATTCAGTTCTTTGATACCCTAACCATTTTATTTGATCTGATTGAGACATTGTCAGATTCTCAAAACAATTCTCTTGATTTCATTTCATTCATTCAATATCTTTGTTTTGAGAAATCTTCAAAGTTCAATTGCTAAAATCTCATGAGCATACATTTTGACAATGTTATCATACATTTTGTACTTAACTGTTGTTGATCCCAGATTCAACAACAATTCATGATTCAATTAATAAGAACAAGATAAGATTGCGAGATATACCTTTTATTCACTTGAAATTGAAGAACATAACACAAACCTAGAGAGATAAAGTGTTTCTATCTCTAGAACACACGATCCCTCAAAACGGCTACATTGTATTATGAAAGACTTAACCCTAAAACATTAAACACATAAACTATTTATACCTCCCCTCTCTCACTTGTTCTAACCTAAAGCCCAAACCCAAGTACACATTAAAAGCCCATTTACAGTTAAAACCCAAATACAAATAATAAAAATAGAATCCTTTACAAAACTTTCCAAACTTGGACATTTTATGTCCGAACAATCTCCCCCTAAAGTTTTGTAAAGGAATCATCATCTTTGAAGCGCCAACTCTTCTCCCCCTTGATTTCGTTGAAAAACTTTAGTGTTGCACATCTCTAAGATAGCTCAGGCTCCCCCTTGAATGAAGCTCTTATCCTTCAAAGTTTCAACTTTAAATACCATATTCAATGTGTGCAATAACCTCGACTGAGTGCACTAAAGATAGCTTTTATCTCTAGAAACTCAACACATTCGTTAAGCCCACAAGAAAGAAATGTGTGAGTTTTGCGTGAGAACCACAGTGCATCTTCAGTTTATAACAACGAACCTGTCTTTGAACCGCGAGTTGAAATAGGAGTTCAACTCAAGAACTTGTACTGATCAGCTTGTAGGAGGAAACATCTTGTAGCAAACACTACTAGGCAAGGGTAGAAGAACCAATCAACAAAAATTCGGACGGCGTGATCATTTGTAAAAAAAAATCGGACATTTAAGCTCCAAATTCGGCTAGTTTGGCATCAATCTTGAAATACACGACCCAACAAAAATTAATTCGGTCAAACTAAGCCCAAAATATAGTTGTATGCAGCCCAAAAAATTTAATCAATCAAACTCGGACCACAATTGTTTTAAGTCCAAAAACTGGATGGCATGGGCTTGAAACCCGGATTTGGCCGTTGACCTTCCTAAACCCGGATACCAACTAAACTTCCCCCGGATCCCATGATTAGTAAACTGAACCCAGCCGCCGGATGCCATCTGAAAATCTGCAGCTGCCATTCTCAATTGATTCCACCGATAATCAATTGAAAATTGTTGCCTATAATTATCAATATAGGAACCACCGATTACAATTAAAAACCAAAATAATTGGCCACCGATTACACATTAGTTCCACCACCGACCATTAACAAAACTTGAATCCAATCTAACAGCCGCCATCAACCATTAGTCTTCCACCGTCCCATGATCTAGTAAGTATCCAATCACATTTGTCATTAAACTTTATGATATACAAGATGCATAACTCGCTGCCATTAATTACAATTTTCTCCACATCCCCACTAACTTCTGTAGCAACCAATCATAACAATTGAGCATTAAAAATATGGAAAGCATGATGTTAATAACTCCCGGATGGTGTGCGACTAGGACCTGGATTTCTCGGTCATGAAGCAGACCCGGATGGTAATAAAATCATTCTGCCGCCGGTCAAAGTGAACGAACAACCGTCGGTCAAACAAAGGTTAAACACCACCTCTTTAGCATCCAATCATAATTTAAGCATCAAATTCACAACATCAAATCCAAAAATCAATTTCTCAAAAAACCTTTGGACCGATGAACATGAACTGTTGAAAACCGATCGAATCAAAGAAAAACAAATTCTTCGATCCGGCTCTGATACCAATTGTTGATCCCAGATTCAACAACAATTCATGATTCAATTAATAAGAACAAGATAAGATTGGGAGATATACCTTTTATTCACTTGAAATTGAAGAACATAATACAAACCTAGAGAGAGTAAGTGTTTCTCTCTCTAGAACACACGATCCCTCAAAACGGCTACATTGTACTATGAAAGACTTAACCCTAAAACATTAAACACATAAACTATTTATACCTCCCCTCTCTCACTTGTTCTAACCTAAATCCCAAGCCCAATTACACATTAAAAGCCCATTTACAGTTAAAACCCAAATACAAATAATAAAAATAGAACCCTTTACAAAACTTTCCAAACTTGGACATTTTATGTCCTAACAACTGTTCAGTTAAACTGTTGAGCAACTATTTTTGTTAGGACTTACATGGGATTTGTGTGAGAACTTAAACAGAACTTCCATGGATTCACGTTAACCAGTGTTTCCTACCCCGGAAGTTATCCTTGAGTGATTGAGGGGTGAGG
Organism: Arctium minus; assembly: GCA_954870635.1. Classification (NCBI taxonomy): domain Eukaryota; kingdom Viridiplantae; phylum Streptophyta; class Magnoliopsida; order Asterales; family Asteraceae; genus Arctium; species Arctium minus. The sequence goes on along the minus strand of OX941080.1, from coordinate 31,677,188 downwards.
GGTCTTAAATCAAAGAGTGGGGGAGATAACTCATCCGGTTGAGTTTTTCTCATTGTGCTGAGCGGTAACATGTAAATGAGAGTTTGGTTAGAAATGAGCTTTAATGACAAAAAGAAAGAGGGTGTGAGAACAGAGTTAAAAGAATATGAAAACTCTGCACCAAACACTTTCTGAGCCGGGCAACCACATCTACTGATTGGTTCACATTCTTTGGTGACCATGATTGAAACAGGCAGTGAGCCCATGCCATCTCTTGTTTTTACCCCACCAACCACTCGTTTCTTTCTTAACAAAGAAATGTTTCATTTTCTTTGGGGACGCAACATATCTGCTATCTAGTCTTCACTTGGAAGATTTAGATATTGAAATAGAAGGAAAGTTGTCCCACCTTCGCACCTCTTTAATGCACATTGAGTCCGTGTAATATCTGTTGCTGTCTCAACAGTTTACACATTTTTGAGCCTGAGAAACCTAAGTAGCTTCAATCATTCTACACTTGCACATACACACAAGGAATGAGTTTTCTTGTCATAACATTCATAGAAACTTCCTTTGTGGTTTTTCGATGATTGAATGGAAGCCCTGGGGAGTGAATATCACAAAATCTCCTTTCCAAAGTACATCCGTTGTACAAAGTGGCTCTGTGCTACTTACAGACATACTAACTGTATCATTTGTTGATTCAGGTTTACAAATCCTATTATATCTGAATTTGAAAAGATTCGGATATATACATTTCATGAATTGACGGATACTCAGATCAAAGGGCGGAGAATGTCAAATTATCATAAAGGGGAGATTTTTAGTTCATCACAAAGGAGGAGATCAAAGAATGTGTTGAAATTGAAGAGTTTTGATGATCATGATGTTCACAATCATCAAAAAGGGGGAGAGATTTACAAAGTTCAATTAAGTCAAATCTTAAATCTGAGGGTGAAAAGCCTTTGGATGATTCAAAGATTGCAGCAGAAAAGATTTTATTGGTTCTTCTATCCCGTATCATGTGGTGTCTGCTACAAGTCATTTCCTCCTACGAGCTGATTGAAACAAGTTCTTAAGCTGAAAGTCTATTCAACTCGCGGTTCAAAGACAAATTCTTTGTTATTAAACTGAAGATGCACCGTGGAATGTCAAGCAACTCGCACATTATCTCTCTTGTATGTTGATCTGATGTGTTGAGTTTCTACAGTTGAAAGCTGCTTGATAGTGCATTCAGTCGAGGCTACTGTACATTGAATCTAGTTACAAAGTTGAAATTATGAAGACCAAGAGCTTTATTCAAGGGGGAGCTTGGAAAGACATGAAGACATGCAACACCAAAGTTCTTCAAAGATTCAAGAGGGAAAGAAGATCAAACCTGAAGATTTAAAGAAGATCAATGCCTAAAGATTTCAGGAAGATAAATGCCTTATTCAACTTTAGGGGGAGATTGTTAGGACTGAAAGTCCTGTGTGTTGAAAGGTGTATAACGCATTCATAAGGGGTCAAATTGTAATTAATTGATAGTTAAGTTGTTAATGGGCCTAAAGCCCATTAGGCCTAAGTCGTATGTATTTAAAGTGTTTTGTTAACCTAGTTTTAGGTTAGAGATCTCATTTATAATTCTTCTAGTCAATAGGTTTACTTTTGCTTATCAGATATTTTCTCTGTAAACCTAATCCTTTATTGAATATTAATCATATGACTAGAATTTGTGGCATATTTGTTCTTCATTGATTGATTACTATTGTTCGTGGTTGCAATGTACTGGGATCTACAAGTTGTATCAATTAAAGTAGCGTAGCAAATAAGACATATTACACGACAACCTATTTAATCTAGAACATTTAACAACTAGATTAAGATGGGTGTCGCTATGACTTCAAAATGCTCTTCTCTCAAAATCCTAAAATGCCCGGTTCTTGAATGAACCTAAGTACGTGCTCGGCGAATCAAGGTGCCCTAAGCACACCACTAGGAGAACCTGTGAGCCATTAAACACCAAAGAAAGTGTTAGGACAAGTCTAGGAATATAGCAAAGACCTTACAGTTTATAACGTAAGCATTAACAATGAAATTAAGTGTTACCGGGATACTGTAACACCCCGATTTTAGAAAGGTATAATTTCAAGTTAGTATAGAAATTAGTATTTTAAGATAAATATAAGAATTAATATTTTGGGATTGAATCTTAGATTTTATAGTCTTGTTGGATGAAGAATTCAAATACGAGTCCAACGGTTCTTTCCGAAGCAAAATCGGCGTTAAAACGAAGAAGGTATGGCCAAAACAGTGATCGAACGTGAGAAATGTGGGATTTCGGAGGCCCGCGGGTTGGTGGGCGACCCTAGGCCGCGAACTAGGCCGCGTAACCCTCTGGATTGATGCTGAAAAAGCGTGCGGGTTACCCCGCGGCTTCCAAGCCATGGGCCAAACCGCGGGAAACGACATGAGGGTTTTATACGCGATTTTTGGAAATCTAACTTCATTTCCTCATAACTTTCTCCTCCTAAATCCGATTTTGGTGATTCAAGTTGCTATGGTTTCGTTTTTGAGAGATCTTCAAGTATATATCAAGAGATTTGAAGTTTATTGAAGTATCCAAGAGTATTTTGTGGTGGTAAACTTCTCATCTCTCTTAATGTTAAGCTAGGGTTTGATGTTTACATCCTCTTTCCTTTCATCCTTCAACTTAGGTGTGATTTTGATGACTTGTGTGGTGAAGGAAACCGTGTAGATGTGTTGGATCTAAGATCTAGAGAGATTTATTTGAGATTTCAAGCCTTCATCAAAGGAGATTCAAGTTTTGGGGGTAAAATCTAGATTTACCTAAATCTAACAAGGTGAGTTCAAGTTGATTTGTGAAAACGGTGTACATGCCAAAATGACTATTTTAAAGTGTCTATATGCTTTACATGAAATTATCAAATGTTGAATTATTTGACAAATCTTGATTATTTTGAAGTGTTTGGTTTTATAAACTTTGTAAAACACACACGTTTGGGATTTTGACCATTTTGACAACTAAATTTATACGCATTGGTATTTTGATGATTTATGTCACAAAGTAAGTTAAAGGATAAGTGCATTTTATTGTATGTTTTAAATAAGTGTTTGATTTTATGTTGTGGGACGTTTTGAAAGATAAATGATATAATACACTTCGATTTGATGGGTTGCTTGTCTGTTTGACACCATGTTATATGTTGATTAGTTTTCTAAGTTTTGATCAATGGTTAAGATTTGTTCCCATATACACAATGAAAAATGAGTTTTCATTTGAACTCACCCCTATATATGCGATTAATATATGTCTGAATATAAGTGACGCATAATCACATGTGATAATATTTACATCACAAAAAGATCTATAAATATAAATATACATTATCACATATGATTAACTAAAATATATATACAATTATCACATATGATAATATTTACATCAAAAAAAGATCTATAAATATGAATATATATATATATATATATATATAATCACATATGATTAACTAAAATATATACAATTATCACATGAGATAATAGGACATGTGATATGTATAAATATTCATATAATGATATCACATGTGATATTTGGTTAAATTTGTGATTTTTTTTATTAAAAGTATATTTAGAAAAATAAAATTGAAAATAAAAAAGTAAATAAATCTAAAAGATATAATGAGAAGTTTAAGTATTTATCCAATTTAAAATGATAATTATCCTAATTTTTACATTTTTAATTTATGGTATTTTCAATTAATAAATTATGTGGCCTACATTCTTTCTCATCTTCTGACAAATTAGTTTGCTTCTCGCATGATACTCCACATACACACACACACACACATATATATAGAGAGGAGAGAGAGGAAAGTTCAAATAAAAACTCAATTTTCATTGTGCACGTGATGATAAATCTCAGTCACTCCATCTCTTTTGATCCAACAACTCATAATGAATATAACACATATAGAACTTCACGTAAAAAACGGTTAAAACGGAAAAGAAAACTACATCGAGATGGATGTCATATCGAAGAGCACGAAATTCTCGTTTTTTTGATGTAATTTGTTTGATTAAAATATTACTAATTTTTAAGATAATTTATTTTAAAGTTTAAGGGGGTAAATTTTTTTTAATTAAAATAAAAATAAAAAGTCAAACAAGGTAGACGCTGATTCAAATTTCCAATTTTGTTCTTAATCATTTCTTAATTAACCTTATTATGTATTAACCATTGATTAGTTTTTAAGTTTTGATCAATAGTTAAAATTTGTTCTCATGTATACAATGAAAAATAAGTTTTCATTTGAACCCACCCCTATATATATGTGTGTGTGTGTATATATATATATATATATATATATATATATATATATATATATATATAGGGGGTCATTCAAGGGAGAACTTGGTTATTTGTGATAACCGTGGTCATTTTGGTAGTTTTTAATTAAATTCTTAATGAAAGGGTATTTTAGGTATTCTAGAAATCTTCTCTCTCCTCTCTCCAGTGATCATTATTCCGACGAACATTATTCCGGCGAACACATGATGCACGTTGTGATACCCTTCATAAAACAACAAAAATAACGAAAATAAAAAAAATGTTGTGTTATCCTTCATTAAACAACGAAGGTACATTGTAATACACTTTGTAAATATCAAATATACATTGTGATACCTTTTGTAAAACAACGAAGATACACCGTGATACACTTTGTAACAACGAACATACATTGTGATACCTTTCATAAAACAACGAAGACGCTTTGTGATTCCCTTCATAAAACAACGAAGGTACACTGTGATACACTTTGTAAACATCAAATATACATTGTGATACCCTTCGTAAAACAACGAAGATACACTATGATACACTTTGTAACAACGAAAATACATAGTGATACCTTTCATAAAACAACGAAGACGCACTGTGATTCCTTTCGTAAAACAACGAAGGCACACTGTGATACCCTTCGTAAAACAACGAATGACACTTTATAATACAATTCGTAAACAATGAAAATAACTATGATACACTTCGTAAAACAATTGTACCTAAAAATACACGTTGTGATACATCTCTTCCAATCCATCTTTGACGAGATCTATGTTACATCTCAAGCGAGATCTGAAACCAAAGAGAGGGAGCGTTTGGAAACCGAAAAACTGTACCGTTGTCATCAACATTGATTTTCGAAGAAGAAGAAGAAGAAGAACCCTTGGTCTGGTGTTATACGAGTTTATTGCCAACAAGGATTTCCACCCTACGGAGCTTCCAACATGCAAAACGGGCGTGGAAGACAGGAGCACCAAGACGCCTCCGAGTTGGATACTGGTGCACGACGGAGACGCCTGGGAAAAGACCCACGATGCAGCAGGTTTTAGGGACGCTGAAAGACATACATTTAATCACGTCGGAGCTAAGCTGACGGACTTTTTGATGTTGAATGTCCGTAGGAGAAGGTCGGGTTCACCATTGAAGGTGGGAGGCGGTGGTTTCAAAGCATTTAATTAGGGCTAAAATAATGAAATCAGTTATATAAGGTAACTGATTTGAATGGGTCAATTAATAAATTGATTTCTTTTAGAAAATCTAAAATGTCAATTTACTAAATTGTCCTTTTACTTTATTTTAAAAACAACATTAATTATATTAAATTAGTGGCTAATATTAGATCTTACGGTTACCACAAATTAGCTAGTTCTCATTTGATTAAACCCCATATATATATATATATATATATATATATATATATATATATATATATAGGGGGCGTAATCAAATGAGAACTGACTATTTTGTGGTAACCGTGAGATCCAATGTGAGCCAATCATTTTACATAATTAATGTTATTACTTAAAATAAAGTTAAAGGGTAAATTAGTAAATTGTGTTGAATTTCTAATTTAATATTCAAATTTAATTCTCTCTCTCAAATACATACCCATTTTAACACGTCTCTCTAATTAGTAAATTGTGTTGAATTTCTCTCTCTCTATATCTCACCCTCTCCATGATAACCCTAAAAAAAATTCTAATCTTTTTGAATGGCCGCCGCTACACCTTCATTATCCCTCAACTCCGGCCGATGGTTCACGGTCAAATCAAGATCTGGGTGTTCACGGTCGCCGATGGTTCACAGATCTCGGTGTCCAATCGATGGTTCACAGACCTGCGAAGAAGATGGTGGTCACCTGCCACGTCGACGTCCATGGCTGCAGAAGGTTTTTTTTTACTCTTTTTTTCCAGCGATTTGGTGGCTTCCATGGCCGTCCATGGTCGTCGATTTGGTCCATCTTCTCCGGCGATTTGAACCTCTCTTGTATCCATCTCTCGGTGGTATCATAGGTTGTATCACGGTGGTGTCATAGGTTGTATCACGGTGATATCACCTTATCACGGGGTGGTATCACGGTGGCATCATCGGTGGTATCACGGTACAGTTGGTATCACAATGATATCACAGTTTAAATGACAATGGTATCACAGTTTGTATCGCACTAGTATCATATTGGGTATCACAAAGCTGTATCATATTATGTATCACAATATCACAATGGTTATTGCATTTATTTTGGGTATCACAGTGGGTCTTTATTTATTGCATTTTGTATCATGGTGGATATCATAGTATATTTTTTTTATCACAATGGGTATCACAGTTTATTTTGTATCACAATGTGTAACATATTGTCTTTTGCCGGAATAACGTTCACCGGACGTCAGAGAGAGAGAGAGAGAGAGAGGAGAAAAGATTTTTTAAATACCTAAAATACCCTTTAATTAAAATTTTAAATCAAAAATTACCAAATTTATTAATTTCCAAATTTATCATATGATTTGTGGTTGAGATTGGATCTCACGGTTACCACAAAATAGTCAGTTCTCCCATGAATGACCCCCTATATATGTATATATATAGATAGATAGATATAGAGAGAGAGAGAGAAAGAGAGAGAGAGAGAGGGAGGATCATACGATAATGTTATCTATTTAAAAGAATAAGAGAATAAATTTCTAGGCCAATCATTTCATTAAATAATATCTTAAATAATTAATTCTAAAAATAAATAAATAAGGGTGTATAAGTAATTTAGTTATATAAAAGTTATCTTAGGTAGGGGTGTAAATGATGTGAGTCGAGTTCGAGTATCATTATACTCGATTCGACTCGTTAGTATATCGAGTCGAGCTTGAGTTCGAGTCGAGCCTATTCGAGTCGAGTGTTGACCGAGTTTTGACCGAGCCGATCTCGAGTAGCTCGCGAGTTGTCTCGTCTCATTTACACCGCTACATAGGCTCAAGCAATTTAACAATGACAAAAGATGTAAAACAAGGGAGGAGAATGGTCTATATATAATGGACTTCAAAGCATTGGTTTCTATATCCCGCCATTGTGGGATGGATTAGACACACATTCAAGAGTTTACCCATGTCTTTTACACCATCATTTTCCAAAAAAAAAATCAAAAAACTTGAGTTTATTATTATTATTATTATTAATTAAATTAAAATAATACTACTAATTATTATTATTATTTTGCTTATCGAATATCTCACGAGCTTATCGAGTCGAGTATCAGGTCACTCGACTCGACTCGTTAGTATATCGAGTCGAGCTCGATTTTGAGTCGAACCTATTCGAGTCGAATGTTGACCGAGTTTTGACCGAGTCGATCTCGAGTAACTCGCGAGTTGTCTCGTCTCATTTACACCCCCTAATCTTAGGTAGTTATTTGAGATTATACTTTTACCATATTTATGAAAATTTAAAATTATTTAATTTTTTATTTAATAAATTTTTTTATATTTAATTCATTTAAAATAAGCGTATTTAATTTTCATTTAAAGAATTCATTTTTTTTATTTAAAGCAATATTTTAAAAAAATTACAATTTTCATCAAAATCACATGTGATTTACAATGAATTAATTTTTTTTACCAAAATAATTTCCTAATCATATGTGATTTAAAATTTAAAATTTAATAATTAAAATTAAAATTGAAAAAGAAAAATAATTAATGAAACAAAATCATATGTGAATTTTTGCAAAACACATTTACAATGTATAAGATCATATGTATTTCAAAACGTAATTCATAATTTTTCATCAAAATCACATGTGATTTATAATGAATTAAATTTTTTTTCAAAATGTTTTTCTAATCACATGTGATTTAAAATTTGAAAAATAATAATTCGAATTAAAATTGAAAAAGAAAAATAATGAAACAAAATCATATGTGATTTTTAGCAAAACACATTTAAAATGTATAAGATCATATGTATTTCAAAACGTAATTCATAATTTTTCAAAAAAAATTAGATGTGATTCACAATGTTGTAAAAATAATAAGTAAATAAACAAAAAATTTATCATGAATAAATATCTTAATTAAATTTATTACCTAATCTATATAGAAATAAATGAGTTTCCATATATAATATGTATACAACAAACGACACATATGCCCTTTTGGGCGATTTTTAAAAATGTTTTATTTAAAGTATTATTTAATGAAATGATTGGTTCAGAATTATTCTATTATTCTTTTAAATGGATATCATTCTCGTTTGAACCCGACTATATATATATATATATGATACAAGGGGTTGTTTTATTTGCAACCCTTAAAAAGGTTGCAAACCTTGCAACCCACATCTTAACCGTCGGATTCATGATCGACGGTTACAATAGATATGGGGCCCAATATTTTTAATTAAAAAAAACAGAAAAATAAAAATAAAATAACCGTCGATTATGAATCCAACGGTTAAGATGTGGATTGCAAGGGTTGCAACCTCTTTCAGGGTTGCAAAATACTATGATACAATCCATTAAATCATTATCGAACAACCCCTAAACTTTACATGTAAGTTTAAATTTTTATGTTATTTTTGGGTGCATGCAAATCGAGAAGAATGAAGGAAAGTTCAATTATTAGGTGGTGGAATTGTCTAAAAAAGCCATGTCATTGTCTGCCATTCCAAAACAACCCAAGGGCAATTTAGTCAAACACCACACTTCTAGGTGTTGGTGAGAATCCCTTTACCTTATTTTAGAAGCAAGCAACAACACTTGGTAAGACTTGGGGATCTCCAAATATTTCCATCGCTACGTGTCTCCTCAACTCCCGGCCACTGTCACCGGAAAAAAAAATGCCTTCCGGCGACGATGGCTCCACCCTCACCTTCCTCAGGACAGAACTCGAAGTATCTCTCGTCAAGATCGATTCTCTACAGAAAGAAAACCATGAACTAAAACAAGAAATGGCCCGTCTTAAAGCACAAGTTAACACATTAAAAGCCCATGATCTCGAGAGGAAATCGGTGCTATGGAAGAAGTTACAGAACTCCATGGATTGCGGAAAGGTTATCGACGAACCACCGCAAAAACCGAAGCTAGTTCATGTTGAGGTACCAGAGGCAGTACCATTAAAGAAATCAAGTTCAAACCATATACAAGGCAATGCGATTAATCTACCAAAGCCACCGCCTTCGCCGCCACAGTGGCTGCAAAAGAGGGTAATGGCGGCACCACCACCACCGCCACCACCACCGCTACCGTCGAGCCCAGTTGGATCGAGGGCGGTGAGACGTGTGCCAGCAGTTATGGAATTCTATCGCTCACTAATGAAGAGAGATACCCAGCTGAAAGAGAACAAAAATGGAGCCACCGGGTTCTTTCCGATGATGAATTCTCGGGACATGATCGGAGAGATCGAGAATCGATCGACTTATCTTACCTCTGTAAGTTTAAAAACTCAACATTACTTTCACGGGCCGTTTTTTAGCAATTTAAATGTGTGATTTTGAACAGGACCCCAGAATTTTAAGTTGTTTAAGTAGTGCCTCACTAAATTCTATCAGAAAACAAAAATAATTTGTAGTATCATCGCCTTGGTAATTTGTATATATATTTGTTATCGTGCTTAATTTGCATTGTAATCGAAAGGTTTAGATGTAACAGAGGCTCAAAAAACGTCCCTTACTACTCTTAATTATGGTTTCTTGTATATATGTTTTACTTAAAGACGACCCATGATGACTTGATGAAGCTCAACTGTACGTGAGCTTCAATTGTAGATTTTAATTACGTAATCCAATAACCAAAATCTTGATTACAGATAAAATCCGACGTCGAGAAATATGGTCAACGACTTAACTTTTTGATAAGGGAAGTTCAGGGTGCAGCATTTACGGAGATTTCTGATGTGGAGGCATTTGTGAAGTGGGTAGATGGTGAATTATCGTGTCTTGTTGACGAAAGGGCTGTTCTAAAGCACTTCCCGCAATGGCCGGAACGAAAAGCCGATGCGTTACGTGAAGCTGCTTTCAGCTATCGAGATCTTAAGAGTCTTGAGTCCGAAGTTTTAGCATTCAAAAACAGTCCAAAGCAGCCATTGATTCAATCACTAAGGAAGATGCAAGCACTCCAAGACAGGCAAGTATGTAGCAGCTAGCATATATATATATATATACACACACGTAAAAACAATCGATTTAATTGGTTAAATTAATGAAATTGTTTCATGAATTTGTAAAATTTGATAAATTGTTTTATATAATTCTTTTTTTGATAAAATTGTTTCATATATTTGTGTTTTTTATGTAAAAATGAAAAAGTTTCATCGGAACGAGAAAATACATGAAACAATTTCATTTTTACATAAAAAAACATAAATATATGAACCAATTTTCTCAACAAAAGAATTATATGATACAATTTCATCAAATTAAACAATTTCATGAACCAATTTCATTAACTTAACCAATGAAATCGACCTTTTCCACGGTTTGTAAAATTAGAGTGGTTTCCATTTGATCTCTCCCCTCTATATATAGAGAGAGAGAAATTAAGAGAGAGAGAGAGAGAAGGGTTAAGGGAAAAACCACTAAAAATTGAAAACCGAGAAATACACTAATAATCATTCATTTGTATGGTATACACATGTTTTTCCTGGTTTCAATGCACATGTACATAATATACCGGACAAATTACTTGTATGCACATGTGTCGTACAGATGAATTGTTATTAAGGGTTTTCTCAGTTTTTCATTTTTTTTTTTTGCGATTTTCACTTGAATCTGAACCTATATACATATACACATATATACACTATAAATATTTTCAAATACTGATGAAGTCGATTATACATACATATATATATATATATATTATGGTTATGGTTGTTCAGAGTGGAGTCGAGCATTAGTAGTCTGGAAAGAACAAGAGAAGGAACAAGTAAGAGATACAAAGAGCTTCAAATTCCATGGCAATGGCTAATGGATACAGGAGTAGTTGGCCAGGTTGGTGCTAATTATTTATCAATCTTCTTTAATTTATTAAGAAGCAAGATAATTTCAAATCTAGCTTTAATGATATGATGCTTCATTAACAAGTGATGAACAAATTAATTAAAAGCCACTTTATATATATATATATAATTATATATATAATATATATATATGTGCTTAATTAACCACGCAGTACATATCTTTATTATAAATAAATTAATGTGGAAGGGATTAATTTGTGGTGACAGATTAAAGTAAGTTCTCTGACACTGGCAACAGAATGTATGACAAGGATATCAAAAGAATTAGAATGCAACGAAGCTTCACGACACGGCGACCTCTTACTACAGGGCGTTCGATTTGCTTTCCGGGTTCACCAGGTAAACAAAAACTTACTCATATTATATATATAGATTTTGGGAAACTATATATATAGCTAACAGAATGGAATATTAATTCCAGTTTGCAGGAGGGTTTGATACAGACACCATGCATGCATTTGAAGAATTAAAGGAGATTGGAACCAGCATCTACAACAAGTAGCAGATGGGCATGGATGATCGATCTGGGAACACATGATTACTGTTCTAATTTAATTATGGGACTATATATGTATATATATGGGGGGAAAGGTGAAGATAGACATGAATGCATATATATATATATATATATATATCATCTATCTATCTTCAATTCCTTGAGATGATAATTAATTATGGCGTGAATTAGCAGGCGGCAGCCTTCTGTTGAATCTCCATGGACAAGCAGAATTCCAGGTGAAAATGTTGATCAAATATTTCAAGAGTTTTGTTCCTGATATCATGCTGACATCATCAATGATGAAAATGTGTTCAATTTTACTGGCAACTGCTAACTATAATTTAATGCATTCATATACCTTATGGGTTAGCCGGTTTGTGACATTTTAAAAACCAATCCAACCCATGCAAAATATAATCCAACCTAACCTAATTCTTACGAATTGTGACATGTTGGACGGGTTGAGCGGTTTGGTAATACACATAAAGTTGAGGAATGAAATACGATAAATGTTATTAAAATTATACAAAACGAAGTTATTAGCTATTACAATAATCAAAATATATAAGGGTCTCCACCATTTTGGAACTCAAAGAGCTTAAAATGAGTCCAAAAGACGGCCGCTAGTAGGGGTATTAACGAGCCGAGTCGAGTCGAATTGCAAGTTATTCGAACTCGACTCGAAAAAATGCTACCGGACTCGAGCTTAAATAACTTTCTCATAGTAGGGCTCGAGCTCGAGCTTGAATACTTTTTCAGAGCTCGAGCTCGATACTGTTTACAAACTCGAACATGAGACCAATTAGCTCGCTTATTGGCTTGACCTCTATAACTTTTTTAACTTTGAATAAGTGTCCGAATCAAAAAAGCGTATGCTCAATTCGGCTCGACTCGACTTGAAAATTTTAATCGAGTTTTCGGACGAGTCGAGTCAAACATTAGTGTTATTACAAGAACATCGTTATCTATCATAGACAAAATGTTATACCTATTAGCATTATCTTTCCACCAAAGAAGTACTACATCAAATGAGGGAGTCTTTGGATTGATAGATTCGTTAACGAAATATCTATCTACATCACTTATATTAATTTTCTAGCACATCCATTTCTTGTGGTTTTTGCAAAAATGATTCCAATAATTTTCTCCTATGAGATTCTTAACCATCATTCTTTGATGGTGAATCTATTTTGAAAATGTTTGGGTTGTAATGATCTAAATTGTATAATATATATATATATATATATATATATATTCTTTGGACTGTAAAAGTTACAAACAGTAAGTAAAATGAATTTTATATATAGAGTAAATTGCATTCCTGCCCCTGTAGTTTGTTGATATTTTTGGGAAAAGGTATCCTGGGCCTTTGGCCCAGACTAATCCCTTGGTAAAAAAACCGACTGCGAAAACATGCAGCCCTGAGGTTAAACCCAGTGGCCACAAAATTGTGAATGCAGGGAATCGAACCCGGGTTGAGCGCCATGAACTCCCCAGGTGATTACCGCTACACCACAAGGGACATTTTCGTCTTTTACCCTCTTTTTTGTCTCTCCCTCTAACGAAATCCGTTAACCCTGCTAACTCAAGGGACATTTTCGTCTTTGTCTTTTTCTATTTTGTATTACTCTATTATTATATTATATTATATACATTGTTATTTATGTCGGGTTAGGTTCAGAGGGAAATCTAAAAAAACGGAAAACTAAGGAACACCATGGTAGTCTTTAATCTGGAGGATATGCACTTGTGCATAAAAGTGCATAACGTCCAAATCAAGGACTACGAGCGTGTTTCTCAGTTTTCTATTTTTTTGAGGTTTTTTTGAACCTCCCCCCCCCCTCTCTCTCTCTCTATATATATATATATATATAAGAAGGTTTAAACGAGAACGCTAACTATTTAAGAAAACAACAAAAAACATCAAATCATGTACAAAATCATATGTGATTTTACACTAACCTGAAAAAATCGAACGTTGGCGATGTCCAGCGCATGTCGCGTGAATCATATATGATTTTCTATGTACTCGGTTGTTCTCCATTTTTAACACCACCTCCGACCACCACCTCTAGCCACCTTTCTCTACCTCTCACCCATACCTGCACCTTCCTTCATTCTCTGAAGCTCACCAAATTTCACCGTCCCTTTCGTTATCAAACTACTCGTCCCTGTGGTTTTTACCTCGTTGGCTAACTTACCAGTTACCACCACCACCTCCAGCCACCTCTTTCTACATTCTATCTCTCCATCTCCATTTTAATACACACACAAACCCATCTCCTCCACATCACACACTCACATCAAGACCGGTCCGAAAGTTTAAGGCAATATTCACCGGAGATGGGCGCAAATGATGAAATGGGAACCACAAGGTTGTGGTGTGGTAGTAAGAGCCTGTGGACTTCATAGCGGTTGCCCAGGTTCGAGCCCCACTCGCAGCATTGTGGCCACGGGATGAATGCCCGCGGGCCATAGGCCTGTTTTCCAGGAGATTAGTCCGGGGCCAAAGTAGTCTGGGATACTCCTTTAGCAAAAAAAAATGATGAAATGGGGAAGAGGGACTGCCAAAGGCAACAGTGAAAATGAAGGATTCTAGGGAGGTGAGGGAGGTCGACGTGTGGTTGTTTGTAGATATGTATGTGGGATGTGTGTGTGTGTGTGATAGAGAGAGAGAGAGAGAGAGAGAGAGAGAAAAGTTACAGGTTTCAAGGGAGGTAAGGGAGGCCGACAGTGATATGGGTCTCAGTGGTGGTAGGGGTATAGGTTGGGGTTACTGTGTGTGACTGTGTGATGTAGGTGAGAACATAGAGGTTGGTGGGTTTGGGGCTGCCGACAGTTTGAGGGAGATCAATGGTGAGTGATTCCGACGATAAGGGAGGCGAGGTGTGTGCTATGGGTGAGAAGGGAGAGATCGATGGGTTTGGGGTCTGGTATCTTGTTGGCTGTTTGGAGAGATCGACGGTTTTCGGAACGTGAGGAAGAAGAAAGTGTTTGGGGGTGAGGGTTGGGGGTAGGGGGTGGGGTCTTGTGTCTTTATTCTTTATTAAGTAAAAGACAAAAGAAGGTATAAAGACATAAGTCCCTTGTTTTAACTAAATTAACGAAATGTTTTTTTATTCCATTAGAGAGAGGGACTTAGAGCGTGGGTTTTTGCATACCACAGGTACCATGAGTATTATAAACGCGTTTTAAAAGACATAGTTCGACAATTTTACTTTTAATAATAAAAGACAAATGAGTTTTTATGTATCATAATTAAGAATATACGTAGATTTAAAACTTAGATACTTACTTTTGAAAATAAATATTTATCTTAAAACAAATTAAAATAAAAACGTTGACATTTATTTGAGACCGTTGAACTATTTACTTTTGATAAACAATTCCATTTTTAAAACTTATTTTTTATTATATATTTTTTTAAATACCACATTGCGTCATGTATGCTAAACTAAGGGGCCGTTTACCAAACGCTTACCCGGGTAAGCGCTTACCAAGTCATATTACCTTATGGATGAAGATGTCAATGACCAAAAATCTTACCCGGTAAGAGCTAAGGCAAGGACCAAGAGTCTTACCCTAGTAAGTGATGGCGAAGACTCTTACCACGGTTAGTGCTTACGGGAAAATTGTTGCATACGATACCGTTTTGGTGGACTAAAATCTTACCCGCTAAATAAGTGATAGTGTTAAAATTTACCGGTAAGCGTTTATCAAGAATATTTTTGCATACTATACCGTTTTGGTGGACTAAAATCTTATCCGCTAAGTAAGTGATAGTGTTAAATTTTATTAGTAAGCGCTTATCCGGGTAAACGTTTGGTAAACGACCCCTAAGGCTCTATCTTTAGAGCTCCATTAGATTAGTTAAGATAGACACAATGTGTCTCGGAAATCATAGTTACATAAAAAACACTTAATTTATTTGATATAAATTCAAATTAAAACCCACAAAATTAAATACTAATAATTGCATATATACTCGAATCTATGATATATAAAGTACTAACAACCAAAAAGGCACATCTTAATGTTTAATTTTTATAGTTTATAGTGTCTGAAACTTTTTCGAATATGATCGACTAAAAGACTGTTTATCTAAATGCTTACCTAGTAAACACTTATCGATATGAGTCAACAATATAATTTATTTTATCATGTAAGATTATGGTACGTCAAAACGATATCATATGCAACAATTTACCCGGGTAAGAGTCATCACCCTCGCTTACCGGGTAAAACTCTCCGTCCTTATCATTTCTCTTACCAGGTAAGATTCTTAAGGGACCGTTTACCCAAACACTTACCCGGTAAGCGCTTACTGTAAAAATCGATACTCTAACTTACTTTACCGGGTAAGATTGTAGTCATCAAAAAGCAATCACATGCAATAATTGACCCGGTAAGCGCTTACCGGGTAAGAATCGTCACCTCCACTTACCGGGTAAGACTCTCCATCCTTATATCGCTCTTACCGGGTAAGATTCTCAACCCTTACAATTTTCATCCGGTAAGGTAAATGAGCCGGTAAGTACTTACTAGGGTAAGCATTTAGTAAACGGCCCCTTAGTCCTTGCTATATTCATCTAGTTAGAAAAATTACCTATAAACACTTAACGGATAAGAGTTTAGTAAACGATCCCTAAATTGTCCTTTGTTGAGTGAATTTACTAATTTACCACAAAAATCGACTAGTTTTTGTGCGTAATTATTAAAATAGAGAATATGTATTACAAAAAAATGACATTTCTACATACAATGATTATACGAGTTTAGAGGTGCACAACCATACATGGGCCTGAGCCTTGGAATAACAAACCTGGTCCAAGATCCAATTAAGCCCGACAAGCCCACTTCGATCTTTCGAGTTTGCATGAATATCACTAGTTATACCTTTTAATGATTAGTAGATTGTTATTTCGTACTTTAAAAATATTTTGTTATTTTATGTATTTTGTAATTTCTTTTTCTTAATTTAGTTGTTCATAAACGATACAAATAATTTTGTATTTTACATTAATTTATTGGAGGTATTTATAGTTTTTTTTTAGTTTTAATTGATAACATAGAGGATAGTTCCATTAGGGTGTGTTTGATATGCAGACTGGATGAGACGGGACTGAACAAAAGAAAATAGTCTCATGTTTGGTGTGCCATGGGACAACGTGGGACAAAACTTAACAATTTTAGTTCCACCAAAATAGGTGGAACAACATGGGACTAAATGTAAGATTACAATATTACCCTCATGACAACATCTGATCCTTTAACCTAAATCTTACTTCATCGCCTCTAATATCGTTCACGACTTCTGGACTGTTCATCACCTCCATAACTTCAATCTCAATTTCTCCAGGTACAATTTTCATGTTTTCGGTTAGGGTTTCGATTTATCCAGGTCCGATTAAGACTGTTTTGATTTTGATTTCCATGTTTTCGATTACCGTTTTGATTTTGATTTCCACTGCTTTCGATTTTGATTTCTCCAGATATGATTTAGACTTTGGTTCTCGATTTTGTTAATATGATTTACATTGTTTCGATTTACCGTTTTACACTGTTTCGATTTTGGTTCTTGATTCTGTTAATATGGTTCTCAATTTTGTGCAGTTCATTTTTTCAGCAGTTCATTTCGATTTACACTGTCTTGATCTGGTTGTGTCGAGATTGAGATGGGAAGAAAAGTTGCATATATTTTTTTGGTTGTTATAGCACTTGTGTATATAGTCAACTATTTGTAGATATTTGTCATCATCATCATCATCTATGGTTGTGAGGTTTCTGTGAGTGGATCACCAAGAGTTGTGAGGTTTCTCTTAATTTTGTTCTCATTTTTGTTAATTTGGTTCTCACAGTTTCAAACTGTTTGTAAATTTGCTTCTCAATTTTCTTCAAATCACAACCCATATTTTATTTGCACCTGCTACTGTTTCATCTTAATTTTCTCTTAATTTGGTTCTCAAGTTTCATCTATGGTTGTTAAATTTGGAGTTATAATTTCTTCAAATCCAACATTTAGGGGTAATCTAGTCATTTTAACAGTAAGACAGACAATTAGTCCAGTTCTGTCCCTTCCTGTTCCGTCCCATCCAATATGCATACCAAACGCTACCTTAATAACTCAAAATTAATTAAGAATCTGGAAACCGTCCACAGTGCACCATATGTCATTTTTCAAGATGAATATTCGTAATGAATATAGACGTGTTGTACATCATGAATCACACATTCATGATGAATAACACATCATATTCCTGGAAAATGTCATGTGTTGCGCTGTGGACAGTTCCCAAATTCCTAATCAATTTTAGGTTCTTAACAGAATTTGCTATTAACACAATGTAACAATTATATATATATATATATATATATATATATATTTAGAGAGAGAGGGAGAGAGAGAGGAAAGTTCAAATGAAAACTCAATTTTCATTGTGCACGTAAGGACGAATTTCGACCATTCCATCTCTATTGATCCAACAACTCATATTAAATAGAGTTTTTTTTTATTTTAAGATGATTAGGGGTTGTAGATCCCAAACTATCAACAATTCATGATCATATAAAGATAAAAAGAAGAGATTGAGAGAGAATACCTTTTATTCACTTGAAATTGAAGAACATAACACAAACCTAGAGAGAGAAAGTGTTTCTCTCTCTAGAACACACACTCTCTCAATATCGGCTACATTGTGAATAAATGACTTAATTCAATAAAACCCTAAACATATAACTATTTATATACTCTCCCAACTCCCTTGTTTTAACCTAAAGCCAAGCCCATTTACATTAAAGTCCATTTACAGTTAAAGCCCAAATACAAATAATAAAAATAGAACCATTTACAAAACTTTCCAAGCTTGGACATTTTATGTCCTAACAATCTCCCCCTAAAGTTTTGTAAAGGAATCATCGTCTTTGAAGCGCCAACTCTTCTCCCCTTGATTTCTTTGAAAAACTTTAGCGTTGTGCATCTTCAAGATAGCTCAGGCTCCCCCTTGAATGAAGCTCTTATCCTTCAAAGTTTCAACTTTAAAAACCAGATTCGATGTGCGCAATAACCTCAACTGAGTGCACTAAAGACAACTTTTATCTCTAGAAACTCAACACATTCATTACACCCACAAGAAAGAAATGTGTGAGTTTTGCGTGACAACCACAATGCATCTTCAGTTTATAACAACGAACCTGTCTTTGAACCGCGAGTTGAATAGGAGTTCAACTTAAGAACTTGTATTGATCAGCTCGTAGAGGAAGCATCGTATAGCAAACACTACTAGGCAAGGGTTAGAAGAGGCAATCAACAATTGTTCAGCAACTGAAGATGGATGCTCATTTTCATAACACTTTCCAGAGCACTATATGAGAAAACCCTTCACTAACATGAGCTCTGTGAATCTGAGTCAGTTGCATTGAAGTATGTGGCAGACTGAATATCAGAATGATGCCATATATGCGTTCAACAAAAATCTCGTGAACAGATTGTCGAAATATAAATTGGATCACACTCTGATAAGCAACCGTCGAGAAAAACCGAACGAGAAAATTCCGGAACAGATACAAAAATATTTCTTGAAGAATCTGTATCACAGATCACACGGTCAAAGCGCAAATAAATCTGAAATATTCGCTCTTCGAACAATAATCGATTCTCGAGAATTGCAAAAAAAAAATCCGGTAACAAACTCCAAAAATTCGGACGAAAAAATGATTTGACAAATATGTGTCACTTAAGCCCAAAATATGGTGTATACGGTTAAGCCCAAAAGATGGTTAGTTGACCATCATATTTGAAATACTCGGCCCAACAACAAAAATAATAGTCCATCAACCGGTACATATCAGCTTGGATTCCACGGCTGCATCTCCCGGTTCTAAGACCCGGATCATGTGACTCTCATTCCCAAACGATTCCCGGATGATGTAAACCACAACCCTTATCACATTTGATATCATATCACCGACCATCAACAAAATAAACAGCCGCCGGTCAAAGTTGCAAATCACAGTTTAAATCCAAAAGTGTTGTTGCCGACATCAAATAAGAGCCCAATTGATTTGAATAGTCCGCCGGTCTCAATGTTAAACCACATCCGCCGACCCACATTTGATTCCGCCGACCACAAAAAAATTCCAGCCGGTCATCAAACCATACTAACAGCCGCCATTCACCATCAGCCGCCAATAACAATTTGCAGACGGTCATCAAACTTTTTTTTTCATAATCAATCCACATAGCCTCCATTCATAATTTTCCTCCACTAATTTCAATTACAAATCACAGCCACCAATTCTCAAATCAAAATTTTTAACAACCACAAATTACCATTTTGAATACAGCCGCCGTGTTCCAATTTTACTATCATAGACCCACTAAGAAATTTAGCATCCAATCACATTAGAGATTAAAAAAAATCGGATCATCAATTTATCTTCGCTGATCATATATTTAGATACCACCGATTTCAATTTCAATCACATTAGACCTATCAAATCAAATCCAAAAAATCACAGATTCAAAAAAATTTGGGTTGGTCATCACAAATTGTCGAAATACGATCGAATCAAAGAACAAAATTCTTTGATCCCGCTCTGATACCACATGTAGATCCCAAAACTATCAACAATTCATGATCATATAAAGATAAAAAGAAGAGATTGGGAGAGAATACCTTTTATTCACTTGAAATTGAAGAACATAACACAAACCTAGAGAGAGAAAGTGTTTCTCTCTCTAGAACACGCACTCTCTCAATATCGGCTACATTGTGAATAAATGATTTAATTCAATAAAACCCTAAACATATAACTATTTATATACTCTCCCAACTCCCTTGTTTTAACCTAAAGCCCAAACCCATTTACATTAAAACTCATTTACAGTTAAAGCCCAAATACAAATAATAAAAATAGAACCATTTACAAAACTTTCCAAACTTGAACATTTTATGTCCTAACAGGGGTAAAAACTGAAAATAAATTAAATTTACGTCTACCATATTTGACTTTTTATTTTCTTTTTTAATTAAAAAATTTTACCCACTTAAAGTTTAAAATAATTTATCTTAAAAATTAATAATATTTTAATCAAACGAATTACATCAAAATAACGAGAATTTTGTGTTATTCGATATGACATCCATCTCGATATAGTTTATTTTTGTTTTAACCATTTTTTACGTGAAATGCTATTTATGTGTTATATTCATTATGAATATTTATGTACGTTCAAATGTGTACAACACCTCGACACCGTAAGTTCGTAACTCGACATCACCTTCTTCAACACTTTTTTCAACGTCGCAAGGCATCGCGTTCTTCATCACCATAACCCAACACCCATCGAGAACCTATCGAGTTTCGGTTGTGCACCAGAGAACAAAAGATAGTGTGTCACGTCTCCATACCTTCACGGGTCATTCATGTATTATTCATCATGAATATGTATCATTCAGGATGAATAATGTATCATTCATCATGAATAATGTATTATTCAGGATGAACAATGTATCATCCAGGATGAATAATACACGATTCATGAATTCGTGTATTATTTATCCTGAATATTGTATAATTCATCTTGAATACTGTATTATTCATCATGAATAATGAATGAACGTTCATATTTGTTATTCATACTGAATGTGGGACACCCGGAGATGTGCATACATATTCATAATGAATTAAACCAAATTTCGGTTGTCAATCGGGAAACAAAAGAGAGTGCGCCATATATCCACACCTTCACGGGTCATTCATATATTATTCAACATGAATAATGTATCATTTATGATGATTAATACAGCATTTAGGGTAAATAATACACGATTTATGATGAATAATACATAAATCATGAATTCGTGTATTATTCATTTTGAATATTGTATTATTCATCCTGAATACTGTATTATTCATCATGAATATTGAATGAACGTTCATCTTTGTTATTCATACCGAATATGGACACCCAGGGACGTGCATACATATTCATCATGAATATAACATATATATAGCAATTCACGTAAAAAAGGTTAAAACAACAATACAAAAAAAAACTGTTAGTGCACATATTGATTGGATACAAGATCATAAAGAATGAAGACTAAAGTCAAGCCAAGTCAAAGCTGAAAGTCAACTCTCATTGTGAATGTCAAAGTCAAAATGTAATAAGTGAAAGTCAAAGTCTTGTGTTAGTTTACTTTGTGTTTAGCGTGTGTAATTAGTTTTTGTTTTAATAGACTTGTAGCTAGTGTTGTTGGAACATACATGTAACTAGAATTCATCATAGATGTAACTAGAAGACGTGAACAGAGAGAGTTCTAGAGAGAGAAAGTTTGAGAGAGAAAGTTGTATACGAATTGCTGTGAATTGAAATACAATTATAGGTTGAGTTTTAATCTGTAATCATCTTGTTTGTTTGATTGATTTGTTAAGAACTTGATAGATTGGGACATTATCAAAAACTATATCGAGATGAATGTCATATCAAAGAGTACGGAATTCTCGTTTTTTTTATGTAATTTGTTTGATTAAAATATTTGTAATTTTTAAGATAATTTATTTTAAAGTTTAATGAGGTAAAAGTTTTTTAATTAAAAAAGAAAATAAAAGGTCAAACAAGGTAGACACTGATTCAAATTCTCAATTAATCTTATTATGTTTTAACCATAGATTAATTTTTTAAGTTTTGATCAATGACTAAGATTGGTCCTCACGTGCACAATGAAAAATGAGTTTTCATTTGAACCCACCCCTATATATATATATATATATACAGAGAGAGAGAGAAAGAGAGAGAGAGAGAGAGAGAGGAAGGTTCAAACGAGAACGCTAACTATTTAAGAAAATAAGAAAACAACAAATTATGTTCAAAATCATATATGATTCGGCATTAACGGCCAACAAAATTGACACGAGAGACTTTGTATATGATTTTGTATGTACTCGGCCGTTCTCGTGTTTTCTTAAATAGATAATGTTCTCGTATGAACCCACTTCTATGTATTCCTTTTTTTTTTAATTAAACACATAAAAGGACTATGTAATTATTATTTTTATATTAAGAATTGTCTTAATTTAGACGACATATACATGATAGCTTATTCAGTTTAGTTATTTTCAATAATCGTGTAAAAATTAAATAAAAAAACAAACACCATTTTGTAACCCAATAAACCATTGAACTCATTCAGGGAAAAAGAAACAATAAGTTGTAAAAATAATTAGTAAATATGATGCATAACTATGTAGTAACTAATAAGTATGTAAGCACTAAAGCAAAGAGGAATTGGGCTTGGTCAAGACAAGCAAGACAAGTTTGGAATAAGCTGGAGCCACATGACCTATATCATCATTCCAACATTTCAACCCTTAAAACTATGCTTTCTTTGCATGCACCTCTCTAGATAACTATAGATTTTCCACAATTTTAATACACAATTTGTTAGATAAAAATAAGTAGCAATTTTCTGATGATATATCTTACTTTCACACAACGGTCTACAATCGTGATTATCATTCTATTAAACATATTCATAATTTCTTACGTTTTTTATTGATGATTATGCATATTAAATCAACAATATTGGCCGACAAATGTAGTTATATTGATTCAGAACACATTTTGCGATGATGCTAAAGAAGTGGTGAACAAAGGTAATACATTGTACTAAATAAGTTGCTTTTTACAATTGATTTAGGGGGAATTTGATTTGACGAAATGTTTTTGAGAGATTTTAATATTGTGAAAGGATTTGGAATCTTTGGTTTGGTTGGTTTGTAGGATTTGTAATGGAATGAATTCCATTCTTTATAGATAATTAACTTATAAAGAAATTACAAAAAAGTATAAAAGTAATCATATCAATCTTTTTGTTAATTGATTATTACAAAACAAACATTCTTAACATTTTTAACATTATTTTAAAACATTATTATAAACAATTCATATGAATCACACGAAATACCAACTAACCCCATTGGATTTCTAAATCAATGTTGGTGGAATTTCATTGAAATGTCATGATTTTAATTTCAGATTTCCCTTTAAACCGAATGTGGGATTGGAATGGAATCCAATTCCAGATTCCACCAAATCTCGCAAACCAAACGGATCCTTAGAGCTTTTTATTTATTAAATAAATGCTAAATGATCATGAAAGAGACATAGTCAAGGATTGTGCTGTAGAAGTCATGATGTAAGTAAGTTCGTAAACAAAGAATCAGAACCTTTGTTATTGGATGATGAAGAAACACAAAAATATATCGCTCAAAAAATTTGAAGAAGAAGCTGAATGAGAAGAACGGAATAATGTACTTACAAGATGAAGGTACAATAAAATCAATATGCTACATCGAGACTATTTGACTATCTTCATGAATGAATATATGTTGGATGGCATTCATCTTTAAAAAAATAAAGGCATATGAACATAGGGGTTAAATCAAGTGAGGACCAAAAGTATGTTGAGGACCTTGAGGACTAATCTATTCCATAGATTAGCTTAAATCAAAGGTCATTAAAGAATTAAGCATATTTGTAATAAAAAGGTGAAATAAGGGTATTTTTGTCAAATTTAAAGTAGATTGAAAAGGTATTATGGGCTAGACTCACACTCCTCATCAAGTCTATCTATAAACCCATCTCTCTCTATGTGTAAACCCTCTGATTTCTATCTACCCTCTCAATCATCCATCTCTTATCAAATCCAAAACCACCTGCATCTCAATCGCACACGAAGATCAGCGTCCGCCCCCTTTGAAAAAATGTTGACACTCATCCCCCTTATGCATCGAACCCAAATTTGGGATCTTGGATGGAGGTGTTCTTCGAACCCAAAATTAGTTTCATTCTTTCACACCCATCTCATTTTTTTAGTTTTTGCCAAATACGAGATGACAGGCATGTACCTGTTGATGAAGATGACGCCGATAATATGGTATTTCTGGAAGAAGTGAAGAAACAATTTGATCAAAGAAAAGTAGTTATTGAACAAGGAGTTGAAGTTTCATAAGGTGAAACACAGTTATTACGTTTCTTAAGGTGACTTTGAAACAGTGAATATGTTTATGACTTTGAAACTTATGTTTAATTTGGTGAATTTGTTTATGTTTCATAGAGTGAAGTTGTTTATGTTTCATAAGGTGAATCTGATTCATAAGGTGAATATGTTTATATTTAATAAGGTGAATGTGTTTATGTTTCATAAGGTGAATCTGATTCATAGGGTGAAATGTGATAAATCGTTTCATTCCATCGATATAATAAGAAGAATAGTCAGAGAGACCTCAATTGGGATGAATACGAAAACATAGAACTCACAAAAGTGGAACTCAATCATCTGAACCTGAAAATTTTGAACACTTGATCGTATAAAAGGAAGGTATTGCATAAAAAAGAAAACTATTTAATTAGAAAAAAATCATATTTATTACCAAATGACCATTATGCCCATTTTTAATTAAAAACACCTTTAAATTACAAGCATAAGATCAAATTTGATGTAAGGCTTAGATTGGTTTTCACGGTCCTCAACCTTTTTATGGTTCTCATTTGATTACCGTCCTATGAACATATTCATTGATGAATATATACTACTCCCTCCGTCCCAAAATAAGTGTCCACATTTCTATTTATGTTTGTCCCAAAATAAGTGTCCACTTTCAAAAAGTAGATAACTAAGGCTATGTTTGGCAAACTAGTTGATAAGCTACTAGCTGATGACCGCTAAGCTAGCTAAGCTAGCTGGTGACTAATAAGCTAGCTGATGAAAAAGTCACGTTTGGTAAAAACTAGCTTATAAGCATGTAAAATTACCAAAAAAAGATATATAGAAAAAATAATCAATTAAAATAATGGATATTAATGAGGGCATAATTGGAAAAATCACAAAAAACTCCTCATAAGCTACTCCAAGTAGCTTATCAAAAAGCTAGCTTATGTCCATCCAAACATGAAAATAAGCTAGCTTATTTTTGCCAAACGATGCCTAAATTCTCACCTTTACCCTTATTTAATGCACAAATATATAAGTGTTGTGAAGAGAGAGAAAAAATAAATAAGGGTAAATATGTCATTTGGTAACAAAAATGTGTAATAATTATGCATGTCTAAAACTATATGTCAAGTCAATTATAGACACTTATTTTGGGACGGAGGGAGTATATAAGATCATCAATCACCATTGACTTGAATTCTACACATGAGTATATTCAGTGACAAATATATACATTTGATGAGAATTTTATAGTACGCACATGAGTATACTCGTTGATGACCAATATGCGATTTTGTTGATTAGTATACATGCTCTCTCATTTCATTAGTATATTATATTCATAGATGACTATAGTCATCAATAAATACATGCAATATGAACTTCATTTGTATATATTATTCACTTAATGGATACATTTATTGATGAATACATACTATATGAACTTCATTAGTGTATATTACTCACTTAATGCATAAACTCTAGAGGTGATCATTTGCGGGATTGGGATAGACATAAATTAGGTCCACCCCATTTATTTTGTCCAAACTAGATATCCATATAAAGGAGAATCAAAGAAAGCTGACGTGGCATCTTCTCAACATCAAAATCGTTCATATACTTTTTCACAATTTATGCTATTTTTTCCTCAATTTACGTTTTCAAGCTTTCCCCTTTTACATGGTTTCCCCTTCCTCTTCTCTTTATTAGTGATTCACATCATATCTAGGTTTTAAGACTGTTTCATGGATTCACAGCATACATTTTTTTTAAAAGCAAAACCAAAATTATAAGAAAAAACAACAAACAGGGAGGAAGCCCCCAAACACCAAGCTGATCAGAACACACACAGAACCAAAGGAGCAGCAAAACCAAAGAACCATAACCCAAAGCCAAACCAAACCAAACCAACCAGAAATCAACCAAGCATCAAAACCCCCAGCACCAAATACAAAATAAAAACTCAGACACCACGACCCACACCACAACAAAGAAACAAACTAAAAAAAAAACTAAAACAGGAAGTTTGTGAGAAGCAAACTGTAACGAAACCAACGACGATATCCTTCCAAAAACTGTGCAGCCTCTCCGATCCGACTCCGAAAAAACCATTGTTGCTGACCCAAACGCACAAGACCGTAGCTGAGAAAAAACACCTCTTGTAGACTCGATCGAAACCACACTAGACTACGAAATCGACGTAGCAGTCAACCATGAGACCCAATCAAGTTTGCACTTTCGATCCCTTCTCGCGATCCATTCGAAACCTCTCATCTGAAACTCGTAGAATTTCTCCGACAACTTTGACTTTTCCTCTTTGAAAACAATCTTGTTCCGATGAGGCCAAATCAAATAAAGGAACAACCAAACCAAACTGTCCATACCCTCGACCGGTTTGAGTTCCCGCCTATTTGGACTTCGGAGTTCAATAGATTACTTAAAGTTACTGTTTCGCTTGCATTTACTTTCCACCACTTATAAGTTGCTTGCTATATCTCCTTTACCTCTTGACAGCTAGCTAAGGCGTGGTCCAAAGTTTCTACCGAGTTCCCACATCTTGGACATAGTGTTGTGTGAAGATCAATCCCCATTTTATCTTGTACCGATCTGCACGGAAGACGTCGTTTTTTTGCTCTCCATATGAAGATGGCTATCTTCTTAGGAACTGAATTGAGCCACTTAGTCTCCTCCCCGTTTTCCCCCTTAACTGTCTGTCGTTCCCCTATAAGAGTGCGAAGGGTTTGAACCGAGAAAGTCCCATTCTCCGCTAGCCACCATTTACCTTTGTCTTTTCTATTGGTTCGTGGACTCCAACCATCGATGAAACTAAAGAGCTCCTCCAATTCACCAATCTCCCTGCCCCTAGGTTCCCTCCTCCAACCCCACTTCCAAACCCAATTTGTTCCTTGCCATTCACCTCTACCCGAAATCGAGACATTCTTTTCTGACTCTAGTTGATACAAACAACGAAACTTGTTTTTAAACATACTATTGTCAAACCAGTTATCTTCCCAAAAACTAGTGTCCCTCCCGTCCCCCACTTCTTTCCCAAAAGACGACGAAAAATTAAGGTCGATCTTGTCCATATCGTTGCCCACCAAAACGTACATGGTACACCTTCTCTCTTCCTCTTCATATCTAAGGATTTTTTTTACTTCTATTTTCTTGGTCTCCATCTATTATTTGGAACCAGGTGACTTTTTGTCCTTTTACATAAAATATTCACATTGGAAATACTATTTTGCTTTATTTTCTCTCAATTTATGCAATTTAGGTTTTGGTAAACTATTCCCCCTATTGACTCACATTTCTCTTCCTATTCATTAGAACAACTTTTTTAGTTCTCTACGAGATATTCACATGGTATTTGGGTTATTGACAACAGCCGCTGATTCACAACAAACGTGTTATGCCTCTCTCTTCCTTTCTATTTCTAGGGTTTTTTTTACGGGAACTTGGCTCATATACCTAAAATCAGGATCCAATTAACAAAATACCCATTTCAGAAAACTTTTTCAAAAATACTCACTCATTCAGCCAACACAATTTTGCCAATGGTTGGCTAAAATATGTGGACCCTACCGAAAAACGTAGACCAATCAGATAAAGCCACGTAGCCTTTTTTACTTTACTTGTTTTGTACTTCTCTTCGTCTTCTCTATAAACCCACCCTGGCCGTTTCTCCCTATCCTAACACCTGTGACCATCTCCAACCTCCTGCGACCAAGAACACTACACCACCTACTACTGGCAACCTCGACCACCGTAACCCATAACCCACCCTTTGTGAGCGTCGTGAACCCCTCTGCACCACTCCTTCAGACACCCTTGCAACACCACCATCTCTTTATCTCCCTCATCCCTACTCACCTTCCACAACACATACCCCTCTCCACCACCCTACAAACTAACACAAAGACATGAAAATTTTCCTCCGTCCCATCTCCTTGATCATCCATCCTACTTCTGGCAACCACCTACAATTCCAAGAAACCTTCTCCCAACCCCTCCCACTAAATTGGACAACGGTACATTGACCCACTGCACCTCCAACAAAATTCGAGACCCACCTTGATCTCCAACTACCTTCAAGACCACAATGGTGCTTAAGGGTAGGAACAACAGTGATAGGTGAGGGTGGTGGTGCTTGATGGTAGGCACTATGGTGGTGATGTGATTGCCGTGAAGAGAAAGTGGAAGGGGAAGGGGACAGGGAGGGATAGGGTAGTCTCCGGGAGTCAAAGAAGGGGTTGGTCGGAGTTTCATGTTGGAACGGTATGGAGTTGGTCGGAGTTGAAGGTTGGGAATGTGTTCTCTTCAGAAAGAGAAAGGGGAGAGGGATCGGGAGGGTTGGAGAGTGCCGGAGGTGGTAATGTGATCACCAAAGGAGGGTTCCAGAGATAAGACCCAAAATAAGACAATCCAATTAACAAAAAGGGTGGGTTGCTGCAGGTTTTGTCACAAAAAGGATGGGTCGCTGCAGGTTTTGTTGGGTGGTGGGGCCCACACCTTTTGTCGGATCAATAGGGTATGTGGATTTATCTAATTGGTCCATGTATTTTTGGTGGGTCCACATATTTTAGCCAACCATTGGCGAAATTGTGTTAGTTGAATGAGTGGATATTTCCGATTTTTTTTCTTCTGAAATGGGTATTTTGTTAATTGGATTGCCATATTTAGGGTATATGAGCCAATTTCCCTTTTTTACCTCTTTCTCGACTTCCATTTACTCTCTAGAACAATGTGAGTGTTTTCTTTTAATGGAGATTTAATTTGTTCGAATGTGTTAGAATTGGATACTGAATTTTGTTCATAGTTAACTAGGCCAATTTCTGGGTTCCAAAATATTTTTCTTTATGTCATTGTTAAATTTTATTTTCATTTTTTAAGGATTCAATAGTTTTTGTTGTTGTTCTTGGAGTACTTATTTATTTGAATTAAAGAGAAACGATCCACAACTTTAATAGGTGAAGTTTACATATTGGCAATGCAACACAAATATATGTCACGTCATGTTACATCGTTATAGGTTCTTCTCATTAGTATATTTATAATGCTTTGAATCAAGGATAAAATATAGAAACAAGTTAACTTATCAACTCAGAGTTCCTACTTATAGGAGTCATATAAAGCAAGAAGAGCCATGGTAAATGGATTTTTGATGGTCCTTTTATCTTTTGTTAGGATTTTGGTGGGTTATCTATTCGTTGCTCAAGAGCTACTGATGATTAATGGTAAGACACAATGGCTTGAATACCATTATCTTTTGTCTTTTGATTTCTAAACATTTAGTAGTCAAACATTTTTCAGTATTGTTTTGCATCTACAAGGCAATCTCTTAAAGTGGTGTTTGCCTCTCTAGCACCGTCTTTCAGTTTCCTAATAGCAAGTGCATCGAATCACCTTTGTAATAAATGAGACTTGGGGTTTTAAGACCGGTGATTAAGTGGTGAGTATTGGGAATCCTTGAGATAGACCTATTCATTTGGAAATTAAACCAAATAAACCTCAACTTTTGTCAAATGTTAGGGAAAGTCTTAGGGTGCACTAGTTCAACCTTTAAGGAGATTGAGTTTTGCACTCGCTTAGTCTTTTGATAAAAGGAAATTCAACAAGACGATGAGACATGGTGAGTATCAATGAAAGTTTTTAGGTCAATTTTAAGGGAGTCAGGATAGTTATATAAAATAGTCAGTTAACGTTGATCACAGATGGATGTGGTGAAAATATGTGTATGTGGGAGAGCTAAAAGGAACATCTATGAATGATTGAGATTTGAGGTCATTAAGTCAAGATATCAAGTATATGGGAAGTCGTTAGTAGGAAGCCCAGACCTAGAAACAACCAAATAGGCTTCTAGTTTTATACTAAGTTCTTTTATAATATAAAATATCAACTTGTATTACTTGTGTTGTGTATGTGGAAAGGGGGACGTGCTTCGTCGCCCGGGGGTGGGGGGGTTCTTGGGTGGTGGTTGTGTGTGTATATATATATAATAATAAATATATATATTTTAGAATCACGCCAAGCATGCTACTGCTTGTCTGTGTGCTTCCTGTTTGCTAGAAAAGAAAGAACAACGACAAGGTTAAGTTCATATTTCACTGTTTGCGGCATAGGTGCAGATTACCAAAAAAAACCTAGGAATTGGCAGTGAACATAGTTGGTGGTTTGAGTTCTTGGCAGGACAGATAGGCCTAGAGTTAACAAGTAGCTTGGCTCAACCTTCACTTTCCTTTGACAAGGTAGCTAAGGCTCTAGTTTCACTTTCTATTTTGTCGCCTTTCTCCAACAAGACAAGTAAAGTACCTTTGTTAAGACACAGTCTCATTGGATTCAAGATCATCCAATCTGAAGATCGCAATCTGAAGCTAAAGCCGAAAAGTCGACTCTTGATATTAAAGTCTATGTCTATTTGTAATAAATGTCAAAGTAATCAATGTAATCCATGTTTATTGTTATTAGTTATATTAGGTAACTTAGTTAGTTATTAGTTTTAATATCTAGTTTGTTTGATATTATCTAGGATAATATCTAGATATTAAAGTATCTAGATATTATGTTAGGTAGTGTGTAAGACACACTAGATTATTTAAGTGATATCTCTCAATCTCTCTAAAAAAATCAGATAAAATCATACACACACAAACGCACACTAGAAGGTGTAAAAGAGAGAAAAACAGAGAACACATTTCATGCTTGAATCGATCAACCTTGTAACCATTTGTTATAATCAATACAGGTTGGTAATCTTATTGTGTTGTTAATCTAAGAACTTGATATTAGTATTGTTGGACCCACAATTGGTATCAGAGCCTGATTAAGATCAAATCAAGTTTTTCTGAAAAACGACCCTGTGTTCTTGTTTGGAAATCGATTTTGAGTGTTTAAGTGTTTTAGGTGTTAAAATCGATCAGGTTGTGATCGATTAGCATGCTAGATAGAGTTTTTGTTGTTTGATTTCATTTTAAATCATCTATCGAGTTCCATTTTGTGATTTTAGTGAAGAAACAGTCGAAAGCTTTAAGTCACTGTGCTATCAAATTAATTTCGAAAAAGTGTGTGTTATTAAGATCGAGTGCTTACAATCAGTTCTAGAAGTGTTTCTAGACATAAGGGTAGTGTTTTGGTACTGCTAATCGTTTCAGGATCAAGTTCTAGTCGATTTTCGAAGTTTAAGGACGAACATACGCAAAGCAGAAGAAGAACACACGCAAAGTCCAACTTTGCGCGTCTCACATCAAACGCAAAGTCCCACTTTGCGCGTCCCAAGTGAAACGCAAAGTCCCACTTTGCGCGTCTCAAGTGAAACGCAAAGTCCAACTTTGCGCTCCTCAAGTGACCCGCAAACCTCACTTTGCGCCTCTCAAGCCAAACACAAAGCACACTTCTCGCTTCAAAGAGCAATCGCAAACCTCAACTTCAGAAACGCAAACCTCAGAAACGCAAACCTCAACTTTGCGCTTCCAACTAGACCCGCAAACCTTACTTTGCGCTTACCTTTAGAAACGCAAACCTCAACTTTGAGCTTACCTTTAGAAACGCAAACCTCTCTGCTCCAATCCAAACTTAGAATATTTTTTTCTGAGAATTTTCAAAGATGTAATAGGGTCTTTAATTGTCATAAATTTTTTCTCTAGGGGCGCTGCCCCCATACCCCCACAAGGGCGTTGCCCCTTGACCCCACCCGCTAACCGGGTAGCGGGACCCCCGTGCTAAGTCTGCCTAAGGGGACAAAATTTCTTGTGTGATCAAATTTTATTTGGACTTATAATCAATACAGAATGACATCCAGAGAAGCCCTCGCAATAGGAACTGACACCAAGCCACCAGTTCTATTCAAAGGAGAATACGAACAGTGGAAGGATCGGTTTCTGAACTTCATTGACAGACATGAGCTGGGTGAGTTCATCAGGACATCTATTGAAGAAGGGGTTATGAAACCAGTCATAACAACTCGTGTAGTTGAAAATGTGCCGACTGAAGTTGAACTTAAGTTTCATGAGCTACAAGATGATAACCTTAGAAGAGCCAAAGGCGACAGATTAGATAAGTCATACATTTTACAAGGAATTCCAAATGAAATATACGTAAAGATTGACAGCTACAAGGCCTCCGGCAAAGAAATGTGGGATCAGCTTGAAAAGATGATGCTGGGTTCAAAAGTTGGAAATCAGCTGAAAATCTCCAACTGCCTAAATAACTATGAAGAATTTAGAGGCAAAGTGGGAGAAACTTTAGAAGAAACATATGACAGGTTTGTGACTTTGCTGAACGAACTTAGCAAGAACAAAGTCCACAAATCTCAAATTGAGCTAAACGTCAAATTCTTGAGTATTCTTCAACCGGAATGGAAAAGATTTGCTAGGCAGATGAAGCAGATAAAAGATCTGAATGAGATCCCACTTCATGAGGTATATGAAACCCTCAGAAAAAAATTAAGAAGAGGTGGATGAAATTCTAGAAGATAAGAGACAGAAAGGAAAGACAGTTGAAGACACAGTCGCTCTTGTAGTTAGGAAGAAGAAGAACAAGGCGATTGTATATGAATTAGAAGAAGATGAAGCTTATGCAAACTCTGACACGGATGAAAATGACCAACTGAAGCAAGCAATGCTTATGCTAACAAGTTCTTTTCAGAAAAGGTTCTACACAAAGCCAAGTTCAAATAGTCAGAGATATTCTTCTGGTCCAAACAACTACATCCACAAGGAAAGGGTTGAAGGAAGCAGATATGAAGGAAAGAGATTTGAAGGGAAGAGAATAGAGGAAAGGAAGCCTGAAGAGAGAAGGTATCAGCCTGAAGGGAAGAGATTAGAGGAGAGAAATCCGGAAGAGAGAAAGTTCAAAGCTGAAGGATCCAGTCAGACAGAGCCACCAACGTGCTACAACTGTGGCAAAACAGGTCATTATGCCAGATACTGCCGAAGGCCAAAAGTCAGAAACTCCGACTACTACAAGAACAAGATGCTTCTTGCAAAGCAACAGGAGGCTGGCAAGGCACTGATGGCTGAGGATGAATACTGGCTCGATCACTCAGATGAAGAAGAAGAAGAGGATGAAGAAAAAGATGAAGCTGTCAACATGTGCTTGATGGGCTAAATAGAATTAGATGCTGAAGCTGATTCAGACAATGAAGAAGAAGAGGTATGTAATCTATCAGATTTAGATTTCATGAATAAAATGCATGCCATGAGTTTAAAACAAAAAGAGTTAGAATCTAATCTTGAGCAAGAAAATGGTGTCATAACTGACAAAAACCAATTGATACAGAAACTTAGCAATGAAATTGCTGAGAAGAAAGTATTAATTGAGGTTTTACATAAAGATAATGACACCAACGCTAAGGAAAAGACAATAATTCTTAAAGAGAATTCTGATCTTAAGTCTAAACTGCTAAAAGGTGAAATAGATTTATATGAGCTTACAAATTTGCATGCTTCTTGTACCAAAGAAAACTTTTCTTTACTTGGAAAATTAAAAAGTTTGGAAGAGAAGTTATATAAAATGGGTCAAACTGAACAGACTATTTTTCTGAACAAACCCAAAGAGGAAATAGAGAGATGGGGAATCGGTTATAAGAATCATCACTGTCTACAAAAAGGGATGTCTGAAGTGCCAGGACTTTATGATCATATTTCAATGCAATTAGCTCGCAGAATCCCTGAGTTTAAAACTTTCTGGACTAAACTGTCAAAAGAGGATGAAGCCAACGAAACGGAAAAACGGTTGAAATCATATAAAGTTCATCTTCCATTTAATTATGCGAAGACGAATAATAGTTATAATGAAAGTCCAATATATCAAAAGAAGAAAACTCTTTCGAGTGATTTCTTTCCAAGTTATTCTGAAAAAGAAATGGAGGCGAAGCCTATTCAAGGTAAACTATATGTCCCTCCTCTCGTTTTAGAAAGTAAAATTTCTGAACTCGAGAATTCCTTATCAGATGAAAGACTTTTGATAAATATTGAACGAAAGGTTTTTTCAACAGTGTTCAAAAATGTTATAATTTCAAAGGCTTCACAGTCTGAGGATATGATTAGTTCATCAAATAAAGGATTTGATTTTTTGAACTCTAATGGTGGTTTAGATGATTGTTCTGAACAATTTGACTTTAATGCAAAACTTCCTAACCATTCATCTTTTGTTAAGAAAACTTTGAGAAAAAACAGTATGCCTGTTAATAGTGCAAAATCAACGAAAGTTGATAACTCAATCTCTGTGAACGCTAAGAGTGCTAAAGGTAAGAATATATCTCAGCATTCACAGAAACCGAACATTACTGGTAATTCTAAGAAGAAGCAATCGTTTGTTGCTCAAAGGTCTAACTCACCAGTTTCACATGTTTCAGATCTGAGCAAGCAGAGGCCAGAAGTAAATTCTCAATGGCAACCCAAACGGAATCTTGACAAGACCGTTTTATCGTTTAGTAGTGTTAATTGTAGTAAGACTTCGCTTAGTAAAGATGTTTTAATTGCTGATATTGCTCTTTTGAACTCAAAACTTGCTGTTTCTCGTAAACAATACTCAATGAAGCAATTATTTCAGTTATCTTTATCTGATAGAAAGTCTTCTATTTATGATAAACATGTTTCTATCTCTTGTCAAGATTCTGGAGATTGGTTTGGCAATTTTCATGTGCATTCATCTCATACTAATCCTTCTCATACATTTCAAAAGAAAAGAGGACCCAATTTGAAATGGGTACCAAAATCTTGTGCTAACACAGCAGGACCCAAATTCCAGTGGGTACCTAAGGCTAAATCCGTGTTGCAGGCACACAAAGCTTAGAGAGAAAGCGACTTCTGATTATGTACAGATCAGGACTCGTTCTTCAATGTCAAAATAGGTTTTTGGATAATGCAGTTCAAAACCCGAACATCAAAGTCAAAACAGGCTTTTGAACAAATCAGTTCAAGACCCGCACTTCGATAATCAAAGTGAATATTCCAAAGTTGTCGTATAAATATCTAAATTTGTAATTTCTCTTATGCAGACTAGTCATACATGGTTCTTGGACAGCGGATGTTCCAAGCACATGACAGGAAAAAAAGAGATATTGTCCAATTTTAAAGACAAATATTGCGGAACAGTCAGATTCGGGAATGACCAGTTTTCATCAATCATGGGATATGGTGATGTACAACATGACAATGTCACGATCAAGAAGGTGAGCTATGTAGAAGGATTACGACACAACTTGTTCAGTATAGGCCAGTTCTGTGACAAAGACTTAGAGGTCAACTTCAAAGCCAAGAGATGTTCAGTTCGCAATGAAGAAGGCGAATAACTCTTGGTCGGTACTCGAGAATCCGACCTCTACACAATCAATTTATCAAATGTCCAGACTGACAAGCAAGTTTGTCTACTGACGAAAGCATCGATGCAACAAAGTTGGTTATGGCATCGAAGGCTCTCTCACCTCAACTTCCGGTATATCAACAATCTGGTGAGTGGAAAGCTCGTCAAAGGACTTCCAAAACTCAAGTATGAAAGAGAACATCTTTATGCAGCTTGTGAAAAGGGCAAGATGAAGAGGGCACCTCATACACCAAAGCCTGAACCAAGTACAAGCGCTCCATTAGAGTTATTGCATATGGATCTATGCGGTCCGATGCGGACTCAAAGTCTAGGCGGCAAGAAGTACATACTTGTGATCGTGGACGATTACTCGCGATACACATGGGTCAAGTTTCTACGTTCAAAGGATAAGACACCAGATGTACTCATCACTTTCCTAAAGACGACCCAGGTGAATCTGCAGAAACCGGTCAAGTTTCTACGAACAGAAAACGACACAGAGTTCAAAAACAACAAAGTTGAAGAATATCTCGAATCTGTCGGGATTTCACATCAATACTCTGTTGCTCGAACGCCTCAACAAAATGGAGTGGTTGAAAGAAGAAATCGGACGCTAGTCGAGGCTGCTCGTACTATGCTAAGTCAATCAGACTTACCTCTATTTTTGTGGGCAGAAGCTGTATCGACCGCGTGCTACACACAGAATCGTTCCATGGTACATCGAAGATTCAAGAAGACTCCTTATGCGTTAAT
This sequence comes from Arctium minus, assembly GCA_954870635.1. NCBI lineage: Eukaryota > Viridiplantae > Streptophyta > Magnoliopsida > Asterales > Asteraceae > Arctium > Arctium minus. The sequence continues at coordinate 31,640,312 of OX941080.1, read as the reverse complement.
CAACAACCGAACACCGACAATCAAATATTTCCATATATTTGGGTGTAAGTGTTTCGTTCTAAACGATAGGGATAGTCTAAATAAGTTCAGTGCTAAAGCGGATGAAGGAATCTTCATTGGCTATTCCTCGACATCAACTGCATTCCGTGTTTATCTAAAGAAGTCAAAGACGGTGATTGAAAGCATCAACGTCTCGTTTGATGAAGAAATGGCTTCCGAACAACAACGTTCAGAACCCGTTATAACAGGAATACTAACTTCTGGGCAACTCAGTTCAGGACCTACGTCTCAACAGAATAAATCAGATGAATCATCAACTTCTACTAACCATTTATCTCATTTAGATTTATTATTTGAATTGTTTTATGATGAATTTCTTGGATCTAATGTAAAGAAATCTGTTGTGGTTGACAGGATGGAAGACTTAACGACTACTCATCCAACCAGTTCAGATATTCCTATTGAATCAAATGCCCCGATTCAACAAGAGATTACAATTCAAATGCCAACTCCAACAGTTGAAGAAGTGACAACTGATAAAGAGACAGAAGTAGCTGAAATAGTAGGAGATACTATACAGATCAATCTACAACCAGAACAAGTTGTACCTGCTGAGCCTTCTGAACCTGCCACTTCAACTGAAACCATCAATCCTCCTGAACAATCAGAAGAAGGTACAAGTGGATTTGTAGATGATACAATCGACATACAATCATCTAATCCACTGCCTCATGAACATAAATGGACCAAAGAGCACCCGCTAAGCCAGATCATTGGCGATCCATCAAAACCGGTGCAAACTAGGTCAGCATCAATGAACATGTGAATGCATGACTCCTTTCTGAGCAAGTTCGAGCCAACACGTGTATCAGAGGCACTTGCTAATCCAGAATGGGTGGTCTCAATGCAAGAAGAGCTGAATCAATTCGATGCACTTCAAGTATGGAGACTCGTACCAAAGCCTAAAGATAAAACCATTATAGGTACGAAATGGGTTTTCAAGATAAAGAAAGACGAAGATGGTACCGTTATCCGAAACAAGGCAAGACTAGTATCCAAAGGATACATACAAGAGGAAGGAATAGACTATGACAAAACATATGCTCCTGTGGCGCGATTAGAGGCAATCAGAATGTTTCTAGCCTACGCATCCCACAAGAACTTTACTGTCTTTCAAATGGACGTGAAGACAACATTCCTAAATGGAATTCTGAAGGAGGAAGTCTATGTCTCTCAGCCCGAAGGTTTTGTCAATCAAGAGAAGCCGAATCATGTTTACATTCTCGACAAAGCACTCTACGGTCTGAAACAAGCACCTCGAGTCTGGTATGATGTCCTTTCCACTTTTCTAGTCAAGTCTGGGTTTTCAAAAGGAACGGTGGATACCACTTTGTTTATCAAAAAGGAAAAAGGAGATATCATTTTAATTCAAATTTATGTAGATGATATTATCTTTGGTTCTACAAATACTAAGTACTGTAAGAATTTTGCAAACCTTATGGTGTCTAGATTTCAGATGAACTTGATGGGAGAGATGAATTTCTTCCTCGGTTTACAAGTAAAACAATTTTCATCGGGTATTTTTATCAATCAATCAAAATACATTAGGGATATTCTTCGGAAGTTCCAAATGGAAAATTCAAAACCGATTGGTACCCCAATGGCACCAGGTACTAAAATTGGCACCGATCCTTCGGGAAAGGCTGTTGATGTTAGGACTTATCGAGGGATGATAGGTTCTTTAATGTATCTTACTTCTAGTAGGCCAGATATAATGTTTTCAACATGCTTATGTGCACGATATCAGGCCAATCCTAAAGAAATCCATATGTCTGCTGTAAAGCGCATATTTAGGTATCTAAAGGGCACTGCAGATCTTGGTCTGTGGTATCCTAAAGATACTAGTTTTGAACTAACAGCCTACACAGATGCAGATCATGCAGGTTGTATGTTAGACAGGAAGAGCACGTCGGGATATGTACAGTTCCTCGGTGACAAACTAGTAAGTTGGGCATCGAAGAAGCAAATTTGTGTTTCAACCTCCACGGCCGAAGCAGAATATGTAGCTGCTGCTAGCTGCTGTTCTCAGGTCTTATGGATGAGAACTCAATTGTGCGACTACGGTTTCCACTTCAACAAAATCCCGATATACTGTGACTCCAAGAGCGCCATCGCAATATCAGCGAATCCTGTTCAACACACCAAGACTAAGCACATAGACGTCAGGTATCACTTTATTAAAGATCATGTTAAAAAGGGAACAATTGAACTTTTCTTTGTAAAAACTGATTATCAACTTGCCGATTTGTTCACCAAACCCTTAGACGAAAAGAGGTTCAACTTTCTTATCTCTAAGCTTGGTATGCTAAGTCTTAAAATCTAATCAGTAGTTACCTATAAAAGTTTTCTAAATTCTTAACTCTGATTAATATCTGCACTTCTATATAATGTTCATAATCCAAGGGGGAGAATGAGAAGAAATTGACAAGTGGTCAACATTACTTCGAGGGGGAGCTCATAAAATTTTGCATGTACCTTTTAATGCCAAATTTTTTTTGTAATGCAAGAATTTAGGGGGAGCTCTTCAAGTCAAGGAGTTCGGATATGACTTCTGATTATTTCTGATCAGAACTCGTACTTTAAAAAGTTTTACTGTTTTTTGTCTTTTCATTTTAAGTGAATAAATTTTACTTTGACTTGACATAAGACTTTTGCAGAATTTTTGAGAGAAGCTTACAAGTTCATATGTTTATGACTTTAAGCTTAGCTACATGAGATATAAGATCGCACGTTAAGGTATAATCCTTTATCTTAATCTCATATATGGTTGATAAGTAGACAACTTTCAATCATAGAAAACATTGTTATCAAATGTTCAAACCACTTCCCGATTCTTAAACCGAATTCATGATTTGGAAGTGTGACTTTAAATGTTTTCATGATCTAAATTGTGCTTTAACTGAAATAGTTAAACCAATCTGAGCATCACATGCATCATAGGAAAACAAGAATCATTGTGCTAGGAATTAACACAACTCTTATGGAATCACCTTAACCAGTGATTTCTACCCAAGAAGTTAATCCTTAGTGATTGAGTGTGAGAAGCGAAAAGAAATGAGTGTGATTAGAGTAAGCAAACTGTTTAAAAGAAAGAGCGTGTGAGAACAGAGTTCAAAGAATATCACAACTCTGCACCAACTTTTTCTGAGCCGGGTAGCCACATTACTAGTGTTTCACAATTCTGTGGTGAACATTATTGAAACAGGCAACTAACCCATGCCAACTCTTGATCAAACCTCACTATCCACTCATTTTCTTCTCAACAAGAAAGTGTTTCACATTTTCAAAGGGGACGCAACACATATGCTATCTGATTTTCATTTGGAAAATCTGGATATTGAAAAGAAGGAAGTCTGCCCCACCTTCGCACTTCAATCATGCACATTAAGTCTGTGTTTAACTTACTGTTGTCTCAGTGGTTTACACAATTTTGAGCCTTATAAGCAATCATCTGTGCTTAATTCTTTCTAACACAAGCACGAACACACAAGGAATTAGTTTCTTTGTCATAACGTTTATAGAAATAACCTTTGTGGTGTTTCGATGATTAAATGGAAGCCCTGGGGGAGTCAACATCAAACAACTCCTTTCCAATATGTATTCGTTACACACAGTGACTTAGTGTTACTGACAGGCATGTTAACTGATTCATTAGTTGGTTCAGGTGTTACACGACTATTTTGTCTGGATTTGAAAAGATCTGGATGAATATCTTTTGAATTGACGGATCAGGGGCTCTAACTGCAAGATAGACATTTCTTACAAATAATTTTGATGAAGTCGTTGCACTTAACATCAAAAAGGGGGAGAATGACTACACAAGAAATGGCAAATATCACATGTTTCAAGAATCACGTCCACTCTTCAAAGGGGGAGATTGTTAGAAAAAGACATGCTGATTTAAGAGCTAGAGAAAGAGATTGCATCTTCTGAGCTGAACAAGAAGACTGAATTGCTAAAATCATTTTCGTAATGATCTTGATCCAAAGGGGGAGATTGTTAAGACACAGTCTCATTGGATTCAAGATCATCCAATCTGAAGATCGCAATCTGAAGCTAAAGCCGAAAAGTCGACTCTCGATATTAAAGTCTATGTCTATTTGTAATAAATGTCAAAGTAATCAATGTAATCCATGTTTATTGTTATTAGTTATATTAGGTAACTTATTTAGTTAGTAGTTTTAATATCTAGTTTGTTTGATATTATCTAGGATAATATCTAGATATTAAAGTATCTAGATATTATGTTAGGTAGTGTGTAAGACACACTAGATTAGTTAAGTGATATCTCTCAATCTCTCTAAAAAAATCAGATAAAATCATACACACACAAACACACACTAGAAGGTGTAAAAGAGAGAAAAACAGAGAACACATTTCATGCTTGAATCGATCAACCTTGTAACCATTTGTTATAATCAATACAGGTTGGTAATCTTATTGTGTTGTTAATCTAAGAACTTGATATTAGTATTGTTGGACCCACAACCTTAATTCACTTAGAACAAGACAAGGTATTTCAAGCGGATACTAACTAGAGTCTGATAAGTTGTAGTCAGTTCCTTTAGTCCACTTTTAAGATAAACCAAAAGTTCACTTTAGGTAAATACCACTACTATAGGAAAGGGCTTTTTATACGGTTGTAAAAGACTTTTTACACGATTTTGGAATCATGTAAAAACCCACCATGTAAGAAAGTACAAGACCTTTTTACACAATTTTTAAACCGTGTAAAAATGTCTCTTAGACTGTGTAAAAAGGCGAGAAAAAACATGTAAACAAGACTCAATTTTACACGATTGTTAGGCATGCAGAACCGTGTAAAAAAGATAGTACATTTTTACATGGTTGTTTGGCAAAACCGTGTAAAAAGGTTACCTATTTTACACAGTTGCTATTAAAACCTGTGCAAAAAGTTTACAACTTTTACACCCGTGTAAAAACCTATGACCTTTTTACAAGGTTTTGGCAAACAACCGTGTAAAAAGGTGTTATCTTTTCAAATAGTTCTATCTAACAACTGTGTAAAAAAGTAGTTTTTTATCAACCAAAATTCAGAATACCATTATATGAATCTATATTAAAATACAAAGAACATCTAACTAACTTCGTACTAACAACATCAACAAATAAAAGAAACGTAGAGAGAGTTAGCTAGGCTCTACCCTTCTCCTTTATCCGGGCCTGGGACCGGAAATATCATGTGTTGACATGGGCGAAGTTAACTACCCCACCCTCATCTAAGGATAAGAAAGAAAACCTAAAGCTCAGGCCTTTTTCATGCCTATTTAACTCAAAATCAACTCAAAACTTAACAAAGTGAGCACTATACTACCCAATAAATTAAAATTAAAATAAGATGCAAAACAAATATTTACCAAACTCATGTAACATGTTTCTCCAAACTTATCAACATCCATAAACTAGCATAAAGATCCCTGAAGAAAAGGTTCCACATAACAAAAAGTATCTCAAGTACTATTTATCTTGCATAAAAAGTAGCTTATTAAATAAATGAATACACAAAATAATTAATGAAATTAATTACATACCTTGATTGACTATATAGCTTGATATGGATCGATTGATTTCTTATATGTTAACATGCATGAAGAACAAAAAATATTAAAAAACAAATGTTAGAAGAAGCCATTAGCCATAAGAAGGCGGTGACAAGAAATTTGAATAATTAAAGAGTTGTTGTAAGATAAGTGTGTCATAGTCTAAAAGATATGACGATAGAGATAGAGATAGAGATAAATATATCTGAGTTAGATTAGAACAGATATATTTCATAGCTATATACTTGTAACCCATCCCTTATTTAAAATGCTTATGATTAACGGGAATTACAAATTTCATTATCTTTATTTTACTGTTGTTCTATTCTGTTTTTCCTTTAACATGTTATTAACATGTAAGCTCAATATTTATTGTTCATCGCCGCTAAACGGTTGTTCTATCCGTTGCCCGACACTGTTGAATGACTTGCTTCCCGTTACTTCAATCCAATTTTCATTCGAATAAAGCGTTGATTTAAGCAATCGACGGTTAGCTGAGATTCTTTGCGCCATTATTCCTGCCAAGTTCACGAAAGCCTATAAGTTCTCTATCATCTTGTTATGTGCATTCTCTTAGAAAAAGAAAAAAACCCATCACTATGGAGCTTTATCAATGGCAGGCATGACTTATTGTATGTTTATGATCCTTTCATTCCAATATGTTATATGTTTAGAAATTAAGCCATACAACCACCATTGATATGTTAACTTATATTTTTTCAAACAAAAATTATATTTTATTAAACCAACTAAATTATAGTTGAGTTTCTTTAAAATATTGTAAAAAATATTGATTGAAATTGCTTATTTATTTATGGATATATATATTAAAAATAATAATATTAATTAACCGATGCATATCTTTAATTGGAATAAAAAAAGATGAAGATTTCTTTTGTATATTTATTCCATTGTTTTTTAATATAAAAGAAAATTTGTATTTTTTTTCATCTCTTATTATGTGTACATATACTTTGATTTAATGAATATTGCATTTGTTTTGATATTATTGTTTAAATTTTGTCATTATATATGGATATTGATATGAGGTCACTAATTTTGATTAATCTTTTCTTGAGACTTATTACCATTTTATCTTATCTAATAGATTTATAAAACCATTATCTATGCATTTGATTATTTTTAGTTTTCAAACTAAGATAATTACTCCATAAAATATTTAAATGTTTATCTTATTCAAATGTTTATCTTGATTGTGAGTTCATACTCATAATTTTCAACGTATAATTAATTTTTGGAAGTTACACTTCCAACCGCTATATATTTTGATCTTTTATCAAAAGCTCCCCAAATACTATTACGATGTTAAAAGTAAATTTGTCTTTATGTCAAAATCTTTTAAAAATACTATTAAAGTATTAAAATATTGAAATTGGCTTCATATGCAATATTCAATATTGATGAAGTATAATCAACAAAATGTAAGAATACAAAAATCCAATATTGTTATGATAATGAAATTTCATGCATAATATAATTATTATTGACCATGATCCCTTGTTTTAGAAAATCATGCATTCTCCCTTATTTACGACATCCTCGACTCGAAAGAACTTGAGTACCATAAGATAGGTTCGGATCAACACAATCAAATATGTAAAAACCATCAAAACCTACTGACCCTAAAAAAATCAACTGTTAAGGTACAAGTAAACGCCTTGATACGGAATATCATTAACTAGAATCCCCCGAGAACCGTGGGACGCCCTGAAAAGGAAATTCATTACCATGTAATTCCTAAACTAATCATACAGTGGAATGAAACTTTCTCGAGTACAAGAAGGTGATTGAATTCAACAAAGAAATGTTGTGTCTCAAAATACATCTCAATCTTCGTGGCAAGGAACTCACAAAAGATGACATGATCATAACATTATTTCCACCTTTCATATATCAGTAAATATTAGTGAACCGATATAAGTTGGAATGTAACCTTTAGACAAACTCATCAACCTACTGCAAGTGGTTGAGAGACACAACAAGGTTCTTTCAAATAACAACACCAGATATGTCGGGACAAAGAAAACTCACAAGATCAATAATGAAAGTGTTAGAGGTGGAAACAACTCCAAAGAATAGTGAGTGAAAGACAATTTATCACAAGTGGCATCTATGCACCACGTGGACAAGACTATGAAAAGGGTCAGGGTCATTACAATAGTTGGAAGGATTTTCCAATCCTTGGAGCAAAGATGCAACTACTTACTAGTTGATATTGGATAGTCAAAGAAGAAATACATTAATTACCACTCCTTTCAAAAAGGGAAAAGGTTGAAAAAAACACTGATATTGATATGTTACCATTGGATTTTAGTTATTTAAACCACCCCTTATAATTTTCAACTTTTTATTAGAATTTTGATCATTTTTTAAGGTTTGTTGAGTCTGATTTACTTGAAATTTATGTTAAGTATATAATTATGATATACACTCAAATCGATAACCATTATAGATGTAAAGAAATACATCAAAACAATACAAAACTCTCAATATTCTCCGTTACATGTAAGAATGTATCGAGGAGAACTTGAGTTTTTGTATGACATTTCACACAAACTAAAGAGATTGACTAATATTTATTTTATAATTCATCCAACCAAAATACTTAGACGATTTACTGTTATTTTCTTGTTGGTACAAGATTAATAGTCACGAAAGCACTATATTAATAGAAACCTTGTTAAGATATTTGTATAAATTGGAAATCATATTATAAGGATGGAAATGGGTATATGTACATCAACTCTAATGATATGAAAGGAACATATATTAGAGAAATTAACGTGTCAAATTAGTGGATTATTTGGGTCATTAAATCATATTTTGTCACCAATAAAGAACTTTGGGACAATGACACGTATATGTTTCGACATGACCACGTAGGACACCATGTTCATAACATAGTGATCCGTGTATTGAAAAAATACACATAAACACATTCTATTTCGAAGGAAAGGAAAAATGAGGCAAATTGCAACTGTTGACATCTGTAGCATAAGAAGCAACGCCACCATCATAATATGCCCTCTCGTAACACCTAAATTTTTTGTATACCCTGATACTTAGCCAAGGCAGGAATGAGACCATCCTAAAGCTAATGACATAATACAAAAACATTCCATTCTTACAAGGAATACAAGGTGATATTTATGGACATAAACATCCAGAATGCAGGCAATTAAAGTACTTTATGGTTCTGTTTTCGACACGATGAACGCATGTTGTATTATTGTCCACATGAAATGCTGCACTCCTAGCACTAGCTATACGTTTAAGGGCTCATCACCCTGATTATCTCATCAAGTCTACAGGACTTGGAATGCTGGAGAATTTACATCATAAGGATTTGATGATTATTGCATATGTATTGGGATCAATGTAGAGTTTCCTATACCCCATCCGTGTATATATAAAATGGTCCCGTAGAAGTTGTTATCAAAAAAATATTGATGGTATCTAGGGCATTGGTTATGCGCACCAATTTACCCACATCTGCCTGGGGTTATGCAGTTATTATATGCATTTTTTTCGTTTTTAGACCCACTACTAGCTAACCAGTCTCATGCAGGATATAAGCCTGATATTTTACATTTACGCATGTTTGGTTGTGTAGTATATGTGCCAATTTCTCCCCCACGGTGCATCAAAATGGGTCCTTAAAAACGATTCAATATATGTTAGATATGAATCCCCAACAATTATCCGCTAATTAGAATCCTTGACTAGTGATCTCTTTACCGCTAGATTTGAGACAGTATTCCCGTTATTAGAGGAATATAGGAAAACTGATTTTCAATGGGAATGACAGGAAGTGTTATTGAATATTCTCACTCTGTATCATTTTGATCCCCAAAACTTCACAACGTAATGTTGAAGTCAAACAAATCAAATCGATACCTGATACGTTTAATGTTATTCCAAAAGTGACAAGATCACACATACGAGTTGCAAATATACTCGCAAGGTCAAAAGTCTCCAAACAAGGGCACAATGTCAGTGGAAAGTGCGTTGCAATTACACATAGTAGAGGTGTGGTTGAGGTCGTAGCTCCTAAAAAGAAATAGAGGAAGCTACTTGATTCGATAAATACTCATTTAAAGGAAGAGAAGAGTAAGACACAACTATTTATCATTAATATATAAACCTCTCATGAGATTGTATTTGATTATAACTATGTATATGAATCATTACTTGAGGACGCTCCGAAGTTAATATTGATTCCAAAGATCAAAGAAATCTCAAATGAATTATGAGAGTGCATATGAGTCGATGGACAGATCATACATAGTCACTGATGATATATTCGTATATATTATTGCTCATGAGATGATAGAGCACATTGACATTAAACCATGCTCAGTTGAAGAATGTCAACAAAGAGCAAATTGGCCTACATGAAAAGAAGCAATCCAATAGAATTATATTATTTGACAAATGAACGGATATTTGGTCTGGTAGTGCTAAACCACCAAGTGTAAAGCCTGTAAGACATAGATAAATCATTGTCTTAAAGCGTAATGAGAATAATTAAGTCATAATGTATGAGGATCTCCTTTGGTGCAAGGTTTCTCACAACACCATGGATTGACCATGAGAAGACTTACTCTCCCATGATGGATGTTACAACGTTTTGCTAATTAGTTAGCCTAGTAGTTTCCAAAGGACTGGAAATGCAACTCATAGATGTGGTTACTACATATCTCTATGGGGATCTAGATTCAAAGATATATAAAAGTGTTTGATGACTTTACATTAACCAAATCAAGTAACTTTAAATCATGAAGTGTGGTTGCAATAACATTGAGACGCTTACTTTATAAATTAAAGCAATCTATGCGGATGTGGTATACCCGCCTAAGTGCATACCTGATTGGGAAGGGATGTAACACCCAGAGTTTTCGGTATGAAATTTATCCCTAAAACCCATATTAGTCATGCTTTAACGTTTAGTTGAGTGGTGGAGAGTCTAGATTTATTCTTTAGTCAGTTGAAAAGCGTTCAGAGGTCGAAAGGTGAACTTTTGTGAGTTGGGGGTCTAGGGGCGACAGTGCCGACGAGAGTGACATTGGCATTATTGCCAAGTCACAATCACCACGTGGAAAGGATTCTCGGTACACCTCGCGCGGAAGTGACGGCGAGAGTGACATTGGCATTATCGCCATGTCACAATCGCCATGGGGTGGTCCCTCACGGTTCACTCTTGGCGAGAGTGACCTACCGCGTTCACAATCGCCCACAGGATGCGAACTAGCTTAAAACTCGTCTTTCGGCCCATTTTCATTTATTATTCCTCCTACCTTATTTTACTCTCTAAAAACGAACCCTTAGCATTTAAGGCGATTTTGGAGCATTCGTTTCACCTTTCCTTGAGTTGTAAGGTGGTTTTTCATCATCAAACTAAGATTTGGAAGCTTCATCCCAAGATTCTTCATCTCACCATCCTCACCATCAAGTTCTAGGTTTTGGGGAAATATTCTAGGTTTTTGACAAAACTTAAGATTGTGAGTTCATCCTACACTTTTAAACTTTATACATGTCAAAAACTTTATATTTTGAATTCCTAATCTTCTCCTAGTTACATTTTCTTGTTTGAAGAATTTTGACCTAACTTGGGTATTTTGGAGATTTTAGGGTTTTTACCATTTTTATATATAATGAAGAGTCTTATTATATGTGTTATAAAATGTAGTTTTATATGCATATTTATGATTGAATACTTGAATAAATCCATTTTGGTCATATTTATGATTTTCCACTACATTGGGAAATTTATTTGATAAGAGTGGGTTCTTGAGAAGGAAATTAATGGATTATTGCTTGTATAGATTAAGGTTATTTTAAAGTCGTATAAATCTTGGAAAACCTATTTTGTGAACATGTTATGTTGAAAATGGAATGGTCAATTGTTGGACCTTCATATGGATTTAGTTTCATATGGGTTTGTTTATGCAAGAAAAGCATCTCATGGAAATGTTTGATAATTTGAGAACTATATGTGTGATTATAGTTTTGTCACAATGTGAATGTGACGAGCCGACTAATACTATTGGATCCATAGGTATAGTGTCGGATTATGTGTGGGATAACTCCCATTTGTAACTTGTTGAGACATTGGGTCATCGGAAGGCAACTTGGTACGGTTATGTGGGACCGGATACTAGCCATGAACCGTAAATGTAATCTTAGTGAATGAGTATGATTAGGATCATTGGGTGCCCTCCCCCATATTTGAGTACGAGTCGACGTGCTCATGGCCTTAATCCTAGTATTGAACCCACAACTTGGAAAGTGGCCTACTATCGTGTTCCACTACAATCCGTGGAAATCGGGTCTCCCCCATCATCGTAAGATGTTTTGGATCGTATGGTTCGTATGTGGTAATTCTGGAAAGCAAAACTACTTCTCATGTTTAAAAGTCTTTATTGTCAATTACACATTTTATTGATTTATATAAAATGTTTGTTCTCCACTAGGCGTAAAGCCTAACACTTTTTCTTAAATGACATGTATATCAGGTTCCTTTAGCGATGGGTCGCACGAGGTCTGAGGGACGAGTATTGGGCCATTACGACATCTTTTGGATTTAATCTTTTGGATATGTGGCGTACATAAAGAGATAGATACTTTTGCAAGATTGAGCCGACAACCATTATAATCTAGATATAACTTTTAGATTAGTATGTTGTTGACTTTAATACCCATTTATAGATTTGTAAACGATGCTGCTATTTTCCCTTTTTGGTGATTTCCATCTATTTAAGATGTCATATTTCGTAAGTTTTAAGGTTTAAATTGTAACAATCGTTAATTCTATGTTTTTATTTTAGAAAATAAGTGGTGTAAAAGTGGAAAATCAGAAAGTTGAGGGATCTTATTGAAAATGCAGTCATAAAAGGCCCAAAACCCTAGGTTGTTCCATTATTTTGGAAATTCCTTTGTGGTGTGCGGCGCAAGAGCAGAGAAGGAGAGTTGATTGAAGTCCATTGGGGAAGAATGAATCTTGAAAGAAAAAGAAAATCAAGGTGTCATCTGGCGAGAAATTCTTCTTCAGGAGGTAAGCATCCAATCCTTGTTTAGTGCTAGAAACCTTTTTCATTTATAAAGTTTTGGGGTGATTAGCAGTTCTTGAGACCTAAGAACTTTTCTAAGATGAAATCCGTTTGGGTTTTGAGTGACTTGGGAATAAATTAGATGGGATGTTAGAGGCTAATTGTGTGAGCTAAATCCTTTAAATATTAACCGATTAATGGAGAAAAAGTTGGGCTATATCGATTGTAGCCATCGATATCAATCGTGGGTCTAGTTCCCACCGACCGGGGTCGCCCGGGGGTTAGAGATCGGGGTCGCTCGGGAGGTTGGTGATCGGGGTCGCCCGAAAGGTTGGTGACCGGGGTCGCCCGGGAGGCCAAAGACCGGGAGCGCCCGGGAGGCCAAGGACCGAGGTTGCCAGGGTTTATAACCCAGGGGGGCTGTAGTGCTGTAGTGTGTGATCGAACCCACAGTTCTCTGGTGGGTTGCATACTTATTTTATCCAGACCTTGAACAAGAAAATTTATAGGATTTTGAGCGGGTAATATAATTGCTTTATTAAATTGGAATGTAGGAGTTCGATCTATTCGGGACTAGTGTTCGTGTGTGCCGAGTTCCAACCAATCGGTGAGTTCCCTTATCTAAAAGTTTCTAAAATGAAAGTAGTGTTCATTCTTAAACGCTTTATTGATTTTTATATACATGCACTACGTTGAAGCTTTTGATCATTAAAGTTATTGTCGAACTTATGTTTATACGGTTATGTATCGTATCTATGACGCACTCGTACTGTAACTGTTGGATTATGGGCCATGGCTATGTTTTTAACCATCGGGGATGGTTGGTCCGTATGCTTGGAATTTGTTTCCTATGTATACAGACGACGGCATCTACGAGGGGGTCGTATGGGAATCTACTGGGGGCCCCGAGAACGCAGGCGCGGAAGAGTTTGAACGGTTGTTTCAAGTAATATCTATCTGATGTGTTTATGCAAGTACTTTTATTATTATCATATAAAAAATAAATCATTTTCTTGTTGCCAAGCCGAGGATTAGGAATTCACTAGACCTTCCGGTCTAACCCTCGCTTTCTTTCTTTAAAAACCCTTTTTCAGGTAAGGGGTCTGTTGGCGGTTCTTCTAAGGGAAAAGAGAAGTGTTAAGAGTTAGCAGGATGGAAGAGTTTTGGCCTTAGATGCGGTGTAGTTACTTTTTACCTAGATTCTCGGTTGTAATAGCTCTACTAGATGTTTCATATTGCTCCTTGTATTTGAATGTTTCGTTGATACCCGTTTGAGGGATTGAGTTTATGCTACTTTATGTCTTTTGTTTTTGGGTTGTTACATAAATTTACTCCTATATTTAGGGTGTTACAAGGGATATAAGAACAATGAATTGTGCACTTGCGTATTTATAAACAAAATGAGTTCCATACTTTCAATCGTAGTTTTATATGTCGATGTTATGAACATAATAGGCACTCTTGATGAAATAAGAGAAACCACAAGCTACTTGAAATCTAATTTGAGATGAAAGATCTTGGGAAAACTTGGTTTTGTCTAGATATTTATGCTAGGACACCAAGTTTGTGGACTATTAATCCGCCAATCCACATATGTCCAGAAAATGATCAGGCGATTAACATGGACAAAGCGCATCCAACTAGCACTCCCATGATCGGTCGAAGTTTCAGTATAAGGAAAGATCCATTTCGTCTAAAAGATGATGACAAAAAAGTGTTGGGAGCTTTAATTCCCTATCTAAGTACAATATGTGCATTATCGTACTTAGCACAATACACTTGACCGTATATTGTATTTCTTAGTGAACTTTTTTTTTTGTACGGCAACTTGGGCTATGCCCACACACACACACACACCCGCGGTATCCAGGCATCCAATTGTGCAGCACCAACTAATCTGCGGCGACCCGACCCAGTCCAAATCGACTGGACCCGCCCAGGTACGACTAAGCCCGGTCAAGACCGAATCCGCATACCCATAGACTGGTATGCCCGTAAACCTGGACCCGAACCGACCCGAAGGCCGACCCAAGGTCTGGGTATCGCCGAAGTGCATCACCCAGGATTCGAACCCTGGTAGATAGGCATACCATGCACTATCCCCCCAGGGCCTTACCACTAGGCTAGCACCTCTTTTAGTGAACTTGTTAGCTAGATTTAGCTCAGCGCCAACGCAATGTCATTGGAATGATATCAAGTTAATTTTTTGGAACCATTGACATAGGCTTATACTTTTCCTATAGAAAGAAAAATGGGATTGATAATGTAACTTCAATACCTACTTAGAATGTAAGCATCAAAGGTACAAACTCTTATGTCTTTGCTGATATTAAGTATCTGCCTGACCCATACAAAAGTTGTTCCCAAACTGGATAAGGAATTAACACTAGGAACATGTCGATTGTTTGGAAGTAAGCTAAGCAAACCCTTGTAACTACCTCCTTGAACTATTCCAAGAATATTACTCTCCATGAGATAATTGTATATGATTAAGGACTATCATTACACATATTAAAAAGCTAGTGATTTTGAGTTCAACTAGTATCGTACTTGCATATATGGAAATTATGCATCATGTATCGAAGAAATGAACGTAAGATGCGTCAAGGGTGATAACACAAAGCATATTCTGCTTAAGTTTTATATAATTAGCAACAACAAACTCTCCTCAAGATTCAAATGAATCAAGTAAGATGTTAGAAGAATGCGACATATTGTTTACCAAATCATCACTTAAAAAAACCATATTTGGGAAACATGTAGAAAGTATTAAAATGCAAATGTTTTCCAAACTCTCTAGATTAATGCACAAATTAGGGGGAATAGTAGACAAAATGGGGAGTCTACTATATATAATATTGGTTTATGTTGTGCTCTTTCCTTCACCTAAGGTTTTATTTTTCCCATTGGATTTTGTTCCTTGGTGTAAGCTTTTTGTGAGGGAACAATTTATATATTAATGTACGAATCTAAGAGAAAATTAGACTAAAGGAAAAGTCCATGTATTGCAAAGAAGTTTGTGCGTTGTACTCTTTCCTTCGTCTTATTTTTATTTTTCCTCTGGCTTTTATTTTGGCGTAAGGTTTTAACGAGGCAACAATTGTGCACCATCACTCCTTTGACTTCAGCACAAGGGGGAGTGTTGTAGAATAAATATGACATCATCTAAATGATATGACGATAGAGATAGAGATAAATATATCATAGTTAGATTAGAACTGAAATATCTCATAACTATCTAATTGTAACTCATCCCTTATTTAAAAGGTTTATGATTAATGAGAATGATATATTTCATTCCTTTAACAAGAGTATATATATATTTATAGATTTATAGTCGATGATACAAGCATAAATAAAACCTAATTTATTTATTTTTAAACTTTTTTACAGGTTTTTTTTTCAGCAACTGTGTAAAAGCCTATATTTATTTACACGCTTTTGAAGGAAACCGTGTAAAAAGGTCTACAACTGTGTAACAACATTTAAAACTATGTAAAAGGTATATAATCATTAAAATAGTCATTTAAAACCCGTGTAAAAATGTATATGTTTTTTACACGGTTATTTAAAAACCATGTAAAATGTTTCGAGAACTTTTCAAACGGTTTTTATCAAATGACTGTGTAAAATGCTTTCACATTTTTACACGGTTTTGGAAACTATCGTGTAAAAAGATATTTGAACCTTCTTACACTGTTATGTTACCAAAAAAACTGTGTAAAGAAGTCTTAACATATACATTTTTACACGGATTTTTTAAATCATGTAAAAATGGGCGTGTAAAAAAGTCATTTTGTAGTAGTGTAAGTAGTCCCGTATGAAATGAATAAAATATTCATATCTGGCACTTGAAGAGGTCAATCTTAGTGGGGTTTCTCTTATAAATCCAGTAGGTTAAAAACATTATGGTGTCTTCGACCCCAAAGTATGTGTCTGCGGGTGGAAACAACGTGGTGAGGGGGATGGATGGCGTTCATGTTCTTACACGAATAAAGAAAGAAAAAAAAATATAGTCTAACCTTAGTAATTCCTGATAACACCACCCCCTCTTATGAATCTTTTAATTCATGGAAGATATCACAAATCTCATCCTACAAAAGGTTATCCTATCACCCTCCTTCCCCAAGTTGAACAAATCGGAGTTTGGTTGTGCTACCCTTTACGCACCTTTACTTTCAGTTGATTTTGTTCATGTTCAATGTGACCTTCGACCTCAGCTAGTTGCCTTCTAAGCCTCTAACCCTTCAAGTCATATAGGGAGGATCTTGTTATAAGTTGATCAATTTGCGAGAACTTTTAAGATCATACATGAGATATGGATACGTAACCATATATGATTAAACACGTCCAAGAGGGACACGAGCGACTTAGTGAACGCGAAAAACGGTCACCCATTATATGTCACCTTCTCGAAGGAAAAGTTCACATGTGAATTATTGAAAAAGTCTATTTGAACATGTATATGTGAATCAACGTTATAGATTATTCATATGGGTTCACATATGCATCTTCAAATTTTTAGATTGATTCACATATGAATCCTCCTTTTCTTAACCTCTCACCATATTTGGCCTTCTTATTTGAATCTCTCACTATGTATGTGTATATATATATATATATATAGGTTTAGGGGAAAACATAAAAAAAATAGAAAACTGAGGAACACCTTGGTAACCCTTAATCTGGACGGTATGCACTTGTGTATACAAGTAATTTGTAACTTGCACACGTGTATATGCAAAATTGCATAATGCACAAGTGCATAAAAAGCAGAAAAAACAACTTAATTACTTGTATGCACAAGTGCATACTTTCCAGATCAAAGGCTACCGAAGTGTTCCTCGATTTTCCCTTTTTTTAAGGTTTTCCCTTGAACTTCCTATATATTTTAAAAAAAATGAAGAAAAAGAGAAAAAAAAAACCCCAAAATATTCTGACTTAACAAAAACTCTTTAACAGATTTGGGACAAAGGACCTGATTCGTAACAAAAATGGAACCTCATGACCCTATCCGTTATTTTCTAGAGTTAGGGGCCCAATTAGTAATTCTCATATAACCATAAGGATGAAATCTCTAAATTACTCTAAACATAAATAATTTGTCCTGATAAATTGTTTAAGTTCTAAAGCATTTTTTTTTATTTACGTGGTTTACACGAAATTACGGATTATATCCCTTTAAAAAGCATTAACGATGGATTTGAGCCACGGTTTTGTATTTAATATGGAACTAAATTTCTTACAACATTAATCATGGATACAAATATTCACGATGGATGTCTTATTGTTACTCATCATAAATATAGACAAGTGGCGTACTTTCGGTAGTTCCCTGGTTCTCAGTGAAAATCTTAACCCCCCCCCCCCCCCTTATGTGCGTGTGTGCACGCAAGCCCGTTCCTGACATTTTATGGGCCCTGGGCGAATGTAAAATCAGAGTTCCTCCAAAAAAATTTCATAGATATTTTTTATTAGTAAAAAAACTGAATACAAGAAATGCTAATAATTCATGGAGGAAAGATGTCATAGGGGCCATTTACCTAAACACTTATCCGGTAAGCGTTTATCGGTAAAATGCAACACTATCACTTATCTTAGCGGGTAAAATTTTAGTCCATTAAAATGGCATTGTATGCAACAATTTGGCTGGTAAGCACTAAGCGGGTAAGAGTCATCGCCCTCACTTACGGGTAAGGCTCTTGGTCATTGTCTTCGCTCTTACCCGGTAAGATTCTCGGTCTATACCATATTCATCGGTTAAGGTAATATAACTTGGTAAGTGTTTAATTACTCGGATAAGTATTTGGTAAACGCTTATTCTTCTTTACTATAGATAAGGAAGTACTTAAGATTTATGTACTCCTTATTAGGTAATTAGCAACCAAGAGTATAATGTGCTAAAAACGGATAATTTCAAAGTCATAATATATAGATATGAGTTTGACCATCTACTATGGTTGGTAAGTTTTTTAAAAGGTAAGATTTTTCTTAGTTCGTACAACAAGAAATATGTGTTCTTTTGATACAAAGAGAGAGCTTATGTAGAGAAAGTAATCGAGAGAGTCAATGAGAGATCAATGATATAGAAGATTATCAAGGTTTTTTTTAGACATATAGAGAAATGAGGATCAATAAGAATATGGAAGAAAGTTGATTCATTAAGATCCAATAAGAATAAATAATGAGTGAAACCTACAATAATCTGCAAGCTCAATGAATTGTTACTTGAGCACTTAAATATAATATTGCGGTGTGAGTGATTTTCAAACCTGGAGCATATAAGGTTCTTGAATAAACAAAAGTTTATATGAACATGCACAGATTATGAAAACTTGAATTAAAAAGACATAAATCTATTCGAGTACACATATATGATCTTGTTTGTTTTAAGAAAAACAAATAGACTCTAATACCAATTGTTGGATCCCAGATTCATTCTTTTAACAATGATATAAACATATAATAGTAATAAGAACAACGAAAGCAAATAATGTTTAATCAAAGCAAGATTCGTACTCACAATAATAAGAAGATATATCCAATAAAGCAAATATAAGAACAAACTAATATTCACTGGATAATGCAAGTAGATTATCAAGAACACCTAAAAAGATGGTTTAATCTTACAAGATCTTCTTGAATACTTTTCAGTATAATGAAATAATTTTTTTACAAGTTAGTAAAGAAAAGCACACTTTGAGCAATGGGATGCACGTTCTATTTATAGGACCATAAAGTGAACAG
Source organism: Arctium minus (assembly GCA_954870635.1). Classification (NCBI taxonomy): domain Eukaryota; kingdom Viridiplantae; phylum Streptophyta; class Magnoliopsida; order Asterales; family Asteraceae; genus Arctium; species Arctium minus. The sequence continues at coordinate 31,620,874 of OX941080.1, read as the reverse complement.
TGTACTTTCCTGACACTAAAGTCATACTTGAACAGTGTCTTGCCTAAAAGGTAAGCTCAAGACATGCTTGGACAGTAACCTATCTAGAAAGGTAAATCTTATCATTAAGTGACGTGTCTTCTGTTTTTGTGTCAACATTTGTTGAATTCTTCAGCTTGTTCTTCAGAGACAATGTCTTCAGAGCTCTGATGTAGGTACCTATGATGAAGCTATCTCTGAAGCTCTTCTGCTGCATTTCTCTATCTCTGGAATGTACTTCAGAGGCATGCATGCTCTCTGAAGTCTATGTCTGGAAGTCCTCTTAGATAATTTTCAATACTTTTACAATTCAGAATTGGGACTAACACGGGGACAATCAAGCAGATAGAGATAGCAATAGCCAATAGCATTGAACCTTGAAAAGTTAAAGAGGCAAAAACAATAGGATATAACCAATGACCAATTTTTTTCTTAGTTCTTCCATATAATTAGTTAATATATTTTAGGCCCTTATTATCTACTAAATTCATTTTGCCTCTTATTATATATCACAATATTTTGGGTCTGTTTAATATATTATTTTTTTAGAATACTACTATATACTGACAAAAATATTTAGGCCCCTAATATTTTTGGACCCAGGGCGTGTGCCCGTGCCGCCCTCCCCCAGGGACGGCGCTGTGTGCACGTCTTTGTGTGTGGTCTTTCATGGAGAACCATGCATGACATTTTATGAGATCTACGAAATTTAATCTCAACCACAAAGTAATTTAATTCAAGGGTTTGTATAATAAAATGGTAATTATGGCAAAAACGAAAGTAACACGAGCATTGTAGGTAATTGTAATTCCTCTCTCTGCGAAAGAATGTTAACAAAAATTCTCAACAAATAATGTGGAAACCTGTTTTAAAACACATGTTCTAACTACGTAGAGTGAATAATTGTTTTAATTACACATTATAAACACTTGTTTTAATCAAACATTGTGAACACTTGCTTTAATCAAACATCGTGAATACATTTATCTTATACTATCACACTTCATATTGTTTTCAGATCTAAAACGAAAACCTTTTTATTGAAATACATAAACCCTATTGTGGCTATTGATGAGCAACAAAAATAAAAGATATATAGAATGTGCAGAAGATACTGACAGTCACAAAAAAACCAAAAAACAAAGACAAACAGGTTGAAATCCAAATCTAAGAAACACGACATAGGACATGTTAAGTTATTGAAACGTGGCAAAGCTTTGAATGAATCATCGTTTACAGATCGATTGGAACCGGATTCGAAGATGATGGTAGTAGATGAAGAATAACAAAACAAAATTCTTTGTTGGATATGCATTCATTTTCATATAATCCTGTATTGTGCTAAATATATCTACAATATAGACTACAATGCGATCCCTTGCGGATGTGAAACTAACTGCTTCGGAGAAATCCTGGTCGAATAACCTGGATACAACACTCTCAAGAAAAACGATCGACCACCTATTGACTCACCACCTATGAGCTCCATTCCAGTGACTGGAGCTTTCACAAAAAAAAGTATTGCAGCCGTGGAGATGATCCCACCATTGACTTCCAACAGATCCTTGATTTAAGCTTGTCTTATATAATCCGATACACAGACTCCGTTAAGTTATTGTTTATCTTAATTTGTAATAATCGGTGATAAACCTTTTAGAAACCATAGTGAGCGTTGATGTTTGGAACTTGAGGCCACTGATATGAACGAATGAGAGATAGGAAGTTTCCTGGTTGTTCGATTGATGGTAGGGGTGTTCAAAAAATCCGTTGAACCGCTCAAACCGGTCGAACCAAACCGTTTTTGGTGGTTTAAGCGGTTTGGTGGTCTGATCCAGTTTGAAAAATATTCAAACCGGTCCGTCTGTCCAGTCTGCGGTTTGAACATTTTTTTGAGCAGTATTAATTATATTTAGTTTTCATCTTGTAGGCTTTACATGACCCAATTAAAATAAATCAATCTAAGACATTATGTTTTTTGTTTTCTTTTCTCAATTGGTCGCATTCTCTAAATTGGCAAAATCTTGAAATTTGTTAAAAATCAAATCTAAAATTCCAAATCGTCTTTCTTCGTGCTCAATGTTTGTTCAAAATTCCAAATATTGTTGGTAGATTTTGTTTATTTTTTTTTTCAACTTGCTCAATCATTTTTAGAGACAAACATTTCTTTTATAATTCGGTATATTATCATTTTTAATAATGTTATATTTGTAGAAATTAGCTCATAAGAAGCCTAAACCACTTAAACCAGTCAGACCAGACCATCTTTTTGTGGTCCGATCTGACCTGTTTGGTCACTTGTTGCCAAACCACTAGGTTTGGAAAAATTCTTAAACTGCCATTGGATTTGATTTGTGGTTTAGGGGGTTAAACAGTCCGAACCAAACCGTAAACAACCCTAATTGAGGGAATGATAGAGAGGAAGAGATTTACAATTTTGGTAATATTTGAGATAAACATGGAAGTTATGACACTTCATAATTTGCTTGGTTGTCAATAATTATCACATAATGTCAAACTTACCCCTCCATTATTATATATAGCATAAATTAAGTCATAAATAGGTTAGATTCAAATTAGTAGTTTATATTGGCTCTCTAGGGTCCCACAATATTTATTTAGGGTCATCATTGTTAAGTAAAAAAAATCAAAAACCTTGAAGAAACCATGAGATGTTATTCTTCATCACAACCATCAAATTTAAGGTCACCACCTCTCTACTTGATTACAATAACTTTATGTTTTTATTCTAGTTTTCCCTAATTTTTGTCGTCAAATTTGGTTTTATTAACCTAGTAATGAAGTTAGTTTTGATAATATATTAGTAGGTTCTCTTTTTCTTTAGTTTATCTCATATGATTTATACAGCCCTAGATCAACATGGGTTTTTGTAAGAAAAATGGGTGAACATAAGAGCATCTGCAACGGTGCCGTGGTGGAAGTCCATGGACCGCTTCATAAGTTTTACCCCCATTGAGAGAACAAAGGTTTTTGGACACGTTTCATGAATCAGTTAATGTGAGGACGGATTCTCTCAAAAGGTGGGACCCATCTTTAAAATAATAATAAAAAATTAGATTTTAGATTTTTAAAAATTTCTTTTAATTATCAAACCAAAATTATATTTATCAAATTTAATTAATTAAAAATGAAAATTAGAATTTATTTTAGAATTCTATTTTTCTTTAACTTAATATAACTTTCAATTATTGTAATTTTTAATTGTTATGACTTTTGTTATTGTTATTGTAATTATTAATTATTATCTTTTAATTAATAATTAGTTTTAATTATTGTCTTATATCATTATAATTTTATATTATTATATTTTTTTATGAAATTAATTAGAGAGAAAGCTGATGTGACAAAGTTATGAACCTTTAACAAGGTCCATGATTGTGGATGTTCTAAGTACCAACGATGAAGACATAAGGACATAGAAGTTGTCGAAGAAGGCACAAAAGCTACTAGAGAAGGAATGATTCGGGTAGTAGAAGTGGTCTGTTTGTTTTAAAAAAAACATCTGATTACCTCTTAACACCTATTGGTCAGACTTCCCACCATTAAAGGGGTGTTTGGGATTGCTTATTTGAGGGGCTTTTTAGCTTATTGCGATTTGGCACCGGAGATAAGCCATTTTGAGTGTTTGGATGGAACAAAAAGAAAAGAGCTTATAGCGGTGCCAAACCGCTGAAAAACCATTTTTGATAAGTCATTTTGTTCTAACTTATCAACTTATTTGAAAAGTGCTTATTACTTTTTTGGTTATTTTGTATGTATAAGCAATCTCAAACACTTTTAAATAACAACTTATTAGCTTATTACGTTTTGATACCACAATAAATAAGCAATCCCAAACACCCCTAAGTGTGTTTTTTTTAAACAATAGCTGAAAAGCTATGAAAACGTCTGATTTTACAAGAGGTAATAAAAACTCTGAAATCCTCTTAAAACCCTATTTCATCGACGCCTCCCTCCATATCTCACCTACACGATCGATTACTAAAATCGATCAATCGATTACAAAAATCAACGGCTGCCGATCGATACATACTACCCAGATCGTTATCTCAAGCTCTACCGCCAAATCTCTCAAGGAATATCGATCGAACTGAGTTGTGTTTTCATACTTGTTCTTGCTAATCGATCGATCTGAGTTGGGTTTTTTTGGGTTTTCTTGACTAAAAGGTTATCTACCCTTTTGTGGACTCTCGATCTCTATTGAAGAAGCCACTGCTCCTGAACGATATTTCTTCTTCTCGATGCTTTGGTTATGAAATATTCTTGACTTGGAATTTTTCTTCTCGATGCTTTGGAAAATGTCTTATTACCCACAAAGAGTCGTGTATATACAGAGGGAAAAACAAGTTAACATGTCAAAAATGATATTCATTTGGAAAATGGGTGTTTTAGGATCAAATATTTGGTCGGTTTTTGTTCAAATTCTGAAGAAATTTGATGTTTAGAAATTGAACCTTCAATATTGTTGTTAAAGAGACATGGAATTGAACCTTTAGTATTGTTGTTAAAATCCCAGGTAGATAACATCTGCAAAGGGTCTTCTAGAGATTCTTTATTTTTCAACCATAAAGCATAAAACATTTGCCTTGTTGTGGATTTGGTGGAGCTGCTTAATAGCATAAAACAGTTGGCTTGTTGAGGATTTCTGAAAAGGATAAAGCATAAACTTTTTCTTTCTGTTTTGTTTAAATAGGAGATAGGGATGAAGCATACGGTTGAGAAAAAAAAGCCCTTTCAAATTAAGGATGTTATCTTTATTAACTGTTTAAGCTTTCTAATTTAGGGAAAATTGGGTTTTTTTTAATCAAATCTTTAGTGGGTGTTCTTTGAATGTCCCTCAAATTTATGTAATTTTGGACAATGGGTTTTTTAGGATCAAATCTTTGGTGGGTTTTGAGCACCCCACAGCTGGGATTGCATCCATCTCTTTCCTTTCTGCCACCCTAATAATAACATACACACAAACAGAAACAAATCAAAAATAAAAATGAAAAGAGGAAGCAGGAAAATCGTATGCCAAGTAAAAGAAATAGAGATAAACACATAAAAGATGAATTATTATTATACTCAGAGGTGTGTAAAAGCATAAATACCACACAGAAATTGTAGCTATATCACATGATATGGTTGCTTTTTTCAAGAAAGTGTCAAGTATGATGGCTTGAATAGTTGATCACCCAATTTTGATTTTCATGTCAACTTATTTTGTTAATTTTATTGGTATCTTTGTGCTGAAATATAATACCAAGGCAAGTGTTGTTTATATAGTCTACTGTTATTAGTAGATTGTTTGGTTTCTTTAAGGTTTCTACTTTCTTTTTTGATCAATTTCTTTCATTGTATGCCCAATATATATTTCTGCTACATAGAAATATATATTTCTTTAATGGTTTTTCTAAATGTTAGCACTGCTATAATTCACAAGTTTTTGGCAATGGGAGTTTAACAAAATTCCATTTTAATCAACATATTAGAAAGTTGTTTACTTGTTGAAGATTCAAAGAAACCCAATTTACATTTGCATATGAAGTTCCAAATATTGTGGTGGTTGCTACTATTAAGTTGGTGGTTTTAATAACAAAGGAAGTTATTTGACATAAAAAGAGAATGTAAAAGCATAAGGTCTAAGTCAAGATTCAGATTCAGACTCAGACGTTTCAATTTACAAAAACAAAAAAGTCTTGTTGATTCAGATTTCAGAATTCAGACGTTACAAAAACAAACAGTCTTATTGATTCAGATTTCAGACTTCAGCACCACCTCTTATTAATCAGGCGTGAAATAAGGCTTCAGACCTCTTAAAAAACAAACGCCACCTTATACTAAATTTTTGCAGGCAATTTAACGTTAAAGAAATGAGTGTGGTGTTGGTCATTAGCGGTGGTATAGGAGGGAAGGGGAACCTTGGTGGGGAGGGAAGGGAGGAGGGAGGGGGACGTTGACAAGGAGGTATAGGAGGGGGTTCACTTTAACATTTGATTGGAAGTTAAAATGGTAGTTGAAAATAATGTTTAAATGTCTCATACGCGAGGTGAATTAACAACGTTTTAAGGGTGTTGGTCGAAGTATCCATTACATAAATCTAATTTTGTTGTAGTGATACACAAAAGCGAACAATGACTTTCCCTTAGGTTATAAAATCACATATTTGCAATATCACATCACTTTGCTAAAAACATTATTTTGAAAACACATTCTAACTCATCAAACAAAAAAAATGTTTGAATGAGGGATGGACTCAAAATTCTTTTAATACGGTGACACCATATAATATAGATAAAAAATAATTATAAAAAACACTGTTTTTATCGACGTGTCTTTATCTTTTTACCAACGTTCAATATCGCCCTATGTGTTTATAGTTTAATTCCACCTCTTCGAGGGAGTTGTAAAGTTTTTTGCTTGATTTCGAGAAATTTTTACATTTTTCTTATATAATTTGAGGGATTTTTTCGATTTTTTTGGTTGCTTTCAAGAGTTTTTTTTTGTTGATTACAAGGTACTGTTGCACCTTCTTGAACTTTTGAATGTCATATGGTGACACCTTCTAAATCGATACGACGATACGGTTGCACCTTTCATAAACATATAATTTTTAAACTTTTCGACAAAGAAATAATACGGTGGCACGTGTCACCGTATGCCCTTCTTTGGTCCGTCCATGGGTTGAATTGTTTCATCAAAATAGAGAAAGTAAACTTTCACACAAAAACATTTTATGACACACTTCAAATGTTTAGAGCCTTTTAAATTCAAATTTGAAAGACTTTGTATTGTTGTAAAACTAATTTTATAAAAGTTGCTTGAACATCATTTACAATAATTCATCCAAAAATTAATTTTTATCACTAGTATTATTCATTGATAGAACTTTATGATTACAATTATGTCTTGACTCGAGTTAATTAATTCTTCACTAATGTTATTCTTAGCACAGGTTCCAAGAGAGACTTTCTTTAAGTTATGGAGTGTCATGTTTTTCGAGTCTTTTAAAACATCTTGAATTTTATGCATTTGGATGTTTTTTCTCTACAATGCGATTGTTGGGGTTTTTGTACCACCGTTCTTCGTAATTGGTCACAATTTGGATGTTCATGCAATACATAAGAATAATTATTATTAACACACCATATAGAATATCAGTGCATAAAACAACTTGGGTGTTTGTCAATCATCAAAACTCACATGTTTATCAGGTGAATATAATTTGTCAAATTAATGAACCGACTTGTCTTCTTACACATTTGATCACAATCTTATAGGGAATTATGAGGTGGATTGGAGTTACGTTAGTTCGTTGACCCTATTAATTGTTCATCTAGTAGACCAACTTTCATTGTGAGCCAATTTGCCCAAGCCTATGATAGGCCGTTGTCACATAGTTTTATTAGAGGCACGTTGCCGAATAAGTAAGGTTGATGGTGGTTTAACGCTGTGAACTTCTTGCGGAAGTGGTTCAGAAATCGTTTACGTGCTAGTTTTTGAATCACAGGAATTTTGGGGATTCTAACTTTAATCATTTTGGTTGATACAACTGGCATTAAAACAAAAATACAAATAAACTATGTACAACAATATTTGATGTTAGGTGTTACTTTAATGATATACGGACAAATAACTATATAATAACATATCTTGTGAAATTCAAATAGTTATTAGAATGAGACAAATAAATAATACAATAAATCCAATCTCTCTCTCTCTCTCTCTCTCTCTCTATATATATATATATATATATAATTGGGATAATATGAGAATAAGAGTTATGGTGAGAACTTGAGAACAAAACATTTGTCTACCTTCAATTACTACCTTCAATTACCTTCATTGATCTATTGATATCATCAATGATAAAATCTTTATCAAATTCATGCATGTGAAGTGATTAAAGATACGTAAAAATTCATGAAGGTGAGTGAAAATGAAGATAAAAGTGAAGATTAAGGTTGTTGAAGGTCCGTTTTGGTCAACAATCAATTGAAAGTAGTTGAAAGTCCGTGATTTTTTCACCATAACTCTTATTCTTATCACTAGATCAAAAAACCAACTCATCCAACGTTTTTGAAATATTTTTACCATAACTTTTATTTTCACTGGAAACCAAATATATATATACTAGAAGTGTACTCGCGCAATGCAGCGAGATACATCACGATTTTAATGTTTCATTTTATTTTTTTGTCGATTTACAGTACGATTTTGGATGGTTTTGAGAAAGTGATAATGTTTTTTTTTATAAATTTGTTTAATTTAGGCTTAATAATATAATGTTTTTTATATAAAAAAAATTAAGTATTTTGTTAGAATTCAATAATTATCTTATATATTTTAATGACATCTAAAAAAAATAATCAATTACATATTTAATAATATAATTAAAACAAATTTATAGTAATATAATATATTAATTAATAGTGATACATGGAAAAATCTGCATAAAAGGAAGGTCCTGCACATACCATATTGGTGGGTGTTAGAAGCCTCCGGTAGTAATATGTATTTTGTGCTTTGATACTTGTAAATTAAGAGATTTTTAAAATCTTACATAAAATGATGATACTTTGTGCCTAATAATTTGTATTTAAGAGTTTTTTATCCGTGCTTTATAATATAGTATAGAGAGAGAGAGAGAGGAAAGATCATGCGAAAAATTAAACATTTTGCAAGAAGACGAGAAATCTCAATATCATATATGATTACACGTCCTTTGGGTGTGTTTAATCATATATGATTAAGTGCCTATATATTGTCAATATAACATGAGACAATCATATATGATTAAGCTTGTGTATCATATATGATATCACACTTCTCACTTTCTCGCAAAATGTTTAGTTTCTCGTTTAAACTTATATATATATATATATGTATATATATATATATATAGAGAGAGAGAGGGGGGGGGGGGGGGGTAAGTTATTTTGTAACCCATTTACATGGTGCAATCCATGCAACCCTTATATCCACCACTCATTTTATTTTCAGTTTTTTTTCTTTTTTCTTAATTACAAAAGTAAAAATAAAATGAGTGATGGATAAAGGGGTTGAATGAATTGCACCATGTAAAACGGTTGCATTTGAACGCTCCTCTCTCTATATGTATATATAAAAGTTTTTTAAATTGCTCTATCTAAGAGCATCTCCAATGGTAAAAATAAAGACTTGATGAAAAGGTTGAGAACCACTTGATCCATTGGAGCAATGACTTGATGAATGACTTGACATCCAAAAGCTTGGTGGTTGTCAAGTGTTTGAAGATTAAAAAAATGTTACATATATATATTACCTTTAAACTATCATGTATTTACATATATTACCTTTCAACTTTTAATCAATAATGCTTCATTTATTAAATACATAAAATGAAATTATTATTATTATTCTTAATAAAAATACATCATTGGAAAGTACTCATATCCTATTGTTGTATTATATTTGTTTTACAAAACATATTTGTGCTTTAAATAACGACAAATAATGGAAGGAGTTTTATAAAACATTTCAAATAGATGAGGATAGTGTATGTATATATATTAAAAATAATTAAAAATGCAAAAAAAAAAAACTTTTGGAAGACTTAACCATTGGAGTAGTAATTTAAAGATGATTTTTTTGTGACGTAGCAAATAGATCAAGTCTTTAAAAGACTTGACCATTGCGGATGCCCTAAAAGTAATAATTGATAAAATCATCTGACATAAAGGATTTGATGTTTGTTGGTAAGTCATATATATAAAATTATTTCTTTGTTTTCTAATGAGTAAATTACGTTTGTACTTCCTATGGTTTGTTGAAAATTTCTAGTTTCATCCTTATGGTTTTGAAATTACAATTTTCATCATTATGGTTTATAATCTTTACCTCTTTCATTCTTATAATTTAAATTTTATTGTTTTTTTCATCCCTATGGTTTACAATTCATTTCCATTTTAGTCCTTTATACTTAAAACTAGTGGTTTGGCCTTAGGGACAAAAATAGAAATGAATTGCAAACTATAAGAACGAAAACCGAAATTTGAAACCACAAGGACGAAATCCGAAATTTTTAACAAAACACAGGGACGAAAAACATAATTTACTCTTTTCTAATAAAATTGTTTAGTTGTTTTTCTATAAAACCTTTTATAGATAAAATTGTATGTATGGATGTATTTGTTTTTATAAATTAAGTTCAATTATTGTTTTTTTTTGTGAATAAAAAATTTGAAGGATAAAAAAAATCGTTTTAGAGCATCTCCAACAGCTTTTCTATAATTTCTCTAAAATAAAGAACCAAATATAAAAATCTCTAAAATGTATTACATTCAACTCCAACAAATTTGCTATTTTAGAAATTTTAAAACAACTTATATTATTATAATATTCTTTAATTTATCACCCCAATACACTTTAAAAAAAATAACTTAATATAAAATGATAAAAATTAAAGCTCATTGGTGGGATGAAATAAAATAATATTTCTTTCTCATATTTAGAGAATTATAGAGAGTTATCTATATTTAGAGATTTTCCTATTAATCTCTATTTTAGCAAACAATATAGCAATGTTGTTGGATAAGAATAGTAAAACAAAAGTCATTTTTTTCTATTTTAACAATGCTGCTGGAGATGCTCTTACCTTTTAGTTTATCTTTTCTTAAATGTTATAACAATTCAATTTTACTCATTTAATCATCCTATTAACGAACATGAAATCCCCTTATTAGCATATTTATCTACACTACTAAATAAAAGAGTAATTCTGCCGGATTTTTCCAACAGATATTCTGTCGGAAAATTTCCGACGGATTTCCGATGGTTTACAAAACAGTCAAACGGCGTTGAATTCCACCGAAAATTCGTCAGAAATGTTTTTCTAGTGTTTCAAAGAAAATAATCCGAGTTTCTAACGGATCTCCGACGTTTTCTGGCGAATACTCTATTTATTTATTTATTTAATATTAGAAAAATTATTATAATTTATTTTAATTTCCGGCGGATTACCGACGGGATTTAACCATTAAATTCCGTCGTAAATCCGTTGGTAAATTTATATACTAAAAATGTTTTTTTTAATTTCTTTTAGAGTTTTTTTAAAATATTTTATATTTAAAAAGATTTTCTGACGGATTTCCGGCAGAATTTTTTATTATTTAAAATATCTAGAAGTTATTTCCGACGGGTTTCCGGCGAAATTTATCCGAGAATTAGCTGGAAATAATTTCTAGAACATTTAATTTCTACATACTATTTCCGGCGGATTTTTTTATTCCGCCGTAAATCCACCTTAAATAATATCAATTTTGTTTTTAATATTTTTCAACAGATTTTTGGCGAAATTTATTTTTATTTAAAAAATAAATTTTGCCAGAAATTCGCTGAAAATAATATCTAGAAAATAATTTTTTTTAATATTTTTCGACGGATTTTCGACGGATTTTTTTTTGAAATAATAATTTAAATAATTAAATTTTTGGCGAAAAATTTACTGACAGATTTCCAGCGGATTATCCGTCAGTAATTTAATTAAAATTTTAAAAAATAAGTTAAATTTTTAAAAAGATTTTTTTAAATTTAATTAAAATTACAGGATTAGCCGCCAGAAATCCGTCGGAAACTTACTCTTAAATTTTAATTTGATTAATTATGGAAATCGAAAATCAAAAAAAATTGCCGGAAATTCGTCGAAAATTGTGTTTTCCGGCAAACATTTTTCTGGCCATCAAATCCGTCGAAAAAAAGATTTCTGGTGGACTTTTTCACCGAAAAAGGTTGTTGTTTAGTAGGGCTAGCAAAATATATATACACAAGATTTCCACCAAACACATGAACTTTCCACAAAAGATTTTATTTATTCATCAACTAATAAGCAATAAACCTATCAAGCTATTACTAGAAAATTTGGTATCATCGACCAACTTTACCAATTATGGCTAAAATCCGTTAGTGATTTTCGATGGATCGCTGACTACATTAATTTTTCTTGAGAAAATAAAAAATCATCGGTAATCCGTTGGTGAATTTAACAATTTCCAACGGGTCACCGACGGATCCTAAATTCTTTTACTTTTATTTCATTTTAATTATTTATCCCTTATAAGGTCGTTGGTGATTCGTTGTTAATTTCCGATAGATTACCGATGGTCTCACGAATGAAAAAATATACTAAATAATTTAGGATCTGTCGATGATCATCGGAAATTGTTAAATTTACTGACAGATTTTCGATGTTTTTTTTTTCTAAGTTTCACTACAAAATTTTCGATTTTTTCCGACGGCCAAATCCGCCGAAAATAGTCATTTTCGGCGGATTTTCGCCGGATTTGGTCCGCTGTAAACAGGGGCGCCGCAAATAGTCATTTTCGGCGGATTACTATTTTCGGCGGATTTTTCGGCGGAAAAATCCGCCGAAAACCGGCTCGAATTTTTTTAAAATTTAAATGATTTGATTAATTAAGAAAATTAATTTTAACTATTTGCGGCGGATTTTCGGCGGAATATTCCGCCGAAAATATTTTCTAAATAATTATTTATTTATTTATTTAAATAGTTATTTATTAAAATAATTATTTATTAAAATAATTATTTATTTATTAAAATAATTATTTATTTATTTATTTTCCGACGGATTTTTCCGCCGGAAATCCGTCGGAAATTTCAGTAAGTTTAAAAAAAAATAATTAAAATTAAATCCTGTCAGCTTTTTAAAAATTAGTTTTTCATACAAATAATCAAAAAATATACAACCAACTTTTTTTGATATACATAATTAAATTTTATATTGAAATACACATCTCCACAAATAATAAGTATTAAATAAATATTATCATTTTTACAATTTATATTCAATCAAAAATAATGTACATCACTATAAAATTTGAATATCAATCCTCATCAAATACTAGTACACTCATGTCAAGTTGTGCCAAATTTCTTGATAGATGTAACCTGCAACAAAATCAAATGAAAATCATTAGTCAAATGTAACATCTCTAACCCCGGGGGCCGAACCTAATCTCTTGATACAAATGGATCAGATAACAAATCTAATTTTTTTTAATTCTATGTAATATTTGAGCGGAAGCTATCATTTTTTTTAATTGCTAGGTTCCATTTTAATTACTAAGACTTTACCGTATTTAAAAAAAAATCTATTAAACAGTCATGAGAAAACAATGAATACAAAAGGCAGCTATATCATCATCACAATCAGTTTTAACTTAATCTTCTACCTTGTTTATGTGTCAAATAAATCCAGAAAGTAATTAACAAAAAAAGAATTGATAAAAGAAAGCAAATAGAATATTGACAGGTTAGAAAGAAAGCAAATAAAATATGGAAGAAAGTAATTATCAGATTAGAAAGAAAGCAAATAGAATATGGGTGCAGTAGTCCAATTTACCTGAGGTTAGTTCGATCAAGAGAGAGAGAGAGAGTTCGATCGAGAGAGAAAGAGAGTTCGATTGATGGCTGCTCGTGGTGGGTGGTTGCTCGTGGTGGCGATGGTGGTTGCTCGTGGTGGCGATGTAGGTGGCTTGTGGGGGCGATGTAGGTGGCTGCCAGTGGTGGGTGGTTGCTCGTGGTGGCGATGGTGGTTGCTCGTGGTGGCGATGTAGGTGGCTCACGGCGGCCGGTGTGGTGGCCGGTGTTGGTGGTCGTGGTGGCTTGTGATGGTGGTTGCTTGTTCTTGTTAGGTCCACGGCGTGGAGGAGGATGAGAGATTTAATCAGAGAATGGGAGGCATATGATATGTACTAGGGTTTCTTAGTTTTAAGGGGAAGGGTTTAGATTTAGGAAAATAAAAGGGAGAAAACAGAGGAGGGAAAACAAAAAGGGTGGGGGGAATTTTGGAAAAAATTTAGATTTTATGAAAAAAATTTAAAGATCACATAAATATATGTATCTTTCTATCTATCTTGTATATAGAGAGAGGTCATTTGAGAAATGCTAGGATCATTTATTTATTTCTCAAATGAACCTAATCCTATAAGTTATATATAATAGTTTGAATAATAGAGATATTATTCTAAATAATACTCTCTCCGTTCTAAAATAAGTGTTCACATTTTTCTTTATGTTTGTTTCAGAATAAGGGACTGTTTGGTTGATTTTCTATTAAGTTATGTATAAATAAAGTTGTCTGTGTGGATTAATCTATCTGTATAGATTTAGAAGATTTTTATTTGAGAGAGTTTTTTCATAAATGGAAGGAACGTGTTTTTAATGGGAGGGACTGATTTGAAAAAAACTTGGCTTTCTACATAAAGCTTCTCCTTGAAATCTTACTGAATAAGCCACTTTCTATATCATTAAGCCACTACCAAACAATCATATATAACTGACTGAATAAGCTGTGAGTCTCATTAAGCTCATTAAGCTGCTAACAAACATGCCCTAAGACCTTTATGACTTAATAAGACCTAAAAACACCAACGTTACTTATTACGTGTTTGTATGTATATATGTACAACATATATGCATGTGGTGTGTATTAGGCTCTATAAAATCACTTAAGCCCACTATAGCCTATTAGAACCACTACAACTTATTAAGAACTAGGGGCGTTCAATCCAATCATCTATTGGATCCGATCCAATCCAATCATCTATTGGATGTTGGATTTTGCCATCCGATCCAATCCAATTAACATTTAGACATCCGATCCAATCAAATCCAATGGATGATTGGATTGGATCGATTTATTAAGGCACAATACACCACTGGTGATTTGTTACGTGTTTTCATGCATGTATGTTGTGTGTATTGGGCTCGATAAAACCATTTAAAGTCCGATAGATTCGTTAAGGTCCAATGAAACCCTTTAAATCCCGATAGATCCATTAAGGCCCAATGAAACCTTTAAAACACAATAAAACCCCTTAAAGTCCGATAGATCCATTAAGGCCTAATGAAACCTTTAAAACACAATAGAACCCTTTAAAGTCCGATAGATCTATTAAGGCCCAATGAAACCTTTAAAGCACAATAGAACCTTTTAAAGCCCGATAGATCCACTAAGGCCCAATGAAACCCTTTAAAACCTAGTAGAACCCTTTAAAGTCTGATAGATCCATTAAGGCCTAATGAAACCCTTTAAAGTTCCATAGACCCGTTAAGGTCCAATCAAACCCTTTAAAATCCAATAGAACCATTTAAAGTTCGATATATCCATTAAAGCCCAATGAAATTTTTTAAAGTCCGATAGATCCGTTAAGGCTCAATGAAACCCTTTAAATCCCGATAGATCCACTAAGGCCCAATGAAAAGAACCATTTAAAGTCCGATAGATTCGTTAAGGTCCAATGAAACCCTTTAAATCCCGATAGATCCATTAAGGCCCAATGAAACTTTTAAAACACAATAGAACTTTAAAGCGCAACTGGATACGTTAAATCCCAACCGTATCCATTAAAGCCACATTGGATCAGTTAAAGCCCAATCGGGTACATTAAAGCCCAACTGGATCCGTTGAAGCCCAACTAGGAACGTTAAAGCCCAACCGGATCCGTTAAAGCCAACTGTATACGTTAAAGCCAACTCGATCCATTAAAGCTCAACCGGGTCCATTAAAGCCCAACGAGGTACTTTAAAGCCCAACTGTGTAATTAAAGCCCAACCGACGGATTTTTATTTTTAATTTTTTTTAATTTTAAAAAAAAAAAAATAATTAATTATTTTATAATGTTTTCGTCGGATTTCCGATGAATTTTTATTTTTAATTTTTTTAAATTCTTTTAAAAAAATAAATGATTAATTATTTTCGACGGATTTCCGACGGATTTTTATTTTTAATTTTAATTTTTTTTAAAAAAAAAATAATTAATTATTTTATAATGTTTTCGGCGGATTTCCGACGGATTTTTATTTTTAATTTTTTAAAATTATTTTAAAAAAATAAATGATTAATTATTTTCGGCAGATTTCCGACGGATTTTTATTTTTATTTTTAATTTTTTTTAATTCTTTTGAAAAAAATAAATAATTATTTATTTTATAATGTTTTCGGCGGATTTCCGACGACTTTTTATTTTTTAGTTTTTTTAAATTTTAAAAAAAAAATATATGATTAATTATTTTCGGCGGATTTCCGACGGATTTTTATTTTTATTTTTTTTTAATTCTTTTGAAAAAAATAAATAATTAATTATTTTATAATGTTTTCGGCGGATTTACGACGGTTTTTTATTTTTTTAAAATTTTTTAAAAAAATTAATTGATTAATTATTTTCGGCGGATTTCCGACGCATTTTTATTTTTAATTCTTTTAAAAAAAATAAATAATTAATTATTTTATAATGTTTTCGGCGGATTTCCGACGGCTTTTTATTTTTAATTATTTTAAATTCTTTTAAAAAATAAATGATTAATTACTTTCGGCGGAATTCCGACGGATTTTCGGCGGATTTTAATTAATTAATTTAATTAAATAAAATCCGCCGAAAATAAAAAATTAATTATAATTAATAAGAACAAAATTAAAAAATATATATTTTCCGTCGGAAATCCGCCGAAAATTATTGATTTTTTAAAAAAATAAAATAAAATAAATTTTCGACGGATTTCCGGCGAAAGTCAAAGTGGCTTGACCCGTTTGACTTCCGTCGGAAATCCGCCGAAAATTTCCGGCGGAAAAATCAGTCGAAAAATTCCGCCGGAAAAAGTCTTTTATTTAGTAGTATTTTTGTTTTTCAATAAACAAGAAAATTTTAACATAAACCAACTCAAATTTCTTAAAATAAGGGAGGGGGATGGTTTCTAAAATGTCGTCGGTGACCCTTCGGTGATCACCGACGGATCACCAACAACCTTTAGTTTCCTATGTGATTTTTTTTGTATACTTATGAGCTTAAATATGATTGTCTTGCATAATTTTCTATGTGTGTATGCGTATATCTATATTTATCTATCTATATATATATGCATGTGTATCATGTATGTCAATATGTACATGATACGTACATTAGTACGTGTATGTGTATGTGTATGTGTCTATACGTACATTTATGTGGTTTGGTTGATTAGATCATGTATTGTATGTGAATACGATATGTATATATGGATCTATATATATGTTGTATCAGGGCGGAGCTAGAAATTTATACAAGAGGGAACACCTTATAAAATAAAAATAATAAGTTAACGTACATTATGAAAAACGCAAAACACTATAAACTAATTATTTTACGCACAAAAATTACCTAGCGAAATTTTCGTCGGTGATTACCAACGGGATCACAGACAAAGTGCTAATGGTTCAGGTAGAATCAAATGTTTTTCAAGGAAATAAATAAATCAAGGTCATGGGTAATCCGACATTGGTTTGAGTATTCCCACCAACAATTTACTCACCAACTTTTGTAAAGGTTTTGTAACCTTTAGCGACGGATTTCTTTGGGAAAATTTTGAAGGTAAAAATATTCTATTTAGTCATGAAAATAAAGATATCATATATCTATATCGATAATATTCGACGTTTATAGATTTAACAGAGAGAATCGGGCGCTACTTTTTTTGAGTAGAGAAGTCGTATGTTTTTTGTGTGAAAGCGTGATCGATTTTACAATTAGGAGAGGACGGAGGCTAGTTTTCTAATTTGTCATTTTTATTTGAGGAGTAAAGCCCATTAAAATTTAAAATACTAAATATTTGGGTTTATTATTAATATAAATTACATTAATTATTTTTTTTAAAAACAATTGAGGGGGAGCCAATGCACCTTATGGTGCTTACATGGCTCCGCCCATGACTATGTGTACATGATATTATGTAGATATATTTGTGTATGTGTGTATAGCTATATGTGTATGTATGACACATACATACGACATGTTTGTGTCATGTTAATGTATGAATGTATATATATGTGTGTGTGTAATATGTGTGTGTAATATGTGTGTGTATATATATATGTATATGTATATGTATAAGAATGTACTGTATGCTATGACCGGTGATCCCGACGCTAGAGCTTGTACCACTACACCAAATGTTGTCTTAGACAACATATGCTAATTGGCTATGTTGCTTAAGAGAAGCTTAGGCAACAAAGGCTAATATATGTTGCCTATGTTCTCTCTTAGGCAACATGTAATTCTATGTTGCCTAAGTCATACCTTATGCAACATATGCATAATTATATGTTGCCTCAACTATCTTAAACAACATTTTCCCTTATGTTGCCTTAGTTTTATAATTTTTTTTTTAATAAATGAAAGTTATCTTAGACAACATATTTTCTTGTTTCTATGTTGCGTAACGTCAAAAAAAAAATAGGTAATCGAAAATTTAATAACTTGTATAATGTTTTTTTTAATCAATTAAAGTTATCTTAGGCAACATATTTTCTTGTTTCTATGTTGTCTAAGGTCAAAAATATAAATAAATATAGGTAGTTGAAAATGTAATAACTTGTATAATATTTTTTTTTAAATCAATGAAAGTTATCTTATGCAACATATTTTCTTGTTTCTATGTTGCCTAAGATCAAAATATAACTAAATATAGGTAGTCAAAAATTTAATAATTTGTATAATGTTTTTTTTAAATCAATGAAAGTTATTTTAGGCAACATATTTTCTTGTTTATATGTTGCCTAAGGTCAAAATATAACTAAATATAGGTAGTCAAAAATTTAATAATTTGTATAATGTTTTTTTAAAATCAAAAAAAGTTATCTTAGGCAACATATTTTCTTGTTTCTATGTTGTCTAAAGTCAAAAATATAAATAAATATAGGTAATTGAAAATTTAATAACTTGTATAATGTTTTTTTTTATTAAATCAAACCGCATCTATTGGGTTGGAAACGAGTTAGGCCCAAAGTAACCCGACCAACCCGACTAAAACTTGTACGTTTTTACTTCTTTTTTTATGATTTTAAACTTTTAACGGCTCGTCTTTTCTATCAATTCTCAAGTTCTTCTATCTTAGTCATAGTTCAGATCTGTCTACGAGACCACGCCGAATAAAATCGTACAAATCTAACCTTCAACTCTTCAAAAACATTCAACATCAACTTGGGCTTTAATGTATCAGTTGGATTTAATGGATCCATTTAGGCTTTAATGGATCCACTTGGGCTTTAATGAACCCAAATTAGGATTTAATGGATCCAGTTGGACTTTAATGGATCGGTTGGATTTCAATGCATCCACTTGGGCTTTAAAGGATCAATTGGGCTTTAATGTATCGGTTGGGCTTTAATGGATCCATTTAGGCTTTAATGGATCTACTTGGGCTTTAATGGTCCCATTTCGGTTTTACTGAATTCATTTGGGCTTTAACGAATCAGTTAGGCTTTTAACGGATCCACATGGATCGATTGGGCTTTAAAGGATCCATTTGATCCCAATACATATTACATGCATATATGTAGTACATATTTGCAGACAAACACGTATTAAGTCACTATCAGTGTTATTGGGCCTCAATAAGTCATGAAAGGTTTTGTTGGTATATATTGGTTCTTACTAAGCTTTGGTGTTATTACGCTATAATAAGTCATGAAAGGTTTAATCGGTTATATTGGCCTTTAAAGGTTTTCATTGGGCTTTAACTGATCTTTTTGGCTTTAAAGGGTTTCATTGGGCGTTAATGGTTTTAATGGATCCACTTGGACTTTAATAGACCCAATTAGGATTTAATTGATCCAATTGGACTTTAATGGATCCTTTGGATTTCAATGCATCCACTTGGGCTTTAACGGATTCATTTGGGCTTTAATAGTCACCATTGGTGTTATTAAGTCACCATTGGTGTTATTGGGCCTCAATAAGTCATGAGAGGTGTTGTTGGTCTATATTGGTTCTTACTAGGCTTTAATGGTTCTTAGTAGGCTATAGTGGGCCTTAGTGGCCTTATTTATCCCAGTACACATCACATGTATATATGCAATACATATCTGCATACAAACACATATTAAGTCACCGTTGGTGTTATTGGGCCTTAATAAGTCATGAAAGGCTTTATTGGTCTGTATTGGTTCTTACTAAACTTTAATGGTCTGCATAGAATCTTACCCGGTAAGAGCCATGATAAGAATGGAGATTCTTACCCGGTAAGTGAGAGTGACATTTGAGTAAACAGCCCCTTAGAACGGAATTGATCTGGTACATCTCATACTAATGTGCCTCCATTTATCATCAAACGGTTGATAACCAATTCTCACGTTTCTCACTGATAACTCAATTTCTCATCGAAACTCAACCCTATATATTGAATACTAAATTTGTTATCTTTTTTTTTTTTAACAAAACAACATTTATTAACTAATGTTATTTATTTTAGATCAAAAAACAAATTAATTTAAAAATATTTATTTTCTAAAAAATTATTTATTTGAAACTAAAAATACAAATAAAAAAAGATCCAAATTTTATTTGCTTTCCCCCCACCCCAAAACTATCCCGCCATTCTCCTCCCCCCCCCCTTTTTTTTCTTCTAAATTTGGCTACTTCTAAATCCCCCCCCCCCCCCCCCCCAATTAAAAATTAGGTTAAATATCTTTATCACAGCCACCACCATCGACATCGACACCGACACCGACAACCACCAACACCAGCAACCACGAGCCACCGTCATCGACACCAACAGACGAGCCATTCGATTAAGTTTCAGGTTCGATTTACCTTCGATTTACATCGCCACCACGAGCCATTCGACACCAACAGACGAGCCATTCGATTCATTCGACGGTTGTGCAGGTTCGATTCATTCGATTTACCTTTGATTAAGTTCGATTCGACTAGATTCGATTTGATTCATTCGATTTGGTTCTGCAGGTCCGATTTGTGTGAAGTTCCCTTAGTTTGATCCTAGATCAAAACACGCCTTCCTACCTTCGTTTTTGAAGTTCCAGATATTGTTTGATTTTCGTTTTTGTTTGTGAAGTTCCAGATTTTGTTTTCGGTTTTTTAGTTTCTGAAGTTCGATTTCCATTATCCTGAATTTTTGTTTCGTTTTTGAAGTTCCAGGTTTTGTTTCATTTCGATTTCCGTTTTGAAGTTCCAGGTTTTGTTTCATTTCGAATTCGGTTTTGAAATTCCAGTCTTCGTTTGATTTAAGTTCGAATTTCGTTTTCATTTGCTTCTGAAGTTTATCAAGTTAGATTTGTTTTCCTTTGTGAAGTTCCAGGTTTCATTTGAAGTTCGATATGTTTTCTTTTTTGAAGTTTCATAAGTTCGATTGTTCATTCATTGTTAAAGATTTAAAGGTTTGAACAGAGGCAATTAAGTTAAAGGTTTAAAGGTTTCCTTTTTTTGTGTGTGTGTGTGTGCTGTGCCTGGATATATTGTGTTTAATTAGTTTGGGCTTTTCAAGTTTCAAGCAGATATATAATGTATTTTTGCAAGTCTTCATTTTCACAGGTATCGCTGTCATCATTAGTCTACGATTGCTTCTGATGGAGAAGTCCAAAGGAGAAAGAAGTAGTACCGAACCAAGTTCATCCAAAATTATTTGGTATAGGGTATGTATGGGTTCTAAATTAGCATCTCTTTTGATTTATGCTTGTTTTCAGATAATGTCTGTATAACTTGGCTTACTTTTGGTTTTGTACATATTGATCGATCACACATCTCAAGCTATATCCATCACTTGGACCCTTGGGAAACATATATGAACTAATAACTAATTATGTATATATGAACCCAACCCAAATCACGCCCCCACATAGAATTGTAAACAGGTAGGTGCTGTTTTTTTTAACAGCAAGAAGTTTTATTAAGAAAGAACTAGCAAGACACTAGCTTACAGAGCGTCCGAAAAACATAGCAAGATGCTACTGATCTCATTCATGCTGGCATCAATGTATATACAGCTCCAAATACCATACTAGTAACTAATATAGATAAATGTGATAGATAATATAGAGTTTCATAAGTTCGATTGTTCATTCATGCTGGCATCAATGTATATACAGCTGGGTAGTAGTAAGTAAGGTATGTGTACATCCTACCTGCATACCTTACTTGATATACTGGTCTCATTTGGTTTTTTTGTTTTTATTTTTGTGGGGCTGATTCCTTCTGTTCCTTTTGAGCAGGTTGTTCTACTGAAGGTGACCACCAAGTATTCAGATGGTTCATTCCATTTAGCCCTTTCACTTGGTAACTTCTAAATCTTGAATCTATTTTCTCTTGGAGAACATGAAACACTTTTCTTTCTTTCTTAGATTCTTACTTTTTTTGAAGTATATAATATTTATATACGGCAAATAAACTCGCACACCCTCACTTTTGGTGAGGTTTTGAACCTCTGATACTGTTAGGCCAAAGACCCTTTGGTTAGGTTATTACTTTGCGTTATATCGGTTGTTCAAACTTATCTTATCTATAGGTGATAGTTGGTCGTATGCCTCTACAAATCGGATAATTTTACCTTGGACAAAATCCGAAAGGTACGTAGTTTTTATTTGGGGGTTACTATGTCGATCGTGTCGTTGTTTTTCTGGATGTTCGTTAAAATGTTTTCTTGGTGTTTCAGGCTTGTGTCTCGTTAGAGGAGAACTACCTCCCTCGTGATTTCTGATATGATTTTGTGATGCATCAAAACGCCGTCTCAGATTAGGTTTTTTTATTTCATAAAGAGTGGAGAGATGAAGGGACTAGTTCAAAAAGAATGTTGGTCGTTTTTGTGATTCAAACCAACGAGCTTGTTATGATGGGATGACATTTGAAGAGCTTGTATAGTATAATAGTTTTTTTGAATGTATGTAATTTGTAATATTATTTGTTATTTGATAAAATTCTAATTAATAAGAAAATTTGATTGTTTTAAAAAAAAATGTGTAAGACAACATATGCAAATATAGTATGTTGTCTAAGTTGATATCTTAGGCAACACATGCATAAATCTAATGTTGCCTTAGTGTTTGGTGGGTGCAACATATGTTTTTTTTCATAGGCAACATAACCTGTTGTGTGTTGTTTAAGGAGTCCGCTTAGGCAACATACGCTGTTTGCTTATGTTGCCTAAGTTCTTATGCAACATTGATAAGGCAACATTGCTTATATGTTGCCTAAGCCTTAGGCAACACATAAACCCCTCTTAGGCAACATTTTTCATTTGTTGCCTAAGTGAGATTTGGTGTAGTGTACGGTAATCGCGAGGTGTGTTTCATATAGTATATATAATGTTTTTTTTTGTAAATATTTATTGGCAACACATTGTTACTTGTTTGTCAAATGTTGAATAATTACAGGTAGCTACGTTAAAAGAAAAGTTGGCGAAATATAAGGAGGATCGCGAGGAATTTCTAAGTTAGGCGGAGAGTGAACAAAAAAAGAGGGTAGCATTGGAGCAACAACTTAACAAAAGGAGACAACTGACGCGCTAGCTCCGCAGAATCCGATAACGAAGCGGTTTTCTGCTTTCATGAGATAGTTTCAGCCAGGGAAACCCTCTCCCTCCCTCCATATATACTAGATAGGATTACAAACTTTTTGTAATAAATATTACTTTTGAAGTGTAAAAACATTTGTATTTTTATTGTATTTTGATATGCTTATTTTTATAGGAAATGCGGTATTTTTAATTACTTAAAAGAAACAAAACTACCGAATGGATCACCAATGGAAATTCGTCAGTAAATATTAAATGGGCCACCCGTGATCCTTAGGTGAAACTATTGGTGATCCATTGATATTTAATGCTATCAGTGATCCGTTTGTATTGGGATCCGTCGGTGAAGTTGTCCATCGGTGATGACTTCACTCACCATGACGCCCGTATGACACAGACTTTCACCGACGGATCATCGACGGATCCGACTTTCAACGACGGATTATTGACGGATTTTTCCATAGGTAAAACCCTCCTGTTATGTAGTGAGAACCACAAAGAAATCATTTTTAAAAAAATCGCATAAATCAAATTCCCCAAAAATCGTAACAATGCAGATTAATAAGAGCATCTTTACTAGCAGGATCAAATTACCAGATCAGAAACTCAAACCCATGAACATAATTGCAGAAGATGTATCGAAGATATTCTGGATTCAAACCCACATGTTGGTTCCTTATCCATGCAATTAATTAATCTCATATATACTTTACCATCAAGTTCGCCGGTTTCTTATTTGCTATTTTTCTATGTTTTTGGTAGGGTTTCTTAACTTTTTATCAACAGTTGTTTACTTCTTCCCAATAGAAGTACTTTTACTAAACTGGACTATGACGTGATTTTCTGATTGCTGTTGTGAATTTGCTTCGAACAGAAGTAGGATCGAGAATCTGGTGGCGAAATCGGAACCCTAATCGCATTTTGAGACCTATTAAGAACGAACTTTTGCCATCGGTAATTGGAGGATAAGGAGGGATCGACCATGGATGAGGCGTCTATTTGAGAGAGAGAGAGAGAGAGGTATCAGAAATCCTTTTCCTGGCTTAATGGATACAACAATGGTTACTTGGCTGAATTCTGAATAATCCACAACTGCGAACACTTGTGTATGGTTTACTGAATAAGCCATAAAGGCCATTAAGCGATAAGCCATAGCAAACAACCCCTAATGCCGTAACCAAAACTTATCTAATTAAATATATGTGCTAATTATTTGACACCACAAAACGAAGGGCATCTTAGACGGAAATTTATGTCAAAAAATTGGGTTTCCGATGATGATATAATCATGGTCTGGAAACAAAACTTTCGACAGAATTTTAAATTTCTTTGAGGGCATCCAAAATTTTCCGATGGATAATTTCAGTCGAAAAGTCAATGATGCATGCATAGTTGAATCATATTTTACCATTCAACGATTCAATCCAGCGAAGTTTATGATCGACTGGGCTTTTTCGAACCCAAATTACAAGGCGCAATAAAGGGAGTTTAGAGTTTAATTAACCACAAAAAAGAAAAGCGATTTATATAACCTTAGCATACATTATTGTCTCCTTGCTAGGTGTTGGGGAAATTTTGTAATGATTAGACACATAGTCCTCCACCACCACCTTCTTATATGTCTCCTCCGCAGAATCACCTCCAACCACCGGTCCGATTACACTCTTGGCCGGCGGGTTATAAAAATATGCCAACGAATAGCGTTCCACATCGGCCTGTGCCCGCACCTGATGCCATAGGCTTTTGAACACTCCGTTGCTCATGATCTCGAGCAGATCTCCAATATTCACCACCAAACTGTTATCGTTGGGCAACTCGAGGGTGGTCCAAAGATTGCCTCTTTGCACTTGGAGGGCTCTTGTCGCTCCAAACTCGAGCAAGAGCGTGAGGGCACTAGCGTCAGAGTGCGGCAATGTTCCTATGGCGAGGTCTGGTCTCGGACAAGGCGGGTAGTAATTCACCCTAACCTTGATCTCACTTTGTTTTGGCTCAAAGTGTTGCAAGAAAGTATTTTTATCAAGTAATAAAGATTCTGCAAGGTCTTGGAGTAACCCATCCAGGACTTTTCTTGATTTTTCCACATATTTTTCTATAGCTTGCCTGTAAGAAATTAATGCATTAGGAATGGGAGGAGTTAAACATTTTGCGAGAAGGCGAGAAGTGTGATATCATATATGATTACACGTCTTGTGGGTGTGTTTAATCATATACGCACGCCTATGTATTGTCAATGTAACATGTGTTTAATCATATATGATTAAGCTTGCGTATCATATATATAATATCACAGTTCTCGCCTTCTTACAAAATGTTTAACTTTTCGTTTGAACCTGCCACTTACAATATATATAATAAAAGGAACTTAAAGAGATGTGATTAGCATCTCAACTTACCTAAAGTTTGCTGGTTTTTTAGGCCAAATCAAGAGGCCATTAGTCGCTTCGTCTGGATCCACGGGAGCTGCTTTCATGGTGAGCCGATCAATCCAATCCAACGGTTGATCTTCAGAGTTCACGAAGTTCTTGCCGTATCCCATGTTATCCACGCTCTTATACGATCCAACGTTGGCCTTCTTCTCCTCAAAACTCAATTCAAAGAAACCTTTCACAACATTCTTAACATCATCCAACACCATATCCTCCACTCCATGATTCTCGATCAGAAACACACCCCATTCTTTGGCAGCCTCGGCCAGCCTCCGCAGCTCCAACTCTCGGGTGGCATCATCGCTTTCTAGTTTGGCTATGTCAATCACCGGAGGGATTGCCGGTGGACAATTGACGATGGAAGTAGGGTGGTTGCCCGGTGTTGTTGGTGGCAAGGCTATGAACCTCTTGGGGAAGTGATCATTCATGAGGCCTTGGCGTGCAAGTTCTTGAACCACAGGAATCATGGTGGTTTTAAGTTCACCATTTTGGTCGATAAAACTGACTTCATGAGAGTGAGCACCGTTGTATTCTACATTGATCGACATGATTAATTGGGGACTTGAATTACAATGTGGGTGTTTTCTGAAAATTTATCATATTTTTGGTCAAAAGTTTGTTAATAGCATCAAGAAAAGACAACAACATGTGGGACATGTGATTATGTAAACAATCTGTTTAAATATTACTATATTTATTTTGTTTTCTGTGAAGATTGCTAAATATTTATAATAATTTATGTATGGATCCAAAATTTCACAATGTAAATATTTAATAATCAAATAAAGATTAATTTAAATTTGGATAATGTTGTGAAAAACCAGACAATATTTGACAAGCGAACGGAAAAGTCAAACAACTCCAAATCTTCAAATAACAAAATCACCCAAGCTAAAAAGAAAACAAAAGCTGTTGGTAATGATCAACTATTAGCATAATAAAGAATGTCTATCAACGTATCTACAATATCAACCATGATATGTAAGTAAAATGAAGAGAAGGACAGAGTGACATCATGATTTTTTAAGTGGAAACCCAAATTGGAAAAAAAAAAACTACGGATTGTAGGACGCCGATAAATATTCCACTATATCAATTGATGGTTTAAATATTTGAAGAGCCGAAGAACAAGTTGAAAACTAAGGGGGGCGTTTGGTTCATAAAATGGAATTTGATGGAATTAAAATTCATCGAAGAAATTTGACTTTGAAGGAACTGTAATAAAATTTGATCATTCGTTTGATTGGTAGGAATTCAATTCATTCACTTAAGACAAGGAATGATGAATTCCTAATGGGACGTTTGATTCGCAGATTCTGATGGAATCTGGTTGAATTGGAATGTAGAATTCTTTGACCCAATTCAATTCCTTTGTTTGGTTCATTCTTTTCTATGGAAGGAATATGTGAATTCCACCAAATTCCACCAATAAAGAATTTTCCTTGACATATATATGGTATTTTAATAGAATGGAATTCAACAATTTCAAAATTCCTAAAATACCCTTGACCCATCTATACCCTAATCTAAACAACCAGCTACCCTTAATTTTCTACATTCCCGTCTTCTATCCGGAACACAGGCTCACAGGTTCGTCTTCTCCATACGTCGACTTTGGCATCGTTCGACTTCGTCTTCACCACACTTCTATTTCCACACGATTTCGTCTTCCGCATCGTTGGATTTCTCCACGATTTGTTGTGTGTGACTGCATTGTTCGACTTCGTTTTCTGCATCGTTCGATTTCCCCACGATTTACTGTTTTCGATTTCTTGAGCACAGTTTGATTGCTCCTCTGATTTATATATGTTTTGATTTCCCCCACTGATAAATTCCTGTTTTCGATTTGTTTACTGCTTTTTGTTTTGATTTATCACTGATTACGTTTTTGTTTTTCAATTTCTCTCTTGTTTCTGTTTGCAACTTCTCTATTGGGTAAAATGTATCTGTGGATGTGGATGTGGATGTATTTATGTTTTTCTCTACTGGGTAAATTTCTTTACCCCAAATTTTGTTGAACAATCTGGAGAAGTTTACTATTTTATATTATGTTGTTTTACATATTAAAGTATTTTTGTTTAAAAAAATAAAAATTATCAAAAAAAGTATTTTAGTCACTTACCAATATTTCATTCCAATTTCAAAGTTACATAATGTGAACCAAAAAGATTGATTCTAATTACTTTAACATATTCCATTCCAATTCTGTCAACCAACCAAATAGGTGGTCAAACCTAACAACATTCCATTCTAATTTCTTCAAAGTCAAATTTAATTGACAGATTCCATTCCATTCTAAAACATTATGTGAACCAAACACCACCTAAAAGTATGGAATTCATGGAATTGGAAGAATTTCATCGCTTTCATTTCGTGAACCAAACATGGGCTTGGAATTTGGTCAATGGATATGGAATTGGCCATTCCAATTCCTTCAAATTCCTTCCAATTCTGTGAACCAAACAACCCATTAACATTCCAATTCCATCAAAATCAAATTTATTCGATGGATTCCAATTTAATCAAATTCCATTATGTGAACCAATCGCCTCTAAAGGATCCATTTGATTTATAGGAATTGAATGGATTTGGGGATTTGAATTTCAAATACATTCCAACCCCCTGTTTGATTTTAGGATTGTCTGAATTTGAAATTATAGGATTTATTTGAAATCACTCAAACATAGGATTTTGAAATCCTAAAGGGTGGCTATGATTTTAAGGGATTTCCTAGGATTGTATATAATAATGTTTAACAAAATTATGTTAAAGTTTGTTTTCTAATAATCAATTAAATAAGAGGTAATTTAAATATTTTTTAAATATTTTTTAATGATTTTGTTTGTACATAATGGAATTCAATTCCTTCCAAATATTATAAACCAAACACACCAAAGATTCCAAATCATTCCAAATCCAAATCTCTCCAATTCCAAACCTTCTACAAAATCCAAATCCCTCAAAACCATTCTAAAAAACCAAACGCCTTAAAGTATTTAGATAGAGTAGGCACCCAATATAATTGTTATGATTAGAACTATGCTTAGTTAAATATTCATGATCATGGAGATCAATGAGCCTTGAAGCATACATGTTTGCCTAATATGTTTTTAATAAAGTCAGGCCCTCCCTGAACATGTGCAACCCCGTACGATAAGGGTGTATGCGGGTTGGGTTTGGCGATTTATGACATTTTTACAACCTAACCTAATTACGGAAAATTCTCAACCCAACCCAACTCATTCAAAAGTATAACCCAACCCTTGCGGGTTAGGGCTGGTTGGGTTGAGTTGGCGGGTTAGAAATATACATAAAGATGACAAATGAAATACAATAAATAATACTAAAAATATATACTCAACAAAGTTATTCGTTAATTTTTTTGGAAGGGTGTCCTAGGTTATGCCTAGACTAATCCTTTGACAAATTATGACTGTAATACATCAACCCTGATTAAACCTCAGTGGCCACAATTGTTGTGTACGCTTGGATTCGAACCCTTGGCAAATGGGATATTCCACCACATCCCCCAGGCCTTAACCAGTACGTCACAGTCTTTGTGGTTAGTTATTACAGAATATATATTAAAATCCTTAAGTGTTAGAATTAAACTTCAAAAGATTGAATGATAACATCCTATTCAAATCATCAATCAAGTGCGACCGTGTTGGACCTCTCCGACTCCAATTAGTTGTTGAACATATTCTTTTTTCGACCTTTGTTAATTCTTTTTTCAATTTAATCCTCTTATCGCAAAAATATCTCTAGCAACAGACACTCTACTAGGGACACCAAATTTCAGTTTACTCGTGTAGTCGTGCTTATTGAGACGTATCGATCAACGTAGTTGACTTAATTCGGGCCTTGACCTAGTTGGATTTATTTGTGCTTTGAACTGTAAATTGGATTAATATATGTATATATTTTTTGGGATGTAAATTAGACTAATATATGTATATATTTTTTGGGTTGTAAATTATAATGGGTGTAAATATTATATTATATATATATATATATATATATATATATATATTAGCGGCGGTTTGGCGGTTTGGGTTGGGTTGAGTTATCCTAACCCAATTTCAACCCTCCTAATTAGCGGGTTGGTGGTTTAACGGGTTGGCGAGTTGGGTTTAATTGGGTTGTTAACGGGTTGGGTTGAGCGGGTTTCGCTGGTTGACAATTTTTTGTACACCCCTATCGTGCGAACACAGGCATCAGAGCCCAAAGGGGGCATCAAGTCTTCATCTATTACTAGCTTTGGGTTTAGTAATTTGGGAATTGGGCAACTGAGCTTTAAAAATAAACAACAACCTTGTAACTGAGTTTAGATTTAGACTTTAGTCTTTAGACCTTGTAATTTCACGAGTTTTGCTCTTGGCTTACTATGATACTAACCTTGATGTAATTTACTATTTTAGTTAAAAACTAATTATAGTTTCCTTGTCTTTTAGTTAAAACTAATTTCAATTTGGAAAAGAGAAAATCGAAAAAGAAGGAAGCATGATCTTAAATTCAAGTTTTATGCTTCTATGCTCGACTAGTATTGTTTGGATATTTTTAGTTGATTTTCATAAGACATTAAACATGTTTCCTATATCACAACCATTATATGCTCAAAATAGAAAAAGAAAGAAAATACAACAACAAATTGTTCAATCTTTACAGGGATCATTAATAGATATTTTGTTAGGCATGAAATGTGTCTGAAAATCCTATTGAAAATTGTATGTTTCATCGTTTCATTTGCTTAAAAAATAGGCATAAGGGCATATTTTAGCATTTTTGCACAGGGCATCAAAATCCCTAGGACCGACCGTGAATAAAGTATCTTACAAACAAATAAGACAGCAAAGCAATACATACTAAGAGAAGAAATACATGTTGACATTAATTATAATAGACCCCTAAAATACACCCTCTCAAACTCAAGATGGGGTGGAAGGGGTGGAATGAGCAAGATTAAGTTTGAAAACAAAAGCTTGAAAACGGTTGAAAAGATGAGTTATGGTTAAGACTTAAGATGTCCGTTGTTGATCAGTGTTAGAGATATGATAAAGAGGTTCAATCATCTTTCCACCACATATTACCTAATGAAGAGTTAAACTCAATGTGTTTCGTTCTTTCATGAAAAAAGACATTATGAGCAACTTGAATAGCACTCCATTTATCTCACCATAAAGTAGTAGAAGAAGGTTCAGTGGCTCCCTATCTAAGGCAAGATAGGGTAACACCACCAAATTTTAGCTCCTGAGTAGTATCGGTTAATACACGTACGAACTGTCAAGAATGTTTCTTATGGTGCCAAAGATAACGTTAATCATCAAGGAAGAAACATAATCCAATAGTAGAGTGACAGTTAGTCAAATCAACATGCCAATATGCATAATGCTCTCATATATGATGAAATAAGACTGAAATTAGTGAAAGAGAATTAATTGTCAAGACCTTCAAAGATGGTAAAATCCCTCTATTTATATTCCAAAAGAAATGTGCAAAACAACATTGTGGATGTCTGAATTGACGCTCCTATGGATGTTCGGACCAAAACGATTTTGTCAAAATGACGCAACGTCAAACTATAAAAATAATTGTTTTTGATGTGAAAGTTCGAACCCATCATGTTGCGGACGTCCAAAACATAATTTTGGACAATTTGTCATTAAAAATTGAACACTTCTTGACACAAAAACAAAAATTGAATTTTCCTTAGTTATAAAACTAGTGTTCGGCACCGCACGTTGTGCGGTGATCAAATTTTACTTTACGAAAAAATGCAAATTTTTGTTTTCATTGATTATGCATATTCATATGGAATATTGCAGGTAATGAAATTGAGTGTATAAAAATATTATTATTTTCAATTTAACTTTTTAATATTGGTTTCAAGTTTATTTAATGAATATGATTATGAACAATAGGGGCGGATGTATATATATGTTAGTGGGGGATGAGCCCCCATTACAAAGAAAAAAAGATGAAATGTTTAGGATAAAAATTTGTATTTTTAGGCTTTCTATCTTAATGTCCCCCCAGTAAATTTTCGCCCGGGACCCCATTAACCAAAAAAAGTGTCTCGAAGTCAACCAAAAAACCAAAATTAACTTTCGAAATCGATTAAAAAACCAAAAAAGCCCTTCGAAATCGACAAAAAAACTTAAAAATCCCTTAAAATCAACCAAAAAAACTTTTAAAAACCCTCGAAACGTTAGATTTAGGCTAAAAATACATCGGACAACTTTATGGACATTTAAGTAACCTTGAGAAAAAATCCTGGATCCGCCACTGTGAACAATGTTATATATGTGCATATTTCAGGGAGAGACATCGTTTTGATTTGTTTGTCAAATGATTGGAAGTAACTTTTGTATCACTTACAATAGATCTCTTACCAATCATTTCTATGTACAATCAATGACATGTATCACACATATTGATATGCTTTGAAAACTTACATGTAACACTTGAGATCTAGAGATCTCTTGTAAATACATGAACTTATATACATAATATAATGTGTCACAATGAAACAGTTTGAAAAAAAAATCACTCGTTTACATATTTGGAGGAGTGGCCACATCAATATATATTGAATATAATAAGTTTTCTTTAATTGTCATTAATCTTTGATTTATATATATATATATATATATATATATATATATATATATATATGATTTCATAATGATAATTATGAAAAGTTTATTTTGATGAGGTATAATGGTTTTTAATATAAAAAATAGATGAAAAATAATAATAATAAATATGAAAGATGAAAAGTTTGATTTTGATGATATATTCATTGTTTCATTTTGATTTAAACTAAAAAAAAGAAAATAATTTTTTTTATAATTAATGTGATGAAATCATTTAAAAATAAATAAAAAATAGATGAAAAATGAATATGAAAGATATTCTCAGTAAACTTGGAGTTTTGCTTTACTATATATATATATATATATATATATATATAATATTATAAATAATAATAAAAATAAAATGTTTTATGAATTAATTAGTGATAGGTTTCTCTAATTAATGAGAGAGACAATCCAAAATGTGTTTTATCTATACTATATTATAAAGCATCTATAAAAAACTCTTAAAAACAATTACTAAAGTTTAATGTACCGCTATTTAATTCTAATTACTTAAAACTTAAATAAAGAATGAAAACTTAAAATCTCTTCCTATTTAATCCTTATCTCTAACAACTTTAACTCTCTTAAAATCACTCCTCAATTCAACTTTCCTAAAATTATTTCTTGCATAATTAAATACAGGATAAAAATCAAAATTTAAATATAGAAAATCTAAAATATAATTAAAAAAATCTAACAGGATATTTAATGTTTATTTTATAAAAAAACATTATTTTATTAAATCTAAAATAAATTACATTATTATTAAACTATCGAAAAAAAACTCTTAAAAACAAACTTAAAATCCAAGATTACAAGTTATGATGCATGAGTACAAATTTATAAAAATATATGTTTGAATTCATAACTAACCGATAAACATAATCAAAACTGGATAAACATCTTAATTTAAATATAAAGAATTTAAACTATATAAGATAAAAATAAAAGAAAAAACAAAAAATAAAAGAAAAAAATTAAAATCGTGATGTATCTCGCTGCATTATGCGAGTACGCTTCTAGTCATAATATTAATACTTTTGATTATATTAATTGTCACCGAAATAAAAGATACTATAAAACTAAATAATTGATTATATTGATTATTATGAAAATTAAAAAAAAATATTAGAGAAAACTTTATTCTTTGTAAATGATTTTTAAAGCTCTATTCTTATTGTTACCATTTACATTTGTTTTTATTATGATCAATTTTCCTCATTTTTATTATCAATGCTTATAATTTAATCATGAAAAATTAATATATATGTATATATATATATATATATATATATATAGAGGTGACTTCAAATGAAAACTCATCTTTCATTGTGCACATGAAGACAAATCTTAACCATTGATTAAAACTTAGAAAACTAATCAATGGTTAATACATAATAAGGTTAATTGGGAAGTGATTAAGGACAAAATTGTAATTTTGAATCAACGCCTACCTTCTTTGACTTTTTATTTTTATTTTTAATTAAAAAAATTACCCCCTTAAACTTTAAAATAATTTATCTTAAAAATTATTAATATTTTAATCAAACAAATTACATCAAAAAAACGAGAATTTCGTGCTCTTCGATATGACATTCATCTCGATATAGTTTTTTTTCGTTTTAACCGTTTTTTACGTGAAATTCTATATATGTGTTATATTCATTATGAATATGCATGCACATCATCGGGTGTCCACATTCAGTATGAATAACAAAAGTGAACGTTCATTCACTATTTATGATGAATAATACACGAATCCATGATTCATGTATTATTTATCATGAATCATGTATTATTCACCCTGACTGTTGTATTATTCATCCTGAATGATACATTATTTATGATAAATAATATATGAATGACCCGTGAAGGTGTAGATACATGACACACTTTATTTTATTTCCCAATTCACAACCGAAATTTGGTTTAATTCATTATGAATATGTATGCGCATCCCCGGATGTCCCACATTCAGTATGAATAACAAATGTGAACGTTCATTCATTATTCATGATGAATAATATAGTATTTAGAATGAATTACACAACATTCATAATGAATAATACACGAATTCATGAATCGTGAATTATTCACCCTAAATGTTGTATTATTCATGATAAATAATACATGAATGACCTGTAAATATGTGGAGACGTGACACACTCTCTTTTGTTCCTTGATTCACAACAAAATTACTCGATAGGTTCTCGATTCGTCTTGATGAGTGTTAGGTTACGGTGCTGAAGAAACGTGATGCCTTACGACGTTGAAGAAAGTGTTGAAGAAGGTGATGTCGAGTTACATACTTAGGTGTCGAGGTGTTGTACAAACTTGAACGTACATAAATATTCATAATGAATTTATAGCATTTCACGTAAAAAACGGTTAAAACGACAAAAAAACTATACCGAGATGGATGTCATATCGAATAGCACGAAATTCTCGTTTTTTTGATGTAATTTGTTTAATTAAAATATTAGTAATTTTTAAGATAATTTATTTTAAACTTTAATTGGGTAAAAAGTTTTTAATTAAAAAAAGAAAATAAAAAGTCAAATATGGTAGGCGTGACTTTAAATTTTCTTCCATTTTTACCCCTACGCATTTTCAAAATTAAAAACTCAATTTAATATGAGTTGTTGGATCAAAATAGATCGAGTGACTGAGATTTGTTCTCACGTGCACAATAAAAAATGAGTTTTCATTTGAACTTTCCTATATATATATATATAAATAAGATTTTTACATATAACTTGAGATAAAGTAAATGAAAGGCTCATTAACTAAATGAGTTTATATACATTCTTTCAAATAATCCACATAAATGTGCAGTAAAACCTCCTTTTACTTCAAATAAGATGGAACCCATCATTTTAATCGAAAATGATCGGGAACCCTAAAATATCCCAAAACTCAAGTTATATCAAATTGTAGTAAACTTAGATCTGAAACCATGGAGATATATAGAAGTTCAAAATGTAAGTTTTGACATGTATAAAGTTTAGAAAAAGGTAGTAGGAACTCACCAAATAGGTTTCAGAAATAAAACTCGAAAACCAGATATCGACCACTACGAAGAGGTGAAGCTTTTAACACCGAACCCTTGCTAGTAACACGAAATCTAGCAACCAAACTTGGTACTACTAAGATCTAGAAAGAGAGAGAGAACTTGAGAGAGAGAAAGAGAAAGATTTGAGAAAAAAAGAAATATCAACCCAAATGAGATATTTGTGAAGACCAACACTAAGTCGGCCAGGCGACTTCGCGGGTTATGCCGCGACCTCAACTCGCGGCATAACTCGCCCTCTAACACAAAACCCTAAACAAACAGGGGGTTTCGTGGGTTGTGCCGCGACCTCAAGTCGCGGTGCAACTCGCGTGGTTCACTGTGGTTCGTCCAAAACCACCAAAATCCAAACTCAAACTCCCAACCAAACGCGGTGCTAACGACAACGCTTAAACATAAGAGTAACAAGATTACAAAACGGAAATCCGGGGTATTACAATCCTCCCCAACTTGGGAATGATTTCGTCCCCGAAATCCAACTACTCGAAAAGACGAGGATATCTTCGCTTCATATCCTCCTCAGCTTCCCACGTCACGTTAGCTCCCCGATGATGCTTCCACTGTACCTTGACCATAGTGACCTCTTTGTGACGCAACTTCTTAGACTTTCTCTCTAAGATAGCGTCAGGTTCTTCTACACAATGGTTACCCTCGTCCACTCTTAACTCTGAGAGGGGAATGACGCTTTCTTCCTCCGCCAAACACTTCCGAGGTAACAAATATGGAACGTGTTGTGGATTCTGCTCAACTCCGGTGGCAGTTCCAATTGGTAGGCTTGCAAACCCACCCGCTTAAGAACTTTGAAAGGTCCAAGGAAATGGGGACTCAGTTTCCCACGTTTTCCGAACCTGATAATGCCCTTCCAAGGAGATACCTTAAGCAACACACGGTCGCCCACTTGGAACTCCATCGGCCGCCTCTTCTTATCGGCATAACTCTTCTGCTGATCCTGAGCTGCTTTCAACCTTTCACGAATGAATTTGACCTTATCGTCCGTCTCTTGCATGATTTCAGGTCCGACGAATTGCTTCTCTCCCGCTTCAAGCCAACACACGGGAGTTCGGCACTTCCGCCCGTACAATGCCTCAAAAGGTGCCATCCCAATACTCGAGTGGTAGCTATTGTTGTAAGCAAACTCCACCAAAGGTAGGTGAGAGTCCCAACTACCCCCGAAATCGATGACACAAGACCTCAACATGTCTTCCAACGTTTGAATCATTCTCTCGCTTTTCCCGTCGGTTTGTGGATGGTAAGCCGTACTCAACTTAACTCGCGTACCAAGCTCTTTCTGAAACCCATCCCAAAAGTTTGAAGTGAACCGACTGTCGCGACCCGACACGATCAACAAGGGTATTCCATGCCTCGAGACCACTTCATCGATGTAAAGTTTCGCTAGCTTGTCCATCGGTAAAGTCTCGCGCATAGCCAAGAAGTGAGCGCTCTTAGTCAATCTATCGACTATTACCCAGATGGTATCGTGACCTCGAAGAGTTTTAGGCAACTTCGTCACGAAGTCCATGGTAATATGTTCCCACTTCCACTCGGGAATCTCTAAGGACTGAAGACTCCCATACGGTCGTTGATGTTCGGCCTTAACTTGCGAACATGTCACACAACGCTCTACATAACGCGCCACATCGAGCTTCATTAATGGCCACCAATAATGCAACTTCAAGTCCCTGTACATCTTTGTACTTCCTGGATGAATGGAATACTTGGACTTGTGAGTATCCTCAAGCAATAGATCATGGTTACCCCCAACTTTGGGCATCCATACTCGACTGCTAAACAGTTTCACCCCATGGCTATCTTCCGTTAAGAGCAAACGCTGCTTCGTCATGACTTCCTCCTTGAGATTTTCTTCCAACAAAGCTTCAACCTGCGATGTCTTGATTTTCTCAACAAGACTAGACACTAACTCTATTCTCGAAAGTGTAGCCCGAATACTTCCGCTATAGTCCTTCCGACTTAACGCATCGGCTACAACGTTAGCCTTACCGGGAAAGCAATTCACAATCGTAATCCTTGAGCAACTCGAGCCACCGCCGTTGCCTCATGTTCAACTCCTTTTGATCAAAGACATATTTCAAACTCTTATGATGTGTGTAGAGCGTACATTTTGTGCCATAGAGGTAATGTCGCCAAAGCTTCAAGGCGAACACCACCGCTGCTAACTCCAAATCGTGGGTAGGATAGTTCTTCTCGTGTATCTTAAGTCGCCTCGAGGCGTAAGCGATTACTTTGCCTCTTTGCATCAACACACATCCTAATCCCATCTTCGAAGCGTCGCTAAAGACCACGAAGTCTTCCGACCCTTCCGGCAACGACAGAATTGGAGCTTCACACAACTTCTTCTGCAGAATACGGAACGCCTTCTCTTGCGTTTCGGTCCAATCGAACTTCACATTCTTCCGAGTTAAAACTGTCAAGGAAGAAGTGATCTTCGAAAAGTCTTGAATGAATCTCCGGTAGTACCCCTCCAGACCCAAGAAACTGCGGATCTCGGACGGACTCTTGGGAGGCTCCCAATTCATCATAGCTTCAATCTTGGAGGGATCAATTTTCACTCCATCTCGAGTGACAACGTGACCCAAGAATTGCACTTCTTCAAGCCAAAAGTCACACTTGGAAAACTTGGCGTACAATCTTTCTTTTCTCAACACATCTAGAGCTTCGCGTAGGTGTTGCTCGTGCTCTAACTCGCTCTTAGAGTACACGAGTATATCATCAATGAATACGATGGCCGACTTGTCGAGGAAAGGTCGGCACACCCTATTCATCAAATCCATAAATACCGTTGGTGCGTTCGTTAGGCCAAAAGGCATTACAAGAAACTCATAATGGCCGTAACGCGTTCTGAAAGCTGTCTTCGGAACGTCTTCTTCTCTTACCTTCACTTGGTGGTAACCCGAACGTAAGTCGATCTTGGAAAAACACCCCGCTCCTTGGAGTTGATCGAATAAGTCGTCAATCATGGGAAGCAGATACTTGTTCTTCACTATTGCTTTGTTCAGTTCACAATAATCGATGCACATTCTCATTGTGCCATCCTTCTTCTTAACGAACAAGACCGGAGCTCCCCAAGGCGACGAGCTCGGTCTTACAAAACCCTTCTCCAAAAGCTCTTGGAGTTGAGCCATCATCTCCTGCATCTCTACTGGCGCTAACCGGTAAGGGGCTCTAGCAACAGAAGCCGCTCCCGGTACGAGATCAATCCGAAACTCCACTTGACGATCAGGTGGTAACCCGGGCAAGTCGTCCGGAAACTCACGCACAATCTTCACATCTTCAAGCTTTAACTTCTCTAGCTTGGCGTCGATCACGTAGGCTAGGAAAGACGAGCATCCTTTCACCAAACACTTGCGTGCTTTAGTCATGGTGATTATTGCCACATCTCCCTTCCTCTTCTCACCATAAATCACAACAACTTCGCCTCTGGGATTGGGAAGTCGAGTTAATTTCTTGGAACATACGAACTCGACATGATTGTTCGCTAACCAATCCATTCCGACCACAACATTACAACCCCCGATTAACATCGACAACAAATCAATAGGGAAATCTCTCCCTTCGATTCCTAGAATACACTTCTTTAGAACATCGCAGATCAGAACTTGACTACCATTTGCTATCTCAACTACTAACGCATCCTCAAGACTAGTAGTGGGCATAGCAATCTTTGGACGGAACAACTGAAATATAAAAGAGAAACTGGCACCCGTATCGAATAAAACACGAGCAGGTACTGAGTTTATAAGAAATGTACCTGATACCACATCAGCTGATGCCTTGGCCTCATCGGCCGTCATCTGAAACGCTCGACCAGGAACCCTAGATGGATTCTCTTTCTTCACCGGCGCGCTACCCGACATGAGCTTCGGGCAATCTCTCTTCATGTGCCTTGGTGTCTTGCACTCATAACATACAATCCCTTTGATCGGATAGTCACGAGTGATGTGATCAGACTTACCACACTTGTAGAAAGATTGAGGAGTGGTGTTACAGTTACCGTGGTGCTTGGTTCTGCACTTCTGGCACCACCTAGCTTCTTGATAACTGTTGAAGCTTCAGTTTCCGACACAAGGTCGGGTTCTCTTGGGAGGTACTGAACTGCTCTCCCATTTCCTCTTCTCAACAACTGCTACAACCTTCTCCGGTTTACCTCTCGCGTAAACCTCCTCCATAAAATGTGCCTCTTCAATAGTCTCCCGAAGGTTAGAAGCCTTCGAGTTTCGGACCATAGTCATCATGTACGACGGTAGACCCTTCAGATAGGCCTTAATCTTCTCCTTCTCAGTTGAGGCCACATGCCCCACTAACCCCAGCTTTTCCATGAATTGACGGGTATACTATCTCACCGTCAAATTCCCTTTCTCCAGCGCTCGAAACTCTGCCTCGATCCGATCCATAGCCCTCTCATTGCAGTATTTTTCCAACAGCTTTACCTTGAAATCGCCCCAAGTCAGTTGGGCCAAAACAGTAGGAGAGAGTGTGGACTGGATAACATTCCACCACGTCAATGCCGTATCCATGAGCAGTTGAGTACCGAATCTTACCCTCTGGTCATCACCACACTCGGATGAACCGAAGGCCTGCTCGACCGCTCGGATCCACTTAACACACGCAACTGGGTCTTCGAAACCAGAGAACTCTGGCGGTCCGCAACCCAGAAAAGATTTGTAGGAACAACTCTTCCCACTTTTCGGAGCACCGACCACTCTGTGCTCCTCAGATCTGATCCTGTTCCCGGTGCCCCCAGAGCCAACCAACACATTCTCCTCCACTGCCTCATGCCTCCTGAGGTTCGTGTCCCGGTCCTCCAACATTTTCTGAAAAACCTCTTGCTGTTTCTCCATGGCCGACGTCACCATCTGCATGACGCTGGCCATCATATCAGCTTGAGGGTTTGCCACTTGAACAACAGGGCTGGTGGATGTCAAATCTACTCTTGGCCCCAACTCTACTTCCCCAGTAAATATCGGTGGCATGCCCGGAGGAACAACTGCTGACACTCTAACCACAGGGTTCAACTCACGCGAACTAACATTGCGAATATCTCCGCCGCCCGACAGACGACCACGTATGTTCGCCATACCTAAATAATGGTTTCCACACAAACACGAAAAGAATAAGAGACAGACCAACAGAATGAACACGAAAGAACGAATACCACATTACCAATTGTCATAGTAACGGTACATTAAGCACAATCACGTATAAATATTCTCATAATAACATTAGCTAAGTGAAATTAAGAACATACAATACATAAAGGTTCTTAATACCATCGCTACAACGTTCGATAATTATAATTTCCATCGACTCTAAGACCAACCAATCTTAGAAGTTCTACCCAAGCTCACGAATCCATGCTTAACATACACAGTCTAAGTCTAGACATCTTACATTCATGCCTAGATCACTTAAACTAGAGCTCTGATACCAACTTGTAACACCCTAAAAACCAGAGTTAATTTGAAACGCGGAAACTGGACAAATAAACAATAACACCTGGTATAAACCTCCCAAAATGGGGAAATGTACTTAACCTTTACAAAACCTGAATACGGATATGGAAATTCAACAACAAACTAATCTAAACATAACCTATCTAGATTACATCAGTTGTTAAACCAATATCGCCAAAAGAATGGGACTTAAACAATTGCCCAACATCAATACTAGTCATCTCAAAAATCCTCGAGACCAAGCTCGTCACTCAAGCCCTTGGCAACCCACCGCTAAAGGGAACCTGTTATACATATCATTTGAGAAAAAGTGTTAGGCTTAACGCCTAGTGAGAACATACAGTTTATAATTTCAATAGATATAAACAATAACATCAAAAGGAAATATTTTCAATAAGTTTTGTTTTACAAATGAAATCTTTTCCACATAAGGACTGATCGGTCCTAAAATTCATCTTGCGATGACGGGGGAAACCCGATTTACCAAGGATTGCAGCGGAACACAAAAGTAGGCCAAAATCCGAGTTGTGAGCTAAATACATGGAATCCATGGCCACAAACAACAAGGTCCGTACTAAGATGTGAGGGAGGGCCCTCGAGGAAACCAGTCATACTCGTTCACTAGGACTACATCATGATCCATAGCTAGTAACCGGTCTCACATAACCGTACCAAATGGCCCCCGAGGATCATATGCATCTATAGCTACAGAAAGGGGAATAGACATCCCAATAATAAAAGCCGACTCAAAACCTAGGGATCCACTAGTAATGGTACAGACTCGTCACAATATCATATGTGACCAACCATAGATAGTCATATGGTATAAAAACATTTTATAAACAAAATGTTTTCCTTCAAGTTTAACTGCTGGTAAGAATAAAAGTCATAAAAATGAGTTTATATACATTCTTTCAAATAATCCACATAAATGTGCAGTAAAACCTCCTTTTACTTCAAATAAGATGGAACCCATCATTTTAATCGAAAATGATCGGGAACTCTAAAATATCCCAAAACTCAAGTTATATCAAATTGTAGTAAACTTAGATATGAAACCATGGAGATATATAGAAGTTCAAAATGTAAGTTTTGACATGTATAAAGTTTAGAAAAAGGTAGTAGGAACTCACCAAATAGGTTTCAGAAATAAAACCCGAAAACCAGATATCGACCACTACGAAGAGGTGAAGATTTTAACACCGAACCCTTGCTAGTAACACGAAATCTAGCAACCAAACTTGGTACTACTAAGATCTAGAAAGAGAGAGAGAAGTTGAGAGAGAGAAAGAGAAAGATTTGAGAAAAAAAAGAAATATCAACCCAAATGAGATATTTGTGAAGACCAACACTAAGTCGGCCAGGCGACTTCGCGGGTTATGCCGCGACCTCAACTCGCGGCATAACTCGCCCGCTAACACAAATTTACAAAAAAAGACCCACGTTAATAATGAATTTACACATTTTCCATATAAAGGTATAAAAAACTTTAACATATTAAACATTTAAAATATAGATATAGAATATAGATATAAATAGATATTTGTATATCGATTTTAATAAACTTTCTATATGTTTATAAAACATCGGAATGAAACCAAAGTTTCATGTTCGGTTTGCAACGTAGCCATCATAGTATTTTTGAATTCCTCCGAAAGGAAGGTGGTAAATTGATCATTTACCTATTGGGGTGTGATCGATCCTGTGCTACCGGAGGCTCTGGGGAAGTTGGATTACCAATTTTATTTAGTTATATATTTATTTATGTATATAAATAAGAAAAAATAAATGAATGGTTTCCTCATTTTCTCTTTACTTTTCATAAATAAAATTTATTTAATGAATAAAAGTGTTATCATTTAATAGTTAATGAATAAAAATGTTATCATTTAATATTTAAAAATATTCAAAACCTAAAGAGAAAATGAAAAGTTTGCTCATTTAATAACAATTTTTATTAAAAAAATAATTCGAAAACATGAAAAATAGAAAACTAAGAATCAAGCCTTCTCAAAAGGCCACATTATCACTCCATGATTTTCCTTTAATATATATATAGATATCAAGGTTTAAAATGGCGTGAGGCGTGGCGTGGCGGTGAGGTCAAACCTTAAGCCTTACACGCCATGGTGAGGACGCGGCGTTTTTCAAGGCGTGACATAAGGCGGCAAATTTGTATATCATATTCAAAATTATATATATATATATATATATACACACACATATATACATAGGACGGTAATCAAATGAGAACCAAAAAAAGATTAAGGACCGTGAGGACCAATCTCAAGCATCCAAAGGTTTTAATCAAAGGCAATAAAAAAAGATGGCATTTTTGTAATATATGTGAAAGTGGTGTCTAATCTCATGTCTAATCTGGAAGTGTTAGGACAAAATTGTAATTTAATTTTTGAAATAAGAAAGACGCCGACTAGAAACTTAATTCATCAAACCCTTGACCTCCGTCGCCTTTGACCTCCAGGAGACGAAGGGGAAAACGTTCACTGTCGTCCGTCGCCCTCGATCGGAGTAGCGTCTGATCCAGGAGACGACTCCATTTTCCGGTTGTTTCTGCAGCGGCTACCGTTGTACCTCCGATACTTCAAACTGAAATCCAAACATGACCTAAATCCTTCTCCATTCGGCTGCTGCCAGAACTCCGATGAATTTTCGGGTACCGTAGGAGGCGACAACGGCACCATTGCAGTGGTGGAGAGACTTCCAGGAGCATCATTGTAATCACCGACACTTAGAGGCGAGTAAGAAGTTGTATGAGCGATTATG
Organism: Arctium minus; assembly: GCA_954870635.1. Classification (NCBI taxonomy): domain Eukaryota; kingdom Viridiplantae; phylum Streptophyta; class Magnoliopsida; order Asterales; family Asteraceae; genus Arctium; species Arctium minus. The sequence continues at coordinate 31,577,130 of OX941080.1, read as the reverse complement.
GAGACCTGCGGTTTGTTTAGAAATGGATTGATTGATACAAAACACAGAATCAAAGTCAGCAAAATACTGAAGAAGAGTAAGGGCGTGGAAGTTGCTAATGATAATTGGGGGTTTATGGGGTGAATTTTGGGGGAGAAGAGATATAGAGATTGGGGAAAAGATGTGGATTATAGATTAAAATGAAATTCTTGATGAATTTGGTTTTCGCCATTAGAGCTGATTGACAGAAAAAGAAAGAGAGTTGTGATTATAACAGTAATCATTGGTTTTAGGGAAAATCAATTTCATTAAACCTGAACAAGTTTGTTGAATTAGTCGGTGATTGATTCGTATAATTTCGTAAATTTATTCATAAAAGTCGATGATCAAATTCTTCAATCTGATGAGTTTTTGTTATTAATTGCAGGTAGTGAAAGCAATCAACCGATTGATGACCGGAGACGATAAACAAATAACGGAACTGGAGTGGTGGAAATCAGCTATCCAGAAGGCGGAAAAGATGGTCCGAAGAAAATGGAAATCAGATATGAATCGACGATCATAGACAAAAATTGTATTTGATTTCATTAGGTGAAAATGGATTATAGATGAAAATTTTGTTTGATTTCCTGTGGTGAAATAAGGTTAGCATGTGTTTCATCTTGTGAATTTGTGTTTCATCTGGTGAATTTGTGTGTTTCATATGGTGGATTAGTGTGTTTCATACGATGAATTAGTGTGTTTTATCTGATGAATAAATATGTATGTTTCATCTGGTGAATCTTGTTATCAAAATGACGATTATGCCCTTTTCATGTGGTGAAACAACTGTTAATTATAACTGTTAAGTCTAAATATTGTATCCAAGATTTAATGAGAAAAGTCAAAGTTGTAAAGTCAATATTGTCAATGTCATTGTCAAAGTCAAAGATGTTTAGTTTTACTTAGTGGTTAAGTTTTTGTAATTGCTATGGGTATAAATAGGTTTTTGGTTTGTAAATCTTGTAAGCACGTATTGTAATTCATTCAGACTTGTGATTAATCAGATCTACTTTCTCTCTCTAGTTCATAATTGTTACATATTATGAGAATTGCTTGATATTGTTTGGGATTTGTATTTCACAATTGGTATCAAAGCTATACCAAACGATTTTCAGAAAAGATTTACACAAAAAGATGGATTGAAATCTGAATTTTTGGATCAAAAAGTTGGATTTTCTTGAAAAATCAAGAACACAGTCGACTTTTGGACTTTCACTGTTGAATCAAAATTTCTTTGATTAATTGTTAATTGAACATAAAATTGATTCCATTGAGTTCGATTGTTGTTTGAGAATCATTGTTGTTCACAAAACTTCACGAATTAACAACAAGATCAGATTCAATTTTGAGATTTTTGGTTTTTGTTGGCAAAAGATATCGAACTCTGTAATTCATAAACTGCACTGTGACTTGTTGATTTTAGCATGTTTGGATTGGTTGAAAAATGTTCTAATCTGTATTTCATTCATTGTGATACAAATTTTGATAATCAATGTTAAGTTTTGATTGATTTGGGATTTTAATTTCATTCAATCTGCAGGTTGAACAATACAGAGTTGAAATCTATGAATCTGGCACAAAGGAAAGATTGCTCTAAGTGATGTGGGTCAGTGGAAAGATGCTGCAAGATGATCACCGAAGTTCAAATTGAAAAGATTGGATGAATTTAATTAGTGGAATGGTGGAATTTATCATTAATCGGTGCTGCAGGTTGTTAAGTCTACAGCTTTGCGCCATTTATTACTGGCGCATTTCATCTGTTTTGCGCCACCAACATTAATCATCTTGCGTCAAGAACATCTCACGCAAAAGTCAAATTTGCGCCAACCACATCTGGCGCAAAATTCACAATTGGTATCACATTCTTCACACCAATTTCACACACAACAATTACAATTGATATTTCAAACTTTGCGCCAATTACAGGTTTCACATTCTTCATCAACACCAAGTTCTTGCAACACACCCCATGTTTCACATTCTTCACACCGATCGAAGGAAGAACCTCGGTCAATTTCCCGGTCACACACACCAGTCGCACTCATTTACACATTCAGTTCACACACAAACATCGCACTTCTTGTTCACTGAATCGATCTGCACGAGGATCAGGGTCAATTTGCGCTATTCTCTTTTGAAGCAAACCTCAAGTTTGCGCTAATCGTTACTGGCGCAAAAGAATAGTTTTGCGCCACCAGACTAACAGGTTTGCACCATTCATTTCGCAGATTCAATTAGATGTTCCAAGTGATGAAATTCACGTTTCTCAGTTCAAAATTTTCTATCTAGCCTGTGATTTGATGTTTCAATTGATTTGCGAGTTTCATGGTTGCAATTTATACATAAATTGTTTTGTGCATCCAAGTTAATTGATTTGTGCATACAAGTTAATTGGTTTATGCAACCAGGTTAATTGTTTGTACTTTCAGGTCAATTAGTCTGCACTTTTGATTCACATGACCTGCAAGTTTCTTGTTAAGAGATGCAGGTTTCATTTAGTTTCAATTGATCACATGTTTCTTTCTGTCTGCAGGTTTCAGTTGATCACAGGTTTCAGTTGATCACAGGTTTCATTTGGTACAGGTTTCAGTCAATTTCTTCTTCTCGGCAGAAAAGAAAATTGTTTGAAAGTTGTTCTACACAGGCACAATTTACAGTTTAATCTCTTGTGCAAGTTTCAAGTTTCAAGCTGCAAGTTATAGTTTGAACATAGATTGGTTTTATGTGTTGCTTGCAAGCACCTGCAGTTTTTGAAAAATTCAGTTTGAAAGTTTCCAGTGTAAACAGCCTGTGATTCAGTTTGTAATCTGCACAGTTTGTATTTTGCACGGTTTATAACCTGTGTATTCAAGTGATCAGAACAAATGTGTAACATGTGTATTCAAGTGATCAAGTGATCAGAACAAGTTTGTAACTTGTGTATTCAAGTGATCAAGTGTACTATTTCCAGGTTCCATTTGACTGTAACCTGTGTATTCAAGTGATCAGAATACAGTTTATGATCAATTGCTTCTGCAAGTTTACAAGTTTATGAATTGAACAATTTGTGCGAATTCAATGCATAAGTCGTCTGAAAGTTTTTGGTTCATGATTTGAATTGAACAGTTCACAGTCTGAACACATATCATTCACACAACTTGCATCTGTGAGTTCTACTCCAAACAAGCAAGTTTCATAAATCACGCAGCAAGCAAGTTTAATTCAACACAGTTTGGTTTGTGAATTTGTTTTGGTTCTGTGGCATGCAAGTTTTAATTGTAAAGCAAGGTTCTGTGGCATGCAAGTTTGTTGTCACATGATCTGTGCTTATTCACTCTGTGTGTTTTAGTGAACTGATCAAATGTGTGAGTTTCAATTTGAAAGTGTTCCGCAGGTTTGAAAGTTTTGAATTAAGTTGATCTGCGAGTTTCTGTGATTTGAGAATTTCAGAGTTTGAATTTTTCTGAGAATATTGTTGTGATCCAAGTTTGACTTTCAGTCAAATTTTTCTGAATTGTTTGGGAACGATCATTTTTTATCAAGTTGTTTCTCATTCAAAGTTTTCTGAGAGAGAAAATTTTAGATTGTCTGTATTTTGTTTTTGAATTCCTTTCAACTGACGATCATTTTGTCAAATTCTTTTTGAAACAGGATGAGTTCTCCAATATTACTCAAAGGAAGATACGAGCAGTGGAAAGTTGATTTTTTCAACTTTGTAGATAAACATGAGCTGAGTTTCTATACCAGATTATCCTTGATTGAAGGAGAGATGAAGCCTCTTACTCCAACAGAAGATTGTACTGAGGATCAGGAGAAAAGAAAGAGTGCTGATAATATGGCTCAAATTTTTTTTTGTTGAACAGTATTCGTTATGATATTAATGGTCACATAAATACCTATCAATTGACAGGAAAAGATTTATACAAGTCAATAGGAAAGGAGATATGGGACTATCTTGAATGGACAATGTTAGGGCCAAAGGTTGTGTCTGAGCTGAAAGGGAAGATTTCTGAGTTGGAAGATAAAATTCAGCAAGCCGTATCTGTTGAGAGTTATGAAGAGAAGATTAGAAGTTTGGAAGATTCTAATGTTGAGCTTCAAAATAAAATATCTGATTTGGAGCAAAAGCTTGCTACAGACAAGTCTGATTTTGAGAATGAAAAGAAAGGATTTTCAAAGAAGTTCTCAAATTTTTCAAGGAAAAGTTTTGAAGAAAAGAAGGCAGTTGAGCTTAAGTGTATAAAACTTTCTCAACAAGTTTCTGATTTTGAGAGAGTACTCATTCTAGAAAGGGAAAAGTTTGTCAAAGAGAAGAAGGCCATTGAACAAAAGAATGTGGGATTCTTCAAGGAAATATCCGGCTAGAGAAACTATGCTGAGAAAGGATTTGAAGAAGAACGATGCATGTTTGAGAATGAAATCAAAAAGCTGACTGCCAAGTTATCTAAACTATCTGAGAATGCATTGAAAGAGCAGAAAGCGAAGCCTGAGTTTGAAACTAAGATTGACCTTCTTGTCAAAGAAAGAGACAACTTTGCTTCAAAGCTTAAAGAGCTTGAAAAGACAGCTTCAAGTTCAAATCAGAAAACTGTTTCTTCCAAGAGGTCAGTTAAATCTTCTGATCAGATTCGTAGTACTAATCTTTTCTATGAAAGAAATATAGATGGTTCAGGTACACATCGACAAAGAAGAAGTTACAAGGCAGAGGAACTGGTCTGGAAGAAGAAACCAGTTAAAGATGAGATGACAAATGAGCTGAAAGGAAAGAAATCATGTGTCCATTCATACAAAGTCAAGAAGAACAATGCGCGTAAAGGTAAACCTGATCATATCTACACGAGAGATCAATTAATCAGGTTGTCAGGTAATAAATACTATTGTTCTTATTGCTGTACACATGATCATATTCACAAGACCAGTGATCATTTCTGGTATGGTTTTTACTCAATTACCCCCACAAGAACTGCAACTAACATTCATGGACCTAAATACCAGTGGGTACCAAAGCCGAAAACTGATTCTGTGTTGCAGGCACCTCAAGTCAAGGGGGAGTAAGAGAACCAAGGTTTTTGAACACAGCAGTTCAAAACCCGGACTTCAAAGTTGAAAGACTATGGCTTCTAAGCACATCAGCTTAGGACCCGTACCTCAACGATTAAAGACCTTTACTCTTGTCATGATATGAGGATTGTACTCCAATACTCAAATGAGGAAATCAACCATCAAGGGGGAGTACTTTCTTTTCTGAAATATGCATTAGAGAGATATGACGGACTACATTCCCGAAGGAATTGTAGATCTCTATCCTGTACTTCTTCACTGATAAATCTTACTGATATGACGGACTACATTCCAGAAGGAATTGTGGATCTTTATCTTGTTTTCATTGATAAATCTACTGTTGCATAATTTATAGGGGGAGTAAAGGTGATGGCTTCTGATCAAATAACAGATCAGGACCCGTTTTTCAATGATCAGAGAAGGATATTCTGCTAATATCCAGGGGGAGCTTAAAAGATATAAATCATTCTATCATGATTTAAGGGGGAGCTTAAAGGTAAATATCTTCTGATCTAGATCTCTGATTGTTTGAAAGAAGAACAACTTTCAAGCATGAAAAACAGTTTCTGAAATGTTCAAACCACTTATGATTCTCAAATGATTTTATTAATTTAGAAGTGTGATTTTAAATGTTTTTCATTTTTGAGCTTTAATGTTTAACTGACCGTGTGTTTCCAAAGATTAATACGTGCGTATTATCTTGTCCATATACTGTAAAGTATTCATACACACCGGTTTAGTATTTCATTTGATTTTGTTATTACCATGTCTCATATCGAACCAATTTTTCGATGGTAATACCCCCGTTTGCTATTCACTATTATTGAGCATCAATCATTATGTTGATCCAAACTCTCTCAGTGATTTGATAACGACCCTCTTTTATACTTAGTGAAAATTACGTTATTATATGTATTAGTGTTTTATCATCAGTGATCAGACTGAGTCTGTTCAGTTATCGCTGATGACCTTTCTGTAAACATTAATATGTATGTGTTTCACTTTCAGCGATCAAACTGAGTCTGTTCAGTCATCACTGATAGTTTCTTATGTAACACAGTTAACGTAATCCCTGAAGACAAGTCTCGCATCAACATAGTTCATAGCTGAATCGAAGACGAAGCCACTGAACAATAGATAAGTCTACTAGTGACCTGATGCGGATATCAGCGAAGATCAGACATCTACTTACGCGAAGAAGCCTGAGGAAAAGCTTCAGCGATAGCTGAACTTCTTTATCTCTGGAATAAGAAATACTCAGCGATCAACGATCACAAAGCTTATGCCTCAAGTTTTCTTTTGTCTTACCTTGCACAACCAGTACGATGTGTCAGAACGGACACATCTCTGCCACAAATCGTACACCAACTCTGTCAACTACACTGTTCATAAAGCGGCCAAAAGCATGTCTCCAAAAGTGAGACTATCAAAGCCAATCTATGAATGCCACGTGTAAAGTACCCTGCCATGCATTTAATGCATAGGGTATAAATAGGAAGCTCACCCCTTCATCTGAAGGTGTGCTCAATCCTTGAACTCCAAAATAGAAACCCTTGTTTTCTATCTCTCTAAAAATCCCCCATTCTCTGAATTTCTTGTGCAACCATCTTAGTGTTTCTTAAGTTTGTTTAGATTGAGTCTGTCTTAATCTTATTCCGCAACAAACTTGTAAATTGTATTTTGATTTATCAATAAACAATTTATTAAACTTTAATTTCTGTGTTTGTATTCAACCCCCCCTTCTACAAACTTGTTAAGCACCTTCGGGACCAACAAGTGGTATCAGAGCAGTTTGTTTAAATCTAATAAACAAGATCTTGCTGTATACTTTTCCTTGCTATTCTAAAATGGCACTAAACACAAACACAAACTACTATGATAATGGTTCACTTTCTAAACCTCCTCGATTTAGCAGAGATAACTTTTCTCTATGGAAAAATCGAATGATGCTATTTCTTGAAGGTGCGGATCCTACTATACCTGAATATATAGAAAACAGACCCTATGAACCTGTTAGAATTATAGCTGCGGTTCCCGCTACTGCCACCACTGAAGCTGTCCCTGAACGATATGTTGTTAAGGAAATAAGACAGTGGAGTGATGAAGATAAAAAGAAGGTAGGCATAGATGCAAGAGCAAAGACCATTATATCAATGGCTCTGCCTGATGAAGTTTTCCATTCCATCATGCATCTAAAAACTTCTAAAGAAATGTGGGAAACCATATGTGTTCAATATGAGGGCACCACTGAAATCCAAGAGACCCGAAAGATTAACTTGGTAAGACAGTATGAAAGTTTTATCGCTGGTAAGAATGAATCTCTTTCTGACATTCATCAGCGGTTTAACTGCCTGATCATTGACCTAAGAACTGTTGGAAGGACCTATTCTAATTCTGAGGTCCTAACAAAATTCTTGGAAAGTCTTCCTGAAAGCTGGGACAGTTATTCAATATGTCTTAAGCTGACAAAAGACTTACATACTCTCTCTCTTAGCACTCTGTATGGAATATTGCTCAACTATGAGCAATCTAATCTCCTGAAGAAGAATCTTGTAAAAGATTCTAAAGACTCCAAAAGCACTGCTGTTGCTTTAGTCTCATCAGAGATAATTCCATCCCAGCGATCTACTCTCACCATCACTGAGTTAGATTCTGAATCTGAGGATTTATCAGACCCTGATCTTTCAGAGTTTAATGAGTCCTTAGCACTCTTGACAAACTCTTTTAAGAGATTTGCAAGAAAGAGTAACTTCCGAAGAAGTAAACCTCTCTCTCTTACTGAAAAGCCAAAATCAACTCCGGTTGATAAGGCTACAGCCACTTGCTATAACTGCGAAAAAATTGGACATTTTGCTAGTGAGTGCAGGTCTAAAAAGGTCTTCAAACCTTCTACCTCAAGAAGATCCAGTGATGACAAATACCATAAGCTGAAGAACAAATATCAAAAGCTGAAAAGCTATCAGCAAAAAGGTAAAGGTCTCATCGCTGAAGAACATGACTGGGCTGAATCAGAAGAATCATCTTCTGATGAAGAAGAAGTCGCTAATCTTTGCCTCATGGCTGAGATTAAAGAAGAAGTAGAAGAACCATCTGAACCTTCTATGAGCTACATATCATCTCAGGTATCTATCTCAACAAATCCCTCTCTGCCTGAAGCTGAGAGAAGTCGCGCTGTTGATGTGCTGACGATTGATCTTTATAATGCTCTAAATGACAAAACTCAAGCTGAAAATAAAAATGTTTATTTAACACAAGAGCTAGAGAAATGTCATGAAAAGATCAGTGAACTAAATATTTTAGAAGAAAAGCTAAAAGATCAAGTCATTATAAATGAAATCATCAGCATTGAACGCGAACAAGCCATCGCTGCTCTAAAAGCAGAAAAGGCTCATGTTGAAAAATGGTGCAAATCATCAACAAAGATCTCTGAGATAATAAATGCACAAACTCCTGAAAGTGATAAAACTGGTCTTGGTTTTTGGACACCACAGGATGATCCTAAAGAAGAAAGTTCCTCGCTTAAGTTTGGAACTTTTGTCACATCTTTCTTTGACACTTCTTATAAACAATTCTATCCCTGTTCTTCTTCTAATCCCATCCCTGAGGAGATATCTGCAAGATCTAAGCCTGCAGATAAAGGAAAGTCTACTCTCCCTCAGAAGGCTTCCAAGAAAACCAAACTGAAAGTTCCCTCCAAACCTTCAGTGGATAAACCTTCTAGCTCAGTGACAGAAATCTTTGATATCTGTCCTCCAAAGCTGAAGGTTGATCTAAAGCCCGTGAAATCTGAAGAAATAAAAATTCCTCCCAGATCTCGTGCTAAAGGCATTCTTGGAGCTGGACCTGCTCATCTTAAGTTTTCAAAACCTTTTGGTTATAAAACCACCATCAGATATAGAAAATGTTATCACTGTGGATTCACTGACCATATTGCGAGCAAGTGTCCAAATACCACCGAAGCTGATAAAACAGCCAAAGTGAAGAAAAATGCCTCTAAGGCAAATAAAGTCACCAAAGTGAAATATACCACTAAGGTTAAGAAATTAACCAAAGTGAAGATTACCACTGAAGCTGAATCTTCATCAGCGGTGAAGACTGCTGAATCTTCCTTATCCACTAACTCTGAAGGACCCATTGAAAAGTGGGTACCAAACAAAGCTTAATCTTCCTTATGTATGCAGGGATCAAAGGGCATCTGGTATCTCGATAGCGGATGTTCTCGTCATATGACTGGACAAAGAAACCTGCTCACTGAATACAAGGAAGAGAAAGGCCCCTCTGTTACCTTTGGTGGAAATGGAAAAGGATTTACCCGTGGGTTTGGTGTCCTCAGCAATGGGACAACTACCTTTCGAAGAGTCGCTTATGTAGATGGACTGAAGCACAATCTTCTAAGCATCAGTCAGCTATGTGACAAAGACTACGAAGTTCGCTTTTCTAAGAAAGCATGTTCAGTGGTAGATGAAAAAGGAAAACTTGCTCTCAGTGGTTATAGAAGAGAAAATGTCTATGTAATAGATATGGACTCTACTATCACTGATAACTTATGTTTTCTCTCTAAGGCCTCTTCTGATGTCAACTGGCTATGGCATAAAAGGCTCTCTCATCTAAATTTCAAAACCCTGAATTCTCTCTCATCTAAGGAACTGGTTTCTGGTCTTCCTCAGCACTCGTATGCTAAAGAATCTCTCTGCTCAGCATGTGAAAAAGGAAAACAAACAAAAGCTAGTTTCAAGTCGAAACAATTTTCCTCAGTGACAAGTCCTCTTCAGCTCTTGCATATGGATCTATTTGGCCCTGTCAATATCCAATCAATAGCTGGAAAGAAATATACGCTTGTCATTGTAGATGAATATTCTCGCTACACCTGGGTTATCTTTCTTCGCTGCAAGAGTGATACTCCAGAAGAACTAATATCTTTTGTCAAAAAGATGGAAGTGCTGAATAATCTTACTGTTCGATCAATAAGAAGTGATCATGGAACTGAATTCAAAAATAGTTCCCTGAACAATTTCTTTGAGAACAAGGGAATCTCTCACAACTTCTCCTCAGTAAGAACACCTCAGCAAAATGGAGTCGCTGAAAGAAGAAACAGAACGATCATAGAAGCTGCTAGATCAATGCTCAGCGATTCTCACCTCCCTACTCAATTTTGGGCAGAAGCTGTAAACACTGCATGTTTTACTCAAAACAGATCGCTGATAATAAAGCGATTTGGGAAGACAGCTTATGAACTCTTTCTTGGAAGGAAGCCTTCTATCAGCTTTCTTCATATCTTTGGTTGTCAGTGCTTTATCTTAAACAACAAAGATCAACTTGGAAAGTTCGACCCAAAAGCCGATGATGGAATATTTTTAGGATATTCCTCCATCTCCAAAGCCTACAGAGTTTTCAACAAAAGAAGACAAACCGTAGAAGAAACCATTCATGTCACGTTTGATGAAACGCGCTCAGCGAACTCTAAACCAATCGCTGACAATGAAGAACTGAATACTTGGATGATCTCTCACTATAGAGAAACTGAACCTTTCTCAAACCATCAGCACACTGAAACTCCAATTGCTGATGAAGAACCAAGTATCATACCTCCCACCGCTGAATCCACCTCATGGGTTTCAGCTGAACCTCTAAACACATTACCTCCATCAAATCTGCCTTCATCTGGAAACCTCTCTAGTGAACCTACTCAACAGTTAATTGCTGATGAACCTCAGACATCCTCATCAGTAAACATTCCAATTGTTGATCCAACCTCTGAGTTAAGCAATCATGCTCCTGCTCAGCGATGGACAAGAGATCACCCAATAGATCAAATTCTCGGTGATCCAGATGCAGGTATTCAGACACGACGAAGCTCAGGTAATATCTGTCTCTTTGTAAACTTTCTCTCCTTAATAGAACCAAAAAAGACTGATGATGCCCTCAGAGATCCAAACTGGGTCAGCGCTATGCAAGAAGAGCTGACTGAATTTTCTCGAAACAAAGTTTGGAATCTCGTTCCTAGACCATCTGATAAAACTGTAATAGGCACCAAATGGGTGTTTAGAAACAAGTTAGATGAACATGGAACTGTAACCCGCAACAAGGCTCGACTTGTTGCTCAGGGATACCGACAAGAGGAAGGCATAGACTATGATGAAACCTTTGCCCCTGTGGCCAGGCTCGAAGCAATTCGACTATTCTTAGCTTATGCAGTCTATAAAGACTTCATCGTTTATCAAATGGACGTAAAATCAGCTTTTCTGAATGGAAAGCTGAATGAAGAAGTTTATGTAGAACAACCACCAGGGTTCTATGACCCTAAGCATCCAAATTATGTTTATAAATTGGATAAGGCTCTCTATGGTCTAAAACAAGCCCCTCGTGCTTGGTATGACACTCTCTCATCTTTTCTTATCTCTGAAAATTTTGAACGTGGCAAGATTGATAATACGTTATTTTTCAGGAAGATAAAAGGTCATATAATTCTTGTACAAATATATGTCGATGACATAATATTTGGTTCTACTAACCCATCTCTTTGTACTCGCTTTGCTGAAAGAATGAAGAAAGAATATAAAATGAGTATGATGGGTGAGCTGACATATTTTCTTGGTCTTCAGATTAAACAATCTGACAAAGGTACTTTTATCTGCCAAGGTAAGTATGTTAAAGATATGCTAAAGAAGTTTGAACTAACACAAACTTCAGCGATGAAAACTCCTATGGCACCACCGCTGATACTTAACAAGGATCCATCTGGAAAACCTGTTAATGTCACTGCCTATAGAGGAATGATAGGCTCATTGCTGTATCTTACAGCAAGCCGACCTGACATCATGTACTCTACTTGTTTATGTGCACGCTATCAATCTGAACCCAAGGAATCCCATCTGATTGCTGTAAAGCGAATTTTCAGATATCTGAAAGGAACTCCTAACCTCGGTCTTTGGTATCCCAAAGACTCAGGGTTCGATCTAAATGGTTATTCTGATAGTGATTTTGCAGGCTGTAAACTTGACAGAAAAAGTACCACTGGTGGATGTCAACTATTGGGAGGAAAGCTGGTAAGCTGGACAAGCAAGAAGCAAAATTCTGTGTCCACTTCCACAGCTGAAGCTGAATACGTAGCCGCTGGAAGCTGTTGTTCTCAAATCTTATGGATGAGAAATCAACTATTAGATTATGACCTTCAGCTGTCAAAGATTCCTATCTATTGCGACAGCACTAGTGCTATCGCTATAGCAAATAATCCAGTGCTACATTCAAAGACAAAACACATAGAGATCAGATATCACTTTATCAGAGATCATGTGATGAATGGTGATATTGAACTTCACTTTATCCCTACTGACTTTCAACTTGCTGACATTTTCACCAAACCTCTTGATGAGACAAGGTTCAACTTTCTCATCAGTGAGCTTGGAATGCTGAACCTCGAAGAATAATTCTTCAGCGTTCATGTATTATGTTAGTAATCAAAAGTTCCCCTCTCATCATTCTCTCTGATAAACATTCTGACTCTCAGGTATGTTTTCTCCTTTTCTTCAAAGATGTTTTTCTAAATATAAACTTTAATCACTGAACTTTCTTCAAATGATTAAAAGCTTTTTGAAAAATACATTAATCACTGATATTTCTAGTCAGTGATCCTTTAAAAGGAAAAACTATCCCTCTCTTTTCTAAAAGGGATACTTTTAAAAAGGAAAATCTATCGCTGACTTTTCTTCAGTGATCATTTCAAAAACGGACAAATGTACAGTCTCTCTCTTCTATGACGTCATTTGAACCGACAATCCACGACATGCCTTTTCTGACACGTTCGTCCGTTGCCCTTCTATCCAATCAACTTCGTGGAACGTGTCAATGTCATGATGATTTTTTTTCTTTTCCCGCTTCATTCTCTCTCTTCTCTCTTCGTATAAAAGGAATTCTTTTCTCCTTTATACGGTTTACGCTTTCAAAACTTTCAAAGCAAGAAGCATTCTCTCAAGAACACTCAAGCAAGTAAACCCAGAATATTGAATCTGCAACTCTTTTTCTTCAAGATACACAGGTTTATTTCATATTTATATGCTTTGTTCGTATGCTGTTTATTCTTTTTAAAATCCTACTCGCTCTCTATGGATTTTATAAAACGTTTTTTTAAAAACTAAAGATCATTCTTTCTGATTTTATGTTTTTAAATAAAAACCTTTTGGTTTTAAAGTGTTCTTCCTTCTTTCTACCCAGAACACTATTTTTCTCCTAAAAATAACTTGATAGTTTTCCAGTTTCCCTTCTTCTATGGAAACTGGTAATCATATTATTTTTAATCTAAATCATTTCTTCTATTATGCCTCTTTCCATAACAGAAATGACAGAGTCTTCAATCGTTGCTTCCAAGCATGTACGATTCGCTCTCACTGAAGTTGAGATTACTAAATGTAATCATTTGGCCAGACTCGACTTCAAAGCTGACAAATACCCACATCTGGTGGAAGCTGCTGATTTCCTCAAGCAGTCATGCATAGCTTACGCGATCACTGTGGATCCTAAGCCCTCCAAGACTCTACTTCAGCAGTTCTGGTTCACTGCTGATGCAACTGAACTTACCAACAGGAAAGGCGAACGAGTCCCTGCTATCTCGTTCAGCACGGAATTAGGGCCAGGGAGCATGACCGCTCTTAGCCTCAGGAAATCTTTAAGATTCCCTGACAAACCAAAGAGTGGGTTCGACGCACTCCCCACTGATGATGAGCTGATATCATTCCTGGACGCAATGGGCTATTGTTGGGAAAACAAACCAAGATCTTCTATTCCCAACAAGAAGCTCACCAAGATCCTAAAAGCTCAGATGCCATCACAACTGAACTTTATCTTCTCGCACATAATTCAGTGCATGAGTGGGAAGAGTGGTTCGCTGGATCAAGCCAGCAAAACACAACTGCAGATGGCCTACTCCGTTATCGCTGGTCAAAACTTTGACTACGCCACAGCCATCTTTGAAGATCTGAGGTCGAGATTAGAGAAGCCTGAACGAGATCCCAAGATCTCATACGTACGTTTCATATGTACGTATATCAAGTTCCTCTATCCCAACACCTATCCCACCAAAGATGATGGCACCTTTGCCAGGGTAGGTCAACGATCACTGGAGGTCAAGCCACTCGCCGACGAGGTAAGTATCTCTCTCCTTCGCTCTCGTCTCTCTCTCCATTCTTCTTCATCTTCAGCGACCACGCAGACGGTTCCTTCGTCTGCTATCCCTGTCGCTACCACTATTTCTAAACGACCATCAGCTGGTCCGATTGGTCCTTCCAAAAAGGCCAAAAAGACTAAGGAAAGTACACCCTCTAGTACTATACCTGAGGGAGCTTCTCAACAAGCTACCTTAGATGCTTTTGTGGGTCTTTCCTCCACAACTTCAGAAGTCACTCATACTGCCGTGTCAGCGATCTCACTCGCTGTCACATCATCAGTAACCCCACCTACTATCTCATTCACTGAGATTAACCCCATCCCTACTTCTATCCCCAAAACTCTTCCCTTCTCTCCTCACTTGGTCTCTGAACCCGCCACCTCTTCTTTCCCTATAGGACCTGAGCATCAAACTTTTGAGGAATCTATGCAGTTCTACAAAATGTTTGATACGTCAGGTACACCTATAATCCTAAACACTTCTCTCCCCCCCTCTCCAAATAAGCCCATATCTGAACTAACATTATTTTCAGGTCCTAGCTTGGAGTCTGTTGACACGCATGTCAACAGTCTAGGAGAAAAGGTGGACGCACTCACCAACACCATCAATGAAACCACCAGCGCCGTAAATCAGGCTGGTGAGGAGTTGAAGAAGTTGACTGCCACTTGCTCATCTAAAGCTGAGAACTCTCAACTTTCAGCTGTTGAAGAACAAGTCGTCCAACTCAGAGAGTCCTCTCGACTATTTCAAGGGCGATTTGAGTCTCTTACCGCTGAAGTTCAGGGTCTCTCTTCAAAGGTTGACCTCTGCACGTCCCTTCTTCACCAAATTCTACAGAAAGTGAATGCACCAGCTCCAGCGCTGCCTCCCTCCTTCACTGAAGATGATCGTACCAACCTCAAAATCGCTGTGGAATTCATTCATGATGCCACATGCGACATCCCTGCGGTTGAAGACCGGATTAAGCGTCTGGAGGCTGACGTTCAAGTGCTAAAAGCTTCAACAGCTACTCCAGCAGTTGAACAATCCCCTACCGCTGATAATGACAAAGTAGGGGAGAAAACTGAAGAAACTTATATTGCTGCTGCTGGGGAAGCTAAGACTCCAAAGGAACCTCCCTCTCAATCTGAGGGGGAGAAGGCAAAAGAATCATCAATTCACTCCATTCTCTTTGAAGAGGATGAGGAAGAAGACGATGAAGAGGAAGATGATCTAGATCTTGATGATCAAGAAAAGGATCAGCCCTCCGATGACGACGACGACGATGAAGACCAATCTCTGTGGTTCTCTAAGCCGAACGTCGTATCAGGGACAACTTCGCAAGAGGTTGTCAAAACAGGGGTGAGAGGTGATACATCTTCAAGTGTTCCTTCGCAAAGCAAAGACAAGCAACCGATCGCTGAAGAATGCTTGAGGACTGGATCACAATCTGAGGGGGAGCATCCGTCTCAGGTATGTCTTTCAATTGTACCACTCTCCTACTCTTTCCAAACCCCTATTCCTTTCTAGCCTTTATCTCTCTCGTTCTAAAAATACACTTATCCCTTCTTTCCTTCTGTTTCTAACCAGACAGTTCTCACCCCTGCTTAAGGGTTCTGAACTACAAAGAATTCCAGCTGCTATAGCTGAAGAAATAATCCCAATCTCTATCGCTGAGATTGATGAAGAAGAAGAAGAAGATTCCCTGGTCCATCCAGGAAGGCCCTCTCGACCATCTCATTGGTCAGAGGAAGTGGTAAAGAAAAGAGTTGAAATGATCGCTCAACTAGAAAGTCAACGGCTGAAAATCCCTCTTCAAACATCCACAGAGCTCGACTTCCTCACTGACGCTGAAAGAGAAGAATCTGCCAAAGCTGAGAAGCTGATCGCTGAATGCAAACGAGATGCCCAACTCGCTTTAAAGATTCAATCCTCTCAAGTTAAGGACAAAAAGCTGAAAAGCAGACCAATGGAAGTTCAAGCAGCACTACTGAAAGAAATTGAAGAGGAACGCTTCAAAGAACAAGAGATCAACGATAAGTCTATCGAATGGTGCAAACAAAAGATGGATTATCGTTCTGATCTTCTTCCAATATCAGCCGTGACTATCTCTGGTCGCAAGAAGAAAGATCAACTCTCAGTGACCATGGAGATTACCAGAGAGGATGGAACCCAAAAAGCAATGTACGTATCAAAACTGGAGAGCTTCGGATTTACGGAATGGTTAGAGTTCTGGGATGCGCTGAAGAAATCCAAATCTACATACAGAGGCTACGTTGAAGGACTTCTTGAAGCCCTCATAAATAGAGTCGTTTCTGTACTAAAGCTGCCATCTCCTCTTCCTCCCAAATCTTTGAAACTCAAGAGAAAAATTGGGTCCTCCTCCTCTGAAGATGTCGCCATCATCAGGAATGAAACTTCTATCAAATTTTCAAGAGATGCACTGTTTGGTCCTCCTCCTGATCTTTCAGTTCTGGACTTATCTCTGCCTCCTGGTGGTCCTTTCCAAGCTGGTCAAGTAATCAACAATCCTTATGGAATATTCTTCAGAGATGATGATGAGGAACTCAGATTTCAAAGAATCTCTGAGATTCCTATCTGTCCTCTGAATCATCTCAAGGATCTCTTATGCTTATGGTGTGACTTCTTCCCTGCTGCTGAAGAAATTAAAGAAATTATCAGTAAAGAATCTTTGGAACGAAGACAGAAAGGAGAAGAAATACCTGAGTATATGATCAATCCTCCCAAATCTTCTTTTAATAGCTGATAGATTAGTTTCCTTCTCTGTAATCTGTTAGTTATACTTACAGTAGTTAGTTACTCACTTGTAATGTTTTTCATATCTTGTAATTCCATCCCTGAATTAAATGAAAATAGCAGTGATGTACTTAACCCTATCAGTACTGTAAAAGATCCCTCAAAATAGTAATTGGGACATGCATTCTATGAGTCCTTTTTATTCCTATATTTTGAATCAAAGTAATTTTCTTTTGTTACTTTGTCATTATCAAATAGGGGGAGATTGTTGATCCAAACTCTCTCAGTGATTTGATAACGACCCTCTTTTATACTTAGTGAAAATTACGTTATTATATGTATTAGTGTTTTATCATCAGCGATCAGACTGAGTCTGTTCAGTTATCGCTGATGACCTTTCTGTAAACATTAATATGTATGTGTTTCACTTTCAGCGATCAAACTGAGTCTGTTCAGTCATCACTGATAGTTTCTTATGTAACACAGTTAACGTAATCCCTGAAGACAAGTCTCGCGTCAACATAGTTCATAGCTGAATCGAAGACGAAGCCACTGAACAATAGATAAGTCTACTAGTGACCTGATGCGGATATCAGCGAAGATCAGACATCTACTTACGCGAAGAAGCCTGAGGAAAAGCTTCAGCGATAGCTGAACTTCTTTATCTCTGGAATAAGAAATACTCAGCGATCAACGATCACAAAGCTTATGCCTCAAGTTTTCTTTTGTCTTACCTTGCACAACCAGTACGATGTGTCAGAACGGACACGTCTCTGCCACAAATCGTACACCAACTCTGTCAACTACACTGTTCATAAAGCGGCCAAAAGCATGTCTCCAAAAGTGAGACTATCAAAGCCAATCTATGAATGCCACGTGTAAAGTACCCTGCCATGCATTTAATGCATAGGGTATAAATAGGAAGCTCACCCCTTCATCTGAAGGTGTGCTCAATCCTTGAACTCCAAAATAGAAACCCTTGTTTTCTATCTCTCTAAAAATCCCCCATTCTCTGAATTTCTTGTGCAACCATCTTAGTGTTTCTTAAGTTTGTTTAGATTGAGTCTGTCTTAATCTTATTCCGCAACAAACTTGTAAATTGTATTTTGATTTATCAATAAACAATTTATTAAACTTTAATTTCTGTGTTTGTATTCAACCCCCCCTTCTACAAACTTGTTAAGCACCTTCGGGACCAACACATTATTTCTAATTTTGTGCTTTCATTGTAAAATTGTTTATATTCGTTCATATAAACAAACTTTCAAATTCTTTGATACCCTTACCATTTGATTTGATCTGATTGATACATTGTCAGATTCTCAAAACAATTCTCTTGATTTCATTTCATTCATTCAATATTCTTGTTTTGAGAAATTTTCAAAGTTCAAATGCTCAAATTTCATTCATATTTTTAAATGAGCATACATTCTGACACTGTTATCTTTTTGAGCTTAACTGTTCAAGTTAAACTGTTGAGCACCGATTCTTCTTAGGAATTACATGGGATTCGTGTGTGAGCTTAAACAGAACTTCCATGGATTCACATAAACCTGTGTTTCCTACCCAGGAAGTTATCCTTGAGTGATTGAGGGGTGAGGGGTCAATATCAAAGAGTGGGGGAGATAACTCATCCGGTTGAGTTATTCTCATTGTGCTGAGTGGAAAAATGGAAATGAGAGTTTGGTTAGAAGTGAGCTTTAATGTTAAAAAGAAAGAGGGTGTGAGAACAGAGTTAAAAGAATATCAGAACTCTGCATCAACTTCTTTCTGAGCCGGGCAGCCACATCTACTGATTGGTTCACATTCTTTGGTGACCATCATTGAAACAGGCAGTGAGCCCGTGCCAACTCTTGCAATTACCCCACAGCCACTCATTTCTTTCCCGACAAAGAAATGTTTCATTTTCTTTGGGGACGCAGCATATATGCTATCTGGTCTTCACTCGGAAGATTCAGATATTGAAAAAGAAGGAAAGTTGCCCCACCTTCGCACCTCTTTCATGCACATTGAGTCCGTGTAATACGTGTTGTTGTCTCAACAGTTTACACAATTTGAGCCTTATGAAACACAATCATTGTGCTAAAATTCTTTCATACACAAGCACGAGCACACAGAAAATTTATTTTTCTGTCAGAACATTCATAGATAAACCTTTGTTTTTTAATGATTGAATGGAAGTCCTGGGGAGTCATCATCAAACCAGCTCCTTAAATTATACATTCATTGTACACAGTAACTTTGTGTTACTGACAGGCATTCCTAACTATTTCATTTGTTGAATCAGGGTTACCCAGTTCATTAATCTGAATTTGAAAAGATTCGGGTATATACAGTTCATGGTTCAGATATTCAGATCAAAGGGCGACAACTGTCAAATTATCATTGAAAGAGGAGATTGTTAGTTGAATACAAAGGGGGTGATCAAAGACTGTGTTGAAATTGAAGATGTTTTGATGATCATGATGCTCACAATCATAAAAAAGGGGAGACATTTACAATGATTCAATTTCAATGCCATGAAGAGATGTCAAAATTTCAGAAAGTTCAAGTTTTCCGATTAAAGATGATTTGAGAAAGTTTTGAAGATGATTCAATGATAAATCAAGGTTCGTGAAAGTTTATTTTTCCGAAGACGGTTCAGAGATCACAAGAGATGAAGATTCAATTTTTCAAAAACAAAGTTTTCAAAGAAGTTTCAAAGTTCAAAGTTTCAAAGGAGTTTCAAGAATTCCGTTTCGTGTTCAAGACATGTTGACTTTTAAAACTTCAAAGTGAAAAAGACTTTTCAAGATTCTTCAAAGGCTGAAAGACTGAAGACTGTTAAAGCTTCAAAGTTCAAAGTTGTCAGAGACAAAAGCTGAAGAATCAAGTGCTGAAGACTAGTGTCAATTTTTTTGTTAAATCTTGAATACAAAGGGGGAGATTGTTAAGTCTAAATATTGTATCCAAGATTTAATGAGAAAAGTCAAAGTTGTAAAGTCAATATTGTCAATGTCATTGTCAAAGTCAAAGATGTTTAGTTTTACTTAGTGGTTAAGTTTTTGTATTTGCTTTGGGTATAAATAGGTTTTTGGTTTGTAAATCTTGTAAGCACGTATTGTAATTCATTCAAACTTGTGATTAATCAGATCTACTTTCTCTCTCTAGTTCATAATTGTTACATCTTATGAGAATTGCTTGATATTGTTTGGGATTTGTATTTCACAATAACCATAGGATTAAAACCAAATTACGGCCTAGATCGGTCACTACTGGAAAATTGCTTATTTCCGACCAAGATTTCCGACGGATAATATCCGTCGGTAAGTACCGACGGAACACCGACGGAAATGAAAACTTTGCGACGGATATTAAATTATTTTTTTTATTCTCAAATCCGTCGGAAATCCGTCGGTAATTTATATAATTTAATAAATATTTATTTTTTTCTGACGTCCATCGGTGATCCGTCGGTAATTACAGACGGATTACCGACGGCATTTAAGACTCCGTCGGTAATCCGTCGGTAAATTTAATAATTTAATAAATATTAATTTTTTCTGTGATCATGTATGTATATATATATATATATATGTATGTATGTATGTATGTATGTTTGTATGTATGTGATCATGTATGTAATATGTATGTATATATGTACATGTACATATGTGATCATGTATGGTATGTATGTGATCATGTATGTATATACACATGTATGTATGTGATCATGAATGTATGTACACCATGTATAGTATGTATGTGATCATGTATGTAATATGTATGTACATGTACATATGTGATCATGTATGTATGTACATCATGTACATGTATAGTACATATGTGATCATGTATGTAATATGTATGTATATACATGTACGTATGTGATCATGTATAGTATGTATGTGATCATGTATGTATGTACATGTACATATGTGATCATGTATGTATATACACATGTATGTATGTACACCATGTATAGTATGTATGTGATCATGTATGTAATATGTATGTATGTACATGTACATATGTGATCATGTATGTATATACATCATGTACTGATCCATTAAAGTCAACCGGGTCCATTAAAAGTCCAACTGGGTATGTTAAAGCCTAACTGGATCCATTAAAAGCCCAACTGGGAACGTTAAAGCCCCACTGAATCCATTAACTGGATATATTAAAGCCAACCGGGTCCATTAAAGCCCAACTGGATCCATTAAAGCTCAATTGTATACGTTAAAGCCCAACTGGGAACGTTAAAGCCCCACTGAATCCATTAAAGCCCAACTGGTAACGTTAAAGCCCAACTAAATCCATTAAAGCCCAACCAGACCCATTAAAGCCCAACCGGATTCGTTTAAAGCCCAACTGGGTACGTTAAAGCCTAACTGGGTCCATTAAAGCCCAACTGGATTCATTAAAGCCCAACTGTGTATGTTAAAGCCCAATTAGATACGTTAAAGCCCAACTGGGAACGTTAAAGCACAACTAAATCCATTAAAGCCCAACCAGATCCATTAAAGCCCAACCGTATTCGTTTAAAGCCCAACCGGATTCGTTTAAAGCCCAACTGATCACATTTGGTCGCTGATCTAACTGGAATTAACGGGAAAAGATAACGGTCGTTAATTGTTTGCATTAAGTCCAGTTACTTCAGGGGTATTTTAGTCAATTTAAATATAATTTGATAAATTAATAAATAATTTTAAATATAATTTGATAAATAAATTAATAATTTATTTATTAATTTTAATATTAAATAATATATTAATTAATAATTTGTTTAATAATTATAATTTTAAATATAATTTTAATTTAAAAGTAATTTATTTAATAAAAAACAATTATCCGTCAGAAATCCGTCGGTGAATTTCCGAAAGTTCTTAAAAAAATAGCGGGCTTAAAGCCCTAATCTCTCGATTTCCCTCAATCTCTCGATCTCCCTCTCAGTCTCTCGTCTCTCCCTCTCGTCTCCATCTCACGATTCCTCTCTCCCTCTCCATCTCCCTCTCCCTCTCTCAACCCTCTCCAGCCGACCACCAGCGACCACTGGCGACTCCCTCTCGATCTCTCCATCTCTCCCTCTCAATCTCTCAGACTCCCTCCATCTCTCCTTCTCAATCTCTCGATCTCTCCATCTTACCCTCTCCAGCCGACAGCCAGCGACAACCGACGACCACCGCAGACCACCACCTCCACCTCCACCTCCACAGGTATGTATACACTTTTATGCTATTGGGAGTACTTGTTGAATTTTTTAAGAATACAATATGTGTTATACACTTTTATGCTATTGGGAGTACTTGTTGAATTTTTTAAGAATACAGTATGTGTTATACACTTTTATGCTATTGGGAGTACTTGTTGAATACAGTATGTGTTCTTTTAAAATTGACACTTGTTTTCTTGTGTGGAATGGAACTAGAAAATTGAGTGTTTTTATAGATATGTTGAATATAGAAGTGGCTTGGTATTAGAAAATTGAGTGTTTTTATAGATATGTTGAATATAGAAGTGGCTTGGTATTAGAAAATTGAGTGTTTTATTGGGAGTACTTGTTAAATCTTATATTTGTATTTATAGTTTCTTGGATATCGCTTGCTACATTTATATAAGTAGTTTTTAATGTTGCAAATTACCAAGATGAGCTTGTGGTTTGGTATGCAGATCCTCTCATTCGCATACATGTATTTTTAATAGATTTTTGTGCTTAAATATCATAGATTTGTCTCTTGTTTGCGTTTCTAATTGACGTGATTTTATCGTGTTTGAATATGTGTGTGTTTATGAATTAGTTTTAGTTGATTTTATGTTATTGAATATGTGTTTATGAATTAGTTAAATTTGAATTTGTGTGTTTAGTTGATTTTATGCTATTGGATTTGATTATACTTGATTTTATTTATTTATCACAAGCGGAACAAGTGTATTACACACCCTATCCTTCAGGAACTAAGGATTTAAAGGATTGGTGGGCAGTTGTGAAGACCAAAGCCCGTGGAATATATGAAGTTGCAGAAAGGGCTATCGATGTGTTGGATGATGATAATGTCGATGGAGAACCGTTCTTTCAAACCAACGAACGGGTAACTCATAATACAAACAACTGGGTAAATGAGGACCTCGATTCCGTCCCTCTTGTCACTGGGGAGCTCAACGTAGTCGCCACAAATGACGAACCTAGCGAGGAAGATGCATCAGATCACGAAGCTAGCGACGAGGAAGAAGAATTTGAAGATATGGATGATGATGAAGATAACGAAGACGAACTTATGTTATCTGATCACTCGTCTGATAACTAGTGTGTCTTTCTTATGTAGACATTTTCGTGTTAAACTGTAACACCCCAAATTTCGTTATGTAACCTTGGTATTCTAGTGTTAAGCTTTTGTTGTTAGCACCGCGTTTGGTTCCAAGTTTGAGTTTGGCTTTTGGTGGTTTTGGACAAACCACAGTGAACTACGCGAGTTGCACCGCGACTTGAGGTCGCGGCACAACCTGCGAAACCCTCTGGATGGGTTTGGTTTTGTGTAAGCGGGCGAGTTATGCTGCGGGTTGAGGTCGCGGCATAACCCGCATAGTTGCCTGGCCGACTTGAGGGTTTTTAACCCAAAATATCTTCTTTTTTCTCAAAATCTTTCTCTCTCTCTCTCTTCAAATTTCTCTCTCTCTCTCTCTAAAGTTTCTTTGGATCTTCAAGGGTTCGTTAATCGCTAGTATTAAGTACATTGCTCGGGGTTTCGGTGTATAAAGCTTCACCTCTTCGTCGTGATCGATATCTGGTTTTCGGGTTTTCGTATAAACCTGTTTGGTGAGTTCCTACTATCATTTTAAACTTTATACATATCAAAAGTTACCTTTTGGAACTCCTAAATATCTCAATGGTTTCAGATTTAAGTTTTCTACATATTTGATATAACTTGAGTTTTGGGAGATTTTAGGGTTCCCGATCATTGTGCTTACTAAAATAATGGATCTTATCTTATTGAAGTAAAATGATGTTTTACTTGCACATTATGTGGATATGTGAAAAGAATGTTTAAGAACTCATTTTAATGATTTTCATTCTTACCAGAAGTTGAACTGGATATAACATTTTGTTTATGAAAATGTTTTTATACCATATGATTATTTATGGTTGGTCACATATGTTGTTGTGACGAGTCTGTACCATTACTAGTGGATCCCTAGGTTTTGAGTCGACTGATACTATTTGGTGGTTACCAAGTAAAGAAAATATAGAGCTACATGTGCATTAAATTGTGAGGCTCTGGCCGTTAACAAATAAGAACTACATGTGCATTAAATTGTGAGGTTCTGGCCGTTAACAACTTATTTTTGGGATGTCACATTCCCCATTTGTAGCTATGGATGCATATGATCCTCGGGGGCAACTTGGTACGGTTATGTGAGGCCGGATACTAGCCATGGTTCATAGTGATCCTAGTGAAGGAGTATACATTGGTTTTGCTTGGGGCTAGATCTCACGTTGTAGCACGGACTTATGTGTTCGTATCCTCGGATTCCAATTGTTTAGCTCATAACTCGGATTTGTGGTCTACTTTGTGTTACACCACAAACCTTGGTAAAATGGTTCTTTTGTCATCGTATGATGAGTTTTGGACCGAAAAGGTCGAAATGTTATCTTTTATAAATTAAACCTTTATGAAAAGATTTCCTTATAATACTGATGTTTATATCTCTGATTTTGTATAAACTGTATGTTCTCACTAGGCTTTAAGCCTAACACTTTTTCTCAAATGATGTGTATAACATGTTTCCCTTAGCGGTGGGTTACACAGGGTTTTTGAGAGCCGAGCGTGGACTCGAGGCATTTTGTGATGTTTAGTATTTTGGTGTTGGGCATTGTTTAAGTCCCATCTTTTAGTAAACTTTGGTTCGTCAAGTGTTGTAGTCTAGACGGTTATGTTTAGATTAGTCTGTTGATAAATTCTATATCCGTATGAGTTTTATATAGTCTTAAGGACTGATCCCCTTTATGGGAAGTTTATATCAATATGGATGTCTTGTTGCCATATTTCCAGGTTTTAATTTACTCTGAATTTTAGAGTGTTACATAAACATTCTCTATTTTTCCGTTCTTATGTAGACATTTTTCGTGTTAAACATTCTCTATTTTGCTGTTCTTATGTAGACATTTTTGGGTCTTATGATTTATGTACACTTATATCATTTTGTGTTAACCATTCTCTATTTTTAGATGTCTGGACGCCCTTCTAGGGGTAGTAGAAGTTATAGGGGTAGGGGCAGCAGCAGCTCCGTTGGGTGTGGTGACCCCCAGGCCGATGAGTTCACCGACGACGCACTAGATCAGATCCAGTCCGATGACGGAGCAGCGGGATCGAGGGTTAGAGGCCCGAATGTGGCATCACAGACGCCCCAGCCGAGTCAGCGACCGCCACTTTTGTTGTCTGAAGCGGACGGGTAAGTAGATGTGATATATTATTTATTCTAGTACGTAATAAACCGATCATAATGTTTTTTATGTTGTATATTTTGCAATTGTGAAGGTTTAAGGACAAGTCGGCAGTCTAGAGGGCCATTGCCGTCTTTAAGTCCATGTTCGATGGTCCTTGGGCTCATTTTAGGGATGTCCCTAATGAGCACTATCCACTGTTGCTGGATCGATTTCGGGTAGGTATTTTACTCTATTTAACTTATTGAGTGGATTTATTTTTACTTAATCCAAACAATGTGTTTGCAGTTGTATTATAGTTGGCCTCCGGAGATGGACGCCGAAGTAGTAGCTGCATTTCGGCGCCACCTAAATAATAGGTACGCCGACATGATGAGAGATGCACGTCGCTTCGCCGAGGAAAGGGCTTTAGCCATTGATGGTGTCGAGTTCGACGGACGTGACTACACGATTCTTGCGCCACACCCTCCAGAGTGGATCCAGAGTGAGTTTTGGGTCCAGATGATTGAGCAGGTTTGTTTTGTTTTGAATACTTGTATCTGGTTGTACTAGGACTTATATTGATTTATGTCTTCTTTTTAACAGGTATGGAACACCGACGCGTTTCGGCGTGTATGTGCGGCCAATACGGCCAATCGGGCCACCGAGTATGAGGGGATGACATCCAGACACTGTACTGGATCTATTAGTACCGCTATGCATCGGGACCGCATGGTAATTTATCATACACTAGACTAAATGTATATAATTGATGAATATATGTACTATATACATGATTTGATTAACTACTAACAATTTAAGTTGTGTATTGTATAGAGATGCATGGGGTCGTGAGCCTACCAGCGACGAGGTTTGGGAGGCTACACACTGCACCAACAGGAAGCTTGTTCCGGGTGCAACTGGTCCGTCCACGGATCCTCCGATCTACGTTTACCCAAAGGTGGCTCATACGATTATAAGTTCAATTATGCATGACTAGATATTTGTTTGTTTTATAAGATAGATAGAAATTATAGCAAACTTAGTTTTGGCTGCCATTGTTGGGCAGACGATAGGATTGTTTTGATAAAAGTAGGTCATGGATATATGTTCAAATCACAGTTGAAATGCTGCCGAATTTTCTATAGGTTAGTTGACTTGGCAATGTCTAATTTGGTAAACTGTAGGATGCCTACCATCAGATTAGGGAGGAGGAGTACTCGGACTTACCTCCCGGCACTGTACCTCCCAATGATGCCGAGTTGTGGGAGCATAGTGTCGGAGGACGGCGTAAGGGCCGTATTTTTGGATGGGGGACCAGTCAGGATCCCTATTATGATATGACCGGTGATTCAGGTGCCAGATCGAGCGGGAACACGCACGACTGTCGCGATGAGGAGGTATGCTTGTCAAATGCTGTTTAACATTGTTAATCATATGTTTGTTAAATGTTATCTGACATTGTTCTATATATGTTTGTCAAATGTTGAATTTCAGTTGGAGGAGCTGAGGCAGAGGTTAGAGAGAGAGGAAGCAAAGAGGATCCAGTTGCAGGAGCGACTACAGAGAGAGGAAGCAGAGAGGATCCGGATGCAGGAGCGAATGGATAGAGATGAAGCAGAGAAGAGACAAATGCAGGAACGAATGACACAGTTTGACGCATTCATGATCAAGTTTAACAATCAGCACCCCTTTTCTCATCCGTAGGATTACGTTTATGTATTTATAGATATTTTGAACAGTTTAAGACTTAGTAATATTTAAAAATTGACAGGTTTTGTACAGGATAAAAACTGGAAAATTTTAATTTTTAATTATTTTTTTTAAAAAAAAATAAATTACCGACGGATCATCCGTCGGTAATCCGTCGGAATATATTTTTTAATTTAATTTTTATTTTATAAAAATCCGTCGGAAATCTGTCGTTAAATCTGTCGGAATTAAATCCGTCGGTGAATAGCCGTCGGTAATCCGTCGCTAAAAGTCGACCGTCGGTGATCCGTCGGAAATAACCCACGCCGTCGGTAACCGTCGGAGATCCGTCGGAAAATTAAACCGTCAATGATCCGTCGTTGACCCGTCGGTGATCTGAACGCCGACCACCTTTTTACCGACGAACATTTACCGACGGATTTCGATTTTACCGACGGATTCATCCGTCGGTGATAAGCCTCTGTTTTGTAGTGGGTTCCCACGGTTCTCAATCTTTTTTTGGTTCTCACAAGATTTAACCCTATATACATATATGTTTTATATACATTATTCTAATCAAATAATGATATTAAAGAATATACATTAATATTGTTAGAATAAAATCATATAAATAACTAGTACAAAATTAGTTTTTGATTGAATATTTAAAATAGAACTTAGAAAAACAATTTTTCAACTTTGTTTTAATCGCGAGTCCATAACGTTTATGTCTTCGTGAAACTGTGAATTATGTGATTAGATAAATCTATAAAAGTGTTAAATATAAAGTTAAAAAGGTAAAAACACAAAAGAAAAAAAATTAAAAAATTAAAAAAAAAATTTGAAAAAAAATCACGTCTTAGAAAAATCGCCACGTGAGTCACGCCTTACAGAAACGTTATGGGTCATTTCGTAACGGCGGAGACGCGTCTTGCGTTATATCGCGCCTTTTTGAACACTGATAGATATAGATATATCACAACTTACATTTAAATTAACATTTTAATAAAACAATTTTTTTTAGAAATAGCTTAATCAAAATAGAAAAAGTAAACTTCCTCACAAAAACATTTAATGACAAACACTTCAAATGTTTGAATCCTTTTAAATTCAAAAATCTAGGACGTTGTATATTCATAAATTAAATTAATTTTATAAAAGTTACTTGAAAGCCATTAATTAAAAATAATTCATCCAGAATTAATTCTTGTCACAAATATCATTAGTGATAGAATTTTATGGTTATTTGATATCTTGACTTCAATTAATTCTTCGTTGACTTTTTTTGTGGTGGTTCCAAGAAATATTTTCTTCAAGGTGACAGTTTTTTGAGTCCATTAATTTGTGCATATCTTGAATTTTGTGCACTCGAAGTTTTTCTTTATGTTGTGATGTTTGCAAATTTTACACCATCATTCTTTGTCATTGGTCATAGTTTGGATGATCATTACATATGAAAATTTTCTACCATACCAAGTAGAATATTATATAGTACATGAACCAATTTGGTGTATGTGAATCATCAAAACTCACATGATTATAAAATCATGTATATAATTTATCAAAACGATTTTGTACACTTGCATCCACATATAAACTACTAATAATTTGTATTTGCTTTTTTTTGAAGTGCATTGCAAAACGATGACTCATGATTGGCAACCTTTTGCGTGCTCGATGAGGCGATGACCTTCAATGGACCAACTCGTCTTCTTGCACATTTGCTCATGATCTTTATAGGGTTTAATTATGAGGTAAATTGAAGTTTCATGACTTTGATTAACTGATTACTTACTTTATTTATATAATAGATCAATTTTCATAGTGAGCCAATCTAGCCAAGCGTATGCAACGGTTGTCAAGTAGTTTTGTTGTGTCGATCATTATAGGTGTGTTGTAGGGTTGATGGTGGTGGTGGGAACGCTACGAACCTCTTGCGAAGTGGTTCAACATTCATTGACCTGATGGTTTTTAAATCATAAGAATTTTGTTGATTCAAAATCCGCCACTTGATACAACTAATTAAGATTAAAATGAAAAAAAAAAACAAATAAAATGTCTATAAATGATATTTGATGTTAGGTGTTATTTTAATGATATATGGACAAATTATATATATATATATATATATATATATATATATATATATATAGAGAGAGAGAGAGAGAGAGAGAGAGAGAGAGAGAGAGAGAGAGAGAGAGGGGGATCAAATGCAAACCTACCTAAAAATACAAACTTTGCAAACTAAATTCGACCAATCAATTTTTTTTCTTTTTTTTTTAATTTTAAAGAGCTTTATTGTATTTTCTTTATTTATCATTTTGGTTTATTTATAGACATTATCTATTAGTTGATCCCCTGGATTTGTGATGTTTTTTGCTAATTGTTTATTTCATGATTTTTTTTTAAATTCTAAATTTCGTCTAAGCTTGAAGTTTTGAATACCGTAGATTTTGAAGTTTTCTTGTGTTCATCAATGGTGGGTAGGAATGAGTCTCTTAGTTTTGAGTGCGTTTCCGTTATGAAACCCATGTTCGTAATGTGTTTGAAAATGATGAAATGTTTATATCTTTTCTTTGCACCGATTGTTGGAAATGAGAAATAGTGTTCTGTTGTGGAGAATGATGTTCATCACTTAATATGTTCTTTTCCGATTTATGATGTTTATCATTTGGCTGTAGAGGAATCTTGTTTCCCATTTTTTTTTGATCTACAGATTTTGTTATCACTCCACTTTATTGTCTTATTGTTTACTATTTTTTTTAATTTTATATTGTTATGAAAAACTAATATAATGCATACTTGGTGAAACCTTATTGCTGTATATTATTTTTATGTTTGATGTGTTTATGTTTAACGTATTTGCATAAAACATGAAATCCCGACTAAAAATAGAACACAAAACATGAAAAATGAAACACGAGAATATGAAACATGAAACTTGAAACCGAAAAAAATGAATTTAAAATAAATATTTAAATTGTTACAAAAATATTGCATACTATTAATTATTACCAAAAATAAAAAATAAATATTTAAAAATATCTTTTGACTATTTTATCCCTTTCAACTCTAATTTAAGTAGGATCTAATAATTTTTTTTCTTAAAATAAATAGCTCATATTAATTTTCAACTATTTTTTTTAAACGGCCATTTTCAACTATTGATAAATGAAATCAAGTGTGAGGAGGGTTTGCAAAGTTTGTAGTAATGGTGTGGTTTATACACACATATATATATATATATACAGAGAGAGAGAGAGAGAGAGAGCTCTAATCATTTGTTAACTAAAGAAATATATATATATAGGCTTAATCATTTAAAAATTATAAATTTTGTAAGATTCGTGAGATTCGATATAAACCACAAAATATATTTAAATTATTTGATTTTTTAATTAATAAAGAAGGGTGATCATGTAATTTTCATTTTTAGATGACAACTCATCTAATTTATTTTATTCATTATTATCCCTCCTCTCCCTTTCATATGTGGAAACTCTAACAAAATAAAAAAGGTCCCTCTCTACACCCCCTCCTGGTCGGCAAAAAGTCCTTCCCCACACCACCATGGCCGGCGAAAGTCCTTCCTCGCACCATCATGGCCGGCAAAAATCCTTACATTATATTTAATTTTTACAATTTTTTATTACATATTATTATATAATACAAATCTGTAAAGTATGTAAAACAAAGGGATTAAAAGGAGAATCTAAAAATCTTTAAAATTTTATATTTAATTCACACTATTAATTATATTACTAGAAGCGTACTCACGCAATCCAGCGAGATACATCACAATTTTAATGTTTTATTTTATTTTTTGTCAATTTATAGTACGATTTTGGATGGTTTTAAGAAAGTGTTAATATTTTTTATAAATTTGTTTAGTTTAGGCTTAATAATATAATGTTTTTTATATAAAAAAATTAAGTATTTTGTTAGAATTCAATTATTGTCTTATATATTTTAATGACATCTAGAAAAAATAACCAATTACATATTTAATAATATAATTAAAACAAAAATATAGTAATATAATATATTAATTAATAGTGATACATGGAAAAGTCTGTATAAAAGGAAGACCCTGCACATACCAAATTGATGGGTGTTAGAAGCCTGCAGTAGTAATATGTATCTTGTGTTTTGATACTTGTAAATTAAGATATTTTTAAAATCTTGCATAAAATGACGATACCTTGTGCCTAATAATTTGTATTTAATAGTTTTTTATACGTGCTTTATAATTTAGTATAGATATAGATTAGAGTAAACTACAATTTTCGTCCCTGTGGTTTACCACTTTCTTTGAAAGTGGTCCCTGTGGTTCAAAAACTGCAATTATCGGCCCATGGTTTGCATTTTGCTTTGAAAATCGTCCCTCGTCGTTAACGCCGTTAAAATCGTCCGTTAGAGTCAGGGGTTTTTTCGTCCAACCATGTTTTTTTCTCTCCTTTTTGTAATTTTTCTTACTTTTGTTTAAACCATAAAACAATAGAGACCAATTTGTAATTTGTCTTTGTTTGTATTAATATTATATTAATATTAATTCATATATATATATATATATGCAAATATATACATACGCAGACGAGGTCTTCTCCGGCGAGGTCGTCTTCTTCGGCGAGCCTCCGGCGAGGTATCTCGATCTCTCTCTTCTCTCGATCTCTCTCTTCTCTATTATCTCTCTCTCTCTATGTATCTCGATCTCTCTCTCTCCCTTCATCCTCCAACGCCACCAACGAGAACTCACGAACTCACGATTTTCGTCTACGATTTTCACGATTTTCGTCGAAGTGGTGGTCCAGCAGTGGAGGAGGTGGGGGTTGCAGGTTACTCTCGTTGGTGACGATGGGTTTCTGACCGACCGTCTTCTCCGGCGAGCCTCCGGCGAGGTATCTGGATCTCTCTCTTAAAAATCTGCGGCATCATCCAAAGTGGTTGTAAGCTTGCACTTTGAAATGAAAATTGAATTTGAATAATTTAAGCTGCATAGCTTCAAAAGCTCTGCTGATTGCTGCTATAAAGACGGATTTCAACCACTTTGGATGACAAGAAGAAGCTTTGCTGCAAGACCCACATCCACAGCAATCAATGAATACTCTTGAGGTGAAAGCTTGCAAACAGACCATAAGATTGATAAAGCATGTTGTGTACAGTTTTTCAGAACCCTCATCAATACTCTTACCATATTCGGTATGGTTTTCGAACAATTACTCAAAGCCACTTTACCTTCTCTTATGGTCGAAAGAGTGTCCAATACGGAAAGGGCTAATTCCAAACAATCAGGATTCAATTCGGGCAATAATTCGACCAATTGAGGGATAACACCGATGCTAACAATCAAGATTCTAACTTGTTTGTGTGCGCTGATCGATTTGAGTAAGCTAAGCCCCAGAAAGTTCTCATTTGGGAGCCTTTTATCTCTCACCATTTTCATCGATCGTCGGCCATGGGTGTGTTTGTATATATATGTATGTGTGTATTCATATTATATATATATATATATATATATATAACTTACTGGTTATCTTCCAAGGTGGGGGGGGGGGGGTCGAAGGGGGTGAGGGAAATATAATATAAATAATTTAATAATTTAATAAAAAGACGAAAATACCCTCGACTTAACGGACGATTTTAACGGAGTTAGTGACGAGGGACGATTTTCAAAGCAAAATGCAAACCATGGGCCGATAATTGCAGTTTTTGAACCACAGGGACCACTTTCAAAGAAGAGAATTCAAACTTTTAAAGCTCAAACTCTCTTAACCCGTAGCTTCTTCCAGATTAAATAAAAGAAGATGGAGCTTCAAGTTTCAGATCTGGTCTCAACGAAGATGAAGATGTAGATGAAAACGATCTGGTCACAGTTTCAAATCAGATCACGTTCCAAATCTGGACTCGAACTCTCTCAACCTCACGATCTCACGGACTACGAAAGAGATCTGGCAACACGTTTGTTCTCTGATATTCTACATCATCTGTTAACCCATTCTCTTCTTTGTTCTAGTTCAAATAGAAAAAACCCTAATTTTTTTTTCTGGTTTCTGTAAATATGGAGCAAAACGGAGGATAAATCGAAAAATCATTTTTTGTTGGGTTCCAAAGCAGAATCGAATGACAAATCCAAAGCAAAATCAAACCATCTTCGTCTCAATCTTCCTATCGATGATTTTGGAATTAGTGTTTTCTTGTTTAGATTTAGGTTTAGGGTTCTTGTTGGTTTGGTTTAGATTTAGGCTTTTGATATATATATTATTTTACGGTTGTGATATTTTTGTTTGACAAATTTTGAATAAATTAACAACAGATGTTTATTGTTTACATTCTTGATGGTTTTAGAATTAATTTTTTAATATATGTTCTTATAAATGGTTTCTGATCTGACGTTCATGATATAATTCAATTTCTTGATAATGTGATTTACTCTTTTTTTTAATATATTTAACAACATAATTCCACCTAATATTTCTTTTAAATTTTTGTTTGCCACGTTATATTAATTTACCAGTTACCTACTAAACAAGTTACCTAGACCCTTAAATAAACAAAAAGTTTGATGCATACCCTTAAATGATGATTTTAAAAGTTTGTTCCCCAAAGTAGGAATCAAGTGAAAGTTGGTTCCAATTTGATGCAATTTTCTTTTAACAAAATTAAGGTTTATAGGACATAGATTGTCGACACTTTGGCCCAAATCAAGTCAAAGGGTTGAGATAACAACATTTAGAAACTCCATTGGGAGTTGAGGGTGGGGTTATCATCGCTAACAAATCCGTCAAATTCAAAATATTCAAAAAAATTGTTATATAATTTTCGAGAAATTATCAATTTTGAATATTACAATATTAATTATATTATTAAAAAGTGTTATACATTCAATCAAATAGTATTTTTATTTCTTAAACATTTAACATCAACATAGAATCTGATAAAAGATTATTTCTTATTTCATAGTAATACCTTTTTTTTGAGATTCTCCAAATTTTGAGAAAAATTGTTTAAACAAATAATTTGCCTAAGATATGTATATTCTCTATTTTAAGTTCAAGATTCTCTTATTAAAGAATATTGATCTCTCAACTCAAGTTTATAAAAAAAAAAAAAACTCTTATCTCCATTGTTTTCTACATAAAAACACAATCCTTTTTGGTGACGACTTATATATATATATATATATATATGTATATATATTTATATTTGGGTAAACACTATCTAACTTGGTTAGTGACATTTTGGTGGATTACTCGAACAACACCTTAGGTAAACGACATCATCTCTTACTGGGTAAGAGACTCTTACCCTGTAAGAGACAATCCCTCACTTTAAGCACTAACCATCCTATATTCCAGTACTTAAAATATGAGAAAACAACAACCCACCATCATTCAAACTCAGAGATAACATATATAATACTTACATACAAGAAAAAAATGTTGGCATCGAATAGAAGAAAAAATATCATCCTAAGCAATCTAAGACTCACAACAACAGCCAATGGATGAAGAATAAAGCACCAAAATTAATCTGGACAACAACCAAACTCAAAATAATAGCATCAAAATTCCAAAAATTGGTCTGCAACCAATCAGAACCACTTAGAATCAAAAGGAGCCAAAAATGAACTGTTGGTCCCAAAGGGGTTCTACAAGAGCAAACAATTTATAGAAGGGTGGGGGGATGAATACAAACACATAATTTTTACTTTTATTGATTATGGAAGAACCAATACAAAATTTACAAATTGTTGCAGAACTAGATAAGGAAAAATCCTAATCTAAACAATCTAAGAATCACAAAGTTTATCTTGCACAACATAGATAAGAACAAGAGAGAAGAGAGTTTAGAAGAAAGAAGAAAGCTTAGAAGGCGTAACATGGAAGAAGGGTCTTCACTGCTATTTATACCCACGACATTAATTGCACCTCAGAGGGTACAATCCACGTGTCAAAAGATGAGTGAACAACTTGTCCTTATTCTTTAGATATGATAGGCTTTTGGTCGTATGAATTGGTAAGCAAGACTAGGGACAAATTAATTGTACTATGTACCTTCATCCTTTTATGTATGAGAGTAAGACAAATAAGTCTTGATGCTCAAGACTCTTGAATCGTTGAGTACTCTTCAACTACCGCTGAGTCTTGGTTAGGCTTCACATTTGTTGTAAACAATTTTGGTATCACTGAATGTCGCTTCAGATCACAAGTAGACTAGTCTCTATCTTCAGCTAGTTCTTTGAAACCGTTGAAGGTTTCTTTGATGTGAGTTTTGTTTTGAGGTATACTTAAGTTATTCAGTTACAATACGTATGTAGCGATCACTGAACATGCTCAGTACAGATTGCTGAAACTGAAACAATAAAAACAATCTTAAGTAATTTCACTAAGTATAAGGATCATCATCAGATCATTGAAAGAGTTTGGATCAACAATCAACCCAAGTAATCTAAAAGTAGGTCTCTAATCCAACCCTGAATCATAGAAAAAGAACTGATCACTTTAATCTAAACCTTTATCCATATAAATGAAGCAATTTGGCCAAAGGCCATTGCAAACAAGGTAAGACATAGACAACAACCCCCACATGGGATTTCCATCTTTAAAACCATGGAAAAAGCAACTTATAGATATATCTCTTAAGCTAAGAGACCATATCTGAGCATTGGACCAAATCAAGAACTGCCCACTATGCACCATCACCAAAATCCAAATAAACAACATCTGGAATAGACCAAGCCACAATCTAGCAACCAACATATGAATAAAAGTAATTCCAAAGCTGATCAAATTTAAACGCATATAACTTACATCCTTTTACTATCAAACCACATCTCACTTGCTCTATTTGAATGAGACCGACAATAAGATAAATCATGAAACTACAAATCTTCAAGCTTGTAACGGGATTTGAAAATGAAAAATTAAGAATAAAACTAAACCTCAACATATTGCAAAAACATGCAACATATCATCTTCAAATTACTAAAAATACGTCGAACACTTGGTACCATTTCAGAGATAAACACAACATCAAAAAGTTCCTTAACATCTTCAACATTGCAATATTTGAAACATTGCAGGTAAACTATTGCAATGAATGCACCTCCTAAGCCTTTGCAATATTTGAAACATTAAAAGACGATTAAAAGACTTTTTTCTTAAATTTATATGAGTTACCTGATATTGATTAAAAGCCTCCTTTGTTAAACCATGGATGCACCTCCTCAAATCTGTTGGTTGCCAACTCTTTTATTAAAGTCATTCTCTCACATTCCCTATTTAAACATAATTAAATTGCATGTGTTTGCAAAACATTTGGAAACCAACAACAAAACCGAAGCCCCAACATCATGAGATCACCTTATATCTAAACACCAAAGCATAAACGAAATTTTGCATATGTTTAATTGTCAAATAAACTTTGTTTGTCTATTTCTACATGAACATGCATCTAAACATAGACCAAATTCCATGAAAAAACAAATAGGTAGAAGAAAGAGTAGCCTTCCCTTGACTGTTACCTGGTGTAGTTTGAAGAAACAATTATGTAGAAGAAAAAGTCATTTTCTGATTCATTTTGTGGGTGTTTATGATCTTGAGATGGATTGGAGGTCTTCATTTTCTTTGAATTGTTATTCCTAAAAGTTGTTTTTTTATTGCAATATTTATAAATGGTAAACATGCAGATCTACAACTAATCTCAGATCTATAACTAATCTCACCAACTAATAAAGCAAAAATTGTCAAGATGTATTTAGATCAAGAAACAGACAAAATTCAGATATAACTAATTTCATCACACCCCAAAATTCATTCCAACTCAAAAAAAAAAAAACACAAAACCTTCATAAAACTCAATTTGATCAAACTCCAATCCTGTTCCCCATTCCAAAAATCTGATTTCTAAAAAAAAATTAATCTGATAAGAAAAATCAAAAGGCTCCATAGGAATTTAAGTTGAGAAACCAACCAACACTAAACCAAAGACAATGGGGAGAAAATTATCAAGAACCAGGTGGTGTAATTATTGTCCATTAAGCCTACAAAAAAGGACCATGGTAGACAAAGTCACCATTGATAGAAACCGTTGAAGTTTAACTACTTGAGAGTTCAATGGTGGTGCACTTGGT
Source organism: Arctium minus (assembly GCA_954870635.1). Taxonomy (NCBI): domain Eukaryota; kingdom Viridiplantae; phylum Streptophyta; class Magnoliopsida; order Asterales; family Asteraceae; genus Arctium; species Arctium minus. Next base: position 31,539,948 of record OX941080.1, on the reverse strand, counting down.
CAATAAGCAAAAGTATAAGGCAATATTTAACTACTTGAATCCCGGATATATAAAACTCTAGAATCCCATCAAAATCCATATGCCATTTGAATTAAAAGTAAAACTATACATTATTCATACCAGTGTAGTGGGTTTTGGTCACAAAAATCAATGAAATATAGATTTGGATAATCCTTGAAGAGAATTTGTGGAGTTGTTGATTCACATAAATCAAAGAAATAACAATCAAAACAAAAGCTTAAACATCGCAAAATAAGTTAAATGAAAGCTTATATACAAATCCTCACTTGTTTCTCTCACGTAGTGGGCAAAATTTTACAAATCGGAAAAAAGGGGAAATGAGCTTACTTTTTATACTCCGAAATGAAAACTGACATCGGTCTGATGGGACTTCGGTGAGAAAGTAGGTCGAGAAGGTAGTTATTGTGGTCGTCAGTCGAGAAATCACAGCGGGGGAGAGTTTTTGGTCGAAAAATAATAGTGAGGGAGGGGGTAGGTCGATTTCACAGAGAAACGGGCGAGGGGAGAGGCGGTGGTGGTGGACGATGGTGTGTGGGGGGGGTGGCGATGGTTGCTCGATTATTGCTCAATGGTGTGGTGGGTTCTGGTCACTAATTTAGGTGCAAATGTGGTGGTGGTGGCTGGATTCGTGTATCTAGGGGAAAGTTAGGAGGGAAAAAGGGATTAAAGAAAAATAAGGGGAAATTAATTCTTTTAGCCATTTCTTGAAGCTCACTTAACCTCCTAGTCATTTTCTTCCAAATTTTATCAATATAGCCCATTGGTAAGTGAAAAATGATTGTAATTACGAAGTCCTACATGGAACCCAAATTTTTTTACAGAATTGGTCCTTGACCGCAATATGAGTTCGTATTTACGAACTCATCCAATAAACTCAAAAAAAATTACAATTTGGGCCTAATCGCATTTATGAACATATTTCAAAAAAATCAAAGAATTTTTCAGTTTTGGCCTCTCATCGCATCCATTCTCGTATTTACAAACCTAATACACACAACCCCCAAAATTTTCAAATTTGGCCCCTGTTCGTGCACATGTTCGTAATTACAAACATATTTTCCCTTTTGGCCCAAAATGTTTTCCCTTTTGGCCCTGATCGTGTACGAGCAACCAAAAAAGTTTACCTTTTTGGCCCAAGTTCGCAATTGGGAACTTGCCGCTTTCACGAACGGCTAAAATCCTAGACATATTTGAACTCTTTTTTGACACAATCTGCCTGCCACCCACACACCTTTTATTCTCATTTACTACCACCCAACCATCCCCACCCCATTTTTTTGTATAAATAGAATAGTTGTGGGGACCAAATTTTCACCCCAAACTCTTCCCAACTCTCTCCCTTTGTCGTTCTCTCCACGCGATAAAAAACGCACGTGAATCTCACACGTGAATCTCATGAGTCTCTTTCGACGCCAGTAACCTTTGTCATTGGCTCGTGAATTAAGTTTTTTGTAACCCGTTGTTATTATATAGTTGTTTTTTCGTTAACTAATATTGTTTAGGATGTTTTTATGTTATGTTGTTATATATCTGTATTTTACAATTGGTATTTTACATTTGTGTTTTTTTTGAAAGAATTTTTACATTTGTGTTATGATTCATGTTTTGTTGTTATATATTTGCATAATTACATAATAGGTCCCCGTAGTTTGCATATTTACATATTAGGTCCCTGTATTTTCTATAATGACATATTAGGTCCCCGTACTTTACATATTTACAGATCCAGTCCTTGTACATTATATAATAACAGATTAGGTCCCCATACTTTGAATAATTAAAGATTAGGTCCCTATACTTTATATTTTTATAAATTAGGTCCGCATAATTTATATATTTACATATTAGGCCCCCAAAATTTGCATATTTACATATTAGGTCCTTGTACTTTTCATAATGACATATTAGGTCCCTATACGTTGCATATTTATAGATTAGGTCCCTATACTTTATATAATAACAAATTACGTTCCTTTACTTTGCATAATTAAAGATTAGGTCCATGTACTTTATATATTTACAAATTAGGTCCCCATAATTTATGTTTTTATGTATTTTACATACCTGTTATTTTTTGTTACAATATGTATTTTACATATCTGTTATGATTTATGTTTTGTTGTCATATATTTGTGTAATTACATATTAGGTCCTGTAGTTTGCATATTTAGAGATTAGGTTCTTGTAGTTTGCATAATGACTGATTAGGTCCATTAACAACATATCTTCAATACTATGTAGGAGGATTTTTACTATCCGACTTGGACGCTCAAGTGTTGGGTTAGTTTAGTGGAGGATATCAGGCTGGCTCTGAGTGTAGACGGGTTGTGGACTATTAGGTACACTCCTTTCGGTCCGTGGTTGGACGTTACTGCCAGGTGGCGACCCAGAGGCAGATCTATCGCTCCTCTACAGAGGCAGATGAGCTATGGTTTGACATATACAGGCACGTTCTCCGCTTCTGGCGAAAAGAGTTCTGTCTTTTGATAGGACTCCGTTTTGGATTGATACCCACCTTTCGTACCCTACCATGCGATAACTTCCTTGTAGGGGTTGCAGAGGGACCTGGAGATGTGAATCTTTCAGTCGTACTTGACCGATTTGAGGACATGAGCCATCTATCTGACGTCGATACTGTTCGGGTATGTCTGGTGCTGATGGTGGAGTAGGTTTTTCTGGTCCGTCAGCCTCGACAGTGTGTTGGTGATGTAGTGATTATGGTCGTCGAGGATTTAAGGGCATTTAACCGTTATCCATGGGGATCCTACATCTGGGCATTCACATTCAAACAAATGGATGGTGCCATCAGGAAACGGGTCGACAAGAAAAAGAAGATGACGATGACGGGGTTTTTATACGCCTTTAAAGTTTGATAAGTACTATAAAATAAATACTTATTCATTTGAGGTTGGTTTCCTTTTTTTAACTCCACATACTTGTTTTTGTTGTGTAATTCTAGATATGGATCTTGGAGATGCTTCCCATCTCCCGCTCATACTTCACCAGGCACACCGATAGGTCTCCCAGTGGAGTTTGTTGGGATAGGGGTGTGATCCTGACGAAGGCTCATTGACTTTCCTTTCTTCAGTTTCCGGAGGTAAGTTTTTTTACTATATTTCCAATTCGAGATCTTATTCTTGTAGTTCTAATATGACATGTTATTCAATATATTTAGGAGAGGTGGCATCCACTTGAGCGCCTTGTGGCGGATCCTGACGAGGAGCGACAAACTTGGTATCGCGAGAGCCACACATTCTTTCAGAGTGAGGAGGACAGACGACTGTCGAAGAGGCCCCGACGGACGGTACAGGTCACAACCCTCTCCCTCCCCACCTGGCTCCGATTCTTCCACGGGGTACTCGTCAGACCATGGCCATGACGATGTCATGGACTCCCAACCCCACCCCGACCCCTAGCCTCACCCCTCCCATCCATCACCATATTCTGACCCCCTCCTCCCATCACCATATTCCATATCTCGACCCTTATCAACCGAGATGGGACCAGCTATGGATCACGATACACGGTTGAAAGCTGTCGAGGACATATGCACTATGTTTATGGGTGTTCAGGTAAGTGTTTAACCTTGGCTATCGCCCACGGTTTTATATTTTGTTTATTGATAGACGGTTACATACTTTTATTAGGTGTCGGGTGGCCGTCTCCCCACTACCCGCATGGGTCTAGATACACGAGGTCTGTACCTATGATGTTCGACTCTACATCGTCCTAGTACCCTCCGCGTGTAAGTTACGACGAATAGTAATTTACCGATTATAGTTGTTTTTTCTTTATGCATTTGAAAATATTATAATGATCAATGTAAACTTGCAGGGTACATCGGGCCCATAAGGTTATGTCCCCCAGATGACGACCACCTACGAGATAATGGGGCCATCGTACGTCGCATCACCACCATATATTCAGACTGTAAGTTATTAGTAGCTTTTGTTTACTTGCAAACCTTATGAAAATGCACTGAAAATGATCACTATGAATTTTCAGATGACATCGGGCTACATGGGGTTTGCGTTCGACCCCATCATGCAGGCTGTAAGTTATTTGTGATGTTTGTTTAATTTTTATTTTTTTCGGAAAATCTGTTGATTTAGATCAATCTTAATTTTCAGGGCACGACGACTCATGTGGGGTTAGTAGATGGGTTTTTTGAGGTCTTATTTGGCGAGGTGACACCATTCAACGACCTCCAGTTAATGCTCTCGAGCGATATGTTAGGTTCGGGGTTTGACACCTTCCGGTCGATGCCCTCTACGTTCTCTCGTCCGACGGGGGTCGGGATTCGACACCTTCTAGCCGCAGTATAGCGGTATATCGGGTCCATCAGGTTTGAATATCACGGTATGTCGGGTCGGGATTCGACACCATCTACTGGGCATTGATGGACAATATTGGACCAAATGACTGTTAATGAACTATAGTATGCCTTCATAGGATTAAGTGATAATAGATGAACTGTATTGGGCCTCTATGGGATTAAGTGACAATTAATGAATGAGATGTGTTGGGCCTTTATGGGCTTAAGTGACACTTAATGAAATGTATTGGACCTTCATGGGTTTTAGTAGCTTTTAATGAAATGTATTGAGCTTTGCTTTGATGGGTTATAGTGGCTCTTAATAAACTATTGGCTTTCATGGGTTCTACTGGTTCTTAATGAACTTGATTGGGCCTTGATGGGCTTTAGCGACTTTTAATGAACTTTAATGGATGGGTCGTATTGAACTTAGTGATTGTTGTTAATGCCAAAAATCGTCCAACGGAAGATTAAGGTCAGTGTGGAGCTTTAACCAACTAAAGAAAGTAACCAAGTGATAAGTCGTGCGACAATAGTAAAATAAAGAGACAAGAGATTTGGTGACGCGGAAAAACCTCAACGAGGAAAAAACCGCGGACGAAAGGGAGATGTCGTCAAGCACTATGATCATCAAACAGGGGCGATGTCCTTATGTATTACAATGTTTTACACGATAACTATGAAAAACAAGTGTAGAAACTAGTAACAAGTGTAGGACGTGTATGAAACACTTCTTTCGTGTGTATAATACTATGGTCGTGTAATACAACAGAGAGTGCTTGCTAGAATTCTTCGTGTATCTTGTAATATCGGAGCTCAGATGTTGTAGATGTAGTTGTACGTGTCTATTTATAGTCTTTGATCTTCATAAATGTGTCTTTGTAACGGTCGAAGCTCCATAATGGCTTTAATGACTCTGGTCAGTCATAGCCATTGGTCTTTAAAGGCATTAAACCTGCATTAAATAAACAAGAGAAGAACGTTGGGTCATACGTTAGTATAATTGTGGTCGAGTATAATCTTGCGATAGTCGTGCAACTAACACTCGACCGACGTCCACGTAAGTGTCGACCAATATCATAAATATGTTTGGTCGACAAGACCTTATCTTAATACAAGGCCAGTCGTGTGTAAGATGCATTAAATGTCATTCGTCGTGGTCATGGATTTTTTACCCAAACAGTTTGCCCCAAAATATAAAATTAAGCGGCAATTTCGAATTTTAAATTTTAAGTTTTTCGAAAATTTTGGCGATCGCCACGTGTCACTCAGGGAGAGGCTCTCGTTGCCTCAGAACTGAAGCGGTTCATATCTAACTAGACCCATGATGGTCTTAATGACATTCATGATGCCATGGAGGCGTGGGAAACACGGTGACAGTTGTCAGAACAGGTGTCGAAGATCCGTTGATGCTCATGAAGATTCGATCGACACGTGTCGATTATCGAGCGATTTCACTTAATACGATTTTCGCGTATAAATAGGGGTATCCAGGGACTGTTTCATTTTACGCTTTCAGAGTATTTTTAGAGAGAGATTTTTCTGTGAATCCTTGCCAAGACTTACGAAATCCCTGCCCGATTTAGTTTCGATCAAGGTTTAGAGCAACTATATAAGGTACGATCCTCCCTTATTCTTTTACATGCGATTTAAGACTCAGGCTAGGAAACCTAGAATGAACTGGGACGTGTTAGGTTTGATTTAACTAAAAATCAGTCTGAGAGGTCTAGCCATGTCGAGTGAGCCAGCGAGTACGTTCGAAGATCAAGATGATCTTGACTATCTTAGGCGCATAGCGCATATCCCTTCTACGGTGACCATTAATTCTCCTGGTTAAATACGTCCGAACATGTGTCTGGAGGGTACTTCGTGATCTACGAGTATCCCTTTAAGATAGGGTTTAAGTGGCCCTATTCCCCACTATTGAGGTTGTTCATGCTTACGTTCAACCTCGCGCCGGGGCAGCTTATGCCCCAATTCTGGAGAGTCGTTTCGGTTATCGAGCGACTAACAGGGGACTGGGGGTCTCCGTTCGACGTGAACCACCTCCTCATGGCATATCAAGTGAAGGTGGACGGTTTCCACCACTATAGCCTGTTTTTTAAGTATCGAGGTGACTGCACCTTGGTGCTTAACACTGCGGTTAACGACTGCAAGTGGAAAACAAGGTACGTATTCGTGCGTACAACATCACTGTTCCAGACAGTGACGTGCCTGAGACGTTCTGGAATACGTCGAGTAAGGGTTTTTTTCAACTTTTTCGTGCGTTTTCTGTAATTAATTTATATCTAACGTTTTTCTTTCATCTTTGATTTCAGCTATCAAGTTCGACGAGGTACGGCCGAATAGTTTTTCGGTGTACAAGATCACTCGCTTCCTGGGATACATCAAGGATGAGCGATTGTTTACTTCTCAACAACCAGTAGACGATGACGAGGGAGTGCCTATTGTCGAGCCTTCAGAGGTCGAGGCCGAGGAGGTTGAAGAAGAAGAAGAGAGGGAAGAAGAGGGAGAAGAAGAAGAGGAGAAAGAAGAAGAGATGGCAGGTAAAGTACCCTTTAGTCTACTTCATTTACCTTTTCCTTTGACTTCCTTAGATTTTTATTTTGTCCCATCTTACGATGTTTTTGTGTGTTTTTCAGGAGGTTCACCTGCGAAGATACCCACTACGGCCGACAGGAGGAAGGCCCAGCTGGAGTTGGCCCGGAAGGGTCGGGAAAAAGGAAGGGGCTCTCGACTGTTGGGTCGAGTGTGCCCAAGAGAACGAGGATGACGGTTCCGAGGGAATCATCGTCGAGGGATGGTGATGCGTCGAGCGTCACCACTCCTTTGAAGACGAAGATGGGCGATGCCATACCGACGGTCCCCATAAATGTAGCACCTCCAGTGGTGAATTCACAGGAAGTGTCAAGTTGCGAGCGACCACCACCGGCATAAGAGCAAGGGCAAGAGACAGAGGCCTTTGGCTCCATCCCCCAGTCGTCCGACAAGGGGAAGGACCCGCAGAAGTTCAGACGGTCAATTTTATGCTACCGTCTGACTTTATGGCGGATGACGTCCTCGACAAGGAGAGGATATTTCCCCATCTGAGGAAATACCATCTCCCGACCTTCAGGGAGCATTTTATGGGGATTTCAGTCGACGAAGTGAGATCCAACGTCGCTGGTCTCTCCTTCATGGTAAGTGTCGAAACTTACCTTTTTGTACTTTGTTTTGTTTTTAACTTTGTATACTAATGTCGTATGTCGTGTGCTTCAGACGTTCCATGCCTCTCTCAGTCTCTACAGCGAGATGGAAAGGATTAGCCGAGCTCTGCCTCTTACTCTTGAAAAAGAGAAAGCGGCACTGGAGAGGGAGCTGGATGCTATAGCCAAGGAGAGGGAGGCTACTTCCAGATTGGAGTCTCTGGTCGTAAGTCTTGAAGAAGCCCACAAGGTCCTGGAGGTCTCTGGTCACTAGACAGCCGATCTGCAGACACGTCTTCACGTGTCTTGCAAGATCCTGAAGGGGAGGAGGGAGGACCTGGAGAGGGCCCAAGGTTCCCTGTTTGAGAATGAAAAAGATATCAGGGGCCTTAAGGCGAAGAAGGTCGAACAGAAGACCAAGATCAAAGAGCTGGAAGAAGATCTCAAGTCCATCGAGGATTTTACTCGATGGACGACAAAGGCGGCGATCATGAGGCGACACTTGGCTGGGAAGAATCCCCTTGCCAACGCTGCTGAAGACCTCAAGATCAATCTTGCGGATTTCGGGAACGAGAAGGACATGGACTCCGAAGATGAGAAGGATGTCGAAGTGGTCGAGTTTAAGGATGAGGCCCAGGTTGATGAAGCTCAAATAGGTGAAGTTTATGCGTCGCAGCCAACTGAAGATGCTCCTCCATCTTGAGTCTTTTGTTCTTATGCTTTATTTGTTTTAGTTTTTATATGGTCGACCGTTGGTGGTCGAGCTTTCCACGTGTAACCATTTATTTGTGGTTATTAATACAAATGGTTTTTATCTTGTCTGTCGAGCATGTCGAGCATTATAAAATAAATAAGCGTACACGACATCACATGATAAAGACATAAGTCATTATAGTACTTAGAACTTCTCAAACCTGAGAATCATGCAACCAAGCAATTGAAACATAAGTCATTCAATCCATAGATGCACATATAACATAACTCAAGGATACTTGTGAGTATGGTAATCCAAGTAGTTCAAAGATTCTTGCGACCAAAGCATTCATTCATAGCAAAAATTTTCTAAGTTAAAAACTTAAAATTGAGTTTCACAAGATCAATTCGTGTAAAGACTTACGATCTTATGTCGTGCGATCTTGCGAGAAAATAATGTTAGAGGTTGGTCGTTAACTAACCAACGACCCTACGATGCTTAAGTCAGTATTGGCTGTGACAAATAATTAATAAAGAAAGAAGAATAAAGGACTTAGAAAAAATACCTTTTGAGATGTGTTGCATTCCAACTACGAGGGATATCCTAATCATTGAGGGTTTGGAGCCTATAGGCGCCTTTTCTTATGAACTTAGATATGCGATATGGACCTTCCCATTTGATGGAAATCTTACCTGCGTTTGGCTCTTGAGTATTTTGAAACACTCGGCGTAAGACATGGTCACCTTCTTGAAAGACTTTGGTCTTTACGGTTTTGTTGAAATGACGTTCGACTGATTGTTTTTTAGATGCCATTCGAATCAATGCTGATTCTCTTATTTTTCAAGGGCATCAAGATCAAAACTTAGGTCGACCAGGTTATGGTCGACTGAAGTGTGCCTTGACGTTGGTAGCTAGACCTCGACGGCTAGAAACGCCTCGCAACCATAGACCAAGGAAAAGGGAGTTTGTCCTATGGACATATGTGGAGTCGTACGATTTGCCTAAAGGACTGAAGGAAGTTCTTCAACCCATTTTCCCTTTGCTTATTTCAACCTCTTCTTAATCAAGTTTATAATAGTCTTATTTCTCGATTCTGCAAGTCCATTCGATTGAGGATATCGCGGCGTCGAGGTCGTGAGTTTTATATTACAATCCTCACAAAATTGCAAAGTTCTTTCGCTTATGAATTGGGATCAATTGTCACAGACAATCTCGGATGGTATCCGAAACCTGCATATAATGTTAGTCTGGATAAAAGATATAACCTCTTTCTCCCGAACTTAGAAAAAAGTGGCTGCTTCTACCCATTTAGAGAAATAATCTATAAGTACAAGTAGAAATACCTTTTGCCCGGGGGCATGTGGTAACTTAGCGACGATATCCATTCCCCACCTCATGAAGGGTCACGAAACTAATCTCGAGTGTAAAGGTTCAGAGTGTTTATGCGTCGTACTTGAATGTCGTTGGCATGCGTCGCAACTTTATACATACGCGTCTTGTCGTAATGTCGACCAATAGCAACCTTGTCGTGATATTCGAGTGGGTAGACTACAACCACTCGAGTGATTGCCACATTATCTGTCGTGCATTTCTTGCAAGATGTTTTGGACTTGTGTTTTGCTAGTGACATATCGTAGGTTAAGTCCAGTGGACGATCGTCGATAGAGCCTGCCTTGTATCACGACATATCTGGATGCCTTGAATCTGATCTTTCGAGCTTCCATTCTGTCTTCAGGAAGTTGGTCATGTATTAAGTAATTCATTATATCACTCCACCAATTTTCTTCTTCACTGTCGATCTGGACAATGTCCTCGTGATCAATGGACGTCGTCGTGAGATGTATCATGGAAATTGTGTTAAACATAGATTTGCTAAGTGCCAATCCAAGTTTGGCTAAGGCATCAACTTGAGTATTCTGATCTCTCGGGATATGTTCAATCGAAAATGGCTTGAAATTTTCTGATTTTGCCTTGGCTATCTTGAGATATGATGTCGTCTTTGAGTCCTTTGCTGCAAATCACCATTCATTTGGTTCACAACAAGGAGAGAATAACTCTTGACGTGCAACCCTTTTACCCCCAAGTTGTGTGCCATATTCATTCCCACGATCAAGGCTTCATATTCTGCTTCATTGTTCGTTGCTTTGAATTCTCATCATATGGAGTACACCATCTTGCCCCCTTGTGGCGACTTTAAGACGATGCCCAGTCCTGTGCCTCTAGCATTGGACGATCCGTCAACATGTAGAGTCCAGGGTTTGTCGTCGTGAGTCGCCACAGAAAAAGCTTCTTCTTGTGCTTCTTTCTCTAGTTTAGGACTAAAGTCAGCGACTAACTCTGCTAGGACTTGTGATTTGATCGTGGTCCTTGGATTGAAGTCAATGTCGTAGCTGCTGAGATATATGCTCCATTTTGCCAGACGACATGTCAATTCTGGTTTTCTCAAAACAGACTTGAGTGGAAAGTTAGTAACGACAGTTATAGGATGCGACTCGAAGTAATGTCACAACTTTTTAGCAGTTGTAACTAATGATAGTAATAATTTTTCCATTGACGAATACCTGGTCTCGGCATCAAGCAGATATTTACTTACATAGTAGATAGGTAGTTGATGTTTGTCATCCTCTCTTAACAGGACTGCAGTTACCGCATAGGGACTAACGGCCAAGTAAAGTTGCAAGATCTCGTTGTCCTCTGGTTTTGATAACAGTGGAGGCGACGTCATGTATTCTTTTAATTTCTACAATGTTTGCTCGAGGTCCTCCGTCCACTGGAAGCCTTTATTCTTTCGCAAGAGGTTATAAAATAAGTGGCATTTGTCTGATGATCGTGAGCTAAATCTATTCAAGGCCGCCACACGACCGGTCAAACATTGGACTTCTTTGAAATTCCTTGGCGACTTGATCTCGACTATGGCTTTAATCTGATCGGGATTAGCTTTGATCCCTCGTCGAGTCACCATATATCCCAAGAATTTCCTAGCGCTTACTCCAAAAGAGAACTTTTTTGGATTCAACTTCGTGTGATATTTCTTGAGAATGTCGAACGATTGGCGTAGATGTTCGACGTGATCGATAGCCTGTCGTGAACTGACGAGCATGTCATCAATGTACACTTCCATGGTATCTCCTAGTTGGTCCTTGAACATTTTGGTAACTAATCGCTGGTATGTGGAACCTGCATTTTTCAAACCAAAAGGCATAACCTTATAACAATAAATACCCCTGTCCGTCATAAAGGTTGTCTTTTCTTGATCGTCGACGTGCATAAGTATTTGATTGTAGCCTGAGTATGCGTCCATGAAGGTTAAGAGTTCATGTCCAACAGTTGCGTCGACTAGAGTGTCGATATGTGGTATAGGAAATGGATCCTTTAGACACGCCTTGTTTAAGTCTATAAAATCTATGCACACCCTCCATTTGCCCTTTTTCTTTTGTACGACCACGATGTTTGCTAGCCATTCGGGGTATTTTACTTCCCGAATCTTCCCGGTCTTTAGGAGGTTGTTGACTTCGTCTTTGATCACCTTGTTTCGCTCTGGAGCGAATTTTCATCATTTTTGATTGACTGTTTTTAACGACGAGTCTACGTTTAACTTGTGTGAAATGACGTCAAGGTCAATGTCGACCATGTCTTCGTGCGTCCAAGCGAAACAGTCAGCATGCTCCTGCAAAAAAGAAATTAGTTCTTTTTTAATGGAAGGATCGAGGGACGAACCTACAAAGACGACTTGATCAGGCTTGCTTTGGTCCTAGATGACTTCCTCCAAAGGATAGTCGTTGACAGTGTTAGGAGCATTCTGGTTCTGTAATTGCTAGATGAATTTCTTTTGCGGTTTCATTGTTGTCTTGTAGCGATTGCGAGCAACTTTCAGTTCACTCTTGATCTCCTGGAATCCCCACGGTATGGGAAATTTCATCGTCTGATGGAACGTCGAAGGGACTGCCTTCATATCGTGAATCCAAGGTCGACCAAGAATGATGTTATATGCTGATGAAAATCGATAAAGATGAATTTGGTCTGCTTGTTGATTCCTTTGACGTAGACTGGCAGAGTGATATCTCCATAAGTGCGTGTCGCGTTTCCATTGAAACCAACTAGGGTCGTCGAACGTCGTACGATCTCCGACTTGTCGAGTCCCATGGCTTTGATGGTGTCGAGAAAGATTATGTTCGCTGAGCTTCCCCCATCGACCAACACCCTCTGATTAAACAATTGCCGATCTTGAGCTAACTCATCGTGATGTTTTTGATGTATGTTTTCCAGGTCATCTTGGTCGAATGTTATCTTCATCGACTCTAGATCCAATTCTTCCTTTGATCGTGAGGATCGAGGGACTGGCTGATCATTTTCCCCCGACTGGCATGCCTTTCTGCTGCATAATAAGTCATACCACAGACGTCGGATCCTCCCGTAACATAATTCACAACTTTCTCATGAACAGGAGATGGGGGTCGAATGTCGTTGTTGAGCACTGCTGGTTCGTCGAATATTTCTTTAGGATTGCGTTTTGGGACATGCCATGCGAGTTCCTTTTTAACAGCAATGCAATCATCCATCGTATGACCATGGTCACTGTTAAAGTCGCACCACTTGGTCTTATCCTTCTTGTCATCACTTTTGTCGCTTTTCTTCAGCCAATGGATGGTCGCTTGAACGCTTCTTAAGGCCTCGACCAAGTCCTGAGAAGTCCCTTTGAATCCATAAGAGGAGATCTTAGGGTATTGAGGAAACTTGGTCATGGTTGAGGTCTTCTTCTTATCAAACCTGATGTTCGATATTTGCCTTTGACTGTTGTTTTGGTCTTGAATTCGGGCTTCTTCAAACTTAACGATTTTTTGTCGCTAGAGTGTTTACGTCGAAAGGCAGCGTCGTCTTCGACCCTCATATAGACCAAAGTCCTTGCTTGTACGTCTTCGAAGTTCTCTGGGGGGTATTTTGTCAAATCAGTGTAGAGACACGAACTCTCATCCAGACCACGTTTGTATGCCTCGATCGTGGTCTTGATATCACAGTTACAGACACTAATCATCTCGGCATTGAAGAGATTGAAATAACTCCGGATAGATTCTCCAACCTTCTGTACGACATAGTACAAGTCGCTAGTCTGATTCTCCATCTTGCTACTACTTGCGAATTTTTAGGAGCATAGGTTCACTAGTTCAACGAATGAACTGATGGACTTAGGTTTGAGGCCGATAAACCATTAGAGGGTTGCACCTGTGAGGGTCGCCCCAAAACTTTTGCACATACACACCTCTTGATACTGGTGCGGGATCGACACTGTTCACATCAATTGCTTGTACTGAGAGACATGTTCAGTTGGATCCTTGATGCCAGAGTATTTTGGTGTGAATGTCGGGATGCTATATTTCTTAGGGACATCGACCATAGCTATCTGTTAGAGCACAAATTTGTTGGATGCAAGATCATTAATACCGAAGATGAAAGTCAAGCAAGTCAAAGCCTCAAAGTCAACTCTCAAGCATCAAAGTCAAAGTCTTTGTGTAATAAGTCAAAGTCAAAGTGTAATTGTTTTATTTTCTTGTGTTTGTGTGTGTTGTATAAATAGGGTGTTGTGTGCTTGTTTGTGAGTAGTTCTGAGAAAGTTCATAGAGAGCATCGTGAGAGTATCTGAGTTAGAGAGAGAAAGCACTGTAAGCGTACATTGTAATTCAAATCTGTGATAAATAAAAGTGAGATTTGATGGAATCAATTGTCATCGTTTGATCCAATTTGAATCTAAAGAGTGTTCTCCATCTTCTAAAGCACCTCAAACTTTTGAATCTGATTTTGATGACTTATTTGAGTCAGTAAATGATTTTGTAAATTCTGATGAAGGGTGTGTTGATGTTATTGATTTGTTTGACTTCAATGCTAAACTTCCAGATCATTACTTTTGTCATTAATGATCAAACTTTACCAAGTGTGCATAAAGTTGGTGAATCATCAACTAAGGTTGGTGACACGGTTTCTGTGAATGCTGATTACTAAAGGTAAGAAGCAAAAGAAACGGCGCTCACAGAAACAGAACAACACTGTTAAGCTAAAGAAAAGACAATCTTAGAAATATGATTTTCCTAACAGATCTAAATCTTATGTTTCAGTAAAAAGGGAAAAATCTGAAGAACGAAAGGAATGGCGACCAAAAACAGTTCTGAATCATCTCCTGATATGGATTGTAATAGATATACTAGTAGTTCTTCTGATGTAGTTGGTAGTGTTGCTTCTAATAAACAAAACCTTGTAATTCCTTACAAGCGTTAATCAATAAAGCAATTACTCCGATTATCACATTATACTACTAAGTCATCTAATTATAAACGGAATGATTTTAGTTCTCACCGATTTTCTGATGATTGGATTGGTACTTATCATGTTTGTTCTTATAATCCATATGTTTCAAACGTTTTTCAAAAGGTCAAAGGATCCATTTATAAATGGATACCAAAATCTTGTGATAAACTGAAAGGACCCGTTTTTAAATGGGTACCTAAATTTGTTATTCCCTGATTTCTCTTATGCAGACCCGTCATATGTGGTACTTGGATAGCGGGTGTTCCAAGCATATGACTAGACAAAAGGATTTATTGTCTAATTATACAGAGAAATTCAGCGGGAACGTACGTTTCGGAAATGATCAATTTTCACCATTTCTCGGATATGGTGACGTGATACAAGAGAATGTAACGATAACGAAGGTGAGTTATGTAGAAGGATTAGGGCATAACCTATTCAGTATTGGCCAGTTCTGCGACAAATGATTAGAGGTAAATTTCAAAGCTAAGAGTTGCTCAGTACGTACTGAAGATGGCAAAGAACTCTTAGTCGGCACTCGAAAGTCCAACCTCTACACGATAAATTTGTGTTATCCCAGATAACAATGTAAATCAAACGATGACAATTGATTCCATCAAATCTCACTTTTATTTATCATAGATTTGAATTACAATGTACGCTCATAATGCTTTCTCTCTCTAACTCAGATACTCTCATGATGCTCTCTATGAACTTTCTCCGAACTACTCACAAACACGCACACAACACCCTATTTATACAACACACACAAACACGCTAAACACTGTACACACACACTACATAACGTGCATACAACAAGAAAAACATAAATTACAACATTTGACTTTGACTTTATTACACTAGACTTTGACTTTGATGCTGAAAGTTGACTTTAGCTTTCACCTTCAGTCTTCATTCTTCTGTGATCTTGTATCCAACATATTTATGCTCTAACAATCTCCCCCTTTGGATTCAAGATCATCTCAAAAGATTTTGCAGTATAATCTTCTCTCTTCAAGCTTAGTAAATGTAATCTCCTCCTTTGATCAACTTTAGCAATCTTCAAAATCTTCAGTATTCACTCCAAAATCTTTCTTCAAACAAAATAACAATCTCCCCCAAAGATGGTAGAAATGTTCTTTAACAATCTTCTCAAAGTTATCTCAAACCTCTTTCAGTCTTCAGAAATAAATTATCTTCAGAATTTACTCAGACTGCTTCAGCAAATAATCTTCAAAGAAAATTTCAGTAAAATTCAGCACATCTTCAGAAAACTTTGAATTTGCTCTTTTGAACTTTCAATCTTTGCCATTCTCTGAACTTTTCTTTATCAACTCTCTCAGTTCTTGTATCTTATTCCCACAACTAAAATTATCTTCACTTTTACAACCAACATTTCTTGATTCCTTCTCCCCCTTTTTGATGATTAGAGCATTGAGATCATTAAAACTTTCTCCAAGAAATGTCATTATCAATTCTGACCAGTGATCTTTTGAAATATGAGCCTCTGATTCTCCATTGATCCAAAATAAGATATTCATCTAGATCTTTTCAAATCCATACAAATTAAAGTGTAACACCTGAATCAACAAATGAATCAGTTAATATGCCTGTCAGTAACACAAAGTCACTGTGTGTAACAGATACACATTGGAAATGAGCTTTTTGATGTTCACTCCCCTAGGGCTTCCATTCAATCATCGAAACACCACAAAGATATGTGGCTTCGTGCCGCACTGGAGTGATCCAATATGTGGTTTCGCACGTTCCACCACTTCTCCGTTCATTTCCAATACAGATCGTGAAACACCATGAGCAGCAGGATGTTGAGGTCTGAAATTCGAAGTGAAAATTTTGATTTGCCCGTTCCTAGTCGTCATGGGAAAGAAAGGCAGAAAGAAGAAAGAAATTATTCCCTTTTTTCTTGTCCAATACCACCAGTACCAGAAATGCATCTCCTTCGCCCGCGCGAGAGACTTCTATGCCAGCCGGGAATAACGGCTCTGTTATGAAATCAAGCAGAAAACAGACTCATTTCATTTGGTCGGTATTCCCAAATGACTGGTTTTAGGAGATTAGGGTCCCCCTTATATTCTCTATCCATCTGCGTGGAACACGTATGGGTTTAGGTAAAGGCTCTCCCGAATATTGGGTAGTTGTTGTTAAACCATGTCGAATCCTTTATGAAATGGGTGGAGTAACAGAAAATATAGCTAGAAGGGCTATTTCAATAGCAGCGTCCAAAATGCCTATACGAGCTCAATTCATCATTTCGGGATAAAAAAGAAATAGGCCTTGGGTAAAAAAAAATAACGAGTGTAGGTTTCTTTAATCAAAGGTCCAACTGATCGTCGCGCCTGTATTGTAAATATGCAGTTACAAATAATCCAGCCAAAGTAATAGGAATTAGACCTAACACAATTCCAAATAGAAAAACTTCAATCATTTCAATTTGTTTGAAAGGAGAAAAAAAGAGGTAATATCTATACCTAAATATTAATCCGAATTACCATGAATCTCAATGACCAAGAATTGCCAATTGACAGTCACCATTGATATCAACACATCTGACAAATGTTCGGGAGTTCCTCTATGCAATCCTTTTCCTTCTTCTTGTTGTTGCATATCTCGTTTGTAGGTTCTAAACGCCGTTTTTTTAATGATCCAATTTTCTTTGGAAGACAAAGAAGTATGATAAAGATGAGTCGCGGGAGACTCAAAGGAATTGACGGGGGCCCGCACAAGCGGTGGAGCATGTGGTTTAATTCGATGCAAAGCGAAGAACATAGAATCTTGAATACTATTAGAAATTCAGAAGAATTGCGCGAGGGGGCAATCGAACAACTGGAAAAAGCCCGGGCGCGCTTACGGAAAGTAGAAATAGAAGCATATCAGTTTCGCGTGAATGGATACTCTGAGATAGAGCGAGAAAATTT